>JAHQIY010000003.1:0-9760025 GCA_019054805.1 Brachionus manjavacas | reverse complement strand
AATTTTTTTATATATTACTTTTTGCGTTCTTGCATTTGAGCTTTTAATCATTATGGTAGCTAAATAATTGACCATTCTGCAGTGACTTGAAAAATAGTGGGCTTGAAATCACTTGCAAGTTTCCATTCTGCATTACTTTCCAAATCTTTGATCTTTTTTTGATCTGTAAAGCCAAAATCAAGAAAATTTCAAGATCTATCCTGTGGTACCTTCGGTTTTCAATAATTCGAAAACCTCATTGCAAAATACCTATCTGAAAAACGTCAAAAAATGGGTTTTTTGCTCTTTTTCGAAGTTGCCCTAAAATCTTGTCCTTTTAATTTTTTTGATTCCTGCAAATTTTTTCATGTATAACTTTTTCTGCTTTTTAATTTGAGCTATTAATCATTATCGTAGCTAAATAATTGACCATTCTGCAGTGACTTGAAAAATAGTGGGCTTGAAATCACTTGCAAGTTTCCATTGTGCATTACTTTCCAAATCTTTGATCTTTTTTTGATCTGTAAAGCCAAAATCAAGAAAATTTCAAGATCTATCCTGTGGTACCTTCGGTTTTCAATAATTCGAAAACCTCATTGCTAAAAACCTATCTGAAAAACGTCAAAAAATGGGTTTTTTTTCATTTTCGAAGTTGCCCTAAAATCTTGTCCTTTTAATTTTTTTGATTCATGAAAATGTTATCATGTATAAGCTTTTATTTGTTCTTGAATTTAAGCTTTTAATCATTATCGTAGCTAAATAATTGACCATTCTGCAGTGAATTGAAAAATAGTGGGCTTGAAAACACTTGCAAGTTTCCCTAGTGCATTACTTTCCAAATCTTTGATCTTTTTTTGATCTGAAAGCCAAAATCATGAAAATTTCAAGATATATCCTGTGGTACCTTCGGTTTTCAATAATTCGAAAACCTCATTGCAAAATACCTATCTGAAAAACGTCAAAACATGGGTTTTTTGCTCTTTTTCGAAGCCGCCTATAATCTTGTCTTTCTAATTTTTTTGATTCCTGAAAATTTTATTATATCTAACTTTTTGCGTTCTTGAATTTGAGCAATTAATCATTATCGTAGCTAAATAATTGACCATTCTGCAGTGACTTGAAAAATAGTGGGCTTGAAATCACTTGCAAGTTTCCCTTGTGCATTACTTTTCAAATCATTGATCTTTTTTTGATCTGTAAAGCCAAAATCAAGAAAATTTCAAGATCTATCCTGTGGTACCTTCGGTTTTCAATAATTCGAAAACCTCATTGCAAAATACCTATCTGAAAAACGTCAAAAAATGGGTTTTTTGCTCTTTTTCGAAGCCGCCTAAAATCTTGTTTACTAATTTTTTTGATTCCTGAAAATTTTATCATGTATAACTTTTTGCGTTCTTGAATTTGAGCTATAAATCATTATCGTAGCTAAATAATTGAGCATTCTGCAGTGACTTGAAAAATAGTGGGCTTGAAATCACTTGCAAGTTTCCCTTGTGCATTATTTTTCAAATCGTTGATCTTTTTTTGATCTGTAAAGCCAAAATCAAGAAAATTTCATGATCTATCCTGTGGTACCTTCGGTTTCAATAATTCGAAAACCTCATTGCAAAATACCTATCTGAAAAACGTCAAAACATGGGTTTTTTTTCATTTTCGAAGTTGCCCTAAAATCTTGTCCTTTTAATTTTTTTGATTTCTGCAAACTTTATCATGTATAACTTTTTGCGTTCTTGAATTTGAGCTTTTAATCATTATCGTAGCTAAATAATTGACCATTCTGCAGTGACTTGAAAAATAGTGGGCTTGAAATCACTTGCAAGTTTCCCATGTGCATTACTTTTCAAATCTTTGATCTTTTTTTGATCTGTAAAAGCCAAAATCAAGAAAATTTCTAGATCTATCATGTGGTACCTTCGGTTTTCAATAATTCGAAAACCTCATTGCAAAATACCTATCTGAAAAACGTCAAAACATGGGTTTTTTGCTCTTTTTCGAAGCCGCCTATAATCTTGTCTTTCTAATTTTTTTGATTCCTGAAAATTTTATAATGTATAACTTTTTGCGTTCTTGAATTTGAGCTTTTAATCATTATCGTAGCTAAATAATTGACCATTCTGCAGTGACTTGAAAAATAGTGGGCTTGAAATCACTTGCAAGTTTCCCTTGTGCATTACTTTTCAAATCTTTGATCTTTTTTTGATCTGTAAAGCCAAAATCAAGAAAATTTCAAGATCTATCCTGTGGTATCTTCGGTTTTCAATAATTCGAAAACCTCATTGCAAAATACCTATCTGAAAAACGTCAAAACATGGGTTTTTTGCTCTTTGTCGAAGCCCCCTGAAATCTTGTCTTTCTAATTTTTCTGATTCCTGAAAATTTTATTATATATAACTTTTTGCGTTCTTGAATTTGAGCAATTAATCATTATCGTAGCTAAATAATTGACCATTCTGCAGTGACTTGAAAAATAGTGGGCTTGAAATCACTTGCAAGTTTCCCTTGTGCATTGCTTTCCAATCTTTGATCTTTTTTGATCTGTAAAGCCAAAATCAAGAAAATTTCAAGATCTATCCTGTGGTATCTTCGGTTTTCAATAATTCGAAAACCTCATTGCAAAATACCTATCTGAAAAACGTCAAAACATGGGTTTTTTGCTCTTTTTCGAAGCCGCCTATAATCTTGTCTTTCTAATTTTTTTGATTCCTGAAAATTTTATAATGTATAACTTTTTGCGTTCTTGAATTTGAGCTATAAATCATTATCGTAGCTAAATAATTGACCATTCTGCATTGACTTGAAAAATAGTGGGCTTGAAATCACTTTCAAGTTTCCCATGTGCATTACTTTCCAAATCTTTGATCTTTTTTTGATCTGTAAAGCCAAAATCAAGAAAATTTCAAGATCTATCCTGTGGTACCTTCGGTTTTCAATAATTCGAAAAATTCATTACAAAAAACTAATCTGAAAAACGTCAAAAAATGGGTTTTTTGCTCTTTTTCGAAGCCCCCTGAAATCTTGTCTTTCTAATTTTTTTGATTCCTGCAAATTTTATAATGTGTAACTTTTTGCGATCTTGAATTTTAGCTTTCAATCATTATCGTAGCTAAATAATAGACCATTCTGCAGTGGTTGAAAAATAGTGGGCTTGAAATCTCTTGCAAGTTTCCTAAGTGCATTACTTTCCAAATCTTTGATCTTTTTTTGATCTGTAAAGCCAAAATCAAGAAAATTTCAAGATCTATCCTGTGGTACCTTCGGTTTTCAATAATTCGAAAACCTCATTGCAAAATACCTATCTGAAAAACGTCAAAAAATGGGTTTTTTGCTCTTTTTCGAAGTTGCCCTAAAATCTTGTCCTTTTAATTTTTTTGATTCCTGAAATTTTTATCATGTATAACTTTTTGCGTTCCTGAATTTGAGCTTTTAATCATTATCGTAGCTAAATAATTGACCATTCTGCAGTGACTTGAAAAATAGTGGGCTTGAAATCACTTGCAAGTTTCACTTGTGCATTACTTTTCAAATCATTGATCTTTTTTTGATCTGTAAAGCCAAAATCAAGAAAATTTCAAGATCTATCCTGTGGTACCTTCGGTTTTCAATAATTCGAAAACCTCATTGCAAAATACCTATCTGAAAAACGTCAAAAAATGGGTTTTTTTTCATTTTCGAAGCCGCCTAAAATCTTGTCTTTCTAATTTTTTTGAATCCTGCAAATTTTATAATGTATAACTTTTTGCGTTCTTGAATTTTAGCTATTAATCATTATTGAGCTAAATAATTGAGCATTCTGCAGTGAATTGAAAAATAGTGGGCTTGAAATCACTTGCAAGTTTCCCTTGTGCATTACTTTTCAAATCTTTGATCTTTTTTTGATCTGTAAAGCCAAAATCAAGAAAATTTCAAGATCTATCCTGTGGTATCTTCGGTTTTCAATAATTCGAAAAATTCATTACAAAAAACCTATCTGAAAAACGTCAAAAAATGGGTTTTTTTTTCATTTTCGAAGTTGCCCTAAAATCTTGTCCTTTTAATTTTTTTGATTCTTGCAAATTTTATCATGTATAACTTTTTGCGTTCTTGAATTTGAGCTTTTAATCATTATCGTAGCTAAATAATTGACCATTCTGCAGTGACTTGAAAAATAGTGGGCTTGAAATCACTTGCAAGTTTCCTTTGTGAATTACTTTTCAAATCTTTGATCTTTTTTTGATCTGTAAAGCCAAAATCAAGAAAATTTCAAGATTTATCCTGTGGTTCCTTCGATTTTCAATAATTCGAAAACCTCATTGCAAAAAACCTATCTGAAAAACGTCAAAAAATGGGTTTTTTGCTCTTTTTCGAAGTCGCCTAAAATCTTGTCCTTTTAATTTTTTTGATTCCTGCAAATTTTTTCATGTATAACTTTTTGCGTTCTTGAATTTAAGCTTTTAATCATTATCGTAGCTAAATAATTGACCATTCTGCAGTGACTTGAAAAATAGTGGGCTTGAAATCACTTGCAAGTTTCCTTTGTGCATTACTTTTCAAATCTTTGATCTTTTTTTGATCTGTAAAGCCAAAATCAAGAAAATTTCAAGATCTATCCTGTGGTACCTTCGGTTTTCAATAATTCGAAAACCTCATTGCAAAATACCTATCTGAAAAACGTCAAAAAATGGGTTTTTTTTCATTTTCGAAGTTGCCCTAAAATCTTGTCCTTTTAATTTTTTTGATTCTTGCAAATTTTATCATGTATAACTTTTTGCGTTCTTGAATTTGAGCTTTTAATCATTATCGTAGCTAAATAATTGACCATTCTGCAGTGACTTGAAAAATAGTGGGCTTGAAATCACTTGCAAGTTTCCCTTGTGCATTACTTTTCAAATCAATGATCTTTTTTTGATCTCTAAAGCTAAAATCGAGAAAATTTCAAGATCTATCCTGTGGTTCCTTCGGTTTTCAAAAATTCGATAACCTCATTGCAAAATACCTATCTGAAAAACGTCAAAAAATGGGTTTTTTGCTCTTTTTCGAAGTTGCCCTAAAATCTGGTCCTTTTAATTTTTTTGATTCCTGCAAATTTTATCATGTATAACTTTTTGCGTTCTTGAATTTGAGCTATAAATCATTATCGTAGCTAAATAATTGACCATTCTGCAGTGACTTGAAAAATAGTGGGCTTGAAATCACTTGCAAGTTTCCCTTGTGCATTACTTTTCAAATCTTTGATCTTTTTTTGATCTGTAAAGCCAAAATCAAGAAAATTTCAAGATCTTTCCTGTGGTATCTTCGGTTTTCAATAATTCGAAAACCTCATTGCAAAAAACCTATATGAAAAACGTCAAAAAATGGGTTTTTTTTTCATTTTCGAAGTTGCCCTAAAATCTTGTCCTTTTAATTTTTTTGATTCCTGCAAATTTTATCATGCATAACTTTTTGCGTTCTTGAATTTGAGCTTTTAATCATTATCGTAGCTAAATAATTGACCATTCTGCAGTGACTTGAAAAATAGTGGGCTTGAAATCACTTGCAAGTTTCCTTTGTGCATTACTTTTCAAATCTTTGATCTTTTTTTGATCTGTAAAGCCAAAATCAAGAAAATTTCAAGATCTATCCTGTGGTACCTTCGGTTTTCAATAATTCGAAAACCTCATTGCAAAATACCTATCTGAAAAACGTCAAAAAATGGGTTTTTTGCTCTTTTTCGAAGTTGCCCTAAAATCTTGTCCTTTTAATTCTTTTGATTCTTGCAAATTTTATCATGTATAACTTTTTGCGTTCTTGAATTTGAGCTATAAATCATTATCGTAGCTAAATAATTGACCATTCTGCAGTGACTTGAAAAATAGTGGGCTTGAAATCACTTGCAAGTTTCCCTTGTGCATTACTTTTCAAATCTTTGATCTTTTTTTGATCTGTAAAGCCAAAATCAAGAAAATTTCAAGATCTATCCTGTGGTACCTTCGGTTTTCAATAATTCGAAAACCTCATTGCAAAATACCTATCTGAAAAACGTCAAAAAATGGGTTTTTTGCTCTTTTTCGAAGTTGCCCTAAAATCTTGTCCTTTTAATTCTTTTGATTCTTGCAAATTTTATCATGTATAACTTTTTGCGTTCTTGAATTTAAGCTTTTAATCATTATCGTAGCTAAATAATTGACCATTCTGCAGTGACTTGAAAAATAGTGGGCTTGAAATCACTTGCAAGTTTCCCTTGTGCATTACTTTTCAAATCTTTGATCTTTTTTTGATCTGTAAAGCCAAAATCAAGAAAATTTCAAGATCTTTCCTGTGGTATCTTCGGTTTTCAATAATTCGAAAACCTCATTGCAAAATACCTATATGAAAAACGTCAAAAAATGGGTTTTTTGCTCTTTGTCGAAGCCCCCTGAAATCTTGTCTTTCTAATTTTTCTGATTCCTGAAAATTTTATTATATATAACTTTTTGCGTTCTTGAATTTTAGCTTTTAATCATTATCGTAGCTAAATAATTGACCATTCTGCAGTGACTTGAAAAATAGTGGGCTTGAAATCACTTGCAAGTTTCCCTTGTGCATTACTTTTCAAATCATTGATCTTTTTTGATCTGTTAAGCCAAAATCAAGAAAATTTCAAAATCTATCCTGTGGTACCTTCGGTTTTCAATAATTCGAAAAATTCATTGCAAAAAACCTATCTGAAAAACGTCAAAAAATGGGTTTTTTGATCTTTTTCGAAGTTGCCCTAAAATCTTGTCCTTTTAATTTTTTTGATTCCTGCAAATTTTATCATGTATAACTTTTTGCGATCTTGAATTTTAGCTTTCAATCATTATCGTAGCTAAATAATTGACCATTCTGCAGTGACTTGAAAAATAGTGGGCTTGAAAACACTTGCAAGTTTCCCTAGTGCATTACTTTCCAAATCTTTGATCTTTTTTTGATCTGTAAAGCCAAAATCAAGAAAATTTCAAGATCTATCCTGTGGTACCTTCGGTTTTCAATAATTCGAAAACCTCATTGCAAAATACCTATCTGAAAAACGTCAAAAAATAGGTTTTTTGCTCTTTTACGAAGTTGCCCTAAAATCTTGTCCTTTTAATATTTTGATTCCTGCAAACTTTATCATGTATAACTTTTTGCGTTCTTGAATTTGAGCTATTAATCATTATCGTAGCTAAATAATTGAGCATTCTGCAGTGACTTGAAAAATAGTGGGCTTGAAATCACTTGCAAGTTTCCCTTGTGCATTACTTTTCAAATCTTTGATCTTTTTTTGATCTGTAAAGCCAAAATCAAGAAAATTTCAAGATCTATCCTGTGGTATCTTCGGTTTTCAATAATTCGAAAACCTCATTCCAAAATACCTATATGAAAAACGTCAAAACATGGGTTTTTTGCTCATTTTCGAAGTTGCCCTGAAATCTTGTCTTTCTAATTTTTCTGATTCCTGAAAATTTTATAATGTAAACTTTTTGCGATCTTGAATTTTAGCTTTTAATCATTATCGTAGCTAAATAATTGACCATTCTGCAGTGACTTGAAAAATAGTGGGCTTGAAATCACTTGCAAGTTTCCCTTGTGCATTACTTTTCAAATCTTTGATCTTTTTTTGATCTGTAAAGCCAAAATCAAGAAAATTTCAAGATCTATCCTGTGGTATCTTCGGTTTTCAATAATTCGAAAACCTCATTGCAAAAAACCTATCTGAAAAACGTCAAAAAATGGGTTTTTTGATCTTCTTCGAAGTTGCCCTAAAATCTGGTCCTTTTAATTTTATTGATTCCTGCAAATTTTATCATGTATAACTTTTTGCGTTCTTGAATTTGAGCTTTTAATCATTATCGTAGCTAAATAATTGACCATTCTGCAGTGACTTGAAAAATAGTGGGCTTGAAATCACTTGCAAGTTTCCCTTGTGCATTACTTTTCAAATCTTTGATCTTTTTTTGATCTGTAAAGCCAAAATCAAGAAAATTTCAAGATCTATCCTGTGGTATCTTCGGTTTTCAATAATTCGAAAACCTCATTGCAAAAAACCTATCTGAAAAACGTCAAAAAATGGGTTTTTTGCTCTTTATTCGAAGTTGCCCTAAAATCTTGTCTTTCTAATTTTTCTGATTCCTGAAAATTTTATAATGTATAACTTTTTGCGTTCTTGAATTTGAGCTTTTAATCATTATCGTAGCTAAATAATTGACCATTCTGCAGTGACTTGAAAAATAGTGGGCTTGAAATCACTTGCAAGTTTCCCTTGTGCATTACTTTTCAAATCATTGATCTTTTTTTGATCTGTAAAGCCAAAATCAAGAAAATTTCAAGATCTATCCTGTGGTACCTTCGGTTTTCAATAATTCGAAAACCTCATTGCAAAATACCTATCTGAAAAACGTCAAAACATGGGTTTTTTGCTCTTTTTCGAAGCCGCCTATAATCTTGTCTTTCTAATTTTTTTGATTCCTGATAATTTTATAATGTATAACTTTTTGCGTTCTTGAATTTGAGCTTTTAATCATTATCGTAGCTAAATAATTGACCATTCTGCAGTGACTTGAAAAATAGTGGGCTTGAAATCACTTGCAAGTTTCCCTTGTGCATTACTTTTCAAATCTTTGATCTTTTTTTGATCTGTAAAGCCAAAATCAAGAAAATTTCAAGGTCTATCCTGTGGTACCTTCGGTTTTCAATAATTCGAAAACCTAATTGCAAAATACCTAACTGATAAACGTCAAAAAATGGGTTTTTTGCTCTTTTTCGAAGTTGCCCTAAAATCTGGTCCTTTTAATTTTTTTGATTCCTTCAAATTTTATCATGTATAACTTTTTGCGTTCTTGAATTTGAGCTTTTAATCATTATCGTAGCTAAATAATTGACCATTCTGCAGTGACTTGAAAAATAGTGGGCTTGAAATCACTTGCAAGTTTCCTTTGTGCATTACTTTTCAAATCTTTGATCTTTTTTTGATCTGTAAAGCCAAAATCAAGAAAATTTCAAGATCTATCCTGTGGTACCTTCGGTTTTCAATAATTCGAAAACCTCATTGCAAAATACCTATCTGAAAAACGTCAAAAAATGGGTTTTTTGCTCTTTTTCGAAGTTGCCCTAAAATCTGGTCCTTTTAATTTTTTTGATTCCTTCAAATTTTATCATGTATAACTTTTTGCGTTCTTGAATTTGAGCTATAAATCATTATCGTAGGTAAATAATTGAGCATTCTGCAGTGGCTTGAAAAATAGTGGGCTTGAAATCACTTGCAAGTTTCCTTTGTGCATTACTTTTCAAATCTTTGATCTTTTTTTGATCTGTAAAGTCAAAATCAAGAAAATTTCAAGATCTATCCTGTGGTACCTTCGGTTTTCAATAATTCGAAAACCTCATTGCAAAAAACCTATCTGAAAAACGTCAAAAAATGGGTTTTTTGCTCTTTTTCGAAGTCGCCTAAAATCTTGTCCTTTTAATTTTTTTGATTCCTGCAAATTTTTTCATGTATAACTTTTTCTGCTTTTTAATTTGAGCTATTAATCATTATCGTAGCTAAATAATTGAGCATTCTGCAGTGACTTGAAAAATAGTGGGCTTGAAATCACTTGCAAGTTTCCTTTGTGCATTACTTTTCAAATCTTTGATCTTTTTTTGATCTGTAAAGCCAAAATCAAGAAAATTTCAAGATCTATCCTGTGGTATCTTCGGTTTTCAATAATTCGAAAACCTCATTGCAAAAAACCTATCTGAAAAACGTCAAAAAATGGGTTGTTTGCTCATTTTCGAAGTTGCCTAAAATCTTGTCTTTCTAATTTTTTTGATTCCTGAAAATTTTATTATATATAACTTTTTGCGTTCTTGAATTTGAGCTTTTAATCATTATCGTAGCTAAATAATTGACCATTCTGCAGTGACTTGAAAAATAGTGGGCTTGAAATCACTTGCAAGTTTCCCTTGTGCATTACTTTTCAAATCATTGATCTTTTTTTGATCTGTAAAGCCAAAATCAAGAAAATTTTAAGATCCATCCTGTGGTATCTTCGGTTTTCAGTAAATCGGTAACCTCATTGCGAAATACCTATCTGAAAAACGTCAAAACATGGGTTTTTTGCTCTTTTTCGAAGCCCCCTGAAATCTTGTCCTTTTAATTTTTTTGATTCTTGCAAATTTTATCATGTATAACTTTTTGCGTTCTTGAATTTGAGCTTTTAATCATTATCGTAGCTAAATAATTGACCATTCTGCAGTGACTTGAAAAATAGTGGGCTTGAAATCACTTGCAAGTTTCACTTGTGCATTACTTTTCAAATCATTGATCTTTTTTTGATCTGTTAAGTCAAAATCAAGAAAATTTCAAGATCTATCCTGTGGTATCTTCGGTTTTCAATAATTCGAAAACCTCATTGCAAAATACCTATCTGAAAAACGTCAAAAAATGGGTTTTTTGCTCTTTTTCGAAGCCGCCTATATTCTTGTCTTTCTAATTTTTTTGATTCCTGATAATTTTATAATGTATAACTTTTTGCGTTCTTGAATTTTAGCTTTTAATCATTATCGTAGCTAAATAATTGACCATTCTGCAGTGACTTGAAAAATAGTGGGCTTGAAATCACTTGCAAGTTTCCCTTGTGCATTACTTTTCAAATCTTTGATCTTTTTTTGATCTGTAAAGCCAAAATCAAGAAAATTTCAAGATCTATCCTGTGGTATCTTCGGTTTTCAATAATTCGAAAACCTCATTCCAAAATACCTATATGAAAAACGTCAAAAAATGGGTTTTTTGCTCTTTTTCGAAGCCCCCTGAAATCTTGTCTTTCTAATTTTTTTGATTCCCGATAATTTTATAATGTTTAACTTTTTGCGTTCTTGAATTTTAGCCATTAATCATCATTATCGTAGCTAAGTAATTGACCATTCTGCAGTGACTTGAAAAATAGTGGGCTTGAAATCACTTGCAAGTTTCCTTTGTGCATTACTTTTCAAATCTTTGATCTTTTTTTGATCTGTAAAGCCAAAATCAAGAAAATTTCAAGATCTATCCTGTGGTACCTTCGGTTTTCAATAATTCGAAAACCTCATTGCAAAATACCTATCTGAAAAACGTCAAAAAATGGGTTTTTTGCTCTTTGTCGAAGTTGCGCCTAAAATCTTGTCCTTTTAATTTTTTTGATTCCTGCAAATTTTATCATGCATAACTTTTTGCGTTCTTGAATTTGAGCTTTTAATCATTATCGTAGCTAAATAATTGACCATTCTGCAGTGACTTGAAAAATAGTGGGCTTGAAATCACTTGCAAGTTTCCTTTGTGCATTACTTTTCAAATCTTTGATCTTTTTTTGATCTGTAAAGCCAAAATCAAGAAAATTTCAAGATCTATCCTGTGGTACCTTCGGTTTTCAATAATTCGAAAACCTCATTGCAAAATACCTATCTGAAAAACGTCAAAAAATGGGTTTTTTGCTCTTTTTCGAAGTTGCCTAAAATCTTGTCCTTTTAATTTTTTTGACTCCTGTAAATTGTAACATGTATAACTTTTTGCGTTCTTGAATTTGAGCTTTTAATCATTATCGTAGCTAAATAATTGACCATTCTGCAGTGACT
The DNA here is from genome assembly GCA_019054805.1 of Brachionus manjavacas. Lineage (NCBI taxonomy): Eukaryota > Metazoa > Rotifera > Eurotatoria > Ploima > Brachionidae > Brachionus > Brachionus manjavacas. Next base: position 9,748,502 of record JAHQIY010000003.1, on the reverse strand, counting down.
TGAAAAATAGTGGGCTTGAAATCACTTGCAAGTTTCCCTTGTGCATTACTTTTCAAATCTTTGATCTTTTTTTGATCTGTAAAGCCAAAATCAAGAAAATTTCAAGATCTTTCCTGTGGTATCTTCGGTTTTCAATAATTCGAAAACCTCATTGCAAAAAACCTATCTGAAAAACGTCAAAAAATGGGTTGTTTGCTCATTTTCGAAGCCGCCTAAAATCTTGTTTACTAATTTTTTTGATTCCTGAAAATTTTATCATGTATAACTTTTTGCGCTCTTGAATTTGAGCTTTTAATCATTATCGTAGCTAAATAATTGAGCATTCTGCAGTGACTTGAAAAATAGTGGGCTTGAAATCACTTGCAAGTTTCCTTTGTGCATTACTTTTCAAATCTTTGATCTTTTTTTGATCTGTTAAGCCAAAATCAAGAAAATTTCAAGGTCTATCCTGTGGTACCTTCGGTTTTCAATAATTCGAAAACCTTATTGCAAAATACCTATCTGAAAAACGTCAAAAAATGGGTTTTTTGCTCTTTTTCGAAGCCGCCTAAAATCTTTTCTTTCTAATTTTTTTGATTCCTGAAAATTTTATCATGTATAACTTTTTGCGTTCTTGAATTTGAGCTATTAATCATTATCGTAGCTAAATAATTGACCATTCTGCAGTGACTTGAAAAATAGTGGGCTTGAAATCACTTGCAAGTTTCCTTTGTGCATTACTTTTCAAATCTTTGATCTTTTTTTGATCTGTAAAGCCAAAATCAAGAAAATTTCAAGATCTATCCTGTGGTACCTTCGGTTTTCAATAATTCAAAAACCTCATTGCAAAAAACCTATCTGAAAAACGTCAAAAAATGGGTTTTTTGTACATTTTCGAAGTCGCTTAAAATCTTGTCCTTTAAATTTTTTTGTCTCCTGCAAATTTTATCATGTATAACTTTTTGCGTTCTTGAATTTGAGCTTTTAATCATTATCGTAGCTAAATAATTGACCATTCTGCAGTGACTTGAAAAATAGTGGGCTTGAAATCACTTGCAAGTTTCCCTTGTGCATTACTTTTCAAATCATTGATCTTTTTTTGATCTGTAAAGCCAAAATCAAGAAAATTTCAAGATCTATCCTGTGGTACCTTCGGTTTTCAATAATTCGAAAACCTCATTGCAAAATACCTATCTGAAAAACGTCAAAACATGGGTTTTTTGCTCTTTTTCGAAGTTGCCCTAAAATCATGTCCTTTTAATTTTTTTGTTTCTTGCAAATTCTATCATGTATAACTTTTTGCGTTCTTGAATTTAAGCTTTTAATCATTATCGTAGCTAAATAATTGACCATTCTGCAGTGACTTGAAAAATAGTGGGCTTGAAATCACTTGCAAGTTTCCTTTGTGCATTACTTTTCAAATCTTTGATCTTTTTTTGATCTGTAAAGCCAAAATCAAGAAAATTTCAAGATCTATCCTGTGGTACCTTCGGTTTTCAATAATTCGAAAACCTCATTGCAAAATACCTATCTGAAAAACGTCAAAAAATGGGTTTTTTGCTCTTTTTCGAAGTTGCCTAAAATCTTGTCCTTTTAATTTTTTTGATTCCTGAAAATTTTATAATGTATAACTTTTTGCGTTCTTGAATTTGAACAATTAATCATTATCGTAGCTAAATAATTGAGCATTCTGCAGTGGTTGAAAAATAGTGGGCTTGAAAACACTTGCAAGTTTCCCTAGTGCATTACTTTCCAAATCTTTGATCTTTTTTTGATCTGTAAAGCCAAAATCAAGAAAATTTCAAGATCTATCCTGTGGTACCTTCGGTTTTCAATAATTCGAAAACCTCATTGCAAAATACCTATCTGAAAAACGTCAAAAAATGGGTTTTTTGCTCTTTTTCGAAGTTGCCCTAAAATCTTGTCCTTTTAATTTTTTTGATTCTTGCAAATTTTATCATGTATAACTTTTTGCGTTCTTGAATTTTAGCTTTTAATCATTATCGTAGCTAAATAATTGACCATTCTGCAGTGACTTGAAAAATAGTGGGCTTGAAATCACTTGCAAGTTTCGCTTGTGCATTACTTTTCAAATCAATGATCTTTTTTTGATCTGTAAAGCCAAAATCAAGAAAATTTCAAGATCTATCCTGTGGTATCTTCGGTTTTCAATAATTCGAAAACCTCATTGCAAAATACCTATCTGAAAAACGTCAAAAAATGGGTTTTTTGCTCTTTGTCGAAGTTGCCTAAAATCTTGTCCTTTTAATTTTTTTGACTCCTGTAAATTGTATCATGTATAACTTTTTGCGTTCTTGAATTTGAGCTATAAATCATTATCGTAGCTAAATAATTGACCATTCTGCAGTGGTTGAAAAATAGTGGGCTTGAAAACACTTGCAAGTTTCCCTTGTGCATTACTTTCCAAATCTTTGATCTTTTTTTGATCTGTAAAGCCAAAATCAAGAAAATTTCAAGATCTATCCTGTGGTACCTTCGGTTTTCAATAATTCGAAAACCTCATTGCAAAATACCTATCTGAAAAACGTCAAAAAATGGGTTTTTTGCTCTTTTTCGAAGCCGCCTAAAATCTTGTTTACTAATTTTTTTGATTCCTGCAAATTTTATCATGCATAACTTTTTGCGTTCTTGAATTTGAGCTTTTAATCATTATCGTAGCTAAATAATTGACCATTCTGCAGTGACTTGAAAAATAGTGGGCTTGAAATCACTTGCAAGTTTCCCATGTGCATTACTTTCCAAATCTTTGATCTTTTTTTGATCTGTAAAGCCAAAATCAAGAAAATTTCAAGATCTATCCTGTGGTACCTTCGGTTTTCAATAATTCGAAAACCTTATTGCAAAATACCTATCTGAAAAACGTCAAAAAATGGGTTTTTGCTCTTTTACGAGGTTGCCCTAAAATCTTGTCCTTTTAATTTTTTTGATTCCTTCAAATTTTATCATGTATAACTTTTTGCGTTCTTGAATTTGAGCTATAAATCATTATCGTAGCTAAATAATTGACCATTCTGCAGTGACTTGAAAAATAGTGGGCTTGAAATCACTTGCAAGTTTCCCTTGTGCATTACTTTTCAAATCTTTGATCTTTTTTTGATCTGTAAAGCCAAAATCAAGAAAATTTCAAGATCTATCCTGTGGTATCTTCGGTTTTCAATAATTCGAAAACCTCATTGCAAAATACCTATCTGAAAAACGTCAAAAAATGGGTTTTTTGCTCTTTTTCGAAGTTGCCTAAAATCTTGTCCTTTTAACTTTTTTGATTCCTGCAAATTTTTTCATGTATAACTTTTTGCGCTCTTGAATTTGAGCTATTAATCATTATCGTAGCTAAATAATTGACCATTCTGCAGTGACTTGAAAAATAGTGGGCTTGAAATCACTTGCAAGTTTCCCTAGTGCATTACTTTTCAAATCTTTGATCTTTTTTTGATCTCTAAAGCTAAAATCGAGAAAATTTCAAGATCTATCCTGTGGTTCCTTCGGTTTTCAAAAATTCGATAACCTCATTGCAAAATACCTATCTGAAAAACGTCAAAAAATGGGTTTTTTGCTCTTTTTCGAAGCCGCCTAAAATCTTGTTCTTTTAACTTTTTTGACTCCTGTAAATTTTATCATGTAAAACTTTTTGCGCTCTTGAATTTGAGCTTTTAATCATTATCGTAGCTAAATAATTGAGCATTCTGCAGTGACTTGAAAAATAGTGGGCTTGAAATCACTTGCAAGTTTCCCTTGTGCATTACTTTTCAAATCATTGATCTTTTTTTGATCTGTAAAGCCAAAATCAAGAAAATTTCAAGATCTATCCTGTGGTACCTTCGGTTTTCAATAATTCGAAAACCTCATTGCAAAATACCTATCTGAAAAACGTCAAAACATGGGTTTTTGCTCTTTTTCGAAGCCGTCTAAAATCTTGTCTTTCTAATTTTTTTGATTCCTGCAAATTTTATCATGCATAACTTTTTGCGTTCTTGAATTTGAGCTTTTAATCATTATCGTAGCTAAATAATTGACCATTCTGCAGTGACTTGAAAAATAGTGGGCTTGAAATCACTTGCAAGTTTCCTTTGTGCATTACTTTTCAAATCTTTGATCTTTTTTTGATCTGTAAAGCCAATATCAAGAAATTTTCAAGATCTATCCTGTGGTTCCTTCGTTTTTCAATAATTCGAAAACCTCATTGCAAAAAACCTATCTGAAAAACGTCAAAAAATGGGTTTTTTGCTCTTTTTCGAAGTCGCCTAAAATCTTGTCCTTTTAATTTTTTTGATTCCTGCAAATTTTATCATGTATAACTTTTTGCGTTCTTGAATTTGAGCTTTTAATCATTATCGTAGCTAAATAATTGACCATTCTGCAGTGACTTGAAAAATAGTGGGCTTGAAATCACTTGCAAGTTTCCTTTGTGCATTACTTTTCAAATCTTTGATCTTTTTTTGATCTGTAAAGCCAAAATCAAGAAAATTTCAAGATCTATCCTGTGGTACCTTCGGTTTTCAATAATTCGAAAACCTCATTGCAAAATACCTATCTGAAAAACGTCAAAAAATGGGTTTTTTGCTCTTTTTCGAAGTTGCCCTAAAATCTTGTCCTTTTAATTTTTTTGATTCTTGCAAATTTTATCATGTATAACTTTTTGCGTTCTTGAATTTGAGCTTTTAATCATTATCGTAGCTAAATAATTGACCATTCTGCAGTGACTTGAAAAATAGTGGGCTTGAAATCACTTGCAAGTTTCCTTTGTGCATTGCTTTCCAATCTTTGATCTTTTTTGATCTGTAAAGTCAAAATCAAGAAAATTTCAAGATCTATCCTGTGGTACCTTCGGTTTTCAATAATTCGAAAACCTCATTTCGAAATACCTATCTGAAAAACGTCAAAACATGGGTTTTTTGCTCTTTTTCGAAGCCCCCTAAAATCTTGTCTTTCTAATTTTTTTGATTCCTGAAAATTTTATAATGTATAACTTTTTGCGTTCTTGAATTTGAGCTTTTAATCATTATCGTAGCTAAATAATTGACCATTCTGCAGTGACTTGAAAAATAGTGGGCTTGAAATCACTTGCAAGTTTCCCTTGTGCATTACTTTTCAAATCATTGATCTATTTTTTAATTTGTAAAGCCAAAATCAAGAAAATTTCAAGATCTATCCTGTGGTATCTTCGGTTTTCAGTAAATCGGTAACCTCATTGCAAAATACCTATCTGAAAAACGTCAAAAAATGGGTTTTTTGCTCTTTGTCGAAGCCGCCTATAATCTTGTCTTTCTAATTTTTTTGATTCCTGAAAATTTTATCATGTATAACTTTTTGCGTTCTTGAATTTGAGCTTTTAATCATTATCGTAGCTAAATAATTGACCATTCTGCAGTGACTTGAAAAATAGTGGGCTTGAAATCACTTGCAAGTTTCCCATGTGCATTACTTTTCAAATCATTGATCTTTTTTTGATCTGTAAAGCCAAAATCAAGAAAATTTCATGATCTATCCTGTGGTACCTTCGGTTTCAATAATTCGAAAACCTCATTGCAAAATACCTATCTGAAAAACGTCAAAACATGGGTTTTTTGCTCATTTTCGAAGTCGCATAAAATCTTGTCCTTTTAATTTTTTTGATTCCTGCAAATTTTTTCATGTATAACTTTTTGCGTTCTTGAATTTGAGCTTTTAATCATTATCGTAGCTAAATAATTGACCATTCTGCAGTGACTTGAAAAATAGTGGGCTTGAAATCACTTGCAAGTTTCCCTTGTGCATTACTTTTCAAATCTTTGATCTTTTTTTGATCTGTAAAGCCAAAATCAAGAAAATTTCAAGATCTTTCCTGTGGTATCTTCGGTTTTCAATAATTCGAAAACCTCATTGCAAAATACCTATCTGAAAAACGTCAAAACATGGGTTTTTTGCTCTTTTTCGAAGTTGCCTAAAATCTTGTCCTTTTAATTTTTTTGATTCTTGCAAATTTTATCATGTATTACTTTTTGCGTTCTTGAATTTGAGCTTTTAATCATTATCGTAGCTAAATAATTGACCATTCTGCAGTGACTTGAAAAATAGTGGGCTTGAAATCACTTGCAAGTTTCCCTTGTGCATTACTTTTCAAATCTTTGATCTTTTTTTGATCTGTAAAGCCAAAATCAAGAAAATTTCAAGATCTATCCTGTGGTATCTTCGGTTTCAATAATTCGAAAACCTCATTGCTAAAAACCTATCTGAAAAACGTCAAAAAATGGCTTTTTGTTCATTTTCGAAGTTGCCCTAAAATCTTGTCCTTTTAATTTTTTTGATTTCTGCAAACTTTATCATGTATAACTTTTTGCGTTCTTGAATTTGAGCTTTTAATCATTATCGTAGCTAAATAATTGACCATTCTGCAGTGACTTGAAAAATAGTGGGCTTGAAATCACTTGCAAGTTTCCCATGTGCATTACTTTCCAAATCTTTGATATTTTTTTGATCTGTAAAGCCAAAATCAAGAAAATTTCAAGATCTATCCTGTGGTATTTTCGGTTTTCAATAATTCGAAAACCTTATTGCAAAATACCTATCTGAAAAACGTCAAAAAATGGGTTTTTGCTCTTTTACGAAGTTGCCCTAAAATCTTGTCCTTTTAATTTTTTTGATTCTTGCAAACTTTATCATGTATAACTTTTTGCGTTCTTGAATTTGAGCTTTTAATCATTATCTTAGCTAAATAATTGACCATTCTGCAGTGACTTGAAAAATAGTGGGCTTGAAATCACTTGCAAGTTTCCCTTGTGCATTACTTTTCAAATCTTTGATCTTTTTTTGATCTGTAAAGCCAAAATCAAGAAAATTTCAAGATCTATCCTGTGGTATCTTCGGTTTTCAATAATTCAAAAACCTCATTGCTAAAAACCTATCTGAAAAACGTCAAAAAATGGATTTTTTTCATTTTCGAAGTTGCCCTAAAATCTTGTCTTTCTAATTTTTTTGATTCCTGAAAATTTTATAATGTATAACTTTTTGCGTTCTTGAATTTGAGCTTTTAATCATTATCGTAGCTAAATAATTGACCATTCTGCAGTGACTTGAAAAATAGTGGGCTTGAAATCACTTGCAAGTTTCCCTTGTGCATTACTTTTCAAATCATTGATCTTTTTTTGATCTGTAAAGCCAAAATCAAGAAAATTTCAAGATCTATCCTGTGGTATCTTCGGTTTTCAGTAAATCGGTAACCTCATTGCAAAATACCTATCTGAAAAACGTCAAAAAATGGGTTTTTTGCTCATTTTCGAAGTTGCCCTAAAATCTTGTCCTTTTAATTTCTTTGATTCTTGCAAATTTTATCATGTATAAATTTTTGCGTTCTTGAATTTAAGCTTTTAATCATTATCGTAGCTAAATAATTGACCATTCTGCAGTGAATTGAAAAATAGTGGGCCTGAAATCACTTGCAAGTTTCCCATGTGCATTACTTTTCAAATCATTGATCTTTTTTTGATCTGTAAAGCCAAAATCAAGAAAATTTCATGATCTATCCTGTGGTACCTTCGGTTTCAATAATTCGAAAACCTCATTGCAAAATACCTATCTGAAAAACGTCAAAGCATGGTTTTTTTTGCTCTTTGTCGAAGTTGCCCTAAAATCTTGTCCTTTTAATTTTTTTGATTCTTGCAAATTTTATAATGTATAACTTTTTTTTGTTCTTAAATTTGAGCAATTAATCATTATCGTAGCTAAATAATTGACCATTCTGCAGTGAATTGAAAAATAGTGGGCCTGAAATCACTTGCAAGTTTCCCATGTGCATTACTTTTCAAATCATTGATCTTTTTTTGATCTGTAAAGCCAAAATCAAGAAAATTTCATGATCTATCCTGTGGTACCTTCGGTTTCAATAATTCGAAAACCTCATTGCAAAATACCTATCTGAAAAACGTCAAAAAATGGGTTTTTGCTCATTTTCGAAGTTGCCCTAAAATCTTGTCTTTCTAATTTTTTTGATTCCTGAAAATTTTATAATGTATAACTTTTTGCGTTCTTGAATTTGAGCTTTTAATCATTATCGTAGCTAAATAATTGACCATTCTGCAGTGACTTGAAAAATAGTGGGCTTGAAATCACTTGCAAGTTTCCCTTGTGCATTACTTTTCAAATCTTTGATCTTTTTTTGATCTGTAAAGCCAAAATCAAGAAAATTTCAAGATCTATCCTGTGGTATCTTCGGTTTTCAATAATTCGAAAACCTCATTGCTATAAACCTATCTGAAAAACGTCAAAAAATGGGTTTTTTGCTCATTTTCGAAGTTGTCTAAAATCTTGTCTTTCTAATTTTTTTGATTCCTGAAAATTTTATAATGTATAACTTTTTGCGTTCTTGAATTTGAGCTTTTAATCATTATCGTAGCTAAATAATTGACCATTCTGCAGTGACTTGAAAAATAGTGGGCTTGAAATCACTTGCAAGTTTCCCTTGTGCATTACTTTTCAAATCTTTGATCTTTTTTTGATCTGTAAAGCCAAAATCAAGAAAATTTCAAGATCTATCCTGTGGTATCTTCGGTTTTCAATAATTCAAAAACCTCATTGCTAAAAACCTATCTGAAAAACGTCAAAAAATGGGTTTTTTTTCATTTTCGAATTTGCCCTAAAATCTTGTCTTTCTAATTTTTCTGATTCCTGAAAATTTTATAATGTAAACTTTTTGCGTTCTTGAATTTGAGCTATAAATCATTATCGTAGCTAAATAATTGAGCATTCTGCAGTGAATTGAAAAATAGTGGGCTTGAAATCACTTGCAAGTTTCCCTTGTGCATTGCTTTCCAATCTTTGATCTTTTTTGATCTGTAAAGTCAAAATCAAGAAAATTTCAAGATCTATCCTGTGGTACCTTCGGTTTTCAATAATTCGAAAACCTCATTGCTAAAAACCTATCTGAAAAACGTCAAAAAATGGGTTTTTTGCTCATTTTCGAAGTTGCCCTATAATCTTGTCCTTATAATTTTTTTGATTCCTGAAAATTTTATTATATATAACTTTTTGCGTTCTTGAATTTTAGCTTTTAATCATTATCGTAGCTAAATAATTGACCATTCTGCAGTGACTTGAAAAATAGTGGGCTTGAAATCACTTGCAAGTTTCCCTTGTGCATTACTTTTCAAATCTTTGATCTTTTTTTGATCTGTAAAGCCAAAATCAAGAAAATTTCAAGATCTTTCCTGTGGTATCTTCGGTTTTCAATAATTCGAAAACCTCATTGCAAAAAACCTATCTGAAAAACGTCAAAAAATTGGTTTTTTTTTCATTTTCGAAGTTGCCCTAAAATCTTGTCCTTTTAATTTTTTTGATTTCTGCAAATTTTATCATGTATAACTTTTTGCGTTCTTGAATTTGAGCTTTTAATCATTATCGTAGCTAAATAATTGACCATTCTGCAGTGACTTGAAAAATAGTGGGCTTGAAATCACTTGCAAGTTTCCCATGTGCATTACTTTCCAAATCTTTGATCTTTTTTTGATCTGTAAAGCCAAAATCAAGAAAATTTCAAGATCTATCCTGTGGTATCTTCGGTTTTCAATAATTCGAAAACCTCATTGCAAAATACCTATCTGAAAAACGTCAAAAAATGGGTTTTTTGCTCATTTTCGAAGTTGCCCTGAAATCTTGTCCTTTTAATTTTTTTGATTCCTGAAAATTTTATCATGTATAACTTTTTGCGTTCTTGAATTTGAGCTTTTAATCATTATCGTAGCTAAATAATTGACCATTCTGCAGTGACTTGAAAAATAGTGGGCTTGAAATCACTTGCAAGTTTCCCATGTGCATTACTTTCCAAATCTTTGATCTTTTTTTGATCTGTAAAGCCAAAATCAAGAAAATTTCAAGATCTATCCTGTGGTACCTTCGGTTTTCAATAATTCGAAAACCTCATTGCAAAATACCTATCTGAAAAACGTCAAAAAATGGGTTTTTTGCTCTTTTTCGAAGTTGCCCTAAAATCTTGTCTTTCTAATTTTTTTGATTCCTGAAAATTTTATAATGTATAACTTTTTTTTGTTCTTAAATTTGAGCATTAAATCATTATCGTAGCTAAATAATTGACCATTCTGCAGTGAATTGAAAAATAGTGGGCCTGAAATCACTTTCAAGTTTCCCATGTGCATTACTTTCCAAATCTTTGATCTTTTTTTGATCTGTAAAGCCAAAATCAAGAAAATTTCAAGATCTATCCTGTGGTATTTTCGGTTTTCAATAATTCGAAAACCTCATTGCAAAATACCTATCTGAAAAACGTCAAAAAATGGGTTTTTTGCTCTTTTTCGAAGTTGCCCTAAAATCTTGTCTTTCTAATTTGTTTGATTCCTGATAATTTTATAATGTATAACTTTTTGCGTTCTTGAATTTGAGCTTTTAATCATTATCGTAGCTAAATAATTGACCATTCTGCAGTGACTTGAAAAATAGTGGGCTTGAAATCACTTGCAAGTTTCCCTTGTGCATTACTTTTCAAATCTTTGATCTTTTTTTGATCTGTAAAGCCAAAATCAAGAAAATTTCAAGATCTATCCTGTGGTATCTTCGGTTTTCAATAATTCGAAAACCTCATTGCAAAAAACCTATATGAAAAACGTCAAAAAATGGGTTTTTTGCTCATTTTCGAAGTTGCCCTAAAATCTTGTCTTTCTAATTTTTTTCATTACTGAAAATTTTATCATGTATAACTTTTTGCGTTCTTGAATTTGAGCTTTTAATCATTATCGTGGCTAAATAATAGACCATTCTGCAGTGACTTGAAAAATAGTGGGCTTGAAATCTCTTGCAAGTTTCCCATGTGCATGACTTTCCAAATCTTTGATCTTTTTTGATCTGTAAAGCCAAAATCAAGAAAATTTCAAGATCTATCCTGTGGTATCTTCGGTTTTCAATAATTCGAAAACCTCATTGCAAAAAACCTATCTGAAAAACGTCAAAAAATGGGTTTTTTGATCATTTTCGAAGTTGCCTATAATCTTGTCTTTCTAATTTTTTTGATTCCTGATAATTTTATAATGTTTAACTTTTTGCGTTCTTGAATTTGAGCAATTAATCATTATCGTAGCTAAATAATTGACCATTCTGCAGTGACTTGAAAAATAGTGGGCTTGAAATCACTTGCAAGTTTCCCTTGTGCATTACTTTTCAAATCTTTGATCTTTTTTTGATCTGTAAAGCCAAAATCAAGAAAATTTCAAGATCTATCCTGTGGTATAATCGGTTTTCCATAATTCGAAAAATTCATTGTAAAAAACCTATCTGAAAAACGTCAAAAAATGGGTTTTTTGCTCTTTTTCGAAGTCGCCTAAAATCTTGTCCTTTTAATTTTTTTGATTCTTGCAAATTTTATCATGTATAACTTTTTGCGTTCTTGAATTTGAGCTTTTAATCATTATCGTAGCTAAATAATTGAGCATTCTGCAGTGGTTGAAAAATAGTGGGCTTGAAAACACTTGCAAGTTTCCCTAGTGCATTACTTTCCAAATCTTTGATCTTTTTTTGATCTGTAAAGCCAAAATCAAGAAAATTTCAAGATCTATCCTGTGGTATTTTCGGTTTTCAATAATTCGAAAACCTCATTGCAAAATACCTATCTGAAAAACGTCAAAACATGGGTTTTTTGCTCATTTTCGAAGTTGCCCTATAATCTTGTCTTTCTTATTTTTTTGATACCTGAAAATTTTATCATGTATAACTTTTTGCGTTCTTGAATTTGAGCTTTTAATCATTATCGTAGCTAAATAATTGACTATTCTGCAGTGACTTGAAAAATAGTGGGCTTGAAATCACTTGCAAGTTTCCTTTGTGCATTACTATTCAAATCTTTGATCTTTTTTTGATCTGTTAAGCCAAAATCAAGAAAATTTCAAGATCTATCCTGTGGTACCTTCGGTTTTCAATAATTCGAAAACCTTATTGCAAAATACCTAACTGAAAAACGTCAAAAAATGGGTTTTTTGCTCTTTTTCGAAGCCGCCTAAAATCTTGTTTACTAATTTTTTTGATTCCTGCAAATTTTATCATGTATAACTTTTTGCGTTCTTGAATTTGAGCTTTTAATCATTATCGTAGCTAAATAATTGACCATTCTGCAGTGACTTGAAAAATAGTGGGCTTGAAATCACTTGCAAGTTTCCCATGTGCATTACTTTTCAAATCATTGATCTTTTTTTGATCTGTTAATTCAAAATCAAGAAAATTTCAAGATCTATCCTGTGGTATCTTCGGTTTTCAATAATTCGAAAACCTCATTGCTAAAAACCTATCTGAAAAACGTCAAAAAATGGGGTTTTTTTCATTTTCGAAGTCGCCTAAAATCTTGTCCTTTTAATTTTTTTGATTCCCGAAAATTATATTATGTATAACTTTTTGGGTTCTTGAATTTGAGCTATTAATCATTATCGTAGCTAAATAATAGACCATTCTGCAGTGGTTGAAAAATAGTGGGCTTGAAATCTCTTGCAAGTTTCCTTTGTGCATTACTTTTCAAATCTTTGATCTTTTTTTGATCTGTAAAGCCAAAATCAAGAAAATTTCAAGATCTATCCTGTGGTATTTTCGGTTTTCAATAATTCGAAAACCTCATTGCAAAATACCTATCTGAAAAACGTCAAAAAATGGGTTTTTTGCTCATTTTCGAAGTCGCCCTGAAATCTTGTCTTTCTAATTTTTTTGATCCCTGAAAATTTTATAATGTATAACTTTTTGCGTTCTTGAATTTGAGCTATAAATCATTATCGTAGCTAAATAATTGACCATTCTGCATTTACTTGAAAAATAGTGGGCTTGAAATCACTTGCAAGTTTCCCATGTGCATTACTTTTCAAATCTTTGATCTTTTTTTGATCTGTTAAGCCAAAATCAAGAAAATTTCAAGGTCTATCCTGTGGTACCTTCGGTTTTCAATAATTCGAAAACCTCATTGCAAAATACCTATCTGAAAAACGTCAAAAAATGGGTTTTTTGCTCTTTTTCGAAGCCCCCTGAAATCTTGTCTTTCTAATTTTTCTGATTCCTGAAAATTTTATAATGTAAACTTTTTGCGTTCTTGAATTTTAGCTTTTAATCATTATCGTAGCTAAATAATTGACCATTCTGCAGTGACTTGAAAAATAGTGGGCTTGAAATCACTTGCAAGTTTCCCATGTGCATTACTTTTCAAATCTTTGATCTTTTTTTGATCTGTAAAGCCAAAATCAAGAAAATTTCAAGATCTATCCTGTGGTACCTTCGGTTTTCAATAATTCAAAAACCTCATTGCTAAAAAACTTATCTGAAAAACGTCAAAAAATGGATTTTTTTCATTTTCGAAGTTGCCCTAAAATCTTGTCTTTCTAATTTTTTTGATTCCTGAAAATTTTATAATGTATAACTTTTTGCGTTCTTGAATTTGAGCTTTTATTCATTATCGTAGCTAAATAATTGACCATTCTGCAGTGACTTGAAAAATAGTGGGCTTGAAATCACTTGCAAGTTTCCCTTGTGCATTACTTTTCAAATCTTTGATCTTTTTTTGATCTGTAAAGCCAAAATCAAGAAAATTTCAAGATCTATCCTGTGGTATCTTCGGTTTTCAATAATTCGAAAACCTCATTGCAAAAAACCTATCTGAAAAACGTCAAAAAATGGGTTTTTGCTCTTTTTCGAAGTTGCCCTATAATCTTGTCTTTCTAATTTTTTTGATTCCTGATAATTTTATAATGTTTAACTTTTTGCGTTCTTGAATTTGAGCTATTAATCATTATCGTAGCTAAATAATAGACCATTCTGCAGTGGTTGAAAAATAGTGGGCTTGAAATCTCTTGCAAGTTTCCCTTGTGCATTGCTTTCAAATCAATGATCTTTTTTTGATCTGTAAAGCCAAAATCAAGAAAATTTCAAGATCTATCCTGTGGTACCTTCGGTTTTCAATAATTCGAAAACCTCATTTCGAAATACCTATCTGAAAAACGTCAAAAAATGGGTTTTTTTTCATTTTCGAATTTGCCCTAAAATCTTGTCTTTCTAATTTTTCTGATTCCTGAAAATTTTATAATGTAAACTTTTTGCGATCTTGAATTTGAGCTTTTAATCATTATCGTAGCTAAATAATTGACCATTATGCAGTGACTTGAAAAATAGTGGGCTTGAAATCACTTGCAAGTTTCCCTTGTGCATTACTTTTCAAATCTTTGATCTTTTTTTGATCTGTAAAGCCAAAATCAAGAAAATTTCAAGATCTATCCTGTGGTATCTTCGGTTTTCAATAATTCGAAAACCTCATTGCAAAAAACCTAACTGAAAAACGTCAAAAAATGGGTTTTTTTTCATTTTCGAATTTGCCCTAAAATCTTGTCTTTCTAATTTTTCTGATTCCTGAAAATTTTATTTTATAAAACATTTTGCGTTCTTGAATTTGAGCTATAAATCATTATCGTAGCTAAATAATTGACCATTCTGCAGTGACTTGAAAAATAGTGGGCTTGAAATCTCTTGCAAGTTTCCTTTGTGCATTGCTTTCCAATCTTTGATCTTTTTTGATCTGTAAAGTCAAAATCAAGAAAATTTCAAGATCTATCCTGTGGTACCTTCGGTTTTCAATAATTCGAAAACCTCATTTCGAAATACCTATCTGAAAAACGTCAAAACATGGGTTTTTTTTCATTTTCGAAGTTGCCCTAAAATCTTGTCTTTCTAATTTTTCTGATTCCTGAAAATTTTATTATATATAACTTTTTGCGTTCTTGAATTTGAGCTTTTAATCATTATCGTAGCTAAATAATTGACCATTCTGCAGTGACTTGAAAAATAGTGGGCTTGAAATCACTTGCAAGTTTCCTTTGTGCATTACTTTTCAAATCTTTGATCTTTTTTTGATCTGTTAAGCCAAAATCAAGAAAATTTCAAGATCTATCCTGTGGTACCTTCGGTTTTCAATAATTCGAAAACCTTATTGCAAAATACCTAACTGATAAACGTCAAAAAATGGTTTTTTCTCTTTTTCGAAGCCGTCTAAAATCTTGTCTTTCTAATTTTTTTCATTACTGAAAATTTTATCATGTATAACTTTTTGCGTTCTTGAATTTGAGCTTTTAATCATTATCGTAGCTAAATAATAGACCATTCTGCAGTGACTTGAAAAATAGTGGGCTTGAAATCACTTGCAAGTTTCCCATGTGCATTACTTTTCAAATCTTTGATCTTTTTTGATCTGTAAAGCAAAAATCAAGAAAATTTCAAGATCTATCCTGTGGTATCTTCGGTTTTCAATAATTCGAAAACCTCATTGCAAAAAACCTATCTGAAAAACGTCAAAAAATGGGTTTTTTGCTCATTTTCGAAGTTGCCCTATATTCTTGTCTTTCTAATTTTTTTGATTCCTGAAAATTTTATAATGTATAACTTTTTGCGTTCTTGAATTTAAGCTTTTAATCATTATCGTAGCTAAATAATAGACCATTCTGCAGTGGTTGAAAAATAGTGGGCTTGAAAACACTTGCAAGTTTCCCTAGTGCATTACTTTCCAAATCTTTGATCTTTTTTTGATCTGTAAAGCCAAAATCATGAAAATTTCAAGATCTATCCTGTGGTACCTTCGGTTTTCAATAATTCGAAAACCTCATTGCAAAATACCTATCTGAAAAACGTCAAAAAATGGGTTTTTTGCTCTTTTTCGAAGTTGCCCTAAAATCTTGTCCTTCTAATTTTTTTGATTCCTGAAAATTTTATAATGTATAACTTTTTGCGTTCTTGAATTTGAACAATTAATCATTATCGTAGCTAAATAATTGACCATTCTGCAGTGACTTGAAAAATAGTGGGCTTGAAATCACTTGCAAGTTTCCCTTGTGCATTACTTTTCAAATCAATGATCTTTTTTTGATCTGTAAAGCCAAAATCAAGAAAATTTCAAGATCTATCCTGTGGTACCTTCGGTTTTCAATAATTCGAAAACCTCATTGCTAAAAACCTATCTGAAAAACGTCAAAACATGGGTTTTTTGCTCTTTTTCGAAGCCGCCTATATTCTTGTCTTTCTAATTTTTTTGATTCCTGATAATTTTATAATGTATTACTTTTTGCGTTCTTGAATTTAAGCTTTTAATCATTATCGTAGCTAAATAATAGACCATTCTGCAGTGGTTGAAAAATAGTGGGCTTGAAAACACTTGCAAGTTTCCCTCGTGCATAACTTTTCAAATCAATGATCTTTTTTGATCTGTAAAGTCAAAATCAAGAAATTTTCAAGATCTATCCTGTGGTACCTTCGGTTTTCAATAATTCGAAAACCTCATCGCAAATTACCTATCTGAAAAACGTCAAAAAATGGGTTTTTTGCTCTTTTTCGAAGCCGCCTATAATCTTGTCTTTCTAATTTTTTTGATTCCTGAAAATTTTATTATATATAACTTTTTGCGTTCTTGAATTTGAGCTTTTAATCATTATCGTAGCTAAATAATTGACCATTCTGCAGTGACTTGAAAAATAGTGGGCTTGAAATCACTTGCAAGTTTCCCTTGTGCATTACTTTTCAAATCATTGATCTTTTTTTGATCTGTTAATTCAAAATCAAGAAAATTTCAAGATCTATCCTGTGGTACCTTCGGTTTTCAATAATTCGAAAACCTCATTGCTAAAAACCTATCTGAAAAACGTCAAAAAATGGGTTTTTTTTCATTTTCGAAGTTGCCCTAAAATCTTGTCCTTTTAATTTTTTTGATTCCTGAAATTTTTATCATGTATAACTTTTTGCGTTCTTGAATTTGAGCTATTAATCATTATCGTAGCTAAATAATTGACCATTCTGCAGTGACTTGAAAAATAGTGGGCTTGAAATCTCTTGCAAGTTTCCTTTGTGCATTGCTTTCCAATCTTTGATCTTTTTTGATCTGTAAAGTCAAAATCAAGAAAATTTCAAGATCTATCCTGTGGTACCTTCGGTTTTCAATAATTCGAAAACCTCATTTCGAAATACCTATCTGAAAAACGTCAAAACATGGGTTTTTTGCTCTTTTTCGAAGTTGCACTAAAATCTTGTCTTTCTAATTTTTTTGATTCCTGAAAATTTTATCATGTATAACTTTTTGCGTTCTTGAATTTGAGCTTTTAATCATTATCGTAGCTAAATAATTGACCATTCTGCAGTGACTTGAAAAATAGTGGGCTTGAAATCACTTGCAAGTTTCCTTTGTGCATTACTTTTCAAACCTTTGATCTTTTTTTGATCTGTAAAGCCAAAATCAAGAAAATTTCAAGGTCTATCCTGTGGTACCTTCGGTTTTCAATAATTCGAAAACCTCATTGCAAAATACCTATCTGAAAAACGTCAAAAAATAGGTTTTTTGCTCTTTTACGAAGTTGCCCTAAAATCTTGTCCTTTTAATATTTTGATTCCTGCAAACTTTATCATGAATAACGTTTTGTGCTTTTGAATTTGAGCTATAAATCATTATCGTAGGTAAATAATTGAGCATTCTGCAGTGACTTGAAAAATAGTGGGCTTGAAATCACTTGCAAGTTTCCTTTGTGCATTACTTTTCAAATCTTTGATCTTTTTTTGATCTGTAAAGCCAAAATCAAGAAAATTTCAAGATCTATCCTGTGGTATTTTCGGTTTTCAATAATTCGAAAACCTCATTGCAAAATACCTATCTGAAAAACGTCAAAACATGGGTTTTTTTCTCATTTTCGAAGTTGCCCTAAAATCTTGTCTTTCTAATTTTTCTGATTCCTGAAAATTTTATTATATATAACTTTTTGCGTTCTTGAATTTGAGCTTTTAATCATTATCGTAGCTAAATAATTGACCATTCTGCAGTGACTTGAAAAATAGTGGGCTTGAAATCACTTGCAAGTTTCCCTTGTGCATTACTTTTCAAATCTTTGATCTTTTTTTGATCTGTAAAGCCAAAATCAAGAAAATTTCAAGATCTATCCTGTGGTATCTTCGGTTTTCAATAATTCGAAAACCTCATTGCAAAAAACCTATCTGAAAAACGTCAAAAAATGGGTTTTTTGCTCATTTTCGAAGTTGCCCTAAAATCTTGTCTTTCTAATTTTTTTGATTCCTGATAATTTTATAATGTATTACTTTTTGCGTTCTTGAATTTAAGCTTTTAATCATTATCGTAGCTAAATAATTGACCATTCTGCAGTGGTTGAAAAATAGTGGGCTTGAAAACACTTGCAAGTTTCCCTAGTGCATTACTTTCCAAATCTTTGATCTTTTTTTGATCTGTAAAGCCAAAATCAAGAAAATTTCAAGATCTATCCTGTGGTATTTTCGGTTTTCAATAATTCGAAAACCTCATTGCAAAATACCTATCTGAAAAACGTCAAAAAATTGGTTTTTTGCTCTTTTTCGAAGCCGCCTATATTCTTGTCTTTCTAATTTTTTTGATTCCTGATAATTTTATAATGTATTACTTTTTGCGTTCTTGAATTTAAGCTTTTAATCATTATCGTAGCTAAATAATTGACCATTCTGCATTGACTTGAAAAATAGTGGGCTTGAAATCACTTTCAAGTTTCCCATGTGCATTACTTTCCAAATCTTTGATCTTTTTTTGATCTGTAAAGCCAAAATCAAGAAAATTTCAAGATCTATCCTGTGGTATTTTCGGTTTTCAATAATTCGAAAACCTCATTGCAAAATACCTATCTGAAAAACGTCAAAACATGGGTTTTTTGCTCTTTTTCGAAGTTGCCTAAATTCTTGTCTTTCTAATTTTTTTGATTCCTGAAAATTATATTTTATATAACTTTTTGCGTTCTTGAATTTGAGCTATTAATCATTATCGTAGCTAAATAATAGACCATTCTGCAGTGACTTGAAAAAAAGTGGGCTTGAAATCACTTGCAAGTTTCCAATGAGCATTACTTTCCAAATCTTTGATCTTTTTTGATCTGTAAAGCCAAAATCAAGAAAATTTCAAGATCTATCCTGTGGTATCTTCGGTTTTCAATAATTCAAAAACCTCATTGCTAAAAACCTATCTGAAAAACGTCAAAAAATGGGTTTTTGTTCATTTTCGAAGTTGCCCTAAAATCTTGTCCTTTTATTTTTTTGATTCCTGAAATTTTTATCATGTATAACTTTTTGCGTTCTTGAATTTGAGCTTTTAATCATTATCGTAGCTAAATAATTGACCATTCTGCAGTGACTTGAAAAATAGTGGGCTTGAAATCACTTGCAAGTTTCCCTTGTGCATTACTTTTCAAATCAATGATCTTTTTTTGATCTGTAAAGCCAAAATCAAGAAAATTTCAAGATCTATCCTGTGGTATCTTCGGTTTTCAATAATTCGAAAACCTCATTGCAAAATACCTATCTGAAAAACGTCGAAACATGGGTTTTTTGCTCTTTTTCGAAGTTGCCCTAAAATCTTGTCCTTTTAATTTTTTTGATTCCTGAAATTTTTATCATGTATAACCTTTTGTCTAGAATTTGAGCTTTTAATCATTATCGTAGCTAAATAATTGACCATTCTGCAGTGACTTGAAAAATAGTCGGCTTGAAATCACTTGCAAGTTTCTTATGTGCATTACTTTTCAAATAATTGATCTTTTTTAGATCTGTTAAGTCAGAATCAAGAAAATTTCCAAATCTTTCCTGTGGTATCTTCGGTTTTCAATAATTCAAAAACCTCATTGCTAAAAACCTATCTGAAAAACGTCAAAAAATGGGTTTTTGTTCATTTTCGAAGTTGCCCTAAAATCTTGTCCTTTTATTTTTTTGATTCCTGAAATTTTTATCATGTATAACTTTTTGCGTTCTTGAATTTGAGCTTTTAATCATTATCGTAGCTAAATAATTGACCATTCTGCAGTGACTTGAAAAATAGTGGGCTTGAAATCACTTGCAAGTTTCCCTTGTGCATTACTTTCCAAATCTTTGATCTTTTTTTGATCTGTTAAGCCAAAATCAAGAAAATTTCAAGGTCTATCCTGTGGTACCTTCGGTTTTCAATAATTCGAAAACCTTATTGCAAAATACCTATCTGAAAAACGTCAAAAAATGGGTTTTTTGCTCTTTTTCGAAGCCGCCTAAAATCTTGTCTTTCTAATTTTTTTGATTCCTGAAAATTTTATCATGTATAACTTTTTGCGTTCTTGAATTTAAGCTTTTAATCATTATCGTAGCTAAATAATTGACCATTCTGCATTGACTTGAAAAATAGTGGGCTTGAAATCACTTTCAAGTTTCCCATGTGCATTACTTTCCAAATCTTTGATCTTTTTTTGATCTGTAAAGCCAAAATCAAGAAAATTTCAAGATCTATCCTGTGGTACCTTCGGTTTTCAATAATTCGAAAACCTCATTGCTAAAAACCTATCTGAAAAACGTCAAAAAATGGGTTTTTGTTCATTTTCGAAGTTGCCCTAAAATCTTGTCCTTTTATTTTTTTGATTCCTGAAATTTTTATCATGTATAACTTTTTGCGTTCTTGAATTTGAGCTTTTAATCATTTTCGTAGCTAAATAATTGACAATTCTGCAGTGACTTGAAAAAAAGTGGGCTTGAAATCACTTGAAAGTTTCCCTTGTGCATTACTTTTCTAATCATTGATCTTTTTTTGATCTGTAAAGCCAAAATCAAGAAAATTTTAAGATCTATCCTGTGGCATCTTCGGTTTTCAATAATTCGAAAACCTCATTGCTAAAAACCTATCTGAAAAACGTCAAAAAATGGGTTATTTTTCATTTTCGAAGTTGCCCTATAATCTTGTCTTTCTAATTTTTTTGATTCCTGAAAATTTTATAATGTATTACTTTTTGCGTTCTTGAATTTAAGCTTTTAATCATTATCGTAGCTAAATAATAGACCATTCTGCAGTGGTTGAAAAATAGTGGGCTTGAAATCACTTTCAAGTTTCCCATGTGCATTACTTTCCAAATCTTTGATCTTTTTTTGATCTGTAAAGCCAAAATCAAGAAAATTTCAAGATCTATCCTGTGGTATCTTCGGTTTTCAATAATTCAAAAACCTCATTGCAAAAAACCTATCTGAAAAACGTCAAAAAATGGGTTTTTGCTCTTTTTCGAAGTTGCCCTAAAATCTTGTCTTTCTAATTTTTTTGATTCCTGAAAATTTTATTATATATAACTTTTTGCGCTCTTGAATTTGAGCTATTAATCATTATTGTAGCTAAATAATTGAGCATTCTGCAGTGACTTGAAAAATAGTGGGCTTGAAATCACTTGCAAGTTTCCTTTGTGCATGACTTTTCAAATCATTTATCTTTTTTTGATCTGTAAAAGCCAAAGGCAAAAAAATTTCAAGATCTCTCTAGTGGTATCTTCGGTTTTCCATAATTCGAAAACCTCATTGCAAAATACCTAACTGAAAAACGTCAAAAAATGGGTTTTTTGCTCTTTTTCGAAGTCGCCTAAAATCTTGTCCTTTTATTTTTTTTGACTCCTGTAAATTGTACCATGTAGAACTTTTCGCGCTCTTGAATTTGAGCATTTAATCATTATCGAAGCTAAATAATTGACCATTCTGCAGTGACTTGAAAAATAGTGGGCTTGAAATCACTTTCAAGTTTCCCATGTGCATTACTTTCCAAATCTTTGATCTTTTTTTGATCTGTAAAGCCAAAATCAAGAAAATTTCAAGATCTATCCTGTGGTATTTTCGGTTTTCAATAATTCGAAAACCTCATTGCAAAATACCTATCTGAAAAACGTCAAAACATGGGTTTTTGCTCATTTTCGAAGTTGCCTAAAATCTTGTCCTTTTATTTTTTTGATACCTGAAAATATTATCATCTATAACTTTTTGCGTTCTTGAATTTGAGCTTTTAATCATTATCGTTGCTAAATAATTGACCATTCTGCAGTGACTTGAAAAATAGTGGGCTTGAAATCACTTGCAAGTTTCCCTTGTGCATTAGTTTTCAAATCTTTGATCTTTTTTTGATCTGTTAAGCCAAAATCAAGAAAATTTCAAGATCTATCCTGTGGTACCTTCGGTTTTCAATAATTCAAAAACCTCATTGCTAAAAACCTATCTGAAAAACGTCAAAAAATGGATTTTTTTCATTTTCGAAGTTGCCCTAAAATCTTGTCCTTTTATTTTTTTGATTCCTGAAATTTTTATAATGTATAACTTTTTGCGTTCTTGAATTTGAGCTATAAATCATTATCGTAGCTAAATAATTGACCATTCTGCATTGACTTGAAAAATAGTGGGCTTGAAATCACTTTCAAGTTTCCCATGTGCATTACTTTCCAAATCTTTGATCTTTTTTTGATCTGTAAAGCCAAAATCAAGAAAATTTCAAGATCTATCCTGTGGTATTTTCGGTTTTCAATAATTCGAAAACCTCATTGCTAAAAACCTATCTGAAAAACGTCAAAGCATGGGTTTTTTGCTCTTTGTCGAAGTTGCCCTAAAATCTTGTCCTTTTAATTTTTTTGATTCTTGCAAATTTTATCATGTATAAATTTTTGCGTTCTTGAATTTAAGCTTTTAATCATTATCGTAGCTAAATAATTGACCATTCTGCAGTGAATTGAAAAATAGTGGGCTTGAAATCACTTGCAAGTTTCCCATGTGCATTACTTTTCAAATCTTTGATCTTTTTTTGATCTGTAAAGCCAAAATCAAGAAAATTTCAAGATCTATCCTGTGGTATCTTCGGTTTTCAATAATTCAAAAACCTCATTGCAAAAAACCTATCTGAAAAACGTCAAAACATGGGTTTTTTGCTCTTTTTCGAAGCCGCCTAAAATCTTGTCTTTCTAATTTTTTTGATTCCTGAAAATTTTATCATGTATAACTTTTTGCGTTCTTGAATTTGAGCTTTTAATCATTATCGTAGCTAAATAATTGACCATTCTGCAGTGACTTGAAAAATAGTGGGCTTGAAATCACTTGCAAGTTTCCCATGTGCATTACTTTCCAAATCTTTGATCTTTTTTGATCTGTTAAGCCAAAATCAAGAAAATTTCAAGATCTATCCTGTGGTACCTTCGGTTTTCAATAATTCGAAAACCTTATTGCAAAAAACCTATCTGAAAAACGTCAAAAAATGGGTTTTTTGCTCTTTTTCGAAGTCGCCTAAAATCTTGTCCTTTTATTTTTTTTGACTCCTGTAAATTGTACCATGTAGAACTTTTCGCGCTCTTGAATTTGAGCATTTAATCATTATCGAAGCTAAATAATTGACCATTCTGCAGTGACTTGAAAAATAGTGGGCTTGAAATCACTTGCAAGTTTCCTTTGTGAATTACTTTTCAAATCTTTGATCTTTTTTTGATCTGTAAAGCCAAAATCAAGAAAATTTCAAGGTCTATCCTGTGGTACCTTCGGTTTTCAATAATTCGAAAACCTTATTGCAAAATACCTATCTGAAAAACGTCAAAAAATGGGTTTTTGCTCTTTTACGAAGTTGCCCTAAAATCTTGTCCTTTTAATATTTTGATTCCTGCTAACTTTATCATGTATAACTTTTTGCGTTCTTGAATTTAAGCATTTAATCATTATCGAAGCTAAATAATTGACCATTCTGCAGTGACTTGAAAAATAGTGGGCTTGAAATCACTTGCAAGTTTCCTTTGTGCATTACTATTCAAATCTTTGATCTTTTTTTGATCTGTTAAGCCAAAATCAAGAAAATTTCAAGATCTATCCTGTGGTATCTTCGGTTTTCAATAATTCGAAAACCTCATTGCTAAAAACCTATCTGAAAAACGTCAAAAAATGGGTTTCTTGCTCTTTGTCGAAGCCGCCTATATTCTTGTCTTTCTAATTTTTTTGATTCCTGAAAATTATATTTTATATAACTTTTTGCGTTCTTGAATTTGAGCTATTAATCATTATCGTAGCTAAATAATTGACCATTCTGCAGTGACTTGAAAAATAGTGGGCTTGAAATCACTTGCAAGTTTCCCATGTGCATTACTTTCCAAATCTTTGATCTTATTTTGATCTGTAAAGACAAAATCAAGAAAATTTCAAGATCTATCCTGTGGTATCTTCGGTTTTCAATAATTCGAAAACCTCATTGCTAAAAACCTATCTGAAAAACGTCAAAAAATGGGTTTTTGATCATTATCGAAGTTGCCCTAAAATCTTGTCTTTCTAATTTTTTTGATTCCTGAAAATTTTATAATGTATAACTTTTTGCGTTCTTGAATTTGAGCTTTTAATCATTATCGTAGCTAAATAATTGACCATTCTGCAGTGACTTGAAAAATAGTGGGCTTGAAATCACTTGCAAGTTTCCCTTGTGCATTACTTTTCAAATCTTTGATCTTTTTTTGATCTGTAAAGCCAAAATCAAGAAAATTTCAAGATCTATCCTGTGGTACCTTCGGTTTTCAATAATTCAAAAACCTCATTGCTAAAAACCTATCTGAAAAACGTCAAAAAATGTGTTTTTTCTCATTTTCGAACTTGCTCTTAAATCTTGTCCTTTTAATTTTTTGATTCCTGAAATTTTTATCATGTATAACTTTTTGCGTTCTTGAATTTGAGCATTTAATCATCATCGTAGCTAAATAATTGACCATTCTGCAGTGACTTGAAAAATAGTGGGCTTGAAATCACTTGCAAGTTTCACTTGTGCATTACTTTTCAAATCATTGATCTTTTTTTGATCTATTAAGTCAAAATCAAGAAAATTTCAAGATCTATCCTGTGGTACCTTCGGTTTTCAATAATTCAAAAACCTCATTGCTAAAAACCTATCTGAAAAACGTCAAAAAATGGGTTTTTTTTCATTTTCGAAGTTGCCCTAAAATCTTGTCTTTCTAATTTTTCTGATTCCTGAAAATTTTATTATATATAACTTTTTGCGTTCTTGAATTTTAGCTTTTAATCATTATCGTAGCTAAATAATTGAGCATTCTGCAGTGAATTGAAAAATAGTGGGCTTGAAATCACTTGCAAGTTTCCCTTGTGCATTACTTTTCAAATCTTTGATCTTTTTTTGATCTGTAAAGCCAAAATCAAGAAAATTTCAAGATCTTTCCTGTGGTATCTTCGGTTTTCAATAATTCAAAAACCTCATTGCAAAAAACCTATCTGAAAAACGTCAAAACATGGGTTTTTTGCTCATTTTCGAAGTTGCCCTGAAATCTTGTCTTTCTAATTTTTCTGATTCCTGAAAATTTTATCATGTATAACTTTTTGCGTTCTTGAATTTGAGCTTTTAATCATTATCGTAGCTAAATAATTGACCATTCTGCAGTGACTTGAAAAATAGTGGGCTTGAAATCACTTGCAAGTTTTCCATGTGCATTACTTTTCGAATCTTTGACCTTTTTTTGATCTGTTGAGTCAAAATCAAGAAAATTTCAAGATCTATCCTGTGGTATCTTCGGTTTTCAATAATTCAAAAACCTCATTGCTAAAAACCTATCTGAAAAACGTCAAAAAATGGGTTTTTTTTCATTTACGAACTTGCCCTAAAATCTTGTCTTTCTAATTTTTTTTGATTCCTGAAAATTTTTTTATATATTACTTTTTGCGTTCTTGTATTTGAGCTTTTAATCATTATCGTAGCTAAATAATTGACCATTCTGCAGTGACTTGAAAAATAGTGGGCTTGAAATCACTTGCAAGTTTCCCATGTGCATTACTTTTCGAATCTTTGCCCCTTTTTTGATCTGTAAAGCCAAAATCAAGAAAATTTCAAGATCTATCCTGTGGTATCTTCGGTTTTCAATAATTCAAAAACCTCATTGCTAAAAACCTATCTGAAAAACGTCAAAAAATGGGTTTTTTGCTCATTTTCGAAGTTGCCCTAAAATCTTGTCCTTTTATTTTTTTTGATTCCTGAAAATTTTATTATATATAACTTTTTGCGTTCTTGAATTTGAGCTTTTAATCATTATCGTAGCTAAATAATTGACCATTCTGCAGTGACTTGAAAAATAGTGGGCTTGAAATCACTTGCAAGTTTCCCTTGTGCATTACTTTTCAAATCTTTGATCTTTTTTTGATCTGTAAAGCCAAAATCAAGAAAATTTCAAGATCTATCCTGTGGTATCTTCGGTTTTCAATAATTCAAAAACCTCATTGCTAAAAACCTATCTGAAAAACGTCAAAAAATGGGTTTTTTTTCATTTTCGAAGTTGCCCTAAAATCTTGTCCTTTTAATTTTTTTGATTCCTGAAAATTTTTTCATATATAACTTTTTGCGATCCTGTATTTGAGCTTTTAATCATTATCGTAGCTAAATAATTGACCATTCTGCAGTGACTTGAAAAATAGTGGGCTTGAAATCACTTGCAAGTTTCCCTTGTGCATTACTTTTCAAATCTTTGATCTTTTTTTGATCTGTTAAGCCAAAATCAAGAAAATTTCAAGATCTATCCTGTGGTACCTTCGGTTTTCAATAATTCGAAAACCTCATTGCAAAATACCTATCTGAAAAACGTCAAAAAATGGGTTTTTTGCTCTTTTTCGAAGTTGCCCTAAAATATTGTCCTTTTAATATTTTGATTCCTGAAAATTTTATCATGTATAACTTTTTGCGTTCTTGAATTTGAGCTTTTAATCATTATCGTAGCTAAATAATTGACCATTCTGCAGTGACTTGAAAAATAGTGGGCTTGAAATCACTTGCAAGTTTCCCTTGTGCATTACTTTTCAAATCATTGATCTATTTTTTAATTTGTAAAGCCAAAATCAAGAAAATTTCAAGATCTATCCTGTGGTACCTTCGGTTTTCAATAATTCGAAACTCTCATTGCAAAATACCTATCTGAAAAACGTCAAAAAATGGGTTTTTTTTCATTTTCGAAGCCGCCTATAATCTTGTCTCTCTAATTTTTTTGATTCCTGAAAATTTTATAATGTATAACTTTTTGCGTTCTTGAATTTAAGCTTTTAATCATTATCGTAGCTAAATAATTGAGCATTCTGCAGTGAATTGAAAAATAGTGGGCTTGAAATCACTTGCAAGTTTCCCTTGTGCATTATTTTTCAAATCGTTGATCTTTTTTTGATCTGTAAAGCCAAAATCATGAAAATTTCAAGATATAACCTGTGGTACCTTCGGTTTTCAATAATTCGAAAACCTCATTGCAAAATACCTATCTGAAAAACGTCAAAAAATGGGTTTTTTGCTCATTTTCGAAGTTGCCCTAAAATCTTGTCTCTCTAATTTTTTTCATTACTGAAAATTTTATCATGTATAACTTTTTGCGTTCTTGAATTTGAGCTTTTAATCATTATCGTAGCTAAATAATTGACCATTCTGCAGTGACTTGAAAAATAGTGGGCTTGAAATCACTTGCAAGTTTTCCATGTGCATTACTTTTCAAATCATTGATCTTTATTTGATCTGTTAAGTCAAAATCAAGAAAATTTCAAGATCTATCCTGTGGTATCTTCGGTTTTCAATAATTCAAAAACCTCATTGCTAAAAACCTATCTGAAAAACGTCTAAAAATGGGTTTTTTGCTCTTTTTCGAAGTTGCCCTAAAATCTTGTTTACTAATTTTTTTGATTCCTGAAAATTTTATCATATATAACTTTTTGCGTTTTTGAATTTGAGCAATTAATCATTATCGTAGCTAAATAATTGACCATTCTGGAGTGACTTGAAAAATAGTGGGCTTGAAATCACTTGCAAGTTTCCCTTGTGCATTACTTTTCAAATCATTGATCTATTTTTTAATTTGTAAAGCCAAAATCAAGAAAATTTCAAGATCTATCCTGTGGTACCTTCGGTTTTCAATAATTCAAAAACCTCATTGCTAAAAACCTATCTGAAAAACGTCAAAAAATGGGTTTTTGTTCATTTTCGAAGTTGCCCTAAAATCTTGTCCTTTTATTTTTTTGATTCCTGAAATTTTTATCATGTATAACTTTTTGCGTTCTTGAATTTGAGCTTTTAATCATTATCGTAGCTAAATAATTGACCATTCTGCAGTGACTTGAAAAATAGTGGGCTTGAAATCACTTGCAAGTTTCCCTTGTGCATTACTTTTCAAATCTTTGATCTTTTTTTGATCTGTAAAGCCAAAATCAAGAAAATTTCAAGATCTATCCTGTGGTATCTTCGGTTTTCAATAATTCGAAAACCTCATTGCAAAAAACCTATCTGAAAAACGTCAAAAAATGGGTTTTTTGCTCATTTTCGAAGTTGCCCTATAATCTTGTCTTTCTAATTTTTTTGATTCCTGAAAATTTTATAATGTATAACTTTTTGCGTTCTTGAATTTGAGCTTTTAATCATTATCGTAGCTAAATAATTGACCATTCTGCAGTGACTTGAAAAATAGTGGGCTTGAAATCACTTGCAAGTTTCCCTTGTGCATTACTTTTCAAATCTTTGATCTTTTTTTGATCTGTAAAGCCAAAATCAAGAAAATTTCAAGATCTATCCTGTGGTATCTTCGGTTTTCAATAATTCGAAAACCTCATTGCTAAAAACCTATCTGAAAAACGCCAAAAAATGGGGTTTTTGCTCATTTTCGAAGTTGCCCTGAAATCTTGTTCTTTTAACTTTTTTGACTCCTGTAAATTTTATCATGTAAAACTTTTTGCGCTCTTGAATTTGAGCTTTTAATCATTATCGTAGCTAAATAATTGAGCATTCTGCAGTGACTTGAAAAATAGTGGGCTTGAAATCACTTGCAAGTTTCCTTTGTGCATTACTTTTCAAATCTTTGATCTTTTTTTGATCTGTAAAGCCAAAATCAAGAAAATTTCAAGATCTATCCTGTGGTATCTTCGGTTTTCAATAATTCGAAAACCTCATTGCTAAAAACCTATCTGAAAAACGTCAAAAAATGTGTTTTTTTCTCATTTTCGAAGTTGCCTAAAATCTTGTCCTTTTATTTTTTCGATTTCTGAAAATTTTATCATCTATAACTTCTTGCGTTCTTGAATTTGAGCTTTTAATCATTATCGTAGCTAAATAATTGACCATTCTGCAGTGACTTGAAAAATAGTGGGCTTGAAATCACTTGCAAGTTTCCCTTGTGCATTACTTTTCAAATCTTTGATCTTTTTTTGATCTGTAAAGCCAAAATCAAGAAAATTTCAAGATCTATCCTGTGGTATCTTCGGTTTTCAATAATTCAAAAACCTCATTGCTAAAAACCTATCTGAAAAACGTCAAAAAATGGGTTTTTTGCTCTTTGTCGAAGCCGCCTATAATCTTGTCTTTCTAATTTTTTTGATTCCTGAAAATTTTATAATGTATAACTTTTTTTTGTTCTTAAATTTGAGCAATTAATCATTATCGTAGCTAAATAATTGACCATTCTGCATTGACTTGAAAAATAGTGGGCTTGAAATCACTTTCAAGTTTCCCATGTGCATTACTTTCCAAATCTTTGATCTTTTTTTGATCTGTAAAGCCAAAATCAAGAAAATTTCAAGATCTATCCTGTGGTATTTTCGGTTTTCAATAATTCGAAAACCTCATTGCAAAATACCTATCTGAAAAACGTCAAAACATGGGTTTTTTGCTCTTTTTCGAAGCCGCCTATATTCTTGTCTTTCTAATTTTTTTGATTCCTGCAAATTTTATAATGTGTAACTTTTTGCGATCTTGAATTTTAGCTTTCAATCATTATCGTAGCTAAATAATAGACCATTCTGCAGTGGTTGAAAAATAGTGGGCTTGAAAACACTTGCAAGTTTCCCTAGTGCATTACTTTCCAAATCTTTGATCTTTTTTTGATCTGTTAAGTCAAAATCAAGAAAATTTCAAGATCTATCCTGTGGTATCTTCGGTTTTCAATAATTCAAAAACCTCATTGCAAAATACCTATCTGAAAAACGTCAAAAAATGGGTTTTTTGCTCTTTTTCGAAGTCGCCTAAAATCTTGTCCTTTTAAATTTTTTGATTCCTGCAAACTTTATCATGAATAACGTTTTGTGCTTTTGAATTTGAGCTATTAATCATTATCGTAGCTAAATAATTGACCATTCTGCAGTGACTTGAAAAATAGTGGGCTTGAAATCACTTGCAAGTTTCGCTTGTGCATTACTTTTCAAATCAATGATCTTTTTTTGATCTGTAAAGCCAAAATCAAGAAAATTTCAAGATCTATCCTGTGGTATCTTCGGTTTTCAATAATTCGTAAAACCTCATTGCGAAAAACTTATCTGAAAAACGTCAAAAAATGGGTTTTTTGCTCTTTGTCGAAGTTGCCTAAAATCTTGTCTTTCTAATTTTTTTGATTCCTGAAAATTTTATAATGTATAACTTTTTGCGTTCTTGAATTTGAGCTTTTAATCATTATCGTAGCTAAATAATTGACCATTCTGCAGTGACTTGAAAAATAGTGGGCTTGAAATCACTTGCAAGTTTCCTTGTGCATTACTTTTCAAATCTTTGATCTTTTTTTGATCTGTTAAGTCAGAATCAAGAAAATTTCCAAATCTTTCCTGTGGTATCTTCGGTTTTCAATAATTCAAAAACCTCATTGCAAAAAACCTATCTGAAAAACGTCAAAAAATGGGTTTTTTGCTCATTTTCGAAGTCGCCTAAAATCTTGTCCTTTTAATTTTTTTGATTCCTGAAAATTTTATCATGTATAACTTTTTGCGTTCTTGAATTTGAGCTTTTAATCATTATCGTAGCTAAATAATTGACCATTCTGCAGTGACTTGAAAAATAGTGGGCTTGAAATCACTTGCAAGTTTCCCTTGTGCATTACTTTTCAAATCTTTGATCTTTTTTTGATCTGTTAAGTCAGAATCTAGAAAATTTCAAGATCTATCCTGTGGTATCTTCGGTTTTCAATAATTCGAAAACCTCATTGCTAAAAACCTATCTGAAAAACGTCAAAAAATGGGTTTTTTTTCATTTTCGAAGTTGCCCTAAAATCTTGTCCTTTTAATTTTTTTGATTCCTGCAAATTTTATAATGTATAACTTTTTGCGTTCTTGAATTTAAGCTTTTAATCATTATCGTAGCTAAATAATTGAGCATTCTGCAGTGAATTGAAAAATAGTGGGCTTGAAATCACTTGCAAGTTTCCTGGGTGCATTACTTTTCAAATCAATGATCTTTTTTTGATCTGTAAAGCCAAAATCAAGAAAATTTCAAGATCTATCCTGTGGTATCTTCGGTTTTCAATAATTCGAAAACCTCATTGCGAAAAACTTATCTGAAAAACGTCAAAAAATGGGTTTTTTGCTCTTTGTCGAAGCCCCCTGAAATCTTGTCTTTCTAATTTTTTTGATTCCTGCAAATTTTATTATATATAACTTTTTGCGTTCTTGAATTTGAACAATTAATCATTATCGTAGCTAAATAATAGACCATTCTGCAGTGGTTGAAAAATAGTGGGCTTGAAAACACTTGCAAGTTTCCCTTGTGCATTACTTTCCAAATCTTTGATCTTTTTTTGATCTGTAAAGCCAAAATCAAGAAAATTTCAAGATCTATCCTGTGGTATCTTCGGTTTTCAATAATTCAAAAACCTCATTGCTAAAAACCTATCTGAAAAACGTCAAAAAATGGGTTTTTTGCTCATTTTCGAAGTCGCCTAAAATCTTGTCCTTTTAATTTTTTTGACTCCTGTAAATTGTATCATGTATAACTTTTTGCGTTCTTGAATTTGAGCTTTTAATCATTATCGTAGCTAAATAATTGACCATTCTGCAGTGACTTGAAAAATAGTGGGCTTGAAATCACTTGCAAGTTTCCATTGTGCATTTCTTTCCAAATCTTTATTCTTTTTTTGATCTGTAAAGCCAAAATCAAGAAAATTTCAAGATCTATCCTGTGGTACCTTCGGTTTTCAATAATTCAAAAACCTCATTGCTAAAAACCTATCTGAAAAACGTCAAAAAATGGGTTTTTTTTCATCTTCGAACTTGCTCTAAAATCTTGTCCTTTTAATTTTTTTGATTCCTGAAAATTTTATCATGTATAACTTTTTGCGTTCTTGAATTTGAGCTTTTAATCATTATCGTAGCTAAATAATTGACCATTCTGCAGTGACTTGAAAAATAGTGGGCTTGAAATCACTTGCAAGTTTCCATTGTGCATTACTTTCCAAATCTTTGATCTTTTTTTGATCTGTAAAGCCAAAATCAAGAAAATTTCAAGATCTATCCTGTGATATCTTCGGTTTTTCAATAATTCGGAAACCTCATTGCTAAAAACCTATCTGAAAAACGTCAAAAAATGGGTTTTTTGCTCATTTTCGAAGTTGCCCTGAAATCTTGTCTTTCTAATTTTTCTGATTCCTGAAAATTTTATAATGTATAACTTTTTGCGTTCTTGAATTTGAGCTTTTATTCATTATCGTAGCTAAATAATTGAGCATTCTGCAGTGAATTGAAAAATAGTGGGCTTGAAATCACTTGCAAGTTTCCCTTGTGCATTACTTTTCAAATCTTTGATCTTTTTTGATCTGTAAAGTCAAAATCAAGAAAATTTCAAGATCTATCCTGTGGTATCTTCGGTTTTCAATAATTCAAAAACCTCATTGCTAAAAACCTATCTGAAAAACGTCAAAAAATGGGTTTTTTTTCATTTTCGAAGTTGCCCTAAAATCTTGTCTTTCTAATTTTTCTGATTCCTGAAAATTTTATAATGTATAACTTTTTGCGTTCTTGAATTTGAGCTTTTAATCATTATCGTAGCTAAATAATTGACCATTCTGCAGTGACTTGAAAAATAGTGGGCTTGAAATCACTTGCAAGTTTCACTTGTGCATTACTTTTCAAATCATTGATCTTTTTTTGATCTGTTAATTCAAAATCAAGAAAATTTCAAGATCTATCCTGTGGTACCTTCGGTTTTCAATAATTCAAAAACCTCATTGCTAAAAACCTATCTGAAAAACGTCAAAAAATGGGTTTTTTTTCATTTTCGAAGTTGCCCTAAAATCTTGTCCTTTTAATTTTTTTGATTCCTGAAATTTTTATCATGTATAACTTTTTGCGTTCCTGAATTTGAGCTTTTAATCATTATCGTAGCTAAATAATTGACCATTCTGCAGTGACTTGAAAAATAGTGGGCTTGAAATCACTTGCAAGTTTCCCATGTGCATTACTTTTCAAATCATTGATCTTTTTTTGATCTGTTAAGTCAAAATCAAGAAAATTTCAAGATCTATCCTGTGGTATCTTCGGTTTTCAATAATTCAAAAACCTCATTGCTAAAAACCTATCTGAAAAACGTCAAAAAATGTGTTTTTTTTCATTTTCGAACTTGCTCTAAAATCTTGTCCTTTTAATTTTTCTGATTCTTGAAAATTTTATAATGTATAACTTTTTGCGTTCTTGAATTTGAGCTTTTAATCATTATCGTAGCTAAATAATTGACCATTCTGCAGTGACTTGAAAAATAGTGGGCTTGAAATCACTTGCAAGTTTCCTTTGTGCATTACTTTTCAAATCTTTGATCTTTTTTTGATCTGTTAAGCCAAAATCAAGAAAATTTCAAGATCTATCCTGTGGTATCTTCGGTTTTCAATAATTCAAAAACCTCATTGCAAAATACCTATCTGAAAAACGTCAAAGCATGGGTTTTTTTGCTCTTTGTTGAAGCCGCCTATAATCTTGTCTTTCTAATTTTTCTGATTCCTGAAAATTTAATTATATATAACTTTTTGCGTTCTTGAATTTAAGCTTTTAATCATTATCGTAGCTAAATAATAGACCATTCTGCAGTGGTTGAAAATTGTGGGCTTGAAAACACTTGCAAGTTTCCCTAGTGCATTACTTTCCAAATCTTTGATCTTTTTTTGATCTGTTAATTCAAAATCAAGAAAATTTCAAGATCTATCCTGTGGTACCTTCGGTTTTCAATAATTCAAAAACCTCATTGCTAAAAACCTATCTGAAAAACGTCAAAAAATGTGTTTTTTTTCATTTTCGAACTTGCTCTAAAATCTTGTCCTTTTAATTTTTTTGATTCCTGAAATTGTTATCATGTATAACTTTTTGCGTTCTTGAATTTGAGCATTTAATCATCATCGTAGCTAAATAATTGACCATTCTGCAGTGACTTGAAAAATAGTGGGCTTGAAATCACTTGCAAGTTTCACTTGTGCATTACTTTTCAAATCATTGATCTTTTTTTGATCTGTTAATCCAAAATCAAGAAAATTTCAAGATCTATCCTAGTGGTATCTTCGGTTTTCAATAATTCAAAAACCTCATTGCTAAAAACCTATCTGAAAAACGTCAAAAAAAGGGTTTTTTTTCATTTTCTAAGTTGCCCTAAAATCTTGTCTTTCTAATTTTTCTGATTCCTGAAAATTTAATTATATATAACTTTTTGCGTTCAGAATTTGATCTTTTAATCATTATCGTAGCTAAATAATTGACCATTCTGCAGTGACTTGAAAAATTGTGGGCTTGAAATCACTTGCAAGTTTTCCATGTGCATAACTTTTCGAATCATTGATCTTTTTTTGATCTGTTAAGTCAAAATCAAGAAAATTTCAAGATCTATCCTGTGGTATCTTCGGTTTTCAATAATTCAAAAACCTCATTGCTAAAAACCTATCTGAAAAACGTCAAAAAATGGGTTTTTTTTTCATTTTCGAAGTCGCCTAAAATCTTGTCCTTTTATTTTTTTTGATTCCTGCAAATTTTTTCATGTATAACTTTTTCTGCTTTTGAATTTGAGCTATTAATCATTATCGTAGCTAAATAATTGACCATTCTGCAGTGACTTGAAAAATTGTGGGCTTGTAATCACTTGCAAGTTTACCTTGTGCATTACTTTTCAAATCATTGATCTTTTTTGATCTGTTAAGTCAAAATCAAGAAAATTTCAAGATCTATCCTGTGGTATCTTCGGTTTTCAATAATTCAAAAACCTCATTGCTAAAAACCTATCTGAAAAACGTCAAAAAATGGGTTTTTGTTCATTTTCGAAGTCGCCTAAAATCTTGTCCTTTTAATTTTTTTGATTCCTGAAATTTTTATCATGTATAACTTTTTGCGTTCTTGAATTTGAGCTTTTAATCATTATCGTAGCTAAATAATTGACCATTCTGCAGTGACTTGAAAAATTGTGGGCTTGAAATCACTTGCAAGTTTCCCTTGTGCATTACTTTTCAAATCATTGATCTTTTTTGATCTGTTAATTCAAAATCAAGAAAATTTCAAGATCTATCCTGTGGTATCTTCGGTTTTCAATAATTCAAAAACCTCATTGCTAAAAACCTATCTGAAAAACGTCAAAAAATGGGTTTTTTGCTCTTTTACGAAGTTGCCCTAAAATCTTGTCCTTTTAATATTTTGATTCCTGCTAACTTTATCATGTATAACTTTTTGCGTTCTTGAATTTGAGCTTTTAATCATTATCGTAGCTAAATAATTGACCATTCTGCAGTGACTTGAAAAATAGTGGGCTTGAAATCACTTGCAAGTTTCCCTTGTGCATTACTTTTCAAATCATTGATCTTTTTTTGATCTGTTAAGTCAAAATCAAGAAAATTTCAAGATCTATCCTGTGGTATCTTCGGTTTTCAATAATTCAAAAACCTCATTGCTAAAAACCTATCTGAAAAACGTCAAAAAATGGGTTTTTTGCTCATTTTCGAAGTCGCCTAAAATCTTGTCCTTTTAAATTTTTTGACTCCTGTAAATTTTATCATGTATAACTTTTTGCGTTCTTGAATTTGAGCTTTTAATCATTATCGTAGCTAAATAATTGACCATTCTGCAGTGACTTGAAAAATAGTGGGCTTGAAATCACTTGCAAGTTTCCCATGTGCATAACTTTTCGAATCTTTGACCTTTTTTTGATCTGTAAAAGCCAAAGGCAAGAAAATTTCAAGATCTATCCTGTGGTATCTTCGGTTTTCAATAATTCAAAAACCTCATTGCTAAAAACCTATCTGAAAAACGTCAAAAAATGGGTTTTTTTTCATTTACGAAGTTGCCCTAAAATCTTGTCCTTTTAATTTTTTTGATTCCTGAAATTTTTATCATGTATAACTTTTTGCGTTCTAGAATTTGATCTTTTAATCATTATCGTAGCTAAATAATTGACCATTCTGCAGTGACTTGAAAAATTGTGGGCTTGAAATCACTTGCAAGTTTTCCATGTGCATTAATTTTCAAATCATTGATCTTTTTTTGATCTGTAAAGCCAAAATCAAGAAAATTTCAAGATCTATCCTGTGGTATCTTCGGTTTTCAATAATTCAAAAACCTCATTGCTAAAAACCTATCTGAAAAACGTCAAAAAATGGGTTTTTTTTTCATTTTCGAAGTTGCCCTAAAATCTTGTCCTTTTAATTTTTTTGATTTCTGCAAACTTTATCATGTATAACTTTTTGCGTTCTTGAATTTGAGCTTTTAATCATTATCGTAGCTAAATAATTGACCATTCTGCAGTGACTTGAAAAATAGTGGGCTTGAAATCACTTGCAAGTTTCCCATGTGCATTACTTTTCAAATCATTGATCTTTTTTTGATCTGTTAAGTCAAAATCAAGAAAATTTCAAGATCTATCCTGTGGTATCTTCGGTTTTCAATAATTCAAAAACCTCATTGCTAAAAACCTATCTGAAAAACGTCAAAAAATGGGTTTTTGTTCATTTTCGAAGTTGCCCTAAAATCTTGTCCTTTTAATTTTTTTGATTTCTGCAAACTTTATCATGTATAACTTTTTGCGTTCTTGAATTTGAGCTTTTAATCATTATCGTAGCTAAATAATTGACCATTCTGCAGTGACTTGAAAAATAGTGGGCTTGAAATCACTTGCAAGTTTTCCATGTGCATTACTTTTCAAATCATTGATCTTTTTTGATCTATTAAGTCAAAATCAAGAAAATTTCAAGATCTATCCTGTGGTATCTTCGGTTTTCAATAATTCAAAAACCTCATTGCTAAAAACCTATCTGAAAAACGTCAAAAAATGGGTTTTTGTTCATTTTCGAAGTTGCCCTAAAATCTTGTCCTTTTAATTTTTTTGATTTCTGCAAACTTTATCATGTATAACTTTTTGCGTTCTTGAATTTGAGCTTTTAATCATTATCGTAGCTAAATAATTGACCATTCTGCAGTGACTTGAAAAATAGTGGGCTTGAAATCACTTGCAAGTTTCCCATGTGCATTACTTTTCAAATCATTGATCTTTTTTTGATCTGTTAAGTCAAAATCAAGAAAATTTCAAGATCTATCCTGTGGTATCTTCGGTTTTCAATAATTCAAAAACCTCATTGCTAAAAACCTATCTGAAAAACGTCAAAAAATGGGTTTTTGTTCATTTTCGAAGTTGCCCTAAAATCTTGTCCTTTTAATTTTTTTGATTCCTGAAATTTTTATCATGTATAACTTTTTGCGTTCTTGAATTTGAGCTTTTAATCATTATCGTAGCTAAATAATTGACCATTCTGCAGTGACTTGAAAAATTGTGGACTTGAAATCACTTGCAAGTTTCCCTTGTGCATTACTTTTCAAATCATTGATCTTTTTTTGATCTGTTAAGTCAAAACCAAGAAAATTTCAAGATCTATCCTGTGGTATCTTCGGTTTTCAATAAATCAAAAACCTCATTGCTAAAAACCTATCTGAAAAACGTCAAAAAATGGGTTTTTTTTTCATTTTCGAAGTTGCCCTAAAATCTTGTCCTTTTAATTTTTTTGATTCCTGAAATTTTTATCATGTATAACTTTTTGCGTTCTTGAATTTGAGCTTTTAATCATTATCGTAGCTAAATAATTGACCATTCTGCAGTGACTTGAAAAATTGTGGGCTTGAAATCACTTGCAAGTTTCCCATGTGCATAACTTTTCGAATCTTTGACCTTTTTTTGATCTGTAAAAGCCAAAGGCAAGAAAATTTCCAAATCTATCCTGTGGTATCTTCGGTTTTCAATAATTCAAAAACCTCATTGCTAAATACCTATCTGAAAAACGTAAAAAAATGGGTTTTTTTTCATTTTCGAAGTTGCCCTAAAATCTATTCCTTTTAATTTTTTGATTCCTGAAATTTTTATCATGTATAACTTTTTGCGTTCTTGAATTTGAGCTTTTAATCATTATCGTAGCTAAATAATTGACCATTCTGCAGTGACTTGAAAAATTGTGGGCTTGAAATCACTTGCAAGTTTCCCTTGTGCATTACTTTTCAAATCATTGATCTTTTTTTGATCTGTTAAGTCAAAATCAAGAAAATTTCAAGATCTATCCTGTGGTATCTTCGGTTTTCAATAATTCAAAAACCTCATTGCTAAAAACCTATCTGAAAAACGTCAAAAAATGGGTTTTTGTTCATTTTCGAAGTTGCCCTAAAATCTTGTCCTTTTAATTTTTTTGATTCTTGCAAATTTTATCATGTATAACTTTTTGCGTTCTTGAATTTGAGCTTTTAATCATTATCGTAGCTAAATAATTGACCATTCTGCAGTGACTTGAAAAATTGTGGGCTTGAAATCACTTGCAAGTTTTCCATGTGCATTACTTTTCAAATCATTGATCTTTTTTTGATCTGTTAAGTCAAAATCAAGAAAATTTCAAGATCTATCCTGTGGTATCTTCGGTTTTCAATAATTCAAAAACCTCATTGCTAAAAACCTATCTGAAAAACGTCAAAAAATGGGTTTTTGTTCATTTTCGAAGTTGCCCTAAAATCTTGTCCTTTTAATTTTTTTGATTCCTGAAATTTTTATCATGTATAACCTTTTGTCTAGAATTTGAGCTTTTAATCATTATCGTAGCTAAATAATTGACCATTCTGCAGTGACTTGAAAAATTGTGGGCTTGAAATCACTTGCAAGTTTCCCTTGTGCATTACTTTTCAAATCATTGATCTTTTTTTGATCTGTTAAGTCAAAATCAAGAAAATTTCAAGATCTATCCTGTGGTATCTTCGGTTTTCAATAATTCAAAAACCTCATTGCTAAAAACCTATCTGAAAAACGTCAAAAAATGGGTTTTTGTTCATTTTCGAAGTTGCCCTAAAATCTTGTCCTTTTAATTTTTTTGATTCCTGAAATTTTTATATTGTATAACTTTTTGTTTTCTTGAATTTGAGCTTTTAATCATTATCGTAGCTAAATAATTGACCATTCTGCAGTGACTTGAAAAATTGTGGGCTTGAAATCACTTGCAAGTTTCCCTTGTGCATTACTTTTCAAATCATTGATCTTTTTTTGATC
This sequence comes from Brachionus manjavacas, assembly GCA_019054805.1. NCBI lineage: Eukaryota > Metazoa > Rotifera > Eurotatoria > Ploima > Brachionidae > Brachionus > Brachionus manjavacas. The sequence continues at coordinate 9,709,474 of JAHQIY010000003.1, read as the reverse complement.
TGTTAAGTCAAAATCAAGAAAATTTCAAGATCTATCCTGTGGTATCTTCGGTTTTCAATAATTCAAAAACCTCATTGCTAAAAACCTATCTGAAAAACGTCAAAAAATGGGTTTTTGTTCATTTTCGAAGTTGCCCTAAAATCTTGTCCTTTTAATTTTTTTGATTCCTGAAATTTTTATCATGTATAACTTTTTGCGTTCTTGAATTTGAGCTTTTAATCATTATCGTAGCTAAATAATTGACCATTCTGCAGTGACTTGAAAAATTGTGGGCTTGAAATCACTTGCAAGTTTCCCTTGTGCATTACTTTTCAAATCATTTATCTTTTTTGATCTGTTAAGTCAAAATCAAGAAAATTTCAAGATCTATCCTGTGGTATCTTCGGTTTTCAATAATTCAAAAACCTCATTGCTAAAAACCTATCTGAAAAACGTCAAAAAATGGGTTTTTGTTCATTTTCGAAGTTGCCCTAAAATCTTGTCCTTTTAATTTTTTTGATTCTTGCAAATTTTATCATGTATAACTTTTTGCGTTCTTGAATTTGAGCTTTTAATCATTATCGTAGCTAAATAATTGACCATTCTGCAGTGACTTGAAAAATTGTGGGCTTGAAATCACTTGCAAGTTTCCCTTGTGCATTACTTTTCAAATCATTGATCTTTTTTTGATCTGTTAAGTCAAAATCAAGAAAATTTCAAGATCTATCCTGTGGTAATTTCGGTTTTCAATAATTCAAAAACCTCATTGCTAAAAACCTATCTGAAAAACGTCAAAAAATGGGTTTTTTTTCATTTTCGAAGTTGCCCTAAAATCTTGTCCTTTTAGTATTTTGATTCTTGCAAATTTTATCATGTATAACTTTTTGCGTTCTTGAATTTGAGCTTTTAATCATTATCGTAGCTAAATAATTGACCATTCTGCAGTGACTTGAAAAATAGTGGGCTTGAAATCACTTGCAAGTTTCCCTTGTGCATTACTTTTCAAATCATTGATCTTTTTTTGATCTGTTAAGTCAAAATCAAGAAAATTTCAAGATCTATCCTGTGGTATCTTCGGTTTTCAATAATTCAAAAACCTCATTGCTAAAAACCTATCTGAAAAACGTCAAAAAATGGGTTTTTTTTTCATTTTCGAAGTTGCCCTAAAATCTTGTCCTTTTAATTTTTTTGATTCTTGCAAATTTTATCATGTATAACTTTTTGCGTTCTTGAATTTGAGCTTTTAATCATTATCGTAGCTAAATAATTGACCATTCTGCAGTGACTTGAAAAATTGTGGGCTTGAAATCACTTGCAAGTTTCCCTTGTGCATTACTTTTCAAATAATTGATCTTTTTTTGATCTGTTAAGTCAAAATCAAGAAAATTTCAAGATCTATCCTGTGGTATCTTCGGTTTTCAATAATTCAAAAACCTCATTGCTAAAAACCTATCTGAAAAACGTCAAAAAATGGGTTTTTGTTCATTTTCGAAGTTGCCCTAAAATCTTGTCCTTTTAATTTTTTTGATTCTTGCAAATTTTATCATGTATAACTTTTTGCGTTCTTGAATTTAAGCTTTTAATCATTATCGTAGCTAAATAATAGACCATTCTGCAGTGGTTGAAAATTGTGGGCTTGAAAACACTTGCAAGTTTCCCTAGTGCATTACTTTCCAAATCATCGATCTTTTTTTGATCTGTTAAGTCAAAATCAAGAAAATTTCAAGATCTATCCTGTGGTATCTTCGGTTTTCAATAATTCAAAAACCTCATTGCTAAAAACCTATCTGAAAAACGTCAAAAAATGGGTTTTTTTTCATTTTCGAAGTTGCCCTAAAATCTTGTCCTTTTAATTTTTTGATTCTTGCAAATTTTATCATCTATAACTTCTTGCGTTCTTGAATTTGAGCTTTTAATCATTATCGTAGCTAAATAATTGACCATTCTGCAGTGACTTGAAAAATAGTGGGCTTGAAATCACTTGCAAGTTTCCCTTGTGCATTACTTTTCAAATCATTGATCTTTTTTTGATCTGTTAAGTCAAAATCAAGAAAATTTCAAGATCTATCCTGTGGTATCTTCGGTTTTCAATAATTCAAAAACCTCATTGCTAAAAACCTATCTGAAAAACGTCAAAAAATGGGTTTTTGTTCATTTTCGAAGTTGCCCTAAAATCTTGTCCTTTTAATTTTTTTGATTCTTGCAAATTTTATCATGTATAACTTTTTGCGTTCTTGAATTTGAGCTTTTAATCATTATCGTAGCTAAATAATTGACCATTCTGCAGTGACTTGAAAAATAGTGGGCTTGAAATCACTTGCAAGTTTCCCTTGTGCATTACTTTTCAAATCATTGATCTTTTTTTGATCTGTTAAGTCAAAATCAAGAAAATTTCAAGATCTATCCTGTGGTATCTTCGGTTTTCAATAATTCAAAAACCTCATTGCTAAAAACCTATCTGAAAAACGTCAAAAAATGGGTTTTTTTTCATTTTCGAACTTGCTCTAAAATCTTGTCCTTTTAATTTTTTTGATTCTTGCAAATTTTATCATGTATAACTTTTTGCGTTCTTGAATTTGAGCTTTTAATCATTATCGTAGCTAAATAATTGACCATTCTGCAGTGACTTGAAAAATAGTGGGCTTGAAATCACTTGCATGTTTCCCTTGTGCATTACTTTTCAAATCATTGATCTTTTTTTGATCTGTTAAGTCAAAATCAAGAAAATTTCAAGATCTATCCTGTGGTATCTTCGGTTTTCAATAATTCAAAAACCTCATTGCTAAAAACCTATCTGAAAAACGTCAAAAAATGGGTTTTTTTTCATTTTCGAAGTTGCCCTAAAATCTTGTCCTTTTAATTTTTTTGATTCTTGCAAATTTTATCATGTATAACTTTTTGCGTTCTTGAATTTGAGCTTTTAATCATTATCGTAGCTAAATAATTGACCATTCTGCAGTGACTTGAAAAATAGTGGGCTTGAAATCACTTGCATGTTTCCCTTGTGCATTACTTTTCAAATCATTGATCTTTTTTTGATCTGATAACTCAAAATCAAGAAAATTTCAAGATCTATCCTGTGGTACCTTCGGTTTTCAATAATTCAAAAACCTCATTGCTAAAAACCTATCTGAAAAACGTCAAAAAATGGGTTTTTTTTCATTTTCGAAGTTGCCCTAAAATCTTGTCCTTTTAATTTTTTTGATTCTTGCAAATTTTATCATGTATAACTTTTTGCGTTCTTGAATTTGAGCTTTTAATCATTATCGTAGCTAAATAATTGACCATTCTGCAGTGACTTGAAAAATAGTGGGCTTGAAATCACTTACAAGTTTCCCTTGTGCATTACTTTTCAAATCATTGATCTTTTTTTGATCTGTTAAGTCAAAATCAAGAAAATTTCAAGATCTATCCTGTGGTATCTTCGGTTTTCAATAATTCAAAAACCTCATTGCTAAAAACCTATCTGAAAAACGTCAAAAAATGGGTTTTTGTTCATTTACGAACTTGCTCTAAAATCCTGTCCTTTTAATTTTTTTGATTCTTGCAAATTTTATCATGTATAACTTTTTGCGTTCTTGAATTTGAGCTTTTAATCATTATCGTAGCTAAATAATTGACCATTCTGCAGAGACTTGAAAAATTGTGGGCTTGAAATCACTTGCAAGTTTCCCTTGTGCATTACTTTTCAAATCATTGATCTTTTTTTGATCTGTTAAGTCAAAATCAAGAAAATTTCAAGATCTATCCTGTGGTAATTTCGGTTTTCAATAATTCAAAAACCTCATTGCTAAAAACCTATCTGAAAAACGTCAAAAAATGGGTTTTTGTTCATTTTCGAAGTTGCCCTAAAATCTTGTCCTTTTAATTTTTTTGATTCTTGCAAATTTTATCATGTATAAATTTTTGCGTTCTAGAATTTGATCTTTTAATCATTATCGTAGCTAAATAATTGACCATTCTGCAGTGACTTGAAAAATTGTGGGCTTGAAATCACTTGCAAGTTTCCCTTGTGCATTACTTTTCAAATCATTGATCTTTTTTTGATCTGTTAAGTCAAAATCAAGAAAATTTAAAGATCTTTCCTGTGGTATCTTCGGTTTTCAATAATTCAAAAACCTCATTGCTAAAAACCTATCTGAAAAACGTAAAAAAATGGGTTTTTTTTCATTTTCGAAGTTGCCCTAAAATCTTGTCCTTTTAATTTTTTTGATTCTTGCAAATTTTATCATGTATAACTTTTTGCGTTCTTGAATTTGAGCTTTTAATCATTATCGTAGCTAAATAATTGACCATTCTGCAGTGACTTGAAAAATTGTGGGCTTGAAATCACTTGCAAGTTTCCCTTGTGCATTACTTTTCAAATCATTGATCTTTTTTTGATCTGTTAAGTCAAAATCAAGAAAATTTCAAGATCTATCCTGTGGTATCTTCGGTTTTCAATAATTCAAAAACCTCATTGCTAAAAACCTACCTGAAAAACGTCAAAAAATGGGTTTTTGTTAATTTACGAACTTGCTCTAAATTCCTGTCCTTTTAATATTTTTGATTCTTGCAAATTTTATCATGTATAACTTTTTGCGTTCTTGAATTTGAGCTTTTAATCATTATCGTAGCTAAATAATTGACCATTCTGCAGTGACTTGAAAAATTGTGGGCTTGAAATCACTTGCAAGTTTCCCTTGTGCATTACTTTTCAAATCATTGATCTTTTTTTGATCTGTTAAGTCAAAATCAAGAAAATTTCAAGATCTATCCTGTGGTATCTTCGGATTTCAATAATTCAAAAACCTCATTGCTAAAAACCTATCTGAAAAACGTCAAAAAATGGGTTTTTGTTCTTTTACGAACTTGCTCTAAATTCCTGTCCTTTTAATATTTTTGATTCTTGCAAATTTTATCATGTATAACTTTTTGCGTTCTTGAATTTGAGCTTTTAATCATTATCGTAGCTAAATAATTGACCATTCTGCAGTGACTTGAAAAATTGTGGGCTTGAAATCACTTGCAAGTTTCCCTTGTGCATTACTTTTCAAATAATTGATCTTTTTTTGATCTGTTAAGTCAGAATCAAGAAAATTTCCAAATCTTTCCTGTGGTATCTTCGGTTTTCAATAATTCAAAAACCTCATTGCTAAAAACCTATCTGAAAAACGTCAAAAAATGGGTTTTTGTTCATTTTCGAAGTTGCCCTAAAATCTTGTCCTTTTAATTTTTTTGATTCTTGCAAATTTTATCATCTATAACTTTTTGCGTTCTAGAATTTGATCTTTTAATCATTATCGGAGCTAAATAATTGACCATTCTGCAGTGACTTGAAAAATTGTGGGCTTGAAATCACTTGCAAGTTTCCCTTGTGCATTACTTTTCTAATCATTGATCTTTTTTTGATCTGTTAAGTCAAAATCAAGAAAATTTCAAGATCTATCCTGTGGTAATTTCGGTTTTCAATAATTCAATAACCTCATTGCTAAAAACCTATCTGAAAAACGTCAAAAAATGGGTTTTTTTTCATTTTCGAAGTTGCCCTAAAATCCTGTCCTTTTAATATTTTTGATTCTTGCAAATTTTATCATGTATAACTTTTTGCGTTCTTGAATTTGAGCTTTTAATCATTATCGTAGCTAAATAATTGACCATTCTGCAGTGACTTGAAAAATTGTGGGCTTGAAATCACTTGCAAGTTTCCCTTGTGCATTACTTTTCTAATCATTGATCTTTTTTTGATCTGTTAAGTCAAAATCAAGAAAATTTCAAGATCTATCCTGTGGTAATTTCGGTTTTCAATAATTCAATAACCTCATTGCTAAAAACCTATCTGAAAAACGTCAAAAAATGGGTTTTTGTTCATTTTCGAAGTTGCCCTAAAATCTTGTCCTTTTAATTTTTTTGATTCTTGCAAATTTTATCATGTATAAATTTTTGCGTTCTAGAATTTGATCTTTTAATCATTATCGTAGCTAAATAATTGACCATTCTGCAGTGACTTGAAAAATTGTGGGCTTGAAATCACTTGCAAGTTTCCCTTGTGCATTACTTTTCAAATCATTGATCTTTTTTTGATCTGTTAAGTCAAAATCAAGAAAATTTAAAGATCTATCCTGTGGTATCTTCGGTTTTCAATAATTCAAAAACCTCATTGCTAAAAACCTATCTGAAAAACGTCAAAAAATGGGTTTTTTTTCATTTTCGAAGTTGCCCTAAAATCTTGTCCTTTTAATTTTTTTGATTCTTGCAAATTTTATCATGTATAACTTTTTGCGTTCTTGAATTTGAGCTTTTAATCATTATCGTAGCTAAATAATTGACCATTCTGCAGTGACTTGAAAAATTGTGGGCTTGAAATCACTTGCAAGTTTCCCTTGTGCATTACTTTTCAAATCATTGATCTTTTTTGATCTGTTAAGTCAAAATCAAGAAAATTTCAAGATCTATCCTGTGGTATCTTCGGTTTTCAATAATTCAAAAACCTCATTGCTAAAAACCTATCTGAAAAACGTCAAAAAATGGGTTTTTGTTCTTTTACGAACTTGCTCTAAATTCCTGTCCTTTTAATATTTTTGATTCTTGCAAATTTTATCATGTATAACTTTTTGCGTTCTTGAATTTGAGCTTTTAATCATTATCGTAGCTAAATAATTGACCATTCTGCAGTGACTTGAAAAATAGTGGGCTTGAAATCACTTGCAAGTTTCCCTTGTGCATTACTTTTCTAATCATTGATCTTTATTTGATCTGTTAAGTCAAAATCAAGAAAATTTCAAGATCTATCCTGTGGTAATTTCGGTTTTCAATAATTCAATAACCTCATTGCTAAAAACCTATCTGAAAAACGTCAAAAAATGGGTTTTTTTTCATTTTCGAAGTTGCCCTAAAATCCTGTCCTTTTAATTTTTTTGATTCTTGCAAATTTTATCATGTATAACTTTTTGCGTTCTAGAATTTGATCTTTTAATCATTATCGTAGCTAAATAATTGACCATTCTGCAGTGACTTGAAAAATTGTGGGCTTGAAATCACTTGCAAGTTTCCCTTGTGCATTACTTTTCTAATCATTGATCTTTATTTGATCTGTTAAGTCAAAATCAAGAAAATTTCAAGATCTATCCTGTGGTATCTTCGGTTTTCAATAATTCAAAAACCTCATTGCTAAAAACCTATCTGAAAAACGTCAAAAAATGGGTTTTTTGCATTTTTTCAACTTAAAAGTAAACGGACATTTGAGTGACCAATCCTCATTTAAAGCATGGGTTTAACAAGGATCAGTGATTAGTCCGCTTCTTTTGAATTAATTCATCTTCCAATTATTCAATCTATTGACAAAAATTTAAAAAAATTTATTTTTTACATAAAATTTAAGAATTTTAAACTATGAAATATCAATAGAAAGTCATTTTTAGAATTTGGTATATGATTTATTTGATCACCAATAATATTCAAAAATCAGATTTTTTCCGATTTAATTTTCAAATATTTAGGTTTATTAAAAGAAAATTTAATTCCATATAAAAAAATCTTTTTAAATAATAAATATTTCAGATGATTGTTGTATCTTTGATAAAGATACCAGTAAATTTGGATTTATTGAAAATATTATTTTTATTGATTCTGATGTTTTATTTATTTATCAACTCATTGTAAATTTATATTGCCCTTTTTAACAGTAAATTCAGTAGAATTAAATCTCATTTTTTTTTAGCAAATATTGAAAACTGCGAAGAATGTTTTTATACATATATTGAAGAATCTTTATATGATTTCATCTTTTAAAATGAAACATTTGTTTACTTAATTCCTGTTTACTTAATATATAACACTTAAATTTAAATGAATTTTTCTTTTGCATGAAAAAATTTTTTTAAAGCGCACATTTTTCTTATTTTTCATTTACTTTTCAAACAATATTTATTTGATAAATGAGAAAAACTAAAAAAGCTATTAAAGGCTCTAAAAGATCAGTAGCTTCTCCTTAAAATCATCCAAGATACCAGTCTTAATAAAGGACATAAATTCAAAAATTATTTCACAAAACGTTGAGCACCTCGATTAATTGAGATCTTCCAACATAAATCCACGTGTGTCGAGCAGTGCGAAAATGGTTCAAATTGAAGACAAAACAAGTCGAGAAAAGCAATAAGATAAATCTAGAGTAAGAAAATTTCCAGTTACATAAAATAACTTAAATTTTAAAATTAAAAAGGATTCAAAGTATTCGAAATCAACTTTTTTCTCAAATTTACGCAGGACAGAAAAAACCTTACTGCCAGAAAACTTATCGAATACCATAAATATATCAGAAATGATTTCAATCGATAAAGAATCTGAAAGAACTAATATAGCTTCAAAAAGCTCGTCAGGTGATCTGTTTAGTCTTGTCATATGGGAGATAGATAAAACTTATTCTATAATTAACTGTAGGGATTTTGTAGAAGATGAAGAGATTCAAATTGATTCTATTAAGCTAGTCAAGTACAAAAACAATTTTTTAAAAGCAAAAGTGGAAAAAATTGATACAAAAATTCAGTGTGAAAGGCAATAATATTTAATTACTTGATACAATTCAAATAGAGATTATACAAAAAAAAGAAAAATAAGTATTATGGCTGAAAGAAATAGTCCAGATGTTGAACCTTTAGCAGAAAAAGAATATTTAAAAACAAAAATTAGGGAACTTGAAAATCAATTACTTATCAAGTCCAGATTGATCCAAGATCAAACACTTGAATTAGAGAGATTAAGAGAATGCAGTAATCTATTAAAGGAGTCTTTTACAAAAAATGACATTGAAAAATTTATTTCAATTTCTAAAAATTTCTTGAATACTTTCGAGTCGTAATCAGATTTAGAAAATATTTCTCAAATGATTGTTGGAGAAGACCCTGAGCACTGCATTTTAAGTCAAAGATTTACTTCTGTCAAAATTATATTTTCTTTAAAAATGAAGTAGAATTTTTGCTAAGAGAAACTAATATTAGCCATACTAGTGTTTATCGTAAAATGATGACAAAATTAATCCCCTCTCTTGATACTTGAAGCAAGCAAAATGGAGAATCAATGTTGATTGACTTCCCTCAAAAAATATATGTAGCTGCTGGTAATTTAAAAAATAGAAAATTTTATTAATATTAAATATTTTTTACGATTTGGTTAAAAGTTATCGGCAAGAATTCAATCAATCACTAATTAAATCAACTTTGAGACAAATGTGTGCGGATTAAAAGAATCAAATGAGAATGTAGTGGAACCGTCAGAATCTGAACAATGTATTATTCTGATTCTTATTTATATTATAATAACTTAATATTTATGTATTAATAATAGATATTAAAATATTTTTTTTTGTACCTCAATTGAAAAATTTTCCACTAAAATTGTTTTTTAATAAAAATTAACTAAATAAAAAATTGTTTAAATTTGATTTATTTAAAAAAAAAACAATATACAACAAAAAATTTCATCAATTATCCATCGATGATGCATGCTGAAATGTATCACTCCTCATTGATGATGCATCAAACTATTTATACGTTTTTGCATTGATGTCACATTATAAAAAATTTACCTGGGTGGTTTTTAAAATTTTGTAAAAAATTATCGTCAAAAGATCAATCAATCCAATAAAGAAGAGATATCAATATTCATAAAATCCAAATGTAAAAGAATTAAAAGAATCAAATTAGTATATACTGAAAACGTCAAAAAATTGTAAAGATTTGATTTTTTATTAAAACAAAAAATCCAAAAATTAAAATTTAATCAATCATCAATTTATGAAACTTGATGAAACGTATCATTCCTCATTGATGACGCATCAAACTATTTTTAAGTGTTTGCATTGATGTTTGATTTAAAAAAAATTAACTAGTCTCAAACTAGTTACAAAGACTCAAAATAAAAGTAAAAGTGACACAATAAGTATCAGGACGGAATTATCTTCGACAGCATCAAAATCAGCTACAACAAGCCCTACAAATAAAAGTTCAGCTAGAGCCGGTTTATGGTCACAAAAGCATACTCTCTTGATTTCTGAATATGGACCAAGGGATACGAACCGCGAGCTTTATAAATACAACTTGCGCACACATATGATACATATTTTTCAATTTGCTGAAAATGTCATTTCAAATAACATAAATTTTAGTATCCAAATCGAATCGAAATTCAATTTATTTAATTAATTTTTATCCTATCTTTTTTTCAATTATTATTTTGAAAAATTTTTGTTTTCAAATAATATTTATTTATTTTGAATTTAATCAGCCTCCTTCAGAAGAAGTAAAAATAAAAAATCTATAAAAATGTAACTAAAAAATATGGAAAAGTACTACATTTGTAAGTAATAATACTCTTTTAAATCATGTTATGATTTTAAAATTGGTACATTTGTGCTTATCGGTAAAATGCTCATTATTTAAGGGAAATAATTTTTTTTCGGAAGACTTATACGCCTGGGGTTAAATTAGTTAACTACACAAATGAAATTGACTAAAATACTTCAAAAGGCCTAATGAAAAATACCATACTAATCTATTATGTAATCATTAAAGTTAGTTCGAAATAAAAAAAATAATTATTAAGAAAAATTGTAAGATTTTTTTCTTATTTAATTTTTAATAAAAAATCAATCTTTGTTGAAATACGAGGGAAGAGAGATCAAGAATTTTCAGTTAAAATAAAAAAAATAAATATTCAGATTTTTAAATTTTAATATTTAGATTAATTAAGAATTGTATTGTCTTTCAATTGCATTTATTTTATTAATCAAAAAATTGAAGTAGATTATTTAACTTAAGAAATTAATTTTTTTAATTAACTTGAATTTTAATCCGAAAAAGCAGTATTATTTTAAAACAATCTTAAAATAATAATCCCTTAAAATTGAAGTTAATTTACATAAATTATTTTGAAATTTTGGTAGTACTAAAATACTAAATTTTTTAATTTTTCTTTATTTTATTTAAGAGGTAAAATTTGATTAAAAGTCAATTTTTAAAATAAAAATTAAACTGTTCCAGAACTGGTAAATAAATTTAAAATTTATTTTTTAGATTCGATAATCTTTTTATCTTTCTACTATTAGATTTAATTGATTCGTTGTATAAGAAAATTTAAAGTTTTTAAGAGATATCGTTTTTATCACTTAAATGAGAATATTTAGACTAAAAAATAAATTCTGAAATTCTTATTGATCTCAAAAAAATGATATGGAATAAATCAAAGCATAGTTAAAATTGATTCTTAATAGCCATAAAATATCAAGTCTTAGCTATAAATATTTTGGATTATGAACTTTATTAATAAATTTTTTAAAAGTTATTGCTCCAAGTGTTTAAATAATAAATTACTGTAGACTTAAAGAATAGAACAATAGCAAGGCACTCTGTTCATAACCTTGAAAAAAAACCAAAAAATTATCTTGGCTTAGATAGTTTAAAGTAAATATTAAGCAACAAAAAGAGATTAAAGCAATAATTATTTTAACTTTTGCGTAAGTAATTAGACTGCAGATTTAGAATAATAAAATTAAACCAAACATATCAGGCACAGATAAAAAATAAATAATAATCATTAGAAAAAGGACTATAAATATTATATAATTTCCTTTTTTATTTTTAAAGTAGTGGTTAAACAATTATAAATGGGTACAGTCAATTCGCTTAAAATTTGAAATGTTTTAATTAGGAAAAATTTTTTATTCAGTTTTTTCACTTAAATCAGGATAGTAAATCATCCGAACTAAAATTTTGTCCCTCAAAAAAATAAAGATATAAGCGAATAGACTGTATTATGAATTATTTTGTTTTTAAATGGCTGTACACCAAATTTTATCAAAAATAGCACCATTTGTAGTTCAAGTATGATTAAACCACGCCACATAATAAAGATTTTTTTTTAGAAAATTTTCTTATATTTGATTGAATGGCCAAATTTTAGAACAATCCAGGTCTAAAAAAACATTTTCATTTATTGTTTGTTAAAAATGAGATTAAAATTTTTTCTTTGAACAAATCTAAATTAAAGTTACATTTAATTAAATTATTTCAAATTTAAATTCTAAATTTTGGATAAAAATTTTTGTTGTTGTTAAATGATTAATTAACATGAACGACTTGGAAAATGAAAATATAGTGAAAATTTTAATCCTTGGAGATTGGTAGGTTTGGAACCATTTTTGTATTGGAAAATTACTAAAGGCTTTTTTTTCCAGTGAAGTCGGCAAGACAAAATTCCTGCTCGAATATATTAAGTTCAATAATTTGAACAATTTAAATTCTGATTTTAACAACAATAAAAATCTGAATTTAAACGACTCATATAACTTGACAGCACCTTTGGATGATCGCTACGTACCGACCTCGATAGAAGTGTATAAATCAGAGTTTAAAATAAATGAAAAGGATTACATCCTTTCAATTGCTGATATCTCTGGTAATCGTACTGACGACTTGTACATCCAAATGCGTAATTACTTTTACCTAATCGAAAAAGTAATATTCATTTAAATTTTATTTCTGTTTTTTTTTATTTATTAATCTTGAATCTAGAAAGTCGATACGATTTTGCTGTGCTTTTCTCTGGTCGATCAAACATCATACTCCAATATAAATAAAAAAGTATTTTTTTTATATTTTTATTTTTATTTTGAAAAATTACATAGAACAAAATATTTTTTTTTATAATTTTTGCCACTTTGAATTATGAGATCACTTTTTTACTTTATTGAACTAATTAAATATCAAATTTTAAATCAAATTGGATTTTTTTTCCATAAATATTATTTAGGGATCATTTTATAGTAAAAATATATTTTTCAATAAGAAATATATAGTTGTGAATAAAATTTCCAAATATTTATTATTATTGTATTTGAAATTTTGAAAAACAAAAAAATTTTTTAAATTCCTTGCTTATTCAAAAAATTAATTTAATCATGGTGAAAAATTGCGCAGAAAAGATGGAAAATAACAGACAAATACATTTTTTTTTTTAGTTCAGTAAGAGTCATTGTTTAATTTAATCTAAATATTATATAGAACATAAATATTTATTACTGATATGAGCTTTGATGGCACATTCAAATTTATGATCAAAAATATTTAATTGAATTTTATTTAAATTCTTCGAATTATGAAATTTAAGACAGAAATTTTAATCTTCAGCATTTAATGCTAATAATTGGTTTTTCTAGAAAAAAATTAATAGAAATATTTAGATATTTAGAAATATAATTAAGTTTTTAGTTTGAATAAAAATATAATTTAAATGCCTCAATTTTGAAAAAAAAATCTAAAGAATATTTTAGTATTGACACTGATGAAAAGCGAATTAAATTTTACGAACAAAAATGAAAAATAAATAGTAAGCAATTTTTAAAAACTGAACTTATAAATCAACAGAATAGATTGAAAATTTTTTTTTATTACGAAATAACTTTCAAATGAGTTAAGTTTGATTATTGACTTAATGAGTGGGTTTATTTTTTTTTAAAGTCTAGAGTAGGTTCTGATACATTTGATGCTTTACTTAGTCCAGCTTTTTCAATCACTCTAAACTAAATTTTCATCAGAGTTGGTCAAAAGTCAAAGGTAAAATCAAACGTTGACTTAAAAATTGAAGACTTAGTTTTTATTAAAGGCAAAAATTCGGAAAAATAAAATATTATCAAAAAAAAACATGTTTTTATGGCAATGAAAATTATTAAATTCGAAATTAATCAAATTCTCTTACAAGAATAATCCAAAAAATTAAAAAAATATCTCAAGTCAAAGTTGTTACTTGACTTTGACTTTTGACCAACTTTAATTTTCATGTATTTCAAGATTTTAAGTTTTTGTTAATTTAAATTATTTCATTATCTGTAAGCACTTGATACAATTAACAGAACCAATTTTTATGATTTTTCTTTTTCAATGATGTAAAAATAGCTTACTTTTAAAGTATATTTATCCCAAAGATTGGTTTTTAAAGGTTGTTAAATATTTTTTAAGATCATTCAAAGAATTTCAAATTAGTTGATAACAGCTTTTTTTAGAATAAAATTAAGTTTACGGCTTTAAATAAAACCTCATTAGATATAATGTAAATTCTGTTTGAATTCAATTTTGATTCACATTTGAAAAAAAAAAATTTAAAATAAATCTTGAAAATGATTTTAGGCGAAGAATAGACTTTTTTATTTTTTTGATTAGTTCTGGGTTTCTCCAGGTTGTGCTGGAATAGCTTTATCTTTATTTTAAAAACCTCTTGTCCAAAAACAATTAAGTAAAAAATTATTAATCTAGGAAAAAAAAGATAGAAGTAAAATTTTTGATTGATATTTTACAAATTAAAGGAGTAATTTGTGTTTTAAACTTTTATTAAATTAATGCTAGGTTAAGTGTTAGTTTTTATCCAGGTTAGACCATTAAATAAATGATTAAAAATAAATTTTTTCTTCAAATTAAAAAGTTAAATGATTATTTTTTGTTTAGTGGCTTCCAGAGATAAAAAAATACTATCCAAATGTACCTGTTCTTCTTGTCGGGACAAAATGCGATCTCAAGCTAAAAGCTAAAGAATCAAAATTAAACTTGACCAAGTCAGACTCAATGAAGTCCTCGCTGCATACTTCAGCAATTTCAGATAGCAAATTTCCCATAGATTCAAAAAAATTATCAAATGAACTAATTTCATTGAAATCGTCTTTGCATCATCAGTTAATCAAATCCAAGTCGATTCAAGACAGACCCATCTCAATGATTTCCAAAGTGTCCAGAGAACAAATGTTTTCGTCCACAAATCGAATAGACAACCGATCCATTGACGAAAATTTAAAGCACATCCTTGAAAAATTGAACTCGGTTCCACCGTTTCTGACTCTGAACGAATTCGTCAAATTGAATTTATTAGACGATGAGACTACTGGAAAGCTAGATGAATCGAATGAACTGGACTCCAGCTCAATTTGCAATCAATATGTCAATAAAAAGCAAATAAATAAACTAAAAGAGGTTGTAAATACAAAATACTATTTCAAAACATCGTGTTTTGAGATAAATTCGATCCGATTTTTGATGGATAAAGCGATCGTAACCGCGATCAATTTTCACATAAAAAAAGATCGATTACCTTTTAAGCAGTCAAAATCTAATTTAAACAATGATATGGCTGATGATAAAAATGAACAGAATGCTGACTTGATCAAGAGAACAGATAGCAGTGAGGCTGTTAATAGAGAAAAAGCAAAAAAAAATCAAAAAAAAGGCGGCCTCTGCAAATTGAGATGCTTTAGTTGTACAAGAAGTGAAACTAATACAAGCCTGAATCAAATATAGTTTTTTCTTCTATTTTTTTCAAAATTAAATTCCGAAAATAATTTTAATAATTTTAAGCTTGTTTTTTTTTAATTTCCAAATGAAATCGATTAAGTAATTGATTCGAATGCATTTTTCCAATATTCTTTATTTGTTAAAAGAATGTAAAATTTTTTTTTTTTTAACTCAATAAATTTTCCATTAATCCAAACTCATTTATAGTTCATTTTTAATGCATCTATTGAATGGCTTAAAAATTTTGTAAATAAAATATAAATTTAATTAATCTCAATTACTATATAAAAAAAAATATTTATCTTTGTTTTCATCTTTAATACAGGTTGATCGAATTTTTCTTTTTAACTGCATTTTTACTAACAACTTTTGCGTCAAACTTGTTTATAAATGAGCATAGTTTACTAAATATAAAAACACTTTAAAAACACAACTTTATTAACAATCAAAGCTCTCATTTATTGAGACCTTAATATACAACTACTTGGCATCTCCGAATGGTTTGCGTGTTAGGGTTCAAACCTGCTGAGGGTGGAAAAAATCTTCAAAATATCTGTGCAATACGGGGCGAATGTTTAAGCCCCTTTCACCCTTTTTCGATGCAGTAACTTCTGTGTCAGATCGGAGCCGTTTCCGTCAAATAGGTCCTAGAAAATGAGATGAGCGCCTTCCCATTATCCACTAGGATAGAAGAGGAAAATTATTATTATACTTGGCATCTCAGATCTTTCATGATTTTTCTTTTAGTTCAAGAATTAACGGATCAAGACTCAAGTCATTTGACCAAGATATTACAATTTTAGAGGAATCAAAATTGGTAAACCAAAGCACAAAGACTGGAGTACTAAAAATTGGTCAAAAGTCACAGTTTGATATTAAAAATGGCCTAGCAGATTCACTTAACTTATGTATTTCTAACATAAGTGATAAAGATATTATTAACTCCTTCTGGAGCTAACTAAATCATGCGAAGTGGAATGACATAACGTAATTTTTCTTTTTCAGCTTATCTAATTTATACTTGTATTTTTAGTATAGTTTTTTTTTAATTCCTAATTATTTGTGTAGCTTTAAAATTTTTCATTTTAATACTTCTCCTTCTTAAAGGCTAATTTTCAAATAAATAAAAATAAAAATAAATGAACATAGTTTACCAAATACTTAAAAACATATTCCTGCATTACATGTGTTGTATGGTCATGTGATTTGATGTATTTAAACATCGTGTTTTGTATTATTTAGTAATTCAGTCTTATTATATTTTTAATAAACCAAATTCAACTTAAGCTAATTCTCTTTTGTTTGCGCTCTACTACACATCATTCAAAATTTATTGAGTCATCACTTATTAAAGAAATGGTCTAAGAAAAAAAAGTGTTATTCGCATGGAACTTGGTGTAATTTCGGCTGAGAATAGTGATTGGTTTTGCAAAACAATTAGACAAGTTTCATTTCCAAGTGCAAAGATAGAGTTTGGAAGCTTTTAAGAAATGGTATGCCTTGGATCAAAAAAAAATTTTAAAATAATATTAGCGAAGAATGACGAACACGTATTCAAAATTTAGAAATAAAATAAAACTTTTAAAATAAATACAACTCTTCTGGGTGTTCGCTATTTGGTCATAATACAGTTTTTTTGTCTTATGATTGTACACCTATTTTTATTTTTCTTCATAGTAGCCTAATGTTAAGTTGTATATGCGATGTTAGAGCTGCCATTGTTTCATTCTCCGCAATTTTCTAGCAGTAGTTAATTATTATTACAAAGATAATTTTTTTTTAACTTGTCATTTTGAATTTTGATTAATTAAATCATATTTTTTAATAATTTTTTATTGTGCCTTTTCTTTTTAAACATTTAATTTTGAAGTTTGTTTCCATGGTTGAAGGAGCTAGTCCTTACAAAGCTGGGTGTCTGATACTATTTGTTGTTGATTTCAATTGTAAATTTTTTCGATTTAAAATAAAATGCGATCAACCTGTAGCCATAAAAATGACACTTAATTTTTAAATTTCCTTGATTAACTTATAACTCCAACAAAACGATCAGAAAAATACCGCCGATCATAGACTAGATTAAGAATAGTGATAAAACTAGTTTAGTTAATCTCCGAGTTGAACAAGATCAATTTTAAAAATCTAAATGGAATTTTAAATCACATAAATAAATTAAGATAGTAGACTGTGAGGCTTTTATTTTAGAGATAAATTTTTCGGCATGTAAATTATTTTTTATCATAAACAAAAATCAAAATTTAAATTGTGAGGGTTGTGAGTTTTTAGATTTGACTTGATAGACAAAGTAGCAAGCAGATGACAGCTTCTAAATTGTTTGGAAACGGATTTGAGAACCAACAAGCATAAAATTTGCTCGATGGATTTATTTAGTTACACACTGATCTTATAAATGTTTGGTTGTTTGCTAAAAGTTTAAGTATCTTAAGATTTACACTGATTGTTGCTTGATTGAGTACGCTTGAAACAAATAATGCAGCTAATATTTGATTTGGTTAGCAATTTTGTTTAAGTTATGCGAAATGTCTTTATTAATCCTGTTAAAAACTAGTAGCCTCAAACCCGGCTAGTCAATTTTTGTCAGTAAATAAACTCTTAATATTTCTACCAAGTACCAAGTGTCATTCAAAGGCATTCGAGCAAAATGAACAAATGAACAAATTCACAAATCATTTGTTTCTTAGATAACGCTAATCATTATCTTGGCCAGTCCAGACATCTTTCCAGGAAATAGATTTGAAATTTTCTAATTATAAACCAATTTAATTGAGTATCGAATTTCACGAACAACTTTTTGTTGTAAGGTACTAAGCATTTTTCGTGGTCTAATGTTGTTCTATTCAAGCAATATCAAATTTCGACTAAATTTACAGCTATTTTACGATTTATTTTTATCAAATATTTAAAATAAGTTTTTTTTTAATTGAGTAAATTAGGACACTTAGTTTGAATTAGAATAAAAACAATTTTTGGGTCAAAGCGAAGGATGTCTCTTCGCTCCGTAATTACAGATAGGAAATTGACTTTCTCACATTATTTTTTTCTTGTTAACAAAAAAAAGGCTCAAAAATTTATTGAGGTGTCGTAGATTTTAAATTAAAAGCAGCGAATTAAGATAAGAAAAAAAACTAATCCAATTTGGTTGCTTCGGGACTAATAATTCAACATTTTTATTTATTTTTTTATTTTTCTGGATAAAGCGGTGTGTCGGAATTTGAAAATTTCTCATGAATGAAAAATTGAGCCATTTGAAGCAAACAAAAAATTAATTTCACCTCAACATGTCAATTTAAAAAGGCGAAAACAAGAAAGAACTTTCAAGGATAATTAAAATACCTAAGACAAATATTTAGAAAAAAATTAATCTATCAAATTCAAAGAGGATATTGTCTTTAAAAAATAGCCCACTTGTTTTCGTTCCCACAAAAAAGTGGCTTCAATTTATTATGCTCTAATTTAATGGACATACATGGTAAGTCTTTATTTGTTAAAAGCTTTTATTAGCCATCAAATTGTTTAGAAATTTTAAATTTGGCTATTTCAATCGATTCACTAGATTAGCTTAGCTCAGCACTGTCACTTCAAAGTATCCCAACAAACAAAAAGACAATGGACTTTTTTTCATCTTCTACTAGCGATAAGATCTCTGTTGAATGCCGTAATATTTATTTTATTCAAATTAACTTCCATCAGGAGAAGTACAAAAAAATTAGTATTCATTTTTTTCATAAAATATAAAGTAAAATTAAATACTTAAAAGAAAAGAGAAAAAGAAGATTAGCTAATGATAAATAATTCTTTGGACCACAAGAAGTGAACTGATTTAATTTGGTTTTGTTTAATTCATTTGGCGCTTTTATTAAACAAAGTTCAATAGAATCTGAGAATTTTTCTGAATTTTTTTTTCCACTGCACCATAACTGGGCTCCTGCTGAATCACAGAGATAAGAACCCAGAATTTTTTTGAGTATCAGGTTTGGGTTTGTTACCCAGACCCGATCCCGAAACCCACTCATTTTTTTCAGGTTACAACCCAAACCTGATGGTTTTTTATCCCTTTAAATTGATCAAATAGGTAAAAGGTTTGAATTGGTAACCTGAAAAATTTGGTAAAATACTACTGAGTCTGGTCCGGGTATCTGAAAAAAAAAATAAGTGAGTTCGGGATCGGGTCTGGGTAACAAAGCCAATTTTAACCCAAACCTAATACACTGCTAATGCCTGCTGAGTCAAGACTTTTTTTGTCAACTGCAACAAAAACTGGATATCATTTCCAAAGGAATTTGGGAAGCAATGTTAATTGTTGGAAATTCCAAAATACTTGAGAAGATAAATGGTTGGGCTCTAAAAGAACTGATTAAGAGCATTTTGGAATAAAGGAATAGATAAAAATTAAAAAAGAATTTTTTTGCTAAAATCTTTTAGAGGATTTAGAGGGCATTTTCAGAGACTGGATTTGGGTGTAAGTTAATTAAAATAATATGAATTTTTCCTAAAAAAAAACACCTAATTTATAATTTAATTTTTCATTTATTACTTCGATTCAATTTTTATTCAAATTTTACGTAATGAGTTATTTGAAATTTCATTTATGTTTATTTTATTTCAACATTCACTTTAAAAAAAATTTTAGAAAACTTAATTCAATCTTATTTATCATTTTTTGAAAAATTTTTATTTTTTAAGATCTCAAAATTTAAACATGTGGCTGAAATTTTTAAATAAATGAAAAAAGTTTTAATCCTCTGGTACATTTGGCTGAAAATTTTTTTTTTGTTTTTGGCGCTGAAAATCTAGATTTTCTAAAAAAAAATTCTCTATCCTAATTTTAAGTCTGCTCAGTCTGTTTTTAAGTCTTAAAGCTTCGTTAAAGGGCTTTATTTGTTGAAGAAATTGCTCAATAGGAAAACTTTCGCGGTGATCGGAAAGCCTAGGCACCTCTGTTAGATTAGAAAGAGACCGCTCGCTTGTCTTCTATTTGCTATTCGGCTAAATGCGCTCATGAATTTTAAATCTCGCACAAAATTTGAGATAAATTTTAATTATTTATTTGTTGAGATTAATGCCTATGAGAAGATTAGATCAAGCTGTAATATTAACATTAGTGGACAAGTTTTTGAATTAATTTCCATTATCTAGAGATATTTTAATTCCCGCATTTTTAGGCTTGAAAATTTAGGACTTATTTATGTTTTGTATTAATTTAAACCAAAGTAAATATTGTACTAGAACAAAAAAAAAGAAAAAAAAATGGGAAAATAGGGAACAAAAATTCGAGCCCACTTGTTGTCCAAAGTTAAAATAAAGATAGACTTGTTTAACTATGCAATGATCATGACATAGCTTGATTTTAGCTGCTTAGCGATTTATATCGAGTTTCACTACTTAGTGTAGCCGGCTCTTCTAAGCCTGGCTTAAATCATAAGTCAATGAAGATGTGATTTTTGGCCAGTTTATATAGAGCATTTACACTCGGAATCCTAAAAGAATATTTTGCAGATTGATATCTCTATCTGGAAGCCCATGAGTTTAATGTTGTAAATAATTAATCTTTTCTTTTTTGTTCGGAGAATTTAACTCTATTAACTTTGGGGGCAAAGCTTGAAAAATAAATTTTAGTTAGGTAATCGATGCCAAATAAATATATCTAGCCAAGCTAATTAATCTTTTTTTTTGTTTTGAACGAAAAATACTATTAATTAAATCGCATTTTTGCATTACCTTGGACTGACTAGAAAATTTGAAGTGAAATACTCGGAGAGCATAATTTTTTAATAAAGCTTAAATCTTAAAAAGCTTTTAACACTGACAGTTGAAATTTGTTCAATAAAAATTTCAAGTTTATTTCATGTCAATAAGAAGCTCGACAATTCATTTTGGTTTTTTTTGTACAACTCGTGTTTTATTTTAGCAAATGATTAAAGACACATATTAAACAGAATGATTTATAGGTTAAAATAAATTAACAATTTGAGAGCTTTTAGATTTCAAGAATTAATAAAAAAAATTCCAATTAAAAAAAAAAAAGAAAAAAACTTGTTCTTTCTAAGAATAGCTGGACGGCAAGTCAAGTCAAGTTAAGTCCGGCTTGCTATAAAAAGAAAGTGAATATTTTCATTTTGAAAGTTTTGTTCAAAAATTGCCAACAAGTTCCCGCACTGCCATTTGATCGGGTCACAAGCTCTCAATACAACAAATTTGGACTAATGGGTTTTAGTTTAGCATAGTTTGTTTTTTGTTTTGGGTATTACATCTGCGAACCATTAATAGTCATTAATTTGCCTAGAATAGACCTGATCGAATTTGTCATGCATCAATTAATTTTGAGTTTATCTTGTGATTGTTTTATTTTTTTGTTTGTTATTTTGCTAATGTCAATCGAGCAAATGGGTTTTTTAAAGCTGCTCTCATTTGGCCAGTCTTGCATTTTCACAATTAACTATTTGGATACTTTTAGAACATGTCCCCGAATTAATAGAGCTGTTTTTGAAATTAATCAGAATATTTAGGTGACGCTTTCTTTTTTTCATTATTTAATTAGTAAATATTGGTAAATTTTTTTTATTAAAATCTATTTACTTCAAATAAAGTCTGATTTAGAATAGAAGCTAAATAGGCCATGAACAGGCGAAAGCATTTATTTACTGAAACAATTTTAAATCAACAAAAAGCCTCGACGAGCATTAGAACATGTTGAAGCTTGTTGAAGATGGCAAATAAACTTGAAAGAGCTTAAGCTAGTTGGCTTCTTGTCCTACCATAAGAGCACTTGACCACTCTGGTCTAAAACAAAACAAATCTGATCACAACTCTATTTGTTTCACTCGGGGCAATGAGAAAAAGCCAAATTCGAAAGGTTCTTAGTCGACAGTTGCCATTTATGCAATCAATTTCGCAGTAAGACCGCGGAAGGACTTGATAAGGTCAAAAAAGAAACGATCTGAATTGTTGTGATCCAAATTTCACTAATTGCAAACAAATCCTATGGTGCTGAATACCCAAAATGCTCTGAGCAAGTTCAAATGAGCCAAATTTAATAAAAAAAAAACTAATTTTGTTTTTGTTTAATTTTTTTTCAATTCAAGAAAAAAATATCTTGCTCGAATTTGGTATTTTATTAAACAAATAGTAAGAAAAAAAATAAGTAGCACTGATATTGTATCCAGATCCTTGGATTTTTGATGTTGTAAGTTTTGGAATGCGTACAAATGGTGCAGATGATAGATTAAATGGATTTTAGAGTAATATTAGGTTTTTTTTTTCTTTCTAAATTATGAAGTATTCTAAGGTCAAGAATAGTTTGAAAAAAAATTATTTTAATTTTGTAATAAAAAAAAAGATGGGATTTTTAGGTTTTTGTTTATTGCTGTTGGACTTTTCTCTGCCATTCAGTTCGCCAAGTAGGTATCTGTTGGTCAAATTTGTTCCACATTTCAAGTACTTAGTGAATTAAAAAGAAGACAGCAATTAAAGTCAATGATAAGCTCATTTAGGCAAGTAAATAAAACAAGATTGGCGAACAATAGGCGAAAAATTTCAGCACCATGTAATCGAAATGAAAGCTAAATTAGAGAAGAACCCGGGGATAACTTGAAATGGCTTACATGACACATATTGCTTTGTATAAATAACAATTTCTTATTGACAATTTTATTTTAAACAAAATAATTGAGACCTTTACAAACAACAAAATTAAAGTCGAGTTTTTTATTTCTTTATTTCTCTAATAATTGTGTATTTAACATTTGTTTGCGAAAATTGTTCTCGAGTGCCGGATTTGAGAGCCATCGGACAACCATGGTTACACTAGAACATTATTCAATAGAGATCATCGTGTCCAGTGTGTGCTTTTCGAATGAATCTAAGGTTTCAATAGAAAAAAAGAAAAATTTATTAAAAATTTAAAGAACTAGTTTTCTATTGTTTTTTTTTTTTTCTAATTTGGTTTATTACGAAGCACTTGCTCAAAAAGGACGCTCGAATTTTTTCTCTAATATTTATTCTAAATCAGGATTTTAGGCTCAATAAAATAAAAAAATTTTTTTAAAAAATATTAGCCAACTCGAGTAGTCGATTTGTCTGGCCGACAAAATTCAAGCTTTGCAAGATGAGTCGATTTCTGAGAGCAACCCTTGGCAATTTAAAGGATTACGAAGAGATAAATTCATTTCACGCTCGATAAACTTCATCTGAAGGCATATTTTTCAAACAACTTCTCAAGACTAGACTTGGACATAAATCTAAAGAATTTAGTTATCTCAATTCAAGTGAATCTGATTTAGCGATTGCATTTCGATCGAGAATTTAAAATGTATTTATCAATGTCAATCAATTGTTGGACATGATCGCCTAGAATTTAATTATCTAACTATAGGGCTCTTGTTGATATTGCAATCAAATCGCAATTAGACTTCACCGTGTCCATTTACACGTACATTAGTAGGCTTTGATTTTAAATCCTAATGATTTATGAGCGATTCGAGCTAAGCTTTTTTTTCAAATTGTTAGCAATTTTTTTACAATAACCCAAAGCTTTTTTCATTTCTTTAAACCAGAAGCAAATGCTCTATTGGTACGGATCAACAAGATGCGAGCACGACCTTTGAACAAATCTGCTTATTTCGCATAACAGATCCAGCTAGATTTCGGCAAAAAACTCCCCATAAACGTCATTCAAATTTACAATGCTCGTATCTGTTTGAAATCTTAATGCCCCATTTTACATGATTTATTAATGCAATTTAAGCTAGGCTTGCGCGATATTAAATCATTCTAGCTCCAAAATTAAAGTTTATTCTAACAAAACAATTTGGAAAAAAAGGCATTGTGAATTTTGGAACGCAAAAAATCACAACAGACCAAAGTCGGGCTTGTGCGCATAGCCTGCAAAATGGGTGAACCAAGAAAGTAGAGAAAAAAATCTTAGAAAGAGACATTTTAGGCATATAAAGTGTTGGATATTGTGTAAATTGTGCTGCACTAAAACCTGATTGTTCAGTTTAGGTACAATTAAAAAGTGATTTTTGATAAAACAATCTTTGCATTAAAATATTTGACATTCCATTCAAGACCAATGTTAGCAATTTAGGACCAGATGTAGTTTAGGATTGACAAAATGACATCAGCCATTAGTCTGAATCATAAATCTTGGAATCAACACTTAATTGTTAGACAAGATAATCAAGATTATTATTGTTCATTTTGAATTCATTTTATCTGAAAATGCGTTTCTGGGTGTATTTTTTGAGTTTTGAATTTAGTATTACAGTCAAACCTGGTTAGTCCGGACTCATCCGGATAAATTTTCTGACTTATAACCCGTTAAAAAAATATCTCTCTTTTCCAATTAGGAAGTTCATTTCAAAAAAAGTAAAGTAAAAAATTGATCTACCCCTTCAAGTGTATTGTTAAGTCTATCTGTAAAGATATGGAAGATTTAGTTTGTTATTCTGAGTTTCCTAAGCTGTCATCTGTTTTATCAAAAAAGGACTCAGAGAATTTTGATTTGTAAGATGTTATTTATTTGTTAATCTTAACTGAGCTAATGCTCCTTTAGGATAAAATATATAAAAAAAAAATTAAAAACAAAATTAAAAAACACTAATACAAATGAATTTTAAAGAATCGAGTTGAGTATGTGAATGAACTTGACTGGACTAGATACTTAGCTTTTTTTTTCGCAAAAAGCTACCATAGCGAAACTACATCTAGCCTCGCTCCGCGGGTCTCCTGTTGTAGCTTATTATTATTATTATTATTATTATTATTATTATTATTATTATTATTATTATTATTATTATTATTATTATTATTATTATTAATAGTTTCAGTTTATAATCAAGGTCTGTTAACACATCAATAGTGTTAATTCTCATTAGTTGATTTACTTCGTTGTCTATTACATGATTAATTACGTAACATTTTTTCCAACATTTAACTACTGTATCTTCACTCACTCTTGCTCATGCTATCATCAGACAAAATTAATCTTTCCAGTACATTTTTTTACAATATACACTGCAAGTACTATAAGAACAGATAAAGCAATAAAAATTGAATCCAAAAAATTTTTCCGAATTTTACATTTTAATCCGGACAAACCCCTAAAACAAAAAAAAATTTTATCAGGATTAACCAATTTTTTTTTAAATTTAAAACGATTAGAAAAAATCAGTGGTTCGAAAATTACATACCCAAAATAGAAATTCCGGATTAACCAGATTTTAGTGTAGACTACCTGCTTTAACAGCTTACATCCTATGTTTTTTGGTTTTCTTTAAGAAAAATGCAGCTCAGAAAAAGTCAATTCGATTCCTAAATAAATAAATTTGTTTCAATTAAGCTTATTGTCTTTGCATCAAGGGAAAAAAATTCATTTTTATTATGTTCTTTTTGCTGGCTCAAATGGACTTTTGGAAATTTAAGAAATGGTTTCTTGTAAAAAAACAGAGCTTGGATACAAAATATTAAAATTAAATCCTTACTTTTAACAAAAATTTTTGTCATCTATTCTCAAACTCTAAATTCACTTTTTTAATTCTTAGATATGATCAATCATGCAAACGTTTATTTTAGAGGATTCAATTAATTTTTTCAATAATCTTAAAATATTCAAAAAAATTTTTACTTCTAAGTCTTGGTTGGTTTTAGACTTTAGTCAAAAAAAATCACTTTCAAGTCAAATTCATGACTTGAAATTGAATTTTTTTTGCATTTTTTTGCATTTTTTAAAATATTGTAAATGAATGCCGACTTACAAATAACAATACAAAAAATTTAACTTTATTTCAAATTGAATTTAACTTTAGTAATATTAAAAATTTAGTGGAAAGGGAATATACAAATTAGGATTAGAGTAAGCCGATTGTATTTCAATTAAGAGTGGTAAGAACAAAGCTACCATGCAACATTCATGTCCAAATCCAAAACGTGACATTCTGCTAACAACTTTATCTCATTTAAAGATGTTCATAAAAAGCACCATGATCTCTAGTTTAGGGAATTAGTCGATAATCTCGTTAAGATAAATTTCAATCTAAATTTGTAAAAAAAGTTCTTTCAACTTTTATACTTGCCTATGAGGCTCAAATTAATTGATACTAGTAATAAAAACAAAAATAATAATTAATACAATTTAAGCTAGGCTTGCCCGATATTAAATCATCATAGCTCAAAAATTGAAGTTTATTCAAGCAATAAAATACGAAAAAAAAAACAAAGCCGGTCACTTAGATTAAGAGTCTTGAGAGCAAAATAGCCAATATTTTCCTTGTAATATGATGATTTTTAGTATTTTGGCTCGGATTAGCGGTAAATATTTTCAAGAGTGTTTTTGATGAAGTAAGCTTACCGGCCAAAATAGAAGCCATTTGGGCTAACAATCATTTAAGTTTTATTTACAAAGCTGATTCAACCGGTTTTTAATTAGCTAAAAGCTATTTTTCTCCATACTCTAGAGCAATTGTTTTCCGGGCTCAATTTAAAATGTTGGTTTACAAACAACCAAGGTTGGTGATTATGCAATAGGCAAAAATAACTAAGCTACCTAGTTAGCTCATGTGCTTCTCATTTGGGTTGCCGAGAAAACAGCAGTGTTTAGTAAAAAATTTAATTGAATGGCCACAAGCAAGTTTATGTGGTCGCACGGAAAAGGGTGTCACGAAATTTGTTTCTTCGAGAGTAGTTTTTTTCTTTTTTTCAATTAAAAGTTATTTTAAATTGAAAAAATATTATCAATGTTTAGTTTTCTTAAGCAAGTCTATCAGTTTGAAAAAGTCGAAAAACTAGTTTAATAGAGATATTTTTGTTGGTTTAATTTGCGCTCATAAAAGCCCATTTTTAGTTGATATCTTTGAGGTCGTTGTTGTTGTTGCTCGTTTATGGCTACTCGAGTTTGTTTATGTTCACGAATGGATGGCTCGGAAGTCACTGCACATGAATTATTAGCCGGAAAGCAATTAACATGAAGATTATTTATTGTTTTTTGCCGAGCAATTGTGGCCTATTTAGTCCCACGTAATGCCAGCGCAAGAAGCAAATATTTGATAAGATTTAATATTTGTTTTTAGCCAATAAACTAAAATATTTTATTATTTTTTATTAATTTTAATTGAAATTTTGATAACAAGTCTAATGACAACAAGTCGAACTTTGAAGAACCCATTTAGACCAGACAAACAATCTGCGTGTTCAGCCAATTCACTCAGGCTATTCTTTCATCGATCTTCTTGGTCTCACCAAATTCGGGTTGAACGCCCATTACATCAATGACTCTGCGAGACGGCCTAGTTACAAATCAAAAGCAAAATCAGTCTTAATTGGAAATTTAACAAATTTGATAACTTTTACAATTTATTTCTAGTTCATTTATGGACTAGTGAATTATTTGGCCAAAAGTAATTGAAAGCAATTTTTTTCTCGTTTAGTTTAACTCTAAACATACCTTAATTTGAAATCAATCGGATTAAACAGATACAAAGAAAGGAGGTTTTTTCTTTTTTTTTTTTTCTTTCTCAACATAAATAGATCAATAGTCTAGATATTCTGAACGATTTTTAGGCTATTAAGCTGAGTCTAATTGATTTATGTGTTTATTATTCGCTTTGAATAGTTTTCACGGCCGAGAATAAGTCTTTAAGGTCGCGGCAATGACCATATCTTATCATAATGGGAGTCTTCGGGGATTACAAAAATTAACTTGAAATTAAATGCAATTTAAAAAAAAGTAATCACGGTAATCTACTTAAGGTCTCTAAGAATTTCAAATTGTTCTAAGGCTTGAGCTCAAATCTCGACTCATGAAATCGCGTTAATTGCTCGGAAACAAACAAACTTTAGCAGGTAATCTATGAGAACTCGAACAATAAATTTTTTTATGTTACTTTAGAATAAATGATTTAAATTTTGACGAAAAAAAGCTTGTTTTTTACTATCGGTTTGTTCGTGGACCTGACAAAAATTTACTATTGTTTTTTTTTAATTTTTCTGGTTTGAAAAACGATGTAAATTTCGATGGAAGTCTCAATGAAAAAGCTACCAAAATTTTCGATTTTTTTGTTTTTTTTATTTTGTTGCATTCAGCATCGATTCGTTTTTGGTCAGTGTCAATTCAATGGACTCGAATACCAAGTAAGCAGATTTTTCCCTTTTTTTATTTTTAAATTTATTCAATAAATTGACTAAATTTTTTTTTAAATAAATCCTTTTTTACATGCGAGTCTAAGAAAATTAAACAAAAAAATGCTTTTTTCAAGTTTTTTGGTTATTTTTTTTTTAATTTTTTAATTTTTCAATTTCACAATATGTTTTATCATTACATCATCAGAATTGGCGTTAACTGAGTATAAAAATAAATAAATTTATTTGTTTATTAGTCAATAGTTAAAATTTGTTATCTGGGCTAACTGAATTAAAATAAAATGATAAAATTTAAAAGTTAAAAGAACAAATATTTGACTAAGCAATTTTAAAGTCATATCTTTGGTAAATATTGAAGATTTCTAGGTAATTTTTTTCTCGCATTAAAAGTTAATTATCAAATAAAGGCAAGTGGTATTTGTTACGCCATTTAAATATTTAAATTTTCATTAGCAATTTAAATACCAATTCTAGTCAAAATTTTCTATTTTTGTAAAGCAAATGCTTTTTGTTCTCTGTATACTAAGATATTTCGAATAAATAAATTTAAACATAATTTACACACTTTATGTATTATTTTTTTAATCGAAATTTTCAATCTCGATTTAAATTCGAATTTTGCAATGCTTAATTAAAGATTTACAGACTGGTATTTGATTTTGTTACTTTAGCATCTGAAAAAATCTATTTTTATCAATTACAAATTTTCCGAATTGATTTTTCGGAAATTATTAATAATTGACTTTTTAAAAATTTCTTATATTCGATTGAACTTAAAATTAAGAAAAAAAAATCATGAAAACTGTAAAATTAAATTAAATTCATGAAATACTGAATAAAATTAATTTTTTATTTTTTTAAATCACTCATTTTGTGGGTTTTGTGAAGTTAAGTTCACAGAACAAAACATAAAAATATTGAATAACTTTTTTTAAAAAGGCTTAAAATCAGTTCTGTGACAACAGATCAACATAGTGCAACATTTAAAGTTGCATCAACTGTCAATGTCTGCTAATGATGTGCAAAATCTCTGCATTTTTGAAATTTAATTTCTGCTAAACTTGGCAAATTCTAGAGACTGTGAAATTTGATGCAGCTTTGCACTATTTTGTATTCACAGAACTTTTTTAAAAATTTTAGAAAAAAAGTTATTCAATTTTTTACATTTTGTTCTGTTCTTTTGTACTGAACTTCACAAGACCCATATTGTGTTTTAATAAAATAAATAAATAAATAAAGTTCTGTTGATGATCATGTGGAAAATTAAAAGTAAACTTATTTTTGAGGGTTAGGAAAAGTATTAAAAAACAAATGGTTTAGAAAATTATTAATGCTAATATAATATTAAATCATTATATATCGGTTATTTGAAAAAATAGGTTAAATTAAGGCACTTATAATAAATACCCATAAAAAACAGAAAATAAAACAAAAATGATTTTTCTCTGTTTTCAGAAAATAATAACAAAAAATTAATTCAATTAAGACTAAATATTCGAAACTGTAAATTGCTAACAAACTCTTAATTTTAAAATGATTCAATTTATTGGGTTTAAAATAAATAATTTTAATACCCATGTCTGTTTTTTAAAAAAAAATCGTTTTTAGATTTAGTACAAATTAAACAAAAATATTTTCTTTTTTTGGAAAATTAATATTTAAGATAAAAAAGTTAGAGTATGCCTTTATTACTTAACAAAAAAATTGATTTTTATATCTCTGATTATTTTCAGTTTTGCAATTAAAGGAATCTTTTTGTTGAAAGTGTACTAAAATAAATGTCAAATAAATTCTAATTTAACATAACTTACAAAATAATTAAACCCTGGCGAAGCTCATATAATTATTGCGCTTAGAGCAGACTAATTTCGTAAGGAATAATGCTAAATTTTCAACTTGAGCTATTTTTATTTGTTTCTTAATCTGTACCGAGCTAATGCTTCTTCTGAATAAAAAAAAAATTAAAATTTATAAGTTTAAATAGCTTGAGATTAGACATGTTTAAATATTTAATAGTTCAGAAAAAAAAGAAGAAATTGTTAACTAGAAATTACACAATGGAGTTGGATATTCGATAAATTTTGATTCAAAACCTTCTCTATATTCTTCCACCAGTCTGACGACCAATGGAACAGAATGACTCAATCCTGCCAGACATATCTCTCACTTAACTCAAAAAACGATTTGAGACTGTTAATAGTTTAAGAATATTGAAAGCCTCTTGGTGCATGATATTCGAGGGGTAGCATATTTCAGCTTCTCAATAGATCGAACTGCTGAATTTTGAATAACTTGTATTTTTTGATGTTAGCTTCTGAGAATGAATTTAAACAAGGAAAAGCATAATCCAAGATTGATCCTAGTAAGGATTTGAAAAGATTACCTAATTTTTTTGGTTTTAGACCCCATTTCGTATTTTATTATTTATTTATTTTTTTTCTATACCGAGCTAGAGCTCCTTCAGAATAAATTAATAAAAAAAAAATAAAAATTAAATAAAGATAATGAGCTAAAAAAAATGTAAAGAAAGTTGAAATACATTTCAATTTTGAGAGATATTTTATTATATAAAGCCTTGAATTAAAGTGCTCTTTTATCCACCAATTGACTAAATGTGATGCCTAAATATTTGACTTTTTTATCAAGTACAAGTCTTAAAAAATTAGTAAACCAATATGATATAAATAAATTAAATTATTTCATTAATGGCGTGCGTATTAACTTAAAAATAACTTTTAATTGTAATTAAAAGTTATATTTGATAAAATTATGCATTTTAGAAAATTGATTTTCAGCTCGCTTAGAGCCTTGAAAAAATATTCTTGAGTAATTGTCAAAAATTTAAAAAATTCTAAAAAATATTTAAAAAACTTTTAAATAAAAAAGTGAATAATATATTTATTCAAATTAAAAGGAATACTCATATTGGGTCAATAGTTGCAATAATTGTACTTGTATAAATTCGGTGCCATTTTGTGAAAAAATCCAGTGTAAATACGAACCATGTGAGTCTGGTCAAGTACTCATGCTAAGTGATGAAAAATGCTGTCCGACTTGTCAAAACCCTAAAAAATCATGCGATTACGATGGCTATTTGATAAATGTAATAATTTTTTCTGATATTAGAGCAAAATAGTAAAAATATTTTTT
This sequence comes from Brachionus manjavacas, assembly GCA_019054805.1. Classification (NCBI taxonomy): domain Eukaryota; kingdom Metazoa; phylum Rotifera; class Eurotatoria; order Ploima; family Brachionidae; genus Brachionus; species Brachionus manjavacas. Next base: position 9,677,885 of record JAHQIY010000003.1, on the reverse strand, counting down.
TGAAGCACAACACTGAATTTTCGCCGAAAATCTGCACTACTTGCAAGTGCAAAAATGGTCAAATGGAATGCTCTGAAAATTGTCAAGACCAGAACGAAATTAGCCAAGAGGCTTTTAAAGATTTACAAAAATCTATCGAACAACGTCGAGAGTTATTTCGCCAGCAGCGAGTTCTAATGGCCGGACACGCCAACCAAGCATTAATACCAGAAAAATTAACCTCATCCATCTGCCTTTATGATAACAAAATATATGAATTCAATAGCACTTGGTCTCCGCTTAAGTGTACCCAATGTACATGCAGTTATAACTCGAAAGTCGATTGTTATGTTCATGAGTGTCCAAAGCTAAATTGTCCAAATGGAATCGAAACTGATCCAGACGGATGCTGCCCTAAATGCAAGCTCAAAGAAACATGTGCACAAAATGGTGTCACTTACAAAGACGGAGACTTTTGGACCAGCAAAACTGACTCTTGTCAACACTGTGCTTGTACTCAAGGACAAGTTAATTGCTTTGAACAAAATTGTTCCTCGACAGCCTGCAGAAAGGTAAGCTCCGATAAATACTGGCCAGAATTTAATTACTTTGACATTAGGGAGAAATATGGGTTACAAAATCAGACCAATGTTGTGCACAATGCGTTTCTAAAATGAGCGAAAACTGCGAATATCATGGTAAATTGCACTATAATGGAGAAATGTGGTATACAAAAGGGTGCCAGCACTGTGCTTGTGTTTCTGGTAGAGTAGTTTGCATGAATGTAGAGTGCGAGTCAAAATTTTGTCTCAAGGACGAAATTATGGTCAGAAAAAAAGACGATTGCTGTGTAACTTGTCGAAAGCCTAAAGTTTGCTCTATAAACAACATTGTGCATATTAAAGTAATTTAAAAGAAAAAATAAACTTTTCTTAAAATTTTAATTTTAATCTCTAAATGCCCAAAATTAATTTTATTAGTCTTAATTTTTATTTGTTTATTAAAAAAAATATTACATGATTTTTTTTTCCATAGGAAAATGATTTCTGGTTGTCGAATTCAGCTGATTTGCATCAAAAAAAATCTCCAAATCCTTGTAAACTTTGTCAATGCAATGACGGCAGAGTTGAATGCTACACAAAATCATGTCAAAATGATAAGTATCCAACTTTTGCACATTTAAGTGTCTATTTGAACGAAAAGAAACAAATAAATGCCCGCACTATTCCATTTTTGACCGACTTCATAAAAAGCATGAAAAAAAACACTTTAATTTTTGTTTCTTCTGGACCCAAATATTCCAATTTGTTCCTAAATGACAAAGTGGTTAAACAATTCAAACTGAGTGACATTGCAGCGTCGAAAATTTATTACAAAATGGATTCCAGTTTTGACCAAGATGGTTACCTGAACGACCATGCTGTCTTGTCTGTGATATCGCACGACAATCGAACAGTTCACAATATACTTCTAGAATTCGAGCTTTTCAGATCAAATGACGAAACTGAATATGATCTGTTCAAGCTTCGCAAGGACGAGTCTTTTTTGCCAAGGTCTTTGAAGCATTTGAACCAAGATCGGTCAGTCCGCGAGCACAGCACCAACAATCGAAATCAAAAGCCGAGAAAAACAATCTTTATTCAACCAGGTGAAGCAATCAAGATCACATCAAACGAATTAAAGCCCAAAATTTTGCCATCAAGCACCGATGCACAAAAATTAGTTTATTTTTTGGTTTCATCCAAGCCCAAGTATGGTGACCTAAAGCTCAAAAAAGTCTATGCAGCCGATGAAATTGTTCCAGTCGGATGGACTAAGGTCAATGACTTGTATCTTGAAAAGTCGGTGAGAGAATTTACTCAAACCGATTTGGACAAGGGTAATGTATGGTACGAGCCTTTTAATGAATTTCCAAGCTGTGGCACTTTTGGGTTCGACGATCAATGCTCGAATGAACTGAATCCAAAGTATGACCACTGCATGTTTGAAGTGTACCACCAAGATAAGCTTGGCGATCTAATTTCCAAAGAAATCATTCATTTTAGCATCCAAAACGAGGTCATAAACGAAACTGTTCTTGGTCTCGAAGTCATAGAGAACCAAATAAATCCTCTGACCTTTTCTAATTTTGACATTGCCGGTATAGACTCTTCCCGTGAGTATCTAATGTACCGCGTCATCAAAAGCTTGGGAAAAGACCAAGGTCAACTAGAACATGCCAATCATCCTGGAATTCCAATCGAGACTTTTACTCAAAAAGATTTGAACAAAGGCCTCATCTTGTACCACTCGCCCAAAGAGATAGGTGCAGATCCAAAAGAGTTTTTTTTCACTTTTGTGGTAACTAATGATAACAGAAGTGACACTTTTCCGGAGACCCCTTTTCATGTTAAAATTGTACCCGCTAATGACCAAGGTCCAGTTTTTTCCGAGTCCGTGTCCCAACTTAAACTCCTTCAAAGTGCTAGTTTGATTTTGTCCCGCGATTTGTTTGATGTCCAAGACCCGGACACTTCTTTGGACAGTTTGATATTCAAAATAGAAAAAGCGCCGGATAATACAGTCATTGAATTGCGCAATAAAGGCCAGCGCTATGTTATTTCCAAAGATGATAGCTTTTCAATCCAAGAAATTCGTGATGGTACATTCAGATTGATTCATAACGGAGCCAACATTAATCACGACTTGTTCAAAATTTCTGTCTCCGATGGCAAACACATGGCAATCAAAACTATTAATATTGACATTAAGCTAGTTGACAGTGTGGCACCACGAATATCTGAGCGATCGACCATGCTATTAACTATAAAAGAATCTCAGGCTAATAGCATTAGAAGGGAAAATATGGCTTTTGTGGATGACCATAGTTCACCAGAAAAAATATTCTATAAGCTTAACTCAAATTCAAAACTAGTTGGCCGATTGTGTAACAAAGATAAATTGATAGAAGTGAATTCAATGTTCACCCAAGCTGATATTGATCTGCAGAATATGCGATACGAATCGCCGCAAGAAATCGGCCAGAACATACTCACCGAGGTTTTAAGCTTGGATGTAGCCGACAAAGAGGGAAATGTGCAAAAGGATCAAATGTTCACAATTAAAGTTGAGCCAGTAGACAATCAAGCGCCCACTGTCCAAGTATTACAAGACTTGAATGTAGAAGAAGGTGGCTATGTAATTTTAAACGAGAGCTATATTCAAGTCAGAGATGTCGATTCTGGTAAAGATCAGCTCAATGTTGTCATTGACTCGCAACCCAATTTTGGCTTCCTGGAAAGCATTCACAAGGGTAATTTTTTTTTAGTGTTTTAATTTATTAATGTGATAGGAAAAAATAATTATGTCAAGTTTTAAAATGGATTTTTTTAAGAATAATAATTAAAATAATTGTTCTAATGGTTTTGGGTTATTTTTTGGGAGTTGGATTGGATTTTTTTCTAGCGTCAGTTCAACTACAATTAAAAAAAATTTATTCTTTTTAAATTATTTATCTAATGTTTTGTAACTCGTATTAGCTTCCATAGCGAGACTCTTAGTCTTGCTCTACAGGCTAATGCCTGTTGTATCTCATATTATTATTATAATTATAAGATGATTTTAATTTATTAAAAATATTAGTCTAAAATACTTGAAATAATTTGAATTTAACTATAAAAATTTAAAAATTTGAAATTTACTAACATAATAAAACAATAGTTTAAGCTAAATTTTTTAGATTCAAGAAATAATTTATCAATTTTTTGTCAAGTTAAACGTCAATTTATAATTATTTTAATATTTAAAAAAAATTAAAGAGAATTTTTTAGACCAAAAACTTCAATATTTTGATATTTAAACTATCTTTAAAACAAGTTCTCTTGAGACTTAATTTAGCTAAAATCAATTTATTCTAGTATTAAGTACTTTTGATGATTACATTTTAATTTATTTTAGAGATTTTTTTCTTCCAAATTTTATTTAAATTGCGATAAATTATTTTAAAAACTTTTTTTCGTCAGTTTTAAGTCATTTTGAATTAGTTGAGTCAGAAAAAAATTAAAAAAAAATATTTAAAAAAAAACACTTAAAAATAAGAATTTAAGAAAATATAGGAAATCAGCGGAAAACCTTAAGCCCAAAATCACCAAACACATTAGAATTGTTTTTTTAATTAAATACAAATGAATACTATAAAAAATATTCGTTAAATGTCTCTTTTTAAGAAACACTTTGTTTGTTAAACCATGATTTATTTTTTTAGTGATAGCCAAATAAGAAGAATGCTAGGTTTTGAATTAAAAAAAAATCGTTTTATACAACTTTAATCTATTAATCTGATAAAATTAAATTTTTAAAGACAGATTTAATTTTAAGAAATTTAAAAAAAAATATTTTTTTTTAATTTTATTAAAACAAACAGTGAACAATAATTAAAGTTTTACATTGAGGGATTTAAATTAAAAAAGCACAATATAAAATCTAGGAACAATAAAATTTATCCTAGTAAATTTTGGTAGAGTCTATTTTTTTCCATCATGTTATTCTCCCAAATTTTCCTCAACATTGGACTGTAATCATTTAAATAGTTTTCTTGATGCAATTGTTTTACTCTGGACCTGATATCACCACTTCTCCATTTCGGAAATCTCTTCTCTTTTGTCGCTTCTGATTCTTCGTCTAGCTCTTTGCTTAGTCTGTCTCGCAAAATAATCTCTGCCATTATTCCCTTGCGTATGGTTTTAAGCAATTCGGCCTCGAGTAAGCCGTCATCGCCAAAGCTACTCACCTCTGCATCACTTGGTTTAAGTTGCTGATCGTCAATGGATGCGCTATTTACAAGAATAACCATGCCCAGTAGCAGAAACAAACTGCTCTTAAGTGATAACATTTTTGTTGTCTAAAATTAAAAATTTAAGATTTAGTTCTCTTGAGCAAATCTAATAAAAACTTGAGATATTTTGTGACAAGTTCTAATTAGCGTAAAAAGAAATTAACAAAAATTGATTTTATAAAGTGTTGCTTGTTAATTATTTATGGAGTGACGCAATGGACTGAGATTTGAATCTACTAAATATTTGATGTCTTTTTGCCATTAGGAGGAAAATTTTTGCCAAAATATTATTAAATATTAATTAATAAATTTCAAGCCAACAACCTCCAGCCTGAAATCGATATTTTCCCTTATAATCCAAATCTAAGGTCCTACGGGAAATAAATTAAAAAAAAATTGACTAGCAAATTTCTCTATTTTTCTAAATAAAGAAAATAAATATCTATTAGCATGTTTTATAGCAATTATTAAAATATTTAATTTAAGAAAATTGAACATAATTGTTTTTTTTAATCCTAAATTTGACTTTTGAAATAAAATCAGACTTAAAGATTATAAAGTATTACCACTGCTAGCCCATTAAGCAAAATTATATCATTCGGCATGTAATTTAAGTCTATATATTAAAAAAAGATTAAATACTTTTCGTGTCAATCAAAGTACTTAAAAAACTTGAAAAAGTCAAAACTTTTTTGTTGTTATGGCTTTTTATATTTATTTTTAATAAGAAAAACTGATTACAAATGATTCTTATTGATCTAAAATTTAGAATTAATTTACAATTAATTCACTAAATTGAATAAATAAAAAAAATAACTTCAAAAACTAGTTGATTAGAAAAATGATTTTAACTTGCACAGAAAAATGATAAAGATTTTTGATAAGGCTTTTAATAAAAATGTGGTACAATTCAATTTAAAATTTACATAGGCTTGAAAACATTAATGAACTTATAATTAGAGTTTTTCATAAAATGTATATAACATCCCAATTAATCATTGAACATTTGTCACAGAATTAATGGATTTTAACTTATTTCCATATGAATAAGTTTTAATTAAAAAAACACTTGAAAAATTTACAAAAAAAAATTTGATTGATTTTTAATTTTTAAAGGAACTAAATTGAGCTCATTTCCACTCGTTGATTTAATTGATGGTTTCTCGATCCGCTATGTCCAAAGTGATCATAAAAACAAAGAGCCCACCATGGACGCATTTATGTTCCACGTTAGCGATGGGGTCAACGAATCGCCTACACACAAAATCGCTATTAACATCAAGGTATTACAAAAATTTTTTTGTAAAATATAAAAAATAAATCTATTTAAAAGATTATAAATGATGAAAAACCTGTCGCGGTATTCGAACCATTACAAGTCCAAGACCGCAAAAGAACAATTTTGACCAACTCAAGTTTTTTTATTGTAGACTTTGACTCAATACCTGAAAATATTAGAATAGAAGTGGAAAAATTTCCTAAATATGGTAATTATAAAATTATTTTTGTTGGCTAGTGTTTACACGATGATGATTAAAATTAAAAATAAAATATCATGGAGCTTTTCTTTTATTTATTAATACAAAGATTTAAAAAAGTAATTAATACTAAATAAAAATATCTTTCTTCAAATTACAATTTAAGAAAACTTATATTTAAAATTTTTTTGAGTATCCCTAAGTACTGTTATTGTGTTTTAAATGGTCTTAATTTTCAGAATAAGGAAGTTCATAACATTACATGTTGTTTAATTCTTTCTCAAATTTTAAAGTGTTCTCGAAGTATAATATTCGATAAATCTTAGCTCAAAATATTTTGGGACAAAATCGAAGAATATTTTTTTAAAATATTATCCAAATAAATTTTTGGAAAGTACTCCTTAAACTGCTTAAATAAAAATTATTTTTTGGTATTTGAATATAAAGGCGAATTTCCTTAATTCATGAGACTTATGAAATAAAAAACTATATCACATAAATTAATATTGTGCTAAGTCATTAAATTTTGGTATTTTTTTATTGATTATCTTTCTTTTTTTCATTTAAATACAGCTAAAACTACTCTCAAAGGACCGGATATTTTATTTTTAACTTTATTTTATATAAAACAGAATTAATTAATATAATAGTTTTGTAAGCCTGTAACTAGAGATTTCGATTTAGCATTATAACAAAAAATTATTAAAAAACAGTTCCCAAATTATTAGTATTCAAAAATTTTAAAAATACGCTTATAAACACCCTACTGTCTTTTGAGTTTAAAATAATAGATGAACAACAAAAAATAAAAATGAAAATAAAAGAGTCAAATATTCTCATATCATTATTCCCTTCCCCAGGTTTAATTTCCAGGAATTTCTCTAAGTAGAATAGAAAATTTCATTAATAAGCTATTATTTTTAAACCAATTCATAATTTTTCTTTAATTAATAGAGTTAAAGAAAAATGAATGATCATTATTTTTGATATTTTAATAATTCAATTATTTTTTAAAGAAATTTTTTTAAATTTTTTAAAAAGATTTTTTAAATGCTTGTTTTCGATTTGTGAAATTAAATCTTAAACATTTCTCTTACTTCCAGCATACCCGGATCCCGTTTAATTTTTAATATAATGATTAAAATTATCATTAAGCACAAAAAATACCAAAAGAACAAGGCCAAATAAAAAAATATTCTGATAAAGTACAAAAAGGAAACTGATTTTTTAAAAGTTTAATCTCATTGTCAAACCATGAATGTACTAAGCAATTATAATTGAATTTAACTCAAGAACGGCAAGAGGTTTTAACAACTTAATGATTAAATATTAATAAAATTTTTTTAAAGTGTCCAAGGAAATTAATAATTTTTTAATTTCTGCTTTATTTTAGATTTTTTATCTGTTTATTTTATCAGCTTTATTTTTGATTTATTTTAAGTTAAATATTTTTTTTAATTTTAACAAGCATTAATTTGAGCATTTTTTTAATTTGATAATTTTTAAGTAAACACCCAGTTGTTTGATGAACCCTTTTTTTACTTAAAATCTGAGACAACAATGGATAATTTTTTTTTCGTATTTATTAATTATTTGATAATTTAAATGGAAAAAAAAAATAAAAAACAAGAACTAATCGATTAATTTGCACTGAAAAACTTTCATTGATCTATTTCCAAAAAGAATTTGAAATTGAAATTTTTTTTGTTGCCAAAAATTAAATCACATAAAAATTTTATCATTCTTAAAATTTAAATAACTTTTCTTTTTAATTTTATTTTGATTATAGACTAAAAAAATTTAACTAAATTAAAAAAAATTTAAAATATCACTTTTTTACTTTATACCCTTTATTTTAAACAAATTTTTGAGAATTTTTTTTTCAAGGTAAACTATATCGATCAAATCAAGCATTAAATGAAGTTAATCGTGAATTTTCATACTCGGATATTTTAAAAAATCAAATCAGCTATTTACTTGAAGACCAAGGATCCACAAAGGACGAAATAACATTCAAGATATCGGATGAAACCTTTTCAGAGGTCTATGATTACTTGATTAAAATAGTACATAAAGAAAAGCCAGGTCTAATAGTGGAAAAAAACGATGGCTTAGACGCAATTCAAGGTAAGTTTAAATGAAAAAGGACTCTAATCTTACCCAGTGTGTCAATCTACCTTTAGGTCACATATTTCCGATAACCAGTGACATGTTGTACACAGTATCTAAATCTAAACTAAATGATAAAATAGTCGATTATCTTTTGTCCGATCTTGTTATCTATAAAGTTTTGAGCACACCTGAATTTGGTCGAATTCAGCTACGCTTTGATACTTTTTACCAAGATATCCTAGGTCCGTACTCTTTCATGAACACATTCACACAAAATGACATTAACGAAGGTATCTTAAGATTGAGTTTGATATAGCATGATTAACTAACTTAGCTTGTGGGTATTTTTCTGTAAGCCGAGTGCGGTTTACTTTAAAATAGAATCGAATTTTAACTTTTCACTAAAAAAAAGCTTTATTTTCGTTTCTGAATGAATGTTTTCGGATGCTTTGAAATTTTTTTTTTAACAAAAAAAAATTAATTTTTCTTCGACAAAAGGAAGAGTATTTTACAATCACGAAGCCAATGAGCCAACTGGAGTCACTTCATTTGGATTCAATGTGAGCGACTCGAGTGGCAACACTCTTCCAGATCAAAGGTTTACTATCGCAGTGCGTGGCGACAAGCTGCCGCCGGTTATTGTCCAAAACCGGGGTCTTAAAGTGAACCAGGGCCAAATGGCACTGTTATCTCGATATGAATTTGATGTCAGAGATGACGACACTCCGCTGGACAACATAAAATTTCTAATTGTCACTCAACCTAAACTGGGGCGCCTGGAACACAAGCGTGAACCTGGACGCCGCATTGAGTTCTTTCTCTATCAAGATTTGGCTTACAAAAGTATCCACTATGTGCACGAGGATGTCTATAATGGTCTGAAGAATGATCTTGTCGACTTAAGGATCACTGACGGAAAAAATGATGTGAGTGCCAGCGTTTATGTAACAATAACCAGAGTGGACAACCAAATGCCTTTGCTCAAGTCAAAATTTGTTCTCAACGCCAAGCAACTCGGACGAACCGAGATAAGTCCGAGCGAAATTCAAGTTTTTGACAGAGACACGCCAAATGATGCGCTCAAAATAATCATCACTCATCCGCCCCAATATGGCACTCTGGAACGACTCATCAGCGGTCCAAGTGAGAACAAAATCGAAGACCAAATGATTTCGCTGAACACTAATCTAAATCAAAAGCTAAATTTTATTCTCAAATTTAATAACAATCAAAGTGACAGAAAATATGTGTCTGTGAATGAATTCACCATGAGTGAGATAGAAAAGGGCAGAATTTTTTACAAGCATTTGAGCCAAGGTGTCAGACAAGACAGATTCGGCTTCATAGTTTACGACGGCTACAACAACATGTTTATGATCGATGGAGGCATTCAAGTGTCCACTTATCAAATTTTTTACATAAACATCGAAGCGGAGAGAAACCAGGCGCCTGTGGTGCAAAAAAATCTCGGCCTCAACTATCTGCATCAATTCGAGACCTATACCGGAAGAGTCATAATGAAAAGCGAGCTGCTCATCACAGACAAGGACAATTCCGATTCGGACATCATTGTCGAAGTCACTCGCAAGCCCCTGTACGGATTTGTTCAACACAAGGACAGACCAGGCATGGCCATTAACAGATTCACCCAACATGACCTAAACCACAACAAAATTTACTACATACTCAAAAAGTTTGATGATCTAGCAACAGAGGACTTTTTTGAATTCGATGTTTATGACATGGCCAAAAATTATGTCAAACAAAATCGTTTTGATATACGATGGTCAGTGGTCGGCTTCAAGGAGGATGAAATTAGTGTTATGGAAACAGATGGCAAGGTAAGGGTGCACATTGAAAAGAGTGGCTCGTTGAAGCAATTCAGCATGGTGACGTGCAAGACTGTGTCCGACACGGCCAAGTCGAATCGCGACTCCAAGTTGTATGACTTTGTGCACACCAATGTCAGAATTGAGTTCAGCGAGGATGAGAGCTACAAGGCGTGCGATGTGATTGTCAACCGAGATGAGGATGTTGAGCCGATTGAATCGTTTTACGTTGTCCTAGAGGATGCCAAGTATTCCATTTTGGGCCTGCGCAAACGCGTCAAAGTAAACATATTGGACAAAGAGAAGGAATCGGTTTTGGAATTTGAAAAAGCAAGCTTTGAAGTCCAGGAGTCGGATAAGTTTGTGTCGCTGGCGATTGTGCGGAGTGGCGATTTGAGCAGAGATGTTAAAGTCGAGTGCTTGACAGAGGACGATTCGGCCATTGCTGGTCTAGATTATGTGGCAAAAAGCAGTGGCAATTATGTACGAATACCTGCCGGGCAAATGTACGGGTTTTGTGACATTGAAATTATGGATGATCATCTAAAGGAAATGCGGACAGAATTTTTCAAGGTTTATTTGCGAAACCCCTCGGACGGCTCCAAGATTGGTGCCATGTCGGAGAGTTCCGTAGGGATTACTGGGCCTAATGATGGTAAGATTTTGTTTGTAGATAAATTAAAAATCAAGTATGATTTTTGAACAATAATGGTTTTAATTTAATTATTATTGTTTGTTATAGACCGAAGTTATTTTGAAAAGTTTTTTATTTTAGATACTTGGACAGTTTAGTTTTGGGACTTTTTTAATAGTGGTTTATTACTAGAGCAAGTCATTTTTGATTGACCCCCTTCAAATAACATATAAGCAATTTTGGAATTAATTTTTAGAAATTGTTTTTCTTTTGAGACAAAAGAAAGTTTAAAATTAAAAAATATTTTTATTGAAACAATTTATTTTCACACTAAATCAAATGAATGCTTATTTCAGCTTATTTAATTTTGATCTATAAATTAAGGGTCATTAATTAAAACAGTCGCTTAATTAGGATTTTTTTTTGACTAATTTTCAAATAAAAAAAAGAAAAGTAATTTTTTATCCCCTTGTTCTTAATCTTCGAAACTCACAAAACCTTATCGTTTAAAATTAAATTCGAAAGTTTACAAGCATTTCTTGGTATGATCCTCTCATCAAGAGATAAACGCAAATAGCCTTTTAAGAATAAAAAAAAATGACAAAAAAATTTTTTTTAAATAAGATGTAAATTTACATTCTTCATAAAAAGAATCGTGCTTGTTATTAAAATTTTCAAAATGAATTTCAAATTTGTTGTAGCATTACGCCATTTTGAACAAGTTGAGTTCAAAACTTGAACTTTTGAATTAATTTTAAATATATTTTTAATTAAAATAATAAAATTAGGAAGTTTTTTTTGGTGTCAAATTTGTGCATTTTTCAAATAAATATAAAGACTTTTAAACATTAAATTAATTAAAGCTAAAATCAAATTTTTGTTTAATTTTTAAAATAATTTTTAAATTAAGCAAATAATAAGAAAGATTTGTAGAGAAAAAAAAAGGTTGAAGAAAGAAACAATAAAGTTAAGTAAAAGAATGGTCTAGGAAAGGAATAGTTGAAGAAGAGTTGAGGAAAGGAAGATTAGAAGAAGAGTTGAGGAAGAGTCGAAGAAAAAAATGCGTACAAGTTAGTTTAAATTTGTACTGTATGATAAAAGTATTATTAGATAACTAAAAAATTAAATTTTTAAATTTTTTATTTAGAATTTATTGATTAACTAAAAAAGAAAAGATTATGATTTATTTTATTAGAAATAAATTTCCGGTTTTGCTGTCCTTCTTTTCAGCTAAATATTCTTAGTTCATACTTATATAAAAAATATGTGCTATAAATAATGCTAGAATAGAATTAATTTTAATGAGACAAAAATTAGTGATTGAGTAATAGAAAAAATTGAAAAATTCGAAACTTTATATTTTAAAAAATAAATTGATAGAAAAAAATTAGATTTTCAAAAATTTTTTTTGGTTTGTTTTGTTTCAGAAATAAGTGATTTTCAGAGTTGAGTAAGTCTCAAGTTAAAAGGTTTTAAAGTGAGTTTTTTTTTTGTTGAAAAATCTATTTCAAGTAAAAGGAATGAGTTAACTTTAATTTGAAGACATAGAAATGATTTGATACCAAATTTATTTTACATTAGAAATTAACAGAAATTTTCATTTTTTAGTACGCCTATTAAATTTTTTGGATATTTTCAAGTCTAGTCACTATTTTTACTTTAGGATTCCAAAAATGATTTGAAGTTTTTTTACAACTCTGGAATTTTCTTTATTCATAAGACTATTTAAAAAAAAAAGCTAGAATCATTAACTCAGGTTCGATGATATCTTTTTCGAAGCAAATTTTGACTGCTATGGATTTAACGATTAAAAAAAAATAGTTCAAATAAACGGCATCCTTAACAGTGAGTTCTTCAAAAATTGACATTTTTTTTTTATTTAATTAATATTTTTTATTAGTTAACCCAATTTGAGTTATCTATTTTTTTTTTAGTAAAAACTGTTTTGAAAACAATTAGATATTATTGAGACCTAAAATCTTTATTGTGAACAATTCTGACGCTTGAAATGGTGTTTTAGCTTGAGTTTGTTGATAATCAAATATTAAAAAAAATTCAAACTTATTTTTCAATTTCAAATCAATTGATTTTTTTTTGAAGAACAATTTTTATTTTTACTGACTAAAAAATATGCCGCAACTATTTGTTTAGATACTGAAATTTATAAATCTATTTTATCAATTTATGTAAGAACTAAACTAATCTAAAATAAAATAATCTTGTTGCATAAAATTTTGTCAACAGAAAAATTTAATCCAATTTTAAGGCAGGGTTTATTTTGCATGTTGGGTAGTTTATTTACGAACAAGATGGTAATTTTTTAAGATAAATTAAATAAAAAAGATCTTTATTATTGAAAAAATTTACTAAATTGCCTCTTTAAAAAAAAATTTTATATTCAATTTAAAGTTAAGTCAAATTTTTTTTATTAAACCGACTAAGCATTGGGAATTTAAGAACGAAAAACATTACAAAAAAAATTTGAAAATTATTTTGTATCTAAAAGCCTAAAATTGATTCTGTTGACTGAATCAGTTGGTACACTAAATGTATTCCTAAATGCATTGTCTGCAAATACTCTGCAATGGAGTTTTTATTTCATTCAAATGTGTGTACAGTATTTAATTTTTTAGAGTTTTTACAAATGATGGATTTGGGTGGTACATTTAATGTACCAGTTTAATTAATGGAATGAATTTTGGGATTTTAGAAAAAAACAATTAGAAATTTTCACTTTTGTTACATTTTTTGTTCTCAAGTTTACAATGCTAATTGATTCACTGAAAAAGAAAAAAGAAATTGGATTTTTTTAAGACTTTATTGCTAATTTATTAAATTTTAAATTAGAAATTACCTAAAACTTTTTTTTTAATAAAGTTTTGGCCGATGAGTGTAAAGCAATATACCAAAGGGTCACAGAGCCAAATAGCAAAGTTTATGTTGAAATAACTCGTGAAAAAATTAATATTGCTGAGGCATTCAGTGTTCTGGTTCAAAATGTGCCCACTAATGAACATTACATCAAAAATTATTTGAATACACATGGTCAGATATCTGGAACGAATTTAAGCATCGCTGAATCGGGCTTGCACTATGAGCCAATTAAAGAATTTGTCAAATTCTTACCAGGCGAAATTTCTAAAGTAAATTTTTGGAAAATTTAAATAAAAAATAGCAAAATTAATTATTTTTTAAGAAAATCCCGATTCAAATTTTCACAATTGAGCGCAACTCACCTAAAATTTTCACCGTACAAATTAGAACAGTCACATCAAATAGCAATAAAATAAGTTCATGTGAATTTATTGATCCTGATTTTGTAAATATAGTAATGGGTATATATGACAAAGCTGATGCTGTAGTCGGCTTTAACCAGTCGAGTGTGACTATAAACGAAACTAGCAGAGTGGTCAATGTTCCAATTGTAAGAACTGGAGACTTTTCAAAATCTTTCTCATTGATATGTTCTACCAAGCAGCAAACAGCTACAGAGGGTCATGATTATGTTGGTAGAGACGGCTTCGAGCAGTCCAGAGTTTACTTTCAGCCTGGTGAAAACGAAAAAATGTGTTCACTTGAAATAATAAACGACGATGTGTTCGAGGCAGATGAAATATTTCAGATAAAGTTGAGTGACTTGCGCGGACCTGCTGAAGTTAAGCTCAGTTCTATGACTACAATGACTATCACTATCCTCAATGATGAAGATTCGTGTGTTATTTCTTTATCCGAAGAAGTCTATTACACAGAAGAACCTTCGACTAGTGATTCAAGTGTAGTCAAATCAGTGCCAATATTAAGAAGCGGTGATCTGACTCGAACAAGTTATGTTCGTGTAGGTACTTCGGATGGCACAGCTCGGGCTGGCCTAGACTATAAGCCTAAAACTGAAGTTCTTAAATTTGCACCTGGTGTGTCAGTGTTGGATTTCGAGGTAGAAATTCTGCATGATTATGAACGAGAAGGACATGAGAGCTTCAGAGTAATTCTCGGTCCACAAGATCCGGTATCTGGAATATTTGGAAAAATAAAAACAGCAACAGTTGTTATTAGAGATTCTATTTCGAATAATCAGAGTGAAACAGTTGAGAATTCACCCATATACTTGAATTCGCTGGTTTATCATGTTTTGCACAAAGCTGGTACAAAATCTGCTCCTGCTGGAGAACCCTTAATTTGTCTTGAGGTAAGATTTTTTTAAATTTTATATTTTGAATTCATTCTCACAAATTCAATCAAGTATTAAGTTAAGTAGCAGATAATTTGATAATTAAAATTCTACAAATATAAAAGTATTATTTCCCTAATTAATAATATTTTTTTTGCAATACTAATAAAAAAAATTATATTATTTATCAATTTATTAAAATTAAAATAGCGATAAAATCAAATGTAGTTGACATTAAATACAAAAAAATTAAATAAATTTACATTTACTCTTAATTATTTAACGGTAAGTGTAAATGGTGACGAGCTTATTAGTCAACTCATATGTATGTGTATTGAAAGTTAAAAGTGCGCGAGCTGAAATTTTTTTTTAAATTTAACTTTCCAAAAAATACTTCAATCAAAAAATATTAAAAGTTTCACAACAAACTTTTTAATTGAAAAAGGAAATTTTATTTTTTTGAAGTCAAGTCTGGACTTTGACTAAAACTGAAAATTTTTTTCTAAAATTTTTGTTTTAAATAAAATTTAGTTCTCGAATTTCAATGTTTTTAAATTTAATTTTATCATTGTTAATTTTCTGTAATTTGGTGCTAATATAGAATGATGAGGTCTAATAGCCTGAAAATAATTAAGTTCTTTGACTTTTAACGATTCTGACTTTAAAGTTTGACTTTTGACCAACTCTGTTGTACACTTAAAACAAATTTGAAATCAATCAATTAAATTAATTATTTTGAAATTAATTTTCAACTAAATTTGAATATCTAATTCAATTTTTTTAGTTTGAATATTTTTATTTGATTTTTGTTTAATATGGAGTCCATAATTCCATTTCAAACTGTTCGAAATTCAACTCGAATTTTCCAGGTTTATAGTTATACCCTAACCTGTTTTTTTACACAATAAAGGATTTTTTAATAGAAAAATGTACAAGAATTAACAAAATAATAAAATAAACTATTT
Organism: Brachionus manjavacas; assembly: GCA_019054805.1. NCBI lineage: Eukaryota > Metazoa > Rotifera > Eurotatoria > Ploima > Brachionidae > Brachionus > Brachionus manjavacas. The sequence goes on along the minus strand of JAHQIY010000003.1, from coordinate 9,661,907 downwards.
TTATTTTAAATTTTAACTATTAATTCAAAATTGAGGCTAATTCAATTTAAACCAAAACTAATGATGTATTCATAAGTGAAATATTTAGTTTGACAGAAGTCGGAATTAAAAATTTTTTAAAGAAATTTTTACTTTTTTAATTAACTGAATTTTTGAATAATAATATAAAAATTCTAGTTAAATTTTAAATTTAAGCCTTGCGACCTAAATAATCCCAAGTACAGTTCAAATTCTAAGCTGTGTCAAATGATAGACAAAAAAAAGCTAAGAACTGTCTATTCATGGGAGATAAGCACTCCGAACGAATACGGCGATTATTCCCAATTCATAAAACTCGCCCAAAACTCATTTTTTTCTCGAACAAACGAATCCATATTGGAGCCCATATACTTCCAAGCTAAATTTCGCATTCGTTGCGTAATTGAGTACACTCGTGATAATTCACGAACAATCAAATCCAACTCTGTTCAAGTGGTCGAATCTAGCCAAGTTTTGGACGAGCTTAAGCTTTCAAGTAAGCAAAGATGCGAAGAAAAGTGGTCGCATCTATCCAAACAGACCATTAACTTAAACTCATCAATACCGTCAAATTTTTACTCAAAATCAGCAGACTCATCTTTGCCATTGCTTAATCTAAAATTCGATACTCCATTTATTGCCAAAGCTGACTACATCTCTGCCGATTTTATCAAAAATAACCCTGATCTGGTCGACCATCTAAACTTTGTTCGACTAAGCATCGAAGTTCCGTACAGCGACGGCATAGTTCCATTAGTATCAACCATGCCAATTCTCAACATCAGACATTTGATAAATGACGAATTTCATTTTTATCCGAATCATATTTGTTCCAACTTTATCAAGCTGTCTTCTCAAGAAAATCATGTGAAATTTGGTTTTGTGGACCAGGTCGAGATCAATTCAGACCAAAATGAATGGATCAAAACAAGCCAAATGATAAACTCTTACCGAAGCAACAAAACCCTTAAATTTTATTCAAATTTAGACCGAGATAAATGTGTTTGGAAAATCACCGCGTTTTACGATCTGACAGAATTGACCTCATACTGCCAAGCTCAAATAGTTTCTTCGGATTTGAGCGACAATTCTAAAAGTTATCTTAGCATCAGAATTCCGCTGTACGTGTCCTATTTGTATCAAAGCTACCAGGCTACATGGTCAAGTGTAGACTACAAAACCAATGTAGAAGCGGCCATTAAATACAAGACTAAAGAGCCCTATGATCATTTAGTGGATGATGAGGTCAGTTTCAAAGACGGAAATAGGGATTTAAATTTTGAAATGGACAAAAGCCTGATGTCACTTTCAGTGTCCAAAATTTCAATGACTGAGAATGGTAGACTGATAATTGAATTTTCAACAGTGCCATCATTTCACGGGCAATTTATAAAACAACGTCAAGATGGTCTACAAAGTCGTATTCTACCACCTGGCAATTTGAACACCAAGTTTAGTTTAGAATTGATATGGAGCCAATATACCTACGATTATCCAGAACAAACTTGGAAAGCCACATCAACTGACATACTGAACAACTTTTCGGGAAATTATACTATTCATTTGATACCGTGCTACGCGAAGCCAAATCAGTCATTTAAATATCCTTATGAATGTGAGCCTGGTGAACCTTTAAGGTACAACATTTTATAAAATAATTTCTGTTTTTTCAATAATTGTTTATTCTTATTATTCTAAATTAAATGAATATTATATAAAAAAAAATTCTAATAGGATTAAAGTGACTATTTTAAGTTTGACAGCTTAAACTTTGTTCTGTGAATACAACATGGTGCAACATTCAAAGTTGCATCAAATATCAAGGTCTGCTCAATTTGCCGAGTTTAGCAGAAATAAAATTTCAAAAGTGCAGAGATTTTGCTCACCATTAGCACACTTTTACAGTTGATACAACTTTGAATAGTGCACCATGCTGCATTCACAGAAAGAAAGCTATTTAATTTTTTTATACTTTGATCTGTTCTTTGTGCTGAACTTCACAAAACCGAAGAATTTACCATTGATATTGATCATTTTATTGTATTAGGGAATATTTATAAGTATTTGAGCAGAGTTGTTTAAAAGTCACCAGTCTCAAGTCAAGTCCAAGTCCGGACTTTTTTTTTTTTCTCAAAAGTTTATGCTTATGTTAAGTAGTCTGTCTTTTAACGCTTCGCTTTGACTGCGTTGTGAATAAGTGAAAAATGTGTTCGGCTTAAAAGATGAGAGAGATTTAAATGAGTGATACTCATTCGTGGTTTTGCATGCATTCGATTTAGCCAAATCCATGCAAGTTTAGATTTAGCTGGTTGAAAATGCATGCGTTTTTACCAAAAACCTGAAGAATTAGTCTTGAACAAAGCCTAAATTTATTTTAAATTTAATTTAAATGCGTAAATCTTGAACCGTCAGAACCAACATTTGATCTTTTATCTCTCGAAACTTAAACACATTAAACTTATTAAATAATAAATTTGATTTTTTTAAATTAAATTTTTTTTAAACTTTAATCATCTCAAAAAAACTCAATCAAAATTTATTTTTATATTATAGATATTGAGAAGAATTTTTACCTAAATTAACTAGTCCTGACTTTGAGTCGATCAAATTGAAAATATTTAATAAAAAATGTAATTTTTGAAAAAATTTTATTGCTAACTGTTGAAAAATGAGCATTTTGTTAAATTTTCTACAAATGAACAGAACAGAAAGCTTTCAAATCTTTCATTTTTTGCTCTAGTAGTAAAAATTAATAATTCAATTCAATAAATAAAGTTAGACAATTTTGAAATAATAAAAAAATGACATAAACAAAAGTGAAAAAATAAGATAAATAGATAAAAAAGAAACATGAAGATTAATGAATCTACAATCATTTGGAGTGAAATTTGTAGAAAATTTACGAAAATTTCTCAATAGCGCTTCATTAATGGAAAGGATTCGAAACTAGTCTTGGATTCAAAACTTTTGGGTATTTAGATACAAGTTTAAAAGTAAATGAGACTGAAATGATAAGTTAATTAGAAAATATATAATGTTTTATTGTAAATGGAAAAATAAAATAATAATATAAAAATCCATATTCTACTTATTTATCTTTTAAATATATTTTAATAATGACAGAATCATCATCAAGTTTCGAATTTGTAAAGCTAACAAGCCTTCATTCTTCATTTACTTTAATTAAAATTTTTGATTCTTTATTAGACCCTGAGGAAATTTAAAAACATAGGTAAGTTGAAATACCACAAATGCTGAACTAAAATATTTAGCAAGAGTGACGTAAGCGTTGATTTGTTAATGAAACCATAGAAACTTCACTTGTTCCAAAACTGGCTCTAAAAAAACTTGCCCTGTGCGAATGTATCTAACATGACCATCAAAAAAATAGGCTAGGAACAAATTCAAACAGATTATCACTTAAAGTAAAATTTTTGGATTCCTAAGTGTGATACGAATACATTAAAAAAACAATTAATAAAATAAAAATGATACCTAGAAAAATAAGGTCCGTAAATATCACTATTTATAAAAATTCAGAAAAAAATTGCAAAAATAACAATAGTCGATTCTTTGGGGCTGATCAATTTCATGACTAGCCGGTCTTATTTTTTATCTGAAAAAAAAACGCCATTTAATTTATAGACTAGTTGGTCTCAAAATTTATTTGAAAAAAAAAAAATTTAATTTTATGAACTTTTTTTTTTTTAAGTCAGAATATTTAATTTGATATTTGAAAAAAGATAAAAAATATCTTCAAATTTAGTTTCTGTTTTTACTTCTTAAATTACAATGTTATCATTTTTTGAAATTATATTCATCGGATTATCAAAAAAAGGAGATCATCCAGTTTGAGTCGATGCTTCATTAAATAATCGCCTTGAATTAAATTTTCGATTTGACTCTTTTCTTATTTCTTGTTTTTTACGGCTACTGTTGTAGTTAAAACTAAAAACAACTGTCTGGCATGATCTTAAATCTAATTCTAATTCAACTACTTTATTTTATATTCCATTATCATCATCATGTTCTAGTAAATTTTTTATGTTTCATGATTTTACTAATCACAAAATCACATTTTATATGCCCAGTCGAAACTGCCTTCACTATTTTTATGATGAAAGATGTCATGAAATTGATTAGCCCCATTTTTTTTTAAATCAGAATTTATTTGAACCGAATGGAGCAGATAAAATTTCTTTGATAAGAATTGCTTGATTAAAAAAATAGAAAACAAAAAATTAATCTAATTTCTCTATAATGTTACAATTTTGAATCAATCGATTAATAATTAAAGATTTCAATTAAAAATCTCATAAAATCTGTTTTAATTTTCAAATTTTTAAACTTAAATTTTTTATAGTTACACAATACCAATTACTGTTGAGCAATCAAGCATGCCTGTGCCAAGTAAATATTCCCTCGGAACACGGCTAACTCTGTCAAATAACTTGATAAGCAGCATAAACCCTTCGATAAACAATCAACAATTTGACGGTGAATTTCGCAAGGGAGACACAGTGTACGGAAGTGTTATTTGGGATGGAGATGAAGATCGAAAATCAGCTTACAGTTTGGAACTTGAAAGAGTTTTTATTTGTTCCAGTGATCCGAGTTCGGTGCCAGTCTACGATCCGGATGGAACTGTTTACAACAAAGGACCCATGTTCGGCTGTTCTAAGCCTCATAAATCATTGAAACACAGAATACTTTTACTGGACAAAAATTTGCCAAGCGAATCTCCCAGATTCGAGGCTCAGTTTCTAAACGATTTTCTAAACACGAGCAACTCGACTCGTCTTAACACCGAAAAGCTTAAAAAAAATCTTGTAATTGATGGTTTTAAGTTCAATGTGAACTTCATGTTCAAGATAGACAATATTACCAGAAAACTAGAGCAGTCGCCTTCTGTTTGGTACATTCAGACAATGTTTTACATCAGAGCTGGAAATTCGAAGCGTACTAGACATGTGAATGTTCACAGTCTTAGGAACGTGTTCAACAATGGAACAAACATGAACATCATAAGACTCAGGGCTGATAAAAGAACATCTTTGCTTACATCCAAAATTAAGGCAAGTGTGACCAGGCAAAAGTCCGGCTCTCCTGGTTTAATCACAGTCATCATTCCAATTATTCTTTTATTAATCATTGCCATACTGGTCATCGGCTCTTTGGTATATTACAAAAAAGAGCGCCTTATTTTGCTGCTCAATAATGGGTCTGGCAACAATCACAAAAATGCCATCTTAGATTTGGCAAGGAAAAAATTTGGAAAAAATCTTAGTGAAAAAGAGCTGAAAGAGAGCACGTCTAGCTGCACTAATGAAACAATGGTAGTTGCTTCGCCTTTGCTAGAGACCGCTAAGGATAAAAAATTTGAAGATGGTAACTTGACATTTCAGACAGTTGTGTCCAAATCGTCGAATTATGTCACGCCTAGTCAGATAGAGGAAGATGATCACAAATCTGGATCCAGCATCAAATTCCTGCTCGACAGGGTATTCGGTTCGCGCAAGGAGCACAAAATTTTAAAGTCCCTGAGCACTACTAGTGAATATGATGATTTGAGCAAAAATTTTCTAGATCAGCCGACTGATGAAGTGCCGCAATTCCCAAAGTATCCGACCATCAAGAGAAATAATTATTTGTATTTTAATTATAACAATAACAGGATGAATTATTTTAGTTCAGAAAATGTTGAAATTGATGTCGAGAAAAGTGAACTTTCGAACAAATTTGCTAATGGTGCGTTAACAGAAACTATGGTAGCTGTTAGTTCAATGTCTGGTCCGTCTCCAACTCAGACAACTCCAGTCAGTTCTACGACTAAGTGTGCTCTACCAACTGTTAAGAGATTAAGCGGAACTGAAGTTTAAATAATTTGAAAACATCTATAACAGTAAATTTATTTAACCTCATCATGAATTACCTCGACTTTTTTAAATTATTGTTTTTTTTTTGTCTAATTTATTTGAAATAACGTCTAAATTAAAATTATTTTTTTTGATGTTTAATTTTTTTTAATAAAGTAAATTTTAGTCCTTAAATATTTGTTTAAATAATTTTGAAAAATATCCTACCAAATAGATGAAATAACGGATGAAGACCAAGTTTCCGAAATTATTTCAAAAGGTTATTACTCCTTCATTTTTGACACTCAATTTCAATTTTTCAATTTCAAAGTTAATCAACAGCCTCTAACCATAGTCGACTGATTAACACTTCATTTATTTAATTTAAATAAAATTTAAAAAAAATTAATAATTAAGATTTTTATAAAAAATTAAAAAATAATTAATTATTTTGTTGACAACAAAAAGACATTGATAATTTTATATCAAATTTTAAAATTTTTTTTACAAAGTCAACGAAGATCAAATTGATATCATTGTAAATTGATAGCTTGAATGTCGAATATTTCAGCATTGATCTCTTAATCACAAAGCCATTAATCAATCTTAAATAAAAAAATCCAAATATTTTTTCTCCAATATTCGTTTTTGCCATTGGTTCAATAAGGTTCCGGCTATTCCTTAAATTGTATCTTAAATGGTTATTATTAACACGGACCACCTCTTAGAGACCGAAGGAATGATTTAATAAACTCTGGTAAAATGTTTTCTAAGAGAAAATTTTATTCTCTTTCACACACAACCGAGATCTAAGCCCTAGGACTTTTATTTTTTGCTACACAGATCTTTGAAATAATAAAGAACCCAAAAAAAATTTACAGATCACTTTTTTAGCCAGAACCAAAGACCCTCCTTTCGGCGCCTCCTGCTATATCTGGTGCAACTTTTTGTGTTCTTTCAAGCGCAATTTACAGCTTTTTAGGACCTTTCCTTCGGATTGCAAAACCGTTCAAATGCTATAAATATAAATTAAATTAAATAGAAATAATCAAGGGAATCATTCCCACGTTGACAACATGTTGTATTCGGCAATGCGGTCTCCAAATGGACTAGAGTAGACAATAGCATCCCACAGGGATCATTCTTAATTAAAACTTTATTTATCATCCACATAAATGACCTTCCTGACTCACTAACAAATATTTACAAAATGTACGCGGATGACACCATGATATTGGCAGAAATCAAAGTAAGTTCGATTATCCAAGACACTGTCAGCTTTCAGAACGATATTGACAAAATTACCGACTGGACAATTACATGGCTTATGCTACTTAATATATCAAAGTGTAAAATTTTGCACGCCGGCGAGAACAACACAAAATCGAATTACACTATGCTAGACTATTATGAAAAATAAAAGCTGCAAATTGTCAAAAGCGAACGCGAAATAAATTTAGGAATCTTGATCTCAGACGACCTCAAAACAAGGAATCAAGTCAACTACTCGACATCAAAGCCAAAAGGATCATTGGCTTATTGAAGCGAACCTTGAACACTCGAGACCTACTGACTTGGAAAAAGTAAAACACTTGTTACTCTCGACCAAATATTGAATGGCTTGTTTTAAAATGATCAGTATTTTAAACATTTGACATGGCATCTCAAAAAGGAATTCTATACAAACTTCAGAATCAGGGACTCAACAAATTTTTGCTTAAGTGGATCGAACAATTCATTCGAAATAGAAAATTCAAAGTTTCCTCGAACAACACTTCGTTGAAAGAATTCCCACAACAAACGGAGTACCCCAAGGAAGCTGCTTATCACCAACACTTTTTTCACTCTTTTTTAGTGACATATATGAAATGATTCCTAAGAATGGTAAAGTTGACCTTTTTGCAGACGATTTGTGCATTTGGTTCACAAACTAATCACTAAAAAAGATTGAAGTTACATTAAACCATGCAATTGAATGCATTAAAAAATATTGTAATACATGGGGTCTACGGATTAACATTAACAAGACTCTAACAGTTTTTACTATAGCAGGTTATCGCATAAACTATCATTCAAAATACAAGCTATATCTTTTTCTAAACCAGCATCCAATTCCACTTGAACCATTCCCGACGTTTTTGGATATAAAATTCGATCCTAAGCTCAGCTTCAAAAACCTTTTTGAAAATATTTGCTCAAGAACTACATCAAAAATCAATCTCATTCGGAAAATAAAAGGCCTAAAACTCAAAAATTCCTTGGTCTTATGCAAAATTATTTTCAAAACTTTTATCCGCTCAATCTTCGATTATGCTTTTATTTCAATACAAAAAATATCATCAGATCTTCAAAAATTGCAAAACAAAATTTTTAGACATATCAAATTCTTCTCAATCAAAACAAGAATCACTGACATGCATAATCAACTCAAATTGGACTTAAAAGAAACACGCTCTAAAATTTTGATCAAAAAATTAAATAACCAACAATTAAGATCTAAAAAGAAGGACTAAGATCCATTCTGAGCAGCCTGAGGTCCTCCTCGAATTTATTTAGAAAATAAATTGATAAATAATTTTAAAATATTTAGATCAGTAAAATTTACCAATATAATAAATATATGATCAGTTTTTAATTATAATTTAAAGCTAATTATTTATATGATCAGTATTTTTTGATTAATATCCGGTTGATTAGCAATTAATAGTGTCAATAAGTTTTTAATTGACATGATCGGTATATAAATTGATTTATCGGTAAATTCTAGTACTGGTAAGTATTTTAATGAAAATAATATATATAAAAATAAGAAAAAGGTTTGAATTTATAAGCCAAAATTAAAATGTATGAATCATTCAAACAAAACCAAGTTTGCAAATTAAAATTTTCAATAACAAAAAAATTTTATTATGGCATCAAGTATTCCAGAGTTTGTGTCGGATGATGAAGTTGAATTGTTAGTTGAAGCAGATTGTCTTACTCAACGAAGAGCAAAACTAATTTCTATTGGATAATGGATGTAAATTACCCAAACAAGGTAGCAGCATTGACAAAAAAAACAAAGAAAGAACGTGGAGCTACCATTATGAAAATAATACTCGGAAAAAAGATTTTTTGTAGATAAAGCTAAATTGAGAGGTGCACAGTTTCCAGCTGGAGTCTACTTTTTGTTCGACAGCCGCAGTGACGATGTTATTGTTTTCCGAAGCGAGAATGAATATGAACACATCAATTTACAAGAATCTAACCGGTTATCTGATGAAATTAAAATTGAAATTCAATTTAATTTTGATTTAAGAATGAAGACAAAAGCAATTTTGGAAAAATTAAGGGAAAAAAGGTGTTCCGATTTCGAAGAAAAAAACACACATTTCAAATTACTTAACTCATTTGCAAAAAATTTGGTCTTAAAAGAATAAGCTTAGGGGAATTCGAGGACTGGTGCATCAACCACAGGTAGCAACAAGTGAAGACAAAGGTTTTGTGGTAAATCATTTTGTAAATTATGGAGATGTTGAAAATGATGACGACGAATATGAAAAGAGATTTGGAGTTTTTATTTCTAGTAAACGACTCCTACGAGAAGAAATGCGTTTTGTTTTTGCCATTTCAAAAAGAGAGCATCACTAGCAGCTAAATATGTACCGATTGGTGAAAAGCAAAAGAGGAAGTCCAAATAAGGCAACAAAGGCTTTATTAATTGATTTAAATTCTTTTTTATTTTATTCAACTATTTGTTTTTTTAATCAATATTACATTTCATTGCCAATTAATAGATTTTACTTTAAATATTTAAATTTTACCGAACATTATATATTAAATACTTATTGAAATAATAAAATACTGATCAAATTAAAAAAAAGAATATGCCTGTTTTCGACAAGCTTTTTTTGACATAAATTAATTCGACAGGTAAATTTTTGACAACAATTAAAACTATATCAAAATATAATAAAAATAAAATATGAGAAATTGTAAATTGAAAAATCAAATAAAAAACAGATTTTTTTATTTAACTAAATTTTGAAATTAAATTTTTTAATTTTAAAGTTTTCTTAAGTAAATTTAAAGAAATTCAATAATTACGATTTTTCTTCAAATTTTAAGGCAATTATTCCCGAAATTTTTAGAATTTAATGAATGAGATCATTAAAGGGATTTTACTGACGATACATTTTTTTGATTTTATATTCAAAAAGTGTATCGTCAATAAGCAGCCAACTTTGACTCCCGTCTTTTTTTGTTTCTAGACGATTTTATTAAATTAAGATTTAAATTCTCAAACAAATTTGTTAAGTCATCCTTTTTTTTATAACTATAAACAAGTTCAAAAATCATTTTTATTTTTTTAGGTCGAATTTATTCTTGTCGAGTTTAAAATAATTTGTCTAAATTAATTATGTCGAAAACAGTTACAGCCTAAAAAAAAATACTGATAATATTAAAGTTATTTACTAATTTATTAAAAATAAATTTACTTATCATTATATATTAAATACTAATCGAAATGGTTAAAAAAATTCTGATCAAAAAATTTATTAATTAATATGTAATCATATTGAATTCGCGGTATCTTTTTGGAGTCAATACACAAAACAAGATCTAAACACACTCAAAAAAGTTCAACACAGAGCTACAAAAGTTAGACTCGTATTCCACATCGATATGACCACAAACAGAGACTTAGAAATTACTAGATGTTACAACCAAGGCCATGAATCTTTCAATAATAGAATCAAAACACTGGAACAGGGCGTCTCTGACGCACTCGCATATCACCATGCTGCAGTTTACATACTGCTCCTTTTACTAAATAGATAATTAATTAATTTTAAATTTGGAGAGAACTTTTGAGAAGAATTTTTAGATTTCAGAATGGTATTTTTCTACTCCAATTCATTTTGCATATGAATGAATGATCTTAAAAATTGATGTTAAAAAATACAAATTATGAAATGAAAAATTTGTGACATGCTATCGGAAAAATAAAATATTTTTATTTTTTTAATAAATGTAAACAATATTTTTTTTTCTATCAAAATCTCTTAAAGATGAGATAAAGTTTTTTTAAACTAAAAAATTTTTTTTTATTTTTTTTTCTAAAATTTACAAAACTTAGAATCACAAATAATGAGATATCAATAGTGTTTGATATGTATTATGTCGCACTCGATCTACGCACACCAGCGCCCAGAAAGTTTTGCCACTGAACTGTTGCAACGCATCACAAAGAAGGGCACACGCGTAGCTGATGTGCATGCTTACGCCGCATACAGCCTTCACTTTAAGCATGCATGTCACAAGTGAATTATATGTGGATCGAATGAAGCAAGAAAACATCATTCAACTTCACTTCTATTCTAGACTTTAAAGTTTTATAACTAAAATATACAAATAAATAAAAATATTCGAACCATCAGACTTAAGTCTTCATATTTTTTATCCATCCAAACTAGCAACCCAGAACTAAACCATAAAGGATAGAATATCTGGCGACGAGGATAAAAGCCCCCCAGAAGACTAATAAAATGCTTCTCGGTGGCAGTAATGTTTAAAGTGCGTGCAACGGCTACCTGACTAGTTTCAGTTAGTACCTGGGAAAAATAAAAGTCTATGGCTGGTCCCGGTCATTGGTGATCCGGCAGTGGTCACAATGGTTGACAGTTCCCTAGCATTCGCTTTATAAAAGCTGGAGAAGTAAACATTATATCTGGCGACGAGGAATCAAAAAAAAAAAATCACTTGTATGAGTGACCCGCTGAGCCAGCAAGACGACTCAACATTCGACCAAACGTCAATAACCCAAAGTATACAGATATAATTTTAATTTTCTTTAAACAAAACAAAAAAAAATTGTATCAACAAAAAAAAAACTTCTAAAATTGTGGTAATTTTTTTATCTATCACTCAACTTTATCTACGACAGATAAATACCAAAAACAAAAATAATCTTTAGTCACTCTATTTAGTTTAAAAAATAATGAATTCAAAATAAATTTTATTTAATTTAATTTTAAAAAATTTCCTTTTAATTTTTGCTCTGGATGATGCACTTAGCAATCGATAAAATGACATAAAGAATTAGACTAGCAAAAGAACTTTGGCCCGCTTTGAACTAGACTTTAATTCAAATGGTAAAAACCACAAGAGAGGGTTATTTCTGCCAAAGACTTTGCACAATTGAGAATATTTGTACATAATATTTGATTTAAATAATTCTATTAAATTTTTTTGGCTGTCATAAGTTGATGTATTTTTTGAAGATAAAATTGAAGTTAATTGTTCGCACATGATCGCAAAAACGAAAAGACCAAAAACCAAACATTCAACAATCACAAAAACCGAATGATAGACTCTCGATTGAATGAATCCTGATTTTGTTTCGTCCGGAATCACAACAAGCGAGGTCATTAAAAATACAATTCCATAGATGCATAATATTTCTGTATAAAAATTGAATTGAATAAAATAACGCTGATTAGATTCTCCTATGCAATTGTTTATCCTGAAAAAAATTCTTAATACCATACTAAAAAAATTTTCTATTTTTTTACCAAGGACAGTGATGATGTCGTTTTTTAATGCATTTCCGGCATATGCCGCAGTGGTGTGAGTCCGGAGAGCGAAAAATTCCGCATTTACGACACATGGTTAGCTCATCGTTCTGCATCAAAGCTATCAAAGTAGTGATGGTGAAATTAAGAAAAGACTTACATGATTAATAATTGACTCTTCGTCAAAATCACCACTGGAGGCTAAAATATAACCTGGATTAGAAAAACTTGCTTTAAGATGAGAAACAATGCACAAAAAAATTAGGAATGTTAATGCTACAACATTCAGCCAGCCATAGCTTCTAATCAACAAGAAAATTAATTTGCCAAGTGATTTTCAATGGGAAAAACTTACGATTCACTGAAAAATGGGATACAAATTACAACTACTATCACATAGTATGCGTAAACAAGAAAGAAATATGTGAGACTAATGAATAAAAGGCCGATTGGGTCCTTGTTTTTGAAAATTGAGTTAAGCATTGTTGAGTATTAATTGAATAAAATTTTGATTTATTTAAATTATATATTTATTTTTACATAATTTATTAGACTTAGTTTTGTGTTAGTTTATGGCCCAAAGAAATTTTGTTCAGGTAGCATATGTAAGTTGAAAAAAATTAATTAATACAAAATAAAATTGATTTAAAAATTAGATAAAAACAAAATGTTGAATATTTTTTTTTCTATTTTTTAGAATTTTGAATATTCTATAAACTTAAATTTATTCTATTAAGAATTTTACAATGCCGTTTATGCTATTAATTTAAATCCTATTAAAAAATAGAACAAAAAAATTTTTGCTTTAGATAAATAGGCCCCTTATTAAAATTTTTAAAATATTTAATTGACTAAATTTTATGGTAAAGTAATAATCAGATAAACCTCTTGAAAAATTTTAGTCAAAATGGGGTGTATGCATTAAAGGACTTCATTTACAGACTTTAGCCATGTTTGTTTACTACTTAGGTTCAGATTTTCATTATATTTAGATTTCTATTATATTATATTCAAAAAACTTGTAATAAATATTAATAGAAAAATGGCAATGAATATAATTAAAATATTTTTTTTTCATTATGGTTCAAGTTTTCAAAATAATGATAACTTTTCATCATTAATTCTTGTTGAATTTACATTTTATTTCTAAAGATTGTTTATATTGAGATTTTTTGATCAAGTTTTGGAGCTCTATGTATGAATTAAGATTTAAAATTTTCAAATCACTTTTTCTAATTTAGCCTCAGAAAAAAATGTACTAAATTTTTCAACAAAAGTTTAAACAAGATTTTTTTTAACATTTTAACCTCAAATATATTTTATAAAATTTAATCCAAGACTTAACCATCTAAATACTCAAATTGTTTATATTAATTTAAAGACATAATGCTCGGATGACTCCAAGCCGCAGTATTATGTTAAAATTAAACAGGATCCAAGGCGTCAAAAATTTTGATTTTTTAATAAATTTTGACTTTAGAGATAATTGACGTTTGTTTGATGCACTAAAACTCAATTGATAAAAAATGGAAAGCAGAGCGTAGATAGTTTTCTAAACTATTATCTTTAAGGATCATCATATCACAAACCCAGAATCCAAATTTATAAGAAAACACAAAGGTTTTTCCCAAAATTTTTCAAACTGAAAAAAAATATTTGGAACATCGCACTTTTTCAATGTTATTTCGATATTAGATGCATTTTGTAATTCAAACACAAAAAATTAAACCAACTATTAATTAAATTAAATATTTATTTTGATTATCAAAAAGTACAGAAAGGATTTTCGCATTTTAATAGTGTCTTCCTAGGCCCCACCAACAAAAAACTGTCATAATCAAATCAAAAACTTTTTCCCACAAAGAAAAAAGTTTCAGCACAAAAAAAAATGCCAAATAAATGGCTTCTTGGAACAATTTCAGCAAAGTAGCCAAAAACATTTATGAGTTCAATGATTATTACAAACTAGACGTTAAGAAACGAACATGGGTTATTGTAGTCACCAGTTAGCCCTAAATAAGCTACTTGAAAACGACGAATTTGTTAATAAATCTAAATAAGGTCGTCCAGAATCAGCTGGAAATTGGTTTTCCTTAAAATAGATTTTAATTTAATTATTCCAATTAATTTAATATTTAATTTTTCTTATATATAATTTTACAAACACTATTTGAATAAATTGCATAACAAATTTATTAATACAAAAAATTTGTTTAAAAAGTTTTTGGTTTGTTGGGAACAGTTTTTTAATTGTAGGGAAGCATTTGTATCATTTAAACCATTTATCTAAATTTTTTTTATATTCAAAATATTTAGCTATCTTTTTTATTGTAACATAGTGAGCCGGATTGAGTGACATGTCACTATAGAATGTTTTAAGGTCTACCTATCACCCACATCCAAAAACCTTTCTCCAAAATTCAAATCAACACTATTTTTATATTTTTTTTTAAAAATTCATAAAAATATACTTATCAACTTTTACGGCTTTAAAATCTATTTCAAAAAATTAAAAAAAATCAAAATTAAATTTTTATTGAGGAATAGAAAAAAAACTTCGAACTATTTTGACGTTTCGAAAAAGCCTTAAAAATGAAAATTTAAAATTACTTAATTAAAGATGAAAATTTTGAACTTGAAATAAACATTGAAAAAATGAGCTGTAATTGTAAATTTTACATTAAAATTAATTCTTTATCTGCTATCCACTTTACTTTTTTCTTTTTCAAAATACATTTAAATGCTATTTAATTTATACTTTTTTGGCCATGAAAGAATGGACTTACAAAAAAAATTTAATTTTCCTGACAAAAAAGACTAAATCGAATGCCAAAAAAACTACATTTGATGACAAATAAAAAAATTGACTGATAAAATAATGATTTGAGTGACAAAAATACTTTTTGATTGATTAATTAACAAATAATAAATAATAATAAAAATAATTAATTATTTTTACAAAAAATTAATGATTTTGAGGTAACAATAAAAATCAAAATCTTGTAATATGGCACCAAAATCGGAAGGAAGTTCCAGACCATTATGACAAACCGTTTTGTCCAAATCTCATCATCAAGCTAGAGTCAACTATGAGACAACGTCAAAATTTAAGTTTATTCCTTACAATCTTATAGAATCACATTATTAGATAGCTTAATTAGAACTAAAATAAGATAAAATAAAACCTATCTATAAAATAGGGTTTTTTTAGTCAGTGAAAAATTATTAAATTTGTCATCTCAATATATATATATATTTGTCAGTTGTTTAGTTTTTTTGTCAGAATAATTAGTTTTTTATAGTTAGTCAAAATAGATTAAATTAGTCATAACTTTTAGTTATTTTTGTCATCTTAAAAAAATCAAATTTGTCACCCCCAAAAAATTTAAGCCCATTTTATTCAAAATAAAAGAAATTTTTAATTTTGCTTAAAAGTTTTTTAAAAAAAATTGAAATTGTGTTAATAAGACTTTGAATTGCGGATAATACTCCCAATCTTTTAAAACTTAAATCAGCATGTGACTAAACAGAGTACTCTATTTTAAAATATTAATGAATTTTGATATGAATTGCCTGTTTAAATTTTATAATTTTTTAAAGGGATATCTAACATCATTCTTGGCTTAAAAAAATTTTTTTTATAATTTGAAATTTAATTTTCTTTTCAAAGAAATTATTATCAAAAAAATATTTTTACATTAAATCTGGAAATATTTATATTCACAAATTTAATGTTTTTCGGTAAGAATCAGATGAAAAATTTTATTTCTGGTCGATTTTTTTAGACTTTGAAGATTTAAAATTTTGAAATTAGCCAAAAAAAGATGCAAATATTCAAACAAATTTAAATATTAAAACCAAAAACCAAAATAATGTTCCTCGATTTAAAATAAAATTCATTTGATGCAATTAAACAAACTTCAAAGATAAATTCAGCTTAATTTTCAAAATCAGTTTCTCTTTGCCAGTTTGTTGAAATTTCAAGTCAAAAAATTTTTCATCTTTTAGAGTGGAAAAAATTTGCAATTTAAAAAAAATAAAAAAAAAATTGCATGCAATTTTCAAAGCAAATCGCGTGTTTTTATATAAAATATACACAGCCATGTACAACGAGCCATCAATCCATCTTAAATTAGGTTCAAGTTTACTTAACATAGACGAACATAGAGAGAGAATTTTCACTAGAAAACGAATTTAAACCTATCGATTTATAATGGATGTTAAAGTAATTTGTCTTATAAATGAACCCATTAAATCCTATTTAATCGATAAGTAATCAGATGAATTTTTTTCTAGGAAAGAGCTTTCCAAAAACAACCGACCATCTTCTTGAACAAAAAGAGCCAAGTTGCCAAATCAAGAGACAGAACCGAGAGATACACCAAAAATGTCGGTTTAGGATTCAAGACACCAAGAGAAGTACTAAGCAATCAAATTTTTCTTCATTTACATCCAATAATTATTTTCCCAAGGCTATTGATGGCACTTACATTGACAAGAAGTGTCCATTCACTGGAAACGTCTCAATCAGAGGTCGTATCTTGACCGGTGTTGTCATCAAGAACAAAATGACCCGAACCATCGTAATTCGTAGAGATTACTTGCACTACGTAAGAAAATACAATCGTTTCGAAAAGAGACACAAGAACATCTCAGCTCACTGCAGTCCATGCTTCAGGTACTTGAAAATTTTAACTTTTCTTCTTTGAAGCCGGATCGAGATGGAACATAAAACGCCAATTTTATGCTCTATTTAAAAAACCAGGCAATAAAATTTGGACTAAATGACAGATTAGGTTTTTAGTAGACTATAAAACCTAAATTTGTAAATTATTTCTACAGATTTTTTCTTTATTTTAAATTAAATGATGAGATTTTATCACGATGGTCTTCTGAATTAAGAATGAAAGACACTCTTAAAAAATCTGATATTTTTTTTAATTATTTTCGAAATGATGAGGCCTTAATCACGATGGTCTTCTGAAAAAAAAATGAAGTCATCATTTAAGCATTTCTGATCTTCGTGCCAATTTTGATTTCTGAAATTAATTTTTTTTTTCAGAGACGTTCAAGTCGGTGATATAGCTACTGTTGGTGAGTGCAGACCATTGAGCAAGACTGTCCGTTTCAATGTCCTCAAAGTTTCGTCCGCTAAAGGAGCTAAAAAACAATTCTCCAAATTTTGAAAAATTTTTATTAATTTAAATTCAATAAAAATTTTTTGAAGCCAAAGTTTTTTATTAAGAAATTTTGCAAAAAATTTATATGATGATATTTATCACGATGGTCTTCTGAATCAAAAAATTGAAGACAATTATTTAAATTCTGATAAATTTTTGCTTTAGAAAACAAATTACAAATTTTATTTAGTCTTCTTAAAACAATTTTAGAAGGATGTTTAAAATAATTTATTCGAAATCTTTTAAAAAAGTTAATACTAAACACGAATCAGCCATTTGAGATAATAGGAATAAATAAATATTCTGCTGCCATTATCAAGTTTTATGCTTTTTCATAGGGTTTCTGAAAAATTATTTTTTTACAAGATTTAAAAGTAAAATCGAAATTATTAATATCATTTATTAATGAAATTTATATTGAAATAATTTTAATATCGTCTGTTTTTTGCTCAGATATTTAAACAATTAAGGCTAGGGTTAAAACATTGTAATGAAAAAAAATTTTGTTTATTTTTTAGACATAGCTTTATTCCTTTAGTATCTATATTTCATAAATTTTTTTATTAATACGTAAAATACTTGACCTAATGAATGGCATTTAGTATAAAGTGTAAATAATAAGATTTTTTTTTATTTCTTACTCTCAATTGTTCTCCTTCTCTAAATTTAAATAAAATGAGGAAAGGAAACTACCCACAAAAAATTAGTTATTTCTGAATTACCCAATAGACTGGATGACAGATTAGGTTTTTAGTAGACTATAAAACCTAAATTTGTAAATTATTTCAACAGATTTTTTCTTTATTTTAAATCAAATGATGAGATTTTATCACGATGGTCTTCTGAATTAAGAATGAAAGACACTCTTAAAAAATCTGATATTTTTTTAATTATTTTCGTAATGATAGGACAATTATTTAAATCCTGATAAATTTATGCTTTAAAAAACAAGTTAAAAATTTTATTTGGACTACTTTAAAAATAGCTTCTTAATTTTTTTACTGATTGACATAAAAATTTTAGTTCATGCCAATCGGAAGCTTTTCTAAATGTTTTTAAAAAAGAATAAAAAAAAAAAAGAATATTATTTTATTTATTTTAAACTTAAAATTTTGAATTTAAAAATAAAGTATTATTCCGAAAAATTTTTATTTACATAATTCTCCTAAAACTATTTATAAATATTCAAAAATAGTTTCTAAAATTAAAATTTTTAAAAACTCAAATAAAAATCTTGCCAACATATTCAACTCCATAATTTTATTTAAAAATTTTGAAAAATTCAAATTTTCTTTAAATTAATTAAATATTTGAGGTAATAATAAAATTTTTTGGTAAAAACCAAAGATCAGTACACCACTGCAATTCCCTAAAAATGACTTATCGTAACAAAAGAACCCTTGAAATCTCGCTACTTAATGAATATTAATATAATGCTTTAATATACTTGGATTTCCGACAAAAATTCAATGCAAATTTTTAATTTTTGGTAAATTTAAATCCAATAAGGAAGAGAAATCATAGAGGTAGGCATTTTGTTTTCCTATTTGAAAATAGAAATATTAAAATAAAATCCTTTTAGCGGAATTGTTTCGAGTATCAATTTCTTAAATTAATTCAATCAAAGTTATATTTAAAGAAAGGCTTCGCTAAGTTTCTTTTTCATAATTCTCAACAAAAAAAACTGAAAATTTTGTTGCTTTTTGTTAAATATGACCTAAAACTGCACAGAACCATAAGAGGTTAACTACAATGTTGTGTAGGCTAAGAATATAAAAAAAGCTGATTAAAAAATAATCAAAATGTTTAATTTATTAGTAAATGAAAGTAATGTTAGCTGATCGATTTTTTTAGGAAATACTTTTAGCAAATTTCCTTAAAAAATCAAATTTAAAGCTTTTAGTAAACTGTTTTCAGCTTAAAACTTTCCGAAAAATTAATTTTCCTTTTGCATCAACATTTTACTTATGGTCAGTTAAAAATGGTTAATCAAAAAGTAGTTAAAACCTCGTTAACTTAATGACACAGAATTTAAATTTAAAAATATTTTTTTTTTCAAATTTTCATTTTTTATAGAAATCCGAAATAAAAGTAAATATGAGCTCATCAAGATTAATTTACAGTTTTGCTATTTTATTTCTATTTGGAATTTGGTTGGTAAAATGCGAAAATGTTTTGAGCGAGGTTCATGGCAATCCTAAAGACCAAGAAGATATTGGCATGTTGTCAAAAAGACTAAAGGACATGTACATTTTGGACCAGCTCAGACAACTGAAATCAATCCGAAACAATTTAGCTAAATTTTTGGGCGATGACGAGCTTGAAGAAATGGACAGTGAAGGTTTTGATTTTTCAGATGAAAGGAACAAAAAGTCCGTAATGTTGCCTAGAATTGGACGATCACCAATTGTGTTTCCAAGAATTGGCAGCGAAAAAAAACGAGCTGTTTTTCAGCCAAGAGTCGGCCGAAATTACGATTTATATGAAAGTGATGAAAATGCTGATTCTTTTTTAAATGAGGAAAAAAGAATTGCTTTTAAGCCAAGAATTGGCTAATTTTTTTCATAAAAACTGTTTTTTTTGTCCTATAAATGTTCCATTTTTCATGAAAAGAAAAACTTTATTAGAAATTTTTTTGAATAAACTGTTGTTGGAAAATTTTTTTATTTTTCTGTCAATTAAATTCTTTAGATTTTTTAAAAAGAGGTGTTAAAAAATTTGTAAACCGTAAAAATAATTTGAGAATAGTAAAATTGATTTCAGATATAATCAAAAAAAATAATTTAATTTTTTTATTAAAATGTGTTTATATTTCTAATTATAAATGAGTAAAATCATTGAAAAATCTAGATTAAATATTAATGATTAGTTGATGAGACGACTTATTAATCTCAGAATGTCCGCTTCCGAGTTAATTTCAATTAAACGAAAAAAAAATTTTAAATTCATTGCAAGATATTTTCAAATATACTAAATATTTGTCAAAGAACTAACTTATTTTATTTTATAATACGCAATTGGAAGTTCATTTTATATTATTTCCTGTGAACAAAATTAAAATGCTTCTAACTTAAACAAAAATATTTTCTCATTAACAAAAAAAAGTAATTAATTAAAAAGCATTTACTCTATTTTTAAATTGGGAAACAACTTTAGATGTTTCCAATTAAAACTAGGCAACTACATTTAAACCAACTTAAAATAAATGTAAACAGAACTACATCGAAAGAAGATGAATTGTATTTGACCATTTTTATCTTCTCTTTAGTTGTTATCATTCATTTTGAAAAAAAAATGGTCCAAATTTTGCTCATACTAATAATATAAATTTACAGAAATTAATTTAGTGTTGCAGAATAACAAAACAAAAAATTTAATTTTTAAAATTTAGTTTAATTTAAGTCTCCTTTTTTGCTTTTCTTTTGTTAGCCCCCTCTACAAAAAAGGCAGTCGACTAGATCCGACCAACTATCGACCAATCTCACTCACGTCAATTGTCTGCAAGACGTTGGAGTCAATAGTACGTTCTAATCTTGTGTCTCATTTGCAAACGAATGGACTTATTAGTAAACAGCAACACGGATTTTTCCCGAGAAAATCTTGTCCGACGACTGCAAGATCTTGACAACAGCTCGTAATGTTGAAGACTGTTTAAGGCTTCAACGCGATCTAAAGGCCGTGCAAAAGTGATGTAATGATTGGTCGATGAAGCTTAACTTCAGTAAATGCCGAATCATGCTCTGTGGTAAACGCAATAGTAATTTCATGTACAGCTTAAATGAAATTAACGGCCCTTCTTATCCTATCGAGGTAACAACGAGAGAACGTGACCTTAGTATCATTCTTACCTCAAACATGAAATGGCATGAACAAGCTACTAGTTCAGCAAGCAAAGCAAGTCAGGTGCTTGGTATTCTAAAGAAATCCTTTATCACTACGTACGTTAGACCACATGTCGAATTTGCAATTTCAGTCTAGAATCCATACCAACACGGGGATATCAACATGGTCGAGCGCGTATTGCGAAGGGCGACAAAGGTTCCTGGTCGTCTTCGAGACCCAAACTATGTTGAACGTTGCAAAAAGCTGGGTCTGATCAATCTAAAGGCTAGGCGATTGAGGGGCGATTTGATACGGCAATTTAAAATTGCAAAAGGAATAGAGCATGTTGAATTTGCCGCTCCGACTTCCATCTCTGCGCCAAGAGGCAATAGGAGAGCGAGATTGAGACGAGAATTGGCGAAGAACTGTAATCAACGACATAACTTTTTCTGCAACCGAATTGTCAATGACTGGAACGATCTTTATTACTCCATCATCACCGCCAAAAGTGTCAACTACTTCAAAAGCAAGCTTGACAAAACAGCAACTTAATTACGGCAAGTGGCTACCACACAGGGTGTCGTCGCCCATCGCGTTTTGCATCATCCTGCATGCAAATCGCGACTTGCAGCCTATCCCTTACTACTACTACTACTATGTTTAAAAGTAAAATCAAATTTATTTTAGTAAATTTATTGAAAATTATATTGAAAAAAAATTTTAATCAACTTTTTTTGTTCAGATAATTAAACTATTTAGGCTAGGGTAAAAACATTGAAATAAAAATTTAATTTTTTGATATTCCTTTATTATCTATAATTCAAATTTTTTTTACATATTTTTTTTAAAATATTTTTTACTTCTGAATTGTTCTCTTTCTCTAAATAAAATAAAACGAGGAAAGGAAAATTACGAAAATGTATCGAATTAAACTAAGGGTGATCTTTGCTTATCAATTTTTTGGACTTCTAAGTAAGTTGAAATAAAATATTGAACAATTTCTATAAAGCAAAAAAACTCTTTATTAATAACCCACAAAACTGGGAAAAAAATTAGTTTTTTTCTGAATAACCCAAGATCCTAATTCCTCATAATCTTTTTTTTGTATTAGAATATTTTCAAAATTGGGCAGTGAAGTTAAAATGGAGCCTCCGAGCCAAGCCGAATACTTTTGTTTTGAATGAGGCGTCACTTTGACGCTAGTTCTCCAAGGAGCTATTTTTTTCATCTCTTTTTGAAAGCGCTGAGCAAAGCCAGGAAGCAATGTTGTCCCACCAGTTACAACTATGTTTTCGAACAAACTCTTTTGAATGTGCGTTTCGCATTTTTTAATAGATTTTAAACACACTTGATGAATTCCCGGGAGCAAAAATCCAATTGAGCCCGGATCAAATAGAGCTTCGGGTACCAGAAAACGCTCTTTAGACATAGAAAGAGTGCTTCCGTCTGGTAAATTGTAGTCTAAACAGGTTGATAACTTGCCACTGGGCACCTTTGATTCATTTTTGATATCGTTTGCCACATAACAAAATTTCTCTTTTATTTCTTTACTAACATTTCGGTTTGGAATGACCGATTCGTTTGCATTCATCAGGTTAAAAAGGTAATCAGAGAGGTCCGTGCCAGCTAATTCAATGCGCGCAAAAGCATTCGATACTGCAAGATTTTTGAACATTGGCAAAATTTGAGTCAAACCATCTCCACATTCTACAATTATGCCGGTTTCCAAGCCAGTCGAAAGCATTGAAAGCACAGACTGTAATTGCATTGACATCGATGGAACCGTGTATTTTTCGAACATCAATTCGGTGATTCTCTCACGCTGTGATCTTGAACAGCATGGGCTTTCACTCAGAAAAATGGGCTGATTTTCTGGATCGACTTTGAGCTCATCAAAAAGAAAAGACCAAATTTTTTCCATGTCATTCCAATTTGTGACAAAACCTCGGTTGATCGGACAGTTTAATCTAAGAATTTCTCTTCTTTCTTGTCCAATATTTCCTATTTTACTTTCATGGCCTTTATTTAGAGCAACATTGGTGGACAAAAGCAAACTGGGCTCGCTGTCTCCCGACAGACCAGCTTTGATCGAGTCCGAACCACAATCTATAACTACTGCTTTCATTTACAACAACAAAGAACTAACTTAATCAATTATTTTACTATGACTATTTTTTGGAGCTTTTTTTTTTCTATTTTAACTTAAAAAATATTTGATAAAAAAAAACAAAAAAAACATGGGTTACCAAAAATTTAAACAGAACTTTATTAAAAGTTTATTAAATTACAAAATAACTTTGAGCATTTTTTTAGAAGCACTTTCTGTGTACTATTGATGGACCGGATTCGTCATATTCTTGTTTCGAGATCCACATTGTTTGAAATGTGGACAACGATGCCAAAATGGAGCCCCCAATCCATACTGAGTACTTGCGCTCTGGCGGAGAAATTATTTTTATCTTCATTGTGCTTGGAGCAAGAGCAGTCATTTCATTCTGCATACGATCGGCAATGCCCGGATACATTGTCGAGCCTCCTGATAGAACAGTATTTGCGTACAAATCCTTCCTGATGTCAATGTCACATTTCATGATTGAATTGTAGCATGTCTCGTGTATTCCGGCTATTTCCATGCCCAAAAAAGAAGGCTGAAACAAGGCTTCTGGAGACCGGAACCTCTCATTGCCAATAGTAATCACTTGACCATCGGGCAGTTCATAGGACTTTTCCAGTGATGAAGATGTAGCTGCTGTGGCCATTTCTTGCTCAAAATCTAAAGCTACATAGCACAATTTTTCCTTAATGTCTCTGACAATTTCCCTTTCAGCAGTGGTTACAAAGGAATAGCCACGCTCTGTCAGTATTTTCATCAAATAGTCAGTCAAGTCACGTCCAGCCAAGTCCAAGCGTAGGATTGCGTGCGGCAAGGCATATCCTTCGTATATTGGAACAGTGTGGGATACACCGTCGCCAGAGTCAAGCACAATGCCAGTTGTACGACCAGAGGCGTACAAAGACAATACGGCTTGGATAGCCACGTACATGGCAGGGGTGTTGAAAGTTTCGAACATGATTTGAGTCATTTTTTCTCTGTTTGCCTTGGGGTTGAGTGGGGCCTCGGTCAACAAGACTGGATGCTCTTCGGGCGCCACTCTCAACTCATTGTAAAAAGTGTGATGCCATATTTTTTCCATATCGTCCCAGTTGGTCACAATGCCGTGCTCAATCGGATACTTAAGGGTCAAAATTCCTCGTTTAGACTGGGCCTCGTCGCCTACATAAGTGTCTTTTTGGCCCATTCCGATCATTACACCATGATGTCTTGGCCGGCCGACTATGGACGGAAAGACGGCTCTTGGAGCCTCTTCGCCAGCAAAGCCAGCTTTGCACATGCCTGATCCATTATCTATTACCAATGAAGTAACTTCTTCGTCACACATTTTAAAATTTTAAATAGCATTGAGAGCAAGTCTCATTGCTTAAATAGTAAAATTAGAATATTCTAAACAAGCTTGCTACAAGCTAGTTTAATTTTTCCAAATATGGTATTCAAAGTGGAGGATATTATTCAATCATGTGTAACATTCATTAAAATTTATTCAAATCAAGAAGAATAGTCAATTCTGAATCATGCATGTAATGCTTGGCAAGGATTTGTCATCTTTGCTATGATTGTTTTTTGTTAAATACCATAGTTTGGAATTTAAGAGTGATGATATTGCTTTATGGATACAATAGATGATCAATGACTAAAACTTAAAATATTTTCTCATAAGCCGATTTTTGTTACATAAATTTATGAGATGCCATTCAAGATAATGTTGAGATATTTGGAAAATTCAGTTAATGAACATTTTTTGTCAATTTCAAATTTCAAAAAGTTTTAGTTAAATACAAAATAAATTAATATTTACTTTTTTTCAAATTAATCAAAAAAATAATGAAAAAAAAAGCATCAAGTGGTAGTAGTAAAATACTGCGACTCTGTCAGGTTAATTTGGTAGTAAATTAGGCTGTTTCTTGAGTCATTTGTCCACGTTAATTTTGAAGTTATTTATTGATTCTGAATTGACCATGTACTGAGGTAGACTATTTCAAGCATTAACTACTTTATTTGTTAAGAAATGATTTCGTTGCTACAATTTTTCACATATTCTCTAACAATACATTGACTTAAGTTATAAAACTGATTTTGAGAAAAATTTGTACCATTTTCAAACTTGATAGCTTCATATCCAGTAATAACTTGAAAAATGTATTTTTCCAGAATTGAACACCATTAACTTGTGGCAAACTCTAAATGAAGCCTAACCAGTGCTGTGTAAAGCATTCTCAATGTACCAATGCTTAAATTCCTGAAACTTTTAGCAATCATAACCAAAATACGGTTTTAACTACTGGTGCAATATTTTACTTGGCTAGTCCACTTCAAGTAATTTTGAATATAGAGTACCTAGATCTTTTTCGAGAATTTTTTTGATAAATTCTTTGTACCGTATATTTTTAGTTTTTTCATTTGTTTCTAGTCTGAATGAGCATTTGCTCGGGAAAAAATAAATAAATGAATTATTAAAAAATTTAAAAAAGAATTTTCAATGTTTTTTTCAGATTTTAAAAATAAAAATTAAACTCATTCTATTTCACTAAAGAGTTTAATTTCAAGTATGAAAATGCTCGCAATATTAACTTTAAATTATTTTTTTATTTGAGACTGAAAAATAATTTGAAACATCGCACTTTTTTAATGTTATTTCAACATTGTATACATTTTGTAATTCAAACACAAAAAATTAAACCATATTTTATTTTATTTAAATTGTTTTAAATAAATTTTTTAAAGTTTGTTCTAAAAATTCGATAAGCTTTATTTCATTACTAGTTTTTCAAAAAGTAAGAATTAGTGAGCTTTTTCCATTTAAATTACGTAAAATAAGAAAAATAATGTAATTTTCCCAAATCTGGTCTTTTTGTAGAACCACTGTTTGTTTATGTACAAATCTTTAATTTATTTTAAAAAATCAACATTTTTGATAGAATTTATTTTTAGAGCATGGATCATTATGATTCTTAATTTAAACAAATTTTTACTTAAATATAATTTTATAAAAAAAGAACAATTTTTGGAACCATTTAGTTAAATTATTTTTCTAAATTTGTTATTTCAATACATGCATTTTTTACAATTGCTAGAACTTAAATAAATCTTTTGAAAAATATTCAAATTTTTTATTTACATAAAAAATTTTCACGCAATGTCCTACGAATTCGCCCCAGACTCTTTAGCCACCTGTCCGTTTGATCCAAATCATAAAGTTGTCGCACACAAACTTCAATCTCATATTATAAAATGCAAAAGAGTATGCACAATTCTTAGTTATAAGATAACTAAAAATAAGCTTTTTATTATCTTTTATTAATTATTATTTAAATTCTAATAATAAGTAAATATTTAGTCTCACCCGGAATTAGAACGACAATTGGTCGCTTGTCCTTTCAACGCATCGCATTTAATACCAACGAGTGAAAAAGAAAAACACATAATGATTTGTATTGATAAAGAGCGCCTGGTCAATAAAAGATCTCGTCATGCTCAAAATTGTGATCTATCAGTGCCGATTTATGAAAATTATGTTCACAATCCGGATGATGAAGACTGGGATCGAGATACTGATATTGATGTTCTTCAGCCGTCACTTGGAAGCAGACCCTCTTTGAAAAAACTAGACTCTAGTGAGGATAAGTCAATATTTGATGATAAATCAGAAGGTGACATAACTAGAAGTCAAAGCCAGTCCTCTTTGAGTACCCTTAGTGAACAAAAAATAAGTCGGGGACGAGGACAGATGCTCAAAATATATGGTAAATTTTAGAAATACCCGATAGTGCTATCAATGGAAAAAAGTTCGGTTCGAATTGATAAAGAATTAATTTGATCAAGAGTATATTTTAAAATTCAGATTTGTTCAATGACTGCTCATTTAAAGAATGGTCACAGGCAATCTTTTTTATGATTAAAAAAGATTAATCAAGATTAGAAAAAAATAAAATTGCAAATTTTTAAATTGTTTAAAACTTCGGAAAATGATATAAGCTTTTAGACAAGGATGAATATTTTTTAGAACCTCTGAATCATAATTTGTCTTTTTAGGAACTCTGTAATTCAAGGCTTTATTTCATTAAAAAGTCATTTCAGAAATGAAAATTGGTCTTAATGTCAGAACGCTTGGAAAAAATTTTAAATTTGTAATTGGTGCAATATTAGAATAGTAACTTTCTTGTCTAAACTCGTTCTCAGAAACCAACTCTACTCTAATTAAATAACTCTAAAATTATGATTTTTCAGGAAGCGAATTACAAAGCTATTTCATGATAAAATATTAGTTTATTTTTATTTATTTATTTTTTTATCTGTGTCGATTTAAGGCTCTTTCGGACTGAAAAAAATAAAAAATCAAAAAATAAAATAAAAAAAGAGTAATAGAAGTGAAAATAAGATATAAAAGAAAATAAAAAAATACATGAAAAATTAATGACAGGTGCAACATGTCCAAGTATTGAACAGATCAGGAAAGAAAGAAGAAATTGTAAGGTAGCAATTACACAATAGAATCAGGTATTCGATATATATTGATTCTAAACCCGCTTAGTACTCGTCCACCAGTCTGACAAACAATGGAATAGAATGACTCAGTTCTGCCCTAACACATCGATTCGAGAATTTTAGTAATTTAAGCTCATTTAAGGTCTCGTGATGTAAAATGTTGGAGGGAGTGTCGTGTTTTAGATTTAGAATAGACTGAACGTCTCAATTTCGGATTATCTGTTTTATTTTAATATTTGCTAGTCATAATGATTTAAGACATGGGAACTTGTTATCCGAAATGGATCCAACTAAAAATTTATAAAGGTTTCCTAAAGTTTTAAAATTTAGACCCCATTTTATTGAATTAAAATTTAATCAAGAATCGAATTTATACCAAGAAACTTTGTCTCTTTTTGTCAAATGATTTCAATTCCATAAATTCTTAAATTTAGATCAGCCTTTTCCTTGTTATAAATGCCGTATAGCCGAATAGTTGGCGTGTTAGTCATGCAAGCAGAGGATCGAGGCTTCAAAACTCGCGAGGGTGAAAAAATCCTCAAAATATCTCTGCAATACGAGGCAATTGTTTAAACCTCTTTCATCATAAAAATAGGGGCACCAGTTTCGGCTGGGTAATAATTGCGGTGTAAATGATCAACTCGATGCAGTAGCCTCTGTTTCAGATCGAAGCCGTTGCTCAAAAAGGTACTTGAAAAGGAGATGAGCCAGAGTTGTTTAAAAGTCACAAGTCTCAAGTCAAGTCCAAGTCAGGACTTTTTTTTTCAAAAGAAATGTGTTTTACGTTTTTTTTTTGCTTTTTTTCCAAAAGTCCAAAAACTAAACAATTTTTGTTGTTGCGATGAATATCATTACTAGAAAATTCTTAAATTGTGTTAAATTAATAATTGTCCAAATCTTGGTTGCTTTGGATAAAAGGACAATTTTTAAAACATTTCTAAAATTTATACAAAATTCACTTTTTAAATATATGTAACTTTTTTAATTATTATTTAGATTCAATTTTTTAAAGAAAATACTTATTTAAATCTCTCTCATCTTTAAGTCGAACCTATTACTTTTAAAAAAAAAATAAAAAAGTCCGGAATTGGACTTTTTTTTTAATAACTTGGACTTTAATTTGGAACTTTTAAACAACTCTGAGATGAGCGCCTCCACATTATCTACTAGGATAGAAAAGGGAAAATTATTATTTTCCTTGCTATATTTACAAAGAAAAGGCTGATCACACAAGAATTAATAGACCATCGAGCCAATGTTCTTGCTAAGTATTTATTAATCTTTTTTTCTAAATTATCCTGTTTCTTATAGATAAAAAAGTGACAAGTTTGTCTGCAAATGGTGGGAGTATTATTCATTTTTTTAAATTCCTTTAGGGATAAATATAGTAAATAATAGTGGACTAATTGAACCTTAAGGAACTCCTTCGGTTATTGAAAATTCTTCAGTAATATGACCATTTACGTTTTCTTTGAATTTCCTTGTGTAAACAAAAGACAATATCCGGTGAATGAGGTAGTGTTTCCTAAAACCCGGCTGGTCCTTAATCAGTAAAGAATTTTTTAAAAAACCATATAACCTCAGATAGATAATGCGTTCAAGCAGTTTTCCCAAGCTGCTTTTCATACTAATTGGTCAATAATTAGATGGATCTTGTGTTTGGGATAACTTTTTAGGTATCATGGTTATATTTGCAGTTTTCCATGATCTAGGAATACTACCTTATCCAAGACTTAGATTAAAAGGATTAATTATATTATTTTAAAAATTTTGGGTTGGGGTATATTTTTCAAAGTTAAATTGTGAATTTGAACTGGTCCTGAAGCTGCGTGTTCTCTTAGCTTTTTTCGAACCAAAATCAACTCATTCATGACTATCGGTTCATTTAGAATGCACTCTTTGTTTTCCTCGAAGAATTTAAAATTAAAATTAAGAATTTCTTTATTTTTTTAAGTGTTTATTAAAACGTTGTTAGGACTAAAAAATGCGATAGAAAATCTTCGTATTTAATTCCCTATTATTAGAAATTAAATGAATCAATTTTGATCCTTTTTTGTTCTAAATTTATTTATTCTTTCCTAAAATGTCTAAGTTGATTTGTCACCATCTTTTTTACAAAACGACCAATTTTGAATCCAAAAATTCTTTAAAGAAAATTCGATGTCAACTTATTTTAAAAAAAAATTTTAATCACTAGACAACGAGTTCTTAGTTTTTTTTTATTTTAAAATCTGTACCGAGCTAATGCTGTTAGGTAGCCTTTATACAATGGAGTTGGGTATTCAATATATCTTGATTCAAAACCTTCTCTTTATTCTTCTGTTCTTCTCTATACTCAACTCAAAAAGTCGATTTGAGACTGTTAGTAGTTTAAGTTTATTGAAAGCCTCCTGATGCATGATATTCCAGGGTTAGCATATTTCAGCTTCACAATAGATCGAACTGCTGAATTTTGAATAAGTTGTATTTTTTGATGTTAGCTTCTGAGAATGAATTTAAACAAGGAAAAGCATAATCCAAGATTGATCCTAATTTTTTTGGTTTTAGACCCAATTTCTTATTTGAGAGATATTTTATAATATTAAGCCTTGAATTACAGCGCTCTTTTAATTCATCTACCATTGAAAAAAATTTAAGTTTTGAGTCCAATGTGATGCCTAAAATTTAACTTTTTCCTCATTATTTAAAATTGTTACCATTAATTTTAAGGTCGAGATTGATTCTAATTTTAGTTTTTTTCTCAAAGCTCATATGTAACATAACAAAGCCTTTAAATGTAAAAAAAACAATTAGTTACAAAAGCTTAAATTTAGTAAAATTTCTTAAATATTTTCTTTACTACAACTCTTCATAATTTATTTATTTGCACATTAAATTTATTTTTTTATCTTATTCTGATAGAGCCTTAGCTCGGTACAGATAAACAAATAAATAATGATTATTAACAAATAATTATTAATTATTAAACATATAATTAATAATAATTAGTAGATTATATAGCAGTATGTAATATTTCTAATTCCATTAGTTTAATCTTCTATTGAAGTCATTATAATTAATTAAATGCTAGTAAATGAATTTTTATTATTTAAATATTTTTTGCTACATTACTAGCTATTTTAAACTAAGCTGTTTTTTTCCTTTTTATTTAAATATTTATTTAATTAATTTAGCTAATCTAAGCACATTTTTTAGCTTTTTTAAATCAAGATATTTATTAATTTGTTTATTTGCGCCGAGCTAATGCTCTTTCAGAATAGAAATAAAAAAAGATAAAATCAAACATTTCTTTCATTTTTTTTAATTTATATTTTATATTTTATATTATTCTTTACTTTCTATTTTCAATAATTATTATTCTGTCCATGGGGCTTTAAATCAATTAGAATAAATAAATAAGAAATTTTGGATCAATAATTGTAGGAGTAAAGATGTGTGCTAAGCCAATTTTGTTGGAAAAAAATCCAAAAACAGTCAATAGTTAACAAAAAGATGAACCTAAATGAATTTTAAATGATCCGATGCAACTAACTAATATTGTGTATTAAATTAAAAATCTAGAAGTTTATGCATCTAGATTTTGAATGATATACTTTTTATAGTATGATAGTTTGAATTTGACTTTATTATTTTCTTTAAAAATATAAGCTCATCCAGAAATTAGGAAATCTTGAAAAACATCTGTAAATTTTTATTTAAATTTTTTAGATTTCACTGAATTAAAAGCATAAGTTCGATTGAAAATTTCAAGTCAATGTATAAACTTATTTTTTCAATAACGAATGAGGACAAAGTATGGTCAGGACATTGGTTAATTCTGAATGTTAGACAAGCAAAAAAAAATAAAAAAAAGATGATTTTTAAAAACTTGATAATTTTCAAAATATTATCCATATTTAAAAATTTAATAAAGAACAATTCACGAAAAATACCCTATAAGACAAAATACATAAAATTTCGGAATTTATTGTAAATAATTTTGGTAAATCTATAAAAAAAATAAAAAAAAATTTAAAAATTTTTGCATTTCATCAATTAATGTAATTTTTAAATATTAAGTAAGTTATTAGTTTAATGCTACGATATCCTGACAAGAAGAATGGATTAGCCCATAACTGCTTTTTAACAATGTGGGAATGCCATTTCGATTGAATACATCTAAAGCCGCCTTGAAAGCTTTCCCTTTGAATTCTCATGCTGTTTTCTTATTAATCTTCTCCTTTCACATAATTTTTTTAAACTCATTTTCGCTAATTTCATCTAATAAGCCGTAATTCTTCTGAAAATTTTTATATTTTTTACAGATCATGTCTTTTAGACTAATTTTATTTAAACGTGAATTTTCGAAAAAGTTTTTCTAATAATGAAAATTAATGTTATATCACCAAGCTTTATTAAATGTAACAAAAAATTTTTGATAAAACTTTCAATGATATATAAAACATTTTATAATTCATTTAATTTTGCAAAACTGAATAATTAAAAATTGTTGATTTTTTTAAATTTTTTCTATTTGAATTAATCCTTAATTATTTTGAGCTATTTATTCATGATTTTGTGTTCAATTTGTTCATAAGTTGATTTAAACTTTATTTTATTTCCACTTATTTCACTATCGGGTTGAAAAAAAAAGCATTTTAAAAAATATTTATTTTACAAATTTAGAGAACAAAAAATTCAAAAGAAACTAATTTCATTTTAGAAAAAAAACTATACAACGTCAATTGGAAGACTTAAGATTTGTTTATTTGTTAACATGCCATTCCAAAATAAAAAATTAAGCATTTGTTTAAAAAATAAATTATTTCAGAATTAAAGCAATGTTACTTTTTACCATTAATGTTCATCTAAAACCTCAAAAATTATTAATCCTTGGAAAATAATTTTGAACAAAAAAAATTAAATTAATTTAGAAAAATTTAAAAAAAAACTTTAACATTAATCAGAAGTATTATCTAAAACTTTGAAAAAAACATTTATATTATCCGGAATGTTGGTGGACGAAAAAGTTTCGAGCGATTTTCTTTTATCTAAACATCCATTTTCGTCGAACAAATCATTTAAATTAAGATCTGTCACAATTTCATTTGAATCATTTAGAACAAAAATCTCATAGTCCTCATCGTTTATTTTCGAGTCAAAATTATCAACTACAAGTCCATTCTTGATGGAATCAACTTTTTCGCGGGTCAGTTGAGCAAGATTTTCTGGTATGAACACATCTTTGTTGAATTTAAAAACCAAGTGATGAATGACACTGTATCTTACGCCTGGCTTAAATTTTGGCTCTGAATTCTGCATCAATTTTTCCTTTTCCTTTTTTTTCTCTTCTACGACTTCAATTAGTTCTCCGATTAAAATGCCTTCTATTTGACCAGTCGCTTCGCCAACCAAGCCACCAACTAAAGATCCTATTACTGCGCCAACGACCGGTACCGGTATGATCATTTGACCAAGAATACCACCAGCCACTCCTCCGGCAGCACTCATCGCTCCTCTAGTGACTCGCTTAGCAATATACTTTTTGAACTTAATTTCGGATACTTTTCCCTCTTTCAAATTTTTGTGGGCCTTGTACAAATCGAAGCCCATTGTGACACCCTCAACTCCTACACCTATAGCCGATCCAGCTGCTTCGGCCACTACCGGGAGTCCGGCAGAGACTGCGCTTCGGGGAAAATTGGTCGCCACATGCTTGGCTGAATTGACAAGCAAAACGTGGGCGCCCTGTTGAGCCAAATTTTCGACCAATTTTTGCGACACATTTTTGCCTATAATTCTTTTGGCAGCTACATCATTGGGATTTACAATGAAAAGCTTGGCAGCCTTGCCAGTCTTGCAAAATATGGCAAAATGTTCATCATTATTGACAAAAATGTTGTATCTTTTTTGACCTATGTAGCTTCTTGCCTTTTGGATGCATTCGTCAGGAGGTAAGCACGACTCAGTAATTGAATAGAAAACTTTGTAGATTGAAATTTTGTCCAAATCGATTTGGAGAGTGTCCAGTTTGACTCCAATGAGGCGGTTGTGGCATCCGCTTCCATCCGGTTTGAGGATAAAATTTTCCAATGAACATTGGGTTTGAGTGTCATCGAAGTAAACTATTTGAACTATATTTTTGTCGGGATAGACTTGCTCCAAAATGGCATGGCAATATTTTAAAGGGTCCAAGGAGAGAACCAGATGATCGCCAGGGTCCAACTGATCCAAGGAAATAATTTTTTGCTCAGCATCATATTCATTAAGGGCTTCGAATGAGCGATTTTTTTTGAACAAATTGGTTTTGTCTCGAATAGTAACCAAGTTGGTTACGCTCATGCTTTTTTCCAGCGCTAGTTTTGAAATGGTATTTTTGAGCTGAAAGAAAAGCTCAAAAAAAAAGCTCTCATGTTTCGCTGTATTAATCACCTGTGTTTGTTACTAATAGAATATAATTTAAAATTTCTAAATACGTTGCTTTGAGTTTCTAGAAAAATTTGAAAAAATAAAGCCAAAGTGAAATTTTAGCTTGGTTTATCTTTACCTTTCTAAATTATAGTGCTTCAACCTAATTTTCAACTAAACTTTTAAAATTTCAGTTTGAGTTAAATTATCATAAAATATTTGTTTTTAAACACAAAAAAAACTAGCTTGAATCCAATTTTCTATGAGGCAAATGCAAGTTTTTTCAATTAAGCTAGACCTTTTATGGAAATTTCTAAAAAATTTTATTAAATTTAATTTTTGTTGTAAAAAGTAATCAAAAAGCAAAGAAAAAACTACCAATGATTATTTGTGAGTACCTTTGAATATGCATAAAAGATCTATTAAAAAATCTTTTCGAAATTGAATTAAAATTGATCGGTCTATAGAAAGCAATAATTTTTTGGAATAAAAGATTTTTATTTCAATATTTTATTTTTAAAAATGAACTAAATAAATTTTTTTCGACTTTTTTTATTAAAAATTATTTAATTTGAATAGGATCATATGTAGACAATTTATAGCAAAATAAATCACATACATTTATTTAAATTATTCTAAAAAAATTTTCGATTTAAGAGTTTTTTTATTGTCAATTAGAAATAATCTAATGCTTGCCTTTTGGTTCGAACTCTTTTATTTACTAGAGAAAAGGCAATTCAAGTTGATCATTTGAAAAATTCAGGAATTGATTTTAAGTATCTTGTTTAGATATAATTGAATTTTTATTTTATTTCATTTTACTTTTTCCGTCAGATTAATTAAAAATAAATTTTCTCTCCCAGCAGAAGTTTTATAGTCCTCCATAATCCGACTCAGTCGGAAGAAGCATATAGCGTTTGGGTGATGGCAAATATGAAATTCGATATTATTTTAATCAAAAAAAGTTACAAAAAAACTATTTATTGAATATTTAGATTAATTTAAATAATAACCAATTAAGACTGAATTGTCCTAAATTCGGATTAAAATAATTTTATTTGAATTATTTGACACTTGTAAGATTCTGCAAGCTTTTTTCCAAAAATTTTTAGTAGCAT
The DNA here is from genome assembly GCA_019054805.1 of Brachionus manjavacas. Taxonomy (NCBI): domain Eukaryota; kingdom Metazoa; phylum Rotifera; class Eurotatoria; order Ploima; family Brachionidae; genus Brachionus; species Brachionus manjavacas. The sequence continues at coordinate 9,626,372 of JAHQIY010000003.1, read as the reverse complement.
GCTCAGTAAATATTTTTGAATTTTTAAAATTATTTTTTAATTAAACTTTGTTCTTGTTTAAAATTCTTGTCTGCATTTACTTTATCTCTCAAAAAATTAGCGTTGTATTATTCAAAAATATTTTGATTATTCAAATTAACTTGACACCATATCAATTATACCTGACAATATATAAATTTTGAATTTTTATTATTAATTAATTTATTTTGAAATGATTCCATTAATTTTTGGAAAAATCAGTATTTAAAGGGGAATGAAACAGAAGCGTTTATAAAAAGTTGAAATATAAAATTTTCAACTACTAAGCCAACTATTCCAATAGTACATATGAGAATTCAAGCAAAAAGATTTTCCTTAAATTTTTTTTTTTAATTACTCTTTTTGTATGATTTTCACTCTTACAAATTTTTTTATTTTTTTTCAAATTTTTCAAGCAAAAATTTTCTAAATTGAGTGTGAACCATAATGAATCAAATGAATCATAATCTGTTAGAATTTTAAGAATCTGATCTTCCGCTCAAAAGTTACAGCTGTCTAAAGTTCCTTTTTTTTAAATTAATGATTTATGTTAGATAACCGTTATTTTAAATATAACAATTTTAAAAAAATTTGATAACATTTTGCAACCCAAAATCGGGAGTGATTAGAAAAAATTAAATTTTCATTTTATTTAAATTAAACTAAAATTGTAGGAAAGCATTATTTTGCGTTCAATAAGTATAATTTCAATATATTTTTTACTCTCTCCTCCTTATGATTTATTTTATAAAAGGATACTGGTTAAGTACAAGGTCAAGCTCTTGCTTTATTTTGAATCAATTATTGTTTTGTTATTTTAAATGTAAAATTAAATAATGAGCAATCTTAATCGAACATGTGCTCTTTGCAAAGTCCGGTGTGATTCTAGACCAAAACTCAATAAAAATAAGATCTAGTTGAGTGAAAATTTTACTTCGGACATTTGGAATAGATTAAGAAACTTACAAATATCTTTGTTTTGATTGTCATGGATATCTTTCAAATTCATGTTTCAACAAAGACGAACTTATTAATTTAATTGAAGCTTGAAGAGCTTATTGAAACTGAAATTGAATTAATAAAACCTTTTTTTAAATCGACCCTTTAATTGATACAGTTCCTGAATCTACCAAAGAAATTTAAAAAAAAACCTGCTAAAATGAGACACAAAAAGCAAGAGGACGACCTAAGCACTTTAAAAATTTTGACACTTCATCAAGTAAGTACTGGAACTTAATCACAAAAATTGAAAAGGGTTATTATACCAAATCTAGCAGATCAATTACAGTCAAAGTTAATAATCATTGAAAACAGATGACTCAGATCTGATCTCAAAATTTTTTGCTGACAATCTTGAATCCATAATTTTAGCCGTTGAATCCGTGGGAGAGCCGGATAATTAAGTGCTATCTCCGACACTCATTGAAGACAATGACACAGATTCTTCAATCAACAGAAGCGAACTTCTAAAAAGTCTTAAGAAATTAAACTCAAAAGCAGCGTGTGGATTCGACCGCATATCGAAAAAAGTTCTAAAAAATTTGCCAAACAATAAAATTTTAGTAATTCTAAAAATTTTCAATTTCTTACTAAAATTTGGCTACATACCTGATCAGTGGAAATAAGCGAAAATAATTATGATCATTAAAAAAGACAGGCCTCCTGACAAAATTTCCTCATTTAGAGTAATTTCACTTCAAAATTGAATTGTAAAACGGCTCGAAAAAATCATAAATAATAAAGTTCAGCTTTGGGGTGAAAATAAGAAAATATTCCCAGAATGTCAATCAGGCTCCCGACAGAAGAGAAGTACTCAAGACCAAATTTTCAGAATTAACCAATCGATCCTAAATGGATTCAATAAAAAGCAAATTACCAGTGCAGTATTTTTTTATCTAAGAAAGCGTTTGATAAGACATCTCATACCAGAAAAGTGAAAAAAATCCAAGCTTTGGGAATTAAAAAAAGTTTGCTAAACTGGATTAAGAATTTTCTCCAAAATCGAACTTTTCAAATTTTTCAAAATGGATCATTGTTCGAACTCAAGTGAATCCGGGCCGGTGTTCCACAAGAAAGCTGCCTTTGACCTACAATCTCCATTTTATATTTTAATGATATAGTAAAAAGCCTTCCGCCAGAAATACATGTTGCACTTTTTGCCGACGATCTTGTATTTAGTACACAAGCAAATCCTAAAATAAGATAAAAAAAATGCTTCAAAGAGCAATGGACAATAAAGTCTCAGAGGACAATAAAACAAATAGTGAATACTCTCTTCTTTTTGCTGATCACTTGATCAAATTTTATATTTTTAAGAAAAAAGGAAATCTAGAAAATAAGATAAACAAATATTTAGACGAACTAGAAAAATGGCTCTTCAAGTGGAAGATGAAAATATCTGTTGAAAAGTCTTGCTTCATTGTCTTCACTAAATATAATAAGGAAAATATTGACTTAAAATTATTAATATATGAAAATAAAATTGTGAGTCAAAAGGAAATAATGTTTATAAGTATAATATTTGATTCAAAATTAACCTTTACCCCCAATGGTTGATGAATAAAACAGCGTTTTAGTTCAAGGTTGAACTAAATAAAAATATTGTCAAACAAAAAGTGGGGTCTTGATTATTGCACACTAGAAAACCTATATAAATCTTTAATCGGATCTATAATTGATTACTCTTTTCCGTGTCTAAATTCACTTTCGGAGACAAAAATTAAAAAAATTCAAGTCTTACAAAACTCAGCAGTTCGTTTTACACTATACATTTACGTTATATACTATACATTTACATTTACGTTTTACACTATATTTTAGTATTAAACTAAAATATAATACTCCTTCCAATATTTTGCATCATGAGGCCTTTAATAAACTTAAATTCTTAACTGTCTCGAATCGACTTTTTGAATTGAGCGAAAGATATGTAGCGGGAGTACTGCGTCATTCTGTTCCATTGGTTGTCAAACTGGTCGATGAATAAAAAAGCGGGTTTTGAATCAAGGTATGTTGAATACCCAACTCCATTGTGTAATTGCTATCTTACTATTTCTTCTTTCTTTCCTGAACTGTTCAATACTTAAATACTTTTCACATGTCACTTCTTACAATTTATCAATTTTTAATTGTCTTTTTATTATATTTCAACTTATTTAAATTTTATCTTATTTTTTCTTTACATTTTTATTTTTATTTTGTTTTTTTTTAATCTGAAGGAGCTTTAGCTCGGCACAGATAAAACAAATAAATAAATAAAGTGTCATCTGATATTTAGGTACTTGCCAAAAAAAAGAAAAAATAGTATAATTTGGTGAAAGAAAGATTTCATAGAGAATGATTTATAATTAATCCAGAATGAACACGAATAAACTGTAATTTTTACATTTGTACCCTTGGGCCCGTCAATCCGATCTTCTCGTAAGACGTATTGGAGCAGCTATTTAGGCTCCTTGTTAACTTAAACGCCCATGGTTAAGTTAATCAATATTCCTATGATATCGACAAGGATGTGGCTATATCACAAAAACAATTTCTTATACTGAATGAACTAATAAAATTTTTTTTTCCTAATCTTGAATAAAAAAAAACTGAAATTTTTTGTTTGCATTTTTTGCAAAGCAAGCAAAATTTACTAGGATCTAATTTTTTTATATGTTCTAGTCACTAAATGGAGCAAAAAAAAAATATCCGATGGGTCTATAGCTTTGGGGTATCTTTGGACCTCAAAAATAATTAAATTGGAAATTTTGTTTTTTGCAGGACTAATGGGTCAGTTAGTATTAATTCAGTTATTTATCTGCCATTTTCGAATTCCTTCCTGGATTCTGAGACTTTAAATATACTAACAGCCAAATTAGCCTTAAAAAAAGCCGAGTTATCTAACATAAATCATTAATTTAAAAAAAAGTAACCTTAGACAGCTGTAACTTTTAGGCCAAAGATCAGATTCTTTAAATTCTAACAGATTATGATTCAGCTCGTCGATATCTACCAGAGAATATATAAAAGTTTGTTTTCTCGATTTTTAATCATTATCCTTTAGAGCTTGAAGTGAATAATTTTAATGAAATAATGAATTTTTAAGAAAAATATGGTCTTTATTCATTTCAAGATAGAATTTTTGAAAGATTGACGACTTTTGTTTCCAAATGTCATTTTTACAATTCTTCTTTAAATTTAAAAGAGAGAATAAAGAAAAATGACCCAAGAAACTTGAATTATAATTTAACAAACAGCAATAATCTAATATTACCGATGGAGAAATAACCTTTGAGTATTTTTATTAAAGATTAATAAATTGCTTTGTTATCATGAGATCAATGTTGAAGTTTTCATTCAAGCTTTCAATTTTTAATAACATTTATATAGATTTAGTTGAATATTTAATTATTTAACTTAAATAACTTGTTGTTAAATTTTTTCAAATAACTATGCAACGAATATTTTTAATATTTTTTTGAAATTGAATAATTTTATAAATATTTTATTAATTTTATTTATTTATTTGTTTTCTGTACCGAGCTAAAGCTCCTTCAGAATAAATTAAAAATAAAATAAAAAAATAAAATAAAAATAAAATTAAAGTTGAAAAGACATAAATTGGAAAAGATTGTTTGTTGTTGTTAATAGTTTATTTAATATTTCAAAAGAAATAAAGGCTTTGAGTAATGGAACTCCTTTCGCCTCCGTTTCATGTGGCACATGTTTAAATATTTATTTTTAATGAATTTAAATAAATGAAGTGTTAATCAATCTCTTGAGGCTCATTACTAATTAACAATAATTAGTAATTTGGTCTCATAATTTAATTAAAATGAATTTATTTTTATTTTTTCTGTTGCAATTATTAATTTAATGAACTTATTAATTACTGATATGATAAACATAAATTAATTAAAAGAATCAGATAAATATTAAAAAAATTATATTTTTCCGTATCTCTATTTTCCAAACAAACTTAAAATAAGACCTAAAGAAGAATGGCAGAATTACAAAATAGTGAGTTAAATTTAAGACCAATTCAACAATATGAATCTGATAAATATGAAGCAGATGAACAAAAAAGTCATCCAGTAATGAAATAAAAGAAAAACTGGATAATTGCAAAAACTTCCGAGAAAACATACCAAGTTATCGAATGGTTAAAAGAAAATACAAAATGGTCATATACGAGGCCATACGAAACAGAAGCTGAAACAAAATAAGAGTACCGTTGTAATAAAGTTAAGAAAAGAGGCCCGCAATGCAATTCAGCTTATGTTTTTTATACAATAGCCACAATCAATCAGTTACAATGTTCAAAACCACTAATAAACACAATCATGATGAGATCAATCAAAACTCTAACAAAAAAAGAATCAATGAATCTACTAAACACGAAATTCAATGCCTCTGTGCTCAAAACCCACTAATAGCTCCAAAATTTATACTAAAAACATTGACCGAATTGACTAAATCAAATCAAGAAATAAATTTTCCAATTAATAAACAGTTATGCAATTTCCTACATTATGCTGATGAAATATTGAAAGTAGAAAATGAAATAAGACAGACAAGAAGCAAATCAAATAACTGGACCAAATAAACTGCACAGTCATTCAGCTACACAAGAAGTTAAAAGAAAAAGAGGTAGACCTAAGAAAACTGCCAAATAGTTATTTCATTTTATCTTCTTAATTTTACTCAAAAATTTTTTTTTACTTTGTTTATAAATTTCTTTATTATTTTTCTCAAAATTTAATTTTTTTATTAAATAAAAAAAATATATATTTATTTATTTCATTTAAAAATAAATAAATAAATATTAAAATAAAAATTGTTACCGTTTGAGTCATTTCGTAGCTCTTATTTAGTAATTTTAGAGGCCAAAAATAATTAATAGATGAGTCCAAAGTAGTAATTATATATCCGATAATTAATTAATTATTGAGTCCAAAATAATTATGAGTCCGTTTCATTAAAAGAATGAGCCCATTTAAATTATTCCCGTTGATTAACTTTGAAATTTAAAGTCTGCATGAATTCAAATATCGAGCATTGGGTGCAGCAATCGATCATCAGAAAATCAAAACGTTCAAACCGAGAAATGTAATCAAGGAAGAAAAATTGTACAGGTATTTTACTATTTTTACAGGTATTTTTTCTACTTCAAAAAGCATAAGGCTTAAAAGACTAATTAATTTGTGGTTTTAATTTAAAAAGCACTTGAAATAAAACACCGATTTCTAAGACAATTTTTTTACAATTAGAATTTAATCACAAACTTATTTAGAACTTTAGAAACAAAAAATCTAAATAAATTAGATCGAGTACATCTTAAATGTGAACTCGTATCCATGGAGCAGCAATTTAAATATTTTTAAAATATTCATAGAATTTCTATTTGAAGACCACAAAATCTAAACTGGACACTAGAAGCAATGACCAAACCGACCGAAAAATATCTTTTAGTCGTCTCTTTTCTTGAAGGTTGGTCCATTTAGTTTAATAATAAAGTCAATTTAGATGATTATTTTTTTGATTTCTTTTAGGAGAAAACTTTCCAGAGAGAAAGAATACAAAATTTGTTATTGAGGCCAAGTTCGATGGCGAACAATTGAGCACAGACCCAGTTGAACATAGCTCACCAATTGACATATCCCAAGAGCTTGCTTGGGGCTTAGACAAAAAATCGCTTCAACTTCACAAACTACAGCGTAGTTGCATAAAAGCAAACTGTTTTGCCATAAACCAATCTAGCAAAGAACATGTAGGATACATTGTCATAGACATTAGATCAGCGCCTGAATCACCAGGAGTACATTTGATATTTTTTTTAATAAATATTTTTACAAAAAAAAATTAACTTTTAGAGACCTAAATTTTTTCCCCTCCTACAGTCAATCTATGCCAAATCGAAGCCTCAAATTAAAGTGAATATTTACATAGAGGAAGATCAATCTAGCCAAGACGAAAAACCCGAGCTAGAAGTGACTCAGCGAAGCAACAATTCTCGGCCTGGATCATCGCATTCAACCAACCAAGCTGGGTCACAACATTTCCAAGTTATCCTAAATGAAAATGAGGGCTATTTCAGCATCGGAAAAAGTGGTCCTGATTGCAAAATTTATGTTCTAACAATCACCATAGCATTTGCTCGCAACTTGGTCAGATTGCTGACCAACTCGGACCAACATTCGACAGCAAATTTTTTTTTCATGTACAAATTTCTTGGCAATCAAGTTGCTACTAAACCATTTGGAGATATCATATCTTGTCAAATAAATGGCGAGAGATCTTCGATTCGTTTTTATTCTACTTTGGAAAATTTTAAACTCTTTTTCAAGCAACTTGCCAATTTGGAAATTTTTTTTTGCTCTCAAGACCGAGCGGTCGGCAAGTGTGTGTTCAACTGGAGATTGATTTTGGAAAATTGGGATGGCAATAGCCTGGTCTCTTGTGATGGTCCGATAGTCTTGGATGAATTGCTTAAAATAGAAGCTTTACCTACAAGTCATGGACGAGTATCACCTGCTCCAGATGTCAACATGGCTCCGGTAATCGGTCTCCAAGTGGGTTTATTCAAAGAAGAAACAGAAGTATCAAATGTTCAAGAGAGTAAGGAGATCAATGTGGCTCAAAACGCAGCAGAAACTTACCGAAAATCACCATCACCTACCGGGTCCAACCTAAAACAGTCTTCTCAAGTAATATTCCAAAACGAATGCAATACAATTACTGTTGAGGAAAAGCCAAAAGAATCTATTGTCAGTCTCAAGAGCAGTTCGGCGCGGGAGTTTACTACCAACCATAATGCTCATTATATACCTGAAGACTTGCAGCTCAAGGCTGCGTATGAACTTCAAATATGGAAGGAAGCGCGGGAAAAAGAATTCGAGCAACAAGTAATTTAAAAATTACTAAAAGTTTTTTTATGTATCTTTATTTCCTCAATTTTCAAGTCAGATAGAAACAAAAATTTAAATATTCAAGCTTTTTATTTTAGCAGATTAAAATTTATAATCTTTTTTTAAAAAGTATTAAGCTAAGTTTTGTTTCGCGTCTAGCAAAAACGTCAGCACTATCTTTATTGATTATTAGAATCAATAGCGCATCAGTTATCTAGGTATATGAAATGTTTATTTAATAAGAAATAAATTTGACTAGAGGGCAAACTAACCATAGCAAAAAATAGTTAGAAACTCTTTCATTATAAAAGGTGGGGACTGGTTTAGCTCTAAAAGGTACTGGAAAAAGAGATGAGCACCTCCTTTATTATCCGCTAGGGTATAAAAAGGATTTATTTTTATTATTATTTATAATACTCAAAATTTGAAAGTTTTTGATTAAAAATTAAAAAAAGGATAAATGTTCGAATCCTAGTCTAGTTGAAACTTTAAAAAGCAGCAAAAAAAAAAGCTTAAAAATCTACAAGGTTTTCATAAGCATAAACTCGTTGCTCCGCTGCCGGAATAAAAATAAAAAGAGAGAAATTTATTTGGATTATTTAATTAATTGAAAATTTAATTTGAAAAGTTGATGTTAAAAAAAGTTGTTCATATTTTTGAATTACATAATGTATCCACTGTTGAAAAAATATTGCAAAAGTGAAATGTTTCAAATATTTTTTTTAAGTTGCAAAAAAAATATGATTTTAAGTTAATATTGCAAGCATTTTCATTTTTGAAATTAAACTTTTTGGTGAAATTGAACGAGTTTAATTTTTATTTGAAATACTGAAATTTTTTTTTTAAATTTTGAACTTTAATTAAGTTAAAGTCTAAAGATAAATTAAATATAAAATTAACCATCGACTTGAATGATTGATAGTTAAATCATTGATGATTTTTTTATAAATCAAATCAATTGTGAAATTTTTTAAAATCTTAAGTAAAGTAACTTTTTTTTAAACCTTGAGTCTGCTTCATCCCTTTACAAAATCAATAGTTTTAAACAAGATGATTGCAAAATTAAGAATAAAATGAATTCTTTTTGATTCAAGTTTCAAATAAAAGGTTAAAAAACAACTAATTTATTTTTCTTGTATAAATGCTCGAATTTTTTTTCAAATAAAATTTTATGTTTAGCTATGTAAAAATTTTACTTTTATTTACACATTTAGGTTTTAAATATCAAGATTCGTCAATAATCAATGCATCCTTGGAATAGATAAATTTTCAAAAAGACAAAAATTAAAAACAACAAAAATTTTTCTTACAAATTGTCCTTTTTTTTGCCAAATTTTCAGCCTTGAATTCCAGAATTTTAGCTTTCTAAATATCTTTAATAGTTTTGGCTTAGATTTCAATTCAACATTGGCTTTCAGACTATTTTATTATCAATAATTTCAATTTAGAAAGTTAAAATTACTGAATTTAGGACTGAAAATTTGGCTATAAAAAAGAGAATTTTAAGAAAAATTTTAATAATAAAAAAATCCTGTATTTTAGACATAATTTATTTATTCAAACTTTTTTTAGTCATTTTTTTAAGTGTGAGTGAATATGAGTGCTAGAAGGTAAATAGAAATACAAATTTTGTAAAAAAATTTTTCTTTTGTTCATTTTTTCAAATATTTCTATATTTTAAATTTTTTTTATTGATCGAAAACTAAATAATAAAAATAAACATTATTTTCGCCAGTTCCTTATCTTTTAAAATCATTATTCTTCCACTTTTAGTGGTTCCAACCCAGTAGCTAAAAGGCGTTTCAACTTTAATAATAATAATAATAAATAATATATATGAGCTACTTCAAGCAAAGCTTGGGGAGACGAAAAACTGTAGGAATTCGTCTATGGTAGCTACGTTTGCCATTTTGCTGGTTTCATATGTTCATATGTTTTTTGGTGATATTTTTAAGTCATAATGGTAAATGAATTTTTCATCTAACTTCATTTATAACAAACTTTTCAAGCATTTTTTGATCCGAGTCTTAGTGCTTCAGTGTTTGTGATGCTTAGATATTGATTCAGATGGTTTTTGAATTCATTGACAGAAGAAGAGCTCACGACAAAATCTGGGAGAACGATCCATTTTGGTGTAGTGCGATTTAAACAAAAGTTTTCTCGGTGACTACAATTCTTTAAGGTCGGTCTACTTAAGTGGTGCGAGCTTCTTCTTACTCCTGCCGCAAAGCCTGACGTTTTAGAGATATTTCTCCCTAAACATTTATGTTACCAATTTTTTAGTTTTAAATCCATAGTAGAATTTGTAAAACTGGATTAAATCATCTCTGTTTCTTCTATCTTCTAGGTAAGTCATTTTCAATTATTATGACCGTTCTTTGTATTTCAAGTTTCTAAGACTGGACACTAGTTTTTCTTCTCTGAACCTTTTCCAATTCTTTAATTTCTTTTTTATGCTATGGTGACCAATCTGGTTTAAATTATAAAAAATCATGTATATATAGAGCTGTATAAAAAAAAGATATACAATTAGAATTTAATGATCTGACCAGTCACCATTTCTTTCAATTACAATCATTGTAACCTAGAAATATGATTATATGATTTTTTATAATTTCTGTATTTAATAAAATAATTTAATATGTTCGTACTTAATAATTTCAAAAAAGTATGAAGTGAAAATAAAGTTTATTTTGTAAATAATATTTAAATATTAATTTTCATATTTTGTTTAAAAAAAATTGAATGTAATAATAAAAAATCCATTTGTCCTTTTTTGTTTTTTTACCATTTTCTCCTTTTTTTAAAAAAAATTACCGAAATTTACGTAAATTTTCGTCAAAAAATTCAATCAAATTTTAATTTTTTTCCTTTTTCAAAAATTCAAAAAAAAATTTTTTTCATGAAAATCGGTTTTTGGAATTTCTTTTTCACTGAATTTTACAAAATTTAAATTTAAGATGATGGGGTCCGGGATCTAGTCTCGCTTAATTTAATAAGGTTGATTAAAAAATTAAATAACTCTTTTTTTTAAAAAAGTACTCAAAAATTAAATCTAATGTCAAAACATTAAATACTCAAGTGTTTCAAGAAAAAACGGATTCAATGAAGTTTTTTACTTAGTAGTTGAAATTCACATAAGAAAGCAAAATAAAGATTAATAAAGAGACTCGCACAAAAAAAATCTTTTTTTCAAATTTTTACTCTAAAAAATAAAAAATTTTGTGAAAATTCTTTGCTAAAATAAAAATCTCACTTTCATAAGAAGATGACCAAAAGATGGAGCATAAAAAAAACGAAATTGAAAAAAACAAAACTTTAATTTAATAATTTCTAAATTTTAATTGAAAAAATAAAGCTAAAAAAAAATGAGGCAAAAAAATTTCAAGCATTGGCGGATGCGTTCAAACAACGCGACATAGAACGCGAAATAATGGTACAAAAAAAAATTAAAGAATACAATGAATTGGAAAATTTGCTTAAAAATAGTCTAAACGAAGTTGAAAAACGAGAAAAACAACTTGCTTCAAATGAGGCTCATATTGCCAGGATGAGAACTGATTTGAATAGAGATTATGAAAATAAACTGGGTGAGTTAAGAGAAGCTTCTAAAAGAGTACAAGAAAAAGCCGACCATCAAGTTTCTTTACAAAAGTATACTTTTAATCATTTTTAATAAATTTTAATTTCAAAATTCAAACCTAATTTTTTAGATCCAAAATTGACAGTCTCGAAGAAGAAATCGACCGGTTGAAGAAAAAAGTACACTTTTTTTTAAATTGGGCTAAATTCTCAAAACATCTTATCAAGGTATATGAAAGTGAAAAACGATACTCCGAAAAAGAAAGCGAATTTTTGAGATTTAAAGAAAAAGAAAACAACAGACCCGAAATAAGACTTCAATCTGAGATAAACGTTCTTAATTTGGAAAAGGTAAAAAAAAAAATGTTGTAAAAAAAGTCAACTTTTTGAAAAGATTGAACTTGAGCGAAAGTTGGATGCAATGACCAAGGCCAAAAACCATTACAAAGAGCAATGGACTAAGGCCCTGCAAGAAATAGCTTCAATGAAAAAAAAGGAAGAATCGAATGCAAAAGCTTTGCTTAGGAGACAACAAATGGAGTTAGAAAACATGAAAATGAAGCTTCTAAGCAATGAAGAAAGTGAAAAACTAAGATCGGATGAACAAGAGTTGCTGAATCTAAAAAGTGAAATAGAAAAGTAAATTTTTCATTTATTGTCTAGTTAATTTATTAAATTTTGGTAAGACTTAAGTTAAAAAATTCGGATAAGACCTCGTTAGCAAGTGATTATGGCTCGGCAAGTTATTTACCAAATCTTGAGAATATAGATCCGAATTTGCAGAATCACATCAATAGATTGTTAGAAGAGAAAGAGACTTTGCTTCGGACCGGTGTTTACTCAAATTCGGATGCTATTATTATCGAACTAGATAAACGAATTAAAGATTCATTGAATCAAGCAAATTTTTATAAGAATTGAAAAAATTTGAAGCGTCTTTTCAAATATTTTTTTCTGACATTTTTTTATATTTTTTGAGTAAAATTTTTATAGTAATTTTTTATTGTAATAAGAATAAAGCAAAAAAATTCCAAGCATTCTCTGTTATTATTGATATTTTTTCGCTCCTTATGGAGCATATGGCCAGTAATTTCGATTTTCATTTAAGTCGATCTTTTGTGACTACTGACCTCAATGTTACAATAAAAATTCAAAATATTAATTAGTAGGCAACAATAAATATTTATCTGATCTAAGACATTAATAATTTTTATAAATTATTTAATTAACATTTAGTTTTATTACTTTATTTTTAAATATTTCATTTAAATACTATACTATTACAAATCATGAGTTGGTTTCAAATTAAAGTAGATTCATTGCTATGGTTTGTCTAATAATTCACTCTTTTTATTTTAATAAATAATTTAAAAACACGAATTCGTAACTTTTATTAACACTCAAGTTGTGGCCGGACTTAAGTGTAACAAATTTTTAAATAAATTGAGTGTCTAATTTATTTATTTATTTCAATGAACGCTTTAAAGGCGATGTAAAAAAAAAAGTAAAAAAAAATAAAATGTAAAAAATAAGACAAAGGTATAGTGTTTTCAAAAAAAAAATTGAAATCTAATATAAATGTTAAAATTTTTAATTTCAATAATTATTATTCATTTTGTGCTCTTTTTTGTAAGGTGCGCGTCATTCAATACGTATCGATGTTATTTTTTCCCAGATATCTATATATCATTTTGTAGAGAAAAAAATTCTAAGATTAAAGGTATATAACATTAAATAGGTTTCTTATATAATAAAGGAGATATAAGGCTTTAAAGAATTTTTTGGCTTTTAGAGTATTTTTTTTTTTTTAATTTTTACAGAAAAATTGTTATTTTATTAGATACTGGATTTGGGATCGACAAGTTCTATTTTTTGTGTCCACAATCATCCTTGACCCTTATTTTTTTGACCAATACCCGGAAGTGTCTTATTACTCAGCCATGGTAGTTCCTATAATCTTAAAACTAAAAAATTTGAATTCCTTAGTAATTTTTACATTAATTATTTTTTATTTTGTCTTTTTTTCTCAAAATAAAGTTGCCAAAAAACAGTGCAAAATTGTAAATTCTTGTAAAAAGAATTAGTTGAAAGAGTTTAACTGGATTTTAAGCAACATAATAGCTTTTTATTATAAATAAAACAAAAAAATTTAATTCTATATTTTGGACTTAATTTTTGAAATGTGTAAGCCAAATTCTCAAAGAAATTTTCTCTGATTTTACCAATTTTTTACACACGGTCCTAATCCAATTCATCTCCTTGGATGTCCAAGCCACCGCAGTCTTTTAATCTTGATGCATTGACTTATTGGTTTGGAATTCTTTCTACTGTATCAGTTTAGTTTCTATTAGATTTATCACTAGAATGACCGGTGTCAATTAGACACCGTCTTTTATTGTGAATAACTTAATGAAGCTTTAAAAGACTTTTTTTTATTTATTAGACTTTTAAAAAATTTAATCTTTTTTGTTCATTATAATAAAATCCATAAGATTAAATAAAATTATCAAAATTTAGCAAGAGATTTTTCAAAAATTAGCTTTCTAAAAAAGTTTTATTTTGAGTTTGGTCATTAGAGTTTTACTTAAATAGTTTGATATGTTATAACAATTAAGATTTAATTAACGTAGAAGATACCTTGAATATGGGATATTTTCCAAAAATAAAGCACAAATTTAAATGTCACTCAAAAAAAAACTGTCTAATAAATAAATTAAAAATCAAAAAAAAAACGGCGTTAATTTCCTAGTAGAAAATAATTCAAATTTAAACTTTTTTCCAATCTTAGCAAAATCGTAAAACAATCTTAGCAAATTAGTACTGTAAATTTAATAAATTTTTTTAAGAACCATTAACAGAAACAGATTACGTGTTTTAGATAAAAGCATTTTAAATACTTATGTAATAACATTTCAATGAACAAAATTTGTTCTGCCCTCTCCTTTGGTAATGATCTCAAGCGTTTGATGCAGTTCACTAATAAAAACCTCGATACAATACTAAATAGTTTTGGTCAGCTTAAATTGGATCTTAAGTGTCATTTTTACTTACGTGACGGAATCTCGGACTCTATTGAGCTTTGTTTGAATAACTTAAGATTCAAATCTTTTCAAATACTTCTAAATAAATTAATAAAACCAAATTAAATCAGTTCACTCCTTCTGGTCCAGGGGGGTTTCTATAAATAACTATACATTTTCTTCTTTTTTTAATTTTTTTTATTTTTATTTTTATTTAATTTTACATTTTATTTTTTTTAATGCAAAACTAATTTTATTTTTACTTTACTTCTCCTGATGGAGGTTAATTTGAATTAAATAAATAAATAAATAAAAGCGCTAATTTTCGTTTCTGAATTGTCATATTTTAGTTTTAGTTAATTTATGTAGATACACAGCAAGAGAAATAAGATTTTAGTTATATTTTTGTTAGAACCATGTAAGAAAAAAGCACTTTAAAAACAAAAATTAAAAAAATATTAAAATATTAAATTTATTTTTAATAAAGCTGAAATCTATTTTTTACTTAATCTAGAGTTCAATTTTTTTCAAAAGCAATCTTCAAATTTCCAGAAAATATTTCAAATTCTAGAGTTATTTTTATTCGATTATTTTTTATTTTTTGAACCTTTTTTGTGTAAGTATACACAGATCATTTAAAGCTGAAAGAGTTTTTTTTGTTTCTAAACCTTTTCCGTATTTTAGTAATATTTATCTTTGTCTGTTTTTAGCCCATTGAAATAATAAATCAATTGACAAAATTGTTTTTTTTTCTAATTTAATATTTGCACTTTTAAAGACGATGTTTAATAAGCCATAAATAACAAAAAAGGCATTTTTCTCAACTGATTAATTAATACTATGAGTTAAAAACAGACAAATATAAATGTCTGGGGAGTTCTTAATATCAACTCCTGGTCCTCATGTTGATTTTGTTCAATTAAACGATGCACTTATATTTAATGATTTTTTTTACAAATTAATTTTTTCAAAACTTAAAAACGCCACTAAATCGCTTAAAAAAAATTGAATTTTTTTTTGGCTGCTGGTCAAAAATTCCAAACAAATTTGTCAAATAAAGGATGATTTAAAAAAAAAATCCCCAACAAAGCATCAAATTATAAAAAATAAATATTTATTCAATAAATTGTTTGGAATTTTTGACCAGCCAAAAAATTTCAATATTTTTAAGTGATTTAGTGGCGTTTTTAAGTTTTTAAAAATTTAATTTGAAAAAAATTCATTAAATATAAGTGCATCATTTAATTGTACCATCTTGTTTTTTTTTTTTAAATCACTTGGCGTTTTTGCTGAACACCGATTAGTATAATTGAGTTTTCTGATTTAAAAAAAAAACATGGTGGTACAGATATTAACTAGAAAAAAAATTGTAGGTAATTTCAATTTTTGTTTTCTAAAAAAAATGTATTAATTTAAAGGAAAACTTGGAGTGATAGTACAGTATACTTTAAAACAAAATTTTAAATTTTAATTTTTCCAAACAAAGTCTATCAAATAAAGGATGAATTAAAAAAAAAAAAAATTTCTTAAAATTTAAAAAAAAATCCCAACAAAGCATCAAATTATAAAAATAAAAAATATTTATTCAATAAATTGTAACAATTAATTTACAAAATTTACATTTTTTTTAGCCGATAATTTAGGCGTCTTAATGAGTATGTCTCTAAGTAGACTATCATCGGGATCCATATCAGACAAAGAAGAAGAAGAATCAGCTATTTTGCTGTTTTCAAAGCCGGCACTTTTGGTCTTGGGAATAGAATTCAAATTAATAGCTCTGGACCGGTTCAGCGAATTTAGAGTGATCGAGTTTTGGATCAGTTTTTTTTTTGTATTTTTAAAATTGAGACTAGCTCCAGTCTCGCTTTCTCTAACACCCGGAAATCGAGTGTCATATTTGAATAGCATCAGCACACTTTTTGTCTGCGAGCCGCTGAATCCAGTCGATGAAAGCGAATCGTCATCATTAAAAAGCTCATCGCCATAGTCTATATCACTGGACAGGCGATTATTTTTGTAGAAGTCGCCAGATTTTTTCCTAAATTCAGCTAGTCTAAGTTGGTTCGATGATTTTGACTTTTTTTTTTCGTTCTTCTTCTTTATCTTGTCCCTGAAATGTTTTCTGTACTCGCGGCTCTTGGAAAAACTAGAGCTAGAAGACTCATAGTCATAGTCGTTGAACGAATAATCATTTAAACTATTGGAGCTTGAACCATTCTCTTTTTGCTTGATGTCTGCTCTTGGAATTTGGTTATCTACTTTGTTCCCATTTCTTAGATTGGTCAGACTTTGCATTCGTGAGTAAAGGCTCTTTGGAGATTCGTTGAGCTCCTGCACGACCAAACAGTCGATTGGAGTATCGGGTTGGGCCATGTACAAGTCGCCGGCAGAGCCAGACTTGCGGCTCATTTTTTTTTCCAGAGAGTGGTCTTTTTTCAAGTCAAGAAAAAGCTTTGACCGGTCCGGTTTTGGGCCATTGCTGTCTTGGTCTTCCAAAGAATCGCGGACTCTTTTATCCACTGAGTTGAGTCGAGATCGCTTCAGAGCTCGCCGCTTCCTATTCTGAACTATTCGATTTTTTATTTGGTTCAAACAGCAGAGAAAATAGAACAAAATTCCAATTAGTATCATTACAGCGAGCATTGGGAATATGCCGACCCATATCGCATTCACAATGTGATATGATGACATTTTGAACACTGTTTTCTAGATCAGCCAAATTTACATCTATCTATTTAATTGAATTCTAGGATAAATTTTGGTGTATAATAAAGAGAACTAGTCTAGTTTGGGGAAAAATCAATATAAAACAAATTAGGAGATAGAATACAGAGACAAATACAAAAGGCATTAATTTTGAATTCTAATAGAAATAATTAAATTCTATTTTGATAGTTTATTTTGCAAAAATTTCCAATGATTAATATCTTTTTGGATAGATAGCTATTTTATTGATTGATTTTGATGTGAACAAGACAAATATTCCGCTGCTTTCTTTCCTTTAGTACACTTGGCCCTTTTTTCTTTTTCAAATTAAATGCAAATTTTTTTCTAGATGAAAAATTCTATCCGCTTTATCAAATATTATCAATCAACAGCTATTTTAAAAATAAATTCAAACAAAAAAATAATTACGCTGCTAATTTTGGTTTAGATAAATTAAATTTTTCATGGTCTAGAATCAATATAAACCAAGGTTCCTCAATTTTCCACTCTTTAATTATTTCAGATGAATTTATTTTAAAATTAATTTATCTCCTTCAAGAGAAGTAAAAACAAAAATCATTTAAAAAAAATGTTCAGAAAAATTTAAATAAAAAGATATAAAAAAGTATTACAGAAAATGAAGAAGTAAATAGTCAGCAATGAAATTGCTAGGCCTCAAACCATGAAATTCATGGCCTTATTAATTCATTTAAAAACAAACGACAATCTTCAAACCCTAAGTTTTCTATAAAAATTTTAATAGAGTCAGTAATGCCATTACTGGTGACAAATTGCCATTTTAACTCTCTTTTAGACTTACTTATATTACTTACAAGTTTATTTTATTTAATGCACTCAAAGTGAATTAAATTTTATAATCTCAATAAATGAAAGTTTTGAAAAAGATAAAGTTGATCAAATTTTAAAATTTTCAGAATTATTAAAAACTTTTTTTTGAGTTCATTAAAAAAAACATGATTATCTGCCCATCCACAGGGGTCGTCAGAGATACATCCTTTCTCCATTGCTTATTCCATAGAAGATATTCGAAACAGACTGACGAAGGCTAGAACTGCTTTTTTCAAATTAAGGAATATGTGGAAATCGTCATCCCTTCAACTGAGGACTAAATTACATCTTTACAGAAGTCTTGTCAAATCTGTATTGCTACATGGGTCTGAATGTTGGAGAATGACTGAAAATGATCTTCAAAAGATCGAAGTATTCTATAACAATTGTCTACGAAAAATTTTGAGAATCTTCTTTCCGAAAGTCATTACAAATGAGGAGCTGTACAACAGATCAAGGACTGAGCCAATCTGCAACATCATACGCAGAAGACGACTTAAGTGGCTTGGTCATGTTTATAGAATGCCAACAGGCAGAATTCCAAGAGTTGCACTATTTTGGCCACCTCAAGGAAAGAGAAATGCTGGAAGACTGAAGATAACCTGGAGGAGAACAATTGAAAGAGGTCTGAAAGAGATGAAATTCACATGGGGACAAGCAGAAATTGTCGCTAAGGATAGGGTAGAATGTAGGGGACGTGTGGACGCCTTATGCTCCACTGGGAGTAGAAGACAGAAGAATCTGCCCATCCAAGTCAAATAACTCTTTAGAGGCAGATAACGTAATTATCCGAATTTAGTGACATGTCACTATAGAATCATTTACATGTTATAACAGAGTGTCACTTAAATAGAGTACTCTATTTTAAAGACATTTCACTCAATTCGGATGATTACGTTATTCAACTTTTACTTATCATCTTAATAAAAATCTACCTTTACTTAAAGTTGATCAAATTTTAAAATTTAAAGAACTTTTAAGATCTTTGACATATGGCATGTAGAATGAAGGTTGAACAATTGACTAAACTAATTTTTTGATTAATATTTATTTTATTAATTTTTGTTTTTTTAAGTGTAACTATTCCCAGGCCATACGTAAATTGTGATAAACGATAAGTTTTATATAACAAAAGCTGAAAAACGATTTTTGAATCTTTTTAAAGCACTCTAATGATAGTCTATTAAAGCCGAGATCTGAATTTAAAACCCAAATATTGGAGTTCCTCAACTTTGTTTAATTTAAGATTATTTAGATAACAATCAATTTTGAATAGAAAATAACCAAAATCAATAATGCTTGACTTTTTAGGATTAAATATTAGTCTCCACTTAGTACCGAAATTCCCACAAAAATCTAATAAATACTTTAATTGTGTATCGACCGGGCTGATCAGCTAAATATCGTCAGCGTAAACAATTATGAGTCAGTGATCACAAAAAAACAAGAAGCAAAAATTGCTTAGAATAAAATTTATTGATTAATCATGTCAAAAAAAATAATTTTAATTTTATAATTTTTATTTTGTTCTTAATGGTTTTTAAATAAAATTAAAGACTGAAATGACTGAAATGCTTATTAGAATGGTTAAGGCTTTTTTGCATTAAAACAGCTACAGCTAATGCTTTTCTATACTGAAACATTGGAAAGTGTTTCCCTTTTTGATTCAGTCAAGCCTTTTAAAAATTCTTTCAGTCTTGGGTGGCTGCACTGGTACATAGACCAAATGACATAGTTCCCTCTTGAAACTTTATTAGTTTAGCTTCGATGATTTGAATTTTTTAAATTTTAATTTTTTTCTTCCTGTAATAAACCCTAATTTTATTCTTGTTTTCCGAAACTATTTTGATCTAGTAGTACTTGTTTATGAACAGGGAGGTTAAATAATAATTTTATTAATAATAACTGGCCACTTCTAGCACATTCAATTAATAAAGGAAAAAATAACAAATTAAAATTCTAAACCAAAATCGAATGACTAATGTTTACATAGAATTAGATGCTAACAACTTGCTAAACGCAAAAAATCATAGTATCGCTCTGTAAAACTAAAGATATTTTAAGTTGGCTCGAGTCTGTATTGTAGTTATTGAGAGATCTACAATACAGACTCATTTCAATTTACCCTTTTTTAAAGCCCCGTTCCGTCAGTAGTAACAGGAAAAATAAAAATAGAAATAAGTGAAAAACTTGGAATATTTTGTTTCTTTAAAAAAAAATTTTTTTTTAAGATTCGAATTAATGCTACATTGGCTTTGAAGATATTTTTTTGTTGATTAGTATTTGAGAGATTAATAATTTCATTTTTAAAATAAAAAAAATTTGATTCTTATTTTTTTTTAATAATTTTTTTAAATTAACTGTCAATATCACGGCTAGGTATTTTGATTAATGAATTTGTCTCAAAAATAACAACTTTAGATATTGATTAGTGTGATAAAATTTTTTTTTAATTTTTTTCAAATAAAAAAAAATTACTTTTAGAAACATCAATAATTTTTTGACATATTTTCTTAACAAAACTTTTTTTTGAAATATCGTGAGACTTTTTAAAGATACATTTAATTAAATTCAAGCCATTAAAACAGTTTCGAATAAATAGGATGACCAAGATAAGATAAATAAAGTAATCTTAAACAAAACCTTCTAAATAATGATTTAATGAACATATTTTTCACCATGTTAATTTTACTCTGACAACTCGATTCCAAAGACTTTAAAAATGAGATTAAAGAATGAATTTTAACATCAACAATCTAGTAAAAAATAGTTATAAAATGAAAAATTAATTTAATTAAATTTTCTTCCAAAATGTGATCGGTTGTCTCAGTATTACTTTTTTTCTCTAATTTTATTTTTAATTGTGATTGTTCAAAAAATGTATCATCCATATATAAAATTTTTATAAAAAATAAGCTAAAAATAAGTCTTGGACATTTTTTGACAAGAGGATTAAAACCTCAGTTTAAATAAAGCTCATCACACTTAACTTTAAAAATTTTTTTGGACTCTTATCTCAATAACTTGTCACGCAAATTATTTTGTGAACCTATAATTTAAAAATATATTTTTTTCATAATTGATGACTATTTAGTCATAAAGCAGTTAAAATCTTAACTTTTAGCTTTCCGCTTTGCTTTAAATATTTCAGAAATAGAGATTTCAAATAAAATTTTCGATTTATATAAAAAATAGTCATAAATTTTAAATAAATGATGATCAATTTAGATAACACTTTAGCTAAATTTTCAAAATTTTAGGCAAGACTAAAAAATTATTAATTTTCTATAATAGATTTTATTATCTGATCGAGAGTTCATTTAGTCCAAATTAAGTCCAAAATGAAAAAAAGAACTGAAAAATGTAAAAATAATTAATTTTTTTTTTCTTAAAGCTTAAACTTAGTTCTGTGAATACAACATGGTGCAACATTTAAAGTTGCATTAAATATCAAGGTCTGCTAAGTTTGCAGAGCTTATCAGAAATTAAATTTCAATATAATCGAGCCTAGTGCATTTTGCAGAGATTTTGCACATCATTAGCAGACTTTTACAGTTGATGCAACTTTGAATGATGCACCATGCTACATTCACAGAATTAATTTAAAACTTTTAGAAAAAAAGTTATTTAATTTTTTTACACTTTGTTCTGTTCTTTTGTACTGAACTACACAAAACTTATTTTTTTTAACTCTTGATTTTTTGCATTACTTTAATTATTGTGAATTAATTTATTTAAAAAAAATCAAGCACAATTCTAAATATAATGAGCCTTATGTGACTTGAAAATTATTTAATATTTGAATTTGAAAAATTCAATCATCTAAGAAAATTATTTTTTCCTTGGAATGAAAATTATAATTTCATAAAAATTTCGAATATCAACCATAACAAAAAGTAAATAGAATTTTATATTAAAATGATATATTTTGAATATTACTATTCAATAAAATATATTATTATTATTATTCAGAGTACAGTCACTCAACCCAGAGTATCTAAAAATGCTTTTATTTAAAAAAATTTTATACTTTTTTACTCTATAATGAAACATAAGCTTTAAAAATTTCTAGTTATTTTAAAAAATAAATGGATTCTAATCGAAATTGATCAATTTTTCTTACAAAAAGAAACCAATGAGCTAAAAAATTATCTCAAAGTCAAAGCTCCAACTTTACTTTGACTTTTGACCAACTCTGAAAATTACTTATAAATCTTTTACGAAGTCCAAAATAAAACAAACTAAAAATATTCGTTTTTAGAGGAATAATGGTAAATTTCCCAGCAAAAAAGAACAAAATATATAAACAAAAAGGCTAAAAATTACATTTTTTTAATGACAGAAAAATACTTTTAATAAACTTTCTATTTTTTTGGTTTACTGTAAAAGTCAATAAATACATTTAAACGTAATTTTTTCTAGAAAATTTTTTTAAGATCATAATTGCTTTTTTAAAACTATAATTGTATATAATTAATAAAATTGACACAAAATAAACTTTATCTAAATTATGAGTCTGTTTTTTCAAATTATTAAAAAAAAGGAATTTATTTTCTCTTCTAAGCATAGATGAATGCAAATGTAAATTAAAATGATTTATTTTTTTTTGGTTTAAAAGAGTTTACTAATGATGTAAATTTAAAATTTTATCTTAATTAAAGAAAATTGCAATTTAAAATGGAATGCTTAAATTTGAAAATAATTAATTTAAAGTTAATTTTTTAATATCTAATATCAACCGTTTTCATTTTGAATAAATTCGATTATTTGGAATAGTACATTTTATGAAAAAAATAAAATAAAATAATTTTTTTCTTAAGAGCTAATTGCTCATTTTTTAATTCAATTTTTCACCTAAAATGTCGGTAAATACTCTGCAATTTTATTTTCAAACATTTATCTATTTGCATCTTAAGGGATATTTTACAGCCTTTGCCAAAGATGTATTTACTGATGCATCTTTGATTTAAATATCTTAAAATGCATCTCATTTCGTTTCTTCTATATTTTTTCATTCATTACTTTCTTGAAAATCTCCATTCTGTCTGGTAATTTTAATAAAAACATAACTGATTAATCTGTTTTCAAAAGTAATTGCAATCAGGAAAGCGCAAAAGAAGGCTTAAACCATTCGAAGCTGCACTGAGCAAGTTCCCAGTGAATTTTATTTTAAAGATTAATTAATAAGAGCTTAAATAATTAACAAAGCCAATTTAAAATTTTCAGAAAAAAAGTCATTAAATTTTTTTTTCTAAAATTTACAATTTCAATCATCCCAAATTAATATTCATCAGATAAGTGCTAATTATGCTATTTTATTAAGTTTAAGAATTAAACTAGGAACGATTGATTCCAATATTATAAAATAAAATAAATGGTAAAAAAGGTTTCAATAATTTATATTTTTATCCATTATGAAAGATCATACCTTATTTTAATTAAAATAAAAAAAGAATTTCAACAACCACTTTCTAATCTTTATTACTTTTATTTTAATGGTATAATTAAAAAAAAAATCTATCTATCTTCTATGCACAATTTTAATTACTTTGAAATAATCAATCTTTTCGGATGTATAATTATATCTAAAATCATGTGTCATTAAATTTTCTTTAATTTAATATTTAAAATTTATTAATTGACACGTTACTTTTTTGTCACGCAAAAATTGGATGAATTTTACAAGTCCAATTACGATCCAAAAAATAAAAAAGCATATTTCATCTCCTTATTTTTGGGTTATTTTGACTAAATATCTCATTAAACTAAAACAAATTCAAATGAAAAATTCAGTTAAAATAAAACTTAAAATTTAATAATTCATGCTGGTCAAATACAATTAAATTGTTAGAAATTCGGGACGCCTATTGCAAAACAACAGAAGAGGTTCTGGGATTTGTAAAATGCAAAAGAAAGAGATGGATGGCCGATGTGACATGGACATGGACAGAGGGGAAATCAAAGCGAAAATGCTTCAAGCAAAATCGAATCGCATCCGCAAGAATTTGGAAACTTATTTGAACTAAAGGACACGCTTGTGAAGAAAGGAGCCAGTCTTGATAAGAGAAGCTTAATAAACCAGTGTACTAGTGAAGTGGAAGAAGCCAGTTCTTCACCGTGAGGATCCACAAATGCGATATGTGGATCCTCACAGTGAAGAACAATTAACAACGTAACATTAGTGAAAGACAAAGAAGATCGTATCCTACAACTGAAAAAGAGCAAGGACAAAGATGGGTTGAGCACTTTAGAGAAGCTTAAATAGACCAGAACCTCAAAAGTCTTTACAACCTGAACCAGCTAGCCCTGACCTCGATATTGACGGAAAGAAATAGAAGCTGCGATAAAGGCTCTGAAGAAAAGCAAAGTCCCAGGTTTGAAAAGTTGAAAGCTGACGCTAGAATCACAAAAAGGATATTGATAGGCTTTTGTTCTTCGGAACATCACAGAACAAAGTTTGAACATTTTTCACACTGGAACACTGCGAAGGATCCTCGGAATAAACTGGCGTGAGACACTGTCAAATACTGACCTATACAGAAGAACAAATTCAGAGCCATTAAGTCAATGCATTGAGAACAAAAAACTGCGATGGCTTGGGCATGTACTTAGAATGAAAGAAACACGAATACCAAAGAGCCCTTCAATGGACACCTCAAGGGTGACGTAAGGTAGGACGACCAGCAGTAACATGGAGGTCAACAATCACGAAAAAGCTCATCGAAATGGGAATGGCATGAAGAAGCAAGGATAAAGGCAAAAGATCGACTTGAGTGGAAATCAAAAGCAATGACCCTATGTTCCACAAGGAGTGAATAAGGAAAAAATACAATTTAGAATATTTTTTATTCTTCCTTTTATTAAAAAACAAAAAGTTAGTCTATATTTTTGAATAATTTCTAAATTAATAAAAAATTAAATAAATTTCCTTTAATTTAAGTAAGAATTAGACAAATTGCCTGATAAATTGGCTGTGAATTGCCTAAGAAACCTTCATTTTGGGATCTTTTAATAAATCAATTAGCAGCCAGTTCATTTTTAGAACATTTTAATCCAAATTCTAGGTCTTATTAACTTATTCAGCTTTCATTACACAATTCCTTCTTGTTTGCATCATTTTTATTTATATCTCTTATTTGTTTACATTTAAAATATATCCTTCTTTACATAATACTTTAGTGTTTGTCGAGAAATAATTTATCTTTATCTAATTGATTTTTGACAAAATTAACTAGTTATTCTAAAGAGACTGGTCAACATTTAGAATTCAAATATTATAGAATTCCGTGAATAAAAATGGAAATTGTTTGAAATAATTGAATTAATTATATTTAGACTCGTATAAAGGAATTAGGAAAATTTTACTTATTTTAAAATTAAGCTTTTGTTCGTGCACATTAAAACAGCTTAGAATCATATAATTTTGGCTCTGTAACGTTTCATAGCAAGCTATTTTCAGACTTTTCAAGACAAAATTCCGCAAAAAATTAAAGTTTTTTTTTCTATTTTATCTTTAGAGTATGAATAGTAATTTTTTGAAAGAAAACCTTAATGAGTCACTTAGTTTAAAAAATTTAAATATAGAAAAATTATAAACCTTTCATCACACTCTGCTCCTGTCAGGTCCAATGTCCAAGTTAGTCAAAAAAATAATTAAAAAAAAATTGATTTTGATTTGGAAAAATCGTTTCGTGATTTAGCTTTTGCCAAATTAGAGGATGTAAGGGGTTTAATTTAATAAAAAAAAAGCAAAGCAAATTTTGAGCCGATTTTGAATTATTTTGAGAAAACTTTTATAGGAAAGTTTTAAAGAAAAGTAAGGGTCATTCCAAAAATTTACCTTGCTATGCAAAATTTCATCTTGCAATGATTTGCTGTGCTATGAATCGTTTTAATACCATAATTTTGTAATCTTTAAACAAAAACTTTTACAATTGATGAATAAAATTTTTATTTTCCAAATTTTTCTCAACACTTCTTGCATTAAAAGAGCACTTGAACAAAATTCGCTTTTTTTTTTAATGAAGACTTGAATTATTGCAGCGTCATAATTCATCCATCTATTTTATTTTCTGATTTTAATCAGAATTAACATCCATAATTACTATTTTTTAGATGAGCTTATAAATCTTGAATTCATAAAATCTTTATAAATACAAAATTTAATAAACAGAAACTTGATGGAATTGAATCTAATTTTTGATAATTTTGATGCTACTACCACGAGCCACCAATTCTGTAATTAAAATAAACTTGAACTTGGAATGAATGCACACATTCGAAATCCTTTAAGAATATAATTTTTTATCTTTTTCTTGAAATTTTTGAAACTACTTTAATCAAAGCAAGAATATTAAATTTACATCTAATCAGCTAAGAGTTAATTAAATTGTTATTCTTCAATGTGTTACTCAAAGATTAAAACAAGACCTCAAGATTTCCAGAACAAATTCTCAAGATTACAAAGTTTTTTCCATTAAAATGAATATAAATCAAAAAATCGACTACAGAGCCAATTCCTTATCTATTAAAATAGCACGTGATCACGAGCTAATTGCCAAGGAAAAAAGCGACTTTATTACAAACAAAAAAAGATCGAACCATGCCAAAATTCTAACTCTACTAGCCACTTTTTTTTAAATCCTTTTTAAATTTAAAATATTACTTTATTTAATTATTCCATTTTCTGCATTTATTTTAATTTATCTTTACTTTTTCCAAATAAGAGGATGGAAAGAAGGCTTGGAACTGCCTTGGATTTCATATCCAAATTTTTTTTCAAATTAAAAAAAAAGCTACGAGTTAATTTAAATAAAGAATTTTAGATCTAAATATTCTGAAACTATAAACAGCTTTATTATTTCAAGAATAGCTCGTTCCCAATGGATTTAAGAAAAATTGGTCTATTTTTTAGCTTAGTAAATGAAATAAAGCGAAAAACCTGATCTTGGCTTTGGTTTACAAATTTGAGATGTTTTTCTTTACCAAATCTAAAATAGCGTATTCCCTAGTTGGATAAGAATAAAGGAAAATTGAAGCCTTAAGTGCATTAAGTCAACATTAGAGAAGTGCGCTACGCAGTTTTGAATATTTGAGCATATTTGACTAGTTTAGATTTTTTCCTTCATTTGAAAATTCGTCTAATAAAATTCTATTATCATAATGATTGATTAATATTGAATTGATTTTGAACAAAAGCTTTTTCAAGCTGAGAAAAGTTATGAAAACAAGCTATGCAATATAAATAACAAAGCTTCATTTTTTGGCAAGTGGTTTTTTCTAAAATTTATTTTCATTTCCTTCTCTTGTTCTATAAATTGACTATATCAAAAATATTGATGTAAATTGATTCAAAGAAATACATTTTTTCATATTTTTGAGCTATTAATTTTTACAATTATATTCCTATTTAAGCTCACATTTGAGTTGTTAAGCTGCGATTAATTATGAAATAATTGTAAAAAATAAAAAAGCCAAATATTATTTTTTGATTAATTTATTTTCTACAAATATTTAACCTGACTTTCTCGTCAACAAAAAATCCTTTAGTATTGATTTTGATTTTTTACTCATTTACAGAAAAAAAATTAAAATAAAAATTTCAACCACCACTTAGTAGTCTTTTTTTCGTAAAAATTGAAAAAAATTAAATTTTTTTTTCAATGTGTTTATCGAAAAATTAAATGAAAAAATTAAATTTTGCAATCTTTACTCAAAATTAACAAATCGATTCTTTATGCCCGAAGAGAAAATGAATAATTTGATTTTTTACCAAAAATAATTAAAAAAACTTTATAAAATTAAAACGATTTGTTTTATTTTTACAAGAAACACCTTTATGATATTGGTTACACTAAGTTGACTTATACTAGCTAAACAAATCAATAAATTATTTTATAATTTATGATTATTGCTCTTGATAGTTGTAATTCTATAGTAAAATATTTTGCTGAAAATTTCGAGCAAAATTTTGCTACAAACCCTTTAAAAATTTTTTTGCTAAAATAAGAGCAGATTTTGGCGTAATATCAGAAATTTTGCCATTAGTGATGAAAAAAAACTAGCAATCATAAAATTCTATTAAATAAAGACCTTTCATTATTTTATGCTAAATTCAAGTTATAAATTTTCCTAAATGATTATTTTAATTAAATACAGAACAATATAAAAAAAATAAAATCCTCTTCAGATGTATGCTTTATTTATTATCGAATTTTTTATTTTAAAGTTAAACATTAATTTTTTGAATGTGATGAATTCTATTTCAGAAATTTATTTTTCAAAATAAGAAAATATCAATTTAAAATTTTTTTAATTCTTTAAGTATATTTAAATTATATTTACAAGCTAGTGATTTAATTTGTAATCAGAAAGATATTATTTATTTTAAATATTTTATACATTTTGAATTTTTTATTTTCATTTAGAAATCACTTAAAATTTGTCTTTTTTTCCATTTTGTCTCATTTTTTTCTTTTTCTTTAAATTTTTATTTTTTACATCGTCTTTAAGGCGTTCATTGAAATGAATAAATAAAGTTGATTAAAATTTAAGTTTTTTTTTTATTAATGAAATGAGTCTCAATAATTTTAATATTTTGCTCTGAATTTTCAGGGATTTTGAACAAATTTTGAAAATTTTTTTGATTTACTAATTTTTGAATATTTTCAATTTTCACATTATAAAATTTTTGTTTGAAATATAATTAATATCAGTCAAAATTACAGAAAAAACAATATTATAATATAAATTAATAAATTTAATAATCCATCGAATATTAGAATAATTTCTGAATTATTTAATCTGATTTTTTCAACCTTAAAAACAAAAAAATCTGATATTATTTTTTTTCCTTTTTGTACTTATAAAATTTATTTTAGATACAAATAATTGTTGCATTTATTTTTTTAGAAAGCTAAAGCAATGCTTGCGATAAATTCTTGCTAAAAAAGACATTTATGATAGTAGCACTTCGCTTTTATAATAGATGTCATTTAAAAACAATTTTAAATGCCAAGAAAAGCAAAGAGCACAAAGGCAAAACAGATTAAAATTAAATTTCTCTTGAAATTAATATTTTAGTACCAAACAGTAGTAAAAATTTAAAAAGGGCTGTTGATTCTCAAAATATTTCCAAATCTTATTTCAATATTTTCCTATTCGAAATTAAATTAAAAAAAAATATTTTCTAATTAAGAAAGAATTAAAAAAATTCATAAAAAGAAATAAACTACCATTTGTTATTATATTTTTAAGCCATAAATCACTCGCTTCAATATTTATGATTAAAATTTTTAGCTGCCTTTATCGCTCTCTTGACAAAACAAAATTCAATTTTAATTAATTAATTTAAACTTAATAAAATTTCTTTCCGACAGCTTGATTTCCTTCAAAAGATTTATGAAAAATCAAATTCTTTGTTTCGTCATAGTTCCTAAATTCAGATGTTTTTTAGTTAATTAATTTTATTATTTATTTCTTCAAAAATTGTTTTTTTACTAAATTAAATAATTTTGAACTTTTCCAGGGCTAAACTGAACAGTGCGAGCCTATTTCAAACCCTTTTCCATTAAAATATGTAAAAATTTTATTTATAAGGTTTAGGGAATGCAAAACGTCCACGCTATCATAGGATTTGATTTTCAACCTCAAATTCGTAATCTAAATATGTGAATGGATGCATGGATGGGCTCAAAAGTTTCATTTATTTGCCAAAGCATACTGTGGTAAAATGCATAAACATTCACCACAAGAATATTAAACATGTTAAAATCACTTGTGACCCGAAAGAGCCTAAAATTTTCTACTAGAAAATGATTTTTTTATTTTCCCAAAAAAATTCATCTCAGAAATTTTTCAAAAAAAGCCCAAGTTTAACAGTTTCTTTTGGGGATGTCATTAGTATATATACTAAATAAAAGAGGACTAATTACTGAGCCCTGAGAAACACCTGCAGTTTTTTGATATTCGTCGCTCAAGTGGTCATTCACATTTCCCTTAAATGTTCTATTATCTAAAAAGGATCTAATCCAGTTAGTCAAGTAATGACGTGAATTCATTTTTATCAATTAAAAAAGTAAATCTTCATGCCAAACCCTATCAAAGGCTTTGGATATATAAAAAAACAGGCAGCAAACTCTTTTTTTTCTATTAAATGACTCCACAATTTTTTTAATTAAAAAGAAAAGATTATCTGATGTTCGCCGGTGTTTCCTAAATCCAGATTGCTCCTGGATAAGGAGTGAATTTTGTTCCAAAAAATTGTATAACCCTGAATAAACTATTCGTTCCAGTAACTTTCTTAAACAACTCTTTTTATTAATTGGTCCATAATTTAATTAAATTAATTTAATTAATTGTAAATTTGAACCTTTTTTTGAATCATAGTAGTGTTGGAAGTTTTCCACGCTTTCGGGAACTTACCTTCTCTAAAAATAATTAAAAAAACATCAATTTGTCACTTTAGCAAATTGGATCATTAAAATTACACTGATCATAATTTCTAAAGAATTCAGAGTTAAAATAAAGTATTTCAAAATCTTTCTTTGTATCAATTAAATCAGAATTATGACTAAATATTGAAGATAATAGTTCTTCGAAGCATTTTCCCTTTTCTTCATTAGTTTTGAGTTCCTTGTCACTTGAAATCAAATTTTGGATTAAAATTTGATGCTTTTTTTTTTCTAAATTTATTTATCTTTTTCCAAAATGGTCTACTTGTAAGTGGGTTTTTTTTACCATCTTCTTGATAAAATCAAACCAATTTTTGATTCCAGAATTTTTTTTTAAGAGGCCTTTAACTCAAATGTAAGTTGATTAAATTTTTGCTTGAGCTTTTGACAACGAGTTTTTTGGAAGTTTCTTCTTACTTTTCTACGTTCTTTTATCAGAATAACAATGTTCGGGGGAAGACCGGTTTTGTAGATTTTCTGAGAAAGATAAGGAATGATTTTATGAGAAGCAGAAATGATTTTTTCTGTAATTTTATCATTTAGTTGATCTATAGTGATGAACTTTTAGGGATAATAGCTATTTGAGAATTTAAAATCTTGCTAAATAATTGCCAGTTCGCTTTTTTAAAGTTAAATTTTTTTGCTGTTGATAGACCATCGAAATTGTAGCTTCAATTGGGAAATGGCCATTAGTCATGTCATTAGTCATGTCTTGACTATTACATTGAAGTCGGTAATTTTGTCAATTAATGAAAATGAAACTAAAAAAAGATCAAGAATTTCAAAGTAATTCTTATTAAAAATACTGAAAGCAGGGCGCTTATCATTGACTACTCAAAAGTCTAACTCATTGATTATTATTTCCAACATTAAACCGTTTTCATTTTCCCTTACGCAGCCTATTTGCTTTGTTCTAGCGTTTAAATCACCACCTAAGATGTAGTTTCTACATTTTTTATTAACTGTTTTAAAAATCTCAAAGTTCAGAAGCACATTGGGTGGATTATAAAGACTAAATACAACTAGTTCGTAATTCTTTCCTAAATTTAGTTTTATACAAAGGACTTCGGAATTGAATTCCTCATAAGAAAAATCTTGTATAAATTCAATTCCTTTCTTATTTAAAATAGGGTCTACCTTTTCAACACAAAAAAATAACCATTCAACCCAATTCCAAAACGCTCAGCACAAAATGATTTCTTCTCAACACAAAAATTAAAATTAAAAAAAAAAACTTTTAGCACAAAAATTAAAAATGAAGAAATGCATTTAACTAAAGTTAACCTTAACAGTAAGAAATGTTCTTGCAAGTTTTTCACTGAATAAGGATATTGTGCACATTTATTGGCATTAAAAGAACTGTTTAAAAAAAAGGACCAATTTGTCAATAAACCTAAAAGAGGTAGAACATAAAATGCGGAAAAATGGTTTTCTAGAGACTAGTTTTTTTTAATATCTTTTTTTAAGCTTCGAAATATACTTTATTATCATTAAATAAAAAACAAGATTTAAAACTTATATTATTATAAATATTTTTGTGTTGAAAAAAAATTTCTTTTAAGAATTATTTTCAAGCACAATTTTTTGTGTTAAATGTTTTTTTTTTTTTTAAATACAATTTTTTGCGCTTAGAAGAAATCGAATTGTGTTGAATGTTTTTTTCATTGTGCTAATCAGAAAAGTGCTGAAATAATATTCCCATTAAAATATTCTGAAGGAGCATTAGCTCGGTACAGATAAAAAATAAATAAATAATTAAAATAGCTACTCCTCCTCCATACTTGTAGCGTGGTTTTGTTATGAACTGATAATTGTGAAAATAAAGATAAAACCATAACTCAATTTTAAAGGCCAGAAATAATAATGGAGGAGGAGAAACTTTTTTAATTAAAGACGGAATTAGGTTCAAGCAAGATAATTCATTTTAAAAATTTTGTCAAGAACTACTTAGTATCAAAAAAATCTTATATTATACACATATTTCTGTCCATAGTATTTATAATCCACCAAATAACGCTCTTTTGAACTTTTCCTAGACATTTCAAAACGATGTGGAAATATTATGCTCGGGGGAAACCTTAATGCGAAAGCTCAAAATCTAGGGTGCTTTGGGGAAAATGAAAATGGTCTTATTTTAGAGAAAACTCTTAGCAAGCTCAATTTTTCGGTAATAAATGATCGAACACCAACATAAAACAAATTTAAAATTGACTTTCTTAAAATTCTTAATATTTTTCTTATATCTTCATTACTATCAGATAAGATACCTAACTTCAAAGTTCTAAAAGATTTTGATATGTTCAGTGATTAAATCCCAATTCAAGCAGATATATCATTTTGAGCATCATAATACAGTAAATGGTTCAAATTTTAATCTTGACTTCAAAAAAGCAATTAAGGAATTTAACTTTGAGATGAGGCCTAGGCTTGGGTCAGGTCTGGGTCGTCTTAGCAATAAGCTAATACTAAAACTTTTTGGCAAGAAAATTCCATACACAGACTCTCCGGTCTTTCATGGAGCAAAATTTGACCAAAATCTGTGCTTTAACTCCTTAGTTGAGCTTACCCATTCCAGATAGTGTGAATCTAGTTAAGATTCTTTCCCAAAAATCTAGGAAATTAAGTAAAAAAACACTATCAGGAATATAAAACGCATTTATAGGTTCCATTTTAGTCTATAGTTTTTTCACTCTATCTCGTGTATCTGGAACGGGACTTTATCATTTCATAGTGAGTTTTTTCATAGTGCATATATTTCATAGTGAGAGATGATTTCATAGTGTATATCATTTAATAGTGATTATTCATTTCATAGTGTGATTTATTCATAGTGTTTTTTTTTCATAGTGTCCGTAAAACACGTTTATGTAAAAATTAATTAAGAAGAAAAAAAAGCTAATTTATTAAATAATTGATAATAAGATATAATTTTCGTTAAATAAAATGTCAAAAAAAAGAGTTGTGTCAAAAAAAATTTAAACTACAGCACTTAGCGAGTCTAGATATTCTAATATGCTTGAATCATTTGATATACAATATGATCTGTCGACAATATTTTTGATCTATTTTTCTTTTAATTTAGAATTAAAAGTTTTCTCATATTGATCTCCTGCCATTAACTGAGTATATAAAATGTCAGTATTTTTTTGTTCGAGTCTAAATTGCTCTACTAACTTATTATCATCATCAACGCATTCAAATATTTCATCAACCTCAGAATTTTTACTTGTAGTAGCCTTACATGTTTCAACATTAGTATTATTTATTTCAGAAACTACAGATGAAATTTTACTTAAAATAGTTCCACTTCTTAATCGCCTAGGAGTATTAATCGCTTTATTTTCATTAAGTAAATTTTTTATCATTCTTAAATTTTTTTTTTTTAATGACAAACTATGAAAAACTATAGTTTCGATGTATACATCAAATAAAAATACACTATGAAATAATACACTATGAAAAAATTCACTATGAAACGATAGTGACTATGAAATTGACTTTCACTTTGAAAATTTAAACACACTATGAAAAGATTCACTATGAAAAGATATAGTGCCTCTGGAACAAACATGCAAAAACTATCATATAAATAGGGATCTTCTTATGGGGGGCCTTTTCAATGATGTTAGCTCTAAGGAGGGAAGCTATTACTAGGTCTCTGTCAGAATCCTTGGCTTTTATTTTGTGCTGAACACCCTTTGTTCGAGCACATCCCACTTTTGTCCAGATTCTTTGTCCCTGTTTAAGTTTAGAATACAGGGATTTAGGGACAGGAAATTCAGCGTTGAATTGCTGTATACTTGTAGGTGGAGCAAAATAAGCGTCCACGTCTATCTTACCTGGGGATTTCTCTGATAACGCTATGGGCCTAAAACGGACTGACATGTTATCGCCAGGAGATGAAGGAGGTTGGACGGGATTGGTGGTGGCATTAGGAAAGGGTGATGGCTGATCTAGCCCAGGTGTTCTGGGCAAAAAATCAAAACTAAAGAATTGAGATTAAGAATAAATAGCTTAATGATTATTTTTAGTTCATTAATATTGACCTTTGGATTTATGGTTTTTATTGCAAATAATGGTTTCCATTTCATTATTCCACTTTGAATTTTCGATTAATTTTTAAAAAACCCAAAAATTGATTCTATTTTTACTAGTCCTTGATATTGATTGATTATCAGTTATCGCACGATAATTATCATTTACTCCTAAGGATTGATTTTTCTTTATTCACTTTTGATCAATAAATTTTTTATTTATTCTATTAGAAATATAGTTTGGGAGAAACCCAGGCAGTTTGGAACGGAGCTTAGTCGTACCTTTCGGCCCAAAGGGAAGGGTAGATTTGTTAAGTTAAAAAAAGACTTGATTTGAGTCACATGATTCATACTGTTCTGTTAGTTAAGTTATGTGAAAAATAAAATGAAAAACATGATACAATGTTTTTTTTTTAAGTTCTTAAGGATAATTAAAATATTGATCAATAAATGATTAAAGATTCTGCAAAGAAATTTCTATTTGAAAACCTATGATGTAAGATTCGATCACATTTTCTAACATCTAAAAGATAAATCAAAATTAAATAATTAATTTTTTATTAGTAATCCTAGAAAAAAAAATTAATCGACAATTTTCAAAACTATTTGAATTTATTTATTTGTATGTCGGTCAAATTTTGACCATTTCGCATTATATGTTATGATTTATTGTGATCTTGACTAATAATTTATTAGTTATGAGTGATTCTGACAAATTTTAAATTGTATTTTTCTTGGTCAATTGATACACAAAATAGTCAACAACAAAATAAAATTGATTTAGATTAGCAATAGCTAATTTTAATCAATTATTTTACTTGGTCAATCGATTCACTTTTTCTTCATGATTACTAAGAATTTTTTTGTGACTTCTCTATAAAGATGATGACTTAATATTTTAAATTTCAATAAATTTGTAAATTTGTCAACAAAAAAATAAAATTTATTTAGATTAGCAATATCTAATTTTAATCAATTTTTAATTTAAAATAACTTTGGTCAGATTTGGAGTTATGGTTTGGATGGCAACAGTTTTTATTTGATAAAAATGAATGATTAAATAATTCAATGTTTCTCTTATTTTATATTAAAAATAAAGTTTAATTAGTTTTTTTTTCTCAAAATGATATTGCATCGATTTTATCTTTATTTTTATAATCAGAACAATTTATTTCGAATGGAGGTAACTTTTGTTTTTGAAAAAAATATTTTGAGTATAACTGTCGTCGCATTCGACAGAATTCGTCTTTTTTTTCGTCGCATCGGCATTTTGAACAAATTTTTCTTTTGGTAAAAGATTCCTTGCAACCGACGCAAAGCTCATCATTAGTAATTGGATGTTTAATTGGAATATCTAAGAGATGACAAACTGGACATGTCACAGCTAAAAATAAAATAAAATAAATTCATTCTTATTTAAAAACGATATATTTTTATATTGTTTAATAATTAGAAAAATTCTCCCTTTAAAAATAAAAAAATAACTTACTTTTCGATTCCTCATCTTTATTGGAAATTTGGAACATTTTATGATTTTGTTCACAAAATTTTATATATTCATTATCCATTTGACTCTGTTTAGAATAAATTTCCACTAAATCTTCTTTCAATTTTTTCTCTTTGTTTTTTAAATTTTCAACTTTTAAAGCAACGTTTTTTAGTTCATTTTGATCCATTGGCGTCTGAACAATTAAAATGTCAAAATGATCTTCAATTGCCTCTATTAAATCATCTTCATTTTGATGAATTTCACTTGCTAACTAAAATGTAAGGGAAAAATTAAATTTTTACGCTTGAAGAGAAAAAAACTTACATTTTTGATCGTTTGTCTCAATTCTCTAGATTCAAGAAAATATTTTTTTACAACTTCAGTCAAAGGAGAATAGATCTTTTTTGTTGAAATAGCATCTTTGCTGATTATTTGTTGCAATCTGTCACAAAAATCATTTTCGAAAATATCTTCATTTTTGCTTAAGAGGCTTTCCAAAAACCTCAGGTAAGAAGACTCTCGGGCATAAAACGAATATAATTTATTTATTTTTTCTACCGACTTCATTTATTAAATTTATTTTAATTTTTTCTAAAAACAATTGAACTTAAATTTTATTAGTTAATTTTTTTTTGTTGACTAAATAGTTTAATAGAGAAATTATTTGGAAAATTGAAAAAGAAATTATTGATGAAGTGAGACTTTGAAAGATTAAATAGAAAAAGCGAGTGCTTAACTATTTTTCTTTTAATTTGAAAAAAAAATTTACACAAAGTTCTTTTAATCGGAGTAACAAAAATTAAACATAAAAATTAATTGCGTATATAGGTTTAAAAAAACCATAT
The DNA here is from genome assembly GCA_019054805.1 of Brachionus manjavacas. Classification (NCBI taxonomy): domain Eukaryota; kingdom Metazoa; phylum Rotifera; class Eurotatoria; order Ploima; family Brachionidae; genus Brachionus; species Brachionus manjavacas. Next base: position 9,589,488 of record JAHQIY010000003.1, on the reverse strand, counting down.
TTTGTATGAAAACAGATAATTTTACAATTTACTTTGTAAAAATTCTTAATTTTTAGACACCTTTAGTTTTATTCTTAGATCACAAGCACAATACGTTTTTATTTATTTTGCTTTTTTTAAACATCAGCATCTATCATAACCAATATATGACTCTATTTTAAGTTTCTTGACCATTTCTCGACCAGTTTTATTTCTGCTGTTTAAAAGCAAGTTTTTTCATGCTAAGTTTAGAAAAGTTTAAAATACTTACAATTTTTTTTTAACTTTGACTGATTTTTCGTTTTGCTTGAGTTTATTGATTCTGATGAACAAGGCAAATTGAAATTATGTAATGATAATTATTCAATTTTTAAAATTAAATTTAAATTGATTAAAATTTTTTTTTAATTTTTATCAATTTTTTTTCATTTACTACTCTTATGCCAAGAGCACGCGTTGCTTTTATTGATTTATTGAACGTGTTGCAATCTTTATTCGCAATATACGCGCTGTGATAGTTAGAAGCACAGTGTACTAATTAACTACGCGATATTTAATTTGATTTCTAAAATTCTCCATTATTAATAAAATAAGTATAGAATTTAAATTTAAACAAGAAAAAACCAACTTTATTTAGGAAATTGATTTTAATTAGCCTTAAAATAATTTTAATCAATTAATTTTATTGCAAAAATCGATATTTTTTTTAGCAAATTATTGTATTTATAACTTATATGAAAAGAGTCGGAAAAAATAAACTGATTATTTGAAATTTAGAAAAAAAGATTTTCAATATTTTTTTTTTCAATTTTACAAATTAAAATTCAACTCGCTCTATTTCACTAAAAAGTTTAATTAAAAATATGAGAATATTCTTACAAGATTAACTTAAAATTATTTTTTGAATACTCGCACTTTTTCCATGTTTTTAACATTAATAAAAACTTCATTTAATTTCAAGTTAATTAAACTTTTACTTATTTAGCTATGGTCCGGTATGTTTTAGAACCTACATGCGTCAAGATTGTGAATATATTTTTTTTTTATTTAACGATTGAATACTAGAACGGCATTATGAATTTTGGAACAAAAAATAAAAATTGAAATAGTATTTTCCCTTTTGGTGCGAAAAATCTCTTTACCGAGGTTATGTTATCTACATTTAACCTCTGCAAAATTCATGGGAGAACTAATTAAAAAAAAAAAAAAATTAACCAACCTTTTCCTTGCTTTTTCTTGAGTTTGATTGTTTCAAAATATTAATAATATTCAAATGAAATAAAGCGTGCGGTTCTAACTATGTTGTGTCTTGTTTGGTGGATGCTAGCAACTTTTTTCGATAACCATGGCTAATTTAAATCAAAAATTTAATAAATTAATTCTAAATTAAAAATGACTAATAGAAAATACTTACTTAGGTTTTACTGTCTATTAAATAAATGGGCTTTGTGAATTTTGGAACAAAAAACAAAAAAAAAATTTTAAATTTAAATAACTTTTTTCCTAAAGGTCTAAAAATTATTCTGCAAAATGTATCAACTGATACATGGTTTGTATCATCCAAAATTTGTCTGTGCAAAATTTGTGCAATTAAATTTTGATGATTGTTTAATACATGTAGTGTTTTGCAGACTTACAGAATTTTTGCACAGACGAAATTTGGATGATACAAACCATGAATCAGTTGATACATTTTGCAGAATAATTTTTAGACCTTTATAAAAAAAGTTTTTGCTGACATATCTAGCTAACAGTGTAAGACAAAAATCAAACATAAAAGTGTACGAACTTACCTAAAAACTAACATATTTGGCTAAGAGTGTAGTTGTTTGATTAGGAGGCTGTGAATGACGACAATTTTGTTTGTCTCCACACTCTACTCTATTTGTTGCTCGAACTTGTTGCTTTTTAGCGTCTCTCCAAGTTTTTGAGCAATTCGAGTGTGCTATTTTATGAAAACGGGTCTGCTGACAATGACGACATCGACGACGAAACCGACTTTTTCACCTTTTGTATGGTACTCTTTCAGCCTAAATTATTTTTTTTAATTTTTTTTTAATTTTACTTAAATTAAATTAAAAAATTTTTCTTTTTTGGCCATTGTCAGCTTTTTAAAATTATCAATTAATTAAAAAAATTCAAAAAAAAATTAATTTTTTTGATTTTTAAATAATTCTTTTTAAATGAAATGTTTCTTTTGAAATTTGAAATATTATGCTATTTTAAAAAATATTCGATGTCTTCATAAGTAAATTAATTAAGTTTTAAAAAATTATTTTAGCAGTATAGAGATTAATCAGTTTTAAATAAATAAATAATAATATAATAATTGTTCCAGAATCATTGCTAGCAGTCGCAATTGTTCCAGAATCATTGCTAACAGTCGTAATTGCTCCAGAATCATTGCGCGCAGTCCATTTATTTAATTGACAGTTAATTTTTAGGAACAGATATTAAGTGATTTTTTAGTTAAAGTAACCGAAATATGCTAGTAAAATTGCAATAAATTTTTACAGATTTTGCAGACTTACGCAGTTAGTAATAAAAAAGTTGTTTCATTCTGTTTCAACTTCAGAACTATTTTGGAACATTAGAAAAAAATCTATAAAATTTTTATAGTGCTTTTTTGAAAATTATATAGATTTAAATGGGCCATCATTTAATGGACTGACAAAAAAATTCCTATTTTACTGACAAAAAAGACTAATTTTACTGACAAAAAAACTAAACTAGGTGACAAACAAACTACTTCACTGATAATTAAACTAATTAAGTGACAATTAAACTAACTGACTGACAGATAAACTAATTGACCGACAAATTAAATATTTTCGGGATGACAGATTAACCAAAAAAATGGTGACTAATTTAATTAGTGACTAATGACTAATAAACACTAAACTAGGTGACAAACAAACTACTTCACTGATAATTAAACTAATTAAGTGACAATTAATAGGTGACAAAAATTTAAAAGTGATATAATTAGACAAGATATCATGCGGCTTCAATTGTGCGAATCTGAAGAAATTTTTGATGCCGTATTAAAACTTTTCATTAACAAGTGGCGTTCGTATAAATCTGAGCTTATAGACAATTTCCTTGATTATTTTTGCTGCGAGTGGACTACAAGGTATTATTAATATATATATATTTTAATATTTTCATCTTTTATTTTATAATTTTTTTAAGATTAAAAGGTTGGTTTGAAGGCTATGCTCCCGGTGTACCATCCACCAATAATGCTTTAGAATCCTGGAATCTAATCATCAAGCTAGAGTCAACTATGAGGCAACGTCACAATTTAAGTTCATTCCTTACAATCTTAGAGAATGACGTCATTGGGCGTTGGTCAAGAGATAGGCATCCCGAAAACGTGAATCGTGCAATTTTTTACACTGAATTTAATTGCGATCTACAATTGTATACTGTCGCTTTTCAATGGACTAGCAATATAAAAACTGACTGTATTATCAAAATTTCTTCCTCTAATGGTCGTATTTTTTATAATCATCAAGATCTCAATCTAAAGCTGACAAAGGAAACAGTTGACGACTATATTTTAACAAAACAAAATTTATCTTGGCGTACATTTAATGACTACTCTCAATTTTGCCAGATCAATGAGACCATTCTATGTTCCGATGATTGGAAACAAAGCAAATGCAATTGTAGAGAATTTGCTAAACACTACATCTGCATTCATGTTCTTGGCCTTGCATACCGTTACAAGCTTTGCATTATCCCAGAAGAAGCTAAAACAATTTCGATCGGTCAAAAACGCAAAAGAGGCAGACCAAAAAAACAAAAAGCAGCTTTGTTTTACCAAAATGATTGTGATTTGAGTAGTTCAGAAAATGAAGATATTCAAGAGCCTCCTACCGATTCAGTCATTGAGAAAGAATCTGTTACTGAATCTACAGTCGAAGCTACAGTGGATTTACCAAGAAAACGAGGAAGACCAAAGAAATCAACAACTCAGGGGAAAAAACAAAAATAAATTAATCGTTTATATTTTTTTATATTTTTTTATATTTTGTCATTTAAATAAATATTTTCGTCACTAAAATTAGTTTTTTTTGTCTACAAATAAGGTTTTATTTTGTCAGTGAAAAATTATAAAAAAGTCATCTCAATATATAAATTTGTCAGTCGTTTAGTTTTTTTGTCAGAATAATTAGTTTTTTATAGTCAGCTAAAACAAATAAAATTAGTCACCACTTTTAGTTATTTTTGTCATCTTAAAAAAATTTAATTTGTCACCCCGAAAAAATATAAGCCGTTTAAATGCATGAAATTTTAAATGAAATTCACTTTTTTTTTCTCATGCTTTATTTCATTTTTGTCTTATACTTCTTCGTTTTTTTTAATTTCCTGCTATAACATGCTCCAATTCTGTGCTGACCAATTGAGACATTACCAAACAAGTTTTTTTTATTTTACCAGGCGGCTATCAGTTAAAAAATTTACTATTACACTATTTCAATATGTGTCTTTTTTAATTTATTTTCATTTTATTTTAACTTTATTGACATTATTTCGATTTATTATTGGGCAATAAAATTTAAAAAATTTTTTAAATTAGGGAGGGTGAAGTTGAGACCATTTTTTTTTAATTATTCAAAATCCGATCAAAATTTGATAACTAAGTGAAATTCTATAATATTAACAATAAAAATTTAATAAATATAAATTTAAAAATTAAAAAAAATAAAAAAATCATGAATTTTGAACGACCTCATAAACTTGATCAACTTGATCAAAATTATCTACTTCAGTAACTTGAGCAACTTCAGATACTTGAGGTCCTATAGAACTCGTTAAAGTTGAAGTTTTCATGAAAGGTCTAGGCCGAGTAACGAATTACTTTGGACAAAGATATTTTATGCTTATGCTTTAAAAAAAATATGGGATAGAGAAAAAAAATCCCTGACTTTTTGAGGATAAAAAAAATTCATTTTACTTATTGTTTATTTCAAAATGATTATTTTAATTGAATAAATATAAATATTTTTTTATGCATGAGCATGTTTTGGCGCAGCGACTTTTAAACAACTCTGCTCTGAAGAAAAAAATTCAAAAATTTTACGAAAAAAAAAGAAAAAAAAATGATAATTTTTGAATAACAAAAAAAGTCAAAAATCCAATTTGATGTCATTTTGACATATTTTGAGTTTTGTCAAAATGACATTGCCGGCTGCCGGTTCATATTAACGTTTTTGGGACTGAAAATTTGTAAATAAGGTTTTAGTTTTTGTTATTTACTAAAATTAAATCCTAAATTTTTTCAAATATTTTATTTCAAGATAAATTGACCAATATACTGAAAAGCATCAGTAGATGGCATTTTGACATCTATTAAAAAAATTTAAAGAAAGGTTATGTGTTTTTTAAAAATTCCTACTGAATTATAAAAAAAAGAAAGTTTTCTTGTCTTTTTTAGACCTTTTTATTAACAATGATTCATAATTGGACAACGCTGAAGAGCTTCTTTTGTATGTATCATTTTAGAGTTGAATTATTTTTTTTCAAGATTTTTGTATTTTTTTATCCAATTTTTAAGGAAACTTAGAATGAGTTCAAAACGATTTTATAGTAAAAATCTTTGAAAAAGTGCATTTTAACATAAAAATTTAAATTTTAAATCTATTTAAAAAAATGTTGATAAAATAACTCGCGATAAAATAACTAATTAATAGATAGCATTGAAGATGTGTCGAAATGACATCGCCGATGCTTTTAAGTTTGAAAAATTTCGGTGCTTCTAGTGTTAAATTGTTTTAATTTTTTTTTCTCTAAGTTTCAAAAAAATTCATAAATCTAATTTTAAAGCAAATAAAATCAATTGGAAACGGTAGAAAAAGAATTTTTTCTCTTGGAAAAAAAATGAAAAGAATAAAACGCTGCTAGCAATTAATTGAAATTTTTTTGCAAAACAATACAAAACAATACAAAAATAAATAAAATAATTGAACAAAAAAACTTACCTGCTTTACTATCCGGCTCAAATTTAACTTAATCTTGTACCAAATATTTGCTTTATTTTCTTTCTTTGACGGACATCGCTCAAACTTACTGACGAAATAGATTCGATTTTAGCTCCAATTTCGGTCTGTATGTTATTTGCTGAATGAAAATATGACATATTGATCACTGAGCACATTCTGGACATGACCCAAAACTATTGAAATTCCAAATACTTGAATCAAGATAAATTTTCTTTTTTTCTAATAAAAAATTAACAAAAAATTTTAAATATTTTGACTCTTATAATATTGAAAAACTCACCCCGAAAATTTTATTAATTGAGCAAATAATTCTAGTAATTTTTTTCATCTTAAAAAAATTAAATTTGTCACCCCCCAAAAAATTTAAGCCAATTTCAATTCAAGTTTGTTAGTTTTAAATTATTAAACAATTTTCTAAAAAAAAAAAAAATTCAAAAAAAAAAACACTTACTTTTCTGAATTCATCAAAATATTTCCCATCATTTAGATGTATTCAGTTATATTCAAACCATCGACTTTTCCAGATGGACTGAAATAATGCTTTAGTGTGACTTTATTTTTTAAAAAATTTAATCTTTCAAATTCATTTAGTTTGATTTATTTTGAAAAGTAATTAATAAATCGAATTTTTTTTGAAATTTGATAATAAAAAGGCAAAATAATTTTTATTGAAAATTCTAAGAAATTTAGGTTTTATTATTATTTATTTAATATTGATTTTTGAATTGATCCTAAGTATTAGTTCCAAACTTTTATAAAATTTAAGCACATCAAACTTTTATAACCAAACTTTTATAAATAAATAATAATTTTATTTAATAAGTAAAAGACTAGGTCCATGTATATTTAACTACTGCAATTAGAGTAGAACACACATTACAATCGAAATCTTCGGACTTGGACTTGAGACTTAAGGATGATTTTTTAAATTTTTTAAGAAACTGGTTTTTGCTGTATTTATATAGACAGAATCAATCATAATACATGGACACCTTGGAAAATTAATTGCTAAAGTTAACGATCGAATTTAGATTTCAAATCAAAATTTCTAATTTTTTGTTCAAAAAAAGGTATTTTTATCAATATTTAAAATACTAAATTTGTAAATTATATTAAACATGATTTGTTTATTCTTTAATTGGGAAGAAAATTACATGAATTTTTATCTGAAGTTAAATAAAATCTAAATCAATATTTTGAAATTTTGCAATACAAAATTTAACTTTGTTTCACTGTAATATATTTTAGTTAATATTAAAAAATCATTTAAAGCCACAATTTGGATGCCTTAATGTGGATTTTAAATCTGTCTTTAAAATTTTCAATTTAATACTTTATAAAAGTTAATTAAAGATCAAATGGGACAAAAAAAAATATTTTTTATATTTAATTAAGTTAATAAACATTTTGTGTTTAGATGAAAAAAAAATTCAAAAAACCTAATTTCATCATTTTTATTAATATTCTAATCTATTTAGTTTTGACCATTTGATCATGATCATGAACTTCAAGTTGCCTTTCTTGAAACACAAATTTCCTCTTCTTGTATTAACACTAGAAGCACCAACGAGTCAAAATGACTCATAATATTAATTAATTTATTTTATTAATCTATTAATTTTTTTAATTATTTTTGCAATTCCCATTAGAACCATGACATCGACTCAAAAAAATTTTATTTCTCTTAATCTAGTTAGATATTTTTATTTTTATTCAATTAGAAAATTTATTAGATTAGATTTAATTTTATCAAAATAGTTGTATTTTTATTAAAATTATCGGTGAGGAAAATTTTAAGCCATAAAAACTTGGTAATTTTAGAAAGATATTTTAAATTCACTAGTTAAATAATTTTTTAGTCTTATAACTTGAAAATAGTAAAGCAAAAATTTTGCTCAAATTTCAATTTTCAAAATTTTCAAATAAAATAAATTTAAAGCAGTACTTAAGCAGATTTTAATTTTGCATGTAATAATAATTATTAAGTTAGTAATATAAGTAAAATTTTTTAAAGTTTCATTGAATTTTTAATTGCCTAAAAATCTGGTTATAATTCTATTTTTTTGAATACCGTATAAGTTTTGAATACTGTTTGTTACTTTATCTTCCACTAGTTGATCAATCTAGTCTATTTGCTATTTCATGTTTAATTGTGAACATGTAATTCATGGACAATTTGGTTGATATTTTTATGCAGATCTTATTTTTAATTTGAACTTTGAATTATGGACAGTTTATTTTATTTTTTGTTCATTTGCCCTTGAGCTAATATATTTTCAAATAAAATGAAATAAAATAAAATATAGAAAACAAAATAAAAGTAAAACTTTAATAATGGACTTATTATTTAATTTTAAATAATTTAATTTTTGCTTTTATATACTTTATTTTTATTTTATTTTATTTTAATTTTTATTTTCATTTTTTTATTTTCATTTTGTTCATTAGTTCAAGTGCAAATGAACAAAAAAACTAAATTAACAGTCTTACATTCAAGGATCAAATTAAAAAAAAAGATTAAGATTAAATTTTAAAAGTTTTCCAGAAATTTAACTAAACCAAACTAAACTTAGTTCAACTAGGTTCATAATTTTTATCATATGACTCAATAAAAACAATAAAATTTATTATTGTAAGTTTTATTTTCTAATTAATTATTCAAATTTAAGTTTTTTACTTTCAGTAACCGTTTTGTAGTGTCATAAATTGATTTATCTACAGAGGAATTATTTTTAAAAATTAGATAATTTTTGAAAAAATCAAGCAAACACTGTCATTAAAAGAAGGTTAACATTTAGTTAAAAATTAAAAATCTTAAACTATTATATTTATAAATTGGGTCATTCTTGACTCGATTTAAGGACAGTAGAAGCTTATTTTAATTCAAGGAAAAAATTTAGTTTTAAAAATAATTTAATTTGTTTAGTTCAATTATTGATATTAAAATTTATTTTGATATTTAAATGATTCATTTTATTTATTTAGATTAATAAAGTTGGTTAATATTAAAAATTAAAATTGATCATATTTACAATTTTGAAAAAAAAATTAAATTTTTAAAGAAAATAATATAAAAATTAGTATTATTAAAAATGAATCTTTTCAAATGCAAATTTAAAAAAGTAAATCAAGTTCAGCATCGCTCAGATGCTCTAGATCATTTTGATCAATTTATTGAATTTTTGAAAAAAATATTGAAAAAATTCTTAAATAGAAATTTATAAAAGTTAAATTTTTTCTTTAGTTAAAAGTTAAATTTTTCAGTGAAAAATAAATAAAAAATTTAATTTTTTTTAATCAAATTACATATAAATACAAAATAAAAATTATTCAACAGGATTATTATTATCATTCTAGAATGTAAAATATTTTTAATGAAAACCTTACTAACTGTAATATAGTAAAAGTGGTTTTTCTATTAAAATTTGTGGTATTATTTACAATTTTTACAGTTTTTTAATATTATGACTCTTACAAACTACCAAATGGGGTTCCATATGTCAGGTGTAAAAAAGTTGAGTTAAATTTTTTTTTAAATTTAATAAAATTTAACTTGAGATGTCAATATTCTTTATTTTATTTAGTACACTTATATAAAAATTTCATAATTGTAAATTGAGCCTTTTATATTTTGATTTCTAAATTTATACAAAAAATTTTAAAAAAATATGAATATTAAAAAAAAAAGGGAGACAATAAAATTTTTCTTATTATCAATTAATAAATAAAATTAAAAAATAAATAATGAGAATTTTCAGTAATGAGCATAAATGAAATTAAAGAACATGATGGCAGTAATTTCAGTAAATTAATGACTTTTCATAATTTTTAAATTTTTTATTTTTATTTCAGTTTTTAACCGTTTTCAAACAGAGAATAGTAGATGCTAATTTTTTGTTTTTCAAAACTAACTTTGACCGAATGAACAATTCAATAACTAGTTATACAATAAACGAAGCCTTTTACAAATTTAATGAAATAATTTCATTACTTCATTTTTTAAAAAGTGTTTAATTTTTTTAATAAATTATTTTTATAGAAAATTTTCTTCTAGTAATTTTAGATTTTCCAAATTAATCGGATTCAATCTATTTCTTATGTTGGTCTGAATTAGATCAGCCTGACTAAATAAAGACTCTGAAGGAACGGATGCAAAAAAAATTTTTAAAATAGATTATCTTAACTAAAAGATCAAATTTCATTGTAAAGGCAAAAGTTTATATTTTTAAAAGTAGATTGAAAAAGAAATTAATATTTTTCAATAATTAAGAATATGAAGAAAAAAATATTATTAAATTTTAATTGAACTCCAAAATAAAAAGTGAATAATTGATCATCTAGATCCCTCCAATTGTAAATAAAAAATAAATATTAACCGTATGATTCCCTCTAGGATCCTCCCTAGTTGGAATAAATGCTAATATTTAGATAAATCTAGATAAATATCGACGATCTAGATAAACTTCTAGAATATTTTTGATTTATTTAAAAAAGATTAAAAATTATTTCTTAAAAAAAAAAAGCTTCATCAGAAAATTTCACTCGTTCAGACTTGTTTAGAACAATGAATGATTTAAAAGAGCAAGGAAATAGCGCCTTTAAACAGTCTAAATTTCAGCTAGCTGTCCAATACTACACACAAGCCATAGAGAGTATATCACCGGAGCTGGAAAAGCTCAAATTGGACTCCAAAATCGACTCATCAGACACTGAAAATTTGACACAAATCAAACAATTGATAAAATCAAATGATTGCCTACACAAGTGTCTTAACAATAGATTACAATGCCATTTAAAACTAGTAAATTGCCAAGACGCAGTTGATGATGCGACCAAGGTGCTGCTAGCGGTTCCGGATGATACAAAAGCTTTGTATCGTCGAAGTTTGGCTCTAAAAGAGCTAAATTTACTCGATGAGTCGCTCAGAGATGTCAAAAGAAGTCTAAATATAGAGCCCAAAAATAAAGACTGCATAAATCTAATTCAGTCGCTGAGCAAACTTTTCCAAGATAAAACCAATGAGCAAAAGTCAACAAAAACCCAAGTGGCCAAAATGTTCGAATTGGCCAAAACAGGCACTAGTGAAAATCGACTCAATGCTTTGAACAATTTGATTGTTTTGAGCAGAGAAGATTCAGGTTGTGGGCGAAATTTTGTCAATCAACGGTGTCCAAAACTTGATAGAAATAAAAGATTGTGATGCAAGCGAAGAAGTTACACTCTCCATAACAAGAATTTTGGCTTCACTGTGCAAAAACTCGTTCGCTAGAGCCAAGGTAGTGTTTAACCAACTTCAAGCAGAACTTATTGCATCTCTAATATCTCACCAAAAAGAGACCATTTCTACAGCCGCCTAACTCATAGTACAAAATATGATCTATTCTCTAACAGATATGGAAAACAAAAGAAAAACAAAAAAGCAAATCAACCAAAGCTATGAATTCAGTAAGTTGCTGTTATACTTGACTTTGTGAATTTTTTTTCCCAAATAATAAAATAAGTTCTCAAAGTTCCCTTGGTCCAGTTATTGGATAAAATACCGGTACCCTTTTATTTTAGCAACATGATAATGTTTTGTTATAAAAAATAATTTAATTTTTTTTCGAAAAATAAAAAAAACAAAACTTTAAAAAAAGACAAAAGATTAAATTTCATTTTTAAAATTTGAATGTTTCAAGAAGCAAAAGTCTGCATTCAAATTTAGAAAATGAAGTTGATGAAAAACTTTAATCTTGATCATTTTATCAGTAGTATAAAACTGATTAGAGTATTTTGCTAAAATTCATTTCTTTTTTGTCAATAAAATTAAAGGATTAAAAATACTTCATTAATTTTGTTTTACTTTTTAGTTTTTTGGTCAAAAAAGAAAATGGAATCTTTTTTAAAAAAATTTCCCGAAAATTGCAATTTTTTTATAAAAATAGGAAATCTTTTTTCCACCATTATTATCAAAAAATATTCCATATTTATCATATTTTAGGTAAAAAAATGTGAATTCATTGAATCATTGCAGCACTGTAAATAAGATTGAGTTAAATTTAAAAGCTTTTCTAAGGCTTACGTTAATCATTAACTATTTCCTGCTATTCAATGTTCGTCTTTATTTTATTCAATAATTTAACTTAATTCTAAAATTTTTATTTTTTTCTACAAAAAAAAGTTTAAAATTACCAGAAATTACCAGAAATCCACTTAATTCACAACTTAATTCTAAATTTATTATTAACTAAATTTACGTAAAATTACCAGAAATCCACTTGTCAAATAGGTACTGTAAATCATTTAGTTTGAATTTTTCTCTTTTTTTTGAAAATTAAATTAGTTTTTCTTCATGATTTTTATTTTTTGTGAGAATTGAATATATTTATATTTTTAAAAACCTGACCCCCCTACTGACTCCCAATTTTAAACGACTGACCCCATACTGACCCCCCATTTTTCTTGAAGAGAATTTAACGAGCTTTCTAAAAATGTGTCTAGTTTTTCTCCAGGAAGTATAGTTTTTGAGATATTTTGATTATAATAAAAGACCCTAGTTATTTTGAAATCGGGTTTTAAAGTTTTAAAACGATATAATGAAAAATGGGGGGTCAGTCGTATAAAATTGGGAGTCAGTAGTGGGTCAGGTTTTTAAAAATATAAAAATATTCAATTTTCACAAAAAATAAAAATTTTGGAGAAAAACTAATTTAATTTTCAAAAAAAAGAGAAAAATTCAAACTTAATGATATATTAAAACTTTTGAAAATATTTTTGCTTTGAAAAAAAAATGGGGGTCAGTATTTTATTAGGACCCGTTTTATCCATTTATTAAATTAAACAGAGAAAAAAAATTTATATTTTATAATCATACAGACTAAAGTATAATTTAAATTTTGGAACTATGCTACAGAATTTTACAAAAATTTATAAACTCTTCAGATTTTTATTTAAACTAAATTTAATCTTTTACTTAATTTTGCTAAGTTCCAGAAATTCAAAACTAAAGTGTTATCTTAATTTCTAATTTTTGACTTGAAATTCTTAAACTACGTCCTTTGAATCCTTAATTTCCTTTTTTTTGGACGTTCCAAAAAAATTTATACCCGGGGGACGAAAATCGGGTAACTTTTTAAAAATTTGTAGTTCTTTCAAACCCAGGTATTCAATGATTAAATTGGAATATTTTTTAAAAATTTATATATTCAGAAATAGAATAAAATTTTATACACTCTGGTGCATATTGTTTTTTATAAAAAAGTGTTTGCCAATTTTTATTATTTAAAAAAAGTAAAAAAAAATCTTTTATTTCTTTTAAAATATACGCTGCCCTACGTATTACCGGCAGTTTTCGAACTTAATTTTTTTAATTTTCTAATAAAAACGACTTACTCGTGGTCCAGCCACCGGTCAGCCAACATTTTTGTAAAAATGTTGACAAAAATGTTGGCTGACCGGTGGCTTGACCACGAGTCAGTCGTTTTTATTGATAAGTTAAATAAAAAGTTCGAAAGCTGCCGAAATGACGGAGAGTAGCTTGTATATATAGGTGTCCGTTGTAGTGCCAAGGCGTAGGCTCCATTTATGGAACTTAGCTCAAACTTAGCATTCTGAAGTTTGAGCCTCGCGAAAAAAAATATGAAATTGAGGGTTTCAAGTCAAGAATTAGAAATTCAGACAGCAATTTAGTTTTGAATTTCTGGAGCCTAAAAAAATGACTAAAATGGTTAAAAGACATTTTGGTATAGTTGTAGTCTTTTTTGGGTATTTTTGAAATTCATTTTTGAAAATTTACAAAAAATTTTCAAAAATGAAAAAAAAAATGATAAATTTTATTCTATTTAAAAGCTCAAGAAGTGCATGAGTATATTGACGAGATATTCCGATTATGCTCATTTTGGATTATGCCCCTAATGTTCAGGCTACGGAAGAGACAACTGCATCGATTTGTGTCTCAAGTTTGTAGACAGAGCTCAAGGATGTGGCTGGACATCGCGATTTATAGTGTTTGGTATTCCCAAATTGCTGCGAGTTGCAGCCACAATTCCAGAGTTGAATTTAGCCAATAGCTTGCCATTGACCGAGCAGACCAAGATGCATGTCTCGTGCTGCCTGAGCGTTGTTTACGATGACATATTTTCCGACTTGGAGAGAGACACCTACCATGAAACTGTGAACAAGTTTGTCAAGGATTTGTGCGAGCGTGAAAACGACCAGCATTCAAAGCTAAAAGCAATAGCATGCATTGGTGTGATTCTACAGGGACCATTTGACGTTGGCAACAACGTGATCATGCAGCACAATCTGCTCAGTCTCATGCTCGACTTGGCCGACTCGGATGATGCCATCCAGGAAAAAATAGCCGTCGAAGCTGTTGTCTATTCGGCCTCGAAAAAGGACAAAGCCACCGGAATCTTGTCCGAAGGCATTGACATCCTGAAAAAATTGTACAATTCAAAAAACAACTCAATAAAAGTGCGAGCCTTGGTGGGCTTGTGCAAGCTTGCTTCTTGTCGAGGCAGCGATGCCAGCGTCAAATTGCTGGCTGACGGCTCGACTGAAAAACTTGAGCAAGCTTGCAGAAAAATCATGTGCTCGTCGCTAGACTTCGATAGCAAAAAGTGGGCTTGCGATGGTCTTGCCTACTTGAGCTTGGACGCTGATGTCAAACACAGTCTCATCCAGGACCACAGCTCGGTCACAGCACTGTTCCAATTGGCCACCAAAGACGACAAGAACATTTTGTTCAGCATTGCTTCGATTTTGGCCAATTTGACCAATGCGAACGCTGCCAAAAAACCAAGTGAAGAAATGATCAAGCTGACAGAGTACGCCAAACACCACATACCAGAAGAAAACCAAAAAGACAAAGAGCCATTCTTTAAGCAAAGACGCCAAGGTGCTAATGAACCTCGGAGTCGCCAACGCTCTCACCCAAATGACCAAGCACAACTCTGAAAGCTGCAAAGAACTCATTGCCAGCGTTTATCTGGTTCTTGCCGAAGAAGTGGACAATCGCGGCAAATTGGTGGCTGCCGGCGCTGGGAAGGCCCTAATTCCTTTGGCATCGTCCGGAACTGACCTGGGCCGAACTAGAGCTGCACGAGCTCTCGACAAAATAGCCATAAGTATCAACCCCGAATTGGCCTTTCCTGGCCAAAGAGTTCTGTAAGTGGTGCGGCCACTAATCAAACTTCTTCACCCTGAAAAGACTGTTCTGGAAAATTCTGAGTCTCTGATGGCATTGACGAACCTGGCAGGTGTCGACGACAGTGTGCGCAAATGAATAGTCAAAGAACAAGGCATCAGCAATGTTGAGCATTATGTGTTTGACGAGCGCTAGGATCTAAGGCGCGCTACCACTGAATGTCTGTGCAATATGGCTAAAAATGAAGATGTCCTTTTTGTGTACGAAAAGCCCGATAATGACAGAATCAAGCTGTTGGTTCTTTATTGTGGTGAAGAGGATGACATAAAGTTGAATTTGGCGGCTAGTGGTGCTCTAGCGCAGCTAAATGAGAATAGTGAAAAGATTTGTAAACGAATCTTGGAAGTTCAATCGTTCTTGCCTATTTTTAAACAAGCAGCATGTGCGTCCGATATTGAATTTCAATTTAGAATTTATTATATCCTTGACAATATTGTGTCGAAAAATAAAGATTTTTTTACACAAATTGTCAATTCCGAGCCCATGGACGTGATTGTTGCTTTGTCAGAATTGGATGTTGAAAAAGAAAGGCTAAAGGTGAAAAATTTAGCCTGCGAGATTGTAAAAAGTGCGCTTGAGAAAAGCCCACGGTGGCTAGTTTCATCACTGAGAATCAAAGTGATTGAAAATTGACAATGAAAAAAAATAAAAATACTCTCAACAAGATTTATTAAATTATTTAGCTTAAATTTTATAAATAAATATTTTGTCATAAATTTATAAATTTTAGATAAATTTTATAGATATATAGATAAATTTTATTGCGAGATAAGCTTCTACCTTACAAGAATTTACATTATTAATGACTAAAATTCGAAATTAATTCCTAAAAAATTTAGTTATTCACTTTTTCTTCTTTCTTTCATTTAAATTGCTCAATACTTTGACATTTAGCATTTGTCATTTCAGTGGCGTAGTGAAACGTAAAATTCAAACACACCGAAACCGATTGAGGAGAAGAGTGTCTTGCTAGAGTGATAATTTTTTTTTGAATTAAAAAAATAATTAATTTTTAATTTTAAGCAAGGAGTAAGGAACAAAAACAATTAAAAAAAGGCAAACCAATATACCAAGACATTACATTTTATCTTTAAAAGCTTTTATTTTTTAAATGTAAAACAAATTGTAAAATTTTTATATTTTTTTTTCCATTGTGCGTTCTTAACTCTTTTGAATATACTAAACAAATTACAAACATAAATATATTAGGCCTAGGTAAACGTTTTATATTGTTTGGTACTTATTAATGAAATAAAATATTACATTTTGATAGTAAAAGAATAAATAAAAAAAAGTCAATCAGAAATAAAAATACACATTGAATTTGAGTATTATAAATGATAAAGATAGTGCCCATAAATAGTTTTTTAATACGATCTTTTTTAATCAGGATCTTAAGAGATTTCTTTTATAAGATTTTGTCTAGAAATTTGAAATATTCTATTAAGATTTTAACGCAAATCTTTTTATAAACTTAAAGACAAATTTTTGACTTAAAATCTTATCAGATAGTTATTAATTTCTGGACCAAATCTTAAAATAGAAATCTCTAAAGATCTTTATTAAGAATTAAATAAGATCTTGTTAAGAATCTTAATTTAAGTATTATTAAGTTTCTTTGTTTAAAATTGAATTTTTTGACCGATTATATAAAACGTGAAAATTATTAATTATGAGATCAAAAAACTAATCATGTTCGCTTTCACTATGATATTCAGTTACATAAAAAATATTATTTTATATTTTTCATTTATAACGCATTTTTTATATTATTTTCATGTCCATAAGAAACAAATCATTGGTTTTTTCAAATATAAAAAACATTTTCAAATACTGTTCATTTCTCATTTTTTGAATTGATTCCGGAAAAATAATACCAACATCATATATAATTATATCAGTTTATTTAATTAAACGAAATATGGCAACATAAAACATATTTTTGATAATTTTTGAATTATTTTTAATTTTATGAAATAATTTGACAGTAAGTTTTTAAAAAATAAAGTAAATAAGTAAATTAAAATAAAAAAAACAAGACCAAAAATCAAACAAGTAATATTCCAAAAATATTGGTTTAAAGAAGTTTTTCAATTTTTTGGAGCTTTTGAAAAAAAAATATTAAGAAATGAATAAATTAAATTTATTATTTTACCAACCTGGATTCAAAAAGTTAGGACAGACATTAATTAATGCTGGCAAAATGTTTTCTAATTCACCATTTCATTGTAGTTTGAATCCTTATGATTCAGTACATGAGCTGACGCACAAATCAAAGCTGATGCCAAATACAAGTAATCACTTTCAAGCACTACAAGTTGTTTTGTAAAAAATAAAATACTACATAAATAATTTCGAAAATCTGAGACTTAAACTACCGAAAATAACAAAAAAAGAGAAAATAAAATTTTAGAAAAAGATGAAAGTAAATGTAAAATAACCTTGTTAAATGTAAAATACATGCGTGGGTTAAAATTGAACCGTTCTAATCTTTTACCTAACTTTTTATATCTTCGACGGATAAGGGTTAGGTAATTGCAAAATTGCAATATATAAAAAATAAGTTGCAAGATTAATAATTTAATCTTAAACGAAGATAGCTATAAGGAAAAAATTAAACAAATACCTTTTGTTTAATATCATACCCAGTTTAAGTTAGACTAAAAAGAAAAATTTAAAATTTAAAAATGTCTAATTTAAATTATTTAATTTAATCTTGGATCAACATCAACATTTATCTGAAAAAGCATATCAGAGATAATCAAATAAATAATTAACACATTATTTTATCTTCTAAATACAAATAAAGTTAAAAACAATTTTTTTTCTGAATAATAATCAGAAAATTGAATTTTACTCAAAAAGTGATAATTTTATAAGGAAAATATCTCTAATAATTTTTTAACACAAAATTTAGATGATTTTGTAATGATTTCATAAGGAAAATTTACCCAGTAATTTTTTGGAAAAAATTTTTCTCATTAAATGATAAAAAATTTGATGATTTTGTAATGATTATACAGGGAAAATTTCTTTAATAATATTTTTCCTCAAAATTTCTTTATAAAATCTCTAATTTTTCAATGATTTTATAATGATTCTTTAAAGAATCATTGATTTTTCATTACTTTTCGGTTCACTGGGGATGATGCTTGCATTGTGTTCAATTAGAAGACGATTTATTTGAAGTAGGTGTTCACATAGCTGATGTAAGCTATTTTGTAACTGAAGACAGTCCGATAGACAAAATGTGCTTGTGATAGAGCCACTAGTGTCTCCTTGGTGCAAAAAGTAATCCAAATGCTTCCGCGTCTTTTGTGTGAGCAGTTGTGCAGTCTGAATCCGGACAGAGACCGGTTGACTTTTTCAGTAATTTGGAAAGCGAGATCCTGTTTTTGGGCTAATAAATCTATAATTTTTTAAAAAATATAGCTTAAAGAGGATTTATTTGTCCAAATATTTGGTTTTTTTTGACACGAATATGCTCCTGAATTGAGGAAAAATCAATTAAAGTCGGCTTTATTTCTTTTATGGCATAATAAATCCTTTTGCATTAAAAAGCGCGTATAATATTTTTGAAAAACAAAAATAATATTTTCTAGAACAAAAATACTGATGTTAGTGTCAATTATTTTTTGTTAGTACAATTAAATTAAATAATGTCAAATATGATTAAGATAGTAACTGTTTTATCCCTTTGACACCAAAATTGATTTAATTGAAACAAATATATATCCAAAAAACTTTTTTCAATAATTAATTAAAGACCTTCTAAAGCTGATTCCGACAAGATGAGTTTATTGGTGTTATACAAAAAGGAAATTTTTGAGCTAGACAATATTCACTATTCTCAAAATGTCTTTTATCGAAATCCCAAACAACTTAAGCCAAGATGAGTCCATTAAACCAGAACAAGTTAAAAAAACTAGAGGAAAGGGAAAAGTTTACCTCCCTTTCTGTACTTCCTTTTACTTCCTTTTTACTCACCTTACAATTCTCTAAAACTTTTACTAAATTTTATTTTAAGAACTTTGTCATATCAAGGAAATAGCAATGAACATTCCACTTGAAAGAAAGCGCCGTCCAGGTCGCCCTAAAGCTACTACCTTATCTCGTCAGCCAAATGAAACTCAAAATGTGAATGTTTTGTGTATCAGCGTATCTGAAGAATCAGATTCGGGCGATCCGCCTGTACAAGAGCCAATATCAAAAAAAATTCGTCTTGAAGAGACCCTAGCCGTTACTCCACAACCCCGAGTTAAAAAAAAACGCGGTAGACCAGTTGGATCAAACAAACAAAAAAAAAAGTAAATTGAATATTATTTTTGCCTATATTTAATTATTTTGGTTCTAATTTGATACAAATTGTATTACTTTTTTTATTTATGTACCTTTTTTATTATAATAGAAATAAAAAAATACATTTGTTCCTTAGTTCAGTAATTTTGTTTTTTATTTCAATATTAATAACATAACTGATAATTACATGCCATTAAAAAGCATTGTTTTATTAAGCATCAATTATGGCATTAATTTGATTTATTTAGCACTAAAACATTAATGCAGATATAAATTTCTTGTTCTTTGGATCAATAATTATTTAAAAATTAAATAAATTTTCAACAAAAAAAGCCAATCTGTTCATTGCTTTATGCACCAAAATTTTAAAAATCATTAATAATAAATTGATTTAAAATTAAATTAAAATAAGAAATTTAAAAACTAAAAACATTAACAAATTATATTTACAGATAAATAATAATTTTTTAAAAATTAAAATAGTTCTTATTTTATAACATTTAAAAATTTAAAAGCCTAACAGTCTACTGCTAAATATTTGTGATTGAAATTAAAAAAATAAAAACCTAACGTCAAAAATATAAAAAACTACTTGCAAATTTAATGAAATTAAAAATTTAATTAATCATTTTTGTAAAAAATCAACTTATTTAACAAAGAAATGCACTAAATGTTTTAAATAATTCCGTTTATATTGTCAACAAAACTCGTTTTAAACTAAGTTTGATTCTAACTGGTGTTGGGCACCGTCAGTGGCGGTCACTAGACCGCCAAAAGTTGGTGTTGGCCGTATTGATTGCCGCGGCGGAAATTAAAACTTGAGAAATTTTCAAATATAAATTAAAAAATATAAATTGGATAGAGAAAAGAATTGACTATTAGAAAAATTTGGATTTTGATTTTTTTCTCAAGATTGGTAAATAGCTTTGAGATCAAACGATCAATGCTAAAATTTGCAACATTCAGGCTATCAATTTGATCTTTATTGACTTTGTAAAATAATTTAAAAAATATGATTTGAATTTTTCAATGTTATTTCGTTTTCAAAATAACAGATAATTTTATTTTTATAAAAATAATGTTTTTAAATATTAAAATTTTTATTAAATTAAATATATGAAGTGTTAATCAGTCGACTCCGATAAGGGACTAGCCTGTTGATTAACCTTGAAATAATAATAATAAAATAAATAATAATAAATATTTAATTTTTTTTTTATTTTATCATTTAATTTTTCGATAAACACATTGAAAAAAAAATTTAATTTTATTCAATTTTTACGAAAAAAAGACTACTAAGTGGTGGTTTTCAGTAAATGAGTAAAAAATCAAAATCAATACTAAAGGACCAAACAGTAGTAAAAATTTAAAAAGGGCTGTTGATTCTCAAAATATTTCCAAATCTTATTTCAATATTTTCCTATTCAAAATTAAATTTAAAAAAAATATTTTCTAATTAAGAAAGAATTAAAAAAATTCATAAAAAGAAATAAACTACCATTTGTTATTATATTTTTAAGCCATAAATCACTCGCTTCAATATTTATGATAAAATTTTTAGCTGCCTTTATCGCTCTCTTGACAAAACAAAATTCAATTTTAATTAATTAATTTAAACTTAATAAAATTTCTTTCCGACAGCTTGATTTCCTTCAAAAGATTTATGAAAAATCAAATTCTTTGTTTCGTCATACAGTGCACTCGCGCTATAACGATTCGCTTTATTACGAATATCGCGTTACAGCGAATGATGTATAAGCCCCGATTTCCTCTCCATTCAAATCAATGGCTAACAAAATATCATATTACGAATATGAAATTATGAAAAATTCGCTACTGCGAATGGGAAATCAAAGCCCATTTTCATACTTAACTCATACATAACAACGTTAATTGTCACTTTCTTTAACGAATACAATCTTTTTTTAGCACATTCGTTATAATTTTTGTTTATCAATGAAATTTTAAGTTGTATGTGTCAACTCCTGAAAAATAATGACAAAATAAAATGAAACCAACCAATCAAAAATTATTATATAAACTTTTGTTTGTTTAATAGTAAATTTTTATTGGTAAATTTAATAGTAAATTTAAATTTTTATATTTTTATTGTTTCAAAAATGGAAAGTAAAAAAAGAAAGAGTCCTGAGATATGCTTAAAGCTTGAGATAATAGAACAATCGAAAATCACAAGTTTTTTCAGTTTATCTAATTAGTTTATTTAATTTTTTCTTATTGTTTATGTTAATTACTTTGTGTTTTCTTATCTTATTTAGTCAATAAAAAACTAAAAAAATCTATCAACCGCCCAATTATACATTTTTTTTCAACACCAATCAATTAACATGGAAAATTTGATATAACGATTTTTCATATAACGAATGACATTATAAAGTCCCGCTCATTCGTTGTAACGCGAGTGCACTGTAGTTCCTAAATTCAGATGTTTTTAGTTAATTAATTTTATTAATTATTTCTTCAAAAATTGTTTTTTTACTAAATTAAATAATTTTGAGCTTTTCCAGGGCTAAACTGAACAGTGCGAGTCTATTTCAAACCCTTTTCCATTAAAATATGTGAACATTTTATTTATAAGGTTTAGGGAATGCAAAACGCTATCATAGGATTTGATTTTCAACCTCAAATTCTTAATCTACATATGTGAATGGATGCATGGATGGGCTCAAAAGTGTCATTCATTTGCCAAAGCATACTGTGGTAAAATGCATAAACATTCACCACAAGAATATTAAACATGTTATAATCACTTGTGACCCGAAAGAGCCTAAAATTTTCTACTAGAAAGTGATATTTTTATTTTCCCAAAAAAATTCATCTCAGAAATTTTTCAAAAAAAGCCCAAGTTTAACAGTTTCTTTTGGGGATGTCATTTGTTATGTCTTAATCTTAATCTATGTCTTAATCTAAGTATTTTTATATTATGTGTTCAATTATTTAATCATGTGACTAATCTTACACTTCTTATCAATATTATTCAATGTTTTTTACATATGTACAATTTCTTATTTATATAAATTTGAGTGTATCAACTCTTTAATAAAGCACTTTTTACATTTTTTTTTAACATATAATCAACCACGCTCTTATTTTAATATTGGATAATCTTAGCTTAAACCCTAAGCCACTAACCAAATACAACATCTGGCGACGAGGAAAAACGAATAAAACTTAATCCAATTTAATCCGATATAATCAGTGTCACACCGAATCATAATCGATTCATTTTACCATTTACCAAACCAATCATAATTTAAGCCAAGATGAATGAAACGATAAACACATTTGATGCTGATCTGCACACCCCTAACGTTAGTTTTAGATGGAAGAACTGGGTCGATCGTTTTAACAACCTTTTGGTCACACTTGATCTTGAGCCATTACCGGCAACTAATGCAAATGAATTAGCAGCGCCTGAATACATAAAAAGATTGCGTCAAATAAAAGCTAGGCTACTCAATTGCATTGGACCAAGAACATATGATGTTTATGCCAATTAAAAATCAGACAATGACACTTTTCAACAGATTATCGACAAACTTAGCACATACTTCCAACCAACTGGAAATAAACGACTAAGAATCTCTCAGTTTAGACAGATAAAACAGTATCACGATGAGTCAATCGACATATTTGTGAGTCGTTTACGAGAATCTGCATCTGGCTGTGATTTCCAAAACCATGATGAAGAAATACTGTCTCAAATAATGGAAAATACTAGCTCAAATAGTCTCAAGACACAGCTTATTCTTGCAGAAAATCTCACCCTCAAAGACGCACTACGTTTTGGGAGAGCATTGGAATCAATAAAACCTCTTGCTGAACCATCAGACCAAATAAACAAAGTTGATTCAAGATCTAATAGACCAACGAAGAGGTTTAACAACTCAAAACCTCAACAAAACGATCGTATGCAAGAACAAAAATGTGGTCTATGCGGCTATGAGTATCCCCACAAGAATCGCCAATGTCCTGCTAAAGACAAGACATGCAATAGCTGTGGAAAAAGAAACCACTTTGCCACAGTTTGTCGCGCAAAAACCAAACAGTTATCAAGCCAAAGCAACAATGACACCTCAAAACCACAATATCCAAATCAAATAAACCAGTTAAATGAAACGACTGAGGATGACATTGAAAATGTTTTCTCAATCGACCATCAATCATCAAGACGTAAATATGTTGATATTCAAATGCTGAATGGAAATGCAAGATTTCTCATTGACACTGGTACCACAGTCAATGTGATCGACCAAAGTACATTTGAGAGTCTTGATTTTAAGCTAGTGAATATCGCACCGAGCACAAAAAGAGTATATGCATATGGCTCAACATAGCATTACAAATGCTAGGCACATTCAGTACTCATGTTAAACACAAAAACAACTCAGTAGAAACTCAGTTTGCTATCAGTCTTGGAAACTCAGGTTGTATTCTTGGATTAGAGACACTAGAAGCACTGAAAATAATTTCAATTACATGTAGCGAAAGTGACGAATTTAGGTTGTATCATAACCTCTTTTCAAATAAAGTTGGAAAAATTAATGGCATCCAAATTAAGTTACACATTGATCACGGTGTAAAACCAGTGCAACAACCACATCGTCGAGTACCATTCCATTTAAGAGATGCCGTTGAAAAGGAAATCCAGAACATGCTTGATACTGACATAATTGAACCAATCAAAGGTCCGACTCCATGGGTGTCACCAATTGTTATTGTCCCAAAGCCAAATAAACCTGATAAGATCAGAATATGCACCGATGCAAGGCTGCCAAATCAAGCTATTCAGCGTGAGCGTCATGTTACCCCAACCTTGGATGAAATGCTAATTGACTTGAATGGTGCAAAACATTTGTCCAAGATAGACCTCAACGCAGCCTATCACCAACTAGAGCTGCATCCGGAATCAAGATTCATTACAACTTTCAGCACCCATGTTGGCTTATTTCAATACAAGAGACTTAATTTTGGAATAAACTGCGCAGCAGAAATTTTCCCAAATACTATCCAACAATTATTAGCTGACATTAGAGGCACTAAAAACGTCAGTGATGACATCTTGATCTATGGAAAAAACAAAGTTGACCACGATTTGGCTAAAAACAAGGTGTTCAAAAGACTCAACGATTTAGGCGCAACTGCAAACATGAGCAAGGTTGTTATAGATGTACCTGAAATAAAATTTTTCGGAATGGTTTTCTCTGGCAATGGAGTTAAACCAGATTACTCAAAGGTTAAAGCTATACGTGAGGCTCACCCTCCAAAAAACGCCAGTGAGGTAAGAAGCTTTCTTGGACTTACATTCCGTTTCGCGTTTCATTCCTGAATACGCTCTTAGTTTGGTATGGTCGTGCGAAAAACTTCACTTATATATATTTGGCCGACCGTTCAAAATGGTTACGGAAAATAGAGCTGTTGAACTTATATTCCGAAACCCAAAGTCAAATCCGCCAGCAAGAATCCAACGATGGAATCTACGCATAAGGCAGTTTAATTTCAAAATTGAACATAAACCAGGTAAATATAACATTGCTGACTATATTTCGCGTAACCCAATCGACGCTCCGCCAAAGTATAATCCAGCTGATGAATTTATCTACTTTGTTGAGTCAAGTCTGAAATTAGGTGCCATTACTACTCAGCAGATCGCTCAACACACTAAATCTGATCAAAGCTTGCAAAATGTAATCAAAATGGTTAACAACCAACAATATTTGATCGATCATAATGTGAAAGCTTACCAGAATGTTAAAGACCAGCTTAGTATTTCCACAAATGGGTTAGTCCTTATAGGTTTTCAAATAGCCATACCAGATAGTTTACAAAACCAAGCAATATCCACGGCACACGAAGGTCACATTGGAATGGCCAAAACCAAAGCACTTCTACGGGAAACAGTTTGGTTCCCTAACCTTGGTCAAAAAGTAGAAATTTACATTAAAAACTGCATTTCGTGTTGAGCGATCGAGCCAGAAAGAAAAAACTCGGAAATGATCCCGTCTAAGATCCCACCGGAACCATGGCATACAGTCGCAATTGATTTTTATGGTCCTATCAGTGGTATCAACCTTTTAATCATAATTTGTTTATATTCGAGATTTGTCGTCATAGAAAAATCCAGTTCGACAGGGTATTATATAGTAATACCCATTCTAACTAAAATCTTTAATATTCTTGGCATACCAAACACAGTACAGTCAGACAATGGTCCTCCATTCAATGGTCACAAATTCAGCGAATTTGCAAAACATCTTGGATTTTTCCATAAAAAGATCACACCTTATTGGCCACAGGCTAATGGCTGTGTAGAGAGATTTATGAAGAATGTGAACAAAGTGGTTAGAGCTGCAAATATAGAAAATAATCCATGGGATCAAGAGCTTAACAGTTTTCTTAGAAATTATCTAGCTTGTCCACAAAGCACCATGCAAGTCCCACCAGTCCAATTAATGTTCAAGTATCAAGTAAACATGAGTCGTCTACCAAGCGTTCAAAAACAAAAAACATGTGAGTTAAAAAACGAAAAGGCAGAAGAGAACCATAAAAGAACAATGGTAAAGATCAGTGGAACTAATATCCAATCGAACAAAGCTGTAAAGTTTGACAATATGGTACTGGTCAAACAGAAACAAGCAACAAAACATGACTCAATCTTCAATCCGAATCCATATAGGGTAATATCAAAAAACGGCACGATGATTACAGCTCGAAATGCAAGTAACCATGAAATCACTCGCAATATCTCACATTTCAAGAGATCCCTGAAACTGTAAGGCCTCTATCAAACTCTGCAAATAATATTCAACTTAACGATCTGGTTTATTACCATTCTCTGGCACTCAATAGGGCTCATATACAAATTCCTACCATTGGAAATCTAACACAAGTTCCAGTACCAGCATCTCCAAATATACCTAATGATAGAGCAGGCCCTCTAGCTAAACAACATCATACACAGTTTGACCCTGAGATCAAACAATATGAGACCAGTTCTGATTCAGATGAGCATGACCAAGCTGTACTCCCTGCTGCAATAACTGAGAACGCTCTAGTGTCTTTTGACCACAATAATCTCGTCAATGACTCATCAACTGAACTACCAAACAATCGCTATCCTAAACGCTCACATCAGAGACCAATAATATTTGACATCCAATCACACAAAGCTAAGTCCTACGATGAACCAAAATTAAAGCCAACCGAGGATGTGATGTCTTAATCTTAATCTATGTCTTAATCTAAGTATTTTTATATTATGTGTTCAATTATTTAATCATGTGACTAATCTTACACTTCTTATCAATATTATTCAATGTTTTTTACATATGTACAATTTCTTATTTATATAAATTTGAGTGTATCAACTCTTTAATAAAGCACTTTTTACATTTTTTTTTAACATATAATCAACCACGCTCTTATTTTAATATTGGATAATCTTAGCTTAAACCCTAAGCCACTAACCAAATACAACATCATTAGTATATATACCAAATAAAAGAGGACTAATTACTGAGCCCTGAGAAACACCTGCAGTTTTTTGATATTCGTCGCTCAAGTGGTCATTCACATTTACCTTAAATGTTCTACTATCTAAAAAGGATCTAATCCAGTTAGTCAAGTAATGAGGTGGATTCATTTAAACAATTTAAAAAGTAAACCTTCATGCCAAACCCTAGAAAAGGCTTAGAAATATCAAAAAAAAGGCCACAAAATCTTTTTTTTCTATTAAATGATTCCACAATTTTTTGAATTAAAAAGAAAAGATTATCTGATGTTCGCCGGTGTTTCCTAAATCCAGATTGCTCCTGGATAAGGAGTGAATTTTGTTCCAAAAAATTGTATAACCCTGAATAAACTATTCGTTCCAGTAACTTTCTTAAACAACTCTTTTTATTAATTAGTCTATAATTTAATTTAATTAATTTAATTAATTGTAAATTTGAATCACCTTTTTTTGAATCATAGTAGTGTTCGAAGTTTTCCACGCTTTCGGGAACTTACCTTCTCTAAAAATAATTAAAAAAACATCAATTTGTCACTTTAGCAAATTGGATCATTAAAATTACACTGATCATAATTTCTAAAGAATTCAGAGTTAGAATTCAGAGTTAGAATTTCAAAATCTTTCTTTGTATCAATTGAATCAGAATTATGACTAAATATTGAAGATAATAGTTCTTCGAAGCATTTTCCCTTTTCTTCATTAGTTTTGAGTTCCTTGTCACTTGAAATCAAATTTTGGATTGAAATTTGATGCTTTTTTTGTTCTAAATTTATTTATCTTTTTCCAAAATGGTCTACTTGTAAGTGGGTTTTTTTTACCATCTTCTTGATAAAATCAAACCAATTTTTGATTCCAGAATTTTTTTTAAAGAGGCCTTTAACTCAAATGTAAGTTGATTAAATTTTTGCTTGAGCTTTTGACAACGAGTTTTTTGGAAGTTTCTTCTTACTTTTCTACGTTCTTTTATCAGAATAACAATTTTCGGGGGAAGACCGGTTTTGTAGATTTTCTGAGAAAGATAAGGAATGATTTTATGAGAAGCAGAAATGATTTTTTCTGTAATTTTATCATTTAGTTGATCTATAGTGATGAACTTTTAGGGATAATAGCTATTTGAGAATTTAAAATCTTGCTAAATAATTGCCAGTTCGCTTTTTTAAAGTTAAATTTTTTTGCTGTTGATAGCCCATCGAAATTGTAGCTTCAATTGGGAAATGGCTATTAGTCACGTCATTAGTCATGTCTTGACTATTACATTGAAGTCGGTAATTTTGTCAATTAATGAAGATGAAACTAAAAAAAGATCAAGATTTTCAAAGTAATTCTTATTAAAAAATATTGAAAGCTTATCATTGACTACTCAAAGTCTAACTCATTGATTTTTATTTCCAACATTAAACCGTTTTCATTTTCCCTTACGCAGCCTTTTTGCTTTGTTCTAGCGTTTAAATCACCACCTAAGATGTAGTTTCTACATTTTTTATTAACTGTTTTAAAAATCTCAAAGTTCAGAAGCACATTGGGTGGATTATAAAGACTAAATACAACTAGTTCGTGATTCTTTCCTAAATTTAGTTTTATACAAAGGACTTCGGAATTGAATTCCTCATAAGAAAAATCTTGTATAAATTCAATTCCTTTCTTAATTAAAATAGGGTCTACCTTTTCAACACAAAAAAATAACCATTCAACCCAATTCCAAAACGCTCAGCACAAAATGATTTCTTCTCAACACAAAAATTAAAATTTAAAAAAAAAATTTTAGCACAAAAATTAAAAATGAAGAAATGCATTTAACTAAAGTTAACCTTAACAGTAAGAAATGTTCTTGCAAGTTTTTCACTGAATAAGGATATTGTGCACATTTATTGGCATTAAAAGAACTGTTTAAAAAAAAGGACCAATTTGTCAATAAACCTAAAAGAGGTAGAACAAAAAATGCGGAAAAATGGTTTTCTGGAGACTAGTTTTTTTTAATATCTTTTTTTAAGCTTCGAAATATACTTTATTATCATTAAATAGAAAACAAGATTTAAAACTTATATTATTATAAATATTTTTGTGTTGAAAAAAAATTTCTTTTAAGAATTATTTTCAAGCACAATTTTTTGTGTTAAATGTTTTTTTTTTTTTTAAATACAATTTTTTGCGCTTAAAAGAAATCGAATTGTGTTGAATGTTTTTTTCATTGTGCTAATCAGAAATTGATTGTGCTGAAATAATATTCCCATTAAAATATTCTGAAGGAGCATTAGCTCGGTACAGATAAAAAATAAATAAATAATTAAAATAGCTACTCCTCCTCCATACTTGTAGCGTGGTTTTGTTATGAACTGATAATTGTGAAAATAAAGATAAAACCATAACTCAATTTTAAAGGCCAGAAATAATAATGGAGGAGGAGAAACTTTTTTAATTAAAGACGGAATTAGGTTCAAGCAAGATAATTCATTTTAAAAATTTTGTCAAGAACTACTTAGTATCAAAAAATCTTATATTATACACATATTTCTGTCCATAGTATTTATAATCCACCAAATAACGCTCTTTTGAACTTTTCCTAGACATTTCAAAACGATGTGGAAATATTATGCTCGGGGGAAACCTTAATGCGAAAGCTCAAAATCTAGGGTGCTTTGAGGAAAATGAAAATGGTCTTATTTTAGAGAAAACTCTTAGCAAGCTCAATTTTTCGGTAATAAATGAACACCAACATAAAACAAATTTAAAATTGACTTTCTTAAAATTCTTAATATATTTCTTATATCTTCATTACTATCAGATAAGATACCTAACTTCAAAGTTCTAAAAGATTTTGATATGTTCAGTGATCATATCCCAATTCAAGCAGATATATCATTTTGAGCATCATAAAACAGTAAATGGTTCAAATTTTAATCTTGACTTCAAAAAAGCAATTTACGAACTTTACTTTGAGAAGAGGCTTAGGCCTGGGTCAGGTCTGGGTCGTCTTAGCAATAAGCTAAGACTAAAACTTTTTGGCAAGAAAATTCCATACACAGACTCTCCGGTCTTTCATGGAGCAAAATTTGACCAAAATCTGTACTTTAACTCCTTAGTTGAGCTTACCCATTCCAGATAGTGTGAATCTAGTTAAGATTCTTTCCCAAAAATCTAGGAAATTAAGTAAAAAAACACTATCAGGAATATAAAACGCATTTATAGGTTCCATTTTAGTCTATAGTTTTTTCACTCTATCTCGTGTATCTGGAACAAACATGCAAAAACTACAGGTACTTCAGAATACTTCCTTCGAGTCAATTTATCACTTACCATTTGACATATCGTCTATTCAGTTTTTTAGTCTTATCGAAGATCAGAAAATTGACATAATCGAAACTAGACTTAGGAATCTACTGAACAGATTAAAAATTAATTATACATTAAAAATAGTTCAATGAGAAAAAATCCATTGATTAATCCCCTTAAATATGACTATATATTAATGTCTTTTTTGAAGCCCAAAATCTAAAACCCCTTTGTGCCAAGTCTCAACAAGACTGCTACAATGGAAATTTGACTTTTTATTCCTTTATGATTAATTCTTAAATAGCTTCTAATTTTGATTAAATTGTGCTCTTAAACTGCTTAATATAAATACTCTCCAACTACTTAGGTCCTTTCAAAATAACTTAACCAAAAAATCTTAATTTTGCCAAAAAATTACCAAAAAATGGGTAAAAAAAACGTCTCTAGCCCACTAAAATGGCAGATCGTGGGTCTGCTAAAAAGTGGAGATAAAAAGCAAAATGAAAAAACTATTTTAGTATAGTATAGTATAGTATAGTAGTAGTATAGTATAGTATAGTATAGTAAAGTATAGTATAGTATTTTAAGGCTATAATATGATATACTCATTGAGTAATATCATACGGAACATGTTCTATCATGTTATGGTAGCCTGAGAACTCTTCTAAAATTTCAAGACTAATTTTGTCTAAAATATTCTTAAAATTGTTTGTTGTTTTTTGTTTAATAATTGTATTCGGAAGATTATTCCAATAGTTCGCAATCCTATTTGTAAAAAAATAAAATCTTTGACTACAGTTCTTGACCAGTTGTCTACATATTGTTGAATCATGACTTCTTGTGTTATAACTGTAATTGTTCATTTTTGTGTTTTGTATCGGAAAGAACCAATTAATATCCTCGATATTATTGTTAATCTTAAACTGTTGAATTAAGTCTCCTCAATCTTCTTGTTTCAAGAGTTGATAGTCCAATCACTTCAAGTCTACTTTCGTACTCTAAATGTTTAATTGAGTTTATCATTTTCGTAGCTCGTCTTTGAACCGATTCAATCTTATCAATATCTTTTCTCAAATAAGGGTTCCATACCTGTATTGCATATTCTAGATGCGGTCTCACAAGTGATGTATATAATTTCTTAATCGATTCGATATTTTGGAACTTGAAGGTCCTTTTAACCATACCAAGAATTTTATTCGCTTTATTTACTGATGTATTAACCTGCTTGTTCCATTTTAGATCATTTGTAAATAGAATACCTAAATCTCGTTCTTCTTCTGTTACGTTTAGCTTCTGATTGTCGTTTAAAAAATATTCATATTTAGGATTATTCTTTCCTAAATGCATCACTAGACATTTTTCCTCATTTAAGTCCATTAACCAATCTGATACCCATTTATTTAATCTATCTAGATCGTTTTGTAGTTTTACCTTAGACTCAGGATTATTTACTATCGACATAAGTTTAGTATCATCCGCAAATAATTCACATATACACTTTATATCATCTGGCATGTCGTTTATAAATATTACAAAAAGCAATGGACCTAAGACGGACCCTTGGGGAACACCACTTAAAACAGGGCGCCAGCTCGATACACATTCGCCAAGAATAACTCTTTGTCTTCTATTATTTAGAAACGCTTTAATCCAACTAACTGTTTGCTCATCAATACCATATTTCAAAAGCTTATGTATTAGTCTAGAGTGAGGAACCTTGTCAAAAGCTTTGGCAAAGTCCAAATAGATTATATCAACTGGTTCTTTTCTATGCAACATTTCTGATACATAATCGACGGTTTCTAACAAATTAGTGGTGCAGCTCTTATTTGGAACGAAGCCATGTTGATATTTATAAATAAGTTTATTCTCTGTAAAGTAGCTTAGTAACTTATCTTTGATTAGACTTTCCATTATCTTACAAACGATAGAGGTCAAAGAGACAGGTCTATAGTTTGAAGGTTCTAACTTGCTACCTTTCTTGTATAAAGGCGTAAGATTGGCTTCAAGCCAAGCATTCGGCAATTCAGATCGATTAAAAGACTTAATAAATAATTCTGAAAGTGGTATTGATATCGAATTTTGTAAATTCTTTAGTATGTATGGACTAACTTTATCACCACCCATAGTCTTTGTTACGTTTAATTTATTTAACTTTTCACTTACGTTTTTTATTGAAAAAGTATCAAAGGGTTCAATCGAAAATAATAAGTTTGTCCTCTGTTTGAGAGTCGCTTGCATTTCCGTTTGGTCGTTTACAAAAACTTTGTGAAATTGTTCGTTTAAAATTTCGCAAATCTCTTCTAAGTCATTGCTTATCTCACCATCCTTGTTTTTAATAGCTTTTAAATTATCTTTTACTATACGTCTACTATTGACATAAGCATAGAACATCTTCGGATTCTTTTTACAACTGCTGATAATTTTATCTTCAAATTTTTTTATAGCTTGTTTAATTTGTTGATTTGTTAACTTCTTTTTTGCATTATATTCTAGAAGGACTCTTGAATCTTTACCAGAACAAATATATTTCTTCCATAATTTATTTTTATCATTAATTAAGAGTCTTAAGTCTCCATTCATCCATAATTTACCATCTTTTACTTTTCGGAATTTCGGAATACATAGTTGAGATAATTTATCAATTTCCCTGAGGAAAGAATTATAGCATTCATCAATTGATTTGTTCATAAATATCTCAGACCATGTTATTTCATTAATAAGATCGTTTAATTTATTATAATCACCTCTTTTGTAATTTAATTTTCTACTATCAAACATTTGTTTTTGCAATCGATTCACGGTATATTTCCACGTTAAAATATGATGACCCTGTGATTTATCACCAAGCTGAGGTTTATATTCAAAATCGAGTACTCTAGAGGGGTCATCTAAAATAACTAGATCTAATATATTAGTCTCATTAAGATCATTTCTCTGGAACGTCGGTTTATCAACAATCTGAGCCAAAAAGCAATCATCCAACATATTTAAAAATTTAATTGCAGATAGATTATTTTCCTGATCAATAGTCGAGTTTTTCCATTTAATATTAGGATAATTGAAGTCACCAGCTATTACCAAACAATCATATTTATTTTCAAAGACGAGCCTGCTTGCATCCTGAATCAGTTCGGTTAATTTATCACTATTTGTTACTGAATAATTTGGGGGTCTGTACAAACAACCAATTAAAATTTTTTGACCATCTAAATCTAGCACACACCAAACCTGTTCCAAATCTTTTTGCCCAAAATAACCATCAGTCACTTCAGAAACTGTAAACACATTTTTCACATATATACAAACTCCACCACCTCTAGATCCTCGATCATTTCTAAATATGTTATAGTTCGGTATATTGCAAATGGACGAGTCTCTAAACCAAGTTTCTGTGACCAAAATTATATCCGAATCATCAGCTTTTACGTTCGATATTAGTTCGTGCATTTTGTTATCCAACGATGTAGCATTTGTGTACCAAAAATTTAAAAATACTATTTCATTGTATTTACTTGACTTTAGATTTCTATTTTTGTTTTTTTTTGAACTAGAAAACGATTCATCAAATTCTTTATTGTTGATTTGATTATTATTATGTGAATTTGAAATATTGTTATTATTATTGTGTGTATTATTAAGTTTGTTTATATTATTTTGTGAATTTGAGAGTCCGATTTTACTTCAGTGTTGTTCGTCAACAATCCGCCCCTTTATCTTTACCACTTGATTACCCCTAATACCATATCTGAAGTCATCCTCTTTAGATAACTTAGCATTTAATTCTTTTCTCTTCAATACCAGAGATCTGTTTAGAGCTCTCTCACTAGGAGTTAAATCAGGACCGATGAAAGTGGTACTAAATTTAGCAGATTCCTTTAATTTCTTAGCGCCTTTAAGCACAACCACTCTATCATCGTTTTTTTCAAGTTCTACCAAAATCGGCGTTTTATCTTTCGAACCATCTTTATTGTTTAATCTTTTAACAAATTTTATTTTATTTTTTTCAACGTTGATTTCATTAAATATTTCCTCGACCAATGACTTGTCTTCGATTTCATCACTAAATGTTGTACCAGATATTATTATATTTTTCTCCTTCTTATCTGAAATCGCGTGTTCTATTTTTAAGGCATTTAATATGTTCATTTCAACTTCATCATTTTTTCTTCCCACTTTAAAAAGATCACTAAACAGTTTCGACTGGACGTTATTCTTTGACGAATTCTCCAGTACTACTACTTTTGCCTCTAGGGCTGCTTTTTCTCTTTCTAACACTTCCACTCTAACTGTAAGTGCATTTAGCTGGTCCTCAAATGCCTTCTTCAAAGCGTCAAACTTCAAATTAAGTAAATTATGATGTACACTTTCTTATCATTTAGATCATTTGTCTTTGATTTCTATAAACTAACAAAGATTGACTTTTTTAGAATTCAAAAATGAATTTTGATATCTTTCCTTAATTTTATAATTTAATCGACCCAGATTCCGAAAGCTCATCAAAGACTTTAAAATTGACAAAATTTTAGCCGTCTCCTTTATGATCAGCGTATGTTAAAAATAAAATAAATTTAGAAACAATTTAAAACGATTATTGAAATTTAATGTTTCTTTGCATTATTTTTAATTTTTGCCTTTTTATACTTTATGCTCTTAGTATAAAAATCTCGAGATTCAATAATCAAAAAATTCAATAATCAAAATTCGAAAGATTCAATAATCTCGAGTAAAACTAATAGAAAAATCTAAAATTTTTAAGTTTAAATATGGCAAAAAATCAAAACTAAAGAATTGAGATTAAGAATAGCTTAATGATTATTTTTAGTTCATTAATATCGACCTTTCGATTTATGGTTTTTATTGCAAATAATGTTTTCCATTTCATTATTCCACTTTGAATTTTCGATTAATTTATAAAAAACCCAAAAATTGATTCCTATTTTTACTAGTCCTTGATATTGATTGATTATCAGTTATCGCACGATAATTATCATTTACTCCTAAGGATTGATTTTTCTTTATTCACTTTTGATCAATAAATTTTTTATTTATTCTATTAGAAATATAGTTTGGGAGAAACCCAGGCAGTTTGGAACGGAGCTTAGTCGTACCTTTCGGCCCAATGGGAAGGGTAGATTTGTTAAGTTAAAAAAAAGACTTGATTTGAGTCACATGATTCATACTGTTCTGTTAGTTAAGTTATGTGAAAAATAAAATGAAAAACATGATACAATGTTTTTTTTTTAAGTTCTTAAGGATAATTAAAATATTGATCAATAAATGATTAAAGATTCTGCATAGAAATTTCTATTTGAAAACCTTTGATGTAAGATTCGATCAAATTTTCTAACATCTAAAAGATAAATCATAATTAAATAATTAATTTTATATTAGTAATCCTAGAAAAAAAAAATTAATCGACAATTTTCAAAACGATTTGTAAAGTCAGAAAAGGTTTTTATAAGACTAAAATATTAAAGAAAAAACTTTTACTTAATCAAATAATAATTCTGCAAGCTGGATAAAAAACTAATAAATTAAGATTTACTAAATTCATAAAGCTAAAAAAATTTAATAAAATGTTTTGAAAATAATTTTTTTTTTAATCTCAGGCAATCTCTTGTGTGAAATGAATCGGTTCATCGGTTTTATTGTTCTATTTTATATGTAACGCTAGAATAAGTCATGCTAAACTTTTTACATAATTCTTCGCCAATTATAGACCATATATAAGTACATTTATTTTCCCAATCTATAGGGCTTCCTGTCGAATCAAAATCCCATTCTGGATAAAGCTTTTTAAAATCATTCCATTGATAAAAATTTTGATTCAGCCTTAAATAATCACTATCTTTCATAGTCTCGCATATTTTAAATGATGGTAAATTAGAATGCTCCAATTTGAAACCATTAAATCCTCTAAAATGATGACCTCTATTGCATTTATGTCTGTTTGTTTCGGAACCAATTTCAGTACGAACCTTAAAATGTTCAGCGTCACAGGGGCGACCACAACAAGGACAGCAAGTTCCACATCCTTTGATACGATTAGTATATTTATCTTTGCTATAGCCTAAACTAACGAATGTATGTTTTTTTGACAAAAATTTATTTTTATTTGCATCGATTTGTTCAACAATATTTTTTAACAGTAAATCAATGAAATCAATCGATATTTTTGACAAAAGAGGTTCTATAGATGAAAGAAAATTTCTTAGATCATCATTTATGTAAGGTCTTATTTGCATGAAAATATCTTTAACACCAGCATCCAATTCAAAGGTTTCATTTTCAACACTGTATTTTTCTACAACAGGACTCGACGTCAAACAATCAAACAATAAAATACTTGCACACAGGCCTTTTAAATAACAACTGTTGTTTATTTCATTACAACTCAAATCGACATTTGCATATGAAGATTTTTACATGTAATTTTGGACATAGAAATTTTTTAATTTATTATAATTGTATGCAGAATGTTTAGAGTTTTTCATGAGTAGAAAAATAATTGGATTAAAGTTTTTATTGAACATGTTTATACAGCCATTTTAAAAAAAAATTTTAAGAATAATTCTTGATAATTAATAAAAGTAAAAAGCTTAATTGATTAATTGATTGAATTTTCTCATGTCCAGGCGTACTTATTTACCAATTAAGACTGACATTCCTTTTTTATAACATTAATCAACTAACAAATAATAGAATGCTAAATCTGTCCGCAAAATCTTCATATGGAACAATTATCATTTACTAATCTAAACATGACGTTTGCCCTGAATGAATCAAATGAATTTTTATGTTTCAATAAATGATTGTTTATAGTTTGCAAGTATGCTTTAAGTAAATCAAAGTTTTTGGATAATTTACTTTGTATTAAAAATATTTCTTGATTAATGTTTGCTTCAAAATCATTCCATACGATTTGGAAGTCATTTAGTAATAAATTTGTTGGTTCTAAAACATATGACAACAATTTTTCTCGGCTTAACGAACTTAAGGTTGAGTCGGTATTTCCTAGGATTTTCAATCTTGTAAAGTTTTTTTCAATTCTTTCTATTTCACTACTTATTAATGTATTGCACTTATTTACAAGTTCGTTTTCAATTATTTCAGAGAAAAGTCTTAAATATTGCTTTGCATTTTCTTGATCTTTGTTTTGATCAGGTGCTAATTGAGAAACAAAATATTTACACAATGAATCTTCTTTTTGTTTCCATTCATTCTTTTCAATTATTGCTTTTTCAATTTTTAAATTTGAGTATAATAAGAACAGCTTTTTAAATATAATGACATGGGCACATTGTTTGGGCTCATTTGACAATGCCAAATCAAAAAAATTTAAGTCATTATTGTACTCCTCGAACAGTTTTTCTAATTCTAAACTAATTGATTGTACTAGCTCATAATCTGGTTCATTTCTAAAGCTAATTCTGTCACTAATTTCATTTATTTTTTTTAGAAATTCTAATTCATCAAACACTAAATACCATTCATTATTAGAAACTATTTCTGAACGTAAATAATTTATTATCACCAAAGAAAACTCATTTTCTGAATAATTAGATGAATTGTTCCAATTTTTATTTAAATGACTCTTTTTTTGAAATTTGTACATTTTTAATAAATTTTCTAGTTTTAGCACACTAGATCCAGCAAAAGCCTGGCTAGATAACTTTGCTTGTTCGT
Organism: Brachionus manjavacas; assembly: GCA_019054805.1. Taxonomy (NCBI): domain Eukaryota; kingdom Metazoa; phylum Rotifera; class Eurotatoria; order Ploima; family Brachionidae; genus Brachionus; species Brachionus manjavacas. The sequence goes on along the minus strand of JAHQIY010000003.1, from coordinate 9,551,528 downwards.
CTGGCGTGTTTTTATCTTTCTCTATCATTTTAATAATTCTAAAATCAGTTAATCTAATAGGAATAGCCGGATCCCATTTTAGTAAATATTTTTTTCGTAAATGAAAAAGCAACTCATTAGTTGTGTATTTTTGTATATTTTCCTTAATATAATCAATAGCTTCAATTAAATTTACACAGCATGTTTCATATAGCAATTCAAATTCCTCTTTGTTAATTACTTTAAATTCTTTAATAGCTTGTTTTAAATTAATATTTGTTACAAATCTATTGTTTGTAGGCATTAATGGGCTTTTAAAATTTGATCTTCTAGTGGAAAGCTGCTCGAAAATTTCAATTTTGCTTGGTATTGAAAATCTACAAAGCGATGAATAAATAGTATAAATAACAGTAAAATACAATTCTATATTATTTATGCTTTCAGATATTTTTTTTTCAATTCCGTTGAGTATCTCGGCAGATAATCTTTCAAATTCTTTTTTTGCATCTTCTTCATTATAATTTTTGCCTAATTTTAGTAAAAAATTAACTCGTTCATTAATTATGCCGTCTCCATTGTTGTTGTTTGACATAACGTTTATTGAATTTTCATTTTGTTGACTCTCAATGAAATTCCCAAAAATTGTTTCTATTTCATTAGAATGGCTTCTTTTTAGGAATTTGTATTTTTTTATTTGACTTATAATATTCTTATTACATATCTTATTTTTTTCAATTTCTTTAATATAATTATTCTCGATTTCGATCTTATTAAAAATATCATTTTCCAGTTCTATTTCTTTATTAAAATTATCTAAATTTAATTTATTAAAATCAGCATTTGCATTGTTAAAAATTTCTATTTTTTTTTGTTCAACCTTTTTAATCGACTCAATTCTATAATCATTTATTCTTTTCATGAGTTGTTCTGCATGAAGATCAATTTCATTTTGTAAATTTATAAAATAATAATCTATTACATTACTGATATCTGTATTATTTAACTCTTCCAAAGCTATTTCTATTTGCTTTCTTTTTATTATTTCTGTATTAATTGGCATTGATAAAGTTTCTTCCACATTTACTGAATGTCTTCCGTTACATTCCGGACAGTCCAAATTACCATTTTTATTTATTAAATTTTTATATTTTGTCCATTTTTCGCAATTCAGTCTCAGCTCTATTTGTTCCATTTTTGAAAGTCTTTTTCAAGTAACAGTCTAAATAAATTTGAGAGAATATATTAAGTGAAAAAAAAACTAAAAAAAAAAAAGCAAATATATTTTAATCAAAATTATTCTATTTAAAATAAACTTTCAGAAATATTTCGGCGTTATAACATGAATTATTGCAATAAAGCTATTTCTATGTTTAATTAAAATAATTTTTTAAAGTTTAAAATTTAATCCTTTTTCACTCTATTTGAAAATATTTAGTAGAAAAATAAAATAAAATCTAAATTATTCTATTTGAAAAAAAACTTTTCGAAAAATCTCGAAAAAACTAGAAAATATTAGATAAAATGGATATGTAATCCAAAAATTTATAATTCATGATTAAAATTTCATTTAAATTTTGTAAGATATGATAAAAAATTTTTACATTTTTTTTTAAATTTTATTCATTTTATTTTGACATTTTGGTATTTTCCAACGTGTTTTGCTTAGCAACAAATGATAAAAAAATTTGAGCTTAATTTTTCAATTTTGAATATTTACGGCAATAGAAATTAATGACCAAATTTCAAGATTTCAAAAATGCTCAAAATATTTTAAATGTGTGATTTCATCATTGCAAGATTACAGACGGCTACCCTCTTTTTTACAATTTAAAAATATATCATTTGAAGCTTAAATAATTCTGAAATCTGCAGTGCAATCAATTACGCATTTAAATAAATTTTTAGCAAGTTTGAAATTTGATCAAATTAAATTTCAAATTAATTTTACTTTGCATTTTTTACTTCAATCTGTCTTATTTAATTTAATCAAATTGTTAAATAACATAAAAACAATTTAAAAAAATCAATTAATATTTTTATTTAATCATGCAACAATTATAGTTATTTTTAAATTAGTGTTGGCAGACGGCCAACTTGAGGTCCAAATCTGGCGGCCACATGTTCGGCCATTAAAATACGGCCGGTCCAAAATTAAGCCGGTCATAAAAACGACCATGGACCGCCATTTGGACCGGTCGCTTTTTGAATCGGCTAGCTGCCAAAATTGCCGCTCTAAAATACGGCCAGAATAAAAATTTTTTTAAATAAATTTTTTTAATTTTCAAAAAAAAATAAGAGCTTTTTTTTTTAAAAAAAATTTGGCCGCGGCCGGACATCTGAAACGGCCGGTCAAAATGGCAGTCCATGGCCGGCCGTATTTAGGACCGGTCACCTGGCCGGCATCCAACACTTTTAAATTTACCAAATATTTTAATAAAAAATTTATAAAATAATCAATTTATTTTATTCAGGAATTTCAATCTATTCAATCGAAATAAACCAAAATCGACCACTATTTCTTTCCATAATTATTTTTCAGAGTATAATCATTTAATCAACCCAGAGTATCTAAAAATGAAAAATCCCAACTTAATTATCTCTATTAAATTAAAATAATTATTTTTATTAAATTAAAAAAAAACATGGACATAATCTTCTGTGACAATTTATGTTTCATTTTTATTCTGAACTTTCTTTAAACTTAATAAACCTTCTATTTTGTTTAATTTACCGTTAAAGTCAATAAATACATTTAAACGTAATTTTTTCTTAAGATCATAATTGCTTTTTTAAAGCTATAATTGTATATAATTAATAAAATTGACACAAAATAAACTTTATCTAAATTATGAGTCTGTTTTTTCAATTTATTAAAAAAAAGGAATTTATTTTCTCTTCTAAGCATAGATGAATGCAAATGTAAATTAAAATGATTTATTTTTTTTTGGTTTAAAATAGTTTACTAATGATGTAAATTTAAAATTTTATCTTAATTAAAGAAAATTGCAATTTAAAATGGAATGCTTAAACTTTAAAATAATTAATTTAAAAGTTAATTTTTTAATATCTAATATCAATCGTTTTCATTTTGAATAAATTCGATGATTCGAAATTGTGAATTTTAGGAAAAAAAGTTAAAAAATTCAAAGGATAAAAAAAAAACTAAACGATTTTTTCTTAAGAGCTAAAAATTTTTAATTTTTTGAATTCAATTTATCTAAGGTGTCGGTAAATACTCGACAATTTTATTTTCAAAAATTTATCATTTTGCATCTTAAGGGATATTTTACAGCCTTTGCCAAAGATATATTTAGATGATATAATGCATGTATTTACTGGTGCATCTTTTATTTATACAGTACTGCTACGCCATAATGATTTTACGTGAATTTACGTAAAAAAAAAGTAAAAATTCGCATTTTTAGGCAATGTGAAATTTTAGTACAAAAAGTAAAGACTTCATATTTTTTTTCTATTTGTGCAAAAAAGGTTTTGTAAGCAGTGCAATATTGTACAATTTTTTACAAACCAATTCAAAGTAAGAAAATGTAATATTTATGTATTTTATTTTGTTTTATTTATGAATAGTTTAATATTTTTAGTGATTAGGCCGATCTCCATTTTTTTAACTTGAATCATTTTTGTTAAGCTTAAATAGATAGTTTCACTTATAAGTCATGACATCGATAAATAATTTATCTTTATGTAATTGAATTTTGAAAAAAATAACTAGTAATTCTAAAAAGATAGGTCAAAATTTTGACCTATTTTGACCTGAGAGGTATATCTTACCATTTTCAAAAATGCCAGTTGTCATAAACCCTCATCAACTGGCATGTATTCTGAAAAAGCACAAATTTTTACGTCATAAGGTTCAGGAAATGCAAAACGTCCACGCTATCTTAGGATTCGATTTTCGACCTCAAATTCGTAATCTGCATATGTAAAAATCCCAGAATGCCAATTTTAAGGGTATGGTGAAACAAAAAATTTTTCCGGGAACCTCGTGACCCCAAATGAGATGAACAACAAATTCTGAAACTAGTGAAAATTCTGATCTAATTGTAGGTTTTACTTTTTTTTATTTTCTCTTTTATTTCTTATAAAAAAATGCTCAAAATGAGGAAAATCTTAAATGAAGGATTAAATAAAAAAAACGTCATTATATCGAAAAGAAAAATTTTAACGCAAATTTTCAAAAATTTTCGAAAATGTGTTTTACTGGGTAAAGCTAATGCTAGGGCACTGCCGGCCATTGTGACCACTCAATCATCAATGCTGGATCACCAATCACCGGGACCATCCATAGAATATAAAATGCCGGATGAAGTAAAAAAATCATGGTAATTATTATTTATATCGGGTTCAACGTCTATTTTCATATGATCATCTTCATCTTCTTCCTCTTCAATTTATTTTTTTGGCCGAAAACCCCAAGGTTACTAACACGAGATTGATTATATTTTAATTTTTTAGGCATTTTTCACTTAAATTAATTATACTTAGATAAGTTTTTAGTAAAATTTAGAAAAAAAATATAAATAGAATATTAATATACAAATTTTTTAATTATCACATGATTTGAAGACATTTTTTAAGAAAACTTAAGCAATAAAATAAAAAGTAAAACCATAGAATTGTTCAGAATTTTGTCTAGATTTAAAAAAAAAAAAAAATCGGGTCATAATTGATCCCTCGGAGGAGATACGATTTAAACCAGAAAAAACACATTTTTTTCCTTTTTTTAGCCAACAAAAACCGCCACACCCTTTTTTTTTCTTCTAAATTACATTAGCATGTAGAGAATTTTATGCTCTTTCAGAATATATATACTTTTTTAGCATATTTAAGTTTTATCTTTGAGATTTTGAGTCTTAAAGAAAAACAACTTTTTAAAGGGTTTGCTTTTTGGAACCATGGGTGTAAAAATTATTTTTTTGCCCCCTTCAAAAAAAATATTTTTTTGGGGTTTTCGAGGGCGTAGATTACGAATTTTAAATCAAAAATGTGAAATTCAGATAGCACTAAAGTTTAGAATTTCGTGAACTTTAAGTTAAACATTTCTAGTCTTTTCGAGTAGTCATATTTTCCAAGTGAAGAGATTATTCTTGTCGCTCTTCTTTGGACCTACTCGATTCCAGAAATATATTTTTCAAGAAATGGACACCATAAACTTGTGGCAAACTCTAAATGAGGCCTAACCAGTGCAGTGTAAAGCATTCTGAATGCATCGATGTTTAAATTCCTGAAACTCTTAGCAATCATACCCAAAATACGGTTTCCACGACTAGTGCAGTATTTTACTTGGCTTGTCCACTTCAAGTCATTTTGAATACAAACACCTAGATTTGTTCTAGATAAATTATTTGTTCCGTATCTACTAAATATTGTATAATAAAAGAAAAGATTTTTTGCTAGAATGTTTTTAAAATTTTCGAGCCAACAAAAAAGAAAAAAAATTAAAAATAATTTTATTTGCATTTTCATGATTGTGAAAAATTTACTCTAAAGACAAAATTTGAAAAAAATGCTATCTCTACACAAACAATAGAGATCAAACCATAAAATTTCTCTAGAAAAAAAATAAAATCATCAATAATAATAATAATAATAATAATAATAATAATAGTATTTAAAAAAAAAACAGAAAACAACAGAATCAAGCTTTTAGTTTGGCAAAAAAAAAGTATGGACATTGACATTTTTTCATAAACGGTCTGTGAATTCCAAAAATTCTAAACTTCGTGTCTCATCAATCCAATTTACATTTAAACATTTAAATATTCTAAATTCAAAATAAAGCGAACCTTTGGCAAATCTCATCTAAATGTACAATGACTCGACTAAATGTTAGAACGAAATTGTGCACATTGCTTACAACAATAAATAATACTGCGGCACTTGGCATACTACAGCAGCGATTCGTTCACACAATTGGACAATTGACTGACGGCCAGACCGATCGAGCCGACCTCATCGGCCAAATTGTTCACGGCCACCTTTCTAAGTCCATTTGTCTTGTTCAGCGATGAAGTTGAAGTGGAGACGGACGAGACAGAGGACGCCGAAATGCTGAGCGGCGAGCTAAAATTCAGCAGCGTCTGCTTGACCTGTTCTTCTTTGACATCGTTTTTCTCCTCTTGGCTATCGACCTCTGGCTTGTCCGAATGGCTGTAGCATGCCAAGTCAGCAATGCTTTTTGAGTTGAACTTTTTGATTTTTTTTGCCAATTTTTCCTTTTTTCTCGATTTGAAATCGAGCAAGTCGTCCCTGCATTCCTGTTCGCTTTGGTCGACCTGGCCGGATATGGTGTGTCTGCGGACTATTTTTTTGGCGTCCCTCGGCGACAAGTCCTCGTAGCTGGACGAAATGGAGGACAGCGAGGCGAAGCGCTGGGCTCGGCTTAGCTTCATTTTGCGCACCATTGGCGACGCGGACACACATGAAGACGACGAGCCGGCAACCACCCCTGATGTAGAGGAAGAGGACGACACCGACGAAGATATGTACTTGCACTTGATCGAGTCTATTTTGCGGTAGTCGTCCTCGATCACTTCCATTTGGGCATTGATCAGATCAATTTCAAGCTTTTTCATGAGTTTGTTCAGACGGTCCAGATTGGTCTCGTTTGTTTTCTCCAGTTCTTTTAGGCTGATTAGTTCGGCGCCGGACGGCACCTTGCTTCTGGTCGTGTAGGATTTGCGCGTCAACGGGGTCGACTTTTGGCCTGCGGGCTTGTTCTCGTGTGTGCTTAGCTTGATAAGTGAGTCGTCCAGAAATTTGTCCTCTAGAGATTTTTTCTTCTTGAACTGCTTTCGCCGATTTAGACTAGTTTGACTAGCTTCTAGATCGTACGAGTTCACGGTTTGATTTATGGACGGTGAGTTGAAGCCGAGGATGAAGCTGAGCGGCTTAAAGCGAGTGTCAACTGAGCGGCTGCGCTGCTTGGCCTCTTTGAACGACTGCTTTAGGGAAAAGCCTTTGATTTGCTTGATGGACTTTAGGTCCGCAGTGCGACCTCTGTTGATGGCTGTCACAGATTTAGAGCTTCTCAAGCTTGGCTTTTCTCTAAAAATAAGACAAAATTAGCCGCATGATCAGATGGGTCAAAGATGCAAGCAAAAAGATTAGGGTCGATCCGGGATCGAGAATGCTCATGCAAATTAAGCATTTTTTTTTGTTTAAAGTCAATCAGTCATAAATAAAACCGAAATTCAAACACTAAAATGTAACCTTTTTTTCTAAGTTTGGTTCTAAGTCTAAGGCCTTTTAACACTTTAAATATAAAGAACATGGATGTGTGAGTGTGTGTGTGTGTGGATTTTGTTGTAATAAAGCTATTTACCTTTTGAATTGAATGTTGATGGGCTGTCGATTGGCGTTCAGATTGGAATAGTAGCCAGAGTCGTTGGAGAGTTGGTTGTTTGATGGCGTGTTCATGTTTGAATTGTTCGAGTTCCATCTTGACCGGAGCAGTTTGATTATGTTAATGAGCAGATCTGAGTAAGATATTGGTTCTATGTATGAACAAAATTGCTGTGACAAATGCTGCTCAGCCGAGTCTTTTATTTCCATTGGGATATTCTCTGTTTGCGATTGATCGAATAGCCAGTCATGCTTGAAAATAATTTAGATAATTAATTTTTTTTGTAGACAAAAACAAATTTTTTTTGATTTTTTTGAAAAAAATTATTTCATTCTTATTTTATTTTATTTATTTATTCAATGAACGCCTTGTAGGCGATGTAAAAAAATTAAAATAAAATTAATAAATTAAAGAGCAGCATTCGTTAATTTTAAATTTAAATTTAAATGTTTATATTTATAACTTTCCTTTAATTTCAATAATTATTATTCTTTTTTTTTCCATTTTTCTTTTCTCTCTTCTCTTTGTTTATTAAGGTAAATTTCTTCGTAACCAAAATTTAGTCGATCCAGGAGGCAATCAAGTCGAGTAAGGAGATGAAAAGGCAATATATTAGATAATTTAAGTGATTATTTCTGTATAATCGAAAAAAAATAATTTCTCCAGATGTATTTAAATTATCAAAGAATTCATAATCATTCATGTTTTCTTTTTGTTTATAAATTACATTTTAAAAGCTAAAATTGATCAAATAGAAAAATCAAAAATAAATATCTGTTAATTTTTAACTAAAAAAAATTGAATAAAATATTAAAAAAAATTATTAACTTTTTTTAATTTTAATGTAATTAAGATGATTTTTAATCAGAAGCAATCAAAATTCAGTTCTAAGACTATGACAATATTCTTACCCACTGCATTACTTTTTTAATATAAAATATTCTCAGGAAAATAAATTTTATTTTAAATTTTAAATAAATTTATAATATAAATTATAATTTTAATATTATATTATATTATATTTATAATATATATTATATATATATATTATAATTTTAATAATTTTTGTTAAATTTTGTATTGTAAAATTCAAAACATTGATATAACTAATTATTGATTAAACAAATAATGTTTAATAAAGTTTAGTCATTTATGATTAAAAAATTGATAAAAAATACTTTTTTATTTAAATCAAAAACTGAAAATTTTAATCTGAAATTTACATTTGATCATGAACTTCAATTCGCCGTTAAAGAAAAGCTAGGTGTGCTAGAAGACTTTGACGTTCCTACGTTGTTAAAAATTAATCATCTATTTAATCATTTAAATCGTGGTAAATCGTGGGTTACAACAGCCAAATCTTTCAGTTTTCTAGAAGCTTCCCTTTCTTAATATTCCCATTTTACTACATGTTTTTTAAAAATTGTGTACCCAATTTTGTAATACCTTATATCGGTTTCACTTTCTTTTAATATATGAACAATAGCTAAACGAGTTTCGCTACTCAAAGTCTATTTAAATAATAAATAAACAATTAAAAAAAAAAAAGTCTAATCGTATAATTTTTTTTTAATTTTCAATTTTTTCTTTCATGAGGGTTCAAAAGAAAGTCTCGAACTCAGGGGTCTATCCTTAAATTCTATTTAAGTAAATAAATGATGTTCTTGTTGATTCGGTTAAGTTTGTTGTCTCCAAAATAAAATTAATTATTAATTACGGAATTAAATTTTGACTACACAATTTTTTATAATTTTTACAATTTATTAAATGATCTCCTAAAGATAGATTTTTATATTTTCAAGAATAACTATTCAGGCCATGAAGTTTTAAACAAGTTTTTGAAATAAATAAGATTTTGGGCCTGTGAGGAGGGGGGGGGGTATATCCCTCTCGTGGCCTGTAGAGGCGACCCGTCACTAAAGACCCGCAAAGACAATTTTTGAACACTTACATAGATCAGAATGAGTTCGATTAGAAGTGATTGTGTGAGGTGATCGCTGCGAATGGTCTCGCAATTGGCCTCGTTGTGTCTGATTATGGACTGGGAGAAAGCAATGGACAAATTTTTGATGGTCATTTTGTTGTGGTGATAGGCGGCGGCGACCCGTCTCAAATGGGCCGTCAAATACTTGAGAGTCTCGTAGTTGTGCGTGGGCAGCCTGGCGAGCAGCTTTTTGACGCCGAGGATGCGCGCGCGATGCTGGTCGCAGCGGCACACGTGAATAAACTCGTTGTACAAGTGGGAAGTGGTGAGCGAGTCGGGCAGCTCGTTGAGGAAGCACTTGAGCAGCGAGACGACGGCGTGCGGATTGTCCCAGTTGTGGTCGGACACGTCGACGCTCATTACGCCGGCGTTCAGCTGCGAGCGCAGCGCCAGCACCACCTGCTTCTGGCCCACTTTTCTGTACAGGCCCTCGTCCACTATGTGAATCTCGACGAGCCGTGTGCACACCTCGATGACCACAGGCACGAACACGGACAGAGTGGAGGGCTCGCAGCGCTCCAGCGCAATGCCGAAATTGCGGCCGTGCGCCGAGTAGTGCTCGTGCGCCATCTGCTCGGTGCTGGCGCTGCTCATGAAGCCCTTGATGCGCCTGGTCATCTGACGGACCCACTTGCGGTTGTCGGCGCGCCGCGGGCTCACGTCCTGCTCGGCTGGCCGGCCGCGGCTCGAGTACGAGTCGTCGACCGGCGACCAGCTCAGCGCCTCGTTTGAATTGTTCATCGATTTGAGTAGATGCAGTGCTTTGGGCGAGTAGGCGCTCAAGTCAAGCGAGTTGTGATCGCTTTCGATTGTGTTCAGTAGCCAATTTTTGTTGCTGCTCATACACGTTACTAGCTTGTCTAACGAATCGTTTGCACTCTCCTGCATTACTCGTATCCACTCCAGCATGGAGTCATGATCGATTGTCTGAAACAAGTATTCACAATTAACCGAACGAATTTTGAACACGTTCTTGCGCTTGGTGTAGTCGTAGGCGATGTCGATGAGCGAGTTCTTGATGCTGATGGGATAGGACGAGTCCATGGAGGGGACCATGACGTTGTCCTTTTTCTCCTTGCACAAGAACAGCTCGCCGCTCTTCTTGAGCACGGCCCAGGCGGGGCGCCACGACCGGTCGTTGGACCGCTTGCCGTCCTTGAGCACCATCTTGCAGATCAGCACGCCCTCCTTCACTGTTTCGTTGGGCTGCGAGGCCAAGTAGTCGTCGGACGCGATCACGTTCTTGCTCTCGACCGCCTGCAGCACCACCGGCGTCCTCTCGCCGAAAAAGCTCTTCAGCTTTTTGATGCTGGTGTTGCGCGTCTGCTTCGGCTCGTTCTTCTTGCTCTTGGCGCTGCTGCTAGGCTTGTGTCGGCCGTGCGCCTCGTCGCTCTCGTGGTTCGACGACGAGCACGCCGACTGCAGCGGTGCTCGGCTCGATGCCTGCGCCGATTTGACGCGCGCCGTCTTGCCCTGATCCGCCGACGACGACGAGTGAGCCGCGCGGTTCGTGCTCTTCGACCTCTCGGTGGTCGGCGTCGATGTCACTTGGTTCGCTTGGTGCTGCTGTTGTTGGATTTGCAGCAGCTTTTGTTGCCGCATCACCGTCGACGATGGCGAGTAGTAGTACGGCACTGATGACGGATTCAAAAAGTCGTAGTCGTTGGCCTCGTGTTCGTTGATCGGCGCGAAGTCTGCAACAACAAAAAATTAATCTATTTGTTTGGGCTCTGTCTTAATTTATCTCCCTAAGTTGGTCAAAGTGAAATTTTTTTTTATTTTTTTTTCTTATCAATAAAGGAAATTTAATAAAATGTCAAAAAAAAAATTTTTTTGTCTGTCTTAATTTTTCTCCCTAAGTTGGTCAAAGTGAATTTTTTTTTATTTTTTTCCTATCAATAAAGGAAATATAATAAAATCTCAAAAAAAAAAAATTTTTTTGTCTGTCTTTATTTTTCTTAAGTTGGTAAAGTGAAATTTATTTTTTTTTTCTTATCAATAAAGGAAATTTAATAAAATGTCCCAAAAAATTTTTTGTTAAATTTTAAAAATTTTTTTGGTCTAAATTTATAGATATATCTTGAATTTTTCTTAAATTTTGGTTTCAAAGATCGAAAATAGCTGAAAGATTCGAAAAGTTATTCAGATTGGAAGCTTACAATTGTTTGCTAATTACGAAGTCTTCAATTAATTGTAGTATGGTCAATTTGTTAGCTTCATGTTATTTTCAATAAAGAGAATTTAAAGATATGTCAAAAAAATTATTTTTGTTCTGTCCTTGATTTTTGATTAAAATTTGGAGGCAATGTAAATTCGTTTTTAATGAAATTTATGGCTATGTGACTGGTGATGAATCGATAGAACTGGAGAAGCTGCTTATTCAGCGCAATTCAGTTGTCATATGTTTTTTGCGAAATTTCTTCCAAATTAACCCTAAAATTTCACGAGAAAACATTTGTTTTTTCAATAAAAAAAGTGTATTTTGGTTTAGATGTTTTTTATTTAAAGTGATGCTATGATAACTGCTTTTTACGTAAATTTACGCAATAATTAAAAATGCTAATAGAAAAAATTGACTGATGAGAATTTTTAATTTTTTTTTATTCCTTCTTGAAAAAATAAATATATCAATGAAAATAATAAAATTATTACCATCTACTTATTTATTAAAGAAGAAATAAAAAATAAAGAATTCTCAAAAATTTCAATTTCTTCGTAAATTTACGTAAAATTTGGCAATTTTTTTTTTCTAAATAAAACTTTCATAGCTCCACTGAAAAAACAGCATTGCTAACAATTAATTGATTTCTTTACAAAAAAAAGATAGTTTTAAACTTTAAATTTATATACAAAATACTTATTAACTATTAGCTTAAGAGTTTAAACCAGTAAATTTCTAACATTATAGATTAATGAAGATAGTGAAGATGATAATACTTCAGACTTTCTTTTTAATTCGAAAAAGTATTTCAATTAGGATTGATCAAAGAGTTAAAAGGACGTCTCAAAATTTCGATATTCGATTATTATTATCTCCTGTGTTAATTCAACTTAATTTTTATTCCGTTAATTTAATAAAAAAAAAATTTTTTTTAAACGCTGTTTCATCATAAAAGCTTATAAAGCCCAATTTCCTCAAATTTAATTAATAAAATTATATTATTTTTAATTAAAATTACATTATTTTATTATATTATTTTTCTTTAAAAAGATGCTTAACAGAAAGTTTTTAAAAAAATTATTAGATAAAAAGTCTGAGGTAAAAATTCAAAATAAATAAATTTAAATCCTTAATCCTTAATAATTTGGTATACTATACAGAATTATCGTTTAGCTAAAAAATTTAATTTTAAAAAATAAATAACTATCACATTTTTTTAAGTTAACCAAGTTTTAGAACTTGGATTTCTTTCATTAAAATAAAAATTAGAAGTAAAAAAAATAAAGAACGCTTTTCAATTATTCCTCTTAGATCCTAAAAAGCTAAAAAAACCGTATTTAATAAATTTACTAGCCGATTACTAAAATAAATGGACTAATTCAATTGAAGAAGCTTTTTTTGAGGTAAATTTTTGAGTCAACATAAAAAAACAAAATTAAAAAAAATAATGATAAAAAAACTTATAAACCCTATTACCCTAAAAATCAACCTGCTAATGATCAATGGATAAACATAACGCTTGGACTTAATTATTTATTTACAACCTAAACATTTTTTTGGTTCTGAAAAAAAGCAATTGAATTTTTAATTAAAAAATAAAATATCTTAGTTGAAATTTATGTTTAATATTGCAAAAAAAAATAAAAATTATTTTCAATTAAAAATTAAGACTTTATTATTTAAAATTTTCAACTAATTTTGCATTATATTTATAAAATAGATTATTAAAATTGTAAAAAATCGGGATTTTCCTAATTTTTTTATTTGAAAGAAAATTTGTAAAAATTTTAAATTAAAATCAGCATTTAATAGACAAATAAGTAATATTCATGTTAAAAAACCAAAAGGAAATCTAAAATAATTTTAATTTTAAATAAAAAAATGCCTGATTAAACAATTTCGCATTAAAAAAAGAAGTCTTCTCTTGGGATTTGATTTACAAAATCTGAAACATAAATTAAACGTTTGCATTTTTTTTTCGTTATTTTTACATCACTTTTTTCCCATTAAAATTAAAAAAAAAATCATGATAAATTAAATTTTAAAAATAAATTTTAAAATAAGATCTTTAAAATGTTAAATTGTGCGGCTTTTATTATTTATATTTTGCACTTAGCATGTTAAATCGGCAAATTGAAGCTTATGATAAAATTTTTTTGATCATGATCAAAATTTATTATTAAATAAAGGTTTTAATTAATTTTGATGATAAAATTTCAATTCAAAAAAATTCATCATACTAAAAAATCCATGTTTGACCATAAAAAATTATTACAAATAATTTATTAATAATTTGTCAGATATTAGATTTAAAGAATTTAATGCTTCCTTTTTTATGTCCACATTTTGCATATCTGAAAAAAATAGTATTATTTGAATTTTACACTGTTATCATCGATGTTTTTGTACTTAAAAATACTATAATTACCATTAGATTTTTTCTGTTTTTAATAAAAGTATTTAATAAAAGTAATTTTTGGTTTGTTGTTATAATTATGACTGACGACCCTTTTTAACATAGCTCGATTTATTATTTTTCTAATAAAATATTAATATTTTTAAATTAAATATAATTAATTATTTAAAAGAGATTTAGAAAATAGAGAATAAAAATAAGTTTGAAAATCTTAAATAAGCTTTAAGTATGTCATTGCATTTTATCAATTAAGTATGAAAAAAAAAGGCAAAAACAAATGTAATTAGAGCTTTATCAGATTTTACATATTCTTTCCAATTTATTTTTTAATATTTAAAAAAATTTTAAGTGTTTAATTATTCTACAGAAAAAAAAGCAAGGGATACATCAGTACCTATAAAAAATTTCATATAATATAATGATAGTTTTAAGGATATGTATTCAATTGTCTATCGATCTAATGTAAATTTTTAATGACTAAATTTGGTCAAATTAATTTCAAAAAAGAAAAAAATACCAAAAAAATCCAAAAATAAACATGATTAAGTATTTTATAGTTTTGTTAAATAAAAATTATTTCATCAGAGCTTGACTTAAAAAAGCATAAAACATATCTCGATAAAAAAATTGTTAAATATTTAAGGCTAATAATTAAATATTTAGATAGAGTAAAATGCAAAACTTAAATTAATTTCTTGATAGACGGAATATTACCTGTGAAATTGAAGATTTCAGAAATTTATATTGAAAATTGCTTTGTTAAGCTTATGCTTATTTCTAGACTTATAATTAAAAATTTTGCTGCATTCGAATAAAGATTTTTTATTAAGAAGAAACAATTTGATTTTTTTATCAAGGTAATTAAGCCTCATGAATGAATTAAGCAACTTTATTTTAGGCTATCTAAATATTACATAATTGATAAAAGTTTAATTTTAAAATTTTGCTAAAACTTTGGATAAAGTGATTTTTTTGACTCACTTCTCAAATTCTTTAATTAAATGATTTTTGAAAATTATCAAAATTATTATACTAATGGAATAATTTTAGTTATTTAAATTAATTAAAAAAATTAGAAAAAATATTTAAAACTAATAAGAATATTTTTATTTAGATTTAAAAAAATGCATGTACTTTCTCTTTTCAGATTTTTTTTAATCTAATATAATTTTAAGTTTACTTTTACTTCATTAACACAACACTTTATCAAGGTTGAATCAATTTTTCTAACTTAGCTTGTTTAGATTAATGAAAAATTCTATTTTATTCTAAGCCTGGCAAAGCTTCATTCGTAATCCGATTTTTCAAATTAAAAAAATCTCCTTAGTTTTTTTAGCTTTTGATTGTAAAATTTTCTGGTAAATTTTGATTGAAAAACAAAAATTTCCTATTAAAATAAAACCTTACAAGAATAAACTAGCAAAATAGAAAACTCGAAAGTTTATTAAGGGGAAAGAAATTTTAAAAGATTTTTTATTTTTGCACCCGACAAAACTGCTTACTACTTGGTCACCAAATTACACAAGAAAAGTTAGCTTGTCTATTAACAGGTCCTTAATCAAAGTTCAAAATAAATTATTTAATCAAATTCTAGAAATTTTGCAACTCATATATTTTGCTGAATTTTGAAAGCAGCCTTTCTTTCTATTTTAAATTTCTATTATCATATAAAATTAAATGACTGAATTTTAATTATTTGCATAAATCAACTTGAATAAATAAATTTTCTCCAAGTTAATTTTTAAATGAAAGTAGATCCTAGATTTGCTGCATAGTCTCAATTTTTTGATCAAATCCTAAATTTCAAACCCAGTACAAGCTTAATTATTATCAAAGTCTTCATTTAACCAAAAGAAATTCAGTTAATTAAGATACTTGAAGACAATCTAAATGCTTATTAAGATAAAATAGAATTGATTTCCATAATTTTAATCAAAATTATTTCAAAGACTAAAATAGATGAAAAGATATTATTTAATGGTTGCTTTTCTTATTTTATCATGATAACATTAAACGTGATTTATAATAGTTTTATGCAATTTTTAATTTTTATCATAATATTTTGTAAGCTAAAAGGATAAAGAACCGAATAATTTGAATAAAGACTCAAATTAGACCTACTTGAGTGCATTAATTTGTTTATTTTGAAATCGTTTAGTTGAACGGCATTTAGATACGAATGTTGACGAATTATTGATGAGTAGCTTTGAGATGGGGTGTTGGTGTTTGGCGAATAATTTGACCGATTGCTTTGATCAAACTGTGTGTAATAATTTTTGGCTGGTGATTGCTGCGGCTGTTGTGGAGAAGACGGTGGACTTGCCAATGTAATTCCACTAGGGCTAGTGCCTATGTCAGAATCAGTGCTTGTGGTTTCACCAGCATCGCTATACAAAGCTAATGATCTCGTGTGACTTTTATTAGAGCTTAAAAAAAAAATTATTTAATTTCAATTTTTTTTTAAACACCTAGTTAGATGCTTTTATTAAATAATTTATTAAAAAGAATAATAAAAAATTAAATCAGGCAATGTCTTGGCTCTATTTACCAAAGTAACGAGATTAGACAATTTTTTAATTTTTAAAATTATATTGACAAATCTTATCCAAGTCTTCAAAATTAATTTATATCTTTCATTATTTGTCTGACAATCTGCATGGAATCAGCAAAAACCCAGACACAATGTTTTTGCATCCAATGTTACTAAAATCAATGTTACTAAAATTAAAAATTGATTTTCGTCATTAAAAAAATTATTAATTAAGATAAATGCATTTTTTAATAGATTAAATGAACAAAGATTTATTTGAAAAAATCGGCATTATCCAGAATTATCTTAAAGAAAGACATGAATTAAATTTTAATGACTTCCTTGAGGCTGTGCGTCTGTTTATCACAATCGATTAGACTAAGTCGTCAGCATCTAAGAAATTAAAATTTTCAAACTGTTATTCTTTTTTTTTAAATGTGATAAATCATTCAATATTTAGATAAATAAGGCCTTAGGGAATCTGTTTTTTCAGATTTTTATTTTTATAAATTTTCAATAATTCCAGAAACTTTACGGTCACTAGATTATTGTTAAATTTTCCTCTCATATGTACTTTAAATTAAACTCAATTCATTAATACAATTGAAAATTTATTTGATCATTCTTAATTAGTACAATTTTTATGATCTTCCGGAAGCTTCAAGATTATTAGAAATAATTGATTATTTACAAGACTGTATATTTTCAAGCAAAAATTTATTCAAAAAATTTGATGAATTCTTTTTTATTTTTTAAATGAATTGCTTCTAAAAATCCAAAATTTGGTGAAACTATTTAAGTTAAAAATAAGTAATAGATGTTTAAATTTTATCTCTTACATTTTCAATATATTACCGCTGTGTTTTTCTCTTTCTCGGCTTCTCTAAATAAATAAAATCAAATGCTTTACCAAGAGCTTTTCAAATTGGTCCTATTATAATGCTATATTTTTAAATTGTGGTCCTCTCTGATTTTTATTTATTTCCATTTTGATTTTTTTTTTAATTTATCCTTATGGAAATCGCTTATTAGGCCAGGTATTTTTAATATGAAAAAAAGAAATAAATGAATTACTTATCTTCTTGTAAATTTGAACAAAAATGTTATTTAATTCGATAAATTAAAAATAAAGATCAAAAATTTCCAGGACGTTTCACTTATTTTACTTAAAGTTAACTTTTTTCTTACGCCAAAAAGACAAAAATAATTCATTTATAAGATTTATTTTGATTATTGATTTGATTGTTTTATAAAAGAAAAATTCATAAATTTTATTTTTGGTAAAAATCTAAATATTGTCCAGATATGCTTAAAAGTTAAAAGTCAAAGCCATAAGCTTCTTGTGAAAAAAAATTAAAAAGTCAAAATTTAACGATTTGAATTAAAGCTGTTCTTGCTTTTAAAATATGACCACAATTGTACCGCTTAGAACGGTAAAATCTTGCTCTAATATATAAAATAAACTATTATTATTCGAAAAAAAAATTATATTTTATACCCAGTGCCGTAGCCAGAATTTTCAAAATGGTAGAGTATTTTATCCAAGTGCTTAAATAACTGGAGGGTTTTGATGGGTACGAAAATTATAACAGTTATTTTTATTAACAAAAATAAAGAATTCACTAATCACTAATTAATTTTAAACGGATATTGTTTAAAAATTTAAATCTTCTATTTTTACTTTTCATAAAAACTTAAAATTTTATCAACATTTAAAAGATCGACTTCCTCCGATTCTATGCTTCGAATCGAGATGTCATTTAGTCGTTTTTGGATTCCTCAAATACTTATTAATCCTTCTTGAGACATAAATTAAAATCGATTTCGCAAAAGATGGATTTAAATTCTCTTATTTTTTCAACCGGCTTTCAGAATTTATCAAATCTAAATCAAAATGTTCACAGTTACGCCATTTAAATTGAATTTAATTCAACAAATTTTTTTTCATTATTTGGATAAATTTTAGTTTTTTAAATAAAGCTGATTTTTTGTAAATTCCTTTTAAATCTAACCAAAATGGTCATCAATTAAATAATTAATAAGTGGTAACTAAGATAATAGGTCTAAATGAGCAAAATGAATCATTTACGTGAACAAATTCTTTTTTTTCGGAAATTAGAAAATTAAAAAATTAAAAAAATTTTTTACATAGACCTAAATTAATGATCCCTTAGTTAAAGGAGGCAATTAAGGCATTCCTGGCTATTTGGTTTATCAAAAACTTGCACAAAAAAAAAATTTTTAAATTAAATTTAATCTTTAAAAAATCCAAAATAATTAAAAATTATCAATTTTACTGATAAAAATTTCCATAGAAAAATGAATAAAAAAAAATTTAAGTTTATTTAGATAAAAAATTGAAATCACCTTTTGGATTTATTCGGACTCGGTCTTGGTAATTGTGAAGAATTAGATCCTTCGAATATTTTTGTTTTTCTAAATTCTGTTTCATTTGAATTTATGTCAAATGCTTGCATTTGATGACTTGTCTTAGTGTTGGTCGTGTTTTTTCTAATCGGCGACGACGTTATCGAACGACGTTTGGCAATTAATTGTTGAATTTTAAAGCTGTTCGAATCATTATAAAATTGATGATTAGAAGACGCCATGTTGTCAACTAGTGGACTAATAGATGAGGTCGCTTCCTGCAAATTAGACATGGGTGTACTGACTGTGCTCGAGTCGAGTTTATTAAACATGCTACTTTTTCTCGGATTTAATTGAGCTTGGACATTTGGGTTTCGGCTATTTACATGATGAACTAACAAAAAAACATTATTTATCATTAAAAAAGAGAGTTTATTTAAAGCAAAATTTGAAATCGAGATTAAAGTATTTAAATTTAGAAAAAAAATAATTTTTTCTTTCCATATCAAATTTACATACTAAATTATAAATTGTCTTAAATCTTAATTTTTTTGTTCTGTAATCTGTTTGACTTTGGTTTGTTTGGCGTCAAATCTGTGCCAACAACTAAATCGGAAATTTAATTTTAAAATGCTAGATCTCTAGCTACAGATATTTATAAGAACCCATTCGGTCGAACCTAATGGTCATAATCTTTTGCCAAGCTAAAAATTCTACTCTTGGTATTTTGTTTTTTCAAGTTCTTTAAAATGTTCAAAATGAATTAAAAATAAACAATACTTGTCTTTTTTGAAAATCCGCAAAATTTAAAACTCATTTTTGATAGCTGAGCCAAATTTTGTGCATTACATATGAAATTTAGACAAAACACTCGATTTAAACAATTTGTTGTTCAAGTTTTTAGAATATTTGAAGTGTTTTTTTTACAATTTTTAAAGAATCCTTGAATATTTTGAAAGTGGTCTGTGCTTAGTCCAAATATGCCCATAATTTTATCCCAGAATCTCTACCAAAGCTTTGCAAAAGACAATTTAGTTGATTTTTTAACAAGTCCTAAAACTGCTTGGCAAACATCTCACCTAAGAAAATATTTCAAATACTTGCATGAAACAATGTATAATTGATAGTTTATTTGCTTAAATCGATTTGAGGTCAATTGAAGTTTCTATTGTATCGACTCTTAAAAAAAAGCTCGACCAAATCTATATTTTTATGTCCAAAAACAAATTAATTAAGCTATTTTAGTTGTAAAGAAATTCCAGTTTTAAAATCAAATGTCCAAAAGTAATTAAAGTAAATAGCGGGCGCTAGACTTGTTTATGCTTTGGCTTGGGTCAAATTTAATTGAGTTGTTTCAACTCGGTTTTTTAATTGTAGCCATTGATTTGTTTTACGTGCACTAGAAATTAATTGAAAAAGTTAACGTCGAAGAGAGGCTTTTCGTTCAATTGATTTAGAAAAAAAATCACAAAATTAGGATTAAATTAAATACAAATAAAATCTTTAAAATTTTTGTAAAATTTTTTTATATTTGGTCAACAAAGATGGACCCAATGTCCGAAAGTATGTAAGCGAACATTGTACTCTAACTAAATTAACTAAATTTTTCATTGTCTACAAATAATTTATTTATTTATTCAAGATTAAAATAAAATTCAAAGTTAAAAATAAATAATTATAATAATCGAGTTGAAATTTCATTTTTTTAATTTTGCGAATAAATTTAAATTAATTAAAGATATTATGGATTTAAATTTTTTTCTAGCCTAAAGTTAAAATTCTACACTAGCCTTGAGATTTTTGAGTCAAAAAGTAAAATTTTACTTATACCCTCAATTATCTAAATTAGCCTTATGGACTTGAAATAGCTCATTTATTTATGACTACTATTTCTAATATGAATTTAATACTACTTGTCAGATTTCGACACTTATTACTAATTGTATAATGTTTTTTATGTCCCAAAAATAGTAAATAAATCTTGATAAGATCATAAATATCTTAATGCAAACAACTTAAAAAAAGATTAATATTTTTTTGCCATACAATGATTTATTATTTACATGAAAAATATGAAAATTAGTTTGTGATCTTAATTAAAACGAAACTAGCTGTTTTTTTGGGGCTATTTTTCTTATGATATCGAACAGAGACCTAGTTAAAAGACATGATGAAAAATGTTTTACTTAGTCAAATGGGGCAAATCTTTTTGTATTCAAGGCCGACTAAAAATTGTACATTTTAGCAGTGAGTGCAAGTCCCACTTCAAATTAAATCAGCTATTTAAAATAAAGTAGATTTCATAAATAAATTTCATAAATTCTCAAATGATAAATAAAATTTCCACATTAAATTTATTACTGATAATAAACTAAAATAGGAATTATTTTTTTGTTTTAATAATAAGAATATCGTTCAATTTACGAAAAAAAATTAAACAAAAATAATAAAATTTATTCAAACTTTTGGAATTGGAGTTCCATATTTAATTTTAATTTCTAAAAAAATAACTATGTCTGATGAATAATAAAAATTCAAGGGAATGTAATTTAAAACTCGAAAAACCATTTTAATTTCTAAATCTTGAATTTTTCTGATCAAAAATCATTAATTTTATTTTTTAATAAAATGGAAGCAGAAAAAAAGCGACAAGCTTTTCGAAAGATTCCTAGAGGAAAGTACTAAAATTTTTCTAAAATTAATAAAAAATTATATATTCGATTTTTCATTAAAAGGATATTTGTAATAAAGTTCTTTTGCTTGTTTGCAAAGGTATCTAACCAGAACCATTTATCTAGTAACCAAGGATGGATTATGAAATTGTTTGCATTCCAAATTAAAATCATAAAAATTAATTTAAATAAATTGTTGAGCTAACTTTGAATAAAAAAAAAATTTCTCCAGAATAAAAATCAACTAGTCCATTTTTATGGCAACTAAAGACACGATTGGAAAGCTCTCTTCTGGTGAATGAGATCAAATGCTACCAATGCTTTAAATGTTCTCCTCATCAAGATGAATAAATTATCATTAAAATAAATGTTATGCTAAAACAAAAGTTTTATGTAATGGCACACCAATGTAAGCAATTAAGAGATAGAGAGCATAGGAAAATAAAAACCAACTTTTTGTTTTAAATAAAAATCTTGATTCGAACCATGCCGAATTGCCTTATTTAAAACATCAAACTTTCATCTAAACTCAAAAGGAAAAAACAAAATAAACACATTACACAAAATTCAATTTATCAGAACTTGAGCCAATACCATAAATTATTGGATCAAGATTGCGTAAGGAGTCAACAAAATTTTGATTAAAAATTTCAGAATTAGCATTTAGATATCTACGGCAGATGAGAGCTTGCCATAAAAAAGCATCTTTTATCTTGCTAATGTTTCATGGAATAATAAAAGAGGCACTGTAAAACTAAACCTTTTTGATCAAAGTCATGGCAATATATCGATCTATTAATGCAATCAATTTATGGGCTTCAGTGCAAATAATGCTTTTATTGGGCTGAAATAAATAAACTTAATATTCGAAAATAAAATTTGATCTTATAATTACAAACTACTTGGCAACTATTTCGAATCTATTGCTAAGCTTTGTTTTTTATTTTGATTTTTTGCCAAACGCGTATAATAACCTAAATTTGTCATTAATTCCAAAGATTTGTCAAAATTTAAATTCATACTATTTTCTTTTTTTTCTCTCTCTCTCTCTCTCTAACTTACAAGTGAAATACTCACTTTCTTAGGTTGAAATTTAATTCAATTGAAATATTTAAATCCTTTCTTTGTTGTACAAATTTGAATAGGCTCTTTGTTCAGCGTCTAATATCCTTTGAACGGTGAGACGAAACACGAGATTGCATGATGTATTTGACTACTAAAACTAGCAGAGGATATTATAGAGATTAGGAACAAAATCGATTTGTGACATCGGAACTGATTCCAAAAACTATTGACCTGATTTTCAAGAAAATCGAGTTAAACTCAACCAGTTTTTGGCTCAGCAAACTGTGACCAAGCTGCTTGCTAAATTACTAAATTAGAACCGAGAAAGATGAATTATCAATCAAAAAATCAAATTAGAATCTTTAATCCAGTTGAACTTTTTCTCAATCACTACAAAAAGCTTTGGAGATTTGGCAAATTTATCTTATTTGTTTGAGGTGGTTTTTTTTGATTAGAAAGTGAGATCAATTTTTTTTATCATTTAATCTTGGAGGAAATTAAAAATGAGTTTTTCAATGCCGATGAGAAATTTATTTTTCACTTTATTTGAACAAAAAATAGGCAAATAGCAATGTTTTTCATTTAATTTTATTTTTTTTTTTAATTTGAGTTTAAATTCATGCTTTTTATAGCAATAAACGAATTAATTTGGCATCGAAATTTTTTGTTAGCTAAAATCTTAATAGCCTAGGTCTTATTTGTCTTATTAATTGGGTTTTTTTGTATGATTGAAATTTCAAACTTGTACCACAAATTTTTATTAAAAAAATATTTTTTTTTTTAATTATTACATGTTATTTTATAAAAATTTATGTTTCAATACCTTAATTCTTTGATAAAAACTTAATCTAATTTTGATATTTTTATTAGCACTACTTGGGTCTACAAATGAAAAAATATTCAACTCAAAAACAACTTTTCTTTTTCAACTAGTTTTAGTTTTTTTTTAATTTAATTGATCTTGGTAATAATTACTTTCTAGGACAAAATGATTAGAAGTAAAATTTTAAGATATTCTTTCGAGAGCTTTCAAAAACTTTGAAAATTAAACTTTAAAAATAAATTTTATAATTTTAAAATCAATATGAATTTAATAGCTATTTTTTTGCAAAAAAGCAGTTTTTTATTCGATCTAGTAACTTGTCGCAGAGAATCCTAGCATACCTAAAAATTTTATTCAAGCTAAGAGTAGTTTGACATATGGAACTATTGGAATATTTTGCCAGTGTCTAGAGATCAAAAAATGATGATTATGTGATAGTAATCAGAGTTGCTTAAAAATCACAAAATAAAGTCCAAGTCCGGACTTTTAATTATTTTTTTTAACTACCTAGGATAAAATATCATTTTGACGCAGCAATAACTACTTGGAATAGGAGAAATTTCATTTCCTTGATTTGGCTCATGAATTCACGATGCCATTTATTTGGCTCAGTTTAATTAAAAAAAAAAAAAGTCCGGACTTGGACTTGACTTGTGACTTTTAAACAACTCTGATAGTAACCATGGATTGACAATCGGCTTAATGGGCCTTTTGTGTCCTTTAATTAGTAAGCATAATATTCTGTCCTTTTGTGCCTTTTTTTTTTAGTAAGGAGAAATTATTGTTTTTTTTTTGTCCAAAAGGACACTAAAGAATATTTAGCTATAAAAACACACTCATTGTTAAAGGCTCATAGTCCCAGGGGATGAGTGATCGATATTACATTAGATTACATTAAAAATTACATCAGAAAGTTTTTTAGCTCGAAATAAAATGGTAAAATCTTTGAATTTAAAATTGTGACAAGCTGAATTTTTAAAGAATTTTTTGATTTATTTTTTTTAATTAAGAATTAAATTTTTTAAATTTTTTTTTAATAAAAAACTAGATCCAAAATTTGAGAATTAACTTTTGGCAAAAAAATCATATTTTCTAAATAAATATGTACCGAAAATTAAGAACTTAAGAATTCTTAAAATCAAGGCAACTTTTTTGAACATTAGAAAAACATATCAATACTCATAAGCGGGAAATTCTCTAGTTAACTAAACTGAAAACAAATTTTTTAATAAATGATAGAGATGAAAAACAGAGTACTTTTGTGTCAACAAATTAATATTTTTAATTTAACATTAAAGAGTTAACTAATAAGTGATTAGGGGATAAAAATAAAATTAAAAAAGGGATTTATTTCTCTATATTTTGATCATTGAATGAGACTCACTTATTTATTTCCTTTACCAAAAAATTTCTAATACTTGTTTTATTGTGCTATTTAATTAATAATTAATATTATTCTTTTACTAAGTTAATATAGTTAATAATGAAGCCAGAAATGATTATTATCTTTCATAAAACACAATGAAGCTCTAATAATAAAATAAATTTTTATATTTTTTTTAGAAAAAGATTGAAAATTTCCACTAAAAATATTTTAGTTTTTATATTATGGTTTTTATATTTAACTATTTAACCAGTGATAAAATAAACTTAAAATAGAAAAAACTAATTTTGAATTTTTTTGAAAAAATTATTGTTTAACTTGAAATGGAGAAAGCGTGATATTATGTTTGTAAACAGAATCATTAAGTATTAATCTCTCAACTATACTTATTTCTAATAATGATAATATTATATATAATATATAATAACACCTCTCAAATAAAAATAAAACATTTATGCAATCGATTTCTTATTTTTTTAATTGAAAATTTTTAACAAAATAATGATGTTTTTATTTAGTTAAATTAATAAAAATTTTCTCATTTATTTGTATAACAAACTAAATGTGTAAATCTAACCATATTTACATCACTAAATTTTTTTCTTTATTGTAAGCTAATTCTAATTTTTAAAAAAAGAATTTACTTTAATTTTCGAAAAAAAAATTTATAAATATAAATAAAATTTATTTAAAAAATCTACATTAGGTTGAACTTGTAAGACGAAAATTCTCAAACCTAGTTATGGTGGCTGTTCAAATAAACAGAATCATGATAATTGATTGACAATCTAGTAATAGCGTTTTTTAATTATTCAGTCTTATCATTAGAAGATACAAATTTTTTTTACCACTAAAACTCGAGAAGTCTGAAAAACTTTTTTGTTTTATTGAAAAAAAAAACAATATTTGAAAATGAAAAAGAATATTTTGTTTTAGTTTTTTTTTCTTATAATTTATAATTTTATGTTATTATCAAAATAACATTAATAATTAATTCAAACAGCTCAAAAGTTGCTGAATCTCAATTAAAAAAGTAAAATATAGAAAAAAAAGTAATAGACGGAATTTTTTGTTAACTATTAAGACCTCAGAAGTCTTTAAAACTTTGATTTATTCAAAATCAAAACAAAGAGTTTTTATGGCTACTTTTTTTATCTTTTTTTCTACAATTCTTTGTCATTATCAAAATAATTAACTGGTTTAAAAATTTTAAAAATTACTAAGGACAAAATTAATGAAAAACTTTTAAAAAATTTTGGCAAGTCTTCATGTGTCTCTATGTTAATACCCTGTCATATTATTAATTTAATTAAATCCTTTTAAAATTTTCTTTTTAATATTAATTTTTCGATATCAAATTAGGTGAAAATTATTTTTTTTCGATTATTTTATGTTTAGTTTTAATTAAATTTTACTTTTAATGGTGGAATAAGTCTAAAAAACTTTTCATATCTTCTTGTGATATACACATGGTAAAAATTTTTTAAAATTTTTCCATGGTTATTCATATTAGTTTTAAAAAATTCGTTTGGAAAAATATATTCACACTAAATTATTATTAAAAAATTAATTTAATGTGAATGAATTGTATGATTGAAAAAATTAGTTGTTAAAAAAATCATATTTTCTAATTAAATTTTGCTCAAAACTTTGAAAATCCCCTCTTTTCCTTTTTTATTTAGAGATGTTTTTTTTTATTATATTTAATTAATTTCCAATCGCCACGAATATCATAAATTTTCAAATTTAAACTGAATTCGCATTTTTATTTATTAATTTAAGTTTTAATAAATAAAAATGTAAAGTCCTGTGAAAATAGATCGAAAAGGAACAAAATGATTTTGGGTTTTTTTCATGATGTCAAAAATTACTTCTGTGAATGAAAAAATGTGCAGCATTATTTTTAACCATCCAAAAATCTCTGCAAATTTACGTAAATATTAAAAAATTTTCTTAAATAAATAATTTTGAAAGTAAATATTGAAGAAAAAAAAATTAATATTTTTTTATTATAAAGTGTCAAATTATTTAAATTTTTTTGACATTTTTTTTTACAATATTTTACGTAAAATTTGGTAAAATTACTATTTTTTACGTAAATAATCGTAAATTACTAAATCACAGAAATAGAGGAACTTTTAAGTTTTTAGACCTCTTTTGTAGTACAAAACTTGAAATGAAATTTCTTGTTAAATTAAAATTGATAAATATTTTATTTAGCTTTTCTTTTTATTTTTGACTCATAATTTTATAATAAATTGTTGACCAGAAGAGTTAATGATCTCTTTTTTTTATCCCGATTTTTTTAGTTTAAAAAGAATTCAAAAAAAAACTTACAAAAATAATTTTGATTTGAACCCGAGTCCTGGCCATAATTCCATTTGGACTCATTTTTATCATTTTCATTTGTCTTACTAAATCGAACCGGGGACAAACTACTTGTTTTTTTATTCAAAGAATTGTTTAACAACTGCTGCTGATGGTGCTGATGCTGCAAGAGCAATAGATGAATTTCGTCCTGTTTAGCAGTGTCCAGTTCGCCAAATTTGCTCTTTAATTTTTCATAGCGCTCCGGGTCTACATCTTCAAAATGGGCTGCTCTTTCAGCAACTGTCTCCAAATTGGCTCTTGACATCAACCGCTTGCATTCGCCGCGGTACGAAGACCTATTTGCATGGTTGAAATTGGTCAAGTAGCGATTTCCGAGTGGATTTATTTCTCTATTCTTGCTTTCACTGATCAAATTTTTCTCCCTATTAGACTGAGTGACATCTGAACTCTGGTCAAATGAATCTGTCTTTTGAGCATAACTGGTCGGTGTTGGTGTTCGTTCAAGGTCCCTGGTTTCATCAAACGAAAAGCTGTTCGACTGATTTTTCAGCGATGGCTTGCGATTGAGCGACTTGTCCGAAAAAGATTTATTTTCCATTTTGTTTGTGCGCTCGAAAATTTGTCTACGGTTTTCTACAAATTGTTTTGAGACTTGTTGGGCGCTCAGCGTTTCTTGGTTAGTGGTGATTACTTTTGGTTTGTTGACGGGAAATTCGGCTTGTGGAGTCAAATCGCTGGAAGCGGTTGACATGGGCCGGTATCCGTGACCCTCGTCATAAAGAGCTCTGTGCACTGTTTCGATGTATTTACTAAATGTGTTCGGCGAAGATTTGTTAAGGTTGAACGAGGAGCCTGCAATCGAGGAGTCGCAGTCTTGAAAATAGTTTAAAGTGGAAGTGGTGTTTGTTTGAGTTTGTGAGACGGTTGAATTGGAAGAGTTCGAAGAGGCCATGGATGAAGAAGATAAGACTGAATTGGATGAGAGGGGTGAAGTGGTAGAGAGTGCAGTCGAAGGCGGCGAAGTCGAGCTGAACTTAGAGGGAGAATTAGGCGAGAAGAAAGGGTGCTGAGGTATCGAGGGCGACTGTTCACGCATGACCACTGTCTGTCGGCTATTCTGTAAATTGGTCAAATCTGATTGAAAAAACGGATGTGAATGCTTCGTGTCGAATTTGTAGCTTATCTTCGGGTCGTAGTAAAAAGGATTCGTTAGAGGAGACTTGAGCTTTTGGTCGTCTTGATTCCGATAGGGAAGGTATTTGTAATCTAGGCTACGGCTCATGCTTGCCGGTGGTTCTTCTCCTAAAAATCAAATTTAAATAAAGTGATAGATAACTTTTTGAGGGCTTTTTCTTGTCAAATCACTGGAATCGCGTGTTCTGTTTTCAAAGCCATAGAAAAATTTAGCTAAGACAAATTACAAATCAAAAAGGACTTCGGAAATCGTGTAAATTTTTCATTTTTTTTGTTTTAAATTCTAGAAACCTGAGAAAAAATTCTATCAGCTCAAAATTCATCAAAAAATTTATTTTATTCTGTGATATTAAAAAATTCAATAAAAGTAGAAAAAAAATTTTTGTTTTGAAATTCTTAAAAAAAAATTTTTGTTTTGAAATTCTTAAAAAAAAATTAGGTTTTTATTTGATCGAATTTTTCTAATACATAATAAAATTATTCACGTCAATCAATCAAGCACATTTTTGATTCGAATTTTGACAAAAGATGTTGAGTATTTCATTTTTTTTTATTTGATAAATTTTGAATTAAAAGTTTTCAAAATCCTGCAATTTCGGATTTGAAATCAAATTATTAATAAGAAAAAATACTGCTTCAAATTTTTTTTTTTTTTAAAGCAAGCGTTCAATTAAAGCTCAAAATTCTAAAAATAAAAAAATAAATTTAAATAAGCGGTCATTAATTAAAAATAATCAAGAACTTGCTATAAAAGCTCGATAAATTTAGAAAAACACAATATTTATGTATTCAAGATCGGCTATTTTTGAGAAATCACGCTCACATTTTTTTAAAATACAAATTTACCTGACCACCGAAAAATGAGCGGTCTCATAATTTCTCCTTCTATAAATTCTTTAATAAAAAACCTATCAATTTGATAATTAATTTTTAAAAAGTCGTCAAAAATAAAATTTAAATTTATATTTGTAAATGAGATATTTTTTTACTTAACTTCTTTTTTATACATTGTTCTTTAAGTCCATGGAACGAATATTTTGAAATAAATAAATAAAACAAAAATTTGTGTACTACTAAGTCTTAAAAACAAAGAAAAGAAGTTGATCACTTCATAACATCTCAAGGCATTTCAAGTTATTCAGGTTCACCAATCTATTTTTTAAAAAGGCTACTCGACAAAAGACAATATTTTCAAACTCACAAACACTATCATCAATGCATTTGATTCAAAAAAATATATGTGAAGCTGTAATGTTTGATATTGAAAACAGCATTTGATCGAGTATTGCATTAAAGACTTTAATTTAGATCAAACATAATAAAACTACCTTTTTATCTAATAAACTGAATCAGTAACTTTATTTCAGATAGCGAATTCAAAGTAAAATATCAAGAGATCTTCTCGCAAAATTATGACATTAAATCGGGTGTCCCTCAAGGCTGCATCTTGTCACCAACACTCTTCTCAAAATATAAGTCAAATCTTAGAGAAAAATTGAAAAAAAATCACACTATTTTTTGTTTTTTATTTATTTGTAAATCTGTACCGAGCTTGATTGCTCCTTCAGAATAAAAAAATATAAAATAAAATAAAAAGAATAATAAAGGATAAATAATTGAGAAAAGAAAATTAAAAGCTATAAGTTGAAGTAGATTAGACATGTTTAAATATTTGACAGTTCAGGAAAAAAAAGAAATTGTCAGGTAAAAATTGATCGAACTTCTGAATTTTGAATAACTTGAATTTTTGATGTTAGTTTCTGAAGATGAATTTAAACTAGGAAAAGCATAATATAAGATTGATCCTATCAAAGATTTGTAAAGATTACCTAATGTTTTAGGTTTTAGACCCCATTTTCTATTTGAGGGATATTTTATTATATTAAGCCTTGAATTACAGCGCTCTTTTAATTCATCCACCATTGCACAAAAGGTAAGTTTTGAGGGTTTTGTGAAGTTCAGTACAAACGAACAGAACAAAGTTTAAAAAAATTAAACAACTTTTTTTCTAAGAGTTCAAAATTAGTTCTGTGAATTCAGCATGGTGCAACATTCAAAATTGCATTAACAGTAAAATTTTGCCAATGCTGTGCAAAATCTCTGCAAAATGCACTTCGCTCGATTATCGAAAAAAAAATTCTGCTAAACTCTGCAAATTTGTCGAACTTAGATATTTGACGCAACTTTGAATGCTGCATTTACACAACTAAATCAATGGATGTCAAACTGCTCAGCTCATTGTACAAGACTTGTGTAAGACCATATATGCTGTACAAGTGTGGTGTCCTTACAATAGCAAGGATATCAAGTGTCTTGAAATGGTACAAAGAAGGGCTACGAAGTCAATACATCATCTCAGGGATATGATGCATGAGGAGAGATAAAGAAAATTAAGGCTGCAAAAATTGTCTGAGAGGAGAGAAAGAGGAGACATGAAACAGATGTTTAAATTCGCATGGGGCTACATAAAGTAAACTGGTTTCATCCAAACATGTCTGCTAACTAACTCACGCATACTGGACCGGCTGGGTCCATTAGAGGTGCTCCGCATCGTTAAGCCAGCAATGAACAAATTGTAGAAAAAGAGAAAACTTTTTCACAAATAGAGTGGCGAAAGGATGGAATAAACTGCCAACACAAATTTGTGAATCCAGAACAGTTAATGGTTTCAAAAACAAGTTCGAAGCCTTTGAATTTAAAAAAAAAGAATTCCTACCTTTTGTTGATAGCGGTGGCGCATTGTAATTGATAAATTTTTGATTAAATTTTAAATCGATCGGATTATCGATGGAACCCGAGTTTAAATAATTGTCGTACTGAACCCTATTCAAATTCTCCTTGTTTTGAACAACACTTGCTGACTGCACATTAGGCACCATGATTCCATATTTTGAGAATTCCTCTTTTGAATATGTTTTAGCAATTACGTCCTGAAGATTCTTCAATTTTAGCTGTGCAAGTGGAACTGACTTATTTGGCGAATTTTTTTCAGTTTCCTGGTACAAACTACTTGTTCTGTTGGCCATGCTAGAGTTGTCTATGCGGGAATCATAGCCAGAGTCGGCCGGCGATCCAGTCCCTTTTGCATTGTTCTTTAAAAAAGAGTAAAATAGCGCACTCATGCCTAATGAGCCAAGTCCTATTGTATTTCTATGTGTCCGGTTTGTCAAAGGTTCTGCAGAAATCAAGTTGGAATTCGGGATCAGGCCCAAAGTCGAATAATTGCCGCTCAAATTTGTTTGACGGCGTATCGGAGAGCTAGTGCTTTCTCTGGTAGTTGTATTCTGTTCGTGGTGTTGAAAAGTGGATGACTTTTCTGCTATTTGATTTAACTTCACTTGGCTCTGGTCCGATAATGGTATGGATGAAACAGATGATGAAGAGGACGCTATTACTTTAAGCTCTAATACAAGCCCACTTAAAGTGTTAATTAAAATTTAAAAAATTTCAATTAAAATATTTTACATTAGGTAGGAGAAAATTTAATAAAATAAAAATAATTTAATCCCTATTAGGTAATAGATAAACATAAATAAACGTTGATTTGTACGAATAACTATTTGCTTTGAATTAGTTGAAATAGCTTTCTATCTGCGAGCTTTGGATATTTGCGGACCTGAAAGTTTTAGCTAAAATACCTTGAGATTGAGCCAGGTAAATATAGTTGAAATAAAGTTAGTTTAAGTGTTGCAAATTTAGCAATACTGTGGCCTTGCTAGCTAGACTTAAATATTCTGAGTAATAAAGTAAATAAAGTTTGTTTATCAATAGTTTATTCATGTTGGATTGATAAGAATACTCGATTAAGATAAGGCCGGAATTTAGAGCGAACGCGAAAATCTTATCTTATGAACATTAAGGAACTAGAAACTTGGAGCTAGAAAATTTAGCCCAAATCATGTGCTGCATAGACATGGAAATTTTATTGCTCTTTTGGAACACAATTCTTTTTAAATTGTAAAATTTTGAAAGGAAAAAAATTAAGTGAAAAGATGATAATAGATAATGTTTCATTTAAGTAGAACTGGCTTTAGGGTTGACTGGACTCCATTTAAATTTCCAATCTATTAATTTCTTTGAAAATTTTTCAAAGCTGAACAAACAGAATTTTAAACTATCTACTTCTAGTTTGTTTCATCAATAAAACACATCTCAGCAGAAACTAAAAAACTTATTAAATCCGAAATTTTATTCTATTTGCATTTATTGAGCGCTTATTATATCATACCCGAAGATCTGTTTAATATTCTGAAATTAATGGCAATCATTCTCAAACCTAAACAACCAAAACCTTGAGTTGTTGTTTACTGATTTATAGATAACATTCAAGACTCAGCTCTTCGTAGAAATCATGCATTAAGAATTTTCTACTTTCCTTGAAGATCGAGCTATTTGTTGAATTCGAGCTTAAAACTCAAGTCTGGTAAATTAGTTAGCATTTTTGTGCCTGTTGAAGTGATAAAAAAATTCTAACCAGAAATAATAACTTAAAAAAAGAAATTATTTTCAAATTTTTATTTTTAGATATGCGGAAAAAAATCGAAAGAAAAGTAAACAAAAATTGAGGGTAATTTTTTTTAAGTGTTTGGTTCAGTAAAAGACTTGAGGGATTTTTTAATTGAAAAACTTAAAAATAATCGAACTAATTCACACAAATTTTTAGATGTAGTCAATGTGGAGAAAATTTTTCTTCTGATTGAAATTTTTAAATTTGAAAATTAAAAAATCAAATTTTTTCCTTTAACCAAAATATTGGAATTTTATTTTTAAATAATATTCATAATCAAAATTTAAAACAAAATATTTTTTCGAAAATCAAAATTTTGCCCTGGTAAAATCATAAAATAGAGTTGAGTTAAATGAGCTGCGATGGCCGAGTGGTTAAGGCGTCTGACTCGAAATCAGATGGGGTTACCCGCACAGGTTCAAATCCTGTTCGCAGCGAATTTTTTTTCAAAAATAAAAAATTGAATGTTTGAATTTTTTTCAGACATAATTAAGGCAGAAGAAAAAAAATTTTAAATTAGAATTTTGAAACTCATTTTATTGCTTAAATAATTTGTGTTGTTCTAAGTATTCTGCCAACGTTCTTAAAAATAATTAGAAATTAATATGAAGCTCTATTAAAATCAAATATTTTCTTTAAGTTGAATGTTTTTAGCATAATAATTAAATTATTCAAACAGATTAACAAAATTTTACAAAAAATTATGCTTACCTCTGTTCGATTATTGAAATTATATCCGAGTATGATTTATCCGATAATGGTATGTTATTGATACATATTGGACGATCGCCTTCTCTAAGACCTAAAGGAAAAAAATTTAATCAAATTTTTGCCTAAAGATCCCAACTGTTCTTATTTTTACTGCGTATTCACCCATTTTGGAATTAATTTCCTAAAAGACTCTCTTAAGCTAAATTTATCTTGCTTGATTTTAACATTTGAACAAAATTTATTCTAAAATAGTTTATGAATTAATAAGATCCATAAATTTTCTTTCTAATATGTTCTATCATCGTTTTACGATCAAATATTTAACCCGTAATCCTAGTACTGGATCAGTTTAATCATTTTTTGATAAAACATTTTTTGGAAAATATTTTTTTCATTCACAAAATCATAAGAAAAAAATATCTCTCAAAATGAGGACAGAAATTTTAAAGTTAAAAAAAAATAAGTTTGATGCCTTCTTTTGTTTTTAGCAGGCCTTCAAAATTTGCTAAGCCTTTTTTCTATTTTTGTTTATTAAGATCATATGACTTCAAAATAGAAAATGAAACCAAAACTCAAAATAATTAAATAATTTTTTTATTTTTTGCTAAAACAGATACCTTTGACTCAGTCTGAATGCCACGAAAACTTCATGACAAAATTAAAAATTTAGAAATTATTTAAGAAAAAGTAATTAAAAATTATTATCAAAAATTTTGGTTTACTATTTAAAATTTTTTTTTGGGATTATTCATTAATTGAAATCGATAAATCACCTAAACAATAGAGCTAAAAGTTAAAATTTAAAATTTTTTATTTTGATGATAAAATAAAATTATGCAATCAACCTGAGAAAATATAATTTGAAATATCAATACAAACTAGCTTTTGTTTATAGAAAAAAGTCAATTACTTTTGTGTAAAAATAGAATAAAGTTCATAAATAAACTAAAACAATAACAAATTTTTTTTTATTGAATGACAGTCTGTTTTAAAAAAAAATTTAAAAGTGGTTCAAAAAATTCAAGCGCTTGTAATCATTAATCCTAATAATACAGGGAAAATTTAGATTCGAAATTTATTTTCTTAAAAAATTTCAAAATTTACAAAAGCAGAAAATTATTTGTAAAATAATTTTTCAAAAAGGTGCATGAGTGTGTTGTTAGTATATTTGATACCCACACCGAACACTTTTACACAAAATCAAAATAAATAAAATCTAATGAAATAAGATTTAGGGTTTATTTTTCAATAAAATAATGAGAAGTAAAATCTAAACATTAAATTTATTATTTTTACTGAAAATTTCAAATTTTGTTTTATGATAAAAAATTGTGTTTATTTTAAAAATATCAGGTGAACTTTTAGTCTTATGAAGGATTTAAGAGTAAATTAATTAATTAGGAAAAAATTTTGGGTAAATATAAAAGAAAAAATGTCGATTGCATCTCTGGTCAGGCTTAATTCTTGGGAATTGTTAGTGACTATTTCACCGGAACATGTGGGGTCATAAGACGTGTTAAAGACCGATTTTTCTTTAAGCTAAAAAATATGAATCTAAAATAAAATTAAAAAAACAGTCTCGGAATACTAAGATCCAAATCATCAGTGCAACCATTATCTCTTAATAAAGAATTAATTTTTTTTCTTATTAGATAAATGGAATATTTATAAAATTCATAGTTTATATTTCTTAATTGGATTTAAAATTGAAGGCTATAATTTCAATGCCTTTATCCTAATATTAAGCTATCCAAAAAAAATTGAGATCCCAGCAATTCTTTTTGAGATTAACTTTTTGATTTACTTTCTGATGCATAGAATTACTTTTATCAAAAAAAAATAAATTTCAGCGTACAAAACGATTTTATTAAAATAAAAAGACTTTTCACTTTAAATAACTTTTCCAATGTAAAAATACTTTATTATTTCTTCGAAAGAAAATTTAAATATTCTTAAAAGACTTCTTAACTCCAAAATACTCTGCGCCTTTCTCTTTATCTAACAATTGCTTGAGTGTCCATTTCCAAATCAAGCATTGAAAAAATAAGTATTTTAAATGAAAAGAGTTTTTTTTAAATAAATTTTTTTTTTATTCCAGTGATAAAAATCATATTTTTTGTTACAAAAATATTTTCTAGCCATTCTTATTGAACTGACCAGATTTGATAAATAGAATTGAATATTAAATAAATAGTAAATATAAATTGGAAACCTTGTTTATTTTTATTTAATTGACATTGTATCGGTAGAATTCCAACTAGTGGTCCAAGCAATAGGAATAAACAAATAAACGTTAAAAATATGCTTTTTTGTTCTATGATCTACGAGTATCATCTAGTTTCAATTAAAGTTACTCAATTTTTAACTCAAATTAAAAGTATTCTAAAAGATGTTTAAAAAATTTTTGATAGAATTTAAAACTAAATGAAGGAACAAAACAAGTTCTTATGGGAAGTCTCAAAGGAAGGAAAGATGAAATTTGAAGAGACGATTTGATTGAAAATTTTAATACCCAAATATTCAAAAACTTTGTCAAGGAATTTAACTGAACTGATTAAAGATAAAAAAGATAAATTATGAATTTTTCTTAAAGTTAAACACAAACTTTTCATTTAAATTTAATTTTTTTTCGTTTAAATTACCTTTTGGAAAAAAAACAGATTAAAAATTAACAAAAAAATTTTAACTTTTTTGGTAGAAAAGTTTGTTTTGAAAATTTTAAAATTTATTATCACTACAAAACACATACAAGCAAAAACTTTTCTTTTTTAAATTATTTAAAAATAACATAATTTTTTGACTAACACGTTTTTGAATGCGTTAGAGTGTTTTTCATAGTTAATTAATGTTCTTTTATTAAAAAATTAAATGTATTAATAAAATTCTAGAATAATTCTTTTTATATTTATAAATGTCTGCCTGGAAACGAATGACACTTACTGTTCCATTTGTAAATGAAAATGGATCAGGCTTGAATCATGCAAATTGCAAATAATTTCATATTTTTACATCATCATATTTTATTTTTACAATTTCTGACATTTTTTGTGCAACATTTCAGGAATTTTTATTTTGAACTATGAAAATATTGCATTTAAATTTTGCCTATAATCAAGATAAATCGAATACCCAACTCTTTGGTTTAATTGTAATATTGGCACAATTTATATTTAATTTGCAGCATTTAAATAGCTTTTAAATTTTATTTTTTAATTTTTAACCATTCTATATAGAAAATAGGGATATTTTCAGATACAAAATAAAATTAAAATCTAATTTAATTGAATTGGAAAAAAAAAAGTAAATTTTAAATGATAACTCTGAGGAAAAGTCATCGAACTTCAAAAATCAAAAATTACAAAAAATGTTATTTGGGATGCGTACACTATTACTGTTAATATTTTAAAATTTGGAACGTCAATAAATACAAATTTTATATCAAAAATAAATTGTAGTTCGTTTTATAATAGAAAGTATTTTTTGTTCTAAAAATTTAGCCTCTAAAAAATATGAATATGACCAGAAAGTGTTAAATTGAATTGTCCAAAAATTACATTAATAAAAAATTTTTAAGTTTATTGAAAATGTGAAAATACTAACCAGCAATGTAGGCCGAGCCGCCAATTTTCACATGCTTCACAAACACTATCTCATACGAGCCCGAGTTTTTTTCGTTTAAATTTACTAAATAAATAAAAATAAATATTCATTTTTTTAAATTTAAATAAACTCACTGTTTGTATTTAATTGTTGGAATGAATTATTCGACGTGCTAGACACTGGGTAGCCCTTTTAAAATTCAAATAAAGCTATAATTTCAAACAATTGTCATTTAAATTTAGTTTCAAAATAAAACTGAAAAAATGTAATTATGTTTTTTCGATATTTTTTCGAATAAAGAAGTTCGCCGTATTTAATTTTCAAATTGATTATTTAAGGAAATTTCAGTAAATCTTGTTGTAATATCTTAATTTCAAAAATTCCATGATTAAATTTAGCCTGATTCACCAAATATTGAATATTATCAGATCCTACCATTTAAGTTAAAATAATAATAATTTTTCAGTAAGGAAATATTAAAAGATTTAGATTTTAAATACCTTCAAGACGAATTTTGTTTTTTTTTAATTTTTTTTTAAAACTTGTTCGAATTGAAACGATCCATATGAGATTTTCTTAATATGAACAATTTTTGATTAATAAAAATTATATTTATAAAATAATTAGATCAAAATTTTTTTTCTTTTAATTTAAAACTGTCCATCTTTGAAATGATTTTCTTGGCGATATCTCTTGAAAGCAATGTTCTAAAATTGTGTAGCTTTTTCGATCCTAGTCAGATTATCTTTCATAAAATTTTAATTATCTTAAATTTTAAATAAAAAATTTTAAAATTTTTTAATACTATGAATTTTATGACCAATTTTTGATGCTCAAAATGAAAATATCTGTTATCTCTTAATAGAATTAATGCAGATTACCAATATTTACCTCTGCACTAATTCTATTAAATATTAAAAATCTGATCATTGGATTTTTTAGTTTCAGTTGAATAATTTTTTTTATTTATTTTGATGTTTGTTCTGTAATATTTTAAGTATAGGATAAAAAAAAAAATTTACTTTTGGGTGATAAAATTGGTTTGCCTGTTCATCTTGCACTACATATCGGCTCAATGTAAACCCGTATCCAGATTCATTTCTGATTATTTTTATAGTTCGGACAATCATATTCGAATATCTGTAGTCATTATTTGGTAAAAAATTTCTAAAATCAATATTCATTTTCGTTTAACAAAATTCATATCATTTAGCAATCATTTGAATCTTAAAAAAAAACTCTCTGAAAAATTTTAGTTTGAATTGCTCAACTATTGAGGCTGCGATGGCCGAGTGGTTAAGGCGTCTGACTCGAAATCAGATGGGGTTACCCGCACAGGTTCAAATCCTGTTCGCAGCGATTTTTTTATTCACATTTAAATATCCTAAGATTTTGTATTTTTTTTTTAATAAAAATTTCACTTAATTTTTACTAAATTCATAAAAAATTTGTCTTTAAAATTATTTATTTAAGTAATTAAGATTCTAAATCAGCTAGATTTAAAAATGAGCTGCGATGGCCGAGTGGTTAAGGCGTCTGACTCGAAATCAGATGGGGTTACCCGCACAGGTTCAAATCCTGTTCGCAGCGAATTTTTTTACAAAAATAAAATTTTTTCTTTTGAATAGAGAGATAGGACTTGATAGAGTACTTAAAACTTTCAAAAACATAAGTATAATTGAGTGGCTTAACCCAAACAAGCTCACTAATTCACTATCAGTTACAATTCGTAGAGAGAAGCCAGGTTTAGTAAAACACAAAACACAAAAATCGTCATAATATCCATTACCGGCTGAAAATATTTCTAAATGTTTCGGACCCAAAACAAACAAAATTTTTTTGACACTTAGGTATAAAGGTTCAGCATATAGAACCAGTTCAAATTTCAAAACCCGTATTTTAAGCTGGTTCTTTACCGTACTTACTAGTATTATTTTGATTTTATTATTTGAATTATATTTAAAATTGAATAAAAATAAAATTTCCGTAAAATCATTGCCAAAATCAATGATTTTTAAATATTTTTCGTTTTTTATTAATTAAATAAATAATTAATTGATGTTTAATTAAAAAAATTATCTATTTTTAGAATGTGATTAA
This sequence comes from Brachionus manjavacas, assembly GCA_019054805.1. Classification (NCBI taxonomy): domain Eukaryota; kingdom Metazoa; phylum Rotifera; class Eurotatoria; order Ploima; family Brachionidae; genus Brachionus; species Brachionus manjavacas. The sequence goes on along the minus strand of JAHQIY010000003.1, from coordinate 9,512,338 downwards.
ATATTCATCTGTTAATCAAAAATTTCCTAACCAGTCATTAAAAGAAGCTAATTTTTTTAGGCTTAGATAAGCTCGACTCGAAAGAAACCCTATTCTTAATAAGAATTTTACAAATTAATTTATTTGTAAACTAAAAACATTTATTTCTATTCAAACATTAAAAAAAGTATATAAATTTTTTAAATAACTAAAATACTAAATAAAGAACTAAATCTTTTAGTGCTGAAAAATTTTTGTACTTAATGTCAATTTTATTTGATCTTTTCACTTTTCTAATTTAAAGGAAAATAGAGAAAAAGATAGAAAAAGTTACTTTCAATTCTGTACTTTTCGGTCATTAGATGATTCTAAATAAGACCTTGATTGAGAATTTGAGGTGAAAAATGGATTCTAAAAAGAGCAACTGGAATACAAACAAACAGGGTTATAGCCATCAAGGATCCATGTATATTTTGATATGGGCAAAAAAGATTACATTGAAAAACAATCAAGAAATCATTAAGGAAAAACGTGCAAGACCAGTTGGATCATAAAAAATAAATTAAATTTTTCTGTCTTTAAACAATTAAATTTGTTTTTTTTATTGATTAGTTCAAATTAAATAATTAATGTTATATTTTACTTTAAAAAAAAAATACAAAATAAACAATTTTGAGTTTTGTTCTTTTTTTGCATAAAATATTCGCTGCGAACAGGTTTAAGGTTAAAATTTTTTTTAAAAGTCAATCTAAAAATTGATATATGAATTAAACACTTAATTACTAGTTTGACGAAATATTAAATTAAAGTTATAATAATAATAGCTTTTGAAATGGGGACCTAAAATTTTGACCAACATTATGATTCTTTTTGTTTTTTTTTTCAACTAAGAATTATTTAAATACCATTAATTAAAAAAAATTATGGTTAAAACAAACAAAGTGTCGATACTAAAAGAAAGCATAGATGCGTAAACTAATCCATTGTTTATGTCAGTTCTCGCTGCTTTTTATTGTCTGGTCCTCCCACACTAAATTTACAATCTAGAAGTAAGAATTAAAATAAAAAGAAAATAGTTTTAAAAATTTAAATTTCATGTGATTAGGCCTGAAAAAAGTCTATCTTCTAATATCTAATGCAAGTGAAGAAAAAGTAATTAGAAAAAAACACGAACAAATTGTTCTTCTCTTAGATGCAAATAATTAAATTTTATCATTAACTCAATTGAGCCTAGAATATCTTTAAAACCAAGTGAACAGTTTATTTTTGGTTGATTGCAAAGCGATTTGTATTCGAACGATTCCTGAATCTAACACATTTTTAAAGAATCATTAAGCAATAAAGCGACCAGATATTCCTGTTTTTAAATCATTAAAAACATCTTAATGTTCGACTTGATTGTAAAAGTCTGACACAGCAAAACAAATGCTAAGCATTAAGAATTTCGATTATCCTTTTGCATCACCAGTTAGCAATTAATAATGGCTTTATCCAAAATTTTTTGCCGAACATTGTTGTTGAGCAAAAATCTTTATCTCTTTAGAACTTTTCATCACCTTGTTGGCAACAAGATAAAGCTGGTTTTACAATCGAGTTATTGATTGTGCCCTTCTAGATTATTAAAAAAATCAAGAATGTTTATTTAAGAAACGATAATACAACTAAGCCAACACTGTTCGATTAGGATTTAATGGAACCTTAAATTGGTTTTGTTTTTTTTCGAATGCAAATCTAATAATACACATAATTGAATTTTACTCTAGAAAAAAAATTGCCAAAAATTCATAAAGCTTCATTTGCAAACGCAAATGCTGAATTCTGAAGATTCTTTATCTTATTGCTGCTGGCATACCACTGTTCGAAAACTCCTGTTAATCCCGAAATTATTATACAATACTTGATTTTATAATCAAAATCAACAATCTTTCTATCTAATTTACTTTGTTTAGCTTTTGAATAAAAACAATTTTTTTAATTATTTTCATTCTTGATATTTGAATGAATTTCATCTTTTCACCAAATCGCTTTAGTAATCATTAAAATCTTCAAAAAGTGATTCTTAATTCTTTTTTCTTGCTATTAAATTTGAAATTATGGCCTCGGAGGTGTCGCAGGCAATTTTGTTCGGTAACATGATCGCCGAAATCTCTAAAATGGGTCAAGAAGCCAATTTAATAAAAAAAAAAATATTTTTAATTGTTCAGACAATCGAACCTCTGGTGGGATTAAGATCTAAATGAATTAAACACACCTTGCTATTTAACATTTATTTTATGATAAAAAATTTAAATAAAAGCTTGTATTTACAACAGTAATTTTATTTTTTTGTTGATGATTTGGTTGAAGAAATGCTGCTGAACATTCCTAAAATTTATCTAGTTTGCTGACTTTGGAATTCTATCGAGCCAGCACATTTACAGTGAACAGATACAATTTTTCTGTAAAGTTGAACAAGATTTTATCTTTTTGAAAAAACAAAAGCATGAACTTGGAAGTTGATAATTTGAACCATCGGATTATTAGCTCAGCTATTTCTGAAGTAAACAGCTAACGAGAGTAAACAACTATTTTAAGAACTGCTCTTATCTCTAAACAGAGGATGTCTTTCAAAGATTCAACTGATATTTTGAAGATTCGCTATTTTTATCAAAAAATAATTTGCTACAAAAAATAAACAAATTATGTAATGTTCTTTGCTAATTCTAATTGAAACAAAAAGGCTAAAACTAAATAGAAGATATTCATTCTGTTTCATTAAGATCATCAACATGATAAAGTAAATGATTTCTAAAGAAAAAATAATAATTTTGTTCATTCCAGCTTTAGTTTCTATTCTTAGTTGCCAAGATTCGAGCATTTAGTCTTCGAATTTACGCAGCCAAATTAGATTATTTATTAATCTTTAATTGATTATAACCAGTAAACAGCTTTTTCTTTTGTAAACTTTATCTTTCTAAGCATTGATTAATATTGTTACTCTTTACCGTTCGACTGCAGCTTCCCGAAGATTTCAAACCCTAAATATTAAAAAACAAGATCGGATTTTTTTGAATTTCAAAAATTCTAAAATCTTCGACTCTTTTGTCGAGTTTTTAAAAAACAATTTAAGTTCTAAATTGATAGTTTATTCTACTCAGCCACTTACCGTTTCATTAAATTTTGTTCAAAAAATACTTAATCGAGAATTTCACAACCTGGCCCATAAACTATTATGTCAATTAATTTTAAAAAATAGCTCTACAACAAAACTATTGAAAATTAAAATGTAGACTTACAAAAAAGACCGCTAATAATGAATTCAAAATAAAGTAATCAAATTAAGGGGGTAAAAAAATTTAAATTCCTATTGTTTTTATCTACTAGCTTGATCTTTAGCTATGTAGTTTTTTTTCAAATAACAAAAAAACATTATAGAAATATTTGAATCGTATGAGTTCTATCTATTTTCTATAAATTCTTTGAGCATTTTTATAACTTTGGTGTTGAAGTCAAAAAAGGTTTTCAGCACTGTAATTTTTTAATGTTTGGTTTTATTGATTTAAAAGCTCACTTATCTAGCATAACGATAAATTATTTTTCAATTTTGGTCATTACTTTTAGAAAAAAAATTTCTCTAATAAAATCTTTAAAAAATTTTTTATTTTGCAAAGAGCTAAAAATTCAAATTCAAGCAAATCTCTAAAACTAAAATTAATTTAAATGAATAGGCTATTAGGTCGCCTGGAATTTTAGGTTTTTTCAGTTTGAATTAATTATAGATGAAGATATTTGGTTTTTTGAAGTTCAGTACAAAAGAACAGAACAAAGTATTACAAAATTTAATAACTTTTTATCTTAAAGTTTAAAATAAATTGTGTAAATGCAGCATGGTGCAACATTCAAAGTTGCATCAACTGTAAAAGTCTACTAATGGTGTGTAGAATCTCTGCAAAATGCACCACGCTCGATTATATTGAAATTTAATTTCTGCACAACTCTGCAAATTTAGCAGGTTTTGATATTTGATGCAACTTTGAAAATTGCACTATGTTGCATTTACAGAACTAAGTTTAAAGCTTTAGAAAAAAAGTTATTCAATTTTTTTACATTTTTTCTGTTCTTTTTTTCTCTTTGTACTGAATTTCACAAAACCAGATATTTGAAAATATTAAATCAAACTTCAGAATTTCAAAAACATTGTGATACGAATTTACAAATCATCTTTTAGATTTTTTTTAATTTTTAAATAAAACTTCAATGAAACAAAAATTTTTTTGTTTACATAAGATGGCAAAAGCGATTTTTTTTTTATTGAGCAATTGTTCCCTCAAGATGACAAAAATTAAATAAATACTGGAATACTGGAAATAAATTTTTGTTTTTTGCTTTTAAAATTGTTTTTTTCACAATTTACCTGATAATTTAAAACTAAAATTAAAGAAAAATGACTCAAGAAATTTGAAATATAATTTAAGGAATAGTGAGAACCTGATTGAACCAGCATCAAAAGCAGCAAATGGTAAAAAAAAAATTAGATTTTTTTTATACAAGACTGATGAATGGTTTTGTGATCAAGAGATCGATGTTAAGGATTGCAACATTCAAACATTCAATATTCAATAACATTAATTTGATATATACAGATATTGTAAAAAATATTCAAAAAATTTAACTTCAATATTTCAACATTTTACTTTTTTAAATTATTTTATACATAGTATTTTTTTTAATTTGTAAAAGATTTTAAATTAAAATAAAACAAGTGTTAATGTTGATTAGCTTTAAAAGTGAAATGTATGAAGTGTAAAAAAAACTAGATAAACAACTAAAGAAGATAAATAATTTCAAGAACTGGACACATCGAATGTAGAAAAGATTTCCATTTCTATTGTTATTATTATTGAAGTGAAAGTTAATCTTGACTCTATCTAAACTCTAAAAAACATAACTTCTTTGCACCTTTTTAATAAGCCTACATGCTATAAAAAATATTTTCTAAATCTTTTATTAAGAAAAGCGCTAATTACACTTCTTACTTGATGTGATAAAGGGATAAATTATATTAAGCATGGATAATATTAATATTACGCATTAAAAAACATTTCCTTTAGCCTAAAAAATTTATAATCATTTCACAAAAAGTACTTATACCGCATTTAAAATAATCAAATAAATTTTAAAAATTACATCCCGGCTTTTAAGATTTTAGATAATTTTTAAATATATGCTAATATTTGCTACTATTTTATAAACTAGTCTAACTTAAATGAGACCATGTCCGCATTTGTTTAATTTTTTCGTTTTGGTCATGGTCTAGCAACAAATTATTTCGGAAAAATGAATTTTTTATGTGAAAAATATATATTTTTTCGAATGAAAAATATTCAAATACCGTCATTTTTCTCCAACCTGTGCTTTTTTGGAATTTTTTGTGATATATTTTTTTTATTTATAAATTTGTCAAACAGATAGCCTCCAAAATTAAAGACTAATTGTATAAAGGCAAATCTAATCAATAATTTTGAGCAAGCGGGCTGAAAAGAGGGTTTTTTTGCCGCTCGGATAAGCCTGGGGAGATAACTCTCTTAAATTATATTTAAAAAAAAATCAAGTAAATGATTCTAAGCCGACAGCTGCCATTACCTTGGACAATTTAAAAACTAATAAAATTTAAATTTTTTTGTCACGTTTTTATACTGTAAAAAAGTGTGAATATATGTAGTTATGTTTAATAGAAAAGAGCTGAAAAATGATAAAATCTACAAAATTCGAAGTAAAGCGCTAAATAGAGACATTTTTTGGCCCTTATGGAATTTACTAAAAAAGAAGTAAATTTTCGTAATTCTTCAGTAATTAACGTAAAATCACTGTCATCCATCATGTAAAATCAATACTGTAAATTTTGTTAAAGGTCTCACTGAGGCTCCGTATCTGTTTTGTCTAATACTTGACATTGGCTAGCATAAGCCGCAGACTTGTTTATAAGTAACAGTTTTAAGTCTAAGTCACAAAAATTTAAGTCAAAGTTATGACTTGACTTAAATTTTTTTTATAATTAACAAACACAAAAATCATAAAATGTTAAAAAATCAAATTCTATTTCTTAAAGAAACGTATCACCTATTTATAAACGTGCATTATTCAACGAAATATTTTTTTGTCTGAAGGCTGAACCTTAAGGATAAATGCAGATAACTCTGACCAATTTATTTCATTAAAAAAAAAATTCTAAGTCATTGACTTGACTTGATTTGACTAAAGACTTGTGACTTAAAAGAAATTCTGATAAGCCGCTATTTAAATTAGCTTGGGAAGCTAGATTGCTTAATACTCTGTTTTCCAGAAAGAGTATTGAGTTGGTAAACGATTGTTTAGTTGAGCTTAAAATAAAACTAGACAGGTTTAAGTGTGAGGCAGGATAACTTAAATATCAATTATTGGAAGTAAAAGACATGATGAAATGCGGTTTTCCTGGTCAATCAATTACAAATCGATGTGGTTGTAGAATATCCAAGTTTTTTGTTACACTAGACATACAATGGAAGCAGCTCTAGTAGCAAAAATAAGAATACTTGTTTTGTATTAATTTGTTCCAGTTATTGATTCCAGTAAATAAATAAAAATAATTTTAATTTTTCTCAAGATTTTCGTTTTGTTTCAGCAAATTACTAAAATAAATTAAACAATATTTTATATATGTTTTCATTCTGTACATTTTAACTATAAAGTTTTTATGTATTCAACAAGAATATGGCCTTAAACATATATTTTTAATGACCTAGAGTCAATCGGCAAAGTAAATTGTTTTGATCAAACAATATTTTAAATGCGCAATTAAATTTCAAATCTTTTTAAAAAGTTGAAAAATTTTAAAAATAAAATTTGATCAAAAATTTTACTATGCCGAGTAAATCTTATCAAGTTAGTGAAACTAAGGTGGAAGTTTAATTTTTCAAACTTTTGATTTTTCTTTGGCTTGTAGAGAATATTTTTCAAAGAAATTGAAAATAATATAAAAATAGAAACAATACGCTAACAATTTTTTTCAACTTTTTTTTAACTTATTAAAATAAATTTACCACCTTATGATGAACAAATTCATTACCAGATTCTAAATTTTTCCTTTCGTTTATACGGAATCATTCTCAAATTAAACAAATAAGCGTAAATATGTTCAAAATAATTATTATTTTGAGTTTTATCTAAATTCAAATTCATTAAATTAAGTCATCCTAGTTTAAATCATTTTTAAAAATTGAATTTAAATAAAATGGAAAAACTAAAAAATGCAAACTTCAAAATTTTCATAAATTGTAATATTTATGACGAAATTTTTAATCAAAAAAAAATAGTATTTTTACCATAACATTCCTTATTTATTCTTCATTGAATTGATTATTATTTTAATTTCTTTTAAATGGTCAACTAGTCCTTACAACTCGAGGATATCTTTTGAGAATCTGATCTGTAAAAAAGCAAATGAGATCGTAAATGTATACAAAATATAATCTTAGATTAAAATCATTATATCTAGATCCTGTTAGTCTGTACAAGATTGTCTCAAATAATTTTAATTTTTTGTACAAAGCAAAATTAAATTTTTTTTTAGGGAATAAATTTTTTAGAATTTGTATTTAATGTTCACGTTCGTCCGTACAAATCATCATGATCATTAATTATTTTTAAAAATAATGCGATAAAGCTTTTTACTAAACTTTAATTGATGAAAAGTATTAGCTGTCAAAATTCTGACTTTAAAGAAATATGTAGCAATTTAAAGTTTTGATGAACTTGTTGAAACGAAAAAATGCATGATGTTTCAAAAAAGTGATTTTCTAGCATTTAGAATACAGAGGATTTCAGTTTTTTCTTAAAATCCTTTTACAAATTGAATAAATGCAAAATTTTGGTCATTATGGAATAAAATTAATTTAAGGAGCAAAAAAATTTGTTACTCTCTTGCTACTATAATGTATTAAATTCGTACTTAGAAAAGGGCTTATAAATGAATAAGCTTTACGATTTTATAATAAATAATTGATTCAATTAAGTGGATTTTATAAAAGATGTATTCTTGTCTATAAACTTAAAATTATTCAAATGAAAAAGTTATCACGCATTTTAGATCCTACAAATTGAATTTATGATTAAAATTCCAGAAGCATTTTCTTAGTCTGTAAAAAATTTTCTGTAAATTTGGCATAAATTGTGGCCAAAAAGATTTACTGTTAATTAATGTCAAAATATTTTAATACCAAAAAATTGATGCAAGTGAGTTTAATGTCAAAATGAAATTGACGAAATTCTTTTTAAAAATTTAAAAAAGAATTAATTGTAATTTTTTACTTAAGGAAATCATTGTTAATTCTTAAATTTAGAAAATAATATTTAAAAGAGATTTATGTTGTTTAATCGCGTATAATTTATTTTATTTAAGAAACAAAAATACTAAAGATAGAGTTATTTTTAGTTAACAATAACAAAATAAATACAAAGGTAATAATTATATGCAAACAAATTTTTTTTTTAATTATTTTATTTTAACTTCAAATAAATTTAAATTTAAAATAAACAATATTGTTTTTCAACAGCCAGCAATAATACTGAAGACTTTAATCGAACAATCAAACTGATTTATAAGGTAAAATATTTTAAATGCTCAAGAGAGTTTAGTTCTGAAACTCGATAGAGTCAATCATCTTCTAAATAAAAATAATAAAAAAAATCATAATTTTAACCTGTTTGTCTTGTAACAATTTCAAAATTTTGTTCACTTTTTTTTTAATTATCAAAACTACTTAACACGCGGCCGAAAGAGAGGTTAATTACCATTCCAAACTGCCCGGGGTCTTCCCCTTACTATTATTAAATAAAAATAAAATTGACTTTAAATGATTTTGTTCATACTAGCCAAAGGCTAATCACATCCGTAATTGTCAAATTAAGTATTCGGCGAGTGTAAATCCAAAATTTTGAACATGGTAATATTTTTTGGAAAACGGTATTTACAAACATTTTATCTCACTTTGCAAGCTTTTGAATCTTCAATTTGACGAAAATAATCGAGAATTTGATCAAGAAAAAAAGAGAGGTAGAGCACCTTAATCTAATAATGGGGAATTGAATAAGAATTAATGTAAAATCATAAATATTAAAAAAAATAGATTTAAATGAGAATTATTTCTATTTAATTTACGAAAAATTCAATTTTGAAGAAAATTTAACTTTTTTTTAAAATAATTTTCTACTGTAAAACTATTTGTATAATAAAAAAAATGGATTTAACTTGTGATATTTTTTATATAAAAGGCTTAATTAACTATTTACTTAAAAATTAAAGCTTTTTAAATTAAATGTTATTTATATTTTAATTTATATCTCAGTCACAACTTAGGTGATAAAAAAAAAACAGAATAACCACTTCCATATGTTACAAAAATTTTTTAAATAAAAGAAGTATTGATCCTTGTTAAAATTGAAAACGATGACCATAAATTAAACCATTAAATATCCATAAGTTTTACAATTTTTTACTCAATACTTTTCCCTTACTATTTATCATGTATAAACTATTGAAATAAAAAACGACATTACTTTGCTTTTAACATTAAAAAATTTGACACTAGATTCTTAATTAATTTTTTAAAAATAAATAAAAACATTTATATGCTTAATTAATTATTGACATTAGAATTATTTAACAACTAAGTTTTTGATACTTTGTTTCGTAAGATTTGATTCATTTGACAACAATTTAAGCCACAAGTCAAGTCATTGACTTTAATATATATCTTCTTTACTATCATTTTTTTAGCTTATTTACTTTATTTTGATTTTATTTTATTTTTTAATTTATTCTGAATGAGCCCCAGCTCGATACAGAAAACAAATTGACCAAATTTTATTTTAAAGTCGATCCTCAATTTAATCATTTTGCCCTTCCTCACGGTCTAAAATTCATGTGACCGGGATCATCACTGCATGGAACTATTAAAATTCAATTTCATGTTAATGCTGCGGCCGAAACCTGCAATATTAATCTTGACTTAAAAGTGACTTTGTTATGTCATTTTTTTACTTTATTTTGAAAAAAAAACAAATAAACTTTTTTAAAATTCTGGTCCAAAGAAATATTGAAATCTACAAGATCTTTTTCAAAGCAGCAGAATCAATGAACATCGTTATGGATAGCTTGAATGACTACCACTTGTTAAGTAATAAAACTTAATGTCTTATTTGCAGTCTCAACCATTGCATTGTTATTATCATTATTATTATGCTTATCAATGAATCATAACTCAAAAATTACCTGATTCTTTAAATTTATTTGTATTATATTACCTGTATTTTTATTATTTATTTGTTTATCTGTGCCGAGCTAAAGCTCCTTCAAATAAAGGAAAAAATCAAGGAAAAAGTTATGCTATATTAAGTATTTGAACTGAATAGTTAACTTCATAAATAATTTACAATTTTTCTATATACAATATTTACATTATTTAGAGTTTTCTAATTTTGTGGCTCACAGGAATGTTGCACCACTTCTTTCTTCATTTAATTTGAATAAAACTATTTATATACAACTGCATCTTCTACTTACATTTGACTAAAACCCATTTAAACGGACACAACAGTTAAAATTTAACAAAAAAGAAATTATTAATTATTGAAATTATAAATTATTTAAAATTGCTTTATTTAAAAAAAATTTTTTTTTTTTTTTTAATTATTAAAGCTAATGATTAAAGATAAATTTTAATGAGCCTAAGTCAAAATTAACCACTCTAACTATTCAACAAAGTTTCACTCTATTTAATCATACGATTATTAGCACATTGTACAAAATTAAATATCAGTGGAAATTTCAAATTGAACTTAATAATTAGGCCCTTTGAAGTTTATGATCAATATTAATGCATGGATACATTTTTGGATATAACATACTTTTTTAAATCTAAAGCTAAATTCTACCAAATTCTGCAAAAAATTTTTCACTTAAAATAGCATCTTTTAGATGGTGTGCACTCTGCAATGTGCATTTAATTTATCGATATTGCAGAGTTTACCTTTAGATTTAATTAATATTAGATAATTAGATATTAATTTTTTCCTTGTTTCGTATATAATTTAAAATTTGAATTTTTATTTTTAGAACTTTTTGATCTTTTTTGAGTAAAATAAGTTCTTAATTTACATTGAACACTACAAGTGAATAATATGTCCTGAAAGGTACGCAAAATAGCTTTACTTTTAGGTGTTTAAATCAAAACCAAATACAAATTTTTAAATAATTTTTAGAGCGAAATTTTTATTTTTGTACAAAAAATGTAATGTTTAAATGTTTATATTAAGTTTTTACACGAATTTGCAGGTGCTTTACTAAGGAGTAAAATCTTACGTAGTTACCAAAATTATATCTTAAGTGTAAAAAACTTTTTTTGCATATCTTAGTATCTAAATTAACTCAAGGTTCAATCATCGAATTTCCATATACAGTCGACTGATTAAAATCAAGATTCGCTAAACTTTTTGCTTTCTTAAAAATTTAATCCCTATCTTTATAAACTACAACCTACTTTTTTTCAAATAAGGCTCATTGCTAATTAATTTTTGATCCAACCTAATCTTTTTGAGTTTTTGTAAAAATCGACTCGGTTTAAGATCCAAGTATATTTTGTTCAAATTTGTGAAAACCAAAAACAAACTTGATCTTAACCAGCTAAAATTTTGACGCTTTAAGAACCAGCGTTTGGAAACTTCTTCAAAGACCACGAACCTACCAATTATGTTCATATCCAATTTGAATGAGATTACGGGGAAAAAATAAGCACAAAATAGCAAACTTACTTTTTTAAACAGTTGATGTTGATGAATTTTTGTTCAATCTCTCTTTTCACGAGCTTTCTATCAGCAGTTACAAAGCTTTAACTTTATCTATAAGACAAAATTAATTAACGCTTTATTAAAAAGTTAAAATTTGAAAATTGATTAAAATTAAGTTTTTATTCTAAAAAAAAAAGCTAATTACATGCAAGAAATAAAAATAAAAAAATAAAATTAAAGTTACCTCAAGTCTTTAATGACTCTATTTGTAGTTTATTAAATAATTGAAGAAATGTTCCTTCAATTTTTTTATAATAATTTTAATTTAATTCGAATAGAAAGCTGTTTTTTTTTCTAAAGAGAGAATGAATTTTCTAGGCAAGATTGATTGATATTAATAAATAAATTTCAATATTTTAATTAAAAGTTATTGTCTTTACTCTAAATGCAAATCGTACTAAAATTCTGTTTAGTCTACATTGTTGTTGCTGCGATTAGTTTCAATAAGGGTGACACAAAAAACTTTGTAGACGTTTAATCTCTGCTCTAGTGTTGCTGTTTCGACCAAAACGCTCTTAACAAAAATCTAAAAATAATGGGATTTGAATTTAAAATAAATTAAAATTAAAAACTTCATTATTAAATTAGACTTTAATAAAAAGCTGTAAATGAAAGAAATTTTTTTAAATTAATTTATTAATTTTTGAATTTTAAACAATTTTTTTTGACTTTTGTATAAAGCTTGCAAACTGATTAAAAAAAAAAAAAAAATTGAATTCACCAATTTAAACATATGATCAAAATAAAATAAACAAATCGATCTTAATGAAATTGTGTAAATTTACATTTCTTATTTAGATAAAAGATTTTGTTATCTAATAAGAGCAACCAGTTTCAGCACGAAGAAATTTTGATGCTTTTGAGGAAAAGTGTAGCTTAAGCTCAAGGTTCTAAATACTTTAAGTCTATTTTTGAGAGTAGTTATCTTAAGTAAATTGAGAAAATGCTTAAGTTTTATTTAATTTTATCTTCAAAAATTCCACAGAGGTAAACTAATTCTTTTGAAAGAAAAAGAAAAATTTGAAAATTTAATTGAAAAAATTGATGAATTCAAGTACATAATTTTGGTGAATTATCAGATTTAAGTTTTCAAACAATTCTTTATAGTTAAAGAATTATCTCTTAACACTCTACGAGCTCCCAGTTTGAAAATTTCAAGTATTTAATGTATTTACTTTCTGTTTGATTGTTTTATTTTCTTTTTTTAATTAAAATATTTATCTTTCAACTGTCTTGTAGAAATTTCTGCGAAAAAAATATTCATTAAGCTCTACCAAGTAAAGTTTGATATTGTCAAATTAATTAATTGTTTAAGCTGACAAAAAAATGATTGATTAATGACTCATAGGAACAAAAAATCAAGTGCAGTTGGTCATACTTGTTTCAAAAGGTTTTATCTAGTTTTTCTCTGAAAATTGGAAAAATAATTTATCAATCGTGAATTAAAATTATCCATTGATCATTAGAAAATGTTATTTCAAAAAATCAAAAAAATTTTGCTTGAAAATTGATGATAATTCAAAAGGTTGAATTTCAAAAGTAAACTTATTACTCAGTATTATAATTCAAAAATAACACAAATAACAAAGATAATCTTTAGAATAATTATTAGCTTGCCCAATGATTTATTATTGTGTTCCCCTGATAAAATATTATTCCCGTGGTGGATAAATTCGTCTCTTAGCCAGTTGTTCTAGTTCTACTAAGCCTAGGTGAACAGATGAGCTATTAATTATGGTATTTAAAGTTCATAGCTTTTATTAGACTGTTGTTATTTTAAATTATATTCGAGCTTTATCTATAATGGTTATTTGAAGCTATTATATATTACTTTAAAATGACTTATTAAGATGTTGTTTTAGATGCTAGATTGAGTTTCATTTAAAATTACATCTTGTTTTTGTTTCTCAGTCTAAAATACATTTATTTTATCAAATTGATTTATTATATAGTTAATCGAAATCAATCGAAATAAGCTTGCTGTATCTAATGGATGCTTTTAAAATCTACCAGATTATTAGGTAAGAACTTAGAAATGTTTGAAAGTTTGCTTAAACACTTTCCGTTTTGTTAGAAAATTCTCTCTTACAAATAATAAATGTTCATTTGTAAGATTCCGGTTTTTAACAAAATTGATAGACAAATATTTAGTTAAAATTAAACATCATTTATCTTAAATAGAAGTCAAAAATATTTTTTAAATAATCACGTTTGACATTCATTCAACATCCTTAAATTTTTCTAATGTAGATTAAAGACAATCGATTAAAAGGCACAATCAAGAGCTTTAAATAAATGCCGTATTTCCGTGTTAAAGAATGCACATAGTAAAATTCGAGTTCCAATTTTTGGGTAACCTAGCACTTCCTAGAAATTTGGCTTGGAATTTCCAAAATTTTGTGCACAAGAATTTTGACAAAAATAAAATTCAGGTTGAATTCATGAATGTTTTGATATAAATTAAAAAAAATGTTTTAAAAAATTCTTAAATTTTGCTCTGATAAATTAAAAGATAACTTTAGAAATTTTATGATTAAAAGTTAACTTGCTAAAATTTTATTTTTTGAGCTTTGAACCTTCCTCGGATGATTTTTTTTAAATTTAGTTTTAATATAAAAATCCTTTGAATTTTTGAATTTTTTTTCAATGAAACTATACACTGCCAATTTTGAGCATGTATCCATATAGACTAAATTTATGTCTAAATATGCAAAATTGAGGATTATTTAATTTTTAAAAAGTATTCGTTTTTGTTAATCTACCAAATTGAAAATGATCATTGTTAATTAAATTATTTCCTTTTTGAAAACATTTAAGCCGTTTATTCCAGCTTATAAGTCATGTTTTTTTTTTCAAGACTTTCAGGAATAAATGTAAACAAATTTTCTCAGGGATTTACGGTAGAATTTTATAATAATTTAGTAAAACCAAAAACTATTACTCTGCTAATAAACTAATAACGCCTGAAAATTGCGCTGACAAAAAAATTAATTTTTGGATACTAGGTATCAAGTATAGCAAAATTACCGTAAAATCTTAGACACAACGATCACAAAAAATATTTTTTTTTAAAATCTGGAATAAAAGATTCCTTAAATTCTTTAAAAGCTGCCTGTAAAAGAATTTCATCTATGTATTTTTGGTTTAATTTCTTATTAAGTATGTGAATATGAAAGTGAGACTTGATGAATTAGATGAAAAAGTTAACTGGTCTGACTATAGAGTATCATTAGCCGCCAGTTGCTGAGATCTGAATTTGTCAAACTTGTCTTTGAATGCGTTTGCAGAAACGACAGCGTTCTAATTCCATAAAGATGCTACTCTGTTTGTGAAGAAGTTTTCTCTTGTTTTTGACAGGCAGAGTTGCTTCCTGGATTTAATATTGGAGCTTCTCTTGAAACTGTAAAGGCAGATGAACAATGCTCTGTTTACTGACAATTTTGAAAGGTTGGATTGTATCCCCTCTTTTCCTTCTATTTTCAAGCGTAGGGATACCAATTTTTTCTAACCTTGAGAGATAATTGAGATTTCTGAGACCAGGAACCAGTTTGAAAACTTTACGTTGGACTCTTTCCAGCCTTTTTTAATGTCTTTCTTTTGCAAAGGATTTCATTCTTTTTGAGTCAAATCGCATTATTTTGCATTTCTTTTGGTTAAACTTCATGTGCCAAGTGTCAGCCCAGTTAACTATATTGTCAATATTTTTTTGAACAAGCTTTAGGTCACATCCATTTTGTAATGATTCTGGTAAGTCGTTTATGAAAATGTGTGAATGTTTGAATGTGTATGTGAATTTAGAAAAATAAATTAATAATTAAAATAAATCAGTTTTTCAGAAGATTACAAACACTATTTTGATATTATAAAACTTAATTTTATCGCCTTTATGAAAAAAGTCTGTCATATGAACATATCAATCACATTGTACCAGTGTTCAATGTTGAACGATGTAATATTAAAAGGTATTTATATAATGTATATTTAAAATAAAAACACGACTTAAAAATGATAATTACATAAAAAAATGAAGTTAACACAAGTTTTTTAAACCTCTATTGTATGTGAATAATGCGAAATTTATCAAAGAAGCTATTTTAGGGCACCTATTAGAAAATAAAACGAATTTCTACATGTTTTCGTCCCCAAGAAAAGTTCGTCAAATAATCTCCTTAAGGCTTTTGAAATTTTGTGCAAACATTAATATTTAAAAAAACCAATTGATGTTTCATTAATCAGAAATGTTTTATACATTATATCATAAAAACCATTTGGTATAGGTTTTTTAAAAATTTAAAAAGCTTAAAAACACAAGGCTACAATAGCATGATTACTCATAATACTTCTTTAGAAATTGTAACCTTTTTTTTAAAGCTTTTTATTATGAAAAATATTAAGTCAAAATAAAAAACTACCGAAAAACTAGATTTTTAAACTAATAATTTCAATTTTTAAAAGCGCTTTATCAATCAAATCTTAACTTAATATATTTAATTTTCAAAATTTTTTTTTCTCTATTTTTATATGCACCTGAAAATAAATAATTAACTATTTTTAATTTTTTTTAAAGTTAAACAAAATTGATGCTTTAAAACATGTTTTTTGATTTACAGCATCCTTTTTTATCCGGAATTGTAATTTTTAAAACATTAATAAAAAAATGATAACTTTCTTTCAAAAATTAAAATTTTTCTCCTAATTTTATCAATTAAATCAAGGCTCTAGATAAAACTATTAAAATGCACAGATATTAAAAAATATGAAAATCATATTCAATGTATTAGCTGACACAATTTACAGAGCCTACTTAAGTCTCTTATGAAGAAAATTAAAAAATCAATTACGAATTTCAATTGTATGAACTAGCATGTGAAGCGGACGTTTTAACTGATATAATCACCAGAAATTGCAAAAAACTTTATTTTTTCTAAACATTTTATTTTATTTTACTTTACAAAATTACTTTAACATTACTAGAATTTTCCAGGAAATTATTAGAATATATTAAAATTCATTAACTTTTGAGATTTCTTTTTTGTATTCATTTTTACAAATTTGAGTGCTTAGAAAAAAAAAAGAATAAAAATAAATAAATTATATATTTAATTATCAAAAATTAAATGTGAATACAAAAAAATATACCTTTATTTTAATTTTTCCAGAACTTTGATAACTGGTTTTAAAAATCATTCTAAATCAATGTTAAATTATAAATTCTTAAAAATATAAAGATCTACATTGGTTTAGATGTAGTATTTTTTCATAAATGAGTCTAAATTCAAATGTGAATATTAATCTAAATCTAATGTTATATATTACTAAATTCTGAATTATATTCAAAGTTTATTAGAATTCATAAAAGCTGAATAACTTAATTAATGATTCGAAAAAAATTTTTTTTTTTACTCTAGATTTTTGAACACAAAGTCAATAAATTCATTGATGCTCCGGTTGTGATCTAAATTAAAATTTTTTTGAGAATTTTTATTTTTAATTATAAATTTCCAAAAAGTTTGCTTTAAAAAATTTAATTAGTTAAACTTTAAAATTAAAAATAAACAAATATATCTAAATAAGAAAGGTATTTATTTTTCAATCAAATCACTTGTTAAATTCAAAATAAATAAAAAAAATTATATAATCTGAGGAGCCTTAAGATAGTTGCAACCGATAAGAAATAAATATCTTGTTAGCACACGATTAAATAATTTAACATCTTGAAAAAAAAAAACAAATTCTAAAAAAATAAACCTTTACAAAGCCATCGATCATTGAGTTGAATTTAAAAGCCTTATTTTAAATAAGAAAAATGAATGTGTTTATTTATTTAAATTTGAATAAAAGTTATGTAAAACTTTTGATTGATGCTTTTGATTTTGCTTGATTTTTTGTTTAAAAAATTATATACTAATAGTTCCAGTTTTGGCAATAAATTTCGAGTGCTTTTCATTTAATTTACCCCAGTTATTTATCCTCTATTTATTCTAGACTTATAAGAGGCTAAATTTGCTTCAGTTAAAAACTTGAAATGAATGATGGCTTGGTCTTTGGTTTTATCTTTTTATTATGTAAGACAAATAGTTTGAATTAGACATCAAGCTTTTTTGGGAACCTATGGCATTTTATCTTCTAAATAATAATTTAAAAGAGTAAATATTAGATGAAAGTTCAAATGGTAGCTTAATGGAGAGTAATTTCGAAAAATGCTGTAATCTAGAGCAAGACATAATTCAGGATTCATGAAAAAGGAGAATAAATCAAATCCTTCAAAATTTCAATATTTGTTTAAAAATAACTTTATTTAAAAACCGATTGTGGTTAATATTCATTCTAGCTATGCTATTAGATATTGTTAGTTAAAACTATTTACTTAAATTAATAAATACTACTTTTTTCTATTTATTTAAATAAAAAACTTTATATTGAACCTGATTTTCTTTTTAATCTCTTTTTTAAATAAAAGTTTTGAGTTACTTCTCTTTATTAAGCGTATAAAAAACATTTTTTGGAATGTAGATGATTGCTTTTTTTGTAAATATACAATTGTAATACAATTTGAATTGACTTGATTAGAAGTACTTTATAGTCGGCGAAGTTTATCTCTTACTTAATTCAAAACTACATTCATTTTAGAAAAAAGCTAAGAATCAAGAAAAATAACATGATTATTTTAACCAGCTTAAATTTCTTTCATCAGTTAAAATTCTTTATCTGATCATTTTTGTTTTAAGAAATCTCAATATTACTAAATATGAATATAATATCTTTGTCATATGATAATATAAATTTTATAAAATTAAATAAACTTAATTGTATGAATCATTAATTTTGAATGCTTTAGTGACTTTCAGAAAATAAAATAGGATCAATTTAATTTTAAAGATTATCGATAATCGTTTAGATCGCTGTATCTTGCATTTGTGAGACCACATTTAGCAGCTTGGTGCCAATGCCAAAAAAATAGACAAAAATAATAGAAAAAAGACATATTTTTACAACATGGCTTCGTTCCTAAAAAGGCTTGTGTTACCAATTTACTCGAAACTGTTGACTTTTTGAGTGACGCAATGAGTCGAAAGGTACCTACTGATGTAATATACCTTGACTTTGCGAAAGCATTTGACAAGGAACTACTCCTGGTAAAATTAGCGGCCTATGAAGCAACGAGTCGTTACTGGTAGCGTTGTTTCCGATCGGCAGCCAGTTACTAGCGGAGTACCTCAAGGATCCGTTCTTGGTCTTCTTCTCTTCGTTATATATGTCAATGACTTGCCTGATGTATGTAGATCTATCTGCAAGCTTTATGCAGATGATACAAAGCTAATGAGCCATGTGACCAATGAGGATGAATTCAAAATGCTTCAACAGGACCTCGATAATTTAGTAGACTGGTCATTGTACTGGAAGATGAGCTTTAATCAGATTAAATGTGTAAGTATGCATCTTGGTGTTGAAAACAGATGTCACGACTACATTATGGATGGTCAAAAACTAGCAAAAACAAGTAAAGAGCGTGACTTGGGAATTATCATTACCAGTGACCTAAAATCAGGAGAACAATGTAAAAGAGCAGCAGCGAGAGCCTCGATGGTAGCATCAAGAATAAAAAACACATTCACCTACTTCTCTCTCGAACTTGTAAACCTGCTCTTTAAGTCATTCGTTAGGCCGCACCTTGAGTTTACAGTCGGCACTTGGAATCCTTATCGACGTTGTGACATAGAAACACTTGAGCGTGTTCAGAGAAAATTTTCTAAATTTGTGCCGGAACTAAAGTCGATACCATATGCAGTTAGAAGAGAAACTCTTAATTGGATAACACTTGAAGAAAGACGGCAGCGTGGAGATCTAATTCAGCTACATAAAATTCACCACGGACATAATCAAATTGATTTAATACATGGAAACCAACTACAAGCTTCAAACGGTCTTGATAGTCCAGTAGCTTTTGTGAGACAGATCATTAGAAATTGTTAAGTTCGATTTAACTTTTTTACAAACATGACAGCTGGTAACTGGAACACAATACACATACTACTACTACTACTACTATGATCAGATTGTTTAGCTAGATGATTTTCAGCCTAATAATAAAATCAGTATATTTTGTTATTGTAAAAAGATTTTTGAAGATTTTTAAATGTTAAAAAAATTAACTTCAGAACAAATTTATACCAAAATAATTAAGTTTAAAAATATTAGTTTTGAGATTAAATTCAATTAGTTTTATTTAGTTTTCTCCCAAGTTTAAAATGAAAATTTTTCATATTCCACATCAGGGTATAAATTTTTGCCGGTATCACTTTGAAGAAATAAAAATTTTTGTCAAATGATGCTTCTTCTTTAATTAAAACTGAAAATAATTGCCAAAGTTTTGAATCTGGTGTTTCGCTTTGAATTTATTGAATCCCGTTAATTTTTTTGGGGTATCGCATTTTATGTAAAAATCAAGGATATAATTGACATTATCTCATTCAGAATCATTTATTGTATATACAGTCGAGGCTTATTAAAACGATGCTGATTATGATTATTATTCTGTACCGAGCAAAAGCTCCTTCAGATTAAAAATAAAAATAAAATAAAAATAAAATAAAGTTAAATAAGATAGAATAAAAATTTAAAAAAATAAAATGCAATAAAATGGTTTAAAATAGGGGAAAATTAATGAAATTGAATTAGAGAGTTAAAGGATACACATTTTTAAAAAATTGATTGTTCAGGGAAAAAAGAAGAAATTGTAAGGTATCAATTACAAAATGGAGTTGGGTATTCAATAAATCTTGATTCGAAACCTTCTTTGTATTCCTCCACCAGTTTAACAACTAATGGAATAGAATGTCTCAGTCCTGTCACAACATATCTCTTACTCAACTCACAATGCTGATTAATACGATACTCGCCTTATAACGATATTTTTTTTCATAATTTACAATCCCTAACATTATTACATGTTGAATTTATTTGTCGATACGATATCTAACTAATACGATAGATTTATTCAGAAAAAAACAAACAAATCTTAAAAATAAGATATTGATCTTTTAAACAAAAAAACTTGAAATTTCGAATGATTTCAATAAAAATAATCTCACTGTCACAGAACTTGAGAAAAAATGTAATAGACCTCGGAGTACTGTTTCTTCTAATCTTAAGGCAGAGAATCAGGAAAAGATAAAACTTCTATGAAAATAATTTAATCAATCCTAGCTCTAAAAGAATGAGGGGTTCTAATTATGTTAAAATTGAAATAGCCCTAGATCACTGGTTAAAATCAGCTAAATCATATAAAAATATTACTCTTAATGGTCCATTGATTCAAGTCCAGGCTATTAAATATGCAACTATGTTAAATCAAACTGATTTTAAAGCTAGCAATGGATGGTTAAACGGATTTAAAAAAAGGCATAATATTACCTTTAAAACTATTGCATAGATAAACTACGATTGTAATTTTCCCAAAAGAACGAAGACTGTTCCTTATTCATTGATCAGTTGTCCAAAATGGATCAATTTTGTAGCGTCAATCAGCCTTTTTAAAGTAAAATTGATAAATATTTTTCTTTTTAATCTATTTTTTATTTTTAAATAAATAATAATTCCTTAAAAAAAATTTATTTTCAATTTTTTATCTTCCCATCCTTTAACATGCAAATTTGATTAATACGATTTTGGTTAATACGATGTCCATTTTTTCCGCCCAAACACATCGTATTATCCAGACTCGACTGTACAGCACTTATGGCAAATTCTTCAACTGGTAAAGTTCTAATGTAAGAATTTTTACCAATCTGTAGAAGAAATAGAATATAAAAAGAGCTGGTTGATTTACGCATAGTTGTCTGTGAAAAAATAAATATTTGGTTGATTCGTTTTTAATTTTTTTTAGCTATTGTTTGTTCATTATGTTGAATAAATAAATTTCTAAATAGGTCTAGCCTCTTTTATCTCTTTTTAACAGTGGGATATTTTCTTAAACTCAAAATCTTCATTAAATAATGTTTAGTAAAAAAGACAAGGAAGTTTAATTGTCACTTTACCTAGCAGTAGTAGTAGTTAGTTTGCTGAACAAATAAATTACTGTTTTAATAAGTGCAGAGCACTTTATCAGTTCCTGTTCCCATGTAGCCAGCTTTGAAAGCGCTCTGAGTCTTTGCTTCAACCACAATTCTTGGAAGTCAATTCCACGTACTAGATATCCTATTTAAAAAAATATGTCGCCTTGTGTTTAAAGAATCATTAAATATAAAAAAAGTAAAAAAAAAACACAAGAAGCTTTAATTAAATTTGGTAGAATGGGATTCATATAGATTAAATTTTAAATGTTGCAATAGAATTGTGCCAAAATGGAGCGATTTGCCAGTAAATGTTGTGAACGCAGAAACAAACAACAAAGAAGAAAAATGAAGCATTTTTTGGTTTTATGCTGAGAAAGCAAAGAAGGTTACCACAGATAAATTCGTTTTAAAATAATCTTGGTCTCATAATGAATCTAGCCTTACCATACAATTGTACCGAAAAACATTTATCAAGGTAATTCGAAAAATGTTTAAGTAACCAATTTGGAAGCTTTTCAAAGAGCTTTTTTCTCTGCAGAGCATGATTTGGTTCTGTTAAGTTTTCCAATTGTATTGTGCAAACAACTTATTGAGGAAATCAAAAAAATTATCTTTCTTAACTTCCAACAATAATGAAGTTTTTTCAAAAACGAAAAATAAAAAGGAATTTTTGTACAGGAATCAGGAAACATTTCCATATTTTTTGATTGATGACTTGAGGAAATGATAAAAAATTTTTTTTTTTTTAGCTTCAATTATTTTTGATTGAAATTAATTTTAAAAATTTTTTGAAAAAAATTAATTAAATTCATTTGGATAAAAGGTAAATCGAATCTAATGATCAAATTAAAATGATCATGCCCAAAAATAATTTTAAAATAAATGGCATAAGCATCTTTTTTAACAATATCATTTTATCATTTTTTATCTTCATTTAACAATAGACTCAATTTTTTATCATCTGCTATATAATGCATGGTTATGAGGTGTAATCACGTCATTTTAAGTAAATGTAATTTAACCGTATTTTTCGTAAACACTTTTGTTAAATTTTGTAAATTAACGTAATTTTACGTAATTTTGAGCATGATCATTAAATTTTAATTTTAATTTTAATCATTAAAAAAAAGAATGTGACTCTTCAGAAATCTCTTCAAGAAAAATATCGATAAAATCAAGAGATCTCTAGTGTTTTATTAGAAGACTCTTTGGAGAAAGTTGTTACGTTTTTCTCTTTGAGATCTCTCTCCTATTTTCTTATATTTTTTAAACTGTAGATTTTTTATCTAGTCATCAAGTATAAACAGTAGTCCTAAAAATTTAGCCGAAATGATTTTTTTGAAAAGAATTCTTAATTCATTTATTTCAATTAATTTCATTAACTACGTAATAGTTATTCTAATAATAGGATAAGAATTGATCACAAGATATTTTGGAAATTATATTAAAATACCAACTGATTACCAGTTTTAAATTGGACAATATTATACACAATAATCAAAAAAGGTTCTAGCGAATTTAAAAGAAAACAGAGATCTAATATTTGTAAAAAATAAAAAAAAAATATTGTTTATGCTTTGCTATTTTATTATCCGAACTTTTTCTGTTTGCCATCTCTTCACATTCTTTCACATAACTTCTACTAAAGAATGGATGATATTTTCACTTTTTTCCAATCTCCCCTATTAATTATTTAATTTTCTATAATTTTTTTTATTATTTTATTTTTTTATTCTTTACATTTACTTCTCCGAAATGGAGGTTAATTCAATTAAATAAATAAACAGCTTCAAATAGCCAAAAAAATAAATAACATAAAAAATGACACGATAATTCAATTGTAAAAACCTAAAAATGGTTTCGCTTAAGATTGATATGAGAAGAATTGCTTTATCAATTATGTTGTTTCACTATTAAATAAAACTGGAAAAAATTTACTGAAATAAATTTAATTAATTTTTTTTTAAAGTGAATTTATATTTAAATAAACTCGATAGATCATTTTTTAAGCAAAAAAAACTTCTAAAGAATTATTTAGTTAATTAGAGCCTTGCTGGTGCAAGATTAATTATTATTTACTAGATCTTTGTGTATTAAAAATGATTAAAATAGACCGATTTTTTTAATTTTATTTTTTTTATATCTAAAATTTTCACTCAAAGTTACTCAAATGTACAAGTATATTATTTCTTTAGGTAAATTAAAAATAAATCATTTAAATAATTAAGAAGATTTCCAAAAATTTGGGTTTAATTCTAGACGCCGTTTGAAATTTTCGAACCAATGCTGTAAAGATGAGAATGGCACATAAGTTTGACCATCAGGTGCATCTTTAGCAAACGACGATGCATAGTTGTAGAAATTTTCAAGCATTTTCTGAGTAAATTCGGCAAAAGAGTTGACATTAGTTGTTTGAGTTTCAGTTGCCGGTGTTAGCGCATCGATTGCTGAGATCGACTCGACACTAATCCCTATCATGGCGTTCAAATGACTGATTGCCGGACCACCGAATCCACCGAATGGTGTAACTGACAGGCTGTTGTTGTCGTGCTTTAGATTTGTAATTCTAAATATTGCACTTGGTTTTTGGTTACATATTTTTCCTAGGTAAATCCATCTTTGTTCACCTCCTGACTGATAGCAAAAATAGACTTAAAAAAAATGTTGATTTTCTGATAAAAAATTATGTTCTATCTTTAATTTAATTACCTCCTCCTGCATATCCGTCTGGAAATGGCATTTCGCCGGTCATATACACAACTATGTGGTTCACATTTTCAATATCGTGGACCTCGATTAAAAATTGAGTTTCGCTGACTCGTTGAAAGTTGTTTTGAGGCTAAATAAAAAAGCTAGAAAAAAAAAATCTCATTTTTAAGCTATTACCAGTCTACCTGATATCAATACACCAAACATTTTGTAAATTTAAGATAAATAAAGAAAATGGGCGTATATTTCTATTTGTTTTAAGTTGAATTAAAAAAATTTAAAGTGTTTTTCTACTCAAAAAGGCATAAAAATGTTCCCGTTTGTTCAAATATTCAACTATCTTTTATAAGTTTTAAGGAGTATACTTTTTGCTTAAGAATAAAAATTATTTATAAATTTTTTGAAAAAAAAACTAAAAATAAAAATATTTAAATGAATTTAATTTTTCTAGAAAACTTGAGAAAAACATCTAGAATGGTCGTGAATTTAGTATTTTTAAGGATACATATTATCAAATCGTCATATGATAATTAATTAAAATCTTCATATGGATAATTAAATTAATAATTTTAATTTTTTTTGAATGTTAAATTTTTAATTTTAATTTAACTAATATAATTATGTAATTTACAACATACCCGAATCCTCGACTCCCATTTAATTTTCATGAAATCAATTTGTTTTTAAATGACGATTTAATCATTAATATGACGGCTTAATATTTTATGTTTTTTTTTAATTAGAATTTAAATTTGTACCTATTTTCGTTGGGCAGGCTTTTTGTACCAAAATAGTGGTTTATTCAAATTTTTAATGAATAATTGTAAACTTCCAGACGAATCTCTTAATAATAAACATAATAAATATTAAATTAGTTAATTTAAAAGAAAAAAAAAATTGTTGATTAATAAAAAATATTTTTTTTATCTATCATTGACAATTAAAAAAAAAGTAAGTTAATTACCGTGACCAAAATAA
This sequence comes from Brachionus manjavacas, assembly GCA_019054805.1. Taxonomy (NCBI): domain Eukaryota; kingdom Metazoa; phylum Rotifera; class Eurotatoria; order Ploima; family Brachionidae; genus Brachionus; species Brachionus manjavacas. The sequence continues at coordinate 9,486,755 of JAHQIY010000003.1, read as the reverse complement.
AAAGGTTTAGGTAAAAAAAAGGTTAACTCGTTAAGGAAATATCATTTATAGTACAATATTCATTTGTTAAATATTGCAGCCTCATAAACCGAAACAAAGATTTTGTGCATGAAACAAAACCATCTTGCTATGCTAAAACAACCTTAGCTTTCTTATTCAATTCTTACCTCATGGTCTAAAAGTGTATTTTAAGCTTTGAGTTCGCATTAAATCAAGTTTTTTAAGTTGAATACAGCATTAAAGCTTGAGATTTTTTCCAAAAATTAAAAAAAAATCATCTTTATAAAAATTTATAGCGCTGGATCAAATTTAAAATTCAAAAATACAATGCAAAACGTCCACACTATCTCAGGATTCCATTTTCGACCTCAAATTCGTAATCTGCATATGTAAAAATTACAGAATAACAATTTTTAGGTGAGGTTTAAAAAAAAAATTTCCGCTTCATGGGCTCAAAGAGTTTTTTAATTGTCAAAAGTATGCTTTGGTCCGATGAGAACAAACAAAACATGTATTTAAATCACAAACCATTTTGTAGAGCAAAAAAATTCTCTACTAGAAAGTATTGAGATTTTTTTTTTAAAAAAGACGAAATTTTTCCCATTTTTTTGTTTTTTTTTGTATCTAATCCCAGGGGACCCACTGACCCCAGATGAGATATACAAATTCTGAAATTAGAGAAAATTTTGAACAAATTATAGGTTTTTCTTTTTCAAAATTTTGATTTTTAAGCCAAATTGATTAGTTGAAAAAGACGGTATTTTATAAATTTTTATTGAAATCATTAATTTTTTAAAGTTTATTTTTATTAAACATTATTTTTTTGTAATTATTCATTTAATTTTATTTTCATGTTCAAAAAAAGTAAAGAAATTTTTTAAAAAAATCTAAATAAAAATATAAGTTAAAAAATAATAAATAATCATTATTTTTTAATTATGATCTCTAATAAAATCTTAGAAAACATAAAACACTAAAAGACTTAAGGTAAAAATTTGCAAATTTGATTTTTTAAATAGCCTACTAAAAATCAATTTTGAAAAGACTAAATCCTAATAAAAAGTGTTCACATGACAGATTAAATTGGAGAAATGAACATGACAATGATGAAATACTAGAATGTTATTACTTAGATGGAGAATATAGAGGTCTTTAAATTGGTCTAACATTATTCTGACCTGAATAATGTTAGACCAATTTCTATATCGAACTGTTTAGCCCAAATCTTAGAAAAATTAATCCTTTACAACTCAACTGAGCTTTATAAAGTTAGTAAAAACCAATTCGGTTTTAGAAAGAAAACCTCATGTAATCACGCCTTTTTTGTGGTTAAAGAAACCATACTCAATTACGTGTCGAAAGGATTGGGTGTCAAGATTTCCTCTTTTGATGCTGAAAAGGCCTTTGACAAGGTTTGGAGAGATGGACTTTTCTTTAAGCTGCTTCCAAAAATGGACATTTGTCTTTGGGTACTTTTAAAAAAATACTATGACTCAGTCAAAGGTGTAGTCTGTCTTGATGATAATATATCTGATGTTTTCCAAATTGAATGTGGGGTCAAGCAGGGTGGAATCTTATCCCCATTCCTGTTCAATATCTTCATAAATTATCTAATCGAAGAATGCTTAGAAAAGAACTTGGGCGGCATTTTTAATAACCTTAATATTTCAAAAATTGTTTATGCAGATGACATAATTTTTATTAGCCCAGTCGATAGTCATCTCCAAATTTTACTGGATATCTGTATCTGTAGTTGCATTGGACAAATTCACTCAAGTACAAAAGTCATTCTTCTCAGCCTCTTTTTTGTTAAATAAGAAGAGCCATCCTTCCCCTACTTTAAAAAGTTTTATTTATAAAACATTTTGCCTTTCACAATTCACTTATGGTCTTGAAAATTTAACACTGGACAACAAAAAACTCAAAACTCTAAACATGAATCAAAACAATCTTGTTAGACAAATGTTTAAGCTAAAATCTAATTGTCACTGTCTGGTATACTAAAAGTTCTTAGACTCTTTAAGATTGAACAACTTTATCTTTTTTCTAAGATGTCCTTTATCAGTTCAGTAGGATTTAACCACATATCTTCACAAATATTTAAATACTTATGTAATAACATTTCAATGAACAAAATTTGCTCTGCCCTCTCCTTTGGTAATGATCTCGAGCGTTTGATGCAGTTCACTAATAAAAACCTCGATACAATACTAAATAGCTTTGGTCAGCTTAAATTGGATCTTAAGTGTCATTTTTACTTACGTGACGGAATCTCGGACTCTATTGAGCTTTGTTTGAATAACTTAAGATTCAAAGCTTTTCAAATACTTCTAAATAAATTAATAAAACCAAATTAAATCAGTTCACTCCTTCTGGTCCAGGGGGGTTTCTATAAATAACTACACATTTTCTTCTATTTTTAATTTTTTTTATTTTTATTTAATTTTACATTTTATTTTTTTTATGCAAAACTAATTTTATTTTTACTTTACTTCTCCTGATGGAGGTTAATTTGAATTAAATAAATAAATAGAGGTCTTTAGCAAATTGCAATTGATTTAGGATATCAAATTGATCCCAGTTTATCAATTCAAGACCTTCATGCCAAACCCTATCAAAGGCTTTGGAAATATCAAAAAACAGGTAGCAAACTTTTTTTTCTTCTATTAAATGACTCCACAATTTTTTGAATTTGTTCACTCAACACCTTTTGTACGGAAATAAAAGCGCCATTTAATGATTAAGCTATCAAAACTATTTGATTCAAATTGGTGAATTAATTTATTATGTGGAAGAGAGTCAAATACTTTGTCAAAATCTAAATAGATTAAATTTTTTTTTCGAGAAAACTACTTAAATGAAGTCGATTTAAAATAATTTTTAATAATTTATATTTTTCTCATTAATCCTCTCAATATTCGCTTACAATTTTCGAAATATAAAAAATCTATTTGTTTAAGAATAAAACAAAATGAAATAATTTCAAATTAAGAAAAAAAAATTCAATTCAACATTAATGTTTTATTAAAAAGTATTCGATTAACGGTGATTTTTCTACAACAAACACGGCAAAATTAAGATGCACCTAGTTCAACGAATGATTTTTCTATTAAAAAAATATAATTCAATATTTTCGTTTACACTTCCTGTCTAAATTCTTACATCAATATTAAATTTCCAACAATATGTTTGATTATGAATTTAATGATCATATTTCATTTTTATTTAAAGTAAATAGTTAACTTTATAAATACATTACTTTAAAAAAAAATTTTATATTAAAAAACAATAGTTGGGAAAATTAAATTTAAATGAAACAAAGTTTGTTAGTAATTTTCATTTCTCTTCTCTGGTCACTAAAGTGTATTGAGTCCCAAAATGCTAAGTGTCAAGTGGCAATGGATTTGGTTTTTATTGTTGATTCATCAGGCAGCATTGGAATAAATTCATTTAATAAATCCAAAACAGCCATAAAAAATATGGTCGATAGGTTTAACATTGGTGAAAATAACGCCATAATTGGTCTTATAAATTATTCATCGCATGTTGAAACTATTCTAAGCTTTATCCTTCAGCAGCAAACATGGTCTCAAGATTTGGTCAAGTCAAAAATTGACAGCATGAACTACCTTGGTCATACAACAGCTACTGGAGATGCATTACACGCATCCAGAGTGTCAATTTTCAGTATCACTAGAGGAATTGTACCAAGACTGGCAATTGTTTTAACCGACGGACAAAGTAATGATGGAGTACAAGTGGCCAATGAAGCCCAGCTGCTAAAAGATGAAGGAGTTGATATTTTTGCAGTTGGAATTGGAAACGGAATAAACAACGCTGAGCTTGAGACAATCGCTTCTGTTCCAAAGTCAACTTATAAACTACATATAAGCGGCTATAATGCTCTTTTTGACGCTATCAACAATATAACTCAAGTTGCGTGTAACACAAATGCGTTTATACCTTTATTCACTTTAATCCAGGTTGATACAGTGGCTAATCAACAAAAATATTTTCAAGCAAACCTAGAAAAATTTCCAAAAGGTGGATATGCTCAAATAACAGTCCAACACAATAAGGGAAGAACGAATATTTACTATTCGACTAAAGATAAAAACCCGAATACATCTAATCCAATAAGTAGATCAGCTTCTTTAATAAATACCAACGAATACTTGGTTTATATTCCAGCTGGTACACCAAGACTTTATTTGACAACTCATGGAATTGAAGAATCAAATCAAGCTGAATATCAAGTTAATATCACGTCTTTTTAAAAAAATTTTAAAGAACAAGTTTAAAATAAAATTTTCATGCTATTTTTTTAAATTTATTACCAAATAGGTGAACTTTTTAAAAAAAAATAAAAAAATTTTTGCAAAAAATTTAGTTAAAAATGTTTGAAACATCGCACTTTTTCAATGTAATTTCAACATTGGATACATTTTGTAATTCAAACAAAAAAAATTAAACCATATCTATAATAATTTGTTTTTTATGCTAAAACACATAAAATTTTGTTTGTACTACAAATAATTTTTTATTATTCTTTTGATAATTTTTTTTATTCGTCAAAAGCTTTTACCATTCAAAAATTGCATGTTTTGTGAAAAATCAGATAAATACTGAAAAAGAAATAGCCGAATTAACCAAATAAAGAACAAAAAAACAATCAAATTGAAAAAAAAGTTTGATTATAACTTTTTGTGAAATACTGTACAGAAATATTCATTAAATCATTTAATCAACAATTATGAACAAATTTTTTTAAATTAAATTTTTCAATAAGAATTTTTTGATTTAATAAATAAAATAAATCAATCAATCAAATAATCAATACTAATTTCTCTTTCTTTTATTTTTATTATTCTGGCAGCGGAGCAACAGGTAAAACCTTGTTCTCTTTAAAACAACGATGACCTTTGTGCAATTTATTGGCTAAGTATTTATTAAAATTTGTCTCTAAAAAAACTGTTTTTAAACAGCATTAGTATAGCAACCCAAATAAAGAAAAAAGTCAGCTAATATTTATTAAATAAATTAGATTCAAAATGCAGTGAAGGCTGTTATACATAGAAATGGAAGTTGCTAGAACTTCTGATTATTTTTTTTTGAATATAATTAAAAAATTAGACTTTTACGAAATTTACATTTTTACAATTTTTTACGATTTTTTGTCTCAAAAAAATACGTAAAATTACAAAATGGCAAGTTTTTTTTTCTATTTACATTTCTAAAAATAATTGCGTGATTATATTTCAAATTTTAACATGCTTAAGTATTGAGTTTTAATGAAACAACGTAATTTCAAAATTTCAAAAAAGTTAAATAAAAAAAACTTGCCAAATGTATCTTTTTTGGAAAAATTAATCATAAAAATTGGAAAATAAAATTTTGAAAGGAAAACTACAAAAAATAGCCAAAATCTAGGGACTCTTTGGCAATTTTAAAATCGACAATTTTACGTAAATTATCGTTATTTTATGTAAAAAAACGTTACTTATCGTTATTTACCGTAAATTTACAAAAGTCATTTTACAATATTTTGTTATTGAAAAATTACATCTTTTAACGTAAAATAACGTTAATTTACGTAAAATATCGTCAGATCCTCGTAGCAAATTAGTGCTGAACATGTTCATAAATTTACTATATAATCAACATACATATCGAACAAAAAAATTTTAAAGAATAAAAAAATAAGTGCAATATCAAATAAAGAAAATTTAAGCGTTGACCCTTTTGAGGCTAGCTAGTGTGTCTTTCTAGCTAGCGGTGTTTGGCTCAGGCAAACGCGTACGCTAGAGAAACCATGTGGGCTTTATTAAGATCTTAAGGCCTGCCACAGTAGATAGTAAACTTGATAAAACTCTTCGGTGAGAAATTCGAGTGGGTAAACGAATTCACATACTTAGGAAGCACAATTAGTTCAACGATGGGAACACTGAGAGGCATTAAGAATAGACTTGCTAAAGCAAAGAGTGCCTTTGCTAGACTCCAACCAGCATGGAATTCAACCAGCTTTAGCAAGGAAACAAAACTTAAAATGTACAACACTGAAGTAAAAGCAACAATTCATTCAATTCATTTCAAGCGAATGTTGGGGAATGTGTGAATATGACAGGGAAAGTCTGAACACCTTTCACACTGGAAGACTGCGAAGGATCCTCGGGATACACTGGCGTGAGACACTGTCAAATACTGAAATATACACAAGAACATATTCAAAGCCATTAAGTCAGTGTATTAAGAACAAAAGGTGTATTGGACTGAATTGTCTTGACCGTATCCAACACTACTTAGAATGAAAGAAACACGAATACTAAAGAGCCCTTTAATGGACATCTCAAGGGTGACGTAAGGCAGGACGACCAGCATTAGCATGGAGGTAAAAAATTACAAAAGGGCTCATCGAAATGAGAATGACATGGAGAAGCAAGAGTAAAGGTTGAAGATCGACTTGAGTGGAAATCAAAAGTAATATTCTCCCTTTGTTCTAAATTTAGTGAATAAGGAAAAAAATTATTTTGGCAATGTTTTTTTAACATGTGTCTTTAAACATTATTATTTTTTTGTTTATTTATTTGTTTTCTGTACCGAGCTATGGCTCCTTCAGAATAAATTAAAAAATCAAAATCAAAATAAAAAATTAAATTAAAGTTAATAAAACGAGATAAAAAAAAAACAAAATAATGTAAATAAGCTAAAAAAAAATGAAAGTTTAGAAGACATAGATTGATACATGTGGCAAATGTTTACATAGTTCAGGTTTTAGGAAAAAAGGAGGAAATAGTAAGGTAGCAATTACACAATGGAGTTGGATATTCAATATATCTCGATTCGAAACCTTCTTTGTATTCCTCCACCACTCTTACAACCAATGAAATAGAATGACTCAGTCCTGTCCCAACATATCTCTCACTGAACTCAAAAAGCCGATTTGAGACTGTTAGTAATTTAAGTTTATTATCAGCTTTATGATGCACGATGTCGGAGGGAGTATCATATTTTAACTTAAGGATAGATCTTACTGCTGTATTCTGAATTGCTTGTGGTTTTTTGATATTATTTTCTGAAAATGAATTCAAGCAAAAAAGAATAGTCTAAAATTGATCCGACAAAAGATTTATATAAATTTCCTAGTTTGTTTTGAGTAAGACCCCATTTTTATTTTAACAATATTTTAATAATATTTAGCCTTTTTTTGCAGCGTTCTTTAATTTCGTCTACTAATATATTAAAATTTAATTTAGAATCAAATTTTATACCAAGATTTCTTTTTGGCTCATTATTCTGTTTCCATAAATTTTTAAGTTTAGATTATCTCTCTCTTTTTTGTCCCTAGAGGAGACTCCTGAACACGACTTTTCAACTGATATCTTCATTTTCAATTTAATAAGCCATTGTTAAAGTTTATTGGTGTATTTATTTATCTAATGTTCTGGGTTTCCCTTTTTGAAGTAAATAAAGAATGCAACTAGATGATCTGCGTAAAGCAGAGAGTTTTCATTATTTGTTTTGTTTCTTTTGGGGATGTAATTAATATATTTGCTAAATAAAAGAGGACTACTTACTGAGCCTTGAGGAACACCTTCAGTTATTTGATATTCTTCGCTCAAGTGGTCATTCACTTTTAACTTAAATGTCCTACTATCTAAAAAGGATCTAATCCAATTAGTCAAGTAATGTGGTTTAATCATTTTAATTAATTTAAAAGTAAACCTTCATGCCAAACCCTAAGGCTTTAGAAATATCAAAAAAAAAGGCCACAAACTCTTTTTTTTCTATTAAATGATTCCGAAATTTTTTGAAATAAAAAGAAAAGATTATCTGATGTTCGCCCGTGTTTCCTAAATCCAGATTGCTCCTGAATAAGGAGTGAATTATCCAAAAAATTGTATAATCTTGAATAAACTATTCGTTCCAGTAACTTTCTTAAACAACTCGTTATAATAATTGGTCTATAATTTAAAGGATCTTGTAAATTAAAGGCCTTTTTTTGAATCATTGTAATTTTCGAAGTTTTCCACGCTTTCGGGACCTTAGCTTCTCTAAGAGATAAATCAAAAAGTTCTATTATATCTATTAATAAATTTCTAGGTAAGTTTTTTAATATTAAATTATGTATTTGGTCAGGTCCTGATGCCGATTCATTTTTCAATCTTTTTAGAGCCATAATTAATTCATTTAAGCTAATTAATTTAATTGGATCATTAAAATTACACTGATCATAATTTCTAAAAAATTCAGAGTTAGAATTAAGTAATTTGAAATCTGTCTTAGTATCATTAAAAATTTACTTGTAAGTGGGTTTTTTTTACCATCTTCTTGTTAAATCAAACCAATTTTGATTCCAGAATTTTTTTTAAAGAGGCCTTTAACCCAAATGTAAGTTGATTCAAATTTTGCTTGAGCTTTTGACAACGAGTTTTTTGTAGTGTTGGGATCCGTACAAGCGGACACTTAACCGGCCAAAATTTTCAGAAACCGTGATCATGTCCGCATAAGCCGGACAGATTTTTGGCGGGCGGTCATTTGGCCGGTCAGCTTGGTAATAAAATTTTTTTTTTTTCTTTTTAAATAAATATTTTCATTTATTTTTTGAATAGAATTTTTTTTTTTTTTTATTAATCTCTAAATAAAAATTTTTTCTTTTGTTTTTTAAATAGAATTTTTTTTCTTTTATTCTTAAAATAAAATTTTTATTTTTAATTTTTGAGTGAAATTTTTTATTTTTTAATTTATTTTTTTTTAATTAATTTTTTTTTATTTATTTTTTTAGATAAAAAATATATTAAAATTATTTTTAATTTTTATTTTATTAGGTTTTTTGACCGCCCGTTTATTTTAGACCGGTTATTTATACGTTCCAAAATTTCGACCGTCAAGCTGACCGGCCAAATGATCGCCCGTCAAAAATCTGGCCGGTTATTTGACCGCCCGTTTATTTTTGACCGCTTATATATACGGTCCAAAATTTTGACCGCCAAGCTGACCGGCCAAATCACCGCTTAAAACCGTTCGCCTAATGGACCGGTTTTGTCTGACCGCATCCAACACTAGTTTTTTGGAAGTTTCTTCTTACTTTCCTTCGTTCTTTTATCAGAATAACAATGTTCGGGGGAAGACCGGTTTTGTAGATTTTCTGAGAAAGATAAGGAATGCTTTTATGAGAAGCAGAAATGATTTTTTCTGTAATTTTATCATATAGTTGATCTATAGTGATGGAACTTTCAGGGATAATAACTTTTTGAGAATTTAAAATCTCGCTAAATAATTGCCAGTTCGCTTTCTTATTGTTAAATTTTTTAGCTGTTGATTTATTTTCTAATCGATAGCTTATAGAAATTGATGCTTCGATTGGGAAATGGTCACTAGTCATGCCTTGACTATTTAAGACATTGAAGTCGGTAATTTTGTCAATTAATAGAGATGAAACTAAAAAAAGATCAAGAATTTCAAAGTAATTCTTATATATTCTGAAAGAGCATAAATGAAATTGTTTTGTTGACTAAAAAAGGAAAAAAATGTGTTTTTCTGGTTTAAATCATATCTCCTCCGAGGGTACTCCTAGGTTACACGAGATAGATTAAATTTTTATTTTTTAGGCATTTTTCCCGAAATTTTCTTATACTTAGGAAAGTTTTTAGTAAGATTTAGAAAAAAATATCAATTGATTATTAATATACAAATTTGTTATTAATCACATGATTTGAAGACATTTTTTAAGAAAAATAAAGCAATAAAGTAAAAAAGTAAAACCATAGATTTGTTCAGAATTTTGTCTAGATTTTATCTTGAATAAAAAGTGGGATCATAATTGATCCCTCGGAGGAGATACGATTTAAATCAGAAATAACTATTTTTAGCCAACAAAAACTGTCACACCCGAATTTTGAGTCAAAAATGTGGAATTCAGTAGCCATTAAAGTTTTGAATTTCGTGAACTTTAATTTAAAAGGTAAAATATTAAGCCGCCATATCAATGATTAAATCGTCATATAAAAAAATTGTCACATAGAGCCCTGGTTTAAGAATTTGGGAATGTTGTGGATAAGAAAACTATTAGTTAAAATTAAAATTTTTAATTTAACCTTTAATAAATTTAAATTATTAATTTAATTATTAATTTGACGGGTTTATATGAATCCATTTAAAAATTGTATTTAAATTAGCAAAATTATTTGAGAAGTATTTCAGATATTTTTGTAAGCTACTTCAATGGCAAGTCAAATTTTTTTTTGTTTTAAATAAACAAATTCTGAAATAAATATGCAAATAAAAATTCAATTTTTTTCTTTATAAATTTTCTCCAATTTCTATATACTATTTCAAATCACACTTCATAGCATTAGTTTTTAAATTTAAAATTAAAAAAAAAACTGGCTATAATCCTTCACATTGCAAATCGAAACATAATCCTATTTTTGAATTTTACAAACTTTGATAAAACAAAATAAACTACTATGGCTTTTAAGAATACTCCGATGGATTCATTACTACAGCACTAAGCGTCAACTTGTTCAAGTCTATTTAAGTCTCGAACATTGACTGCAGATAAATTCATGTGAAAAAAAAAACTTCATCAAATTTGCTTTGTAAATCGGGCTTATGATGCTTAGCATGAATACAAAATTAGTATTCGAGCTAAAACGCTTCAATAGCGCAAGCTACCCTAAAACCCTACTTTAAAGACCTAACTTTCATGTTCAGTATTTAGATTTAAAGGGCTTTTTATTGACTTAAAAAGATGCTCGAGCACGGAAGTAGACTAAAAAGCTTCAAGAACAATGGCCGTGATTTGGACGTTAGTCACATCTGACCCACACATACCAGTCCATTAACTAGGCTAACTTTTATTTTTTAAGGATTTGAGAAGGCGAAGAACCGAGTCCAGTATCGAACTGCGCAAGCAAAAAAAAGAAGATCAAGTTTTAAAGCGAAGAAACATCACCCTTGCCGAAGAAGAACAAGCCACCAACGTGGACAAGGCCGCTGCGTCCAATGCTCCTCCACAGGCCAACATGAACCTGAATGAAATCATAGAAATCATTCACACCACCAAGGACAATGATCAATTGTTTCCGGCTGTTCAATCGATTAGAAAAATGCTTTCTAGGGAACGAAACCCGCCAATTGATGACGTCATCAAGGCAAATCTGGTACACAACCTTGTATCCTACTTGGCGTGCGAAGATCACGCCATGCTTCAATTCGAAGCGGCTTGGGCCCTCACCAACATCGCTTCAGGAACTTCGGCTCAGACTCGTCACGTTGTGGAGTCTGGCGCAGTCAGTCCCTTCATCAAATTGTTGTCATCACCGAATTCAAATGTTTGCGAGCAAGCCGTGTGGGCTTTGGGCAATATTGCTGGCGATGGCGCCGAACTAAGAGACATGGTCATCAAGTGTGGCATTGTGGAGCCTCTTTTGGCCCTGATTAGACCCGATACGCCCAACACTTTCCTGCGAAACATCACTTGGACGCTGTCTAATCTATGCCGCAACAAAAATCCAGCTCCCTCGATGCAGGTGTTGCAGCAGCTGCTGCCATCGCTGTCCAATTTGCTCTACTCAAATGACAAAGAAGTGTTGACGGACACCTGCTGGGCTCTGTCGTATATCACAGACGGTCCGAACGAAAAAATTGATGCCGTCATCAAAACAGGAGTGGTGCCACGGCTTGTCGAGTTGCTTAATTTGCATCACAAAAATGAGGTCGGCATTCTGAGTCCAGCACTGAGATGCATTGGCAATATTGTAACTGGTTCGGATGATCAGACCCAGTGTGTCATTGACTCGAATGCTTTGCCCATATTTCACGCTTTGTTGACCCACAACAAGATCGGAGTTCAGAAGGAAGCTGCTTGGACTTTGTCAAACATTACCGCCGGCACCCAGACGCAGATTCAAGCGGTAATCCAGGCCGAATTGGTCCCTCTGTTGGTCCATGTGTTGACAGTGGGTGAGCTGAGAGTGCAGAAGGAAGCTGCGTGGGCGATCACTAATTTCACTTCTGGTGCGAGCACTGAGCAAGTCTTGTACTTGGTACAGTGTCAAGTTATTAAGCCAATGTGCGATTTGATGACTGCCAAAGATCCCAAGCTAATTAAGGTCTTGCTGGACGGTCTATGCAATATTTTATTGGTGGCTGAAAAAGTTGGTCAGTTGGAACAGGCCAGAATTTACATTGAAGAAATAGATGGCTTGACCAAAATAGAAAAGCTGCAAGAAAACGAAAATGAGGATGTGTACAAGCTAGCCTACCATATGGTCGAAAAGTTTTTCAGCGATGAGGTGGGTTTTTTTTTTCAATGGCTTTATCTCAAATTAAATTAAACAAATTTTAAGGGCGAAGAACAAGAAGGACTTCAGCCAGAGATGACCACTGAACAGTATAATTTCACTTCTACTGAAACTACCGCCGCTGGTGGCGACTCAGCCATGCCAAAGTTTTCATTTTAAATTTCCTATCTAAATGCCATTAATTATATTTTTATATGCAAACAAAATTTGACTTAATTTTTCCCTTTATTTTCTTTAATTTATTATTTAGTAATCAAATTGTGTTTAAAAAAAAAACAAAAAAATATCAATAATTTTTCAAAGATTTTAAGCTTTTTTTTTATATGGAATTACTAAAATTTAAATAAAATTTAATCAGTATTTGCAATTTACAAATTTAATAATAAATTTATTTTTTTTTGAATTTCTCAATTTTTAAGATTAAAATTTTGATTTTAATTTTCATTTTAGAAAAAGAAGTGTCACAATTAGCAAAATATAAAGACTAAAAGAATGGAAAATTTTTATGAATATTGTAATGAGTTAAACATCAACAATCTAAATTTTCTGTTTCTAAGCGTTTTTAGCAACAATATTAAAAATCTGAAAAATGTAATCTTAAGCGTCAAAAATCTATGAATTAATAAAAATATTTTCAAATATTTTTTCACTAAAATTAACAATGATTGCTTTTAATTATTTCAAAAAACTTACGTCAACTTTTGAATTACTCAAGTAATGTGTAATCTTTTTTTCAGCACCAGATAAAGATATAACAGATGTTATGGATTAAGAAAATTTTAAATTTTAAACGATTTTCTAATAATTCACTAAAAATCATTAATTTTTAATTAATTTTGGGTTGACTGGGTTCACTTCTATAAAGATTAAAAAGAATAAGTTATTCGAATTAACTTATTGTCTTATTTAATTGTATGTGGGACTCTTGGGTATATTAATTAAATGTAAAAGATTTTGGTTCTAACTGACTTTATTCGAAGAATAAAAGTTTAATTAATCATTTAAATAATAATTAAAATTCCAGCTCAAAAAAACAAAACTTTAAAGTATAATTGATTGATTCAAATTATTAAGATTAGAAATATCTAAAGTATCGAAAAAGGTATTAATTAGAAACATGTCAGTAAATTCCTTTGAAATTTTAGTTGTCATTCCAAAAATGCCCCTCAAGGTAATCCGCCCTTATTCGTCCCAAATTTTCTCTTACTATTTGATTCCACATATAGAGTAATTTTATTAAAAATTTTTTTTAAATAAAAGAAAATTTTTTTTGAAAGACCAAATCTGTGATTAAATAATAATTTAATTTAATTTCTTAAGCTTTAGGATAAAATTTTATTTAACTATTGGCATTAAAAAATATTATAAAGAATATAGAAATCTGATATTAATTAATTTTAAAATCCTAATAAATAATTAAATATTTTAATTTTTCTCATTTTTAAAATTTATTTCCGAATTTGTATTAACTGTGGCTAAACTTTTTCTTGAAATTGTCGGTGTTACCGGAATAGATGGTTTGTCCGACTTAGATTCACTAAAGAGCTCAAGAAGTTCTTCTCCTAATTCAATCAAAAACTTTCTCCTGGATAGTTTTGAATTATTCACTTTTTTGTATAAAATCCAACTATTTAGTGCTGCCATTTTTAGAATGTTAAAAAAAAAACATGAACTGGTCATCTTCTTGTTTGAGCACAGAGCTGGTCAAAAGTCAAACTTTAAAGTCAGAATCGTTAAAAGTCAAAGTCAAAGTCTACTTTAAAGTTTATTAATTTTGGGTCAAAGTCAGACTTTGACTTGAGTCCACTCAAGTCAACTTAATTATTTTCAGGCTATAACATTAGACCTCATCATTCTATATTAGCACCAAATTACAGAAAATTAAAAATGATAAAATTTTATTTAAAAACATTGAAATTCGAGAACTAAATTTTATTTAAAACAAAAGTTTTTAAAAAAATTTATTAGTTTTAGTCAAAGTCCAGACTTCACTTTGACTTCATGACTTTGACTTTTGACCAACTCTATTTGAGCCTTTACTGAATACATTCTCGTCATGCTATTAATAGCATCAATTCCAGCCTTTTTTCTGGTGTATTCATCAATAGTATTCAGAAGCTTTTTTATTTTAGTTTGATTAATTGGAACTTTTTGCTTCTATCTTCGTCTAGATTTGATTGATCAAAAAGTTCATTAAACTCATGATGACTTTAATTCTCAAAATTTTCAGAACTATTTTCATTTTAGATTTTATCATCAATATCACCCTCAACATCACTGTCATCGACATTGAAATCCTCATCGCTAGAAACACCCTAATCAGCGTTATCAGTCTTTGTTAGAAGTTAAAGAGCCTCAAGATTAGATGTTTTTTTAGACATTTTAATAGATAGTAATTTATTAAGTCAAAATTTAATTCAAGTTGTTTAAAAATTGCTGACTCAAAGCTTTGAAATTAGTAAGAAATAGTACAAAATTTGAGATAAGTCCAAAAAACTTCTTGGGTCTTTATGTTAATATTTTTTTTAATGCTGTTTAATTATTAATAAAATTAAAAATGTTTAAAAATTTATTTTACTTTTTTGAAATTAAATTAGGGAAAAATAAAAAATTCGATTAATTTTGTTGGGTTTTTTTTAATTTAACTTAAAAAACCAAAAGAAGTCTAAAAAACTTTTCGGGTCTTCTAGTGATACAGTATGATACAAAAGTTTGGAAAACTTTCTTGTTAACAAAATAATTGTAAATTATTAATAAAAAAGGGGCTTTTTTTATTTTTTATTTGCCATCATAACATATCAAAAAAAAAATTATGTGATAAAAATATCATAAGAAAAAATACAAAAAGAAAAAATTGATAAAATTAATTTAAGAAAAAACGATTCAAAAGTTTAGAAATCTTTACAATTTAATATTTAAAATGTCCGCCTTTGGCGTTCTAACAAGTCAAAACTCTTTTTGGCATAAATTCAATCAATTGTACGAACTCAGTCTTAATCTTTAACTATTCTTTGTGTAAAACCTCTTTTAAATACTCAATAGAAGTTACTTTAGTGTCTACCAATGTATGACCATAAGTTCTCGATTGGGTTGAGATCTGGTGAACGGGCACAGCATGGCAGAACCTAAATGTTCTGTTCTTTGAATCAGTCGCTCACTGAGAAATGTAAGAATTAATCATAAAAGTGTTTAGGAAGTTTTTTGATTATAAATATTTAAGAGTTAATCATATTTTTATGCCTAGTGTAATATAGCAAATTGTAGAAAAAAAACTCTTCAAATTAGTGTTTTTAATTTTTTTTTTATTCGCTCAATTTTTGGTCAAATTTAATAAATAATTAATTTTAAATAAACAAAATAATTAATTTATAAATTTTTGCATTTATTAATTATTAAATTAATCCAAAGTATTTCGAAAAAAGAAATTTCGAAATGAGAAAATTTTTTTTCATACATTTATTATTAATAATACTTATAAAATTATGAAAAATTTAAATTCAAGTGATAAATTAATCAAGAATATTTAAATAAATCAAGGAAATTATGAAAATTAAAAAAAAGGAAATGACAAATCAATAGGATGATGACAATAGAGTTTGTGTAACACGATAATTAAATTGATCCCGATTTTATAAAATAATAAATTAAAACTAAATTTTTATGGAATTGGGGACAATATAATTTGATAAATTGATTCATTGACTCGTAAATAACTTTAAAAATTTATCATCAAAACAGTTTGAGTAAAAAAAGCAGGATTTCATTTTTTGCATTTCCTTCTAAAATTAGCTAGATAAATAATAAAAAGCTTTAACATATTTATATTTTACTAAGCCCTGTTTCGATTCCATTTTTGCATTTCTAATCACATCCTCTTTTTCAGAAAAATTGGCACTTTATTAAGTTATTTTTTTAACAGAAAGCTTTTGAGCTTATATTTAGAAATAATCTTGTTTATTATCTATTTTTTTATTAAAAAAGAATTTTTATAATAGTTCTTTATGTATTAGAATATATCTAAAAGGCATCACGGACATAAAGAACGTAGCTTGTGTTGAATGATGGTTTTGAAATTTTAAAATCGTTAGGTTTTATCTTAAAATAATACGAGAAAAAATTGATATTGGAAGTTTTAAAATACCGTAATGCCTTGCCCCCTAATGCATTGCACTTTAAACCAGAATTCTGGATTTTAATGCATGCATTTAACCCACTTTTTTTTCCAGATACGCTGCGACTAAAAATGCTGCAGTTAATGTCAAAATTTTGGTATAAATGCCGCATTAAATATGTAAAAAATAATAAAAATATTTTTTTCTATTTTTTCAATTGTTTCTAAATTTGAAACACAAAAAATGTTCTTCGGACATAATGCATGCATGTAAAGTTAAAATTTTAAGTTTTTATGCGTCACGAAATTTTATTTAAATTGATAAAAAAAACGGTATTTTAATATAAAAATGGCATAAAATTTTCCGTATAAAAATTATTTGTTTTTAAAAAAAATGAAATTTTATTATTTTCTCTCGCTAGCTTCTCTCTCACGTGCTTCTTTTTCTAGAGTTTTTTTATTTTTGATTCCCTTTTTGCGACCACCACGGCCTTTTCTGGTTGGTTCTACATTTGCTGCTGTTTCGGGACTTTCATTTTCGACTTCTGACTGAGCATTAGCAGCTTTATTCATAAGCATTAAAACTCAAAATTTTAACTTTACATGCATGCATTATGTCCGAAGAACATTTTTTGTGTTTCAAATTTAGAAACAATTGAAAAAATAGAAAAAAATATTTTTATTATTTTTTACATATTTAATGCGGCATTTATACCAAAATTTTTACATTAACTGCAGCATTTTTAGTCGCAGCGTATCTGGAAAAAAAAGTGGGTTAAATGCAGCATTAAAATCCAGAATTCTGAAAATAAATGCGGCATTAGGGGGCAAGGCATTACGGTAAAAGTGAAAAGTTATATTTTTTAAAAATTGTTAAAAACTTCAAAAACTAAACGATTCTCTAAATTTTGACATTATTAGAAAAAAAAATAATTTTAAGAAATTAATTTTTCAAACAAATATTCAAATATTAAATTTGACAGTTCAAATTCATGTGGTATCACAGATACCTTTTAAATGCGTTTTTTTATATTTTAAAATTGATTAATGAGAATATTTTATTTAACCATTAATATTCCAGAGACAAACTGCCAAAAGAAGAAAAAAAAGAATAATGATCTTAATAATTCTAGACTAAAGCATTTTCGATTTTTTTTTAAATTTAATTCAGTAATATTTTATCATTTTTAGAGAAAATTTTTAATTAGATTTTGTTTACTAGTTTCTCATTATAGTTTTTGTGTTGGAACACTGGTGTCCCATTGGAACTAAATGGGTAATCTTAATGAAGTATTTTTCAGTATGAATAATAATAGCAATATTTTGGGCATTTGAATTATAAAAAAAATAAAAAAATTGATTAATTTTTTCTGAAAGTCCAAAACTGATTCTGTAAATTGTATTACCTGATCACCTAATAATTGCAGACTCTGAAAAAAATCCGAAGACAAAGTCATTATCTGACTTTAATTTTAAAATTTGAGAGTAAAGTTAATTAAGTACAAGAATTTTGAAAAAAAAACCTAATCGAATTTGAATAAATTTTTAATCTAAATTAGCAAATTTCTCTTAAAAAAATAAAAACAAAAAATTATGAATTTTTTATTAATTTTGTTTTTTATTCAAAAATTCAAAATGGAACTTTAAAAAAAAAAAAATTAAATACAGACAATTTAGATATTTAAAAGTAACGAAATTATTTTTTTTTGCGTGTTTGTTCTTATAAATACTTGATCTTACAAAAAGATTTGATTCAATGGTCATTTTTCAGTAACCTTTTATCTTATAAATATTCTAAGCTTGTAGACCATTGTTTTGAGCTTGTAAAGACAGACCATACATTTAGACAATGCAATGCTTAATTTATCAAATTAATTTCAGCCAAATTATTCTTTATTTGTTTATTTTTCTCTAAATATTTGCTCATAAAATTCTTAACTTTCAGATTCACTTAATTGATTAAGTTTTTCTAATCTTTAAAAAATCTTTCCTAAATTTTAATCATGATCATTCTCGACTAAATCATTTTTGATATTTGAGCTAAAAAAAATTTCGGACTCAAAACTAAAAAGAACAAACATTCTAAATCCCATGGCATTAAGCTACGCTCGATTTTTGTTTCGATTCCCACGCTAAAGTTATTCTAAAGAATTCCATAAAATAAAGTCAAACGATTATTTGATTAGTTTTTTTTCATAAACTTTGAAACAAAAATTTTGTCAATTCTATTTAAAAATAAGCTTAGATAAAAATCTTTGAATTACACTAAACAGATATCGATTTCCTAAAAATAGTAAAAACTTACCACTTACTAAGAAAATGATAATTTAAAATTTAGCTCCGAGATATGGTTAAAATTGCTATTTGCTAAAAATTTATGTTCTTTTGTGTAAAATAAATTTCTAGTTTAGAAAATTAAAATATTTGAATCTAATACATTGAGCGAAAAATAAATCAAATATTGAGTAAATTCAAGCATTTTTAGAAATATGCTTCTACTTTCAACATAATTGAACTAAGTGTATTGTTTTTATTTTCAAATTTTAAATATTTTCGGCTAGTTTTAAACTCATAGATGAAATGCTTTTAAAATAAATTTGGATCAAGAATATTTGAATAATTAAAGTGCGTATGAGCCGAAGCCATTTGAATTTAGTTATTTTACAAAGAAACTCTTTACTCAGTCTAAAATTTGATTTTTTAGTATAATGTAAATCGTAATATGTAATAAATTTTTACTCCTGAATTCGATACGGCTAAAATTTTGTTTGTTCCTGAATGCTTTTAGAGTTGCTCAAATCTTTAGTTTGCTAGAAAAGTCAGTGATTTAAGAACGTGAGTAATGCATTGAATTTTGCTTTAAAAAATTTGTTTATCATTCGGATTACTTACTTGATTTGTATTTTTTTACTAATTTTTTTTATTGAGCTTTAACATTTTGTTCTCGTTAAACAGAAATTCTGTAGAAAATTTATCGAAAAAATTGATGGAAAATTTTTAATTTTACTCATTTTAATGACTCTTAATATTTTGGCACAATATTTTTAGTAAAAATTCCACAGAAATAGTAAAAAACCCATAAATATATAAAAAAGTAATAATATTAATTTTGTGTCAATTTTTTTATATAAAATTAATAAAAATAGTAAGAATACCCAAAAAAAAATAATTTTTCCATTTAATCATTAATAAAAAATATTTTTAGTAAATAAAAAAAAAAAAATATCAAAATATTTAATTTTTTTTCCTAGTACAACCATTTGGGCAATTTTTTCTTTTTTCTTCATTGGGGCATTACGAGTTTTACAAATATTCTCTATTGATAAAGCTGGATCATTCGGCTTGTGTCTTTTATATGATGTTGGAGCTTGTTCAAGTTCTTTATCCGAATCTTCTTCAGATTCAAGTATGGCATTCTTTTCGTTCTAAATACAGTCCGCAGGTTGATGTTGTAGGCACGACCTTGTTTTCTTTTTTGATTCTCGCTTTGGCTTGTATATCCATGCCAATATCATTGAAGTTCATCAATTCTAAAAAAATTAATATTAATAAATTTAAAGAAAATTTTTTGTATCATGTTTTCATTAATTTAATTGTTTTATTTATAATAAGTTGGGAAAAAAAAGAAAGAGATAAAAATTTATAATTTTTGTTGTTTTTTTATATAAATTTGTGGTAATTTTACTAATTTTATTGCGTTAAATACTGACAGCCCATTTTAATTAAAATATTTCTAATGAATAAAAACTTACAATTATCATGACTGATGGTGGCTTGGCATTTAAATTAAATGAATATTAGTTTTTCTTAATCATTTGCTAATGTATTCCGACTCGTTAGATAAACATTTATTTTGATTTTACTAAAATAAGACAAACAATAATTTTTAGAAATTTATTTTAGTTAGGCAGCAAAATCAATTGCTCTGGTCTGGTCTGGACTTTGTGATCCATTTTTTTTCACTTCAATTCGATCTCACTTTTAAGGTACTTAACTATGGTTTAAAAAATTTGAACAAAATTTTTTAGAGTGATCATTTTAGAATAAATTTTAATCAATATAATACGATTTATGAAAATAATATTTTTTTTAAAACTTTTTACTAAATAAGTTCTTTTAAAATTTAAAAAAAAATTTTTGCAAAAAATTTAGGAACTTTTGGCTCAAAATTGCTTGGCTTCAACTGGAAGTTTAACTAGTCTTATGAAATCGAGGAGTAATTTAAAGCTTAAAAAACAGGCATTAAAAAGAATTAATAAACCATGAAAATAAATCATTTAAAAAATATATTGTATTATTATTTTTTTTATTTTGTAAAAAGTTCTTTATCTATCCACGTTTTCCCAATACGGAGGTTGATAGTGTAACTTGTTTAATTAAAGCTTGAATTTTAGCTTTAAATAATCAATAATTTTAATTCAAATTCAAGGTAAAAAGCTGCCAGAATATTTAGTGAAAGAAATATCTGGAAAAAAATCTATAATTTATTTTTCTCTATGTTCACTTTTGAGTTTTGAAGGTTTAATCACGGAAGTGATTTATGAAAAAAATGATTGAAATTTGAATTTTTTTCAAGGTTTTTTTTGATTTCGATTAGAATGGATCAAGTGAATTGAAATTTACAGTGTCTATGAAAAAGAGATAAGTTTGATAAGGAACGCTTTTCTCGGAGGTATTTAAATGAGAAATGGAGCATTATTCGATTGCAAATTGATCAGATTAGTTTATATATGTATATGTTCAAATTTTATAGATAATTAGTGATGGTAATTAAAGGAAACTGAGATTTGGGCGATAATTGCTAGCAAATAAAACTAAAAGTTTTATTTTTTCTAGGCTATTAATAATAGACAACAAATCTTTTCAAGTTTTTTTATCTATCAAGTCCATGATAACTCGTATTCGAACAAAGTGAAAAATATTTATCTATTCTTTTGTGCCTATCAGTTTGTATGCTTTGATACATTAAAAGCTAGTCTTTGTTGTTTTAGACGACAACTAGAATATTTCTCAACAAAATTCAAGTGATGTGTCATTTTCTCAAAGTTAAATTTCTTATACCTAAAAATAAATTCTAATTTTGCCCAAAAAAATTATTAAGGAATTTTTATATTTGTTTTGCTTTTGAAGATTTTAGATGCAATTAGGCCACTTATAACCAGGCATTTGTTTTCAAGAAAATTATTTTGTTAATTTTTTTACTTGAAATGCTTTTAATTGAAATCAAAATAAAAACAAGGCGATAATGGTAATATATTTTGTAACTAAGTTTATACTAGTTAGAAATTGAGCTTTAAATTTAGAATTTATACGAGCATAATTTTAAATCAAAAAGTGACTCATCCAAGAGGCAATTGCATCATCAATTTCTAAAATTCAGTTTAAAAAAAGTTTGTTTAGGGCTTATTTTATTGTGATAAAAATTATGTTTTTTTCAAAGGATGGTCCCTATGAGTTTGTTTTGGAAGAAATCGGAGATAAAATTTTAATCACTGAAATATTGGAGGGCGGAATAATTTTCAAGCATGGTGGTCTAAAAGTTGGCGATGAGCTATTTGACGTTAATGGAATAAGATTGAAAGGATGTTCGATTTTTAATTGTGTTGACATATTGGAGATGGAAATCTCTAATAAAAATAAGGTAAATTATATTTTTTATTTTAGATTTTTTTTTAATTTTTTTGTTAAAAAATGAAATAAAAAAGGAAAAAATTATTTTTCAACTTGAGATAGAGCTTTTATTTGTCTAGTCTATGTTTAATATTTATTTACTTTTATTTTTAATGACAGAAGCCTTAATGATCGGAAAAAACCAAAACAATTCATTTTATTAAAAATATATTGATTTCTATTCTTCACACAATTGAGAATCAGATAGATATTTTCAAATAGAAAATTTTAAAAATCGATTGAGTTGTATTTAATTAAAATAGTAAGAAAATGTGTGATAAAGTGAATTTTAAAAATCGCTTAAATATCAAATATTGAAAGTATTTTTTAAAAAAATCTAAAAATATAAATATAAGTTATTCAAAATACCTAAAAACTTAAAAATGGGTTCAACGAAGCTAATCTTTCCTAAAATAATGGTGAAAATCATCACTAAATTAATTTTTTTATTTATAGATTATAATATGCAATTTTCAGTAAAATAATATTCTAAATTGTTTAAAATTATTTATTTGACTATATAAATGGTGTATTGTTTTAAAGCAATAATCTTTTAATTTCATTCATTTTTTATACAACTAAGAAACTAACTTTCTTTAAAAAAGATAAACATTTTATCTAATTTACCTATCTTCTAAATTGATTATAATAATAATTAGAAAAAAATAATCGAAATACTATAATATTTTGATTTTTTTTAATTAATTTTCTTTTTGCTATCATTTAGTTTGGTATTTTAAAAAGTATAAACAGGTAAGGAGGTAAACAACAAAACTTGGTGTGAAACATAAAATTTATCATAAAAGACAGAATTTGTTTTGACACATTCACATTATGTCATATGATATAGAAATGTTTTATTTTTATTTTGCTATTTTTTATTCTTCTTTTGGTATTTTTTTTATTTAATTTATGATTATTGTTAACAAAATATGGTTTAAAATAAAAATTATTGGTAAAATAACTAGATTAGTGGAAAAAAAATGAATCGGTGATTAAAAATTTAATTTGTGGTTGTTTTATCAAATTAGTGGTATAATTTACCATTTTTGTGGTTACAGTTTACTATAGTCCTTTTTTTTCGTTTTTTTAAATTAATGTTATTTCTAAAAGATACTTTTTCCTGTAGATAATGATTTATTTAAATATTGCCAGGGCTTTTTAAATTTTTAGATAAACACCTATATTATCTTTACACTCCATGAGTTTCTCAAGGACAAATGAAATTTCTGCCTTTCCAGGTAGTTATTGTTGCGGCAAAATGAAATTTTTGCCGTCCAAGGTTTTTTTTATGGCGGCCAAGCAAGTGTGACTAAAAAAAAAAAATTTTAAAAAAAGTCCGGACTTGGACTTGACACATATCATGGTTTATCTAGTAAAAAAAACTTCAGTTCAAAAATGGAACTAATTTTTTCGCATTACAAAAGCCATTCACTTACTTAAAAAATAAACCAAATATAATTTTATTTATTTGACTTGGACCTTTAGCTTAATTTACTAAGGACAAAATTACAAAATAAATCAAAGTTATATTTTGTATCAAAGGACATGCTTTGGGAATTATGCATTATTTTAAAAACAAAATCGAATATTTTTCTAAAAAGATCAATTTTTTTCTAGAACTTTATTGAGCTGACAATATTTCGAGAAAATAACGTTTCACAAAAAGAGATGAATTTCGAAAAATCAAAAAGTCCTGTGGTTGAACAAGAACTGGACGAAGAAGTGTAAGACAAATAAATTTAGTGAAAAAAAAATGTTTTAATTAAATTTTATTTTAGGACATCTTTATAAAAATTTTACAATTTGAAAAAAAAAATTTAAAATACCATAGAATGGGGTGTTCAAGTGACTATGTACATTTTCAATGTAAATCCAAATAATTTCAATTTTTGTTTCTTATATTTTCATACAAATTTAATAAAAAAATTTTTTTATTCAAACCCCTCATATTTTATTTATTAAAAAACGAGCCGATCCCCGGCGTACCAGAAAGCTTAGACTTGGTCAACTTACGAGTAGGCGTTGGCTTCCACGTATCTTTTTCCTTTCCAGATGACTTGTTCAATTTTTCTTCAATCTCGTTCAGAATTGACTTGGGCGAGTCATTCGAACTAGCATTAAATCGAGCAGAAGCTCCCGATTTGGCAAACGGATTCAATCTGGGCGTGTGGCCAATTGTGGGCGTTCGCGCACAACTGTCCTCTATTTCAATGTCTTGTGAGTCCGAGTCGGTCATTTTAATTGAAGTGTTTAAGCTTGCTGGTTTAGCTTGGGTAACCTTTTCGACAATAATGGCACTTGTGTCTTCTATTTGAGATCTAAGATTATTCTCTTGGTTCTCATTCCGCTCAGCCAAGTATTTGGTGTAGTTTGTTGGCTGAGTCTCTTCAGCCAAACGCCTCTCTTTTTGGTATTCAACTTCGGCCTTTTTCTCAGCTAAAATATTCAAATTTTGGGCCAGTACCAAAGCCCTTGATTTGGTGGCGTACTTAATGGCCAGTTGAATAGCGTCCAGGTCCATTATGGTCGCTATTTCGTAGGCTCTTTGCTCCTTGCTACTCTTGCACGCCAACATAAACAGCTTCATCAAAGCCTCACGAGCACTACTCTCAAATCTATCCACATTTTCCTCTAAATCATCTTGGTCCATGTCCAAATTAGCACTAGAACAATCGTAGTTTTTCACAGCCTCACCAAGTTGTTTGTTTTTCCAAAAGCCATTTTCCAAAAGTGACTTTTCCGACTCGGGCTCGAGCAGCGGTGGCGTGAACTGCAAGGTGCTGAGAATGGGCCTGGGCAACACGTGCGGATAGCGGGACGCTCTGCATAAAACAGCTTTTATCATCTGATTCCTTTCGGCGATTCCCACAATCCAGTAGTTGTCCGATTTGTGATTCACAGTTGCTCTTAAATTGGACAATGGAGTCCAAACTGCGGTCTTTGAAATGGTCCAGCATTTTGAGTGCAAAAACCCATTGGAATCATACACGTACGGATTTCCTTCATCGGAAAAACCGAGCCATTCCAATTTGCTGTTTTGGCTCAGTGGTAAAATGCCATGCTCGGCGTGCAGTGCGCCATTCGTGTCATAAATTGAATAGCCAGTCGAATTGTTGGATAAATTGTAGGCGACAAAAATTCTGTGGTCGTAGGCTGCGACACAAATGGGAATTCCGGACAGGCAAATTATTTCTTTCTGAGTGCCAGCAAGTCCAAAAATTCGCAAAAATTTTTTGCTGGTGCAGCACGCGACCAGACTCCTGCTCACACACACACACTTTATGTGCTCTTTTTTCACCATGTCCATGTTCCATTCTTTGCTATTGTCCAGCGAATTGATCAGAATTACCGTCAATTTACTCTGGTTGCCAATTGAGCTCGACAAGGCCGAGTTGACTTCAACTTCCTGTTCGATGCTGGTGCCAGGCGATGCCAAGACCACGGCTTCTTTGGACACGTCTGCCATTGTGTATCCGAATTGGTTTTTAATGTGAATTGTGTGATGATGTGAAGCGTTGTGAAACTCGATGTCAATGGACTCGTCTCCCTCGGTGCAAAATTGTGTTATCAAGCCCACTGAGTTCCAGCACATGAAACGCTCTAGCAGAGCCAGAGGAGTGGACGAAGGTTGAAATGGAGCCTGAATGTTGCTAAACTCTTTGAAAAGTTCTTCTTTCTTTTTTTCGCTCAATTCCACTTCCTCAATGGCGGCCTCATTGTCCGACATGTTTTCATCATAAGTCATAATCTCCTTTTTGACCGAATCGTAGGTTTTTTGCTTCAACTTTTCCAAAGATTCACTCTCATCGTCATCATCGGCGCCAAGAGTCAGCTGAATGTCATCATCGTCTTCCTCGACTATTCTTTTGCTAGCCACTGGTTTGTCCATCAATCCATTGCCAGAATTATCACCACCATCATCATCATCATCATCATCGTCGTCATTGAGACGCTTTCGCTTCTTAACAGGCTCCTTGATCGGGTCTCTTTTTTTGCCCACATCCACTTCCGATTCATTGCTCCTTTCATCCGAATCAAGTAGGTTCAGCAAATCGTCCATTTCTAAATTTTCCTTGTTGCTTTTTTTTGTCTTTTTTGCTTCAACGCTGGCTGCAGAGTCGATGTGGTCACTGATGCTTGGTTTTATTTGTCCCATGCTTCCAATTTTGTCACAAAAAATAATTTCATTCTGGTGCCAAATGAGTGAGCAAATTATTGACTTTTTACTGTAAGAATACTTGAAAACAAGAGACTTATTTATTATGGAATGGATAAAGATCATTTGAGTGTTGGTGCAAGCAAGGACGTATTTTCCATCAGGCGAAAAGCAGGCTATGCTAGCTGAAAAGTCTTCGGCAGGGTTGGACTCATTTTTGAGGTTGACTTTAAATTTTAGAATCCAGCTTTCGCGCTCATAGAAATGGATGTCTTTGTGGCTAGGAATGGCTATGAGGCCGGCGTCTTTGTGCCATGCCAGTTTGGCCCAAGTCGGTGAATCGGCAAAATCATTGCATTTTGGATGCAAATTAGCCAGAGTTTTGCAATTAGTCAGGTTTGAAATGGACCAAAATTTGACAGAACCATCACAGCTTGACGATGCGAAATATTTTTCCAATGGATCGAAGACTATGGATAAAACGGGCGCCTCATGACCCGAGAACGAGGTGAATTTTAAAGTGTTCAAGTCGACTAGATGAATGTCGAAGTCGGACGACCCGCAAACCAAATGGGTGTTTGATTTGTTGATGGCTATGGATGTGATTGGCAGAGTGAATGAGGTGACTACACCAAGGAGCTCGTTAGTCTCTAGATCGTAGCGCTTGAGTTCGTTTAGCTCGTCGCTAACATAAATTTTACCTGCATTGTAAGCTACGGCAAAGCATTTCTCTCCAACTTGGATCGATGTGTTGTCCAGATCGTCGAAACCATTCCAGATGCGAACTTCGCCGTCTTCGCCAGTTGTTAAGAATTTTTCATTTTCAGCAAAGCAGATGTCTGTGTAGCCTTGGGCATGGGCGTATCGAGTGTTGTGCATTTTGTCAAATTTATTTGGATAAGAAGTTAACAAAATTTTTTTTTTCTATTTTTGCCTTCAACTTTGTTTGATTTGAATTATTTAAAATTTTTTCAATAAAAATATTAATTTTTGTTATGCTATTTTAAAAGTCTTTTACTAAAAATATTTTAATTAAGGTTCCGCTAATTCTAAACGTCCACACTATCTCCAGGATCGATTTTCGACCTCAAATTCGAGGTCTATTTATCTGAAAATTCCCTTAACCAAAAATTTTGAAAAAAAAAATTTAGAAGACTACCTCTCATTGAGTACATGGTGCTTGTACTCTGAAGGAAATTTCCAAGGCAAAAATAAATATAAAATGTATCATGTAAAATAAACATTTATTCTCATAGCTGAGAATATAATCTACAAAAAGGTGTGTTGTGTTTATATAAATTTGGCTTCGTTCATGTTTTAGTACAAGAAATACCATCAAAAAAGTGTCATTTTTTAATAAAAACGAAAATAGTCCTTCAAAACACCATTTACCATATTTTTTTTATTTCAGATTCTGAAGCGTTTTGGGAAGTATTTTTATGTCTTTTTTTTCGAATTTTTTAACCAAAAATTCACCTTTATTTTGCTAAAATAACATATCACATTCTATTTTCTATTAAATTTAGACAAATATTAAAAGTTTTATAATTTTCAAATACATTTTATTAATTTAGCTTAGTATTATACATTTAAATGTTCTTGATGTTTTTCATTTGACCTTCCACTAAAATAAGTATTTATTATAGAACCATAGCTTACATTTTTCTGTATTCTTCAACTACACATCAAAATCTTCGATATAATATTAAATGGATATTCTTTTTTATAAATTCCTCTCTTGATTCACAAATCAGCTTTTTCATTTTCATAAAAGTTTGATCCGTTTTATTTTTAAGACGAACAAATTGTTTTTAGAATCACCAAAGACCTTTTAAAAATAATAAAACTTGAAAATTATAAAACTTTTTAATATTTTTCTAAATTTTATAGAAAATATAAAATAATTTTTAGCTATAAAAAAAGGTCAATTCTAATAATAGTTAAAAAATTCTAAAAACAAAAAAAAGAAATAAGGGTCCAAAAAAACCCTTAAAAAATATGCTTTTTTGGTAACATAAGTTACCATGATTATTTAAAATATGTTGAAAAAATACGCTGAATACAAAAATATATGTTAATTAGATTAAAAATAAATTTGTATATTTTTAAGTTAAAATTTAAAATTTTTCACAAAAAAAATTTGATACAAATACAGGAAAAATTCATATTACTTGTTCTTAACAATTTTTACAGACCGATTTAAAAACTTCCTTCCCTACACAAAGATCACATGTAAATTGATTACTTTTGTCACAAGTAAAGCTCGACTTGTTTCCATTTCGGAAACAAATGGAACTTCATAGATTCTTTACCACATGGCTTTGAAAGGCATCAAACACTTCTTGCATAAAAGATGCCGATAAAAGCTAATCTCTTTTTTGTAAATTCAATATGAATCTATCTTTGACATGTCAAGAATCATGAAAAATTCTGACAGTTTGGTCTCATTTATTTACGTGCAGAATAGCTTGTTGGTCAAACTTTCTCATCTAAAATTTATCGTTTGCCTAAACCTTTCTTCTGCGTTCTCAATCAAAGCCATACTGTTCTATTTTACCAATTTTTGTCACTTACTATTTCTTCTTCAAAATCATTATCAAAGTTTTGATTATCTTTATAATCATTATAATTATCATCAGAGACTTCTTGTTGGGTATCATCCGAATTGCTAAGAATTGCAAGAGCTTAAAAGGCAGCTTTCATCGAGACATGATTCAAAAAATTATTAAATATTATAGGAACTATTGAAATGGAGTAGAATTAGACATCTCTTCGATTTATTTATCAAAATAAAAAACAATATTTTTAGAGGGTCAGAAAAAAACCCTCTTGGAGTTAAACGTATACTTTTTTTTTTGCATGAAAATAAATTTTGGTAATCAAAATTAATTAATTATAAAATATTTTTGATTTTAATTTTAATGAAAAAAATCGTCAAAAATAATTAAATTTATTGAGCATTAAGCAAAATAAGTATCAATAAAGATCGAAAGAACCCCTCCGGGTTTTGAGTGTTAATTGAATAATCATGAGTTAAGATTTTATTTAAAAAATTTTTCTATATGATTTTAATTTTGGCCATTTTTATACTCAAAATATGTTAAATACATATTTTTGGTATCCCAGCTACTTCTGTTCGATTATAAGATTTTTCTGCAGTCGGACGCACAAATTGGGAATTAAAAATAAAGATTAGATAGAAATAAAAGATTCATTAAAAAAAAATATTGCTTGAGAAACTTTAATTTTATTTCGAAATTTTTAATTATTGGGTGCAAAATGGGACGTTGAGTAATAGATTTGATGCTTTAACTAGTAGTAGTAGTATAAATGCTGTGGGAGACTTGGGTCTCCAAGTAGTGGCGCACGTAGACGCCCCACTATAACAGCCACTTGCCTTTTTTTCTTTTTTAAATAAGCTATTTTTAGATAGCTTTTTTTACAAATTTTATAAATAAATTTTGTTTTACATATTTTCTAATATCCTATTTTTAGGAAAATTTTAGTCTTAATGGTAACAAAAAGAATATTATAAAAAATAAAGTAGTTTGTCAATTCTATTTTTAAATGTGTTGGTGTTAGTTACGCATCTGGTCGCTGCATCTAGGGCATTCCAGTCACCTGCGGTCCTGTTCGTGAAGAAGTTGGTGCGTGCCTCGCAGTTGCGAACCAACTGGCGCTCAATTGCCCGATGACAAGTTCTGGTGTTCCCTGCTGGACCGTCGTGGCCATCAGACGCCAGCCTTTGATCGCCATTGAAAATTGAAAAAATATCTCATTTGGGGTCACGGGGTCCCCTGAGATTGGATACAAAAAAAACAAAAAATAGGTAAAATTTTGGCTTTTTTTGAAAAAATCTCGAGTCTAAATTTTTTTTTGGGAGAAAAAAAAAACAAATTTTCTAGTAGCATACTTTTGGCAATTAAAAAACTCCTTGAGCCCCTGTAGCGGAAAAATTTTTTTTTCAATGCCACCCTAAAAATTGGCATTCGGTGGTTTTTACATATGCAGATTACGAATTTAAGGTCGAAAATCGAATCCTAAGATAGTGTGGACGTTTTGCATTGCCGAAACCTTGTTAAAAAAACTTTATTATAAATTATTAAATTCAGCCTGAAACTGGCCATTGGCTGACTTTAAAAATAAATTTTATTAGTTTACAAAAAATAATTTTCAGTTGTTTTTAATTAATTATAAAAGAAATTTTTTTTGTTGCCTGAGGGTGCCGATGTCATTACACAAGAATCATCTCTCAATGTGTCATCAAAAAAAATGAAAAAAAGACAATTCTTTTGAGCCTTTTTTGTTAGTCTTCTTCTTCACTTTTTAAATATATTAGATAACTTAATTGCAAACTTTTAACAAAGTAAAAATCATTACCGATGAGGCGTTCATTGCACCATTAATACTAGGCCCCGGAAGATAAAGCCGTGGCCATTACCGGCATGTTCATTTTCTATCGATATTTTCCATTCTAAATTTTTAGTTATTTGTTGTTTGTCCATATATGATTTTTCAAACAAAACCCATTAAATTGTCTATTCTTTTTTTAAAAGTCAAGAATTGCATACTTCAGGAGGATCAAAAAAAAGTGGACTAGGATTTTAGTCCTGTGGTTGTTCAATAGTAACTGGCTACCATTCCGATGCAATATCGTCTTTTGTGACGCGTTGTTTTCTATAACTAAGAAATGCCTTTATCCAGTTGACGACCGATAATGGCATTCCTTAGGCTTTAAGCTTTAGGATAATGAGCTCATGTGAGACTTTTTCGAATGTTTTTGCAAAGTACATGTAAATTACGCCAGCTGGTTGTCTGCGAGTAACACAATCTGTTAGAAAATCTACCTTTCTTAAACATGGGCGTTAATCTTTATTGCCTGCGTAGGTATCTGATCGACATCCGATGTCTTGTCGTCACCAAGGCTTCTGAGCTAAAGCATAACTTTTCTGGTGTAACAATATCTTCTACCTTAAAATCTTGGTCTGGATGAACACCACACTGGAAAATGTTGGTAGCATGAAAGATTTATTCTTTTTTAGTTGATGCCCTGTAGACTGACTGAAAAAAATTATAAAGTAGTTCACATATAATAGCTTTGTTGGTTACAAGTCCTCCCTTCTGGTCCTTCACTACTACAAATGATTCTCTTGCTGAAAATTAATGGTTTAAATAGGAATACAGTCTTATGGGGTTCTCCTTGGCATCCCTTGCCAATAAATATTCAAATGTAATAATACTATTTTTAACAACAATACTCGCTAGTTTACAGAAATCTTTAAACTTTTGAATACTTCATTCTTTTTAACACACTTTCCAATAAAAAGGCGTCTTTGGCGCTTAAAGGTGGCACCAATTTAGCTTTTCCACCAAGAAGGCTTACGATTCACCAGCGGTGGACGGCGTCGTTAGATAAAAAATTTACTTGCCGGCCCAAAAACTCTTAAAAATTAATTTAAAAAAGAAAAAAAAGCTGTTCTATTTGATATATTTTTTATCTTATTTTTTAGTGTTGTTTAATAAAAAATTGAAAATAAAGTAAAAAATTAGAGTTTATAATAAATAATTTTTTATTTTAGTCAAGAATAACAGCATGCCTTAAAAAAATCTTACATTTTTTGAATATATTTTTTAAATTTAAAATCAAAAATTTAAATTAATTTTAATTAATGAACTTCGATGTTAGAAAATATCTTACGGGTCCTCCTTAAAATAAAATGTGTATAAGCCTTTATTTTTGTTTTTACCAGAGTTGTTTAAAAGTCACAAGTCTTAAGTCAAGTCAATGACTTAAAATTTTTTTTCATTGCTTATTACTTATTACTTAATTTTCAAAAATTTTGAAATTTTTAAATAATAAAATGCTCTTTTATTGGTCTAGGAACAAAATTTATTTAAAGCTCTATTTAAATTTATAAAAATTATTAATGATTTTTTTTTGGATTAATTAAATAATCATATTGATTTTTTAGTTTTAAAATCAGAAAATTAATTGACTTGACTTAACTTCACTAAAAAAAAAAAAAATTTTCAAGTCATAACTTTGACTTAAATTCTTGTGACTTAGACTTAAAACTGTGACTTAAAAACAAGTCTGGTTTTTACCTTTGAAAGTTTGCTTTATTAAGTTAAGCTTATTAAAAATTTTTAAAGAATTAATCACATTTTTTATTGTCCTGAGCTTAATAAGGCTAAAAATTTGTTTTAAATAAATCGATTTTAGATATAAGATTATTTTTTTCAATTTAGGTCTTCAATAAATTTAAAGCACTCAATTGAAGCCTTCATTTTTTTTTTCCATCAAGGAAATTTAAATTAAAAACATTTTGAGTTTCTAAATATTTTTATGTAAATAAATATAATAAATCAGTTTCATTAATGTGTCAAAAATAATTGCATTTTAATTTTTTTAAATAATAATTTGACTATCATAAAATTAATTAATTAATAATGAAAGCGTTTTAAAAATGAAAAAAATAATTGGGTGCAAATTAATATGCCTTAAAGAATTTTTTGATATTTAAAGCATTACCTGTTAATTGATTTTTAGTAATGAATTTGGCTTTTATTTTTTGAATTTCATTAAAATGCCTTTTGACAAATCTTATCTAAAAATATCTAAAATTCAAAATTTAAATTGCATGCAAATCTTTTATTTTTAGTCATTAGTTGATAAAGTTAAATAGGAATAATGTTTAAATGTCTATTTAAGAACTTCTCCTTCTAGAATAAATTTATAAATTCAAAAAAGATTGTTGAAAATTCTAGCAATTTTTAACTCTCAGAATCAATTTTATTCTGGGCATAATGAAACTTGGTTAAAAAAAAACAAAATATGAAAACGCCAAAGCTTTAATTTGGAATGACCAATACATGTTCTTTAGAATGTAACAGCTGATAAATCCTCTGTACCACCAGCATATTGATTCTGCAAAATTCAGAAAATTGGAAATTTTGGTACAAAAAACCAAAACCAAATAAAAAAACCCAAAGCTTTAATTTGGAATGACCAATACATGTTCTGTAAATTGTAGCAACTAATACTTTCTCTGTTCCACCATTTAAAGATCAATTGGATTTATAGTAATATAATTATTCACATTTGTCTGAATTTTGCAGTTTCATTGCAGAGTTTTGCAGAGTCAGTATATTGGTGGTACAGAAATTTTAAATAATAAATTGATAAAATGGATTTTTAAAATTTAAATTTATTAACTCATTTTTTGTAAAGTTTTTTTTGAATTTTTTGATTTCGAAACATTGGTAGGAAAGATCTATTTTTTCATTTTTTTATTTATTTGGAATTTAATTTTTAAATTTAATTTTAAATGCTAGATTAACAATATCTTTGAAATAAATGAATCCACTTAACATGTTAGATATGTTAGATTAAAGTTTTGTAAATTAATTCAAAGATAAGTTCAAATATTTAAATATGAATTTTTTGAATTGATCATCAACTTTAAGATGCCTTTTTTTAAAAAAATTCTAAATTTAACAGTTGATTTCCATAAATTAATTTTTTCGATTTTTTTAATAAAAAAATTGAATTAAAATCAGTTTCTTTAAAAAATTGAAAATTTCGGATATTAATTTAATTGAAAAATTACTCACTAAGAATTAATTCAAATTTAGTTTAGAATAACTCTCAATATCTGATAATTATTTATGGCTTAATAAACTTTAAGTAATCAATTAGTTAAAAAATTGTCAATGGCATGTTCAGCTCATCGAAAAACACTGGACTCGAAAAAAATAGTTTATTTTGTATTGAATAGCTTTTATTAAAAGTTTTTAATTTGAAAAAAGATACAAAACATAAATTTAGAAAAGACTAGAATTAAAAATTTATTTCAATGGAACAATTTATTATAGTGATTTATTTTTTGCGCTTATTTGACTAAATAAATTCGCTAGGAATTTTATTTGGAAATTTTTGTGAATATTGATTAATTGGACTAGAAAAGACGACCAATATTTATAAATGTCTAAGCATGCTTTATAAAAAAAATAAATAAAAAATTATTTTAATTTTTGTATTATTTAATCATATCTATATCGCTTTTGAAAATTTTCATACAAATTTTTCATTTTATTGTTTGAATCATCATCAATACTCTTTTTGTCAAATCTGTATCGTTTATCGTAGCGATATCTTTTGTCAAATCTATACCGTTTGTCAAAACGATAGCGTTTATCATATCGGTATCTTTTAGCCAAGTCCAAGTCATGGTCTTTCACCGTTTCTCCTACTTCATCATTAGGCTCCAATTCATCATACATTTTATATCTTTCATCCTTCAAATTTTTGATTTCACCGTTGTTTTTTTCGTATAAATTATTTAGATATCCAACTAGTTTGTTTAACCTGGAGTGCTTTGAGTCTGGCTGTAGGCTTGATTCAACTTGTTCATCAGCACGTGAAAAACTGAGCTATTGAAATTTATTAGTCACATCAACCAATGTGTCTATAAAATGCTTACCTGATAACAGAATATGACAAAAACAGATAGCTGAATTAAAATTTTCATTTTTCGTAATTTTTTTTAATTGAACAAAATTTCTTTTCTAAAAATCTAAAATTCAGAATTAATATTAAATGCAAATGAAATTTATTCATTTTATTTTTAAAAGAAAAAAACATTTTTTGAAAAATTGAATCTATTTTTTTGCGCTTATTTTACTAAATAAATTCTCTAGGAATTTAATTTTGAAATTTTTTTGGATATTGATTAATTATACAAGAATACAAGAGAATCGGGATCAATTTTGTGTGAAATAAAAAAAATTCTCTTAATAAATAAAAAAAATATCTATTTGATCTGATTAAATATTAAAAAATTTTAATAAAAATTTCCAAATGTCAATTTTAGACTGTAATTTCTAAGCTGGATGAAAATTTGGGATAATCATACAGATAAAAGCAGTCATTTGATCCATCAGAAAAGAAAAAGACAAGCTTGATCAAATAAAATTTAATATTTTTAACTTTGCCTTTTTTAATATTAAAATTACTTGGTTAAAGGCACTTGGAAATTTGAATCAGTTCTTAAAATTTTTCATTTATAAATATGCATATATTTGAATTTGATCATCACTAGCTACAGTGGTAAATAATTGAATAACCATTAAGCCAATTTCCGGCAAAAATTAAACCTAGTCATTTTAAATAAAAAAATGACTTCCTGAAGATTTAACTTTAAATTACTTGGCTCCTCTTTACTTTAATTATTCGCCCATTAAATTTTATTATTAATCTATAAAAAGAAAAACATTTCATGCTTATAATCGTTTTTTCGATCGAACAAAAAAGCTTAATTGATCGCTTCGTTTCAAGCAAAAATGTTTTTACTAATATATCATGATTTTTTTTAATCAAGCCAATTTATTATAAGTAGGAGTCTTCAGACCATAAATTTTATAGAAAAGCACTTAGTTGATGTTTCAACTTGAAAATCTCAAAAATTAGACCGACTCCTAAATTTCTAAATAGATCACTTGTGTTTAAAGAAAGCGTAATTATTATTGTTTTTATTATTAATTTGAATAAAACCCCATGAAGGCGATAAATAGAGAAAAAAAATTAATTATAAAAATACAATCAAATGTAATTTATTTCAATAAATTTAAAAAAATATATAGTTCTATTCTTAGTTTCAATTGTTATGAATTATGTTGTTAATTCAAAAAATTTTATATAGAAAATAATAAGAGTGTAATAAAAAAAGTAAAGTACTACATTTTTACAACGAGTAAGCTTTTTTATCTCCTACCTAAAATAAAAAAGAAAAATTTACTTGAATTACTTGATACACAAATTTTGATCGAAATGGAAATGGTTCGACTGAGCAATCTGGAAAAAATTGGTTAAGAAAACTTGCAAAAGAATAATTAAATAATTATTAAAATAAATTTTTAATGAAAATTGCTGATTATGTGGATTTATCTGCTTAAAAATTAGCTCATAATCTCATTTCGTTTAATCTCGAAGCGTTTTTTATATTAAGTAATGGCTTCGAGCTTATTAAGTCATAACTTAAATACTTTGTGTGGTAATTTATAATTAAAAATATTAGGCGAAATTTAATATCTAAAATAAGGAAATTAAAAAAAACAAACCTTTTAGCAAAGTCAAATAAGATAAATTGTCATGAAATTGGCTCTTTCAAAATGATAAAACGCAATTGGAAGGTGTCCTAAAATTAAAATAAAAGCCAGCTAACATCGTACTTAATACTATTTAATTGTAAATTTAAAAGATCGGTATTAATTTTTAATTTAATCAAGGCTCTTAATGCATCATTAATGATATTTTTTAAATATATCCAACACTAATGTGGATTTGCTTTAAATTATTTATTCAAATATTTTTCTAAATTTATGAAATTATTTAACTTTTAACAAATTTATTGAGGCCTAGAGATTTTAATTATTAAAAATTATCACTTATAAAAATTGAAATAAAATTTTTCATAATTTTTTTTTCTATTGACTCCTAGGATTAATTGAACGCTTCTTATATGAAAATAATTTTTAGCTGTCAATTATTCTTTTAATCGATTGAATAACACTCTTTTGGAAAAAAGGAAGACTCTTAAAATTGATTGAGAAGCCGAAAGTTCTAATTCTTGGTGACTTGCGGGGTTTATAAAAATTAATAATTATTTTTTCTCAACAGCTTTTTAATATTTCTTCCTAACGAACCAAATATAAAACTATTTTGAAACAAGTATCCGATTTCTCGCGCTAATATTACCTCAAGTGTCATCTCTTTTTTTGAAAACATTTTTCAAAATTCAAATTTTTTTGGTAAAATAACTATTTAATATTTTTTAATCACAAAATGTATTCCTTCGATATTTATCTTTCAAATGCTTGCTTAAAATTAATTGAAATATGAAATTTCTCAGTTTATTTTTCACTAAATTCAATAAAAATAAGAAAATGTTTCTTAGTCATATTGTGATCGGTTTTGTTAATTTAAATAAAAATTGCATGCCAAAAGAGAATAAAAATTCGATTTTTTAGTTGAGTATGTGCCATTTTTAAACAATTATAAATATTGTTCAAAATTTTTTATTCATAATCTTCTTAAAAAAGCAGATAAACTGATTTGTGACAAGATTTACCTGATATTAAAAAAATCACTTTTGATTAATTGTTAATTTATTAAATAAATTTTCACGTTCCCATTGCTTCATTCTAAAAACATTCTTTGAACCATTTTTTTAATAAGCTTTTAATTATTTCCACCCATGTCGACTGTTCTTAATCAGATAAATTTAATTTAAAAAAATAATATTCACTCTGATTAAATCATAATTAAAGTTTATATCAAGTAATTAAAAAAGCACTGATGAAATGAACAAGAAAATAGCAAAATATTCTCGGAGGAACCATATAAATTTTTATTGTTCGATTAATCAAAATTTTAAATCATTAAAAAAATGAAGCTTTACTAATTCTAAATGACAAGACAAAAATTATCATTATTTATAAAATATTTATAACTGTTTTCAATCTGAATTTAAAAGAAAATATTTGCCAAGTGAAGTTTGAAAGTCAACTAAAAGCAACTAATTCTTGTGAGGAGTCTAAAAATCTACTCAGAAATTTAAATATTAAATTTTTATTTTTTTTTTAAAAAGCTTAAAAAATAAATCTTATTGATCTCGGAATAAATAAGTTTTTGGATATCAGTGATCCTGCGTCGCAAGGCTCGTGTCCTGTACTATTGATTCTTCAGAATATTTCTTTAAAAAAGGTTGTGATCCGCGCACCATGAAAAGCGATTGAATAGAGCCAGATTCATTTAAAATTAATTTTCTATTAGG
Source organism: Brachionus manjavacas (assembly GCA_019054805.1). Lineage (NCBI taxonomy): Eukaryota > Metazoa > Rotifera > Eurotatoria > Ploima > Brachionidae > Brachionus > Brachionus manjavacas. The sequence goes on along the minus strand of JAHQIY010000003.1, from coordinate 9,448,676 downwards.
TTTTAAAAAAAATTTTAAAATAAAAAAGTTAGCTATTTGTTGTTGTCTTTCTGTATGCCTCTTATCAATTTCATTAAGATTTTATTTTTTTACTTAATTAATTTACTAAATCGGCTTAGTCGATTAAATCGATAAAAATAAAAGGCCCATTTTCCTCAACGACAATTTTAATAAAACTGAACCCCTAAATTATTAAAAAGACCCTTACCCTTGCCTGAAACCCTAAACCAGATCTTCGCCCCGGACTCCGACTGGCTGCACCCACTTCTAATTTAGATGAGTTTTTATTAAAATAGCGATACCACAACATTATTTGCCAAAATGAAAATCGAAATAATTATAAAAGTCGACTCAACTCACAATTCTAAAATTTATTCTACTACTGAAAGAAATTTACCTTATTTCACCTGCCCGACTTGATTTTTTTAATTTAAATACTAATAGAATTTGTTAAATTTTTTAATTTATAAATGATTTTCAATTTTTCATTTTTATTTAAATAGTTCCCTGCTAAATTGTTCTCATTTCGATCTTTATCTAGATTATTTAAGATTAGAATTGGATTAATGAATTTAAAAGAAAAAAAATTTTAAATATTTTTTTGATTAAGTTCTTGAGAAATTTTTATTTTTGTGAATTTATTTTTTTCTTATTTGTTTAGCTTGTATTTTATATATTATCTATAAAAAAAATAATTAGATCCATAAAAATCTTCAAACTAAGCTAATTTAATGGAAGAGATTCTTAGCTTTTAATCTGCAAAAATAAATTTGAAAATTCTGAACTTTATTCAAATGTTTACTTTGCTTAAATTTGAATTATATCATTAATATTAAAAATATAATCAGCTTTAAATATTCTTGTAAGTAAAAATTCTCTTAATTCTTAAAAATGGTATCAAGAGGGTTGAAAAGAAAGCTGAACTTAAATTGTTAAATTCTAGCTTTTAAAATACCAATTCAAAATATTACATAGTTAATTGACATTTTTGTTAAAACTTATTCTCTCTTATAATTACGATTAAAAATTTATTTTTATTAAAATTTTAGCAAATAATACACTTGTTGTCTTGATTATTCAATAATAATTATAACCCAGAGTTTTTATAGAATATTTTTTCATAAATAAATAAATTGAACTTCATTTTAGTAAAAAATTGAAACTACTGAAATTGTAAATTAATTGCCTTTAAATGAATTAGATAGATAGTTAAAGGATGATAAATAAAAAGGAAGCTTTTAGGACGAGAAATGGATTAAATTACTAATAAAAAAGAGTGGGCATCAATATTTTTGTTTGTAGAAAAATCCTTCCTTTAATCAATACTTTGAAAAAAAAATTGTACACGCTTTTATATACAATGAGTGATCTCTCAGGCTAAAATATAAAATAATCTAATAATTAAATTCTTCCAGATTTTGGATCCCAAAGGAAGTAAATGACAAAGGGCTTTGAGATAAACCACTCGTTTTTTTAAAGATAAATTTGATTCATTTAAACAAATTTGAATGAGTGTTAGGTGATGCGAAAACAAGAATAATCAAACACAAACATGAATTCCTACTTCGAGTTAGTTGCTTAATTAAGCTAATTTAATATTTTAATATCAAGATTCAGAAATGAAAGAATTTTATTTGGTTCAATATATTGTATAAATTTTAAATTTCAAAATTATTTTCGATTGTCTGCTTTGAATTGAATCTAATGAACATTAGGAAATTAAATTTTTTAATTGTTAAATATTTTTTAGATCTTTTCTTCTAAAGTCGCTTTACTTTATTACAAATTACTTCAGACGGTGGGAAATTCCAACTGTTTATTCATTAAAAAGATATTTTAATTTCAATTTTTTCATTCTTATCTAGATTATCAGCACAGAGTATGTCTGAGTTTAATTTTTTTTAAGTGAATCAAATTTAAAAATTTTGCTTTCATTAAAATTTTTTACATTAGTTTAAATTGAAATTATAAAATGAATAAAAAATATTGATCAAATTTGAAAGAGCTAAAAAAATTGATTTTAAATTAAATTTTAAATTTTATTTCAAACTTTTTGAAGTCAATGGCAAAAAATTTAAATCATTTGAACCAAAAATGAAATTTAAGTATTGATGGAGTAAGTTTGATTTACTGGAGTTTAATAATTCATTATTTCGTGGAATTTTGAATTATTTTTTTTAGATTGTAAAGAACAGTAAAGCTTAGAAAAAATTGAGTAAGTTGTCATCAAGCTTTCTATTTGACTTCATGTATCCATAATGAAAACTAAAATAAGGAAACTTTACGGAATATACTTAGAATTTGTATACTAATTATTTTGGAAATTAAATTATTTAACCAAAGAACAAAAATTGCATTGGTTTTTACTTTTTTGGGATTGTTTTTTAATAAAATGTGATTTATCAGGTCATTTTATCGTTTATGATATTGGCTTAAATGGGAGAATAAAAAAAAGGCTTACAAAAATTAAATAAAATAAAAAATTAATTCATAAGTCTTAAATTAAAGTTCAAGCCCAGACTTAAATTTTTTTTAAATTAAATCTGGCCACATGAATTTTTTGCCGTTCCATGTAATTATTGTGGCGATGTAGTTGAGACAAAGTCTGAACTTGAATTTAACTTTTAAAATACTCTGAGTGGGTCTTCTTGATTGAGTGGTGTGCATGGAAATAGCAAAAAAAATTTCAATTAAAATTAAAAGAGTTAAATTTCTTTATCAATTAAAAACTGCAAAAATTTTCACTAAAGACTAACACGAATTTTAACCGATCATACTAGATTTAAATCTTTATTAAAATAATTAGAAATTTTCTTTAATTTTTTTTAATTAAAAAATAATCAATTATTTTATTAATTTTTCTTTAAGAATTAGGTATTGTAATTGGGTCTATGGTTACAGCATACTTAAAAATATGGTTCACACTCTTCAACGTATTGTACTCACACTTATTAAATCTTTCTAGCTCATTTAATATAAATCACATCATAAGACTTAAAAATAAATTTCTTTTCTTTTTGTCACACATTTAAGTGTGCTGATTAGCTATTGATAAAAAAAAAGAAAAAATTTTTTTTTAAATTTTATTACGAAATTTCTTTATCTTTTGTAAGCGTTTGAGATCCGATCAAAATGAAATAAATCTTATTTTTAACTTATTTTCTTTAAAAAATGTTGTATTAATCGAATCAAATAAATGAAAAAAAATAACTAAATATCTCTATTTATGTTTTTTCTAAATCTTTGTCATTTCATTACGATAACTTTTTTGCGTTTCTTATTATAATTTTTTTTCAAAATTTAAATAAATAGAGCTAAGATTTTTTTTGTTTCACTTTTGTTACTTGATTAGACCTCTAAGTGTGTTAAAATCAGAGTTGTGTAATCACGCAAAAAAGGCACGATTACGGAATATACCCATTGTAATAAAAAAATTTGAAAAAAAAGTATGTTTAGCACAATAATTTTAATAAAAAAAATTGATAGTGAAATTGGTGTGAAGTCTGATTTTATTCAAACAATGAATAAAATTAACAGAATAAAAAAGTCTAACTTTCAAAAATCTTATTTTTATTCCTCTAATAAAACAGGTTTACAACAAAACTTGTTTCCAATCCTTATTTTTACTTTGAGTCTCTTCCTTTAGATTGCGTTTTGATATTCTCGTTAAATTTTCTTTGTATTGATTTATTTTTGAATTAATAAGGTAGTTTATTTTATTTTTTTCATAATTAGTTAGCTTTGAATTTTTTCGGTATCATTTGTTCATAATAACTTCTTTACAGAAGGTATATTTATTTATTTCCATTCGATTTTAATCATTATTGAGCCTAGAGGGTTCATTATTCTTATTATTTTTAAAGTCTGAAATTGACTTAATTGGGACTATTTTTTAAATGCACAATTATACGCTTCTAAAAAATAAAGAGGATTTCCTTTAAATTTTTAAAACACTTAATTCAATCTAATCTGCTAAAAAATTTGAAATTAGTTGATAATTTTCATTTTTTAATAAAAATTCTCATTGTTAGACTCCAGTATTGAGGCTGGTCACTCTATTCTGACTCTCACAGAAAACTTGTATAAGCAAATTAATATTTATTTTTATTTGATTTAATATGTCTGAATAGATAGATAATTTTATGGGGCATAAATAATATCTATTCACAAATCCAGTAAAAATCTTCACTAATTTAGTAAAAAAATAACACAATCAATAAACAATTAACTAATTCAGTTTATAATATTTATTTCAGAAAAAGAATTCACTAATTAGTTAAAAAATTTACTAATTAAGTAAAAAATATTACCGTACACCTTTGCCCAGCATACTAGGAATAAACCTGAAATTTAACGGGAATTCTATATATGGAATAGTTCCCATCGAAACCATGTTAAAGTAATTTTTTTGAATTTTTTGAGAATTCCGGTTAAAATTAAGAAATGTTCTATTAATAAAAGCTAAATTTAACTAATGTTCTAATAAATTTCTGACGTTTATTCCAGAATTTAAAAAAAAATTAAAAAAATGAAGAATTAAATTCGATTTGGTTTATAAGTCAAAATTAAGGATTCTTCCAATTTTTGAGTTTATTCTATGTGTATAAAATGACAATCCATGGAAATACTAGATCGCTTGGTTACGTTTTATCAATTCAATGGTTATCAGAAATATGGGAAGTTTTCGAGTCTCATATAATTAAAAATTCTTTTGGGTCATGTGGTATTAATTGTCAAAAAAGCTTGCATAAAACATTGAAAGAATAAGTCTCCAAAAATATTGTTTTTAACACCTATATTGATAATATTGAAGAGGAAGAGGCACTAGTGGGTTTCGATGACGAGGACAATTTTGATGAAAATTTAGAGGAGGAAAATGTATCTGCATTAAATATCCAAGAAAGTGTTGAAATTGAACCAGAACAAGCTAGGCCAACATCTACACTACAATCTAATGACATCTTAAATATTCAGCTTTCAATTAAATACATATATTTATTAAATTTAGTTCCGATTTTTTTCATTTTTTACACATAGAATATTTTGGCAAAAAATTCGATCATGGCTTTAACTCGAGTTTACTCGTGTACTGTTTATACTCATCACGTGTTAAGTTGATATTTGTTTTCACCATGCACGATTTTTCACTTAAATGTTGAACTTGCTCTGACTTCTTATTCCAATAATAGCCATTCAAAAATTCTTTAATTGAAACTGGTGGTTCATTGTGAAACTCTTTGACATTAACGTTGTTTATTCTAATACACTGGTTTGTGCTTTGATCAACTGCAGCGACTTCATCGGAACGAATATCTGACCAAAATTTAATCAGATTCAAACGACATTCGTTCAAAAATTCCAACAATGCGAGTCTCTGTCCGTTTAACGCTTTCTTGATTTTATCATGACTTGAGTCCGTTTGTCATGCTTGGAATACCATCATAAAACCCTTCGAACCAGCCGTTGTTTTTATAGGCCCATAGACTTAAAAAATATTTTAAAAAAATTTCTATTTCCCCAACCTTTTTGCTTTCCATTTTTCCTCGAATAGTTTTACTGCTAACTCGAACAAATCTTATATATTTATCAAATTAGTGCAGGTTTTATCTAATTAGTGAATTAATAAATTAATTTGTGACAGTTTTGCTCTATTAGATACGTTTTATTGATTTTGTGAATAAAAAACCAAATTAGTTTTTTTTTAATGAAATAGTAATATTTTTACTGATTTTGTGATTTTTTTTTCTAAATTTGTGGTGACGTTTACTGACGTCCGATTTTATGGTATTTATTTTTTAAGTCATAACAATTAATGAACCTATCCTCTGACTTCAAACTAAGTTCCAAGATCCAAGTTTGAGTGCTTCAGTGTTGGTGACACTTTAACCAAAGAAGAGTTGACGACAAAATCTTGGAGGGGGTTTCATTTCAGTATAGAGCGATACAGATAAAAGTTTTTTCTTTTTTATCTACATTTCATTAAGGTCTACTTAAGTGGTGTGAGCTTTTTCTAACTCCTGACGCAGGGGCAGTAGATAAGAGAAATTTTTTCATCGAAAAGTTTCTAACACTGGACACTAGTTTGGTTGCTCGTCTCTGTACCTTTTCTAATGCTTTAATTTATTGTTATTTTTGAATAATGTTTAGACAAGATTGCGGAGATGACCTACTAGGAGGTCATCTATGGTAGCTCCTTGCACATAACACATAGAAAGTACTGAAAAAAGAAATCCTGTTAAAATTTTTAGGTCAAAGTAAGAGTTAAGATTCTGGATAGAAAAAGCTGTAAGAGAAAAATTTTATAAATAAATGTTAATCTTCAGGATTGTTGACTAGACCGGAATGCATCGTATCCATTCTTGAACTTGTTGACGGAGTCGGCGTCTGTCACTGTAACTGGCAAGGCGTTCCACTCGTTGACTATCCTGTTGGTGAATGTGTTTGCCCGTTGTAGACATTTGGTGGAAGCCTGACCGGAAAATCTTCTTGCATGACCTCTGATACCTCTGGCGGGTCCGGGTTGGGATAGTGAACTTGCTGGAACCGGGGGGTTCACCCAGCTCATTTCGTTGATGCCTTTGGTGAGTTTGAACATCTGTATCAGGTTTCCACGAACACGGTTGATTTTTAATGTGAATAGAAAATTTCAAATTACGTGAAAACGTGATGCCCAGATCCTTTTCTGTGTCGACGAAAGCTAGTGCGCTCCTGGACTCGTCATCCCCCATCAGTAGATCGGATTGGGCGTAAATGTTCCTGCCGGATCTACTGAATTCCAACGCCTTGCATTTAGTGCTTCAGAGCATACGCCACGTGTTTGACCACTCGGGAAGCGCGTATTTATGAAAAAAAAATTTTTGTTTAATTGTTTTATTACAAAAAATATAATTTAAAAATATAAAATAATAAGAAGGTCAATAAATCATCGGAAAAATAATTCAAATGGTTCAGATTAATATTTGAAGCTGTTAATGATGTCTAATAACCTTTTTATTATAAAAAGATTTATTTAGTATTATCATTCAATTTTTATATTCAAATCGTTTGATCTCGATCTTTTTAACTACTTGTTTCCTTGATGCATTTCTTTTAGCTTCAAAAAACGTCAAAATATCACAAATTATGCAGAGCATAAAAAAACTTGCCAGAACTATAATGGAAATCACTATTGAAGAAGTCTTTATTATTTTTCGTATTTTAATTTCATTCGACTCGATTTGACATTTATCGCCACTAAATGAAAAAAAGCACTTACATTTTGTTAATTTCCATTCACTATAACAATATCCATTGTTTGAACATGTTTCATTTTTACATAGATCAATTTCAAATTGGCAGTTAGCCCCATAATAAAATTGGTCACATGTACATTTGTAGGTATAGTGTTTAGATTCATGTTGACTTTGTCTAAAATCAACGCATGTGCTATTGTTTAAACATGGATTTGAGAAACAAGGTTTCAAGTTAAACTGGCATTGCGGTCCACCATAATCAGTGTTACAAGAGCAAGTGTATTTTAATTTTCTTTCCAAATAGCAAAATCCTCTATTGGAACAGTTGGCAAGACAGTCCCCAATGTCATTTGTGGTGTTGATCATATTTGACACAAACTCTCGGTCCGCAATGAAAAAATCGTATTTTTTGCCTTTTATTTTATTTAGAAAAATTAAAAATAATTTAACAGAATTAAATTTTTACTTGTTTGCTGATAATTTCCAGAAAACTTGTCGAAATTTGTAGTAAATTCAGATACTTGAAGTTTTTCATTTGGAGAAGAAAAACCTTTTTTATTAAGACAATTATTTTAAATTAAATTGATATTTAGTTTGATAAATGAATAATTTGAATTTTTTTTCATTCAATTAATTTTCAGAAGGAAATTTTAAATATCCTAAAAAGTATTCAGGAGATGGCACTCGAAAGATAGATAAATTTTTGAGATAGTACAAAATTGAAACCCAACACAACAATTTTCGAGATCGTTTTGCCAGTTTACGACTAATTATGACTAATTACAACTTTAAATTATTCAAAACTTAGAACTCGTCATAGTCAACTATTTTAACTTATCTCATTTTACTTCAGAAAATAAACTTTTAACTATTTGATTAATATTCACTTTTTTAAATTCTACTTTGTGTGTAAGAGTCTATGATTAATAGAGATAATCAAATAATTAATAAACTAAAATAGCACGTTGTGAAAATAGTTATCCTATTCAAATTAAGTATTTTACTCTTTATTTCGGAGCCGAATTTATTTTAATATTATTTATTAAAAAGGGTTGAATACTTTTTAAACCTTTTGAAAATACCGATTTTTAATAGACTTAAACAAATAACAATAAACAGAACCAAAGAATCATTTTTCGTAATTTCCCTAGCAATCTTAGTTTATGTTAAAGCATGTTGAAATATGGTCATTAATTCAATCTAACTAGAAGATTAGAAATTAAAGATAACGTAATTGCTCGATTTTAGTGACATGTCACTCTATTTATAGTGACATGTCACTATTTATCGAACACTGATTTTCATTTTGAACTTTTTCGACTATAGTGAATGTCATTATAGTCGAAAAAGGCCTAAAATTGACGATTTTTACAAAATTTAGTGTCTAAGTTAGTGACATGTCACTATAGTCAAAAAAAGGCTTAAAAATGATTTTTTAAGTAATTAAATTATTTTTTATTAGTTTTTGTCTGGATGACGAGAAAGTGTTTAACTATTAAGAAAATTTTTATTTTATTAATGAATTTTACGAAAGAATATAAAATTCCCAACTTAATCCTTGAAAAAATATAAGTTAAAAGCTTAACTGACCCTTTTTATAACATCAATCAACAAACATAAAATTTAAGGATAAAAATATCAGTTAAATTTTTATATGTTTCGTAATGCCTAATCGCGGCTCTTTTGAATGCCATTGTGTATGAACGACGTATTTCGTTTTCCTGTTCATTTTGCGATTTTAACATCTTAATTAATTATTGTTATTAAAATTATTACTTAAATATATTTAATAAGTATAGGAATAAAGTAAAGGATAAAAAACTAAGAGGTTGTGATAACGAATTTCATTTAAACTAAAAAAAGCTCAATATTTTTCTGAATCAGCGGATAAAAATCTATTTGAATAAAAAATTTTAAATAAAATTATCGAAAAAATTTTTTTTCGATCAACCCTTTAAACTAATCCACCCATTTAATGTACAAAACGACAATTTTTGTGGCCTTTTTTGTATATTAAAAGAATGGAGTATTATAAAAAAAATTAAAACATATGGAAATTTAACTACTAAATTTATCCTAAAATTTTATGGGACCGTAAAAAACTAATACCACAAAAATAGTACAAAATACCACAATTTTAATAATTTTTCACACATTTAATACTTTTTCCACTAATTTAATTAAATCGCAACTATTATAGTACTTTTGACACAATTTTAATAAAATGACAATATATTCATTAAAAGTGCCACAAATTTAGTTAATTATTAATTGATAATTACCGATAAGTTTTTTTCTATTTAATGATAAATTTTTTAAAAAAATATTATCAGAAAATCGAAAAAAATGAGTGAAACACTATCTAAGGAGAGTGTATTAGAAGATCCAGCCAACAAAACATTAGAAGATGTTGATCAAGATTGGAAAGATGTTCTCAAACCAGCTAATGAGATTAGAAAAAGGGGGAAAGCAATTACATATGATTTGTTTAAGTCGTTTGAAGATTTTGATGTGATTCTTAAAGAAACAATCAATGGAAATACTTGGATTTTTAAAAGTCAAGATGGAGATAAGCATCGATTTTATTGCAAATACTTGAAGCATGGATGTCGTGCAGCTTTATATTTACAGTTAACAGACGGATCAAAAGGTAATTGTTTTATATCAGATGATGAGCATACAAATCATCCAAATGATGAAGAAGATTTTCACAAGATTGATCCAATAATATATCAAAAAATAGTAAAATGAATATGAAAATTTTGGTCAAAAACCTGAAGCCATCATAACAAATTTAATAAAAGCTGGCTTGCAACCCCCAAAAAAAACAAAAATCAATAATATTTTGAAACTTATTCGAAAGCCAAAAAAAGTTAGCAATCAACCGACTATGAATGACATAAAAGAATGGTGTGATCAATACAACGAAATCATGCTGAATAGGAAAAACAATTCAGCATGTAGGTGAATATTATATGGTTAGAGATGTTAATGACAAAAAAAATTGTAAACTGTCAAGAGATGAATGTAAACAATATTTACAACGATTAAAAAATAAACCATGGAAAAAATTTGATGAGGTGATAACAGATGTTTTCAGATAACAAACGTGTTTGTGTTAGACCAACAACAAGTGCGATGGCTTCCGAAATCAATGATAATGCTATACTCAAAAATAACTGTAAAACGTTTGGAGTTTCTTATTATATTTTTGGTATTTTTTATTAAATTTATGGTGATTGTAATTAAAATATGGAAAAATTATTAATTTAGGAGTAATTAATTAAAAATGTGGAAAATAAATAAAAAATATTGCATAAAAAATAAAAATGTTATTTTTTATTAAATTTGTGGTAAAAATTACTATTTTTATGGTTTTTTTAATTATTTTTATGGTTTCAAAATATTAAAGCTAAATTTTATGTTAGTTGATTACTGCTGGAAATGAATGTGATTTAACTTATCATGTGTTTACATTAGAAACTTCGATCAATTAATCAAATAACCTTTTTATTCATAATACTTTTTAAGGTTTTCGTAATAAAAGGTAATCGTTAACTTCAAAGTAGAAGTTAAATAGAAGAAAATCTTAATTGAAACTTTGATATAAAAAAAACGATGAATAAAATATTCAAGAATGAATTTTTATATAGTTGAAATTTTGGTTTTGTTGAAATAGTATATATATGTTTAATATAATAACATTCAGCTATTTTACATTTTTAGAAATAATTGCGTAATTATATTTCAAGATTTAACATGCTTAAGTATTGAGTTCAAATTAATATGTCACTAACTTAGACACTAAATTTTGTAAAAATCGTCATTTTTAGGCCTTTTTCGACTATAGTGACATGTCACTAAAATCGAGCAATTACGTTATTAAAATTAATATGACATTTTGTTTTATCAGAAATTAAAGTTCAAGAAATTCAAAACTTAAGTGCTATCTAAATTTATAATTTTTTACTTGAAATTCGTAAACTAGGTCCTTTGAAGCACTTAATTTTTATCTGAGAACCTCAGAAAAAAATCTAATACCTAGAGATCTACGAATAGCTTATCCTTTAAAAACTTCTAGTTTTTAAAAAATAGTGTTAAACTCCATTTTTTTTAATTAACTAGTTAAAATTCTGAGCAAGTCTATGGCTTTAAATTTTTAAATTTTAGGTCTATTTCTTAAAAAGCCTTAAACCATGTGATATATTCTAAATTTTGAATATTTTGATTTTATTAAGGCAAAATATAAAAAATTAACATTTTAACTTATTTATATTTTTTCAAAAAATTCATAAAAAACTGACTCAATTATTTAGAAACCAAAATTAAAAGTAAATTATTTTGAAATATTGTCCAAAAAAATAAAAATATGAAAATTTTAAATTGTAAATATTTTTAAAATATTGCCTTTATTGATAATTTTTTGAATATTTTGACCAAAATATTATAAAAATGTTATAAAGTCAGTAAAGTCAACGATTTTGATAAAATAAGATATCACAAACTGATCTCTGATCTGAAACTAGTGTTGTTTAAGTCATAAAGTCATAGACAAGTCAAGATACTAAACTTGTAATTTTTTTTAAAATTAAAATTAAGCTAATTAGTTTTGTTTAACAGTGCAATTTAAAGAAACAATTAATATAGATATTTGATAATAAATTATATTTAATCAAAGTGTATGTTAACTTAGAATTGAAAATTAAATTTTTTAAATTATAGCCGCCTTCTTCAAAATTATTTAAGTAGCGATGAAAGAATTTTATCATTTGAACAAAATAAATATACAAATTACAAAAAAGGTTCTAATTAGCATAGATCATTCAGACAAAAAAATAAATATTTGATCATTAATATTTTTCTGTTAATTAAAATTAATTCATTTTGCTGAATTTATTGAAGCATTTTTGTTTCAAGTTGTTTTATTATCAAAGTTAAAAAATCTCAATTTGTCAATTTAAATTAATGAAAAATAATCTTATTCTTGCAATTTTTGGAAGGTTTATTTGTAAATTCTATATGCCTTGAATGGCTGCAATTTAAATTAATACTGCGAATTAATGCTATTGAAATTAATACTGAAAAAAAATTAATAGTTACCTCAAATTTAATAAAAAATAAATCTCTTTTAGAAATAAAACGAAAAAAAAAAATTAATCATCAATTTAATTAAAACTCTATCAAACTAAAAGGCTATTAAGAATAGTTGATAAAATAAAAATTATAAAATTTTATAATTCTATTCTTGCTTGAAATATCACTTTTTTTGGTAAAGTTTTTCGAAATGAATATTTATTTTAAAGATCGCTTTTTTTGATTTTTTTTAAAATTTTTATTATAAAGTTGGATTACGATAGATTTGTTAAAAGATTTAAATTTAATTTAATTTTTTATATCTTATTTAAAGGTAAGAATTTATTGTAAGCCGATTTATATTGGGATTAGAATTTAAAAAAAATCAAATATTTTTATGACTTGAAGAAAATTCAATAATTGAAAATTTTATGAGTTTAATAAATAGGAAGATTGAAATAATGAAATGATGAAAATTTTAGTCTTGAATGAGTACTTGATTATTAAAATTGGAATTTATTCTTAATTTAAAATTTAAATCTTTATTTGGGAGAGTTTAAAAAAAAACAGGTTGTTTTATAAAAAGATTCAAAACTGATTAGTTAGAAAATTTTTGTAGGATCTTAAATTTAAAATCTCACAAAGACTAAAATTCAAAGCTAATAATAATTGATTTAGATTGAAAAGATAAAAGATTTTTAAAGATATTTATCATTTATGCTTTTAAATAGATCATGATCAATCTTCAAAAAAAAATTTTTTTTTACAAAACAGTATTTAAATCTTGTGTGCCTTTTACCACTAATGGCGTACAAAAGCAAAATTCTAAATTTTCATCAAAAGCTTTACTATTATATAAAACTCAGCCATTTAGCCCACCTAGATTACGCAGTGCAGGTTTGGAATCCAAGTATGAAAATGGACGTGAATGCTTTGGAAAAGGTGCAAGAGAGGGCAACAAAAATACCTTTGTCTGTAAGAAACATGCCGTATGAAAAGAGGCTGACAAAATTAGGACTGACAAAGCTGAGTGAAAGAAGAGTGAGAGGGGACTTGATTGAAATGTACAAATTAGTGAATGGAATAGAAAAGGTAAGCTTGGTCAAGAATCTAGTGAATAAATCAGAAAACAAGGGACCAGCCGGGGCGTTAAGAGGAAATAGCATCAGAGTCCAGAGAGAAAGTTTCCCAGCTAAAATTAGAAACGATTTTGCGGCTGCAGTAAATGCCAGACATGTATTTTTCTCAAACAGAGTAGTTCCGCATTGGAATAGGTTGCCAGAAAACGTGGTGAAATCCAAGTCAACCGCTAATTTTAAAATGGCTTTAGATAAGTTCAATGGAATCGGCTGCTACAGCTCTACACGGCCAATTGGCGGTGATGGGCTTAGACAATCTATATGTTAGGTGTCGCAGCAAGAACTACTACTACTACTACTACTACTACTACTATTATTTTGTTTAGAAGCTTAGAAACTTTATCTGCCGTTTTATTTTTTTTTCATCATTATTTCGAAAAAAGTCACCAGTATTAGTGAATAAAAATTTAAATTGATAAAATAAAAAGTCAAATAAAATTGATTATTCATCTAAATATTCATCATTTATTCTAATTATTAAAAAATTAAACAATAAAAAATTCTCCTGAAAATTTAATTTATTCAACTCAAATATACAAAAAAAAAGATAAAAGCTTAAAAACTTACTATTAGTTTTCATCTATTCTAATTTAAAGTCTAATTTTACAATCAATTTTAATTAATTCCTTGGATAGAAAAAGACTACTGGTATTTTGGAAAATAAACTCTTTTAAAACTTAAAACTCCAGAGTTTCATTTTGACCCTTTTTCAAAGAATTTTGCCAATTTTTTCTTCAAATTTTTTTTTTAAATCTATAAAAATTATTCTAATTTATTTATTTAAAAGTAAAAAAATTTCTTTCGAAATTAATTTTTCGACAAAAAAACAATTTAAATGTGTTTTATTCAATCATCTAAAAATCCTTTTTTGTATTTTTTTTTTCATTTTTTTATTCTCTCTTAAAAATTAAATTTTTATCTTTATTTTCTTTTTTTTGGAACTTTTAAATTTTTTTCTCCTTAAAAGGAGGTTAATTCAATTAATAAATAAATAAATAAAAATTTCTGAGCGTCAAGCTGCAATTAAAGCCCAAGAACTACTTGAAAAATCTGTAACTGTTTTTCTCATTTTTAATATGCATTCATTTAAATCAATGGACGTTATTTCTTCTGTTAGTATTTTTTTTTTCTGCTAGCAAAATTTTATGCTAGCTAATATAATGATAGTAATTATTTTCTTCTGATGGAAATTTTTTTTCACCTGCTTGTAAAATTTTGTTTAGAATTGCAAAAATAAAATTCATATTAAGATTGAAAAGAAGCAAAAAGAAATTAAGCTTGGTCCCGATAAAAAAAATAAAATTTCATAGGCAAATATCAAATTTAATTTTTTCGCTGTCTTTTTGATTATCTGACAGAACTATTTTCTGTATGTCTCTTTTTAGTTGTAGAACCAAGAGGTCTGCCACGGCGTTTTGGACCATTTGAAGATTTGTGTGCATCAGCTTGATAATTTTGATCAATATTTAAATCATTCGGTTCATCTTATTGTAAAGGATTTGATAAGTTTTCACTATTTATAACATTGGATAAATCGTACTCTTGAAACGAATTTTCCAAAGGAGAAGCTTGTTGTTATTTGCTGTTGCTGTTGCTAACAAGTGTTAAGTAATTCAAATTGTCGATTAATATTAACTGTTTTTTCTCTTTTATTTACTTCAAAATTAGCTAGCATGTATTAATTTTTTAGGAAGCAAAAAAAAAATTTAGCTATCAAGTGTAAAAATTTAGCAATCATTATTTAATCTTTTTTACTAGCAGTAAAAAAAAAATATGCAAGCAGAAGAAAAAAATTTACTAGCAGAAAGAAATAGATCTTTAAATCAATCATGTGACTTTAATTTTTTTTTAAATTTAGAATTTTCAAATATCATTACAAGCATAATTTTTAATATCAAACTAAGAAAAAATTACCGAACAACTATTTTTTAATTGTCAAAATGATCCGACTGGGGATTACTGGTAAAAGAAATAATTTCTTTTAAGTTGTGGGATTTTGAGTGCAAACAGAACTTTTTGATGCAAATTACAAATAAAATACAAAATTCTTGTTACTTGATAATAACATTAGACTTGTCAAATGTGTTGAAACATTTGTGAAGAGCGGACTTGTCGAATCTTTATTTTTAAAAGTTCATTTTGATTTCATTTTTTGCAAACATTTCCAAGTGTTTTTGGAAATTTTTCTATTAAAATACCTGTAAAAGTTCTCATTTCTGTTTCATTGAATCCAAGAACAGTTGATAAATCCATTGTTGTTTTTTGAGAAAAATCTTCTGTAAATTTATCTTGTAAATTTACATAATTTACAAATTACTAAAAGTCTAATTTCAAAATTATCGATCAATCTTACTTTTTAGAGAAATCATTGCATTGAGTTGCCCATTCCCAGAAAATGAATTCATTCTTTCTGTAGTTTCTAAATTCCATAATTTAATTGACGAACTTCCCGTAAACAAAACATTTTCAACTTCTTCTAAAACATTCACATCAGTTTTGTGACATTTGAATTGTTTAATTTCTTTTGAAGTTAAATTCCAAATAGAAGCATTTCCATTTTCTAAACCACATGCTAATTTACCATTTTCCATTAATTTCAGACTAGTTGCTTTAGATCCTGTTGATAGCGAAATAAAATTACTTGAATTTAGAGGGTTATAAATTTCAACCGATGATGAAAAGCTATAGGCTATAAATGAACTATCTATCACTTCAATGGCACTAGTATAAGCTAAAAAATTATTGTAATTGAAACTTAATGATTCTAAATTATAAAAAGATATATTGTTTGCTGTTTGAACAACCACAAGCAAATTTATTTTTGGTATAAACTTGAGATTTAAAATTGATTTTGTTAAAAACAATTGTTTAGCAAGTGAATACTTCGAGTTATGCTTAGTCCAAAAGTTTATAAAGCCTTTTTCACATCCCGACGCAAAAGTTGTGCCATTTACACGACTTAATGCTTCAACTGAACCAGTATGATTATCTATCTGTTGAAATATAGTCCAATTCGAAATAAACCAAATTATAACTGTACCATTCCAAAGTCCACTAGCTAAATTATCTTCTGGCAATAGTTCCAAACTTTTGATTTTTATATTTTGAAATTTTGTTTCAATTGAATAAGGGTATTTTTTGATTGTTTTTAGATTCTCTCCATCTGACGCGGCTATTATGTCTTTTAAATGATATTGTTTAATCAAAAGATTCAGGAGAGCAAAAATTTGATAGAAATTTAGCGATTTCATTTTCAAATTATATTGATATGGAGTTGATTTTTATAGGCTTCTCTTTAATAGTGTAAACTACTTGATTTTTTAAATTAAACTTGTAATAATAATATTAATTAAGAAAAATCTAAATCTCAAAAACTATTTTTTTTAAATTTAAAATTTAAACTAAGAAAATTAAGAAAAAACAACTCTTTTACATTTTTAGATATTTTAATGCTTATTTAGGAGCTTTTGTTTTAAATTATAAAAAGAAAGAACTGAGTTATTTTAAAAATATAGTATCAATTTATAATAACAAATATAACAAGGAATACTTTTTAAATCAATAAAAGAAACACAAATAATATATTTATATTTTGATTAATATTGAAACAGGATCATGGTTACACTTTTTTTTCATGTCACTACTAACTGACACACATAAAATCAAACTTGATATACAGAAACTTCAAAATCGTTCCAAGAGGGCCGAAATATTAAGTTTTTTAAGTGGGGATCTTCTTTTAGAATCCACAGAATTTTATATATGTCACTCATAAGATCATTATTCGACTACTGTTTAATAAAACTTAAATCAGGTATTCAGAAGATAAAAGCTGAAATGCAAAAAATGCAAATTCGAGTCTTGAGAATCATCAAATATTTTCCACTAAGGACAAGTATCAAAACAATCCACAAAGAAATAAGAATCGACTTGATCGATGACAGAACGAACAAGCTTTTTCCAAAATTTATCACCACCAAAGCCATGAATTAATGGCTCACTCAAATCCAGGACTTTCTGAATCAAAGCTCCTCCAGAAACAATTCAAAGTACAAAACACCAAACTCTTATCAGAAATTTATTTTAACAACATTTTAAAATTAATAGAAAATTAAATATTAATTTTCTACTCTAATTGTACACATATAATTATTACATATTTTAATTATATTGCAACCATGTGGGTTGTAAAGAAGGCTCTACCATTCGGAACTGCCCTGGAAAAACTTTTCCTAAATTATTTTTTAAATAAATAATTCAAAATAGTTCCAAGAGAGACATCAAAAATTTTGCGTGAAAGACAAGCAAAAAAAAGTGCATCAAACTACCATAATTTTTGCTTTTAGCTTTTACCAGAAATTCTTCATCAAGTATTTGAGATATGAAAGTATTTTTTTAGGAAAATAAAATCTAAGTATTCCGTTCGTCCCAATCTCAAAATTCATTTTTAATTCCTCCATTTTTTAAACGATTATTGTAACCTTTATATCTGACTAATTTCAAAGTATCATCTCTAAAAAATTAAAATTAATCCTGAGAGCTTATTTTTATTAAAATTAGCGGGAGGAAAATTATAGGCCGAGCTTAAATACTTTTCTAATTTTTCACAAAGAAAATGTGAGCAGAAAATTCACATTTTACCTTTTTTAGCGAATTATTGTTCAAAATTTTCAATTTTCAAGTAATTTTGTCCGATTCAGCATGTTTATCTAAAAATTAGATTGAAATTTATGAAAAAAAAATCTTTTGATTTAAAAATGAATAAAACCAAAGTCAGAAGCAGAAGAACTTGATAAAATATGCAAAAGTATTTTCATAAAAAATAAATACATGGAATTTTTTAAAATTTATTTTGCTTATAAATTGTTGCCTTGTTTTTAATGTTTTTTTTTATTTATTTATAAATTTGAAAAAAGAAAATATCAAGAACTTTTTTATTTTAAAGACAATTAGAAAGTAATTTAATAATAAAAATCAAAAATATGTAGATATAGATAAAATATATTTTTTAGTTTTGAAACAATAAAATTTGAACAAAAAAAAATAAAAATAAATTTTTTTACTTATAATATTACTCTGTTCAGTTTATTAGTTCAGTTCATTTGACAAAGTTCTAAGAACAATTTTTAAAAAATTACTTAAAACCTTACTCTTTTAAAAGGCGAAATTTTAAATAATCAAAAAAAAAGAAGAAAAAAAAACGTAAAACATTGTTTTATTTGGATAAAGTACAGCTAGTTTATTATTCTTCATATAATCTAGTTCAACAGCGACGAGCATTAACAAATTAAAATAATTTAAAATCTTTTTTACATTGTATAATTTGCTTTGATCATAAATCCATTCAAAACAACAATTTTTCAAATTCTGAATTAGGCTATTATTTCCAAACCGGGCGTACCATTTTGAATTAGGAAAACTCTTGACAAAAGCAAAGATTTAACATTTTAAAAAATTTTATTCAAACAAAAACTTACATTCTACATTCCGACATTCATCTTTTTTTTTCTAAAACAAATAATTAAACTATAGTGGAAAATAATTATCGGTTTGGCAATCGACAACATCACTTATGTTCAGAATTGAGTCATTTTTTTTCCAATCTCGGGTCCAATTTAGCCTAAACATTTTTTTTTTGAACTACCAAAATTGCGGGTCATGTCTTTACAAGTTCATTGTTTTTATTTTTTTTAGATGTGTCCAAAGTAGATGCGGAGTTGCTTTGAATTGAATGGCATTGAGCCGACTGCATAACTAGACCTTCCAATTTTTCTACCACACTCAAGTCCAATGTGAACAGGTCGAAATTAAACAAACTATTCTCTGTAAAACTGAACGGTTTCACCAGGCCACATATTTTTGCCAATAGATCAAATTGTTTGGTCGAGTGTACAAAAGCGATCTTATCATAGAGCTTGAGCATTCGTTTTATGTAGTCGGCGTCGTTTCTGGGCTGCCTTGGCTCTCGGTTGTGGTTTGTGGGCTGTTTATTTTGAGAATACTTTGACTCTGAATATTTTTTATAGTTTTTTTCACCTGACGATGACGAAGAGTTGGACATGGAGGAGACCGTTGAAGATGTTTCGTCATCGTCGGGTTTGGGCCTTGCCGAGCCGTTGACGCTGCCGTTCCGGTTCGACTTTGGCTTGGCCTCCTTGCTGTGGTGCCTTGAGTGGCCGTTCTTGTAGCTGTAGTAGCTGTCGGCGTCCGAGTCGTTCTCGTAGTCGTTGCTGTTGCGCCGCTTGTGGCTGCGGCGATGAGTGTGGTTGGAAGAGCGACGGTGCTTGTCCCGATCGCGCTCTTTCCGAAACTCGTCCTCGTCTTTGTCCGAGTTGGCCGAGTTTTTGCGTCGGCGAATTTTTTTCAGCTCCTCTTGGTCGATTTTTTCCTCGAATTCCGATTTGGTCTTTAGTTTGTTTGGTTCTTTGTTCAGGCACAGAGAGGACAGAGAAGTGGGCGAAGTGTTGTAGTTACAAGAGCTGCTCACACTGCTCGTACAACTGTTGGTGCCATTTGTGCTGTGGGAAGGCGGCGGAGTTATTATTGAGTTTATTGTGGACAGAAGATTTTCGGATTCGCTTTTGGCTTTTTTGTTTTCATTCTCGACAGCTTTGGCCTTGGTGTCGCACGATGCCATTATTTTGTTGCTTGATTTTATTTTCTTAAACTTTAGTTCCGGGTCGGATTGGATTTTTTTTTTGTTTTCGTCAAATTTGTTTGAGTCGGTGTGAATGGACTCGTTCGATTGTACAAAGGGACGTTTTTTGCTGCCAGCGGATAAATTGGAAAAATCCAAGTCATTTTTTAGTTTATCCAATTCGTCGTTGTTGGTAATGGCGTTTAGTTTGCTCTTGTGCTTGACCAATGTTTTGGCACTGTTTGTTTTGGGCAGGAGTTCTTTGTTTTCGATCAGGATGTCCGGCGTGGTCCGATTCAGGTTTTGCTTTTTGGGCGGCGTCGTAGGGTTCGCTACGGCTTTTGAGGTGGTGTCTATCGGTGTGCTTTGTGTGCTGGGAGGCTTTGGGCTCTGGCTTGTTAGATCGTTTCGTATCAGACTCTAAAAATTACAATTTTTAAATATTTTAATAAATTTTTTTGTTGTCAACATTTTTTATTGATTTTTTAACACAATTACCAAGGTGCATTTTTTAAAATTTAAAAGCTGAATAGTTATTTAAAAAATAATTTGTAAAAGTTTTAATTTTTTTTCATTTTTGGTTGGAATTAAATTCAGACTGATTGAAATTCTTTATTAAACTAATAATTTAAAAAATTTTTTAATTAAATTTTAGAAATTTATTATTCTAATTTTTTGGAAAATAATTGCTTTTTTTATAAAAATTATTTAATTTTTTTGTTGTTTATCTATACCGAGCTATAGCCTCTTTTGATAAATAATGATCGAAAATATAAAAAAAAATTTTTAGGTTCAATAAAGTAAAAGGTAAATTCTTATTTGAAGCAAACAAATCTAAAGAAATAAGTAGACAAATTATCTTAATTTTATATTTTCGAAGAAAAAATTGACATTTTAATTCAAATCCTCTTTTGGTTTTTAAAAGAAATCTTGTTCACCACTAGATTCTAAATGTAAAAAAAAATAAAAAATTTTTTTATCTAAACTGTTCTAAATTTATTTTTAAATTTAATTCAGAAAGTTAGAAAAATAATCATCATATTCTTAAGTTTTTATTCACCTGAATAAAAATGCGTCAAAATTTTTTTATCGAAAATGGAAGATCTTTCCAAATTAAAGTTCATTGGGTCATTTGAAATTAAGACAAAATATAGACGAGTTATACCAAAAGAAATAAAAAAATATAAAAATTATTTTATACAAGCTATATAAATTAAATTAATTAAAGTATTTAAAACTTGATTTGTAATAGAAATCATATTGAACAGTTGAATTAAAATGACAATGTTGATGTATTGTCAAAGTCTCAATGATTATTCCTAAGAGACAAAAAATTATTTCTAAACTACGGCCTTTAGTTGAAATTGCCTTTATTTCTCTTTAGACCATTTATTTGCATCAAATTAACCTGGAAAAATATGCACACCTATAATGTTTAAGAATTTTTTCTGTAATTTTTTACTTGAGTTTTCGTTCCACTCTTTTTCTTGTATTTTTTGTTCGGAATTTAAAAAAAAACAAATTTTTTTTCACCATAAATTCACTCTACTTAAAAGCTAATTAATTTTTTTCAAGTGAACAAACCAACTTCTTCACTTTTTTTCTTGCAATAAATTTGAGGTTGATTGAAAGAAAAATTTTGACACAAAATTCTTTTCCAGTGTAAGCAAAATAAGCCATCAAGGTGAGTTGGTTTTAAAAAAATCTTCTTTTAAATTGAATAAAAATTTTAATGTTTACACCGTCCCCAGTACACTTTAAAGGAAATAAGCTTGGTCATAGCCTAATTAAAAGCTAAAATATATTCGAACATAAAACCGAAATTAAAATTAATTAGAGACAAGAATCCCAATGGCTTTAGCAAAAAAAGATCAAAAAAAGTTTTTAAATTTAAAATCAAATTTTATGCTTTATTTTGAAAAATTAAAATAAAATCAGTCTAAATTTTAGCAGACAAAATTAAAATTTTGTGAGTTTAAAGGCTCTCTTTGATTATACCAACTAAAAAGAATAAAATTAGAACAAAACTCTTTGGTAACTTTGTGCATTCAATTCTCAATAAGACTCTACCTTAATCTATTTGTTTATAGAAAATAAAATCTTAAATTTAATAATAGATTTTTTGAAAATTTCGAGTTGAGCCTCATTTTGCCAAGCACAATCGAAAATAAGCCGAGAATGATAAACTTTGCGAAGGGCGTCTTTTGTTAAAACGCCATTTTTTTTCTTATCAAAATACTTAGCGCAAACTTTTTATCTCCTGCTACTAAGCTCTAGTTCTAAATTCAATGTTTTAGTCTGATGCCGGCTAACCCTTTTAAACGAGACCCAAAATCAATAAAGACTTTTTATGAATTTTTATTTAAATCTCTATTTATAAAATTTAAAAAAATGAAATGTTACTTAGAGCAATGTTTGATCATCATTTTATTTGATTAGAGAAAAAGCCAGGAAATAAAATTTTTTATTTTTAAAAAGCTTTTCTTTTATCGCATTGAGCTTTGATGACAACAGCGAAAACAATTCTTTTTGACAAATCTGGATCGATTTGTGCAAAAAAGATAATTCAACGCCTTAAATAAGCCAGAGACCCAGTCTAAAATTTTATTTTGGCTAGATGGTTTAAATTGGAAAAATCTGTCGGCTCGGAGCCAGTGTTGCAACAATTTAGCACAAAGCTAGAGAAAACAAGCTAAGAGAGAGAAAAAATTATAAAGTTGGAAATTAATCATCTTTGAAAAGGTTAATCAAGCAAAACCATGAAAACATGTGCAGCTTACCTTTTTGCTAGAGCTCTTTTTCTTTTCACTGGGAAACACAGAATGAGTGGCGAGAAACGACGTACCATTTATTGCTTGATTCAGTTTGGACGAATTTAAATTTACAAGTGACGAATTGGGACTATTGACAGAAGTGTTTGGCGAGTTCAAGCTGCTATTTATTATTGACGATGAGTTGGCCTTTTTTTTAAGACTCGTGGTCGCCGAACAGTTCGATGAGATTTTTTTGACAGTTGCACCGCTCTCGATCAACAGCTTGCGGAAGTCGGGGTTCGGGTCGACAAATGTGATCACTTCTTTGCGGAACCGATAAAGAGGCGTGAGCGACTGAGCTGGTGGTAGGTCAAGAAAATAGTTTATGGTGTATTTTTCGTTGGTGCCATTGAAGAATATGTCGATTGGGAATTCGAATTCGCCGTAGCCGTTTTCTTTGACGCAATACGGCGGCTGGGTGCACTCTCTTGTCGGGTTCTTGAACGTCTCGTGCAGGTTGAATACTACTTTTTGAACGACTTTGTCTATTTGTTGTCGCTCGTCACCGGATCTCAAAAATAAATTCCACTTGTAAATAAAATCGCCTATGGGCTCTTTGAGTGTGCTAGCTTTGTGGCCTATTTCGATCACAAATTGCAATGCCTTTAATTAAATAATTTTAAAACAAACATTCATTTATTTTTTTTTATTAAAATATTTATAAAATTTAGCCCCAACCATCATTAAATTATATGAATGATAAATAAAAAAATTTTCTTTTTTTGTCAAAAAAAAATTCGCAACACACCTTTGATTAAGTGAAATTTTAGGAAAAATTCTCAATTGAAAATTTTATTCTATATTTCCTATTGAAATTTTAAGGTCTTAACTTTATTTATATGTTTTGAATAAAAAAATTTAAAAAAGAAGAGGTCTCTAAGGCGCCAAAATGATCTTCTTGTTTAAGAATAAGTTGAAAAGATAATTTTAGTCAAAAGAAAAACTTTTATTTAAAAATTGGAAAAAAACTTTTTATTTTTTTTTTTTTTTCCAAATTATATAAAACTTTGTCCCTAATATTACAGAAATAAATTAAAAAAAATAAAAAATATTTTTTCAGAAAAATTATTACAATTTTGATTTAGTGTAATTTTAGGAAAAATTCTCAATTGAAAATTTTATTCTGTATTTCCTGATTTCTCTATTGAAATTTTAAGGTCTTAACTTGATTTATATGTTTTGAATAAATTTAAAAAAAAAGAATAAAAATCTTTTTTATTCTTTTTAAAAAAGATTAAAAAAAAAAATCTTTTTTAATAGATCTTTTTTATTTCAAATTAAAATAAAAAAGATTTATTTATTTATTTTTAAAAATTTTAAAAAGAAGAGGTCTCTAAGGCGCCAAAATGAGCGTCTAGTTTAATGAGTAAGTTGAAAAGATAATTTAAGTCAAAAGAAAAAACTTTTTTTAAAAATTGGAAAAAAACTTTTTATTTTTTATCTTTTTTTCCAATTTATATAAAACTTAGTCCCTAATATTACAGAAATAAATTTAAAAAAATAAAAAATATTTTTTCAGAAAAATTATTACAATTTTGATTTAGTGTAATTTTAGGAAAAATTCTCAATTGAAAATTTTATTCTGTATTTCCTGATTTCTCTATTGAAATTTTAAGGTCTTAACTTGATTTATATGTTTTGAATGAAAATAAAAAATTAGCTCTAAAGGCGCCAAAATAAGTGTCTATTTAAATGAATAAGTTGAAAAGACAATTTTGAATGAATTTGGCTTTTAATGAAAAAAAGGTAAAAAATTTTAAATATTTAAAGACAATTTTTTCTAGTGCTAAAATTACGCAAGTTGGTTTTAGTAAAGACAAAATGATTTACTTCTGCCATTATTTGGATCTCGATTGCTTGAAACAAGACTGAAAATGCGCAATGAATATTCTACTGTAATTCCGTGTTAATTGAGTGTTTGATAAAATGTTTTTAATTACATTATTTTAAAAAATTTTGACAATTGGTTCAAGAGACAGCCTCTTGTGACTATTTGGCTATTTATTTTCGACTTCGAATGAACTCTTCTATTTTTTTAGCACTCAAATAAATAACATATCTAAATTTAAAAAAAAAGTGTTTTTTATGCATCCAACTTTTTCCGTTTATGATATATTTTAATTTTTTTTAATTTTAAAATTAAAATTTTTCACTTTTGTGTTTTTTTTATAATAATTAAGCATAATTCTTGCCGCTCGCTCCTCTTATAGACCCATAATACTTTAATATTTTGTTATCCAAAAAATGATGAAAATTAAATGCGTGCTTCGAAATTCTCGAGAAAAATTTTCTATTATTAAAATAAAAAAAAGAAAATTATACGAATATAATTTGCATTTTTTGCTTCAAAAATGTGTGTGTGTTTTAGCAAAGCAAAGTAAATGAATATTAACTTGAGCTAAAAATATTCAAAATGAGAGTAAATGAGAAGAGCACTGGGGCCCTCAAAGAGTCCGTGCGCTAAACCGACAAAACAAAATTCCCTTCTAAAGCTACTTTAAGTATAGTTTAGGTCGATGAAATAATTAAATAATAATATTTTTTAAATAACGAGAAAAATAAATTTAATATTATAATATGATGCATTCATCGCTTTCAAATGTCTCTGCTTATGCAGGTATTTGAAAACAAGGCCTTTAACTGAGAACATTTTACATAGCTTAACAAATCTAGAGCAAAACAATTGATCGATAAGATACGATTATTACCTGCATGTTTCGGGTGCGCGACTAAAATTTTTAAACTAATTCACATCATTAAAATCACAGGAAATTTTTAAAATCAAATCAAAAATTTTATTCAAGTTTTCCTCTTTTCGAGACTTTCAAGTGAATTGATCTATTAAAATTTAATTAAATAAAATTAATTAAAAAAAAAATATTTTTGAAAATTTAAACAAAAAAATCTGATCTTATTGATTAGCAAGACACATCTGCATGCAAAGTATCAATTATTTAAATTTAGCAATTTTTGATGAATTTAAATTGATAAAATTCAAGACACTGAACACATGCTATTGCCTAGAAATTTATTTTTCAAAATTATCTAACACAATAGCTAATTTATATTTTTAGTAAATTTAAGTCTAAAGTTTACTTTTTAAAAAAAATATTCAAATCATTCTTAATTGTTCTAGAATTTGACAAATTCGACAAAACATCAATGGCTCAGTTAGTTTACCTCTTATGCTTTTTGCATCGACAAAAAATTCTGATAATTAATTTTTTTAGCATATTCATTAATTTTTGCGACTTCAAACTGAGATATGACTTCAAGTCTAATTTAGAAAAAAAAAATATAAAATCACCATAAAATTTGTCACAAGAAAAAATTGAACCTTTATTTAATAAATTTCAAAAATTTAATAATCTAATAAAAATAATTTGTATCACAAAACTTAAAATTTGATTTAACTAAATTTGTAATATTTTAAAAATAATTTTCGAATAAAATATATAGGTTTAAAAATAATGCGCTTTAAAACATAAAAAAACTAGTCGAAAAAATTAACTTAATAATTCTGATCTAGTTGAATTTCAAGCAAAAGCTTTCTTCTCACAGTTTTTTTGTCCGCCACACCTTAGATAAATCTATTCATGATATGTCCTCGATGAAGAGTTTAAAATAATAAAAGAAACTCAAAACTTTGACTTTTGATATGCCAAATTTTCGAGCTTTTAAAATCCAAATAATTAAACAAATAAATAAAAATCATAATTATTCTACTCAATTCTAAGCTTATGCACTAAAATGTCATTTTCTTAAAAATTTCAATTTCGATTTATTTAAATGCGTTTTGCCGAAATCAAGCTTTACCTGAGCAAAAACTATAATTTGTCTCATTTGAAAAAAAATTCCACCTTGGTTCTTGCTTTTTCCATTAGGCTTAAAGTGTTTATTTTTTATTTATTTATTAATTTGAAAATATTACGTCCCATGGACTTAATAAAAAAAAATTAAAAATAAATTTAAATAACTATTACTAGACAAACATTTGAAGATTGAATCCAAACTTGGTAAAAAGTCATTGATAGATTAATAAACGGATGGAAATAAATCTGCTCATGGCTCAAGTCTTCTTGATTAATCATACAAATTTAATTTTTCAAATTACGCAATTGATCAGCGTAAAGGTAAAAATAACTAATATCGACATTTTCAAAATCATGTCAATCTATCCAGGTAAATTTTAGAAAAAAAATTGACAAAGTGTTCTAATTGATATAAATTAAAGAATTGATAATCTAAAACTTAAACTATATTTG
Organism: Brachionus manjavacas; assembly: GCA_019054805.1. Classification (NCBI taxonomy): domain Eukaryota; kingdom Metazoa; phylum Rotifera; class Eurotatoria; order Ploima; family Brachionidae; genus Brachionus; species Brachionus manjavacas. The sequence goes on along the minus strand of JAHQIY010000003.1, from coordinate 9,421,517 downwards.
TTTAATTTTTATTTACTGAACAGAAGGAGCTCATTTCGAATTTTAAATAAAAAATATCTTTAAAAAAAAATTTATTTCAAAAAAACTAAAAAAAACTTTTTAAATTTATTATTTTTCCCTAATTCTTAACATTGTAGCGTGACAAAAAGTTTTAAGGCTAAAGCTATTCAGACAAACTTGGGAGAAACCCAAAATAATTTAATAAAAAATAAAAAAAATAAGATTAGATTATTAAGTATTTTTAATATTCATAAATGTCTTAAAGCGAAATGAAAATTTAAAAGCTTATTTTTTCCATTAACACTCTTCGATCAATTGATGAGTTTTAATTGTATATGACAGATATAATTAAAAAAGAATAATTTTTGACTATGACTGTAAATTTTTTTCAAAAAGACAAAGAAAAATTAAAATTTTATTCACTACAAACAAATAATTAATAAAAAGACATTTACATGAAGACCAAGTTAACAAAAAAATAGCCATGATAAAAATGCATTGATGTCTCTGTGTTAGGCGTGATATATTTTTGGAAAAAAGCCTAAGACATTTAAAATTTGTAAATAAAAAATAATTTAGTTTGAGTCTATTGTTGACCAAGTTAGAATAAAAGCGCTTCAATTGGCCTCAAAATGGATATTATGCTAATTTTGCCAAGCATAAAATCAAAGCTACTAAAGTTTGCTTTTGGCTTGGATTTTTATCTAATAGCCTTTTAATTTTGAACTAAACTATACTACCTCGTATGATACTTGCTCATTTATTTCGATTGAAATGTTTGTTTTCTTATTCTAGTTGCAATTTAGGCTTTAACCTAAATTAAAATCGGTTAATCCATCAATAAGGTTATTAATAACAAATATATTTTAAACAGTTAATTTACTTTTGCTCGATTTCATCTGATCGCTACGGATTTGGCATAAAATATTTCCCACACAATCTAACATAAAAACAATATCTATTTAGGCATAAAATTATCCAACATTAGAAAAAAAATGAAGGTTAAAATTTTTTTTACAACAACATGACGTCATTTAACATTTGATAAAAATTTAAATCTTCACTCACATTCAGTCAATTTTATTTGAAAAAAATATCCTAATAAAAAAAAATTTCAATTAAAATAAACATTTGATAGAAAAAAAATTTAACATTGAATAAATTTTTTTTTACTAAAAATAGATTTTTAAATTGCATTTTTACTCAAATCGCTTTAAAATTTGAAAAAAAATTAAGAAACCAAATAAAAGATATCAAATAAATACAAAAACAAAATAAAATAAAAAATAGCCCCCAGGACTTGAGTAAAATAAACAATCTCTTGAATTTATCAATTATTCAGCAATGATTTGAAAAAAAATATTTTTTTTTTAATTTAATAATTATCGATTATCGTTCTTAAAATAAGCTCTGACCTAATTGCATTTAAATGAACCAAAAAAGTTGAAAATCTTTTAACAACTAAATTAATTTTTTTGTTTTTTTTTTCAAATTTTACAGAAAGTTTAGTTAATAAAATTTAATTTAATATTCTAAAAAGAGAATTCGATTTTTTTTCAATTGAATAATATAATAAGAAAATTTCTGGATATTAGAAATTATGTTTAACTTGAAAACAAAATGTTTTAAATAAATTAAATTGCATAATTTAAAATTTACTATTTAGCTTTTGATCAATAATGAAAAAGAGTGATTGTTTTAAAATTTGGTTATTTTGAAACAAATTTATTCAAGCATTAAGCTCAAGTCTTATTAAACCAAACTGGCTGCGCTGAACAAAAAAAGAAGAGATTTACCAAAATGCTTCGATATCAATAATTATGATATCTTTGTCTGAAATGTTTCATTCAATAAAATTTTAATTCTCTGGTTCTAATTTTGAAGAGTTTATTTAGTACTCACATATTAAAATTGAATAATTAATCTATCTCTCTTCGATTCTCCCAAAAATTCCACATTTTTTTCATTTCTATTCTTGTAATTAAAAAATAATCGGTTGATACATTAAAAAGTATAATTTTAGCAATCTTAACTATTCAAAATATTTAATTAGAAATGTAGTTTTTCAATTTTGAAGGCTTCAACTATGCTCTATGAAAAAATTAATGATGAATGCTATGTTTTTTGTTTGCATTTGAATAAAAAATTTCGAATGAAAAAATTTTTTTGTTCAATTATTTAATTATGTCAAACAGTTTTAAAGATTTTTATTTTTTTTTATATTGGACTTTTATCTAAAACAAGTTAAAATGTTCTCTGAAGTGTAACGAATATACCGACCACGGCTCAGGGACATAAATAAGACCAGGATATTTGATTCTTAATTGTGTATCATCCCATAACCAGTAACTCCACAAGGCAACCAAAACAAATGCTAATTGAAACATGTTAAACAAAAATCTTCCATTCTGATCCATTTTTCGCTTAACGATCACGTTGTAGAGCAAGACCAAGTGCATAAAAGCCAGACTTGATATAAACAAAGGTGTTATTTGCCCTTCAGTCACCAAATACCTTAGAAAAATATGAATAAATGTTATTAATTAATCTTTTTCTATTTTTTTGTTACCAATAATAAACTGAACTGAAAATTAATAGAATATTTTTAAGAATTTGCTGAATCAGTGAAAATTCTGGACCAGATTGATTTTGGTTACAAAAGCAGTTGGTAAAATAAATGTTGATACATAGGAAAAAAGGAATGTACCACATGTAATGACCAAGAACTTCGTCATAGAAATAGAGCAGCTCAAAGGACTTAACGAGCGCTTTAGGCTCTAATTTTTTCATTATTGGGTTATCTTCAACCGATAAATGAAGTTGATAGCCTATTAGTGATAGACGATGGTTAATTGAATCACCGACCAAATGAATACTTGCACCCATAATGAAAAAAATGATACACAAATTTACCAACATTTGGTTTGACTTTTTCGATGCTTTATTCATCAACTTTAAAAATCAATTTAATCAATTTAACAGAATTAAGATTTCTTACATTATAAAGACAAAACGGTGTGATCACATTGTAGGCCATGTGAAAATAGTCTCCAATGCTTGGCATGCTAAGCGGAAACCATTCTTGTGGTGAAACTAACTGTTGAATTTGTTAAGATATTGAATTTATTTTTTTTAAGTATTTAACCATTGCTATAGGCCGGCCAAAATCAAGAATCCAGTTTTCCAACGCAAAAAGTGTCCAAATAAGCCATTGAAAATTATTTTGATCATTTTTGACAATTTGTTTTTCTAAATTATTTTTTTTGACCATTATTTTTTTAGGCAATATTAATTATAAATTTCTAAAAAATATTAAATTTCGAGTAGATAAAAATAATCAAAATTAAAAAAATCAGTTTTAAATGGCTGTTGATAATAATAAAAATTATTTTATCAAGATTTGTTATCAAAATGAAAATATTTGGTAAAACATGAGTTTTTTAATGGCTTTTAAATTGATAATTTTCATATGCAAATATTTTTAAAAGAATAAACACGTCGTTTTAATTCTAAAAAGAATTAAAAGGTCAAATTCTTTTTGGCAATAATTCATTTTTTATATTTTTAAAAAGAATTAAAAAAAATTATTTAAAATTTAAGTTATAAAATAATTGAAATCAAAAAATAATATCCTGATACTTTTATCTTCTTTTCCTTTTACATTCTAAATGAAAAAATATTAAATAAATTTATTGAGGGTTTTCTTAATGCTGTATAAATTTTTAACTTGATTAAATATGCATTCGAGGCTATAGAAAACACTAATCTATTAGCAGACTTCAAAATGTATATTTAAATATTGATAATCCACAAAGAGAATACTTCAAATTCATAAATAATTTAGAAAAAAACGCTCTAAAGAATAATCCTAATTATTTTAATGTTTGAAGAAGCAATCAACAATATCTTGTATAAAGTATCATTAAAATTAATTAAATCATAAATATACGATGTAATTCAAGATATAAAATTATAATAATAAATCGATAAATTTTCATCTTTATTTTTCTGCAATTTTCTGTCAATACTTTTCCATGAAATTTTTTTACATTTAAAGATTCAAAAAATAGTAAAACTTTAGATTTTTTGGCTAGGGATTAAAAAGTAAACTTGTATTCGATCAGAATAAAAGTTTTTAAATACTTTAAATTAAATAAAAGATTTAGTTTGAATTTTGCAATCGATAACTTCAGTTTTTATTATAAATAAAAATTTATTGTCTAGATAATTCTTTAAAAATAGTTTTTATTAAGTTTATTTTTTAACTATACTTTAAAAGTTTATTAACTTAGTGACTAAAAAAACTCATCTGTTGTCTTAAAAAATAACATTTAATTAAATTCATCCCAAAAATTGCCCTGGGGACACTCTAAATAAAAAAAAACAATCACTCAATAATAATTAAAAACTAAAGATGAAAGTAAAAGTTTGACTTGGATTTAAAAATATCGATTCATCTAAACATTAATTTATGCAACGAGTATAATTTGATATTTATTAAAATTCAAAATTAGTTTTAATTAATATTGTATAATTTTGCATCCGTCTTTTTTTCTAAATCAGAGTTAAAAATAACCTGTGCATTGGTTGTTTCAATCGAAATTTAGAATCATGGTTATTTTATTTTGAGAATTAATAATAAAATTTTGATTATGGTATTAGAAATATTAAGCAGAAAATTATTTTTTTTTAATTTTGACTAAAATTGAATAGTAACAATAGAAAAACCAGACAGCTTGATTTTCGAGTAATTTAATATAATAGTCAATCTTTCTGAATCAATAAACAACCTGTTTGATTTCGCTATAAACAATTTTAAATTAATTTAGTAATTGTTTGTAAGGAGATTATAATGGAGTTTTATTTTTAGGCTTAGAAATCTTTAGCTAATGGAAAAAATTTTTATTATTTAAGGTTAAATGCTTTTTAAATTAATATAAATTAGTCTAATTTTTTATGCTTATTGCAAAATAACTATAAATATTTCTCGCTAAAAAATATTTAAAAAAAATGACAATTTAAGAGAATTTAATTCACAATTCTTTAAATGATAATTTTTGAGGCCTTTCATTTTGTTTTTAAGACTAAGACCTCAAACAAAAATTTCTAAATTTCTTAATTTTCTGTTAATAATTTTTCAGAGCCCTAAAGATTCGATTTTAATTATTTAAACTTTAAAAAAAAGATTCTTTTTGGGCCAGCCATCAAATTGGGATTTTTAGAAATAGAAGAAGTATAATAAATTAGCTTCGTTTAATATATCTAGATGTTTTTTAAAAAATTGATCTAATAATTACTGAATTTTAAAACAAATTTATAATTTAATTAGATAAAAACTTTATCACGAAATATATTCGATTTACCTTTTGCTTCTTAATTAGATAGATGAAGGCAATCAAAAGGAAGCATTAAAATTATTGATAGTATATTTTCAATTTTTAATAAAGAATAATCACGCTATCACATTTAACCTTTTAAATTTAAATTAATCCCAAATCATTATTTGTTTAAAAAATTTAACTTAAGACTTTTAAAAAAAAATTTCAATAATCTGAAGATATTAAATCAGATTTCCATAATTCCATCAAAAAAATTACAAAATTAAAGAAAGAGTAAAAAAATTTAATGTAAAATTTTTTATTTTTGTGCTTTTTCACATGTGAACAACGAGTGAAGTCTAAGCTTCGTTGATTTTGTTCCCCTTTATCTTCGCATTGAATTCTTTCATTTTTTGGTAGAAAGATTTCTTACTTTATTAAAACCAGGTATAAAGTTAATATCCAATTTATTCTTTAGAAATCTCTCAATCACTATTTTCTGTCTCATAAAAAAAAACTCTATTCTAACTTAAATCATTTTTTATAGTCTTACATTTTTAATTCTTTTATTGTATTTATTTAATTTTTTTTAAGTATGAACTAAAAACATTTGGCTGAAAGGAAGGACTAAGATCCATTCCAAACTGCAAACCCGAACTTTATTTTTAATAATAAGTAATATAATTTATTTTTTGTTCGATACAAAAAAATAACAATTTATTAAAATTTTTTGACTATTTATTGTCTTTATTAATGTATTGTTTGTCAAAGATGTACGAAGTATATCTGGGTCTCGTTAAGAATGCAACAAAAAATGATAAAATTTCACGATTAAGTACAGCTGTAATCTTTTAATTGTAATCTTTTTTCTTTGATATCAAATAATACTTAACAAGTATCAATTTTTAACAAAAAAGTGTTTTTAAGCACAAAAGTTGCATTCAATCTGATAATTACCGTATTCCCTCGTTCGATATTGCAGCCTCACAACCTGAAATACATCTTTGGCGCAGGCAATAAACACCATCTCGCCCATGCTAAAACATTCTTAACTTACACCGCATGCGTCAAAGTTGTGTTTCGAGTCTTGGCCCACGTTGAAAGTAAGGATTTTTAAATTTTTAAATTTAGATTTTTAATTTTTAAATTTTTAAATTTAGATTTTTAATTTTTAAATTTAAAAAAATAAAAATTATTTTTTTGAATTTTACATTTGACCCAGCACTGTAAATTGAATACAAAGAAAAGTTAGAAAAATGATTATTTTATTTTTTATTTTTTGGAAAAATCTCAAGCTTAAATTCCGAACTAAATTTAAAAATCTTTACTTTCAACGTGGGCCAAGACTCGAAACACAACTTGACGCATTCGGTGTAAGTTAAGAATGTTTTAGCATGGGCGAGATGGTGTTTATTGCCTGCGCCAAAGATGTATTTCAGGTTGTGAGGCTGCAATATCGAACGAGGGAATACGGTAAATGTTTTTTTAATCGATGATACTCGGCACTGTGAATATTAGAAGAAATAAACTAAATTAGATTAAAAACTCAAAATTGATTCTGTAAATTATATCATCTAAATCCAGCTCAAGCAAATACTCTAAAATTTAGATTTTAAATATCAAAATGTTCTGACTTAAAAATGTCCCACTCAAATTTTTTATTCAGAATTTTTTTAATTTTTTTTTATAATTTTAATTTTAATCTTGTATTTTTCTATAATTCTTTGCATATATATAAATATAGATTTTAGGCCTATTTTTAATAAATAAATAAAAAAATGAATGTGAATTTTAGAGGCCGAATTTAAGTTATATAGTTATATATAATAGCTGATACAATTTACAGGGTAATTTGCGAGAATTAATTTCGTGTTTTTAGAAAAGAAAATAGTTTAATTTTTTCCATTTTGTTGTGCTTTTTGTGCCAAAATTTACGAAACCTGATATTTCCAAACATAAATGTGCCTCAAAAAAAATATCTTCAACAAAAATTTTATGTTTTACTTAGTTTTGTTTTAATGTGTTAAATCTTCGCCCAAGTTGTTGATTAGTCCTTTTTAATATTTTTAATCTTTTCTACGATACTTTCTTTTATTAGTTTCATATCCAATTTGGATGCAAAGACATGCTGAAAAGTTTTTGATATAAGAACCATGCTAATTCTTGTAACTCTTTATAAATTAAGGAATACTTACTAGAAAATTGACTTGGAAGCACTTTTACCTCACAAATACATTCAAGTTACTTTAGGCAGTCAATTTTAAAGAATAAAATTATTGTTAAGTTTGCTCTTTTCTTTCTGGTTTCTTTTTCGATTTTCCTGTTTTATTCTTGAAAATGTTTCGGCATCATTTGAGCTGTTTTAGTTGCTTTTCATTCAAAAAAATGATATTTAGAAATCACAACTTGTCATTTGAAAAGAATTTAAATTTATTTTAAGAATTATTTATCTATTTTTAGAAGTTAAAAAAAATAAATTAGATATCAATAATTTTTTTTGATATCATTAGAAAAAAATAGATAGCATTAAAAATAAGCCATTTTTTCTACTTTAGCTAACAATTGAGCACTTCGTTTTATTAAAATGATTGAAAAAATTTAAAATTGACTTTATCTATTAATATGAAATTTAAAAAAAAATTAACAGCCGAGTAAGTTAAAATAGTAATTGTCTAATTAAAGATTTCTTTTATTTTTTTATTTATTAAAAATAAATAAATTAATTGATTGATGTTTTCTCTTTTGATGACATTTGAAGTTACATTATCACAGAATCTAGGCAATTTTAAAAATCATAAACTTCTTTGGAACAACAACAAAACAAAATTCACTTTTTTTTTTTTTAGTCTTTAAATCACATGGAAACTAGCCATTAGATAAAATAAATGTTTTTTTTAATTGTTTAAATTTAAAGCATAATTAAAATAGGATTTTTGACGCGTTGACAAAAAATGTGGTCAATAGACTATTTAACACTAGAAGACCTAAAAATTTTTTAGGCTTTTTTTCACAATTAAAAGTTAAATTAAATAAAAATCCAGCAAAAAAAATAGAATTTTTTACATAATTAAAAATCAAAAAGTAATATAAATTTTTAATAAGATTTAATTAAGTTAATAACTAGAAAACATTAAAAAAAAATATTTACTTAGAAACCTAGAAAGTTTTTTAGGCTTTTCAAACATTACGAAATGTTAACTAATTTTTAGAATATTTGATTCAGTTAATTGTTTTTATAATGACAAAGAATTGTAGAAAAAAAGATAAAAGTATCCAAATTAACTATTTGCTTTAATCAAAAATAAATAAAAGTTTTAAAGACTTCCGGGATCTTAATGATTAACAAAAAACCTCGGCTCTAATATTTTTTCTATGTTGAACATTTTCTTAAGATTCAACAATTTTTTAAATTTTTTAAATTAATTATTAATTTTATTTTAATAATTGAATAAAATTTTTAAAAATTTTAATAAAAGATTTTTTTAGACTTCTCTGGTCTAAATTGGATCCTCTAGTGTTAAGTCTTTTAGTTTTTTTAAAATTTAGTTCATTCACCTTAAATTAATTATTTAACATAAAAAAGTTAATATATATCATGACTTTTTTAACGCCCGCAAATTGATATGACTGCTTTATTTAAAAAAAACTCTACTTAGAAAAAACAATAAAATTATGATGAAAATATTTTTCTGCGATGCAATTTTATTTGAGAGTCATACAAACTTTGGATGGTACTTGTTTCATGGAACAATATGGTCATTTAGATTTGGAGTCCTTTAGCAAATTTAAAAAGGGTATTTTTTTGTTGTCAGTCAAATTTTGTTTTATAATGATAATTTATTATTATCATAAAAATTGAAATTATCGGGCCAAATTTACAAAAAAAGGCTTCAATTTGGTTCAATATGAATTGAGTTTTTTCATAAATTAATTAACGGTTTGGTTATTTCAAAATTTACGAATAAATTAATCACTCTACATAAATTATTTGCCCCAAACTCAAGTCAGCTAAGAATTTCGATAAAAAAGAACTCAACATCGAAATAGTGCAAATTATGTACTCTGTTCTCTTTGAAATTTTCGTATTATTTCAATATTATGAAGACGATTTGCATTTATGTTCTTTAATGTATGCGTGTGTGTTTTTTCTTCCTCGACACCAATCTTGATGATGTATTCAATTTTGAAGTTACTTTTTTTCTCCCTTTTTTCCATACCGTTTTAAAGTTATTCAATTTATGCTTAACAAATAGATAGAATATTTTTTTAGAAAATAATATTTTCAGCAACAACAAAAATTCTCAAAATTTTCTTTCCCGTTTCTCGAAGCAAAGAAGTTTTAATGAAACAATAATGAAGAGAAGAAATGTCGATTCGACCAAGCATCGAAAGCAATTTCATGTGAGAAAATGTAAATTCACCGACGGAATGTATGGCAGGTGAGTGAAATGTTTTAAATAGGTGTGTCTATTAACAGAAAAATTTTCACTCTGTCAAGATTCTTTCCATTCTTTTCTGCTTCAAATTAGTTACCTTTTTTTGGAAGGATCGTGGTTCAATTCTTTTTAAGTAATTTTATTAAATCTTAGAAAAATGCCACAAAACACAAAATGCTGCCTTTGCCTTAAGCATTTAAAAGATTAAAAGGTTCAGATGATCCGGAAATGTCTCTGCCTTGAGATTTAAACTTGGACACACTGACGATTTACATGTGAAACTGATCACCTAAATCAAGGACTAAAGCTATCATTCTTATTAAAAAAATTTATTTTCAGAACTAAAAAAATCTGAGAAAATTTTTCTTAAAATAAGAAATAGAATCAAATTTTAAAATTTTTTGACCATGATTTAAAATGTCTATGTTTCTGTAATTCGAAAGATATAAAATTTTAAAAACTTATAAATTTATTAAAAAGAGGTGAAACCGAAATTTTGGTTCTTTTAAAAAAAACACCATCTCGCCCATGTTAAAACATTCTTAATTTTTAGCGAATAAAATCAAGTGTATTGCGACTTTAGAGCTTAAGTTTTTTTCCAAAAATAAAAAATTTTCAATTTTAGATTTAATTAAGCTTTAAAGCGGAATTGTGAATTTTCATACAAAAATCCCAAAACTAAATTTTAAATTCTTAATAAAAATGTGGCTTTTGAACTTAAGATTTTTTTGTAATTTTTAAAAGGTGAAACAAACAATGTTTCATTTAACAGTCCAATTTAAAAAAAAAATTTAAGAAAAAATGAAAAAATAAATATTTCCCAATAAATTGATTGTTTTTAATCAAATTGTATGTTTACTTAAAAATGAAAAATAAAATTCCTACAATTGTAACAATGACAGAATTTTAACATTTAAATAAAATAAATTTACAAATGCAAAAAAATTCGAATTTGAACAGATCATAGAGACAAGAATTAAATACATTCCAAAATATTAATATTTTTTATTTTCATTAATATTTTCCTGTTAGCAAAGATTAATCTTTTTTTGTCGAGTTTAGTGAAACATATTTTGTTTCATGTTGTTTCATCATCAAATTTTAAAAAGCTCAATTTTGTCAATTTAAATTAATGAAAAAGAATTTTATTTTTGTATTTTTGGGAAATTTCACAATGCCCTTTAAAGCCGCATTAAACTCAATACACTTGATTTTATGCGCTATAAATTAAGAATGTTTTAACATGGGCGAGATGGTGTTTGTTTTGAACAAAAATGAACCAAAATTGTGTTTCGGTTTATTAGGCTCCTTTTTTGAACAAGTTAATATGGTAAATAAATTTAATTGTGTAAATATTTTAACAATTTTGAATTTTGCTTTTTGTTGAATTATTATCAAATTTTAATGAAAAAATTTTTGCGATATAAGGTATTTTGGGGACCCATAGACAATGAACTTGTTGGTTCTTTAAGGTGCTCTTAAAAAAAAGAACAAAACTTCAGTATAAATCAATTCGAATAAAAAAGTAAGGTTCTTTTTAAATTTTCTAAATGAATATTTTTGATTCTTTCTGGATTTTTCAGGTTCTTTTTGGTTCTTTATACTTTTTATACTAAAGATCTTCGGTTCTTTTTCCTTTTTTTTAAGGTTCTTTTTTGTTCTTTTTTGTTCCTTTTGGTTCTTTTTGAAAACCTCAATTGGAATCTCGGACCCCGTTCACCTTCCCCGCAATCCGCCAAAACCAAAACGAACCAAAAAAACCTGAAAGAACTAAAAAGAACCAAAAAGAACCAAAAATAACAAAAAACAACAAAAAAATTCTTTTTTAAAAAAGGAACCTGTAATATCCATTGGGTTCTTTTTTCATTGTCTATGTATGATTTTGGGTCTACTAAATCTGAATATCAATTATTCAATTAATTGGTGTTCATTTTAATATCAAAAAAAAACTCTTTAATTAATTATACTAAATATTTTGGGTCATGTCCAGAATGTGATCATTTTGATCACCAAAATATTTTTTTGATCACAAAGAGTACACTTGATATATTATATATATATATTATATTAAGCTTAAATTAACTATTAGCTTCTAAAAAAATTAAAATTTAAAAAACTATAAGTATTTGAAAGCAAAAAACTAAAATTATTACAACTGAAAAAGAAAAGGCAGTTTTTTACAAAGAAATGGCTTTGGCGCCAAGAGAATCGTCCAAAGAAGCTAAATTAGCTGCAAAAAAAGCATTAAGCAAACATTCAAATCCGGTAGCATGTAGGATTTGTGGTGAATTTATGAAAAATGAAAAGGGTATTAAATTGCACATGTCAAAAAAACACAAAGAATAATTTAGTTTTAGATATTTTAAAAATAGAGACTTAGTAGTAGTAGTAAGGGGTAGGCTACAAGTCGCGATTTGCATGCAGAATGATGCATAACGCGATGGGTGACGACACCCTGTGTGGTAGCCACTTGCCGTAATTAAGTTGCTGTTTTGTCAAGCTTGCTTGCTTTTGATGGCTACGACTTAAATTTTTTTTTGAAAATTGTTCATAAAGTTTAATATATTTTAATAAATTTCATGATCACCAAAAAAAAGCATTTTTATTTTATCATAAATAAGGGGCTTTTTCGATCACGAAATATGTGATCATTGATCACTGGTCACATTCTGGACATGACCCAATATTTTTAGTTGTTAAACAGTTATTTTAAAATAAAAAAAAAGCTAATTAATTTTCTTAAGGTTTGTCCACATCTTTTTATCTTTTGTTATTTTAGATTTTACTATCAATTAAGTTTAAAACTTCATTCGCATATTTTTTTCAACTTTCTATTAATTCTTATTTCAATTTGTCCACGGGACTTAAACTTTAATGAAATAAATAAAAAATAAAAATAAAAATTCTATCTGCTAATTGTTCATTTTGGCTAATTCATTGGGCTAATAATTCAATTCTTTAGAAATTGTAATTATCGGCAGTATTATGTTTAAGCCGGCTTTATTACACATTTTAGAGGTTAACATTTTAAGACTCTAGAAATTATTTGATAAATTAATATTGAAAATACAATATCGTTGATATTCAGCTTTAGTAGACCCGGTATTTTTTTAATTTAAAGTTTAATATAATAAGTTTTGGTAGTAATTTTTTAACCATAAACTTTTAATAAAAATGCTTTTAGAGTATAGAGCAAAAAGTTTGCCATAAAAGTTTAAAAGAAAAGTTTGCATCTAAGTTATCAAATAAACAGTTTGAACACCAAAAAATGAAGAAGTAAAAAATTATTTTTAGCATCACGAAAATAAAAATCTTTTTTTCATCTTTTAGTACTTTTTTTATAGAAAAAATGTCTTAAACTTGTACTCTCAGAGCTAACTCAAAATTGGGATTTATTTTGTATAAAAAAAATTCCAAACATTTTCTGTCTAATTAATGCTAAGTTTGTATCAACAGTCTAAAGAGTTACCCAAGAAAGTGTTTTTTTAGGAAATGTGAAATTTAAGTACTTAACTTAATTTAAAACCAGTATAATTCCCAAAAAATAATTAAAAAATGGCTACGACTTAGTAAAAGCCAAAAAGCCTCAATTTTGAGTGAGCTTTTAGACTACTGTTAAACAGTTAACGGTGTTTTTAATTATTTAAATTTTTAAATTTTAATTGTTAGCACCAGCTTTGTGTATTTGAAATTTTTGCTTTTGTGGGCTTTGATAATGATTGCCGATTATGTTTTGGAGTTTCGATTCGAATTTTTGTGGCCATTTTGGCTACTTCTGCGTAGCCTTCATGACTCTATAAAATACCAAGGAATTGTAAATAAAATTTTTTTTTTTTTCAAAATAAACTATTTGAACAAAATTAATTGAAGATTTTCGCGGTATTTTTTGCTTCGATTGCATTTTTCTCCGACCTAATATGTTACATGTTTTTACCGGTTCATTGGTTATTCTTTGTCGCAAGCACATACGTCTGGGTGCAATACGTTTGGCACACTGACAAAGGCATATGCTTGTCCACCGTACTTTTATGGCTGTTTTTTGTTTACATAGAAGCGTATTTACGGCTAAACAACTTCAAAACAATCGATCTCTGTCGACCTTTTGCAGCCCACTGCATCGGTTACCCCATAGTCACTCTCGGATTCGGCTTTAAAAGCTACATTAGCTACAAGTGCCGGCTTAAAAAGCAAAAAACAATTCAAAAGCAGAACCAATTTTACCATTCGCTTGTCAAAAAAGCGTTGCCTCTGGAATTTCACCTCAAAGAATCGGAGTACGACCAAGAAATCTCAATTAAGGAACAAAATACTGAACTTGCTTCCAAGACCACAAAATCGGCTAAAAGTAGCATTATTTCAACCGCACTGTCTTATTACCTAAACAGCCATCAGCCGGACAACAACTCGTCGAACAACGCTGCTGAAGACTTTGCCTACATTCAACAAAAAGACTCTGTAAATACGAAAAAAAATAATGAAAAAAATTTTAGCCAAAAATATACCAATTCTGAATGTGTGGACATCAGCAAAACTAATTTTAGTACTAAGCAATATTCGAATTGCAGCATAAAATCCAATAAACCACTAATAGGCACAAGTGCTGCAGACAGTAATGACCAAGTAAATGGACTCAATTTGCCATCTTTTTCAATTCAGTCGTTGGCGCTGACACAAAACAGTTTCCACAACCAGAACGGAAATGTTAATCTGAATGGTATTAATGTAAATAGTAATGGTAACCTTGTTTTAATGGGAAATGGCTCATCTAAACACAACTCTAACCATAACCGTTCCTCGTCGAACAATTTCATGCCTAACAATAGCCACACAAATATTAACATCAATATGACTATTAATACAACAGCGATAGCTTCAGCTACCGCCACTGCCACCACCGACTCACAAAATCCTGCTGCCAGCTCCAATACATCTTCTAGTGCTACTTCAAAAAAAAATAAAAATAAAGAAAATAAAAATTTGCATATTGCAAACAATAAACAAGTTAATGGAAAAGTAAGCGACGATTCTGCGAATGAATTTAATTTCAAACAAGGACAGATTAATAGGTAATTTTTTTAAAGTAATATTTACTCAATTTTATGCCAAATTAGGATTGAAATAATAGACTAAATTTATAAGTTTTTTTTTTATAATAGAATAATCTCTCATAATTTTTCTAATCAACTAGAGAATCCATATCATTGTAAAATAAAAAAATGCTTTTTTTTTAGATAAAAAATTGCTTGTAGAAATATCCACATCAATCAGTTGTTTTTCTATTTCACTTTTTGGATGTATTTGAATTTTTCCATTTTCATGGTTACTTTCATATCCATTGTAGTAGTAGTAGTAGTAGTAGTAGTTTTGACTGCCAGCGAGTGTGCTGATAAGGCACACTATGACAGCTGATGTGATTGATTGCTGCTCATCCAGCAATTGATTGCTGCTCATCCAGCAATCAATGCCTGCTTTAAAGCTGTTAACATTAGGGGCTTCAACTAATTGATTTGGCAGTGAGTTCCATATGTTAGCGGTTCTGTTGAAAAAAAAGTTATCTCTATGTTGGAGCCTCGAAATTTCTTTGTGATATTTGAAGCAGTGACCTCTTCCTTGGATTTTGGTGACGTTAAAATTGTTGCTTTTTTCAACCAATTCTATTCCATGCATGAACTTGTATAATTGAATTAGATCACCTCTTTTTCTTCTTTCCACCAGATTTGGAATGTTTAAAGCCTTCAATCTGCTTTCATACGGTTTGTTTCTAATTGAAGAAACAAATTTCGTAGCTCTGCGTTGAATCCTCTCAAGATTCTCACAGTCCGACTTCAGAAATGGAGACCATACAGGCACAGCAAATTCCAAAAGAGGACGGACAAAAGTTAAATACAATGATCTAAATAACTTACAATCAAAACGAGCGAATGATTTCCTGATGCGACCCAACATTTGATTTGCTTTGTTTGTAGCCTCTATCACTTGATTTTTCCATTTGAGATTTGTATTGAAGATAACTCCAATATCTCTTTCGGTTTCAGACGTTGATAACTGTTTACCATTAATAAAATAAGTGAATTTTTTGTTTTTATGACCGTAATTCATAACCACACATTTTGATGTGTTGAAGAGAAGAAGCCAATCTTGAGTCCACTTGAAAATTAAATCTAAATCTGATTGAAGTTTCACTGCGCTAAATAATTCTTGCTAAAAAAAGAATGTACAGCCATAGTAAACAATGTAGACTGTAATATTGATTTAAATCAGACTTAAAAAAGTCATTTTTAAGTCTTTTCAAATTTAAATCAAGATATCTTGAATATCCGACTCCATTGTGTAATTGCTACCTTATCATTTCTTCTTTCTTTTCTAAAACGTTAAGTGTCCAAACATGCAGCACCTTTGATTACTCATTTCAATTTGTGTTATAATTTTTATTTTTTCTACTTTTTACTGTAATTAATTGTAGTATTATTTGATTATTATTCTGTTCTCTTTTGAATTTATCTCTTTTTCTTAATTCATTTTTAATCTGAAGGAGCTTTAGCTCGGCGCAAATAAACAACTAAAATAAATAACAAGTCATTAGCCTGACTTAAAAAAATTTATTTAATATCCAAATTTGCATTTAAAATTTTTTTTATTTAAAGTGAATAGCTAACTTTTTTTTTAAATCAAGTGAAAGTTTTAGGAAGGCCATCAATTAATGGACTGACAAAAAAAATTAAATATTACTGATTAAAAAGACTAAATCTACTGACAAAAAAACTACATATGATGACAAATAAATTAATTGACTGATAAAATAATGATTTGAGTGACAAAAATACTTTTTTAGTAGTATTACAGACATAGAAATTATTTTTACAACAAATTAATGATTTTGAGGTGACAATAAAAATCAAAATCTTGAACTATAGCACCAAAATCGGAAGGAAGTTCCAGACGATTATGACAAGCTGTTTTGTTCAAATCTCATCATCAAGCTAGAGTCAACTATGAGAAAACGTCACAATTTAAGTTCATTCCTTACATTATTAAATAGCTTAATTAGAACTAAAATAAAATAAAATAAAAATAAAACCTATCTATAAAATAGGTTTTATTTTGTCAGTGGAAATTATTAAAAAGTCATCTCAATATATACATATTTGTCAGTCGTTTTATTTTTATTTATTTTATTTATTTGTTAACTGTACAGAGCTAAAGCTCCTTCAGAATAAAAATAAAAAATAAAAAATTAAGTTGAGTAAAATTAAAAATTAAAAAAGTTAAGTAAAATAAAATCAAAAAATAAAAATAAAAATATGAATAAAGTTTGTAAGAATTAATAACCTGGAATAAAAAATAGATATATGATAATGAGAGTTTTAGGTCATTCAGGTATACATAGTTTAGGTTTCAGGAAAAAAAAGAGGAAATTGTAAGGTAGCAATTACACAATGGAGTCGGGTATTCGATATTTCTTGATTCGAAACCCGCCTTGTATTCATCCACTAGTCTGACAACCAATGGAATGGAATTACTCAGTCCTGTCCCAACATATCTCTCACTCAACTCAAGAAGTCGATTCGAGACTGTCAGTAATTTAAGTTGATTAAAAGCCTCCTGATGCATGATGCTGGAGGGAGTATCATATTTTAATCTGAGGATAGATCTGACTGCTGTATTCTGAATTGCTTGTAACTTTTTGATATTATTTTTTGAAAATGAATTCAAGCAAGGAAACGAATAGTCTAGAATTGAACCAACTAAAGATTTATAAAGATTTCCCAACGTTTTTTGATTAAGACCCCATTTTTTGTTTGACAGAATCTTAATTAGATTTAGCCTTGTATTGCAACGTTCTTTTATTTCTAGTCGTTAAGAATAATTAGTTTTTTATAGTCAGCTAAAATAGATTAAATTAGTCACCACTTTTAATTATATTTGTCATCTTAAAAAAATTAAATTTGTCACCCCAAAAAATGTAAGCCTTTTAGGAAAAACTAAGACCAACAATCGTAGAAATTTAAAATTGCTGAAAATATTATTAATCATTTATCTTAATATTTAAAAAAAAAAACCCAACCGTGAAAAATTAGTTAACTTTCTAACACTTCAATCGGTTTCGGAGAGTAAAAAATTTAACTTAGTCGAATTATTAAATTAAGACTCTTTTTAAAATAGATTATCATCTGATATAACAATTTTTTTATCAATTAGGATATTGCATTGACTTAATGTGTCTGAATTTGTTCTTGTGTCAGCATTTGGTAATGTCTCACGCCAGTGTATCCTGAGGATTCCCCACAGGCTTCCCGTGTGGAAGGTGTTCAGACTTTTCCTGTCAGATTCACATATTCCCCAACATTCGCTTTCGTACATCAGTGTTACTTCTACTTCTTGTACATTTTAAGTTATGTTTCCATGCTGGTCAGAGTCTCTTTGCTTTAGCAAGTCTATTTTCAATGTCTATGTGCGTTCTCATCGGTGTATTGTACTGATTGTGCCTCCTAAGAATGTGAATTTGCTTACACACTCAATTTGTGTAACATCGATGGTGACCGGGATCCAATTTTGTGTTGATGCACATAACTTTCGTTTTGGCCACATTTATTTCGAGTCCGGTTGGTTTAGCGTTGTTCACCAACTCTTGCGTCTTTATATGCATATGTGCTTCTGTATTAGATATTAGCATTAGATCGTCTGCAAAGTCTAAGACTTCAAGCTTTGCTGTTAATCCCCATTGTATACCCCTCGCACTGGCAGTGAAGTTATTCTATTCCAGACTTTGTACTGTGATGTTCCGAAGAACAAAAGTCTGGTCTATAAATACTCTAACACGTCTAAATCCTTCTTGTTTTTCTTTAAGTATAACATCCAAAGAGTTTCTGATCTCTTCGACAAATCCTCTAGTATGATTTCATGCAGCCATATCTTGTTGAAGAGGTCTTGCAAAATTCCTTTTGTGATTTTACCGTCAGCTTTGAGCATTTCTGCCGTGACTCCATCAATACCTGGTTTTTTTCTGTTCTTCAGAGCCTTTATCGCAGATTCTATTTCTTTATATTAAATTGTTATATTTTATTGTTATATTTTATTGAATTGCTAACCATCTTTTCTGTATATCTGGCTCCTCTCGGTGTTCAAGTTTTTGGAGACTCTTTCTTAGCTTTCTTTGCTGTATTCTGCTTTGGGATCAGCTAGGCTTCCAACATCCTATTTCTTTGCTGCATTTCTCTGATAGGCTTTACTTAGTTTTTAACTTTATACAAGCTCCTTCCAGATAGTGATCACTATGAGTGTTGGCAGCTCTAAAGACTTGGATGTCATTTAAGGAAGATCTTCATCTCTTATTAATCATTATATTTGATCGATTTGGATTTTGCCGATAGAAATTTTCCGAAATGATAAGAAAATTTCTAAAGTATACATTAAGATTTTTTTAGGTGATAATTTTTTTTTATGGCTAAAATTTAATTACACCATTTTTGATTAAGTTAATTAAATATTTTATGTTTTAAAAGCCTTGAAGAGGAATTAAAAAAGCTTAAGATAGAAATAGACCAGCAAAAAAAAGTTGAGCAATACCTTCGAGATCAAATAAACTATATAACAAAATGCGATCGTTCCGAAAAGCTGAAGCAAGAGAACGAAACTCTGCAGTCTAAAATAAACGAAATGAGAGCGCAAAAGGAAAAAGAAAGAGATCAACTTGAAAAACAGCTGCAAGATGAGCGAAAAAAGCGAATAGATCTAGAAGTTCAGTTGTCAAGAGAGAAAAAACTTCGAGAAACAAGTAACCAGGCGGCCAAGAAATCAACCTCTCCAAGCACTTCAAATGGACCAAGTGTAAATGAATTAAACCAGAAAAAAATCCATCAACTTGAAAATGAAAATAAAGAACTGAAGGATCATTGCAACAAAAAACAGGATACCATTACCAATCTTGAGAGTGAATTAAAAAGCTTGTCCGCTCTGGTGCAATCGAACGAAAATGTTGAAAGCCTTAAAGAAAAATTGAGAAAATTGGAAGAAAAAAACAATAATCTTCAAGAGAGCTTACGCGAAGAGACCCGTTTCAAAATGAATCTTTTTTCTGCCCTTGGCGAGGCCAAAAGGAAAATTGAATACGTGAACCGTAAGTGATTTGAAATAAAATAACTAAATAAAAAGTAAAACAATTGCTTTAAAGGTCAATTAGATGCCAAAGATACTGAATTGAGCATGGTAAAAGCAATGATAAAGCAATCTTTGTCACACAATACTTTTTCAAATTGTCTGTTGAATGAAACAGCTCAGACGGATTTAATAAGTCAGCTTTTGGCCGATCAGCTGACCAACCTACAACACCATAACTTTAACTCTAATCAAATGATTGGCAATGCCAATTTTCCTAGTGAGGGATCGCGGAGCTTAAGCTGTTCATCGCCAGCTATCACAGATATGAATCGGGTGAACTTTTCGCCAACTTCTTGCAATGAAAACAATTTGCAGAATTTCGATTCAGACAGCATGGGAGTAAATAACTTATTTCCCAAAATCTAATAATATTAAAAAAAAATATATTTTTAAAAAATAACGACAATAAAATAATTAAAAATTGGCTATTTTTTTGAAAATTTTTGCTGATTGTTCCTGGCGCGCAGTAGCATAGTTTTAAACTGCATCTTTTGTTTTTTTTAAGTGTAAATTCTTCCTTGTTTAAATGTTATTTTTTAAGGAAATTTTGTCAAAAGTAGTAAATATTTTTTGGCTTTTTTTTTCATAAAAGTACATCTCAAATCGTTGTTAAAGATTATTTAATCAATACTTTAGTCTTGAATTTATGTATAGATAATTTTTATCAAATGATATTTGTTTTTTTTTATCAGTTTCAGTGAGAAAAAAAAGTTTCATGGCCTAAATAAAAAATTTTCAAAAAACATTATTTTTTTATTACTTAAATTCAAATGAAAAAATGAAATTTTTATTTTTAGCATTGTAAATAATTTAATTTTATAAATTTTGGATATTTTTTATTCTGAAATTAAATGAAAATTATTCATAGATATTTTGAAATAATTCTATTATCTAGTTTGGAGTAAATTTTATTGATAAATTTTAAAGAGAAACATTATGTATTTTCTGCTATGCTTTATTTAATTAGTGATTCCGTTTAAAAATTTTTAACAAATTTTATATTATTACAATCTTGAATTTTTTTTTTTAATATTGCAACACATTAATCATGGTAAATCATGAATTAAATCCTTTTTTAAATATTTAAAAAAAAAAATGATTTAAATCAGAAAGCTTGAAGTTTATGATCATTATTAAATGATCAAAACTTAATTGATTAAAATCTTAATAAAAATTGTCAAATTATCTAAATTAAGTTATCCAAATTATGGCTAAAACTTTTTTAATAAAGCGATAAGGTTGTGAAGTTCGTTTCAATTAATTCAGAAAATCTTGAAAAACTTTTTTATTAAAAGAGATAATTTAGTTCTGTAAAATGCTTAATGGTTAAGCAACTTTGCTTAATCAAAAAATATATTATTTTTGTTAATTTATATAAAAATTGGCCCGTATAGCCGAATGGCTTGCGTGTTAGTCATGCAAGCAGAGGATCGAGGGTTCAAAACCCGCTGAGGGTAAAAAAAATCTTCAAAATATCTCTGCAATACGTGGCGAATGTTGAAACCTCTTTCATCATAAAAATAGGGGCACCAGTTTCGGCTGGGTAATAATTGCGGTGTAAATGATCAACTCGATGCAGTAGCCTCTGTTTCAGATCGAAGCCGTTGCTCAAAAAGGTACTTGAAAAGGAGATGAGCGCCTCCACATTATCCACTACACATAGAATAGGGACAATTATTATAAATTATTATATAAAAATTTTATTTGAAAAATATAATTAAAATTAATATTGAGATTTTAAAATTTTTAGACTTAAAATTTTTTTTTTAGCATGTTAATTTTGAAATTTTTATAACTAGACTTAAATATTTTTTGTATTTTTATAATAAATATTGCGTATATTAAATTAAAAATAATAATGATCAATAAAGAATCAAAAATTGAACATTAAATTCTAAATTCCTTTTAACTCGACATAAAAAACTCATTGAAATACATGAAAAACCGATGAAATTTTTATATTTCATCGATGAAACATTATGAATCTGCTCACTACTCATCGATGAAAATTCAGTTATTTTTTTTTTCACTAATGCTGCATCAAATTTTAATTGACTGGGAGTTATTCAAGTTATTAAGATTTTATTTTTACTACAGATAAAAATTCATAGAATTTTTTCGGTCTTAAAAATCAAATAATTCATGTTTAATAAAAATATACTTTTTTTTAAATCTAAAACTAGAAATTATGATTTGAAATTTAATCATGGACTTCAATTTGCCTTTAAATCGATGCTAAATCTGAAAATCCAGTTTTAATTATTTAATAAATTAAGGATCGATTAAATAATATTTTCTTCCGATTTATTTTTGTTTTTCTGACTTGCGCTTTTTATTACATTTGGCCCAAACTGTAAATTAAATTCACCTAATAAAAATTGACATTAGAGCTGATGAAAAGTATTTAAAAAAAAGAAATTTTAAAATCAATATCGAAACTACGTATAACGTTTAATTTTGGTTTAAAGAATTCATTAAAAATGATTGATTAATTCCTTTTAAATTTTAGCTTGTTACAAACTGTTCTATTGTGGGATATTTTTTTAGAATAAAATTAAAAGAACAGAAGATTTTGTAATTTTTTTGTAAATTTTTTGATAAACAAGAAAAAGATGACGTAACCAAGATTATTAAAAAATTGTAGTTTTTAATAAAATTATCGCTAAAAGCCAAAACGATTTTTAAGTCTTTTTCATTATAGAAATTAACGAAATTACGCTAAAATTCGAAAACAACATAAGCACCTTAAAAACAACTGAGATTATTTAGGCTCAAAAAGTACAAATTGAATATTTGCCATTTAATTATTTTAAAGAACTTAACTTTCAAAAAATTCTTTATTCTTAACTCAGATTTGATTTTTGTCTTTTTTCAAGTGTAATTTTCAAAGCCCAGTTTAATTTGAATATACGAATAAATTAAGTTCTAAAATTGAAATTTAAAAATTTGAATTTTGTTATATGCTTAATTTTATTTTTACAGTTTTTATTGTTTGTAATGAATTGGGAAATAGAAAAAATTAATTATCAAGTAGATGAAGAGGACTATCATTCGAATGAACAGAAAAACTATGACAATGAATCAGATAGATATGCTTCAATTGGTCTGAGCATTCAAAGGTAACTGGCAGTCGGAGCCCCTTAGCATTTAATTTTACATCATTTAGCCAAGAGAAAATTTGCGAGTTTCATCAGCTACTGGACGATGAAAGACCAGAAAAAATAAAGCTTTTTGAAGAAATCCTTTGCTCGGTCTTGCAAGATATTCAAAATTACAAAAATGAAGCGGATCGATTGGAAATGGTCTATATAAAGTGTGAATTAAATTATTTGATATTTTTTTTGATTAATTTATTTTTTTTAGTGAAAAAGATCAAAACCAGGAAACCATTAAAAACATGATTGACGAAGCCGAACGGCAGCTAAACACAATGATAGAAAAAATAAAATTAGAAGTAAATAAAATAACGTTTTCAAGGTTGTTTATTTTTATTAAAAATCTTTAAAATTAAAGGAAAAAAATAAATATTTGAAGATCATCGAAAATCTAAAGCAAGAATATTGTCAAGAAATAGCTAGCTTGCAAGAAAATCTCATGCAAACCCAAGAAGTAGTTTTAGCCAAAAGAAAAAATAAATTCTTTTTAGAGTTTTCTTTTAGGCTGAAAAGAAATTAAGACAATGTAAAATAGACGAAAATACTCAATTTAAGGAACTAAAGATAAAAATCGAAAATTTAAGTTCAGAAAACGTTGATTTGAAAACACAATTAAGACAGTCGCAATCGGAGATTTCAGTTCTTCGAAGTGAAATAGCCGAATTGAGTAATATTTGCAATGAAAAAAATTGTGAAAAGTATTTAGACCAATTTTGAAATTTAAATTTTTTTTAATTCAATTTTAAATAGTTTTGTATCAAACGAGGCCTTAATTGAACTGTGTAGACTAAAACAGGAAATAAGTGCTTTACAGTATAAATTTTTGTACTTTTTTTTTTATACAATTGTACCTTTGCTTTATTTTAGCAATGCTAACCAGAAGCTCAATGACACAAATGATGTCCTTAAATCGATGATTCAGAATAAAAAAGAGATCGAAAATGAAGTAAATTCTACTTATCGATTTATTTAATTTTTTCATTTAATTTAAAGAGAAAAAATTTCGCACAATCACCTCAGAGAGAAAAGTAGTTATTGGGATTTTTAAAAAAAAAATTTAAATTAAAAAATTATAGGTTGATTTACCGAAATGAATTGTCACACTTAAAACATAATAGCACTTTAAGTACTTCATTTTATGACGAAGAAATAGGTAATCTGCAAAAAAAGAAAAACTAAAGAATTTAATTAGAATTTATTTAAGATAGCGGATATATTGCATCAAATAATGAACTTTCAGATTTTAATAATGATACATTTTTTCCCAGTAGCCTCAGCAGTAATTTTAAATTCGAACATCATAGCACTCTGCTTAATGACAATTGTGATCAGCAAAATTTTGTCAGAAATTTAGCACAAAATGAAAACAAAACTTCTACTTTAAAATTTGAAAATGGTAAATTTTTTACAAATATTTATTAAAGCAATTTAATTTATTGGCATTTTAACATTAAGTAAATAATGACGAAAAAAATTACAATAATGAGATACAATCAGATAATGTAGAATTTTTTTTTTTATCGTAGAAAAACATTTAAATGATTTTTTATAAATTTAGAAAACGTCGAATTCGGATCCTGAAAGAGTTTTCAAAGTTGTTTTTGCTGGTGATTCGGTATGTTTTTTGTTGATTTAATAAAATTTTATGATTGAAAGAAAAAAAATTTCAGACATCTTAATCTTAAAGAGTCACTCCTACCTTAAATAAAAAAAAAATAATAATTACTTAGTTAGTTTAAATAATGGCGTCGAAATCGTTAAATTCTAAAGATGTACCAAAATGTTAATTCTAAAACTGATCTTTAAATAGAAAATGCAAATCTTTTGTTCTATATTGTATTCTGAAGGATCTCTTAATATTTTTGGGGACGGTAAAATTAAAATTTTTAATTTTATTATTATTTAAATTCCGGTTTTAATTTTGTAACAGATATCAGCTGATATCATCTGATCGAATCAAATATTATCTCCTATGATTTTATGGTCAAAACTGATATAAAATGATAATAGAATCTATCTTTTTTTTAAAATAATTAATGACTAATAATTTTTTGTTACCGCTATTTTAAACAAACTTTATTCTAATTTAATAAGCTAAGCCCTAATTTACTAAGACTCATCTAAATTAAAATTTAGTAGTAGGAGTAGTAGTAAATTAAAATTTGACAAAGTAAAAAATGATTGCAGACAGCTATAATTCTCTATTTCAGCATTTTTTTTTAAATTTTCTCTTCTTTTTATTTGATTTAATTTAAAGTAATTTTAATTTTTTGATTCTATAATTTATTCTGAAGTAGCTCTGCTCGAACAGAAAACAAATAAAAATAAGAGATAAAATCATTCTTTTAATATTTTAAATAAGTTAAGCAAAAATACAAGCATCGAAAGTATTCTCTTGAATAACCATTACCCAATGCAAATTCGAAGAAAAGACAACTGAACAATGATACCGAAAATAAAGAAAATAAATTGTGCTCAACTAGCAACATAACTAAAAGGAGATTTTTTGTTCTAGATGCAACTCTAAAAAATATTTTTTTTTCAAGATGAAGATTTTAAAAAAGCGGAATTTTTACTAAAAATAGCGAAAAGTTTATAAAAATTATGCCTTAAGTATTTTATTTTTGTTTTAGATCGATTTTGGCTCAATATTGTATTGTAAATATTGTATGAATTAAAGTTTTTAAAAAAATATATTTTAAAAATAAATTATCATTTATTCTATAAAATTTTTTTAGTAAATTTTCAGAAAAAATAGATTTTAATCAATTTTTTTTTTAATTTTAAAATTAATTTAAAATTTTTTTTTAATTTATTTGGAATTAAAAAAAAATCAACTGTATCAACAAATTTGTTTGGAATGCATTATTTTAAAGGTCCTATATATTTTCTAGCTAATATCTAAAAATTAAGTTAAGGTATTTTTTCTTTAAAGTTTATATCCATTTATTACTTTTATAAATAGATTATTTTTTTTGCAATTTTTGACGAAAATTAGCCATAAAATTAGGTCAAAATATATAAATTAATTTTATTTAATATTCAATAAACCAGACCGTTTTTTAAGCTAATTTTTAGTCGAAAAAAAAACAAAATTTAATTTTTCTAATTATATTTATTGACCAAATAAAGACTTTTTTAATTTAAGAATAAGAGTTGACATTTCTTTAAAAAAAAAAGGCAAGCTCTTAGAACGGTTTGAATATTAGAACCGGTCTACCAGCCTTAGTTACAGTGCCGGAAATTAACTTGTCACATCATATCATATAATATCATTTGATATCAGATGGTACGATTTGATATCAACTGATATCAGCTAATATCAGGGAAAATTTTTTTTTTACATAATTTTACATTTAAAAATTCAAATTTTAATTCACCTGATATTATCTGGTATCAAATGATAAAAGCAGATATCAGCTAATATGAGGAAAGTTTAAAAAATGATATTAAATGAAATGAGATGATATGATGTGACAAGTTGATTTCCGACAATGTTTACTTTATTTACGAAAATTCATGTTAAAAAAGCCTAATTCCAATGATCATAAATTTGGTCAATTCAAAAGGTTTCTCTTCAAATAGACATCTAACTTATAGATACTGAATTCATTTTTAAGAAGAAAATTTTTGAGCAAAATAAAAATTTGAATGAACGATTAAGACAGTCCATTTTAAAAAAATTACTTAAAAAAAATTGGTCAAATTTAGGGAGTTGGTAAAACCAGTTTTATAACGAGATATTGCAAGGGACAATTTAACACATCAACAAGCTCTACTATAGGTAAAAATTTCAAAATTTCAAAATTTAAATCTCTTTAATTGTTTTTTAATGACTAGGCGTTGATCATTACACAAAAATTCTTGATATTGATGGCAAGCGAATTGCATTGCAGTTATGGGACACGTAGGTCTTTTTAAATAAAGGAAACAAAATTTTTAATATGTTTTGATTTCAGATGCGGACAAGAGCGGTTTCGCTCTATAGCAAAATCTTATTTCCGACGAGCAGATGGTGTGGTACTTATGTACGATTGTACTTATGAAAAATCTTTTTTGAATGTACGCGAATGGGTTGAAATGATAAATGAAACGAGTGACAAACGCATTCCGATTGTAATTATTGGAAATAAAATTGACTTAAGAGAGGAAATTGGACAAAATGGTCAATTTGTTCAAAAAGAGGACGGCTTCAGATTAGCCAAGCAATTTCAGAGCTTATTTATTGAGACAAGTGCAAAAGATGGAAGTAATATTGACAGGTCTCTAATCGAAATTAGCAGGTTTGTTTAGCTGGAATTAATTTTTAAGTTGTACTAATTTTTTTTTAAAGACTAATGAACACAAATCAAGATATTGAACTTAAATCGGATAGAATTCGACTTGGCATGAGCTGTTCAACGAAAAAAAAAAGTTGTTGTTAGATTTTTTCTCATTTAAAATACAAAATAAAAATTTTAATTATCCGGAAAAAAATCTCTTTTTACCTTAATTTATTTTGTTTATTAATGAAATAATTTTAGTTTTTTTTTTTTTAATTTTAACATTTTTCATCAATAAAAGAAATAATCTCGGCTAAATTTCACTTATCTTAAATATTTTTTCACAGATACTTTGTTTTTAAGAGTCAATTGATTCGAAATTATTTCTGCTTTTTAGATCTGTATTCAAATTGAAAACAAAAGAGAATCAAAATTCCGTTTTCTAATAATTGAAATTTTAATAATTAAGCTTTGTTGTGATTTGTTTTTTGCATTGACAAATTTTTCTATAAATTCCTCTGAAAATTTCAATATTCCAAATTAATTTCTATACCTAATTTGTTTAGTCAATTTTCAATTAAAATTTATTTTTATGTTTCTGTCACAAAGCTTGATAAGTCAAGTGTAGCCTTTCAAACTTCTTCTCTGTGACTACGATTTAATTTAATATTTTTAAGTAGCTTTTTTTTGCGACATAAATTCTTCCGAATATATGTTTTTCCTAAACGATTACTGATGCAGTTTGACTCAATAATCATTTTAAGAATAATTGATTTTTTGTGTTCAACAATTTTTTAGAACTAAATATTTACAATTTTTATTAGAATTGAACAAAAAATTTAATTTACTCTAAGCTTTTTTTCACCAAAAAAAACAAAATTTTCAACAAGGAAATCCAATGCTCCAAGATATACTTTTGCCAGAATTTAGTCAATATTTTTTCTAAAAATTAGTTTATGTATTGCTTTGGATTGAATTGTGGCCAATATCAATTTGCATCTAAGTATTGATTTTTGTCGCTAGAAATATTCAATGGTTAAATTTACCTGGCTTGATTTCTGTAAGTAATTGCTTGGAAGTTTTTTTTTGTTGAGGCAAAACGTAAACATTATCACCATAGAGAACTTGAAATTATTGATTTTTTCCTCATCGTCATTTGATTGGATTCAGTAACTAGCTTCGATTTAGTATTTAAAAAAAACTGTATTTATTTTATGAATAATCTTTTTATTTTAGGCATTAATATCGCGTTTTCCATGCAAGGATATTTTAAATAATTGTGTTAAATTTAAAGTTTCACTTTAATTTCAAATTGCTTTGGATGCAAAAAGTAAAAGTCTCAATGCATCTCTTCCCTTAGCAAATAGGCCTTAAAGATATCCAAACAAGATAACTAGATTTTTCGTTTGCTTTAAGTCCAAAGGAAATCAAACATTTATGGGCTTAAAATCAATTTTGATCAAAAAACAGTTTTTTTTTCTAATTAGCCTTCATATTATTTTTTCATATTTAAAAAGGCGATTTTTACTTAAGCCGATCTATCACAAAAGTGAACTGGAATTAGTTTTAGTCTTTAATTTTCAAATATTCAAAAAATGTGCGATGATTTCAAAAAGCCAAATCAGAGTAATAATGAACACTTTAATTGCTACTGAATAAAATTAAGATAGTGCGAATACTCAATTGTGACCTCTATCAAATGATCCAATTTATAAGTGCTCAATCAACCAAAATACGAGTGCACCAAAGCATTCTAATGTTAGTACATCAAAACTTTTAGGCAACATAAAGGATGGCATAGAAGACTGACTCTTTATGATCAAGCAAGGTTTCAAGGTTTTGTATATCTTTTTTTAACCTAAAGAGACACATTTTGGAGACAAAACTAACATCTTGACTATCTCATTTTGGTTTTTATTTCCACTTTTTAGCAGACCCACGATTTTAACCCATTTTTTGGTAATTTATTTTGGCAATTTACTCAGAATTAGATAATTTGTGAGATTTAGTGATAAAGGTTTAAAAAATGATTGTTATAATTGTTTAATCTTTCGGATTATCAGAACTTCTGAACTTTTATTCCGTAACAAGTTAAGAATTAAAAATAAATAATTAAAATTCCTTAACAACTATTACAGAATATGTTACAGATGCGAGGAAAAAAATTAACACAAATTTTGTGAAGAATTTTTTTGCATTTTAAAATATTTTTTCTAAAAAACAAAATTTACCACGCTCTTCAGCTAGCTTTGTTGTCTGAAGAAAGCTTGAAAGAAAAATTTCAGAACGCTTTTGCTTAAATGGTTATGGCCTCCAGTTAATGGCCCATTAATTTTGAATTTTTTAAATCTTAAACTCCTCATTGACAGGAAATTTTTTTTTTTATTTCAGATTAGTCTCAAATTTTACTAAATGTGATAGTCTAGGTCAAAAGGTTAAAAATAGGTTTTTCGCAATTCCTTTAAATTCCTTTAGTGATTTTCTACAAGACTAAATTCAATAATTAGGTTCTTGTATCAAAGCCTTCATAACGAAATAAAAATTCAATAAAATTTAAAAATTTTTTTTTCAATGAAAAAATCCTCCGTAAATTCAGTGAACTTTTCATCTTTCATCTAACCATTTTAATTTTCAAAGATTTGAGATAAATTAGAATAAAAAAATATTTTCATCTATTCTAATCAAAATATCATTTTTTAGAATTTTTTTTATTTTCAATTTTTTTGGTGTTAATTAAAGACAAAAGTAAAAATTTACTAAAAACAAAATTGTCAAAGCTTAATTGAGCATATAAAAAAGAATTTTCAATAAATGAAAGTTGATATTAGGTAGACAATTTAAAAAGCCCTAAAACAATGACGATTAATTGCTTTTTTATAATTTTGGAATAGATTTAAAATCACGTTCAAAAAAATATGTTTGTGTAAATCGATACATTGGAAAGCTGATTATGATTTTAACTGCGAATAAAAAGAAAAAAAGAAATAAATGGTTCGAAACTAACTAGAGTAAGTAAAAATCAAATTTAAAAAAAATCGATTTCTAAGTCCAAGTGCGCAAAAGTCAACTTTAATTTGTCTTGCTAGGTTTGAACATATTGAGACAAAAAATGCGTCATTAGTAACATTTGTAGAATTGAATTTAAAAAATGGTGGGTTCAAGCATTTCATTTTTGACTGAGCGAGCCAATTTGTGTCATTATAAATCCCGCAATTTTTTTTCAGGTCCAACTACATGCACAGCATAGAATAAGAGACAAGTCAACAAAATGTTTAGGATCAAACATGGTTTCTCATTTGATTCAAGTGAACCGTAGAATCCGTCAGTTTCGCTCATTCGATTACTTCTCTAGAGATTTAATTTAACAAATTAATTTCAAAATTCGTCTCAATTTTCATAAATTAATCAAAATTTTTTTTTTTTTAAATTTTCTATTTTAAATGGCGTACACTTAGCAATTCTGATATTTTTGAGTTTTACCTTAATTTATTTTGTGAATTAAATGAAAAAAAAAATCGATTTTTTTTCTTAGAGAATCAATGATGGAGCAGCAGACTCATGCTTACGACCAATTTCAAAACATACCCCAGTATCAAACCGCGCCGCCGCTCGCACCCGAAGCCTCGTTTATGGGCCACCCGGGTCCCAACGTGGACCCTCAAATGAACGGCCAAGCCGAGCATGGTCATGGACAAAAGCGCCAAGCGGACAGCAACCAAGGCCTGTTCTTGCAGAAGAGACAGCGCACTGAGACCTATCCGAATCAGCAGCAGAACAAAACTGGCTTTCAGAACAGACTGGGCAAGGTAGATCTCAGAATTCTTCTTCCGAGCAAAGTAATTGTTCAAATTTTATTTGTTCTCCTTTTTTAAGAAAACTTAACTTTTGATGATTTTTAGGACGCTGGGGCGATCATAGGACGAGGCGGCACCAACATCAAGAGGCTCCGCGCCGATGTATGTATCTTTTTTTTAAATAGACCTTAGGTCCTTCTACTCAAACAAAATAGAGTTGAGCCCAAAAATAGCAGCAAGCAATTATAGCAAAAATTTTAGGCTCTCATTTTCCACTAAAATAAAATTCAAAAAATAATTTAACTTTCCCGTAATCCTGGAAAATTGAAATTTTTCACCCAAAAATTCTTACCACTGTAATTTTGGGTTCTAATTATCTGATTGTTTTCTGTTAATATGTTTTTTTTTGAAAAAAAATTTGTGAGTAAATTTAGATAAGATCAGAAAAGATCGAAGTCTAAATGGAATTTTATAAATAAAATAAATTTTTTATGATACCTTGTCAGCTGCTTGAGGGTTTAGAATAAATTCGATGTGATATCACTGGTTTTTGCAAAAAAATCTAATCCCAAAAAATATGCCTTCAAAAATTCTGCAAAGTGACTGTAAATTTTTCAATGCCGTGAAAATTTCAGAGTAAGTTTACTACATGACCCTGCCTCATTTTAGAATATTTAAGTTTTATTTTATATTTGATATTTTTTTCTCCAATTGTCAAAGTAAAATTTGTTAAATTAATTGCATGTTTTTTCTAGCTCACTCGTTTTTTTTTGATTTTACCAAAATTTGATCACGCTCAAAAATAATTTAAAGAAAAAATTTTCATTAAACAATTAAGAACAGAGGGTTTAGTTTTATGTCTCAACCAAGTATTGTGCATCATTCTGCAGAGATTTGTAGATATAAAAATATCAGATCTACACTTGATGTTCGCTTAGAAATCATTAAATACTTTAAACCTTTTTTTAATGTTAACTTGGCATTCACATTTAAATTTTATAATAAATTTCAATTTGCCTAGATATGTATGAAAATTTTAAAAATGAAAAGACAAACTATTAGATTAAAAAGGAAATAGGAAGACATCAAAAATTGTCAACCATTTTTCATTTAGAGTAAAAAGTTTAATAACTTAAATGTTAAATAAGGAATAAAAAAGAGAATTTTGAATTTTACTATAAAAAAAAATCATTCAATTACTGCCCTAAAGATTTAAAATTTTTCAGTTAATGAGACCAAATGAAACAACTGTGATTTCATCCAATTTTAAAGTCTGCAAAAACCCTACTAATTATTTTGACATTTTTTTTCAAATATACTTTTTTAATTAATTATTTTTCATAGATTTTTTTATATAAAAAAAATTTAATTCATTTTTCAATACTTTATTTTATATTGAATTAGATCCGAAATCCTTCCTTGAAGAGTTTCATGTTTAAAGTTTATGATTGTGGTCTGGTTAAACAAGAGACCTCCCTACCCCATATTCATATTAACACATTGTAGAAATATTAACTTAATTAATAATTTTAATGTTTTTAGAATAATAATAATAATAATAATAAGCTACAGCAGAATGACTGCGGAGCAATGCTATATCTAGCCTTGCTATGGTAGCTGTCTGATTTTAAAATATGTTTTAAAAAGATTAAGTTAATATGAAAAAATTAATTATTTTTGTTTCAAAAAGATATCCAATTTGTTTTTGAATTCATTTTTAGATTTTGAATTTACAACCTCTATCGGTAATAAGAATAATTTATTTTCTTGAACAGAAAAGAGCTGATTATTTGTTTTATTAATGTAACTCATGGTGTCTAGTTTAAAAGTCTCTTTTTTCTTATCCTTGAATTAAAAAAACTTGATAAATTAACTTTATTCTAATACTCTAACTGTTTAGACCTGAATTTTGAAATACTTTTTTCAAATAAAGATTTAACTATGGTTACTGGAACGCCCGTAGGTTTGTATCCAAGAAATTTCCAAAAAGTAAATAAAATACGATCTTCTAAAATTTTTCCCTCCTTAATTTGAATTGGAATATTGAAAATTTTCAATATATAGATCCTCTGTCTAAATAAATCAGCTACTCAAAGATCAAAAAAATCAATGTGATTCACAAAGAGAAATCATCAATTATTCGATTCATTAATTGAAATAGAATTTTGATTTAAAAAAATACCTGTGTTATTGGTCTTTGAGTAAAGAAGGAAACAATTAAATACTTTAATTTCTACTTTAGTACAAATATGAGTGATGGGGTCCACCCATTAGATTTAATGCTCGATCAAATAACAAATATTTAAGGTAGCTAGTCCCAAGCTTCCAATATTTGTGTGACACAGGTTTAGTCCGGTAATTGAGCTTAGTCTACTTTGAGTAGAAACAGAGTATTTTATTCAAATATTTCTAAAACTAAAAATGCCCAAATCAAAAAGTGTTTTTTAAATGAAAATTAGTTTAGAAAAATTGCTGCTATTTTTACTCTTTTTTTTGTTAAATTAAAATTCACACAACTTATAAAATGTCTTTTTCTCTTTTTTCACACCATCACCAACACATTCAACACCAATTGTCCAAATAAATTGTCTCAATATTGTCTTGTCTTTGACCTAAAAAAAACATTTAAATTCTACCATACTGACCATTCCGATACTCGACTCAAACTGATTGATTCCACTTGAATCCAAACGAAATCATTTAATTTTTAATACATCTCAATTGATAACTATAATTTAATTTATCTAACCTAATAGCACAAGACTATTATACAAGTACCCGATTGCGACGGTCCCGAACGGTAATTTAATACTTTTACTTTTGGTTACTGGCCTTGTCCATCATTTTTTTATTCCACTTTGGTCATTTTAGCGAACTAAACTTTTTATTAAAATAGATTGCTACTGATCGGTGGCGATACAGAAGCTTGTCTTACCACTATTTTGGACGTGATACCGTTGATTGAGGAGAACGCCAAAAATGCGCCCGATCACCCATTCGAATTTCGGTTGCTGCTACACCAAAGCCAAGCTGGTTGTGTCATAGGCCGTGGGGGCGAAAAAATAAAGGAGCTTCGCACAGTAAGACAATTTTTTTGCTTTTTCTAATTTTCTAACAAAACTTAAAAAAAATTTTCCTTCGAATTTATTTTTTTCCATACTAGGATTATTAAAGTAGAAGTAGTAGTAGTTAATGCGGTATTCCAATACAAAATTTGAATTCCTAATTAAGATATGAATTTTGCACTACAGATTTTTTCGTATTTTTCTAAAAGGTGAAACATAGAGTGTTTCATTTAATATTTCAGTTTAAAGATAAAATTTAAAGAAATATTTGCCAATAATTTTGTTATTTTTAATCAAATTGTATGTTTATTTAGTATTGAAAATAAAACCTTCCCAGGCACCAATGCACCAAACCATTTACAATTTGCAAAATTCTAATTTGAATAGATCGTAGAGACAAAAAAGATAAATCTCAAAATATTGATATTTTATTTGGTCATTTATATTTCCTGTGTAAATTAAAAATTCATTTACTGAAAAAAAAATTTTTTGTAACCAGGAAAATAAGGAAAATAGTTTAAAAAAAAATTAAATCAAAATTTTCGAGTTGAACAATTGTTTAAGCAAATGTTATAAAATTTTTTAAATCAAATATCTTTTAATTTTATTCACTTGTCCTTTTTAATACAGGAAATATTTTAATAAAAATTTTTTTATTAAGCCTGATCAAATCGAGTCAATTTTAAAAAAGAAATCTAAAAAAAAACTTTTAAGTTGTATTAATTTTTAGGCTAAAGCTTAAAAAATTAAATCTAAATTCTTATTAAAAATATATAATTTGATGTTTAGCGTCATAGCTTGGACATGAAAGTGTATTCGGAATGCGCTCCTATGTCCACTGAGCGTATTTGCCAAATGAGAGGTAAAGCGCCTGATATAGTCAATTGTTTAAGAGAGACTTTGCAGTTGCTTCAAAACGCTCCACCAAAAGGAGCAAGTCGCTTGTATGACCCACAGAATTTTAATGAATTTTCAGCCAGCCAGTATGGTGGCTATGTTAGCGAGAAAAAAGTCGGCCAAAGTGCACCACCTAGAGGGGGACCTGGCGGGTTTCAGCATGGAGGCTCTCACGCAGGTTCTCATGGAGGTCCCCACGGTGGTGCTCACGGAGGTCCCCATGGAGGTTCTCATGGAGGTTCTCATGGCGGTTCTCATGGTGGTCCCCAAGGTGGCCCCCAAGGTGGGGCTCGATTTGAAAAAGAGCATCGTGGGCCACCTTCTGGAGACCAAAGAGTACGTGGCCCTCGTGACTTAGGGGATCGGCGACGCCCGGATCAAGCACCAAGAGGGCATCCTCCTCGCAACTACCAACAGCATGCTCCCCCTAGTGGGCCAAGGCATCAAACTAGCTTCGACCATGGCTACCAAAACGGCGGCCATAATGCTGGCCACAACAGTGGTCATAATGCTGGCCACAATAAGCCGAACAACATGACTAATCAGGTCACAATACCGAATGAGCTAGCTGGAGCCATTATTGGACCAAAAGGAGCCAAAATTCAACAAATAAGGGAGCAGTCTGGAGCTGGCATCACCATTGACAAGCCTCAGCTTGGTAATAATGATCGAGTAATTACAATAACCGGTAATGCTGAACAAATTCAAAATGCTCAATACTTACTGCAAATGACGTAAGTGATTTTTATTGTTGGAATAAAATGAATCCAACTAAAATAGAACATGTAAGCTGGAAGACCAGTGATTTTGTGTTCAGATAATTCAAAACACAAGATTCTGAGTCTTCGAACCTTACATGTTTATAAAACAACTAACCTTTTAAAAGCTAGATCTTTGTGGAAGACTAATGATTTTGTGTTTAGTTAAAACTTGTGATTCTTAACATAAAATCGAAGTTTTCCACAAAGTCGGCTTTCACTAACAACGATAGAATCTCGATGTTTTCCTTGAAAATTTAGTAACTAAATTTTTTTTCTAAAAGGGTTAAACAATCAGGACTATGGCAAGGAAATTGATGCGGCCAAATCAGCTCGTGACAAATTTAATTAATTTTTTTAGCTTCTATTTTGTTTTTTTTTTTGATTTTTTTTGTGTTCTGAATTAAATGTTTTACGAATAAAAATTATTAAAGTCATTTAATTTAAATAATTTTTAAAAATAGATTTTGTGGAGCAGTTAACAATTAAACTAAAATCTATGTTAAATTAGATTTTAAAAATCTTTAATTATTTTATTGTAAATAAATTTTTGATCAAAAAAAATTTTTTTTTTTAAAATTAGAATCAGAAATAATTAAGCCACTCTAAAATATGGCTCACTATTTAAGTTAAATAGAAATCTTTTTTTAATAAACAGAAATAATTTTTTTTAGTAGAACAAATAGAAATAGTTTTTTAAACTCGTTAGGGATAATGGGTTAATTAAACTTGCTGATTTTTTAACTATAAATGATTTTGTTCTTACTAGCCAAACAACAGCTAATCGCGTGCTTAATGGTCAAATTAAATATTCGGTCAGTGTAAACCCAAAATTTTGTACATGTCCATATTTTTTGGAAAACGGTATTTGCAAACATTTTATCTCACTTTGCAAGCTTTTGAATCTTCATTTTGACGAAAATGATCGAGAATTTGTTCAAGTAAAAAAGAGAGGTAGACCACCTAAATCTAATAATGGGGCATTGAATAAGAATTAATGTAAAATCATAAATATAAAAAAAATCTATTTAAATGAGAATTATTTTTATCTAACTTACGAAAAATTCAATTTAGAAAAAAATTAAACTATTTATTTTTAAATTAATTTCTTTATATAAAAAAACTATTTGTATAATAAAAAATAAATGTATTTAATTTGTTATATTTTTTATGTTAAAGACTTATTTAACTATTTAGAAAAAAATAAAATCTTTTTAATAAAAAATATTAGCTATTTTAGTTAAATGTTTTTTCCTAAAATATCCAAATGTATTAATTCGAAAAATTCATTCAATAAAATCCCATTTGAAAACCGAAAAAATGGGTTTTAGAAATTTTTCGAACTAGCTAAAAATCTTGTACTTTTATATTTTGAACTCATGATAAAAGTATTAAAGTAAACTCATTGCGCATTTCAAAAATGTCATAAATGGGTTTTTTGCTATTTTTCGAGGTCGCCTAATTTCTTGTCCTTTTTAC
Organism: Brachionus manjavacas; assembly: GCA_019054805.1. NCBI lineage: Eukaryota > Metazoa > Rotifera > Eurotatoria > Ploima > Brachionidae > Brachionus > Brachionus manjavacas. The sequence continues at coordinate 9,384,195 of JAHQIY010000003.1, read as the reverse complement.
CTTTTTACCATGTGAATAACTTTTCGAATCATTGACCTTTTTTTGATCTGTAAAAGCCAAAGGCAAGAAAATTTCAAGATCTATCTAGTGGTATCTTCGGTCTTCCATAATTCGAAAAATTCATTGCAAAAAACCTATCTGAAAAACGTCAAAAAATGGGTTTTTTGCTCTTTTTCGAAGTCGCCTAAAATCTTGTCCTTTTAACTTTTTTGATTTCTGTAAATTGTATCATGTAGAACTTTTTGCGCTCTTGAATTTGAACTATTAATCATTTTCGTAGCTAAAAAAATAAACCATTCTGCAGTGTTTAAAAACTAAGTCATTACACAGTGATTCAGTCCAGCAAAAGTTTTTGCCAAAATTCAAAAACCACAAAAATCGATATAAACCCGTTCATTTTAAGACTTGCTCTATCAAAATATACATTCAATTTTGAAATCATATATGCTCACTCTAAGTTTCCATCTTTCTAAACGTGGCTGAACATTTATTTTGGATAAAATCCAAGTCAGCGGTAAATGGTCGGTGTGAACAATATACTAATTAGCATTCAAATATTCATGGTTTTCTTCGATTGATTTAACAACGGATAAAAGGAATTTTTTTAGCGTTGCGTAAGTTCTTTCTTCTGGTGTGTAATTTTTCGAAAAATACGCAATCGGTTTAAATTGTCCATTTTTTTGTTCCTGCTAAATCACTGCTCCATAACCATAGTCACAAGAATCGGTTTCTAAGTGCATGGTTTTTTCAAAAATTGGGCAAAGCAAAGACAAACTCGCTACACAAAATTGTTTTAATTTTTTCAAAAACTTCGTTTGTATTCACGTTCCGAAATATGTCGAATTTTTTACCATCAACAATTCCATTTTTCTTTCGAAATTTCTTTGGGACATCTTTTAGATCCATCAGGTCATACAACGGTTTAACATTATGAGCATAATTTTCTATAAAGTTTCTATAGCCATTTGCTATTCCAAACCAACATTGTAATTCGAGTATATTTTTCGATTTTTCTCGAGTAGACATTTAGCTCGGTTTGGATTCGGCTTAATTTGATTTTTGAAAATCCAAGAAACTAATCCAAGTAACTCGATCTCTTCCGCTTATGCATTTTATAATATGCATAAATTGGATGAAAAAACCGCAAAGCTTTTTTTTAAAATATGTTAGCTACAATGAATTCGCTGCAAAAATTTGACGTGATTCTAACGTAAGCCAATTCATTGAATTTTTTGGCTATAAAATATTAAGGATTTTTTATTAAGTCATCTCTGTGGTAAAGCTGCCTCACATATCTTCAAAAAAGCATACTCCATTTTTAAAGAAGTAAAGAAATTAGATAATCTTGCAATCAACACACTTTCCTTAAACAAGAAACTTGATTTAGTGATAACCTCCATCTCTAAGATAAGTGAAAAATACAAAATGATCAGTGAAGACAGCTTAAAGAAAACACCTAATTTAGTGGACTTCTTCAATAAAAACAAAATTTGTTAAGCCGATTATCCAAATGTTAACTATCAAGAAAGTTTTTCGAAGATTTTGGAATAATTAAAAATACCACAATTGAGAATTCAAACAATTTTTACTGAACAGTTTATTTATGTAATTAAAAAGATAATTCTTTAAAAACTAAAGATGGACAAACTGGCTACAACAAATAATAACAACCAAATACTTTCATCATCTCATAGAAAGTAGCTGCTTAATAAGAAAAAATTGGTATAATTAAATTAGAACAGGGAAAAAATGTTTTTAATTCTGGTGGAAAAGTATTCATATATCATGTGAATTGTTTTTAATTTTATTTTAAAGGATAATACTTTTATTACAAAATTATCTATGCAAGAAATAGAAAGCAATGATTAAGCAAGATATTAGAGATATTAGAGAAACTTAATATAAGAGTGATGGATAATTTTAAAGACTTGAAATGTGAAATTTAAAATTAATAAATAATAATTTAAAATTGATTTTAAAGTTTTTATTATAAATTTAATTGTTTAGTTCTTTTAATAAAAATAAGACTTTTATAAGTGATAAACTGATAATATATATTTAATCTTTTGATAATTTACAATCTCTAATCAATTTAAAATATATTTTAAGTAGCTAATGCAATTAAGGAAAATGTTATGAAAAACAGATTAAAAAATGATGAAAACTATATCACCCCTTTAAAATGCAATAAAAGTTTTTAATTAAATATAATTTTCTTTAATGAATGAAGATTTATAACAAATGAAGTACAACTCTAACGATTTCCAGTTGATGAATATGAAACTCCAGCTCATATGATGAATTAAGGAACTCATATCAGTGATACTACTCAGACAGATAAAGACATGAAATTTCATTAAAACAATAACCCAACATTTTTAAGCAACAAACAACAATCAAAAAATGATTAGAAAGAATTAGATTCATTTTTACAATTTAATGGAATAAGCGGAAATGACCAACAAGTTTAACAAAATCAAGTTGAAATTTCTTTTAAATTAGTTTATGTTTAAAACTTTGAAATTGTTTAAAAAATCATTAAGTAAATTTATTTATTTTAATCATTTGGTTTAATTTTTTGTCTTTGAATAACGAAATCCAATGTTTAAATCACATACAAAAATTGCGATGTTTCAAATTATTTTATTAGGCTAAAATAAAAAAAATTAATTTTAAGTTAATATTGCAAGCATGAAAAACTTGTTTTTTTTTTATGAATTTTGACTTTAGGTTTGTAATGTAATGATATTTAAGATAATATTTGTTGTTTAAAAAGCTATATACGCTCTGTTTTCCATTTTTTATCAAGTGAGTATTTGTTAAAAAGCACCAAACGAAAGTAAATTATCAATTATGTAAAAACTTATAAGAAGAAAACAGTGTTTCGTGTCTAATTCGTTAGGTAAACTATGCATTATAACTGCTTGATTGTGGCTATTGTATAAAAAACATATAGCTGCATTGCACTGTGGGCCTATTTTCTTAACTGTTTTTCAACGGTACTCTTCTTTTGTTCCAGCTTTTGTTTCGTATGGCCTCTTTTATGACCATGTTGTATTTCCTTTTAACCATTCGGTAACTTGGTTTGCATTTTCGAAAGTTTCTGCAATTATTAAGTTTTTCTTTTGTTTGATTACTGGAAGACTTTCTTGATCATCTGCTTCAGATTCATCAGATTCGTATTGTTGAATTGATCTTAAATTTAACTCACTATCTTGTAATTCTGTCATGTTAAGTTTAAATTTTAATTTTGTTTGGAAAATAGAGATATGGAAAAAATAATTTTTTTTTCTTATACAGCATTTTGAATCAATAATCTGGTCCACTTAAATTAATTTGTGTATATTATATCAGTAATTAATAAGTTCATTTAAGTAATAATTGAGACCGAAAATGAGTTGAGGCCATGAATAGTAGTCATTATAATCGAATAAGTAAATAGTTATTCATTTAAATTAAATTATGAGGCCAACTTAGGAATTATTGTTAATGTGTAATGAGCCCAATTCAGTTACTGGATGAGCCCGAATAAAAACGAGCCAATAAACACATCTTCAAAGGAGACCTTAACATTTCAATGTAATTTTCCCCCAATTTCCTCAAAAAATTCAGAATTATTTAAAATTTTTTTTTTGATTTCCATAAAAGGGATATCAAAAAATATATATTTTCTTAATAGATATCTATAAAAAAATATATATTATCAAAAAATAATATATTTTCTTAATAGATATCCATAAAAATATAATATGGGGGGTTTTCGAAAAAAAATTTTACCCTTCAATACTTTTTATATATGATAAAAATTGATTCTTTAAAAAAAAAATTTTAAATAAATTGTTTTTTTGACAAAAATATATTTAAATGGCTTTTGTATGACTTATACATACAGGTTAGTAACCAAAGAACTGAATAGAAGCTCGTTCACGTTCGGTTCCAGTTATTACGCTCGGAAGCGCTTCTGTCATTTTTTACAGTAAAATAAACTAATCTAAATTTAAATTAAAAATTACGTGACTAGTAAAATTGAAATTTTATAAAAAATTATTTTTTCTTATTTGTGAACTCAATAACTCTAACCCAATATAAAAAAAAAAAAACTTCTATGTAATCTATGTCATAAAAAAACTAAAATGTCATCTAACCGAACGAATAATAAATGCCCAAAGTGTGAAAAAGTCCCATTTAAAGATATTCCCAGGAGTAGCTATTTTGCTCTAAGTATTGAGGAGACGGAAAAAAGGCAAAAAGAAAAAATTGACTTTCAATCGCTTCCAAAAAAGAAACTGCATAAACGTTTTTGAATTAAATATAAGTAGTAATCACTAAATAACAATTGGGAACGAATTTCATGCTTGCCCTGTGACTGAGACAAACACAAATGCAGAAATTAAAAATACTAATCGAAATTAGAATTCAGTCAAAGTCGACAAAATGGGACAAACTGATTGTAATACGGTTTCTGAGTTTATTTTAGTTGACTTACTTATAAACGTTGTATTGTATGCTTTAAAAGCAATTCATACGAAAAACTTCATTTAGTTCCCGACAAAGCACGAATGCAAGCTATGATTGAAAAAAAGTATTTATATACCCAATCAATGTAGAACTTGCTTTACTCATCTCCAGAGTAAGAGATTTAAAATGGAGGAAATTGAGTTGATTATTCCTTTAAAACGTCAAGTGAAGATAGACGGTAAATCGATTAACGATCTAATTGGGAGTTTAATTGAAGCTTCAAAAAAAAATATTTTTTTTAATGATTTTGCTGATTTGGAAACACTTGATGATGGAACATACAAGGAAACTACTGATTTTTTAAAAAAAGAATTCGGATTAATCAACGGACATTTATCTGAAATGAAAGATTCAGCAATACGAACAAAATCACAAGCTTTGGCTATTTAGCTATTCTGGCTTAAGACTGGTTTAGATCAGGAAGCGATAAAGGCTCATTTTTAACTTGATCAAAGAACAGATGTTAGTCGTTATTGTGAACAAGTAAGGAAAAACTTGGCCGAGTTTTTCGTACCAAAGTACCTTGGATGTAATTTTCATAATAGAACTGATTGGGTCAAACAAAATAGTTTAATTGCAAAAGAACTGTATTCCCTATCTGATAATATACTTGTTCTAATTGCAGATGGTGAGATTTTTTGCATTAAATATTTTTCAATTTAATCTCAATTTTTATCTTCTCAAAAGGAACTTATATTTATTGCCAGAAAATTATCAATAGCTTTTTTCAAAAAAAACCTTATTCTTCTAAGAAAAAAAGACATCTTGTCAAATCTTTTATATTTTGTACCACAAACGGCCTAATTATAAACGCGTATGGACCTTTTCTTGCTACCTTAAATGATGCGCAGATAATTCAAGAGTGTTTTGAATTTGATAGTAATTTACAGGTTAATTTAAGTGATGGGGATATTTTTTTGGTGGATAGAGGATTTAGAGATGGCACTGACTTTTTAGAAAATAAAAATTTGTCAAAATGCCAGAATTTTAAATAAAAATCAAAAACAACTTGTTAACAAGCCAATAATTCACGGATTGTAACAAAATGAAGATGGGTAATCGAAGCAATAAATGGAATTTAAAAGAAACTTTCCGTTCATTATCACAAGAACGTAACACAATGTTGAAACATATAAAGGTCGATTTTAAGATAGCGTGATCATTCATCAATTGTTTTCGTTCTCGGTTGATTTCGGACAAAGGTAGCGGGGTTTTGATCGCTCGTAATATTAAGTCTAAGATTGATAGTATAAATGTACTTGAAAAAATACTCAATAACTCAGATTTTACTAATTCACCTGAATTTTTAAATGTTGAAAAAACGAATTTTTTTGACGACTTTCCGAAGTTGAGCTATGATGTGATTTCAGAAAATATTACTTTTGGTTCCTATCAGTTAAAACAAAGTTTGAGTTATCTGGCAGAACATTGAGATAAAAATGGAAAACTTAAAATGAAAGTAAGTAAAAAAACAACTGAAAAATTTAAACCTGGTTCCACGGTTTTATTTGTTCGTAATGAATCTAGACAATCTGGAAATATGATTTATAAAGTCGATGTTTGCTACAAAAGTTAATAAGTTGAAAAAGAAAAAACCAGCCTCTTTTTGTCCGATATATTTCCGAATGTTTTTGTCAAAAATGACTGAATCAACCGACGATGAGATTGACTCTGCTACTCAAGGCACGCAGACAAAACGTGAAAAAAAAATAATACTCAAAATAAGTCGAAAACTGAGATTTTTTCATTTGGAACCGAAAAATCGAATTTTGAAAACGATGAAAACATCCCTATTAGCTAAGCTTATTCTAATGATTTGAGAAATAATCAATCAACAATTAATAATTCGATAACATATTCTGAAATCGATTCCAAATTGTGTCAGCTGAATTTATTCATCAATTATGTTCCGAGTTAGGGTGGCCGTTTTGTTGAGTCGAACGGCAGAATTAGTCGCATTAAGTTCGTAAACACTTGTACTATGATTATTTTTTGCTTGGATTGTGGTATGCATCAAAAATAAAAACATCTTTTGTATTAGAAATCGGGCTGTCAAATCTAGAAGTAAAAAAAGAAATATTAGATGTAGTTTTTAACATTGGAAATAAAAATTGGAATCGAGCGAAATCTATTTGGATACTAAATTAAATATTTCAAAAAATTTGCGAACAGCATGTTTTAAAGAACTTTTGGAAACCCAAAATGAAAGGGTTTCCATATTTTGTTTTTGAAGCCAATAGATTTATTTAAAAGCTGCTAAAATTCTCTTCAAAATGATCATCAGTTTGTACTCTTCCATAACAGAAAGTATGGGGGCGAAAAATGACTTAAGTCTTACTTTCTTCTTTAAAAAAAATTACTGTTTATTTATATAAAATTTCTCAAAAGAATACTTTTCAATTAACGAATGATCATTTATCTAGTCATAAATAGATATTTCTAAATTTATTAATTCTAATCAATATGGCCAATATTGAAATTTGTTATCCCAATAGGCCGCATATTAGATCGTCATTTATTTGGATTAAACGTCATTTAAAATAATGTCAATCAAATGTATTAATTGTCATTTAGAAAATTATGTGTCATTTAAATATATGAATTATCATTTAAAACATTAAATGTCAATTAAATGTATTAAATGACACTTTAATATTCTTTCATCTAAATACTCCTTCAAGAAATGGCTATTATTGTGTTGAACATGAATATTTGGATTCTAAATTGAAATTTAATTTTGGAGATAAATTCTTTGAATGTAATATTGAAAATATTATACCAAATGCTGGAAAACTTGCAAATGCCAATTTGAATTTTTTTTTTTTATTTATTTATTTGTTTTCTGTGCCGAGCTAGGGCTCCTTCAGAATAAATTAAAAAATTCTAAATCAAAATAAAAAATAAAATAAGTTAATAAAATAAACTAAAAAAAAATTAAAGTTAAAAAGACATAGATTGTTGCATGTGGCACATGATTACATAGTTAAGGTTTCAGGAAAAAAGGAAGAAATAGAAAGATAGCAATTACACAATAGAGTTGGATATTCAATATATCTCGATTCGAAATCTTCTTTATGTTCCTCCATCAGTCTTTCAACCAATGGAGTAGAAGGAATTAGTCCTGTCCCAACATATCTCTCACTGAACTCAAAAAGTCGATTTGAGACTGTTAGTAATTTAAGTTTATTACCAGCTTTATGATGCGCGATGCTGGAGGGAGTATCATATTTTAATTTAAGGATAGTTCTTACTGCTGAATTCTGAATTGCTTGTAGTTTTTTGATATTATTTTCTGAAAATGAATTCAAGCAAAAAAAGAATAGTCTAAAATTGATCCGGCTAAAAATTTATATATCCTAGTTTGTTTTGAGAAAGACCCCATTTTGATTTTAACAATATCTTAATAATATTTAGCCTTTTATTGCAGCGTTCTTTAATTTCGTCTTCTAATATATTAAAATTTAATTTAGAATCAAATTTTATACCAAGAAACTTGATTTCTTTTTGGCTCATTATTCTGTTTCCATAAATTTTTAAGTTTGGATTATCTCTCTTTTTTCATTTAAGACATTTGCAATCTTTGATTGAGAAGGAAAACACCAATTAAAATTATCAAGACTATAAAAAAATTAAACTTTTAAAAGAATTGATAGGAGAAAGTTTAAAAAGAAAATTCCATAAAAAATAAATACAGGAAGCACAAAAAAAAGAATAAGATATTAATTGCAAGTAATTTAACCCACAACCTAAAACTCACTTGTTCAAAACATATGTAAGGCCAATAATGTATTATGGCATAGATAAATTGTAAGATTAGTAAAATGGAGCGGAAAAATACCAAACAATGGGAGGCTTAATGATTAAGCAGATGCTTTTGTTAGGGAAAAGATCTAAGACGACAAACTTATTATACGCACTCAACTTGGAACCAGTTAACTCAAAAATAAATAAGATAAAACTAAGCTTTTATAAGAGACTCCTTGAAAACGAATTTAAATCTAAATTACTCAAAAACAATGAAGGAAAATTAAATCGACCCAATAAATTCATTAAAGAAATAAAGGATATATTAGGATCGCGTCGGTTACTAAACAAAGAAGTAATAGATGAGAAAATTTGAGAAATCAAGCTCGAAGCTAAGAAAAACAGTCAAAATGGTATTTGTGAATCGATAAAATAATGTTTGGATAATCTTATTTGATTTCCATTTTTTAATAATTCTCTTTTATTTTAATTTTTTTTTTCATCGCCAAATCTGGCTTAATTTTTGAAATAAATAAAAAATATTAAAAAATAACTAAATGTACAAAAAAGAAAAAGTATTTTTAATATTTAAATCTCATTGTCTATCCATGAAATTTCAATAATTTTAAATTAAATGTAAAGAGTAATTTTGAATTGAATATTTTAATATTAAAACTTGTTAGGAATAATTATTTTTTTAATCTAAATAAAAATAAAAAAACTTATAGATGAGAATAAAGAGTAATAATTTTAAATTATAAAGAAAAAAATCACAAAAATGCTTTTGCTCGTTTGAGAAAAATAAAAAAATTTTAAATATTGCCTTTAATGACTTAATTTAAAAAAAAAGTTCATTAAATTTTTTTTTAACTTAATGACTAACTGATCTAAGAATTAAATTCTGATATTTTTAAATTAACAGCTAATCATGATAAAAATAAAAAAAAAATTTGTAAAAGAAAAGCATTATCTAGCAGATTTACTTTTTGCTTAATGAAGGCCCGGTTAGCTCAGTCGGTAGAGCGTGAGACTTTTAATCTCAAGGCCAAGGGTTCGAGCCCCTTATCGGGCGAATTTTTATTTTAACGAATAAATTTTCAATTTATTTTTAAAATGCACATTCCTTTACAGAAAATGAATTTAAAGAAAGAAAAACTAAATATTTTTTTAATTCACTAGAAAATAAAATAAATTAGATTTTTATTTTAAAAATTCAATATTTTTCTCGAATTAGAAAATTTTAAAGCTAATTTGACTGCTAATTGAGAAAACTTATCAAAGATTATAAAAACTTGTAAAAATTTTTACAACTATAATTTCAAAATTATATCGTAAGTTAAAAATGTATTTTTTTACGATAAATAAAATAAACTAAATAGTAAAACAAAATGTCAAGTTAAGTAATACTTTAATAAGAGAATATCAAATGCTCTATTCACAACTTTTAAAAAATTCGCCCGATAAGGGGCTCGAACCCTTGGCCTTGAGATTAAAAGTCTCACGCTCTACCGACTGAGCTAACCGGGCTTGATTATTCTCACATATTTTTTGATTTGTCGTGAAAAAATAAAATAAAATAATGTTTTTCCTAAAGATCTCAAGATGTTTTTTATCTCTAAAAATAAAAATTAATTACATCATAAATTTTAAAAAAAAAATTTACATCATACATTATTAAAAAATATTTTTTTAATAAAAAGAAAAATCAATAATCAACAACTAATAGCATAAATCAGCAAGTGAACTAAAGGGTGTGCTTAAACAATTTAATAATTTTAGAACATTATTTTTCGTATTTAAATAAAAAACTGAAAAAATTAAATACATATGCTTAAAGCATATTTTTACTCAAACTACCAAAATTCAGGTATCTACTTCTCAATTTTAATTTATCTTTCATAATAATTTAAGTTATTTTAGTCTGAAAATACCTTAAACACTTCATTATTCAAGTTTGTAGAAAGAAAAATTAAGAATTCTGAATTCAGCATTAAAATGACTAAAAATCAGTTAAGTTAATTAATTCAAAATTTTAAAATAATTTAAACTTAAAGTTTTTTTTTTAAATAAACAAACTAATTTTTAAATACTTAAATAATTGTTGAAACATATTAATAAAAATTCTTAAGTTTTTTATAAATCTAAAATTTAAATTTTGATTTTAAATGCAGTTTCCAAAAAATCAGGCGAAAGTAAATAAAAAAAAATATTATGTCATCAAAAATGATAGGTACCATATCATTATCAAATACTACATTTATCTTAGGAGTTAAACTTAATGTAGAGGCAAATATTAAATGTTAAAAAAGAAAATTTTTAAAACTATAATAATTAAGAACAAGTCTCATTGTAAAATTTTTTTTTGAGTAACTCTTATAATGATTTAAACTTAAAAGAAAACTCTTATGGCTCTGAGTAATAAAACTCCTTCCGCCATTGGAATTGAAAGTAAATTAAGAGTAGTTAAAAAAAAAGCAACAACAAGAATTTAAAAAAAATGCACTGCGTGATTACAGTTTTTTTGTTATAAAGAAAAATTTAAAGACCACTGATCTATTTTACATTTTAGATTGAATTTATATGTTTTTTAAATTGAAAATATTCGTTCTTTTATTGTAATTGCTCTTTAATTGTAATTAATTAGTTATAAGTACTAATTCGAATATTTTTTTAATAAAAAGAAAAATCAATAATCAACAACTAATAGCATAAATCAGCAAGTGAACTAAAGGGTGTGCTTAAACAATTTAATAATTTTAGAACATTATTTTTCGTATTTAAATAAAAAACTGAAAAAATTAAATACATATGCTTAAAGCATATTTTTACTCAAACTACCAAAATTCAGGTATCTACTTCTCAATTTTAATTTATCTTTCATAATAATTTAAGTTATTTTAGTCTGAAAATACCTTAAACACTTCATTATTCAAGTTTGTAGAAAGAAAAATTAAGAATTCTGAATTCAGCATTAAAATGACTAAAAATCAGTTAAGTTAATTAATTCAAAATTTTAAAATAATTTAAACTTAAAGTTTTTTTTTAAATAAACAAACTAATTTTTAAATACTTAAATAATTGTTGAAACATATTAATAAAAATTCTTAAGTTTTTTATAAATCTAAAATTTAAATTTTGATTTTAAATGCAGTTTCCAAAAAATCAGGCGAAAGTAAATAAAAAAAAAAATATTATGTCATCAAAAATGATAGGTACCATATCATTATCAAATACTACATTTATCTTAGGAGTTAAACTTAATGTAGAGGCAAATATTAAATGTTAAAAAAGAAAATTTTTAAAACTATAATAATTAAGAACAAGTCTCATTGTAAAATTTTTTTTTGAGTAACTCTTATAATGATTTAAACTTAAAAGAAAACTCTTATGGCTCTGAGTAATAAAACTCCTTCCGCCATTGGAATTGAAAGTAAATTAAGAGTAGTTAAAAAAAAAGCAACAACAAGAATTTAAAAAAAAAATGCACTGCGTGATTACAGTTTTTTTGTTATAAAGAAAAATTTAAAGACCACTGATCTATTTTACATTTTAGATTGAATTTATATGTTTTTTAAATTGAAAATATTCGTTCTTTTATTGTAATTGCTCTTTAATTGTAATTAATTAGTTATAAGTACTAATTTTTTTGTACTTTTAATCTTATTGTTGTGTTGTGTTTTTATTTAAATTTTAATTTTTTATCTAAAATTATTACTGTTAATTTTCTTAAAAATTTTGGCTAAATTTGTATTTTCTATAAACTAATTTAAAAAAAAGTTTTAAATTTTTAATTCTGAAATTCAGATTGATAAAATTTATGGTATCTTTTAAACTCTATTAAATAGTAGAGTAAATCAATTAAAATTATTACATTTTTTTCTCTTCATATTATTAATTTTAATTTATATTTATGTAGTTATAAATTTTTCTTATCCAAAATAATTATTAAGACAACCCCTTCGAAATATTAACCTTTTACTAGTTTTTCTTAATGAATAATATTAAAATTAATTTAATTCTTGATTTAAATAATACAAAAACTCCGAACAATTGTTTTTCATAGAAATTAAAATTTTAAAATTTCGAAATTTAATATCTTCGGAGTAGTTAAATAATTTAATTAAGCTCTTTAAAAACACACACACACAGTTAGCGAAATAAAAATCTGCGAGTAGCTCATCAAATTACCAAAATCCTAGTTTCTAGCTTAAAATAATTAAAAGGTTGGAAAATGCAGATCAGTCAGTTTGCAAAAAACAGTCTCTTTCACTCCAAACAACATACACACTTCCGTCATTCCTCCAAAAAAATGTTCCTAAAATATCACTGCGAAATTCAATGAATCGATTCACAACTTGAGCAAGTACTCGTCAGAGGGGTACTAGATCAGAATAAATTGATTTATTAACCTGTTCATATTATCTATTTTAAAAAATAAATCGATCAAAATAGCTAAATTAAAATAATCTTTACAGGTAATCAAATCGCAATTAAATAGCTATAAGTGGCTATTTTTTTTAAATAAAAAAAAACAAATAAATGGTAAGTTTTATTTGGTAGCTAACACATTACAATAACATTTGTGAATTAGCTCCCAAAAAATACCAAACCTTTTTATGCAAATATTTCGGCTAGAAACTTATAAACTAAAAACTCTAAAACATAAAAACTATTTTTAATTTATCATCCTATTATTTTACTTTTCTAGAATTTGGCTAAAACGGCTTCGGCTGGGGTCAATTAAATAAATAAATTAAAAAAAAAAATAATAATATTATTGAAAAAGCTCTTAAAATTTTGTTTGCTATACAGACAATCCTCGGTATAACGAACTACTTGGGCAGAAAAATTCGTTATACCGAAATTCTCATATAAAATGATAGGTACCAAAAAATTTTTAAACCAAATTTTATTGATAAAAAATCTAAAATAAAAATGTGAGAAAAAACAAAAAGTTAATTTTTTGCAAAAAATCGGTAATAGATGGTTGTTTGGTAAAGCTATCTTCAATTATAAAATTTTCAATATTAAATAATAAATTAATTGCATTAGAATTATAATTAGTCCCGAAGGACTGCAAGCCCAAGAAAGGTGAACCGTCCGAATCTACTGGTAGAAATCATGATTAGATTTCTGTAAGGCTCACGTGTGATATCAGACAACTAAATGGAGCACTAAAGCGAACTAGGTTCGCAATGAGAACGATCGACGATCATGTGGTTGAAGCGAATGGTGCAGTGATGTTTTCCAAGTTGGACATGAACAAGGCGTTCCATCAATTAACTCTAGCAAAAGAATCAAGAAGCCTCACAACGATCACCACTCACTTGGGCCTATTCCTATACAAACGTTTGCACATGGGAATAGCTAGTGCATCAGAGGTCTTTACCGAGACAATTCGCGAATTGTAAACGGACTTCCCAGGCCAAATCAACATGACGGATGACAATTTCGTGTTCGGAAAAACACAGAAAGAGAACCACAAAAACTGAATGGCAGTTTTAAAACGTCTAGAGGAAAAGGGTGTCACGCTCAATATTGACAAATCCGAATTTTAAAATCCAGAACTGACGTTTTTCGGTCTGCGGTTTACCCCAGATGGCATTTCGCCAACGGAAGACCGCGTCAGAGCCATCAAAGAGGCAATAACGCCAACATATGCAAAAACGTTGCGTAGTTTCTTATACAGTCTCACATGGAGTTCGCGTTTCATCAAGAGCATCTGCACTATTGCGGACCCGCTCTGGAAACTCACTAAAGCAGGAACAGAATGGAAATGGGGCGAACTGGAACAAGCTGCGTTCCAGAAACTGAAGGACACCATCTCAACCAAGTACGTGGGTTATTTCAAAAAGGAATGGAACACAGTGCTCACTGTGGATGCAAGTCCAGTAGGTTTGGGTGCCGTTCTACAGCAATTCAACCCCAGGAAGCCAGAAGAACGACACATTGTGTGCTGTGTGTTGCGAATGCTGACCGATGTAGAGCGGCGTTATAGTCAGTGTGAGAAGGAGGCACTAGGAATTGTTTGGGACTGCGAGCGTCTACGGATGTACCTTTTAGGAAAGCAATTTACGATTGAAATTGACACTCTCGCAATAAAACTGATTTTCGCGAATACCAAGTCCAAACCACCTGCCCGGATCGAAAGACTAGCACTTAGACTTTGTCAATTTGATTAAGACATAATACACAGACTAAGAGATTCGAACATTGCGGACTATTTCTCAAGACATCCACTTGAGCCTGCTCAAGTAAAGGACACTTTTCTAGAAGAGGTAAGAAACAGTACGATTGAGGGCCAATACATCAACTCTCTCACGGCACTGAAGCTACCAAGATCGGTCATGCTAGAAGAGATACGACAGGCCACGGAGGTGACCAGGAACTGCAACAACTGATGAAGCTTATCAGAAGGAAGGATGGATTGAAGTCACTTCCAAGAAGCCTAAATGCATACAAGCCAAATTTCAGTGAGCTTGATACAGCAGATGGTTTCCTTTTGTGTGGGCAAAACATTGCAGTCCAGAGAGTGCTAAGGGAGCGAATAGCAGACCTTGCACATGTGGGGCACCACGGAAACCTGAAAACGAAACGGTTAATCCGATCCCGACTATGGTACCCAGGGATTGACCGACAGATAGAGAAGAAGGCAAGTCGGTGCCCAGCTTGTCAAAAAAGCAATCTTATGAGCCTGTCATGCCGTCTGAGTTGCCTGAAGGTCCATGGCGCAATGTATCCGCGGATTTCTTTGGCCTGATGCCGAACGGAGCTTACTGGTTTGTGAATATCTGTGACTACAGCAAGTGGGCAAGCGTGAGCAAGGTGAGTAGTGTATCATCTGAGAAAGTAGAGCCGGTGCTTGTAAGGCCGTTCAATACCATAGGCATACCACATGAATATAAAACAGACAATGGCTCACCGTTCCAGTCGGTAGCTTTTGAGCAGTTTGCCGAGCAGTTTGGTTTCAAACATCGAAAGGTAACTCCATATTGGCTTCGAGTGAATGCCACTACGGAAACTGTGATGCCAAGGCTCAGCAAGATGCTAAAGACCGCTAAGCTTGAAGGTCGGAATCCAGACGAGGCACTCAGCACATTTCAGACTGTATATCATGACATATCACACGAGGCGACAAGCGTATCGCCCAACCAACTCATGTTCGGTCACACTGGAACTTCTGGTTTGCCAGTTAAGGACCAGTCCGACTCCAATGGTTATGCTGCGGAATGACACACTAAGTCAACACAAGACATATGTCAAGCGCATGAAGCAACAGTGCGACAAAAAGATGAAGGCGACATCATGTCCGATTCGGAAAGGAGACAGGGCAGTTGTCAGACAGGCTATGACGCGAAAGAATGTGGTGCCATGGGATCCAAGTCCATTCACGGTAATTTGTGTAAGGGGGTCAAGTCTAACCGCTGAGCGATCTCACCCTCGTCATCAAAAAATCACCCGAAACTCATTTCAATTCAAACTTTGCCTAGAAGAGACAAACCAAGAGGAAAAAGATAAGACAGATCAAAAAGATTTTGCCTCAACTTCAAGCCATGCTAAATCGGGTGAAAAAGGATCTTTGGCAGTCAAAAAACCCAAAACAAGCGAACAGGAGCCAACAGAGAAGCAAAAAGTGGGACGACCAACAGCAGAACAATCAGCAAAGAACGCACTAGAGCGCAAAGCCATACTGGAATCCGCTAGTACGGCCGATCCACCAACCAGAGCATCGAGGCGCCTAGCGGGTAGGTCACCCAGTTCGCCACCAAATCAAACATTATCGATCTACACTCTTTCTCTAAAGAGAGGGGAAGATAATATGTCGTCACACACAAAGACAAGAGGGACGACTTCATCGCCTATGCAGAGGCACGCAACCTAAGATCGTGTATGAAGGAAGATATTCGGAGGAGGACATTTTTCTTTTCTATTTTATTTTGAAAAATAAAAAAGCTTAAACATATTAAACCTAAGGGAAGGTAAAATACCGAATGCATGGAAATCTGCTAAAATTACTATGATATTACGATAAACAAATACTTAGACGAAGACTTTGGCATTTTTTTGATCTGTATGAACCAAAGTCAAGAAAATTTCAAGATCTGTCTAGTGATGACTGCGGTTTTCCAAAATTCGAAAAATTGATTGCAAAAAAACTATTTGAAAAATGTAAAAAAAAATGGGTTTTTTGCTCTTTTTCTAAGTCGCCTAATTACTTGTCCTTTTTACCTTTTGGACCTCTGTAAATTGTATCATGTTTAACTCTTTGCACTCTTGAATTTGGGCATTGGTTTTTGGCAATTTTTCGAACGTGCTAAAAATCTTGTTCAATTCTTATTTTGAACTCCTGAAAAAAGTGTCATGCTTTATAATTGAATTTTTTTTATTTTCTGGGTCTTATTTTTATTACGAGTTAAGTTTTTATTCAAAAATTAATCAGAATCAAATTTCTCTTTACATATCAAAGTTTTATTTTAAATTTCAATAAAATTACAATTAAAAATTAAATGTTAGCAGAATACATATATTTAAATGAATAATTATTACAAATAAATTGTCATATAGAAAATTTGAAAATTGAAAAAAAGAATTAGAAAAAATTAATTGAACGCATTAAAAATACAAATTAGATCTGTGTTAAATACTTTTTCAAAAGTTTATACAAAAGGGACTTAAAATATAAAAATTTAAAAAATTTAAATTTCGTGAAAAGTTATTCATTCATGCTTCTTTTCATTTCTTCTTCTTTTTTCCTTTTGTTTTTAAAGTAAGCTGCCTTTGGGCAACTAAACGCACAAAGTTAACAAAAATCAAATTAAAAATCAATCTTTTGTCACTCTCAATCCATCTATGTACAGACGAGCCTGATGTTGTTATTCCTGAATAATTTACTCTCTTTTAAAAAAATGAAAAATGGCACTTCTTAAAACAACAAGAAAAAGCACAAAAAAGCTAATTTTTAAATAGAAGAAAATTTTTGATCGAGTTGGGAAGACTGAGCTTGTTTATTTGGCTTAGTCTGGCCTTGCCGACCGATTGCCGAATGGTTCTGCGGCACAAATCGGTCAACGGCAGCGGATTGGGGTCCATGCCATTTATGTACCTCATGGTAATTTCACAGTGGCCCCACACAGCCGACACAATCGGGTGCAGCTTCCTTCCCTTGAGCCCGCGAAAGGCCACGCCGAGGTACTGTCCATCTGCCAGGAACGATAAAGTTCCCTCGTCCATGTCCAAGCACATCATGAACGTATCGGGCACCACGAACACCTCGTCCTGTTTGAGCATCTTCGGATAGATGGGCGGTGGTTGGTTGGTCGCCTTGGTGTTGTAGCAAGCTCTATTGCGGCCTAGGTCCCATCCCCACGAGTCCGGATTGCTGCCAATGAGCGACTGATAGCCGACGCAGTGCAGCGGCGACTTGTCCGTGGCCACGCCAATGATGGCGTGTGTTCCTCGCTGCCGCGAGTTCCAATTCAACTCCCACAAATGAATACCTTTTGTGTAACCTATTTTGGTTCGGATACAATCGGTGGACTGGGCTACTGGGTGACGGTGCAAAGTCAACGGGTCGGTCTCCTTCACAAATATGTTGAGCGAGCGGTCCTCGGGGTTCCACGCGTGCATACACGCCACCTCGTTGCTTGCCATGGGCATGTCCAGCAAATACTCCAATCTGGCCGGTATTTGAAACTCGGACGTGAACTTGGTGTTGTTGTTGTTGAACATGATGGAGGAGGAGAAGCCGGCTGAGGGCGCCGAGAGCGGCGACACGTCCATGTGGCTCTTTTTTCTGGCCTGAGGACTGGAGGCCTCGTTGAGCTGTGTGATGGGCATCGATGGAATGAACTTGGAAAATGGCACGAACTTGGGTTGGAATTTCGGCGGCGACTTAGACGGCGAGCTGGACGCCGAGGTCGAGGCGCTGCTCGACGACAAAATGGATATGACTGTTGTTTGGTCTTGGTGGCGTGTTCGGCTGCTGTTCGCCGGCGTTGCTTGGCCGGAGTCAGACGAGGCGGTGTGCAGGTAGCCCGAGTCGTCTTTTTTGTTCGATGGCGTCAGGACTGATTTGCGTTTGGGTGAAGAGGTCGAGGCCGAGGACGAACTCGACAGCTTCAGGTTGTCCGACACCGAGTCGCTGTTCGTGTTCTCCTGGTCACTGGTCGACTCTTCCTCTTGGCGAGCTCTTTCGCTGTTCTCGTCACGTTCACAATTTTCGATTTGAGTGACCACGTTCTGAATCACTTTGTTTCCCATGTTGGTGTTCACGTTTTTGCTCAAGTCTGCTTCGTCCACTACAAGTTCACTCATAAATGAAAATTTTCTAGCATTAGTCCCAGAATGTGCTGCTGTCGATTGAGAATGGTCCAAATTATCTAAAAATGTTCAATTCAATGTGTCACTTGGAAAATTTGGGGTGGGTTTATGGAGAAAAATTTTTTTTTTTAAATAAAATTAAAAAAATTTCTAAAATATAAGATAAATATTTGTTTGATTGATAGAAATTGGATTTTTGCTAAACAATGAGTAAAAGGGCGTGAATTTTTTATAATTAACAAAAAAAGAAAATAAAAAAAACATTCATTTAATTCATGATTGAAAAAAAGGTAAAATTTTCAGCAGCTGACAATAGAAGAGTTGGTGTTTGGGCAAAAATGAACTTGGCTGATTGACAAAAAATTAGGACTTGTAAAAATAGTCATGCTCTACACAGTCTAAAAATATTCGTGTACCAATTTGGACCAATATTTTTAAAACTAAAAAATTTTCGAAAAAAAAATTTATTTTGGCGGCATTTAAAATTCTGAAAGAGAGAAATAAGAGTTTGCCATTTAAAATTTTTAGGGTCGAGATTGCGGATTAGATCTTACAGTAAGCTCATGTGAGAGTGTTGATTTGGCAAATGAAATGAGAAATGCTGAACGCCATTCGAAATGAAATGAACTGAGCTAGCTAAATTCTTGCTAGCGATTGTTTAATTTTGCTAAGCAAAAAGCGCGGCTTAATTTAACACTGAATGGCGATGTTTTTTGAAAATTTAAAATAAAAGTTAAATTTAGTTGCTGAATTTTAAAATTTTCTGAATTATTCATTTTGAAATTTTAAACGAGCCGAAACGAGAACAAATTAGACCGAGCAATGTTTGAATAAAAGTTTTCTCAACTCCATGGTTATGTGCATATTGAAATTATGGCCATTGTTTTACATTAACATTAGCGTGTTTATTCATTGAACTATTGAGTTTTTCATGTACTATCTGAAAATGTTTTGCTCGGTGTTCGATTTGGCTCACGATGTTGATACGTGATTGACAATGTGTTTTTGGGTTTTTGCTATTTTTTTTGTTTTATTTTTTGTGTTAGTGATTAATTAAGTGGATTTTTTATTTTCAAAGGACAATTTTATTGAGAATACGCGTGATCAAAATTAAAATTGATAATTTTTTAGTCTAATTTAATGCTAGGTTCAGTTGACCTTCGATTCAATTTTTTTTTCAAATTAAGTTTACTTTTTTCTTTGTTTTAGCAATGAGGAAAATTTTCAAGATTTTTTTTCAAATGAAAAAAACACTCTAAAGTAAAACAAAAATACTTTTATTTTCAAAAAAAAATTATTTTATCTAATTCAGAGCGTTTATGCTTTAAAAGCAAAATTAAGCAACCTTTTGCATGTTTTTCTGGCAAATTGAAGTTTCAAAGCAAATTTTAAGATCAAAACGATCATTTAAAATTTTGAAAACTTAATTAATATACTGATTTTGATAATTTTTAAGAAATAAATACTAAAAATTACTTGACATGTTATGTCTAATAATGGTTCATTACCAAATTAACATCAAAATCATGAATCTCTAACTTATTTAACAAAAACAATCAACAATTCAGATAATTCAGCTTAAGTTAATTCAAAAATTTAAATTTATAACTTTTATATCCATTCATTCAAACTTAAATAATTTTATTTTTCCACTTAAATAAATTATATAATTTAAAACTGTGAATTTTTTGTCCTTAAAAGCAAGTTTTCACAAAATTTTACTAAAATATTTAAACTTATTAAAGTGCGATCAAAAGGGAATTTTTAAATTTTAAATTTTAAAAATGAAAATAAACTTTACATGACATGTCAAGTTATTGCTTTGGAAAAAATTTTTTCTTTTCTATTATTAAAAAAAAATATTACAATTTATTTTTTGATCTTTTGATCTTGTTCTCAAACTTCAATTTTCCGTTTTTTTTTTGAAAATATAATTTTTAAATGCTATCATCGAGGATCAAGGACCGATACTTACAGATATTGATGAAAATTAATGCTTGACATGTCAATTGAGGCTTGTTATTTTTTAATCAATAAAATTTGCAAAAAGTGCTTATTTTGATTTATAATTATAAAAGAATGAGATTAATTTCTAATAATACTATTTATTATTTTTATTTATATTTTTGTCTTCACCAAGCTAAAGTTCCTTGAAAATAAAAAAACAAACATAAAATATAATAACAAAAAAATTAAAAATAAAATTTAGTAAAAGTAAATTACCGTATTTGCTGGTTTTTAAACGCTGCTACAAAACCGGAAAATTCAATTTTAGTGCAAGTGCTTAGTATCGTACCAACCATTTTATATTATGTTTAACTAGTATGGCCTGCTCCATATATGAATTTTCCGGATTTAATTCTGCAATTAATCATATTATTTAAAAATGAAGGGAGTACAAATTCGAAAAAATAAGAAATTATTTTTTATTTTATTTTATTATCTAAAAATTGTGCTTAATTTGAAATAAAAAATGTTTTGATTTTAGTGCGGTATTAAATGTAAAAAAAAGCTTTAACGTTTTAATTTTTTTTTTAATTTTAATTGATTTGGTTTACTTATAAATGGACGAGGGGTTTTGACGCATAAAAAATTATACCATCGTATAGTGAATAAAAAATTAAGATTATTTTATTTTTTTCTTTATCGCATATTTTTTTATTAAAGTATAAAAAATCTTTGTCCAAAGTAATTTGTAGACGAGGGAAAAAAATTACTTAAAATATTATTTAGACGAGGGAAAAAAAGAAAAGACCGTTCATCAAAACTTTTCTATAGGAGCTCAAGTATCTGAAGTGGCTCAAGTTACCGTAGTAGACCATATTGATCAAGTTTATGAGGTCGTTCAAAATTCAGAAGCTGTTGAACCGGCAAAAAGAGGAGGTCGTCCAACTAAACGTTTTTTTTTTTTAATGCATTTTTCCCTGATAGATAAAAAAATTAAATCAATTTTTATTAATTCATATTTTGTTAAAAGCTTTATCGATCCAGGAGGCCAAAATTCATCACTAAAAATCTTTTTTTTTTGATCTCAAAAAATCAGGTACAGACAAATTTTATGTATGATCGAAAAAAAGCAAATTTTTATTCCGAATACTCTTTATTAAAAAATTAACTTCGTCATCAAAAAGACAAATTTTTTAAAATTAAACAAAATTATTACAAAACGACCATTCTTTATACAAAATGTAAACTTATTTATGTTTAAAATTAAAAAAAAAATTAATTTTATCAAAAAAAATAACATTAATAAATTTGATCGTACAAGATCGTAAGTATTTTCAGTTTAAAAGAAATTAATAAAGAAAATTTTAAATTCATTAAATCTTTTTTTTGGTTTCTAAAAATGAATAAGATCTGTATGCTGTAACTTATCAATTATTTTAAATTAAATCACGACGAATTTCTAAGATATTAATTTTAAAATCTTGTCAACAAATTAAATAGAATTTAAACAATAATATTTGGTCAAAAAAATTTATAAGAATCTTTTTAAAAAAATCAATAATTTGAAAATTAAAAGAATTACTAAGATTTATGAAAAAAATTTACCTTGAGAAAATTTTTTTTGAAATATTCAATCAATCAATTATTAATGATGGAGAAAAAATAAAAATAATCTTTTTTATAATTTTTATTTTGATTTCTTTTCAAAAGTTTGACGCGCAAATTTTCCAAATTTAAAAATACTAAAACAATCATATTTTCAAAATTTTTTAACATTTTTTGTAAACTTGTTAACCTAAAAGTTAACTTTAAACAGAAAACGTAGCTTATTTTTTGCAATTATTTTTTCCTAATATATTTTAATATTAAGATTTTTTGAATAATTAAAAATAAAAATAAATCCTATTTTGCCAAATTTTTAGCTTCCATTAGTCTGAAAAAAACCTATGTTCAATTAAACGCTAAGAATGGGAGATATAACTTTTGACAATTTTGAAATTAAATTTCATGAAATTAATTACAATATCCACAAAGCAAATTATATTGGTAACATTTTTATTAAACTATCATTTAATGAATGTGAGAGAAAAAATTAATTTAAAGCAATTGATACAGAATTTTCCGGATTGCATCTTGATGGATTCAGACCAAGGTAGTTTTTTGAAGCAAAATTTTAATCAAGTCTATTTTTGTGTTCGAAGCTTAAATGATTCGGCCGAAGACCGATACCAAAAGTTAAAAAAGCCCATTCAAATGTTTAACCTAGTCCAATTCGGTCTCTCCACATTCCGATACTGTAATGAACAGAGATCGTAAGTTATTACTCAATTGAATTTTTTTCATTTAATTCTTTTTTAAGATTCATTACTGATACCTATAATTTTTATCTATTTCCGAGGCTAAATGGTCTCATTGATTTAAATTATTCACATCAGACATCGTGCATCGACTTTTTGTGCAAGAACGAATTTAACTTTAACAAATTGTACTATCAGGGTATATCATATTTAAACAATCACCAAGAGAAACTGCTTGAAAAAAAATTAAAAAATCAAATTTACTTTGCTGGTATCGAAAGGTATATTTATTTTCAAGAAAAAAAATATGCTAAATTTTTTATAGAGATGTTGATGAGAAAAAAATTCAAAAAGTCTGTTCATCCATCACAGATTGGTTGCTTCAAGCTACCGATGGAGAGATTTATGAGATAGAAAGGTTCAAAGACTTATCAGACACCATTTTGCACAATGAATTAAGAAAAAGATTTCCTTCTATTTGGACCCATCAAGATGGTAATAAAATTTTAATTGAAAAAATAACAGAAGACAAACGCAGCGAATATGAAGCGACTCAATTTAATGATATGACCAAGTACATCGTCTTTTAATTTAAGCTAGAAAAATTATGCTTTTTTTAAATCTAGAATGACTGATCCTTATTTGGGATTTACAAAAATTTTTCGATTACTTGTTCAGTACAAAAAACCCTTGGTGGTTCATAATGGTATAATGGATCTGATGTATTTATATGAAAAATTTTATGACACTCTTCCAAGTAAAATTTTAATCGGTCATTTAGATTTTTAAATTGAAATTGTTGAAGGTAATTTGAAAAAATTCAAAGAAGAAATAAACAAAATGTTCCCTTTGGTATACGATACAAAGTATATCAGCATAGAAGCTAAAAGAGTATTTTACACTCTATAATTTAAAATATTTTCTTTCTTATACATTCATTTTTCTAGCTAAATAAACAAATGAGAGATTTATATGATTCAACAATTTTAGAAAACTTGTATCTCAGTCTTAATAAGGAAATGCCAAAAAAGTGTGCTCTTTTTATGCCCTCAGTTAAGCCGTCTAAAGTTTCCTCGGCTTATTCGATGAGAATGCGAACGCACGAAGCTGGTTATGATGCTTTCATGTGTGGAACAGGTTTTGAAGTCAACAAAATTTAATTATATTTAACAAATTTTATTTTTTTAGTTTTTCTAAAATTGGCTCATGCTCTTGTTACATTTGATTCAAAAAATTTATACAACTTGCGTCAAAATAATATGAATGATTACTTTCAAATTATGAAGTCATATGGAAATAAGTTACCTATGATCAGAGCTTCTCTAGATTATATTGTAATTTTGCCAAAAAAATCCAAAATTTTCTAATTCTATTTTTTCTTAGAATTTGAATGGATCTGACTCAACAAGGTTTAATTTGAAAATACTCTTTATAAAAAGTAAAACTGAAATTTTACCGCATGAAGTAGGATCAAAATTTTTAGATTTTGCTAAAGACTTTTTATTAAATTTTTTTTAGCTAAACGCAGAGTTTACAACCTATGGACAGTGTGAATTGAAGATTTATTCGAAAAACATTGCAACTGTGACAATGGACAAAATTTGCTTGTGGGAAAAAAATTGTCAAAATTAAAGATAAAATGAATAATTTTATTTAAAGTGAAAAATACAATTCATCTCCGTTAAAGAATAGAAATTATGAGATAAGTGAATACAATTTCTGGAAGCATGGTATCTATTTAGCCGAATTCAATTGGTATTTTGATTACTAAATATTTATGTAATATAATTTCAAATTTTTAAATTTTTTTTAAAAGGAGTTATGTTGCCATTGCCGGAAGCGTTAGTTTTATTGCATTTATTGCACTGAAAAGCTAATTTCAATAAAATATAATAAATTGCTTTTATAATTAAATTTTTTGTTTGTTTAATTAAAACTCTAAAAAATTTATTTTCATTGTTCTTCATCCGTTTGTAATAAAAATAAACAAAAACTGACCTTTTTTATCACTTATTTTGAATAACCAGAAAAATATTGGAAATATAAAAGCCGCACAAGTCATTGAACTTTTAAGGACGAAAATTTAATGAAAAAAATCTTAGGGCTAACCTTTTATTGATTAACTAAGTAGAGTTGATTAAAAAAACCTTGTCTAACTTCAATTAAAACACGATTTATAACTTTTTGCTCTGATTTTATCAAAATTAATTTAATAAGAAAAATTCAGCAATTTATTTATTTTTTTGTGAATCTGTATCGAGCTAATGCTCCTTCAGAATAAAAAATATATAAAATGAAAAAAAAATAAAAATAAAATTAAAAATAAAGTTAAATAAGAAAAAAAAAAAAAAATAATGAGAAAAAAAATTAAAACGTTAAGTTGAAATAGCTAGAGATTAGCTTTTTCAACCAACAATAAACTTATTCGAATTTTTATATGGAAGGACAGATTTTGAATTTATTTAAAAACAATTCCTTTGTTAAAATTGATCTATGATTCTTTTTTTCAAAGACAATTTAAAAGAAATTATCAAAGAGTCAATTTTAATGGTAAAATAGTACAGTTTGGTTTAGTACATGATTGCAATTTTTTAAACTTAATATAATTTTTTAATATTTAATGTTTTTTTTGAAAACTAAAAAAATGACAACATTGACCAAAAATCGTAATAAAAGCCAAAAAAAACCAAAATGGCAACTTTTAAAAGCAAAAACAATTCAAACAATCACAAGTCCAATGAAGCTTTATGAGTTAATAAATGAAATTTTATTCAATCCAGACTACCTTTTTCTAGTTACATGCATTTTGATTCCCATTGAGCTGATTTTGAATATTTTGATTGTCCTCAAAGTTCCTTGTAATTTGCCTGTTTAAATCTTAACTCGAATATAAAATATATCGTTTAAGATACAGAAATTGATTGGAAAGCTTATATGCAAGAAGTTGAGGGCTTTATCAACGGCACGTACAATTACTATGAATTAAAAGGCGACACTGGACCCCTAGTGTAACAAAAAAATTTAAAAAAATTCAAAATTTTCATTCTTAAATTTAGTTATCCAGCTGGATTTGTTTATTTGTACACTGCTTTATATTGGGTCACTCATCAAGGAACTAACATAAGACTTGCTCAGTATATTTATGTCATTTTTTATATTTTGTTTATTTCAATAGTTTTTACCATCTACAACACAACCAAAAAAGTAAATAAAAAGATTCTTTTTAAAATAAATTTATTCAATTTAAAAAGGTTCCACCAATAGCTCTAATAATTATGTCACTTACTTCACACAGAATCCACTCAATATTTGTTCTGAGACTTTTCAATGATCCGATTGCGATGCTTTTTCTGTATGCTTCGTTAATTTGTTTTTTGAAAAAGAACTGGACCTTTGGATGCATCTTATTCAGTTTAGGAGTTTCTATCAAAATGAATGTTTTGCTATTTGCACCAGGCTTGTTTATTATTTTATGTTTATCGCATGGTTTTTTACAAACTCTCAAATATATTTTTATCTGTGGACTTGTACAAGTAATTTCTATTTGGAAAAAAAGTTTGATCCTTGTAAACCTGATTTTATTTTGAGTTGGTTGTTGGTGCACCTTTTTTACTGACCTTTCCAGTCGCTTATTTACATCGATCATTTGAACTTGGGCGTCAGTTTTTTTACAAATGGACAGTGAATTGGAAATGCATACCAGAAGACTTATTTTTATTCAAACCATTCCAAATTACTCTTTTAGCATTACATTTGTGTATTCTTCTTGTCTTTATCAACAGGATTCTCAAGTAATTGGAGAATTTAGTTTTATTTTTTATCTAATTTTAAATCGTAATAAGAAATGTCGGTGGTTTAAAGAGTTTGTTTTTTCAGAAAAAAAGAGTAAAACTTAGCTACGAAGGTAATTTTATTTTTATTAAATATAGTTTTATTAAATTTTTCTTTTTTAAAGCAATTACTTACATAATGTTTGTTTCAAACTTTATTGGAATATGTTTTAGTCGTTCTCTTCACTATCAATTTTATGTTTGGTATTACCATAGTCTAGCATTTTTGTTATGGCAAACAGAATATCAAACATCACTCAAGTAATTTATTTATGCTGATTTTAAATTTAAATTTCAATATCTCAAGAATTCTGCTACTGGGATTAATAGAGTTTAGCTGGAATGTATATCCTTCTACTTTTAATAGTAGTTTGATTCTAAATTTCAGTCATGTGATTGTTCTAGTTGGAATTGGACATTCATTATTTAAAAAAAATGATTCGTTATTAATTTAAAATTTTTCAATAAAATAATTAACTTAAAAATTAAATTTTTTTTATTTTTACCAGAGTCCAAGTACGGACTTAATTTTGACTTAAGACTTGTGACTTTTAAACAACTTTGATTCTAACTCAGTTAATGAAATGATCTTTACTACTGAAAAAGATAGGGGACTTCCTTTCCATGTAATCCTTTTAAATCAAAGTAATGGGTGAGTATTGGAGAAACATAAAAAATGTAAATAAAACATATAAAAAGTAAATCAAGCATTAACACACTTTAATTTTTTTACTGTTACCAAACGCATAAATTTGTTTTTTAAATAAATGCTATTAAAACATAAACTTTTTTGTGCAAATTAAAAAAAAGTCAATTAAAAAATTAGAAAAGGACCATTTTTTTTCTTTAATCAGCGTCTAAAGTTTGGAGTTATAGGAGAACTTTAAAAGATTTATCATATAAAATTAAAGCTACCGTCTTTGAGAAACTTGTCATGAACGAAAACATAAGCATAAACAAACTTGCGAAGTTGAATGCATCTAAATCGATTGACGTGGATGTAATTCACCCTCGCATTTTTAAGGAATGTGCTACTTCAATTTGTCCCTCATCACCTCAGCTCTTCCTGCGATTTGGAGTTTGGCAAACATCACCCCAGTTTTTAAGAAATCGTGTCGATGCGTCCAATTATCGTCCAAATTCATTGACATCAGTGGTCTACAAAATAATGGAATCCCTTGTCCGTGACTCAATAACAGGCTGATAAATAAGCTAAGAAGTGTTGGTATTCACGGACAACTTCTCGACTGGATTTATATTTTTCTGAAGGGAAGGAAGCAGCGTGTGGTTCTAGATCCAGACTTCTCAAACTGGAAAAATGTCACCGGTGTAGTGTACCTCAGTGTAGTGTGTTAGGTCCAATTCTCTTCGCAATCTTTATCAATGACCTACCAAGTCACTTGAAACACATAAGCAAGCTCTTTGCCGATGATCTAAAAATAATAGCACAGGTGGAATCCGAGGCGGATGGTCTTCAAGCTGATTTGGACGCAGTGGCCGAATGGTATTGGAATGGTTGAGAAACGAGCAAACGAGAGCAAGATTAAGATAATGAATATCGGTAGCAACGAGCATATAACAAGAACTAGGTCATATACGCTAATGAAGAAGGATAGCTCACGCATTAAACTTTAAAACACTTCCGAAGAACGTGATTTTGGCATCATTCTCAAGTCTGATTTTAAGTTCAGCTCACAGTCGGCTCATGCCGCATCAAAATCTAACCAAGTTTTAGGAATGCTAAAAATACATTCTTGTCTAGGGATTAGGAAATATGGGCTTAACTAAATCGCACCTACATTCGTCTGCATTTGGAGTTTTCAGAGTCGGATTGGAACCCGTATCTTAGAAGAGATATTGACACTCTTGAAAAAGTCTAGAGAAGAGTAACAACAGTCTCCACTGCCTAGAAAGACATAGAGTACGAGAGCAGACTTGAGCGAACGGGTCTTACATCTCTGGAAACAAGACAACAACGTGGTGACTTAATCCAACTTTTCAAAGTCAACAACAGCAAAGATGACATAACGTGGTACAAAAAGCCTAATTGGTCGGCTCCGAGAGACACGAAGAAAAGTCAACTAAGGCGTGAAATCGTGACATCTCCCCAGCAAAGACACAACTTAGTCATCAATCGGATACCAAATGTATGGAACTGACTACCAGACGAAGTAGTCGCAACTGAAACGGTAGACTCCTTTAAAATCAAATACTACCAACACCAACTGAGACGACCTCTTTGAGAGACATCCCTGCGAGTTATTTCACTTCGCGATCTTTACTACTACTACTACTACTAGATCTTGTACCTCCTCGAGAGGATTGAGACACATATAAAAAGAATTTTGTATTATTTTTTACAAAATGCAAAATTTTTACCCTTAAATTAAAGTATTCAAAGCAATAAAATTTAAAAATGTTTCATTGTAATTTATGTTCTTATTTATTTATTTGTTCATCTTCTACGAGCTACTATTTATGCTGTTACTCTTTCAGATTAAAATAAAAAAAATTTTAAAACAAAGTTAAATATAAGTTAAAAGTAAAGTAGAATAAAAAAAATAATTAAAACAATTTAAATGAAATTAGACAATGTAATTTTCTTTCTATTCTTAGACAACTTTTTGAATAAGAAAATAAAGATTGTCTGCTGTGGGTTTATGTTTTCTAAATCCTGATAGCTCATTAACAAGTAAACTCTCCAAAAAATTATTATTAGTTTTTTTTAGGCATCTTTAATTTCTAGAAGAGTAACCGACTTTTACCAATTATTTTTCCATTTTTATTTTTTTTAAATTCAGTATTCATTTGTGATATTTCACAAAAAAAAAATGTGAAAGTTGTGTTTTATTAAGCTATTCTCGGTAAATTTATAAACTTATAAACTTATAAACTCTAACCAGTTTGGTTTCCAAAAGTTCTTTAAATAATAACGAACTTCGGATGCAAGTTTATTAAAAACTATCTATAAAGAAGGGAAATATTTCAGAGCTTTATGATTACCATTATCAAGACATGATTTATCACAGACATGGATGCCTGAGAAGGATTCACAGCAATATTTTCTCTTAATGGCAAGTTTTTTTTTCTATTTTACATTGTTAGAAATAATTGCGTAATTCTATTTCAAATTTTAACATTCTTAAATATTAAGTTTTAATGAAACAACGTAATTTCAAAATATCAAAAAAATTAATTAGAAAAAAAACTAGTCATATTCTTTTTCATTTTTAAGAGCATTGATTAAAGTGAATTCTTTTTAAACTGTGCTATTTTATTATTGATTTGATGGCACTTTTCATGTGAACAGTACTATAAGATCGCTCAGACTCACTTTTTTCTCCACTTTTGCCGAAGCGGATAGTTAAACAAATCTTGTAAAAGATTTTACAAAACTGAAAAATCTGAATTATTTTCAAAAGACAAAATTTTCTGAAATTGATAATGTAGATTACAATAGATGAAACATTAAATGAATTACCAAAATCAACATTGTTTAAAAATAGAAAAGAAAACATAGAAAATTTTTTATTTAATCTGTTTAAAAATAAAATTTCAGAATTTTTTATGCTCTTTGATATGTCACTAAAAATGAGCACTGGTTTTAAAAAGAGTAATGTTCAATTTTAATGACATGTCTAAAAAAATGAATTAATTTGACCCATGTTTAAAAAAAACATCCAACTTTAACCAAGTTAATTCAATTTTCATTTTTTAAAGAATTTTATAGGTTTTAACAATTGTTAATATTTTAAAATGTGTTCACTTATTATTACAAGTCACTAAAATTGAATACTCTATTTTAAAAACATGTCACTATATTCGGATGATTACGTTAGTTGAAAATAATCAAATAAAAATATCTTAAAAATCTTTATTTAAATTAATAATTAATAACTTTTCTAGATTTTTGCAAATAATTGATTTTAAAATTTTGGAGGTTGTTCGGCAAAAAGTTCTGCCATATTCACTTTTACAAATGATCTAAATGATGATGGGTTTTACAAAAAATAAAATTGTTAATTTAATTTTTATCACATAATATACCTATCAAAAGCATTTCTTGGTCCTTCTTCATTATCTCCCCGAGCATTAGCAGTGTAAATAACATCATTATTGAAATCGTAATATGTCACAAGTAGTGACCCGGTTTGAACAATGCTTGTCACTTCCCGAATAGCATTTTGCGCTGTTAAATTTCCATAAAGTTTAGAAATTTGAGCGGCCATCACTTCATTAAAACTTGGACATAGCCAATCCATTCCATGATAAACAACATTTTTAATTTTTGGATGCCAATCTCCTTCTGGTTTCAGAGTTGTATCATTCATAAAATTTGCAACTGATGCAGAATACTGAACACTATTGAACTTATTTATTTTTCCATCGCCAACACCTAGAATTAAATCACAAGTTCTCTTGCCATTAGTGAGGCGATTATAGGCATCATAAAAAGTATTATCAAATTGAAGTATATCTCTTAAGGCATACTAAATGAACACGGTTTTTATTTAAACTCAAATAAATAATTAATTTACTGTAAATGGTGTTCCAAAACGAGATTCTTT
The DNA here is from genome assembly GCA_019054805.1 of Brachionus manjavacas. Lineage (NCBI taxonomy): Eukaryota > Metazoa > Rotifera > Eurotatoria > Ploima > Brachionidae > Brachionus > Brachionus manjavacas. The sequence continues at coordinate 9,352,971 of JAHQIY010000003.1, read as the reverse complement.
ACCAAAACTTTCATCTGGATAAGATACGCCAATTTCTGAAATAGCTAATTTAGCTGAACTATATCCTTGGATTGATCCAATCCAGCCAGACCAACCAATATTAGCAAAATCACTTTGAAAAATAATTTTTATTTAATTTAACCATAAATTTATTTTTTTAATTTACTGTCCGTTTTGTTCATTTTTGTTGGGATGATAAACTGTGATCTCTGGAAAATTTTGCAGACCACCTGAACAAAAGAATTTTCAGCAATTATTTGTATGAGAGCTTAAAAGTGAACTGACCATCGACGACCCAGTCAAGGGCTCTTAGCTGTAATAATCCTTCTGAATTAGGCAAAGCAGCTCCCCATGCACCGAACATTGAACAGCTTCCTTTTCTTTAAAAAATTATAATTCAAAAAATTCCTTAGTATTAATTTAATTACGTTAACTCTCCAATAAGATGAATTCGTCTAAATTTCTAATTAAAATAAAAAAAAGTTGAATAGAAAAATTTAAACAAGGATTTATTCATGTTGTTCTTTACTTTTTCCTCAATACCTGTAGCATCTGACATCCCCTTAATTTCATCATGGAAATATCTACCAGTGTATCGCTCGGTAATAGTGTTTTCGATATCAAGTGCAACATCAAGTCTTGAAAATTTTTTTTGGCACTGAAAATAAAGATAGATTAAAAATTTACCCTAAATCAGCAACGCGCTTCAAAAAATCGGGTCTAAAAAATCCTTTGGTTGTTCCATTTATTCCTGAAATCTTAAGAATGCTGAATAATTTATCTGGAAGAAAAAATTCTCAAAATTACTATCTCGCTTTCCATATAATTCCAGAAAGTTTCGATAAGACCTGCCAATTCTTGTTTAACAATGCTGCCATGAGCAAACCCCATTTCGTAGGGTGTACCCCAAAGATGGACTATTTTAATAGAATCATCGCCAGTTCCAATTTTGTAAAGCTTGGCATTTTTTATTTCTCTGATAAAAGTTGGCTTTTGATCAATTATTGGTTTTAGATTTGGCTGTGCACTTGGACTGGGCTAAATTGTTGATATTTAGACTATCTAACCATTCTTAAATCGATTTGAATTAGCTAAATTACTTTCCCATTGCAATAAGCTGCTCCAGTAAATTTAATTTTGGCATTAAAAGCAAAAAATAAGAATAAAAGAAAACAAAATATTTTGCACATTTTTCAAATTAAAAGAAATATAATTTTTTTTGATTTTTAAGTAAAAAAAGTTGTGATTTTTGCATATTTTACAACAATTTTAAAGATTTGTGATAAAAATATCTATTTTAAGTTATCTGAATTATTGGGTTTAATGATTCGATAAACTTTATGAGAAAAAAACAACTTTAATGAATTTATTATTAAATAATTCATTTTTTATTTTACATTTTAACACTTTATAACTATTTTAATTAAATATCACAGAAATTTGATTGATATCATTTTTAAAATAAAGAAAGAAATAAAATTTTGAATTTCAATTGTATTCTCCAGTTCCTTTACATGAAAGAAATTGTTTAATTTTTTTAAACCAGAGTGCCGCCATTAGGTGCTGTCAGCTAATATAATCTGATATCACATGATATCAGCTTAGGGCTGTTACAAACCTAATGCCGGCACTGTATTTGGTAGTTCAGCTTTCTAATTGTTTTATTTTTAGGATCAAAATGGAAATTTTTAAAATATGGAGAGAGTTTTTGTTAATTAAAATGATTAAAGATAAAATCAAGATTAATCTGAAAAATTTTTCGTGAAATTTTTAATATGGAAAATTTAATTTTCAGTTTAAAACAATTTAAGATAAACTTGACTTTTTGTACTTAATTTTCTATTAAATGGAAGATTTTGTACCAAAAATTTAAAATGAGATAATGATACTAGCTCTGCTAAATTTGTAATTTTATAGACCAAAAAAAATCCAAAATTTGTTAATTTTTGTCTAAAATTGTTATTTTGTGACTAATTTAGTTAATATAAAAGTAACTAGTATATTTTTGTTAATTTTTACCTAAATTTGTCATTTTTTGTTTAAAAAATAAAATTAAAAAAACGCCAATTATTGTTATTATTGTTACATTTGAAAAAATGCTTAAGACCAGATTTGCTATTTCTCATACGCTCTGTTTTCCATAAAGCCTCTTCTTGAATCACAGTTTTAGCCTCTTCTAATGTCCCATAGTGACTGTCGATTAGAAAAATTTGCCGAATTCTTTTGTTATTTTGATTCAATACAAATTCATCATCATCATCCTCATCCACGCCATGAGTATCACCACAAGGTTGAATCTCTTCGAATTCTGAATCAGATTCAAAATCGCTCTCTGATTCTCTTGACTGGTTATTTTGGATAGATTTGAAATAACTGTCTAAACGTTCAATCATGTGGACTTTAGTGCCAAAATAAACAAGCTTAAATTCGAACATTTTTAAAAGTATTTCAAAAAAAATTTTGAATAAATGATCAAAGCTTTGAAAAAATCATTTCAAAGTTTAAAAAAATTGATTTCAATAAGAAAAAAGTTGCCAATTATCTGGGTTCAGATAATGACAAAGTTGTATTTGGCAACTTTTTTCTTATTGAAAGTAGATAGTGATACAATCGAAAAAAAGAACTAAAGAAATTTTTTATTCTTAAAAAATCTTTTTTTTTAAGTTTTAAAATTTATTTTTATTTCAGAATCGTCAATACTTTTAAAGTCAATCTAAAAACTTAGAACGTTTATAAAAAAAAAAATCAGAAATTCTATCAAAAAGGGTTTTAATAAATCAAATATTTTTTATTATTTTATATTTTTTTCTTTTAAATTTGTACATCGAAATGCAATTAATTGCAGTTTAAAAAGTATTTAACAAGTTTTCCAGAATTGAATAGGAAACACTTTTTAGAATATAATTTGAAAATTTTTATCAAAATGTGTTGTTTTATAAAAAGTTTTAAATAAAAGAAATAAATAATTAGACATATCATTTAGAAGAGCATTATTTTTTTTCATATTTAAGATATAATCAGACTTCTATTTTATGGTTGCACAAGAGTTAGAATTAAAAAATTTTTTGACCCACTTTGGTACCAATCTCATCTTTGATGCAGCATTAGTTAAGCTTCACTTATTATAAGATAATAAATAATAATAATATAATAAGCTGCAACAGACCAAGTTGCCCAGGCCTGCGGAGCGTGAAAACAGTAGAATTCACACTATGGCAGCTTTTGAGTCGGCTTTCGACCTACTCAAAAACCACTTGAATAGCGCGTCTAGGTCCTGTTGGACGGTTGCTCGATCATCTTCGTTTTTAATACATGTTATGAGTTTACTATCGTCTGCAAACAGTTTACATATATTTTTGATGACTTCTGGCATGTCATTTATGAAGAGTACAAAAAGTAGTGGACCCAGGACTGAACCTTGAGGCACTCCACTTAGAACGTCTTTCCAAACTGACGCGCAACCATTTATTACAACTCTTTGTTTCCTGCCAGTTAAGAAATCCTTGAGCCACCTTAATAGTGGATCACAAAAGCCATACTTTTCAACTTTGTAGATTAGCGCTCTGTGTGATACCTTATCAAAAGCTTTCGCAAAATCAAGGTAAATAAGAATCAACGCAAACCCTTTATTTAAAGTCTCAGTGAGCATATCGAGTGATTCTAACAAGTTGGTTGCACATGATTTCGTCTGCACAAAGCCATGTTGCTCAGGCGAGATTAACTTATTTCTACTGAGGTGCAGAACCATTTCTCTCTTGATTAGGCGCTCCATAACTTTGCATGGTACTGAAGTCAGAGAAATTGGTCTGTAATTAGATGGATCGGTTCGATTTCCTGATTTAAAGATCGGTGTTAAGTCGGCTTCTTTCCATTTCTCAGGGAGCTTACCATTTTTAAAAGACTTAGCAAAGATCAGGGCCAACACTTGTGAACAGCTTTCAGCACACTTGTTTAGAACATAGGGATGAATAGCGTCAGCACCCATTGTTTTATTAACGTCCAGTCGTAAAAGCTCTTTTAGTATATTTTCGCGAGAAAAAGTTTCTTCTTTTATTAAGCATAAATTATTTGCACGATTTGATAAATGAGGAAACTCCACGTCGTCGTTGTGCTTGGTAAACACCTGAAAGAAGCAGTCGCTTAAACAGTTGGCGATCTCCTCATCTTCAACAACGAATTTATTATCAACACTAAGAGAACGAATGCTATCCTTTATTTTTTTTTGCTCGTTTATATATGTGTAAAGAAGTTTTGGGTTTTTTTTTGCTTTGCTTATTATAGATTTTTCGTAATTAACAATAGAATCTTTGACTAGAGATTTGACACTTTTAGAGACGCGATTGTACTCTTCGATTAAATTCTTATCTTTTTTGTTATTAGCTCTTAATTTAATCCAAAGTTGATATTAAGATATAAAAATATAAAGAGCAATCAGTGTTTTACAGTGAAAAATTTTTTCCGAATTTGTCTATTAAATGACTCCACACTATTAATAATAATTATTGAATTAAAATGAAAAAATAGAGATTTGAATTATTTTTTTTTTCTTTAAGAAAACACTTACACTTTGTCTTTTTTTTGTTTTTTGTCTAATTTTTTTTTTAATTTTTTTAGTTCGCCTTTAAGGCGTTCATTGGAAAAAAATTAAAATTGATTTTATTGTCAGAAGAGTTTTGAGTAAAGCTTTTAAAAATTCAAAAGACGTAAAAATACAAATTAACAAGATGCGTAAAAATAAATTGATATTTTTTGAAAATGAATTTTTTATAAAAAAAATTTTTTTAATTACAAATTTTTAATTAGAACAACATAAATTTAAGAAAAAAAATTTTCATAATTCTTAATTTTTTCAAGAGTTACCAACCCAGCATCATGGTGGTTTTAAATGAATGGAAGAATCTACTATAGGGAGTAAGCACATAAGAATCACAACGATTTTCCTGAAGAGTTAAAGGAAAGTATTAAATCTATTTTCATTGCTTTATTATCACATTACTAGCACTGAATATCTACTAAAAATTTTATAATTTATAATTTTTCTTTTTTGGAAGAAAAGCTACAACAATTTTTTTTTCTTGTATAATTTTTGTATTAAAACTAATTATTCTATTAACGCTCAATAAATATTTTTCGTTTAGCATTTTCATACTCTAATGTTGATAGAAATCATGCAAAATAATTATCTTAATCAATTATCTGAAATATTCTATAGGAAGAAAAGATAGCCATAATAAATCTATCATAATTTAATCATATTCTTTAAAATATTATTAAATTCATAACTTATTTTATATATTTGTTTATATATCATATATTTTATGTCTACTGTATTCTTGGTATGAATTATTTTTGTAAGATTTAGAAAAACGAACCTAAATAAAAGAAAATTTATTTAAAAAAGTTGATTTATTTTCCTCTATCTTTAAAATAAATTAAAAAAAAACGGAAGTTCTTTATAAATGTAAACAAATTTTCATCAAAATAGGGTGATGTTCAAACAGGTCTTTAAGATAATATCATTAATAATTATAATAATTATATTCAAAAACCTTAGCCAAAAATAGCAGCTATTCCCTTCTTTTTGCCGATGATCTTGTTTATTTTTTTAATTTCAAAAAGTTCGATAAAATTGGTTCAATTATTGACTCCTAGTTAAAAAATATTGAGGACTGGCCGATGGGAGATGAAAATGGTTCACGAAAAGTATATCCTTAATATTTTGTCTGGAAACTCTTTCAAAAACCAACCGATCATTACTCAATAAAAAACTTTCCTAAAAAGTTTTCATTTTATTCAATAGGAAGAAAAAAAAAACAAAATAAATCTGTCATAACTTAATCATATTCTTTAAAATATTATTAAATTCATAATTTATAAATATCTATAAATGCTACAAAAATATTTTTTCTTGTATAATTTTTATATTAAAACTAATTAATAAATTGATTAATATTGATAGGGAATGAAAATTCATTCCTATCTTTGTCTCAAAAACAAATCTTTCCAGACTTGAAGGAGTAAAAAATTTATCAATAAAATCAATTAATTAATTTCCTTCGGATACACATTCGGAGCTTTAGAATTTTTTTTTTAATTAATTACATTAAAAAAACACTCTTATTTTAATAAAAAATACACGAGGGATCTTCAAAAAGATGATTTTGACTCTTTTATCAACAACTCTATAGTCTGTGGCAAAAAAATGCCACATTGTTGTATTTGGGAAGAAATAAACAAGTGGATGACCAAAAAGAATATTTATTTCTAAATTGTATGTTTATTCTTTTATTTCTTTTTATTTAAAAAAAAACCTGTTAGTTTTTATTTATCGCAATTCTTAAGCTCTCAATTAATTATAATATATTAATTAATAATATGTTAATTGATCATAAATTAATATTTAAAAATTGTTTAATAGTATTAAAATTAATAGTATAGTAAATTGTAAAGTATTAATTTTCTTAAAATTTTAAAAATTAATCTAAAACCATTAATTAATGGCGGAAGGAGTTCTGTTAGTCAGGGCCATTCATAAATTTTAAAATAATTTTAGAAATAAAGTAAATAAAGAATAATTTATATATTTTCTATTTTAATAGTAAGAATAATAAAATTCTTTCTTTTAACAATTCAATTAAAATATTAGAATCTTTAATTAATCCGATTATTTCGTTTAAATTAAAAAGGCAGAATAAATGCTTAAAAAAATTAGTGTGAGAATATCAAAAAGGATGTTTTTTAAAATTTTTATTGTCATTTTAATTAATTTGGTGTAAATCAATAAATGAAAGGCTTTTTTTTTTAATTTTAATGTATTTTTATTATTTTTTGTGGTTTTCTTATTAAAATTGGGGAAAAAATAAAAAATTTGCGGCATTCGAATTGAATTCCTCAATTAAAAATATGATTAAATTTTGGAAAAATTTTGTTCGTAAGGAAACATAATTAGTGTGCATTTTCTTGAAAAATTTTGATCTTTTACCTGAAGTTGTCTTTTAAGTATCCTTGTATCATTGAATTTTTAAATACAAAATTACACGGATCAATGAGATTATTTTTTACTATTAGTTAAAAATTATTTCAGTACAAATTATTAAGTGCTTAAGTTTAATTTTTCACATCAGAAAAAGTTTTTTCAATCAAAGTTAATACAATTACATTTGTTGATTTTTTATTATTTTAGTAGAGATGTCACAAGTCATTAGTTTTTAATGTTTTTTTTATATTTTTTCAGGGATAAATCTATTTTAATCTCAGTTAAATAAAAAACGTTTACAATGGTTTAACTGAATAATTTTCTAAATTAAAATTAAAATTATTCGCATTACAATTTGAAAAGCTAATACTTAAAATACTGGCCAAATTTTAGGTTCAATAATGAACATTTTGGAGTGAAAATCAAAAATTTAAATATTTAAAAAAAAAAATAACAATCTAAAAAAGAGATCTTTTATTTTATTTAAATAATTTTCAATCAATATATAAAGCACTTTATGATGATACTCATTTTTCTGCTACTATAAAAAAATTTATTAAATTCACGCTTTTAAAGAAATTTTTTTTTTAATTGATATTAAATAATTGAAAAATTATTTTTTACTGACTTATGGATAAAAATTATTAAAAAATCTATGAATTATTGATTTTAATTAAAATAAAGGAACTTTTTTTAAATTTTTAAATCTAAAGGAGTTTGGACTTGGGACAGATAAACAAATAAATTAATATATTTACATAAAGTTGAATAAAAAAATCTCAAAAATCAAGTAGCTACGAATTTGTTGCTTATCGAAATCAAGCTGAGCCTTTTGAAGAAACATAGTAAAATGTCGATAATTTGGAAAAAGCATCGATAGACAATGAGATAAAACTTTTAAAGAATCATTTTCCTTTCTGTACTTTTTGTACCTTTTCAAAATATTATTTTATTTGTCCCTGTTCCTTTTTGTACTTTCTGTACTTTTTGTACTTTTCAGAATATTATTTTATTAGGCCCTCTTTCTTTTTGTACTTTTTTGTACTTTTCCATAATTTTAATTTATTTGGCACTGTTCCTCTTTTTGTAATAAATGGTAATTTTAATCATATATTAAAACTTAAAAGAGATGTTCATTGAAAATCAAATTTTTTTATTATTTTTCGACATAAATCGGTTTTATTTATTTTTAATAAATTAATCTGCAAAAAAAACTAATAGGATTTGATAGCTTTCAAAATTGCTTGAAATAGCTTGATGTCAATGATAAAGTTTGAATTTTTTTTTTTTAAAATTTGAAGTTTTTTTGATAATCCATCAATTCATTTGCAGTTTTTGTCTTCTCTGATCATCAGCGAAACGAAATAGAACAAATCTATCAAATATCTTTTCTGATGGCTAACTCAACTGTCTGCTTTTGGTAAATTAATTTTTAGCATCTGATATTTGTACTTTGACATTGATGAAATATTTATCTTATTTGTATCCAGAAAATCAATCGGGTTAGTATTAGAGAAGCCATTTTTCTAAATCAAGCTCAACCGAGAACAGTTTTTGACTTAGCTATCCGATTTTATGCAAGTAAATTAAGAAGCTTGCCTTACAATCTTTAAAATTAATTTATCTGATTTCTTAAAATAAAAATTTTCCTCCATAGCGTTTGCTATGTGAATATCAGGGTTTGCTTGATCTAGCTCATTGTTTTTCTTTGAGCTAGCGAAAATAATCGAATCCTTAGCTTTATGAACATTTGGAATGCATGATTGGTACATCCAGAACGCATTTGGAGCCAGAACAAAAATTATTTTATCTATTAATGGATTGAATTTATCCAATCAGTACATATCTAATGTGTAAATAAAAACTTAATAATAGATTATTTTGGTTGCGTAATAGCACAAAATGTTGTCAGAAAATTCAAGCCTTTCCTTGAATTATCATAATTGAGGAATTTGTAGCTGTTCTTGTTTTGCCATAATCTGGCTGAAGTTTTTTGTGTAGCGTACCTTTTCTGCATCTTTTGAAATCTAATACTAGATTTATCCAAATTGCGAAATATTATTTCTTTAATTGCTAGCAACAAACTGTTTCGAGTACTCGATCATTTCTCTTTTAAACCAAAGCTACTCATTTTGTTTGTTCGCTGTTTTCTATTCGTTCCCTGATCACCACTTTAATGCAAAATCACAGCCTCAATTCTTAAACTTTGAGTCTATTAAATAAATATTTAGAAAATTATGAATAGAGCTCTGGAAAAGAAAATTCCAATAGATAAAATTAGCTCGGCTTTCTAAGATAAATAAATATCAAAGCTTAAGAAATTTTATTTTTTACAGATTCTTTAAAATTTTGAAATCTAAAATTTTCAAATTTTCAATTTAAATGTCATCCACATACGATTTTAATATCACTTTGTACCGCGACAGTTTGTCGACACCATGGGGCTTTCGGATGGAAGGTGGTCGAGATTTTCACAAACCGCTGACCATACAAAGGGTAAAGTGCTTTTAAAAAATATTCATTTAACTAACATTAACAGTAAACTCTTGAATTTTGTTTATTTTATTTACCCAAGTTAAAGACCCTAAAATTTTTTTTAGAATAATTTTTTTGCATGCCCTCGTTTATTCACTGATATATTTATTTTATTGAATGTTTTAAAATTTGTGACAAAAAATCAAAATTCATCTATTTAAAAAAAAATTAAATAAAGAAAATTTTGAGCTGTATTTATATAAAAAAAATTGAGACAAAACAATATTTAATTAAATTTTATTATTTAATTTAAAAAATTTTACATTTTGTTAAAATTTAAAATTTAGAATGCCTAATGCTGTGTGCCTTATACTGAAGATCTTAATGAAGATCTGTAATCATATGTTTAGTTTTATGGGTACTTTAGATTTGGCATATATTCATGTGATAATAATTTTATAATTATAGATTATTTTTTAATTTCTCTGCTATCAAAAAAATTAACTGAAAATTACAGCAAAAGATATTAATTTTTATCTATGATGTAAAAATAAAACAAAGAAATAAATTAATTCTTTCTATATGAGTATTCGCCATTTTTTTACAGTTGAAAACAGCTTTAAGTTTAAAAAACTGCTTGGTTCTTTTTGGTTGAGCTTTTACCGATGTAAGGACAATGAAAATATTTAGAATAAAAATCCTTGTTGTACTTTTTGTACTTTTTCTAATTAATTTATCTGCCCCTGTTCCTTTTTGTCCTTTTTGTACTTTTTTTTTTAATGGTAGTTAAAAAAAAATTTTAATTAATCAATATCTTAATTATCAATTTTAACTTTAACTAATATTTTTCTTACCTCCAGCATACCCGAATCCCTAAACCAGGGCTTTGCCCCGGACCCCGTTTAAGTTTTAATATATGATTAAAATTACCATTTATTACAAAAAGAGGAACAGTGCCAAATAAATTAAAATTATGGAAAAGTACAAAAAAGTACAAAAAGAAAGAGGGCCTAATAAAATAATATTCTGAAAAGTACAAAAAGTACAGAAAGTACAGAAAGTACAGAAAGTACAAAAAGGAACAGGGACAAATAAAATAATATTTTGAAAAGGTACAAAAAGTACAGAAAGGAAAATGATTCTTTAAAAGTTTGATCTCATTGTCTATCCATGCTTTTTCCAAATTATCGACATTTCACTATGTTTCTTCAAAAGGCTCAGCTTGATTTCGATAAGCAACAAATTCGTAGCTACTTGATTTTTGAGATTTTTTTATTCAACTTTATGTAAATATATTAATTTATTTGTTTACCTGTCCCAAGTCCAAACTCCTTTAGATTTAAAAATAAAAAAAATTAAAAAGTTCCTTTATTTTAATTAAAATCAATAATTCATAGATTGTTTAATAATTTTTATCCATAAGTCAGTAAAAAATAATTTTTCAATTATTTAATATCAATTAAAAAAAAAATTTCTTTAAAAGCGTGAATTTAATAAATTTTTTTATAGTAGCAGAAAAATGAGTATCATCATAAAGTGCTTTATATATTGATTGAAAATTATTTAAATAAAATAAAAGATCTCTTTTTTAGATTGTTATTTTTTTTTTTAAATATTTAAATTTTTGATTTTCACTCCAAAATGTTCATTATTGAACCTAAAATTTGGCCAGTATTTTGAGTATTAGCTTTTCAAATTGTAATGCGAATAATTTTAATTTTAATTTAGAAAATTATTCAGTAAAACCATTGTAAACGTTTTTTATTTAACTGAGATTAAAATAGATTTATCCCTGAAAAAATATAAAAAAAACATTAAAAACTAATGACTTGGGACATCTCTACTAAAATAATAAAAAATTAACAAATGTAATTGTATTAACTTTGATTGAAAAAACTTTTTTTGATGTGAATATTTAAGAATTTAAAATTTTGCTTAGTTTTATTTTAAGTCTCTAATAATTCTTTTAGGTGTTCACAGGTAGTCCATCTGCTGGTGAGCTACAAAGAGGTGATGTAATTCTAGCAATTGAACACAAAGACACAGCCCTAATGGCACATCAACATGCTAATGAGTTGATTAAACATACTGGTGGATCTCTTCACTTAAGCATTAGAAGGTAACTTATCAAAAATAAAATTTATTTTCAACTTTTTTTGTTTGAAACAATTAATCGAAAATTCATTTTTTTTTTGTTTTTAGACTCTAGAAGAATTTTTTCGGCTTTATTTACAAAATTCTGCCAAATCCTAAAGCTAAATTTTCATAGACTCTTTTTATATTCAAAAAAACAATTCGACAGCAAAATGTTATTCTACTAAAAGCCAGATTTTGCTTTTAATTAAGTTCCATTTTGCTTGAGAACTACAAAATTTTCTTAATCCAAGCTAATTTATTCACATTACCAAACGAGTTCTAAACTTTTGTTGTCTAAGCTTTATGTTTAAGTACTTAAACTTTCATTCAAATATGCGTCAAATATTGTTTAAAGTTATCATAGTAATTTTTATCTATTTTATTTCAGAGGTTTGATATACTCTGGCTCACAAACCCTGCCAAGAATGCACACATATAGACCAACATCAGCAATTACATTCAACTCACAGCCGCCTTTAAACAGAAATTTATACAATCAACCACAAGGAAATTTTTTTTATGCCGAGGATCCTCTTTCTGTAATTTAAACAACATTTTAAATTAAGAAAAAAAATTAAATTATCTTATTGAAGAGTTATATTAGAAGTAGGCCTATAGAGAAAGTAAAAGATCCCAAGCCGATTTTGAGTCAAACAGGTAGTCCGATATTGCCTGGCAGTAGCTCGTCGGTTATTTCAAGACCAGGTGTAAAGCGTTATCACCCCTCTCATACTACAGCTGTTATACCGCAGCTACCCAAGACTAACTTTGAGCAAGCTCACCACCATGCACCTATATTTAGCACAAGCCACAACTTCCCCAATACAAATAAAACTCCTGTACCATTTAACGATAAAAAAATGGTCAATCAAATTCAAAGCTCCCTTAAACGAGCCGTAAACGCTCATCACCACGCACCGGTCCCGCCTAGCTCCTATCCGGCTTACAGCCTTGCCAAGTCATACAACCACGTTTCTTTTAGTCCTCCGAGTGTCTCTAAGCCAGTTCAATTTGAGTTTGACAACAGTGCACCTAATGTGCCCGAATGGAGGGATGGTCTAAGAAAAACTGGCTTTAATATTTACGAAGACCAGCAGCAGCCTGCTTCTCAGTCTTTTGAGCCTGTTTCATCTTACGCACACCCTCAGTCTCAGCAACCCAAAGGTCCTAAGGTGGTTAATTTGCAGTACAATACACCGATAGGTTTATACTCAAAAAAAAACATAGATGAGGAGCTTCATAAAAAAATCGGGTTTGTTTATTTTTTCTATCTAAAGAAATATTGTGTATGTAAATAATGTTTATTCGATTTTATTTTAGTAATCAGCCTCATGACTTTCAAATGTATGCATCATCAGAATTTTGAAGAATCTCAGCAAGTATTTTAGCTTCTAGTTTAAAATATGTACACATTTTCTTAGATTTATGAATTATCTAAGAAGATTGAGAGAATAGATTTTTAAAATATTTAGACTTTTTACAATATCGAAATGAATTGAAGTCGACTTGTTCAAATAGAATAGCCTTTGTTTGGGTGAAGAAATTTGTATTCTGGAACCGCTTGCAAGGTTATTCGACAATTTAAAAACTTAATTCTTATTTATTTAATTATTTTTTTTCACTAAAATTTTAATCGATTTTTATCCTGATCCTTTTGCTGATCATTATGGATAAATTTTTTATAAAAATAAATTTTTGCTTAAATTTAGCTATATAATTGCTACCTTAATTAAATTTTTAATTTGATGACAGTGTTGTAAGTTGAAATCAATGAACATTATATTTTAGAATAAAACTATTTGATTTGAAAAATTATTTTTTTATTTCTCAATCAATTTGAACAAATATATTTAAAATTTGATTAAAAGTTGTGTTGGTTGCGATTAGACCAAACCGGTCCATTTGGCGAACGGTTTTATGCGGTCAATTAGCCGGTCAGCTAGGCGGTCTATTTTTTGGACCGCCAAAATAAACGGTCTAAAATAAACGGTTGGCCAAAAACCGGCATGAAAAATACGGACGGTCAAAAATACGGCCAAATTTTTGGCGGTTAGCCACTTAAATTGAAATTATTTCGAAATAATGTTTTTAATTTTTTCTAAAAAACTCATTAAAATGATAAAAAAAAATAAAAAAAAATTTTCTTAATTTATTTTAAAAAGTTTTAAAGATTTTTTTTTTTTCAAAATTTTTAAAAAAATTTATTGACCACCCGCCAAAAAGTTGACCGGTGGAGATAATAAAAAATTGTTGAGAAAATGTTTCCAAAGAATTGTAGAGACATTTACCAGCTTTTATTTAATAAAAATTCATTGATTATCTAGGTGTTCTATTTTTTGGACCGCCAAAATAAACGGTCTAAAAAACAAAAAAACTTTTTAAAATAAATTAAGAAAATTTTTTTTTATTTTTTTTTATCATTTTAATGAGTTTTTTAAAAAAATTAAAAACATTATTTCGAAAAAATTTCAATTTAAGTGGCTAAACGCCAAAAATTTTGCCGTATTTTTGACCGTCCGTATTTTTCATGCCGGTTTTTTGGCCGCCCGTATATTTTAGACCGTTTATTTTGGCGGTCTAAAAAAAGACCACCTAGATAATCAATGAATTTTTATTAAATAAAAGCTGGTAAATGTCTCTACAATTCTTTGGAAACGTTTTCTCAACAATTTTTTATTATCTGAGTTTAAATTTCAAAAATATTTGAAATTAAAATTGCTGATACTACGGTTTGGGGCACCACTATTAAAAATTATCATCTGACTTAAAAATATTTCTTAAAAATCACCGGAAAAGGCTTTCCATAAAACATCCTCGCTGCCCCTCGATAATTTTTTTGATAAAATTTGATCATAAATTTAAATAACCATTCAATTCTTAATTTTTTTTGTAAAAAAGCTCTGTTAAAATATAATTTCTTCAGTTGAAAAATAAACAAAAAATAAAGTCTGGAAAATCTCAAATAAAATAGATACTAATTTTTGCTAGATGACTATATTTTGTTAACAAATGAGAGAAAGATATAAGATACTCAAGAAATAACAAAAAATAAAGAAAGCAATTACATTAGAGAGTCGCATATTCGACAAATCTTGGCTTATGACATTTTATGTTTACACTTACCAATCTTGCACCTGAGGAACAGAGTGATGTTCCTTCTAAATATTCATAGAGATAACCTTATATTTTAGCTTTAGGTCCCAACTTACTTTTTAAAAGACATTTTATTTAATTAAGTCTTTAATTACAGTATTGATTTGAAAAAATGATACAATAACAAAAATATGTCCCTTTTCTATCCTACTGGATCAAAGGGATGCGCTAATCTCCATTGTCAATACCTTTTTGAGCAACAGCTCTGATCTGACACTGAGTTTACTGGACCAAGTTGATCATCTTCTGATGTTATTTTTTTTGCTCTAAAGCAGCGCTAGAGCATTATCTTAAGCAGGCTGAGAACTTTTTTTAGAAGCGTATTTTGATTAAGAAAAAAACTGCAAATGCCACTTAAAACATGCTTTAAATGGTACTTAAAATTAAGAAATTGTACTCAACTTGAAACATGCAAATGGCTAAAAAAAGATAATTTTTTCTAGATGTAACTCGAAAAAAAATTTTCCTAATTTTATTGAGCTTGTTCAAATTTGTTTAGATTTTTTTTAATTAAAAAATGTTTTTATTTAAAAAATTAGCCTAAAGTTTATTAACATTAACGGTGAGGGATATTATGGGACTAAACCCAATTATAAACAATTAAAAACTCTAAGAATTTTAAGAGTAATTCTTAGAAATTTTGTAAAAAATTGATATTTGAATTTTTCGCCGTTCCATGTAGTTATTGTGGCGACCACATTTATGTCAAAGACTTTGAAATGAATTCTTTTCGAACAAAAAAAAAATTTCAAGTTTAGTCAAAAGACTCTTTTTAAAACAAAAATTTATTACTTTTAAACAACTCTGGTTTTTGATCAATTTTCAATAAAAGAAGAATTTATTGGGAACTAGCTCAAATTTAATAAAAATTAAAAATTCAATTTTAAGGCCATTATTACTCATCGAGTATTAAAATTTATTCATCATTTATTAAACTTGACTGTGTTTAATTTCTAGCAAATAGAACAAGAATTTATTTTTAAATTATTTTGGAACAAATTCAAGAAAAAAAAGTTAAATTACACTTTTAAATAAAAATCTATTACATGTTTAAAAATGGAAATTTAAAAATTTTTTTTTTAATCATTCAATCAATTATCATATTTAAATTCTTCATAATATTTAGTTTAGAATTTAAATTAAGCTTTTTTATAACCATTAATCTGTTACTCGTTGTTGTTCGTTTGATTCTTGAATATTTTTGGTTATTTCAATCCATCATAAAGCTTAAAAATATAATATTTACTTTTTTAAAGTTTGTTTTCGTTTTCGAATAATTAAAAAATTTTATCTCAAAAGCAGATTTAAAATACATCATTTATCCCAAAAACTATTTTAAGCTTTAAAGTCGAATTTATTTATCTTAACTGCATTTAGTCTCTTACTAAATCTAAATTGCGAACAATTATTTGAATTTTCAATCACGCAACAAAGCATTTTCCTAAGGCTTAACATTGAAATAATTTGGCCACAATTAAATTAAGATCGTCTAGCCATTACATTTTTTATTTTTTATTTTTTGATAAATGATGATTTTTTTGTTTTTTCTTACATTTGGTCTTTGCTGCCATTATATGCAATCTAACCCTGTGTTTCCGAATAAGAACAGTTTAGTTATATCTAAAAATAATAAAAAAGAGCGCTTCATTCACCCAAAGCCGCCTTTGTTGTCCTTTCAAATGAAACCCCATAATTATATTTATAAGCCAAAAGGCTTCAGTTTAAATGTTGTCAAATTGAACCAGAGAAAAATTTTAGTTGAACTCAACTATTCGTATCCATACCCGTATGCAAACTTTGTGATTCGAATGAGGTATCACGGATACCAAGCAGAGTACATGACTAAACAGATTACACTTGAAGAAACAAGTCCTAATCGAGTTATACTGACAAATTTTCCCAGTGCTGTGTATATTTTGTGTGTGACCCTTATTCCATCTATGACTGTATCCATTCAGCAATATCCACTGTTGAGCACCAGTGATATGTGTGCAGATTTGACTTTTGGCGAAGACATAGTTGTAAATGATCATAAAAACAAAACAGGATTTTTAGTTCCAAGTCTGGTTATATTAGTTTTCATTATTTTAGTAGTAATAGGAATAGTTAGTAAATTAAGAACGTCTCATTGCTGCAAGTCAAAAGAGTTTGTCCAAAAACAAAAGGAAAAGAACATTAAAATGAAAAAAAATGCTTTTAACTCAATCGTTGGTCTCAATTATTTGATCAATTTTAATAAAGATTACGCGGACATGTCCCATTTGGTCAAAATGTTAGTTTTTGAAGGTGATGAAAATGTTTTTTCAATAAATCCAAACGAGTCTGTCAGCTCAATAACCAGTTTGAATACCGAATTTAATAAAGATTTGATTAAACGAAAGAGAAAATATTTAAAAGAAGTTCATGAAAATTTATCATTCCAATCTGATAGTATTTACAAGTTTGATTTTTGAATAAAAAATATTTTTTTTCAAATAAATTTCCTATATTTTTTTTCATGAACAATTAATAATTGAATTTACAAAGATTAGTTAATTAAATTTGATTCTCACAAAATTAAATGAAATTCTTTTTTTATTTACTTTAAACTTTTCACAAGATAAAAATAATCATTACCATTTTAAGTTGCTTCGGGTATGATTTTATTTATGCAAATTTTTTTTATGCTGCTCTATTTTTTATTTTTTTTCCAGTCCTCTCACAAAATGACAGATTCGGAGAATGATAAAATATTTGAGTTTTTGTTAAAAAGAATTTCGAATTTTTTTTGACAGTCCAGTCAAAACTTCATTGTCTAAAGGCGATCTCATTTTGGCAAGATTTATAAAATTATAGAAATAAAAAATCAAACATTTTCGTGATGACAAATTTAACCAAAAATTATGAAAAATTTAACTAATGTAGATGACTAAAGAAACGACCGACAAAAAATTAAAAATATTAATTTCAACCGAAATAGAGAATGAACTTATTGAGCGCTGGACAAGATTCAGACATCCTGACAACCATAGTAACTTTCAAGTCATTCCAAATTCACAACCAAAGAGGCTTGATTATTTTTTTGAGAGATTCTAGCAATTTGAGAAAATCCAATTAATCAAGTTTGTCCAAAAATACTCTAAGATAAATTACCTAATCCATTGGTCTATGGATTTAATCATTTTTTGACTATTCAAGGTAAATTTAAAAAGCCGTGTAAGTGATAAAAACATATTTATTTAAAATATAATGGGGATTTCTCCGGGAAGCTTAGGCTTTCTTATCAACCCATATAGAAATTAAAATTGTGTAAAAGCTCATTAATTAGTCCTTTATTAAAACAGAATACGACAAGGCAACCACTTCTTGTCTCTAAAATCATAAATACCAAGGCGTAAAATGTTCGCATAAATTTACTATTTTATACGTAAATTATCGTAAATTACTAAATCCGGAACACCACTGTACCATTACCAAAAAATATCAAGTATCCAACAAGTCATACAAAGCTGGAACTGGAATCAATGCATATATTCACTCAAACTGATATCTAAGTCATTACACTGACTGACCCTTTTTTTACATTTCAAAAGTAAAATTTTCACAATGTACCAGACTTGTTTTTAAGTCACAAGTCTTAAGTCAATGACTTCAAATTTTTTTTTTTTAAATGTGACAATTGTTGCTGATCGATGTTTTAATATACTTTTTCCAAACAAATACAAAATAAATAGAAAAAATTTTTTTTTAACTCTTTTATTTATTTTATTTTTAATAGTGTTGATAAATTCACCAAATTTTTGGTTTTATTTAATCGAAATAAAAAGTATTTCATCGTTTTCAAATGAAACGATTACAACCAGATTTTGTACAGCACCAACAGTGATATTTCTAGTTCGCGATATACTAGCAGTTAAAAAAAAAAAAAGTCATGACTTTGACTTAAATTTTTGTGACTTAGACTTAAAACTGTGACTTAAAAACAAGTCTGCAATGTACAAAATTATCCTTTATTTTTATTTTTACTTTTCAAACTAGATATGTTTAAGCAAAAATTGTGTAAACTTACCCTAATCAGGTGCCGAGTCAATTTTAAATAAAGAAAGCTAAATCTATATGGTTTCATTTTTTGTGTTTGAATTACAAAATGTATTCAATGTTGAAATAAGATTGAAAAAGTGCGATGTTTCAAATATTTTTTTCATTTTCAAAAAAAAATAATAATTTTAAGTTGAAATTGCAAGCATTTTCATAATTGAAGTTAAACTCTTAGGTGAAATAGAATGAGTTGAATTTTTATTTTGAAATTTGAAAAAAATATTGAAAATTCTTTTAACTTTTAATTAATTCATTTATTTTTTTTCCCGAGCAAATGCTCATTCAGACTAAAAACATATTAAAATACTAAAAATTTAGTTAAATAATATAGAATAAAATAAGTTTATTTATTTGTTTATTTTTACCCAGCTAATGCTACTTTAGAAAAAAAAAAAAAAGATAAATTTAAATAAGATAAGACTAGACCTGAAAAACTTTGTTTTTTCTTTTTTGACTTTCGTTTAATGCATTTTAACAAAATAGAAAACAGAGCGTAGATAGTTTTCTAAACTACAAATATTACCTTAAGGATCATCATATCACAAACCCAAAGTAAAAATTTATAAAAAAACACAAAGTTTTTCATGCTTGCAATTAGTAAACTTAAAATCATTATTTTTTGAAACTGAAAAAAATATTTGAAACATGGCACTTTTTCAATGTTTTTTCAACATTGGATACATTTTGTAATTTAAACACAAAAATTTTAAAATAAAAGTAAATTTTTATTTTCATAAAATAAATTAACCAAGACAAATGAATCCGAATAACATAATTAATCCAAGTAATAGGAATGAAAAGTATTTCCGTATTTGCCCGATTAAATACTAACCTTCGAGACTTCTTAAAATATCTTAGCATAAACTTAAATAAATTAATAGATACTCAACAATGCTGAATCCATGACAATTAATTCTAGCAAGTAAGAGTAGTTTCATACAATAATTATTATAATTCAAATTTATTATTATTATTAAAAAAACTAAATTATCATATGATATTTGAAATTTTTTATTATTTTTTTTAATAAAAATACAAAAAGTCGAAAAAGAACAAATTTAAATAAAGTTCTAAACAATGGCTGATTTTACTTTTTTGTTTAATCGAAAGGGTGCCTTGTATCCAGTCGAATTTAAAAGCGAAAAAAATCAGAGCAAAATAAAAAATCGTCTAAAAAACGACTGGCCACTAAATAGCTTACTGGACTCTACCCTTGTAAATCTCTGCTCCAAAGTATTGGTCAATTTACCAGCAAAAGAACTTGACCGAGTTTTGAATATAATACCTGCCGAACTCTACATCCCATTGTTCAAAGCTTCACTCTACCCGGTCAGAGACAATGCTCTAGATGTCCGTATTAGTAGATTTTTTTACCTCCTAGTGCAAAATTGACTTTTAAATTTTAAAGATCATCATAAACAAGTGGCCCTACAAAAGCCTGAAAATGTCCAATTATTTGAGCAACATGTTTTCGTCATTGGTGGTTTTGTATAGCGATATGGAAATGGGCCACAGGACAAGGCTAGGCGTAAAGTATTCGGCCGATGTGGTGCACAGTTTTATAGATGCTTTGAGAAATAGAAAGACAAAATTGCGCTACTTGGACGTGACTGGCTTGCCAGTTGCCGAAATAATAATAAAATACGTAGCTACACATTGTAGACTTGCTCAAAAAGAATATCAACGAAATTGTCTAATCGACGAATATCTACAAAATGTAAATGATCTGGAAAATCTATGTGACAAATCAACCATGGATCATGAGCCAGTAGTGCCAAGTCAGGGCAACTCGAATGTTCGAAACGACCTGAAGAAAACGACTTCGTTGCCAGACGAAAAATTGGTTTTTAAATTTGATTGTATTCTACAGGAACGGTCTACGTTCGAGGAGCTTATGGGTGCTTTGGAAGCCAATGCAGTTAATAAAAGATTTTGCATGCAAATATGTAAACTTGATCTGTTGTGCTTGGGAAAAACAAATATAATCAAGCTTTTGGAAAAACTTGAAGTTGAGGTAAATAAAAAATTAATTGAATAATTTTAGGATTTTATTTTCAAAAGGTTTTTTTTTTATAAAAAATTTGAAATTTTTTTACAGTGCCGGAAATCAACTTGTCACATCATATCATCTGATATCATTTAACATCATTTTTTAAACTTTCCTCATATCAGGTGAATTAAAATTTGAATTTCTATTTGTAAAAATATGAAAATATTTTTTTTTCCTGGTATTAGCTGATATCAGTTGATATCAGATCATATCATCTAATATCAAATGATATCATATGAAATGATGTGACAAGTTAATCTCCGGCACTGAAA
Organism: Brachionus manjavacas; assembly: GCA_019054805.1. NCBI lineage: Eukaryota > Metazoa > Rotifera > Eurotatoria > Ploima > Brachionidae > Brachionus > Brachionus manjavacas. The sequence goes on along the minus strand of JAHQIY010000003.1, from coordinate 9,331,832 downwards.
ATAATGACTGAAGTTTTTTTCTTCTATCAGACAAAATTTAATTAAATTTAAAAAAAATTTATTTTGGAAATAAATAACAACGAATTTTTATAATAATTTTTGAAAAAAAAGACAAATTCTAGGCATCCAAAATTTTTATATTTTCAATTTTTTGATTTTTTTTAAAACAATGTAAAATTTCAACACAAAATAATTAATTATATTATGTTGAAGTATTTAAAATTATAATTCATTTTTTTAAATAAATTTAAATCCTTTCTATAATATTGCAAAAAAAAAGTTTTTTTTTGAAAATAAACTAATGAGTCTTGAATGCTTTATAATTTGTCTCCATTAAAAATAATTAATTGCTTTAGAAAAATATCTAAATTAATTTTATTTGTGTTGATTTTTTATTCATATCATAATTTTAAATAGTAATATTTCTTCATAATGTGAATTAGTGAATGATTTTTGATCCCTGAAGCAAATTTTTGTTAAAAATTGATTTTTTTTACCTTTTTTATTGTAATATATTCAATCTAATTGATGATAATTGAAAAAATGTAAGATTGTAAACATTTTTATTTTAAGTTGTCCAGGAAACAAACAGATTGTCCTTATAATAATTTTATTGTCCGTATTTTTAAATTTAAAATTAAGTTAATTAAGTTTCTTAGTAAATAAACTTAAAAAAAGCTGATAAGTATTGACTAATTGTGAGTTTCATTCATTATTTTATTTTTAACTCACTTATTTTTTATTTTTTAATTTTTGAAACTTTATGTAGTTTTGGAACTAAAAATTTTTTTCGCCTACCGATCTTCCAAAAAAAAATTGTTTTCAATAATTTTTTCGGTGACAAGACCGATAAACTTAAACATCTGGATTTGACATTTAGTTTTATATCTGTATAATCAAGTAAAATTCTCCAAATTAATAAAAACTTTGGGCCAAAAATCTATCATATTATTATTGTTTTCTTCATTTACTATGCTCAGTAATTTATCGCTTTTAGTCGATCATTATTTCTTATCTTGAAATCACAGCGACCACGTAATAAAACTGTGAGAAAAATAAAAAGATATTCAATAAATATTTTTTTTTTAAATTAACTAAACATTTGTAAATAAATTATTTTTTATTTAGTTTTTAGTTTATAAAAAGTAAAAAACTAAAAATTTATTATGTAACATTTTTTACATTTATTTAAATTTTTTTTATTAACAATTTTCCGTCAATAAGTTTAATTTTTATTTAGCACATTGAGGGTCTTCGTCTTCAATACAATTCAATTACCGAAGAAAGTATCAAAGACATTTTGCCATATATCAGTCAATTGCAGAATCTAAGAGCATTAGATTTATCATGTAATTTAATCGATTACCGACAAAACCCGGAAATACTTCAAAAAATGGCTGAAACTTTCGGAACATTGAAACATTTGAATAGACTTGATTTGAGTAGTTCTCCATTGGGAGGATGCTTGCCAATTTTGTTATCTACCCTAGAACTTCCATTACAATACCTGAGCTTGCACTCATGCGGACTTTCAGACTCGGACTTATTTTTTTTGGCCAATTCAAAACACATCCTAGTCGAACACTTAGATCTAAGTGAAAATCGTTTAACTCGATTCAGTGATGCCTTGATTGTGCTGCTAAAAAAATGCGCTCCGAATCTAAATGTACTTGAGCTCGACGACAACAGTTTTGATTGTATCGACTACTTGACAATCATTTGTGTTGCTAGAAAAATGCCTAATCTTAAATTATTGGCGACAAAAGGCACTTTTGAAGTGAATGATCACTTGTTGGGTGCAGAATTTCTTCAACATTCAAATAGTTTGATAGCATGGAGGATTTCATTACCTATAGATGTTTATGATCCAAATGAAACTGATATTGTGGCGCAAGAGGCACAAAAACGAATTTTTGTAGAACGTATCAATGGCATTATCAAAGACAAATTTAAAATAGTTGTAAATGAATTATTTTTTTGATCTTTACCATTTTTATGTTTCTCAATCAAATTAAGAGAATTTGTAAAAATAAATTTTTAAAAAATTAAAATATTTTAAATCTATTTATTAGCAATTAATTTAAAAAAAAACAAAAATAAAAGTTTTTAAAATTAAAAGTAAATATTTTAATATTCGCAGTCCTCTATTGTTAAATTTTTGTTTGAAGTAAATTCATAATTGAAAAACTTTTAATTAAATCCTCCACAAATTAGTAATTTTGTCCAGCTGAGGTGAAGAATTTGCTTATCTCATAATGAGCCCTATTCCTTTAACAAGGAGTACGCTCTCGACTCTGTTTTATACACGATTTTAAGCTTCTCCGACCACAAATTCTTATTCTTTTTTTTTTCCTTTTTCACTCCTTGGAGAATAGGGTCATTGCTTTTGATTTCCACTCAAGTCGATCTTTTGCCTTTACCCTTGCTTCTCCCCATGTCATTCCCATTTAGATGAGCTCTTTCGTGTTGTTGACCTCCATGTCACTGCTGGTCGTCCTACCTTGCGTCGCCCTTGAGGTGTCCATTGATTTGGTATCCGTGTTTCTTTCATTCTTAGTAAATTCCCGAGCCATCGCAGTCTTTTGTTCTTAATGCATTTACTTAATGGCTCTGAATTTGTTCTTCTGTACAGGTCAGCATTCGACAATGTCTCAGCCCAGTGTATCCCTAGAATCCTCAGCAGGCTTGCCGTGTGGAAGGTGTTAACACTTTTCCTGTCAGATTCACACATTCCCCAGCATTCACTTCCGTACATCAGTGTTGCTTTTACTACACTGCTGTAAAGTTTAAGTTTTGTTTCTTTACTGTAGCTAATTGACATCCATACTGATTTGAGTCTTGGGAAGGCACTCTTTGCTTTACCAAGTCTATTCTTAGTGTCTCTGTGTGTTCCCAAAGTTGTACTGATTGTGCTACCTAGGTATGTGAATTCATTTATACACTCGATTGGTGTACCATCGATGGTGATCGGGGTGTCCAATTTGGTATTTATGCACATAACTTTCGTTTTGGCCACATTTATTTCGAGTCGGGTTGGTTTAGCGTTGTTCGCCAACTCTTGCGTCTTTATATGCATATGTGCTTCTGTATTAGATATTAGCATAAGATCGTCTGCAAAGTCTAAGTCTTCAAGCTTTGCTGTTAATCCCCATTGTATACCCCTCGCACTGGTAGTTGTTTTCATGAAATAGTCAATCAGTATTAGGAATAGTGTCGGAGAGAGAACGCACCCTTGTCTGACTACTGTACACACTTTGAAGCTCTCAGATTGTCCTTTTTCCAGAATCACGCTACTCTCGAATTTCTCCTAGAAGAGTTTTATCAAGTTAACTATCTTCTGTGGCAGGTCATATGATCTAAATATGGCCCACAAGGTTTCTCTGTGTATGCTATCAAAGGCTTTCTTGAAGTCAATGAAGTTAAGATACACGGGGCTATTCCAGTCCAGACTTTGTTCTTATGCTGTTCCTAAGTGTAAATATCTGGTCTATGCATCCTCTACCTCGTCTAAATCCTGCTTGTTCTTCTCTAAGTATAACATCCAAGGAGTTCCTGATTCTTTCCAGTATTATGCTGCAGAACTCCTTGCTTGCTATTGGTAGCAGTGTTACTCCTCGCAAATTGTCACAAATCATTTTGTTACCTTTCTGGACAAAAGGTTTTAACTTTTAGAAAATGAATTAAAATTTTTTAATTAAAAATAAATTAAATTCAAAAAAGATATTTTATTCACCATCCGATTTTAGTATTCAAATTTGTTATTAATTTGAGTTGTTTATTCAAATTCAAATTCTTTAATAATATTTAATTTAATAGATAAAAAAAAAGAATCAAAAGGAAGTTTTTTCTAAAATTTTTATTTTTTTAAGTTCTATTCGCAAATGTATCTATAATTTAAATTTAATTAATTAAATTCTTTTTGAAAACAATTTTTAATAAATCTTACAAAGAGTTTGTCAATTTTTTGATTGTAAAGAAAGCATTAACAAATTTCTGAGTATATGTCCTATGGGAGGTGGTAAATTGACTTAAAGGATTTTTTTAAAGTTCCTGTAACTTATGAAAGTTATTATGTTTGGCAAGTCTAAAAAAGGTGAATTTACATTAAATACAGTCATCGCAGCAGTACTATACTTTCCATGATTTGTGAGAGAGGATTTTTTAATATTTTTTCTATCTTGACATCTCGATCGAATAAATCAATATATGAGCTAAAGACTAAGTTTTCGTAGAATTTTATCCCCAAAGTAGATTGAACTATAACTATATGGAATTTGTTTATCTAAAAGACTAAAAATTATCTTTTGGATTTAGGAGGGATTACCCGAAAAATTTGTGTAATTGCATCTTTCCGGATACATTTGAAATTTTTCCGGAAAAATGACAAGATCATCAGCAAAAATAAATATCTAAAGCTAATTTTGTATTACATAGATCAAGCCCTGAAAAATTTATTTTAAAAAATACTTTTTTATTTTGCATATTTTATTTTTAAGTAGTAGTAGTAGTTCTTGCTGCGACACCTAACATGTAGAGTACGTTTGACATGTACGTTTGAGGAAGGAGCTGGGGCAATTTTTTATTATTTTATTATTTACCTTGTCAAGACCCGGTGCTGATTTTGGATTGGTTAGGGCTAGAGCCTTCATAAATTCTTGTCGATCGATTAAGGCGTCACGAAGATCTTTTTTTTCGTCACGAGGGCTGTTTGCGTGAGTACGGCTTGGATTGGGTATTTCGATTTGGGTAGATGGGTTAAAAATCGTTTCGAGTTTTGCTCCAAATGCATTGGCAAGGTCTTTATCGTTCTTGAAGTAGTCTCCATTTTTATTTTTGATCTTAGCTGAGTTAATATTGGAGTTCTTTTTATTACAGCCTTGTTCGAATCTTTTCAAAGAGTCCCAGCATTTCGTTTCGTTCTGTTTGAAATTCGAGAGCTCGCTTAGTTCGAACTCCAAATTTGATTCTTTGATCCGAGAAATTTGTTTTTTAACGCGGTTGTTCAAAAGGTTAAAAAGCTTGTTGAGTTGTGGGGAGTTTGATTTTTGTTTTAATCGTTTGATATGGTGTTTGAGTTTGATTTGATCGACGAGGTGTTTTGGAATCGGTTTTGGGTTAACGGCTTTACAATTAAAGTGAATCGTTGATGTGCATTTTTCAACGGTGGAGTTGATTAGGAAAGTAAGTTGGGAGAGTTCCATATCGATATCAGCTTCATTTTTTAGTTCTTTCGTAGGTTCGAGATTCGCTAAGGTTTGGTTGAACTTTTGCCAATTAATTTTTTTAGTTTTAAATCTTTTTGGTTCCGAGTTAATGTTATTAAATGTAGTCATTGTTGGTTGATGATCGCTTATTTTGAAGTCAAGAACTTGGTGTGATTCGATATATTTGCGAATCGAATTGGAGCAAATGGACAAATCAAGGACACTTTTGCCACGATTGTATGTGCATTTCGACGAGTTTAGGACGTGCATGTTTAATTCGCTTAGAATGTTTTCGAGAACTTCGCCTTTTGGGTCGGTTGACTTTGCATTTAGGTCACCGATGATGACTGAATTTATGTGTTTATTCTTTATATGATCAAAAATTTCTGGGTTAATACGAGTACAAGGACTGCAGTAGATCGAGAAGATTGCTAGTTTCTTGTTGTTTTTGAGGTCAAGTTTATATCCAATACCGTTTTCGTGCGTTAGAATGTTTGACAAGTCGATTGGGTTCCCACTTAGAGTTTTTTTAATACAGATGGCAGCTCCGCCACCTTTCCGAAACAGCCTATCAGAGCGATAGACGTTATAATTTAATAAGTTTAAAGGTTCCTTGGGCTTTAAAAATGTCTCGTTGATGCTTATGACGTCGGGGTCAGTTGATTCGATAAGATTTTGTAATAAAATTTTCTTTGATTCGTTAACTATTGATTGAGCGTTTAGATGTAGAAGTTGCTTTCGCACTTGGCTGGTCCACTTTAAATCTGATGAAACCATCACTCCAAGATCCCTCTCACACTCTGTGGTCGCTAGTATAACATCTGAATTGCTATTTTGTGTATATTTATGCTTTGCATTTAGTCTGCCGAAATGCATTACTTTACATTTATCAACACACCGTCCCATAAATCTCTATCCATTGCCATACTGCATCCAAGTCTTTCGGTAATATCGCTCTCTCATTAACTTTATTAACTTTGACGAGTATTTTTGAGTCATCTGCATACAATTCCATTTATGAACAGAACAAATAGCAGGGGTCCAAGTACAAATCCTTGCGGAACTCCACTCAGTACCTCTCACTATCTAGAAACTCCATCACCAAGAACAACTCGCTGAGTCCTCATACTCAAAAACTCTTCTAACCACCTTACTATTTTTCACCTTTAACCCATAACCACGTAGTTTATGAAAAGTCGCTGATGCGGTACAGTATCAAAAGCCTTTGAGAAGTCTAAAAGTATTTCATCCACAGTGTTTCCTTTTGCCAACTCAGTAGTGATCATATCAAGCGTTTCAAGTAGGTTTGTAACAAAACCTTTCTTTGGGACAAATCCATGTTGACTTCCAATTATAAGATTTTTCTCTTGAAGGTAAAACATTAGTTGGTCCCTGACAATACCTTCCAGGACCTTACATGCATCTGAGGTGAGTGATCCGGTCGATAATTAACAGGCTCTAATTTACTACCTTTTTTGTAGATCAGCGACATTTTTGCTCTTTTCCCCTCTTTTGGGATCTTTCCTGTCTCTAATGATTTTGCGTTAATTATCTACAATGGCACTGACATCGTTTTTGCGCAGTTTTTCAGTATCAGTGGATGTATTTCATCAGTGTCCATCAATTTGTTGCCATCTAATTTCTTTAGTCTCCGTTCAATCAGCTCCTCGTTAAGCTCTCTCATGACATTCTCAATATCGAAATAAGAAGAAATTCGTAAAGGCATAAAAGGCATAGTATCATTGGGTTTTTATTAAAGACGGAATGAATTTGGTCGTTTAACAACTCAGCAATCAAAAAATAAAACTTCAGATTCAATAAAATAAATATTTGAAAACTATTTTAGTTAATAGTGAAACATTTTAGTTCAGTCAAAAATTAATTTAGTACAGATCAATAATTAATTTTTGCGAAATGATTTATAAAGTAAATTTTTGGATGAAAAAAGTTTCTATTTGAATTATTTTAATAAAAAAGTGGATAATATAGAGCAAAATCAAAAATTAATTTTTACTTGAAAATAATAAAATGCACTTTGGTATTAAAAATAGCACAACATTAAATACATGCCGTTTTTCTATAAGTCACTTAGAAAGCTATTTTTCTAAATAACCAAAACAGATTTAAAATATTAAAAAATTGAACTTATGTAACACCAAAATTTTTTCTAATAAAAAGATCTTTTAAAATATTTTTAGAAAAATCGTATAAATTTTTATTTTATTCTTTACTTGTCGTAAGATAATGTATGAAGCATAGCACTTGACTATTAAACATATCATTAACCAAATAATTTAATTTAAATCCAATATTCGTGTCATCTCAATGATAAACCCCCAAGACCATTAGTTACCATAGTAACTCATTTTACCCAAAAATCTCTTTAAAATATTTTATTTTTGATAAAAAAAATTAATCAACCAAATATGTCAAATATTGATAATTTACAACAAAAAATTGCCTTTTTTGAGAATTCCAACCAGACAATGGAACATATAGCCAAGAGTGAAAACGATCGTTTGCAGCTAGAAATTCAACTTAACAGATTGATAAATTCAGAAGAATCATTGTAAATAGTCAAAAAATTTTGTTTAATTTTAATCATGTATTTTTAGCGCAAAGAATAGAGCTATTAAACTTAAGACTTACTATCAAAAGCTTTGTGATGACGAAGAAAAAAGTCTGAAGCGAAACAGACAACTATTGAATAATTTACACAGAATGGACACTCAGTTTCTTCAGCTTGAATCTAAACTTGAAAGATTAACTAATTTAAAAGTTTTTTCTATTCATGAAAATTTAAATTTTTCTTAAAACATTTTTATTAAAAGAAAGAATGTGAAATATTTTTGCGAACTGCTTATCCAGCTTGGAGTAATGAAAAAAAATTATTTGATTCTCCGAAACAAAAACATACTTTTCAAAATGATTTTTCTAACTCAGCTAATAAATTTAATTTGTATGAAAAACCCGAGCAAGGTTCTGTCCTAAACAAATTGGTCCAGGGAAATAAAACAATGGACATTGAGCCTTCAGCTAAAGACCAAACAAATGCAATCGGAGAATTAGTGATGAATATGACTAGAGCTTCAGATCAATTTGCCAAAACAATAATTGAAAAACCTAAGGAATTGAGTCAACCTGACCATACTGGAAATATTAATCAATTAGCAGGAATCATGAAACCGACGAACTCGAGTGTAAATGTAAAATTCGAGGACGATTTGCCCAAAACGCCTCCAATAAATATGGAGACTAATCTTCTTAAGGAATACGAGAAACACATTAAGCGGCAAGACGTCGATACAATGAATCAAACTGGCTCATCAACTATCAATTTTGATATGGAGAATACTAATAATCAATTAAATAAAATGGGAACTTGGTCTCTATTGGGAAACAATATAGACGAATTGCCAAAAGCTAGCAGCACTGCTAAGGAAGAAATAAATGCAGATGATTCAAACAAAAATGGGTAAGTGATAATCAATTTTTGAGTTATTTTCTTAATTTGAACAATTCTATAGCTTTTTCCGTAGATATGGGTATCTATCTTAAATATTTTGCTTTGGTTATTGCTCTATTTTAGCTTGATATGTTTTTTTATTTTTAATTTTGTTTCTAATTAAACAATGTGAAAATCATGTGAAAAACTATGTGAAATCCTGATATTAGAATTTCATTTAAGGGTATTATTAAATATAATTAATTAAATGACATAAGACAAAAAAGGGAAAACCGAAATGGCCAAATCTTAGAAAATCTCATTAAAAAAAAAATTTTTTTTTAGATGATGGTAAAAAATTTATCCTCAATCATCAAAAAAAATAAAAATTTAAATCATTATAAGACCCAGATGGTTTTTAGGCCCATTTTAACCATAAATCACAGTTTTAGAATATTTTAATTTTTAGATATTAAATAGTTTGTATTACGAGTTAAATGAAAAAACATAAATATCATAACATAACTAAGTTCTATATTGATAATTATAAACTTAAATACTTATATCAATTTTTATGAGTACGAAATTTGGGGAACATATCGATCCATAGAAAAAATGTTAATAGAAAAAAGACAAATTTTTCGTCGAAATCTTCCATAGAAAATTATTACATAGAAAAATTTTTATATAGAAAAGGGTACTATTTTTCGTGCTACTTAAATTATTATTTCTGCTACAAAAATAAAAAATGATATAAAGAAAAAATTAATGTTTATTTTTTGAGATACAAAATTTAAGGTTAATGATATTTAATTTACATAATTGTTATATTTTTTTTTACTTTGATATAAAAAATAAACAAATAGAAAAAATGTCAATTAATCAAATAAAATTAATTGTTTTTGGCTCTTTTGTTAATGTTTAATTGATTAATCTTCGACTTTTTTTTTAGGCGGCCGACCTCTACCGCGTTTAGTTGGTAAATTACAGTTGATTTCTTGTAAAATAGGTTCAACCGGTTGCTCAACAACGAAATTCTCAACATCACCATTAATAACCATATTATCTTCTTGAATTATTTCTTCCTTGCTTGAATTACTGACGTATTCAATAACTAATGAATCATCATCATCATGTTCCAATAATTTGTATCTATATCATTTAAAGTGCATGGTACGAATTCGTAACTTGTACTCGATTCGGTCATTTGATTGATTTTTAATTAAGTCAAATAGAGAAAAAACAATTCATAAATTTGAGAAAAAAAATATTATTTTTTTGTATTAAACACTAATTGAAAATTTTTATGAGCATAATCAACTTAGAAAATTATCTTTTTATTTTTATTATTATTTTTTATACACTAAAAAATAGTTTAGATATCAGCATAATTGATTTTTCTATCTAAACATTTTTTTTATTCTATCGTTTGTATCCATTTTTGTTGTTATTTATGTAGCAGAAGAATGAATTTTTGTATCATCATAAAAAAATGCATAGAAAATTATAACATAGAAAAAAGTCCGTAGAAATTTTATAGTAGAAAATTAGCATATTTTTTTTTTTATTGTAATTCTTTTTCAACATATTTCAATCATATTTTATTTTTTTTGATACTTTTGCATGTAATAGATTTAAATAAATTCAAAAACAATTAAGCCAAAAAATTTTAATTTCTATTTTTTCTCAAAAAATCTAAAAAAATTAATTGAAAATTAACATAGAAAAAAATACATACAAAATACATTTATTAATCTTTAAAATATATTTTAATTAATAAAAATTTAGAAAAATAGAGAAAAAATAGAAAAATAAATTTTTCGGGTTAATTGTTTTTGTATTTATATTTTTCTCAAAAAAAAAAAAATATGCTAATTTTCTACTATAAAATTTCTATGGACTTTTTTCTATGTTATAATTATCTATGGAAGATTTCGACGAAAAATTTGTCTTTTTTCTATTAACATTTTTTCAATGGATCGATATAGTGCCGAAATTTGATATTCAATAAAGATAAGTGTTTTTTTAACCAAATTAGTCTTAAACGATAAAAAATTCCGACTATCTCTCTCTCTCTGTCTCTCTTTAGTAATAAAGAATGGTAAAATTTAAAGCCGTCATATCTATAATTAAAAAGTCCCATAAAAAAATTAATTGTCATTTAAAAATTAAACGTGGTTTAGGGATTCGGGTATGTTGTAGATTAGAGAACTATTACTTAAAATTAAACTCAATAACCAAACTATTAATTAATTAAAATCTATAATTTAATTATTCATTCTTAAAAAAATTACAACATTACAGAGTCATAATACAAAACAGTTTTGGTTTTAATCAAACTTGTTAAATTATTTCTAGTAAAAAGAATTTATTAAATTTTTTGGTTGGAATTATTTGTGACTGGAAAAAAAAAGTTTCTGTTTAAAGAGTGCTTCTTTAATTTTAAATGAACTTAAAAAAATTATAACGAGCTTTCCTCCTGTTTTTAGACCTCTAAATATTTTTTTGAATCATTTTATTACCATTAAGTCATTTAAAGTGCTACTTTGATATAATCTATGATGACACAATGTATATAGTAAAGAGAAGTTTTTTCAAAAAATAATTAAAAATTTTAATCATTAATAAATGAGATAGATTAAGGGATGTTTTTTTTATCAACTATCCCATGTCATCAAATAATATTTTTAAAAAAAATGGGTTAAAGATTACAATTGCCAATTATGTAAACTTTTACCATTTAAAACTAAGATTATTTAAAAAATTCCCAAAAATTTAATCAATAATAAAAAAAATTAAAGCTATTTTGTTTTAATTTTTGAAAGAAAAAAAAGGCTAAATTTCAGTAAAGTTTGCTTTTGATTTATTTTGAAATAAAATAACAAAAAAAAATTATTTTTCTCTAATTTTAGATCAATTCGTCAAGAGTTGAGTTTTAACTCGCTTTTATTTTTGCTTGATTACATAGAACTAGAAATTCAGCATACAATTCATCCGGAGAGATACTATCGCCAGGAAGAACCGCACTACAAAACAAAACTTGAAATAATAAAGTAATTTAAAATTTTTTTTTAATTTTTTATCAAAAGTAAAATAACTTCAGGTTAGCAAACGAAAAAAGTTCTCTAGATGATACTGATCCAGCTGACATATCCATGATAATTCTCGAGCAGCTACCTCATGTAATTCGTAAGCAAACAAAAAATAAATGTCTGTTTACAGCCGACCTAATGAGCTTGAGTGTTGCGGATGTGACTGATAAAATGGTTTCTTTATTTTTAAAAGAAGAGCTAGATATGAAGTTGTGGAATCGTATGGTTAAGCACATGAATTTCTTAAAGCGCTATGCATCTATTGATATTCCAGAAATAGCAAGAAAATTTGCACCCGCTTTTTTGGGCTTTGATTTAATAGCCGTGGAAAAGGCGATTAAATTTGTAGAAAAAATACTCAATGATTCGAATAAAAATAATGATAATTTGTGGAATAAGACTGTTGTTTTGGAAGAGAGCAATTCCAAAACCGAGACTACTCTGAACCAAGAGTTGGCTGCGACCACAAATAGCAAACTAAAGGAGTCCCATGCTTATAAAGATTTTATAAATAGTGAACAAAAAAATTCTCAGAAAGAAAATGTTGAATACGATGAAAGTGATGAAAATGATGAAATAAACAATTTGTTAACTTCTAAGCCTACACAATCTTTAAATACTAGCCAACAAAATTCAGAAAACAAAAATAATTTTATTCTAAAATCTCCAAGAAAAAGTAAAAAATCTATTCATTAATAGAATCATTTAAATTTTTTTTAAAAGCTGCAGATTATGATTTCGATTTTAGCCAAAGTTCCAAAACAGATAGTAAAAATCAAAATTTCAAGCATTTGACTAGTTTTAAGTCTTCAAAAGATAAAAAACACATACCAGGTTTGCTAATTTTTATTTATTAAATTAAAAAAAAAATTACAAAATTTAATTCTTTTAAGTGTATCTAAAAGATGGTGACTCAGATGAAGAGTCAGATTTTATTAGTGAGAATAGCTCTAGACAGAAGAGTAAGGTAAAAGACAGCGACTCGGAATTTGATTTCTATAGGTAAAAAGCTTACATTAATAAATATTGCATTTTTAAAAGAGATTTTTTAAATAAAATTTTATAAAGTAAATTTAATTTTTTTTTAATTTTTATTTTTAATATGACTATCTTTTTTTCAAATTATTTATTTGCTTTTTTGCGTTTTAAAAAAAAAATTTAACCAAATTTATAATATGTAAAAATAATAATTTAAAAATAAAAAAATAGTTTAAAGAATTATCGAACATTACCTTTTTTTTCATTTATTTAACTTTATTTTTAAAATTGACATTAAATTACTTAATTGATATGAAGCACAGACTTGGCTCAAAAATTTTAGTTAAAATTATACTAGTTTTTAAGGAATAAAAATTTTCATTTTTTATAAATTTTGTATGTTAAGATAAGCCCGAATAGCCGAACTGAGTAATAATTGCGGTGCAGATAATAAACTAGATGCAGTGACCTCTGTGTCAGATCGAAGACGTTGCTCAAAAAGGCACTAGAAAAGGAGATGAGTGCCTCCCCATTATCCACTAGAATAGAAAAGGGACAATAATTATTTTATAAATTTTTAAATAAAACAATATTTTTTTAACTATTTTTAAGCAATTTTTTGAAATTTTATCTTTTACTTTGAATAAGCGACTTAGTGTTGTGAGTTTAGTTGATATGATGTCAAGAATGGCAACAAGTCAAGTCAAAATTTTTTTGCGACTAAGCCTGTTCCAAGTTGCAAGAAATAATATCATTTGCGTTAAAGTATTTTTTATGTGCGATGAAACAATAATTCCTACAGTGATAATGGTGTTTAGTGATTGATTGTAAAATCAGGTTATCTCTAAAATGCGGAAGCGGAATATTTTTTAGTAATTTTTTTAATTTAAAAAAAAATTATTTTATACACAAGTCTGAACAAAAGTATAAACCAAGTTGACTAGCAATTTGTTTTTACATTTGTTCGCATTAAAATGTGAAAAAATTTCACAGTTCGAACTTTTAATAAATTTAAACATAATAACTAGTTACAAAATAAGCAGTTATTAGTTTTTGTAAACCATCTTCAATCATCAAAATCATCTAAAACACAGTTTTATTAATCAATTGATTAGTATTTCAAATCTTAACAACTTGCTGAGATTAAATCAAAAATTCAATTTTTTTTCAAAAATAGGTTTATCTTGACTTCCTTTAATTCGGGAAAGGATCGGTAGAAATGATAAAATTTTATTTCTCAAATTTGAAATTAAAATATTGAATGCTCCTTCAGAAAAAATACTTTTTGTTGTAAACTGGATGAGGCCTCCATTGCCACGCAAATATAAAATGAGTTTTTATGATAAAAAATATTAATAATTTTAAAGTAATAAAAAAAGGTCAAACAGAAAAAATGTTACTTTAATTTAACTTAAAAAAATCTAGAAATGTACCTTGTGTGCAAAGATGAGAACTAAATTAGTTGTGTTTTTAAGGTACTTACCTCCGAGGCACTTTAAGTATTAAAGTATTAACAATCTTGTAGAGGAAATTCAGTGTAATCGGTTGATATTTAATATTACATTTAAAACTCTCACAAAATATTTCAGGAAAATTGAAGTTCATGATCAAATTTGAATTTCAAATCAAAATTTTAGTCTTCTATTTAAAAATAAAGGTATTTTTTTATAATTTGAATACCTTAGTGTGGATTGTAAATTTGTGTTTTAAGTTTTCAAATTAAAAAAAATCAATTAATGATCAAAAATGATCCTGTAATGGTAGTAGTAGTAAGAAGTCGATCATGCAGAGCGCGTCAACAGTAGATGACGCCCTGTAGCGGTAGCCAGATGTTGGTCAAGGTTGCTCTTGAATGAGTTAACTGTAGTTGATTTGATGACATTATCTGGTAGGCCTTTCCATTTATTGTTGAAAAAATTGTGGGTTAGTGTAGTTAGCCCTAGTTTGTTGCATCGGTCTTCATAGTTTAGGCTTTTGAGCTCATTTTTGGTTTTTGTGGCTATTTGTTGTATTTTGAATTCCAAGTGCGGTCTAACATTACATGCGTAAAGCTTTTTCCATTGTCTGGCGTCTCTTAAGGTAAATGCGTTCTTTAATGAGCTAAGAATAAAGATAGCGTTAGTAGCGGATTAACTGGCTTGGATTTATCTTTTTTTTTCAAATTAAAATAACAAACTTTTTATTTTTAATTAAAAAAAAATAAAAAGCTTATCTTATCAATTTTATTAAGATTGTAATTAATTTAATTAATTTTGATCATGTTATCACGATCATGAACTTCAATTTGTCAATCGAAATCTTTTTCTTACATAAAATTATGTAATTTTATGTACTGTTACGTTAATTTTAATTAAAATTTATTTTTCTTATTAGTATTGTTAGAATTTAATAGCTAAATAGAAATGTCCTGTGCCTACTCAAAGGAAGAAAATTTGAAAAAATTTGTTTTGAAAACCACAGATTGTCACATGCTTTAAGTCAAGATATTGACTTTAACTGCTGAAAAATTAGATTGATCACCTTAAAAAAACTA
Organism: Brachionus manjavacas; assembly: GCA_019054805.1. Classification (NCBI taxonomy): domain Eukaryota; kingdom Metazoa; phylum Rotifera; class Eurotatoria; order Ploima; family Brachionidae; genus Brachionus; species Brachionus manjavacas. The sequence goes on along the minus strand of JAHQIY010000003.1, from coordinate 9,316,580 downwards.
TTTCATTTAATCAGAAATATTACGATAAAACTTGAAAATAAGGTAGTAAATTTTGTGATTTAAAGAAATTATTATGAATTAGTAAATTTTATGAGAGTGGTTTTTTAAATCAATTTCAATTTTGTGAATAAAAAATTCAAAATTATTTTTTTAATTAGCGAATTTTTTAAAAGAAAGAAATTCTCCTTTTAAAAGTAAAAAAAATTTACTTCCTTAAATGAGTTCAAAAATGAAAGTATACCATCAGCTAAAGTTTTTAAAATTTGAAAGTCAAAGTTTGACTTGAAACTTTAACAAAGAAACGTCAGAATTTTATATTTTTAATATCTTATAAGGGACTAAATTTTTTTTCTTAAATATTCTTCAAAAATAAAGTTAGACTTTGTCTTGAGGTGATTATTTCAAAGAGTCGAGTCACATGACTTTATTTCAATTCTGTTTTATTTCACAGTATTATGCCCATATTTCTATCTAAATAAATCTTATCTTTGAATTGAATATTTTTGCGTCAAATTTAAGATTCACACAACCACTTTTTCGTGTAGATAAAAAAAATTTCATCAAAAATTTTATTTTTAAATTAGAAAAAATAGCATGAATCATATTTAAAAAACTAAGTTTTTATTTACAAAACTTATCATTAATTTCAGGCTTGCTTTCAATTAGCATTCGACTAAAACTTGGTGAAACCAAGATAGCTTTGATTTTGGATTTCATCTTCGCTAGACTTGTCACATTCATAGCCAATTTCGCTTGGATGCAAAACAGAGAGAGGTGTATTTGAGCTCATAGGCGAGCAATTTGAAGAACTTGAATTTGATGACGAAGACAAATATTTGGATTTCGAAGCTTTTACTTTTAAAGTTGAATTATTACGGGTAATTTTTTTTTCACCTTGGTTCTTGTTGTTCTTTATTGCACATATTTCGTCAAATATCAATTGAAAAGGTGAATAATTTTGCATTATAAAATACGGATTCCAAAAGTTATCATTTACCAATAAGCTCATATTTTCCAAAATTTTGTCCTCCGCATTAGCCCTGTTTCTGGTAAAAGTTTCCACTTCTTTGAGAAAAAACGAATTACATTTTATCTCTTTCAATGACTTCAATCTTTTGTGAGGGTTTTTTCGCAGCAGTTTTCGTACTATGTCACACGCTTCCAGACTGTACTTGTCCTTGGACTGATCAAGCTCGAATATATGCCTGCTGACCTTTTCATTCATTTGAATGTGATCTTTGGCTGCATTAAGTGGGTACTCACCTGAGATTAGAGCATATACCAGAATACCGAGCGACCACCAGTCAACTGAGTGATCATATGGCTCTACGCTCAAGATTTCTGGCGCCATGTACTGAATAGTACCACAAATAGTGCTTGTTCTCTCACCTAATCTAAGCCACTTTGAAAGACCAAAATCAATTAATTGAATATGACCTCGCTCATCCAGTAAAATGTTCTCCATTTTAATATCCCTGTAGATAATTCCTTTCCGGTGCAGATAGTCTAGTGCAAGTGACATCTCAATAGCATACAAAGCTACTACTCGCTCTGGGAAATGATGCACCTTTAGCCAAAGAGACAACAGTTCTCCGTTTTCTACATAATCAGTTATTATGTAAAGAAAGCGCTTTGATTGCCAATAGAACCAAGTTTTGACTATCAAAGGATTATCGAAGCAACTTGTTGCAATGGTCACTTCATCCTTTACTTGTTGAAGAGCTCGGTCTCGAATAACTTGGCTTTTCCACATGATTTTCATGGCATACACCTGATCTTGGCTATTTTCTTCATCTGGCTTTTTTTTTACTTTGATCACATGACCGAAAGCGCCTCGGCTGATCACGTCCAGAATTTCAAAGTCAGCCTCAGTCACTCGACCCTTGACTGTAAACTCGGGCATAAACAATGCTTCATGTATATAAACAGGGTAATTTGTGTTGCCATGTCGAAATGGATTTGCTAGCGATTGTGTCTTGTATCGCCGCCTAGAAGCATACCGGAACGAATTTCGCTCTAGACTGTTTAATAGGAATGTCGATGCTGTGGTCACACGCCGCCTACGCTGAAAATGATTAGCACTTTTTCTGCTTTCATCATCAGAATCATCTTCGTACACGAATTCGGTTTTGTTCAAGTTGGTTTGACTGGTGAATATGTTCCATTGAGACTGAAGTGCTTGGAAAAGACGACTCTTTATTGAAAAGAAAATTTTTTTTAGCCATTTTTATTACTATTTTTTTTAAATAAAATATTCTTATAATGAACTATATTTTTGATTCAAAAATTTTAATGTAGAAATTCAGGCTTATTTAATTATTTTTATTTTTTTTTATATGAAAAATATGTTCTCTGGGATTTGATAAATATAAATTTAAAAAATTTTTTTAATAAAAAATTTCAAAGCCTTGCGATGATATAACACCAGATCATACTCAAACCAAATATACCTGAAAAAACGAAATGTTCATTTTTTTCAATAATTTTAACTCATTATAAAAGATAATATGAAAAGAAAATTTTAAAAATCAATCGGTCGGATTTCGAATAGCACCAGCTCTATTAATTAATTTTATTCTTGAATACTTTTTGATAAATCTTGGTTTAATTAGCTTATTATTATTTTGATTATCAAACTCCCTTTTAATGCATTTTTAAAAAATAGTATATTTTTGGTAAAATTTCTTTAAATTTTCAAGGCTTGCAAATAAGTTCCAAATAGACTTCATTTTATTTGGGCAATTTATCATTTTTTCATCAATATCACTGAATAAAAAATAAAACTTTTAAATTTTTTTACTATATTAAAATTTTTGCATTTTTAAATGTATAAAGGATTTTTAATCTCTTTTTTTATTGACAAATTAGATTTTTTTCAATAAAATTTTGATATTTATTTTTATGTTTTTTAATTAAAATTGGTAATTTTCTAGAAATTTTGGTGAATCTATTACGACAAGCTGTTTGTTTTTGAAATTTAATGAATTGAAATGATTGTGTTTGATGCTAAAAGGTAGGCAGGTTTATACAAATCAACGATACTTATTAATAGATATTATTTTTTATTTTCAATTTAATCCAATTCTAGAGATAAAAAAATTAAAAAAAAAGTAATTTAAATTGAGTAGAAATGAAAGTTTATTGTTAAAAAGATATAAAGATATATTTAGCCGTGGTAAAATAATATCGGAAAAAATGCTAAATAAATATTTGCTTATTATAGTTCTTCACTAAACTGGGTTGTGATAATTAGTGGAAGTGATGTTAACAGCATTATTTTAACACCAATATCACTGAGCAAAAAAAATTTAAAATATTGATTTTCATTTTTCGCAGTCAGACTCAGTCTAAATCATTTTATTGCTTCATGAAATGAGATAGATAAATTTGGTCCAGATAAAAGTTTCGTAAATTACTAAAAAAAAACTGAAAGTCAAATTCAAAAAAAATAAATGAAATTTTTTTCTAAGTTTTTTTAATTTTTTTAACATTATAAACTCTAAAAAAAAAAAATTATGCTAAAATTTACGTAATATTCGGTAAAATTTTTTTTTGACAAATTTCTCGTTTGAAAAATTTACAAATTTTTCAATTTTTGACTTAAATTAATTTTAATAAAATCTTAGTTTTTTAAAAAAACGTGAAACTTTTTCAATATTTCGAACATTTTTGTTTTTACAACAATTTAATTAAAATATTAAAATTTTGCCTTATTTTCCGTAAAAATAGTAAATTTATGATATTTTACTTTTGTTAATTTTACCAAAATTTACAATCTTTTAAGAAAAATAAGGAAAAAAATATAAAATGCGGAACACCACTGTATATCTTCTTCAATTTTGAACTTATTTAAAAATCTTCGAAAAAATAGCCCAAGTATTCAAAGAATAAAGAAAAATAATCTTTCAACAATTTTTACAGATAGTGTATTTTGGAACAATGAATAAACAAAAAAAATGGCTTGAATAGTTGCGACAATTTTTCTGCATCAATATAAATAAACTTGAATGCATTTAAAAAAAATTCTTAAATTCATTTTAAAAAAGAAAACTAAAGGTTTTTAATTTCAAAGCCGAATATAAAAAGCTAGTCTCTTAATTGACTTTTTGTTTGATCCGAGTCCATTTTTAGTAGCAGGAAAACACAAGCACTTTCATATCATGATATATCCTTTATTTTCATAATTTAAAACAAAAAATTATTTTGTAAATTAATTTATTGTAGCCAAAAAAATCTTAATATTCAAGAAGTTATTTACGAAAAAAATTTTTTTTTGGATAAAAAAGTTATCTTATTTATGAAAATAATTTATCGCACTTAATAAGTATTCATAAGATGTTACAGTGCTGGTTCGATCATTGGAATATACCATTATTTGCGTAAATTTTTAAAAATCAACTCTAATTTACTTTGATAATTTAATAATAATAATAATAATAATAATAATAATAATAATAATAATAATAATAATAATAATAATAAAGAGCTACAGCAAGCGAGCTTGCGGAGATAGCTTACTCGGAAGCCATCTATGGTAGCTATTTGCGCAAAAATCGAGAGATAAATTAAGGAACTACAATAAAAGTAACAGAGACGAAACTTAGGTACAAGACGAATACGAGAGATTATACAGATTGATGAGTGAAGTAGATTTAAAGTAATTCAAAAAATTTGTCATTAATAAGAAATTAATAAAAAATAAACTAAATAATTGTACAATAGTATAAAAAACTAATAAGAGATGAGTAATTTCACATATAGGTACAATTGATTAAGAAAAAATAATTTATAGAGACATTACAGATATTACATAAGATTATTTACATTTTAATTTACGTAATTTTTATGGTAAATTCTCGTCAAAAATTGAATTAACAAAAAAATGAAACAAAATAGAATTTTTTATGAAAGATCGGATCTAAAGATTTAAAAAAAAAAGCTCATCTTGTGAAAATTTTTCGAAATCTTCTATTGTTGTAGTAACGTGCAAAAATGCAAAAGTTTAAAATAAAAAAAAAACTTGTTTTATTACTCAAATGGTTTGACTACTAACCATATCTTTCAATAAGAATTATTTTTTAATGATTTTACAATTTTCAGGTGAGATTCATTTAAAAAAAAATTTTCCGAAATAAATGATTTATTTCTATTTAGCTTAGTTTTTACATTTTTTGACAAAAATTTCCCATTTTTTACACAAAATTCAGTGAAAAAATTATTAAATCATTATTTTGTCAAGGAAAAAAAAGATGCTAAAATTATTTTTCATTTTGACCTTTAATATTTGACCATTTTTATGTCAATTTGGGAAAATTTCAATGGTAAAATCAAAATTTATGTCTAAATGCTGGTGCTTATAAGCTCAAAATGGTAAGGCTTTATTCAAATTTTTTGTCCGAGTAAGCTTTGATTTACTAAGGTATATCAACAAAAAAATTAAAAAAGTTGCACTAATATAAAAAGCTTGAATCCAAAAGTAGTGAATCTTTAAAAAAATTGATCCTTTTAAATTAACTTATACATACTTGTTTAAGATTTGATTGTGAATTATTCGTATTTACACGATTTGTTATAGTTTCGACAATTTTCCGCTTAAACCTTGGGGACAGGCCGAGGCGTTTGGCAAATTTGGCCATTGGTTTTGGCTTATTTGAATTATTGCTTTCGTTTAGAGTAACTTTAGGTGAAATTCGAACATTTCTTGGCGACAAGCTTCGCTCCTGATTCTCCAGATGGTCTCGATTTGGTTTATTTGATGGCAGTGTATTCGAATTGAGGCATTTCGATGACTGTTTAGCATCTCTGTTCGATAAAATATTCTGGTTACTTGTAGCCATCATTAGCGAGTTTGGCTTGTATAATTTTGAATTAATGTGATGGGTCGGTCGGGTTGAATCTAGTTTTTTAATAGCTGTGGTCAAATCTTGTTGCTTCTGTTTAAGCTCTGAATTTAAATTTATCACAAATGACCGATCTGAGCTACGAGGATCCATTATCTTGGGCACTTGATGACTACTTGGTTGAACAAATTGCCTTCCATTTTCTTGACTTGTAGCAAAAAGGGTAGAAGCCCTTTTTTCACTATTTCTAGCAATGATTGGGGAAGATGTGGACCGATCTATGGTTGAGCTTTTGGGCTTAAAGCGCCTTGTTGGTTTTCGTTCATGGGTCGAATCCGCTAAATTCGACACCGAACGACCTAAAGACCGTTCTGCATTGCTTGGCTTATTTCCCATTCTAGATGTGATTTAACATCCTACAAAAATTGTTCAAAACATTCTAAAAAAAGCTTAGAATAAATGAAAATTTATTTTTTATTTTTTCAAGAAGACTTTGAGTCTCTGTAGGCTAAGATTTAATTCCTAAAAATTTATTTTTTAAGAGTAAAATTTTAAATTCAGCAAAATAATTGCTTATGCAAAGTCAAATTTAAATTAGCTACAAACCAGCATTGTAAACCTGATTTTTTTATTCAAAGATTTAAATAACTATTTAAATTCATAAAGCCTTAGAGATTTTTCCAAAATTCCAAGGGTCAAAAATAAAACTTTAATAAAAATCGTGTTTTTTCTTTTCTAAATCTTTTCTCACATTTAAGCTGATAAATTTTTTGATTTTTAAGCGCTTATCTCTTTTTTATCATCTGATTTCAATCCAAATACACAAAAAGCTTTGGCTAAAAAAATAAAAAAAAAATAATTTCTACCAAGACGACAACTTAATCTTTGTTCTGCTTATGATATGACCTTTTTTGAGTTCTATTTAGTTTAAATCATAATTCCAATTGAGCTCTCGTGAGCTTGCTTTGTACAGAATTGAACGAAATATTAACTAAAGTATAGAGATACGGTCTAGTTTAATTGTCGTCGGTAGACAGGGTCACATTTAATTTATATCAAGATTTAAAATAAGTTTGTTTGAGCTATCATGAAACGACCTAAATTACGAATTTAATTATACATTTTAGCAATTTTAAATTTGAATTCAACTGATTTGAATACTGGACTCGAAATATTAATTATTTTTTCAAAAAATTTTTACGCTTGCAAATTTTACTTAAAATCTCAAATAACATTTTACTTAGTTTTGATAAAAAAAAATAATTATTTTTTTTGGAATAGTAATTTTTTTAAAGGCTATCTGAAATTTAAAAAATGCTCACCCAAGCGGCATGTGATTACTTTATTCTTTCGGAAAAAAATTAATAAATAGTGATTGATGAAAGTTTTATTTTCTTTGTTTTAGCTAAATAACTAAATTCATTTTTCGGCTGCAAATGTCAACTTTTGGTCATCGATGAACTAGTTTAAAAAAAATGATTAAGGAAGAAAGCTACTCTCAAAAATTCGAATTTGAGAAGGGTAAATTTTGAAAATTAACAAAAAATTTACATATATTAGTCAAATGAGAACATTCTTTACAACAACAACAAAATTATACTCGGTCCATTTTTAAGATCTGTTAATAATGAAAAAAATAAAAAGAATACAAATATTTTTTCTAATGAAAGTTTAGTTTTGGTCAAATTTGGTTCAAGAAGTCTCAAAATTGAGAGATTAATTGCTTGCCATTATCACTATAAAATTTAAGAAAATATTTTTTTAAACCGCTTTCTAATTAAGTAGTTAATTTGAATAGTGCTATTAGAAAATAATTTTTAAAGCAATCTACTTATTATTTTCGAGCTATTTAACTATTATTATACTAGCAAGAAATATCAAAAAATCTTAAATTTAAATTTATTTAGGTTTTGAGCATAGCCTAGATATTTTAAAATAAAAAAATTATTTGTTAAAAAAATAGAATTTCTCAGTTAACAAACTTGTTCACATTGTTTCTAAGGATTCCTTGTGTCTACTATGTTGAAAACAATCCATATCGCTTCAAATCATCTAAATATGAGCTTGATTTGATCAATGATTGATTTAAAATAAATTCGATTTGGTTCGAGGTAATTATTTTTGAAATAAAAAATTTGTGTCGAAATAAATTATCTAGACGTGTGTTTACCCAGTTTGAGGGATGTATTTAATTCAGTGAAACTTGGTCTTAACTTAAATGTGTCTGCACATGCCGTAAACCCAATAATTTAAAAAAAAAATATTTAAAATTGATGTAAAAAAGAAAAAAAAATTATTTCTGACAAAGCTAATTAGATAATTAAAAATAGAATCGAGTAATGAAAAATAATATAATCGAGTTTTAAATGAGATTCGAAAAAAAATTCAAATCAGCTTTAAATATTTGCTTTAAAATATTTAATTAAAATTTTTTTAACAGGTTTACTTAAAAATTAAGTTGATTTAAAATAAAATATTTGTCCAAATTGCTGTTCAAAAAGTTCATTGAATCTTTTTCTTAACAATAAAATTTAAAATTTTTTATACATATATACAATAAAGTTACTATCATTTTTGTACTTTTAATAAAAGACTAGTGGAAAGCACTAGCAAACATGCCTGAACGACCTTACTAAATTTTTTCTTATAATTAGACTCGAATTTTAAAATGTAAAATTTTTAGATATTTTTCTACTGGAATTCAATTTAAATTCTTAAAAATTTTAAAAAATAAATCGATTTCGAGATTAAAATATTCTAATTATGTGATTTTGTTGTTTACATTATTTTTTAATCTGGCAAAAATTTATTAAAAAAAACACTGTTTAGTCTGTAAACTTAACAAAATTTATGAAATTTGAATTAGTCGATAATTAAGGATATACAGTCGATTTCCTGTTCGAAAATGAATTAAAAAAACAGCGTATGATTACAATGTATTATTTAAATGAAAATTTAACAGATGGCGCAACACAAAACTGAAATCAAAAACAATTTGCATCTTTTCATAAAAAAATTCTTCCTCATCAATCATTCTTATTAGTGTGATGATTTTAATTAAGCAGGGGTAAAAAAATTGGCATGAATGCCAATTTTCTATTCAGAAATAAATTTGGGATTAAAGAAACATGACTCTTTCAAACAAAAAATAATGTTTAAATGTCTCTTATTAAAATTTAATTTCTTAAATCCATCTAATTAATGCTTTTCTTTGAGAAAATGTGCTAAAATGTCAGGTTTAAACTCTTTTAAATTATTATGCTAAAAATAATCCAAATAACTCACGATAGCTTTTATTCTACATTACCTTTCGATTGATTACTAATGCTAGCATAGGCTAGAAAATTATTGATATATTATAGATAGAGATACTCCGAAAAATTTTAATGAAAAAGCTTTCTTACACTCTTAATTAAAACTTAACCTTTACAAAGATTGAGATATGATTAGAAAATATTTTAATAATTTTCAAATACCATTAATAAACTGCAGGAATTTGTTGTTTTAGAATCATTATGAAAAAAATTTTAAATTTATTTTTATTTTTTTAATTAACCTTAATCACTAGTTAGGAAAGAATATAAAAAAGAGTTTTACATAAAAATAAACAGATAAAAAGTAAAATAATATTGTTCGAGTTTCCTTTGGACTATAAAAAAAATAAATTAATTTGATCTTGTTTAATTTATTAAGAAAAATTTTGAATTTTTTCAAAAGAATACTAATGAGTTAAATCTAATGGAAGTGATTATTGACATTTTGATAAGAATAATAAAGCTGATCGATTTCAAAGAGTCTCTAAATTTTCAATTCAAGACATTTGAAAATTAAATCTTATATTACACACATGTCCTAAAAGATTATTTTAATTAATGTTGGGAATTTTAATAGTTTATTGTCTATTGTTAAATATTTGAGCAAATTGGGAAAGACAAAAATTTTTTAAAGATAAAACCTTCTAGCCGAGGGTAAGACGTGACTAATCTTGTTTTAAAAGGAGAATGGCTTCTGAACTTTATTTAAATTTGTGAATGGAAAATGGGTTAAATTCTAGATTAGAATTGATAACGATATAAAATCAATTTCACATAAAATAAAAATTTATGTGATCACTATTTTGAATTATTTTTACTATTTTATTCAATTTCAATTAATTTCCTTTTTTAAAAAACTAAAAACTTTATTTTATTTTAATCATTTTTTTTCGCAATAATTGGGTTTAAACGAAGGCGTAAGCCATTCGGACGAACCTGGGGATCACCCCCAAATTTTTAATAAAAAATATTAAAATAAATAAAATAAACTTCATTAAAGAATTTCTCAAGAGAAAATTTTAAATTCTCTAGAATGCTGATTTGAATTTATACATTATTTACAGTTAGAGGTGAATTTCATTATGTCAAATCAACAAATAAATAATAAAAATAAATTGTTATAAAAAAAAAACTAGAAAGTTCATTATTTAACATAACATAGAATTTTTTTCGCCTTAAAAAGAAAATTTCATTGAATCGATTTAGTCGAGAGCATTTTTTAGGATAATTATTTTTTACTCTGTATTTTTTTAATTGATTCTTTTTTAAAAATAATAAACTAGTTCTTAATTTGATCTTTTTATTTTTTCAAAAAATTAATTTGCCTAAAATTCCAGCTTAGCCTTTCTTAATAAACCAGCTTTAATAATTTTATGATAAAAAATGATTTAAAAATGGCAAAAAAATTCACGTAATTTTTATCTATCACACCCTTATTTACTTACTATGTCGTCGATTTTTTTTTTTAAACTGATAAAATTGATTTTTAATTCATTTCAAAGACATAAATACAAAATCTTAATTTATATTTAATTACAGAAAAATAACTTTTTTGGTTACCCGTGTTCGAAATTTAATTACTTGAAAAATTTGCTAAAACATTAAGCGTAGAAGTATTCAAAATTAAAAGATATTTTTGCTGACTTTTTAAAAGCAACTTGGTAAAATTTTATGATTTTTTTAATAAAACGACTCTAAATTTTAAATCAGCTGTTTGCTTAAAAATTAAAATTTACCTTTTATTTTTGTCTAATTTAACCTTGGCAACTTGAAACAAATATCTAAGCTTTAAAATTTTCATTATTTCTTGATCACTTGATTTCCGATTTTATCTCATTTAATTTCAAAATCTTCATTTAAACTCTTAAGTTTGAACAAACAACACTCTTAATTAAATTGAACAAAAGAAATATCTTCTCAATAATTTTAATCACAAATATTAAATTAAACTAAAATAACTTTTTAGCAAAATTTGTGTGAATAATTGATTATAAACTAAAGGTTCTTTAGAATATTTTTCTGTAAATATTAAAAATAAAGTTTATTGTTTTCTCGTGAGAGTGCTTAATAATGGTTTTACCATTCTGATCTTATTTTTAAACTCAATTTTTTATTCAAAGACTTAAAATATATGAGCTTCAAGTATTTACTAGTGAATTTGACACGTTTTGGGTCTGATTGCGGTTGAGTCTTGGATTTAAGACAAAAAAAAATTTAAGAAAATGTATCAGGTGACTTTTAGATAGAGTTAAATAATTTCTTTTCAATTTCAACCGATAAGCTTTATTTTAATGACTGAAACTAGTTTTTAAAGAAATTAAACTTAATCTTTTCGAAATTATTAAAAAACTAATAACAAGAATCGAATTGCTAGTCGTTCCAAGCAACAATTAAACGCTTTGAATAGAAAGCTTGTTCTCTTTAAAAACAATAGGTTGTCTCGAGATTAGAATGCTTCTAGGAACCCAAAACTTGATAAATTTGAGCAAGCTAAAGGTTTCGTATTGTTAATTGGATCTGTACAAAATTGGCCAAAATCATTATAAAAGATGCTTTTACGATTGAAAAGCCCTTAAGAAATTGGGTCGAAAGACTATTTAATTAATAACCTTGGATTAAGTTAGATAAATTTCTAGAAGAAGAGAAAAAAATAATATTTTTCATCGATCGATTTTACTCATTCAGTTAATACAACTAAAATTTGACATGATATGAATTTAATCTAAATGTCTCTTAAATTTTAGAATAAAAAACAACATTAGGAGGGACGGTTCGAGGCAGAATGAATTTTTTATTTTTTATGATAAAATATGCTTAGGTATGCAGACAAATAGTATAAAATAATATATTCAATAGGTTTATATTTATAAAGGTATGTTTTATTAAAGTAAATAGTGAAAGAAAAATAATTTATGCACAAAATCTAAAGGTAATTTGTTCTCATTTTTATAAAAAGGTAAGTAAAGTTTATTTTCAATGCGAAGTTCATAAACTAATAAGCAGTTGTGGTTGGAAAAAATTCCATACTCAAATTGAATGATACATAGTGAAATTCATACTACAAAGCTCGTTTCAAAATGGAACCTTTTTTCTTGAAAAAGTCAGGCATGTTGCCTTGAGCAAAATTAACAAAATAAAAAATTATTGAAATATTGATAACAAAAAAATTTTTAATAATTATTTTCAATTTAAAACTCGAAATCATTTCAATAGTTTGATATTTTCTTTAATTTGATTTGGTCTTAAAAATTATTAAAATTGGAAAAGTTTAAAAATTAAATTTTTTTATTATTGACTCGTCCTAGCTTGTCCATAATAAAAATATTTAATCTGCTAGTTCTTAGTAAAGTTTAATGATTTGTTAAAAAACAATTGTTTTAAATTTGATAAAAGGAAGTGGAGACCTGAAAAAAAATGACTAAGCTTTTAAAGGATCTTGTCACGTTGGCGATCAATTGGCCGTTAATTGATTGCCTGATAAATATTTATTTCTTTTTCACCAAAAAATTGACGAACAATTAAAAATTTATGAGTTAATATAAAAATAAATGCAGTGTTTGAAGAAATCATTTTATTTCTCTTAAATTATAACTTTTTTTTCATTACTACTGGATCCTGATTCAGGTTCTTGGATCAATTTCTTAAGCAGTTCTGTTTTTTTTAGCTGATCTGCCAACATCTTTTGAGCGATTTTGATTTAAGAACTTCTTCAACATTAGATAAGAAATATATTGCGAGATTGTTGCTTTGATTAACTCACATGAGTTTTAACTTGATTTGAGCTTTTTTCAGAACATTGACTTTGTTTGGAAATTATCACCTGAATCTCTGTGATAAGTTTCGGAACGAGATCTATTACCTTGCCAGAATGTGGACTAGTTGCCTCTTATCTTTATTTATTTTCTCCAATGTCTTGGAATCTTTCATTGATTCATTAAGATCTTTTACACACCGTTGAGAGCCCAGTGCAGCACTAATTTAAGAATTAGTTGTAGTCATATAACAAATTGTACAAAAATTTTCTTTTTTTTGATAATTTAAACTTAAATATAATTTATTTTATTTATTTGAATGAATTAAGCCTCATAGACACAAAGATTAGAAAAATAAGATTAAGTTTTTAGATGTGTACAAACCATAAGAAAAATTAAGTAAAAAAATCTACTTTTAAAAAGTCGTTTAAATATTAAATAAGTAAAAATAGTTCAAACAAAAATTTTCTTTTTTTTTGATAAATTAAACTAAAATATAATAAAATATATTAAAAAAAAAACACTTTGTTGCAATCTTTTTAACTCTTTTTAAATTAAATCTTTGTTTAATTTTTTTATTAAAGCAAATCAATAATCAATTTAAATCTTTTTTACACGAAAAAAAAATATTTTAATTAAGTTCAACAAATTTATTATTTTTATTTAATTATCTTTAAGTTTAACTTATCAAAAAAAAAATTTTTTGTACAATTTGTATTTGAATTACACCATACCTAATAAATTGGCTGAGAAATCTGTTTGTCTAATTGATCATTTACAAGAACATGAGCTTCTCAATTTGAATTTGAAGGTAAATAAATAAAATACATCAAAAATTTTTAGAGTTAAATATGTTATATCTTAGGTACAACTCCTCTACATAAATATAATATCTTGAAAGCAAAGTACTTTTGAATTATTTAAAATATGCCGTTTTTAAATATTAAAAGTTTAATGAAAACTTTATTCATTTGTTTGAAATTTTATTATAAATAAAGAACGAGGAAGCTACCAAGAAGAAATATATTCGACTTTATATTAGCAAGTGAAATAAAATATTAATAATTGAAAAAATGATCATTTTTATTTTATTAATTTTTTTCACTGTAAAATTAGTAAACAAGCATCATGAATTAGTAAATCTAAATCATTATTAAAAATCAAAATCGATTTAATAATATATTTAATATGATATCAAAATAATATTATATTTGATATGATATCAAATATATTATTATTTAATTTAAATTAAATTAATTAAAGAAATTTTAATAAAAAATTTGTTAATATTCAAGACAATTTGATCAGATTTTTTTCTCATTCTTTGCTAGGGTAAAAATTACAGATAAATTAGATACGGCAGAATAACGAAAAAATTTATCGTAATTTATGGCGTATTTAGGCGATCCGTAAACAAAACTTAAAACGATAAATTACGTTCTAAAAATTAAATAATTTAAAAAAAATGTACCTCAGTTTCAATCCTCATATAACTTGGGTAAAATCCCTTTAATGATCTCATTCATTAAATTTTAAAAATTTCGGTAACTATTGCCTTAAAATTAAAAAAAAAAGCGTAATCAATTGAATTTTTTTTAAATTGACAAAAGATGAATTTAAAAGATTAAAAAATTTTCCTCCTTTTAATGGACATACTATCCAAATTATTTTCTAGGTCTTTCTAATTTTTCTAAATTTTTTACTAATCGACTAAAATGTGTTTTTTTCAATTATCTAAAGATGCTTTTTTTTATATTATTCAGACTTGTTTTTAAGTCACAAGTCTTAAGTCAAGTCAAGTCAATGACTTAAAATTTTTTGTTTTTAAATGTGACAATTGTTGCTGATCGATTTTTTATATACTTTTTCCAAACAAATACAAAATAAATAGAAAAAAATTTTTTTTAACTCTTTTATTCATTTTATTTTTAATAGTGTTGATAAATTCACCAAATTTTTGGTTTTATTTAATCGAAATAAAAAGTATTTCATCGTTTTCAAATGAAACGATTACAACCAGATTTTGTACAGCACCAACAGTGACATTTCTAGTTCGCGATATACTAGCAGTTAAAAAAAAAAAAATTTAAGTCAAAGTCATGACTTTAATTTTTGTGACTTGGACTTAAAACTGTGACTTAAAAACAAGTCTGATATTATTGTATTTTTTTTGAGGTATAGACAATGAAAATATTTAAAAGTAAATCCTTTTTTTACTTTTTGTACTTTTTCTAATTTATTTATTTGGCCCTGGTACTTTCTGTACTTTTTGTACTTTTTCTAATTTATTTATTTGGCCCTGGTACTTTTTGTACTTTCTGTACTTTTTGTACTTTTTCTAATTATTTTATTTGGCCCAGTTACTTTTTGTACTTTCTTTACTTTTTGTACTTTTTGTACTTTTGGTTCTTAATGGTAATAAAAAAACCTTTTATTAATATTTAACTAATATTTTTCTTACCTTCAGCATACCCGAATCCCTAAACCAGGGCTCCGCCCCGGGCCCCGTTTTAGTTTTAATAAAATTATTAAAATTGTCATTAATCACAGAAACAGGGCCAAATAAAATAATATTCTGAAAAAGTACAAAAAGTAACAGGGCCAAATAAAATAATATTCTGAAAAAGTACAAAAAGTACAGAAAGTACAAAAAGTAACAGGGCCAAATAAAATAATATTCTGAAAAAGTACAAAAAGTAAAGAAAGGAAAATGATTTTTTAAAAGTTTGATCTCATTGTCTATCCATGTTTTTTTTTGGAGCTTTAAATTTACTTTTACTTAAAAGGAGGTTAATTCAATTAATATTAATAAAAAAAATATTATCTAAAAGATATATAAAGATTGATTGAGAGAACTGTTTGTATAAGAAAGTTATAGTTGCAGGTCTCTTTGGTTTTTGGTTTGCATCCAACACGGAAAAAAGTTTTATAGAGGAAAAACTCTTTTCCGCTTTCTTCATCTCATTTTCCACAAAATCATTGATTGACTTTTGGTTTCAAATAGGGAGGCCAAAATATAAATCAAATCCATTTAATATTAAATCGTTTTTACTAATTTTTTTTTCCAAAAAAGATCGATACCTATTTGGAGGCATAAAATTTAATTTTCCAGTATTTAGCATATTCTTCACAAGTTTTATACAACATTTTAATGTGTTTTTCAGAGGATGATAATAAGACTATATAGTCACAGAAAGCAAGAATGGACAAATTTGACTCACCAATCTTTGCACCAACTTTCAAATCAGTACATTGTAATAATGAAATGGGGATTATGCTTCACTTAAATCGATCTTTAATCTTAATGTTTAAAACCTAAATGAGTGAAAAAAAGTAAAATTTTCATGCAAATACTTAGTGCTTTTATAATTTTTTTGATAAATTTATTGCTACCTTACTATTTCCTCCTTTTTTCCTGAAACCTGAACTATGTAAACATGTGCCACGTGTAACAATCTATGTCTTCTTAACTTTCATTTTTTTTATCTCATTTTATTAACTTTAATTTTATTTTTTATTTTGATTTTGATTTTTTTTTAATTTATTCTGAAGGAGCCCTAGCTCAGTAAAGAAAACAAATAAATAAAATAATTATGGTAAATGAGCCTAACCGGGTGACCTATTTTTTTTATTGCATATTTCGCACTCATTTTATTCAAAAACTCCAAAAATGCTCACCGAATTAGGTTAACCCAGTTACCCCTGATTTTGTAAATATTTAGCCCGAGAACTAACCTCTTTTTCAAGATATTCACCTAATTCACCCAATTAGCCCAATAAGAATTAAAAAAAGGATTTTTGTTATTTTTAAAAATATAAATATTTAAAATATTCTTTATTATTATTCTTTTAAATATACGCTACAACATAACTATCTAGAAAAAAATTTAAAAGAATTATTAACGAATTCAAAATAAATTTTATGTTTGATTTTTTTTTAGTTAAAAAGATTAGTTAAAAAGATCTGTCTCGGAATGTTGTATAAATTTGAAGCTTGAGTAGTGTTCAATTTTTTTTCAAAAACATCTTTTTTTGCGTTATCAAGATCTTACATCGAATACTTTTTTTTTAACTTCTTTTTGTTTGTTCTGATTCATTTTTATAAAATATTAACGATTTTTGATAATACAAAATGAATATTTTTATCAAATAAAATCAAATTATTTTTGTAAAAACAGGAGAAACAAAATTTTAAATTTTTCATTAAAAATGACGTCATTATGATCATTTTTGTCCTTTCAGTCTAATTATGTTAAACAGGATGATTTTTTGGTTTATTAGGTGAGATTTTTGGGTTTTTAGGTGAAACCTTAATAACCTAATTACACCCTAAAAATAACGCATTTAGCTGGACACGTCCAAGGACAACTAAAAATTCTTAAAACATTTTTTATTTACTAATAAAGACATGGGTAATTCGATGATCTAATTAGGTTAGAGCTACCATCTAAGATGAAAGAGGAAAAAGTGGACAAACCAAATAACTAATTTGACCGATATTCTCCGAATTGGCCAAAAAATAAAACTTTAACTAAAAAAAAAGAGGCTCAAAAAAAGTTAAAGATTTTTATTTTTGCTTATTCAAATTCCTTTCCTCAAGATCTAAAAGAACAAAAGGCTTATTAAAAAAAATTCAAAAACAGAAGAGACATAACGAAATTTCAAATTTCGTCACCGAATTCACATTATAAATATTTAGACAGTTTTACCAAAATCCATTTTTTTAGATTACATAATATAAAATAATTTTTTTTACAACTTAAAAATAAATTTTAATTAGAAAATTAAGAAAAGAAAAAAACATTCAAATTCATGGAAATTCATTCATTCAAGTTTTTCTTACAAGAAATGTTGTCTGACAAATAGAGAAAAATGGGTAAAAATAAAATAACTGATCAACAGAGATGGCAAATTGTATGTATTTTGAAAAATCAGAAAAAGACTGAAAGAGGAATAGCCGAGTTAACGAAATAATGAACAAAAAAACAATCAAATAGAAAAAAAAGTTTTATTCTAACTTTTTGTGACATACTGTACAGAATTATTCATCAAATCATTTAATCAACACTTATAAAAAAAAATTTTAAAATCAATTTTTAATTAGAATTTTTCAATATAATAAATTAATCAATAAAATAATCAATACTTATTTCTTTTTCTTTTATTTTTATTATTCTGGCAGCGGAGCAACAGGTAAAACCTTGTTTTTTTTATTATGCATTTAAGTTGTTGAAAGTTAAAGATTTTTAAGCCTTCTAGAATATTTGACACGTGACATCTACTCTTAAGAACTTTGTCTCAACAAATTGTTTTCTGCAATGTTAAGATACTCTTTTTTTATTAAGTGTAACGGAACTTAGAACATAAATAAAATTTAGATAAAAAATAAATTTTTAAATAAACGATTTTAAAAATGGTGATATTTTACGATTTTATATAACAAGATAAGAAAGAGAATAAAAAGTTGCAATACTTTTTAAAATTTTGTAATTGTTTTACTATCAAGGTCTTTTCAGTTTGCTGTAAAAAAAATTTCAATTTCTATTATTGAAGATTTACTGGGATTTAATTTAAGGCTTAGTTTTTCGTTAGGAGATAATTATTTTTTTTTTAGTGTATAATTCTAATAATAAAAAGGAGATAAAAAAATAAGTGGATAAATTATTTTTGTAGGAGATAAATATCATCTAAAATTGATAATTATTTTCAAAGGTAGATAATTAATTTGTGAAATAGATATTTATCATATAAGGTTAAAATTGGGTCAAATTTAGAAAGCGAATAGTCAAGTATTCGCACGAAGATACACAGTTCTATATGTGTACAACTTCCCAATCAACGTCCGACATTTGGACAAAATAAGACGGTTGGCAAGATTTTGACGAGTTGGTGGAATGGAGTAGTAAATTCATTGCAGTTAAATTCAATTCTGAGAATTGGGAATCTAGCGCTTGTTCATTTCATTATTGAAAAAAAAAAGTTTCAAGGCTTCAACTTCTGTAGCAGTTCAAGATCAAGTCAAAAATAATATTCAAGTTTCTGAGAAACGTAAACGCGGAAGACCAAAAAATCAAGCAATAAAAACGAGCAATTGTCAAAAAGAGTAAGAAAATAGGTGTCAATAACTTTGTTTGTATTTTTTTTTGTATTTTTTTTTGTATTTTATTTTTTATTTTTTTAATTAATTGTCTCCTCTAAAAAAATAAATATATTCTGCAGAAAATGTTTAAACACTTTTATTTATTTTCTATCTACTTTTTATGAATTAAATTATACACTTAATAAAATATTTATCTCCTAACAAAAAATATATTCTTTAATTTAATTTTCAATTTTTTCCATATTTAGCACAATTGGCCAGATCCTGAACAGGCCATCTAAATCAAATAGGAGTATTTCACCTGCTTAACACTCAAAAGACTGCAATGTAAATTTTACACTTTCTTAATTTATTGAATAAAAGACATGGACCACTCCTAGATTTAATATTTAATTCTTTTGGAAAATAGAACGGAAAGTTAATATCTATGGATATAAGAATAACTTGAAAAGGCCATATACCAACCTATAGATACTTAGAGAGCCAAACAATGTAATGCATTAATTAGTTTTTCTTTTTGGTTCATTACTTTAAAAATTTTCTATTTCTAAATTTTTTTACTTTGAAATTAGTTCTTTTTTTTTCTTTCTGATTTATTTTTTCTTTCTTATGGGTTTTTTTTATAAAGAATTAATTTTTATAGGCAAATATTGAAGATTATATATTGTGTGCCTTTTTAATAAAATATTTAAATAAAAAACTTTTAAAATATTATTCTTTTAAAGGTGTCAATTTGGCACTACCGGTCCTTAGAGGTAAAAAAATATTGGGCTTTTGAGTGTTATACATATTTCTTCTAGAGTTGAATTATTTTTTAATTTTATTATGAAAATCGAATGCTTCGAGTGTTATCAATTGATTGTTTTTATGCTCTGATTTTTTGGACTTATTTTTATTTGAAGGCAAATTCAACTTGTCTATTATTTATAAGGTTTGATCGCAAGCGATGATCATTTGTCTAAATGAATTTTATTTGTTAAATTTATTTTGATTTAATCTTAATACAACAAAAACAAAAACTAAAAATATTTGCTCACTTTATAACAATAGCTTATTACCATTATTTTTTGAAGCTTGCATTAAAATGCTAATTCAGCTCATGAAGTAAAATAAACTATAAAAATTGCTAAAGACAAAATTAAAAATTATCATAAAATCAAACAAAAAATTCGCCTTGCTCCCTGTATCAATTTGAAGATTAAAAGCGGAAATAATTGATATCACTAATGGCGGGCCTGGGCTTTCACAATTTTTTTGCCAAAGACAAAGTAGGTCCTGAATTTTTAATAAAAAATTATTCTAAATTTTTCTAAGACTTTCAGACCAAAAAAAAAATTTGAACCCGGAACTCTGCGATACAACTTGCATAAGCATGCTGATGAAACCTTGAGTGCAGGAATCGATATCCGTGAAACAGTCAAACTGCCCAAAGATGAAGAACTTAACGATTGGATTGCAGTGCATGTAGTTGACTTTTTTAATAGAATCAATTTATTGTACGGAGTGATATCGGACTATTGTACTGATGAATCATGTCCAGTAATGTCAGGTGGTCCAAAATACGAGTACCTGTGGTGTGACAACGATCATTATAAAAAGCCGACTCATTTATCGGCACCAAAATATATAGCTCTTCTAATGGAATGGATAGAAAAACAAATAAATGATGAAAATGTTTTTCCAGTTCAGGTTGGAATCGCGTTTCCCAAAAATTTTCAATCCATTTGCAAAAAGCTACTTAGCCGCTTATTCAGAGTATTTGTTCATGTTTATATTCATCATTTTGATAGAATTACCCAAATTGGAGCTGTAATTTGTTTAACTTGTGATTTTTGATTAATTTTTGATATTCTTTGAAGGAAGCTCATGTCAACACTTGCTACAAGCATTTTATTTATTTTGTAACAGAGTTTAATCTTTTGCGCAAAGAAGAAATTGAACCACTGGTAATTCATTTATAGAACCTGGAAAAAATAACTTAATTTTTCTGAATTATTAAATAGATCCAAATGACTTTTAGGATGTGTCCTGATTTAATAGAAAAATTAAGCAAAAAACAATAGCGAGAAGAGATTCACGTTTAAAAATTAAATCACTAAATTTTAGAACAAATTTTAAGCGTTTTAAATATTTCCTAAATGTAAATTTTATTAATGGTCATAACTCTTTTTTTGATTAAAATGTCTATCAAGCAATTTTTTTCTATTTTGATATTAGTAAAGATTTAATAAAATAGCTCTTGTGTTTAGAACAAATGTTTTTTTTTGGATTTGGTCAACCATAAAAATTATAAAACCGGACCATTCAACTATTTTGTTTAATATTCATTTAATTATCAAAAAAAAAATTTTTTATTATTATTTTTTGCTTTAAAAATATTCTGAATCAAAAATAAAATTAAATGTTTTAAATGATTATTAATTAAGAGTTTACAGTTTTAAAATTTAGTAAAAAAAATTTCTTATTGAGTTAAGGGACGATATTTTTGATTTTTTAAAGGTATTTTTTTCTCCAAAATAAATGAATGATTTTTAATTTTCGGGGTATTTTATTTGACTCTTTTATTTGACTCTTATCTTATATGTAAGTAAAAAATGTTATTCAAGTATTGTGGATATTTTTATTATAACTTAATAAAGCTTAATAAAAACAGTCTTGTTGATTAAAAAAAATCAAATAAAATTAAGTTAAATATTAAAATTTGAGATACAATTTAAGTACCATGAAAAGTCATTAAATTATTTTGTATCGTTTGACCTACGAAAATTAAATTTATTATATTAAATTTATTTTATTAATTTTACATTAGATGTAAATAATTTAATAAAAACTAAGCTTCCAGAAAAAAAAATAAATTAGAAATTAGAAAAATTTAAATTAAAATCTCCAAAATAATCTGCTGATTAATGAAAGTTGTGGCAATACGAACTTTTCTTCTTTTTTTTCTGATATAATTTTTCAGTATGAAATATTTTTACTTAAAATTGCTGAGAATCTTACTTTAATTATTCTACTTGGACTTTTTGATTTTTTATCCCTTTTATTCTGAATCGCACCCGCACAATCACAAGATATTTTAATTATTTTTTGCACTAAACTATTCTTTTAAGTTCATTTTCAATTAAAAAAGAGCTTGAAATTTTAAGTTGAATAAATGAATATTATCAATTTAAACTGTTCTGATGATACTTATTAATTCATCAAAGTCAAAAGTTTTTTAAATCTTGAGGATTCTAGAGATGTGGAAAGTTGGCCTTAGTTTAAACATTAGTCTTATAAGATTATTTTGAAGGGTTTTAATGTAATTTTTGGTTCCAGTGTTTAAGGTAAATGTTTCAAGACTATAAGTAAATTGAGAAAGATCGTACGTTTTGTACAGGAATGAATTTGGGGAGAGACTGCTAATATCATAAATATGCAGTCTCTCCCCAAATATGAAAGTCCGAGAGCTATAGACAATGAGCTTATTATTTTTTAAATATTCTTGTGTCCTTTTGTGTACTTTCCTTGGTGGGGAAAATATTCTGTCCTTTTATAAGTAAGCATTTGCATTGTTTCTTGCTAATAAAACAAATATATAAAATTCCTCTCTTATTTTAATTAACCTGGTTCCCTAAACAAGGGCTTCGCTCCGGACCCCGTTTTTTATGTAACTTGTTTATTCCAAAAACGACAAAGCTCAAAAAGTTGTAAATGTTAAGGACACAAAAGGACACTTTTTATTCTAGGCAAAAAAGTATTCATAACTTAAAAATAAGTTCATTGTCAATCCATGAAGATAATCAATAGATTTTCCCTTAATAAGTTTTTTTTAATCGAGGCAATGGCTTTTTAAAATTATTTTTTATCCATTTCTTTAATGTCATAATTCACTAATTTAATAAAATATAAATATGATTTTTGAAGTGTCCAATTCGTTTTAAAAAATCTAGATAAAACTCCCATCTTATTTCATTCTTTTCAAAAATTAACAAACATTTTGGAGCTTTTATTTTTGGCCATTTTCTTGATAATAAAAGTCATATGAGCATGGTCCGATTGATAATAGATACTCAACTTGAATATACAAAAAGAGATTTGATTTTTTTTATAAATTCAGAAGTAATTAATCACTTAATATTTCATCACTCTTTTTAAAATATTGTACACTAAAAAAAATTTTTACAAAAATTGAAATTCTGCTGATACTGAGCAATGATTCTGATTAAAAAACTATGAGTAAAAAAGTTTATAATTATTTATTTGATATATTCATAGATATTTATTGGTGAATATGTCACAGATTTTTAACATTGTTCGATGTTATCAGTGTTCAATTTATCAAGTAGATATAGATAAAAAATCGACTAATAAATGGACATGCAAATTATGTGGCAGTAAGCAAAGTCTGAAACAGGTAACAAAAAATGCTGAATTTATATTAATTCAAAGCAATTGACATTTTTAGAAAGGTATTTTTTCAAGGTGATTCAAAAGAATGCAGGGAAAAGGTCCAGCTCTTGAATCAGCTAAGTGGGAGAAGCCAAGAAGCTGAAAAATTGCGGAAAGTAGAAAATTCTTGTGCTAATCAAAATTCGTGTCAAATTGACGACAATTTTAGATCCGAGCAGCAATCGGACGACAAACCGAGAGTGAGTAAATGGGCCAAATTTTTGACAAATGACTCGGATGAAGAAAACTGACCTGATAAAGCAACCAGAGATAACATAAAATTAGTCATCGAAAATTTAGCCATATTAAAACAAAACTATATTACTTTTTTTGATTAATCTAAACTACCTCTCTAGTCTTTTCAAATTAGTAATTTTAATATTTATTTTTTGATAAGAGCAATAACTTTTTTGGATTTTGCATAAATTCTGAGCATTTAGTTCGAGATTAAAATTAAAATTTGTAAAAGATAATAAAAAATTTTTCCATCAATAAAATTAATTAAATTCTAGAATTTTTTTACTCAAAAAAAATGATTCCGCGATACACAGAGCGCGAACTCAAACAAAAAGTCAATTTTCTAATCGGCTTCAAACAGATCGTGTTCGGAGCAAACATGTTCATTTGGGTAAATTTTTTAAAATTAAATAATCAAATTATCTATTTAATTTAAAGCTATTTATAAATATTTTTTGATTATTTAAAATTTAACTTTAGGCTGCAGGCTGCACAGCGGCTTGTATTGGAATTTGGTTTAGAGTTGAACGAGATTTTAGAACGCTAGTTCAGCGTTTAGAAGAAGCAGAAATAAGCTTTTCATCTGATTACATACTCGTTGGTGCAAATCTATTAATCAGCATTGGCGCCATAATAGCGTTTGTTGGACTTTTGGGATCGATTAGTGTCAGTAAAGAAAATGAAAAACTTTTATTCTTGGTATTTTTTTTAGTTTTTTTTTTGGTTTTTTAATAGTTAAAAAATTTAGTATTCTGTTTTGATGTTTGTTGTATTTGGAATTTACTTTGCTTGTGCAACATGGGGGTTTGTTAAATTGGATTATGTAATTAAAATTTAATGAAAATAATTAATATTTTATTAATTTTTTTTATAAAAAAAAAGTTGAAAGGAATTGTTTCAGATGCGATGAGAGAGCTTTTTAACAAGGCAATGCTTGAAAATGACAACACTGCCAAATATGCTGTGAACGAAATTCAAAAACAGCTTCAATGCTGTGGAAATGTGGGCCCAAGTGAATACGCTGGAGATATTCCGCCAACGTGCAGTTCCTATATTATTGGTTGCAACCAAGCGTTTTATGACTTTTTTTGGCGAAATTTATTACTCATTTCGCTAATCGGTCTTGTCTTTGGATTTTTTCAAGTACAATTATTTAAATTCTAAAATTTAAATAGTTTTCTATTTATTTAATTGAAGTTGATTGTCATTATTTGTGGAGCTTATTTTGCTAACGAGGTACGTAGAGCTAGAAAATTTGAGAAATTATGTCGCCAATACATGGAAGAATCGAAACAGCTATTGAATAAGCATTAATTTTGTATAAATTTTTAAAAAAGCATCTTTTATTTTGACCATTAATAAAATTAGCAAAAATATATTTAAAATTTTTTTTTAGTGCCTTAAAGCATGCATGAATCTAACCTGACTTTCCACTAAAGAAATTTTTATTGTCCTTGAATTCATACTCTTTGTCAGAAGTTTAAATTTGGTTGACAATTGGTAACTTCGAATTGATCAATATTTTTTTGTGAAATTATTTTTATGGTTTTCATGATTCTGCTAATAATGACGTTTTTTTCTATCATTCAATACATGACTATTCTAAAGCTATGTTACCAAGTGCTAATAAAGGTGGGTTTAGTAATTTCTCTAAAATGAATATCGGAATCAGAAAAACAAATCCGATTCTAGTAATTTATATATTTTTATTTTTAATTGCCATCATAAATTGATGAAAAATAGAAAAAAGTTTCTAAAATCAGAACAAAATGACAAAATTTAAGTATTTATGCTTCAGTTAAAAATGCTACTTCTTCCATTTTTATTAAAAAAAACAACTGAATAACAAAAGTTTTCAGAAATTAAAAATAAATTACCAATTTAAGTAAGACTTTTTATTTGAAAATTTTATGAAATGTTTTTAAAATATATTTTACGGAATTCAAAAAAAGTGTTAATTAATTAAACTTTTTAATTCGATGTTATAAATTGGTGTTTAGCTTGTGGCCATATTTTAAAAAATATAGTAAAAATTTTTTTTAAAAATTAAATGGAAAATTTTAAATTTGAAAGATAACAAATTTTTTCATAATTTGATTGATTGATTATGACTTTAAAAATTAGTTAAGAAATTTTCTTATTCAATCTTTTAACCAAGTAACGTTATTGTTTTAGTTTTATTTTAAAAAGTTTAATATGAATATAAGCCGATTGGTAATTAATGTTTAAAAATTTGGAGCTCTTCCTTAGACTTGGGCTTTTGGTTTTAGGCTCAGTAAAATCCTAATTAGTAAAAAAACAAATTTCATCGATTTGCCAAACAATAGTTAATTGACTCTTAAATTGTCGTAGAAGCAAAGCAAAATCAAATCCTATAATTTATATACCCCTCTCATACCAGGTACTCTAGAAAAGGCTTTTTAGCTTTTAATAAAATTGATGCTCCTACATCTGATCAAAAAAATATTTTTGATCAATTTATCTTATTTGATCGGAAAATCTGTCAAGTAGAGTTTCAGTTTTAATTACCATTACCTTAAAATTTAACTATATACGAATCATTAATCATAAAAATAGAGTATTGAATAATTTTAGCAGTGACTCAGTGAAGGCAAAATATTCCACTTTCTACTTTTATACAAACTGGTTTTCCTATGCCCTAAATTCTATTCTAGACACTATAGAAAAAATTCAATTAGTCCTTAAATTAATCATCACTTTTGACTACTTTTTTCTTTGTTATGAAGTCTTGGTTACTCATTAAACAAATTAATACAGAAAAAAACTGGTAGGTATGCCCTCTGGGTTATAATTGAAGAATACTATTTAATTTTAGAATTAAGAAATATTTTCAAGTAATTTGATATAAATTAGAATAGTTCGGTAAAATATAAGAGGTAGAAAGTGGATAATGATTTTTCGATATTTTTACCGCTATTAATTTCCTAAAATTGAATCTAAGCCCCATTTATTTTAAGAATTCAAGATGAATGCCTCACGGAAAGAGAAATTTTTCATTCAAAAGCAAATTTTAGTTTTAATGATATTTTTGTTGACGTGCACCATGTCAAAATGTATGGAGATGAACGATCAGAAATTTTTAAATAAATTGTTAGCCGATGAACCTAGTGGTAATGTTTTGAAATAGCATTATATTTTATTTTTTATTTTTATAATAAAAAGTTAATATGGAAAAAAGGGAAGATTCACTTTTGGCTGGACTTTCCGAATGCTTAACTGTTGAAGAATGCAGGGAAATTTTTCGTCAATTGATCTTTAAATATTCTGTGGGAAAAAAATCTCATTCGGTTCATGAAAATGACAAAAGTCGAAAAACATTTTTTAAATGGGGCTAATAAGGGTTTCATCGTGTTTGAAATGAACAATCAGCATTTTGCTATCTGCCTAAAATTTTTTGTATAAATTTTTTAAAAAATTAAAATTTGAAATTTGAAAAAATTGAATAAATTTTTTGGTCAGTCAGTTTTTTGTGATGGTAAACAAAATAAATTCAAATCATTAGTCTTTTTTTTTTCTTTAGAATAAATTTTTTTTTATTGAAACCGCTATTTCATAAAACATCAAAATCTTAATTCGATCATGACGAATCAGTGGATTTTTTGTTTAAAATTGAATTGAAAATTTTAACGCATTTTTAAATCTGTAATATTTATTTTTCAAAGTTAATTTATTTCAAAAATTTATTTATACTAATCTTTTCTAATCCCAGTGTTAAAAAAGTCAACTAGTATCTGAAAGTAAAAAAATTAACACTCTTAAGGGTCAATATTAAAGGTCTAATATTTTGAAATTCTTGACTTACTTTTAGTTTCATCTTCATTAATTGATAAAATCACTGATTTTACGGTTCTAAATAGTCACGTTATGACAAGTGTATTTACCAATGGTTTCGAATTTTTCTATCACCAAAAATAATCATTTTTCTAAAATTTCTCTTTGTATTCTAAAAATACTATTGTGAAATAAAAATACTTTTTTGCATAAAATAATTTTTTTTAAAAATACTCTTTAAAAAAGAAAAAAAAAACTTTCATAAAAACAAAATTAAGTCTAATAGAATAAGAAATTAAGTTTTTTTTTCATCAAGTGTTGCTTTATTAACGTGTATAATCAAAAGATTTGAATGACCTTGATAAACTAATTTATATGTTTCATCAGTATAAGCAAAGTTTGGATTTTTTGTGGCTAACCAGCTGTTGGTTTCTGATCTGGAAAATTTTCTTAGCCTTCCTTTCATAAAGTGCAAAAGTAGTTTAATGGTGCAGTTACTTAAATATCAAACAGTTGTAAAATTTATCTTTAATCTCTTTTCTCAAACGTTTAGACGAGTTAATGAGCCATGATCATGATCTTCTTGGTTTGGTAGCATATTGACATTCTGATTTTAATCAAAAAATGGAGATGTATTCGAGCTGGACATTTCGAATTAAAGGAACATTCATAATATTCTTTAATTCCATTTTTGGTGCTGTGAGTTTTTTGGTGAATCTATTATTTTCTAATTCTTTTGACAGCCTCATTGTAATTATTAAATATAATTTCAACGCCCCAGTAAATTCTTTTTCGTCTGTTTGGTAGATTACAAGAATTATAGTTGTTAATTTGATTATCAATTTTATGCCTATTTTGTTAGCAGATAAACTCTTATCTTCGATTGATGATTCATTAAATATTTCTTCGAGATCAAAAATTTTTTTTATAATAATTTTACATCAAAAAAGTAAATTTATATTCAAGTACATATTTTGTTTAGGGCTAGTAATTTTATTTCATATAAGTTTTTTTAGAAAAGTGAGATTTTTTGGTATTACAAAAATTAAAATTAGTACAAATAGAATTTAAAGCTTTTTCCAATTTAGGCATGCATATCTTTTGATTCCTTAATTATCACCAAAAAACAACCATAGTGGCTTAAATAAAAAAAGCAAACTGGCTATGATGGTATTGAGTTTAATACAGATAAAGATAAAGGAAAAATCTTTTACAGCAGTTTATGGATTAGATCAAATCCAGAACCTAATGTTAAAAAATTTACCTAAAGAGAATTTAATTGAACTAAGTATTCTTTTTAACAACAGTTTGGAACTAGGCCAGGTACCAAAATCTTGGAAAATAACAAGTATCCCCTATAATTAGTCCACTTCTTTTTAGCATTTTCATAAAGGATATACCAAAAAGATACAAAACAAACTGCTATTACTCCCCACTCTTTGCAGATGATTTAATAATTGTCCTTATTCTATCCTAGTGGATAACGGGGAGGCGCTCATCTCCTTTTCAAGTACCTTTTTGAGCAACGGCTTCGATCTGACACAGAGGCTACTGCATCGAGTTGATCATCTACACCGCAATTATTACCCAGTCGAAACTGGTCCCCCTATTTTTATGATGATAGAGGTTTAAACATTCGCTCCATATTGCAGAGATATAATGGTGATTTTTTAACCTTAGCGGGTTTTGAACCCTCAATCCTCTACTTGCATGACTAACACGCAAACCATTCGGCTATACGGACTCTTGCAGATGATTTAGCTACTTTTTTTACTTAATAAAAAGAAAAAAAAAAGAAAAAAAGAATAATAATTGATAAATAATTCATTTAGATTAAAGTTTATATTCAATCGTTGAAAAACTGGGTCTAGTTGGTTAGGTGAACCTTAGTTCACTTATTATCCCAAAACTTTTAGTCTCAGGTTTTGTGAACTATTGGTTCACCCAATTTTTTTGTTCAAAATAGAATTAGACGAACAATTTTAAGATTATGTGAACAAATTGAATAAAGCTATTTAGTATAATGCCTAATTCTTAAAACTGATTTAAAAATAAGTAAATAATTTTTTTGTTTTTTTTTTTTTGAAGGAGCTTTAGCATTTGTTTGATCTGGCTGACTTGGTATTCCTTTTCAGCAATCCCAAATACCCAAATGCCAACTCTACTTATATCTTTGTCTTTCAGCATAAATAATAAAAAAAAAAAAAAATAAAATTAATTTTTCAACCTTCAAATTAATAATTAGGAATACCAAAATCGTCGGTCTTGGTATTTTAGATTAGATGAACATAAGGATCATCACATCACATCACAAACCCAAAGTCAAAATTAATAAAAAAAAAAGTCTTTCATGTTTGCAATATTAACTTAAAATTAATTTTTTTTTGAAACTGAAAAAAATATTTGAAACTTCCCACTTTTTCAATGTTAGTTTAACATTGGATACATTTTTGCAATTCAAACACAAAAAATTAAACCAAATCAATCTTGACATTAAAATTAATGATAGCAATTTAAATAAAGAGGAAAAAGTCAAATTCTTAGGAATCAAAATTGACTCAAAACTTACATTTAGTCCAATGTTAGATGAATTAAAAGAGCACTGTAATTCAAGACTAAATGTAATAAAATATCCCTCAAATAGAAAATGGGGTCTAAAACCATAAACACTAGGGTAATCTTTACAAATCTTTAATAGGATCAATTTTGGATTATTCTTTTCCTTGTTTAAATTCATTCTCAGAAACTAACATCAAAAAAATACAAGTTATTCAAAATTCAGCAGTTCGATCTAATTTGAAGTTGAAATATGGTACCCTCTCCAATATTATGCACCAAGAGGCTTTCAATAAACTTAAACTACTAACATTCTCAAACGTTTTTTGAGTTAAGTGAGAGATATGTTGGTGCAGGACCGAGTCATTCTGTTCCATTAGTCGTCAGACTGGTGGAAGAATATAAAGAAGGCTTCGAATCAAGATATATCGAATATTCAACTCCATTGTGTAATTGCTATCTAACAATTTCTTCCTTTTTCCTGAACTATCAAATATTTAAACATGCATTACCTCTAGTTATTTCAACATATCGTTTATAATTTTCTTTTGACTTATTTATCCTTTTTTAATTTTTACTTGTTTTATTTTAACTTTATTTTATTTTTTTTTATTCTGAAGGGGCATTAGCCAGGTTCAGATAGACAAATAAATAAATTGGTTATTATTTCGTGTGATTCAGAATTCAGCATCAAGTTATAAAACAAAATGAAAAAATTTACGCAAATAATAATAATAACTTTCTACAGCCCATAAAAGCATTCCATTTCAAGGGTTTGATAAAAATCCACTTTCAAGTAGGCTTTTTCGATCAAAAAAAGGATCTGGATTAATTCCTGGTTTAATCTCTAATATTTATGAACTCACAACTGATGAAGTTAAAAATTTTTTGGTGAATCTTAAACTAGCTTTTAGTCCTAAAATTGATTTAATTATAATCGAAAAAGATAGAGAAATAATTGAAGAAAATCTTGATTTTTGTGATAAAGAAAGTCAATGCAAATTTGACGAACCTGCTAGCATTTAAAAAAAAATACCTTAGCGCTTAAAGATTAAAAGAGAAGACAGCTTAGAGACCTGATCAAATTCAAAACCTTATGTTAAAATTAACCAAAAAATAGTTTAAAAGAAATTATTCATCTTTTCAGCTTGAGTTACCAAGAAACATCACCAAAGCATGGAAATACGCTAACATTACTATGATACCTAAAAAATATGTTTATACAAAATCCATCTAACTTCCGACCGATCAATATGACAACATGTTCAAGGAAACTGTTGAACGAACAGTCTTGTAATGTGACGACTTAGTCACATTATACATTTTAAGAAAAAATGAAATTTCGAAAAGAGAAATAACAAATATTTAGAAAAATTAGAAAAATGGCTTTTCAAGTCGAAGATGAAAATATCTATTGAAAAGTCTTGCTTCATTGTCTTCACTAAATATAATAAAAAATACGGACTTTAAATTTAACATATATGAAAATGAAATTGAGAGCCAAAAGGAGATCAAGGTATAAAATTTTATTCAAAACTAATCTTCACCCAAATAGTCGATGAAATATAACAACGTTGAGGTTCACGGTTAAGCTAAATTTAATCTAAACTAAACAATAAATCTTTACAATAAAAATTTTAATCATGCCTAAAAGATTTTCATTAAATATTTTAAATTTTACTATAACAACATTTTTTATATTAATTTAATAATTAATAAAAATAAAAAATGGTGTCTTAACAAAATCGCACTAGAAAACCTATATGAGTCTTTAATCGGATTCATAATTGATTATTCTTTCCATGTCTGAATTCATTATCAGAGACAAACATTAAAAGGTTTTATGTGTGTCTCTGACAAATGTCATTAAAAATATGCTTATTTTTGTTAACCATACTTTTTGTAGCTGTTAATGGTTACAGAAAATTGCAGTTGATTAAATACTTAAACTAAAATATGATTCTCTTTACATCATAATGCATCACGAAGCCTTTGAATTTTTATTATTTTCCTTTTATTTTATTTTTTGATCACGTTTTGTATGATTATCAATTTGGTGACCAGTCTTGTTCAGAAGACCAGCATCATTAAGCATTAATTTCTTTTCTTGAATGAGCTGTCTTAAAGTGTTTGCAAAACCAAGTTTTTTTTAGTCTAATTTAAAAAAATATTTAATCTGAAGCTATTTTAAAGATACTATCTTTAACTTGTGAGAAATAAGAAATTAAGAAGATTAAAGAAATAGAGAAATTTTTAAGAAACTTTTATTTAGAAAAAATTGTATAAATAATAGTAACTAATGCTAAAAAGTAATTTAAATCCAAAGTATTTGAACCATTACATTTATCAGTACTGCAGCAATATCCATTTTTGCCGGTTTGACACAAATTAGAACATGCTCTATCTATTGTGCCGTCTGCAAGAATTACTTTCTATTAAAAAAATATAAAAATACTATAAATAATCATTTGATTTAATTTACTGAGCATTGCCCACCGTCACAAGTCTCCAATAAATTGTCACCACCTTTAAATGGATCATTGCATATATTTTTATCTTTGCATTTATAACATTTAAGACAATTGACTGACTCAAGAAAACAGGCTTTAGGAACGATGAATTTAAGTGAGTAATTTAGATAAAAACTTTTATAATACCAGTTATCATTAGAACAATGATTGCTCTGCTTAAATGTTGAGATTTCATTTTTTGAATTTTTTGAAAATTTAATTTTTTATAAATTGAATTTAAAATTGCTTTACTGGTCCTTAAATATCTATTAGTTTATTTGCTCTTCAAAATTTATATTAATAACAGTCTTAGTTTGAAATTTGATCTCTAAGCATTAATAAACTAGATTATGTTATTATATCATCTTTTTTCATGATACTTTTTTCTTCATTTTTCAATAATATTTGTCTAATAATTAATTTCGTTGATTCAATTCTGATTCAATACAAAATGCTGATTCAATTCGACAAACGTTCAAATAAAAATTATATTTTCTTTGAATTAAAAAAAATATTTTGAATAAGATTTAGGAATGATTAACGAAATATTTCTAAATAACAGATCAGTGTACAAAAAATATAGTTTTTCATTTGAACTAAAAATAATTAATAATACACTAATTAACTATGGCTAAAATTCTTATCAGTTGTTCATTTTACATTAAATTATACTGATTAAATTAATTAAAATTTTCTCTTGGATATTCTGACAAACGCAATCTGAAGATAAAAATGATTTTTTTTAGTTTTAAATTAAAAAGATGATGTTTTGATAAAAAAAATATATTTTAAAATCGTAAACAAATATTATTTTAGTATAGAAAATATATTATTTGAAAAAATATATTATTATAAGTTTTTCACAAGAATTGTAGAGAAATTTGACGGAGTTTATTAGACTCCAAATTAATATGCCTGACTGCAATTAATTATTTGGGACCCTTTACATCATCAAATAATTCTACTTAATTAACATTTATTTGAAGTAAAATTTATCAATTTCTCGAAAAAGTAGATTTTCTGAAATTGCTCAAAATTTTTCAAAAGTTAAATTTCAATTTTAATTTTTTTAATAATCTTTTTAAGTAAGTGAGTGTTTTTTAGTCAAATAATTGTTGCGTTAAAAATTCTTTTGAATGACTGTAGTGGTTCAATAGGAAAAAAAATTTTAGTTTCAATATTAATCAATTAATAGCATAATAATCTTATCAGAAAATAATGAAAACTAATCAATATTTTACAAAATCAAAGAATCAATTTTTTAAATATACTTCTTTTTAATCGCAGAGAAAAACTCATATCCAAAAATCTTATGATAAAATTTTAATAATTTTATTCTTGATAATTAAGTTTAATTTAAGCTATTCCTTTTTTTTTAAATTCATTTCAATGATTTATTTTTAACTGCGTATTTTGTCAAAATCATTTTATTTTTTTTGTAGTTGAGAAATTTATTCAATAAACAGATAAATTTCACGATGAACTTTATTTAATAAAAAAAACAAAAAGATATTTGATTTTGAATTAATCTTTTTTGGAATTATAGTATCAAAATTTTGTTGAATAATAGTTGTATTTGCGTTTAAATTTCAAATTATTAAAAGTAAACTTAAACTCAAGTAGATAATTTTTTTAATGCAATTTGTTTTTTAAAGTGTGTTAATAGCTCAAAAAATATTTTAGAATGATTTTTGTATATTGAACAAATTTTTTTTATTTCTTTTCATTTTTTGAAATTAAAATGAATTATTAATAAATTTAACTTTATTCCAAAAAAAATCTATTTTTAGATCACTTAAAACTAAATTTGCTTTTACCTTTTAAAAGAAACTAGATCAAGCGAAAAAAATTAAATAGTTAATTTTAAAAATAAAAACAAAGTCTTGGTATTTGAAAGTCACATTCAAGAATGTATAACCTTGTATCAAATCAACTTTTGCTTTAATTGAAAACAACAAAACTTTATTTTTAAACAAACAAACGTTTGATTAATTTTGTTTTGATTGCAGGAAAGCTAATTATTGAATAAAAATTTAATTTTATTTAAATTCAATGTTTGATTTTTTTTTAAGTTTATTTTTAAATCTAAATTAAATTACAAAAATTAAAAGAATGGGATTAAAAATTAAAAAATAATGGATAAAAGTGATTAAAATTTTATATTAGTTGGCTTTGTAAATGTATTCAGTTATATTTTGAATATGATCGTCAAGAATTTTAAAAGGGTGGTAGAGAAGATCCTTTGATTATTAATTTTGGATAAAAATATTTTTCAAAAAAAATTTATTAATCAAACGGTCAAATCATTTAAACTAGAATTTAGTGATACCTTTGATCTAAAATAAAGTAAAATTAAGAATTTCTAAAATTTTAAAGTTTTTTTACTCCCCAAAAAAAAAATTCTCAGTACAAAATTTTTGTGTTAAAAACTAAAATAATGATTAAAAAATTTTATCTTTAAATTAAGGCCAAGACTATCATTAAGTAAAGAAAAAAAATGCCAAATGCTTACAAAAGTTATAATCTCATGTGTCTCATTTATTTGGTAAAAATATTAAAAAGCCGAAAATCAAGTGTAAAAAAACACCGAAAATGGAAAAATTAACACAAATATTTAGTTACACATAAAAAATAATTTTAACACTCAGTTTAATTAAATTAGTCAGAAAATTTGTAAAAATAAAACCTAAAAGACGACGAACCAAGTTAGATTTTAAAGGCTTAAATTTTTTGGGGGTGACAAATTTTAATTTGTCTAAGATGAAAAAAATAACTAAAAGTGGTGACTAATTTACAGTACCGATTTGACAAGTGGATTTCTGGTAATTTTACGTAAATTTACGTAAATTTACGTAAATATACGTAAATTTACGTAATATTACGTAAAATTACTTTGTAACAAAAAGTAAATTTACGTATTTTTACGTAATTTTACGTATATTTACGTAAATTTACGTAAAAATTGGTAAAAATGAAAATGCCAAAAAAAAGCCCGATTTTTGAATTTTTTATTATTTTCTAATAAAATTTGAAAAATTTGTTTCTATTTATTAAATAAAATTTTACCAAAAGTTACTTTTTTTACTAATTTTTACGTAAATTTTTGTAAAAATGGTAAAATATGGTAAAAAAAAGTAACTTTTGGTAAAATTTTATTTAATAAATAGAAACTAATTTTTTCAAATTTTATTAGAAAATAATAAAAAATTCAAAAAATCGGGCTTTTTTTTGGCATTTTCATTTTTACCAATTTTTACGTAAATTTACGTAAATATACGTAAAATTACGTAAAAATACGTAAATTTACTTTTTGTTACAAAGTAAATTTACGTAAAATTACCAGAAATCCACTTGTCAAATCGTTACTGTAATCTATTTTAGCTGACTATAAAAACTAATTATTCTGACAAAAAAACTAAACGACTAACAAATATATATATATTGAGATGACTATTTAATAATTTTTTTTAAAAAATAAAAACCAGTAATTCTAAATAGTTATTACATATCTATTATTTTTGTAAAAAAATTCGATTTTTCCTTCAATTTTTTTTACACCATTTGACGAAAATTTATAAAATATTGAAAATAAAATGATTAAATTAATTTTTGGTCACAAAAAAATGTGAAAAAATGCATTTTGCTTTTAATGTTGAATCATTTTTACATAAAAATTTCATCAATTTTAGTTCTTGTTCGGAATGTTATTTTTAACTTTTTGAAAAATTTTGCTGAGAAGATTTTTATCTTGGGAACATAATACAGTCTATTCTTGATTTGTGACAGCTTTTCAGAGAAAAAATGTTTTTAATTTATATTTTGCAAGAAAATTCTATAAGTCTTTATTAATGCGACAAAGTTTAGCTGTTTTTGTAGTTATTCAAACTGAGACGAAATCGTCTCAGTTTGAAAATGTCACAAAATAGGGCGATACAAAATCGAGAACAGATTGTATTCGGATTTTGAGAAGTCCAGCACAAAAGAACAAAAAAAAATTAAAAAAAATTAAATAACTTTTTTTCAAAAATTTTAATTTAGTTCTGTGAATGAAACATAGTGCAACATTCAAAGTTGCGCCAACTTTAATGTCTGCTAATGATGTGCAAAATCTCTGCAAAATGCCCTATACTCGATTTAATTGATATTTAATTTCTGGCAGATTCAAATCTAATTGTTTAAATGTCACAAGTCTCAAGTCAAGTCCAAGTCCGAATATTGACACTTGCTAAACCGCCACAAAAACTAACTGGAACGGCAGAAATTTCATTTGTCCGTGAGTCTGACTGATGGATTTCCGATTATATTTATTTGACTCCATTGATGGTGGTATATTTATTTGACTCTGTTAAATTTTAAAAAATTTTACTTTTTTTTCTTCGGCTAGGACTTTTGAAAAAAAAAAAAATTACACTTGGACTTTTTTTTTAGGCCTTGAACTTTAATTTGCTATTCTGATTTCTGCTAAACTGCAATTTTTAGTATGTTTTTCACAGAATTAATTTTAAAATTTAAAAAAAAGTTTTTTAATATTTTCAAATTTTTTCTGTTCTGTTTGTCACTGAATTTCACAAAACTCTGTTTTCTTATTTTAAAATAAATCAAATAAAACCTTGAAATTGATGATGTATCAAAAGTGTTTAAATCAATCAAAGCATTACGTCTGATCGTTCGTCGCTTGGAATTTTTCCATCTTTCAAGCACTAATCCAAAAAAAAACTTAAAAAAAAACTTTATCTAAAATAAACTTACTCTTAGTATCATAGTTAAAATGTTTAGTTTTAATTCGTTTTTTAAGGGGATTTTTAGCTGCTTGCAGTTTTAGCGCTAGATTTTCAGTCGAATTCGCTTCCTTTATTTTAAAATTAAACTCGGACAAATTAGGAACAAGCGAGCTTTTTTCAAATCTGTCCTTGGACACATTTTTCCTCTCTCTTTGTGTACTATTGACATTATTAAATGAGCAGCTAATGCTTGATTTTACATCAGTGGAATGAAAATGCATGGCAATGGCTCGATTTGGCAAATTTTTTCTCAATTCGGAGTATTCTTTAAGTTTTTCTCTTGCCTTAGCATGGGCGTAAAAAGTTGTGAAATTATTGACAATAACTGGAATGGGCAAAGCCACGAAAATAAGACCACACAGAGCACACAAGCCGCCTATGACGTAACCAAATGGAGTAACAGGCACAATATCACCATATCCCAAAGTGGTCATAGTGACTATGGCCCACCAGAGGCCTATTAGAATGCTGTCAAATTTATTGTCGTCTGTTTCGAAAATTTGTTCAGCATAGAAAATAAAACTGGCAAATATCATAAGTGTCATTACCAGCATTACCAAGTAGAGTACAAGTTCGCCAATGCTATTTTTGAGGGTAAGCAGCAAAACTCTGAGCCCACTGTACTTAGGCACCAAAGTGAATATTCGCAAAATTCTTAAGATATAAAATACTTCTATATAATTGTGTATTTTGACGCCAAAAGAGTTCTTGTTACTGATTGTTTCTGCTGGCCAGAAAAGAGGCGATATAGCCAAAAACTCGAGCATATTGTAAGGATTAATTAGAAATTTTAATTTGTCAGGTGATGACAGGAACCTAAGTGAAAACTCAACTGTGAAAAATATATTGCAGAAAAGCTCTATTTTGACAAGCATTGGATTTGGCACAGTGAGTGAATCACGCACTTTGCGTGATATGGATTTATTGCTCGAGATTTCGTAAGGAATGCGACCAATTGAGCTTGTTTCGAGGATAAAATTCATCAGTGAAGTTATCAAAATAAAAACTGTAATCCAAAAAAAAACCTGGTAGCAAAAATGAATATTACATTTGTAAATTATTTATGATGTTTGATTATTACTTTAGCACCAGTAGATGAGTTTCGGTCATCTAGAAATTTCCAAACAGAGGGACGAACTCGGAAATAAAACTTTCGCAGAACACTAATGAGCCAATTTCTTTTATTTTCTCTCGGGAATCTAATTACACTGTCTTTATTTGTTAAATTTGAAAAAGTTGGTACTTTGTCTTCATAGGGTTCATTGTAATAATCATACTCTTCTTTTAAAAAAAAATTTAAATTTGTTTTTATTGAAAAAATAGATCTAAGTGAATGATTAATAGTTTAAATAGAATCAAAAAAAGACTGTGAATTCTAAAATCCTAAAAGACACATTCAAATTTTCCAAATTTTTATTCTTTTAATGAGCTATAGACAAAATGGTGCCATTAATATTTCTTTAAAATACTTTTTTGGCAAAAAAAAAGGCTCTGGTAAATTTTATGACCACAAAATTTAACAAAAAAAAAAGGCTCTTTAATTTTAACAACAATTGGTCTTAATATTTACTTATAAAAATTTTTTTATCAAAGTTTATGTACAATTCTTTTTTTTAATTAAAAAGATTGATTGTTCACGAAATTGAAAAAAAGAATACAAAAAATTTTTAAATAAAATTCATCTCGTTTTTTATCCTAGCTCTCAAATTATAATTCTTTTTTGAATCCGATTTATATTGAATGAATACATCAGCATTTGGAGACCACTCAGTTTGGGTTCCTGTATTTTCTTGCTTCCTTTGTCAATCGGTTTTATCTTCAACTTATAGTTTTTACGCTATAACTTATAATCGAAACTAGAGGAATCTGTTTATGAGACACATTCTTCATAATCTAAAAGTTTCGATCGATTTTTAATTCTATTTTGACTTACAATAAATTCATCTGAATTGAATTTGGCTTTATGTTTGGTTTGCTTAATGGTTAAAATATTTTGAAAATGAAAAAATTATTTTTATTTTGAGAAGGTTAGCAAAATTTAATATTTAATATATTATTCATTTTTAAAAATTCAAAATTCAGTATAAAAAAAAATTGTTCTCAAAATTTACATTGAATTTTTTATAAGAAAATATTAAGACCAATTGTTCTACAAATTAAAGAGCCTTTTTTTCTGATTAAATTTTGTGAACTGTGGGTCATAAAATTTACCAGATCCAAAAAAATCAGTACATTTGTTTTTATCTTTTTTGGAAAAACTTAAAAACCTAAAATTTTTTGTTAATTTTCAAAAAAAGCAATTAATAGATATTCGAGTTATAATCTAAAAATTTCGATTTTTTTGCTAATTAAAATTTAGAATTTTATTCAAAAATTTTTATATTTACCTCAAAAAAGGTCTATAAAAATTGCTTATTTGTAAGCAGCATATTTAAAAAAATAATTAAGAATGTAAAAGAAAATTCTTAAAATTTCAGAATCCTGATAATGGTTTATACATTGTCTTATACAGTTAATGGAACTAATTTTAACTAATTCTAATAGAAATTAAAGATATTATTTAAAAAAATTAAAGATCTTTCTAATTAACTTCTAGTACATCTGAATTTTTTTTTAAGATACATTTACTTAGTTTCACAAAAAAATTACAGCATAAATCGATACAAATTTCAATTCACATTTCATCAATCAAAACAAATTAATTTTAAAAATAAAATCTTACAATTAAATATAGATTTACAAGGCA
Organism: Brachionus manjavacas; assembly: GCA_019054805.1. Lineage (NCBI taxonomy): Eukaryota > Metazoa > Rotifera > Eurotatoria > Ploima > Brachionidae > Brachionus > Brachionus manjavacas. Next base: position 9,276,521 of record JAHQIY010000003.1, on the reverse strand, counting down.
TAAAAAAGCCTGTGTTTAAGATTTTATTTTTAGAAAATAATTTTAAAAAAAAATTTTAGATAATATTTATTGGAAATTTACAGTTTTTTAGAGTACAATAATTTTATCAAAAAACCATTAAAATTGTTGACAAAAGGTGGCTCTTTGGCATACATTTTAAACAAACAGAAAAATAACAAAAGCTCTTTCCGAAGGCAGTAAAGTTCGTGCTACAGTTACTTGATGAGTGTCAGGGAAAATAAGGGTCTATGGCTGGTCTTGGTCATTGATGATCTAGTTAGGGTTGTAATAATTCAAATTAATTTGTTTGGAATTCTTCTTTTTATTAGAAACTTCTAAATGTAAGGTTACATAAAATAATTTAAAGAACTTGTTTCGAAAAACTTAAATTCCTTTTAAATTTATTAATAAACATGTATTATTAAATTGTTAAAGAGCTGTGTTGTATTTTATTAAATTTAATTAATAAGTTTTCTATTCAGCCTATTTCCCTTTCATTTTAAATAACACCTATTGACGGTGGCTGTTAATACGACTTACTATGAAAAGAGTTTTTATTTTTATACTTTAGTTTAGAGTTCTACTCATTTAACTCATTTTATTCATTTTACTCATTTTATACATTTTACTCATTTTATTCAAAAATAAAATTTTTGAAAAATTCTATAAAATTTGTTATCATTTTTATCAAAATTATTTAAAAAAGATTAAATAGTCATTGAATATTTTTTAATAAATGATTCATCAATGATTAAAAATTATTTAAAAGTAACAAAATTGAGCACATTATTATTCTAAATTATATCATGCCAATACTGACTCGGTTGTGTAATCGCCATCTTACTATTCGTTTTTTCCAAAGCTAAAGACGTCTTGCGAAGTCTCTCTTTTGATTAAACTATGGTTTTTTAAAGTCAAAAACAACGAATTAGGCAAAATGAGAAAATTGAGCAAAATGAGCAAAATGAGCCATAAGAAATTGACATTCATATCGACAATACATGTTAAAAAATGCCAACAAAGCTAGATAAAACAGACTCGGTTGGTACTAAAGTAGCTGGAACAGACATTGCTTAGCTATTTTAACAAAACAAGAAAGGATTGATCACAGAGTTTAAAAAAATACATAAATTTGGATTTGGAATCACAATCAAGTGATTTTTTTATTCAATCAGACATTTTTTCTAATGAAAATTTGAAATATTCAATTCAAATTTTTAGTATTTCTTTAAAAAAAAACAAATACTTCCGATAATTTTCAAAGATATTGTAACTAACTTCCAAATTCAATATTTTTAATAATTTCCTTTTTAATAAAATTGTACAATGAAAATATATTTTAATGCTAACAAAAGTCAAAATTGATTTATAACTATATTGATTTTATTATAAAGCTTTTTATTATTCAAAATAACTTCTTTTAAGAAAAGTTTATCTTGAGAAAAAAATTCGAGAATAAAGAAAAAATTTTAAATAATTTTTAAATAAATAATTTCAAAAATTCTGTAATTCTTCCAAATTGTATTTTGAAATCAAGGATCCCATGATATATCAATAATCAAAATGGTCCTTTTGTCTATTCTTGATAATTAATAAAATTTTTATGGCAATTATAAGTATTTATAATTTCTCATTAAAATGTGCACTAATGAGCAAATTATGAATTAATAACTTTTTCTTTCTTTTTTTAAACTTCAAAAAGACCCATGTATAAAACAAAAATTTTTTTAATATTAATTATAAAAAAATTTTATTTAACACTAAAAGACCCAAAAAGTTTTCAAAAACTAAAAAATTCAATCAAATTTCTTTATCGACTTTTATTCTAAGCTTTTAATTAAAATAAATCTTTAAGAAAAAATTATTTTAAAAAATAATTAAACAGCTTCAAAAAAATACAAACATAAAGACTAGAGGAGTTATTAGACTAGTCAAAAATTTTTAACAGTTTATTAAAAATTTTGTCCTTAGATTCAACAATTCTTTAACTATTTAAATTATTAAAAGATATTTTTTAATTATAACATAAAATTGTTCTATATTAAATTAAAAATAATCAAACAAAACTATTTTTTATCGTTTTATGATGTAGAGGTTTTTTCGGGATTAAAAAAAGGATCTTCTGTTGGTAAAGTCTAAAAAAATTCTAAAATACTTATTTAGATGCTTTTTGAGTTGAAATTTTGAAATGTATAATTTCTTATACTTTTAAAGTCCAAATGAAAGGTTAAAAAATTAAAAGTTCTTAATTTATTAACAAACCCGCGTGTGACAGACGTTTTTGAAAATTTGAGCAATATGAGAAACAGGCAAATAATCAAAAGTAAAAAAAATTAAATGGGAAAAATGTTCACACTTTGTGTAACTTTGTTCAACAATTAAAACTATTTTTTGGCTCGTTTTAAACAATATGTCTAATTAAATAAAAAAAAAAATTATGAAAATTTTAATTTACCTTCTGCTTCTTCAACTACTTTTTTTAATATTTCATCACAGTCACGCTTCATACTGTAGTTAGTCCAGCAACATGGCTGAATATATCGTTCACTAATTCCCCAAAAGCAAAGTTCCTCGTAAAATTGATTGCCGCAAACATCTAATGGTACATGAAGCTTACCACTGCGGTAATAATTGAGAATGGCAGCAAAGGAGACAGGGTCTCGGTCAAAAAAAAACTCATTTACAATGGGATCAAAATCACTGTTTGTCTTTGACAAGTTAGCCAAGCGTGTTTCGCTTAGTAACTTCAATGTTTCACGATAGGTTTCAAAACGAACTCCACCGACATTTATGATCAGGCGCTTACTAATTGAATTTTTATTTCTAACTCTATTTTCGTATGTGTCCAGACTTTGGGTTCGGTCAACTTTTTTGGACTTTTGCAAAATTTGCGCAATATTGGATTTCCGGGTACTTGGTGTCGAACTATTTTGTAAAAATTTGAATTCACTCGGCAATGGTTTCAATAGAGAATTCGATTCACCACTTCCGTCAGAATCGTCGGCATAAACCATCTTCTCAGCCGGTGAAAACGGTTCTATCATGATACTTGGTGATTTTCTATTGTTCATTGCAGCATTGTTTTAATTTTTCCTTAAGTGAATTATCTACAATTTAGCTTAAATTTATCATTTTAATTTAGTTTCACGCATTGATGATTGCCATAATAATAACAATAAAAAAACCTAAGCTAGAAGAAAAAAATAATTAAATTTCGTTCAAAAATATTTTAAAGGTGTTTGAAAATATATTATTTTTTGAAGCATGGCTACATTGATAAAATGAGTAGTCAGATGATTCAATCAAGCTGATGAAGATAGCTGAGATTAAAAGTCAATAGAGTGATTTTTAGTTTTGAGACAAAGAAGCAAGGTTTTAAAAATTTGGCATTTTTTTTTTAAAAAAAAGATATGAGAAAATTCATTTTATGCAATGGTTAATTTTTAATTCAGCATCAACATTTTTTTTCTATGATTCAAATAGTTTACCTTTTTACGGAGATTCTTTATGATCCAGTTTTAATGATATTCGTTTTTTTCTTCTAAATCAAGAAAACTATACCTTTTTTTAGAGTTTCTTTTTCTCAAAAGTCATTTTAGGGTTTTAGCTTTTAGTATAAACGTATAAATAAAGCAATTCTGTTTTCAAGTTCTAGATTGAGATTTAAATTTTAAATAAAAATCATCTGAATTTTTATATCATTTTCAAAAAAATGCTTGTTTTAAATTTCAAGTTTTTTAAGAGGTTTAATTTAAAAAAATATTTAGATTTAAGAATCTAAGAATTGGTTGTAAAATCTAGTTTCTTCTTGTTTTTCTTAATTTAAGTTCGATTAAAAATTTAGACATAAGACAATGATTCAATTTGAACGAGCCAGTTTAAAAAGATATGAATTTCAGGTTTCTAAAAGAATGATATCTTGAATTAATTTGAAATTATTAGAGAAATATTAGCTAAAATAATTGCATCATTATTTCTTTTATTTTAATAAATTTGTATTTGTAGAACTGTCTTAGTCAATTTTTTATTTAAATTTTTTGAAGCATCTTTTCAACTGTTCAGAATTTACCTTAGTTTTTCATTCATCAAAAAATATATTTCAATAATTTATTCAAGTTAAAGAATTGTATCTTTATACTAAATTTATTGAAAAAGTATTAATGACTATTGAACCTGGGATTTTACACTATTTTTTATTAATAAAATTTGGACGGTCTGGAAGCGTAGTATTCCAGTTTCTGCTTATCGTATAATTTTTATGAATGAGAAAAAGATAATTTAATACAGCAAAGAAATGGGATAAAAATAAGATATTGATCGTAATTAGAACCTTTCAGTGACAGACAATGAGTTATAGAAAAATTTAAAAAAAAAAGGTTAAGTTAAACCATGTTTTTTTGTATCGTAATTTTTAATAAAATTTAAGCTTCGAAAGCTTCAAAAATTAACAAATTTTTAATGCAAACTAATTGCATATTTAATTTGTTTGATCAAAATTGATCAAAAAGTTTATTCTATGTTGATCGTTGGAACAGGTCCACAGAGTTTAAAATTAAAAAAAATTTTCACTTAAATATTTTAATTTTATTTAAGAATTAAAAAAGGCTAGCTAAATTTTTTAACTTTGTGTGATTTTGGAAACACAAATCGTAAAAAGTGTTCATGACATGGAACGATACTCATTGAAATAATAGAAAACTTCTGAATTCGGCAAGTTTTTTTTTCTATTTTACATTTTTAGAAATAATTGTGTAATTATATTTCAAATTTTAACATGCTTAAGTATATTTTCAGAATTATAAAAAAGTTAAATAGAAAAAAAAACTTGCCATTTCGCAATTCAATTTACAAAGACCATCATCAATTAATAAAAGAACAGAGTAGTGTTTTTTTATTCATATGTTTATACTGTATTCCTGGTTCGATATTATTACCTCATAAACCTGATTTTTTTCTTTTTTTTTGTGGCATTAAATCTTGGGATTCTTGTGGAAAATAAAAATTATTTTTTTGAATTTTATATTTTATTCAGCACTAGAAATTCAATTTAAAGAAAAATTGGAACAATTATTTTTTTATTTTTAATTTTTGAAAGAAATCTCAAGCTTTAATGACACATTAAGCTTTAAAACTTTATTTAACAATGCGGGCTCAAGGCTTACAAATGCATCTTTAGAGCATGCGGCATAAGTTAAGAATGTTATGACATGGACGAGATGGTGTTTGCTGCAAAACGATAATTCCCATCAAACTAAGCTAAAAATTTCTTATGAAAAAAAAACATGGAAAATATTTAAAACACTGGAATCTTTTAAATCTGGACCTTGAAAATGTGTCACCAATATTTTAATAATTATTCTTAATTTTAAAAATAACAAAAATTTTACGATGATTTTTTTAAATATTTTTTTTAAACATATTTTAAATTCGAAAAAAATCAAACATCAATTTTAAGACCAGTTGGTCACAAGATTTACTTGCGAAAAAAATTACTTCAATTCTAAAACAATAAATTCTTAATAAATGAATTAATAAATGATTGATTAAAACATGAGTTCACATGAGTTCTGATAAGGTAAATATTATGAATGAACAATAATATCAACAAAAAAAAGCGACATTAAGAGATCGACTACCATTTAGAGATTGTATGAGAGCTATGGAAAATTTGATAGTAATTTGTCACGTCCAAGGAATCCAAATTTTTTAAAAACAAAAAATTTGACAAACAACGCTTGAAATATCAACCCATGAATAGACGCTTGACTTTAAATGGTGCAAAACAAAAAAACAAATTGTTTTTTTTTTTTTATAAAATAAAAGAAGAAGAAGATATGGTAATGTATAATTTCGTCAGAAAAGTTTAATATTTCTTTTTACATTTTTCGAGTCCTAATAAAAAACTGACCTCCAATTTTATACGACTGACCCCTAACTAGCCCCCATTTTCTTTAGAGAGAATTTGACGAGCTTTCTAAAAATGTGCCTAGTTTTTTTTCAGGAATTTTAGTTTTTCTGATTTTCGTAAAGTCAAGTTACGTTTCTTTTTATTTTAATTTGATCTTTTGGTGGTGGAATCATTTTTAAAAATTTGAGAAATTTTAAAAAAATTTTAAAACTTAAATAAAAAGAGTTCCCTTGAGTGAAAAATGTCATGTAATTTTTTTTCTAAATTTTTTCTAATCAGTGAATCATTGAAACCAATATTTTTATTCGTTTTTGGCATAATTTTATTCAGAAAAATTAAAATGAAAATTTTTTTTTATTCTTTTATTTGAAAGCTTGTATTAATAAATAAAGTTTATTTTAGTTTAAGAATTTTTGAAATTTCTCAAATTTTTAAAAATTATAAACGGGTAAAACCTTTTACTATTTAAAAAAGTAATAGCTCACAAGATTTAATTGATTTTAATATAACCAGAAAATTTATAATAATAATTTTTTTTGTTTCTTAAATTATATTTACCTTCATTGCCATTTTTTGGAAATTTTTCTCTAAGAATTTCAATAAATTGAGTCCACTCTGTTTGAGGAGATAATATAAATAGACATTTTTTTCAAATTACTCGACTTTATTTATCCTAGTAGTAATGACATAATATATTTGTGATCCAATTCAAAGTTTGGTGCAGACTTTTATTTAATAGGCGAGAAGAAGGTAGTTTAGAGACTTTTTTAACCAAATATTTGATTATTAATATATTATTTTTTTGTTTATTTATTTAAAATTGCGTCTGATTTTTAAATAAGAAATAATTTTTGGTGACTTTTTTCATTGTTTCGTAATATCTTTAAATGAACAAAAAATATTAAAAATTTAAATCTTTAATTTTAAGATGATTTTTGCTTGTTCTTATCTATTTGTTTTTATTTCAATAAATAAATAAATTGAAACATTTTATTATTAAAACATTTGATAATAAAATTGTCTAAGTAATAGATAAAAACATTTTTTTAATTAAAACACTAATCTAGTCAAAAACTTTGATAAATGAACAAAATATCTTGATCAGTACCGAAAGACTTTCTGGCTATTTCAAAATTTAGATAGCTAGTGAACGAAAAGCTTTGACCAGAAGACGGATTTCTATAAAATATCAGTTCTTTAATGTCATCATAGCCGATTAGAGTGATGTAATGACCACAATAATTAGATCGGTTGGATTTTTTGATATTTATTTCAACCAATTTATTCAGATCTGTTGGTGAGCTTTTGTCTGCTTTTTTCCCAAATGGATTTAAGCAGCATGAAGCTCTAGATACTTGGTGAAAATCTTTAATATCTTCTGAATTGTAGACATCGTTCAGATCTTTGTCCTCGTCTCTTAAATGTAAATTCTTGCCATTTAACAAATTGGCATCTACCAAGACTATACAAACATTGTTTCTATTTAGTTCATATTTTATCCTATCTAATTCTATACTATCTTTAATCACGTTAATACCTGTTGAATAAATTTTTGAGATTCTTAAATTTTATTTTTTTCAAAAATCGAAGTATACCCATATCTTTAGCGTTAGAAAATTTTTGCTCAATACGCAGCATTTCAGATCTAAAATTTATCTCATTTGAATAGAAATCTACCGATGAATAAGAATCTTGTACTCCCAAAGTAATTGTGTACATAACATGATTTATTTTTTCCATTGCGCATAAATGAGCAATATCTATTGTCCATAAGCTTTAAAAATAAATTTTTTTAAAAATTAAGATTTGTTAAATATTTTAATTTTAAAATTAAAAAAAAAAAAACATACCTTTTTGAATCAAGATTAAGATTTCTGAGTAGATGGTCAATTTTGCTAATTTTTTCATTTCTGAGTGCATGCGGATAGTGTCGATAAATGAAACTTTAAAATAAAAAAATCTAAAAAACATTGAAAATCGAACTATAATCCAAAAAAGAGAAAATTCTAACTTAATTGCCATTTTTAAGCAAGCAGGTCCACAATCATTCTGATTCAATTGCTTCAAATGCTTTATATCTTTGTTCAAAAAAAATACTCTTGGATGTTCGGTGTTTTCCGCGGTTATTTTTTCAAAAACATGGCTCATTTTTATCATCGAAATTAAAAAAAAACACTTAATCTAAAAATTCATATATTAAATTTAAAATGCAAAAAATCACATGATTTGACTGATTTAAGCTTAAACAAATTTGTCTTGAAATTTATTTTCATTATTCAATTTAAAATGAAAAGTATTTACCCGATCTTGTTTCTCTGCATTCAAGTTTCATATCAAATTAAGTAATTTAAATTTAAATTCCAAAATTTATTTAATCTTAACTAATTACAAAATTTTTTTAGATCAAGTCCAACTTTTTCGGATTTCAAGTATTTTTTAAATGCTCTTTATAGATCGAAAGCGAATTTTTTTAAGAACTTGGACAATTGAAAATGAGAAATTTTATAGTCAAGCTGAATTAGATAAAAGATTTAAAATCTTTTTGGAAAACCATAGAATTGTGGAAGAATTAAACTCAAAATACAAGTAAAATGGAAAATTTAATTTTTTTTCAAAAAATAAAAATTCTATTTTTAAGTGGAAATACCGAGTTTAAACTGAACAAGTTTGCTGACATGAGCCCTGATGAATTTAGAAGCAAAGTTCTGATGAGACCTAGAACAAATTATGTCAATAAAAATTCTGAAAAGTTTTTAAGTAAAAATCTGTAAAAAAAAGCCATATAAAAAAATATTTTAGGTTCTTTAAACCTTTTGAAAATCCATTTTTACCTGAAAATTTCGATTGGAGAAATTACGGAGCAGTAACTCCAGTTAAAGACCAAGGAACAGTCGGAACATGCTGGGCTCACTCAGCTGTAAATAAATTGATGAAAAAGTTATCAAAATACATTTTCTAAAACTTTTAGGCTCAAAATCTTGAAGGAGTTTATAAATTAAAAGGAAATCCGCTGACAAACATTTCTGTCGAGCAAATAGTAGACTGTGATGGTTTGTCTAAACCACAAACTAAACAGAGTGACTGCGGTGTATTCGGCGGATGGCCATTTTTAGCTTTTCAATATGTCCAGAAAGCAGTGAGTAAATTTAATTAAAAGTTTCACAAACGTGATCAGAAAACAAATATGGTTAAATAGATCCAATTAATTACTTAAATAGAGGTTCGCCAATGTTTTGGCATAAAGACTCCATTTATTTTTTTATTTTTTTTTAATTCATTTACTAACCTAACCCACTGTTCTAATTTTTTTAAGTATCTTTTATGTATAATATTTTCAAGATTTCTTTTCCTATTAAGTAAAAAAATTTGACCAAGTAAACTGCAAAAAGCAGCAATCATTGAGTGATTGTTAAATTTCTTTTAGGAATACCAAATTAAATTAGATTAATTACTAATTCTTTTGGAATCCAAGTGATTTTTGGATATTGATCACTCAAGTAGCCATCTAGGCTTACTCTACATTATCTTGAGTCTAGGAATGATTAAATACATTCAACAAGATAAGATGGTCAAATGTCTTACTTAGTCAAATGCTTAAGAAATTTCAAATTAAAAGTAGCACACTGTTTTATTTTATTTAAACTTTCCAAAATTAAAGATAAGAAAAAATCAAGGTAGTTTATGTATCCACATTTTTTACCATTCATTGTGGCCATGATCACGACCGATTTAATTTTTTACCGACTGAAAAAGCATAAATTTTTGAGTAAATGACTTGATTTATGACTAATAGTTTAAAAATACTCAGTCCTAGGTAAAATACTCAAAATGTGCTAAAATAATTTTTTTTAAATCTCAAAAGATAAACTTTTTCAAGCAAAAATTAATCCGTTGTTTTATTCTAAACCTAAAACTTTATTTTATTATACTTTAATTTTCAAACTTTAGAAGTCACAGTTTAATGGAGTTTTAAAATGAACTAAATCATCGATACTCTCACTCATTCTTTGTGGATTATCCAGTTTATTCTTGGATTATTTGAAATCAATGTTGTTTAAAACTCGCTCAAGTAAAATCACTTGGCTTGGTTAAATTTTTTTGTTACAAATCCAAAGTCTTTAAACAAATACATTCAAGACAAAAAGTCGAAAATCACCAAAAATAAAAAAATTTCTAAAAAGCAATGATAGTTTATTTTATTTTAATTTTTATGTCTAGCAAAATTCCTTCAGAATTAAGTTTTTTGGTTTACCCAAGTCTTGCTTGCAGTAGCTTATATTTCTAGAAAATGGCATCTTAGAAACTTATTAAGATCTTCTATCTTTGAGTCCAACTATTCTCAACCTCAAATATGCAATTCAAAATTATTAAAGCCAAGTAAAATGACTTTTTTCTTTTTACTTTTGGGAAAGTCTGTTTAAAATATCTGATCATATCTTGAAAAAGCATCCTATAATACTCAAAAGTATCTTTCAAGAATAGTGTTTGAATAATCTTTACAAATGAGAATAGATAAAGTTTGAATCGAAATTTTAATGTCTTTTTGAGAATCACTAGTATATAAGGCAAAAAAATAGATATCATCTTTGAATTCTAATCAACTACAATTCAAACTTTATCTATTCTTATATGTTTAGTCTATTTTAATGTCAAAAAATGATACAAAATGATTTTTTTGAATGCAGTGCCTAAAATTTGCTGAAATATCTGCTCAAAATGGATCATTTATAGAAGCTTTACCAAATATGTAGTATTGGCTCAAATTAACTGAACAAGAAGAAAAGAAAACAATAATTTAATTTTTTCATTATCTTTTAGTTTTAACTTCATATAAAATTTTTTATTTTATTTAATGCATTTCGACTAGATTTTGTAAAACAAATTTCAACATTTTCTTTTCCTTTCATTTTTCCATCAAGTTCCTCTTTCTATTCCTCGTCTTTCTTGCTAATTTAATTTTCTTTTTCCCATTAAGTAGCAGAGGAAAAGGAAAGGAATAGTAAAGGAAAAAGAAAAGATATTAAATTGATAGAGTTGTTTTTGTTGGTTAAAGAGTTCTTAATTTTTTTAATGTAAAACGATTTTTTTTAAATATTCCTCATTTTATTTGATATTTTAAGACACCTCAAAAATAGCTTGATTTTAGCCTAAATTTTCGAACTTAATTCATAGGGAAACTACCTTTTTGACTTCAAATTCTTAAGAGTTTAACGAGTTTTTCAAAATAAATGGGAAAATACGAATAAGTATCCCCTTGGTATTCGTAAAATTTGGAAATCTTTGTTTTTCTAAATTTTCGGTTCACCTTTATTTTTATTCAAGGGAGGAATCGCCAAAGATAGCGACTATCCGTATTGCGCCGGAACCAAAAAGTCTTGTTTTCCTTGTCCTGCGCCAGGTTATAACAAAACCTTATGTGGTCCTCCAGTTCCATATTGCTCACTTAAAGACTCTTGTCAAGCAAAGATAGATCCCTCAAAATTTGTGCCTAATCTAAAAGTGATTGATTGGAAACAAACAAGTACCAACGAAACAGACATTGCTGCTCAATTGATGTCCATCGGACCTTTATCAATAGCCTTAAATGCCGAAAAGCTTCAATTCTATCACAAGGGAATATTTGAACCTCGAGTCTGTGATCCGTCGAATTTGGACCATGCTGTGCTCTTAGTTGGTTGGGGAATCGAAAATAAAAAGCCCTTTTGGATCGTTAAGAACAGGTTGGTAAAAAAATTGAGTTTTGAATTCATTTTGAATTTAATTTTTAGCTGGGGTGTTAAATGGGGCGAAAGGGGGTATTTTCGAATACTTAGAGGCAAAGGAAAATGCGGAGTCAACACACAAGTTGTGAGTGCTATTCTTGAATAAACTCTAAGACAATTTTCACTTCTTTGCTATTTAAAATTTTGTAATAATAAAATTTAACATATAAAAACCCAATTTAAATTAAACGCAATTTAAAAATAAAAATGATATTTTGCCAAATAATTATTTTGAGCTTTATGCTCGGTTTGACCATTTGTTTGGACGAGCTTGATGAGTAATTTTTTTTAATTTTTTTTTTTTGATCTGAAACCCAGCTACACTAAATGGTTATTTTAGATCGTTGCCAACCAAGATAAATTTTAAGTAAAAGAAATTGTATGCCTAAGGTGTCAAATTTTTATATTTTTTTATCAAGACAATGGATGACTGAGCATGATAAAGAGTATCAAAGTGATGAAGAATTTTATCACAGATATCAAACTTATGTCAAAAACAACATCTTGGTCGAAAAATTGAACCAAGTATACAAGTAATTTAGTTATTCTGTTTTATAGTGACATTCTATGACTTTGAATTTAAAGGGATAAAACAGAGTTTAAACTAAATCAATTTGCCGATTTGAGCCCGGCCGAGTTTAGGGAAAAAATTTTGATAAGAAATCTTCAAAAACCTTTCGAAAGTAAGGAGGATAAATATTTTGCTTTGGCAAATGTTGATGAGCTACCAGAAAGCTTTGATTGGCGTGACCATGACGCAGTTACACCAGTCAAGGATCAAGGAATGGTTGGAACATGTTGGGCATTCTCAGCTGTAAAATAATTAGCAATAATTAATTTAAATTGAAAATAATTTTGTAAATTTCTCAACAGATTCAAAATTTAGAAGGGGTCTTTAAGCTTAAAAGCAACAAGTTGACAAGTCTTTCAGTCGAACAAATAGTGGACTGTGATGGTTTCTCTAGTGGCGACATGGAGCATGCTGATTGTGGTGTATATGGTGGCTGGCCTTATTTGGCATTTGAATATGTCAAACAAATTGTAATAAAATTTTAAACCTAATTTAAATAAATTATTTCTAATAATCTTAAGGGAGGAATTGAAACTGAACAAGATTATTCGTATTGTGCTGGTGTTAAAAAGCCGTGTTTACCATGCTCGGCTCCGGGCTATAATAAGACTGAATGTGGCCCTCCAGTTCCTTACTGCTTGCTTAGTGACTCATGCCAAGCTAAAATAGACCCGAATAAGTTTGTTCCAGATCTACGAGTAGCTGATTGGAAAAGAGTTGTTCAGAATGAAACTGAAATAGCTGCGCAGCTAATGAGCCGTGGTCCATTGTCTGTTGCTTTGAATGCTGAATTGCTTCAATTCTATTTCCGAGGTGTTTTTGATCCATTTTTGTGCAACCCAAAAGCTTTGAATCATGCAGTTCTATTAGTTGGCTGGGGAGTGCAAGAATCAAAAATTTTCGGAACAAAGCCCTACTGGATTGTCAAAAACAGGTAACTAGAATTTCTTTGCATCTATCTAAATAAACATTTGATTTAAAAAATTTAAGCTGGGGCACAAAATGGGGTGAAAGTGGCTATTTTAGAATTCGAAGAGGAAAAGGTAAATGTGGAATTGATTCGGAAGTAGTAACTGCCATTCTTGAATAAAATCAAAATATTTTTTTTATTAAAGTTAAAATCAATTTTGTAAAACTTTTTAATTTTAAATAAACAACTGCCAAATTGTATCGATTTGAATATAAATTCTAAATAAATAAAAGATAAATTTTTGATATTTTGTTGGAATGAAACTTGTTAGCATTTAAATGATCTACAGTTTTTTTAGCAGTAGAAGTAGTGAGAGACCGCGAGGTGAAATTACTCTCAGGGATGCCCCTCAAAGTGATCATCTCAATTAATGTTGGTCGTATTTGATTTTAAAGGAGTCCACCGTCTTGGTTGCGACATTGCTGTCTGGTAGTCCGTTCCATGCATTTGCTCGTTGCACCACGTTATGTCGCCTTTGCTCTTGTTGACTTTGAAAAGTTGAATTAAGTCACCACGCTGTCGTCTTTTCTCCAGAGATGTAAAATCCATCCGCTCAAGTCTGCTCTCGTACTTCATGTCTTTCAAAGCAGTGAGAAATCTCGTTACTCTTCTCTGGACTTTTTCAAGGGTGTCAATATCTCTTCTGAGAAACGGGTTCCAAGTGGACACTGCAAACTCTAGCGGACTAATGTAGATGCCAAAGAGTGAGACCCATAATTACACGTCCCTAAACACGAATGTATGTTTTAGCATGCCTAGAACTTGGCTGGCTTTTGTAGATCAAGTGGCTTGCTTGATCGTTAATGAAGAGTGCAAAGAGTATTGGACCTAATACACTACCTTGTGGTGCTCGACACGTTGCTTCCTATCCTTCGGGAAAAGTTTCATCCAGCCCAGAAGTTGACCATGAATACAAGACTTTTGAGCTTGTTTATCAGCCTGCCATGAGGAACCTTGTCAAGAACTTGCCTAGAACTTATATGACAGCTCTTTCAAAGTTCTCCCATAAATCCGAACTGTTAATTTTCTTTTTTTCTTGAACCACCAGTAAAAAAAAAATAATGATTAACCGATAAAAATTTTTAGATGAATCACTCATGAGTGAGGAACTATTTCATCGAAAATAATTGATGAAAAATTATTGTATAATTATTATTTTTATTTGACGAAAGACCGCTTGCCGGTCATTGATATCCTAGATATGCTGTTAAATATAGCTTACCTAAGTTTAAAACAAAATTTACAAAAAGTATGTTATTATAAAGTTGATTAAAAATTTAAATAAATCATTATATACAATTTAAACGAATAAAAGTGTATTGTAAGTATTTTGTCTAATCAGTTATCTCTGTCAAATCTGAGCCACTTGAAAAGTTCATCTTTTAAGTTCGTTTTTCTTGATTGAAGAAGTTGCTTAATTGATTTAGAATTATTATTTGATTCTTTATCTGCTTTAAAATCCACATCCATAACATATTTTATAGCTTTAATTTTGTCAGATGTGCTAACTTTTGATGAGACCAAAGGGTATTCCCCATATTCTTCTATTATAATAGCGACTTCTTCCAAAATGTCTTTGTCTAGTTTTTGTTTTGATGAGTATTGTAGTATCTTTCGGGTGAGTTCATTACTGCATAATCTTTCATAAAAGTCAAGTTTTTGTTTTGTAATTAGGTTTTGAACTGAATTGATATTTAAAGCGCTTATATTTTATTCATGTGACAAATTTATAGAAAGTATATGACAAATTTTTCTTTTATTAACTGACAAAATAAAAATAAAAAGGATAACAAAATTATAGAAGCTACTGACAATAATAACAAACATTTTTTTTTATGACAAAAAGTAGCAATAAAATAATGATAAATTTATTTATTACGAAAACAAAATAAAAACTCAAATGAAAATTAAAAAAAGAAAACTCAAAGCAATTAAATTTGTTTTTTTGGTCGATCTCGGCCACGTTTAGTCGAAGTGGCAGCAGCAGCATTTGAAACTAAATGCTCCCCTTGTTGGTCCGGAAAATCATTTTGAAAAACTAGAGCTGGCGTGGTTGCTTTCGGCCTTCCTCTTTTACGTTTCTGGCCAATTGCTATGGTTTTGGCAGCAGGAGGAATTTCAACTAAATTGTACCGGGAAGCAAGGCCAACGGTGTGTGCACAAATATAGTTTTTGAGATACGCTTTGCAAGTACAAGTGCTGTTTTTCCAATTTATTTTGTCCAAATGTATTTGCAAAACAAAACATGAGTCTGTTCATTATTAAGATATCGTCCGCATACGCTAGAATATCAAGCTTCCCCAGCTTTAATACCTTCATCACATTCAGCCAGCTTTTTTAGAATTGGTTCTAAGTATATTGAAAATAGCTTAGGTGATGCTACACCACCTTGCCTAACTCCAACAGTGGATTTAAAAATGTTAGAGTATATACCATGATTTGATACCATCATCAGTGACGACTCATTTGATTAATGCCAAAGTGACTTGAACTGATATTTTATTTTTTATAACTTGTTTCCATAATATAGCTCTAATAACTTTATCAAACGCCTTAGATGCGTCAATAGCGCACACATATAGAGCCTGTCGATTTTTTTTTGTTATTTTTATGGCTTGTTTAAGGCAAAACACTGCATGTCCACAGGAAGATTTCTTTTTAAAACCAAATTGTCTAGGATTTTCTTTGTATGTGTTTTCAACTTGTTCAAGCAATATTGATTCAAATAAATTTGAGAGAGGTTCTGACACTGCAATTGGCCTGATATTTTTGATGTCTGAATTACTTTTTTTTAAGGATTTAATCAGGGGTCGAAATATACTTAAATTGAACAAGTAAGGCATTAAATTATTGTATTATATAAAAATTTATTTAATTGTTAAATAAAATGTTTTTGTATTTCAAATTATTTTTAGGATAATAATAAGCAAAAAATTTAAAATCAAAGGTTTTTTTCAATTAATCTATTTTATTACAATTTTGATTCAAAATCTATCTTTAATTAATTTTTAATTATTAATTAGCAGCACTATTACTTTACTAGAACAAGCTTAAGTAAATTTGAAATCTAAGAAAATTACTAGCTATCAAATTAAACGAATAGCATCTTTAATTGTTTTCTTTAAATAAACAGAATTGATTTGCCACAAGGATTTTTGGAAAATTGTAAAATGACCAAAAAAGGCGGATTTTTCGCCACTTTTGTAAGATTTCAAATAAATTTTAGTTTTAAAAATCAAAAAATGTATGTTATTTAAAATTAAAATATAATAAAAGAGTACTTATGTTTTTGATCATTCTTAAAAATTTCATATCAGATGGTTCTGACTAGCCTGACTTTGATTATGACTCTGAAAAAGAATTTTTTGATTCTGAATCAGACTTGTTTTTAAGTCACAAGTCTTAAGTCAAGTCAAGTCAATGACTTGATTTTTTTTTTTTTTTGACTTAAATTTTTGTGACTTAGACTTAAAACTGTGACTTATAAACAAGTATGGTTCTGATTTTTAATTAAATAATAAACCTTAAGCCGATTCGGTGAAACTCACATAAATTAAATTTTTTTCTGTCATAAAAACCTTTAAAACTTTAAAATTTTAAACATTACTTTTAATAAAACATTTTTTTTGTAATTTAGAATTTTTAGATTTGTTGATTTGTTGTATTAAAAAGGCCTGAAGTATCAATTTATTATAATCATAATTTTGCTTAAAATCAAAATAGAATTTTAAATGATGATTAGATATTGTGAAAATATATTCTTTAATTGCTTCAAATACTTTTTAATAAAGTTACAACATTAATAAAATGAAGATTGTTAACCTCAATGTGACTTAGTTGAATTTTTTTTAATTTCATCAATTAAATTGAATTCAAGTCAGTAACTTGACTTAAGTAAAAATTAAAAGTTAACTCATCTTGACTTTATATTTATTTTTATTTTTTAAATCAAAAGGCTTTCAAAATTAAAGTTTTAGGGTCAAGTCAAATGACTTTTTAATGCAATATGGGGATTTGAGAAAAATTTTTTCATGAAATTAAAATCACAATATTTTCAGTTTTTGGGTGTCGTAAATATATTTGTCAGAATCCATTTTAATCTCGCTCAAATAAAAATTTGAAGGACAATTTAATTTTTACATTAAAATTTATTGGTGAAAAAATATTTTATTATAAATTAATTTATTATAAATCTAGTTAATTTTTGAATATTCTATCTTTAATAAAAAATAAATTGGTTAAAATCTATACTTATTCATCTAAATCAGTCAATTCTCTGATTTTGGCTTTTTTCTCGTTCAAAATCTCTACAAATTTCGAATACAGATCAAATTCTATCAGCTCTTTTTGATCAATGCATTCTTTTAAAGTCTTTTTTTTTAAATTCTTAGAATTTGTGAATAAAAATTTTCAAAATTGTTTACTTCAACAGCTTCATTTTTTTGAACCGCAAGATCTTTTACTTCGTTATCTAATGATTCAATTCTACTTTGAAGATGGTTAATTTTCTTTATACTGTAATCAAAAATTTCCTCAGTTACCTAGATTTTTTTTTTAAATTAGTAAATAAATCAATTTAGAAAAAATATACCAAGCTTGAATCATTAACAATATTCAATTCAAGTGATACTACTTTTACTTTTATTTCACCTTCAACTACTTTTTTAAGCTCAAGCTAGAAAAATTCTAAATTTAAATTTCGAAATTTTAAACAGAAATACCTTTTTAGTTTCAAGACCTTCCAATTTTATAGAAAAATTTTCAAAATTCTTAGCAAAAGCCTCGGTAAACTGCAAAATTATTCCATTGATATCAAAATCGTTCAAGTTCGAGAGATTTTTTATCTCTTCTATGGAAACTTAAAACAAAATATAGAGCTGAATAGGAAAAAAAAAATTTATTACATTTTGCAATCCAGTAATTTAAATAATCAGTAAGAATCAATTTTAAAAACTCCTCTTCATTTTCTTCATTCCATATCTGCAAAAGACTGTAGCGTTTATTTTTTTCGTAATTAAACGATGTAAATAGCTCTTTTTTGATCATTTTTAAAAATTTTATTAAATTATTAATCAAATTCGAATTTATTTGACAAAATGTCAATTTTTTCATAATTAACTTTAAATAAGTTTTATTATTTTTATTGTTATAAAGAATTGTTCAAATTGTTCAGAAATTTGACAAGTAAAAAAATATGCTATTATTGACTGAATTTGAAAAAAATTAAAAAAAAAAAAGAAAAATAAAATTAAATATTTTAAGAAAAATATTTAATAGACTTTAGAAATTTAGAAAATTAAAAAATCGATTTGTTCCATGATTTATTAAAAGAAAAAGGCTACTAGAAGAGCTTTCCTCCAGTTTTTATCAAGAAAATATATTATTATTTTTTTTCAGTAATCACCGCGAGGATGATATAAAAAAAAAAGTTGAATTTAATAAATTAAAGTAACGTTTTGTCTTTCTAAATAAATTTAAAAAATAAAATAAAATGTTTTCGTAATTGTGTTAGTCACATGTTTTAATTGAATTAAAAGAACTACTTGAAAAAATCTTTCAAATTCGGTTGTTAAAAACAATTTTAATGACAATTTTAAAAATATTTATATACATTTTTTTCTCTTAAGTTTTTGCTTAGAAAGCCTTCGTTAAAAGTTGTAGAATTTTTTCTTGTTTTTCTTTAGTCATTGATCCAGAAATACCGATCAATATTTATTTTTAAGAACAATAAAAAACGATTAAAATGAGCCATTAATCATTTTTATGGCAAAGTTAAAAAGTTGTTCTAAATAAAAATCACAATTTTTTTTCTAAATTACTTAAAAAATTTGAGTATCTATTTTTTTTAATATCTGCCGAAAAGAAAGTTAACTAAACGTTAGTTAAGTTATTAATTTCCTTGAAATCTCCATCTTTCCTTTCCGGTATCAACTAAATCCGAATTTACTAGATATTATTTTTCAGAAAGTCTCTCTTTTACTTCATCTATTTAATTTGATTTTTAGGGAATAAATTTATGGGCAATCTTTATTTTTGTTAAATTTTGCAATGATTAATTAATGTTTGTGTTTTTTTCATAAATTTTGGTGAAGTGATTCTCCCGCGAATCTTCATACAATTTTTCTAATTAGATCTCAGATTTTCTTCAGATTTCTTAATAAATCTAACTGAGAACAAGATCTAGGTTTCTACTTTTCTACGTTTAGTTTTGGGATTTTGTGTTAATATTTTGGTCCTGCGACCAGTTTATGACCAAACGCTAAAGCTGAACTCTTTGAATTGAAATTATATTTTTAATTTATCATCAATTTATCAACTTCAAGATGCCGTTAGTATAGATTTAAAAAAAGCAATGTTTTAATATTTTTTTGAAAATTTTAAATTCGATTCTTAAACAAAAAAAACTTTAAAATAATTTTCCATGATTTATTTGACTAGACATGATGAATATTAGTACCGAAATTATAACAAAAATTATCAAAGTATTTAATAGTTTCATCGCTAGTTCTTGGTGTTACCATTTTGAAAGCAGCTTCAAAGTGACTACTGTCTACTTGGGCACAATTCATATCGCTTTCAAGAGCTAAAAATGCGGCCTCATTACACAAAGCATCTATTTCAGCTCCAGAATATTTTTCGCTCAATTTAACCAAAAGATCAATATCTATATCGCTTGTTACAGGAATTTTTTTGAATTTCAATTGAAAAATTTCTCTTCTAGTCTCTTCATCCGGCAACTTTACATAAACAATTCTATCCAAACGACCAGGTCGCATCAAAGCCTACAGAAATAAAAGCAAATGATAAATTAAGAAAAAAACTAATCTACTTTATCAATCATATCAGGCCGGTTCGTAGCCGCTACAATAGTTACATCATTTAAATTCTCAACTCCATCCATTTCATTTAACAGCTGTGCCAAAACTCTGTCTCCAACATTATTGCTCTTGTTTCCCGAACTTTAAAAATTTTATTCAAATAAATATTTGTCTTTTCTTTACTCTCTGCCAAAGATGGCACAAATTTAGAGGCTAAAAATGAATTTAACTACCTGCTTCTTTCAACAGCGACTGCGTCAATTTCGTCAAAAAAAATAATTGCCGGAGCAGCATTCCTTGCTTTCCTGAATATTTCTCTAACCATTCTCTCCGATTCTCCCACCCATTTACTAAAAAGCTCAGGTCCCTATAAGATCAAAAAATGAATGTCCAATTTTCAATTTTCAAATGAATTCTACTTTCACTGCTATAAAATTTAACCCAGTCTCCGTGGCGAGAGCTTTGGCTATCATTGTTTTGGAACAGCCAGGCGGTCCGTACATCAACAGGCCTCTAGGAGCTCTGATATTCAAGCGCCTAAATGAATCGGCATATTTAATCGGCCAAATAATCGCTTGCTGAAGTTTTTTTTTTAATTCGTGCTGACCTCCGATTTGGTCCCAATACACTTTAGGTATATCAAATGTTATTTCACGCATAGCACTTGGTTTTACCTTATGCAGAGCGGCTTTTAAGTCACAATAAATCATGAACTTTTCATCGGAATTGCTACCAGTTAATCTTTTGACACAGCAGAGGCCTGCTTCTTGGACAAGCATTTCCAAGTCGGCGCCCACATAGCCATGACAATTTTGGGCAATTTCGATCAACTCTTCATCGCCTATTTTATGATTTAAATATTCAATATGCTTTTTTAAAATCTTAAAAAAAATTTAAATAATTTAAAAAAATCTAAAATTGAGCTTATTTTCTATTTACTTCCAATCTGGCCTTTTGATTCGGAATTGGTATCTCAATTTCTTTGTCCAATCGACCTGGACGTCTTAAATTCAAATCTATTGAATCAATTTTATTTGTAGTACAAATTACATAAACATTTTTTTTCTTTGACTTAACAAAATAATTTAGAGGAAATGTTTTATTTTTTTTTTTTAAATTATATGTCAAAATTGAACCTCATCGAGTAAATTTGAAAATAATGAAACAATTCTTTTTTCAAGTTCTTGGTTTATTGTTTCACGCCTTGAGCAAATCGAATCAACTTCATCAACCAAAATGATGCATGGTGCTCTAAAACATTCACTAATAACATAATATTATTGAGATTTTTTTAATTACTTTTGCCAAGCTTCATGGAAAGTTTTTTTCAATTTTGATTCAGACTCTCCATAATTTCTTTTAAAAAAAAAGTAAAAATTCAAATTTATTTCAAAAAAAAATCCAAGTCTTACCTGCTAAACAAATCAGAAACCTTTAGTTCAAAAGTGTTACACTTTGTTTCATTCAGAACAGCTTTTGCCAGCATTGTTTTACCACAGCCAGTGGGGCCAAATAGCAAAATATTTTTACTAAATTCAACACCTAGATGATGCTTAGTTAAGATTTAAAATTTAAATTTAAATTACATTACCAATTTGTTTGTAAAGGCTATCAAAATTAAACTGGTTGATAAAATAGTCTTTGAGGGTCTCAATTTCTTTGTGAAGACCTCCAATTTCATTGAACGAAATTTTTCTGCATTTTTCTAAAGGAACTTCTAGATTTATTTCCTTCAGATCGAAATTATTTATCAAATTAAATTTTGTCTTCTGGTGGATTTTATACAAATTTAGATTCGGTTCAATCAAGTGTTCAAATTCTTTCAGCTGACTACCAAGAAAAGTTTCGCATAAACCAACAGGTAAATTAGACTCGGATAATTTTAAAGAATCGTCAAATTTTTTCATCAGATTTTTTGTGCTTATTTTATTTTGGGCTAGCGATCCGTCCACATAGATAACTTTAAAAACCAATTTTTGTCCCATATAGGTTAAAATTAAATGTTGTCCCGCAACAATGGTTTTATTTAAATAAATTTCTTTTAAAAATCCTAAAATTAAGTCCGAGTCCTCGGGATAAGTCGACTCGAGATCAAATAAATTAGTTGATGATAGATTACGAACATATTCAATATCGATTTCAACAGCTTGGAGACTATTGTCACTCTCAAATTTTTGAACCAAAACAGTTTGAGGCTCCGAGATTCCATTAAATGCCAGAATATTTTTGCTAAGTGCTAAATTAAACAAGTTCACTTGATTAGAAGGCCAGCAAACACAGCAAAATTGTGAAGTCAAGTTCCCATTTGATATTAATTTAACAACTAAAGTATCTCCTAAATTCAGGCTACTAAATTTCATTGTATTGGGGTTAATCAATGCGAAATCGATTAAATATTCATTATTTATTTGAATTTCTTTATTTAGATCTTAAAAAAATTTCAGGATGATAAGCGGACATCGAAGCTTATAAAGTTACCTTTAGGGTGTTCAAAGGTGTTCAGAAAAGCTAGGTTTTTGAATACGAACAATTGTTCTAGAGCTTTGTCATAATGGAACAAGCCGAAATTATTTTCTGGACAAACATGCTCTGAATTGTTCGACACAACTGAGAAAAATAATTTGCATTTGGTGCAAAAAGTCCATGATTTTTGTTTAGATTTTAACTCTTGTTTTTTATTTGATTTTGAGGACATTTTTTAAATTTTTTTTAAATAATTAATATTTTAAATAATTTTTTAGAATGCTAGCCAAATTATTTATGGCAGATAATTTTGTTAACCTTTGGTTAGTTTTTTTTAAATAATTTTTGTCATTTAAGTTGTTAAAAAAATTTAAAAGTCATTTATTATTTTTTTTTGCGAAAACAGTGCAAGCAGTTTAATGAGCATAAATTTACCAAACTTCCACTAAATTCATATTTACTTGCTATTTAATATTTTTACTTTCTTCAATTCACTGCTTAAACTGAGATTTTACACTTCTAGAAAAAATTTTAAAAAATTTATGAAAAATTTTCTGTTCTAATGTAAATTTTTATATTTTTTATCTCTTGTAATTATCACCATATTGGTTATCATAACATTCACCAAACCGACATGATCACATTTTTTTGTGAATTCTTGATCACATTTACGACATCACTTCAAAAAAAAAACAATCAAAACAGACTATAAATGAATCTGAAATATGAAGTTCTTAATTTTGTATTAAAAATTAAATTAATATTTTTTTTTTTAGTTTTTTTTTTAATTAATGTTAAATAATGAGTTTTTGATTATGCAGATTAATATTTTAAAGCTAGATTTTGCAAATTCAGGTAGATACGATGAATAATGTACACAAGTTTTTGCCATTTTCATTCGGAATTAAAATATTTTAAAAAAAATTTTGAAATTTAAGCAAAAAATTAGACTTGGTAATTTTTATTACCAAAAATTTTTGGTTCTGATGTCAATTTTGAAAAGAGAGCAAGAAGATATTTTACTTTCAGAATTTTATTGTTACATGTTATTTTTATTGTATGCTGAGTGAGTTTTAGATACTTGTTAACACAAAAAGCTTTCAATGGTTTTCTTTTTTTAGCTTTAGTTATTCTTGTTTTCATTTCTCAAAAGATTATATCACAGTTAAAACGAGCACCGAGCTCAAAAGCTTAATTTCTAATATAAAAAGTAAATTTTTTCAATAGAAAATTTACTCAAAATTCAATCGTAGTTGAAGCGGAGTAAAAACCTGAAAAAAAATCATATGTTTTTTTGAATAACATAAAACATTGGCTAGCTATACATTTTCAAAACCCATTTTCCACTTTGGCTTTTTTCAGCTGATACAATTAGCTAAAAAAAAATAAATTAATAAAAAATAGTAAGGTAAGGCTTAAATAAATAAAAATAAAAAGACTTGTTTTTAAGTCACAAGTCTTAAGTAAATCAAGTCAATGTCTAGTCAAGTCAATGACTTAAATTTTTTTTTAAAATCAAGTCAGTGACCTAAAATTTTTTTTTAATGAAATAAATTTCTAAATAAACCATAATCTTAAAATTATATCGGTCAGAGTTTTCTGCATAAGGTTCAGCCTTAATTTTGTTAATTATCTTGAACGACTGGATCAGATCTCCTCTCAATCTTCTCGTTGTTAGGTCCGTCAGGCCGAATTTAGGTAAGCGTGTTGAGTAAGTCAGGTGCTTTAAATTTGGAACTAACTTAGTAGCTCTACGTTGAATCTTTTTTATCATATCGATATCTTTTTTTTAGGTAAGGGCACCAAGAGGTTATGGCAAATTCTAAGTGAGGTCTGACCATTGAAGTGTACAGTAGTTTAATGTTGTTTACATTGGGATATCTAAGCGATTTTTCAACATTCCTAGAATCCTATTAGCACTAGCTGTGACATAGTTTACTTGTGTATCCCATTTTAGGTCATTTTTGATATATATTCCGAGATCTCTTTCGCATACTGATTTATTAAGTGGAAATGACTCAATTTTGTAATCATGTTTTGAGTTGTTACGACCAAAATGGACAACTTTACATTTCTCGACATTAAGCTGAGCAGACCGGTCTCGTGACCACTGGCATATATTATCAATGTCGAGTTGTAACTTATAATTAGAAGAAGAATCTACTATGGTGGTTATAATCTTGTTGTCATCAGCGTACGCTTTCGAGCTGTTATGGATACTCTCAAGTAAATCATTTATGTATATAATGAATAAAATGGGACCAAGGACAGAACATTAAAATTTAAAAAATAAGAAAATACAATTTTCTTATGTACTTTATTTTTTTAATTAAATTTTCAATTGAGTTGTCTTTTTCTAAAAATAAACATTAGTTTATTTAACTATTTTATTATTTATTTAATTTATTTTTAAAACTGATTCTTCGAATTTTTTTAACAAGACATTTTTTTTTGGTCCGATAGAACTCAAACCAATTGCATGACATTAAAAGGATTTAAATTATTAAAATAGCTTTAAGTTAAATCTATCACATGATCAAAATTTCGAACTCTCTAATTAATTGAATGTTTAAAAAATAAACTAAAATTAGAATAAATTCTTCAAAGCTGTGACTTAATATAAATAAAAAGTTTTGTTCAAATTGTTATTATCCCAGAGAAAAAATTCAACTTTCCACTTTTTTTTTAAATTTTGATCAAAGTCTTTTTAATTTATTTAAAAAATTTAAAGTTTTCATAAATTTTATTAACAATTAAGTTCAAAGGTAAATAGGTGTAAATTATTTAGCTCTAGTTGACAATAAGTTGAGAATGTTCAGCTTGGAAAAATTGGTGTTAGAGTCTAAATATTAAGTAGGATGCTTTTATTTCCCCAAAAATATCAGGTATTATATTTTTGTTAAAGTTGAAAAACACGCTTTAAATCCTTAAGGCGAGAGTAAGTAAAGCTAAATTGAGCATAATTTAGGAATTCAAAAACAAAATATTTCAACATATGAACATATAAACTTAAAATCAAGCATAATTTGAAATTTAGATTAATCTTTCAGCTACTAGAATTTTCTAGTAAATTCTCGAAGTCATTGGAAAATACCATAATAATTTTATTTTAATCATTGAAGCAATCACTTAAACATTTAGAAAAGAAAAGAAATGTTCATATAAAATGGAAATTTTTCATAGCCAAAATCTATTAGCAAATTTTACCAAAAAATAACAAATCGATTTGGACTGTGACCTCTTTTTTACTTTTGATCACTCAAGCGAATCAGGTCCACTTGGCCAAAGTATAACTAAATCTATTTTTTGATTTAGATAAAAAAAAATTCAAAATTGTTCTTGACCAAAAATGGCCAGAGACTTCTACAAAATATTAGGATTGTCCAAAGGCGCTAGCGATGAGGACATAAAAAAAGCCTATCGTAAATTGGCGCTCAAGTACCATCCGGACAAGAACAAAGAGTCAGGTGCCGAGGAAAAGTTTAAAGAAGTTGCCGAGGCCTACGAAATCCTAAGCGATCCGAAGAAAAAAGAAATTTATGACAAGTATGGCGAAGACGGTCTAAAGATGGGAGCTGGACCAGGCTCTCAGGGAGGCGGCAATGGTGCTTACACTTACACATGGAGCGGTGATCCGAACGAAACATTCCGCATGTTTTTCGGAAATTCAAACCCTTTCGGCAGCTTTTTCGGAGAAGATGAAGATGACGGAGGAATCGGCAGTTTCGGTGGTTTCCCGGGCATGTTCCGGTTTACATCGTCCAGCTTCGGAGGACCTGGTGGACCTGGCTCTAACATGCAGATGGGTGGCACTAAAAAAAAGACCCAAGACCCGCCGATTTACCACGACCTTCTCGTCTCTTTGGAAGACATTGCCAAAGGAACCACCAAAAAGATGAGAATATCGCGAAAAGTGATCAGTCCCGATGCAAGAACAACTCATTTGGAGGACAAGGTTTTGACCATTGACATCAAGCCAGGTTGGAAGGCTGGAACCAAAATCACTTTTCCCAGAGAAGGTGACCAAACACCTAACACAATTCCGGCCGATATTGTTTTTGTTATAAAAGACAAGCCGCATCCTGAGTTCAAACGAGATGGCTCGGATTTAATCTACACTGTCAAAATAAACTTAAGAGATGTATGTTTTTTTAATTGATCAAATTTTTTTGTCAACTAAATTTTTTCAACTTTATTTAGGCCTTATTGGGTGCAGTAATACAGGTGCCAACTTTGGACGGACGTAAAAAGCAGATTCAGCTTAACGAGGTGATAAACCCCAATACTGAAAAAAGAATAGCAGGAGAAGGCCTACCGTTCCCGAAGCAAAACAGCAAGAAAGGAGACCTAATTGTTAAGTTTGATATTAAATTTCCAGATGGTTTGAATGCTGTACAACGTGAGGCATTGAGTCAAATTTTGCCTCGATAATTGTTTTAGTTTCGGTCTGGTGCAATAAAGGCAAACACCAAGTTGTTGTTATGAAACGTGCACCGAAATTAACTAATTGTACAATATTATCAAGCAAGCAAAAAATCTTATCTTCTCTACAATACGAAGAAATGTAAATAATTTTTCTCATCTAACTTTTTTTTCTAAGTTATTTACTTTTGATTTTTTTTTTTGAATTTTAATCAAACTTAACCATATAAATTTTTTATTAAAAAATAATAAAAGAAAGTAGACGGTCAAACGATTTTTATTCTAATAATCCACCCTAAAATTTCTTCAAAAAAAGTTACTTCGACAGTGATGTTTTAGATTTTGAAATCTTTAATTAGTTAAAACAAAAAAATTTCTCAAAATATGGGGACTGAAAATTTTACTTTTTTTGAGAATCAGTCTTTTTGAAATCATTCGAATTTTTTTTAAAAAAATATCATCAATTGATCATCAATTGTATCCTTTATAACAAACCGAGAATATTTCAAAGATTATTGAAATTCTAAATCTCTAAATAAGAATGGTGAAAAAAATTTTTTAATTAATTTAAAAAATTTAATTGTTGAAAAAATTAAAAAAAATTAGACTATAAAAAATATTATTTATTTATTTGTTTTCTGTTCCGAGCCAGAGCTCCTTCAGAATAAGTTATAAAAAAAATAAAACAAAATTAAATAATCAAAATAAAGTAAATAAGCTACAATAAAATGTAAAGAAAATTTTATATGTTTATCTGTATCGAGCTAATGCTTCTTCAGAATATAAAAAAAAAATAAAATAAAGCTAAAAAAAAATTAAAAAAGGATAAATAAGTCATAAGAAAATTAAAAACGATTTGTTTAAATAACTAGAAGTAATACATGTTTAAATATTTGATAGTTCAGGAAAAAGGAAGAAATTGTTAGATAGCAATTACATAATGGAGTTGAATATTCGATATATCTTGATTCGAAGCCTTCTTTATATTCTTCCACCAGTCTGACGACTAATGGAACAGAATGACTCGGTCCTGCACCAACATATCTCTCACTTAACTCAAAAAACGTTTGAGAATGTTAGTATTTTAAGTTTATTGAAAGCCTCTTGGTGCATAATATTGGAGAGGGTACCATATTTCAGCTTCAAATTAGATCGAACTGCTGAATTTTGAATAACTTGTATTTTTTTGATGTTAGTTTCTGAGAATGAATTTAAACAAGGAAAAGAATAATCCAAGATTGATCCTTAAAGATTTGTAAAGATTACCTAGTGTTTATGGTTTAAGACCCCATTTCTATTTGACGGATATTTTATTTTAATGAAAAAAATTATGAAAAATTGCTTTATTCTTTTCAAAAATAATACAAAAAAGCTGAGTAATAATCAAAATAGAGCAAAATAAAGGTTTTAAAAAACTGTTTTTTTATTGATATTGAAAGAAAGAAAAAGATACTGAGCAATTTTTTGTTAACAATTAATAAATTTCAATGTTTGTATTTAAGCTTTTAAGAACTGTTTCTAAATCCTTATCTGAATGACTTATTGTCGTATCATCAGTAAACATTTTTATACATTAATTCTTTAACAGAAATGTCGCAAAATTTGAAGCTGATTTTTTTGGAAATTTTTTTTAATTTAAATTAAAAAAATTTGAAAATTTTATTCTAAATAAATGGGCTCTTTTAAATTGGAAAAAAAATAGAAAGAAAATTTGATATATTTTGACATCAATCTCAAAAACGATAAGATAAAATAAGATCATTTACAGAAATTAATTAAAATTTTTAAATAAAAGATGTTTCCCTAAATAAAAGTGTTTTAAATAACTAATAAAATGTCAAAAATTATATATATTGTGGTGATCTTTATTCTTTTTTTCAATGAATCGACGTGTAGAAGAAATCGTCACTATAAAAAACATAAACATAATAGTCATGAACATCATCACCATAAGCATAAGCATCATAGCCAAGAGTATCATCACCATAAGTACAAACATCCGTACAAAAGACCATTTTTAACTACACCCTTTTTGATTACAACAAGTCAAATTAATAATTTTGAACCATTGAGCTTTTTACGCAGGAACCATTTTAACATTGCTGCACAGTCAAAGCATCCAGAGGTGATTGAAGCACTTAGATCTTTATCCAAAGAAAAAGATGAAGCCAAAAGTATGATTAAATTGTATCAAAAGTTGTACGATCTTGAGGTAACTGGTGAATTGAATACAAAAACCTTAGAAAAAATGCAATCACCAAGCTGTGCAAATGCTGATATTGAGTTGTCGTCTTTTAGAAAAAAAAGATCAAGCGACTGGCTGCAGTCTAAATGGACTAAACAGAATTTGACTTACAAAGTTCTAAACATTGATAAAACTTTAAAAGATTATACCAAGTAATTTTATTTTTTTAAATTTCTAGTTAAAAAATTCTGTCTTTAGAGTGGCAATACGCAAAGCGTTTGACTATTGGCAAGATGCAACCAAATTTATTTTTACTGAAATAAAAGATTCAATTAAAGAAACAGACATTGAAATTGATTTTACAAATCGGTCAGATTCTTTTCATTCATTTCGGAAATTAAAAAAAAATCAATTTAATATTTTTTAAGAGAACATGGAGATGGCTTTTCATTTGATGAAGCAGGTTGATTTTAATTTTTTTTTAATTAATAAATTTTTTTTCAAGGCGAAGAGCTGGCACATGCTTTTTTTCCCGAAGATGGTCGAATTCATTTTTTTAATAAAAGGCAATTTACTGAAAACTCAACAGATGGCTTTAATTTAAGAATTGTGGCTACTCATGAAATAGGCCATGCGTTGGGGTTAGACCATAGCTTTGATCCAACTTCCGTCATGTATAAATATTACTCTGGTTTTATTCCAGATTTTACTCTGCCTGAAAAAGATAAAAAAAGAATTCAGGAGCTTTACGGTAAAACCTATTTTTTGGCATATTGAATTTTAGAACAAAAAAATGAAAAAAAATAAAGACTCGCTCAGAAAATTTTACCTGCTCATATATGTTTATTTTTGTTCTAAATTTTACACTGCCTTATTGTTGATTTAAATGCTTCTATTTTTCTATTAACAATTAAAGATATAATTGAGCCAGAGCTAACAACTTCGTCTGCATTACCAAGTACTGCTTATACAAGTGATGAGATTTTAGATGATAATAATAATAATGAAATGTTGAAACAGGTTCTATCAAGATTGAGTATTTTAGAAGATAAATATACTAATCTTGTATATCAAATTAATCAGTTAGAACTGATAAATACAAATCATTCAAAAATAGCTTTATCGGATAAGTTTTTAGATGGATTTATCAATAAAGTAATCCAAGGAACAATCGCAAGTGATTATTATGGTTTAGGTGAAAAATTAAATTTAAAGCAGACCATTTATTTCGGTATTACATTCAAAAGTATACCAACAGTCTTACTTGAAGCTGAAAGTATCGACTTTGTTATTCAACCGGTAAGGTTGAATCTAAGAACACTCAAAGTGAGCTTGTGTTCATTTGATGTTGAAATAAGCACTTGGTACACTTCTAAAATTCACAAAATTTTTGTAAAATGGACAGCTATGGGACAAGTTGAAGCAGTTTAAATCTAACTTTATTGATAAAAAAAATTATTTTTTGTGATTTTCTCATAAAATAAATTTATTTAGCGAAATTTATTTATTTTTTAACCAGGATAACTGAAACTTAATAAAAAAAAAGAATGTTTTCGGTGGTTGAAATTAATCACTAATTTAAGATTTTTCGATTTAAATTTTTGAATTCTTTTTCAATAAATGTAATAAAATTTCACAACACCAAAAATTATTTGATTTTCAAATAGATTGACGTCACAATTTATTTTGAGTAAATTTTAGGATATTAGGCTGTTTTAATACAGTACCAGAGCTGTTTAAAAGTCACAAGTCGCAAGTCAAGTCCAAGTCCGGACTAAAGTTTTTTTTATTCTTCAAAATGCCGAGTCAAACAATTAAATTGTATCATTGACTTGACTTGAAAAAAAAGTTAATTAAAGTAAAAAAATCAGGCTTTTGCTAAGACACGGACCGCGGTCGGATGGTTTTAGGAATTATCCAAAAACTTCGACCACCGACCATCATTTAGAGAGTTTGATGAACTTATACGCAAAAGTATATATTAGGCCATGTAAAACTAGGAATAACGAGTAAAATCCTGAATTGCTGTTAATGAACCATATGTTTTCAAGATAATGGAAAGAACTTGACCTTCCGGCCTCTAATTATATGAATGAGAATAGCCTAAGCATTACAGTCAATAGGTTTTTTTCCTATTAGAATTTTCCTATAGGCTTTTTTTTTAATTCCGCGGAAAAAAACCTTTTCGTTAAATCAAATTTTGTTTTATCAAAATTCCTATACAAAACGATGGGAAAGGATTATTTTAAAAACCAAATTAAAATAAAACAAAAAGCCATGTTTTTAACTTTTTATTTAAAAAAAAAATCAAATTTTTATTATTTAAAATTAATTTTTAAAAAAATCATCAATTTTTGTTTGTTTTTTAATTGTTTGGCTTATAAAATTTTCCATTTTAAATAAGTTTTCAATCATTGAATTACAATCTTAAAGTGAGGTGTGAAATTTATAGTTTTCGTTAAATCAAGTAATTTTAAATAGGAAATAAGTATAAGTTGTATAAAACATTTAGTTCGTAAAATCAAGGTTTCATTATATCAAAAATTCGTTAAATCAAAAATTTTTTGCATGTAAATAGATTGCTGAATTTCCGTTCTTTTGATTTAGTTCGTAAAATCAAGATATTCGTTAAATAGCGATTCGTTAAACCGCGAGTTGACAGTATTTCAGAAAAATAAATAGTCACTTAGCTCTTTTTTTTTAAATTGAAAAAAAATAACAAAAAATGTATTTTTTGGTAAAATTCAGAGAAACAAAAAAAATTCCAAAAGTTTTTTACGATGTGGCCAGAAAAATAAACCTTTCAAATAAAAAAAAGCGTTTCTGATCCCTATAAAATTAAAAAATAATTCACAGGTTAATAAATAACGTATAATTAGTAAAATGATAAAATGTAATTCTTTTTAAATTAAGAAACCATATCTCGAAATAAAATTGTCTCTAAATAAAATTTAAATTGTGCTATTTTTTACTAATCAATTAAATAAATGAAGTGTTAACCAGTCTCATGAGGCATGGGCACTAGCCTGTTGATTAACCTTGAATCTATATCTAAAACAAATAATTATTTTTACAGTAGAAAGTAGAGATCAGAGATACATTGTAAATTGTTTGATTTACAGCAATATTAATTTTTATAATATTTAATTTACTAAATCTGATAGAACCTCGGGATTTGATCCCTTAAATTTAATTGATAAAAAACAAGTTTGTAAACTTTGTATAAATTAAAAAAAAACGACAGAAACAATTTGAAATTCAGTTTTATAAAAAAAATATTGATAAAATGAATGAGGACCTCTATTTGTTTTGTAGAGCTATATTTAGACTATCTAAAAATAAGTTCCAAATGACCAAGAATGTGATGACATGTGTGCTAATGAAAAAGGTGAGCTTGTCTCAAAACATTCTGCGTATAGCTATTCAGTTCCTTTGGTTAAATTGGATAAACACCAGAAAAATTTGATTTAAGCTCCAGAAAAATATTTTGATACGTTTATTGGTTGTAAGACAATACCTGAAAGAAAGATAATAAGTCCTGTCCAGTCAAAAAAATTTTAAAGACTATTTAAAGGTTCTTTAAAAGTTTCCGGACGCATTTCCTTTATAGATTCTTTAAAGAATGGTCTATAAAATTTCAATATATTTTCTTTAATGATGATTGTTTGATGACTAAAGGATCTAAAAAATTTTTTGATTATTTATCTCAATTGTAATTGTTTAGTTTGTTTTTCTACTTGTCCAAATTATTCGCTCTGATCGTTTTTGAGATCAAAACTTTACTAAATTATCGCGAGACTTATTTAAGAATTCTATCAAACCAAACGATTTGTGATAAAATCTTTAACTCTGGCATGGGTTGATTCCAAAGCTTTAGTTGTACTTGGTAAGCCGATATAGTGACCTTTGAACCAGTCACTATTCTTACAAATTCATTGTTTTTTGAACGAGGCAAGAAAACCATCAATATTTGAAAATTTTCCTTTCCGTTTTTCTTCAATTAATTGTCAGTCTTTTTTAAACAAATCCTCACGAAATAATTCTTAACAATCATATGACCGCGGTGTTATTTTTGACATTTTTAAGGCTTTGCTGAAAAACACTCGAAATTTTTATTTTATGATTAATATTTTTTGATTAATTTTATTTACATGATATTTGAATAAAAAAAAGTGAAATTCAAAATAAAAAATTCAAATTTTTTTGCAAAAAAAAAAGTTTACTTAAATTACCAGCAGTGTCATTTTTGACATGTCATTCATTTTGTCTACTTTAAGCTTTTTAAATTTGTATATATGTGGCATGTTGTACTTTTTTTCTTTGATTTTTTCTTCTTAAAAATAAAATTGATTATTAAATTAAAAAATTAAAAATGTCCCGACGAGCCCGCAAGGAGTTAGAAAAGTACAAAAACTGTAATGATATTGAATCAGGCGAATCAAATGAAGAGATAAACAATGAAAATGAAAGTTAAGATGAAGAAATGCTGATAAAAGTGTTATTTATAGCTCTGATGATGATGAAGATGATGACATTGGTGATATATACCTAAATATTGATGAAGCAATAGAAATTTTTATCAAAAATGTGAATGATTCGGACCTTATAGATCCTAATTTAGACAAAACTAGTAAAAGCAATGTAATTTGGACAAGATTAAATAATAATTTAAATATTCTGCAATTTAATGATAATTTAAATAAAAAAAATTAATTTTCTTAACAATGTATCAAAAAAATTGCTATCTTTATTATTTATTTATTTATATTTATTTGTGTATCTGTGCCGAGCTAAAGCTCCTTCAAATTAAATAAAAAAAAAATTAAAATAAAGTTAAATAAAATAAAATAAAAATAAAAAGTAAGAAAAAAATAAAGTTTAAATGATATAAGTTAAAAAGTAACTAAATATTAAAATTAAAATTAGATTAATTTTGATAGAGAGTAACAGAATACATATTTTTAAATATTTGATGATTCAGGAAAAAAGAAAGAAATAGTAAGGTAGCAATTACACAATGGAGTTGGGTACTCTACACCCTAAATTTTTTCAGTACCCAATTTACATATCTAAGAAAGAATGAATAATCATTAAAGTCTGACAGCTACATAAAGCTATAAAGATGAAATGTTTTAAAAAAGCTTTGGGAGTGTTTCCGCCTTTTAGAGCCGGGAACCCAGCATATGTAAACTCATATTTAGCGTCAGATAACAAAAAATCAGAATTCAAAGAATCCCTGAGTAATTTTTTTTTTGTAAAAAATACACGTATTTGTTGAGTTACTATGAACTTGTATTCAAAATTAGCCACAAAAAATTCATTTTCATCATCGGGAATTTGATTAGACTTTTCATACCATTCAACAATGTGTCTATTAGTTGGTTGAGTTGTAATAGATTTTTGTTGTCTTAATTTTGCTAAGATTGGGAGGTTCCAACCCTTCTTTAACCAATTTATTGATTACTCTTTGAGGTTTAAAACCTTAAAGGTTATGCAATACTACAACTCTTTTCATTGACTCATAATCAAAGGTTTTTCTAGCCACTTCAATGTCATTCCTCCAATACAAAGCATCTACCTTTTACTTAGTTCGAGATATAAAGCTGCACGACAACTTAAACTTATGGAGCGACAAAAGTATCTTAACTTATGATCCACATCTTGCCCTTTTTTTCAATAACTACCATTAACCTCTACTTATTCAATTTTTTATTTCTTCAAGATTTTCGAATTCGATAAGGATTTGGTAAACAATTTTATTTAATTATTTGTTTTATCTGTGCCGAGCTAAAGCTCCTTCAGATTAAAAAAATAAAATAAAAATTAAGACAAAATAAAATAAAAATGTAAAGAAAAAACATAAGAAAAATTAAAATAAGTTAAAATATAATAAAAAGATAATTAAAAATTGATAAATTGTTAGAGGTGACATGTGCAAAGTATTTAAGTATTGAACAGTTCAGGAAAGAAAGAAGAAATAGTGAGATAGCAATTACACAATGGAGTTAGGTATTCAACATACCTTGATTCAAAACCCGCTTTATATTCATCGACCAGCTTGACAACCAATGGAACATAATGACGCAGTCCTCCCGCTACATATCTTTCGCTCAATTCAAAAAGTCGATTCGAGACAGTTGAGAATTTAAGTTTATTAAAGGCCTCATGATGCAAAATTGGAAGGAGTATCATATTTTAGTTTAAGTATAAAACTAACTGCTGAGTTTTATAAGACTGGAATCTTTTTAATGTTTGTCTCCGAAAATGAATTCAGACACGGAAAAGAGTAATCAATTTTAGATCCGATTAAAGACTCATATAGGTTTCCTAGTGTGCAATAATTAAGACCCTTTTTAAGACACTTTTTGTTTGAAAATATTTTTAATAAGTTCAAATTTTTATCAAGTTATAATATTTTGTCTGCATTTTTTTTATATGAATTGTCTCGCAAAATTTTCATGAAAGGAAATTGTTTAGCGTCGTTTAGTTTTTGATAATAGGGGTTGATAAAAAAATAAAACTTTAATTTGATTTAGTCTAGTCCATTATTTTAAATTATCAATTCAATTAAATTAACTTAATAATAATAATAATAATAAAAGCTACAGCAGACTAAATGCGGAGCAATGCTATATCTAGCCTTGCTATGGTAGCTGTCAATAACTTAGTTTAGTTTTTAGTTTAATAAGTTATAAGCCTAATATTTGAATTTTTTACAGCTTCAATTTTATATTAGGTAATTAAAAATTAAATTTCAATTTTGAATTAAATTAATTAATTGAATATAAAATAAATTGTCAGTAAATAAAAATATTTTTCGATTGAGACTATCCGATACTGCCACAATAACTACAGTGAAGACAAAAATAAAAAATAGTACCAAACCCTACAAGTAAGAATGTGTCGTTTCCTTGGAACAAATCATAATTTTGGTAATATCTTAAAGCGAATAGAACAAAATTATTTAATTTAAACTTTATCCTTGTCTTTCTTTCTCTTTGTCTTCTTTGGACTCCATTTTATTTTATTTTTTTATTTTTTATTTTACATCGCTTCCACGGCGTTTACTGAAATTTAATAATTATTCTTTTATCTTTTTTATTGAAGCAAAAAAAAATTTATTTTTATTTAACAAAAATGTGAAGCGAATATAGAAAATGTTTTTTTTTATTCAATTAAGTTTATATTTTGCTTTAATTGTTTAAAATAATATTAAATTTGTTGGAGTAAAAATTGAGAGCCTTGTTTAATAAACTATTTTTTTATTTTTTATTTATTTATTTTATTATCTGTACCGAGCTAAAGCTTCTTTAGATTAAAAAAATAAATAAATAAAATTAAATTAAATAAGATTAATTAAGAATAAAAAAATAAGTAAAAGTAAATTTTTTATTTAAATAATTTGGGGGGTGACTCACAGGCTGTATAGAATGGACCAAGTCCTTCTTTTCAGCCTAACGATACATAAATGCAATGAACGGATAAAAAAAAAGTAAAGTAAAAAAGATGTCAGAATAATATTAAAGGGGAGTCATAAAAATAAAATTAGTTAATTTGGGTTATTGAAAGAGTTTTGAATGTGATGGATTTAAAGAATAGCGAACCGTTTTTAGCTTGTTGAAGCGGGTTTGATTCAAATTTATCTAATTCTTGGATAAGCATCTGGTGGTTTGATCTCTTAGCGAAGAATTTGGTCAATATTAAAAACCATAAAAGTATAATTAAAAACCATTTTCTTTGCCAAAAATTTAATTTATTATTCAATTAAGTATCTTTGACCTTTTATTTTTATTATTGAATTGAATTCACCTCTTTTAAGGTTAAATTAAACGATGAAAAAAAATAAAAAGAGAGAAAAAATAGAAATAAAATTTTAAAATAAAAAATGAACGTTTGTTTATAAATAGAAAAAGGCATGAAAGTTAGAAAGCAAGAAAACTCGGACCAAAATTCAAGAATTTTGTTTATTTTGAATTAGCTTATTTAAGAGAGTTCTGTGATGTTTAAATTTTAAATTGCCAAGACATTACCAAATCGAATCAGATATACCATCATTAAAAATCAGATTAAACACTTAGCATAGATTTTAAAAATTGTGATGAGAGATAATTATATTTAATTGAATCAACAAAAGTTGATTTTGAAAAAAGATTCATCAAAGTTGAATACTTTCAGTACTTTTAAGACTCGTGATATGTGACAGTGGGTTTCAAACCAAACATTTGTCTAATTAAGTTGTTTTGGATTTTATTTATTGAATCCTTTGTAGTCGTATTAAGAGTGAGAGCCTCAAGACCATATGTGAATTTAGATAAACAATATTTTTTTATTATTAAAATATAATGATCATATTTTATTTATTTGAGGAAAACCCTCAGGCTACTCAGAATGGAACAAAGTCCTTCTTTTTAGCCTAACGATTATTAAAAAGGATCAAAAATTGTTTAAATGTGTTTCGAGTAAAAGTCAAAAATAAAATAAAAAAAAACATAAAAAACATAAATAAATATAAAATTAGCGGTTGTTGTTGGATAAACGTATTGACCCAGAACTATGTTCCATTTAGGAAAATATTAAAGTTTTGGAACAATGAATTAGATTTGGGATTGTTATTCGTTTCGTGCAACATGAACTCGTTAAGATCTATGTTTGGAGTGCATGGTTTTCGCGTCTGATGAAAAAACTTTTGAGAAGTGATTGAGTTCTATTTGATGTTAGCTCGATCCGTAACTTTTCGTGAATGTGGGTTATACTAGTCCTGATCGGAAAGAACTTAAAGTGTCTGAGGGCTTTGGTTTGAAGTTTTTGAACTTCTGGTAAAATTTTCTGAGTTGCACTAGACAGAGGAATAAAAGCGTAATCGAAAATTGAACAAATAAAATTCTAAAACAATATGTTGTGTATATAATTGATTTTTATTTAGGTGAATAGGTAAGACTGTTTTTTGGGCGGAAGATAGGAAATTCCAAAAAACAAAATTCGAACTTTTTCAAAATGTATAACTGCTTGTTTTTTAAGGTCAAGATTTGAATCTATAATCCTTTGATCTTCCTAATTTTTACAATTCGCTTCTAAGACGTTTTAAGGCGTTTTTTTCAAAAAATAGTACGTTTTTGTGAGAACAATAGATGTTAATTTTCTGAATTTTTTGATTGTTCCCTAGGAAGAAAAGCACCGCTAAAAAAATTGTTTTTACACAACTATTTTTTTTCTAAAACATAACAAAAAATTTATTAAATACTATACTTTTAAAAACATAAGAATTATTTTATTATAACATAAAAAATTATCCAAAGTCAATTACAACATAAAAAAGTAAAATAATGATTTAAACCATTTTTTAGGTCTTCCTCGGCCTCGAACACCAGTATCATTGGTCAAAACACTCGACTCACTCACATCCTCTTGCTCAGAAGATTTACTATATTTTTGATAAGTATCGTATCAAAAATTTTCTCAGGTGAATAATAAATTACTTCATACTCAAACATATAACTGTTAATTTTATTATAGGTTAGGGTTTAGACTTCCAAAATAGCTATTTGATTTTCAGTCATAAATGAGTTTGGAGCTATGTTTTCGTTCTTAACTATTATTTAAATACGTGTATACCATGCTGTTTATCAGAATTGTCTGGGTTTACGTTTAAATGTTCAACATTCGCTAATTTGTTGATAAAAAAATTTTTACTACCAAAACAAAATGAAACTTTATATCGAATAGGACATTGGATTTTTGATCCATTTACATTGCATTTGGACGAAAGAAAACGTTTAGTATAAGATGATTTGAGATTTTGGTCAAAAGTCTTGTCACACAGATTACACTTGCTTGTATTGGCAGTATGAGTCTGCCCGTACTTAAACTCGCTTGTGGATTTAAAGAAAAACGTCTCGACTTCAATCTGCTCTGATGTTGTTAGCACCCGGTCATACTCTGAGTTTGAGATTTGACTACAATTTTCATCATCAATGTTACAAAATTTCTTTTTTTCAAAATGATGTTTTAATTGTAAAAGACTATGTGTTGAGTAAATTTTTTTAGGTTTGTATGTTTGAAAGAAAAAATTAACGTTTTTATGCGTGTCAAAACTAATTGCAATATTTTTTTTTTTGTGTTTAATTTTACTTTGAGATGTTTAAACAAAACTAGGGACCGATAATTATCTAACAATAAATAAATCAAAAAACATTGCTTTCATTAGATAATTGTTGTTCTGCTTTGCCAAATTAATTTTGAAATCAATTTTTTGAAAAATAGACATAGCTAAACTTTAAATTAATAAATTAAGCCAACTAATCAAAATATTTGTTTAGATTTTATTATTAAAACTAAAGGAATAAATGATAAAAATAAATTATAAAAGAATTATCTAAATATTAATCAAAAATCCGAAAAATTGGTCAACATTCAAATAAACATTAAAAACCAAATACATCTTTAAGTCTATCCATAAAATTAATGATTTATGCATGTTAAGTTGAAGATTTTATTTTAATTTTAATGCATGTGTCTGAAGGTCCGTTTTAGCTTACCATGGACACTCGTTGCTCTGTTGGTTTGTGTTCGAATGTGGTTAGTGAACTTCAGATTACTTGACAAAGTTAAACCCTACGAATCGTGGCGATAAGTTTGCTATCATCTGCAAAAAGCTTGACAAGGTGACTGACTACCAGGGGCATGTCTTTGATGTAGATTACAAACAGAAAGAGTCCGAGAACGCTACCTTGAGGAACTCCACTCAACACCTCCACGAGTCTGCTTTGAGCTGTTCGATTACGACTCGCTGCCGCCTACAGAACAATAAGTTACTAACCCAATCGACAACTCTTGGGCAGAATCCACAGGCAATTAACTTGGCTGTGAGTAACAAGTGGAAGACGTTAAATTGATATAATAAATAGTTTCAAACTCGTTCTATTTCACTAAAAAGTTTAATTTCAAATAGAATAAAATTAATTCTATTATTAATTTTATTCAAGTTTTGAATAAAAGGTTAACGTAACAAAATTTCCTTTCTTTATCTAAACGCTCAACGTTTTTTTCAGAATTGTTTTCTTGAAATTCCATCCTTTTCCAAAATACTATTCATTGCCAATTCTGACTGAATTCGATTTCTTCAAAAAGTATAATTAGAAAAATTAGTTGGATTATTTTGATTAAACAAAATTAGAATTTAATAGGGCTTCAAATGAAACTTTTACATTTCATTGTTTAACAAAGTATTTGCATTAGGCATGATTCATTGTATTCGTATTCAATGTTTTGGTTTGAAAGTTCAATTTTTTTTATGAAAAACCTGTCTTTTTTCCCTGGTTACCAATTCAAATGTGAGGGAACATCCAAAGAAAGCTATCTCAAAAATTTGCAGAAATTAAAATTAATTTTATAAATTTGATTTAAGAATTAAATGAATTTCTTGAATAACTGATTTATTTAAAATAAAATAACTTGAGCTTTTAAGGTAAATTAAACTATTCTAATCAAAATATTCAAAGATAAATTTTTGCTATTTTGTTATCAAAAACTTTTGTTTTGATTAAGAATTGAAGTAGGGTTTTGAATTACAAAACTTCGAAAAAATGATAAAAATTTAAAATGTATATTCGCCTCTTTTTCATGCTTTTTCGCTACAATTTAAAAGTCAAGGCAGATATAAGCTATATAGCTTTTTTTGTTATAAATTCAATCAAAAAAACACTGTTTTTTATAAATAATTTCGAGAAATGAAAATATCTTACTTAATAATGGCGTTAATGGCTATTTTAATATCATTATCAAGTGGTGCAAGTAATTTTATTTTAATTAACTAATTAACTTTTACAATTTATATTTAATTTGTCAAAAGCTATTAGAAAGGATCAAAAAAGTGTCAAATCTTCAAACAAGAAAGATAAAGATGAACAGTATTTTGGAAAAGGATGGAATTTTAAAAAGAACAAAAAATATCCATATTAAATTTTCAAATTTATTATATTTTTTTCAAATAAATTTTTTAATTCGTTTTATTAAGTTTTTAACTCGCAATTTCTAATGAAAAATAATCTAAATCAAAAAATCTAAATAAAAATACACTTCACTACACTGTAATCGATTTAGGTATAGAACAATGTACAAAACTAAGAAAAAAACTTTAATGTATTAAACTTGTGTCTTTATTTTTTCGAAAAAAAAGTTTACATCTAGCTCGAAATCATTTTTATTGATTTTTAAAATGTCTTTTTATGAAAAATAGAGGTATTGTGAATGACATCAGTAAAAACCAGTATGGAAATTTTGCTAACTTATCCATCAATCTTTTTCAATGGAAAAAAAAGAAAAAAAAATTGACTGGAACATGCTGGCTGTTCTTTAGGTGGCCAAATGTTTCTCGACGAAAATATACTTCTTTTAATCGTGAAAAGCACATAAAAGTCTATAATAGATACATGATTGATGGAGTAATATAGAGAAGCAAACTAGGTTTTAATGACACCATTGACTATAGATGAAAATTTAAAAAAAACACAGACTTTTTTATTTTATTTATTTAATATTAATTATAAAAATTTACAATATTTTTTATTCAAAATTGAAATTTAATTTTTCAAAACAAATGACCATTTAAATGTTTCTTTGGTCTCATCATAATATAGGTCAATCGAAAATAAATCACCTCAACACTTGAAATAAAAAAAAAAATAATTAAATTTTCTTTTAATAAAATAATCAATTTAATTCGAGAAGATGTCGGTGTTTTTCCGCTTATTTTAATATTTATGTATCTAAAAATCAACACATTTTAGCCACATTTAAAAAAAAATGAAACACATAAATCTTCAATTATTATGGTGTTCATGTATTATTAGTATTAAAAATCACTGAAGGTATCAACCAGATGGTTTTTGCTTCCAAATTTATTTAATTTTTTTATTGACGAGCTACTACAAGCTTGTACTAGCCTTAACATTGGTTGTAGAATTGCAAGCATTAATGTTTACTGTAATGACAGTGTTTTATTAAGTCCAACAAAGTTTAATCTCCAAAATTTGCTTAATAAATGTGGTGAATTTGGCAGACAATGGAGAATCAATTTTAATCCGACAAAATCGGTTATTATATGTCAAAATTGTAGAAAAAAAATGAATTCTAGAGAATTTTTCTTAAATGGGGTCATACTTCAAAAACTACACAATTTGGTTTATCTTGATTTACCAATTGGTGATCATGTATTAATAGAAAACTGTTGGGATGAAAAATTCAAAAAAAGTACAAAAAGCACTATATTCTTTAAATGGGATTGATTGAATAAAATATTTTAAGGTGTAAAAATCTAAAATTAAAAATGATATAACGGGTGTTCAATAAAGGTTGGCGCGAGTTTGTTTTCGATAAAATCTAGTGATTAGTTCATCGAAAATTTTTGAAATTTTATACAAAAATACATTAGACCTTAATGATTACAAAACACTTTGTATAATGTATCTGCATTGTTTATACCGGAAATAAACGGCATAACCTTGACTCCACCTAAATAATCTCAATGTCCTCCTAGTTAATGATATTATTTTAATAAGTTTTATATATCATCTGATAGATAAAATAAATTTGACTTAAAGACTGCCATATATTTTTCATTAAAACGATTATATAAAATAGTGAAGAAAATAAAAATTTTTACAAATTTTTATTTTATTATTAAGTTGAATCAAATTTATAAAAGTGTTCAAAATTTGGTGTAAATATCTTGTTCCGTTCAAAAGTTATACGATCAAAATCAAAAATATACCAAATTTTTTACTTTTTAAAATAAGGTTAAAATTTGAAGGTTTTTTGAGTATATCTTTTGAACCGAATGTAAAAAAAAAAGATCTATATATCATCTTGATCCTTGTTTGATTATCTATCAGATGATATATAAAACTTATTAAAATAATATCATTAACTAGGAGGACATTGAGATTATTTAGGTGGAGTCAAGGTTATGCCGTTTATTTCCGGTATAAACAATGCAGATACATTATACAAAGTGTTTTGTAATCATTAAGGTCTAATGTATATTTGTATAAAATTTCAAAAATTTTCGATGAACTAATCACTAGATTTTATCGAAAACAAACTCGCGCCAACCTTTATTGAACACCCGTTACATAAAATGTTAACTATACCATCTTAAAGATAATTCTATTAGCTTTCTTTTGATATATAGATTGTTCAATAAAAACTTTCTGAACACTCCAGATCCCATTTAAAAAAAAACAGATAAAATTGAACAAAAAAAAAATAGTCTACAAAGTTTAGAACAATTATTTCATCCTAAAATTTTACCACACTTTGACAATCCCTGGCCATTTTTTTTTCACACAATGCTTGGAATGTCTTTTCATACTGTTTGCTTGCCCTTTTTACGTTTGATTTTTTATTTTTGGATTTTAAAATCGGTCATTTTATTGAGTCATACTATTTTGGCGTTTTTCATAAAAATGAGCAAAAAAAAAGTATCTGAGACCCAAAGGTGGCAAATAATTGGTCTTTTGAAGGATAAGACCAAATCTCAACAAGAAATAGCTGATCTTGTAGCAGTTTCGAGAAAATGTGTGATTACAACAAAGCGCAATTATGAGAATACATCCGTGGTCAATGAATTACCAAGGTCTGGTAGACCCCGAAAGCTTACCAGTCGAGATGAGTCGTACATTTTTAGAAAGGTCAGAATCAATCCTACAACAAGCTTTACACAGCTAGCTTCTGATTTTAGTTCTAAATTTCCAAATGTTACTGTTAGTAAAGACACTGTTTTGTTTACCAAAGTTACAAAATGGTGGAGGTTCGGTTGGTATTTGGGGATGTAGTAATTATAGAGGTACTGGATGCTGCTCCATTTATACAGGCTGAATTAATCAATTTGTGTACATGGACACTCTGGAAAATAACTAATTACCTACTAATTGATATTTTTTGATCAGAGTCAAGACTTGATTTTTCAGCTGGATGGCGCTAGTTCCCATACTGCTCATTCCGTTCGAGATTGATTTCAAGAAAAACAAATAACAGTTCTTCCCTGGTGCCCAAGATCACCTGATCTCAATCCAATAGACAATTTATGGTCTTATATTGACCACAAAATGGTCAATACAAAAATTACGTGTATTAGGAAAAACTACCTTGATTGCATTCAAGAATGCTGATGTAACTGACTTAGGTGATTTTGTTAAATATGACTAAATTTTTCTTAAAAATTCAATAAAAATAGCTACTTAATCAATATAAACTTCAATTTTTCAAATTTAAACCTTTTTTTTCACACTTTTGAGTCGCCTATGAGGTGCAGTATAAACTAAATAAACAAAATATAGAAGTTCCTTTCATAACTTGAATTAGAATTTTTTTAATTATTATTGTTTTTATTTCATTTTTAAATTTTTGATGACTAAGAAATAACATTCTAATTTGAGAATATACTCTGATTATTTATCTTTTTCTAATCATCTTTAAAAACTTAATTCAAATAAAAACTTCTAATGGAAGAATTTTTCCAAAATC
Source organism: Brachionus manjavacas (assembly GCA_019054805.1). Lineage (NCBI taxonomy): Eukaryota > Metazoa > Rotifera > Eurotatoria > Ploima > Brachionidae > Brachionus > Brachionus manjavacas. The sequence continues at coordinate 9,231,900 of JAHQIY010000003.1, read as the reverse complement.
TTTAATTTAACCTTTCGTGATAATTTAGGATCGTTTTTTTTTTAAAATAAAAAAACTATTTTTAATTATTTTAATTATTTTGTCAAAATTACAAGTATTTATGTTAAAGCATAAATGAGGAATTGGTTTAAGGTTTCTTTTGTTGTTTATTTTATATATCAATAGAAAATCAAAATATTATTTAAAAAACTTTTGAAATCTTGCTATTTTATTTTATTAATATATTTGTTTAAAAAAATCAGAATACAATCATTCATGATAAATTTGTCTACTAAATTTCTTTGTGAGATTTTTAATATGGATAAATTTTCATTTTCTTGAAGTTCCATCCTTTTCCAAAATATTCTTCATTGCCAAGTTTGGCTGAATTTTGCCCAAGTAGTCTTCCTTTTGGAACGGCTAAAGTAAAGAAAATAGAATTAAATATTTTAAATTAATCACGCAAACTATACTATCTCTTGCTTCCAAAGTTGCAGAAAAGACAATTGCTAACACGAATAAGAACCAAAAAGTGAGCTTCATTTTTGTTCAAGATGAAATTTTATTTTTACTTTTTCTTCAAAATTCTTTTAATTTACTAAAGTTTAAATACTAACCAGAAAATTTGTTGATTTCTCACTGCGCATCTGTTTGCTATTTATTTAAGCTCATTTAGTTCTTCGAGGGTCAAATGCTTGTGACCCATTTGATAAAACACAATATTCTTAACCTTTTATTAACCTTAATTTTTTCAAAATATTGAGACATAATATTTTACATATTAATTAAAGCTTGCCCTTAATTTTGAGAGTGTTTTTTAGTCAATTATAGTTGACTTATTCTTTTTAAAAAACGCTCATTTTTTTTTTTCACTGGAATTAAGTTCGTTTCAATTCAGAAAAACTTGAATAACATTCCTGATAAGATACAGAAAGCAGAGCTTTATTTGCTAGTAATAAAGAGACGTTAAATTAATTTTTAAACTAAAAATTATCAGGTAACTTTGAAAAAAAACTTTTTTCTTATAATTTTTATTTGTTTAAAATAAAATTATGAGTGGGATTTTTTTCTTAAGAAATAAGATAAAACGATAAAAAAGTAAGATTTTATTTAAATTGAATTATATATGCTGATTTCAAAACAGTAAATTCATTTTTAGAGTTTTAATTAAAAAAAGTAATATTTAAAAAATCAAAAATTATTTTTAAATTGAGTAATTCTAAAGTATTTTAGTTTAATGAGTAATACTAACGGAATAAACTACCCACATAGTTTTCTGAATGATTGAGTCTCTTCATTAATTAGTATAGCGTTGGATACTTTTGAAAATAAGTTTAAAATAGTAAATAAAATTTTAAGTTTTTTTTATCTAATTTATTTAAAATTTTTTTTATCGTAATGAAAAAAATTATTTGTTCATGGCTATCAAAAGTTACGTCATGATTTTTCTTAAAGCAGCTCAATCAATTGATTTTCTACGTGTTTGTATCTGCTTACTAGCTCGCTCGTTTTTCCCATTAAGGAATAATTTAGCTCTGTAAAATGCTTTATTTTTAAGAATTGCACAATTGATTAAGATACTTTTTAATGGTGGTCAAAATTCGAAAAATTGCAGAGATTTTTGCAGACTTATTTTAATGCATTAAGCAAACTTTCTTAAACTAAATTTTCGCATTTAGTGAAATGAATTGAACTGATCAAATTGATACGAACTTCGCAACCCTGTGAAGTATTTACATGAATTAATAAATAAAATGAATTAGTCACCAAGTTAAATATATTACAGCGAAACAAAGTTAAATTTTGTATTGCAAAATTTTAAAATATTGATTTTGATTTTATTTTATTTCAGACAAAAATTCCTATAATCTTCTTCCTAATCAAATATTAATCGAATCATGTTTAATAAAGTTTAAAAATTTAGTATTCAAAAAATTGATAAAAAATGCCTTTTTTTAAATGAAAAAATAGAAATTTTGATTTGAAATTTACTTGATCACGAACTTCAATTTGCCAATCTTACTTTCATTTTTTTTATAAACTTTGTACTTGAATTGAATAACAGAATGCTATTATTTTATTTTATTTATTTGTTTTCTGTACCGAGCTAAAGCTCCTTCAGAATAAATTAAAAATAAAATAAAAAAATAAAATAAAAATAAAATTAAAGTTAATAAAATTAGATAAAAAAAAAAAAGAATCAAAATAGAGTAAATAAGCTAAAAAAAATTAAAGTTGAAAAGACATAAATTGGAAAAGATTGTTTCATGTGGCACATGTTTAAATAGTTCAAGTTTCAGGAAAAAAGAAGAAATAGTAAGGTAGCAATTACACAATGGAGTTGGGTATTCAATATATCTTGATTCGAAACCTTCTTTGTATTCTTTCACCAGTCTTTCAACCAATGGAATAGAATGACTCAGTCCTGTCCCAACATATTTCTCACTCAGCTCAAAAAGACGATTCGAGACTGTTAGTAATTTTAGTTTATTAAAAGCTTCATGTTGCACGATGTTGGAGGGAGTATCATATTTTAACTTAAGGATAGATCTTACTGCTGTATTCTGAATTGCTTGTAGTTTTTTGATATTATTTTCTGAAAATGAATTAAGCATGCTCGCTTTTATTTTATTTTTATAGCAAAAATTATATTAAATATATACTAAGACAGCCTAATTATTTTATGTGTGAACGGGGTGACAACTTTTAAATTAGCTTAGAAAAAAGTTAATTTTCTATAGGCTTTGGGATTTTTTTTCAAAAAATAAGTAATTGAGTGTCCAGAGAATTTAAATATAAAAACTAGTGTTGGACGCGGACAGAGCTAACCGGTCCAGAAACGGGCGGTTCATCGCGGTTGTTGGCCCGTTTATTTTGGCGGGCTAAATTTTGACCCGTTTAATAAACGTTTAAAAATAAACGGGCGGTCCAAGAAACCGTTCCAATTTTGGCGGGCGGACTCTGGCCCGTTTATTTTGGCGGGCTAATTTTTGGCCCGTTTAATAACCGTTTAAAAATAAACGGGCGGTCAAATAACCGGCCAGATTTTTGGCGAGCGTTAATTTTGCCGGTCAACTTGGCGGTCTTAATTTTGACAAAAAACAGGAAATAAATAAAAAATTAAGCTATCTTAATATATTTATTTTTTAAAAAAAAAGTTATTTTTTAATTAGAAAAAAATAAAAAAATCTACGAAAAAAAATTTTATTTAAAAATTAATAAAAAATAAAAATCTTAAAAAAAAAAAAAAAAAAAAAATAAAAATTTTATTTAAAAAATAAAAAATATTTTTAAACGGTTATTAAACGGGCCAAAATTTAGCCCGCCAAAATAAACGGGCCAGAGTCCGTCCGCCAAAATTGGAACGGTTTCATGGACCGCCCGTTTATTTTTAAACGGTTATTAAACGGGCCAAAATTTAGCCCGCCAAAATAAACGGGCCAGAGTCCGTCCGCCAAAATTGGAACGGTTTCATGGACCGCCCGTTTATTTTTAAACGGTTATTAAACGGGCCAAAATTTAGCCCGCCAAAATAAACGGGCCAGAGTCCGTCCGCCAAAATTGGAACGGTTTCATGGACCGCCCGTTTATTTTTAAACGGTTATTAAACGGGCCATAATTTAGCCCGCCAAAATAAACGGGCCAGAGTCCGCCCGCCAAAATTGGAACGGTTTCTTGGACCGCCCGTTTATTTTTAAACGTTTATTAAACGGGTCAAAATTTAGCCCGTCAAAATAAACGGGCCAGAGTCCGCCCGCCAAAATTGGAACGGTTTCTTGGACCGCCCGTTTATTTTTAAACGTTTATTAAACGGGTCAAAATTTAGCCCGTCAAAATAAACGGGCCAGAGTCCGCCCGCCAAAATTGGAACGGTTAATACGGTCACGGTCACGGTTTTTAAAATTTTTGGCCCGTTTACTGTCCGCTTGCACGGACACCAACACTAATAAAAACAGCTTGTAGAAAAAAAAAATTTTTTCTAATTTTTTTTGAGTCAAAAAATAAAATTGGTCAAAATGGGCGATTTTCTATCAAACTATGAATTTGGTTTAGGGTTTAAATCTCAGATATTTTAATTTTATTTAAATCACCTTTTTTACCATTTAATCTAAAAAATTTTCAATAAAAATAAAAATAAAATTAAAACCTAATATCTCATTATAAAGCTCAAAAGACGCAAAGTTTTGTCATTTTGTCGATAGTAATAGCCATTAAAATGCAACTGGGGATGACCTTTTTGCGAGAGAGAAATAAAAGCTTTATTTAAGCTAAGATTTCTAACACAAGTTGTTAGTTGATCAACATCTGACATTTTTCATCAACATCTGAAATTGAATATTTTTTTCTCAAATCCACTGATTGCTTATAATCAAAATTAGCTAGTTTGATACACGCTTTTTTTATTACTAAGCTATTCTGATTATTTTTTTTTATTGAAAGCTGTTATGATTTTAGCTAAATTAAATTAACATAAAATTTACCTGAGAAAATTAATTATAGCTATTTTAAACGTAGCTATTTTGAGATAGAGCCGGTATCACCCTATTAGAACCAAAATTCACCCAATAAACCTTGAAAATAACTCATTTAACTCATATTAACCTTTGTAAAAATACATGACCACCTCATCTGTGTGATTTTCAGAGCTAACCGGTTAAAAAAATTGCCCAATTGGGTCAACAGGATTAACCGAATTATCCCTCATCCCATTAACCCCAGCAGCTAACCGGGTGAACCAAATATTTCGGACTAAATGGGTGATTAAATTTCGCATTTTCCATCTTTACTGAGTCTTTATGAAAATTATCCAAAATTAAGGTGACCCGCTTAAGCCATCTTACTTTATGTTCATTTTTTTAAATTTTTTTTTATATTCCCGGTTAATAACAATCCTTAAATCAATAAATTTTATTTATCTAGATCCAATATGTGACCAAAATGAAAATGTAATGGTTTCTTTTATCAATTGAAAAAAATTTGCGTCATCATCAATATGGCATATTTTATTTTTTTGTTTATCGGTGCCGAGGAAAAGCTCCTTCAGTTTAACACTAGAAGCACCAACGAGTCAAAATGACTCTTTTTCGATTTTTGGCCGCTAAAATCTAAGTCAATTTTTGCTATTTGAGCCCATTTTTTTTTCAGCATAAAAATAAGAATAACTTTCTAAATTAACTAAATTCAAATAAAAAAAATATTTCATTTGTACAAAATCAAGCATATACTACTAGAAGCACCAAAAAGAGTCATTTTGACTCGTTTTTTAATTAAAATTTTGAATTTATCTACAAAATCAATGGATGAGTCATAAAATATTTATAAAAAGTATACAAATCTTTAAAAACTGACTTTAATCCTAATACTTGAACGAAGATAAGCAAATTTAAAAAATGCAAAAATTAAAGTTTGCCTATTTTACATGAAAGACGAAAAATTGGTTCAAAAAGGAATGAATTCAGTAGAAGATAAAATTTTTGCAAGATACTTTTTTTAGCCAAATTTTTATTTTTACTCAATTAAAATTAAGTTTTGAATAGATTTATCCCAATAATAAACTATTATCCATTTTTATCCATTTGATTCTATTAAAACAAGTCATTTTGACTCGTCTAGTGTTAAAATAAAAATTTAGAGTAAAAATAAAATAAAAGTAAATTAAGTTAAAATATAAAATTAAAGAAAATTAAAATAACATGAGAATTTAATGACAGGTGAAACCTGTTTAAGTATTGAACAGATCAGGAAAGAAAGAAGAAATTGCGAGGTAGCAATTATACAATGGAGTCGAGGATTCGATATATCTTAATTCGAAACCCGCTTTGTATTCCTGCACAAGTCTGAAAACCAATGGACTAGAATTACTCGGTCCTGCACCAACATATCCCTCACTCAACTCAAAGCCTCGTGATGTAAAAAGCTGTATTTTAGATTTAGAATAAACCGAACTGCTGAATTTTGAATTACCTTTATTCTTTTAATATTAATATCTGAAGATAAGTTAAGACAAGGGGAAGTATATTCCAAAATTCATCCAACTAAAGATTTTCAAGGACTTCATTAAGTTGCAAAATTGTTAAATTTTGATAAATATGTTTTTTTTTTTGATAAACTATTATTTTTTTATTATTTAATAATTTGTTTATTTGACTAAGGTAAAAACTGAATTTAATCTAAAATTGGCAGTTTTGCTCAAATATAGGCAATTTTACAATAAAATATATTTTAAAATTTTATAAAACTATCCTTGCGTTAATTTTCATTTATTTTCCAAAATTTACGTAAAACTTTCAGATTCTCAAATTTATAGTATCCTAAATTTTCTAAATTTTATAATTAAATGAATTTCAATTTGAAAAAAGTAAAACTTTTAAGTATTTATTAAATTATATTAATTTTAGGTAAAATTGTGTAAACTACTTTACTTTTAATTTGAATTCCAAATGGTTTGATTTTTTGAATTACAAAATGTATCCAGTGTTGAAATTACATTGAAAAAGTGCGATGTTTCAATATTTTTTTTCAGTCTCAAATAAAAAAATAATTTTAAATTAATGTTGCAAGCTTTTTCATATTTGAAATTAAACTTGATTGTGAAATAGAAAGAATTTAATTTTTATTTGAAAGTTTGAAAAAAATATTGAAAATTCTTTTTTTTAAATTTCATTTAATCTATTCATTTATTTACCAAATTCTGGTAAAACTGCAAATTTATCAGAAATTATATTTCAATTTATTCTAGCTTCGTGCATTTTGTAGAGACTGTGCACATCATTAGCAGTTGCAACATACGGGATTCAAAGACTTAATTTTTAACTTGTATTAAAAAATGAATCAAAATTAGGTGAAAAATTTTTAGTTAAAGTGAATAAATTGAATAAAGCTATTTAATAGAATGCCTGATGTTTGAAGCTGATTTAGAAATAAACAATTGAAGTTAATGATTTTTTTGTTTTTTAATTTGAAAGAGCTCTATAAATAGCATTTTCTCTAATCTGTTTGACTTTATCCACTAGGATAGAATAGGAACAATTATTACTAATTATTAACCTAATTTTTTTTAGGGTTTTATTTATTATTTTTTTTTAATTACTATATTTTAATTATTGTATATTAAATATTAATGTTTTTTTAATATCTTTTATTTTATTAACAATTAGGCATAAATTGAACAAAATTTAGTGTAGGAAATTCAAATAAAAAAAATCAAAATAAAACTCTTTTGAAAAACATCAAAACATTTTTACAGAATTACTTTACATCAATTAGTCAAACAACTTAAGCCATTTAGTTTCAAAAAACGCTCGCAATTTGTGACCCGCCTGACCAATTTGACTATCATCTTCATTAAAACATTCACAATTATCAAAAATAAGTCTACAGTCATATGCAAATCGTTCTTTATTTTCATACATTTTTCCTTTAAGCTTTTCTTTAATTGTTTTAAAATCAATTGGTTCTTTTATTATCTCATAATAATCAGGATATTCTCTTTCACTCACTTTCACCATAAAATAACTCGAATACTTATTTCGAATTAATTCATTGAGTAAAATACGACACTTGTGCATATCAGATTCGTTTTGCTGCTTAATTTTCTTAAGAGTTAATCTTTCGCATAAAGAAATCTTTTTGACCGAATCATTCGGGATTTCTACATCATTTTCCGTATGATTTTTAATTTTTTTAGAATCATCAGTGGCAATATTCTCATCTGTTAATGGATATTTTCGTTTCCGTCCTCTCTTTTTTGGCACTCTATCGCATTCTGAAATGTTGACATCATCCAACTTCACAATTTTTGTTTTGTTCTAATTTTTTGGTTAAAAAATCAATAAAATAATATTTTAAATAATTCTTAATTTACTGATAAACAGTTTATACAATGCCATTTGAATGTGGTCTTGAAAAGTTTTGCATTTGGCATACATTTACCATGAAAGATACACAAGCATTTTTCACACTTATTCAAAATTTGTTTCTCACTTTCATTTGGAACGGTACTATCACGGCCACATACATAGCACATTTGTTTATTTCCCAAAAATTTACTGATACATTTAAAGCAATACCAGTCTCCATCAGGGATCCTAAAAAAATTCTTTAATTTTTTGTTTTTTAGGGATTCTCGAAAAAATTTGGCATGATTTTGTAATTAAAAGTATAAAATTAACAAAAAAAAAAAATTTATTTAAATTATTTTTCTCTCAATATTAGATTGATAATCGCTTGATTGAAAAGGTCCGTACAGGTTTTTTAAAAAATTTGCAATGCTATTTCAAAGTTTATTGAAAAGATTAATATTAAAAAATTTAATAAAAGAAAGATACATTGAAAAAGATTGATTGAAAAAAATTTAAAATGCTTATTAATAAATAAAACTAACCCCTACGTTTTTGCTATTAAGAAAGGAGTGAAAGTTTTTTAAAAGATTACTCTGATTTTGTTGTTTTAATATTTTAGATTTTTTCTATTTTAAATTTCATAATATTTTTAGTTTAAACTATTAAAAAGAATAATTAAGAAGAAAGTACATGCCTTTTAAAAATGAATTCATAAAAATAACAATTAAATTTAAATTTATTTTAGTATTTTAAAAGAAACGGAGCAAAGGACCTTTACACAAAAAATTTTCAAAGAATTAATTTTTTTTTTCAAATTTTATCAAAAAGATACTTTAAACTCAAAAACTGTAATAATTTTTGAAAATTTCTTTTTACAAGCAATCGAGAATTGGATCTAACGGTGCTAAGCTTCAAATAAACATTACAAGAAATTACAAGCCTTAAACTGGGTGATACTATTAGATTAAGAAATGGACTACAAACTGAGCATTTAGTTTTGTTTCAATATATTAAAAATTTAATATATTATTTTTGGAAAATTACTAGTATAAGTTTAGTATCATAAAAATAACAAAATATTTAATTTAATTCCCTAATAAACAAATATTGTGTCACGACACAATGAAAAAAAATATCTCAAAATTTTTTTTTTGAATATCTCAAGCAAAAGTTTCTATAAATTTTTTAGAGCATTAGCTCAGAATCAAATCAATAACTTTGTTGATATTTTATTAATTAAAGCTTTTTTAAAGAAAATCAAATTTCAATAGCAGAAACTATGTTGTTTTTAAATGAAATTTAGTTTATTTTCTATTCAAGGAAGCCTTTTCATAAATGAAAAATTTATGTCTAAAAACTTTAGTCATAATAAAGTGAAATAAAACTTTTCTCATCAAAGCTCAAGTCTAAAGTTGGTCCAAAATAATTCAATAACTTCTTATTGTCATGAATTGGCCATTTTTCAATTATTTGAAGAAAATGAATTTAATAATAAGCAAAAAAGGGCAGTCTAAAGTTGGCTGACCAGGAATACTCATTTAAATAGACTCAATAAATTGATGTTAGTGTCTGTCTCTCACTAGCATTTGTCATCATGGTCAAATGAAAAATTTTATTAACTAACACAAAATCTTCTAAAAAAAACAGATTATAATGAGCCCCTGATCATTTTTTAACGATTTTTTGATCAAAAGTTATTTTCAAAAAAACTTTAAAATTTGACTTTTTGAGGTCCAAAAAGGTTCGAATGTATCCAAATTCATATTTATCATAAAAACATCAAAAGACATTCTTCTTTCATAGCTTTATCAGTATTATATTAAAAACTTCAAAAAAAACACTTTTCTCTTCCAAATAGATTAAATTCTCAATAAAATTACCAATTATATCAATTAAAACGTCTTACATAAAGCTTAAAGAAAATATACTATCTATTCCAGTTTAACCTTCAATTTTTAATTATTAAAAGAAACTTGTAGTAACAATTTTTTGGAACACATTTACCTAAGAAAGACCAGTGTCTTTAGATGTTTTTATAATAAATATGAATTTGAATACATTTGGACCTTTTTGAACCTCAAAAAGTCAAATCTTATTATAATTATTTTTTTTTTAAATTATCAATTTTTTTTGCTCTTTAAAATTAATTATTAAACATATATACTGACTATAAAAACATCAAAGCTTGTCATTTTTAGGCAAATTTGCTCCAGACGGCCTATTTCTAAAAATAAAAACTGTAACAACTAGTTTTTTATATTTTTTTAATTATTAGATGATACAAAATAACTCAAAGTTTAGGCTATGGGAGCATATTTTTTTTAATTCTTATAGTCATGAATTGGCCATTTTCAATTATCTGAAGAAAATGAATTTATTAATAAACAAATTGTACTCGTTGGGGTACTCATTTAAATAGACTCAATAAATTAAAATTTAATTTTTTGTTAAATTTAATAAATAATAACAAAATCAATGTTAAATAGATTTTTGTTTGTGGGTTTTAATTTTGTGGTTGCCAATAAACTCAATAAGGTGCTAGCATTTGATTTAACTTACCGTTCTATTCTTGGTCTAAAGCAGTATGTATGATAGCCCAAGTCACAATTATCACAAAGCAAAAGACTTTCTTCATTATCGTCCATACTACATATGTGACAACTAGCTTTCATTATCGACTTGTCCCATTCGATATATTTATTCAATTCATTTAAAAAAATCGCTATTTGGCTCGAGGTCTTGGAGTTGCTTACCAAGCGTCTCCATCTAAGCAACTCGTTGGTCACGTTCATACAATTATCTTCTTTTCGGTAGGCATCTATTTTTTTCATATAAGTGCGTATATCTTGATTTAATTTGATTGACATGTTAATTTTACTGCAGGCCATATTTTGCTCAACTTTTTCCAAAAGAACTTGGTCGATCTCATTGCTAATTTTTAGCTTGTAGTTGCCTAGTTTTTTTTTGAATGAAAAAGGGTATCGAAGATACCGTTTATCAATTGATTGTTCAAGTTTCAACAATCGCTCTCGGGCGCATTTGATCACTTGGCTCTCATCCGAGCTTTCTGAGTCGCAATTCACTTGATCTTGCCCACTCTGTGCCAATTGCAGGTTTGCACTGTACACCTTGTTCTCTAGACTTATTATTTGCTTTAGAACTTTGACTTTGTCATTGCGCATTTGTTTCACCTGGTTGAAGTCTAAATTTTCCGAAAAATTCTCATCTGAACCAATCTGGTCCAATTGAGCCAAATTTTTGACCAAAATTTTTTCACGAAAACCATGACTGGACAGCGAATTCAGAATGTCCGAACAATTTTGGTCAAATATCCACCACTTGTCGCTTGATCCGTGCTGATTGCTCAAATGGCCCTGAGTACATTTCTCTCCATTTAAATTGAAGAAAATATTTCTCACCAGAATTTCAATGTCACTAAAATTCAAGGACAAAAATTCGGCCTGGTCACTCTTTATCTTTAAATCAAAAGGCTCTTGCTTCAGCTCAATTAAATGAGAAAATTTTTTGACAATTTTTTCATTTTCTAAATTCGATTCGACTTGATCAACCAAGTCACTGACCACATCACTCACTTCTCTGCTCAGACAATTTCTATCCTGTAAATTGCCCTGGTAGTAGGACTGGACAATAATTGGCTTGAAACTGTTCAATTTCCAATAAAGCCGCCTAAATCTGTCCTGACCCAAAAATTGTCCCGAGCGGAGTTGCTTCTGCAAGCTTGAAATTTCTTCCTGCGCAATCTGCTTTTGCTGGTGCATTTTCTCATCCAATTGTGGTGAGTGACGAATTTTGTGGTTTATCTGTATTTTGTCTTGTCTAAGCTTGTTCAGCTTGTCCAATGTTTCTTCGACAGATTCCGAGATGGCATTGGGCCGCCTCGATTCCTGATCCAGGCTTGAGCTTTGTAGAAAAGACGAATTTTGAAGTAAATCGTCGGTCAAGTGAGCTAAAATGGCCGCCTTGGTCTCAATTTTTAACATGTCAAAGTGGCTTGATTCAAGCTCGTGGACAAATAGTCGTAGCTTTTGCTCCAAGTCGCTGGTAATGTCGATGTCAAAGCTACAAGAGTCTCTGTGAGATTTTAGATTTTTTAAACATTTAACAAAATAAAGACGCAATATTTCACTAAATGTCCATTCGGTCATGTCAAAGGCGCGAATCTGGCCGACCAAATAGTCTTGGTCGTTGTCGAATTCGTCGCTGGTGTCCGCGGTTTGCTCATCGAGCAAATTTTTAAGCATTATTTGCACCAATTCATTTAGCTCTTTTTTGTATTTAAAATTTTTTAGAGCTTGGTAGAAATTTTTCAAGGAAGTTAGAATGGAAAAGTCTGTGTGGTGCTCGTGCGAGCCGGCAAAAGATTCTAGGAGGGTAGTGCCGAAGTTGGCCACAAATTCAATAGTCTGAAGAGTGTCTGCTAGCCATGATAAATTTTTTTGTCCCAAAATTGTGTTCAGAGAACTATACTCAGGTAAATTAGGCAAAAAATTTTGCTGCATGTCGTCAATCTGAGCGTGATTTGTTTTGGAAAATGCTTCATAGTTGGCACAATCAGAATTGATTTTTTTATCTGTGTATTTAGATATCATGTAGCTGAACCAGCGAAGGCGAGCTTTTTTTTCGCGCTGAAGATATTTTTCTTTTTGTTTCGAGTCATGCGGTGACATTTTGAAATCATTAAGATTGTTTGAATGAAATTCTTGTTCACTAGGAACCGAGTCGTAATTTTCATTTGAACCACGCTTAAAATCCGGATATAACTCGGCTATTTTTGATATAATATTATTTTCGTTTAAAACTTTATGGTTGAACTCCTTTAAAAATAATAAAAATTTTTATCACAAATTCAAATATTTTTTTCACCAGATTTAAATTTAAGAGATCACTTTTTTAATCCAAGGGACAGTCATTATTTAACTTTCTCAAAAGATGATAAAAAATGATTTCGTAAGATTTTCATGAGGGTTTTAAAAAGAACATTAAATCAAATTCTTAAAATTTCATGCTAATTAAACAATTCATAAGAATATTTAAGATATTTTATCGTGTTTCTTATGATTCTTAAAGTATTTTCTTGATTAAGAATATACTTCTGTTTAAGTTTAAATTTAGGATAGAATGAATTCGGATGCGATTGTCCCTTTCAAATAAAAGATAAGCAAAACTCGGGTATGTTTTTTAATAAAAAATAAAAAAAAATTTATCGTATGGTTTCAATAGAATAATTCCATAAAGGAATGAAATATATGAAAATTAAAAGTATGATAAAGATTTTTAATTTTATTTTATAATTTAAATAATAAAACTTAAACTAAATTTATTAATTTAAAATTAATTATGATCGATTACTAGAAACTAAATGGTATTTATTAATTAAGAAACTTTCAGAAAGTATTAAATAATCGCATTTTAAATTTTAGTCATTTAACAGTTTATTCAATTTTTTAACTTAAAGTTTTTTTTTCTGTTTAAGATAATAAGACCACTAGACACATAACTGAATTATTTCTGTAATTGTCTTATTAAAATATAATATATTATCTTTACTATTATATAATTAGGAAATAATAAAACATTCTTTATTACAAAATTTATTTATATGCATATTTTTTTTAGCAATTTGATCAAATTTTATTATAAAATAAAGAAATCATAAAACTAAAAGCTTTTCTGGTTAATTTTGTTTGTCTAGCAAATATGCTATTCTCAGCAACTCTTATTAATTTAAGCATTGAATGAGAATTATCTTCACTATTTGAATTATCGATACAACTCAAAACAGGTCTGTATTGTAAATAGAATTATCAAAATATAGAAAAAAATTAGAAAAATATTTAAAATTCAGAAACGTAAAAAAAATAAAAATAATAATACTATTTAAATATTTGAAACTAGCATATTTCGTTTAATCAAAAAATTTATATCTCCCAGTTTGTTAGATCATTTAACACTAAAAGATCCAATTTTATTTTATTAATAAAAATAACATTAATAAATTAATTCAACCAGTCTAAAAATTGCTGAATCTAAGAAAAAAATATTAGAGCTAAAACTTCTATTTATTTAGAATAAAAACAAAGAGCTTTTATGGCTACTTTTTAATTTTTTGTTCTTCAATTGTTTGTTATAATGAATAAGCAAAAAAAACTAAATGGGCCTTTATTTTTATATATTTTTTGCTATTTAATTATTAATTTAATTAAATTTTTTTAAAAATTTATATTACTTTGTTGATATTAAATTTAGGAGAGAAAAGAGTCTTCTAGTGTTAAAAAGTCAATTGATTAAAAAATTGAAATCATGAGGACTGAAAAGAAGGCACCGCCTTCGGAACTGCCATGGAAAAACTTTTTTTTCTTTTCCTTAGTTATTTTTTTTTTAAAAAAAGAATATTAATTTTAAATAATTTTTTTTCTAAAAAAATAAATATCTTAATTAGATCTATTCTATATTTATTTTTTCTAAATCGTTGAATAAAATTTTGGATTCTACATTTCCTTCTTTCAATATCATCAACTAGGCCCCTTAAAGCCTCTACTTCTTCAGTTTTATCATTCATTTCTACATTTAATTGCTAAATCATGAATGCAATAAAGTGTCATAAAATTGAATAAAATATCATCGAAAAGATTGTCAATTTCTGTAGGAGATTTTTTTTCAAAATATTTTGAAATGATATCAAAATTTTCGAGTAACGCCCAGTAAAAAATTTTTTAGAATTGAGGTTAAAAATAGTCAATAATCTTACCTTGATGTTATTGTGATTTATCGATGAGTCCAAAAATTTTTGATCGTCCACTTGTAAAAGATAATTACCGACTATATATTTTGAACTAAAAGTAAAATTCTCCTTTGTTAGCTGAATATTTTTGATTTTTTGATCTCCATAATTTTTATACAAATACTAAATAAAAAAAAAATTTAAATCAAAAAATTAACTATTTTAACCTAAAACCCTGTTTACCGAAATTTTAAAAATTTTAATTGAACCAATTTTCTAAGGTAAATAATGAAAAAATTTTCAAAGGATGAAATTTGTTTGAATCTATTATCAAAATGTTTAAAATGTTAAAAAATAAGCTTCAAAAATAATAAAATTTTTTAATTAGATTCATATTTGAAGATGATAATCAGAATTCTATTTTTAATATAATGCTATTCAAAAAGACTTTTTATGTTTTCTTGAATGAATGGTTTCCATTAAAAAAATCGCTTTATGAAATTTTCTTTTAATATTTAGATAAAAATTAAAAACTCTCGATAAATTATTGTTGCAATTAAATGTTAATGTTTAAGATGTAATTGATTTATATTGTAACGAAGATTATCAAAATTCTCGTGATGTATTAGTACGTATAATTTTGTGATTTTTAAAAACAAAAACTTAGAAAATAGTAAAATTGGAGAAAATTCTTAAAGATTTTTCTAAATATGAACAAAAACTTTGATACTTTTCTTTTTGTTTTCCTTTTAATTTAAAAAAAAAAACAATCTCGTAAAAATCTTAACTAGTAACCAAATTTAAAATTTTTTTAAATAAAGATGAAAGATGCCATTTTTAGCTCAATTTGAAATTTTGCATTCATTTTTTATATTATTAAAAAAATAAAAAAATAATAAATTAGAAAAATTAATTTTTTTTTCTTAAACCCAAGTCTATAACGCATTAAATTAAAAAATTCAGAGTTTGATGTGGCCCTAAACCCGTGATAATACTATCAAACCATGCGTTCTTATCAAAAATGAGTAAGCATCGGCGAGATTAACTTTGGTTCTTGGTCCAAAAGCGTGTCTTAATTTGTGGTGCAGCATAATCGAATGAGGGAATACGGTCAATTTTTGAAAGACCAAGAATTTTTAAATTATATCATCATTATCTTTATGAGAGTGCAACAAAAACTTCAACAGATTTAAGTTGAACTTAAAAGTTGTTTGAAAAGTCTCCAAATAATAAGAAACCATCTGGATAAGATGAAGTGATAATTGATTAAATTTGATAGTGAATTTGAAAAATTTTAAATATGATGCTATTTTAATTAAAAATTTTGTATGAATTCCAATCCTGAATTTGATTTATTATTTTAATACATTTAAATGTAATTTCGTTTAATAAACTTCGGCCAGACACTGTATACTTTGCCAAATTTTAAAATTTTTCAAATAAAGTGCAAGGCAGCATGAATACATATTCTTTTAGAAAATAATATTGTAAGAAAAGGACAGATGTTTTATATGTTATTTGATCTCAGCTTTCATTTGAATAAAAAATTAGTCCAACCTGTAAAGCGCCTCATGGTCCCCCAGGACCCCGTCATAGGGGTCAATTTCGATATTTTGGACGATGAAACTTCCAAAAGAATTTTAACCTTTTCTGGGTAATTGAGGACCCTCTTTAAGAATATCTGCAAAATTTCAAGCGTCTGTGTTGCGTTTTTCACGAGATATCGTTACAAAAACCATTTTTTTCTCTTTCTTAAGTTTAAAGCGTTATAACTCCTTAATCGAATTATCAGATGGTTTGATTAATACATCATTTTGTAGAGAGTTAAATTTAGAAGAAATTGTTTGAGACACTTTTTTAATATTGAATTTTAAATAATAATGTTCGAAATTTAACTCGGACTAAAATAGATTTATTTTGTAAATCGCTTGATTTATGACGTAAGCCAGAATTATTATATAAGATCAACTTAAATCTGTAGAAGTTTTTGTTGAACTCTAATAAAGATAATGATGGATGTCCTTACTTTGATTAATCAAGAAAACAAGATAATTAAATTGAAGCAAGTCTGGCAGTCCCTAAAGAGCTTTACCAGTTAATTTGAATAGAGAAAATCGTTCATTTTTCTCTAAAATATCTTTAAAAGTTTCTTTTATATTTCTTCAAATTTATTTTTCAATAAAGATCAGTAAACCGTAAATATTTAATTATTAAGACTAATAAACAGTAAGGACTAAGATAGTAAAGATCACCAAAGCTGCCATAAAGCTAGATATTTTGTTTAAAATAATATTATTCTTTTTATTTATAACATAAAGAAATGCATAATAGGCAATTTAAAAAAAGATGTAATAAAATCTTTTGATCATGACTATCCAATTCCTTGAAAATTTAAACCAGATTATATTTGCACAATTTTTTTTGTATGACCAGAAGTTGGTTAACAATAATTTTGTTGTAGTTCGGGTTAAATTACTAGTTTTGACGCCTAAACGGTATATTAATATTTTTTTCAATCTTGAAATCAAGAAATTAACAAAAAGTTTTACATTTTCAAGAAAAAATTCAAGAGAAATTTTAAAATTAAAAAAGCTTCTTATATGTATAATTTTATTATTATAAAAGCTTCTTTAGAAAACAATTAAACTGTGTTTTATTTAATAATTTTAAATTTTTTATCACCCATCTTTACTAAATAAATTTTAATCAGGATAAAATTCTCTACAGAATGATGAATCGAACTAGTATGTAAAGAAGACCTTAAGGTATGGGTAATTCATGAGTATAGAACATGCCAAATAAAGATTTTTTATTTAAAGAGCTTATTTTAGCTAGAAACAATTTCAAAAAAAAATTTTATCTTTTAAAATTAAATTTCGGACAACCATTTTTGACCAGCCGTTATTAAATTTTTTTTTTTAATTTTAATGACTAAAGTTAAAAATTTTGATTTAAACTTTAAAGTATGAGTACAAAAATAGTCAATTTGGTTTTATTTAATTACAGCTCTCATTATTTATTAGTAAACTTAGATCTGATTTTTAGAAACTTAATAATATTTTTTAGCCTTAATTTTTTTTTAATTTTAGCCTTTAAAACTTAACAAAAGATTTGTTTGCTATAATTAAAAACTGTAATCGTCTAATTTACTTTTTTGACTTGATGAAAAAAAAGTCACTAAATACCCCCTAAATTAAAAATAAATCCAAAATCAAATTTACTCTTGAAAAAAATTGGAGCTCGGCAGTATACAGGGCTTCATGGTTATTTATTTTCTTACCCTTTCTATTTCTTGAAAATTTCTGAGTTTTCTTCCACACGGCGAATAGTAAATGATGTCGCCTTTGACACCATTACTGGTCAGCTCTCTGACAATCGTTTCTCGCCTAAAGCTACAAACAAAAAGTGGTTTTTAATTTTAAATTCAGACATGACAAAAATAAGCAGTACCCAAATTTTAGAGGAAGTCTTAATTTGCTTTCTATTAAATTAAAATCTTTGTTTACTGACTCAATTTGGTTTTCATTTACATCATTAGTATTATTTTGAGC
The DNA here is from genome assembly GCA_019054805.1 of Brachionus manjavacas. NCBI lineage: Eukaryota > Metazoa > Rotifera > Eurotatoria > Ploima > Brachionidae > Brachionus > Brachionus manjavacas. The sequence goes on along the minus strand of JAHQIY010000003.1, from coordinate 9,213,787 downwards.
GGGCTCAGGAGACTTTTTTGACAATGAAGTAAGACTATTTACACCATTTTTTGATTTGCTGAGATTTAAAGGTGAACCATTTGGCTGTTGAATAATGTCATTTACAGAAAAAGAATTTTTGGCTTTTTTCGCTTCGCATGGCTTAGCATTCGAATCTGAAAGTGAGTGTGACATCAAAGATGAGCCTAGACCGAGGTCGGCGATAAGCTTAGACCAAACATTTTGCTGTTCCAAAAACAAGCTGGTTGTGAGATTATTGATTAAATGTTGATTGAAAGCGCTCACATCGGTGAACATGTTTTGAAATAGGCCCGTGTTCGGAACAAGCGGATTGAAAATTGATGACAAATGTGAGCCATTTATGTGGTTCGAACTGTCCGGTTTTGGCTCGGGCGCATCAAAATTTCGCTTCATTTTTGTATTCCTTTGCTCATTCAGATATTTTTTTTAGTTTTATTTTTGATTTTCTAGAAATAATTTTTGTTGGAATAAATTAATTTTTTTTTTTAGAAAATAAAAATATATAAAGAATAATTTATATTTTATGAAATATTTATTTTCTCGTTTATTATAATGGCGTGTTATTTTTTTTGTTTTTGCATTGAAAAAAAAAATTATTCTACTAATAGACACGAAATGATAAATCAAAGCCTTCCACAAGTGCTTCTAGCTGGACTTAATAGTATAAATGAGAGAAAATTAAAATTTTCGAACATCCTTGACCGATTTGATTAAATATCCGCTTTAATAAGAATAACCAAAAATTAATCCTCTGGACATTGGATTGTCTCTAAAATAAAATTTAAGAGGAATTTTTTCTTGAGTTCTAAATATGCCATAATTCGAATATTAATTAAGCAAGGATGATTTAATGTCCAAATCTGAGTTACAGATCGCATTTAAAGAGGAATAAACACACTGACGGTTTTTTATTTTGTGAAAAATAAAAATAAAGAACAAAAAGAAAGAATTTTTTTCTCTAAATATTATAATTTTTACTTTTGAAAAAAAATTATTCATATAAGTTCTTAATAATAATTATATTCTTGCCTATATTTTATTAAAAAATATTTGAAATGATAATCTTAATTTTTAATTTTGTTTTGCAAATTTTTCTGTTTGAAGAAGTTGGGCTTCAGATAAATAGATAAATAAGGTTTGTAAAATAGTGGCCAATTTAAATTTCAAATTATTTTATAAACTTTAAATGAAACCGCTTCTAGTTCAAAATAAATTTTGCTAAAAATTTTAGACTTCTTTAGTCTTTTTCAAATAAGTGAGTGATTAATAATAATAGATTAATGGTTGGGCATCATTCAATGAACTCGGTTCGACTTTTTAATCATGAAATTAAAATTAAAAATTTTTAGTCAAAAAAATATTTTTGGATTTTGATTCAGAAAAAGACCAAAGTAAATGCCCACAATTTTAAGGATAGAATTGATCAAGTGTGAGAAAATATCAAATATTATATAATAAGAAAAATTTGACAAAATCAAATATTTTGTTTTTAGGATTTAATTTGATAAATATTGATAAATTAGATCATAGTCTTTAAATTTGGACATATCACGGTTTGAAGAAAACAAACTTTTCTTCTTTTTTTTTAAAATAAAATCAATTATTTTCTCAAAATTTAATATTATTTTTTGAACAAAAGCTAAAATTAAAATTTAGATTGAAGTTTAATGAAAAAATTAATTTTCTTGTTTATTTATGAATTTAAGTTTAAGAGAAACAAAACAATCACTATCCGAAATAAAAATGCATCAATTTTCAACTAAAAATTTGATTCCTAAATCTTATTTTTAAACAACGAAAAGATCAAAAAAATTTTCTTGAATTTTGCCTATTTTTTAGATAGTTTTTTTTTGTGCGAATTCGAAGTTTAATCACTATCACCCAAATTAGATTAGAATTTTAAATATTATTGTGTGAGGCCTTTGAGCAAAATTTAAAATTTCAATTCAATCAAAAAATTTAGACAAATTTTGACTCAATTGGAATAATTTAAATCATCAAAATATTAAAATTACTGACTTAACTTTTGATTAAATCAGGTCATCTACAAGCCAGTCGAAGCTTGGACGGTAGAACATTTTTATCTTAGATCCAAATCTAATTTACTAAATTAAAACTTGATAGCTCGAACTAACGCAACATGTCTAGAGAATAGAGTAGACATGGATGACTAAATGTATCAAATTGACCATCTTTAATTAGTTTTTAAACAGAGACTCTTTAGAAATTAATTTAAAATGTAGAAAAAAAACAGGTTTTAAAAAGTAAGAAAACCTGTTCTCCATTAGGATTTGTTTTTGAAAAAGATTCAAATTTCTATTTATTTTTCGCTACTAGACCCTTACATTAATGATTGAATAAATTTTGATAGGAAAAATACCTACTAAAGGATTAGGCATTTTCGTTTTGTCAAACTGCGCTTAATCTATTTTAATCTATTCAAGAAATAGCTAGCCCAAGAAATATGCCTATTTTACATGACCACTTTGGTATAAATTTATCTACTAAATAGGATTTTTTTGCTCTCAGTATTGAAAATGCGTGCTGACATAAATTCTTGGCAAACAGATTGACGTTTGATTGATATTTAGCTTATTAAAGCTACACTAGTTTATCCTATCTCATTTTAATATTTTAATCTAACTTTTGGAGTTTTATTTATCATCGACAAGACTAAAATTGATCAAAAATTTAAAATAAAAATTTGTTTAATAATAGCTAATTTGAAGAATTGCTCTTCGATGTAAAATATTTTTGTTTTAATTTGATCATTTTTGAGTGAGAAAAATTTTAATTGTGAAAAGCATGACTATTTTTTTATGGAAAATATTAATTTAAGATTGTTTATGTTTAATTATTTAATTTGGATGTCAATATTTTTTTTTCGACGAACAAACCCAAAAGAAGAAAAGAACAAATTAGGTGTTAGAATGGTTGTTAAAGAAAATTTTGGAACAAAAGCAAAAATTAGGGCTATTTAATTTGGGAATAATTTTTGCTTATTTACGGGCTTTCATGTTTCTTTCTTTTGTTTTTATGCGATCACTTATTTTACTAAAATTTTAGAGTCTAGCGTTTGATAAGCAAAAATTTCTTGGACTAGTTTATAAATTTTTTTCTATTCGAATAATTATAGTTTTTGACAATTTTGGTCTTTAAAATACTCTGGCTCTAGCAATAATTGACAAAGCACTTTTCTCAGAACTGTAATAAACTGATTTTTCAGTAAAGTAGAAGAAAAGCTAGATTTAAAATAGATTGTTCTATTTCAAAATACAGAAATTAAAAAATAATAATTTTTTTCATTAATCAAAATATCTTCTTTTTATTTGATACTCCAATTGAGAGTTAAAATTAGCATTTATTTAATGAGTAAAAAATTGTTTTTGAAAATTTTGAATAACAAAAAATTCTATGACTAAAAATATCATTGTTCCAAATTAGAAGTTCCGAATTCGACAAATAATTTATTTCTCTATATTTAAATATTTTTTTTAAATTTGATTTTATAAGGCTGTTGGAAAAATAAGATTTGATTTAATTTTCTTTTTTTTTCAAATTCTGATTTTCTTTAGTTTTGAGCCTTATTAAAAAAAAATACGATATTTTTTTATACTAAAAATAATATTGTGTAATTTTTTTTATACTATTTCATAAGATAAAATTGTGAAAAAATTACCAGTTAGACCAAACAGGTTTAGATTTTATAAATATCAAAAAAGTTTACAACGTCGATATTTCAAATACCAGCGAAAAAAAGCTATATTATTTACCTTGAAACAATTTGAATTAAATTTTGAAATATTTTACAAAGTTTCACGTAAAACAAATAGTTAAAATTTAGATTTTAAATTGGCTCTTAGAATATTATCTTTAACTGCTTAATCTGCTTGTCTTTTCTTTAACTCAAAGTTTTTCTATTCAAGAAATAAATAGGAAAAAGTCAATTTTTAGTTTTCTAGCTTAAATCTCATTTATAGTTTCAAGCGAGCTTTGAATTACAATTTAAATGGAAAATATTTTTCTAGATAACAAAATCATTTAGAGTGAAAATATATTTTTTTTATTTATTTCGCAATTTATCTCGTCCTATCTCATTTGTAATGAAAAATAGATGAGATTTTTGTTTACCAAACTTGTCGAGTTGTTACTCTTAAACATTTGTAAATTTCATTGTTTCATTACTTTTATTCTGTCACTCTTTTTTTGTTTATTCAAATGGTTTGATATAATTGCATAAAACAAAAAATAGATTTTGGTATTTTTCAAATTTTGTATATTGTTTACAAGAATCTAATTTTATACAAAAAAATAATTAAGCTCTATTAGATATTCAATTTTTTTTATTTTACAATTTTTTTTCACTAAAAAAAGTATTCTTTATCTGTTTCACTCACGACCAAGCAAATCTTTGACATTGGATTTTTCGCTTCATCAAATCTCCATAACTAAAAGTACGATTTTTTTTAAGATTAATCATTGAAAAATTCTTAGGTCAAAATTATTTTATATCAATCAATAAAAAGCTAGTAATAAATTTTACAAAATCAATTCTAAAAGATCTATTCATTCAAATTTTTTTAGAATTTTTGTCTTGGAGTTTTTTTCACAAAAAATTTTTAGAAATAATTTTTTTGAATTGAGGCCAATTTTAAAAAATTAAGTTTTCTTCAAGTGTTTATTTTTTTAGCTATTATTTTTAGTCAGAGAATCGATTTAATAACTTTGTTAGACCATTTGTAAACAATATCATACCGATGGCTATTTGCAAAAAATAAAGCAAAATTCTATTCCAAGTCATGAGATTAAATTAACTTGTTTAATTAGTTTACATTTTATTTTAAGCAATAACACAACGCTCCTAAATAAGTAGTGGTATTTAATAAATGATAAATTCAGCTTTAACAAAATAGTTCTTCTTTCCAAATGAAGCAAATTAGAAAAGGCCCTAAGTAACAATTATTTTTCTGCAAGACGACGGTTCTTCCAATTTGTTTTTGTTTTTTTAGTCGAAAAGGGTACTTAATTTCTAATGAGTTTTCATTTCAAACTAACCTAAAATTAAGTGAAAAATAAATTCAATTTAAGAAAATTTTCTGTTTGCTTTTCTAAACGAAACATGATACTGATTACACCAATATTTCTATTAGAGTATTATAAAAAATTGAAGTGGTAGAACAAGAGCTCAATTTTATTTTTATTTGAGAAAAAATTTATCATTTTTTAATTTTTTTGATTAGAATCTTTAAATTTTTGTCAATTGAATTGAGTTTCAATATGTTTTATAATCGTATAAGACTTTTTTAAGTTTTTTTAAATAGAAAAATTTTAAAATAATTATCATTTTTTAAGATTTATTTAACAAACGAGCTAAATGCTGGGTTTTTCAGCTATAAATTTTTCTAAATTAACCATAGTTAATTTCGTTTCATAACTGATATTTTTTTATACTTTTTCATGGTCTAAAAAAAAAGCATTTTTGTCTTTCATGAAATAAGTTTTAAATGCAGAAAAAATTAAAAATATTATTTAATTGAATCCATTTAAATTAGATTTAATCTTTTTTAGTTTCTTTAAACTTCAAATAATAAAAAAATAGAATAATATTTTTATAATGATTGTCCCTTTTTTATCGTTATCCCTTTTGAGTACCCTTTTGAGCATCGGCTTTGATCTGACACAGAGGCTACTGCATCAAGTTGGTTATCTACAATTATTACCGAGTCGAAACCGGTTAATATAAAAAATATACATTCACAAAGGAAAATATAAACTTAAGGGAGCTTTTAAAAAAAATTATAAGTTAAATATTTAAAATTTTTATTCTAAACATTTTGTTTCATTTCATTTTTGCCAATGATGCTCAATTAAGTATACAAATAAGTAAACTTATGTTAAAAAAATTTGTATAAATGATTTAATAATGAATACATAAAATATTTTGATTCTAAGTATCATAATTAAAAGCGGAATCGAATGAATGGAATTTAAAAAAACTTATACTGAGTTGAATGAAAGAATAAATTAAATTTTTTTTAGATTTAGGCTTTTAATATTGAAAAAATATTTTTTTTTGAAATTTATTTTTTTATGATTTTAAATTAGTTGATGTTTTTAAATAATTTTTATAAATTGATAAAAAAATTCGATTAGCTATTAATATTTTTGATCAAAATCTAAATTATTAATAAAATCCGTAACAAATTTTAAAATATATATTCGATAAACTTTTCATCAAATATTGACTCAATATTTTAGCAGAAACACTTGAAAAAGCGGATTTAAAAATTTTGAAACAAAATGAAAATTATATGGAAGATTTTAGTCCATTATTGAAATTTATTTTGATATTTTTTGGGTAAGCTATTTTTTTTTCATTTTTGTTATCATTATCAAAAACAAAAATTGACCAAGTTTCAAAAATTTTTTTCAAGAAGTTCACTGTAAAGACATTAAGTTTAGTTTTTATTTGAAAAATTAATTAATTTTATTCTTTGCTCTTAAAACAATAAATTGAGCATACAATTTAGTTGTCCTTTAAATTTTTATCTAATTAAAAAAATGTACTCAAACTTTTGCTTTTGTGGCATCATCATGCTTTTTAAATGGCATAAAAATTTAAAAATTTACTTCAAAATCATAACTGTGACTAAAATTATAAAAAATTGTCTTTATTTCAAGAAGCAAGCTAAATTTTTTCATCGATAATTACTAAACTGTTTTAAAAAGCTTCCAGAGTGGTTTTAACCCTTCTCAATCAGAGAAATTCTTAATTTACTTTTAAGTCTTGGAGCCGTGCAATTATTTTAGAAAATCAGGATTTTTGTACAAATTTTCTAAATTACCCAGAGCTCAATGACATTTGAACATAAAATTTAATCAAAATGATAAATATTTACAAGAACGCTTTATATTCAATAGTTAAGACCGGTTTTAGATTAAGTTCAAGAGCAAAGCATCGTTCTTGAGATTACAACCTCTACGATTCTAAAAAAAGTCAAGTTAAAGCTTAAATTTAATGTCAAAGCTTGAATGCTTTTTTTTGTTTAAAAAAGAAAATTAATATGTCATTAGCCTTGGTTTCGGTTTCATTTGATGTGCGTTTAAAATAAGTATAAAATTAAAAATTTCTAAATTACTTGTAGTGCACAAGACGGGTCATTTTAAATAGCTTGATGTGATGTTGGAACCAGGTCCACCGTAGTTGCTATAAATTAAAAGTAATCATCGATCTCGAAAATGAGGTTAAATGATGTACACTTTAATGAAGAGATAATTAATAATTGGTTTATATCAAGAAACTCTTTTTAAAATTGAGATTGACCATCAATTTGGCCTCAAGAAAAGCTGTGTTTATAAATTTATTTTTTTGAAATTAATTATAAAAATTTTTTCTATACAAGAATAAGTTACAAAATTGACTAAAAAATTTGCCTCAACATATGATGAATGTTTCGCAATTATTTGCTTTTGCTAATTGATTTTCTTTTTATGTTATTAAGGTAAAATTAAAGTAAATTTTCAATAATTACTGTGATTTATTTAAATAAAACAATGTAATATTTTATCCATTTTGTATTTCTTCTATTCATTTGGAGACTGTAATTTATCAGTGCTTAGCCAAGCATGACTTAAGGTACTAATCGAATAAGTTTATGTTTCTCATCAAGAAAACGAACATTTTTCTCTCTTTTGGAACAAATAACATTCCATGTAGTCTCTTAATTACGTACACTGATCGAATTTGAAAACAAAATTTTACCTTAAAACAAAATAGTATTTATTTGTCTTGAAAAACTTGTTTTTAATTATTTGTCACTATTTTCAAGTGATAATAATGATGGTAAAGGAAAAAAATAATTAAGAAAGCGTCTTTTTTGTTGAGCCTGAACATAAAATTTAAAATAACAAATATTAAGTAAAATCAAATAATTTAGTTTTTAAGTTAAGTATTCGGTCCTAAATGGGCCAGAATTTGACAATGGCCCATTTATAACACTGCCCTAAATTAATGATTTATTTGTAAATCACTGTCAAGTTGGCCCACTGATACCTTATTTATTTTTCAAAGAAAATTTAATTATTATGAATTTAAGATTAGGCCTAAAAAAGCCCTCGTCAAAATCTTAAAATTTGACATTCACATAAAAACAAATTAGGTTTAAATTTTTCCAAATTGAAACAGTTATTTATTTATTTTTCACATACCTATAAACTTAGGGCTATTTCTTGATTTTTTGGTTTCAAAGGCCACTCGGCTGAGATTCCAATAAGCTCTTTACATTTCATGTTTAGCATTTAAGCTAGTGAATGTGAGTACTGGTGTATTTTATACAAAATATAGTGGCTTAGTCCATATCTATGGTAAGTTTTGGATAAAAGTTTACTATAAATCGGGATCAGAAATAAATAAAAAAAATTGATAAAAAAATTTTTTTATTAAAAAAATGCCAACCCTAGATAATTTTATAACTTAAAGCAATGAACTTAGCCCGTGCATCAAATTGGGAACAGTTTAGGATAAATAGTCGCTTATATAAGAACTAAAATTTAAGAAGAAGCATTTATCACATGGATTATATAAAAAAAAATTTAATAACTCAAAGAATGGTCTTTTAAAAGGTTATTGGAAACAGGCTCTTTCAGCCATAATTCAAAAACTAGTCTAAAATTTCAATCAAATTTTCAATGTTTCTGCGTTAAGTGAACCTTGTAACATTTCAAATAATAAAATACTACTGGGATGTTGTTTCAAATCAAATTAAAAAAATTTTATTTTTTTAAATAATTGTTAATTAATGACTTCACGGATCTTGCAAAAATTCAAAGACTTAAAGTAATTTTTGCCAATTTTTTGATAAATCTTCATTTTTATCTGATTTCAATTTTAAGTCAAGTAAAAAGTTGACCGAATTATCATTTTACCAAAACCATTGCTTGAGGTAAAATAAATTATCTTTTTAATACAAAAAGCTTAATTAGTCCTAAGTTTTAGTAAAAAAGGTGATTTTTATCTTCTTTCAAAAGCCTTCTTTATTCTCAGATCTCAAAAGGCTAAAATTCAATTTCTATTAAAAACAGAAAATAATATTTAAAAAGATTGTTCACAAAATAAATGCCGTTGTGGATATTAGAAAAAATAGTCAAAAAACTTAGTAGTTTTATTTTGAAAAGCCTTAAAATTTTTTTAAAATTATTACTCCCAATATCAGCTAATTGCTCAAAAAATAAAGTCAAATAAAATCGAATAAAATAGAATCTAAAAATTTTTTTTTTAAATTAATGTATTAAATTAATCTTTTAAATTTTTCTAATAAATTTTGTATTGTCTAAATCGAGCTTCCACAAATATTCATCAATCTAATTTTTAAGATTGATTTTCTGTTTTTTGCCACACAGAAATTGATTCAGGTAATGAGGTTTCTTAAAAAAAAGTTGAAGTTTTTTCATTTTAGGATTGATCTTTCTGACAAAATCGATTACCAAAAACTAGCTAAAAAAATTTAAAACTATTTTGAGCACAATTTTAAACTCATTAGAGCAATTTTTAATTATTTATTCAAAAAATGTAAATTATTTGATATCTAATTTTTAATTTAAAACTACAGATTCAAATTTAAATGATGATTTGAAGAAAGAATCAAACTTTACGGATCGATTAATTCTAAAATGGTTCAAAAAGTGGGCTTTTTCAATCATTTACAGAATAATTTTTTTGGCATCACATTTTCAAATCTATTTGAACAAGTTTCAGAATTTGATGACCAGATTGGCAAAAATTAATCAATTTAAAAAATAATACAAAAATTAAATTGTCATTTTGGCTACGGCCAAGCGAAAATCTTGACTCACTTTTCTCACAAATTTAGAACAAACACAGACATAGGACAAAATAACCGTGAAAAAGTAAAATTAGGCAAATTTTTGGCCAATTTAAGACTTGAGCATAGAATAGACAAAAATCAACAGATTTCTCCTTTGGATCAGCTTAATCTCTAAACTGATATTGATTTATGTTTGCTCAGTAATCATTTGTTTGCATGTCGAGCAAACAGATCGCTTCGAGTCCTCTTCAAGCCCCCAATTGACATCATAAATTTTATCTAAACACCTAATATTAATTTAATAGATTAATCATTTATTTTCAAAAGTTGATTTATGTCCAGATCACAGATCACTAAATGTTTAGAAATTTTTTTTAGATACCACCTAGAGCCTAATGTGACAGGCCAGTTTTATCTGTTGACCAACATGCCACCCGATTCCAAAAGCGCTTTGGGTGAGAGCTCCAAAAAATCAACCAAACTAAATCTGAAAATAACCCAAGATGAGCAGCGTCTTACCATCGACTTGCTAGACCGGGAGAGAACCGCGGAAGCACTCGGCAGTTCGCTCAGCCATGAGCCCAAGCGGCCCAAAAAACAGTCTTCCAAAACCAGGTGTCTGAGCATTTTTGAAAAGCGGCGCTCGTCATCACCCGAGCCCCACAGCTTCAAGCATCTCAAAGAGATAATCAGCCAAGCTAATGACAGCTGGTCGCACTTTTTTCTGCCTCTGATCCACCTCGGCAACATAGACCCGAACAGAGAAAAGGTGACCAGACTGATGGAAAATTTTAAGATGGCACGAAATTTTATTTCGCCCAGCTCCATGGTCCAACCATCGACTAGCCAAATGAGCAATTCGGACAGTCACGATCTCAGACTTTTTTCTTCTTACGACGAAAAAAACTCCTCATCTTCTTCGGCTTCCGAAAAGAGCAAATTTAACAAATTGGACGCCCTTAGGACAGAAATAGACAGAACAATCAACGAAATAAGCACGTTCAAAAACGAGGTGCTGCACAATGACTCAGTAAAGTTGGTTCGAACCACCGAAATTGGCATAAACACCGAAATATCCATGTCCAATGCAGTTTTCAAAATAAAGTACGAAGACGAAGAAGATGAGCCCAAAGAAAGCGATGCACCCAACTACGGCCACATGACCATGCCGCTGATAGAGAGTCCCAGTGAGACAAATAGCTACAACAAGCCCAAGAGTTGCCATCTACCTGCGCTCACTTTGAGCAAAAATTTGAACAAAAAATTCAACATCAGCTCTGTGAACGAGTCGGACGTGTCCTCGCCGGGCACCAGGCTCAAAAATTCCAAAATTCAGCCTAAAACAAGCCACTTCGAGTCAGATAGTCTGGACAAACCGAGACAAAACCAAGACTACATTTTGGATGACAGCAATATATTTAAGAAAATTTTTAGTCGAAATTTGGACAGAGACCAAAGGGTGCCCTATGTTAACCTAGAGCCGATAAAAAAAAATCTCGACTCTAGCTCAAGCTTATCATCATCCAGCAGCGATGCATACGACACTAGGCGAGCTAGCAAAATTTTAAAAAAACGAGAATCCTGGCTTAATGAGGAGCGCAAAAGGCACAGCCTGAAAAAACTGCCTGTCTATGACTTTGGGCCTGCCAAGCGTTTCAGCAACGACTACAAGCTTAAGATGATACCCCTGAACAAGTCCGTAGAGCAGACCAAATTCCACTGCTGTCGCTGCAAGTGTATCTGTGCGGATGTGCCCGTGTACAAGACCGTGACTACCACTACTACTACCAAGATACCGGCCTCGTCTCTCAAATTCGAGAGTAGCAGCGACACATCGGCTAGATCAAGTGACAGAAGCGAAAAAAAAAACCAAAATTTAAACTCATACTATTTCAAATCGACCAAGAACCATCGGAAAAAAAACGAGTTTGGTCTTTTGTCTCAAGTGAAGAATGCCAATGTGGACAAAAAGGGCTTTGATTTCAAGCATTTTATGCTTGACAGCTTGGAAGAAAAAGAAAAAGGCGAAAAAGAAGATGAGTTTAATTTTATTAAAGATTTAATTGATGACACTGAGTCTAATAGTGATGAAAACTTTGAACGCATTCAAAACAATATCAAGTACATACTGGATTCGTTGCATCGGCCACACTCGGCTTTTCAGTGCAGCGAAGATCGGACAAATGTTGCGCCAAATATGAATGAGTCAAACTTTGCAACAAACAGAAACCATCAAAATCCAATGGTAAATTTTTATTTTTACCAATTATCTCATACATGACAGCTTTTTTTATTCGATTTTTATTTCAAATTTAAGTAGCTAAATTTTGAAGTTTAACAAACAAAACAGTGTCTCTCACTGTGGCGCTTAAGTATGGCAGCAGAAAAATGCAATTATATAATTTTTTCAAGTACGAAGAAAAATCTGACTAAAAAATTGAAGTTTAAAATGTTTAATAAAGACCTAACACCTTCAGATAACATTTGTTTTTTGGGTATAAGATTCGATCATAGTTTGAGTTTCAAAAATCAGGTAGAATTTCTTAAAAAAAAATTGCCAGCAGCGTCTTAATTGCTTGAATATTCTTTCGCATAAATCGTGGAAATTGTCTAAAAATACCTTAAAAAAAATCTACTTTGCTCTTGTACGATCGGTTCTAGACTATTCTTCGGTAATTTTAGCAAGATTGTCTGCAACAAATCTAAAAAATTTACAGAGAATTCAAAATTGTGCTATTAAGGTAATTTTTAAGCTAAATTATCGGGAAAACACTCAAAACATTCATAGAATAGCAGGCATTAAAGTTCTAGAGGATAGATATAGGGAACTAAATGAAAATTACCTAAGCGATTCGATTCAGAATAAAAATCCATTAATTAATGATTTAATAAACGAATACAAACTATTTAAAAGAGATAGAATAAATAAACTTTAATTCGATACTCTTCTTGGTAACCGAAAAGTGTAGCAGTAAAAGAAAAAATAACTAAAAGAAACATTGCCCAATTTGTGTTATATTTTTTGTTTTTTTTTTTTTTTCTCTTCTAATTTATTTTTTTAGTTCTTTTCTTCTCTTTTTTCATATTTAAAAAAAAAACGTATGATATAATAATTTTATTTTATATTTCTTTTTTTTTGTTTTTTGAAACATTTTATTTAAGCGAAAGAAGCGAAAGCTCGAGCCAATATTTATTTATTTATTTATTTAAAGACGTTTATCCATCCATCCAAGTTTAACAATGGAAGTTCTTGGAAAAAATATAAAAAGAAATGTAGGGTTGTAAAAGTAAGTTGAAGCAGTGTCTATATGGCGTGAAGTCTACGCGTCGCAGATAATATGCTTAAAAACTAAAAAATAAATATAACTAGTGTTAAACATGATAAAAAATAATAAGATAATAAAATAATAATATTCTTTGATATTAATTGATCAAGTTAATTAAATGTGCTTTTCAGAATGCAAAAGTGAAATTGAAATAATAAGATAAATTAGATGATTTTATAGATTTCTGATTCACAATTTTTAAATTTTCCCTTATTAATCTAAAAGAATGACCTGTGGTAAACCTTCTTTGAAAATTGAGGGGTACAGTAAAATCAACTGCTTCCATTTTTCTAATTATTTTATAAATTTGAATAAGATCACCTCTCTGTCTTCTTTTGTTCAAGTCGCTTAATTTCAAGTTTTTCTTAGCTTAGATCTGCATGATTATCGACAGCTTTGGTTGCTCTACGCTGAATCTTTTCTAATTCGTAAATGTCTTTTTGAAGATATGGATTCCAAGCGCTAATAGCATACTCTGTTTGAAGCCTGACTGAGATTTGTATTTGTTATCGTTTTTTTTGATAATACGTAAATATCAATAATAACGTTACTAGACCTTAATTTTGAAATAAATGATTAAATTAATAAATTTTTCCTGTTTTTTCTATTTTTCTCGTAATTAACTGAAATTAAAAAGAATAGTAAATATAGTAATAATCTAAAATAAATGAAATAAAGCGTAAATATTGATAAAAAGTTTATTTATTGGAGCAAATTGTATTTGATCCATGACATCTGGAATTACACAAGAGGTTCGATTTTCTACAGCCGCATCAATCTGTAATACTTTGAGATGTACAATTGCATCTTACCATTCCTTGACCACCACCAATTGACATTTCATTGAGTTATTTTGTCTAATTTTTTTGCATAATTTTTATTTAGAAATATTTATATTAAAATTTACTGAAAAGTTAATTTATTTTTAATTTACGGTTGCATCAGTAAATATCAAAACTTACTTAGTAAAATTTGAAAAAAAGAAAAAATAAATATTTTTTTCAAGATTTACCAATAGATCAGTTTATTTTGATATTTACGTTTTTCCAAAATTTACTATTACATATACAAAAATTTTATAGTTTCAGGCTTACGATACTTAATACCATTTAAAATTTGACCTAAGATTGTGTTACCTTCTGCTCCTGCTGAAATAACTTGCGAGTGCCATTTCAGATAATTTTGTAATAAAATACCTAATTCACTTTGAATATTTGTTCTGTAAATTTTATGTTGTTCATTTGTTAACAAATCAGTCATTTTGTAGTTAAATATGTTTTGTTTGCTTCGACAACACTTAGAATTTCGCATTTTTTAAAATTTAAATCAATTTATGTCATGTTGTAAATCTTTAAAAGATTGACTTGGGTTATTTCGATTAATTACACAAAATATTTTACAGTCATCGGCATAAAGTTAACATTTGTTTTTAAGCTTATCTGGCAAGTCTTTAATAAAGATGGTAAAAAATAGAGGTCCTAAGACTGAACCTTGAATAAAATGTTATTGACGTAATTATCCGAATTGAGTGACATGTCTTTAAAATAGAGTACTCTATTTTAGTGACACTCTGTTATAACATGTAAATGATTCTATAGTGACATGTCACTAAAAAATTTAATGACATGTCATTAAATTCGGATAATTACGCTAGTTCAATTCTCATTCTTTAAAGAATTTTATATAAGCTTTAACAATTTTTAATAGTTTTAAAATGTGTTCACTTTATATTACATGTCAGTAAAATTGAATATTTATTTTTTTTTAAACAGTGCTCAATTTTGAATAACATGTCTTTAAAATAGAGTACTCTATCATAAAGACATGTCACTCAATTCGCATGATTACGTTATTATCTTTATAGAGATAGAAAAAAACAGAATTTAAATTGAATTGTTCAAATTTTTTTTATTTTTCATTAAAATATTAAAATAAATTCCTTGATTATTAAGGTTGGCGCTGGTAAAAACTACAGCACTATTTTCATTTGACTTTTCCACCAGAAACAAAATTTTTTTTAGGTGGGGTAAACAAATTATTTTTTTTGTCGGCCCCCTCTCAAAGATTAGCATCAAATTTATTAGATGAATACTTATATATACCAGTATTAAAAACATATTTTTTAGGTAAATTTAAGGCGTTGTCAGCAGAATATTTTAAAATATCAAATAACCTATTAATTTTAATAATCTGAAAAACAACACGAATGAATTTGAATTTGCCGATGAATTTTTCCCAAAAAAATAATAAGTTTTGAAATTATTTAAATTGTTTAAGAAATTAGCTTAAAACCTACAATTAGAAAATATTTCTTTGAGTTTTTCTCTAAAAAGTAAAGTTGCCAAATCATAGCAAAAAAGGTGCCAAAAAAACATATTTCGGTATAAAATCCAGTGATACAATAGCCATAGTTTAAATGTGGTAAAAAATAAAAATTTACTAAAGGAAAAATATATTTTAGTTGCTTTTTCTAATTTTTTTAAATTTAAATAAATATAGTGTCATTATAAAAAAAAATTTTTTTTTTAGATTTTTGACTTTTTTATTTTTTTTGATTTTCTTTAACAAATTTTGGCAAAAATTTTAAATAAAAATCTTTGATAGTTTATTAGTTTGGAAAAGATATTAAAATTTAGAAACAAAGCATAAAAAGAAGAACTACAAAGAAAAAAATTAAAAATAAGCCTGAATGTGTAAATTAAATAAAATAAATTTCATCAGAAATAAGTTTATTAGAACAGTACTAAATAAAAAATTTAACTTTTCGTCAGATTAGTTTAAAAGTTAAAAAGCTCAGTTTTTGGTAAAAAAAAGAGGCTATGTAAAGCCAAGCGTTAACACAAAGCTGTAAAAGCTTTAGTTACAAGATAATTTTATGATTTTTCATCAAAATCTTTTTCTAAATTGAGTTTTTTTTTCTTTTTTCTAAATAAAATTAGCATTCTTGCATGATCATTTTTAATTTTGAATGTGCTTGGGTTAGATAAACCATGTTCCTAAATAAATGACATTTTTTTTTGATATTACAATCTACGAAGGGGTCAACGATTATAATAACTGGAATCGAGAATATTAAAGTGATTATTTTTTTAGTTGCTTTCAAATAGAGCTGATTATTTGGATAAAAATGCTATAATGATTTTTCAAAAAAAAAGCATTTTTTTAAGAAATATTCTTGTGAAAAAAAAATTCGGTTGATTCAAAGACCCTTCCGAATGGTTTTCGTATTCTTGTGATGATTTCTTACTAAATTTTACACAGTTAAAAAACCTTTAATATTAAAAGATAAATTTAAATTAAAAAAAATCACAGTAAATTTATTTTGGCGTATTTTTTTGAAAAATTATTTTCAATACTGTAATGTTTATTAAAATGCTTAAATGAGGAAATTTTCACCTTTTTGACTTATTAAATTTAGTATATGCGGTAAATTATTAAAAAGTTAGTTAAGGAAATTTTAAAATTTTCTCTGATAGTTGGTCTGCCGAATTATTATGATCAGACTAACGAGCCTTTATTGTGAAGCTTATTTCCATTTATTTTTAACACAAGATTTTTAAAATAAATTTTTAATTTTCTTTATTTTTTTAAATTGTAAAGATTGTTTCTAAAAAAATGGATACATATGGTTTGGGCTCGAAGCAAGCAAATAGAACAAGCATTCGCTTTCCAGTCCCAGTAAATAAAGAAAGTGACTACGACAATTCGTTCAAAAGTGCAGAACGAAAAGCAAAAAAAAATAAAAGATGTTTGAAAAAAACCAACGATTATTATATTCATTATCCGATTAGTTCGACTGACTCATCCGCAATTAATTCACCGGCAATAACTGTCTCTAGGAAAAAATATGAGCCGTTTATTGCAAAAAATTACCTGAATAATTCGCAAAATTTGTTCGGCAGTGATAAGAACACATTCAAGGATTTTGACTCACTTTGTGATATCAATAGTCAAACTGAATCGGTTTTGCTTAATTCATATAAATTAGTCTAGTTGTAAAGTGTCTCATTAATTGAGGTGCTTGTGTAAAATATTGTTATGTTTTTTTAGTAAATGTCGCTGAATTATAAAATAACTTTAAAAAAATTATCACGATAATAAATTTTTACATTTTATGATTTATTATTTAAATATATTTTATTTATTTTACAAATTTTTATTTCTAAAAATTCAAGTTCATCAGTCTTTTAATTTTATTTATGTAATAATTGATAATATTTGTTTTATTTGAAAATCTTGCAGAAAACAAAATTAAAAAAGAAAAAAAGAAAATTTAATCAAAAAAAAGGTAAAAATTACTTTTATAATAGCTTGAGCATTTAGTTCTTCATCAATAATTGAATTGCCGGTTGAAATTCTTGTGAATTCCTTGAAACTAGAATTGTTTCGATAACTTGAATTATCTCACGTAGAGATCTTTTTTTTTTCAACAAAAAAAAATTGTTACCAACACACCATTTCATGTGTTTAAAATTAATCTCTTTTTAAAATAATTACTTGTTATTCATCTAAAAATTAAAAAGTTTATGACTAGGATAAAATTTTTTAGTTTTTAGGATTTGGAGTAGCTTATGTTTTTATTGTTCGGGTGAGGTTGTTACAGTCAACTCTCGTTAATCCGAATAGAAATCGCCTTAAGAAATCATTGTTCGGATTAAAATATTCGGATAATCAATTTTACCAAAATTAAAAATTGTTTTATACAAAAATACATTTATTTATTTATTTAACAAATTACAAATTAACTATCGGAATAAAAAAGACAAAAAAATAATTCAATTTTGTGACAAGAAATTAATCAAGCTTGATTGTGTTAGGCTTGATGCCTTTACGTCAATGAATCTTGACTTAAAATAAGATATACAATCAGCATCTTTGTCATTCATCAAAGATGATTGTTTCATAAACAAACAAAAATTTTCATAGGTTTCATAAGCCTCTTTAGATCCAACTTTAACAACCTCCTCTTGTATTTGATCAGCTTCTGTTACATTATCTTCTAACTCACATTCTGGGGACTTTCTTACCATTTCAATGATGTCGGTGTCTGATAAGCTTTCACCTGTAGGCTCTTAATTATCGGCTGTTATAAACTCCTGAACCTTACATACATAATTGTAATACCTTTTACGTAGTCGATTTAGCATTTAATCTATTTCAAGCTCAACGATTTTTTGTTTAACAACAGCATCAGGTTTTGGTTTTGGTTCTATACGCTGACTAATTATATCGCATTTTCGACAACAGTTTAAGATACAATCCCAACTTACTTGATTCCAGGCATTCCTTACCATATATAGTGCATCTTTTAAGTTTATCTCTATGATATCTATAGATATCATTTTTTGAATCATTATTAAGTCCATTTTTCGACCTTCTTGGATTATTCGATATTTGTTTCATTTTTTTTTCAATAATAAAAAAACAAAGAAAGACGCTAATTTAAACAAAAATTATGTTAATATACGTACAAAAAAAAACTTAGAGACTAAAATTCAAGTTAAAATATTTTTTTTTTACTGAATACATTGACAACAAACCCGAGTTTTTTTGTTCGGATGTCAAATTAAACCGAAAAAAAAAATGTAAAGATATGGGAAAGAGTTCGGTTATCGAATTATTCGGACTAAAGTGTATCCGGATTATCGAGACTTGACTGTAGTTAAATTTGTAAGATATTATTCTTATGTTTGAATAGAATTATTTTTTTTTAGTTAAAAAAATAAATCTAAGTTGAAAATAATAATTTTCATTTGATCTAATGTAGCTTATCAAATTGCAAAGTGTCTAAGGAATCTGTTAAAGTCTAACCTCTTCACCAAAATTCAAATCATTTATATACACAACATATTGTTTATCTAAATTCAAATATGGTCTTGAGGCTCTCACTCTTAATTCGACCACAAAGGATTCAATAAATAAATTCCAAACAACTTAATTAGACAAATGTTTGGTTTAAGACACTACACAAATTTGACAAATTGTTTTTCAAAAGGACAATTTGGACCTGCAAAATCAAAATTTGAATTTTCATTTTATAACAACCAAATATAATTTGTATTGTTCTATAAGGGTTTTAGACTTGTCGCAGAAAAACTATACTACTTCTACTTTTTTAAATTTTTATTTCGAAAACGAACTTAATTTTGTTTGTTTGTCTTACAAGAATCAAAAGGTTTTTTTAAAGAAGGCTCAAAATTATATTTGTATTTTTTTTTCATTTATTTTCTAAGATATATCAAAAATTTAGAGCCAACTTCTTTTCGTATTATTTCTCAAGTTAATATCTTGAGTTATGCGGTAAGATGTAGAAAAGTGAGTCTCGTTAAATTTTATGTAATTTTTTGATTCAATAGAAAATCTTTAATTATTTATCAAGTAGTTATTTTTAGTCTACTTCTAGCATTGTGAAGTTTTGTTCAAAAAGTTCAAAAAGTTCAAGAAAAAAGTTCTTAATTCAAATTTTTCGATGAATGAAAAAAATTTGCTCCTGTAAAATATGTAAAAATGTGTAACAAAAGTTGTTACACCTTGAAAATAAATTCTGAAAGTTTTCTTTTAATTAATCATCGACTTTTAAAATCAATCGAATTTAAGACAATTTATTTGTCTTTTAAAAAAAGAAGTTTTATTTGCAATATTTTAAAATTCAAATATGGTCTTGAGGCTCTCACTCTTAATTTTTTTAAGTGTTTAATTTTAAATTTCGAAATTTTTTATTTCAAAACCAACTTAACATTCATTTAGTTTTTTTTGGAAAATCAATAATTGGTTAATTGGAATTTTTTTTTGTTTTTTTTTGAGCAAGTCCTGTAACATTTTTTGTTACATCATGTGCTAAATTTTTATTTTATCACTTCATTCCATTCAAAATATATACGAATTTAAGATTTTGAACTGATTTTTATGAACGAAACTTCACAATGCTCTACTTCTCATTTCAAACCAAAAAGATTAATTTCTGGACAAACATTAAACAGGTATTTAATTTTTTCTTAATTTGAATTTCTAATTTGATTTTAAATTTACAGTTGATTTGGAACTTCAGTTTACCACGATGAAATTCTTTAACTAGCTTAAATCTTTTTTAAATGTTTTATAAATCTTGAAGCAAACGAAAGAAACTCAAATTAGAAAATTTACTTTAAAAATAATTTTTAAAGTAAATTTTCTAATTTGTTCAAGAAAAAAGTTCTTAATTCAAATTCTTAATTCAGTAATGCATTCTCATTATAAAAAATGATCATTCAATATTATTGATTCTGATCTAAAATTATTAAAGAAAATTTCAAGCTCATTCAACTTTAATTTTAGTCTAATTTAAAAAATTTGACTTTTAAAATAATTTTTTTGAGAAAACTTTGCTATTTTTACGTAAAATTAGGAAAAATATATTTAACGCATATACACAAAAAAATTTAATAAACTATAAAGATTCAGTCAATATAGCATATAAAAATTAGTCTCGCATATAATAAAATAAGTTAACTATAAAAAAAACTATAGCATAAAAAAACATAACTTAATCAAAGCTGACTTGGTCTTTGGTGGTCGACCACCTCTTTTTTTTAACTTGGGTTTCTTCAGTATTATTTAGTTCATCATTAGCCTTAAGATTAGTTGGACGACCTCATTTTTTGTCGGTTCAACAGCTTCTAAAATTTGAAAGACCATTTGAAAAATTTCGCCTCATTTAAGTTTATCAGTTTTTACGTAATTAAAAATTTAATACATAGACTATATTTTTAATTAAATTAATTGTTATTAATCAATAGTAATTTTTGTTAAAAAATTTAAAAAATTTCTTAATAAAACGTTCCACAAGGATCCGTTTTGGGCCCGATACTGTTCTTAATTTTTATTAATGATCTGTCATACGAGTTGATCAACAAAAATGAAAAATATGCTGATGATACAAAAGTCATGTCGATTATTAGAGATCTTAAAGATAATTTAACACTCCAAAGAGACATTGATTTTATTTCAAGTTGGTCAATTACATGGTCTATTGATTTAAACATTGAAAAATGTAAAGTTATGCACGTTGGACGCAATAATCCGAATTTTGATTACTCGATTTTTAACAAATATGGTACACAATTTATGTCAAAATCTATTTTGGAAAAAGATCTTGGAATTTATGTTCAAAATGACTTAAAGTGGGCTAATCAAGTAAATTATAGCGCTGCCCGCGGTAACCGTATATAGGTATGTTAGTTAAAAGTTTTACCACGTTAAACATTGAAACATTGAGGCTACTATATACGTCGCTTGTAAGACCACATCTTGAGTTCGCTGTCAGTTCATGGTGTCCTTAATTAAAGAAAGATATAATTGTGTTGGAGAAAGTTCAAAGGAGAGCAACAAGACTAGTTCCCTCTACCAAGGGTTTTGATTACGAAACAAGACTAAAGTTTGAATCTTACAAATCTAGAAACTAGGCGTACTAGAGGTGATCTTATTCAAATGTTCAAGATAGCATATGGGTTTGAGTCAATTAACTTATGTAATGATGTTTTTAAGACAAATAGTCGAAACTACAACTTAAGAAGTCATTCAAAGTGTATAGTCAAAGAGTATGTGAGAAATTGTATGCAGTGCTACTTCTTCTTAACAAATTGAGTTGTAAATGTATGGAATTCCTTGCCTCAGTTCGTTATTGATGCACCGTCGATAAACAGTTTTAAAGCAAGATTGGATGAATGGTTAACAAAACAACGTATAGTTATGACTTAAGTTACTGCCATGGCTCTTAAGAGCTTAACCCGTAAGGGTCGCAGTAAATTACTACTACTACTACTAAACATAAAATATCAAAAAATACAATTATAAAATGAATTTTTCTCAATTATTATGAAATCCATTTAAATTCTCGAAAACTATACTTCTTGGAGAAAATCTAGACATATTTTCAGAAAGCTCGTTAAATTCTCTTCAAGAAAAATGGGGGTTAGTTGCGGGTCAGTAGGGGGTCAGGTTTTTAAAAATATAAAAATATTCATTTTTCACAAAAAATAAAAATTTTGGAGAAAAACTAATTTAATTTTAAAAAAAAAAAAGAAAAAATTCAAACTAAATGATATACTAAAACTTTTGAAAATATTTTTGCTTTGCAAAAAAAATGGGGGTCAGGAATTTAAAAAAAACTGGGGGTCAGTGTTTTTGTAGGACCCAAAATTACGGCCAATTATTTATTTTATTTATTTATTTAGATATTAATTAGCCTCCCTTAGGAGAAGTAAAAATGAAAATCATGAAGAATTAAAAAGTGTTCGTAAAAATTTAATTAAAAAAATATATAAATAAAAAAAGTATTTCAAGTATTTCAATTACATTCTGAAGAATGTTTTCTGTCGATTCTGATTTATTTTTTAACTTAAAATAATTTTTTAACTGAAATCTTTATAAAAATCAAAAAAGTAATGGCAAAGTGGCATGAAATCGAATCTGTCAAAATTCTTTTTTAAAAAACAATATTGTCTTTGAAAAGCTTGAAGAAAAAATTAGAAATGCTTTTGCTCGAAGCAAAAGAAGTCCGAATTAATTAATCTTAAATTAAAATAGTTTTTAAAATCATTAATTGATATTTTTATTACTTGTTTTCGTATCATAAATAAAATTATTTTTATATTTTTTAATTTGGGGAATATATATTGAACTAGTTTTTTTCAAAAAAAAGTAGATTATTTAAATCAGATATTTTTTTTTAAAAGCCGCAAGTATAATATTATTGCATAAAATTAATCAAAATTTTTTTAATACTTGAATAAAATTTTGATTTCACTGCCAAAAGTTTTTATGCTATTATTCGAAAAAATGATTCTTTAGATTAATAAAAATGATTATTTAGTTATTCAAATTTATTTATCTGTAAAATTTAAAATTAATCAGATTCTTAAATGGAATATTAAAATTTTTCAAACAAATTTAAAAAAATTTATAAAAATTAGAACCATAAATAGATATATTTAAAAAAATAAAAAATAAAAAATCATTTTTTCTCTTTTTCATATTTTTCCGAAAGTCTATCTAATAATTTTAAAAGTAAAACTTTTTGCTTGATACTCAACTCATCTTCGTATTCATCTGAGATTGGATACATTAAATTGGATTCGTAGTCATATTCCATAGGCTTTGCATTATAAAATTTTAAATATTTTTTTTTCAAATCTTTTTTTTTTTTGTAAGATTCAATATCTGACAAAACCCGTTCAATTAGACTCTTTTTGTCGTGATGAACCGACTGATCATCATCAACTGGAATCGCATCCATGTCGAAAGACCTTTTTCCGCCGCCAGCAAAAGCGCCCATACAAGCCATATGAAGTGGAAAATTTCTTGTAAAAAAATCTTAACTAATTTAAAAGTAATAGAATATTTATAAAAAATTACCGGCAAAAATTTTCAAAATTTTTATAACCAATAAACCTTGCTTCCAAGGTGCGCACTGACATTGCAAACAATAACAAGCAAATAATCATTTTATTTAACTTCACGATTGAACTTATTGTTCCAAATTTGTTACCACCTGATCTAATTGTTTCAATTAAAGCAGAATTGTTTGTTTGCTTTGACATGGAATTTTTGCGTGAAATATTTTGCCGACTCTCGTCTAATTTCATTTTCTAAATTAAAATTTTAATAATTTAAACAATTTAATTAAAATAGATGATTCGGTTCCTTGATCACCTTCGCGGTTAAATAAAAATTCAATCCAAAATTTTTGTGGTCTAATTAAAAGTAAAAAGTTCTCCAAATTAAAATTTATAATCAAAATTTGAAGACAATCTGCGTCAAGACCCTAGTCAGAATGCTAGATAGCTTCACTGATTTTTTCGGCTGTAATTTCAATCCAAATTTAAGAAAAAAACTTACTCCCTAAAAATTCAAATATAAATTTGAACGGAAGTCGACGTTTATTTAAATTAAACACAAATAAAATATAAGTTTTTCACTTCTAATAATTACAGCGGAAATTTTATTTAATAAAAAAAGCAACAGGAACATTAGAAAAAAATTATATCACTTCAAAAAATGAAATAAATACGTCTAATCGTCGCAATGACGCAAAAAAAACTCTTAAAAATATTTAAACGTAAGATAAATTGCAAAATAAGTAAACAATTAAAATATGCCCGGCTTAAAAAGTTATCTGAAATAATCGACACCGAACAAACATTACTCAACAATTGAGCAATAACCTTTGGCTAAAATTTAGAATTGACTCAATCTTATTAACAAAAAATTGTAAATAAAAATAAGAATTAAAACCTAGGTTACAGAAAACCATAAGATTTCCTTTTTTTGGGATTCCTTTATTGGATTTGCATTTTTTTAATTTGGGATAAAAAAACAATTGAAAAGCAACCAAATAAAAATCTTAAATATTTTTTTAATCCAAAAAAATTTTTGATTCAAAGGTATTTTAAACAAAAATTTGAATATCATGTTTGACTTTTTCGTTAATTGTATTAAAAATTCCTATACAAACACAATCAGATTAACTTTTTATAAAGCTAGCTTTTAAAAAATTTTCTTCGAAATTAAGAAGTCCCTTTGTTTTTTCTAGTTTCAACTTAAAAGTCTTCGATTTTCAACTAAGTAATAATTTTGCTTAAATTTTTTGGAATTTCTATGCTGCTTTGATATTTATTTCATGCAGGAAATATTTTTTTATTTAAAAATTAAAAATTTTTAAAAATCTCGCCACAAAACTAACAAAAATTACTTGAACTTTTAAAAATGTAAACTTCAAAAAATTCATTTGTGAGAAAAATATATTTAATGTTTTTTTAATGGTGTCAGGCTTACATAGCTTTGTATTTATGTTATGTTTAATAAAAAATCCAACATTTCTAACTAGATTTTTTAAATTAAAAAATTTTCACCTTTTAGGAGACTATTCATAGATTTGAAAATAACTTAAGGCTAAAATTTCTCTTCAATAATTAGTTTTAAACTCGTTGGAGCAATGCGTGGTCTTACAGTGTGCATGATTTTCATTATTTTGTCTAATCATTTAGTAATGATTCATTAAAAAAAATTGGATTTAAATTTTGGTCAAACAAAGCCGATATATCATAAAAAACTTGTTTTGGCAAGATTTATGGGCTTTTATGATTTAAAAAATAAATTGAATTTTATCTTAATCAGTTTTCGAATTTTGATCAAACAGCTTTTTGGTCAAATCGACTCACTTTTGCCAAAAATAGGTTAATTAATCAAATTGAAAAAATAATCTGAATAAGCGAAATAAAATGATGACTAATTTTCATTCAAAAAAAATTATTAAATATTAATGTTAAATTTTAATCACTCAATTTAGCTGACACTTTATTCATAAATTTTTTTAAAATTATTTTTAACGATGAAACGCTTTTTTTCTAATTAATTATTATTCATCTTTTTAGTAACCCACATTGAATTGAATTAAATTGGATATTTACTCATGGCTTTAGATGTAAATTTGGAAACTTTTTATCTAATGAAAATTTACTATATCAAAAATTGTCTTTTTTTCAAATAATCAAAATTTTTGTTTTCAATTCTTTTATATGTGCTCTTTTTAATTTAAAAAATCTAGTAAGTAAATAATTTAATTCTTGTCATAAAATAGAACATGACGCAAAGCTTCTCTCTGTCATGAACCAACTTAGTCAACAAACAAAACACCCTACAAACTAAGGACTTTTTAAACGATGACTTTATTTGCCTATCATTAAAAACCTAAATTTTACTTTTAGATTTGAACAAAAAATGCACATGCTTGAATTCCAATGGCCTATGTAGAGCCGTAGAATGATTTAGGTCCTAAAAGTCTGATTAATGCCAATATTTTGCTTTCTAATTTTCTTCCGATAGTTTTTTTTCAAAATTTGTTTACCAATTAGAAAATAAAAAACGATTTAAAAAGTTGCTCAAGCTTATTTACTCAAAAACTCAATTAGTTTTTTAAAAGAATTTTTTGTCGGCTCAATTGCCTAATGATGACTCATTTTTGACGTAAAAATTCCTCCAGAATACGTGATGCTCATTTGAAACAAAGACACTTTTTTTTTCTAATAAAAAAATTGAATAAAATTTTGTCAAGGATACAATAAAAATTTAAAAGAAGTTAAAATTAAATATTAATTTTAAAAAATTTTTGATAATGAAAAATGCCTAGCAAAACAAACAATGAATTTTCAACTCAAGGTGATGAATATGAAGAGACGAAATTTGAGGCAACGCCAAAAAGGTTTTCGGCCAAATCGAATAGGCCAAAGATGTCTTCAGGTGATTTGAGTAAAGAGAACTTGGCACAGATAGACGAATAGTAAAAAATTATCTAAATGGCTTTAATTGTTTTAAATTTTACCAAATAGCATTGAAAAATCTCATAAAAATGAACATGCTAGATTGTATATCATGACCTTTGGCGGAATCGCTTGTCTCTTGTTCATTCTGAGTAAGACTAGATAATTTTCTACTTACCTTTATCCAACTCTACTTTAGTTTTCATGGCCGGAAACCATAACTCGAATTATAAAGACCTAGATTTTAATATATCGAAAACTACATGTGTGCATCATCTAAAAGAAATAATCAAAAATTTAAATAAATGTAAGCCTAGTGTATTTTCTAGAATTAAATTAAATTTCATTTTAAGCAATTGATTTTACCTCGCTGGTTGTTTTTTTTTTCCTCATATTTATTTTGATAAACAATATACTGATGACGATAAAACTGAAATCTTTTTTAGAAAAACGCTTAAAGAAAAATGAGCTCGTTATAAAATATTACTTGTTAAAAAATGTAGTTGGTGAGAAAAAAAATGTCAGAGAGTCCAGAATAAGCGTAATCCAAGAAAAAAAAGCCAAAAAAAAATTGTTATATGACAAAATTTAGAGTTATTTGTTTAAATAAATACTTTCGCAAGATTTAATGTTTTAAAATTCGATTTCCTTTATTAAAAGGTTTTCATTTAAAATAATGACTAATTTATTCAAATGATTGTTGGAATCAGAAAAACGGGTCAAAGTTATAGTCGTAAAGCTTTTTCATTATTTTTTAAAAGTATCTTCTTTTTAATATTCATAATCAACAAACTGGTTTTGCTTTATTTTTGTTTTAAATCCAAAACCTTTGAATAAACTTTAGTGATCAAGATCCTTGGAATGTAGCATTTTTTCCATGTCGTGAAGTCACCGTTATCACCAAATTTTGATCGCATGGGCATCCCAGGTTTCATCACTTCAAATTTTAGGACTTATCTAATTGTAACTTTAACTTTTGCCTTCATTTATCATTTTGACATATTCAATTAAATAATGCCAAAAAAGATTACCAAATTTCAAAATCAAAAAAAAAATATTTTCGTTATAACAAAAACTTTTTGAAATTTAAATAAATTTCAGTAATTAATTTCATTTATTTTTTTTCTTATTACGCAGTTTTACCATTAGCTCAGTAATATTTGGTAAAAATTAGTAATTTAGAGTAATTTTTTTATAGATTAAATGATAGTTTGTCAAAGAGAAATTCGAAATTTGCGCCTTGCTAATTTTTGAACATATTACTCATTTTTTTTATCAATAAAGATACCTTGTCATATAAAATTTCTGAATATTTAAAAGCTTTTTCAAATATTATTCCTTAAGTTAGCCATTTTGAAAAATACAAATTATTTTATTTATATTTGATTAAATTTTTGGCTAGCTGCAGGTACAATATGAAATTTAAAAGAAAATTTTAAATTAGATTGACGGTTAATCGAAAGGGTCGATTAAAGAATATTTGAGACAAAAATTATAAATATTAAACAAAATAAAATTTGTTTATTGGAATGTAATTTTTATTATTTTATTTGAAGAATAATTT
This sequence comes from Brachionus manjavacas, assembly GCA_019054805.1. Taxonomy (NCBI): domain Eukaryota; kingdom Metazoa; phylum Rotifera; class Eurotatoria; order Ploima; family Brachionidae; genus Brachionus; species Brachionus manjavacas. The sequence continues at coordinate 9,185,757 of JAHQIY010000003.1, read as the reverse complement.
AGGAACAGGACTTCAAGGCGGCTTAATCCCTCTTTTTAGGCCCTCTTGATAGTAAATTTTTGATTACAAAAGTGTTTTTGGGTAAAGAAAATAAAAAAATTGATTAAAAAATACTCTTTAATTGTGTTTGAAACCTGGCCGAAGTTTCGGCAATCTTATTTTTCTTTAAATTCATTTATATCTTCTGAAATCAATGCATGTTTTGATCTCGATTTAACAAATTTGACGAAAAGTGAATTTGGTCTCTTGTCAATTTTTTCTATGTTTAGTGTTCTGTGGATTTTGTCCATATTCTTTTTCAGTGGAAAAATTTAATTATATTAATTAGTAGAATTTTAATTTAATTATAAATTTAATTAGTAGAATTTTGTTTTTGAAAATTTGAAGGTCTTTTTTAATTTCTTGTCTGCCAGAATTTAAAATAACGAAGCAGTAATCAAATAGGGATCTAATCAGGGATTTGTATTGCGTCTTGTTTAATGAGATTGAATTGCTCAATTTAAAACTTTTTATTTTTCTCAAAATGTTAATTTTTGAAGACACTTTTTAAACAAAATCCTTAAAATCCTCTAAAATTTTTAGTTTTGGATCAAGTATCGAGAAATTTAAAGTGAGGCTCTTAGGGAATAGGTTCAGATTTGATATAAAGTCCATCGACTATTTTCTCTGATAATTATTTATTATTTATTTTAAACTTTTTTTTTCACTGCTCTTTGAAGGACTTCTATTTATCTCGTTTTTAGATTTGTGTGTGAACCAGATAAAAAGATCGTCTGCAAAACTTGTACATCTAGCGAAAGACTTTTACTATATCACTTAAATATAAAAATTGTCTTCCTTTTTAAAATTTTCACTGCTTTTAATAATTTAAAATTATTGAATCATGCCTTCTTGATAAACCCTGAGTTTTGAGGCCAACTCTCCTTATTTTTTTTTTTATCAAACCTATTTTATTTTATCAAAATTAAAATGTAGGGACAATTTGAAAAAAAATTTTAAAATAAATTAAATTTTTTTACGGATTTGGACCCGCTTCAAAAATTCATTTAATGAGAAGACTTTACAAGTTGAAAATACTATATTATGATTGATATGGTACTAAGTGTAGGGGCTAAAACTTCTTTTTCGAGTTTTGATGCATTAATACAATGGAATACTTTAGTAAAACTTTTTTGATATGTTTTTTGCTTGAAGAAAAAAAGGGGATGTCAATAGCAATATTAGTGTTGGTGATCGATAAAAATTTTTGATAAATTTCTCAAGTAAGCATAAAATTTGTTTAAGTAGGAATTAATTTTATTAATGGTAATTTGCAAAAACACACTTAAAAAAACTAAATAAATAAATTTAAATTTAATTAATTATTGATTATAATTTTATTTATTTTTCAGACATTAGAAATTTTTATTTTTTAATTTAAAAGGTATTTGTATCTTGATAAAGCTATTTTTTTAATTAATAGTTATTTAGATTTAAATTTAATTTTTTCGAATAAAAAAATTTAAATTTTTTTTATAGCTCTTGGCAAATTTATGCATTTTACTTGTGATAAAATAAGTACATGCCTTCTGCAAAAAACCATAAATGATTTTGCTTAAAATGATTGATATTACATTAAACCTGTTTGTTTAATTATTAAGCAATTTAAAAATATTTTTATTAATTTTAAAGTTATATGAAAGATGGATAGTAGTAGTAGTTCTTGCTGCGACACCTAACACCTAACATGGATGGGTGATTTCAGTATAAACTTTGTGTTTATTTAAAAATAAAAATAAATTAACTTTCTTTTTCTCATCCTAAATGAAGGGATAAAAGCCTCTTTTATGGCCCATTTTAAAAGTTTAATTTAATTAAATATTTTTAATTTATATTAGCAGATTTAACTCTTGTTTAATTTTTTATTTAAAAATATTCAATAATTGATTGAATAAACAATTTGTTTATCGGTCTAAAATTATTAGCATAAAAATATTCTTAGCTTTGAAATTTAAATTTCTTCAGTTTAAAAAATTCGGTTTTGAAGCATTAGTTATTTATTTGATTGATTGTTGCTTAGAAGAAGGGAGATCATAAATATTCAATAAAATTAAAACTTATTTATTTTGACTGAATTTAGAAGCTTTAAATTTCGATACAGGCTTTTTAAAATCTGATTCACCTATTTCCGAATGAACAACGGAAACATTTTTTTCAACTATTTCTCCGGTGAAAGCTTTTTGTGGTTCGAATTTTTCCAATTTAGCATTTTTGGGCTCGGTTTTGACAGATTCTGGCTCAAAAGTTTGCTGTGCTGCATCAAATGAAGATGCTTTTTTAAGAATCGACTTTGGTTTACGAAACAAATTGTAAATATCTGCCGGAGAATTGATCTCGACTTTATCTCGTGAAAATTTCAATTTTCGATCTAATTCTTCAATTTTTTCGCCTTTGGTATGTTTTATCTCAATTCTAATGGGTTCTAAATGCTGGCTTATTTCCTCTTCTGTTTCAGTGTCTCCATCACTTAAGTCGTCTTCGTCGTCTTCTTGTATATCTTCGATTTTAACTTGGTCTTCATTTACATCTGACCATTTAACTTGTTTTTTTAATGATTTTTCAAATTTTAAATTGTTTTCCCGGTCAACACCTCTGTCATATTCATTCATTAGATCCCTCAAATTTTCATCTTCCACAAACTTTTCACCAAAGTCCAATTTTTTGATATCTTCCTCGAGTTTTTGCATAAAACTTTCATTTTTGTTCTCTTCTTCAACTTCTTCCTCTTCTACATCAGGCTCAACTTTAGGTTTATAGAGGCTCTTCAGATTATTTCTTTTCTCAGACTCAAGTTCCAGCGAAGTTTTCAAAGCTTTCTCTTGTAATTTTCGGCGTATTTCTTTTTTTTCTTCTTCGCTGAGACTTTTTTTCGCCACAGCTGTTTCAACTTCCTCGTACTTTTCTTCAATGTTCACATATTGCTCTTTTTCCTTGAAAAGTTAGTCTAGTTTAAAACTTAAGATCCAAAGGCCAGTTTTACTCTGAGTAAATTTTGGGTCCAATTTATTTGTTCTGTAAGATTCTTTTTTTCCTTGTCTAGATCTTCGAGAAATTTATTAATGTTCAGTAATCTTCGGTCAATAACATCACATGCTTGTTTGGCTGATTTTTCGGCAAACCAATTGTCACCGAGCAGAACTAGGACTTCGTTGGTGTTGATCAACCGTCCCTGCATAAAAGCCACCTTTGATATGGGAATAGTGACTTGGTATCTTAGCTCATGAGGCAAGGTCTCAAGGCGTGATTTTAAATTTAGATAGTCATCTTTAAATTTTTGCCAATTTTTTATTTTTTGAAGACATAATTGCATGTACTTTAAAATTAAATTTAGCTTTTATTTAATTTATAAATAGTAACAGCTATACATTTTCTTGTTCTTTCTGTAGTCGGACAAAATGTTCCAATTTTTCAAAATTTCCGGACATTGTCGAAAAAATTTAAAATTTTTTTTTATTTAATTTTCAAATTTGAATCAATTGTACGAAAAATCACGTGATTCAATTAAATTTATGAATACTTACACAGATTCTAAATTAAATGAACTTTTAGACGCCTCGCTTGATTCAGCTTCAACAGCGTCATCAAACTACCCGATATTTCAATAAAAATTTTTTTTTTGCTTAAAAATTTTTATATGAAAAATATCATTTTTTTTTTTACTACAAATTTTCAAAAAATCAAATATTTTTTCAAAGTTTCCTTAAATCATTTTTAAAAACTTATACAAGAAATTTCTATGCATTTTTTTTAACATATAATTATTTTAAAATGGCTAATAATTTAAATAAGAGCTAAAATAATTTTTTGCGTAACTAATTTATCAGTAAAAATAGCTTCAGTAGTGACTTGACATAAGGATCCATGGTAAATTTAGGTAATTTTACGTAAAATTTTCCATTTTTAACAATTCTTGTTTTACGTTGAAAATAATATAATTACCATTTTTTACGTTAATTTACGTAATTTTACGTAAAATTACTTAAATTTACCATCGATCCCTATGTCAAAACACTACTAAAAAAACAACAATAATATGCTTGATTGATGGATCAATATGTATAGCTGTTTTTGAAAGTCAGAGCATTTTTATTAAAATATAGATGCATCTAAGTCTGTTTCATCTGGATTGTTTAATTTTGGTGGTCAAATAACTGAGGTAGTTGACGATTCAGAGCCGGTCATTTTATTAATCAAACAAATACTAGTTAAATTCGTATTAGTTACTAGTTGTATTCGATATCATATCGAATTTAAGAAATTAGAAATTTTATAATTCTCTTCATAAATATTTTTCTTTCGATATGGTTTAATTTTTTGTGTTTGAATTACAAAATGTATCCAATGTTGAAATTACATTGAAAAAGTGCGATGTTTCAAATATTTTTTTCAGTTTCAAAAAAAAAAAAAAAATTTAAGTTAGTATTGCAAACATTTTCATTTTTGAAATTAAAATTTTTGGTGAAATAGAATGAGTTTAATTTTTGTTTGGAAATTTGATAAAAAATATTGAAAATTCTTTTTTTACTTTAAAACAATTCATTTATTTATTTTTTACCGAGCAAATGCTCCTTCAGAATAAAAACATATTAAAAAACTAAAAATAAAGTTAAATGATATTAAATAAAAAAATGAAAATGAATAAAAAGAAAAAAAAAGATAAATAATTCATTCAGATTTAAGTCTATATTCAATCGTTGTAAAACTGGGTGTTGTAGATGAACCAAAGTTCAATTATTATCCGAACAATTCTTGTTCTCAGATTTTGTGAAGTATTGGTTCACCCAATTTTTTTGTTCAAAAATAGAATTTTTCGAAAAATTTTTAGATTTGAACAAATTGAAAAAAGTATTTAATTGAATGTCTAATTCTCTAAACTTATTATTTTTAATTTGAAGGAGCTTTAGAAATAGCTTAGCATTTGCTCTGATCTAGTTGACTTGGTTTTACCCTTTCAACAATCCCAAATACCCAAATGCTCTCTTTACTTAAATCTTTGCCTTTCAGCATAAAATTATAAAAATTAAAGAAAATTAAAATTAATTTTTCACCCTTTAAGAGTTTGACTTTGAGGGACATAGGTCGCTATGTCGCAAAATTTACCTCCTCCGCCAAACTTTAAATTTTTTAATTAATTATTTTTTTCTTTACATTAGCTTTTTCTAAATAGATGAAAAAATTTCAAAATAGGTGAACAATTTTTAGTTTAGGTTCAAAAAACTTGAGAACAAGAATTAATCCAGTAACAGGTGAACCATAGTTTACTTAACATTGAGTTTACATAACTTCAATGGTATGTAAACTAAAGGAAAGTTTAGTAAGAGATGTCCTTTTAGGTTATTAAAACAAATATAATTTAATTAGAAACTGCCAGCATGGTTTTGTCCCTAACAAAAAATGTGTTACAAGTTTGTTGGAAACTCAAGATATTTATCTGGGAGTTTAAATGTAAAAAAGCTTGTTGACATTGTGTGTATGGACTTTATTTATTTATTTGTTTTCTGTACCGAGCTAAAGCTCCTTCAGATTAAAAAAAAATTAAAAAAAAAAAAGTAATTTTTTGTTAGACAAAATCTTACTTAAGTTTGACCTTGAGTTACCCCGTTTTTTAATTTCGTCAACCATTGAGTTGAAATTTAATTTACAGTCAAAATTAAAACCTAAAAATTTAATTTCTTTTTGGCTTTCAATTTTATTTCCATATAACTTTAGATCAAAAACAGAAAGATCTTTATTGCATTTTGACAAGACCACTAGACATGAATTTTCAACTTAAATTTTCAGTTTTATTTGAAAAGCCATTTTTCTAATTCACCTAAGTATTTATTCTTCTCACTTCCTAAGTTTCCATTTTTCTAGTAAAAAAATAGTGACCAGATCGTCGGCAAAAAAAAAAGGGTATTCATTTTTGATCTTATTTCTTCTAGGAATATCGTTGATAAACATGCTGAATAGTAAGGGACTAATAACAGACCCTTAAGGGACACTTGTTGGAATTGGATATTCATCACTTTTGCTATTAATGCTTACTCTGAATTTTCTCGAGTCGAGAAAAGAATTTATCCAGTGAACCAGATAGTTTGGAACATTCATTTTAAAAAGCTTAAAAATTAGACCAACATGCCAGACTCTGTCAAATGTCTTCGAAATATCGAAAAATAAGCCATTGGCTTTTCCTTTCTATTAACACTCAAAGGTCCAAAGGTTTTAAAGACCCTTTTTGATGCTTATTTTGCTCTTTGCTCAATATATTTAATCATTTTTGACAATTTTTTTTTTTCATCAAATCTAAAATCAAAAAAATACAATAATTAATTCATTTTTGTTTTAAAATTTTTTATTTTTCTGCAAAAAAAATAATTTATAGGTTAAGGCCCAAGAGGGTTTTTTTAGGACCCAACAGAAATATTGTCTTTTTTTTTGTAAAATAAATTGAAGACCAAGCTAATTATGCTTTAAATTTCAAAATCTACTTAAATTAAATAATTCCTTTTATAAATTACAATTTTATGAACCATGTCTCGACGAAAAGCTGCCTTACAAGCCCTTGAACTTCTTAGATATGCGGATGATACCCAATCAGTAGTCTCTGATGATGATGATAATGATTTTGAAGATGAAATGGAAACAAAAAATCAGCCTAATGCTGAATATGATTCAGTTGAAGACTCTGATATTGAAGAAACTGAAGAAACTAACATAGACAAAATTTCGAAAAATGAAACGATATGGATAAGATTGAAAGATGGAGAAGATTAAATAATTATTATTAAAAAAATTTAGATAAAAATATTTTTTTCTTGAATTTTTATCAAATTTTTTTTAAAAATAATTTTAGGTTTTTACTTAAATCTAGACTAATTTTTTTTTTAAAGTGTAACAAAAATGATAAAAGACATTTATTTTTGCAATCTGTAACATTTTTTAACAAAATTTGAATAAATAATCTAGTTTATTTTATCTAAAAAGCAAATCTTATTTTAGGGTTTTTTTGGACCCCTTTGGTCCTTAACGTAATAAAAAAAATTGGGCCTTTGAGTGTTAAAAGATTAAACAACTTTTTGAATAAGAGAGAAAAGATTACCAGCAGTTAGTGGGTATATCCTAAAACCTGATTGTTTCTGAATCAAAAAGCTATGTTTTTCTAAGTAAGAGTATAATCCAAGGTTAATAATTCGTTCTAGTAGCTTTCCAAGACAGCTTGTCACGCTAATAGGCCTGTTGTTGGAAGGATCATGTGTTGGATTAGACTTCTTAGGGATCATAATAACATTTGTAGTTTTCCATGCTTTAGGAATATCTCCTTTTTTAAGACTTAGGTTGAAATGAAAATTTAAATTAAATCATATAAAATATTTGAGGTAAGTTTTTTAACAATTGATTGTGTATTTGATCAGGTCCTGATGATGCATCATTTCTTAATTTTTTTAGATCCACAATCAAGTTATTGATTCATTAAATTCGAAGTTACTATGCTTTTCGAAATAATTTTTATTAGAGTTAATTATTTCAGAATCTTTTTCAGTGTTATTTAAGATTGACTTTAGTAAAGCTTTTGATTAAATACCACAAAAAAAAGAAGCAAATAAAAGCTCTATCTTAATGAAATATTTGAGTTTCTAAAAAAGTGGATTGAAGTTTTTTTAACAGAAAAAAGCAAAGAGTGGTTTAAAGTGATGTGTGTTCATCTTAGAGGCATGTTTTGAGTGATTTTCAGTATTAGTTCCACTTTTTTTTGTTATTTTATAAATTATTTGTCAGACGGAGTAAAGACTTTAGTGTCATTAGCAATTTGTTTACTAGGATTATTCAGAACCTGGAAGACATCGCTAATTTAGAAAACGATTGGTATGTTGTTTAAATGGTCAAGTGAGCGGAAAATATTTAATTAATTCGCCATGGTACTAACAATAAAAAAGGCAACTATTTCTTGACCGACCTGGGAAGCATCCTAATGGAATCAACTCAAGAAAGAGACTTTGGAACAATCGCCAGTAGTGATTTGAAAACTCAACCCCAAATTGCGGCAGTCATTAAGAAAACTAATCAAACCTTGTGTCTCATCAGATAGACTTTTAAAAATCGTGACATAGAAGCATTCAAGAAGTTGTATACCTAATTGGTTAGATCTCATTTAGAAAATGCAGTTCAAGCTTGGAATCCGATGTTAAAGAATTCAAATTCCAGACATAAGCCATGATGAACGTCTTAGAACTAACTATGATTGAAGGAAGAATAATGAGAGGAAATTTAATTGAACAGTTTAAGATTGTAAAAGTTTTGGATAAGGTTGAATGACAATACCCTTGGTTCAAGTATCTGAACATTATGGGAAAAGAAGTCTCAGTTATGTTTTTTGAAAAGCAGAAATGGATAAACAAGATTTGATTTTCTTATGAAGTCGTGAATGAGTAGAAAAAGTTGCCAAGAGAAGCGGTTGAACAAAAAAAGTTAAATGGATTTAAAAAAAAAGGTGGATACTTCTTTTGGTAAGGATAAATTTTTAAGGTAACTAAAGCAAAACTAATTATTGTGATCAGTTTAAGGATGATTGACAATCATCCTTATTTTAAAACCTTTTTATTTTATTATAATTATTAAATAAAAAAAATGAAAAAAATTTAATTCTATTTTGGTTTCTTTTTTTGTGTCTCTTTCAAAATTTTTAATTTTGGTTGCAATTATTTTTTTTGTTCCAATTTCTTTTTTGCCACGTTTACACTTAAAGTTAATTCAAAAAATATAGTTTAATAAGTTTAATTTTAATTAAAGGTAGTTTTGCAAATAATTAAAAATTTTTTAACTACAAAAAAAAATAAAATTTTTCCAAACAGAAGTCAACAGTTAACAGTATTTTCATTATCTAGCTAGCATGAAGCTAAAAATTTAAATCTTATTTTAAATAAATTTTAAATTTCTATGTGAAATGAATAAACAAATTTTTAATTATAATTTTTTAAAATGATATTTAGAAAATTTGTTTTTTCAAAATGATTTTTATCTATAAAACAATACTTTCTGATTAAATATATTTTTTAACTGTCTAGTCATAATGTAAAACAACTTTTTGAAAAAGTTCATTAAAAAAATTAATTATTTTTCAAATTAAAAGCGCTGGCAAATAATAATAAATTAAAATAAGTACAAAAATCTTTTTCAAGCTAAAAACTATCCGCCGTAAAAAAAAATTCTACATAATTGATCATTTTTGTATAGGTTTTTAAGGCTCTATTTTTATTTGAAAAAAAATGAAAAAAAATTTAAAAATTAAAAATCGTACACATATCCGAATGAAAAGATCCCATAATTTATTTGCTGAACTTCAAATTTAAAAAATAGTCATAATTTAGAAAATTTTGTATGTGCTTTTATTTTAGATTAGAAATGAGCACAAAAACTGATCAAGTCCAAACATCGATAACCAAAACCATAGTCTTAACCTCATTCTTATGGCTAGTCGTTGGCGCTGGCTTCTACCACACTTTATTCAGCACTCGGATTCATATTTCTGTTACAGATGAGTGTCAATCTCGGATTAGTACTCTTGAAGAAGAACTGGTCAAAAACCGGGAACTCTACACCAAAATTGTAAAACTGTTACCACAACAAGCTGTTCAAGAAAATGAGTCATTTACCAAAGAAGCAAGTTTTAAGATTTTGCCAAGAATAGACTCTCAACCGAAATCTGTAGAGGAATTATTAGTCAAAGGTCCTGAGCTAGAAATTCAAAAGCCAGAAGACGACAAATCCGAATGGACAGTGGTAGATTATTCCAACGAGCCCACAAATCCGCCAGAATGGCCTGGTGAAAATGGCCGAGGAGTAGTCATTCCAGAACATTTAAAAGAAGAGTCTAAAGAAAGATTTAAAGAAAATGAATTTGACATTGTAGCTTCTGATTTAGTTGCCTTAAATCGCTCAATACCTGACATTAGATCTGAAGCGTAATATAAACTAACTTAATAGATTAATAAAAAAATGTTAAAACTTTAAAGCTGTAAAAACCGTGCTTATCCGGTCAACTTGCCAACTACCAGTATAGTGATTGTTTACCATAATGAAGGAAATTCAACCCTTTTGCGAGGCCTGACCAGCATATGCAACAAAACTCCATCAAAGTACCTAAAAGAAATCATTTTAGTTGATGACGCCAGTGTTGATAGAGACTATTTACATGCGCCACTTGATGAATTTGTGAAAACGCTGCCTGTTCCGGTTAAAATAATCCGCAATGAGGTTCGCATGGGTCTTATGAGATCGAGATTGAGAGGAGCTAATGCGGCCAGTGGTGATACACTCACATTTCTTGATGCTCATATTGAATGCACTAGTGGATGGCTTCAACCACTTTTATTCGAAATAAAGAAAAACAAGTTGAAAAAAATTTAAAATTTTTAGATAAAATTTTTTAATTAAATAATGTAACAGAAAAGCAGTGGTAAATCCAATTATTGATGTGATTTCGTATCAAAATTTTGGCTATTCATCAGGCTCGGAAAAAACTTATGGAGGTTTTGATGCTAAGTTTGTGTTTCATTGGATTCCAGTCCCGAAACGAGAAGACTTGAGAAGAAACAATGACGAATCGTTACCGCTAAGGTAAATACGAAAATTTTTTTTTTAATTTTTAACAAGAAAAATTAATTTCTTATCTAGGTCTCCAACGATGGCTGGTGGTCTATTTGTGATAGAGAGAAATTTTTTTTATGAAATAGGTGCTTATGACGAAGGAATGGATATTTGGGGTGCCGAAAATATCGAACTCTCTCTAAGAGTATCAATTTTAAATTTTATGTTTTCACAATCTATTAATTTTTGTTTTCAAATCTAAATTTATTAACATTTTTTAAAAAAGGAAGACTCGACAAATACTTTATTTTATAATTTTTTAATTGAGGTTTAATAGATTGTACACTTTAATAGTGATGATTATTTTTTTCTTGCCGACTAGATTTGGATGTGTGGTGGCACTTTGTTAATCCTCCCTTGTAGCCATGTTGGTCACGTTTTTCGCAAAAAAACGCCATACAAATTTCCTGGTGGAACAAACAAGGTGATTTTTCGAAACACCCGTCGAGTTATTGAAGTTTGGACCGATGAATACACAAAATATTTTTATAATGTAATGCCAGATTTGTTAACTGTAGAAGCCGGAAATATAACTAATCGAGTAGAATTGAGAAAAAATTTACAGTGCAAATCTTTCAGATGGTACTTGGACAATATTTATCCCGAAACACATTTGCCAATATACTTTTACCATTTAGGAAGTGTAAATGAACTAAAAAAAAACTAAATTAAAATTTTTATTTTTGAATATTATAAGATTAAAAATGAGGAATATAATTTTTGCTTGGACGTTTTGAAAAGAAAAAGTGGTGAAGATTGTGGTGCTTCGTCTTGCCATGGAAAAGGAGGGAATCAAATGTTTGAATATTCACTTAGTAAAAAACTAATAGGAATGGGCATGTGCTTGGAATCTACGGCCAAAGGTGGCATAGTAAAATTAAACACATGTCAGGAATCGGCAGCGCTACAAACTTGGGATTATGATGAAGAAAGACAATTTTTAAAAAATAGAGGATCTGGCCTCTGTTTGACTATTAGCGAACTAAGAAACTCTGTAATAATGACGATTAATTGTGATCCTGATAACAAATCTCAAAAATGGTCATTTTATGATCCAATGGTTATTACTGAAATCAAAGCCTGAACTTGAGAGCATTTTTTTGATTAATTTTAGCATTGTTTAATATTCTAGTTTCAAATTATTTAAAATAAAAAAAATTTTTGAGAGTAATTTCTTAAATTAAGTATTTCTAATTATTTAATTAAACCCAGTAAGTACTATTAGATCGATAAAAAATAATTAGACAAAAGACAAAATTTAAGTCGGATTTTTTTGCAAAGAAAATTTAAAAAGCATTTAAAATTTTCAAGAATTTTTGTAGAAAATTACATAAGATTAAAGTACCAAAAACCAGGCATTATCATTTTATTATAAAAATATGAAAATTTTTTAGTGAAATCTTTTATTCGTAAATTATTTGGAGCTGCCAAGACTCAAGAAAAGCCTAAAAAATTTTAAATAGTATTGATAGTTTAACTAAAGTTTCAATTAAAGCATTCAATATTTTATTTGATGTTTCGGGGGTCAAGTGATCACAAAATAATGTGATCAAGTATCATGTTCAGAATGTGTTCTTTTTGACCGCGGGAATAATAATTTAACTTTAATAATCAAAAAATAAAAAAAAATTGTTTATCTTAACAAAATTTTCTAAATTAATATTATATTTACAGTGGTGCTAAGATATGTAAATTTACGAAAAAAAAATTGAATTTTATGAGAATTTTCTAAATTTTAGAAATTTTTTCATTATTTTAAAATTTCTCCTTGAATAAATAAACAAATTATTGAAAATAATAAAAATATTACCATAGTAAAAAAGAAATTAAGAAACGAAGAATTTTTCTAAAAACTATAAATTCTCTAAAAAATTCGAATTTTTCTTTGGTAATTTAAAAATTATAAAATAAACGTCGATTTAAAAGTTTAGAAATTCGGATAGAGTATTATAGAATACAATTATAAAATGGTAAACCTTTATCAATTAAGATTCATTAACAATCTTTTTAGAAAAAAATATTTTTTAAATCACAAGATATGTTTAAAAGGATATGGCCTAGCCAGCAGAATTGTCATCTGAGATGGTTTCAAAAGTGGATTGTCCACAGATTCATGTAATTATTAATTTATAAGTTGATGATTTTATTTTTTGAACTAGTGAACAAATTGCATTTAAATTCTCTTTTATGTATCAATTGATCACGTTACGCTAAATAAGCTCAAAGATTAAAAAAATTTAAAGAATTTGAATTAAATTAATAGTTTTAATAAATCAATCTAATATATTTAATAAACATAAAATTCTAGATTTACAATTTTTAAAAATAATAACCTTTAAAAATCAAAATTTATTAGGAATAGGATACAAAGGCTGTAGCAATGTAGTAATTAAAAAAGAATTTATTTTCTTCCAGAATAAAGAAGTTTTTGATATTAAATTTTAAATAAAAATTTAACCAAAAATTCTGATCTTGTCACCTTCTGATAAGCTTGCCAAATTTCCATTATTTAAAACAACAATTCTCAGAACTTTGTTTAAATTAACAGCTACATTAAAGGAAATTTCACTTTCTAAATTCCAAATTCTAATAGTACCATCTTCTGAACCACTAACCAAATCACCATTAAAAAGAACTGCAAGCGATAGTATTTGATTAAAATTTCCGAATAATGTAAGTGTTCGAATTCCGATTTTCAAATTCCAAATCTCTATGTTTCCATTTCCAAGACCACATGCCAAATTACCGTTGTGTAGAACTGCTATTGATAAGATTTCGTCGGAAAACTCAGGCAAAGAATTTTTCACTACCTGGTTTTCTAAGTCCCATATATCAATTTTATTTTTGTCATTTACGCTTGCCAAATCTCCGTTAAAAAGAACTGCGAGTAAAAGAATTTTATCATTTTGGTTTAGGATTTTAATTGCAATTCCACTTTCTAAATTCCAAATTCTAATAGTACCATCTTCTGAACCACTAACCAAATCTCCGTTAAATATAACTGCAAGCGCAGATACTTTATTTGAATGACCAATTAATGTTTGCGTCCAAAATCCCATTTCTAAGTTCCAAATCTCTATGTTTCCATTTCCAAGACCACATGCCAAATTACCGATGTGTAAAACTGCTATTGATAAGATTTCGTTTGAAAACTCAGTCAAAGTGTTTTTGACTTTTTGGTTTTCTAAGTCCCAAATATCAAGTTTATTATTGAAACGTAAACTTGTCAAATCGCCATTTAAAAGAACCTCAAGTAAATTATCACGTGTATCAGTGCTTAGAGACATTTTCACTTAAATTAAATTAAAATTGAATTTATCGAATTAATTAAATAAAGATGAGAAAATAATTACATGTTAAATTTGAATAAATTTTTTTGCATTTTATTTTTTTTTCCATCAATATGGCATTATCAATCCCATTATAATATTCACTATCTTGACAACTGGTAAACAAAGTACAATTATTTTCTCTCAAAATAGCATTATTACAATTAGGTTTTTTCAAACATTCAGAAGCGCATGCCAACGGACTGCTTTTATTCAACCTTATCACTTCCATGTTATGTTTATTGATTCTTACTATTTCTTTGCCATTATATTTTCTAAATTTATCTTCAAGATTTTGTGCATTTAGAATCACTATCAAAAAAATCACAAAATACATTATGACTTAAAACACTTTATCTAAAAAATATAAATTCCATGTTAAATCTAAAAATTTCCTTCTTGAATTCTCAAAAGTCTTAAGTTTTATTACTTTAATTTGTAGTAAAAAAAATATTAATATAAACTTTCCTACAATTAAAACTTTGAGTGAAAATGTTTATTATTTTAATATAACTTTGTGTCTTTTAATTTAAAGTCTGTATAATTACTTTTATTTTTAGAGTTAACAATGAATAATTTTATTTTTGCTTTTTTTAAAAATTTTATTTTGAATTTGTGATGATCTAGAAATTTTGGGCTTAATTTTTTTTAAACCATTTTAATTTCAAAAAAGTCGAATGAAGTGACTTTTAATTTAGTAACAATTAAATTTAAACAAACAAAAATCAATAGGTTTTTTTTTTAATTTAAAATTCAAAGTTAAATAAGATATTAAATTAGTGTGTGATTTAGTGTAATAAGATTTTGAAAAATAGTCGATTTATCGAATATTTCCAATGAAGAGAATTCAAAAATTTCACCTAGAAACAAATAGTTTATTTAAACAGGGAAACAAAGCACATAGTTTTTTTAATTATTTGATTAATTTTAGTTAAATCGTATTCAATTTTTTTAGCTTCAAGCGTCAATGGTTCATCTATTTTTTATTTTTGTGTAATTTTCAGAATTATGCAAATATATAAGTTTGTTTTAGCGAAAAAAAAGTCCTATTTACGTGTTTAAATTCGAAATTTGTTATTTCAGGCTTTTCTAGAGGTCTTTCTCTTATAAAATTAACTTAAATATATAAAATCGATGATTTTATCAATAAATGAAGATGAAAACAGGAAAAAATCAAGAATTTCAAAATATTTCCCATTGAATATATTAAAGGTTATAAATTATTAATAATTATTAATAATTACTGTGAAGTAAAGCTTGTTGATTATACTTTCTAAAATAATTCAATTCTCCTTAAACCCTTTCCATTGGTCTTGTTTTGTTGCGTAGTTAACTCCGACTGTTATTTTTTCATTGTATCTAAATTATAAGCTAGCTAAATATAGTGAATAAATATTTTTTTGTTAGTATCTAATTATTTTATCTTAGTATCTAAATTAGGAAATTAAGAAGAAACTTTCAGAAAACCCGCTGTCAAAATCTCAAGAAAAAATTTAATCAACTTACATTTGAGTTAAAGGCCTCTTTAAAAAAATTCTGGAATCAAAATTGGTTTGATTTTATTGAGAAAATGGGAAAAAACCCACTGACAAGTAGACCTTTTCGGAAAAAAAAAAAAATTTAGAACAAAAAAAGGAACAAATTTAATTCCTAATTTAATTTTAAATGAAAAGGAATTCAAAACTAATGAAGAAAAGGGAAAATGCTTCGGAGAACTTTTATCTTCAATATTTAGTCCTAATTATGATTTAATAGGTCGTGATAAAGATTTCGAAAACTAAATTCTAACTCTGAATTCTTTAGAAATTATGATCAGTCTAATTTTAATGATCCAGTTTGCTTAAATGAATTAATTATGGCTTTATAAAGATTGAAAAATTAAGCGGCATCAGGACCTGACCAAATTCATAAAATTATGTTAAAAAACTTACCTAGAAATTCATTAATAGAAATTATAGAACTTTTTAATTTATCTCTTCAAAAAGGTAGAGTCCCTAAAGCATAGAAAACATCGAACATTACTATGATTCAAAAAAAAGCCTCTTCTTTACAAGATCCTTTAAATTATAGACCAATTAGGATAACGAGTTGTTTAGGAAAGCTCCTGAATCGCATAGTATTTTCAAGATTATACAATTATTTGGAACAAAATTCACTCCTTATCAAGGAGCAATCTGGATTTAGGAAACACCGGCGAACATAGAAAAAAAAGAGTTTGTAGCCTTTTTTTTGATATTTCTAAAGCCTTTGATAGGGCATGAAGGTTTACTTTTTAAATTGATTAAAATAAATCCACCTCATTACTTGACTATCTGGATTAGATCCTTTTTAGATAGTAGGACATTTAAGGTAAATGTGAATGATCATCTGAGCGAAGAATATAAAATAACTGCAGGTGTTCCTCAAGGCTCAGTAATTAGTCCTCTTTTATTTAGTATATATATTAATGACATCCCAAAAAGAAACAAAACAAATAATGAATACTCTCTGCTTTTCGCAGATGATCTAGTTACATTCTTCATTTATAACAAGAAAGGGAACCTAGAAAATAAGATTAATAAATACACCAACGAACTAGAACAATGGCTTATTAAATGGAAAATGAAGATCAGTTGAAAAGTCGTGTTCAGTAGTCTTTTCTAGGTACAAAAAAGAGGGTGATAATCTAAACTTAAAAATCTATGGAAACAGAATAGTGAGCCAAAAAGAAATCATGTTTCTTGGTATTAAATTTGATTCTAAGTTAAACTTTAATATACTAGTAGACGAAATTAAAGAACGCTGCAACAAAAGGCTAAATATTATTAAGATATTGTCAAACAAAAAATGGGATCTCAATCAAAACACACTAGGAAATTTATATAAATCTTTAGTCGGATCGATCTTAGACTATTCTTTTCCTTGCTTGAATTCATTTTCAGAAAATAATATCAAAAAACTACAAGCAATTCAGAATACAGCAGTAAGATCTATCCTTAAGTTAAAATATGATACTCCCTCCAACATCGTGCAACATGAAGCTTTTAATAAACTAAAATTACTAACAGTCTCGAATCGTCTTTTTGAGTTGAGCGAGAAATATGTTGGGACAGGACTGAGTCATTCTATTCCATTGGTTGAAAAACTGGTGAAAGAATACAAAGAAGGTTTCGAATCAAGATATATTGAATACCCAACTCCATTGTGTAATTGCTACCTTACTATTTCTTCTTTTTTTCCTGAAACTTGAACTATTTAAACATGTGCCACATGAAACAATCTTTTCCAATTTATGTCTTTTCAACTTTAATTTTTTTTAGCTTATTTACTCTATTTTGATTCTTTTTTTTTTTTTTATCTAATTTTATTAACTTTAATTTTATTTTTATTTTATTTTTTTATTTTATTTTTAATTTATTCTGAAAGAGCTTTAGCTCGGTACAGAAAACAAATAAATAAATAAATAAATAATAGAAAGCTCGGTACAAAAAACAAATAAATAATAATAGAAAAGTACACAGTAGGAATAAAATAATAATCAAAAAATGATAATTGTAAAATTGAAGAACATAAAAAGTCGTCCATTACTCATATTAGTGACCTGTCACTACATCATCATAATGACATCTCTTTAAAATCGAGTTTTTATGTTAGATTGCTCAGTCACAATCTAAAAGACATGAAGGTCAATGCATTCAAAGTGAGCCAAAGTTCTTAAATAAAGAAAACTTAAGGTTTAAAGTCTGAATAAAAAGTTATAGCTGTGATTATTGTTTTAAAAGAAAATGGTAAGTTTAATATTTTAATAAATAATTAAAATGGAAATTAAAAGAAAAAAATTTTATTTTAAAAAGAATTTTTAGCAATATTTTTGGATTAAAATAATTAATATTAAATTAAAAAATTGAAACAATTGTTTTGAACTGGCCTTTGTATCCGTTGACGCTGAATTTGATTTGGACACCAAATTTTTCTTTTGATTAATTTTCCAATCGCATTGATCCATAATTTGACTGTAACTCTTGATTGTCAGACGCTCATGAGGCTCATAATTGAACGAACCCTTGGTAAAATAAAAAATAAAATAGCAAAAAATTTTAATTCTAATTTTTACATCACACATGGCATAAAACTTGCTTGATAAATAAATCGAAAAAAAACTTTGTATAAGATTATCAGAAAATGTTTGCACTTGTTCCAAACTATTATATGCTTCATAAAGCAAAGCTACATCGGAATCGTTTACAGAACTATTAAAATTTAAAATGCTTTCGCTAAATTAAAAATTTTAAAATTTTGACTGAAAATAAATTTAAAAGATAAAATAACTTTTTGAGGCTTTTAAAGACTCTCAACTGGTCATCGAATGCCGGAATTGATTTACATGTTTTAAAATTTTTGACACGCGGATAATAAAAATAACTATACAAACAAACTTCTTTATCCATACCAGAACCACCCTTTATTTTCCGAGATAAAATCAAAATTATGAATACAAATAATTTTACTTGAATAATTTTTTTGTGATTTTTGGTCGAATAAATACATTGAGTGATCAAACTATCATTCTTGAGTGAAAAGTTTAAAAAATTTAATCAAGAAAAAAAAAGTTTATTACTTTAGTGACAACTACACGGGGCTTAATTTCGTAAAAATATTGGTGTTTATGATTAAAGAATTGATTTTTATGTAAATATCCCAAATCGGTGTTATTCCTCACTATTTTGGTCCATATTTGAATACCAGCTGATTTTGTCTGAGGTGCAGCCATGGCAAATGTAATATAATCGAATTTCTATTTTAATTTTCAATAAATTGTTTTTGTTTAATTTTAATAGAAAATTTATTACTTTTTCTATGCATGAGTTAAAACAGTAGGTATTTACAGGAAATCGATCAAGACCAGGAGGAATCAATATTCCTAGAGGGCCCGAATCTGTTCCAAATGTAACACTTCCTAGTTCATGTTTTCTCAAAGTACCAGTCATATGAAGCTTTATTGACAAGTTATCAATAAATTCTAATTTAAAAATTTTTATTTAACAATTACGGTAGCTCATGAGACATTGTCATACAATTAAAAAGATACAGAAAAAAACTCAACAGGAAAAAGCTTGTCAGTAGATTCTTTTTTCAATCTAAGAGCTATCAAGTAGAGAACTATTAAAATCTAAGAACTATCAAGTAGAGATACTAAGAAAATATTATTTAACTGTAGTTAGTATTTTTGAAAATAAAATAGAAAATATTTAAATTTTTATTTTTTTTTTTTTAATTTAAAATTTTTAATTAAAATTTATTTATAATATTCATTAAAATCACCTCACATAAAATTAAATTTAAAAAGATTTACTTACGGTATTTTAAAGACGTCCAAATGGTTGCAATATAATATGACTTAAGTGGTTTCTATTCAAAGTCTTATTATGATTTTTAAAATTGACATGCAGTAGATATTTTTTATATGGCACAACTATTAAGGTAGCTATCAGATCAAGAATCAACCGTACTTCGTGGCAGCTAAACATATTTTTTTTTAATAATTGACCGAACAATTAACGGTTAATTAAAGTCAATAAAAATATTATTTAAATTTTTTTCAAAATTCTATCTTTTTTTAATCCATGGGAAAAACTTTAATTTAATAAAAAAAAGTGGTAGTTTACATTTTTTAATTTTTTTTAATCAGGATTAGAATTGTAAAAAAAACAACTTATAAATCTGGATTTAACCAATTTAAAGAACTAAGATATACATTTAGGAAAAAAATTTAGAGTAGTAAAATTTATTAATTTTATCGAACATAATTGAAATTTGGTAAATCTTTATCAGTTAAGATTCTGTTTTTCATCTTTTTTGAGAAAAAAGATTTTTTTTTATAAGTCAATATTAACATGAGATCGAATGATAATGATCTAAAAATAATATTTAAATTACCAGTATGACCAGTATTCGATAAGTTTACAAAAACTATCTAATGATATTGACTTGATTTCAACTCGGAAAAAGGTATTGAAAAAGCTGAATTTACTAGATTTGAATAAAGCATGTGGACCAGACCTCATTAAAATTTTTTATTTAAAAAAAAAAACAGCAGAAAGTGCACCAAGTCCAATTATTTTTCTCTTTCGTTTATCACTAAGTCAAAGAAAATTGCCTAAAAAATGAAAAATAGCAAGTGTTACTCCAATTTTTAAAAAAGGAAGTAAATTTAATGCAAGTAATTATCGTCCTGTTTCCTTAACAAGTAACCTTTGTAAGAATCTCGAGAGCTTATTAAAAGACCACATGATATCTTATCTTATACAGCACAATTTATTATCAGATTTTCAGCATGGTTTTATGCCGCAGAGATCTTGCTCTACGAAGTTTTTAGAGTCATTAGACTTTGTTACGTTAGGTCTTAGTAAAGGATTAGCTATTGACATTATCTATACCGATTTTTCGAAAGCTTTTGAAAGGGTTTCACACAGATTGTTAATTTTTAAACTCAAAGCTTATGGTTTTAATGGATTAATAATTGACTGGATAGTGGATTTTCTTTCAAATAGAAAGCAGAGAGTTGTTTTAGGTTCATCAATGTCTAAATGGTTGGAAGTTACTAGTGGAGTCTCACAAGGGTCAGTCTTAGGACCGCTTCTTTTTTTGATATTTATTAATGATCTATCTAGTGTTGTAAAAAATAAATGTGAAAAATATGCTGATGATATAAAAATTTTATCAATTGTTAAAGATGTAAAAGACTTCAACGAGATATAGATCATATTTCAACCATCGAAGAATGTCATGTAATCCAAAAAAATGCAAACTATGATTAAATGATTTTTAATAAATATGGAACTATCTAAACAGAAATCGAAAACGATTTAGGTATTCAAAAATGACCTTAAATAGACAAACCAAGTCTGATACTGCAAATCTAGAAAACCGAATGCTAGGAATGATAGTAAAATGTTGAATTTCAGGTATTTAAATAAAGTTTCTGTGAGAATGCTACATACAGCGCTTGTACCTCACTTAGAGTTTTCAATAAGTTCTTGATATCCGTATTTAGAAAAAGTTCAGAAAATACTGCGTAATTACGAATATTTGGAAAAACACACAAAATGCATGGTAAGAGAAGATGCCAATAATTGTATGTATCGTTATCATTTCTTGACAAATTGTGTAATTTAAATTTGGAATAGCCTGTCTGAAGAAATAATTAGTTCTAAAACAAAAAATATTTTTAAAGCTAAATTAGATAAATGGCTTAAAAGGAATTTTTTACTGCTATAGCTTGTAGAAGCTTAACACGTTTTGGGTCGCAGTGCTTTTTTATTCCCTAACATGATTTATTTAATTGCTTAATTAATGATACTAGCTTAATTAATGTCTTTAATAATTAAATATAAATATTTGATAAAATTAACTTCAGAGCTGTTTAAAAATCTCAAATTAAAGTCCAAGTCATTAAAAAAAGTCCGATTCCGGACTCTAATTTTATAAAAAATCAAAGTCTTTGAATTGGACTTGAAAAAAAAAGGTCAACTTTGGACTTGACTTACGACTCGTGACTTTTAAACAACTCTGATTAATTCTATGCCACTTAAAAAGTCTACTGATTATCAGTTTCTGAGAATGAGTTAATTATAAAAGTAAAATCTTAAGTTGACAAGAAAATTAAAGTCTTACATAAGCTTAGTAATCTGTTCAAGATTAGAAAAAATATTATGATCACATTTTTAATTGAAATTTAATTTATTGTAAAACAATGTCCCAATGGAGATTGTTTGAAATTATTTGAAACAATTTAATAAAAGTTTACTTGATGATTGTTCCAAGTCTATGAACTCAATGTTTAAGACTAAAAATCCGTAATCAGTATCTGCGCCAATAGGGTAACCAATATCTGCCGGAAACGAAACTTCCATCTCTGATCCATGATTCCAGCCTATTGATGAGCGACTACAAAATGCTGTATTCAAACTTATATCGCAATTAACTTCACTATCAAATAAATAATCGGGCGAACACTCGTACAATTTAATGCTAGATATTAAATGAGGATCATTTTCAGGTAGTTCAATTGACCACTTGGATAATAGAAAATTAAATTCCAAACACATATCTAGAAAGTTTTATTACTTTGTAAATATGTTTTTTTGAGAGGTTTTTCGGAATCTGAAAAGCTTGACAATATTGATAATAATTGATGGGAATTATTTTTTTGTGTAATTTAATTTCAAACACTTGGCTTTCATTTTGGTCTGAAAAAATATTTAGATTTTTTCTGAAAAAATTCAATTGAGTTGACTGGTTTTTATTGTCTAAATCGATTTCATATGAACTTTCAGGATCATGGATGTGCCATGGAAAGATAACATAAGGTGTTCCTGTCTTGATTAATGTTATGTTTTATTTTCAAAGATTTAAAAATCAGATACTTCTATAGATCGGTCATCAGGATCGCAGAGTACTAATGGTCGTTTTATTTTGAAAACCGTGTAGCCTTTTGACTCAAATGCATTCAACAATTCTATATCAGTGTTTATGTCCTTTATTGATGTTTGACCATAAACATATCTATCCTTAAAAATATTTTATTTTAAAAATAAAAATTGATTTTTTTAGAATTTTTCAAAAATATAAATCTTTAATTTAATTTTATGTAAAAAGTTATTTGAGAGAATTTAACAAATCAACAAAAACTACAATTTGAATTTTAAAAATTAAAATAAACAATGATCTCCTTGAGAGCTTCAACAGTTTCTGTCTTGGATATGCTGATGACTTAAAATTAGTTGGTCTCTCCGAATTCTCGAATGTAGGATCATTAGAAATTCAGAAAGACCTCGATCTCCTAATGGAATGGACAGAAAATTGGTCAACAAATGTAAATCAATGTATCTAGGGAAGAGATAAGAAAAAGCCAAATACTTATTATCTGACCAAAAAATATCTCATTTCCTAGTAGAGATAACACAAGAAAGGGATTTGGGTGTTTTTATTACAAATGATCTGAAATGGAATAAACAATGTACTGTAGCAGCAAAGAAAGCTAACCGAATACTGGGTCAAATAAGAAATTCTTTTAAGAATCTTAGGCGAGAATCATTAAGACCTCTCTATACATCACTTGTGAGACACCATCTGGAGTATGCAGTAGGAATCTGGAGTCCGTATTTAAAACAAGACATTATAATTCTTGAAAAAGTGCAAAAAACAGCGACAAAACTGATTGATTATAACCAGAACCAAGTCTTATGAAGACAGATTGAAATACTAAAATCTAATGAAACTTGAAAATCGTCGTTTAAGGTGAGACTTATTTCAAAAATACAAAATTATTAAAGGTTTTGAAAAAGCATCGTTAACAAATGGTATCAATTTCGCTTGTGGTGTAAAAAACCTAAGAAGATCACATGACAATAGATTAGTCCGAGAAATAAATCACAGAGGCTCTTTAAGATATTATTTCTTAACAAATCGCTGTGTAATCAGTTAATGCTGTTAGTGCGCAAACAATAAATAGCTTCAAAGCAGTCATTGACAATGAAGTGAAAAGCAAAATCTGCCAAAGCCTTAGTTTATAAGGCCAAACGCTTTCGAGCGTTAGTGTAGATAGAAATATCTATACTGCAGATACTATTACTACTACTTTTATTACTAAAATATTTAATTAAAATTCTTTAAATAATAGACTTGTATCTTAATTTAAATTTAAATTTATAAAAGAATTAAATAAAAATAACTTTTAAACTAATTGCTTGAATAGTGGTCAGGGTACCATTTTAAACAAAATTTTTTGATAGAAATTTTTTGACCATCTATGTGATTTTCATATTTTTTTAAGTATCATCGAATTTCTTAAATTTATAAATGTCTTTGAGATTGTTTATTAAAATTCTTTGTCTTTTTTGTATAATTTAAAAAACTTTTTTAAATCTTCATGTTAATTTATTTTGATTTTTTTTTATTTTTCTTGATCAAATCAAACATTTTTATAATATTTTGTAAATTTTTTTTTAATTCTTAACATGCAGGTTTGTTTAACCTTATTAACACTTATCTTTAAAAAAACTTCATTACCCAAAAATTCAAAGGATCAGATATTTTTCTTTAAAATTCGATTCATGCAAGAATGATTCATTCTTTTTTTATAATTTTTAAATAAGTCAAAGTTTGTTCTGAATTAAATAAAATTATTTAAAAAATAAACATCAAATAAATATTGCCTTTGAGCAAAGTAAAACAGATGTTCCTATTTATTAATAAGCTTTTCATCAGAATTTAAATAAAAAATTAGTTACTGAATAGTAAGCTTTTCCATCTTTAATCCATCCGATGAATACATCTGAATCTCTCATTTTTCCATTTGGACTTAATCCGAATCCAACCCATCCAGTGGTTTTTACATGAATTTCAGCTATTAGAAAATCATCAGATATATTCCAATATAAACGATAGACATTTTTTTCTAGCTCTTCATAATTTTCGTACTTTTCCAATGGTTCGGATTCGAAAATATTAGGAAAAATTTTCGTATTATTTTTTTGACACTTAAAGAATATTTTTTTTTCATTTTTTTTTCAAGCAAAATTTAAATCTACTTTAAATTTTTCGCTTTCGACAAACTTTTCAAAAAAAAATCCAGTATTGGAATTATTCAAATCAATATTTTCATTCAAGTTCCCCCAAGTAAAAACTAAATGATTTCCTTCCTTATCAAACTCCAATATTTTCTCATCTGAACTACAAGACTTAATTCTACGACTAAATTTAAACACTGTAATTTCTCCATTGCGCATTGAATTGACCAATTTCCAATTGTAACTGTTGTCATGGACTAGAATTTTGTCATTCATGTGACCATCTAAAATTTTATTGTTATCAACTTTCAATTATTTTAGTTAAATTTCCATGTTTTACTTGAAAAATATCCAGCTCCATTGTCATTCAGCCAAGCGATGATTACATCGGAACCATTCAAGGATCCATTCGGACTGAGACCAAATACGATCCAGCCATTGAAACGAATGTGTATTTCGAATAAAATGTGAGTTTGGTTTTTAGACCAGAACAAAGTGCAAAGATCGGGTTCGACCAGCACTTTAAAGAAATCATAAAATTCCGTGCTGTACGATATGTCTATGTCGATTGTTTTTTCCAAATGAAGTCCTCTGGTGAATATATTTATTGTGATTAGAAAAAAAAAAAAAAAATTTGTCATATTCAAATATTTTTGATGGAAAAAAATCCGGTTATGTTGTTGGAATCTGTTTCATTATATTAGCTTCATTTAGTTGACAAATTAAATATTGATTTTTAGCTAGATTCTAGAAAAAAAATGATATGGCTATTCAAATAAATAATTATTTTTTGATTTTTTTGGATCAATTACCTTGAAATTTAAAAACTAATTTAAATAAATTTAGAAAAAAATGAATTAATTTTATTTTGTCTGTAATTAAAGAAACTTGTTACATTTCGTTAAACTAATTAAATTCATTAAAATAAAAAAAGCTTTCCATATTTAAATTAAAGATTAATTTCTAAGTTTTAATTTTTATTTGTTTTTCATGATTAAAAATGAAGTGATAGAAAGAATTAGTCAATTTTTTTAATACTTCCAAAATTTCAAATATTAAACTTTTCAAATGAAATCAGAAGAACCGCTAGAATTAAAAAATATTTTTACTCCAATCTTCTCAGCTCAGCAAAATGAAAAATTTAGTTTTAAGATAAAAATTAGCTTTAGCAAGGTGCAAGATAACATATAACTAAATAAATAAAAAACAAATGTTTACTTAAAATTGTTCAGCTACTCACAAAATTATTTTTAGATTTTTTTTCAAATAACTATTTAAAGCCTGGAAATGTTTTCTACGCGTTTAGTTCACTTTCAAACTTTGCTTAAGAACAACCATTTGCGGTTTTGAAATAAAAAGTTATAATTTTAACATAGATTGAATAAAAAAATGATAAATCAAATTTCTTTAAGGTATGTTTTTCACAATCTATAAAAAAAGAGTCCTAAAATGCATTGAATTTACTTTCTTCTAATTTAGCTTTTAGAAAAATCTCAATTAATTGATGTAAACAAAATTTCAAAAAAATTCTAAGTACAAAATTCCTTTACTCAAGCTATGAAATTAAATGTCAAATTTCAAAACTAGATTATATAATTTCTAAAAATCGAAATCAAATTAGAATTCTAATTTTGCAACATTCAATTTCACAAAAGTACTGTGAAGATCCAAAAAGGCTCAGCTTGTTCTAGCTCAATCGACAATAAAAATTTTAATTGAAAAGCTAAAGCTGGCTTAAATCAAAAGACAAAAAAGCATTAAAAATTTAAAATCCCTAGATCACTCATTTAAATTGTTAAATTTTGTTTTGGTGAGTTAAATTTTGAACGAATGCCATTTGAAAAAGATTCAAAGAAGAGCAGCAAATTAAGTTATATGTTATTAACTTAATGATTTTTGTGTAAGAAAAAAAGTCTGACTCAATCTAAGAGTATCAATTTAAAGAACTCATCAAAAAATTTATAATTTTAAAATAGATTTTCAAATACTAGATGAATCTATTCCAAATATTAAAACTTAAATTAAATATTTAAATTTAAATCGTTGATATTTCGATATTCTTTTTTAATTCAGAATTTTTGTTGATTTTTATAAAAGTACAAAACTTATTTTAATAAATAATAAAAAGATGTCAATAAGTGAAAAAAAACTACAGAAGCTACCTTTAAATTTGAGAATGTGAATAGTTTAAAGAAGCTAGTTGATTAAAATTAATTTCTGAAACTAAGCCAACAATTATATAGATTCAAGGTAAATCAAAAGGCAAGTGCCCATACCTCATGAGACTGATTAACACTTCATTTATTTAATTGATAATTAAAAAAATAAATACATATTGAAAATTGAAAGCTTAAACGTTGAAAACTTCAACATTGATCTCTTGATCTTAAAGCAATTTATTAATCTTGAATAAAAATGTTTAAAAGTTTTTTCTCCACTTTTTGCAGCAGCCTCAGAGCAATCTGACACAGAGGCTACTGCATTGAGTTTATCTTTTACACCGCTATTATTACCCAGTAGAACTGGTTCCTTTTTTTAAGGTGAAAGGGGTCTAAACATCGACCCCGTACTGCAGATATATTTTGAAGATTTTTCACCTTCAGCCGGTTTTGAACCCTCGAAACTCTACAAATACACAAACCATTCGGGTTTTTATTTAAAAGACTTAAAAAATTAAGAAAAATAAAATCAACTTGTTCCTTGCTTTACTAGAAAAAAAAGCCACTTGTAAATGACACTTGTAAATTAACCATTAAAATTATATATTTAATATTTTAATATTTCAATATTTAAGATTTTACTTTTTTGAATAAATTTAAAAAATCAAGCATTCTAATTCTTTTTATGATATCTGTTGAAAGGAAAGTCTAACTGATTTTTAACTTTTAATTTTAATTTATTAATGACTCAGCTTTACAAAAAATATGTATTCAATTAATTTTTTAACAAGTGCTGTAAAACATGCTCAAAAAAATTTAAAATTAGGTGTCCTCAAAAATTATTTAAGTACATCAATTTATCTAATTCCAAGGTAAGCTTTAAAAAAACCATACATTTACCATACATTTTGGTTTAACTTTTTTTGTACTTTTACGTTATCTATTTTATTTACTTTAGAGCTAAAGCTTTTCATAGCTCCTTAAATCAAATCTTTTAGAAATGGAAAAATTTTAAATAAAAATATTTTTAAGTTTGGTTTTTAAAAAGAGTTAAATTAAAATAAAGAATTTAAATTAAAAGTTTGTCTCTGAGACACAGGACAGCACTTTTCGCGAATTTACCAGATTTTGAGGAAATTTACTGCAATTCTGTTAATTTTGCGTATTTTCCAAAAGTGAATTTACCAACATTTGCCTAAAACCAAAAATGTACAAAAAAACTGTCCTTTTAGTTATTTTTAATGGTAAAGATAAAGGTGTGTGAGTAGCAGAGGTTTTTTTGTACCTCTTTTTTGAATACACTCAAATCAATGGGAATTATACTAAATTCGCGAAAAATTTGGTACAGAATTTGGTAAAAATTTTAATTTTAATTAGGATAATTCGTCTAAGGTTGATGAATAATCTTTCATTGTAGAATTTTAGAATTTAAAGACATATTTGAAACCTAGTGACTGAAAAATTACAAATTTGAAGCGAAAATTCAAATCTTCAATTTTAAAATACATCAATTTTTGAAATTAATATCAAAAAATTTAGTGATATTTTAAATAAATAGTAGCAAGCTAAAAAAAAATTCACTTTTGAAGAGGATTCCTCTTGAAACAAGCGAAATTTTTACTAAGTGGCTTAAATCTCAATTTGACTGAATTTCAAAAAATAACAAAAAAAATAGATTTATCAAAACAAGCAAATATTTGAAAAATACAGGAATGAATAACTTTTGATAAGGCATATCAAAGTTATTTTTTCATAAAATAAACTAAAAAAAATAAAATAGTTAATTTCATTGATAAAAAAAATCGCATAAAGTACTTAATGCTAAGATTTTTTGCTTTGAAAAATCTCAAGCAATTTTGAAAGCTTTAGTCTAAAATAAAAATGAAAAAAGTTGTTAAAACTAAATTTTTTATTACTGTAATTCATAGTTTATTTTACACATATACAGTAAACAAATGATTTTGAATCTTAATTAAGATTCTTTTCGGCGGTGCTGGTTTATTTGATTTTTCAAATTAGATAAAAATAATTTTATGTATATCTTTTACAAATCTGATTAAAAGTTTTACTATTTCTAACTTTATTCTTACTTTTATCCCGATGAGCTAAATTTTGTTAATCTAATTACCCGAAAAAGGCCAAAGAAAACAAATAATTTTAGGTTAAGAAAATCCTTTAAGTTTATTGACTACAAACACTTAATTTAGTAGTTTTATTCTGAAAGTGATTTTTTTATTTCTAAACCAATTTTGTAAAGTAGCCATGGGAAATACTGTACAGAAAGAACAGAACAAAATGAAAAATAAAAAATTAATAAATCTTTTCTCTATTAGAAAAAGTTGGTTGTGTAAGTAAAGCAATTTTTCAAGCCTGCAAAATGCACTATCTTCAAACCAAATTTTTTTCTAGGGTAATTTGTTTTGTTGAATTGAAGAATGTAAGAAATGATTCAGCAATGCCTGTGGCAGCTTGTTGAAATTACAGAACCAATTTAAAAATTACAAGAAAAATAATCATCTACAGCGTTGCCCCGATACGCTGAATTTACATTTTTTACTTTAAATATGGTAAATTAACAATATTTTTCCGGAATGAGAATTTTTATTTTAAATTTGATCGAAATTTTCGTCCAAAATTGACGTTAATTTTAGTTATTTACTTATCTAATAACCATTATTTATTCCTTTGATAGCTTTAATATTGAAAATAAAATTCAAAAACTAACATTTTAATTTTTTCTAATTACTTTTTTTGATGTTCTTTTTTTACTATCCAATATTTTTTTACCACTAAAATTAACTTGAATTTTGGTCGAAAATGTTAATCAAATTTAAGAATTTGTAAATTTGAAAAAATAATTAAAAAAAATCTTCAAAAAATCCAATTTTATCAAGAAAAAGTTAAAATTTCTTTTGGCCAAATTTATCAAAAATATCGTGAATCTACCTTATCTGAGATAAAAAAGGTAAATTCATTATATCGTGCCAGCACTGCTACTTTATATTCGATTATCAAAAAATGTAACAAATTTTGTTACTGTTTGTACCGTATCATGCAAATAAAAAGTCTGCTCCAGATTTATTTAATTAAGATTAATTTTTTTAAAAATTATTATTTCCTCTTCCTTAATTTCAATTTTGTCATCAATCCACTTTTGGTTTTAATAAGAGCGGAAGCTTAATTAGAAAAATTGATTTTTCTTAATACCCTTGAAATTTAGGAAGATAGATTCCATTAAGATAACTAAAAAGTCAAATATATTTTACTTAATTTTATATTGATATTTGATGCAATCTTAAGCAATTACTTAAAAATAATGATTAATGCTTGATTCAAGCTTTTAATTAAAGCTAAGTTTAACATCCTCATGAAATTTTTTACCTCTTTCACCTAAGATATTCTTAGCACTAAATAATTACGACTTTTTGATTCGTTTTGAAATAAGTTTTAGGAGAATATGAAATTAATAGAAAAGCTATACATCATGTTAGATTAATGAGCTAATCAGTAATAGGATCCTGAAAGCTGAGCCTTAAATAGAAGCTTAATCTCACACAACATTAATAAAATACATTTCGATTGAAATGTGAAGTTTCTTTCCATTATAGCTAGATTGAACTAAAAATTAAATCTAGCTTAGAGACTTTATTAGTTGGTACATTGGTAATAAAAATAATAAAACTAAACAGCTGAGAATTTTATGTTTTCAAATAAGAGGAAAAGCTAATGTATGAATATAAAGGGTAATAATGAACAAATTTTTGAAACATTTTATTTTTTGATAAATATTATATACTAAAAAAATCAGTGCTTATAAGTTTTAGGTTTAGTTTAACAAGCTTCTATATCTCTTTTTCTTTTAAAGTAAAATTTTTCGAATATTAACTCTACTAAATTTATTTTCCAATTTAAAAGTAGTTTTAAAGTCTTTTAAAGATAAATCTTTGTCTGTCTAACTCATTAAATTCGAGTATTTACAAAAGAAATATTTAATTTTTTTTAATTTATTGAATTTTTAAACTCTGATTTTTCAAAAAACGCATCTTAGCAGCATTTAAAAAATTACATAAGTTTTCTAAAATCACTTCTGTAAATACTTTTGAAATAAAAAATTTATAGAAGTAAGCTTCATATCCAATCTTAAGCAGATCAAGACAAAAATTAGAATCAAACAATTAAAATCAAAAAATTATTTGGCGAAAAAAATTCTTCAAATGGATTTAAAATAGATTTATTTAAATTTCAGAAAAATCTAAAAAGTTAAAGAAAAAAATTTTCAAATTTTTTAAAATTTATAATTAATTTAATTTTTAATAACTTAAATTTTGAAAAGTAAAATATCTCCTAAAAAATTTATTTTAGTAAATATGTATCAGAGCAATACAATTTTATGAGTAATTTTACTTAAAAACAGCAACTTATTTACGGCAAGTGGCTACCACACAGGGTGTCGTCACCCATCGCGTTTTGCATCATCCTTCATGCAAATCGCGACTTGTAGCCTACCCCTTACTACTAATACTTATAAAATATTAATAAATTGATGATTACCGATTTTTGAACTCGATTCGTCTCAAGTTCTTGAAAAAAAAATCAAAATTGACCTGATCACAAAAATCACGATAACAAAATTAATCAATATTTTGTATCAAAATTTTTTACTTATCAAGTTTTACTTAAGAAATATTAAAAAAAAGATTCCAAAAAACAGTGTTTTAACAATACTCTAAAAATCTTCTAAATATGCCAATAATTCTTTTTAATTATTATTTTTTCTTAGTTAGAGACTCTAGATAAAGTTGACCTTGAGTGTAAAGTGGAACAAAAATTTGATTTGAACAAAGATGAATAAACTCAAAAACTTATTTTCTAAAAGCTCAAAATTGGTTGACTTTATCAGATAACTTTCTACAAAAAACCATCCGATATCGTGATAATTTAACAGAATAAAGATGAAATGAAAAATATATAAAACTTTTTTGTATTTTCTCCAAATCGAATCGAATCTAATTAATAATAATTAAAATTTATTTTCTTCTTTTTTTAAATTTTTAACCATGGTTTATTATTATTCATAGAACCCATACTTTTTAAAGCTAGGAACCAAGTCAAAAGGCCATCAGAAACAAAAAATTGGACAGTATGGTTAGAATTCTTTTAAAAGTATAGTTTGGTTAATTAAATTTTAATAAAATTAAAATGAACAAAATTCTGAAGTGGGACTTAAGTGTTTCGCTCTAAAGAATAAGGAATTAAGCATATCTAAGATCATTTTTATTATTTTAATTAAAAAAGAAACTTAATATTTTTTAATCTAATTAGAGTTTTTTTTTATTTGTGTGATTTTTCATAAAAAAAGTAGGAAATTTAGATAAGAAAAAATATATATACAAAAATTAAATTAGTTTACTTGTTCCTTTCAGATTTTTTTTAATTTTTTTCATAGCAGACTAAATAATTAAATGCAAATGCATTTATCGAATATCGAAGGATTATAATGAAACAAGCATAAATCAAAAAAAAAATTTTTTAAATATCTATTTTATTCGAGGATTTAGAAGAAAAGATAAATACATTTAGCTTTGAATTGTGTGTTTATTCGAGTCGCATTTAAAACTCATTAATTTATCATTAGAAAAACATCATGTCGATTTGATAGTCGAACAATCTTCTTAAAAATAACATTTGTCAATGTTTCTTTTTTTTTAAATAAAAGTTTAAAAAATAATATCTAGCCCTTGATTGAAAAAAATGAATAAATTTAAATCAATTTTTTTGTTAGCATTGATGAGCTAGAAATAAAAAATTATTAGCATAAGAAAGAAATTAATTTTAAGCAGTCGAAACATTTGGTTTCGTTATTTCAAGACAGATTCGAAAATTTTTTGTTCAAAGCTAAAAAAATTTTCAAGAGAATTGAGTTCTGTCAAAAAAAATTATACAAAAAAATCGATTTTAAGAATTAAAATTAAAAAAAAACAAGCAACTTCCTGCTAAGCACTGTTTAGAGTATTTTGATACATTTCATGACAACAAAATCATATTTTAATCTAAAAACCCTCAAATTAAATAATTATAAACATTAAATTATAATTTAGTAGGAACTAAAATCGATACACTTGGATGAAAAATTGAAAATTAAAAATATAAATAAATAAATTTTAACTTTAAGCTTTTCAATAATCTAAAGCAATTGATAAAAAAGAGATTTAATTAGATCCTTTTCGGAATTCATGCAGATTAATAGAATATACTTTAAAAGGGATAATTTTTAGTTGCATAACATATTTGATAAAAAGATAAAAAAAATTTGAAAATGATCTAAAACTTAAATTTAAAGATTACGCAATGCGAACTATTTTGTTCACGTGTACTCTTAAATAGTTCTTGAGTTATTCAAAGTAAAAAAAATTAGTTTATACCTTACATAAATAACGCCAAGATTGCTGTCGATCAATCGTGCCAAAAAGCAAAGCTTTTCCATTAAGATACTTTATACAAATCCCAGAAATATAAAAAAAATAAATGTTTCGTTTAAATTCATTCAAAAGACTTAATGATTTGTTTCAGCTATTGATTACATAATTTCTGCTTTTCAATCAAGTTTAATTGCACCACATTGAAAAATATTTATTAATTTTTTTTTTGGAATTGTTATATGCCTAGTCTAGTATAAATAATTTTTTTTCGTAATTAATGTAAGCACTTTAAGCAAACGAACTGTTTTTTAATTCTTGAAATAAAAATTAAAGCAAAGCCCTCATTTAAAGAAACTACTTAACTAAGTTATTAGCAAAAATCAAGTGGCATTATATTTGGAATTTTCCTTCAAGAGCCTTATTTATTGCAAAATAAAAAATTCCAAGGGGGAAAAAATTACAACACTTCAAGTTAACAATCTAATTATTTTGGTAATAATTTCAGAATTTAAAAATTGAATAAACCTCAATTTTAGGTTCGAAATTTGTCGAATTGATTTTTTTTAAATTGAAAGAATTTTTCGAGAATTATTTTAAAATAAAATTTTCTATGTATTACATTTAATATAAATTAAGTTTGTTCCAGGATTGATATTCAAAAATATTTGTTTAAAAAATGTAAAATGTAAAAATATAATTTTTTTTATTTAAAATTATTTACAAAAAAATATTATTTTAATTTTAATTCCTAAATATTTTTACCTAATTTTCTTTAAAAATTTAACATTGTAAAATTTATAATTTTTCATTAATTTTGAAAGTTTGCTTTTTGATCCCTCTTTAAAATTCAAAATCAATCAATTTAATTTTGAAATTAAAGATTATAAAACATTAAATCCTGAAAAATTTTCATTTTATTGACATTCTAATAATTTGTTTAAATTTTTACCACTGGTTTTAAATAAACAATCTAATACTGTTACAAAAAAGCTATAAAAAAATTTCTATAAGTTCAATAAGACAATCTTACCTATAAATTTAAATAGGCTATAGGTTCATAAAAAATTACACAATTGATTCACCACAATCGTCTTACTAAAAAGCAAATCATTAGAAAATATATTGTTTAATTTATAAAATTGACTTGTGTTTAGCATTAGACGAATGCTAAGCAAATTATCGGGAAAAAATGCAATCAAAATTAAAACTAAACAAAAGTTTATGTTTTTTTTCATAGTTTTAATTTAATTAAAAAATTAATTGAGTTATGGTGAACAAAAAAGTTAGGCCGCAAATATAAAACTTAATCATAAACTAGATATTCTTTGTTTCTTCCTAAAAAATTTTGTGTTTTGGGTTTTGTTTTAATTTTTATTCTAGAAAAAATATTATTTTATCTCTTTGATTTAATTAAAAATTGCAATAAAATATTAAACTTACCACTCGTTCGAAGTTATATTTTTTCTAAGATATTTTCAATTAAAATAAAAATAATAATTAGAGTGTAAGCTTCTATAGGAGGCCCGCAGAGCGAAGCTAGTCCAGTCTCGTTATGGTAGCTGTTTAAAAAAAAATCTCATAAATATTCATATTTGAGTTCAAACCATACTAATAATGGATTTTTCTAAAATTCAATTGTTTAAAAAAAACATATAAAAATATTGTAAAAATATAATAAACATATCGTAAACCTACTAATAAAAAAATTTCTTCAAAATATTTTTGATTTACAATTTTTTCCTAGAAGTTTAAGATTATTTATGAAAATTCAATCCAACTTTAAGCTTACTTACACAATTTTATTCTTATTTAAAAAAAAATATATAATACTATGTTTGAGTAAAGTCGAGTAACAAAAGATATTGGTGCTGTTATTTTTAAGTCTTCTGCATTTGGGTGATTTCTAGCCAAAAAAAAAGACTTTTTATTGTTTTGTTAAAAAATTAAAATTATAAGTTCAACCTATTTTAATGAACTTTTTTTTTCGGGATATTTTTTTTCCAACAATTCAAAATCATGAGTTAAAAAAAAACTTTTTTTTCTTTTTAGACTTGGATGATAAATTACCAAAAAAAATTTGAAATTTTATTTAAAGAATAATGAAAATTTTTAATCAGAACCTTCGAATAATTCATCCAAACAACTCTTAAGCAAAGCAATATCACTTAATTTGATTTTATCACCATTTTCAGCTAATAAACGTTGGTAAAAAAAATCCACACTTTCACACTTAATTTTATAAATCTCGGCCAAAATTTTTCCATCAATTTGGCCCAAGTTTTCAACAATAGATTTGTTAATGTTCTTTTTTTGCAACCATTCAGCTACCTGGTCCCTAGACCAAGCATAAGTGGGCACCACATCACTTGACCTTCTGCTGGCAGGTTTTATTCTATCAGCCTCTTTCGATTCCTTGCTCCTAGGTCGCTTTTCGTCCAAATTATTCAGTGATTTCACATGATTGAGCAGTGCCTTTATAGGTTTGTCCAAATCGTTTGTGTATAAGTTAAGAGAAAATGTCTGACTGAACACACTTGATATCCAGCCATCTATTTCCTCGAAGTTTTCCTGTGTGTTGATTCTGACGAGTTCTTTGCCAATGTGCTTGGCGTAGCGAGCTTCTATCTGACAGTATTCGTTCAGTCTATACTTTTCGTTTACCAAAGCCAGACACAAGTGGCAATTTTGAACGCCAAAACAGCGCTGGCTACTTTGACTGGTGATTACATAAAAGTCCGAGTTTTCTAGCCTTTTCCTGAGCTTTTGGCACAAATTTTCATCACATTTGTCAAAAGAAATCATTACCACAGTCCGATAGCCAGGCTCAAAGCTCGGATCATCCGCGTCCGGGATCAAATTCAACAGCCACAAGACCGACTCGGCAGAGTGAAAAAGCTTGCTGTTCTTGCTGAGCTCAATTTCGTAAAAACTTCTCATAAAATCACAAAAGTCTCTGTCCTCAAGGACACCTAGTACCAAGTTGGCATCGAAACACAGCTGTATGAGCAGCCGCAAGGCATAGAACTTCTCCTTATCATCGCCATCATAAACAAAGTGTTTAATGATACCCAATTTTTTGTAAATGGCTCTTTTGAAGTCTGCATTCAGTGCCAAACGGCGCAAACAATTGAGCAGATTTTTTTTCGCAATTTTCAGACCAAACAAACAGTTTTGATTCTTGTTTTCTGGGTCGAGCTGCTGGAACAAAATGTCCATTGTTGTGCGCACTGTTTTATCAGTGTCAGGCCAAGTCTCTTCTCTCACAAAACACATCACCCAGTAGCACAAGAACACTCTATTGTCCATTTTTTCATTTTTCTTTAGTAGAATTTTGGCCAAGCGGTGTAAAATTTCGTAGGCCTGAAGTTCGGACCAAATGGTCCTCTCGTTGTGTGAATTTCTAGATACTAGATAGACAAATTCAATAATGTTAAAGCAAATATCCACTGGACACTGGATAATGCGCTCCACAAATTCCTTGTCGCCCAAAATGTTCATGTAGATGAAGAAAAATTTGTTGTCTGTCACAGCTAGGTTGTCTTTTCGCTTTGATTTAAAATAGTAGATTGAGTTAATCAAAGAGGTCAAATAGTGAAGCATCGAAACTCGAGTTTCGTTTGAGCTTAGGGAATTTTTTGGATAGTCTAGCTCAATGGCCTGGTCCTCGAAGTCAAATTTGAGCCTGTTCTCCGAAGCATAGAAGAGCATTGTTTCAAAGTGTGCAAACAATTCGTCATTCAACAAGGACTCGTAGTCCTGGAAGCTTTTTGTCTGAGTCATTTTGTACAGCTTAAGAAACATACAGTAAATGTCATAGTTTTTCATTATTCTTCCTGGCTCGGTGCAATTGTTCAACAAGTCCAAGAGCTTTTTCACAGAGAACTCTTCTTTCAAATTAGAGTAAACAAAGTTGAGCTCTTTGTTAAATTGGCTCTCTAGGCGACACTTTTTGCTGAACTCGACCAAAATTCGCTCCATGTCCAGCTCGGTCCAAATTTTTTTGTTCAAAAATTTGTGCTCGGAAAAATTCTTGAAAATTTTCAAAATGGAAATCATAAGATGGTGAATGTCCAGACTCTTGTTGTACTCGTTTAGAAATACATCTTTTTCATAGAATTCCAACAGAATATCTATAATGTGGTTATCGATCAATTGCTGATTGAAAAGATGCAACTGGGTGCTTAGACTTGCCATTTGGGTCAGGTTGTATGTGATTTGAATGATAAAAACGAGCATGGAAATTGTTCGATCATTTGACTTGGCGTCTAAATTTGACAATTTTTCATTATACTCATAATTTTTTAGCTTGAACGAGTTGCATATTTGACTGTAGCTAGAAAAAAGAGTTGTTAAAATTTTATCAAATTCATACTTGAGCAAACAGCTCCAATCGGTGTTTTTTTCCAAGAAAGAATCGTCTTGGAACAAATTTTTGATTGTCAGCAGACTTTCGAAGGCGTCCGCATCCTCCATCAGTTGGTATGAGTCCCGATTTTTCTTAAAGTATTTGACAGAGCGCGTGAAATTTTGATATTTTTCTTCGTACAAGCTCATTTTAGGCTCCAACAACAAAAATTTAAAAAATAAATCTACACTTATTCTCAAAAATGTAATCATTCAAAGATAAATTATCTGCGATAGTCTCTAAGCAATTTTAATCAGCTGAAAAGTGATCAAATAATTTTCGAATAAAAATATTTTCCCGTGCCGGGAATTGAACCCGGGCCTTGACGGTGAGAGCGTCAAATCCTAACCACTAGACCACGCGGGATCTGTTTTTAATCTGATAATACAACATCTTAAAGTATTTTTTTGGATTTACTTTCAAAAAAAAGCTCCGTGACGGGGAATTGAACCCCGGTCTCCCGCGTGACAGGCGGGGATACTCACCACTATACTATCACGGATTCAGCACTTCTTTCAAAATATTAGCATTTTAAACAAAATATAATTAAAATCATTAAAACAATGAATGATAAAAGATTCAAAACTAATTAACTAATTTTTTCAATAAGTTTTTTATTTTTATCTAATCAAAGTTTCTATAAAATCATAAAATTTACATTCAATTTTAAATCTTTTATACCAAAATTTGAATCGTGTTTGAAATTTTTTAACTAAAAGAAAGAGAAAGAATATTTTCAAATAGAAATTCTTTTTTATTTGAAGAATTTGGATCATTCGGTGATATTTTTTTCTAGAATAATTACACATATTCCAGAAAAATTTTAATTAAGGCTTTTATTTAGCCTTAATTAAAATTTAGAAGTTCCGTACTTTAATCTTATCTGATTTTTCATTTCGACTCGAATCTACGAACTCGGGAACCTCAAAAAAATTAATAAGAAAAAAGTATTTTATCTTTAATCTAAAATATTTTTTAAATAAGATTTTCGTCCAAGGACTAATTACTGATCCTTGCGGAACATCTGCTTAAATAGGGTATTAATAACTTAGATGACCATTTGCATTTCCTCATATTTCTTGTGATACTTCACAATTTTCCTCAGATTAAAAAAATCGAGGTGAGGACTAAAAGTTGTGGCTAATGGATCGCCAAAGATTTTTCCTTTATATATGTCCGTATTTAATTTTGTTACCATCTTTAAATACTTATGGATTCTTTCTTAAACATTTTTTTGATCCGAGCCTATTATTACTGATTTATTTTCTCCCAAAAAGGCCTACTTGACAGATGATTCTTTCCTGTTTTACTGGAGCCAGTTTTGGATAAAAATTCTTTGAAACTGAGGCATAGCTTAGATTTTAAGCTTGTTAAAAACTATTTTTAGAGAAGGATATGGCAAGTTTTTTTTTCTTTTTAACTTTTTTGAAATTTTGAAATTACGTTGTTTCATTAAAACTCAATGCTTAAGCATGTTAAAATTTGAAAAAATAATTACGCAATTATTTCTAAAACTTGCCATATCTAGATTTTTGGAAAAGTCTTCTTTTTCAGTCTTCTTTCTTAGTTCCTTAATCAATATTTCAATATTTTTTGGTAAGCTAGAATTGAAAAACTTCTTAGAATGGAGGTGGATACTTTTTTGAGCATTTTGAATGATATTTTTTGAGATGCGTTTATTTATTTCGTCATTGTTTCTTGTAGAACTATTATGCTTGCTTAACGACTTAAGTAAATCTTGGTAGAGTCTCCATTTACTTCTATTAAATTCGAGTCTAAATTCGAGCAACTGAATTAACTTGGATAACATGCTCAACTAATATATTTGCTTGGATAAGAAAATGACCACTCAACACATCATCATCTATTAGAACTTAGAAGTCTATATGAAAGTGAAGATGGTAAAAAAAATAATACATCATAAAATCGAGTCCGTGGAGTCCTTGCTCAACTCAAAAATGCTTTTAAATTCTGGAAAACAGACAACTTTAGAAGATTCTACACTGCGTTTGTAAGACCGCATCTTGAATACTGTACATTATTTTGGAATCCTTTGCAAAAGAAGGACATTAAAAAGCTGGGAAAAGTCAAATGAAGAGCTACCAATCTAGTTCCTGGTCTCAGAAATCTCAATTATCTCTCAAGATTAGCAAAAATTGGTATCCCTTCGCCTGAAAGTAGAAGGAAAAGAGGGGATTTCTGAATTGTCAGTAAAAAAAAAACCAAGACTCAGTAAGCAACTCTGCTTGTCAAAGCCAAGAGAAAACTTCTTCACAAACAGAGTAGTATCCTAATGGAATGAGTTACCGGACGCTGTCGTTTCTGCAACTTCAATAGATGCATTGACAAGTTTGACAAATTCAGATCTCAGCAATTGGCGGCTAATGACACTGCTATAGTCTAATAACCCGTTGGTTATTCTTCTTCATCTGATTCTCATATCAGACCAAAGTCCCACTTTTATATTCATATTCAAAAATCTGTTTTAAATTTAAATTTCTGTGTAGGTGTCTTGTAATTAAATACTGAGAGGTTGAGTTTGTTAAGAATTTTCTCCAAGACAACTTAAATTTTTAGTCTTCGCATTCAAATCACCTCCTATTATAAATTTTCCATATATCCTTGAGATATC
Organism: Brachionus manjavacas; assembly: GCA_019054805.1. Lineage (NCBI taxonomy): Eukaryota > Metazoa > Rotifera > Eurotatoria > Ploima > Brachionidae > Brachionus > Brachionus manjavacas. The sequence continues at coordinate 9,145,598 of JAHQIY010000003.1, read as the reverse complement.
AACTTTTTCTTTATTACTGATTTAACTTTTTCTTAAAAAGTTGTAAGGGCGCTCAATATTTAGTGGATTGTAGAAACTGAAAACTAAAAGTCATGTTAAATGATCTTTGAAAAATATTAAAATATATCTTGACCTTAAAATTAATGGTAACAACTAAGATAATGATGAAAAAGTCAAATTCCTAGGTATCACATTGGACTCAAAACATACTTTTGGTCAAATGGTGGATGAATTAAAAGAGCGCTGTAATTCAATACTTAATATAATAAAATATCTCTCAAATAGGAATCGGGGTCTAAAACCAAAAAAATTTATTAATCTCTCCAAATTCTTGATAAGATCAATCTTGGATTATTCTTTTCCTTGTTTAAATTTTTTCTCATAAACTTGTATTAAAAAAATGAAAGTTATTCAAAATTCAGCATTTTGATCTATTTGAAGCTGAATACAACTTTCCCTTCACCATTTAACACCATAGGGCCTTAAAAACTAACTGTGTCGAATCAGCTTTTGGAGTTGGATGGGAGATATGTCAGGAAAGGACTGAGTCATTAGGTTCCATTAGCCGTCAGACTGGTGAAAAAATATAAAAAAGGCTCCGAATAAAGATATATCCGATTACCGACCTCATTTTGTAATAGTTGCCTTACAATTTCTACTTTTTTCTTGCACTATTAAATATTTTAATATTTAACTTCTAGCCTTTTCAATAGATCGTTTTTATCTTATTTCTTTTGGTTTCTTTTTTTTCTGATTTTAAATTTTTATTCTGAAGGTACATTAGCTCGTCGAAGATAAACAAATAATTTTTTTAAATATTTATTTTATTTTTTTATCTGTTAAAAAATTTCGGTACTCTGTCTAAAATTAGTTTAGTTAAAAAAAATTTAATAAAATGTGCGAATAGGTTTAAAATATTGTACGGCTATTAAATATAGTGTTAATTAATTATTACCGTATTCCCTCGATTTTTATCCCAGGGACAAAATACGATTTTCGGTTTTGTCCCATGGGATGAACACGTTTTTGTGGCCAATTTTTTTAAGTTTTTTGTGACGGGACAACACATGTTTGTACCTGGTACAAATCCGAATTTGTACCATGGTATAAAAAAAGAATATTAAAATGAATGAAAAAATTTATTTTTAAATAATTAATTAACAAAATTAAGGCGAAAATTTTACCAAAAAACTTAGAAAAACTAAGAAAAAAAGATAAATAAATTAAAATATATTTTAAACATTAATTATATATCAAACGAAGGACAACATTTAACAAAATTTGACTAAGTTTCTTTAAATAATCAAAGAAAATGTTTTAAAAAGAGCAGAAAGAAAGATATTTTAATTATACAACCGCCTTATTCAAGAGTTAATGGTAGTTTTTTTTTTCTTTTCTATATTTGAATGACTTATCACTAGAATTAACTAATTTTTTTAGTTTTACCACTTGACCATTTTTTTTATTCCTCGACATTTGGCCAATATCAGTATGATCAGATTCACTTTCAGAATCTTCTAGGTTTTTTCTTTTTCTTAGTGACATTTTTTCCGAATAAAGCACATTTTTTTGTTATTAGCTAAGACGACATTATTTTGTCTTTCAGGAGCTTCATTTTTACTTTCTAATTCATTTTCATCCTAACTTAGACTAAGATCAATACTTAGAAAACTGCTATCGCTTTCATGCTTATCAATAGAATCAGACTCGTCCATTTCATCAGAAAATGTATAAACCTTTGTTTCATTGTCGACTTTAAAACTTGTTAGTAAACTATTATCTGATTCTTCTTGTTCATTTAATTCTTCACTATTAAATCCATTTATATCGCCTTCTCCTTCATCATTGTCGACATATTCATTGATAAGACCTCTTTCCAACACATGTCGTAAACTTGAGTGAAAATCATCTTGGTTACTCGATGTTATTCCACACACATCAAAAGATGATCTTATTATCGATGGACTAAATTCATTCCAAATTTCAGAGAGCCACTCAATTACCTTCTGATAGCCAGGGGATTTATTAATCAGAGGTGAAGTTATTTTTTTAAAGAAAAGGACTAAAGAAAAAACAAATTTAAATAAAAAATTTCATGCATCTTTTTTTTCTTTTAGAGTTATTCAATTGAGGATTTTTTTTCTTACATTAAAAAAATGTTTCTTTGTTTAAATTTTGCTTTTTTTCTCAAAAAGTAACTTAACATTTTTTATACCATGGTACAAATTCAGATTTTGACCCGGTACAAACATGTGTTGTCCCGTCACAAAAAACTTAAAAAAATTGGCCACAAAAACGTGTTTATCCCATCGGACAAAAAAGACTTTTTTGGTTTTGTGCCGGGATAAAAATCGAGGGAATACGGTATCTTAATATTAGGAGTATTTTTGTGATACCGATCTTAATTTCCTTAAAAAAATTGCTTCTTAAAAAAAATTGCTTTTTTAAGTATAGTTTTTAATTTAAATATCTTTTAGAGTGAAAAAAATATTTTCTTGATTGAGATTAAATAAAAATCATCTACTAAATAATAGTTTTATTTTTCAAAAATTTTTAAATTAATTTCTAACTTAAGTTTAATTATGTTTTATAAACTTGACAAACAAGGCCATCTCCAGGACTAGAGACAAACTGCCCATAACAAGAATTAACAAAAAATATTATTTTAAAAATAAATCAACATTTATAAACATAACGATTTTAGATCGTTAACAATTGGGCTCACTTAGCCATTGCTTTCTTTTTACTCAAAGCACTCTCCAAAAGTTTTAGTTGATCTTTGATCATTTGCTTTTTATCGCCCTTGGCTTTGCTCGGCGACAATTTGGCCCGCTTAGCCTCAGACTGCTTCGAGTCCAACGACCTCTTAGACTTGGTTCGTTTTTCCTCATCACTGTAGGACGCTTCATCACTCGATCCTGATGTCGATGACACATCTGACTTACTTGACGAGTAGCTACTAGCTGATGAATTGCTTCTGCTTCTTGTTTTACGCTTCGTACCAATTGCTTTCTTCAAGGACAGATCGGAAACTTGACGCCCAGGCAAAGGCTTTGCCGCTGGCAATTCTTTTTTAGCCTTATCCGAACTTTTTTTTCCACGGTATGAGACAGATCTGGATCTTGAGGATCTGGAACTGCTTCGCGAGCTATACGAGCTACGGCTCGAATAGGAACTTCTGCTGGCAGATCTGTTTCTTGATCTCGATCTAGACCTTGAGCTTGACGAACTGTAGCTATCCGATCTTCGTCTTTCTTGTCCTTTTCGGCCTGTTCTAGATCTAAAAAATGGTTAACTTGATAGCAGAAACAAATTGTTTTTAAGCAGAGTTGTTTTTTTAAGTCCCAAAATAAAGTCAAATTAAAATGATTTTCACATGATTTTTTGCCATTCCAGGTTATTATGGTGCCCTAGTCAAAGTCACTAAAATTGTGGACAACTAAGCATTTTAAACAACTTTTTTTTAAGCCACAAATGAATTTAAGACTGAAAATAAAAAATCAATTTTTTTTACTTTTTTTAAATTCTTAATTCTTGGAACTGGATCAAATGAATAATAAAAAAAATTATTTTTTTTTTCTAAAACTCAAGTCTTGACGATACATTGGACCAAGAATTTCAGGGTTTAATGCGGCCCTTAACAGGTGATAATACTGCATGGTCTAAAAGAGTGTCTTAGTTTATAATATGAAAATTAAATTTATTAAATTATTAATTCTACACCGCAATTATTACCCAGTCGAAACCGGTCCACTTATTTTTATGATGAAAGAGGTTTAAACGTTCATTGCAGAGATATTTTGAAGATTTTTCCACACTCAGCGGGTTTTGTAGCCTTTTTTTTCCTAGCGGATAAAAAATTTCTATCCGCCAGGAAAGAAAAGATTAATTTTTGAATGATTGATTAACTTTAGAAGACTAAACTTTGTTATCATTTTTACTTTCAAATATTTAGTTGCGTTAAAGTTGTGAAAGGAATTTTTTGCTATAATAAAAAAAAAATTTGAAAATAAATTAGAATTTTTTTTCTTTGATAATGCAAAAAATATAATTCTTTAGTTAATATTCATTATGAAAGTGCTTATGTTTAAAAAACATTTGCGCCTTTAAATATATTTTAAAATCTGTCAGATATTAAAATTAAAAGTAATGACAATTGGTCCTAATAAAAAAAATACTATTTCCTTATTTAATATTAAATGGGCTATTAAATGTGACATTTTTTATTGTCCTCAAGAAATTATGTGAAACTAAGTGAAACATGGTAAATTTATAACGAAAGATTTTCGAATAATAAATATTTTAAAAAGCGATTTTGATTCTTTTCTACACTTGATAGTTAGAGGATTTTATTCTATTTTTATAGATGTTTAAAAATATGTATATTAAAAAATTAATAATTTTAAAAATAAATTTTATTAAAAATTCTTCACTTAATTCCCTTCACATATTCTAGATAATGTCCCAGAGAAATTAAAGTTACAAAAAGGCTTATATAAACTATTGTCCATGAGATATTAAAACGTGTTTATTTTAATTTCAGAATGGTATTATCTGAGAAAATACCGTAAATTACATTAATAGTTTATTTAATATTTAAAAAAAGACTTTGAGTAATAAAACTCCTTTCGCCGTTGGTATTTAAAATTTTAAAAAAGTGTCCATAAAAAAGTTATATTAAATTAATTAGAATTTGAAAGAGAAATCGGAAATGTTACAGAAAAACAGTTTTCCGTTGGAATAGCTCATTTAAAACTTTACAAAGGAGGGTTTTAAGTTCAAAATTTATTGAGTTTACAACAAAAAAATCAATATAATCCCGCATGAGTGAAGTAATGAGTGTTTTTTTAATAAATTTAACTTTTTTTCATATACTTTTCACGCAGAACTTAAGGAAAAAACCTTTATATCACGAATTGAAAAAAAATCACATCCGTTAATTAACACCTTGATAAAAAAAAAAGTAAATAAATCTTTACTATAATTAGTAATTTTTGATTATCTAAAAATTCTATTTGATAAAAATGAATGAATAGCAAGTCTTCAAAAAGAGAATATGAATTTATCTTGAAGTCAAGATGGAAATTATAAAAAACATTCTGAACAAAAAATAACTAATTCAAAGCTGGCCAAAGAATACAAAACTTTAGAACATAAAGAAAGAACATAGCCGGCCCAGGAAAAAAGTGCATACAATTTTCAAGTTAGGAAGATGCTGATCAAGCTCATAAATACAATAATATCATGATTAGTGGTATTCAAATTCAACTACAAGCTTTGAAATTTGCAGCAATGTTAGGTCATAGCGACTTTAAGGCAAGTGACGGGTGGCTTTTCAATTTCAGCGGAATTGTAGCACTACGAAAACTATCAATGGTAAAATAAACAAGTGGTTAGCCCAAAAGAAGCAATCGATAGAATAAATGAACTGAAACAATTTTTTAACTAAAAAAAATGATAATTCTAATGTAATTAATTTATTGTTTAATATTGAAAATTTTATAATTGAAAGTAGCTTTACCAAACAACCATCTGATACCGATTTTTTTGAAAAAAAAATTTATTTAATTAATAAAATTTAGTTTAAATATTTTTTTTAATCCCTATTGTTTTATATGGAAAATTCGATAAAACGAATTCCGAAATTTCCACCCAAGTAGCTCGTTATACCGAGGATTGACTGTATATGACTTTTTATGGTCGAACCAGATTGAGGTTCCGATCATTGGCCTCTATGAGACAATAATTACAAAAAATCTAAATGAAAAAAGCTCAGATCACGGCTACAGGAATTTTTTGTTGACCAGAACTACCAAAATTTAAGACTTTCTTTAGAATTTAAAAATTCCAAGACTAAAAGCAACACTGTTACAAAATGAGCTCAAAGAATATTTACCTATCCCAAGGGTCATGCCACGAGTCGCCGCGATTCTTGTCTAAATTAGCAGCTCTGGCTCTGGGAGATGAAGACCTTCTGTCAAAAGTTTTGTTCATTCTCGACCTAGACTGACTATAAGTGTCATAGGACTAAAATTTTTTTTAGAAAAATCAAAAATGCTTTTCATCAAAAACTACTTTATTTGCGGCTCGGTGTGATTGATAGTGTCCTCTGTCATCATCTCTGTTTTCTATTCGTCTCGATTTAAATTCCAATATTTCCTGATCTTCCATCTCATCATCAACATTGTAATTGGCTTCTACATTCACATAGCGTTCATCATTTTCTTTTTCGTTCTCGAAGTCTTTTAAGCTTAAATTCATTTTTTTGTCAGCGAACTGGTCTTTTTCCAATTGTTTGCGCTTGGTGGCCTTTTCTTTCATTTCCTTGGCTTGTCTGAGCGCTCTTTCCCACGCAGTCTCGCTTTTTTCCTCAGCCGGACGAGCCATTGCTGCCGACGGGTCCAGTTGAGGCGCTGTTTTTTGCGCAAACACTTGAGCAGTTGGATCCTGGAATTCGAGAAAGCTATAGTTGCCGGTGTCGTTTACTCCAGGGTGAAGAAATTTGCAGCTACGACCCCAGTTGCATTTGCCGCGTCGGTAGTATTTACACAAAACTTTGGGAATGAAGGCTTTTTTGACCTTTTCGCCATCATTTATTTCTCCTTCTTCTTCGGAATTTTTCTCCTCTTTTGGCTCCTGAATTTCGGCTTCTGCTCGGTCCACCTTTTCCTCAACATTGTTGCTTTGCTTGGAGCTGGGACTTGCCTAAATTTTTTTTTTAAATTCAAAATTAATTCAATCAAAACACATACGACTTCTCCGTCGTCCAGGTCCGACTTGATTTCGCCATCGCTCTCATCCGCTGGCTTGGCCTCGCTGGGAACCTTTGTTTTGGAATTACTCACTTGGTCGTCTTCTTCATAGTCGAGCTCATTTTGGTCGTTTATATCCAAAGACTCTGCTGGACTTTTTTCGACTATGCTTGACATATTTGCTCTTGGTATAATTTTTAGCTATTTGGCAAAGTTTAATGGTCTAAATGATTATTATTTATTTAAATTAAACAAGATTAAAAATATTTGCCAATTGTCTGCAATTTCTTTCATTTTTTTTCTTCAACTTGGTATTTTACATTGAAATAAAAAATAGCTCGTGTACATGAATGTGTGGTGGGAATTATTTTAGTGACATTTAAATTGTCTTCCAAATGAAATAAAGTAAAGAAATTTAATTTCCCGAAAAAAAGGCTTATTTATTTTAAAAGAAAAGTTCTTTTTACTTTGATAAACTGTTTTTACGAAATTTGACGGAAATTTACGCAATTTTACGCAAAAAACGAGAAAAAAAATTCTTAAAAAAACACAACTACAATGCAATTATTATGATCCGACCAGTCACCGTTTTTCTCAATGACTATTTTAGTTATCTAAGAGTTAATAGCTTTTGAATATCTTTTTTATTAAATAATACCTTTTTAAGTCATCAATACATCTTTTACATTTAAATGGCGTTATTGTTTTTTCAAATTCTCTAATAGCTGTAATGGGATCACAATCGGATAAAAACATTTTTTTTCACACAAAAAATTTTATAAAATTTGGGTTAATTGATGTTAAAATACTAAAATTTAAGTGAAACCAAAAAGGTTTTGGAAAATTCAGTACATGATGCAACATATTTAACTATCAAAGTTTAATGGTCTAAATGATTATTATTTATTTAGAAATATTAAGAAATTTGAGTTATTGTTTACTTTCAGAGTTCAGCAGATTTTGACATTTGATGCAATGTTGCACCATTCTTAATGTCTCTGTATGTTCCCATCGCTGTACCGACGGTGCTTCTTAGGTATGGGAATTCGCTTACACACTCGATTTGTGTACCATCCATATGATACTTATGGAGAACATTGATACTTTCCAGAATTATGTTGCAGAATGTCTAGCTTGCTATTGATAGCAATGTTATTCCTCGTCTGTTGTCACAGATCATTTACCTTTCTTAGGGAACTTGACTAGGCCTTTTTACCAGTCCTCAGGTATGATTTCTTGCCGCCATGTCTTGCTGAAAAGGTCTAGTAATATCTCTATTGTGATTCAACCACATTTCTGCCGTGACTTCGTCAATAGCATGGGCTTTTCTGTTCTTCAAAGCCTTCATCGCAACTTTTATTTCTTTATTGCTAGGTAATTGTGTGTCAATGTCGAGGTCAGTGCTGGTTCAGATTGTAAAGGCCCTTTAGATTCTGGTTTATTTAGAACTTCTCTCAAGTGCTCAACCCATCCTTGTCCTTACTCTTTTTCCATTGTTAAAATACGACCTTCTTTGTCTTTTACTGATGTTGTTCTTAAATTAAAGAGCAACATAGAGCATTAGTGATCTTGTGTAGCATATGTAGGTCCCCTTTTAAGCTGACTTCTTCTGCTTCGCTAGAACACTGGTTTATAAAGCTTCTCTTTTATTTTTTTTATCGTCTGGATTTTGACTTTAACTTAAGTGACTCTCATTTAAACTAGACCTTCACAAAACTAGGAACAATAGAAAGATCATTAATCAGTCATGATCACGGCCACGTGAATGAATGCTTTGCCGTTCCGGGTAATAATTGTGGAGGCCTAGTTCAAGTAAAAGTCACTAAAATTAAGGACTTTACTCAAGACTTTAGCATTTAGAACAACTCTGATTAATTATAGTTTTATTTTTGCCAGTCAAAAAAAGGCCATGTGTTAATAAATTATTTTATTGTAACATAGATACTCTTCTAAAAAATAATATCTGTTTTTTTGTAAATATCTCACATTTAGAAAATTCATATGAACCTTGTTTAAAATCAAACTTTTTAGGTCAAAAATTTTGAATGAAATTTCAAATTTCTTTAATAAATGTTATTTTAATCAATTATACGCTTAGCTTTTAATCAACCATTTTTATAAATTAATAAATAATTTATTAGATATTATTAAAAAATCATATTCTTTTATTTTCAGATTTTATAATGGTTAATTGATTTTGGGAGTTTAGGGATCTAAATTTCTGGTCGCCGTTTTTTTTTAAATAATTTTCATCTTGTTTTAAATTAAGAAAAGGATTTGATCGCAAAGTAATTTTTAATTTTTTTTAATTTGTAAAGCTGTTTCAGTTTAAAAAAAATGCTAGAAATTATTTAAAAAAAAATTTCAGTTTTATTCAATTTAAAAGATGATTATAGGTTAAAATTTTGACTTGAACTGAACTACCATAAACAAATCGAGCTATTTTTTATTCAATTCAATTTTTAATTCAAGTCAAAAGTTGACCCCAATAGAAAATTTGGCCTAATAATAAAATGACTCAATAATTAATTTATTGTTATTTATTCATTCTTTTATCAGAATCAGGCTCCTTCAGATTAAAAAAAAACAAAAATTAAAAAATCAAAAGAGTAGAAAAATATAATAAAATACTAGACATTAAGACTTTAAATTCCAATTTATATTTTTGAAAAATGTGGATCATTTAGAATTCTAAAATCAACTTAAAAAGTGTTTTCGGTTGAATAAAATAAAACAAATAAATAAATTCTAAGTCAAATGTAAACACTGGATAATGAGATTCAGGTTAATAATATCTCATCAAATATTCTTGTCTGGCTTAGATTTAAATATCAAATATTTTTATTTAACACATATCTATATACAAATAAAAAAACATCTACAGTTGTTACATTTCCCATATTCATTCGATTTTAATTTAAAACATCTTATTAGCGTCAAGCTTTGGTTTATTTGAATTAAGACTAAAATAACTAAATTTAGATACTCTTGAGGATTACAAGGAAAATTCATCTATATAAATTAGTTTTTATCTTGAAAAGAATAAAATCAAAAGTGATCTTGGTTTTAAATGAATTTAAAATAATTATTTCTGAGCCAGTGCAAACGATTTGTGATAGAAAAATTTCTTTTACTTTTAAGTTTTTTTTTGATAAAAAGTTGACTCATAAATACTTGAATAAACAATCTACTTTACTTTTATTTAATTTAAGAGCAAATTGATTTTAACTGTGTTTATTTGGTCGACTTTTTTTAAAATAAGACACTACGTTAAGTTTTGCTATGATTTTTCACTTAAAATAAAAGATAATGCTCTGTTTGGATTTAAATAGAATTTTTAAAAAGAAAAACATTTTTTGTGTTTTTTAATTTTTATTCTTTTTATTTGTATTTTAATTATTTAACCTTCCTCAGAAAAAATACATTAAGAAGCTAAAGAAATGGAAGAAGAATGGAAAGAAAACGAACAAGATAGTTTTAATTTGTCCTTTAATTAAATATAACTAAATTTATCTTCGCTTATTGATGGGGCAAAATGATTAAAAGTGAAACTCTTTTGGTCTAAGTCTGAATACCTTTAATTCATAAAACCCTACTAAACCAGCTTCTTTCTTTTTTTTTAACTTTCGTAATAGATTATTTTTTACCATACTTCAATTATTTTTTTATTTTTTTAATTTTTATTCTTTTTATTTGTATTTTTAATTATTTAACCTTCCTCAGAAAAAATACGGTTGAAAAAAAAAATCTAGCCCAAAAGAGTCATAGACACCATCATGGAAGTAGAAATATCGTTTCATTTCAACTTTTAATCCTTTTCCCCCATCAATAAGCGAAGATAAATTTAGTTATATTTAATTAAAGGACAAATTAAAAATATCTTGTTCGTTTTCTTTCCATTCTTCTTCCATTTCTTTAGCTTCAGGAATTTAAAGAAATAAGAAATTCTCTCGCCTTTTTATTTCCTCGAATTTTCTAAAAAAGTTGCTAGGAAAAAGAAAGGAAAAGAAATGGAAGAAAACTGGATAATTTAATTTTCCATATATTGTAAAATATCTTTATGTAGTTTAATAGTAGGAACAATTTTAAAAGAAGGACCTTAATGTCTACTTTATGGAACATTATAGAAAACAAAGAGATCTGGTGACCAAACTAAACTTAAAATGTACAGATTAAAAAAATTAAAATCAAAAACTATAATTTAAGCTTAAGGAAACTAACCATAAAATAAGCAAAAGACGTCGTCAGACTTCTCAATCTATGGCCTAAAGTACATAAAAGTCGGTGTAAATAGTCAGATTAAAATAAAAAATCCAAAATATATTATTCAATGAACATATTAAAACGAACCAAAGCGTATTGATATTAAAATTTGAATATCAATCGATGTCGATATTAATTGTTCAATTCAAGAAAATTGTAGTTGGATGGCAAATTAAAAATTTTAAATATCATTAATAAATTAGATTTAGTTTAGCGTTAATTTTTTTTCAAAAAACTGATTTCAAATATTTTGTTTTTATTTTATTAATTCATCAAGAAAATAATTAAAAAGCCAAAGTTTATGAACCGCATTTAGTTTAAAAAAATTGGAACCAACTGGTAAAATTATAAATAGAAGAAGTAAAATCAAAAAATTAGATAAAATTAGATTTAAGCCTTTTTAATATGTTTTTTTATCTGAGTGGAAAAAAGAAAAATTCCGTAAATTTTTTTACCAAAATATCTAAATTTGGTTATGATATTTTTTTCATAAATTGAATCTTGCAAAAAAGCTTCTGGAAAAATCTTCAATCTTTAAAGAATAAAAAAAAAGAGTTTTAAACTTTTAAGATTAACTTTTATCAATTTAAAAAAAAAATATGATAGCAAAACACTGACAGTTTGGACTGGATCTCTCTTTCAGACAAAAATTAATAATTAACGAGTTATTATTTATTAATTCATGATCTGTAATGATAAAATAAAATTTCGATCAATCCGTAAAAGAAATTTACTCATTTTATTTCAAAAATAAAACTCTACATTAAAATCTTTATTTTTATTTTCAAGCATTTACTAAGATGAAAAAAAATTCAGATCGTTTTACTTTTGTTTAAGATTCTAGCATTCTTGGAATTTTTTTAAAATCTATTCTTTCACTTTTTTTTTATTTATTTTTTATGAATGTAAAATTTTAATAAGAAAAAAATAATTCAATTTCTTTTTTCTTTTGAATTATAGCACCGTATACCAGACACTTAAAGTAAACGCAATTATTTATTTAATTAGAAAAATGAGAAATTTTTACTTCTAGATTTGTTCTATTAAAAAAATTATTTTTTTTTTGTATTCAGTAAGAAATATTTGGTTTCAAAGAAAAATCAAATGAGTCTGTTTCTAAGTAATTGACCAAAACAAACAAAACTTGAAATTTACAGCAAAATTTAAATTATTTTATCATACCATTAATTGAGAAAACGAAAAATTTAGTTTTACATTTTTGGTAAGTATTGTGCAAATTTAAAAGTTAAGAAACAAACATAACAAAATATAAATCGAGTAAAAAAATTAATTTTTTTTAAATATTTGAAGTTATTGATAAATTTAGACAAAAATTTAAATTCCTCTAATGGTATATCATTAAAGCGTTTCGTATAATGATGAATTTGAGCAAATTTCATGTAAAATTGAAAATTGATTGTTTAAATGAATTTGGAATTTATTTTAAAATAAAGAAGAATTAAATTTTTTATCTAAAATTTTCAATAATCATTTCAAATATAAATTAATTTTTTTTATTCGATTTATATTTTGTTATGTTTGTTTCTTAACTTTTAAATTTGCATAATACTTCCTAAAAATGTAAAACCACGTGACTCAATTTTTTTTCAAATTTTTTATCAGCTCAATTTTTCGTTTTCTCAATTAATGGTATGATTTAAATTCTATTTTGATCAAAGGATACAAGTTGGAATAGGAATGCTTGTTGTTCGCATATTTAAAAATTTCAAATTATTTAAAATTTTTAGATAGAGGGTGTAGCAATACTAGAATAATTAAGAAAAAAATTTAAACACTTAAAGACAAGTTCTCTTCAATCGTACGATGAATTCATCGGCTAATCAAATACTTTTTGCCACCTCTGGCTATGACCACACGATTCGCTTGTGGCATCCACACAATGCAATGTGCTACAAAATTCTTCAACACAATGAAAGTGTAAGTGTCGAGAAATTTTTTAATTTTTAAGGACCTACTCTACTTAATCTTAAACGAATTTTTTTTAAGCAGGTAAACTGCATGGCTTTCCATCCGAACAAAAATTTGATGGCTACTGGTGGCTATCAACAAGTGTGTATATACGACATTCAATCGAATACCCAAAATTTGCTCATGAACTTGGACGGAGTTGTCAAAAACACCATCGCCATCGGCTTTAAGGACAAAGGAACATGTATGTACACGGCTGGCGAAAATAAAAGCATCAAACTATGGGACATGAGAAACATCAAGTGTTCATCTAGCTTTGAGCATTCGATGCCAATTACTGCATTAGCTCTTCATCCCAATCAGCTTGAATTTGTATTTGGCGATGACAAAGGAGCCATGTACAGATGGGACATTCGAACTGACCAAGCTGAAACTCTTGTCATGGTATTTGGACATAATTTTTTTCTCAAACCAAAATCATTATCTAAGATTTTTCTAAGATTTATTTGAATCTAATTAAGAGATAAAAAAAGGTCAAATTTTTAGTTTTATAAGATAAAAAAATCGAGAGAAAAGCAGAAAAATGAGAGAAAAATTAAAATGAAATATTTAAAATTAAATTTTAAATAATCTAATTGTAATCTAAGCCGGAAGAATCAAAAAGTACCATTAGAAGTATATCGATAAATCAGGAGGGAACAATGATGGCAGCGGTCAACAATGAAGTAAGATTTCTATTATTTAATTAAAAATTAAATTTAAAAATTTTTTCAAAGGGATATTGCTTTTATTGGCTTTTGTCAGGTGGCCAAGGCGACAACTCAACCATGCTGCGAAGGTGCCAGATAAATCAGTTTCATAAGCGCTATGCTCTTAAGTGTTTATTTAGCCCTGATTCAACGTAAGCTTAGAATAAAAGTTAAATTCGGAGAATTTTTAGAAGGATTTTATTTAGACTTTTAGCAACTTCTTCAGCAGATGGCACAGCTAAGATTTGGCGAACGGTCGATTTTAGTTTGATTAGCGAGTGCAAAGAGAGCAAACAAAGTGGAAGTAAATGGATTTGGGATTTGGCGTTCACCTGTGACTCAGAGTATTTGCTAACGGCATCTTCCGATAAGGTGGCTAGGCTCTGGGCAGTCAAAACAGGTGAAATTAAGCGAGACTTTATTGGTCATCAAAAACCTGTTGTATGCATTGCTTTCTCGGACACATAGACATTTGAAAAAAAAATTACATCCAAGCCGGTTATTAGATTTATTTTTCCTACTGATTAATCTTTTTTCTTTATTTGTAAATATTTTTTGAAATTCTTGTTGAATTTTATTTATTTAGCTTTTTTTTCATTTTAAATAGTTTCCATGATTTAAAATGAGCAAAATAAATGTTTTCTATCTTTGAGATTTTTTACTAAAAAGCTTTTAGAGAATCGTATCAATGCTTAATTTGGTATTGGAAATATTTTGTCGTAGCAGATTATTGTCTTTATTTGTTGATAATTTTGTTTATAATAAAAAAATAATAAGAAAATATATTTAATGAATTTTTTGTTTAGTAATTAATTATTTCAATAGAAAAGATCATAAAATAACTTTTGATATCTGGAATAACTGCAAATTCATCTTGAATCTTGTTTTTTAAGTGCGTGCCGATTTTCACGTGACTCAGCATCATGCCAGTTTCATCATTAAAAGTGATTTGTATATTAATTATTATAATATTAATAATTTATCATTTTTATTTTATTAATTTAAAAAAAAAATAAAATAAAGAATAGAAGATAATTTGAAACTTTTATTTGAATCATTTGAAACTTTACACGAGCTCAGCTCATACTTCATTTTTATTCAATTTAATACATAAGTAGAAGTGAAGTCTGTTATAAAAATGAAGAATATTTATAATAATTTTGAAGTATTATAATTAAATTTAATTAATTTGTATTTAAAGCCAATTCTTAAACTCTCTTCAAAAATAATCCAAAATAAATTTAGCTAGATGTAAAAAAATATAAAAATAAGCAATTTAAAAGTATGATTTTTAATAAATGGTCAACCTTTGTTTTTTATCAGAAATATAACATTCTTATTTTCATAAATCTTTACAATATAATCATCTAGTAATACAAAATTGTTATCATAACAAGACTGACTTTTTTAGCAGCATAGATTTTATTAAAAATAAGTAGATTTAGGTTAAAATATTTTAACAATTTATTAGATGAGTTTTAAGTCTTAAATAAAGAAATCAGTTCTGAAAAGAATAGCGAAATTGACTTCTTTAATTATTCTTCAAATTCTCCTAACAACATTTTGAATATCTAAGACAAATTAAATAAATACATTTAAATAAAATATTTTTTAATAAAAATATATAATAACATTTGTAAATAGAATTTAAAGTTTTAAGATATTTATAACAAACAAATATATTAATTTAGAAATTAAAAATAAAATTAATTCTAATTATGTTAAGATAAAAAAAATGATCGCAAATTGAACTTTAAGTTTGTTTACCTTCCAAAAATTAAAAGGATTTTTTTTCTTAGAAATTTCTAATAGAGCTTAAATTGAAACTGTTTTCTGAGTTTGTGATAATCGTAGCTGAATTTAAGATAATTTTTTAATCCTATGAGGTGAGATTTTATCTAAAGGCTCAAACAATTTTTTGTTTTCGGCAGAAGACATGAATTTTTATCGAATAAATATTTTACTTTCAATTTTAAAAAATTTTGTTCATTTGACTTTATTTTTTGGTTTTTTTATTTTTTTGCATAATTTGCATTTGTTTAGCTTAATTAACGCCTTCTTTTTTTTTAATTTTATTATAATACAAAAATAATAAATTTATTGGTCAATCATAATTAGTCGCTTTTTTTCACAATTTTTTTGAACTTTAGCCGCTTTTTTCACTTACTTGCCAATTATTGAACAATGATAGTGAAAAAAAGCGATGATACAGACATTTTTATTCAATTTTATTTTTAAATTCTTCGACTCAAAACTAAATATTGTATAGTATGATAGATTTTCAACAAAATTTATTTAAATTTTCAAAAAATTATTTGTTAAAAAAAATTTTTATTAAAAATGTAATTTTAATTTTTCAACATTTGATAATTAATCTCAACAGAAAGTAATTATTTACAACAATATTCAACTTCTTACTAATTTGGACAGTAAAATAATTATTTTCAACAAAAAATAATTAAATACACACAATAAACGTAAACTAGTTAATTTCGACATGAAGGTAAAATTTTTACGAAATTTTGCTAATAAATAATTTGAAATGAGAAACTAAAAAATCTTTTAATGAAAGATAATAAAAGTTGATTTTTTTATTAGTTAAATTTTCTTATAATCTAAGTTTTTAAATATGGTTCAAAAATATGTCTAATCTCAACACTATGCTAGTTAAAATTTAAGTTTAATATACAGCAACGGTACTAGTTTTTAATATATCAGATAAAGAATATCAGGAATGAGTGAATTTTTTACGAAACAAGACTGTAATTAAAATTTCATATTTGAATGTCTTTTGATGAAAAAATTAAATAAATGTATCAAACAAAAAAATAGCTTTATTAAAAAAGTTTAGAATTTTTTAATTGTTTAATTTAAAAAAATTTCCGGCGGTTGAACAATGAAAATCACTTGAATGTTCAAAATAAAATATTTGTTAAAAAAACAACTTTTTGAAAAATTAATTATCTGTTTTTAACTTAAATGTATTTTTAAATAAAATTATCTACAAAAAAAAACGATGCAAAATGGCATCTCAAAAATTTTTTTGTATTACCCTGTACCACAAGGCTCAGTGCTTGGCCCGGTCTTGTTCATCATCTACATCAACGACCTCTCCGAAACTCTTCAAAACATCATATTGCCGCTCTCTCTTAGCAAATTTTCTATTTCATTTTAATGATTTTGTTCATGAAAATATCAAATTGTGATAATTTTTTAAACTTGAAATAAGATATATTAAACAGAAATAAACAAAAGCAAATTTTATTTCAATAAACTTCCAACAAAATTTTTTTGATGTAGAACATCTTAAACAAAATTTTAAAAACTCTAAAATTTTATTTCCTAAGAGGTAAAAAAATAGCTATAATAATAAAAATTTGAAAAGAATTTTTTAATAATTAAATTTTTAAAGTAGCATATTCTAAAAAAAAAAGCAAAAAAGAGTAAAAATTGTGTCTCTGATTTAATTAAAATCATCATCTATCTTCTTGGCACTAAGAAATATCATTCTTGATTTAACTTTATCTAAACCATTTATTTAAATTTAAATATCTAAGTTCCTTTTTAAAAACTGATGTTTTTTAATCTAAGCATCACTAATTAATTATCCTTTAGTATCTGCTTCGTAATTTTATTAATTTATTAAGTTATAATTGATGTGATAATTAATAATAATAATAATTAAAGACTGCAACACGACTAATCACTCTAAATAGGGTCTGAACTAGTAATCCTATATTGGCAGCTATCTTTTTTCTCTGATTTTTTATCTCTGATCCATATCCTAATATTTAAATTTTTGAATCTACTGTTTTTGCATTTAAAATCTCACTATCAAGTTTTTTCCACATTGGTACTACTTTACTACTTTTATATGTTTGTAAATTTTGAAAAATTGGATTAGATCTCCCCTTTCTCTTATTTCTTTAAGTGTTTGCTTCTTTAGCCTGGTCTCGGAGTCTAAATTCCATAGTTCTGGTAATATTTTGGTAGCTCTTCTTTGTACCCTCTTAGAGAATTTTTATCTTTCTTTATGGAGGAGTTCCATGCAAATGATGCGTACTCTAGACCAGAGTTGTTAAAAAGTCCAAATCCGGATTTAAAAATTTTTTTTTGGTCTAAATCCGACCAAATGATTTTTTTGCAAAGTCATTAAAGTTAAGTCCAAGTTAATAAAAAAAAGTCCGAACTTAGACTTGACTTGATACTTGTGACTTTTAAACAACTCTGGGTATAAGATAAGGCGAGGTCAAATGTCAATCGAAAGCTGGTGCGCAATTGTGGAGTCCGTCATAATTTCTTCACTTATCGGACAGCCGGAAATTGGAACACTCTTGATGCGGCGACTAAGAGCTTCACAAATACAAACATTTTTAAAAGAAGAATAGACAAGTTACTGAGATGAAAAAAAAAATAAAAAAATATCTATAAAAAAATGTTTGTTTAATGCAAAGTTTAAAAATTTTTTCTTGAATCTAAAAACAGGATATTTAAAACTATGTAAAAAAAAGTTAATTTTAAATATGTAAAAATAAGTTATATAAAAATAGCTTATTTAAAAAAAATTGGCAATTGGCTGTTTATAGTGGGGCGTCTACGTGCGCCAATACTTGGAGACTCAAGTCTCCCACAGCATTTATACTACTACTACTATTACTACTACTACTAAGATAAGCAGTAAACAGAATTTAAAACTAATTTAAGTTACAATGAGTAAATGTTCAATTAAGAACGCAAATACCGAGGTTAACTTTCCTGTGGCATGTGAAACTTGAGAACCTCTTTTTAAATCATTAAATATACAGGGGTTCTAAAATAATATTGTATTTACGTAGATTCTGGTAAAATTAAGTGAAATTACGTAAAATTACATAAAAATCAATATAGCTAATTTTAAAAATCAATTGGTGAGAATTTTTTAGTTTTTTTTTTAATTACCCCTTTATTAAAAGAATAAATGAATAAAAATAAAAAACTATAAACAAATATCTATTTATTCAAGGTGAAATTCGAAAAAAAAATAAAGAATTCTCTTCTTTTATTGATTTTTGCGTAATTTTACGTCAATCCACTTAAAATTAACTAAATTTACGTAAATTCTGGTAATTTTTCAAATTTTATTTGGAAAAACTATTATAAAGAAAATTCGACAAAAATAAAATAATTTGAATAAAAAAAAAAGTAAAAATTAAAAAAAAATAAAAATTCGATTCGAAGCTTAGATTTTTAACATGCTCTCTGATTTCTTCCGAGTTTTTTTCCCTTCTAATAATTAAAATGAAGATTATTTAAATTGGTTTAAAAGAAAATTACGTAGATTGACGGTTCTATTTCTTCATCATCTCTCAAATCATCTGGACTGAAAACATCATCAATTATTTTAATTTGCTTCAAGTTTTCGTTTAGTTTTTTTTCTGTTTTAGGTATTAGATCAAAACCTATAAATTTGTAAATTTTTGGCAAATTTTCCAATTTTTTCGTTTCCATTTTGTCAATTATCAATTTTTTCTGAAAAATAATTAAGATTTCATATTAAAAAATATTTTATTTTTCACTACCTAGCAACCAACATTAAATGTATAGGAAAATTAAAAATTTTCCAATAACAAAATTCAAATTTATTCAAATTTTAAAGCTTTTTTTTCTATTGTGTCAATGATACTAAAATTTAACATTTTTTCCATATTTAATTTTTAATATTTTCTTTTTGAAAATATGAATTTTTCAAAGTATAACCATTTAAAACTATTTGGAAGTTTGTGGTATGTAGTTGAAGCAATGTAAGCTAAGGTTTTTTAATAAATATCTATTTTAGTGGAAGGTCAAATGAAAAATATCAAAAAAAATTTAAAATTTAAACATTCAGCTAAATTATTAATAAATTATAGGAAAAAAACTTAAAATAAATTGATTGTTTTTATTTCTTAAATTAATAATATCGAAAGAATTAATTTAATTATTAATTATTAATTTAATAAAAAAGAGTATAATCAATGTCAAAAAATTAAATAATCAGATTTTTGTAGCATTTTTATATAATTAACTAACTCAATATTTGGCAGTTGCACTGTATTTATTATGTTTTACTGATATTGTTAAACGCGTATAATATATATAAAACAAAAATTTTTAATTATTTATTTATTCAATGGATGCCTTAAAGATGTAATGCAAAAATACGATGTAAAAAAAAATTCTAAAATAAAAATAAAATAATTAAGTTTAAGACAGAAGAAGAGCAACATCAAATAATTTTATAAAACAAAAATACTGAAAATAGTGTTATTTTTAATTAACAATAACAAAATTAATAAATAGTGTCAAATATAATAAAAAAAGATTCGATTTTTATTTCTTCTAAACAAATTAAATAAAACGAAACAATTAAATAATATACTTGAAAATAAAAACAAAAAATTTGAATAAAATAATTTGGCCTAATTTTAATTCAATAAGCGATTGATTGTCATTTATCATCTGAGTAATAATAGTAATAATAATAATAATAATAATAATAATAAAGAGCTACAGCAACCGAGCTTGCGGAGATGGCTTACTCGGAAGCCATCTATGGTAGCTAATTGCGCAAAAATCGAGAGATAAATTAACCAACTACAATAAAAGTTACAGAGACGTAACTGAGGTACAAGACGAATACGAGAGATTATACAGATTGATGAGTTAAGTTAAGATCTAAAGTAATTCAAAAAATTTGTCATTAATAAGAAATTAATGAATACTAATAATGAATACTCTCTGCTTTTCGCGTATGATCAAGTTACATTCTTCATTAAAAACAAAAAGACAAACCTCGAAAATAAGATAAATAAATACACCAACGAACTAGAACAATGGCTTATTAAGTGGAAATTGAAATTATCAGTCGAAAAGTCGTGTAGAGCAGTCTTTTCTAGGTACAAAATAGAGAGTGATAATCTAAACTTAAAAATTTATGGAAACAGAATAGTGAACCAAAAATAAATCAAGTTTCTTGGTATTAATGGCATCCCCAAAAGAAACAAAACAAATAATGAAAACTCTCTGCTTTACGCAGATCATCTAGTTGCATTCTTTATTTACTTCAAAAAGGGAAACCCAGAACATTAGATAAATAAATACACCAACAAACCAGAACAGTGGCTTATTAAGTGGAAAATGAAGATATCAATTGAAAACTCTTGTCCAGTAGTGTTTTCTAAGTACAAGAAAGCTATAATCTTAAAAATTTATGAAAATTGAATAGTGAGCTAAAATTTTTTATTAAATTTGATTCTAAAAAAATTATTACTAATTACTTTTGTACATCAATAAAAATTTTGTTGTTTTAGTTTTATTTTTGGATCAATTCACACAATTTTGTTCCTTTTTAATTATATTAAATATCAATAAGTAAAATATTTCCTTATCAAAATTTTTGTTTTATTTAGTGTTGGGTGCCGGTCGAGAGGCCATGTGGTCGGCCAGAAA
Source organism: Brachionus manjavacas (assembly GCA_019054805.1). Classification (NCBI taxonomy): domain Eukaryota; kingdom Metazoa; phylum Rotifera; class Eurotatoria; order Ploima; family Brachionidae; genus Brachionus; species Brachionus manjavacas. The sequence goes on along the minus strand of JAHQIY010000003.1, from coordinate 9,124,438 downwards.
AAAAAAATGGCCGAGACCGTGGCCGGAGGTGCAGGCGGCCAAAAAACGGCCGGTCGAAAAAACGGCCGGTCGAAAAAACGGCCAATGACCGTGAATGGCCGGCCAAGCCGCGGCCAACTGACGGACCGACCGTGAAATGGCCGGCCAAATCTTAGAAGACCGTGTGGTGGCCGGCCGAGTATCGGCCAAATAAAAAACCGACCGTGAAGTGGCCGGCCAACTGACGGACCGACCATGAAGTGGCCGGCCAACTGACGGACCGACCATGAAGTGGCCGGCCAATTGAAAGGCCGTTAAACGGCCGACCGTGTGCAGACCGGCCGGCCACAAAACGGTCCAAAAAAAAAATTTTACGTAGATGATTAAAAAAATTTAAAGACATTAAAATTTGCATTTATTATTTATCAAATATTCTGAATAAGCTAATTTTTAATTATTACCTAAAATTTTTTTTTTCGAAAAATTGATTCAATTACTGAATTAGTGATGATTTTATCTAAATTTGTGGTGAGGTTTACTGACGTCCTTACATTTCTAAGCCTTACGTAAAGATCTTTATTCTAAATTAAAAAAATGTTAGTTAAATTTTGTGAAACAGAAATTTTATGATGTATTAAAATTTGCATTTTCTTAAAATTAATTCAAAATTTCTCCTTTTGAATTAAAAATGTATAAATCGTCAAAAATATCAGGCTCATCTGGGTCAGGTTCAATAAGGTACTACGACAAACCAAATGGACGGTATAATATTGGCACTCGTTTAATCGATGAAGATGAATTCAAACAAGGTAAACCAAATACAAAATTTTGATCAATATTTTATTTTTTGTCTAGATCACAACCAAATATACAGTGATGACTCTAAGTTTGCTCGACAGCTCAAAAAACTGCTTCGAGATGAAGATGAAGAGGAAAAGTTAAAAAAAATGAGAGATCTGAGTTCTTACCTTGATCATCATGAGAACATTAAATTTGTCCTTAAACTTGGAAAACAATCTTTGAATATATTAGTTAAACTTTTATTTGACCAGTAGATTAATTTTTGATTTGAAGGAAAAAAAGTAAAATTTTTCAAAAGGCACTTGGATGACAATAAAAAGCTTATAGTTGAATGCATATCAAAGATCGGGTCGATTATGATGATGACCGATCGTGATCCCAAGTACAACATTTTGATTATCGATTAAAAAAAACTAAATTTACCCATTAAAAGTAGATATTTCGAATGGGTATTGGAATTGGTATCGGTTGAAATTGATGAAAACTCGAAGGAAAGCCTCAAAGACAATAACATTAAATCTCTAGTAATGGACGCCTTGTATCAAGTAAAAAATTAAATCAAATTCTTTTAATTTTTTATGCATGTGTTTCTTAGAGTTTTGAAAGCGACATTATCAGTCGATACATCAGAGATAACATAAGTGTAAATTTATTTTTTTCTGTTTAAAAAAAAATAATTAATTTTTAACTAGTTTATTTTGGTGGAACTAAAAAAGCTGCTTGAATCAGTGGACAATCCTATTTTGGTTATGAAGACTTCTCAAATAATACTCCTGCTAGCTAAATCATATCCTTATGCAATTAATCAAATATTTCATGTAATTTAAAAATTATTTCTCTAAACTGATTCGAACCCATGTAAAATTAGTTTGGATAGAACAGAAACTATTTTTTCAACAAAAAGATAATAAATAGAATCTAATTTTAATTTAAGGCTCCTGATACTTCATAATGGTTGAATCTTTTAAAAAAGAAATTTACAGAATCAAACTATTTTTTTAGTAGAACTTTCTAATTGTTTTAAATTTCGTCAAAGATTGATCAAAAAATGCTTCTATATTTAAATTTTGCTTAAATTAAATTAAATTTGAAAGTTTCTCAGAATTTGTGAAAAATCGAAAAATTAAAACTCACTTAATAAAATAGAAGAATCTCTTAGAGTAAAAATTACATGTTTTTTTTAACAATAGGTCAATTCGACCCGATAATCATTTTATTTAATATTTGGTCAAAAATAGTAGAATAGACCTTGTTTTTTTTTAATCTTTTAGGCCAAATCTTTATATTTTAAAAATTAAAAAATAAATTCAAGATTCCTTCTAAATTTGCTGATAAAATTTACAACTATCTAATCACTAATATTTTTTTAATATTAAAAAAATTTTTTTTTATTTTTCTAAAGATTGCCAGGTTGCCAGAGTGCCCAAAGAGGCACTACGTTTTAGCTTTTGAATAAAAATTTTGATACAAAAGCAATAATTAACAATGAGATTATTTTATATTTTTTTATTTTAGCCTAGCATATTAACAAACTAAGTCAGGTCAAATTGACCCGCCGAGCTTTTTATTATAAATTTTTTTTTGGCTATTAAGACAAATTTAAACAGTAAATTTATATAAATTTTTAATTATTTTTGAAAAACGAATTGAAGTGAAAATAAAAAAAATTCTATATTTTTTAGTTCAATTCATAGTTTGCCGGACTTTCTAGTGTTAAACTTCCTCTTTATATTTATTTATTTCTAAATTACAGGACGTTGTTGATATTTTGATTGCATGGCATATTGACTATAATCAATCAGATGAAGTGATTGAATTTACTTCCAATTCCTTGGTTGAATTGAGATCCAACTGGCTGGCTGATTTGAATTTTACTTTTAACCTTATGGAACAGTTTGTAGAGGATGTCGAGAGTTATTTGAGCGTAAGAAAATAGACATTTTTTTAAATTGAAAAATTTTACTTTATAATTCCAAAGGCATATTTTCAAGATACTAGCAAAAGACAAGAGCTAGAAAACATAGAAAAAATAACAGCTTTGTTTAAGTATTCTTTAATTATTTTTAAAATCAATAAAATTTAATAAAAAGCTAATCACATAAAGGGTTTACCGCACTGTTATTCGCAGCATTAGCTGCATTGATGATTCCTACCATAAACCATTAAAAACCCACATTTCTCAAAGTGAAACCGAGGTTCTTTGCTCAACGTTTCATCGTTTGCTAAACTGTGCTCTGAAAGTGTACGATTCGAATCATAATGAATTACTGTTCACTCCAAGTAGCCAAAATTAAAATATTTTTTTTTAATCTTTATTTTTATTTGAAAGTAAATCAAATAACTGCTTTATTTTGTGACATTTTTGATGATAGACTTGAGATCATTATTAATCAATCGCTAATTGATTACATCTTAAAACTAAATTTTAACAAAGAATCATGGTTTGACTACTTAGATTTGAGTTTTATTAATCTGATTCAAAAAGTAAGTGAATCTTTTCCTTTTTACAGTTTTTTACTTTATTGAAACTTAAACCTATTCAATCATCAAACTAACGGGTGAAGACAAAGTATCCGGAATTTTTTCAAAAATTCATAATTCCTTCATTTTTAAAAAATGAAGACTAAAGTCAAGTGATTTAGAAAGAGAATTTAAAGCTTTACAAAGTTTATTTATAAACTTTTTTCTATTATATCATTTCTTCGGATTTTTTCAATCCTTCTTTTGACAATTTTCATTAGGGTCTATATCGATGTTAGACTGATTTCATGCAGACATTTTAGTATCCTGAGTCTCAATTGATGAAGTTTTTTCGTTTCCCAGCCATCTTCGTATACTTTCCCTTCCAATATTGCTCAAAAATCTTCAAAAGGTCTAGCTTCAGGTAAAATTGGAGGGCTATTCATCTTGTCGACATGATCGATTGAATTTTCGATCAAAAATCCAGTGACTCTTCTTCAGAAAGAGAGCACACCAATTCGAGTGTGAATATAACAAATATAAAATATTTAATATTAAATATTTAACAAGGCCAGAATGCAAAATATTTTACTTTGATCTGACCAAATTTATTTATTTATTAATCTTGTTTTTAAGTCACAGTTACAAGTCTAAGTCACAAAAATTTAAGTCAAAGTTATGACTTGATTTTAAAACTAAAAAATAAATATGATTCTTTATTTTAATCCAAAAAAAAATCTTTAATAATTTTTATAAATTTAAATAGAGCTTTAAATAAATTTTGTTCCAAGACAAATAAAAGAGCTTTTTATTATTTAAAAATTTCAAAATTTATCGAATAAAAGTCATTGACTTGACTTTAAAAAAAAAAAAAAATTAAGTCATTGACTTGACTTGACTTAAGACTTGTGACTTAAAAACAACTCTGTTTTGTATTTAAAAGAATATTGGAGCTCAAAACAAATGAAGAAAAAATAGAAATAAGAATGACTAGCTTTATTTAAATCGAAGGCATTGTGAATTTTAGAACAAAAATTTTAAAGTGAATTAATTTTTTTACTGTCAGTCTAAAAATTAGTAAGTCTCAAATTTAATTTTCTAACAATTTTTTTATAATTTTAAATTTAATTTATTTAAAGATTGTAATTTAGTTTTCATGATTTTCTAATGCACTTAGTGCTTTGCAGATTTGCAGAGTTTTTGCAGAGACTAAATTTGAGTGGTTTAAAGTTTGTATCATTTGATAAATTTACTAAATGTTGAATATGTTACAGCAGAACAATTTTTAGACTGACAGTAAAAATATTATTTCAAAAAAATAATCAAAATTTTTGGATTTGTTGTTTGCTCTAAAATTCACAACGCCTTCGAGAGCCTTAGATGCGCATCTCGGTTTACGTTTTATTGTTGGGAAATTAATAAAGCTATAAAATAAAAAATAAAAAATAATTAAAAATTTCTCTGATAAAACAGATAAATATTTATTAAAAGAAAGGAACTTAAAATATTTAAATTAATTAATTTTGTTGTAAGCCAAAATTATTCGGTATTTATGGGTCGGATATTTGAGATAAAAATTTATAAATTCATTTTCTAAAACCATATTAATTTTTTTAAATTAATGAACAAAAAAACTCTAAATCTAATTAAAACATTTTTTTACTAGGTAATTAAACATTTTATAGCGTCAAACAATATTGATTTAATCAGCAAAATATTGTCTTATGATGGCCGCATATGGAATTATAAATTTTCTTTAAATACAGAAGTAAAATAGTAAAATTTTCGAAAAAAAATTAATTTTTGTTTTAAGATTGTACAAGAATGCTTAAAAATTTATAAAAATTTGATATTAGTAAAAGTGATCCCGGTAATACAAGAAGTCTATAAAAACATACTTCACGATACAGATTTGTCTTTTGCTACAATCTTAAGATATTCTAATTCTAACAACATTTTGTCCCTTATAAAACAAGATGAACTTGATTCAGCTGACTATGGTCTTAAAATTTTAAATTCAGTCAAGAACGCTGAATCGTGTCTCCTGTTCAATTTAGCTGTTTTTGCCGAGCTCGGAAATGTCAAAAACAACCTCATTTTAGTAAAATAAATTAAAAAAGCTTAAATTTCAATATAAATAAATTATTTTTTTAATATTAGATGTATGCTCTGTCCCCCTCACTTTTTCAATTACTGACTGAAAGGTTATCACCTTTAAATTGGAGTCTTGCCGAAACATTCCCTAACATTCAATATGCAATTATCAGCCGACTATACAATCTTTGTCTAAGGCACGAAAATTTCATAGTCACATCTTCTTTGTTTGTACATAAATACGGAAATGATTCGCCCACGAAGGATTACTTTCGCATTATTGTTGAATATGTTACCAAACTTTTGGTCCATCCAACTACTAACATAGAAATTTGGTAAGGAGATAATTTTTTTTTATTTAGGCATTTTTTTTATTAATTTATTTTAGTATGCTTTTATTGAAATGGTCAATGAAGTTTATTGAAACAATAACTGTTGAGAATGGGACAATTTTTTCAACAAATTTATTTATTAATTTTATCAACGCTTTAATTACCATTTCATATTCTAACGAAGACGAAATTGCTTCTCTTTCAAATGAAATATTTATCATTTTTTTGGCTAAATTCGACAAAATTAACCAAGCATGTTTAAACAGGTATCTATAACATTTAATTTTCACCGAAATGAATTAAAATTTTAAGAAAAAAATAACTTGAAGTATACTTAAAAAAAATGAATATTAAAAATATTTTTTACGCAAAATTAGGCAAATTTTCAATAACTTGCGTAAATTGCTGTAAAATTATAATGTCCGAAAAATTTAAGAGCTTTGACGTCTTTTAAGTGAGTTCTTTGTCAAATGTGATTTCAATGGATTAGTTTTGATTTATTTTATGATTAAGATTTATAAAAGAAATCTTTTTTTGAAAAAAAAATCAAGTTCCTTCGTAAACCACTTAAGACGAAAAAGACGCAAAAAAAACTAAAGGATCAATTTACGCAAGAAATTTTAAATTTGCCTAATTTTGCAAAAAATCTGCTAAATTTTAAATTTTTTTATTTGTAAATTTGCGTAAACTTAAAATATTTAACATAAATTGCTGCAGAAAACAAAAAAAAATAATAATTTTAGGTTAATTTCTAAAAACTGGTAAAATATTTGAAATATTTTATTTAATTTCAACAGTATATTTTACTTTAATTTAATTTTTTTATTTTTATTTACGATTTTTATTAAAATTTGAGGCTTATTAAAGTTTATGATCAAATTTTAATGATCATGCTTAAAAATTTTCTAAAATTAAAATCTACAAGCATTTCTTAAATAAAGGCGATTATTTTTAAACTAAAATAACTGAAACTTTAACTAAAATTACTAAAAAAAAAAAATGATTAACTTTCATAACTTAAATTATTGAATATAATTTTGCTTTTAGATGCTAAAATTATTTATTTTAAATAGTTTTAGTTTAAAAATACTAAAAAAGATATAAATAAAAAATGATAGACCTTGAAGTTGATTTTCAGGAATATTAGAATACGAAAGTTTTCGTCTTGTTCATGTAAAGATTACTTTAAAGATTACATGTGTCTATCATTGTGGTATTATTAACAAATAAGACAATTCACGTACCAGAAAAGCATTTAGATTCAGAAGAAAAAAAAAGCAATGGCTTGGAATGTTAGGCAATAGATATATCTATTTTAATTTTAAATAAAATTTAGAATATTTAGAAAAAACTTGATTTTTATAATAAATTTGTATTTTTATCTTAATTAAGTAATTTAATGAAAAGAAGGGTATTTTTATATTCATCTAGTAAAATCTAGTAAAGTTGGTGAAATATCAGTAATTTTGGTTAATGAATTAGCACACACTTTAAATAAATGCAGAGATTCATGTTTTTTCAAGGTCAACTATATCAACAGAAAATTTTTAATTTTTAAATTTTATTAATAAGGTTTTTAAGATAATGAATTAATTAATTTAAATATTTTGAATAATTTCAATTGTCAAAAATTGCCCCTAATTGAGTAAACATCAAATTTTTAGTGTAATTTTTTTTCACAATTAAATTCATAAAAGTACTGTTATAAATTTATTTTTTTAAATTAGTAAAAAATCGGTACTTTTTATTTAAACAAAACTAAATAAATTTAATTTAGAATTTTCGATTTGTGTAAATATTTCCTAATGAGCCCGAACAAAAATATAAGATCAAATTACATGAAGCTAATGACCATGATACCATTGAATATAAGTCTTAGGTAAATGAATACTAAAATGTAATTAATAAAAAAAACTAAATAAAAGTTAGCCAAAGAATCGATTTGAAATCATTAGGCATGCAGGATTTTTCCAATTTTTCTTCACTGGCGAGGCACAACTATATTCTCTCAAGCTCCGATTGTGTCATTAGCTCGGAAAATTTCAAAACAATAATGAGTTTCGTTCTAGCTGGAATTCAATCAGACAAGTAATTTAAATTTCATTTTTAAAAAGATAATTTTAATAATTGAAAAAAAAGTGATGAGTTTGAAAAATCATGCATCGAAAGAATTTACTATTCATGCAGAAGAAACACTAGCGAAATAAAGGACCAGGGTCGAGATTCAGTAGCTATTGATTCAATTATCGAAAACCACGATGGAATTTTATGGTTTTGGGCATTGTGGGAATGTGCTCAGTTCTGTGTCCAGTCCAGACTTAAAACTCCATTGGGCAAAGCTCAAGACACCTTTGTCGCAATAGAGTGTACTTTTAATTTACTTTTATTTAAAAATGGTAACTAAATCTTACCATTTTTTTAGCGGTTTTAAAAAATTATTCCAATTACGAAAGCCAGAATCAATCGATGGACAAAAGCAAAAATGTTTTCATTGATTTGAACAGAATCAATTTACTAGAGCACTTTATTGATCTTTTGGAACGAATTATTTACAATGCTTATGAAGGCATTGCATCAGGACAGCAATCGGTTCAAAAAGTACTCTTAATTAATGAATGGTTAAATGTTATTTTTATTTTAAAAAATTATTTCTAGATTGTTAAAGTTTTTTTTAGAACAAATAAAAGTACATGTAACGAATGGTTCTCTAGAGTTAGATTTTTCTTGAGCAGTCTTTGTGTCAAAAGCGGAAATTATGAGCTTGGTATACGTCAATGCTGGGAATACTTGAATTATTGCACTCAGCATAATAACACTTCGGTACATTTTCTTTATTTTTTTATTTTGCTCGTAATTTTTCAAAAATTTAGACTAATGAGTTTGATATTATCTTGCAAATGTTGGTCAAGTGTTACATCAAATTAGGCTGTTGGCAGCAATTGATCGGTCTAGGTGACTGGTTAAAGACGAGCTTGAAAAAAAATGGATTCGAATGGACCAAGATTGCAGCTGATGAGGCTAAAGGATGGTAATTTTAGATCTTTTATGTGCAGAAATGTGCTTCAGGAAATTTTTTTTGTTAGTCTCGAAGATGCTTCTTTTGGATATAAGGAAAGTATTAGAAAAAACCTGGAAGATATCAAAACTGATAAAGACAACGCTTTCGATGGCCCAAAAAATCTGGTTAAATTCCAAGCAGAAAGAGTAAGTCAAAAATAAAATGAAAACAAGACAGATTTTCATTAATTTGATAACAATTTTAAACTTTTTACTTAAATTTTTAAAGCTTTTTGAGTGTTTTCTTCAGTTAAATGATTGGAGTGAATACATTTCATGGTACGATGATTATAAAGCGAATTTTATTGAAGGCTTGGACAATGACAGCTATGCGCAACATATAGAAAAATACATCGATATTGATCACATAAAGTAATTAAAAAAAAAGTTTATTTTTTTTATTTAACTCAAATTATAAGAGCTATGAGCTCATTTAATGAAGGCGACTTTGAATCGGTATCGTGTAGCACAGGACAAGACACTTTTGAAAATTTCATTGATTCAATTGATTGCAAATGGAATTTTGAACATAATGAAAAGGCAGTTTTAAAAAATCTTCAAAAGACAATCATGATCCAAAGGTAAAATTTAATATTTAATAGAAAAAAATTTCAGTATCTTAAGTTGATTAATGATGCGACTTAAAATTTTTTTATTTACTTATTATTATTTAATTGTTTTATCTGTGCCGAACTAAAGCTATTTCAAATTTAAAAAAAAATCAAAAATCAAGTAAAAAAATAAAATAAAAATAAAAGGAATGTAAAATAATTTAAATTGTAATATGAAAGCAATGACAAGTGCATTTATTTATTTATTTAAATCAACCTTTATCCCAATGGTTGTTGCGATAAAACGACGTAGCAGTTCACGGTTTATCTTTTTAAAAATATAAAACTAATGTACAACTTTTTGTTTTATTCAATTTTATAATTTTCATTTTGGATTATTTTTTTATGTCAATTTTGTGTTCTATTCATTTATTCAAATTTTTAAACTTCTTAATATTTTTAGTTTTTCTAGTGTTAAACTTTTAAAATTCCCGATTTGCTTTATCAAATACAATAAAATTTTAAATATTTGATTTTCACAACAAGAAAAAAATTAAATAATAATATTTAATAATTCCGCTCATTGTTTTTGCTGAACCAAATTCTGTAACCCAAGACTGTTATTTTTTCTTCTTTCTTTATGTCCATAATTGCTTTTACAATTTGTCTATTTTAATATTCTTTTGTATTAAATTCTAACTTATTTTACTTTTATTTTATTTTTCTTGATTTTTTGATATTTTTTTAAGTCTGAAAGAGCTTTAGCTCAGCGCGGATTAAAAACAAATAAAACAAAATAGACTAAAAATTTTACATACAAATATTTTTGTATGAGAAATTAACTGATTTCCTCTCACTAATTGATTTAATTAATCACTTGAAGACCGAGAAGTTTTTTAGACTTATTTTGGCTGTTAAATAAGAATTTATCGAATTTTTTTTCCACATATTTTTTTTCAAAAACATTGAATAAAAATGTTTGCATGAAGATCCGTGAAGTTTTCTATATATTTTGCACTCATTTAGTCCTTTGGATCAGCAATTTTTTAATTATTTGAGTTAATAAATTTCCAAATGGTTTCCCATAATTACTTGCTGTTCGCACAGAAGTTTGCTTAAAACAATATATGTAATTAGAAAAAAAAATGGTAAATTTGGTTTATTCACAAATCTTTCTAAAATAATTTAAAAATGGTATCTAAAAAAACCATTTTGCACGCAAAATATTAACACACACAGGTTTTATATCAAGTCAAGTTATTTTAAGTATTATTTATTTATTTGATTGAAGTTTAAGTCCCATGGACAAATTGAAATATAATATTATACATAAAAAAGAATTAAAAACCCTTTTTTCTAATTTTAATCGAAATCTAAAGATGTGTTTTTAACATTTCTCTATAAAAATAAATTTTGTGTAAAAAAGATTTATATTTGTCGAGAGCATTTTTTGCCAAAATTACCAAAATCTTGTGATCATTGTGATGAACAAACATTTGTTTATGGGTTGTGAGTTTTATTTGTGTGCAAAAATCAGAATCTTTAATTTTTTTACTTAGGTATTTAGGACCAAGTTTACCAAATCACCACTCTATCTTTGTTCAAATACGGGTTTATTCTATTTTAAATAACAATTTCACTTATTATGAAAAAAAAAATTTTTTTTTCTAATTAAAAATTTTCTTAAATATTAGACTAATTTAAAAATAAATGGCATATCTGCAAAAAATTAAAAACTTTATTCCAATTCAAAATAATACTCGAAATTGAATTAAAAAAATTATGATTCAAACAATTGAAATCCATGACTGGTAGCCTTTAAACAAAAAAAACAATTTTTTTTAAGCAAAATTTGTTTCTTCTTGCCTATTCTGTACCAATCCCATGATATTCTTTATTTATTAAAACTTTATTATAAAGACTTTCTATTGACAATGAACCAAATTATTTAAATGAGCTAAGTGATCAAATTTTGAAAATTTTAAACATTGACGAAATGTCCTATTCCAATCATCAAAAATCGATTCTCATTCTTTTAATAAACAACGTGATGGAGCAAAAGGTTAACTTTTACAAAGAAAAAAAATTAAAATTTAATTAATTTTTAAAATTAGGCAAAGTGTGGCTTCTCTTTTACAAACTCAGGCTGCTTCAACTTGTCAAAACACAGCGTAAAATATTTAAACACGCTTCTAATGATGTCTAAAAATTACGAATTTAATTTCGACTTGAACCTAGCTTGTGCCAAACTTGCCCGCAAACAGAACAACAACAATCTGAGCATGAGGCTGCTCGATCAACAAGCAGAATATTTCAGGACCAGTTTGAACCTCTATCCCGAAGAGTCTTCATCTAATTTTTACGACTCTGTTTCAAAACTGATGTCGGACATTCAAAATATATCAGATCATCAGCTTAAATTAAGCATGGTAGAATTTTTATCAGAAAGTTCAAAGCTTTTGGTTAAAAAAAATTTTTCCTACGAGTCAATTGATATTCTGAGCAAATCAGTGCTAAATTATGTAAATTTTAGCCCTATCGAGTCTTTGGCTCCGGCATCATTTACCCCTGGCGTACCATTTATTGCTACCAATATCAACACCAAGCTTAATGAAAGCCTCAATCAAAAGTGCTCAAAACTTTTGATGATTTTGAGCAAATTTTTAAGCCAAAATCCTACGATTCTAAAAAGCTTGAATCAGAGCTTCTACTGCCCAGAGCCTCAAGGTCTTGCCGAACAAATAAGCGCCAATTTGAGCAAAATTCTGAGCTTCAAATATTCTGACTTGTCGCGTTTTAATTTGAAAAATGAGGCCTTTTTAAACAACGAGTCAACGATTGGCAACATTTTAGACCTTGCGAGTGTGTTGGCGCCGAGTTGCGCAAAAACATGGTTCGCTTTGGGAAATTGGTGCTACAAATGGGGAAAAAAGTATGCAGACAAGGTTCAAATGAGTGTCAAGTTAAGTCAGAAAGACTTGGTCAAAGATTCGGATGTATCCCAGTTGATGGATTTGTTGCCTGTTCACTGCCCAGACGATGAAAAACAAATTGTCTTGGATTTGTACTCGAAATGTTTGTGCCTGAACCATAGTGGAGACGAAAATCTTCAAAATCCAATGTTTCAGTTCAATAGTGAGATCTTCCGATGCCAAGCCGAAGTGCAATTGGTCGAGAACTGCAAGACTCTGGGCAATGAACACATAGAATCAATAGTAAACTTCCTCATGAACATAATTGACCGGGTCATCTACTACCTGAAAATAGCGTGCAAGTCTTATTTCATGTTTCTTAGATTAAATGATACGAGTTCCAAGTCTTCGGACGAAAAGAATATATCTTCAAGTCTTAGGATAATTAAATTGCTGGTTAAGTATGCTATTGAGCTAAAGGATGACTTAAAAATTGGACTGGATGAAACTCCGAGTGAGCCGTGGAAGAATATCATACCGCAATTGTTTTCGCGGCTGAACCATCCGGAGATGTATGTAAGAGAATCAGTCAGTCAGTTGCTGTGTAGAATAGCCAAAGATTTTCCGCATTTGATAATATATCCTGCTGTTGTTGGCTCTCAAGATGGTCCTACTCGAATTGAAACGGTACATACAGCCAAAAATGATAATAGTCTTTTTGAAAATTTGCCAAGATCTCAACAAGAAGATTTGAAAATTGATGCCAAAATTGGTAGGTTATATTTTACAAAAGTTTGCAAAGGTTTTAAATCCAGATAAATGCTCTAGTCAATATTTGATTTAACTAAATTTTTTTAAGGAAAAATTTGATTTTAAAAATGGTTTAATTTTTAGGTATAGATGAGTCCCATTATCCTCATTTTTGGCATGTATTTAAGGAAAACTTATAAATATCATATATATATTTTAAGAAAGGAAGGAAATCTTTCTCATTTTTATTTTAACTTAAGATTATAAGTTGATTGAAAAAAATTATCTTTTTTATAGAGCATTTAGGAAAAATATAAATTAAAATAAAAATTTACAATGGTCTAATTTTTTTAATAAAAAGCCATTGTAATGAAGAACATAATGAACAAAACTTTATATTGTAGAATTAAAAAATTTCCACGATTCTTTATTATTAAACATTTATAATAAATAACAGTATTTAATTGTTTGATACAAAAGCTTTTATTTAATCTTAAAACAATAGACTAAAACGATGTTTTCTTTCTTACATTAATTGATTTATTAATTACTTTAGTTAAAAAGTCTTGAATTTTTTGTCAAATTAGTAAAATAAATTGCTAAAAATGATATTATTTCAAAAAAATAATGAACAATTTTTCAATTTTAAAAACAACCCCGAAGAGTTATTGAAATTTTTAACCATGACTAATTTAATCAGGGAAAAATCATTTGTTAATCCTAAATGTTCGGATAAATTTTTATTTTGTATCATATGATATTAATAAAATTAATAAAAAAAAATTATTTATTCAAATTCGCAATCCCAACATCTATCCCCAAATGCATACTTTATGTATCCTGAGATGCAAATAAATCCAAGAATATATCCAAGAATATGTATCCCAGGATACATATTACACATATATATGTATCGATGAATACATAATGGATACATTTGGATACATATGTATTTTTCAAAAAAATATTTTTGAATTTGTATTTGTATTCAAATAAGAAAAGAATGGTTATTATATAAAAATTAAACAGAGTTCGTGGCAGAGCCTTGGTTTAGGAATTGGGATATGTTGTAGATTAGATAACTATTAGTTATAATTAAAATTAATTAATAATCAATAATTAAATATTCAATTTAATTATTTATAGGACGGGTTAAAATGCATGCTTAAAAAAAGCTTTATTTTTCCTAGCTAACATGACTTAATTTTTTATTCCACAGAAATTTAAAACAAAAAAGTTTTCTTAATTTATAAAATAAAAAATAATTAATTAAATAATTCAAGAAATTGAAAGCTACAGTGATGTGAGTGATGAGGAAAATTCTGCAGAATTGAGCGATGAACTAGAACAAGCTGTGGAAGAAGAAGAGGGCAACGAGACAAGCGCCTACGAAGACTACATCCAAGACGAGTCAAAATCGGAATTAAAAAATACATACAAGTATCTGTTGGATACACTAAACGATTCCAATCGAACCATGATTGACCAAGTGAAATTGTTTGTTCATGAAATGCGCCGTATAACCCTGTTGCGCGAAGAATTATGGTACGGAACTCTTAACCAAATTTATTCCGACTTGAACAAACGAGTCGAACAACTAAACTCAGAAATCACCAAAACAAACTCTAATCCTCATCTGAGCGATGAGCAAAAACCAAAAATTCTAAAACAAAAATACCAAATACTTCTTCAGCCTATAGTGTTGATTCTGGAACATGTTCAAGAAATAACTACCAATTTGCCTCCAGAGACTCCCAATGAGGAAACATTTCAACTTGAATTCGAAGACAAGATCAAAGAAGTGATCAATCAATTGAAAGACAGCGACAATTTCAACAAGCCATCAAACTCTCTCACCTTATTCAAGCAACTGCACAACACTTTTCACCATCGAAGCCAGCGCCGACAGTCCACTTCACTTCAAATGGACCAAATAAGCCCAAAACTGTGCCAACTAAAATCAACTAGTATTCCAATTCCGGGCAAAGACGGAAGTTCCATCTTTATCCACTCAATAGCCAATGCAGTTCAAGTTCTGCCCACCAAGACAAAGCCAAAAAAGCTCTTTTTTGTCGGCTCTAATGGCCGACGGTACCCTTACCTGTTCAAAGGACTGGAAGATCTGCACTTAGACGAAAGAATAATGCAACTGCTCAACATTATCAATTCAATGTTTTCAAAGCTTAACAAAACAGAGACTGTCCAATTTCATGCATTGAATTATTCAGTGACCCCGCTCGGCCCTAGGTCAGGTCTTATATCCTGGGTCGAAGGCGCCACTCCTTTGTTTAATTTGTACAAAAAATGGCAGCATAGAGAAGCAGTGTATTTGGCGAGCAAAGCCCAAAATCAAACGCAGCATGTTCATCTAATGAGACCCAATGACATTTTCTATGCCAAATTGAATCCATTGCTGAAAGAAAAAGGCATAAAAAACTTCCAAGAAAATCGGTCCGAGTGTCCGGTGCCGGTTTTGCGCAAAGTGCTGGAAGATTTGATCAAAGAGACGCCTAGCGATTTGCTTAGAAAAGAAATTTGGTGCAACTCGACCACCCCGGCAAATTGGTGGACCAGCGTTCAGATATTTTGCCGGTCCACAGCTGTCATGTCAATGATTGGCTATGTTATTGGTCTTGGAGACAGACATCTTGACAATGTGCTGATTAATCTTCGGACAGGCCAAGTGGTTCACATTGACTACAACATTTGTTTTGAAAAAGGCCACAATTTGCGTGTTCCCGAAAAAGTTCCTTTTCGGATGACGCAAAATATTCAGCACGCGCTCGGCCTGACCGGTTGCCAGGGCCTATTTAAGTTGTCCAGCGAGCAAGTGCTGAATATACTGAGACAGAAAAGAGAGACTTTGTTGACTCTGCTTGAAGCGTTTGTGTACGATCCGTTGCTCGATTGGACAGGTCACGACACTGGCATCATAGCTTCTTTTTATGGCGGCGGAAGTTCCAAGCTCAAGTCGGAAAATGGCGAAAATAAAAAAGAGACAAGGAAAAATTTGGAAAAAAAGCAAACATGGGATTTGTTTGAGATACGCCTGCTTGAGAACACAACACTGATGGACCAAAATCGCCTTCAATTGGAAAATTTTGTTCGCCAAAATTTGGACACAATCAAGACTTTGACCGAATTGTCCAAACGAAAAGGCCTAAATGATAATCTAATAAGGCTAAACGAGCAGGCAAAAATTTATTTGGACGAGAGCTTGACTCTTCATGAAACTATGAAAAACAAGACAGCCCATCCGGTCTACACTTTGCGGGACAGGTACGCTCTTTATGAAAGTTTTAATGAAAATTTGGATTCAGTAAAATCTTGCATGGACACCGAGGTGGCAAAATTGGAAAATTTGATCCAACAACAGTTGACAGCTCTTGAATTTTTTAAGAGCAAAAAAATTGAACTCGACCCCGTTGAGTTCACCAGACCCCATGAGTTGGTCAAAGAATTCTTAAGATCTAGCGGTCAATCGGCCCTACTTGAACTAAGTGATAAGATTTTTGATGAAATTTCCAAGCAAGAAGATAAATTGAAGCTATCTATAGGCTCTTTGTCCAATCCAAAACAAAAAGCTGAGCAATTCTTGGAGTTTTTTTGCGCTGATTTTTTGGTAGCTCAGGGCAAGCACTGCAAATTTGTCCGATGGCTCAAAGAACTCAGAAATTCACTGACACAAGACGTGTTTGACAGAGTGAAAAAAGAGTTCGAAATGGAAATTTTAGAAAATTTCGATTGCCAAATTGTGAATCAGAAGCTAGGTGAGCTCAAGTCAAGTCTTAGTCCGATTGAGAGTCGACTACAGAGCTTAGAAGCGCGCAAGGGCAAACTTTTAAATCCCAATCAAGCTGGCTATCAAGAAATTCATTTGTTTATCAGCGAAAGCCTGAACGAATTTAGCGATGACCAACTTTTCGCGAGCTTCAACTCTTGTTTGCTCCAATTTTTTGGTGAAAACCTACAAAAATGGATGGCCATGGAAACAGCGGCAAGTGATGCAAAGGAAAATTTGATCGGTGTTAGATCAATGGATGGCGATTGGTATTTGGAAGAAATGCTTACTTTGGTTCAAAATTGCGCTCATTTGGCCAACGTTGTGTCCAGTGTGTTCACAAAATTTAACAAATTCACCCATGATGATTTAAGTGAGGTCAATTTTAAAAAAAGTTTGGATGTATTTGCACCCATGGAGAGTCTTTTCCAAATTCTGAACAATTTGGTCATCGATTTCGACTCAGTTTTGCTAGAAAAATTGCTAAAAATGTGTTTCAGTGGTGGTCAAGATTTGGACGCGCTAATGGATGAATTCAAGTCAATGCATTTAGACGAATTTTTTGAAATAATATCAATTCAAACTTCAAGTGATATAATGAATAGCGAATATGCTCAAAAGATAAATGATATCAAGTCAAAGTATGGAAAATTATTGACGGTGAGAAATGGAAAATTGAGCTCACAAATTTTGCTCGAATTCGAACAAATGTTTTCCAAAGTTGACATTGAATTTGACAAAGCATTAAAGTTTTGCAAAAATTTCTATTCTGTTCAAGACCCGGACGCTCTGAATCAAAATTTGTTCATGTACACACCAAATTTGGCATTTTTGATGGATCCATCCAATTTAATCTTTATGAAAAATTTATTTTTGGTTAAAAAAATTCACGCTATTTATTCAAGTATCGAAAATTGTGTCCAATTTAAGCAATATTGCTTTGGTAAGTAAAAAAAAAATTTTTTTCTTTTACCTCTGTCACCAGGCTTGAAATTTCAAAGTTCACTTTCTTTTTTTTTTCCATTAACCTAAATACTGACAAGCTTTGTTCATTCAAAACAAATTATCAAAAATAAAAAAAATGGTTAGTTCTGTCTCCGTTGCATTTAAGAAAAAATAAGAAGACTATGTTAAGATTATTAATTAAACAAATTCTATTACAAATAAAATTGGTAATTATTTAGTTAAAAAATTTTCTAATTTTTAAAAAATAAGCTTCCAAATTGTTAAAAAAAAATATTTCCAATAAAATTAAATTTATGATATTTTTCCTGATTTAAAAGGCTTTCGATCATTCTAGTGTTTAATTTGCAAAAATAAACAAATCAATTTAACTAGGAAAGGAACTATCGCTAATTTTTGTTACTGAAAATTTTATTTAACACAAAAAATCTTTTTATACCGATAAATTCCGACAGGGGCTTAAAAACTACAATCTTTTTTCATGCAATCTTACTAGTCACAAGCAAATTTTCGGATATCAAAAAGTTTTTTAAAAACAAAATGATGAAAGTATTCATGTTTAATATGATCAGTTAGAATTTAATTATTAATTTTGCTGTAAAAATAAAATATCAAACAACTATCAAGAAAAAAGAATGTTGTTAATAATTTGAGGGGCAAAAGCAGTCTAAATAGCTTCTCGGGCTTTCATATAAATTTATTTTTGACACTAAACTTTAACAACTTTTTTAATAATTTTAAAAGAATTATATTTCAAAATTTTATTAATTTTAAAGATTAAATTTAATAAATTTATAAAAAAAAATCCTTGCCAACAAAATTTTATTCAACTTTTAGATAAAAAAGCTTTTTGAAAAAAAAACCATGAAATTCTGGTATTAAAAATGCGACTTTTCTTTATAACTTTTTGTTGATTAATTCACCAAAATTTTTGAAAATTCTCTAATTTTAAAATAAGTATCCTAAAAACGATAGATTATTTTATAAATTTTATTTTCAATAGCAATAAATTTTTCTATGAAAATCATTTTCAGATATAAAAATACCTAAAAAGGCTGCTCTCTAATAAATGGTTGCTTAGCTTTTATTATACTAGGCTTTGGCTAGAAAAGAATGTAAAATTGATATAAACTTTGTCAAATGATGATAGTAAGATCATTTGACAAAGTTTATTCTAAATTTCCAAGCGATTTTCTTAACTTACATTTAAAAGCTCAGGCATTTATTTATCTGATTTTACTTAAAATTTATATTAATTTTTTTTCAATAAATAAAAATAGTAAAATTTTAAATAAATTTTCCTAGAATAATGGCAAAAATGATTTCTTTATTTTAATGATAACCTTTTTCTTTCACTTTCATTCAGACTTTTCGGCAACTTCGGTTCCAATGAATTGACTGTAGCAACATTTTCCCTTCCTTTTCAATTTTATATTCATTAATTCAAAAGGTAGCGGTTTTAATTTATAATTTTTAAGGTTCAAAAACCGAATTTAGTTTCACTCAAGAAGATTTCGTATACCCACTAAAACAATATGTTTCCGAGTTTATTGTTCAAATGGTAAAGCATTCAAGATTTTTTAAAATGTATTAAAAATTTTCTTTTTTTAAGCTGAATGGAATCCCTGTGATTTTAATCGGAAACATGGTCAACATTTTGGGGAACGACCAGTACAATTTGATAAATTTAGACCCGACAAACCAAGCTGAACAAATAAGTTTTCTCATCAACCAAAAACTAATGCTAAATCAGATAAACAATTATTACTTTAACTCCTTTAATCAATTTATGCTCAATTTAGATGCCAGTTGGGTCAATGACGACTTATTAAAGTAATTAATAAAAATTAAAAAAAAATTAAATTTATTTAATTTTTTAGACGAGTCAATTCTAATATTAGATATAATACGACATTTTTGAAGCTTCTCCAAGATGTGATTGTATCAATCGAATGGCTATATGATCCATTCATAGTCGACTCTTTCTCGAACCAGCTGAGTGTTAAGACTTTGCGGGAGTCCTTGATGGAAAACTTGAAAATTATCTCGGACGATTTGGGCAAAAAATTGGATCTAATAAAAAAAAATCTTGGCGAAATTGAGCAAAATGATGCCAATATTTTAAAGCGACTCGAATGGTCAAGTAACTCAAATCCTAGCCTTGTTGAACTTAGCAAAAAATTTAGAGAAATGTCTCAATTGAATGAGAAAAAATTTTCCAAACAATTTGATGGTCTAGAGCGATTGATAAATTGTATCAATATGTGGATTAATTTTGAGCAAATCAGGAGTCCAAAATCAAAAACACTGCTCGAATTTGAGAAAAATTTTGCCAACCTGCTCAAATTGATCGAGGATAAAGAAATTTTGGACACGTCCAAAGTTCCAAATATGTCCGAAGCAGAGTTGAACTTGATAAATTTCAAATCATTTAAAGATCAGAAGCCTCTTAATAGTTCCATATTACAAGAGTACTACAGACTTTTGTATGACGAGGTGGCGCTGATGAAGCGAATAAAGCAAAAAGAGGAAAAAGATTTCACCAGCAAAATTGACGAGCTGAACAAGGGCCTGTACGAATTCAAATCAATTCTAAATCAACACACTAAAATAATGACTGATATTAAGCCAATTCTAAAAAGCATGGCAAAATTTGCTGAAAATCAGCGTTTGTCAGATTATTCAAAAACTTATCAGAAATTTTCTGAGACCTGCCAGCATCTGATCCGAATTTTGGCTAATAAAGAGCTAATCGAGGCCGAAACTTCTGATTTAGAAGAAAAATGTCAACAATTGAGTCAAGTTGTGCCAACAGTTTACGCTGATTTGAAAACACTAAATGATCCTTATGAGAAAAAAATAGATAATGTCAAAAATGATCGCAAAAATGGCGATAAAGCTTTAAGAGCCCACCAAGAAGGAAATAGTCATGCAATCGCGGTTTGGAAGCGAGTCTATGAGAAATTAGATGGTCGCGATCCTGATGCAAATAATCAAATTTCAGTGCAAGAACAGGTTATTTTTTTAAAATATTTAATTTAATTAAATCTGGTACAAAAAATAAGGGCTCTATTTAAATATTAGATATGAATGCAGACTTGCTTGTGCCAAATTTAAAATTACTTAATTTAGAAAAAAAATAAATTTTTTTTGCTAGGTTAATTATTTGATTGAAGAAGCCACTGATTTGAATAATTTGGCTGTGCTATATGAAGGATGGACACCATGGGTTTAGTAGAAGATTTTGTTTCCAGTATTTAACTGAGCCAATTTATCACTCTTTATACGAATAGTGTTTTGTTGTCTAAATTGTGTGATTGATGTTAATTTAATTGTTTTTATTTACTTTTAATAAATTTTTGGTCAAAATTTGATTTTTTTAATCTGAAGGAGCTTTAGCTCGGCACAGATAAACAAATAAATAATAATTTTACCTTTTTGAAAAAATCATAAATTGAAATACAATCACAACCCCTTTATATCAATATAAGGCTGTATCAACCTTCAGTTATATCGCAAATTACTTAGTAGTTGACCGCTACAATACTTTTTTTAGCTTATTCACTTCTTGTAGAGCATATGGTCATACTTTCGATTCGCACTCATGTAATCATTTGTCTTTACTCTTGCTTCTTTCCATGCCATTCCCATTTTGGTATCTCTCTCGTGATTGTTGACCTTTAAGTTATTGCTGGTGGTCCGATTGTCCGTCATCATTGTAGTATTAATTGGAAGGCCTTGTTTGGGTTGCGTATTCCTTCAAAGCTTCCATTCTAAGTAAACGCCAGAGGCCATTATAATAATATGTGCCTTCGTTATCCTATTAGATAATAGGGGAGGTGCTCGTCTCCTTTTATGAGGCTCTGATCTTACACAGAGGTTACTGCATCGAGTTGACCATTTACACCACTATTATTACCCAGTAGAACCGGTACCCTTTTTTTTTAATGAAAAGGGTTTAAACATTCGTCTCGTACTGCAGAGATATTTTTAAGTTTTTTTCTATTCCAGTGTGGTTCTAGAGTCTAAGAAACCACGTTAAGATAATTATACACTTATTTTTTTTTAGTCCTTGAAGAAGTTTCTTTCTCTTCAACAAAAATATTATATTTCTAATACTCGATGAAATTTTTTTTTTTTTATTGAAAATAAATTAAAGAAAAAAAAAGATAAAAGCTATTAATTTTTTTCATATTTTTCAATACTATTTTTACCGATAGAAAGAATTGTTTTTTCCCCTCAAACAGATCTTCAAAAAAAATATCCCACTTTCATTTAGGATTTATTTTTTATTTGCCAGCATTTTTATTAATTAGTTTTTTTTAATAAAATTTTTTTAAATCCAGATCCGTCTTTTAGGTACGTAAACCAAAAGAATATCCCTTAAATCTAGCAAAAAAAATCAAAAATAGTGAGTTTTAAAATTAATGGATCCAAGTCATTACTTCTACTTGTATAAAACTTTTTGAGATTTTTTGGGAATTTTGTACAAGTCTATTCTAAAATCAGAAAAAAATTTTGATTAGTTTCAAAATTTTTTATTAAAATTGGTCAGATAACTGACATTTTAAAATAATTATTGAAGAATTTTGAAAAAAAATGAAAAGTATGATCTTTACTATATCTTTCACTATTTAATAATAATAAATAAGGCTTCGACAAGTAAGCTTGCGGAGACAACCTACTAGTAAGTATCCTATAGTAGCACATTGCGCTATACAAGGAAAATTACAAAAATACAAGAAGTTTTAAGTTTTTAGATTCAACAGTCATTATTTACAGTTTTAGGTAAGAAAGAAATTAGAAGGAACTGAAAGGGGTTTATTAAAGATATTATTAGATCAAATTAAATTAAAATTAAAATTTAGTGAAATTTTGGTGACCAGTCACGAAAACATCGTAGTTTTCTTGAATTGATTGACTGAGTCGGAGTCTGTGACCTCGGCAGGCAAAGCATTCCACTCATTGACAATCCTGTTAGTAATGAAATTGTCCTTTTGCATACATTTGGTTGAGGCCTGGCCGGATAGTCTCCTCGTGTGCCTCCTGATTCCTCTGGGCGGCCCAGACTGGGAGAGTGAGCTGCTGTGGATCTTTGGGTTCGTCCAATTTACTTCGTTGATGCCGTTTAAAAATTTAAGCTCTATGATCATGTCGCCTCGCGCACGGCGCTCGTGAAGGGATGTCAGGTTGAGAATGGCAAGGCGGTCTTCATAAGTCCAGTTCCTAATTCTTCAAAATAGCTTGGTAGCTCTCCTCTTTACGGTCTCCAATAGCTTTATGTCTTTTTTGCTGGATGGGGACCAGATAACGGCGGCGTATTCCAGATGAGGCCTTACGAAAGCACAATAGAGAGTCCTGAATGTGTCGATGGTCCAGTGTCTGAAGGTTCGTTTTAACTGACCCAGGATACTCATTTTGAGTTAAGTATTTGTCAAAAATTTCTAGTGCCATATTATTCTGGATAAATAAATGGAATTAGCCTTTAGACCTGCATTTTGACTTCTATATAGATTTTGGCCTTAGAGAAATAAAAATTTTCAAAAAATCAAATCAAATAAAGTAATTAGGACTAAAATTAGCTGCTAAAAGTTTTTAGCAAAAAGAAATGGTAGAAGATCATATAATCTGATAGTTAATATAATTTTTTTAAAAAAAAAATTTTATTTGTTTATCTATACCGAGTAACAGCTTTTTCAGATTAAAACAAAAAAAATTTTAATTAAAATTAAAATAACTTTAAAAAAATTTTAAAAAATGAGTAAAATAATTAGATAAATGTACTGAGTAATGAAATTTTTGCATGTTTAAGTATTGAACAGTAAGCTGATATAACCTGATATCACATGTAATCAACTGAAAGCGGTTACAAACTAAATACCGGCACTGTCATATATTCTAATTGAAAAATGAAAATAATAAAGACTCAAAGTGTATCTAAATAATTTTCTTCGGCAAACAAACATATTTATTTGCCGAAGAAAATTTTGATTCAAATATAAATAGTGAATAATGACATCTATCTAATAAAAATGAATCTTATTTTTATAAAATTCTAAAAAAGATCTTTATTTTAAAATGAATCATAAAATTTTATCCCGAAAAAAGCAAATCAAAAATTTTGAAACTTTGAATTAAAATTTTTAAATTTGTTATTTTTGAATTTATTTTGTTGAATTTTTTTGTTTTATAATTAAATTTAGAAGTTATCACAGATCTAAAATTATGTAATTTTTTTTTTAATTTTAACTCAACATAGAAGGCTTATCTAACTTTTTATTTGTCATTGACGCGGCCTAGGCCACAATGTGACAAATAAATAGAATACCCTTTTTCGATTCTACGCAAATATTTGATTAGAAAAGAAAATTTAATTAAGATCTCTATTTGTTTTAAATTTTTATTCGACAAAAACTCTAACTTAAAATATTGTTAATTAATTAATCAAATATCGTGTTTAAATATTAAAAAATTTAAAATTATAAAATGAATATCTATTTTAAAAAGTTTTGATCAATTTTTTAATTTAAAAAAAATGAATAACTTAATTACAATCTTGCAGTTCATTTTTCTCGGTTTAGTGCCCAGACCAAGCAATCAACAAATTAATACAAATATCATTCATGTCACTATTGTAATATGCAATTAAAATATAAAAAATAAATAAAATAATTATTTTAGGTAAATTATCACGGAAACAGAGCACCTCTGTGGTCGTATCCAACTGATCCTTATGGTGAATCATACTGGGCCAGATATGGCGGTTTGGGACAGATAACTCCAAAGGGTTTGTTGCAATCCTACAACCTTGGTCAATATATCAAAAATTATTACTCTTCCTATTTGACTCCATCCTACAGTCCTCAGCGAGTTTCGGCCACAAGTGTCGATTCAGATCCGGCTCTTGTCTCAACCAACGCTTTCTTAGCCGGAATGTTTCCTCCGTCAAACAGCGACCAGCTCTGGAGTCCAACAGTATCTTGGTTTCCGATTCCAGTCCATCCTGCCGAATCGGTTTATAATCCGGTAATAAATAATCTGATAATCAATCACTGAAATAATTTCTAAAAGCTTAATTTTTTAAATATTTTTGTGCAAGTAATTTTAATCATCACAATGATTTTAGTGATTTTGAGGGTCAATTAAATTCTATATATTTATTTTAATTTTAATATAATGTTCTAATCTTAAAGATTATTTTTTCAAATTAAAGCTGGTAAATTTCATTACTATTCTTGTGAAAAATTTATTTGCTAATTTATGTAATCTGAGTTTAAATTTGAAAAATTAAAATGTCCGAGAATCCGGTTTTTGATTTG
The DNA here is from genome assembly GCA_019054805.1 of Brachionus manjavacas. Classification (NCBI taxonomy): domain Eukaryota; kingdom Metazoa; phylum Rotifera; class Eurotatoria; order Ploima; family Brachionidae; genus Brachionus; species Brachionus manjavacas. Next base: position 9,099,439 of record JAHQIY010000003.1, on the reverse strand, counting down.
GGGTACTTAACTAGAATAATAATGTTTGAAAAAGTATTAAAAAAAATAATTTAAAATATCAATTACATTTTTTTAAAGAAGGCTGGACATATATATTTCCTTTTTTCCATTTCTTGTTTATATGACCATTATTTTGAAAAAAAATTATCGTCAATATTATTTAACAATTTAAATCACTGTTAAATATAATATGATTAAATTTTTTTTTTAATCAAGCAACGTTTTAATTTTTTAGATAGTGAAAAAAGATTGTCCCAAGCACAAACAATTAGTTAAAGAATCCCTGAATTCTGAAGCTTTTCAAGAAACCGAACTAAAATATGTGGTTAGTTTTAAAATTTTTCTTTTTGGATAAACATCTTAAATTTTTATCAGGATTTGGTTACAAATATTTCTGGTTTTACGGCTTCACCTTCCCTAAACTTCAATAATCTAAGCCATGTCTTTGACAATGCTTATGCAAAGGTAATCTCTCAAAATAAAAATATTTATCTTTTGGAATTTTTATTGAAAAGGTATCAAGCAATCTTCCATTGGAACTTTGGTTGTCAGAGCACCTTAAGAATTTAACAGATGCAAATAACAAACTGCTAGAATTGAATTATGGTTCTATGGAGAAGTCCAGGCTTATAGCAGGTAGCATTTTGCTTGATATAATAAAGAATATTCGCGACAAAATGAATGGAACCCAGAACGAAATTCAAGTGTATTCATTTGTAAGTTTAAAAAAAAATAATTAATATTATTGGCAAGGTTAATGAATACGAGAACACTTTTTTCAAGTCAAAAATTAAGATTTATTCATTTAATTAAAATTTATTTATCAATTTTTTTATTAGAAAAATACTTGGTTTATACTCTTTATTAAGCTTATCATTAAATTGGTTTGATTATTACAGAAAACTTATTATGTAAATACAATACAATTATTGTTAAATTTAATACTATAGAATGCACAATAAAAATATTTTTATCAGTGTTTATAAAGCTGCAAGTCTTCTAATAAGTCCAAGACATCTTTGAATATAATTACTTTGGTAATTTACGCATGGATTTTTAAAATACTAAAAACCTTATAAAAACATTTTTTACCTTATTAAAAAAATCGATTTTTTTCCCGAATGATATCAATAAAGTTTTTTAAATCAAAAAAGTTGGTTATTAATTGAAATTTATTTTAAATTAAATTTATTCAACAGATAAGAAAAAAATTTAATTATAAATTAATTACAATTTTAAATTTATTGGTATGAAATGGATCTAAAAGTTTTAAAATCAAACCTTAACTTGTAAAAATTTTTCTTAAAGCCTTAAATTCTGGTAGAAAAATGAAAATGAAAAAAAAATCTATATTACGGAATTCCGTAATATAGATTTTTACGGAAGTTAAGTGGTTTAAGTGGTTTAAGAAGAATAATTAGTTCAGAATAATTTTTATAATTTATTGTGTTTTAAATAATTGTGTAATTTTTTTTGCTTAAAGTTTAATTAAAAAATAATAATATTTACAATTTACAGTTAAGTGTTTAAATAGAAAATTTTTCTTAAATTAATGGCTTTTGAAATTCTAAAATGGCTTGTATAAAAAACAAATAAAAAACAAAATAACTGAACTAAGGAACAAATGTATTTTTTTATTTCTATTAATAAAAAAGATACATAAATAAAAAAAGCAATACAGTTTATATCAAATTAGAACAAAAATAATTAAACATAGACAAAAACAATATTCATTTTACTTTTTTTTTGTTTGTGTGATCCAACTGATCTACCGTGTTTTTTTTAACTTGGGGCTGTGGAGTAACGATTAGGGTCTCTTCAAGACGATTTTTTTTTGATATTGGCTCTTGTACAGGCGGATCGTCCGAATCTAATTCTTCATATACGCTGATACCCAAATCATTTTCATTTTGAGTTTCATTATAATAACATCGCCAGGCAAATTCTCTGTGGCCCGTTTACAGGTCCAATCGTTATCAGCAAAACTCATAGCTAGATATCCTTGAGCGGATTCCAAGTTACGAAAACTACAGAAAGGGAGATAAACTTTTCCCTTTCCCCTAGTTTTTTTCACTTGTTCTGGTTCAATGGACTCATCTTGGCTTAAGTTGTTTGGGATTTCTTCGATAAAAGACATTTTTTGGATAGTGAATATTGCCTAGCTACAAATACAAAAGCATAATTTCTTGTCTTCTTACTCTATTTTACTTTATTAACTCTATTTTTATTTTATTTAATTTTTTTTTTTTTGTTTTATTCTGAAGGAGCTTAAGCTCGGTACAGTTAACAAAATAAAATAAAGTGAATATTGCCTAGCTAAATAATTTCCTTTATGTATAACACCAAGGAATAAACTCATCTTGTCGGAATCAGCTTTAGATGGTCTAAAATTAATTATTGAAATAAAAAGTTTTCTTAGATATATTTGTATTTGTTTCAATTAGATCAAATTAGCTATCAAAGAAATAAACTATGTAAATTTTGTTTAAACTTTAATCAATTTTTTGTTTTTTTTTCATTTTATGTTTTTCTAAGAGAAAAAAAAGTTTTTTGTTTAATTTTTTTGTTCTGTATCAAATATTCAATTTTTTTTTTTCAAAATAATGTTATTTGTAATATCTCATATATTGATAAAAAAATATTACTTGAATTTAAATTGAGTTAAGAGATAATAAGGATAAAAAATTAATGTTTTCTTATTAACCTTGCTTGCCTGATTCTTCGATTTTTAATTTTAAACATACATTTAAGCTTGATTTCCATTTAATAAGTTTGCTCAAATTGCTTGATTTAAATGTCAATATGACTTACATTCCATTTGGAACTTCTTTAATATTTGAGCTAAGAAAAGATACCAACGATCTTCATTATATTAATATAATGTTGAAAAGTAATAATGTTTCTGAGCCGACTGGCATAAATCCAGTGAAGATGAACTCATGCGACCAGCTGTGTAATTTTGGAAATTTTTTTGACATCTTAATAAAAAGAACAGTGAATGATATAACAAAGGAGTGTTCTTCGGATGAACTCGGATCAATGACCACAACAGATTCTATTTTTAACACAAATTTCTATTCAACTCCATGTCCCGAAGTCAATGAATTGAACATGACAAGTTTCACAGAGGACCAAATTCGAGAAAAAGATAATACGATCATGGACTTGAATCGTCTTGAAATATCTTTAATCATAGCTGTGTCGATCTTATCACTAATTGTTTTGGCCTTGCTAATTTCATTTGGTTTGTACGCTTATAAGAACAAAGTTTTTAAAGTATCATTTTAGAAGGTTGGAATAAAATGTTAGTTTTAAAAAATCAAATGACGAAAAATCTTCAGAACAAACGTAACCGAAATTCGAAGATGTATTTTAATTTTAAAAGATTTTCCATTAATAAAGATTTTTTCAACAGAAAATGTTCAATTTTTGGATCAGAAAATATTTTTTAATTATTTAAACTTTTTAATTTGTATAAAAATTAATTGACTATATTAATGCCAATTCTGTAGAAGCATAAAATTAACAATTAAACTAAAAAAGATAAATAAAAAGAAAAAAATAAGTTAAATACTTAAACCTTTTTTGAGTAATTTTTACACAGGGATAAATGATCAAAATCAAACATGACTTGTGTTATTTTTAATAAATTAATTACCATGAAATTTATTATTAATTATAATTTTTTCTTCAAAAATTATACAATAATTTTTTTTTCAATTTTTAAATGATCTTTTTTAAATTGCGTGAAATTCAAACACAAATTGAACTAAATTATATTTTTATGTCAATTAAAATAAAAGATTATAAATATATTAAAATAAATAGTGTATCATAGTGCAACATCTTGCAAACAGAGGATCTAGGGTTCAAAACCCGCTGAAAGTGAAAAAAAGGCTAATAATTATTTAGTAGTAAATTTAATGAATCCAGTAGCAAAATAAAAGTAAAAAGTAGCCAAAAATAAAATAAAGAATAGTAAATTTAATTATTCTGTAGGAAAAAATTATTGTTTTAGCAAAAGTAAAAACAAAAAAACTCACAATTAAAAAATAATACCATTTTTTGTTTTTTGCTGGTCGGCCTCTTTTTATAGAGGACAGGATCTGAAACGATTTTAATAATTGTAATACAAGATGTACTTGGGTTAACAAAATACTTGAATAGATTTTTTGAATTAGTCTCAAGATTGACTTCTGTTAATCAACATTGAGAAATTTTTAGTTGTTTACTGTATTCAGTCTGGTTGTTTAAACTAATATCTTAAGTGGAAATATTAAATCATCAATTTAAAAATCAAAGCACATCAAATCTAAGATCGCTATTTCTAGCTGACTAAATATTACCTTATATAAGAAATAATTACTTTTTTACAAAAATTTTGTTAAAAATAATTATCAAAATGATTTTTTAATGTAAATAATTAGAAATTTATTTTGCAATTGAATTTTTATTAACTCAAATAAAATTATAAATTTAAAAAATTTATTTTTAAAAAATATTGTATAAAATTACTCCTGCTTCTATTACATTTATTGACTTTTGTCTTTTAACTTGAGTGACATTTCAACTAACTAATAATTTTTCAAAAAGTACCAATAATTTCACCAAGTATTTACCTAATGTTGTTATTAAATTGAGTCTCTTTAATGTTTCCTAATTGTTTTTCAATTGTATTTAAAATCGTGATCAGTCGAATTCGAAAGATCATTTTCAATCATTAAATAGCTATTAAAATGCCAAGAGACTTAATTTCCTAGAAAAAAACTAGAAACTAATTTTAAAGATAGTTTATTTTAATAAAAAATTAATGTTAATAAAATACTTAATTTAAATATAATAATTGTTTCAAATAATATCCTTACCATGTTTCAGATAATTTCCCAAGGAAATTAGGAATTAAAAAAATATTGATTGAGTTTCATAAAATACCCCATTGGATATTTATTATTTATTTATTTTTATTATTTATTATTTATATATTTATTATTTATATATTTCGTTATTTTATTATTTTATTTTATTTTTTATTTATTCTGAAGGAGCTTTAGCTCGGTACAGAAAACAAATAAATAAATAAAATAAATAACTGGATTAGATCCTTTTTAGATAGTAGGACATTTAAGGTAAATGTGAATGACCAATTGAGCGACGAATATCAAATAACTGCAAGTGTTCCTCAAGGCTCAGTAATTAGTCCTATTTTATTTAGTATATTTATTAATGACATCCCAAAAAGAAACAAAACAAATAATGAATACTCTCTGCTTTTCGCAGATGATCTAGTTACATTCTTCATTTATAACAAGAAAGGGAACCTAGAAAATAAGATTAATAAATACACCAACGAACTAGAACAATGGCTTATTAAATGGAAAATGAAGATATCAGTTGAAAAGTCATGTTCAGTAGTCTTTTCTAGGTACAAAAAAGAGGGTGATAATCTAAACTTAAAAATCTATGGAAACAGAATAGTGAGCCAAAAAGAAATCAAGTTTCTTGGTATTAAATTTGATTCTAAGTTAAACTTTAATATACTAGTAGACGAAATTAAAGAACGCTGCAACAAAAGGCTAAATATTATTAAGATATTGTCAAACAAAAAATTGGGTCTCAATCAAAACACACTAGGAAATTTATATAAATCTTTAGTCGGATCGATTTTAGACTATTCTTTTCCTTGCTTAAATTCATTTTCAGAAAATAATATCAAAAAACTACAAGTAATTCAGAATACAGCAGTAAGATCTATCCTTAAGTTAAAATATGATACTCCCTCCAACATCGTGCAACATGAAGCTTTTAATAAACTAAAATTACTAACAGTCTCGAATCGTCTTTTTGAGTTGAGCGAGAAATATGTTGGGACAGGACTGAGTCATTCTATTCCATTGGTTGAAAGACTGGTGAAAGAATACAAGGAAGGTTTCGAATCAAGATATATTGAATACCCAACTCCATTGTGTAATTGCTACCTTACTATTTCTTCTTTTTTTCCTGAAACTTGAACTATTTAAACATGTGCCACATGAAACAATCTTTTCCAATTTATGTCTTTTCAACTTTAATTTATTTATCTTATTTTACTTTATTTTTATTTTATTTTTTTTATCTCATTTTATTAACTTTAATTTTATTTTTATTTTATTTTTTTATTTTATTTTTTATTTATTCTGAAGGAGCTTTAGCTCGGTACAGAAAACAAATAAATAAATAAAATAAAATAAAATCGAAAATAATCGATGATAATTTTTTTAAAAAATTTATTTAATTATTAAATGATAGTTTTTAATTTTTCAAATAATTTTTAAGTTAATAATAAGCAAAAATTTAATAAGTTTTTTTTCAACTGATTTTCAGCTGAAAATTAATTTTGACACTTGATTAAGGCCAACATTAATTCACATTTTTCTCAATAGAAAGACTTTAATTTCTTATTAAATAAGTTGCTTATTAATTTTAAAATTACTTAATAGCCCTTTAACTAGACAAAAAGTAGCTTGAGTAAATTTGAAATCAAAAAAGCAATCCAATTATATAAATAACGTCTTTTGTCAAGAACTGATACACTGATAAATAATTGAACATGATATATCACTAAATATCGCCTTATAGAATTATTGGATGTATCAGTTTCATCCTTTTCGGCTTTTATTTATTTATTTTATTTAATTAAATAATTTGAGGGAGACCCTCAGGCTGTGTAGAATGAATCTAGTCCTTCTTTTCAGCCTAACGATAAAATTTTAAATGAGATAATTATAAATTTAGGTTTTCTAAGTAAAATTGAATAAAATAAAAATAAAAAAAAATTCAAATAAGTTAGTTACTGGGTAAAATTAATACAAAATTTGCAAAAGTAAAATAAAAAAAATTAGAAAAATGCATCGAATTAATTCTAAAAGCTGAATCAACTTATTTCTCTTTTCGGGCTGAGTCGTGATAGTGGCTTAGGTTCTCGAACAGTGATTTGAATTTTGATTCGCAGCGAGGAATTGATTCAAACTCAGCTAGTTCTTCCATAATTTGTTCATGATTAAGTCTATTTTTGAAGTTATTATCTAAAAGCTTTTCGGTTCGTGTCGATAGCAGGTCTAATTCTAATTTGCTGTGAATACAAGTAATTTTAGTTTTTATTGGAAAGAATTCTTTGTGTCTCAATATATTGTTTTGAACTTTTTGTAAGTCGGGAAGAATTTTTTGAGTAGAGCATGATAATGGAATAAACGTGTAGTCTAGCAGCGATCTGATAAATTTTTTGAATACAACTTTGCATAGTTTTGTTGAGTTTTGTAACTTAAGGCTTTTAATCCTACGGATCATATTTATTTTTACGTTTACTCTCACTTTTAAATTTTCTAGTAGTTTTTGAAGTTCAGTTTGGGATCAAGAATAATGCCTAAAAGAGTAGGAAATGGTTCCATTGGAATTGATGAGTTCTCGAGTTTTAGGTTTAATTTGTATTTTGTTTCGTATCCAGCACGATACCCGGCAGTTGTAAAAACTGAATAGACCGTTTTCTTTGAGTTAATTTTTAGACCCCAGTCTTTGCAAAACTGAATTATATTGTTTATGGCGGAGCTTTTTTCAATTTGTTTCATGGATTTCCTGGTCACCCAGATACAGAGATCATCGGCGTAGAGAGCAACTCGGACACTTTTCGGGATTACATTAATAATATCGCTAAAGTAAATCAAAAAAAGAGTTGGTGACAGACAGCTTCCCTGTGGGACTCCAGCAATATTATTTAACTCTCTAGACAACGTGTTGTTTACGCTAACTTTGAATTTTCGATTTGCAAGAAAATCTTTGAGCCAATTGAAAATGTACTGATTAATTCTTGTTCTTTTTAGTTTAAACAAAATTCTTTGATGTGATGTTTTGTCAAAAGCTTTTTCGAGGTCAAAAAAGACTGTCCCGGTGTATTCTTTTTTACTGAAACCGCTGAAAACTGCCTGACTAAGCCGAAAAATGTGGTCATGTGTGCTCATTTTTTCTCTAAATCCGGATTGGCAAGTAGGGAGAAGCGAGTTTGATTCTATCCAGCGTTTGAGCTTTTGGTTTATAATTTTTTCTTGAAGCATGGCTAAACAACTTATGAGAGAAATAGGTCTAAAAGAATCTAAATCATCTGGTGGTTTTCCTTTCTTGTGTAGCATAATAATTTTTGATTGTTTAAAGACTGAGGGAATATGTCCTAACTTGATTGATGAGTTAAAAAGGTTGAAAATACGTTTCAAAAAAGGTAGTGGGAGATTTTTTTTAATTTTGTTGTTTACCTTGTCAAAACCTGGGGCCGCTTTTGGTTTAATTAATTTTAATGCCTTAAAAAACTCGTTTTCCGTGATCAAAGCACTATTGATATCGTTCGGTAGGTGCGTGTTTGACTCAGTTTGTTTGATTGGCCTATCACAATTAAAAACCTTCTCGAGATTTTCTCTGAAAGCGTTTGCTATCTGTTGATTTGAATTCAGATAAGAACCATTTGAATCTTTTATTCTAGTTATTTTTCTGTGTTTATTAGTCTGAATTGAATCACCTTGATCAAGTCGTTTTAATGTCTCCCAGCTTTTGAGTCACTTTGATTAAAAAACCTTAGATCTTGAAATTCATTGATTAATCTTGCTGATTTGAGGGAGTCTGTTTGTTTACGGACGCGATTATTGAGAAAATTTAAGAGCTTAACCAAGAGAGGTGAGTTGATTTTTTTCTTGAATCTCTGAATTTTGCGTTTTGCTCTTATTTCTAATACGAGTGTGTGTGGATTAGGTTTTGGATGAATCGCTTTTGAGGTAAATGTCACAGTCTCTGTGCAAGATTCGATTGAAGAATTAATAGTTTTAACTATGTTTTCGAGCTCATTGTCAAGATCAAGTTTATTTACAACCATACTTTTCGGTGATATTGAATCCATTATCATTTCGTCGAACTTTTGCCAATTGGTTTTTCTTAAGGTGACTTTTTTAGGTTCACCGTGCAGGCTCTTGAATGTGGTAATTGTTGGTTGATGGTCACTTATTTCTTCATCTAAGACGGTATGGTTTTCAAAATATTTACGAACCGAATTTGAACAAATTGAGAGGCACTTTTTCCACGATTAAAATTAAAACTTGTACCGTTTAAAACATGGAGGTTAAGTTCAATTAGAGCGTTTTCTAGAATTTTACCTTTTATATCATCTTTCAAGCAATGCCATAGTGTGTTTTTAGCGTTCAAATCTCCGAGGATTATAAAGTTTTCAAAAGTTTTGCTGATGAAAATTAATAAATTAAGATTTAATGGTGTAGTCGGACTAGAGTACACTGAAAAAAATGCCAATTTTTTTTTGTTTTTTAGCTCTAATTCAAAACCAATGCAATTTTCTTCTTTTAACAGATGCGTTAGTTCAAGTTAGTTCAGTTAGTTTTTTATTCATCGTCATTAACAAAGTCCATATCGTTGTCGTCGAGTGAAATCGAAGCTGAACTTCTGGTTTCATTCAAGTCGAGTTCTGAGACTAATTTGTTCAAAACAAAATTCGCATAGTTTACGCCAAGATGACTTTTAACAAGGCTAGAGAAGAATTTCGGATTCTCTTCAATTGACTGAATGACTTCATTCAAGTTTCTGAGGATATCTATCAAAAGATTGAGGAAGTTTTTGTTTAAGCTATCTATCTGTTTAAGCTAAGAATTAAATCCAATTAGTAAGATTTTCAATTAAACTTGTTACTGGAAGAATAACAAGGATAGTTGTTTAATAGTTTATTGCAATAATATAAATATAAAGTAATATAATAATATAATATAATATAATATCTTCTTACAAGGATTGTGTTCGTTTCTTAAATAAAGCGTTGACATCTGTATCTCGTTAGGAATAATGAATCTTCTAGAATAGGATTCCATTCTGATTCTAGAAGTATTGCGAGGCGTGTTAATTAATAACATATTAATAACATTAATAATATAGTCACGTATTCTCTATAAATGATTTAAACACGAGTTGATCATCAAGTGAGTGAGTGCTTAAAGTGTGGGTAACAGATCCCCCGGTTTAAGCCATCATCGACCCTGATGATAAGAAAATAGAAAATATAAAAAATATTTTACTTTATCGAGACAAAATATTTAAAGTTTAAAAAAAAATAAAGATGATCTGAAGAAAGAAAAAAAAATATCCAGGTAAGTTGCTTGATTGGTATTGTCTGTTTCTGTCCATTCACCATACCTTTAATTTTCTTTTACATTCCTTTTTTCTGACATAACCGGTTTAAACAAGTCTTTAAATTTATTTTTTTTTTTTTTTTTTTTTTTTTTTTTTTAATTAGTATTTGGTTCTGTTAATTTAAACATATTTCGAATTGCAAGTTCATATGATTCGCTATTGTTTTCTTCTATATGGACCTGAGCTATTTCTTCAGTGTTGTTTATTCTCGGATTATTTCTTATATTTTTTCTGCTAAATATTTTATAAATAAATGAAATGAATCTAAACATATTTTATAAATAAAGAAAAGAATTAACCCTACAATTTTAAGAATTAATCTCTGTTTCTTTATTGTGACTGTATCAAAAAATTCAGATATTTTGTCCATTGACCCTTTTCTAACACTTTCTAGGTGTGATGCAATGTACACTTCTGTATCGCTTTTAAAATATTCATTCATTACTGAGTTCCTTTCTCTATCACTATAATTTAATAATAAATTTATATGATTGAATTCTAAACTATCTAGTTCGCTAATTTCGTTATTTATTTCTATCCCTTTTTTCCAGTAAGTTATTTCAAAATCTTTCCTATTAATCCTTATCCTAATGTTATTATCTAATATATTACGTATCCAGTACGTTCGATCATCACAACTGATTAATTTTGACTCTTTCCTTATAATACTAGATTGCGTTAGATGTCCGTACGACTCAGTACAGTTTATTTGAAATTTAACTTTAGGATCTTTATAGCAATCAGCATTATTTTCGATTGTTATTTTTTCAATAACAGTACAAACAGGAACATAGACAATACCATATCTCGAGTAAGTTATTATGTCATGATCTGTGTCTTTTATAATGTCAAAATTATCTTCGACAAGTGACATAATTTTTAAATACCTCAATTTATTTAAACAAATATTTTCTTTTAATTTATCAATGAGATTATACGTTTTTAGTTCTATGTTATCTGTATCAGCTAGTAGTAATTCGTGGATTGTCCCAATTTCATTTTTATTTTTGGCTAAATTCGTTTTATTCTTCGTAAAAAATAAGCCTTCTGATGTTTCAAACATTTCAATGTCACAGTAAACCGTTTTGTTAATAATCTTGAATATTAGGTTACCAAATGAATTGCTAAATATGTTGTCAAAAGGTGTGTTTAGTGACATTGAATCCAGTCTCCTAAAGGGACATTTGTTGATTATTGTCTTATTCCAGATATATATCGAATTTTCAGTTTTACATTCCAAATCTTCGATACAACAGTTGTATATTTTCGATTTTTCACTTTGTAAATTAACATACCTCAATGAGCATACAAGCCCGTACGCATAAGAGGCCTTAAGCCAATGGTACGAAGGGTGTGCCGATTTAGAAAAAAAACATCGGTTGTCTTTACATATCATTACATTGCCAAGGCATTTTTTAGTAAATTCCATTATAAAACATTCTTCTTTAGACATTTTTCTAATAACTATTTGTTCATCCTTAGATTCAGCACCAAAAAAGTTTTTAAATGTTTCAATGAATGTTTCTACGATTGAACACTCATAGCCAGTTCCGTCAATTGTTAAGCTTTGCCGTACCAACGGAGTGATTCTCATAAATTTTAAGTCTTTTCTAATCCATATTCTTTTGTTAACATGATGCGGATGACATTTTTCGTCTAAGTTTAATGTTGTGTATTTATCTCTAGTTTCCCATGTAGGAGTATTACATACAGAGAAGCTACCTTTTATTTCAAAACAACCTGCGAGACTGATAAGAAGAAACCATATTATTGTAACTGTTGTTACTGATGATATCCAATTGAATTGATGTTTCTTCCCCCTAGCTTTGCTTTTTGTATCTTTATGATGTTCTTTTCCTAACTTTTTCCAATATCTATCGATTGTGGACTTATCAATAAAATTTTCCGCCGGTTCCCATGTATTATGCTTATTTGAAAAGCCAGACCATTTTACATAAAATTCGTACTTTTTGTTTTTACTTAGTCTATGATCGATTACCTTTTCCACTTTGTAAACATTTGACTCATCCCCCGGGTTCAATGGTGCCTTATCCACCTTTAAGCGTTGTAGTGGGAATGTGTCTTTAAGTCTTTGGCCGAACTGGTCTTCGACAATATAATTTTGATTTTTAGTAATTTCGATGATTTTAAAAGGACCTTGATATTTAGGATGAAGTTTATCATGTAAGCCCATAATTTTTATCCAAACATTGGTGCCCAATGGTAAGGTTTCAGTTTGAATTGTGTGAGCTTTGTTTTGTGCCTTCATTTGTTTTTCTCTACCTTTGCCAATATTCTCAAGAGCTTTGGTTCGGTCTATGTCACTTAACTTTTTTAAGTCCGCCGCCCTAGAACAAATTGCATTTTCTGACAAAGTTTCGTCCGTGGCTGACCAATCACTGAAATTGTTCATTTTTCGACCGAATGTCAGTTCAAATGGTGAATATTTAGTGGTAGAGTGTATTCTAGTGTTGTACGATAAAAGGACATACGGAATCCATTTTGGCCAGTCTTCCGGATTGTCACAGCAGTGTTTGTGTAGACAGGTAATTATTTCTCGATTTAATCTTTCTGTTTGGCCATTTGTTCGTGGATGGTATGCTGACGTAATTGCATGTTCCGCTCCAACTTGTCGTAGAAGTTCGTCCATTACTGAGTTATTAAATTCAGTCCCTTGATCAGAAGTAACAACTCTACTTGGACCAAAGATACAAATATATTTCCACAGTATACTCGCTATCTCATTTGCTTCTTTACTTTTAAAAGGTTCTGCAAACGCGTGTTTAGACAGGTATTCAATAATGACAATAATTCCTGCGTACCCTTCAGCAGTTACTGGTAGCCCGAAGACTAAGTCGATTCCAATCCTATCAAAAATCCCTTGGATCGCTGTCGCCTTAGCACAGTGTTCTTTTGGGATAGCTAGATGGTTACGTTTACAAGGTTCGCATTTGTTTACAAACTTAAATACATCGTCCCACATTTTTAGCCAGTAATAATCCTTTTTCAATCTATTATAAGTGGTTTCCGCCTGAAAATGCCCTAATAAATGAGCATCTCTTATAAGATTCTCTCTGACTTCGGGTTTCGGAACGTACACTACCTCACCTTTCGTGTTTCTATGAAATATTTTATCTGATATTGGCTCGTAGGAGTAGATATTTGCCAATTTTGTAACTCTTTTTGCTTGTTTCCTAGGTAATCCTGAAGGGAGTTTATTCATTTTTAACATATGTAATAGTGCACTATCCTCATACACATCTAGATGCCTTGAGGATACATTGGCTTCTGTGTCATCCTTATTTTCTGAAGACTCAGTTAACATTAACACAGGTCTACTTATCGCATCGGCGTTACCATGAGCTGTTCCTTTGCGATGTGTTATTTTTATGTCGTAATCTTGTAACATGATGGCCCATCTCGCCAATCTAGCCGTAGGATTTTTTATACTCATTAACCATTTTAACGCAACATGATCCGTGACTACTTCAACAATTGTACCATATACGTATATTCGAAACTCTATAAATCCAAATACAACTGAGAGACATTCCTTCTCAGTGATTGTGTAGTTCACTTCGTGTTTTGTCAGAAGTCTTGAAGCATAGCACACAACATATTCCATTCCAAACTCGTCTACCTGTGCTAGGATAGCTCCGATAGCAATGCAAGATGCATCTGAGTGAATTATAAAGCTTCTTTTGAAATTTGGTTGTCTAAGAATAGGGTACGAAATTAAGGCTTCCTTTAATGTATTAAAAGCTTTATTTTGCGCTTCTAACCATTCAAATCTAACGTCTAGTTTAAGAAGTTTGAACAATGGTTGTGCGATATTTGCATAATCCTTGACAAACCTACGGTAGTAGTTTGCAATTCCGAGGAAACTAAGAAGCTGTTTTAAATTTTTAGGTGGTGCTCGTTTTTTTATCGCTTCAACTTTAGTAGGGTTCATTTCGACAGTTTTATCAGTGATAACATACCCTAAGACTTTGATTCTCTTGGCAAACCACCTACATTTGGAAGGCTTTTTTTTTAAAACTGCCTTTTTAAGAGCTTCAGCTACTAGCTTTATGTGTTCCAAATGTTCCTTTGCTGTTTTTGAATGAACAATTATATCATCGAGATAAATTTCGCAGTATGATCTTCCTCCTAACACACGATGCATAATTTTGCAAAACTGAGCTGGTCCGTTTCTTAGTCCGAAAGGTAATCTCTTGAATTGGTAGTGTCCGTCTGGTGTCGAGAAACCAGTCTTGCACTTAGATTCTAAGTGCACTGCTATTTGCCAGTATCCACTGGTCAGATCAAACATGGTAAAGTAAGTTGAACCACCTAGTCTGTCCAATATGTCCTCAATCCTTGGTAATGGCCAGTTTTCGGTTTTAGTCTTTTTATTCAGTTCTCTGTAATCTATACAAATCTATACGAATCTTTTCGTGCCATCCTTCTTTGGCATCAGCACCACTGGTGCGCTCCAAGGCGATGTTGATTGTTCGATGATACCGGCTTCGAGCATTTTAGTTACTTCATTTTTTATGTGTTCGCGTTCTGCAAGTGACTTTCTATACGGTCTGATGAATATTGGTTCTTCATCCGTAGTGATTATCTTAATAGTATCAACATTGCATATCCCCAGTTCTTTGGCATCCATTGCAAAGATTTTTTTCATCGAGTATACTGCCATCTTGAAATATTCGAATTCCTCTACGTCGAGCTTTTGCTCTGGCTTACATTAAAACTTATCGCTTGCCTTATCTAAGGACCATTCTTCTTCGAATATATTTTCGTCATGTATTCCTTCTGTTGTAAAGATACCTTCTGAACTCTCGTCATCATTCATATCGGAATCTAAGATTATCGTCTCGCTTGGGAATGTAATTGTATTTTGATTTGGAAAGACTCCAGCACCGGTTAAGTTTAACCAATCCAAACCAAGTAGTGCATCATTTTCTTGATTATCTATCACCCAGAATTCTAGAAAACACATGTGTCCGCTTATGTTTACCTCTATCTTCTTGGTTATTTTATCAATCTTTAGAACAGAGTTGTCTGCTATTTTTACTTTCTTGTTCGTCGGAATGGTCTCTATTACATGTTTGTCAATCATTTTGTTTGAAATTATGGAGACGGTTGCGCCGCAATCAAACGCAATTTTCATGGGTTTCCCGTCAATAAACCCACGACTGGTTAGTAATTTCCCTTCAGCTGCCATATTACACTGATCTTCATCGGCTGATGATTCACTTTCTGATATAGCGTTTGCCACATTGATTTTCTTGTAATTTCCTTTGTGACCTTTGTCTTTATACTTAGACTTGCAGTCTTTTTTAACATGGCCGCGTTTATTGCACTTACAGCATACTATGTCATCCCTCTTACCGTAAGTCTTTTTGAGTCCAGTGTCCTTTTTTTGATAATACTGAGGTCTATTACCATAGTTCTTCGCGTGATGGTAAAATTTATTGCTACTAGCCTTCGATTTATTACTGCCAACATATCGAGCCATATTGACTTTATCTGTGTTGTAAGATGTACTCCCCATGCAGCTATGCATTACCTTAACAACATTAAGAGCTTCGTCTAGACGCTCTATTTGCCTGAGCATTAATTCTTCACCAATTCTTTTTGGGACTGCTCTAATTAGTAAACGAACTTTATCAGATTCGTGTGTACGTGATAGCTTATCACAAAGATTCTGAAATCTGATTAAGAATTCGTCGCAACCTGAACCATCCAATTTGAGGTTAATCAGTTCAGTAAGTGTCGTCGATTCTACCTGAATCAATTTATTTGAACTCTTGAAATGCCCCTTTATGTCATCCCATTTCAAGTTCTTGTTTTTCATGATCATGTTTTTAATTGTGCTTAGAGCACTCCCTCTTAGGAATGGTATAACAGCCATAGGTAGGTCCGCCTCATTAATGCCTAAATTTGCCGCTTGGCTCTCTATTACAAATATCCAAGCATCGACATCATCATTAATATTTCCATAGAATTTAGGGACATTTTTCAACTCTATTTCTCTCTTTTTTACACTTGGGTACCTAAGATCGCCCAAGAAAGCGGGTGTATAATTATTTTGTGTCTCAGTGCTGCTTTCAGTACTGTTCTTGGAGCTACTTCCACCTGATGGTGGTGAAAGCTTACACTCATGATTTCCTGTTTGGCTATTATTGTTTATACCATCTGTTTGACTGACGCTAAGTTTAAGCTTCTTCAGTTCATTTAGTTCCTCAGCCATGGTTCTGAGTTCTTCTTTTCTTTCTTTGAACTCTTTTTGCTTTGTTCTGAGTTCGGTTTCTATGTTAATTACTCTGTTAACATTACTAGCCGTCAAAGTACCTAATCTGATGATTAAGTCTATTAGGTGCACTTTTTTAGCACCCTGTGAGCTGGTCACTTCTTCAATCCAACCATTGAAAGCTTCTTCGGATACTTCTTCAAGTTCATCGTTATCTGAGACCAAGTATCTCGCACCCAAGCATCGAGCCTGAGCCAAGAGAACTCCTTTCAGTTCCTCTACTTTCCATGAATCAAACGGCTTTTTGTCTTCAATTGGTACCAAAATGGACATTCTAAAATTTATCTTATTTAACTAGTTTCGTATACTTCTCAATTGATCAATTGTTGTTTCTATCGCTGCTACCAAGTTGTTACTGGAAGAATAACAAGGATAGTTGTTTAATAGTTTATTGCAATAATATAAATATAAAGTAATATAATAATATAATATAATATAATATCTTCTTACAAGGATTGTGTTCGTTTCTTAAATAAAGCGTTGACATCTGTATCTCGTTAGGAATAATGAATCTTCTAGAATAGGATTCCATTCTGATTCTAGAAGTATTGCGAGGCGTGTTAATTAATAACATATTAATAACATTAATAATATAGTCACGTATTCTCTATAAATGATTTAAACACGAGTTGATCATCAAGTGAGTGAGTGCTTAAAGTGTGGGTAACAAACTACAAGAGACAATTATTATAATCCCTCAATTTGGAAATGTCGTAAAAATATTGATATGTATACTTTTCGTTATTTTTTTCTCATAATTTCGGTAATTTACGAATTTTTAGGCAATATCTAAATAAATAAAAATTCAAATTATATTAGTGGCTATTTAAGAATAATATTAATAAGCTATTTTTCTTCGAATCTTTTAAAATAAATCCTGAAATTGTTTACAAATAAAATTTGATGTCAACTAACTAAGTTTGTTTCGTTTAATTTCTATTTGGAAAACTGAAAATTCTCAAGATCAGTTCTATTGAAAAGGAAAGTCAAGTCGAAACATCTATTTAGTAAATTTAAAAGCAAAATGAAAAATTTCTAAGAAGCGATAACACTTCACAATCAAATAATTTAGCTCATGAACGTTTTCTTGGCCCTAATCCAAATAATCCAATCATAGTTAATGAGATATTTCAAGAAAAAGGTGACGATTAAAATGCTAAGCTTTTCATGTTCTGGTCATTTTTTCATGTTCTGAAGAGAAAAAGAAGAGAAAATTTCCTGGTTTTAATCCAAAAAAAATTTTCAGGCATAAAAAATGAGATGATTCATAGATGAAACATCCATGAGGTCATCGATTTTAGTTTGATTGGGAAATAAATAGCAGCCGTGAAAAAGACCTCTTTGATTTAAACTCAAGCTACTTAGAGCTAAGTTATTTTCAAATTAATAAACAACTTATAGAATCAAAAATTAAAATCTTTCTTTTGAGAATCTACCTAACTATTTCTTCTTTTTTCCCTGAAAAATCGGACATTTAAAAATATGTACCCTGTTATTCTCTTTTTCAATATATCTGATCACAATTTTCTTCTATTTAATCTATTTTAATTTTTTTTTTTATTATTTTAATCTGAAGGAGCATTAGCTCGGTACAGAAAACAAATAAATAAAATAAACCTCAAAATATCTCTGAAATACGGGCGAATGTTTAAACCTCTTTCATCGTTAAAATAGGGGGACCAGTTACGACTGAGAAATAATTGAAGTGTAGATGATATCCTAGATGCAGTAGCTTCTGTGTCAGGTCGACACTAGTGCTTAAAAAGGTACATGAAATGAAGATGAGCGCCTCCCCATTATCCACTAGGATAGGAAAAGGACAATTATTAGTACGGAATGCTTAGTGGAAATTTTTTTATTTCAATCTTTATTGCAAATTTTCAAAGTAAAAGTTAAATTTTTTTGAATTTTTTTATCTATAAATTTCTGTAGCCAACCATGTTATCAAATGGGAGATGCTACGATTGTACACAATTAGTTTAATAATTCATTTAATTCATTAATTTTAAAATTCTTGAACGAATAATTCAAAATACAAAATATAATAATGGATACGCTCTTGTTGTTATTATCTACACACCTCTACCTTTTCCATTTTTTCGCCCGGCTTGTCCAGATCCTATTACGAAGAAGCTTCATTGAACTTTATTATTGAAAATTCGGTTATCCAGTGATTTTAGCTTTATCGCTTAGATACATTTAATTAAGATTCGATTCTAAATCATCAAAGTCTAGTCTCTAATACATTTTTTTTTAAATTATTGATAAATTGAAAAAAATGTTTTACCGTATTTCCTCGCGTAATATCCCACTGGGAACTTAAATGAGACATGATCTAATGTCTCTAGGAAATTATATGAAACTAAGCAATTTTTGCAATAATAATAACCCCTGTACATTATATGAAACATTAAGTGACATTAAGTGAAACAAGGTAATTTTACTCTGAAATTCTGAATAACATTGAACTTTATGTTCAGGTGTGGTTGAAGTTCAGCCATTTTGATTCAGTTAATCTTTTTAAATTAATCTCTTATAAAAGAATTATATTTCTTTAGTCCCATATAAACAGCTAAATTTTTTAAGCGTCATTGAACTTTGAAAGCAGTAGTATATAAAATGATAAATGAATGTTTTAAATTTTAAAATTTAATCTGTTAAAATGGGGAGAACTCGTTGTGTACGATATAGCTTAGCTTTTAAGCTTAAAGTAATTAAATTTGCTGAATAAAATTCAAAAAACAAAGCTAGCAAAAATTTCAGAGTAAGCCACAAGCAAATTAGAAAATGGATAGAAAATAAGCAAAAAATTAATGATTCACCAAGTCGTGTAACTAGAGCGCGTATACAGCGTGATGGGACTGCTGTGTATTCGGATTTGGAGAATGAGTTGAAGGCTTGGACTCTTGAACAAAGATTGCTAGGCTACATCGTGGATGGAAAGTCAATTAAGAGACTAGCTTTAGAAATTGCAAAGAGAGATCAATTGGATTTTCGTGCATCAAATGGCTGGTTTTCAAGGTTTTTGAGACGATCGAACTTTGTTTTGCGCCGAATTACTACCAGTGGCAGAGATCTTCCAAGAAACTGTAAAGATATTGTGCTTGATTTTATTAACCAATGTAGACACGAATTATGTTTGGTACCACGTTCATCAATTATAAATTTTGATGAAACCAGCATTTACTTAGACTCAAGAAGTAATTAAACTTACGTCCAACAAGGCGCTAAACGAGTTCCAGCAATAACTAGCGGTAATGAAAAAACTAGAGTATCAGTTTGCTTTGCAGCTGCGGCAAATTGTTATAAGTTTAAGCCCTTAATTGTGATCCCAAGGGTAAACCCCTTGAAAAACTTCGAGCCACCTGCAAACGTCATAGTTGTTTACAGTAAGAGTGGCGTCTTCAATGAAGACATGGTGATGAATGGTATATTTAAGAGATGTATAGATGTATAGAGATGGAAAAATTGGTAAATAAATGAAGAACGCACTTTTACATCAGCAGGAAACATAAGATCGCCAGGCTATATTCGAGTGATAACTTGGATTAGCGAAATTTGGGATCAGTTGGATGCTGGTATAATCCGAGACTCATTTGATAGATGTGATATCACCTCGTCACAATTATTTGAATTTCACTCCCAGTTACGAGCTTTTCTAGAAACGAATCAAGTAGACATGATAGATGATTATGATCATGCAGATGAGATTGATGGCTTTGGAGTTGATGTTAATATTAATTCGGTTGACTCCTCGGACTCTGATTCAGACCTTAATTCGGACTCAGAAAGTGATTCTGGTAATGAGTAATATCGTTTTTTAATTTTATTTTAAATAGATAAGTCCATTTTTTTTATATTTAATGTAAAACTTTTTGTAAATAAAATATTTTCAAATTTCAATTGAATAATTAAGAATTTAATTTTTTAATAATCAAATAATAAATAAAAAAAGTATCCGTTTCATCTAATGTTCGAGGGTTTTTAAAGTTTTAAAAAAGCAATAATTTCATATAATTACCCATTGGCTTTAAAGACATGTCCTGCTTAATATCCCAAGGATTTTACGCGAGGAAATACGATAATAAAATACACAATTTTTTGTTTTAGGTCTTTACAATCCGTCAAATATTGAACTCTCTTTCAAGCTTTACCTTGATGTCTCAAAGAAATGAGGAAAATTTAAAAAAAAAGGTGATCTGAATGCTAAAACTAAAGTTCACGGAATTCAAAACTTAAGTGCTATCTGAATTCTTTATTTTTAACTCAAAATTCGTAAAACACGCTCTCGAAAACCCCGTAAAAAATTTTTTTGGGGGGAGGGGGGACTAGAAAAAAATTTTTTCACCCAGGGTTCCAAAAATAGCAAACCCTTTAAAAAGTTGTTGTTCTTTAAGACTCAAAATCTGAAAGATAAAACTAAAATATACTGAAAAAGTATATATATTCTGAAAGAGCATAAAATTCTCTACATGCTAATATAATTTAGAAAAAAAAAAGGTATGGCGGTTTTTGTTGGCTAAAAAAAGGAAAAAAATGTGTTTTTTCTGATTTATATCGTATCTCCTCCGAGGAATCAATTATGAGCCCACTTTTTTTTTTTTTAAAAATCTAGACAAAATTCTGAACAAATCTATGGTTTTACTTTTTTACATTATTGCTTTATTTTTCTTAAAAAATCTCTTTAAATCATTTTTTAATAAATTTGTCAAATTTGAATTCTTTTATTTGAATTTTTAGATTAAACTAAAGAATTCGATATTTTTAGGTGCTCAACTTCTAATTTTTTTGATTTTCCTGAAAAATTATGCTTTTAGGACTTAACCGTATGTCGCACCATACGGTCGCACCCATATCCTGATTACGGATTAAACTTATCCGTAATCAGGATAAGTTTTAAAATTAATTTTGGTGGTGATTAATTTTAAAACACCGCCAAAATCGTCTAATTAGTTTTTTTGAAAGCTCAGAACCAAAAATTCAATTATCTATTAAAATATTTTATGCTGTTTTAAATAACACCAAAGAACTTCTTTAGGATTGAATTTCATGGACTTTAAAAATTTAGGTTGTCTTAGTGAAAATTCTAAACAAGCTCAGCCTCTCAGTAATTAATGACAAGACACCAACATATAATAAAATGTAAAACGGAATATTATGAAGTCTTAGATATAATTTTGATACCATATTCACTCTCAGATTGAGTTGATTTGGCTTCAGAGTTCTGATAGATAATGATATGTTGAATGATCATTTTCCCATTCAAACATATATTAGTTTGAAAAAGCTATTGCAGTTAATTGCACGAATTTTGATTCTAAATAAATAGAATTAAATGGAGACTATACAAAAATTTCTTAAGTTAACGAAGAAAGAATACTGAAGAAGAAGACTTTTCCAAAAATCTAGATGTTCTTCTCTAAAAGTAGTTTTTAGTTAGCTTATAAATATAAATAAAACAGAAAATAATCCACTGTCAAGTAGGCCTCTTTGTGGGAAAATAAGTTCAGATCAAAGATATTTTCAAGACAAAATTCATCACTATTTAAAGATGGTAAAGAATTTAATAAGATCAGTAATTAGTCTACTTTCTTTTAGTATTTTCATAAATTAAATACCAAAAAGAAATTACAAACCAACTTTTTGCAGATTATTTGGCTACTTTTTTTATTACTGAAACTTATTTATCCTTTTTTAATTTTACTTATTTTTATTTTATTTTAACTCTATTTTATATTGTTTTTATAATTTTTAAAGAGCATATAAATGCTTAAATTTAGCTATTTAGAAGTGGCTATTTTTATTTTCTATAATGATAAAACTATTTTCACACTTTTCTTACAATTGTAATACTTTTTACATTTTTTTTTAAAACTTTTATTAACTTTTTATTTTTACTTCTCCTGTAGGAGATTAATTAAATTAAAAAATAAATAATTAATTAATTTCTTTTATATTTTAATGATTTCATTTTGACACAAGTTAAGACTTTGACTCGCATAAAAATTGCTCGGACTTTATTCTTGACTTTGGCTCAAGTCTGATTAATAATTGAATTTTTTTTTAGGAAAACAATTCATTTGGAAATACTTTATTTCATAGAATTTAATATAAAAATTAAATATTTCAGCATTTTTTCACTATTTGAACCACATCTTCATCCAAAAGAACATGATCCTTCCCGACTTTTTGAGGATTATGTTTTACTGAAGAGCCCCAGACAATAGCCTCTTTGAAGTCACTCATCAGTTGCTTATGAATTTTGTTACAAAAGTCTTCTACTGACGATCTTCCATCGATAAGAATTACAGGCGTTTCGTAGTCGGGCAATTGTCCCTTAGGCTTTGTGTAAATACGAATCAGTCTTAGATAGAACCAAATCTTTTCCAACAAATCATCAAAATTCCATTTGTGGTGAGCAGAAATCGGCACGGTGTGAGGTATTTTATAGATGACATCTAACTCTTCAATAGATATTTGATCAATTTTATTAAGGCAGTAAATAGCCGGAATATACACTCGATTTCCTTCGATGACATCAATTAGATCATCTACTGTTGCATCACACCTCACAATAATGTCCGCATTGTGTATTCTGTATTCGCCCATAACAGATTTTACTGTATCCAAATCTAGTTCTGAATCATTTGACATGGTCTGCAAGTTTATGCCACCTTTGTCTTTTCGCTTGAAATAAATATTCGGAGGTTGTTTGTTCAAACGAATGCCAAAGCCCTCTAGCTCGTTTTCGATAATTTTTTTGTGAACCAGTGGTCTCAACACATCCAAAACAATCAGAATCAAACTGCAGGTCCTGGCCACTGCAATTACCTGTTTGCCTCTTCCTTTGCCGTCCTTGGCTCCTTCGATGATACCAGGCAAGTCGAGCAATTGAATTTTAGCTCCTTTGTATCGGATTACGCCCGGTACTGTGGTTAAAGTAGTAAACTCGTAGGC
The DNA here is from genome assembly GCA_019054805.1 of Brachionus manjavacas. Taxonomy (NCBI): domain Eukaryota; kingdom Metazoa; phylum Rotifera; class Eurotatoria; order Ploima; family Brachionidae; genus Brachionus; species Brachionus manjavacas. Next base: position 9,075,975 of record JAHQIY010000003.1, on the reverse strand, counting down.
GGCCACCTCTGAATAGACACCTGCCAAATTGCTCAGTAGAGTCGATTTTCCGACACTGGGAAAGCCGATAAAACCGATTCTAGCATCTCCGGTTTTGGCTACTTCGAAGCCCTCGCATTTGGCGCCGCCACCTCCTTTTGGTTCGATCAATTCTCTTCTCAGCTTTGCCAATTGAGCTTTGAGCAAACCAATGTGCTTGGCAGTGGCCTTGTTTTTTTGGGTTTTGTTCATTTCATTTTCGATTTCTGCTATTCTCTCCAAAAGACCCATTTTTGCATTAGTTTTGGCTCCAGATTCTTGTAATTCTAGAAGTTATTTCTTAAATTCAAATTATCTATATACTTTTTGTGTATAAATAGTGATTGGAAAATTCAATTATAAAATTTCAAAAAAAACTGAAATTTTTTTCACTTTATTTTTAAAAAGAATAATTTTTCTGCATTCATAAAATTTTCTTCCAACTATTTGAATTCACCAAAATTAAATAAGTAAAAATTTTGTCTTTAAAATTATTCCTTTAATTTTATATTTTTTTTAAATATCTTTAATACTTCAAAATTAAATTAGTTTAATAAAAAAAAAATTTAAATCTTTAAAATGTTCGAATTAAAATTTGAAAATAAAATATTTATAAAAAAAGCATTTGAAAACAAATTGAGTTCGGATTCGATTTGGATACCTTCTTACATTTTTTCGATTTATTAATTATGACAGTTCCATACCCATTCCTAAAAAATAGAAACAGAAAATAGTTATGCCGATGAAAACGACCTTGCAGAAGTGCAAAAAATTCAAAATTCAAATTTTTAATTCTTCAAAAATTTTATCAAATTTAAAATATTTTAATTATCATTTGAATTTATTAAAAATTTAAGCAGTGTTTCAAATTGAATTCGAATTTAAAAAAAAAATTTAATAAAGTTTTATAAACTTTTCTATGAGAATAAAAACCTAAATAAAATGATTGAATCAAATTAGCTATTTGTAGTCCCCTTTATAATTTAGTTTGCATCCAATTTTTTACTATTCTTTATTTGATTTTCTTTAATAATGTAGATTTTTGAATACTTATGATAAAAATTCGATTACTGCGGATCAGCATAACGTGAATATATGTAAATTTTATCAAATTATGAAAATTTTTAGCAAAATCTTCATAGTAAATCACCACTGTATTTTTAATTTTAAAAATTCTATCTAAAGAATAATTATTGCTTGTCAGATGTAAATTTTCAATATTAAATGAAAAAAATAATAAATTACAACTAATATTTTTGTAAATTATAGGGTATGATTTGAGATGTTTTGATAGTGCCATCCAGCGAAAATTTAAAAAGAAAAGAAAAGGACCCAAATGAATCACTCGTTCACAAAAATTTTCCTAGTGATCATTTTTTTATAGCTTTGACTTAAAAAATAACTTGATATTATTTTAAAGAAAAAAATTTGAAAATTTTAAATTTTTCAAGAAAAACGATTTTTTTGGCACTTTTTTACGTAAATTTCCGTAATTAGACAAAATTTTGCTTTAATTCATGTAAATTAGCGTAAATTCTTGATTTTTTTCATTTAGTTTTTTACGGTTATTAACGTGAATTATCCTAAAATTTGTTAAATTACGGAAATTCACGTAAAATAAAATCAAGAGTTTTTAAAGTCATAAAGTCAAATCACTGCAATGCTTTTCAAATGTGGAGGAAAATGAAGCATGCCCTCTATTTTAGCCATCTCTATTGAATTGCAATTATTGGAGATTTAAAATGGATCATAAATTAGGAGAAAATAATTTTTTTAAATTTCTAGAATTTAAACTAATGTTTTCAAGAAGGCTTTCAAAAGACTCTAATGAGAAAAGAGATAACTTTAGCTAAATTAATATAATTTTTTATTCCAAGAAAAATTTAACTCATTTTCAAGCATTTTTGGTTGTCCATTCTTTCATTCACAAATTTTTATTATATTCTTTTAATATTCCTTAAACAAATTTCATCGCAATTCAGTTAATTAGTGATAAGATAACTCAAAAACTAGAAAAATTTCTAGGGAAATTTGATAACAATTTACTCAAAAAATTTGACTCAATTGAAAGTTAGATTGGGATTTAACAAATTTTATTATTCTTTTTAAATGATTTTAAATTATATTAAATTTAAATAATTTAAATTAAATTCAATTAAGAAATGTATTTTATTCTTTTAATAATAAAATTTTGTAAGCATAAATTTGCGATGTAAAAATACAAAAATTTTAAAGAACATATTTAATTGTTTTACTAATAACTAATAAATATCTAGTTAGTCTTGGTTTGGTAAGAATTTTTTAAGTTAAAATCTAAAAACTAAATATTTTTAATCATAATACAAATAAAGTATCTAAATAGTATCAAATTAATAAAAAAATTAAATTTCACATTAATTTTAATGTTAAACCTAAATTTTAGAATTTTAATTTTTTAATGTTGGAATAAGCATTTATTTGAATTCTGTTTATATTTGATTTTATGACTCAAAAATTTTAATTTTAATTTTTGGTTAAATAATAGACTAAAAATTTGAGTTCTACTCATGAGTCATGACTGAGTTGGATATTTGACCAGCTTGTGATTCACGTAAATCAATTTTTTTGAAAACGTCAAAAACGAGAATATAAGAGAAATAATAATAAAACTCAAAAGAAGAATGATTACAATTTGAGGCTAAAAAAATCCACCGTCTAAGTCAGCTTAATAATAGAAAGACCGACTAAAAAATTCAAAAATATTTTTTTTTTTATATTTAAATTAAATTCTTCATTAGAATAAAAATTATTATTTCAAAATTTTTCAATTAATTTTTCAATCAAAATTTCACAACAAACTTCCATTAATTGCGCAATTCAAGCAATTTTGGTCGTAAAGCAGCAAGAAAAAAACCAAGTTTTTAGACAGCAACCTTCTGTGGAGTGAGGCCGGCGGTCTTGTCTAACAACAAAAAATTGGTATAAAATGCACATGCAAGTCAAAATTTAAAATTTAAAATTTAAAATTTTTGCAAGCATAAATAATAATATTATAATCTGTGTAGCACACTTATCTTTATATTGCTTAATGGTTGTAATATTCGCTCTTTACATGTAAATGCACACTACTTCTCCATCTAATTTTATTGACTTTAAATAAAAACTTTCAAATGTGATAAATTTTTTATAAATTAATAAAAAAATCAACTCTTTTTTTCAGATACATTTCATAGCCAAGTAGAGAGTGAAAAATGAGCGCAGCACTTTTAGACGATTCACTGGACCAAAATGTGGAATTGTGGAAAATAAAACGACTTATTAAAAGTCTGGAAGCGTGCAGGGGCAATGGAACCAGCATGATATCCCTTCTAATTCCGCCCAAGGACCAAATTGCTCCCGTGTCGAAAAAAATCGCCGACGAGTTGGGCACAGCTACCAACATCAAATCGCGAGTAACCCGCCAATCTGTAATCACAGCGCTTACATCTGTCCAAGCTCGCCTCAAGCTGTACAACAAGGTGCCGCCCAACGGCCTCGTCATCTACTGTGGCGAAATCATGACCGAAGATGGCAAGGAAAAAAAAGTCAACATTGACTTCGAGCCGTTCAAGCCCATCAATGCCTCTCTTTACCTATGTGACAACAAGTTCCACATCGAGGCCCTCTCGGCCCTTTTGGCCGATGACACCAAATTCGGCTTTATCATAATGGACGGCAACGGGGCCCTTTTCGGCACCCTCCAGGGCAACACCAGGGACATCATCACAAAATTCGGAGTCGAATTGCCCAAAAAACACGGCCGTGGTGGCCAGTCTTCGGTGCGTTTCGCCCGCTTGCGCATGGAAAAGCGTCACAACTACTTGCGCAAAGTGGCCGAGACCGCCTCCCATGTTTTTTTGACAAATGACAAGTGCAATGTGACAGGCTTGGTGCTGGCCGGCTCTGCCGATTTCAAGACCGAGCTGAGCAGATCGGACATGTTCGATCCTCGTCTGCAGACCAAGGTGATAAAAATTGTGGACGTGTCTTACGGAGGCGAGAATGGCTTCAACCAGGCCATCGAGTTGTCCACTGATTGTCTCCAAAATGTCAAGTTTATCCAGGAAAAAAAGCTCATTTGCCGCTATTTCGACGAAATAGCCAAGGACACCGGTCTGTACTGCTTCGGCATAGACGACACTCTGCGCGCCCTTGAGGCTGGTGCAGTCGAAATTTTGATAGTTTGGGAAAATTTAGATATTGTGAGATATGTGCTGAGAAACCCGAGTGGGGAGAACAAAATTTTGTACCTGAAACCCGAGCAGACAAAAGACAAGTCATTTTTTATCAATAAAGAAGTAATTTTTTTTAATTTTAAAGTTTTATTTTAATTAAAAAAAAAAATTGTTTTATTTTTTATTTTAAAAAAAAAGACTGGTATGGAATTGGAAGTGGAAGAGCAAATGCAATTGCTGGAATGGTTTGCTAATAATTACAAAAATTTTGGCACCAATCTTCAGATTGTGACGGACAGGTCGCAGGAAGGCTCACAATTTTGCAAAGGCTTCGGCGGCATCGGCGGTCTCCTGCGGTACAAGCTTGATTTGCAGACCCACGATTTCGACGATGAATACAATGATATCAACTATGATGACTACGATTTTTAGATAATTGAAAAGCCAATCGAACTTCATTCCTAAGAACGCTTTGGATGAATAAATAAATGAAATTGAGAAAAAAATGTGTTTTTTTTTATTTTAGAATCATCAGAAAATTTCTTGGATCAGACAGAAATTTTTTTTTCTTTTTTAAAGTAATTAATTTTGCCAAATCAAAATAAAGACTCGGAGTTTTGTTGGTTTTTGATGACAAGTGCACCGAGTTCTCTAAATTCCAAATGTTGCTTGTTATGAAATCTCAATTTTATGTTCAATTCGATTCACAATCTTCTGTTGATTTTAAAATAAAGTTTTAAATTAAAGGTGTATTCTTTTTGGGTCTATTGCAGTGTGAAATTATGCCACAATTGATACTGATCGCAAAAAAATTTATTTTGTAAAATTCAGCACAAAAGAACAAAATGCAAAAAAAATGAAAATTTTCTTTTTGAGAAGCTCAAAATTGAATTTAATCGTTCTTTAAATGCAACGATTGATAGAAAAAAATTCCAGTTAAAAAATCTACTTTGAAAAATTAAAATTACATTTTTATTACCTTAAAATCACAATCTCAAAATTCATTCATAGATCAATTTATTATTATCAAGAATATGTTTATGGAAATTTAGTAGGAGTAATAGTAAATTTGCTGCGAGGAAACCCACAAGCTGTAACGTGGGCCAGAGCCACAAAAAAAACGCCCAACTGTAGCAGCCAGAGTACCTGAAATGTTATGAGCCTCTGAGCCTGGGCATAATAACGTTTGAACCTATCCTCTTAAATAATTTGATAGTGATGATACATAAAAAAATCATAAATAGTGTTTTGCAAGAATAATGAATAAAAACAATGTATCTTGTGCTGATTTTGAATTCTTGAAACACCATTAACCAAGCTTTTTCCTAGTCTCTTCTTCTCTAAGCCAAAAATCCAATCTTGCTTTGAAAATATTGAGACTACTAGCGTTTACTATACTGTCCGCCAGCTGATTTCACATTATGGATACCCGGTTAGTGAAGAAGTGCATTCTTGCACTGACCGACGAGTGAAAGTCGTTGATTTCACGTTAAGTGAAACTTTTAGGAAATATTTTATATTTGAATTTAACGCTCTTATTAATTTAACACAGAAGCAAAAAGATGAAAAAAAAGAAGAGAACACAGTAAAAAATTAATATTAAATTAAAAACTGAACTTTTAAAAGCCAAGTTTTTACTTATTTTAAAAAATTAAGAAAAATTGAAGTATTTAATTTAAAAAATTTGAATCATGAAATTAAAAAATTTAAGGTTAAAAGTTGATTAATTTAAAGATTTTTGAAATTAAAAAAAAAAATTTTTGACGATATTAATTTTTATGTGATTTCTTCTACTTTTTTTGTTTAAAAAAAATTAAATACTCATAACTTTTGAAAAGATTTTAGGACCTAAAGTGATAGGTGACCAGTTGGTCACATGTTATGTGACCAGTACCCCTCACCTAAAATTTGTTACCTAACTTTAAGTTAAAAACTGGTCACCCAATTTACGTAAGGGAAATATCTGACCACAACTTCGATAAAAAAAAATTAAGTGACCAAAAAATTTATCACGTGACGGGAGAAAAAAAAAGGCCAAAGTAATTCAAAATCATCAGTGTTAATGTTTTAATTTTTTCTAGCCCTTTTCGCTCAAAGTAATTATCGCATGTAGGACACTTGACTGGGCTTCTCTTATTACTTATTTTTATTTTTATTTTTCTATGGTTTCATCTGTGCATTTTGGCTTCCCAACTTCAAAAACCCAAAAAAAGATAAGTTGTGTAAGATTTTTTAATTAATGACCATTCGATATACAACTTTTACGCAGGCATAAAATACCATCTTATCCATTTTATAACATACACATGTAACAACCAATTTCAATATATTTATTTTTGGCCATCAATTAATGGACTGACAAAAAAAATAAATTTTACTGACAAAAAAGACTAAATCTACTGACAAAAAAACTACATATGATGACAAATAAATTAATTGACTGATAAAATAATTATTTGAGTGACAAAAATACTTTTTTATTGACTAATCAATTATTTTTACAACAAATTAATGATTTTGAGGTCACAATAAAAATAAAAATCTTGAACTATAGCACCAAAATCAGAAGGAAGCTCCAGACGATTATGACAAACCGTTTTGTCCAAATCTCATCATCAAGCTAGAGTCATCTATGAGAAAACGTCACAATTTAAGTTCATTCCTTACAATCTTAGAGAATTAAATTACTAAATAGCTTTCTTTTTTTTTCCTTATTAACTCCTTGTGAAGCATATGGTCATTATTTTTGATTTCAACTCAAGTCGAACTAAATACCTAAATTAGAACTAAAATAAAATAAAATAAAAATGAATAAAATTTTGTCAGTGCAAAATTATTAAATAGTCATCTCAATTTATATATATTTGTCAGTCGTTTAGTTTTTTTGTCAGAATAATTAGTTTTTATTGTCAGCTAAAATAGACTAAATTAGTCACCACTTTTAGTTAGTTTTGTCATCTCAGAAAAATTAAATTTGTCACCCCCAAAAAATTTAACCCTTTATTTTTAACTTTATTTACATTTTTTTTAGCTTATTTATTTTATTTTTTTTTATTTTTTTTTAATAATTTATTCTGAAGGAGCTCTAGCTCGGTAAGAAAACAAATAAATAATAAAAAAATAAAAATTAAAACATTCTCATGTTTCTAATTTAAGATCGCGGTAAAATTCAAGTTTTTTAATATTCAAAACTCACAATTAAATTGATTTATGAGGCTGCAATTTCGACAAGGGAATATCGTATTTCATTTTTATTTTCTCTTTTCATTCAGCCCAAGAAAATCATCATCTATCCATGGTTCAAGTAGCGGCGCAAATCGTACCAAACTACTACGGCTTATTTGCGATTGCTTACGCTTGAGAATTATCGCCTAAAATAAATCCGTGAAATATTCAATACGATAAAGTTTCAATAAGAGATAATTTTAACAATTTTTTTTAAATCTATTTGTAGAATAATTGATAAAAAAAGATCTTGGTAATCAGGTGATCAACAATAAAAACCAGGAGAACAAGTCAAAAATCAAGAGAATTTGGTGCCATTACAAATTGCTTTAAAAAAACAAGTGAGTATCAAATCAACTAAATATCAAAAATGATTAAAAAATATTTTCTTCTTCATTTTTATATCATTCAGTTTTTTGGAGCATTAAAAAATATGCATTATAAAATCTTTTAATTATCTTTAAAATTGTGTCTCAAATTTTAACTTTATTTGACTTAATTTTAGACTGACACAATTTCAATGTGAGAAAATACTGAAACACAAAATAAAGAGGTATATTTTTCAAAACATATTTACCAATTTAAAAAAAATTTAAATAAAATGTCTTTTTTTTATAAAAATAAAATTTATTAATATTTTCCTGCATTTGAAACTGAAGCCTTCTACGCTGAAAAACTTTCTATATTCAATCCATTAAACTTAAATTCATCTATTTATCGTCATCATTATTACTTCTTTTTTTTAAGATTTTTCATATTAACTAAATTTTTTTGGGTTATTAATTTTTTGTTTTAATAGATTACGATTCAGTTAAATAAGTCTAAAATTTAAAAATAGTTAAAAATACAATTTTAAGTTAACTTTGAAGCCAAATTTAGCAATTAATGGAACCAGTAATGAAAATATCTTGAAAGGCCTTACCTCTTGTGAAATCAGGTGGATAATATGTGACCAAATGATTTTTTGGTTTTCTGGCTGGAGGTTTTTTATGGTCACATAAACTGTGATCACACATTCCGTGAGAATGGAATTTTTTTCTCAAAATAAAAAATTTAAATAACTGTTTAAAATGTTTATGTGAGCATGGAAAACGGTTCTATAAGAAAATACAGCTGAAACTTTCGATTTATTCTTGTTATTTATTTGAGTCTATTTTAAAAATAATCTCGATTCTGCCAACGCAAATCGCATGATTTGGTTGTTACTTTTGTTAAATATAAATAGCATTTGACAAAGTTCACTGTAATCTTGTCAATATTGACTGCTAAATTACTGAATTAATAAACCTAGTTTAATAAAATTCAAATTTTTACGTTTTTTTTAATAATTTACTTTTTTTCCGTAAAATTTTATTTCATTTAAATTAATTTAAATTTTTTTCTTTCCATTTAAAAAGGTAATGGTTTTATGAAAAAAAGATTTGATAAAAAAAAATTATTTTTTAGAAAAATTCCAAGAACCAAACCCTAAAATTCCGTTACTAAAATCAAAAGTGATTTCATTTCAAAATAACTTTAAGCTTTAAGGATAAAATTTTATCTAAAAATATCTTTGCAAAAACAATTTAAAAAAATACAATTTTGAAGATCCATTGACGCCAATGACCAATTCAAACATGCACTATTGTCTATTTATTTTTCTAACTATCAAAAGCATTACCTGTTTTAATCTAACTGAATCAAGCCTTGAACAACTTTATATAGTATTCTTTGACTAAACAAATTTTATCTGATTAACCTTTGAAAATAAGTTCACAAACCAACAACGTGGTTCAGACAATGAGGTGATTTCGAAAATTTTATGCTCAAAATTTCAAAATTCATGTCCCTACTTTGACCAATTTACTCCATTAACCAGACCAGACCTAATTAATCTGAGACTCTTTGGACATTTCCTAAATTCAACCTATGATCTTACAATGCCTCCGTCAAGATCCCAAAGCATAAGAATCTATCATACTAAAAATGAAAATTTCAATACCAGTGCGTACACAATTTTCTCACAGGTCTACGGAAATCAAACAAAAAAACTCAAGGAAACTTTATTTTTCAAAAACTTGGAAGTACCAATCTGAAATTAAATGAGTTCAAATGGTTTTAAATTAAATTAATTTAAGTATCCAGTTGGTTCATTAGAGTATAAAGTGATGGATTGCTATATAAATATAAAGCTAGAATCTGAAAATTATTTGAGATTAAATTTACTGAAACAGGTAAATTTTAGCTAAAATATTCCTAGTGACTGAGTGATCTTTTTTGGCAAAGGAATTCTTGCGCAATGTTTCTATTGAGAGTGGTCAAAATATATTAGATTATTTGAATTTTTCAATGATTTCAAATCAAATATTAAACAGAGTATTTTTTCTAATTTTTTTTTGTTACTTTAAAAATTTTTGTTATGGACTAGAAACATTTTAACAAAACGCTTCCAGCATGGGCCGAAAAAAATCTCGAAGAAGTTTTGGCGGGACAAACTTATTATTTCAAATTTTTCTTCGGAGATCGAAACATAGCAAAAATCTTATCAGGTAAATTAAGTTTAGAATTTGTTTTAAATTTAGACATTTTTATAAAGGAAATGTTTTTGAGCATATGCTGCAAAGACTGAGAGATTTTCGTTCAGAAACAGTCATTTATCTAACAGTATGAATTTAGATTTGTTTTTGTGCTAGTTAAAAATTAAAATTAAGGATGATGCTAGACTTTGCTCATTGCTGACAAGTTTAGAATCGCCATGCAACTTTAAACCAGAAATTGGATCTTCTTTGATTTTTGAAATACGAAAATCTGCAAGAAAACGCTATGTTCGTGTACTCTATTTAAATATTACAGAAAATTTTGAGCTAAAAAGTGAAGAAATTCAATTTAGAGGTAAGTTAAAGAAAATTTTTTTCAAAAAAATAAAAAATTTTGCTCCAGGATGTGACAAACTTTGTTCACTAAATAACTTTTTGCAGGCGATAGACAAAACAACTGGGTTCGATCCTGAATTTGAATTTATGATTATCAAAAAACCCACAAGTAATGGAAAAAAATTCTTTTAATGGATATAATAATTTTTTATTTAGCTTTGGATCATTATTTGTCAGTAAGCCAGAAAGTTTTCGGACTACTGTTTCTATCAGCTATGATTGTTATACTAATTTTGCAATTTATGGAAACTGTATTTTTTTATTTTATTTTTGTTAAATAAAAAAAAATCATCTAGAAAATTAGTTTTTTTAATGGGGCAAATCGGGTCCATCATCGACCTTTCGCGGAGTTTTGTATTCTTTAAGCATTTTTTGCATGAATTTAATTGGAAATTTGCTTTGATTTTCTTTTATGTTATAAATTCCCTTCTTAGCTTGTTCATCAGCTAATTTTACATCAGTCTAATAAAAAAATTATTAAATAAACATTTTTAGTTAATTATTAAAAAACATAAAAACAAATAAAAAATACTGTATATTTTTGAAAGCATTCAGTAAACTCCTTGATTTCGGTTCCACAAGGTGCTTCGTTGTATTCATTCATTTTCAAACAATTGATCATCACATTCATTGATTCAACACATGGATAATCTATGTGAAATTGATATTTTAAAATTTATACTATACAAATAAATATTTACCTGGCTTTAAGTTTGATCCTTTTCCTGAAATGTTGTCCTTTAATACCATGGGCAAGACTAGCTTGAATTGCTTGTGTGTGATCAATTCATTCACAGAGCCGTATGGAGCACGAACTGAAGCTCCGTTCGGGTTAGAACATTTTAGTTTCTTGAGATATTTTGAATAGGGACTCTTTATATATTTCATTTTTTGGTAAATAAATTTGCTTGAAAATTTAATTTAAACAAGTTTAAATTATAAATAATTTTATGTATGTATTTTTTATTTTTGTTAAAAAATTTCAAAACTATCTTGTCAGTGCGTTAAGCTTTCCTGATGAAAACACAAACATTCAAAAACAGCCTGATAAGTAATTAAAATTTTTAGAATTAATTTTACATTTAATTGAATTTTTTAAATTATATTAAAATGGCATGTATTTTATGATGATGAAAAATAATCATTTGATAAAAAATAAAAAAATGATATCGAATTGTTTTTTATTTTATTTTTTTTGAGAATAATTTGATTTCGAAGCAACAACATGGGTTCGTAAGGAAGAGGGCCTGTGTAACTAAATTATTGGAATGCCATAATCCAGTAACAAAAAGTTTAATGAGAGGAAATTCATTGATGTGCTAAATACTGATTATTTAAAAACTTTCGATAAGGTTTCACACAACAAATTAATTCATAAGTTGAAAGCATATGGAGTACAGGGAATGATGCTGGGTTGGGTGAAAGCCTTTCTAAGAGGAAGAAAACAATGTGTTGTTTTGGGAGATGTGGGAAGTGGTTACAAGGTTCGGTGCCTGGGCCTTTTTTGTTTGTGGTTTTTATAAATGACTTACCGGAATGTCTGAATAATGCGTGTTAGATGTATGTGGATGCCAATAAGGTAATAGCGGTTAACAAGTGGGGAATTGAAATTAAACTACAAGAGGATATATATAATGCAGTCAAATGGTGTAGAACTTGGTCGATGAGACTTAAAGGATTAAAGCGCTAAGTGATGTATTTTGGCAAGGAAAATCCTAAAAAGGGGTACTTAATTGAGGAAAATGGAAGTGAAATGGTACTGAAGGAAACTGAGAAAGAAAAGGACTTGGGAGTATTCATAACAAAAGATAGCAAACTTTCAGTTGGATTTTGGGGAGATTGAGAAAGACTTTTAGATATTTCGACAATTAATTTGTGCAAAAATTTGTATCCTACTTTTGTAAGAACATATTTAGAATAAAGGAATAAAAGTAGAAAAAAATAATAAAGGCAGGTCACAAACATAGGATCGTTGGAAATGACTGTAAGGGGTCTAACATTAGAGCGAAATTCCTTCCTAATAGAACAGCAACTACTTGGAATTTACTTCCACCCAGAATAGTTAATGCGAGTAATGTGAACAGCTTTAAGGCTAAACTGGATGCTCACGTGGCGTCCGGTGATCTGAGGAGATCGTTTTACCGAGTGTAACAAATTGACAGAACAGATAAGAGCTAATATGATGTAGCCTTATAACCCACATCCACACTGGTACTTCTGTGTCACTGCTATATTTACAACTACTAAAAAGATAAAATCAATAAAAAATTAATTAATTTTTTCGTGACTTTTTGCTTTTCGGTTGATTTTGGTCTTGTAATTAAATTTTTCTTGGTCTACCTCTTGGTCTTTTTGCTCAAACTTTAACAATAATGGATTGCATCTCGGACTGATTGTTTTGGTCTTCTTCTTGATATATAAATACATGTGCTTTGTTACCAATCATCCTAATAACTTTAAGGTCCAAATCTTTGTAATTTCGCATAACCATTTAGAAAAATCTGTGATATCGGAGTTGTTGAACCATAACACTTAAATTCTAATGTCTTCTTTCTCTAATTTTTTTTTCTGAAAAATGAGATGGAATATAATAAATGGCTCTCTGTCTTTATATAGAAATTTTTTTATAGAATAGTCATAAAGAAATAAAATCCATTTATAGTAGAAATTTTGTTTATTGAAAATATAGAATAAAAATGTCAAAATTCGATAAGAAAAAATTTATTTAAAAAAAATAAAGTCAATTAATTTTAAAATAAATTAATAAGATTTAAGATTACGAACAAGGTTATCCATAAAGATCGAAAAATTCTTCTTATCATAAGTGTTATACAAATCTTTAATTGAGTTATCGTTTTTTATTTCACTTTTCTCTCTTTCAAAAACAAAACCAGACTTGATTTGTTCAAAACTTATCTCTGTTACATGCTGCTCTCTAATAAAGTGTTTAATACATTTGTTTACAACCGGATAACTATTAAGATCCTGAGCTAATGATCTATGACAAGCCTCAAGACTATTATTTGACCTCGGCAAAATTTTGACTACTCTATCTTAAATTTTTAAATCTGGTTTAACAAACAAATTAATCTGTCTTGGATCAGAATTATCTTTTGAACGTTTCATTAACCATTTTTTGTGCAAAATGCTTGGTATCATATCCAAAAACTCGATAACCGAAACACGTTTCCTAAAACTTCCATCATCAAAGATTAAACAGATTTACAGTTCTTTGTAATCATGTTAAAATTAATTTATTTTGTATCATTAAAATAAAAATCGGCACTATCAAAAAATATTTAGACATCATATTAATTTTTTTTTTATTAAGGTGTCAAATAAGATTTCATTTTTAATTTTTTATTTTGAAGCAAAAAAATAAGTTTCACTGAAACTTATTTTTATATTTTTTGATGATATCATATCATCAAAAAATATAAGTCTATTAAAATTAGATCCACAAATATTTTACTAATACTTGATTTTCTTAATAATTGTTATTCACATGCATAAACTGAAATTTATAAATGAAATTTGAATTAAAATCGAATTTTTAATTTATTATTAAAGTTTAATTCTATATTCCTCAGAAATTTCATTTTTTAAATGATTTATTAAATATTTTCGATTTCTGTTAGCATAAATTTATCGAACATCGTTTTGTTAGCTAAAGAAATCTAGCTATACTATAAAAAAAAAGGTGCAATTGATGCAGACTTTTCTTTAGGGTTAAAAAAAATGAATTTTTTAAATGGTAGAGAAAACCTATTTTTTCGAACATAGCATCATCACCAAAAAAAATTTTTTTAGATTTGTTTTTTAATTAGAATTAAAATTAATCAATTTATGTTTCTTCTTTTAAAAGGATAAATTTTTTTTTTTTATCTGAGTTTTTATGTTCCAGAGTTATAAAAATTAGCATATATTATTATAGTCAAATTTTTCAAAGGAATGTCAAATTTAAAAAATTATTTTGTCAAATTTTAATATGTCAAATTAAAAATAAGAACGTCAAATATTATGTTTTTTTGTCAAATTTATTAAAGAAATGTCAAATCAGATAGTATCAAATTTTTTTGATATTACCAAATATTCACCAAAAAAAAGAGAAAAATATTCATAAAAAAAGTAAAAATATTTGACGTTCTTATTTTTAATTTAAATGTAAAAGGTTAAACTTACTTTGCCAACGCTTTAGCCATTTTTATGGGTCTCCCAGCACTTGCGACTTGACCCAAAATTAGACACCAAGATTCTTTAGGAAACTCGTCAAATAGACGTTCACGATAAGCAATCCCGTAAATTTTGTAAAACAAATGACTTTCCTTAGCTTTAGCTTTAGCAGGTTCTTAAACAACACAAATGTCTTCAGCGTTATTATCAGTTTCTTGACCCTGATCTTCATTGTTACGTTGAGCCGGATTTCTAGCATGAGCTGAGCTAGTCGACTGTGTGAAATCAAGATCATCGATGTTTGGTAAAATATTCATTTTTTTAAAAGTCAAAAAGAAAGGAATTATGATTTGGTTAATTTCAGCAAACGTTAAATAGAAAATATTTGACAATACAATTTGGCACTTTCTTTTCTTAAATTTGACACTTATTTATTTTATTTGACTTATTAAAATTTGACATTATTATTAAAAATTTGACATTTTCTCATGCGGCCTAAAAATTATTGTTAAAAAATTATTAAAAAAATTTTTTTCGACACATAAAGCCATAATTAATAGTATGCCCGACAAAACGATAATCCAAGATTTTTTAATTATTTTTTTGATTATTTTTTTTTATATTTTATTTTCTATGCCAATTTTGATCTATTGATTAAAGAAAAAATTTCATTAAGATCTATTATTGTGTATTTTTTGCGAGGAACGAGCGGTCGTGACGAGCTTATTAACCAGACAAGACCGTTCGGTTTTGGACTGAAAAAATCTGATTGGCTTCGAAACCCAAGTAATTGATTCGTTTAGAAGAGAATATTTAAAAAATCTGCAAATATAATTTGCTGATTGACAATAAAAAAAAAAAATAAACAAAATTCATTCGATAATTTTATATTAAAAAAAAAAAGGGTTTACGCATAAAAAACGCATAAAAAAATTCTTTGTTCAATTAAACAAGAGATATTTGTTAAATTAGTTTTTTAACACTTTTCTTTCTTTAAAATTTTTGCTTTGCGCGTCTAATTTGAAAAAATTAAAAGAGCGTAAGCGTCTCTATTTGTTAATAAAATATAAAAGAAAAAACCCTCTCTCACCTCTCTCTCTCTCTCTCTCATAAAGCACATAATAAATCTATCCGTCTCACATATATATCTCACATACAATTTAATTTCGATATTTTCTTTTCCTTTCAGTATCCAATTTAACGACCACAGATGGATAATTTTGAATTTTTTGATGATTTGAATAAGATTTCAAGACAAATTACGAACTTAATGGAATCTTTTAAACAACTTAACTACCAGAAAAATTCAATTAAGCGGCTGTGTGTGTCAAAATTTAAAATAAATGAAGAACTCTTCGATGAAATCGTTCTTGATTTAACTGGATCCAAACTCAAAGAATTTCAAAAACAAGTAGTCGTTAAGTGGGATCCTAATGAAAAAAATAACATTCAATCGGCTAGAAACGAGGACGATGATGCGTTGATTAATCAAAGTTTGACCCAACATGAATGTTCTCTTACTCATTTACCCTCTCCGATCGCATCACAAACACCACCACAAACACGATCCTCTGCACCAATCACTTCAACCCAAGCGGTAACAAAACCGATTCAAAATAAAGGCAACAAAAGAACTAAACCGAACTAACACTTAAAATTTTTACCTTTAATCTAATTTTTTCACAATTAAATATTTTACAATTACAATTAAACAATTAAATATTTTGTATTACTAAATAAAATTATTTAAATTTTTTTCTGTTTAGATTTTATTTAAAAAATGAATAAAAATTACGACACCCTAAATAATGCTTTTTTAGAGTCAAGTACTCATACTCCTAAAAGAAAAATCCATACTCAAATAGAAGATGGTAACCATAGACACAAAATATCCTCTATTGAATCACCTAATCAAAATTTTTCACCTATTAACAACGTAAAAATTTAAATTATGCTTAATTAACAGATAATAATCTAATCATTATTCTAATTTGAAGTCTTTGAAGAACCTTAAAATAAATATTACACCATCTTCTAAACAAATTAAGAGAACAAAATGTAGATGTGGAGGTTCTGACCACCTTAATACAAAAAGCATCAAATGTCCACTAAAATTCAAATCACTTGCTCAACTTAATTTCTCAACTAACCAGAGTAACGACTTGATAAATACTCAACTAGACCAACCTGAAACCATTTTGAATTTTTCCGGTCAATTAACTAATCAACAAAGTATTAATTTTTTACAAACAAATAATGTTCCACCAAAAAATATTGTATCATCAGACACAATATTATTACCTGAAACAAATCGAGATAACACAATTAATATCATCGAATCTATTAAACAATTATCAAAATGTAGATGTGGCGGTTCTGATCACAAAACCATAAGAAGTGGAAAATGTCCCTTAAACAAAGATAAAAATAATCTCATAACACAAAATATTTTACCAAAAAAAATTTTACCTATTTATTCGTCTATTTCAAAAGACCAATATTTAAGGGAATTCAACTCATCTAAACATGGTCCATTACATAAACAACCATGGGTAAAACAAGAGATTATGAAATTCCATGAAAACATAAGACTATGGAACCCTTTTTTCTGTGATCATTGTTCTGAACTATGGCCAACCACAAAATCAAAATGTGAAACCTGTGATTTATATAATATCCGCTTTACAGACCTTAACGACATGGACCCAAGCCATAACAAATTGAGTCATCTAGTCAAGCTTTCTTTGAATAATTTAACGATGATAGAAGAAATGTTAATTAGTCCAGTCCTACCTGTAATGAGTATTTATCGTTTAAACGGCGGACAATATGTGAGTAAAGGATCTGTTATAAACTTTAAACAGGATGTGTCATCAATAGTTACCTCTCTACCTCGACTAATCAAAGATCTACCTTTATTAATTGTTAAAACAAATGGGACTAATAACAAATCAAAAGAGTTTAAAGTAAATAAAAATAGAATTATTACTGTTCTAAATTTTCTTATCGATAATAATCCAGCTTGGAAAAGCAATAAGATATATATTGATCGAGAAAATATTGATAAATTACCTGAAGATGATATCCCCAATAATTTAAACGAAATAAACGATAACGATTTAATTAATCAAGATTTAGGCCCTGAGATCAAAGATAATCCCATAGAGACACATTCCGATTATCATTATTTTGTACAACAAGAAGAAGAAAACATTTTACAATATGATAAAATAAAACAAAGACTAAATTGGCCAACAGTTGATACTTCACCCATTAATGAATTTACTATAGACGGAATTTGCTCACTTGTTTTCCCAAAGCTTTTCCCCTTTGGCAAAGGAGATCCAACAAAAAAGCACGAAGAGAATTTGTTACTGAAACTTTAGCAGTAAGCCACTTATTGAAATACGCCACTTTAAACCCAAAAACAGGAGAATACTATTACCCATTTGCTGAACATCCCCGATTTAAATTTTATATGTATGACAGAATCAGCCGACATCGAACAATTGATCAAACTAAAATTTATCTAAAACAAAACCCAGGTGATGCTAACCTTACGTTAAATGATTTAAAAAAATGATAACTGAAGATTCAAGTAAAAAAAATTATTTTGACTACAGTGGTGATTTGACACGAGGATTTGACCAAATTTTAAGATAATTCACGTAAAATACCGAAAATTGCCAAAATTTTTTCTTACAAAATTATGCTGGAAAAAAGTGAAGATTTCGTAAAAAATAATTATTTTTGGGTAAAATTTTCAAAAATGTAAAAATTGTAATAAATTTCAATTTTAATCAAAATTTATCAATTTTTACATTACCAAAAAATAACTATTTTTTACGAAATTATACGTAAATTCCTAATTTTTGACTTTTAGTATTTTTAAAGTTTAGGTCAAATCCTCGTGTCAAATCACTACTGTATAATCATTAAAAAATTTTAAATTATAACTCTCTTTAGCTGACCAAATTTTAAAACGAATGACTCCATATTCAGCTAATATAACTGGATCTAATGCATATTGGTTTCAAAGACGATCAGAACTTGAAAGTACATTTGAACAAAAAAAACAGCCACAATTTTCTTCACATTTTCGTATGCTGACAACCACTGGGAAGATTTGCATAGACTTTTTCCAGGCGGATTTTCTAATGATCCTAAAGTCAGATATAAAAATGTTTTAAATAATCCCCATATTGTTGATTGGTACTTTGGAATTAGATTAAATGAATTTTTAAAAATAGTATTCGATTCTATCTTACAATGTGAATGGAGATGGCACCGCTATGAATGGCAATCACGGTCATCTATACATGCCCACGGTGCTGCTCGATTTAAAAATGACCCTGGTCTAACTGAACTTACCAAAAAAGTTTATTTAGGTAGACTTGCCAAAAATGATTTGGATAAAAAACAATTAAATGAGGATGAAAAACAAGAGCTAATTAATTTAATTGTTGAAGGAGATAAGGCTGAAGTTAAAGTTATTAACTATGCTGATACCCTCTTATCTGCAATGAATCCAAAGGATTCAGACTTTAATGATCAACTACTCGACCCTCATCCGTGCTCTATCAATTTCAATACAATACCTGAAGAAGAATATGATAATGACTATTCAAATGTGTCCAACTGCTGTCAAAGGCATACTTGTAGGATTGATGGTTATTGTAAATCCAAAACAAACGGAAAATGTAGATTTGAATTTCCAATGTCAATTCAATCCAAAACTGAGATCTGGTTCACTGAAACTAACTCTTCAATAATTGCCGAGATTAAAATGAAAAGAAATGATCCAAATATGAACGTACATAATATTTTGTGCTGTCATCATTGGAGAGGGAATTCAGACATGCAAATCATTATCGATAAAAGTGCCGCAATCAGATATATGGTAAAATATGCTGCTAAACCTGAGAAATCAAGTCAAACATTTATAGAAACATACAAGACAATATTAAATTATTCAAAAGAAGGAGATAACCCAAAATCTAAACTACGCTCAATTATGCTAAAAACATCATGCGGACAACGTGATATTGGTCAATGTGAAGTCTGTAGATTATTAATGAGTGGACCCCTTTACCAAAGCAGTTTTCAATACGTTAACCAATCACTAGATTTGAATCATAAATTAATCGATTTCAATAAAACAAATAATGACGACCAAATTGAATTCAAAAAGTCCTTATTAGATTTTTATTCCAATAGAAAACAAATAAACAAAAATTTTCATAATATTTACAATTTTGTGGAATTCTGTCAAAATTTTCAAATAACAAAAAATGAAATTGCAACTAGACCAAACCCGGATAAAGTTGTAATAATTACAAAACCAAAATTACGTTTTAATCCTGACGACATAGAAAATCACAGAAAATTTTGTTATTATCAATTGATAAAATATAGCTCTTGGGATTCATCTGACATTAATACATTATGTAATTTTGAAACTGCAATTCAACGATTCGAAAACTTCATAAAAACAGCACCTCAAAATGTTATTCATAGTTTAAACTTTTTTAATAACTATCTAAAAGAACTTAAAAATATCAGAGAAGAATATGACCCAGCTCATGAACCCGAAATGATAGCTACAGAGTTTACTGAACTTTCTGAACTTGTACCTCTCAAAGAAATCTTCGAAGAATCCCCTTTAACTGATTTAAACTATGACTGGAAACAAAGAAGAACCACTTATACCGAAATTCAGCTAAAATTAATGTCCAATTGGATAGAAGACCAAAAAAATCTTCAATTATTCAGATGATTACAAATGCCCTATTGTTTTTAAAGAAAGTTTGAACAAAATGCAAAGATTTGCATTTAATATTATCGAGAAATATCTAAACGAAAATAAGCAACTATTAATGATATTAAATGGAACAGCTGGTACTGGTAAATCTTTTACAATTTTTGCAATCTCTACTCTATTGGATAGTTATCTTAAACGCTGCGCTCCAACTGCTAAAGCAGCATTTATAATCAAAGGCGAAACCATTCACAGTCTATTTAATATTTCTGTTGAAAATGAACAACGAGAAATGGCACCAGATAAACTAAATCGAATTCAACAAGAATTTAAAGATACAAAATTCATTATTATAGACGAATATTCAATGTTATCACAAAAAATTTTTGCTTGTATTGATAAACGACTCAAAGTCATAAAAGGATCAAACTTATTATTCGGTGGAATTTCAATTATTTTGGTAGGAGATCCTGGGCAGCTTCTACCAGTTTGTGGATCACCATTATACTCTAAGAATGGAAAAGGACCTCTTACACTTGCTGGATATAAAGCCTACCTTAACTTTAATATCGTCGTTAAACTCAAAAAAGTTGAAAGACAAAAGAATTCAAATAAAGACACAAGACAAGAAAAGTTTATTGATTTACTCCCTAGAACAAGAAACGGTGAAAACACTATCGAAGATTGGGAACTCCTATTAGAAAATTCAGTTAATCCGTTTAACATCGAACGCTTTAATAGCGCTACAAGATTATTTCTTGAAAATGAAAAAGTTGATCAATATAATAACAAAAAATTGACTGAATTAAACATGCCTATTTTTTGTAGTAAAGCAATTAATGTTCCTGAATCAGTTAAAAAAATTGATTCTGATCAATTAAATGGTTTGGTTAATTTGCTTTATCTTGCGATTGGGTGTAACGTCACTCTCACGTCTAATATTTGGACTAACAGAGGCCTTTTGAATAGTGCAAATGGTGTAATTAAAGAAATAATTGTAAAAGAAGATTACAGAATTGGAGATTTACCATTGGCTGTTATAGTTGAGTTTGTTCATTATATAGGCCCACAATTTTTCGATGAACCATGCAAAAAAAACTATATCCCAATTAACCCAATTTCTGCTTATTCTAAATACGCTAATGGAACTCGTAAACAGTTACCATTTAGAATTGGCTACGCGATGACTATACATAAATCGCAAGGCCAAACTCTACAATCAGCAGTTATTGATCTTGGTAAATCAGAAAAGTCACTTGGTCTTACGTTTGTTGCTTTATCGAGACTTAAAAATATAAATGATTTCTTAATCATACCCTTCCCTTTTGACCGATTAACAAGAATTAAAAATAGTGCAAGTTTGATCCCAAGATTAGAAGAAGAAAAACGATTAGAAGCTTTACAGAATGATACATTAGTTCGATTTAAGGAACTAATTCCAAATACCAATAAAAAATTAAAAGTCTTACTTAGTTTAACAATCAAAGTCTAATTTTTGTAGCTTTATATCGATAAATCGAAAATTGTAAACAAAATATATTAAAAAAATAAATAATGTAGATTATTATGAATTTTTAAATTTTTTATATATTTATGAAAATAAAATACATTACAAAAAATTATTCAAATTTATGTAAGCATGTTTGTTACCTTTATTCACAATTTTTAAAAAAAATATATATCTAACGTCTCGTTACTCGCATATTAAAAGCTCTGCTTCAAGTATCTTAATATAATTTTGATAAAGTTGCCTCGAATGAAATATTAAGAAAGGTTTAGAATTTCGAATAACAGTATTGTGACTTTTATTTAAAATTAAAATGTCCAAATTTAATTTTTACGTTAATTTATGTAAGGTTTTGAGAAAAAGATTTTTTTTCAAACAAACCAACATTTTGAAAAGTTTCTTTGCTCAATAAATTAATTGTAATTAATTCATTCTAAAATAAATTTTATCTATAAAACAATAAAGTCTAAATACACCATTGTAAAATTTCGCTGGGTGATTTTTTTGAATCTAATCCAAGTCATGCAAATGAGAACAAAACAGGACTAGAAAGGACATCAAAAAAAAATTTCTGAGTCAAATAAAATGTCACTTAACAACCCAAACTAATTTCAAATTTTGATTGAAAGATTGCAAATAAATTTGAAAGCATAAAAATATTCTTTTTAGTCTTGAAATACGAAAATTTCAATTAAATTCATACATTACGTTTTTTTGCTTAGTAAAAATAAAAGCATATATTTTAAAAATTCCGAAAAAAATCAACTCTTTATACACCTTTTTTGTAATATTTCATATAAATTAAAAGTTCTTAAAAAAGTTGCCTAATTACAAAGAATGCATTCCAAGCTTATATCATCGGCGAGTCAAATAGCCAAGTCGCCTAGTCTCTCTTTGGTACGAGCTGATGAAAATTCAAAATTTGAATTTAAACTGTGGCATCTCGGTGTATTGATTGGGATCCCGTCAGCAGCAATTCTCAGCTATCTTCTTTATAGAAAACTGAGTAAACAATCAAGTTCGAATCAGGCAACTGTTAAAAAATCCGAATCGAAACAATTCGAAAAAAATGAGACAAAAAACCTGGTGCCAAAGACTCCACTTGAAATTGCAGTTGAGAAAAAGAACCAAGGAAACAAACATTTTCAGAGTAAAGAGTTCGAAAAAGCTGTAGAATGCTACACTGACGCTATTTTAAGCTGTCCCCAAGATGACACCAACGAACTGCCTAAATTCTATCAAAACAGAGCAGCTGCCTATGAAAATTTGGTACTTTTTTCCAACTGGCTTTCTTGCTTTAAATTTATTTAATTAAAATTCAATTAGAAAAAGTATGAAAAAGTTGTCGAAGACTGCTCCAGTGCTTTAAACTTGGACCCTAATTATGAAAAAGCTCTGAGCCGAAGAGCCAAAGCCTATGAATGTTTGGACAAATTACAGGAAGCGTTTGAAGATTTGACTTCTTTGTGCATATTACAGAAATTTTCAGCTTCATCTATGGCTGTGGCTGACAAAATGGTCAAAAAAATTGGAGAAAAAATGGCTGCCGAAATTTTTAAAGTATGTTGCTTTATTATTTATCTAAAAATAAATAAGGACTTGTATAAGTGTTTTTTTTTTCTATTTTCGAATTTTTTCTCCGGCAAGTGCTTATAACTCCAAAGTCAAAATATATTTTTAAATAATTTTTAAATAATAATTAATTAGAAAAATACATAAAAAATGAATTGTTAAAAATAAAGATTTATTTTTTCATTGAAAAAAATTAAATACTCAAATTACACTTTCTAGAGAGCTGAATAAAAAATTTACGAGTTTATTTTAAACTATCAGTTGTAAAAATTCTAAAATATTATGTTAAATTCTTAAATTTGAAAGTTTTAAGAAAAAATTGTTCATCATTTTTTCACTTGATTCTCAAATTTAGAGACAAAGTCAAAAGTTTAATAGAATTTTAAATTTATTCTAAAATTACATTTTTTTTTAAGTCAAAATCATAAGTTGTAATTTGATTTTGAATCTGATATCTATGTTTACTCCGAACATTCTAGTTTGACCTAAGGCTTCTATTTAATTTTTAAAAAAAAATCATAATTTCTTTAAAAAAGTTTCTTTAAAGTCCAAATCATTCATAAAGTGGTTCGGTCTCAAACTTCGAACTCAATATTTTTTATATTCACATTCTCTATTGCATTTTAAAATTTCTCACTAAAATCCTTAAAAACATGTCATTTTATTTAAATAGTAAAACCGTTTTACTATTTAAATAAAATGACATGTTCAAATAATTATTAAATTCAATTTCTTTTCTATTATTAATAATTTGAATTTAGAACTAGCACTAGTATGTAGACCGCAGTATTGATATTTTCTTCTATGCAACACTCTTTGACTTATTTGATGTATTACTTTGGCATTTGTTTCTAGCTATTTGAAAAACGATCAGATATCTATCTATATCCCATTTTGATGTTAAATCACCTTAGAAAAATCTTCCACTTGAAAAAAATTCAAGCCTACTGAACATTAATCAATGATTCGATTTCATTAAGGTTAATGATATAAATTCCCTGGGGGTACATTATCAAAAAGTTTGGAAATCCTGTTTGTAGTAAAATTGTGAAAAGATTTAATGTTATAAAATGATCAATTATTATTTAAATAATTTTTTTAGTTATAATACGCCATAATCTTATTTAGAAAAAAAAGTGTACTAATTATAAATTACTTTATCGAATGATTTTACTAAATGATTTTATTTTAATAATAGCATGTCAAAATTCTTATTCTATTTTATGCATTAACCACTGTACCATTTTAATTAAAGAAGTGCAAAAAAATTGAAAGAAATGAGGTGAGCGGATTGATTGCAATTAAAAATAAAATGTTAATAGAAATTAAAAAAAAATTGCTCATCCGATAAGACCATCTAACTATAAACAATATCTTAGCTTGCTCCTACTTGGATACTTTTTCAAAAAATAGGAAAATTGAAGTTAAAGATCAAATTTGTTGTTGGAAACAAATTTTCCTGATAGACTTTTTTAATAAAATTTTATGTATTTAAAAAAGACGTAAATAATATTTAAAATTTTTTTATGATATTAATCTCTTTTCATGCACACAAGGATCATTTCAAATTTTTTTATATATTAATGCTTTACTTTATAAGTAAAATTTTTTTTTGTTTAACCTTTTAATGAATTTTTGTGTATTTTTAAAAAGTGATATTTTTTATAAAAAAAAATATTTTATAATTGTGTGGCAATGCGGGGTCCATCCAGTATTACTTTTTTGAAGAAAATTCAATTTTATATAAGAAAAATTAAAATCTAATGGCACTAGACAACCAATTCTCAAAAAAAAATTTTTTTTCTTAAACTCGCCGATATACTTTAAGTGAATTAATTAAATAATTATTTATTAACTACTCTATTTAGACTAGAAACGGTTTGCCAATATCACAACATTTTGTGAACAATTTTTTTGTCGGTTTAAACAACGACTTGATTTTTAAAAATGCTGAATTTTATGAAAAAGTCAAAGATAACGAGCAAAGGTGAGATTCAATTTTTTTTTTTTTTTCAAAATTTTATTTTTTCATTCAAGTCTGATGAAATTAGCCATAGACGAATTCAATAGTGGGGATTATTCGGGATGCATTGAAACATGCACCAAAGAGATCAACGAGACCAAACAATTTGTACTGGAAGCTAAAAATCTACGCGGATCACTTTACATGCTCAAGTGCCAGTATAAGGAAGCGCGGTGCGATTTCGAAGACATCCTCAGAGACGAGGAAGCATCGAATCGCCTCAAGTCAAACACATACATAAAATTGACCGCTTTGAACCTGCAAAATGCCGAGGAAAAGGAAGCCTTCGAAAATTACGAAAAAGCAATTCAGATTGATCCAGACAACGAGGACATCTTCTGCAATCGAGCTCAGGTATTTGCCATGAAAGGCCGCTTCGACGACGCATTCAAAGACTTCGAAAGATGCTTACAGTTGAAAAATGATCACAAAATTGCCAAAATTCAAAAGGCATTTTTTGAATTTAGGCAATTTTTTGCCCAGCTGTCAATGTATGCTCAGGCAATTCAGTCACCAAATTTAGTTCAAGAGTCCAAAGAGCTCAAAAATGAGACCAACAAGCTGGAAAATTTAATAAAAGAATTTTCAGATGTGCCAGAAGCCATCAATTTGTACGCTCAGGTTCTCAGTGAACAGGAACAGTACGAAAAAGCTGAAAACTATTACAAGATTTCCTTGGAAAAAGATCCGCAAAATGCGGCACTTATGGTCCAACGAGCCTTGAACATTATGACCTGGACTAATGACTTCGACGAGCCGATCAAAATGTTGAACCAGGCAATAGAAACTGACCAGACGTGCGAGTTTGCCCTGGAGACTTTGGCCACCATTGAAATTCAAAGGGGTAATTTGCCACGAGCAGTTGAGCTGTTTGAAAAGGCCATTCAGTTGACCAGAAGTGAAGAGTCGATGACTAATTTGTGTTGTATGCTTGTAGGTGCCAAGACTCAGTTCAAAGTTCTTAATCAACTGAGCCAGAATCCGGCGACCAATTTGGATATTCTAAATAAAATAAATCAAAATAAAGGTTTTTATTGAGCAAATTGGAATTTTATTTTTTTGAAGTTTTAGATTTTGCCAATGTTTAAAATTTTTTGAACATGTTTTGACTGTTTGTTTGAATTTTTTTTAATTTTTGTTTGAATTAAAGAGATCGATATTTTAGTAAAAGACAACTTTCATTTAAAAAAAATAAATTATTAAATATTATTTGATAATAGTGAATGTGATTAGCAAGAGAATTTGAGAGTCCTGAAAATTTGGCCATTCGATTAGCTGTCTATCCATCTCGCATTGAGGAAAAATTTGCTATTTTAAGGTTGCCAAAAAATGAATGAATTTGAAAAAGAACATATAAAAATTAATTTCAAGATAAAACACAAAGATTTTTATTGTTGAAAGTAGGTTAAAAGATTTATTATTTTTTCATTAAAAAATTAAATTTGCTGCTAATTTATCTAATTTTTTCGCAAAAAACTTTAAAGAAAATTATATGATCAAAAAAAAATAAAATATTAAAAGAAATTAAAAAAAATTGCTCATCCGATCAGACTATTTAACTTTAAACAATATTGAAGTTAAAGATCAAATTAGTCGTTGGAAACAAATATTCCTGTTAATGAAATTTTTAAGTATTTAAAAAAATGTAAAAAATATTTAATTTATTTTTTATCATTTTAATCTCTTTTCATGCACACATACTCATTTCAAAATGTTTTAATTAATTAATTTTTAGATTTTGCGAAAAATCGATGATTCAAAATTTTTTAAAAGACTCCCCTCTTTAAATTTGGAAAAAAAATGTTGACAATTAATAGTATTAATTGTCTGATTTCCTTCTGAGACATAAATTTTTTTCATTGAAATCATATTCCAGACTAGAAAAAAAAATTTTAATGCAAGTAGAGTAAAATTTTGCATCTTTTAAAGAGAAGTGTTCAAAAATTTCGATTCAATTTAATTTTAAAAATTAAGCATGAAATAGAAACGGAATATCATGACAAAAAATTTATTGCAGGTTTTTTCAAAGTCATTTCTCAAATTAATTTCCTATAATAACCTCAAATTTTATCATAATTTAAATTTTTTTATCATACATTTATCAGAAATTAATTTAAAGATTTTCAGTTAATTTGGATTTAAAAACCATTTTCCTTTATCGTTTTTCTGCTGCTGGAAAATCACTAATAACACTAAAAAGGAAAAAAAGATTTTCACCAATTTTTTGTCATTTGGTTATTTAAATTGGAATTATTGTATTCGAAATCTTTAAGCCAAAATTATTTTTTTTCAGCACAATAAGCATAATAAATTGAAAATATTCTCTTTTATTTAAACGAAAATTATTGATTTTCGTAAAAAAAAAAATTTAGAAAAAAATTAAATCTTAAGGAAATGTTACGCAATAGAAAAAAATGCTTAGGTTCATGTCCGTTTTAGAAATTCATCAAATTGGAATAGAATTAATTTAAGTTAATTACTATGGAAACCACTAATGGCGCTTTATAAATTCCTTTCTAAAATTTTAAACTTTTTTACAGCTTTGATTACAACTCTGCATATCTAAATTGATGTTTTAGAAATTTTGAAAAAAAAATGTCAAAAAAATCTTCTTCGGTAGATCGAGACGGGTTCGGGGTTCAGAACAAAAAGAAATCTGGCCTGGTGTCTTCTTTGTACCAAAATTTTAGCCCTAAATCAACAGAACTTTCAGAAAAGGATCTCTTAGAAAAGCTCAAGAGAGGAAGTGCCATCACACCTGATGATATTTTGAAGCTTAATGGACCAACACAGAGTAGCTTTGTTAAATTCATATTTTTATTTTTTTGTTTAAATTAATTTAAAGATTATTTATGCAAAATTTGTGACAATGTTTATGAGATTGATTTTGTTCATTTTAAAATTCGAGACATGGACAATAATAGAACTTTATTCGAAGTTATGAAGGCCGGTGGTGACAAAAAAGCTGATCTCTCTTTACTCGATGACGACTCGCGCTTTATTCAATACAGCTTCAATCGTTCTTTTTTGAAGTTAAGAAATATTGGGGCTACGTAAAAATCTATTTAAAAAAAAAGTAAAAAAATAATTTTTTTATTCTAATTTTTAAGGGTAGAGTTTACTGTTGGTGCGAAACCGGTACAAAATTTTTTAATGATTGAGCGACATTATTTTAAAAACCGGCTCATTAAAAGTTTTGATTTCAAATTTGGATTTTGTTTGCCAGATAGCCGAAACAGCATTGAGCACATTTATGAGATGCCTCAGCTGTCCAGTCTAGAAAGTAAGCTTCTTGATTCACAAAAAATGTCTAAAATTTTTCAAGTTGAAGAAATGATAGCAAATCCCTATGAGACCAAATCGGACACGTTTTACTTTGTAGATAACAAATTAATAATGCACAATAAAGCTGAATATGCTTACAATAATTGACCAATTTTTTGTAATTTAATGAATTTAATCTTTAGTTTTCTGTTTAAATAAATTTTTTTCCTTTATAATTTTCTTTTATTTATTTAATTTTAATGAGCTGTAAAAAGATATAAAAAGAAAATTAAAGTAAAATTTTTTAATTAAGATTAAATATTTGATTAAATTTTAAATGTTAGTTAGGTTAAATAGGAAAATAATGAATTTTCAAATGCTTAACTAGGCACGGGTATTCCCAAATATTGTGCTAGCTTTTTTCTATTATCTTTCACCTTTTCGCTGAAAAGCAGCTTGTTCGACAACTTGCTCCAAGCAACTTGCATTTTTTAGTCGAGTCAGTGAAACATGTTCAGCCAAATCAAATCGAAGCTTCATTTCTTGGCTAATTGATGTGATACAATTCTTTAACATTGCGACATCATTCTTAAGTGATATGCCAGGTTCAGACCGATGTTAGAGGCTCTACGTCTTGAAACGGTAGAACAACTTTATATGAAACACAAGATATTTTTTATGAAACAGCTTAAAAATAGTAAAATCTGTTGGGAGTTACTCCTATTTTTACATTCGGATTACTCGACTTTTGAACAAAAAAATACCTCATATTGCAAACAGCTCAAGAACCTAGAGAAAAAGATACACTTTGATCCGATGGAATATAGCACAAAGACTTCAATAGTCATAATTGATCATATATTTTTAGATAAAAATCGTGGCTTGGTTGACTCGGTTAAGTTTGTGTGCTCGCAAATAAAAATCAATATGGAACTAAAATTGAATTACTTTTATTTTTATAAAATTTTAAATGATCTTTTGAGAGTAAACTTTTTTACTTAGTAACACTGGTGCAATTTTCTTTCTTTTTTTTTAATTTATCTCGAATTTAATGTAATTTTTTGTAATTTTGCCTATGGGGCTTTAAACTAATAAATAATAATAATAAGTGATGTGACATCTGTTTTTACCAAAGCCATATCCGTTTTAAGTGATGTGACGTCGCTTTTAACAGTTTCAATATCATTAGTTAAATTGTTTAATTTCTCTTCTATTCGGCCAAGTGTCTCCCAAATATCATAATCAAGCTGCACTTTATTTGCAAAATTTACTATCTTGGGTGACAATTTAATTAATCCTCGCAGGACTTAATTGAAGTGTTCGCAAATTTAGTAATGTCTTCTTCAGTAAGAGCCATTGAAATTATTTCAAAACTGAGGCTAAAAGCAAAGCTTAAAACAAATAAAAAATTTAGTCCAAATGAATTTAAAGAAAGGCTTAAAAAAGTGATTTCTTAAGAAAATGATTAAGCTATGTTACTAGTGAAATTTTTCTATGAAAAAATTTTGTTTGGTTATAATGCAATCAAAACTAACGGACTAATTTTGTACTCATTTGTTTTCATCTAAGAACATCCTTTAGAGAATCGAAAATCGAAATCCAATTTTAAAATCATCACTTTGAAATAAAGTTTTGCTTTAAATAATTTCATAAAATATCGCTAAATTGTGAGGGTCTGTGGCGCAATGGATAACGCGTCTGACTACGAATCAGGAGATTGCAGGTTCGAATCCTGCCAGACTCGATTTTTTTATCGTGAGAATTAGAAATTTCATATTCATTTAAAGTAGAGGCTCAATTCATTCAATCTGAAAAAAAGAACTGTTCGGTTACGGGTTTCGGTTTTTACCAGTACACGTACTGGTACCGAAATACAAGTAAATCTCAGGTTTTTCAGACCAGATAAAGTTTAAATTTTGATAAATACACGTTTTCAAACGTGTTACAATGAGAATTTTAAAAAAATCACTTGTCACGCCTTTTCCAAAAAAGGGTTTTTTAAAAAATCAATCAAATATCGCCCAATATTATTATTATTATTATAAAAAAGCTACAGCAAGACTAGCTTGCGGAGGCGGCCTATATGAGAGGTCGCCTATGGTAGCTCGTTGCACATAATGAGATAAAACACTGATAGAAATATAAAATAAAAAATTTTATGGTCAAAAAAGTTAATTAATTTTTACAAGAATAAAAAACTGGAAATATATTCTAATAAGAGAAGAAAGAATTATATTTAGTATACAATTGATATATAGTGTTAAAAAGTAAATATCAAAGGCTTGTGATATTAGTGTTCGATATCGAAGAACGAATAATAAAAAATTGTTGTTTGTAGTGTCTATGGAGCGGTAGTTTGGGTACAAGACCGGAAGGCGTCGTATCGGTTCTTGAACTGGTTTACAGAGGTGGCGTTGACGATGGAGTCAGGCAGGGCATTCCATTCATTAACCACTCTGTTCGTGAATGTATTGGCTCTTTGTAGACACTTGGTGGAGGCCTGGCCGGACAGTCTTCTCGCATGACCTCTGATACCTCTGGCTGGTCCGGTGAGGGAGAGTGAGTTTGCTGGAACCGGAGGGTTCACCCATTCCACTTCGTTGATGCCTTTGGCGAGCTTTAACATCTGGATCAGGTCTCCACGTACCCGGCGCTCGTGGAGGGAAGTTAGACCTAGGACGGCAAGGCGATCTTGGTAGCGCCAGTTCTTGCAACGGGGCACCAGTTTGGTGGCCCTCCTCTGCACCTGCTCCAGCATCTTGGCGTCTTTCTTGATAGGGGGGACCAGACAACAGCGGCGTATTCCAGGTGGGGTCTAACATAGGCACAGTAGAGGGTCCTGCACGTATCTAAGGTCCAGAACCTGAAAGATCTCTTCAACTGGCCGAGTATTCCTGTTGCTCTGTTTACCTGATTTTTAATGTGGTTAGAAAATTTCAAGTTACGTGCGAATGTGACTCCCAGACCCTTTTCCGTGTCGACGAGGGCGAGCGTGCTCCTGGAATCATCTTCACCCACATGTAGTTCAGGCAGTGCGTGGTTGATCTTGCCAGACTTACTGAAATCCATCGCCTTACATTTGCTCACATTGAAGGGCATTCGCCAAGTATTCGACCACTCGGATATATAGTCGAGTTGCAGTGTGGTTAGGTCGTTGGTACTGCGTATCGTTGCGATCAGTTTGCTGTCGTCGACGAATAGTTTGACTAGATGGCTGACTGCCGCGGGCATATCGTTGATGAAGATGACGAACAGGAGCGGACCGAGGACGTTGCCTTGGGGGACACCACTCGAAACATCGATCCAATCGGCTGTGTGCTGACCCATCACAACCCACTGCTGCCTCCTAGACAGGAAATCAGTATCTAAATTATTTTCCCCTATCTTTGAAACACTTTTGTTTAGCAAAATGAATTGTTCTGATACAAAACATAAAAATAAAACTAAAAACATAGCTAACCATAACTATTACTTTAACTTCAATGCCAACTTCAATTTAACTTCAATTTAAAATTCAACCATGGATAAGTTTAAGGTGACGTATGCAGAAAAAATAGAATATTTAGACCATACGATTGATGATAGTGCTTATGTTAGTAATTTTGTTGAGCAAAAATGGAAAATGTTGAAAAAAGTTTCTACTCTTAACTGGGATGCAAGCAAAAGAAGGCTAGTCCTGATTTAGTGTACTTTTTGAAAAAAAATTTTGCCGGTCTATTTGTAGATATCTTCTAGATTTGATATAAATTTCGGAAAGAAAATTAGAAGAATTTGATATTAGACTGAATATGTTATTAAAAAAAATTTCTTGGAATAAGGAAATTTGCTAGATTTTCACCTGTTTTAGAAGCTCTTAAGCTGGAATCTGTAAGACAAATATATTTGAAACACACATTTTTTTATAAAACATTTAAGTCAGAGCAAGTTGTACTCAGATTTATTAATGTTCCTTAAAACTATTTATCACAAATTTGATAATTGAATGCGTTTTTTTGAAGGCTTGCAAACTTTAGAACTAACAATTTACATTTTAATTGGAATGAGAAGAAAATTTACGAAAAAATTCTGTTTTTATTTTATTTTATTTTGAAAAAAGTTTTCAGTTTTCTTTTGGAATTTTTGAAAAGTCTTTCTTTCCGCATAAAATGTTAAACATTATATTTTATTCAAAATGTGATATCCTAATTGAAGTTAAAAGCTAGCATATCTTAGATATAAGGAATTCGAATTTTTAACTTTAGAAAACTAAAATAAGATAATCCATCAGCATTAGCATCAAGAGGTCTAAAATAATCTTTAACTACTAACAGTCTCTAATCGACATTCTGAGTTGAGTCATATGTTAGTGCAGGAATGAGTCATTCTTTTCCTTTAGTTGTCAGACTGATGGAAGAATATAGAGAAAGTTTCGGATTAAGATAAACTAAATAAAAATATTCTCAAACAAAAATGTTGACGAAATCAAACTAGGAAACATTTAGAAATTTTTAATCAAATCTTTAATTGATTATTCTTTTCCGTGTCTTAATTCATTTTCAGAAAAATCATTCAAAAAATTCAATTCTTATTTGACTAAAAATAAATTTCGCTATTAACTATCTTGAATTTTTTATTTTTTTTCTACCAATATTTTGGGCAAGTTAAAGAAAATCATGCAATGAAGTTTTTTTAAAAGAATTCGAAAAAAATCGGACAACTTTTTGAATAAAATTTATTTTTTATAAATATTTTCTCTAATAAATTTTCCATTATCTAGCGCTCTGTCGATGCACATATTAAGCTGCTCGATTTTGAGACAAAAACCTCCTAGCTTTCGAACCAAGCAAATTTTTTGCGAATCAACTGAACAAACTAACACAAAAGTTTTCATAAAGTCTTCTTCTTGCTTGTTTGGATCAGTAAGAAGAATATTATCCTCAATGGCAAACAGAGTGGTTAACACAGGCTCACTGTGCAAAACAAGGTCCCTATACTCCAAGGGATATTTAACTATAGGCTTATCTTCTTCTTCATTAAAATCAATTTGGTATAATTTCAAATTTTTTAAAGCACTGATCATCGCTACACAGCATGCATCTTGAACATTTCCATCATTGTTCAAGCAGATTAAATCAATAAAAAGCACCCAAGCTAATTTTCCTTCCTTGATACACAGCTCCTCTTCATTTATGCACTTGGATTCGGTTATAATATCTTGCATGAGTTGACTAAGCATGGCCTGAGTTTGTTCAATGGATGACGATGACACACTGGATTGACAGAAGCTGCTAGATTGAGTGCTTGACTTGAAATTTTTTGACGAACACAAAGCTGGAACTTCTACATTGCACACAACATATCCTTTGTTTGGTCTGTCCTCTTTTGGTCGACAGAGTCTTGCGTTTATCCCGCATGTCACGTTTGTGGATCCAAGTTTTACCAAAGATGAACCATTTACAGTGTTTATGCAGTTAGTTGTTACGTTGCATGGCCTAATATCACTTAAGCGGCGATTGTCGGGTCGACAATTCTCTTTAATAAACTTAAGATAATACTCATAAGGTTCAGTTACTTTGTTAATGTCGATATCTTGCATTTTAGAATTTGAATTTAAAAATTCTTATTTTAGTATACTTTTAATTTTTTAGTCCATGTGTTTTTTGGTTACTCAAAATTAAATTTCCAATTGTCTAGAAGTCATTAGCAAAAAAGCTCTAAGTATTATAAAATAAACTTTAAAAGTCAATTAACTTACTATTTATTTAATTAGTACAAAAATTTTTAATAGATTGTCACCAAAAACAAGAAATCTTTTAAATAATTATTAAAAGAAAAAAACGGAATTTTGTATTTAATGTTTATTGAAACTTTTTTGTATTTTTAATAAAAAATTAAAAAACAATTTTATTTTAATTCTTCATTTCATATTGGAACCTCTCTAATTTGTCCACCTCTGTATGTGTCGATTTTTTTGTTTCCTCAGACGGTGGACAAATTAGAGAGGTTTCACTGTACAAATATTTAAAAAGAAAAACAATTTTTAATAAACTTTCAAATGTCAAAAAAATATTTTTATTACAAAAAATTTTGTCTAGATTTAAAAAAAAAAGAAAAAAAGTGGGCTCATAATTGATCCCTCGGAGGAGATACGATTTAAACCAGAAAAAACACATTTTTTTCCTTTTTTAGCCAACAAAAACCGCCACACCCTTTTTTTTTCTAAATTACATTAACTTGTAGAGAATTTTAATGCAATTTCAGAATATATATACTTTTTTTAGTATATTTAAGTTTTATCTTTGAGATTGTGAGTCTTAAAGAACAACCACTTTTTAAAGGGTTTGCTATTTTTGGAACCCCGGGGTGTACAAAATTTTTTTTTGCCCCCTTCAAAAGAATTTTTTTATTTTTCAAGGGCGTAGATTACGAATTTTGAGTCAAAAATAAAGAATTCAGACAGTACTAAAGTTTTGAATTTCGTGAACTTTACCTATTTCAATTTTTACCATTAATAATTTTCTTTTTTTTTTTGTAATAAAAATATTTTTTTGATATTTAAAATTTTATTAAAAGTTTTTCTTTTTAAATATTTGTACAGTGAAACCTCTCTAAGTTTTGAATTTCGTGAACTTTAATAAGCAATTCAGTTTGACACGAATTGTTTCTTGACCTTTTCTTCCAAAAATGTGACAATCCAATTACTAAATATGTAATAAAATTAAACTTTATATTATAAATCTCTTTTAATTAATTTTATTTTGAAATTTTCGAAAGATAAATAAAGAAATTTAAATCTGTTTTTTATATTTGGGCTCCATTTAATCAAGAATTCGTCGATTATTAACATTTTGTTTCTGTAATTAAATTTAAATTTTATTAAAAAATGCTTCTAATTTTACGAAGTTGTAATATTTTTTATAAGTAAGATTTTTTAAAAATAAGAAAATATTTATAAAAGTTTAATTAAAGCCGCGTTTCCCAGTTCCATTATTCACAGCAGTCTAACATTTCGTCATTTTTTTAAGAAAAATTTAATCTTTGCACTCAACACATTTGAAGTAGAGTAAAATTAAAAATTTAACTTAAATAAATCCTACATTTCGAGGTTACTCCTTTTTAGATGGTTTGGCATGAATCAAGCAAAAATAATTCTAGAATATTACAAAAATGTTTGTTTCATGGTGCTGCGTTTTCATAACTATTTTTACCTTCTATTTAATAAATGTATGAAATTTTTATATTTTAAAAGTTAAATTCTGTGAATAAACACCAATGCAAACGGACACTCTTTTTATTATTATGTTTTTAATTATCTTTGCTAACTATTTCAATTTTTTAGCCAAATATTGAATTCAAATTTTTTTCTTAAAATAAAATTACAATAAATAGAATCATTGAAAATTTAAGAATCAAAGCAGAAACATAAAATTCAAATCTTGGGCTTGTACATTAAAGTGAAAAAATGAATTAAAATTAGGATTTTAAATAAAATTTAGATTTTCTTTATTTTTATTGCAATATTATATATTAAATTATTAAGAGACATTAAAATAAAAAAATGATTTTTTGTAAAGAAATTTAAAAAAAAAATCTATTTTTTTTAGTTTATCTGCTCCTTCAGCTAAAAAAATTAAGTAATAGAAAGGCTAAATAAAAAAATTATATCCTTGGCATAAGTTTAAAAAGACACAGGTATTCTCAAATATTTTGCAAGCTTTGTTTTATTATCTTCCATGTTTTCAAGTGGTTCTAGATTGTAATAATCCAAAAAGTCAAGAATCATGCTATTATTCATTTCACAAAAATCATCCAAATGGTTAACGTTGTAATTTGGCAGATCACGACCTCTGTTCGGAATCTTCAAATTAAAAAGATTAATTTTATATAAAGATAATCTTCGATAATCAAATAGACAATAGAATTTTCCCTTCGACAACTTTCATTTTTTAGTCGAGTCAATGAAACATGTTCAGCCAAATCAAATCGAAGCTTCATTTCCTGGCTAATTGATGTGATTCAATTCTTTAACGATGCGACATCATTTTTAAGTGATGTGATATCCGTCTTTACCAAAGCCATGTCTGATTTTAGTGAATTTACATCGTTTTTAACAATTCCTTCCGAAAAGTCAATTGTGTTAATAGAAATTAATCCTTTCTATGCAATAATTAA
This sequence comes from Brachionus manjavacas, assembly GCA_019054805.1. NCBI lineage: Eukaryota > Metazoa > Rotifera > Eurotatoria > Ploima > Brachionidae > Brachionus > Brachionus manjavacas. The sequence goes on along the minus strand of JAHQIY010000003.1, from coordinate 9,039,179 downwards.
TATTAGTGATTAGTTATATTTTTGATATAATTATGTCAAATTTTAAATAAAAAAAAAAATCATTTTAATATCTAATTTTTATTTTTAAAATTCTTTTTATATTTAGAAATTAGGCTTTCTATTTTAAAATTTTTAAAAATTCAATAATTTACTCTAGCTTTTACGATGTGTTACAATATGTTAATTAAAATTAATTTTCCATTATTTTGCATTAAGAAGAGCGCTAAACCTTCAAGCAGCTGACCTAGTGGTTGTTACATTTCTTTAACTAAATAAATTGCTGCTCATCCAGCAATCAATGCCTGCTTTAAAGCGGTTAACATTGGGGGCTTCAAATAATTGATTTGGCAGTGAGTTCCATATGTTAGTGGTTCTGTTGAAAAAAAGTTATCTCTATGTTGTGATATTTGAAGCAGTGACCTCTTCCTTGGATTTAGGTGACATTAAAATTGTTGCTTTTTTCGACCAATGCTATTCCATGCATGAACTTGTATAATTGAATTAGATCACCTCTTTTTCTTCTTTCCACCAGATTTGGAATGTTCAAAGCCTTCAATCTGCTTTCATAAACTAATTAAATAAATCATCTATTGAAGTGAATTGATTATTCAGATAAATGATAAAATTTAAACGGAAACAGAGGAAAATCAATTTTTATCTATTATAATACTTTTATTTGTGTCATACTTTGTTTGCAATTTAAACACGATTTTGATTTTCAGCTGATACAGATTCTGTAAATCTTCAATCTTTTTTTATATATTTTTCCTATAAATTATTCTCTCTGGTTAAATGATGGCTTATCTTGATCCTCACCAAAATAAATTGATAATTCAAATTTTGAAAAACTTAAATGTTCTTATTGTCCATATTGTTACAAATAAAAACTTTTACTTTTAAAGGTATTTAATTGCTATTCAATCGGAAAATATTAATAGATGAAAAAGATATTCATTTTATATTCCTTTAAAAGTTATTAATTCTAAGGTAATTAAAAAAGTCATTGAGAAAAACGGTGACTGGTCGGATCATTAATAATTGCATTGTAGTTGTGTTTTTTTAACGATTTTTTTTCTCGTTTTTTTTCTAAAATTCACTAAAATTTACCATTTTTCCCGTTTTTTTTTACTAAAAATTTACGTAAAATTTCGTAATTTTTTTGTTCGAATTTTCTTTTTAATTTTCAAAAAAAAAGAGAAAAATTCCTAAAAATCACCATTTTTTCAGTTTTTTTTTGGCCCTTTTTATATTTACTTAGTTTATCATAGCATTTCTGTATTTAATTCTCAATAGTAAATACATCGCCAACCAAAAAATAAGTAAGAGACTTTATAAAAAGTTCTTTATAATGACTATAAATTATTGCTTTTCCTGTCAAATTCATCATTTTGAAATTTACGAATATCTTTAGAAGAGAAGAAAACTGCAAAAAATACTTAAGATTGAAAAAGGCATAGGATTAATTGATGCTATAAAAAAAGATTAATCTACAAGATAATTTTGTATAAGATAAAAAGTGTAAATTCTAATACATTTTTTTAATAGACAAAAAGATAAAAAAATAAATCACAATTTATTTTATTTAAATATAAGATAAAAAGATTGCAAAAATTTATATCTCAAATTTTATTCTTTTTTTCGCCGTTTCTTGAAAGTCATCGTTAACAGTGCGTTTTTTAGAAACTTTACATTTGGTCGCAATTTGATTTATCTAATTTCGGAGGTCTCCCACGTCTACTTTTAGCCTGAATCGATGTGGTAGGATGAACTTGATGATCATAGTTAATATTTGCTACAACATCAGTTTCGCTTCCAAAAAGTATTTCACTTGTATTTTTAACTTGGAAAAGAGCCTTTTTGTTGACTGGAATTTCCATGAAATCTATGTCCTCGTCATTCGAAGCGATGAGCATTTCTCCAGTTTGAGTTACTAACGCTATTGCTGTTTCTTTTGGTCTGCCTGGTTTTCTTTTATGTTCAATGAGAATTTATTTGACTGCTGATGGATACTCAAACTTTGTCATTCTTTTTGCTATCCTTATGACATGTTTGCACATGAAGTACTTCGGCCAAAAAAAAGATAGCTAAAACTACTCTTTTTCCAGTCTTGTTCACAAAAATTAATGAAAACTTGTTCATGACGGGTTTTGTCAAAAAATATCTTGCACATTTCGGAGTCTATTTTTTACCTGAATAGCTTGAAGAAGGCCAGAAAAGCAATAATTATAATTATTTTATTTTTTTTACATAATTTTGAAAATAAATATTGAAGGATAAAAAAATTAATTTTTTTAAAAAAAGTGCCAAGTTATTTCAATTTTTTGGACATTTTTTTTCATAAATTTACGTAAAACTTTTGTAAATTTACTATTTTTTACGTAAATTATCGTAAATTACTAAATCCGGAACACCACTGTATTTATATTTTTTATCTCTTTTTATATTTATCTAATCTCCTTCCAAGAGAAACTCTGAACTAAATTAGGTGTTGTCCATTTTTGATTAAGATATTTATTGCTAGTTTTAAGAGACAAAATAAAACATTTTAAATTATTATTAAAAAATTTATTTATAATTTCTAAATCCAAAAAAAAGCTGCAGTCTAAAAAATATACTTATAATGTCAAATTTTTGCAAAATTATCAAACAAGATTTTTAAATTTAAAGATTAAATTTTAATTTATTTAAAAAAATTGAATAATTAGAAGTCTACTTTACTTCTACTAATACTGCATTGAACTACGAGCAAAAATAAACATTACGCTAAATGTATGTACACTTTAGAAAAATTAAAACACTACAAAAATTTCACTCGACTGGTTCGCCAGTTTGGCTTCGCGATGGGTTGAAATCGGACAAAATTTTCAAATAAACCTTGATCAATCCGTGCATCACTTCCTCCAGGTTGTCCAACAGACCTCTCTGCAGCCATTTCGGAATTGTCGACCGTGCATGATGAAAGCCCAGCGATTTCAAGAGACCATCGACTCCAAGTGGCTCCACTGAGCTTCCGAATTTCGATATTAGTCTCAATGTCGGCTCTAGCTCCCACTTAATGCATTCATAAATTCTTTCATCTTTTTTAGAGCTCGGAATATTCGGCTCTTTGCTTCTTAAAATATCTTTAAAAAAATTTATTTTTACCAAAAATTAATAAAAATATTTTGCAGAATGCATACCAGTCTCTTTAACATAAGAAGTGATGAGTTCATGCAAAAACCCGAATAATTCTGTTCGCAGGGTAAGCTGTATGTGATCATGAAACTCCGTTTTAAACTCGAATTTAACATTAGCTTTAAAAAATTATTTAAAAATTAAAAAAATTTAAAAAAATATAAATCAAATTTTATTACCATCTTCCAAGGTAGTGTCACAAAAAACCTGCATACTCGGCAAATGAAAAATATCCTCCCACTTAGTTTGATCGCTAGATTTCTTTTTAAGAGTCTGAGTTAGGAGCATTGGATGCTCATCAGTGGAAAAGCGAGGAAAATCGCGTAGTCCCACAGCATCTATGGTCGAGTGGGCATAGTCGAACCATTCATTAATTGTTTGTAATTTGGTGAAAATGCTTGCCGAGTCCCTGTACACCATGTAAATTGAGGCCATATCTTTTTTTCGCTGGCTTCGACCCATGGAAAATATCAAACTTTGCTGATTCTTCAGCTTTCCTGAAACAAAAAATAACGGTAAATAAAATTGAAAAAAAATTAATTTAGTTTTGAAAAAAAATTTCAAAATTTTAAAAAATTATTTTTATTTTTATTTAATAAAAAAATGAGTGATTCGAGCTATAAAGACGTGTCCACGATCGGCAAACACTGTTCTTTTGAGAGCTGTAATCGGCTCGATTTTTTGCCAGTAAAATGTGAGCTGTGCCATTTAAATTATTGCAAGGAACACTATTCATTCGAAAGTCACCAGTGTGCCAAGTATGAGGAAAAAAACAAGCAAAATTTGACCAAAGTAGCAGGTTCAAGCCGAATAGAATTTTATGATTGTACCTTCGAAGAATGCAAGCAAAAAGAAATGGTACAAGTTATTTGTGAATTTTGTGATAAGAGGTTATGTATGAAGCATAGACTTCAAATAGATCATAAATGTCCAAAACTGGATTCTAATTTGAAAGATTCTAGACCGAAAGAGGCTAAAAAAGAGTTTAAATTCGAAATAAAACAGAATGTTAGCGAAAAAAATGCACCACTAGCCGCTAAATTGACTCTAATGAAGCTAAAACAGACTGCTGTTGGTCCGCCTGGCTTACCAGAACAATCAAAATACTTTTGTTTTATAATTCAAGATGGTGATCAGTCAAGCAAAAAACCCTTCTATTTTTCGATTAAATGGCCTGTCGGAAAATGCATAGACTTTTTAATTGAAAAGTTAAAAATTGAAAAGTCTAAACAGAATAATTTGAAGCTTTTTTTGGACTCAAACCATGTTCCATCATCAAACACTATCGAAGAACTACAAAAAAAAAATATCTTAGCAAATCATGGATTAATTCTAAATTTAACATCTTGCTAGTATTTTAATTTTTAAAATTTTATTAATTTTATCAAAAAAATTTTTTTTTAATTGTTCAATTCAATAAATAATCTAAATATGATTTTTTTTTTATTTATAGTAATAGTTTGACACTTGGATTTGATAAAAATGCGATGCAGTGAAATGTAAAAAAAAACATAATTTTTAAAAAGACTCTACGGGGGTGTTTTGGAAATTGGAAAAGTTTTACAAAAATTCAATTTTAAAATCTCTTCAATTAATGACAAATATTTTCGTCATTCTGTAAAAATTAGAAAAAAAGTAAAAAGGTAAAAAATAACTTAAATTAAAATTTGAGTTTTTATAAATAATTATTTTTTTAGCATTTTGATGAAGTCATCTTTTCGACATTCATAAATTTCTATAAATTTATAAATGCTTTTAAAATTACTTCTTTTAATGATCAAATAATCCCCACACAAAAAATTTTATGAAAAAATTTGAAGCAAATTAACTTTTGAAAAAAACGTAAAAATTAATTTTATTGTACTTAGAATTCTTTTATATCTCTAAGAAGGGGATCAAGCTTTGAAGCTGGGCGAAGATTAAAAACTTATTAAAAAATGAGACTAAATAAAAAACTCACAAAATTAAATTTGTCAAAAAAAAATTTAAATGTAAATCAACAAAACTGTAAATTCCCATTAAAAAGCACTACTGTATTTTTTAAATACCAATTTTTTTACGAACAAATTTTCAAGAAAGAAGGCTCGGAAGTTCAGATCAGTATCGCATTTATTAAATAAATAAATGTAGATAAATATTCGTCAAATTATATCAAAATTTGATCATCAATTTCAATACGTCTCTCTTCAATTATCTGAGTTTTATTAAAAGGTCGTTTATCTTGAGTAAATAGACCAATGTAGTACCTAGACTCTAGGAAAATAAAAGAATAAAAAATCGTAAAAACCATTGAAAAATAAATATAAAACACTTATTTTTTTTTAAATATCATTTTTTTAATTAAAAAGACGATTTAAAATGAACTGAATTGGTCAAAAGTCAAAGTCTTTTAAGTTTTTAGAAATTTGACATTGACTTTATATTTTATTGAGTCATAAAATTGATGATCAAGAAGCTTCAAATTAATTAAGATGTTTTGCTCAGTCTCAATAGTTAGTTGTTAACAACAAAAAGATGTCAGGAAATTTTCAATAATTTTTTTATAAACTATCCTTGAATTATGATGTTCGAAGAATTTATCAAAATAATCAAGTTTTTATTTAATGTATTTTCAACTTAAAATTTCTCAGATTAAAAAATTATTTTTTTCTTTTTTCAATTTTTATTTTAATTTGATTTTTAACTATAGAAAAGGATCCTAAATTACTAAAGTAGATATCCTTAAGTATGGTATGCGCTTCATGAACTCAAACCCTAAAGCCCATAAGCAGATGACAATTATCGTAGTACTTAGCACCTCAATCACATTAAATAAATAAATAATAATAAATTTTCAAGCTTATTTTAAAATTTGAAAATTCTAGTTTATTTTTACTTACCATCTTCCAGATGGCTTTGAGATGCAAAGTCCATCGAAGGCTCATTAACACTAAAAACTGCCCATTTGATAGCTTTAAAGCTGTTACCATGAAATGTGATTAGAGTAAAATTATTTCCTTTTAGATTAATATTTCCGCCATTTACATTGAACTTTTTGATAATTCTAGATTCTTTCTTCTCAATGACTAAAGCAAAAAAATTAATTTTTTATTTTTTACCAACTAAATACTGACATTGTTGTTTGACTTTCATTTCATAAAACAAATCAAGCTCACACTCTTTGATATAATCCTTACTTTCAATGAATTGCTTGTTAAAATACTCGATTAGTTTGTAATAAAGAATAATCAAATCAGCTGTAGTAGACCGGGTCATCATTAAATGCAGCTGGTCCCAGGTCATATTTAAATCGACCAAGGCTTCGGGCAGTTTATCAGCAAGCTCCAAGTTAAACCATGAATCACTAAGCTTGACATTTAAATTACTAAATCTGAGCACAAATATTGGACTGGCTTGGTTGTAGGCACTGTCTACTCTACATTCGGCTGCGTAGATGCCAAATTCGATTTTGTGCAGCGGCAAATTTGTCTTTTTATCATTTTCATTTATCTTAATGGCTGTGTTTACATCCTGAACTCTTAATAAAATTCCATTCGACCCACCTTCGGCAATCAAATTTGTGTTATCAATTGAAAGATTGTACTCCATATCCCTGGGACCAAATCGACTAAGCGAAATCTTGGACGTTAGACGACCATTTTTTGCCAATAGACTTAAAAAAATACATTAATAAGCTTTCTTTTTATATTTATATAATTATAGGTATAAAAATTTAGTTGAGATATTAAAAAAAAATAAAACTTAAATTAAAATACCTAAGATTTTTCAATTTTATTAAAACTAAGAATTGTATTTTTGCAAAAAAAATTTAGTTATTTAAAAATTATTAATTCTTAGTTAGACTCATAGATTTGATCTAATTTAGTTTATAAATTTTTGTTTAATTTTTTAAATTTCTGAATAAAAAAAACTTGTTAAACTTCGAGATTGAAAATAAAAAAAAAATTTAAAAAAAATTTAAAAAAAATTTTCGAAGTATTTTCGCAAAAGTACTAAAAAAATTCTTAAATTTAAAATAATGTGTTCGTTGAATAGGGAATATTTTGTCATCAAACTCTCGAGTATGAACAACACACATTCAATTCCGCACATTACTTGAAAAACACACTAGTGACATGCGTTTTTAAGTGGAAAAAAATATTATGACATTTTTTTTGAACAACACACAGTAAAGTCTTTAATAAAATTAAAGAGAAAATCTTTTAAAAAAAATTGTATTAGAAGTATTTTAATGTGTTTATTTATTCAAGACCTTGTTCCAATGAGGAATACATCTTCTTTGTTAATTTGCCTCAACAAAAAATTTCTGTAATTTTACTTTAATTTTGTGTTAGCTTATCACAACAGTTATTGTGTGTTTTTAAAGTTGTGTGTTCATCCAGGAATAATAAATGTAAAATGGGAAAAAAATTATAAGAACCAGAAGGAAAGAAGACTTTAAATTGAATATCATTTAAAACAAAGATTTAAGTTCCTGTAAAACTCGCAACTTTATTTTAATTAATTTTTGCCTTGTCAAAAGTTCTCTCTGAACTCCAAAGGCTTGAACACCAATAAATAGTTAGTGATAAAATTGATAAGTTTATTCTTTATAGTATAATTAACCATGAAAACTAAATTTTAAGATGCCTTTAAGTATTTATAAAAAAAATCGCCCATTTTTATGCTGAGCAGCATTGAAAATTAATCTAAAAAGGCATTTTGAATTTTTAAACAAAAAACTAAAAGTATAGGGAAAACTTAATTACACGTTTTATTTAAAGGATTAAAATTCATTTTTTAAATTATATTACCTGATAAATTCAATTTATCACCAGACATTTTCACTTAATTTTATTGTGGTTTGGGTGAGATTTGGGAAACTCGTTATTTCAGCTAATTTTTATGGGCATGGGTTAGAGTGCTGACTTTTTCGGGTACTTATTCGCATTTTTGGGTATAATGGGTATAACCATTCTAAAAATCTCAAAAACCTTGGGTTTTTAAGTTCAGGTATAGGTTAGGTTACCCGACTTTTAAGATTTTTAGAATGGTTATACTCATTATACCCAAAAATGCGAATAAGTACCCGAAAAAGTCAGCACTCTAACCCATGCCCATAAAAATTAGCTGAAATAACGAGTTTCCCAAATCTCAGCCGAACCACAAAAAAATTAAGTGAAAATGTTTGTTTACCACTTAAATCTATGAACTATAAAAATTATGAAAAATTACTCTAAATTTAATAAAAACTTTTTAAACAATTTTTAGAATCAATTTTAGTCTTTTTCTATAAATTTTTTTTTTTACTTTTTGTTCTATTTTTTAGTTCCAAAATTCAAATGCAAAAAAGAGAACCATTATTATATATAGATTTTTTTTAAATGAATTATGTTATAAGTTACTTGTAAAAAAGATCTCCTGACAATTAATTTGGGAAAATTTGAAACTAAAAAATAAAGGGTATTCAAAAATGGTTGTCCGAAATTTCAAAAAGAATAAAAGTTGCGACCTTTGTTGAGTTGGCGTAAAATTTTTTTTGGTATATTCATTTTATTTTGGTTTTTCTTGGGTATGGTTAGACCCAAGTTTTTGCTGGAAAGGTAAAACTTAACGTTGTTGGAAGACTTTCAGTCATTGAATCTATGTAAGCATTTCAAATGATACGACAAAACAAGTTTGGAAAAATTGTATAATTACTTGAAGAATTAAAGATGGGTGCTAAGCGAATTTTGTTGGAAAAAAAATCAAAAAACAATCAATAGCTAACAAAAAGATGAAAAGAAAATGAGGATCCTAAATACACTTAAACTTACCCCGTACAACTTAGAAACATTGTGTTTTAAATTAAAGTTAATGCATTTAGCTTTTGAATGGAATACTTTTAATAGTATGAAAATTTAAATTCTTCAATTTTTTTTTCTTTGTAAAAAAACTTATCCAAAAGTTTGAAAAGCACTTGTAAATATAAAATTTTGAAAATGACACCTAAAGCTTAATTTCGATTTAATAATACATCTAAAAATATTTAAAAAATGACGAATTTTCTAATTTTCAATTTTTTACAAAAACCGTAAGCTTATGAGGTTTTTTCGACATATCTTCTGCAAAAATTATCAGAAAAAAATGATTTCTCCATAAAGTGATGCATCGAAATGGAATTTTAGATTTAATAACCACTGAGGACAAAGTCCGGTTGGGGTATTGGTCAATTCTGAGGGTTGGACACGTAAACAAAAAATTAAAAAAAAAAACAATTATTTTATCTATATTTAATTATGATATTTTGATATGATATTGAAAACTGGTTATTTTTTTTACTCAAGCTTGTTTGTAAGTCAAAGTTTATGCCAAAGTCATGACCAAGCGTACAGGGAGAGTCATTTGAATTTTAGGCCGGTCATATAAAAATAGAATTTGAGTCCTGAATAGAAAAAAATTTCAAGAAAATCCTTTCCCTAAATGTGCCACATAGAAGAATCGTAGATTTACTTCCAAAGACTTCTTTAAATTTAGCATCGTCAATATGTCAATTTAAAAAAAAAATAAAAATAAATTTTAATTACCACACATTTCCCAAGACACTTCCGATATTCATTCTAACCTCCAGGCCTGCTATATTTACTGATATAAGCACCAATGTTTTCCAGTTAGGATTGAGGCCTAATATTGAAGAGCTGTTCGTATCTAAATCTAAACTTTTGGCTAACAAAACAAAATTTGACATTTAGCTTTTATTTAATTAAAATATATTGTAATTACGTCTCTTAATTATTTTTCTGTTGTTTGCTTGAACAGATGTGTCAACATTTGTCTGTGGTGTTCGGAAAGAGTCGTGACCCATTGGCATACTGTTAGTGCTAATTTCATCACCGAATATAATTCTTCTAGCAAACGATCTTCGGTACCATATCTTTGGAAACACAAATACTTCCTTTATGTTTCTCATGTCGTAGATGAATGAAGTGCTGCCCACATCCGCCAAAATCGAGAGTTTAACCTCGTTCTGGCCAGAGTTTGAATTGGACATGAAGAGCTGATTTGGAACAAATTTGGACACAGCACGCTTATTACGCGATATGTTCACTTTTATGTAGGCAACTCGGACACTCAAGGAATCTTTTTCTTCAAAAACTGTCGAGTGAGCATCGTTGTAGTAAAATCTTGGGTCTATTGTGTTCCTGATGGCCAAACGGTTGTAAAATTTTAGGGAAAAATCAGACAAACTGCAGGTCAAATTAAGGCCTCCGTCATTGTAAGTTGCGGACAGACTGTTTGACAAAAAAAAATCGTTCGGCTCTTCTGATTTTAAAATGTTCTCAAGTTTGGTCTGAGTTTGTGAGTCCACGCGGCTCGTAGAGACAACCATTTCCACTGAGGGAAGTTTCAGCAAGCATTCCATGGTTGACTGGGGTACACAAGTGAACCGAATGGCCGATGGCTTCATGGAAACAAATACGACTACGTCAACTGGGAAGTAGTTCGGTTCTTTGTTGTCATTTATTTTATTTTTTATAGAATTTTCATCCAAAGATTCGGATTTTGGAATTTTGGATTTGGCGCCTTCTGGAGTGTTTATGGAAGACTTTAAATCGAATGGTTCTAGAGTTTGCTCTATAAAGTCCAGTAGAGCGGGACTTAGAACCATGTCGCGTGACATATACAAGTCTCTGCTGTTTAATCCTTGGTTTGAAGTTGGCATTGCGAAGCTCTCGATTTTTATCATGGCATATAGACTTGCTTTTTTGGTCAATTTTTCCATTTTTTTTTTGTTGGTTGACTCGCAGAAAGTTTGAACTCCGATAGCTGGAAATATGAATGTGGTCTTGCGGGAGTCAGAATCATGGTAAGTAGAAGTAATGTTGGGAGTAAAGTTTCCATTGCCTGCAAAGCCTTTCATTAGCTCAGGGCTGAAATAGCCGCCCGATACAGGCGAGTTCATGTAGGGAGAACGCACATTTGGCTGATTTGGAGGCTTGTCTGCGTGCAAAACGCATTTTCCACTGCTGATATCAATTTTGACACTGAGTTTGAAGTCAATTGTAGGTGCCTGACTTGCCAGCAACTGTGCTGCTCTGTTCTCGGGAGTAATATTCGGATTCGAAGTGGATGACATATTTTCATTTTCATTTTCTTCATAAAGAATTGAGGGATTCAAGTTTTTGGGTCGTATATTTGTTAAGTTAATGTCATCATTTGAAACGCTTTAGAATAGGAAAAATATTAATTTTATTAGTTTTATTATAAAATAGAAGCTTGATCGAAAATTATTTTAGAATTTTTTTGTTAAAATATTTTATCTGATTCTAAAAAAGCTGAATTTTTTATAGTTGTATTTTTTTCTCATCTTTCTTTTAAATTTTTTACAATTAAGCTTTAGACAAATTAGAATATCAAGTGGTCTTAAGATTTTTGTATTTAACAACAAATTACGAAAAAAATTTAAACTCTCCTAATTGAACGTAAAATGAAGTAAATTTGGCTTTGTGAATTTTCATACAAAAATTACAAAACAAAATTTAAATTCTAAAAAAAATAATGGCTTTTGAACTACAGATTTTATGTTATTTTAAAAAAGGTGAAACAAATAATGTTTCATTTAGCAGTCCATTTTAAGAAAAAATTAAAAAAAATATTTCCCAATAAATTGATTGTGGTCAAACTGTATATTTTCATTTATAAAGTTTTTACAATTGTAACGATGACAGAATTTTAACATTTAAATATGATAAATTTACAAAATGCAAAAAAAAATTCTGATTAACATCGAGACAAGAAATAAATAAATTTCAGAATATTGATATTTTGTTTTATCATTAATACTTTCCAGCTAATAAAAATTTATCTTTTTTTGTTGACTTTATTGAAACATATGTTCTTTCAATTTGTATAGTATTTAATTTCTTTAAAATTTTTACAGTTAATTTAAATTAATTCGACATGATAATATTCTTTTTGAAAATACAGAATAATTTTTCTTTTCCACATACTCACAGTTTAAAAAAAAATTTTTTTTTTCATTTAATTTTTTTTAAAAATCCTTTTAAAAAAGCATTAATATTTAAAACATTAATTAAAAAAAAAAAGTCGTTTTATAATGTCTATTATAAATTATCTCAAAATAACTAAAATCACCTTTTTTGAAATATTTTTAAAAATTTTTTATTGTGGAACTAGAAATCCAACTTTTAAAGCTGTGACCATCAAGTAGTTTTCGCAGGAACCATTGCAATTTCAAAAATTTACCATATTTTTTACTTATAAGCAAGCATTTAAAAATTTTTTGAACGAAAGTAAAAACATTTGATCAAAATAATTGAAATTATTGATTTATTAAATGTTTAAAAAGAAATATGTCCGAAATAGTAATCTAAAGAAAATAAAAGTCTTTTTTTAATAAAAAGTTTTGTTTCATAATTAAAAAAATTCCATAATATAAAGTGATTTGTAAATGAATATGGTCATTAAATCTTTTAAGCCTTTTTAGAAAAAAAAAACAGCGCTTTTTCGTATAAAGTATCTAAAAAGAAATTTCTATAAAATTTTAGACAGTTTGATTTTCTTTATTGCTTAATAACTCTTAGATTATTTTAAAATTCAATAATGTTAAAACTAATAAATAAAACAAAGATTTACAAATAAATAAATAAAATTTTTTATTTTTTATATTTTAAAAAAATTAATTTATTCTACAGAATTTGATTCTTATTTTAATTTCATTCAGAATTGGTCAAACGTCAAAGTCAGTCTTTTTATTCAAAGTAAAATTTTGGTCTTATTCTATGATTGCAACCAGTATTTACCATGCATAGACAATGAGATCAAACTTTTAAAAAATCATTTTCCTTTCTGTACTTTTTGTATTTTTTGTACTTTTTCAAAATATTATTTTATTTGGCCCTGTTCCTTTCTGTACTTTTTCTAATTAATTTATTTGGCCCTGTTCCTTTTTGTACTTTTTGTGATTAATGGTAATTTTAATCATTTTTTTAAAACTTAAACGGGGTCCGGGGCGAAGCCCTGGTTTAGGGATTCGGGTATGCTGGAGGTAAGAAAAATATTAGTTAAATTTAAAATTTAAAATTTAAAATATTGATTAAATGGTAATAAAAGATTTTTTTATTACCATTAAGAACAAAAAGTACAAAAAGTTTAAAAAGGAACAGGGCCAGATAAATTTAAATTATGAAAAAGTACAAAAAGTACAGAAAGTACAGAAAGGAACAGGGCCAAATAAAATAATTAAAAAATGTACAAAAAGTACAGAAAGGATTTTTACTTTTAAATATTTTCATTGTCTATACCTCGTATTTACTTAATTTTTTATCAATACTAAAGTATCAAAATTTTTACTATTTAAAAATCAATTTAAAAAAAAAATGATTTTATTGACATTGTTTTGATTTTTGTAATCAAGATGTAAATACCTTTTAAAGAAGTGTAATATAGCATCATAAAAATGCTCAGATTTACTACGGCTAAATTTTTAAATAAAATAAATTTTAATTTTTAAGTTCAAATAAATATTTGAGTGTAATAAAAATTTTCACAAACCTGTGTCTTCGATGCGAGGCATTTAGTCTTCGTATAACTGAACCTTTTTCGGGAATTGCCTCGTTTTCGAGACTCTTCTTTTCAAATGGATTTCTAATTACCGTAGTTGGTGTCAGTGTTTGATTTAGTCCAAGCTTGTTCTTGGTCTTAAATTTTTTTAATTAGCTTAAGTGTTCAACTAAATTCAAAAATAAAAAATAACCTTACTTTTACAAAAATTTGCTTGGCTTTCTCTGGATAACTAGCAAAACTCATTAGGTCTATTTTGGACTGGACCACATTTGCTTTGGAGGTTTCACCACGTTCCCTTGATTAAATTAATCATTTAGATTATTTGAAATTAAATTTAAAAAAAAACTACATGCACTCAATTAATTCTTGTTTTAGGCGTTTTATTTCAGGATCTTGATCATCTTGACTTGATGCTTGCTAGAAATAAATTATCATTATATGAAAATAAAGTAAAAAATGTCTTACTTCTAGAATACTTTGTGTATCAGCTAGACTTGTTACTGTATCCCCAAGCTTTGACAGCCACTTGCCAATATTTGTATCAAAATTAATATCGATACCTTCCATTTTCCATTTTACGGACAATATCCACAATGGCGCGTTTTCTGTTCAAAATAAAATGATTAATTAAATTCTAAAATATTTGAAAAATTTTTGAGGGTAGAATGTGTCTTGTTTAATTATCAAAAAATTAAATTAAAAAAAAATAGAAAATAATTAGAAATAATTTTGTCTATTTGGAGTGCTTGAATTTCATTTTTTTAGGTAACACATTTTTTAAGTAAAGCAACTAAAAATTTTTTTTTCTTATAACTTTTTGGTACTCTGAGCTGAACTGTGATGGACACGGTTTAGAGAAACTTAATTCTAACTAATTTCGAGGGCCTGAACATCTGGTTTCTATTAAAATTTGATTTAGGTTGAAGAATTAAAAAATTTAATTAGTTGGTTCGAAAGATTTTTCCTATAATTATAATTATTGTGAATATTGGAATAAATTATTTGACAACCAAAAAATAGAGTTTCACACACAATATTAGAATTGATCTAAACCACTTAAAAATTAATATTGATCCAAAACAAAATTTAGTAAGTAATGTTAAACTTACTAAAAAGTTTGATTGGAATGATGGAAACAACCAAGAAGCTTATGCTGAATCACTAAGGCATAAACTATTTAAAAAAAAAAATATATTTTTAAAATTGAATGAAACAAATAGTAATAAGTTGAAAATAAACATTACTGAGTTAATAAACGAGTTGGGGAGTACAATGCGCGAAACAATTGATGAAATAACCTCATTAAATTCTAACACTAAATCGGTTAATAACAAACATGTAAAGAAAAATAAATGGTGGGACGATGAAATGAAAACCCTCAAACAAAAAGTTAACAAAGCATACCTCCAATGGAAACATTCTGAATTTACTTCGGAAGAACTTGAGAAGCAACTAAAAATCGAGAAAAACAACTTCAGAAAAAAACAAAGACAAAAAGTAAAAATAATCGAAGATATTAACGTTAAAAGAATTAATACTCTGTTTCACGTACACCGAGACAAGTTTTGGAAAGAAATGAAAAGATTAAGAAAAAAGGATGAAAGTGTCAATGTCCCTATGTACGAATTACGGAATAACTTTGAAAGGCTTTTCAACGATCGAAATAATTTGACAAACGAGAATGACTTTATTAGTGCTCAAAACGAAATCAATAAATATGAGAAAGAGATAAACGAAACTCTTGACATTAGCACTATTAAGGTTGACCAAAATACGATAAAAGAAATAATTAAAGAGCTTCCAAATGGTAAATCTGTTGGATTTGGAGACGTAAGCAATGAGATGGTTAAATATGGATGTTTGGAGGAACTGTCCGAAATAATCGCAAAATTAATAGAACAAATGATAAAATACAACCAAATGCCATATTTATTTAATGTAGGTAAAATACTTCCTATATTAAAAAAGAACGATGGACTAACCGATGACATAAACAACATACGCCCAATCACATTATCAGACACTATCACTAATGTGTTTGAAAAGTATATACTGAATAGAATTAGTCAGAAACATGCCGATCCTCAAACACAATTTGGATTTAAAACAAAAAGCTCAACAAACCATGGTATTTATTGCGTGACAGAAACAATTCAACACTTTAAAATGAGAAAGAAGAAATTGTTTATTTGCGCTATTGATGCTAGTAAAGCATTTGATAAGGTAATTAGAGAAATTATGCTGAAGAATATGATAGGAAAGGTGGAACCAGAAATATGGAGAGTATTAAAAAGCTATTACCATAACTCATTATCAATTGTGCAGAATAAAAATGAAATTTCATCAATTTTCACTACGACAGTTGGTGTAAAACAAGGAGGTCCGCTATCACCGAAATTGTTTTCAATATACGTTGAAGATCTGATTAACGAAATAATGGAAACTGACTTAATCACTGATATAAATGGAATAAAAACAGGCATACTAATGTATGCTGATGATCTGTTAATAATGACAGAGTCTATTAAAAAAATGGAAAAAGTATTAAAAATGTGTGAAAACTTTGGAATGAGAACTGGAATTAAATTCAACCCGTCTAAAACTCAGATAATGCGAATTAATGGCCAAAAAAAAGATAATGCTAGACTTGAACTCTGTGGAGAGGAAATAGAATGGGTTGGAAAAATTAAATATCTCGGGGTGTGGATTGATGGAAAATGCTACAGTAAAGAGCACTTAAGAGAGAGGAGACTAAGTACATGGAGAGCTTTCTATCTACTGAAACAAAACCTAGACCTCAATAGTAGTAAAATGAGCCCACAGCTAAAAGCACACTTATTCAAAACATACGTAAGACCTATCACATATTACGGATTAGAAAATTGCGTAATTAGTAAATGTGAAAAAAGTAAGATTCAAACTATGGAAGGTCTTATGATTAAACAGATGCTTGGCCTCGACAAAAGATCACGTACGACCAATCTACTGTATGCACTAAATATTGAACCAGTTATCTCGAAAATAAAAAAATTAAAACTGAATTTTGCATCCAGAATAATTGGTAATGAGTGTACTGGAAAAATATTTAGAACGAAAGAAACTGATCGAAATAACGGTAATAAACTTGTACAAGAGTTAAGAGAGATTCTTGGCTCGAATGAGTTCATTACTCAAGAAATTTTAACTAAAAAGTAAATAAAATCAAGGAAGAAGACGAGATAAAAAGTAAAAATGGAATATGTGAAACTATAAAATTTTGCCTGGAAAATATGGACGAAAGGAAAGAGCAATTAAAATTAATAGTTAAAGCTTACTCATGTAAAACTGGTCCTTAAGTGATAGAATCAAACAAAACTCAATAAAATTCGATGCGTTCTTGGTTCTTGTTTTATACGTGACTGAAAAATAATAACAAAGGGATAAACAAAATTTAAAAAGAAAAAAAAAAAAAAAGGAAAAAAAAAAACTTACATACGACTTTTCAAAAGGTTTTATCTTTTTTTTTTTTGTATCTCAATATTTGAATATTTAATCTAAAATTAATCTTTTGTGGTATTTATGTAATAATTTATTTTAATATTTTAATTTCTTAAACATAATTGTAAATTAAAAATAGGAAAACTAACAGTACAAAAATCCTTGTATTTAATTTATTTTTAACATCGCCAAGTCTGGCGTAATTTTATGAATAAATAATAATAATAATAATAATAATGTTGAATTAAAAAAATTACCTAATTTTCCTTAAAGTAAATTTTATATACTGTATCTTATGTTTAAATCGATGTTTACTTCCTGTACATTAAAAAACTAGAAAAGCTTTTAATTGAAACGGGAATGTATAATTGTATTTATTTTTTTAAATTAAATTTTTCATTTTAATTGATTGTTTTATATAGAAAATTAGTTAATAAAAAAAATTGGCATTGGATGTGAAACCCTTATTTTTGGTTGTCATGAAACTACATTCTTGAATTTAGTATACTTTGGTTAAATATCAGAAATATTTTTTACTTTTCGTCAATTTTTTACAGAAAATTAAAAATTAAACAATTATCAATACTGAATTTTGCGATGTATCATGGTAAGAACAGGTTTAAACATAATTATCAAAAGTCTGGATTAAATGGTAAATGGTGAGCTCGGCGAAACGTCAGTAGAATAGGATTTAAGGGTCATAATGTCCTTTAATCTCAAATCAAGCAAACAGTGTTCATCTACACCATCTAAAGCAAACCATATCTTTATACTGCATTAGTCCGGTCTCACTTAGAGCATGCCGTTAGTGCATGACCGTCATCAGCTAAAGCATACCTAAAAGTACTTGAAAAAGTGCAGAAAGAAGCACCAAACTAGCAAGATCAATCAAGGATAAAACGTATAAAGAGAGATTGAACGAATTAAGCTTGTTGAGCCTTGAAGATATAAGAATAAGAGGCGATATAATTCAAATGTATAAAGCTGTCAACAATGATGAAAGAATCAAGTTAATGGAATTAATTTTTCCAAAAGTATGCCTTTAAATTTTATAAGATCACACGGAAATTGTTACTTTAAAAATTGTAATGAATTGTAATGTTTATATTAGTACTGTTTATATTAGTATTTGGGCCAGAGTTGTTTAAAAGTTCCAAATTTAAGTCCAAGTCATAAAAAAATAGTCAGAGCCAAAGACTTTGATTTTTTTTTTAATTCCGGCCACATGGTTCCAGGGAGTTATTGTGGCGGTCTAATTAAAGTCAAAGTAACTAAAGACTTTGATTTCTTTGGACAGAACTTTTATTTTAATTTAATTAGTACTAAAACTCTTTGTCACTAAAATTTCAAGTCCGGACTTTAATTTAAAAAAAAAAAGAAGTCCGAATCGGACTTGACTTGGGACTTTTGACTTTTAAACAACTTGTAGGACCTAAAGGTATGATTTTTTTAAAGAAAAGAGTGGTGTCACATCAGGATTGTGTGTCAGCAAAGTGGTAAAAACAAAAGAAGTGTTTGGTGAGCAGTTTCGAAGAAGTGTTTGGAATGGTGAAGAAAAACGACTGTAATGGCCCCTAAGACTAAAGTAAAAGCATAAAACCATGGTATTACTGAAATTGAGCTCAAATTTTTATTAATTTTAAATTGTTTAGCAACAATCTGGGTGTTTAAGGAAGAATCGATTTTTTTAAAAGGACAAAAATTTTAAAATGTTTAAATTAAATTCTAAAATGTTGAGCTTACTTAGTAAATTTTTGGCATCATTTCTTCTGTGAAAGGCTCTGGGCTTTGGCTTATCAATAGTGCTTGAGCAAACCTCATAATAGCCCGACGGAACAATCCATGAATTGATCAAATTTTTGTGAAAAAAGCTGGAATGAGCCCTGCTATCAGTCGGACTCAGAATCGGCACCCAGTCCGAACTAGACAAATTAAAATTCTCTATAAATCTCAAGCTAAAGTTGCTAAACTGGCCCTTGCTCACAATGCACCCGCTAGAACACGCAAAAATGGCAGTCTCGTGAAGACTAATGACCAAACAGTCCATGTTGGACGCAAAAAAACTCTTGTACATCTTGCCCGACAGGGGCAACGCAAGCCCCAGTCCAGTCACTCGAAGCTTTAGGGTCAAAAAATTTTCAATGTTATTTTTGTCCGGCACATTTTGCGGAAATGTGATCGGCGATGTTGTGCTGCGCAGAAAATCTGTCTGATTCGACAACTCTTGTCTTTGTTGCAGCCAAAACTCGTATGTATCCTTGTAGTTAAGCCAGAACAAAATGGCACAATCAACTGCACCTGGTTGTAGATAGAAGCGTGGTTTTTCAACCGTGATTTTGATCGCTTCTCTGTCCAAATTCGAGCTGGTCCTTTTTCTCTCATTTCTCAGGTCAAATTTGGTGTCAAAATAGGCCAGTTGATACCAGTCATTGGTGAGTCCGTCATCGGAGCAGTTTTTCCTCAATTCAATGCTTAGCTGAGACTTGGTCTCCACATACGGCTTTAGAGAGAAATCAAAATTTTTGGCCAAGTCCGCCAATTTGAGTCCATCAATGCCCTCCGGATTTCTAAGGTTGGTAAAGCTCAAACTGCTCTTGTCGCTTGTGTAAATGCTCAGGGCCGTGTCCGACGGTGTTATGCCGGTGACAGATATCTTTCCCATTTCTATCTTAAAATCGTAGAAGAAATAATTGAGCACAGAGCTTTGGGGCTGGCTGTGAGACGAGAAGCTCTCGGCCGTGTTGGACCTGGCCGAGCGTGGCGTATTCGCCACTGCGGGCTCGCTTACTTCTTCGAAGCCGTACACAGCTTGGAGAATGTTGTTTATTTCTTTCAGAAAGACCTTGGCCACAAACACCAGCTGAGCAATCACCTCGGCATCAAGCTCCCTGTTCAAAGGCGATATCTCGACCGAAAACCTGACCTCGGACAGATTGAAAAATTTCTGCACCCTATTGGCCTCAGACTGGCTATCCGACAAAAATTTTGACAAATGCTTTCCTTTTAGGAAAATGGAAGGCAAAAAAAAGTTAGTTCGCTGCTCAAGTGGCTTCATGGTCATAAAAGTGGACTTCAAATCTTCGTCATTTATTTGGTCGTCGCACTGAAAGCTCAGCGAGTGTTTGTTGAGCAGACAGCTGAAGTGGGACTGATCGTTGGTCAAAGTGAGGGTGCACTCGACATCTTGGATCAAGTAGGCCGCTTTTAGGCACGGCGTTTCCAGCAATTTGGCTCTGACTTCCAGGCCGTCGAATTTTGATTTGAAATTGAGCTTAAATTTGTGCAAGAGTCCTTTTTTGTTGTCTGCACTAAGGGACATTTGGTGCTTGCTTTTTCTGGACAGAGTGCGCTTGGATTTGCTAGACAAGGTCTCGTTTTCGAGCGTCATGGTCTGAAGAGAGGGAGAGGGTACGCTGGCTTTGTCCGCTTGCATTTCCGCTTTGGTCATTTTGTCCTGAGTAAATGAGCTGGAGGTTTTCATGTCGTTTTGTCGTGCTTTTGACTTTTCTTGACCAGAAGTTTGCTTTTCTTCCTTGGAGTGCTCTTCGTCGTTTTCGAATATGCCGAAATTTTTTATTTCCGGCAATATGTTTTGCTCGATCACTTTGGATTCGCGGATCACAACTCCGTGGACAATCACAGGCTGTATAGGCACATCTATGTTGATCATTCCGATGTGCACAAATGAAGAAAATACACTCTTGTTGCTCAAATAGCCGAACAGATGCGACTTTTGAATGTTGAGCAAAACCACGTTTCTAACAACAAATTTTTGTTTAAATTTAAAAAAATAGATTTTTTTCAAAGCTACATTTTTTTGTCACTTTCGAAAAGTTTTCCGAAAGCCGAATCCATTCGAATATTCAGCGAGCCGTCGTATTGAAGCTTCGAGCTTGATCCTTCAAAATAAAAGCTGTCAATAAAGTTTTCCAGAAATTTGAAAAATATTTTTAATAAAATCAAAGATGGCAGTATTGTTTTGGGAAAATTATTTAAATAAAAAATTTCTACCGTAAAACCTTACAAGCTTTCCCGGGGTTAAAGGCTGCATAGTATACTTAAGAATATACTACGACCTCTGGTTTTTTTTATTAAATTATCTCTTTAACCCCGGGTTAAGCTTTTGAATTATTTTTTGTATAGTCTCATGGGACTAAAAAATTTTTTAAATTACACCTCCATGAGCTTAAAATTTGTTTTTAACACTCTTAAGCTTTGCAAAAAAAAATTTTTTGTTTTAAAAAGCTGCTTTTTTTCAGTTTTCATTTTCAATTGAATATAAATGAAACAAATAAAAATGAAAACCCCAAACAGACCAGCTTTGCCAAAAAGAAATAGAGGAAGGCCGACAAAAGAACAATCACAGGTATGGTCAGAATTAGTCGATGCCTTTAATAGAAACCAAATTGCTGGTTCGTCAGACACAGATTTAGAATCAAAATCTTTATCATCGTCGCCAGCTGTCTTTATTTTTTTTTCATTTTGTTTTATTTAATAATTTGCTAAAAATAATCGAACTAAATCGTTAGAAGCCCAGTGAAATTTAATTTTTTTTTAATTATAGCCCCATTAAAATTAATAAATTTTTATATTTTAACCCCGGACTAATGAGTATTTTTATTTTTTTAAATATGTGGTAAAAAACTTTTCGTTAATTTAGTACCCCACCATTTTTTATTGAGAACCCCATGGGGTAGTTTGCAAGGTTTTATGGTACTCTTTTTTAGAGATAAAAATTATTTTTTTTTTTTTAAATCTTTAAATTTGATTTTTATTTAGAGAAAAAAATCTAATTTTACTTTTTTTTTTTTTTTTTTTGGTGAGTTTTCAAAAAGTTTGAAAGTTTTTTTTCCCGAAAGAAATCAGTCCTTGTGTACCATCTGATGATCATCTCATTAATGTAAAGGTCAGTTAAAAATTATAAAAGTTAGACCCGAATAAAAACTAGAAGCACAAAAGCTGTGATTTTGGGTCTGGCAATTTCCTTGAAAAATAATTAACACTGCGCTAAATTTTGCTTAAAAAATCAAAAATTTTAAATTCTTTTTCTCTAAAATTAATAAAATATTTTCCCGAAAATTCGAAATTTTTATCATCATTTTCACATTAAAAATATTCTACCATAAATATCGATATTTTACTCCATATTTTTAGTAAAAAAAGGTAAATTCATTATACCATAGCTATATTGAGAAAAAAAAAATCAACCTACCGATAATTTTGCGTCCCATCAAAACAGTTGACTGAAAATTTTTCATTTGACCATTTAGCGCCAAATTTCCCACAGCCGCTTTAAAATTCACCTTACGAATGTTAAACCATCCAAAAAAGGACACATGACTTTTGTCCTTGATGGCAAAATAGTCCTTTTTGACATGGGCATTTCTCTCGTGGATTCTGAGAGAATTTTTTCTCTCCAGCAATTTCTCATAACTGGACTTGTGCTCATCTTTAAAACTTATGCTGCCATTGAGCTTGTTTTTTTCCTTTTCCAGGTCGACCGCGTCCGCAATTATCGAATAAATCTGATGGGCCAGTCTCAACAGCGGCATGTTCACCTCTTGGACCAAATTGTTCACCTGAATGCCAGCATCGATCTTGGTGTAATACTTGGCGTCAATGATCTTGACCGAATTGGCGTACAACGGGTTGTTCATGGACATGGTCTTTTTCTCACCGACCATTGCATCCTCAGCCTTGCCGGCCACTTCAGGTATTACCTGTCTCACGTTGATGCTAAAAATCAAGTCATCAAATGACAAAATGGTGGTTATTATTTTCTGGTCGGCATCCAGGTTTTTTGGCGCAAATGTTTTGACCTTGAAAAAGTTGTCCAACTCGGGATCAAATTTTAAAAGTGCATTCTTAATTCCATAAGAGCCAAGAATGTTTATTTGGACAGATTTTATGTTCAAATTGCCAAAGAGCAGTGAGCCGAATTCTTTGAACAAATTGTCCATGAGAGTGCCAGACGGTGCGTCTATGCCAATATAGCCGAGCACTGGCTTGAACATTTTATTTATGTTCTGAATGTCGGCTCGGTTTATTGGCCTTGTCATAGACGACTCGTCCGATGACTTTTCATTTTCCATTGAGTCATCGCTCATGGTTATTTTTCTCATCCTAGAGCTTTCTATCAGCTCAGTTTTGAACTCATTTCTTTGCGCCAAATTGACCACCATACTTTGATAGTGGTCTGTTTTTGTCACACTCTGTTCTTCGCCCAGATCGCCAGCCCATGCCATCAAAGTCTCATTGACCAGCTTTTTTACATTTCCGTCACTCAGATTCAACTCATTTTTAAATTGATCGCTAAAAAAAAGAAAGTAATTTCGCATCATGTTAACCAGCTTGCAGCTGGGGTCATTTTTGATCAAGTATGAGGGCTCGTCGAGGTAAGCTTGCAAAAATTTACTCGGCTCAAAAGTTGCCGAGTCCTTGGTATTGGCTTTGGAGCTTTTGGACCTGGACGAGAGCAGATGCTGGCTGTGTGGTTTTTTAAAGTTGTAGAATTGGCAGCTAATGACCGAGTCAAGGAGGTCTTTGTTGTTGTAGGCGCCGCGGAGCAGACAAGCGATGGTTTTGTTGAGGGAATTGGTGCGCGTGGTAAACAGCTGTTTTACTGAGCCGATGCATTCTTTGGACGCACACATCCAGCTAATTACTGCCGGCGACACTGAGCTCAACAAATTCCAATCGAATCTGGAAAAGGGAATTTTTCGCTTTCCTTTCGGAGAGGTCGGTGGCTCTGGAAACGAGAACCAAATGTTCTGAATGTCAAATTCACAAATTGATATTCTGTTGTTGAGCAGCTTGTCATTGGCATCGTCATTTATTTTCTTAATGGCCTTGATGCTGATGCGGTCCAGGGCGCACTCTTGCATTATGATGCATTGTAGATTCGAGTCGCCTACATTGTAGTCAATTGAAGTCTTAGAGTTTTCATTAGATATGCATGAAAGCTTCACTGTTTTGTCCATTTCACTTCTGCCATCGTTTTGATTGAGGATTTTTTTCAGGTTGTCCGGGTCGTACAAGCGACAAAATTGACTATCTATTTTGTCTATCATGAAAATAGCGTTTGTTCGATTTTGGCAGTCAATGAGCTGTGTTTGAATGGAATAAATACAAATGGACAGCAGACTTAGAGTTATGAACTCGTCCGGATTTGCCAGTGTGCTGACAAATGCGTTGGAAATTTTGTCGCCTTCGGCCAGACCGCACTGCAATGAAAACAGTCTTATTTCTGGTATTTTGAGCGACACTTGTGTCTTGGAAATGGCCTCGATGAACGACTCGGCTATCGAGTTCGTGATTGTTTTGGACTGAAGAGCGGAAATCATTGAATTTGGGTTCATCTGGTAAAGCTTTAGCGAGTCAGTGAAGCGAGTAAGTGCCGTCAAAGACAGTGGAGTTATGTAGCATTCAAAAGTCCTGAATTTTAAGTTTATTCTTCGTTTAATCACACTCTCATCTTCGTTAAGGTCATTTGACGAGGAGTCTGTTTTGCCCAAAGACCGGGTTTGGTACTCGGTAGAGACCAAATTGGTAAAATCAATGCCTTTTTTTCTATAGCAAAAAAATATGTTTCTATCGCTGAAATCGTCATAGAACGGGTAAGAGCTGGTCTGGTTCCAGTTGCGCACATACGCTCTCGACAAGTATTTTAAGTAGCAGTATTTTGGCAAGCTGGAATCCAGTATGGGACGTTTTATGTCAAAATTAAGGTCCATTTTAGGCTCCGAGTCGAATACATTTGAGTATTTGACATCGGTGTTGTCAAGTGGCCTCAGGGTCGCATCAGTGGTCAAATGTTCACTGTTATCTGACGTGTTCAAAGGCCCTAGGGAAAAGTATGACTGCTTGCTTTTGGAACTCCGGCTACTTTGCAGACTTTTCAAGCTTGTTCGTGGTCTTTTTGATTTTGGCTTTTTTCTGATGGTGTTCACATCGTCATCTTCTTCATCTGCAGTGTAGTAGTCGTCAAATTCGGAATTTTTGGATTGTCGATTTGCCAAAGTGGACATCGACGATGAAAGACGGATCTTGCTCTGCTTTATTTTGGACTTGCTAAGTGAACCATTTGATTTGTTGATTGACACATTTTCTGGCCTTGGCACACTCAGCCCAGTCTGGTTCATCAGTTTTTTTTCGATGTCCTGATTTTGAAACAACATGTCATTGTAGTCGTAAGACTCGTCCGGGTAGGATTTGAACATAATTGGCTGACTTTGGGTTATGTGGAGATTGGGATGGAATAGGCTCTGACCAAAGTGTGGATTACAGCGCGAAATGGATTTGTCCAGATCGAAAAATTCAAAATTTTCTGGTTTTAGTTGGTCCAAGCAGCCAGTGTAGTCGAAAACGCTGTAGTAGTTGCAGCCACCTACACATCCACATATGTGGTCCGAGTTGAATTTGTAGTCATGCCAGAGAAAAAATAGCCTTTTAGTTTTGAGGTCGTGTAAGTGTAAAAATTTGACCTGTTCCTCTGGAGTGCCTTTATCCAAAGTCAAGTCGATGGTAATTTTGCCACTTGATAAACTCGAACACTCGAACCAGTAATTAAATTCGTTCGAGTCAGGCTGTTTAGCATTTGATTGATTGAAAGTAGACTCTAGGGTCACGTCAGAATTTTTATTTTGGTCATCCATGGTCACTGTGTGCTGGCTTGCTGTTCGGTCCATTTTTGAGCAAATGGTCGACGAGTTTAGGGTTGATATTGAAATTGAAGAGAGCGAAGAAGAAGAGGAAATGTTGGACACAGAGTCGGCTTTTGAGTTTTTAATGTGTGAGTGGTCAAAGATCCGTTTGAAAGTTGATGTCTGGTACGGAATGACATTTTCTGGTTCATTGCGACTGGCTTCGTTGATAAACAATTTTAGAAAAAATTGACCAACACATGCTGATAGTCCTTTGGCATAGTCTCTTGTATGAGAGTTACACACCGACATGCGTACTGGATGAAGCTTGTAAAAAGAATTATGAAAAATATGCTTAAAATATTAATTATATTTTAATAAAGTGATAAATTTTTGCCCACAAGCATAAACATTTTTACCACAAATCCAAATCTTTTTAACACATGTCACTGCAAAACACTGTACAAAAAAAACATTCTTTTATATTTAACCAGACAACTGGTTGACAAAAATTTTCTGTGTTAAAAAAAATTAAATTAATTTCGTAGATTAATTTTCAGGATTATTTGTTAAAAGAATGTTTAAAAATTTATTTACAAAAAATTTTGCAGCATAGTTTGTTTAATTCAAAATCAATTCAAGATCTAATTGTGGGAACAGTTTTTTATTTTTGAGTGACACTTTTTTGTTTGTGGCGACTAGTTAGATCATAGAGTTTTGATAAACAAAAAATAAAGAGTGAGTTGACAATAAAATATAATTTATTTGGAATAGATCTTAAAAAATAAAAAAAATAAAAGCTAATTAAGAGAAAAAAAGTCAATCGTTTTTTCGAATTTCAAGTGATTAAATTAAAATTCACATTGCACAAAAAAATCGAAATATAAATAATAAGAATATTATAAAAATATAATTCTCAATTTAGTATTTGTTAATTTTATTTCCTGAACTCTGTTCTTTTTTTAAAGTGAAAATTGCTCGAGCATGAAGACTTTAAAAAAAGACCTAGCTGAATCTTTCACCAAACAAGACTCCGTCTTCTTTACTACTTACATTACGTTCAAAGAAATGATTATATTTTGAGGGGTCATGCAAAGATGGCTTTTTCAAACCAAGAAAAAAATTTCAGCACATAATTTGACTAAGGGAAAAAAAATGCTCTCCTTAAAAAAAAAATTTTAAACAAAAATTTATCAAAAACAAATATATATTATAACAAATATATATTATTAAAATTAATATCTATTAAAAACTTCCACTAAATTTACAAAAAATTTTCGAATTCTTGGAGATTAAAAAATCCAAAAAACGAAAGGAAACTGGGAGATGCGGATGCAAATATTTTATTAAATTGGGCTAATGAAGTCAGCAGTTACCTTTAATAAGCTACTGGAAAACGACGAATTTGTTAATAAACCTATAAAAGGTCGTCCAAAAATTAGCCGGAAATTGGTTTTCTTTAGAAAAGATATTAATTTGATTTTAATTTATTTTATATATAATTTTATAAACACTATTTAAAAAAATTATATGACAAATTTATTCAATTTTTTTTTTCACCACAAAAAATTTTTGTTAACCAGTTAATTTAGTTGAATATGTAAAAATTATTTTTTTATGAATTCGGAACAAAAAAATTGTGTTTTGTAGTGATTTGTGTTAAAAAGTTTTTGGTTTGCGGGGAACAGTTTTTTAATTTTGTAGAACCATTTATCTCTATTCTCATCTACTATCAATGAAAAAGTCGGATAAAAAAATAAAAATATTCTAATTGTTTTTACTCTAAGTAAATTTTTAAATTTTTATTATTTTGGAAAAGATTACCTGTCTATCTACCATTAGTATTTTTTCTTTGAAAATTAATAATTGATTAATTACAAATAAAAAAAAATAAACAGTTTTTCAATTTTGTAAAAAATAAATCAACCCTTTGATCATTTAGTAAATTTGATCGCTTTTCAACAGGAAATACTAAAAAAAAACCATTCAAATTTTTAAAACCACTGAAGTAAGATAAAATGCAAATGGAAATTATTTCAAAATAATAAACCATGTGACAAAAATGATACTAAAAGGTGAACGAATATATTTTATTTACTCGTGGAAATCTGTAATCTGTATTTTTTTTATTTTTAAATTTAATGGATAATAATTTTAAAGTTTTCTATAAAATAGAAGTTATCAGGCGTGATTTGTCAATCAAGACTCAGTAATTCTTTAATTTTTAGGGATATTTTTTGTTGGAAGGGTAAAATTTCATTTTGTTATAAGACTCAATTATTGAATCCATGTGATCATTTTAAATGATAAGCGTGTGTAGCAAATATGCGACCAAAAATGTTTGGAAAAATTGTGGAATTAATTGAAGTAGTAAAAGTGGGTGCTAAGAAAAAATTGTTGGAAAAAATTCAAAATACAGCTAACAAAAAGATTACGATTTAAATTTTTCTATATTTTTTTCTTTAAAAAAAGCTTATCAAAATTTCAAGTCAGTGCATCAAAAAGTATTTGAAAAATGAAGAATTTTCTAGCTTTCAATTTTTTACAAAAACCTTAAGTTTTTGTTGTTTTTTCAGCATAACTTCTTAAAAAATTATCAGAAAAAATATATTTTCACCATAAAGTGATTCATTTTTCATACGTTAGATACTTTGAACTGTTGAATTCAAAAAAAGTTTAGAGTTGGCCAAAAGTCCATGTTACTTCGACTAAATTTAATTTATAAAAAGAATATAAAAAACTTGTCTTTTTGATCAAAAATGAATATAATTCTAAATTAAATTAATTGATTTTTCTAGCAGAAAGAAACCAACAAACAAAAAATATTGAAAGTCAAAGTTATGATTTGAACTAGCGACTTTTTTACAACTCTATTTGAATAGAGAAAAAATAAGGTAGATTTGATAAAAGTTAAGGAACTGGTAAGAATCTAGCTCAAAAATTTCTATAAGAATCTATGTTGTAAACCTTTATTTTTGAGCCTTTGTTACTTTATTTCTTGATTTT
Source organism: Brachionus manjavacas (assembly GCA_019054805.1). Lineage (NCBI taxonomy): Eukaryota > Metazoa > Rotifera > Eurotatoria > Ploima > Brachionidae > Brachionus > Brachionus manjavacas. The sequence goes on along the minus strand of JAHQIY010000003.1, from coordinate 9,010,335 downwards.
ATTTTTTTTATATAAAATTCATTAAAAAAGTATGCTTTTAGTAAATTTTTCTGCACATAATTGTTTTTAGTCATCTAATTGGCATTCGTTTTTTGAAAGCTGAATTCACTAGATGTAAATAAAGCATGTAGACCAGACCTCATTAAATATTTTGTTTTAAAAAAGACGGCAGATAGTGCTCCAGTTCCTATTATTTTTCTCTTTCGTTTATCACTAAGTCAAAGAAAATTGCCTAAAAAATGGAAAATAGCAAATGTTACTCCAATTTTTAAAAAAGGAAGTAAATTTAAAGCAAGTAATTATCGTCCTGTTTCCTTAACAAGTAACCTTTGTAAGAATCTCAAGAGCTTATTAAAAGACCACATGAAATCTAATCTTATACAGCACCATTTATTATCAGATTTTCAGCATGGTTTTATTCCGCTGAGATCTTGCTCTTCGAATCTTTTAGAGTCATTAAACTTTGTTACGTTAGGTCTTAGTAAAGGATTAGCTATTGACATTATCTATACCGATTTTTCGAAATCTTTGGAAAGGGTTTCACACAGATTGTTAATTTTGAAACTCAATGCTTATGGTTTTAATGGATTAATAATTGACTGGATAGTGGATTTTCTTTCAAATAGAAAGCAGAGAGTTTTTTTAGGTTCATCAATGTCTAAATGATTGGAAGTTACTAGTGGAGTCTCACAAGGGTCAGTCTTAGGACCGCTTCTTTTTTTGATATTTATTAATGATCTATCTAGTGTTGTAAAAAATAAATGTGAAAAATATGCTGATGATACAAAAATATTATTAATTGTTAGGGATGTAAAAGACGAGATTTTACTTCAGAAAGATATAGATCATATTTCAAGCTGGTCTTTCCTCTGGTCTCTTGATTTAAACATCGAAAAAATCTTGTCATGCATATTGGTTCAAAAAATCCAAAATTAATTATACGATTTTTAATACTATTCAAGAATCATTACTTTCCTTCGAAATTACGAATATGACAAAAGACTTGAGTTGTTAGAATTAACTGACCTCAAAGTAAGAAGAATGAGGGGTGATTTAATTGAGATCTTTAAAATCATTAATGGATATGAAGTATACAATTTGAGGAAACACACAAAATGCATTGTTAGAGAAGATGTCAAAAATTGTATGCATCGTTATCATTTTATCGTTAAATTGGAATAGTCTATATGAAAAAAAGTTAATTCTAAAACAAAAAATATTTTTAAAACTAAACTATGGCTTAAAAAAAATATTGTTTACTGCTATAGCTTGTAAAAGCTTAACCCTTTTTGGGTCGCAGTATTTTTTACTACTACTACTATCTTGTTTAGAAATTTTGACAAAAAATAATGGCATGAAAATATATTTGCAGACATAGATATAAATAAAACTATTTTTTTCTAAACTTAACTTAAAAGTTTTCTTATTTTAACTTTAAAATTAACTATTTTTGAATAATCTTTTATATTGACCTAATATAATTTATTTTGATAAAATTAAAATAAAAAAATAACAACTGATTAGTAAACTTACATTAAAATTTAAAGCTGTGCCTGATTCAACGAGATAGATATCGATCAAATCGAGAGAAAATCTAGTAACTTCATATTTATACGGAAGCCCAGGGTCAGTCCTGTTCCAGTAAACCGGTTTTAATTGATATTCATCCTCGAACAAAAGCAAGAGCAATGACTCAATTCCATGCAGAAGAGTTTCCACTTGGACGGGACTGACTGCACCAGTTACATCTCCCAACAAAATTTCAAGTAACCATGCATATTCAAGTGTGTCGGTTTTTAGTCGTTCCTCATCTGAGAACATAGCATGACCTCTCACTTGCACCGAAGACAAACACAAGTGTCCTTGGTGAAGATTTTGGTCAAATTTTCTATCAACCAAATCTTCTATAAAAATATTGACCGGATCGACAAACAACTGAAGTTTTGTTTCACTGTATTTTTTATCTAATTCCAAAGCAAGCAGCTTAGTAAAGCCGATTGGAAAAGGAGTGTTACCAGCACCGTCAGTCGGGTCTAGGACCAAGTGTCCGTTTATATTGTGAATTGCCAGAGATAGCTGGACCGAGAGCGGTCTGAAGTTCCTTGGATCTTTGTGGTTACAGGTCAACAAGGAAACTGGTATGTCATAATAAGGCTTAGATACCATTGAACCGCCCTGGTTTGCTGTTGAGCACAGAGGGTCCAAATTTTTGGCTATTTCAGAATAAAACTGGTCCCAGCTGAAATAAGCCTCCTAAGAAAAAAAAGTTCACATAATTTAATAACATCGAAAAAAATTCTTTTACTTTTATGTACCAAAGACGCTTCAGAAACGTTCCATATAGCATGACCAAAGACGGACCAATTTCGATCTCTAAGTAAATTGTGTCCGGATTGAACACTTCACAGTCGAAATGAGGACTATTAAAACTCTTAAAATAGCTAACAGAAGGAAGATCTTAATTAACAAAAAAATAAATAAATAAATAAAAAATTAATTAATTTACTTTTATTATTCCAATCAAGTAAAGGAGATGGATGGTATTCAAAATTGAGCATAACTGAAGCATTTTTTGCTTGCCAACATTCGATCCAATTTTCAACAAAATGGTTAAAAGAACAACCAATATTTTTATTAAACCTGACATGGTTTTTGGCATCTGTGTTCTCAATTTTGGAGTTTTTTGACTTTGAATGACTATTGCTTTTCTTTGGTTTGCTAGATCCTTTTCCAGGATTAATTGTTGGAGTAGTTAAATTAGACTCGCTCGGGCTAAATTGACTCCAATGATTCGATTCAAAAGTGCACTTTTCAGCTCCGTTAAACGGAATGTATTTGAGATTTTTTTTCAAGATTTTCAGCAAAGCTAAATTGGCGTTTGTCGGCGGAATTATGAATCTTGCACAAGCATCAAATATTTTGACATCAAGGAGCACGTTTGTTTTTTCTGGATGAAAGTCTTCAAAGTTTATGTCCAAACTTATGTAGGCTTCTTTAGCCAGAACAGCGAAAAAAGCTAAAAAAGAAATTTATTAATATTTTGACTGATTGATATCTCAAAAATTTTCAATACTGACGCCATTTTTAAACGATATTTTAAAGATTTTTTTAAGCTGAATGTTGACAGATTTTGATAAAAATCCTTTAGGAATTTTTATTTTAGGAACAACTAAGATAATTTGTTCATGGAAGAATCTTGATTTTGTGGAATTTTTGTCTTTTATAGGACTGAATAGATAATCAAATTTATACACATTATGATTTAAAAAAAACAATAAGATAATCTTAGAAAATGATCTACCGATTTGAAAAAAAGGATTTAGATTTTATTAAGGAAATTAAAATTTGTATATAATTAACTAAGATAAAATTATTAATCTGTGCAACCACTTTAGCAGAATATTTAATACAAACAGTCCAGATTAGAAAAATATCATTTTCCCAAATAATTTACAACACCTTCTGATCAGTTTAAGTTCTTTAACTAAACCTATTCCGATTTTTTTGCTGAAGTTTCTTCTAAATAATTTAAAAGAATGTATGTTATTTTATTAGGGTCTACTAAAGCTCTGCAAAATTACTGCGAAGGTTATTTTTAAATGTTTAAATGCTGTATCAAATGCTTAGTTTTGAAGAGTTTTTTCAGAACTTCAGAATTAAATAATCCTAAGGTTGACAACAGAAAAAACAAATTAAATTATCTAATTTATAAAATAAAATTAATCTGCATCTATGAAAAGCTAGCTAATTTTTTCGAGGGTTTAATTCTTTTTTAGAAATAATTTTAAAAAAAGATTGTCAGCACATATTCGAGTAAATATTCTGCATTTTTTTGGGTATCTATTTCGAGGTTTGCTGAAGAGGATAGTAAATCTAAATGAATTAAAGCTACCTGTTAATCAAAAAGAATCTGATGTCATTTAGTGTAGAAAGTCCTTGGAAAGCACTTTTACAAATTATTATGGATTTAATAATTAATGGAAGCAAAAGCTAGTCTGGTATCGCTGGACTTCCAAAAAAATTTTGAATCGAATTATCCTACTATTTTGTCTTAAATTTGTATAACTTTTGACTTTAACAGGTGCCTATGGAAGAAAGGCTAAGAAAGTTGGGGTTTAAAAAAAAGAAAAAGTTCAACAAAAGCTCCGCTCGGTGATTTTTTTTTATCTAATTCATTTAATAATTGATTCTTAATTCTCGCTATTTATAATTGTAATGTCATTAATTTTTTTAATTCTTTTTTTCTACTATTAATGCCTAAATTATAAAACATTCAGCATTTAATTAGTTCTAAAAAAATTTTTAAATTTTAAAACATTTATTTTATTTTATTTCATTTGATTTATAAAATTGATTGTTATTACGTAGTAATTTTTTTTATATAAAATTTTGTGGAGACCTCTTTGTAGTTTTTGATGACCATAAATGCGGTGGTGAAGTTTGGAGTAAAAATTTTTGCAAAATATGTTTTATTCAATTGAAAACTTGTTTTATTTCAATTATTAACAATTATTTTAAAACTAAATATTCACTCTTTTAAACATGATTCCTATTGATCGGCATTTTCTCTTAAGTTAAACTAAAAACTAATTTTTTTTAGTTAACTAAATCTTTTACCAAATTTTATTAAATTAATATTATCAAGAAAAGAAAAAAGTCCCAAGTACAATTATTGAATTAATCGTTTAAAAAAATGTAACAAAAAAATTAAAATTATTTGCTTATTAAATTTAAAAAAAAATTAAGCCCTATAACAAAAAATAAAATTATATTTTAAGTCGAATATGTAGAAAAAAAAGAGAAGCAGTATTGTCATTTTTAATAAATTTAAATATAGACAGTAAATGAGATTAGAAGATCTTAGTGGTTAAGTATGTCTAACGATTCAGTAAATTAAATATTAATTATATGTTATTCAGCAAAATATGTGTTTATATTTTTGATAAAATATGAAAAAAAAATTAAAATTGATTTAATTTTTTAATTTTAGATGACTAAACTAAATAAGTATAGTCAAGACCGATCACTAATGATTTGTAAATCGTAAACAAAAGTAAAAAATAAATAAATTACTCTTAGAAGGATAGATCGAGACTTTTTTCTGAATTTGTTAAACAATTTTTTGGTTTTTATTGTTAAAATTGTAAAATCATCACTTTATTTTTTAATTTTTAAAAAATGTTTTGCTTTTCTTTAATTTTTTCTGCTCCAAACTTAACCGCCGCTCATAAATAAAAAGCTCAAAAAATTTCAAATCAAATTCTAATTTTTAGTAATCTAATAATTAATTTTTTCTTATAATTAAAAAATTTTTAATTTTTCTTACAGTTATTTTCCAAAATTTGAGTATCAATCCAGTTATACTGGTTACAAGGCAAGATAGCCTCTAAATTGTTAAGTTTGACTTTTATTTTGTAGATAAATGGCACAAAATGTCTCACATCACTCATTACCCGGGTCGACCAGTCATAGATAAGTTCTTGGAAAAAATTTTTGTGATAGAAAACAAAATATGTAGAGCCATTGAACAAATCTACATTAATATTCCAGATTTGAAGATCGTTCCATACAAGAGGATAATTAATGTCTACATCTAACTTAAGCTTTTGAGTGCACAAAAACTCGCTGAATGAAAGATTAGTGGTACTCTGTACCGAGTTGAATTCGCCGTATATTTTACTCTTGTAGCCGTACTGCTTGGTTAACCATGGTATACTGATGCGAAGAAATGACTCAACACGGCATCGTAGAGTTAGTTTTCTTTCTACAGGTGAAAATTTTTTTTGAAATTCAGAATAGTCTTTTACATTTGAAGAAGTTAAATTTTCCAAGTTGACATTTCCAACTTGAGGTGTCGAAGTAAAAATTAAATTTACTTCGGTATTTGGATCTTTGAGGACTATTTCAAAGTCAAATTTTGAAGTTTGTCTACGTTCGTTTAAAGTGGGCTCTGGCTGAGGCTCCAGGGTTTCATATGTCGATGGGAAGAAGAACTTCCATAAAGCTTCACGCTGACGATCGTACCAAGGACCGTAGTTTAGTATTGTTTGTTTGTTACAATTCAATTTCAAACTCCATTCTGGCTCTTTTTCGTTTTGAATTAACTCGCCTATTTCATTTTTTTGCAAATAGCGCCGGTCAAAAGTCAAAATACTTGGCACATCCTGTACATAAATAAAATCACTTGATGTACTCTTGAATATTATGATACGATTTTCCAGCTTTTTTTCCGACACTGGCAATCTAAAAATAATTTTTTTTTTTAATTAAAAAAATTTTATTGAAGTTTAATTTTTTTTATCTATCAAAATTTTCAAACTTTTTTTTCTCTTTCTTTTTGATTATTTATTCTATTTTTTCTAAATCATTAATTAAATTTGAACTTTCTGAGTGAGATATTCCATTTTAATATTTCCAAAGACATAAACTCAGATATTAAAAATTTATTAACAAAAGGCTGTTCAAAAATTTAAAAGAATTTCATCAACCAAATTTTTGAATAATCGAGGAGTAATTAATTTTTTTTTTATTAATTTTACTGCAAACCATCAAATATTTTTTAATTGTTAAAGAAAAAGTTTCGTCAAAAAAACTTCTCGGGCTTTTTTTAAATAATATTTCTAGTGTAAAGGAAATTTAAATTTTTTTAATTTTGAATTATAAGAGATCAAACTAATCTAATCTGAAATTAATGAAATTGAACAAATATTGGTCATGCTAATAATTTATCTTATTATTATTATTTATATTTTTCACAAAACTATGTTAAAAATAAAAGTTGTATCTCATTAAGATTCAAAAAAATCCAAAAAAAAATTTGTAAAATTAAAATGTTAAAAATACATAATAACAAAATAAAATAATTTTCAGGTTGCAATTATTATTGAAATTCTTAAAAACTTTTAAACAAGTCATAATAAACTGCTTCACTTAAATCAGTTATTTGAGATAAACAAGGAAATCACTCTTAGCTAGCAGTTAAGGTTCGGCAAAGAAGTTTAGAGACAAATGTATGTAAATAATTTTTTTTACTGATATTAGCGGATATCAGTTGATATGATATCAAACGATATCATATAATATCATATGATATGTTAATTTCCGGCACTGTTTTTATGTTCAATACTTTTCATGAAGCTCCAATTATGTAAACATTTTTCTTTTCATTTTTTTAACTTATTTATTTTATTTTGATTTTTTTTAATGATTTTTTCTGAAGGAGCTCTAGCTCGGTACAGAAAACAAATAAATAAATAAATAAATAAATAAAGAGCAATAAAAAATGACTAAAATAAGTCAAATTTTTCGTTATTTAATCCCTTTTTTTACATTATCTTATTAACTTTATTTTTAATTTTATTTATTTTTTTAAATTTATATATTTTTATTATGAAGGAGCATTATCTCGGTACAGATTTACAAATAAATAAATAAATTAATCATTTTTAATGGTATATAGTTCAAAAGTTGTTTCAAAAATGATAAATTTTTTTTAATTACTTAAAAAAGTTAAGTATCTATTTATTTTTTTTTCATATCTGCCGAAAGGAAAGTCTAATTCATTTGAAATTTTTAGCTTTTATTGATTGATAACATAACTTTACAGCAAACATGTTTTAAATTATTTTTTTTATTAGTCGTGCATACATTTTCAAAAAAACTTAAAATCGAAAAAAGATTAGGTCCTATAACAGACTCAACTAAATTATATAAGGAAAGTAATTAATTTATTTTAAAGTAATCTTTAAAAAATATATAATACATTCTGGTTTAGCTTGTTTACATTTTCTACATTTCTTGCTCTAAAGCTAAAAGGGTTTTTCACTTACGTTTAACTCATATCTTATTTATTTATTTATTAATAACTACTTTGAGACTTTTCATTTCTTCGTTAAATTCTTCCAAGTTTGAGTATTTTTTTTTTACTTTTCTCTTTCACAATGTCATTGTTTTAAAAAAAATTCCGAGTATCAAATTCTGGTGAATTTGCAGACCATTTTTGTGAAAGAAAAGTAAAATTAGACAAACTCAAATAACGTTTGATCGATAGATCATAAAAATTTTTTATTGCTCTTTACAATAAAATAATAAAAAATATTTAATCTAACTCTCTATCAATTCACAAAAATAAAAAATTTTAAATAATATTTCACAGTATTTGCATTTGATTAAGGTGATTGATTGAAAGGATCAATTATCAAAATATACAGTACAAAATTTACTTAAAAAAAATTTAAAGTATTTGCTCAAAAAATCAGAAAGCAATAAGCATGAAGCCTAAAATAAATTTTATAAAAAGCTATAAAACCTTTAAAAAAATGAAAAAAAAAGTTTTGATGATTTTATTATTAAATAAACAAATTTCAAATTTTGCTAATAAAACTGCTACTGATACAAGACTTATTTAAAAGTGAGAATCTTAATATCAACAATTAGATCTTTAAATATTCCAATGAAACTATTAGTTCTGGAAAAAAATAAACAGACTTAGAACAAATAATGTAAACTCAAGGTTACCCACTCTGAATATTGATGATAAAGAGTTTAAAACTGATAAGGAAAAAGGGGATCTTTTTAGGTCTATTCTTTCTAAGACTTTTTCAATAGAAAATTCTATTGACTTAAATGAGGATACCAAAAAAATTAACTCTTACATCCAAAATAAAAATATTTGTAACAGTATTCAAATAAAGAGTCCTTTTTTCCAGTTATAGACCTTGACGAACTTAAAAAAACAATTAAAAAAATAAAAAAAGACTCGTCAGCCGGTCCGGACAAAATAAGCTACTGCCTAATTAAAAACCTCTCTGAAACTTTTTTGAAAAAAATTTTAAATTTCTTCAATCTATGTTAAGCAAAATCCATAATCCCTAAACAATCAAAAATCTCAAGGATTTCCATGATACCAAAAAAGAGAACATCTAAAGACCCATCTAAGATCTTAGAACGTATAGTAAGAAATAGATTATATAAGTATCTTGAAGAAAATTTTTTTTACACTAATTAAAAAAAAAAACGAGTTTTTCAAATCCCGTTTTTCCAGTAATTTACTTACTTATTCTTTTTTGTACTTAATTTTTCAAATATTTTTTATGTTTACTTTATTCACTTAAAAATTCTATGTTTTACTTATCTAATGGCAGAAGGAGTTTTATTACTCAGAGCCATTTCAAATTTAAATAAACAATTTAAAAAAAAAAAAAAATTAGTCACTAAATTTTTACTTCTGATTTTAACATCACGAGTTTGTAATTTAATTCTATAAACATTTTTAAAACAAAATTATAAAATCGATTTGAAAAAGCTATAATGCTGAGATTAAACCATCTTTTAGTGTCCCTTGTACATCATACCTACTTTTTTCCCTAACATTATTATTATTATTATTTAATTTAATTATTAAAAAAAAATTCATAATTAATGCTTTCATTTTATCCTTATAAAAACCAAATTTTTTTTCCTAAAACTCAAAAATTCTAATTAATTAATTTTTGGCACTGTAATCTTTTTAAAAAAATTAATTTTTTTTGATTTTTGAATTTTATCAAACCAACTGATCCCGTGTTTCATTAGCTTCATTTATTAATAAAAAAAATATCCAAGTACTTACAAAGGTTCATTAAATTGAAGCTTTCTGTTGGCTAATAAACTAACCTCCAATTTGTTCAGATCACCTTTGAGGATGAAGCAATACTCATCGACTTTGGATTGAGATTTTTCGGTGACCAATTCCATTTTTGCATTTGAAAAGCGAATATTTAGAGTCGATGGTAGAGTGTGATTTCCGGCAAATATGCGTCCTTTTTGAATTCGTATATTTACTACCGAGAACAGCTGCATCAGGTCCTCGGTAAAATTGTAATCAGTTTGATTAGCGGGCACCAAGTTGACCTTTGAATTGTTATTCGGGTTGCTATAGGTCGTTTGATTTTGATTCTCGCTGCCACCTGTCAAAAAATTAAACACCGAACTGGAAGAAAAAGTACGGATAAAATTTTGGATCGATTTGCCATTTTGACCAGTGTTTAAATCACTGGTCTCTTTTGACTCATTCACTTGACTTGTTTTAAAAGAATTGTAATAGTGCAATTGAAAGTTGCATAGAAATATGTTAAGTCGTGCTGACCGCTTTGGGTTGTCCAGCCTTGTATTTGATTTTTCGCTTTTAGATTTAGATTTTTCTCTGGCAAATTGGGGCTTCCAGTATGCAAAAGTTATCCATCCGTCCTGGATGTATAAAGTGTAATCAGTAGTTACGTAGTGAATGCCGCGGAGCATTATTTTTCCGGACAAAAATGAAATGGATAGGGCTCCTTAAGTTATTACCGAAATTTTTGTTTTAAATTTTATTAAAATATTCCAAAGTAAAATTACTTATTCTGATCCATACTGTCTTGGAGTATCGCTTGAGGTACAAGTTTATAAAAAAGGTGACCAAGCTGCCAATGATCCTTGAGTTAAAGAACAAGACAAACACAATCCAAATGACTGTTACCGAACAACAGAATAGATAAAGACCAAGTTGGTTGTTGGTTTGAGTTTTTAAGTCCTCGAATACGTCTAAAAATGACATGTTGTCCTAAACAATTCCCAATGAAACTTGATCATAATTCAAAGGCCTGATTTCGAATGATTTTTTTTGCTAAATAGATTTTTTGATTATAAGTAATTTTGTAATAAGTTAAATGGAAAAAAAATTAAAATTATAATAATTTTTTGAATTTCAAGTAATGCATATGAGGCGAAAAGAAAATTGTTTATTTTGTTTTTTAAATAAAAAAGATACTAAGTCGAGCAACTATTTCATAAATTGAAGTTTATCCTCGATTCAAGATTTGATTTTAGACTTTTCTGATCGAGTTGCTAAGGCCTTTGTCACATGAGGTATCTTAAAGTGTCTTTACAATGAAATAGTCTCATTAAGTGTCATAATTTTTTTTAAAAATTGAATTTTTCAAGTCGTAATTATAATTCTTTTTACTCACTCTTTTTGAGAGTAGATGTAAAATTAAATTTTTTTTTAAAGAATTTTTTTTACAAAATTAAACATCCAAGTGATAATTAAAGAAAAAATTAAATTTTAAATTTTAATTAATTGATTAGATGAGGCAGATTAAATTGAAATTAAATGAATAGCTGAAGATCATGACACTTGCTCTGAATAGGTTTAGTTTTTAAATTATGAATCGATGATTTAATTTTAACTAGGAATAATTTTTGTTTATTGATTTAAAATCAAATAAAATGAATAAAAATTTCATAATGTGATGATAGTTTTATTAAACAGCATTGTTTAAGTATGTATTCGTTTTTAAAATTAAATAATTACTTGATTTTAGATGCATGATCAAAAAACGAGATTTTTTTTTTCAATGAAATTTTTAATTTCTAGTAATGATTTTGCATATCTCTAAAAAACAAAGTTTATAATGATTTTGTTTAGATTTTGATTACATTAATGCTTCAGTGAATATATTTACTCTCATATTTTAATTTAGAATGATTTCTTCAAAACTCAGCAAAAATAAGAATTAATTTATTGATTTTTAACTTGAATGCACTTTTGAGGCAATAATATTTTAGATATTTAAAAAAACTCGAGACCAGCTTTATTTATTTTAAAACTCTATGTTTTTAGCCTTAAATTGTTAATTTCATGGAATTTTAATTTACTTTTTTACTCGAAATTTAATCAAATAATTTAAAAAGTATTCGCTGAAAATCTTAGTAAAATTTTTATTAAATTTTTTCTTAGTTCAAACAAGAATCCAATTCTGAATGGATTTGTATTTATTAGTTTGATATTACGTGTTTATTTGGATCGGAGTCATTCTCTTTTTCAATTATTCAAAAATATTTATAAAATTTGAGGACAATAAAAAATTGAGTAAGATCAAATATTTTAGCTGAACTATTTTTTAAATCTTTTTTTTTACTTTTCAAAATTTAAAAATTAAAATTTTTTTCTAACTTTAAAAGAACTTTTCCTCCACAAGGATCGATTTTAAAAAAAAACCTTAAAAGAATTAATTCTTAATAATTGATTTGGTTTTTTTTATTAGATAATTAATTCTATAACCTTGGAATTAAAAAAAATTCAATCGTTTTAAAAATAAAGAAATTAATAAAGATAAAAAATGTTTAATTTTTTTATGAAGTTATGATATGGAACAAAAAAAACTGTCTGTGCAGCAAGAAAAAATTTTTAATCAATTTTATAGTTTGAATAATTTAAAATAATTAAAATCATCTAATGAAAAGACTCATTAATATATTTAGTTAATAATATTGAATTGTTTTTTCTATATTTTAATTTGACTAATTATTTTACTTCATTCCTTAAAAAAAAATACAAGTATGTTTTTTTTTTAAATTTGTTCTTAGTTTAATAAATAGGTGACAAAATCTTTTAGTCTAGATAGATTTTTACTAAAATTTAAGTTTATAATTTAAAAATTTTCAAAATGAGATAAGAGCAAAAATATCAACTTGTGATCAATAGTGGAAAATCTTATTCTTCTAACACACTTTTTATCATCAAATATCTCTATCAACCTTTGGTCTAAATTCGGATTAGTTTATTAATCTATACTGAAGGAAAAATTCCCTTTGCCAAACTCTTCAATTTTTCAGTATTTTAATATTTGTTATCTCTTATGATTATTTCATCAAAAAATTATTTAATGTTAAAATTTTAAATGTAATTTTCGAGTTGGCAACTCTAGAATTACTTATATGTAATAAAATTGTTACTCTAAAAGTTTTCAGTGGAGTCTCTGCATAGCACTGACTATTTTAGAAAATCATTAGAATTAAATTGCAGATTTCCTGCAGAGACTAGATTTTTGTAAACTAAAGTCTGTATCGGCTGGCAGATTCTGAAAATTGAGTTTTAGACCTTAACAAAAATACTTATTTTAATTTTAGAAATTATTTTTGTTTCAAAATGCACAAAGGACGTTTCTTGGATCACTTATATTCATTCTTAATCATTAATAAAAATTTATTTTACAAAACTTAATACAAAATTTGGCCTTTAGGTTCTATCAAGGCGTAAAAAAAGAGCTTAGTTGAGGTTCAAATAAAAATTTCAGCAATAATTAAAAATAAATAAATAAATAACCTTCAATAATGTAATTCTTATTCTTTAAAAAACATAGATTAAGTTTATCGTTATTAATTTTAAAATATTTTATACTTTGATTTAAACGACGCCTTTTACTAAGCTTAAGATTTAAATATTTCTATCGACGCCTTGTTAATACCCAAAGTCTTTCCCTACACATTCGTTTTCTATTTCTTTATAGTTTCAGTTCACGTCATCTTAAACACACATGAATTGTTATTTATTTAAGGTAGAAAGAAGAGAGCCGGATTACTTAGGAAAGTAATATGAAACCTAAATGGTGTTGTTTAGATATTTTATTTTGAGTTTAAAGACTCGTTAGTAAAAAAAAAAGAAAGAGTTAAAATAAAAAATCTTAAAAACAATTTCAAGTATTTCTGTATTGGCTTTAAAGAGCTAAATAAAAAAGAATAAAAACCATAAACATCATAGTGATGTTAATGTTAATGTGAATTATTGATGCATTCTTGAAATAGGCATTTATAGTTAAATAAAAAATTTTAAATTTTGTATTGATACAGTTTGAATTATAAAAATATAATATTTTATATTTTTGGGAAAAAGTAAAACAAAAAATTTTGTTAAAGATGAAAAAGGCATTTAATGGTCATACCTAAACATTTTTCAAAATTTATTTTTTTAAATAAAAAATAAAAAAAAAACACGAATCGGGATTGACAAATAACTTCAATTTTTAATTTGATCCTTTTTTTAAATCTAAAATTTTCAATAGTCAAATAATTTTTTTCTTTAATAAATTATCTATAAACTAATACTTGTTTTTATTAATTTATTGTAGCCTATAATATATTTCGATAATTTAGTTGTTTGAAAAACTTATCTGAATGTTTTAAAATAATATTGGACACTTAAGAATGGTCAAAGATCACTTATTAGGATTTTTTTTTAAATAATATTTAAATTTAAAATTTAAAAAAAAAATTTTAATTTCGTCTTTTTATTATTTTTCGATATTTAAACTATTGAAGCCCAAGTTTGATGCTCAAAACTAAAGCATATTATTATCTTTGAAATTTAAAAACAGATAGAAACTTATTAACAAAATACTATTTGAAAATTGCAAAGAAAATTTTAAATTTTATTTATAGCTTGTCAGGCAAAATTTATAGCTTTTTTAAGCAAAATTTCTAAAAATTATCAAATTAATGGTAAATAACAAATTTTATTCTGATATAAAATTTTTTCATAAATAATAAATGTTATAAAAACTCAGGATATTGGTGATAAAATAATAAATCGTCGTATTTATCGCGATGTGCAACAAATTCATTTATAAAAATTAATGAAAATTTGAGTGAATTATTGATTAATAGAATTTTCTTCCACTAATAAAAAAGTTTCAATAGCAATCAATTGAATCGATGACTTGATATTTATGACTTGTTAATGATTACAAACAATTTTTGGTAGTGCATGTCTTTTGAAACATGGTAAGATTTACTAAGTGATGATCAAAAGAAAAGAATTCAAAGTGAAAATTTTGTTTCACCTAGTGTAAAAGCCTGCAAAATCTGTGCAAATTCTGTAAAATTGCACTTTTTTTAATAGTTTTGAACGCAATTAATTGGCATAGATTTTTCGGAATTTTGCAGTAGGTGAAACAAAAGTTGTTTTACCTTAGTTGGTTTAGTTTTGTTAAGTTGATTTAGAACATTTGAACATTTTTTTTTAATTTTCTTTTTTATTTTATTTATTTATTAAAATTTAAGCCCCATAGACAAGTATATAAAAAAATTAAAAAAAGTCAAAAATAAAAAAGTTATTATATAAAATTGAACAAAATAAAATTTTTTTCTTTTATTGTAAGTTTGTTATGAAATTTCACTATGCCAAGCAACTTGTTTTAATATTTGTCTACAAAACTCCAAGTTAATGGTTTGGTTCTTATATTGTATAATTTTGTCTAATTATTTATTCATTTAACGCCAATTTTGTAAATGCAAATTTAAGCTAAAATTAAATAAAAAAAATTTTGATTAAAGCTGGAGTTTTTTTGATTTATAGTTAAATTATAGATTTGAAACTAAATATTTAACAATATAAGTAGCCACTGCACTTAACTTTTATTTAATATGAATTTCAATTATGTTCTAGCTTCCTGATATTTTTAATCTCAAGAAACAATAGCTCAAAATTGTAATGTGTAATCAATTTCAGATACGAATTTTAAGTTTTAAAAATAATTTTCTATCTCACTTTTAAATTGATAAAAAATAACTAGACTTTATTAAAAATTATTTGTTTAATTCATATAACCAAAATAAATTTTTAAACTGAAGTAAAATTAAGTATATATTTTTATAAGTATATATTTTTCAATCAATATTTTTTACTGTATTCCCTCGTTCGGTTATGCTGCAGCATAAGCTAAGACACGTCTTTGGACCATGAGCCTAAGTACATCTCGTTCGCATTAAACTCTGAAATTTTTGATTTTATGCGCTATCAAGACTTAAGTGTAAAACAAAAAAATAAAAAAAATCGAAATAATAAAAAATTAATTTTTCTAATATATTAAATTTTTAATTCTTGGTGCTGCACCAAATGCATAGTAAAAAAAATTTCCTGATTTTTTTTGTCTTAAACCCAAGTCTTGATAACGCATTAAATTAAAAATTTCAGAGTTTGACGCGGCCCTAAACCCGTGACTATTAGACCATGCATTCTTAATCAAAAACCTCCATAACTTTTTTGTCTCGAAAGCTAAATTTGTAATTTTTGTTCATTTGTGTGACTTGTTTTGTAAGGATCAAGGAGATTTTATGCGATTAACTGAATAAAACAGCACTTTAATCAATAAAAACTTCAATTTTTCTAATTTAAACCTTTTTTTTCATTTTTAAGTCGCCTAAGAGGTGCAGTATCAATTAAATTAATAAATAAAAATAATTATTTTTGTTTATCTGAAAGAGAATTTGACAAAGATTCAAATAACCTAAGACTAATAAGATAATTACTGTATTTTTTTTAAATAAATTTTTAGTTTTAGAAAATTTAGATCGGTTTTTCGCCAATTTAAGAACAAAATCGATCATTTAATAAAAAAGCTTAATATAAAGGCAAAAATCAAAGTAGAAAAACAAAACAATGAATTAATTAAAATTTATTTAACTATTTACAAAAAAGAGGAAGTTAAAAAATATAAAAGTTAAAAAACGAAAAAAATTAAAACTAAAACAACCAAAAATCAAAAATCTAAGCTCTAATAATAAATTTAAGCTCAAAAATCCTTTTTTTACAGGAATTTGAGCAAAATTATTCATTTAAATCTTTTAGAAAAACATAATCCATATATAAAATAAGTAAAATTAGTTTAAATATAGAAGGAAAAAGGATTAATTGAACAGAAAATGACAGATTGTTCATGATTAAGTATTTGAAGATTCAGTTGTAAAAGAAGAAATAGTTAGGTAGCAATTACACAATGGAGTCGGGTAGGTTAAGAACCTTGATTCAAAACCTGCTTTGTATTCACTAACTAATCTGACCACCAGAGGAACAGAATTAACCAGTCCTCTCCCGACATATCTTTCACTCAATTCAAAAAGTCGATTCGTGGCAGTATGAAGTTTAAGTTTATTTTAGGCCTGATGATTAGATGAAGAGTCATATTTTAGTTTTAGAATAAACCTTACCGCTGAATTTTTAATAACTTGAATTCTTTTCAAGTTAGTATCAGAAATAGAATTTAAACATGGGAAAGAATGACCTATTGACTATTGACAACGGACCCTAAGATATACTCTCTATTTTGAAAGGATGTTCTTTTTAGTGTAAAATTAGAGCCTTAGTCTAGAATAGACATACTTTTTATCCTTTTTGACTTTTATTTGCTCAAAAAGAATTTCTTTTAATACTTTTTAAAATCTAATATTCGCCTTGGTTTAGAAAAGACGTACTTTTTGTCCTTTTTGACTTTTCTAGACTAAGGCTAATATTAAATTCTAAAATGCATAAAAAGAACATCCTTTTTGACTATAAAAAGTAGAAAAGGATAAAAAGTACGACTTTTCAAGACCAAGGCTAATATTAAATCTTAAAAAATATACAAAGAACATTCTTTTTGAGTAAATAAAAGTCAAAAAGGATAAAAAGTATGTCTATTCTAGGCTAAGGCTCTAATTTTACACTAAAAAGAACATCCTTTCAAAATACAGAGTATATCTTAGGGCTCGTTGTACGTCTTTTCGGAAAGGACGTCTTTTCTCAACGAATAGCTAAACTAAAAATGAGGGAAATTTTTTATAAAAAAATAATTTTTTAAAAAGAACAAAAAGTACAATCATAGTTTTTTGTTGTTGTTGTTGTCAATAGATGGAAAGTATCGTCTAAAATTGAATTTCACCTTTTTTTGATTTCATCTACCATGAGAGTGAATTTTAATTTAGAGTAAAACAAAATCCCAAGAAACTTTACTTGATTATGGCGACTTAGGCTATTTTTATATATTTTTAGATCGAGATCAGTTTTTTCTTTTGAATTTTTTTTAAATAATCATGTAGCAAGACTTTCCAACTGAAATTTTCATCTTCCATTTGAAAAGCCACTTTTCAAGTTCTGTTAGGTACTTATTTATCGTATTCTCAAGATTTCTCCTCTTATTAAAAATAAAAAAAGTAGCCAAATCATCTGCAAAGAGCCAGGAGTATTGGCTATTCGTTTTGTTTCTTTTTGGTATATCGTTAATAAAAATACTAAATAGATGAGGACTAATTACAGAGCCTTGTGGGACTCCTGCTCTTATTTGAAATTGATCACTCAAGTATCCATTTACATTTACCTTAAAAGATCTCAAATCCAGAAATGATCCAACCCAATGGATAAGATAAGGTGGTAAGTTAATTTTTATTAGCTTGTAAATAAGACCCTCATGCCAGACTTTTTCAAATGCTTTTGATATATCAAAAAATAAGCAACAAACTTTTTTTTTCTGTTAAAAAATTCTACTTTTTTTTGAATAAGGAAGAATAAGTTATCAGCTGTTCGCCTAAATTTTCTGAACCCTGATTGTTCCTCATTCTTTTAGATATTATGCGTTCAAGTAATTTACTTAGACTACTTGTTATACTTATAGGACGATAATTAGATGGGTCTTGCATCGGAGATGTTTTTTTGTAATCACAGATATTTTAGCTATTTTCCAGGCTTTAGGAACTATACCAAAAAATCAATTATTTTAAAAGTTTAAAAGATCAATTATTTCATATAGGGTATAATTAGGCAGGTAATAAAAGCCAGTGTTTGACTTTACGAGCATGATTTTTGCTTTGAAAGCGCACAAAGCATTGAATACTGATCTTGTCAAGTTGTCTAGCGCGGTACAGACTCTTAAGTTATTCAAAATTGTAAGCCTGGATAGAACCGTTTGGAAACCTTGATTAAGCAACCCATTTATTTGTTGAATTCAAGTTGAATCCTTTGACCCAGTATCAACAATTCATCAATCATTCACAACCAAAATCGATTTCTAAAAATTGGACCAGCTCTTAATTTAGCAAGGTCAATATTGAGTTGATCATTTAATAAATAGGGGCCCGAGGCCACTTTATTGAAATTCACTTTTTGAAAAATGACAAAGAAAAGAATCGATTGCTCGGTTCAATCGAGCACTTAGCTCTTAATGATCGACTTAAGTAAACAACTACTAAGCCAAATATTTTGTATTATATTTGCAGATTTAATTATGAATATTATTTGTATAAATTACAAATGGCTGATCTTGTTTTAGATTCATAAAAACAAGCTCACTCCTATTAGTATTGCTCGCAGAGAAGCGGTGGTAATTCGATACGAGTGAGCAAAAATCGATTCGCAGCCAAGCCACGAGAAAGCAAGCGTATAAAAAACTAGTTTATTATCAACTAGCATTTTTTTAATTTATGATAGTTTAAGTCCTAAGATTTGTATAAATTATAACTATTTGAAATCAATCAAAGTAATGGCTCATTCATCATAGTCTAGCTTAATCTTTGTGTACAGGTTTTTGGCTCTAATCGAAATAAATTAGTTAGACTAAGCAGAGCTGTAACAATAAGCCTTATTCATTATTCAAATGTCAGCTTCTATTTATCCGCGATTCTAAGCCAGTTCTAATCAAAAATCATGCTTAAAAGCCACAGATAAAATTTTGCTTTTTTTCTCGATGTTGTTTAGATTAAATCACCTTTGGGATTAGGCTTGTTTGGCAATCATGATTGACATGACATGGATTGATTAGTTGCAATTTTTAGAATAAATCACGTGACCATTAGAATTTTCATAGTTTTTTTTGAAAGATATATTTTTTTATTTAAATATTAATTTTGAAAAAAAGGCTTCAAGCTAACATTCGAAATGAGCCCATTCAGCCCAGTGAAAATAAAAAAAATAAACATTATAGTTTAAGTTACATCATAAAAATAAACACTGTGAAATATTTTAAGGAATTCAGTAAAATAAAATTTTTACCAACGACATTAGTCTTGGAATCCTGTACACATTTTGGATCTTAAAAAAGCTAAGAATCAAAAATTAATGAATTAGAACAATACAGGCATATGCAATTCGAATAATAGAGAAAAAGGCTCCTACCGGAGTAGAGGTAGCCGATACTTTTGCTGTGACAAGATGTTGGCTAACTGAAAAGAGACTCTCAGTTGGGCTGTCCCACCTTAACTTATAGATACACCTAATGGCTCTGTTTTGGACTGTTTGGACTAGTTTTAAGTTGGTCTTAGAAATACATGCAAGAGAAAAGAGAGAGTAATCAAAGAGAAACCAATTAAGGCTCTATAAATATTTTTAAGTCAGTTTAATGCGCTTTTTAGCACCTGACGAAAAGAAAAAAAATTTTTTTTTTTAATACTAACATATTTTTTAGTGAAAAACTTGCGACAATAGTCTAGTCTTCTCATTAATTATGTAACATAATTGATTTAAAAAAAAAATTATATGTGCCATATTCAGGCTATTTTGACCGAAAATGGTCACATACGAAAATATTATTTTTTTAAACTGAATTAATTGAAATTTTAGAGATTGATCAAATTTTTTAGAGGATGAGATAAATAATGCTAAATTATTAATTTTTTTTTGTTGATAGAGGGAATTAGTAGAAGAATTCAAGGAGAAGTATAATAGAAAAATTGAGAGTTTAAAAAAATGAATTCTTAGCCGAGCAAAATGAAATGATCGGGACAACGCTCAAGCCATTCGTAGTATCGAATTTCGCTTATTAAAAGATACCGTGTGAAAGGATTTAAAAAAAAATTACTAGCTAAATTTTTTTTTTGTTAAAATTGTTATTTTTTAAAATGTAGAAATAAAAAAATGTTTCTTTTTAATTTTGGTCAATTGTTAATTGTTTGATTTGAGGATTTTTAATAAGAATCGTCATAAACACCACAATCTTAATTTTGGCCAAGATATAAATTATTTATTTATTTTTCATTTTCTCGTGTGTTACTTTAGATTTCATTTGAATCACTTAAACTTAAAAAAAAATTGTTTCACTAGTACAACTATTCAAATTAATTTTATCAAGAACAAAAAATTTTTTTTTTCTAATAATTGTGTTTAAACAAAGGCTTCAATCAATTTATTTATTTAGTAAAAAAAAATATACGATTAAGATCATTTTTCAGTATTTTTTTTTTGTCAAAGTTGATTTTTTTTCAATTTTGACTAAAGAAGGTATATTGTTATAGTCCTAGAGTTTTACTTAAATACATCTAATTCAATCCTCAATCTGCTTACTTCAATTCTTTATTCTAGCAGTAATAGTAGTAGTAGTAGTAATAGTAATAAAGACAGCGAAGCGACATAACTCGTAGGGATGCCTCTCAAAGCGGTCGTCTCAATTGGTGTTAGTCGAATTTGATTTTAAAGGAGAGTACTGTCTCAATTGCGACTACTCTGGACTGATCTGGTAGTCCGTTCCATACATTTGCTATTCGATTGATGAAAAAGTTGTACTTGTTATTCTATTTTGATATTTCGAAGTGCTCGTTAATTTTAGATTTGAATGGTCAATTCAAGAAGCACATTCTTATTTTAAAGTTTAGGAAAATTATTAAAAATTTCAAAATTCTTCAAAATTTTATTATTTTAAAATATGATTATTTTTTTCACAAAAAATCTTTTCTTAATGCGATTTTAATCTAATTCTAATAAAAGAAGTAGGCTACTTTTTTTTGTTTTAAGTCCAACTATTTGCAGAACAACACAATTTATTTTTGGCATTGTGATTTCAGGAACAAATTAAAAAATATAAATTTAGTATTTAAATAGCTTTTTTCCTTAGGCCTAAGCTTTGAATCACCAAAATTAAGCCTGTGCAAAAACTTTGCAAGTCTACAGAGCACTAAATGTTTTAGAAAATCATTAAAATCAAGTTGCAGAGTTTTTGCACAGATTTTATGTTGTACAAATTTTGTATCTGCTGAAACATCTTGCAGAACAATTTTTAGACACATAGTTAAAAAGTTAATTCAATTTAAAATTTTTGTTTTGGTGTTTCAAAAATCACAATGTCTTATTTAAACTACAGAAATTTTTCTGATGTTAACTTTATTCGTTTAAACTGTTGGCGGGCCAGAATTTATACTGGTATAGAGCAATTTGAAATAAAACGCATCAAAAAAACCCAATCGAGGTCTGAACATGCACGCGTGAAGGTCTGAGATGCATCCATAGTTTTGCAGCCATTATCGGAAACAATGGGCAACAAATCATATCAGGCTCTATTTTTTGAATGTATATATAGCAACAATCAATTTGAATAAAATTGGTTAAATCAATTAAAGAGAAACCTTATGAAGAAAGACTCCGAGATCTGGATCTGATTAGTTTAGAGGAATGCCGATTAAGAGATGACTAGATTCAAATGTATAAGATTGTGCACAATGTTAAAAATATAGAATTGGTAAATAGTGTAAATTATGCTAAAAGTTTATCTCTAAACTTAAGAAGATCAAATGAATAAAAAATTGTTAAGGGAAATAAACAAAAGAAGACGATACAATTTCTTAACGAACAGAGTTGTCGAGACATGGGACAGGTTTTCATCAAATGCGGTAAATGCGATGTCAGTCAATAGTTTCAAGTCATTTATAGACCGGAAAGTTATTGGAATGGCTCAAGGCGACGCCTGCAATGGCCCTTATAGGGCTAGGAGCAATTACGCGCTAGGATAGGCAAATGCTTATACTGCAGTTTACTACAACTACTATTCTACTAAATAAGACAAAAATAAAGTAATAAGGTTGAATCCACTAAAGCATACCAATTTTTAGTGATAAAGAGAAGGACAATGGAACAAAAACACTAAAAATATTGTCTTAAAAATGTAATAAATAAAGTAGAAGTTTAAATTTTAGATTAATGTAAGAATCTTTAGTCTCTATGCGACTTTTTTAATGAAGTTAAGCAAAAGACTTTTCTTTTTTTAATATTTCTATTCAGTAATAATTTTGGCTATTACTTGCCAAAGAAAAAAAAAAGAAAAAAAATACAAATTGAAATGAGAAAAAATAATGAGCAATAAATCAATATTCTCAAGTTTTCTAAAAAAAATTCTATTTAATTCCGATTTGCTTTGTTTTGCATTACAAATCGGAATTAAATAGTAAATCACTTTAGTATCACAGTATTTAAATTAACTGAGGAGACAATTGTTGTAGCTATAGCAAGAACTACAACATTAATGACAAATGATTAAAATTTAATCAAAATAATTATTTGACAGTAGAAGTTTTTTCTTTCAGTCTCAATTAATCTATTTTTTTTTAAAAAAGTATCAATTTTTCTGGTTTATCTATTTATTTTTTAATATTCTTCCTAAATATTTTATTCATAACACTTTGGCTTTTTTATCTGAAGGCACCATAGCTCGGTACAGATAAACAAATATAAAAGATCTAAGTTTTAGATTATTTTTTTTTAGTTTAAATTAATTTAACTTTATTTAAAAATATTTTTAATAAAGTTCGATTGCTCTTGGCATCACTTTTTCAAAAAAATTCTTGAATTCGAGCTCATGACTTAATTTTTGTCCTATGTCAAGTTCCTCTTTGCTACTGAAACTTAACATGGAAAGTCTTTACCACTCATTCATAAAAGGAACATGATAAAATAACAAATAATCAACATTTTTTTTGGCATTAAGAAATTTTATTTCATACTAAAAAACTATTTTTAAATCCATCAACAATCTGAATGCGATTTATCAAAGGATTAAATTAAATAAAAAAATTTATCTAATTAGGAATAGAATAAGAATTGCACTCAAAATTTTCAAAATATTTTCGAGCCGAGAAATATTTAAAAATGCGTTTATTTTTTTAATACTTTTCGAACTTCACTTCTAAGTATTCAAAATTTTCTGAATAAGAAAAATCTAAAAAAAAGCCCGCGTTTGCATCTTGAATTTTTTCACTCTTTTACTTTGTCAAGTATTTTCAAATTCATTTAATATTTTGGCCCAAATTAGTCATAAGCATTTTTTTAAAACTCAAAAAGAAAAAAAGAAAAAAGAAGAGTGAAATAATTCAAAAAGGAAATTGAAGCTAGTTTTAATAAATTTATCACTATTGCTAGGATAACAATTTTCGATTTATAGATAAAGATAAAAGAGCTGAAATTCTGGTCTAAAGTAGCTGATCCATTAGGCTTGATTTTACAGATAAACTAGAGAGAAGCTGGCTTCAGGTTAAGTTTGTCTGAAACAATTTCTTTAGATTCATACGAAAATATACTAAAAAATTCAAGCTTAATTTATATCATTTGGAAAATAAATACAAATTACGTAACTCAGCCAAATATTTGTAAATCAATTTCCCATTTTTGTTTAGGATTCAATCCAAAGGAAAGAAAAATAGCTCAGACACAAAAAAACTTTTAGAGTTAAATCGAAAATTTTCTTCTACATAGAAAAAAAACACTAATTGAAGTTTTTTTGTTGCATCAAAATTTTATCTATTCAAATTTTTTTAAAACTCAATTGGGTTGCTAATCAAGTAAAAAAAATTTTTTTAGATTTTATTTCAAAATTTTTAAATTTCATTTTTTCGAAATCTCCACCAAATGGTTGTCATAGTAGAAATGCAAAGTAATTAAAATTTATTGCTCAAGTAGACTTATCTTAAATAATGGGGCCATTGTTCTCAATTCAACATGCGAACCTAGGAATCTGGCAAATTGACTATCAACCATTTTAATTTGGGTTAAGACTTGATAAGACTAGCGAAGTTTTTTGAGAACGGTCTTTGGAAAAATTGATCTTTAATAAAAAAATTTTCCTAGCCAAATCTGGGTCAATTATTAAGTTTAATTAGGAAAATAATTTACTAGTTGATAATCAAGATATTTAAGTTGAATAGACATTAGTGTGTATATGTGGCCTAAATAACTCGGCTCTCGGTCGACCCATAAAACAATAAGTTGAGCTTAAGTTTTGATGTTTAGTTACTTGCCAATTGACAGGGCGAATTCTAATCAATTCGGCCATCTACCTGCAAATTGTGCTCAATGTTAAAAACAAACATGTCAACTGTTTCATGATCGCTAAACATCTGATTAGACACACTAGTCGTGTTTATTAAATTTAAGTTTTTTTAGCCTATTAGCAAGTTTCCACATACCTTTAATCGTTAATAAAGCTGTTACTTTTTTTGTTTGTTCTTGACATGAGGACAGATTTTGGATGTTTACACAAAGACTTTTCAGCTTAAAAATTTCCTATTTAAACTTTAGTTTAATTGATTTTCCTTTAGTATAATTAGACTTTTTTTATTTATTTTGTCTCTATATTTCAACATAACGTTTTCAACTTAATTTTAATTTTTTTTTTATATTTTTTACTGAGCATTAGCTCGATACAGGTAAACAAATAAATAAATAAAATTTTCCAAATAAGAACTTTTTGGTTTCTAGAAAAAAAAATTTTTTTTGAATATTTATTTAAAAATTTAGGTTATTAATTATTTTTAAGCTATTAAATTTGTAGACGAAGCATCACCTTTAAGTTTTGTCAATTTAGGTGCCCATTTTCAAAAGGAAAGAATATCAGGAAAATATTTCAATTTTTCGAGTCCTAAGTCTAATCTATGCTAATTGAAAAAATTATTTTTCATTATTGTTCTAAATCGAAAAACTAGAATCTTTTTCCCTTTTTCCAGTGAACAATTTAGCTTTTCCAACCATCTCAAATGCTTAACTTTCGGCTCACCACTAAAATCAACTATTCAACACACTTGATACCACGTTTTATTTTTATTTTAGAAATCAATCAAAAACCTTAACCGCTGCCACCAATGTAGTACATACCGAGTGTGTGAATAATAAGCTTAGTATTAGTTAAGCACTTTGTTTAAAATAAGTTTAGAAGTAACAACTGAATCTCTTTTCTATTTAAGTAACAAGTTATATTTATAGTCTGATCATGTCACCATACTACAGTAATTTAATATGTAATTAATTAGGTGGAGGCAACTTTCATTAAAAATGAGCAAAAAATGTTTTAACTTTATTTTTAAAAAAAGGACCAAATTAACTTTTTATTTTTTTCAGATTTCTTGTAAATTGGTTAAACCACGGTGTTGATATTTTTTCATCGAAAATTTTGGTCCTGATTATTCAAAGCTTTGAATCAAAATTTGAATAAATGTGAACAAATTTTGTAAAATTTAAGATTTTCTCTAAATTAAAATCCTATTCAGAAAATAAAGCCACAAGGCGATTCTCGAGACTTTTAGTTTAGATTAGCAATTAAACAATTGCAATTTATTTGTCAAATTTTGTATTTGCCTAATTGCCAAAAATTAAGAGACCATAACTCAATACCTTAATATTTATTTTACAAAAAAAAAAAGAAAAACAATTTTTGATTGTATTAGTATTAATGGATCGGGTGGTAAGCCGAGTCAATTTCTAAATCTTCTAAACTGCATTTTTGACCTGAGAATTAACAAAATTTTAATTTTATCTCTAATTTTTTAAATAAAATAAAAAATAATTAAAAAAAATTTTTTTCTTTATAATTTAGAGTGTTGGATCTAAAAAATACCGAGTTGGCCGACCAATGGTGGCAATTGTACGATACAAAGACAAAAAAATTTTATTATTATAACATTAAAGAACAGAAGACATCATGGACTAAGCCGAGTCAGTCGTTGGTGAATGACAGCCAGATAGTCTTTTTAGCAAATCGCATCATAAACCGAATAAAAAAAAACTTTGACTTGGCGGAAAACCCGGCCGAAATAAAGCAAAAACTCGACTTGAACAAAGACTTTATGCTGCTAGAGGGAATTTTTAATAAAGAGCTGGACTCGTCAAGTATAGACAAGTCTTTGGCTGCCTTTTTGTCAAGCCCGTCGGTCCAGCCATTTATCTGTAATCAAGAGAGCACACGGCGACTCCAGCCCAGAACGAACCCCAATTACATCAGTGTGAACCTCATAGACAGAGAAAGCGGATCATTACTGCGAAATACTTACATGAAGCTAGATCAGATTAATGACCAAGTTGGCACAGTAGCAGAGGACAAGCAAAATTATGTGATAAGACAGAAAACGGGCTCTAAGTCCAAGCTGACCGATTCGAGTCAGTCAATAAACAATGTGGAAGATTTGAATCAAATATCTCTGGTGCTCAATGAACTGCTGGCCAATAAGCCTAAACTAAACGCGTCTTCTTCTTCTTCATCGCCGTCCTCATCATCCTCATCAGCAAACACCATTTGTTTTTCCCAAAAGGACAGCGCAGACACTCGAAGTGAAGCACTGAAAAGTGGCAACAAGTTGGAGGCGAAAAATTTCAGCATGTCAAGCTGCTTTTTGGCCAGTTTAAAGGATAATCAGGAAAAGCCATGCGTCAATGCAGCGTGTTCGCTTAGTCGAAAAAAAATCGAGAAAAAATTCTCGTTTTTGTGTAAGTATTTTTTGAAAAAATTTCGAAAAGATAAGAGTTGTCTAATTAAGGAATTTTTGTTGGGTCGGAAAAATCTTTTGTTTTAACTAGGGGATAAAGATTAGAAAGAACTGGACTAAAAAATTTGTATAAAATTCTCTCCTCTTTTTTGTAGCAATTAAATAACAAAATTTTTGCCTTTTGAGATTAAATTACTTGAAGCCTAGTTTAGGTTGTAAATTTTCCTTCATTTATTTTCAATTTAGAATTTAAATCAGACAAGATTTTGTTCAATTTTGCAAGATCAATAAAAAAAATTTGAAGCAACTTTTTTGCTAGGATTGTTTATGAATTTATTTTGTTTATACAGACAAAAAAAATTGGGTTATTTATAATTTTTATGATCCGCTCGATTGAGTGTTTGCTCAAAAAATTTACCGGAAATATTTGATTACTTGAAGCAGGTTGAGTCAAAAAAATATTTTTTTAAATTTTATAAAATATGATCTTAGTCTTTAAATCTTTAACCAAAAGAAATTTTTTTTTTTTGGGGGGATTTTTTTTGAACGCTCTAAAGCCGTAAAAAAACGAGGATTTTCACTTAAAAATGATTTTATCTAATCCCAAAAGTTATTTGAAAGCTTAAACTGTGCCATTTAAACATAATCTAGCTGTGACTAATTTTTTTTTATTAAAAAAAAAACTGCGACTCTATGTGACAATTAAAAAAAATCATTGAATATTTTAAGTCGAAATAATTAGAATAAAATATTTTATTCTTTAAAGTTTTACACTGAGTTCTTGTAATCTTTTTCATTTATCAATTTTAAATAATGCTCAGTTTCAATATAGAATTTAATTGTTAAGCTGTAAATTAACAAAAAATTGTTAATGTTTTTAAACATATTTTATTTAAATATTTTCCATTGTGAAAGTTTTAAAGGTAAGCTAATTCAGATTATCAATTGTACTAGTCTTTTTGCAGTAGGTTTAATGCTGATTTTAAATTAAAGAATAATTTTATTTAAAATCAATTGTTTTTAATTTATTTTTTGTCGAAAATAGGATATAATTTAAATTTAGTCAGAAATAAAATATTTCATTTTTAGTATCAAATAGTGATGATCAATTAATGAGATAAATTTTAATTTTTTTTAAGAGTTTCAATTAATTGTGATGTGATGTTTCGCTTTTTTTAAAGATAGTTTACAATAGTAAAAAATCATAGACAAACCATATTTTACGTAAACTGTTCTAAAAAAACAAAAAGCCTGACAATTAATTGAAACTCAAAAAAAATTTGAAATTTATCTCATTAATTGATCAACACTATTTGTTTCTAAAAATTTTTTTTTGGTTTCTGACTAAATTTAAATTATATTTAAAACAATTTAAAAAAAATAATGTCTAAAAGTTTTTAGAGCTAGAGTGTTTTTTAAGTGACTTAATTACAAAATTCAAAGTTAATGGTTTTAATTTACTTAATGATTAAAATTTTTGTAAATTTTTAAAAAATCTGATCGATAAAACATCAAGTTCTTTAATTATTAAAGAAACCAAAAGACGCAAAAGCTCTCAAATTTTTTTGACATTTTTGTTTATACAACAGTTTGCGTAAAATGTTGTAAATTTATGATTTTTTATTCTACGTGAAATAAAGGTAAATTTAGGGCCTTCTACGCAAACATCACTGTATGAATGAATTTTTTTCAATTTTTTTAGTCTCAAAAATACCCCCTGCTTATCAACGTCAAAAAAAAATTTATTTATTTTAATATTCTTTTCCTTCATTAAATATTAACGTTTGTAGCTATCAATTATTTAACCCTGGAGCAGACTTTTTAGCATTTTACTTTTGTATTTTCGGTAATTTTTGCTTTGGAAATGATAAAGCATCATATAAAAAATCAAGATTCTTTTTGTTACACAATAGAATATGATTTAGAACTAACAGGAATTTTAGGGAAAAAATTCCTTGATGAGCAAATAGATAAAATTTTGTTTTAAGCCTTAATCTTACATAAACAATCGACTTGACCTGAGAATACAACTAAAAGGTCTAGTCTATATCCTATGGAGCAGATTATCATTCGAATATTAAATAACAATATTTATCTGAGAGAGAATCGAGTTTAAAGAAGAAAAAAAAACACTAATATCTGTGGTAACGATGATTGATTTAATTTTTTCAAGTTAAATTAAATCAAATCGATTACACACTCGGCTATTATTTATCATTGAGCCAACCCGGGACTATTCAAATGATTAATTTTTTTTTATAAATTCTTCTTAAATATCAAGAAATTAATTTTTGGCATTTGTAAAGAAAAAATATTTTTTTATTCCTAGGTTCAGAGTCGTCTAAAAAGTCTGATTCGGTCAAAAACAGTAAAAATTCCGAGGATAACCTTTGTGACGCTTCATCTGCTCTCAAAGGCCAGACATTCTTTTTCTCGCCATCATCGACCACTTCACTGGCCGACTTGAACAATTTTGGCCACCACGAAAAGCACCATCGCTTCAAAAACCTGCGACGCTCTTTCAACAAGACTCCCAAATGCACCACTGACACCAAGCATCCGACCAGTCTCAGCTACATGATACAATCAAGCCACAACAAGCTCAAGCTGGACATAGAGAACTACTCGCCACAGCTGGCCAGAAAGCCCAGTGAGGCCAACTTGCTTATAATAAAAAAAAACCAAATTGACTTGAATGTTCACCACGAAAAGCTTGGTGGCTTTTTGTTTTTTAGCTCTAAAAAAAAGATACCAGACCAGGACTTGATGATTTGGACTAGTCAGACCATTCAAAAACCGCTCATCAAAACCAACAACAAAGTGATAAAAAAAGAAGCCTGCGACCTCTTCAAATTGATCCAAATTTACATGGGTGATCGAAAAACACTGATAAACATGACCAACCAAAACTCATTGAAAAAAAGTGCGCCCATGTTCAACGAGTCCAGCTTTGTCCAACAGCTCACAGCACCTTGTGTCAATGACTCGGTGTGTCTTGAAATTATGATCAAGGGGTGGATGCACCCGCAGCTACGCGACGAGCTCTATCTTCAAATTGTCAAGCAAACAACTCAAAATTTAAATTTACACAGTTCTCTGCTCGGCTGGCAATTGATGGCCGTGTGTCTCAATTTCTTTCCGCCCACCCACAAGCTCTATCCATTTCTGAAAGAATACATCTTGTCACATCTGAGCGAGTCGGCCGATTGTGTAGTGGTTGCGGAGAGCTCAGAGTTTTCGACCCGTTTGGCCAGAACGTGTCTCAAACGCTTGGAGAAAATAAATGCCACTGGTGCTAAAAAAGGCCTGAAAAATCCGTCAATTGAGGAAGTGCTGCTGGCCAAGAGCACAATACTGAACCCGTCTTTGTTCGGTGCTAGCTTGGAAGAAATAATGTCGGTTCAGAAAAAAAAGTGCCCTCAGCTTCAGCTTCCGTGGATACAGAAAGTTTTGTCTGAAGCAGTGCTGCACCTCAATGGGACAAAGACCGAGGGAATATTCCGCGTGCCCGGAGACTTGGACGAAGTGAATAACCTGAAAGTGCGGATGGAACAGCTATGGTGTTCGAGTGAGGACATTTTGAGAGATAGTGATGATCTCGACATCTTGAAGAACATCACTGATCCGCACTTACCGGCCTCCTTGCTCAAACTCTGGTACAGAGAACTGTACGAGCCACTGATCCCAAACGAGCTCTATGACGAGTGTATTCAGAATTGTGACCAAGCGGAGAAATGTCTAGCAATAATCAAAAAATTGCCCTATATCAACCGAATGGTGTTCACCTATTTGGTCAGATTTTTGAAAGTGTTCGCTGACCCGTCTAATGCAGCAGTGACCAAAATGGACGCAAATAATTTGTCGATGGTAATGGCGC
This sequence comes from Brachionus manjavacas, assembly GCA_019054805.1. Taxonomy (NCBI): domain Eukaryota; kingdom Metazoa; phylum Rotifera; class Eurotatoria; order Ploima; family Brachionidae; genus Brachionus; species Brachionus manjavacas. The sequence goes on along the minus strand of JAHQIY010000003.1, from coordinate 8,979,404 downwards.
CCAATTGTCTCAGGTGCAAGTCAAACGATCCCAAAACTATCATGGAGAATACTAAAAAGGAAATGAAATTTATCAAAACTTTAATTCAACATTTGGATACGAGCATTCAATTTTAATCAATTGATTAGTTTTTTTTTCAATGTTCAGGTTTAAATTATAGTTTTAAAGAAATTTATTTATTTTTATTTTTTGCAAGTTTGTTAAATGTGGAAATATTATTTTGTTTTTATTTTTAAATTTCTTTCTTTTTTTTTTGTTTAATAAATGTTATATGGCTAGTGAATTTTTTTTCTTCAAATCAATTAAAAATATTCAAAAAAGAGTCTGAAAAATTTTAGGGTCTGTTAAATTTTATAAAATTTGATCAAAGTTCGAATACAATACTAATTAATCCAATAGCTGTTTAATTACACTGATCACGTAAAATCCTAAAAAAAATTGAAAAAAACTCAATAATTATAATTACAACTAACTTATAGCAGACTATTTTTTAAATACCTCATTTAAGATTTTTAAAATTCTTTTTGGCATTTTTTTTTTAACCTAATGGTTTTACGAATTCAAATTTTACATGAAAATTATTAAATTTTTGGTGCATCATATTCCGTAGCAGCAATTTTAGATAATTATAAAGTCGAATTTATAAAAATTATGCCTTTAGAGTTTAAAAATATTGTATATTATTTAAAAAATAATTTTAGTCTTCTATGATGTTAGAATTCAAAACCAAAGTTAGTTTAAAAAATTGATTATAACTCATACATTGTGTATTTTATTTCCCAACTTACTATTAAAGTTTTTTTATAAAACTTTAATAGGTTTAAAGTTTTTAATTAAAATAATTAAAACAAACTTTAAAGACAAAAAAATTTTATGTTCTAAAATTTATAATTTTTTTCAGTTGAAAAATAATATTTTTATAATTTCAGTTAATGAATATAAAAATTATGAATTTGAATTTCTGAATTAGTTTAAGCTGAATTTTTTTAATTATTGATTGTTTTTGTAAAATAAATTAGAGATCAATCATTATTGGACCTTGTATGTTTAGTGAAATTTAATTTTTATCTTTTAAAAAATATCAAAATCATTAGATTAAAAAAAACTTAAAATTTTAAATAATCGTTTTGATCTTAAACTTCAATTTGCCAAAAAAATCTATCATCTAATTGAAACATTTAAAAAAGTTTCAATTTTAATTTTTTTTTAAAAAGTTTTTCAAAAAAAAGGAATTAAAAAAATTAATTTTTTTTTTAATTTTACACTTAATTAAATCATGTCAAAGGCAGATGAAAATTTTGTATCAAATGATTCACAAATTTCGAAAAAAATTCGAAAATTAAATGATAATTTCAGTTCAGAAAATTCAAACTAAATAATATTTTTAAACTTTTTAAAATGTTTTTGATCTATTAGATTGACAAATTAAAAAAAGTGAGGGCCAGTGTTTTTTAGGACCCTTTTTTTAATTTGTCAATCTAAAAGATCAAAAATTTTTAAAGTAATCTTATAATGGATTTCATTTATTTTAAATTCATCATTCATTTAAAAAAATATGAGATCTTGATTGCCATAATATCTTAAAAAAACAGAGGCTACATTTCTCTTTGTAAATACATAAGAATCTCGTGGGATGAGAAAAGTGTAACTGAGAATCTCATTTGATATCTCATGAGATCTAAGATTAATTATCGTGAAGAATCGGTCAGGGGATAGCTCACCATTCAATAAGCATAGTTTTTTGAAAATTTCTTCAAAACTTTTTCAGTTTTTAATTTAAAATAATTATCATGAATTTTTTTTTTTAAATTTTATGAAATAAAGAAATGAAATACATCAAGGAAGAGGCGGGTCAAAGTCCGACCCAATAAATGTCTTAGATTAAACCTTTAAAATATGATATACCTCAATGTATGTAATTTTTGAGCTCATTTTGATCAAAATTTGAATTTGGAAAACCAAAACCTTAAAGAATAAGTATACTAAAAAATATAAAAAAATTTAAACTTTTTGTTAAAATATATGGTGACTGTTTTATTTTTTTATCTACATTTCAAACGAGGGATTTTCAAATCTCATTCGCCCTAAATGGTATAAAAATATCCCGTCTTTAGAGTCCTAATAAAATTAAATCATTAGTAGATTTAATCAATTTTTAATTTTATAAAATGAGGTAAAACAACTATTCTTTAATATAAATCTAAAAATTGAATTTATTTTGATCAAACTTTTCAAAAAGATGAAATTATTAAAACAAAAATAGTTATTTATTTTATTGAGAAAAAGTCTACTGAAATTTTTAAAAATAACTCAAGATGACCTCGTTGATGCTTTTTTTGTGTAGTATTGCTACAGAGCTACAGGAATTCTCGGCCGGTTGAAAAGATCATTTAGATATTGGACCATAGATACCTGCATGACCCTCTATTGTGCCTACGTAAGACCCCACCTGGAATATGCCACTGTTGTCTGGTCCCCCCTAGCAAGAAAGATGCAAAGATGCTCGAGAAGGTGCAGAGAAGGGCCACCAAACTGGTGCCCGACATTAGAAACTGGCGCCCGACATTAGAAACTGGCGCCCGACATTAAAAAATGGCGCTACGAAGGCCGTCTTGCCGTCCTTAGACTAACTCCCCTTCATGAGCGCCGTGTTCGTAGAGACTGTCCAGATGTTCAAACTCACCAAAGGCATCAACTAAGTCAGCTGGGTGAACCCCTAGGTTCCCGCAAGTTCACCATCCCAACCCGGACCCGCCAGAGGTATCAGAGGTCATGCAAGAAGACTGCCCGGCCAAGCCTCCACCAAATGTCTACAACGGGCTAACACATTCACCAACAGGATAGTCAACTGGTGAAACGCCCTGCCAGCTACAGTGACAGATGCCGAGTGGGTCAACAAGTTTAAGAACGGATACGATACCTTCCGATCAAGTCAACAATCTTGAACATGAACATTTATTTATAAAAATTTCTTATACAGCTCTTTCTATCTGTTAGCTCTTATTTTGACCTAAAGTTCAAACATTTTTTCTTTTTTCAGTACTTTTGTATGTGTTATGTGCAAGGAGCTACCATAGGTGACCTCCTTGTAGGCCACCTCCGCAAACAAGTCTTGCTGTAGCTTATATATATTATTATTATTAATATAACTAAAAAATTAATTCAAGAATCAGTATTTCTAAAATTATTAACAATAAATTTTTTTTTTAATTTTGTTCTTTTTTAATAAATAATTGTTATTTTTTTAGAATAAATTTATTAGTAAAATTTAAAATATCAACTTTCCGAGTCATTTTTAATGATTTTTACCATATTGTAAATTTTTCATTAGTTTTAAATTAAAACAAGATCGAGTTAAAAATAGTTAACTACAAAAACCAAAATAATTAGTTTTTAAATTCCTCAATGCTTAGTATTTTCTTAATTGAGGCTCGATTGTCCTTACTTTTTGAGCGTCTAGAGTATGATCAATAACCGGTCTGTATCTGATATCCACTTTTCCACTAGCCAAGTCCATTTCGGTCAGAGTATGCTTCCTAAAATGTTGATCATAGGGCTTTACTTGTTGTCCTTCAATAGGCTTGCTGTAATCATACTCGTCAACTCGAACAGTAAAATCTTCACGAGCATGGGCTCCTCTGCTTTCCTTGCGGGCCTCGGCAGAATAAATGGTTTGCATGGCATTCAACATCAAATTTTGTAGTTCCAATGTTTCAATCAAATCAGAGTTCCAGATTAAGCCCTTGTCATCGATCTTCAATTCTTCTTGCATTTTGTAGGCTTCGCTCATTTTTTCACAGCCTTCTACCAAAGTTGGACCATCTCTGAACACAGCAGCATGATTTTGCATGATCTAAATTAAATTTTAAATTTGAATAAATTTTTTAATTGAAATTATGAAGTTTTTATTTAAATTACGTGTTGCATTTTAGATCTCAATTCAGATGTTTTGATTGATCCTTTTGAGCTCCTAAGCTTATCAATGTTTGCTACTGAAGCCTCACCGGCATCTTCTGGCAATGATTCAACAGCTTGGCCGGGTTTGCTTATGTTGGCGATGTTCAAGGCACAAGCACGGCCGAAAATTACCAAATCTAGCAAGGAATTAGCTCCAAGACGATTGGCACCGTGCACAGAAGCACAAGCTGCCTCACCACAAGCATGTAAACCTTCAACAACTTGGTCCTCTCCATTTTTGTGCACAATTACTTCTCCCTTCCAGTTGGTCGGAATGCCTCCCATATTGTAGTGAACAGTCGGAATTACTGGAATCGATTGTTTGGTTACATCAACTCCGGCAAAAATGTAAGCTGTCTCAGAAATACCTGGCAATCTTTCTTTCAATTTCTCCGGGGGTAAGTGATGCAATTGCAAATAAATGTGATCATTCTTTGCGCCAACGCCTCTACCTTCTCTAATCTCAATGGTCATTGATCTGGAAACAACGTCTCTTGAGGCTAAATCTTTGGCATTGGGCGCATATCTTTCCATAAATCTTTCTCCTTTTGAATTAACCAAGAAACCACCCTCGCCTCTGCATCCTTCGGTGATCAAACAACCAGCTCCGTAAATACCAGTAGGATGAAATTGTACAAATTCCATGTCTTCGTTGGCAATGCCAGCTCTAGTGACCATGGCGTTGCCATCCCCAGTGCATGTGTGTGCTGATGTGCATGAAAAGTAAGCACGACCGTAGCCGCCAGTGGCAATTACAGTATTGTTGGCAGCAAATCTGTGAATGGTTCCGTCTTCAAGACAAATGGCAGTTACTCCAACACACTTGCCATTTTTCATGATTAAATCAAGAGCAAAATATTCAATAAAAAAGTCAGTATCGTACTTCAAAGATTGCCCGTAGAGAGTATGAAGCAATGAGTGCCCGGTTCTATCTGCCACAGCGGCACATCTCTGCGCTTGACCACCTTTACCAAAGCCCAAAGAAGCTCCACCAAAAGCTCTTTGGTATATTTTACCATCACTTCGTCTACTAAAAGGCATGCCGATATTTTCCAATTCCAATACTGCTTTAGGTGCTTCTTCGGTCTTAAAAACCCAAAATTAGAAAAAAACATTAATTTTTTTTCAATTTTTTCACCATATAATGGATAGCATCTTGATCCCCGAGCCAATCTGAGCCCTTGACAGTGTCATAAAAATGGTATTGCCACTTATCTTCGTCCATGTTAGCCAAAGCAGCATTGATGCCTCCTTGAGCAGCTACTGTGTGAGAACGAGTCGGAAATAGTTTTGTGATGACAGCAGTTTTAAACCCGGCATTTGACAGACCATATGCTGCTCTCAAACCGGCACCACCGGCTCCAACTACCAAAGCGTCATATGAATGATCTACAATACTATAGCTGGCCTTCTAAAATTCAAAAAAAATAAAATCTCTTAAAAATTTTTATTAATTTTAATTATTAAATTTACATTCGATTTGGCTGAATGTTGCGCTGCTTGGTTTCGTCGATCAGTGTCTATTTTAAATCCACATACTTGTTGTCGTGAATACTTAAATGATACTTCATTTAAAAAAAGGAATCTTGGTCCAAGAGAAAAATTACCAATTTGTTTATAGAGTTCACCAAAGAGCGAGTATGTCTTATTTGGAACATTCTAAAAACTTAATTAGTTTTTATCGGGAAAATTATTAAATTGGTTAAACTGATTTGAGTTTTTATATTTTGGGTTGAATGTTATAATAGAGTCTTATATAAGCAATATTAGCATATAGAATTTTAGTTATATAAGAAGCTGAGAATATGAGAAATTTAGCTTGCAATCAATCACAAAGAGTCTAGAAATTTTATTATAATAAAACCAAAAAATTAGTACAAATATTTTGAAAAATAATTTAAAAATTTTTTTGAAAACTTGGCTCTCGTTTTTAGATCTAACCCTTCTACACACCCTTGAAATTAAAAGATCAATTTTAGAAACTTAAAATTTAATATTAATTTTAGATATTTTTTGAAATAATCCATTTTTTTTTTAAAGTTTTAAATAGCGTTTTTTTTTAAATCAAGTTTTCTGTAAATATGCATATTTTATTCAATCATTTGAGCGCTCAATTTAGTCTCCTCGGAAAAAATTAATTACTACTAAATTATTTTAAAAATTTAAATCATAAATAATAATAAGCTACAACATGATTTATTCAAAATGGGGAGCAAGGCTCAAAGATCTCGCTTTGAATTTAAAAATAAATATTTTTATAAATAAAAACTTGTCTATCTTTATTTTAATTTTTTTTTTATTTTGCTGAGATTTTTTATTTAAAAAAATTATTATTAATTACTTTTTTTTAAATTAAGTAAATTTTTTTTCAGAAAAATTAAATTTTATTCACTCATTTTTTTGGCATAAAAAATGTGAAAAAATAGGCTATTTTTGACTCTTCTTGCTGATATCTCTTGAACAATACATCCAAAAATTACCATTTATTGTTTATTTTGATTCTCATCAAAGTATTAATCATAATAATATTTTCTAAATCATTTTTTTATTCAAGATGTCCTTAAAAATTAACTATTCTTAGCCTTAAAGATTGCCAAATTAACAAAATTTTGATGTGATGTCGAAGTCAATTTAATAAAAAATTGTCCTCTTTCATCTAAGTGAAAAACGATGAAGCGTCGATTCATAAACATTAAGATATTTTGATTTGAAATTAATGTTAGATTAATTTTTTCGTTTCGTTAGATTAATTATTTATATTTTTAATTAAGCAAATTTATTAAATGAGGGTTTATTTAGCAGATATGTTTTCATTTGATGATTTATTTAATAGATTAAATATTCTTGAATTAATATATATTAATTTAAAAAAGTTTCCAACAGAAAAAAAAAATTTTTTAAATTAAATGATCCGATTAATTGTCAGAGATAATTAAACAAGTTCTATTTTTCAAAATACATGAACTTTTTAGGCTCTGTACTTTGAAAAATTTTGAAAATCTATCTAAATGATTGCGATTCAATTAAACAACAATCAAAATAGCATAATTAATTTAGCAAAAAAAATCGTAAAATTTATCAAAGCTAGTTTCAATTCACCGCCAAAAAGTTTTATTGTCATTTAGATTATAGATCCTATAAAAAAGCTATTGTGAAGGGTGTGTATTAAAACATAGAATTTTAAAAAACATAGAAATTATCTTAGCATAAAAAACGTAGAAATAAAATCATAGAGTATTTTTAAGCGTAAAAAATCAAAAATGTTTAATTATTAAATTTAATTTTAAAATAGGCAGAAAAAAATAATGTTAAATTAATTCAAAAATAAAAAAATCATAAAATTTAATCAAGTTTAATTATCTTTTAAATCAAATAAACCAATTAATTGATTATATAAGTTAAAATATTTTTTTCTTCTGGTTCATGTACATTTAAATTAGAGTCATTATGAGAAAAATATAAGAAATTGATGGATTTTTATTGATAAGCTATTTTGAAACAAATAAAATTCTTCCTTCGTGTCAAACTGTTTTTCAAAAGAACATCAGCAGCCAAGACCAGATATTTCGTCTTATACAATCAATAATCGTCGGCTTTAGTAAAAATGAAATTCCTCTAGCAAAACTTCGTCGAAAGAATTCCGCATAACAAACGGAGCACCCCAAGGAAGCTGTTTATCACCAACTCTTTTTTTACTTTTTTTAGTCATATATCTGAAACGATCTCTAAGAATGTTAAATCTGCCCTTTTTGCAGAAAATTTGTGCATTTGGTTCACAAACAAATCACTAAAAATGATTGAAGTTACCTTAAATCATGCAATCGACTGCATAAAACAATATTGTAATGAATGGGATCTACGAAAAACATTAAGAGGACATTTAAAACCGTTTTTACAACAGCAGGCTATCACAAAAACTATCATTCAAAACACAAACACAATCTATTTCTCGACCAGCATCCGATTCCAGTGGAACCATTTCCGACGTTTTGGGTATCAGATTGGACCCCAGACTCAGCTTCAGAACCTTTTTGAAAGTATTAGCTCAAGAACTACATCAAAAATCAATGTCATTCGGAGAATAAAAGGCCAAAAACTCAAAAATTCCTTGGCTCTATGCAAAATTATTTTCAAAAGCTTTTTCCGTTCAATCTTCGATTATGCTTTTATTCCACTTTGTTGTTGGACGCAAAAAATATCATCAGGTCTTCAAAAACTCCAAAACAAAATTTTTAGATACATCAAATTCTTTCCAAACAAAAAAGAATCACTGACATGCATAACCAGCTCAAATTGGACTCGGTTGAAACACGCTCTTAAGTTATGATCAAATAATTTTTCATCAAAAAATCAAACCACCTACAATTAAGATCAGACCTGGATGAATTTAAGTCAATAGATGATTGAACGCTAAGTTCACTTCTTTTTAGATTTCAAAGATATTGTTTCTTCATAAAAACTTATTAACTAAAACTATAAACTTATTTTATTAGTAAAAATGTTCACATAACTCATTTGATTTACTAACACTGGGCTTAACACTGGACAAAAAGAAGGATTTAATTCCATTCTGAACAGTCTGAGGTACTCCTCGAATTTATTTAAAAAATAAATAAATAAATTGATAAGCTATTTTTTTTTAAATTCTCTCTATTCTATTTTTGTAATCATTAAAACAAAAAATTTACTCATTTCAATTCAAATTCTTGCAAAATTTCTTTAATTTTTCTATGTATTCTTAAAAAAATTCGTCTAACTTAGCCTTAAAGATTTAAGTTAATTAAATCCAACATTTTTATTTTTCTATGTTTTGATTCATTCCCAAAGTGAAATAATTGGGGAAATTTTTTTGTGATGTAGTAATTTTTCTAAATATTAATATCCAAGCTCTGAAGCCCATAAGATTAAATTTAATTACTGATTTGTTTGATAGTAAAAAAATCAAAGGTTTAATTTTGGGTAAAAAAGTGCAAAATAGCATGTTTTACCAAGAAGCAATTTTTGTCAAAAATTTTTTTATCTTTAATTTAATTTTACAAAAAGGAAATATTTATGTTCAACTTTTGATGAATTTCACAACGCCGAAAATTGGCAAATTGAAGTTTCTAATCAAATTTTAAGATTAAAACGATCATTTAAAATTTTAAAACTTAATTAATCGAAGGATTTAGATATTTTTAAGTAATAAATACTAAACATTACTTGACATGTTATGTCTAATAATGAATCATTATCAAATTAAAATCAAAATGATCGATCTCTAACTTATTTAACAAAAACAATCAACAATTTAAATAATGACCTAAAACTCTCATTATCATATATCTATTTTTTATTCCAGGTTATTAACTCTTACAAACTTTATTCATATTTTTATTTTTATTTTTGTATTTTGATTTTATTTTACTTAACTTTTTTAATTTTACTTAACTTAATTTTTATTTTTTATTTTTATTCTGAAGGAGCTTTAGCTCGGCACAGTTAACAAATAAATAAATAAATAACTTAAATAATTCAGGTAAAGTTAATTCAAAAATTAAAATTTTAATACTTTTATATCCATTCATTCAAACTTAAATAATGTTATTTTTCCACTTAAATAAATTATATAATTTAAAATAGTGAATTTTTTTTGTCTTTAAAAATAAGTGCGATCAAGAGGGACATTTTAAATTTTTAAAATGAAAATAAACTTAACATGACATGTCAAGTGATTGTTTTGGAAAAAAAATATTTCTTTTCTATTATTAAAAAAAATTATTACAATTTATATTTTGATCTTTTGATTTTGATCTCAAACTTAAATTTGCCCGATAATTTGTTTAATTTTGTCAGTAAAATTTTCGTAATCAATTTAAAAGTAACTCAAATTTTATACCAAAAAAATAAAATAAAATATGAACAATTTTTCCACTTAAGTTTCGCCATTTTTTTAATTTACATCTGATTTTGAAATTAAATTTTTATCAGTTTTTATCGGAAAAGAACTTTTACACATGCCTATTTGGGATGTCTTTTTCAAAAGTTAAATCTTGAAAAATATGCTTTGATAATCAAGTGTCATTATGTTGAAAGTTTTTTTTTCCCTTTTTAAAGGTAAGGTAAGCATTTTTATTTATTTAAAAACAAGTATAAAAAGAGACTGTTTAAATAGAAATTAAAGATTAATTTTATTTTTTCAAATCTATAAAGATGAATTTAAAATATCTTATTTATATGGTATTCGTTGTTTTTTTGGCTGTTGAGACTGAAACAGCCGATATATTGCCATGTATTCAAGGTAATTGGGTTGGGTGTGGAATATCAATAGGTACTTTAGTATTCAAACTTCATAAATGGAGTGGATCGAGGATTAACATTTGTAATCACAGTTGCAAGGCTGAAATAAAGGGACGAGTGCGAAAACTTAAATGGGTCTGGGATGGAAGAGTAAATTGTGACGGATTGGGTAGTGGTCAAAAACGAGGCACTAAGAGTAGAAAAGGCGCAACGGAAGGTGCCTTGCAAGATCTTTTTTCTAAACTAAGTCCAGAACAATTGAAAAAAATATCACAATGTGTTTAAACATTGGTAAAGCCATCAATCAAAATTACAAAATTTTTCAAAAAAAAGTTCTATATTAATGCTTGATTAGTTAATCCAGTTGATAGAACTGTTTCATAAATAAAAATTCTGAAATCATTAAATTTTTTTCATAGCATTTATGATCGTACGGGTCAAAATGATCCGTCTTAGTTTTTGATAAATAATATAATAAATAAGATTAATAAATATATAGTAAGACGGCCTAACCTATTTTTTTGATAATTTTCTTAAAGACTCAGTAACGATGGAAAACGCGAAATTTAATCACCCATTTAGTCCGAAATTTTTGGGCCACCCGGTTAGCTGCTGGGGTAAATGGGATAAAGGGTAATTCGGTTCCAAAAGTTCAAAAATTCACCCCTTTAAAAAGTCCGTGTAAAAAAAACAATTGTAATATTTTTTTCTTTAGCAAATTCGTTGAACATTTTTTAGATTAAATGGTAAAAAAGGTGATTTAAATAAAATTAAAATATCTGAAATTTAAACCCTAAACCAAATACATAGTTTGATAGAAAATCACATTTTTTGACCAATTTTATTTTTTGACTCAAAAAAAATTAGAAAAAAATTTTTTTCTACAAGCTGTTTTTTATTTAAATTGTCTGGACACTCAATTACTTATTTTTAAAAAAAAATTCCCAATGCCTATAGAAAATTAACAATTTTATAAGCTAATTTAAAAGTTGTCACCCCGTTCACACATAAAATAATCAGGCTGTCTTACTTTAATATTTAAGTTTTTTTTGTACAAATTTTCCTATATTGTTACATTTTTATTTCCTCATCCTCGTCATCCTTGCTATCATCATTAGAATCAGAACAATCGTGATCAGTGAAATCAGCTTCGTTTTCACTCCTAGCATTTGAGTCATTATCATCGATTTGGGTCCAACGATCCAAGGCTTCTAAAGCAGCTTTTCTTTTTGACATTTTATTATGATTTGGTAATTACAGTCAATCCTCGATATAACGAGCAAGTTGGGCGAAAATTTCGTTGCTCGTTATATCGAAACTCGTTATATCGAAATTGCATTGAAAAAGATGGGCAAAAAAATTTTATTTTTCAAAATGTTTATTGGTAAAAAAATAAATAAAAAAGGAAAAAAAATACAAAATTATTGTTTTTTTAGAAAATCTTTAATAGATGTTTGTTTGGTATTACATTTTTCAATCACAACATTTTCAATATTAAACAAAAAATCAACTATTTTTGAGAAATCTTGGTTTTTATTCAAAAAAAAATCTTTTAAATCATTAATTTTATCGATAGCTTCTTTTGAGCTTATAACAGGTTTTTTAGGTTTTTCGATTTCTTCGACATCAGAATCACTGTCATCATTTTGTGCTGTATTGTTAACTGAACTGATGATCTCAACATCTGATAATAAGCCGCGTGCAGGAAAATTTGAGTCGATTGAAACATAAGTATATTTGTCAAAGTTTAACTTTTTTTCAAACGAAGATATATCATTATATCAAGTGAAATACACTTTCTTTTTTTTTGATTAAGATTGGACATTTTTTATAAACAATTAGATAGGAAATGTTTTCTGGTGATTTATAGTTATTCATGAAGATAAGTTAATTGTTTTATTTTTATTTTTTTTTATATAAAAAGTGTGAAAAAATTTCTTTTGTTCAAGCTCGTTATAGGAAGTTTTTATTCTTAAGAAAATGATTAAGCGGTATTTCATTATAAGCTCGTTATATCGAATTAATTTTTATATCTTTTTCTATAGCTCGTAATCGGTTCTAGCCAAGTTGCTCGTTATAAAGGGTTTCTCGTTATATAGGGTCTCGTTATACGGAGGATTGACTGTAAATATATTTTTAAAGATTATTTACAAAGTATGTATGAATAAATTACCTTGATACATTACATTTTTTGCTGTCAGAAATTCGTGAAACAATTTTATTTATATGTTTTCTGTACCGAGCAAAAGCTCCTTCAGATAAAAAAAAAATCAAAATAAAATAAAGTTAAATAAGATAGAAAAAAAAAAATGTAATAAAATGGTTTAAAATAGATGAAAATTAATGAAATTGAACTAGAGAGTTAGAGAACTAGAGAGAGTTTAAGGATATTTTTTTAAAAAATTGATTGTTCAGGGAAAAAAGAAGAAATTGTAAGATAGCAATTACACAATGGAGTTGGGTATTCAATAAATCTTGATTCGAAACCTTCTTTGTATTCCTCCACCAGTCTAACAACCAGTGGAAAAGAATGTCTCAGTCCTGTCCCAACATATCTCTCACTCAACTAAAAAAGCCGATTCGAGATTGTTAGTAATTTAAGTTTATTAAAAGCCTCATGATGCAACATGTTGGAAGGAGTATCAAATTTTAACTTGAGGATAGCTCTGACTGCTGTATTCTGAATTGCTTGTAGTTTTTTGATATTATTTTCTGAAAATGAATTCAAGCAAGGAAAAGAATAGTCTAAGATTGATCCGACTAAAGATTTATATAAATTTCCTAGTGTGTTTTGATTGAGACCCCATTTTTTGTTTGACAATATCTTAATAATATTTAACCTTTTATTGCAGCGTTCTTTGATTTCGTCTACCAGTACATTAAAGTTTAACTTAGAATCAAATTTAATACCAAGAAACTTGATTTCTTTTTGGCTCACTATTCTGTTTCCATAGATTTTTAAGTTTAGATTATCACCCTCTTTTTTGTACCTAGAAAAGACTACTGAACACGACTTTTTTACTGATATCTTCATTTTCCATTTAATAAGCCATTGTTCTAGTTCGTTGGTGTATTAATTTTCTACGTTCCCTTTGTTGTTATAAATGAAGAATGTAACTAGATCATCTGCGAAAAGCAGAGAGTATTCGTTATTTGTTTTGTTTCTTTTGGGGATGTCATTAATAAATACGCTAAACAAAAGAGGACTAATTACTGAGCCTTGATGGACACCTGCAGTTATTTGGTATTCTTCGCTCAAGTAGTCATTCACATTTACCTTGAATCCCCTAGAATCTAAAAAGGACCTAATCCAGTTAGTCAAGTAATGAGGTGGATTCATTTTAATCAATTTAAAAAGTAAACCTTCATGCCAAACCCTATCAAAGGCTTTAGAAATATCAAAAAACAGGCAGCAAACTTTTTTTTTCGATTAAATGACTCCACAATTTTTTGAATTAAAAAGAAAAGATTGCCTGATGTTCGACGGTGTTTCCTAAATCCAGATTGCTTCTGGATAAGAAGTGAATTTTGTTCAAAAAAATTGTATAATCTTGAATAAACTCTTCTTTCCAGTAACTTTCCTAGACAACTCGTTTTGCTAATTGGTCTATTACACGAATGTTCAAGAATCTAAAACGAAGGGTGAAATTAAAGGTGCCTTTTGGCGTTTTAAGAGTCTAACAATCACAAGATGCGGTTTTATTGATGTTAAATGGATAATGAATGTAGAGTTTCCCTGTATCATCAACATTCCAATGGTAAAGAAGGTTATTGTTTTTGTATGCGACGAAGATCACACGAACCACCCTGACAATATCAAACAAAGAGAGGATTTCGAACTACAGTCTTAAATCGTATCCAAGAACTTCATAATTTCGGATTCAAGCCTCAAGTTATCATCAATCAACTCAATAGAGACGGTTTACAGCCACCAAAGATTACAAAAATTAACAACATCACCAAAAAATTGCAAAAACACAAGACAGTTTCATCAAGACCAACAATTCATGATATCATTGAATTGTGTGAAAAATACAATAAAATTCCAGAAGATGAAGATGAAGTGTTTGTTGGTAACTACGAGTATGAGTCAATCGAAGATCAAAATATTCGTGTATTTTTGACTACTAAACAGTAAACAGTATTTGCCATCGTCAGAATCGAAGTCCTGGACAAATTTCGATGAAATGGCAGGATCAACCAAATCAATTAGAATGATCACAGTCAACAAATTGGAAGCTAACATCGTGTACATGTTGGTTCTGATTAAAGAACTATTATTGTTGGATGCTTATATACTTAGTATTCTGTTATTAATTTTTTTATTTTGGAGCTCATTAATTTCGAAAAAATTGTTTATTAAAAAAAGTACGGTTTAATCAATTTGATTATATATTTATCTTATTATTATTATTAATTTATTTATCTTATCTCGGACACGATCAGGTTACATTCATTAATGGAGATCAAAAGCTTGCTTCGGATAGTCTAGAAAGCCCGGCGGGGAACACTATAACTTGTCATAAAGCAATTGAGCGACAGCTAATCCGAAATTGTGACACAACTTGGAGTTGGACACAACTTTTTTACAAACCGTGTTGCGGGATATTGGAACACTCTGGACATGACGATAAAGAGTGTTACAAATACAAACGATTTTAAAATAGAATTGACAAATTACTTTATTTTCTATAAAACTCATGTTTGATTCAAGTTAAATTAAATGTTCTAAAAATAGAATTTAAGAAGATATGTAAAAAAAGAAAAAAAAAGTTTTTATTTAGAAAATGTAAAATAAGTCATTTAAAAATATGTAAAAATAGGTCTATTAAAAATAAGTTATTTAAAAAAATTGGCCGTAGGCTGTTATGGCGGAGCGTATACGTGCACGACCACTTGGAGACTAGAGTCTCCCACAGCATTTATACTATTATTAATACTACTACTATATATTTATCTTATTATGTACATTTCTACTAATTTTGTTCTTAAATAAAAATATACTTCTATTTTATTAATTTTGTTTTTTTAACTAAATTTGTGTCGATTTAATCAAATATGTTATTCACAAGTATTAATAGTATAAATTTTTTCCAAGCAAAAATGATCGAATGGTCTTAATGACTCGTGCGGTCCTCTTTGTAAAAATTTTTTTTTGCATGAAGAAATTAATTTTTATTTTTTTAAATTAAAATTTGAATTTAAAATAGTCAAAATGAGTCATTTAGACCTGACGGTACTTTGAGTTCTAAAAAATACTGAAAGACAATTAACTCGTTGATGTCAAAATTTCATCTTACTAAGGATCAATGGTCGAAACACATTTGAACTAACTTTCTTGTTTATCATCTTGTTTTTAAGGATTAAAAAGTTTTTTCGCATTCCTTTGCGAAAATCTTGCCCAAAAAATACTCTCTTTGATAAAATATTTTTCCTGACAATTACTTAAATTTTACATGATTTTTCTGGTCTTATTGTAAATGAAAGTAAGCGCAAAAATAGACAAAGTAGAAACATTAGTCCAGCTTTAAATGCTTCTAAAAATATTTCTTTGAAAAGAGACCAAACTGAAAGGTTATTTAATATCGTGGCACTATTAAATAAATTAAAAATAAGATTTTCAATTTTAAGTCTTTATTCATCAAAAACATTAAACTCTAACTTAAACTAAAATACAACATAAACATTTATCAAGAGAGAGAAAAAAGGCATGGGGTTCATGGAATTTCTCCCCCACCCGCAGCAGACATATCCCAATATCTGAAGTCGAAATGTTGATTCATTGTTTCGACCCCAATGAAATAAAAAATCAAAAAAAAAACTTGAAAAAAACAAAAAAACAAAAAGGAAATACGAAAATAAGCAAAAAAATTTTCAAGGGTTTTTCGGAAGAGTCCATGTCTGGTAAAAAGATCTTGTTTTTCATTCAGCAAACAGTAACGCTCTGTATTCACCTTCATATCTTTATTGTTCAGCCGGTCGTTTTCAAGTAAGAATTTTTCTGATAAAGACACGGCTTGAGGTTGGCGATCTTTCACTTCTTTTAAGCACCCATCTTGATAATGAGATCAAAACTAAATTTGATTCTATCCGTTCTAAATTTGATTTTGAATCCTTGGACTCTTCATCTCGAATCATCTTTTTTGTATGTTCTGCGTTTGGAAATTCTTTTATAAATCCAAAGGCAACCATAAACAATCCGATAGAACCAACAAAATAGGGTAGTATTTGGCTGATTCCCACAGCTAAGATTACGGGTTTGAAAGCGAAAATAATTTTTCTTATTTCATTATCTAGAGCCTATTAAAAAAGTAAAAATTTAACTTAGCCCTACTTAACTTCATATAATTATCTAAAAATAAATAATAAGGAATCAAAATATATCTTGGAAAAAAAAATTTAATAAAAATTAAAATTTCAATGAAAAAAAAGATCTATTTTTAATTTAATATTTTTTTGTTCCCTTAAAATCTTATTATAGTAAATTTTTGATAGATTTTGGCAGTCTTAAAAAAATTTTTATATTAATCTTAAAGACTGTTAAAAAGGATAGACTTATAATAAAAAATTTCATTGAATCAAATAACAAAGGATTAAATTTAAAATTTTTAATAAATTATCGATTTTAAAAATATAAGCAAAATGCAGTTTAACACATTATTTTAGTCTTGAGATTTAAATAATTTTTTAGAATGATCGATTTTTTCAGAAATAAAAATTAATTGCTTATTAAAATTTCTTTTTCAAAGACTTTTAAGTATTTTAATTTATTAACAACAAGTTTTTTATTAAAAAAAATTTTGTTGTAACTTTTAGTGACATGGGTTAGGGTTAACTGCTTGGATAACTTAAATTTACGATATCAGTTACCAAAATTTCGGTTATTCAAAACGAACTAATCTAAAAATGTTTCTTTTAGACCAATTTTCAAATTTTGGTTAACCTATTAAATTATAGAATATAATTTTGTTAAAAATTTTATTTATTTTAATCTACCAAATAAATTAATTGCTCACGTTTTTTATTTACTTCAGATTATTTTGTTGAAAAGTCCAAAATTTGTTTTAAGTATTGTTTAAAAAATTTGTTTTTTATATAAAAATAAAATTGTACAAAATTTGTTGTTGTTCAAGTTGTCAAGAATTTTTATAAAAAATACTGTTACGAAAATTTTATTCAAATATATAAATTTTTTCTTTGAAAAAAAGAATTCATATTTTGGCTTTTGTTTCAAATTTTTTTTTATAAAATTAGAATCTTTGTTCATATTTATGACATTTGAGAAAAATCACTTCAAGGGTAGAAATTTAAAATTAATTTTGGTCCTGAATTCAAGCTATCAATCATTCGATTTAATAAAAAATATTTGTATTCTTTTTTGATAAATTAGTTTGATTCTAGTGTTTCGGGGAATTAATTTGATTTTCAAAAGTTATTTTCATTATTTTTTAGAAGAATTTGTCAAGTTAAATTATGTTCAGGTGAAAAAATTAAGATTTTATTTTTAAAAATTTTTGTACAGATTCTTTAAAAATAACTGAATGGGGAAACTTTAAATAAAACGATTCAATTTTACCTTTTTTTAATAAATAAATAATAAAAAGTTGAATTGTTTCATAAATTAAGCGAACAAGTTCTTGAAAGTTTGTTCGCTATTTTAATTCAAATTTTTAAATGTTTTTCAGAGATTAGAATTTTTTAAAATTTTTTAGCAAACTCTTAACGAAAATCGGTTTTTGACAACACGTTTTAAAAAAACTGAGAGCAAAATAATCTTTAAATTAGTTTATGTTCTAACCCAATGTTTCATTTCAAAACAGAGCGAATTTATTAATTTTCAGCTCCGTTGTTTGGTATATCCAACGCTGAAACAGATTCCAATTAAAAGAAAAACAAAATCAAATATTAATTTAAGAGATGCAAGAATTGGGGTTTGTTAAACTTAATAATTTTTGAAAAATACTTGAAATCAGACCGCAATATTTGGCTAACAATTGAGCTAGGCTTAAGAATAAGCAATAATTGTCAAATAATATTTCTTTTTTAATTTTTAATTAATCCTTTCAAAAACAAATTCTTCCAAAACCAATTTAAATTTTTTTTTATTTAATTTTTTTAATTTTTAATTAAATCGATAATAGACCTTGAAATAATTTTCATCATCTTACCGTCATTCACAAGAACAACTGTTCGAATAAATAAATTCATTAGCAAAACAAAAGATTTATTAGGTTGATTTAATTTTGGATTTTAGGTAAATTTACTTAGTTTTTATTTTATTTTTCCTTCATTTTGAGAAAAAAACTCATGATTCATATTATTTTGTAACCAGGAGTTATTAATCGATTAAATTATGTCCAAGTTAAAACTAGGTACAAAAAAAAAAGTTAATTTAGGTATGAATTCAAGTTCTTGAAAAAAATTCGATATTTTTTTATTTAATTTTTTTTTCTTTTGAGTAATTTTATAAGACATCAATAAACACTTTAAATGGTAAACTTTTTTTACCATCTAATAAGGTTTTGAATTCGATTCACCCTTTTTCTATTTATTTGTCTTGGACCAAAAAAGTGCTTACACTGCTATGGATTAGGTGAGTTGGGATGCCAAGTGAGGCACATAATACACTTTGGTTTGATTTTTCCTAAAGAAAAGACTAGATTGTAAATCTCAAAAGCACTCGAATACTTTTATTTTTCGAATCAAGAATTTTTTATTGTTTATAACATCGGCAAGAAAATTTCAAAAGACCAAAATTTAGTTTCATCAATTTCTTAACATAAAAATTTTTCAGTAAAAGTAGCAGGATAATGCCACCAAAGTGAATGTGTAAACAATTGAAATTATTCAGAATAATACCTTTATTTTTATTAGTTGCTGTTGAAAAGTTCTCGTAAATGTTTTTGCTTTGTTGTTTTATTTTTCATTGTTCAAAAGTATTATTTAATAAGCTTCTTTTCTGTTCCACGAGAAAAAAACAATTGAGCAACAAAAAAATCAAAACTGATCGGGTTTAGCTGATCTCGCCTGACTTTTAATTACATAATTTCAAAAATTTAATTTTAAAATCAATACTAATTGACACAGAATCGGGCTCAAGTTTTTCTTTTACTCAAATATTGATACAACAAGAGCGCCGCTCTTGTGCTCTTGTTGTGTTTACAAAAGCCCTTTCAATTTTTGTTTCTATTTGTAATTCATTGTTTAAGGTAAACTCTTTATTTATTTAAATCTCGAATGTGTTTAAAAAAATTTCCTAAGTTTATAAATTTATTTTACTTTTTTTTTCCAATTAGAAACATTTAGATAATGTTATCAAGCAATTCAGCATATTTTCTATGTATCATTGCTTGGCTGACAGTCTATGTCCGAGGTTTTTCAATAACCCAAGACACTTGTAAGTATTAGACAAACATTCTTGCACATGATGAGTTTGAGCATCATTCCACTTGACATTATTAATCCTTCACAGACTGATATTCAAACTCTAATTTAAAAAAAAAAAAATTTAAACAAATTCTCAGCTTTAGTGAACGATGAGACTAACACAATTCTAGTTAGTTCATTAAATATTGATTTTGATGCGCTGAAGAACAGTGAATTGTTCCCGGACACTTTTCGGGTGAACTTTATTGCCAATGGAAAAAGTTATTCCATCAACTTTGGTCGTGTACCAAAAGACCAGAATTATCCGATTGGATCAGCTAATATTAACATTTTAGAATCAGGCTCGACTAAAAAGTACAAAATCGATGAATTTGAGGATGAGGTGAAAGATATAAAAAAATTTTAAATAAAATTTTAAACAATTTTTTTTTAGAAATTTGAGCTTTATAAAGAATTTGATGGGTTAAGTATTGCTACTTTGATTAAAAATAATCAATATGTAGATGGTCAATCCGATGAAGATCAATTTAGAATTGTAGATAAAAAATTTCATGAAGAAAAATTTTCTTAATATTTTTTTAAGCTAATAACAATTTTCGATTCATATTTGGGTACTAGTGAAATTTTCCCAGTCAGCAATAACCAAGGAGAACGAAGAAAAAGAAGTGTTCAGAGATTTACCTATATCATGCAGACTAGGCGAGTTGAGGACCAAAATTTAGTCGACCAAAACTATGGTGATTTTTAAATTTAAATAATTTTTTTTTTAATTCTCCTTATTAAGTTAATATGATTAAAAGCCAAGTTGAGAAAAAATCAAAAAGAGCTGCACCTAACGGACAGCCTTTTAATTTGTTTGTGGAAGTTTTACTTGTCGCTGACAACACCATCTACGAAGATCATATCCGATTCGCAGGAACCAACGACACTGATTTGGTCTTCTTGTACATGAGAACCTATTTTGCCCATTATTTTAATGGCATAAATCAACGATTTCAAAATTCGTTTACCAACGATCCAGACTTGAGAATTACCATTAAACTTACCAACTTTTTATTTCTGACAGTAATTTCTCTTTTAAAAAAAACGAAAAAAAATTATTTTTTTGTAGACAGCAGCCGATTCATTCTGGAGTGATCCATCTTTGGTAGGAATATCTTCGGTTTCTTCCTATAGAGGCAGACAAGTAATCACTACCAATCGGACTTTGGAAGCATTCAAAAATTTCATGAATTCATTGTCAATTCCATTCAATTATGATCATGCAATTGGCCTTTTTAAGTAAAAGATTTTTATCAAAAAATAAAATTAAAAATTTTTATTTTGTTTTAAACAGCAAAGATTTGTGGGAAGCGACAGGTTCCAATATTGAAGAGCGGTCTGCAGTCAGAGGCTATTCATTTGCTGGTACTGTTTGCTCTGAGTCAAGATATTCGATTAGTGAAGAACTAGGAGGATTTTTTTACATCACTGTAAAAGACTTTTTTTTAAATTAATAATTTTACAATTTTTTATTTTAAGGTTGTAGCACGTCAGATAGCTCAAATATTAGGATCGGATTTTGATGGTGGAAGCGATCCTATTTCTACTAATTGCCCATCGTCTGAAAATTACCTAATGACTGCAAACATTGGAGGTTTTTCAAATATACTTAATCAACAGAGACTTTCTAATTGTTCCATTTTGTTCATCAAAAATAATCTTCTTCAAAACAATTTTGGGTAAATTGAGTAAAAAGACTGTAGATGAAAATTAAATTTTAATCAGAAATGTGGCTACTAATGCTCAATGTTTGGTAAATGTGCCCCCAAATCAACCTTATGACGATTACCAAAACCCAGGCCTTTTTTGGACTGCCGATGACCAGTGTAAAATGATTTACGGGCCTACTGCTACCTTTTGTCACGTAAATAAAAGAATTTTTTTCACGTCATTCTCAATTTAAAAAAAAAAATTAAAAAAATTTATAACTTTTCTCCTAAAAGATTGAAGTCATTAAATTTTTTCATTTTAGTTTTATTTTTTATCTTAAATTCAAAACGCCTTTTACCATTAGAATAAAAATTAGGGTCGACCTTTTTTTGGGATCAAGCTCTGATCACAGCCAAACTTTTTACCGTTTTGACGTTCAAAATAAATGAAAATGAAAACATATTCCAGAATTATGATGACAATTTTTCTTTATTACTATGAGCTTGAGCTTTAAATTTCAAAAAAATTTAAGCTGTTTTTTTAATTTCAAAAATATTAATTAAATTTCAGCTTTTGAATAAAACTAGAAGAATCAGAGAAGTTTAAAAATCTCCAGTCGATCATGTATTAATGATAAATGTTTTATAAAAGGTAACTAATATTTGAAAAGAAAAAGCTGACAGTAAAGATATGGAAATTTTAAGTCAATTCTTGACGGATCTTTTTTTCGATGATCACATAATTAAAAAAATTCCCACACAGGTTTGATCAGGTAAGATCACCGATCAAGTGATCAGAGCTTGATCACAAAACGAGGTTTAAAGAAATTTTTCACCGCATCAAAGAATCTTAAAAGCGCATCGCAAAAATATGTGTCTGACTAATGCATCAAAAAAATAAAAAAAAAATAAAAAAAAAATAAAAAATTTGTGAATCTTAAAAACGCTCTATAATCAAAATTATAAGAGCCTTTTTAAGATTGCCCAATAAATTAAATTTTATTACTATTACTATTGCATCTTGCTCTTATTTTGAATTTATTTAATTAAAATTTATTTTAATTTTTTTTTTCCATAATTGAATGTAAAAACTATTATATTATTAATTATTTATGAAAACATCCTACTTTATGCAATGGCCTCTGTGTCAGATCGAAGCCGTTGCTCAAAAAGGTACTTGAAAAGGAGAGGAGCGCTTCCCCATTATCCACTAGAATAGAATAGGGACAATTATTATTATTATTATTATTATGAAAACATCCTGAATTTAAATATAATTTGCATTATAATTTTAATGGTGAGGATAATTAAAAAATTCTAAAATAAAGAAATAAATAAAAATTAAATTGTAAGCATAAACAATTTTTTTTTGAGATTATTAAAAAATTAAATTTTAATGCGCTAAAAATATTTAAAAAAGTTTTTAAGAGAGATGGGCTTCTTAGATCTGAAATTGTGCTAATAAGGAAGACCCTTTGGATATAGCATATCGGACATGAAAAAAAATTCAATGCATCTTGATATATCACAAATATTTGAAATAAGTTTTTTTTAAAAGTATTAAAATAATTTCTTATTTTGAAAAAAAACACGAAAACCTATTCTTTAAGTTTTTCTGTTCTTATATTTTATATTATGGGATAAAGTTTTCCCTATATGAATGTTTAAAAACAAAGAATAGTTCTTATATCTAAGGCTATTACTGACTGACCCTCAACTAAAATAAAAAAATTCCTCATAAAAAGAATACAAGTGATAAAAAATAGCCTTTTTCTAAGCATTTTTTTATGTCCGATATCATTTAATAAAAATCGGACATAAACATCAAATTCATAAAATCCGAAATTTATAAAATTCATTTTTTAAAAAAATAATGTTAAAAATTTAAAAATTCTTTCTAGGTTTTAGACATGTTTTTCTATAGAAAAAGGTTTTAAAATTCATGACTTCATAGGAAATTTTCAACTCAAAATATCATCTAAAAAAAGATAAATCAAGATTAATGAAGCTAACAGGGAACAGATAAATTTATTAAAATATTCTAAAATTTTTTTGGAATTTTTTCACATCAAACTATCAAATCGGATTAAAACATTTTTGCACCTTTCAAACGACACATTTAGATTTCGTCAGAAATTGACTGCTTGGTAACATGACTCCAAAGAAATTAATTTAATTTTTTTGAAAGACCTGTCTAAATTAATAAAACATGCGAGTAATTTTTTTAAGGATAGAAATTCAGACATGTGCGTGACACTTTCTTGTAGAGTAAATTCAGAGGCCACTGAATGTACACGAACTTCAGGACTAGGTGCTGCAATCGGAACTGTTTGTGACCAAGGAAAAGTAAAATATGAAAAAAATAAAAATTTATTGTATTAACTCATGATCAAGATGTGTTCGAATGGTGAATGTGAGCAAAATTTACAAGCTCCCTTTGACAATTGCGTATTTGGAGACGATGTTGTGGTTAATCTACAAGTAATTCCAGATCCTTTGCCAAAAAATCAATTGACTTGTCAAGAAACATTGGATTATTTGTCAAGCATCGGTCGATTTCCATACGCTTACTGCAATGACCCTAATTTTTCCAAAACCTGTTGTCAAACATGTAGAAGTAATTAAAGAAATTTTGTTTTTTTTTGTTTGTACATTTTTTGACATCAGAATACTCTGCCATTAATTGTATTGATGTACAATTTAATTGTCCCAGTTGGATTTCATTGTGCGGTTCAGGAGCCATGATTGGTGGCGTCAGCATTGATGTTCTGTGTCCAAGAACATGTAATATTTGCCAATCCCAGCCCATTTATTGTACGGACACAAATTCTTTGTGCCAAAACGGAGGCAGCTGCCAAAATTTGACCATTCCTATAGAACAGTTATCCGACACTGTTGTCGGCTTTGAATGCTCTTGTCCGATCGGATACACTGGCTACCTGTGCGAAATTAGTAATTAATGGTAAAAAATTTTACCTTGAATTTTTATTTTTTTCTAAGAAAATCCATGTTTGCCCAATCCTTGCCAGAACGGTGGACAGTGCTTAATTTTAGGTTCAAACGGCTACGTCTGCCAATGCCCAGTTGGATGTACCGGATATAATTGCTCGACTTGTATAAATTAAAAAATTTAATTTAATTATTAATTAATTTTAAACGAAAATAATCCAAGGTTTAAATGTTTGTAGTGAATCGGTTTGTAACTTTAACGGTGTTTGTTCAGAAGTAGGTGGACAGATTACATGCACATGTAATCCGAACTATACTGGTGAAACTTGTGCTACTCAACTTCCATGTAGTCAAGTGACATGCTTGAACGGCGGCACGGTAAATTTTAATTTTTTTTTGTTAAATAATCTTTAATAAAGGAAAGTCTTGATTTAAAATTTTTTGGTTAGAAATATTTAGTATTTTGTACGACGCCCATGGGTAAAAGGTCATGTTTTTTTCACTCAATTCAATTTTATATTTCTTATTTTGTATAAATACAATTAATTTGAAATTTTAAAAGAAAATCAAGAATTTTCACAAGATTTTAAAATTAAATGAAATATTTTATTCAATTTAATCGATAGAGTACATTTCTGAACAAAGTTTACTGTCAACTTTGGTTTATGAGGTTTTATTGTTAAAATTTAAAAAAATTACCTTTTCTAAATTAAAGAAAAATGAATTAACTTTAAATTGTATTAAAATAATTAAAATTTTGAGCGTGAAAGATTTTTGTTTTACAGATGACAAAAAAACTTCCTTATTTATCCGTGCCGAGCTAAAGCTATTTCAGATTTAATAAAAATAAAAAAGTAAAATAATATAAAACTAAAATAAGTTAAAATATAATAAAAAAGATGATTAAAATTGAAAATTTAATGACAGGAGAAACATGTTTAACTATTGAACAGTTCAGGAGAGAAATATGAAATAATAAGGTAGCAATCGTCTCGGGTATTCGATATAAACCAGATTGACAACCGATAGAACAGAATGACTCACTTCTACCCTGACATATCTCTCACTCAACTCAAAAAGTCGATTTGAGGCTGTTTAAGTAATCTAAGGCCTCCTGATGTAAAATGTTGGATGGAGTGTCGTATTTTAGATTTAAAATAGACCGAACTGGTGAATTTTGAATTACCTTTATTCTTTTAATATTAATTTCTGTGAATAAGTTAAGACATGGTAAATTATGATTCAAAATAGATCCAACTAAAGATTTATAAAGGTTTCCTAATGTTTTATAATTTAGACCCCATTTTTTTCAACAAAATCTTTATAAAATTGAGTCTTGAATTACAACTTTCTTTAATTTAATCTATCTATTTGATTAAAATTTAATTTAGAATCGAAATTTATTTTTGGTCTCTTTTTGACAGAATTTTTCTTATAATATTTTGAAAAAGTAATCGAACAAGACTTTTCAGCAGATATCTTCATTTTCCACTTGCAAAGCCATTTTTCTACTTCATCTAAATATTAATTGACTTAATTTTCTAAATTATCCTATTTCTTATAAATAAAAAAGTGATAAAGTCGTCAGCAGAAAAAAGGAAGTATTGATATATTTCTTTTAGGAATATTTTTAAAAAATAGTTATAGGAAATTCCTCACTAATATGGCCATTTAATTTTACTTTGAATTTTCTGGAGTCAAGAAAAGACCTTTTCCAGGTTGAATTTAATAAGGTTATATATTAGTCCGTCATGCCAGAACCTGAAAGCCTTCAAAATGTCAAAAACTAATCGTTTGCTTTTTTCTTTCTATTAAATGATCTAAAAATGTTCAGGATAAGAAAAATAAGATTGTTGGCGGTTCGATTTTGTTTCCCAAAACCCGACTTTTCCTGAATATAAAGAATTATGTTAATAAAAAAAACAAAATAACCTAAGATAGATAATGCGTTTTAGTAGTTTTCCAAGACAGCTTCGTAATACTAATGAGTCTTTTATTAGATAGATCTTGTGTTTTCCATGCTTTAGGAATCATATTTTGTCCAAGATTTAGATAAAAAAGATGAGTTATATCTTTTTTAAAATTTTGAGGTAAATTTTTCAACAAATGATTGTAAATTTGATAAAGTTCTGATTCTGCGTTTTCCCTGAGCTCTTTTGGAACCAAAATCAATTCATTCATGATAATTTGTATATTAAGAACACACTTTTTGTTTTCCTCGAAAAAATTTGAGTTAACATTAATTATTTCCATCAAATCTTTCAGTGTTTATTAAATCAATGTTAGGACTTAATATTGTTGATAGAAAATCTCCAAAAATTTTCCCATTTTCTTCATCTGTTTTTAGTTTCCAGTTAAAGTTGGAATTAATCTTTATCATTTTTCGTACTAAATTTTTTTTTCAAAAATATTTTCTTGGAAGTGTATCTACATCTTTTTAACAAAATCCAACCAATTTTTATTCCAAAACTTCTTTAAACTAATTTACAAATTTGATATCAACTTAATATCGTTTGTCTTGTTCGATTTCTCGGTAAATCCGCATCAGTTTCCTTCGTGAGATTTCCTTTCATCTTAAAAGTTCAAACTATAACCAAGTCGTCATCCAAAGGAAGAGAGCTTTTTTATTTTATTGTATATCATAAATAAATATTCTAAATAAATGGCTGATTACTGAGCCTATAGCTACGGACACCTGCAGTAATGTTTTTCGATACTATCATATGCTATTCATCGCTTAAATGGCTATTAATTAGTTATTACCTTAAATGGTCAGAAATGATATAATCCATTAGATTAGTTAATTTATTTCAGAGTATTTTTCAGAGTTTTTTAAAAGTCACAAGTTTCAAGTCAAGTTCAAGTCCGGACTTGAACTTTTTTTACTGACTTGGATTTTAATTGGGATCTTTAAGCAACTCTGGTTTACTTGGACATACTAGATTAATTGAATTTTCCCCAATTTTTAGAATCTCACAAAATAAAAATTAATTTGTTCTTGTATAATTAAGTCTCTTTGGTTGAGATTTAGGGATGGTTGGGAAGTTTAAGGAAATGAAAAAAAAAATTATCTGTATCTTGTCTAGCGCCCAATAATGTCATTGTCTATCTTATCGGTTAGAATTTTTTTTTTTTTAATTTTTGTCAATTAATACTTTAATCACCTACACTAATTAAATTTGTTATCATTTTTGTCTGTAAAATAAAGTTTTTTTGTCAGTCCATTAAATGATGGTCATCAACCAGATATCAATTGATTGTCAATGCATGGCAAAATGCACAATTTCTTCTAAAATTTCTGTTTTCTAGTGCGTTAATCAGGGTATCAACGCAGTGTGTAATTGTGTGCAACCATTCACAGGTCCAACGTGTAATATCACTAATGACTGCTTTTCGAATCCATGCCAAAACTCCGGAGCTTGTGTTTCACAAATCAACGGTGGCTTTATTTGTTTCTGTATCGGAGATTTTACTGGAACAAACTGTGAGACTCCCCTTACTACTGTTTCAACAATAACCACGACTACAACAACCAGCACCACCACTACATTAACCACAAGTACTTCTTCTCCTTCAACAACAGCTACAACTTCGACCACACCAGCCTCTATGACAACATCAACTACGACTACAAATGCTACTCCTATGAGTCCAATGACTACAACCACATCAATGAGTCCAGCCACCACGACTACCTCAACGAGTCCAATGACTACAACTACAACCCTTAATATTCAGAACCAAACATGTGTAGATCTACAGGCCAATTGTCCTAGTTGGGAACCTTTTTGTGGAACATCCATAGGTGACATTGCCATTGATTCAATTTGTCCATCAACTTGCGGAGTCTGTCCAAGTAAATTTTATATTCTATCATTAAATATTTTAAATTGAAAAAAAAGTTGGATCTACGACAATCACTACGGCTACGACTACGACTTCAACTACAACAACTACAACAACAACTTCCACTACAACTTCTCCAACAACTAATCCTGCGACTACAACTACAACTTTGATAAATGGAGAGTGCGTTGATTTGCAACCAAATTGTCCCACATGGACAGCTTTTTGTGATGTTGAAATAAATAATGTTCTTATAAGTTCAATCTGCCCACAGAGTTGCGGTTTATGTCCAAGTAAATATTTAAAATGATATATTATTTGAAAAAAATTAAAAAAAAATTAAAAAAAGTAACAACAAGGTTTACAACTCCTCAAATTACCACCACTACCACGTCCCAAGCAAACACAAGTAAATTTAGATTTTTAAAATTTGGAAATCATTATTTTTTAAAGGCAATGTATGTGTGCCAAATCCGTGCCAAAACCAAGGAATTTGCATTGCTTTGTCGTCAAACACAGCTGTTTGTCAGTGTTCAAACGCGTTTACCGGCTTTCTGTGCGAGTTTCGAAATCCATGCATTGATTCTCCTTGTTCCAATGGAGCCACTTGCACTGTTGTTGGAATATCAGCCAATACTCCGATTTACAGATGCATTTGCCCGAACGGATTTACCGGATCCAAATGTGATATCAACATTAATAATCAGTGTACAGTAAGCTTTTGTTCAAATGGAGGAACCTGTTCTATAAGTCCGACCACTGGTCTTACTACTTGCATTTGCTCACCACTTTACACAGGAAACAGATGCGAACAGCTATTTAATCCTTGTTGGAATGCAGACAACAGTCCAGTGTGTCTGAACAATGCGCCATGCACAATTAATTTGGGTGTTCCTCCTTTTTACCAGTGTTTGTGTCCTAGCGGTTTCTTTGGCACAAATTGTCAGTTCAGATTTACAACGACTACATCAATACCGGCAACAACTCCATTTCAACCCGGAAATGGTGAATGCATTGATACAGATGTGGCTTTTTGTCAAAATTATGCAGATACCTACTGCCAAGATTCGTTTTCGGTGGCCATAGGTACACAACGAATTCCGTTTGTTACCTATTGCCGTAGGTCGTGTAATAGATGTGATTCGACCAGTGTATGTGTGGATACTCAAGTTGCCTGCCAAAATTGGCCTGCATTCAATCTCTGCTCTAGATTAGCCAACATTTTTCCACACCCGTGCCCCAAATCATGCGGAATTTGTTGATAAAATTAGTTTAATTTTAATTTCTTTAATATTTAGACATAGTTGGAAATTTTTTAAAATTTTTTGTTATATTTAAAATAATGAACTTCAATTTTAATAAAATTTTTAAATCATTCTTGAAAATTTTATGTGAAAAAAATAAATGTATAATTTAATTTTTTTTGAAAGAGTTGGCTATCAAGTTAAGTTAACGTTTCTTTTATTATAATTTTTATTTATTAAAAGTTCAAGTCACATTGACAATTTTATTATAAATTTAAAAAAATACAAATTACAAAATAAAATTAGTTTTAAAAATATTTCTAATTTTTCCAAAAGATTTACACATTTAGTTATCCGAAGTCATAATTAACATTTAATGAATTATTTAATACGCTAAATAGACAAACAACTCTTGAATTCATTCCATTTAATAAGTTATACTTATTATAATTCACAAATTAAGTGGAAAACTCCCTTATATAATGGGCATCTCATCAATTATTTTAAAAAATTAAATTTTTTGTTAAAAATAGATCTCACTAGCTGATTCCAAATTAAGCGCATCATACAAAGGGTTGACACGGTAAACTTTTTCAGTCCAATAATTATTTTTATTAAAAAACTCTGTCTTATTTCCAATTCACCCAGCTTACTATTCGGAATTGAAATGTTGTCAAGTACATGTCTAAAAATAGACTGGCAATCTGTTTAAATAAAAATTCAATCAGGTGAAGATTTGAAACCATTGGTTTGGACCCGAACCCATAAAACGATTAAAAACTTTTTTCAAATTTTCTGCATTTTTCTTCTATAAAATCTGATATGAATGAGTGGCAACCAAATGGAAGACCTAAATACTCAAAACCATCTTCATTAGGCAATCAAACATTATCTATTACAAGTTTTTCTTGACAATTCACTCCTGAGCTGGTCATAATAAGGCTAACTGATTTTCTTGGATTGAATTCCTTTTTCCATTCTTTTGCAAATCTGAAACACTCTTCCAATAACCTCATGGTATGCCCTTAGGAGGGTGAGACGATTATAATGTCATCAAAATATATTTGCAATGATAGATAAATTAAGACCATTTTACCAAGAACGTTTCAATAAATTAGTACAATATTCTAAAAGTCTGATAAAAAAAAGTTAAATAAGTAAGGGGATAGAATTCCTCCCCATTTCACTCCCTCAGTACAGTTCTAAATTTCACTTAATTGACCATCATACTTGACAACAATTTTTAACATATTAGTAGTGTAGTGGTACAATATTCGCCAAATTGGTTTAGCAACTTTACCAATCAACTTTTAAAAGAAGCCACTCCTCCAAATCTTATCTAATGCTTTAGTAGAATCTAAACTCAAAACATGTATTTTAGAACCATTTTTTTGAAATAGTTCGCCACTTCATTTACCAGAAAATACGCATGTTTACTGGAAAAAATCTTTTTGTATCCAAATTGATTTGTGAGTATACAACTCAAACATTTCATTTTTTTAAGAATTACATTCTCTAAAATAACTGCCATAGTATTTGATGCAGATACAGGTCTAAAATCAGACGGTGTATAATTGGAAATTTTTTAAAATTTTTCGTTATATTTTAAAATCATTTTTGAACATTTTTTGTGAAAAAAATAAATATATAATTTGATTTTTATCAAATTATATATTTATTTTCCATTCTTTTGTATATTTTCCATTCTTTTCCATTCTTTCTTTTGTATGGAAAATAAATATATAATTTGATAAAAATCAAATTATATATTTATTTTTTTCACAAAAAATGTTCAAAAATGATTTTAAAATATAACGAAAAATTTTAAAAAATTTCCAATTATACACCGTCTGATTTTAGACCTGTATCTGCATCAAATACTATGGCAGTTATTTTAGAGAATGTAATTCTTAAAAAAATGAAATGTTTGAGTTGTATACTCACAAATCAATTTGGATACAAAAAGATTTTATTGATTAGCAGGGACGATTTCGAAGCGTTGTCCGTTGAGAGTAGCATAATGCATTTTTTTTCTGTTTTTTGGTACATCAGTTGCTGAGGGAGGTCTTAAGATAATGGGTGTAGAATAAAAAATGGCACAAAATTAATTTTATCTTAAAAAAATTTTTATTTAAAAAAAGCTTCCAATTTTTTTTTTATAACTGAACCCTTCTTTTTTTGAAAAATTTAATCAGTTAAGGTATTGAACTCCATAACGACGTATGATATCGAGCCTAGAGCGAACAGTCTTGGAATGGTCTTGTATAACCTTTGGGTCCATATTGCTCAGGCAAGTGCGAATTTTGTTTTCGAGTTGCTTTAGATTTTTGGCCTTCCAATCACCCTCTTAAACTTCAGCTTTCAAATTTTCCCAAAATCTAAGATTGGTCGTGCTTTTGGTACGTTTTCTGGATTCACTTCTCTGCCAACAAATCTTGTACCTTTATCTAACATATAATTCTGTACCATATTCGCTTAATGCGATGATGCTAAGTCGGGCCAAAATACAAAATTGCCATCCTAATAATATACTTTAATCATTTGTTCTTTCATTTGTAAATTTTGGTTACTTTTTACAAAGTTGTACAAATCTTTTTTGAGGGTTTCGCACATTTTTCACTAACAACTTGTCGAAAATTCAACTTTATGATAAATTTTTAATTTATTTTAAAGCTACGATCGGATTGATTTTAAATTTTGAAAAAAATTGGGAAAGTTCTTGTCCACTCTTAAATCAAATTAAACTAAACTTTTGTGCCATTTTTAATTCAACACCCGTTATTCTTATTCTGATTATGAAAGCTAGAATGTCGTCAGCGTACTTTTAGAGAATTGTGTAGGCTGATAGTTCGTCGTTGATTTCAGCAATGAACAACATAAATAGAATTTGTCTGAGAACACTATACTGGATAACTCCTGCCTCGACATCCACCCAGTCAGTTGTTTTGTTAATGCCAACAACTCGCTGTTTATGATTGAAAATATAGGCAGCAGTCCATGAGGTATGACATTAACGTAGTTGTTTCTGAAGTTTTTCGAGAAGAACTTCATGGTCTATAAGGTCAAAGGCTCTGGCTAGGTCGAAGAATATCGCAAAAACATTGAGGTTACTTTAGCTTGAGTCAAGTCTTCAACAATTTGGATTTTAGCATCCATAGAGCTCCTACTTGGAAGTAAACCATATTTGCAGTTTTTTTCATTCAGATTGGTTTTGTGAGGTTAATGATGCATCGAAAAATTTACATAAACAAGATTTAAGTGAGATTGGGCTATATTAGACTGTGATTTTGGATATGTGTGTAATGTTTGCCACTTTACATTTTTAAATACGAAGCTATGAAGGGAAAGGTTGAAAAGGCTGGTTCGAGTGACAGAGAGCACAAGTCACGCGTATTTTAGTAGTCGTGCTGAAAAGTTATCAGGGCTGAGGCAGTTTTTTATATTAAAAAAAAAATAGGGGAATCCTCTCTAAAATCAGCTTCTAAATCTTAATTTAAATATTTTCCAGCTAATATACAGTGTTCTACCTTAAACTGCATTGCAGGTAGTATTCCATTATGTTACGCAATTTTACATTTAAAAAATTTAAGGTTACAAAAATTACATCAAATGTAAAATGTAATAAATTGCTAGCTTAAGTAAAATAATGTGAGATTACGCAAAGCAAATATTATATCCTTGGAAGAAACTTCGAAGATTCTGGACCTTTGGACCTTTGGTTTTTGTCAAAATTTTAGTGAAAAAACAGATTGGAATAAACGCTTAATTTGCTTATTAATTTGTTTTTTGAAGATTGTCTAGAAGATTTGTGATTTCCGATGACCGAAAACTTTACCTTAGTATCTTATTATAGTGTTTTTTTTAATTGTATAACTTCAAGATAAAAAATAATTATTACTGTATGTAAAACCAGACAGCTCCCATATCGAGGTTACGTTTAGCCTTGATCCACAGGTCTCCTGTTGTAGCTTAAATTATCATTATTATAATTATTTGTGATTTGTCTTTTAAATAAAATGAAAAATAAAGTTTTCGCATTAAAAATGAAACGAGTGACTTCATTACCTGTGAATATTAGTGAAAATTTAATTTTATCACAAAAATTACCTTTTTTTTCAGTCCATAATGTAAAATTGTGCAAAAATAAATTTCCCGAGTTTTTGGTGGACTGTAGGCGCATTTGACCATTTAATGACATAATTTGATCAAGTTTGAAAAAATTGTGTCAAAAGTGTTTTTGCGGTAATTGAGGATGCTGAATATGAACTTGGCTTCACTCTGTTACAAAGGTTGGGAGCTTGGGGGCCAAATATAGGCTTACTTGCACAAAATGAGCTTTTTAGTTTGATGTAGTTTCACGAATAGAGAATTAATAAAAGTAATGAATTTGGTCATTTAAATCAAACTATTAAAAATAATGGCCGAACATGCGAGCAACCAACATGCTTCTTTCAAAACCTGTATTTACCCTGAAAAATTAAAACCATATATATATTAAATAAAAATAAAAAAACAGCAGGGAAAAGCCGCTAGGACGTGCATAAAATCCTAAGTTTTAGTCCTATTCAAATTAGAGAAAGAGAGTAAGAAAGAGCTAGTTTTTTAATAAATATCAGAAATTAAAAATTTAATAAAATTAGATTGATTTTATTTAAAAATTTTTTTCTTAAAACTCAATTTTTCACAGATGATTTAATTTTCATCTATTACTTAAATAATAGGATGCTTAATATTTTTTTCAAGTTTTTTGCATTGATTTTTAAAGGTAAATTTTTATAATAGGTCTTTCTTGATTCTTTATGTCAACTTAAGATATTAAAATTCTAATAGATTATTTTTAGGTTTTTAAAGATCAAAAAAATAATCTGATTACAGTCAATTGGGGTAAATGTGATAATTCTTTACTTTGGGCCAAAATAAAATCAGAAGGGAAAGAGCTTATCAGGAGATTTTTTTTTTATAAATGAAAAAACTATTTTTTTCTTTGATTAAAAAAAAAATTTATTAAAAAAAAATAAACGGTTCAAATTTTATTATGAAAAGAATACAAAACGGTTAATTATCATATTTACCCCATTGTATGCGGTAAATATGATAAAATAGTTTAAAATGCAAAAAAGAAAAAAATAAGAAAAAAACAAGCAAACATACTATAAGAAAATCAAAAAGAAATTTATTTACATTTGTCAGAACAATAAAATTCTAAACTTGGTTCGAAGTCTGATGGTAGACATTTAAAGCAAGACCAGTTAGAACACGTTTCGCATGAGATCCATTTGGCTTTTCGCATGAGATCCATCTAGTAAACGTATAATGTTGGTGCAAAATATTCTTCCATTCTCTTTTAACATTGGCAAAAACTCCGACATCCAGAGGCTGTAAAATATGGGTTGAATTCGGAGGTAAGCAAATCAATTTAACGTTATTTTGGATAGCAAGCTTTATAAGCTCAATTGAAATATGAGATGAATGTCCATCGAAAAAAAGAACTTTTTGCCCTGATAGTTTTGGGGTGTGAATAAGAAATACGCTTCTAAACCATTGAAGGAACTGTTTGGATTCCATCCAACCTGATGGTGAAGAGGTAAAAACAGTACCAGTTGGTCCACCTAAACACCATTTATCGTATAAATTAATGGACTTGTAAACAACAAATGGAGGTAAATGTTCTCCATCAGCATTGCAGCAACAAGCAACTGTGTAATTTGCTTTTTCATTGTTTCCAATTAATAGAACAGGATTCTTGTCTGTTTTACTGCAAATAACTTTTTTTCTACCAGGATCGCACGAGAAACCACTTTCGTCTACATTCCAAAGGTTTTTTGGGCTAACCTCATTTAATTTGTGGCTGCTTAACATTTCGAAAAATCGCTCAATAGTTTCGGACGTACAGGAGCTTGCTCTTGCCAACACATGTTTTTAGCATACCGGGTTCCAATTTTGTGTTTCCACCTGTTTAGAAAATGGTAAAACCAGTCTTTACCTGGAGTATTGTTTTTAAAACGATTAGGAATCTTATTTGTAATCAGGTAGTTGCTTACCAAATCTCTGATAAAAGGAAAATGAATTCCGTGACCCCAATCACACAAATAACATATGATGTCTGCTAATAAATTTTCAAATTCACCAGAGATCCAAGGGCTAGAGCCTTTTCCGAAACCAGGCTTTATGTATTTTTTATGCAATCTATTATGTAAAGTAGCATAAGGTATGTTGTACCTTACTGAAGCTTGATGTATATTAATTTTTTTTCATTAATTTGATTAAGGGCCTTTTTGAGGGTGTCCTCAGAGAATTTTGGAGGACTACTATTTGGTAATTTAAAGTTTTTTCGAGTCATTTTCAAAATTTATTTAGTTTTTCAAAATTTTGGTTTTTATCGCAATTTATATTCAATTATCGGTTCAACCCGAAAGTATAAGAAACATGTTTTTATTGAATTTCTCAAAAACCGTTATTTTTTTCTGAAATCTAAGTTCAGATTTGAACTCGTCATCAAAAATTACATATAAAAGAGTCTTTTGTTTAAAATAAACGATAATGGACAAAAAGTTTTTTTTTCACAAACTCGGTTCTTTTGATATGGAATTGTTAATTGGCGGAAGATCAAAAAATAAATAAAAATTTTTTATAGAATATTTTTTTCAAATTTTGTAAAGGGATAGTTTTTTTATATATTTTTTTTTATTAAATTCAAAAATTATTATCCAATCAGAATTTACAGCGGTTGAAAAAAAGAATTATCATTATTACCCCATTATCGGTTCAACCCGAAACGACGGTAATTCACACTCGAGGAAAAAAAAATTATTAAAATTGGCATCATTTTTTCCAGTAAATTTAAAAAAAAGAGTGAAAAAAATATTTATTTTTTATATTTACAAACATTAATATTTTTTAATTAAATAGACTCTAATTTACAAAATTTTATTTTATCAAAAAAAGATTAAAATATCGATGAAAATTCTGTATAGCTGTCGTTATTTAAAAATAAAGCATTATTATGAGGATCTAGAATTAATAAAAAAAATAATTGAAAAGTCAATCAAAACTTTTTAAACAAGCTTACTTTCAATTTCCAGATTGAATATTTTGTTATCATCCTCAGAAGACTTGTAATTTTCATTTTCCATTGTGCTGATCGGTCTTAAGCCTTCAGCTTTACTTGGTGATCTAAAATGTGGCTCGTTTTCAAGACTATTTTTTTGACAGTATCTGGCAGTTGGCTCGTAGGAAAAATTGGTAATGGGCAAACTATTAGAAAAAAACTCGCTTGCTTTTTCGGGGCTTTCGTAATACGGATTGTAATATGACACATAACTAGATTCATAATTTCCGGTATAGGAATTGCTGATTTTGTTCATGTTTTCATATGAATCTTCATCATAGGAATTCATATTTAGGGAATAACTTTGAGCCTTGACGTCTAATAAGTCATTATTAAAAAATTCAATCTGAAACTTGTCAAAATCTTCTTTTCCACTTGAACTTTGGTACTCAACTTTATTTTCTCCTTCCATATTTTTGTCAACGCAACTTTTTACACTTTTCTGACTGCGATGCTTGGACACTAGCTTGGACCTTCGGCCAATTTTGTTTTTTTCCAAATATTTTTCCAAGAATAAATTACGAAATTCTTTGATTACGTCCATATTTTCGCTGGTTGATTCCAAAAGGAGTTGCCTGCTGGGAGTCAACGATGATGAATAAGAAGACGAACATGATAGAGAAGTGGAAAAGAAGTTGGCAGAGCCAGGGTCATCGGAAAAGCTAGATCCAAGTGAATCTTTTGCTTCAGATCTAAAAGTATTCATTGGCAAAATGAATTGCAAAAAAAATCAATCAAATTCGTTTGGTACATAGTTAGCTTTGTTTTATAAGCGATTCCAGAGTTTTATCTAAAAAATGTGTTGGTGTTTCTATTTCGAATGTAAA
This sequence comes from Brachionus manjavacas, assembly GCA_019054805.1. NCBI lineage: Eukaryota > Metazoa > Rotifera > Eurotatoria > Ploima > Brachionidae > Brachionus > Brachionus manjavacas. Next base: position 8,942,116 of record JAHQIY010000003.1, on the reverse strand, counting down.
TTTAGTCTAAGATTAGATATTTTTTTGTGGAGCTTTTTCTATTATGTAATTGATACCACAAATTGAATTAGATCCAGGTGATTTGGTTCCCCTAGAAAAAAAAGCGTTCTTAAGATTGAAATGAGCACTTTTTAAATAAATCGAATAATTCATTAGTTGAGAAAGATTAGGCTTAGAAAGAGTTTATTTTTTTTAAGTGCAACTTCTTGATTCTAATTTTATAACAAGATTTACACCCTTGATCGATAAGATTTCAATATGATGGAAAACTTTCTATATTTAGACTTCATTGAATTAGATATTTTATTTAAATTTTTTTTGATCAAAATAATATTTTTTATATTTTCTTCTAAAATTCCTTAATTTTAAAAACTATGATAAAAAAGTAAAGGTACTAAGTTAATTATCGCTTGAATTTAATGCTAAATATATTTTCAAAGTACATTCTAAACTTTTTATTTATTTTTTTGTTTGTTATATATTCTCTTCTATCTATATATTAATTTAACACTAGAAGACCTAAGTTTTTTTTCTCTTTTAAAAGCTAAATTAAATAAAAACCCAACAAAAAATAATCGAATTTTTTTTTACCATAATTTTATATCAAAAAAGTAATAAAATTTTTTTAAAAGATTTTATTTTTTTAAACATCATTTAAAAATATCAACATAAATACCCATTAAGATTTTTAGACTTTTGAAACATTTTAATGTTTTTCACTAATTTTTCCATTGATTCAGTAATTTTTTAAATATTTTAATTAAATAATATTTTTATATTCATAATAACAAAGAATTGAAGAGTAAAAGATAAAAAAAGTTGCCATAAAAGCTCTTTTTATTTATTTTAAATAAATAAAAATTTAAAAGACTTCATGAGTCTTAATGTTTTAAAAAAAAATTGGGCTCTAACACTTTTTTCCTTATTTTTTTGAATTAATTTTTTAATTTTATTTTAATAATAATAACATTAAATTATAAAATTAATTTTTTTTTCATTTAATGTTAAAAAAGTATTTTAAACTTCTCGGGTCTTAGTGGTTAAAAAAATTGGATCTTCTAGTGTTAAAGAGGACCAAAACTATAATTTCTTAATAATCAGCTGTTTGGAACTTGTGCCATTAAATTACATGATGTAATCGAAAAAGCTTACAACAGTAGGTCATTGTGAATTATCATTATAAAAATAAAAAATTTTGAAAAATAATTAAATTAACCAAAGTGCTCAAATTTTAAACTCATAGGCCAAAGGAGCTTTAGCAGTTTTTTGCCAATTTTTAAATAATTTTATTTCGAAATTAAAAAGTCATCAAGCTATAGAAACTTGTTGCATTGAGAAAGATAAAAAAGATAATATCTAAAATTTGTTGTTACAAAATGTCCTAAAAAATAAGCTCAAAAAATGTAAATATTAAAAAAGAGAACCAGTTTTTTTTTTAATTTTGATCTTTTCGTCTATATTATTTAAATTAAATTAGATCAACAAAAATTTTCTCTTTTTATCATCTCAAACAATCCTCTTTATTTCCAGAACCAACAAACATTTTAAACCATTAATACATGTCATAATTCGATTGACTTGATTTTCTTGCTTAACTTTTTATATTTTTCTCAAAATTTTATTTTTTTATCTATTTTATTGAAATTTTAGTTCAAATTAAATTTTTAAATCTGAAGGAGCAGTCAAATAAAGTAATATTTTACTTTCTTTTGAATAATTGAGATTTATCCTATTTTTCGTGCACACTGTGATGAATAAATTTTTTTAATAACAATAATATATATAAAATTTGTTCAATCAAAAGCTAAAACGTGAAAAAAAATCGATTACCTTAATAGATTATTAACAAATTTTAACTATTGATGTGATTAAGTAATAAAAACCATCAAGAGAAAAGAATCAAAAAATGTGTTGACATTTAAACTTCTTAACGTGTTGATCTTATAGGTGTGGTTGACCAATTTTACAAAAAATGTGACAATTTGTGAAAATAATTTTAAAAATACTGAAAATTTTGTTTAAAAATTTAAAACAAATTAAAATTAATTTATTAGCTAATTTAGTTTTTTTATTTAATTTATCATTTTTATTTGAAAATATTTTATTGGATATTTTATTTAAATTTTTTTTTATATTTTCTTCTAAAATTCCTTAATTTAAAAAACTACGATTTTAAAACTATAAAAAAGTAAAGTACTTTGTTAATTAATGCTTGAATTTAATGCTAAATAGATTTTCAAAGTACATTTTAAACTTTTCATTTATTTTTCTGTTTCTTACATATTCTCTTCTATCTTTATATTTCAATTGAAAACTAGTAAATCTTTTTTTATAAAAAATAAAAAAATTTCCCATTTATTTTTTAAAGAAATTGAATTTTTATCCAAATTTTCGATAAGACAAATTAAACATGACCCTAGATTGTTTTGAAGGAAATACAATTCACTTTTGTTTTATTTCCGTTTCAATATGAGAGGGTCTGGCAAGTAATTATTGTGAAAAGAAAATCAGAGTCATAATATTTAAAGAAACCAATATGAAATTATTTTTTTAAAAAGGAATTTAAATAAAAGATCTTTATTCAGGTTTTTTTTCAAATGCTTTTTTCTGCTTGTAGCGAAGCCTTCTTGATGTAATGAATTTTGTTGTCTCATCAATTATTAGTATTGGATAGACTAATAAGATTAATAAGAGAAGTTAAAAATTAATTTTTTTACATTTTAGGATTCTAAAATTGGAACTAATAAATCCATTTTATTTAAAAGCTCAAAAAAATGAACTAGAAAAAAATTTTATTTATCAATTTTATTTAGTTTTGAACAACATAATTAAAAATAATAATCAGATAATAACATCAAAATACAAGTAATTAAACTTAAAAAAAATAAAAAATTATAAGCTGATTATTTTCCGAAGCCAAGAGCCACTCCTTTCATGCCCCTTTTGGCAGAAATATTACTCAGACTTTTTTTCGAAAATAGGTAGTCTGTCAAGTCCCGTTTAAGTTCATCATTACCAATTGACTCGTAGCTATCTTCTAATAATTTACTGAGCAGCTCTTTGAAAATTTCCTTTTTTAACTCATTGGCGCTAATAAAATGACTTTTGGCTCTGGCAGGATGCGTGTCATCTTCAATCGATGACATAGGGTAACTGACCACCTTTGAAACATATAAACATGCTACCATTAAAATTACTATGCTCTTGATTAGACTCATTTTTTGATATTTCGGCTGATTTCTTTTTAAAAAATCTAATAAAATAAAAAATAATTACTTTTTAACAAGGTATTTTATGCTAGTGGATTTGGCAATCTAATTAAAAATTTTGGTAATTAATTCTTCCAAGAAAAAAAAATTAGTCCATTTGATCCCATAATTGCCACGAGTAGAAAGTATGAGAAATATTAAGAAATTTGATTATGTAAAAAATTTTGTAAGCTTGGCAAATTGGTCTTTTTTCACCTTAGTTTGCTGCTTAAGCTATAATTTCACAAATAGGATTTGGATAATTAGGTTTGAGATTAGTTGAGGATATTTAAATAGATTTACCATTTTAAATGATTCATTTAAAAACAAATATTTTGATTTTGTCTTTCGGATTATGAAAGCGACAGAACAAATACTCTCACTTTTTTTACAATATTTATCCTAGTTATTTTTTCTTTTTAAATATCTCAACAAGAACGAAAATCGGTAATTAAAGAATTACAGTAATTGCTTTCTTGTTTCATATTGGTGATTAAGTCCACAAAATATGAGCATTTGATAGCTTTTGTTAGGAAATTATTTTTAGAAAAAAATTAGAAACCGATTTCGATTTTAATTTGACTTAAAAAAGATCGGAAATTTAATTTTAAATCATTAAAAAAAGCAATTATTTTGGTCTTTCGTAATAATCAAAATAATAAAATTATCTTTTAGACTTTAATTACTCTAAATCAAATTAATTTTATCTATGCTAAGGAATCATATAATTTGTATCCAAATTTATATGGGTTCGAGATCGTGGTAGAAAATCATTTGTGGAACGCTAAAAGGCTTTTAATGACTAGAAAAACAAAGGACTCTCAAATACTTGAAATAAGCTCGCACAAAAAGATAAATTGATAGATTGATTTTCTACTTAATAAAATAAATATTTGGTTGTCAAAACAGTAATAATTATGCTCTACTGATTGAAAAGGCTTCGGGAAGTGTTTTTCGAAATTTTATCCCTATTAACCTCTTTTATTCTAAACCTACGTCATTTATCTCGAGTCACATATTTGAACGTGACCAAAAATTATTTTCTGCGAACAAACTCTCATTTTAAACTTTTTTTTGGTTAAATAAAATACTGATGGAGAAAATAAGAAATTATTTATTTATATGTAAAATCTAGCTATCTTTGGAATTAAAATGATGATTGATTTTCCAGAAAAAATTTCCAAAATGTTTCAAAAATTTGTTTCATTTAATTCTGAGAGAAAATCCGATTCTTTAAAGACCAATTTATAGATGGATTTAGGTCTTAAAATTAGACTGATTAATTCTAATGACGCGTTCTCTTCCTCGTTTGTAAAATTGGTGTTTACATTTCAAAAAGCAAAATTTTATGTCATAAACTGAGCAAACTTGTTTTCGGTTCTATTGACAAACAATTAAAATAAATTTAGAAGGCTTTTCCAAGTAAATAGAAAACTTTTCAAAAAATTTTGTAAATAAAATCCCACTTTTTGCGTTCTCAAATTAAATAAAATAATTTGCCAAGCTTTTTCGATTGTTTATATCAATTAATAAAATTAATTAATGATAGATTTAAAATTAACTTGTTTTTCAAGATTTATTTCTTAACAAATATTGCTGGATTTTTGGATCGTGCCTAGGCGTATCAACACGATTTTCTGACTCATCATTGACTTAATGGAATTTAAAAATCTTTTTATTAAGTATCAAGTATACAAATAGTCGAAGTTAAGTGAATATGCTCATAAATTTTAGCTTTCAATACAATTTTATTTTAGACTTGAAAAAAAAAATTATTTAATAATCACATTTAAAATCTAAAAGTATAAGAATTAAAAAATTATTTATTCTAAAAAAATTATCGCCTTTTTTAATAAAGAAATTGACCAGATCTAAAAACCTAAATTGATAGGTTAATCCTTATATAATATCTAACATTTTGAACGGAATTTTATTAGACCAAAATTACTTTTTTTTTTAAATATTTACGTAAATTAATCAATAATTCCTGAATAATTGAAAACTAAAATATTTCATAAATAAACGAATATCAATTATTCTGTCAATACTTAAATAAATTTAAAAATTTATGGTTTTTAAATTTTTTCGTCCCAAAAAAACAACCAAATATTAATTTTTCAAATGAAGAATTTAAAATTAGAATTCTGTTCAATAAAGACAAACAGACTATCTGAAAAATCAATTTCCATCTTAAAACATTTAATTTATCTAAAACAAATTCTAAAATCTAAAATAAATGTCTTGATTTTTTTTTTTATTGACTATTTAATTAAAATTAAATTCTAAAAAAACATGGGTATGTTAAAAAATGTATCAGTCCCTCAATTTATCGATTAATGGTATCATGTCGACTTCATTATCTGAGACCCAAGAAATTGACCACCGCAATATGTGAACATTATACCGTATAAGATGCAAATATTTAAACACAAATATCAGGTTTATACCACGCAATGACTTCAGTAGAACCAATATTATCATTTATTTCTTTAAAATATCAACTATCAACTTTACCCCCAGTATATCAGGTTTCTAAATTCAAAAATTATAAATCGTTTAAACATTTTGTTTTTAAATGCCAAGGTAAAATAAAATCAAATTATTAAAATTGATTTTTTTTTAAATAGCAAAGTTAAGGATTAAGTTGCAGATAAAAAAATTTTAAAAATATTCAATACTAAAAGTTTTAGTTTTAGATCAATAACTTATCAAGTTATTTTATCTTGATATTTTAATTAAATTAATTTTAAGTGTCATCGTTTTTTAATCACCATTTTGAGCCGTCATTATTACTTTTAATATTTCAACTTAATATTTATTTTGATTATTTATTGACGTTTTATAATTAATTCTTATACTAAAAAATGAAATACCTTATTTCATTTACAGTACTGCTACGCCGTGATGATTTTACGAGAATTTACCTAAAATAACGATTATTGGCGTATATTTACGTATAAAAAAGTAAAAATACGCATTTTTACGTAAAGATAATTTTGGAAATTAACGTTTATTGATGTAATTATACGATAATTTCCGTTATTTTACGTAAATTTAATCATTATACAGGAAATTCTAAAAGGACCAAAATAGTTGCTGTTTTTCTTATTTTTCTTGAAATTTTTCTAAATGCAAACATTTTTTAAAATTTGAAGCTATTTTTTTCTAAAATAAAAAAACGTAATTTTACGTAAATGTATGTAAAACATAAAACCCCAATTAGTAAATTTACTTAAAATTTAGTAAAAAAAAAAGTAAAAATAAGTAAAAAACTTGAAAAAATGTTAATTTTATTCTGTTTTGACTTCCAAAAATAAATTTTTTACTTTTTGGTTCAGTAAAATATTGCCAAAAAAATCTATTCTGGAGAATTTGGCGGAGTCCTTACCTGTTAAATGCTCTTAAAAATATTTAAATATATTCAAGTGCCAACCCAGTTTATCCTGTTTCTTTCTAAAAAATCACTGCAAATAACAGATTTATGCTTTAGATCATTGTCTTGATTTAATTTAAAAATATTTGAATTATTTTTAGTTATGAATGGTATTAAATTTTCGGCTAAAATATCTTTATATAATTTTGAATCTAAATTACACTTAAAAAGCTAAACATTTTTGTATAAAAACACCATTGTACTGCATAAAGAAAAATGTTATATAAATGTTAGGGGAATTCGGAGTTGATAATCTAAGATGATAAAATGGCTGATCAAAAACTACAACTGTTGTCTCATCAACGAAAATGTATTCTTTGAAATCACAGTCCCTGTAACAATGACACCAAATCAAACATTGAAGCTTCTGAAAGTCTGTAAGCCTTGGAATTTTTCTTAAACATCTCAGTCTAAATCCTTAATTTAAGCTGTTATTTTATAATTTAAAAAAAATTTCTTAACCTAGTTTAAATCTATACTTCCTAATTACACTGCGGATACATTTTATACCAAATTTTTTTTCTATTTTGAGAGAAACTTTTTGAGAAGCTTCAAGTCCATTTATTTTTATCGTTCGTTTCTAATTTTTTTTAATTAATATCAATTTTAGAAATTAAAAAAAAATCTTAATATATTGGATGATTGAATTTGGCAATGATCGTTTTTTTTAACCTTGTATATTTCGCTTTTGTTAGAATTTTTCAAAATAAAATTTATTAACTTACGCTTTTGGAAGAAATATATTTTCTAGATTATAAAAAAGTATCCGATTCAAGCAACTCAGACTTTGAAGAGAAAGAGGAAGGAAAATAAATCAAAAATTAAAGCAAAATGATGATAATAATGATCATCCTTATAATTTTGATATTCCTGATGGTACGAATTCATTTTTTCATCTTAATCAAAGGCATGCTATTGTGGATATCAATAAAATAAGTGAAATACAGGAAAAAGAAGAGAGCAAAGAAAGCAATTAATACTGCTCAGATTGAAACATTGATTTCTCCTCGACTAAAGCGAAGAGCAGCAACACTTGAGTTGATAAAATCTGATGAAGATCTTTCTATAATATGTAAGAAATTAAAAAATATTTATTATAAAATTATTGACAATTTCTTTATAGATTCTCAGAAGGATTTCACAAATGAATTACGAAAGAAGATAAGGGAAAAATTCCTAGATCAATGAAACACTTGGATATTATCAAAAAAATGATAGCAAATCACTTTTAGTAATTAAAGGTATCAAAATTTAATTAAAGTATAACAAAAATATTAAATTTTAAAATCTTTTTTAGCTTATTTGAAAAAATGTGTGCCATCTTAAAGCGACTTAAACACAGCTTGATCAAGCCTCCACTTTTTTTTTAAAAAAATTTATGGTTCAATTATAATCATCTTTATTATTTATTGTACAATTATTAAAACTCGGATTTAATTTAACAAAAAATTTTACATAATAAAAAACTTTCAATCTTCTGCTTTTTTCTAAAGCAAAACAATCAATTATTTTTTCCAAATCTACATTATCAGCTTCTTCTGGTTCAATATTAATCAAGCATATGTCCCCAAGTCGCTTTTGTATTCCTTTAGTAATCTTTCAAGCGCTTTAGAACGAAGAAAGATCTCTCTGAATTCGCATTCGAAATCGGTACAGTTAAATAAATTCGAAATAAATCGAAAATATTCGGAAATATGCCAATTACATTCGGTCTCAAAAAAAATTCTACTAATCTCATCAGCTTTTGTTCTTTTGATATCTCATCAAAAATAAAATTTTGTGACTTTTTAAATTGAAACCAAAGCTCTAACTCAGTTAAAAGCTTTTCTTGATCAAAAGATCAATGTACGGCCCTAAACGATTTTTGACCATTGTAAAATTTATAAAATAATTATTTAAGGGATACGTCAATTGTCAAATAAAACAATTATTTAAAGACAAGTTTAATTGCTAAAAAGGCAAAAAAAAGATTTAATAATATGTTAAATTTTTTTTTGACCTCAAAAGGGGGGTGGCCCCCCCTCTTCGCAACAATTTAGCTACGCCACTGAATAGAGCCACCTTGAAAAAATAGAATATAGATTTTTTTGGCAATATTTTACTGAACCAAAAAGTAAAAAATTTATTTTTGGAAGTCAAAACAGAATAAAATTAACATTTTTTCAAGTTTTTTACTTATTTTTACTTTTTTTTTACTAAATTTTAAGTAAATTTACTAATTGGGGTTTTATGTTTTACATAAATTTACGTAAAATTACGTTTTTTTATTTTAGAAAAAAATAGCTTCAAATTTTAAAAAAATGTTTGCATTTTGAAAAATCTCAAGAAAAATAAGAATAACTTTTTTGTCCTTTTAGAATTTCCTTTATAATTAGTAAATTCACTTATTTTTTGATTTTTCCATAATTTTTTTTAGTCTCAATCATTAACTAACGGGTGAAGACAAAGTTTCCGGAATTTTTTAAAAAGTCATAACTACTTTACTTTTAAAAAATGAAGACAAAACAAAAGTGACAATATATTATTTCTTCGAATTTTGTCAATCCGATGAAGATGATACTTATTGATGAAGGGAAGCAATCTTCTCCTCAGACATTAGTCTTGGCAAACGATCTCATTAAATTCATTACCATTTCAGCGATGGCTCTGAGATTCCTTTGGCAGCAACCCAAATTAAAAAAGTTTTTTCTCAAGCTTGACCTTTTAATTACAATTCAAACTAGCTAGCATCTGCTGTTTAATCAAATATTTTTTATTAGTAGTTGTAGTAGTAATATTTTTTAATAATTAAAAAATTAGAGCATAGTTAATAAAAAATCACATAACAAATTAAAAATAATACAATTTAATAACTTTAAAAATTTCTTGAAATCTTTTTATGTTAAGAATTAATTAAAAATTTTTTGATTTTTTTCTTTACATAAAAAACGCATTATTTTGAAAAATTTTCATTTGCACTTTCTGTTTTTTATGCCGATTTCTCATACCCTTGGAAACTATATTTTTTAGTAGATATTTTGCTTTTATTCGATATTCAAAAAGTATTTAAGAGAACAGATATTTTAGCTGTTTTTGAAGGCTGATTTAAAGGATTTTAAGACTCAGAAAGTTTTTTTTAACAAATTAATTATTTATTATAACTAAAGCGAAGCGGCAGCTTCCTTGTTGCATTTTCTTTTAGATGGCCGACCATGTAGCATTAAGTAACAAATCGACAACATGGCAGTGATTGGGCTTTGGAAGCATAAACTCATTTTATTATTCTTAAACTTTGTAGCAAGATTTCAGAAAAGTTTTTTTTCTATTTAAATTTTCAATAAATCATAATATCAATAAAAGCCCATAAAAGAATTGGTTTTATCAATAAAAAATCAATCAGGATTATATTCAAAATATCTCTTTAAATAAAATCTCACCTTTTGTTACTTTTCTGGTTATCTTTTTTTAAAAATTGTAAAATTTTTAATGCACCTTTTTATTTTTTGACGAAATATTGAAAACAAGTTTTAATAGAAATATCGAACAGACTTTTTTAAATTTTTAACCTAATAGAGTTCAAAATATTTTAAATCTTTTGTTCTTTGATTATTAAGAAATAAAATAAAGTATAAATCAATGAATCAAATTACTTTTTTCGCACTTTAAAGATTTTTTTTTTAATTTGCTGCGCCAATCCTTGTTTATTTTTAACTAAAATATTAGTTTCATTTTTTTTTTTTTGTTAATTTAAAAGAAACAGCTTGGTGTAATGGTTCAAATTAAAAAATTTGAATTCTTTGACCAAGAAGGAATCTAATTTATTGTTATAATGCACATTTTTCCTCTTTTTGCCAAGAATAAAAATTCCGAATATTTTTTATCAGTTTTCAGAAATAGGTAATAAGAAATGTTTATGTAATAAATAATACAATATACCCTCCATTAATATTGTATTATTTTTTTGTAAAATGAAGTAAAGACATGGCTAATTATGCTTTTAATTCCAAACTCTACTACATTTCGATAATTCCTTTATTAAATAATAACTTTTTGAACCAAGTCTCGATGAAAGCAACCTTACAAGCTCTTGAACTTCTTAGAAATGCGGATGATACCGAACAAAAAGTCTCTGATGATAATTATAATGATTTTGATGATAATTAAAATTTTGATAATGATTTTAAAGAAAAAAAGGAAACACCAAATCAACCCTAATACGGAATATGAATCAGATGAATATTCAGGTGAATAAACCTGAAGAAGAATAAGCAACTTACGTTGACAAAAATTCGAGATAAAAAACTGAGAACGGAGAAATGGCAAGTCCTAGGAAACGATAAATTTTAGATGAGAAAGTTAGACCAACACGTAAATGAGATCAAACTGTCAGAATTTTTCATGATTTTTGACTTGTAGATGATAAATTTTTATTGAATTGTACCAATTGTCACCAGAAAGCAGTGGATACTTTCATATCTTTTCTCACAAAAAGAGAAAGAGATAGCTTTAATCGGCATCTTTTATGCAAGAAGTGTTTAATGCCAAAATGTTCCTCTCAAAGCCATGTAGTCAAGAATTTATGAAATTCAATTTGTTTCCTTAATGGAAACAAATCGAGCTTTACTTGCTTTACTTGACAAATGTAAACAATTAACATGTGATCTTTGTGTAGGGGAGGAGATTTTTAAATCGACCTGTAAAAACTGTTAAGAACAAGTAATACGAATTTAAAAAAAAAATTCTCCTGTATTTTAATTTAATTTATTCTAAGAATAATTTTAAAATTTAACTAAAAAAATTTTTTTTTTTTTTTAATCAAAATGAAAATTAATAGGAGAGATTTATTTTTATCAATATCATTAATCAGTATATTTTTTTAACATATTTGAATAATTATTGTACTTGATGTTATCAAAAAAGCATATTTTTTAAAGGGGTTTTTAAGACCCTTCTAGTACTTAACGCATAAAAAAAATTCAGTGTTCGAGTGTTAAAAAAATAAAAAAAATATTTTCTACTTTTTTATCATTTTTATAAGCTATTTTTTTTAAATTTAAAATATTTTTTTCAAAATTTTTTTAAAAAATTGGCAAAAATTAGTCCGCTTGGCTTAACGGCCAAATGACCGCCCGTTTAAAGGTTGCCCTTCTAATGCGGACGCAGACACGGAAAAATTCAATTAAATATTGGATCTCATGTTAAGTTAGAAAATTGCCCAAATCTTTGATTTCTAAAGATTCATTCAAGTTTGTGTTTTTATTTTGATTAAAACAAAAGTAAAATTAAAAATGATTTATTTTTAATTTGAATTTCTTAATCAAAATGTTGAATTAATTGAAATATATAATTGAGATAGGTTCTCCAAAAACTTCTCTCTTTTATTTTTTGAAGTGAAGGTCTATTAGAAATTATCATTACAAAGGAAGGAAAAAATTGATTAATCCTGTAAATAATTTGAATTAATTTACTTCAATAGCTTTGATTTTTAAATGAAAAAAATTATATGATTAGATACTTTTCATTTATATATGTGATAACTTTGGTTATTTTCTTCAATACTTGATCAAATAGATAAAAATTAATAAAATTTTATGTAATTAAAGCATTTTTAAAAACGTGTTTTTTATTAATTTTATTTACTTTAAAAATAAAGATATTATTTTTTTTTGGTGACAGCTTTTTCAAAAACATTCTATTGCAATTTGAAAATATTCTTCTCTTTAATTATAATTCAGAATTTATTTTATTTCTTACATTTTAAAATGAGAAAATGAGAAGTATCGAATACTTAAAAAAAACAAATTATCCATTTTTATGGTTTTTAATATTTTTTTTTAAATCTTTAAAGGAAATTAAGAAAAAATATTTATTTTGCAAAATAATATCAAACCAGTTAATTAATAATAAAAAACCAATTATAGATAAATATAAACTGAGGTTATTTCTAATTATTTTTAGTGTAAAATTCATAATTAAAGTTATGTTGATGCTATTAATTAAAAATGAATTAATAAACAGCTAATGAATATCGTGTAAAAACAAAATCTTATATCGCTGAAATACCATACTCTTTACATAAGCATAATTCTTAAATCAAAGTATAAAATTTACCAGCTAGAAATTTTTCACAATTATAAGAAGCGTATTTTTTTTCACAAATATCATTTATTTTTCAAATTTTTTGATTGAGAAGAAAATTAATTAGCCGGATTTGTTTTGTCATTTTTTTATTCATAAGTTTTAGATTAATTAAGTTTTATGAATATAAAACCATGAATTAAAGTAATAAAAAGTTAATTGTTGAGTTTTAAGTTAAAATTTTATGATAGACTTGACACTTTCATTAAAAAGCTGGTTTTAATTTCAATTTTTGATTCTGAGCTTAAATTAAATTTCAGTTCAATGATTTGAGATAATTCCTTGAAAATCAATTTTTGATTATGATCTTTTTAATTTGTTTTCCTGTTTAGTCAAGTGGCCAAATTGTTACGCTAACTCTATCCCCGAAGGATTCATGCAAATTAAGATGAAATTATTAAATTTTGAAAAAAATTTAAATTAGTTCTTATTCAGGTTTTTGTAAGAAGTCGTTTTCAAAAAACCAGATTTTCTAAGCTTTTTCAAAATAATTTTTTTTAGTTCACAAATAAAAATTTTATTCTAGATTTTAGATAAATATTCAGCAATTTACGTAATAAGATATGTCTCGTAAAGCTTAAATGTCTTATTTCGTTTTTTGAGAAATAGAATTGTTTATTTTTTGTTGTAAAAGTAGAATAATTTTTTTATCAAAATCCTATAATTTATGCTCGAAAAAGCAGTTAAATTTTAATGCATTACGGGAAGCTATTTTTCATGTCAAATTTAAAGAGAATTTAAAAAAATATATTTCTGTCATTTCCTAATACGAAAATTTTAGTTTTCTAAATCATAATTTCGAAAAAACAAAAGAGTGAAAATAAATTTTAGCTCATTATATCTTGCTAGAAAAATATTAGTATTTAAGGTTCAGTTTATAAATCAGTCTGAGCTCCATGTGGAATTAAAATATTTTTCTTTAACCTCATATCATGCTGTTTGTGTAAGAAAATGATAAAAGCTTTTAGGCTCATGGTATTTTTGTTTCAAAAATTTTCAAATTAGGTATGCAATGCAAACAAATTTATTATTTGAACGATAAAGCCATGATATTTAATAAAAACCTTATAGTCTAAATTTTTAAAGGATTTTTAAAAACTAATCTTAGCACGACATTTAATAACGCTTTTTTATGATAGAAGATAAGTGCTCATTAATCAATATTAAAATTTTATCAAAGCAAAAATCTCTAGTTTCAAGTTTTTTATCAAGTCATTGAATTTAAGAATAATGAGAAAAAAAGAGTAGACTAAAAAAGTTAAAGCATCGTTTCAAGTTTTAATTTATTTCAAAAGCAAGCTAGATCTAACGCTTTAACCGTTCAGCAAAAAGCATTTCATTCTATTTAAATAATAAAATTTAAATTATAAAAAAACTAGATTTCAAATCTTACAATTACACAGATAACAAGCTAGCACATATCGCTTTTTTATTCATCCCATCTGAAACAATAAAATTTTATTACTTTAAAAATTTAAAAAAATTCAAAATTTTAGATTTTTTAGTTTGAAAATATCTTAGTTCTCAGTGATTCTAGACAAATGGCTCGTTTCATCCGATCTGATATTATTTATGGTCTTTTCTCGTTTCTGTTTGCATGTAAACCAGTTTTTGTAGTTTTTTTTTAGGTTTTATTAAATATTTTTTTAATTAGTAAAAACAGTTGTCTGCTCCGAAAAGCTTGTTTATGAGGAGCAAGTTGCTTTGACTAGAGATCATTTTGGGCGTGATGATCCGAACGAATTGTTCTATGGTTTTTTCCCATTTTGGGCTGTTGTCATTTACATTATTGCAGGTACTTTTTATCCAAAAATTTGGCGACTGTTGCTAATTGCTTAAAGGTACCTGTTTGGTAATATCAATGATTTCTGGTGTTTGCTATCTTTTGGGATGCAAAAATCCGGACAAAACAAAATATGTTGCTGCAGACCATTAAATCGGACCGGGAAGCGAGTTCCATATTTTTTTTTAACTTTCATATAGATTTATTGTTTAAGATGTTTATTTAATAGGATAGTTTACCATCAACTAAATTCATACATTATGAACTTTAATTTGTACCGTTTAATTCAATTTTTTTAATCCTAATTTTAAAATAAATTTTTCAGATTAAAATTTTTTAATTTTGCTCATTTTAACATAAAATAAATGGTCAATTTTGTGAACCCTGGTCATATTGTTTACTTAAATAACATTTTGCGGATATCTCAATTTGCATTTTATTTTTTGGATCAATTTACCTTAAAATTTTTTATTTTTTTTGGGAATGTTTTTGATCAAGAATAATGCTCCCATGAAATAGTGCCATTTTAGTCGATATGAATCTTGATTAAATTTTACAAGCATGATTTAATGTGGATAAAACTGAGAAGTATTTTATTTGATCAGTTAACTGATAAAAATCTAATGTTATTAAATTAATGAATTAAAGAATAGATTAAAATTGTTTTCTTTTTTTTTTAATTTTTTTTTTTAAATTGAAAGAAAATTCTAATTTAAATCTGATTAAATTCTTTTAAATTTGATTATTTTCTGTCCAAATTTTTGTTTAAGTAAACATTTTTGTCAGTTTATATTATTAAATAATAAGTTTAATAGGATAAAAAATAAAAATCCGAATCTAATCTTTATAAAAAATGATTAATTAAATTTGGGTTAAACTTCATTTTGTGTTTCTTGACTAATAATTAAAATATTTCTTCTTTCGCTTTTTCAAACGCAACAACTGGCGCTTAACCAATTTCTTTATCACACTATTTTTTGGAATTCTTTTTTATCTAATAATAAAATGATAATTGAGGATCAAAAAAATTTGATCTGAAAAACTTTTTTAAAAGAATTAATTTGGTCGTGGTTTTTCCAAATTTTTAAAATTTATTTCCACCTTGATCCGTGTTTTTGACATAACCCTAATTTTGAAGAATAATATATCCTAAAAAATCAAGTAATATAATCCAAATTTTTTATAAACATGATATTTTTTCAAAATAAATCAAGCTATAGCTTCTTAAGATTATAATTGATAAAATGTTTAAATGGTTTAAATTAAATAAAGAATGAAATAAAATAGATGATTATTGGAAAAGAAAGCTTCAAATTTTAAAAGAAATGCAAGATTTATATTTTAGAAAAAAATTAAAAAAATTTTTCTTGATGAAACTCAACGAACAGTATTATTAGAATTGATTGCCTAAATTTTTAAAAAATTACACCAAATTAATGAGTTATCAGAAAATTAATAAATAAAACTATTTTGAATTCGAATAGCTTTTTTTTTTTACTTCCATTCTTTTGCACGACCGAGACATCACTCAACATGAGTTTGTAAGCTAATTTCAATAAAGTTCTAATTAATTGATGATCTCTTAAAATTATCTTAAGTGCTTTTATTGAAAAATTAAATTGTAAAAAATGCTTAACTTTTCGTTCGTAATCATACGTAAAAATACACAATTTTTGATATGTTTTCGCAAAATCTTTTAATAAAACACAACTTAGTATTTAAAAAAAATTAATATAAAAATAACAATAAAATGACAAAATTTAATACATTCTATATTGGAAAATAAAATTGATCGCCTGAAGAAAAAAAAAATCGTGTATTATTATTCTATTAAAAAATTTCGAGATAATTTAAGAAATCTCATTTACCTATTCTAAAAAATAAATTTTTACTGAATTTTTGATGCTTGATGATTTTATTTTTTCTAATTTTAGATTTATTTATGATAGATTTTTTCTGTAAAAAAGCGATAAATTATAAAATTAATCCTAAAAGACTCAAATTAATAAATGTAGACTAAATTTCATAAATTTTGCAGAATACAAATAAGTTCCAAATGTTTTATAGTTTCCCAAAATAAAAAGAAACAGTTTCTTAGAAGAAAGAATAACAAAAAAAACTTGAGAGCGAGAGAAATCTACAAGAAATTCACAAAGGTTTTTTAAGTCAAATTTTATGGTTTCATCATTGAAAGATTTGTCTCAGAATAATATCAATCAAAAAAGGCTATCCTTCAAATCAGGAATTGAAAAAAAAATTTTTTGGTATTGAAATTTTTTTAAAAAGAAAATAAAGAGCACTACAACTCCGCAAAAGCTCAGTGTGTTTGAATATAGTAATCAAAACGAAAATTTGTTAATATTTTGCTACAATTATTTAGTTTTTTTTTTTTAAATCACAGTTTGATTATAAATTTGGTACCAAGGCTTTGGGATTTGGCTATGACTAAACTATGACTGGAAGCAACGAGCATTAATTCTTTCGAAACTGAACCGTAAAAATGTTTATGCTGAAAAAAAATTCTTATTCAAACTACAATTCTTATCCTTAATAAAATATGATTAAATTTGAAACTGGATCATTGGAAAACTCTCTTAAAAAATTCAACTATACTAATTTTGCTAAATCATGCATTTTTCGAATTTTTAAATAAAGCACGAATAAATAACTCTAAATTCTAAAATTCTATAATTTTTTCAATGCTAATCTTTGAATTATTTAAACTCTCAATTTCTAAGTAAAAAGAATTTAAAAATAAGTCCAAGGGTAATCTTTATTTTAAAATGTCTTTAATCTTAGCTAATTAGCTTTCATTTTTTTTTCTAGTCAAAAATTTCGGCCATGGAGGATAGTTTTGTTCTAGTTTTTTTATTAAAAATTGCTTAACAATTAATTGAGATTAATAATTAATTTTTGACATTTTGGAAGATGAATTGAAAGGAAACGCTGAAGGCTCTTTTTTCAAAATTAAATTTTTTTCAATTCTATTCCAAAAATTTTCATTCATTAAATTTTATTTTTAAAGTCCCGAATAATTTAAACGTAGATAAATTCTTAAAAAATTCATGTTTTAGTTCAAAATAAATTTTAACACAAAATAAATAACATTTTCTGTTACAAATTTTGTAATGAATAAAATTATTGAATACGCATTGTTCACAAGTTAATAAAAATACTCGAAGCCTTTTCGTAATTTTACTAAAAGGTTTTTTTATTATTTAAAAAAATAAACTTTTCCATTTAAAAAAAGCTAGAAAAAGTTAATAATTGAATTTTAAATAGGTACAAATAGAAATCGTCAATCTTCAAGATCTAAGACGCTTATAAATTGTACTAAATTCTTAAAATTATCAAAGATTGTAACATTGCCAAGGCTTTTTGGGTATTTCAAATTTAACCAATTTTCGCACTAAGTCAATTAATCTTGTATTAAAAAAGTTGAATTAATTTAGCTCGATTAACAAAACTAAAATTTCAAAAATTAATCTTAATTAAAAACATTGGAAAAAGTAAATTTTTTCGAATAACTGGAGTCCAGATATCGTAAATTTTTATCAGAATTATTGATAATAATTTTGATAAAAAATCTTCAAATTATAAGTCTAATTATTAGAGGTTTTTTAATAAAATAAGAGAACCAAAAATTAAGATTTAGATAACTTTTTTTCTTTTCGGTCTAAAGCCTGTCAATTATCTGCAAAAACTTAAAAATTGATTGATAAAAATTTAAAGTTCAAATACAATAATTTACATGAAAAGTGTAAGAAATTAAAAGATGAAGTTAAAATTATTATTAATTATCAAGATTATTCTTTGTTTTATTAAGATAAGTGCTCAAGGCTTAAATATTGGACGAAAAAAAAATTTTTTTTTGATTGTTTTTTTTTGAAAATTGTGACTTATTGTTACTTGAATAATTTAATATCTTTTCAGAGCTAAAGGTCCTTCAGATTTTAAATTAAAAAAGAAAAAATTAAAATAATAAACAATTTATAAAAAAAATACAATAAAAATTAAATAAGTTTTCAATAGATTAGAATGACTCAGTGATATCCAAACACATCTCTCACTCTACTCAAAAAGCCGATTCGACACTGTAAGCAGTTTAAGTTTATTAAAGGCCTCGTGATGTATAGTTATGTTGGAAGCATTATTTTTTAGTTTTAGAAAATATCTAACTGCTGAATTTTGAATCGACCACTTTTTTTTAGTTTCCGAGAATGAGATAAGACAGAAGAAAGAATAATCAAAAAAAAAACAAAAATTTAAAGATTTTACAATTTTCGCTAAGTTTCATAATCTGGGCATCATTTTTTGTTTGACAAAATCTTACTTTAATTTAATATTGAATTACAATGTTGATTTCGTTCCCTATTGAGGTAAAATTTAAACTTAAATTTATTTTGAATCAAATTTTATACCCAGAAAGTTAATTTTTTAGTTGGCTTTTGATTTTATGAGGTTTAAATCATTCTTTTTCTTATTCTATTTTGTAAAGACTTTTAAATAGATCTCTTCATATTCCACAGCCATCGTGAAAATTAATTCGAGTATTTATTGATCTTATTAAATGTGACCAAGTCAATAGCAAAAAAAGAAAGTATTCGTGATTTTTTATTACATTTTTAGCAACAATTTCTTTTTGCTTGACTTGTGACAATTTCAAAGTTTTGTTCAATATTATTTTTATTTTATAAATTTCTTAGAATGGGGCTGAAAGAGAAGAGGTTCAGGTTGATAAGTTCATATTTCTGTCAATTTTGTAAATGACAACAAAAGAATATAAAACTCCTAAAAAAAACAAAGTATCTAAGGGCTTTAGGGATTCATTGGCGAGTGTGCAACTGTGAGATACTCGACAACTTTTGTATGAAATACCATGCTAAAATTTTTCAATATAAAAATTTGATTAATTTGATTAATTTGATTTTTTATTAAATAAAAAGAAATTTTCGAGGGAACAAGATTTAATCTTTACCAACTAACATTTGGTAAAAAAAATATTAGCAATTATTTATCGAGAATTTTTAAAATTCCTTGTCAAACTAAAAATAAAAAAAAAATTTATCATCTGCGATTATCATTTTACAAATTAACAGTGACCTTCATGTCAGACTCTGTCAAAATTTGCTGAGTAGTCTAGAAATTAAACTTTAAATTTTTTCTTTCTATTAAAGGATTCATTGATGTTTTGAATAAAAAAAAGAAATTGTTATCGATTCATGAGTGTTTCCTTAAACCTTATTGCTCCTGAATTAGCAAAGAATTTTTTTCCTAAAAACTTAATAGCCTAAGATAGATGATGAGGACCAGAAGCTTTTTAAGACAGTTTGCTAAATGGTCTATAATTAGAGGTATCTTGTATTAGGTACGATTTTTTTCGAATTTGATTTAAATATTTTTATGTAGTTGGTCCAGTGGAAGATCCTAAGACCAAAGTCTAGAAAAATTGAAATAATGATTTAAAATAGAGTTTATATAAAAAAAGTTATATTTCTTTAAAGTTTTAGATGACTTGTTCGCTGAATATAAAAAAGAAAAAAAAATTATTTACTCTTAGTTATTTATTTTTAATGTGTACCGAACTAAATATCCTTCAGATTAAAGAAAAACTAAAATGTAAAAATAAAAAAAATAGCAATGAAAAATGCAAAATAATAATTTACAATTTTTAATTTGTAATTGTCACATCAATGAATTTACCTGGCAAAATTTTTTTAAATTGACAATTAAGTTGAGACTTACTCGCAGTGCGGATGAATCAAACTATCACTTATAAAGAAGAATTCCGATCGGCGGCTTTATTTGGAACAAAAAAGTAAATAAAATAAAATATTATAAAAAAATAGTATTTGTTAATCATTCTGATCAAAATTAAACTTTGCTGTTTAATTTGATTCTTTAAACCAATTTTAGTCTATAAGAGTTAATTAAATAAACTCATTAGTAAAAGTTTATTTAAATCTTAACAAAAATATGTTTGGAAGAACATTTAATTTGTGATTGATCTCCCAATGATATTTACCTACAAATAGACTAAGTTGCCTTGTCTAATTAACTAATCTAAAATGTGATAATGCCTATGTAGACAAAATAATGAGACTAAGAGAAACTTTTTTCCGTAAAATAATTCATATTCATTTTAAAGACTTATTTTCGATATTTAGCTTCTAAAAATTGGATTTTTCGTCCAAAATCAGAATTAAAAAAAATCAAAAACTAGAATACTCTTAGAAAACTAGACTTGGTAAAAGCTGATATATGTTGCTCATTAAGGCTACGAGGATTATAAGAATTAGCAATATTCAAATGAATATTTGATTTCTTATCAAAATTTTTTTTTAATAAAACACAATTAATTGTAAATATTTTTATTTTAATGAAAAAATGACATTTTAGTTATAATACTAAGATTAGCCAAGTAGAGTTGGTTAACAAGCCGTGCTAGTTCAATGGTAGAACAATGGTACGTGCTTGATGATCAAGAGATAAAATATTACGTAAACTTGACTATTAATTTCAGCTTCTTCTTCTTCTTTTTATAGATGAATTACAATTAAAATACTTTAATTTTAGCAATACTTAATTGTTTTGGTCTCTAACTTGTTTACGAATTAGACCTCGGCTAATTGAAGATCAGCTTATTTGTCGCGATACAATCTTGGTTACACAACTTGGTTTATTTTGTTGCACGTAGCCTAGAATGTAGGTTTATTTGGAGGATTTTGCCAAACACACTCTCACTAAACAATAAAACGAAAAAAACCCGAAAACCACGTCTCTAATCCTTTCGTAACGAAGTCAAATTTGAAGATTTTTTTATATAAATTTGTGAAGCAGTAAAAAATAAAAACTTTTGATAGAAAAAAAAGATGATAAAAAATTTAGTAGTGGTATTCATTATTCAAATGGGTCTGGTGCATCAGTACCTTTCGTTCAAGGTGACCACAAGAGCGGCCAATACAACTCATAGCACTATGGAGAACTCAGCACGCTCCTTGGTCAAAAACAAAACCGACTCGGACAAAATTCGCTTTATAGTATCCAAAACCGATTACGAAAATAAGCAAGACCTAGACTACAAAAATATTCCGATACTTCTTCCTGCTGATGCGTTCCTATCCCCATCAAGCACCGAGCAAAAAATAAAGAACAACTTTTCCAAAATAGCTAAAGAGCTGATCGATGTCAACCAAACAGAAAACTTGGCTCAATCAGCCACAACCACTGTTTATAAGCTAACCACCACTCTTCTCGATGTAAATACTTTTTGTATTCTTAAAACAGACGGCCTTTACAGTGATCCAAGCGATTGTGAGAGCTTTGTTATTTGTTTTGCAAATAGAACATTCAAAACAAAATGTGCATACGGCACCATGTGGAACCATATTAGGAGTCAGTGCGATTTTGCTGAAAAAGGTAGGTTAAAAAAAATTCTAAAAATTTTAATTCTTAAAAAAAATAAAATTTTTTAGTTGATTGTACTCGAGGCACAACTATAGTTCCGACAACTACCGAGCTAGTGCCCACAACTTCGACCAAATCAAGCAAGAAAACTATTTTAGTCAAAAAACCAAAACTGTTTGTGGTTACAAGTAAATAAGAAAAATTTAAAAATTTTCCTTTTTTTATTGCTTTAATAAATCAAATTTTTAAATTAGGTAAGCCTAACTTGATCAAACCAGTTGAATCCATGGCCACAACTTTAACAAACAATATTATATTGGCCTCAATCATCATTCCTGCTCTAATTTTGTTAGTGGTCTCAATTATTTTGACCCTGTGGTATTGGAAAAAAAAATTCAAATTGCAAGCGCAAAAATTGCACGCAAGCAAAATGCTTTCAAGCCGAAATACGTCCAACAACTCTTCGGGAATGTCGGGTGACGAGAAAAAAGATGATTTTTTAAAAAAAGTGTCATCCTTGAGTTTATTGAAAAAAATTTCTAAAATAACCTCAAAAAATGGACAAAACAGTCCCATTATTCAAAAAGAAGATAAATCTATTGGTAAAAAGAATTTGATTCAAACTTGCAGAACCACAGAGGACAACTTGCAAACCACAGTGCCACATGAAAACACTGGTTTTATAAAAGAAGGTCCGAACACGGAAAGATTGGTACTGAGCGAAAATAAGCCATGTGACCCAATAAACATGACAAACTTATCTTCACAATTTGGCGAAAATCATCTAGATTACAATATTGGATCCAGAGCGCTTTATCTGAGTCAGCCTTGGGTCAAAGCACGATACATGCATGCTCTTGGCTGTGAGAGCATGGAAACATCTGGAATTCTGACTTTGGATCCAACAATTGATCTTGGTCATGAAATAAATAAAATAATCGAGACAGGAAGTGAATCTGTAACCGAGTCAGAAGGGTATTATGCCTAAATTAAAAAAAATACAAAAATATTATTTTTCAATTTTATCTTAAATGTCCTGTAAATTAAAGAGGCTGAATTATTGATCTTAATTTCTCAAGGTCGATGTTTATTTTTAAATTAAATCTAAATTTAGCCGTATTATTATTTTTTATATTTTTGAAAATAATGGACATTAATAAATAAAAATATAACATGTTTATTTATAAACTTTTTTTTTCAATTTTTTATAAATAAAACATTTAAAGAAGAAAAAAAATGTGAAAATGCAAAAAGAAAACTAACGCTTTTGATTGATATTAAATAAATAACAAAATAAAAGTAGATTTACAGCGTATTCTTAGAAAAGTTTAGTTAAGAAAGACATAAAAATTCAAAAAAATTTTAAATTTTTGTTATTTGTTTAAAATTGCTATTTTTTTAAAATAAAAATAACGATTTAAATAAAATAACTTTTAGAAACATTCGATTTTAATTTAACAATTAAGCAAAATTTTAGCCAAATAAATATAAATGATAAGATAAAAAGTTTGACATAATTAATTTAATTTAAAAAAAAAATTAAAGCTTAAACTAAATTAACTCAAACTATTCACATTTAAAATTTGCTCTTGTTAGTTTGATTTTTTTTTATTTTTCATTTAACTCATTTTTTTCGTCATTATTTTTTAAAAAATAGTTTGTTTTGAAACAAAATTAATTTTTAGATATCCAAAAGAAAAAAGATAAAAAGATCACAAATCAAAGACAATTTCAGCTGACATGAAATAAAAAAATTTAAAAACAAAAACAAAGGCATGCTCTTTAGAAGAAATTTTTTTAAAAACTCGAGTAATCTGTTGGAAAAAATCAACTAAGAAATCAATATATTTCATCCATTGTATATTTCAATCGTTTTTTTTTTGAAAGAAACTAAATAAAAATACGAAATTTTTTGATAAATGATTAATAATTTAAAGTTATTTTTAGTGTATATTTAAATGACAAAATTTTTTTTTATTTTTTAATCAAATTTATTTATAAAGTATGATAATTTTAATTTTAATTAAAAAAAACTGTGTCTTTTTTAGTTACTTGAATTAATAAAAAATAAAGAGTTTTGGATAAACACATGTGGTAAATAAACAAAGTGCGCATTTGAATTTGCCTTTACATCCCTTTGGATAAAAATTATTCAAATTGAAATGCAAAAATGATTTTTACAGGTGAGCTAATTGGTATGGCTTTAATTTATTTATTTTAAATTAAATTTTTATTATTATTGATAATTTCGTAATTTATGCTTAAGCTAAATTTCAATATTTAAGTGACGAATGTGTATGTAAAAATGAAAGCAAAATAATGGTTCAATTTATTTTAGTATCTCTAGGCTAGTAATTTACTTCAGTTTTTAAACTATTTAAATACCCATGATAAATGTATCTTATTTTGATATTAGAAAAAATTTAAAATATATAACTCTAATCAAAAAAAAGAGATTTTTGAATTTCCAAAATCTGACTTCTAATTTAAATCTTCATTGATATAATCTAAGCTAGAGAAAATTCTAATCTACTCAAATAATTCTAATCTACTCGGATTCTTTTTGAATATTTTCACTTAATTTTTTAGATTTAAACAGGCAACAATTTTAGACAAACGAGTAAGTAATCTGGAAAAAATACATTACGGCTAAAAATTGGAACAAAAATAAAAAATCATGTTTTTAAAAAAACCTTTGGGTTCGGATAAAACGTTCAAAGCCATTAATTTAGCTAATAATTGCATGACCTGGAGAATTACTTAAATTCTAGTTTATTAAAATTCTGTAAAGAATAAGTTTAATTTTTAGCATGGCATGTGAATTGCTCAAATCTCAAGCACTCGCAGGAGTATTTAAATTTGGAGAGTTTTTATTAAATTATTTCAAAAAGCAAAAAAATTACCTTTATTTTTTATTAAAAATTAAATAACTAATTAAAATAATTAAGCACAGTCTGTATGGCAACTTTTATTTATGATGCCTGCCAAACATTACTTTGTTTTTATTTATTTGAATTCCATTTTTTGCCATTAAACTTTGTTTGAATGAGTTATATTTATATGCTAAAATAGAGTTTTTCCACTCCACTATGACTCTGAAAACAATAAGATGGTACATTCGGTCTGGATTGTACAATGAAGCCCGAAAGCTGATTGAAAAGGAACAAAACATAGAATCGTTGATGAACGACACCGAAAGAACAAGTGCCGATTCAGACAACTTACCTTTGTTAGTCATGATTTCACTAATCAAAGATGAAGAGAACGCACTAAGCTTGTCTCGACTTCTGATCGAGAAAGGCTACCATGCTGAGCTAAGCGATCGGAATGGTCTGTGTGCCTTAAACTACGCCATCGCTCTACAACGAACCAAAATTGTTACCTTTCTACTAAATTCTTTCCACTTCGAGCTACACAACTACCGGGACTGCTACAAGAACACATTTTTTCATTATGTGCACGCCACCGACAACTCCCAATTAATCCAGCAATTCACCAAAATCTACTCTAAATACTATCCATTTGGCGACAATTTGCTCAAAAAGCTGGTCAACTGCGACGGCTTGAGTGTTCAAGATCTGCTGGACTATTTTGACTACATGAAAAAGCGGAAAAATTCCAGAAAATTGAGACTAAGCCGATCGAACAGTGGGGCCAATGTAAAAGCAGAAAGCATCGAATACCAACTACCGGAGTCGTTCAAATGCAACTCAAATCCAATAGTTATCTGTAATTATATAAACCACGTTTTTAATTCACATTCGACCATAAAAACCGATCTAGTATTTGTAACCAACAACACCCAGTACGTCGGCAGTCCGCACAAAATGACCAAGCAAAAGCTTTACATGTCGAACCAGGCAAGCAAAGAATTTAAGCTAAACATTTTGCACCAAATTAAATCTTTGAATAAGCCCAGTGGTGCCAAAATATCTTCGGTCTTTTTGTCAGAGAAAATGAAGAGAAACAAAATTTTGAATCTGAGGAGACTGAATCACTCGAGTTTGTCTAATCCGGAAAATTCTACGGAAAAATATGCCAAGTATAGCTGGAATTATGTGAATGAAGACGAGGGCGACTATCAATATTATAAATTTGAAAATCCTTTTTCTACCAAGGGTCCATCAACTTGGAGAACAGACATCAGTTTTTTGTTCGACGATTACTCCATAATCAATTCGCCATCTTACAGAGCTTCATCTGCCATGGTGCTAAAAATGCTTGGCAAAGACCCGAATGCCATCAATTTAAATCCAGAAAATGCGGATGCTTCGAAAAATCCCGAAGCTAATCAAGCAAATACTGGTTCAACTAATACAAGCCTAACCACTAATAATTTATTATTAAATGCAAAGTTAACGAGCTTGGGCAGCAATGGACGAGCAGGACTTACAAATAGTCCGTTGGGAGACAGAAAAGTCAAGTCGCCTCATCAGCAAACAGCCAAACTTGAAACCTATCTGATTCCCAATTCTTTTCTATCTTCTAAAACAAAGAAATAATTTCGATTGAATTATTATTTTTAATAAAACAACTTTGGTAAAAAGCGTGAGCTAAAATTTTTTTTTAAATTAGTGCATTTCAACTTTTATTTTTTTTGGATTTTTTTATTTTAAAAAAAATAAAGAAAAATCAAATGAAAAATGAAAAAATTTAATTAGTAATTTGTGATGAGATGGCCATCAGTCGATTGCAAATACTATCAACCTGGAAGTGCTCACCATTTATTCATCTTACACCTATGGCTTTACTTTAATTATCGACGTCATGATTTTTTTCTCTTCGCTTTCACATTTATTAAAGATCAAACTTTAATCACCATCAAAATTTTTTTTTTTAATTAACTGTATTTAATTTAAATTTAAATTGTTCTGTTTAAAATAAAAACTATTTCGTGAGTAAAATTTTTTTTATTCTTAAAAAAATTTCTGTCAATATTTTTCTTGTTTTTTTTAAATAATTTAAAAAAAATATAGTAGTAAAGTAGGAAAGTATTTTAACTAGCAGATCTTCATCACTTTTTCAAAAATTTTTTCATTTTATATATCTAATTAAAATAAAATTATTTTTTTATTAGTTTTTAGCACGATTTTCTTAAAATTTTAAACATTTTTAAAGTTTATTTCAATAGGTTTTTGTTGAGAGTTGGTTTTAACATTTCTCTTCAATGGAAGCTTAAGTTTATTTTCATTAAAAAAATTTTTAAATTAACATTTTTGTTGGTGATAAAACAAATAACTCAAAATGATGAAAAAAAAATTAATAGCCATTTATTATTAAAGCAATTATTAATATTAAGGTGAGCCGTTGTCTTTTCTGATACTTTTGGCGCTCAACAACCCTGTAATAACTCGTAGCTTAACTGTCCAGAGCTAAATTATTCCATTACTTCTTTTAAAGATTATTTATTGCTTTGTGATTAAAAGAATTTATTGATTTTAGCAATAAATTATTAAAAAGCTTAATTTAAAATTTTTTCAACTTTATTGTTAAACCGTTTTTAAGAAAACAAGAGCCAGTTGATTGATTGTGACACTTGAATTAAAGATTTTATAAAATCTTTTTAATTAAATTTACACATATAGTTTGTTCATAGGCGAAAATTGAATTTAATGATCCTAAATATATCAATTGAATTTATTTTTTCTAAAAATCACAAAATTTTAATATGTAATTTTTGTCTATTATATACTAAATTTTGACTCTAGTAATAAATCAAAACGCTTTTAAACACCTTGAGGGAATATAATGGCTTTTACTTTTAATTCTTTTGTTAAAATTCTAATGATATACTTGAAAACAATTTATTTTAAACAAAATTTACATTCAGCTAACAAACTTGCTCACTAAACCCCAATAATGAGAAAATGCTCTTAAAAACTCAAAGTATGTATCCAAAATAACCTCAAGATGTTCAAGGGTAAGTTAACATATTTATTTAAAATGATAAAATAAGTTGAACAGTTTAAAAATCTAAATGTAACTGTACAGAAAATCTCAGCGGCAAATTCTGGTATTTTCAAGATTTTTATAATATAATATAATAAAAATAATTTAGGCGAAAAAAACCAATCTGAAAAATTAAAGATTGGAAATATCTTTATATGGGAATTGTAAATGACTTTAAAAATTTGAACAAAATCTCAAAGTCAAAATATAATAAAAATATTCAGCATTCTTTAGTTTTTTTAAATATAGCTGAAAAACTTTGAATTAGTTTTTTGAAAATAATATATTCTTGTGAATATTTAAAAATGGTTTCTGTTTTTGTCTAAAATAAATATTTATCGTTTAAAGTCTAAATTTTTACTGCATTAATATTGTGAACAAATAAACAAACTTAAAAATTCGAAAAAAAATAACTTTTTTAATTTAAATTAATTCAGAAACCAAAAATTAAAAATTAACGCAAATAAAACCAGCAAGATTATGTGCTTAATAAATTATTATATTTAGTTTTAAAAAAGATAAAGTTAGTTATTGTCTTTTAAATATTTTTAACACACTTGCCAAAAACGAGTTTTCCGAAAAATATGCTTCCATTTAATTACCATCTTATCTTCTTATAATTTTATCTTAAATTGACCAATTTTACAATACCTCTACAATCTTCGTAATTTTTCACAAGGCTAAAGTCTTTGAAATCTTTTTCGAATTCTTTGTGATCTTTATCTCAAACAGCAAGTCTAAATTTTTTAATTCAAAGCTATTTTCCTATTTTCCTTTCTTCTCGAAACAAAATTTCATTTTCTATCTTCTTATCTTTATATTTAAAACCCAAATGTGTGAAAAAAGGTAAAATCTTCAATACTTACGATAACTAACTTTAATATTTAAATATAGTCCATTTAAAAGTGTGTTTATCCATTTTTATATATCTTATTTATAAAATATAGCTTATTTATTTAATAAAAAAAATTAAAGTAAATGAGCTAAAAAAAAAGTAAAAAAGTAATCTAAGTTTTTCTGAATTGAAAAGAACGAATTGAAACGAATTTCACAACCCCAACATAGAAACGAATTGTTAAAATAAAAGAAGAAGAAGACAACGTAATGTTTCGTCAGAAAAATGTAATTTGGAGGCTTCAAAAGAGAGTTGTCGTTTGTATTTGAATAATAAGGATAGTTATGATACTTTCTTTAAACTTAACTCAATAAGTTGAAAAACGAGGCAGTTAGCGTAAAGCTGATTAATTGATTGCCTTTTCTTTTTCCTTTTTTTTCAAACTCTTTTTATCATTTTTATTATACTAAAAAAAAATATTTTTGTTCCTATTTGATATAGTATTTATTACCTTTTTTGGCTACTAAAAAAAATAAAATTGCATAAACAATAATTATATTCCAATCTAATACATATAATTTTTTTTACAACTTAAAAATAAAATTGATATTATAATCATCATAAAAAGGACATAAAAAAATTGAAAAAAAGAAAAAAAAGTTTCTTTTAGAATTTTTGAAATTCTAAAAATTGAAGAAGAATTTAAAATTTAAAGAATTTAATTGAAAATTTTATCTTTTTTTATTTTTCATTATTACGGCAGCGGAGCATCGGGTAATTTACTTAAATCTAACTCGTGTTCATCGTATTTAATTTCACGATGTTTTTGAAATATTTCTTCGTCAGTTAAGTTGAAATAATCAATGCCTATCAGAATAGCATATCCTTTGTGCTTTTGTATTAACAAAGGTAATTCGAATATTATTCCTCAGATATTTACTACAAGCATTAAGGTACTAAGTTATTGTCCGCTAGTCCTCCCTAAATTTTATCAGGCTACACAAGATATCTTTTCATCATCAGAATCACATTATTTAGCAGAATTTCCTACCTTATTTCAATTATTACATCTTCTTTTTTTTAAGCTTTTGTAATTTTTTCTTGGCTCAAAATAAAGTTTCTAGAATAATTGACTCTATGTTCTTTTAAATAACCACAAAAAATTAAATTTTTTTTTAAACTTTATTGTCATTTTGTAAGAATTTTCAAAAGTCTTAGTTTATGTTATTTGAACTTCTAATGCTCACTTAGGCTTTAATGCATGAGAAAAATATGGATTAGATAGTCTTGTGATTTACCGGTTCATTGGCCAAATCTTGAAATTTGCTTCAGAAATTATCAAAATCTCCCATTTGTTTGAGAGCACAAAATACCAATTTTATTTTTATTTTTCTAGCTTTTGAATTATCTCACTCTAGTAGTAACCTTAAATATTCCTCAAATGTCTTAATTGTTGATTTCTTCTGGTAATCTAGCAAGTAACTTAACGCCTTCTTCTTCACATGATAATTGATCCTATTTTATCTTAGTGGATAATGGGGAGGCACTCATCTCCTTTTCAAGTACCTTTTGGAGCAACGGCTACGATCTGACACAGAGGCTACTGCATCGAGTTGATCATCTACACCGCAATTTACCCAGTCGAAACTGGTCCCCCTATTTTTATGATGAAAGAGGTCTAAACATATTGCAGAGATATTTTGAAATTTTTTTTCACCCTAAGCGTGTTTTGAACCCTCGATCCTCTGCTTGCATGACTAACACGCAAACAATTCGCCTATACGGGCTCTTCTTCTTCACATAAGGAGTGATAATTGCAAACTTTTTGTCTTCCTGGGTGCCAGCTGCTTGAATGCCATTGGATGCTATCAAAACCTAATTCTCGACATTTTCTTTACTTCTTCAATTGTTCAGAGATAATTTCGAGTCTAGCACGTGTGGTGTAGCAACCACAAGAGCAAAGCAAGTTATGCTTTCTAAACAAAACACCAATTTCAAATTTACACATTTACAAGTTTCAACTTTACATCATAATCTATAAACACTATTTACATTTATATACAACTAGATAAGCATCACAATGACGCTTATCTTAAGCTTTCCCTTTCCATCTAAAACTCTTTAAAAATCTCTAAGTACAACTCTATTATTCATACTATTTACACTATTCACATTATTTACATTGGCTAAAGACGGCCGTTTCCTTTTACTTATTTAGATTTAATAAAGCATTCAATAAAAGAGAACCTCTTTTAATACACCCCTAAAACCCTAACCTTTTCCTGCTATCTCTAGTGGAAGATCTTATCTCCTTTATATTTGCGTCAAATTCCATTAACTATTAAATGATATGACGATTTATAAAAAAAAATTTGCTCATATTTGATTCAAGTACGCGACTGGATTCTTCAAAAGGATTCTTTAAAATTTAGATATTGCCAAAGTTTACGATTAAAGATACAAAGAATGCTTTTTATTATTTAAAAAAAAAATACTATTTAAAATGTTTAAAAAACTAAAATTGAATAAATATCAATTTATCTAATCAACATTTATGTACATATTTCATTTTTTAATCATTTTTAATTGGCCTCACTATATGAGTATGGACATGCTTGTTGTCTCTTATATAATCTATCAATCGACTGGGATAATCAGTAATGATTCCATTGACGCCCAATTCAATAGCATGCTTAAATTCATCTTCTTCATTTAGAACCCAATAATAAACAGAAATTCCTCGTCTATTCAAATGTTCAACAAAAGACTTTCGTATAAAAAATCTAAAATAATAAAAGATTAGCTATGAATAAAATGTGTTTATTTTTTTACGTTTTTATCAAGATTAAGAAAGCGGTGTATCCTCTGGGTATCAAATTGCGACTATTAATATTTTGAATGAATTTTATTTTTTTTTTTAAGTAAGCGAATTAACTTACTTTCTTAGAATGCGGTTCGGCATGATAATTTCTAGATGAGTTTCCTTGAATTTAAAAAATGGCAGTAGTCCTGATATCATCAAAAGAAGAAGCTTTGCGCAGCCAACTGACGAAAAGAATATTCCCACATTCGAATTCAATTTATAAAGTTTTTTTGTAACTTTTTCATTAAACGATCCCCAAACAGTTAAATGCTCTCGCTTATATTTTATAACCAATTCATTTACTTTATTAATCAAATTATCATTGTTTATTTTGACGTCTAGATTGACGTATGTGTTAGGAAAATTTCTGAATATGTCTTCGAGGAGAGGGATTCTGTGCGGTGTTCTATAGCCGTCTTGACTTCTTCTATGAATCGAATTGGTGATTAGTGAAGAACTAACCGTTCTCGAAAGACTATCAGCACTTTCTAATTTAAGAATTTAATTTAAATTTATTGTTTAAAATTAGTGTGTTGACATGATCATTGAAATAAATAATTTTAGTCCCAAAAGATTTTTTAGTAATTTAAAAAAAAAGATCCTTTCCATTTTTTTAAATCAATAATCAATTTTAAAATTTTTTTCTGAATTGAATGTGAATTTCTATAATTTTTGGTAAATATTTATCAAAAATTGGAAACAATTTAAGAAATTATAAAATTTTTTTACCAAAATAATGGATCTAAATTTTATTGGAAAATACCTGAACAATTCAAAAACCTTTAAATTGAAAAAAATCACAAATAAAAAAATCAAAGCTTTACTTTTGGGGTGAAATGAAAAATTTTAAGATTTTTTATGCTAAAATCTTAATATTACTAATAAAGTCATTTTTATCTAAAATTGAGTTACATTTTTTCTTCAGTTTTCTTCATCTTATGTCGAAAGTTAACTAAAAAATTACAGAAGTTTTCGTAAAGTTAAGTTAAAAAATAGTAAAATTAATATTTGATTTAAAAAGAAAATCCCTTTTTTGAAAAATTACTAAAAAGTCCTTTGATATATATTGAACCATTTTTCGTAAAATTTAGTAGAAATGGTGAATTCCATTGATCATTTCAATATTCAATCCCACTTTGCAGAAACATGTCTTCGTCTTGTTCCTCAAGAAGGTCAGGGAGTTCCTAAAAAAGTAAATGTCAACAAATATTCACTCTAATTTTTGATAATTCACATCATAATTCAGTTCTGAAATCAATTTATTTTTTCCACACAGTCTTAATAAGTTGTTGTCATGAGACACAACAACCTGACCATCTCTGGTTATGTGACAGTCTAGTTCGATCACATCGGAACCGATTTTGTGTGAACTTGAAATAAAAATCTCAAAATTAATCAAAAATTTTAGAAATTTTTAAAAAATTCAATACTGTTCAAATGCAGAGATTGTGTTTTCTTTATTCTCACCAGATCCACCACGATGGCTAACTACGACAAAATTATGGTCTTTCCTATCTTTTTTGGCATGAAGCAAATTTGGATAATAATAGAATATAAATGACACCGCAGCATAAGCGCCAACAGAAATGTAAAGTCCATAGCCATTCTTTTTTTTGAAGATTTAGGCTATTTTAAAAATATAATTCATAAAAAAATTTACAAAGCCTGGAAGACTGAAATTCATTAGATCCATTCTGAATATGTACAATTGTCTAAAAAATGCGATCCTTATTCTAAAAAGTAGCTGTCAAATTACTAAAATCGAACGACATTTTTAAAAATTTTAAATTAATTAGAAATTTATTTGATCAAGCAAAAATATTCGATTTGTTTATTAAAATTTGTTCAATTTTTTGCGAGGTATTATTTTATAATTATGTAATAAATTTAATTATGATTATGTGAACATAAAAATTTATCTATAAAATAATCTATTGGGAAAAAAAGAAAAAGTTCCAATTTTAATTAGGATTAATAATCTACTTAATTAATATTGCGCATATTCATGTTAATTTTATCTTTGTTTCATCAGTCTTAACTTAACTTAATTACAACCAAGAGTTTTAAATAGTTTATCAAACAAGACCCTGGAAAAATATTGAAATCGGAATTTCTTAAACTTTGAACAGCTAATATCGACTTGACTAGAAAAAAAATTAGCTCAATAAAAATGTAATTGTATTCATGCCAAAGCCAAACACGCTAAAAAAAGAAAAATTCCAAGTCCTTATTTCTATAAAAATAAAATAACTTCTTTTAAAAAAAAAATTGAACTAAAAAATGATCTAAAATATTTGATGTTTGATAGAATGATTGAAAAATTTAGCGTGAAAAAGCAAAAGTAAAAACTAATTTATTATGAAAATCATCAATAAAATAATGAGCTTCCCTTTTTTATATATTTTTCTAGTTATTAATCTATTTTTTCTCATTTTGACAAAAATAATAATTAATTAAAATTTAATCTTAAGATTAAATGTTCACAAAATTATCTTTCTAGTTTTACTTTATATTTAGCTAATAACTAAAATCCTCTAAAAACTAGTGAATCAAAAACTAAAATCAATGATTAAAAAAGGTTTATAAAAATTTATAAAAAAATTTTGTTCTCATAACTTTGAAAAAATATCTTTTAAACCTTTTCCATTATTATTTTGCTCTTTGTCTTACTAATTATGTGAATAATATCCGACATAAGTTAATTTTGATTCCAATCTATTAGTAAACAAAGAACTATAATAATTTTAGAATTCAAATTCATATTTTCTATTTTAACTAATTAAAACTTAATAATTCTAATTAATAAATTAAATTTATTAGCTCATAAAAGCAAGCTTCAAAATTAATATCCAAACTTATTAGTTAATTAAAAAAATCACCAAATTTTTTTCATCATATTCATTTGAAACAAAATTCAAATTTACTGGTCAAACTCATTAAATTTACTAATTATTAAATTAATTTTTAAATTTAAATTTAATGCATTAGGATAATATCTTACATAAATCTTCATAATTCAGCTAATTATTTTTTTTTTTGAAATTGACTAAAATTAAAATTTAATTGAAGTAAAATTGCTTCATTTTCAAAATGGCACATTGGGAAATTCAACATAAATATTAGTCAATCACATACATTATTTGACTCTAGCTACAAGAATTAGATATATTTTTTTTTGTAAAATTGGACACTTTCTATTTATCAAGATTCCTACAAAATTTAATTCATTTTTTTATAAATTTTGATCGAACTTTGATTAACTCAAATTTCAAATTAGAAATATTTCAAAATCATTAAATAAATTTTGTTTAGCTTTAAGCGAATTCAACAAGTTTTGGATAACATTTACGTACTACTAGACCTCTTGATTCTTGTTTTATTTCTATCTTCATCAATGCCTTGGACGTTATCTAATATTGCTAAGAGACCTTATTCTTCATAATTAAATATTTATTGAATCTTTTTTTTTTTTACTTTTTTAGTTCAAATTGAAAGAAAAAATTAAATAATTTTTTGAATATTTTTTATTCGTGTTCGAATCATTCTTGCAAAATAATACGGACATTTTTGTTCGTTTTAAAAAATTAAAATTAGATTGATTGGAATTCAAATCGAGTAATTAATTCAATATGAAAAAATGAATAAACACAGTTCTTTTTAATTAAAATTTTAAAATTTTTAATTTTTATTATACTAAAGCATGTTTCTAGAAAAAAATTCAAATTTAGAAATGTACTCAGTTTATATGAACCAAATTTATAAAGCGAAAATTTCTCTTTAATTATTTCATGTTTGCTAAAATAAAGTTTTTTGCTATACCTTATTATTTATTTATTTATTTACGTTTAAGTACCATGGACAGATTGAAGAGTAGAAAAAAATATTACCTTTATTTCCCATTTACCTAAAGAGGAAGATATATCAGTTGGATTTTTTCAAAGAGAAAACAATCTTCTGTATGAAAATTTACGCTATTATTCAAATCTAACCTTTTTTTCTATTAAGATAAAAAAATCAAAAAATATCTTTAAAGGCAAGGTAAAAAAAAAGTGCGAACAAGATTAAAGTCCAAGTCGTGATTTGGTCTTTTTCATTTTTTTACAAACAGTCCAGGACAAAATCTAATTGTTAAAAAAAAGTTTATTATTGGCAAAAAAACCTCCAATAAATGTTAATTTGCTTACAGAAAAAAATCTCTATAAAAATTTTAATAATTTTATTCTTCCAATATTTGAAAATCAACTTTACTTATTAAATTACTTATCATCAGAATAAAAAATGAGTTAAAATACTCCTCAAAAACGGATAATACAGTTTGACAATTTTTTGCATTTTTGCCGCATTTTTTGACCAAAAAAAATGCATTTTTGGTCGTCCCAGATGACGACCTAGCAATAATTTGGAGTCAAATAATCTTTTAATTTTTATATAACAATTAGCATTTTTGCTTCCTGAAATAATATCAAAAAATCATATTGATAGTGAATCACTTGATGAAGATGGTCCAGAGATGGTAAAGAGCTCATCGAAATGGTAATGACATGGGGAGCAGCATTAGTAAAGGCGAGAGATCGACTCGAGTGGAAACCAAAAGTAATGACCCTATGCTCCACAATAAGTGAATAAGGAAAAAAAAAGTGAAAGGGAATTTGATTGAAATGTTTGAATTAGTAAATCGACTAAAAAAGGTTAAGCTAATCAGAGACCCATTATATATCAGTAGAAGAAAGTTACTAATTGAATATAAAAAATATTTGTTATATTCTTTTATTTTATTCAATAAACTTAATTACACTTAATCAAGGTTTTTTTTTTAATATTTAGATTGAGGTTGTTGAGTCAACAAGATTCCGAAGCGTTTTTTCAGTAGAATTCTTTGTCTTGAATACTTGTCGTCAGGTGAAAATTTAGCTGGATGAGCAGACACAGTTGGAGTTCCATCCGGACTTGTTCGCTAAAACGAAAATTGAATTGAAA
The DNA here is from genome assembly GCA_019054805.1 of Brachionus manjavacas. Taxonomy (NCBI): domain Eukaryota; kingdom Metazoa; phylum Rotifera; class Eurotatoria; order Ploima; family Brachionidae; genus Brachionus; species Brachionus manjavacas. Next base: position 8,905,504 of record JAHQIY010000003.1, on the reverse strand, counting down.
TTAAAAATATACAAAAATAGATTACTTTTAAAGTGTAGACTCTTTCGCCTTTTTCGTTCAAGTAATATTTTAAGTACATTTTTTAATAGTGGCCTAAAAGATAATAGTTTATTAAGCTATGAAGGTAAGTGAATTTAAATTCCGAATTTTTAAGTCCGGTAAAAAAAGCATTCTAAATTTATTTTTTTTACAAATTTATAATATCAAAAACAAATAAATATCTACACAGAAAAAACTAATTTAATTTTTTTTTAAACTTTTTGTCTAATTTTTTAAGCCGCTTCAAAAGGACTTTTTTTTCCCTTTTCGGAAGAGCCCTCAGCATATCCAAAGTAATTTCCATGGGGTTTGATTCAACCACAGGCACGTTTTCTTTACTTTCGGAAATATGCTCTTTTGGTTCGTTTTTTATTTCAACTTTGGGTGCTTCTGGTATCTCAGGAACTATTTCGTCATCTTCTACATCAAGTCTTGATTTTCCGTAAAGTGGACAAACTTTATCGGTGTTTAAGTGACCTAGCCTTTTGCATTTTAAGCATCTTAAGTTGGCAGAATCTGGTCTGGCTCGTTTGGAGCTTGAAATTTCGACTTGCACTGGCTCTTCTACTCGTTCTTTGTCTTGGTTATCTTTTAATGAACCCGGAGCCTGGTACATGAATGCTAGACCAAGTTTGGCTTTCTCGTCTCCCATCAATTCCCTAAAAGAATCAAATTTAAATTTAAATTCAAGTCAAGCTGGTTACACATACTTATTACTGAAAATTTCTTGCTCTCGTTCATACTGATCTCTCAATTCCTGCTGGCGCTTTTTGTCTGCAGCGCTCTTTTGCTCCGCTAGGTATTTCTATGGACAAAATGAAAAAAGGTTAATTGTAGGTGGCAAAAAATACAACAAGGCGATTCAACTTACTCTTTTCTGGTTTTCAACGTTGGTTGGATGAAACCATTTTTTGGACATATAATTTTCGAAGCCTTTTCCCATTTTGCCGGTTAAAATAAAACTTAGAAATTAATAAAATTTGAAAAATTATTTCTTGAATTTACATGTGCAGCTTTAAAATTCTGCCTATATTTATAGAGTTTCATTGTAGTGAAAAAATAAAATTAAAGTCTATCCATTTATTTTAAGAATTTTTTATGAAAATTTTTTTGCACTGTATGATGATTTTTGTCTCAGAGGTCTTCATTTGGAAATTAAATTAAATTAACTTTTGGGAAAATTAATAAAATATAGACTAAATGTTTGGTGTTTATTTTTTCATTGAAAAAGACTAGTTTAAAATTTCTCATTTTGTCTAGAATTTAAAAATTAGTTCTGTAAGTACCACATGGTGCTACAAACATTGTTACATAAATTTTTTAAGTCTGCTAATCACGACTAATTATTTAACAATAATATAGTAATAATATAAGTTACAACAAGCTAGCAAGCTAGACTTGCAAAGATGGGAAACAGTAGGATACCATCTATGGTAACTGTGGTATGTAATAATAACAATAACAAAAAAAAAACATTCATATACTACTTCATACTTCCATATACTGCATGAATTTTAATTTAATCTTTTCTTTTTTTTTCTTATTCCTCTTTTTATTTCAACAATTTAGTGCCATTTAGTATACAAAAATTTTGTTGCTGTGAAATTTGCATAAAAAATTTTGTTACGCTTTGCTGCATTTACATTACTAATTTTTTTACATTAGAAAAAAATATTATATTTTTAATTATCTTGTACTGTGTTTATACCGAATTTTATGAGAACAAAAAAGAAAGCACTTATTAGAGAATGATTTTTACTATTTTTATTTAGCCCAGAATTGAATTTAAAGGTCAACTTTTTTATTTTTTAATACTTAAACATGAATTTGTCTGATACATAATAATTTATTTTTGATTTCTTTATTATTATCTTATAATAAATAAATACTCAAATAATTATATTTTTTTAATCCAAATACTTATATAATAATAACTAGTTGCGTCAGCACACTTAAAATGTCAAGAAATCTTTATTTTGTAAATTAATGTAAAATTAAACCAAAAAAAAGATTTTTAATTTGAAATTTTATTATTATTTTTGTAAATGTAAAAACAAAAAAAACTCTTAACACTAACTTGATCTTTTAATTTTTAAGAAATACCGACAAAAAACCAACTAAAAGAATTATATACACTTTTTTTAAGGACCAAACGTTGCTGAAATGTTTCCTATATTTTTAAACTTTTAAAAATTTATTTGACATGTTCCATTTAAAATGCTGAATCTGAGAGAAGCTTTTCGGTAGTCAGATGAATCAAGAAAGGCTTAATGATATCAGTCTTATGAATAATGAGTCATTGGACTAAAAAGAAATAAATGTTGAAAAAATTGGTAAGAAGAAGCTGAAATTTTTCCACTCTATTGTGACCATCATCTATTCCATTTTTAGGTATTTTCGCCACTCCATTTTTTATCTTCTGACGGCGTCACTGATAATAACCCATTTGATAAAGCATTTAAAGATTTTAATGGAAAAATAAGAGGATACATTTTGTTGACTTAAGAAAAGTTATTGATGTAATAGAGTCAATTTTGTTACTTTAAATACTTTTTCATTACGGTTTTTAATAACTCTTCTCTAGGCCTTCTTTCAGAATATTTTGAAAATCAATCTCAAATAGTCCGTATATGCAGTATAATGCCCAGACCTTTAAAATTAAAATTGAGAGTACCGCAAGTATCTGTTTTAGGCCTATTGCTTTTTCTAAAGATTAAATTTTTCATCAAAAAATTTAAGTGAATAGTGTAATTTTAGGGTATTGTGAAATCTCAGATAAAATTTTCAAAAAATTATTTTGTAAATGTTATAAAGTGCAACAATTTTTGTTACACCAAAGTCTGCAAAAAATAGTATAATATAGAAATTAAGTTAATAAAGAAAATCTTTTTTTCTATTTTTTAAATATTTTCAACTTAAATTCAATTCAAAATTTTTAAGATCTTTATTCTTCCGTATTTCAATTACTGCGTTACCCTCCTATGCTATTTTTCAAAGAAAACAATCTTTAAATAAGCAGAGTAATTATTTATCTATCTTTTAACTCTTAAATTTATATTTTGAATCAAATAGCTTTAATAAAATAAACTTTTTAGAAAAATATGATTTTCATTCATTCCAACATAGAATTTTTGAAAAGTTGATTACTTTTTTTTAATGATTGTTTAAAATAAATTATCTCCAAATTTAATGAAAAATTTTGAAAAATGAAGAAATTTGAAGTATAATTTAAAGAACAGCAATAACCTGATTGAACCATATCGAAAAACAGAGAAAAAAACTTCGAATATTTTTATTCAAGATTAATAAATTTTTTTGTGATCAACAATTATGCTTTCTGCATTTTTTATTTTAAAAACTTAATTTTGTGGATTTTTGTTTATTTGTAAGGGTTATTTGAACACTACAAAGATAACACCGCCTTTGTCACCGCCAATCTGTTTGCCAGCAATACAGAAAATCTTGCTTTAGATGCAATTCTTAGATTCAAAAAACTTCAACTTTTAAATTTAAGTGACATTGAAATTTTCGATTCTTTATGTTTCCATATACTTTAAAAGAAGAGTATATATTTGTTTCATTGGTTTTTTATCTAAAAATCCCTTTTTTTAACGCAAAATTAATCTTAGATTGTTGTTTCATTTAACAAAAATTTTAAAAAAATCCCAAAAAGTCATATTTTCGCCAAAAATCAACTTTTGTTACTATTTTTGTTTTCTTTTTGTATCAGAAATTTTCAAACTATATATTTTGAATTGAAAGTCAAATGAAAGCAATACAGCATACAAGAAAACTAATATAAATGAAACTTAAATTAAAAAATAGATTTAACGATATATATTTCTTTATTTAAATTTGATGATAATAAATAAAATAAAATTTGTTCATTTCAAATTTAAGACTCAGAATTCTTATACACTTATACTACCCTCTCTAAAATTTGTTTTCCCTATCAAACAATTTATTAAGACGCTTTTTCCACTTGCGTATTCTTTCCTCGCTTTTTGCAACACTTCTTCAATGTTTTCATCATTTGATTTATCTAATCTGATACCTACACCCCCAAATCCTTCTGCTACTTTATCATAATCAGTGAACTATTAATGTAAACTTTTAGGAAATAATTAGGATAAAAAATAGAAAAAAATATACTGCTAATTCGCAAGCCACAGTGCTTCCAAAAAATACGACTTGATCCCGGGCTATTTGAGTCCATCCGGCATCGTTTCCTACAATACTTAAGACTGGCAATTCATGTCTGGTAAATGTATCAATTTCAGCAATACTGTATCCGCACGAACCGTCGCCATAAATTATCCACACCTCTGATTCGGGCCTGACTAATTTTGCGCCAAGAGCAAAACCACCTCCGACACCTAAAGTTCCGAATGCACCAGGATCCAACCATGAACCAAATGATGGCGGACGCATTAAATAAGCTGCTGTGGCTACGAAATCGCCCCCATCTGCGACCAAAATAACATTCTCTGGCAATATCTTATCCAATGTCTGCAAAACTTTCATTGGATTCAAGTGAATTTCAGTCTGTTCCAAAGATTTTTTTCTAAAAAAAAATGTCCAGAAAATTACCTGAATAAACAAAATTACTTATTGACTTCTTCTTTGGCATTGTCTTTTGTTCTTAAATGTTCAATCCAATCCTGGGAGCCACTTAGGCCTTTCAATGACTGTGCTAGTTCAACCATGAACGATGAAGGATCTGCTTGGATAGCCAAAGTCGGCTTCCAATAAATGTCCGAATTCTGAAAATTTATTTTATTTTTCATTTTAAATAAAAAAAAATAAAATACTTTAGTTAATTGTTTTTTATCACGATTAATAGAGATTATTTTTGATTTATGAGACAAAACTTTTCCGTAGCCTAATCTAAAATCACACACAGTGCCAGCTAAAATAACTACATCAGCTTCCTTTAGAGCATCTTTTCTACAATGCCTGAATTGAATTGGACTATTTTTTCCGAGCATTCCTCTTGCCATTCCTCCCAAAAAACATGGAACATTTAATTGCTTTATATTGAAAAGTTATAGTTTTTATAAATAATTATTATTTATTTATTTTATACTTCAAGAGATTTGATTAGATCAGTGGCTGGTGTTGGTGGTAAAGTAGCCTGACTACCAACTAGGATGACTGGTTTTTTTGCCTTGCTCAATAATTCAGCAGCTGTTTGAACTTTAAAAAAAATCCTGGCATCTGAAAATTTTGACTTTTGAAAAATTACTTTGGCTTACATCCGCTTTAGGTATGTTTGGTTTCAACGGTGTATAATCATGTTTATCAAAAGCGCCGGCAAACAAAGAATTCAAATAATTGTTCAGGTACAAGCTGATTATTTTTTGAACTAATGATTTTGACTCATCTTTGATTCCAATTTCACGTTTTACCAAATGAAATGGGTACAAACAATCAATAGGAAATTCAACAAAGACAGGACCAGGAGTCCCTGACTGGGCAATGTGAATTGCTTTTTTTAAAGTGCTTGGAATATCTCTAATGTAGCGAATTGTGGCCGTATACTTGCAAATCGACTTGAAAAGAGACATTTGGTCAATGTCCTGTAAGGCACCTCTGCCTTTGAGCAAATTTGCCGCTGCACCTCCAAGTAATAAAATCGGACTCTCAGCCATCTGCGCGTTTTTCACAGCTGTTATGGTGTTAGTCAGACCTGGACCAGCAGTAACCGCAGCTACTCCAACTTTGCCGCTCAAACGAGCTACAGCGTCAGCTGCAAAAACAGCATTTACCTCATGTCTGACGTCAACTATCCGTATTCCTTCATTTTCAGATGCGCATAATATCGGAGATATATGACCACCGGAAAGTGTAAAAATATAATTGACATCATGAGCCTTTTAGATTAAAATCAATTGAAAAATTTCAAAAACTTTTTTCTGGTTACTTTTAAAGTTTTGGCAACAAGTTCACCTCCATGTTGAGTGGTATTGGGGTCTACCTTTTAAGTTGGGAAAAAATTTAATAATTTTTTGGGGCATGTTAAAATCAAACTTTAAGAAAAAAATTTTTTGCGTAGCTATAAATGAGTCTTATTGATTTTTTATCATAAGACCGTGATAGTTTAAACAATAGCATCTAAAAGAATTTAGAATTACTTTGTAGAGTATTCGGTTTATTATTCCCAATTTAGACGCTGTGTAAAGTAGCACACCGATTATAACTAAAGTGAACGCAATGATAAAACACATCTTTAGTAATGAAAAAAATATTATAATATAAATTGTTTACAAAAATTTAAACAAAAAATTTCTTTATTAAATTTGATTATTCTACCTTTTTTTAGAAAAAAATAAATTGACTAAAATTCAAAAAATAAAATTATATTATTTTAATAAAATAAAATTGGAATATTGATTCAAAAAATTTTTGCATAATTAAGTTAAACGAAGATTAGATTTAAATTAAGGTATATTTTAAAATAGTCACATGCAATTTTTGAAACTAAACTTTGGTTCTTGATTACAAAGCTCTATTTTGTTTGATAATGAAGCAAATATTTGTTCAAACTATTAGCTTTTTATCATTCTAGTTCAGAAAATTTTTTAAATAAATTAGACTTTGTAGTGATCAATTGAAGTAAAGTAAAAGTGAAATTAAATTCGAACAAATTTTAATTTTTTTTCAATTAAAGAATTAATTTAAACATTTTTTAAATAAAATCGATTTTTTAAATTTCGAATATTTTTTGCTTGAATAATTTTTTTAATGAAAAAAGGATGAAAATCTTTGAATAATTAAAACTGAAAGAACTCGGATTTTTTAAATTAAAAACCTAGAATAAATTTGATATTTTTAAAAAGTTATATTTATTTTAAAAGGTTTCAATGACATTTTATAAATTTAAATTTTTTATCATTAGAGCACTTTTAAAGACTTAAATTCGTGCCTAAGACAATTTTTGTAGTATTTGCGTATCATTAAGAGCTTAAAAATTTATTAAATTTAAAAAAATAAATTATTTTAATTTAAATTTAACAAATTCTTTAGAAACCCTGACTATAAAAGCCCTAAATAAAACAAATGTAGCAATTCTCGATAGATTTTGTTATTTAGACCACATAAATTGCAATTTTTAATTATAATAATTATGGTATTTTTTACATTATTCAAATTCCAAATTATGCTTGCGATTCATCCATCAATTGCATGCTACGGTGTTCACAATCGATTCTATGACTAAAAGAGAAATAATTGCGTCATTAAATTTTGAAATATATTAAGATCTTGGAATAAATAATTTCTAACATTATGTTAAAAAAAATTCAAGAATCAAGGAATAGGAATTTCAATTAAGAAGAAAAAAATCTTCATTATGATATTACGTCGAAAGCCTCCAAATCTTTTAAATAACAGACTCAAGCCTAGGACTATTTTTTTGCGCCTTAAATTCAGTACTTTTTTTATTTTGCTAATTTTCGCAATAAGATAAATCAATTTCGTTCTTTTATGTCTTGATTTCTCTAAATTCTTTTTTTAATATTTAAAATTTATTCAGAAAAAAAAAACATGTTTTAAAATTTTGAAATTCGAAATGTCCCACGGGTCTAAAATAGAAAATAATTTACTCTGTCAACAAAATGGAACCGATACACAAAGTACTGATGATTGGCTTGCAATCAAAACAAACAAATACAAAACTACTCAGCTGGTCAACATTGTCTCACTTAGCGTAGAGATGGAAAAAGTAATTATTTTTATCGAACTTTTTTTTTTAATTTGTAAGAAATGCGAGATACAATAAGTTACAGAGAAAGCTTTGGATAATTTTGAATTTAAGAGGTAAATGAAAAATAAATTCGTGAAAATTTAAAGGAAATAAACAATTCAGATTTCTTCACGATTTGATTAAGTTATTTTAGCAATTGTCTTTGAATTTGAAAAGAAAAAAAAATTAATTTAAAATCAAAAAGATATTTAATTGAAACAAATTTTTTACAAAAACATAGAAACAAATATTTATAAAAAGTAAATATTTATAAAATAAACCAAGCATAAAATATTTAATTCGTATTTCTTAAAAGTTCAAAATTTAAATCATAAGTTTTAAAATCAAAATAAAGTCATTTTGTAATATTTTGATGATCTTTAGTTAAAAATTAATTCTTTTTATATTAAAAAAATTATTTTCAATCATATTTTGATAATTTCAAAATTTTAACTTGAGCAAGAATTTTTTTCTAATACAAAATTCTAAAGCTGATGATTAAATTATTTAAAATTTATGTATTTCTTTACTTTTTATAGGTAATATTTCTAGGTCTAGAAAGCATTAAAAAATTCTGTCCCTTGACAATTTTGACTCTTTTGCAAATAATCAAAAATAATTTTTGGTAAAATAACTAGCCTTTAAACTGAGCAAATTAGAAATAAAAAACATATATTCAGGAACATCAAAAAGTATTCCGACTGTTCACCAGTAAAAAGAAAAATGAGAATCGAACATAATTATAGTATACACCTTTTAAAAAGGTTTTTATTTCATTTAATTTTTTTAATCTAAAAATACTTAATATGTATTCTAATTCTAATTCTAAAAAATTTTGGAAATGGACCTGAGAAAATTTGAAGTTTTTAGAAAATATCTCATTGTTTAGATTTTCATTATTTTTAAAACAACATGAGCCAAAGTTTAAAATAAATTTATTTTATTAAAGATTAGTATTGTAACACGTGAGCACAACAGAGTGGTTACAGATGATGTTGATACAAAGCAATGGTACGGGATTTACACAGTGGAGCAGCTTTATCTGATTCATCAGCACTTTTGCCAAATCAATTCTGATCTTGACAAATACTACCCGGACCAATTGAAGCCAATCAAGGGGTACCTGTCAACATATTTTAACAATAACCTCAGCCAAACAATTTGCACCGAAAAAGCAAAAGATCAAGTGATAGACTTGCAGGACAATTTTTTATGTAATTCCGTCAAGGATTATCTAAAAAAATGCATCGAATTTATCGGAGTTAATCTTTTTGTAGACATTTTATTCAACGATTTGAACAGCAATGATTATTTCGAGATTTATTCAGATTTTAACTTAAAACGCCTACAAGACGACATTGACACTGCAAAAGAACTTTTTGGCAGAATTCGGATTAAAGAAGATAAAAAAAAAAGAATTCAAAAAATTGATTTAAGCAATGAAGACTATATTTGGGAATTTAAGCGCACCCTACGAAATATTCTGCTATTTTACTCTCAGGAAGACAGATTAATTAGTCAAATGTTGCTTCTTTATGCAGAGTATTACAATAACTTGTTAAAGCCTTTGATAGACTCGAATGAATTGGCAAAAAAAAACTTGGCCAAATATGAGAAAAAACTTGCTAGTCAACTAAAAACCAACAAGTTTTTGACCGACCAGTCGAACATTAATGCCCTTAAAGAACTTGAGGAAACTGTGCAGAAAACTGAAAAAGAAATAATTGATTTGTCAAACGATATTGACAAGTTATGCATTCAGTATAAACAAAATATTATGGATTTGTACGCCAAAATTCAGGAAAATATCAAACAAGATAAATTTCAGTTTTACTTACCTAAAAACAATCCGTATTACTGTTTTTTTGAAACTATTGTTAAAGATAGACTATCGCGGTAAGTATCTTTTTTGTTAATCTATTTCATTCGATTTTTATCTCAAAATAAAAAAGGTGTTTTAGTTTGTACCTTTTTTTTAAAACAAAAAAATTTAAATAAATGAAAGTTTAAAATTTTTCCTATTGTAAAGATGTAGAATTTATTTTTCAATTTTCTACATCAATTTAAATTGCTACTGTATCAAAAAAAAAGTATTTTGTTGAATTTTTAAGGAGAAGATGCATGAATAGACAATGAGGAGATTTAATCAATTAAAAAGTAGAGTCTGGGACTGAGACCCGGTTTGGGAATTCGGTTATGTTTTAGATTAGAGAACTTTTAGTTAAAACCTTATTGAATTAAACAAGAAAAAATATGTTACATGACAAATGACTGACGAATTTTCTTTTAAACAAGACACCTTTTTTTAGAAAAACAACTCAAAAGTTTCTTCTATTTGTGGTTTCTTTAATTTAATGAAATGCGGTTAAATGAGCACGGTCGAATAAAATAAATAACCAAAAATTAAATAAAGTTCAAAAAGCATTTTTATTTTTTTAAATTCTCATTGTCTGTATCTCAAAAGATGAAAAAGAAAAAAATAAGATAAAAAGGTGATATTAGATAGCAGATTGACGATGGAATTGATTGAGACATTTCTTTTAAGTTTTTTAAATGAAAAGGAATCGAATTGATTTGATCAAATAGATCAAATAATAACAAATATATATGCATAACTTTCAAGATGACATCAATACTCTGTTTGGCAACAAAATTTACTTACATCAGCTAAATAAAATTTTTTAAATGATAACAAACAAATCTAAGTTTAAAAGGCAAATTGAAGTTTGAAATCAAAATCAAAATATCAAAATATAAATTTTAATATTTTTTTTAATAATAGAAAAAAAAATAAAATTTTTTTTCAAAGCAATTACTTAACATGTCATGTCAAGTTAATTTTTTATTTTTAAAATCTTAAAATGTCCCTTTTGATCGAACTTTAATAAGTTTAAACATTTTAATTGATTTTAATGAAAACTTACCGTAAGTTTTCATTAAAGTCTTTAAAAGTCTTTAATAGTCTTTAAAAGGCTTTTAAAGACAAATATGCTGTTTTAAATTATATAATTTATTTAAGTGGAAAAATAACATTATTCAAGTTTGAATGAATGGATTTAAAAGTTATAAATTTTAATTTTTGAATTAACTTTCCCTGAATTTTTTAAATTGTTGATTGTTTTTGTTTAATAAATTAGAGATCGATCATTTTGATGTTAATTTGATAATAAACCATTATTAGACATAACATGTCAAGTAATGTTTAGTATTTAATTCTTAAAAATTATCAAACTCCTTAGATTAATTAAGTTTTAAAATTTTAAATGATCGTTTTGGTCTTAAAATTTGATTTGAAACTTCAATTAGCCGTTTTAAAATGACCACTTTTCTTTTTTCAATAAAAACTTTCATATTTTACTTCATTTAAAAACTTTGTCTCCCTTTCATTATTTATTCTAAAGTTCATTTGGATAAAAAGATTAAATTTAAGATGAACTGTACATTAGATGTTGTTACCCAAAAAAACTTCGAGTGAAAATTTTTCTTTAATAATTAGATTAAATTATTTATAAAGTTTTCTTTGTAATCCTAGTGTTGTATCTTTATGTTTAAAAAAAATTTAAACATTAGAGAAACTCATTCTGGCAGCAAATATTATTAAAATAGCTTAACATGTAACTTTTGAATTAAATAAGATTTTTTTTAAAATATTTTCTCAAAAAAATCACGATTAATGAAGACAAAAACTTTTTAAAAATTATTCAGTTATTCAAACCTAGGAGAAAATATATTTAAAATTTAAGATATTGCTAAATATTCCAGTCTTTTTCCAAAATATAATGAAATTCTGTCTAATAAAGCTTGGCAAATATTTGTCCTTTGGATTCTAGTGTCTTAATGAAATAAAAAGCTATCATTAAAGACTTGGTTACAGTCAAAATAAAATGTTAATTTTCAAATGATCCCCAAAAATTTCAATCACTTTCAAAATCCTCGAAAAGAAAAATCTTAATTTTTTTAAAAATTTTGGTGACTAAATAAGTTATTTTAATGAGAAAAAAAGAAATAAAATTTAAGATTTGAAAGACAATCTTAAAATTTCAAATATTTGTTCATTCAAAACATTTAAATCTATCCAAATTAAAAAATTTTGTAAATATTAGCCTGATAAGAGTTAATATTTTCTAAAAAATGAATTGTTTAATTTTTTTGATAAGAATTGGTGTAATTGAAAATTTTTTATTTTAAAATCGAAAATTCTGCAATAATTAGATTTTTTAATAGTTTTTATTTTGAAAAGAAATGAAGACGAGATATCAGATAAAAGGGTGCAAATACTCAAAATTCAGCTTGGGTTGATAGAAAAAAAAGTGGAAAGCTTAGTCGACAATCAAAATAATTATTTGGAAATAAGGAATCTTAAGATAAAAATAATTAATCAAAAATTAAAAATTTACAATGAAGAGGAATTTATGTTAAAAAAAACATTGAATGAAATAAAAAATGAAGGCAATAATAGTGTATCTAGTGATGTATATAATTTAGCAAAAGACTTGGGTCAACAATACCTAGATGAGTTGAGCGAAAAATTTGAAATTGATACCAACATATTTTTGATTGAAAAAAAAGAAGAACCTGATTGTTTAGTGGGAAGTTCGGAGTCGGATGACGATTATCTAAGTGAAGAAACAAAATTTTTTGATGCTTATGAAACTCCTGATAAGTTGAACGAAGAAGCAAATAAAGAAAAGAACGAAAGAGTCAGGAAAATTAATGAGATTAAACGAAAAATTTTGAAAATTGGATCGAAAAAGTCTTCTTTACGACTTGCTTTGGTAACTTAAAAAGAATCTATTTAAAAATTCAATTTAAATTCAAATTAAACAGAAAAAATTGGAAGAAACCGTAAGCTTAGAAGAGATACCTGAAAAATCAACAGAACCGACTGTAAAAACTTTTGCTGTAAGTTTTGTTTTTCAAAAAAAAAATTTGAAAATATTAAAAATTTAAATTTTATAGATTAAAAGAGAAGAAGATAAAGTCCAAAAAGAAATGTGCATGGAAAACCGCAATAAAGCTTTACAACGCTTAAAGGAGTACAAAATGGTAATGAATCAAAAATATAAATTCATAGTTATTAATAAACCTTTTTAATTTTTTATTAGAAAAAAATGAAAGATTCTAGTAATTGCTCTATGACTTCTTTAAGTTCTATTTCAAAAAGTTCAGAGACCGAAAAACCGGCAAAAAAGCCGTATGTTCCAAAAAGCAAACAACGAATTTTACCACCACCTAATTTGAATCAAAAAGTAAAAATTTTCAAAAAGGAAGAAAAAAATCTTCCTGGTTGTTTGAATGATGAAGTCGTTTCAAATGCCCCTATGCCACCACCATCACCTCCTCCTCTTGATTTTCTACCAAACAATTCAATAAAACCACCAGCACCACCTCCATTGCCACCAGACATTTCAAAAGCGCCTTTGCCACCACCTCCTCCACCACTTGATTTGCTTTCAAGTAATTCGACCAAGCCATCGCCTCCTCAGCAACCTCTTCAAATTCCGAGTATATTAGAGAAACCTGCAAAGCTAAAAGAAAACTCTAAAAATTGCGAAATACCAAAGGAAAATACTAAAATTGAATTCGACATAAATGAAATAAAAAATTTCAAATTTAAAAAATCGGCCAAATCACCACCCAGAAAAGAAAAAATAACTATAAATCAATTTAACTCTTGGGATTCTTTAATGAACGAAATAAGAACTAATGGAGGTCGTAAATTGAAAAACATAACTAATGAAGCCTCGGATCCAAAAACTAAATGTGACTTAGATCTACCTCTTAAAACAAAACTTGAATTGGATTTAACTTCAATTTTAAGTGAACGAAGCAAATTTTTTAATTTAGATGACGAAGAAGGCTCTGAATCAGACGCCTCATGGGATAATTAAATGGTTTATTTTTTGTATATAAAAATTCTATGTAAATTTTTTTTTTGTACCATAAATTATGTGTTTAATATAGTTTGGAATGTGAGTAAAGCGCTTCAAATAAAAGCCTCTACTTGCCACTTTCAAATCTATGAGCTAGTTACAATTAACAATTATATTTTTAATTTTTTCCAAATAAATTTAATCAAATACAAATCTAGCCGTTTTTTCAATTAAAATTTAGGAAATGTTTGCAATTTTAATTAATCAGCATGGTCAATGGAATAATGGAATTAATATTGTTATAAAATATTTTTTTGGGCTTTAATTGAAAGTAAATAAAGAATTGTAAATTTTTTAATCATGTTTTTTGCATTTTAAATATTTTTAATAAATTAAATTTTTTCAAATAAACTTTAACAAAAAAGGCCATGATAAAGAAAAAGTAATTATTTTGATTATGACGTATTAATGAACATAATTTTGTAATCACCCATAATATAAAAAAATTTTGATCAAAAATAATTTTTATTTGAAATTATTGAAGATTTAAAAGTTGAAATTTTCAAAATTTTTAAGTCTCAAGAATCAAAATAAAAACATTAGAATAAGGAAATTCAATTTTACTTTTCTTAACCTTGTAGACAATTGTAAATTTATCTTTAATCAAACAAGCCTTATCATAAGGCTAGTTTGTTTAACCTCATATCTTTTTTAAATTAAATTAAAAAATTAAATCTTTATATCTTTTTTAAATTAAATTATAAAATTAAATCTTTTTTAAATTAAATTTTTTAAATTAAAAAAGATATGAGGTGATAAATCATGTTTTTAAAAATTTGATGACCAAGAATCCGAAAAGTCTAACATTTTTAATTAATCATTGAGCTGTTGACAATGAGTCTAATTTTATAATTTCTATTCTTAGTTCAAAAAGGAATCTCCTGTTCTTTTGATTACTTTATTTAATGAGTAATTTCATTAAATACTTTTTTCTATGAGTTTTTATGATAAATTTTTTAATTTTAAATAAAAAAACCGAGAGTACGCCTATGACTCCTGAATAAAATATATATTAAAGAAAACAAGAGAACAATGATTCTGGTAGGAATTTAGAAAAGTACTCAAAACGACAGTCGATTAATCTTTGGTGCTCTTTTTCAAACCATGACTTCTTTGAGCTGAGTTTTACCAAATTTAGGGTTTTCAAGTATAAAAAATTCAAATATTAAACCTTCGAATTTTAGTAATTATTTTTTAAGTGAGAACGGTTAAATTTATTAGATAAATAATAGCAGTAATATTACATTAATTATTTTAATGTTAAAAATTCAAATTAAATTAATAGTATTTCTATGATGAAAAGAATACAGCTTTTAATAATTAATAAAATTATAAAAAAAATTAAAAATATTCTTGTACTTTAAATAAAAAAATTCAATAAGTTTAACAAAGAATTTTTTTAATAGTAGTAACTTTACTCAAATTAATTAAGATAATATTGAAAAAAAAAATATTTTATTTATTTTATTTATTAGTTAAATATTTCTGTCTTTTTTGGATTTTAGAGTAATGGCTTGGTATGTTTTCATTTTGTCTTAAATAATATTAATCGACTTAAAATGTAATTTTAATAAAATTTTTATGGCCATCAATTAATGAACTGACAAAAAAAATAAAATTTTACTGTCAAAAAAAACTACATAAGATGACAAATAAATTAATTGACTGATAAAATAATGATTTGAGTGACAAAAATACTTTTTGGTTGACTAATTAATTATTTTTACAAAAATTAATGATTTTGAGATGACATCTAAAATTAAAATTTTGAACAATGGCACCAAAATCGGAAAAAAGTTCCGGACGATTGCCAAACCTTTCAAGTTCCAAACCTTTTTGTCCAAATCTTATCATCAAGCTAGAGTCAACAATGAGACAACGTCACAATTTAAGTTCATTCCTTAAAATCTTAGAGAATTTAAGGAATGTTTAGATAGCTTAATTAGAACTAAAAAAATAATATAAAATTAGAACCTATCTATAGAATAGGTTTTATTTTGTCAGCGAAAAATAATTAAATAGTCATCTCAATATAAATCTCATTTCAATTTGTCAGTAGTTAAGTTTTTTTGTCAGAATAATTGGTTTTTATAAGTCAGCTAAAATAGATTAAATTAGTCACCACTTTTAGTAATTTTTGTCATCTTAAAAAAATTAAATTTGTCACCCTCAAAAAATTTTATCTGTCATTTAGCTTTCTAAAATATTATTTTATTTTACTTCATATTTAAAAAAAAATAATTTGATAATTTGACATCGATGTTAATTTTTTTATTGAAATTTTGTTTTTTGAAAAAAACACTGTAAAAATATGACAATAAAAATTGTTTATCCAAGCTAAGAACTTAATAGAAAATCTAGAGATTTTTTATTTCAAAAATTCGAATGTAAAAATGGCAAATTATTTTCAAATTCTATTAAATTTTTTTTCTCGAGGCTAAATGATTATCATAATTACAGATTTTTTGTCAAGTAAGCTCTAAAAATTTGTCAGTAATAATTAATCTTTTTTTTTAGCATCAACATTTGAACTCTTATTTTATTAATATTGTCAAAAAATAAATTATTCTGTCGACTAAAATTTATTTTTGTCAATAAAAAATTGATTTTTATTTCAAATTATTTGAATTTGTTATACTAGACTAGTCGATTAAATTAAAAATTTGTCAATCCAAGTCACAAAATTAGTTCTATATAATAAAAAATTCTCCTAGCTTTTTTGTGATGGAAAGCAAGATGCCAGAAAATTGTGATGAAAAAGTCGACGGCAAAAATGGTAATTCCAATCTCGAATTTTGTTTAAAAAGAAGAGGCAAGGGAGCTGTGTACGATTTTTGCACAACAATACCTTATCACGATTTTCTTAAAAATTTTAATGTAAAACTAAATAACAAGGGCTTGGTGCATATGTTTGAATACGAAAAAAATATCTATAAATACAAATTCAAAAGAAACCTAAAAGAAGACACCAAATTTTATTATCAATGTTCTCCTTTGAAAGAAACTTGCTTGGTATCTTCTTACATTACCATCAAGAATGACCATGTTTCAATATTTATCGTAGATGAGCCGCACGATCATTCAATCAAAAATGAAAGAGGAATTAGTGAAGAGATTAAAAAAGCAATCAATAAACTATATGAAGCAGGAGTTAAAGCACCTAAAGCAATTTTAAGAAGTTTAGATAAACAAGGCTTTACTTGTCCCATGAAAAGCCAACTACAAAATTACTTAGTGCGTTTAAGAAGAGACAGGATGAGTCCAAAAAATGATTCAGATGATTTTTCTACCGATTGTAATCAAAGCAACTTACATGTTTTCAAAAAAGACTTTTATGTTGATTTACCTCTATACACAGCGTCGTATCAATGGATTTCTGCCATTAAAACTGAGAATATTATTAAGATGAAGCATGATCAAAAAATGTATCATTATACATCAATGACAATGGAAAAGTCATTAACAAGAGAAAAAGTGATGGAGCATGTAACCATTAATGGTCATTTATTGGAGAGGAGTTTAAAAGAGAAAAGTCCTAAAATTACCAAGACTTATCTTGATAAATCTAATTGGCAAAACAGTGCGTGCAATTGTAAATACTTTTTAAGAAATTACATCTGTATACACATCATTGGTCTTGCTTATAAATACAAACTTGTTGATATTCCAGAAAGTGCAAGATGCATGGCAGCCGAGACACAGGCACATGGATTGGAAAAAACTAAAGCGCCTTTTTTTCTTGACAAAAGTAGTTCTTCAGCTGATGACTCGGATTCGGAAGTTTTATCAAATGGTTCAATAAAAGAAATCGAAAACTTGTCTAATAGTGATATGATATTAGAAAATAAAAATCGATATAAAAGATCGATTTCGGTCAAGGAATCAACCGAATATGAGCTGGAAAATCGAAAAAAAAGAGGAAGACCAAGGAAAAAACCTTGAAGCTGAAATAAATTCTGTTTAAAGAATTTTGCTATTTAGATTTTTATGAATATGTTTATCCAGTATTTTGATTTTTTTGGGGCTGGTCAATTTTGCGACCCACTGGTCATATTATTTAACTGATTTACTTTGATTTAAAACTTCTTAATATCTGGATGTGCAAATATTTTTTTTGATCTTAAAATTTGATAGTCATAAATATGAGATATTTTGGCCAAAAAAATATTTCTATTAAAACGTAACAAGATTTTTTGTAGTATTTCTAAAAATGGTTAAATAGTAATTCTATCAATTTTTTAATTCAAGAATAAATTGAAGTTTTTTTTTAAAAAGTTTAATTTAAAAATTTTGATAGGAAAGTCCTAAAATTTATAATTTTCTCTTTGTTCCCATTTATTAATGATTTTACCCAGGTTAAATATTTGATCAATTGGCTATGAAATAGACCAGTCCTTTTTTTAACTAGATGTTAATATAAGAGTGTTATGGTTTGATTGTTTTTGTTTTAACTTATAAAGAATAAAAAAATTTAAACTCCCTTTCATTGCCCTTTTATTCACAATAAGTCAAATATTTAAATAAATATAAAGTAGCTATTCCTATTTTTGTATAATCTTCATTTTTTTAAAAATAGTAAAACATTACAGAGTAATTTTATTTATAATGTTGAAATTTTTTAATAATTATCATTTGAATTTTGATGATGATCTTATTTAGAAGAAATATAATAAACAGGTGTGTATCAAAACATAGAATTTAAAAAAAAACATAAAAATTATCGTACCATAAAAAACGTAGAAAATCAATCAACACAGAAATCCAAAACATAGAATATTTTTAAACGTAAAAAATCAAAAATATAAAAAATTGATTGATCTCACTTGAGAAGCTAATTTTTTTTTTGATTAATTTCTCTTTATTCTATTTTTATAATCATTTTAAAAAAATTACTAATTTTAATTCAAATTCTTGCAGAATTTTTTGAATTTTTTATTTTTTATACGTTTCTACATTAAATTAATTAAATTCAATGTTTTTTTACCTTTCTACGTTTTTCTATTTTTCTATGTTTTGATTCATTCCCTAATTTAAACAATCAATAGAAATCATCTAAGTCTGTAGAAACCTAAAAGAATAAACTAAAAAAATAAAGTAAAAGAATAATTATGAAAATATTTAAATTTAAAATCAAGAAATGAAAGTCTTGGATAAACTTTTTCATAATTTTACATTTATTTTTATGAAAATATTTAAAAATTCTGATCTTACAAAATAAAGTAGGAGAATTTCTTAATTTTTTAGGTTCTTTAAGTCAAACTAGAGTGGCTCAATATATTTTTTTATCTTACAGGTTTGATATATGGGTCTCTTTCATAATTTTTCAACAGTAAAAACCCTAAGCCAAAATAGTCAAAAAGTCAAGCTTTGACTAAAGGTTTCATCAAATACAATTATTTATTTATCTATTTATTTATTTGTATATCTGTACCAAGCTTAAGCTCCTTCAGATTAAAAAAAAATAAAAAATATAAAAAAAAATCAAAATAAGGTTAAATGGAATAAAATAATGATTTGAGTGACAAAAATACTCTTTAATTGACTAATTAATTATTTTTACAAAAAATGAATGATGAATTAGTGTTGTTTTACTTAGAGTCGTTTAAAAGTTACAAGTCTCAAGTCAAGTCCAAGTCCGGACTTTTTTTTTCTTCAAAAGTCCGAGTCAAAGACATTTATTTTATTTTTTTTTCACGATGAGTATAATGACTAGAAAAATTCTTTAAGTATTTTAAAATAATAAATTATCTTAATCTTGATGACTCGACATTCGAAGATTCTTTAGACAATTTTTTTTCCGGTTTTGAAAATTATTCAACGGAAGGAAAGGAACCGAAGATCACGAAATTTTCGCCTTATTCTCAACTACAATCAAAAAATTTTTTCCAGTCATTTTATTTTTCCAAACATGATCGGGGGAATTTTTTTGCGTTCAATGAATGTTAAGGAACAAATGAAATTTCTTTCGTTCCAGGAAATGATATTTTTGCGGTCCCAGGTGGTTATTATGTAAGCCAAGCGAGTGTTGGACTTTTTTTTTAAAAAAGAATTCTTTACTTTGAATTTTGAAAATAAAACAATGAAACTTTTTTTTTAAATAATATTAAAGTCCGAACTTTTTTTTTAAATAATATTAAAGTCCGAACTTTTTTTTAATGACTTGGACTTTAATTTGGGAATTTTAAACAACTCTGCTTTGTATACAGTGTTTTACAGTTTAAGTTTTGTTTCCTTGCTGTAGCTGGTTGATTTCCAACTTTCGTTTTGGCCCCATTTATTTCGAGTCCGGCGTATTAACGTTGTTCGGTAAATCTTCCGTCTTCATATGCATATGTGCTTCTGTATTAGTTATTGGCACCAGATCGTCCGCAGAGTCTAAGTCATCAATTCTTGTTAATTTCTTGTTAATTCCCATTGTGTACCCCTCGCACTGGCTGTTTTTTTCTTCATGGCATAGTCAATCAATAATAGTAATAGTGTAACCAGAGACAAAACGCACCCTTGCCTGACTCCTGTATACACTTTGAAGCTCTCAGATTGTCCTTTTTTCAGAATCACGCTACACTCGAATTTCTCCTAGAAGTGTTTTATCAAGTTAGCTATCTTCTGGGGCAGGCCTTGAGATCTTAATATGACCCACAAGGTTTCTCTGTGTATGCTATCGAAGGCTTTCCTTGAAGTCAATGAAATTAAGATACAGGGGACTATTTTTCCATTCCAGACTTTGTTCTATGATGTTTCTAAGTGCAAATATCTGGTCAATGCATTCGACCGGAAGAGGATAATTAATTAAATCAAAAAAAAATACTAGAGTTTGCATGTTTTATGATTTTATTTAAAAAGAGCTAAACATTCTAAAAGATATTTTTTATATTTCCAAAATATTTAAAAAATTTTAGATCTAAATGTAAAATAAAATAAAAACAAATGCCAAACGGGAGGAGTCAACCCCATTCATCCAATTTTCGTCAATTTTGCCCCAAATATTTACCCAATTAATCTGGATTATATGTTTATTTTCATAAAACTTAAAATTTTTTAATGGAATAAAATTTAAAACTATTTTTTCTTTCAATTGAGTAAAATTTAAATCAAAATGATACTAATTGAATTACAATCGTTTAACCTTTTTTTGCATAAAAATAAAAACCAAATTAATAAATTATTAGTTAAAAAAATTATTTCAATTATAATGTCTAAGTTGAGAAAACTAATGCGGTTATTCTATTAAGAATTAATTGGGTTTCTAGCTATTACGGAAAAAAACTCACTTATTTTACACCAAAATTATGAAGTAACTTTCTTTTATTTAAGTCAAAGCGGAGAAAGATTTGTCGATTGTAACCATTTTAAACAATTTTGATTTAAACATTAATAATTTACTCGAATTTGAGCCCTTAAGGCAAAATTTAATTTTAGCTAAAATCTTTTGATCTGGATTGAATTTTTATGAAAAAAAACTTCAGATATGATATACTAGGGTTCTTAACCACCAGAATACGTTTGGTTTTTGGACCTTGATGATAAAAATCAGTAAAAAAACGCGGCAGTGAAGTCTGGTGCAAAAACTGTAGAAAAATATATTTTATTAAATTGAATCTCAATTTAATTTCAATTATTGACAATTATTTTAAAAAATTACTCTTTAACCTTTTTAAAAAAAAATTTGTTAAACGTAAACAAAAGCAATAAAACAAATAAATTTTTGTATTTAGAGAAAAGATCAAATATTGATAGAAACAGTCCTAAATGTTAAGTTTTTTTGACTTTTTTTCTGACATAAAAAAACTTTTATTTGATTTTAATGCTAAAAATTTTTTAAATTTTACATTTATTTTTTAATTCTTTAAATATTTTGCTTTGCTTTAATTTTTGTTTGCTACAAAATTCACCGCCACTAAATAAACTTTATCTTAAAAAGTTGTCACCCTTTTGCACATTAAAGCTTTACCTTATTTTAGCATAACAAACTTTCTTTAATTAATTTAATCAATTCTTTTTTAATCCTTTTTTTAGACTTGTATGTAATGTAAAAATCTACAAATTAAAGCTTGTGTCTTGTAGATAATAAATTTTAGCCTAGCAATTAATAAAAATATAAAGAAAATTTCATCCGTTTATCTAGTTTCATTAACTCTTTGCCATTCTTTATTGAATTTTAATACTAAAATTAAAAACTTAAGTTAAATTAATAATGACTAAAAATTTTTGCTGAATGCTTTAAAACATTTCCAAGTAAATTATTAAAAATTTTAAATTCAGCCAAAAACTATCAACTCCAAACACCACAATATTTCATTTCCCATTTTTATCCTACAAAGTACGACTCTTTTTTTCAAGTTACAATGCTTAGACGATCTTTGTTTAAAAGTTCAGTCGAAAATTTGAGGCCAAGATATTTTTCAATTCAAATAGCTCATCAACAAGAAGATAAAAATGTCGACAAAATAGGTGATAATCGCCAAAGTTCAATAAAAAGCTCTAGTGTGGACAAATCAAATCGAGACTTTATACAACGTTTATACACCAGACCAAAACAAGTCAGCAATAAGCCTTTCATTAAAAGTCTTTTCAAAGGCGAGTATTTGTATGATTTTCTCAAATTTCCCGAATACGAACACAACATATTTTCCGAGTCATTGGACAAGCATGTCCAATCTATCAAAACCTATTTTAAGACCTCAAATTACGGCAAAATAATTGACAAAAATGGAAATTTTAGCCTTGAGGCCATCTCGGACTTTCGAAGTCTGGGCCTATTTTCCAAATGTTTCCCTATTGAGTACAATGGAAGCGAGCTTGACTCGACAGGATTTGCCAGAATAATTGAAGAAACTTCTACATACCCGAGTCTAGCTCTTAATTTGATCAACACTCAGGAACTAGTTGCTAGATCCATTCTAGCCTATGGCACTCAGAGCCAAAAGGACAAATTTTTGCCTCCGATTGCCAGAGGCGAAATAAACACCGGCTTTTGTTACAGTGAAATTAGCAATAGCTTTGATTCGGCAAATTTTGATCTCATGGCAAGAATCGGTTCGGTAAAAGGTGAAAAAATATACACACTCAATGGAGAAAAAACATGGGTTACCCTGCTAAGCAACGACAGCATTGAAGACGCTGTCTTGGTCACCTTTGCCAAAACTCTCAATGAGAGCTCTGAAAAATTGAACGCGTTTCTAGTCTCTGCCAAAAACCCCGGTGTATCGCTTAAAAAAGTTTTGAGCAACCAGAATGGTCTAAGTCTTTACCAAGTAAATTTCAAGGAAGTTGTGCTAAGCAAAGAGGACATTTTGGGTGAATATGGCAATGGTTTTGAAATATCGAGTACAATTTTGGATCAATCACGCTATCTCATCGGAGCCATTTGTATAGGTCTTCTAAAGCATTTGTATAAGCAAACCATTGATTTTTCCATACAAACCTATCGATACGGCAAATCGATTTCTCAGTTTCCGCTTGTCAAAGCTCGGCTGTCCTGTGTAGAGCATAAATTGTACACCATGGAGAGCATGGTCTATCTTACTGCTGGCATTGTTGATTCATATGACACGCCTGATGTGGGATGCGAGGCGGCTTTGACCAAAATTTTCTGCACTGAAACTCTCAGAGAGTGTGTGACCCACTGCTTGGACATTATGGCCATGGGACAATTCATAAATTTAGATAAGTTAACTCAAAAATATCTTTCGGATGTGAGCTATTTGGTAAATGCATTGAACACAAATGATTTGTTGAGGCTGTATGTTGGAACTAATGGTCTTGTTTTGTCTGGTGCTGAATTCAGTGAAGAGCTGAGCAAAGTGAGAAATCCGTTTAAATACCCCGGTTTTGTGCTAAGACAAATTTTGATTAACCATAAATTGGTCCGTTCGGCACAGAAAAAAATTCCCCAGTACTTTTATCTGTGGGAGCATGTTCATCCATCTTTGCAAGAGCCGGTTTCGTTATTGGAACAATCTGCAGTCAAGCTAATGATGGCTGCTAAATCAACTATCATCAATCATGGTCGCGATGTCATCGATAATCAAGTGCCTTTGGCGATGCTGGCCGATATGGCCATGCATATTTATGCCATGAATTCGGCAATTGCAAGAGCGTCCAGATCGTATTCGATCGGTTTGCCGAACAGTCAACATGAAGTTGCGCTGGTGTTTGTTCAGTGCAAAGAGTCAGGAAAAATAGTGGATGAAATGCATGCTGATATCATCAGTTCTAGAGGTGGTGAAGGCTTAAATAACACTAAATTTAATATAGCAGATAATGTCCTAAAAGTCAAAGATCATGCAGCTACGCATTCTGTTTCAAGAAATTATTAAAAAAATAAAATGAAATTTTTTTTATTTTTATTTTTACTTAAAAATCACGATTGCTTTAAATCAATCGTAATCTTAGATTTTTTTTCAATATTTTTTCGGGACTAAATAACTAGCACACTCAAAAATTGTTTCAGCACATCCTAAAGAAAATTAACAATATAAAATTAGGAAATAAAATACAATAAATTTGTAATTCACACATAAAAAACTATTTATTCTAAAAAAAAAATGCATAAAATTATAGCAAAATTTAGGTCGTAATAAATTTTAATTACATAAAAATATCTGCTAATTAATATTTTTAATTAATATTTTAAAATTTAGCTTTTTTTCATTTAAAATTTTGAATTTTGAGCCTTACCGCAATGTAAATGTAGAATATCATTAATTAAAGTTTAAAGGTGTTGTTTTTTGATCTTCTTGATCTAAATTTTATTTTTTTTTTCGAAAAGAACGTGATTACTGCGGGATTGACTTTTTTTTAAATCATCACCCGTTTTATTTTACCAAGTTTTAAATTTTAGTAAAAAATTCATGCATCCCAAATACATTCATCACTCACTATTTTTATACTGTTAATGTATTCTCGAAACTATTAATTCTATTAATTTTAATTAGATATATTAATTTTTATTCTATTAAATATAATTTCTAAGAGATTAATTTTTTTATACACTATTTAGTCTTTTGGTACTTAACCAAAATTTTATACAAAAATATTAAAATTTTTCAAAACATTTTGATGAACCAAAATACTAGGCAATTCAGTGTAGTGTGAATTTATTTTTGTCTTAAAGAAGCTTGTGCTTAAAGAAGGGTCCTAAACCTTAAAGTAACTGACCTAATGAAATTTTTATTTTATTCAAATAAACAAAGAGTTAGAATAAATATTGTCAATAAATATAAAAGTATTCTTGGTGTTTTCTCAAAAATATGACCAAAACTATGCTTTTAGTATTGATGAATACGAACATATCTATTCATATTCGAATTCAAATTTTTTTAAACGATGGACACATCTCATCTAGATTTTAAGTCCAAAAGAATAATCTAAACTTTAAATAAAAAATTATTTTTTGCTAAAACTTAGCCCATCTAATTTTTAAAAATTTCTCCATAATTTATTGTAAAATTCATTTTTGACAAATAATTTTATGTTTGAATTTTAAATTTTTTTGCTGGCTAATTCATTGCCTATTCTTTTTTATGCTTAGATTAATTAGTTAAAATTTTAGATATGATAGAAGTAGAGGCAGACATACTACGCGGAAGTTGTACGCCAGTATTTTTTGTCGGCGAAGAGATAAAATGTGAAATAAAATTCAGAAGTTTAGCAAAAACGTTCGATGTCAAAAATCAGGACAATACCAAGCTTCAAATGTCCGAATCAATGTTTTCGATTTTGTCGAATCAGTCACTAGCAAGCTCGGCACCATCAACTCCCATAATGGAGCAAAAGTTTTTTACCAAAAGAGAAATAAACAAAGAAGATGAAAATTTTGTTGTCGTCTGGTCATGTGCTCAAATAGACTGCAATTGTTTTATTGATGATTCCAAAGTGATGTTGCCAAAAGATCCATTAAGGTACAGCATTGTCGAAAAAGCCGGAGATAGCTCAGTAACGTCGTTCCAACCCAACAAGGATCGCTTGGGAATATCCATATTTTCATCAAAACCGAAAATTTTATTTTGCAATCTGCATTTGAGACCAGGCGAAGAAAAATCATGTAAAAATATAAAATTAGAAAAAAAAATTATTTTTTTTTATTAATTTAAATTTAGTTATTTATAGCGAAAAATTACCTTATGATTTAGCACCAACATTTCGCGGTCAATTTGCGCGATATTCTTACAAGCTCACAATAGGCGTTCAAAAGCTGAATGGAAGCACTCAACTGCTCAGACTTCCATTCCGAGTCTATTCACTGATGGGTATTTTTTTTAATCTCAATATTTAATATTTAATTTTTGATAAAAAAAATCCCCAGATTTTGATAAGTATATTCCAAGCATGGCAAATTTGGGAGGAGAATACGATTATACAGAAAAACGTGATTCGATTGTTTCACAATCAGCAGATGTGGATTCATTTGATTCATCATACGAATCACCAAATCCTTTTAAGATTGATGAAAAAAATGGTTATGAAGAACTGGAATATGCTTTGCAAGTTCTTGAAGATTTAAATGCCAGAATGAATGTAAGTAAGTAGAAAAATTAATTTTCCATTTTTTATTTACAGTGCCTCTTTTATCTTATGTTTTTTTTCTATTGCCCATTTTGCTCATCATGATTATTATTTAAGGAAATATATTTAATAATTAATATATCTTAATCAAATTAATTAAATGGGTTAATATTTTTAAATCTTCTTAATCATGAACTTTTTTAGATTTAAATAGGAATCATTCTTTTATCTCCATGTGACCCAAAAAATCTCAATACAAATGATAAAAGTTATATATAAATAAAATAAGCTACACAAGACGACTTTTGAAGTTGGGCTGGACGTTTACTCTACATTGTGGCTGTCATAAAATTTTATGCTTGTTTGGATTAGGTTTATTTTCAGTTTGTGATGCACGATAATAAGAAATTTAATTTTCAGGCATTTAAAAAGATAGAAAATAAATTTAATCCTTATAATCAATAAATTTTTCAAAAAAAAATAAATTAATTCATGTAATTTGAAAGAAAAATAAAGATAATCAATATTATTAATTTAAAAACAAAATAAAACTAAACTTTTTCAGCATTAATTCCCGAAATGACTCGTTTTACATACAAAACAAAATAAGGTAAAAAATATTTTTATTTATTTTTTATTTATTAAAAAAGAAAGACTTTGAAAAGAGATACATTTTAAAGGCTTAAATTTTTTGGGGGTGACAAATTTAATTTTTTTATATGACAAAAATAATTAAAGGTGGTGACTAATTTAATTTATTTTAGCTGACTATAAAAAACTAATTATTCTGACAACAAAACTAAACGACTGACAAATATATATATTAAGATGACTTTTTAAAAATTTTGCGCTGACAGAATAAAACCTTCTTTATAGATAGGTTTTATTTTATTTAAGTTCTAATTAAGCTATCGAATAATGTCATTCTCTATGGTTGTAAGGAATGAACTTTTTTGTCACTCAAATCATTATTTTATCAGTCAATTAATTTATTTGTCATCAAATGTAGTTTTTTTGTCAGTAAAATTTTTATTTTTTTGTCAGTCCATTAATTGATGTCCATTTTTAAAGAAGAATAATTATTACAATTGTATATATATTTATTAATTAAGAATTTGACAAGAAGTAATTTTAAATAATTTAAGTGCCCTGATCCCAGCGAAGTTCAAAATGGTCTAAAAACCTTCTTTTCAGCCTTCATGCGATTGGAAAAATTTATAATACAGTTTGAAAAATAAAGTCAGCTAAAGATTGATTGTAAAAAAAACTATTCAAAAAATAATAAAAATTTTAGGAAAGATAAGTGTTGTTTTAAATTTAAAAGGTTATTAAAAGGTGTTTTGTATAATGTGTTGGCTTTGTTGTGTAGTTTTGAAAGACGTTTGTGATCTGGTTTTCTTTGTCTTTGTTAACGAAAAGAATTTCATAAAAATTTCTTTATCCTTGTTTCTAGTAGGTTCATTTTTTTAAGTTTGATAGATAGTTTCTCTTGAGATTTTTAGTTGAAAACGTTTGACTTATCTGAAAACTTTGTTTTGAAAAATTTGAAAGTCTTTTGAGATCCTTTGAGTGCCAGTATTTAGAATAACGTGTAATTAGCTGATTGATGATTGAATTAGAGAATTAGATATTATTTTGCTCAGTTGGTTTGATTTTTTAATTTTTGTATTTGATTTTTTTTAGCATTTACTCTTTGACATAAGTATTTTAATGTTTGAGAGGTAAATAAATAAATTAATAAATAAAATTATTTTTTTTCTAACTTAAAAAAACATTTCAGCCAAATATTTATAGTAAAATTAATCAGTTATTCTTTATTGTTTGAACTGAATAATCTTTTTGAGCATGTTCTCTTCCTTAACGGCATAAAATTATTATCAATGTTATTTTCTTGCATAATAAAGAAAAAATACTGATGTTAGGAATAATTTTAATTATTGATGTAATTAAAACGGAATAAAATTGTGTGAATTGATGCAAAAATAAAAAAAAAAAACAAAATTTTTATTGCTATTCAAAAAAATAAGTAATATATTTTTTTATTGTTTGATGGTTGAGCTCTACCGCGTTTTCTTTTGGCCACTGATTCACTGATATATTCTTTTTTTTCAAACTGCATATATGGCAAAAAGAATTTATTTTTTGTTATTTATTTATTTGTTTATCTGTGACGAGTAGAAGTTCCTTCAGATTTACAAAAAAATAAACAAAAAATAGATTCTTCTATTTTTTAAAATTAAAAAATGATTAAAAAATAGAAGAATCTAGACTCGAAACCTTCTCTGTAATCATTTACCACTCGAACTAGATTGGAACAGAATGACTCTAGTCCTTCCTTTACATTTCCAAAAAGGTTAACCTCGTGTCAAAAGTAAAATGCAACAATCATTTTCCCAAGAATTTTTCTTTAGTGCTAAGGTTAAGGTTTTTTCATAAATTTACATGATCAAGATCAAGTTTTTCTTTTAAATTTATGGAAAAGATCATGTTGCATAAGTTTTCAAACGAAATTTTCATCTTGCATTTACAAAGCTGTTTTTATACTTTACTGATTTAACTTTATAGTATTTTCAGGATTTTAAAAATTAAAAATTTTACTAAGTTATCTCAAAAAAGAAGAGAGTTTTGATTGTTCGTTTTTTTTTAAATTATTTCTCTCAGGAAAAAGAGAAATTTGAAATTTGTTTTTATTTTCAAATATAATTGTTTCATATTATTTAAATATGCTGCGGATGAATAAGAAATGAATCTTTTTTAATTATATCTGAACTATTTATTAATTTTGTTTTTGTTAATTAAAATTAATATTCAATATTTTTTTTAATAGTTTTTGTTTTTATGGTATATTATACGCGTTCCTTAATTTTTTAACTTCTTTTTTATCACAAAGTAAACATCTAAAGGACCGCTTTTTACCATATTATGACGTTTTTTTAACATTAATAAAAATTCTTTTTTCATTAATTCTCTCAATTTGATTATTTCAATTGAGCTAAATTTAGACATTTTTAATTTCTTAAAAAAAAATAGAACAAAAATTAAAAAATTAAAATTTTTTAAAAGCCTAAAATACAGAAGATTATATCAGCTTACGAAACATTTTTTCCTTTTTTATAAAAATAACATAAAATTTTGAAGAAGTATGAAAAAGTGCGATTTTTCTAATTAATTTTTTTATATTAAATTTGCAATCATATTTCATTGAAATTAAATCGATTACATCAAAATTTAGAATATTTAGCTTTTATTGTTTTAAAACAATAATCTTTAAATAATATTTTTTTATACAAGTAAGAAAATAGCTTTCTTAATAGAAGATAAAAATTTTATTAAATTATACCTATAAAAATTTATTCAATATACTCTTTCAATTAAATTGCATTTCATGGCTTATTAAGTAAAAAAAATCTTTTTTTAATTTTAATTAAAATAGTCTAATTTACTTTATTATCAATGTTTTATATCATTAAAAGCTATTTTCTTACTTGTATAAAAAAAATTATTTAAAGCTTATTGTTGTAAAACAATAAAAGCTAAATATTCTAAATTTTTTCACATGGTAAGATATTAAAGAAAAATTCAGAATGAGCAAAAAAAGAAGAAAGGAAAAGAGAAAAAAAATAATTTAAATTATTACTGCACTTTTTTACATAAAAGTGTGTTAATAAAATATAAAGATAAATTAAACCGACAAAATGTTTTTTTAAATATGTGAAATCAAAGATGAAAAAATTGTTTGAAGATCTTAGAAATTTTTATCAAAATAAAGTCATTAGGAAGACTAGTAGAATAAATTGTTTAATTAAGGTCACTACAGCGTTGCAAATCATGATGGTAAAATTGTTAAAATAACCATGGTAAAAACAAATTACAAAATCGGAGACAAAATAATCGGATTTTTGGATTTTAACGAAGCTCAAGTGCCTTGTGTTGAGGTAACTTTAAATAGAAAATATTCTAAGATTTTGACTAATTTTTTCAAGTTTAAAGTTACTCTTCACAGTGAAGAGATAATTTCAGAAGAATGTCGCAAAAAATCAACACAGCATTTGTCAAGTGTTCATTCTCACGTTGAACTCAAAGAACATTGTTTATTTTTAAAAAAAAGTGATTTTAGTCTTCAAGTTCCAGTAAACATAACACCAACTTTTGTTTCTGATATTGGTATTTTTTTAGCTTAAATATTTTTAAAATAAATGACACTTTTTTTCAGTATCATTAAGATGGAAGTTACATTTTGAATTCGCTTTATCGAAAATTGGAATTCAAAAAATACAAAGGTCAAATGATTCAGCGATTAGTGTATCATGGCGGCCACCTAATTCTCTTCCGGTAGAAATAATATCTTGGGATTTGCCCATAGTTTTGCATCCATTTGATCCATTTGTAGCATCTGATCTAATGCATTCGTCCAACCAAGAAAGCAATATTTTAAAACTTAATTAATTCTGAAAATTTTTTAAATCCTTTTTTTATCTCAATTCTTTTAAAGTACTTTAAATGGGAAAATTTTATCTTTTTTGTGTTTTATTTATTTCGAAATTTTGAAAATGAGATAAAATTTTTTAAACTAAAAAGAATTTTTTAATTTTAAATATCTTAAGAAAAATCAAGAATTAGTTGTCTTTGTAGCTATCCACCAACAACTGAATGATACCTTTTTATAAATATGATCATAAAATTTTTCATCTTTTATTTTAAAATCAGGTAATTAAATTTTTTTTTCGGGGAACTATTCAAAAATTAAAAAAAAATAATTATACATATTTTTTTCAATGAATTTAAATAAATGGAGTGTTAATCAGTCTCTTAAGCCATGGGCACTAGCCTGTTGATTAACCTTGAAATTGAAAAATTAATTTTTTTAAATTAATTTTGAGTGATGGTAAGAATATAAAAAACATTAAATTGTTAATTTGAAAAAAATTAACAACAATTAAATAATTTTGTAATTTTGCGCGAATTTTTATAAATTTTTATTCATTTCAGTGAAAAAAAGTAATTATCTTTACTTGGACCCCTGCTGCTTGCTATAGCTCCACACTGCCAAATGGGGGTGATGGGCTCAGACATTCTACATGTAATACTACTACTACTAAAATAAATCATTAAAGCAAATTTTTATTAATTTATGGTACATAAGTAAAAAAGTAGATATTGAGTCTACCCGGTTTTATTATCATTTTGATAACAAAAAACATTATCAAGGAAAAATGTTACCAACCATGATAACAAATAAGTTTAATAATATTTAAATGTATAACATAATATTTTAAATTATAACATAAAGTTTACTAAATTTTGAACATTTAAAATAGTAAAATTTGTAAAGAAAAGTAAAGTTTTAAGTGATAAGATAAATCCAACTCCATGTTCTAATTGTGGGAAATATATGGAATGTCCTCGTGGCTATTGCATATTTCCCGCACTCATATAAAAAAATAGACTAATTTTTACATTTTTTTTTTTTGATAACGAAATTTTTATTCTAAATTATTGAAATATTATTTTTGAAATTTTTTTGATATCAACATGATATCAAAACCGGAGGTGACCAGTTTGATAACAAAATATGTTATCAGTTGATAGCATAACCGGGTAGACCCGATTAATTTTTAACACCAAAAACGAAAAAGAAATTTAAAATACCTGAAAATATTAATTCTGTCTACATGATTTTTTTGACACTTCTAAAACTGCCCGAAGCTTTCAAGGCTTCTTTAAAATACTCATGGACCAATTTCAACAAATCTTCAAACAAAATTTGCTTTTAATTTATCATTTATATTAATTATAGTTTAGTTTCATTCATCTTTATGATATTTTTCTTCTTTGGGATATTTTTCATTTTAGGGATATTTTTTCTAATAATAACTCAAATTAGCAGCAGCACTGTTCGTAAATATCGCTTCCAAAAAGCTATTACATTTTTGAATCAACTATAAATATTTTTTTTATTTGAATGGATGAAAAAGCGGACACTAAGTCTGTTTCAATTTGTTTTGTCTTTGATAAAAATTCCAAGTCAGAATTTTACTTTTGACCAAATTAATTAAAAAAAACCAACCTTGAGTATTGGCTCATATATTAAGTTAAAAAATAATTTTATGAATCTATTAATGTTTTCGGTATTGTCGCCTTAGACGATCTCCAATCTTAAAGGATTTTAAAAAACTATCTAGATTACTTAAGTATTTAAAGTTTATTGTTTGTTGACGAAACAACAATATATGTTTCACAGAGATCAATTTATTATCCAAGGTATCCGCCAAAATATCCGCCAAAATATCCAGATGCTCTTGCTAGTACTTCAAGATATGATGGAAAACTAAATATTTGCGGTTTTTATTTTTTGTATTAACTATTGCTTTAAACTAAAATTGCACAAATTTTTCAAAAAGAATATGATTTAGTGTTTTATAACTAAAAAATGTCAGAATATTTGTCATCATTTGGTGCGACTAAATTCGATTCGGAATTTCATTTGCACCAGCACAATGATCCGAAACACAAAAATTTGTTATGTCAATCGTTTTTAGCCTTTAACAAAAATAAATGAGTAAAAATATAATAAAACAATTTTAGTAATTAAATTTCAAGATTAAATCCTCCTTTTTTTTTCAATTAAATGAAAAAAAATTAAAAAAAATTCGAGCAAAAAGATGCTAGTTTTTTATTTTAACAAATTATTTTTTAATTTTTGAAAAAAAATGATAAAAAACAAAACTAGTGTAAAAATTGAAAAATTTTGTTTTTTTTTGGTCCTTATTGCTTTTACGATAATTTACGCGAAATTTATCGGATTTTCAGTAAAATTTTAGTGCCCCAAATTATAAAGGAAAGTCGGGCAGGAATAACATTATAATTAATAGCTAAATATCTCATCTATAAAAGTTGATAGGCATTTGACAATATCTATTGTACTTTTTCTCCCAGAGACTCTTGAATTAGAGGATAAAATGACCTACGATTTACCTTTATCATTTGGGCCACTATAGAAAAAATATTTTTAATTTTTTTTTTAATTTTAGAATTAGCTTATGGAACCAAGACACTAAATCAAGATAAAAAATAAGAATACGTCATAAAATATACACATGAAAACTGAAATTGTGATAACAGGAGAAAATTATGTCAAAGAAGTCCAGGAAATCTGTAGCGATTATCAAAATATCAATTCAGAAAAGGAACAGAATTCGGAAGAGTTTTTATGATTAAAATTTAACTTTTTTTAAATACTTAAAAATATTATTAGTTACAAAATACCTAACTGGAAATAAATATATTTTTGAAGTAAAGCCTTTATTATAATAGACAAAAAAAAATTTCTTGTTTGTATCGATAGAGAAATCCATTGATGAGATTTATTTTGGTTGGGTTTTTAAGGTTCTCATTTTTGAGATACTATAAGTACGTAATTGTGAATGTTCATAGATTTTGTAATATAGATTTTTCTGTAAAATAAAATTAATCTTTTCTTGTTGAATTGAGTGAAGCATTTTTGTTTCATCATCAAAGTTTACAAAGCTTAATTTTTTCAACTTAGATAAATGAAAAAGGATTTAATTTTTGTTATTTCTGGAAGGTTTGCATAAAAATTCACAATGCCAAAGACTTTTAACTTATTTTAACATATAATAATTGACCCTATTCTATCCTAATTTAAAAAATATAGGTATAAGTTTATTTAAAAAAGCTTCAATCTGTTAAATTATATTTGAAAATTGTATCAGAACTAAATTATATTCGAATTAAAATTTATGAAATTAAAATAAAAATATCTGAATTTTAAATATAAAAAAATATATAAAAATAAAATATTTATGTTGTGACCACCACTGGAAAATAAAATCTGCTGAAATCGAATATAGATATCTAATGGCATATTCAAATGAATTTTAAATGAACTTCTAATTGATAGAATTTAATACTAAATTATTATTAGTTATTAATAAATTATTATTTAACACTAAATGAAAATTTTTATTCGAATTAGTGAAATTATTTTAATTTTATTTTAGATTTCCTTCATAAAAATAAATTCGATTTTATCACTTCACCAAAGCCATGATAAGTGTTTAATCACAAATTCAGTAACAATTAGAGCCAAAAGTTTTATTTAAACAAAATGGATTTTAATCGAAAATAAAATTAACTTTAAGAGAAAATTTTTCAAATAGAATTTTATTTTTATTTTTTTAATATTTTATTTTTTTCGATGAGCATTTCTTGATGATGACCTTATTTTTTTTTAAGTGTTTTCAAATTTATTCCAATTAGAGTTCAAATTGTTTGCTTAAAACCTAGACTTTAAATTATTATTAGAAGCTTCTAGATCTATTTTTGCTTTAATTTTTTTTAGGTAGAACAAGATAAAAACGAAGTTAAAAATGCAGCTCTAATCTAAAAAAAGCAAAGTAACAAAGTAATATAGTTTTATTTTTAAAATTAAATTCAAGTTTAATTTTAGTTAAAACTCAGCAAGCTTAAAAATCTTTTTATAACCAAATATAATTTTGAAACATTTCATGAATTTAAGCTCAAGGGACCTGGCCGAAGAATGATAATTTTTTATCTTGTTTAATTATGCATTCAAATTCTTAGATAAAATTATTTCGCTTGTCAAAAAATGAATGCGCCTCAATCATGTGCCAAAAGCAACAAGCAGCTAGCGTTTCCTGACAAAATAAAATCAATTCCCATTGTTTTTTCAACTTATTTTTGGCTTTCTGAGAACTACAACAAAATAAAAGAAAAAAATTTTGTAACCAAAAGAACATGCAATCTCGCCGAGACAACTCTGAAGACAAGTATTGATCTTGCATCGCCCATTCTCGATAGATTCAAGAACCGAGTCGACCAACTTGACAATCTCGCTTGTTACCAATTAGAAAAGATTGAGAACGCGTTTCCCATTGTCAAAAGGGAACCAAATCAGATAATTGACGAAGGCAGAATTTTGCTGGCTAGCTGGACCATTCGCCCAGCGGTGGACAAGATGCAGAACATTAAAAATTTGAGCGAAAAAAATTGTAATATTGTCAAGAACATATACCATTCTTCGAGTGAATATGCAAATCTTGTCGATATCAGACTCGTAATTAAAAAATTTCTAGACATGACCGAAAATTTGGTAAAAGAAAATCTTACTAATGAATACAAAAAGCATAAATTTCATGAGCTAAATGATTTTGGTTCAATAAGCGAGAGAGCTCGAATCTTATCAGCTATTCTTCGTAGTTTGTTGTGCGATAAAATTTGTCAAAATTTAAATTATTGTTTTGAATTGTTGAGGACATTTTTATTGAACTTTTTTAAGCTGGCTGAATTTTTTAAAAAAATTAAAAATAATGCACACAATCGTCTACAGAACAGACTTTACGCTACAAGAGATAAAATCGAATTATACAAACAATTTATTGATTTGGTTAAGAAACAATTTATGGTACAAGACGGCCGATCGCTAGAACACATTAATGTAAATATCATTTTTTTGATTTTAATTTTAATTAAATTAAGTTAAAAAATTTGAACTTATTTTATTATTTTATTGCAATTTTTTATTTAAAAAAATAAGCTTTAGGGAGAAGAAGAGATGAGTTAAATTTAGAATGTAGATTTTTTACTTTATTCATTAACTTAAATTTTGATAAACAAAATAAAAAATCGAAATTTTATTTGATTAGCTCCAGAAGGAGTGAAAAGTGCTGAGAAAAATTTGATTTATTAAATTAATTAAAATCTCTGTTATCAGTTTAAGTAAATTCATATTTTACTTAATTATTTCAAAAAGATTTATTATTTTATTGCATCAGAAAAATTAGTTTATAAATGAGATTGATTTTTCGAATATTTCTTAAATATTTTTTAGAATTTTCATTGAAAATTACTCTAAAGAAACTTGATAAAAATTAAAATTTTCCATTTGTTTTTAGAATATAAATCAATTTAAAATTTTATATTGCCAAAAGTATTTATTCCTTATCTCTAAATAGTTCGGAAAATTTGCTATAATAAATTTAACTTATTGAAAAAATTCTATTAAGTTATTTCTTTAAAAAAAATTATCAGTGATTTCATGATTTTTTTGTTAATGAAAAAATTCGATGCTTTTATAAAATTTTATTAGAAAAATTAAGTGAGTCTAGTTTTTCTATTTTTTTCTATTTTTAGATTAGACATTCCTAACATTAGCAACATAATTCTTTTCTAGATACTGATTTCATATTCGAGATAAGATCCAGCAGATGTTTTTTAAAAGTCTGAATGTGACTAGCTTTAATCTCCCAGTACTTTATCTATCACACGTAAATATGATGAAACCTAGGCTCATGTGAGATTTTTATTTGAAAATATTTTTTAATAAGTTAAAAATTATTTTAGTCTTAAGTTTTGTTTTAGGAACTTGCAAATAATTAAATGTAATTTTATACTTTTAATCAAAGCATTAGAAAAAAGCAGAAAATTTTTCAAATATATATTAATTGTAAAAATATTTTATTAGTAACAATAATAAAACTAATAATAATGAGTGAAAAAGGTAAGATTTATTTTAATTTACTTTTAATAGCTGATTTTTTATTTCTTTACATTTGAATCTTTGGATTTAGGTGTAAGACCTCTTTTTTTTTTGGGAAAAGCTACTTGAGTTTCTACAGTATTAGACGAAACTGTAGTTTGATTCTAAATTATTAGTTCTTCATCTTGAGAATGGATAGGCTCTGGTACTTCATCTTCCATTAATTATTGATGATCATAAATTCGAATAAATGTTTCATTGAGTTGTTGATGTAGAGGTTGATTTGAAAAAGGAATGAGATGGGTGATGGATGAACTTTTTTCTCCGTTCTCTTTTCGCATTAGCTTCGATATCTAAATCAATTGCTTTAACAGTTGTACCCTTTAATAAAAGAAGCAGATAAGCCATATAATTTTATAAGTAGCGTGAGCTGCAATATGATCAGATTGAAAGCTTTATATGACCTTCATTTAAATGATTACGGAGCCATCTCATTATTTATATATACTGAAGAAAAAATATGCCTTAGACAAATCGTCAATAAATATCAACAAAAATTATTTTAAGATTGGTCTCTTAGGGGACTTCACTCGTAATATCTTGGGAAGAAACACAACTTCCCTTGACAAGTCTCTTTTTATTTAGAAAAAAAAACTTGATATTATAGTCAATTATATTCTTACATCTATATTAGATCTAAATTATTTAAATTATTTTAGTACGATATTTAAAAAAATTTACACAGCTTTGTTAAACTTTAAAGCTTTCTCTTACAAAATCCTAATAAAATTTTTCTTTATTATTTTTTTTACATTATGACATTATCCAAATTTGTGTAAATATGAAGTTAAAGATAAAAAAATAAAATTATACTCATTTATGTAAATTAAATTCGAATGGCAGAAAATAATTTCTAAATTTTGGTTCTGGAAAATGATCCTCAGTTCACAAAATTTAATAAAAAAATGCTATTTGATTTTAAGAACAATTGGTACTATTATTTAATTATAAAAATTATGATGTAAATTCTGAGAATAAATTAATTTTACTGAATTTTGAGTTATTCTTTAAGATTTATCATATTTCATATTATAAAAATAAATTTTTATTGATAAATATTTGCTGGTCTAAAACTTAAGATTAATATAGTTAATTTTACTTAAAATATCTGAATTTAGCAGTTAATCTGGAGACATCCTAATTGTAAATTAAGAAACTAATAATAGAACACGACTTTTTGAAAAATTTAATATGAATAGAAATAATTTTGTAATTAGAATATTAATTTTTTTTACAATAAAAATGCAGTGATTAAGGAACTTTTTTTGTCGTAAGCCGTGATGTAATATAAAAAATGATAAAAAAAATCAATATGATAATTAACAAAATTGGTCTTTGAAAAAGTAAATTTTAGTTTGATTGTTTACTAGGAAATTTTTTGGAGACATTTTTTTTAAGAGAAGATTCTTATAGAGGAATAAATGAATAGGAACATTCGGGTCTTTTTGATGAAGTTTTTTCAAATTTTGTTTTTGGGTGGATTGCATGATTAAAAAAATTGAAAAAACAATTAAAATCTATTTCTAATTAAAAAGTTTAAAAAAAAATTTATTTCGTAAATGTAATTAATTTTAGTGACTCATATTCTGACTTAATTTAAAATAAAATAATTTTACAAATTTATTTAAAATATTCAATTTAAGTCGTTAGAAGAGCGAACCAAAATTGTAGTTCGTCGAAACATTGGTAATCTGATAACAATTTACAGAATAATCAAATCTAAGTTAGAGAGTCTTAAACCGATTCTTGGTGAAAATTGGATGAGTGCTACGCTATGCCGAATCGCGTCCGACATATTTCATTTAATAAACAAAGTACATAAATAATTAATTTTATTCAAAAATTCATTTCTATTAACTAAATACACTGTAAATAAGAATAATTTTTTTATTACTTTATTCATTTTTCTGTAGCCCGATGGATCTGTTAGTGATTACATAAAAAGCTTGATAGTTGAGTGTAGTACAACAATAGATAGAATAGAGAATATAAAAAAAATATTTGCTGGTCTAAATTCATCTATTTTACAATGGATTGTGCCGAATTTTGATGCATTTGGAGTTTTGGACGAATTTGAGGATGACGAAAGTGACGAGTGTCGAGGTCCGGCTTTCAATTCGAAGGAAAGAAATTCGGCCGATATGCTGCTCATTGACAGATTTGAACGATACAGGACTCTTTTTTATTTGGAGAATGAATTTTTTGACCATCATTTTAGACCAATTCAGATTTTCGAAGCCAGCTGCACACCATCTAGCAAAACTACCAGTCCTTCAAATTGCTCGACATGTTTTTCGCCCAACAATAGCAGTTTATAAAACACAGATTTTAATTTTTAGACGTTTTTGAAATGAATTTTTGAGTTTTTTTTTAGTATTTTATTTACTTTATTCCATTGAAAATATTAATGCACTTTGGGTTAATCAAATTAGCTCAAGTGATAATAAATTTTATCGATTTTTTTTTCATAAATCGAAATAAAACTCGATTTAAACAAATAAATAAAAAATTTGATTTATCTTTTAGAATAAGCTTTGGTTTTTAATAACAAATTTTTGATGTTTCTGAATTTTTTATCTAAAAAATGCATTTTTATGCTTATTTTCTAAGGACAAAAGAGAAAATTTTCAAAATTTTTTGCTCGATTTGCTCGATTCAAAAGGGTTAAAAGAAAATTCATGAAATTTTATTCTCCTTTTGTTTTTAATTTTCAAGTCGTAATTCAAATTTTTCATGGATGAAATATTTGTCAAATTCAGTCACATCTAATTTTTTGAATCATCTTCATTTAATTGTTTCCATTTAAAAATTTTAGAATTTTAAATTCAATTTAAAAAATGAAAATTGCTGTTTTTGGATCAACTGTAAATTTTTACTAATTAAAAAGGACTCGGCTAATTATAAATTAAAAAAATCAAGCTGATCCTATTTTTTTTGGTTGACATTTTTTATAACCATATTTTTCAATCAGGGTAATACAGGATTGCAACTAGTATCGCAGATACTAGAGCGCGGTGATGAATGCACAGCTTTAGTTCGTAATCCAGCAAAACTGGCCCAGTACGAAAGCAACAAAAACTTAAAAGTAAACATTGGAATTATGCAATTTCATTTATTTATTATTGAATTTTAGATAGTAAAATGTGACATTTTAAATTCAGAAGAAGTTGCTTCGCACATAGCAGGACATGACTGTGTTCTATCTACACTTGGAGTTGCTGGAATCGCTATGTTTAAGATTACTTTTTACCAAGAGTCAATCAAAGCGATTGTAGATGCAATGAGAAAAGCTAACGTTAAACGCTTAATATGTCTTACATCATTTTATTCTAAGCGTAGTTTTAGAGATATTTTTAGAGAGCTACCTAGGCTTAATTTTTATTTTAGCTGATAGTATTTATCCGATGATGTACAAAATCGTGATGAGGCCAATGTTAGGCAGACATTTGGATAGCATGAATGAAATGGAAGAATTCTTATTCAGCCAATGCTCCGATATTGACTATACCATAGTAAGACCACCAAGATTACTTGATGCTCCAATCTCGGGTAAAATTTTTAAGACTTGTTATTAATAATTGAAAACTGGACAAATAATTTAGATTCTGAAATAAAAGTAAATGAAAACGCTTACTTTTTTCCTGATTATTCGACCAAAAGTCAGATACCAAGAGCGAATGTGGCCAAATTTATGCTTGAAGCACTTGACAAGAGTCTTTACTTTAAACAAGGTGTTGCGATTGATTTAGTCAAATAAAATTTATTTATTTTTTTAGATTATAAATTAGTTAGTCAGGATTATATTATTTTTAGACTTTAAATGTTTTTTTTGTAATAAAATTATTTCAATGTTGAATTCATTTAATCAATTAGCATTTTTTTAAAACTTAAAATTACATCGGACTTAAGATCACTTTAGTAATTGACGCTTTCTTTGGAGCTGAAAAAATTGCTAGTTTTATGTACTCGAAGTAATGTTTTTGAGTTTAAATTTCTTTTAATACATAAAAATCAATTATAATTTAATTTAATTAAAGTTTTTGATTTAAAAAAAAGTTATTTTTATCAAAATTTAAATACTAAATTTTTAAACTTTGTTAAACATTATTAGTTTATCTTTTGTTAGCGGTTAACTTAGGACTGGACTTAGACCTTGGCATTGGAAATAATAAACTAGTTTTTTTAACTTTATTAAACTCAAATCTTGAGCTAAAAACACAAACTAGCTCTTCTCCAATCTCTCTTATATATCCTTTGAATATCATTCTATTTTCCAAATTGTCTCCAAGTTCCAATCAATTCTTATTAGTCAGATACAGCCTAGTAACTACGAGTTTAGTTTAAATCTATTTTAGCAACAAGACTAGTTACAAATTATAACTAGTATGAAAGGTCCAATATGACCATGGAGTAGAGTCAGCCTAAGCTTACAGCTCCGCCAACACTCCCTCCGGTCAAGAAGCAATGTCCTCATTGCATATCCGTCCTAGTCTGTACAGTACTAGTACAGTACTGTACAGTACAGTACTAGTTCGGATGTCCTACTGTCACTGTAGCAGCGATCAGGACCACCGCCATAACACTACAGCATAGGACTTACCCAGTTAGTCCTATCCGACTAACCGAGTCTGCCATATCCAGCGCCCTCAATGTTGCCCTTCCTAAACTCTTGTCACGTTACTAGCCTATATCTGACTTTTCTCCAAATCATTAATGGTTTCTGCTGCAATCTCATTGGTTGTAAATGGTGTATACCTCAGCAAAATAAAATGCTTAAATAATAAAATGATAAAATGAAAATATATAAAATAAAATAAAATGAAATGCTTTCTTCTTATCGTCTTGATGTCCCGCTTTCCAGTTGGACTTATATCCGAATTTTTTTTTTTTTTTTTTTTCGGTTTTTAGTTTAAGAACTTCATCATTAAGATCACTTTTCAATTTCTTCAATTGTTCGTTTAATTGCTCAATCAATTTCTCATTATCATTATCCTTTTCTTTCAGTTTATTTTCTTGTCCTTCACCGCTAACGGCATCAGATCCGGCTGCTAATGGAATAAGTTTTGCTTCCTTTGATTCTTTAAAATCTTTTCTGCGAGCCATCTTTTCACCTTCGTACTAGTTTGCATACTTCAAAGCTTTATTTAGATTGGTAGGTGTACGGTTCCGTACAAGTGACCCTAGATCAGCACTTAACCCATTTATAAAATATTCCATCTTCATTCGATCCAATATGTTAGAGTCATTGGTCGGAAATGCTTTATGCACAAGTTCACCTACGCGAATAGTAAAATGATCTAATGGTTCATTTGGTGAACGTCTAGTATTCGCCAAAATCTTTAAATAATGTATTGGCGTTTGCGGTAGGAAAGTCTTCCTTAGTTCGTCCAATAGTTTTTCAAAACTATTGCTGACGAATAAATCAGAATTAAAGCTGTTCAGAAGTTCACGGGCTCGTCCACTAGTGTAAGCTTTGAGTGCTTCAATCTTGAATTGTTCATCCGCAACTCCATATAACTTTATCTTAAATTCGGCAATCCATTGCTCCAAGTCTTCATCTGGGCTACCATTGAATACTCGAATAGAAATTGAAGGTGGGGCTCTGACGTGACTTGGCTGTGGAATATTAGAATGGTGGCTTAATGTAATGTCTTGAGTGGCTGTGGAGTCCTCTTGCTTCTCAGGTCCCTTATCAAGTCGAGCGATTTTGGGTGGACGACATCTGGGCTTGGAACACTTGCTTGTTCTTTTAGCAGCACGTTGAGCTTGTTCCTCTTCCTCCCACTGGGCACCACTTTTGTAAGCGGTTAACTTAGGACTGGACTTAGACTTTGGCATTGGAAAGAATAGACTTAGTTTTTTTAACTTTATTAAACTCAAATCTTGAGCTAAAAACACAAACTAGCTCTTCTCCAATCTCTCTTATATATCCTTTGAATATCATTCTATTTTCCAAATTGTCTCCAAGTTCCAATCAATTCTTATTAGTCAGATACAGCCTAGTAACTACGAGTTTAGTTTAAATCTATTTTAGCAACAAGACTAGTTACAAATTAT
The DNA here is from genome assembly GCA_019054805.1 of Brachionus manjavacas. Classification (NCBI taxonomy): domain Eukaryota; kingdom Metazoa; phylum Rotifera; class Eurotatoria; order Ploima; family Brachionidae; genus Brachionus; species Brachionus manjavacas. The sequence continues at coordinate 8,862,645 of JAHQIY010000003.1, read as the reverse complement.
AACTAGTATGAAAGGTCCAATATGACCATGGAGTAGAGTCAGCCTAAGCTTACAGCTCCGCCAACACTTTAATTGGGAAGAAAATTATATGAATTTTTTTCTGAAGTAAAATAAAATCTAAATAAATATTTTTAAATTTTTCAACACAAAATTTAACTTTGTTTCGCTGTAAAATATTTTTATTAATATTGAAATAACATTTAAAGCCATAATTTGGATGCTTTAATATGGATTTCAAATTTGTCTTTAAAATTTAAATCAATTGGAAATTAAATCTTTTTTTCCAATTTAACATCAATTGGAAGTTTTTTTTTTAAATTTATTAAAATAATAAACATTTTATGTTTAATTTAAAAGTATTTAAAAAAGCTTTTTCCATAATTTTATTAAAATTTTAATATATTAATTTTTGATCATGTGATTATGATCATGAACTTCAAGTTGCCGAAAATTTACTATAAATCATCAAGCTAACTAAGCAATTAGTTTACTAAAAAAAAAAGGCCACCTAGAACACCCTTGCTTGTAAATCAAACCTGTCCTTTAGTTTTATCAAGAAAATATAATAATAATAATAATAAAAAAAACTACGACAAGCAAGCTTGCGGAAGCAACCTTCTAGTAAGTATCCTATAGTAGCACATTGCGCTATACAAGGAAAATTACAAAAATACAAGAAGTTTTAAGTTTTTAGAGTCAACAGTCATTATTTACAGCTTTAGGTAAGAAAGAAACTAGAAGGAACTGAAAGGGGTTCATAAAAGATATTGTTAGATCAAATTAAATTAAAATTAAAATTTTTATGTGGCGAAATTTTGGTGACCGGTAACGAAGGCATCGTAGCGTTTCTTGAATTGATTGACTGAGTCGGAGTCTGTGATTGAACTCGGCGGGCAGAGCATTCCACTCATTGACAACTTTGTTAGTAAAAAAATCGGCCCTTTGCATACATTTGGTTGTGACCTGACCGGACAGTCTCCTCGTGTGCCCCCTAATTCCTCTGGCCGACCCGGACTGGGAAAGTGAGCTGCTATGGATCTGTGGGCTCGCCCTATTAACTTCGTTGATTCCATTTAACAGTTTAAATTGTTGGATCATATCGCCTTGTGCACGGCGCTCGTGAAGGGATGTTAGGTTGAGAATTGCAAGGCGGTCCTCATAAGTCCAGTTCTTAATTCCCCGAACTAGTTTGGTAGCTATTCTCTGCACAGTCTCCAAAAGCTTATTGTCTTTCTTGCTGTGAATACGGCGTATTTCAGATAAGGCCTTACGAAAGCACAATAGAGAGTCCTGAATGTGTCGATGGTCCAGTGTCTGAAGGTTTGTTTTACCTGACCGAAGATACTCGTTTCTCTGTTAGCTTGTGTTCGAATGTTCTTAGTGAACTGAAAATTACTTGAGAAAATTACACCGAGATCTTTCTCGGTGTTGACAAAGGCTGGTACACTCCTGGAGTCAAGATCCCCCATCAGTAGCTCAGACTCAGTGAAGAAGCTGTTGCCGGATATTCTGAACTCCATCGCCTTGCACTTGTCCACATTGAAAAGCATTCACCACTTATTCGACTCCGAGAGAGCGTTAAGGTTTTGCTGAAGTGAGACAAAGTCGCTTTTGAATCTTTGCGATAAGCTTGCTATCGTATGCAAAAAGCTTGACAAGAAGACTGACAACCGCGGGCATTGCGTAAGTGAACATTACGAAGTATTTGAAAAATATTAATAATCAAAACAGTAATTAAAAATTAAAAAAAATTAATAGATAAATTTGAATTTAAAAATATTCAAAAAATAAATTGAGTAGTGTTGCTATTTGCATACCAATAATAATTTCAGATTTCGAACAATCAACACAAACCTTCAAATATTTTTTGGAGTAATTTTATTAAGACGGTTCCATAAACTTTACTCGGCTCAAGAAAAAAGTTATTCTGATCGAAATTTCTTACAAAAAACATGAGTTCAAAAAACTTTGATGAAAATCTGATGAAGAATGGGAAAGTTTTCTTTTTTTTTTTCAAAACTCTTTTTGCTCAATATTTAAATTGTACGTATATAACCCTTAATCTAAGGTAAGGTTATTTAATTTTGTATAAGATTTTTGGCTATTAATCTGTCACTAATATTATATAATAAATTGTGCATTTGTACAATATACCAAATATAATAGTAATTATTTTTAATGCAAATTTATTTTCGAATTTAATTTCAAAAATAAAAATTTTTTAAATGTTGCTTCAATTTCATTCAAAGCCTTGAACAACTTGATGATTGTAGGTTTTTTAAATATTCGAATAATTAGTCTACAACATTAAAAGTAAATGTGAACATACACAAAAAAATTTTTTTTTTTTTACTACTACTACTAAGTCAATTGATTTTTTTTTAAATCTTGACTTTACTTTGACTTAATGACTTTTAAAGAACTCATAGTGGATTTTCGTTGAATCATTCATTTATTAAGAAATTTTTCAATAAAATAAGAATTTTTTTAAAACTTTTTTATTTAAACTTTAAGTTTAGAGCACAAAGCATTAAAAAAATTTAAAGCCTTTAAAGCACACTTCAACAATTCTTAACAATAGATAAAAACGATGATTTTTATAGCTGATTTTTAATCGAATCCAGCCTGTTTGCACGTTTTGCAGCAATATTTGGAAAATCTTGCACACCATCCCTTTAGGACAACAAGTCTGCAGTTATTATAAGATGACCGATCTTCACATTCTCTAATCTGAGATCGAACAACCTTAACTTGCACAGATTTGGTTACTTGAACGCCATGGCTTTCAGCAATGCAAGAATATTCGCCTCCATCACTTGGTTGCAAATTATTGATCCATAAATTGTTTCTGTCTATTAAATATTTGGCTCCATTGACCAAATATTCATTGTTTTTCATCCATCTAAAATCTGTAACAATTCCATTTTCTGTGACACAGGACAATTTTCCTCTTTTGTCACTTTCGAAAACAGGATCTTCAGGGTCAACTCTAATGATAACTCGCTCTTTATAATTTAAAATTTATTTAATAAGTAAAAACATAAACCAAAACTTCAAGCTCAACTTTAAAGGGTTAAATAAATACACCACTCCATCCATTACCTGTTAGTTAATCAAATTAAATGCTTATTCATTACTTACCAAACACATTGAGATGAAATACAAGGGATTTATCGTCAAAAAATCCGTTCGAAAGGATACATTTATATAATCCCTGATCACTTGGTGATAAATTGCTTACAAGTAAATTATTTGATTCCATTTGATATTTTTTGCTGTCCCCTTTGATCTGTGTTTGGTTGACAAACCAGGTAACTGCAGGTCTGGGATCAGCATCAGTGTACTCACATTTTAAGTTAATAGAATCCGAACTTTTCACTGTAACTAATTTTTCCTCTGGTTCGTTTAGTCTAATCGGTTCTAAGGTTTTATATAAATTAAACTTAAGACTTGTTTAAATTTATTTTTATAAAATTACTAGCAATTTTTACATAAAACTCGACCAATGTAGACCCGTAGATATTAGACCCATTGCATGCATAAACTCCCTGTAGCTGTTCATCAAGTCTCAGAATGTTTAGACTATTGCCATTGACCATAAAGCCGGTGAATTCATCATCAATTTGCAACGAATTAAAGTACCATTTGACACTTGGTTTTGGAACGCTTTTGAATGGACACTCAAGTTTTATTTGCTCAAATTCATAAAACCATAGAGAAACATATTTAGATTTCGAATTTTCAACATAGGGAATGGATCCGACTTCTAGTTTAAAAATCGACTGTTTTTCGATGTAAGGTGACACTTTTAAAGTACACGTGTAAGTGTCCAGAGCATCGGACACAGTAATGTCATTAATTTTTAAAATAGTCTTAAAATTGTCAAGAAACTCATATTTTGGGCTCTTTTTAGCCTCTACAGTCGAACTATTTAGCTTCCATTCTATATGATCAAAGCTAAGATCAAAGTTTTGGTCAATAAACCACCATAAACAATCCAAATTGGTCGATTGATTTGCCAAAGCTTGAATAGTTTTTGTCTTGGATTCAATTTCAGTATTTTTGCTTAGTGTGGGGTGTATATTGACATTTATGGAAGTATTGTAAATTGCTGATTCGGTTTCAGCCAAGCATGTGTATAGGCCAGAATCGGACAATTGAGAGTTATTAATATTCAATGAACCTATTGGTTTATTTGTCTCGTATTTTGGGTTATTTAGATCTAGAAGTGTTTCGTTGAAATGCCAATTAATTGAACATGATTCATCTTTGACTTGTTCAAGTCGACATTCTAGTTTTATGGGTTCATTCTCCATACCATTTAATTCATAGACATGGTTAACTTCCAATTTATTTGGAATTACTTTTAAAAAATGAAACAGAATTAAGTTTTAAAATTTAATTTTTATTTTAATTAGAAATTTTTTTCCACATTTTCTTAGAGTACCTTAAAACGAAAGACCCCTTTCTAATTTTTTTGAAAAGCATCATTTCATAAAAATTTATTTTGAATTGATTCGAGCAGTCTGTCAAAAAATTTATTAAAATTTATCTTTATATAAGGATTTCTAATTTTTAATAATATTTTTATTTTTCAGGTATCCTTTTAGGGTAGAGGATTTAACTCACATAAAAAAAAAAAAAACATAAATATGAAAATGAAAGTTGACCATATTAGAGCAGGGAAAAAAAACATAAAGTTAAGCATTATTTTTTGAAAAAGTTAAAAAAACATAAGTTGTTGATTCAACTGGTATAAAACATACTTGTTTATAAGTCACAGTTTTAAGTCTAAGTCACAAAAATTTAAGTCTAAGTTATGACTTGATTTAAATTTTTTTTATAACTAACAATCACTAAAATCATAAATTGAATTCTATTTCTTTAAGAAATGTATCACCTTTTTATAAATGTGCGTTATTCAACGAAAAATAGTTTTTGTCTGAAGGCCGAACCTTATGAATAAATGCAGAAAACTCTGACTGATATATTTTTAAGATTATGGTTTATTTAGAAAATTTTTTTATTAGAAAAAAATTTTAGGTCACTGACTTGACTTTGAAGAAAAAAATATTTAAGTCAAGTCATAACTTAGACTAAAAAAGTCATTGACTTGACTTGACTTAAGACTTGTGACTTAAAAACAAGTCTGGTATAAAAACAAAAGTTTGTTTTTCATCTGTTAACAGTAACGAAGGTCTTAGTGATCATGTAATGGAAAAGACTTACACAGATATTTACTTACTAAAACTTTCCAAATGACCAACCGTTCTATTTTTGGTTTAGACATTAACGACGGCAGTGAAGAGTATGGATTTCCTCTTATAGTTTTTGGTGCGAAAGATGTTAAGCGTAAATTCTTTCCTATATGCTTTATGGTTACCTCTAGTGAACAAGAAAATGAATTACGACTAAAATATTTATGTTTTTAATTCACTTTTTTACTTTGATAAATAAAATTGACATGTTTTTCTAACAATTATACAGTATTTCTAAATGTTTTTTTCACGTTTAAATAAATTACAGAAAAATCTATGTGTATGTCTCTTTGTTTATGTGTTTTTAACTCACTATATGTGAATTTCAACCTACACCTCCTTTTGGCAAAAAAAAATTTGATATTCATTCGTTTATTCTAAAACTTTATTTTTGAATTAAATTTATTTAGAAGTTGAAATGTTACAAATCACCAAATGTTGGTACAAAATAAAACATTTTGGCTTCCAGTAAATCCCTGAAGATATTCAATTAATAATAAAAAATAGATAGTTTCGAAAAGTAAAACCATACATTTGTTCCAATTTAAGTCTAGTTATTTTTCATGCAAATAAAAGAGACTATTCTCTTAAATGAAATTCATTTTTAAGATATAAAAATCAGCACAGCTTCTTTTTTTAATTAAAAAACAATCATGTTTGCAGGAAAATATTTAGATGTTCCATGTCATACTTTTCTGATCTCAAAGAACAGCAGTATTTATTCTGTCTAATAACTCCGGGTACAAGTAGTTTCTTTAATTCTAAAAAAAATCAAATTTAAGGTTTTAATGTTAGGATGTAACGAATTTAGTTTCATAAATTTGGAATTTAGAATGACATATTTTGTAGTTAAGTATTAAGTTACATAAAAAATTTTATTGAACTTAAATTCAAATTAATTTACAATTATCAATTTAATCGACCTTACAAACTACGCAACGAAGCCCAGCTTGCAATTCCATCAAAAGGAAAATTCAATGAGTATGGTGAGAGAGTGTTTGCTCATTTTTATCCTAAATTTATCAACAATCTAATTAGTGATGAGATTGGTCTTACTCCAAATACGTTCGATGCGCGCATAAGAAATAATGTTAATTTTTTTTCACTAAATTTGTAAAAAATTTTGAAAAATTTGATTTAAAATTTGTAAATTTTGATTTTTAAATAACAATGTTTTACTATTTAAATTTTATTTTTGATGTATTTTTTACAATAATAAATGGGTTCACTTGGCTATATGTTAGCTTGGCACCAAGCCTTTCAAGTGAAATGAAATAATAATTTATTCTCTATTCTGAATTGATAATAAAATATCTAAAAAAATATCTCCTCCGGTTAATAAGATTTAACATAATTCTAATTAAAAATCATTAAAAAAATTTAACTTTTTAATCATATTTTGTTTAGCAGCTAAATCAAATGCAGTCAAGCAATTAGGGTAAAAATTTATGGTTTCGTTCCAATTAAAAAAAACTTTAAATTGGATTCAGGTGAACTTGGAAACATTGAAAATTTTTTAGAGTTCTGATCATCAATTTACTGATCGTTGATAATTGTCCCTTTTCTATCCTAGTTGATAGTGGGGTTAAGTGGAAAAATTTAAATAATTTGAATAATTTAAACTTTACAAGATTTTAAAATTTTATTTTAAATCAAATTGGTACAAATATTTAGCCTTATCCTTATAAAAAATTATTATGAATTATTTTTATCTTTTCAAAAGACAGTTTATGCCAAAAAAATCTCCCAAAGCTTAAGTGAAAGTGGAAACTTTTTTTATCATTCACTATTTATATTTAATAAACGAAACTGTTCAACAATGATAAACGTTAATACAAATTTTAAAAATAAAGAGAAAAAAAAGCCATGCAGAAAAAATAGAAAATTAAAATTCGTACCTTTTAAAGTGTGATTTACAACAGCTGAATTGAATTTATCTAAATTTAATGCTTGGCATGTATAAGTTCCTGAATCGTTTGGTTTTAAATCCTTGATTAACAAACTGCCATTATAAAAATAGACATATTTAGATGAATGCTTTTGTTCTACTGTTGAATTAAGAATTATTAAACGATTTTCATGATACCAGTTAAGATATGGTTTAGGACTTCCGGAAGAAATGCAATCAAAAATTGTGTTGGTCGATTGATTTTTAATTTTTACATCTGATTTTGAAGAAATCACTGGCTGAGCTTATTCATTAAAAAAAATAATTTTTTATTTACTTTTTCTTTTTTAAAGCTCACAATCGATATTTAGAAAAATGGATCCAAATTTTTTTCTAAGATAACTGTTTGAAAACTCATTATACGCATAACATCTGTAAATTCCATGATCGTTCTTCTCAAGAGAATTTATCCTCAAAATTGTGTCATTTAATATTTCATATTTGTTCGAATTGAATATTGGTTGAAAACTTGGATTATGCCACGTGACTAATGGCATTGGCTCACCTTTCACTTCGCAAGGCAGCAGAACATTTGAATCCTCATTTCCGGACATTTTGCTGAATATAAAATTAACCTCACCAGGTACTTGAAAAAAAATAATTTTTTTAAATTTTTTTTTATCAAATTTTCATTTTAAATACTATACCAGCTTCCATTAAGGTCACATTTATTGCCGAGTTTTTGATGGTTTCGGCATCTAGTTTACATGTGTAAATGCCTGCATCATTTTTGTTAAATCTTTTAATTTTGATAAAATGTGGATAAATGGCGTATTTGAATGGATCAGGCTTGATAGGGTCTTCGGATCCGTTGAAGTACCAATGTGATTTTGGAAATGGACGACCAGTTAGATTACAAAATAAAACGGCATCGAAACCATTCATTACATGTTTGTAATAAGAGTCGTGGGTTATTTCCGCATATACTAAATATGATTAAAGATTAAAGAGGAAATTCTCACTTGATTAGACCCGATTACCATTCAATATTTAGCTAAAAATGTTAGTTTAAATTGTTAATAAAAATTTAAGCATGCGGGATTAGTTGAGCTTCAAAGCAAAAATTAAACAAAAATTCTACCATTTACAACAACTTTGCTTTGTTTAATATCATCTCTTCCCATTAGGTTGCTGGCTCGGCAACTGTATTCCGCTTCATCTAGTTCGGAAACATTTTTTATAATCAATGAGCTGTCTTCGAGCAATGAAATTCTATCATCGCTTAAATCAAAAGAAATCTCTTGGGTTCCTTTGTACCATGTAATGATTGGTGTCGGATAACCTGAAGCTTTGCATGGAAGCTCCAAAGTTTCTCCCACATTTAATTCTACACTGATTTTAAATTCTTCAATTACAGGGTCTTTATCTAAAAGTAAATATTTTTTCAATTTTTTTTTCAAAAGATAACAATAAATCAAAAATAATTACTAAGATTTGGTTTTGTACATTGCAGACTTGAACAATCACTTTGACAACACTTTAGATTGGATTCACAATCTGCATCATTTCTGCAGCTATTTTCACACGCTTGGCTTATTGAAAATTCTGGACATTTTCCTGGTTTATTTTCTTAAATTAGAATTTAAAAATAAGATTGCCAAATCTTGAAAAATTTTTGTATGTTAAAGAATTTTTTTTTAAAGTCTAGACTTTTTTAGATTAATTATTCCTTGTAATCGTTTAATATTTCATTGAATGGTAAACTCTAATTTTAGTTGAAATAAAATGTAAAATCTCGTCAACAGCTATCTACTAAAGGTAACAATAGTTTACTCTAAAATTAAACTGATGTGACTTATTATTATTAATAATAAATTTTTTAAAACCTTTAAACAATGTTATCATTTAGAATGACATTTTGAGTCTAATATTTCTTATAAAAATACGATTCTGTCCTAATTGTGAATCATTGATCAACTATTATTATAAATGTATTAAATTTTACTTTAATTTTAATTGTCTTTTCTCTTGTAAATATATCTCTAAAATAATTCACATTTGCTAAATAAATTAAGGGAAAAAAATTTTAATTCCTAATAATGTTAGTACTCCATAATTCATTATAAGTTTATCAATTAGGAATTTCACAAATTTTGACCGAACTGAAATATAATAAAAAAAAAAACTTAAAAAAAAATATTAATAAAAAAAAATAATATTAATATTAATAATAATATTTTTATTAATAAAAAAACTTAAATCTTTTATCATTGTAAAATATTCTTTTCTTTTAAAATAAAAAATTAACGAAAAATTATTTGAAAGCTTAACATAAACAAAAATTTACATTTGTAATTATTAAACCATGGAAAAAATAAAATAAATTACAATATAAAATTTTGAATTCACCCTATACTGTTTCCGTAATTTTTTTTTTTAAATGTTACACTCTAGTAAAAATTAGAAATAAAAAAGATTATTAATTTTAGAGTAATGAAAAATTTAGAGCTAACTAAAAAAATTTGGGTTAGAGTTAATTGTTCAAAATAATAAAAATTGTCAATAAAAATACTAAAGATATGATTTTCGGTATAATTTGTGGCGAATTTAATTTTTAATACTATTTTATTGAATATACTTATTATTTCCACTTATTATAGTCTCTTAAATCTTGAAATATTTTTTTTGTGGATTTTTAGTTTTAAAAAACTCAAAAAATGAACAATAAATTTGTTAAATTTTTGTACAAAGAACGAAAACAAAAATATTGAAAATTGAAAAAAATGTTTTGTTACGTCAAAAAATCGTTCAGTAAAATGCATCGAACTTTGTATCACCTTAATTAAGTCTGTTTTTTTTTAAATAAATTTTTATAGTTGTTGCAGACACTAAATTTGGGTGACATAAATCATTAGCTGGTGAATTTTGGAGAATGATATTTAGGCTAAAACAGAAAAAGCTGTTTGAATTTTTTTTTTTGGTATTTTGTTCCAAAATTCACAATTCTAAAAGCTTTATGCTTTAATTTAAAAAAAAAGTATATTAAATTGTTTTTCATATTCCTTGATTTTTATTTTATTTTTTTATCAAGCTTTTTTTTTTAATTTTGTATTCATCACACTCAAAATGTTCAACGAATAAATAAAATAGATTAAATAGATTCATAGACTTCATCTTAAAGAACAGATTTTATAATTTTATCGGAAACGAAGTATTATTTAAAAAAATAAAAAAGGATTATTATTAAATGGGTATTTATATTAATTATTTAGGTGTAAAAAAAAATATTTTTTGGGTATTTATTTTTGTCAAAATTATTGAAAAAGAAATAAAAACTGGGTACATAAAAATTATTATTGAATATTATAGAAACCATTAAAAAATTATTCTCTAATAAATGCTTTTTTTGCTAAGGTCTGCCTCCCTTTCTTTTTTATCCGATTAGTACTGATTTATGAAATGCTTTAGAAAAGTCATTAATGATAGCAAAAGCTGCATCGGAACCAAGAGCAGTTGGTTCTAAAAAAATTTTTCCTAATTTTTCTACTCCAAACTTAACACTCGAAAATAAAAATTCAAAATCTTCCGTCTTTTCCTTGGAACTTACGGCTAATCCATAATAATAAAAAAGATGAAAAACTCTATCTTTATCAGTAGTTCCTACAATAAGAATAGGAAACCCTTGCAAAACTAGCTTGTAATTAGCATCAGCAGGAAAATGGGTAGAAATCGAACTAGTATTTAATAATCTTATTGAAGAGAGAAAAAAAGAAAATTTAGCCCCGTTAACAGTGTCATCATCACTTATCTCTTCGTCATCACAAATCCTATTGTTAATTACAAAAACTTCATTTTCATTTTCGGGAATTTTAGAATGATTTTTACACCAATCTTCAATTTCACCTAGACTTAAACTATAACCACCATAATTTTTTTTCTTCCATTGTGTTATATAATTATTTAGCTGTATTTTTTTGGAATTTTTAACATTTTTTTCTCAAGAATATTTATAATAGTATTTGTTTTTACGATTCCGTCAAATAACAGCTCATTTATAATTACTTTGGCATTTTCGTCAATACCAATAAAAAATACACTTACTTAGTCTACAATTCGGCCTAGAATCTTCGACTACACATTGATGAAGAGAATCGCAGTAGAATCCTTCACATGGATCAACACATTGACATAATTCACATTGATTGCTAGTAATTACCCTTCCATAAGGACAATTTAATTGACAATCATCCATCGAAGGACAACCAGCCTCTGAAAAATAAAATTTTTTTAGCAAGTTTGAAAGAAAAGCATATCAAGCAAACAAAAATGTGAATAGTTAATAATGTTAGATTTAGTTAGTTATTTTTAGTATCATAAGCTTATAATTCATATATTGTCCTAATTACCTACACCGGCACATAGGACCATACAATCTTTATATGAAGGAAAATTATTATTATTTCCATGACACCCTGAATAGCTAAATAAATGACATTGTCCATTTTTTGAATCATAATACCATTTCCATATCTGTAAACTGCATTTATTGCCATTCTCAAACGGCAATAAGCAGTCATCTTAAACAATTTTTACCATTATTCTTTCTATCATAAATGAATCTTAAAGAATATTGAACTTTTTTTCATACCTTCGGTCTTTTGGTCATCCATATTAGGCGAACATTGAGATTTGCATTCATTTAAAGAATCGAATTGATTAGAATTTTGTGAGTTGAAACATTCGGCTCTAATCGGTCGACAGACCTGGACCACAATGTCAAAAAACCAAACCGAATTTTCGTAGACAACAAGTTTATCGGCCAAAATTTCTCCATTAGTGGGATCAATGCATTCTGGTAGGACATCAGGCACTGCCTCACAAGGAGTGTCATCTAAAAAAAGAAAAGTTTGAATGAAATCTTGGAGAATTTCAAAAGCATACAGTCTAATAGGCCAGTGTTCAAAAAACCATAAGAACATTCGGATAAACATTGACCTTTGCTTTCAAAATTATTTTCATTTCCGTTACAACCTGTATACGTGAATTTTAAGCACTCTTTGCTTATTGGATCATGGTACCATCGAACAAATTGATCATCACAGTCTCCTTCAGCTTTATCAAGACTACAAATATCAATTGAGGAAGTTGCCTGAACTAAAAAATTAAAATAATTACCCAAGTTAACTGAGTTAAAAATATGTCTTAAATTAAGTTTTTTTTTCTTCAAAATTGATTAATCGTAGAACCAATAAAACTAAATAAACAGAGGTTCTTTTATTCAATTGTGTAGCTGCGGCATCATTTTTTCAGAAACGAACATTTCATGATAGAAGATTAATTTTAATCTAATTATTTTAATCTAGATAACCTTTCAAGCTCTCTAAATTACGAATTTATTATTTTTGAATATTTTGAAAATTTATAAATAAATTTAATTTTCATTTTTTAAAATCAAATATTAACAATTTTAGAATGTATAATTTTATAAAAAGACTTGGCAAATCATGAAATTTTGCTTTTTACTTTGACCAGGTATTTAATGTTTTGCCAAAAGTTAATTGTCATAATTTAAATCAAAAAATTTTCTCTTTATTTTTTTGAAAAAAATTTTAAATTTAAATTTTACAAAAAATTAGAGAACAATTCATTAATAAAAAAGTATCATCCTTATCCATAATCTTCATTAATATTTTTCGTAAATTTGTCGTATGAAAAATTTGCAAGTTGTAATAAAATCATTGTTTTTAAAAAAAAAACGTCAAAAGGCCCTACCGTGTTATGTGAGCTGAGTTCACGAAATGTGTGAACTTGACTAATTTTTTTGGTTTCGTGATCTCAGCTCACCTGTAAAAAATTATGTGATCTTCAGATCACGTGTTATTAGCTAACTTTTTGTGATGTTTGTTTTGTGATCTTAAATTTTAATTTAATTATGACTGACAAAATATGTATAGTGATTGTCAAAATAAAGATTTAGAGAGTGATGCTGTCGATGAGAATGATAGCTTAGATGGTACTTGGTCTAGTATTACTAATATACCAATACCAACTGATGTTACAGATGCACCAAAAAGTAGCTATGAAAAGTTGATGGATTTTAAACTCGATGCGTTAAATGATAATCTACAGAGGCTCAATATTGCTTCAAATCCAGTGAAGGCTTTTGCTTTTTGAAAAAATTTTATGAATGTTTACCAGTTTCGGAAGAAGCAAATGCTAAAGTTAATGAAGTATTTTTGGTTTTTATTTGTATCATTTATTTATTTATTTGTTTTCTGTACCGAGCAAGAGCTCCTTCAGAATAAGTTAAATATAAAATAAAAATAAAATTAAAGTTAATAAAATTAGATGAAAAAAAAAAAAAGAATCAAAATAGAGTAAATAAGCTAAAAAAATGAAAGTTGAAAAGACATACATTCAAAAGCTGAATATTTAATTATTTTTGAAAAGAGCATAAAAATATCTACTATAAAATGTAGTTTTTATAAATTAAATAAAATTAGTTTGCCATTCATCGATTCTGAGGAATCTGAAAATATAATTGAATTTCTTATGTGTGAATCAGTTTTTAAAAAAAAATTTTCTGAAATTTTGTTATTTTTTTATAACATCTCTACTAGAGACCATTCCGAGAATGGTATTCTTGAGTAAATCAAATCTTAATAAAAGGTTAATAATACTTTTTTGGCGTAAATTTGCTGAAAAACAAAAATGTCAAAAATATTGAAGAATTTTGATCGATTTTGAAAGATCTTATTAAAATTTTGTAAATTTTTATAAAAAAATTAAATTTTTTAGAGTAAATGATGGTAAACAATCGTAAAAAAAATGAAATTGTAAAATATGAATTTTTTCATACTAAGATAAAACTAATTTCGGTGTTTGAATTTAAGAATTTAAAAGTGACAAAACTAAACTTTAGTTTATCTTTAAAAAACAAACCTTGAGTTGTAGTCAATATTGGATGAGATAATTCGTCGTAAACTTGATTTCTCGATTCTTCACTTAGATAATCCCAGCAAAAATTTTTGCATTCCAATAAAGATAAAAAATTATTATCGTTTCCCAAGCAGCCTTTTCAAAAACTTTATTAATAATCAAATTTGAAATTTATTTTTGTACCTCCATAGTGAAAGTCTTTACAAGATTGAGTTTCAGGATCAAAATACCATCTTATTTGAAATTGGTCACATGGACCTTGAGCTTTGTTCGAGTAGCATATCTCTTAATAGTTAAAATTTTAAAAAGTTAAATTAAAAATTTCCAAAATACCTTTTTTTTTGGGTATTTCACAAATTTCCGCACATTGCTGTCTATTTTCGAATTTGTTTTCATTACCGTAGCATCCAGTAAAGTTAAAAAGAAGGCAATATTTTAATTTTGCATCATAATACCATTTAGAAATTGATTGAGAACAATTTCCCTCTTCTAAAGGTAAACTACATGCATCCACTGGAATCTCAATCGAAGCAGCCATTGTTGATGAAGCAACAATTTCAGTTGTATTCTCTGGATTTAAAATCTCTACGCATGTTTCGGTACATTCTTGATTTGAATCGAATCTGTTTGAAAACTCGGATCCACATCCAGAATATTGAAATGAATAGCACATTTTTGTTTGCATGTCAAAATACCATTTTGGCAATAGCTCAGTACAATTGGTTCCTTGATCCATTGATTCCAAGCATCTCTTGGGAAGCTTTAAAAATACTGCTTTTTCTTCCGGACTCACTTTACAATCAATTTCACATGTTACTTTAGTGTCAAATCTGTTTAAATTTCCGTCACAGCCTTAAATTAACAGGATAATTACTATTATTAGAATTTTAAACTCTGATTCTGTACCTCCGTAATAAAATCTTGAACATTCTTTTTCAATTTTGTCATAATACCAGAATACTTTATAATCTGTACAAGTTCCCGATTCCATTGGAAGTTCACAAGGATCTTTTCAAAAAAAATTAAATAGTTTAAAAAATATTTTAAAATTAATAAATAATTTTCTTGTACCGATAATTTTAGCATTACAAGTTGTTCTACAATCAAATTCATTTTCGAAATTGTTCGGAGAACCATCACAGCCAGAGTAGGTGAACTGTTGACACATTTCTGTGGTTGAATTGTAGTACCACCTTTGCAGCTTAATATGACATGATCCCGAAATTTTGGGAGCAAGACATATATCTTCAGTAATCATTTTTTTAGCTATAAAAAAAGAATTCTTATTAGAAATCTTGATTTTATGTATTTTTTTTTCATTACGGTAATCGTCAAGTCCTTGGCAGGTGTATTCACAGGCTTCTTTAGTCTCAAATCTATTCAAATTTCCATTGCATCCACTATAAAGCATTTCTTTGCATATTCCTTCATTAAAATCATAATACCATGAATCTATTTTTTCATCGCAACTACCGATTATTTTTGGCAAAAGACAAACACCTTAAATTCAATCTAAATCCTACTTCAAGATTTTATGATAAATATTACTTTTTTGTTTTGGTCTTACACATGAATTAAAGCATTCAGCTTCTGATAAATGATTGTTTTTATTTACCATACAGCCTCCATACGAAAATGTTTTGCATTGACCAATTCTTGAATCAAAATACCATCTTTCATGGTCGCCACGGCATGGACCCTTATCAGGAATGAAAGAACACTTCTCTAAAAATGTAGTTAATTTAAAAAATTAATTCTTTCTAATAAAAAAGTTTGAGCTTAGATTAAAATCAATTTTAAAGATTAATTTAAAGATAATTTTGTGGATTAAGGAGCTTGAAATTTTCATTTTGTTTTTAAATGAGAATTTAAAAACTTCATTTAAACTTAATTTTGAAATATTGGAATATTTTACTTTTTAGATATTTTTGCATCAATCTTTACTTATTGTTTTTAAATTTATTCTTAAAATTAATATATACCATTAAGCATTGGTTTTTTTACCCTAGAAAAAAAGAATAAAACCAAATAAATTTTTAAGCACGATTTTAAAATTAATTCTGTAAATTGTATCAGATGATAAATTCAGTGTTACATGAGGCATATACAGGGCCCATAATTTCCCTCACCGCTAATATTTATAAGCTTATCGCAAATTTATTAAAAAATATCCAACTTTAAAAAATTAGAAAAATTTTTTATTTTATTGAGTCACATCTAGAAGAAAAAAATATCTTCTTTTTGGCATTGACATGTTGCAAGATAAAATAGTGCTATCTAAAAGCTATTCGCCTATATTGAGTATTTGAAAAGTATGAATTAAGCGATTTGTTTATCAGCTAATGCACTTAACAAAGCCTAAATTTTGAATTTTGGAAAAAAAAATTTATTTTTTAATTTCTGTACTTTTAATTAATACTAAATCGAAATAAATTATTCAATTTATATTATCTTTTAAACTAATCTGAAAAATTTAATTAAATGAAATATTCGATTGATATAAAAAATATTTATTCTATTTGAATATACTTATTTATATAAAAAAGATCTTTCTTTTTCAGATGATAATTCAATTTTTTTTCTTCATTAATTCAGAAGCAAAAATTTAAATAATAGAATAATTTTGGCTCACTTTTTCTTTTAAAATTTATTTATCAAATCTAAAATAATCAATTTTATTTTTCACACATAGTTGGTCTTCAAACCTGTTTACTAGAATTGTTTCTTTTTTTACTGAACTAGTCAAAATATGAAACAACTAATATTGGTCATTAAATTTTTACTATGGCCTCTACTTTTTCTTAAAAATTTGTCTTTTTAACAAGAATTTAACAATTTCTTTTTGATTCAATACTTTTTTTAAATAAAAAATAAAAAAAGAAATTTACCAAAAAGAAGAGGTATTTGGCATTTTCGATCGCATTCCTCAAGACTTTGAAAATTATTTCCATTGCCATAGCATCCTGAATACGAAAATGACTTGCAGGATGCACTGCTTGCATCGTAGTAAAATCGTGTAAGATTTTGCTGGCAGTCTGGAGTATCAACTAATATTGTGGGACTAACAGGAGGCAACTCACACACTTGAATGTCTTTTGGACTAACACAGCGATCTTCGCACTCATCACTAGTTTCAAACATATTTTCATTCAAGTTGCATCCACCGAACCAAAACTGAATACATCGACCTTCGCTCATACTGAAACGCCATTTGGGAACATAATCGTAGCATGTATTCTCAGGCTGAGGTAAACTACAAATGTCTAAATATGAAGTTTTACATGACTTGAAAAAAGAGGAAAATTTTTAAAAATTACTTGAAGTTAATTTTTGATTTTTAATTAAAATAAGTGAACCGTCTTCGGAGCAATCTTTAAAATTTGGACCCTAAATTTTTGAATTATTAAAGGAAATTTTTATCGCGAACAAAAGCTACATTTGCGGGTGTCAATCCATCTGGACAACATTCGAATTCGGATTCGGAACAAGATTTAAGATCATATGTGGAGTGAGATGCAAAATCTTTTGGACAGTCTGACTTATCTTCAGTTCCTGCCACTGTTTTCATATCTGGGCAGCAACCAAATAGAGAATTCTTAAATTTTTTTAAAATAAAACTAATTTGTAAAATTTTTTAATTTAAAAAGTAATACTTGACATGACTGATCAGTGCATCCTTCTAGATTCGGACCTTTGGCAGAAGTCAAGCTATCTGAACAACAACCGAATTCGGAAATGTGACAGCTTTCATCCGGTTCATTTAAATCACAGTTTTCATAATTTTGTCCATCAGCTGGGGTCAATCCGTCCGGACAGCAACCAAAAATCGAATTTCGACAATCTTCTGCAGAGTCTAATTTTAGAAAATTAAAATTAAAATTTTTTTTTCATTCAGATAAAAAAATTCTTACCAGCCCGCAATTTTAGTATAAAAATAAAAAATAAAATAAATGTGAACCAGTATTTTTTTGAATTCATTTTTCAAATTTTTTCAATGAACCGATTTTCTAAGGCTTTTTATAGCAAGTACCAGATAGTAATAATATTAAAAATAATACGAATTATGCAACACTGATTTATTAAAAAATTGAGTAAATTGAATTATACAAATATTGATTAGTAATCGTTTGTAGTTACTAAAAATTTTGTAAAATTTCTAAGTGTTGAACGATCCAAAATCCAAAATCTAAAATTGATTTATATTTGATGATTATTTATTTGATTTTTTGAAAATGATTTAGGTAAGCTAGAAAAAATCAGGACCTGGCTCGTATTGCTACTAATTAAGATATATTTTCTATTCGAATGCAAATTTAGCTATTCTATAAGCCTCTTGTTGCCTAATTGAATTTTCCATAAAAAAATTCAATTTGGCTCAACAAGTTGGTTGAATAAAAAAATACGAATTCATGCAGGGAAATTATTCTAGATATAATAAACTTCCTGATAACGCCAGGATGGTATTGATAAGAAATCTTGTTGAATATCAAGCTCATTTGCAGCTCGAATAAAAACTTTGGCTTTAATTAGACATGGTATTTGCAGAGACCATTCAAATCCTAATTATACCGTAATGTTCCGGCATTAAATTAGCTCGAAAGTTTATTTTTTTAAGCAAATAAGAACAACACACATGTTTTTGATTTTTATCAATAGCAGCCAAAATTCACGAAATGCTTATCTTTAAGGGTCCGATTTGAAGCAGACGTCTTCTTTTTTTTAATTAGCCGCGCTTTGGATTTTTTATAACTAGATCAATTTATTTATCAATTATTTTGATTTAGCTCCTATTAATAAACTTTGTAAAAGTTATAACAATATTATTGAAATATCAAGTGGATCTAGACTTATCAATTAATAAGTTATAATTACAAATCAAGTTAAACATCTTATTTTTAAAGCCAAAAGACTATCTTTTTTGAAAATTTTAAAAGTTAATTATTTATAGTTGATAATCTTTATTTTGAAATCAATTTTTTTCTCATTACTCTAAATTTAAAATATTTAGCCAAAATTGGTGATTTAAAAAAAAAACTTTTTAAAAAAAAAAACGTTTACTTTCAACTTGAAAATTTAAAAACATTAAAAAGCAGATCTTGTCACCGCTACGGACAATTGATAAAATGTAAGATTAGGCGCAATTTTTTTTTCTACTTCTCCAGATAAAATACACAATGTCCATATAATAATTTAATTTTCCGTATTTTTGAATTCAAAATTAAGCTACTTTATAAAGTTTTTAAAAAAGCTAATTTGGATTGTGAGTTTCATTTTTACAAATTCATTTATCATTTTATATTAAAAACGCTTATTTTCATTATTTAATTTTTGAATTGAAACTTTTATTAAAAGTTATGGAATAAACGATTATTTTGCAATGGCTTTTAATTTATGGGTCTGACGAAAAAAAACTTTTTTATATCGACAAATTAATTTAATCAATGACAAAAAAAATGATAGTATAACAAAACAAATTAAGTCATCAGATCGAGGTAAGGGTCTTGTCACCTGACCGGACAATTTGACCATGTCACTAACGGGGACAATCAAGTTAAAAGCTGGACAAATAATTTTTAAGACAATAAGAAAAATTTATTTAATTTCGTATAATTTCGAGAATAAATTCATATAAAAGTCATTTTGAAATTAACTAATTACTCAAAATAGAATAAAAGAAAGTTATTTTTAAGTTTTTCTATTTAATCTTTCTCTATAATTTCATTTGAAGTTGCTTCAATAGGATCAGTATCAGATAAAACTTTTTTTGGACGCCCTCTTTTCTTTTTAGGGGCATCATTGTCATTTAGTACCGAGTTCAAAGGTTCTTTAACTGCAACACTTATTAATTAAAAAATTATAGTTATTTAATGACTATTTTTAATTGACTAAATTGTAAAGTTTGACCACTATAAGAACTAAAATTCATTCTAACTTAAACTTATTCGAACTCGTAGCAATGATAACTCTGGCGCATTTCCATTTGAACTAATCCATTTTCCTTAAATCTATATAAAAACGAATTTTTTTAATTTTTGTTCTTTCTGTACTTTTTGTAATTTTTCTAATTAATTTATTTGGCCCTGTTCCCTTTTGTACTTTCTGTACTTTTTGTTCTTAATGGTAAACCTTTTATTAATCAATATTTTAAATATAAATTTTAAATTTTTTAATATTTTTCTTACCTTCAGCATACCCGAATCCCGTTTAAGTTTTAATAAAATGATAAAAATTACCATTAATCACAAAAAGTACAAAAAGGAACAGGGCCAAATAAATTAATATTCTGAAAAAGTATAAAAAGTACAGAAAGGAAAATAATTTTTTAAAAGTTTGACCTAATTGTCTTTCCATGCAAAATTTGATAAATTAGCTTGGAAAAATAGTATCTGAATTTGTAAGGCTTTTCTAAAAAGCTATATTTGTATGCCTTTTTTTTTTTATTTATTTTTTTTTCCTTATTCACTCCTTGTGGAGTATAGGGTCATTACTTTTGATTTCCGCTCAAGTCGATATTTTGCCTTTGCGCTTGCTTCTCTTCTCTTTAATTGTCCGTATTTTAAAATTCAAAATTAAGCTACTTTATAAAGTTTTTAAAAAAGCTAATTTGGATTGTGAGTTTCATTTTTACAAATTCATTCATCATTTTATATAATGATAAAAATTTAAATAAACTGATAAAAAAAATAAAATGAAATGATTTAAATAAAATGATTTATTAAAAAAAGTTATGTTGCATTTAATCCTTTTTGTACCTTAAATTTTGTTTTTTTCGCCCTTGAGATGTCCATTGAAGGACTCTTTTTGGTATCCGTGTTTCTTTCATTTTAAGTACATGCCCGACCCATCGCAGTGTTTTGTTCTTAATGTGTTGACTTAATGGCTCTGAATTTGTTCTTCTGTAGTATGCATATTTTGAGAATGGCTTATAGATATAAGCTCGTTGACATCCCAAAAATGACCAAATCAGCACTAATTTTTTAATTATAAATTGGTAAAATATAATTTTTTTAGATTATTTTATAATCTTTTTAAAAGAAACAGATTATTTGATTTATTTATTTCATTGTAACTTCATGTTTTTTTATAAAACTTTTAAAAATTAGGATTGACTAGCGTAATCAATTAGGATTGACTAGCGTAATCATTATGAATAAAAATTACGCTTTTAAAATAGTGATTTTTATGTGTGATCTTTAAAAAAAATGTGATCATAAGTTGTGTGATCCTTACTGATCACAAACCCAGCAAGATGAAAAAGATCACATATTTGGTGATCATGAAGATCACAAAGTCGATAAGACCCATTTTTTTTAATAGGCTTTAATTATATTATCCACTCTCTTAAATTTTGTTAGTCATTAATGAATAGTTTTTTTTTCAGAAAAAAAAAGTTATTTTTGTCTGTATATTTTAATTATTTTATCTTCCAACTAATTGATGACCTTATGCAATATTCAATGGTTAGAGTTTAATCAATTCTCTATACACTGTCAAAAATATCAAAACAAATTTTTTGATCGTAGCAAAAATATATTTATTAAAAAATAAATTTTATTCTTAATTCTAAACCGCTGATAATCTTTTATTCCTTACTCAAAAAATTATAGTGTCAATTAATAAATTTAAAAAAGTTTTTTCCGTATTTTTTGATATCTTGAAAGTGTTTGATAGGGTTTGGCATGATGGTCTTATTTATAAACTAAAAAAATACTTTAAATTTATGTTTTGTTTTTATTTTTCTCGATTTTTTTTAATCTGAGGAGCCTTAGCTCAGCACAGACAAAACAAATATATAATAATAATATTCTTATTTGTCCACGAAAATTTGTTACTCTTCACCGATTTCAGCAAAAAAATAAATTAAAAAAATTTTCCGAAATCTTACATTTTATCAATTGTCCATGGCGGTGACAAGACCCCAAAAACCAGAATCAAATAAAAAGTCATATAACTTTACTTTTTACATAAATTAATTGAGGTAAAAATATCTTAAAAATTAGTATCATTTTTGATAAATGGTTATTTAAAATGCTTTTCGCTCGACTTTTTGGTTAAAATTTTATTTTTTATATTAATGTGACCTAGAGTCATTTTAAAATATTTAATTCAAAATTAAGTCATTAGTTTGGTTGGACTTTTGACTTGTTACTTTAATCCAACTCCGAAAAAAAAAGTTATGTTGCATTTAATCCAGTAGCAGAGTCTTTGTGGTTTTTTTAGCCCGCCTCTTTATATATATATCCCTGTATATCTTTTGAATTAGTACCTGTCATCATTTGGAAAATTTAATTGAAAAATTTGAAAGGTCTCTTTTTGAATTGATCTTATTGTTTTCTACGGCAAAAGTTTTTTTTTATACAACTCTTTAACTGAATCCAAACATAGCTTTAAAATGTGTTCTTTCTTTAAAAATTTTTATGAATTGATTCTCGCACATTTAAGTATAAAATATTGATAATTTTAAAGACGATACCCAAACAACGATTTAAATTTTGAAATAAATTTTTATCTCAATTATTATTTTGTGAAAAATATCAATTATTTTTGAAGCCTTACAGAAATTTTTAAAGACTCAAAATTTTGACCGCTTTCATATTTAAAATTTTTATAAGTTTATTTTTGGAATTTTATATTTAATTTTGTATTTAATTTGATGAATTTTATAAAATTTAATGTATGTCCTTGAGAATGTATGAATTAAACATCTATCTTTTAATTTTTTTAACTTATTCACTCCTTGTGGAACATAGGGTCATTACTTTGGAATTCTTGATAAATTTTTTTAAGTCGAAAATCATTCAATATCTTCAAAGTATTTTAAGGTAAGTACTTTCAGTAAAAACACGCTTAATTACTCAATTCTAAAAATGTTCCTCAAAAAATAAAACATTAATAAAATCATGAAAATTCCTCAAAATTAATCATGCAGTTGAAAAATTTAATATCCATATATGAAATAGTGACAAATATTGCCGAGGAATTTTTCAAAAGTGAATCAAAATTTATATACATTTTTTGTCTTGCTTGTTAAAAATTCTTTTTCTTAAATTCTATGATAATGTATTAATAATAATTCGAATAAATTAAATTCGATTGATTAATTATAGCTTATATTTTTGAAAACGTTTATTCTCTCTCAAAAAATATGCTCTCTATTTTTATGGAAAAAAAATTGGTATTTTTAGATTTTTCGACTCTTCCATATAAACTGAATGAAGAATCACTAAACTTTTATTCAAAGTATCAAGTCATTAATCGAAATATTAAAAAAAATTAATTAATTACCTTTTTAAAAAAATCAACTCTTCCCTAATCAAAAAAATTCCAATCCATGATTATTTTTAAAACTTACCTTTAAAGGTAATTTTTGATTTAAGCCTCATAGATACCATCAATATAAATTAATGTTATGCATTTACCCAAAAATTTAAAATAGTTATTAATTTCAGCTGTGATTTTACTTAAAATTTAATTATGCCAAATTTGGAAAGTTATTTAAAAAATTTTAAATTCGATAAATAGTATCAAAATAAAAGGTTTTTGAGAAAATAAATCTTAGTTAGAAAAATTAAATGGGTAATAAAAAAGTAAAACAAGTCAAGCAATTGACCGAAGACGATATTTTACATTTATGTATTAAAAGCGAATTTAGCAAAGAAGAAATATTATTTTATTATCAAAGTTTTATCACCGATTGTCCTGCCGGAAAATTGTCAAAGTAAATAGAATGAAATTTTTTTTTTTAAATTAAGATAGTTTAGAAAAGATTTCCTTAAAATACACAGAAAAATTTATCCTCAAAATAAGTCAACAAAGTTCAGTTCACGTATTTTCGATATATATGATCGGAATAAAGATGGTTATTTGGATTTCGAAGAATTTTTAAGAGCAAATAGAATAACGACTGGCAATAACATAAATGAGAAATTAAAAATGGCATTCGAAATTTGTGACCTAAAAAATGATGGCGTTTTGGATAAGGATGAAATGGTGGAGACACTGAGTGACATTTTTACAATGGCCGGTATCGATAAGAAAAATAAAAGCTACAAAAAAATGGCCGAAGAAAAAGTTGATATTATCTATAGAAGATTTAATTTACAAAAAGAAAATTTTCTCACTTTAGAAGAATTTATTCAATGTTATTCAAGTGATGAAAATTTAAAAAACATTTTAAGGGCTACTTTTGTAGAAAAAAAGCCTTTGATTTTTAAACAGCCTATAAACTATCGTGAAATTCATCTGGAAGCGATTCAAAGAGTCCTAAGCTTGTAAAGAGTCCTTATTAAAAAAAAAGAAATCGAAAAGCGAAAAAATCTTAAGCAAGAAATGAATCATCCTAAAAAAGATTAGATCTTGAGAAAAAAATATTCAAATAAAATATTCGAGTAGATAAAAATGTGTTTTATTACGTGTTAATTGATGTGATATTAAAAACGATCAATAGCTCCTACAATAAAGTGTAATGCTCAACATAATAAATAATTCAAAATTTCAAAAAAATTGTTAATTTAATTTAAAAAAAAATTAAATTGATTTATTAGAGGGAAGAGTTAAGTAACCACAGAGTTTTTTTTGCTTGTCAGTTATGCCCAACTCATTAGAAGTATAATTAGTAACACAGCGTAAAATCATATATTTTTTTACAGGGAAACAGCGATATTTATTTGTAAAAGGTTCCAGTCACTTACAACCTTTTTTGTAATTAGGCTTTTTTTTTTAATTTTTTACTCCCTTTATAACTTGTCTCAGTCGGTTACCTGATTTATTGTTTACATACTTGTAAAACTATTTTTGATTGCTTTATTCTCTGCTTGCAATAGCTTCATCATAGCATTTAACGCTTTGTCCACCAACTTTTCCGCTTCCTTTTTAGCCTTATGATACAAACAGTCTTTTTGTTCTAACAGCTATTTTCAAATGCTTTCCATGCTGAATATTTCCTTTTTACCGAATTTTATCTCTCATGTCATTCATGGTGGAATTTTTTTTATTCGACTGATGAACTGAGATGAAAAGATTACTAGCAAAATTATACTTGTCTAAAAACTACTCATACATCTGATTTGAGATCCTAATGGGAACCCTCGTTTAATAGTGTAAATTCTTCTTGACTCTTCAGCAATGGCTAAGTCAAAAACAAAACCAAGTTGTCCATCATTACCTTGAAAAGTAGGAAAGGTAACTTGCTAGCAGTAAAAACAGTCATCAATTGTGTCTAAAATGCCACTTCCTAGATCTAACTTAAGCATTAATTAGACGATCGCTTTATTTATAGTTCGATGACCTGTAAATGCACCCAGTTAAAACTTTTCCTCCATCTTTAATTTTTTCCATCACCTTTTTATAGTCCCTTCCCTGATAGAGTAGAACATTTTGTAACCTTCTATATATGGTAAATAAATTTAATCTAACCAGGTCTCCGTCACTAAAACAACATCATACATTATATTGCAAAAATCTAGAAATTAATTATTTTATTTATATAAAGTTGTTTATTTATTGAATTTGACGAAAAATTGAGTGCAAAAGAAAAAAAAAAAAAGGACTAGTTTGTAGAATTTTTTCCCTAAAATTTGATAAAAAAATTTATTTAAATTTTTCTAAACTTCAAATAAACCAGTCAAAAATTCAAGGTTATTCGATTTAACTTTGCAAAGACTTAAAAAATAAATTATTTTGACTTTTGAAGTTGGTTAAAAAATAAAAATTTAACTAAAGGACCATAAAAAGATTCTTACTTTACATTCATTTTTCGATTTTGCATTAGCTACTTAAACTGGTAATTTGTTCACTCGTTTACCATTCAATTTGTAAAGAAGCTATCTCTATTTTTAGTTCTTGTCAATTGTTTAGCCAATCTTCTTGGATGTCCTCGGATTCCTCCAGCTGGACCATTAGATGAGAGTGCATGACTTTTAATGTGCGCATTCTGTAACTGAATTTAAGTAAGATAAAGTTCAATTGCAAATTGGTTTAAAAATATTCTAAGATCAATTAAAAACACGCTTTTTTATCTTTTTTTACTATGAAAACTATTTTTTCGACTAAATGTTTTCCATGAATTTAAGAGAATGTCGCCAGCTTTAATAAAAAAATTAAATTAATTGATTGAGTTTTAAAACTTTTGTTTGGGTTTTTAAGAATAAGGTTTTTTTTCTAGTCTTGTTTCAACTCTTGTTGATACTTCTTTTGCTCTTTGCTCAATATATTTAATATTTTTTTTCAATCAAATCTTAAATTTAAGAAATTACAATTAATTCTTTTTTGTTTGAAAATATTTTTCGATTTTTGTAAATAAAAAATTAATACTTATCAATAGGTTAAAAATTTAATATCCAAGAGGGTATGTTGAATCAACCAGAAATCATGTTTTTTTTTGTAAAATAAATTTATTAGGTGTTTTATGCTCAAATGGTCCTCTTAAAGCAATGTAGCCAAGGAGTGAGTATGATTCATAAATTTATGGCAAGAAACAAGAAAATTTTAAATAAAAGCGTATAGCCTTAAACCTCAAATAAATACATTTTCTTCTAAAAAGCGCTGAGCCTGATTCATCACCAAAATCTTCAAAGAATATATTTTAAGGCATTGTAAATTTTCATACAAAAATTCGAATACAAAATTTAAAGGCTGTCAGTATCGAACACAATAAATTTAGTAAAATTTACCATAAACTTATTTAAAGTATCAAAAAAAAATTATATTTTTTAACTCTTTATTTTTTTTCCGAACATATTAAAAATAAAACAATTAAATCAATGAAAAGATATCAAATCAATTAAATTTACAACTTTTTTCAAATAAATTGCAACTAAAATCTTAAAAGCTCATTTTTTTTAATCGACAACAAATTAAGCACTCATCCAAATAGTAAATTACTTGAAGTATTTATTGATAAAAGTGAACATTTTTATGCAATCCGTCGATCAGACCAAATCAAGTGAAAGCGTATTACTCAATCCTGAAGACGAAACTCTTAATGATGCGGAATCATTTCCATATCAAAAAGTCTTGCAAAAGTCTAACAAAAGGATAAGAGGAAAGAATATTGAATTTTAAAACTACCTGAATTTTTGGATAATTTTTGAGGAAATGGAATCGAAAGTGCAAAACGGTGAGATAAACGGGAATTTTTGAGAGTTAAAGAGCAAACAAGATGGGATTAGTCGATTGTTATTGTCGGTTCATGGGTCAGCTTTGGTTTCAGAATTGATCAATGATAATCGATGGAAATTCAAAGAATCAGAGGAGACTCATTCGAATCATCCCGAACAAATGGTTGTACTAGTAAAAAAAATTAAATTTTTTTTGTAGATTTTTTTTAAAGTTTTCTTTTACTAAAAAGGTTTTTTTATTGATTAAATCGAAAAAATTAAATTTTTTTGGTATTTTTGCTTATTATGATTATTTTAATTAAAAAAATTGACGCAATTATTATTTATTAATTCTGTGGAATTTTTACTAACAAAAATTGTGCACAAATATTAAAAGTCAAATTTAATTTCTTAATTAAAATTTGGATTTTGTACTACAGATTTATCTGTAAATTTTTAAGAAGTGAAACAAACAATGTTTCATTTTAGAGTCCAGTTTAAAAAAAAATTTTTAAAGAAATATTTGCCAATAGATTGATTATTTTCAATTAAATTGAATGTAAATTTAGAATTGAAAAAAAACTCTTAATTCAATATTATTTAAGGAGCGATGAAAGGATTTTAGCATTTAAATAAAATAAATTTACAAATTGCAAACAATAATTCTGTTAGGTTAGATAATAGACACAAAAAATAAATTGATCATTAATATTTTCTTTTTAAAGAGAATTTATTTTTTTTGTTGAATTTAGTGAAATATATTTTTTTTCATGTTGTTTTATCATCAGAGTTTAAAAAGCTAAATTTTTTCAATTTAAATAAATGAAAAAGGATTTAATTTTTGTAATTTTTGGAAGGTTTGCATGCAAATTCGCAATGCAAAATTTTAATTGAAATAAATTGAGCCTTACCTTCATTGTGCCAAATAAAATTTACATTTGGTCCATGGCGTGGAGGGGAAAAGTATTCAAATCGATTTTTAAAAATTGTTACGACCAAGGAATAAGAATTTTGAAAAAAATCATTTTCTTTTTAGATAAAAAAAAAAATTTATCAAGTTATTTTTTGTAAATTATTTTATGTTTTTTTCTTAAATTTAGATATAATTTTTTTAAATCATGACAAAAATTTTTTTTGAAATCTATCGCACTTTTTGAAATATTTTTAGTAAAATATATTTTTTGAGTATCAAACGTTTTATTGATTAAAAATTATTGATTTGAGAATTAAATCTAATTGTACAATAATTGTTATTAAAATATAAAGTAAGAATTGTCAGATATATTGTAAATTGCTACAAAAATATAAATTATAAATTATAAACTAGTTATATTATTAGATTTTATTATAAAAGTAAATCTTATTTTAGCGGAATTTTAGATCCCTTTGGCCCTTAACCAAGTTTTGTTTCTTTGTTGAAGCATGTCAATGTTTCCTTACTTTAAATATCATTTATCGATTTGGGCTTCAATAAACTACTTAACTTTATTTTACATCGCTGTTCCCAGCCCAAAGCCACTTCCAAAATCTAAAACTAAACTCTACAAAAGTCTGCAAAAGTCTGCAAAAAATATTTCATTTAAAATTGTATCATTTATATGGTGTGCACTCTGCAATATGTATTTTGATATTGCAGACTCTATCTTTTTAACATAGTATGTTAAATCCAAAATTGTACTTCTGCATAAATTCTACTAGGAAACAACTATTTATTTCATGATTAAAACTCGGTTTCGATCATTTTGAGCACCAAAAATTGCTTATAAACTTTAAGTTGCCTTAATTTTATTTGAATTTGAAATTTAGCCACTTAATAAATTTAAATAAGAAATTGAAAAATCTTTAAAAATTTTGTCAATTTAAATATTGAAATATTGTTCAAATATATGTTTAATTTAAATTCTACTTGTAGGAAACCAACAGTTAGTTTTATTAACAATAAATTTAACAATTGAATTAAAGTTTTAATTGTTAATATGAGAGAACTTTTGCTCGCTTTCCAAAGAAAATAACTCAATGTGATGGTTGCACCATTTGCTCAAATCAATCTGATCAATTTTGTATATTGTCTCAATTATTTCGTTTGTTGATTGAGCTGCCCTAGAGCTCACAGCAGCATTTATTTTACGATATCGAGGACTTGAATTTTTGACATTGCTCTTAAAAAATTCCATATTGGTCAATATTTTATGAGCATTCTCCTCTGATCTATTCATATAACCCATAAAAGATAAATTAGCGCTGTTCAGCTTGTTTAGTTTGTCCAAAATTAGTTTTAAGTATTCAAGAGCTTTAAATTGGTGCTTTTCCCACAGCTTAATCATCAACAAAAGAAGACTACCTATTCCAAATGCTCCAACGCTTGCTCCTGTTAAAAAAATTTGAAAATCTAATTTTAAACAAAAAATTTATTTACCCAGCAAAATAGCTCCGAGTGGAGGAAATGAAAATCCTCCCAAGACCAAAACTCCAGTTCCGCCAAAAGCAATGCTTTCCACCGCGGCTGTAGTAGCTGATGCACCTGTGATCATTCCCAAAGATGCGCCAACTTTTGGTAGTAAATTGCCGAAGCCGATGCGATTTTCAACAATGGTAATTTTGTTTTCAATATTTTCTTTCAAAGCAGTTATTTTGCCATCCAATTCAATCGATTCATTTCTGGAAGACTTTGAATGCTCCAAAAGTTTGCTAATACCATTCGACATATTTGAAAGAGCCAAGTCAATATCGAGCAAATCTTCTTCGTCAAGTTCTTTTTCGGTTTCAGGTTTTAAAGCCTCTGACATCACATTCATGTGCACTATGGCTTCTTCCAAATGAGGCAATGCCATTTTTAAATTATGCTGTGTATTTATGACCAATTTTATGAATGATTGAATTAGAGTTGAAAAAAAGTTTGCTATGTCTGAGAATTCTTTTATTTCTTGTTCCATTTTTGAGAGCAAATCCTTGATGGTAATGACCATTTCAGGTATTTCTTGTAAGCGGCTTTGGAAATCTAGCGAGGCGAAATTGGTTCCAATGGCTATGAATTTACAAAATGTTCTAGTTTGGGAATCGTTTTCAAGACCATGGGCTTTGGCAACATTTAAAAGCTCATTTTCGCTTATGAGTGGAATGTCAACTAGATCCCATCCATCATGGGATTTTATTTTTTTAAATGTATTCTCCAAATGAGTCCTAAAATCTTTTCTAATGCGATTATTGTCGGACATTTGTTTTAAGGTTTTTTGGAATTTTTTTATAACTGCAAAAAACTTAGTCTTTTAATTATAATTTTTTTTAATTTCCAAATATTCAGGTAATGTTTTTTTTGGTTAGATTTACTAATGCAAGTAAGCTTCAAGATGGTTTGAGTTTTTTGTTCTGATTCAAATTTATGACTAAGCTAGACTTTAATTACTTAAATTTAATTTAAATAAAATTTCTTAATTTTGAACAAAAATCATTTTGTTTGAAATTTTGATAAAATAAAAAATAAAATTTTGTTTCCCAATGAGTTTGAGACTAAGATTACTTAGGCCAGTTTTGAAAATATCAAAGCGGCAGAATTACATAATTATTTAATTCAAATTAGCAATTTATTTTTAACTGCTTTCTTGAACACCTTGAATATATGATATTTTATGTTTATTTATAAATTCTCACCTTAATCAGCAATTTATTTGGCTTTAATTTCTAAAATAATTTTTAATAAAGAGTTAAAAAAAAATCACAGCTAATTTTGATTCAGAGTCAAAATGCCTCCAAGTAAAATACCTCTGAAAACTTAATTCTTTTTAAAAATCAGAGTTGTTTACAAGTCTCAAGTCAAGTCCAAGTATGGAATTTTTTTTCTAAAGTAGTAGTAGAAGTTTTAACTAAAGCATAAATTTTAATTTTAATTTTAATCAAATGATCTAAGTTCTACACGACTATTTGAGTCGTAATCTAACATAATATTTTTTCGACGATTCCGTTTTCCTCCACGTTTGACTTTACACTTTTCGATTTTCAATTTCATTAACCAGATATTTGTTCAGTCAACTAAATTGTTTATTATATGAGTCAGTTTCGTAACTTTTTGCCTTTAATTTTTCCAAAACTTTGGTGTCATCCGGGTAAATCTTACCTATATTCGAAATCGAATCTGGTAGAACGCTTTTATGTAAGATAAATAAAGTCGATCCTAGAACTGACTCTTGGGGAACTCCACTTTTAACTTCTGAACAATCAGAGCAATGGTCTCCTAGGTCAACTCTTTGTCTTCTGTGTGATAAAAATGAACATATTCATTTGTGTAGGGCGTCGTCTATTCCATTTACTGAAAGCTTCAGTAAAAGACACTTATTTTTATAAAAATTCATGCTGTAGGGAATTTTTTACAAAAAAAAATATGAAGCCTTTGACTTGGATTTTTAACAAATTAAGTCTGAACATAAATTTAAAAAAAATTGGATTTTAAACATTAAAAAGCCCAAATCAAGAATCGCAAGATGGATAATCTAAAAAATTGTATAAAAGATAATATCGCATAAAATTTTTATGTATTTTTGCTCCTCTAATAAGAACAGACTTTTTTTCCAGTATTATAACAAGTACAAATAAAATTGGCTCTAAAAAAGTCCCAAATTGAAGTCCTAGTCATTAAAACAAAAGTTTAAAGTCAAAAGTCATTAAGACTTTTGTTTTAATGACTAGGACTTCAATTTGGGATTTTAAACAAATCAGATAAAAACGAACAAGACACAGATAACCTTAAATCTTCAATTTTAACCCAAATAATAAGAATTAAAAAAATTTTGAAACTAATCATTATTAAATTTATGTATTTTATATTCATTAAAAATAGCTAAAACTGAATTGTCTTTTAAAAAAAGGAGAACCATTTAATTTAATACAATTTTATTCTTTTTTTAGAGCCAATTTTATTTGTACTTGTTATACAGTACATCCTAAAACTAACTTCATCGATTTATTTCCTCTCCTCTTCCTTACCTCTTCCTTTCTTCTAAGAAAAAAGAAGGAAAAAGCAGGAAAAAATTGTATAAAAGATAATATCGCATAAAATGTATTTTTGCTCCTCTAATAAGAACAGACTTTTTTTTCCAGTATTACAGTACATCCTAAAACTAACTTCATCGCTTTCTTTTCCTTTCCTCTTCCTTTCCTCTTCCTCTCTTCTTCCTTACTTCTTCCTTTCCTCTTCCTCTCTTCTTCCTCACTTCTTCCTTTCCTCTTCCTTTACTCTTCCTCTCTTCTTCCTCACTTCTTCCTTTCCTCTTCCTCTTCCTTTCCTCTAAGAAAAAAGAAGGAAAAAGAAGGAAGAGGAAAGGAAGAGGAAAGGAAGAGGAAAGGAAGAGGAAAGGAAGAGGAAAGGAAGAGGAAAGGAAGAGGAAAGGAAGAGGAAAGGAAGAGGAAAGGAAGAGGAAAGGAAGAGGAAAGGAAGAGGAAAGGAAGAGGAAAGGAAGAGGAAAGGAAGAGGAAAGGAAGAGGAAAGGAAGAGGAAAGGAAGAGGAAAGGAAGAGGAAAGGAAGAGGAAAGGAAGAGGAAAGGAAGAGGAAAGGAAGAGGAAAGGAAGAGGAAAGGAAGAGGAAAGGAAGAGGAAAGGAAGAGGAAAGGAAGAGGAAAGGAAGAGGAAAGGAAGAGGAAAGGAAGAGGAAAGGAAGAGGAAAGGAAGAGGAAAGGAAGAGGAAAGGAAGAGGAAAGGAAGAGGAAAGGAAGAGGAAAGGAAGAGGAAAGGAAGAGGAAAGGAAGAGGAAAGGAAGAGGAAAGGAAGAGGAAAGGAAGAGGAAAGGAAGAGGAAAGGAAGAGGAAAGGAAGAGGAAAGGAAGAGGAAAGGAAGAGGAAAGGAAGAGGTTGAAGTTAGTTTTAGGATGTACTGTAATAAAAATTTTATGCGATATTATCTTTTTTACAATTTTTTAGATTATCCATCTTGCGATTCTTGGTTTGGGCTTTTTAATGTTTAATATTCAATTTATCAATTGCCATTAAGCCATTAAAATAAAAACGGTAATGATCACCGCCTCACACTATTGATACGGCTTCTTTTTCTGTAATTGAGGAACTTCTTTCTGCAGGAGTCAATTTTCTTCTCCAATATGCATTCGGTTTCCATTCACCATTTCTCTTTAAAGAAAGAACACCCACTATATCACTCGCATCCATTTCTAGCTTGAAAACATCATCGAAATTAAATTTGTCATTTAAAAGATTAAAAGCATAATTACATTTATCATCTAAATGTTCTTTTGTTATTCTTGAATGAAACAAAAAAAGATTGAACTATTTTTGCATAGTTTTCAATAAATTTCCGATAAAAACTTGTAACCCCGAGAAAACTTTGAGGCTTTTTGACCGGTTTAGGTCTTTTAAAATTCTTGGTTATTTTTCTTTGTCTTCACATGGTAAAAGTTCCATTTGAAACATTTTCTAAATGTTTTTCTTCATTTTTCGTAAAGAAAAATTAATCATTTCTAATTTTAACGCTGCATCTCTCAATTTCTCAAAAATTATATTTAAGTGGATAATTCAAGAAGATCTTCTACTGTTTTTGAAAAAACAATTTAACTAAATCAAGGTTAGCTAAAAAAAAATTTCCAAAAATATCCTTGAGAACTTAATCAATTATTCTCTGAAATGCAAAAACTGGACTGGACTGGTCTGCGAAAATTGCATTTTTGTGATATGTGCATAAGCATGCGCTATTTTTGATCCCACGTTAAAACTAGAAAAAGCTGCAATACCCATGTAAAATTCTCGTAGGCGATCTCTTAGAGATATTAAAAGAAAAAATTATAAAATATCTTTCAAAGATCCTTAAGAGAAATTTCATTGAAAAAATTTGTCAGGGTGTATTTTTTTGTCTCGTAATGTTATTTTTATTATCGAGAGGTAACCTTAAGATCTTCTAAAGAAAAAAAATGTTTTATAATGAGGTGATTTAAGTTAACTAGATGAATCATTAATAAAAAAAAATTATGATACTATATCTAATTAAATGTAATTTTTTATTCATCATTTATTTGTTTTTCTATTGTGTATTTTATATCAAGATGAGTTCAGTATTTCACTATTTTTCTCACTAAGGAGTAAATTTTAAATTTTAATTTAAAAAGAATAAAAAAACAAAAAATAAAAAGTATAAATAATAATAAAAAGTGCTTGTAAACAATTTGTTTTTCTGTACTAAAAAGTGATTTTTATATTATATTCATAGTGGCCTTTAATGTAAATTTAAACTAATTTATTTGAGTAGTATTCAAATTTTATTTCATTGAATTTCTAATCGGAAAATTACAAAAGAAGGAATGGGTTAAAAGCAACTTCATTCAATATGAAAAATGTGTTTTTGTTATGGTTGTTTTTTAATTTCTGTTTTCTTTTTTAATTTTCCGAAATTATACCAGAATCCCATTTATTTCATTTGACAATCGTATCGGAAAATTACAAAAGAATGGAGAAGCTAATAAGCAGCTATATTGAACTTTATAATTGTGGAGCGGTTCTTGAAAAACATTTTAAAGTGAAGCGACAGTAAAATCTTGCTATTGGCTCCAATTTTATAGGCTATATGTGAATAATAATATAATAATTTGTCGAAGAAATTAAATCCGAAATGGCAAGGTGAAATTTCTGATCAATTTTCAATTTGTTCTTTTTGCTCAAAATTTTAAATGAGTCATTTTATTGCATTGCATTGCAATATAAAATTGAAATTTTAAAGTTTTAAAAGGCTAAAGACTGTGTAAATTGCAATGCAATGAAATCGCGCATTTAAAAATTTTGTACAAAAAAAGCAAATAGAAAAAATATTAAAAATCCACTTTGCCAAAAAAAATTTGTTTTTTAAAAATGTCAGAATCGCCATTGACTTTTTTGAAAAAAAAGAAAATTTTTGAAGATGAATCTTCCGAAGATAATTTATACCTGAAAAAGAAAATCAAACATAATCAAGGAGTGAATGAAAAAAATAAAGCCATATTAAAATTTCTTTATTTAATTATGACAATATAATAAATTTCTTGAAAATATTGAAAAAATTAATATCTAATTAAATTAAATAATATTTATGCCTAATTAGCAAATATAACCACTTATACATGCAAGTTTATTAAAATTTTAACATAATTTATGATATTAAAAATTAACATAAATTATTCTTGAAAAATTAGAATAATTCTCTTACCTTGGATTGTCTAGCAAAATTTGATATGCTCGCCAAAAACGATACCGGGATCGTCTCAAAAAGCTTTCTTTTAGAAGAAAATCATCATCTAGTAGCTCTTCGGAAAATGACGAACGAAAATTAGAAATTAATCAAAATAAATTACCTGTTAAAGAAATAGACGATCAAAACATTCTTGGTAAAACTTATTATTTTTTTCTTAATATTTTTTTAATATTGATAATTATTAGATTTTCACTCAGATAATAATTTAAGTGCTGATGATTTAAGCAACAAAGATATTTTTTCCGAGTCCGAATTATCAAAAACAACTGCTGATCTTAGTGATAAATCTCAATCTTCTGAGGCAGAAGATAAAATTGATGATTCACCTACAGCTTTGTATGAAAATGCTGATATAAAGAAATCAGAATTTCTTCTAGCTTTGAATTTAATCAAAATTCGTCATAATTTAGCCGAAATTGCAATTAATGATATATTAAAATTAATAAGAATCATTTTACCACAACCTAATATCTGTCCGAAAACATTCAATTCATTCAATAAAAAATTCAGCAATGTCAAAGAATCGATGTATTATGAATTATGTCAATATTGTAATATTTCGGCTCCTCTAATTTTATTCAATAACAATTTTACTGAGAAAATAGCTTTGTGTCAACAATGTCAAAAACCATGCTCAAAGATGGTTTGTTTTGATTTAAAATCTCAATTAATTACTATTTTAGAAGACTCGGAAAAATTAAATCAAATAAAAGAAAGTTTTCATCTTGCTAAAAAAAACAAAAGTCAAGGCTTAATAAAATCAGCTTTAGATGGCAGCGTGTATAAATCATTCATTAAAAATTTAAGTGGCAATGAGATTCCATTGTCACTAAATCTTTGTACTGATGGGTGTCCTTTGGTCAGATCCAAAAATTACTGTTTATGGCCTCTAGTTTCAACTATCATTGAACTGAACCAATCGACAAGAGAAAATTTTAATAATTTAATTATTCTTGGTATTTTTTATCTCCATTTATAATATTTTCTATTATGGAAGAATATATTGAACTGCAATGTGAAATTTTGGTACAAAAATTACAGTACAAAAAGTAGAAACGCTATAATTTATTTTCTAATTGTGCAAAAATGGTCCTATAAAATGTACAACTGTACAAATTTGTACAACCGAATTCAAAGCTCTGCAAAAACTCTGCAATTTATTGAATTTTTAATCAAATTTTTTTGGTGGTGTGCATTTTACAGAAAATTTCAGTATTTTTGCAGATCTTTGAATTTGGTTGTAAAAATTTGTTCAATATTGTACGTTTTATAGGACCATTTATACACATTTAGAAAATAAATTATAGCGTTTTTACTTTTTGTACAGTAATTTTTTGTACTAAAATTTTACATTGCCCTAAAATATGACTTATTATTTAACTTACTTTAATTATTAAATTTAAAGGCCTTTGGTTAAACAAACAAAAACCTGATTACAATTTTTTTTTCGAAAAATCACTGAAAAATCTTTCAGAGTTAATTAATATTCCTCTTGAATTCAAAGGTATATTTTTTCTAGTTTTTATTAAACTTTAACTTTAAATTTTGATATTTTTTTAGGATTAAAATTCAGAGTTAGATGTCAAAGTTTGATAGCTGACTTACCAGCAAAGGCTTCCGCTTTAAATATAATGCAATTTAATGGAAGATATGGTTGTGCAACATGCTTTCATCCAGGTGAATATGATAATGTGTCCAGGAAAATGATTTATGGTCCATTAAATGTAAGATATTATTATAAATTTTACTTAATTGACACATTTTTTTCTTACATTTGTTTATTTTTTCTTAAATTTTTTTAAATTACTACTGTCATTTAGTTCAAATTAAAAACTACAAAGGACTATGAAAAATTAAGCCTTTTGACAGATAAAAGAGCAAAAGAAAACTTATTTGGAGTAAAAGGACCATCACCATTCTTTAACGTTATTGCAATTCCTGATCAGGTTCCGTTTGATTATATGCATCTAATATTACAGGGACATTGTAGATGGCTGTTAAAACAATATTTTGAAAATCAAAATTCAGATTGCTTTATTGGTAATTTGTTATTTTTAAAAATGAAATTTATTGAAAAAATATTTTAAACTTTAATAGGAGACAAACTATGTCAAATAAACAAAATTCTTTCAACTATAAAATTTCCAAGCGAATTTTCCAGAAAATTTAAACAATATGATTCTAAACTTCAATACAAGTCATCTGAATTAAAACAATTTTTATTTTTCGTTTCTGTTCCTGTTCTAATGAAATTTTTGCCAGTTCCATATTGGAACTTACTTATATTATACGTTTTTTCAACAAGAATTTTCTATGAACCGATTGATAACCGAGATATGCTTGAAGTTGCTAAAAAGATGATTGAAAGTTATCACGATTCAATAGGCAAATATTATGGTACTAGTGAATATAATTACACTATTCACGCACATCTTCATCTATATGATCAAGTTATTATGCATGGTCCACTTCAATGTCATAGTGCTTTTTTTTTTGAGGTAATTTTTGGAAAAAAAAATTTAAAAACTCAAAAGTTTTAAGGGTTCGCTTGGAAATATGAAAAAACTAATGATGGGAACTAATGGTTTTTTATGCCAGCTCAGTAAAAAGCTTTTTGTTTCTAAGAATTTTTTCAATGTTTTAAAAAAATATCAAAGTAAAAATCATGAATTAAAAGATTATATAGATTTTTTAATGAAAGAACATAAGAAGAAAGATCAACTTCTAAGGCCTGTTTTCAGAGAAAGATTAAGTGAATTAGAAAAAAATTTGTTCAAAAAAATTAAAATTGATTTTCAAGATGAAATTTTAGTTAAATCAGATCGAGCCTTGGTTTCTGGGCAGAATTTTTGCACTTTAAATTATGATAAAAAAGGAAATAATAATCATACAGTATGTTTTATAGGAAAGAAGTCTGAAAAATATGGGAAAATTTTAAAATTTTATGAGTATGAAAATAGCCTTTATGCATTGATCGTAAAACTTGATGTTTTAAATAATTTTCGAGATTTGGATAATTTATTTTCTAAAGATTTTTCTGCACTAGTTAATATTGAATCTTTTACACATTTTTTCAAAATATTTGAGCTAAAATCAAAGCATAGAATAATAAGATGCGATGCTATTATGTGTAAATGTATAATAATAGAAAAATATATTACCAAAGTCTCATATAAATTTGAACATGACTAAGCTTAATTTGTAATATATAAGCTGTAATTTATTTTCAAAGCAATTATTTTTAAATAAAACAGAATGACAAAAGATTTTCTTTTAATTTATTTTGAGAGTGATAACTCTTTTACAGTAATTAATGATGAAAAGAAAAAATTCATTAATAGTAAAAATATAAGAGTTGAGTTCAACAAAAAATGGTATAATGGAACAATTAAGTACAGAGGTATTAAAGAAAAAACTTTTAAAAATATTTTTATAAATTAAAAATATTTTCAGGCAGTGAAACTAAATGTCATTCAAAAGCAAAAAAAATGGAACTTGGGGAATATTTATCATCAACTAGTGAGTCTGAAATTTTAGACGAATCTTTTAATGTGAATAATATGCAAAAAAGTAATTTTTTTAATTTAATTTCTTAAAGTTTACTATCACAATTTTTCAACAAATATTTAATTTTGTTTATAATTCCTAAATACGTTAACTTTTATCCAAATTATTAAATATATTTAGAGAATAAAAGAAGCTTGAATGAAAATCTGTCTATTCTTGAGACATTTCTCAATGAAGAACAAATTGAAAATGAACAACCATTTACCTCTGAAGGGGAAAGCACTGAAGTATTCATTAAATTAATTTGAAATAAAATTTTATTTTTTATTTTTTAAGTTAAAAAAGGAAGTTGAATTATTACATTTCAAAATAGATGAGATTAAATCAATTCTAGTTGAAATGCTAGAAAACACCAAAAGAAAAACAAAAAACCAAGTTTGGCCAACAGAAGTGGTAATTTTAAGAAAATTTTTAACAATATAACTCAAATTTTATTTAATTCAAAAACGAATTTGAAATTTATTTAATTGAATATTGTTGGGGTTTAAATTAAAATTAAAAAATTTAAAAAATAATTATGCTATTTAGATGTGGAATGGCAAAAATATGCTTGACATTGCTGCTTCGTCTTGGAATAAATATATCACTTCCTTAATGGAAATTCTTTTTTCTGAAGAAGAAAGAACAAATGGTATAATAATTTTACCTGGCCAAACTACCAAATCAAAAAGATATCCTCTTGAGTCGGAAAGAGTTGAAATTTTGAAAAGTAAGCAATTGATAAAAAAGATAACAGATTTTTCATGTTCTTTTTATTTAGATTGTGCAATAGCTAAAGCTAAACCTTCTCCCGACAAAATTGAGCAAACCTGGAAAGAATGTGTAACAATTGCTAATAGAAAATGTTGGGACACCAAAATCAGAAAAAAATAACCTTCTTTATTAAAAATCTTAAAATAATGTTTAATTAATAATTTTTTTCCATGTATTTTTTTCAAAAAATTTAAATTCGTTTTTAATTAAAATTGCAATAATGAGAAAGTTTAAATTAATTTGTTTTTTAAAATTTGTAAAAACTATCTGACTCAATTAATTAATC
This sequence comes from Brachionus manjavacas, assembly GCA_019054805.1. Lineage (NCBI taxonomy): Eukaryota > Metazoa > Rotifera > Eurotatoria > Ploima > Brachionidae > Brachionus > Brachionus manjavacas. Next base: position 8,822,642 of record JAHQIY010000003.1, on the reverse strand, counting down.
TTAAAGATTGTGAAATATGAACATTTTTTTCAAAATTTTATTTCAAAACTGAATAATAAATGATAAAATAAATTCAAATCTTTTAATGCATTAAATTCATTTGGTTTTATTTATAATAATTATTAAAAAAAAATTATTCGAGAATCTACAATTAAAAATGAAGAGATATCTAAGAGAAAAACGTAACAATTATCTCCTTAGAATCTTAGAAGAATATTTTCACGATCTCTGTTTTTTCTCGTTATATTTCTAAATGAGATCTCTTGAGAGTCTCTTTATTTTTTTTCTTATGGGATAATGCTGGGTCAAAAACCGAAAATGGTAATTTGAATCACATTAAAAAGTTAAAATTATCATTTCATTTGGAGGCAAAAAATTCAATTATTCGAGATATGGTGCGTGGTTAAAAATTAGGAAAAAAAACTACACACAAAATTAAAATAAATTAAAAATAGTTTTTAATTTTAATAATTTTAAAGTAATTCGATCCTAAATTATGGTGGGGGATTAAAATAAAAGATTTTGAATAAGTACTCGATTCAAAAATTGATTTTTAAATTAAGTTTTTAAATACAATTAAGAATAAATAAATTTAAAAAAATATTAATAAAACGTTTTTCATATTACAAAGCCACAAAAATTAAATTTAGATTTTTAATATAAATTTGGATTTTTGCTTTAGATTTTTTGTAAGTTTTTAAAGGTGTAAAATACAATGTTTCTAATTTTTTTAAAGAAGCAAAAAATCAAAAAATTAAACCTTGACAGTTGTTTAAAAAAAATTTAGAAGATTTTTAGTGAAATAAAGGGGTTTTAAGAGTGATCATTTATAGTTTGGGCGAATAAATATTTTTTTAGCTTTAACATAAATTTCATTTAAGTAGCGTTTTACTTACATTTAAATTTTGACTTTCAATCACGAGTATCTAAGAATTAGAAGCCAAAAAGCCTGATTTTAGTAAAACGAGGATGGTTGAATTACCATTTTTTGTCTGCCTCATGGACCTAAATAAACACTAATTTAAAAAAAATCAATTATTTATTTATTTATTTATTTATTCAATGAACGCCTTGTAGGCGATGTAAAAAAAATAATAAAAAAAAAAATTAAAATAAGTTTAAGACAAAAAAAAGAGTAGCAATTAATAAAAAAAAAATATCAAAGAGTTTCTATCCATTGTAATGAAGTTTAATCCTAAAAAAATTGCATTGGTGCAGAAAATTAATTCTTTATAAATTTGATGATTAATAATTTTATTTTATTTTTATTTATTTGTTTATCTGTACCGAGCTAATGCTCCTTCAGAGTTTAAAAAAAAAAAAATTAAATAATGAAAGGTAAAATAAAATAAAAATAAAGTAAAAAGGATTATAATAAACGAAATTTAAAAAAAGAAAAGATATTTAATAAATTGATTTTTAATTTTAGAGGTTAGACATGTTTAAATATTTTAAAAATCAGGAAAAAAGGAGGAAATAGTAAGGTAGCAATTACACAATGGAGTTTGATATTCGATAATTTAATAATAATAATTTTAAATCATACTTCATCTTTTGATTTGTATTTAAGATTTTAAATTCTAAAATCAAAGATTTTTCTTTTAATTTTTTAGTAAAGCTCATTTAAATTTTTCGAAATTTTCAAATAAAAATTTAATTTATTTACAAATCGATAAATTAATTATTGGAATTTTCTACTCTTTTAAAAAATTCTCTGAAATTCTTTTAAAAACTTTTGTAAATAACTTTGATAACTAAATATAACTTTTAACTAAGTTGATTTATCAGTTTTTTGATAAAAGCCAACTATTCATTTTTACACCTGTTAATTTAGAATTATTTTAATTTTTTTGACAGCTTTAATTCAATTAAAAGCTTTTTCGAAGATATTTTTCACTTTTCTAATCTAAATCTAGAGATAAGCATATTTCCTGTCTAAGTTTTTAAATTTTCTAAATAATAATAAATCTTTCATCAACCTTAAAGCATTCTCATAAAATAATCCTAAAAATTCAAATTTATCTCAAGGTAAAAAAAGCGCTGATTATTGCTTTAATGTTATACAAGCCAAATCCCCACCAACATAAACAGACGCTAAAACCTAGATCATGTGATTTAATTTTTATATTTAAATTTTAATAATTTTGTATTTAAATATTCAAAAATGAAAGAGTCTAATATTGGACCATTTGAACGGATTCGTGTGCCGGGCGCTGATGATCCAAAGAATGCACTTGAAGTATTTAAAAATCAATATGAAAACTTTAGTAAATTTGATCAGTTTTAATGTCTAATATTTTAATTTATCTATGAATAGGAAGCTTGAAAAAAATTAAAAGGGTGCCCAAGCAAACCGAAGTTTTAATAATAGGTGGCGGCATCATCGGATCTTTTGTTGCCTACTGGATTAAAAACACTTCACCCTACTTGAACGTAACCGTCATTGAAAAAGATTCCAATGTAATTTTCTCTTTTCCTAACCATTTTAAATATTTCTTAATTTCTTCAGTATCCAAAATCGAGTACTTTTTGGTCACTGGGTGGATTTAGACAGCAATTTTCATTATCAGAAAATATCAAAATGTCTCTTTTTGGGGCTGACTTTATGAAAAATTCTAAAGAGTACCTAAAATGTGGCAAAGGTTTGTTCATATTTGAAAATAAATGATAAACTTTAGCTAAAAATTTTCAAATTTAGACGATAACGTTGATCTTGAGTTTAACCACGATGGATATTTATTCTTGGCTTCGAAAAAATCAGCAGAACAGCTTTATAACAACCACAAAATTCAATTGTAAAAAATTAAAAATTTAATAAAAAATTTATTTAAAAATTAAAAAAAATAGAGCTAATGATGCTAAAGTTCGTTTATTAAACAAAGATGAATTAAAGGAAAAATTTAAATGGATAAATACTGACGGTGTAGAACTGGCTAGTTTCGGTATAAAAATTAATTTTCTTTTTTACTTGCCATATTTATATTTAATTAATAAAAAAAGGCTACCAAAATGAAGGTTGGATCGATCCCAGAAAATATCTCCTTGCTGTAAGAAACAAGGCTGCATATCTTGGAACCGATTATGTTAATGGTAAAATTGAACCAAATTCTTGAGGAATCAATTGTTAAATTATTTAAAATAAAGGAAACTTAATCGGTTTTGAGAGTGACGTAAATGATCAAATTATTTCGAATAAACAACAAATTTTAAAAACAGCCTTGGTAAACTCAGATTAGATTAGATTTAATTTTTATTCTATCTTTTTTTTTCCAGATCGATACTATGGATGGAAAAATAGTTCCCATTAAATTTCAAAAAGTTATTAATGCAGCAGGACCTTGGGCAGCTGAAGTAGCCAAATTAGCGAATATTGAATTACCAGTCGAACCAAGAAAGCGTTACATTTACATGTTCTATTCAAAAGATGGTCCAATTTTGAATGTCCCGCTAACAATAGATCATACTGGAGTGTTCATTAGACGTCAAGGTTTATCAAATTATTATTTCTGTGGGTTAAATCAAAGTGGGGATAAAGAGTCTAAAAATATGGATTTAGATCATATAGATTATGATTATTTCGAAAAAGAAATCAAGCCAGTTTTGATAAACCGAGTGCCAAGTTTTAAAGAAATGAAATTGGTTAATGCATGGTCTGGTTATTATGAGTACAACACTTTGGACCAAAATTTAATTATTGGTAAGCACCCGGTTCATCAGAATTTTATTTTTACAAATGGCTCATCCGGACATGGTCTTCAACATAGTGCGGCTATAGGCAAAGCTGTGAGTGAACTAATCATTCATGATTCATATAAAACAATTGATCTAAAACGATTCGGCTATGAAAGAGTTATTCGAGATAGCCCGATTAAAGAAATTGAGGTTGTCTAGGAGCTTTAGTTTACAATTATTAATAAATTTTTTAGCAATCTTCAGTTTCAATTTTAATCTTATGATATTTAGTTCAAGTGTATGAAATTATAATTAAAATATAAAAAAGGGATTTATTCATTAAAAAATTTAATTTAAACTAGAATTAAAAAAGAAAAAGTTACTAAAAAATCAAAAAAAATGATATTTTAAATAATCTTTTTGGTTTAAAATTTGAGAATTTCATAATATGCCTGAAAATAAAAAAAATAAAAAATTTATTTTTATTTGATAAATTAAGTTTAAAGAAAAAAGAACCTGATTTAATAAAAAATTTCAAAAAACATAAAATTAAATTTAAAAGAAAAATTCAGATTTAAAATTTAATATTTTAATTAGTTTTATTTTATTTTTTTTAATTCAAAAACAATTATATTGTTATCAAAAGCTTCACAATGTAATAAATGAAAATTCTCAAAAAATAAAAATTTTTTTCAAAATATTTGGAATCAAAATCAAAAGATCATTGGGATCAAAAGTTCAGTTAATTTAAATTTGAATTTTTTCACTATTTTAGTAATTTACAATAAGATTGTTAGCTTAGAAAAATAAATTTATTCATGATGTGGTAACACAGCCTAAATGTATTTAATGTAAATTCGGTGACGTAATTTGAAAAACCGAAATATATCAGTCGTTTTATTTTTTTTTAAACAACCTATTCTTGTAAATCTTGAAGAGAGGAATCTAAATATATATATGAAATATTTTTAAAAAATTTTTAGACCTATTTTTTTTAATTCAAAGTTTTTTTTCGGCTAATTAGTTTAAAATTAGTAATTATGTTTGACAATTTTTGATCCGACGACGGAACAAGTTTGAACTGACCTTATTTGCTTATCGTTTTCAGCGGGTCTTAATTAATAGAAAATAATTTTACTAGGATTTTAAGATAGCCGATGGGTCCGTTGTCTAATGTTGTTATTTTTTATGGGTTAAGAGGTTAATGAGGTATCACCTCAATACCCAAAAATCCCACCCATTCACCCCTAAAAATAAAATATTTCACATTATTAGACTGAATGGACAAAAATGATCACAATGACGCCATTTTTTGTGAAAAATTTTAAATTTTGTTTCTCCTTTTTTTACAAAAATAATTTTATTTTATTTGATAAAAATATTCATTCTTTATTATCAAAAATCGTCAATATATTATAAAAATGAATCAAAATAAGAAAAAAGAAGTTAAAAAAAAAGTATTCGATGGAAGATCTTGATAACGCAAAAAAAGATGTTTTTGAAAAAAAAATGAACGCTACTCAAGCTTCAAATTTATACAACATTCCGAGACAGATCTTTTTAACTAAAAAAAATCAAACATAAAATTTATTTTGAATTCGTTAATAATTCGTTTAAATTTTTTTTCTAAAAAGTTGTGTTGTAGCGTATATTTAAAAGAATAATAATAAAGAATATTTTAAATATTTAAATTAAAAAAAAAAACAAAAAAATCCTTTTTTTAATTCTTATTGGGCTAATTGGGTGAATTCGGTGAATATCCTGAAAAAGAGGTTAGTTCTCGGGCTAAATATTTACAAAATCATGATTAACTGGGTACACCTAATTAACCCAATAAGGCCTCACCCAATTAACCGCAGGAGGTAAAGGGGTGACTAGAAAAACTAGTCTAATTCGGTGAGCATTTTTGGAGTTTTTGAATAAAATGAGTGCGAAATATGCAATAAAAAAAAATAGGTCACCCGGTTAGGCTCATTTACCATATATCTTCTAGTAATTTTCCTAATATTTTCTAGAATAGGCTTTTATTAGATAAAAAATTTCAAAACTATAATGATTTTTACAAGCAATTTGCCAACCCAATAATGTAAATGTTTTAGGTTTTACTGATAGCATAATTAAAAAATTACAATTACTAAGATATTTTTCTAAAATAATTTATATACAATTTTAATTTAAAAAGTTTTTTTTTAAAATCTATTTATTTTAATAAATTTTAGAAAATATTATGAAATTTTACTCACTCGACTTTCTTACCGTATGCCCTTGCAAATAAGTGCCGCTTTATGATCCGCTTTTAAAAAGCTAATCAAATGTGGCCAAGTTCCATCTATGTTGCTTTCTTATAAAGCATAGTTAGATCCTAATAAAATATTTAATTTGAAGAAAATTTTCTATTATCTAAGGGCCTAAATTCTTCAAAAAAGACACGATTTTGGGGGAGCACGTATTTGCAAGGGTATTTCGTTAAAATTTGACCAAAACAGCTCGTCTGAGATTATTCAAATAAAAATAATTGAATTTCTTTAGTATTTCAAAAATCATAGATTTATGAAATACTAAACTATTAGATAAAATCATATATTTTATTTAGGAAAGCTGGTATTGAGAAAACTATTAAAATCGAAGGTTCTTTCATTCAAGAAAATTTGTTCAAGAGTTACATAAAAAGATAAAAAAAAAAATTTCATGCGGTTCTAAAAACTATTTAGTTTTTGTTAATGAAATGTTTTTTTTTCATTTTACTTAATTAGCTAAAAAAATTTTAAAAAAATTATCATTTAATTAGATTCTTTTTGTTTAATTTTTTCTGGAAAAAATAAAAAAAAATGAAATAATTAAATTTTAATTGATTTAATCAGTTCATTATTGAATAACATCTTAAAGTTGATGATTAATTTAAAAAATGATTTCAATTCGAAGAGTTTATCTTTAGATAGTAAAATTAATATTTTAATTAATTCAAATAATCGAATGTAACATGCTTTACATGTTATGTGGATTTTGAGTCAAAATCAAAGTTGTCAAAATTTTTGACAACCAGAAAATTTTGAAAAAACACCTTCTCAATCGATTTATTAAAGTCGATTTTTATGCTTTAAATGTCTTAAATGATTTTTTTGAAAGTTAATTTTGAAATTTTTATTGTAAAACTATTTTTATCTAACATTTAAAATTAAATTTAAAAAAGAAATTCAAACATTAAATTCCAAATAAGTAATATAATTAAAACAAATTTTACAAAAAATCAGTTAAATAAATTAATCGATTTTATCAATGGATTTGACAAAGATGTCCCCTACTTTTAAAAAGCGAATGCTAGGGAACCGTCGACCATTGTGATCACTTTCGGATAACCAATGACCGGGACCAGCCATAGACTATTTTTCCCAGGTACTAACTTACACTCGTCATATAGCCGTTGCACGCATTATAAACAATACTGTCACTGAGAAGCACTTATTTTAGTCACTTTTATTTATCCTCGTCACCAGATGTAATGTTTACATTAGTACCCTTGGATCCGTCTATGGAGCAGTTATTTAAGCTCATTGTTAACTTTTTAATCTAATCAACTTACCAATGGTATCAACAAGGATGTCGCTATATCATATTAAGAAAGTGTTTTTTTTTAATTTTTTTATTTTCTAAATTTACACAATATGTACAGCATGTTACATTACATATGTTTAAATTAAATCATAGAATAATTTTAATATCTAAACTCTTGGAATTAAAATGGTATTTTGAATTGATCATCAATTTCAAGATGCCTTGAATAGTGAAGATTTTTACTGGTTTTGTTGATAAATATTATTTAAACTCTACAAGAATTCCTTTATTTTTAATGTATCATTGTTGTTCTTTTTTGTATCTTTGGCTTCAAAATAATGATAAAATGTAAATTTTGAAGTTTATTCATCATTTATTTTATTTTATTTTATAAAATTTTAGAATTTTCCCCATTTATTTGGTAATCCAAGAATGTTTTAAAATATAAAAAATAATTTATTTTTGTTGCATTAAATTTAAATAAAAAAAATCAAAAAAAGAATTATAAATTTAAAAATATTCGACACTTTTATATTTACTGATTTATTGCATAAGTCATTTGTGCAACATATCATGTAAAGAGCAAATGGTTCGGTTGTTAATGATGAATCCGTGGTTGTTGTTGTCAACGATGTCGATTGTGAAGTCGATGAAGTAGAACTAGTTGATGGGGGAGAAAATATTTCACATACTTCAAGCCTTGTGCAAGTTTTAGAATAAGTATTATCACTTACAAATTCAATGCCACATGCATTTTCTTCTGCTTTACAGGTTATTTTTGTGTGAGTATTTTCATCATAAACTAGACTGCAATTTGAACATACATGACACTTGAGAGCTTTTGTTTTGTCAACTAATGTTAAATCTTAAAAACTAGCTATTTTAGTTTATATTGATAAATTTTATGATTACCTGCTAAAATTATTATCAAAAGTGTCGCAAAATATTTTGACATTTTTTTCTGGAAAAAATTTTTTATTCAAAAACTGAATTCAAGCTTTAAATATTAAGTCAATTTTATGATAAGGTGATTATTTTTGAAATAAGCTTTTTGGTTTATTTGATAAAATCTTTAAAATATTTTTAAATATTCATTTGAAAAAATTAAAAGATAAAACTTTTTTCAAATGAATTTGTATTTTTTTAATTCGCTTTTTAATACTAGATTTTGTAGACATAAAGGATAAATGTAAATGTCTATCAGAACATTATTTAAGTCGCAATAATTGGAAAAAAATATCATTAGATTTTAGAATTAATAAAATAAAATACAGATAAAGACTTGTTCTAAAATAACTCAAAAATAGTCTTTAATATTGTTCTATTTAAAAAACATTAAACTTGATAATACTAAATAAAAACAAATTAGTCTGATTTAAATCAAAAATAATTTTGGACTTCAAAAAACAATTAATAAATATAGTCTTTGTTTTTAAATAAATTACATGAGAACAATCATTTAAGCTTGTAGTTGAAAGAAAAAGAGCTTTTTTGATATGATTTTTTATTTTTTGTTTTTGCAAAATAAATAAAGGTGGACATAAATTTAGTAAATACAAAAAACTCAAAAGAATAAATTTTCGAGCCTTTAATAGTGGTTTACGCCTAGTTTATGTGTAAATCAAATATTTTATTGAAAAGTAAGTCTTTTTCTTACTTTTTACTTATTTAGTTACTTGTCACCAGATTCAAAATGGCATGTATTGTCGATATGAACGCCAATTTCTTATGGCTCATTTTGCTCATTTTGCTCATTTTGCTCATTTGGCTCATTTTGCTCATTTTTCTCAATTTACTCATTTTGCCTAATTCGTTGTTTTTGACTTTAAAAAACCCATAGTTTAATAAAAAGAGAGACTTCGCCAGACGTCTTAAGCTTTGGAAAGAAAGAACGAATAGTAAGATGGCGATTACACAACGGAGTCAGTATTGGCATGATATAATTTAGAATTAATCAATTTGATTAATCAATTTGACAAGCAACAAAAAATTACAGTTAACCTTAATCCCAAAAATTAATCAATTAGTTAAACTATTATTTCAAGCTAAAAATTAATTTTTATTTTTTTATGTTTAGTTTTTTTTTTATTATGAGTGAGCAAAGGCTTGGGACAGATTTACAAATAAGTTAAAAAATAAATTTTCTAAAAAAAATATATAATTTAATCTAAACATATAAAAATATAAGCAAATAATGTTTTCGTCAAAGAAAATTTTAATAAAAATTCCACTATTTCAATAAAAACCCTCTTTTTCTTTAAAACCCATGTAAATTAGAAGCAGGTGCTGCCAGTCGAAATCCGGATCACTGACCAGGTATAGGTAACAGCGGCTAAGGCCAAAGGGGTCCGGGGCGAAGCCCTGGTTTAGGGTTTTGGGTAAGCACAAGGTAAAGGTTTTTTTATTAAATTAGCTTTAACTTTGATTTGGGGGTCTATTTTTTAATAGAATAGGCGAAAAGTTTATTGAAATTAGCAGGGAAGGGAAATAATGTGCTCAATTTTGTTACTTTTAATCAATTTTTAATCATTGATGAATCGTTTATTAAAAAATAATCAATGACTATTTAATCTATTTTAAATAATTTTGATAAAAATGATAACAAATTTTATAGAATTTTTCAAAAATTTTATTCAACCTTTAGACACCAAAGATCAACTAATGGTTTCTATATACTTTTAAACCAAGCTTAAAAGGTTAAGTCAAACTAGCGAAGAACAAAATGTATAAAATGAGAAAAATGTATAAAATGAGAAAAATGAGCAGAATGAGCAAAATGAATAAAATGAGAAAAATGTATAAAATGAGTAAAATGAATAAAATGAGTAAAATGGATAAAATGAGTAAAATGAAAAAAATTAGTTTAATGAGAAGAACTCTAACCTAAAGTATAAAAATGATAACTCTTTTCATAGTAAGTCATATTAACAGCCACCGTCAATAGGTGCAAAATGGACATGATTCAACCTAATCAAACTTCTCTAAAATTACTAGAGCTTGAAAATGATTCGAAAAAATTAAAAAAAAATTAAAATTAGAAAATAATAATGTAAATAATCAAATTTTATTTAGTTGTATTAGCAATACAATCGAACCTTCGTATGACGAACGCCCATTTAACGAAATCCTCTAAATTACGAACTAATAAAAAAACTGAGTAATACTCTTCTTAAGAACAAAACCTTTCTATAACGAATTTATAAAAAATGACATCCGTTAAAACCAAACGTAGAACGAAACATATAAAAAGATAAAAAAAACATATATTCAATTGAATTAAAAATTTAAAAAAAATAAATCAAAATCAAAAACTTTTTAATATGTTGTATTCAATTTGAGAAAAAAACTATAATAATCTTTTGGATTATCCGATTTTTTTAACTTTTGAACCGACTTTTATTTCTTGATTTTTATAGGAAGTTTTTTGATTACAAATATTTAAGGGTTAAGTACCGTATTCCCTCGTTCGAGTCAAGATTTTTTTTAGTGTCGCTTAACGCTTGAGATCATTTCCAAATGAAAGCGATTTTAAGCCATAGATACTTATACATTTTTGATGATAAATAATTGAACCCAATAGAACTGATGAAAGACATAAAGATAAATGATCAGCAAAGTCTAGATCCTCCGGCCTTTCAGTTATTTTTATTATGACAAAATCAATTTCAAGCAGGAAGAGTTTTGGAGAGATACGCAACCTGGCCTAACTACTATGCACACCTTGACAGACTGTGACAGACAATAAGATCTTAATATGGCACACAAAATTTATTTTTGTTTGCTATCAAAGGCTATCTTTAAGTCAACGAAGTTAGTTAGTAGTAGTAATAAATGGCTGGGCAGCTTCTGCCTAGTTTTACACTTAACAGCCCACTTTACAGTTCTATGATATTTCTCACAGCAAAGTTTAAATTCCTGGGTAATTTATTTTTATGAAGTTTCTAGGTAATATTTTTAAAAAATTTTGCATCTTTCTCCATATTTGATATAAAAGCTTAATTTGTGTTTTTACGTAATTTTACAAATTTCAAATCACTATTGTTTCAAATGAGCTCAAGTAATAAGAAATGGCCATCAATTAATGGACTGACAAAAAAACTACCTATAGTCAACAAAGGCTACTATTTTAGGGACTGACAAAATTAAATTATTTATTTATTATTTATTTATCAAATTAATTATTTTTATTCGGACTAATTAATATCCTCTTACTGACCAAATGTATAAAAAGGACTAACAAAATGTGAAGTAACTTGACAATGTCTTCTTCTGACTCTGCTGTTCCTTCTTTTGAAAAACCTTGACGACTCTTTAGATGAGATAGAAGACCTCGAAGAGGAATTGAATCGGCTTACTTTCTTGCCAAAATTAATCGTTCCTGGAAATCATTTGATGAGTACTCTGACTCATCTTTTGTTTTGCAACATTTGGACAAAATAAATTGGAAAAACAGCATTTGTACTTGCAAAGCGTATCTCAAAAACTATATTTGTGCACACATCGTTGGCCTTGCTTCCCGGTACAATTGGGGACGGTTCATTTTAGAATTGATTAATTTAAATTGATTAAATTAGCAAGTAATAAAAAAAATTTAGCAACACAAATATAGCAATAATTTTATTAAAATTAGCAATAAACAAAAAGAAAAATAGTCAATTTAGCAATTATTCAATTTAGCAAATTTAAAAAAAAGAAAAACCTAATAATCCAAAATTAGCGACAAACTATCATAGTACTTATCAAAATTAGCTAAAGAATAATTTTTTTGTATTTCTTTAATTCTATCGTCTAATAAAATATAAGCTGGTTTCCGTTTGTATTGGATACCGGTTTCTAATTTTACTAATAAATTTACTAATTTTACTAATAAACACTTAAACCGAACTCCTGGATCTTCCGCCAAATTGCTTGCTTATAATGAAAAAAGCACCCATATAAAATAATATTCGGGAAAACTTGTTCAACTGCATTTAGAAAAGCACGTTCAAAATCGGAAGACACTGACTTTGGAGGGTTTTCTAGCTCAGCTGTGATGATTTCTAGGAATTTTACATAAATAATCTCATTCTTTTTTGGTAACAAGCAATAAACTAACGGGACACATTTTCCATTAATTAAACCATGAATTGTATAGACTTGTTCAAAATAAGTTGGCGCTATACTAAATGTTCCATCAGCAAATAAGTTATTGTTTTCTAACAATTTTAAATTTTCTTTTGTCGAAAAGATAAAAAATCTATTTGGATCATCTGCTCCTGAATCGTGCAATAAAAAATTTTTATTAGTCGAATCATCTTTTTCCAAAGTAAAAATCAAAAATTCTGGCAATTGTATTTCAGAAAGATTTTTTGGCTCTTGGGGATAATCAGGTCTTGTTGATTTTTTAAACCTGTTAATAGCTTGACGATCGGCTTCATAAGTAGGCATATTTGCAACGGCCTCCTTCGATTTTACTTCGTTCACCACACTGGCAACGATTTGCCTCGGCGGCACGTTTGATATGACTTTAGAACATGCCACAGTCACTTCTTTCATTTTTCTTCGTTTTTCCTTGATTTCAAAACGACTCAATTTAGGCGCATGGTTATGAGTACGATCGTCAGGTATACTAAAATGAATTGAATATTTTTCACCAATTAAATTACCATCGGTATAACATTTTGCTTTGCATTTTAGTTGTGTCTCGATACATCGCCAGTTAAATCTACTCGAACTCTGACATGAAATTCTATAAAAGTATCCCTCATAGTACAATTGCGGCTGACCTCTTTGAGATGCCGTAACTTGACCGATTTGGTTGATATCGAACTCATCAAATTGTTCGATTAGGCTATAAATGTCAGTTGAACAATTGGTTGTCATTTTTAAGATTTAATTAGACTAATCAATATAATTAATCTGAAATAATTAAAAAAGAAAAAAACTTTTTTTGCTAAAAAAACTTGCTAAAATAAGCATGCTAATTTTAGCTTAATCTGTTTGCTAATTTTTTTTTCTTAATTCAATTAGGTTTATTGCTAAATTTATTACATTGCTAAAATGAATTTTGCTAATTTTAATTTGCTAAATTGAATTAGCTAATTTTTAGTCTGCTAAAATAATACAGAGCCGGTACAATTTAGTTGAAATTCCTCCTGCTGCCAAAACCATACCAATTGGCCAAAAACGTAAAAGAGGAAGGCCGAAAGCAACCACGCCAGCTCTAGCTTTTCAAAATGATTTTCCGGACCAACAAGAAGAGCATTTAGTTTCAAATGCTGCTGCTGCCGGTTCGACTAAACGTGGCCGAGGTCGACCAAAAAAACAAATTTAATTGCTTTGAGTTTTCTTTTTTTATTTTTCGCTTGAGTTTTCTTTTTTCTTTCATTTTTTTAATTTTCATTTGAGTTTTTTTTCTTTTTGGTTTTCGTAATAAATAAATTTGTCATTGGTTTCAATAATTTTTCAACCTTTTTTTTTTAAATATTTGTCATTATTTTATTCCTCCTTTTTGTCATAAAAAAATAATGTTTGTTATTATTATAAAAAAAATTGTCAGTAGCTTCTATAATTTTGTTATCCTTTTTATTTTTATTTTGTCAGTTAATAAAAGAAAAATTTGTCATATACTTTCTATAAATTTGTCATATGAATAAAATATAAGCGGTCAACAAATAAATTAATTGACTGATAAAAAAATTATTTGAGTGACAAAAATACTTTTTTGACAATTATGTTCATTCCTTACAATCTTAGAGAATTACATTATTAAATAGCTTAATTAGGACCAAAATAAAATAAAAATAAAACCTATCTATAAAATAGGTTTTATTTTGTCAGTGCAAAATTATTAAATAGTCATCTCTAAATATATCTATATTTATATATATTTGTCAGTCGTTTAGTTATTTTTGTCAACTTAAAAAAATTAAAATTGTCACCCCCAAAAAATTTAAGCCATAAGAAATTAAATAAATGGAGTTTAAATAACTGGCTACGCAACTGCTACTAATAAAGAAATTTGTTTATCAAAGAAGTTTTAAAAATTTTGTAATTTATATAAAAAAAAATCATGGTTTGTGACACATGTCATCAAAATTAGATTTTACAAAATTGATCCTATTACAAGTGGATACTTATTGATTAAAGATAATTAGATTTTTAGCAAATAAAAATTAAACTCGTTCTATTTCACTAAAAGTTTAAATTAGAATATGAAAATGCTTACAATATTAACTTAATTTTTTTTTTATTTAGTAGAAGTAGTAGTGGTAGTATATAAACGCTTGTAGAACAACACAAGTTATATTTGGTAAGCTTGTAGAAGCATTGCTGGTTATAACAGAGTTTTTTTATACTCGCTATTTACGTCTTTCGACGCCATTATTTATAGTGCCCTTGACTCGCGAGTCCTGACACGTTCCCGTAGGAAGATAATCGCTGTTCTAATGCCGGCTTCCATTTTTTTGATGAATGGTAACAACCATCAAGAGAAATGATTTGGCGATTAACTCAAAACAGGCGGCTAATAGAAGCACAACACTGAAAGTAGTAGTAAAAGACCACGAAGCGAGATTAGTCTCGGGGATGCCCCTCAAAGCGACCATCTCAATAGATGTTAATCGTCTTTGCTCTTGTTGACTTTGAATAGTTGAATTAAGTCACCACGTTTTCGTCTTGTCTCCAGAGATATAAGGCCCATCTGCTCAAGTCTGCTCTCGTACTCTATGGCTTTGCAAAGCAGTGGGGACTCTCGTCACTCTTCTCTGGACTTTTTTTTTTAATGTTATTTTTTAATTCAACACACAAAAATTAAAACATTTTATATTATATTTTATTTTTTACCTACAGTGCTGCTACGAAACCTTGAATTCACCATATTTTACGTAAATTATGGTAAATTCACGATATTTTACCATATTAACCGTAAAATTTCGTATTTTTCGTAAATTACCCATAATTATTGTAAAATTCAGTTAAAAAAAAATTCAATAATTTCTCGAAAAAAAACGATTTTCATGAAAAAAAATATTTTTTTTTGAATTGTTAAAAAAGGAAAAATGTCAAAATTTTATTGAATTTTTTGACCAAAATTTACGATTTATTTTTTGACGTAAATTTAGGTAAATTTTTGTAGAAAAAGGCGAAAAATGGTAAAAAATGAACAAAAGCTGCTGTTCGTAAAAATTGAAAGAAATGGTGACTGGTCAAATCATTAAATTCTGATTGTATATCTTTTTTTTATACAGCTCTATATATATGATTTTTGAAAGTTTCTGAATGTTCGTACTTTAATATTTAAATATTAATTTTAATAGTTTGTTTAAAAATAAATTTAATGTAATAATAAAAAATCCATTTTTCTTTTTTTGTTGATTTTTTACCATTTTTCGCCTTTTTCTACAAAAATTTACCGAAATTTACGTAAATTTTGGTCAAAAAATTCAATCAAATTTTAATTTTTTTCCTTTTTTAACAATTCGAGAAGTTTTTTTCGAGAAATTCTGGAATTTTTTTTTCACTGAATTTTACAATAATTATCGGTAATTTACGATAATTATCGTTGTTTTACGAAAAATACCCTTTTTTAGATTACCATATTTTACGGTAAATATGGTAAAATATCGTGAATTTACCATATTTACCGTAAAATATGAAAAATATGGTGAATTCAAGGTATCGTAGCAGCACTGTACATTAGCTGATATGACAAGTAAATAGCAAATATCAAAAGAAAAAAAAGTTAATATTTGATTACTAAATAAAATGAGACAAAAAAAGCGTCTTCTTCTTAAACCCATTCTCCACCACAACAACCACTGCATTCAGCCAATCAAAATCAAACACTTGTATTTGACGGTAAACTCTACTCGAATCTAAGAACCTAATAAATACGTCAATCATATACAAATGATTTGCTGTAACCAAACTATTTGACGATTTCTCTTCGAACCTAAACAAAACAACCCTTTCGAATTTTTTCTAAAAAACATCACTCTCTATAAAAACTCACCTTTAATCATTCTGTATTTCAAATAAATAATTAACAAAATTCTGATCTTGAAATTTTTTAGAAATGGAAAAAAAAATTCTTCTGCTGATCAGTTTGGCAGTGATAGCGGGCCAAATGGAGTGTCTGTACTCGCCAGCAGACGATGTTATTCAACTGACAGCGTCGGACTTTAGCTCAAGAGTGTTGTCAAGCTCAGACTTGTGGCTGGTCGAGTTCTATGCACCGTGGTGCGGGCACTGCAAAAATTTGGCCCCCGAATGGATCAAAGCGGCCAAGGCGCTCAAAGGCGTAGTGAAAGTGGCAGCAATTGACATGGACAAAGAGCAGTCCATCGGCTCCACTTACGGCATCAAAGGCTTTCCAACAATCAAAGTGTTCGCAGGCAACAAAAACTCGCCTATTGATTACGCTGGTGGCCGCACAGCCCAAGCCATAGTGGACGAAGCATTGTCTCAGTTGAAAAGCATGGTCAAGGCTCGCTTGAGCGGAGGCTCCGGCTCCGGTGGCGGCGGTTCAGCAGGCAAAAGAGACGTCATCGAATTGACAGAGAGCAACTTCGACTCCCAAGTCCTGAATTCAGATGACATCTGGCTGGTCGAGTTTTTTGCTCCATGGTGCGGACACTGCAAAAATTTGGAGCCTGAATGGGCCCGAGCCGCTACTGAGCTCAAGGGCAAAGTGAAACTAGGAGCAGTGGACGCCACTGTTCACTCCAGCTTGGCGCAAAGATACGCCGTCCAAGGCTACCCCACAATCAAATACTTTGGACCAGGTGCCAAGACCAGGGCTGAAGAGTACGACGGTGGCCGAACTGCATCGGACATTGTCACTTGGGCAATGAACAAAGTGGCTGAAAATGCGCCAGCGCCAGAAATAATTCAATTGACTGAACAAGCACAATTGGAAGAAGCATGCGACAAAAAACAAGTCTGCTTGATCTCTTTTTTGCCCAGTCTGTTTGACTGTCAATCCGAGTGTAGAAACAAGTATATTGGCTTGATGAGAAAAATGGGCGAAAAGTACAAGCGTCAGCAGTGGGGATGGCTGTGGACCGAGCCGACCAAATATCCAGAGTTGGAGTCGGCATTGTCTGTGGGCGGCTTTGGCTATCCAGCAATGGTTGCAGTCAATTCGAGAAAAGGCAAGTATGTGGTGCTGAGAGGATCGTTCAGTGAGAGTGGAATAAATGAATTTTTGAGAGAGTTGTCTGTGGGAAGAGGCCAAACGTTGTCGTTGGCTAACAACAAACTGCCGGTTATTTCCAAGACTGACGCCTGGGATGGCAAAGATGCCAAGCTGGTGGTGGAAGAAGACATTGACTTGAGTGATGTTAGTCTAGATGACCTGGACGATGGAGTCATGTTTAGACGAAAGAGTGTCGACAATGAGGATTTATGAATTTATTTATTTTGTTACTTTTCAATTTTTTATTTGTAATTTATTTGAAAAAATTCTTCTCACTTTTAAGTTTAGACTTATTCTTGTTACTTTTAATAAACACTTAAACTAGAACTGGTTTTTTTCTTTTTATTTGGATTAAAGAAATTTTTTTTTCATTTAGTTTCAAAAAATTTTTGACGTTTGTTGCAATATTTGCAAATTCGATAAATCGGTTATTTTTATGTTTATTATTATTTATATATGTTTAAGTCCCATGGACAAATTAAGTATGATATATATTAAAAAATTAAATTGAGTAGAAAAATTACATTTAAATGTCTATTTAATTATTAATTTAACTCCATTGGCTTATGTCATACGGAAAGAGTTATTAGAAAGATAAATAAAAGAAATACAGTTAAGTAAAAACGAAGCCACTGGGAGAATCAAAAAAGGTTCGTTATAGCCGGACTCGGCTAAATCCGAAAGAGACGAAAAAAAAATTTTTTTTAAAGCTTTTATTTTACTAAAACGTATTAAAAAAGAACTAATAATGAAAAATATGAAAAAAAAATTTTTAAATAATCGGTGAAAGTTTTTTATTTAACCATTAAACCCAAGCTTTCATTCTCAATTTAATCTCAGTTATCATTAGGTGACTCAAAATTATTTTTTGATTTTGAAAGATACTTCCTTATTTGAATAATCATTTTTAAAGCTTGTTGATTTGTCATTTCCTCGTTGTGTTCATCCTCATCGTTTTCTTGCTGGTTCTCATCATCGCTTTAGTCGCAAACATGAACAACAACTTATGGTGGAGTCATAAAGGCATATTTTTCAGATAAAACTAAGGCAACTCATCAACAACATTTAAAAATAACAAATTCATTGTTATAATTAATTAAATGTATTTTTTTTTGAGTAATAATTGAAAAATTTTCAAAAAAATTTTTTTTTTCAAAAAATGGACTCTTTTTGAGCGTTTATAAAAATTTTTGAACTAAATAAATAAAAAAAGTAAAACCATCGTTTTGTTCAGAATTTTGTCTAGTTTCAGAATTTGTATAAAAATATATAGGTTAAGGGGTTTGAAAAAAAGTAGATCACGAAAAAGTTAAAAAATGTCAAAATTTTTCCGAAAAAATTTTCAATTTTTTTTTTTTTCAAGATAACCAGCTCAGAATATAGAGCATTTAATTCTCTATCAGAAAATGTGTCGATCGAGTAGATTCGATTGATTAAATTCTGAGATAAAAAAGCTTAAATAAGATATACTTTATATAAGGCTGTAAAGATTCAGACCCCCCTAGACAAAAAAAAAATTTTTGTTTTTAACAACAGTGTTTTTTTTTCGTTTTTAAACAAATCTTCATTATATCCGTGTTCGTTATAACCGTACTTTACTGTAGACACAATTTTATGTAAAAATCTATCTCTCGAAAATCATTAATAAATCTTGAAAATTAAAGGAGCTAAGTTTAAGTAAGTAATGAGGTTGATTCGGAACTTTTCACGTCTACGGACTATAGTCCATCAATATTTGTCAAGGTAAAACACACGGCTAGTTTAATTTTTTTTTTTTAAATAAAAAATCTACCGACAGGTAAATAAATACACAGCCGATTAGAAAAATTAACGGACTGTGAATAAAAATAGACGGACTAATTAATTTTATTTTATTTATTTATTTGTTTTCTGTACCGAGCTAAAGCTCCTTCAGAATAAATTAAAAATAAAATAAAAAAATAAAATAAAAATAAAATTAAAGTTAATAAAATTAGATAAAAAAAAAAAAAAAGAATCAAAATAGAGTAAATAAGCTAAAAAAAATTAAAGTTGAAAAGACATAAATTGGAAAAGATTGTTTCATGTGGCACATGTTTAAATAGTTCAAGTTTCAGGAAAAAAAGAAGAAATAGTAAGGTAGCAATTAATAAAAAAGTAAAAAAATAAATATTTATTCGAAATTATTTAATTGTTTTTTGTTTTAAGTATTTAGAAAAGCTAATTTCGAACGATTAAATTAAATTTCTTTAATGATAATTTATCATTTACTGAAGCAACTATAAAATTCAAAAAAAAATGCCCAAAAACAGATGGTCCATGTCCCAGTTGAAAATCTAAATCAGATCAAACAAAAAAGAAACATCATGAAACATGTCCAATTGTTTAGTGGAACAAATTAACAATTAGAGGTCAAGACAACAACATAACGAACGACTGTCAACAAATTTCTAATCTATTCGCAGATGATTTATCAATATCAATATCTTCACCGACAACTTACCACAGTTGGACAACATCAATGGCATTAAAAACACAGCTACTAGTCTATATGAAAATAACCATGCAATAAATATATCGCCAAAATCAATCACCAAAATAGAAGCGTCACCTAGCTTCGATGGCATTTCTAATAAAGTTCTCAAAATCTCCCTTCTTACACATAAAGCCAGATCCACGCAATTTCAATACTTTTGTCAGGCTCGGATCCATTCCATCAATATGGAAAAAATCAAAAATATTACGTTATTATCACGTTATTTTGAAAAGAATAAGCCACCTGACAATTTAACATTATACAGACAAATTACACTTTTAAACTGCCCGGTGAAATGACTCGAAAAAATAATCAATAAAAACTTGGACAAAAAGTGAAAAGATTCTTACTCCAAGTAAATCTTGATTCATGAGAAACAAAAGGACTTAAGACCACATCATTTGAATTAATTAATCGATCTTCAAGATCAAAGAAAGTTTCTTTAGTGATATTGCTTACAGTTTTCCAAAAGAAGTAAAAATTGCACTGTTTGCGGATGATCTTTGCATTTCGATTAAAAGAACCTCTAAAAAAGAAATTGAGCATCTCCTTCAATAGAAGAAGATGCAATAGAAGAAATCGTGCAGTTTTGCAAAAAATGGAGTGATAGAAGAAACTACGAAAGTAAATACAAGCTTAATATCAAAATCGAGCAAGAATAGGTACCACTAGAGCGGAGTCCAACCTTAGAGGGTTTGGATCCAAAACTTGCCTACACAGCACATCTACAAGACTTCATAAAGAAACAGGTGCAAAAATGAATCTAATTCGTAAAATTTAAAGCTTTAGATGGAGTTCATCCCTAAGAATCAATTTAACCCTCTACAGTATGTGTCAAAAGTTTAGAAATTGATTATTTTATTTATCTTAAATTTTTTATTTGTTGTATTTTACGAAAAATTGAGTGCAAAAGAAAAAAAATAATAGCATTAATTTGTAGATTTTTTTTTTCTCTACAATTAGAAATATGACACTCGGCATAAAAATATAATTAACTTTTAAATATTTATAATGAAAAAACTTCCTCTAAAAAATAAAAAATAAAAGTCGGTGCAATAAAATAGGTAAAAAATAAATAAAATAGGTCCTTTCAAAATAACTTAACCAAAAAATCATAATTTTGCCAAAAAATTACCAAAAAATGGGTAAAAAAAACGTCTCTAGCCCACTAATATGGCAGATCGTGGGTCTGCTAAAAAGTGGAGATAAAAAGCAAAATGAGATAGCCAACATGTTAGGTGTATCTCCAAAATGTGTCTCTTCAACTAAAAAACGATATGAAGAGACTGGTACTGTGTCTGATCGGAGCAGTTCTGGTAGATTCGGAAGCTGAATTTTAGGGATGAAAATTACATTTTTAGAGAGATTAGAAAAGACCCTACATATAGCTATCAAAAACTCGCCACTGATTTAAATTCTAAGACTCAAGGGGTTAGGATAAGTAAGTCTACTGTAATGAGATTTCTCAAAAAAAAGGTTTAGAGTCCCATACAGCGGTCAGAAAACCCCTTTTAACCATAAAAGATAGACAAAAAAGATACAAATGGTGTAAACAGAGACTTAATTGGACAGTTAATAATTGGTCCAGAGTTATTTTCAGTGAAGAGTCCAATTTTGAGGTCTTCAATCGTAAGTCAAGAGTAATCGTAAAAAGGTTTAAAAATGAAAAGTTTATTCCGAAGTTCTGTATACCAAGGTTACAAAACGGTGGAGGGTCAGCTGGTATCTGAGGATGCATTTCCTACAAAGGCACTGGTATAAGCAACATTTATACAGGACGAATTAATCAATTTGTCTACATCAACACCTTGGAAAACAACCTTTTACCATCTGTTGAACTGCTATTTGAGCCAGACGCCCTTGGATTTTTCAGCAAGATGGTGCTTCGGCACATACTGCCCACTCAGTAAGGGACTGCTTGAAAGAACAGAACATTGAGGTTCTGCCATGGTGTGCCCGTTCACCAGATCTCAACCTAATCGAGAACTTATGGTCATACATGGATGCCAAAATGGTAAACACAAAGGTAACCTCTATCGAGCATTTAAAAGAGGTTTTACACAAAGAGTGGCTAAAGATTCCGACTGAGTACGTACAAAAGTTGATTGAATCTATGCCAAAAAGAGTTTTGGCTTGTTATAACGCCAAAGGCGGTCATTTTAAATATTAAATTGTAAAAATTTCTAAACTTTTGAACCGTTTTTTTTTTTTAATTTATTGTATCCATTTTTTCTTTTGTATTTTTTTTTGGGATTTTTTTTTTGATATTATGATCTTGGATTGATGACAAATAAAAATTTGAAAAAAAAATCGCTTTTTTTTATTTTCCCGCCTATTATATATGCAAAAACTATTCTTTTGTTAACGAAAAAAAAAAATTTCTAAACTTTTGACACATACTGTATAAAACTCTAATCCGCTCGTTGTTTGACTAATGTTTCATTTTAAATTCGGGAATGTAGCTTATACTCTAAATAATGAAAAACAGGATTCTGAGAATTATAAAAGTTTTTCTTCTTAAAACAAGCATTGATACTATGCATAGAATACTTAAAATTGATAAAATTAAACCTATAGAAGACAGATCAAGCCAACTTTTCATTAAATATATGAAAACAAGAGCTCAACATAAATTAATCGTAAAAGAAATTCACGATTTCCTCTTTAATTGACCTAATGATTCACAAAATACAAAAATATTCCCAACATTCTGGTTGAAAAGAAGGCACTGCGCCGTTCGGAGCTGCCAAGAGGAACTTTTC
Organism: Brachionus manjavacas; assembly: GCA_019054805.1. Lineage (NCBI taxonomy): Eukaryota > Metazoa > Rotifera > Eurotatoria > Ploima > Brachionidae > Brachionus > Brachionus manjavacas. The sequence continues at coordinate 8,799,964 of JAHQIY010000003.1, read as the reverse complement.
CGTCAAAATTATAATTTTATAAATAAATAAATAAAATTCACGTACTGTATTTTTATTTGACGGCCATTTAATTATAATTGACGGCTAAAAAAAAATCGATGGCTTTTACCTCGCCGTGAGTTCTTGACAAAAATTAATGGACGTAGACGTGACAAGTCCCGTTGATTATTTATAATCAACTAGAGAACCCAACTTTCCTATCGTTTATCCGTGCAAATTATCCCGTGTATCTGGTATATAAATAAGCTCGGTACCTTAGACTCGGTAACAATCCAATTTTTCTCAATTTCATTTTCACTTTAACCCCTTGGTTTAAAAAGTAAATTAAAAACATAACTTATATTTATCAACAAACAATTTCAAGATTAATTTCAACTGTTACCACAGTCTGCTTTATTTTAAATTAATTAAAAAGAACGAAAATTTTAGAAAATAAATAAGCTTTTATACTATTAAATTTTTTTTTAACATTTTAGTCAATGCCAAAAATTTCATTATAAGTTTGTTTAGTTTTCATTATTTTTTCAATTTAATTTTAGAAATCAAAATACTAAAAGCTCACTAAATTAAATAAAATTTTTTGGATATTATCCTTAGAGTTAAATTTAATCTATTTACAAAAAAAAATCTAAAATATATTTATTAACTTATAAAAAAGATTAAATTTTTATTTATTTTTTAGTTATTTTTCTGTAGTCCTTTTAAATTTTTATTTTTTAATCTTTAATCAAATGAAAGTTTTTTCCTCAGTCTCTTTTTTAATAATTGAGTTTTATATTTTTTAAAAGATCAATTTTAATAAATAAATATTCCTTAAATATTTAAAAAAAAATTCTATTTTTAAGACTTTGAGAACTCGAACTTTTTTAGGTATTATTCATTTAATAATAAAAAAATTTACACAAATATCAAGTTAAGGAATTTTTAGTGTATTTTAAAGAACTGTTAAAAAACTTTTTTGACTTGGAAAAAAGAATTTTCGTAAATAATTATTTTTTTGTTTCTTTTCTTACCATCCAAAACAATTACAGAAAAAACATCTGAATTAGTTAATTAGCTAACTTTTTTACGCTCGGTTTTTTTTAATTATAGAATAAGAAATGATTTTTCAATTAGAATTTTCTTTCAAATTAATTTCCTTAATATATCACAATGGCATTTTAAATTTTCTTGCTTCTTGACTCTGAATAAAATTAAAAATATTACACAATATTTATTAATTAATTAATTGAATAGAATATCATAACTTGATTTTTTAAAAGAAAGCGAAATGTCTTTTAAATGTTTAAAAACTACAAAAAAATCTACTAAAAAAATACTAAAAAAATCCGTGAAATCTTCAGTTTTTAGTAATTGTTAGAAATGTTTCAAGCTCAGAATTTTATTTGGTTGATAAATGAGACTAAAAAAAAACAACCCAATATTCTTTCCTAAACTTAATTTAAAACAAATGAATTCGAGTTTGAAGTTCAAATGTTTTAAATTACTTGCTGACTGATAATTTTAAAATCAAAAGGAATGCTTGTTTCACTCATATTTATTTTAAATTAATTGAACGAAGCAATTTGCGGGTAGTTGGAAGCTAGTTTTTCCTAAAAGATGAATCCTACTTTATAAATGAAGACAATTCCAGAGTGTAATTACTTACTTGTTCCTTAAAAAAGACAGATTTAATAAATAAAAAATTTCTTTTTAAATAAATATTTTTTGAGTTGAGTATTGTTATCATGAAATATCTTCCCAAACCCATTTTTTGCGCTGTTTGAGATCGATCCGGAAATATGTTGATTTGTTTGCATGCTTGAACGTTGGTAGTATGGGATTTTAATAATTTATATGTTTGGTCTGTTAATTTTTTAAAATTTGAGTTTTAATTTGAGTTTGAGTCATTTGTTTACTCATTTTTAGACAAGAAAGTGTTTTGTTAATCATGGCTTAGTGGAAGTCACATCCACTAAGCTACTGCTCTCAGTAATTAATTAAAATTTGAAACTGTCTTAAAATTGCGAGGTTCTACAATCACTTGAGATAATAAAATATGATATCAAAAATTTTATTCAATCTGCATTTTTGATTCCATTTAACTCTTCAATCGAGATATCTAAGTTCAACACACAATTCACGAGTAATCTTTACAATTTCTTCAAATCCATTGATTAAGCTGTATCGGAAAATTGTTCTTTCAGTTTTAAATAACTATCATGTTCATTTTAAAGTCAGCAAACAAAATAAATAACTTTAAAATTTTTTTTTTGAGAACGGAAATAAAAAATCCATTTTTCCTTTTTTGTTGATTTTTTACCATTTTTCACCTTTTTTGTACAAAAATTTTTGTCAAAAAATTCAATCAAATTTTATTTTTTTACTTTTTCATAAATTCGAAAATAAAATCTTTTTCATGAAAATTTTTTTTTTTCGAGAAATTTTGGAATTTTTTTTTCACTGTATTTTTTATAATAATTGGGAATAATTTACGATGATAATCGTTATTTTATGATAAATACCGATTTTTTGATTATTATGTTTTACGTTAAATATGGTGAATTCAAGGTTTCGTAGCAGCACTGTATATCTTTATCAAAGTTATTTTTAAGTCATAAGTCTTAGGTCAAGTGAAGTCAATGACTTAAAAATTTTTTTTTTTATTGAAGTTTTAAAATCAGAAAATTAGTTGACTCGACTAAACTTCACTAAAAAAATTAAAAAATTTTTTAATACATTGACTTTGACTTAAATTTTTGTGATTTAGACTTTAAACTGTGACTTAAAAAAAAGTCTGATCTTTATAGATCATTTTGATTTCTTTTCTAATATTGAGCGGCCATAATATGTTTTCCACTACCAGTCATCAACATTTCTCTATTTTGATTATCGAAAATTTCTTTTAAAGCTTAATCCGCGATTTAATTTAACTTAAATCCAAAAAAGCATTTAAACTCGATTCCTTTAACTCATTTCCTTCGGCCCACCCTAAACCCTAAGCAGTCTTAATATCCTAAGGCTGGTCGATTGAATCCTTGTTTTTATTTCGTTGTGGAACGAATTCATAATTTGTTGATTCTTGACTCATTTTAGATTGATAAAAGTTTTATTTTTTTTTAATTTTCTATTTTTTTTTAAAGTCCAAGTCCAGACCTTAAATTTTGAATACTGAAGAAGAATTGTGAAGACTTTTATGCTATAATTGCAGGAAAATTCTGAAATATGGCAAATCTATATGCATTAGACAACCCAAGAGTATAAATTTTTTGATATAAAATCTGATCTAGCAAATTTAAAAAAAAGTGGATTTTTTTTTTGATTTTAAAGCCCGCACTTTTTTTACTTGGACTTTATTTTGGGACTTTTAAGCAACTTTGAAAGAAAGCAGTTTTTAAAAACTGTATGAGACGATTTGAAGCTTTCTTTCCGAGCACTGGTTTAGGGATTAGGGGATGTTAAAGATAAGATAAATATTTATTAAAATTGAAATTAATATTTAAACTATTAATAAGTATGGAAAAGTATAGAAAGTATGTCCTTCCTTACCTAAGATTAAAAATTATTTCTCAAAAGTACAAATAAAACATTCATTCTATTAGGAAGTTTATGAAAGCCGCTATTTTCAGTAGTTCCATGAGTGAAAAAACAAATGGCATGAAAACGCAAATAAAAGATATTCTGCTTGGCAAGATTATGAAAAAATGACGATCAGCTAAAAGCAAAAAAGCTCTAACAAACAACCGATTAGACAAGAATTGAAATAAATGATTCGGAAGATGAAGACACCAATTTTTATAGATCAAATAGACGAATAAAATATATGCCCTTTTTATCCTAATATTCTAACTAATATTTTAATATTTTTAAACATATTTAACCTGAATGTATTAGAATAAACTATCCCGGTCCAAGTCTAGAAATTTACTCTTTATTTTTATGGCAAAATTAACTATAAAATTATGATCCTAGTAAGAAAAAATGATCCGCGTATTGGCTTAAAATTTTATTTAAACAAAGGATTATTTATAAAATAAAAAGTTTTGAAAAAAAAATTCTAATTTGAATTAGATTTGATTTAAATTAGTTATTATAGAAATTAATTTAAATTTAAATTGCCCAGATAATTATTGTGCTCATAGAAATAGAAAATAAAAATTCATGGTTATTCTTTTTCGAGTAATAAATTTTAAATATCAAGCGATTTTTAAGCATATTTAGTAAGTTTTTTAATTAAATAAAACGGTAAAATACTTGCCATCTATTAAAAGATACATTTTTTTATTTCAAAAAAAATATTTACAGAAAATGGCTCTACACAAATAAAATGCACATATATTTAATGGGTTTCTTGAAAACGTAGAAAATAAATTTAATCGCTGGAATTCATGATTGAAACAGTAAGTCTTCCAAAAAGCAGGCATTTTTTTAAATTTTATTTGTAGCATTTTGCAGAATAAGGTTAGCTTTAATGATCTAGAGAAAAATTCGTCTTTAATATGATCTCTTAGACTTTATTTAATTTATATTCAAAGCTTATTCGATTTTTATGATTCACTTTACAAAGGCTTTCACTATTGATAAAATAAGGTAAAAATTATAGCTAAGTTTTTAATTTTACTTCAATTTTGGTAATCAAGTTGTCCTATTTTATGGCTTGATAAAACTGACATTTCTAGGATTTCATTAAAGTATAAGAAACAATTATTTGTTTATTCAAAAATGATATAAAATAATAAATTGAAAACCGATAATATTAATAAGTATTTTAATTGAAATTTAACTTAAATTAATTTTATTTGTTGATTGCAGCATATTATACGGAAACGAAGAAAATATAAATAATTGTTTGCATCAATAGTAGAAAATTCGGTGCAAATTATGTAATTAGCTTTTTGAGAAATTATAAGAATTCTTACTCAAAGTGAAAGTCACTGCCTATTTTTAGATACTAGCGACAAAAGGCTTCTAAAAACTTTAAAAACATTTTAATTAATGATAAACTATAACCAATTTTAATAAGAGCCTTGATGTCACAAAATTGGTACAAACTTAAAAACCGAAAGTAAGGCTAATCTTTTTATTTAAGGTGTAGTTGGGATTTATTTTAAAATTTATTATTAAATTCTTAAAATTTATTAATTAATTATGATTTTAGAATCCATAAGTTTGTGTTTTCCCTAAACAAAAAACATTTTTTTCTAGAATGGTTCTTTCTAAAATTAATAAATAATTATTTATAAAAAATTTTCATTAATTTATCTAATGAGTCTATTGAATTTTCTTTTAGATTTTTTTCTAAAAATTAGTTGATTATTTATTAATATTTTACAGATCATGTCCGATGAGACTTCGTGATTTGATCCCTTTGAGCCAAACTTATGTCCAGCTTTTTATATCATTAAGTTCCCATTTTTTTCATAAATCATACATTTTTGAATATAATAACTTTTATTGTAATAATACACAATTCATCGATTGTGATAGCATAATATTATTTTTTAATTTATTAGTAATGAAGAATTTCATTTTTAAAAGGTGAATCTTTCTCTGAATTTTGTGTAAATTTCTTTCTTCGAAGGCATCAATATCTGCAATGCGTGTTTCACGGATTGCTGTAGTTGCTGTAAGGCAATATTTACATTATTTTAGCGTTTTTATAAAAATTATTCATTTCACAAAAAATTAACAAATAAAAAAAAATAGAATTAGTCATGTCATTTTGAAAAATATTTAATTTTGTTCTAATAGCTGAAATTAAAAAAGCTATTAAAAATACAATTCTATTCAACTCATTTTCATAAATTTTGCTATGAGATAAAGAATCAAAACTAAAAAGTTTTAGCTGATAAAGGGTCTAAAAATAAGCTTTTTTGAGTTCTTTTGGATACATTTTTTCAAGATACTAAATTTAATTTTATTTCAGTTTTACATAACCATAGCGATATTCATTAAAAATTCGTTTCGTCCTTTTTTATTTAAAAATTTTTAATTTTAATCCTATAGATTTAAAAAATTATTAAATATTAATTATTATAAAAGGCTATAAATAATTTTTTTTAAATCTATGACTTATCAGCTTAATTTTAAAAAATTAGTTTCGTCAAGTCTTAAAATTGGAAACAGAATATAAAAAATTATTCTGACCTAAAAAGATTATATAAAATATTAACACATTGATTAAAGATAAAGTTTGTTCCTTGGTCAACTTGATAACATATACATTGAGAGACTAATATTTCATTTATAAATCAATAGTTCAATGTAAATATTTATTAGGATCTTAAATTAAAAAAATTGTACAAAATATTTTCACATAAAATAATACAACGTGATAATACATTGAGGAAATTAATCACAAATTATCATTCTTTCATATCCTTCAATTAAAAGTAGAACCATAAAAATCAATGTCCCCAACGATCAGAAAAATTTGTTCACACACAATTAGCCTTAATTTTTGTCGAGCACACAATGTTCTCCAAAGTAGCCATAAAAGTATTTAAATTAAGGAAGCAAGCTTCAGGAACTAATATTTTAATGAAAAAACAACTTTTATAGATAGACTTTTCACCAAATTCTTGGATTAATGATAATTTTTTAAATTCTTATCATTTATTTTATTTGATCGCAAAATATTTTAATTAGGAAAAAATTTATCAAAAACTAATTAATTTTTTTTTGCTTTAAATTCATTTTTTCATCAAAACTTGAATGATTAAAATTAAAATGGTTATTTAGATTACATGTTTTAATTGTTCATAAGCTAGATCATAATGGAATGTAATTAGTAATTCATAATTTACGGCCAAGGATAACACTCTGTATCTGAATTTTTTTTTTATTTTTTTTTTTTTCTAACTAGTTCAACTTTTGAAAAATCTTGAAATTTTTTTAATGTTAATAGCAGTCTAAGAAGCAAATTTTCTATTTTCAAAATATTTCTTAATGTAATTAAAAGGCATAAGATTTTTATCAATTTATAATTTTATCTACATGCTGAAAAGCTTATTGAAATTAAGTATAAAATTCAATCGATCTATCAATATTTTTTTTAAATAGATAAATATGCAAAATTAACTTTTTTCGCTCATCCATGAAAATAGATTTTTATTCACTAAACGATTAGAATTTGAACTCACAGTTCAAAAACTCGGATTTTAGATATCTTGTGTGTCCCAAAATGATTACTTCTATTTATTATTTAGTGGTTCGTATAAGTTGGTTTTTCAATTCATTAACAACTCATTTTTTTGTCTATTTTAAAAATTTGAATTTAATTTTTTTTAACTCCATAGCTGTTTTAAAGTAGATTTTAAATTAAGTATCAGAAAATTAATTTTAAAAGAATTTTTTGAAAATTGTTCAAAAGTTGGGTAAAATTAAAATAAATGGTGTTTCAGTCCAAGTTTTTACGAGCAGTCTTCGAATTGACTTGCTAAAACTAATAAATTCCTAAGTAATCATGAACTTGTTCGACACACGTTAATTATTCGTATTTTAAAGTTTATTTTCATAATACTAAATAACCAGAAAATGTTATTTTTCAAGTGGTACTGTTCAATAAAGATTAAATTCAAACTTAAATGTTTACAAGCTAAGCAAAGGATAGAAACTCCGAAATAGCTTTGTTTCTACGGTAATGTGGTAACATGACTGCTACAACATTCTAAAATATCAGTGAAAAATATTTTAATTTCAAAAATTTATTAAATTTTTTTGTGCTTATGTTTTGACAATCTCTTATTGTTATATAAATAAACTATGAAAATTCAAATAGCAAAAAAGTGTTAATTAAATCAACTTCGATTCGAATAAATTGTTGAATTTATTTCGTGAGGATATAAATAACTTAGTAGATATTTAATGATCCTTGTGTTTCTATTGATAAAGAATTAATAAAGTGTATCGATTTTGAGTAGTTGAAATTCTATGTTGATAAACGAACTGCAATTTGATATACCCGTGTAGCGAAAATTAATCCTTTCTTGAATCGTTCTGTTATTCAAATCAAATATTTAGTTATACAAAACTCGGAATATTGAATGAATGCAAAACAATCGGTCTTTAATGAAATGACACGGGATTTTATATTTTTTTCTACCAAAAAATATATCCAGAGGGCTATGTTTTGCAAATCTAGTTAACCAATATTTGAATTTTTTTAGATCTATGATTAAATATTTTTTTATTTAGATAAAAAATTTCATTAATTGACATTACCACTATCATCTCTTAGAATTCAGAATTTTGGATATAAAAAAATAATTGTTAGTCTAATGAGAAGTGTATTAGCCGGAGGTGAGTTTTTTTTTCTTATTTTTCTTTTTTTGAATAACAAAACGTCAATATTATGTAAACTTTTAAAATTATTCAACATTAAATCAAAACTTATTTCGGAAATTTGCATCCAAAAGACAAATATTCATAATGCGGGTATTTTAAATAATGATTTTCTATTTAGTTAAGGCTTCAGGATTCCGCTGAACTTGGAATATACTTAAGCTACAAAAATCGGCATTCAGTAATTTAAAAGGCTTCTGGCATTTAATCAAAATGAAAACACAGCTAAAAACTTTAAAAAAATTTGAAGTTAAATTCGATTAGTTTTAAAGATATTTCTTTCTATATCACTTCACAGCCACCTATTTATCTTTTATTTAAACAAAATTTTCTTAACCTATTCGAGCATCAAAAAAGCTGAAAACTTTTATTGAGAAAAAGTATTAAGACTTGTAAAGTAAGATCATTTTTAAACAGAATGTAGAGTAAACAAAATGCAAAAAACCTCTTTCAAATCAAATAAATCCAGTCCATTGATCTAGAAAACTAAATATCAAGCCAATTCAAAAATGTTTTAGGTAAACTACTTGAGCTTATCTTGCCTAAAGATTGGGTTTCTAGATTTAAGTTATTCAAATTTAGTTAGATTAGTTTGTAAATTTAAAATGGTGTCGAAAAAATATTTTGAACATCGATTTCCTTCACTCAACCCTTTTTTTATATTTATTTTTTGTTAAATTTTGATTAAAAACTTTTAGCATTCTTTCGAAAAAAAATATTTTTTCAATTATTTTATTAAAATTCATTTATCATTTTTTTTCGAGTGACTTTAAGCAAATCAATCTTAAAAAATGTCGCATACTCTTTCAAATCAGTAGTCATAAAATGCTTGTTTACTTAAAAAGTTAATTTAAAGTAGTTTTATTGAAACAATTTTGAAGGACCTTGAAGATAATAATAAAACTGAAAATAATTTTTAAATATCCCACTTCAAATAGTGCGTTTTTTTTTTGAAATTTAAGAATTCGCTTTTCCCATGATACACCATTCTGTTGGGTCTTTTTGAACAGTTTTTAAACAAATAAATTAGAAAAATCGAAATTTTATATTTACTTTTGTTATTTTTCTCCAAGGATTTGATATTTTTGCTATATATTTTGATTATTTTATTCAATTTTTTTTTCGTATGATTATTAAATCCATTTCTCAGTATGTTTTTTTTTTAAGTTAATCACTTAAAGATCGACAGCATTTAGACATTTAGTTATTTTGCAATAAAAATATTACAAATATTTTTATGATAAATATAATTAATTTTGATATATTTTTCCAAATTTTAAAAGATTTTTTTTCAGAGAAATTTGCATCAGTTCTTAAGTAAATTAGTCTTTCAATCAAAACCTCTAAATTTTGTTCCTAAAATTTAGATCGTGATCATTTTTAGATTATTTAAAAGAAAAAAGCTATTTTTAATTCTTAATCAATCTCTTTGGTTTTAGCGTATTGTTTTTGTTGTTTAAATTTTGGATTTGGTTAAATATAGAGTCCTAATGGCATTTCGGTCCGTTTGTTGCTTTGTTTAAGAAATAATATTGCAAAGGTATTAAATAATTCTATTCAATTTACTGGATAAAGTATTAATTTTATTGTTCTAAAAGTCATTTTGAAATAAAATGAATTATTATAATTTCGTAAATTTTTCATAAAAATTTTTCCTAATTACTTTTAATTTTGGTTAAAATTTAGGAAATTTTTTTTCTTATTTTTCATACAAAGTTTAACACTCATTTTTTTTATTTAGCAAATAAATTTTCTTAATGCAATTAGGAAGCATTAGATTTTGAATTAAATTTTTATTTTCAATGTTGAAAATAAAAAATTGAATAATACCCAAAATTAGTAGGAAGATTTGTAGTAGGAGCATTAGAGAAATAAATATACTGTTAAAAAATTGAGAAATAAACTTTTTTATTTAAATTTTGGTTCAGTTGCTAGATTAGTAATTCTGCTCTTGAAAAAAAACTATTATTCAACAAATTTTACTTTTAATTACAATTTAAAATACAGACATCTAAGTAATCAAGTTAAGATTTACGGAACAGTTAATATTATTTATGGCCTGAAGTTATAGATATTTTAAACGGCTTATTTTAGCAATTGTCTTGGAATTAACAGTGAAATCCAAATGATTTTTTCAACCTTAATTTTTCTATCGAAATTTTTGTACTTTTTATCAGAGATTAAAATTTTAGTCTTAAAAATTTTGCTTCATTTTAATAAATTAAAATTTTATTTAAAAACGAAATAAAAAATGCTAAGTGATTGTTTTTTAATTTCAAAATTTACTTCTAATTAATTTGAAAAATTTTTAAAGGCGGGGCGGAAAAAACATTAAATAAAAAATCAGTCATCTAGCATTAGTATCAAATTATGTTATTTCTTATTTTATTTCTTGAGTCGATAATATTTACACTATTTCCTAAACAAGGTATTAAATTAAAATTTAAAATAAAAAATAAGCTTTGATTAACATTTTATTTCATTAGAGGAATCAAAATATGAGAAAAAAAATTTATTAAATAAATAGAATTTAGACTAGACTAAGTGCCATTTAGATTATTGTAGAAATATAATATTTACTATTTTTAAAAATTTGATTAAATAATTTTATTTATCTTATTTTATTTTTGATCACTTTTTGTTTTAATATTTTGAAATTATTATAATTTTTTAGCTCTAAATGGAAACATTTTTGAAAAAATTGAATTTTTTTAATTGTTATTCTTTTAAGTATTAGACAATTCAATTTTTTCTCTCTTGATAATATGATATTCTAATTTTTTATGTTCATTTTTTTGGAATGTTACAATAAAAAGATATGTTAAAATGATTTATTTATTTTATTTTTAATAACAAACATAGAGGTTAGCTTTAAAAATTCTGTTTACATATAAGTACTTAAAAATAAAACACTCTTTTCCCTTTTTTCTACCAGAACAGAACTTGATTATAGAATAAATGTAGTTCTAATAGTGATGTTATTTGGGTTGACGTTTTTCAAAATTTGTTCTATACCAAGCACCTAAGGTAAGATTTTCGATCTAATTGACCATGTGTTTTCTGAATTTTCTTTTAATTTTCGTTTTCTTCTGAGTCTTAAGAGCATATTTTTGAAAGTTGAAGCTCATCAATTGTTAGAATTTTTGAGTTTAATGTAAGAAAATGTAAGGCCGAAAAAACATCATTTAATTTTTTTTAAACAAATTTTATAATATTTTTTGAAAGAATTAGAAATTTTTTTTGATTATTAATTTTGTCAAAAATACAAATATTTATTCAGTAATATTGGTGATTTTTCCAGAAATATTAGTCAAAAATTCATCTTTTTTTATCATGAAAAATGGTAAAAAATGAAACTATATTTGACTATTTTGACTTTTTGATTTAAAATAATTGCTAAAATAACTAAGTAGGAAGTTAATGATTTATCCAGAAATATAAATTTAGTTTTTTTTTAGACTACATATATTTTTATAATTTCAATAATCAAACTTTCAAGATTCCGGATTATTTTATCAAACATGATAATTGTGATTTAAAACAAATTGCCTAAAAATTCTTGATAAGTTTTTATCAATTTTTTCAGAAGTTCAATAAGTTACTTGAGGCACTATTTGATTTATTGAAAAAGAAAATAAAAACTGAAAATTGCTAGAGAATTATTTTAAGACTCAGAGAATTTAAAAATTTAGCAAATTTGTCTTCTAGAGAAAAATACAAATTGCATTTTTTATTGCCTTGAAAAGTTTCAACAAAATCTTGTTTTAAGTAAAATAAGTTTAAAAAAAACTTCTTAGAATTTTATTGCTAAATAACCAAACGTTCATTTTGAAATAAAAAAATAACGATAGAAAGAATATATATTTCATTAAATAAATGGTTTTGAATTATTTTTTAATTAAGATGATATTAGCAAGAAATACTGGTCGTTGTAAAACGCTGCACAAATAGACAAAATAAAAACTAAGTAATTATTATTTTTGAATGTCACCGTGTCATTTTCTATTTGGTTCAATTCTACTATCAGATTGATAGAAAGTTATTTCATTAATATTTCACTCAGAACTTTTAGTTTCCATTTAAAATTATATTTGAATGGATTTTAATTACAAAAAAAAGTATTTTGAATTGTAAATTATTGTTGCAATTCTTTAATTCAATAAATTTTGAATGCTCAAACAACTAGTTATAAAATAAACATAACTAAAAACTATAATATTACTTAACATTTCCTTTTATTTATTTTCTTATGAATTAGTATATTTGAGTATTTCAATCTTTAAACTAAATTTTCGCAATAAATGAGCCATAGAAGCTTTAATATACTGACTTTTGCATAATTTTCATTTTTTTAATAAATTTAGTAAACTGTTCGGGAGGGTATTTCATATAAAAAAATGATATTTAATTTTTTTTTCGATTTTTATTGTGCAGCTCTAAAATTTGATTACCTTTTAACAAAGATTGATTCTAAAATATAGAAACCAGCTTAAATAAAAATAAATAATTTCAATAACTTTCTGATTTTTTAATATTTTATTTGTTTAAAACATCAGAAAGTCAATTGAAAGAGACATGATTAATTTTTTAAAAAAGTGCTTAACTTACTAGCGGGCTTACATTGTTGATTTGGTCATTCGAATTTACTATTTTTACGTTAATTTACGTAATCCAAAAGTAAAAAAGTAGATAAATAGAAGAAGTATAAATAGCTGCTTCAAAACTCTGATGGACGGTCACAATGGTAATAATATAAAAATTACATTACTTTTTTTTTATTTAAATTTTCAATTTCTACAAATTGAGTAAAATTTAAGTCCGAAATAAAACTAATATCAAAAAAAAAATTAATTTAATTTTTATAAATCCATAGGTCCATCTTTATTCTGATAAAATACTATTTATACATTTTTTGAAAAAATTTTATCATTTATCAGAGAGATATTGTAGAAATATAGACAAAAAATATAATTTATAAAAATATTTTACATCATTTTACTGAATTTTACGTAATAAATGTAAAAAAATAGAATTTTATCAGATCTATGTTTTTTTAAAAATACAATCTTAATTTTTTTTTAAATACAAAAATTGCAAAATTTTTAAAATATTAGCTGAGCATTGTTGCATGGCAATAGTACCCAAAAATAGTTCTGTCTTTAAAAAAGACATTGATGCGTGTCCAATATCAGAATTTGTTATTTCAAATTCAAGGAAAAAGTTTATTATAAAATTTTACATCACCATTCAATTTCTAAAAATCAAAAAATTATTAAAAAAATTTTAGATTGTTTTTTTAACAACTCATAGATCGATCTTTGTTCTGATAAAATTCAATTTTTTTTTTATTTTTTACGAAATTCAGTAAAATAATGTTAAAATATTTTTATAATTTTAATTTTTGTAGCTGCTGTAAAACTTTGATGGATATCCTTATTCTGATAAATTTTTTTTTTTGACTATTTTTGATAAAATGTGACCATTTATCACGTAAAATTCAGAGAGAATCTAAAGTAAAAATTTTTAATTATTTCCATAAAAATCCATCTTTTCTGATAAAATGCTATTTTTTAAAATTTTTTACGTAAAATTCAGTAAAATAATGAAAAATACTTTAATAAATTATATTTTTGTAGCTGCTGTATAATCTGATAGAATGTCACAAACTAATATAAACATTACATTATATTTTTTTTTTAAATTTCACAATTTAATTTCTATAAATCGAGTAAAAAAATTTGAATTTTTATGGGACTAATTAAAAAATTTTATCAAAAAATAAAGAATTATAGAAGATTTTTAAAATTTTTCGTTTTGATATTTTTTTAGATGCATATTAACATATCATCTCAGTAATTAAATTAAAGATTTTAATTCATAAAAAGTTTGAATTTTAATTTTAACTAATAGTTTTCTAATCTACAACATACCCGAATCCCTAAACCAGGGCTATGCCCCTGACCCAGGTTAATTTTCAGGGACGATTTAATCATTGATATGGCGGTTTGATATTTTTCCTTTTTTTTCTTTATTTAAAAAAAAATATTTCTACAATATAATAATAATAATAATAATAATAATAATATATATAAGCTACAGCAAGACTTGCTTGCGGAGGTGGCCTACTAGGAGGTCACTTATGGTAGCTCCTTGTACATAACACATGGAAAAGTACTGAAAAAAGAATTACTGTTTGAATTTTAGGTCAAAATAAGAGCTGAGATTACAGATAGAAAAAACTGTAAAAGAAATTTTTATAAATAATGTTCATGTTCAAGATTGTTGACTAGATCGGAAGGCATCGTATCCGTTCTTAAACTTGTTGACCGAGTCAGCTGGCAGGGCGTTCCAATCTTTGGCTATCCTGTTGGTGAATTAGTTAGCCCGTAATATCTCTCCGAATTTTATGTGGTAAATGGTAAAATATTTTTAAAAAATTTAAAAAAAAAATTTATCTTAATAAAGATGGATCTAAGGGTTTTTAAAAATAAGACCTTTAAAAAAGTTGATTTTACGACTTCACGTCAATTTCTTTACAATGTATAAAGTTTGATTTATTTTAGATCTCATTAACAGTCTTACCCAAAAAACTAGAACAGCTTAAAATATTTTTCTAGACCAAAAGATCTCGGTCCTAGGTACTCGCAATGGTGTGTAAAAAGTCTATACGAAAGAAAAAAAGTTTACTGCACACTTTATTATTCACATAAAATCAAAGGTCAAAAGATTAGGGCTAAACAAAAAAAAAAGCGATAAGAATATATTTCATACATCAAGGAAGTAAAGCCCGGATTAGATCCAATTTTTTTCAAATCATAAAATTATCATAATTAAACAAAAATGTTTCTCAGTCTATTTTGTGTGTGTGTGTGTCGGACTGATCCATTCAACTCTGCACGTTTCCAATATTTGATAGATGCTCTCTTCTTGAAAAACAAAAAAAAAACAAAAACTAAGTTGAATTTAATTCTGCCATTTTATTTTGCTCACCATTTCAATTAATTAATTTTTTCTAGATAGATAGAAAACAATCCCATAATAAAACAAAAAATTTAATCTCAAACAACTGTTAATTAGCTAATTAGAAAAGTTGTATGATGAGAACAGTTTTATCCGTTTGAAGCCAGCCACTTGGATTTGAAACGCCACAAATGAGTTCCAGCCACCAAGCGCAAACATCGCCGGGCGTGTCGTCCAACTCGTCGTCCATGTCGAACTCGTCGCTGTCGGGCTCGAGCAACCACTGGTCGCAGAAAAAGCACGAGTCAGTGCTCGACTTCTCCAAGCTTAGCCAAATCGACCTGGAAAAACTTTTGCTCACAAGGCTGCAGGGCGGCTCCGAGAACGGCCAGTTCGTCTACTTGAGCAGCGACTTCGACCCGACCTATCTCAACTTCTCGACCAATTCCAAGCTTGTGCCCAGCGAGATCGTGCTCGAAATACAGTCGAACAAAATATCCGGCTACACTCTGTTCGACTGTATCGACTTGCTCGGCAAGCTGTACAAGTCGAACAAAGCGATCACGTTCCGATCGGTCAGATACATAAGCCAGCATTTGCAGTACGATCTGCGTCCGTACTTGGACGCTCGATTTCACAAGGGCTCCATCGACTACGACCTGCAGCAGACAATAAGGGAGAACGTGTACATGCGCACTGTTCCGTGCACTACGCGGTTGCCGCGCACCGGCGAAATAAACGGCCAGGACTACATTTTTTTGAGCGATGAGCAGTTTTTGGAACTCGAGCAGAGCGGAGAACTGCTCGAGTACGGCGTCTACAATGGACACTATTACGGCACCCCCAAGCCGCCCAGGCGAGCCATCAACTTGCTGTCCACTTGTAGCAGCCAAGTTCAATCGCCCAAAATTAGCGATATCAATTCGAAACGAAATCAGTCGATCAACATGATGCACAGCAAGTTGCAAGGTAAGATGTTTTCTCTTTATGAACGGGTCTATTTTGGTGTCTGAGAAGAAGTCAACGCTTTGTTTGAATTAATTTTTTTAGATAGAAAATTAAAGAAAGGAGGCAAAAATAAAACATGGAAAAATTCAAGAAATTTTGAAAGAGGCTTGAATTATTATTAGTAAATTGTTTCGGATAAATGATTGAAAAACAGAGTAAAGAGAAATTAAATTAGTTTATCAATTGAAATCAGTCAATTTTCTATTTTTTTTTCAAAATAGACACATAAACTGTCCTTTTAATGTTTTATTTTAATTTTCAATTTGTTCATTTTTTAAAATTTTTTTATAAATCAGTGAAAAAAATTTCAGGTTGAAACCTCTAGAAGATCAAAAGTTGTTCAACAAAAGCATAAGAAACCTTAATTTCCGTATTCCTTAGAATGGTCATTTTTTAGTGTTTTTTGGCTTTAGTCAAACGGGATAGAAACGTGAATTATTTTATTTGATCGCTATTTAGTTGTGATTTGTTTTTCGAGAAACATTTTAAATAATAAAAGAGAATATTATCATTAATTTAAAAAACTTTATTTAAAATAAAATAACGGTTCAAAAGCAAAAGTTAAAATAAAAAAAGATGTTTCATTAACGTTTCAACTTTACATTTGGGTATATCCGTGGATTACAAAAATTCAAGCAATTAAAAATACAAAAAAAGTAAAAAAATATATGCTTCCTATTTTAATTTATTTAGAACACTTTTTTGAACAAAAATATTCCATAGTTAAATCAAAGCCTCTTGGAAGGCATTTTTCACAAGACAAATTGTTACATTTCTTACAAGTAATCCATTTGGCCGGATTTGATTTGACTTTTCCAAATAAATTTGAAGCATCTTTTTTGGTCGTTCATTGGAGATATTTAAATTGCAGACTTTTCTTCAAAAATCCTCCTATTTTGTTTTTTCTTTTTTTTAAATTTATTTCATTATTATTTATTTGTATATCTGTATCGAGCATTAGATCCTTCAGATAAAAAAATGACAAAATAGAATTAAATTTAAAGTTTTGATAAAATAAGTTTTGAAAAAAAAAAAAAAATAAAATATGATATGATAAAAAGGAAAAATGGATAATGGTACATGAGGTAGTTTAAACATTTAGAAAATGGACGGTTAAGGATCAGAAAAAGAAATTACAGGATTGCAATTACACAAGGGAGTAGGGTATTCGATGAAATGAGATTCGAAGCCTTCTCGGTATTCATTTACTATCCTGATTACCAATGGGACAGAATGACCCAGTCCAGCCCTAACATATCTCTCATTCAACTCAAAAAGTCGATTCGAAGCTGTTATAAGTTTTAATATATTAAGGGCTTCGTGATGTAAAATGTTAGAGGGAGTATCAAATTTAAGTTTAAGAATGGATCGAACAGCTGAGTTTTGAATTACTTGTAGTCTTTTAATGTTTGTTTCAGAAAAAGAATTTAGGTAAGGGAAAGAATGGTCTAGAATAGACCCAATTAGGGATATATAGAGGTTACCGAGTGTTTTAGAATTAAGACCCCGCTTTTTATTTGAAAGGATTTTTATTAAGTTGAGCCTTGAACTACACCGTTCTTTTATTTCATCTAACATTGGAGTAAAGTCAAACTTAACGCCAAGAAATTTAACTTTTTTCTGATTATTGAGTTTATTCCCATGAATTTCAAGGTTGAGGTCATTTTTTCCTCCTGTATTTTTTGAAAATATCATGTAACAAGACTTTTCGACTGAAATTTTCACTTTCCATTTGCAAAGCCATTCTTCTAGTTCTTTGAGGTACTTGTTAATCTTATTTTTAATGCTTCCTTTCTTATTAAAAATAAAAAATGTAACCAGATCGTCTGCAAAAAGTAGGGAATAGTTGTTATTTGTTTTGTTCCGTTTTGGGACATCATTTATAAAAAAACTGAAGAGTAGAGGACTAATTACTGAACACTGAGGGACTCCCGCAGTTCACTAACATGACCATTAACGTTTACTTTGAATACCCTAGATTCAAGGAATGACCTTATCCAATGAATCAGATAGTCTGGTAAATTCATTTTAATCAACTTGTAGATTAACCCTTCGAGCCATACAAAGGCTTTTGATATGTCAAAAAATAGGCAACAGACTTTTTTCTTTCTATTGTAAGTTACGACAATTTTTTGGAAAAGAAACATAAGGTTGCCAGCTGTTCGTCGGTATTTTCGGAACCCTGATTATTCCCTAAATTATCAGAGAGTTTCTTTCAAGGAAATTGTAAATTTGGGCATTCATTTATTTATTTTTTTGTTTTCTGTACCGAGCTAGGGCTCCTTCAGAATAAATAAAAAAATCAAAATCAAAATAAAAAATAAAATTAAAGTTAATAAAATGAGATAAAAAAAATAAAAATAAAGTAAATAAGCTAAAAAAAAATGAAAGTTTAGAAGACATAGATTGTTACATGTGGCAAATGTTTACATAGTTCAGGTTTCAGGAAAAAAGGAGGAAATAGTAAGGTAGCAATTACACAATGGAGTTGGATATTCAATATATCTCGATTCGAAGCCTTCTTTGTATTCCTCCACCAGTCTAACAACCAGTGGAATAGAATGTCTCAGTCCTGTCCCAACATATCTCTCACTCAACTCAAAAAGCCGATTTGAGACTGTAAGTAATTTAAGTTTATTAAAAGCTTCATGATGCACGATGGTGGAGGGAGTATCATATTTTAATTTAAGGATAGATCTTACTGCTGTAATCTGAATTGCTTGTAGTTTTTTGATATTATTTTCTGAAAATGAATTCAAGCAAGGAAAAGAATAGTCTAAAATCGATCCGACTAAAGATTTATATAAATTTCCTAGTGTGTTTTTAGTGAGACCCCATTTTTTATTTGACAATATCTTAATAATATTTAGCCTTTTGTTGCAGCGTTCTTTAATTTCGTCTACTAGTATATTAAAGTTTAACTTAGAATCAAATTTAATACCAAGAAACTTAATTTCTTTTTGGCTCAGTATTGTGTTTCCATAATTTTTAAGTTTAGATTATCACTCTCTTTTTTGTACTTAGAAAATACTACTGAACACGACTTTTCTACTGATATGTTCATTTTCCATTTAATAAGCCATTGTTCTAGTTCGTTGGTGTTTTTATTTATCTTATTTTCTAGGTTCATCTTATTCAACTTTAATTTATTCATTTTTTTAATCTGAAGGAGCATTAGCTCGGTACAGAAAACAAATAAATAAATTCATGGTCTTCATCGCTGATTTTTGTCACTTTTTTCCTCTTCATCTTCTTATTGTTTCAGTCAAAACTTCACCGTACTTTTTTTTAACCCTCGTTTTTTTTTGTTGACGTTGTCTCTTTATTTGCTGATTGGAGTTAATAAAGAACAGATTGAAATAATGACTTTTTCGCCTCTTCAACTAAATTGGCCGCTTTGTTTTTTGTTCCCAACTTTGTTGTGTCTGACCTTGCCGGCTTTTTGCGTGAAGAATTTTCTAGTTCATCATTTTTTGTCTCGTCAAATGTTTTACTACTTCTTTCTGGCCAATCTTTATTTAATGAGTATCAAGTGTTGAATATGGAATGTTAAAGCGCACAGAAGTTTGACGTTTGTTTAATTTTTTAGATTCAATTTCGTCAATGGCTAATTGTAGAGTTTCTTCACAATAAGCTTTTTGGGTTTTTAACAAGTTACTTCTGGGAATTTAAAAAAAAATTTTTTTAAAATTATCAATCAAATAGAAAATTGACCTTATTTATTGCAATAACAGAAATTAACTGTTTAACCCCAATCCAATTTTTTTCTTAAACTTATTTTATTTTGAAATAACAGAAAATCGGTTAAGTTTTTTAATTTTTCAACTAGAAATTCGTGATCAACATCAATGAATACATATAGTGTTCTTTGATTTTACCAATTATCAAAAAAGTTTTTTTGAGGATCGGCATTTTCTTTTAAGAAGCTAAGATTAGTCGTTTAAATAAAATAAAAATAAATTTTATTTTTTATTTGCTTATTTTTATTTATTAGAAAATTTTTTCAAAGAAGAATTCACGGTTTTACACCCATTAACGATTTAACCCTGAATTACTATATAGCTTCTCAAAAACTAGTCAGATAAAAAAAACCTCATTTTAATCATAAAAAAACTCCCTACAAGATGATATATAAACTGCCATGACATATATGGTTGATTGTGAGGACAACCAAGGTTAAAACCAGCGGTCAATAAATAGGACAGAGTGGATAAATTTTTAGAATATTTTTCAAAATAGAAATGAATTAGGGATCAATTTTTCAGAGCAGAGCAATTTAGTTCGAAAAAAACATCAATAATTTCGAATGAATATTGGTATAAAAAAATTTAATTGATAATAATTAAAAAATTTTGTTAAAATTTAAAACGGATTTTGAACCATTTATTATTATTATTATAAAAATTATTGTTAGTTATTTCAAACAGATATTTTATATATCAAAAATTTTTAATATAATTAATTAATGCTTTGATAAAAATCTAAAAAATTTAAATAAAAAATTCAACATTCATTTTTTTATATATTGCAAAATTTCAATAAATTTTTAAATTTTGAAATTATTATTATATATTACAAATTTTAATCTTTAATTTTCAAAAATTTTGTCAAGCTATCATACTTAAATTTGATTTAAACAATTTTAAGAAAATTGCTCTGCTCTAGATAAAAATCGCTCCTAACTTCACTCTCTCATGAATTTTTGAAACTAGAAAAAAAAAGTTTTATCAGTTGATACATTTGTCAGAACGAGTTTTGGAAAAAAAAACAGAAAAAAAAAATAATTTTTTATCAAAAAGTTAAAATTAGTTATTTGAATGTGATATGGAATATTCAAAATTTCGCCAACTAATGATGTGCAAATTTTCTGCAAAATACACTTCGCTCGAATAAATTGAAATTTGATTTCCGCTCAACTTTGCAAATTTAGCAGACCTTGATATTTGATGCAACTTTGAATGTTACACTATGTTGCATTTACAGAACTAATTTTAAAATTTGAGAAAAAAATTTTTCACAAAATTTTTTAGATCTTTTTTAAAATTTTGTTTTTGTTCTTGGTTTAAAAACTCATAATGAATAAATATCTAGAATAATTAATACTTTACATATGTTTTTAAAATTTCATTATTAAAGTTTTCGACCTGCCGGATTTTTGTTATTTTTTAACTTTCGATCATGTGTTTTCTATTTTTTTAATAAATTTTCTTTTTCTTTTGAGTGTTCAGGGCATATTTTTAAGGGTTGAAGCTCGTTTTTTTTTTGAATTTTTGAGTCAAATGTAAGGCTGAAACAAAGGTCAATTTAAATTTTTTGAGAAGAATCATAATTTTTATTTGGATTGTTAATTTTGTCATAAATAATGATATTAATAAAAATTTAGTAATATTGGTCACCTTTTTTATCTTGAAAAAATGGTAAAAAAAAACTGAATTTGACAAGACTCTTTGATTTAAATAACGTAATTATCCGAATTGAGTGACATGTCTTTAAAATAGAGTACTCTATTTAAGTGACACGCTGTTATAAGATGTAAAACATTCTTTAGTGTCATCTCACTAAATTCGGATGTTTATGTTAATTAATAAAACAACTGAAAAGGAAAGTCAACTTAAAAAAAAAAATAAAAAATTGAAATTGGTTAGATAATTATTTTAAGACTCTGAGAGTCTTATTTGCGATGAGGGCTTCCATCGCTGCTGGAATGTACTTCTGGCCTCCTTACTCGATTTTTAGTGTGGATTTCTCCTGGGTCGATTTGATGGTGGATTTTCTCACATAGTTGGGAGAAAAAAAAAATTGAAAATAAAAGAGAGCTAATAAAATTAATAATAATTTATTGAAATTAAAAAACATGAAAATTTTTAGTAAATATATTATTCAATTTTTTTTTTCAGAAAACACTAAAACTTTGTCATGTTTAAAATTTTTTTTTCTATTTACTTTTTTTTACATCGCCTTTAAGGCGTTCATTGAAAATAAATAAATAAACAAATAGATTACTACCGATTTTTTTCCTTCGAAAACAAAGTTCATTATTCGACTAAAACAACCTGGGGCGTTTCTTAAACCAAAAGGAAGTTTTATAAATTCATAGCGACTGTCCAGAATTTAAAAGGTTTTTGATCAGTTTTCAGTTCTATGAATTTTTATTATCAAATGCCCGAATTTTAAGAAAGACAAAAAAATTATATTTTTATTAAGTATGTTCAATTTGTTTTTTAACAATATGTTTCCAGTGCATTTTCTCAGCTTATAAAAATTCTACAATTCATGTATGCATACGCGAATATTATACAAATCATAAAAGTTTAATATATAAAAGCAAATCTAATATTTTATTAAAAATTTTAAAAAGTTGTATTTTTGGAATTCTTTTCTTTTGCGTAAAAAAAATTTTTTAAAATCAAATTAAGGAATTAAAGCAATAAATTCATTTATTATAGTTGAATAATTTTATTCAACTTAATGAAGAATGTTACATAAAACATTTCAAATAATTCAATGCAAATTCTCTCGAATCAAACTATTCTTAATATTTTATCACAAAAATTGGACTCATTAATTTAAAAAATTTGCTAATCTGAATTTATGATTTCTTTAATTTTTAGTTTAATAACGTAATTATCCGAAATCATTTATTATCTCTTTTAATTTAATTTTATTTTCAATATTCATTCAATATCAAAATTTGTTTGATAATCAAATATTATCTTCATCTAAATTTAATGAAAAGAGACAAATTGAAGAGAAAATTTTTTGAAAAATTGAATTTTATTTAGGTTTTGAGTGAATTGGTAATACATAGTAGTTCAGAGTCGTATTTGTTTATTGTTCTGCCACCTGACATCAAATAAAACTAATAAAATCTTACAAATTACATATCATGCAAATAATGAAAATATTTTTAACCCAATTATGAAGAATAAATAATTTTTAGATTTTGTAAAATTCTGTTCAAAAAATTCAAAGTTAACTGGAACATATTTATTTTAAGAATTGATGTTGTCAGCTTTTTTTGAAATCAGCTAAAAATTACAGTAAAAAATAAGCAAGCAAAAAAATTCTTATTTTTCTAGTTGTCAAAATGGTTTAAATCAAAACATCTTTAAAAGAATTCTTTATTTCTATTAATTGATTGTTGGTTCAGTGATATTTGGTACAAATAACAGTAAAATGACGTCTTTTCTATTTACAAGTTAGTAAAACGGTATTGTATCAAAACATCAAAAAGTTGCTGCATCTATTGACAATTTTGTTTTTTACTTTTTAACCCTAGTACATCTTGCAAAGTTTTTCAACTTTATTACAAGAAAAAATTATAAATTTTTATCGTTTAGTTCTGTTCTTTTGGGCCAAATTTCACCAAAATTTATTTTTTTATTTATTCAAATAAAAAGAAATTGGAGACCTAAATAAATGTTATTAATAAAACTTCTTTATTTAAGATTAATTAACTTTATTTAAATCCTTCATTTAATTATAAAAGATTTGATTTAAATTTTTTTGACTTTTCAAACGTTTTTGTTATTATTTAATTTTAATAATTATTAGCCTTACGAATATAATAATAGAAAAAAAATTTGAAAAAAACAGCCTTAAAGCTATAAATTTACAAGTTAATTTTTAAAACAAAGATTGATCGTTTAATTTGAAAATTTTCCGATTACGTCAATGCTTTGTTTTAAGACAAGTTCCTATATTTATAAAATAATCTAATCATTTATTAATAAGTAAGATAAATCGAAAGCTGAAGCAAATTAATTAAGTTATATAGCGAATTTTTTAATTTTGGAAAAAAAATTGAAAATCCAAACTTTGAATAAATATAATTTAATTTAAAAAAAAATAAAATAAATATGTTCAAATACAGTTTAGAAAAATTTATAGCGAATAAGCAGTTGATGTAAATAAAAGTTGTGTTGAAATCTTTCCAGCTAGTCTAAAACAACAGAACTACAAGTGCTCTAGGCTGTACAAACTTATAAAATCAGTATCAATAAATGGCAAATATCTTAACAATTATCAAAATAATATGTGTATTTATTAATGACCATTAAAATATATTCTTTTAGGCCAAATCTTTATTGGAGTTAATTACCTCGATAATTTATTATCATAAACTTAAAAGAAAATCTAATATCAAAAGCCTTAAGACAAGGCATGCAATTTACTTTTGTTACTTAACCAAGGGATGAGTTGTTTACAGAATTTTACAGATTTTACCAATACCCATTCAACTTGAATGTAACATCGATGTTCATCGATGAAAAATCATAAATTCATTGATTTGTTTGACGGAAAGCTATGTAATCAAATTACCTTGTTCTTAATTAAAAAATTTTGATGAACTGTCTTATTCCTCATCGATGTTACATTCAAAATTAGGTGTCCAATATTGGGGTACATTGTTTGTTTAATTCAAAATTATATCACTTTTTTTTTTTGAAGTAAAGGAGGACACTAAAATCTAAAACTTAAATTTAATTTTTTTGTCTAAAACTCCTGTTTTAAAAAACAAAATTCTTAATAAAATTGTATCAGAAACTTTTTTTTTTCCGCTAAATCGACCCCATGTAATTTTGAAGCTTTAAATAAATTAAATTTTTTATCATTCTATCTGCATTCTCTTAACAAAATGATCAGCAATTAAATTGAAATTTTTAAGTTTTTTTTCAAATTCTAGAGTTAAATTTTTGTTAAAAAATACAAAAAAATTTAATGAGTCAATTAAATTTTTTTTGCTAAATTCAAACAATACAAACAATTCTTAAAAAATATTTATTTATAATAGCAGAAATTAATTGTGTTTTTGAATTAAGGCTTTAGTTTCTAAATATAAAACTTTTATGCGTCAAAAGTTTTATTAACTTATCAAAATTTCTAAATTCTATTATTTTTACATTGAAAAAAAAACTCGATACTCAAATTAATTTTAAAAAATATTCAATTACATTTATGTATCTAATTTAACAATAGCAATTTTTTATTTTTTAAAGTTAAAAAATATTCTGCTTCTTTAAAATGTTACATTTTTAATTGTATAGTAGAATAAAGAAAAATCTTCGTGATTTAATTTCATGTATGCAGCTTATCTTAAGACTAACCCGTTGCATAATGCTTTCACCACAAGTGTGATTAGAACAAT
Organism: Brachionus manjavacas; assembly: GCA_019054805.1. Lineage (NCBI taxonomy): Eukaryota > Metazoa > Rotifera > Eurotatoria > Ploima > Brachionidae > Brachionus > Brachionus manjavacas. The sequence goes on along the minus strand of JAHQIY010000003.1, from coordinate 8,774,526 downwards.
TTAAATTCTTAATTTAAACTATTGTTGATAAAAACACGAAAATTAGAAAAAATAAAAAAATGCAATATTTAATTAGAACTTACTAATATAAACAATCATCAAGCTGCATTTAAAAGCCTAATGGAAAAATTGCGCAATTGATAATCTTCTGATTGAGTCTAGATCCATAAGCCAAACCAAATCGTAAACTAATACCAACAAATTAAGTTCCTTTTTGATCAAAAATTAATTTTGATCTAGAAAAAAATTATCATTTTCTCTTTGTCAATTAAACGAGTTCTAATCTAGGACCGAATTTCACTTTAAATTTGTCTTACAAGTACTTTATTTAGGAGCAGAGTTAAATTTATTGTCAAACCACTTGAAGGCCACAAAAGAGCTTGTCTATTCGAATGAAAATAAATTTTAACCAAGGTCAGTAAATACCTTGTCATTTCAAATTAGTGATTGGGAAAGGAGAATTTTCTTTGGGCAGCTAAAGAACAAGCTTGCACTGATCGACTAAAAGCAAGCTTTAATGAAAATAGCCCTCGGTTTATTAATTCTGATCAGCGTTAATTAAAAAAACATGATTGCCTCCGTAGAGTTGTTTCAATGATATTTATACAAGATCAGACCCGTGCATTGATTTAATTATTAAAAAAAATGAAATATTTATTTGCTAAAAATTTGCTAGATAACGAGCACAATCGAGTGCATCAGGATCAGGCTAATCAATACGATATTGAGCAATCGCTTGATTACAACGAAAGTGAACAAGCTGAACAAGACTACTGCGGTGATCAAGAGAGCGACGCTCAGCAGTCCACCAACATAAAACAATTAATTTCCAATCAACAAAATTCTCTGAATCGAAACGTCGATCAATTTAACGGTCTGGATACAAACACCAGCATCGAATCAGGTTTTTATCGAATTCTTACTTTCTGAAAATTCATTGATTTTTATTTTTTTTTCTTAGGTGTTGAAGTTATTCCTTATGGTTGGGAAAAAGTCGAAGATCCCGAATATGGAACTTTTTATATAGAGTAAGCATTTTTAATTTCAAAAACCTAATTTCTGATTAAAAAATATTCTCATTTTTGAAAATTATAATTAAAGATAAAAAATTAAAATTTTAAATTATTTCAAGATTCTGTTCAGGGTTACGAAAAAATTTTCAAAAAAAAGTTACAACTAGTTGCACTTTTTTGCTTAAAATAAATTTTTCCCATGACAAAAAAACAAAAATAAGGCATCAATTAGATCGAATTTTTTAAAAAAATTTAAATCTAAAATTACTTAAAGATTGTATTCGAGGTAAAAAAGAGTGTTAAACTATGTTTCAACTTATTTTTGAGAAATTTTTCATTTTTTTATATTTAAAAAAAAACATTTTGTTTCAAATTTTGCTAAATCAAATCTCTAATAATAGCTTGACAGTTTTTGTCTTGCATTTACTTAAGGAAAATATAAAAAAACACCTAGAAGGTTTTTTAAGTTTTATGACTCCCTGTAAGCTAAACAAATTAAAGAAAAAATTCATTTGAATGTATTTTAAGGCGATAGATAAAAAACGGCGAAAAAATTTAAAGTCAAAAAGTTCTTAAGCATTGTTTTACTCTGATCTTATTTTTTTATAAACAAAAAATATGTAAATTTTAATTCAGATTTTAAAAATGCTTGAATGAATGGTTACCCAACTTAAACTTTAATTTCTTAAATTCATTCAGAAACTAAAGTTTTGTCTAAAAAAATTTGACTTGAGTATTTTTTAATCATCTAATAATTATCAATAAAACTTGATAAACTTTGCAAAATAAACTTTTTATTTTAATGAGATACTTTTGAAAATTCTTAGCTTTTAAGTAAGTTAAGTTAACCAGAAAAATCAAAATAATTGAATTGGCATGAAATGAGATACAGTTCGAAAAGCAAAATTTAACAAAAAAATTTTTTTTTTTTTAATCTTGTTTAACTTTGAATTCAAAGCCAGTGTTGAATCGAAAATTTCAATTATTTTTTCAAATGATTAAAACCTAAATTGAATAAATTTAACATTTTAAGAAATAAATGCGTTAATTTTATTTCAGATTTTTTAGAAAGAATATTATTATATAAAAAAAAAAGTTATAATTATTCAACCTTGCTTTTTTTTAACTTTTGCCGGATTTTGAGGGTTTCAAACTAAAAGAGCTAGTAAACATAAATTGAAATTTACCTTTTAGAATTTTTGATTATATTTTTAATTATATTATATTTGCTGAGATTAGTCTTTTTAAAATAATATTTAGAGTAGGCTAAATTACATCTTATTCATCAATCATTGCTAGTTTTGATCAAATTTAAAACAACGTTATTTGTTTCGCTTTTAGTCGAATTCATAATACGGCCATAAACATGTTTCATAAGTATTTATAAATTTCAAAATTTAGACATTTATAAAAGATAGCTTATTGATGTAATTTAATTAGAAGCATTTTAGCTCACATTTCAATATCTTAATAAAAAATTTACATTTAAAGCATCATAAAAATTAAAAGGCAAGCATTTTTAATTTTTTATTCAGATTTTAATAAACGGTATCACTGTTTGTACTTAAAAGTTGGTCTATTAAAAAATGTTTGCTTAATTTTTGTTAAAATAATTTAAATACTTTCTTTTACTGTAATTCCTTTTTTTTATTTCTTATAGTTCCTTTTTAGACTCTGTAAATTAATTTATAGTGATTGTTTAAAACAAAGTTTTTGATTAATGATTAAACCACACATAAAAATAGTGCTTTCTTTAAATTTAAAAAAATAAATTTTATTATACTCATGATAAATTTTGATAATTTTATCTAAATTTGTTCTGTACTTAAAATAAAATATAAGACAAGAGATTCGATCACTGTTTGAATATTTATTTGAAGAAGAAAAAAATTTCAGTAAACATAAAACGAATCTTTAAAATACAATTTTAGTTTAACATATTAAAGGTTTTTAAAAGCTTATATAATAAAAAAATGAATTAAAAAATGTAATGCTTCTTTTAAGAAGTTGTATAAAGTTGTTTTGCATATGTAAAAGTTTAGTGAATTTCGAAAGTTAGAATAAAGTATTTATTTTTTAATTTAATTTTGTATATGAATTTTAAAATCTTGTTCCTAGTCCTAAATGTTAAAATATTGATGTCTATTCTTTCATAGTTAAAATGAAAGAATAGACATCAAAATATTCCATAAAATTTTCATTCAAAATTCTTGAAGGGATTAGTTTGACTTCTTTGATAAATTTTTTTATTAATCTGGGTGGTACATTTATAAATTTAAACGAAGAAAAAAAAGTCTTGGAATGGAATTTTCCCGAGATTCACTGTTCTTTTACATCGGAAGCTTAAAATTAACTTTTTATATCCTTAAATTTAGAATTGAATAATTTCAAAAAGTAAAAATTGTAATTTTTAACAAATTTAAATATAATTAAATAAACAATATAGTTTTTATATTAAAAAAATTCAACTAGAACATTTGAGCTCAATTTTCACGAATATTTTCTAAACAAAAATAAAAAAACATTTAAAGTCTATTTCTTTTTAAAGTCACATAAACAAACAGACCACTTATGAAAATCCATTAATGATACAACAGCAGCAAAAAATGAGGACGTTTAAGCCTGCCCAAAACCCGCCAGGCGACAAAGCGTCAATGCGCCAACCGAAAAATGTATTTTTCACCCAAGACCCCAATGAGCTAAAGGGAGAATTCATACAAACATCTCTGCTAAAGACCAACAATGGATTTGGGTTTACCATAATTGGCGCCAACGAGACCAGCGAAGATTTTCTGCAAATAAAATACATAGTCCCCGACGGTGCTGCAGCACGAGACGGAAAATTACGCCAAGGCGACGTATTGGTCTATGTAAATAACGAGTGTGTATTGGGCTATACCCACCAGGATGTTGTGGAAATATTTCAGTCAATACCCAAGGGAAATTATGTTGATTTGGCCGTGTGTCGCGGCTACCCACTGTCCATTGATCCAAACGATCCAAATATTGAGATAATGTCACTCGCAGCAATTAACCCGGAGAGCCAGGCGCCTTTGGCAGCGGTCGATGAGCTCACCTCAAGCACTCTAATGAACTCATCCAGCCAAAATGTAAAACAAATTCCGGTTGAACTAGAGCTCGATCCGCAGAATCCAACTTACCCTGACGAGTACTACTGTGAAGAATATGATGAGCTCTTTGTGTCCATAGTCAAGGGTCCTAAAGGATTCGGCTTCACCATAGCCGACGATTCGATCTTGAATCATCAAAAAGTTAAACAAATACTTGACAAAGAAAGATGCCTCAATTTGCAGGAAAATGACATTCTATTGGAAATTAACAGAGTCGATCTGCGAAATATGAACCATAACCAAGTTGTCGAAGTGTTGAAGGAATGTGTAAAAGGACAGGAAACACTAATCAAGCTTAAAAGACGAAAATACCAAATCACGCTGCCACAAGCTCCATCTAGTTCATCATTAGGCAACAATCAAGAGATTAATGGTATTTTTTAATTTTTATTTTTTTTTAAAAAAAACATAGTTTAGAGTAGTCTGAGAAGGAAGGTCTAATATTTTTTTGAGGAAAAATCAATAAGTTCAAAGCAAATAAAGTTAACAAAATCAATAGTCTGGACTTCATTTTTGAGATTTTAATTTTTAAATTCCTTTATGGCCTTAAAATAATACACGGCTAATTAAGTTGCTTCCATTAAACCTTAGGCTTGATGTTAAAAAAAATTAAATTGCGTGCATTTCTATTTAAATTTCCTATTTTGGATCCGAGCATTAAATTAAATTTGTTGGTCTTCTAATCGATATGGCACCAATTTGTCGCCATCACTTAGTAACTCACTTACAAAAAAAAAACATTTGGCTTAAAATAATTTATTGATTGAAAAAGAAATCAGTCTTAAAAATGATGAAGTATCGAGTAACGCCAGATTCGTCTGAAAAAAATGACGAATCGGCCAGTTCTTTTGTTCTATCTTCCTTGTCAGGCGGTGAGACCTCGTCGGTTTCATCTAGCTCATCGACTAGATCTTTTTACAAAATTAAAAGACGAGCTAAAAAATGTATGAATTTTAATTGAGTTTAATTTTATTTTTTTCAAAAATTTTTACTAAATAGCGAATACTAAAGAGTCAACTTACGAGTACAATAACACGACAACTAGAGTTGAGAATTTCGAGGAATATAAAGAATTCAGGACAATTAACTCAAATTTAAAACAAGTAATTTTAAGATTCTTTTAAATTGCTTTTATTTCTATTTTGAAATTTAAAAAGTCTAATGGGCTATTGTTTAATAAATCCAACCCTCCACAACCTAATAGTCAAAGCTTTAATTATGGTAAGTAATTTAAATTTTTTTCTTGTAAGGCAACCTTGTGATTCAAACCTCTCATAATTTAAGAACAGTAAAATTAAGTAAATGAAAAAAAAAACCTAATTTATATTTATTTGAAAAATTTTTTTTTAATTTTTGAAACAAAAAAAATCCTCTCATAAAAAGACTGAAATTTCCTATGAGGCAGCAACATTGAAATCCATGATTCTATGTGAGTTATCATCGGAAGAAAATTTTTATAGTTTCTGTTCAAATAAATGCAAAATGGTTTAGATCTGGGATATTTTTATTAAAACATTTTTTAAACTAGAGCACCCAAAAATATTATTTCGATGATTTAATAAAGATTTTGTTCACTTTAATTAGAAGTTTTTTATTGTGTTAATATTTAATTTTGTGTGTTTAAGTGTGTAAATGATTACTTTTTGGTCTTTAATTTATAAAAAAAAATAGCTAAATTTTTTAATTAATTCTGAATGCCAATAAATATAAAGTAATATTTTTTTGCTCATTTTATTTAAAAGAATTTGATTTTAACTCATTTTTGTCATGAGTTATTAAAATCGCCAAAATTCTTTCTTCTGAGCTTTGTTTTAGTCAGATTAAAAATTAATTTCCTTTTTAATATTTTTTAAGATAAATAAAATAAAGTAAATAAAATTTAATTTATTAGATATAATAGTTTAAAAAAAACACTTTTTTAATATTTAACAAGTAAGTGATAATGAATTTTTAATAATGACAAATTCGTAATTAATTTTGTATTTGAAGATTTATTTTGTATTTGAAGATTTATTTTGTATTTAAAGATATTAATCAGTTTATTCTAGTCTAATATATTTTAAGACTTATTTATATTTAAGGAATTAGATTTTAAATAAATGCTTTAATTTAAACAGCTCTTTGATCCTTTTAAAATAAGCGATCTTATAAAATTAATACTCAACAAATGATGCCATAATTTTTTGAAATAAAATTTCGATTTTTTTATATATTTTTTTTGAATTTAGATACCTTAAATCCTTTTATTTTTGCGAAAAACATATCTCAAAATGCTTGTATACCTATCTTAAAGACTGATTAACACTTTTTTTTTGTTCTTTATAAAATTTTTATTAAATTTTAAATTATTACAAAAAAAAGGCATATAATTTTTTATTATTCTTAATATTTTTTTTTCGAAGAAAGACAACTACTATAGCGAAACTGCATCTAGTCTCGCTGTGCAGGGCCCTTCCTGTAGCTAATTATTATTTTTAATATAAATTATTACCTATGTTATTTTCATGCATAAAAAACAAAAATACTAATGTTAGGTATAATCTTATTTATTAATATTAAATTAAACTAGAACACTTCATAATATGTGTCAATTGATGCAAACATAAAACAAAAGAAAACTAAATTTTTATTTTCTTATAAAAATAATTAATAATTATCTTAAAAAAATTCATTTGTAATTTAATTTTAATTGCTAATTAATTTCAAATTAAGTTAAAAAAGAGCCTAAATAGCTGCTCCAATACGTCTTACGTGGCGATCGGATAGACGGGCCAAAACAAATGTAAGCTCGATATAAATAAACAAATTTATTTATTTAAAGACTCTCAAGAATGGCTTAATGATTATTTTTAGTCCCTCATGTTTTGAATATTATAATTAAGATTTAAATAAGATTTAAATTATAAAAGTTTTAAATTTTATTTTACAGTAACAATTAGTAAAAATGTTTTTCAATTAATAAAAAAAAATAATATAATTAATAAAGAAAAAGAGTTTAAAATGATATTAAAAATAGTTTTTAAAGAAAATATTTGAGCGAATGAACCAAATGAAGCTTTTTTTTTTCTAAAAATCAAAATAAATCAAGAAAAAATTGTTAGAATGGGATGATAAATACTTAAAATTAATTTTTTTTTCTTTTAAGATTGTAAGATTTGAAGAAAATAAAATAAAAAATAATTTATTTTTTTAAATTAAGCAAAATTATTTAATTCTATTTAATTTTTTGTGAATACATTTTGATTACATTAGACACATTTTATTAATTTTGTAATCCTATTCAGTATTTTTGTTTTCAAAATAAATTTTTTTTTTCATATTTAAAAAAGAGAAAGAGAAAAAAAAAAGAAAGAAAAGAAAATGAAAAAATTGAATAATAATTTTCGAAATTAAAAGAAAGTTAAAAATATTAACATTTAAAATTTAAATTATTAGAAGTTGCTCTCTTTTTGTCTTAAACTTGATTACTTTACTCTTATTTTAATTTTTTTTTTAAATCGCCTTTAAGGCGTCCATTGAATAAATAAATAAATTATACCCTAGGGTTGGGTTACGAAAATTACTAGGTACTCTCTGTTCACGCTTTTCAGCTTACGAACTTCAAATCTAAAATTCGAAAAATGAAAAAAAATTCGATATGGTTTACGCGATTAGCTATTTTTTCCTACAAAGTTAATTTATTTTCATATATATTTAATTTTTTAATATTTTTACGTAATTTAAAATTGCATAAATGTTTTTTTTAGTAATGTTAGATTTTCCAAATTCATTGGATTCAATCTATTTCTTATATCGGTCTGAATCAGACCAGCCTGGCTGAATACACTTTGAATGTTGAGAATTTAAACATTGATCATTTTATCAAAAACAAATTTATCAATTTTGAGTAAAAATTTTAAAATATTTTTAAACTGTTCTATGTATTCCTTCAAATATTATTTTTACTGATGATAAGTTTATGGCAAATATTTTAAATTACAAAGGTATTTCAATCTCCTTCTTGTAAGATTTTCTTAAATTTTTTCTAAATTCTAGTAATCATATTTTAGAAAAATAATTGTTTAAGGTTAGATTCATGACTTAAGCTATAATGATCGTAAAAACCAGCTCATATTTCTTGTTTATTACTATTTTTAAAATTAACTTCATTAGGTTAGATTATTTTTTGGTATTCATTCAGATTAATTTGCATCAAGATATTCACAGAGTTTTCAAAAATATAACTTTTAAATTTTTTTATTAAAATTGTTAAACAAGTTATCAACAGAAATAAAGATAAACTTTCTTAGACGATCGTTTATCTACATCAAAAGTAGATTTAAGCTGATAAAATTGGCTATCAGAAAATGCGAAATTCTAAGCTATATTTAAAAAAAGTCTTTAGAAAAATAAATTTCGTTTTACAAACGTAAATTTTATCAAAATGTTGAGATAAAAAATCTTTTTGAAAGAGAACTTTATTACTTTGTAAAAAAATATTATCTTAAAACAGAACTCTTGAACACTTAGTTCGATTTGGTCTAGTTTGAGCAATTCAAATCACATGTATTGTGAGTGAAAAAACAATTTTAATTTTTCAAGATTTGCCTATTTAAAAAAATAAACTGGCTGAATGAAAACATTGTTCGAAGAGATAGAAACTAGCACCTTTGCAACAATAATATTCTTGATTTCAATTTTTTTCTTTTGACAGGTTATGTAACACACTTGAAAAGTGATTCGCAAAATAATATCAGTTGATTTAGGTATCAGTTAAGCTATTTTAAAACAAAAATGAAAACTCCTAGAATTAAGCCTCGCATGTCCTCCTATTTGGGTACACTTTTTGTTAAATTCAACCAAAAAACTTCTCGATAAATAAATAAAATTTTGAAAAAATTTCTAATTTTTATTTTAGCAAGTGAACGGCGCAGCAAAACGCCCAACATACTTCAACCAAGCTCTAGCAACGCTAACCTGCAGAACAATTTTAAACAGAGTGGAGTGAATCCGCCTCAACTACGCTCAAAAACACCGACCACAGATCGCGTCCTCTTTCAGCATACCTTGTACGATTCGGCGCCAAAGCCCGCACAGGCCCTGACCAACGACTACATTTACCTCAATGGTCAATCAAACAACAAAAGTGTCAACGATTTATACTCAACTGTAAATCGTAAGCCATTCGACCAAATTGACTCCGATAAGCACATCCCAATCTACGACTCAACCACAAATCTACAGCACCAACGAGTCCAGCAAAACTTGAACAAATTCCAGCAAATTCAGAACAACCAAAAAATGAACCCACTTATTTCCAATCGAAGCAAAACACCAGGACCTGACATGATCTACTTTCGCAACAATTCGTCATCAAACGAAAATTTCAACCCTTATTCTAACTACGGCATCTCTTCCAAATTAGTTTCTCCAAATATGAACACATTTGCCAATCGGTCCAAAACACCCACCGCAGACATGATGTACTATCCATCCAAGCCGAGCATTCACCAGCCAATGCGCCAGTCTTTCAACTTCATGGACTATCAGAATGAAGTCGAAAATGAGTTTGTCGAATGCACTAATGAAGATCTGATTAGTTTATTCAATAGAATGGACAAGAACTCGATTAGTATAACTAATGATGTAGATGGAAGCAATTATTTGGAAATGAGTATAGATCTGATACGGCAAGAGTCCGGATTCGGCTTTAGAATAGTGGGAGGCGAAGAGGAGGGATCACAAGTAGCAGTGGGATACATTGTTCAAGGCGGTGCAGCTCATTTGGATAACCGGATAAGGCCTAATGATGAAATTGTGATGATAGACAACCAATGTGTCCTAGGTGCTACACACAGACGAGTTGTTCAGTTGATGACCATTGCCGGGCTAAATCGGCGTGTTAAGCTCATGATTAGGAGAAAAATATCCCAGCAGCAATACCAAATGTTGATTAATATGCAGCAGCAAAGGTCCAGACCAGCTGGGAATAGTAATTCGCCTCTGGGTCAAAAATATCCATTCACCATTACTTTATTTCGCAATGGAAATGAAGGCTTTGGATTTGTTATCATTTCGACCATGAACAAAAATGGACCTTCTATCGGTAAGTTTGAGGAAATGCTTTTTTGTTTTAAATTTGAAATAAAAATTTATTTATATTGACCAGTTTCTATGTCCAGATCGCCTTGGATAGGTAAGACTAGTGTTAAACGAGTGATTTCTTGAGTGATTCCTGTTAACTGAGTGATAAATTAGAATTAGAATTTAAGTATTTATTTTTTAATCTTTTTAGAGGTTTATCCAGCGAGAAAAACAAATGAATGTCTTAAAAAATGTAAAAAAATTTAATTTCTTGGTAATGGTCAGTAAAAAAGAAAATATAAAATTTTTATCTATTTAGAATGGAGTTATAAGGATGAATAAAACTTTAATTGCTTTCTTTCATTCCATTACTACATAAAAAACGAAATTTAAATTTCAAGTATCAAGAGTTAAATAAATATTATATAATTTGCGTTTTTTAAACAAAATTAATGAAAAATTTAAGATAGAAAAATCCAGATGCGAAGACTACATTTCGTTAAAACATTGAACGCATGAAACGCTACAATTTGAAGAAAAATTTTAGACTAATTAAAATTCTAAAATTATTTCAATTTAAAATTTTTTTTAAAGAAATATTAAAAAAAATAAGAAAATTTTGAAAAAATGTGTGTAAATTTTATTAATTTTGATTTATTCAATTCGATCTTTTCAATTCAGAAAAATTTGAATAGCTTTATTACTAAGTTATACAATTTTGCTTAATCCGCAAGTATATGTCTGCAAAAACTCTGCAAAGTAACTGAACATATTATAAGAATACTTTTTAATGGCATGCAAAATGCAGAAAATTGCAGCGTGTTTTGCAGACTTATTTTACTGCATTAAGCAAATTTGCTTATATTTTAGCATTTTACTGTACTAAATTTTATCTTTAAGTAAGAGAGTTATTCAAGTTTTTCTGAATTGAAACGAACTTCACAACTCCAGATATTTATTAAAATTCTGATATTTTTAATCAGATTTATTATTACTCACCATTAATTTTTCAAGTGTTTAGCATTGTTATGCAAATACTCTAAAAAAAATCAAAATTACCACTCCTAAGACAAATGGTATGATAAAGATCTTCATCTTTTATTTGAGCTTACTTATTTTCAATATTTAAGACTTATTAAATTTCTAAATTTATTTCAAAATTAATTTTTTGACATTTCAATGATACTTTTAATATTTTCCTTCACTTAAATTTTTTTTAATTTTTTAATTGTTCATTTATTGAAGCAACGCTGATTTCTTCCCTATGCTTTATTTACAAATTAAAATTTTATTATCTATTTTAAAACTATTGAATTTGAATCTTTTTTATGTAAATTAAATTCATTAAAAAATTAAATTTACATCAAAATTAAATTCATTGTGGTCCTATTTTTTTTCAAATTCGCTTAATTTGTGTCAAATAATTTTTGACACAAATTTAGAAGTATAAAGTCCGTTCTGTAAATGTAACTAGATTCTTCTTGCTCTCAAAAAAAATACAATATTTTATTAAATTTTCATTTTTCTTAAAACAAATGTTAACAGAGGATAATAATAAATATTTTCAAATGAAAAGCTTAATCAAATTAAAATATTTTAAAAAAACCCACTTAATTTATAATAAGATATTTTTGTGCCTCAAAATAGCTGACATTGGGGTGCTATCTGCATGAAAAATCTAGTTAAAAAAATTTATTTTAAATTTTTTTTTTATTCAAAGTCTTTCAAAAAATTTAATTTAAACAAATTTTTTTATCAAGGCAAAATTGTCGAGAACAGTCCGGCTGAACGATGCAAACGATTGAATGTGGGTGACAAAATTTTGGCTGTAAATGGCATCAATATAACTCAAATGAGTCATATTGATATTGTCAAATTGATCAAAGAATCTGGAAATTCTATTACTCTGACCATTGGATCTGGCACGGATAATCAAAATTATTCGAACGAACCAAAACAATCAATGCAGTCTGATTCAGTAATAACCAATGTTGGCAGCATGAAAATCGAGCAAAATTATCCAAGTCCCCAGTTCATGACTTCTCCGAGTCCAGGAAGACCTACCAAAGCTATAATAAACCAAAACGAATTTCACGTGATTGAGCTGAGGAAACAACAATCGGGAGGCTTTGGTTTTAGCATTAGAGGCGGAAAAGAATTCAATATTCCTTTGTTCGTCTTAAAACTTGCCGATTATGGTCCGGCAGCTCTTGACGGTCGGCTCCAAGTTGGAGATCAAATACTTGAAATAAATGGACATGAAGCATTCTCAATGACACATAGTGAAGCTATTGAAATTATTAAATCAGGTGGAAATGTGGTCAACTTGGTAATTAGAAGAACTGGAATGCCGCCGCCGTCAATCACAGACATAATCGCTGCTAATTCAAGTGCCACTGTCGTGTCTGCTCAGCAACAAGCTCAGTCCCAACTTGTTCCATCAGTTTCCACAAACAATTTATCCAACGATTTAAATTCGACTCATTTAAGACCAAAATCGCCCTATTTAAATCAATCCTACCAAGTTCAGTCGCAGCCTCAAATTCAACATCAAGTTAAGCATTTCAGCTCGTCTGGTACTCTGATAAATAGAAATTTTTAAATGTAAAAAATAAAAAGCCGTTTTCTTTATTTTAATCATATTAATTGTAAATAGTTATTCTTTTCTCTTTTTTTTTTCTTTTTTTTTAAGTGTTTTTGTACGATTTTTTGGTTTAATCAAAATTGAGAGTAAATTATTTACATCATTGTTTATCTGCTTCTTGAAACAAAGACTACTTGGAAACAAGAATCTTAAAGCGGTTATTAGTGTTGGTTTGTATAAGCGGATTTTTTTTTTGTTCGATTAAATGTAGAGAAAATTAATTTTTAATGATTAATTAAAATCAAATAATTTTTTGATCTAGTTATATGATAGTTATTCAATTTTACATTTGAAAATTAATTTTTTTTTTAAATAGTTATCTTAAAAATGCAAAAAAAATAAATAATAAAGTATTTTAAAAATCAAAATTTTATTTTTCCTTTCCAAAATTTAAATCACCATATTTAAAACCCAAAGAATTTTTAAACACAGCTGTTTATTTAAAGGGTTGAATGATTTAGAGATTAAGGGAATCGTGAAATTTTAATAAAAAAATTACAGTTCAAAAAGTAGAAAAGTTCTATTTATTTTTTCTTGATTTTTATATATTTTTTAAATGAAGGAGCTTTAGCTAAACAAATAAAAAAAATAATAAATTAAGTTTTCTTGCAAAAAAAATTTGGTAGTTTTTAAATTTTTTGGTTTATGTCTTGAATTAATTCTGCAAAATGAATCATCTGATACAAAATTTGGATCTCACAAATATAGTCTCTGCAATAACTCTGCAGAAAATAGCCCGTATAACCGAATGGTGTGTGTGTTAGTCATGCAAGCAGAGGATAAAGGTGAGATTAAAAAAACACTGAAGGTGGAAACAGTGGCGGAGCTATGTTATGGCGAAGTGTGGCGATCGCCACACCATCTTTTGAGGTATTGTGGCGCCGCCATAGGAGAAAATTGTTTAAAATTTAAATTAAAAAGGAAAAATTTGTTATAATCTCTTCTTTTTTTCAGCCAATTATAGAAAAAAATGAAACAAAATTAAAAAACAAAACCTTCATTTATATGATTTATTTATAAATATTAATAAAATTAATTTCAAATGCGAAGGCAGAAAGAACTTATTCTGCTTTAAAAAGAATAAAAAATTGTCTCGGAAGCAGGACAGGTCAAGAAAGATTAAATAAAATTAGCCTCATGAATATTGAGTCATTTGAATTTCAAGAAATTGACGTTTACAAAATTGTTGATATTTTTGCTAGGCAAAAGAATAGAAGACTTAAATTTTTTAAAATATCTTATTTAATTTTGTTTAATTAGTTAAAATTTTCCAATGAATTTAATTTTTTGCTCTACTATGTTTTGAATTTTGTAAAAAAATAACATTTTTTTAAAAGACTGATTTTAAAATTTCATTACTTTGTTATAAAGTCCCCCTCAACCCACCAATTCAATCCCCTCTTCTTTGGTCTTGAAGTTCACCTCACCATTTTCAACTTTCTGGCGCCGCCACTTGGTGGAAAAATCTTCAAAATATCTCTGCAGCACGGAACGAGTGTCTAAACCCCTATCATCATTAAAAAGGGTGACTGGTTTAGACTTATTATATCATAGACATTAGACTTATTGTAATAGAATTATTATAACTATTATAATGACTCTGCAAGTCTGCAAAGTACTATTTGTATTAGCAAATCATTGAAATTAAATTGCAGACATAACCAAAAAAGCTAGTCAAATTTTATAATTTGTTTTTGTTCCTTGTTCCAAAATTTTTTTTTAATCTTTATTTACTCTGGTAAAATTGAATTTTACGTAAAAATTTTGTTTGAAAAATTTTCAAATTATATGAAATTTTCATGTATATTGTAGCAAATTTTTAGAGTTATTCTTTGATTTACAAATTAAAAAATTTGAAAACATGTCCGATTAGCACTTGCTATAGACTAAAAATTAATTTATTCAAAAAATAAAAATCCAAATGCGATTTTTCATCGAGTTTTGAAAAAAAAAATCAAAAAATAAAATAATTTTCATTCATTTAAGTAAAGCTAGAAAATTTAAAAATTGAATATTTGAATTTGATTTTTTTTCAAAACCAACATGGAGCCATTATCGAAGCGAATGCGATTAGCATTTGTTCCTCAGAATTTTACAATTTTTTCTGGGAGCAAAGAAAATTTTGTATTACTAAGACCCCATCCTTCAATTAATACAAATTCTGAAACTTCTAGCCAAAAAAAGACTCGAGAAAAATACCAATCATGCACCACGCAAAGAAAACCTTTGACAAGTCATAATTTGAACAACCGAGACTACTGTCTTGTGCAAATGGAGGACAAAAAATACTGTGTTTTGAGCGTAAGAATGGTCAAAAACCAAAAAAGCACTACGATTTCCATTAATAAAACCTATGACATCATGTTGGTTAACAAAATGATAAAAGGCATTATACTTCATATAGGTACAAATTCTGGCAGACTTTTCAGCCTAGTAATAAATTCTTTCCTAAGGTCATAAGTTCGATTGTTTTAATCGGATGAAGCGCTTGCAGATTACGACAGAAAAAGATGAAAATTTAGAAAAAGTGGATACCAGAAGCTTTGAGCATGAGTTGGAAAAAAAAGACAAAATTATTAGGAGCAAGGACGATGAGATAAACAAGCTAAATCAGTTAATTGAAAATTACAAACGGATCATAGGTTTGAAGCATTCAAAAAAAAATTTACAAAAATTATTTTTTATTTCAGACAAAGAAAATGTGAATAGAATGAAACAATTTTGTATTGACATTTTAGAGTTTTACGAAAAGGAACCCACTTGCACAAAAGTGGCTCAATCGAAAATTGAAAGTTCGGTTCATTTGTCCGAAAATTACCCAAATGAACGAGTGAACATTTCAACAAGGCATACGATGGATGAAGCTCTTAAAATCGCAGAAACCAGTTCTTTGGCTTTTAGGAAAATAATGACAATTGTTTTCCCGGATGTTTTTTTGTGGGCCGAAAATTGTCGAAAAACAATGGTCGAAAAATATCCAGAAAGAATAATGGCATGTTTTGGTAATTCTTTTTTTTTTTTAATTTTTGTTCTGATTATTAGCGAAGATTTTGTTCAAAAAAAATTTCCCGATTTTTCTTTCAACACAGCTTGCTCAATAATGACCAAGATTTCCAGTAATAGCAGGACCAAGCTAAAGCAACTTGGTTATAGCATTATTAGCAAATATGACACTGTGAATCAGACATCAACTCATGAGATTTTTAAAATAAATTCGAAAAATCCAAAAGAAGTAGGAAGAGTTGTGACAAATGAAGGGAAAAAGAGTGCACTTAATTCAGATGGTGTTGTTGGATGATTATAAATAAAAGTCAATTAAACTGAACATGATAGTTTACTAAAAAAAAATAGTGAACAAAATTTTCTATATTTTAATGTTAAATTTAAAATTAATTTATTATTAGCGGCTTCGCTTTTTGTTGTTGTTTGAAGTAAATACAGGTTGTTATTTTTTTCGCTTTTTTTGCGAACCAATTTTTTTGATTGCCAAATTTTGTTTGTTTTTTGCAAAAATATATTTGTAATAATTTTCCATTAATTTCAGCAATAATTTCTTTAAAAATAAATTAGAAGCGTTTTTTTGCTAAACAATCTGTGTTTATTTAAACATGATCACATGACTAAAAAAAATTATAATGTTGGCAAACGATTTAAAAGCACTAATTAATTATTATATACCAATTTAGTTGAAATACCTTAAACGTGATCTTTACATAAGAAATGAGTAAATGAATAAAGAAATAAAATATTCACTTTTTCTCAAATGAATATGAAGATGTTCGACAAAATAAAGCAGAAAATGAACAAAATCGAAAAATCAATGAGGATTTATGTCTTTTTTAGTCTCATTGATTTGACTGTGGGATCACTTGGCATGCTCTTGTACGGCATTTTTACAGCTACATACGGTCCCGTTTGGGTCCGCAACCAATACATCGGACTATGGCTACTGACCATATTATTTTTTTACTCGATTCAATCGCTGTATCTTGAGCTCAGGACCTGGTCGACAAAATTCGGCTTTTTTCTTGATGTTGTTTATTTTTCTATCAGTGTGGTCTTGACATTAATTTTGGCAATATTCTACTGTACCCCACCAAGAATAGATGGCTTAATATGGGGTTTTTACATATTCGCTGTCAATCTTACCAATGTTGCCATACTTTTTTTAAAAAGACATCACTTAAAAAATTTGGTAAGACCAGAATCCAAAAACTTCCAGTATGTAACCATGCAGATAGTTAAAGTTTTCAATTTTCTTCTGAGAGTTATATTTGTAGTGGTAATTTGTTTTTTAATCAATGGCGCATCACAGGAAGCTATTGGTAAAACAACACATCCATCAAGAGGAAGATTTGTAGACCTAAAAATTTCCGATTCCAGTTCAAAAACTGTCAAATTTCACTTCCTATGCGATGGTCCTTCCTCAAATAAGCCACTTTTTCTTTTCGAAGGCTCCGCAAGTCACGGTCTAGCTGATTATTTAAGCATCCAAAGACTCCTTAAGCAAAATAGTAGACGTTCTTGCATTTGGGATAAGCCCGGACTAGGCTACAGTGACTATTTGTTAACTGATATAAAAGGCTATAATCAATTATATGACAATTTAATCAATTCACTGGGTGAATCAGGGCCGTATCATTTTGTTGGATGGGGTGGTGGAGGTTCTTTAATTTATGAATATGCATTTAGTCACCCAGAAAAATTTGACTCCATTACTTTTATAGATGTGGCTCCTAACGATGTAGAAATTCAAATAAGGAAAAAGATAAAAAATTGGAGCGATGCACAGGCAGAAGACTACAAAAACTCGTTATATTCTGAGCGGAAAGCTACATTTGGTGCTATAAATGGTCTTGGAGTTCCATTCGGTCTAATGGCACCATTTAGTCCTAATTATGAACCATTTTTTTCTGAGCTATCTGAAGAAGTTAAGTGGTATTTTTTGACAGAAAAAACTTGGATAACTCAAGAATACTTTTTGAAATCAGCTCTAACCGGCAAAGATGTATTTAGTACCTATCAAATAAATCAATCGATACCAATTAATTTAATAACGACAGTAAAAAGTGATGATCAAATTAGAGAAAAATGTAAAAAAAACGGGTATACAATTGACTCTGAAAAATGCAAATATGACCTTGATTTCAATAGGGAGCTGATTGCTATTCGAAAAAGCTTACAGGATTTAAGTTCGAATGGAAAGTTATTTGAGTGCAGTGGTGATGAATGTGATTTAGGATTTTATGTTGGCAAAGGTGCCAATTATACTGTTGATAAGTTACTTCAAATTTGATAATTTAGATCAGGTTACCTCATTTTTAAATATTTTTTTCCTATAATTTTAATTTTTTTCCATTAGCAATGATCAAAATAAATTTATAGAAAAATCTAAGTTTTAAATTAAAATTTAGGCTCACACTTGTTAACCTATTTTAAAATTATGTCAGTTTGTTTTACTTATAAACCTTTGATCAAAATTAAAAAAAAATAAAAATAAAATTTTGCGAGTGAATTTATCTTTAGTTAAATAGTAAAATTTCTAAATGATAATAAATTTTTTTCAAATAGAATTTAAAATTTATTTTTTCTTAATTTTAACACTCAAAATCCGCATGTATTGTCGATATGAATGTCAATTTCTTATGGCTCATTTTGCTCATTTTTCTCAATTTACTCATTTTGCCTAATTCGTTGTTTTTGACTTTAAAAAACCCATAGTTTAATAAAAAGAGAGACTTCGCCAGACGTCTTAAGCTTTGGAAAGAAAGAACGAATAGTAAGATGGCGATTACACAACGGAGTCAGTATTGGCATGATATAATTTAGAATTAATCAATTTGATTTTGCAAAATTATCTGCTTCTTGTTCATACCGATGAATGGCTAATCACAAGCAACAAAAAATTACAGTTAACCTTAATCCCAAAAATTAATCAATTAGTTAAACTATTATTTCAAGCTAAAAATTAATTTTTATTTTTTATGTTTAGTTTTTTTTTTTATTATGAGTGAGCAAAGGCTTGGGACAGATTTACAAATAAGTAAAAAAATATTTAATTTAATCTAAACATATAAAAATATAAGCAAATAATGTTTTCGTCAAAGAAAATTTTAATAAAAATTCCACTATTTCAATAAAAACTCTCTTTTTCTTTAAAACCCATGTAAATTAGAAGCAGGTGCAGCCAGTCTAGATCCGGATCACTGACCAGGTATGGGTAACAGCGGCTAAGGCCAAAGGGGTCCGGGGCGAAGCCCTGGTTTAGGGTTTTGGGTAAGCACAAGGTAAAGGTTTTTTTATTAAATTAGCTTTAACTTTGATTTTGGGGTCTATTTTTTAATAGAATAGGCGAAAAGTTTATTGAAATTAGCAGGGAAGGGAAATAATGTGCTCAATTTTGTTACTTTTAATCAATTTTTAATCATTGATGAATCGTTTATTAAAAAATAATCAATGACTATTTAATCTATTTTAAATAACTTTGATAAAAATGATAACAAATTTTATAGAATTTTTCAAAAATTTTATTCAACCTTTTGACACCAAAGATCAACTTATGGAAACAAAACTTAATGAGAGATGTAGAGAGATGTGTGAATCTGACAAGAAAAGCTTGATCACCTTCCATACTGGAAGCCTGCGGAAGATCCGTGAGATACATTGTCAAATATCTAGTGTGATTAACGTGCAATTGATAACGCAGTTGAAAAAATTTGAAATTTGATCAGAAATTAAATTAAAGTTGCTTTGCTTTAAAATTAAAGTTTATTTTAAAATATTTCAACTCAATGTTACTCAATTATAATCTTAGATATTTTATTTAAGTTTTATTTAAAAAAAAAATACTAAAAAACTTTAAGCTCATATTTTATATTTTAACAAAAAAATCAAAAAAACAAAATTTTATTTTCAACTTTATCATAGCATATAAGATCGTCATCTTGACTAAGATCAATTCTATTGTACTTGACTAAGTCGTTATTTACAAAAACTTTGAGCAAATTTCCGCATGAATCATAATATTTAACTTCATTGGCAGGCTCATAGAGCTTGACCAAAATATTTGACATATTGTCAATGCGTATCATTTTAGAAAAGTAATTAAAATCAAAATTTATCACTCCTGTTAGCCTTCCATTGGAACGATCTAAAATTTTTATAAAATGCTTCAGCTCTTGCTTATCAAAATAATAAATCAAAAAAAGACTTTTAGATGATTCTATTAATATTCCGTTTTCAAAATAAAATGGTTCATCTTCCAGCTTTATTTGGCCGATTTCCGCCATCAAGTTGAGACCAAAGTCAAATATTAAGCACTTATTATCTGATGCATGCCAGCAAATAATCTCATTTTCTAATAGTGAACAAAGTATTAGGTTGTAATCCAAATTTATTGATTCTAATAAAACTAGATTATCTTTATAAATGCTCAAAATATTCTCATTTTTTAGCGGATCATTGAACAAGCAGACAATCTTGGAATTGCGTGACAACACATTTCTGTAGACTAAATTGGAATCAACTTTTATCGAGTAGACCTCCTGGCATTTGTTGTTGTATATTTTGAAATAGGTGGCTCCTTCGTTTGTTCTGAGATAAACAAAAAGTCTATTCTGCGACAAAATAAGTATGCGGACATTAAAAAATCTGATCAGTTCTTCATTAAGCTGTATTTCTAGTGTGCACTGATTTAAAAAGTCAAAATAGTTGAATTTTTTTAATAAATAGAAATTATTTTTGTATTTCAGATTTCCCAAGATAATGCCAGTTTCGTCGAGTCTCAAACGACTGGGAACAAAGTTTGGTGGAAAAATTTTTTTATGTAAACCTGTCGACGAACAAGCGTTTAGAAGGTGTTGGTGAATAATAGCTAGAATATAATTGCGAATTTTGTTGGTAACTTGACGTATGTCAACTTCTGCGGTGGCTATTTTTTGGTCTACAATTCTCTTCAGATCATCAAAATGAGCGGTTTTTCCATTTTTTAGCTGAATACAAGTTTGATCAAAATTGCTGAAAAAAATGTCCAATTGTACAAAATGTGACTGGATTATATCATCTAAAGTTTCTTCCATCAGTTCCAAAAGTTTCTTCCTTGGCTTCAAAAGAGTCATACCTAAATTAAAATGGCGTGATTTTATAGGTATAATGTTGTTGATTGAGTAATTATGAATAAAATTATTCAAGCATTTAAATTTTGAACAAATTACGTAATTTTTTTTAGAATTAGTTTTGTTTAGTTATCAGAATTTCGATAAAGTCAAACTATCCGCCAAAATCTTAGATTTAATGATTTGAATTTTGTGATCAAGTTTGAAATTTAAGTTTGTAAACGAAAATTCTAGATGATTAAGTTTGTTTCTATTGAGATAAATCAATGTTTAAGTCTCTGATAAAAAGTGGTATGTACACATATACATAGCCTTTAAGACACCTTTAAAATATTGTCATCATTTACATTCTTTCAAATCAACACTTCCATCATTGATTTAAATTTTAGCTAAATATTTAAAATCAACAACATAACTTAGGAGAGTTGCTAGTACAACTAAGAAATTACTTTTTTTTTAAATAAATTTTAAAAATGAAAAAAAATTTCAATATATAAAAAAAAATACTAATTCAAGATTCTAGCTAAAAATTGAAAAAAAAATTAATTTTAATTGATTGCTGGAAATTTTTTTGATACTTTAATAAAATAATTCAATTTTTAACATGATGCTTCAAAATTCGAAAATAAATCATTTGTTTAGTAAATTTTTGATTATTTAGACCATTATTTATTAATTGTCTTTTTTAATATGTTGGATTTAATCTAAAAGTGAAATAAAATTTTAAATGAAAAACAAATCTTTTTATAAAAATAAAAATTTTGATCAGTTGATTTAATAGTTTAAGCATCTTTTTCGAGTGCTCTCTGATAAAGTATCAATAATTTATTAAGTTTCTGAATTCAATCATTTGAAACGAAAAGGTATAACCAAAAGTGTGCGTCTACATCATTTTCAATCAAAATATTCAATTAAATACTAAACGAGGCCTTTTGTGAAGAAAAGGTGCATTAAAAATCAAAATTTTAAATTAAACAATCAAATAATTGACAAAAATACATATCTTCTCTTATTTTAAAAATAATCTTTTTCAAATTTTTAATATTTGTTAAAGACTTTTATTCAAATTAATCAAAATTTAAAACTTTTTTTAATAATGTGCTAATTTAATCAATTTCAAACATTATCTAAATCGAATGAAAAATTATTGATTCTCTAAAACTAATAAAAGTTTAACATTTTTTTGTTCTATGGTTGTTTATAAATTTTTATAAAAAAAATAGCCATTTTAAATTAAAAAAACTAGAGGTTTAAATGAAATATTTGATCTAAGCATGTTTAGAAAAATCTTAAACTTAATCAAAAAAGAATTTTTTTAAAACAAATTTTCAATCTATTTTGATCAAAAATAAATAAATAAATCAATGTTCAAAAGATCAATATATTGCGGAAGACAAATATCGAGGGGGAAAAAAAAATATCCGAAAGAATCACGGGCTAATACAACATAATTCTTTTTTGTCATGATTTCATGTCTGTAAAAAAAAATAAAACAACAATAAAAAAAACATGCAATTTAAATGAGATTAAAAAAGAGTTTAAAAAAACTCAACTGTAAAAGTTAGTTACTTTCTCCAAAATGTTAAGGAAAAAAACAATTAATATTTTTTTATTTATTTCAGGAATTTCAAAGGTAACTATGATTTCCTTATTTTAATCCTTATTCAATTCACTTGGTTTAGCTTGTTTGGGGCAAAGCTTGTAAATTTTATCCAAGTTATCCAGAATACGGAAATGTTTATTCAGTAGAGTATGAATTATGAATATTTTACAGTAAAATTTTTAACTCTTAATTTAAGGTGCTATTTAGATTGTTGCCCAATTCAATTCCCAAAAACTGCTCAAAGTGCATGCTGTGATAGATCTCTATCCTGGCTTTGGATTGTGTAATTAATTTTTCTAAAATGAATATTTGATAAAATACTTTATATTTATCTAAAGACTACCATGTTTTGTTGGTCTTTCCATTGTAGCCATAGTAGTAATTGGGATATTCGTGTATTTTATAACTAGAAAAAATAAAATACAGCCATTAGGTAAAACTATTTTGTTTATTTGATTCCTAATTTTATTTTTGCACTAATATTCAATGTAGAAGCAGCACAATCCAACGTAGAACCAGACATTGTTAATAGCAGAAATGGAATTTCCAAATGCTTCGACCCTTTTTTGATAAATCCAATACCTACATATCAAATACAAACCCAAGATCAAGAAGTAATGCCCTATATACCAAACAGTACGATCATTTCTAACCGTGGATTTTACGTCCAAAATGAAAATATCTATTAAAATTAATTAATTCCAAATTTACGTTTTTAAATGAATCTTTCGGCTTCTCTTTTAAGCTTGTTCAGTTTCATATTTGAAGAGAAATTAAGCAAAAATAATAAATAAATAAAAGCTTTGGAAATATCTTAGTTTTAAATTTCAAAAATTGTTTTAGAATTTTCGATTCTAAAGCACAAAAAAAATTTTTGGATCATTGATTGATGAATTGCAGTTAAATTTAAAAAAGTGAATGGAATAATTAATTAAAATAACCGAGTTATTCAATTTATTGCTCAATCGGAAGCATAAAATCCAAATCCGCATTTAAAATTACCTTTTAAAAATAAAAATTAATGCCAGTTTTGATGAATCAAGGAAATAAGGACGTCAATAGTATTTTTTTGAATCGCATTATAACCTAAAATACTTCAATTTTTAATTAATAAAAATATTTTTTTTAAGTTAAAAAGTAAATAATTTAAATTTAAGCTCATTTTATTGTTATTTTACGCAAAGATATTTAACAGTTTAATGCAATAATTGATTATACACAAAAATAAAAGTAAATAATTAAATAAAATTGATAAAATCAAATCACTAATAACTAAAAATTTAAAATATTAATATTTAGAAAATAAATCTTAAAATTTTTTAAGAATAAAGTTAAAACTAACGTTTATTTAATTTTAAGATTTTTTAAAACTGGAACGCATTTTATTTTAATTTTTACTTAATATTTTGTCCCCTGATTTAAAGTTAAAACAATAATACTAAAACTAATAATTATATTGATACTGTTGATTGCCTTGGGGATTTGTTATTCCATTTGAAGTGTCATCAAAACCAAGCATAGAATTTGTGTTCTCATCCTGGTTAATAGAATCCGATTTTACTGAATTCTGGTTGAAAATTCCCGAATTGTTTGGTGTCAAGCTAGATTGAGCGTTATTCAAATGGGCTTTTTGTATGTGATAAGTTAAGCCTGGCTTAGTCTTGTATTTAACCCCACATCTATCGCACACAAAAGGCTTCTCGTCAGCCAAATTTATCGCTTCGCCTTTTTTTCTTGATTTAATACCCTTAACAATATTTTAATTCAAGAAAAAAATTTAATTTAATTAAAAAAAAAAATAATTTACTTACTTTTCTCTTTTTTTTCCTACTTTCCTCATAATCATTGTCATCGGAATCATCATTTTCTTCAAAATCAAGATTGTCATCATGGAATATGTTTGAAATGGTTGCAATCTGTGAGTCTTCGTTATCTGTTTCTTGCTTCAAATACTGATTTAGTGATGAGTTTGAGATGCCATTGTGCTGTAATATGCCATTTTCGAGTAAGAAATTATTTTCTTCGTTCTGGTTTTTTATACTACTAGAAAAAGAGTAGCCGTCATTAGGGTAAATTATATACCGTTTACGCTTAAGCCAATTTCGTATAGGATATTCAATAATGTATTTTGTGCCTGAATCCTTAAGCGTCTTTCTTTGATACATCGAAACTGAGAATGTATCTTTAGTTTGAGTGATTCTGGTCTGGCTATCAAAAAATGGTGCCCTCGCCTTGCGATCCTTGGTCAAGCGTTGGTTAAAAGAAAACGAAGCTAACAAAGCTTCTCGGTAAATTTTTTCGTTTCTTTTAAATTAGATTCAATTTAATCAATTGAAGTTAGCATAAATTAAAATTCACCCTTTAACTTTAAGCATATCATCTTGGGGATCTGGTTTGCACTCGGTTTCCTGAATTGGATCCATTTTAGGGTTGATTTTGTATCTTTTTAGCTAACGGTGTATTTTCATTTAAGATGATTTTGTGCGTTTTTTGTGATTGTGGATAAAAAAATTTATATGCTAAATAATTTCATTAAAAATAATTTTTAGGAAATTTTTTTTTTCATTCTCATCTTGATGCCTAATATTATGAAAAATAAACTTAACTTTTAATTTAAAGATTGTTTTTAAATTTTTAGCTTAGGAGCTTATCAACATCTTCAGAATAAAAACACAATTTAAAAGATATTCAATCCATTATCTCTTCAACTTTATATAGTTCAAATTGATAAAAAATTCTATTTAATAAAATAAAATATTGTATAATTGCTATCAAGGGTTAAAAAAAATCTAAAAGCTTTTATGGGTACAAATATTATTAATTCAATTATATTTTTAAGATTTAAAAAAAAAAAAAAAAATTCAAAAGACTTCCAAAAATTAGGAAACGAATTTTTTCGAAGCTTTTTCAATGCATGATTATTTTATAAAATAACAGAATTAAATTTTTTTTTAAAATCTTTTTTTTAACACTTTAAAATATGATAATACTCTAAACAAAAAAAAAATAAGTAAAATCTGTAATGTGATAACCTGGTATAAAAATAAAAAAGAGAAATAAACATTCTTAAAAATTGTAATCGAAATATTTTTTTTGTTGCATTTGGATGTTGTAGTAGTAATAGTAGTAGTAACATATTGCACCTTGAGTAAACTCAAGCAAATTGAGCCTTAGCAGTCGCTTCGTAAAAAATCGTCATACAACCATCAAGCTCATTTTTGGAAACTTTTCACATTTAAAGCATTAAAAACTCTGTTTGGTAATTTGTTTCACGTATTTACCACTCTGTTCACCAAGAAATTCAATCTTGGAAGTCATTTTACCTTTTCGCGCTGTAATGCTTTAGTTTGTCTTCTCAGATTGTATCTTCTTGATTCCGGTTCAGGGCTTAGCCAAAAAATTATTCCATTCTTTAGTTTGACAATCTCATAGCCGTTTATTATCTTATAAAATTGTATCAAGTCACCTCGGGTCCTTCTTGTTTATAAATCTGACAATTTCAGCTTGCTTAATCTCTCTTTATATACTAAATTTTGAAACTCAGGAATCATTTTTGTTGCTCTTCTCTGAATTTTTCCAACCCTTTGATGTCTTTTTCAAGATATGGACACCAACAACTTATTGTGTTTCTAAGTGAGGTTTAACCTGGGATGTGTACAACAGTTTAATGCTACTTTCGTTCTTAAATTTAAAAACCTTTCTAGGCTTTGCAGTTGTTTTTAATCAGCTCTAACATGTCATTGATAAAAATAGTGAAAAGCAAAGGGCCAAGTATTGATCCTTATGGTACTCCACTATATACATCAATCCATTCGAACTTGGCCTTGCCAAAAACAACTCTTTATGAGCGGCCTTTAAAAAAAATTGCTAATCCAGTTAATAATAATGGATCCAAAACCATAAATTTTAAGTTTTTGTATAAGTTTTCTGTGAGAGGTCTTATCAAAAGCTTTTACGAAGTCCGTGTATATGGCATCTACGGGGTACCCATCAGATAGGCCAGTTTTAATTAAACCTAATGCTTCCAGAACATTAGTAGAGTATGATCTTTTTGGTATAAAACTGTGTTGTGCTTCATTAATAAGAAGATGATTTAACATTATTTCCTTTATTAGGCTTTACGATGCACAAATTTAAAAAAATATTTATAAAAAATATTTAATTTAGTTTATCTTTTTTTAGATTTAAATGATTGATTTTTTATTTTCATTGACCAATTTTTCACATCACCGTAAATCTATAGTTTAATTTAGTATCAAATTGGTTTAAAATCGAACATCAGTAATTTAAAGTTTTTAGAAAATTCAAGTTTGACATTTACATTTGATTTTGTTTTTACTTTTGAACTAGATTTTAAACTCATTTTTACTTTTTTGCGGTAGAAGTAACGGGTGAAGACAAATTTTTTCAAAAGATCATAACTCTTTCATTTTTAAAGAATGAAAACTAAGGACAAGTGATTTAGAAAGAGAATTTAAAGCTTTACAAAGATTATATTTAATCTTTTTTCTATTATATCATTTCTTCGAATTTTGTCAATCTGACTTTTGAAACCTTACATTAGGGTCTGTATTGATGTTAGGCTGATTTAATGCAGATATTTTAGTATCTTAAGTCTCAATTGATGAAGTTTTTTCGCTCTCAGGCCATTCTCGTAGACTTTCTCTTTCAATATTAACCAAAATTCTTCAATAGGTATTCAGTATTCAAGCAAATTTGCAGGGTTATTCATCTTGTCGACATGGTCGATTGAATTTTCGATCATAAAGTCTTCTGCGTAATGACAGCTCACCAAGCAGGGTCAGAATATAAAATTTATGTCTAAATTATACTTTTTGATGAAGGTAAGCAACACCTGGTTAGAAATTCATCTTGGTAAACGATCTAATTAATTGCACTGCAACTTGCAACGATATTTGTCTCTGAGATTTCTTTCGCAAACACAGCAACCAAATATGAAAGTTTTTTTTCTATATTGCTGAATTTTTTTTATATTTAAAATTAACTAAGGTCTGCTGCTTGTTGTCGGATTAATAATTGCCGTTTCCATTTATGGTCCATAGTAAATTTTCACAACAACAAAAATTATTTAAAAAAAAAAGAATTTATCAAATTAATTTAAACAATTACAAAGAAGACAAAAATTAGATGATAAATTTTTCAAAGTCTTCTAGTTTTTCAAGTGTCAGATTATTTAAATAAAACAATGTTTTTAAACTTTTTCATACGCTTTTAGTCAATATTTCTTTTTAGAAGAAAAATTTTAAGTTCAACCCTGGAACAATTATAAAACTTTTAATGAAAATGTCACCCTTCTTATTAAAATTTTAGCATTTTTTTTGAATCCTAAATTTTGACATTTAAAAGATTAGACCGGTCTTTTTCAGTCCGAAAAAGTTGTATTTCTAATTTTTGGCAAAAATTTAATTGATAATTAAAATGTTCAAAAATTTTATTTATATATTTTTACATCATATAGACGGAAGATTAAAAATTTCTAAAATAGAATAAAACTAGAAAAAAAATAAAATAAAATTTAAATCTAGCATTTTGACTAAAATTTTTATCAAAATCAAATTCGAAAAATTTTGACGATCCATTTTGATTAAGAACATAACTGTAATAGTAAACATAATCCGGTGGATACTTGAACTTAGAGCTCACAGTCTTAAGTCCAATTATATCATTTCCATTGATGCCAATCAAATTATTTATGTATCTGGAGAGAACATCATTTTTTATTTTTAAATCATAATTAAAATTTAACTTTAGAGCAATTAACTTCAACGACACAGCATTTTTTACTTTGTAAATAGACCTAAAGCAGGTGCTTTTGAGCAAACTTGTCTTCAGACCTTCTTCATAATCAATCCAATACACAAAGTTGTCAAACAAAAAACTCATAATTGGATTCACAGCCACATGGTTTACTGAATTAGACAAAAACTCCGACTTGAGAATAGTTTCAATATTTTTAAGCTTAAAGGCATCATCTGCAAAGCTGACTCGGTCAATTCGATCATTTAAATAGTCACTCAAAAACATCGAATTCGATTCCGCGTCGTACTTGATTCCCATTAATTTTCCATACCTGAACACTTGTTCATACAAATCATCCACAAAGCTAGATGTGTGGGCGTTAGTTGTCTTGTCCGTGTCCATGTCATAGTAGTCTTCATCAAATAAATCAATGAATCTGTAGCTGTTGTAGTCCGGGGTCGTAGTTGATCTTGTCCTTGTTGACTCCAAAGAGGCCCTAAAGTAGTCCACACAAGTCATGTTTATTAGATGGCACAGATTTAAACTCTGATTGTTGCTGATAAAAAAACTTATGTCATTCATGTAATTGTCCCTAATTACGCTTATGTAAGAGTAGCCATCGCTTGAAAAGGACACTTGGTTTGGAATTAAAATCTGGTGCAAATATTTTGAGCTAAAGTAAGAGCTGCTTAGTCTGCCTACTGTAAAATACCAACTATAAGTTTGTGTATTGAACTCGATCCAATACAGTTTGCGCTTGTGTGGATTGATGTCCAGACTTAAAATTTTGGAATGGTCGCTTTTGTAAACCTTGTTGATCACCCAGTTGGAGGCTATATTGTATGAAAAATCAAAGTGTTCCATCGGTAAGCTTTTGTTTGTCATAAAATTTGTCTTTCGCTTGAGCCGGACCAGCTGCGAGCCCCCATGAGCATTGGAAAGTGTGAAAAAAATGGACCATGTTTTGTTGTCGTGGACAGCGTCTTCGATCCGATGGGCGCTCTTGTTCAAAGACAGTTTAAAGATGATGTGGAGAAAATCGTTCTCATAATTCATTTCTTTGGGGTAAATGAGACATACTGAGTCCAATGTGGTCAACAAAAGTGCATTTGCTTGTTCAACTGTTTCGCCCGATGTGCATGCAAGTGAGATCAAAAAAAGAAGAGAAATTTTCGTGTCCATTTAAAAAAAAAACACATATAAATTTATTTTAAATACATTCACTGAAATAAAATAAAATATATTTATTTAGCAGCAACTGTTTTTAATTAATAGAAACACTTGATGCAAAAATGTAATTTCTATGTTCAGCATTTTTTTATGTTATCAGTCAAATATGACCATTAGCAAAAATGCTAAATTCTGACCCGTATTTTGCTCTACTAACGTTTTTTCTTATCACTATGCCAAAAAAAAAATAAAAAAAACTTTTACTCTTATCTGATCTATTTATTGAAATTTACTCAGTTGTATATTTTGTTTATTTAAAAGATAACGATTTAAGCTTTTGTAGTAGAGAACTAAACATTCGACTTCAAGTGTTGTTTAGTTAAATTAATAGCTATTTAACAAAAATAATGGTCTTTAGATTTCTATGATTTCAAAAGAAAGTTGGCATTAATTATATTTAAAGGCTTATTGAAAATATCAGAAATTTTACGCTTTATTTAAAAGTAAAATTGATTTATTTTCGTTAGTTTAATGAGTCTAGCTTTAATTAAACAAAATATGAATTCTTAATATTTGCTTTTAAAAAATGTTCTATTTGATATTTAGTTTTTCTTTTATTTTAGAATTAAAGGTGATTCTATTAAAGTCTATGAAAAAGTTGTTTTTTTTATTTTATTTGCGAAAGGTTAATTCAAAGTACATTAAATATTTTTAGAGTAGAACTTTGCGCATGATTTATTGACACTATTTGGATTGAGGTGTCAAATAATCTCTAAAATATCGACACAAAAAAATTATTTTTTAAAATATAATTCAAGATTCTATTGAAAATAACTTCGAATTGATGCTTACATTTATAAATTTAAGTAATATATTTTCTTATTTATTTTTTCATTTTTTGATTATTTAGAAAAAAAATATCAATAGAATATTAATGTACAAATTACCTAGCCGAATGTATTTCAGAATTTCTGAAATTTCTGAGAAAAAATTCTGAATAATTCTGAAAAAAAAAATCTGAAATTCTGGATTTCCGATTTTTTTTAAATGTCCCGATACATAAAAGCCTAATAACGGAAAAAAATTTAAAAAACTCACTTTCAAAAACTTAAACTTACTTGCTAATTGATTTTATTTACTTTTTACTTAATTACTTGAACTAAATATAAATATGACTATTAAGCCTCATAGGCAAGTTTATATAATAAAAAAAATAAAGAAAAAAAATTACATAAAAATTACAAATGAAATTGAATTATCTAGAAAAATCTACTTTTCTAAATTTACTACTTTTATTAAATGAAATCCGAACCTAAATTAGACAAACAATTGAAAAGCACGAAGATTTTAAGTTATTTTAGTTGTTTTTTTTTTCTTGCTAATTTTTTTCCAATAAAAATTTTCACAAAAAAAAATTTTTTTTTACAGAATTTTTCACACTAAACTGTCACCTGATAAGAATTTTTTCTCAGAAATTTCAGAAATTCTGAAATATCTTCGGCTAGGTATACAAATTTGTTAAAAAACATGATTTGAAGAGATTTTTTTAGAAAAATAAAGCAATAAAGTAAAAATTTTTTTTTTCTTCTAAATTACATTAGCATGAATAGAATTTTATGCTCTTTCAGAATATATATACTTTTTTAGTATATTTAAGTTTTATCTTTGAGATTTTGAGTCTTAAAGAACAACAACTTTTTAAAGGATTTGCTATTTTTGGAACCCCGGGTGTAAAAAAAATTTTTCTAGAACAAATAGAATGATATTAAAAAAAAAATTTTTTATTAGGTTTTCAAGGGCGTAGATTACGAATTTTGAGTCAAAAATAGAGAATTCAGATAGCATTAAAGTTTTGAATTTCGTGAACTTTTTTTCAAAAGAAGACTTACTACTTTTATTTACTTTTGAATGTTAAATTTTCCGCTAAAATTTCTTAGCAACTTATATATTTCGATATGAAATTTTGAACAAAATGTTACTATACCCTTATTTTACAAAAAAATATTTTTTCATAACATGACCCGAGAACTTGTCCCATATTAGTCTGGGACTAAGTCAGTTACTGCAACTATTCTGATCAAGACTTTCATTTCTTAAATAAGCCTTTTCAGTATTCAAAAACCAAAGATTATTATTGAAAAGATAGAAATTACATATGCTTTACTTAAGCTGATAAAAATTTAAAAATCTTAAAATTCGTAAAACCAGACTTTCAAGTCAAAGTCATTGCTTTTTTAAATTCAATTCAATTTTAAGTCAACATTTTTTGGGATTTAAAAAAAAGGACAGATTTCAACTTTTAATCATGTTTAAACTCCATGAAAAATGACATTATGGAAACAACGGAAAATGATGCAATAGAAGTCCAAGAAGCCAGTAGCGATGATGAAAATATCAATTTAAGCTTAAAATTGTTCTTGGAAGCTTGATTAGATAAAAAATTAAAAATTTTTATTGAGAGTCGGCTGTCTTTGGCTCAATTTAATTCGGTAAAGGATAAGTAGTACAGCTAGATTTTTTATTTTAAAAAGGAAAATTGAATGCCCTCTCAGATTAAATGCATTTTTGTGGTAAACTGAATGAAGCCCGCATTGCCATATAATTATAAAATGATTTTTTATGTAAAAAAATTAATTTTTAAAATACATAAATATGTCATAAATAAAATGCCAAACAGGAAACAGTTTATTATTAGTAGTAGTATAAATGCTGTGGGGGACTTGAGTCTTCAAGTAGTGGCGCACGTAGACGCCCCACAGAACAACAGCCAATTGCCAAATTTTTTAAATATTCTATTTATAGATAACTTATTTTTACATATTTTTAAATAATTTTCATTTAGCATGGTTTTAAATAAACTATTTTTAAATATTTTTCATCTAAGTAGCTTGTCGATTTTTTTTTTTAAATCGATCGAACAGTAAACGATCTTAAAAGATCTTGAGCAAGATTTAATTCATGGGTATAAAAATGAAACGGAAAGACCTTAAATTAATTAAACATATATTATTGTAGAGAGAATTTAGCACTATCGATTGGCATATAATTGCTTATAAAACCTTCATAAAAAATTCAAATATGTTTTTTAATAAACTCGCCGCTATTTGACTTAAATTTTTATATTGCTTAGCTTTGATCAAATGGTGAAATGATTTTAATAGCAATTTAAGTTTTTCTTATTTTACATGTTTTTTATTTTCATTTAATTTTTCTTAATAAAAAGCTTGAATGCCGTAATCAAAAAACTTCTCTTTTTAGAAATATATCAAAACATTGTTTTTCAATCTTTAATAGATTTTCAAGAATAAAAATTAACGTAACAAAATATTTTATTTAGTATTATGCAAAAAGTTTTAATTTTATTTTTTAAAACTATATTTTTGATATCCTGAAATGTTATCGGTTCACATCATTACCATAAGTAGACCCGATAGATTACTTCTTTTTCAAAAAACCTTAAAAGTAAAGCTAATAAATAAAATTGAAAAAATACCTAATTTAACACGAAATTGAGTCATTTTAGTTATTCAAAAATTTTATTTGTATCTTATAGTTAAAATAGACTGATAAAAAAAACATAATTAAAATTTTTCTATTAATTAAATAAAACTTAAAGCTACTTAATCACAATTATAACAGGTTTGTTAAGTTCTTCTCAATTCGGTTCCTTGCCAATAACTTTTGAATGGAATGAAATAAAGTGGTTCTGCATATTGTACAACCTATAACAAATTTATTACGCTTCAAGATAGAGTCTGCAAAATGGGATGCAAACTAATGCATTTGGCACTCCATTTAGAATGATTTAAATAAGGTGATAAGTAAGATATGTTGTTTCAGGTTTTAACATTTTCCAGAATCAGGCTATTTTATTTCATTAAAAACTTATTAGCAAGGAACCGAACTGAAACGAGCTTCATGACCTAAACTATAACATCAAAATTATTGTCAATTAGTTTTTTATTTTGCTTAATCTAAAATAAGTCAACTGTAGAAAAAGTTTTAATTATGCAATTATTTTAATGATTTAAAAAGCATTTCAAAGTAAATTTTTATCAAAAGTTTTTTTACATTCAGCCATTTTTATCCATGACAACTAATATTTTCTGACTTAAATGTATGGTATAGACATAATGCTTAATTGGTGGGAATTGTGTTAGTGTATTGATTCTGCATGTGCTCCAAAATAAAAGACTTATTTTATGCTTTATCATTTTACGTTTGCTAAATTTCTTTTCCTATAAATACAATGAATATTAGTATAGATATCAAAATTAATATTAATAGAAATTTAATATAAATTAAAAAGTTAATAATTATTAAATCAATTGAGAATGTGCTTTAGAACAACTTGTCCAAAATGCAACAAGCCAACATGGGCTGGATGTGGAAATCATATTGAACAAGCTTTGAAAGATGTTCCTCCACAAGACAGATGCAAATGTCCAAAAAGTCGATTCTAATAATTAATTATTTAAATTACCCTTTATATAATGTAATAATTTTTCCAAGAATTTTCTAATTTATTCTTCGTTTTAAATAACTAACATTTTATGTACTGATTTATTTAAAAAACTTTTAGTTGAAAATAAATATTTTTTAAAAAACTTTAACTTTATTTACCTTTTAAGGCGTTTTGTCCTGAACTGACAAACGTGTAAGCATAAATTTTACTTCACAGACAGGTAATCAATAAAATTGAAATAAAATAAAGTTAAAATTCTTACCTTTTAAAAAAACTAAAAATAACAATTTAAGTATGACATTGAAATTTTATTTAATTGTAATTTTGATTTACAATTCGATTTCTTATTAATAGTCTAATTTATACTGATTTAATTCCATTTCTGATCTTTTTGACTTGAAATAAAAAATTTTTGACCAAATCAAGGTCTTTCTAATTAGTCCATGCCTTAAAAAAACGCTAAACATTTAATTTATTTAAACTAATTAAAATATATTTCAAATTTAAAAAAAAATTAATTTAATTAAATAGTTTGAGGATAACCCTCAGGCTTAGTAGAACGTGTATTACTCTTCTTTTCAGCCAAACGAATAAGAAAAATTTTATTTATTATGAAAAGAATGAATAAAAAATGTATTTGTGTGAGACAAAAGTTAAAAAGAATAAAAAATTAAATTGCAAAAATTAAATTATGTTTAAATTTTTCAGAAAAAAAAATTAGAATAAAATAACATGACCAATTTTAGCTTCATTTGTAGATTTCCTTTAAAAATAATTTCCGAACTTGGCAGAAATTCTAATATAGCGTTCTAATTTTTGATTCTACTTAGGAATTCGAATTAAATTCATTCAGTTCTTCAATTAGTTGGTTGTGGTTTAGCCTGTTTTTTAAATAGTATTTTAGTTACTTTTCCGTCATTATTGAGATCATGTCTAATTCAAACTTTTAACTAGGATCTGAAACTCTTGTTTTTGAGGGAAGAAATTTATGCTTCTGAAGATATTGTTCTGGGTTACTAAAAGGTTCGACATAGATCTTTGGGGAGAACAGGAAAAAGAACAAACAATTGATTAATGATCTAAAAATCTCTTAAACACTATGGTAAGCCTTTTATCTTTCGAATCATATTTATTTTTCTGTTGATCTTTTTACAAAGACTCTCAAATAATTTCTTGAAATTTAATTTTGAGTCAAGTTCATTGCCTAAGAAAGTGGGGAATTATTCCATTGGGACCACACTATTGCGTAATACAGTATGTTTCAAAAATTTAAAAATCAATTATTTTATTCATCTAAAATTGTTTATTTATTGAATTTGACAAAAAATTGAGTGCAAATTAGAAAAAATGAAAAGTTTTTGTAAAGTTTTTGTTCTACATTTTTTATTTGATCTTTCAAACTCTGTATCATTATTTATTTTATTTATTTGTATATCTGTACAGAGCTCCTTCAGATTAAATAAAAAAAAAAAAAATAAAGTTAAATAAAATAAAAATAAAAAGTAAAAAATAAAGTTTAAATGATATAAGTTAAAAAGTGAATAAACATTAAAATTAAAATTAGATTAATTTTGATAGAGAGTAACAGAATTCATATTTTTAAATATTTGATGGTTCAGGAAAAAAAGAAGAAATAGCAAGGTAGCAATTACACAATGGAGTTGGGTACTCGATGTATCTTTATTCGAAACCTCTGCTATATTCTTCCACCAGTCTAACAGTTAATGGAACAGAATGGCTCAGTCCTGCCCTAACATATCTCTCACTCAACTCAAAAAGTCGATTTGAGACTGTTAGTAGTTTAAGTTTATTAATGCCTCATTATGTAATATGTTGGAGGGAGTATCATATCTTAGTTTTAGTATAGAACGAACTGCTGAATTTTGGATTACTTCTAACCTTTTGATATTAGTTTCTGAAAGAGTGTTCAGACAAGGAAAAGAATAATCAAGAATAGATTAAATCAAAGACTAATAAAGGTTTCCTAAAGTGTTTAAGTCAAGGCCCCATTTTTTATTTGATAAGATTTTTATTAAATTTAGCCTTGAATTGCAACGTTCTTTAATTTCATCTATCATTGAAGAAAAGGTTAATTTAGAATCAAATTTGATACCTAGGAACTTTATTTCTTTTAAGCTTTCGATTCTATTCCCATAAATCCTTAAATTAAACATAGAACTTTCTTTGTTGTTTTTAGTAAACATCATTGAGCAAGACTTTTCAACCGAAATCTTCATTTTCCACTTGAAAAGCCACTGTTCTAATTCAACCAAGTACTTATTCATCTTACTTTCAATATTTCCATTTTTTTATAAATAAAAAAAGTGACAAGATCATCTGAAAAGAGAAGTGAATATTCTTTATTAGATTTATTTCTTTTAGGAATATCATTGATAAATATACTAAATAAAAAAGGACTAATATCTGATCCTTGAGGAATGCCAGCAGATGTTTTGAATTCATCACTAATGTGATCATTTGTATTTACTTTAAATGTTCTACAGTTAAGAAATGATTTTATCCAATAAATTAAGTAGGCAGGTATATTTATCTTTATCAGCTTGTAAATTATACCTTCATGCCAAACTTTGTCGAAAGCTTTAAAAATGTTAAAAAATAAGCAACATACTTATTTCTTTCTATTAGAAGATTCGACAACTTTTTGGATAAGGAAAACTAAATTATCATTGAGCAAGACATGCATTAAAATTTAATTAACTCTTAAATATTTATAATTTATTTATTGATTTGTCATCTGTACCGAGCTTACGCTACTTCAGAATAGTAATAAAAAATAAAAAAACTTCCTATAAAAATTAAAATAAAGTCGGTTCAAAAGATTAAATAACGTAATTATCCAAATTGAGTGACATGTCTTTAAATTGCTTGAATATTATTCAAGTTGCAGATTATTTTTACTACTACTACTACTAAATATTATAAAAAATCTTAAAGTACTCTATTTTTGTGAAACGCTATTATAAAATGTTAAAGATTCTTTAGTGACATGTCACTAAATTCGGATGATTACGTTAATTATATCATTTTTTTTCTAGTTTGTTTAAATTTGAAATGGCTCTGAGTAATTTAACTCCTTTTTATGTTTTAATTTTAAATGAAGTAAAAAATAAAGAAAAAGGCCGAAAATCAGAGAGATAATCCCCTTTCATTAAACCATTCACTGAATTCATTCCATAAATTAGATAATGGGTTTTTTTACGGAGTCTTGAGCTTTTAAAAAGAGCACTGACATAGTCTTTGATTAATTCAATAAATAGTGTATTTTTGAATATAACTAATTAATTTTCTAGATCAGATCTAAAAATTTTGGAATAGTAAAATTAATTCAAAAGAAATAAATGAATTTTGTTTTTTTAAATCGATAATTTTAATTTTCGATTCAGTTGAGTATCT
Source organism: Brachionus manjavacas (assembly GCA_019054805.1). NCBI lineage: Eukaryota > Metazoa > Rotifera > Eurotatoria > Ploima > Brachionidae > Brachionus > Brachionus manjavacas. The sequence continues at coordinate 8,737,149 of JAHQIY010000003.1, read as the reverse complement.
GTATGTTGAACAAAATTAAGCCGAACTACCAACCCATATTCGATTAAACAAAAGTAGACTGTATAACTATAAATCTTAAAATTGTAGTTGACATCAAAATTCAAAATTTACTATTCTATTATTTAATAATAACCCTTGACCAGTATTATAATTTTTGCTTTCAAAGAAAATAATCAAATAGACCTTTTTTTCAACAAATCAAGTCTTGTTAATATTAAGGATTGTGAATTTAAATTCAATGATTTTAATAAAAAAAAAATTTAATTTCTTAATAAAAATATGGATTTTGTACTACAGATTTTATTGTAAATTTTAAAAGGTAAAAAAGAATATTTCATTTGACATTTTAGTTTAGAAAAAATATAAAAAAAATTAAAATTCCAATAAATTGGTTATTTTTGATTAAATTGTATGTCTATTTAGAATTACAATTAAAGCCACTTAATTCAAAATTATTTAAGTAGCAACGACAGAATTTTGAAATTTTAATAAAATAAATTTGTAAAAAAAAATTGCAAATATTTCTCATCAGAATAGATCATAAAGACAAAATAAAAAATAAAAATTGATATTTTATTTAATCATTTATATTCCGCTGTTAATTAAAATTAATTTTTGTTTGTTGAATTTAGTGAAACATTTTTTGTTTCATTTTTTTAATTGTCAAATTTAAAAAAACTCAATTTTGTCAATTCAAATTAATGAAAAAGAATTTCATGTTTCTAATTTTTGGAAGGTTTGTATTTAAATTCACAATACCTTAGTATGATTAATATTTTTAGCACTCACATAGAATTTTTTTAGCAAACCCCAGAATTTTTTTTTTACGTTAAGCACTAAAAACCAATTTAATAAGCCACAAGTTTCCATAATTATTCAAAATAGTTAGAAAAAATCCTGAAAATATATATTTCATTAATTTTTATTTTGATTAAAAAAAAATATGCATATTTTTAAGTTGAAATTTGAAATAATTCATAAAAAAAAAAAAAATTATATACAAATTCATGAAAAAAAATTTTGCCCAAAATTCTCATTTATCTCATTAATTTTCATTTTGGTATTAACAACTTATTGTATCAAATATACCGATAAAAGCAAATATATCTCCTTTTGTAGATGAAAGTTTAGGTTCTAATGCTTTCGGGTGACAATTGGTACGATTTAATTTAAATTATCATGGACAAGTCAAAAATCATGAAAAATTCTGACAGTTTGGTCTCATTTATATACGTGTAGCATCATCAGTTGGTCTAACTTTCTCTTCTAAAATTGATCGTTTTCTAAGACTTGCCTCTTCTCAGTTGTCAGTCAAACTCATATCATTCTATTTTTCGAATTTTTGTTAATGTAAGTTGCTTTTTCTTCAGGTTACTAATTTCCTGAGTATTCATCTAATTCATATTCGGTATTAGGTTGATTTTGTGTTTTAATTTTTTCTTCTTGATCATTATCAAAGTTTTAATTATCCTCATAATCATTATAATTATCATCAGAGACTTCTTGTTGGGTATCATCCACACTGCTAAAATGTCCAAGAGCTTGTAAGGTAGCTTTCATCGAAACATGGTTCAAAAAGTTATTAATTATTATAGGAATTATTTAAATTTAGTAAGGATTGCTATTAAAAGCAAAGTTAGCCATTTCTTTGATCTATTTATCAAATAAAAGACATTATTTTTGAAGGTCCAAAAAACCCCTTTTCTTAACACATACTTTTTTGCAGGAAATTAAAAATTTTATTTAATTAACTTATTTTATGAAATCAATACCAGGTAAATAAATTGAATATCAGCTATTAATTAATTGATTTTGAAATTTCAAAATCATTGTAAATATTTTGTAACCTATTTCAAAATATGTTTTTTTAACTTTCCTTACATTTTTTTAGCTTATCTACTTTATCATGATTTTTATTTGATCTTATTATATTTTTTTTTTAATTTTTATAATTTATTTTATTTTTAATATTATTCTGAAGGAGCTCTAGTTCGGGGTCCTACTAAAATACTGACCCCAAATTTTTTAAAATTTTCTGACCCCCATTTATTTAGAAAAGCAAAAATATTTTTAAAAGTTTTAATTTATCATTTAGTTTGAATTTTTCTCTATTTTTTGAAAATTTAACTAGTTTGTCTCCAAAATTTTTATTTTTTGTGAAAATCGAATATTTTTATACTTTTAAAAACCTGACCCCTACTGACCCCCAATTTTTTACGACTGACCCCAACTGACCCCCATTTTTCTTGTAGAGAATTTAACGAGCTTTCTAAAAATGTGAATAGTTTTTCTCCAGGATGTATAGTTTTCGAGAATTTCAAAAGATTTCATAATAATTGAGAAAAATTCAATTTATAATTGTAATATTTGATATTTTTTTTTTTATTAATTTAGTTTTTATAATTTTTTAATAAAAGTTACAATTAATTTTAATAACAATTAATTTAATAAAAAATAAAGTCTTTGTCTTAAATTTTTAACCATGTAAAAATAAAAATATAAACTTAAATGAGGCGAAATTATTATTTTTTCTATTGCAATCTTTTGCCTCTTTTTTCTGATTTTCGTAAAGGCAAGTTACATTTCTTTTTATTTTAATTTGATCTTTTGGTAGTGGAATAATTTTTAAAAATTTTGAAAAAGACATATTATGTAATAAGATATTTGGAAAAAAGAAAATCGGGATGATGCCTTAATTTCTAGCAAAAGCGAAGATGAATTTACTTTTAAAGTTAATGAATTGATCGAGGAACTTAATTATTTTGAGCCAAAAAGGAAGAATGATTTGAAAATTGAATTTAAGAAAAATAAACATAAAAATCAAAAAGCTTAGAAAATTCTTGATCTAATGGTATATCGTATTAAAAATTTTAAAATCCGATTTCAGAATAACTAAGGTCTTTTATTATAATCAAAATATCTCAAAAACTATACATCCTGGAGAAAAACTATTCACATTTTTAGAAAGCTCGTTAAATTCTCTACAAGAAAAATGGGGGTCAGTTGGGGTCAGTCGTAAAAAATTGGGGGTCAGTAGGGGGTCAGGTTTTTAAAAGTATAAAAATATTCGATTTTCACAAAAAATAAAAATTTTGGAGACAAACTAGTTAAATTTTCAAAAAATAGAGAAAAATTCAAACTAAATGATAAATTAAAACTTTTAAAAATATTTTTGCTTTTCTAAATAAATGGGGGTCAGAAAATTTTAAAAAATTTGGGGTCAGTATTTTAGTAGGACCCCTAGTTCGGCACAGAAAACAAATAAATAAAATTTAAAAAAATCAAAAAAAACAAAAATTAATCAATTACAATATTCTTTTTATTTTAATTTTGATAGAAAAAAAGATCGTCAAAATGTTTAAATTTATTGAGCAATAAGCAAAATAAGTACCAAAAAGGGTCGATTGAGTGTTAAATAAACAGACACTTTAATAAGAAATGAAAAAATAATATTTTTTTAAGTAATGGGATTTAAGATCTCTTTTTAAATAGCACTTAGATTTTTAAAAAATGCTTTCAGATTTAAATTAAGACAAACATAAAATAAAAATTTTATTTTAAGATTAGAGAAATTAAATAAGTAAGGAAGTGTGAATAAAATTTCTAGAATCAACTTTTTGGACATTTGCATCTGTCTTGTGGAGGAACATCTTTCAAAGCTTGTTCAATATGATTTCCACATCCAGCCCATGTTGGCTTGTTGCATTTTGGACAAGTAGTTCTAAAACACATTCTTATCTGTTGACTTTGACTAATTTTTTTCTCTAAAGCCTTTTAAATATTACTTGGAATTCCTAGACTGTTTTATAATAGAAAAATTTTGGCAAACATATAATGATAAAGCAAAATAATAATTCTTTTTAAAATATACTCAAGCCACACAACAAAAATCAATACTTTAAAGCTGTTTTTATAAATCATATAACTTGCCTGTGCCATTAAATTCAATCAGGAAAAATAGTTGTCATGGAAAAAATGGCTGAATTTAGCAGAAACTTTAATTTTTTGTAAAAAATTTCCATTTGAATTTTATTTAAATATTTTTAATTGTTAATTACACAATTTTCTTAAGAAATAATTAAATAAACTTTTCGTTTACAATTGACTAACAAATAAAAAAATTATTTTGAACAAAGTTCACATTTCCAGTCACCGTCAGGTGCCTCTTGCATCGGCGGCTTCAAGCAATACATGTGAAAACCTCGATCACATTCATCACAAAATAAAAGTTTGTCATCATTCTCGGAACTTCCACAATGAGTACATCCTAAAATGCAAAATCTATAAAAAAATAAATCAATTAATCAATTTTTCACTTTTGCATTCAATGCATTGCCAGTCGTATTTCTTAACCGATTCAAGCATATTTTTCGGAAAGTTGAGACAAGTTGGGTGAAAATTTTTTTGGCAATCATGACATGAAATTAATTTTTCAGCTTGATGCATTCTGTTTTCATGCTCGTTTCCATAGCATATACCACATCGGGTTGCTTGACCATTTTTCGGCTGGCTAACCGAGTTAGCTTGAGATGCACTAGAAGTAGAGTTCATATCATCATTTCCCGATTCAAATATAGAGTTTGTGGTGTTTTCATCTGGCGGCAATGATTCGGCTTTAATAACTTGATGTACATTTGCATGACCATTGGAGATTTTTTTTCCATGGGCTTTTTGAATATGAGAGACAAGACCAGACTTGGTCTTGTATCTTACTCCACAACGATCACAGTCAAAATGCTTATCATTTCCGAGTCCAATTGTATCATTTTTCTTCCTTTTTTGCTTGAGAAAATAAAAAAACTTAAACAATGAAAATTTTAAAATATATAGAAGCTTTAAAGATTATTTTTTACTAGATCAATTGTTGGTTGCAGTCCTTGAAATACAAAAAAATTAGAACGGATCAAAAATTTTGGTAAGTTTGAATAAAAAAAAATAAAATATTTTGAATTAATAAAATTAAAAATGAAATACAGTGATGTTCCGCTTTTTGTTTTATACAAAAATTTATGTAAAATAAAGTAAATTTTCAACATTTTACTTATTTTTTGTAACAACAAAAATTTCAAAAAAATTTAAGACCTTTGGCATCTTTTTTGTTTCTTTAGTGGTTAAGGAATTATTTTTATTTTAAAAAATGATTTTTTCATAATTTACAAAAATCTTAATAGTAAAATGAATCAAAACGAACATTAAATTTACATTTTTTAATTGACCCACACAATTAAAAAATGGACACACATAGGACGCCAAAGCTTTTAATTTTTTTTTTATTTTTGTTTTAAAACAATTTACGTAAAATGTTGAAAATCTGTGATTTGTTTTATGAAAATTTTTTTCAGATTTTAAGTAATAAACTTTTGTTTTTTAAAAAAGATTATGACTTTCTACCATTTTAAAAATTAAAACCTAAAAATATGGATCAATTTAAATTTTTAATAATAAAAATTTGTACTGAAAAATTTAAAACTTAAAAAAAAATAAAAAAATCTTCTTCTCAAAGTATTCTTCTCAATTCTTTCTTTTATTTTTTCAAACTGTTAAGCTAATAGTAGAAGCCCTACAATGGATCCTGTGTAGTCCTGTCCCTTAAGATTACAATAAAAATTTTATTAGCAACTCGATTTTTGTCATTATTCTTGAAGTAATAGAAATAATACAAAAATTTTTGATAGTTTGAAATAAAATTGAACAAAATTATTTTTATTCATGCTTACAGCGTGAAACTTTAAAATTTTTTAGATTCATTTTCTGCAACTTGAAAAAAATACAAAAATTCATAATAAAAAAAATACTTATGATTTTATTTTTGTTTAAGTGAGCCTTTAAAAACTTAATTTATTCTATTTAATAGGTCTTTAATTCCTTGGGAAAGAAAAATTAAATAAAAAATTAAAAAATTTCCTGAAAGAACACTTTTTCAAATTAAATTTAGATGATCTCTAATTATCAGTCTAAAAATTAACTAATACAAATTGAATAAATTTAAATACAATTTCTATTAGTTAATGGTAGTGGTTTATTTTTTTAATAGTTGAAAATGAAATTTACTGTCTGATTATTTTTGATTTGAAAATTTTATTCTTTTTTTAAATTACCGAAAATTTAATAACTAAAAAAACTATGATTTTACAGAATAATTTTTTTTTTAAACCATAATTAAAGTATATTTCATCTTTATTGTAAAATATGAGGCAAATCTCAAAATTTAAATTTTTTAAAATAATATTTTAATTCTGTTGCATCAAATTAAAATAAATCGAAAATCCAAAGGTAAATGATGATAAGAATTTACAATTAAAATAAAAGTTGAATTTCCTTTAAGTAAATCAAAATTTTTTTACAGCGATTTCGTATATCTAAATTTATCAATTTAATTAACTAGTAAAATTAATCCTACTAGCTCTAATAAATAAAAGTGTTTAATGAAAATATTTTTTAGAATTTTTTTTCTTTACTCGTTTCTTTTTGCGCTTATCATCAAAGTCATTGTCATCAGAATCTTGGTCTGGTTCTTCAAAATTTTCAAAAGAGTCTTCGTGAAAATGAGCTATTGAAATGGACTGACCATGATGACTGGAATCATCCTCATAGTCGTTCGACACCGATGTTTGCTTTAAAAAATTGAGATGATGCGTGGACGAATTAGACGAAGATTGGTGTTGAACAAACGCACCAGAATCCATAGAATTACTATTTTCATCAGCATGGACATGTGGTGACACTCGATAAATTGCATTAGGAAATAAACTCGTGTCCATTGGGTCGATATTCAATCGTCTTTTTTTGAACCACTTTTTATTCGGATAAAAATAGACATAATGGTCTTTGTTGCTCAATTGACAATCTTCCATATCGTCCAGCTCTCTACGCTGATACTCCATCAGCCACATCATGCTATTGGCCTGGGCAACCCGCGTTTGATTATCAATAAATGGCACGCGCAGTTTTCGGTCCCAAATTAAACGCTTGTTAAATGATCGGGTGGCTTGGATCGCTTCCTGGTACATTTTGTCTCCCCCTTTGAGTTTACTGAAAGAAATAGATGATATTGGATTGCTAGATGTTTCGTTTATGCTGAATTCTGTTCTGGGTTTAGGCATTTTGAAATGTTTACTCTCAAAGCTAACAAAACGTTTTATTAAAAAAAGATATAAATTTAAATTTAAAAGTTTTTTAAATTGTAAAGAATTAATAAGAGTTTTAAAGTAAAATAAAGAGCTTGGTGAAAAATTTTATTAACATAATTTAAAGACTTCATTTCAGACAAATGGCCAAAAAAATAAGCAAAATAATTATATTTTGGTTTATAATGGGCATTTCAGAGATTATGTTAATGTTTATTTAGTTTATAGATTTTTTATTTTATAATATATTATTCTTGGGAAAAAATGGAAGGCTAAACAATAAATTTATCCTATAATTTTTGTTTTTTTTTCTCAAAAATTAATAATATGAATACAAACAAAAATCTTTGAAGTTAATTTAAATTCACTTGATTAAATTTATATAATATTTGATAATTTTCTGTAAAAAAAAATATGTCAAAATGTTGTCTAGTCAGAGCGGATACTGAATTCAATTTCACGTAACATATTTCGTTGCAAACTACCCCCAATTTCTGGTGTATAAATAAATACCAAAACCTCTATCGACTAAAATAATATTTAAATTTTTTTTTAATTAAATATTAGATTGTGTTTTTGAAAAATTTTAATAATTTTAAAAATAATTAAAAATATTATTACCCTCATTTATTAAACACCAGAACCCCATGGGGCAAGCAAAGATATACGGTATCTACTTTTTTTATGAATTAAAACCAAAAAAAAATGAAATAATAAGAGAATGAAAATTGAAAATAAATATAAGGATTAAAATGGCTTGTATAGCAAAGTTATTACTTTTCTTCATAAAATTACATCCTCACTCTATTTTTTTTAATAGTTTTATTTGATAATTTTTTTAAAATGGCTATGAGTAATTTAGCTCATTTCGGCATTGATAGAAAAATTTTTAAACAGAGTAAGAGTTTAAATAATTTCAAAAAGACCAAATGACAAAATACATTTTATAAAAGTTGCAAGGTTTGAACTATTCACTGCAGCAAAATATTTGTGACAAGTGACAATGGAGTTTTAGAGTCGAATATTCTTGAGCTTTCATCAAGACATCAACGTATTCTTTTAGAAAGGCTTGTATTCAAAGTATTTTCGGATTGAAACAATTTTTTAAGTATCTAGTAATTAAATTAAATTGATGCTTATATTTGGTATTAACGCTTTTTACCTATAAAGAAATAATTAAATCTGCGTAATTAATAATTACTAGAAAACTCTACCCACAGTAAACGATAATAAAATTTAAAAAAATGATGGCTATTTCTAAACAAAAAAAACTGTCATAGATTAAAGACAGCTTTGTCCTCCATTTATTGTATTGTATTGTGATTAAAATGTTTAAGAGATATGATTTTCTGTTAAATAATTTTTTTCGTCAATCAAAGTTCAATTTTTCTCTTTCGATTAGTTTAATAATTTGTATAAATTTGAAATTGAAAATTTGCAAATTTAATTGAAAAAATAGTGTATGAAATTAAAGGCAAATAATTTTATTTATTATTAAATTCTTGTCGAGCCAAGAAACTTCAGAAAAAAAAGTTTCTGTGAGTTATATATATTTAGAATACATGGTCAGTTAACGAATGTTAATAATTAGTTGTTGAGAAGTAAGTGAGAATGAAGTTTTCAAGTAAAATCAGGAAAAATTCATCAATTAGGAGGTACAATGGAGTTGCAAAATTGCATATTTCTTTAGGGTTAACTAAAGCTCTATATTCTTTTACTAGCTTAGTTACCAGAGGTACTGAGTTTTTTAGAAAACACCTGATATAGTTCTCACTGAAATAAAAAAGACGATTGTCTATCCTATGAGTTTTTAGTTTATCCAAGGCTAGATAGTGAAGTTGCTCTAGAGGAGTGTCCATTTTCAGTTTTAATATTGAACGTATGGGTGTATTTTGAATAACTTGAAGTTTCCTATTAGACTCATTTGAAAGTAGGTTTAAGCATGGAATGAGTAGTCAATGATTGATCCGATTAGGTTTTATAAAGTGTACTTGTATTAGGTGGATTGACTTTTGTGAAGTCCCCAACTTTTGTTAGATAATATCTTAATTAAGTTTAATCTTAATGAGTTTCATTTCTCCTTTATCTCATCAATGTAGTTCTTAAAAGAAAGTTTATTGTCCAAAATTATACCTAAGAATTTGATTGTATTGGTACACGGGAGATAATTAATATATTCAGTTTTAGGTTAAGTTTTTTTTTGTTTTTAGAGAAAATTGTGTACGAGGATTTGGTTGCTGATACATTCATTTTCCATTTTACTAGCCATGGCTCTAATACCTTCGGATAATTATTTGTTGAGGCTTGAATGTTACCAGGTTTTTTATTTATGAAATAAGTAACAAGATCGTCTGCAAAGAGCAAAGTGTAGCTGTGGTAAGATTTGTTCCTCTTCGGAATATCGTTAATATAAATACTGAAAAGTAGGGGGCTAATAACTGAACCTTGGGGAACACCAGCCTTGATATAAAAGAATTCACTTTAGAGGCCATTCAGATTAACTTGAAATTGCCTTTGATGAAGAAATGAGATGACCCACTGTATTATATATTTAGGAATATTTAATAAGCCCATCGTGCCATACTCGATCAAAAGCTTTGGAACTACAAACACTACATACACTTTTTTTGAGCACAAAGCATTCACTGACTTTTTGAATTAAGAAGAATAAGTTATCATTATCAGCTGTTCTTCTGTTTCTACGGAAACCTGACTGCTCCTTGATTATGATAGAATTCTCCACTAAAAACTTTTCTAGCCTATTGGTGACTATTCTTTCTAAAATTTTCCAAGGCAGCTCGTAATGCTTATAGGTCTGTAATTGTTAGGGTCGTTAGAGAAGCCTTCTTTTTTTGGGATCATCCTAATACAGACTGTTTTCCATTTTTTGGGGACTTAACGGAGAGTTAAACTTTGGTTAAATAAAGTTGGTAAATCATTTATCAATTTATCAGGTAGATTCTTAAGCATTAAATTGGAGATTTTATCAAGACCAGGTGCCGATCTTTCGTTAGTCTTTTGGATGGCTCTTTTGAGCCCCGATAAAGATTTGTGGTCAAAGATAGATGGTTTATCGGACTTTAGAAAATTTGAGATTTTTTCAGCGACTTCACTATCAAAACAGTTATTCTTATGATTATTAAGGACAAAAGTTGATTCTAAGTTAGATCCAAATAGGTTACTTTTTTCAAAATCAGAGTTAAACTCGCAACCATCTTTGTATAATGTCGGGACAGATTTAGAAGATTTAGAAGTTTTTTTCTTTCCAAAAAGGATTCTACGTCAAAAAGGAAGACTTGATGCTGAATTTTTACCTGTTTCTTTAAAAAATTTTAGCAAATTTTCGTTTTTAAGATTTCTAAGGTTAAGTCTTAGCGTAGCGGTGAGCGAATTATTAACTCGCATTTTAACATTAGTAAATGATCTTTTTAAGTCTACGTCTAATTAATCTTCTTTACTTGACTTGTATTGATATTGACTTTTAGAAGGAATTGCTAAACTACTAAATTCAATAATCAAACTAGAAATTAAATCGTTCATAGTTTCTACACATGGATCTTTTTCTAACTTAGGCGTATTATCTAACAGGTTTCTGAAATTACTCAAGTCTGCTCGTTTATAGTCTAACTTCATCTTGCTTTATTGAGCTATAGCTCAAGGATGTATTTATTGAGACTGGAAAATGATCACTGGTCATGTCCCAGTCAGATTTAAAGTTAAAGTCAAGTACCATATCCACTAGATTAGGAGAGCAAAGAAAAAGGTCGAGTAGCTCATGGTAGTTGCTATTTAATCTAAAAAAATTAGAAGTTCTAATTTTTGGCTCTGCTTTTTATTCATCTTAATTAAGTAAAGTTCACGAAATTCAAAAATTTAGTGCTATCTGAATTTCATATTTTTGATTCAAAATTCGTAATGCCTAAAAAATCAAAATATAATCGATCTCGTGTTTGTTACTAAGAAGTTTTCGGCCATTTATATATGGTCACCATCTCTTCTTCATTTTCCGATTCATCAGATTAACACGAGATTGATTATATTTTGATTTTTTAGACATTTTTCACGAAATTTTATTTATACTTAAGTAAGTTTTTACTTAAATTTAGAAAAAAAAAATCAATTATATATATATATATCATTATAATAATATACAAATTTGTTAAAAATCATGATTTTCATTTTTTTCCTTTTTTTAGCCAACAAAAACCGCCACACCTTTTTTTTTTCTTCTAAATTACATTAGCATGTAGAGAATTTTATGCTCTTACAGAATATATATACTTTTTTAGTATATTTTAGTTTTATCGTTGAGATTTTGAGTCTTAAAGAACAACAACTCTTTAAAGGGTTTGCTATTTTTGGAACCTTGGGTGGAAAAACTTTTTTTTTTTTTTTTTTTTTTTTTTTAAAAAAAATTCAATAGAATATTAATAGAAATATTAATATACTCTTTTATTCCTATGTCAATATTTATTCAATTATTTAAAAAAATTGGATTTAAATGACAATCCATTCATTAGTTCTGATAGAGAAGTTCATAAATTTGTCAATGATTATTTTAACAGGAAACCGAATATTAAATTTGTTGAAATTACACTTTACGAGCTAAAAGAAGCTATCAACAAAGCTAAAGATCAATAGGTTTTGATGGAATCCATAATAAAATGCTTAAAAATCTTCCGAATACTTTCTAAATAAGAGTCCTTGAGTTCTTTAACCTTTGCTTAAAACATGATTTTATCCCTGAAGCTTGGAAGATCGCAAAGATTTCTATGATTCTTAAAAAAAAAGAGTTTCCTTCCGACCCTAATAACTATCGTCTAATAGGTGTTACAAGTTGCTTTGGAAAATTACTGGAAAGAATATTTTACAACAGACTTTATTCATATGTTGAAAATAATAAAATATTAGCAAATGAACAATCTGGTAAAAATTTTCTGACTCTTAAGATCTTATCTATATTTTTTATTTTTTTTATTTTTTTCTTTCAACTCCATCTTTTTATTAACTAAACAACTCTTTAATTATTATTAACTTTTTGTATCTCATCCTTTCATTGATAAATGAAAAATAATTTACTTTAAATTAAAAATATTTTAATTATTTTATTTAGTCTTATTTTATTTTTTTTTATCTGAAGGAGCGTATGCTTTAACAGAAAACAAATAAATAATAATAATTTGTTTTTTTAATTAGAAGAAGACAATAAAAATTGCTTAATTTTCTTGATTGTGAATAAGTTAAGAAACGACTTGAATAATGCTTATAAAAAGCGTTAAACCGCCTTTATTCTTCAAACACTCACTAATTCTTTTTGGCATTGAGTCTATTAGGTCGTCTAAATGGATTTTGGTAAATTATTTAGAATATTTTGGACGATTTCCTTCAGCTCATCCAATGACCAAGATTAGACTTCAATATTTATTTCTTGGAACCATTATTTCACTATTTTGGCACGACAACAAGAAGCATTGTGAAATATTTAGGCCTGTTAGAAGAAGATACCTGTTGCATCAATGGATATGTTTTGAGTCACAACATATCCATTGATGGAAGTAGCTTATCCCTTAAAATATCAACATATCTGTGAGAATTAAGTCTTCCATCAAATACAGAAAAAAATCCTAGACCATATTAGCTCACGCAGCACCAAATTTCAATTGAACCACTTCCTTGTTTCATTTAATAGTGTAATCCTCATTTTACTTGTTACGGTTTGAAAATAACCGTTTTAACTATTTAAATTAAAATTTTCAAAATAGTAGTAGTAGTAGTAGTAGTTTTGACTGTTGCTGGCTAGCCAGCGAGTGGGCTGATAAGGCACACTATGACAGCTGATGTGATTGATTGCTGCTCATCCAGCAATCAATGCCTGCTTTAAAGCTGTTAACATTAGGGGCTTCAACTAATTGATTTGGCAGTGAGTTCCATTTGTTAGCGGTTCTGTTGAAAAAAAAGTTATCTCTATGTTGGAGCCTCGAAATTTCTTTGTGATATTTGAAGCAGTGACCTATTCCTTGGATTTTGGTGACATTAAAATTGTTGCTTTATTCAAACATTTCTATTCCATGCATGAACTTGTATAATTGAATTATATCAACTCTTTTTCTTCTTTCCACAAGATTTGGAATGTTCAAAGCCTTCAATCTGCTTTCATGCGGTTTGTTTCTAATTGAAGAAACAAATTTGGTAGCTCTGCGTTGAATCCTCTCAAGATTCTCACAATCCGACTTAAGAAATGGAGACAAAACAGGCACAGCAAATTCCAAAAGAGGACGAACAAAAGTTAAATACAATGATCTGAATAACTTGCAATCAAAACGAGCGAATAATTTCCTGATGCGACCCAACATTTGATTTGCTTTGTTTGTAGCCTCTATCACTTGATTTTTCCATTTGAGATTTGTATTAAAGATAACTCCAAGATCTCTTTCGGTTTCAGACGTTTAAAACTGTTTAACATTAATAAAATAAGTGAATTCTTTGTTTTTATGACCATAATGCATAACCAGACATTTTGATGTGATGAAGAGAAGAAGCCAATCTTGAGTCTACTTGAAAATTATATCTAAATCTGATTGAAGTTTCACTGCGCTTATTTCTGATACCGTTTGCGAGAATATTTTTGTATAATCTGCATACATTTTGACAATATTCTCTATTCCTTTTGGTAGATCATTGATATACAAAACGAACAAAAGTGGACCAATCACTGATCCTTGTGGTACATCGCTAAAAATCTCAACCCAATCCGACAAAATTTTACCTTGAACAACTCGTTGTGTTCTATTTTTCAAGAAAGCTTCAATCCATTTTAGTGTCAGACCATCAAAGCCATAAGCTTTCAATTTAGCTATTAGTCGTCTGTACGGATAGTATAAAATGCCTACGCAAAATCCAGCAGAATTACATCAACAAGAATACTTTTGTCTAGATGAAATCTAGAGTTTCCATATAATTAGATGTACATGACTTTTGCATGACAAATCCATGCTGTTCTTTAGATATAATATTTTTCTTATAAAGATAGTCTTCCATTTTGGTTCTTATTATGCTTTCGATAATTTTGCACGGAATTGAAGTTAAAGACACGGGACGAAAATTGCTGGCCGTTGATTTATCACCTTTTTTAAACAATGGAGTAATATTTGCTGATCTGAATTGTATTTGAAGCTGACTATTAGATAAAGAATTTCTGAAAATTATAGTTAAAGGAACAGTAAAGGCGTCTGCACAGTTTTTTAACAATAGCGGATGAAGCTTGTCTACACCACATGATTTATTTTGATTAAGGTCTTGTAATTTTTTATAAACCACTTCATAACTAATATCATTTGGTTTAATGTCAATATATTCTGAACAGTTTTCATTAAGTTCAGCTACAAAAGGTGGAAGCTCCCCATCTTGTTCAATAACAAAAACATCATGAAAACATTTATTTAGTAGATTTGTCATCTCTTTCGGTTCTTGTGTTAATTCATTGTTTGACTTCTTTAATGCTTTGATTGGTTCTCTGTTTACTTGTTGATCATTTAGATATTTGAATAATTATTTTGGATTCTTCTTAGCTTTATCCACTTAATTTTGTTCATAAGTTAGTCTGGCTCTTTTTTTTTCCGAAGAAACTAATTTACAGATACTTTTGTAATCATTATAAAGATTAATTTCCTTACATGGACAGTTCCTGTATCTAAGATTTTTTTTATTCCTAATTAAGATCTTGAGATCATCTTTTATCCAAGGTTTTGAGATACTTTTCTTTTTAGAGCCATCCGTCACTGAAATGAATTGATTACTAGCTTCGCTGACATAGAAAATAAACTCATTGTACATTTCCTGAATATTTAAATTCTCAAATAAGTGCACCCAATCAATATTTATTAGAAAATTAGAAATTTTCAAAGTCAGCTTTACTATAAATAAATTTTTCAATAATATATGATTGCTAACTAACCTTGTTTTTGAGTACAAAATTGAAAAAGATAACCAGATGTCCTTAATTAATGTTACCAGGCACAAATTTTGTATCGATTGCATACACACTGCCAGACTGAGTCGTGAAAATAAAATCCAAAATGTTGACAGCTTTTTCGTTTGACATTTAAAATGTTGGAACAATTATTTGCTGATATAGAAAAGTGTCGCTTAGCGTCTCGCTTAATTTATGTTCGATGCCATTTTCGTTTAAGATTTCTGAAACACAGCCATTTGACCAGATGATTGATGGAAAGTTAAAGTCACCCATTATTAGAATATCCTTAAGACCTCTTTCATCCACAAAGTCTTTAGCTTGTTTGAAGACTAAATCAAAATCGTTCATATCAACAAAATCGTTTGGCCTATAAAGACAGCCAACTAAATACTTTTCACAGTTAAAGTTAACAACTACCGAAATTTTTTCTATTTTACTTAAATTAAAACCTGCATCATTTAATTCAAATGAATCGATATTTTCATCAATGTAGAGACATACACCCCGCCTCTGCGTCCATCACTTCTGTCCTTTCTATACAAATTGTATCCTTTAATGTTTGCATTTGAGATACTCTTAAACCAAGTCTCACTAACTGCCACAATTTGTGGGCCATATGTTTCAATAACAACACTGAATTCATCAAGTTTATTGTCCAAGGAAGTAGCATTTAAATACATACATTTTAAAGATTCGAGATTATCCACACGTGATGACGCTTTTGATGAACGATTATTGGTTCTTGAATTTGACGATCTGATTTCCACGGATGCCATATCGAAAGGGCGAGTCTTGTGAAAGACCATTATTTGCTTCGTTTCTTTGTTTCCTCAATTCATAGTCTAAAGCTTTTTCGGTTTCAGTCAAATCTGGACTAAGATAAATAGATTTGAAATTATTTGAATCTCGCAACTTTTTGGCTGCTAGGAGTAGTGGATTTCTGTTTGCTTCTTCTTTGAGTTCTACTAGAATTGGGCCTGGTTTACTTTGGTCTTTAGATCTCAAGCGTCTCGAATACACTGGCTTGACATCACCTTTTCCAATAGTGGTCAGAAATTGTTTGAATTTTTCTTCATCTTCTGCCCTCCTGTCTGTTAAAATCTCTTTCTTTGATTCTTGCACACCATAAATGATCACATTTTTTTTCTTTTGATTAAGTGCAATCGCTTATATGCTTTATAAACAAAATCGATTAGAGAACATTATCCTGTGGAACACCACTTGTTACATGGAACTACAGGTGATTGGCAACTGTATGTCAGGCTTGTTACATCTACCCAGCCTGACATAAAGTTTTTAATCGAAATTAAATTAATTAACTAAATAATTAATCTGTAGTTTTACTTTAAATTTTTTGTTTATTTGTTGGATTTGTAAGAAAAATGTGTTTTGTATCGAAATTCATTTTCGAAATTTTTTTTAATTCTTGTATTTATAATGAGACCTAAAATATTCAATTAAAAAAATCTGAAGAATTATCAACCTCAACATCTTCATAAACTAAAAATCAAGATAATGTTAGAATTTTTTTTAAAGAAATAAACTAATTAGCTAACTGCTGCGTTTAATAAATTTGGTCTATAAATGTTTTTTAAATATATTTAAAAAAAAACTTGATTATTGTTTTTTTTTTCACTAAAAACTTAAAAATCGGTTCTAAATTTTAAACATTTATTTCGATCGGTTTAGAAACCGATCTGCCAGTCTTAATCATATAACATCATCATAATTTACCTAATTCTTCCATATCCACTCATAATATAAATTTGAATAATTTTGAGCTTCAACAACATGAAAAGTTGAAGCTCAAAATTTCAAATAAAAATTGCGGCTATCCACTTAAAAAATCAAAAATTACTCTTTGTGAATAGAATTTAGAATTTAATTGAGTTTAAATTTTAAATTAAATTAATTTCTAGAGAATAAAAATAGATTTTTCGAATATTTTACCCATAGATCATGAATCCTATATTGATATATCTTATTTATTATGTGTGTTTGATAAATAAATCCACACAAATAAGTTTCAACCGATTCAAAATTAATTCAAAAAAAGTAAATAGATTAAAATTTTCATATTTTGTAATTTTAATTTTTAATTAAGAAGCTATTTCCTGATTATTCAGAGAAAACATGTAAAATTTTTACTAACAGTTCATCAGTCAAAAACATTATTAATTCACCTTTAACTAATGAAAATTACTATCCAACCCATCTTTCTTTGGAGGCACATATTTTAAGCTTTGCTCTCAAAGGTAAACGCTTATCTATTCATTTATTTATTTTGACTTATGCTAAGGCCACTATCGGGCCGCCTTTCTGGTACACTTTTAGATGAAGCGTGCCAGTTATCTATTTATTTGTTTGGATAAATATTTTTTTTAAAGAAAATCGTATGCTTTGGATTATTCATATGTTGTCAAGTAAGTCGAGTAAAAAGAGACTTGAGCTTATTACTGAATTTGATAACCAGGCAAAGCAAAATTTGGAATCGGTAAATTTGGCCTAATTTTTTATTTAGTAATAAAATGACTTTCTTAGAATTTTGGTAGTAAAATTGAAAAATATTTATATACTCATCCTCTGACATTTTTGATTATCTTTGCATTATCACAGCCTTTATACAAACTTGATATTTTACTATTTAATGACTTTTTAGAAGTAATTTGAAAAAAAAAATTAATTTTTTTTTATATAACTTAATATTTTAGAATAGAAATAATTTTAATAGTATTATTGAAGTTTTAATAGACTCAGACAAAGAACATTTACGCAAAATAATTAATTTTTTTGAAGGTATTTAAAATTTTTTAAATATTACAGCTTAGAGTTTTTAAATTTAGATCATACAGTTGAGTTTTTAAGCTCTAAAAAGGAGGACAATAAAGGCATTTTAAAAAAAAACTTGTTTGAAAAAATAAAAAGTGAAGAAACAACAGATTTAATTTCAAAATTGTTCGATAAAAATAACAATGAGCTGGAATTAAATAATATTGAGTGTATAGTCCGAGTAATTTACAATTTTTTTCTTGTTATTGGTTTAATTAAAATTATTGAATTAAATGAAGAAATTTTGTGGTATATTGGATAAAAGTTTTCAAGCGTTAGTATTAAACTGTTCATCATCTATTGAGTTGAATTCATTTAAAGATCTAAATTTTTTTTTGTCAAAACTGAAATCACATCAATTTGAAGCTATTGTTAGAGTTTTAAAAAAATTGACCCATCAATCAAAAAGTGATCCATTTAAAAAATGTTCTGGAAATTTTGACTCAAAGTATTGCGAGTCGCTAAGGACAATAAGTAAAAAATATTTTTTTTCTAAATGAATTTAAAAAAAAAATTAAAAGTTTTAATCGGAGCAAACAAAACCGAATATTATGCCCAGCGAATAAATACCTTGTTACAAGAAGTAAATAAAAATTTAACTAATTCGAAGCTATTTTTTATAATTGTTTTTAGAATAACTTTGATTTTGAATTGACAAGAATGGTTGCGTCCATTAACATAAACAAAATCTCTAAGGATATAATCCAAACATATAGTTTTCTTTTTAAAAATGATTTAATTAAAAACATGGAAGCTTTATTTACTAAAAAAAGCTTGGTAAACCTTTTTGGTAAAAAGAATTAATCACAAATAAATATTATTTTAAAGATATCCAAAAAAATTTGGTGGAAATTTTGGGAAAACAAAGATGGTTCAAATGATTTAGAAATTTATGGCCGAGGTCTAATATCATTACTGGATTTGGACAAATGGTGCATTTTTCAGTGCGACATGACCCTTAATAGACTCAAGAATACACATGACAAGAAAAGAAATATAGAAATACCGGTTTACTTTTATTTTTTTATAATTAATTAATAACTAATTTTTATATGGAAAATTTTTAGCAAAAGTTTCACCAACTAACAAAGGGAACACTAAAGTGGCTTCTGCGAAAACCTTAAAAATTTAAATGAAATAATTATCAAAATAAATAAAAATTTAATCTACTTTAACAGGTTTAGCATCTCTGCGTATTTTCCCCCATGATATTGCTTCATCTGGACTAGCTCCGGCATCACTACCATCAAACTCGCTTGCTGTGTTAATAAAAACAGAAAAATCTGCACCATTTCTCATTAAATTTGCATTCAAAACATGATGTTTAATAAGACCTCCGCCAAGTATAATCATTCCGGTGTTACATGCATGAACGGCTAAATTGTTCAATAGGCGTAAGTCCTCAAGAATGTCCACAACAAGACCTGGCTTACGATATGAATGAAAGTACATCATATCTCCTAGTGAACCATCGGTCAATGCTGGACTAAACACTGGAATGTCATTTTTATAAGCCCAATAGTACACTGAATCTGGATTGTCTATTTCTTTTCCTAACCGATTGATTATTTTTGAAGGAGTCCAATTTATTTTATTGTTTTCCTGTTCTTCTACCATTTTGTCAAATATTGGCATGATCCAATCTTCAAATTTGCAGTAGTTATCATTTGGAATCAACAAATTTCCTATTCGGTTTATTCCTTCTGCTCTTAGTTGTGAACCGGACAAGTGAAAGTCACCGTTCAATGTTGGTGCCAGACATTTGATGAAGTCTTCTTCAATGCCTCCAGCAGTACAAACCAAACAATCGACCTTCATAAAATAATTTATTACTCTTTATAAATTTTCCAAAGTCTTTTTTTTAACCATTTTGTGCTGAACTAAAAATCTTATGTACTCTCTCATGCCACATGAGATCATATTTGAGGTGTAGCCTAGGAATATAGTACAGTTTGTTTTAGTTATAATTGAATCTTTTTTTTCTTCCGGTAAATTAGACAGTTTACATTTTATCTTTAATATTTTTTAATTCAATTGAATTTTTGGTTTTATTTACTTTTTAGTCAATCATACCATTCTATTGACTTCATTAATTGCTTTTCCGAGATTGCTAGCTTGAAATCCGGTGTGAACATAGGTGCTGAGGATTTTATCATAATTTACACCTTGATTAAAATCATAGCCTTTTACTTCTGAATTGAATTTTTTGCTTGACTCTTGATCAGTTGGCTGCATTACATTGTTGATGGCAACTTCAACCAATTTTTTATCAGATTCCATTTTATGTTTTTAAAACAAAATAATAAATAATTTAATTTTTAAATTTTATCACTGTATTTTAAGTAAAATTTTTGTATCACATGTGAAAAATTCTTAAAAGACAATTTTATGATCATTACTGAAATTTAAAAAATAAAGTTTTTTATTTATTTTTATTTGTCTTAAATCTTGAAGCCCGAGTAGCTCAGTCGGTTAGAGCGTCGTACTTATAAATACAGTTTAGCGATGCGAAGGTCGAGAGTTCGAGCCTCTCCTGGGGCAAATTTTTATTTTTAATCATTATAAAAAATTAACTAATCCTTAGTTATTAAAATTTTTTAGATAATTAGCAATAAAAAAGAGTTTGAGTCTATTTATTTTGAAATGGATAAAAATGCTTTATTTATTTTTGAGGAATTTTTGAATTTAAATTTGAAAATTTGTAAAAAAAATACAATTATTTTACACCTTTACAAAACGACTTTAAAACATAATGATAATAATAAAGGTCTATTACGTAATTTCAATTCTAAACTTAGATGGGATATTAGAAAAATAAATGCCTTTCGTTCGAGCGAACATTTATACACCAAAAGGAGAATTTGTTGAACAAATACAATACAATAAAATTATATTATTGCTTTCTAATTTAAGATTTAATTACGATTTTTAGATATTACTCTGATTCTAGCTCAACAGGAAATTTTTATCAAATTAAATGAAAAAAATTTTCAATATGAAATTGTTCTTTAAATGTTTTATTATTTAAAAACATTGACAGGTCATTTTTTATTAAATTATTTTAATGATTGTTTTCTAACAATACAACTCATAAGTAAATAAAATCGCATTTAATTATAGAGTCAGAAGTTTATTTTTTTAAATAATTAAGAAGCTGGCATCAAACTGTTGCCAATGAAACGAATATGTTGGGCACTTGATCAGTTCAATAAAGCCTTACATGACTACAAAAAAATTCCAAAATCTTATTTGCAAGTGTATAATGTTAGAATTCTTTTCTAAATATTTAGTTTAAATTAATTTTTTTTGTTTGCTCAAAAAGTTGGTATCTTGGTTAAAAAAATACACTATAAGTTTACATAATTTAATTTCAAATAGATTCAAGACTTTAAAAAAACGAAATTGTACACTCATAACACTCAAATACTTTGTTTTAAGTTACTTAATGAAATTCCAAAAAAATAAGATGCTTTCGAAAACTTTTTAAAAAAAGCTTAATTTTTTATTAAATCTAAAACTCTTTTTAAATCAACATTCAAAGCCAAGTTCTTGCAAAATAAAGCTGTCATTTGCACAACAGAAAATTGTAATTAAGATTTTCGTTTAGAACATTAGCATAGCTTAAGATAAAATAAACTGTGTAGGGGTCCGTAGATAAAATCAGATTTACATAAGGCAATATTTAATCCAAAAATCAACGAATTTTCATAAAAATTTCAAATATTACAGTTTAGAAAAGTTACATAATTGAAATTTTTTTCGAAATTTTCAAAAAAGTCAAGAAAACAGGTATTTTGATTTTATAATTTTGCATTTTGTAATTTTGTTTGAATTAGAGGTTTTTTATTAAATTTTTAAGGTGAAATCAAAAAATTTGTTCAAATATTCTTCGTAAAAAGGCTTTCGTTCCAGGTAAAGAAGCATATGGAACACATTTATTGTTAAACAAAAGACCACTTTATTATATTTGTATTTACTATAATAATGGTAACATTATAATCACCTAAAAGGCACACTTAAGACTTTATAAACTAAAAAAAAATAGCTTAAAGATAGCTGAAATAACGAGTCGTGATTTCATAAATTGTTTACTATCTAAAAACAAGCAAATAACAATTAATGCAATTTGATGTAAAGCGATCTTAGCGCAAAGATATTGATTTACAGTTGAAATTTAAACAATTTAAATGTTTTTTTAATTTTAAATTTCATTTAAATTACGTATAATATAATCAAAATTATTTTCTCGGTCTCTACTTCCTTTTACTTATGCTTTTTATGAATTTTTTTTATTTCTAGTCCAAAATTAAATAATTTCGATTTTAAATTTTGCTTGATTAAAATTGTTTTAAATTTTAAGAGATAATATTATATCAAAAATTAACATATCATGATTAATTGCGGCCATATATTTTCGAAGAGGATACTTTGTAATTTTGCACTACTTCTATGATGCATAGCATTTGTTATCAAGTTCTCTATGTACCAGTTGAAAATTTGATGAAAGTTTTTTTATGATTTTGTTAGATAATTAAAATATGATGGCTACTCGGTTTGATTTTTCAATCACTGGCCTAAAAAGTTTAAACTCACCTCATCAATATTAAGTATTTTTAATTAAATTGGAAATTAGATTTTCTGAAAAATACTTTTTTAGATAATATTTTTTAAAGTTCAAAAAAGAATCACTGGTTCAACAAAAAATGCAGATCTCAGTGTTTAAATGACGCTAAAAAATCTGATTCATTTTTAAATATCAAATATAAGCAATCGAAATAAAAAGGATAATCTTTTGAGATAAATTTTTACCTAAACGAGATAGTGGATGTTCTCACGTTTCACAAGGATCTAGCAAATTTTAAATAATTATGTTACTTAACAAAAAGAGTAAAAATTATATTGATTAATAAGAAAGAAAGCGGAAACAATGATCAATTGAGATAATTTGTTCAGAAAATGTGTTTTAACCTTTTAAAAAAAAAATTTCAATTTGACTCATTATGTATTAGAAATTTAAAAACTAGTTTTGTTCACCTTTTGAAGACATCGCTGAAAACAAGTGATATTTTTAAGTTTTATGGTTTAAATTGTTTTTGGTTCAATGTTGTTAGTATTATTTCCGAGTGGAAGAATTTTTAGACTGAGAAGAATTTTTCAGAATTTTTTTTTGAATAACTTGGCAATTAATAATAAAGAAAATTTTTTTTATTATCAAAATTTATTTAAGCTTGAATAAAATCGATCATAATCGGGGTGTTCAAAAGACTAGGACCTGAACACAATCTGCTAATCGCTTTTATGACAAAATTTGTAAATACTATTTCTATTGAATTTACCTTTAAGTTAAGAAATTTAAATAAGTTCCATTAAGCTATTGCGAAAAATAAAAGAGTAGAGAATTGTAAGTTTTATTTTATTAAGCTCTAGAAAAATAATTGCTAGGAAATAAATCGATTTTTAAAAATTCCACTCAAGATGAAAATCTATTCTGTTCCAATATGCCACTGAAGATGGTTCATTTAAATTGAGCTTTATTATGCTAATTGAAAGCATATTTTTTTGTTGGCAAAAACTTGGTAAATTCTTCAAGCGTAACTACTCATCATTATTTATTAGGAACGTACAAAATTTTCAAAGACTGAATTATTTCCAAGTAGATTTTTTCGACAATTTCTCGATGCCTGTTTTTTTCATTTCTTTTCATGATATGATCATAATTTTTGATTCATTTAGATTTCTTTATTTAAATAATTTGAAAAATTATGAAAAAAAATTAATTAAATTGTGTCTAAATAAACATTTCCATTTCGGCTTACCATCTTTTTTTCTTTCTAATTTTGTTTTTTTGAGTATTTCACTTTTTACTTTGGTTATATCATTAATTATAATAATTCAATGTTGTAATGGTTGACAACAAATCAAGAAATGGAAATGTTAAAGGCAACCAGGCCATCAAAACAAATTCTGGACATGTAAATAAAGCATACCGATTAAGTGATCAGAATATTTATTCAATTTCCCGGCAATTATCCGATACGCCCGATGCTAATGGAGTTGATTCATCTAAAAATCTTCTCAATTCCCAGCCATCTGTCAATGTCAATTTGCCAAATACCGCTTTTATAGACTCCAAAAATCCCAAATTAACCTCTAAAATCGCAGACAGCAATAAAAAATTGATCAATAGACCAAAACTTATAATTCCATTAGTAATCATGGGTATTATTTTTTCAGTTGCGGTAATATCCGGAATTGTTTATGCGATTGTTTCTGCCAAGCCAAGAAATACTAACAATAAACTTAGCGATAATCAGACTATCATCACAATATCAACTCAAACTAAAACATCCATCAGTTTAGTTAGCACGACTTTGTCATCAACTAATGTTCAAAAATTGCCTCCTGCGAGAAAGCCCACGGGTAAGAAGCTTAACCTAAAAAAATGTATCTTAAATTTAAATCTCTCAATTGACATAAAATAACTTAAATTTGAGTACCGTTTGAGTGATTAAGTTCAGAAACCAAGAAATATTTCTAAAAGCCATGATCAATGGTCTAAGATCATTTGGTCATTTTCAGTAAAATTTTACGCTTGTATTTTGTTAAAATATGATTTTTGAAATTTAATTTTATAAAATTTTTGAAAATGAAAACCACAATATAAAACAAAGGTAAAAGAAAATTGTTGCGGTAAAAACAGAAAAGACATCAATAATTGGAGAGAAAAAAATTTCTTCAATATTTGTTTGAAAGTTGTTTTTTATTAACTATAGGATTTTTTTTATTTTTTTGTTCATTAGATGAAAAACTTGCATTAATGAAAGTTTTTGATCGAATTTTTAAACGCATTGTCAAAAATTATCTTAAAAAAGATTTTTAATCATTTTAAAATTAAAATTTAATTAAAAAAAAATTATGTTAAACCATTAAGTATTGTGCATGAATATAATTTTTGTGGAGATATGCAGATGTAAAAAATTCAGTTCAGAAAAAATTCTTATGCAATAAAATTAAAATCGTGATCATTTAAATTTTATCATAAATTTCAATTTGCCAAAATTTCAGACTTTCAATTTGTGTCCATAAAGCTTAAAAATCGTCTGCTACTATTCAAGCTGACAATTTATTTTAAAATCACATAAATCTCACGTATAGTTTTTAAAATTAATATTTTTGCGATCATTACTTTTTTAACTTACTAACCTTTCCTAAATCAGATTCTGATAGAAAAAAATTTTAGCTTTTTTTGTAAATTTGGTTTTTCCAGTTAATGATTAAAACTAAAATAAAAAAACAAAAATGATGAATTATTTAATTTTTTCATTCTTTTTTTAACAATGTTATTATAAGAAAAAATTTTACCTTATAGGTATGAAAAAAAATGCTCGTTTTTATGAAAATATTTAAATGCTGAAAAGCGCATTTTTTTAAACAATTTAAATCTAGCAATTGTCTTGTGCACTTTAAAAATAACTAATTTTACCTATAGAGCTCTTTTTTATTTTACATAAAGACAAATTTAACATTTGGGCTGTGAAATATATAAGCTCAAAGTTATAATCAATGTAATAGTTAAAATGGCCATTTCTTGGTTAATTTTTAAGATTTTTATTATGTAAAAAAAATGTTTGATCATTGAATTATGAAATTAATTTTATAGCTCTAAAAATAAAATTTGAGGGGTTGCTCCTGTTTGAGAACCTCATGCCATTGGAACCTCGACTAGAAAAATAATTTCTGAACCTTTTTTAACCATTTATATGTATAATATATTAAAAATTTAAATGCCTCTTAATTTGATTTCTTAAGATATTTTTATTTAAAGTTAAAAAAGGGTTTCTTAAAACTTAAAAGCTTTGATTATTTTGGTTAGTATAGAATAAAATAAAAAATAGTGTAAAGATTAAAATTAAATTTTGAGTGACACATGTTCGATGTGAATTAATCATTTTTACACATAATAAAAAAAGTATACTCTAAGAAATTGTCAAAAGATGGTAAATATTTTGATTTTTTTTCATATTGTGTCATATCATTTAGATAACTGATCTTTATAAGAAAAATTTTATAATTCAAAAATTTACTGTTCCAGTTAACTGCATTCATCGTTAATCATTTAAAGGAAGTAATTTATTAATTAAACTTTTTAAATTGATGATTTAAATTTTAACTAATGAGAGACAGAGATTGCTAAAACTGTTTTAAGAACCTTATTTTTTGTAAATTTTATTTTAGTATGAATAATTGAAAATCTTAAGAAAAGAATCGCCAGTGTGACATAATTTAGATAAACAAAGTATAGAAAAAAAAATTTATTGAATAAAATAGAATTTACCTGAAAAAATAATGTAGAAAAAAAAATATTGTACGAAAAAATATCGAATTCAAAATTATACAAATGAAATAAATAGTCTAATTAGTTTTTTTTCAATTTTTTTCTTCATCAATTAGTAAATTATTACCTAAACCTTCTAAAAATGCTTCAATATTCTCACTTTTAAAATTTGTCACTAATCGTAAAATTCTCAAACGTGTCTATAATCTGTCTTTCTATATTTTGTCCGCCTTCCAAAGAATCAATTTGCATAAATATATTTTTAAAACAACAATACTGAATTTTAAAAACAAATAAAACAAATAATTTCTTGAAAAGGAAATAGAATGTGTTCATAAGTTTATTATCAAAATTTAAAAAATTATTAGTACCATCGACAACACAAACTTTAATGCATAGCAAAAAACTTAAATTTAAGATCGCATTTTTGAATTTTTGTCAAAAGAATGCGGAGTGCCGCTGATTGATCCCAATCTGCAACTGACAAGAATAATGCGTGGCCATCCTGTTGTTAGAGATTCGTGGCCATGGACTGTTTCAATCGGATATTTTGGTCCCAGAACTTCTCTTCCTCATGCGTGTGGTGGTGCGTTGGTCAACAAACGCTTTGTTGTTACAGCTACACATTGTGTCGAAAGGTGCCAATTTTTTATTCATTAATTTTCGATGGCATTCAGGAATTTTAAAATTCAAAAAAATTTATTTTTAAGTCGCTCAATATTTAATCTTGTCGGAAATCCTGTTAATTCACACGACCTATTTGGTAGTTTGGAAAAAATGATGCGAGTTTATGTTAGCGTGAACACTCGTTCAACTGACATAACTGCTGAAAATACCTACCGCGTTGAATCTATAATTGAAGTAAATTTAACCAAAAAAAATTAAAAGTAAAGATATTTTATTAAAAACATTTTAGTATCCGAATTTTGACCAAAATACTTTTAAAAATGACATATCAATAATCAAATTAGACCGCGACGTAATTGATTCAGAAAACTTGAATTACATTTGCGTACCATCTGAAACCAACACAAATCCCGGCACCGATTTGTACGCGGTTGGATGGGGATTTACTGAAGATAATTTCTATCGAGGTAAAAAGCATAATTTTGAAAAAAAAATTTAAATTTAATAATTAAGCGTCTGACACTTTGAATCAAGTTAAAATTCAAGTTCAGTCAGCGAACACATGTGGTTTGTCATATTTGCCAGTGTTGCAGTTTTGTGCTGGAAATCAAAATCTTGGAAAAGATACATGCAATGTTCGAAAACTTGAAATTAAATGGCAAAGAGAATTCTAACTTTCTTGTTTAAGGGAGATTCTGGCGGCCCGGTGATGCAGCAGGACAGATCAAAGCGATGGCAACTTGTTGGCGTCGTATCAAATGGAGATTCAATGTGTACAGGTAGAGGCATATATACAAATGTATCATTTTATCACAAATGGATTCAAGATAACACGAAAATAGCCGATTGAAATTAAATTGTTGATTTGTTTTTTGATAACTTCTTTTACTGATACAAAAATTAGTATTATCTTATATTTCCAAAATTTTGAGTCTTATTGCTCAATTTTTGTTAAGAATATTAGGGTTTGTACAATTCGAAACCTTTGAAAAAAACTGCTAGAAATTTATTGATTTCAAAAAATTTTTACTTTTAAATAAATTTTATTTTTTGATTTTTTTTCCAAATTAATTTTTTGTTAAATAGTTATGATGAATATTTTAAAAAATTGGAAAAATGTTTGTGTGATTTCAATTTCTGAACAATTGAATTACCATATGAAAAGATAAATTTAAAATGTTATTCAAATTTAGAAAAAAGAAAAGATAATTTAAATTTAGTTAAAGTAAAATAAATTAATCCTCAAAGAAACACATTTTTAGAATTACAAATGACAAAATGTTGCCAAATAAACCTACGAAAATCAAAAAATCAAATCTGAAGCCACTAAAAATTTAATATAAAAGGCAAAGTAATTTTAAAATTAAATTTAAATTGCCAAAGATGAAAAATTTTAAATTAAATAGCATCTTGTTAGTTTGGTTAGTTTTTCACATAGCCACGATAGGAACTATATTTTTAAGGAAAGATTCGGATGAAAAAAACAGTAATTTTTCTCTAATTTAAAAGTCTTTAAAAATTGTTGATAAGGCTTTTAAGTGAAACTAATTAACAAGGAGAATTAAAAATTAAAAATAAAGGTTTGATAACAGGATTGCTTAGACAATCAAATAATCGAGTTGATAATAATAGAATATTACCAAACATATTGAACAATGGAGGAATATTGGAAAACTTATTCAAGAGTAATGATGACAAAAAAAGTAGTGAAAATGAAAGTAAAGAAAAGAAAGAAAGTGATGAAAATGAAAGTAAAGAAAATAAGCCAGTCCAGAATTTGCTTGACAGAGTACAAAATATAAAAGACTTATTGAATAAAAATAAAGAAAAGAAAGAAAGTGACGAAAATAAGAGCAAAGAAAAAAAAGAAAGTGACGAAAATAAGAGCAAAGAAAAAAAAGAAAGTAACGAAAATGAAAGTAAAGAAAATAAGCCAGTCCAGAATTTGCTTGACAGAGTACAAAATATAAAAGACTTGTTGAATAAAAATAAAGACAAATTAGAAAATGAAACAGAAGCCTCGAGACCAAATTTGTTGCAGAATCTCTTGGGAAATGGACAAAAACTACCAAATTTGTTTAATAATACGAATAATGTTCTTGACAAATTAACAGATATTTTTACTTCTCGTGAGTTTTGATATTTTACAAACTTCCTAAATATTAAAAATATTTTCTTTATTTATAGCCGAAACAGTATCCAAATGTGAAGGTGAAAATGTAAAACTTGAATGTGATAAAGATAGATTTATTTTTGTTCGATCTGTACAATTGCGTCTCAATGATCCAAGATGCGAAAGACAAACTGGTCCTCTGAAATGCGCCCAAAGTTTATACTCATTGAAATCAAGAAAAATTTCCGAATTATGCCGGAATGAAACAAGTTGTAACTTTACCATAAATAACGATTTATTTGGAGATGAATGCGATGGTGACAAGAGACATGTTACACTTACCTTTGTTTGCAGTAAATTTCGAATTGGTCCTAAAAACAACTTAATAATGCCTTATGGTCAAAATTTGAACAGTAATGAAGATAAGTCTCGTGAAGATAAATCATCTGAGGAAAAATCCTCGAAGGAAAAATCTTCCAAAGAAGAATCATCAGAAGAAGAAAACAAACCCAATAATAAAGATGTTGAAAAATGTAAATTTCTTTTCAATTACGAAAATAAAATTTAAATTTCTTTTCAATTACGAAAATAAAATTTAAATTTCTTTTCAATTACGAAAATAAAATTTAAATTTCTTTTCAATTACGAAAATAAAATTTAAATTTCTTTTAAATAACGAAAATAAAATTTAAATTTCTTCCTTCAAATAGATGCATGTGAAAATGAGTTTTTGAATATTGAGTGTCCAGCTGACCAAATAATTAAAATTAGAAGAGCCAGATTTGAAAGAAGTCAATTTTCAGTGTGTGCTTCAAAACCGAAATCGATCATCGGCTTGGTCACTAATGTGCTTTGTCGTGGATTGAATGTAGTCAACCTGGTGAGAAAGCAGTGTAATAACAAGAGAAGATGCAGAGTAGATGCTTCAGTGAGATTTTTAGGTTTAATTTGTCCAGATGTGCAAAAGTATTTAGCAGTGAGATACAGATGTCAACCAAGGCCAAAATCAAACAATCCATGTTCCGAAAATCCATGTGGTTTTGGTGCCATTTGCAGAAATGTCAATAGGTCTCAAGTATGTTCATGTCCATCTAGATCAGTAGGGGATCCAAACGTAAGATGTTGTAAGAGTCTTAGATGCGGGTAAATTTGGCTTGTTTAATTCTACTTAAATAAAATTTCAATTAAAAAACTATTTGTTATAGCTGCTGGGGTGATCCACATTGCACAACTTTTGATAAGGCCAAGTTTGATTTCATGGGAAAATGCAAATACGATTTGGTATCAACCGATTGCTACAATCAATCTCTGGTAAGTTTAATTTACCTTTTTTCTCTCATTGATAAAGTTTTTCTCTTGAACAATTCTGATTTACACTCTTTTATTTTTCTAATTTAAAAAAATAAGTTTATCTATTTTTAATTTTTTTTTTTTAAATTTCAAAACAATAAGAATTTAGGAATTGAATTCTGACATTTTGAAAATTATTTCATTTTTAGTAAGAGTTTATGGTGCGATTTTTACTAAAGGTTTTAATGATGAAATAATTTTTACGAACTCTTTTCTAATTCCTAAATTAATCACAAATCTTTGGATCTCTTTTAGATCTACACACTAGTTCTTGTTCTTAAAGACAGAAAGTTTTTTTGATATTTTTTGATTATTATTTCTTGTTATATTGAAAAATAACACATTTTTTCGTTTCTATAAGTTCATGAATTGTAATTAAATGTTTTTCTCTATATCAAAATGTTTATTGTAAGAAAAAAATCGAAATTTGTTAATATGGGAAGATAAAATTATTTCAAGTATATAATTAAAAAAATAAAGTATTTTTTGCATATGATTAACACATATTGAATTTCTGATGAGCACAAAACCTAATCAAATCACGCACCTTAAGTGTGTAGTTAAGTTATAAAAAAGAATGTTTCAAATTTTATAGCTTGAACATCACACAATAAATTGTGCACGACTATTTTTATTAAAAATTTCTAGAAATATTAGAAAAGTGTAAGTTTTTTCTCGCATGTAGGATACGTCCCTTTTTAGCTTTTAAAAAACTCATCTTTTATAATGCCAAATATGTGAAAAATCTTTCATTTTAAATAATTTGTACAAGAACAAGATTGGTTATTAATGCTTACCAAATATTTGCCATAATAACTTTAAAATAAATTCATTAATTTTAAAAAAGATATTTTTATCCAGTTTTGAAATAGCTTTTGCTTCAGTTGGAACACAAATTAATTTGTTAAGATTAATTGCATAGTATTTGACCAGTTCTCGTGAGCAATCTAAAAAATTAATTGAGCTAAACTTTCAGCTATTTTAAAATAACGTTTCATTCACTGAATAAATGACTCAATAAACGAAGCTCCATTTTATGTCTTTATTTATTTTCTTTATTAATTTTTTTTTATTAGTGAAAATTTAAATTTTTTAATTTTCTAGATTTTTTTAAACTAACTTTTTTTTTTAAATACCTTTTAAATTTACTTCTCCTATAAGGAGGTTGTTTTAATTTGTTAAAATAAGAGCTAAATTTAAAATAAGACGTCAAGTAAGTGAGACTAGATTTAAAAAAATACTGAATTTTAGTAAGTTGTCTCAAGAAAACTTATGTGGCCTCGAAAATGATCGCATGGCAAATTTTAAATTCAATTTCATGTGAATTTCATGGAAAGGCATTAGTAAATTAAAATTTGATTATAAAAGAAGTCCAATTTGTTTAAAAAACTACAAATTTTTTTAACTAATATCAGCTGTAGCTAAAGTCATTTGATATCAGATCATATTCTTTGATTTTATTAAATACTAGATGAAACGATGTCATAGGTTAATTTCCGGAACTGTAAAAAATATAAAAAATAGAGATTGAAATAAGGAATGACCGACTCATTTTTTTCAAACTCTTTATTTTATTTTTTTTCTTTTAAAAAAAATTAAATTTTAACAACAATAATTATATTCAGTTAAATAGATATAAATTTTTTAACAACCAAAAATTAAAATTGATTTAATAATCATCATAAAAAGGATATAAAAAAATCGAAGTTCAATCATTCAAGTTTTTCTTACAAGAAATTTAATTTGTAGACATTTAATTTGAATTTTTCTTATATCAATAATTAATTTTCATTATTTCGACAGCTGATCAGAAGGTAAAACCTTGTACATGATTAAAAATGAAAAAAAAAAAAAAATTAAATAAACTCATTTAATTTTAATTGAAAATTATAGATTGTTAATAGTTTAAAGAATATTTTTATATTGATTTAATAAAATCAATTATTAGGATCAATATCAAAATTATAAAAATATAAAACAAAGAAATCCATTTAAAATATTAACAAATTTTGGTGATTATTATTAAATAATAAAAGAATAATAAGGATTAGAAAAAAAATAAAACAATTAAAAATTTCGCATTAAAATTTTAAATGCATCAAATAAAATTTGGATCAATTAAGCCTGAAGGAATGGTTCCATTTAGCATCACTCAAAAGCAAGAAGAAAGAAACGGAAATAAAAGAGTAGCCTACATTTCATATATGGAAATAAATGTGTTCAATCAACAATTCAGACTATTGAAAAAGAATGGAAACAGACACAGATATACCATCAATGGAATACTTGGCTCAAACAATTATGTTGACAACTTGAATGGAGTGAGAATATATGTGTCGGGTTCGAATCTTGTTTTCAGTACAACATTTGGTTTGACTCTACTATGGAATGGAAATCACAAAGCTGATGTCATTTTATGTGACACATATGCTAACCATGTGTGTGGCCTTTGCGGAAATGCTGATGGTGAGATTAAAATTTAGCTTAAATTGTTGAATTCAAAAATTTCTACTTTAAAAGGATCGAGATTCAATGATTTTGTTGACAAGAATAATAGTTTGATTGATAGCAATAATGTTTATTACAATAGTACATTATTCAATTGGGGAAGTTTGTGGAGAGTTCCAGATGAAGAAGATAATCTAAATGGAAATTTGTAAAATTGATTTTCAAGACAAATTAAAAAAGAAAAAATATTTCGAACACTTATTTTTAAGATGTGATCCGGTTAACAATCCTGGTCCTGAGCCAGATCCAGTCAAATGTTCAAATCAAAATATATACAAGAATAATGAATGGTGCGGCATTATTAAGGAAAGAAATGGACCATGGTCCGAATGCCTGAGATTAATAGACCAAAACGTTTTGGCCGGTATTTATGAAGGATGTTTATTTGACATGTGTGCTACTGAACAAAATACTGATTTACAGCAAGAATACAAATGCAAGGCCTACGAAGAAATGGCTGATATTTGCAATGGCCTTTTGAATTCTGATAAAGCATCTAATTGGAGATTCACCACAGGATGCCGTAAGTTTCAAATCTTGTTAAATTAAATTGAGGCTGAACAAAAATATCTATTATTTCCTTTTAAAAGCATTAACTTGTCAAATGAACGAGATGTACACAATCGGAACAGGCTGTCCTAGAACATGTCTCGATCCACTTGGTACATCAGATTGCGGTGAAATAAAGCCTGTTGAAGGTTGCTTTTGTAAGGATGGATTCGTATTGAATGGAAATGGAGTATGTGTCACACTTGATCAATGTGGTTGTCCACTACCAGATGCATCTGGAATATTACCTGTAAGTGAATAAATGTATTATTCATTTTTTCAAAATCAAATAAATTTAAGTAATTAATTAAAAATTATATCATAAAATCTCATTTTTCTAAGCTTGGCGAATCTCTTCAAACAAACTGCTCGGTTAAATTTGAATGTGACAGATTAAATGGTCAGCTGAATATTGAGATCCTCAAAGAATGTTCTGAATTTGCTGCATGTATTGCAGGAGAAGATAATCTACCAAAGTGTAAATGTATTTCTGGCTTTGAAGGAGATGGTTACAATTGCATTGAGGAGATTACTACAGCAACAAGTAATTAAGATAAATTATCTGAGAAGAAATCTTTCGAAAATAATTTTTTTAATAACAAAGAAGGTGATGAAAATGAAAGTAAAGAAAATAAGCCAGTCCAGAATTTGCTTGACAGAGTACAAAATATAAAAGACTTGTTGAATAAAAATAAAGAAAAGAAAGAAAGTGACGAAAATAAGAGCAAAGAAAAGAAAGAAAGTGACGAAAATAAGAGCAAAGAAAAGAAAGAAAGTGACGAAAATAAGAGCAGAGAAAAGAATAAAAGTGACGAAAATAAGAGCAAAGAAAAGAAAGAAAGTGATGAAAATAAGAGCAAGGAAAAGAAAGAAAGTGACGAAAATAAGAGCAAAGAAAAGAAAGAAAGTGATGAAAATAAGAGCAAGGAAAAGAAAGAAAGTGATGAAAATGAAAGTAAAGAAAATAAGCCAGTCCAGAATTTGCTTGACAGAGTACAAAATATAAAAGACTTATTGAATAAAAATAAAGAAAAGAAAGAAAGTGACGAAAATAAGAGCAAAGAAAAAAAAGAAAGTGACGAAAATAAGAGCAAAGAAAAAAAAGAAAGTAACGAAAATGAAAGTAAAGAAAATAAGCCAGTCCAGAATTTGCTTGACAGAGTACAAAATATAAAAGACTTGTTGAATAAAAATAAAGACAAATTAGAAAATGAAACAGAAGCCTCGAGACCAAATTTGTTGCAGAATCTCTTGGGAAATGGACAAAAACTACCAAATTTGTTTAATAATACGAATAATGTTCTTGACAAATTAACAGATATTTTTACTTCTCGTGAGTTTTGATATTTTACAAACTTCCTAAATATTAAAAATATTTTCTTTATTTATAGCCGAAACAGTATCCAAATGTGAAGGTGAAAATGTAAAACTTGAATGTGATAAAGATAGATTTATTTTTGTTCGATCTGTACAATTGCGTCTCAATGATCCAAGATGCGAAAGACAAACTGGTCCTCTGAAATGCGCCCAAAGTTTATACTCATTGAAATCAAGAAAAATTTCCGAATTATGCCGGAATGAAACAAGTTGTAACTTTACCATAAATAACGATTTATTTGGAGATGAATGCGATGGTGACAAGAGACATGTTACACTTACCTTTGTTTGCAGTAAATTTCGAATTGGTCCTAAAAACAACTTAATAATGCCTTATGGTCAAAATTTGAACAGTAATGAAGATAAGTCTCGTGAAGATAAATCATCTGAGGAAAAATCCTCGAAGGAAAAATCTTCCAAAGAAGAATCATCAGAAGAAGAAAACAAACCCAATAATAAAGATGTTGAAAAATGTAAATTTCTTTTCAATTACGAAAATAAAATTTAAATTTCTTCCTTCAAATAGATGCATGTGAAAATGAGTTTTTGAATATTGAGTGTCCAGCTGACCAAATAATTAAAATTAGAAGAGCCAGATTTGAAAGAAGTCAATTTTCAGTGTGTGCTTCAAAACCGAAATCGATCATCGGCTTGGTCACTAATGTGCTTTGTCGTGGATTGAATGTAGTCAACCTGGTGAGAAAGCAGTGTAATAACAAGAGAAGATGCAGAGTAGATGCTTCAGTGAGATTTTTAGGTTTAATTTGTCCAGATGTGCAAAAGTATTTAGCAGTGAGATACAGATGTCAACCAAGGCCAAAATCAAACAATCCATGTTCCGAAAATCCATGTGGTTTTGGTGCCATTTGCAGAAATGTCAATAGGTCTCCAGTATGTTCATGTCCATCTAGATCAGTAGGGGATCCAAACGTAAGATGTTGTAAGAGTCTTAGATGCGGGTAAATTTGGCTTGTTTAATTCTACTTAAATAAAATTTCAATTAAAAAACTATTTGTTATAGCTGCTGGGGTGATCCACATTGCACAACTTTTGATAAGGCCAAGTTTGATTTCATGGGAAAATGCAAATACGATTTGGTATCAACCGATTGCTACAATCAATCTCTGGTAAGTTTAATTTACCTTTTTTCTCTCATTGATAAAGTTTTTCTCTTGAACAATTCTGATTTACACTCTTTTATTTTTCTAATTTAAAAAAATAAGTTTATCTATTTTTAATTTTTTTTTTAAAGGCCAAAAGGTTTCAAAAAAAATTTCTCTTTCATTTAACAAGAGTTTTTAATTTTCTGCAATTTTTTTGCAAGTTCCAACAATATTTTTTGTGCGTCTCAAATCAGACCGCCTCAAAAATTTTTGAAAATAACACATTTCGACATTTTACCTTTCGATATTTAATTTTTTCCTAATCTCTTTATCACAAGGCTTAAATATATATTAGTTTTGCATTTTAGAAACTATTCTATTTCTTTTTAGATTTTCATTTGATTTTATATCAGATAAAAATGCATTATAATTTTGTTTTGTATTTTAGATAGGTAAACTTTTTAAATTTTTATTATAATTTAAATCCTAACGTTTCTTTACAAATCTAAAATAGTTAAATTAAAATTTTGGCTAAATTTAAATTCAAATCCAATTTATTCCTTTTTTTTTTAAATAATACCAAGATAATTAAAATTTTTTCAGTTGTTATAAAAAATTGGTGATTAATACTTCAACTTAAGATCCAAAAGCATATCTTTTTTAAAATACAACATTGAAAACCTTTAATTTAAACCTATAGCTGAAATAATGCAAAAAAAAGTAAGAAATTTTCGAAGTATTTTTCAAATATTTTAGAAAGATTTGTTCAAAATTTAATCTATAAATTAATCTATAATCTAATAAAAAATTTACGCCGCACTTAATGCCCATGAAAATGGTTAAGTGCCTCAAAAAAAAGGAATTTTCGATTATTAAGATAATAATGATGAAAACCATGATTTCTCAAGCTAATTTTCCAGTTTAAAAAATAACTTATTTTAAATTTAAAGAAAATGTAAACAATTTAAAAACTAGAATTAAAAGCTTGACTAACATAAATGATTTTCATTGAAGGGACGCTTGGGTCTGAACTACTATTTCCTCTTTCAAAGTTTTTGTTGACAATAGATGTCAAAATAAAGAGGGAAGTTGGGATCAATTTTTGTCTGTAGCAGAGTTATTTATTAAAAATTGTTTAAAATCCGAATAATATATGATTACTTTACGAAATATTATTTAGAAAATTTGTTCGATTTAATTATTTAATGATAATTAGGCTAAAATGATAGCTAACTGTGTGAAGTAATCTTAATATTTAAAATTCAATTGTGTGAAAAAAAGTAAAATCTTCATTCATACTCACTATGCAATAAATAACTTTAATATTTAAATATAGTGCATCTAAAATTGTCTTAATCCGTTTTTTACAAAAGCCAAATTTACCCGCACATTATTATTATTTTCTTTATTTGATTTTTGTTTGATCTTATTTTATTAACTTTATTTTTAATTTTTTTATTTATTTGTTTTTTTAACGAGCAAGAGCTCCTTTAGAATAAATTATAAAAAAAATAAAAAATAAAGTTAATAAAGTAAGATCAAACAAAAATCATAATAAAAATAATAAGCTAAGATGCGGGTAAATTTGGCATTTTAAATCTATCTTAAATAGAATTTTAATTAAAAGACTATTTGTTTTAGCTGCTGATGTGATCCACAATGCATAGTTTATATTATCTCTAGGCAAGAAATGGTAGACATTTAATTTGAATTTTTCTTATATCAATATTTAATTAGAATTTTTTAATATAATTAAAAAATTGCAATTTTCTTTATTTCGGCAGCGGATCAGAAGGCCTTTTTTGTCGCGATTAAATCTGTACCAACATCAGCACTATACCACATCGTGTTTTTTCTTTAAATATCCACTGTATTTGAAATAAACAAATTATAACAAAGAAGTATAACAAAGAAGTAATTAAAAAAGAAGTAAAAATTTGCATTATTTAATTTAAAATGCATTAATGTATATATATGTGAAAAAAATTTTTTATTTAAAATAAAATCCTAAGTTTTTTAATTTATAATTTAAAATTAATTTCTTTAATTTTTTTTTTTTTTACTAATATCAGCAGATTGCTAAAATCATTTGATATCAGTTCATATTATTTGATATTAGAAAATACTAGATGATACGATGTCATAAGTTAATTTCCGGAACTGTAAAAAATATAAAAAACATTATAAAAAATATAGATTGAAATAAGGAATTACATACAATAAGAATGAAAAACGTAACATTTTATTCAAATTCTTATTTGATGATTACTAATAAGTATGAAAAATTAAGACTAGTTAAAAATGGAAAAAATAAAAGAATAATAAAGATAAGGAAACAGAGGAAGAAAAAAAGATAATGGCAAAGAATGGTATAAGTGACTCAATCAAAACATATTTTCCAATGATAAACAGTAATGATCAAAATGGAAAAACCCTTCTTAACCTACTAATAAAAGCATTCTAAATAGAATAGTAAAACAATATAAAATAAAACATTATTAAGTCTCTTTTTCTAAAATTTGGATGAATAATTAATTGACAAAATGTTTATGCTAAAAATTATGCAAAAAAACAATTTTATCATTGAATATAGAATTTTTCTATATTTATTTTTTTTTAAATTTAAATTAACAAACACAGTTATTATAAGAAAGACTAAATTTCTAAATTCTGATTGACTCAAGTTTTTTTTTAAATCTTTTTTATTACATCGCCAGAATTGGCGTTAATTGAATTAAATAAATAAATAAAAAAATAAATAAATAAAGATTAGAAAAAAAAGAAAAACAATTAAAAATTTCGCATTAAAATTTTAAAAGCATTAAATAAAATTTGGATCAATTAAGCCTGAAGGAATGGTTCCATTTAGCATCACTCAAAAGCAAGAAGAAAGAAACGGAAATAAAAGAGTAGCCTACATTTCATATATGGAAATAAATGTGTTCAATCAACAATTCAGACTATTGAAAAAGAATGGAAACAGACACAGATATACCATCAATGGAATACTTGGCTCAAACAATTATGTTGACAACTTGAATGGAGTGAGAATATATGTGTCGGGTTCGAATCTTGTTTTCAGTACAACATTTGGTTTGACTCTACTATGGAATGGAAATCACAAAGCTGATGTCATTTTATGTGACACATATGCTAACCATGTGTGTGGCCTTTGCGGAAATGCTGATGGTGAGATTAAAATTTAGCTTAAATTGTTGAATTCAAAAATTTCTACTTTAAAAGGATCGAGATTCAATGATTTTGTTGACAAGAATAATAGTTTGATTGATAGCAATAATGTTTATTACAATAGTACATTATTCAATTGGGGAAGTTTGTGGAGAGTTCCAGATGAAGAAGATAATCTAAATGGAAATTTGTAAAATTGATTTTCAAGACAAATTAAAAAAGAAAAAATATTACGAACACTTATTTTTAAGATGTGATCCGGTCAACAATCCTGGTCCTGAGCCAGATCCAGTCAAATGTTCAAATCAAAATATATACAAGAATAATGAATGGTGCGGCATTATTAAGGAAAGAAATGGACCATGGTCCGAATGCCTGAGATTAATAGACCAAAATGTTTTGGCCGGTATTTATGAAGGATGTTTATTTGACATGTGTGCTACTGAACAAAATACTGATTTACAGCAAGAATACAAATGCAAGGCCTACGAAGAAATGGCTGATATTTGCAATGGCCTTTTGAATTCTGATAAAGCATCTAATTGGAGATTCACCACAGGATGCCGTAAGTTTCAAATCTTGTTAAATTAAATTGAGGCTGAACAAAAATTTCTATTATTTCCTTTTAAAAGCATTAACTTGTCAAATGAACGAGATGTACACAATCGGAACAGGCTGTCCTAGAACATGTCTCGATCCACTTGGTACATCAGATTGCGGTGAAATAAAGCCTGTTGAAGGTTGCTTTTGTAAGGATGGATTCGTATTGAATGGAAATGGAGTATGTGTCACACTTGATCAATGTGGTTGTCCACTACCAGATGCATCTGGAATATTACCTGTAAGTGAATAAATGTATTATTCATTTTTTCAAAATCAAATAAATTT
The DNA here is from genome assembly GCA_019054805.1 of Brachionus manjavacas. Taxonomy (NCBI): domain Eukaryota; kingdom Metazoa; phylum Rotifera; class Eurotatoria; order Ploima; family Brachionidae; genus Brachionus; species Brachionus manjavacas. The sequence continues at coordinate 8,697,182 of JAHQIY010000003.1, read as the reverse complement.
AAGTAATTAATTAAAAATTATATCATAAAATCTCATTTTTCTAAGCTTGGCGAATCTCTTCAAACAAACTGCTCGGTTAAATTTGAATGTGACAGATTAAATGGTCAGCTGAATATTGAGATCCTCAAAGAATGTTCTGAATTTGCTGCATGTATTGCAGGAGAAGATAATCTACCAAAGTGTAAATGTATTTCTGGCTTTGAAGGAGATGGTTACAATTGCAATGAAGCTCTAACTACAACAACAACTACCACTGAAGCTCCAACTACAACAACAACTACCACAGAAGCTCCAACTACTACAACAACTACCACTGAAGCTCCAACTACAACAACAACTACCACTGAAGCTCCAACTACAACAACAACTACCACTGAAGCTCCAACTACAACAACAACTACCACAGAAGCTCCAACTACAACAACAACTACCACTGAAGCTCCAACTACAACAACAACTACCACTGAAGCTCCAACTACGACAAAAACTACCACAGAAGCTCCAACTACTACAACAACTACCACAGAAGCTCCAACTACGACAACAACTACCACTGAAGCTCCATCTTCAACTACCACAGAAGCTCCAACTACAACAACAACTACCACTGAAGCTCCAACTACAACAACAACTACCACTGAAGCTCCAACTACAACAACAACTACCACTGAAGCTCCAACTACAACAACAACTACCACTGAAGCTCCAACTACAACAACAACTACCACAGAAGCTCCAACTACAACAACAACTACCACAGAAGCTCCAACTACAACAACAACTACCACAGAAGCTCCAACTACAACAACAACTACCACTGAAGCTCCAACTACAACAACAACTACCACTGAAGCTCCAACTACAACAACAACTACCACAGAAGCTCCAACTACAACAACAACTACCACTGAAGCTCCAACTACGACAAAAACTACCACAGAAGCTCCAACTACGACAAAAACTACCACAGAAGCTCCAACTACAACAACAACTACCACTGAAGCTCCAACTACAACAACAACTACCACTGAAGCTCCAACTACAACAACAACTACCACTGAAGCTCCAACTACAACAACAACTACCACTGAAGCTCCAACTACAACAACAACTACCACTGAAGCTCCAACTACAACAACAACTACTACTGAAGCCACAATAGTTTCTTTTAGTTCTACCAAAAGACAAATTGAAGGTCTAATATTTACTAACATGAATATAATAATTTGATTAATTTTGATTTTTTCAGAAATGAATAATGAATTTGTTACCCATAAAAAAAAATGTTTCGAAGATTTTATAATCAATGGTTAATTTTTAATTTATTTAAATATAATTCTAAACTTTATATAGGTGCTCCTAACAACGATGATTTCTTAAATACCTTTGTTAATGGAACTTCAAGATGTAATTATTGATAAAATTTGTTTTTAATTTTTAAAAATTTTTACCAAAAGGTGGTCTTTCTAATGAGCCTTTCTTTTTTGAGGATCTTTTGGATTTGGAATTTTCTGAATGCAAAGGTAATAAATATGATTCCTTAAATTGACTTATCTTTTTAATTTGATTTGTTCTTTTTTTAGCTGAAAATGTTTGGTAAGAGGAAAAATTTTATTTTTAAAATTGAAATTATTTGCTGTTATTTAGCTATGGATTTGGAGATCCACATTATCGAACTTTTGTAAGCCTAATCAGGAAAATCCTTAAACGTTTTCCTTAACTAAATTTTCATTAAGGATGGTGACAAGTTTTCGGTAAACAAGACATGTCCATATGTTTTGGCAACTGATTATTGTCCAGGAAATTTCGAATTTAAATTCATTATTTATGTCGACCATGAACATCGTTATTCAAACGATAAGGCCTCTTACTTGAAGTTGATCAATATTTATTACAACAAAAAATTCTACACCATTACAAAAGAACTGACAGTAAAAATAAATGGCAAATTTTTAGCTTTAAAATTTCTTAAATTTTTCAAAAATTAATCAAGGTAAACACAGTTTCTGTTGAGCTACCATACGTGTCGCAAAATGAGAATGTTTTTGTCAGACGAGAAAATCATTACATTGTATTCCAAACTAATTTTTTCACAGTATATTTTGATGGAGATCAAATGTTGAAATTGTATCAATGCAACGATATTGTCTGTGGTATTTGTGGTAACAATAATGGTAATCCATTTGACGACTTCATCAACAGAAACTTTTTCTTGGTCCAAAATTCACAACGAGGATGTAGCATTGGATTTTAGATTTTGATGACTAATTTTATAGTTTAATCAATTAAAAATAAAGATTTATGGCTTAATTTTTATCTTTTATGTTAAAATAATCTTAACCGAAATTTTACCATAGTAAATATTGACTAAAGTTTGTTAAAATTTTTGAATAATGTCAATAAAGTACCAAATTTTCAGTAAAAATTCAAAAAATACTAATATTTTAACTGTATTGAAATAACTATCTATAATAAATCGTCTAAAATATTAATTACGTTTAATCTAATAAAAAAAATTAAATTTCAGAGATTGATTCAAATTGTAATAGAAAATGATGGTGTATTCTGAATTAGCGTTAGCAATTCCATAAATATATACAATATTTTAACTTTTTTTCTGTTTAAAGACTTAAATAAAATCTCAGAAATAACGTGTTATAGCACTACTATAAATACATTTCTAGATTCTTTATCTAAAAAATTATATTATTTAAAAATTTCGTCATTTCATTTTTATCAATATAATTTTCTGTACGCTTTTATTTTTTTTATTTTTTTTGCCGCAAGCAGGTTTTCTATATCCTTACTATCGGATATTAAGTACCAAAGTAAATTTATGTATCATCAATCGCCTTGTTCGACATCTTCAAAGATACTCTCTCTGCACCAAATTGTGATCAATCTATCACAAATTAAGATTATTAAAATGAAATAATATAAATTTTTTAAACTAAAAATATTAGATTTAATAACAATATCTTAATTTAACTAATGGCTCGAATTAACCAGGCAATTTTTTGTATACATTTGATTTTTATGCTATCAAGAGGAGAAATTTTTTGCAAAAATGGTATCTTTAAAATTTTTTGGACTAAAAAATTTTTTAAATTTTTGAAAAAAGTTTCTTTTTGTGAAAATGAGTTGATAAATATCAAGTGTGGTACATCAGAAAGGATCTCCATCAAAAATGTTTTTTTTTCAAAAAGTGTAAAATTTTGCCAACCAGTAAATGATTCAATTTCAAAATGTCAAAGCCAAACGCTTATTTACGACAAAGTGAATATTTCATGTAATGGTTTTGCTAAATGTAGTGTCGACTTTCATTCTGGCGAAATAAACAAAAGCTGTTTTTCCGATGGACAATCAATTAATGTTGATTATGAATGTCAAATGAGCCAAGTTAACGACGATTCTTGCAAATTATGTGGCTATGGAGCTATCTGCAATAAGTTGAATGAAAAAGTCGAGTGTAAATGTCCCATAGGTGCTATTGGTGACCCAAGATTTAGATGTTGTAGGCCTTTAAAATGCAGGTTAGATAAACCGATTTCACCATTTACCACCATTTTAATATTTTTAACCAATTTATTCAAATAACCAGGAAATTTTTGAAATACTATATTTTAATTTATTAACAATTATCCTTAAAAAATTTAGCTCAAAAAATGAAAATTAGCTTTTTACAAGGTATCTAAATTTTTTGGTTTTCTGAAAAATATTGGGGAAAAAGAATTAAATCTTGTTGTATTTTAGTAATAATTTCTGATATTCGATCTAAATTTCTCTTAAGAGAATGTTTTTCCGAATCGGTTTTTTTTTCTGATTGATAAATTATTGTTTTTGGAACATAAGAATTGTTTTAATAAAAATTTAAAATTTTTGAAACAGCCCGTTGATATAAGGTAATTGGTTTGCATTTTTACTAAATGGAAATGAGCTAATTTAATAAAAAAAAACTTTTTTATATAGTTAATTTTATTATTAATTTTTTTATTCAACTAATTTAATATTAAAAACAATCTCTTAAACAATAGAGAGTTAAACTGAATAAAAATTTAAAAAATTTAAATCAAGATAGAAAATAAAGAAATTTTTTTAAAATATGTTTTATTTACAAATTTGAAAAAATGACTTGAACAATTCAACAAATATTAATTTTGATTTAATATGCTTTTTTTTCTATTTTTAGTTGTTGGGGTGATTCTCATTGTTCAACTTTTGACAATTTACGATATGACTTTACTCAAACGTGTCTATATGATTTTGTATCAACTCAATGCTATAATTCGTCATTAGTAATTTTTTTAAATATTTTGAAATTTGGTTTTTGAAAAAAATAATTATCGAAATATCATTATATATTTAATCTAAATATCAAGAATGGCCAAAATTCTATTAGATAAAAAATTAAACAATTTCAATTTTAGCCTTCGAGTCTTGTTGCTTTTGATGTTAAATTTGACTTTGGAAAAAGAGAATCGCTTCGGCCAAATCAAGTCTCTTTTATTCGCAACATATTCATTCAGGTTTATGGCATGAAATTTTTGTTATATATTTCAAGATCGGGGATGCCAAGTTTTACTCTGAACGGAATTCAAATGACAAATAATTATTTTGATGAACAAAATGGTATTAGAATATTTTATTCCCTAAACAATATTATCTTTTCAGCTGAATTCGGTCTCACTGTTAAATGGAACGGTGTCCACAAAGCAGAAATAATTTTATGTGATTATTACTCTAATTTTGTCTGTGGTCTATGTGGAAATGCTGATGGAGTTACCAGAAATGATAAGAGTGATAGAAAAAATAATTTGGTTGCTCAAACAGATCAATGGGAAATTGAATGGAAAGCAATAAAGAACAGCGATAGTAAATATGTTTTTGATAAGTAAAATTAGATCTTCATTGATTAAGATGTCGCATTTGAATAATTTTAAATAAAGTTGTCAAATGGACCTGAATCAAAAAAATAGCAAAGAAATACTGTGTGAAAATAAATTAAAATATGAAAATGCTTGTTCAGTGATGAAAATGTATGATGCACCTTGGAAAGAATGTGTTCAAAAATTATCTAAAGAGTTAATAGAAGCTCTTTTCAATTCTTGTGTGATTGACTTGTGTTCCCTTGAAGGTGATTTTAACCAACAAGCTTATAGGTGCTATGCATTTGAAGAGCTAACTTCAAAATGCTACGAAACGACCAATTCAACTTTTATTAATTGGAGAAGTCAAGCTAATTGTGGTTCGAAATAGAAAAATTTTATTAAATTATATTTAAATTAATTTTTTTGAAGAAATTGAATGTAATTTAAATCAAGAGTTTAAATGGGATTCTTCATTAGCTTGTCCAATAAATTGTTTTTATCTAAATGAAGAATACGATTGTGGAATAATAGAAAAACAAGAGGGATGTTTTTGCAAAAGTGGCTTTATTTTGGACTCAATGGGAAATTGTGTTAAGCCAGAAGGTTGTGGTTGTAGATTACCAGAGAAAAATGGAATGTTAGAAGTAATTTATAGCAAGCTTTTATTTAAAGAATAAGCAAAAATTTTTAAAGATTGGCAGAACTTTTAAAACACCTAATTGCTTAAACGAATATCTTTGTGTGCAACCCTACGGAAATGTAATTGTGATTGGAAATTTTGATGGTTGTGGAATGAACGCTGAGTGCATCGGAGATATTAATAATGAACCAACTTGTGTATGCAGTAATGGATATTTAGGTGATGGCCATTATTGCTATATGGGTAATTTATTTTTCTAATTGAAAAAAAAATTTGAATTCATTTCCAAAGAAAATAATGAGCTGAATAATTCTGTTCAATTAGAGGATGTTTCTTTTTTCCAGACCTTTTGTGAAAATTCCATAATGTGGTTACAATGTCCAGCTGATCAAATAATTTCCATTGACAGCGCTGAATATGGAAGATCCAACTTTGTTAAATGTCAATCAATTAATATGACTTTGGAACTATGTAATCCTTTGAATGTACTAAATGTGGTTGCGGATTACTGTAATGGCAAAAGAAGTTGCAAAATGGAAGTACTAGCTGAGAAAATGGGAATAATTTGTCCCAATGTCGATAAATACCTACAAATCAAGTACAGATGTGTTCCAAGGCCGCCTTTGCCTGATCCGTGTTTAGGCAACCCATGTGGTTTCGGTGCTATTTGTCGAAATGAAAATGGCTTTCCAGAATGTTCGTGTCCAACTGGTACTAGCGGCGATGCAAAAGTTAGATGCTGCAAGACTTTGACCTGCGGGTATTTAAAAAAATTTTTGATTGTAGATATAAAAATTAATTTTAGATGCTGGGGAGACCCACATTGTACAACTTTTGACAACGCCAAATTTGATTTTATGGGAAAATGTAAATATGAACTAGTCACAACAAAATGTTTCAGTCGAATACTAGTATATTTTATTATATTTTATTTTTCTTAAAATCGAATCAAAAATCAATTTCAAAATTAATTTTTAAATTTAATAGATTAAGGTTTTCTAATTTAAAATTTAATTCTGATTTTTTATTTGAAAAAAAAATCTATTCTTTAAAATATTTACATCTTAAGTAATCAATTTTTTAAATTCCTTTTTTAAGATAATTTTTATTTTTCAGGAAATTTTTTCACAACTAAATTTAAATTCTTTTTTTTTTTCGACAAATTTCATATTTAATAATCAATTCTTCGTAAATCAAAGTACTTTCATAAATGAAAGTATTTCTTATCAGCATTGCTTATTTTTACAGTAAACGTAAACATACAAAATAATTTTTATTTCTTTTTCAAAAATTTTTTTCTTTTAAATCATGATGATAATTTAAATAATTTAAATTTCAAAATAAATTAGTTTTTGATAGTTTTAAAATTTTCGTTTTTTTTGATTTTAATAAATATCTGCTTCTTTCATTAAGATAAAGCTGATACTGAGTCGAAAAATAAAAAAAGAAATCTAAACTAAAAGACATTAACAATCAAAAAAAAAATAAAATTCTCTTAAATAAAACTGATATTTATTCGCTTTATCTTTTAAGGACAACCTTTTGAGAACAACCCTTTTTCTAGTATCTCAAGTAACATTTTCGCAAGATTTTTCAATAAGTTACCGATTTTGCCTTATCGATAAGTTCATCACACAATTGGTTAATTCTATCAATAAGGAACCGAAAGCAAAATTTGGAGATTTTTCGAAAATAACTATCATTCATTTATTGCTATTAGTTATCGCTAATTTTTCAAGCCTGACAAAAATCGATCTCTAAATGATAAAATGCGTGATTTATAAATGAAGATGCGGATAAAAAATTAATGAAAATATTAAATAATTATAAGAGACATTTATTAAATTAATTGTCTTTCATTACGTTAGTAAATAATATTTTAACACACCAAAGAATGTGCCCAAGTCGTGTTCTGATTTATGAGGCTGCTAAATACGGTAATACCGTAATAGTTACTAGTATAAATATTTTTAAATTTTTGAAAAATATTATGCATTTTATCTTTAAATGACGGTAAGATTCAAGAATGACTCAGGTAAAATTGATGTTTTCTTGTTAAATTTAATGCTTATAGGCAATAAAACTTGTATTGTCGAAGAGATATATCTAGATATTCAAAATATTTCTTACGCACAGGTTTAGTGAGAAGTAATCGAAAAAAAACATCGACGTAATTCCTTTTTTAAATTAATTTCTATTTTTCCTTGTCAAACAACACACCAGTCTGCATTATTTTAAAAACTTCTGTTATTCTTTGTCCTGTTTAGCTAATTCTCCAAAATTATATTTTGATTAATTTTGAAGCTAATAAAATGACTGAACCTTTAATTTTGTTAAAAATCTTGTACAATTTTGTTTTTTGATTTGTAGAAAATAAAATAGAAGTAGAAGTAGTAGTAATAAGACCACAAAGCGAGATAACTCGCAGGGATGTCCCTCATAGCGCTCGTCTTAGTTGATGTTGATCGTATTTTTTTTTAAAGGAGTCTACCGTCTCAATTGTGACTACTTCGTTAGGTAGTCCGTTCCATACATTTGCTATCCGATTGATGAAGAAGTTGTGTCTTTGCTGACAAGATGCCACGATCTCACGCCTTAGCTGACTTCTCTTCGTGCCTCTCGGAGCTGACCAATTAAGCTTGTTTTACTACGTTATGTTGTCTTTGCACTTGTTGACTTTTAAAAGTTGGATTAAGTCACTACGTTGCCGTCTAGTCTCCAGAGATGTGAGACCCATTCTCTCAAGTCTGCTTTTGTACTCCATACCTTTCAAAGCAGTGGGGACTCTTGTTACTCTTCTCTCGACTTTTTCAAGAGTGTTGATATCTCTTCTAAGATACGGGTTCCAGGCGGACACTGAAAACTCCAGATGCGGACGAATATAGGTGCGATATAGTGAGGCCCATATTTCCACATCCCTAGACACGAATGTATTTTTTAGCATTCCTAGAATTTGGTTAGCTTTTGATGCGGCATGAGCCGACTTTGAAAATAAACTGTAAATCAATGAATCTAATCACTTATTTCATATATTTAAGAATATTCATTTTTTTTAAATTTGCAACACCAATCCTTGTTTATTTTACATAAAAATATTTATTTCATTTTTTGTTTTAAATTTAAACGAAACAGGTTGGTCTAGTGATTTAAATTGTAGAAGTTTTTTTTAAAGAACAAATCAATAAAAAACTATTTTTAGAACATATATATATCATCAAGATACATTGAAAAAATTTTAAAAAAATTGCTACAATTACTATTAATTAAAGGAATTACATTTTTAATTTTTACTTGTGAATTTTGACGTTTTAAAAGTGTCAGGCTTTCTACACAAATTTTTAATCTCGAAATTGTTTTTGTAACTAAAATCACTTTTTTATCACTAAAATAAATTTACTCTATAAAAATGCAATGCAATTAAAGTAACTTTTTTAAATAAGCAACTTTTTCGATTAAAAAAATTCTTTTCAAATAAAAAATCTTTTTTGACATCAAAATTATTTTCAAAATTATGATATAATTTTTTCACCAAATTTTGAAAAGCTAAATTTTTAGAGCTTTTTAAACATTAAGATTTTGCTTTTGACTTAATTAATTTTCAAGCAGTTAAAATTGAGTTTTTTTCAATATTATTTTTATAATGAGTATCTATTATTTTTTGGTACATAAAGGATAAAAATTTTAGAAAGATAAAAAATGATATTATCGTGACAATTGAAAAGAATAAAAGAGATTTCTGCGCCTTTTTTGTAAAATAAATTTTTAAAATGAGCAAAAAAACTGAAACGAGGTTCTGACTGAAAAAAAATTAGTCAATAAAATTATATTTTCTAATATCATTCTTTATCTAAGGATGTTACCTTTACAAACCTAACACTATGATTTTTTAAAATGGTCTTAAATATTCTCATTTGTTTTCCTGACAAACCTATTGAATTTAAAACCTTTTGAATTTTTTATGTAATTCTTTTTAGCCTGAAGGAATGATTCCATTCAGCATTCACCAAAAACAAGAAACAAGAAATGGAAGAGAAAATGTAGCTTACGTTGCTTATGTTGAAATAAATGTGTTTAATCAACAATTCAGACTGTTGAAGAAAAGTGGAAACAGACACAAATACACCATAAATGGAATTATCAGACCAAATAATTATGTTGACAATATCAATGGAGTGAGAATATATGTGTCAGGTGCCAATCTTGTCTTTAGCACCACATTCGGCTTGACTGTCACTTGGAACGGAAATCACAAAGTTGATGTTATTTTATGTGATACATACGCTAAACATGTGTGTGGTCTTTGTGGAAATGGCGATGGTAAATTAAAAGATATTTGCAGAAAAATTCAAAATTTTTTTTACTAAAATTTTAGGCTTGGTGTCAAATGATTTTGTGGATAAAACCAATAGTTTGGTTAATTCAGATGGTAAATTTTATAACAATTCGTTATTTGTTTGGGGCAGTAATTGGCGAGTTTTAGACAATTCTAAAGATGACCCATTAAATCTTAGAATGTAAATATTTTTATAAAATTTATTTGAATTGTTTTTTGAATTTTAAAAGATGTAATCCAAATAATGATCCTGGACCAGAACCTCGCTCACCAAACTGCATCAACGAAGAAACATTTAAAAGTGAAAAGTGGTGTGGTTTATTAAAAAATAAAACCGAGTTATGGTCAAAATGTCTTCAAAAACTTGATCCAATTTTAGTTGATTCAATCTATTCTGGATGTGTTTTTGACTTGTGTAACAATGGAGATGAATTTAATTTTCTAATGGAATTAAAATGTGATGCATATGAAAAGCTGGCAGATATTTGCTTAGATTATGACTCATCGATTCAGTGGAGATTACATACCAATTGCAGTACTAAATCAGAAAAACAAGTAAATTTTTTTTATTTATTGAATTTTTTTTCAAGCAAAATCTTGTGAATTAAATCAAATATATGGGGTTCGAAACGAATGTCCAAAAACATGTCTAGATCCTCTTGGTGAAATTGATTGTGGTGTGACAAAGTTAACTGAAGGATGTTTTTGTCAAGATGGTTTTGTCCTGGATTCAAAAGATCAATGTGTTCCCTATGATAAATGTGGTTGTATATTACCTGATGGATCTTCCTTTTTATCTGTGAGAAGAAAGTTATTAAGAATAAGGTTCGGTATATAAACATTTATTTATAAAGGTGAATGAAGTGACTAAATTAGATAAATGTGACGAACAATTTTATTGCGAACAAAATGGTTTTGAAGCATTGACTGACATACTTCAGCCATGCTCAATGTTCGCAGTATGTATGAGTGGAATTGAAGGCGAACCTAAATGTGTTTGCAAAAATGGCTACACTGGAGATGGATTTTTCTGCAGCAATAAAACAGAGGATGGTTTAAGTATCGTTACATTTAAAATATTTTATTAAATTTAAAAAAAATTTTAAATTCAAGCACATGAAAGATCTGTACTGACAACTAGTAGAACAACCAGAGTGAACAATTCTGAAAATTTATCCACTTTGGATCGATTTGATTTTGATGTATTTTATGAAGAAGGTTAATTTAAAGGAAAAAAAATTAATTTTTAATTTTTTAAAACATCTACTTATTGCTTAGACGAATCAATAATTGAAATAAAAAATAACAAGAGCATATTATTTAAAAATGATTCAGATTCAGACTTGAAGCCTTGTGAAAGTAACTTCTAACTGATTTAATTGAATATAGAACTAATTAATTTTTTAGGCACAAATTTTTGGTAAGACTTTAATTCACGGTTATTAAAAAAAAACATCATCAAATTAATTAAAAGTTATGGCTTTGGAGATCCTCATTACACGGATTTAGTAAAAAAAATTTATTTTCGAAACAATAACTTATTTACTGTTTAAAGAATGGTTACAAATTTATGATTGATAATTCATGTCCTTATGTTTTGGCAACTGATTTTTGTGGTCACAATGATATTTTAAGCTATTTGATTTTAATCAACCACGAAAACAGAAATAAAAACAATAAGTCGGTTTTTATGAAAACTGTTGCTGTTTTGCTAAACCAAAATATTTACCAAATATCCAAAAATTTAAAGGTAATTTTTCTTTTTTCTTGAATTTAAAGTAAAATTTTAAATCAATAGGTTAATGGTGTAGTTGAGACTATCCCTTATTTAAGTGAGACAGTGCGCATTAATAAAACAGATGTGTATATAATTATGGAAACTAATATGTTTACCATTTATTTTGATGGAGATCAAATGCTGAAATTTCAGTCATGTGAGAAAACAATATGTGGCTTATGCAACCTTACTCCTGGCTTTTCATTTAAAAGCAATCCGAATTTAAAACAGTACAAAGTTTTGAGTTACAATCAAGAATGCTGATTTTTTATTTAAATTTTAAATAAATTGATTTTCAAAAGTTAAGCTTATTATTTTTAAGTATTAAAAATTCTTTTAAAAATTCTGATTTCTTTTTGAATTGGCTGCTCAGAAAATTCTTGAATAACTTGAATGACTTTTTTACTAAAAGAGATAATTTATTTTTGTAAAATGCTTGATTAAAAGCAAATTTGCTTAATGCAGTAAAATAAGTCTGCAAAATACTCTGCAATTTTCTTTATTTTGCACGCCATTAAAAAGTATCCCGATCAAGTGTGCGATTTCTTTGCAGAGTTTTCGCAGACTTATTTTGCTGCATTAAACAAATTTGCTGATGGCATTTTACAGAACTAAATCATCTCTTTTAGTAAAAAAGTAATTCAAATTTTTCTGAATTGAAACGATCGAATTGAAATGAACTTCACAACCCCACGAGTTAAATTTTTATATATTTCGGTGTATACCGAACAACGAACTGCTTTAATTACAATTTTTCAAATTTTAAATTCACTTTAAACTAAAAAATTTGTTTTAAATAAACTCTTTAATGCTTTAATTGAAAATTTAGAATTAAAATGAATTATTTTGTTTCTTAGGCTAATAAATCCAAATAATATAATTACTAATAAAAATCTTTTATATTTAAAAAAAAAAATTAAAGTTTTAGACAATTGAGTAACTCTAAGTAACATTTCAAAAATTCTCGATTTGTTTTCAAATGGTCTGACATGTTACCAGCTCTTTTTTTGCAAATAACTCTACAAGAGATCTATTTCTTTCAGCTAGTAATTTTTTTCTTCTGCTTGCAAATTTTATTTAATTGCTAGTAAAAAAATGAATTAATGATTGCTAAATTTTTTTATGCTTCCTAAAAAATTAATTCATGCTAGCTAATTTTGACAGTAAATAAAAGAGAAAAACCAACTAATATTAATCGACAATTTGAATTACATAACACTTGATAGCAACAGCAACAACAATAAGCTACTCCTTTGGAAAATTCGTTTCAAGAGTACGATTTATCCAATGTTATAAATAGTGAAAACTCATCAAATCCTTTACAATTGGATGAACAATGATTTAAATATTGATCAAAATTATCAGGCTGATGCACAAAAATCTTCAAATGGTCCAAAACGCCGTAACAGACCTTGTGGTTCTTCAACTTAAAAGAGAAAAATAGAAAATAGTTCTGTCAGATAATCGAAAAGACAGCGAAAAAATTAAATTTGATATTTACATATGAAACTTTTATTTTTTTTGTCGGTACTAGGCTCAATTTATTTTTTCTTCTTTTCAAACTTAAAATGAATAAAATCTTATTACTTTTATTTTTGCTTTCATAAATATAATTTTACAAGCAGGTGAGAAAAAATTCCAGCAGAAGAAGATAATTTCTATCATTATATTAGCTAGCATAAAATTTTCTAGCAGAAAAAAAAAAAAAACTAGCAGAAGAAATAATGTACACTGAAAAACTATGTTTTCTTAACTAGGCTGATTGATCAAAGATACAAATATCCCTTTTCTTTTGATTTTAAAGTCTTTATTCGAGTTTTTTTAAATTTAGGGTTTGATCCCTTTCATAGATGAATTTTTATCAATTTAATATAAAGGTAATATTAATTTTTTACAATTTTTTTACAAATAATTTATTTAAATATTAAATTTTTAATTTTCTTATATTCAATATTAGAGCCTATTATCCACTAGGATAGAATAGGGTTAAATATTATTATTTTTATAATTGGACGTCCAAAGCAACAAAACTTACGTGAACTTGTAATCCAATACCATAAAATAGGTAAAGATGGATGATTTTATGAAAAACTTTAAGATTTTTAATGTGATAGTCTCTCAAAAAAGAAAAAAGACTGTAATAAAGGTTAATTATTCAATATTAATTTATTATTATTTGTTTATTTGTTTTCTGTACCGAGCTAGAGCTCCTTCAGAATAAGTTAAAAATAAAAAAATAAAATAAAATTAAAATTAAATTAAAGTTAATAAAATTAGATAAAAAAAAAATAGAAAGAATCAAAATAGAGTATATAAGCTAAAAAAATGAAAGTTGAAAAGATTTAAATTGGAAAAGATTGTTAAAAAAGAAGAAATAGTAAGGTAGCAATTACACAATGGAGTTGGGTATTCAATATATCTTGATTCGAAACCTTCTTTGTATTCTTTCACCAGTCTTTCAACCAATGGAATAGAATGACTCAGTCCTGTCCCAACATATTTCTCGCTCAACTCAAAAAGACGATTCGAGACTGTTAGTAATTTTAGTTTATTAAAAGCTTCATGATGCACGATGGTGGAGGGAGTATCATATTTTAATTTAAGGATAGATCTTACTGCTGAATTCTGAATTGCTTGTAGTTTTTTGATATTATTTTTTGATATTATTCAAGCAAGGAAAAGAATAGTCTAAAATCGATCCGACTAAAGATTTATATAAATTTCCTTGTGTGTTTTTAGTGAGACCCCATTTTTTATTTGACAATATCTTAATAATATTTAGCCTTTTGTTGCAGCGTTCTTTAATTTCGTCTACTAATATATTAAAATTTAATTTAGAATCAAATTTTATACCAAGAAACTTGATTTCTTTTTGGTTCATTATTCTGTTTCCATAAATTTTTAAGTTTAGATTATCACTCTCTATTTTGTACCTAGAAAAGACTACTTTTCAACTGCTATCTTCATTTTCCATTTAATAAGCCATTGTTCTAGTTCGTTGGTGTATTTATTAATCTTATTTTCTAGGTTCCCTTTTTTGTTATAAATGAAGAATGTAACTATATCATCTGCGAAAAGCAGAGAGTATTCATTATTTGTTTTGTTTCTTTTTGGGATGTCATTAATATATATACTAAATAAAAGAGGACTAATTACTGAGCCTTGAGGAAAACCTGCAGTTATTTTATATTCTTCGCTCAGATGACCATTCACATTTACCTTAAATGTCCTACTATCTAAAAAGGATCTAATCCAGTTAGTCAAGTAATGAGGTGGATTCATTTTAATCAATTTAAAAAGGAGACCTTCATGCCAAATCCTGTCAAAGGCTTTAGAAATATCAAAAAAAAGGCTGCAAACTCTTTTTTTCTATTAAATGATTCCACAATTTTTTGAATTAAAAAGAATAGATTATCTGATGTTCGCCGGTGTTTCCTAAATCCAGATTGCTCTTGGATAAGGAGTGAATTTTTTTCCAAATAATTGTATAATCTTGAAAATACGATGCGTTCCAGGAGCTTTCCTAGACAACTCGTTATACTAATTGGTCTACAATTTAAAGGATCTTGTAAAGAGGAAGCTTTTTTTTGAATCATAGTAATATTCGATGTTTTCCATGCTTTAGGGACTCTACCTTCTCGAAGAGATAAATTAAAAAGTTCTATTATTTCTAATAATGAATTTCTAGGTAAGTTTTTTTAACATTAAATTATGAATTTGGTCAGGTCCTGATGCCGCTTTATTTTTCAATCTTTTTAAAGCCATAATTAATTCATTTAAGCAAATTGGATTATTAAAATTAGACTGATCATAATTTCTAAGGAATTCAGAGTTAGAATTAAGTATTTCGAAATCTTTATCAAGATATATTAAATCAGAATTAGGACTAAATGTTGAAGATAGGAGTTCTCCAAAGCATTTTCCCTTTTCTTCATTAGTTTCGAATTCCTTGTCATTTAAAAACAAATTTGGGATTAAATTTGATCCTTTTTTTGATCTAAATTTATTTATTTTTTTCCAGAATGGTCTAGTTGTCAGTGGGTTTTTTCCCATTTTCTCAATGAAATCAAACCAATTTTGATTCCAGAATTTTTTTAAAGAGGCCTTTAACTCAAATGGAAGTTGATTAAATTTTTTCTTGAGAATTTTACCAGCGAGTTTTTTGAAAGTTTCTTCTTACTTTCCTGCGTTCTTTTATCAGAATAACAATGTTCGGGGGAAGAATGGTTTTGTAGATTTTCTGAGAATTATAAGGAATGCTTTTAAGTGAAGTAGAAATAATTTTTCTGTAATTCATCATTTAGTTGATCTAATGTGAGGGAACTTTCAGTGATATTCACTATTTGAGAATTTAAAATCTCGCTGAATAATTGCCAATTTGCTATCTTATAGTTAAACTTTTTAGCTGCTGATTTTTTTTCTAATTGATAGCCCATAGAAATCGATGCTTCGATTGGGAAATGGTCACTTGTCATGTCTTGACTATTTAGGACACAAAAGTCAGTAATTTTGTCAATTAATGAAGATCAAACTAAAAAAAGATCAAGAATTTCAAAGTAATTTCTATTAAAAATATTGAAAGTAGGACGCTTATCATTGATTACTGAGAAGTCTAACTCATTGATTATTCTTTCCAACATTATGCCAATTTCATTTTCTTCACGCATCCTATTTTCTTTGTTATGGCGTTAAGGTCACCACCTAAAATGTAGTTTCTACATTTTTTATTAACTGTTTTAAAAAACTCAAAGTTCAGAAGCACATTGGGTGGATTATAAAGACTGAATATAAACAATTCATTATCCTTTCCTAAGTTCATTTTTATACAAAGGAGTTCGGAATTGAATTCCTCATAAGAGAAATCCTGTATAAATTCAATTCCTTCTTAAATTAAAATAGCTATTCCTCCTCCATACTTGTTACGTGGTTTTGTTATGAATTGATAATTGTGAAAATCAAGATAAATATTTGCCTCACTTAAATCTATCTTTAGTTCATTGAGCAAAGCAATGGCGGGACATTTTTGAGCTAAAAAATTGGCTAAGAGATGAACTCTACTAGGTAATTGAGAAATTCCAGTGTGTAATTACTAACCTTGTTTTGTTAAGAGGTTTTGTTCTTAAAGTTGATTTATTTATCTTCTTGTTCATTTAAAATTTTCTTCAATGCTGTTTTGACTGGCAGTTTGCTGACCAATTTCGTTAGATGATTGATCTACTTGAATTGAACATTCAGACTCGAAAGTATTGATTCAGACTCGAAAGTATTTACGTTTTCATTTTCTAAGACAACTAATGGTTTCTTTGATTCATTTTCGATAAGCTCTTTTTCATTTGGATCAGCTTCGGGAAATCTCTTGGTTTGATTTTTGGTTTGGAAAAAATTTTCAGTCTCATTCAGATCATTTGAGCGTACATTGACAGATGACTGGCATAGTGGTAGAAAATTGTTTAAACGACTTGCCAAAGCTTCTTCTAAAATTGGAGTTTTTAGGTCTTTTGGACTGATTTGGGATTTAACGTCATTGAAATTTGTTGGCTGATATCTAGGTGTTTTTGGCATTACATTTTCATCATTACTTTTTTGGTCAGCTTCAATTATTGATTGCGTTTCTTCTTGGTCGATGTAAAGATCATTGTAGTCAATCTTTTTCCTTTCAAGCGATTTAAGCTTTTCGGCAATGGAGCATTTTTTTGTCAAGTGTCCTTTCTGATGACAATTTTCGCATAGTGTTTCTTTGACAGGGCATTTAGCTAAGTTATATCCTTCATCATCACAAAAATAGCATTTCTGCTTTTGTCCAACAATTGACACAAGACACTTTAAACCATACATAATTGTGGGGCCTGACAAGCTTCCAATAATATTCTCAACTTCTTTTGGGAATGATATTCTCACTCTTCTGACACCATTTTTCCTCTCGGGTCTATCTTTATATTTTTCTTCGGTAACGTGTTCAATATTAAGTCCATCAATTCAATCAGCATTAAAGAAGGTTTCAAGTCTATGATTCTCGAAATCAGAGGGTAAGAAGTGAAAACGAAAAGTACAATACCTTCTGAGATCCGGGACTTTATTTGCATCTTCAAGTCTGAAAATGGTTCCATTGATATTGATGTCACGATCGAAAATTTTGGCAACATTAAAAGCAGCATTAAACTCTATTATCCAAACTTTGTTTGAAGAGAAATTGTAGATACTTGTGATCGCATCATTTTCCACTTGGTTAAGGACGACATCTAGTGCACTAGATAAGACTTTATGGCTAATCGGTTTGTTTAACCTCTTCAAGTTTAGCTTGACCGAATTTTTAAATATCCACCGTCGATTTTGGTTTGTTTTGTTGAGCGACATTGCCAACACACAATTTTC
Source organism: Brachionus manjavacas (assembly GCA_019054805.1). Taxonomy (NCBI): domain Eukaryota; kingdom Metazoa; phylum Rotifera; class Eurotatoria; order Ploima; family Brachionidae; genus Brachionus; species Brachionus manjavacas. Next base: position 8,679,192 of record JAHQIY010000003.1, on the reverse strand, counting down.
AACGGTTTTTAAAATCACGTGATGACGATATTAATCAAATTTTGGTTTTTCAAATTTGCTAAGCCAAACGACAATTTTTCGAAATTCAATACACCAATTACAGTATTTTTTTTATTATTTATTAATAGAATTTTGTACTTGATTGATTTTTATACTTGTCAATTTAAACTAGTCGAATTAAACATTGTCATTCTTTCTTATGTCTAATAAAAACATACTATTGTAAACTTAGTCAAATTAATCTCTATTATACTTTAACTTGTCATAATTAGCTTGTCACATTAAGATGTTTAAATTGAATTTGTCAAAGTTTGCGTATACCTATGTATACGCAAACTTAGTTTAGTTAGTTTGCGTATACACAGTAGCGATATTTTTCAAATTCTTTGTGGAAAAGTGTCACAAAGAACAGTTTCTCGATGGATAAAGGATTTCCAAAAGAATCAAAAAAAAGTTTTGGTAGATCACGGTTCGTGACAACACCAAAAAATAAACGTTAAGTTTAATCAATAACCAATCTGGGTCGTGGCGTAAAAATAATAACAAAGAGTCGGAAAATTTATCAATAATGTTTTCGGATTTAAAATTTTTTTCTGTAGACGGAAGCTTAAATAAACAAAATCAAAAGGTTAACGCTATTGCACGTGAGGGAGCTGATTAAAAAGGAGGTAAAATTAACTGCTTTCGAACCTTTTTAATTATAAACGCCCGTCTCGTGGCCGAGCCACCGGTTAGCCAACATTTTTTTTGATATTTTGAAATTCGACTTTTGGCTTAACGATCTTGTTCTTAATTTAAAGCGTCATCACTTGATTTTAAGCTAAATTTCAAATGGAAAGTTCGCTAGCGAACCGAAGCGAAATTTATCGTTAAAAATTTTAAGAATTCAGTCAAACTGAATCTTAAAAAGTTAGAGAAACCTGTTAATCACAAAACAATCTTTAAGCAACTCGGAATTTGAATAAATTACAGCAATCTACAATTTCTCTTCGAAAAAAATTTGGAATACAAAGTTCGAACACCCCTTTACCGCATCGAAAGTCTTTGAACGTTCAATCGAAATTAATGGGGATTTTTTTTAAGATTGAAGATGCAAACAAATTGCCGGAGACAAAAAGATACTCGATATTTAGGTTTCACTATCTCCCAGAAGATTTCAACATGGAATTACTTCGAGACTTTTTCGATGCTGTTAAAATTAATGGTTTCAAAGTTGAACAAATTTCAGAAGAAACATACAAAGAAAGTCAAGTTAAAAACGGTGTGAAACGAGTAAAAGTTTCCTTCCCGAAAGAATCAGATCAATTAGTTAGAAATTTGACTTTTCCAACAGTTCTATACGGATTAAAGTGCGTAATTTCAATTGTTGGACATAAACAAAATTGCTTTTTTTGTAATGGTGTAGGACACAACATTGCTAGATGTACTGTTAAGAACCAAGCTTGCAAAAACTGTAATAAAAAAGGACATTTGACCCAGAAGTGCTCTTTAGGTGAGAGGTTGAAATAGATTGAACGAGCAAAAATCAACTTAAGCGAACTAGCGATTCAAGGCGAAGAAGAAGGAATTTCTCAAATAGAAACAAACATGTTGGACATAAAAGCATTCCTTATCTTTTTCAGAAAATCTACAAAACCAGTCTTCCCGAAGATTGTTATTCTGATAAAAGAACGCTGGAAAGTTAGAAGAAACTTCCAAAAAACTCGCTGTTAAAAGCTCAAGCGAAAATATAATCAACTTACATTTGAGTTAAAGGCCTCTTTAAAAAAATCAAAATTGGTTTGATTTTATCAAGAATATGGTAAAAAAAACACTAACAAGTAGACCTTTTTGAAGAAAAAAAATTAATTTAGAACAAAAAAAGAATCAAATTTAATCCCAAATTTGATTTCAAATGACAAGGAATTCAAAACAAATGAAGAAAAGGGAAAATGCTTTGGATAACTCTTATCTTCAATATTTATTCCTAATTCTGATTTAATTGATACTAAGAAAGATTTCGAAATACTTAATTCTAACTCTGAATTTTTTTGAAATTATGATGAATCTATTGAATCTGTTGGTAAAAATTTTCGTAATTTCAGTAAATTTTGTCTTTTAGGATTTTACGGTATTTTCTTTTAGATTAAACTAAAAGTTGGGTAAATACGTGACTGTACTGTAGAATAAAAATAATTTAATACTATCTAAAAAAAATACGAGATAACTTCAAAGCAGATATGAAATTATTTAATTTCTATGATTAACATTTCTCAGCTCATTCTGAATCATTTCGGTCATCTTAAAAAGAGTTTAAGAGACAGAGGTGACTTAGAATTTATGAAACATCCTTAAATTTTATTTGTTCGGAATTTAAATCAAAGATTACTTATTTTTTTAAATTTTTCTTCAAATTAATTAAAAATTAGAAATTAATAATTCCCATTTTTTTTTAAAAGTAAGAAAAACTTTTGGTTTTTTCTGATGCCGTTCAGATTTTAGATAAACTAAAGCGGAAAATTTAAATAGAAATTTTAAATTTAAATTTTATTCTTTTCTTATTATTGTTATGTAAATCAAAACACTTAAGTTATGATGAAGTTGATGAGTAATCGAATGCCTTCCTTCAATTAAATAAATGATCAAATCAGAATTAAAAATCTTAAAAGAATTTTGGACTCAAAAAGACTAAAAAGAATATATTCATTAATTCTAAAATGTTTCCAAACTCAGGTTTTTTTCTTTGGTTTATTCACTTGTGATCAGATTTTATTTTATTCAAACGTGGGATTGAGCAGCACTTTCTTTTGTAAAATCTTACTTGCTTGTTGATAAAAATTCCGGTAACATCTTTTCAACGACTGATTCACTTAAGAATAAAAATTAAAATTTTAAATTTTAAATTCAAATTTTCCGCTCGGTTTTTGTGGCTATAAAACGAAAAATTTTATTTTTTCAAAATTTAAATTCATGTTTATATTTTTTTTTAATGTCGAGACCAAAATCGAGTATTCTAATTTTTTTGGCGACCATTCTTATGGTATCTGTAAGTCCTTCATCTGCTCTGTTGGATCTTCTCTTAGGAAGTAGCATCATTTCAATAATTTATTTTAATAAAATTTATTATTATATAATTAGAACCATGGGTTAAAAAATGTGAAAATCAAGTAGTTAAAATATCTTGCAGCGTAAATCAGTTTATAGAAATTGCGAATGTCGAAACTGGTATTGATTCATTAAGGTGCTACTCAAGAGGTTTTAAAAATCAGGTTTGTCAAACTACTGAAAAAACTAAAGAATTGATCAAATCTGACTGTCATGATCAAAAAAAATGTAGTATTAATGTAAATGCTTCAATTTTTGATTCACAATGTCTTGCCGAATCCAGATATCTGAAAATAACCTACAGTTGCAAGACTAAAAAAATTGATTGTAGTAGCAGACCTTGTGGCTTCGGAGCTAGTTGTCGAAATGGTCTTTTTGGTCCAGTGTGCTATTGTCCATCGGGAACAAGTGGTGATCCTGATTATCGCTGTTGTAATCCGCTAAGATGCAGTTGCTTCGGTGACCCTCATTGTACAACTTTTGACAAAGCCAAGTTTGATTTCATGGGACAGTGTAAATACGATCTGGTAACTACTGAATGCAAAGGAAAAACTTTGGTAAGTTGAAATTTATTTTTAAATATTTTTCACAATAAAAGTGAATTTTTGTTCAGCCCAAAGATATGATACCATTTTCGGTAACTCAAAAACAAGAGAGAAGAGGAACTGGCCCTAATTCAAAAAAAGTTTCTTACATCCGTTTCATTGATGTAAATGTTTTTGGTAACAATTACAGACTTCTCAAAAAATCTAAGGGCAAACTAGGCTTCACAATAAATGGAATAAATATGGCTAATAATTATAACGATGAGTTCAATGGGCTTAGGGTTTATATATCTGTTGGAAACATAGTTTTTACCACTAATTTTGGCCTAATGATTAAATGGAATGGCATTCACAAAGCAGAGGTGACTATTTGTAGCTATTATGCAAATTATGTATGTGGTTTGTGTGGCAATGCCGATGGTATAAAAGAAAATGATTTTGTTGACAGAGAAAATAACTTAGTTGATGTTTCTTCATCTGATTATTTTACTCGATTTTTTGAATGGGGTAGCAAATGGAGGGTACCCGATGATACTATAGATGAGTCTCAACTTGAAGAATGTGTGCCTAAAAGAGATCCTGGCCAATTAGAACCAATCAAGTGCACAAATGATTATTCCGGCACTGAATGGTGTGGCTTAATGAAAAGCAGAAATGGACCTTGGAGAATTTGTATATCATATCTATCAAAAGAAATTCTAGATCAAATGTATGACGCATGCTTGTTTGATACGTGTGCTTTGGAAAATGATCCGGTGTCCCAAAAAGAATTTAAATGCAAGGCTTTTGAAGAATTGACTCAAAAATGTTATGAATCTTTGTCATTTTTGTCTCAAATAAATTGGAGAACTGAAGCAAATTGCCGTAAGTTAAAAAATAAAGCCAAATTTTTTGAAATTTATTCAATTTAAAAATTTTAAGCCATTACTTGTGGTCTTAACCAAGAATTTACTAAGCCGTTTACTTCAACATGTCCCAAAACTTGTTTCAATTCAAAGGGTAATTATGACTGTGGATTCGTGTATCCAGAAGAAGGATGCTACTGTTCCAGATCAACTGTTTTAAACTCAAATGGTGATTGTGTGCCACTTAACCAGTGTGGCTGTCAACTTCCTGAGAATATGGGAATTTTAGATGTAAAATTAAAAAAATATGATTTAATATTTCTTACCTTTATTCATTTAGCTTGGCGGTATTTTAAAAAGTTCAGATTGTACAGCAAAATATACATGCGAAAGACCAAATGGAAATGTAACAGTTGAATTATTGCCACCATGTGGAAGTAATGCAAGCTGCATTGGTGATATAAATAATGAGCCATTTTGTGTATGTAACGAGGGTTTCGTGGGCGATGGCTTCAATTGTTACAAGAGTAAAAATTCTTTTTAATTTTTTTTGTGAAATTTAATTTAAAAATTTAAAGTTGAACCTATTACGTCCACAAAATTGACCACAAGTAAGAAAATAAATAAATTCTTTCTTTAGAAAATAACAAAATTATTTAAGGAACTGTTGATTTCGAAAATTTATTAACAAGTGAAAATCTTAAAATTAACAAAATAAACAAATTATGATTTTTTTTTAATAGTTAAAGAGCTTATCGCATGTGAAAATCAACAACTGAATTTAGATTGTTCAGCCGATACTTTTTTGAACATTATTGAAGCTTCTTATGGCCGGTCAAGTCTTTCAGTCTGCTCATCAGTGGCACTGTCAAATGAATTGTGTATTCCTTTGGATGTTACGAGCATTGTCAGAAATCGATGCAACCAAAAACGAAGATGCCTATTTATGGTTAATTCAAACACATTCGGAAGAAATTGCCTATCAGTGTCAAAATATTTACAAGTCAAATATCAGTGTATCAAAAGACCTCCTTTGCCCGATCCATGTTCAGATAACCCATGTGGTTTTGGTGCTATTTGCAAGAATGCTAATGGTTTTCCGGTATGTTCATGTCCAGCTGGTTCAAATGGTGATGCAAAAGTTAGATGTTGCAGAAATTTAAAATGCGGGTAATTATAATTTATTAAAAAATTAGTTAATAACTAAAAATTTATAAACAAAAAATTTAGATGCTGGGGCGATCCGCATTGTACAACTTTTGACAATGCTAAGTTTAACTTTATGGGCAGATGCAAATATGATTTGGTCACCACTGATTGTTTTAATCAAACATTGGTAAATTTTTTAAAATTTTTAGTTAAAAAGATCTTTATGAGAATGACTATCGCTATGTATTTTTGTAAAGTCGATAAATTAAATTTTGTTAATTAAATCATAAAAAATACAAACTTGAGTATCATCCAGATTTTACCAATTGTATCTTATAATTCGCATATAAATTATAAAACAATTATTGTAACATTTAAAAATCTGAAAAGAAAATTACTTTCTCATGTGTACTTTGATATTTAGATACCTTTGATACCATTAAAGCGAGGCAAATTCAGTTTCAATTCAGTGTTTTTAAATGATTTTGAAGTATCAGGTTTTTAATAGATGATGACGAGTTTTAGATTATTTTTTATTAAAATTTTGTCTTACTAAAAAACAATTTATTTTGAATGTTCAAAATTCTGATTATAAAATACGAAAATCTTTCCTTAAATCGAAACATTGTTGCAGTTATAAGAGTAATTAAATAAGGTTTTATTTAATTAAATCAATATAGATTTTGCACATATTTAGTTTATCAGTCATAAAAAAAGAACAAAAATTAATAATTTTTTTTATTTTTTATCCCAAATTAAGGATTAAATTATTTGCTTAATAAACCATGAATATTTTATTAATAGATATTTTTTTCTAGCCTGAAGGAATGATTCCATTCAGCATTCACCAAAAACAAGAAACAAGAAATGGAAGAGAAAATGTAGCTTACGTTGCTTATGTTGAAATAAATGTGTTTAATCAACAATTCAGACTGTTGAAGAAAAGTGGAAACAGACACAGATACACCATAAATGGAATTATCAGACCAAATAATTATGTTGACAATATCAATGGAGTGAGAATATATGTGTCAGGTGCCAATCTTGTCTTTAGCACCACATTCGGCTTGACTGTCACTTGGAACGGAAATCACAAAGTTGATGTTATTTTATGTGATACATACGCTAAACATGTGTGTGGTCTTTGTGGAAATGGCGATGGTAAATTAAAAGATATTTGCAGAAAAATTCAAAATTTTTTTACTAAAATTTTAGGCTTGGTGTCAAATGATTTTGTGGATAAAACCAATAGTTTGGTTAATTCAGATGGTAAATTTTACAATCGAACCATATTTTTATGGGCAAACCATTGGAGAGTGCCGGATAATTCAATTGATGTTGACGGAGCATCGTTATATTTTAAAAATTTAATAAATTGCTTTTTTAATTATTTTTTTTAGATGCAATCCAAATAATGATCCAGGACCAGAACCTGAGCCTGTTAAATGTAAAAATGAGACTGCTTATAAAAATTATGAGTGGTGTGGAATTATTAAAAATTATCAAAGTCCTTGGGCTGAATGCTTACTTAAAATTGATCCTGTTGTGCTTGAAGGAATTTACGAAGGTTGTCAAATTGATTTATGTGCAAGTGAAGAGAACAAAACTTTACAAAATGAGTACAGGTGCAAAGTTTATGAAGAAATAACTAGTGTGTGTAGTAACTTATTAGGTTCATTAATTAATTGGAGAATTGAGGTGAACTGCCGTAAGAGCCTTTTTTTTTAAAGAGAATAGGAATAAATTATTTTATTTTAGCCGCAAATTGTGGACCCAATGAAATATATGATTTTAGAAAAGAATGTCCAAAAACATGCATAGATCAGCTGGGAGAAAATGATTGCGGTGAGTTGACTTATACCGAAGGATGCTTTTGTAAAGACTCCTATGTAAGAAATTCGTTTGGTCAATGTATTAATGCACAAGACTGTGGATGCATTTTATCTGATGGTTCAATCGATTTATCAGTATTTATCTTAAAATGAAAAAGCATATGATTTAAATACATTTTTTATCAAGTATGGTGAAATTTTTCAACCGAATTGTAGTGTAAGATTTGTTTGTGATGGCTTAAGTGGACAAATAAATGTAGAAGACTTGAGACCATGTTCCAAAAACGCAGTTTGTTTAGCTGGTCAAAATAACCGACCAAATTGTGTGTGCATTCAAGGTTATATAGGAGATGGCTTCGTTTGTGAAAGAAAAACAACTCAAGTGATTATAACTACAAGCGAAATTTTTGAATTTTCACGTATGTTTATTAATTTATTAAATTATTAAAAAAAATTGAATCTATACCTCTTTTATCATATTAATAAAAAGTTTTAGATTTGGAATTTACTGAAGCTCCAACTACAACAACTACTACCACTGAAGCTCCAACTACAACAACTACTACCACTGAAGCTCCAACAACAACTACTACCACTGAAGCTCCAACTACAACAACTACTACCACTGAAGCTCCAACTACAACAACTACTACCACTGAAGCTCCAACAACAACTACTACCACTGAAGCTCCAACTACAACAACTACTACCACTGAAGCTCCAACAACAACTACTACCACTGAAGCTCCAACTACAACAACTACTACCACTGAAGCTCCAACAACAACTACTACCACTGAAGCTCCAACTACAACAACTACTACCACTGAAGCTCCAACAACAACTACTACCACTGAAGCTCCAACTACAACAACTACTACCACTGAAGCTCCAACAACAACTGTTACCACTGAAGCTTTAATTACAAGTATTTAATATTTAGCATAAATATTTTATTACCTATTTTATTTCTTTATGTATTTTTAAATATTTTAGTAGAAACAACAAAAACACTCGAAGAATTGAATCAAAACATTTATAACACAACTAAAATACCATGTTTTGAAGATTACGTGATTAATGGTAGGATGGAAAAAATATATTAACAATGAAATATATTCTGATAAATATTATTTTAAGGAGTTGAGGATCAATTTAATTCTTCTCATGAATTTATTAATGGAACTTCAAGATGTAATTATTGATAAAATTTGTTTTTAATTTTTAAAAATTTTTACCAAAAGGTGGTCTTTCTAATGAGCCTTTCTTTTTTGAGGATCTTTTGGATTTGGAATTTTCTGAATGCAAAGGTAATAAATATGATTCCTTAAATTGACTTATCTTTTTAATTTGATTTGTTCTTTTTTTAGCTGAAAATGTTTGGTAAGAGGAAAAATTTTATTTTTAAAATTGAAATTATTTGCTGTTATTTAGCTATGGATTTGGAGATCCACATTATCGAACTTTTGTAAGCCTAATCAGGAAAATCCTTAAACGTTTTCCTTAACTAAATTTTCATTAAGGATGGTGACAAGTTTTCGGTAAACAAGACATGTCCATATGTTTTGGCAACTGATTATTGTCCAGGAAATTTCGAATTTAAATTCATTATTTATGTCGACCATGAACATCGTTATTCAAACGATAAGGCCTCTTACTTGAAGTTGATCAATATTTATTACAACAAAAAATTCTACACCATTACAAAAGAACTGACAGTAAAAATAAATGGCAAATTTTTAGCTTTAAAATTTCTTAAATTTTTCAAAAATTAATCAAGGTAAACACAGTTTCTGTTGAGCTACCATACGTGTCGCAAAATGAGAATGTTTTTGTCAGACGAGAAAATCATTACATTGTATTCCAAACTAATTTTTTCACAGTATATTTTGATGGAGATCAAATGTTGAAATTGTATCAATGCAACGATATTGTCTGTGGTATTTGTGGTAACAATAATGGTAATCCATTTGATGATTCTTTGAATAGAAGCGGATATATTGTTCAAATTGCAGAAAGAGATTGTTTATTTGAATTTAAGAATTAATTTTAAGAGTTTCTTTTTAATAAATATAATAATAAAATGAAGATATTTAAATTGTTAAAATTTAAGTTTTTAATGACTTAACTGAGAAGTTGAAAAAGGTTTTAGTGCTATTTCTTAAATTTTTTTAATGAATAAAAAAAACCAAACCGACAGAAAAAAAAGGCACTGGACAATTAGAATAAGATTAAAAATGCTTAACTCACTTCCAGCTTATTAACTCCATTCAATTGACTCGCGCAAATTCGAACCTAGCGAGAATTTAATATTTTATTTTTTCGGTTTAAAATAAATACCAAATTATTTTTTAATTATTTAAAAAAAAACATTTTGTTAAATTAGTTGAATAATTCGAATCGGTGTAAAGTAAAATTGTATTTAACAGGCTAATTTTTTTTTAGTTATCAATATAACCTTGATATAAATACTTCATTTTCAATTTGTAGCATTTTTCTTTTTTAAATTTTCAATTGTAATCCCATTATTTCATCACTTGCCACCGAAAGGGTCATTTGATTATTGCATTATGTCCCTTAACAATCGATTCACACATTACATCAAAACTCTTTAAAAAATTAAAGCTTCATCCACCGAAAATAAGAGGCATTCCCTTAGTTTTTGGGTTTCTAAAGAATGTAACACCGGTTTGCTAATAACTCACAAATTGATGTGGAATAGAGGAATAGAGTCTTACAGCTAGGGTAAGGGTTTTGTTAACAATAAAAAAAAAATCTTATAAACGATTAGCATCAGTCTACATTTGGTTTTTCAGTTGGACTATTTCTTGTCAGACATCACCGTGATTTTCATCCAAATTTTCAACTTTCGAACATCAATTACTGCTCTGTCCGTAACATTAAATACTGAGCAGCGCTCAAATTGATATTCCCATTCTGTCCGTTAAATATTGGAAGAATACCAAAATAATTTTTGCAAATTACCCTATTTAAATAAGGTAAACGATTTTTGTAGAGTTCATTATACCTCATAAAATCTTTGTTGTGATAACGTCCAAAACAAGAAACTCGTTGCACCATGTCATGTTGTTTTTAAAAAATTCATTAGTTAAGGCCAGAGTTGGCAAAAGCTAAAATCTTAAGTCGAAATGATAAAAAAAAAACCAAACTACTCAATAAATATTTAAAAAAAGGGAAAAAATTATAACAAAGAAGTTATTAATTTATGCATTATGTTGGTCGTAAATCAAAGACAAAGTTTGAATTTGACTTTTGACCAAATCTTATTAAGACTTTCTATCTTGGAGTAAAATCATTCTCAACTTCAAATATAGAAGTCAAATGACTTGATTTTTTGACTACTTAACAATTATGAGCAAAATTTAAGTGTTTTTCATTCTCAAATTTTATTAAGTTATACCATTATAAAAGCTATTGGTCAAATATGTGAATAAATCAATTTAATTAAATAATATTTTTTTACTGTAAAACACAAAGATGCATAAATTCCTGAAGGACAATTTCTTTTTTTTAATTATCAGTTTTTTTAATTTAAATTTTAAAATGGCTGTCAGTATTTAACGCAATAAAATTAGTAAAATTACCACAAATTTATATAGAAAATCAACAAAAATTATAAATTTTTATCTCTTTCTTTTTTTTCCCAACTTATTATAAATAAAACAATTAAATTAATGAAAACATAATACAAAAAATTTTCTTTAAATTTATTAATATTAATTTTTTTAGAATTGATGCACTTCAATGATATTGGCAATAAAACAAGGTCGTGCCTACAACATCAACCAGCGGACTGTATTTAGAACGAAAAAAATGCCATACTTGAATCTGAAGAAGATTCGGATAAAGAACTTGAACAAGCTCCAACATCATATAAAAGACACTAGCCGAATGATCCAGCTTTATCAATAGAGAATATTTGTAAAACTTGTAATGCCCCAATGAAGAAAAAAGAGGTTTTTATTGCCCAAATGGTTGTACTAGGAAAAAAAATTAAATTTATTGATATTTTTTTTTTTTTTATTTACTAAAAATATTTTTTATTATTGATTAAATGGTAAAATTATTTTTTTTTGGGTATTCTTACTATTTTTATTAATTTTATATAAAAAAATTGACACAAAAGTAATATTATTACTTTTTTATATATTTATGGGTTTTTTACTATTTCTGTGGAATTTTTACTAAAAATATTGTGCCAAAATATTAAGAGTCTTTTAAAATTAATCTCCTAAATTTTTTTACTGATATCAGTTGATGTCAAATGATCTCAGCTGATAGCTAATATTTTGTTATCAGATAAAATCAGACGAACTGTGCCGCAAATAAACTTATGATATGATAAGTTTATTTGCGGCACTGTGCCAAAATTTTATATTTTTGCATTGTAATTTAGAACAAAAATACAGAACTAAATTCAAAAAGTTCTCTCTAAGAAAAAACTTAGACTTAAATTGGCTCTACTTCATTAGCTGATATATTTAATATTTTAACCTAATTCAAATTTCTGCTAATACTGTGTGATATAATATATATTTAATAAGTGAGCATTTTTTTTCAATTATTTCATCTTTGTTCTAAAATAAAATGTTAATGTTTAATATTTTTGCAAATAGAAATTTTAATTACTTCTCATAATGCTTTTTATAGAAATATTTTATAAAATTTTATAATATAAAAATTATTAAATAATTGTAATGAGCTTAAAATTAAATATCAAATTGATAATATTTCTATAAAAAGCAGTAATTTCTATTAGATTAGCGGTTAGGCATCTTTACCGTCCCTAGTAATTATCAAAATTTTGAAATAAATTTTTACTTTGTTATTTTTAAAATAAAAATTTGTTTTTAATCAATCAAAAGAATACATTTAACTAAAAATTATGATTATCATTTTTAAATCTTTTAAGATAATTACAAAAAAAAATTTCACCAATTGTTTCGTTTGATTATTTATTTTGTAGGAGAAAATGGAAGAGCCATCATTATTTTAGACTCCATCTTTCGAATTAAAGGTACTGTATTTGCTACACACTCATCCCAACCAGGCTTGTTCCACATTTTTTCTCTAGATTCCTTGCGGCTAGCTAGATCTTTATAGGCCCAAATATGGTGCACATGGTAAATTGGTCCTACTTGAGTAAACATGCCTGCACATCTAAATTCCAAACGATTTTTGATTCCTTTACTCCTATACGTAATTTTTAAATATTAAAAATTAAAAAAAATGTACTTTATTTACCAATAATTTCCCCATTCAATCAAACTACCCGGTTTCAGGGCATAGCTTCTCATTTCATAAATATGAGATTCAGTTCTTGACTGCGGCTCTCCCCAATAAGTAAAGGAAAGACAAACTTGAGTCTCTCTGTGTCTGATCAATTTTGATAAATTGTTTTTGATATTCAAATTAGTCTCATCATTTCTTAACCGCTCAAACACAGTTGAGTAGTCATTATAGTTTTTGTACCTCCACAAATGAACTTTTTTTAATCAAAATTTAATAAAAATTTTAATCATTATTCTTGATTGTACCATATTGATCTAATACGCCAATTTCTGATCGCCAGCAGCCAGCCAACTTCACCAAATCTTTGTTCTTTTCCATAACAATTGGAACTCTATCACCACTTTAACAAAAATCACTTTACTTCTTAAATTTTTAGTTTTTTTTTTACCAAATTTTTTCAAATTCGGCTGTACATCCAGGCTTGACGCGATGAACTAACCAAAAAAAATAAGTCAATAACTTGTTTTTTTAACTTGGGAATTTTTACTCTCTAGCTCATAGAGAACTTGTTGTTCAGCTAATAAAACTGAATGGGCATTTGTTGCTTTTTCAATTTTGCTTCCGAACAGACTTCGCTTGGAGTTTTGGAAAATAAATTGCGGGATCCTGGTTAATAAATTATTTTTCATTTTTCTAGAAACAATTCAAGAGTTTATAAAATGGATAAAAAAAAGCTTTATTTTTAAATTTCTAAAAGTATGCGTATATTCAGAATAATTAAACAGAGTTTCTATTAATTTTCGAAGCTTGTAAATGCTTAGAGAAAGATGTTAAGTTTTGCAAGCTTTGTTGAAGAAAAGTTTAGATTCCAAATTTATATAATAAGTAAAAATATCATGAGTCTAATTGATGAATTCATAATAGACGGGTGTTGTCAAAATTTTTAAAAATGACATCCAAATTTAATTTAATTTCTTCAGCTGATAATTTCAATTGCGTATCAGAACACGCCTTTGGAAAAATTTAAATTTTTCTTTACTTTTTTAAGAAAATTTAACAAGTGGTTCTATGGTGTAACGGTTAGCACTCTGGACTTTGAATCCAGCGATCCGAGTTCAAATCTCGGTAGAACCTTTAATTTTTAAATTTATTAATTTATCAAAATAGTTTAAATATTTATTTTTTATAAACTGCATTTTAATAATACTTTTTGTAAATTTATTTTTAGATTGAGTCCTCTTCGTTTTATAGAGCATTGACTGTGTTTTGATGAAGAATAATGCGAAAAGTTACAAAATCCTAATTAAATAAATCTAAAAAATGTACTCTTTGTATTATTTTTCTTTTCAATATATTACTAAACTAAAATTCTTTTTAATAATTCTTGTGTAACACACAAAGTTTATAATGATCTGAAAACTAAATATTTTCTTGATAAACTATTTTTGAAGCCTTCTAAAATTTTCTAATTTTGTTCTTGTTATTCTTCTTATTGTTATTAAAAAAAATTTTTATCAACTAATCGGTCATTCATTAGACTCAAATAAACAATCAAAAGATGAGCATGAACTCTCAAAAATATACTCTGTTATTTATTTTATTTATTTAAAAAATAATTTGGGACAAAATCCCTTGGCTGTTTGGAATGAATATTAATTCTTCCTTTCAGCCACGTTAGCGTTAATTTTGAGATTTGTAAAAGTTATTTTTGATTTTTTTAAAAATTGAAAAAACACATAAATTAGAGCAAAAAGTAAATGTTATGCAAAAATTGAATAATTTTGAGTTAATTAAATTAAATATTCTTGAAAATTTGCTTGAACAATAAAAATTGTAAAAATATAAAAGATTGTTTATTTTTTTGATATATACTCTGTTGGAAATTAAGAAAACAATTTGTTAAATGAATTGAAAGCTAAATTATATTTAATTCTATTTAATATTACTTAATACTGCTAAATTCTGATATAATAAAAAACAAAAGATCTGAATAAAAAATGTAATTTTTTTTCAATTGTGTTGAACCGGGAATGAATCAAAACATAGAAAAATAAAAACGTAGAATTTAATTAATTTAACGTAGAAACTTAGAAAAATTCAAGAAATTTATTTTTAGTTTCTTACGTTTAAAAATATATAATGTTTTGGATTTCTATGTAAATTGATTTTCTAAGTTTTCCTTTTATCTATGTTTTTATTTTTCTACGTTTTTCCGTGGAAAGATAAATTCTTTGTTTTTTAAATTCAATGTTTTGATACACACTCGTTGAACCATAATTAACCAATTCTTACGTTTTTTACTTAAAAATAATTTTTTTGACCATATTTTACCAAGAAAAATTGCAATTTTTCCTGTAAAAATTTTAAATTCAAAAAAATATTATTTTTAGGAAAATACTATTTTATTTAGTTTAAATTAAATCATCAATTAAAAGTATTAGTTGTCATTTATTTTTAATAATTATAAATTTATTAATTTTGGGTAAATTTGAATTATCTGAATTGTTGAATGAATTTAGCGTATGATATTATCCTGAACTTAAAATTTAAATTTAAAATTAAAATTACTTCAAATTTTTTCGGCTTAATTTAAACTTGATTTTTAAATTAAATAATACCCAACATTTGAAGCAATTATTCTACACTCAGAATCATAACTTACTGTGTGAAATATGGGATATCTCCAAAAATTGCACCCCATTTTAGAGACTCTAATAGCAGGACTATGACTTAGAGTAGTAAAAATATAGAATTTTTGAGATTTGTTGTTGAGCGAAATTAGCGCTGTGACAATTTGAAACAATTTTACAACCCAAGGGAAAGTTAAATTAGCTTCAATTCTGATTTTTAATGAAAAGATCTTTCATTTTAACTTTTTTAAAACTAATTGTAGCAATGATGTTTCACCACGTTTTATTATGTTTTTTATCAAAAAAAAATTATTCTGTTGTAACTTTTGACTAAAAAAATAAAAAATTCTAAATAAATTAAAAAAAAAATTTCTAGTTTTTTTAGTATTAGTAAAACAAAAATTCAGACCTTTTTTTCAAAACTAACTGCAAATATTGAAAATGACTTTACCATTTTCTATTAATTGAAAAAAAATACATTAAAGGATACATTTTATTATTTCTTGAATGCATTCCAGTCTGGAAGTAAAATAAGTTAATATAACAATATAACAAATATAAACGAAATATAAACTTTAAATTTTTTTTTTTGCAGACAAATCCTACCATATCGAATACATGAGTTTATTCCTTATCTTGACTCTTTTTCTGAAAAATTTTCAAGTAATCTATTTTAATTATGAAAATTTATTTTAAAAAAGCAATCACAGCAGCTGCTAGACCATTTTTTTTAACTATGCAGACAAAATTTCTGAGTTTTCTGAGTTCTAGTCCGTAACGCAGCACCCTGGTCTTCCGATTAGTACACCGAGTCTCTGGTCAGCTTTATATTCTGTTTTATCATCTAATACACCATACCTCTCAAGGACAAATTAATTATTTGAAAGTTGTTAATAAATGTGAATTGAAAATACTTCTTTTTTTACAAATTAAAAAAAGATTGTATACAATTATTTTTTAGAATCTAAAATAAATTTTTTAAAATGTATTCTCATAGACAATCGGAATAGTTATTTAAAAAAATTTTATGAATAAATTTAGAAAAAAATTACAATCAAAATTTTCCTTCACGGAAATAATTTGTTATCATTATTTTGCCATTTTATTTGTATTCAAAAGAAACTTTAAGAAACACAAATACATATCTTTTAAATCTTAGTACATTTTGATTTTCTAAAAGTCATATGTTGATCTATTTTTAGAACATTTCTATTTAAACTTTGGCTTAGCTGTAAATAGTGTCATTTAAAAATGACTGGTTGTGTAATAATTGATTCACTATTTTTTTTGTTCCTGATTATCTCTTTGCTAATTACTTTAAAATTCTTTATTCTGCGAAAAAAATATGAACACCTTCCTTGTCCAAAATCTAGCGGGTATATTTTTAAAAAATGAAGAAAAGAATCAAAATTTTATTCAAGTTTAATTGGATTTTTTTTTGGTCAATACTTTACTATTCATGAATTTTTGTCAAAGAGCAATTTTATTGAAGAGCTACAACTTAACTGGTCAAATAAATTCGGCTCAGTGTACGTATACCAATTTTTACATCAAATGGTATGCATCACAAGTGAAGAAGAAGCCATAAAAGTTATTTCAATTTTCAAAAATTTTTTCATTTTAATTAAAAATAATTTTTTAAAGAAAATTTTGATCGATAAGGATTTTCCCAAAAAACCTGAAATTTATAAAATAGTTGGGTTTCCATTCGGAGAGCGCTTTTTAGGCCATGGACTAGTTTCTGAAATTGATAAAGAAAAATGGAGAAATAGACGAGCACTTTTTAATCATGGATTTAAAAAAAAGTATTGATAATAAATAAAATTTATTTTTAGCAATTTTCTCCTAGTGCCATTTCGGAAAGCATTGACCATTTTAACTCAAAAGGAAATGAACTTATTCAGAAGTTAAATTTATTTGCAGATTCAAATAAATCTATCTGCCTGTTTGATGAATTCAATAGAATGGCTCTTGATGCCATTGCCAAAGTACTCAATTATTTTACAGTTAAATTTTTTTTTTTAATTTGTTCTTAGATTGCTTTTGATCTTGATCTTGATACAATTAACAACCAAGAGTCAAAACTCAATACTTTTATAGCCAAAGCCCTTCATGGTCTTACTTTAAAAATGACTGATCCTTTATCAGAGGTAATAATTAGAAAGTAGATCAAATTTTATTTCTTTAATTTTAGATAAGGCTAGAAAATAAAAATTTGATAAAAGAAATAAAACAGTCAATAAGAAATTTGAGAAAATTTTCAGCTGAAAAACTGAGCGAAATCATCAATGATTTCGAGAAAAGTAATCACATGTCCAGAACTATTCTTTCAGATATTCTGCGTCACGCCAGTACATTTTGTAATTAAAAAAAAAACCAAATTAAAAATTTGTTAAAGAGAGTACCGAAGATTTGGACTTTGAATTGCTGATTGATGATTTTGTTACATTTTTCATTGCGGGACAAGAAACAACTGCCAATGCTTTAAGTTTTTGTGTACTTGAACTCGGTCAAAATGAAAGGGTACTGAAAAAGTAATTTTTTTGGAAACCTAAATAAATAAAAATAACTTTAGCAAAAAATCAAAGACTTAAAAATGAAATTGAAGATGTTTTGGGTCGAAAACAAGACATTTCAAATGAAGATATTTCTAGATTAACTTATACGAGTGCAGTTTTCAAAGAGGCGTTAAGAAAATGGCCTCCTGTAGCTGCTTTTTCAAGAATTACTTCTGAAGAAATAGAAATTTGTGGAAAAAAAATTCCGAAAAATACTTGGTTTTACTTGAGTCCATTTGTTATGGCACGAAGTGAAAAATATTTTCCTAGACCAGACGAGTTCATCCCAGAAAGATTCATTAGCGAAGATCTGTTTGCCAGAGAAAACAAGTAATTTTTAGTTTATCTTTAATTTTTTGAATGAATAAAATTTTTTAAGAATAACAAGTTACACATATTTTCCGTTTTCAATCGGACCGAGAAATTGTATCGGACAAAATTTTGCGATGCTCGAAGGAAGACTGATATTAGCAAAGTTTATTCAGCATTTTGACTTTTCACTTGATCCATCCCAGTCTCTTAATGTGGTAGAACGAACAACACTGAGACCTGTTGATCGAGTAAAAGTTTTTCTCAATTCTAAATTTTAAATTTTATTTTGGAACAAAATTTTGAATTTTATTATCAAATTTTTAAATTAAATAATTCAAAACAAATCTATCTTTAATCAGCTTAATATTTCTTAACAATTTTTGAAAATTGAAATTTGAATAAAAAATTCAGTTTTTATTTTAAAATTTTAAAATAAAATGGATTGTAATGATGAAAGAATCGATGGATTTGGACATGGTCGAAAATTTCCTTTTAACGCCATAATTCTACATCATTTAAACACCAACTTTCCAAAATTAAAGTAAACTTACCTTTTTCAATTATCAAATCAAATTATTTTTTTGTTTTAGAGTTTTTAAAGAAGGGTTTAATCCAAAGTGCAAAATGGGTCATGGATCGAAAATAAAAATGCCCGAAAAAAAACCCAATATTTTAGGCCATGGCAGCTAGATAATTTTTTTTCAATTGTAAATATGCTGCTATTTATAAAAAGTTTATTATGATAAAATTATTAGTAAAAAATAAACAATAAAAACAATAAATTATTCTTTTAAATTAGCTAAAATATTTCCTAATGAAGGCATAATCTCAGCTTGAATTACTCCGGTGGGCACGCTTTCTCCATCTATCATCATAATCCCTCGGTTTGAAGTCTGCACTTGACCATTACTTACCAGACCAATCGGCTCTAATCTAAATGCCTTGACTTTCACGTATTCAACTAGATCATGCTTTAGGTGATCGCCATTTTCTGTATTGGAAAATAATTTTAACAGCTCTGTTTTAGTAATTCCTTGTTTGATGTAAATGACGTGCATGTGACCATCATCAAATGTTGCTTCTGGTGAAGCTAAAAAATCAGAACTTATCAATGGCAAATAGGTAACTAAAAAAAGAACAAAATCTTCTTCTATTGTCAACCAGTTGTTTGGAACAGGTTTGTCTAAAGATGACAAGTATTTAAATTTTGATTGCATCTCCCCCGAATTGTCCGCCATTGATTCACTTTCTTTTAAATCAATTGAACTGTTTTGCCGGTTAATTTTTATTGACGAATCCTTGGGTGTATAATCCATGTAATCATCAGCTGGCAGAAAAGAAAATCGACCTCTATAAACTCTCAAGTCTAAAATTTTATATTTTATTTCAATTTTATTTTTAAATTTAAAGTTAATAAAAAAATTTACTTATAATTCTTTTCACAGCGCCTAGAGCAAATCTCATACCGCCCAAAAATCGGTACTTCTCGCTTTCCAAATCAACATCGGCTATTATAGCCCATTCAAACGACAAAAAAGAATGGACTATACGCCGGTCACTTAGTTCAAAAGCTACCAAGTCTATTGGATTTACCAAAGACTTGGTCAGATTGAAACAAGTCTGTGCGGCAAATGATTCTATTGACATGCCTTTAAAAACTTCTTTGGATAGATAAGCTACACAGCATGATAAAGCGTTAGCAGATCCACCTTTTCCAAATTTTAGAGATTGAATTTTTTTTTTCATTTTCTGTTACCAGGTATGTGTCCGAGTGGAGTTTTGATAGCAGTTGGCCAATCTTTTCTTTCCATTAAACCATTTATAACTTCGTGCATTAGTCCGTCGCCAGAAATAACCAATATAGCAGCAAAATCGTCTAATTTAGCCTCTTTAACATATTCTCTGGCGAAATTCTGCTGTTCTTAATAAAAAAAATCAATTTATTTTTATTAATAATTTCAAATAAAAAAGATAAATTAAAATAATTAATTTACGAGTAAAAACCAGCACATCAGACAAATTGGCTTCGGAAAAAATGGGACACACTCTTTCAAAATAGATATTTTTTGCTTTACCAGAACCAGCATTTGGGTTTACAAAAACAAGAAATGGCTTGACTTTATCACTATCTGAAAAAAGTCTTTTTTTAAGGATTTTATCTAGTTGTGAGTGCCATTTTGATACATGAATTAAATTTTGCTCATAAGTGGTGTAATGTGGATATGAAAGTTCGTATGTGATGCGTTTCCGTTTTGAGCTGGGATTTTTTGGATTTTTAATGTAAGTGTAAAGGATAAGGTACGAGCTCGTGTCATCTTTATTATGTCCCTTGCCAATCGATGAGCCTGCCAAATCGTTTAAATTCAAAATAAATTCCGGAATGTTATTTTTTGCGTAAAATCTGATTAAATTGGCATATAATTCCAATTTAATTTTTGTCTTGGATTTGTAGTTGATAAAGTGATCGCTCATTAAAGGCGATTCGAGTTCCGCTGAAGTCATCACTATGTGTTGTCTCTTTACATTTAAAATTTTAAATAATGTAAGGTAAATTTCTTTTATTTTTAGCTATTATTATTTTTTGTTAAAAATTATAAATTTTTATTATAAAAAATGCTTGATAAAAATAAGATTTCAATTTTGAATAGAAATTTTTTGAAATATAAATGAGTATTTTTTGATTATAATATGATTAAAGTATTTATATTAGCATTCAATCTGACTCGAATGACCTTCAATAAAATAAAAACAAGCTGATTTTTGTAATTTCTTTTTTGTATTTATTTTTTCAAAATTATTTATCAATTCAAGCATAAAAAATTGTATTATCTAAAAATAAAAAAAGATCTTGATCGACAGTTTCCAATTTTTTTTTGATATAATAATTTTTGTTTTTAATTTTTTATCACTAGACTTTTTTCTAATTTATGAAATTCGACAATTTTTCAAATAAAAAATGTTTAATTTTGAATTTTTAGATCAAAAGTGTATTTCTTTATTTGAAAAAGAAAGTTAAAGAATAAAAATTTGCTAAAAATTTAGCTCATCTAAATCAATAATCAGTTAATTAAATATTAAAAAAATTTAATAATTGCAGAAAATATCATTTAAATCAATTTATTTTAGCACATTATTTTCAAGAATAAAATTTGGTTTTAATTGGAGTTATTCTATCTTGAGATAAACAAATTTTAGTTTAAAAATATTTTTTAAATTTTTAAATTTTTCAACTTTTATTAGCTTTTTCAGGAGGTATCAAATTTACCCTGGCCAGACTCTTTATAAACAAAGAAAGACAGACGCTCTTAGCACCCAATATCTTGAATTTTACCTTACATAATTATATTTTAATGCATATTTTCTGAAGGCTCTCAATTAAATCTATAAAATGAAGTGTCTAGATATTTTGAAAAAATTCGTTGACCATGTCACTGCACTGAACAGAGTAAAAATTAAGAGTTTTTTAGGTTTTATTGAATCTAGTCCTAAGTTTACCCCCACAACTCCAGATTTTTATGCAGATTTAAAAAACTAGACAAAATAATTCTGAGAAAATTTATTAAATTAACAACATTTTTTCTTATTTAAGCCCACAAATTTCAGCCAACATGAGGTAATAAAAAGAAAAATTAATTTGTATGATTTTAATTTTTTGTTCTTAAAAAGCCTTTAAAAACATTTATTGTTATTTATTTATTTATTTTATTTTATTTTATTTTAATATAAAATAAAGATTTTTTTTTAAAAAAATAAATCTATTTTATTTTATAAATTTTTTTTTTTTATTATTGCATTGGTGTTAATCCAGCTTCTTTTCAAGACATTTTTCCTTCTGAAATTGAATTAACATAATCAATTATCTTTAATTCGATGATAATATATTGGGTTTTAAAAACCAATTTTTTCAAGATTAAAGACTTTATTTTTGGATTCTAGAAAAATTTTTAAGATTATTATTTTTTCGAAAATATAAATCAATTCTTTTGTCTTACGATTATTAATTTTATTTTTATTTTTAATTTTTTTTTTTACATCGCCTACAAGGCGTTCATTGAATAAATAAATAATAAATAGAATAAATAAAATAAATATTAAATAAAGACATTTAAAATTACCACCCGCTTCTCAACTTTATAACCATTTTGTATTCAGTTGGTAAAAATTATAACTCTATTTTTATGAAATTTCAATTTTTTTTTAATTGTAAATTTTGGAAAATTAATAAAATTATATTTGTTCATGATTTTTACTATATTAGCATCTTTTGCATTTATTCTAGCTTTAATTAATTTGAGCACAATGTATTTTTACTTAATGACGCAAATTTTTTTTTCCATCTTAAAAACTCACTTTTCAAGCGCGCTTTAGATGATATACAGATTATAAAATTTAAATCTTTTACAAGACTATTATTTGCTTCTATGAATTTAGGCAAAAGATATTTTTTGCACTTAATTGTCTTTTGCTAGAAAAACTTTTACTCTTAATTCCTTTTTTTTAAATCTTAATGAAAAATTTGAAAAAAGTCTTTAAATTTTTGTCTTTAAACAATTCTTATAGATTTTTTGTTTTCATCTCTAATTTTATCATGGCTTATCTATTTATTTAATTGAATAAATTATTTTTAGTTGAAATTTAAATAGACTTTTAAAATTTGAGCTTTGATTATAATATCACTCATATTTTAATTATAATGAATAAATTTTAAAAAATATTCATTTTTTTTCTCTATAAGATTATTTTCAGAGACACTTAATTTGAATTTGTAAAATATATCAGCAGAAACCAGTACAACATTTGACCAGCATCTGTAATTGCTCTGCAATCTAATTTTTGTGCATTTTTTTTTGTTTACATTCGTGTTCAAATTTGTATGCATAAAATTGACATGAAAAATTAAATTGATTTTTAAAAAAAGAAAATCTCTAGGCTAAAGAAAAAAAAAGGAATAAATCATATTTGTTTTACAAAGAGTAAGAAAAAAAGGTATAAATTTTTAATATAATCGGTGTTATGCTAAAATCGTATTTTTTTGTCCATTAACGAACAACTTTTTTGAAAATTTTTAAAATTAAAAATCTAGAACAAAAGCCATATAAAACATTAGGTAAAATTGTGCTTGCATTTTTTTCTTTTGTCTTTTGTTTAAAAGAAATTAAGATTCTGGTATATTTTTCCAAATAAATTGAGGATGATGAGCTTTTTTTATATTAGCCTTTTCCAAGAAAAGTTAATTTTATTAATATTTTACAATAAAGTATTTATCTTTTAATTAAAAAGTAATTATTTTTATCGATCGCTTTTAATGATTAATTTATGTGAATAAATTTTGTAATTTTTAGAGCATATTAATCAACTTAAAGTTATTTAAATTATTTATCAATGATTCTATTTAAATCGTATTGATTAATTTTACTATTTATTTGAAAATGTCTCAAATATGTGTGTATGTAATTATTGGAACAGTTTTTTTTGACAGGTTTGATTTATATAAGCTTATCTTTGTTTAAGTCATAAATGATTTCATTTTGAGTCGCAAAATTTACGTTTTTTTTGAAAGTTTTTAATTTATCAATTAAAAAAAGAGTTTTTAATAATATTTAATTAATCAAGTTCAGACACTCAGTTCTTTCGAAGGCATGAAAAATTTAATGCTGGTATCACCACAATTAAATTTTTCAAACCTTTCTTGAACCTTTCTTATTTTGAGTTGCCGCCGATGCTGATAGATAAAAATAATAAAAAAATGGGGCAAAAAAGTAAAATTTTTTAAGTTTTAAAATTGTCTAAAATAATAGCAGCTGTCTGCTTAGGGTCATTATCTTGATGAGTTTATATATACTTTATCTTTATAGTTTTTTGCCATTTTTTACCATAATAAAGTGTGAATTTTCGTAAATTTAGGAATTTTTTTTTTAAAAAAACTTTAAGAATAATTAAATATAAAAAATTCAATGAAAAGCGTTTAAAATAAACACATTTCGGCTCTTTACAATTTACGAGGAAACAAGTAAATATTCGTATATTTACGTAAATTTACCGTTGACCATCATGTCAAATCAATACTATTTTAAGTTAGAATTATCGTTTTGGAGAACAGTCAATTTTGTTTAATTCAACACTAGAAGGTCCAAGAAACTTTTTAGACTTCTTTTGACAATTAAAAATTAAATATAAGTAAACCAAACATAAATTTTACAAAGTTTTATTTTTTCCCAATTTATTTTCAAAAATTTAATTTATATTTTGTAAAGAATTAATTTTATTGTTGTAGTCCTTTAAATGACAACAACTACTTTCAACTTAAAGAAGAACTTGGTTTAGTCAGTTTATACTTGAAATTGGATCAGTGTAAACTGAATCGAATTTCAAGTATAAAACACTGTGAAAACAGTTTGTTTTTGCATCATCATTATTATTATTTTTCTTTATTATTTTTTCTTTATTCTTTTCTTTATACATTGTATTTCGGCTAGAAGTGGCCTTTTTCATTTATTTAAATAAATATAAAAAAAGAACAATTTCTTTTAATTCTTGTTAGGGCCTAAGTAACATAGAGACATAAATTGTTTAGGCCCGTAACATTGGCGTCCCTAAGGTGTTAATTCTTGTTAAGAATAGAAACGAACCACGTGTAAAGAAAGTTTTTAGTCAACGTGATTAAATCTTTCCTATCTTTTCTTTCAATTCTTTCTTTTGTAAACTATAAAATGTGGAATCAAACAGTATTCACGTTAATTTTGTTCACAGTGTGCAAAACCACGTGTGCATTAAGTTTTTAAAGAACCCACATTTTTTGAAAAACTTGTATCCGTTTTAAGCAGGTCGATTTCTAATACTTTTCAGTTTGGACAGTTAGTTATAGTGAAAATACCTGTCGATACAATTGTTTTGTTATGTTTGGGAGCGCTTACAGTAATCCTGTATAGGTGGTTTAAGAGAGGGAGGCATCGCACGCTTCAACCAACAACAACAATCTCAAAACCAACAAACCTTAACGTTTTCAATACCATGCAACTTGACATGGAGAGGAACGATAAAAAGAGGCACAGTGGAGGTGCAGCTTCGAATCTAGTACCCAAAACAATAAAGAATGTAGAAGAATTCAAGGTTGGCATGGACATGCGCTCTTGGATCACGGTGTTAGAAATTTACTTGAAACACTTCAACAAAGACGAGTGGGTTGAAATCGTTTTATCAAACATGGAAAACAAAGTATTGAGCAGAATAAAAAATTTAGAAAAGTATTTAATTGATACAAATGGATATGAGGAGTTAAAGAAGGAGTTGTTGAAGTTATACACGGTGAAAGCCGTTGAACTCCCAGTAAATTTGAGCCAGCTTTCAATCCACAAGCAATCTGCAAAAGAAAATATTGCAGATTTTGGAAAAGCAATTATGGAATTGGTGAAGAGGATGTTTCCGTCGATCAACGAATCCGATGACATTGACAAACTGATGCAGGAGCGCTTCGTGGAAGGCCTACTTAATCAAAGACTACGCGAACAAACACGGGCAAAAATGCTGAAAATGCGTAACATAAAAAAGGAAGAAAACTTCAGAATCGAAGATTTGATCAAGTATGCCGAGTGTAAAATGGCGAGTTACGACACAGACACAGTGAACAATCATATTCAAAACACGTCCGATAGCGATGGAAACAATAAGCCAATTCAAAGACACGAACCGTATCAACACTATAGACCGTTTGACAAAAATAGATACAGTTACAATCAGCAGCAGAACAAAAGAGTACAATTCAATTACAACCAGAACAGCAACAATGGCCAAATTCAACAAAATCAAAGTGCGGAGGTTCCATTCCAACCTAAATTAAATAAACCAATGAGTGAACAAAATGACTTGAACAAAATTTTAGTTCTTGGTCAAGGTGAAGCCCAAATGAATTGTTGTCGCCCAATTGTAGGACAGGCATTGTTCAATAACACATTAGTTGAATACATGTGTGATAGTGGTGCTGACAAAACGATAATTAATTACAAAACTTTTAATTTACTAAAAAGACACGATCCGGACACGGTGATGAGGTCTTACAACGGAAGCAAATTGTTTTCGTGTTCAAATGAGATAAAAATTATTGGAGCTGTTTACTTGAAAAGGTGTTTAATTGTGCCACATTTGAGGTTGGAAAATACGATGGTGATTGTCACCGAAAATATTTCTGGTTATGATTGTTTGTTGGGAAGAGATGTAATTAGGAAATTACCATTATTGTTTCACCAATTTAATTCAATTCAGGCGACTATTAAAGAAATGTCTTGTGAGATAAGGCGAATTTTCGATCTTGAAATGCATGCAAAATGGCAAAAAGACAGAGAAGGATCAATAAAACCAATCGAACGAAGCCACGAGTGATTCTTACTTACAACGTCAATGTTTAATCGAAAATTTGAGAGATTCAAATTTTATTGAGTCCGTAGAGTCTGAAGTGAAACCAGAAGATAATAAGAGCGAATTTCGCGACCAAGGTGAAGCGAATCGCAATAGAAATCAAATAAAAATTGACAATTTTCAGCTAAAAAGTCAACTAAGAGTAAATTTAAATAAATTTTTTAATGATTTCAAAACGGAAAAATCCGAAGACAGACAAAAATTTTGGGATGAAAAAGAGGACAGTTTTGAATTGGAGAGCATTTTTCGAGAAAAGATGTTAGATAGAGCGTTGGTCACGGTGAATACAGAGGGCTCAAAAGCAAACCTTGGACCAAGCGATTCGGAATTGGACAGCGATACTTTTAGTGATTCAAACACAGTAAAAATGGATGAACCAGAATCGTTTTTGAAAAGAGAAGAATTCGAAAATGCAGAAGAGCTGATTAAGGAAAGTTTTAAAGAAGTTGCTGCAAAGTCTCTAATTGATTTGATCCCAGGAAAAAATCATGGTTTCACATTTAAAATTGATTTTATCGACCCGAATCAGAAACCGATACGATGCAAATGCAGACCCTTGCCGTGGAATTTGAAAAACAAAGTACGGCAGGAAATTGAGAGTCAAGTTCAAGCAGGTATTATTCGCCCGAGCAAAAGCCCGTGGTGCTTTCCAATCAGAGTGGTTGACAAACCAAACGGTGGCATACGAATCACAGTTGACTACAAGGAATTAAATAGAGTCATTAAGGACGATAATCAACCACTTCCATCAATAAATGACTTATATAACATGATGACAGATGCCGATTTGTTTACCAAAATCGATCTAAAGTCAGCTTACCACCAGATACCA
The DNA here is from genome assembly GCA_019054805.1 of Brachionus manjavacas. NCBI lineage: Eukaryota > Metazoa > Rotifera > Eurotatoria > Ploima > Brachionidae > Brachionus > Brachionus manjavacas. The sequence goes on along the minus strand of JAHQIY010000003.1, from coordinate 8,651,740 downwards.
GTTCACCACGACAGTATTGAAGCAACAGCTTTTATATGTGAATTTGGAGTTTTTGAATATATTTACATGCCAATGGGAATAAAAATTGCACCAGCAAAGTTTCAAAAATTTATGGAAAAAGTTTTTGGTGAATTCATTAAGAAAAGAATTTTCGGGGTATTTTTGGATGATTGTATTGTTTTTACCAACACACAAAAATATGGATTAAAAACACACATAACCACTGTGATGGACGTGGTCGAAACATTGAAAAATAATTCATTAAAAATTTCGTTAGAGAAAAGCGTTCCACTGGCTTTTCAAATTGAATTATTAGGAAACGTCATCACCAAAAATCAAATAAAACCAAACCCAAACCGCGCAAAGTGTTTAGAGTTGAAACCAAAACCAGTCACAGTGAAAGAACTGCAATCTTGGTTAGGAGTTGCCAATTATTACAGGCGATTTATTAAAAAATATGCTCAGGTAACTAAACCGTTGTACGACCTAATGGACTTAAAAAATGTTCCGAGCAAACTAAGAAAGAAAAATGGTGCAGTTGATGGAAAAAAAGTTGTGCTCGTTTGGAACAGTAAAGCGGAGGAAAATTTCCTAAAATTAAGAAAAATTTTGTGCAGCAAATTAGTACTTGCATTACCCAATTTTAGCGAACAAATGATTCTCATCACTGATGCGTGTGAGTATGGTTATGGAGCAGTGCTTGAGCAAAGTGTTGATGACATTAACCGTCCTATTGCTTATTTTTCGCGGAATTACACCGCCGCTCAAAAAAACTACTCCACAACCGAGAAAGAATTATTGGCGGTAGTTATGTCAATCGAGTACTTCCACCAATATCTTTACGGTAAATTTTTCACGGTGAAAACCGACCATTTACCACTTACATGGATAAAAAGAAAAAGATACGCATCCAAGATTGGAACGTTGGTTATTACGATTATCTATTTACAATTTTGAAATTGTCTACAAACCAGGAAAAGACAACGTCGTTGCCGACATGTTGTCAAGATTACCCGATGAAAATTTAGTTGAGTCTGAAGAGTTTGATTATCACGATAATCTAGTCGCACCAATAAGAGAAGAGAATCATGATTTGATTTTTGACAGTGAAACGGATGGTCAGAAAAGCACCGAAAATAATAAAAGTGTTCATGATGTAGAACAAGTCCAACCTGAACCAAATTGGCAAAGTGTCGAGAGTGTTGATAAATTAAGCATCGAATGGGTTCAGGAGCAAGAAAAGGATGAAGACCTGTTGTGGATTAAAGATTTGATTGAACATCACGGTGATAAAAAACCAAAAATATTAATTTTCGAAAATGTTACTAGAAGAATATTGTTTAGACAATTTGAGAATTTGTTTATACAAGATGGAATTTTGTACCGTCACAGTGAAGATCGTAATGGTTACAAAATCACACAGTTTGTTTTGCCAAAAAATATGGTTGAGAAAGTTATAGAACAAGTGCATTCATCAGTTTTTAATGGTCATCTTGGCAAATCAAAAACAACAAGCAAAATTACAGATCGTTTTTATAGACCACTACTTAAAGAAAACATCAAAGAATGCATAAAAAAGTGTGATATTTGCCAAAAAACAAAGAATACACAACCCAAACGACTGGCGGAGATGTTATATTTAACACCGTGTAGGCCAAACCAAATTATAACAACCGATTTGACAGGCCCATTTAAAAAAACAGCAAGAGGCAATACAAATATACAAATTATTTGTGATTCATTCACAAAATTTATAGAGCTTTATGCACTACAAGATACAAAAGCACCACAAATTGCATACAACGTGGTTGACGAGTGGTCATGCACGTATGGTGTACCCGAGGCAGTATTTTCTGATGGAGGTAAACAGTACCAATCAAAACTGATGGACCTAATTTACGAACACTTGGACATTAAAAAGTTAAAGACAACTCCTTTTCACCCACAATGTGATGGCCAAAGTGAACGATCCATCCAGACCATAAAAAACATGATTAAGGCTTATATTGATGAAGACCAGAATGATTGGGATTTGAACTTAAAAAAATTTGCATTTGCTTATAATACAGCTGTTCACAGTGTAACCAAACAAACACCGTTTGAGATGATGTTTGGAAGACGCCCAAGAATACCCATTGATGTAGTTTTTCCAAATAATGATGTTCATGATCGATTACCAATTTTACGAGAGTTCAAAATTGTCGATAATCACAGTGAAATTACTGTTTTAGAAGATTGCGAAGAACTTTTAGCAAAAAATACACCGGAAATAGCTAAAAAATATTTGGAAGAGACAAAAGAAAAATTAACGAAAAGTTATAAAACTGTACAACAGAATCGAGACATGAGGATGGAAAAAGCAAAACTAGATCATGATCGCAAAATTAAAAAGTTTGAGTACAATATCGGAGATTTTGTTTTAACTGACCATCCAAAATTGAAAAAAGGTGTATCCCACGGTTTGGCACACAAGTACTATGGACCGTACGTAATTGTAGGGAAAAATGAAAATAAATGCGATTATTTAATACGTTTGGCTTCAAATCCAAAGGCAAAAATCAAGCAATTACATAAAAATAGACTCAAATTATATTATCACGGTGGTATTCCACTTAAAAAAATTAGTGAGGAGTCAGAGAGCGAAAAGATTGAGCATGGTGGTTCTAAGCCAAAAGAGCGTATAAGAAAAATCCAAGTAATCCGAGATGGAAAACGAAAATTCAGAATTGTGAAACTGAGACGGAATCAACAAGTTCCACGGCTGAGACAACCGAGAACGAACAAGTACGAACAAATTCCAGGGTCGTCAGCAGTCACAGTGACTCTACTGAAGAACAAAAAATTACTGACTCGACCATCATAAACAAACGCCCTATAAGGCAAAGAAGAGTACCAGAAAGGCTTAATTACCATTAAAGTAATTATTATTATTTGATAAATTAAAATTGTAAAATATTCTTAGTTAAAAAATTTTTAAAAAAAAAAAAAAAAAAAAAAAAAAAAAAAAAAAATTAAAACTTCAATTAATTATGTAAAAAATTATGTAAAATTAAAATTTTTCAAATTAAAAAATTATCTAAAAATCCATGCTCTATAGTTTCATTGTAGTCAAATTAAAATAAATTAAATTACATAAAATTGTAAATTAAAACGCACAGTGATGGAACGCGAAATCTACGACATTTATGTTACAAACGTTTCGATAGTAAAATCAAGCAAAGCCGAACGCACCGATCGACAAGCGACGCAAGATGCCTTATTTAGAGCAATCAGTAACTATGTTATTTTTGAGGGCCTTGTTGACATGGTGGGCCTAGTCGACCTCGTAAAAATACCGAAATATTGCGAGGAACACGACGGGACAACTTATGTGGCATTTGTCCGTTTCGATAAACCCGAAAATCACCGTGAAGCGGTAAAAATGATAAACGATATGATTAAGTTTTACAATCGGAAATTGTTGGCAAAGTTGAACGATGTTTGTTCCGGGGATGGGCAATGGCATCGATCCGGAAATAAGCTGAGGTTATTTGATAACCAGAGAGTTTACTACCACGGTGAGAAGGTAAAATATATTAAAAAGCACAACGAGTTGTGGGAAGGCAAAGAGGCAAAAATGGTGATGGAGTTGAGGGGAGAGCTGGAGAAAGAGAAGAAAGAGAGAGAGGTGGCCCAGAGCGACTTAAAAAAGACCAAAGGTGCGTTGGAGCGGGCAGAGCGGAAAATTGCCGAGTTGTGGGAGGACAAAGCCAGAATTGTTGCAGCTGCGGAGAGCATAGGTGAGGCCAACAAAAAGATGGCGAAGGATATTGATGTGTTGGAAAAACGATTGGAGTCGTGCCACTGTGACGAAGACTAATAAGTTATTTTGTTAATTTAATGTTTTGTCTTCTTTAGGGGGAAGGTATGTTGTAGTCCTTTAAATGACAACAACTACTTTCAACTTAAAGAAGAACTTGGTTTAGTCAGTTTATACTTGAAATTGGATCAGTGTAAACTGAATCGAATTTCAAGTATAAAACACTGTGAAAACAGTTTGTTTTTGCATCATCATTATTATTATTTTTCTTTATTATTTTTTCTTTATTCTTTTCTTTATACATTGTATTTCGGCTAGAAGTGGCCTTTTTCATTTATTTAAATAAATATAAAAAAAGAACAATTTCTTTTAATTCTTGTTAGGGCCTAAGTAACATAGAGACATAAATTGTTTAGGCCCGTAACATTATCACTAATTAAAAGCCATTTAAAAAAAATCAAGATATCATGACTTGTCAAGCATTTTACCAAGAATTGTAAAGAAATTTACCACTTTTAATTTAAAAAAAATCGAAAAGATTGATAGGTTATCAGGCCCGGAATAAATATGTCTGACTCTAGTTTATGATTTAGGGCACTCTAAGTTAAAAAAAAATGTTCACATAGATAAAAAATATTGACTTTTTTCAAAAGAACTAGTTAAATGACTCGTTTGGGACTTCTGCTTTTAATTAATATAAATAATTCTATACTCAATTCTATTTTATACTCCAATTACAGCTTTTTGGCTAGAGATATTGAAGTGATCAAGATAAGCCTGAAAAAATATGGCTCTGAAAAAATTTAATTAATCAATTTACAAATTGCTCAAATCTCTAAAGACATTTTTTATTCGTTTTTAATTTGTGTTTTATTTATTAAGTTTGTCGTATTAACAAAATATTTTCTTTCATCTATTTTTAGCAAAAAAATTGGTGCAGCATATCCTGCTTGCTAAGAAATTTTTATAATTAGAAAAACAAACAAAATATGTGCTAAAACAATAATTTTTTTAAGATTAAAAGCAAAACTAAAATATTTTAAGAGATTTTTAATTTGGAAAAAAAATTTTCGGCTCTTATAATATTCAAAGGGTTTCTTTTAAAATAAATAAGACTGTATAATCTGTCTTGCTTCCATGGAGAGTCTTTTAGACTTCAATTAAATTCTTTTGGTCTAATTTTTTTTTAGAAAAAAATAAATTTGCTCCTTTTGGTTCAAGTCTAAGAAAGAAAGGTGATTACAAATTTTCCGGAATTTTTTCAAAAGGTCTTAACTTGTTCATTTTTAAGGAATCAAGATTTAGAAAAAGTATTTTTTTTTGTCAATCTTTCTTTTGACACCTTCCATTAGGGTCTGTATTGACATTAGAGTGATTTCACGCTGTCACTTTAGTTTTTGCTTCCCAGTCATCCTCGTGGTTTTTCACTCTGAATATTGACCAAATTCTTAAAAAGGCAAATTTGCAGGGTTATCCATCTTGTCGACATGATCGATTGAATTTTCGATCATAAAGTCCAATGACGCTTCTGCGTAATGAGAGCTCGCCAAGTCGGGCCAGAATAAAATTTTTTTGTCCAAATGATACTTTTTGATTAAGGGAAGCAATGACAACACAAACTTAGTCCGAAAACTTTGTCTTCGCCCGTTATTAGGACTTTTATTCATTGACTTAGATAAATTAATTGATGGGAACGCTTGACTTTCCAATGAAGTGATCATGAATTTTAGTTGTCACAATGGAATGAGGCCCCAGAAATAATTATTAATTTTACAAAGCTCTTGTTATCAATTATTGATTAATAGGATTTTGATTTTTTAATCAATACCTTGAGCATTTTGTGCCTTAGGATTTCAGGATTTATTTATTTTCTTAGAGGCTTAAGAGCCAAGTGAGAGATTATTTGTGCTTACCCAAAGGAAGTATTTTTCTTAAAACGATAACAAAAACTTGTGTTTAGTTTCAGGAAATGTATTGATAACTTTGTCTAATATTATTTTTAGTTTTACGGTTTACGATCCAGAAATAATGTTAAACGATGTAATTATAAAAAAAAATCGATTTCTAGTTCTCAATCTAGATTGCTTATGCTTTCTAGATGTGGATCTTGAAACCAAGCTACAAAGCAACATGCAATCAATAAACTTGAATTAATTTTTAATTAATCTAATCTTGAAAATAAAAATCAGATACAAGTTTTTTCAATAGTTTTTATTCTCACAATATTAAATTAGGGTTCGCGTGGGGCGCTATCTTAATTTGAATTTTTGAATTTAAAATATTAATTTGTGTTAATGAAAACCTAGGAAAACTATTTTTTAGCCTTTTAAGTGTGTTTCAATTTATTCCTGGTCAGAGTCTTTATAAACAAAGACAGACGCTCTTAGCACCCAATATCTTGAATTTTACCTTACATTATTATATTTTAATGTCTAGATATTTTGAAAAAATTCGTTGACCATGTCACTGCACTGAACAGAGTAAAAATTAAGAGTTTTTTAGGTTTTATTGAATCAAGTCCTAAGTTTACCCCCACAACTCCAGATTTTTATGATTTTTTTATGATTTTGATTTCAGATTTAAAAAACTAGACAAAATAATTCTGAGAAAATTTATTAAATTCACAACATTTTTTCTCATTTAAGCCCACAAATTTCAGCCAACATGAGGTAATAAAAAGAAAAATTTATTTGTATGATTTTAATTTTTTGTTCTTAAAAAGCTTTTAAGAACATTTATTTTATTTTATTTTATAATTTTTTTTTTATTACTGTATTGGTGTTAATCCAGCTTCTTTTACAGACATTTTTCCTTCTGATGTTTTTTCGCTCGATTGCTCACTTCCTTAGAGGACAATATATTTCATCATTTATTATTTTTTAGATTTAAGCCTCATAGACAAAAAAGAATACCAAAGGATTCAAACCACAGTAAATTAAGAAAATTATTTAATTAATTAATGTCAAAAATTCTATTGCTAAACGATCATTTAAAATTCTAAATTAATGACAATTAACCATTTTCTGTTCAAAGTTCTTACTAGCTAAGATAAAATGAAATTTTCAATTTTCTTCTACAAAACCATTGATAAATTTAAATCACGTAGGAGGAAACCTGAACTCTCAATACTTTTGACTTACGGAATTTCTTTACCATTGATTAAAAATTTTGCTTCGTTACAGAAATTACTCTTTAGTACAATAAGTGACATTGATCTAGTAGGATTGAATTTGATTTTTCATGATATTAAATAAAAAGAGAAAATTTTCAATTTTTTGACAGTATTTGACACTGGCCAAACGAGCGTGAAAATATCACTATATCATGACATTATGCTTTCACCGAAAGGTTCATACCATTTATAAAAGCTCCAATATTTCAATTGGTACAATAAGATAAGAGATCATTTGGGAAATAAAATAACTCCGTGTTTGACTCCTTAACTTGATTCAATCATTTCACATACTTTTTTTTCATTTTCATGGATCAATTAGTCGATGTTTTGTTGATCCATTTTTTTACCAAAATTTATGCATATTAATAATTTATATTAATGAAACTTTTTGAATTTCTAAACAAAATTTTCTACCAATCTACATGATCGATTCTGTTTTAGATTAATTTTAAATTACGTACAATTTTATCTGAAAAGTTTGAATTTTTAGGTGGTAAAAATAAATTTTCAAAAACTCAAGATTTTTTTTTTATACCAAGAAAAAATTTAATAAAACATTTATTTCTATTTTTTTTACAGAATATACAAGCTGTAATAAGGCTGCTATTTTTATTTGATTTGAATCTTTTATGTTCTTGTGGTGATCTGCTTTATAACAGAAAATGTAAAAGATAATTTCATAAAGCTTTATTTAATAGTAATTGGCCTCTCTCAGTCTAGACAAATAATAAAGACAAAGAAGTAATAATAATAATTATAATTAAATAAATTTTACAATATTTTATGCTAAGAAAGATTAAAAAAGACGCTTAATCTCTCATAATAAAGCACTGAGAACTGAAAAATATATGAATACATGTGTTTTGACTGCAACAAGACATTAAAATATTGAAATTTTTATTTATCTAGTTCCAAATTTGGATGTTTTAAATTCACCTGAATGGTTTTATCTGCTTAAAAATTTGGGGAAACTAAATCATCCCAAAAATATAAACATTTTAATAATTTAAACCTTAAAATTAAATCATCTAATTTTTCCGGTTGATTTTTTTCATTGTCTATTTTTTTTTATCTCAAACAAGAATTAAAATTATGGTTTATAAGAATATATATTTAGCTCTTATGGTTTTCATGATAGGTAAGTTAAAAATTCATAAAAATTGAAAAAAATTCGAAAAACCACGATTTAAAATAAGATCAAGAGAAAAAATTCTTTTTTTTTTCGTATCCTAGGTAACAAAAAAGGCTAACAGTATTTTAGATAATATGATTTTTTTATTAAAAGACATCTATAAAGGTGCAATATTTTTTTACTCTCTTGATAAAATTTTAGAATCAAAACTTGCAAAATAAATTTAAAAACCGAAACATGGACCTATTGATTATAAAATCAGATAATGACTTATGAAATTCTTAAAGTATTGCGAATTTATTCAGGTAAGACTATTTCGAGAGTACAATTTTTTGTAAATTTTTTTTTAATTCTGAATTTAAAATACCATAAGACCACGTTTCATTTTTTTTTGGATTTTTTTTTATTATTTTGCACCAAAATTTCATGTTAAATTTTCATTTTTGATCAAAATTTTACTTATTAAAATTTATTATACAGTCATTTATTGAAACAAAAAAGCTGAAAAAAAATAATTTTAAATGAAATTAGATTTTGTTAATGAAACTAGCTTTAAGATGTGTCAATATTTCCGAATAATTTTTTTTATTATCCCAAATAAGCTTTAAGAGGAAGACTCAATTTTCATGATAATTTTTTCTTCTCTCCTAGTTTGTTTAACGCCATTTAATTTATCAAAAATCAATCATTTCCATTAGGCAAATTCAAAATTTAATTCTATCAATCAACAAAATTAATATGCTCTTTTTAAGCCATCTGAGCTTTTGTTCTTAAGTGTTTTTATGTATTATGAAAACAAATCTGCCAAATCGAAATCATGAGCTTAATCAATATGAGTTAAAAATTAGCTCAATTTTACTCATTATGAAATTGGGCAAATTTTGGGTGTTTGTTTATTGCAAAATAGACTTTTTACTATTAAAAAAAAATTCTAAATTAAAACTAGGAGCATCAATCTAATTAACTAGTGCCAAAAAAGTTGATAAGGAATTGTTTGTTTTAAAGAGTCAAATCAGGATTAATTTTTGATGACATTTTTCGAATTTTGCACGCAAATTAAATTCAAATAATATTGGAAAATTTTATACGGCTTGACTTTTAGGACCAAATATCATGCAATATGTGATTATTAACTCTAGTTTGATTTACAAGCAACATAGTTGTCTTCAACTTTTTTCTGTTGACAATCGTTAAAATATCAGGTTTCTGGCTGAGGGTTTTTTTTGGCAAAAATATGTGCTTTTAGCTACGATTACACAACTAATCATTTGTTAAATAAGAATTTTGCTTAATAATCGATTTTTTCCATCAGGAAGCAGGTTCTAAAATTTTTTAACAATTAGTCTTTTTTAACAATTAGCAGATTTAAATAAATATTAAGCACGCTTAGGACTAAAAAAATTATTCTAATCAAAGTATTTATTTAGAAAATCATTTTGAATAAGCGTTGGTGGGTCACATCAAGACTTAGTCCTTCCTTTTAGCTACTTGATGATTATTTTTTAAATAAATTAATTCTTGACCAAATGTTTTTTTTACTCTAAGCCATAACTAGTTGATATTTTTTATACTATATAATGAAAAAATATTAGACCTGTTCAATTTTATGTTTTTTTTTAAAATGATAAAACCAATAGGCAATCCCTGACTTGTTTTTACCTTTAGATAATTTTTAGAGTCGTACAGCCTTTATTTTGAAAATATTTTGAATGAAATAACCTCTGTTGCAAGATTGTTACAATTATCTTTTTCATCAGAAGAAAATGTTACAATAGCCAAACTTGGCAAACTGCTTCTCCAAACATTAGTTCGTAGGGCTAGCCCCTCAAGCTTTTAACTTATTTAAAACCCTTTCAAGTGTTTCCATATCTTTTTTGCCAGGATTCCACACTGCTATGGCGAATTCGAAAAGTGACCTAAAAAATGGCAAATTTCAACTGGGAGCAGAGGAATTTTTATTTAGCGCTTAATTTAATAAGTGAGGCATCGATTCTTTTCTCGAAACACATTTTTTCATGACTAGAAAAGATTTGTTAAATTTTGAGATTATTATTTTCTCTGAAAATTTAATTACTCGGTTTAACTAGATATTAATAATAGATTGAAAAAAATGAATTTTGATATTTGATTGCATAGAATATTTAGAATTTGTATCTAGATTTAGCAATCCATCTATCTTTCCTAGCCAGAAAAAAATGCTCCAAGATTTAATGCTTCATAAATATTCGAAAAATTTGGTAGGGTCCAATATTTGAAAGTTTTCTTTTTAAATTAGAAGATTTTTTTTAACTGAAGAAATACTGAAAATAACCCATTAGATGAGACTTGGTAATAAAATTGACCAGTCTGAAAACCTACTGCCTTTAAATCTAGAATGTATTGACATTAACAAAAAAAACTCTTGATACTTTTTAAAAATTCAAAATTTCAAGTTAGTCAAAAAGGACAATGTCTGATTATTATTGAAAAAATTTAATTCGGACAGAGCCGTGGTATAGGGATTCCGGTAGTTAAGATTCTTTTTTCAATTAATTGAATTAATTTTTTCATTTAAGGATATTAATTGCATAAATAGTATAAGTATTTATGTGCTTTCTCAGCTAATACAAATAATTATTTTCTAAAAAGTACAAAAAAAATATCATTTTTATACTATTTAGGTCCTAAAAAGACCGAAAGTATGTGCTTTTTTACCAGAGGAGGAAAATTTTCTAATCTAAAAAGAACATTCTTTATATTAGAGAGTATTAATAAGCCTTCGTAGTCAATAGGTCCAACTGAAGAAAACAGCAAAGTAGTGTATTCTCTTTTTTAAGTTAATAATACATTGTGGTTCATATTTGTGATAACTATCATAAATTCATTTTAATTTAAATGTTTTTTGGTTTTTAGTTTTTTTTTAATTTTTAGCACAAAGAAACTAAATTTTACAATTTCAAAAGACCCACTATTCAATTTTATTTTAAAAAAATCTTAAATATAAGCTTCAGATAATTAAAGTGATAAATAAATAAATTAATATTGAATGAGCCAGTATACCCAATTATTAACTAGAAAATTTATAAAAATTAAGCATGTTTTTTTAATGAAAGAAATTTACTCCGATTTTCTAAAAAAAAAAAAAACTCGAATAAGAGCCGTCACCATTAATTTTTTCGTTTTAATTGATCTTTAATTTAAATTTATATAATTATAAAATAGAATTAAAAAAAAAGGATGTAGCATTGTTTGTAAATAATAAATACTCGGAATAATTTTAAGTAATTTTTTTTTAATTTTGATTTTTATTCATCAACAGTTTTATTAGCGTAAAACTAACACTTTTTAAAAAATGTTTTTCATCCGGATAAAATGCTTGATCTAATGAGAAGCTAAAATATTACGCAAAAACTTTATATTTTTAATTCAGATTCGCAATTCGCTGAAACATGTCAGCATAATATGAATGAAACCATGATCGCGTTTCCTGTTTTCACTCGAAACTCATTCATTTCACTTAGAAACTATTTATTTATACAAAAATTAAAATTTAATAAAAGCATAAAGTTTTGTTTAAGAGAAAGAACTTATTGATTAAGAATTACATTGAACTAAAATAAACAACTTTAATTCAAATAGAATAAATTTTATGTTAACTACTGTAGCCATTATGATTTATTTTAAACAAAATTATTTTTAAATTGTATTTACTAAGACCGATTTCGTGGTTGAGCAATAAATATTAGGAGATTTTTTTTTATTTTTTATCTAAGTTCGGATTTTTTTTTGGTTGTAATTAATCCAAGAAAAAATTTAATTCTATTAAGTAAAGATAGAAGGTCAGAAATAAACTAAAAAATAAGACTTACAATGATTTTGAATAAAATGATAATTGAATATTTGTTAATTAAGTTAGAATTTTATTTTAAACCAACAACACAATTTCATAAAATATTTAAATTTTTATTTCGTTGTACATATATTAAAATTAATCATTCCCAATTGTTTAAGCCAATATTTAAATTGTTGAGCTTTTAGCAAGCTGAGGGTACCCATAAATTAGTGGAAAATCTGAAATACATTCAAGTCTTAGATTAATTTTTTTTGACAAAACAAAATGAGAAAACAGTGAATCCGGAGAAATTTGAAAAAAATAATTTAGGAAAGTACCTATTGCGTTTCCGAACTATTCTTTTCAGGCATTAGTTAAATATTTCTTCAAATTAAATTTTAAAATCAGCAAATTCATTAAATAGCTAAAAAAAGTTCCATTAGTCGGAAAAAAATTCTCTTGACCGAATTTTCAATTATAAGAATAGTCTAAGCTGTAATTTTGTTTTATTGTATTAGGCAATATATTGAGATAAAAAAAATGAATAGATTCCAGCTTTATTTATTGTAGTTGAAATTTGGTATCGAAAAAAAAATTATGCTTTAATTATGTTGTTTTGCTTTTTCTCTTATTAAGTGAACAAAATTTCAATTTTAATTTTTAAATTCGGCTATTATGATCGAATATTTATTTTACTTTTGAATGAAATAAATTTTTGAAATTAAAGTTTAGATGACGAAAAAAGATAAATGGACCCTATGAGCGATTCGGATTCACTGCCAAACTTGGACACGAATGTTGTATCCTCTTGGTTGGATAATCATCCGGAATTTTTGCAAGATTACTTGAAAAAACTTCAAATTCAGCGACGACGAACCTCACTACTTAGTGATAAATCTGGCCTTTTGCTGGCAAGTTTTAATACAGCATGCAACAAAAAATCCAGCATTCAAGAGACCAACTTTCCGGAGCCTTTAACAAGTCCTGCCCAGAATAATTCTAAATTGGCCAAATACAGCTCTCCAAATTCAAATGCAGCATCACTCAAATCTCTTTTCCTCAATTCAACTTCATTAAATCCTTCGTTCAGTGAGCCAAATCTGCCTCCTGCAAATCAATTTAACCAGATTGAACATGAAAATGTCAAGAAGCAAGTGAGCCGAAACAAATTTAGGCAGTTGAGTTTGTATGAAAAGATGTACACATTGGTAAAATGTTTGTATCAAAGTCTGGACCTAAGGACAACTTGTAAGAAAATTTTGAACACTGTGAGCCTGTTATTGGACGCAGATCGATGCTCATTATTTTTGGTAGTCGATGAGGATGATGATGTTGAGACCGGTGTCGAAAAGAATAATGGCACAGAAAACGGAAAAGATAAAAAAATTTTGGTTAGCGTAGTTTTCGACGCCAAATCGAAATGTTTGAACAAATTTGTGAAAAATTACGCATTTGATAGTTTGGACGATGGATCTATTGATGAGGATGACGGTGAGCAAATAAAAATTCCTTATGGTAAGGGCATTGTAGGATACGTGGCTTCAACAGGAGAATCAGTTAACATAATGGATGCCTACAGCGATCCAAGATTTAATGCAACCATTGATCAAAAAACTGGATACAAAACAAAAAGTATTGTATGTCTTCCGATTTTGAATGAAAATGGACAATGTATCGCTGTTGCCGAGGCTATCAATAAACTCGGAGATGAGTCAGATTTGGAAGAGAACAATAATAGCGAAGAAATCAGTTTTACTAGAGAAGACGAAGAGGTATTTACTATTTTGCCAATTTATGTAAAGAGGAATTTTTAAATTAGAAAATTATTTTGTACATTATTTAATGAGAAATTTTATCAAATAATGGTGATTTTAGAAAATTCATTAGATTAGCAAGTTAGCAGAAATATTTATTTATTAATTAGCTAACAAAAATGGGAAGTATAAAATAAAAAAAATAGAAATAAAAGAAATTAAAATAACACCGAATTTCGGCACAATATTCAAAGAAAAAATATTTTAAAAATTATTTCTGTCAAAATTATTCTAAGCTGTCAGTTTTCATCAATTCATGAAAAATTTAAAAACGTTGAATTCAAAAATTTTTGAAATTTTTTTATTTTTCACTTAATGCATTGGTAAGTGCTTCGTAAAAAAATTTAAAATTTTTTTCTTTTCTCAACCTTTGAAACTTAGTTTATATGTAAATAATTTTCAAATAATAAAATAAAATTTTTACCTCTAAAACTCGCAAAAAATTAAACTAAAATAACTAAAGGGAATTTTTTCTCGAAATACGATTCACAGTAAAACAAATTATTTAGACTCTTCTTAATAATAACTTTTATAAAAAATGCCACAAATTTAATAACAAAAAGCAAAAAGAGTAACTATATACTTTTTTCTTCTTTTAGAAAATTTTTAACATTTAATTTTTTCTTTTAATCTAAAGGAGCTTTAGCTCGAGGTTATGTATAAAACCGACACCCATCAATATCGAGAAAAAATAACACCGGGTGTAAATCACCAAAATTGTTATAAAAGCTCAATTTTTGATGCATATAATCCTAGTTATCTGAATTTTACTGTAAATCCTTTTTCATCTTAAAAAAAAATCATCACCGTTAAATTTTGAATTAAAAAAAAACAATAATATAAAACACCCAAAAACACCTTCATGACTTGCGAGATACACCCAAAAGCTGATTAAGTTTTTGAAAAGAATATAAAAAATATATACTAGAAAATGTAGTTTTTTTTACATATTAAATAATAAAATTTTGCCATTAAAAATCGAAAAAACAGCTTTTAAGGTTTTGCGACAATGCACCCTTATTTTTTGTCATTTCTCATGCTTTTCCACTAAACAAAATTGCTATTATGGGTAATCGACCCAAAAGAATCTGAAAATAAGATTAGATTTCTAAATTAGTTTTTAAATCAAATTTATAATTTTTTATTTAAAAAGGATAAAATAAACAAATTGAATTCTGAAATTGGTTGCTAAAACATTAAAAAAAAGTCGAAGATATTGATATTGACAAATTTAATCAATTCTCTTCAGGTTTAATTATCTAAAAAATCTATTAAGAATGTAACTTATAAATAATTCTATTAATTCATCTTTTTTTGAATATTGCGTTAGTTTGTTCCAAATTATCTTTAAATTAAAATTGCTTAAATTTTTACTTACTTTTTACAAGAAATTTTTTTATTTCGGGTTCTCTAATTTAATGTCTATTTAACTCATGTTTTTTCTGCCTCTCTCGAATTTATTTTGACTTATTAATAACTGGATATAAAGAGCTACTTGACATTTAAAAAACAATATAGTAATATCAATATAAAATCACTTAATTTATTTGACTTTTAAATCCTCAAAAGTTAAATATGGCATCATATTTTAAATTGAAAGTAAAAATGTAAATACTTGGATGGATTATCTCGAAAGATTTTACTGCAACGTAGCAAATTAAATTCAGGGCAGTTATGTTGGTCAAGAATCTGTTTCTCCCCATGCTTTCTTTACAGAATTCTCTTACTAACTGGAATGTGTGAGTCCGTTGACTAATTAATATATTTGTATTAGATCTCCTTTTTTATGCCTGCTTTCCAAGTTTGTAATCCCCAAGATCCTTAATCGTTTAAAATAATTTTTCAGTTTTAATTATTCCACCATCTTTGTAGCTCTGTGTTGTATAATTTCTAACTTGGCATCCTCACCTGCAGACATGTTATTCCATGCTACTGATGCAAATTCTAGATGAGGCCTTACAAATGTTGAATATAGTTTCTTGAAAAACTGTATGTTATAGCATTTATAGTCCTCCTTATTGTACCTAGAATAGAACTAGCCTTGTTAACGGCTGATTTAATAGAAAATCTTTTTTAATAGAAAAAATAAAATAAAATTTTTGATTCTGAGATAAAAGATGCACTTTATGAGTCCCTTATTTTTTCTAATAATCTTTTCTTATTGGTTTTTATGTATTTTTTCTTTGTACACCCTATGCAATCTAAACCCATGTATTTTTATTCCTAGTATATAATCTTTTAAACATCTTTTAATTTAAATTATTTAAAAATCTCTTATCTCTAGGCCGAGGTTGCGCCCGAACCCTGTAATTTCTACCATTTTGTTTAAAAAAACATAAGTAATTTCTTTAAGTTTTAAATTTTTAAATTTTCTAAAATTGTCCATAAAGCATACATAAAGTTACTTATTAAATTTAAATTTTTTCAATTTTTAATAAAAATATATTCTTATTCTTTTATAAAGTTAAAGTCTTTTTAAATTGCTTTGCGATAGAAAAAACAGTAATATTTTTTTTTTATTAAACCAAGTTTATAAGGCCCAAGAAAAATTAAAAAGCATTACTATTTTTAATTTCATAAAAGAAAAAGAACATTTTTTAATAAAAACTGAAGACTTTAAATTTTTTATCTATTAACATTTTCGCAATTCGGAAATTTTTTCTTAACGTCAACAAAAATAAATTTCCAGTCCTTGTTCAATTAAGTTCATTCTCTAAAAAAACATCTACAAAAAAAATATATAAAAAATTTGTAATGTTTTTAAATTATTTAAAAGATTTTCGCCAAATTTATGCCGTTTATATCAATCGCCATAAGAAACTCTAATTTGTATTCGCAATCACAAAAAGAAGCTCAAACAAATAAAGTCTTGTTGGAATTGGCAACAATTGTTTTTGATGAATCTGCATCAACAGTTGACCACTTAGTATCCAGAATTTTGTTTAATTCAATTTTTTTGCTTGAATGTGAAAATTGTCAAGTTATTTTGTTCAATACAAATGTTAACAATAATTTAAACACAGGTGTAGTATTTCCACGTCGCCCTTCATTTCACGTAATTTATCATTTTTTTAAAAGAAAATTTCATGATTTAAAATAAATCTAATTTAAAAGGATATTAATAAATACTTTGATCGAGTATACGAACTTAATTACAATGACCTTAAGACAAATGAGAATTTTTCACGTGAAATATTGGTCAAATCAAAGGTTCCAAATTTTACTGTCGATTCACCCGAATTGTCCGTCATAAACACAGTGTCACACTCTGGAGAAGTAAATGATAACCTTAACAATTTTCTTATTAAAATTAATAATTTAAGATTTTGAATGTTCAAAATGCTAAAGAAGACGCCAGATTCAGTCATGTAATTGCCTTGTCTAAACAATTTGAGGATTACTATATAGACCTTATCTTATAGTTCGGTGAAGTGACCAACACAAATTCGTTTTTGTGCATACCAGTGACAAACTGTTCAGATCAAGTTGTTGCACTAATCCTTGCTTGCAACAAAATAAAGAGTTCAACTCTTAACTATTTTTCAAGATCGGACATCAATGTTGCTGAAGTAAATAATATTTTTCCGAAAAATTAAAAAAAAATTTCGAAATATAAATTTTTTTTAAAAAGGCGTTTGCACTGTTTTGCGGGATAGGGATCCAAAATATAATGATGTATGAAAAAGTGGTACGTGCAATGAATATGCAACAAGTGGCATTGGATGTTTTGTCTTATCATGTCTCATCAAATCAAGATGAAGTCGATCAGTTAACAGTAATTGAGATTTTACAAGTTAAAAAAGAAATTGAAAATTGTTTAAGGAAGAAGAAATTCCGGAAGCACACGAACTGGGATTGTATTCATTCTCCTTTGATGAAAATACTCTTGATGACATAGGAACATTAAAAGCCTGCATTTCAATGTTTGGCGAACTGGAGCTTGTCGAAAAATTTAACATACCATACGATGTTTTATGTAGATTTTTTTTGACAGTTAAAAAAAACTACCGCCCAGTAGCGTACCACAATTGGCGCCACGGGTTCAATGTCATGTCAGCCATGTTCACAATTTTAACTGTTAGTAAAAACCAATTTAGTAATTCTTAATTATTCTTATTTTTGTTTTAGACTGGTCAATTTAAAAATATATTTAATGACCTTGAAATTTTGTCCCTTCTGATCGCATGTATTTGCCATGATTTGGATCATAGAGGAACTACAAACAACTTTCAAATCAAGTAAACTAAAAGAAATATTTATTTTATTTGAATAAAATTGATTTAATTTAGAATTCAGAGTCCATTGGCAAAATTGTACACTACTTCGACTATGGAACACCATCATTTTAATCAGTGTATAGTCATTCTTCACAATAATGTGAGTTTTGAAATAAAAAATTGAAAAATTAAACTAATTTTAAAAAATTTTAGGTTAATAATATTTTGACAAATTTAACATCAGCGCAGCATTCCACGGCAATTGACTTAATTGAAAAGGCTATATTGGCCACTGATTTAGCCTTGCATTTTAAGTAAACTTATTCAACATAAGAATTTTCAAGGAAACTTTATAATTTTGTGTAGACATATTGACAAATTCATTGAAAAATCTAATTCGCCGTCAAAAGCTGTCTTTGAGACAACTTCCGAAAAGGAATTATTATTGTAAAATTTGTAAATAGATATTTTGAATTTAATTATTTTAATATTTTGCTTAAAGGAATATTCTAATGACTGCTTGTGACTTAAGTGGTGGTGCAAAACCATGGAAATGCCATTATAGAGTATTCTTAGAAATTATTTTTTCTAAATGATTATGCTTTTAAATGTTCTTAAGTTGTCTCAATTAGTTTCGAGTGAATTCTTTAGCGAAGGTGATCTCGAAAAAGAAAAATTTAAACAAGAGCCGATTGTAATTTATTCCTCAGATTTGAAAAAAAATTATTTTATATTTTTTAGGATTCAATGAATCGGAGCAAATCTGATAAATTACCACAAATGCAAATTCAATTTTTACACAGTGTTTGCATGCCAATGTATCATGTGAGATTTTGTTTTGATTTTTTAGTTTTTTAAATTTGCTTTTATTTTATATAGAGTCTGAGTTTATGTAATCCATTGATGAAGCCTATGCTAGACGGATGCAATGAGAATATAAAACACTGGAAAAAATTTATTCAAAATCAAAATGATAACAAAACTAACATTGAACACAAATAAATGCATTTTTTAACCTGCACTTTTAATAAGCGCTAATTTTTTAGGCCAATTATTTTTTATTCTAAGCATTTTTATATATTTTAATGCAATTATTTAATAAATTTTACAATTATTTTTTCTTTTTTTATCTAAAAATGAGAAAATTTGAATATTTTCAAATTTCTTAGCTTGTTAATGGCATTTTAAAAATAAGCTAAAAATATTTTCTTTTTATTAAAAAATTTAATCGTTAAAATATTCGAATTATAAATATTAAAATTAAATAATGAAAATTTTGTGTTAAAAACTGAATATTATGAATTAGTTTTTAAAAAAAAAAAATAATCAAAAAAATAATTTAAAAAAGAAAAAAATAAATAGAAATTTGAATTAAAAAAAAAAAAAAAAAAATTTTTAGTGATGATTCTATTTGGATAGCAATATTTATGTCAGATTCTTAATAATTAATTGTGCATTTGTACAAAAAACAAAATAATAAATAAATAAATTCGGTTTTACTACTTTAAAGTATAATAAATCTAAAAATATTTAAAAAGAACTAAATAGTCTAATCAAGAATATTTTTTAAAAAAATTTATTCTTTTTAAATCTTGGAATCTTATATTTTTCCTTAGTGGGATTTAATTTTTCAAATTTCTGAAATATTTGATTTTACTTTTGTAAAGGATTCCTGGTAATGCTGCATTGATAAATCATCTTTTTAGGTTCATTGATTTTTTTATAAAAAAAATTTTAATTTAAATTTTAATTTAATTTTGGATAAAATTTTTAAATTCTTTTTGAAATTGATCACACAAATAACTTTAAAAGTCACAAAATATATTAAATATAATCAAATAAGAGACATGAAAGTTGAAAAAAAACACATTTTATTAATTGTATTATAACTTATGGCAAATAGTGTTTTTGTACCGCTATTTTTAATAAAAACTCATTTAAATTAGAAGCGGTTGTAGCCAGTCCTGGTTTAGGGTTTTGAGTCAGCAGAATGTTAGGATCTTTTAATGAATTAGATTTAGCTTTGTCTTAATTTAGAATTTTATTTTTATTATAATTAGCGGTAATGAAAATCATAGGTCATTATTTATTAAAAGTTTAAGTCACATTGAAAATTATATTATCTATTAAAATAAGTCTCTTATTAATAAAATAGATTTTAAATTTTTTGTTTTATTTTGTTTCTCAAAATTTTAATATCCAAATTTTTTCAAAATCAAAAAACCATCTGAATATCTTCTTATTCGGGCACTGGTTCATTCTTAGCTTCCATTAGCAAAAGATGAGTAGAAATCAAGTAAAAAAATAAAAAATTCGCTTTCTAAGCTTTATGTAATTCAAATAGTTAAACCTTAATGCATGATATATCTTATGATTGTACATTAGATGAATTAGAAGAAGATGAGATCGAATTTGATTGATAATTCGCATGACTCGAAAATAACAACCTTAAAGATAAAGTTACAATTAATTACTGTAATTTAAAAAACATACTAAAATGCATTAAATCTTTGAAATCCTTATTATTTTATTCTAATTTGACACTATTATACAATGTCCATTTAATTGCTTTTTTTCTTTTTTTTTATAGAATTAAGCTTTTCAATTTAAATTTTATTTCAATATTGAGCTGAAGAAAAAGACCAAGTTATGAAACAAGCATCATGAGCACAACCAAAACTTAATTTTATTTACAGAGCTGATTCCTCAGTAGGATTTTGCATAATAATCCGTAATTTTTATAAAACTATGTAAATTTTTGAAATTTAACGTAAAACAACAAAATTTTTTAAGATGCCTACAATTGACTGAATTTTCGTAATTTATACAAAAATTCAGTTTTTACGTTTGTTTGATCGAAATTTCAAAAATATTCTAATTTTTTTTATAAGATTAATGAATAAATCTTTTGACAAGCAAAAACCAGAATATATTTTTGTTTAAAAACTACAGTCTTGACCATTCAAACAGTATTTACCATCGTTCATAATGCTTCAAAAGCTTTCAAGAGTTTTCATATTCTTTCACAATTTAACATTATTTCAAATTTTGCAATAATGTTAAATTTATTTTTGCTTAACCATTTCAAATTTAATGTATTAGCCTTTAACAAGTTTTAGGTAATAACTTGTTTTTAATGTTGTTCTTTAAGATTAAAATTAAAATTAAACTAGATTAAAATTTAACTCTTGTTCGAAGTTTAAATTTGTAAGAATTGAATTAAAAGATTCATCTCTTTGATGAAATATCACTAAAAGGTAAAACGAAATTCGTTAATTTTGAAGGAATTTTAGATAGTAAAAATTTTCAACAACTTTTAGATCTTAGTGTTATTCCTTTGTAAAAACTAATTATCCATCTTCTGATGATGATGAGAAAGACTTTATTTATTTTCTTGATATTCTAACTAATTGAGAAATAAATAAAAAAATATGATATTTACAGCACAGTAGCTCTATTTAAATCACTGTAAATCAGACAAATATCATCAGCATCGATAAATATTCACCTATCTGGATAAAATCGCATACTCTTTCAAAAAAGTTTGGTTAAATTAAAATAAGAGCATAGCCCGTATTACCATACAATAGTTAAGTGTCAAAATTTGATAAATATCAACACGTTTTTAAATTGTTAAAATAGCAACCACATAAGGAGTTTGACACAAAAAAAATTATGTAAATAATTTAATTTTTTATGGGTGCTCAGTTTTTGGAAGATATAACAGTGATATGGAAGGTGCTATGGGTTAACCAACAATTTTTCCTTGCAGAAGATCAGGGCTATCTATTGATAAATAATCTTATAAGATGAAAATAAATTTTTTTTATTTTATACTCACCGGTATCCTTAAAAAAAATTTTCTAAAGAAAAGATATTAATGTCAATGTGGGCAAACTTAGAATATAACTTATTTACGGTTGAGAATCCTCAAACTAAAGAACAATTAGTTAATTAGACTAATAAATATTGGAACGAAAAGGTAACTTTAGAATTTTGTAATCGCTTAATAGATAAAATTGGTAATAAAATTATTCCAAAATTATTCCAAAATTATTAGTGTTGGGAACCGTACAAACGGCCATTGATGCGGCCAAAAATTTTTTTGACCGCGAACAAGACCGCCTTGACGGAAGGTTATAAAGGCGGACGGCCGGCCATATGTACGGCCAATTTTAAAACGGACGGCCAATTTGTCGGCCAGACCGGTGGCCGAAAATTACTCAAATCTTTCGGAAAAATTACGGAAATTTCCCTAAAATCTTGTAAATCTTAAAATTAAGCCTCTTATATAGATTAAAGGTAAACCAATATTTGAAATTCAGATAAAATAAAAATAATACAGGTTCATTATGCAATAAATAAATAGTGTATTTTTGCTGATCCCATGCATAAATAATTGAGGATTTTACTTTTCTTTTTTTGCTAAAAAAAAACAACACAGTGTCATTTAACAATTGACTCGAATTGGTTTAAAATAACCAAGTTTTAGGAACGCCAGCCCCCAAGTGCGTTAAAATCATTTTAAATCGTTTTAAATTTGGCCGGCCAACTCGGCGGTCCAAATTTTTGGCCTCCGGTCTGGCCGCCAAATTGGCCGTACATTTGGCCGGCCAGGCTTGGCCGCCTCCCAACACTATAAATTATAGAACTAAAGGGAAAAGCTAGTGGTTTTTAATTATGACATTCAAGAAGAGAGTAATTTTAAATGGAAATAATTAAAAAATCAGATAATTTTGGATTATTAGATAATAATTAAGATATTTTAATTAAGAAAGTTTAAAATGAAAATTAAATTAATATAAAATTGTTTGAATTAAAATTTTTTTTAAATAAATAGAAACAAGAGATATTCTATTTTCACATAATATCCCCCTTTTTTTCACATAATATCCGACACTATTAAAACGACTAAAATTAGAAAGATAATTTAAAAAAAAAAAAAAAAGTAATTAAATACTTAACTTTTAATTGATTATAATTTTTTGATTAATCATGCTTTTTAAATTTAAGATATCGAAAAATTTTATAACTAACTAGCAAAAATTTATTTAACCGGTTAACCAGAAAGGTTTAACCAGAAGCTTTCTCAGCTTTTTAATTCTAGTTCTTTTCATATAGAAATTTTCTTATTTCCGAAAAGCTGTGCTGGATCGTATTCTTAATTTGGTTACAATCATTTTTAAATTGATGGGCTAACTCTAAGTTGATGTTTTATATCTCAACAACGGTGGCTTTTATATCTTGAAGTATATCTAAATATGAATCTATCAGTTTTATAATAGTTTTAAAATACTTTCAAAAAACTTGGAGTTTGATTGTTCTTAGTTTTTTAATTTCAATCGACTCTTTTTTGAAATTGATACATGGCAACTCATCATCACTTTCTAATTTATATTTTTCTCCCAATAAAACAACTTCATCTTGGGAATCATTTAATCTCTTTATGTCATTTTTTTTATCTTCTTGAAAACACAGCAAAGCCGGGTCATTTTTTTGAAAATGATTTTTTTTAGATATTATATTAGAAGTTTATTACATAAGAAATATTAGGACTAAAGAAGTATAGTGAAGTGAAATGAAGGTATTGGTAATCAAAACCGATTTTTGTAATGCTAAGTTAATAAACAAATTCGCAAAGTAAAAAATTTAATTTGCTAGATAGGTAAAAAACTAAGTTAGAAAGCATTTTGCTAGGTATTATTTATTGGTTTTTCTAGCTAAAAAACAAAAAATGCTGGATATATTAAAAAAAATGCTATGTTAAAAAAAAATTCGTCATGTAAAATAAAACAATAACTAAGAAAATTAGAAAAATATAAAAACATTTCCATTGCCTCATAAGAGCTTGCAATGCTTTGGCTTGACGACCACATTTTCTTTATTCTCCGACTGGATCATCCTTT
Organism: Brachionus manjavacas; assembly: GCA_019054805.1. Taxonomy (NCBI): domain Eukaryota; kingdom Metazoa; phylum Rotifera; class Eurotatoria; order Ploima; family Brachionidae; genus Brachionus; species Brachionus manjavacas. The sequence goes on along the minus strand of JAHQIY010000003.1, from coordinate 8,627,886 downwards.
GCAGCAGCAGGAACTTTTTTATATTTTAATCGCATTGCTTGACCAACTAGATGTTTTCAAATAATCTTTCATAAAACGTGGACAATTGCATGATCTATTTTTCCAATTTCCATTTGAGCCAGCATTTGGTATTGTCATGCACCAAACTATTAATTGTCGAGTATCTTTGAAATCTATTCCATGCAAGATTGGAATAATTTAGTACGTCAACCTCTTTGATTTTCAGTTCTGCAAAAGTTGGTACAAAATAATCTTTACATTTTGGAATTTTTTAAGTTTTATTCAACTTTAGATCAATCGGCTATTCTTTATAGGAGATACGATGATTTATTTCGGATGTTGATCGATCAAACGACCAATTTTTGACCATATCGCAGCTAAAAAATAAAAATTGTGATAAAGCTAACTGTTCTCTTGGTGTATTTTTATTCTTGGTTACATTATTAGTTGCTTCTAAAGCATCACTATATTTTACATTTTTGTAACTTTCATACAAGCCATCTAAAGTGTCAACCAATTCTTTTTGAAAATAAACTACAAAATCTTGACATTTTTTCCATTTCTTTATAAATAAAGGAATTACTTTCTGAAATATGTTTCTAGATGCAGAAATTTGAAACATTCGAATATCTTTTTTAATTGATTCTTTGTTGATTTCATTTGATACCTTAGCTTCTGCCTGAACATTTGGCAGGAGCAAAAAAGGTTGATTTTCAACATTTTAATTAAAAAAATTATTTTAACCTCAAAATTCAAGTTCTTCAAGGCTTAATAATGTTTTTCAAAAATTTTTCTTTTCGACTCTTTCTAAGAAAGCCTAACAATATTGTCTTTTTTGGAACTTTCACATTTTGTTATCTCAGTAAGTCCTTATTTTGCTGCAGGAATATTTTATAATTCACTAAAATTTTCCTAAAAAAAAATTATTTATTTAAAATTTTTCAAAATTTAATTTTAATGTTTATACTTCAAATTTTATGAAAGAGCATTTCTTGTTTGTTTAAAAACCCTAATGGTACGCATATATATTTAAAATTAGAAAAAGACAATTAGGAAATTTAGTCTATATTTATATAAATTTAATTAAAATTCGATTAATAAAATTGTGTTGATTGCCAGAAAATCAATAAAATTGATGATCATCAGTGAATTTCTCGCGATAGGGTTCTATTATGATATTTTTTAAAACAAAGATCTGATCAAAATTCTCTTCCTCTTCTAAACCTCGTTAGTTCTTTGCGTCATCTTTTATTAAAAGAGGTGCAGATAAGAAATTTTATGCTGTATAAGTGTTCTTATCTCTCAATTTTTTTTCAAATTTTACAAATTTTTAACTTCAACTGTTTTTTAATTAAATAGAGCTACATATAAAAATTATATTAAAAAATGAAAAAAGGTCAGATTTAATCTAAAAATGACATTAATTTCATGAAAACTAAATGAAAAAAAAAACTAGCTAATTAAAATATTGAATTTGAAGTAAAATTAACAAATTTAAAAAAATGATGACTTTTTTTAGCGTTTTAGATCCTAAGCATTTGAAAACTATTTTTAAAAAATTGTATTTGATTTTTAGGAATTAATGAATAAAAAAACTTTTATTTTAGATTTGATTGATTTAGTTTTAAATTGAATAAATAATGAAGCATTCTAAATGTTAATTTTTGTTTTTTAAATCTATTTTAATTAATGCTTAAAAATTTTAATTTTTCAATAATTCATTATCGAAGACGGTCATTAGCAAAAGTTTAATTTAAAAAACAATTAATGCTAATTTCATTAATTATTCTTACAACCTTATAAGAAAAGAAGATACAGTTCCTTGATTTGGACAAGTTTTGCAACAAAAAAGTTTAAAAAACAAATGATTGAATTTTTAGTTATGATGATATAGTTAATTTGATGCTTTTTTGAAGAATATTATTTTGAAACTTCAAGAAACTGATATTAAATTCTAGATAGAGTTTATTCGTGATCTTTTAGCAAATAGCTTCAAAATAAAATAAATCAATTAAGATTATTCTCAACAAAAAAAAATAATTTTTATAAAGTTTTTGCATTTACAATATTTTTTTTTAATTTTTATTTTAAAAAAATATTTATACTGAGAAAAATAAATCATTATAATATATTTTTTTGAACGAGACAACAAGGGCCGGTTTTTAAAAAGCTTCCTTAATCGATAAGCCTTACAACTTTACTTTGTAGTTCTAAGGAAAAATAAATGCTTTGATAGGAATTTTAAAAGAGTGAAAGAATTTGCAATTTATCTTTAAACTTTTTTAAAATCAATAATATTTTAATGATAATAAAGACTAATGTATTTATCAAGATTTTTTATGGAGAAGATTTACTCCTATTTGTGGATTTTTTTATGATCCTCAATTCATATTACTACTGGAAAACGATTTTACAAATATGATTTTCGATTCTTAAAAGAAATATTAAATGGATAAATTTGTGACAAAGATTGATTTCAAATGGATTAAATTTTTAATATTTTCATCTGAGTGTTTTTTTACTTTGATCATTTTTAAATTTTTAAAGTAATTGAAAAATGCAATGAGAATGGGTAGAATTTTTTAAATAATTAGAACAATTGGTTTTGGTCAAATTTGTTGATAATTTCTTTTATTTATAAGATTTAAAATCTAAGTCTTTAGAAAATTATTAATTTTTGACATTTTTTTGGGATAATTTCTGCTTACTTTAAGTCAAAATTTGTCAAAAAAAATTAAGGTCCACTATTTTGGTCGCACCGCGAGAAAAAATATTTTTTATGCTTCAATCTTTTATTTGTCCGATGCGGTGACTTCTATACCAGTTCGGAGCCGGTGCTATAAGAGTTAATGGAATAAAGAATCAGCAGCTTCCCTTTTATCCGCTAGAAAAGAAAAGGATTAAATCATTTTATTTTAATCTTTTTTTTAATTTAATTATCTCTATTAATAGCTAATTTATCAAAAATTCGAAATTTAAACTCAAACTATAAAGAAAATTAAGAATAAAAAAAAATTTTATATAAGAAGAAATCTTTATTTAATCTCCTCTCTTAAAAAAAAATTTACTTAAATTTCTATCTTCATGTTTACTACGATATCCTCTAATCTTAATGTTGCAAGCCAAATCGATTTTTTAGATTCACAGAAAAAGCATAAAATTCTTCATTTGTTTTTAATTCCTTCTTGCTGATAAAAAAAAAAAATTTCCCTGTTTTGGTTCTTTTAATGTTCTTTTTATTTAAATTAAATGTTTTTTTTGATTCATCTAGATTTGAAGCTAATTCATATAATTTTCGTCTTTATTAGTTATTTATTTTTTTCAGTTAATTACGCAAAAAATAAAATATTCAGTAAAATTATAAAACGTTCATTTTATCATTTTTTACGTTTAGCATCGTAAATATAAAAATTAACGTTTTAATATAATATACGATTACAAATGTAAATAAATCTGAATCCTTTTGGGGCTTTTTAACTCAAAAGCTCTAAGAAAATATTGATTTAGAAAAAATATTTATAATATTATTTTTTAATAAATTGAAAAATTGGAAAATTTGAATAAAGCAGTAGTAAACTACCAAGATCAGTCAGTGCTTTGAAATCAATACAATCGATTTCCGATTTTTCAGCAATTAAAGTCTTCTTTAAAACTTTACCTATAGTTGCTCCAGTTACATAAAAAATTCCGTTCTTTTTTCTCTGTGTTGCTGTAGAGTTATCTATAGTTATTTTCTATATAGAATAAACTAAATAGAATAGTATTTTAATTGCTGAAGAATTTGGTCCTTAATATTATTGTTATTTTTCTTGGGCTTTAAATAAAATTAACAATTAGAAAAATTGAAAAAATTAATTAGTTTGTGTCAAAAATATTTGACATGCTGAAATTTAATTAAATTTAATTAATAATGAATTAAAGAATATTAGAAATTCAAAATGATTTATACTTTTCAAGATTTAATTTTATTATCACTTCATGTTTATCTGTCAAATACGTTTAAATACTGGTCGATTGAAAGTGATACAAAAATCTGTTGATCATATTAAACCTAGTAAAAGAGCCTAGTAATTTGCTTGAAGTTACCTTTTGAAAAAGTAATAACTATAAATGAAAAATTCATTATAAAAATATTAAAGTTTCATTTTTTGTAAGAACAACTTAAGATTACAAAAAAAAATTTTTTTCTTGAACTCATATTAAAAAGTCAATCTAAATTCATCTTATCTAATTTGTAATGAGAACTTAGTATTTTTACCAATTTCAACAATCTATTAAAGCTAAATTAAAGCATTTATTTTTACTTCTCCTGGCGGAGGTTAATTTTAATTAAACAAAAAAAATAATTATTGATAAATTAATAATTAAGCAGGAAAAAATTACTAATTTTTGACAAAAAATTTTTTTGCATAATCTAGTACATTTTAATGAGATTACTTTAATTTTTTTTATTTCATTTGAGAAATAATATCCAAGGTTTGGAGATTTTTATCATATAATAATAATTTTTCCGATTAAAGATACTAAGTTAAGCAACATATATATATTAAAAATCTTGATAAATTAGAAATAATTAAAATAAATTGATAGATGTTATTTATCTCGATCACTAAATTTAGAATAAGATGTATTTTCTTATTTACATAATTAAGTTTGATTAATATTCATAGTCAAATCTTTAATATCGATTGAAGAAAAAATAAATATTTATATTGTAAATAAGAGCACATGCGGTTAAGATTACAATTTTAAAGCCAAAAGCAAAAGAAAAATTTAATTTAATTACACAAAAATTTCAAAAGAATAAATGAAACTTTTTAAATAAAAAATAAAAAATTGAAATCAGAATTGAATTGTTAAAAAACTTTATTTATGACAGATCGTTGGTTTCCAAATAAGCTGAAATTTATTTTGCTTGTTCAAAGACATTTTAAGAATAACCTTTTAACATTAATGTACATTTATTGAGACAGAAGTAAACTCAATTGATGATTTTGTTTAAAAAATTTCAAGAGATAAATCTTGGGTTAAGTAAAAAGAAAATTTAAATTATATAAATGAATTATATAAGAAAATTAAATATAAAAATCTTTTCTAGATAATTCACCAAGGCTGGTCAATTTTTTAATTAATTATTGAAGAAAAAAATAGAATAAACTAAAGCAAAAATAATTAAATATTTAATTCCAAATGAGAAGAAGGCGAACAGATTAAATAATCTTAATTGTGAATCATTCGTTTTTAATTTTTTTTCACAAAATATTGAATGATATTATTATTATTTAAATCTGGTAGTTAAAACGCTTCAAAATAAAATGAAATTTCAAAATTAAGTTAATATTAATATCGAGAGTTTTATTATTAATTCTAAAAACTAAATAATTTATTTTCTTAACGCTCGAGTTTCATAATTAGAAGAAAACATGTCAAAATCCACTTTTTAAATTTCGGTTGATTTTTGCCTTAAATAATAAATATGTTAAAATTAAATAATTAATTTTGGTAATTTAAGAAATTCGAAATTTACAGAATTCATGCGAAAAATTTCTTCTAATTCAATAACTTCGATACAAACTGTCCATAAATAACCATATCTAAACGAATGATTAAAGTATATAAAAAAAATTACTAACAAAAAAATGGTTTAAATATTAGAATTGTCTACTAATCTATCAGAATTCAAATGATATTTAAATAAAAATTTATTAAAATTTACCCCAATTTTGGTAACTTATGCTATTAATCTAATTAAAAATTAAAAAAAAATAAATAGGTAATTAAGCTTTCTAATTTTCAAAATTATTTGGAACAAAAAAATTTCAAGTAGCACGTAAAAAGGAGAAAATCGAAAACCATAAAAGGAATAAAATTAAGTAAATATAATAAACTACTTCATTTAGTGATTATCCAAATATTTGAAAATATTTTTAAAAGAAAATGAGGTTAAATTTAAAACAAATTGCTGACAATTTATTTGAATTCTAATCATTATATTTAGGCATTTAAATGTTAAATTCTAAAAATTTGAATAAAATAGGACATTTAATGTGACTTAATTGAAATTAAAATTTACAAATAGGCAACAAAATATTGAAAATTTGAATATCAATTAAATCGAAAATGAATTTGTTTAATATTTATATTTGAATATTCACCTTTGATAAGTGAAATAAATTCACTAATTTTTTCTAAGAGAAAAGTTTTGAAATAACGCCTTAAAGCTAATTTTACTACATGCTTTAATATCAATTTAAGATAAAATAAATAAATTTTCATTTTGTATATAAGAGCACATGTGGTTATGTTTACATTTTGAAGCCAAAAACAAGTAGAAAAATTTAACTTATTCACTTCAAAATTGGCCGGATTATGCGAAAATCTTTTTGATAAAAATAGGAGGTTGAGATGCAAAGAAATAATTTTTTATCCATAAATATTAATTAATAAAAATTATGGCACCATATAATGATTTTGCCAAGTTACTTAAGAGCACGCAAAATCATAATCTTAATTTTAATGAATAACGGAAAATAATGTAAATAATCTAAAGTAATGTGTTATTTACCAAGGTTTAAATTAAAGTAAAGTTTAAATTCTGACGCTTATTCCATATGCACAATACTTTCTTTAGCAATAAAAATCTTTAAAATAATCCTAAATGGTTTCAATTAATTGAATTTAACATATCGAGTAACAAAAAACTTGATATTTACTTGAATTTTTTTTCTTGATGGAATAGCTTAATGCCATGCTGTCTTAAGATTCTTAGGATGCGAACATTTTCAAACAATCTCGGTTTCAAGCATCAATTTAATGGCTTATTGCAAAAAGTCAACTTATATTTAGCTAGTTTAGTGCTGATTTTAAAATAAAAAATATTAGAAAATGTATATTAGCAGTAAATGATTATTTTTTTATTTATTTATTTGTTTTCTGTACCGAGCTAGAGCTCCTTCAGAATAAAAAAAAAAAAAAATAAAATTAAAGTTAATAAAATTAGATAAAAAAAAAGAATCAAAATAGAGTAAATAAGCTAAAAAAAATGAAAGTTGAAAAGACATAAATTGGAAAAGATTGTTACATGTGGAGCCTTTATTATCGGATAAGTTCATGTTCCATTAATGTTTAAATTAGTGGCGAATTAATTTTGTTTTTGTATCGTGTTGATGAATTATTTTTGTTGTTAATTTGGATTCTTTTAATTAGAGTCGAACCCGAATTTTGAATTAGTTGCCAAAATTGATGTAAATTTCAAGCTTTTGCTAGTTAATCATTTTTGGTAATAAAAAAATTCAGTTTATTATTGTTGATTAAAATGTCCTGAGAATATCTCATTTTTATCATTTATTTAATTTTTTTGTTGTGAGATTGTTTCATTACTAGATTTTTGGAATTTTATTTTTAGGTAATAATTTTTCATTTTTTAAAAAAAAACACAAAAACACAACTAAAAAAAAAAAAAAAAAAAAATTATTTATCTTTATTTTCTTTTACTTCTCCTTAAAGGAGGTTAATTCAATTCAATAAATAAATAAATTACTAGATTTTTCACCTAAGACTGTTTTACTGGTTTGTTTTACAGTTTTATCATAAATTTAATTAGACTATGGTTTTTATCAAAATTAGCTTTAAATTTGGATGGGGTCTAAATAGCAAAATAAATTCGAGCGAAAAATTATTTAGGAACAATCGTTTAAAATTTATCATTTTAATGTTTTTTTCTAGAAAAATGAATTCGAGAAAAAAATTGAGCTGAAAATTTTGAATTTGAATTCTTTATTTTTTGTATATATGGATCTGTATACTTACCGAGCATGCGCCCTTTCCAATTGTTAAAATATAACGAAACAATTCAAAAATTTTATAGAAAAAATTATTGAATAAAATATAAAAAAAGAATTTTTTTTTAAATATAAAATTGAAATAGTTAATGATAGGAAAAAATTTCGATAAAATAATTTTATTAAATGAACTTAAAAAATTTAATTAATTTTTGTGGATTAGTAGGTTTCACCCTTATACTAAAATAATTTCATCGGTAATTAATTCTATAAAAAGTTATAAATAAGTCTGAGTTGTCAATAGTTTCAAGGAGGCTTTATAGAAAAGATTCACGAGCAATGCATTTTTAAAGCGATTCGAAGTTATAGTCTTTTAAATCTATCAATAAATAATCTTATTTAAAATCAATTATAACTAGACAAATGATAAGGATTAATGATACTATAAAGAAATATTTCCCAAAATAAATTAAATGAATATTTATGAAATATTTTATTTCAAGATCTTTTAGTTTTATTGAAATTGAGAAGAATAAAATTCTATTATAATATACTCCGTCGCAATAAAATCCTTTTAAATAGGAAAAAAATTTTGAATTTAAGATTTTTTTCAAATATCCATGTTTATAGTTAAGTTTTTTCACTTTTTTTAAGCTTTGATTTACTTTTATAAATTAACTAATTGTCGACTTTTTATTTTTCAATTTTTTTAATTTAACTAATTTAATTTTCTAATATCATGCTTCAGATAAACTTCATTTAATTAAAACTTTTTAGAAATTAATGTTTTAAAAAGCATTACAGAGCCGAATCATGGGCATTTTAAGTCGCTTAGTTTGAGTACAGCATTTTTAGGGAAAAAATTGAAAAAATCCTAAATTTGAAATCTACATTTAAATTCTTAAGACTTTTGATTGAACAGAAAGTGACAATATCATTCACGTTTTTTTGGCATTAATAATTTGAAAATATGTGTAAGACTTGAAAATAACCAAAAACGAGTATTCTTTTAATTAAGATCAATTCATGCACATCCAAGATTTTAGAGTAGGAGCTCTAGAAAAAAAGAATTTGTCAATTAAAAACTGATTTAGATAGAAACCTGTAGCTAATCGATTATATTTTTTCTTTAAAATCATCTACTTTTTTGATATTTTTTTTCAATTTTCAAAATTCATTTAAAATAAAATCAATGTTAAATTTTAATAAGTTGATTATTTTTGAAAATGCCAATATTTAATGATTTAATGAATATTTTCCGATCAAAACTCGAGCTAATTGAATCATTTTAATTACCCCAGGGTTGTTCTTTTCCTAAATTTTCTATTTGATAAAATTAATAATTAAAATTAAGATAAGAAATTACTTAAACTTCAACATGACATTTTCATTAATTTTTATAGAATCTCGTTAGCTCGGAAAAAATTTCATCTAATCTTTTTAAATTTCGAACAAAAAATAGTAAATTTTTTTTCAGAAAACATTTTTTTGTAAAGCTCAATGTGAAAATTGTTGATGACTGGTAATTTATATTTATTTAGCGAAATAAAAAATGAATTCAAATTAATCTTAAGTTTATTTTGAAAAATTTGAGAGCTAATTTAATATCGGGTGTCAAATAATGAAATGGAGTGATGAAAATGGTTGGTAAAAGATAGTTGAATTTGAAGAATAAATAGGTAATCTAATATTAAAATTAAATTTTTGAAAAGCTTAATAGAAGAAATTTGAGACCATTTAAGGAATAAAACATTTAATTATGTCAAAATGGCTCAATATTGAAGGAATAAACGAATTTGTTTAATGACCACGAATCAATGATTTATTAATTTTTTTTTATAGGAGTATTATTGATTAAATAAGGACCAAAGTGTTAAATTTTGTGCTAGATTGAGAAACTTTAAAAAGGCTACTCTGGGTCTTAAGAATGGAACGAATAGATAAAAAATAAAAGCTCATAAATGCCTGATATTGACAAAAATCAAATTTAGCGAAAAATTTTTTGTTTGAAAAGTTTTGATTGTTGATTTAAAAATCAAATTTCCTGCTAAAACGCTTTTTATCTTTGGCAAAAATTAAATTAAACTTGATTATATGTCATTAGAACTAAAGAGGAAAAGTTGCTTTATAGATAAGAATTATTTGTGTAGCCCAAGTAGTTCGAATCATGTCAGGCGCATTTTTTTTGAAGATGATATCAAATTTAGAGAATAAAGAATGACATTGAGACTTTGGGGATCAATTATCGTGAATCAGATTTAGTTCTAAAATTTTCTAGCTGACAATTTCAATGATTATTGGACATATTAGTAAAAAAATTTCACTTTATGACTCGTCTGAATTCAATCGCAGGTAATTGTATGCGACTTCTTAAAATTAATGGCTTCAGACTAAATACGATAAAAGATTCTTCCATTAATTAGACTAAAAACTTTTCTTATTACGTTTTAGTATTTTGTATCTTCATTTACAAAAAAAATCTAAAACAGAACTTTTTACTGTATTAGCAAAGATTTGAAAATAGAAAATGTTTGTTTATCCGATGTCTAACAGAGCTTTAAAATGATACAGTGAAAATTATTTTATTAAAGGTTATATTGAATAAGGTCTTTAAATAAATTTTCATTCTTTCATACTTAAAAGTCTAAAATGCGTATTTTTATCTAAATATAATATAAATTTTGATTTGTAAGATTTAGATTTTCAATTTTTTTTTTCTTTTGATGATTAGTCTCAAAACGAAGAACTTTAAAAGGACTCATAAGTAGTATTTATTTAAAGATTTTAATTTATTGATCCTATTATTCATCTACTAATTTTTTTATTTTATTTTTAGTCATTTTTTTCTAAAGCTAGATACAGAATTACAAATAAATAATGATAACTAAAAAAAAGCAATTTAGAAAACAAGTTTTTTAAAATATTTTACGTAATTGATTACTTCAGTTTCTATGGTTAATTTATGAGTAAAATAAAGACAACTATTGACAATTGATTTGAATTATCAAAAAAAAATTCAAATTAAAAATACAATTTTTATTGTTTATTATTGAGTTTATTTATTTAAAAAGATCGATTAATTCAGTACAATTCTCTGTGAAACTCATTAAATTCCAGGACAAATTTAATTAAATTTTTAGTTTTTATGTGTCGATATTAAGAGAAAACCAAATAAATTATTTAAAATAGTTTTATTTATTTGTTAAATAAAAAATTTCAATTAAACTCGGTTAGTTCGTAATATTTATCTGCAAGAAGGAAAATGAATTTATTAGTTTTGTACCAAAAAAATCAAAGACCAAAAATTAAATTCACTAAATTGAAAAATAATCACATTTTTACACATTAAATTAAATTGAAATATCAGAAAATTTTTTTTTGTAGATCTTATTTTATATTTCAAAATCCATAATTACCCAGTATTATAATTATTTTTTTAGAAATTTCAAATTCCGTTTCAATATTTATCAACACTTAAAAATCTAATGCAGTGTTTTTGTTTAACAGAGAGAAAATAATCCGATGTAACAAATCAACTCAAGGATAATTTATTTAGTGTTTTCTTTTCGTATTATTCTAGCTTTACGCATTTATTGGTTTTATATAAAATCATATTAGTTGTTAATTGTTTTAATCAGCGCTGAATTTATTTAAATTTTGAACTAAACTCAATTTGAGCAGAAAAAATATACATCAGGAAATTTCGTTGATATTTATTTTGATAAAATTATATTATATTAAAACGAAAAGCTTTTTAGTTATCATATTTGCGTAGTTCCGAATTTTCAATATATTCAAAATTTTTGTTTTAATTAAATGTATGAAAAAAAATCTGACTGGGGATATTTTTTTCATCATATTAAGTCAAACTTTGGCTTTCAATTTTGATTTCCAACCTACAATTAAATGGAAAAAAGCCGATTAATTATTTAAAATTTTGTTTTAAATAATCCATTTATAATTATTGACATCGCCAAACATCTCATTGATGAATAAAGAATATAAAGCTAATTGATTTTGATTACGAATTTTTTTTTCAATACAAGAATTAGGTTCTAAATTAATGCAATAGTAAGAGATGTATTTTAATTTTGAAAAGCGCTTAAAGCTACGAATAATTAAGTATAAATTTCGGCTGAGTTTTTTTTAAATGGATTTTAAACAAGGATAATTTTGAAAAAGAAAAATAATAAGACATTAAAATGGTTCATAAAGTTTAGAAAAAAGAATTCAATCAACATGTTTTTTCTGTTTAAAATTTGAAAATAATTAAAGGATGTTATTCGTGTCAAAAAGAACTTAAACATTCTTAAAATTTTCCACAAAAATAAATAAATGTTTTTAATTTTGCATTTGTTTAATCCTTTTTTTGAATTTCTTCTTTTTGTTTTTTAAGTGAATACAAGACTGCTTAAATTTTCAAAAAATTTCCGTATAAGCATTTAATACGTGTTCTAATAGAAGCTGTCTTTCTCAAGCTTAAATAGTTGAATAATGATTTTGCAAAAAAAAAATTGAATAAAGTAAGCATTTTTGTTCAAAATGCGTAAAATAAAATAGTTTCATACTTACAATAGAATATTTTACAAAGAAAAAGTTATTTTTAAATTTTTTATCTCATTTCAGGCGTAAATTTTAGATTTTTTTAATTTAATCTTTTAGGCTATATAAGTTTATTTGTAATTTTTTTTTTCAGATTGAACGAAACTTGTTTTGAATTAATTTTAAGTTGTCCTAAATTGATTTAGTAAAAAAGGTTTTTTTTCAGTTGTAATTTTGGTAAAAAAATCATTAAAAGAGGCAATTTAAAGTTCATGATCACATTTTCAAAACTTAATTGATTAAAATTTAAATAAAATTGATGAAATCAGCTTTTTTTTTCATTAAGCATAAATTTTTATTATTTTTATTAAAAAAGCAACCCGTTTATTTCTAATCGATCTTCAATTGATTCTTCTAAAATCTAAATTTAAAATCCACATTTAGGTATCCAAATTAAGTCTCAAACGAACGCTTTAAATTAAAAATTAAATTTCACAATTAATTAAAATATATTAAAGCGAAACAAAGTTATATTTTGTATTGCAAAATTTCACAATATTGATTAAAGTTTATTTACTTCAAAAAAATTTATTTTAATCTAAAGCTAAAAATTTTGATTTAAAATTCACTTTTGATCATTAATTTCAATTTGCCATTTAAAGAATATTCAATTCTTTTAAACTAACTTTATTTCAAATTATACTTTTAAAATTTATTATATATTTTTTAATTATTAGGTTTTATTTTAAGATGTGATAGATAATATTTAACAGTTTAAAATGAAAATAAATGCCATTTGATTAAACACTTTAATTTAAAAGAATAATTTTTTTACCTAGAATAGCAACAATTAAAAATAGAGATAAAAACTGTTGAATTAATCCTAATTAGCAGAGGGGTTAAACGAAAGCAGATTTCTAAATGTAAGCTATCCGAAGTCTTATAAAAGTTCAAATTGAAAATATTTAAGATTCTTTTTGTTGAGATAAAAACTAAAAATTCGAAAAAAAAATTTATTATTCAGACGAAGCAATATTTAAATTTAATAGAAAAAAATAGGAATAAAGATATTTTCCACTTTATCAAATTTCATATTCCAACTTTCAATTAATGATTAATAAAAATATATCTAATGATTATTTTTAGTTTAAATTTCCAATATTTTAAATGCGACTCATTGGAGCCTTCTAAATGAAATTTAATACTAAAACGATTTCAATTTTTGACACAATTTTCAGTTTAATTTAGATTTAATTTATTTAAAACATTTTGAGTGATTATTACCAGTTTGGCTTCGATTTAAATTTACATTTATTACTCAATCATGAACTAAAATTAGTGAAATATTCGACTCAAAAATGAATTGGTATCAAAATAATAGTCTCAACGAATCGATAAACCAGTTGACAGAGCCGAGCAGTTATTCTCTAAATCTTTTCGAATGGTGCCTTTTGTTCATTTCGATTTTGATTTTTATCATCGGTATTATTGGTAATCTTTTGGTTGTTATAGTTGTCCTAAAAAATTCACAAATGAGAACTATTACAAATATTTTTATCGTAAATTTGGCAATTGGTGATTTTTTTGTCATTTTAATTTGTCTTCCACCGACAATGATTAATGATCTAAGTGGTACATGGTGGTTTGGTAAGACTATGTGCAAAATAATCCCCTATGTACAGGTCAGTTAAGCTTTGAATAATAATCAGTCAAAGGAATAAATTTTGGCATTGTAAAGTTAAATATCAACACACAACAGATGAAATTTTTATAAATTTTAGTTTAGGTATAAAAAGTCAAAAAACTTTCAAATAAATTAAATGGTTTTGGGTATTTCATAAAAATGAATCAATTATGAGTCAAGTCCAAAATTTTTGTTTATCTGGATACGAACTTTACTTTGTGATTAAGTTTTTATCAATTTATTAAGTTTATTCAAAAAAAAATACATTCAATAAAATGCTAAATTTTTAGAAATTCTGCTTCACCCAAAAAGTAACTCTATAAAATATATGAAATCCTCTAAAATTGTACCCAATTTAAAATAAGTAGAAGAAGCTTTGCACATTTATTTCAGAATTATGATTTTGGGGTGTAGCGAAATTGCTACAAATGAACAAATGTAGCTTTTTCGTGATTTAATTTTTTTTTAATTTTTTTTTTAAATCGACTTGGTAAATTGAAAATTTGTTCAAGTTATTTTCTTATTTTATTTTCGAATTTAAATTTTCAAAAAAGAATGGAGGGGTCCAAATGTGGTAACTTCCAGTCAAAAATAAACTCGAACAACATTAATGTTATTTTTAGAACTTGTTTTTTCTTCATGATAAAATATTTATTTTTTTTTAAATTCATACTTCTGGGTACATTTAAACATTTAAATCAATCACGGTAAATATCGATATCCAACAACAAAGAAAAATGAATATTTTTACTAAAGCATAAAATTTTAGACTCAATTGGTTAAGTTTTTTTTTGAAGTTAAAAAAATATTGATACTTAACTCAATAATGTCCGATTCTTATCCAATTTGAGTGTTTTAATTTTTTTCTTAAATAAATTTTGAATTTTTAGTATATCTCAGTATGCATTAGTGTGCTTACTTTAACTTCAATATCATATGAGCGCTATTACGCCATTGTTTATCCATTAAAGTTTAAAGCGTCGAAATTTAGGGCCAAAATAATCATCTTGATCATATGGATATTTGCTATTTTAATTAATTTGCCTCATCCAATTGTTATAACCATGAAAAGAGACACAAGCATATTTTAGTAAGGAAATAAATTTAAAATTTAAAATTGGATAAAAAAATTATTTTTTTTCTATTAAAAGCTGTTACCCGACATGGGAACAAATTTACCAAAACATATTTGACCTAACCATTTTTTTGATATTGTACATTTTGCCGATGGCTTTAATTTTTTACACGTACTCCCGAGTCTTAAAGGTTCTATGGCGTTTGGACAAGAGCATTGCTTGGAATGAGAATGACGAAAAAAAATCGCTGACCAAAAGTAATGCTCAAAAGTCAGCTTTCCGTTCTTACAGCTTTAGAAGCAAGTCTAATATTGATGATATTAGCATTACAGTTGCTAGTGGCAGTTCAAACGCAAGATCCAAAATGAAGAATCAACTAATTGCCCGGAGAAAAGCAGCCAAGATGCTTATTATAGTTGCTACTATGTTTGGTGTGTGCTATCTTCCTATACACTTGCTAAATATTCTTCGGTACAAAAAATTAAATTAAAAAAAAATTTTTTTAAGATTGTTTCTTTAGATTTACTGGTTCAAATTTGTTGGAAAACGCTCTCGGTGCATATGCTAATGTTATTTTTCAAATAGCCCACTGTTTAGTGTATCTAAATTCGTGTATAAACCCGCTAATTTATCATGTTATGAGTGGTAAGGCAAAACTTGAACTTAAAGTGAAAATAATTAAGTTTTTTTTTTTTTATTAAAATTAGATAATTTCCGCAAAGAGTTCAGTAAAATATTGTTCTGCAAAAAGAGTAAATCATATTTTTTTAATTACTCGGAATATCGCCATAACGACTTACAATTAAAATACATCCACGAGCTGAAAAATCACACAACAATGCAAAAGAACTTGAACGAATATGACCATAACTTGAAAATGCTTAGAATAGCCAGAAAGACAAATTTATTCAATAATGTGCTTAATGAAAGCTTTAAATCAGATGGATCGAAAAATAACTCGGTGACAGATTCTATTCCACATTCTAAAAAATAACTTTTGAAATTTAACCTGTGTTACATGTTGAATAAAATTTTATCAAACTAATAAAACAATTTTCGTTATTTTTTATATTATTTTTTTTTGAAAGAATTTTCAGGAAAACCCTCCCAAATATTTTGTAATTTGAAGGTTAATTTTATTTTTAAGTAGATAGTGAAATTTTTTTAAAATTATATAAAAATTTTTTGAAAATTAAAAAACTGATTTATTTTGTTGTCAAAACCCTAAAAATTGATCAAGTCAAAACTCTTATTTAGTGCCAGTATTTAATTAGAAATTAATAAAAGTCTCAAAACTTCTTATCTTGATATTTTTTCTCGACTATTGATGTAGTTTTGAAAAAAAAATTTCTTATAAAAAATAAATAAAATTTGAATAAAAAATTCTATTAATTTAATATTATTATTGTGCTGACTATCAGAAAAATATAAATTTAAATAGTTGAATAAGCATTTTTTAAGTAGTTTTTAAGTGTTTGATGGATACAAAAAGTAAACTTTTGCTGTCATACTTTATGCGCTAAACTTAAACGGTCGCGGTATTTATTACTACAACTAGTTCGGAATTTCAAACTAAGTAAATATTAGGTAAAATATGAAAATATTTTTTTCAATTATGAATATATTAAAAAGACTTTTCAATTATTTTTTATTCATTTTATTTAAATTTCTTATTTTTTTAAATATTTTGCCTACGAGGTATAAAAAAAATAACAATTAAAACATTTTTATGTAAGAATCAATAATAAGAACAAAAAGCATAGAAAAAAATTAAAATTGAAAAGATTTTTTTAAGAATAAAAGTTTTTCTTAAAAAATAAATAGCTGATCTAACTGAATTGTTTGCATCACCTAAATTTAGAAAGAAATATAAAATCGATTGCCAAGATTTTTGTCAGATAATAAATTTGAATATTTGTTCAGTTTTTTCTAAAATTTATATTAATTCTTAAAATTTTAAAAAAGCGTTCAAAGTTAAAGATTGAAAAGTAATAAAAGACTGATTTTTTTAGAACTTATTTGGAATAAATTTAAAATAAATAAATTTTCTTAAATTAAGTGATTGAAAATCTTCTTCGACGCATAACTAAAATATAATGAAAAAAATACATTAAAAAAAAACACGTCCAAATAATGCCTTTGAGCTTTTGAAAAATCAAAAAATAATTACTCTTAATTAGTTTAAATTTAAAATGGAAAAATCTTTAGAAAATGAACTTTTTTCTTAATAAATCTTTTAAACAAACTTTTATATTTATTTTTTTTTCCGCTCATAATTACTTAAAATTTCAAAATTTCGTACGCTAATCAGAAAAATTTAAAGTTTGAATCTAATCATCAAAACATATAAAATAAACTCATTATTTTTTTAGTTGGACAAACACAAGCAGTTTTCCTATGTTAATCAAGGATTTTCCGCAAATATTTAAGGATATCTGAGCGCTTGAATTTCATAATTTCTATTTTTTATTTTAAATTTCGCTTAATATTTATTCAAGAAGTCACGTAAAAATTGGAAAAAAATTGGGCTAAGCAGGCCACTTGAGATTGAGTCAAAAATCTAGCATCGAATTAAAATATCAGAGCTTGCTTCTCTTGTCTGATTTACTACTAAACAACTAGACTAACCCGTGCTATTAGATTTGTTTAATTTACAATTCAAATTTAAACTAATCTTTTATAAAAAATCATTGAAAAGAATTTGTTTGATTTCTTTACACTGAGCTTTTTTTTCTAAATTACATAATTTAGAAACAAAATTTTTTTGTATTGAACTTAGAAAACCTCTCAGTTGCCACCTTAAATTTTTAAAATAACTACAAATTTTATTTTTTTCAGTCTAGCTAGAACTATCGTGCTTTTGTTTTTGTGTAGTGAAATAATTTGTCATGAAATGTAAGACTAGAGTAGAAATAATTTTTTCAATATTTACAAATCTAATTTGTAAATGAAATTAATGAAAAATTAAAGCAAAAAATTAATTTTTCAGAACTAGCAAACCATTTTTTTCATTTAAAGAATCATGACGATAGCTCAAATTTTGGCTAAATTTAATCCATATTTACAAGGCTTTTTGACAATTTTTTATTAATCTTAAAATAGTTAGTTTCTAAGTTATCTAATCTTGTAGTTGACGAATTTAAAACACGAATTTGTTTACAATCAACTTAGTTTCAACGTGCACCTATCTATGTGAGAAATTTTTCCTAAAAATTAATCCGCGTTTTATCTAATATTTCCGTAAAAAATTTTAAAAATTAATAACCTTTTAGATTATTTTTGTATAAAGGTGATTGGGATGTTGTAATTTTCATAAATTCCACCCTTAGATGACTTAGACTTATTATTTAAGAGAAATTTATCTCATTTAATTTTTATTTTTCTAAAAAAGATTAATTTAAAATTAAATAAAATTGACGCAGAAAGTTGAAGTTTAAGCTTTGAAAGAAATATCGCTTGGTCGATTTTAGTCGAGACCATCGTTCATAATTTAAGGGCCTGGATCCTTACAATTTGGAAATCTAGTCTGACTTTAGTCTTCTGTTTGCTTGCTTCAAGATTCAAGACTTTTGACCAATTTAACCTGAATGAAAAGGCTTTCTATCCAAGCTTATTTAAGTTTTCGTTTAATGATTTGAAAAAAAAATTTAGAATATGACAAAATTTGCATTTGATTTCAGGTTAATCATTTAAATTTAAAAAAAAGTACCAGAATAAAAGGGTCGAATAGAAAAAATTTTTTATTTAAACTATCAATTTTTCTCTAGTCTGACAAAGAAAATTTTTTTTCACTGAATTTAATTTTAAATGATATACGGATCATAAAATTTTTTTACTCTAGTGATTAAAAAAAAAATTAGTGAAATTTAAAAAAAAATAGGTAAAAACTTAGCTCAACTACAAAATAATAAAGGAAGCATATATTGCTAATAGCAAGAAATTTGACCAAATTAAACAAATTTTCTACACTCATTGTTTCCTTTGCATTTTTTTCATTGTTTATTTTTTATCACAAATGGCTTAAATAAAAATTGAGAAATTTATTTCTTTTTAACAGATCGATTTTGGAATCGGGCGAATTTTATGCATAATTGTATAACTTTTAGAAATAATTATTTTTAGCAAAATAAAACACTTTTAAATTGTAATATTTAAATAATAAAAGTAATTGAGCGCAAAAGAATCAGTGGACCGTTTTGACACACTCGAAATGATGATATATACTGTTGATGAGAATTTGAGCTCAAAAAATCGACCTGAACCAGAAGTGTCTGCGGCGGGCCTTCAGTCTGCATCAAACCCGAAAAAATGTTCCCGATGCTTGCTTAGTTTTATAATCGTGTCCATCAGTTTTATTGTCTTGTGTTGCATTATAATGGCCTTAATGACAGCAAGCGTTTTTTTAAAGACCAATGACCTGAAGGATTTTTACCAAAAAAACAAACAATTAGACTTAATTTTTTCAAACGAGAGCTCAGACTTGTCAAATGACCAGTTTCAGCTAGAGCGCAATATGCTCGGATGGCTTAAGAATACGATAAAAAAAAAAATTCTGGGAAACCATCAAAACAAATATCTTTCGTCAAATAACCAATTTTTTGCCAAGTACAGCCCACAAGGTACTATCAATTACATAAATTTTTAGATACTAATTCAGCTTAAAAGAGTGTGGAATGCCCGGTATTCAGCCTCGTTTTCTGAATACGAGAATAATGAACGGAAAAGAAGCCATACCTAACTCGTGGCCATGGGCTGTTTCAATTGGGCTAGAAGGCCCTAGAGACAAAGTGCCTCATGCATGCGGCGGAACTCTCATAAATAAGCGAACAGTTGTTACAGCTGCACATTGTGTCATAAGGTATTAGGTTAAAATTAATAAAAAATAATAAAAAATTTTTTGAATTATCAGAAATTCCATTTTCACTCTGGTCGGAAATCCAGCACCCTACACCAAGTACAGTAGCATAGAAAAAATGATGAGAATTTACATTGGAGTTCATGATAGAGCTACTATTGACAATAAAAATATTTACGGAGTGGAATCAATAATTATGGTAATTAATTTTTTTTTTGATGAAAAATTTGTTTATTTTTCAAAAGCACGAGCGATTTGATCCGATCACCTTTAAAAATGATATTGCCATTATTCGGCTAGACCGCGATGTTAGTCTGTCTTATGGAATAGGCTTTGCTTGCTTAGGAAAATTGAACCAAGTTCAACCCGGTGATACTGTATACGCTATAGGTTGGGGCTATACAGAAAACTCCAGGAATCAAGGTAGATTATTTGAGAATATCTTTTATCGTAAATTATGATAAAAAAAAATTTAAAAATTTTTATTTATATTAAATTTTTTTTTAATTACATTCAGTTTAAAAAATTAAAAAATACCTAATGTCTGAGTATAATTTATGAATCCCACAATGAAACAATAATAATATAAGCTACAGCAGAAATTTTACTATAGTAGAAAAGTGACTATTTCTAATTTTTTTTTAAAAATTCTTCTTTTCTTATCATCTTTTAATTAATTATTAATTTAATTGAACGGGTTTATCTTATTTTGTTTCTTCTTTACTTTGTAGCCATCTCTGATTAATCAGGCAATTTCTAGACCAAAATAGAATTAAAATGAACTGCAAAAATTTGGTTTAACTTGAGTTATGTATCTCTAAAATAAAATATATTTATAGTCATTGTTGATTACCAAGAGCTTGAGTAATTACAAAAACGAGGTAGACATTTTTCAAAGACTTTAATTAAGAACGTCGAACCCTCTCTTTTTTTATTATTTACATATTTTTAAATATTTGAAAATGGCTATTCAAATTTAAAAACTTTCTAAAATTAGAGTTCTAAAAAGAAAAACTTTACAAAATAGTAAACAAATTTTAATTTTTTTTGTTATTTTTTTATTTTTTTATTTTTTAGTGCTTTTTTAGTTAAAAAGATGCTTTTTAAGTCTGTATCAAGAGTTCTAGAAATTGAATTAAATTAATTCAAGTTGTTATTATTCCTTTCAGGCAATCATTTCTCAAAATTTTTAGAATACCAAAATGGTCAAAGATCTTTAATCGGGATGCGCCAATGTCAGCCTAAAAGGTGGGTAAACAATATTGGCGAACCTTCAATGAGAAAAATACACTTTGAAAATATCAGTATACACTAAAAAATTTTCACTTAAAGAAATTATTTAAAAAACAAATTTTAAATGAGGAAAATAAACTTAAAACTGATAAAAAATACACTAAAAACTATGTATTTTTCTCATTGTAAAAAATAGAATCAAAACTTTGTTGAAATTTAGTAGTTTTGCTTAAAAAAGGTGTGTGTTTTCTCTTTTTTAAGTGTATTTTTCTTATTTAAAGTTCGCCAACCTACATCACCTCTAAAAGATAGGGCAAATTTATTAAATTTTACTTATTTTGAATAAAAAATAATTATTTGTTATTTAATGTGATTTAAACCTAAAATTAAACCTTAAGCACCAACATTAAAATTTAGAACAAAAAATGCTAAAAATGTAGTTTAAAAAAATTTAGCATTTAGCTCCACTTTATCTATAATGAATTGGTGGAATTAGTTCTTTTTGTTGGTGGAATTGTTGAAAAAATTGATTATTCTCAAAGGCTTTAATTTTTAAAAAATTGAAAAATTTACAAATTTTTGCTTTTAAAATAAAAATTATTTTCAAAATTGAATCGGTTCCAAATCGATACACCAACTGCACATGCATAACTCAAATAAGTTCTTATAAATTGCTTATTCAAGTCAATATTGGTTAATTTTGTTGTTCAAAATAAATAATAAACAAAATCTTTTTTTATTTCTTCAATAAGCAGTTAAGCAAACCAAAAGGAAAATTAATTAATAATTCAAATTTCCGTGTTTTTTTTTTATTCAAATATGTTAATAATACTTCATTTTAAATTATTTTAGCAATTATTTTTAATTTTCCTTTTGCTTTTTAAAATTTTTTATTCAATTTATTTTTGGAACGCAATTTTCTTCATTTATTAAATCTTTCCTTGGTTAATTGCTTAATTATTAAAAAAAAAGTCAATTTTGTTGATTAAATTATTGGATTTTTGAGAATCAGTCAACTTATGATTAAAAATTAATAATTTAAACCAATTTTTTTAATTAAATATTAAATAATGACTCAATTAAATTTTTCAAAAATTCTAAAAAAATTCTTTTTTGTGAGAGATTTTTTAGGCAGCCTGAAAATTTGAGTCAAATGATGGAAAATGATGAGAAAAATGATAAAAAAAGCTACTGTATCGGTTGATTCAATTGTGAATCTATCTAAAGCCGCTTTATAACTTTGAGTTTTATTTGATTTAATTTTCAGGAAATTAAATAAAGGATATAGATTAATTCTCTTTTTAGAAGAGTCAGTCACATTTTTTCTACTCTCATCAACTTTTGTATTTCTAAACAGTTAATTTAAATTATTTGTTTTGACAAATTTTTCTGTCATTCAATATAAAAAAATAATTAAATTTAAAAATTGGATTTAAATTAAAATAATAGGAAATTTCGATTACAAAATTACTTTTTTTAATATTTGGTAATCGGTTTTTTTTTTTATAGCTTCCAGATATTTAATGCAAGTTGACTTGACAGTGCAAAAAAAAGAAAATTGCCTCATTCAATACATCGATATCGATCAATTTTGTGCAGGAAACATTTTTTTAAAAAAAGACACTTGTAATGTAAGAGATGTTTTTAAATTTTTTTTTTAAATGAAACCTATTATTTTTGCATTTTTTAAAAGGGTGACTCCGGTGGTCCGATTCTTAAGTTCATTAACAATAGATGGACTTTAGTCGGCATAGTCTCAAATGGTGATGTTAGCTGTGCTGGAACTGGAATTTACATAAACGTAGCTTTTTTCTACGATTGGATTCTACAAAAAAGTCGATTGTAATTATTTAATTATATAAATTTTGTAAATAAAATTTAAATAATAATTCTTAATAATTAAACTGAAATTTCAAACACTTGTATTTTCAAGATCAGTTCATATTTTTCACCTTTTATTTTAAACAAAAAATCAAATTAAATAGAAAATAGAAATTCCCAGGTTTATGCAACGAATATAAGATTCAAATTAATTATCATTTCTTGATATCTAAACACTTAATTGAAAAAATTCCATTTAACTTTTTGAAAGTCTAATAAATATGAAGCATATTTTATTAAAATTCAAAATGTTTTTCGTTCTTAATTTTAGGTATGACAAGTGAATCGAATTATTTTACCTGCGATTTTTGCAGGCAACAATCAAATTCAATTTCTATAACGCTACCATGCGGCTTTGTTGTTTGCCTAAGTCACATAAACATTCAAGATGAAATGACTATCTGTTTAGTATGCAAAAATCACCAGATAGACATTCAGAAATGTTTCAACATGCCAAAAAACAAGCTTCAATTACAAAGTGCAAAAAATGATTCTTGGATAGAGCCTGATTTGGACTTGAGCATGAGAACAGATTTTGACCACTATGATTTTTTAATAAATGACCCCTCTATTGACATAAATAACAATTCATTTCAAAGTCTCAATCATGAACATCTTAGATATAATAACCTAAGATATTCTTCTTTTCAACTATTTGATAACCATAATTCTCATTTATACTGGTTGGAACCGACACCAACAGGTGAATTTGTGTGCGCTTCTGACAATTCAATAAAAATTTGGGACTCAAATTCAGGAAATTTACTTAAATGCATTAACGGACATTTGAATAGAGTGTTTAACCTGAGAATATTGAGCAGCAATGATGTAGCAAGTGCTTCGGCAGACAAGACTATTAAACTGTGGAACTATTTTACCGGTGAAAATTTAAAAACACTCATAGGACACAAAGATTGGGTGAACTGTTTAGCTGAAATGTCGAACGGAAATGTTGTAAGTGGTTCGGATGATTACTCGATCAAAGTATGGGATCTGGAAAGTGGTCACTGCATTAAGACATTAATTGGCCATAACCATTATGTGCATGATATTAAGTTGACATCAGATGGAGAGCTAATAAGCTCATCAGCAGATAGAACCTTGAAAATTTGGGACTTGTGCACTGGTCAGTGTAAAAACACTCTAATAGGACACTCAAATTGGCTTGGACGATTGTTAGTGCTAAAAAATGGGGACATAATGTCAAGCTCAACAGACAAGACATTGAAATTATGGGATAAAAATAGCGGAAAATGTATTAGAACATTTGAAGAACAAGGAGATTTTATTAGCAATGTTAAAGAGCTTGACAATGGTGATATTATTAGTACCTCTAAAGATGGTTATGTTAAAATATGGGATGTAAACACTGCCAAGTGTCTAAAAACTGTCAAGCCATTTAATGATTTTATTACTTGTTTGCATATTTTTCCTAATGGACAATTTTTAACTGGCTGCATCAATAGATTACTTAAAATATGGACAATTTAGTATATTGAATTTTATTTTTTGAATTTTTGTAAATTTTTTTTTACTGCAATAAATACGATTCATAAAAAGAAAAACATTGTCGAACAAATAAATTCGGCTTTAAAAATTTTTAAATTTAAAATTTAAGATGAAATTTAACAATGGGTGTCAAATGCGACATTGTAAATTTAATTTTTTTGATTTTATTCATCGAATCATACTAAACTTAACAAATTTTTCAAACGAGAAATTTATTACTATACTGAAATTTACACAAATTTTAGTTAAATTTTATTTTTTTTGTAAAAAAAAATTGTTAAAAATTTTTTCTAAATTTAATAAAAGTTAAATTTTAAAATTTATCAATAGCATCTTTTTTAATACTAATTTTCAGTATTCTAAGGTCTAATGTATCTCGAGAAAAAAATTACAGTATACTTAATAAAGATACATATGCAGTGTTAAGCCACTCCTTAAAATTGTTTAAACCGCTCTTTAATATTTTTAAACAATTTTTCGAAACAATGTTAACTTTGTTTAGAAAATGTACTCTATTAAAAATATTTATTTATTTTTTTTCCTGTGACGAGCAAAAACTCCTTCATGAACACCAAAAAATCTATTCAAAATGCATCACGATCGAAAGGCAATAGCCTTGGTCATAAATCCTCTAGTTTGAAAATAAATTGATTGGTTTTTTATAAAATTTCGCTCTTTGTACAGAATTTAACAAAATTAAAAAAAAAGTTATCAAAATTTGTAGTTCCTATTAATAATATCCCTCTGCAAGATTTTACACAGGCTTCTTGAGAAATGAGATAAATAAGTTCGAAGTTATTTAAAAAAAATAAATGAAAGTCATTTTCTAAAAAAAATAAATGTAAAATTTTTTTTACGATTATTTACTTTAGAAAAAAATGACATTTTACTAAAATTTACCTAAATTACGATAAATTTCTCGTTCGCAAAATTTGCAAAGTTTAAAAAAATCTGAATTTTTTTTAAAAAAACGTCAAAATTCTCCAATATTTTGTAAATTTTTGTTTTTACAACATGAAAAAAATATCTTATCTAATTTTTTTTTGTAATAGTGGTCTTGGCCATCAAACATCGGGTTAAGTGTTGAGAATTCTTTCTTTTTTGATTCTAATTACCATGAATAATTAAAAATTTCTATTTTTTTTAATATAAATAAATTTAAAATTTAATTTTAATATTTTTTATACAAGAATCAAACGGTGTAATACCTTGAAGTATTCAATTTCCTGAGGTAAAATATCTTAAATTAATTTGATCTTTCTTTTCTTCATTTTTATTATTTAAATTTTTAATTTTAAGATAATTTTATAATAAAAATCATATTTTTTCTTGTCTTGAGTAAAAAAATTTTAAAGTTAAAAAGAGATGACGAAAAAGGAAACTTTTTTTTTTTGAAAATAAAACTAATTAAGTATAATTAAAATAAAATATCTATTTATGAATTTTTTTTTCCTAGGGATAAAATAAAAAATTGTGAGTTTAAATTTGACTAAAAAAATTCAGCATAAAAGCAAATATATTAAATTTTTAATTTTAATTCAACTAAAACCAAGAATTTACTCGTCATCAAACTTTCTTTAGCCAAAATTATTCTGATTGACAACCAACAATTGCTACTTTAAAATGGTATCTTCACAAGATTTACGAAAAACAACCATCTGTTTATTTGATGTCGATGGAACAGTCACACCTCCACGACAGGCATGATTTTAGAAAAATTAATTAAAATTTAAAAAATTTTTTTTTGTTAGATTATTAAACAGAATATGGAAGAATTTATGGAAAGATTGAAGAAAACAGTCACTGTTGGTCTAGTTGGTGGATCAGATTTAGGAAAAATTTTAGAGCAACTGGGCGGTCAAAATGGTCTGAACAAGAATAAATATGCTTATTTTTTTTTAATTTAATTTTTAATCACAGCTTTGAAAAAATTTGATTATGTTTTTTCTGAAAACGGTCTTGTATCACACAAAAATGGCGAATTAATATTCCAAGAGGTAAAAATTATAGCTAGACCTTTTATAAAAATAATAAAGTTGATTTTACAGAATATTTGCAGATTTGTAGGTGAAGAAAAGCTTCAGAGATTCATAAATTTTTGCCTTAAGTATTTATCCGAGTTGTGGCTTCCATTTAAACGCGGTACATTTATTGAGACTCGTAGTGGGTTGATAAATATAGCACCACCAGGACGGAGTTGTACCCAAGCCGAAAGAGATCAATTTGAAAAATATGACAAAGAGCATAAAATTAGAGAAAACTTTATCCAAAAATTAAAAGAGAATTTTCCTGATTACAATTTAGTTTATTCAATCGGCGGTCAGATAAGCTTCGACGTTTTCCCGGAAGGCTGGGATAAAAGATTTTGTTTGACCCAAGTTCAAGCTGATGGATTTGAAAAGATTTATTTCTTTGGTGACAAAACATTTAAAGTTATTCTTAAAAAAAATAATAAAATGAAGTTTTTTTCTAATTCTTTTTTAAAAAGGGTGGTAATGACTATGAAATTGCAAATGATCCAAGAACCGTGTCTTTCACTGTGACATCACCAGAAAACACAATTCAAATAGCAAGTGAATTATTAACCATTTCTTAACCATGATTAGTATAAGTTTATTCATTTAATTTTTTATTATTTGTTTTTTTAAAGCGAATAAAATTTATTTTTAACATTCATTACAAGTTTAAAGAAATTCTGCTTTTTTTAATTAAATTAAATCATTAAATGATTTTGCCCATTTGAATTTTTTTTTTAATTTGTAAAACTTAGCTAGAAATTATCTAAAATTTATTTAGATTTAAACCCATTGGAAGTATTCATATTTTTTTATTTTATTAAATAATTTTTTTATTTTTAAATTTTATCAAAACTGTTCAATAGAGGGTTGAAAGGACGATTTGATGCCAGGCTTTCCCTCATTTCCAAGCTTTCTTTAAACAAATAAAAAATTTCTATAAAAAGTTGAACCAGCTACAGTAAAATATTCAGATCTTAGCTTATAGAAAATTAAAATAGTTCCACTGTCTCAGGTATAATAAGATTCATTAATAGGAATAAGGTAGATTATTGCAAAATCTTTCCTATTCGTAGAATTTTGGTATCATAGGCGAAAAAACAGAAGAAGAGGAAGAAACCGAACAAGTCCTTCCAGAAAACAATACTTAAGTCACAGAGCAACAAACAACTGCCAACCCTTCACGTTTAGAGTCTTCAGACTCCCCTTGAGATTCTTTCAAAGTAAAGTATTTGTACATAGCAGGGGTCAACAAACTAACTAAAGTTAATTTTAAATTTAAAAAAATTTTATTTTATTTTGCCGTGACCGATTTCTATAGATAATTCTAAACAAAAAACAAAAGTACAAACACGAGGAGTATTAAAGAAGGCGCTGCCATTCATAACTGATTTATTTTTTCAATAAATACAAATCAATTAACAACAATTTCATTTTTTTTTAGTTTAAAAAAAATTTTTAATTCTTATAACTCAAGCATGGTAAAAGAAATAAATTTAATAAAGATAGGTACAATTAAAAAAGCTTTAATTGAAGGAAACAGGATTGAAAAATGAAAATTTAAAAGCAATTAAAAGTTTCATTTTAAAAAAATTTTAAATTTTTTTCCACTTTTTATCTTTCGAAAATTAAAAATTTTAATTAATGCTTTTAAAGTATTATTTTTAGTGTTTTATTTGTGAAAAAGTAATAATAAATTATCTGATAACAGAATACAAGAATTAATTAATTACTATAGAGGTTTTAAATTCTCAAATACTTTGAAACAAAATGAATTTAAGATTAAAATAACAAAAAAATTTACAATCAAATTCAATTAAAAAAACTCTTCGAATATTTATGATTTCATTATAAAATTTCTATTCCTCTTTCAAATTTATATTAACAAATCAATCGGAAAATTTCACAAAAATACAAAAACATTAAAAATAGCTATTTTCATTCAATAAACTTAACAAAAGCCTTTGCCTGAATATAATTTCAAAAAAAAATGAAATTTAAAATAAAAATCTCATAAAATATTGAAGAAAAAAAAATTTAATTCAAAAAGATGTCTTTGGCTGAATTGTTAAAAGCCGATTTAGAGGATGGTGATGATGATCAAGAAGAGTTACAGGAATCGGACAATAATGAAAAACCAAGTCACATGGAAATCTCTGATGAGAAAAATATTGGCCCGGATGACATTAAAATGGACCTCGATGACCCAATGCTCGCCAATCTGCAATCTTTAGGAAGCAAAGACAGCGTAAAAACAATTGCTAAGCTTCTGGAAAGTCAAAGGCTGAATAATTCCATTAAAAACATCGAGTTCTATCAAGAACAAGAAAGAGATGTTCGGAGTAGGCGAAAAGAAATTATCGGTCCTGTCGAACAGGACCCCGAATATAAACTAATTGTAGAAGCCAACAATTTAACAGTAGAAATTGATAACGAAATAAACATTATTCACAAGTACATAAGAGACAAATATTCAAAACGATTTCCAGAGCTCG
Organism: Brachionus manjavacas; assembly: GCA_019054805.1. Lineage (NCBI taxonomy): Eukaryota > Metazoa > Rotifera > Eurotatoria > Ploima > Brachionidae > Brachionus > Brachionus manjavacas. The sequence goes on along the minus strand of JAHQIY010000003.1, from coordinate 8,598,815 downwards.
AATCGTTGGTGCCGAATGCTTTAGACTACATTCGAACTGTACGTGAGCTTGGAAATCGTGTCGAAAATGCAAAGAATAATGAAACACTGCAAACATTCTTAACAACAGCTACTATAATGATAGTTAGTGTGAGTGCCTCAACCACACATGGAACAAAGATATCAGAACTTGAATTGAATTTAATCAACGAAGCATGTGATATATCCATTAAATTGGATGAGATAAAGAAAAAAATTTTTGACTATGTAGAGTCAAGGATGACTTTCATTGCGCCAAATTTGAGTTTAATAGTTGGTGCACCAACTGCAGCCAAATTAATGGGCATAGCTGGAGGCTTGACTAATTTGAGCAAGATGCCAGCATGTAATGTTCTTCTTTTGGGACAGCAAAAGAAGTCTTTGTCCGGCTTTTCAACAAGTCAGATGTTGCCTCATACTGGTTTTATTTATTTTTCGAACATAGTGCAAAAAGTTCCTTCAGACTTGAGGAGGAAGGTGGCCCGTATCGTGGCTGGAAAGTGTACACTTGCAGCTAGAATAGACAGCTTTCATGAGAGCCGGGATGGGGTGCTTGGAAGTGAGCTTAGAGGAGAAGTTGACATGAGAATTGAAAAATTGCAAGAGCCTCCGGCAGTGAAGCAGGTCAAGCCGCTGGTGGCGCCGATAGAACAGGCGAGAAAAAAGCGTGGTGGTCGAAGAGCTCGAAAAATGAAAGAAAGACTTGGTATCACTGAGCTAAGGAAGCAGGCTAATAGAATGACTTTTGGCGAAATAGAACAAGACGCCTATCAGGAGGACTTGAACTTTTCAAGTGGTCAAATTGGAAAGGATGGAAGTGGCAGAGTTCGTGCAGCCCAAGTAGACTCGAAAACTAAAGCTAGAATAAGTCAGAAGTTACAGAAAACAATACAAAAGCAGAATCAGTGGGGTGGTACATCGACTGTGCGACGCAATATTGCTGGTACTGCATCTAGTGTTGCTTTTTCGACCCTTCAGGGACTTGAAATAGTTAATCCAAATGCTGCTGAAAAAGAGACCAAGGGTACTGAAACTGCCAAGTACTTTTCGTCATCAGGAGGTTTTACTAAAGTCAGTAGTGTTATTCCAAAATATTAGATCAATTTATAATGATTATTTCAGTTTTTGTAATTAGTTGATTTTTTTCGAAATTATTTTTTTTGACAATTAGAAATAAATATGAAAAATTGAAAAAATTTATTATTTTATTTCTTTTCTTTTTATTTCATTTCTTAACAAGAGATCAAAGTTATTTATTCTAGTGCCTTTTGAAGGATATGTGTATTGTACATAGGTGTTGTTTACACTTTAGAAGTCACTAGTCAAGTCTAAGTCATGAGTTTGACTTGTACAGTGTGTTGCGAAAATTTAGAAAAAAAAGGGGATACAATTGATTTCAAAAAATAAGGTCTAAAAGTAGGACTAGTAGACCGGTTCTGAATTTTAAATCGGTTTTCAAGCCGGTTCTTTTGTGAATTGGTGAATTGTGAATTTTCATAGAAACTTTATTTCAAAGAATTATAAAAATTAAATTCTTTTTTTATTAATTATTAACTTTGATAAAACAACATGAAACAAAAATTAATTCTAATATTAATGATCGAATATCAATATTTTGAGATTTCTTATTTTATCTCTATTTACTAAATTGAATTAACCCTCTATAGAAAGAAGTAAAAATATAAAAATAATTTAAACCAAAATAATGCTTGTTTAAATAAAAATTAGTATAAAATTTAGTTAACTAAAAAATTTGCCGATTAATTAAAAAAAACGCACTTTTTCATGGTTTTTCAAAATTTATTTATTTTTATTTATTTATTTAAGTCTATGGCAGAGGCTGATTCTCTGACCACTTGCTCAGCTCGACTTAAAAATAGTGGCGCTGTATAAAAATAAATCTAATTATTGATTATTAAAGTTATAAAAATTGTCAAACAGCTTATTAATAATCTAATAAAAATTCTAAATTAAAAAAAAACTTAAAAAATAAAAAATTGAAAAAAGATGTTCTATTCGTAAAAAAAATAATTTAATGACCCTTTAATGTTGTGCGATTTGTTATTGATAGATTGGATTATCGTACTTCAAGAGGCTAAATAATCGCTCACTGCTTCTGTTCGAAGTTTGAGGATCTTTTGTTACTAATCTTTTTGACAATGGCATTCAATTGACAAAAATTGCGAGTATCTAGATCTGGTGAATTTGCAGACCATTTTTTCGAAAAAAAGTAATTCAAGATAAGCTTAAAAAAATAATAAAATAGAAAATACAAGTTTAAATTCATTTTACTTTTTTTAATTTGAAAGAGCTTTAGCTCGCTATAGATATGCAAATAGATAAAATATATTTGAAAAATGACAATTTGAAAAAATAAAGTTTAGAAAATGAAAAAACTAATGGCTTTTTCTTTGAAAGAAAAGTATTTGAAATGAATATTAATAATCCATGTAAGCCTATTTCAGAATATTTAAAAAAATGAAGAATAGAATTTAATTTTTTTGACTTATTTTGAATTAAAAAAACAAAACTAAAAATTCTTGAACCGTATGTGAAAATTTTACCACCTAAAATTTTAAAATTGAATTAATAATGCCATACCAATAAATAAACTTAACAAAAATTCATCAAATCTTGTGTATAATAATTGTTCATTATTCTATTATTTTGAAAAAATTTGAAATATTTCTTGAAGGATGATTGGCAAAATGTTTAAAAAGACATTAGCCACCGAGGCTAGTGCCGGGACTAAGTCTTCTTTTGAGCCAAAACCAGAAAATATGCTTAAACGTAACTTCAAAGATGTCGAGCTACCAAAAACACGATTCGGTCCCAATTTATTAAGAATAACAGTTAGCTATTTTGCCATTATAGCTTTTGGAATAACCACATTTTACTTTGCCAAAAAAGAAATAGATCATAACCGACAAGAGACTTTAAAAATAAAACAACAAATATCCAATGCTACTGAAAAATCAACTCAGTATCCAAGTAGATTTGAACTACTAAAGGCGGAACGTGAAGCAGAAGCGGCTAAAAAGCGTCACAGCAATTGAATATATTAGAAAATTAAAAATTATTTAGAATAAAATTTATTTTATTAATGATTAATAAAAAATTTTTATGTTTTTCAATTTTTTTTTTAAATTTTAAATAATTTTGTTCATTTTTTTTTGAAAAATAATAATTTATTCCAAAAAAAAATTCAAAAAATGCAGAGTCAAATCGAAGCTGACTCTAGGACAAGAAATTTAAATTTTTTAATTGGAATTACTGGCAGTGTGGCAACAATTAAACTGGATGAGTTAATAAATGGTTTAGTCAAGAAGTTCATGCGCATCAATATATGCATCATTGCCAGCAAAAATTCTCTCCATTTTGTCCAAGATTTTGTAAAATACAGCCAAAAGTATCCAATCCTCCAGGATAGACACAAATTGTTAAAGGGTTCTGAAACTCAAGAGCCTGTCATATTCTCATTCACCGATGAAGACGAATGGTCAAGCTGGTCAAAGCGAAACGATCCGGTTCTTCACATTGAACTTAGAAAATGGGCCGATGCTTTTCTTATAGCGCCTCTTGGAGCGAATAGTCTAGCCAAAATAAGCAATGGTATATGCGACAATTTATTAACAAGTGTCATCAGAGCATGGGATATTGAAAATATTCATTCAAAACCGGTGATTATTTGTCCCGCTATGAATACTTTAATGTACAAGCACCCTCTGACTAAAACTCAATTAAACATTTTGGTTGAAAAATTTGGCTTCATTTTAATAGACTCAATTGAAAAGGTTTTGATGTGTGGCGATTCAGGAATTGGCGCTATGGCAAAAATTGAAGACATCATTGAGAAAACTTTTGAAATTTTGAAATCAAAAAATATTTTCTAAGCCTCTTATTTTTTTTGAATAAAATTTTCAAACAGCGTTCAAGGCTTTCTAAACCGTTCTATAAAAGCAACTAGTTGCATTCATTTTTTTTCAATACTAAGCCTCAATAATGAATTTGGTAACAGCGTGTCTCTTAGCTTTAATAATTTCAAGTGAATCAGCTAGCTTATTTCAAACGGAGAGTTCATCTAAGCCAAAAACAGTTAAAATTGAATTTAGAATGATGAATGATAGAAACGGTGGCTTAAAGCTATTGCCAGTTAATTTAGAAAATTTTAGTGATGCCATTGAAAGCAAAGAAAGCAGTTTAGAATTTTTGCCAAGCAGTTTTGAACTTCCTGAAAGGTTCGAGTCTGTAAGCCAAGTAGAACAAGACGTATTGAAAAATTCAATTAATGAATTGGGTGAAACAACAAGCGTCCTTTCCAACGATGAAGCTAACACAGATAAATCTTACATGGCTCCGAACATTGAAATGTATCAATGATTACTCAATTATTTATCAATTTTTTTTTACACAGATAAATGGTATAACAGAATGCGTTATTTTTAAAAATCGTTAAATTATCTTTTTCCAATTTAATTTATTTTTATTTAAAGAATTTTTAAATAAATCATTAATAAACTCTTAATTTATTTTGTATTTTAGAAATTAACTAATAATATGAACTAATAATTAATATAAGATTTTTAAAATAATGAATTATTTTTTGTTAAATGACATGAAATTTTTTTCAACAATTTTTGACAGAGTTGTTTAAAAGTCACAAGTCTCAAGTCAAGTCCAAGTCCGGTCTTTGAATTTTTTTTTTTCAAAAATATTTTATTTTATTTTACGATGAACATAATAACTAGCAAAAATTCTTTAAGTATTTTAAAATAATAAATTGCCTCAATCTTGATTATTCGACGTTCCGAGATTCCAAAGTCAATCTTTTCTCCGGTTTTAAAAATCATTCAAATAAACCTTCCTATTTTTCCAAATAAAATTAATAAAATTTCTTCCATTCCAGGAAATGATAATTTTGCGGTTCCAGTTGATTATAATGGAAGCCAAGCGAGTGTTGGACTTTTTTTTAAAAAGAGAAAATAAAAGTCTTTGAATTGGACTTTAATTTGGGACTTTTAAAACTTTTAAAAACTCTGATTTTTAACTACTATTAAAATTAAAATTAATTAAATTCCTTTATTTTCAATTTTCCTAAATCTATCAGCCTTAAAAATTTCAATCAAAATTTTTTTAAAAATTCACTCTTAATATTATTTGGAACTGTTCTTAGACATCTGTACAAAATAAATGCGCTTGTTACTCTTTAAATTAAAAAAACATGCGAGGAATTATAAAATAGTTTAGATAAAATCCACCATTATATTATATCATAGTAAAATTTGAATTTAGATTCAGTCAAAGACACTGATATATTAAACTAGTGCATAAAATTTCAAATTTTCGTGGTAAAAAAATTCTTTTTATCCGAATTGAATTTAAATTTTAAACCAAAAGAGGTTTTGCATATTTTAATGCTAATTTTGCCTTATAACTAAAATATACCAAAATTTTTTTGATAAACTTAAAATTTATTATTTTTTAATAAATAAATATTCAAGCGAGATATCCTGTTAAATCGATTTTTTTTTAATTAAGAATTTGATTGTTCTAAATAAATTTGATAAAGTAAAACCATGCCGAATCGGCACTAAAAAAATTTTCTTTGTTCCCTCTCATGAGTTGAAGGTCTTTTAAGTCTAAGTTAAGAAAAACAGATCGTCTGAACAAATAATCGAATGTGAGGATCATTTTTGTGATGAAAAATTTTTTTTTCACTATTAAAGTATAGAGTACCTATAAGTGAATTATTTAGATATTCAGAAAATGGTTTTACGCTTTGTGGAAAAAATATACAAAATAGAACTATAACCTTTTTAGAGTTTTGAAAAAATGGAAAAAATACACTATTCAATTTAAAAAATAAAAAATCTTTTTGTGAAAATTGCAACACTGAGTATAAAAATTAAAAAAAAAAGTTTATTAAAAGTCGTCCATTCATGCTAATTGAAAAAAACCCGATGCAAAATTTAAAAATCAATGATGTTCCATTAGAATTAAATTTTGAGCTTCTCTTTTGTAATTTTAAAGCGACCCTAATAATTTCAAAGGCCTTTTTTATATTTGTAAGAACCTTTTTATTATAAATGATATGAATCCAACATAAGTAGAAAAAAAAATTGAGAAATAAGAAATTAGTTTTCTGCTTTTATTATTCAGTTTAATTTTTTTTTAAATTTTAAAGTAAAATAAAAAAAAAAAGGATTTTTATTTTCAATATTCTAATTTGAAGGGCGTCTAAGGGTCACCTAATGATTATTTTATGTCATGATAAAAAAATTAATTTATAAAAGATAATGCAAAGATGAATAAAAAAAAAAACTAGAATTGTCATAGGCTTCAAAAAAGGTCAAAATTAAGTTTTACTTTGATATATATTGATTGAAAAAGCTGAGGCCTGAAATCTATAAAAACTAGAATATTTAGATTCTTAAAAGCCCTAAAGCAATTATTTAAAATGGATGTGATATCCTTAATCTGCGCCTCTTAAATTAAAAGATAAGAAATTTTCCTATCATGACAAAATTCAAAATAAAAAGGAAAATTTTCAATTGAAGGAAGTACAACCTCTTTTTTAATCATTTGGAGTAAGCTGTCTTTTTCCATAGTGCTTATATATTATTTTTATTTTTTCTTTAATTTTAATTATTAAATTTATAAAATCTTATTCCAAAAAAATATTTAATAATAATTAACTGTAATATTTTCAAAAATATTAAAATTTATAAAAATATTAAAGTCAAAATCTTATAATCTAATTGCAACTCTGAAAATAACCATTAAAGTATATTTTTTGTACCGCAATGATATATTGATTTACTTGTTTAAAATTACGATTATGAGTTCTGATAAATTTTCAATATTTTAAAATTTCAAAGGATTTTTACATTTTTTTTTTAAATAAAAAAACATTTCATAAGTTTTCATTTTAGAATAAAAACAATGAATTAAAATAATTTCAACATTTAAAAAGTTTAGTCAGGCAAAAAATGAAAAAACAAAATTTTCAAAATTTGATATATTTTATTTCTTTAATAAAATTAAGATTTATTTCTGAATAAAAAATAATTATGATAATTTTTTTGCCAATTAAAGATTAAAAAAAAAACAATATCCAAAAAGCATAAATTCATACCAACAAAAAAATGTTAAATCTTCAAAATTCCCAAATTTTAAATTCAACTTCAGCAAATATTTTCACTCAATTCTTCAAGCCACTTTTGATGACCAAAGCCTCAACTAATAAACTTTTGATGTAACTTATTTCATTTTGTGTATCCGCCACCTTCTGTCTCATTTCCTCTATTTTCTTTGCATAATCTTGGCACTCTGTAAAAAGTTGATCTTTCTCTTTTAATTTTTTGTTCCTGTATCGAACAGCAGCAGCTTTATTCGACTCTTTCTTGTCAATTACTCGAGCTCGAGTTTTCCTAATTTTAGGCTTTTCAAAACTAGACTCGTCACTTATGGAACTTACTGGACTCGGCAGCATTGAAATATTGTCCTCGTTGGCAGAATCTAATGAATTTATATTTCCATAGGTCACCTCATTTGAGGGGCTGTTAAGCTGCTCGACCGATGAAAAAACATCATTTTGATATAGCTGAACATTTAAAAAGTTATGATCTGTAAATTCAAAATCTAGATTTTCTAAAAAATCTGTCTGATGGTGATGGGTCCCTGGGGCTAATGCAAAAGAAAGCTTAGTCGAGCTGTCAGGTGAAGCTATTGCTGGTTTATGAAAATTTGAAAAATTTGATAGATCAGTTTGATATACAGATGAACATGAATCAATTGTCTCAATGAGACTAAAATCTAGATCGGTAAAATCCAGATCTAGATTTTCCCCAATCAGGGACATCTGTGCTCCAAAATCGTTCAACAAACTCATCGTTTGATTTTTTTAATGGAACCAATTTGGTCAATAAGGGTTTGTGTAATTTTACTGAGACTGGGCAAATGTAGTTTTTACTTTGAATCAATGGTTGGTGAGCCATTTTTGGCATCATTGCAATGCGGACACGCATTTTGAAAGATTAAATTTTTGAAATTTTAGCTAAGCAAACTTTTTGGGGCTTGCTTTTTTTGCAATTGTTTAAAAATTGCAAGTGTTTTGTGCTGGTTAAGTTTGTGGTGTTACAGCTCCATTTCGAGATGTACCAAGTCCAATTTTGTCAATTCTGAAAAATTTTGATACTGAAAATGTTTTTAATCTGAAAAAATTTCGCAATAAGTTTAGTAAAAAATTATGATTTTTAGACATGAAAAATAAATGGAAAATAAAATTATGTTTTTTGTTTTTTTCTTTAAAAAATGAAGTATGTTATAAACTAAATTCTTTGAATTTATAGGTAGCATATCAAGGTGGTTGTATATCAACTAAGTACGTGTACCTTTTAACTAATTTATTATAAAATATAAAAAACAAATGCCGGATTTAATATTTTAGCTACAAAAATGAATTTAACAAAAGAAATTCTAAATAATTGAAAAAGTATGAATGTCCTTTTGGACTCAATATGGAGAAAAAAAATACTCTAAGATAAATTATGATTGGTATTTGTTTGCCAAGTATTTATAATTTAGCTTTTTATGCTTCAAGAAGGGGTTCAAGCTTAATGTAAAATTTTGCTCTATAAGAGCTGCAGTTAAAGATATTTTGTGTAATTTTGAGATGTCATCACAAATGTCTTGTTCATAAAATTAAATTTAATATCATGTATTGAAATTGTGTAATTTAATTAATATCTTGAACGCTTTTTTATTTATTTACCAAAATTAAATTTTTAATCTAAATTTATTTATTTGAAAGACCTTATCAGATCAAATTTTAATTTAATATGGAAAAAATATCTAATATTAATATCTAATATCTAAAAAAATATTTTAATTTAAAAATAAAATTAGTTTTAAAGACAAAAACTAATAGTCGACTGATAACTGCACAAGATAAAAGTTTGAATTCAATATGTCATCAAAAGCAGTTGAAACAAAATTTGGAAAAAGTCATCATGATTGCTCAATGTTGGCTTCAAAGCAACGTTTGATTAACCAAAATCGTGAAGATACCTATTTACATCAAGAAATTGATTGAAAAATGGCATTTAGAAAAAACATTAACTTAAGAGTGTAAGATACCAAATGGTAAATTTATTTCAATGAGATAAAAGGAATAAAGTATAACATTAGAAAGTTAATAGATATTCAGAAAAAGAGTTCCTTGATTTGAACCTTAACTTTGACAAGCTAAAATAATAATAACAATAATTAATTTACTTCAAATTCAAAATTTATTTTTTGACTGACTTATTTTTAGACGAAAAACGATATTAATCATGATTTGAAATAAAATTTTCTCTTTCTCTCTCCACCTTGTGAAATTCAAATACAAATTAAACAAAAAATCTTCCTTTTATGGTAAATTAAAATTAAATAAGATGTATTTAAAAATTGTAGTGCAACATACATACGTTACACCTCAAAAAAAATTTAATACTCAAAATTTTCTTTTTTTTTCTAGTAAATCAAATCAAAAATCAATTTAAATAGTATTGATCTTTTATTTTTCATCTTTTTTCAACATGAGAAATAAAATTTTAAGTAAAAAAGGTACATCAAAATTGTTTTGCATTATGTTACAGTATTTTTTAAGTGTATTTTTTTATCGTTTATTATAATTTATCAAAAAAGGAAGAATTTCTATTAAATTTGTAATGGAATTTTGCATTAGCCTCTTTCTCTCCATTGGCACAATGCATTCATATAAATTATCTTAGAATCAAAATATTGTTTATGAATCTTGGAAAAAAGAATAGAAAATAATTCGAAAAAAATTTTATGATTAAAAAATAATTTTTAATCCTTTAATGAAAACCCAAAAGGGAAAATAAAAATTTGAGAAAATTTTTTGATTTAAAGTCTAAATTCAACCCATGGATAGACAATGAGCTTGAATTTTATCCTAAAAATTCTTTTATCACCTTCTGTGTCCTTTACTTACAAAGAATTAAATATTGTCCTTTAGTGTCCTTTAGTGACCTTTAGTGTCCTTTACTATGTGTTCATAATAATAATTTTTTGTAATTTTTTAATTTTTTTTAATTTTGTATTTATAAAAAAAAAATTTATTCTTGATTAAAGAGTATCTAAAAAAAAATTTTAATTTTACTTCATAATTTTTGGACAAAAAAAGTATTTTTAAAATCTGAGATAAGTAAAAGGGGTCCGGGGCGTAGTCCTGGTTTAGGGATCCGGCTATGTATAATTATTTAGAAAATTTTAGAATATTTTTTAAATTTATAATTACTTACTGTAAATTTTAAAAATTTTAATTAATTTTTTTGCTTAATTTTAAAAACTGTATCGAGAATTTCGAATTTAAATATAATAATAATTAAAAAAACTTAAGAAATATAATTAATTGAATAGTTGGATAGTTATTCGTTATTAAGTAAAGGACACTAAAGGACAATATTTAATTCTTTATTAAGTAAAGGACACAAAAGGACACAAAAGGACACAAAAGGACACAAAAGAATAATTAGCTATAAAAACACGCTCATTGTCTATAGCTCATTCAACCCCAGATTTGATTTGTTCAAGGAAGCACTCAACTAGACACTATCTAAATAAAATGATAAATATATTTAAAGATGCTAGAATGATTATTTTTTGATTTTCTAGTGCTTGATGTCATGCTTATGACTTTTGGCAAAGTTTTTTACAATTCTATCATGAAGATTCCATGATTTTATTGCAAAAATTGTATTCATAGATCAGACTCTTGGTATATTTACTTTCAAAATTACTTACTGACGGCTATTTGCTTCCCCGTAAGATCCTACAATTTACAAAAACATATTTTGTAAATGATACATTCTCTATACCCCAACTTAAAGTTGAGATGGACTTTTAATATAATATAATATCTCAAACTCACCATTTTCTGAATTTAAATGGTGAGTTTAAGAAAAAATTTAATTAATTTGAATAAATATTTTAAGTAAATTGAATCAAATATTTTATTAGTAACTAGTATTTTGTTAAGTTTTAGTTTAAGATTTAAGTTTAATAAGTTTTTATTTTGTTTAATTTTAAGTAAAATATAATATAATATGACTAAGCGCTTGAGATTTGCTCGTTAAGCGCCTTCTTTTTTTAAGATCAAAATACAAATACACATTTTGTACATCATAGTATACAAGATTTAATAATTTTCGTCCAAAAATAAAAATTCTAAAAATATCCAAAAAAGTTTAAAAAAACTAACCAAGAAAATAAAATAAAATTTAATTATCAAGATAAATCGTTAATAGAAATTGAAATAAGCGCTGTTTGATTTTGCCAAATTCTCCACCTTTATGGTCTTCGTCACGTTTAATTTTTACACATTTGAGCATGGATTTTGAAAAACAATTAAAATAGATTCAGAATCTAATAAAGCAATCAATTTCATATATAATTTTTAAAAGCATAATACATTTGCAGTAAAATTGAATGATGTATTGGTAAACACGATTTACGGTCTTGCATCAACGGGTCAATGTTCAGCCATGATAAAGCATTGTAGCGCTCAAGGACATATCTGTAAAAAAAAAATAAATAAATTTTCTTCAAGAATTAAAAAAAATTATTTGATTTTCAAAATCTTAACACTTTGAATAAATAAAAACTTAATCAGTTACAATTTATTGAGATTTTTCTCAAGTACATTATTAATATATCTAAAAAAGTATTACTCAATAAAAATTGATTTTTTTTTGTTTTAAAATGCTTTCTTAAGATTGAATGAAAAATCTGATAAAATATTCGATTTGAACAAATTCCGAATACAATTCTAAAAATTAATATTAATTCATTTGTGAACTGTATCGAGACATGGCTATTTCAAATTAGAATCCACACAGTTAAAATCTGTCACACAAAAACAAATGCTTCAATCATCACAAAAATTTTCCATCACAATATTTTATTCACACTTCTCACCACAAAAATAAAACCTTTAAACACAATGCAAACAAATCTCAAATTTTTTTAAAAAAATTTAAAAGTTTTAAAAGAAATTTCAATTTTTTTTAAGTTTTAAATTTAATTTTTAAATTCCCTGTATTCAATACAAATTATAAATGGTTACTGTTAATTATAATTTATATTTTACTGTTAATTATAATTTATATTTTTGTTAATTTGGCACTAGAACCTGTGGTAGGTTTATCGACACTGCTATTTAATTTTTAAATCTTAGTTTTTTTTAATAATTCAATAGCAGGTTTTGTGAAGTTCAGTACAAAAGAACAGAACAAAGTGTAAAAAAATTAAAAAACTTTTTTTCTAAAGGTTTAAAATTAAATCTGTGGGAGCAGCATGGTGCAACATTCCAAGTTGCATCAACGTCTGAAGGTCTGCTAAAGTTGTGCAAAATCTCTGCAAAATGCACTTCGCTTGATTATATTGAAATTTTATTTCTGCTTAACTCTGCAAATTTATCAGACTTAGATATTTGATGCAACTTTGAATGTTGCACTATGTTGCATTTACAGAACTAAGTTTAAACCTTTAGAAAAAAGTAAATCCATTTTTTTTACATTTTTTTTTGTTCTTTTTAATAATTTGTACTGAATTTCACAAAACCTCAATATCATAATTTTATACTAAGTATTTTTTTTGCACCTTTCTATGGAACCTCATAATTAATTTTAAAAAAAATCAATTGTAATTTATTATTCTATTTTATTGTAATATAACCAAAGTTTTTCTTAAGTCACAAGTCTTAAGTTGAGTCAAGTCATGAATTTGACTTTTAGGTTGTGAGTTAAACATTTTTTAGCTCATTTGTTTAAAAATTGTTGTATGAATTGTTTTAAATTTTTTAAACGAGCGTTCTAGTGTTAAGAAATAAAATTTGACAACAGCTTTTTATTTGTGGGTGGTCAATAAACTCATAAGTAAGGAAAACTATTTTAATGTCAAAAAACTGCAAAACTAAGAATTCACATTAACGAGTTATATCAATAATTAAATGAATTTAATCATTTAATTAAATTAAAGAATTAGAGAATTTAATTTAAGATTTTAATTTATTACACGAATCTCTAAATAAGGACTCTGCCCGACCCCTTTTAATATTTATAGGACATTCAATTTTTTTATATGACTGCTTAATATTTTACTCCAAAATAATTTTAAAAAAAAATTTTTTTCAAGGAACCAAATGATCTAGGCTCATTTGAAAATTCTTTCCAGAAATAAAAAATATTTAAAAATAAAAAAAATCCGCACCTTAATGCTTCGTAGGTAATGGGCGAATCCAGCTTGTGCGAATTGTCAGTCTTCATATTAAGCTCATCATTTTCTAGAGCATATCTGTTATGAATGTGCAGAGTAGCCTAGCAAAAATTTTAAATAAAATTTTATATAAAATTTGACATTTAAAAAAAAAGTTACTTTAAATGTGTGAAAATTATAATCAAAGGGTAGTTCGCCCCTGAGCCACTTTGGCAAAGGACCACACTTAGCCGTGCTTACATAATAGCCAACAGCCAGTGGCTGCTGGTCCAAATGAGCTAATTCTTCCTGATTCAGCAAGCTCTCAAATTTTTCCTTGATGCTTCCTTGGTCGGCATCCATTGCCGCGCCACTCTCATTCAAACCCTTGTCATTCATGTTTTCGACCAACAGCTGATCGTCCTCTTCGAGATTGAAAAAATCCCCAAAGATGTCGTCTTCCATGGGCATGGCGCCAAGAGCCGACTTGCCCAGCGGATCCAAATCCTTCATACTCGAGCCTCCCATTGAACTCGACTGGGTCTGGATGACTGCCGAGGCCGGAAATGTCAAAATGTGAGTGCAGCTGACTCCATGCGCCTGGGTCATGTGACTGGACAGCTGAGACTGCTGGCCGGTGAGCGCCGCAGCCGCTATCTTGTCCTCCTTGGAACACGACTCGGGATACACACAAATGAGATCACTTTTTTCCATACTTATCAAACAGGCCGACAGAATGAACGGCGACTCCAAGTTGCCGAATGTGTTGCACGCCTCGCAGCTTTCTTTCAGCTGATGGCTCACTCGCTGCAAATTTTTCTTGCTCAGCAAACAAGCCCAGGCGCGCAGCTCCGAATGTCCCAGCCGTCCCAGTCGGCCCACCACCAATCTCCACGGCTTGCTCGTCTGCGATATCACCGCAATTATGAACTCCCACAATTTCCTCAAGGCGATGCGACGCGAGTGATTCTCTTTTCTCTTGAATCGCTCATCCACCTCTATGTTAATGCTGGTGCTCTCGATCAGCTCGCCGTTCTCGTCAGTGCATGTGGCTAGCAAGAAGCGCTGATCCTCGGACAAACAGTAGCCGACGTAGAGCACATTGGACTGCTGCTGGTAAGGCTGACAAGTCAAGTGGTTGGAGTTGGCGGCCGAAGAGGCCAGATTGGAGCCTGGCAACAGCTGCTGCTGCTGGTTGACCAAGTCGGCCAAATTGTAGTTGTATGTGTGATGCGAGTTGAGGAACCCGTAGCTGCTGTTCGAAAAGTTAAGGTGGACAAAGTTGGGCATTTGAGAGATGCCGTCTCCGGCACAATTCGAATTGTGGTGTGCATTGGTGCTGGCATTTTTGAAGAACAAACTGGACGCGGCCAAGCTGACCGCACTGGTGGCAATGGTGCTGGGCGCCAACACGAACATCGGCGAATAGAATTGAATTTTTTGCAGATCGCTGAAAAATTTGTAATTGTGTCCATGGTGGAGTAGGGTGCTGTGCAGCGACTTTTCCTCGCTGGCCGCCGGCCCAAAGCTGGTCAGGATTTTGGGCCTGTTGGGATAGGCTTGTCGCTGGTGAAGATTGAGATACATGGTGTGCGCCGGCGACATGAAATAGCGCTTGCTCAGGCCAAAAGAGTTGAACGCCTGGGACTTGAGCAGGCTTTGTCTGAAGTCGGAGTCCATGTCAGACCAGCCTGTGCCGAAGCCTGCCGAATAGTACGAGGAATAGTTGGACAGAGCGATTTTTTTGCTCATCAACAGAGACTGTATGTACATGGAGGTCGATTGGGTCTGCAAATCGACGCATAGACTCAGCGGAATTATCTGAAACTGGGTGGAAAATTTGAACAAGTCAGGCAAGTTGTTCTGGAACTCGAGGTACGCTTTGAGCAGGCCCAGTTGTCTGAGTCGTCTAAGGTCGGACTCGGTCAGGCTTTCATCGTTTGGGTCCACGAACTCGTCGTCAATGTCACTGTCTTGTTCGCTTTTCGCTTTTTTTCTCTTCCCACTCTCCAATGGGTTGTACAGCTTGAAGTCGAACGGGTCTATGATGTAGACGAACAGACTTGGCGGAGATTGAAGGTTTTGTGTTAGCTGAGAGATTGGCGTGAGGCTGGAGCTGGACGCAATGCTGTTCAGTATTTGCTTTTGGCTTTGGCACTGTTGAGTGTGTGAGTCGACGAAAGTGCTCTCTTTAGTGTCCTCTTTGAAATTTAGAATTTGTGCTTGAGACTGGGACGAGCTGAAGTCGAGAGTGAGTGGGTTGCTTAAGTCGCTGAATTCGCTGCCGATCGGCTGGCTGAGCAAGTTGGACAAGGTTGAACTTGCCGGAGGTTGCGGCACCGATTGAACTGTTACAGTGTCCTGTTTGCTCATTTTTAACTCTTCGTAAATGCTCCGATCTAGGTTTATTTGACTGACCACCGGTGTTCCGGACTGACTGGTTTGAAACGAAGTGGTATTTTTGACTTGGTTATTCAAGGTCTCGGATGGAAAAAATGAGCCCTGAATTGTGTTGGATATGGTGGACTTGGCACCCTGGGTTATTTTGTTTGCCAATAGACGAAAGGTCTTGGCATAATGTTTCAGCGTTTTTCCCAATTGACGCGCTTGCCTGTTTACTTGGATTTTTGTGAACCATTCGTCTACTTTGATACCTGGATGGTTTTGGACCTTATATTTCAATCGGTTTTAATTTTTATTTTTATTCGTTCTTTATTTTATTTTGATTAAGTTTTTGTGAAAAAAGCAAGATTAAAAAATAAATTTTTTTTTCAATTTTCCATTCTAGAATTTTTCAAATACTTTATTGAAATTGACAAAAATTTTTAGTTTTCAAAGCCATTTTTATTTTTAGTTTAGTTTTTTAAAAAAATTAGGTCTGTTAATGCAGCATGGTGCAACATACATAGTCGCATAAACTGTCAAATTCTGTTGCTAATGTCCAATATTTCTGCAAATTTCACCGCGCTAGAATATGTTGAAATTTAATTTCTGTTAAATTTGCAGAGTTTTGCAGACTTTGATAGCTTATGCGACTATCCATGGAGCACCATTTTGCATTCAAAGACCCAATTTTAAACAAATAGAAAAAAATTTATTCAATTTTGTATCATTTGTACTGAATTTCACAAAGCCTTTTTAAATTGCTAAATTTTTCAATTTAGAATTTCAGATTAAGGAGAATTTAACATTTGAAAAATGTAAAAAATTGCAATCTAATATTAAAATTAATATAAATGATACAAAATTAAGAATCAAATCAAATAAGTAGACTTGGTCGAAATTTAAAAAAAAATCAGTTAACTTGACTTTAAAATTTTGACTTGAATATTTGAAGTTTGGAAAGATTTTGCTGTAAAATAGAAAGCCGTAACCCTGCAATTTTTCAAAGCGATTAAATTCGTTTTTTAATTTATGAAGATCTACACCTTCTAGACTTGATTATTTTTTCACTCTTTTTAAAACCCTTTTAATTTCAAAATTAAAATTTTTTAGTCAAGTCAAATTACTTTTTAAAATTTAATTAAAAATAGAAGTATAGCTACTGACTTTACTTTTAAAGATGATTTTTTTAGACTATATCACAAGTCTTCTTTTGAAATTTTTTTTATAAAGGTTACATATTTTTTTGGTTTTAAAGCCTCAATGTATTCATTTATGGCATGACTTATTTGCTGATTGAGTTTAATTCTGGAGAACTGTTCTATTTTTTTATTCAAACATATTTGTGAATAAATAATAAATTACCTTTAAATAATTTAACCAAAATTTACCCGTCTGTAAATGTGTTTACAGATCAATTCAGTTATAATGTTTTATAAAAGGGAAATAAAGCAAAAATATCTCTAAATTTAGTTCAAACTTATTTAACTCTAAATTTAAGAATTTAGATATATTTATATTTTTTTCTGTAAAATATGCAAATATTTTTCAAAAAGAACAGATTTTTTAGTTACGATAACATCCTGTTTTTTAAAATTTAAAATTTAAAATTAATTTCTTAAATTTTTTTTCCAATAATATTAGTTGATATCAGATCATATCAGATGATATGATGTGACAAAATAATTTTTGTTAATACTTAATATTTTACTTCATATTTCTTGCATAAATAGATTCAATAGTTTGTAAAATTAAAAAGTCTCTTTGACAAATAAAATAGTACTTGCATTAAACAAAAAATATTGTAATCAAATAAATTTTAAGCTTTTTTGATATTTATTTCAAGATGGAAATTTACTACGATGACTCGTCTCCAAGTCAAGCTTCAAGGAATTCTGAAGAATGGAATCATGTTGAAAATGAAGAAGGAAATCGATGATTATATTAAACTAGATCTTCCACCTTCAACAGCGTTTCAGACAAATTAATCAACTTAATGTAATCTCTGTAGTGACGTTTTAGATAGACACAAAGTAAAATGTAAAATTTGCAATGTTAAATACAGATTACGATTATGTAATGTCAGCAACTTTGGATCAATCTGTCAAAAAAACCAACATCAATTTTAAAAAAAATGATTGACTTGCTAAGTCAAATAATGGAGCTTTAAATAAAAACTAATATTTTTATATTTTACAATTAAAACTTATTTAATTTAAAATTAATTTTATTTATGTAAAAAAAAAAATTTTATGTGACTAAAAGAAAATTTTTTAAGAAAGTAATGTTTAATTTAGACAAAAACAAAACTATTTAATAAAAAAATAAATATATTTATTTTCATATTTCTTTTTTTATATTTAGAATAAATTGGTTTATAGGAAATTTATTTTTGTTTAGAGAAGTTTTTATATTTAGTTTAGTTATTATCCCTTCAAGCTATTGAGCTGATATTGAATTTGAATAGCAAAAAAGGTAAATTAATTGATTGATATTGAGCTTAGTGATGTTGAAATTTCAATATCATTGATATTCAGGTTTATAAGACCCAAATATTCCTTAAAAATCCTTAGAATTTTATTTCAGTGAATAATTGGATTAAATGGAACAATTCTGGTTAATATTATTAAATGCTAAAAGGAATTAGACAAAAAAATTCCAAGTTTACTTGAGATATTTAGCTTGGTAATTTTGATAAATGAAGACACTTGATAGGCAAGTTGATTTAAATTTTAAGATCACTTTTTGATTCATGGATTAAGTGAAAGCCATATTTGATACAGTGATTAAACATTTTTAAATTAATTTTTTGTATCTCTGGAAATGAAATTTCTCAATCCTGAACTAGAAAGAATAAAAAGGAAAAAACACTTTTCCTTAATTGAATCAAAAATCAGACTTGTTTTTAAGTCACAAACAGACTTGTTTTTAAGTCACAGTTTTAAGTCTAAGTCACAAAAATTTAAGTCAAAGTTATGACTTGACTTAAATTTTTTTTTTTTTTAAGTCAAAGTCATGACTTGACTTAAATTTTTTTTTTTTTAAGTAAAAGTCATGACTTAAAATTTTTTTTTTTTTTTTTTAAGTCAAAGTCATGACTTAAAATTGAAATACTTTTAATTATTTATTTCATTAAAATTGAGTATTATTGGTAGTGGATGATTGTTGACCGTTGGTTTTTTTTTTTTAAATAAAATTATGGTTTTTTTTTAATTAATAAACATATTTAATTTTCTTAACTTTTTAATTTTTTATGATATTTTGGCATATTTTTTTTCAGCGCCGCAGTCCCAAATTCTGGCCGCCAAGCTGAACGGCTAAATGACCGCCCGCCACAATGTTGACCGTAACTTTGACTTGCCGCTTTTTTTTTAACGATTTTTTAAACTTAAAATTTTTAAGTCATTGACTTGACTTAAAAAAAAAAAAAAATTTTAAGTCATTGACTTGACTTAAAAAAAAAAAAAAATTTTTTTAAGTCATTGACTTGACTTGACTTAAGACTTGTGACTTAAAAACAACTCTGGTCACAAATCTCAAGTCAAGTCAAGTCAATGATACAAAAAATCCATATTTGATACCAATAAAGTAGTTGCTTCCAAATTCCTGGCTGTAATCTTGACCTATGTGCTCTGTAAATGTAACCAGATTTAGAAAATAATTCTTTCAACTGGTTCAGATGAAGCAAGTATTGATAAAAATTTTTGTGCAAGTCATAACTTTGACTTAAATTTTTGTGACTTAGACTTAAAACTGTGACTTATAAACAAGTCTGTCGAAAATACAACAAATTAATAATAAAATATTTTATTATCTATTTTTAATAATTTAAAATTAGATTTTTTATTTTTTGAAATAATAATTAAAAAAATTTGCAAATAAAACTCATCATATATCTAATTATTTGACTTGAAAACTATTTAAATCCTTATTCTACTTTTTAAAACACTTTAAAATACTTTGAAGTACTTTAAATTTTGATTGAGAAAAAATCTGCTGGTTCAAACTATCGTTCACTGGTTACTAGTTATGTGAATGGCGAAACTTGTATAGCTGACTAGTTCGAAAGTTAAAGTTTTCTTTTCAAATTAATACAAAATTTTTGTTAAAAAAAAAATTTTTTTTTAGAATTAAATTTTTTCTTTTTTGGTAAAAAATTAGAAAGAATCAGATATTTACCTTTACAAATCCTTGGTCTGGTGCTATTCTCAACGCTGGCCTGTGCAAACCGAGTCGACACAACTCGTATGTAGAATTCAACTCTTTAAAATAACTCTTGACCGATTGCTTTGTAGTTTCGTACTCAAAAAGAGAATCTTTGTCATTTAGGACATCGATTTCGGGCATCATGATCAAATAGGCTATGTTCTTCTGTTTGGAATAGGGCTCCAGATTTAGCTTTTCCCAAAATTTAACCGCATAAGGCGAAATAGTGACCCAGTCTTTGTCAATTGAAGAGACTAGGAGAGCCGGTATTGGCTCGGGCTCATAGTTGTTCATCTGATTTTGGTTGAGAGAAGAGGGCACGCTGGAATTGGACGGCGCTTGGACTTGTTTTTGCTGTGCGCCAGTCAAAGCTAGCCGGCAAAAATGCTGCCATGTTAGCGGGCCTTGAAAAGACTCCCACATGCGCGATGTAGTGTGCTTTTTCTGCACAGTCTCCTCCAGCAAGGGCTGTATCAATTTTAAACTTTTAGTCATTTCCAAATTGGACTTTATCTCTTTGTTCGCGTACAGCCAGTTGTGGAGCAAAAATTTGGAGTCCTTTAGCTGGACTTTTTTGTCCAAGCGCTTGATCACATTGCGACAAACATTGTTGTCGTCGAATTGGTTCAAAGTGGCCGGGTCGAGCTTGTGCTTCAGAAACGATTTCAATTTGGGCCTTAGATTTGGCGGCAAAATATCCTCGTCCCCATCGTGCACATGATTGTTGGTGTAGAAAATTTCGTATTGTTCATGAGTGCACAGCATTGGCTGCGAATATTTCAAATCGAACAAGTCCATCACATTCAAACTGACAGCATCCTGAAACTTGTGCTCCATTTTGAGCACCACTTTTTCATCAGTGGCGTTGATGGTGTTTTTTTTGGCACCTTTTTTCTCCAACTCAGCAGCACTGGTCGAGCCGGACGGCACGAGACTCTTTTTCCAAATGTAGCCGTCGCGCACAAGAATGTTGTTGAGAAATTTTTTTGTGATCAGCGCCGAGTTGAGACTAAACTTGGCATTGTCTTGTAGAATGGACCAGAGGAGATAGTGGGGCTGATTGAGCATCAAAATGTCGCAGTAGTCCTCGGCAAACAGGCCATTGAAGCTTGTCGAGTCCACAATCATCAATTGTCGGCCCTGAAACTCGGCCTGGGTCAATCTGTTGAGCAAAGCGACCACGTTGTAGTACGGAATGGTCATGTTTTGATCGTGTGCGTCCATTTTGAGAGCTTGCACGACACGTATGAGCTTGTTGAGACGCACGGCCTTGCTGCACTTGGCCGACATCAGCCGGTTCACCACACTGCTGAAGCCGCACGTGCACGACACAAAGTGACTCGAGTGCGACGACGAGCTGACCACATTGGCCTGGTTGTTGTTGACCACCAGGCCACTTTCGCTGGTGTTCAGCGCATCGTTGCACACATAGGTGCCAAAGTCAATGCCCTTTATGTTGTTGTTGTTGGTGCACACGCACAGAGTGCAGCTGTCAAAGTTTATGTCGCGGAACAAATTCAAAAGAGTGTCCGACAAACTCAAATTTAGACAAAGACTATTCAAGTACTTGTTGATGTTTAAATTTAATCTGACATAATCGTTTGTGTCCATTTGATTGACAAATTTGTCCAGTGGCTTGATGGGCACATCGAGCTTGGCGTGTTTGGCCGTGTTGTCGTAGCGCAGCCTGTCGGGTATGTCCATCTCAATCAGTTGGACGCAGTGTTCATTTTTGAGCGCTTTGTCACTCTTTTGCTTGCTCTCGGCCCGTTTCCACTTGGGCACACTTGGCTCCGCGTCCGTTTCGACCGCCACCGGCTTGTACTTGTGGGCGCTCAAGTCCGCTTGGAGTGCGGGCAAGCGCAACTTTTGCTCGGCAAACATGCAGCCAAAATTTTGAATTTGCATCAACGTGTTCAAATTGTTGTAGGCTATTTTTTTGGTGGGCAAGACCGGCCTCTTGAGCAAAAGGTCAGGGTCGTTGAGCAACAGGTCGTCGCTGCATTGCTGATTTGACTTTTGGATGTTTTCGTGGGACGGCGGTGTCATCACCACCGACAAGCCCGTCTGTATGGGGTTGATTAGCTGGACGTGTTGCTGGGCAACCGGGTGCTGTTGCGTCGACTGCTGTTCGTCTGCCGACGACTCGTCCTCGAATATGTTGTTCAGGTCGTCGTAGGACGCCGGCGGCACATTGACCGCATTGTGATGATGGTGCGCGCTTTGCTGTGACGACTCTACGCTTTTGGGCGGCGTCATTTGACTTGACTTGCCCATCAGGTTCACCTCGGGCTCCTCTTCGTACAATAGTTCGCATTTTGCGTACAGCGAGTCAAAGCACGGCTCCGTGTCCGACTCGACGCGTTTTTTGTCTGATCGGTCAAAATCGGCCACTTTGCTCTGAATTGTTTGACTTTTGTTTGTAACATTTTGCAAGTATTGCTTAACAAACTTGACTTTTGTGCGGTCAGAGGGCTGTGCGCTGTTGGCCTCTTCGCCGGAGCTCGACTCCGTCTCGGAATCGGAGTCTGTGTCCGAGGTGTCCGATTTGGCCGACGAGTCAACTTCTTCTTCTCGTTCAAAGTATTGATAGTTGAACATGTCTGGATCGGTTTTGCAGCTGTCACTCGAATAGCTGGACTGTTCGCCGTCCGACTCAAGACTATCGTCACTTTTGACCCTGGGCACTTTGAGCTTGCTGCTAGTCGATTGTTTCAATTGGACTTTTTTTCTAAGACGAGCACTGTTCTCGCTCAGCTTGAATGACTTGAGAAATTTTGCATAGGCCTTGAACGAGTGGGCTCGCAGCGGTCTCTTGTGTCCAAAGTAGCATTTTCGTTTGTGAAAGGGCACGCATTCGGTGGCCGACATGTTCAGCTGGTCGACGAACGGCTCGCTCTTTACTGGCGCACTCTCCCCGCTGCAAGAGCACTTGACAGAAGCCGCCGGGCCGCCGTTGCCTAGGCAACATCTGGTGCATGTGAAATTTTCGCCATTGCCACACGCGAGATTTGTGCACGACTGAAGCGACACCTTGTCGAGCACATCGAATGCCAAAGACAAATTTTCTGTCAACAGCTCGTATTTTTTGTGCCTCAGGCGAATCTGATTCCTGAACAACTTATTCAGATTGTAGCTTACCTCACAACAGTCCGGGTCGGATTGTCGAGTTTGGTCGACGACAGAGTGACAGGCGACCACCGAGTCGTCCGAGTCCGACGAGTAGCTTTTTTTGAGCACCGACTGCTTTTTGGCGGGGCTAGGCGGCGCGTTCAGGACACTGTTGTTGAGCGACAAGTCGGACGACGACGAGTCCAGGTTTTTCTTGCGCTTTTTGGCCGACTTGCTGCCCGGAGGCGCCAGGGGCACTGGCTCAGCGGCGTGCAGCGAGCTCGAGCGGTTCAGCAGCGATTTTTGGCGCTTGAGAGCGGTTTTGGCGGGCGAGCTGCGCCGTTGCACGCTGGGCGACTGAGCGGGCGATTGTGCCGAGTGAGTGGGCGACAAGACGGCGCTGACGGACATGGGCGAGTTGAGCGAAATGGAGAGCACGGATTTGTTGGGCGGCGGTGGCGGCGGCGGCGAGTCCTTGTCGGCGCCGAAATTGCGCGCCACCGAATCTATGGTCAAGTCAAGGCTGTCCATTTGCTTCACCGGCTTGCTGTGAGCGTTCTTGTCCGCTTTCTCCTCGTCCGACGACGAGTCCATGCTGTGCAAGTGGAGCGAGTCGTCGCTGGCCGACTCCGAACACGAGTCGGTGAGAGTGCGAAAGTTTTGCTCGTCGTCGTCCGACTTGTCCGAGTCCGAGTCCATCACCACATAAATGAAACAATTGGGATAGAAGAGCTTGACTCGGTTGCTGTCCAGGCCGACTGCGAACACGTTGGGCAGCTCGGGCACCAGATTGAGCGGGTAGAATTGGCGCCACTCGCTGCACGTCACCTTGGCCTCGGGCGCGTCGTTGGACAAGTAGCCGATGAGGCGCGCGGCGATGCCGTACGGCGCCAATATCACCTCTTGCTTTGGCAGACACGTTTTGGCGGCGTTTTTCCGCCTTCTTTTGCCAACCAAGCCAGCCACGCTTTTTCTCAGCTCGACCAGGTCCGACTGGTTCAAGAGCCGGACCGGCTTGTGCATCTTGACGTCCACACTTGTGCACACGCGGCTAGTGCCGTGCAGAAAAAAGCTAAACGAGTAGCTCACATGATTGGTGTCGTCTATTTGGCTGTTTATTTCCAGTTTAGGCTTGGTCTTTGTCGACTCCTTGTTCAAGAACATGGACGAGCTGTTCACGTTTTCGTTGCATATGGAAAAGTTAATTGAGTTCAAGTTGTACGGCATGACGAACCACTTGCCGAGTCGGGCGTAGCCTTTTTCCAGCAGCGACTTTTCGATCAGATTGTGCAGGGCCTTGAACAGCATGGACCTGCATTCGTATGGCAGCGAGACGAGAGAGCTGCACGCTTGGGACAGGATGTTGTCGTCGCTTGACGCCTGGCTGGTCTGCGAGTGGCTATGGCCGTTTTGGCTCGAGTGGTCAACGACTAGATCGTTTGAGATGATCGAGCGCAGGTTGCTGGGCTCTTCTTTTTCGAACCAAAATATCCACAGTTCTTTTTTGAAGTTTTTCTGCTCGACGAACGCTTCCTCGAAGTTTTCGTCGGCTATGGCCGACGAGTTCATGTTCTTGGCAGCGGCAGGCAGGTCGGCTCGCTTCCACGAGCTCAAAATGTCTTCGCTGAGGCACTTGGCATGCGTGCTCAAAACAGGGTCGTTTACACTCGATGTTTTTAGAAGAGTGGAGACCATTTTTTTGTCCGATGCTGGGTCGCTTTCGGACTCGGCCTCGACGTTTGAGTCGTCGTCGTCGTTGTCGCCCTCTTCCTCATCGTCCTCGTCTTCACCGTCCGCTTTGGACGCTTTTTTTCGCTTGGCTCTGCCCTTGCTCATAAATGACTGGTTCTCTCCATCTCGGCACTTTTCCTTGGCGCAAAGCCTCAACCATTTTATGCCTGTTATGTCCGTCTTAAATTTTTAAATAAATTTTTTTTTAATCTTTTTTTTTTTAAGATAAAGCCCAGAATTGGTACAATTAGGCAGGCTAAACATTCAATTGAGTAAAATAGTACTAAAAGGCTTATGGCCAAAAAAATAAAATAGCGCTTATTTGTATTAATTTTATTTTAATAAAAAAATCTCTTTTTTTTTACCTTCTCTTACGTAATTTTACGTAAAATTACACTCTTTTTGAAATTTAACCCATTGAATTTACTTAAACATGTTGGCTGACCGATGGTATGACCACGAGTCAGTCGGTTTTTATTTAAAAAGAAATTTAAGAAAGTTTCTTATTTAGTAGAACCCTAATTCTTTTTTATTTTTGGTCCTTTTCTCTTTATAGATAAACAATAATAGCTCATGACAATCATTTTACAGTAAATATTTTCATAACATTTTTTTGGATAAAGTAAAATTTGTTAAAGAAAATATAAATACTATAAAAAATAAATAGTTTAATCAAAAATTCTCAGAGAATTACAACTAAACAAAGATTAATCCAGAATTATCTAAAATATTTTAATTATTTAAAACATTTATCACTAATAAATTGTTGAATTATTTAAAAAAATATGAAAGTTAAAAAAATAAAATAAGATTAATGCTGTTGTCATAAGTAGGAAATTTTATTTGTTGAATAAAAAGTAACAACCTAGATGATCGATTTGAAATAAATAATAACCAATTCATAATAAGTATTTATTCAGTAAAATTTTTTTTTGCAAAAATGCTAGGAAGACCAATTAATTTATTTTAATCATTTATTTTTATAAATTTTGGATTTCGCATATTTCTTATTTTCTATTTTTTTTAATTGTTTAATAACAAAGTTTGTAATAACATTTAATTTCAATTAAATAATAGACGCACTAATCGATTTTTCCTCACAAAAGCACATTTTTCTGACTTAATTTTAAATTGATACAATTAACAGAACCATTTTAAAAAAAATTATTGAATTTTTTTATTTTTCTAATTCACCATATTCATATACTTCACAATATTTACACATATTTCAATAGAAAATTTACTACAATCTCTGAGATATTTGAAGGGTACAAATAAAGAAAAAATAACAAATTCGCTCCTTTTGTAAGTAAAATTGAAAGTGTGAAATTTTTTAAAATTTTTTACAAACTAATTCATTTAAAAGAAGGGTGCTTCACATTTTTTTCATGAAAATGTAAAAAATGTGAAGCACCCTATCCATGTTTTTCTGAAAATTTAAGGTTTTATTTTTCTAGAAATTGCATTTCATTGAAATTGAAAATATATTAATATATTATTATTTTTATTTCTTAATTTTATTACTCAAGCCTTCGACTTCTAAATTATTTGTAATATTAGATAAACGTTTGTTAAAATTTTTTTTCAAATTTCTCTTCTTTTTTTAAAAAATAAAAAAATGAAAGAATAAAATTTATTAAAAAATGAAACTTGATCGATTTCAAAAATTAATTTTTTAACAAAAAAATGGAAAAAATTTTAAAATTTTTTTACTATACAAATCAACAAGCAAAGTATGTAAAAATGTGGAGCTTTCGGAAGAAAATGTTGATCCTTGTAATTTTTTTGAAAACTTTCGCTCCATTATTTTGAATCACTAGAAAGAAATTTTATTTAAATATTTATGGAACTTTCACTATTCCAATTTAAGTTTAAAGTTATATAATATTTTTAAAAAGATTCTTACGAGAATTAAAGGCTAAAAAAAGTTTTTTAATTTCTTTTTAGAAGTTGAACTTTTTAATTATGAGTCAATAAAATAAACGCAGACGAATTAAATGCTTCACTTAAAAGATTTATGGATTCCTATATTAAAAGTCCTATCAAATTAATCAAGAAAATTTATTGAAAAATTTGGTCAAAAAATTATGCTATGTTATTTCTATTTTTTATAATTCCATTTCTCTTGGTCTTTGTCTTTTGTATTCTATGCGTAAGAGAAGCCAACATTTCTTTCATCAAAAAAAATGCTATTAAGCAAGAAACATTCTTGTAATATTAAATAAATCTTCAATATAAAAATTATCCTTTCATCAATAAATAATCCAATCTCTAAATTATATTAATTATTTTCGATAGTATAAATTTTAAGCCTTTATTCTTCTGAGAAAGATTAAACATTTAACAAAATCTCAAAAAATTAACCATTCATAAAATTAAATAATTTCTATTTAAAAAGTTCGTATTATTTTTATTTTCCAAAAAAACTTATTGATAGATCATTTTGATAGATTAAAAAAAAATGATTGATTTCTTTTGTTATTTTAGAATTCAAATTAAATTTTTTTTAAATTTAATAAAGGATAGGTTTATCTATGGATAATTTAAAAATTTGTTATTATACTTTATAAAATTACAAAATTATTTCAATTAATTTTTAATTTTGAAAATACAATTTTCAGAAATTCAAGTAAAGGTCTATTTTATTTTGTCGCAGCAAGAACTACTACTACTATTTTGGAATAATTTTGATTTTAAGTATTTTTGCTAGATTTTTTTTATCAATATTCGAATTTTTCTTTAAATTGGAATAATTAAAAAAAAATTAAACTTACCAAAGCAAATAAATTAGTGTAACAATGTTCCAGACTGCAAATGTTATACAAATTATTATTCGAGTTGCTAGTACTGTTATTGCTCATGGCTTGTGAATATTAGATTCGTTTGTGACTGAAAGATTCAAGATTCATTTGAATTTCGATAAAAAAAATTTTTTATTTTGTTTCTAAAATTTATAGCATAAGATAGTCAGGGGTCCGTACGATTTTGCAAAAATTTTTAAATTATATAATTGATTATTTATTTAAATAAAAAACTCAAAGTATTCGTATTCTGAAAATTTCAAGTTGGTCTTTTGATCGCTCTCTCTTTCTTTACTTCGTTCAAAATTTCAAATTATACTCTCATTTATGCTTGCATTAATTATTATTAATTATTTCAAGCGAATTTTTATAATATTTTCCTAATTAACAAACACATGTATTAGATTAATATTTGGATATTTCAAATTGTTCAGATATGTGATAATTTTTCTAAAATCATTAATAATTAAGGCAAAGAATTGGATATAATTTTGTCTTCGATATCTTATTTAAAACTAAAATTCTTAAAGATTTAGAAAAAAAATCTCATCAAGATATGTACAAATAATTTGATATTTGCTTTATTTATGCCTAAATAAAGTCTTAGTTTTTATTTACATAAATTTATTCAAAAATATAAAAAAAGTTTTTTTTATTGTCTCAAAAAAATGAACAAAATCTAACATACCATATTTTTTTAAATTACTTTTTTTCAGCAATATAATTTTACATTTTTTGATTACTATTCTATTAAAAAATAATAATTCACTGCGTATTATTTTTAATTTAACCTTAAATAATCTTATAATAATTTAAAGCATTTTATGCATCCGAATAAAAAAAATAATTTTAACATTTTATGCCATCAAAAAATAAAATATACAAAAACATTAAATTTTATAGTTTGCCATTTATTTAGTTCTATATTCTTTAAATATTGTAGTTAATATTTAAATAATTTAAAAAAATTTCTAGTAAAAATCTTGCAAGTTATTTATGTTTATTCCAAAAAGCAGCATCCATATAAATATTCAAGTTCAATTATTTTAATTTGGTACTTATTTAAAAATTAGATAAAAAATTACGATCATTATTAAAATAAAGTGAACTGCTAGCATTTTAAGTATGGAATCGACAAATTAACGAAAAACAAAAAAACAAGCCGAAATTTGGTATAAAGGAAGACTATGTCAAGTTGACGAGACCTGCCAGAAAACGTCAAGAATTTTTTCTCGTTTGGATTTCAAAAATAAATGTTAAGCTTAAATTTTTAAAAAATTTAAAAAATTTTAATTGAAAAAAATCTAGCTAAATGTAATTTGGGTATTTTTTTTATTTGCCGGAAGAATTAAATCTAAAAATTTTATCAAAAATAATTAATGCTTTTCCTAAAAACTAAAATTTTTTCTGTTATTTAAATAGGCTGATACATTTAATGTAAACCCATTCTAGGACATTCTGGACTTTGCAAAAAGTTTTGAAAATTTTACACTTTTTTAAATGTATAATTGAATAAAATTATTTAGCAAAATTTTTGCAGAAGTTGAATTTTATTGATATATTGAATATATCTTAAATAGCTATCACTCGGTTTAGATGAAAAAAAATTAAGTGCCTAAAATATTTCTTCATAATCTTGAAAAAATTGAAATTAATCCAAAATTAAATAAAAATTTAAATCTTATTAATAAAAAATAACAATAATTAAAATAAAAGAGTACTTAGATACCTATCTCTTCGTACAATTGAGATAGATATCTTTTAATCAGAGTTGTTTTTTTTAAATTTAAATCCGGAGTTTGACTCATCTATACCGCCAAAATAACTAGCTGGAGCGGCAATCCATCAATAAGGATCACAGCCACAAATATTTTTTGCCGTGGAATTTGAAAAAAAATCCGGACTTGGCCTTGACTTGAGACTCGAAACTTTTAAAAAACTCTGCTTTAAATCTTAATGAGGTTAATTAAGTACAGAATTTTTTAAAATAAAAAATTAGAAAATTGAAAAGAAGAAATTTTTAAGTTATTGAGATTAAGAATAACAAGTTTTTTATACTAATGTTATATTCAAAGGAACTTAGACTTCCATCCATGATCTATGAAAAAATAAATTTCTCGTACATTATGCTGTGAAATTTTATAAATAACTTAATTGCTCGATTTTAGTAACACGTCACTATAGTCGAACAATTACGACAAAAAATAATAAATAGTAATAGTATTATATAAAATAAATATTTTAATTGTAGAGAAAATAAAAAATTCGTTGCAATAAAAAATGGTGCAAAAGAAACAAATTTTTGTGATCGACTTTATTTTTAAATTAAATAAAACAAAAATAAAACCGAAAAAGAGTTTTGGCATATTTTTGGGATCATAAACTATCATACATCAATTTTTATTGAAGATTTCTTTAATATTTTGATAGGTGTTAAATAGAAGTTATCTTATTTGGCCAAAAATCCGGGGATCAGGTGAACTATAGTAGAATTTCTATGTTGTCCATGAAATGTCTTATTGAAAAATTCAATGCTCGTCAGAATCGAAAAGTAG
The DNA here is from genome assembly GCA_019054805.1 of Brachionus manjavacas. Lineage (NCBI taxonomy): Eukaryota > Metazoa > Rotifera > Eurotatoria > Ploima > Brachionidae > Brachionus > Brachionus manjavacas. The sequence continues at coordinate 8,568,749 of JAHQIY010000003.1, read as the reverse complement.
CTAGATTGATGACAACAGCTTACCAGTATTTCAATATACAATTTTTATAAATATACTTACTTTAAAAGTTTCATGCTTAAATGCCTTTTTAAGATATCCAGCCACATATACCTGCTGAACCTGAACCTTTTAAATTTATTAAACAAAATTTGAGGTGATGTTTCCAATTTTAACCTTTAAACTGTTTCTCTTGTCTCTTGTTTTCGATTGAAAAACCTCGAAATTGGTCACTAAAGATTTTTCTTTTCCCGACATATACTGAACACTTTAAACATTTCTTTCATCATTTATATTTTTCTGCCTATCTTTAAGTAAGAAGTAGCTTTCACTTCTTAAAAGATGATCTTTAAAGTTTGTTAAGGATCAATTTTCTTGCTGAGTCGGATTCCTTTACAGTCAACTAATTTTTTTTGTAATTTTTTTGAACCAAAAATAAATCAAAATATTTTTACATTAAAAGAGTGGATTTTTTGGTAAAAAAATAAAATAAACTAGCGCAAAAAAAGAAATTAACGATTTAATTTGAGGAAAATTTTATTTCTAACAAAAGGAAAAAAATCTAAGATTTGAATCAAGCTTTGAGACTTAAGTTGAAATTTTCCATTTTCCCTAGTTTTTATGGACTCAGGATTAAATTAAAAAGTTAATTAAAAAAAATTAAAATAAAAAGTTTGCTAAACAAAATTGCAAAAAGATCCAAGTCCGAAGTCGAAGCAGCTTATTTATATTAATTATTTATGAACATAAAATTTTTTATCAAATTGACCTAGTATGTTTCTGTTCTGTTCTGATTGTACAAACTATAGTTGTATTCACTTTTTAGATACTACTGATTGTCAATATATGGTAGCTTGTTGCAAAGTCCAGTTAAGTAATTTTGAGGTATTCAATTTAGGTCTTTTATTGGCAAGACAAAAAAAATTAAAATTTTTAATTTTTAATTAATAAATTTTCTTAAATAATTTGATGTTAGATACAGCTTAATTGAAAAACGTTTAACTTGACTTAAACTTTGAGACCAGAATGGTTATTTTCAATTTTTTTCTAATTTTCAGTTACAGATTCCATTAAGTATGGTATAAATTAAGTATTCTAATTAAGTATGGTATAAAAATATATTTTTTTCCAACTCGTCACTCTCAGATCATTCTCATAAAACTTAAATGATACAACAAAAAATGCTCTTTTAAATGAAAAATCTTTTATTTTTTAAAATTTATTCAAGTAATTAAACTACCAAAAATTATATAAAAATATTATTATAAATATTTTTCAAATAAAAGTATTAAATAAAAAATTTCTCTCGGTCAAAATTTCTAAATCTAAATGGTTGCTTTTTAAATTAAAGCTGGCAAATTTCATGACAATTTTTTAGGAATCAGTTTTTCAATGAATTTTTTTAATCTAATTTTACAATTTACAAATAAAAATATTTTCTTTAAATTATATCAACTGATACATCACGTGTGCCACCAAAATACTATTTCAGCAAGATTCAATATTTTGTGAATTAGGGATATTATATTATGTTGTTATAAATCCAATTAAACTTTGAGTGATGGTACAGAGCGTTTATCAGTTGTAAAAATTTACAGAACATGTTTTGGTCAGTCGGATTTAAAGTTTTGGGGATTTTTATTTTGTTTTTTGTGCCAAAATTAACAATGCCAACTTTTTATTTATCATTTATTTAAACAAAAAAGAAAAAATCATAAAAAACCTATTCAGATGAGTCTTTACAAAAGATTATTCACAATATTGAGAAAAAAACTCTTAACATGCATCAGACCCATGAAAAGAGTATCCTTTCCTTAGTCAAAGTCAACTTGAAAACAAAATATAACTTTAAAAATTATTAGTAAAAAAAAAGTTAAATTTTAAATAATTTTATTACTTTAAGTTAATTTTTTTTAAAAACTAGTGCAAAAAAATTATGCAAAATTCAAATTTAAAACAAAAATTTGATTTCTGACATAGATCAAGAAAAAAAAACTAAAATTGGAATTAAACTTTATGTCAATTTTTCCTAATTTTCAGTTCCATCTAACTCCATAATAATTTTTTCTAATTCATCGAAGTCAACTTGAAAAAAAAAACTCAAATTATACAAATTGAATGTGACTAAAATTTTATTAAAAAAATTGACCACAAAAAATAAATATAAAATTTGAATTAAACTTTGTGTCAAGTATGGGAATTTTCAATTTTTCCTAATTTTCAGTTCCATCCAACTCCATAATTATTTTTTCTAATTTATCAAAGTCAACTTGAAAAAAAAAAATCAAACTATACAAATTGAATGTGACTAAAATTTTATTAGAAAAATTGACCACAAAAAAGAAAAAAACTTATTTAAATTTTCAATAATTTTATTATTTTAAGTTAATTTTTTAAATAATTTTTGTTGTTTAATAATCATCAAATAAATAAATTCAATCACTATACCAAGTCACACGCACTTCGAACAAATTGAACAAAATTTAAAAATACATACAGCCTCTCACATCCGAACCAACTCAAATCGTCAAGTCATATTTACAATTGTACAAATTGAGGAAAATAATTGAGAAAGAAAGCAAAAAGAGAGAAAAAAGTTCCACCACAAAACAAAATAAACAATAAAAGTGTCGAGTGCCTAAAAAAATTCGTCGCATCTCACCTAGGCGTGCAAAGGGTTCGAACTGGGCAAAAAAAATCTACAAAAAATAGAACCTCTGGAGAACACCGGAAATCCTAGTCCGAAAACCAAAAATCAAAGACCCACTCTTCTCACTAGGATTTTTGCTTGAGCCCCGCACCGACCATGCTGGCACTGGCTTTGCCCTTCAGGCCATTCGGCTTCGCTTCCGCATTGGACTCTTGCTCGGCGCACGGCTCGCCCTGCACACCACTAGCCTCGCTCACCATCGACTTCACTGTTTTTATGAACGACTCGTGGTTGTACTTCCAATGCAGCATTTGCTGCTCGCATATAAAGTGAACACAATTTTTGTCTTTTATCATCTGCTGCAGCTCATCGTGCTGAATCAACTCCAAAAAGAACAAGCACTCCGGGTACCTAATGAACTGGATGTACTCGGGCTTCTTCCAGTACAGCAAATATTTAAGGTAATTTTTGAAAGAGTCGTTGTCGAACATGCCCTGTTTGGCCAAAAAGTGAAGATAGTTCGGATTAGCCAGACACTGCACAAACTCAAGCTCGACCAAAAAGCGCTTGCGCTGCTGCTTTTCATTGTGCTCCCTTTCTTTCAGCTCTCTTTCTTTCTCCAGCTCGCGCTCCCGCTCACTCACTTGCTGCTGCTGCTGCTGCTTGAGCATGTACTGTTGGTTGTAGTAGTCCGCATTGTCAAAGTTAAGCTCGTAGTTCTGGTGCTGATAGCTGTTGGATGAGTTGAATTGGTCGTGTGGCTGGTACGCGTGGTTGTATTGAGTGTAGGAGTTGTTGTACGGCGAGTTGACGATCATGGTCGGCGTGGACGGAACAGAGGAAGACGAGTGGTGGATCTGCGGGTGAGTTTGATAGTATTGCTGCTGCTGCTGCTGGGGGGTGAGGGGCGGTGGCAGCGGCGAATTGAGCGACATGGACTGGTAGTGGGCCTGTGATGCGCTGGTGACGGGAGATTGGTTGGGCATGGGCGAGTTGATTTGATACTGGGCCGAGTGGGCTGCCGGCGAGTTTATGTTGGAGTTGGTGGCCATCGGCGAGTAGATGTGCTGCGACTGGGCCATCAACGGAGAGTGGATATGCTGCTGGATCTGTGAGTTGCGCGGCGAGTTTAAAGTGTGCTGGTAGCCGGACGACTGCTGCATTGGCGAGTTCATGGACTGGTAGGGTGGAGCGATGGGCTGCTGCTGGATGGGCAGCATGGCAGAAGTGCTCTGGGCCGGCGACGGCACCGACATCGGATTCGAGTAGCGCATCTGCTGACTTTGGTAGTACTGGGGCGGCGGTGGCGCCACCGGGTTGCCCAGAGGAGTGCCCGATGTGGATGACATGGCAGTTTGAAGTTAAATGAGTTTGGTTCGCGTTGAAGGTGGTGTGCCAGTGTGTACCAATATAGACATGTGCAACTATGCTTGGATAGTAGTTGGTTTTTGTTTTCAAGCAAATGATTCCTAAAGTAAAATTAAACAAATCTAATAATATCAAGAGTTTTGTTATTTAAAAGTTAATTATCAAACTAGAAATTTTGAAATAGTATTTGAGTATATGCACGAAAAATGGTGTGTATGAGGGATATTAATTGTCTTGTCTAGTCTTAATGACATAATGTAAATGTTCACCTGTCGAAATATCAAAAAATGCATACAAATTTAAGGCTTTTTATTTTTGAGAAAAAAAATTTGAAAAAATACCAAATAAATGGAACTGTTGCAGAGGAGATTTTTAGTAATAGTTTTTTTTTTGTTTTTTTTTTTCATATTATTTATCGACAATATTTTTTTTGAAATTTATAAAATTTATTTTCAAAATGTTTCTTTTAATTTGTTATGCGAGGAAAATAAAATATTTGATGGAAAAAAAATTTGGCCTAAAAGCTATTTATTTTCTGTATTCTCTTTTTTTTTCATTTAATAATGTTCATTTTGGTTATCAATTTTTAAAGCTCATATTAATATTATCTAAATTAACATAGTTAAATATAAAATGCCAAATTTAACACAAATTTATGTTTTTTTTTAAAGTTTATTTTATTTAAGTTTAAAAATTGGTTTTGTGAAATTCAGTACAAAGTGAAAAAATGAAAAGAAAAAATGTAAAAAAATCGAATAACTTTTTTACTAAAAGTTTAAAATTAGTTCTGTGAATGCAGCATAGTGCAACATTCAAAGTTGCATCAAATATCATCGTCTGCTAAATTTGCAGAGCAGAGTTGTTTAAAAGTCCCAGATAAAAGTCCAAATCCTTTTTTTTTTAAATTTTAAAGTCTGGACTTGGACTTTTGAAAATGAGAAATTAGACCTATGTTAATTTAATTTTCATTTTTTAAAGAATTTTATACAAGCTTTAGCAATTGTTAATAGTTTTAATAGTTTTTTGGTACCATTCTAATAGTATTGCACACTCTGTTTTTGCTGATGGTCCAGCAAATAATATAAGAGGTAAAAAAATAGATACATGAGACAAATTACGAAAAATTGTGACCAAAGAGAGTTCTTTTTCTCGAACAGAATAGTACCGATTTGGAATAATCTACCAATTGAAACTACAAATGTAACCAATGTTAACCTATTCAAGAACAACTACGACAAATTTAAGAAGCATAATAAATGAAATTTATAGCACATCTGCCATAGAGTGGTATCTATTGTTATCATTCTCCGCAGGAAACTTCGGTTCCTGTTGCAGTTATTATTATTAGGCCGCATATTAAAGCGTCATTTATTTTGATTAAACGTCAATAAAATTAATGTAAATTAAATGTATTAATTGTCATAGTCAAAAAGGTAACTTATTTCAATGAACCATGGCTCGAATCTAACGATTTCAATAATTTTATGGGGAATCGGGGGGTTATGAAGATATTCATGAGGCTTTCGACGAATAAATCGAAGCTCAAGACAACTTAAGGAACACTTTAATTGAAACTGAGGTAGAAGGACGTAATAATGAGACTACCCTAGCAGCAAATTCCTACAATAACGCTGTTATCCCATTTAATAATGTGGAAGCATATAATTGGTGTTGATTAAAGCCAAGGATTATTCGAGTCCTTTCCAGCTGAAGCTTGCGACATACCTTTAGGAAAATAAAGAGGAGTATGACGACCAAAAAAGGAATTTATTGATCTAATTATTATTATTTTTATGATTAAAATTTTTTTTTCATGACTCTTTACTTTATAACATTTAATTTTATTATGTGATAACTAATTACTTAAAATGACAACTATTACTTTTAATTTACGATTCATACATTCAATTGACTAATTTTTGAATTGTAAATGTTGAATGAACACATTTTTTCTACCCATTTTAAACTATTTATATCTCTCTTTTTTACTTTTTTTTTAAATCTTTCTACTCTAGAAACTCGAACTTTTTATTTTTACTTTTTTAATCAATGCTTTGTAACAATTGGGTTTAAACGAAGGCGAAAGCTATTCGGACGAACCTGGGGTCCGCCCCAAAGTATTTTTTTAATAAATAAATAAATTGACTAATTTTTATGTTGACTAATTAAAATAAATAAATGACGATTTGATCTTTTTTTAATTGACGTTTAATCAAAATAAATGACACTTTAATATATTTTCTTATTATTATTATTATTAATTATAAAATAAATTGATATTTCTTAAAAGAATTAATGCAGAAGTACATTTTTGGATTTAGCATTCTTTGTTAATTCTAAAGGTAAAATCTGCAAAATTCTACAAAAAATTATTCACTTAAAATAGCATCGTTTGGATGATGTGCAATCTAAAATGTACATTTTGAGTTTGCAGAGTTTACTTTTTTTAAAATGGTTTATTGAATCCAAATCTGCATTAATTCTTTTAAAAATAAAAAATTTTTTCATAGTTAAAACTTGATTTGATCATTATGAGCATCAAAAATTGATCATTAAGTTCTAAATGGCAAAAAAGTTATTCAGTTTTTTTGCATATTGTTCTGTTCTTTTGTACTGAGCACAACCAAACCAAAAAATTTTATTTAATTATTTAAAAAAAAATATCTAATTTAAAGACATCAAGTTACAGAATTATACAGAATTAGTTCCTTCAGTCCTAAAAAAAACACTCTCAATTATTAGTCCTTGAATTAATCATCTGTTTAAACATACATAGGTCTCAATAAAGTCAAAAACATCTAAGCAAAGAAATTTTTCAAATTCATACCTGCTTTACGTTTCCTTGACTAAATTTAAAAATTTGTCGTCATATAAATCTGTTCAATTTTTCGACGCATTTTATATGTTTATTTATATGTTTATACAAAAATATTTGAATTTTTTTAAATAAATTTTGATTGATTTAAATGATTTTTAATATTTTAAGATTATAGTAATCAAAAAATTAAATAACTTATGCTTAATTATCATTATTGAAATTTATTTTTTTGGGTTTTTAGAAGATGGTGCGATAATGTGATTTTTTTTGTATTCATTTAATCTTCGATTATTTTCTATTAATACAATACATTGTTTAATAATAGAAATAATAACAATAATAATCGTAAGCTATTATGCATTCCGGTTCCCTAAACTAGATGGAACGTCAGATACACATTATGATAACTCTTTGCTAATAAATTATTCTTAGCGATTCCTGATTAGTCTTGTTCAACTAGTTCTTGAACTCATTTCCAGTCTTAGAGTAAAAAATCTCTTTTGGTTAGCTGTTCCATAAGCTTATCACACTTTTGGTAAAGAAGTTGAATCTCTGGTTGAAATTCTTACTTCTATTATCTACGAGTACTGGGCTGTAACTGTTTTGGGGCATTAAACAAATATTAAACAGAAAGTATCATATTCATTAGACTGTACTGCAAAATAAGCTCGCCTCTCAAAATTCTTTCTTCCACTGATGTTCAATTGAACTTTGATAATCGTTCCTCATAACTTAGGCTTTTCACTGCTTGCACCAATCTAGTTACTCTTCTTTGGATAAATTCTAACACGTCAACAAATCCTTTTTAGGACACCGTCTCCACGCTTGATCAGCATATTCCAAATGGTCTTACCAACAACATGTACAAACTGCGGACTGTTTCAATTGAATGATGCTTGAATAATTTCTTTACCATTCCCAAAATATGATTCACTTTGTTGGCTACTTCTAGGATATGATTTTCCCACTTTAAACCATTAGATATAACAATGCCTAGATCACACCCACTACTGGTCGCTTCTAGTTCATGAACTCCATTAACTCCTTGAACAAGATTCATCCTGTACTTCTTGTGTAGGTTCTTTTTTCCAAATGCATTGCTCCGCACTTCTTAGCATTCAAGTTCATTAACCTATCTTCAATACCACTTGTTCTATCAATTAATGAGATAATCTAAACACTGAAGTTCTTGAGCGTTGAATTCATTGCTACCTTTTGCCGAAATCTTAGCGTTAAACGCTTTGGCAAAGTCCAGATACACCACATTAATGCTTTCTCTGATATGAATTACTTCACTGATTAAGTTCACTGTTAATCTTTTTAGCTGTTTTTTTATTGTGGGTCTCCTAAAAATTTTCTTTTCTCGTTTTTTTGTCTTTTAAATTAATTAAATATATTTAATTTCAATTAAAATGGTTTAAAAATTTAGAAAATTTTGCGAAAATGGGGTTAGATAATGAGATTGTTAACTTGAAAAATTAAATCGTTTATTTTTTATTAATTTAATCAATTTTCTTTCAAAATTTTTGCAGGATTATTTTTCAAGAGTTTTATCTGAGTATTTAGGGTGTTTATCTCTTTATGTAGATATTTTAATCATTTAGAGCAGATTTCCTTTTTTTCTTAACATTATTTTTACAAATATTTTTCTAAAAAATTAATCTTTAATTAAATAGTTAATTAATTTTTTTGATGAAAGGCCATGAAAAAATTTTTAGAACTTTAAATAGAAAATTTCAAAATCAAGCTTTTCATTAATTTATTTTGAGATTTCTAAACAAAATTAATAGCTTTTAAAAATTTGTCAATTTTTTGAATGAATTCCACTCTAACTTGACTTGAAGTTAGAGAATGATCACCATTTACCAAAGTTTCAACAGTTCCCATGAGTTCGAACTTTTGGCTTAAATTTTTGCCACAATATTCATCTTTTAGAGAAAGCACACTTAATATTGGACAATAATTTTTCCATTTTGAGAATTCACTATCTATTAGATAGCTGCTAAACAAATCTTCTTTATTACGTTCATCATGAACAGTAATAAACCTTTCTGTTAGCCAAAAATCATTATCATACTCAAAAAACTTATTACTTTTTTTTGCTTTTAATACAGCTTCTTTTAAATTTGAATCTGAGTTTGCTTCTATGTCACTCACAGGAGCCTGCAAAATAATTCCTTTTATTTTTGGATTGTTTGTCGCCTCTATATAAAGCAAACAGTCTTGGCACCCAGTTGAATGGCCTAAAAGAACAATATTTCCATCAATTTTTTTTATCAGAGAGTCGATATCTTCAATATCACATTGAATGCTGAAAATTTTAAAGTTCGGATGTGACCTTAATTGAGGATATACTAAAACGATGTTGTTTGAATCACAATAGTCTTTTAGATTAGGAAAATAAAGAGATGATAAGATATTTCCACCCATTCCATCCAAAAAAATGATGTAGTTGGACGATTCAACCTTAGATTTGTAGGCGATCGAGCCATGATTGTTATATGTAAATAAGATTCCGTCTGTTTCCATTACAAACTTTTCTATTCTAGATAAAAAATATAAATACTAGAAATAAAATTGCGTTTAAATCTACAAAAATTTCAATTTATTTTTTGCATAAGAGATTCACTTAAAATTTATTTTAATTAGACTCTATGAAAAAAAATTGGGTTCAGTGATATTTTATAAAAATTAAATTTTTCGATTAAAATTAAATTTTAACGATTGCCTAATTTTTTCATTACTTGAATTGAATTATAGCTCCTTGAGGTTAAATAATAAAAAAATGAGATTATGGAATGATTTTTGTTAAATTTAATTAGTTATAAAAGGTTTTTTCAAATATTAAATTTTATTTCATAATATTTTTTAAATTCAGTTTTCAATGCTGAACATTATTAAATAATATCAATACATAACACTTGATTGTAGTTTACTTGGTCTTTAATACGGTTCTTAAAGATATTATTTAGCAAGATTTTTTTTCGCTTTCTGGAAAATATTAAACAAAAAATTATCATGGTGTTTATGTTTAATTTAAAGTTCAATTTTTTTTTCTGCTTTGTAAAAAAAGTCTCTTATATTTAAAAAATTACCATTTAATCTGTTCAGTATAAACAATTAAAGACATTCTGAAAAGATTATAAAATAAATTTTACAATTAGATCAGCTTTTGACTTGAATTCAATTATGTTAAAAATTTAGAGAAAAATAGCAAAAACTTTGAAAATTTATATCTGCTTTGTGAATACTTGAATTAAGGAAATTAAAGAATAAGAAAAGATTTTTATTAATTTTTTGAAAATTTATTAGCAAAAAACCTATAAAATAATTGAATTTTATTAGAAAAATATTCAAATATTTTTTATTAATTTTATTATGCTAGAATAAAAAATGATTTTTAAAACGAAATTTGAGCTTGATAAACATGTTGGAAAAATACTCATGAGAGCAAGGACCGATTCGGACGTAAAATAAAAAAATTGATCTTTTTTATATAGTCTAATTTTTGTTTAAGAAAAATAAAGAAGGTTTAAAGATTTCAAAGCTTTATTATGATATAAAGGAATATGAAACTGCCGACTTTTACTTGACAAATTACTTAAGCGAGTTTACGTTTGATGCATTCGCTTGGAAATTAAAGGCAGAAATTGCAGAATTGAGCGAAAAAAATTTGACAAAAGCAATGGACTACTATATCAAGTTATTTAAAATTCATATTTTAATTAGCAATTTTCTAATTCAACTCTTCAAAGATCTTTCAAATCAAGCGATGAATCTGACTCTAAGCTTTTGCTTAAGAGTAAATTTAATTTAAAAATCAAAGTTTAAAATTTAAAATTTTATTTTTTTATAAGTTTGCAATTGCTTCATTCAAACAGAAAAATTTGATTTTGTCAAAGCAAAAGAATGGCTGGATAGAGCAATCAAATTATTTCCTAATGATAAAATAATAATTAATTTGCAAGAAAAATTATTTAATAACATTGAATTACTTGGCGAAAAAGAGCTGAATCAATGGGAAACCTTTTTAGTCAATGCGATAGTAATATTCTATTTAAAAAAATTAAAAAAAAAAAAATGTCTTTATTTTAGAATGAAAATTGCATCGACCAGGAACTTAATTTGAAGTTCATAAACATCAGTTTAAAGAACAAAAATTATTCCAAAGCATTTAAACACTTGATAAAAATAGAATATAAATCCTTATTCGAACGTGATTCGAAATGGCCAGGATTGCTTTTTAATCTAATCAATTCCTATATAGAAAACCAAGAAGAATTCAATAAATTTGACAAATCTACAAAGCTAATCTTTTACTTGATGGCAATAAATTACATGACTGGTCAAATTTTTGGTTCGATTCAAAAAGATGACTTATTAGTGCTAAAATATAGTTTTTTAAGGTATTTTTTCAAGCTTTTATGTTTGTAATGCTCAATTGTTTTTTTAGACTTGACAAATTTATTATAAAATTCGAGAATGAAAAATTACTAGATTTGAAAGAAAACTTTGGCAAAATTGTTTATAATGAGATAGTATCACAATATGTTTACATACTTGGGCTTCTTTTTTTGAAGCATGAGACAATTAAGACCGATGACATGTCAGCTGATGATAATAAATTTAGTAATGAAACCAAAGCTGGTTTATTTTTAATGGCAAAATCTTTGTCTTTGTCAAAACCGAATGCATCATTTTTAAGTCAAGATGTTTCTCAAAAGACAAGACAAGATCCTGTTCTGCGTCTTCTATTCAATGACTATGCTAAATTGCTGCACAGGGAATCTTGTTGGCGATACTCTTCGATTGGAAATTGGATTAAATTTCTTATCACAAAAAAATTTTCAAATGATAGCTCAAAAGTCTTGGAGCTGATCAATTTGCCAAAGCAAAATCTAAAGGTATGATTTAAAAATTTTTAAAGATTCTTTTTTTTGTTATTTTTTTTCAAATTATCTGCCTCGGGTTAAAATACTGTACAAAGCACTTGCTAGTTCAATCAATATTTTGAATTTAAAAAGTATTTTTATGGCAACTTTTTCTGATGGTATTGAAGGCTAGCCCGTTAAAATTTTAACCAAAGCTTTGTCCGGGATAGAGTTGAAATTTTATATCATTCATTTTGAATGGAAACCAAGCCCGTGATCTGAATTTTTATATAAGTCTAACAAAAAATGTAAATAGTAACTGAAATGTTTTGGTTTTCCAAATTATAAACTAATTCCAATGTCTCAATTTTTACAAAAATGAAAATTTTCTCCCAGAAGTTTCAAGGTAAATCAACAGACTAGAACCCATGCCTCAAGAGACCGATTAACATTCCATTTATTTAAATTCATTATAAAATGGTTTATGTATAAAAATTAAAAGATTAAAAATATATTAAATGAAGCTTTATGATTACGCAGTTAAATTTATTAGTTGTAAAAATTAACTAGGTATTCAAGCTAAAGAATTTAAGTTCTGCCCCAAATTTAATTTAATTTAATAAAATCTAATTTTTTTTTAAATTTAATCTCTACAAAATTCAAAATTTAAAATTGAAAAATTAAATGTCAAAAACTTCAACATGGAATTTCGATTTGATCGTTGGTTCATTTAATTTCAATTAAGTTAATACAATTTCTTTATTTATATTTCAAATTTCTTCGAGTCATTCTCCTTTAGTTTTTCTTTTAAAACTAAAGGAGAATTGTTAAAAAATGATACTTGAAAGAAAAAGTTATCATCCTTTCAGAAATTCTATGTTGGAACGAATAAAGACCATATTTTTATAAAATTTTTTTTTTTTCATTAAAGCTATTTGATTCAAGTTTTAAATTTAAGAAATTAATGATATATAAGTAATAACCTGTTCGCTAATTTTAAGATTAATTTCTTTGAAAAAAAACCTAGAAGGATAGAGCAATAATCAAAGTACGGTAGAAAAAGACAAAAAACATAAGACTCTAACTGATGTTTCAAAATAGTTTAATTATTAATTTTAATATATTAACCATATGAATTCATGAATCAATAAAAACCGTTTCAAGGTCTTTGTGAAAGATACTTAATGTTGTATCAACTGCACACAATTCTTAAATAAAAAAAAGTAAATCATAGACAAAGATAATAAAAAAAGACCTATAACAGATCCCTAAGGTACACCTCGTACAAGTCAAAGTCATGACTTATACTTTTTAACTTTCTTTAATTTTTTGACTCTGACTTGTATAAGACTAGTTTAGACTTTTCTTTAATAACTTATGTACTAGTCCGAATAGGTCATAAAGCAATGGAACAAGAAATTCTTCAAGATTTTGAATAATTTTAGTTTAAATCTTAATGAAACCAGCTAAGCTTGAGGTAGACAGTTCATTTACAGCCTTTTTAATTTAATCATTAGAGAATTCATTAAATTTCTTTATTTTTCCAAGAATAAAAATTTTCTCTCAAAACTAAATATTAAATTTGTTTCAAAAAATTTATGGCATTTTTAAATGTAATTTTTTTTATATTCATAAAAAAATTTATTTTGAAAATCGAAACTCATTTAAACACTGTTAACTAATTGTTCAATTGTTTGTATTCTACAAAATGAAAAGTCTTAGCTATTGTTCTTGATGTTGAAGTTACTGTTGATTTTACTTTTTTCTCTAGAATGTTGATTTATTATTTTTACTAATTTAAAAACAATATTTATTTATTTTATTCTAGGAAATTTTTAGAAGTCCAGTCTGGAAAGAAGTTTGAGTAAACAATTAAATTAATAATTATAACTTCAATAATAGCCTTGTGTGCTTACTTTTAAAATAATTATAAGGCTAATTATTAATATAAAATAATTATACGAATTAATTGTTGAAAATTAATATAAAAAAATTGTCTTTATCTACATTTATTCTGAAACCATAGATTTCTCATTTGTTGTGAAAAATAAAAGTTTAACATTTTTTAAATTAAAAATTGATTTTATTTTTTTAAAGGTTCGTGAATTTTTCACTGCATTTTTAAACATTGGCCAAACAGAAGATTTTCTTCTTTGTCAAAACGAGCATTTTTTTGACTCAAATATTACCAATATTTATGAAACAAATACATTAGACTATGCGGACAAAAGTAAAAATTATAAATAAAAGAAAAACTGAAATTTTATTTTCTCTAAAATTTAAAAGATTGCCTTGAAAATCAATCATTTAATTTGAATTATTTGGTCTGGCATGGTCTTTCAAACACAAAATTTACCTCCAAATGTGACGATTTAACTGAGATACCAGCTTATTGTAATATTTTTTCTTAAAAACAAATTTTCTGATTGTTTTATTTCTAAATTGAAGTTTATTTCCGCTCAACTAAAAATTCGGCTCGCTCAACGGCAAAATTTGGAGTCGAAAATCTAAACATATGCAATCTAGAATCGTTGAGCCTGATGGATTTGAAGGTATTTTATTATTCGGTGTTTTATCAAACACTTAGTAAGCTAAAATCAGTACCTGGATTCGCACTGAGACCATTCTGGCTAGAATCTAACTTACCAAATCCACATCAATCTGACTGGTGGCTACATTCGGCCCAAGAAGTCCTCAGGTCAAAAACAGGTCAATATTTTATGAGCTCATCTTTGGATGACTTTTGCTTTTTTACCAAAATTGATTCGAAAAAACAAACTGAAATTCTGAAAATTCTCGAGCTCATCCGTCTTAAGAACCCGAGTGTAAAAATCCAAACCGGTATCAGAAATGAAATGAAATACAAAATTGATTTAGAGATCGTTATCTTTGTTGCCAAATACTTTCAATTTTTGAATGACTCAATTGACTGTTTAAATGTGACCCAGTCGAATATAGAACGTGACACTATTTTACAGAAGTATGGACAGAGTTTTGTTGCTTTAAATTCGGAAGTCAGTCATTCTCCAAAAGAAAAGCAGTTCTATATCAAAAATTATCTACTTAGATACTGGAACTTTACTCTAAAGCAATTAATCAAACTAAAGCAGGTTTGCTCTTCTGTTGAAGACTACATAAGCGAGCCATTATCTGACACATTTGTCCTAAATGAATCAACAATGAATAGCACTAGTCAAGCAAATCAGTATAATTTATATGAGAATTATTTTATCTTTTATAAAGCACAAGAAAGAGAAAAGCTTTCACCGGTCAAGTTATTGCCAAAAAACCGACCTAGTCCCAAAGATTTAAAATTATTTTCACCAGAATCAACTTCTCTTAAATCAACGATTGAAAGTCCATACTTTTTTGACTCGGCTATTCAATCAGCATTGCTCAATTCAATTTTGATCCAAACACTACCTGATTATCCTGCAGATGAAATGCACACTTTTCAAAATTTAAATGAAGCTATTAATACTTTTGACTTGGTTGAAGAGTCCCTTGATAAAAAATGGAAAAATGAACTTAATCTTTATCATTTACAGGTAAAAATTTTAATTATTATTCATTTGTTAAATATTGAAAATATGATCATTTTTTGAATATAAAATTAGAAGAGCTTAGGATTAATTTTTAATTTCCTTGACGTTATGTGAACATTAATCCATCAAAAAGGCGCAAAACGAAAATTACCAAAATAATTCGGTTGTTTATTTGTGATTTCTTATTCTGTAAAAAAAAAGTTACCGCATAAATTGTTTAAATAAAAAAAATTTTACTTTTTTTTAAATGTATTTTAGCAATGCAAATTTTATAAATTAACAATTTTATTGAATTAAATTTTTACTTTATTTAATTTTATTTTTACCAAATATTAAAACACAGAAATAATATCGAACCAAGAGGGTAGGAAAGAGCAAAGGGTTTTTTTTAAAAAATCCTGGGATAATCATATATTATTATTTTTTTGAATCAAAAAAATTAAGAGACACGATCACATAAAAAATAAAAAAAAATATCTGAACGTCATCATATTTTATCATTAAGCTTTATTATTTTCATTCAAAAATTTTTTCAATAGTTTATTTTTTAACTTTTAGATGGCTTTCAGTTACAAAACTGATCTCGGCACTATTATTTTACATTAATATTATTTTAAAGGCTAGAAATTGTTTTTAACTTTGTAACTAAATTTTTTTTAAAATAAAACTGCTATATGTACTTAAAAAAAAATATTTATAAATAATTAAAAGTCTACTCATCAATAATAAGGAATAAGGAATCTAAATCATGTAAAACTTAATGCAATTTTGTTAGAATATGAAGCAACATTAGAAGAATCAAACATTTTTCTTGTATTTTTAATCCAAAATATTGAAATATCTGTTCAAAATTTTTAAGAAAAAAAAACTCAAAATTAGATATTTAGATTTTTAAAAACAAGAAAAACTGACTAAACAGTTTTTTCGAAAAATTAAATCAATCTCTGTTTCTTTTTTTAAAAGCTAAATTAAATTTTTATCCCAGAAATTTTTATCCAAGAAAAATTATTGAGATAAATTTCTTGTTAAAAAAAGATTTTATCAAGAGGAGAAAAGCTAAGAATATATTTTCATTTGTTATGAATATATTTTTTTTATTTTTTTTTTTTACATCGCCTTAAAGGCGTTCACTGAAATAAATAATAATAATAATAATAATATGCACATTTAATGAAAACTTTTTTTTTTTGTCGCAGAAAGATAGCTACCATAGCGAAACTACATCTAGTCTCGCTCCACAGGTGAAATGCTGATGAGCTGTAGCTGTAGCTTATCATTATTATTATTATTATATTTTAATACAATTAATTAATTTTAATCATCATTCTTGGATAAAAATCCTAAAATTTTTTTCTTGTTTATTTAAATTTTACAGCGGTTGATATTAAATCAAAAAAATCTCTTTCTCAAGTCTTGAATACGAAAATTCTCTAGAAGATTTTAATTTTTGATTTCAGTTCAATTTTTTTTCAATTTAAATAAAATATCTGCTAAAAACTTTTGATTTATTTTTTCTAAAATTATTTAAAAAAAAACAAGGTATGCAAAAAGTTAGCTGAGACTTTAGTGTTACAAAGAGATGCTCTGATATCGCTAAAATCAAAGAATACTGAAGGTTGTTTTCAGCGAAATATGAATGAAAATTTGGATAAAATTCAAACATTAATCGAATTGACTAAAAATAAAATAAATATTGCATTCAACAAGCCTACTAAACACGAGTCAATTCAGACAGATCGCATTTTGGAATCAATAAATGCTAGTTTTGAGAATTCTTTCATTTATGATTTGGTCGAAAATGCCGCAAATACCAGCATTTCCGAATCGATTAAAAATATTGAACAATTTTTTGAGTACAAAGCTGAGAACACTCCTGAAGCTATAAGGAAAAGGGCAGAGTATGAAGAAGAACAACGATTAAAGGAAGAACTAGAGAATGAAGAAAGGAGACGAATCGAAGAAGAAGAAGAACGAAAGCGTCTCGAGCTCGAGGACAAATTGAAGAAGGAACGCGAAGAAGAGCTTAAACGACAAAAGGAACTCGAGGAACAAGTAAAACGCCAAAAAGAAGAAAAAGAAAGACAGGAAAGAGAAGAAAAAGAGCAACTTATGAAAGAACTCAAAATTCATCAGGAAAAGATTAAAAAATTAGAACAAAATGAATCGCTAAGATGGAGTAAACAAAAAGAGGAGATTGAAATGGAAAAAATTCGTCTAAGAAACGAAATAAATGAGGAAATGAACAAAAAAGTTAAAGAATTCGAGGCGAAGCAAAAGAAATCTGCAGACCAAATGGATAGCAGCTACAAAAGTGATAAAATTACTGGACTAATTGACACACTCAATAAGCAACGATCTCAATATTTTGAAATGAATAAAGAAACTTTAAAGGAACAATTTAGTTTTATCAAAAATCAAAATTCCAAAATTAACAACGAAATAAAACAATTAAGACTTAGCACTAATAATAGACGGGTATTTTTTTAATTATTTATTTAAAATTTTTAAAATTTAAATAATATTAAATTATTTAATTAATTTTAATTTCAAGATTTGAATTTTTCTTTTTGTTTCTATTTATTAATGTTTTATTTTTAAAGACATGATGAAATTTCATAAAATTTTCAGTGAACGAGAAAAAAAATTAAAAAACCTTAGATTTTGACCTAAATTTTATTTATTAAAAAATCTGAAAATTAACCATTTATTTTTTACAATATTTTTTTGAATGATATTTCACAACAATTTAGAATTATTATTTAAATGATTTTTAAGTTATATTTTAATAAATTAAAGTAAGACTAAGAAAATTAAAAAAGTTGAAATTAGAAAAAAAATCCATTTGGTTTAACATTCTGCTCCTTTTAGTTAATCAGCTTTACTTTATTGAGCTAAATTTCAAAGAAAATAAATCAAATCCATAAAAAAAATTATTTATTTTTTATTTATTAATAAAACTTCAAACTTTCTAATTGAAAAGTAATAAAATTGAAAAAAAACTAGCCCGATTTGGTTACTAAAAAAAATTATATAAGCTTTTAATTTCTATCAGTTCTTTTCAAAAAAGTAAAAATCAAAACTCCTCAGAATGGATTCAATTTTTAAATTTTTTTTTTATTTTTCATACCTTATTTTCGCTCTAAAACTTTCAAAATATCAATTATCAATTTTATTCTGTTTAAGTTAATCTTTCAATTGAGAAGCAAAATCAAAAAAAATCATTAAGTGATGATTTGTTTAAGTTTATTTTACGTTAAATTGCTATGCTTTATCTAATTAAATTATACCTAAAAATTATCAAAACTATTAGTGAAAATTTTGTTAAAACTTAGAATTTATTTTTGAAATTAACAATCTACTTTTTAACCCTTTTTTGTTATGTAATTTACAATAATAATGATAATTTCACAAGAAACTTCATAATTAGTTACTTAGAAAAATGACACTAAAATATTCTTAATTAAAATTTATGTCCCTGAAAAATTTGAATTTAAATATTTTAAAGTTGGATAGCCTTAAATAACAAAAGAATTGATAGTTTAAAAAATTTATTAAAAGAAAAAATAAATAAATTTCTCTGGTCATAAGTGATCAAAAATTAAAAAAAAATTTTTTTACAAGAAATCGCTAATTGATTTTAAACAAATTGTGACGAATTTCAATGAAATTTGCGATATAAAATTATACAATTCTCGATTCAGTATATTTTACTGGCTTTTCCAGCAAAATCCCAACCTTGCTCAATCAATGTGGCATCAGCAAAATGTTATGAACGAAATTAAAAAATGTCAAATGGAAAAAAAACCTTTAATCCCAGAAGTGAAAACCCCAACTCGGAATCAAACTAAGATGAACGAAACATCATTTTTGTCGGCGAATGAATTTCAAACACCAGACACACGATTAAATCAAATATCATTTTTGGAAAAACCTATTGGGGACATTAAATTTCCTTCCAATTTTAACATGATCGAGCAATTAAGAAAATCAGCAGATGCTTTCAATTCAAGCCAACAAAGTCTTGAGCATGAGGAAGAAGAACAGTATGAATCTGAGGAAGAGTATGACGATGATGATGAAAATTTTGATAATAAAGAAGAATGCTACGATGATGAAGAGGACTATTACGATGATCAAAATTATGAAGAAGATGAATCAGATGGTAATAGACCCGAACCTGAGAACACCAAACAGGACACGTTTTTGTCATGCGAAGATTTCGATTTGACCAAGTCAGAGTTATCCAAGGTGTCAATGAATGAACTTCAGATTTTATTTAGCCAAAACGGCTATTTATACACATACGACATTGAAAAGAGATTGTGGATGACTAAAGGAAAATGCAAATTGGAAGTGATCGGAGATGAAATAAGCCAAAAAGGAGATTTTAAAGCTCACATGATTTGTAATGTATTAGATGAAAATAGAGTATATGAATTTGATGTGACAAGATTTACCAATTTGAATGATTTTAAAAATTCCAACAGTGCCGTTTATTGGTTTGAGACCAAAAAAGCTTTAAATAATTGCTGTGAACCGGCTGGAGTGAGATTTGAAAATGAATCGATAAAGAATGAGTTCAAAAATTTAATTGAAAAATGCCAAAAAAATATGGAAAATAATAAATCCAAATTGGAAACTCGATCTTCAAATTCGCTTTTGTATCCATCAGATCTGTTGCCCGAAGACTTGGTGGGCAAATTCGAAAAGCAAATAACTTTTGTTTTAAATGAAAATCTTCGCCAACCTTGTGTAGTTTTAAACATAACTCCTATTGATAAAGTGTTTTTTTTGACAATAAAGCAAAATGACTCGGTTATTTTCAAACATATAATAGCATCAGATCAAACATACGAAATAAGGTAATTAAGAAATTTTAAGTCTGAACTAATGTCTTAATCATATTTTAAGAGAAAAGCCCAAGCTTCGTCAGCACATATTCAAGTACAAAATTTCTGGAGACCAAGTCAGAGTCGACTATTTATCAGAGAGACAAGCAAATGATACCACAGTATATGACATATGTTTAGCTTTTTCTAGCAGTCCAGCTCTAATAGAGTTTATTAATGTTCTAAATTTAAAAAAATAAAAAAAATTGTAATAAAAACCAGTAATTTATGGCTTTTAAAGTTTCTGAATTATAAATCGAGTTGAATTTAATTTTTTTTTTAAAGAATTGAAAAATCGATTAGTTTAAATAAATTTAACAAAATTAAATTTCTATTTTATTTAAAGATCGTACATAAATTCAAAAAATACAAAGCCAATTTTTGTCAAAATATATTTCGTTTGCTCCATTTTCTCCCGAACACAATCTTTTACAGATTTCGTACTTATCTTAAATTTTTTTTAAATAAATTTTTCGAGCAATATTTGTGGGCTAACGCAAGGCGTATAAAAACAGCTGTCAAACACAAAAAAACTACACTGTACACATTTTCATTTTTCTCTTCGAAAAAAAAAAGAAAATTGCTAAAAATTTGTGTATTGATGAAAATTAAAAAAAATGGATTTCATTTAATTTTTAAAATTTGAAAAAAATACCATGATGTATTTTCCAATGGTGTAGCGTGAAATTTTGAACATATTGGACGAGTTTATTATGGTAAAATAAATTAATACTATTTTTCTTCAAAAAAATTGTATCAATTAAATCAAATAGGTTCTTTGGTTAAATAGGTATATTTTATTAGAAAAATGCAATCTTCTATTTTTATTTTTGTAAAAATATCAGCTTCTTCATTAATTTCATTAGTCTGACTTTTCAGGTCCAATTTTTTAATATTTTACATTATTTAGAAGTTCTTGAATGATAAACATTCTCAGATTAGTTTTATTTTTTTCAAAAATACTTTTATGATCATTCAATATTTGCATTTGAAATTGGAAAATTTACAGCTTAAAAATTGATATTCAATTTATTTGGTTTTGTGGAACTATTTGATATTACTATGCTACTTCACCTATCAAATATATTATGTTTTATTTTTAAAGTCAAAAACATAGCTTTTTTCTTTAATAAATAAATTGAGAAAAAGAATCAAAATTTCTATGAACTAAATTTGACCAGAGATTATCTTAAAACTTGGATGGTGAATAAAATCGAAGAACTTTGTTTTTCAAAGCTAAACATTCTTTTGAATTTTAGTAAAAGATATGAGCTCATAATTCAGACAACTATTTTCAATATAAATCTTAAATATGTCAAATTTAAGAATATAGGTTATTTTTGTCTTAGTATCAGAATCAAAAAAAATAACTATTATTCAATCAGTGCAATTTATTCGAAAACTGAAATGTATTAATGTAATTATCCGAATTTAGTGACATGCTACTAAATCAAATAATGAAATGTCACTAAAAAATGGGCACGGGTTTTTAAAAGAGAAATATTCAATTTTGATGACATGTCTTAAAAATGAATAAATTTGACTCAAGTTAAAAAAACATCCGACTTTAACAAAGTTAAAAAAATAGGTTAATTAAATTTTCATTTTTTAAAAAAATTTTACAAGCTTTAAAAATTTTAAATAGTTTTAAAATGTGTTCACTTTCTATTACATGTTACTAAAATTGAATTTTTATTTTTTTTTAAAACAGCGCTCAATTTTAAATAACATTTCACTAAAATAGAGAACTCTATTTTAAAGACATGACACTCAATTCGAATGATTACATTAAGTAAATTTTTTCTAGGAAAATAGCTGATTTCAATTTAAAAATAAGCTCAAAAAATAAAAAAGAAAACAAAATAGAATAAATGCTTAAGTGGCGACTGAATAAATAGTTAAAATAAAGGCTAAAATATATGAGGATAAATGAAAGGTAAAAAATTGGAATAAACTTGGAAACAAAAATGCAATTTTGACAGAAATCAAAAAAAATTGAAATAAAATTTTTTATTTTACATCGATAATAAGATTAACAAAAAATAAAATTAATAAACAAAAAGAATTTATTTTTAATAGAGAGACAAATTCAGAAGAAAAATACACATATTTATTTGCCAATGCCTAACAATTGGGCGATTTGGGTGAATGATGACAAATCAACGTTGGCAATAACAGTGCTCAATAAATTGTTGAAGGCAGCTTGGGCCAAAGCAACTAAATCATCAATAACTCTTTGTTGTTCAGTCAAGTCTCGTTTGCCAATGCCTAACAATTGGGCGATTTGGGTGAATGATGACAAATCAACGTTGGCAATAACAGTGCTCAATAAATTGTTGAAGGCAGCTTGAGCCAAAGCAACTAAATCATCAATAACTCTTTGTTGTTCAGTCAAGTCTCTTTTGCCAATGCCTAACAATTGGGCGATTTGGGTGAATGATGACAAATCAACGTTGGCAATAACGGTGCTCAATAAATTGTTGAAGGCAGCTTGAGCCAAAGCAACTAAATCATCAATAACTCTTTGTTGTTCAGTCAAGTCTCTTTTGCCAATGCCTAGCAATTGGGCGATTTGGGTGAATGATGACAAATCAACGTTGGCAATAACAGTGCTCAATAAATTGTTGAAGGCAGCTTGAGCCAAGGCAACTAAATCATCAATAACTCTTTGTTGTTCAGTCAAGTCTCTTTTGCCAATGCCTAGCAATTGGGCGATTTGGGTGAATGATGACAAATCAACGTTGGCAATAACAGTGCTCAATAAATTGTTGAAGGCAGCTTGAGCCAAGGCAACTAAATCATCAATAACTCTTTGTTGTTCAGTCAAGTCTCTTTTGCCAATGCCTAACAATTGGGCGATTTGGGTGAATGATGACAAATCAACGTTGGCAATAACGGTGCTCAATAAATTGTTGAAGGCAGCTTGAGCCAAAGCAACTAAATCATCAATAACTCTTTGTTGTTCAGTCAAGTCTCTTTTGCCAATGCCTAACAATTGGGCGATTTGGGTGAATGATGACAAATCAACGTTGGCAATAACAGTGCTCAATAAATTGTTGAAGGCAGCTTGAGCCAAGGCAACTAAATCATCAATAACTCTTTGTTGTTCAGTCAAGTCTCTTTTGCCAATGCCTAGCAATTGGGCGATTTGGGTGAATGATGACAAATCAACGTTGGCAATAACAGTGCTCAATAAATTGTTGAAGGCAGCTTGAGCCAAGGCAACTAAATCATCAATAACTCTTTGTTGTTGAATGATTAAATCACTTGAAAATGGTGTTGCTGAAGCAGCTACCAAACATAAACACAATACTGTTGCTATTTTAAACATTTTTTTCTTAAGATTTTTTGATCATCATCTCACTCTGATATAAATAATAACAATTTTGTGAATCTAACATATTTGTTTTAATATATTAATTTTTTTTAAAATAAATTCAAGATAAGTTATAAGGTGTTTATTGTCATTTTGAAGAGATTCTTTGTGATTTTTTTAGTTTTAACGATCCACCTTTTTTTTCGATCAAAAGCTATTTTAAATGATTTTCATCTTTTATTAATCAATTTTTTATTTGGATAAACATTCTATAGATTAAATAGCTTTTTTCAATATTTTTTAAAGTATGTTCTTATTATTTAGAAAGTATAGCTTGTTTAAATTAAACTAATAAGATTTTCATTTAAAAATTGACTTTTTACATTTAAAAAAATAAAACAAAATGATCATTCTTTTTAGTTTATTTTTATTAATTAATTAAAATTTCATTAAACCAAGCAAGATATAAGAATTAAAAATGTCATCTTTAAAAATCTAACTTTTTTTTTTCTAATATATGCTATGAATTTTTGTGAAGCAGCGAAAACAAATAATAATTGAATAAAAAAGATTTAAGATTAAATTAGTAAAAATTATTATCTATTTTGATTTAATCTATTCCTTGATTTTATGAATTTAATTTTGGTGGGTTCTTAAGCCATTCATTAGAAATATACCATAGTTTCATTGCTTTTTCTTCATCCATTGCATACTTAACATAGCCTAAGAAGCTTTTGTGAGCCTCTTGACTTGATTCCTTTTGCTCTGAATAGCCGCAGTTTTCCAGATAAAGTCCACCTTTGCCTTCCAATTCAGATGCTACTGCTGCCCATACAGTTGTACTAGCTCCTTGTTCCACTGTTTTAAAATTCGGATTTGGATTGCCCTTTTCATCTTCAATATTCAATTTTACTTTTTCCTCTCTTGATAAATGTTTTTGAAGTCCCGTTAGAATTACACCAGGCATCAAAGAGTTCGAGACTATTCCTTCATTTTGATAGAGTTTGGTCAATGCAATAGAAAAAAGTATATTTGCTGTTTTAGATTGACCATAAGCCACCCATGGATCATAACTTTTATTTTTGAAGTTGATGTCTTCTAAATCAACATCAGCGAATACATGTGCTAGTGAAGATACGGATATTACTCGTGATTTTCTGCCACTTGATTCTGCTGCTTGTTTTAGAGCCGGTATAAGGCCCACCGTCAAAGCGAAATGACCCATGTGATTTGTTCCAAATTGTAGTTCAAAGCCATCCTTGGTATATGCTTTTGGGCACGCCATGATGCCAGCATTGTTGATTAAAATATGAAGTGGTCTGTTTTTGCCAAGATATCTTTTCACAAATTCTTCCACACTGCTTAATGAGTCAAGTTCGAGTTTTTCTATTTCCACATTTTGGTTGCCAGTGTACTGTCTGATATCATCGGCGACAGATTCCAATTTCTTGATGTCTCTAGCTGCGAGAACAATTCGAGCACCTGCTTGGGCTAAAGCTCTAGCAGTTTCGATACCAATTCCTGAAGATGCTCCAGTAACAATTATCTCATAACCAGTTAAATCATGGCCTTGGACCACTTCAAGCGCTCTTGTTTTGTCATTAAATTCTTTCTCAGCCATTTTTATGCGAATAATTTCTAAAGTATAGAACTAAAGCTAATGAAATTTAATATACAAATGTAAAATATCAACATTTCAGGATTATTTGAAGTAATAAATTAAGGTGCATTTTTAAAAAGTCTAATAATATATTTCAAGAAAACAAATATTTTTTTATTTGAGTTGTAATTGAAATTTTAAATTCAAATGGGTCGTAATTAAAAATTAAATTAATTGACCCAGTATTAAAAATTACTTTATCTTAAAATCATTTCAAAAAAATTAACAAATTTTCAATTAGCTCGCATATGTGCTTGCTTGTGCGTAATTTTTTTTAATTGCTTTATTTTAATGAATTTTGTTTTCCATTTTATCAAATTAATTGGAAGCTTTGAAAGTTAAAGCAAAAAATTCAAAATTTTTTTTTAAGGAACAATGTTTTAAAACTTTTAGATTTAAGATATTTTGCTTTTAAGTTAAGAACTTAATTCATCTTCAACTTCTACTCGATAGCTTTACACTACCGAATAGAAGCACTATTTTGGTAAAACTTTTTGCACAAAAATAGCTAGTTGGATGCTAACAAAGTAAACATAGATTTGTTTGGCTTTGTAATACATGATAACTGAGAGTTAGTAAAATTAATTCATTTTACATTATTTTTGTCAATAACCAATAAATGTCATCTAGAAAACGCTATTAAAAATCGATTTCCTATAAAAAGTTTAAAAAACTTAAATTTTTATCTGGAGCAGAGCAATTAATTTAAAATTGCATAAAATGTGAATAAAATATGATAACGAAATTATCAAATTAGCAAAATTTTTGAATGTTAAAAATAAAAATTTGTTAAATTTAATGATAATTTCAAAATTTAAATTATTGATTTGTGAAGATAATTATGATATATATAACAAATTTTATTTTTTAATTTTTTTTTCAAAGTAACACTAATTAAATTAATTTTCTTAAAAAATATTTGAAATGTAAAACATATATCTTAAATGTCTTAAACTCATACACAATACCCTTATCACGTTTTTTTAAAGGTACATCTAACGTCCACCTCATTAATTAAGTCGTCTAGGTTATTATTCAAATGAAACTCTGACACTAAAGAATCAATAATAGCCATTTTTTAAAGTTATAATGATTAAGCATTTATTATTTATTTATTTATTTTCTGTACTGAGCTAGAGCTCCTTCAGAATAAATTATAATAAAAAAAATAAAAATAAAAATAGATTTAATAGAATAAGATAAAATAAAAAAGAAAAGTAATAATAAGTAAATAAGCTAAATATAATGTAAAGAAAGTTTAAAAGACATATATTGAATAATAATTAATATTTTAGAGACATAATATTTTATGAAAATTAATTGACAATTGTCAAAAAATTGTCAGTACAGATTAATTATTTTGTATTTTAATAGTAAAAATAGCCATAAGAAATTTTTGTCATTTTAAAATTTAATTTGTCAATATTTAATTTGAATAATCTTCATTTAATTTAATTAGTCCTTTAATATTTTTATTTGTCATTTAATAATTAATTTGTCAGTACATTCCCAACCCGGACTAGCCCAGGGTATTAGAGGGCACAAAACGCGTCTCTCCGTCCAAGCACCTACCAACTGCGCCCAACGTGAAAACTTTTTCACAAATCGTGTCATCAGGGAGTGGAACAGCCTACCTGAGACAGTAATCAATGCCTCAATTGTAAACCAGTTCAAGAACAGTCTCGACACTCAAAGTGTAAAAGTGTAAAAGTGTAAAAGAGATCTATACAACAACTATTCTCTAAGGTTTTCGTAAAGTAGCTACCATAGACGGCTTCCCTAGTAAGTCGTCTCCGCAAGCCTGCTTGCTGTAGCTTATTATTATTATTTTTATTATTATTATTACATTATTATTACATTAATTAAGTCAGTCAAAAAAAATTTTTCAACGAATAATTTATTTTTTACAGAAATAGGCCATCTGGAACACATTTACCTAAGTATGACGAGTGTCTTTTGATGTTTTTATAATAAATATATATAATTTGAAATCATTTGGTCCTTTCTTTCGTAAGATATAGTAAAAAGCATATTGATACGTAATATTTTTGAGGAAATTCAAATAGTCAAATTTTAATATTTTTTTTTATTTTTTTATCAAAAATCGTAAAAAAATGATCATTTTAATCTAATAATTTTAAAATGAACTATTAAAAATTTATATTTACTTTAAAAACATCAAAAAATTTCAAAACTCAAACTTTTGAACATTCTTTTTTATTATTGATATAACGGCCAGACTTGTATAAAAGTCAGGAAAAAAAAGTCTTGACAAGTCAAAAACAATTTAAAGTTGACTTTGGCTTAAAAATATTTTTTAAAAATAACGAGTTCCAAAAATTAAAAAAAAAAAGCCATGACTTTGACTTGTTTTAAAAAAAAAAACTATTAAATTTGTAAAAAGTTAAAAAAAGTTATCAAACACAAATTAAAATTTCAAATGCAAATAAAAAAAGTTTATAAAAATTCACACTTTCAAAATTTTAATTTATTTAAAAAAAGAGAAGAATTTTTGTATTTTTTTGTTATTGTATTCTAGTTTATATCTAAAATTTGTTTTAAGCGTAAATATATTTTATGTTTTTATTTATTTATTCACTGAAATAGTTCATAACTAAAGCATGTATAGTTGTATAAATCATGTTTCAAATTACATATTGAAAATAATGACAAAAAAATTTATTTTTTATTAAATAAAAATTTATTTTTTAAATTTTGAAACAATTCAAAGTCCTGACTTGAACTTGATTTGTGACTTGTGACTTTTATAGAACTCTGATAACGGCTTGAAACCGAGTTTTTTTAATTAATAATATTGATATAGGCTATTTTATTGTAGTTTATACTTTATTGTTTTCCAAATAAAGTATTAAGTTTGTAATATTTAGATATAAATTTTTTAACTTTTAACAATCAATTTGAATTTGAGCATGATGATGAAATATTAAATTTCAATTTAATTTTTTTTTAATAATTCCATTAAAGTGATTTTCTTATTTTGAAATTTTTTTTCATCATTTTAGAAATAAGTGTCAAAGATTCAACAAAATTATTAATTAAATTCCATGTTGACATATAGCATTTTCTAGGGTAGGTTTTTTTTACCTTTCTTTTATTAATCATAAATGGCACCGTGTTTTGGATAATTTTTGATCCAAATACTGAAGGCTCTTTACTTTAATCGGTCCATTACGTTCCAACCATATTTTAAATTTTAAAGTCATAGTCTGACTTTGATCAACTCTTATATTTCCTGGATTATCGATGCAACTAAAGATTTCTTTATACCAGATTTGGATTTATGCTAAAATTAGATGTCTTACATAAAGTTAAATAAATTCGATGTTTTTCTTTTTAAGCCATTTTTAAATATTAGGTATTTTTGAAACTAAAGGGATTTATAAAAAAAATTTAAATTTATTAATGTTATTGAAGCACTTAAGCTGGTAACTGAAATCAGATATGTTGAAAGACTGGAAATGTTTAGAAAAAAAATGTCATTGATGCAAATTCGCCGAACTCTATCAAAGAAAGGCTTGATCAATGGTTCATGACACAGAAACTGGTATGATTGCAAAGAGCTGTCACAGCTTTACACTTAATTTTATTTCTAAGGTATAAACAGGTTTATAGTAGTATAAACCTGACATACCAAGTAAATAAACCAAAGCATGGATGTTAAGCAAGAATATACTGAGGTGTATTTCGGTATTCATCATTTACTCTATGTATATTTCAAACAGTAAAAACTTATTGAATAAAGAATCAAGAAATTTATTTAGCTTATTATTTTTCATTTAAAAATAAAATATATTGATTTTCAATTTTAGGGCTTTTTTAATTTTGATTAAACATTAATGATGTTTTAATTCTTAGAAGGTCTCAATTTCAAATGGTTTCATTAAATAGATATTGTAAGGAATTTTCTAAATCATAATTAAATGACAATAATTAGATTTACTTATTCATTTGTTTTTTTCTATCGAGCTAAAGATCCTTCAGATTAAATCAAAAAAATCAAAATTCAAATATAAAGCTATAAATTAAAATACATTAAAATTTAAAAAAAGAAATTAAAAAAGAAAATTAAAAAAAATAATATTCTTATAAAATATTGAAAGCTTACTCATTTTATAACAGAGAGATGATAGGCAAAGCAATCAATAAATTTTTAATTTTTAAATTTGTCTATTTGATATAATCAATATTTTTATATTTTGAAGAAGAAAAATTATCTTATTTAATGAATCAAAATTTTCAAAAATCAAAAATTTAATTAAATTCAAAATTACTGCTTAATTAATAACAAATCTGATTCTCATTGAATTGCTTTTTTTGAATTTTAATATAATTTATAATTTTTGTTTCCCAAATAAACTTAATGTTATGATAACTGGTAATTTTTGTTTAATGAAATCTAGCTTTTGATTTTTATTGAAAAGAATTCTTTGCGGTTCATTAGGGACGCCTTTCCTTCTGGAAAAACCAAGTCTCTATATCTTTAGTTCAAAAATAAATCAAAATTAATGAAAAATAATCATCAAGTGTAAATGAAATATCGATTTTTTTAAATCAAAGCAAAAGTAGAATAAATTTTTATAAGATTTATTTCGAAACAAATAAATACTGCCGAAAGAACAAACATTTTGAGACGAGATGAAAAATTTAGACGAAAAAATAAAATTATCAAAAATTCATGCAATTGATATTCATCCAAATGAATTTGATCCAAAGTGTCACTTTTATTCAAAGGCACTCAAACACAAAATGAACCAAGCTGGGTGTGATTTTTTCCAAATGAATAATGAACAAATTATTCAACGCTACTCCCGTTTAAAACCTAGCGTAAATATTGATTATCTAAGAGAATGCCTAAATTATAGATCAAAATTTTACACTTGGGGTGGATGTGACTTATTTAAAGTTGTGGACAGAAAAGGAAAGAAACAACTTATTCTTATTGAGTCGAATACATGTGCCTCTGGGGTGAAGTCGACACCATTTATGAACCAATCGGACAAATATGGACCATACAAAAAACTGGTTGAAAATTTCATGGAATTGTTTGAAAAATGTGACGCCAAGTTAGGAGATTTAGCCGTCATTTATGACCAAAACTCAACAGAATCAAGTGGATATGCTACATGTCTTGCTGATTTGACTGGAGAAAAAGTTTGGTTAGCGCAATATCTTGATGAATCTTTATGTGTAAAATGGTCAGATGGTATTATGTATGTGAGCGATGTAAATGAAATTTGGCATGCAATTCGGGGCTGTGTAAGATTGGTCACCCAAAAGCCATGGACAAAAATTCCACTTATTTCCAAAACAATTGTAGTTAATCCTATCATCACTTGTCTAGCTGGAGGACGCAATAAGAACATAGCGTCCTATGCTTACAAGTTGTTCAATGCTGAACAGTTGGGAAATTCAACAAAGCTTGGTATTCGCGAGCCGTACACTTTGATAAATGTTGAAAAAAAAGACATTAAGCTGTTAATCGAAAATGACGTAAATTTAAATAAAAAAGCGGTGATTAAAGTTCCATATGACAATTGTGGTCAAGGTGTCTACACAATTGTAAACGATTATGAATTGAAAAAATTTCTCAATACAAATCATAATTATGAAAAGTTTTTGGTGCAGAGTTTGTGTGGAAATTTTAAGTGGTCGTCTGGACAGTATTTTCATCTTGGAACTTTACCAAATTTGAAAACATGTGAAATATTTGCATTCGACATACGAATGTTGGTCAAATCAAGTAGAAATGGATTTAGTCCAGTTTCGGTAAACTTTAGAAGGGCTAGAAAACCACTAGCTGATAGCTTGGCTAACATGGACTCTTCGTGGGATATTCTGGGAACAAATTTGTCCACAACTATTGGTACAAACAATTGGAAAACTGACGAAGAAAGACTATTGGTAATGAACGATCAAGATTTTACCCAACTAGGTATGGATATTGATGACTTGATAGAATCGTATATACAAACCGTGCTAGCAATGGTGGCAATTGATCATCTCTGCATTCAACTTTATGATGATTCAGTTAAATTATTTGATTTTGATCTTTTTAAAAAAATTAATCCTGATGAAGTTTTGATCAATGAGATAAAAGTAAAATAGATAGATAACAATATTTTAACATTTTTTTAAAATAAAAGTAAATAAACAAATTTTTTTTGTGATCAAGTTATTGCTGATATCATTATTGCTTAATGTTTTAAAGAGGTGAAATATTTATAATCAAAAATGATACAACTTGCTTACAATTGACAAACCTAGCACCCCGCACTTCTCTTTTTTCTATTTTCACATCTTTTTCTAAAATCTTGAGATTTTATGCCCGGCCTAGCGTTTCTGGGGACCCACTTTCCCCCCAACTCTCTCTCTCGCAATCTAACTGATTTTAGGAGTGAATTTTTTTTCTTTTGAATTGGAAACGCTTGACAGTAAAATCGTTCGTTTTTTTCTTATGATTTGTAAATTTCATTTCAATTTTGAGTTATTAAGACTTTTTCTACGTAATTTACTATTATTATCTCTATTTATACTATAATTTTTGATCTAAAAAAGTTTTTGAACTCTACCATTCTTTTCTGATTTCCCGTCCTGACCGAGCATCTATTGTACTGTTCAATCTCTATCTTAATGTTTCTTTTGAACCATGCAGTTTACTGTTTTTCATTAAATTCATAATGTTACTGAGTGTATAAAAATAGCTCCATGACGCTTCAAAGTCAACCATTCACTGTTTAATACACTTTTTACTTATATGCTTATTTATCTACAGTACTAAACGAGTATTTTATTACACAGATTAATAAATATCATTATATTTTAATACTATATTACTGTTCACTGATTTCTATTTTGATTACATTGCATGAGCGTCTTCTATAAAACTAGTTCCACTGATGCTTCAAACTCTATCGTTCACTGTTTTATCAACGCTTTACTTTGATCCATATTAGTTTTCAGTCTAAACCGAGTATTAAATATCAAAGTCCCATTCCTACCTTTATTTTATATTACTACTAACAGTGTTTAAAGTTAAACTGTATAATGGGTAAGATTACGTTATTTTACGTAATTTCAAATTTATGAGTTTGACCAGCTTCCACCATTTTTTATTACAATCTTAATTACCTGTTTAGCCGATTTATGTATTTCATACATTTTTGTTTCGTCACTGTATCTAAAGCACCAAATAAGTCTCTTAAATCTATCAAGCTCTGAAAGAAGAGGCGATTTTCTTAAACGGCAATATTTGAAACCTTAAGTTTAAATTATTTTAATTTCAATTTTACTTTTATTTTAAATTTAAATTTTTTAAAATAAAGGTATAAAATAAATTGTATTTTTAATTTATATTTACAATTAATTTTTTTTTCACTTTTCGAATCATTTTTAATTGCAAAAATTGTGTTTTTATTTTTAAAATCATCTTTTGGCAAAAGAAAAAAAAGGACATAACTAATATTTACATTAATTTAGAAAATATGACAAAAAGTTACATATTATTACATTAAATTGTATTACATTAATATGTAATTAAGTGTAATGTTTTTTTTTTATAAAATTCAAATATTTTTATTTATTTTAAACCTTTTTCCTCTAAAATCTAATTTTTTTTGGCCGTAAGCGTTTTCGGCCAAAATTACTTAAACTGGTATAATAATACGTAAAATTACGTAATATTACGAAAGCTTACATTTTCTGACGTAAAATAACGTAATCTTACCCATTATACAGTTTAACTTTAAACACTGGATTTTCATTGATTTTTATTTGAATAACAATGCATTTGAGTGTTTTCTTATACTATTATTTCAAAGAAACTAAAAACACTTAACCATACACTGTTTTTTTCAAGCTTTACTTTATTGCATCTTTATTACAAATCCTAACCCAGCATTTTATTCACAGTTTCATTAGATTATTTATTTTATTTAAATTCTTATCATTTTCGTTGATTATCAAGTTTTTTCGTATACTATATTTTCTCAAAAAGATTCTCACTCTACGTTCACTAAATTTTGTAAGCTTTCCATTAATGCGTATTTAATTAAGGTTCTTACTTTGCTTTTTTAAATACTTCATTACGAAGCTAATATTTTTTTAAAAACTCCACAGTTCTCTGTTGTAAAACTACTTGGGAACAGAAAATAAATAATTGGGGCGGCTATTAATCTTGAACAAGCGGCAACTAAAAAAGGGAGGTCGCCTAAATTTCTGAATAGAACGGAAAAAAAACAGGGGGCGGCAATTTTTGATAACGGAACTGTAAAAATTGCATTGAAGGGACATTTTGGTTGAAGAAACGCAGGAATTACTCGTGACTGCCTTAATATATGATTGAAAGGCAATTATTGCATTAAGACGGCAATTTTCGATGATAGAACGGCAAAATTTTTTTGACCGCATTTTTTTCATTACGGAACGGCAATAATTAGTATTAAAAGTGATCACAATCTAGTAGGGGGAATTGAAACTAAATAAAGCCTATCAGAGAAATGCATCCAAGAAATACGCTGTTGGACATCTATCTGATCCCAAACGCAAAAATTTGAATACCAAGGAATCGGATATTGCAAAACAGCAGAAGACGTTCTGGGATTTGTAAAACACAAAAGAAAGAGATAGATATCCGATGAGACACAGACATTGAAAGCTGAAAGAGGGGAAATCAAAGCGAAAATGCTTCAAGCAAGATCGAAGCGAATTCACGAGAAATTTGAATCATCATATGAAATAAAGAACAGGCTTGTGAAGAAAGGAGCAAGACCTGATAATAGAAATTATTTAAACCAGTGTGTTAGTGAAGCGGAAAAAGCCAGCTCAAAAGGGGACCTAAACACGATCACAAATGCGATACGTGGAACCTCCTAGAAAAGAACAACATTAGTGAAAGACAAAGAAGGTCGTATCTTAACAACTGAAAGAGAGCAAGGACAAAAATGGGTTGAGCACTTTAGAGAAGTTCCAAATAGACCTGAACCTTTAGAGTCTGTACAACCTGAACCAGATAGCATTGACCTCGATATTGACACCGAGGTGCCTAGCCATAATGAAATAGAATCTGCGATTAAGGCCCTGAAGAACAGAAAAGCCCCAGGTATTGAAGGAGTCACCGCAGAAATGCTGAAAGCTGACGGTCTGATCACAATAGGGATATTGCAAGACCTATTCAGCAAGATATGGCGGCAAGAAATCATACCAGAGGACTGGTCCAAAAGCCTAATAGTTAAGCTCCATAAGAAAGGTATCAAAATGATCTGTGACAATTGGCGAGGAATAACTTTGCTACCAATAGCAAGCAAGGCGTTCTGAAGCATAATTCAGGAAAGAATCAGAAATTCGTTGGGTGCTATACTAAGAGAAGAACAAGCAGGATTTAGACAAGTTAGAGGATACATAGAACAGATATTTGCACTTAGGAACATCATAGAACAAAGTCTGGAATGGAATAGCTCCCTGTGTCTTAACTTCATTGACTTCAAGAAAACTTTTGATAGCATACACAGAGAAACCTTGTGGGCCATATTAAGATCTTATGACCTGCCACAGAAGATAGTTAACTTGATAAAACTCTACCATAAAAAATTCGAGTGTAGCGTGATTCTGGAAAAAAGACAATCTGAGAGCTTCAGAGTGTATACAGGAGTCAGAATTGGCGAACAACCCTAAACCAAACGGACTCGAAATAAATGGAGCCAAAACAAAAGTAGTGTGCATCAACACAAAATTAGATACCCCGATCACCATCGATGGTACGCAAATCGAGTGTGCAAGCGAATTCACATACTTTTTGAATATTTCCATTTTTATTTTTAGCTAATATAATTTAGTTATTTTGATTGATGCTATTTTGGTCTACTCCGCTCGATCTTTTTTGTTCTGAAGAAAATGAACCCTATACAAAAATGTTGAAAAAATATTTAGTAAAATTGGACTTATTATGTGTAGAACAAAACAATCTGTAATCAAAACATAGCAAAATTATTTTATCTGTCAATAGAATAATTTGATTTAATTTTTTTATTAGATTTTTCAATTAAATAGTTAATCAAGATCAGTGATGGACATATTTTTTTTTCAATTTTTAAATTAAAAATCAAAAGCTTTTGTTGTCATATTACTTGATTGGTTTCATGGCTGATAACAGCTTTTACTGTTTTGCTTTTCACTGTTTTAAAAATAGATTATCAAAAATCTTTTGGTTTAATAAACTTGAAAACCAAAACTATGTATTTGTATAAAATTTAATGCGAAGCGCGTCAACGCAATAGGAAAATCAAGTATTTGTTGAAAATTAGTTAAAACTTAAGCAAAATAATTCATTTTGTATAATTAAAATCAAGGTAAATAAAATTTGATAATTTATTTTGAAAATTTAAATTATTAAATTATTAAAATATATTTAGTATTATTTTTTTTTACTTTCGAAAACTTATTCATCTAGTGATAATATAAATTGTGAATTTATATTTTAAAATAATGTACTTTAAAGTATTTTAATTATAAGCTTTATAATTTTTATTTAAATTTCGAAAAGATCTGAATTAAATGACCACAAAATTAAAGTTATAGATTTCTTTAATTAATATTACCCATCTTTTAAAAACTGACCACTTTTTAGAAATATGATTTTGTTTAAATTTTACTTTTTAATCTCATGATAGAAAAAAATCTAATTAACTAAATTCTTCTTGAATTCTCTTATTTTAAATAATGGTACAAAAACAACACGAATGAAGTCAAAAAATACAGAGTTCCAAGAAAATTGAATATCAATAAATTTGAATTCGAGTTAAATCGCTTAAACTTTTTTCTGTTTAATTGTAATTAAAATTTTGCATAACACACATTACCTTTTTCAAAAATTTCAAAAAATGAGTAAATTTGTACATCACTCAGCTATAAATAAGAACCAAGACAGTCGAGACAAATACAACAAGAAATTAAGCTCTATTTTTCAAATACTTATTTAAGATCAAAATGAGAATTTTTAATTAAGATTCAAAACTATAACTTGCCCTTTGAAATTTTATTTCAAAACAAACTTTATTTTTTCCATAGCTAGAGAGGATCAAACACCAAAAAAATGAGCTCCGAAATTGAAATTGAGATACCAGTATTTATTGAATTGAAAGAATCGAACTTATTTGCCAATGATTTGGGAGCTTTTTCACGCGAAACAGTCCGGGCAAACCAATTCATTGGAACTTATGCTGGAAAAATACGCAATAGTCTTCAATCAAACGAAGATCTTACTTATATTTGGGCGGTAATTGTCTTCAGTATTTTAGATGAAATTTATCTTACATAATTCTTGTTTAAAAGATTTTAAGCTCAAAACAAATACCAATTTTTTACATTGACGCAACAGATGCAAAAGATGGTAATTGGCTGAGATTCATTAGATCCACCACCGATTTCAAAAAGCAAAACATAATATGTCTTCAACAAGACAACAAAATAAATTATTACACAATAAAAGTATTTGAAAATTTAATTTTTATCAAATTTTTATTGATAAAAAAAATAAAATAGGAAATAAATCCGGGTGAAGAATTGATGTATTATTCATCTCATAGTAGAATAAGAAAAACAAAAAACAGTAAGGATTATTTTGCCAAAGAGAACAACGATTTAATTTATTCGATTTAAGTGGGTTATGAAGTTCTGGTCACTGATTCGAATGACAATTTGAATGAAAATTCAAATGAAGAAAGCAAAGACTCGTTTAATAATCAGAACATATCGGATGAAGATTTAGAAAAGCCTAAAAGTACTTCCAAGGGTAAAAGGGCTAAAAATGGTAAAAAATCTTCCCAGCCTTCTTCAGAGTCGTCGTCCTCTACTGTGATACCTCCGACTAGCCGTGTATGGACATGTCAAATGTGTAAAAAACGGTTCGACCAGCGTGTTTTATTAAATCGACATGATTGCATTGATTTAAGACTTAAAATATTCAAAAAAAAGAAAGAATTGGGAAAAAAAAAGTTGAAAGATCTTCAATGGAAGCGAAAAATAGATTTAAGCTACATAGAAACAACAAATTTTACCAATTTATTTAGAAATATTGCCGACAATTTAAGTTTTTGTGTCGATGGAACCAAACAAGATTTGAAATCGTATTCGCTTGAAGTAAAGGATTATTTAAATAGTATGTTGTTTAGCAAAGATTATAAACAAGTAATGTTTAGAAAATAGATAGCTCAATTTTGTAAAAGTTTTAAATAAGACACTTCTTAAATACATTTTTAAAATTCTTTATTTTAATTAAATATGATTACGTTCTGGATGTGATTGATTTTGTTATTTCAAGTTATTTGACATTGTTTTTGATAAATAAAAAAGTATAATCTAATTATTCAAAAATAAATTTTTCATTAATTAATTTCATATTTAAAAATTTTTCTTTGTTCTGTATTGAAAAGAAAAGAAAATAAAATTTTTTCTATTCGCTTATTGCGATCCACTTTTTTAAATAAATAAAAAAATAGATTTTATTTAAAAATATTCCATAAAAAACAGGTAATCATGAAAAATAATTAACTAATTAATTCAAAATTTAAAAATTGATCTCCGATTTAGATATATTAATATTAACAAAATGCCATAATGGTCAGAAAAGTATAAGAAATTTAGAAAAAATAAATTTTCGTTAATTAGTTAATTTTTGCTTACCATATTACAAAATTTAATAAATACATGGGAGAATTTTTTGAAAAAAATTTCCCAATTATTTTTAATAAAACAGATTTTTTCATTTAGTTATATATGGTTTTAACATTATTATGTATATAGCCTATCAAGCTTATACAAAAAAAAAAATTAAATTAATATTGAATTCTATTTTGCCTGAAAAAATAAATAAAAATTAAGTTGAAAAAATGATTGCATCTTCATTTCAAAATCTTTAAATCTAATTAGGCGCTACATCATCACCAGAATGAAGACCATCAATATCTTCAACAATATAGTCTTAAACATCATTGAATAATTCATTAATAAAATAATGAATTAATTATCAGCTTTGTGATCAAAAAATAAATTTTAAAATTGTTTTAATTTTTTAAAATTTTTGGTAAACTATATTAAAAATATATGCTAACAAGTTTCTTTATAAAAATTAAAAATTAGTAAGCGAAAGCCATGAAAAAATTAATTTTTAATTTCTAAATCACTTAATAAATTAACTTCACTTAATTAATTGAGGAAAAAATATTTTTTTCGACACAAATCACCTAAAGGATTCTTTTCTCCAATGACTCCAGATCCCGTTAAATAAATCTTTTAGATCCTTTTTTTTTAAAGAAAACCCAAAATGATTCCAAGCATTTAAAATTAGACCATTTGGATCATTTCCAAAATCAAATAAACACTGCCAATGTGATTTTAATTCAACCCTAAACAGTAAATCCAAAATAAAATCCACTTGGAGCTCTGATGTAACCTTTCGTAAAATCTAATGATGTATTATTAGAACCATGTGGATCTTGCGAATACACTGTATTGAACACGGCCAATAATTTACCAAACCAAAACTAAAATTTAAAAATCACTTTTTAAAATCAACAAAAATAGTGAATCATTTATTTTTACTTTCTTTGATTTTTTTTTCAAATATAAATTAATTTGAGTCATTTTGAAAATAATACTTGGTAAAAAATGAGTCAAGAAATCAAAAAGAAGAATTGAATCAAACATATTGATGTCACTGTCAAATTATAAAATATGTCATTTTGTAAAATGACATTGGCAAAATATAAAGTAAGAAAAAAATGTAAGTTTATATTTTGACAAGTCATTTTATAAAATGACTTGTCAAATTGTAAAATCTGAATAAAAAAGAACTTATTTTGCATTTTGAAAAATGTCAAATTATAAAATTAAAGCAAATTAATTAATTTTTATAAAATGGATGATGGGAATCGTCTTGAGGAGATTCAAAGGATTGAGAACGAGTTAATCAATCCTCGATTAAATCGTCAAGTAGATTTCGATTTAAAAGCGTAGTTCACCGCAAAATTGTGCGAGAAATTCAAAAAAGACCTTAATAAAAATGATTTTGATTCGATCGAAAAAACACGAATTACTCAAAAACAAATAGATTATTTAATCGAAATGTTGGAAACCAAAAATACGAAAGGTGTTGAAGAAAAATAAAAAAAAATAAATTCTTTCAAAAAAGGAGATTTAGTTTTGATCAGAACTGACGACGTTGACCGTGGTATGGCCGATGCTCAAAATATTTTATGTATTATTTTAGAGGTAAAAGACGATCTTTTTAAGTTAGGTTGTAGAGCAGGTGTTCTTGATACTTTTGTAGCATGCAATTGTATTGAAAAAACTAATTTAGTTACTGAATTCAATCAAGAATTCATACCAAAAGATAAACAGGGGGATTTTATTAAAGTTAGCGCAAGAGAAGCAGTAAGACTTCTCTCAGTAGGTCACGGGCAAGGCTTTTTAAAATGCTCTTGTACTGGAGAGTGTGCAACGATGAGATGCTCCTGTCGAAAAGCAGAGTTAAAATTAGTTCCAAATGTCATGCAAAAATGTTTCAATGTAAAAATTGTGACTAAAACGTGAATTTGATTGATTTCAAATAATAAATTTAATATTTTTAAATTCTTTTTTTTATTTAATAATTTGCCAAGTTATTTTTGGCAATTTACAAAATACAAAGTTTATATATTGACATGTCATTTTACAAATTGACATATTTTACATTTTGACAGTGACATTGACATTGCTGCTGTTTTTTACAACGAATAACACATTCTAAAGATTGAAAATACTTAATCCTACCTTTTTGAATCTGGTGAGACTAAATAAATAAATTTTAATTTTATTCAAAAAAAATATTTTACTCTTAGTCATTTTAAAGATTAAATATATCAACATAAAAATTTATATTATTAAAGACATGTAAAATATCTTAGAGAAATTCAGAATTGATTGAATTAAATAATTTAATTTGGCGTGTCGCTATTTTAAATAAAATGGTTTTGAAATTTTTCAGAATTCCATTGGATTTAATTTAAATTTAATATCTGAAAAAAAGTAAAATTTATTTTTTAATAAAAATACTTTTTAATTTTCTACTGCTTCTTAATTGATTTATCCAAGTAATTTAAATTAATATTTGGCCAAAAAATAGTAACTTTATCGAAAAATCTTAAACCTTTTTTGGTCCAAAATATACTTCCTTTGTTTTACTTTTAAAGATATTAGCAATTTTCCTTGTCAAAAAATCTGGTTTTCAAAACCAAAACAATCTTTTTGGTTAATAAAAAACTTTCAAGTCAAATGCACAGAAGATTTTTGCCAATATCGAAACAATTTTTTTGACAAAAAAATCAATATAAATTATTGTACTTTGGTAAATGTACTTTTATTCAAGATTAATAAATTGCTTTGGGATCAAGAGATCAATGTTGAAGTTTTAAACATTCAAGCTTTCAATTTTCAATAGCATCAACTTGATTTTCAAAGATTTAGTTGCAAAATTTGAATTTTTTTAATTAAATTCATTGTTGTTAAATTTTTTCAAATAACAATGTAATCAATAACTTTTTTTATACAATTACTTTTATTGAATTAAAATAAATGAAGTGTTAATAAGTTTCCTGAGGCATGGGCACTAGCCTGTTGATTAACCTTGGAATTTTAAATTTTAAGATTAAAAATATTTTAAAAATTTCAAAATACTTATTCGAGAATGACCATGACTGTAAGATAATTTAAATTACTTAAGAAATTTGTGGAAAACTATCTGAAAGAGAGACAAACAGATGAATAATGGTCAAGAACTTTAATTGTGCCTAAAATTTTAAAGTAGTGTGATAATAGTGTTAATAAGATTTTTCTTGTTTTTGCCTAACGATAATCTGAGTTCTGGGAAAATTGGAGAAAACAATATAAAAAAAAATTTAGGGCTAGGGTTCACGCTTCTAACCCCTTGTTTTTTTGGAATGTGAGTTGAACTCTTTGGGAAAATTTTGTTAATTAAATTCACACTAACAAAACAATGCCTAAATTTAAATTTATTGTGGGTCTAGTCGGTTAGGTGACCAAATCTTGTTCTCGGGTTTAGTGAACAATTAGTTTTTTAGCCACCAAAAGGTGAACCAAAATAGGATTAGGTGAACAAATTTTCGATTAAGCAGTTTGATCTATTTTGAAAAAATGATACCCCTCCAATATTATGAACCAAGAGGCTTTCAATAAACTTAAACTACTAACAGTCTGAAATCGACTTTTTGAGTTGAGTGTCAGGGCAGGTTTGAGTCATTCTGTTCCATTGGTCGTCAGACTGGTGGAAGTATATAGAGAAGGTTTTGAATCAAGATTTATCGAATATCCAACTCCATTGTCTAATTGCTACCTTACAATTTTTTCTTTTTTTCCTGCACTTTCAAATATTTAAAAATTTCTAATCTCTAGCTATTTCAACTTAAAGTTTTTAATTTTTTTTTCTCATTATTTATTCTATTTTTTTTTTAAATTTATTTTCTTATTTAACTTTATTTTTATTTTTTTTCATTTTATATATCTATATTTTGAAGGAGCATTAGCTCGGTACAGACTCACAAATAGAAAAAATCAGTTAGCCTGGTTAACTTTAATCAATTTATTTTTAATTTGCAGGCTTTTAGAACTTAAGTTAAAATTTTTTTTTTCACAAAAAAAATTTTGAATGTGTAGAACAGGTACTTAAGATTGTTTTTAATTTTAAAATTTTGTGAAGGCCTTCAAACAATTATCTGTTTATTAAATCAAAAGAGAAGTAAATTTTAATAAAAACAAGATTTATTGCGTATTGCATTCAATTCTTTGAGGATTACCTTCGAGCTCCTCTTGCATATCTTCTTTTATCAAAAATGCTTCTTCCGGTAAATTTTCATCCACCGCATATTTAATTTCATCGTCAGATTCGTAGTCAAAAAAGTTTTTATCAACATGTTCGCTTGTAACTTCAACAATTTTTTCATCCTCTTTAAATTCAATTGTTCTCTTGGGTGGCAAAATTTCTTCCAATATCTAGAACTAAATTTAGCAAAAAAAAAACTCAAGTTTTTAATTAATACCTTTATTTTTTCTAAATTTAGCAATTGGCTCTCAGGAAATTTAACGTTAAATTTGATTATTAAATCTCCATAATC
This sequence comes from Brachionus manjavacas, assembly GCA_019054805.1. Taxonomy (NCBI): domain Eukaryota; kingdom Metazoa; phylum Rotifera; class Eurotatoria; order Ploima; family Brachionidae; genus Brachionus; species Brachionus manjavacas. The sequence goes on along the minus strand of JAHQIY010000003.1, from coordinate 8,526,455 downwards.
TGACGAATTTAACTTTGGCATTCCAAGCTTTGGAATAGCCTTAACCGTTTGATTATGAAAATATTCACCACCCGAATTTGTAATTGCCTTTAGGCGCCCATCTAAATGTCTAAATAAAATTTTAAATCCACACAAAGCCTCAGTTAAATTGATCGTGTGCTTCATGATCAAATAGTCTTCATGTCTGCTAAAGGTGTCATGTTTGCTCTGTTCCAAGAGAAATATCAAATCACCAGTCTCATAACCAGGCTTGATAAAAACAAATTAAAAAAAATAAATACTTAAACAAATCTTTTTTTAACTTTTTGATTGCTTAGACCAGCAAAAGCAATCTGTTGTCTGTGGCGCATGCCTTTTTCAATGTTAATCTCTATTTTTTTTTCCTCTTGAACAACCCGTTTTCCGGCACAAGTTTGGCACTCACTGCACTCCGAACAAACTTCCCTAATTCTGGCATTTGAATCTTCTTTTTGACCACCACATTTCGGACACTTATTGTTAGTGTCTACTTTTTTAAAGCCTGTTCTAAATAAATTGCTTAAATATGAGAAATTTACGACTAAAAAAATGAGACATGTACCCATCACAATCTTTGCATATGACCAATACTTGATATTCAAAATTTTTTTTTGTACCTCTATACAAATCTTTTAAAGAAACCCTTCGTTGTTTGGAAATAAAAATTTCAATATGTTTAAATTTAATTTTAATTACTTAAGAGGAAAAACAAGATTTTTTGTAAACTTTGGTGTTTGATAAAAATCATACTCGTTGTTAATTAGACTTCCGTAATAATTTTGACTTGTGTAGTTGTCATAGCTAAATTCATCCTGTTTATCGAACATTTCCTTAGTTGCCTCGTAGCCATTTTCATCATAGAACTTTCTGTTTTGTTCGTTCGAAAGAACGTCATAGGCAAACTTTATCTCATCAAAATTAGAAATTGAATCAAGATTCTTTTCTTTTAGATTTTCTGGATGGTGCCTCTCAGCCATTTCGTAATAGGCCACTATTATTTCATTTTCGCAAGCATCCGGCTTGATTAATAAAAGATCGTACAATTTTGTGTCTTTGATCATTTTGGTTTTGGTAAAAAAATTATGCTCAAAAAAGTCACTTTTATTCGAGTAAAATATTCACTTAAATAAAAGCTGTGAAGCATTAACCAAAAGTTTTATTTGAAAAAATGGGTTTATGGTTATGTAACAAACTATTTTGTTTGAATAAAAACATAGACTATTAAAAAATATCGAATAGTATACTAATTTGATTAAAATACACTAAATTCCATCTAAATTGATTCATTCATTCATTACATTACCTGGAAAATGATTTCATTTTTTTTTCAATATATTTAAATTTAAATTTATTTTTTTTTAAAATTTGATAATGAAGATAATTTTAACAATCAATGATTTTTTTTATAAATAAACTGTAATTTAAAAAATTATTGATCAATAAGTTTTGCTTTAAAAAAATCTATTGCTAAATGATAAATATATTATATTCATAAACAAATGTTTTTGGAAGAACTAAATTAAACATTATACAATCATACTCGATTAAGTTATTTCTTTTAAACTCAAATAAGTAAAAATAATGCAAGCTGTGCAACAAATATTTCGCTATCATAGAAAATAAATTTTTAATTAAAATTCCCCAATTTTTGCAGATTGATTAATTTAATTTTTAATTTATAGAAATTACCATTGGCATATTTTATGAAATCCTATTTAATATAAAAAAATCATTAAAAATTCTAAATTTTTTACTTTTTTTAGTTAATTTTGGTTTTGTATTTTTTTTGACAAGTTTGTTATAAAAGTTAAAAAACTAGTAATTTTCTCAAAATTTACTAGGAAAGGAGATAAACGCTCTTCCATTATCCGCTAAGATTGAATAATAATTTTTAATAAAAAACCTCTATCAAATTTTCATTTTATAAAAATGATCTATTGATTTTTTTATTTTTTCAATTATATAGTCTATTGATTTCATTAAATTCTTGATATTCAGTTTGTTGTAAAAAGTCTCTCATAATATAAAACGTCTTAAAAAAAAATAATTTACTGTACCATTTATCAGCAGTAAATTATTTTTATACCATTCACTAGATTAATTTTCTCAAAGCCATTGATTTGAATGAGGTCTCCTCTAGTTCTACGATCTTCTATCCTCATTTGAAACGTTCCTCAACGATTCGACTAATCTTGTTGCCCTTCTTTGCACCTTTTCCAAAATTAATATGTATATTTCTTTTTTTTATTAATTTTAAATCCCTTAGAAAAATTGAAAAATTTGATTGAAAAAAAATAATGACAAAAAAAATTTAGGTTTATCAATTATCATACGATTTAGCAGATTTTAACATTTGGTGAAAAAAAGTTGTTTCACGTTTTTCACAAGCAGATAAAGTTTTAAACTATTAAGAGGAAATATTTTGTCAATTTAATACTTTTTGCATTGAAAATTTGAATAAAATTTCATGAAGTTTTTGTGTGCTTCAAAATAAATTTGTTTGTGAAAATAATATAAGAATCAGTTTAAGATTTTTATTCAAAAGAATTAACTGGTTTATTGAAATATGTGACCAGTGAGTTCCTAATAAGTTATGAGATCATAAAAGAATTTTTGATTACAATTAAATTTAATTAAAAAAATTTGTGACGAGTTGGTCAGATATTTTAATAGAATCAATTTCAATTTGTGTTAAAATATCGCTAATAAAAGCCTATTTCAGAATTTCAATTGAAAATTTTACTGAAATATTTTTTGTTGGTCAATCATTTTTGGAACTATTTATTAAATCATATTTTCTTTAATTAAGAATATTGACATTCAAATATTAATCAAATAATGACTGAATTAAAATTTAAGTGCTACTTCAAAAAGCAAATTAATGTATTTGTTCAAATTTGGGTAAATGTCATGCAATTACGAAAACTGTCTTAAAAAAAGATTGTTCATTTTAAATGAAATGTCTCAAAAAATTAAATTTCAAAATTTTTTCCCACTTACATACTTTTATCCTAATACAATGATTTTGCATAATTCAAATTAATAATAACAATTTTTTTTTTCTAAATCAATAAAAAAGGAGTTTATTGTAATCAAAATTGAATTATTTTGGTTTCTATTGAAGTTGGAGACATCTCAAAAAGCCCGAATAGATTTTTTATAAATTGTTGCATTTTTTTGTTATTTCTTTTTTTAGAGATCTCATAGAAAATGAACATATTAAATATTTGAATTGCAAAAATTAGTTCCCGATTATTAGTAACAAGTCACTAAAATCGAGCAAATAAGTTATATTTTTTTAATTAAGAGGATAATTTTTTGAGCATTTTTTTAATCTAAAAAAGTGAATCCGTCGATCCGCTTTCAAAAATTTCATTAAACATGAAATTTTATAATACAATAATCTATCTAACTATCTATCTATCTATCTTTGTAAAAACAAAGTAACTCTGCTTTTTTTTAACTCTTCAGAGTTTTAATTATTTAGATAAACACATTCACTTAAAACACAACAACCTTACACTACTGTTCCACTCAACAAATTTTTTTTCTAGATAAAACTCTTTAAAAAATTTTAAAAATTCTGCCAAATTTGAAAAGTTTGTGAAATCATATTCAACTTAAAATTTAATCATCTAAAATTCTTGTTAATTTTCCAAAAAAAACTTTTCAAAAGCCTTAGAATATCAATTAAATTACAGTACTTTTAACTCACTTAAAAAATTTAAAAATTAATTTTTATTTTTCAAAATAAATAAAAATGTTCACGAAAAAATTTATATTTTTTCAAAATCTAAACAATCTTCAATAAAAATGTGTAAAAAAAATTTTCTTGATTATCAAAAAATAATAAAAATTTGCGTGTAGAACAGATTTAAGACTGTTTTTAATCTAAAATGTGTTTGTTTGTATTTTGAGAGTGCTTGTCAGGTACACCCTAAAGAATATTATTAATAGATAACAAATAGTACCCATTCAAAACAAAATTTTTCACTTTGACTTTATTAAAATTCCTATCAAATAGATATATAATATAAATAAATAAATTATTTGTCCTGGTTTGTGTTTGAATTAGAGCTATCCTTGTCGAGCAGAATGTGACAAGTATTACACACTTTATGTTGTCTTAAATTTGGACCGCTTAGAACAATTTTACCACAGCATTCTGCGCAAAATATTTTACAGCAATGTCTACATCGGTGTTTTCGGCGAGTAACAGTGAAACCATTTTTACACGCCGCACATTCATTAAAATCATCTTCGTGTTGGCACCGGACTTCGATGGGTCCATTGTTAGCACTCGAATTTGAGGATTTGGTTTGATTGAGCTCAATTTGTAGTGACTGAATCAAACCAACTAGGTCTTCTTGAACTGACATGCTATTTTGAACATCCTTTTTAAAAGTAACAATTTGATTCTGTAGTTCCAGGTTATCTTTTTTTAGTTTTCTAATCTCGTTTTCATTTTGTTCACATCGTTGCTTCAAAGACTCTACCAAGTTCTGTCCCTTTTCTTTTATTGATATTAATTGGCTTTTCAATTCTTCGGTATCTTTTTCGGCCGATTCGCGCACTCTTCTTTCTCGGTCCAATTCGCTTTGCAAGCTTTGAGCGATTACCATGTTTTCTTGGGTGCTATTTGAGTGTTGATACTGCAAGTTTATTTTTTGCAGATTTTTGATATTTTCCAATGAAAGAGCATGTTGTTTCTGTAGTGTCTGATTGACTTGTAATAATTTTGCCAGTCTTTGTTTGAGAATTGAATTTTGACGCTGAGCGTCTTCAATTGTTGAGCATGGTTGAAATTGGTCATCAATTTCTCTTTCTAATATTGATTGCTCACCGTAAAACTGTTTGTTTTCAACTTTTAAGCGATAATTTTCTTGTTTGTATTGCTCGTTTTTTAGTTGAATCTGTTTAGCTTCATTCTGAATATCTTGGTTGATTTTTATCAAGTTGTCTATTTGATTGCTGCATTGACTTTGTAGATCGGAGTACTCTTTTTTTATTTCTTCTATTGTCAATATTAAATTAGTAATTTCCCGGTTTAGATCATCGATCTGAAAAATAGGGATAAATTTAAATTTTACTAAATCTAAAGAGTATTAATTTAATTTTCAATTTTATTACCTGTTTTTTTGATTCAGCAGACGGAATTTCAAAATTTGATTTAATGTCTTAAGAAAAAATGATTATTAACTTAAAATAAGATTTTTACATTAGATTGTAATTTTTTCAATCTTTAAAGATTCAATATTTTTCATATTTCTAATATTTTTAGTAAATTCATTGACACCCACTAATATTATTTTAAAATTTAGAGCAAATAAAAAGCAGAAAAAAATTGAAAAAATTTAAAAGTTATTAAAAAAATAAAATTAATTCTGTGAATTTTAAAATTTAAAAAGATTCAAATACAGAAAAGAATCATTTTACTGATTATGATACTTCATTCAACACTCATGTTTTTTCAATTAACCAGCCTTACTAAAGAACTCTCTATTTTTGTATTTTAAAAAAAAATTTAACCACTCTTGGCATTTTTTAACAAAAAATACTTTCTTTCTACGTAAATTTGCCAAATTTTACAAAAAAAAATTCAGTATTTTTTAATTTAATTCAATATGAAAAATATAAAAATTTAAATTTAAATTTCAAGAAAAAGCGTTTTTTCAATTTTTTGGTACTTTTTTTAACCTAAATAATTACCGTAAAATTTTAAAGAATAAAATTCACGAATTTCCGGTAATTTACATGAATTATCTTAATATTTATTCAAATTACGGAAATTAGCGTAAAATATGGTAAAATAATTTGTGACTCCGTTAAAATTTTTTTAGAAATTATGTAGAGAAAAAAAATAATTACAAAATTAAATTTTACAATTTAAAAAAGCTGTTTATTTTTAATTTGTTTTTTTCAAATGCTCATGTCACAATTTACTCATGTTTATAAAAAAGATAGGAATAAAATAATCCTTGAATTAAATTTTTTGAAAAATTATTAGTGAAATTAATTCCTGGTCTTGGATTTTGATGGCATAAAATTTTCACACACAACTAAAAAATGCATTAATTGAATTTTATTTACCAATTTGTCTTTTCTCTATAAATTTGATTCTAAATTTGGAACTAAACAGGTCTGATAAATAAAAAAATTAATTGATTCAAGTTTTGACTTAACCATTAAAGAAGAAAAAAAGTAAAATAAAATAATATTTTCGTATATATGAGAATGACAAATCATCAGATTAATTGAACCCAAATCATTGTGAATTTGGAACAAGGAAAAAAAAATAATTTTTAAATAAGGTTAATACAAAGCATGCACCAGCTGGTACATTTTGCAGAACGAGTTTTAGATTCCAACAAAGCAGCCATGCCAATTTTTGTTTTTGTTCTATGCTCCAGATTACACACTGCCTAAACCCAAACTATTTAGAAAAAGATAAAATTATATGTTTCTAAACTTTTAACCTTTTCTATCTTCAAATATTTTTTTTAATTAAAAGCAAATAATTGATAAAAAAATTAAAATCATTTTTAAATTAGACAAATTCTGAGCGTTTTAAAATTAGTCAAGAAGTCTCTAATAAAATGGTTTTACTTACATTCTGTTCGATACTTAAATTCGTTTTCATATAAGGCTAGCAGTTCTACATATGAATATGAAGCATCACTTGTACCATTTGTTTTATTTGAATTTAGAATATCGTTGTTGGCTAGTGATAAATCATTTGAACTTATTGTGTCTATCGATTTTATGTCTTCTGCAGACCTATCTTGTTCCAAAGTCAATAAATCTAAAAGTTCTTTAATTTTTAAAATTGTCTCATTTTGCTCAAAAGTTGAAGGTGTGTCGGAATTATCTTCCATAGGTTCTGATTCCTCTGATGATTTGGTGCTAGTTTCATTACTAATGCTAGACAAAATAGACTTAGATTTAGCTCGTTTAGCTTGAACAAATTAAATTAATTTTATTTAAGATACAAAATTTTACTTGAACTTACGAATAAGTCGTATTTTTTGTTCTGGAGTTAAAATCGAAAATATTTGTTTCAATGCTTTCAAATTTGTTTGCTCTAATTCAATAAACTTTTTCTCGTTGTTTCGCAAGTGTTTTTTTAGTTTAATATATTTTTTTAAATAAGTGAGATTTGGATCACTTTGAATGGAATTCGAGTCACTCATTTGATCTTGAATATTTTTCAAATTTTCAATGTCATTTTCAACCGAAATATTCAAAGACTCTTGGACTAATTTTTGCTCTTCTTCAAGAAATTTTTCTTTTTCTTTTTCTTGCTTAATAAAATAAAATTTTTAGCTTTAAATTGTTTATGCTTCTTAATATTCTTAATAATCAATAAGTGAACAAAATTAAAATTAAAATTATTTTTACTCGAACTACACTGCTAAAAGAAGGATCTGAATTAAAAAAAATAAATTTTGGCAAATAAAAAATAAATTGGCTAACTTTTAAAAAAAGAGTTTTTATAATTTGATTAAAATCATTAGGTTAAGTATATTTCCAGTTAAATTTTTCTAATAATTTATTATACATTTTTTCTCAAATATAAAGGATATGCGACAATTTGGATAGAAAGTTGGTTATTTTCTTGTAGATCTCGATGATGTGATTAATCAAGAAATATGACGCTAAAAAGTTTCAAAGAGAAATGGCATCAAAATACTCATAATTTTTTGAGGATTTAAAAAATACATTTTTTGAAAATCTTTTTAGAAATTCGATCTGGATCCGTCTTTTAGAACTAAGTATAATTCGAAAAATTAATCCATCTTTTTGGCATTACTAAATAATTACTTTAATTTTTTTTTATTGATTTCAATGCATTCAAATGAATTCAATATTTTTTTAATAATTTATTTTAGATAAAAGATAGCTTTTATTTAAAAAAGTTATGTTTAATGATTTCAAAAATCGTTTCATTATTTATAGTCTTGATAATTTTTTTTAAATAACTGCTATTTTATCTTAATCAATTCCAAACACTGTAAAAATACATTTTTAAAAAGACAAAATCTGATTAGGGACTTAAAATAGATATTTCTTCGTATTAAATACTCGTTTAATTTGATTCTAGATGCGTCTTAAATTTTAGTAATCATTGATTTACTTTTAACTTTAATAATTAACAAAATTAATAAAACTATTTTTAGAGTATTTCAAATTGATTATTTATCCTTTAAAATCAAATGAAGTTTAATAGCGAATTCAAAATGCTTAATAAAAAATTGGTGAATTTTTTAACTAAAAATTTTAAAAATATAAAGTTAAACTGAAAATAATAATTAACAAATTAAAAAAAATAAAATTTCTTGGAATATATTAAAAAGTTTAGATGAAATTAAGCGATTTCGAATTATTCATTGATTCTCCTTCGATTCGATGGTTTATTGGTTATACAAGTAAAAAATGGTTTAATTTTGGTAAAATTTTGCTTTTTAGTCATTAATTTTTAATTTTGAATCACTAAAAAAGTGAACTAGAACATAAGGTTTAATACTTTTGTTTTTTTTTTTAATCAAAATGACACTTTTCTAATGTTTTAATTTACTCTTTTTTTACTTAAACTTCTTGATTCTTAATGAATTTGAACAAAAAGTTTATGTTTTATTAACATTTATGAAAAAAAATTTATGTGATTGGAAACATTAAAAAAAATGAAATATTTTTTATGCTTGAATATTTAAAAATAAATTTTTATTTAATTCCGTTTATTAATTTTTATATTTAATCCTTTAATAGACATAATTTAGTCGTTAAAAAAATTTTAAATTTAAGCACATCAATCATTACAAAATTTTAAACTTATTTTAAAATTAAAATTTTATTTTTACGAAAATTATTTCATGGATACACAATGAGATTAGACTTTTAAAAAACTATTTTCCTTTTTGTACTTTTTGTACTGTATCTTAATTTAAATTTACTAGGCCCTGTTCCTTTTGTATTTTCTGTACTTTTTATAATTATGGGTAATTTTTTAAAAATTAAATGGAGTCCGGGGCGGAGCCCTGGTTTAGGGTTTCGGATATGCTGGAGGTAAGAAAAATATTATTTAAATCTAAAATTGATATTTAAAATTTTGATTAATTAAAATCTTTTTTTAATACCTTTAAGTTGAAAAAGTGCAGAAAGTACATAAAGGAACAGGGTCAAATAAAATAATATTCTGATAAAGTACAAAAGGTCCAAAAAGGATTTTAACTTAATATTGTCATAAGTTTAATTAATTATCTTTTATTACTTTTTATTATTTTTTTTTTAATTATTTCTTTTACGTTCAAATTTTGGAGACACCAAAGTTTTACCCGTAGTGTTTAATTGACAGATATGCATTAATCATTTTAAAAAAAAATCAGAGACTTTAAAAATAATTTTCTTACTTTCAATTAAATTTCTAGTTCTTGAAAAAAAAAAAAAAATATTTACTTGATCGATTATTTTTTCGAGTTCCTTTATTCTTTTTTCAGATGTATTGGATCTGGACCTGAGGGTGTTAATCTCGGTTTCTAGCGGTAAAACAACAGAACGAAGCATTTCAGCACTCTCTTTGGCTTTTCTCATATCCTCTTCCAAATTTTCATTTTCCTGATTAATGCTTATTTGAGTATTTTTCGAGCCGAACGGCGACAAATTCAGCCTGTTAGTAATGCTAGAAGAATTACTGATGGGCGACTTAGCTTCGGTGTTGTTCAAATGATGAAATTGGCGCTTGTACTCCTTAAAATTGCTGTTTATTAATTCATATTCATGACGAATAGTGTTCAGGTCGCTTTGTAGCGCATCTTTAAGAATTTTTTTTTTTAATTCTCTCAATTTAACAAATTATTAATTTACTAATTATATGATTCAATGAGTCTTGTTCTTGTTTGTGGCGGAAACTTAACTCATCAAGCTCGTCTTGCTTTGTGGTCTCAATTATAGTGATCTTGGTTCGCATGTCATCTAGTTGATTCTTTAATTTTTAGAAGTTAAAATTTAAATCTAAATTTTCTGTAAATTCTTGCCCTGAGTTCGTTAATTTCCGTCAAATGTGACTTTTTAAGGTCGCTAATAACATTTTTTAGATAAACCGGATCGTTTTCTTCGTCAACGTCAATCAGGTTCGAAATAGACTCCGAGTTTACCTCTTCCACACTCATTCTAAATTAAGTATTTTAAATATGACAAATTCCCGAAATGGAAAGTGATAAGGAACTGTTGCACAATAAATGTATCAAGATTTTTTTTTACGACAAATAGAACAACATTATTATTTTTTAATTTTCTAGTTGAAATTAATGTCGAATTTGGAAGGATTTTTTATGATAATTTTAAAAATTGCAAAATTTTTTTGTTTATTTTTTAAAATTGTAGATGATTGCACATGTAAGCAAATTTAAAAAGGATGAGCATTGAATCAACAATCAACTATCCGGTTTCCAAGCGGCCAAGACGCTTCTCGAATCGAGCTGGCCTTCACTTTGGTCCAGATGGCTCCAGGTCAAAAATGATCAACGAAACCATTGATTCACTTATGAAAGGAGAGAAAAAATTTGGAAGCAAATCTTCCACAATTCAAGATAATTTAATCTATCAAAGTATTTTAAGATTTTTCTAAAATTATTAATATTCAAAGGGAATGCATGTTATTCATGGACTCTTTGAATGTTAAATACAAACAAATATTTTAATTATTTTTTTAATTATTTTGGTCAGAATCATTAAAAATCTATGCATATTTGTCCATTAGAATGCGGCACAATCCAGTGTATTTGAACCGAAATTTAATTTACAATAGAAGAAAAACTAAAAAGAAAACATGGTAAATATTCTTAAAATTAACTTAAATTTTGAATATTATTTTATTTGGCGAAAATTTTTTATTTCTAGAGTTAACAGTTTAATAATTAAATTTTTTTGAAGGTTTGTAGTTTAAAAAATTAAAGATAGAGTTGAAAATTTTTGACGTTTAAACATTTGAATTTAATAATTCTAAAATGGTAATTATCCAAATAAAATATGAAAAATTCAAACATATAATAAAATTCATTTAGTTGATCATGTGAAATTTAGTTTTAGATTTTTAGCATTAGAAAAAAATTTTGACTGAAGACAAATTTTGCATCAATAATAAATTTTATTTTTCTAACTTAGATAAAAAGTTCTAAGAAACTTTAGCGCAGACTTTTTAAGAGAGTGATACGAAAATTTATTTATGGGTTGTATCATCTTCTTGAGAACTATATCTCATTAGGATTGAAGAGTTGCAAAACTATTTTTTCAAAAATGCTGAACCTAGAAAGTTGTTACTAGTTTTGGAGCAAAAAACCTAAAATTAAAAAACTCAAAATTCAATCAGCTGATACATTCAATATATCACCTAAATCTAGCTTTTTAAAAATACTCTGCAAATTAATTTTAATCTTCCACTCTTTTTTTTCAACAATTTTCATAAAATATGGTAAGTTTTATCAGATTTTATTTAAATTGTTGAAAAAACAAAGAGTGGAATATCTTAAAGAATTTTCGAAGAGATTAGATGATACATTAAACGCATCAGCTGACACAATTAACAGAACCAATTTTTGGATTTTTATATTAAATAAATTTTTAATTTAAAAAAGAGTTAAATTAAGTTATATCTTATTAGGATCAAAAATTTTCAAAGTTGATATTAATTTAAAAAAACACAAAATAACATTAATTTCAAGCTTAAAATTTAATTGTATTTTTTAATTTTAAAATTAAAAATTCTTCTGCTTGACGGTTACAAATGATCTTGTAGCTGATGTTCCACGTGGTATACTTATAAGTTTTTGGCAACCTTGGGATATTTAATCCTAGAACTAAAGCTTATAATAAATTTTAAAAATATTCTACTATTGGCATTTGAACTTTAATTATTAATCTGGCATGAAAGCTGTACCATAATGACAATCCGGTTGCAAATACAACAGATTCTTTTTGAAACTATGAATTTTGATCCAAATTAAAGAATCTTTAATTTCATTTTAAACAATATTTAAGGTTTTATAACATTTTTAAACATCAATTAATGATCATTTAAAAAAAAATGTTTTTTGAAATAAGTTGAAATAAATAAAAGAATTCAATAATAAAATAAATTGTACATTTTTTGCAGTTTATTTATTTATATTCAAACCATTTTAAGAATTTAATTTTTATTATTTTGTCTATGGGACTTCAAAATTTTTAACGAAAAAAAAATTATTAAAAAAATTGGTGAACAATCAAAAGATAAAAAAATGTAGAATTGCAACTGAATAAAATAAATAAAATTTATATAAAAATTTAAATTGATAGAATTTTTTGGATTGTTCTATTTAACAATTGTAACTAAGTGTTAAAATTCATAACTAAATTAAGCTATTAAAATTATATTAAATATGGACAATTCTTAACCTCTAATTACTAAATTAAAATCAAACAAGAATTAAATTTTTTTTATAATAAATCGATTCTATGTTTAATCAAATCAAAATTTCCCTTATTTTTTTTCTAACATTTGATGCTTCAATAGAAAAAAAAATATATCTTTTGAACGCTGGCTAAAAAATTTTTTATAAATGTTTCATAAAGATTCCTTTTAATTCCTAAAAGTTTTTTTCTTTTCAAAAAATTTTTTTCCGAAAAATTAAAAAAAATTCTTTTATTTTTCAAAATTCCTAATTTCTTATGGCCTATTAAGTTTCAAATTAACACTTTATTTTCAATTGAATAACTATCATATTGTTGAAAATCGTTTGTAGAGCTAGAGAAATCTCTTCCAGGTCAATTTAATATTTTTTATAAATTATTAAAAGTTTTTATTCTATTTGATTTAATTATCTTTAACAATAATTCATAAGTTTGTATCTCAAGTTATGATTTCTATTTTTAAAAATTAACATTGAAAACTTGTTCTGATAACAATTCAGGTTTAATAATCAAAATTGCGGTGTAGATGATCAACTCGATACAGAAGCCTGTGTGCCAGATCGAAGCCGTTGTTCATAAAGGAGATGAGCGCCTCCCCATTATCCACATAGAAAAGGGAAATTATTAGTTATCAGCATGGTCTCTCAAATTTTGTCTAAATTGCTTAAAAACTAATATTACATTTTTATCCATTACCATAATACTTTTACTTGGTAATAGAGGAAAGCTGTTAGTTATTATTAGTTAAAATTTAAAAAAAGATGTTTTTTATTTAGCAACCAAATTTTCGGCTCGGTAGACTAGTATTTGATTAGAAAGATACAAAGATTGACTTCAAAATCAATTATGAGTTCAAAAATTTAAGGAAAACTAAAATAATTATCTTGATAATGTAAAAATTTTATATTATTTCAATTTATTTAAAGGAAAAAGAATACTGATTTGGACAATCTCTTTTATAGAATGGTAAAAGAAAATGAACATCAAAAACTTAGAGATCAAAGCCTCCAACTTTATTCACTTCAGATCAATTTAATGAATGATATGAAAAAATCTGTAATCGTCTTTAGTATTACGGGTTTCTACAGTGATAGTTGCAATTTTTCTCAATCGATCCTTAGATCAAATGATTTAAACAATTCGATTAGGCTTTATGCAAAAAGAATTGTCGATGCTAAGGACACGATATCACTTGATGCCACTGTAACAATACCTCAATCAGTTACCAGTTTATTTTTTTACCTCAATATTGATAACAATTCTAAAGAATACTATCTAAATTTCGATCTAAAAGAATTTTTGAATTCCAAAAATGGCTCTTGGAACTTTAGTATAATGCTTCGTGATTCTTCTAGTGGGCTCAACCCAATTAAGGCATCGTCTGTTAACGATTTGATCAATAGCTTTCGTTTGAATCAAAATTTAATCAAATTTAAATTAATCTGTGAAACAAAATCAACTCGAATCAAAACAAAAGTAAGAAATAACTTGGGACAAGCTTCCACGCCAAATTCTTCATCTAACAATCAGCACCTAATACACAATTCATGCAAAAAATTTAATTCCGTTCTTTACCAACTATGCAAACCTGATGCATCCATGGCTTTCCAAGGCTATTCTCAAAACTACAGGTGTCTATTTTGTTACATTTTTTTTGACAGCTTTGTCAATTTGATTAATCACCTGAAAGGTGCCCATTTCCGGTTTATTTGCCGAGATTTTCTTGCTAATACCCAGCAAATAGACATTATTCCGGATGACATGTTTGACGGATCCTACTCTGGTGATTTGATTGATTACAAAAGAAATGAATACTTGGGATACAGGAAATGTAGAGATAAACCAACTAAAATAAAGCCTGGTCTCTTATTTTGTGTGTTCAATAATTTTTATGGGAAAATGCTGAAAAAGAATGATGACATAGATTTAGTGCTGAGTTGGCACTCTCAAAGCTTGGCGCCTAACAATTCGCCACAGAATCGCATTTATTATCATTCGCTAACAAATTTAGCAAAAAAATTCGATACAGACGAAGACTCGGAAGTTGAGGAAGAATGGCTTGAAGAGATTAAGCAGAGAAATTTTGATGAGCTTGAGGATGTGAATCAAGGCCAAAAAGACATAATGAATTTATGGAATAAACATTGCTCAAAGTATAATTTAATAGCCCGATCAAATGTGTTCGATATTTGCCAGTTGTTTGTTAAAGAAAATTTATCCACTTTAATAAATTTAGAAAAAAATTGTCTTTTACATTTTGTTAATCTTTTAGATTATAAGCTATTGAAAAAAAAAGAATTATTTAAGTTAATAGAATTGATCAGTGAACTGAACCGTGATATCGGTTAAATTTTTAGTAATCTGTTTATTTTAAATGTTATTTTAATTTTAAAAATGAGAATAAATAATTAAAACAATTCTAATATAAATTTTATGTTTAATTTTAAATAGTGGAATGCGATTTCGTTTGATAGACGAATAATTTTTTGCATACTAAAGTTCATTAATTAATTTTTAGCTAGAGTTAAATTTTTAATTGAATTAAAACAGACTTAATGCCGTTTTCAGGGTCAAACGAATTTACAACATTTTTTATAATTTTTTTTGTTTACACTCCGAGTCAAAAATATTGACTAAAATTTAAATAAAATTAAATAATAAATAATTTTCTACAAAACTAAGGCATTATGGATTTCAAAAACAAATTGAAAGATAATTATTCTTTTTTTGATAAATTTAAATCAAATATAACAAATATATACTAAAAAGATACTGCAATATGGTGTAACAAACCATGTTGCACCTGTTAACATGTTAATTTTTTTTTCTATTGAAAAAGAAAAAAGAAAATTTAAGACGAAAAAAGTTTTTTTAATTTAATTTTTTTTTTGGTTAAAAAAAGACACAATATTACAAAATATAAACATATCCTCAATTAATTAGCATTTCTAAGTTTTCATATCTCCAGATCACGAGTATGAGACCCAAAATCAAATTCCTAGATTGCATTTCCTCAACCTAACCCTAAAATAATTAATTTAAATTTTCTTAAGAGTGTACATATTTTGGTAAATTCATCAAATTGAAAAAAGTCCTAACTTTAGATTTCGTGAGAATTTTTGAGATATTTTCAAATATTTAAATTTGAGAATTTTCATTTTCAATAAAAATTCAAATTATATTTTCCAAGTTAAAAATGTAACTTTTATTAAAAAAAGAAAAAAAAGCTATAAAGGGCACTTTATTTGGTTCTTTTCTATAACCTATATTCCAATTTATTCTTGAAAAAACTCTACCAAAAAATCTCAATTTTTTTTTTAATTTTTTTTGCTATTAAATTCATTTATTATACATTTTGAAAGAATAATTTTTCAATTTTAACAAGCTGATAAATTTTTTTTAAAAATTTTAATTAAATCACTCAAGTCATCTAATTAAATTTTCAAATTAATTTCTTAAGCGTGTCATTTGTCAAGTATATTAAAATTCTATCTAAATAGTGATTAATTTCTGATTAAAATAATGACCCTGATTTTAAAACAATTTTTTTTAAATAACTTATTCAATTTGAAAATTAATTACAAATCATGAATGTGGTTAAGAAAGCTGGTAGCTCAAAGAAATTGTCACACTTGAGTGGGCTTGTAAAATATTTTGAAAGCCAAAGTAAATGCTTATTGGAACGCTTCTTTGACTCATACTTCGAAAACTTGCAACTAACAAGCTCCATACTTTTTTCTCAAAGCAAATTTTAGCAGTTTGGAAATTTCCATTTATTTACTATATATCCATTCTTTTTTATCTATAACAAAAATCAAAATTTTAATAAAATAGATTAGAAAATAGATAATATGGTTGACACGGGGTGTACAATTATTTGCAAAGTTTTTCCTTCGTAGCTAAATAAAGTATATAAATATTTTTAGATTTTGACATCATTTCTTTTTCTTCGTGGCGTTGCTTCAGTGATTGGAAACAAATTTTTTTCAAAAAATTTTTAAATAGTTTTGTATTTGGGAAAAATATTTTTTTGTTTGAAATAAAAAAAGTACCAATAATACCAAAAATAGCATAAAAAAGAATTTTTCATTTTTATTTCGCTCTAATGGAGACTACAATCAAAGAGGCAATAAAAAGTCATTCTTACTCGAGTGGTGTTGCTTCAGGATACAATAGTAGCAGCGTCAATTTCGTCAGTCCCAACAAAACACGAATGGCAGACTTTCAAGACTTAGGTGAAAATTACAAATCCAATTTGGTTCACGATGAGAAATTTGCTCAAGAAATTCTTTCGAAAGCAGGACCATCTGTTACTTATCAGCGCAAAAATCATTCGCATGAGATAGGACCATTAAACTCAAGTGGATTCCAAGCTAGCAGCACTAATTTGGACAGAATGGCCTCTTTGGCTTCCAAGCTTATTTCCGAATCGGCTTCAGGTATTAACTTAGACGAAGATCCGATAATAATCACCAAGCCTAATTCTCAAAATGTTGTTTACAAACAACAGGTCAATATTAGGTATTTGCAGCCGCCAACTCCACCACCACCGGCTCCAATAATCATCCGAGAAAAACAACTTTCTCCTCCACCAAGACAACCCCCAATTATTATAAGGTATCTATTTATTATGAGCTCATATACCCAAGCAGAAGTTTAATCACAAGCTTTGAAAATAAACTGAATTAAACACTTAAGAGCCCTTTAAGTAAAATAATATGAACCAGCTTCGGCTTGGAAATAACTTTGATTTCAAAGATCAACCTTGGTGCAGTAAAACCTAGGCCAGATTAGAACTCTCGCCATTTTTCTTTTAAGATAGACGAGACAATTATTTTTAATTTTTCTTATAAATAAAATTTTTTATTTAAACAGACAAACTGCACCGTCAGCGCCAACCCCTCCACCATTGACCATTAGAGAACGGGCACCAACACCACCTGCTGACTTGGAACCACAAGTCATTGAGGTAATGAATTCTTAAATCTTATCAATCAAATTTCAAATTTAATAATTAATTTTAAATTAATTAGAGATCAGTGCAATCGCAACCACCACCACCCAGACAAGTATTTTAGCATTCAAATATTATGTGTTTTGTTTAAATAAAATTTTCTTTTACAATAAGGTCATAATAGAACGGGTCCCAGCTCCACCGACTAAGCCTAGACCAATTATTTAGTAAGTGATAAGAAAAATTTTTTGAAATATAATTCAAATAGTTTAAAAGTGAAAAGTGGTTACCATATAAAAATGTTGAAAGACCAGTTATCATTCAAAAGATAAAGCATGCTCAGCAGCAGCCTCCGCCAAAAAATGTAATAATTGAGTATGAGACAGCGAAAGCAGTGGCTGTTCGTCAAGTAATTGAGGAAGGAATTTTTAAAGTTGATCCAACAACATACGAAAAAAATCCGATTTCGAACGGAGAGGTTCGAATAGTCGATAGGATTACTGACCTGCCGATCGAAAATTCTCGGATTTTGGCTCAATTAAAATTGGAATCAGCTTCCAAGACCTATGAGCGGCCAGATGAAATATATGCAGAATTCCTAAATGCAACAAACGGATTCCAGTCAAATAATGGTACTTATTAATTTTGCAAAGTTCATTTATTTGACACAAGATTTAATTTTTTTTTAATTATTGGTGAATTTTTCAGATAATGTTGAATACGAAACATTGACGGCTACTGTACCAGAAAGCCTTGCTGAAAAGCTTTTATCAGACGCTCGAGCTGCTGGAGCTTTGAAGCCTTATAGACCAAAAAAATAAATTATAAAAATAATCTAAACAATCATGTTTTTTAATTGTTGCTTTTAAAAGTTATAAATTTTAGCTTAAAATTAGTTTTGTATAACAAAAAAAAGAAAAACAAATCATGAATTTTTTTTTAATTAGTTTTATCATTATAATTCTAATAATTGATGTTGAACAATCTTAGTAGAAAAAATTTTTTCTTAATAAATATATTTTTATTCGCATTAATGATCAATTCTTATATGCATACTTTGGATTTTATAGTTTTATACCCAAATTTGTATCCAAAATAAAAACCGATGGGTCTCTTAAGCTAAGGTTTGCTATCATTAAACTCTTTTGGCTAATGCTATTTCCATTCAATTTATTCTTCTTGCTGAATGAAATTGTATTCCATTTTACAATTTTTTCGCTCATATTTAAAATAAAACTTTTGCCAAAAGTTTTTTTTAAGCCGGGCTTTATATTTTTAAAAAATCACGCATTGAAATATTTCCCAAGAACTTTCCAAGAAATCACGTGAGTCGTTTTTATTTTCGCTTCTAAATAAACTAAGAATTATTCACTGACTTAACTGAAATATCTCCCGCTTTACTTTCCTCTTCATTACTACTTACATAAAATTTATCGAACCCTTGGATATGTTAGTAATAGTAGTAGCAGTAAAAATAACTACGACTCGAATGACGAGTAAAGTTTCACACCATTCTCTGTTGCATTTGATAGTTTAAATTTATTAATACCAGTATCCCCTTCAGTAAATCTTTCTTTTTTTCTTATTTTCTTATAAATAAGGATTTCATTGATCACTTTAAAAATGAATAAAATTTCAAAATGAATACAATATTTTAGCAAACAATTATCTCAAATGTTGCTTCACCATATAATTTTAGTCCTTCATATTCTGTAGATCTTTTTGGAGAGACGAAAAAGTTTAATCATGCAGGAGCTGCTATCCAGAATTCCAGTCAAAATCAAACCTTGAGCAAAAACTTGAGGCCAAATATTTCAATCAAATCCAATTAAAAGTCTGATAAAAGAATCATCAGAAAATTCAAGACAAGGAAGTAATGAAACTAATCAGGATGAAATTAATGATGAAAATATTAATAGTGAATTGTCGGTGAACTCAGTTAAAAAAGAACTTTCATTAATACATGTATTAGCTTGCCTAATGAAAATTCATTTTTTCAAATCAAAAAAACTTTTAAGACCTTTTAATAGTTCTTTTAAATACATTAATATGGGTAATTTTTTTTTATTATTAAATGAATAATATCTAAAAGAGTTTGATTACTCAAAACCTTTTTAATAAATATAGACTTTATAAAAAAACAGAATTCTATTTAAATATTTTAGAAGTATTTATTTCTAAAAATTGATCTTTCAAAGATAAAAACTTAATAAAAAAAAAAAAAGAGACTCAAAAAATATTTAATCGATTAAAGATCTAAAAATTGAGAAAAATAATTAATAAACGTTTTTTTGGTTTTAAAATCGCTAAAATTTTGTAGATTCATGTAATATCGCTTTAAATCAAAAAAAGTGTTGTTAATTCAATTTTATTTTTTTAAGGATAAAAAGATTTTTTAACAAAACATGGATTCGGTTCTTTACAGAGATATTTTGGCAGAATAGTCCCTTTCGCTTTTAAAAATTTTAATTTCGATTTCTAGTTATATCAGGACAATGACCCGAAACATACCTCTTCAATCTGTTTTGCTTTTTTGAGAAAATTAAATTTTCTGGTTATTTATTTCCTTATAATAAAAACTCTAATTTAAAGTGGTTTAATTTTTTGTGTTTGAATTAAAAGAGGTATCCAATGTTGAAATAACATTGAAAAAGTGCGATGATTCACATATATTTTTAAGTTTCGAAAAATAATTTTAAGTTAATTTTGCAAAAATGAAAAACTTTGCTTTTTTTTTTAATTTTGACTTTGGATTTGTGATTTGTGATGATCCTTAAGATAATATTTGTAGTTTAGAAAAACTTACTTCGCTCTGTTCTTCATATTTCATTAATTAAGTATTTGTTAAAATGCACCAAACCAAATTAAATTATCACTAAAGTCAAACTTTTATTAGAGGAAAACATAGTTTTTTGGGTCAAGTCGCTTAGGTAAAGTATGGTTCACCTGTTACTGGAACAATTCTTGTTCTTATGTTTATGAACTATTAATTGACCATAACATTATCTAAAAATTGTTCAACTATTTTGAATTTTTTTCATCTATTTAGAAAAAAAGCTAATGTAATGAAAAAAATAAGATATAAAGAACAATTCCATAGAAAATTTAAAGTTGGTCGAAGTTAGTAAATTTTTCGAAATAGATGAATCTATGTTCCCCAAAGTCAAACACTTAAAGGGTGAAAAAATGATTTTTATTTTCTTTAATTTTAATTATTTTAAGCTGAAAAACAAAGATTGAAGTAAAGAGTGCATTTGGGTATTTTGGATTGTTGAAAGAGTAATACTAAGTCAACCAGATAAGAGCAAATGCTAAGCTATTTCTAAAGCTCCTTCAAATTAAAAATAAAATAATTATTAACTAATTTTTACATCATTTTCGAGAATTAGACATTCTATTAAATAGTTTTATTCAATTTGTTCATTTAATCTAAAAATAGTTCGTCTAATTCTATTTTAAACAAAAAAACTGGGTGAACCAATAGTTCACAAAACCTGAGAACATGAATTTTTTGGATAATAAGTGAACTAAGGTTCAACAATTGAATAAAAGCTTTATTCTAAGTGAATTATTTATCTTTTTTCTTGTATTCATTTTTTAATTTTATTTTATATTATTTAACTTTATTTTTATTTTTTTCATGTTTTTATTGTGAAGGAGCATTTGCTCGGTATAAATAAATAACTGAATTGTTTAAAAGTTAAAAAAGAATATTCAATTTTTTTTTCAAATTTCCACATAAAAATTAAACTGATTCTATTTCACCAAAGAGTTTAATTTCAAAAATGAAAATTTTTGCAATTATAACTTAAAATTATTATTTTTTGAAACTAAAAAAAAAAATTGAAACATCGCACTTTTTCAATGTTTTTTTTAACATTGGATACATTTTGTAATTCAAATACAAAAATTTAGACCATATTTTTCATAAATTCAAAAACAATTATTAGAAAAGTTTTATTTCCATCCTTATAATTAGAATATAAATAAGATTTATAAATAATTGTGTAAAAATAATTCATTTAACCAAAAAGATTAAAATAAAAACACCGGATTAAAGTATTAGCTGAAAATTGTTGATTGAAGTTTTTGAAAAGTCGTACCATTTTGACTTTTGCATTGAATTGAGTCTATTTTCGGATAAATCCAGAATTCTACAGAAAATGTTTTTTTAACATTGGATACATTTTGTAATTCAAACACAAAAAATTAAACTAAGTATTTTTCTATAATAAAAAAAGGCTAAATCACTTCCTAAATCGCCAGACTTAAATACGATCGAAATGGTTTGGAACGAATTAAAAAAGCTTTGTCAAGAAGGAAAAAATGAAGATGAGGTCATTGAGGCTTTATTTAAATTCCTAACAACTGTAACATCAAAAAAAATTTTATCATAAATAAGTCATTTAAAAAAGGTTTTATTAACAAAAATTCTGACTCAAAACAAAATGAATTAATTTTTTAGGTTATCCCAATGTGATGAGACTGATCAAATCATTAATTTTTCCATTTAACATAATCTAATTTATTAAAATAAAAATTTTTACATAACTTTACAACTAAAAAATTCGGATTTTACATTAATATACGTATTTTTTTTTTTTAATTTTCGAAAAATTATAAGAAATTGCTTGAAAATTGGCTTTATTTTGGCCTTTTTGTTTTTACCATTTTTTTTGAAATTATTGTAAAATCATGGGTCCTTACAAGTGTAAAATTACGAAAATTTACGTATTTTTGCGTTAAAAACGGTAAAAACCCAGTGTAAAATCATCACACTAAATTAAATTTTGTAACTAATCTTAAGCTATAGAAATTCTGGAAACGATCGTTTTTAATTTGAATATCTAGTAGTAGTAGTAGTAGTAGTTTTGACTGTAGCTGGCTAGCCAGCGAGTGTGCTGATAAGGCACACTATGACAGCTGATGTGATTGATTGCTGCTCATCCAGCAATCAATGCCTGCTTTAAAGCTGTTAACATTAGGGGCTTCAACTAATTGATTTGGCAGTGAGTTCCATATGTTAGCGGTTCTGTTGAAAAAAAGTTATCTCTATGTTGGAGCCTCGAAATTTCTTTGTGATATTTGAAGCAGTGACCTCTTCCTTGGATTTTGGTGACATTAAAATTGTTGCTTTTTTCAACCAATTCTATTCCATGCATGAACTTGTATAATTGAATTAGATCACCTCTTTTTCTTCTTTCCACCAGATTTGGAATGTTTAAAGCCTTCAATCTGCTTTCATACGGTTTGTTTCTAATTGAAGAAACAAATTTGGTAGCTCTGCGTTGAATCCTCTCAAGATTCTCACAATCCGACTTAAGAAATGGAGACCATACAGGCACAGCAAATTCCAAAAGAGGACGAACAAAAGTTAAATACAATGATCTAAATAACTTACAATCAAAACGAGCGAATGATTTCCTGATGCGACCCAACATTTGATTTGCTTTGTTTGTTGACTCTATCACTTGGTTTTTCCATTTGAGATTTGTATTGAAGATAACTCCAAGATCTCTTTCGGTTTCAGACGTTGATAACTGTTTACCATTAATAGAATAAGTGAATTCTTTGTTTTTATGACCGTAATGCATAACCACACATTTTGATGTGTTGAAGAGAAGAAGCCAATCTTGAGTCCACTTGAAAATTAAATCTAAATCTGATTGAAGTTTCACTGCGCATATTTCTGGATACCGTAACCTTATCTAACCTTAAATCTTTTTTAAAAATCGACCAAAATAACAATAAAAATTATTTAATTTAAATTAATAAATTTGACATTTTTTAATTTATGTTGATACAAATTACAGTTGAAAATTAATTATAACAAGCGAATCAAGAATTCGAGTATGATACAAATTGTTCTCAAAGACTATCCGATTTTTTTCCGGCTCAAAACTGTTTACTTGTCAATTGAGCAAAATCAGACAAAAATAAAAACATTAGTAAAAAATTTAAAAAAAAAAGATCCATATTCATAAAAAAATTTTCTTGCAAAAAAGCAGCCGAAATTCAATATTTCATTGTTCTGAGTATATTTATAGGTTTTTTGCTTCAAAATTAATATATGCATTTGAAAATTAGTAGCAAAAAAAATTTAAAATGCTCATTTAATTATTCACCATATTAATAGAATAATTTGGAATATATACTTCTTAATCATCATAATAATTAATTAATTGCGATTTTTTATTTTTCAAAGTAGAACTCATTCATTACTGTAACAAATCCAACCCATCCTTCACTGAACAACTAAGCTAATAAGAAAAAATACTCTTTACATTTTGGTATAATGGACGTGGACAATTCAGATTTGGACATGATAATGTGCCAATTTCGCACAATGAACACCAATGACAAAGACTACTTAATTAACGAGTTCAAACGCTTGTCCAACACTCAGCTAAGCACCGAAGGCTGCTGTTTTTATCTTGATTTAGCCGAATGGAACTTAAATTCGGCACTTTGGGCTTACTACGAGTATGAAACAGCGGCGGCCGCTGCAGCCAATGCTTCGAATTACTCAAACGGTCCGCCACAGTTTATCGCCGAATCGCACAACACCAATGAATTACCTGATATGCAGTTTTTGTGCGATATCACCATTGGAGAAGGTGAATCGGTGGCACCAAATACAAATTTTATCAAAACTTGGCGAATTAAAAACACAGGTAGGTTGAAGTTTTTTTTTGCACATGATTTGACCAAAGTGTACGCTTAGTCATCTAAAATCAGCAATTTATGAAATTTTGCCAAATATTTAAAAAAATTGAACAAAAATATTTTTTTTTTGGCAAGATAAACATATTTTTTCAGCTTTATAAAGGAGAAAATAAAAATAAAATTTATTGAAAATTTATTTTTTTTTTTTAATGTATTTTACTCAATTTTGTACTTTTTTATTTTTTTCAATCGCTAGGCTGAAAAGAAGGACTTAGTTCCATACTGTGTGAGGTTGCCTGAGGTTTACCTCAAATTATTTATTAAATAAATAAAATGAAACTTTGCCAAATATTTAAAAAAATTGAACAAAAATCTTTTTTTTTTTGGCAAGATAAACATATTTTTTCAGCTTTGTTAAGTAAAAAATGAATATAAAATTTATTGAAATTTTTTTTAAATCTAAAAAAAAGTTAGAATAAACATTTTTAGGTGAAAATAAACTGGAAAATAAAAACTTTATTTTTTATAATTTTTACTCCTTTTAAGGAATCAAAAAATGGCCTCTTGGTTGTCAATTAAAATATGTGAATGGGTACAATTTCAGTCCGGCAACTCTCACGTGCCAGTCGCCCAATAACACCAGTAGTTTTTTCTCCGACGAAAACGAGAGGCCTTTAGCAATAGATTTAAAAGAACTGGAGCCTCAAGAGACCCTGGACGTGAGCATAAGTTTAAAATCGCCGCAACAATGCGGAATTTATCAGTGCCAGTATAGGACCTACACAAGATATGATCAGCCTTTCGGTGACCCGATTTGGTTGTTGCTGAATGTTGAAGAGAACGGTCTGCTTGATTGCATCCAACAGCTTAACAATGTAAATATGATGGGTAATTCGGAAAATGGCATCAGCAACAATGCCATTAATCGACAAGTGTCAAGCTCAGTCAATGGCTTTTTAAATCAGTCAAAGAGAGCCGAAAACTTTGGTCACTCTGATCCAAATGTGAACAAATCGAACATATTTTGCTTGGATACTAATTCTAATTTTCTACCTGAAACAAGTTCATTAAATCGGAATCAAAATCAATCCATTCAAGAAGAAGAAAAAAGGCCCGATTTCTACGATGACATGTTTAGTTGAACTCCAATTTTTGTGTCATGTCAAGTTGTTCTCAATTATATATGTATTCATTTTTTTTTTTGATGATTTTTATATAATATTGTTATTTCTGAAGCAGGCAGTTGAGGTTTAGAGCCGGTCAGCCAGCTTAATTTTATTAGTTATTTGTTTTTTAGATTAACTTGATAACTTAACTTAAAACGTTCAACTTGTTACTAAAAAAATATTTAATTTTTAATATCTATTTTTTTCTAAACCACTGTAATATTATTAAGTTTGAAATTTGTTTTCTCAGAATTAAGAAAGATTTTTAACTAATTAAAATTTTAAATAAATTATTTTTGCCTTAATAAATCAATATTCACCTAATCTTCAGATATTTTTTTCAAGGATCATTAACAGTTCACAATTAAAAATCTCAGCATTTACAATCCGATAAAGCATTATCATAAAAAGATAGAGCCTTTATTCAAGATATTTCATTTTAAATATTAAATCAATTGACTTAAGTTTAAATTTATTTTTTGAGTTCTCTTTGATTTATTTTACTTTTTACCGTCAAATTGGAAGATCTCCAAAATAATAATGATCCAAAAAAATCAACATCTTAATCAAAAAGCATCTTACTGGCCCATTTTCATTGTTACTCACAAACGGGCTTCAGGAAAAAAGACCAAGACAAGAACACATCTTGAGGCTTATTGAATCCATTAGTCGTGATATTATTATATTAAAAAAATGCAGATGCAGATTATTTATTATTAATATCAATATTTTAAGTTTAAGTCACATTGACAATTATATTATAAAATTAGTTTTTTAAAAAGATTTCTAATTTTTACACAATTAGTCATCCGAAGTCATAATTAACTTTTAGTAGATAATTTAATTCGCTATTAAGACAAAAAACTCTTGATTTGTTTCCATCCCAAGTAACGTTTTTTGCAAGAATTTTCCAATAAGTTACCGATAAGGCACCGATAGCAGATATCGTCAATTTTTCGATTATAACTATCATTCAACTTTTTTAGGAGGGTAAACTTTTCATTTTTTTTTATGGATTCGTTCAAAACTAAAACAGTATTTTTTTTTAAAATTACTTTTAAATTAAATAAAAGAACAAGAACGAACGGAGGCTAAAAGGAAGCAATTGGCTTCCAAGCAGTCCGTCTAAACGGGTCCTACTAATTTTTTTAAAATTTCCTGGCCCCCCATTTTTTTTGCAAAGCAAAGATATTTTTTAAAGTTTTAAATTAAAACTTTAAAAAATATTTTTTAAAACTTTTAATATATCATTTTTCTCTATTTTTAGAAAATTAAATTAGTTTTTCTACAAAATTTTTAATTTTTGTGAAAATTGAATATTTTAATATTTTTAAAATCCTGACCCCCATTTTCCTTGAAGAGAATTTAACGAGCTTTCTAAAAATGTGCTAAATTTTTCTCCAGGAGGTAAATTTTTTGGTAATTTCAAATGATTTCATAATAATTAAGTAAAATTCAATTTATAGTCATAATATTTGACAATATCTTAATAATATTTAGCCTTTTATTGTAGCGTTTTTTAATTTCGTCTACCAGTATATTGACATTTTCTTAGAACCAAATTTAATGCTAAGAAACTTGATTTCTTTTTGGCTCACTTTTCTATTTCCATAAATTTTTTCGTTTTCTGTACCGAGCCAAGGCTTCTTTAGAATAAATTTAAAAAAAAATTAAAATGAAATTTAATAAAATGAGATATGAGATAAAAGTAAATAAAATGAGATAAAAAAAATCAAAATAAAGTAAATAAGCTAAAAAAAATGAAAGCTAAGAAGACATAGATTGTTACATGTGGCACATGTATACATAGTTTAGGTTTCAGGTTGTTTCTTTTGGGGATGTCATTAATATATAAGAGGACTAATTACTTGATAAGAAGTGAATTTTGTTCTAAAAAATTGTATAATCTTGTAAAGACTATTTGTTCCAGTAACTTTCCTTAACAACTCGTTATACTAATTGGTCTATGATTTAAAGGATCTTTTAAAGTAGAGGCCTGTTTTTGAATCATTTTAATGTTCGAAGTTTTCCACGCTTTCGGAACTCTACCTTTTCGAAGAGATAAATTAAAAAGTTAAATGATTTCTATTAATGAATTTCTAGGTAAGTTTTTTAACATTAAGTTATGAACTGATATGAACATTTCAATAATAAGCAATTGTTTTAGACATTGTGGGTTTTTAAGAGCTAAAGTTCGTTTAGAACCTTAAGAACTAGAAGATGAAGTAGCTCCAATAAACAATGTTATAGATGAAGAATTTGATCGTTTAATTAAAGATTATGCTAAGCATTATAGTGAATCAAAACTAGAAGAATTTGTTGGAACTGAAAAGAATCTGAAAATAAGTATGGCTTTGAATGAAATAATATCTGTTGACTCAAATATGCATGTATGCGAACCAGATGACGATGACCAAGTTTTGGAAAAACTTTCACCAGAGTCAAAAATTAAAATAATGGAAGCCATTTCTTTAATTATATTACGTTCATTTGAAAATAAAGTATTTGAAAGAAAACTTGATTTGGTACAGAAAAAAAATTGATTTAATTAAAATTTATAGAAATTATACATTTTTTGATTTTTTGGACGACTTGTACATTATATTATTTTTAAATAAAAATTTTTAAATGATCCTCTTTTTTATGACATTGATGTCATGAAATCGATTTTATGACTAAAATTTGGATTACCCTGACACGTCACAAAATAGATAACACTGTACGTTCATTGTTAAAATAATTAAGAGAAAAAAGAAAATTCAGTTGTAAAAACTGGAGAAAGCCTTGTTATAAAAAAAGCGATATTGATTTAAGAGGCTTTTGGTTATCAATTAAGAAAAATTCACACAGATTAACAATAAGATCATGGAGTAATCTGTAAATTTTTTTAATAAATAAAGCATAACACAAGTTTTTTTAACAATAAACCTAAAAAAATAATGATCATTTTTTTTTCTAACAAATTTTAAAAATTTTATTTTTTTTTAAAATTGATTTATTTTAAGTTGTTAAAATACGCTTTAAAAACAGCCCGAGTCTATTTAAAACACATTCTAAAAATCATAATCGGTCTACTAGCCCTACCGTAACCCTTGCTAAAATAAAAACCTATATCTTTTAAGCCAGAAGTGTCACTAAGTGCAGATTTTGTCTCTATAATAATTTTTATGATTTACCTCCCAATTTTTTTTTGAAAAATTTTGTAAGGATGTCTGCTGATGACACAGCGTCATAATTTAGATTCTTCAGAAAATAAAAAGACGGCGTTTCTAAACGCTTTTATTCGTAAAATAAAATGCATTTAAACTCTTACTTTAACCAGTTTTTCAGCGCTTTGTTTGAAAATTTTTTAATTTTTATAAATTTAAAAAAAAGTAAAAAAATCAATTTTGATATTTTACAGAGAAAACAAAATTAATTATACAAATAATAAAAATTTTTAAATAATTTCAATTATTGATGAAATTTTTGAAGATGACTATTTTAATAATTAAAAAAAATCATTTTTTTAAAATATCTCAAAAATTTTTTTGAAACGCGTTTAAACACAAACTTAAAATCGTTTTTTTTTCCCCGGGTATCATCTTTACTGAAGGAACTTTAGCTCAGATATATCGGCACAGATGAACATATAAATAATAGTGGTAGTCAGCTTATCAACCAACACAAAGACAATAAATTTAGAAATATTGAAAAGGTGTTTTTTCGTTTAAAGGGCTTTGTCTCTTACCAAAAGCAACATGTCCGCAAACGGGAATTATGTACAAGATGGATTGTCAGTCTTTAATTATGTTAACTGAATAGATCTAGCTAAAAATAATTTAAAGTTAATATTGCAAACATGAAAAACTTTGCTTTTTTTTTTAAATTTTGACTTTGGGTTTATGATATGATGATCCTTAAGATAATTTTGTAGTTTAAAAAACTAACTACGCTCTGTTCTTCATATTTCATTAATTAAGTATTTGTTAAAATGCACCAAACGAAATTAAATTATCACTAAAGTCAAAATTTTAAAAGAAGAAAACTAAGTTTTTCGGGTCTAGTCGCTTAGGTAAACTACGATTCGACTGGAACAAGATAGAAAGAACAATTCAATAGAAAATTTAAAGTTGGGCGAAGTAAGTAAATTTTTCGAAATAGATGAATTTATGTTCCCCAAAGTCAAACACTTAAAGGGTGAAAAAATGATTTTTATTTTCTTTAATTTTAATTATTTTAAGCTGAAAAACAAAGATTGAAGTAAAGAGTGCATTTGGGTATTTTGGATTGTTGAAAGAGTAATACTAAGTCAACCAGATAAGAGCAAATGCTAAGCTATTTCTAAAGCTCCTTCAAATTAAAAATAAAATAATTATTAACTAAATTTTAAATCAGTTTCCATTCGATTAAACAGCTTTATTCAATTTGTTCATTTAATCTAAAAATAGTTCGTCTAATTCTATTTTAAACAAAAAAACTGGGTGAACCAATAGTTCACAAAACCTGAGAACAAGAATTTTTCGGATAATAAGTGAACTAAGGTTCAACAATTGAATAAAAGCTTTATTCTAAGTGAATTATTTATCTTTTTTCTTGTATTCATTTTTTAATTTTATTTTATATTATTTAACTTTATTTTTAGTTTTTTCATGTATTCTTACTCTGAAGGGGCATTTGGTCGGTAAAAATAAATAACTGAATTGTTTAAAAGTTAAAAAAGAAAATTCAATTTTTTTTCAAATTTCCACATAAAAATTAAACTGATTCTATTTCACCAAAGAGTTTAATTTCAAATATGAAAATTTTTGCAATTATAACTTAAAATTATTATTTTTTGAAACTAAAAAAAAAAATTGAAACATCGCACTTTTTCAATGTTTTTTTAACATTGGATACATTTTGTAATTCAAACACAAAAATTTAGACCATATTTTTCATAAATTCAAAAACAATTATTAGAAAAGTTTTATTTCCATCCTTATAATTAGAATATAAATAAGATTTATAAATAATTGTGTAAAAATAATTCATTTAACCAAAAAGATTAAAATAAAAACACCGGATTAAAGTATTAGCTGAAAATTGTTGATTGAAGTTTTTGAAAAGTCGTACCATTTTGACTTTTGCATTGAATTGAGTCTATTTTCGGATAAATCCAGAAGCTTAAGATTTGAATAATTATCAACTATATCCAATTCAATTTTACAAATCATATTCCTATTTAGAAAAAGATGTTCCATTTTTTTCATCTCAATTTTTTTCACTAGTCTTATTTTATTTTTTGTCAATGCAAGAGTCTTTATCGAATTTATTTGGCTTACATTTAATTCTTCAATTAAATTATCTGACAAGTTTAGAAGTTCAAGATTATTAAAACTATTCACATCGTCAAAATGAGAAATTTTCTCTATTCGATTTCTAAAAAAGTCTAATTCAATTAAACAAGTTAAATGTTTTAATGATCGAAAATTTAAATTTTTAATTAAATTCTCGGCCAAATTCAAATATTCAAGTGATTCAAGTCCATTGAAAGTTGAATCGTTCAATTCTTCTATCAAATTGTTTGATAAATTTAGAACTGTCAATTTTTTGAGCGCTTGAAATTCACAAGGCTGGATGCTTTTTATCTTGTTGGAGCATAGATAAAGTTGGTTTAAATTGCCACAATTTTCAAGGCTAAATTCAACCGAATCTAAGCAGTTGTTTGATAAAAATAGATAATTTAGATTCTTTAGAAAGACAAACGCCTCGTTTTCGATTAAATGCAGTTGGTTATCGCCCAGATCAAGCTCGTTTAGATTCCCAAGCGAGTCGAATGTATTATTTTTAATTACTTTTAAGTTGTTATTAGCCATACTTAATTTCTTCAACTGTCTGAAATTGGGACCAAGTGATATACTTTTTATGTTGTTATTATCCAAAACGAGTTCTTCTAAATCATTGGAATTAGAAAAAATGTCTATTTTTTCAAATAAATTGTTTGATAGATTTAAAAATTTAATTTTATCAAATTGATCGAAGCAGTTTCGAGATATTTTTTCGCACTTTCTATTCGAAAAGTCAACACAGTTCGCATTAAACAATTGTTTTTGATTAATCTGAACATAATCGCAGTAATTTTCATTCAAATTTTGTATAACAAAATCTACTAATAAGGCTTTCTAAAAAAAAGTTTAATTTAAAAAAATAAAGAAAATTTAATTAGATAATCTATTAAATTCTAAAATGAATGCCTTAATTCTGATTCATACATTGAAAACAAATAGGCTTGTATTTAAATGATCAGTAGTTTAAATATTTTGATCAGGAAAATTTACCAGTATAATATATAATATATATATGATAAGTATTTAATTAAAAATTAAAGTTAATAATTTAAATTATCAGTATTTTTTGATCAATATCCAGTTGATCAGTAATTAAAAGTGTCAATCAGTATTTAATTGACATGATTATTTATTTATTTGTTAACTGTACCGAGCTTAAGCTCCTTCAGAATAAAACCAAAAATCAAAAAAAAAAAATTAAAAATAAAGTAAATAAAGT
This sequence comes from Brachionus manjavacas, assembly GCA_019054805.1. Lineage (NCBI taxonomy): Eukaryota > Metazoa > Rotifera > Eurotatoria > Ploima > Brachionidae > Brachionus > Brachionus manjavacas. Next base: position 8,494,679 of record JAHQIY010000003.1, on the reverse strand, counting down.
AAAATAGAGTAAGAAGACAAGAAATTATGCTTTTTTTTTTTCGGTAATTTTGTGATTTTTTTTTTTTGACATGGTCGGTATAATAAATAATTTATCGGTAATTTACTAGTAACGATTAGTATTTTAATGAAAATGATAATGAAGATAAAAAAAAGAAGACTGATTGAATTAAATGCCATTTGCACGATTTTTGAAACAATATCTCATGACAGTGACAAAATGCTCAAATGATAATTCAAACAATGACAAACAATTCATTCAATCGCCCATAATTGAACCAAAAAAATGGACTTAAGGATATCAGTGTGCTAAAAGTAATTAAACAGCTACCTCGCGCGTGTTTGAAACCTCTAAAGAATACTACATACCAGCTGGTGAAGAATCAAAGGCAAGTTAAGAAGAAATCAGAACTGTGAAAGAAATGCATTGGAACACTTTTTACTAATGCAAAAAGAAAGCTTTCGCTGTTTTGATCGTGACTCTACCAAATGGAGATGATATGCCAGTCAATTGGAAACTAGGTAAATGCACTTGTCCAAACTTTTTCAAGCATTACATATGCAAAAAACATTAAGTCCGTCTTGCATTTAGATTAAAATATGTCAAACCAGCAGCAAAAGATGTACCAATTGGTGAATAACGTAAAAAGGAAGATCAAATAAGGCTACAAAGCTTTATTAATTGATTAAAATTCCTTTTTATTTATTTGACTGTTTGTTTTTTTAATCAATAAAAGATTTCATTACAAATTAATAGATTTTACTTATAATATTTAAATATTACTTAACATTAAATGTATTATATACATATTAATATATTGAAATACTGATCTAATTAAAAATAAATACTAAAAATATTAAAATTATTTACTAGTTTATTTTAAATAATTTACTTATCATTATATATTAAATACTGATGAAAAAAATTATTTTTCTAATCAATTAATATATGGTCAATCAGAAGTTAATGATTGGGAAAATTAATGGAATTTAATTAAATTAAAGATTGCATTAATCAGTATTTATTTCACTTTTAAATTAATAAATTATTAAATTAAGATTAATTAATGATACATTGTTTTAAATTTTCTTTATATTTTCTTTAAACTTATCCTTTTTTTTCTTTTTGTTCTTTTTATTTCTTTTTTTTATTTTAAAAGGATCCTTCTCTATTAAAAAAATAATAATAAATGATTAATTCTGAAAAAAATTCAATTAAATCGAGAATCAATTTTAATTCATAATATTTCTTTACCTAAACGGAATTTTTTTCTTTAAAAAAATGCAAAGACCTGAAGTGCTTGGATTTTCTAGCAAAGATTTTAAAATTTGTCCAAATGAACAAATTGATTCTAACTCCAGTTGTAGCTCGACCGATTGTGTTTATAAACACAATCTTTTATGTACAAAATGCAAAGTCTACTATATTCGACAAAAAAATTGTTTTAAAACAGGATTTAATGAACATATAAACGATATACTAAAATATACACCATATAAATCACAAATCAAATGTTTCAATTCATTTTAATTTACAATAGATTTGACTTTTTTTATATATAAATCCAATGTGTGTTTAGAAGAAAGACTAAAAAATGAGACGTTTTTAATTCAAATTCTCATTAAATTAGGAATCGAGCTTCTTAATGAAATCATTCCCTAAATTAATACGCTAATATTTTAAAATTACATTAGTTATATCAATAAAATTTTTTTCCTTTAATTCCGAAATTATACAACGTGTTTTTGTTTAAAATTTAAAAACTTAATTTTTATACCTCCATTGCCTGAAGAGGACTAAAAGTCGAAATAGCTAACAGAAATTTCTTGTTAATAAAAACTAAAACATTAACTTGTTTTAGTTTTTATTAGGGCTGGTAGACCGGTTCCTTAAAACCGGTTTTAAACCGTATTTTTGCTAAACAGGTTTTACAATAGAACCGGTTTTCTGAATCGGTTTCAAAATTTAATTTGTTTTTTTTTAATTAAATAGAGTTATAATTCAAAGAATATTTATTTTTTAAAAAAAATATTAATATTCAAAAAATAAAGGAAAAAAGAAACTCGAATCTCGGATCATCGAAGAATTTTAATTTAAAGACTAAAATAACACAAAAATTAAAATAAGTATTCGCTAGAATTTTTTTAAATTGGAACCGTTCTTCCAGTCCTAGTTTTTATTTTAAATTAATTATTCTGATTGTCACATTGATTGTACATGTCTTTCTTCTACTATTACAATTGTTTTTAATTATTATTAAACTTATTTAACCTTTTTTTTTATATTTTGTATTTTATTCTGAAGGAGCACTAGCCCTATTCAGATAAACAAAAAATTAAACGACATTATGAAATTTCAAACAATTATTTTATACAACAAGAAATTGATTCAAAAAAGTTTGCTTCTATGTCCTAATACTTGTTCGGTAGTTGATAGAAATTAAATTATTTTGAAAATTTTTTTGTAAAATGAAAAAAATATTATTAAATCGAATTAAGATTGAATATTTAAACGGCTTAAAAAAGGGTCAGTAAAATCAAAATCTTAATTGCGAATCTCGTTGGAACGACTTTAAACCTGTGATATTTTTATGTTCATTTAAGCTCTAAGAATAGGATTTTTAAATAGCTTCATTCTTATTCCTAGCTATTTATAAACTTTTTCTAAACTTAAAAAATCAAAAGAACTAAAAATAGAATAAGATTTAAAAAAGATCAAAAGTTGGCCTTTCAAATGCTAAGTTTATTAAGTTGTAAATTCTGTTTGTAAATTGAATTAATTTTGAATGAATTTTTCATTTTTGTTCTCAAAGTTAAAATATTTAATCAAAAAAAAATTTAAAGAGAGAAAAATATTTAAATTTGTTTTTAGCGAAACTTTGTTTAGAATTTTTTTCTTATTTAGTTAAAAATTATTATCAATATTCAAATCGGAAATAAACCTAAATATTTAATAAAATGAACCCATACCAGATTATTTTGAATTAAAAAAAATAAAATCTATTCTGCTTTTAAAGATGTTAAACACTTACTTGATCTAAAATTTTGAAAAAACTCTTTGAACCAATATTTGCTCTTAAATTTTAAATTTTATTAAAAATTTTGATAACTATAGAAAAAATTAAATCTTTTTTAATTTTAAAAGAACTGATTTTTTAAATATTGATTTTTTGTTAAATTTTTCAATGTCTTACTTTATTGAATCTATTTGACTTTTGGAAAGGTAAAAATCTGTGCCGACCAAAATTCCAATTAGTCTCGGTACTTTTGAGTAATAATCTTTATTTAAAAAAAAGCAAAAACTATTGAGTGTGCTTTTTTTCAATAAGGTTTGACATGAGTTGATCAATTCCAAGCTTTCAATTTTGCATGAGTTGACATGACGAATTAACATTTCTCTTGCATGATTGAGTTCAGTTTCCAAATGTTTATGACTTAAGATTTCTGACTCAGTTTCAACATCTATTTCGCTCACAGTGGATTCAAAATGGTTTACTAAGTGATTTTTGATATTATGGTCAAGATAATTTTCAAACATTTTATCGCTTTTTGTTACTAGTTTCCCAATCATTTCAAAAAATAATTTTGCTTAATTTTTTTTCTCTAAATTCTCGAGTAACCTAGAAGCTTGTATAAATAGATAAGCTGATTTCTTTAAGGTTTACAAAAATTTCTAGCTAATAAAATGATAATTATGTCTCTGCTCTTTTTTTTACAAAGTCAAATTTGAGTTCTCTTACCTTAAAGGTCTTTAAACAATTTTTTATAACAAATTTTAACGTATTACAATTTGTGTCATATTTTACAAATATGACTCCTTGTTTTATAAAAAAACTCTCAATTTCGTATTACAGCCTTCGAAAATTAAGACTTTAGCAAATTTTTATTTAATTAAAAAAAAATAAAATCTATGGTTTTTATTTAGGAAATTTATAAATGACATTCAAAAGATTTTCTAATATCATACATCTAATTTAAATATTTAAATTGTTTTAAAATAAAAAAAATTTTATTTGAGTTTTATTTTTAAACAAAAAATTCAAAAAAATATTTTAATTCAACTCTAATTTAATTTAAATCTTCTATTAATTTTATTTTTTTTGCCGCCCAGACTCTCATCTCTGCGCCAAGAGGCAATACTAAGTGAGCGGTATGTGCCGAAGCGCCATTTTGTTGAAAAATATTAAAAAGCATCTAATTAAAGGTATTTAAAAGTATCTTGTCAAATAAAATTTTATTTGGTTATTTGTTTAAATTATTAAATAAGGATGGAATTTCAAAAATAGTATTTTTCTATAATTTCCATTAATTTGTGATTAATTTGTGTCTTTGAATTTATTAACTATTTAAGAAAAACTATTATATAGTATATATTTAATATAAATAAATAAAAATTATAAATAAGAATGATGAAATCATAGAATAGAATTGATTTCATTAAAAAATATTAATCAATCAGAAGTTTGAAAAAATACATCAAGAACCGTCAAGAACGGAGTCAGATAAAATTTAGTCTTGTTATCCCTAAAACCTTAACCCTTTAAAATATCTTCAAAAATATTATTTAAAAATTTTTTACGGGTATATTAATTAAATAAATTTTAAATTTATAAACTTCTCTGTTAATAATATAATTAAAATTTATCAAATAAAAATTTGATAAATATCTTAGAGATTTAAAAAAGGGAATAAAAATAATAATGATAAAAATAATTCTTCAAAATTTAATTTTATATTAAATTAACTAGATATTTTCAAATTTTTTCAAGGTTTTTCTTGATTGTTTTAAAATATTTCGAAGATAAATAATATTTATAAATAATAGATATCGAGTATAAATAATATTTATTCGCAAATCTAGTGAAAATCTCCATTAATTCAGTTTATAAAAAACCAAAACAATTAACCAATTCAGCTTTTTTTAATTATTTCAGTAAAATATCATAAAAAAATAAAATTATAACAAGAAGAATAAAGTAGCACTAATTTAATGAAATCGTAACTTTATTTTAAGTATCTTTACTAATTAAGTCAAATGTAAGCAAAAAATTTTATTTATAAAAACTCATAATAAAAATCACCGTTTTTTTTAGCTGCTTTAACTTCATTCATGTCATCGTTTTTTTTTCCAAAATTAAATTAAAGATAGATTCAAATTTATTTATTTATAAATGGTCTAAACTTGACAAATTGAATTTTTTATCAAATTTTGCTTCATTAATAATAAAAAGATCTAATTTAAAATAAATATTAAGCAAATTTAAGCTTCAATATCTAAGCTCTAAGATTTAAAAATAATTTTAAGTCTTTAAAAATACTAAACTAAAATTATAATTTTTATTGAATATAATATTAAAAAAACTAATTTTAATGTAAGTCGTGATGCATGACCAAAAAAAAACTAAAACCCAATTATTTTTTATTTCGTTCTCTGGGCAACCTGAATGAGGCTCATAAAATTAATTTTTCCATCGTAATACTGACTAAGGCCATTAGCATAAGAATAATTATAATTATTTTTTTGCTTTTCATACCTTTGCGAACTTAGCTTTTAAAAATTAAAAAATTTCTTTTTAAGCATATAAATTTTAAATTATGGCAAAAAACTAGAATGAAAAATTCTAATCTAAAATCATATACAAGTCCAATTATTGAAGAAGAATTTTCTTCGAAAGAAACTAAAAATCATGTTCGAGTTGGAATTTATACAGAATTTTTCAAATTAAATTTTTCGAATAAAAATGAAATAATTTATCAAGTTAAAGATATAATCGGATGCTATATTGATGAGCCATATGCAATTCATGATCATGCGGTAACACTAAATATCTGTACTTTTCCAAAACAAGATGGAAATAAACGCCAAAAAATCATATTTCAGCTTAGCTATGACAAATATGATAAAAAATTTACTAATTTAAAAAAAGTTGTAAATTTTAAAAAACACATTGATCAATTAATTGAAACAAATGACTTAAGACCTTTTCTAGTATTTTTGAACCCTAATTCAGGATCAGGCAAAGCATCCAAATTAATGCTTTACCAAGTAGTTAGCATGTGGAAGCTAGCTAATGTAAAATTTAAAATAATTGAAACAAGTATTGGTTTTTAAATGTTTGCCCTCAAAATTTTTATTTAATATTTTGAAAGATTTTCCAAACCATGCTAAAGAAGAAACGCAAAAAATTGAGGTCGGAAATTATCGCGGCATTATTGTTATTTCAGGTGATGGCTTGGTTTTTGAAGTAATAAATGGCCTGCTCTCTCGACCTGATTGGAAAGACGCGATCAGAGTTCCTATCGGTCAGATTGCAGCTGGTTCCGCTAATGGATTGTCATCATCAATTGCTTTTTTGAGCAATGAAAATTTCATGTATGACAAAATAGAAAATTTTGCCTCTCTAATGTCATTTATGTACGCCAAGTCTAAACCAGTTCCCATGGATCTTGTTAGTATTCAATTACAGAATCAGACTTTTATCAATTCGTTTTTGAATATTGAATGGGCCATGGTTGCAGATGTTGATTTTGAAAGTGAACAATTTCGGTTTTTAGGTGGATTCAGATTTGTTTTAGGTGCGATAAGGAGACTAATAAGTAAAATTTGAAAAAATAATTTAATCAATCTTAGGAATTTTTAAAAGACCTACGAAAATATAGAGGAAGAATTTCTTTTTTACCCGCTGATGAAATGAAAAACTACACACCAAAAGATCCAAATTTAAAAGTTTTGAGGAATACTGATAATTATTCTAGTGAAGAATTAGAAAACAAAAGACTTGTGAATCCAGAGTTGAACATGGAGTATAAATATTTAAAACCTCTTGATGAAAAAGTTCCCAATGACTGGTTGACAATCGAGGACAGCTTTGTAATGTTTGCAGCAGTTAATCTTCCTCTTATGGGAATTGATTTTATTATCTCACCGGAAACAAAGTTAAATGATGGATCAATTATGTTAACTTTTGTAAGAGATGGTGCGCCAAAACTTAGGATTTTAGAGCTTTTTAATGATGCAGCGAAAGGAAAATTTTTAGAAAATAAATACATTGAATTTGTAAAGGTAAAAGCATTCCGACTTGAGCCACTGGATGGATATGAATGTGGAAATATAATGATTGACGGAGAAAGAGTTCCATATGGAACCATCCAAGGCGAAGTGTTACCTCAATTTGCAAGAGCATTACAATAAAAGTATTCATTTTTAAACTGAAATTTAAAATAAAATAATTTTATCCAAAAAAAAATATAATTTTTGACACGGAAAGAAAATTTTTTTTTATTTTTATTTATTTCTTTTTCGATCAAAATTTTATTGCTTATCTAGTTTTTATATTTTTTATACTTTTAACAAAAAATCTTCACCAATGATGATCTAGAATAAGTGACAGTATGATTTGTCTCGACTTGCTTTTTTGACAGCACTCTATCAATGAAATCTATTATGATGAAGTTTAAATATCTGCTACACAATCTTATTTGATATCAAATTTTTTTAATAACTCACAAAAAACTCAAATTGTATTTACAAAAAATAAACTTTTTAGTCAAATTTTACTATATTTAAATTATTTTATGTTTACCCAAAATAAGCTTCTTCAAATTAAGAAATAAAAATTAAAAGTCAAAATAAAATATAGAATAAAAAAGTTTGTGAAATTCAATACAATTTGAACAAAAATATTTATTTATTATAATTGAAAAATTAACATTAAAGATAATAAAAATTAAAACGTGATTAATTTTTTTAATTTTTTTAAATTTTGAACCAAAAAGGGGTCAGAGTACAGATTGATCTTATTTTTTTGAAACTCTTGAATATATCGGTGTATATTTTAAGTATGCTCTATGCTATAAAACCTTTTCCAAGCATTAAACACTTTGATAAGTTACAACATCAATTTGTGACCATACCTCTTGGTAAAGTTTCCAAAATCCATTAAGTGTTCATGCTCTTTTCTTTGAAAGCTGTTGTTTTAGGTAATCAAAGCCATAAAAGTCAAGTGGACTAGAGTTTTGGGAGCTTTGAAAAGTATGTAGTAGTAGTAGTAGTAGTTTTGACTGTAGCTGGCTAGCCAGCGAGTGTGCTGATAAGGCACACTATGACAGCTGATGTGATTGATTGCTGCTCATCCAGCAATCAATGCCTGCTTTAAAGCTGTTAACATTAGGGGCTTCAACTAATTTGTATGTGTTCTTTTTCAAGATATGAAATACCTATACTTGATTCTAGTGGCTCTAATTCCAAAAAGGGTTAAGCTTTTACAAGCTATAGCAGTAAATAATTATTTTTGAATGAAATCGACACTCACGACCAAAAAAAAAATTTTTTAATTTAATATGCAATCAAGTCTGGTTTTAATATTAATATTAATATTAAAATAATCAAGAATGAATATTATCGTAAGAGTTACTTTTGCAGATTTTCAAGTAAATTTTTGACTTTTTTTTCGATTCTTTTTAATATCTTGTAAAAAATGAATTTAGAATAAAAGAAACAACTTAAACCATAACGTTATTTCAAGGTTCAATTGTACCAAATTTTTCTGAAGTAATAGATGGACTTGCCAATTTTGTGATCCACTGTTCAATTTATCTATCTTAATTATAAATGAAGGTAAATTTTTTAATCAAAAAATATTATCTAAATATTTCGATCTTTAATCAATTTTTTGTATAAATTTTGCTTTATCTTTATGATCAAGAATAATGATCCTAGTAAATATTAGCATTTGATGGACAACATTATTGGAAAAAATTCCCATCTTTAATAAATGTGGGTAAAATTAAGAATCATTAAATGATATGATAAAAATCTCATTTTATTGAATATTTAAATTTAAGAATAGATTGAAATTATTTTCTTAAGTGTTTAAAATTAAAATGAAAAAAAAATTCTTATTCAAATTAAAAAAATATGGTAAGTTGGTCAAAAAATTGACCATTCCCTATAAAGATGCCTATATAGAGACTTATTAAAATTATATCAATATATTTCCCCAAATCATAAACCATAGCCAGGCATATTAATTTCGAGTCTAATTATCTCCGTCAGACTTCATCAATCAAAATGATATTTTGTTTAAAAACCCAAGAAAAACTTAATATAGATAGAACTAAGTCTATAATTAAAGAGATCGAGAAAGAAAAAAAGATAACAAAAAAAAATGGAATAAGTGACTCGTTCAAAACATGCTTCTCAATGATAAGGAACGGAGATGGAAATGGAAAGAATCTTCTGGACTCTCTAATTAAGGCTTTTTGAAAGTAAAAATAAAAAATAGGGAAAGAATAAAGTGAACAATTAGAAAAAATAAATTAATAAATAAACATTAAATTGTAAACATAAACAATTTTTGAATAACTAATGTAAAAAAAATAAAATATGTAAAATTATTAAGAATTTGGCTTGTGCGAAACCAAAGTACCAAAAAACTTTTTACATTTAATTTTTTAATTTTTAAAATTTATATTACATCGCCAGAATTGGCGTTAATTGAGTAAATAAAAATATTTTGTTTAAATAAAATCTGGTAGATTATTTCACTATTTTTGAGAAACATCTTGCTTATATATTTTTATTGTCTGAGTTTTAATTTCAAAAACGTTAAATATTATTATGTCTGGTAATACAATTTCAGATTTGGGGCTCTATGCATACAATACCAATTTATAAAAATTCTAAAAATTCTAAAACCTCCCTATTTCGCTTAAATAAAGTGAAACTTTGGCTTAAAGACAAAAAATGTTTAAATTTTTAAAATAAACAATAAATTAATATATTAAAATAACTTCCAAATATAAGAATTTTATTTAGTCTTTAAGAAATTATTTAATAAACTGTTTGTTTTTCAGTTTAAAAATTAGTATTCAAAAAAAAGTATTTAACTAAAATTTAAGTTTTATTCGAACAAATCATCAATTGTTTTCTTGTTGTCATCAAATGGTGCAGTTGGATTGTCTCCTGGCTCATTGCTAATTTGACTTTTTCTACCCGAATTATTTCTCTCCTTCTTTAACTTAGACGATCTAGAGGAAGAAGTTGAGCTCTTTCTACTCAACTCTGTTTCTTTGTTTTCCTCTAAATTTTGACTTGCTCTTGATTGAACTCGTGAACTCGAACTCTTTTTCGATGGGGTAGAAACTCTTTCTGCCTTAACAGGAGAAGTTACCTCTTCTCTTAATGAAGCTAAGCTCTTTTTGGACGGTACAGGACTTGTCTCAGCGTTGTCTTTTGCGGTATTAGCTGGCGAACTGAATGAATTAGAAATTAACTTTTCCTTAGCTGAATTACTTAAGCGATCAGGACTTTTGATAGGGGTATTTGGAGGCGATCTTGATTTTAAATCTTCATCTCTGGGCGATGGACTCTTTATAGAAGGTAAACTCAGCTTTTTAGACAAACTAGGTTTTTCTTTCTCGGAATCTGAATCTGATTCATGTGATTTGTTTGATTTGGTATTTGAGTTGGGCCTTGATCCTAATTGCATCACAGATTCCTCTTTTTTAGAACGAGATGAGCTTGATGATGACGACGATGACGATGATGACGATGATGCACGCTTCTTCTTTGAGTGAGAAGAAGACTGGGATTTTTGCGATTGTCTTCCTGATTCAATCTTTTCTTCAGTTTGTTTGTTTCCACTTAAAATAATTTTAAATAAGAAAATTTAAAATAAATGAAATACTTTGAGAAAACACTAAAAAAATATTTATTTTTAAATTTGGAAATTGCTAGTTTTTACTTAATCATTAAATTTCAAATTTTATAAATAATTTTTTTTCTTTGATTGATCCTTATTTGATTCTGCTAGAATCTTTATTTGAAAACTTAAGATTTAAAATCAATATAGAGATGCGAAGATTAGCAAAAAATATAAATTAAAAAACCAAATTCTGAAATGAAATTTAAAATTAAAATAAATGACAACCAAAAAAGTTAAATGATTAATTTCAAAATTTAAAATATTGATTTGTTTTTTATTTTTACTTCAGATAAAAATTTATTCAATTTTTTTTAAATTAAAAGTTGTATATTAGATAAATTATGCTTAACGAAGTTTAGTTATTTAGTTAATTAAAAAATTTTAAAAAAGAACTATTTTATAAACTAAAGCCTAAAATTTTGATTTAAAATTTACATTAGATAATGAACTTAAGCCTATCTAATTTGTCTTTTTCAAAAAATTTATTTTTTCCAAAAATCATTTAACATGAATTTATAAAAGTCACAAGACCAAGAAATGATTTTTTAACGAGAAATTAAAAATCTTTTTTCAAAATTTAGAGAAAAATTATTTATTTAAAATGAAAATAATTTTGAAAATTTAATTCAACTTAGTTTAAAATGAAAATGCTTGAAATTAAAATATAAAAATTTATTTCACTGATTAGCTAAAAAACATAAGAGTTGAAAAGAAGCCTACGTCGTTCGAAACTTTTCTGAATATTTTTTTAAGAATTTTTAAATAATTAATAATAATCAATTTAATGAAGAGGAAAAAAAAGTAAGCTTACAATTCAATCAGTGGTTTTCCCATCAAGTTTGCCAAAAAGTTTGCTACTCTTTCATGACCACTTTTCACAGCCAAATCATAAGCAGTACATTCACTAGAGTCCAAAATATTCAAATTTACTTTATGATCGCAAAGCCATTCAACAATTTCGATATGACCCCACATGGCAGCTAGGTGAAGAGGCGTCTGTCCTTCGTTGGTCTTAATCTGAAGCGAAGCGCCACAGTCATACAAAATCTTCAAACATTGTAAATGATTGTAGCGAGCACACGAATGTACTGGTAAGAAGCCAAAAACATTCTCCTCATTAATAAGACTATCATTATTGTCCACTAGATACTTAACTATTTCCTCAAAACCATTCTCACAGGCTATTGAAAGTAAGCTTTTTCCTTTTGAGTCTGTTCGGTTTATTTCAGTCGGAGTTTCAGCAATAATCTGTTTCAAATCTTGAAGACAATTTTTTTCCACTGCTTCTATAGAATTCATTTTCGGCATTGCTGAGCTTACTGCGCGCACTGACAATTTTCGCTCTTCTGTTGAAGCCATCTGACCTTGCTTGGCACTTGATGAGCTGATTTGGGACGATTTGGACTTTCTTGACGATGAAGAGTTACTTGAATCGGAGCTAGAAGTTGACGAAGAGCTATTTGAAATGGAACTAGAAGTGCTTGTAGACGATCGAGACGACGTTTTTTTCTTGATGCTAGCAGTGCTTGATCTCGCTGAATTGGCATTGGAATCGGCTGTGATTACCGGAAGTTGAGTGTCTGCTTTGGATGATCGCTTTGATTGAGGTCTAGACGAATCTTTTGAATGAATACTTTGGCTGTGGCTTGAGGCTGATGATGAAGATGAAGATCGTGAGGACTTCTCCAGTGATTCCCTCTCAATTATATCCGAGCTAATTTGAGTGTAATTTTTTTTAAAAAGTATCCTAGTAGACTTTGAATCTTTTGAGCTATTGCCAAACCAATCATCACATTCAAAGTTGTAGCTCATGTTGTTGGTTCGATCTTCGACTCTTAGAAAATCCATGAACCAGTTGTATTCTAAAATTATTTTAAATTAATTTTTATTCTGGAAAAAAAATAAACTAAATTTTCCAACCTATGTCGGATTCCAAATGCCCAATTTGAATGGCTTTTATGTGTCCAATGTCAAAGGTTTCGATTTCAAAAATGTCCAAATTAGACTTTCTGAAGGGAATTTTGTGACGCTTTGAGCGTTCAAGCGCAAAATATTTCGATTTTGCCCTTTCACCGAATAAAACAATGCCAATATTAGCCTCAGTGCTCGATCCAGTTCGATCGCCTGTCTTTACCACAATTTGGTAAGAGATCAAGTCACCCGAGTCTAACTCTTTTAAATCATCTAACTAAAAAAAAATGTTTTAAAAAGTAGCTTTTGGGTATTTTTAGCATTCGATCTTGAAAAAACTTCAAGCTGCATCAAACTAAAATTTTAACAGAAAGACGGATTTTTCAGGAAATAAACCTTTCTATTTTCATGGAATCATATTAATCACAAGAAAATTTTCAATAATAAATCGTTTTCAAATTTAAAAAAGTTAAAGTTTTTAAGCTTAAAATAAAAAAAAATTCTTGATTTAAATTTTGGTTGAAAAGAATTGATTTTCTTAAAGTAAAACAAACATCTTTATCTTGGGCGATTTTAGGCAGTAAAGGAGTCTAAAAAACTAGTTGGACTTTCAAAGAAGTGAAAACTTTTGACCGATTTTCATCATCAAGATCCAAAAACCAAAACGTATCTATGCTAATTTAGTTAGAAATTATTTTCAATAGAAAAATCAATCCAGAGCAATTAATTTTGGTTGAAATTCGAGCTATTATCAAATTTAAATTTATTTCAAAAATGATACAAATTGCTTACAATCGACTTAACTTTTTTGTCCTTTAAATAAAGAATAAGCTAAAAATTTATGTAATTTAGTAAATATTATTTAATGATTTTCAACAGGATTTTATAGAACATTTCAGATAAATAGGAGTTATAAAACACTCTTTCACGTCGAGATATTCAAAAAATTAATTAAGCACAACATTGTTCTTTAATAAAATATAGATTTTTAAATATGATTTTTATTTTAATTGATAAATTGAGCTTTTTAAACATTGATGATGAAACAATATAGTTCGTGGTGCCCTTATTTAGAAAATGAAATCGTTCAACTTGAAAAAATTTAAAAAAGAGCAACAAGAATCATTTCTTTCCTTCGAAATTACGAATATGACAAAAGACTTGAGTTTTTAGAGTTAACTGACCTCAAAGTAAGAAGAATGAGGGATGATTTAATTCAGATCTATAAAATCATTAATGGATATAAAAGTGTAAGACTTATCAATGGAATTAGCTTTTCTTCAAGTATACAATTTGCATACAATTTGAGGAAACACACAAAATGTATGGTAAGAGAAGATGTCAAAAATTGTATGCATCGTTATCATTTCTTGACAAATTGTGTGGTTAAAAATTGGAATAGCCTGCCTGAAAAATATTTTAAAACTAAACTAGATGTATGGCTTAAAAGGAATTATTTACTGCTATAGCTTGTAAAAGCTTAACCCTTTTTGGGTCGCAGTATTTTTTTACTACTACTAGTACTAACATGAAAAAAATATGTTTCACTAAATTCAATAGGGAAATTTAAATGATCAAATAAAATATCAATATTTTATTTATTATTAGTCTCTATGATCTATTCTAATTGGAATTTATTTTTAATTAGTTTTTAAACTTATTTTATTTAAATGTCAAAATTCTTTCATCGCTACTTAAACAATTTTGAATTAGATGGTTATAATTTTAAGTTAACATTCAACGAGATCTAGAAAATTTGTCAAAATGAACAGATTTGTGGTGTAATGCCAAAAAAAAATACAAATACATGGTATTAAACGTAAAAAAAACAATACATTCGTATTAATTTAGGATTGCTGGACACGGCTAGCAATCAAACCCACGTTCTAGAACGAACAGAACAAGAGAGGGACCTAGGAATTATGTTATCATCAGACCTAAAATGGAAAAAGCAAGCCATGAAAGCAGCCATCAAAGAAAATCCCATATTAGGTATGATTGGACGGGCTTTCACCCACATTTATAAAGATATGTTCAGAGTACTGTTCTCTACCTACATCAGACCACAGCTTGAGTTTGCAGTTCCAGCTTGGAACCCAAACTTAAAGGGCGATCAAAAAGTATTCGAAGATGTTCAGAGAAGAGCGACAGAACTAGTCCCGGAACTGAAAAACAGATCATATGAAGACAGGTTGAAACATCTAAACCTTACGGACTTGTTCACAAGAAGAAAAAGAGGTGACTTTATTGCATATTTCAAAATCCAAAGAAGACTCAATAAAATCAACTGAATGGTCCCCGTTGGATCTGCCCCAGATACGAAATTATATGGACCCTCAGCTGACATAAAGAGACAAGATAAAAGATTAATTAGACAACCTTGGAAAAAATTGAAAGGCCGGCGCGAACACTACTTCACAAATCGTATTGTATCCAGAGTTTTTTAAAAGTCATTAATTCAAAGTCAAAGTCAAAAGACTTGACTTTAAAATGACTTTTTTTTCTGACTTTTGCGCAAGTTTGATAGTACCTTACTGGAATTCACTAAGCCAAGAATTAGTCGATTCGTCATCGATTGTGAAGTTCAAAAAAGGTTTCGATAACTATGTAAGAGCAAATAAAAGCATTTTTGATTCCTAGTTAATGCTGTCTACAAAATACAAAATCCATATTTTTTTAATAATTTAAATTTTGTATGGAAATTCACAATGCCTTAAATTTATAAGTGGAAAATTATCTAAGTAATGCAGAGAGCAGGTTAGGTTTGGTTAAATTGGTACCAAAAAAAAGAACAGAGCATCATAAAATCTGGTATCTTAAAAAGCAAGTTCTTTTAATGCAACATGGAGCAACACTGCTGCATGAACTGCAGAGAATAGCAGATTTTTGTTCAGTATTCTGTTCTCAAGTAAAACGCAAATTTTGAAATTTTTGCGGTGATTTTGGATAATTTATTTTTCTGCAAAAGTGAAACGAAAATAAATAAAAAATCCAATAAATTGAAATCGATTATTTTTAATCGAATTGTAATGTAAGTTTAGAATTGAAAATAAAATTTTTGGCATTTCATTATTTACAATTACTTTTAATATTTTAACTTATTTTAAAATTTAATTAATTGCAAAAAAGATTTACAATTTGAATAGATACTAGAGGAAATAACAAAAAAGGCGTTAGCAAATTATTGATATTTCCTTTAATGTTAAAATAAATTTTTGATTTTTTTAATTAAAGGATTTTTTAATTGTTGTTTCAATACATCCAAGTTTATTTCAAACTCAATTTTTTCAAATTTAATTTCTGGATTCTTATTTTTTTTTCGCAATTTTTTAAAGGCTTGTCCGAAATTTATCTTTTTTATTGAAAATTTATTAAATTTAGACAATTGAAACTAGCGAATTGTAAGAAAATTCACTTACCAAAAATAAAACTTATCATCATTAACTTCTTTTGTTTAGTCATGATTTAATTTAAATTTCTAAAAACCTGAAAAATGACTGATGCTTTTTCAATAAAACTTTTTAATGAAGTTTTATTAATAAAAAGCAATTCTTTAGAAAAATATAAATTTAAATAAAAATAAAAAAATTATAATATTCCTATGGATCTTAATTAAGGCAATAAAAATTTGCAAACGATTTAATTAAGTAAATAAAGCCATATTTATAAGAACTTTTCATCCAAGCTTGGTATTCGGCTTAGATTGTTTATTTTCTTATTTTTAGTTTTTATTATTAGTTCTGAATATTACTCTTTATATTTGGAGACTTAATAAAATGTAAAAATTAAATTAAATTTTTAAGAAACCTTAAAAATCTTAATTAAGAAATTATGAATTTAAAATTTTTTTGAAAAATAAAAATGCAACTAGACTTGTGATACTTGAATTTAACAAAATAATTTTACCCATGCGTACTGATTTTCGTCTTGATTGGCACTAGGTTGATTACTCGCCGCCAGTTGACTTCGTAACTCGTCAACCTCATCTCTCAATGATCTTGAGTCATCGTCCTGTTCATCTTTTAGACGAATTAATTCTTCCTCGAATTCTCTTCGTCGTTCCATTTCCTGCTCTCTTGCCTCTCTCTGTTTGTTCTCTTCCTCCTCAATAATATATCTATCGCGTTCTAAGCGTCTGCTTTTTGCTAATGATTTTCTTGCATAACAAACCGTTCTAGGCTTTTAAAAATATCTTAGTCATAAAATAGAATTTTTTTCACCTCTATGTTTACCCCGTTCTCTTTTGTTTTGGTCAGATTTTTCATTAAAATTATATCTTCCTTTAAAAATTAAAATAATTACTATTTAAATAAAGATATTCAAAAATGAAGTGAAACAAAAAAATCAGGTGCACTAAACTACACAAAAACTACAATCAAACATTAAGAAATAATAATTACTTTTGGGAAACAAAATTCGCTCTACATAAATTAAATTTTTTTTTAAAAAATAAAATAAAAATTGGAAAAAAAATTACTGTTGCACTCATAATTTTGCTGGTCAAATTGAGCATTGATATTTTTTCCCGTTTGCTTAGATATGGTGTGTTCTTGTTGCGTACTGTAACTATGCCTGCAGGAACTGTGGCGATACTTTTGTTGCGTTTTTCGAATTGTGATGCTTCATTATAATCTCTCGGACGGGTATGTCTGGTTGGTGACTTTGAATGAATTTTCCTCTTAATTGAAAAGAATAATTAAAGTTTTTGAGTGAAATTTTTTTTAAATATATTAAAAAGAATTTTTTCAAAAGTCATTTTTTTTCAAATAGAAAAAAATGGTCATAGACAAAAATTTCAATCGTATATAGGAAATTTTTTGCCAAAATTTAGCAATTTATGAGATAAAAAGGAAAAAAAAATTTCTATATTTTAGCTATTTTTATTAAAATCAATTCTTGAGCTATGGCACCAAAATTGGAAGGAAGTTCCAGACGATTACGACAAGCCTTTTTGTCCAAATCTCATGACCAAGCTAGAGTCAACTATGAGACAACTTCACAATTTTAGTTCATTCCTTACATTCTTAGAGAATTACATTATTAGATAGCTTAATTAGAACTAAAATAAAATAAAAATAAAACCTATCTATAATATAGGTTTTATTTTGTCAGTGCAAAATTATTAAAAAGTAGTAGTAGTAGTATGTTGAACTGCAACTCGGAAAAATACCCGAGCAGAGCTCTAATGAGCTATAGCAGTCGCTTCTTTTTTCACATGCCAAGCATCTAATTTCGACTTAATAATATTCAACGTTTTTGCGCTAACTATTTCTTCCGGTAATTGGTTCCATATGTTTACAACTCTATTTGTGAAAAAATGGAAACGCGAGAAACAGTCATCTCAATATATATATTTGTCAGTCGTTTAGTTTTTTATAGTCAGCTATAATAGATTAAATTAGTCACCACTTTTTGTTATTTTTGTCATCTTAAAAAAATTTAAGCCTTTTTATTACCTTTATCTAGTTAATTAAATCCTAAATTTAATGTTTTTCAGAAAATAAGTCAAAAAATTAAATAATCAATAAATTTTCAACAACAAACTTGTAAAAACTTGTAGAGTCTTTATCCTAAAATTAAATCCAAAAAAAATTTACAAGTAAAATTTCCAATGAAAATTTCCTTTTCAAATTTTGAACTAAAAAAAACATAAAAATCACACAGTTATTATAATTCAAATATATTCTTGCACAGTCTAAAGTTTAACTTTATTTTCTGCTTCTCCAACTCACCATCTTCTGCTGTTGATCTTGTCAAATATTTTAAAATCTTTGTTCAGTCAGTACTACTACTACTATAACTATTTTTTAAAAAAAAACCAAGATAAACCATGTGATGATGGTGATGCTTCAATTGCTAGTTTAAATTCAAATATATCTTTGATAAAATTTTTCAAACAAGTCAAAGTTTTGCCTTTTTTTATATTTCTGTAATATTTGAAAAACTCATATTTAATTACAATTTATTTCTAAATTTAATAAAATAAAATTTTAATTAATTAACTAAAAAATTTTGTAAATTCGAGATTATTTTTACTCCTTAAAATTTTTTAGCTAAATTAATTGATCAAATTTTTTATGACCAGGGATCACAGAATTTTTTAAAAGTAGTTTTGATTAATATATTCTGTTTAGAAAGATATTATCTTTAGAAAACTTTAGAAAATAAAATTGTTTTACCGGTCGATTCCATTTACAGTGATACCGTATCTCATCGCGGTAAAACTTTTCTCTAAGTCTCAAATCATCGGTCTAAAATCAAATGAGATAAGATTTAGTTTAGTTGTTTAGTTTTGGCTACTTTAGCAGAGCTAATTTTGGGCGTCTTGTACTCGGTTTGCATAAGTTTTTTAACTTGTTCATCATAGGCCAAAGAGTATCCGAAAAGCTTTTTCTTTAAAAAAATAAAAAATACACATAATTGAATGAGGCTATTAAAGTACCAATTTGAACTGGTTTAAGTCATATGCCGGAGTCAGAATTCCGGAAAGATCGAAGCCTTCCTCTTTTCTTGTCCGATCGATGTAATAATTTCTGGGAAAGAAAAAAAATGTTTAGTTTATTTTAAAAAAAATTAATAAAAAACCCACAGTGCATTCGACACGTCTTTTATTAGTCTATGATTGTCTTGCATTTCAGGTATATTTCAAAAAAGCAACATACAAAAATTAGAATTTTTTTTGTGGCATAAAAATAGAAAAATTTCTGAAATCGGTCCTTTAAGCCGAGTGTGTAAATCTAAAACCTAAAATTTAAAATTTAAATTAAGGACTTCAAAGTGTTTCAGTTTATTGTCATTTGAATATTGGATCAGAGAAAAGACCCTAATCGGAGAATAAATTGAGCAATTTTGCATTCGGTTGTTAAAGGTTTATTAAAAAACAATAAAAGTTAGAGAAACAAAATTCAAGAAACGATATAAAAAATTTCTGTGTTACCATTGGTAACTAGACGATAAGTAATTCAAAAAAATTAAGATTTAAATAAACATTTGAAAATTTTTTATTTAAATACTTTGAAAATCAAATTATCACCAAGTCTTCATAAAATTTTGATAATGAATTGAATTTATCTCTTAATTGCCTCTGCATCACTTTATGATATAAAATTGAAAATTTCAAAAATTCAATTATAAAATCTTATGTTGTCATGACACTCTGTATGCATTGTTGTCTAGTCTTAATCACTAATTAGTAAAAATTAATATACCGCTGAAAGTCACTCGAATAAATCGATATGCTTTTCTTAATCCCTTTTCCCAAAAAATTACATAATTCCTCTAATCACACAATATTATTTTTTACTAAGATATTTTGATTTAACAAAAATTACATTTTTAAAATCTCATTTTTTTTTCAAAAAAAAAACTAAAAAATCTTGATATATATTCAAATTTTATCAAAATTATATTCTCAGCTTAAATGAACTCTGGTTATAGGGTGATTTTTTTAAAGTGAATCTAATAAGCAAAAAAAAAAAAAGCGTTTAAAGCTGCCGAAAGGGAAAAAAATAGCTAAAATTCTAATAATTAAAAAGCTGCTCGAGACTTGTTCAAAAATAATTCACGTAATTATTTGTATTTATAATCAAGGATTTCATAAAAAAATTCTGTCTAGATTGCACAAAATTTTATTTATTTTATTTTTAAAAATAATAGTGAATGAAACTTGTACCAAAATTTATTTTTGATTTTGTAGAGAAAAAAAATCTTTGCTTCTATGACTTAACCCTTAAAAGTTGTAGTTGCGGCTCTTTCAATTCAGTGAAAAGATAAATTTAAATTAAATAAAAAAAAATTTCCTTATAATTTTTAAATCATTTTTGCTTTTATTTTCCTAAAAACCTAAAAAAATTTACATCAACCGAAAAAATTTATACCCGCTAAATTTTCTAATTATCTTCCTACACTATTTTTTTTTAATTTTTAAAAAATGAAGAAATTTGACAAATATCCGCCAACGACCTGTACCTGCACAATTTGCGATGACTGTGATTGCTATTCAAGACATAGAACAAGCGAACTTACTCGTCGCTCCAACAGGATTCCATACCTAAATTCAAATAACAATAACAATTCCATTAAGAATATAGAGCCTAAAATATCATTCGGCTGCCAAACAGAACTTGTTCGAAAAAATACCTCACTAAGTAATTATAAGCTGGGGCTAATAAAAAAGCCGACACAATCAGCTCTCAAAACTATTGTCAATGAAAAAGAAATGTCCCGAGAGAAATATTTGCCATGCAGCACAAATAAACTGTTTCTTAACAAATATATTTGTTTCAGTATATATAGAATTTTAAAATATGTAAAATTAATTTTTCTATTGCCAATATTTACCATTCAATCAATATTTAAATTCATCAACAAAACAACTAAATGGCTGGGTGCTATGGCTGTATGTTTACTCGCATGTTTTTTAACTGGCACTTTTTTTTTTAAATACTTATTCCTAACTTTGCAAATTTTCCATCCAGACGAATTAATACAAAAAATTTCCAAATTAAAAGGTAAGTTGTAATTTAACAATAAAAAACAATTTGACTTATTTGTGAATTCGTACGCCACAACTTATTTTCGAAAGAAAAAGCTTCCAAGAGAAATTATTAATTTTTTTATTAAAGCTTGTTTTTAAAAATAGTTTATAGCTTTTAATGTTTAAAATATGTTCCATTAAGCAATTACCTAAAATCACAAATCAAAACTAGCTTTTTTAAAATGCTTTAAGATATTGCTGGTTTAAGCATCTGACTAAACAATTTTGCTGCTGAATTCCATTTTAATTTTTGACAAAAACTTGGAAATTATTTTAGTAAATCGTTAACTGCTTCCGAAAATTAAGTGCCTAGAGATCAGAAATTATAATTTGAAAATGCTTGATTGCCAACGAATAAGTTTAAATGTAATGGTAACTTTTTGAGAAAAATTTCAATTTATATATTGAAAATTTCTTTAATATCATTCATTATCTTCATCAAATTTTTATAAGCCTATAAATTTTAATTTCCAAAATAAAACTTAATTCCAGGTCCATATCTCAAAAATAAATATAATTTAAAAAAAAATGATAAATTTTATGTTTCGTTTTAATTATCGCTTTTTAACTAAATGTTTTAAAATTAAATATTAGTTTAAAAGGTTTTATTCATTTTAACAAAAACAATTTTTGCAAGAAAAAAATGACTATTTTTGAAAAAGCTTTTTATGAGATTATCTATTTAAAAACAATTATTTTTTTAATTAAGGAACTGAATGTGATACGGATCTCAGCCTTTATTTTATTCGACTACACGAGCCCCTTCTAAATAAATATAAAATTGTTCAAATCGAAGTGTCATTTAACAGCGGAATTCAAATAAAATACTGTAGTTTTGTTCAGAATGAAGAACATTTTCAATCAAAATACTCGGATAGCATAATTTATTTAGGATCAAAGAGTAAATATTTGGAAAGAGAGTGTCTTAGATACATTTCTGAAAAGTAGATTTTCTGAATTTTTTTTTTTAAATTTTGATTTTATAATCTTCTCTTAGAAAGGTTGAATTTAGTGCTTCTTTGAATGTGAATGAACTGAATGAATTCAAAAATATCTTAAATTTTGAAGAAAATCTTGTTCATTATGATCTATCTTGTTTGGCAGAATTGAAAGAGTGCGGACCAAATTTTCTAACAAAGACCAAAAAGATGAATTACAACAACCAAATGAATAGAAATTTAAAACATTGTGACTGTCAAATGAAATTTTCTACATGCTTGACGAAATCATTCTCAATTAAATCAAAAAAAATTGGTCATTTTTATTTTAACATTTTAAAGCCCTATTGTTTCCACTACCAATATAGGCCTAAATGCAGAGTTCTATTTTTTGGTATTTGTCTGATTCACGGTGATTTTACATGCCATATAAATATTTTAAATTAAACCTGAGCTATGGTTTTTAACCATAATTTTGTATTATTATTATTTTTGAAGAAATCTACTATTCGATATAATTATTTAATAAAAATCTAAAGAATAATTTTATATTTCATTATTTCAATTATTTATTAGCATAACAGTAATGAAGAAAAATATTTGAAAAGAAAAAAAATTAAGACCAGAAATATCAGAATTCTTAAGGGTTATTTTATTTAATGACGATAGTTTTTTATTTAAATTGTACTGAATCTTAAAATGCATTAAACTTCAACTCTTCGTTTGAAAGTTAAAAAATTATTTTTGGCGTACGAATTAATTTCAATAAAGGTGAGCTAAGCTAAATAAAAAAGAATATCATTAAATTCAAGTAATTTTTTAAGTGGAATTTAAAAACCTTTAATTAAATCTTAAATCGAAAAAAGTTAAAAAAACAGAACAATTTTTGAACTTTTATTAGTCTACTAGGATTAAAATTTTTTTAAATCTAAATTAAAAATAGACAGTGATTTATATCGATACTGAGTTCAGCGACCATGTTTTTTAAATAAAAAATAATTACATTTTATTTTTCGATAGATTAAATTAAAATTTGTTTACCTACCTGGACTTAATCTGGTAAGCCACAAAACCACAGAAAATTTAAAGAGTCATTAATCAAATTTAAAATTTTTTAGATTGTAACCAAATTAACCAATTTTCTATTAATAAAATCTAAAAAATAATTTTTAAAATTATAAAATTTTTTTCATTTTAAAAAAATCTTTTGTCTTTATACCATTTTTGATAATAATAATAAAAAAATAAAGCTATCGAAGAAAACTTACTAAAAAGTCCTACTTAGAAGACTTCTATTGTAGCTTGTAACACCATGCATACGAGATTATTTTAGAATTTTGAAAAATAAATAAAGTGTTATATTCTAAGAAAATAATGTCATAAAAAATAAATCTTTTAAAATATAAAATTAAAATAATAATACAATAATAAAGTAGTAAAAATTATCATTCATAATTCTCCACATCAACTATTTAATAAGACGATATTTCATTGTGAATCAGACAAAAAATTTGAATTTTAATAATTTTAAGTGTAAAATTCAAGTTAATTTAAATTTAATCAATTAATTTAAAGAGGGTATTCTTAAAACGACACGGAGATAATGGTCGAAACCGAAAACCATACCATCAGCGGCGCCGTGCCGTGCATAGTAGATCTGAAAAAAAAAATTTCAATAGATTTAACCATTTAAATTTTATTTTAATTATTTAATTTTATTTTTTTATTAAAAATTGACTGTAAAGAAAAATTTTATTTTTTTAAATATTTGAATTGATATTTAGAAATTACTAAGAACAGTACGGTGCTGCTTTTCTGTTGCGATTTAAAAATGAACCTTTTGTAATTGAGGATTTTGAAAATAATTTATTAAACGATTAAACTTTCAAGATATTGAAAACAAGCCAAGATTATTCTTTCTCTTCACTTAATTTTCCCCTTTTTTTTAATTTTTTTGAAACTAATAGAATTAATGAGTTGCTAGGCTTATTAAAAAAAAATAATCCTACTTGTTCTTATGTTTTTTTTTTTTTTCTTAGATTTTTTTAAAGATGATTTTTTTTTCATATTTTATTTCTGGACTTCTTTATTTAAGTTCTCATGATTCTGTCAACAACTCATATTCTGCGTGTCACTTTCACAATAATTTTAATTTTCTTAGTTTGAATGTTATTGAAAATTGTTTAAATTTTTCGGATATTCCATTAAACCAACTTATTATAAAAAATGTAACTTTCAAGCCGAAAAAAATATTCAGCATAGATTCAGGTTTTAAATATATGAGCATGATTAATATTGATGGTTGGCCAAGATTATATAATTTAATTAATGTAAGCCACTTATATTTACTACACTACAATCAAACGAGAACCTCACTTAGCAAGTTGATGGAGAACGATTGTCTACCGGAAAGTATTGTATTGTTAAATTTAAACAACAACAAAATTACTAAGATTTCGTTTTATTTTTTCAACAAATTTAAATCGCTAGAATATCTTTACTTAGACTCAAATAAAATCTATGATATTGATTTTGCAAGTTTTTTCACCAAAACACTCAAATCTATAAGTATTTTGAATAATTTAAAACTCTCAAAGCATACAAAGGAAAGAATCAAAAATAAAGAACATCACAGCTCATTAACAATCTTACATAATGCCAATATCAGTGATAAGCCTATGGTTAATATCGATTATGAGGATGATCATAAACCTGATTCTAAGTTCGAGGAAATCAATGTTACTAAAATTTACACCAAAATTAAATATGATAGACCAAAAACAAGGCTATACAGCAGTGGTATATTCACAAGTTCAGCTATCATTTTAGTCAGTTTATTTACAGTTTTCATTTTTTGTATCATTGTTTATTTTGTCAAAGAAAATTTGATAAGAAAAACAAGATTTGATTTTGGAAATTTCAATAAATAATTTTAAAGTTTATTTTTTAATCCTCTGCTGGAATTAAATTTTTTTAAGCATAAAATTTACATTCATTTACGTTTCTTTTGAATAAAAAATTTAAGATTAACAAAGCTTTTTGAATTTTTTGAAATCTAATATTCATCATTTTAGTTTGATATCAACAAGGTTTTACCCGTTTCTACACTGCCGTAATAAAGAAAATTAAAAAAGAGAAATTTTTTTGAATATTAAATTAATTGATATTGTTTTTTTAAATTATATTGAAAAATTCTTATTAAAAATTGATTGACAAAAAAATTTAAACAATTAAATTAAATGTCTGTATAAATACCATTTCACGTAAGAAAAACTTGAATGACTGAATTTCGATGAATTTTTTTTCAACTTATTTTGTGACATTTTTATGGTGATTTTTATCAATTTTATTTTTTAATTGTTTAAAAAATTTATATATATTATATGGAATATAATTATTGAAGTAGCAATTTGATTTTTTTTAGTAGAATAAAAAATAATAAAAAGATTGTGAATAAAAGGAAAAAGAAAAGACAATCAGTTAACCACCTTTTTTTAATCAGCTTTCCTCAGACTTTCTCTTTTTTCAACTAATTGAGATGAGTTTAAAGGAAGTATCATTACTATTTTTTTTAATTTGCTTATGAAGCTTAAATTTATAAATAATAATAATAGCTATCACAATTCACTGAATGTCTTTTTTATATAATTTTAAAAATAATTTAATCTTTAAATTCTTCAATACAAGTAAAATATTTAAATTAATTATCAACAAAATTCCAAAAAATTTATTTAACTAAATTTTTCAAAAATAAATAAACAGCATGCATTAATTAACTTCACATTAATTTAGATTGTTCATAAAAATATTCCAATTAAAATAGAAAATGAATCCATTTACTACATATGACAGATTGCATACAATGCAAAAGTCCTTGAGTACAAAGTATAAAATGAAAGCCAAGTACAATGATCCAAAAATTGACAAAGCTGATGATGAAAATGCTAGAAATTGCACTAAATCACTCTGATTGTAAAAAGCTAAATAAAAAAATTATTTTGAATTTTTAAATAATTTAAAGTAAAAAAATTTGAGGCTCGAAACATAAAATATCCAAGAACTTTTTTCTTTTAGATATTAAAATGTAAGAATTTTTTTTTCGATTAATATTTTTATTTATAAAAACTTGGCTGACTTACTGAAATAATGATACCTAACAAATTAATTTTTATCTTATTTTTTGTTTGAATAAAATGAATAATTCTGTTTTTAAAAGTAACTTTTTTTCAAAATTACTTATGATGAAGATTTCACTTTATTTAAAATTAAAAATTATTAATAAAGTAAAATAGAAAATAAGACAAGAAAAATAATAAATTGAAAAAGTTAAAATCAAAATTTCTAGAAAGAAGATTGATTGAAAAAATTTAATAATTGTTAATTAGCTTTTTATGAACAAAAAAGTTGAATTTAACGCTACCTTTTCTAATAAATAATAATCCAAATACTTCAAAAATACTTAAATTTTTAAAGTATTTTCAGTAGTTCTGCAGAACCACGAATATTTTTTTCTTACTATATACCGCAATCTATTATTGTGTATTTGAGAATAAATACTTTATTTTACTTATGATTTGGTAGCTTTTGCATATTTTTTTTCAATATATCTAAAGATAAAAAAATCATTTTAAATACTTAATTATTATTCAATCTTCAATTTTGATTTTTGGTAAAAATTATTTCTAATTTTATCTAATCATGTTAATTATTTCAAACTACAACTCACAAACGATCCTAGATGGATTATTTAAACAAGAAAAAGCAAAAAAAATGTAACTAAAATTAAATAGAAGAAAAAAGATTTTTTTTTTTTAATTTTTTTTAATCAAAAAAACACATTCTCGAAAGGGGACTGAAAGGAAGAAGCTCGCTTCCAACCAGTTCGTCTAAAATCCCCCCTTAGTATTATTAAGCATGTTAAGAGCCGATTTTGAGAACTAAAATTACTGAAAATTATTTGTAAAGCGTAAAAAACTCCGCCAAGAAGACTATTTGAGACGTTCAAAGAACTATTTTCACCAAAAAGCTTTCCAACAATACCAAAGCCAGAGCCATATCTAAAATAAAATTATAATAATATTATTTTATATAATAAACAAAGCTGAAATATTACCTGCTGGTAATTACTTTAGAACAGCTCATTTTATCATTGATATCACATAGAGCCCTAAATTGACCCGGGTCTCTCAAATACTTGACTTTTACATAGTATGAATAAAAGGCTATAACCAAACCAAAAGCACTGCATATGTTTATATAAAAATTTATATCTTCTAGAAGACTCATTTTTCGAACTAAACTTATGATAAAAAAATACCATGATTACTTGGTTTTTATAGTAGAATTTAAAGGCTCATTTTATTCAATTATCTATTCTGACCTGATATTGATTCCTATTGCAAATCAATTCAAATTTTAATAATAAATTCCGGTCTCCCAACACACATTGATGCTGCTAAAGAACCTGCCTATGCAAATGTTGAGTTAAATTTGTTTTTAGAAAATCAAATACGTATCAAAAATTTAAAAAAAAAACTTGTGCATTTTAAATTACATTCCATTTGGATACAATGGATTTTACGAAATTTTCCGACGACGACTTCGATCTAAAAGATTGGATAAACAATGCCCTGAGATCTCAAGTAGACTCTAACCAAAGTAAAGAGGTACTTTATTTCCTACAAAGACTTAATCTAGTGGTCAAATTAAAAATTACTTTCCTAAGCAATTCGTGGGCACTTTAGTCACTAAACTTCAAGTCCTAATCCAGGTATGAATATTTGAATTGGTGACAAGTAAAATAAATATTAATTCAAAAAGGAAGTAAACAATTCTATTGATGAAACTAGCCATCAGACTATTCAGAATTTTCCCCGTGTTCTTCGTGAGATAGATGTGTTGAAACAAGAAGCTTTTATGCTTAAGGAGCAGATGAAAAGTGTCGGAGACGACTTGCTAAAAGTGGAAAAAAATACTGTGAGTGATTCGATGAAGCTGCTGCTTGAATTGGACATTGTCCGAACAAATTTGCTGAATGTTCAAATTGCTTTACAAGAGGCAGACAACTGGTCAAATTTAACTTCCGATTTGGATTCCATATTGGCATCTAAGGATTTTAAGAAAATATCGAATCATATAGAATCGATGCAAAATAGTTTGGAATTGTTACAGGACGACAGCATGGACTTTACAAATAGATGTACTTTGCTCGAAGACTTTAAAAATAGATTCGAGACTATGATTAGCACTGATTTGGTTTCTTGTTTTAATTCCAAGTCTATTACCTTAAGTAAAAATTACGTCCAAATATTTAGTCAGATAAATCGATTAGACAATTTAAAAAAATACTACTATCAATGTGAAGTGGCTCGAAATTCAGCAAAGATAGCCGAATTGGAAGCAAATATTGGAAGTTCATTTAAAGAATCAAAAGTTGTGTTTGACGTAGAAGAATATAATTCAAATGATTTCAACGAAAAAAGTGACAACTTAAAACATTTTTTGTCAAGTTGGCTTGATTATTTGGTCACAACATGGCACAATGAAGTAAGTAAACCTTGTTTAGATGAAATTAGAAAATGTTGCTAAAAATTCTATAAAAAAATTTGTGAAAAAAATTTCTCAAAAAAAATAAATAATAAATTTCCCAAGATTAATAGCTATATGATTGTACACTTCATTTTGATTATTTAATTGAAAAATTAACAGCGATAAAAAAAACAGATTTTATAATAAGATAAGGAAAATTTATTTTTAAGATTTTTTAAAGAATTCTCACCAACAGGATAGTCAACGAGTGGTACGCCCTGCCAGCTACAGTCAAAGACGTCGACTGGGTCAACAAGTTTAAGAACCGATACGATGCCTACCGCAAGCTAGTCTTGCTGTAGCTTATAAATATTATTATTATTATTAATATTATTATTGTTATTATTATTATTATCTTTCATTAATTTTTCTTGTGATTATTCTAATTATTAAATTTTAATTTAGTCATAAAGCTTAATGATCCAATCATTACTCTTTTATAATTTATACAAAAAAGGAAATCCAAATTGATTTTGATATTTTGCATTCAAGTTCAGTAGAGTGAGAAAGGTTTAATTTTTCCTAATTTTCCTTAGGATTTTGAATAAGATGGTTAAATGATGTAAGGAGTAAATCAGTTATTCCGAATCTCATATCTCATCTTTTTTATTATTAAAAATTTAATCTTTTAATTAAAAATCCAAGGTAAAGACACTAAATATTTTAATAAGAAATATATTTTTTGCTCTTTTTAGTTTTTGGATTACTTATTTTTCTGTGTTTTCAATTAATTTTTTACTTTATTTACTTTAATAGTTACAGATAGTTGTATTTAATGGACATTTTTACTTTTTGCACTCTAAGCAAAATTCATAAGATGGTCTCTTCAGAAAAAATAAGCTGAATCTTAAAAAGGAAAATCACAGTACCAAGTATAGAAGAATGTAAAAATAAATAAAGTATAAAAATTACCGAATGTACAGTCATTTACTTTAAACTTCACTGTCTAACAATGAAATAACCAAACAGAAAAAATAGACAATGATCATGTTTAAAAAAAATTTTATTCATAAATATGCAAAAACATGGTAAAACCCATCAGTTATCAGACTATTGAAAAATTAAGGGTCAGCTTATTAATTAAAGGTTTTTAA
The DNA here is from genome assembly GCA_019054805.1 of Brachionus manjavacas. NCBI lineage: Eukaryota > Metazoa > Rotifera > Eurotatoria > Ploima > Brachionidae > Brachionus > Brachionus manjavacas. The sequence goes on along the minus strand of JAHQIY010000003.1, from coordinate 8,464,907 downwards.
GATTGTTTTTTATTATTTTAACTTAGACTCTTAGGAAAAAGAATATAATATGTTTTTTGAAAAACAAAATTCAATAAACATCTTTTATTAAATATGTAAAGTCTCTAAAGTTAAACAAAGTAGTAATATTAGTATTAGTAGCAGCTGTGGCACATGCGCATGCATTTGCGTAGTACAGCTCATTAGACTGCACTTTATCATCTGGTGCCTTATCTGCCTTATTTTAATTTAAGTTTGATATCCCAATCTTTTCAATCGGCCTGCTTTCATGTGGTTGTCAGGAACAGTCTTAAAGCTGTTCACCGCCTTGGCGTTCAATACCGTGGCTGGTAGAAAGTCTAAGGTGGTGGTAGTTCTGTTGGCCAAGAACCTGCTTTTCCACATGCTTTCTTTAGAGATTTCTCTGAATAACTAGAATGTTTGTGACCACTTTTTCAACTCTTTCAAAAATTTTTAATCCTTCAAAAAAAATTTTTCGATTTAATTCTTCTACCATCTTCGAAGCTTTGTGTTGTACACTTTCAAAGTTTGCGTCTTGAAGCAGACGTGTTTTTACGCTGCTGATGGAAAGGTGAATTTTTATGAACTTGAATGTCCTCCATATTCTACCTAATGTCCTAGTATCCAGCTAGCCTTGTTAACGGCTGCCTCAAACTGCGCCTTGTTCTTTACGTCTGCGTTTATCATAATTCCCAGGTCTCTCTCTACTTCCGTAGTTCTCAGCTTCTGCTCCTTCGACCAGTATTTTTTGCGTCTATTATTTTAAGTTTCTAATAATTCAAAGACAATTTAATTGAAGTAAAGCTAAAATTTTCAATGACTGATTAAATTTACTCCGTTTTACGATACTTTTTTTTTATTATACTTATTGTTTTGCTATTAAAAATTGATAACCGTAAAACATCGCAAATTTTTCCATAAGCTCATAAAAAAATTGATAGGACTAAAATTTGGAAAATTCATATTCTGTAATTTCTTCATAAAAATTTTTAAAAATACAGAAACCATAGGTTTTTAAATGATAATTTATTTTGTAGTATGGACTATTACAAAAAGAAAATACAATCTAGACTGGGCTACTTTAAAATTTTGTTCGATTTAAAATAAAAAAATAAACAAAAAGTTGAAAAAGAGTTGTTCCAACTTCATTTCAGAAACACCATCACTCTTAGGCAGACCAATCTCATCAAGTGTTAACTCTTCACCAAAGTGAAAACCATCAATTATCTTGATATCTTCATTATTTTGAAAGGCTTTACACCATATGATACATTGCACCTTTAACAGCCAGTGTAAATTTTATTCAATAAATCCAGATCTAAATTAAAAAACCTAAGTTAAAGATATGTTGTTCTGAAATGATATTCATTTCAAAATTTTCCAGTCGAGTTTCACTCCTGAATCCTGGTGTTTTTTACCAGGTTTTTCAAAAGTATTTAAGAAAAAATAAATTTTTAAGCAAAAAGTTAAGAGATATTTCACAATTGTTTTCTACAATTACTCCATTTCTAAGTAATTTTTTATTTTTTCTTATAAAAAGTTTATTTTACTAAAAGATTCAATGGTGCAAACAAATTTTCAATGATTCCCATTCTATTGTTATAAATACATTAAATAGATCCATTGAAGACTTTAACAAAATTTACCAAACTTACCTTGAAAACATGCTGAATTCGTGCAAAGACTATGGCATTTTGCTGGAGTATTTAGAAAATTACAAACAAGAAACCGATCGTTTTGTGCAAACACTTTACTCGAGTGCTGATAACATGGCCCTATTATCTCGTAATTTAACTTTTTTAATTTTATCTATTAAAAAATTTGCTTGTTCTCCAAGAGTCTCTTTTAAATGATCTTCTATTCAAATTTTTCAAGCAAACCTATTCGCCTTATAAGAAAACATTCAGACAATATTCCAGTATTGTCACCAAAAATCTTCAAAAAGAGCTTGATACAAATATAAAGCTTAATAGCTATGATGTGATCGAATGTGTTCAACTTTTAAATAGCTCAGTGAATAAAATTTTCAACTTAGTTGAAAAAGAAATTGAGCGATGCTTGAAGCTTACAAATGGTTGCTGTTTTTACATGATGATCGATGCGTTCAAAGTATTTCTCAGAAACTACTTGGACGAATTTAAACGAGTTGTAACCAACTTAAAAGAACGAAGGACAGAAAACACCAAAACAGATGATGAGGACTGGGACTCATTTCGTCATTTTGTTAAAATTATTCAAATTATTGGTGAATTGATTGTTCGCTATGAAGATTTGGAAGAAAGTCTTGACAGAAATTTACTCAACAATTTTGTTCATAAAACTCGGCATGGCTCAGTGACCACACCGACTACACCACAGCAGTTTAACTTTGACCAGCAGGCTATTTTGTTGAATCAAAATTTACAATCAATGGCAAATTTTAAGGAGTACATTTTGGATGAAAACGACAGACTTAAACTGAATGGTTTGATTTCAGCTGTTGAATCAGGAGATGATTACTCAATGATGAAAGATTTGCTGAGACCACTTTTTTCTCTTAGCGAAATTGTCCACAAATTCGCTTTTGAAATAGTCTTTGCACCGATTAAATCAATTCTCAAAAAATTATCCAAGTCTTCTGTTTGGCAAACAAACGAGGGAGGTATTTTAAACAAGGAAACAATACCACTATTTGCCATGGCACCGCAAGAATATATCACCAAAATAGGCCAGTATTTGCTTACATTGCCGCAAAACTTCGAGCCATTCACAATGCATGACAATAACAACTTGCTATTTGCTCTTAGGAAAGGAAAATTGCCTTATTTGGACGAAAAAGATTTGAGTGATGACATCACTGCTTGCTGGCTGGACTCGATAGCTAACGCTACTTATGCGAATTTGAGTGATGAAATATTGAAAATAGGAAAAGTAAGCATTAATGCACAAAGACAATTAATTATTGATATAGGTAACATTGCTATTTAGTTTTAATTAAAAAATGTACTTTTCAAAAATTAAGAATATATTAACAGCGTATTTGATGATGTTGGACTCAAGGACTATAGTAATTTAACGAGTATAATTGAATTGTTGAAAGCTAGTGAGGAAGAATTTGATGAAATGACCGGAAATAAGCCTGTACGGATTGCGTCTGCGATTAGAAAAATGAGGGATTTTTAAAATTTTATTTATTTTTTTTTTACAAATTAATTTTATCAATTGCGATTTTTTTTTAAATAAAATTTAGCAAAAATAACTAATTAGTCAACAATATTCTGAAGAATTTTCAAAGGTTTATAAGTCACAGTTTTAAGTCTAAGTCACAAAAATTTAAGTCAAAGTTATGACTTGAAAAAATTCCTGTTTTTCGGACTTTTTTTTTAAATTTAATTCATTCACTTGACTTGACTTCAGACTTGTGACTTAAAAACAACTCTGGTTTTGGACAAACTTTTCTTAGATAATCGTCGGTGATTTGAAAGATTATTTATTTAATTACGATCTATCAGAATTTTAATAAATTTATTTATTCTATTTTTTGTTTATCTGTACCGGCATAGGATTAATATAAAAGATAAAAATATGAAATCAACTAGATATTTGTATTAACTAATAAAAAAAAAGACAAAACACTAAATAAAAATATTTTAAACTAGGTAAAGATATTATTTGATAGACAAAAAAATGAATAAAACTTTATAAAATAAATGAGTACTATTTTTTTTTCTTTTATTGCGCAAGTCATGAAAATGTTCAGCATCAATTTGATTTTTGTTTGAAGCGGTTTTTTTGATTGAGTGGTTGGAACATCGCTGACACGAACACGTTTGGGTTGAGTTAATTCTACACCAGCATGAATTCTTAATTCAACGTGGTTTATTTCTTCTTCCTCTTCGTTTTCACAAATGATTCCTGTTGTATTGTTTATTTGTTTGCTTATTTACCGATATGTCTAGAAAGTCTTTATACGTATCTTCATCGCTAGAATTTTCCTTGACTGTTCTTGGCAGTCTGTTGAACGATTGCTGTTTTATTGAATTCAGAAGGAGATGTAGGGTGAGTTTGTCGTGACGCCACTTCGTATTTTTCAGTATCAATTTGGTGTTCTCGGAACTAGTCAATCGAAGTGTCGTTGTCTAGATACATCATTTTTCAATTGCTTTAGTAAAGTAATTTGTTGTAATAAAGTTTATTGTTTATTTATTTGTTAACTGTACCGAGCTTAAACTCCTTTAGAAAAAAATCAAAAAAAAATAGAAAATAAAACAATTAACTTGTTTTAAACATTTAAAATACATTATTAAACATTAAAAACATTATTATATCAATTATTAAAAAAAAATTATCAAGAAATATTCCAAAATGGCCAAAGTATGCTTACGCAAGCTTTCTATCCAAAACTTCCAAGCTGGAAAATCGACATCCGAAATTTATCAAATTATCTGACGTCTCTGAAGTTTAAGGACAATTCGAAGATGGATAAAAAAATTGAAAGACTCTGGTAAGCTTCAAATAAGAAAAAACCTGGGAGACCTCGTTCTGCTGTTACCGTTTTAAATTAAAAGAAAGTAAAACGTCTACTCAAAGATTTTACGACACGAAAAGTCATTAAAAAGTTGAATATCTTAGTCGGTTCTGTAGTTACTATTCGTAACAAAAAATATTTGCTTTTAAAATCTTTTAACATCACAAAAATTAAATATTTAGGCTTATAAAAACTTTTATTTTTGGAACGCAGTGGTTACAAATATGAATTGCAATTAGTTCTAATCGTAATAAATTTATATAAGAAATAAAGAGAGCAATTAGTAAAATACGGACTGAAGAAATCTAAAGAGCCGTTGATTCTTTTACCAGTAAGGGTTAGAAAGGTTGAAGAAGTTAAAGGATGTTATTGTCATAAATAAATCAAAATTTTTGATTGATAATAAATAAAAATAAAAATAAAATTTTCTAATAATTGATACAAAATAATGTATTTTAATTTTTAAAATAAGTTAAAGTTCAAAAAATTCAAAAATAAAAAATTTTAAAAATTTCAAGATTAAAGCATTATTTAGCTATTTAAATTTCAAAAATCCAAAGTACCACCCTTTAGTCCTTTATACTTTTTTTGTAACCAGATTTACTTAGCTTTCATTTAGTTTCCTTTTTTGATATTTTACTTTAAGCACTTAAGTCAAAACATTATTAAAATGAGATACCAAATTTTCGTTTATTCATGACTCCTTGGTCAACCAAAAGTGATCCCTCCTAATTTAATATATATATATTTAGAGCTTATTTAGTCATCTTTGATTGTGTAAAATTTCATTTGGATCCAATGTTACTTGTAGAAAGTTATTACAAAAAGAATCAAAAAATAGCATTTTTTTTTAATTTCACAAAGTGGTCATTTTTTGGCGGTTTTTCAAAGATATTTTTCGAATGGAACATGATAGAGAAATGATCTATGGCTATTTTAATCAGCATAAAATTTAACATCAGATTATGTGTATATCAAAATTTGGCAAAATTCAAACCTTCGAGGACATTCTTGGTAAAAAGTCAGTCAAGATGATTTTGCCCCGTTCCCGTATAACTAGAGGTGGAAAGCTAATAACACACATTTCTTAAACAAGAAAAGTGTTAGTTTATGTGTAAAATTTCAGTCATTTTGGCTGAATGGATTACATTTAATAAATACAATAAAGGCTACTATTTAATTCAGTATCTAATAATAATTATTTAGTATCTAATATTGATAATTTCTATTTTATTTTATTAGCACCTAATTTATTTAATCAATATCTAAACTAATTGATAAGTATCTAATTTAATACATTGAATATCAAATCAACATATGTAATTTTGATAAATTAATCAATTAATATGATCGATTTTTTATATAAATTTGTCACACTAAAAAACATTACAAAATATTAAAATAAGTGATTAAGAATCTTCTTCAACTTCAATTCTTCGACCTGCTACACAAAATCAGCCAGGTTTGGATACTGACGACGAAATAGACAGCATCGAAGTCGATCTAAAACCTAAGCGGGGCAAATCAAAAGTTTACGATGAGTTTCAACGCTATGCTTCTTATCTAGAAGCATTAAAGGTAATCCAAGATAAAGATATTTTGTTTGAGGATACATTTTGGGGAAAAAAAACCTAAAATTAGGTAAGGGAACTAACAATGATAAACAGTTCTTCAAATGCAAGAATTGTCCAAAAATGTTGTACATTGAAAAACCGATTTAAACACTTTTCCTGGATTAAAAATAAATATCGAAGCAAATGCAAAACGTGGACGACGTAAACAAGCTACAGCCGCTCTAGTTCCAAGAGTTTCGACTGGACCAAATAATCCATTAATGATTACTCAAGAAAATATCGAACTCATAGATTCATCAAGTTCAAATACCACGGTCAATCAATCCAACCAAGTCTCAACTTCACATGAAGAAGAATTGAATATACCTCCTGGCACTTCTAGAATTGTTATTATTCCATTGTCAAATGTGAATACTAATAAAAAACCAAGAGGAAGACCACCTAAAAATCGCAATGAAGTTAATGAACAAATCGTTGAGAATCCAAGCAAATCAAGAAAAATTTCGAAAAACAAATAAACAAAAAAATTAAGCTCTTTAATAGAGCCGTTTAATTTTTTTCTCACATTTTTATTATTTTTTTTTTACTTGAGTGTGATATTTTATTTTTTATTTGATACAAATATTATTTTATTAGATACTATGAAATTTTATTAGATATTTTTTTTTATTTTTATTAGATATAGATTAAAATAAATTAGATACTAAAATAATTTGTATAATCTATAAATTCTTTAGCCTTATTGAATACAATATATGTCTTTTAACTTGCTCTAAATTTTTTTTCTAGCATTTTTACTTCATTTTTATTTATATTCGATCTTATTTTATTAATTTATTTTTTATTTTTATTTTTTTTATTTATAAATTATTCTGAAGGATTTCTAGCTCGGTACAGAAAACAAATAAATAAATAAGTTCATCTTTTTATACAGTTTACATTAATATTATGTGATCTGTACCGAGCTAATGCTCCTTCAGAATAGAATGATTTCCCAAATAACCGGTGAAGACAAAGTTTCCGGATTAAGTTTGTGTCTTCATAAATTTCTCAGTTTAAAAGCAATTTTTTTAGAAAATAAATATCATTCAATAAGTAAAGTTCATAAAAAGTTTTATTGGACTTAATGATCGAAAATTCAACCGATAATGCGGACAAGACAGATAATCCTGCAAATTTGTTTGAAGCTTGATCCTTTGAAGATTTTTGGACAATTTTGAAAGGGAAAGTCTACGAGGATGACTGGGAAGCAAAAACACTTCATCAATTGAGGCTAAATAGCCCGTATAACCGAATGGTTTGCGTTTCAGCCAGACAAGAAGAGAATCGAGGGTTCAAAACCCGCTGAGGGTGAAAAAATCTTCAAAATATCTCTGTTGTAGGGGGCGAATGTTTAAACCTCTTTCATCATAAAAATAGGAAGATATATTTCGACTGGGTAATAATTGCGGTGTAGATGATCAACCCGATGCAGGAACCTCTGTGCTAGATGCCTTTGCTCAAAAAAGGTATATGAAAAGGAGATGAGCGCCTTCCTATTATCCACTAGGATAAAAAAAGGGAAATTAATCCTAAAATGTCATCATAGAATCAGCCTGATTCAAATTTGAATTCTTTTTCAAAATCACTTGGTCTTAGTCTTCATTCTTTAAATGAAGATATTTTGAAAAAATTCTAGAAACTTTGTCTTGACCCGTTAACATTCTGGTGTTAAATAATCATAGATTTAATAAAGCAACGATTTTCAGTATTATTTATTTTTGGTTTAATAAAAGAATTTAATTAATAAATTGTTTGATTAATAAAAAATTTATGTTTGACAAAAATAAATTTTTAATTTATTTAAATTTTTATTTATCTATTTATTCTTTTGCTATTGGTGATTTTCAAATAATCACCATTCGAAAAAATAAATTGCCCAGATTATTGATAAAAATTTACCTAATTTTTGAAGATCTAAAAGAAAATGACTAAAGTTCAGAAAATTACTTCCAAGAATATAAAATAATTTTATGGTATATTCTAATAGGATTTTTATAAGAGATAGTTTAACTTTATAATTTTTTTGATTTATTTTCTTTTTTTTTTAACTTTCCAATTTTATAAAAATTATCAAAAAATTTTTTACAAAAATATTTTTCACGATATTGATTGAGGTTAAAAATTCATTTCTTTTTTTTACAATTAATCAAAAAAAAACAAAAAAAGAATAACTATTACTTAATTACAGACCAAGTCAATGTCAAAATATAGCCCGTTTAATTAAGCCTGAAAAAGAAGAATGTATTCAATAAAGATTCCAATGAAGTTTTCAATAATAATTTATTAACAACTTTAAGTATCAGATATTAGTGAAGTTTTTTGGAAAAAAGTAAGAAAAGATAAAAAACTTTCATAAGTTAATCTTTAATTATTAAATTAAAAATAAATAAATAGTTAAAAAACGCGTAATTATCAGTTAATAATTATTTATAAACCTTTTAGTCTATCTATCATAGCTTTAATGGCTTTTATTTGTTTTCCTTCTTTGTTACCTATTGAAATGAAAAATTAAAAAACTTAAAGATTTTAAATTTCTAATTTACTATAATTAGCATCAGTATAACCCCACCAATCGAAGCAACCATTAGGATTTGAAAATAAATTATTGACTGCTTGTGGATACAAAATAATGAAGTTATTCAAATCAGCAACTTGGTTGTAGCCAGTATTGGCAGCATAGACGTTTCCAAGTTTATATTTTCCTTGCAAGCAACCGTGGAGCGAAATATGCAAATCGCATTCTTAATAAACAAATCTTAAACTAATTTAATAAGAAAATGTTTTTACCTTCAGTTTCGCATTGTCTTGGTATGTAAACGTATCCAACAGAATCCAAAGATACAGTGCTTGGCGATGAAGCAAATTCTGACTGGTCAAATTCGGCCAACTTAAACAAAAGATTAGGTCTTGGAAATTATCTTAATTCAAAAGCAAATACAGTTCCAGTTGTTGAAGCTCCTGGTTGAGGTTTTTGGAGTGTTCGTTCTGGATGCAAGTGTTGCAATAGGTCATAGGCTTGATTGTAGTTGCAATTGTTGATGTAATTTCCGCTTGAAGCACTGCAAGAATTGCCAAAAAAATCAGTAATCTTAAGATCAAAAAAATTTTGGCAAGAGCAAATTAGAAATTTTATAATCTGTACCATAGCATGTCCAGCAGCTAGGGCATAATTGCTCTTTATATTATTAGTATTCATATAATTTTTGAAAAAGTCTTCATTTTTTTTTACAACATCTTAAAAAATTAATTTTTTTAAGGCTTTAGAAAAATTAAAATTCAAAAATTACTGCTTCGGACCACATAATCCGCTGATCCGCTAAAGATGTAAGCGCGCTGATCTCTTAAATTTGAAAGGCTATCAATTAATCCACTGCTGGCATAAGAGTTGGCCTTTGAAATAGCAGTGGCTACATTTGGTGAAAGGAACATGTTGGTCATGCAGTAAGTAGTGGCACCAATCAATGACCCGCCAGCGCAGTAGTATGGAGCTAAATTTGATAAAATTAAATTAATTTGAATTAAGCTGAAAATTCTTGTATTTACGTCCGGCAATGATTCCTGATCCTGAAATAGTGCTCGAATGAGCAACATGCAGCTGATTTGCCATAGCCCCTCCAGCCGAAATACCACTCACAGTAACTCTTCCAACTCGGTAGCTTCCTACAATGGTTTATTTTTTAAATGAAAATTACTTAAGAGCACAATTTTACCAAGTCGTGCTGCATTTGACCAGCCTGCAAAAAGAGCCACAAAATATAAAATTGATAAAAAATGTTTAAAAAACATGATGGATTTGAAAAAAATTTTTTGTTTCGATTAAATTTGACTAGTTTTATTTATATCGATACTTAGGTTTAATTCTAAATTTATTTTGTAAAATATCTAAATAGCACACCCTAAATTACATGTCAACAAGCATGTGTTTTATTTAAGAAGTTATCATATAATAGCGAGGTTCGAATGAATCTATCGTTTTACACATTATCCAGATATAGATTTCAAAATAAATTTTTATTTATTCATAATGATAGAGAAAAGTTTAAAAATTGAATAATTTTGTGATTGATGATCATTGAGTATGTGTGTAAATTGCATCTCTTTTTCTCATGGCAATATTTTTTGGTATTCTCATTTACCACTAAAAATATTTAAATCAAGTCTCTCTTAATTTCATACTACTTTTTTTTCTTTTGTTAAATAATTTAAAGAAAACTCAGGGCTTTTCCTTTGACTTTTTCAAGTCCCACATTTAATATTATGAAAAAATAATCAAAGCCCGATCCAGATAACCATTAATGTATATAATAATAAGAATAAGCTACAGCAAGCAAGCTTGCGGAGATGACCTTCTAGGAGGACATCTATGGTAGCCGAAATTGCGCAGAAAAGATGGAAAATAACAGACAAAAACAATATTTTTTTTTTTTTAGTTCAGTAAGAGTCATTGTTTAATTTAATCTAAGAAAGTATTGTGTGGAATTAAGCAAGTATTATGTACAAGATTTTTACAAAGTAAAAATATGCAAGAATACAGAAATAGAATTACATAATAAAAGATTACATTTTAAATACCATTACAAATCAAATAAAATTACAATTTAAATAGAATTACAATGAAAAATTAAAATAGAAGAAGTATGCAATAAAAAAAGGTGGAAGGAACTAGTGTGCGTTAGTGAAATCATATGCTAGACTTGAAGGCGTCGTACTTTTTCTTGAACTGGTTGATTGATTGAGAGTCGGTAACATATATGTATATGTAACAAGATTTCTATGGATCTAGCTACCATAGGTGTCTTCCTAGTAAGACGTCTTCGCAAGCCTGCTTACCGTAGCTCATTATTATTATTATTATTAATTAAATATTTGCATAAAAAAATTAATTTAGACCACTTCAATTTTTGAATTCACCAGAGTGCATTCATTTTAGAAAAATGTCGCTTTTGTCTATAGAAAGCTTTAACTTTTTTTTTCTTTACTGTAATAAATGTAATTTGTAATTTGATTTTGTCTGATTAATAGAGAACCTTCATGCGGTGTAAAATTCTACAATTATATTAATTGCACTTTGAAGATTTGATTCGAGCTCTTTTATTGATTTGCCAGTTATCTAGATTCATTTGTCATCTGCAAAGAGCATCCCGAAGGTTTTTTTTTTATAAAACTAAAAAAAAGATGATAAATTTGGGTGGTACTCCGCATTCAATAGGTCTTGGGACTCGCAAACTGTCTTTATAAACCACCTGTAATGATCTCTCTATCAGAAAATTGTTCGCTCATTTACTGACTTACTAACTGAGTAGTCGAATATGTAGTGTTTGCTTTTCCACGTTGACAAATACAAAGTGAAGGATTTTATACTCTCAGCAAAAGAGTTTATAATCTAACACTAAGAAACACTCTGAAATTCTTAGAAAAAAAAAAGATCTCGCGGTTAAATTTCTCCCGTAATCTCATATTTTCAAACCACATTAAAACCAACAAAGCAACTGCCAAACTGAACCGCCTCTCAGTAATGGGCTCAACAATGCTCCACGAACCTCGAGCAAGAGGTGATTTGATCCAATTAGTCAAATTTAACAATGGAATTAACGATGTAAATTGGGTGAATTCTTGTTCAATGCAGCTCACTATCCCAAACCGGACCGGCTCGGGAATTAGAGGTCACAAAATGATAAAAAATCTAAAATAATTTTTTAATGTTTTTATTAATAATGAAACCACGTATTTTGTAAAATATTGCTTTTAAAGAACCAATTTATCATATAAAAAAAAAACCTCAAAAATAAGATTTTTGTGTATTGAAATTGACTATAACTTGTATTTTGAAAATTCTGATCACAAGTTTGATTTTAAAAAACAAGCATAAGAATAATTAAAAGTCAAAAAAGATGGCTAAAGATGTTTTATATTTTAAAGCTAGATAGTCATGTCTTAAATTACTGAATTTAAAACGATTATTTTTCAAGTTTTAAAAATTAAAAAATTTAAATCAGGTAATTTGATGATTAAAAAACAAATATTATATTTTAGTAACATTCTATATCATTTTTTAATTTAAATATAATAAAATATAGAAAAATTTAAATTTGGCAATTCGATCAAATTAATCGGAATTTTTAATTTCCGAAAAGTTCGGTTTATTGTTTATTTATTTTAATTCTATAATTAATTTAATAAATCAAAAATATCATTCAAAAAATAATTATCTTTATTGAGTCAAAAAAAATCGAAGATAAAATATCTAGTTGAAGAAATAACAATTGAAGGATAATTAATTTTTAAATATTTATTCTAAAATTTAGGTAAATTAAATTTTTACAAAAATGAATCAGATAAAAAAACTTGTAGATGTAACCATGTCAGCAGCTCCACTAAAAATAAGCATTCTAATTGAAGAAATAACAATTAAAAGATAATTAATTTTTAATCTGTGACGATTTCAAATATTATTTCATTTTCAAATAAAAGAATATTGAATCAAATAGAATATGAAACATTCACTTAAAATTATTTTTTTATTTGATTCTGAAAAAATGTTTGAAACATTTCAATTTTCAATGTCATTTCATCAGTGGATACATTTTGTAATTCAAACACAAAAATTTAACAATTTTAAGCCAAATATAATAAAAATTTAAAAGAATAAATATAAAAAAAAGTCTAAAAAGAAAGATTAAAATATAAGAGTGTCAGCTTTCAAATGTTTAGATATTTTAGGGTTCTAGGAAGAAAGAAGAAATAATTAAGTACTAATTACACAAAGGAGTTGGATATTCGATATATTTTGAATCAAAATCTGCCTTGCATTCCTCTACCAGTCTGCTAATCCCGGAATACAGTGACTTAGTCATAGCGTTTCGGGTTCTACATTCCATTTATTTTTTGAGAGATATTTAATTATATTAAGCCTTAAATTACAACGTTCCTTTGAATCATCCACCATTGGGATAAATTTAAGTTTTGAGTCTAATTATTTTGAATTTACCTTTTGCTTCACAATTTAAGTTATTACAATAAACCTTGATGTCAAGCTAATTTTTTTAGACTTTTTTGTAAGGATCATGTAACATCACTTTTAAACAGAGATTTTCATTTTACTTTTGAAAAGCCATTTCTCGAGTTCTTTAAAGTACTTATTGATCATTTGAAATTTTGCAATAATAAATTTTTCGAAAAAAAAAATTGGAATAAAATCGCCAATATTTCGAAAATTTTCAAAAAATAGTTTTACGTAAAAAATGAATGTTTAATAATCGTAAATATTTCGAAATTTTGCAATAATAAATTTTTCGAAAAAAAAAAATAGAAAAAAATCGTAAATATTTCGAAAAAAACATTTTTTTACGAAAATTATCGAAAATTTTCGATGATCAATTTTACTGGGATATTTTCGAGATTTCCTTTTTTGTAAGAAATAAAAAATAAAGCCAAATCATCTGGAAGGGACTAATGATTGTTAGTTTTATTTTTTTTGGTTATTCATTAATGAAAATGCTAAAAAGAATTGGACTAATTACTGATCCTTGTGGAACGCCTGCTAAAAAAGATATGATCGCAGATTAATTTTAATTAACTTATAAATTAGTCCGGAATGCTTAACTCTGTTAAAATATGGAATAATAAGCAAACTTTTTTCTTTCTATCAACGGACTCAACAACTTTTTAGATTAGAAAAAAAAGTGTAAAAAAACAATTCACTGCATTGAAAGAATATATTTAGACTTAAACTTTCTTCATAAATCTGAAAAAATCAGAAATTCAAATCAATGAATGAATTTTGGATATATTTCATTATACTTTATCATCTTTTGATTTATTGGAAATAAATCTTATCTTCAAAAACTAATAACCAAAAATATATTTTGGTTTACATTATTTTAATAAGGGGTGATTGGTGATTGGTGATTTGGCTTATAAAAAGTTCTGAATTCTCAAAGAAAATGAAAAAGTCACATTTAATTTTAGAATGACTACGGAAAGATATTTTCCCTTAAAAATTAAGCTAATTTCTAATTTTTTTTTACTAAGTCTGCAAGGTACCATATGAATTAGAAAAAAATATAATTGCAGAGAAATTGCAGAGAAAGTGAAGAGGCTTTACTTTAGCTGCTTTAAAGTTTTGATATAAATTTTTTTTTTAATTTTGCTTGCTCGAAAATTCACAATTTTTTAAAAAAATTACATACTTTTTTCAATTTTGATCATATATTTGTTCTTTAAATTAAAATTCTAAAAAATTTATTTAATTTAATTAATAAATAATTAAAAAACATAATTAATTAATTGTAGAAGGCAACTCGATCTATTATAGCTTTGATGGCTTTGATTTGTTTACCTTGTTTTGTTGCTTTGAGGAAAAAATAATTTTTTTTAAATAAAAAAAATTTAAGTCTTTATTTTACCGAAAAGAGAATCAGTATAGCCCCACCAGTCCCAGCAGCCACTCGGATTGCCACCATATAAGCTGCTTTTTGCTTGCGGATAAATGATAATGAAATTATTTAAATCAGCTACTTGGTTGTAGCCAGAATTTTTGGCATAAATGTTTCCAACAACAGATTTTCCTTGAAGACATCCGTGAAATGCAATATGTAAATTACAAACTTTCATAATAAAATTAATCAAAAATGTATATTTTTTTAGATAATAAAAATAAACCTTCAGTTTCACACTTTTTTGGTACGTATATGTAGCCTATTGAGTCCATTAATGCATTTGAATCAGTAAAAAATTCGCTCTGATCAAATTCAGCAAACTTTTGAGTAAAATTAATTTTGATCAAAAAAAGTAAATTTAATTTACCATGCCAGTTAATTCTGCTCCAGAATTGGGAATTTTTAAATTTTCATTTGGATGAAGAGAGCTGAGAATATCAAAAGCTTGATTATAAGAACAATCGTTCATAAAATAAAAGTTGGCAATCGAACATGGACCACCATAAAAATCAGTGACCATACCATGAGCTGCAGCAATTGAATAAACAGTTCTAATTCGCGATTGATCCATAAAATTTCTAAAAAAATCTTCATTTTTTTTAGCAACACCTAATATTTAGATAAATTAAATTTATAAAAATAAATCAGATAAAAAAACTTGTAGATGTAACTATGTCAGCAGTTCCACTAAAAATATAAGCATTCTGATTCTTAAGATTTTGCAAGTTGTCAACTAGATTTTGACCCTCAAAATATCGAACTTTATTAATCATAGAACTCATGTCAATTCCCAAAGTCAATAGATTACTCATGCACCAGGTTGTACTTATTAAAAGACTGCCTCTAGAGCAGTAATATGGAGCTAAATATTTAATGTTTTATAGAGTATTTAAAAAAAAATTTATTTGACTCACGGCCGGCGATATTTCCAGAACCGGAAACAATCGAAGACAAAGCTACATGAACTTGGACAGCCATGGCACCTCCAGATGATATACCACTTACTGTTATATCATTGATTCGATAATTGGCTAAATTGTTTAAAGAAAAAGTTTAATGAACAAATTTTCAAATGGACATTTAAATTGCTACTTAATTTTTTCACATTTTCGCTTGAAACAGTATTTAAAAATAAAATTATTAGAATTAATTTTAGAAACATCATTTTTTTAATTATTTTTATTGATTTTTGACTATATTTATAAAAGAAGGGTGTGGATGAAAGTGTATAAAAAAAAATTGATCAAGCTTAGACTAGATATGCAAGTATGATATCTACGATAAGATTACTACGCCTTTTTAGATTTAATCTAATCTCAATCAATGCAAACAGTATTTATTCTAAACTTTGTTTCAGTTTAATTAAATAAAAAATGTTTTAAAATTTAACTTGAAAATTGTTTATAATATTTAACAATTTTTAAAATTTTTTAAAACTAGTTTATTTAATCAAATAGAATTCAAGTTTCCATGTTTTAGATAGTTTACATTAAAGATTAAACTATCTAAAATATGTTAATATATCACTAATTTTTAAAAAAGTGTTTATTGGAATTCAATTTATTCTCATAAAATTAATAAAACGGAGTGTCTATTGACATACTATGTTGCAATAAAATAATTTAATGACACGTGACCTTTTTATAAGAGGCAAAATTAAAAATATATGTAACCAAAAATTTATTCTAAAAGATTTTATTTATCTATTTAGCTTAAGTCTAAGAGAAAGTAAAATCCCCACCGCACGGATCAAGACTTGAGTTTAAGACAATAAAAGGAATTTTTTTTCTATGCATTTGGTGCAGCACCAAGAATTAAAATAATAATATATTAGAAAAATTAATTTTTATTATTTCGATTTTTTTATTTTTTTGTTTTAAACTGAAGTCTTGATGCCGCATTAAATTAAGAATTTCAGCGTTTGATGCGGCCCTAAATCCATGATAATACTATAAGACCATGCGTTCTTAATCAAAAATTTAGCATGGGCTTTGGTGCTTGGTCCAAAAACGTGTCTTAATTTGTGGTGCAGCATACCCGAACGAAGGAATACGATATAATCTACTCGAGATTAAATAGTTATTTAGAACAGAACTCATTACTAATTCAAGAACAATCAGGTTTAAGAAAAAATCGACGAACGGCTGATAATCTTTTCTTCCTTATTCAAAAAATTTATTAAGCGCTGTATCAACCATTTCCTTTTAATCTTTTAAAAACTTTTAGATAAAAGTAAGTGTAGATTTCTTTTTTTTTTCTTTCTATTCCAGTCATACAGAAATAAATTTTAATTATTAATAAAAAAAATTTAATTTTTTTGAAATTAACTATTAAAATTAATAATAATTAAGGGTATTACAAAAAAAATGATAAAATTTTTTTAATAATTATGCCAAATTTTTGGGATGACAAAAAAAATAAAAAAATTGAAAACTAAATGAAGATAAGCATAATTTTTATTTGCAAATTTGTAGTGTTTGCTTGTTTATTTTTTCCTTCAATTACAAAATAGAGACAAAATGGGAGAGAGGTTCGCTGCATCCGTTTCCAGTCCCTTTAAAATGTAGTTCTCAAATCGACTCTGAAAAGATACGAATCCTTAAAAAAAAAATATTCTAAATTAGATTTTTTATAAAGAAATAACTCGGGCACTTATTTTTGCAGTGGGTCGCAAGAAGATGATTTTAGTAGACAATGTCAAAAAAAATTAAAAGAAAATAATACTAAAATAGTAAAATAATTAGTGTTAAATACGGTCAAGACAAACCGGTCCAATACACAGACGGTTTTTGGCGGAAATTTGCCCGGTCAGCTAGGTCAGCAGAAAAATACAGGCGACCACTTAAACTTTTGGAATAAACAATCTTAAAAAAATATTTTTTCTACTATTTTTTAAATATTTGAGTATTTTTTCAAAAAATCTTTCAATTTACGTGGCTAACCGCCAAAAAGTTGGCCGTATTTTTAGTCGCCCGCTAAAAAGTTGGCCTGCTAATGCGGATACGGTCACAATTTCTGAAAATTTTGTGTGTCTGCTTGTACGGATCCCAACATTAAAAATAATTTAAAAAATTTACTAAATAATATTTTATTTCAAAATGAAAGTGCTCAACATTAATCAGATTTAATTTTAAATGGCATGTTAATTTTTAATTACTCTAATTTCTGATTTTATCACTAATTTTTTTTTTTAATGTTTAAAATTCTTATTGTATTTAATAATTATAATTAACACCAAAATTTCAGATTTAGCTCAGTTCTCTTAACAAAAAATAAAAAAGGCAAATTGCATTGCATATTTAAGCTAAAAGCAACAGCGATTTAGTTGAAGGCCCATTTCCATATCTAACTGTCTTGCTGAAAAACTTAAAAAATTAATCTTAGTTGATTCTTCAGCTCATTTTTGTGGTGAAAGAGACAATATTCAACTATGTTAATAAGCGTTGTTGTTGTAGAACCGTGTCTTTAGATGCTGAAAAAGCATTTGATAAAGTTTGGCGTGATGGTCTCTTTTTCAAATTTATTCCCTGACTGTCCAAACCTTACTGGACACTACTCAATCCTATTCTCTTTTCTTTTCAATGTTTTCAATTGTTGTCTATGCTGACGACATTATCTTAATGAGCCCAGTCGACTCTCATCTCGGATACCTCCTAAAAATTTGCAGTGATTACAGTAGTAAATGGAAAATTAGAAATTTAAAAATTTCAACAAAAATCGATTTTTTGTTAGAGATTAATATTATTAATTCAGCACCTTTCAAAATTGAATCTAATTATCCTCATTATCCAAAATGTCCCACATCTTCAAAGACTTTTGAACATTTATAGCAAATTTAGTACAAAATGGAGAATTAAATTTAATCCAGTAAAATCTTATAAAATAAATTTTTGTCCTCTACTATTTAATTCAAAATTTTATCTCAATAAAAACTAAACTTCCAAAAACTAACTCGTTCAAATATCTGGGTGTTACTATCAAATCGAATCTAGGCTTTAACTCACGTGCAATTGAAAATTTCAAAGAGGTTCAGAAGAGCTTGGTCATTCGGCAATAAATAAATAAATAAATAAATAAATAAATAAATAAATAAATAAATAAATAAATAAATAAATAAATAAATAAATAAATAAATAAATAAATAAATAAATAAATAAATAAATAAATAAATAAATAAATAAATAAATAAATAAATAAATGCTATTTTATGCCGAATGACCAACCAGCCACATGTCCAGAGTCCTAAAAATCCTAATAATTTTCAACTTTGAGGAACTTTAAATGTTCTCAAAATAATCCTTTATCGATACAATAAAATTCAACTTTCTCTCTTTTCAAATAATGAACATAATATCTATTGAATCACCTGCAAAAAATTGCTTTTCAGTAGATATTGCGATCCTAAAAAATCATTTGAAAGCAAATTTTCATTCAATCTCTAAAAATGTTAAAGAATTCAAAAACAGTTTAAGGGAACCTCAAGCTTATTTATTTATTTATTTATTTATTTATTTATTTATTTATTTATTTATTTATTTATTTATTTATTTATTTATTTATTTATTTATTTATTTATTTATTTATTTATTTATTTATTTATTTATTTATTTATTTATTTATTTATTTATTTATTTATTTATTTATTTATTTATTTATTTATTTATTTATTTATTTATTTATTTATTTTTTTATTTATTTATTTATTTATTTATTTGTTTATTTTATTTATTTATTTATTTATTTATTTATTTATTTATTTATTTATTTATTTATTTATTTATTTATTTATTTATTTATTTATTTATTTATTTATTTATTTATTTATTTATTTATTTATTTATTTATTTATTTATTTATTTATTTATTTATTTATTTATTTATTTATTTATTTATTTATTTATTTATTCTCATTCAACACAAAAAGTCGATTCGAAATTGTAAATAGATTAAGTTTATTGAAGGCCTCTTGGTGTAAAATATTGGAGAGGTATCATATTTTAGCTTCAAAATAGATCGAACTGCTGAATTTTGAACAACTTGTATTTTTTTTTTGTTAGTTTCTGAGAATGAATTTAAACAAGACAATTAAAAAGCAGCATCAAAATAAATAATTCAAAATAGTAAGTGTGCATAAAATAAATTATTTTAAATAGCTAATCATCATTAATTATAAAAATTCATATTAATTTTGTTCAAATGATGATCATAATTTTTTGTTTCAAAATAGCAAAGTCAAAACAACTTACTGCAAATTGATTATTTTTCCGAAAAAATGAACGAGGATAGTGATTCAACAATAGAAGATAGTGCGATCGTCACTTTGTCCCAAAAAAAATTCCCTCAATTGTTCTATTTTGGTCAATATTTTCGATTAATTAACAACTCAAATGGTCGGTGTAAGTGGCGCTGTGTAAAGCCTAGTTGTAATGTGCGCTGTATAACTAATGGATGTTCTGTTGGAGAAAGATACGCTGTTGAAAGGGATAATGATGACCCAAGGTCGCATTCAAATCATGCGTCTGACCCCATAAAATTTTCTCAGCTGGAAAAAAGGAGAAAAATGAGAGAAATTGCTCAAAATTCAGAAGAAGATCCAAGACACATAATTTCTAAGTGTGCTGATCAAATACAAAATGAAGAAGCAATCGCTCAGAGTTCGACAGTGGATTCAGATCGCCAATTTATAACTAGAATAAAAAAAGCCAAAAAGCCAGACTATTTGAAAATTACTCAACCAGAAAGTTTGAAAGAGATAACGTTTCCTGATTATTTAACAAAGACCTATGACGATGATCATTTTCTACTACATGACTCTGGTGTCGATGATGCTGAGCGATTTTTTATTTTTGGAACAACTGCTAATTTAAAATTAATCGAGAATAACCACATTTACATGGATGGTACTTTCGATGTTGCTCCGACACCCATTTATCAAGTATATTCCATACATGTCTTATTGAACTACAAGTGCTATCCGGTCGCTTATGCCCTCTTGCCAAAAAAGACACAAAAAATTTATGAAAAATTTTTGAGCTGTGTTGAAACAAAACTCGAGTCTCATCCACTTTCTATCAACTGTGACTTTGAAA
Organism: Brachionus manjavacas; assembly: GCA_019054805.1. Classification (NCBI taxonomy): domain Eukaryota; kingdom Metazoa; phylum Rotifera; class Eurotatoria; order Ploima; family Brachionidae; genus Brachionus; species Brachionus manjavacas. The sequence continues at coordinate 8,444,257 of JAHQIY010000003.1, read as the reverse complement.
TGGCCATGATAAGCGCAGCTCAAAAAGTTTTTCCAAAATCACCGGTTTTTGGTAGCTTTTTCCATTTTAACAAGTCAATCTGGCGCAAAATACAAAATGCTGGACTAGAATTACACTACAACTCTATGCCCAATGTTCGCAAAATGCTAAAATTTCTGATAGTGTTAAGTTATTTGCCGGCAGATGATGTTTGTCATAATTTTGAAAATTATAAAAGGCGATTGGACCTAGAGGACCCAGTACAAGCAAAAGTAAACAGTGTGTATGAATATTTTGAAGAGACATATGTGGGAAAATTATCTCATGTCAGAAATGGACGTGGTAGGAGCAAATTGGTGGAGATTCGTTCAAAACCTCAGTTTGGAATTGAACTTTGGAATATTCATTCACGATTGATATCAGATATACCAAGGACAACAAATATGGTAGAATCATGGCACAACGCTTTTTGTAAAATGTTAACTAATCATTCATGCGTTTATGATCTTGTCGAATGGCTGAGAAAAGAGCATAAGAGAACTAATGACAGTTTAATGAAGTTAAAAACAAGTGTTAGAATAAATCGAAATCAAGAAAAATTGAATATAGATAAACGTGCAAGAGAGTTATTAAAACAATATTCTAGAGATGATTTTGACACTTTTTTTGAAAATTTATCATTAATAATTAAGTACTAATTGTTAATTGATAAATGGCTTTTGTAATTAAAATTTTTTCTGATACTTGCTATTTTGAATAAATTAATATTACATTTGCTTTTTTGGTCCAAAGGTTATTACTAAAATACGGATCCATACTTATCTCCCGAAGTAAAACATCATTACTTATCCCCACAATTTTTTTTAACAAAATTTCACAAGCTTTCACGCAAGACCAAATTCTAAACCATAGATTATTCGGTTCGACCTCTATTTAAGTTTGAATTGAAAAATCTAAATTCAAATCTACAGACCCATACTAATAACTTAAAGAAAACTTCTCCCCCTCAATTAGGACCTTAAAAATACATTAAAATATTAGTCAGTGTTTTTCTGATCTCTAATATATTTCTGGTTTTGATTATAAACTTGATTGACTGTAAAAATTTGTAAAAATTATTTGAATAAAAAACAAACAAAATCAAGATATTTTTGACTGAAAATTTAAAAATAAAAATAAAGTTGAAAATATTATTTTCATTTTCATATCAAAAATTAACAAGAATTATTAAGACATTCCAAGTACATGCCCAAGCCACCGCAGTCTTTTATTCTTAATACACTGACTTAATGGCTCTGAATTTGTTCTTGTGTATAAGTCAGCATTTGACAGTGATGTTTCAGGCCAGTGTATCCCGAGGATCCTCCGCAGGCTTACAGTGTGGAATGTGTTCAGGCTTTTCTTGTCAGATTCACACATCTGCCAAAATTCGCTACCGTACATCAATGTTGCTTTTACTAAAGTGTTGTACAGTTTAAGTTTTGTTTCTTTGCTGTAACTGGTTGACTTCCATGCAGACTTGTACAAAAGTCACGAAAAAAGTCTCAACAAGTCATTAAAAAGTCAAAGTCAAGAATTTGAATTTAAAAATTTAAAAGTACAAGTATTTGACTTTGTAACTTTAAAGTTATTATTAATTTATTTAAAGAAATTAATTATTGATTTAAAAAATATTTTCATGGTTTTTACGTTGCAATTTTCACTCATTTTTAATTTTCATTTTGATTCAATTTATTTAGCTTATATCAGAATATATATAATAATCTATGTTGGTCAGAACTGAAATTATACAAATATTCAGAATCTTTAAAGAAATTTTAATAACGATTCAAATATTAAGTGCTAGAAAAAAACAAATTAATGTCGTTTGATTTCTGAAAAAATTTTTTGAATGGCTTTCATCTTAAAATAAATTAATTGCAATTTCGCTTTTAAGCTTAAGATTATTTGACTTAATCCAGCACTCGTACGTGCGTTACTTTTTACTTTTTTTTTAAAAAGCATTTTATCATCAAAAAGTTAGCGTCTATTAAGCCAAAAATTGTCACTATAAATAAAAAAGATTTACAATCTTTTTAAAAAATCTCTAAAATATTGCTTATTTATAAAATTGGTATTTACTATTTCTTTTTTAATTTTCTATAAATTAAGCTTTGATTATTATTTATTTATTCTTATCTTATTTAACTTTAGAGAATTTTAAACACGATTTTAAAAATAAAAACGAATATTGATATTCAAATTAAGAAATCTGAAATTTTGAAGACTTGTTTTACGGATTTTACAGTCGAAAGTAAACATTTAAATAATAATAATAATTTTTTTATAAATTCTTTTGTACAGAAAACAATGAAAAATCATTGTTTCAAGTTCTGGTGTGTGTATCACTTGCAAAATCAAAATTTAAGTTAAAACTAAACATTTTTTAAATAAAAGTTATCTTTAAGTTAAATTAAAAATTCCTAAAATTCTTATATACTTTATTTTGATAAAATATATGAAATGAAAATGTTTTTTAAACAATAATATTTCTTAACCAATAATTAATTTCTTTAAATAAATTAATAATAATTTTAAAGTTACAAAGTCAAGACTTGTACTTTTTGAATTTTTTCCAACAAGTCAAAGTCAAGACTTTGGCTTGACTTAAGACTTGTGACTTTTAAACAACTCTGCTTCCATGCTGGTTAGAGTCTTGCGAAGGCACTTATTGCTTTAGCAAGTCTATTCTTAATGTCTCTATGTGTTCCCATCGTTGTACTGATGGTGCTTCCTAAGTATGTGAATTCGCTTACACACTCGATTTGCGTACCATCAATGGTGATCGGGGTATCTAATTTTGTGTTGCACATTACTTTTGTTTTGGCTCCATTTATTTCGAGTCCGTTTGGTTTAGGGTTGTTCGCCAATTCTTGCGTCTTTATATGCAAATGTGCTTCTGTATTAGATATTAGCACCAGATCGTCCGCAAAGTCTAAGTCTTCAAGCTTTGCTGTTAATCTCCATTGTATACCCCTCGCACTGGCAGTTGTTTTCTTCATAACATAGTCAATCAGAATTAAGAATAGTGTCAGAGAAAGAACTCACCCTTGTCTGACTCCTGTAGACACTCTGAAGCTCTCAGATTGTCTTTTTTCCAGAACCACGCTACACTCCAATTTTTTTATGGTAGAGTTTTATCAAGTTAACTATCTTCTGTGGCAGGTCACAAGATCTTAATATGGCCTACAAGGTTTCTCTGTGTATGCTATCAAAGGCTTTCTTGAAGTAAATGAAGTTAAGACACAGGGAGCTATTCCATTCCAGACTCTGTTCTATGATGTTCCTAAGTGCAAATATTTGTTCTATGTATCCTCTAACTTGTCAAAATCCTGCTTGTTCTTCTCTTAGTATAGCACCCAACGAATTTCTGATTCTTTCCAGAATTATGCTTCAGAACGCCTTGCTTGCCATTGGTAGCAGTGTTATTCCTCGCCAATTGTCACAGATCATTTTGTTTCCTTTCTTCGGGAGCTTAACTATTAGGCCTTTGGACCAGTCCTCTGGTATGATTTCTTGCCGCCATGTCTTGCTGAAGAAGTCTTACAATATCCCTGTTGTGATCAGACCGTCAGCTTTCAACATTTCTGCCGTGACTCCGTCTATACTTTTCTGTTTTTCAGGGCCTTTATCGCAGATTCTATTTTTTTATGGCTAGGCACCTCTGTGTCAATATCGAGGTCAATGCTAGCTTGTTCAGGTTGTACAGATTCTTTAGGTTCGGGTTTATATTTAGAATTTCTCTAAAGTGCTCAACCCTTCTTTGTCTTTCACTAATGTTGTTATTTTCTAGGAGGTTCCAAATATCGCATTTGTGATCTTGTGTAGCATATGTAGATCCCTACATATTTTCTAAAAATACTCATGTCGAATCTAAGTAATAATTTAATTGCAAACAAAATAAAAATATTTAATTTTGTAAATCTATCTATAGTTTATTTCAAGTTTTAATTAAGGCCAAACCGAATGTGCTATTTGCTAGTTTAGATTTTGGTCTTGCGTGAAAGCTAATAAAATTCTGTAAAAACAAATTATGGGGGATTAGTAATGTTGCTTTACTTCGAGAGATAAGTATGGGTCCGTGTTTTAGTAATAACAATTCCATACAGTGGTCTTTATTTCCCTATTTGGCTTCGGAATTTGACCAAAAAAAATTTTTTAACCGAAATTAATAAATAGTTAAGTTTTAATTTGATTTTATCAAAAAAATCATTTTGAAATTTAAATGTCAAGCAAAAATACATTTATTCAAGTAAATAAATTAATTGAGCTATTACTGAATTCCTTCATCTTCATTTTTATCCCATTCGCTAGATAATTAAAACTTAATCATAATTTTTTTCAAACTCAACAAAAATAAATAGAGAATTGAGAATTTATCAGGTAACAGAAAATTATAAACAAATAGAATTTTTTAGGAAAATCACGAAAAACAATTATTTGATTCTATATTTTTAGTGAGGCAATCAAAGATTTAGATTCTAAAAGAATAAATTTGCCATATTAATTCTAATAGCTTTTTTTTAGTTAAATGATTTTAAACCTAGAGAGATGTATCAAATAAATGATTTTGCCATCTAAATTAAAAGTATAATTTGCTATATTTTCCCTTAATTATTAATAATACAATTTTCAAGTTCAAAAACAAACTCTATGACATGACCAAAACTCATTTGAAATGGACAGGCTCAAGTTCAAGAAATTAAAAAGTAGCAATGGATACGGTCATGACAAACCGGTCCAATATACGGCACGGTTTTTGGCGGTCAAATTCTTGGGCTAAGATTTTTGCGGATGGTCACTTAAACTTTCAATAAACTATTCAAAAAAAAAACGCTTATTATTTTTTTTTTTATTTTTTTTGTAGAATCTCTATTTGAAAAAAGATTCTGATTCATTTGATATACAGAGAAGTGCAACTGAAATCAGAAGATTTGGTAATTTTGGCTATATGAACAGGCTTATAAGGCTAAGACTGACAACACTGTCAACAAGGAGAAAACACGGTTTAAATGTTCGTAAATGAACTTGATGAGCTGATTTGTTCCCATTGAACAGAAAACCATTGGGAAAAAAGTGCGTATGATACAAGATACAAGAGAAGCAAAATGTTCAATAAATGAATTTATTTTTAAATATGTATCCTCAAACTTTTCTTAAATTTTTCATTGCTCATGAAGACCATTACTAAATAATAAAAAAAAAATTTCCATTGTTCTCTTTTTATCTTTTTTGAATAAATTAATTTTTTTTAGATAAATTTCACTAATTGAATATTTTTCCGTCCTCATTCAAGCCCACATCGGTGTTAGGTTGATTTGGTCTTTCCATTTTTTCTTCAAAATCATTATCAAAGTTTCATAATCATTATAAATGTCATCAGAGACTTCTTATTGGGTATCATCCGGATTTCTAAGAGGTTCAAGAGCATGTAAGATAGCTTTCATCGAGACTTGGTTCAAAAAGCTATTATTTATTATAGGAATTATTAAAAAAGATAATTAGCCATATCTTTACTTTATTTTACCAAAAATAATACAATATTTTTGGAGGGTCCAATAAACCCCTATTTGAGCTTTATGTATACTTTTTTTTTTTTCATGAAATTAAAAATATTTTGTAATCAAAATTAATTAAATTTTTTTATTTTAACTTTGTTGGAAAAAAAAATCGTCAAAAATGATTATAATTAATTGAGCAATAAGCAGTACCAAAAAGTGTCGAGAAAACCCCTCCCGGGTTTGAGTGCTAAGTCAGTGTATTAAGAATAAAAGACTGCGATGGCTTGGGCATGTACTTAGAATGAAAGAAACACGAATACCTAAAGGAGCCCTTCAATGGACACCTCAAGAGCGATGTAAGTTAGAACGACCATCAGTAGCATGAAAGGTCAACAAACACGAAAGAGCTCATCGAAATGAAAATGACAAAGGGAGAAGCAAAGATAAAGGCAAAAAATCGACTTAGTAGTAGTAGTAGTAGTAGTAAAAATAACTGCAACTCGATCAAGTCGAGTTAAACCGTAAAGCTGAGGCAGTTCTTTGCAATCACACCAGATTCTGTACCATAAACCATTCATCAAGTCTTGCTTTGAAGGAATTTAATGAATTTGCTTCAACCACATTTTTTGGTAAACGGTTCCAGACGTTTACAACCCTGTTTGTGATAGAGTTGAAACGTGATGGACAATTTTTAATAAGTTCTCTTGTAACCATCTTTGCATGGCCCCTAATGCAGTTTAAAAAGTCTACAACATACTCTTTAATTTTCTGCACTTTCCATGCCATTAAAAAGCATTCCACAATTTTCCTCAAATCAAATTTTGATGTCTCCTTAGAAGAACCTTAGCTAAGAAAGAAATATTTCATTAGAATTTTAAAATCAAATGAGCCAAAGGCATATTTAAAATTGTAATAAGGTGAAAAACATTTTTCTTAAAATACATTATTTTTATTTAGAAAAATTTTTTAAAAATGTAATTAAAATAAAAAAAATCAATTTTCACCAGAATAATTTCTAGGATTTTTAATTGATTTTCTTGAAATTAATTGATGAATTCTAAAAGATTAAAATCTATAAGATAATTTAAATTTTAGCATTAGTCGTAATTACGAAGCAATGCAGCGAGAGCAACTCCATGACAATTTTAAATCTATCTTAATTGTCACCGAGTTCTCCCTGTGCGTGTACTTCATTTGACGATTTTCAGTTGATTTAGCGTTTTACGAATGCGAGAGCGACTCCATGACAATGATCATCTAACTGATTGTCGACGGAATGCTCTCTCATTCGATTTAAAACGAATGGTTAAAATCTAAACAACGAAATAGCACCTGTTGTTGATTTCAATTTTTAAAAACGCATCTCCATACTCACTTGAAAATAAATGCTATAAATTAAAAATTTTAATTGAATTTCTTATCTATTTTTTACTAGTTAAATTGAAAATTTTGATTTCTCCAAACAGTCTAGTTATGGAGAGTAGGGACACTTTGATAAATAAAGATAAAACAAGTTGATAAGAAATTTTGTTTTCTTCTATTGTTTGTTTGAATATTTGAGTTTTTGAATGAATTAAAACTTAAAAATGATCTCGTATTTATAGTTTTTTTCGGCTAGAGTCCTAGCTCAGACCTAAACACTAAAGAGCAGTAAACAAAAGCGTTTAAATTGTTTAGAATTTGATATAGATAATTTTTAAACTGCTCGATTAAAATTAGAAAAAATTTATCTCATTTTGACAGTCTGTTATGGATATCTAAATCTCTTTCTAATGATGTGTGTCCGAAATAAGATAAATCGCTACAATTTCCTTGGATACATTCGTAAACAAATCCACTCACAAGCAATTAAACCATATCAAAATAAATTGAAACTAACTTATTTTGATATATTGCCGGTCATGAAAATCTAGCGGTCATTTGCTTGCTCACCTTTATAACCATTTACCTTTGGAACAGGTTGTAAATTAAAACTTCAACTTTCGATTCGCTTAGGTTAAAATCAAATGCCTAAAGTTTTTTGAAATTCTATACTTTCTTTAATTAAAATAGATAATTTTTTTTATTTCACTAGATGGCAAAGATCTATCCTAAGTATCACCTGTTTTTTTATTTGTTTAGCAATAAAAAAATATTTTTAAAAATAAAATTTCGTTATCTTATTTACTTTAATTATCCATGCCAGAAATTCCTCAGTTGTTAATCTAAAACAATGGTCACAATGCTCTGGCTATTTATTTTATTATTTTGGTAATCTACTTAAAAGAGTGATAAAATTTTCTACTATTTCCAAAAAACTAAATCTAGCTAAAACAAAAATTTAAAGCTTTTAAAATAAAGCCATTTATGAAAACAAGTCTTTGGATTTTTTCACAGAATAAAATTCAAGTGGTACTTTTAATAAGCTAAAATGTCGGACAGGTGCTTGCAAGATTTGCGTCAAGTTTTATGGCTATTGTTATCTCTCGCCATGATCGACAATGAAGCCAAGAGACCTTTAAATGGTGATTATCAAGCTCTTCTATTCCAATAATTAAATTTTTGACCTAATTCAGTTTCCTAAAGAGAACCACATGTTTTTCAGATAAAAATTTTTTATCAAATTTTGGAAAATTTTATCTTTAAGAGCAAATGAGAGGCTATTCTATTCACATTAACTTCCTGAATTTTTTTTGATCAAATGTGGTATTTCTTGATTGTGTTTGAAAAAGATCTCCTACCAATTTTTATGATCAAATAACACAAGGTAAATTATCACAGGAAATTGGACTGTAACTATGGTAATAATCAGAACAAAAATGATTAAATCGTAGAGAGGTAAATTTCAAAAAATTTCAAAGTCAAATGTGCAAATTTTTTTAAATTGGTCAAAAAATTTATATGAATAAAAAGACCTTGATTGAAGACAAATTGAAAAAAAAGATTAGGTCAATTCAACTTTTGAAAATATAAATCACCGTTAGTCAAATAGATAATTCATATCTAATTCTAAAGTACAAGCTCAAATAAAAGATAGCCGGATAATACAAAGTGTACTTTTTGAAGGATAACAATTCTAAATGTTTAATAAAGAAATTCAAAAAAAGATAAATGAAAATTAAACCAAATAAAAAAGTGTTTTTACTATCATAGCTTCGAAGATTTGAGTATCTGATGTCTCGTTAAGCAATTGTGTTCTTTGTAAATTCGCAGATTTCATTTTTGATCAGACCGAATAGCTGAAATTCTTAATTTAAATATTTTTCTAAATTTAATGGTACAATTTCTTGGGTTTTATCAGTCTTTTAGTCTAACCACTTTGAATTTTTATTATTTCAAGTATTTAAAAGACAAAAGGTTGTGTAAATCAAATTCTTTCGTTTTTTTAAGTCACGTTTTTTTAGTTTCAAAATTAAAATTATAATAATCAAAAAATGTGTCTTTATTTAAGTTTTTATCAATAAATTTAATTTGAATTTTTAATCTTCTGTCATCACATTCTTGGCCAAAAATTCAAAAGTAATCAAAAATTAAATGAATAAAAAGATAGCAAAAAATTCAAATAATTAAATATTAAAATAAAAATTTTAAATAAGAAATTCGACGAGAAAAAAGTTGATGAACAATATCTAAACCTCAGTCTTTTGAAATTTACGATCAAAAATTTAATTAAGATTTTCTTTGAAGTGAATTGAAAATTGAACTTGATTAAAAAAAAGTGAGTGATTACTTGAACACTGAATAGAGTGAGTTTTAGCTATGTCGTAAAAAAGCTCCATTTTTTTATTATTCAATAAAAATATTGCAAAAGCCTGATACAAATAAATAAAATTTTACTCTGCAATATTTAAATTGTTAAAGAAATTGTTTCAATCTTTAAGTTTTATCTTTAAAAATAAATATATTTCTAAACAAAGATAAAAAAAATAAAGAAACAAATAAAAATTTACCCTGAGCACAAAAATAACAGTTAATATAAATATAATTCAAAGCATTTAGAAACCTAAGAAATAAAATCATTTTGGGTTATGATTTTCAAAATTCTATTTAATTTCAAAATAAAGACTTAGACTAAAAATTTTGGTTCTAATTAAACAAATTATTGATTATTAAATTTATTTAGGATGCAAATTTACCCCTCATATCAATAATTTAATTTTCTTATGAAAATAAAAAATCGTCAAATGGATAATTAAAATTAATGATTTCAATTTTTAAGTGTTTAATTATTAATTTTAATTTTAACTAAAAGTTTTCTTATCTTCATCATACCCGAATCCCTAAACCAGGGATCTACCCCGGACCCCATTTAATTTTTAAAAGAAATCAATTTTTTTGGTTTATATGGCGATTTGATAATTTATTTGACGGCTTAATATTTTGCCATTTATTTATTTTTATTTCGAATTCACCTCATTTAATTTACTTATTTACTTATTTAATTTACATTTAATTTTTAAAAAAACTAAATTTATCAAATATTCTTTTTTATATCACATTTTTTTTTTTTTTTTATTTTAAGATGTAATTTCAAGCAAGTGGTTGAAAGGGAGGACTAAGTTTCATTCCAAACAACCTGGGATTCCATCCCAAACTATATTTTAAATAATAAAAATAATAATTTACTTATTCCAAATTAAAATAAAATATAATTTGAGAAAATTTTTGCTAAAGTTTAGAATTTTATTTTTCTAGAGAACAAGGCGATTTTTATTTAAAGAAAAAGAAAGCTAAATAAAAACAAGATAAATTTTTGAAACAGATCTATCAAAAAAAAAAAACAAAAAGCAAAAAAAGACTATTATTTACTATTTTCATCCCTAAAAAATAGTCTCATTAGAGCGGTCTCAGTCATTCAGAAACAGTTTCTCCAAACCAATTTTCTCTTAATAGATACATTTTGGAAACATTCACAAAAGCTTTTGGATTTTGTCCTGCTTTTTATAAGCCCCATTTTCTGTAACAGATCTATAATCTGGCCTTGTTACGGCTATATTACCAATTTCCTCGGCGATATTGAGATTGTTTGGATTGATTTCCTTAAATTGCCAATAACTTTAAAATAGTATTGTTTATATGTTTATTTTTTAAAAGAAAACAACTTTTGGACAGAATAAAAAAATGAAAATTATGTTAAAATTTTTTTTAAAAAAAGCAAAAAGTAATTTTTAATTATTCATCTTTAGAAATTAAAAAACCAAAAAAAAAAGAAAGTTAAATAATAAATAATAATTTCAAAAATTTTTATTTATATTTTAGAATGTTAGCCTTATTGAAATAGGCAATATTGAATAATACAAAGTGTACTTTGAATTTCATATTTATTTATTGGTTAAAAGGTCGCTCAACCGACCACTTGTCGGACTATCCCGTTAAATAAAGTATAGCCCCTTCGAATTTAAATTTAAAAATTAATTTACAGATAAAAAATATGTATAAATTGAGTAATGAAATAACTAAATTAATAGGAAAATTGAGTAAATTAATAAAAAGCGGTTAAAATTAAGTACTTAAGTTCATCGTTCTTGGCGCGAGTGGTTTTTATCCTTCTATTTAAACTTAATTAACTCAAACAGATTCTCTGTCATCTTTTGTTGGTTCTTCTCTTTGAATGTAATTTTTATGCGTTTTACTACTTCGTTTGACTTTTTAGCTTTAACCTCGGTGTCATTGATATATTTGGATATATTACAAATGAGTATTAGTTCGCTTAATGTGTTTACTTCTTCATCGAATATGAGCTCTGTACATTTCCACATGTCTTTTATCGTATCTCCCTCTATTATGTCGGATATTATTTTTTTAGTAAGATCATTTTCACATAGTCGTTTTGTGAATTCCGTTTTTTGGTTTTCCATATGTGTGGTGGTATCCGTGATGTTGAGTGCTAGTAAGAGATTTGTTGTTCTACAACGATTAGATATGCCAATCATTGACTTAATCATGTTTCCTTCTGTTCGCCTGATATCGTTAGTCTCTGTTTTGTTCAAGTCAATTGTTTCAAGTCCATACATTAATACAGACCTGATGTACGTTTTATAGATGTGCGCCTTAAGATAGGGGTTTGTGTGCTCAGACCATACTCCAATTGATTTAAGCTTTATCACTGCACCCATGGCTAGCCTTTTCCTTTTGTCTAGGTGCGTCTTGTTTTTATTGTTCTCATTTATTTCAATGCCTAAGTATTTCATTTCATTTACTTGGTGTACAACTTCACCATCTAGGATTAAATCTCCCTGCCATGCATCTTCTCTTTTGGTCTCTGCGGTCCTTTTAATTTTTTGGTTGAAAATCATGATGTTCGTCTTCTTTGCATTAAACTTGATTTCTAGCTCTTGCCCAGCCTTTTCTACTATTTTGAGTAGCTTCTGCAGTTCACTCTTTGTTTGACTGATAATCAATATATCGTCCGCAGCCTATTATCTCTAGTTTGCCAAACTTAAATTTTAACCCAAAATTAGAGCTTTTTACTCTATTAATTAATTTTTCAATGTATATTGAGAACAGTTCAGGGATAGAGGTCCTCCTTGTCTTACACCTACGTCAGTTCCAAAAATGTCTGAATATTCGTTGTCATTTACAACTATCATACCTGATTCGTCATAATAAATCATTGTGGCAAATACTACGGCTGGGTGTATTCCACACTTCAACATTCTATGCCAGAGTATATTTCTATTGACTTTGTCAAAAGCTTTGGATGCGTCTACTGCACATATATACAATCGCTTTCCCTGTTCTTTTGAGGTATCAATAGCATGCTTTAGTGTATACACTGCGTGCTGACAAGACGATGCTTTTTTGAACCCAAACTGGTTTTCGTGGTTTTCGTATTCTTTTCTTATTTGTTGAAGTAACACGCTTTCGTATAGATTAGCAAATACGTCGTCAAAAAAAAAAGAAAGTTAAATAATAAATAATAATTTCAAAAATTTTTATTTATATTTTAGAATGTTAGCCTTATTGAAATAGGCAATATTGAATAATACAAAGTGTACTTTGAATTTATATAGTCAAAAAAAAGTAAGCTTTAATGAGAATGTTTACTTTCAATGTTTAGAACCTGGAGTTGGTTAAATTCAAAAATTTAAATTAAAATTGAAACAATTTTTAATATTTTTAATTCAAATTTGCATGGGATTTGTGTGCATTTAAAATATAAAAAAGTGGAGAATTCCATTAAAAAGTCGACAAAATTAGTAAATTTTATTTATTTTAAATTATAAATATGCGAAAAGATTAGAATAAACTTTACAAACTTAATCAAAAACAAACGTAGTAAAAAATTTAAACAATTTTACTATAAACAGTTTACCTAAAAAAACTTTTAATTTTTGATTTTTTTACTGATTGATCATTTGAGCCAGTTTTTCTTTTATACTTTGATTTATCTTTGCTATTCAACCATTGATTAGACCCGAAGTTTTCTTGGCATTCATTAACTACATTTGAACGAACATTAAAACTAGCCTCATTTTTGGTCTCAATTGAAGCCTTTAAATTGGAATAGTGTTGAAATATTTTCAGAAAATCATTTCCCTTATAATTATTAAATATTGCTTCGGTATAGCCTGTGATACCTAGCAAGGTCTCTTTGTCAGTAGGCAACTGAGAGAGCATCTCTAAGATCATTTTTCTTGTAAAAATTAAATTGACATTATCTATTTTATGCTCGACACCAAGGGATTTTATCAATCGTCTTAGATCACTTTTGCATTTGTTCAAAATTGAATTTAACTCTTCTGAACATTTTTGTTTACTTTTTGGCTCATTATCATATAATATTTCTTCAACATCACTATCATCAGAATCCTTTTTATCAGATTTCATTCTAGATTCAGCATTTTTTTTAGGTTTTATTTCATCTTCTATCAGCTCGAACATAAATTTAAAATTTTTGCCACTAAAAACTTGTGACATTTTTGGACCAGGTCTAACATAACACGCAACAGTGTCCGGATTTTTAATTACTTTAAGCTCTTCTTTAAGATATCCTAAGAAAATAAGCTTTCTTAGAAGTCTTTCAATATCACATTTTTTAAATTCATCCATTTTAGAATGAAATTCCAGGATGTGATGATTTTTTTCAATTATCTTGGAGTTAAATGAACCTTTTAGTATGTCTGCCAAATGGAGCAATGTAAGGTCCTCACGAGAACAGACTGTTTTGATTGAATTACAAATTAGTTTTATTTTTTCAGTCATATCGATTGTTTTTGATTTTTTGGTCTCAAGGAGCTTGCAATTGTCGCATATTGTGTTCATATTGGAACGAATACATTTAACACGGTCAAAAATTTCACCAAAATATTCCAAAATTTGGGTTCGCCTACAATCTGTCTTATTGTCACAGTATTGAGCCATACGATGAATGTTATCTACATGTGTTTGAAAAGCTGATAAGTTTTTGTTCTGGAATTCAGATGAAATAATACGAAGCCATCTTTGTCTATCTTGGTTATTGTAAAATAAGACACAAAAAGCCTTTGACCCGTCACGGCCAGCTCTGCCGGACTCTTGATAATAGCCTTCTAATGATTTGGGAAGACTAAGGTGAATTACGTATCGAACATCTCTAGAAAATTAAAATAAAATTAATTTTTTCATTAAATGTTTAAAAAAATATTTTTTTTTCAATGATTTACGAACAGAAAAATTTTCATATTTATAAAAAAACAAAGAACAAAATAAGAATAAATTTTAATTGCAAAACAGTAATTAACTTGTCACTTAAAGGGACCATCTTAGTTTTCCTGAAACTTAATTAAAGTTCCTGCATAGAGTTGATCATCTACACCGGAATTATTACCCAGTCTCAACCGATCTCCCTATTTTTTATGATGAAAGGGGTTTAAACATTCGTCAGAATTACAGAGATATTTTGAAGATTTTTTCACCCTCAGCGGGTTTTGGACCCTCGATCCTCTGCTTGAATGACTAACACGCCAACATTTCGGCTCGGGCTCTAATTTAAGATTGAAAACAAATAATTAAATTTTAAAATAGAAGAAGAATGAATTAAAAAATTGCAAAAAATTAGAGATCAAAGAAAAAATATGGCTAAATCTTTATATAGTCAATAAATATTTTCTTTAAAAAAACCAAGGAATTGGAAAAATAAAAAAACTCACGGTTTATCAATGCCCATTCCGAAAGCAATAGTTGCACAAACTACTTTACAATCAATATTATTTGTCCATTTGTGCTGAATTTGCTGACGTTTCTGGTCATCCATTCCAGCATGGTACGGCAGCGCTTTTATTTGTTTTTCCTCAAATACTCGCTCACTTGTTCACACTCATTTCTCGAAATGCAATAGACAATTCCACTTTTGTTCGCATATTTGCTTTTGATCAGCTCAGATATTTTCTCCAAAGCAGCTGGATTGCTAGTCTTGTATTCGACCTGATACTGCAGATTTTCTCTATTAAAACTTTGCATGAAAAAAACACACTTTTGGTTATTTGTGGGCAAAGTGTTCATGCTTACTGACATGTACTGTCTATTGTTCAGCTTATTCTCCAATTTGTTCATCTGATTATTCTGAACATTTGTCACAAACGCACTCTTGAAGGCCGAGCTCTTTAGCGAAGCTGTTTCGCTCACACTCAACTTCATCTGCATCAAAATGTCGTTTCGCACTCTTGGTGTCGCAGTGGCTGTCAACAGCATACATGGAACATTTGGCATCAGTGTAAATCTCAACTCGCCCATTTTCTTGTAATCTGTGCGAAAGTCATGACCCCATTGGGACACACAATGAGCTTCGTCAATTACCAATCTTGCTATCATGCCTCGATTGTACAAGTTTGTTACCACATTTCTCAATTTTGTGCTGTTGTTCAACTTTTCCGGTGTAATGTAAACAAGTTTGTACACTGGCTCTTGTTTGACCAATTCCTTGTAAACATTATCACATTCGGACGAGTCAACGTCACTCAGCATGTGACATGCACTCAGTCCCAGAGCGTTCAACTTTTGCACTTGGTCAATGATCAAACTTTTCAGTGGTGATACCACAAATGTCACACCTTTGGATATGACTGCAGGCAACTGGTAGCACAGTGACTTACCGCCTCCAGTTGGCATCAAAATAAACACATTCATTCCCAGCAAAGCTGCATTTACTGCCTCGAATTGTTGCGGACGAAAGTGCTTTAGACCGAATGAGTTGCGGAATTTGGTCAGCATTTCGTCTGTATGCTCGTATTCCACTGATCTAAACTCATACGAGCAATCTTTGATATCATTAAACAGCCAGTTTATTTTTTCATATTTTTCTATTTCAGGTATATAGACACCTTTTGTTTGCTTAGTATTTGACATTAGATCATTTTTGTTTCCAGGATCAATTGAATCAAAATCAAAATCTTCGATGACGCATAAATCGTCATCGTTTTTGTCATTTACAGAATTCATTAATTTTAATTTTGATAGCTTCTCTATTTTATTCACATTTTTTTCTTCCATTTTTTCATATATTTTATCATTTCTTTTATTTTCAATTGCTTTTCTTTCAATTTCGTCAATTCGACGAAAATCTATTTCCAACTCATCTGAGTCGTTTGCTTCCAAGGTACATTTTTTGCATGGTACTTTTTTCACTATACAACTGTAACACGAAGCATGTCCACATTCATCTACTAATCTTCGTTTTGTACTTCTCGAACTGTAGCTACATTTGCATGAAGGACATATTAATTTATCATCATCTTCATTTTGTTGTTGCGTGTCATTTGTTAAGAAATCACTTTTAAAATTTTTCACTTTTCTTAAACGAGAATTTTAGTTATTTTAATTTTAGATTTTTTTTAATTACATAAATGGTTTAACTGTGGCAATTGGTTTTGGAAGAATGTTTTCATTAATGTTAAATTTAGCCCCATTCCAATCATCATCGAAATTGCCTTTCTCATTAATTTTTGGCTCTTTTTGATCCCGATTTATAATGTTTTGATCAATTATTTTTAGACAATTGTCATTTATTTTATCATTTTTGCAATTTTCATTTTTTTTGATAAAATTGTTTCCCAACATGGAGTCATTCGACAAATTTTTTCTTTGCGAACCATTTGTTTTTGAATCTTCTTTTAAATCTGATACAATTGAACTTTTATTTGAAGTCGATATTTTGAATTTGAATTTACGATCCATTGGTAAAAATTATTTGGATAAAATTCGAATGCTAATTCATTTAATTAATTTTGGATTAATAGATAATTTAAAATTTTGCTAATTTTTTAGATTATTTTCAAAAAAATTTAATCTTCAAATAAATAAAGCTCTGGTCTTAGCACAATTAACTATTCATAATTCAAAAATTTTAGAAAATTATTTCAGAACAAAAATAAAAATTATTTGATACTTTTTTAATAAATTTTAGTCAATATTTGTAAATATTTTCCTTTTAAATGGAAAGAAAATTTACTTTTAAAAAACCGGGAAAATCTGCCACAGAGACTTCGAAGAATTTTTTCTTGTCGTCTTGTTCTCTTTCGGCTATTACAACCCCTAGCATTACCAATAACAACATTTTGACCAAAACAAATGATAAAAATTGTTCTCAATCAGCATCAAGTACGCCTAATTTGCTTAATACATACTCTTCAGATAACGGTTTTCATTCAAGGTAAGTAAAATTTACATTTTAAACGATATAAATAATATTTTTGATAGTCTCTAGATTCTTTATTGAAAATTTTTTTTGAGTTTTTGAAAATTTGCTAATCTAAAATAATTTTTAACAAAAACTCAAAAAAAAAAATTGGTTTTTGAGTTTTAGAATCTAAAACAGCAATAAAATTAAATAAATAAGAAGAATTCTTATTTTGTGCAAGTGTATTTTATGGAATTTTTTTAAAAGCAAAATTTTAGATGATAATATGAATTTATCAGCTGATTCAATCAACATAACCAATTATACAGTTCTTTTTTCCTCTTTTTTGTATCCAGTTTTAAATGTTAGCTTTTAAAATTATCATCTTTAGAATACAGTAAAAAGCAATTGGAATTTAAATTTAATTAAAATTTTTTCTGGAATAAATTAAAATATATAAAACAAATATTCATTTATATTTTATTAAATAAAGTAAAATAAAAAATAACTGATAACTTTAAAAATATTAATTATAAAAAAAAATTTAATAAGGTTATAGAATAAAGATGATCATTAGTAATCTTTTAACTATCGCAAGGATTAGTTGCGCCTATATTTATAACGGAAGAATATTTCCTGATAAAGATATCAAAAAATATTAAAAGCTAATTATTTTAAAAGATAATGTTGAAACCACTAAAAGCGACTTCCAGAGTTTAATTTGAATTTATATAATTTATTTAAATTAAATATTATACAAATCTCGTTGAGCTCAACTATTGTAAAGTTCAGGATTTTTTAAAAATACTTGTTTCTCTAGAACTTATTTATATTTATAATTGTTTTCTGAAAATTTTAGAGATTATGGAGAGATGAACAGCTAAGATTATGAGAAGGATTTTTATTATTACCGTCCCAGTCTAATAAGAATGAAAAGAAAAAAAAGAATTTAAATTTAAAAAATAAATCAACAATAAATTGAAATTTGAGACCAGTCAAATTTATGACCCACTGATCTTATTACTTCATCGGTTTATTTTTGATAGTAAATTTTATGATCAAAAAAGATCATATTGAAATCGCGTTCAGCAATTGATTTCTTTGGTCATTAAAATATGTAAAAATTTGAAAAATATTAAATTAAAGTTCTTTTGTAGACAAGATTTTTGTTAATAAGAAATTTATCTAAATTTATTGGTTTTTACAGTAGGGCTATGATTTTCTGTTTTTACGTAATTTTACGTGACATTCCGTAAATTACGTAAAATAACAAAGTAAAAAAAAGTATATTTTACCTGAATTAACGAAAAATTTCCGGAAATTACGTAAATTTTTGTAAAAAGTAAAAATTCGAAAAAAAAACTACATTTTTTTGACATTTTTTGACTTGTTTAAAATTTTTTGTGCCTGAATTCGGAAAGAAAAAATTACTTTTTTTTACGTAATTTTACGTGGAATTTTATATGAAAATGGTAATTTTTAGTAAAAAAAAGTAAATTTTGAACATGTTTTAAAAAAGTACATTTTAAACAATAAACAAAAACTCAAAATTAATAAATGTAATTTACGTGAAACTACGTAAAAACATAAAATCATAGCAGGACTGTAGGCTTTCTGTTCTTTTTCATATTTATTTATATTTTAAACATTAATTTCAATTAAATAAATACTTATCTTATCTTTAACATCCCCTAATCCCTAAACCAGGGCTCCGCCCGAACCCTGTTTACAAAAGAACAGAAAGGATGTGTTTTCTTTTTTAATAAAATTATTTTTAAAAAGTACAAAAAGTACAATTAAAGTACAGTTTAAGTACGGAAAGAATGTCCTTCCTTACCTAAATCTTAACGATAAATTAAAAAAAAGTATAGAAAGTAAAATCCAATTTTCAACTTTTGTATCATTTTTTGCACCTCTAAGTTTTTAAGCGAACTCATTACAAACACAAATTCATAAATGGTCTTGATTTCATTTTCAATCAATTTAAAATAAAATATTTTTAAAATATTTTAGAATATCAAAAATTAATTGCATTATTTCTCAAACAAAAATTAAATTTAATTGATAAATATTCTAATTAGTAAAAGTAGCAACAAATCTGGGTCCGAGTTGATATCAAATTTGGAAAATGAAGATCAAAATACATTAAAGAAAAAAACATGTCAAACGAATGGTAAATCACAAAATTTGCATCCATTTTTTGAAATTAAAAACAAAACTGTAAAATCTGAGTTTGAAAATTTGGAATTTGAACCAGAGGATGAAAAGGATTTTTGCAAAGCAATAAACAAAAATTTACATCAGCCTGAAAAATCAACTTATGGCCAAAAACCATCACCTTCAAAAAATTTCAAAAAAATAAAAAATGAAAAGATTCCAATTGAAAATATTCAACCACTTGAGTCATCAATTGATCACAAAGAATTCTGTCCATCATGTAAATTCAAATATACCAATGGACCTAAAAGACGTCTCATAGATGCTTGTGGTCACGGAGCTTGTTTCAGTTGCGTAATGAAGCAAGTGAAATGCGTTGTTTGTGAAGAAACGATAATAAAAGAAACTGGTCTTTCTAAACACGTAATGGAAAGCATTTTGGAAACTCCAATAAAGAAAATGCCTGATATAATACCTGATTCACCGATCATACTGTCATCGAGAAAAAAAAATGCATCGTTTAACTCTGATGAAGATCAACTTGATGACTTAAAACCAATAAAAGTAAAATCAAGTTTTAAAGAATTCGAAAATGCTGAAAAAATATCAAAAGAATTTAAAAAAGAAGAAAGAAAGATAAATAATGACATTGAAGTTTTAGAACTTGAACAGGATTTCAACTCATTGAATAATACATCAACACAAATACCCATTGAAAAAAAAGATGGAAGCAGACATTATAAAGAGTATAATGGCGAAATCAATGATGATGAAGATGATGACGATTTATGCGTCATCGAAGATTTTGATTTTGATTCAATTGATCCTGGAAACAAAAATGATCTAATGTCAAATACTAAGCAAACAAAAGGTGTCTATATACCTGAAATAGAAAAATATGAAAAAATAAACTGGCTGTTTAATGATATCAAAGATTGCTCGTATGAGTTTAGATCAGTGGAATACGAGCATACAGACGAAATGCTGACCAAATTCCGCAACTCATTCGGTCTAAAGCACTTTCGTCCGCAACAATTCGAGGCAGTAAATGCAGCTTTGCTGGGAATGAATGTGTTTATTTTGATGCCAACTGGAGGCGGTAAGTCACTGTGCTACCAGTTGCCTGCAGTCATATCCAAAGGTGTGACATTTGTGGTATCACCACTGAAAAGTTTGATCATTGACCAAGTGCAAAAGTTGAACGCTCTGGGACTGAGTGCATGTCACATGCTGAGTGACGTTGACTCGTCCGAATGTGATAATGTTTACAAGGAATTGGTCAAACAAGAGCCAGTGTACAAACTTGTTTACATTACACCGGAAAAGTTGAACAACAGCACAAAATTGAGAAATGTGGTAACAAACTTGTACAATCGAGGCATGATAGCAAGATTGGTAATTGACGAAGCTCATTGTGTGTCCCAATGGGGTCATGACTTTCGCACAGATTACAAGAAAATGGGCGAGTTGAGATTCACACTGATGCCAAATGTTCCATGTATGCTGTTGACAGCCACTGCGACACCAAGAGTGCGAAACGACATTTTGATGCAGATGAAGTTGAGCGTGAGCGAAACAGCTTCGCTAAAGAGCTCGGCCTTCAAGAGTGCGTTTGTGACAAATGTTCAGAATAATCAGATGAACAAATTGGAGAATAAGCTGAACAATAGACAGTACATGTCAGTAAGCATGAACACTTTGCCCACAAATAACCAAAAGTGTGTTTTTTTCATGCAAAGTTTTAATAGAGAAAATCTGCAGTATCAGGTCGAATACAAGACTAGCAATCCAGCTGCTTTGGAGAAAATATCTGAGCTGATCAAAAGCAAATATGCGAACAAAAGTGGAATTGTCTATTGCATTTCGAGAAATGAGTGTGAACAAGTGAGCGAGTATTTGAGGAAAAAACAAATAAAAGCGCTGCCGTACCATGCTGGAATGGATGACCAGAAACGTCAGCAAATTCAGCACAAATGGACAAATAATATTGATTGTAAAGTAGTTTGTGCAACTATTGCTTTCGGAATGGGCATTGATAAACCGTGAGTTTTTTTATTTTTCCAATTCCTTGGTTTTTAAATATTTTATACGACTTGATTATTGATTTACAGTGCATGAGTTTACATTATTTTTTTTAATTTTTACAATCACTTATTTTACGAGTCGATTTAAAAATTTTATATTTTATTAAACAAATCGGCTTTTTTCTCAGAAACATATGTAAAAAATTTCAATACCTTTCTCTGCTTTAAACTAAAAATTGAATAATTTTTTTTAAATAGCTAATATAATTTTAGAAATAATGATTTTTTAAGTAAAAAAATTTACCTTTTGAATCCAATTAAATTTGATCAGCGTGGCTGAATTTACTGTTGATCGACGCTAAATAATCTTTTTTCTAATTTTCACTAATTTCC
Source organism: Brachionus manjavacas (assembly GCA_019054805.1). NCBI lineage: Eukaryota > Metazoa > Rotifera > Eurotatoria > Ploima > Brachionidae > Brachionus > Brachionus manjavacas. The sequence goes on along the minus strand of JAHQIY010000003.1, from coordinate 8,422,589 downwards.
AAAAACAACTTTTTTGCTAATTCTATACCCAAAAATTTTTAATCATTTTATTTTTTTTATGTTTTTAGAATTTTTTGTTCCATTGCTTTGAATATTTCATAATCAGAGTTTAATAAAGTATTGGCTCGAATTTTCAGAATTTTAGAGACTTTTTTCTAATAATTAAAGATTCTTTTGGGATCGATTTTAAGAAAAACCTTGACGTAGCTTTAAATTTTAAAAATCCAGACTTGTTTTTAAGTCACAGTTTTCTAATTCACAAAAATTTAAGTCAAAGTTATGACTTGACTTAAATTTTTTTTTAACAAAATTTTTTTTTAATTTTTTTAAGTCAAAATTATTACTTGAACTAAATTTTTTTTTATAATTAGCAATCACAAAAATCATAGAATATTAAAAAATTGATTTCTATTTCTTTAAGAAATCTATCACCTATTAATAAATGTGTGTTATTCAACGAAATATATTTTTGTCTGAAGGCTTAACCTTATGGATAAATGCAGATAACTCTGACCGATATAATTTTAAGATCATGGTTTATTTAGAAATTTATTTCATTAAAAAAAAATTTTAGGCCATTGAATTGACTTGACTTAAGACTTGTGACTTAAAAACAAGTCTGTAAAAATCGAACTTGCTTTGGCTTTATCATTATATTGCTTTTTAGAATTCAGTCATTATTTTCATCTTTTAATTTTTTTTTTTTAATTTGCTAAATAAACTTACATCATTTTGAATTTTGGAAGCAAAAACAGGATTTAAAAAATTCCAAAGCTAAAGGTCCTGACTGACAAAACCATGCCCGATATGTTGTGGAAACTGATACATACTCTGAAGCACCAAAATACCAATTCTGCAGAACTCTACAATTAAATTTGTAGAATTCAGTTCATTACGAATTTGAGATATTATAAATTTTGCAGAACTTTTCAGAATTAGTATATTGATGGTACAGAGGATGTATCAGTTCCTAAAATTAACAGAACTTAAGCTTTGGAAATTTTTATTTTTTATTTTTGTTTTATGAATCAAAATTCACGATGCCTAGAAAAAAAATTTTCATCATTCTGTTCTATTCTCTTTACTGAATTTCACAAAACCATCTATTTATTTATTTATTTAAAAAATAATTTGGGAAAATTCCCTGGCTGTTTGGAATGAATATTAATTCTCCCTTTCAGCCACATTAGCGTTAATTTCGGAATTTGTAAAAGTTATTTTTGATTATTTTAAAAATTGAAAAAACACATAAATTAGAGCAAAAAGTAAATGTTAAACAAAAGAATTGAATAATTTTGAATTAATTAAATTAAATATTCTTGAAATATTGCTTGAAAAAGAAAAATAAAAATTGTAAAAGCATAAAAGATTGTTTATTTTATTTGAATTTTTTCTTTATATCACAAAACCATCTAAATTACTTTGAATAATTTTTTGTTTACAAGAGATGTTCGTTATGTTGTCCATTTAGGACTTCCAAAGTCTTTAGAGGGCTATTATCAAGAATCAGGCAGAGCGGGCAGAGATGGTGCTGTTTCTTTATGCTTGCTATTCTACAACAATCAAGACAGACACAAATGGCTGCGTTTAATGCAGAATATACAAAAAGAGCCCAATTACAACCCTGTTGCTCACAAAACCCATATCGACAATATTTACCGAATGGCTCAGTATTGTGACAATCGCACAGACTGTCGTAGAGCTCAAATACTCGAGTATTTTGGTGAAAAGTTTGACAGAAGAAAATGCATCGAGTCAAAAATGAAAACCATCTGTGACAATTGTCTATTATTTGAGGGAAATAAGTGTTCTCTGGTCGATATTACATCCGATGCAACCATCATATGCAGAGGAGTTCAGCAACTTTCGGTCAAGAATGACATTACTTTGCTCCATTTATCCGAAATACTCAAAGGCTCAATGAACGCCAAAATAACAGAAAAAGGTCATCAAAATTTGGAAATGCATGCTAAACTGTCTAAATACAAAAAAAATGACATTGAAAGAATAGTCAGAAAATTAGTTTTTTTAGGATTTTTAAAGGAGGATGTAAAAATTTTAAAACATTCAGACACAATGGCTTCTTATATAAAACTAGGACCCAAAGCAACACAGCTTTTCAATAATTCAGGTACTAAAGTTGAATTTGAGCTAATCGATGATGAAACAAAAGTGCCCAAAAAGTGCAGTGTAGTTGATGATTCAGAATCGGACGATGGCCAAAACACATCAAAAGCTAAGAAAAACACCAAACTTAGCGATTCATCAGCGATTAATCGAATTTTGATCAGATGCCAAAGTGACATAAAACGTCTCATAAAAACAGTTGGTAACGAAAAAGGTGTCAAGAACATGAGCAGCTTGTTTACGCCAAAAATGTTGAGTGAAATGTTGACGCGTTTGCCAGAGACCAAGGAAGATCTCTTGGGCATCACTGGCTACACTCACTCTGTATTCAATAACTATAAGGGAGAAGAGTTTTTGACCATATTTCAACACTATGCCAAGATAAAAAGAGAAATTCAGCAAGAGGAAATTAAAAAAATGGAACAAAAACAAATAGAAAAAGCCAAAGCCCGAGCCGTTCAATCTCAAGCTTGCTACAGAAATAACAAAACTTATGGATTAATTGACGAGAATCAGGTGAGAGACATAGATTTTGATTCATCAAAGTGGCTGAATAGCAAGTCCAGTAATTCAGAATATAAGGAAACGAATTATAAGCGCAAGAATTTTTCCAAGAATTATCCAAGCAATAAAAAAGCTAAGACCTCGTACGATGCAAATGATGAGAATACGAGCAATTATTTTAATTCGAATCAAAAAAAGAAATTTTACTTCAAAAATAAAGCCAAGTTTAAGAAAAAGTTTTGATGTTTTTTAATTGTTTTTTAAGGGTCAAAAATCGATCCAAATTTAAAAGTAAATGAAAATTTAATAAATCAGTCAATTGTAAATTTTTATTCCTCTTTTTTTTTGTTCAATAAAATTCTTTTCAAATATTAATTAAATATTTTTTTAGAATATTTTTTTTCTAAGTGCTTTGTGATTAGGCACTAAACTGAAAGAACAGACGAAATATGAAAATTGTAAACAGAAAATATTTTTAATTAATATTGAATTGTTTGATTTAAAAGTAAAAAATTAAATTTGTTTAATTGATTGAAAAAATAAGAAAAAATCGATTTAGGTTCAATAATGTTCTCTGAGTTTAATTTTGATTTCGGATTTTTCAAATCACCCATAGTTTAATTATTACTGCTCTGTTCATTGATTTTATTTTTAATTTTCTATCGGTATTGATTCAAGATTAATCAACAGGCTAGTGTCCTTATCTCTTTACGAGACATTAAAACTTCATTTATTTCAAATTAAAATTTTTTTAATAATAAACAAAATTTGCCTTCAAAGTTAAAATACAATCTTCAAATTCAAATAAAAATTTCACAATACAAAAAATTAAATTTTAAAAATTATATTTGAAAATATAATTTTAATTTGTGAAAATTTTTTACAGATTCATTTAAATACGAATTTGTTTGAAAGTCATAAGTCAAGTAAAAATATATCCAAACTTTTTTTCACCACTTTTTGTGCTAGCTCCAGTTTCAATGATATTGTCCATATTTATAAGTTGATAATTCGTAAACTTCTCTCTCAACAAAGGAGGACAATTTGAAAAGTGTGCTATTTTATAAGAGAAAGTGAACATCCTTTCAAGCGAACGGGGCTGAAAAGAGAAGAGACCGAATTTTTCTAAAATATTATTTATTTCATTTAAAATTATCCGTGTTTAATTTTATTTTCAGAAGCTTATTAATAGAGATATAAAAGCAATTTGACAACTTTAATGTTGCTTCTTTAGAGAAATAACAAAGTAAAGTAAAAATAAAAGTGTGGCAGAATAAAAGTTTAAAAATATTGGATTTTTACCGAAGTACATAAATAAAAGAGTCTTTTAATCGAAGAGTTTTATATTTACTGAAAGAAAAACACTGGCTGGTAATTTAAGAAAGTTAAGATTTTCGTCTATTATAAAAGCAAGCAGTTTAATTTCTTTAATTAATTTGATTTTAATACTTTTTAATTCTATTGTCTCAGTCTATTGTTTAATGGTATTGTGGAATTTAAAAACAAATTGAACTAAAATTCTTACATTTTTGATAAATTAAAATTAAATATAATGGAAAATATTTAAAAAATACTTCAACAAAGAGCAGCAAACTTTTCTATTGAACCTAAAAAAAACTTTATTTTCTTATTTTTTAAGTAAATCAAATCAGTAATCAAATAAGTCTAATTGTAGTTTAATTTTTGTATTATTTTAACATTAGAAAATGTTTTTTAGGTTCAAAAGGTGCAAAAAAGTTTTTTGCTCTTTGTTGAAGTATTTTTTAAATATTTTCTATTATATTTAATTTTAATTTATCAAAAATGTAAGAATTTTATCAAAAGTTTAAGTTTAAAGTAACATTTTTTCATTTTTTAATGTAAATTTCATTGAAAACAAGAATTTTTGAGAATTAAAAACTGAAAAAGAAAGCTTTTTTTATTAAATCAGAATTTTGTAAAATTCAAGTTAATTTAAGTCTTTTTTCAAATCTTTTATTTGAAATACATAGATAAAAGACCTTTGAAAAAAATAAAGAATTAAAAAAAAAATATTTTGTGACATTTTTAATATAATTTTAGCCAAAAAATGATTTGTTAGATAAAAATAAATAAATGACTTCTTTTTAAAATTAAAATCTTATTTACACTGATTAATACTTTTCTATAAAATTAAAATCCCTGAATATTTAACTCATGAAAAAAATTTTAACTTATCCTTTAACATTCTCAAAACTGAATGATACTAAATCTTCAAGAATTATTTCCTTAAATGTTTTTAAAATAAGAAAAATTATAATTGAAAATTTAATTTCCGATTTGAAGAATTAAATTTTTTTTCTAAAGAATATTTTTTTTCAAATTGTGAATTAATATTTTTTATTTTAGGATTGGAAAAAATTAACTCGTTTTTAAATCATTTTACAAATTTTAGTAATTTTGATAAAAATGACAAATTCTCATATATTTGAAGAAGGAAAATTTTTTGGTTGTTATTTGCTATGCAGTACAAATCCAAAATATAAAGGTCGAACTTACATAGGATTCACAGTCAATCCGAATCGTCGTATTAATCAACACAATTCAGGATATGCTAAGGGTGGTGCCAAAAGGACAAGTGGTAAAGGTCCATGGGATATGGTCCTTATAATACACGGATTTCCAAATGAAATATCAGCGCTGCGTTTTGAGTGGGCTTGGCAAAATCCTGAAAAATCCTTAAGATTAAAGCATTTGGTACCCACGACCAAGCAATATAATTTTATTTCCAAATTTAATGTGGTTTGCGAAATGTTGCGTTTAGGACCTTGGTGTAGACTTCCGCTCACAGTTAGATGGCTCAGACAAGAATACAAAAAAGAGTTTCCTCTAAATAAACTCCCTCCTGCTCATATGCCGGTAGAATTCGGCTTGGTTCAAATTGTACCCAAGTCCAAAAGCAAAAAACTACTAGCTATAGAGAACGAACAAATTCACATGTCACAGGTTCAGAGTCTGAGTGATGTTTGCTTTATTTGTAAAAAGAATATTCTGGAATCGAGTCAGGATGTTTTAAATAAAAATTTAGCTGGTTTAAAATGCATTAATTGTTTGGTACCATATCATACTATTTGCTTGTCTAATAACTTTATTATTTTGACTGGATCAGAATTGTTGCCAGTCGATGGCGATTGTTTAAAATGTAAAGTTCATTTAATGTGGGGGGATTTGGTAAAATTTCGACGAAATTTCTATAGAATGACAAATTTCGGTGATGCGGAGACAAATTTTGAGGATGATGACTACGAAGAAGAGGAGAGCTTTGTAGAAAACGATGAAGAAGATGAAAATGAGGAAGCTATCGATTCTTAAATTTAAAATAAAATAATTCAGGGTTGATTTTTTTTCAATTTTTTTGTAATTAAATGATTTAAAATAATAATAGGCAAAAATAGAATCTCATTTTTTAATTTTTGGTATTTTTACTCTATTTTTTTTTTTAAAAAGATTAAAGAAAATATTTTTATTGTAGATTCTTATTGATTCTGTGAAATTTTAACTATAAAAAATGTGTTTATATATTCTATTTATATTAAGATTATATATAAATAGAATATTTATATTAAATTGTTCAATAAAAAAATAAATCAAATATTTTTAGATAATTTTCTAACCCAGTAATAAAGATGAAATGGACCTAAAGTAAAGCATTAACTAAATTTTATTAAATTCGATTTAATTCCTCGCTGTGATAGCTTTTATTAAGTTTTTAAATATAAAAATCAAACTAGTTTTTTAGCCTAATTTTTTAATGGTAAAATAGGTTTGAAAAAAAAAATATGCTTTTGACTTTTATAATTAAAAAGAATAATTAAATGAGTTTATTGATAGTTTAAATATATATAAATATGCTTCAAAGCATTATTAATTCTATTTATTTGCTGAGGCAAGAATGAGATTCCCGAATATATGATCAGTAAAGTGAATAAAATTGTAAAAAAATTAAATATTGCTCTTTCAACAGGCTCCATTACATACAAAGTTGTCATCAAGGAATATTGTAGATAAATCCACGATAAATTTGTCTTGATCTTGCAAAAAACCTCGGCTATTCTTTCCATTAGTTTGAAATTCAATGCTTAAAAAAGATTTTGTGATTTTTTTTTCGAAATTTGAATTCTTAAATTTTCGTGTTTAAAAATAGGAAAAATTAGGTGCCCGAAAAAATTAAGTCATCATGATATTAAAATAAATCTCAAAAGAATTATGTTTTTAATTTTCTAAAGATTTTTGAGTTAAATAAAAGTCTTTTTGATTAAAGGAATAAAATAAATCGATTAAAATTTTTTTTAAATTAATTTTTACTTTGCATGATAATTAACTAAGGACAAAACAAATTTTTCAATTTTTGTAATCTTTGAAATATAGGTCTAAGTTTGAAACAAAATTTTTTTAAATTAAAAGTTTTGAAAAAATGGTTTTAAAATTTCAAAGACATATAAATAATTCAACAAATTTAGCTTATATACGTAAAGATACGTTTGATTACGAAAAAAAACGAAATAAAAAACGCAACGTACCTTTACATAAGCTAAATTTTGATGGTAAAAATTTAATCTTCAAAAAAATAAATTGTGAAAAATTTAAAAGTCATTTTACGTAATTCTATGTAAAATTACGCAAAACACTACTGTGGTAATTTTATAAAATATTGTGCTTCTTTTTTTGTATATTTTTCTTCTATTAATTAATTTATCTGTACCTAGCTAATAATTCCCCTTCAGAATTAAAATATAAAAAAATAAAATTAAATAAAAAAATGAAAAAAAAAAAGATAAGCAAGTGTTAGTAATAAAAAGAAAATAATAAACGATAAATTGAAATAGGTAGAGGTTAGACAAATTAAATATTTGATAGTTCAAGAAAAAAAGAAAAAATTGTAAGTTAGCAATTACAGAATGGATTTGGATATTCGATTTATCCTGATTTGAAACCTTCTCTATATTCTTCCACCAGTCTGACGACCAATGGAACAGATGGACTTAATCCTGCTCTGACATATCTCTCACTCAGCTCAAAAAGTCGATTTGAGACTGTTAGTAGTTTTAGTTTATTAAGAAGACCTCTTGGTGGATAATATTGGAGGGATCATATTATAGCTTCAAAATAGATCGAACTGCTGAATTTTGAATATTTTGTATTTTTAAAGCAAGTTTTTTGAGAAGGAAATTAAAAAAAGGAATGGAATAATTCAAGATTGATTCAATCAAAGATTTGTAAAGATTACCTAATATTTTTGGTTTTAGACCCCATTTTCTATTTGGAAGATATTTTACTTTATTAAGTCTTGAATTACAGTGCTCCTTTAATTCATCTACCATTAGGCATCACATTGAACCAAAGGGAAGTTTTGAGTCCAATGTGATGCCTAAGAATTTGACTTTTTCCTCATTATTTAAATTGTTACCATTAATTTTAAGGTCAAGATTGATTTAATTTTTTTTAAAAAAAAGAGACTCAGGTTTTTTTTAGGCTTTTATTTCATCAAGCTTCTTAAATATTTTTTCTCCGAATTAGTTATTTTCAGAAGGTATTTAACTAAAAAATCAATTTAATTAGCTCTTATCAAGCTAGCTGGTAAAGTGCAAGGTAGCATGAATATAACTGAAACTATATAAAAAACTAAGCTCAATATCAAGAAAATGTCTCTAGCCATTTTTTCTAAATTTAATTCTCTGCAAAATGATGTATTTATCGAACCATCTGATAATTCGGTTGAGGAGTTATAACGCTTTAAACTTAAGATACAGAAAAAAATGGTTTTTTAACGATATCGTGAAAAACACAACACAAATGCTTGAAATTTAGCAGATATTTTTATTGAGCGTCCTCGATTACCCAGAAAAGGTTAAAATTATCTTTTCAAAGTTTCATCGTCCAAAATATCGAAATTTATCCCTATGATTGGGGGGTCCTGGGGAACCATGAAGCGGCTTACAGGTTAGACTATTTTTTTTCAAATGAAAGCTCCATCTGTCCTATATTTAAAATATTATTTTCTAAAAGAATTTGTATTTATGCTGCCTTCCACTTTATAATATTTAAATTAATTACATATCGAAATATATTAGCTCTCGAAAAAAAATATGAAAACTTTAAGAAATATAAGCCGTTTTTATTAAATTTTTTTATATTATTTTATATTTTATTTTGAAGGAGCTCTCGCTCGGTACAGAAAACAAACAAACAAATAAATAAATAAATAGAATATTTTTTTAACCAAGATCTTATTTAAAAATGTTTGCACATTCCATTATTTTGACTATTTCTGATTTTTATAAATTTTCTTTTGTTTTTTTTTTAATTTTTAATGTATTTGGTATAATTTTTTGTGTTTGAATTAAAAAATATATCGTCTGTTGAAATAACATAGTTAAAGTGCTATGTTTTAAATATTTTTTCAGGTTCAAATAAAAAAATAATTTTAAGTGTCTATTGCAATAATTTAAATTAAACTTTTTGGCGAAATAGAACGAGTTTAATTTTTATTTAAAAAATTTGAAAAAAAACTTAAAAATTCTTTTGTAAACTTTGAACTTTAATTAAGAAATATAAATTTAATCATCGATTGAATGATTGATAATTAATTCATTGATGAATAAATTTGCAATGTTTTTAAAATCTTAAGTAAAACAACTCAAAAAATTAGCCATCAAGAACCCAATCCGGCTTCATCCCCTTGAGTCTTCTTCATCACAAAATCAATAAACCATTTAAACCATTTTGATTTCGTTTACCTTTTGTTTGAATTTTAAATCATAAATAATTCATTTTATTCCAAATTTTGCTTTCAAGTGGTTTAAAATTACTGATTTTGTGTAAGAGGATGAAGCAAAATCAAGGTTTTCACCATTTCAAAGCTTTATAACCAACTAAAAAGTACGATTTTATTCTTAACTTAATTCATTCAGGTAAGATTGAATGATTGTGTTATAAAATACAAAAAAATATAATTAAATTTAAAAATTACATAGACAATTAGTTTTATGAATCTTGACCAGTATTGAAATTGTCACACTTGGCTTGGCAAACTGGCCGTAGATGTGAAAAGAGCCGTTTATAACTTTTTTTTTAAATGCATGAGGCAAATCACTTCTGTGTAAAAATGCGGTTGTATTTTGTATAAAGTATTTTTTAAAATTAATTTTATAAACTCGTTTATTTTATTAAAAAAATAATATTTAAGATTAATCAATAAAAAATTATCAAAAAAATTAATTAAATAAAGGTTAATCAACAGACCATTTTGAATAATAAATTGGATCATTAGGACGGAAGGAGAGCTTTGGAATTTATAAATTATTTTATTCATTTTAAAAATAGAACAAATGTCCAAAGCGATCGTTTAATTCATTTTTTAAGTATTTTTTTCGAGTTTAAATGCAAATCACCTGTTTGAGTTTTCAAATAGTTGAAAATATTTTATTCACTGTTAAAATCGATTCATAACAAAAAAAATATAGAAAAAACATAATGGAATTCAATAAATAAATGAAACAATCATCCTTGATGATTGGGATATTTTTAGTCGATTCGGAACTCGGTTTAAAATAAAAACTAAAAATTTTGAATCTCAAAAATTTAACAAAATCCTAATTTACACTCTCACGAATTTTTTTTACGAGTTTGTTCTCAAGTTGTTAGTTGAACCAATTTTAGGCAACTTGGTATGCTTATTACCAGTCTGATAATCAGAGTCATTTCTCGTGCTTATATTCACCGTAGTATTCGCTGTATTGTTGAGAATATTTTGACTTCCGTGGCCAATCTTGGGACCTAGGTTATTTCGATAGGCTGCTGAAGATCTACGCGATGGTGGCGGATTCTCACTGGGAGGTTTGGGAAGTCTTCGTCGTAGCCAAGCGTGTCGAAGCGCTTGAGAAGGCGTCATCCGAGTGGCAGGGTCCCAGTCAAGACATTTCTTCAAAAAGTCAATGAAAAGCTGGTCATCACATCCTTTGAGGGCCGAAGACCAGTCTTTGGATCCAGGAACGCCTCTGGGCTTGCCGCGTCTTGATCTTCCGCCCTGTAGTCCAGTCGACCCATCAGGCAAAGAAACCATAGTACAATATCGTGGATAGCCCTTTGAGCTGATGAAATTTCGGGCCCGCTTTGATTGATCCAAGATTTTTTGCGGCGGCATACCAACTAGCTCAATAATACATGCCAATTGGTCTGCCTCGTCCTCGCCAGGAAATAGCGGATAGCCTGTCAACAGCTCGGCTATGATGCAACCAAGACTCCACATATCAATGGGCATACCGTACTTCGCACCCAGTATCACTTCCGGTGCTCGATAAAACCTTGATTGAATGTAAGTGTAAATTCGTTGATGTTCATAGCAGCTTGAACCAAAATCAATAACTTTAATGCCACTTCTGCCCTGTTGTTTGAGCAGTATATTCTCTGGCTTTAGATCACAGTGAATTATTTTATTTTTGGTCAAGGCGTCCAAGCACTGAAGAATGGAATGAGTAAATTTGCGCACCAATTGCAACGAGAAACCAGCAAACTTGTTTTTTTTGATAAGTTCGTACAAATTCATTGACAATAGTTCAAAGGTAATGCAAATGTGGTTGCGGAACGTGAACGACTCGTACATGTGTATACTGTTGAATGTATTGTCCTTGTCTTGTCTACGCAAGTGTTCCAAAATGCGAATTTCTTCTTGAGCTTGCCGATGAAAGCGCTTCTCGTTGCGTACTAATTTTACGGCTATATGATTACCAAGTTTGTGATCATAGCATTTTAATACTTGGCCAAAACTTCCTTTACCTTTATTTTTGAGAAAAGAAAAATAATTCAAAAAATCATTTAATAGAAATTTAAATTTTTAAATAAATTTCGAATTAATAGCCACAATAATGTGACCTTTTATTTTAATTAAATTTCTTTAATATATTGAATTATTAATTTTTAATCTTTAATTCATGATTTAAATACTTTTTTTTTTAAACATTTAGGCAAGTTGATATTTTTCTAGATAATTTTTTTTTGATTTTTTTCTGTTAATAAAATTGTTTCTTTGCAAAATTTTAGACTTTTTCTGAAAAATAAGCATTGTCTATTGTTGTTTTTTTATTTTTTAAAAAGAAACTAAAAAAAAAAGTTCCTTCTAGTAAAAGTTTCGACTAGTTAATTTTATCAATCAAGTCTAGATATTATCAAGCTAGACTTTTTGTATAAACAGTATTAATAAAACAATATAACAAAATTAAGCCTTAAATGTGAAAATATTTTAATAACTGTAATATAAAAAATATCAAATTAGTTAATCTATCATCATTTGTCTAGTAAATAATTAAACTGCTAATTCAGTTTTTTTAACCCATTTATCTTGAAATTATTAAATTATGAATAAATATATTTTTTTTGCGATAAAAAATATTTCCAACTATTTTAACTCGTTAAATTTTGATATAAATATTTATACCTAAAAATTGGTACAGTTAAATGCATAATGTTATTTAAAATGAAAAAGAATAATTTTTAAATGTCATAAAAAAAATTCATTTCCATTTGTAAAATTTTATTTAAAAATGGTATAAATTTTTGTTAAATTTCTATAAGATTTTTTTGATGATTTCTGAATTAAGAGACCTACCGTAAATCCTTGCTAATTATCCCGGGTTCTGGTGTATAAATAGCCACAAGCCCAGTACCCAAGACTCGGTTATAAACCTGATTTTTTCTATTAACTTCTATCCTAAAAATTAAAATTAAAAACTTACCTTTTGATTATTAAAAATAATTTCCACTATTACTCTTGTGTGCTTATTTTTATAACTAAATGGTCTCATGGGATCAAAAAATTGAAAAAAATTCATGAATTTGCACTCATGAGCTAATACTATGTAATTTTTTTATGTAATTTTTCACTAAACAAATTTTTATATTACTATTCATCAAAAAAATCGAAAAAATACATTTTTTAATTAACACCCCACCCATTTTATACCAGAATCCCATGGGGTGGTGTTTTAATAGAAATATCAAGCTAAAAAAAGCAAAATTAACAAGTGTTCAAAAGATTTAATTTTTTTTTCTAGTTTACTCCTTGTGGAGCATAAGGTCATAGATTTAATAAAGTGTCATAAATAAAAAACTTCTGAACATTGAAAAGTGAATTGTGAAAGTGTGAAAATTTGAAGAAAAAATTTTTTTCAAGGTTATTTCTATTATCACTAAAATATTTGTAAAATTCAGCAAATTTAACATAATTTTATTTAGTTTAAAAAATTTTGTTATTTAACAATAATCAATTTAGATTCACTTCACATAATTTATTTTATTCTATACGTAAGCACTTCAAATAATTAAGCTGGATCACATTGTACACCACTTTGATGTATCAGTGTTTATAAAAGACCTAATTAATTTAGTTGACCCATATGCTTCAAAATTTTGGATTGCAAACTAAACAATTTTAATTAAACAAAATTTAAACTTGAAAATTTTTAAACAAAAGCTAATAAATTAATTGAAAATTATTTTTAGCTAACAAATTTATATTACAAGTGTCTAAACGAGTCAGACTAAGTCAGCTGTTACTAGTTTGAAACTGGTAACAAAATATTTTAGTCATTTTAAATTTTCTAAATAAAATTTAATTTCAATTTGTAAATAGATGCATTTTTTGTTGACTCAAAACCTTTAAAAAAATCCTTAAATTTTTTGCACATTTTCATAGACAATCACTAGACGGTAAAATTTTTTCCTATTCTTATTTTCCAATTAAAACTAGACATTTACCTTTTTTTTCAAATAAACTTATACTGTCAAGCTAATTTTCAACTATTATTCATTGAAGCAAATCTTTAGGGCTTTAAGGCGAACTAAAAGCTTAGTCTGAATTTTTTATTAATTCAATAAATCTTAAACTTAATCCCCTCGAAAAATTTTTAAAATCAAATTTTCATAAAAAAAATAAATACCTAAAATTTTCAAAATTTCAAATCTGTACAATATATGATCGTGCTGCACAGGCTTATAACTGCCATTTTCGTCATCAAAGCCATTGTTGTTGGCACCTCCAATGACCCCGTGTATTTTCTTGGCATTTTGACCAAGAAAATAAATCTCGGGATAGTTGAATATTTCGTGGTGTTCGAAGGGGGTCAATTTTTGCATATAATTTTTCATGGCTGTCTCAGGTGTCATGGGTTGCACAGTTCGCTTCATATTTGTCGAGTTCAGGTGTTGCTGGATCGAGAGAGACGAATTGGCGTTCAAATGACTTGCATTGTTATTGTTGGCATTTGCTTTGTTCGCCAGTGATTTGTTGCTGTTCAGACTGTCAACCGAAGGGCTTTTGTGTCCAATTTTGTCCTGTCCATCTTTCTGGTTCGTTGTGTTAAGGCTGTGGTTATGGGGGTTGTGGTGGTGAAGGTGATGCGAGTGGTTCAGATAGCTTTTGTGGAGTGTCGAGCTATCGTACAACTGCTGGACTTGGATGCCATTGCTTGAACTTGAATTTCGACCATTTCGCACGCCCGAAGTTGCTATTGTCGCATTCAAATTGCTCGAGCTTGTGTTCGCGTTTATGCCACCGGTGCTCGCGTACAGCTTGTTCGCACGTGGTTTCAACGGCGGCAGTGTAGTCGAGTTCATATCAGACAAATATAAAGTTTGGTCGCCACTTCCTTTACAGCAAAAAAAAAATTATTTTAGATAAAACTAATTTTGATTAATTAGTTAATTAATTTTTTTTAAAAATTATGCTCGAATTTAAGAACGAAACATAAAAATAGTTGCCATCGAAAAAGAGTCGTGTTGCTACAGAATAATAATATTATAATTCTGTGGAAATATTATCGCCTATTGAATAGTTTTCTAAGAATGTAGTTTTTTTTTATGGTTTGCTTAATTTTAAAAAGCATTTTCAAGTAAACAAATAAAATGAGCAGTTGGCACATAATTTTGCCAAAATTGTATACCTGTAGAAAGGTTGGATCTTAAAGAAAACGAAATTTAAATTGAATTTTTCAAATGAATGAGAGAATGGTAGAATCCATTTGGCGCTAGTGGTTCTAATTAAAAGAATTTAAGCAAAACCTAGAGGAATACTTATGGAGCACTGTCGGCCTTAGCTCGAGGTAGCTTAACATGTTTGAAAATACATAAGATCACTGTTATGTAATTAATTAAATTTAAATATTTTTTATTTCTATTTTTCTGATATCCTATGATCGTACTTTTAGTTTTAATTAGAAACGCCAACGAATCTAGTAAAAATTAGTTGTTTAATTCAAGCATTAAATGCTCATTTGCTTAATGACCACATGTGTTAATATTATTTAAAAATAAGTATTTGACTTGGCAAGTCTCTTTTTATAAATATAAAAAAAAATTTTTGTTGTTAAAAATAAAATATCAATTTCTATTATTTGGCTTTTTAATACAAATTTTTCTTTTTTATCAAACAAATTGAAAAAAAAATGCCCTTTTTTGCAAAAGATACCAAATAATATTTGAGTAGAACTATAAGAAGCCGATGCTTTTTCTGGCAAGAAAATAAGAATATGAACTAAACTCCATCTGCCATTTGTACTATTTTTTTCGTTATGAGACTCAAAAGAGTTCTTCATGTCGAATTAAACAATTCGGCCATGATCTGTCTCACCAACACGATTCATAAAAAAAATGTCTTTAATTTTTTGTTTAAATATAAATTTTTTGTTTTTTCTTCTTGCATCAAATAAAACAATTATTATTTAATTTAAAATATCAATAAATAGTTTAAATAATTTTTTTAATGCATAAAAAACATAAGTGTTTATACTTTGACTTGTTTGTGGACGTAATAGAAAAAGATTTTCATAAACAGCACAAAAATGTACTGTTTAAGTTTTTGCAAAAAAAAAGTTTAAATGAACTTTTAATATTATAAAAAAATAAAATTCAATATTTTTTTTCTATGAATTAAAAAAATAGCTTTTCACAATTTGTAGATACATAGTCTGTAGATTGAATATATCTTTATAGAGTAGGACTTTATGATCGAATAAATTGATGATTTAGTCAACAACAATTTTTTTTGATTAAAAAAAAATAAATTTAAAAACTTGCATAAAAAAATTAATAAAATAACTCTATCGATTTCATCGAATTTAAAAAAATTTGATCGAATTTAAAAGGGAAGATTTTAGTTCAAAAAAATAAATGTTAAATTAGCTGACAAAAAATCTCATTCTAATTAAAGTCTTCGATAATTTTGCTTCACATTTAATTAATAACCTTGGTGAATATTTTATGGCTTCGATTTTGTTGATTATAACTACACATGAATAGTAACTAATACTAGTTATACTATCAGGTAATTTTTATTATATTCTAATAGAAACAGATCAAAAACGTCATTTAGAATTAAAAAAAAAGAGCCAAACTGTAAATTTTATCAGATGATTCATTCAAGGTGTCACCTAAGTCCTCCCACTGAAAAAAATTTCTAAAAAATGCCCTCACATTAAAGTACACCAAAATTATATGACAGAGTATCTGCAGAAGCTTAGTTTAGGCACATTTTTCTAGAATTCACAATGTCTTAAAAACTAAAAATTTAATCTTAATAATTCTAAAACTTTGGTTAATCACGTCCTTTATTTCGCTATAAAATGGGACAGGCCGGGACAAGATTTACTATTTTTTCTAGTCTAGGCTAAAGTTTAGAATGCAATTTATGATTTATGCTCATCTTATATTCATTTAATTTGCGATTGGATTACAAACAGCTTATAGCTTGTTTTTTATGACTGAGCTATGACATATCAAGATTAGTTTAAAACCGCTTAAAATAGCCAAATTGAAAAAAAACTTTGAATAAAATATTAAATTACTTTTAAATGTATCGTTTAGATTTAAAATTTTATTGTATACCTTTCTAACACAGTTATTAATTGCATATTTTGCTAACAAAAACCCACACGGTAAATTTTATTTTCCTCAAATAAATAGAAATTACCTTAGCCATGAAAGCTGTTTTTTGTCAGACTATTTAGCCTTATTCGAAAATAATGTCAATATTGAAGACTTGACCTTATTTTTTTTTTATTTACCTCATTCTACTATCATTTGACAAAATTTATTCTAAAATAGCACAAGATTATTTTCTTTAAAAGTTCTTAAGCTAACATGTTTACAATCTATCTTGCTTTTCGATCACATTTCTTAATTAAAAACAAGATTATTTTTAGAATTTTAAGAATTTTTAATTTAGCTCAAGTTTCCATGGTAAAAAAGGAATTCTCTTTTTTATTAATTCATTACCATAATCGTCTGGATTAGTAATGTAATAGACCAGGTTATCTTTTATTTCATATGGCTCATTTGCGTACACAGATGGCACCTCTTCTTGAGGAACAGTCTCAAATGCTTGTTCCAAAGGAACGTAGTATTCTGTTTGATAGTGGATTTCGTAAGTATTGGGGTCTATATTATTGATGTCTGAGACCAAGACAGGCTGGTTTTGGTAAATTAAGGAGGCTCGTTTTGACGGAACAGGCTGTCTCTTGGTACCATCTTGTCCAATATACCTGGATATTGACTTGAGGGTTTGTCTGCGTTGGAGAACACTCTGCGATTTATCAATGGATTTTCTTGGCTGAGTCGGGGGCAATGAGCTCAGCGATTTACTTGGACTTGTTTTCAAGCCATATGTATATTTTTCATATAGATGAGGCGCCGTAGATACCCAGTCGTACATTTTTTTTCTTAAAAGCTCAATTTTTATTTTTTAAATGTATATAATATCTCAAAATGGAAATATTTTTTCTCAGTTGAAAGCTATTTTAAAAAAAATTATGAATGTCGTTTTATTTGATTTAGCTGTTGATTTATGCGGGCTTCGTTTATCAAAATAAAAACATTACCCTCAAAATTTTTAATTTGAAAATTTAAAAGAATATTTGATTTAAATAAACAATAAACTACAGTATTGGAACAGAATCACTAATCCTTTTGAAATTTATTTTTTTTGTGCTGAGCGAAGCTCTGATAAAATTTATACATTAAATGGTAATCAGAGGTTTTTTTTTGAAACATGCGTTTAATTTAATCAAAAAAGCCATAATTTTTAAATTTATTTAAATTTTTTTAATTTTACTTTATTCACTTTTTCTCCGAAGCTAGCCACCTTGGTTAATGAAATTCAAATAGTTTTTACTTTAGAAAGAAAAACTTAAATACTTGAAGGAATTTACATTAATATTCATTATTTTATTTTAAGAAAACTTAACAGGTTAAATAACTTTAAAGAACATGTTTTCAAGAAAAAATCAATCACCAGGAATTTTTTAATTTTCGTCAAGAGCACTCGTTATATTTCATAAATCTACTTTGAAATTTAGCATTTTTGATTATTTTAAAAATAATTTTAAACAAATGAAGTAAATTGAAATTCGATGAAAAAGAAAAGAAAAAAAATTATTTTTAATTTTTTCCTAGGAGTTAAAAATTAATTCTTTAAATACCATTAATCTCTGCTCATGAAAAAACTCTGCAAAATGAACTATGCTGATACAAATTGAAATTAAAATTTACAATTAAATTTGCAGAATTTATTTAAGAATGAGAAAAGTTTTTTCTCAGTATTTAAAAGAAACATAAAGCAACTAAACTAGACTATACCTAGCTCGTTCTGCAAGTCTTCTGCAATAAATTTGTTGTATTCACAGATTTACAACGATGTAAATGAAGTAATTGATGATGTAAATTTTCAACATTTTTTCTGTGCTTTTTGTATCAAATTCAGAAAAAAAACGATAAAAATAGTTTTTAGAATTTATATATTTTTACTACTGATATGATAAAAATAAATAATTCGAAAAAACTTATTATTGATATTTTATATTTGTATATTTTTTTTTTTCTTTATAAACCCAAAATTTAAAATCTGTCACAATTTTTTCTCAAATAAATACTTTTAGTCAAAAATTAAAATATGGCATTTCATTGATAATTAAAATACTAGCTAGGGTACCTATTAATTCAACAGCTTAGAGGGTTTCAAAAAAAAAATGTTCCATTGAATTTTCAATATTGGAATCCTTATTACAGTTTTTTGAATATTATGTAATTTTTTTTGATTAATTTAATAGTTGTAAAGGAATTACAAAGTCGAAAAATAAAAATAAATATTCATTCTCAAAATATTAAGCATTTAAAATAAAATTAAATCCTGCTGTGTTAAAATCATATTTAATTTTAAGTTAAAAAATTTTAAAAATCAATGAAAAATTCAATCCTGATTTAAAAAAATTCCTTTGAAGAATTGGAAGAAAATAGAATCTAAAAATGATCCTGATTGTAAATGTTGTAAATTTGCGCCAAAAAATTCTATAACTACCCTTGATTAAGCAGCATTTTCTCAAAAAATAATAAAGAAATCTCGAAAGAAAAATATTGTTTTTTAATATCAAAAAACAAAAAAATGTCAAATGCTTATTTGAAAATTGAAAAGAAAATCGTAGACCTAAGATATTTAGGAATGTTGTTTGTGCATCTTGTTATCTATCAAGCTGGTAAATTTAAAATAAATATTGGACAATAAATAGAAGTATTTTAGTTGGAAAATAAATTAAAGCAAAATTAATTGGTATTGCCTTGAGAAATTTTTTAAGAATAAGCCTATTTTTTATACTATATTTTTAACTAAGCTTAGAGTCATTCTCTTTACACTAAATTATAATTTTTCAATTAAATTAGACCATCAAACTGTACTTTTTAACCTTAAAATTTTCCAGTCGTTGTGTTGAACAAAAAATTTAGCTAAATAAATTTTAATATGAAATCTCGATTTAATCAAAGCTAAAGTTTGTTCCACAAAAAAGCAAAAAAAATATTCCATATACTTTAAGTATCTTAATTAATAATTAATATTTTTAATTTAAAGCTCTATGAAAAAATAAATACAATTATTTCAATTTTTTATCTTTTTATTTAAGAACAAGAAGCTTTAAAATGAAAATTTGTCGAATTCTGAAAAACTTCCAAGAATATTAAAAGAAATTTAGTGATATTACATTTAAATTACTGTTGATCTTACCATCTAAAGGTCGTAGCTTTGAATTTATTTTGGCATAAAACATTTAAGTGGCTTTTAAATTTAATTTCTTAAAACTTTAATCGTTTTAGGAAATTTTTCATTTAACTCAACATTAGATGTCTAAATTGTTTTCTTTAAAAAAAAAAACAAAAGAATCAATTTAATAAAATTATATAAAAGAATTAAAATGTGTTTTTAGGGTAGATTTGGCTTTTTTTTTCTTCTTAAAAGAAAACAAATAATTTTCTTAAAATTAATTATTTTGATTTTTTTTGCTCAAGTACCTATATTAAAAGCGTCAAACGAATAGAAAACAAAAAAGCTTTGAAAAAAAAGCTTAATAACTAGAACAAATATAAATCAATTATTGTGTGGTATTTTCTTATGTGAACTAGCACCATAGTTGCCCGCGGTTACAATTTAAAAATTGTAAAAATTTAAAAATTTTCAAAATTCTATTTTAAAAAATTAAAGCCAAAAAAATAAAACTACTTTAAAATTTTTATTATTTTTGAACCTTTTCAAAAACAAAATGAATTTTTAAGATTTCTGATATCAGTAGACTTTCAAACTCTTGACTAATTCACTCAAATTAATTGATTTTTTTATGTTCGGGATATAAATTTACAGCAACGAAAGGTTTCGTTGAATTTCGGTCAGCAAAATTTAATCCCTCAGTCGTGTTAATTAAAAAAATATTAAAACATTTTTTATACGCAAGGCATGCGTGCTCATAATCTTAATAATTAGTTTCGTCTTTGTATGCTAGCTTTATTAAACTCAAATTAAGCGGTTTAAATTACTATGCTATACTATTTCATTTCATTCTCAACACATATTTTAATTTAGCGCCCCAAGAATAAGTTGGAGAAGCCTTTATGTCAGTGCACCATTTGCAAAAACTGTCAGGAAGAAGGTAATTACAGTTAATTCATCAAAAATTTTGAATTAAAATAATTATATACAAGTGATTAATTATTTAACAATTTCATAAGACACTCTGATCTTAACTTGTAAAAATATTTCCCTTTTCCATTTCAAAATGTCAATGTTTCCAAAATTTAGCAAAAAAAAATCAACTATTTTCTTAGTAGTGTCTCATTTATTCGACAATTAAAATTTTAAATTTGATAGTTTAAAATCTATGAATAATTAAAAATTTATGACAATAAAATTTTTATTTTAATCTTATCCTAACGAAATTGATAAAAGCGTGATTACATTTATGATACATACATATAATCGGAATTATGTACAAACTGTGCTTTTACTTATTAATAAATTGAAATAATTTGGCTTGATAGTTTTATTTGGTTGAAGCCAGAGACTTCGAGTCCATTTATCTAATTGAAAGTTTTAAATTCTTTGAAACACGGAATTGTGAATTTTAGAACAAAAAGAAAAAACAGAACAAAAATGTAAAACTTGATTAAAATTTTTTTATAAAGGACTAAAATGGTTCCTTTAAATTGTTCTTAAAAAAATTAATCAATATGTTTATTTTTAATTGCATTTAAAACATGAAAACTCGTTTGCAAAGTAATTGCAGAAATTGGTTTAAGGTGATACATTGGTCTTAGTTCCTTAAAAAAAAAGGTGCAAAATTTTTCCATTTTTTTCTGTTTTTTTTTTGTTCTAAAATTCGAAGAATGGTTAAAAGATTTGAATTAAACAAAAGAAAATCGGCGCTAGAGTTTGGGAAAGAAATTGCTCTCAATTTCCATAGATAAAATAGGCAATGATCTAAAAAAAGAAAAAGAGAATTTGAAGGTTATGTGATTAAGCTAATACATAGGAAGCCAGCATGTGAATTAACCGCTTTCAAGCCAATTATTCCAAGCGGGTGTTAGATTGATTACGGGTAACGGGATCTACACTAAAACTTTTAGAATAAAAATATTTCGTTCATTACCTTTGTCATCGCCTAATAATTCTTTTTCAAATTCGACAATACTGTCGTAATTAAGCTGAAACACTTTGGGCATTAGGAAATTGTTTAAAAATTAACAAACTCATAAAAAATATTTCTAAAATTTATCTAACATTCAAATAAATATCTAAATTTATGATTCAACACGAAAGATTCAAGTTAAAGCGAAATTTGAGCAAAGTTATTTTAAAAGACTAGTCGTTGACAAGGAGATCATATTTGAAGAAAGCTTTTTCAAATGCTCGTTGGTAAATTAGGCTCTTACCAATGTTGCACAGACTTCCGAAAGATCCGGCATTGCTGCTCTCGACCTGATGCACCATCGTGACTTGGTTCACTCTAGTCGACATTTAAAATTCTTGCATTCATCTACAAAAAAAAAAGTCTAAAAAAAGTTTTATTTCTTGTATCGATTTAAATGGAAGAAAAAATAAAGAAAAAGTTTAAATCGATTTTTCCACTAATTTTAATAAACTGCTTCTATTACATAAACAAACATAAATTTTTCTTGTATTGATTTCGCCAGAAAATTGTTTGCTTAGCTTTTCTAAAAGTCTGTGAATTTGCTCGAAATTAAAAATATAAACCCTTGCTTAATTGAGTTCCTACAATAGGTTTTTCTAGTTGATCTTGGTAAAGTATTCAAAACTTTGTTTTTTTAATGAATTTTGGCTCTCTATTATCAGAATAACATATGATAATTGCGATTTCTATGGTAACTTCAAAAATTCCAAGCAAAAATTCAAGTAGTTATTTTAGTTTGCTAATCTTGAACTAATCCGATATAAGGAAACAAGTGGCACGTAATTTAATAAATTTTAAATTACGCAATTGTTCAACTTAGTCAAATAGTAATGAATATTTCTTGTTTTAAATTCATATTTGCATTTTCGATTGATGCTTGTCGACAAGTTGGTTCTAAATCTTGTCCCATTTGAATTTTAGTTCGTCTAAAAACTGCTTTTGCTCCTAAGAGAAATATTGAACAAAATAAAGAATTTTTTTCTATTAGAAATATTAGTTCATTTACGTCAGAAAAAATCTCCCGAAAAAAATTTCCAATTTTCGATTGATCAAATAGCATTACGGTGCAATTTTAGACTAAATCAAACAACTTAAAATAACTCAAAAAGTATCAATATCTTTAGCCATTTGTTCCGGTTTAGTTATGGAAAACTCGTACTGAATTAATTTTAAAAAAATAAGAAAAATCATTTACATTTTTTCCATCAAAAGCAATAATTAATCAAGCTACCTTTTTTTCAGACTTACTTAATATTTTTAATAATTTAATAAAATTTAGCAAAACCATATTTTGATTTTATTTACTCTTTTAAAGGAAAATACTTAATCTTAATGGCTTTGGACATCTGAAATTTTCTAAAATTTGAACCACTGTGGAGATTTTGATTTGAAAAAAATAAAATTTTTTATAGGTATAAAATGTTTACAGAACACATTTGGATAACAATATTATACAACAATTTATTATAAATTTTTTAAGATAAAATTTGGCGGTGAAAAAAAATTAATCTTACTACCTTAAAAACTAAACACTGATCACTAGATTTTCTCGCATTAATTTTAAATGGTGTGATGTTTTCACTTGAATGGGTCAGCTGAGACAAAAAATGGTAAATGTTATTGGAATTGCAAAATTCTTTTAGGATTTACATTTTTTTATCTGAAATTACCATTGAAAAAGGATAAACTAAATGACAAAACAATGTCGATATGCAGCAAGAAATGAGACTTTTAAAAATAAAGAATCCAAATAATCATGAAGCTAGTTTATTTTATAGGGTAATTAAATTTCAAAGATCTTTTTAAATACTAAGCCATTTGAGTTTATGTATTTAGCGTGGTGTAAAGAAAGCTTTTCGTTTATATATCAACAAATATTTTTTCAATTAACTTAGAAAAATAAAGAAATACCAATTAGAAGAAAACCTCAATTCCAAAGGCTCACTTAAGGAAAAATTTAAAATAAAACTCTTAATTTTTGTTTCTAAGTTTCTAAACATTTAGAATAAAAATGAGAAATGAATTTTGTTTTTATAAACTAAATATCAGCTGAAAGAAAAAGAAAACAGATTTGTGTCTGAAAAATGAGCTCTTATTTATTTTTTAATAAAATTTGTTTCCTGAAGTGTTTTTTTTCTGTCAAAATTAATTGAGTGTTTATCTTTACACTTTACCTTAGTAGATTGCTCATTTAATTCAATCACATTTCCTGTCAAATTTAAGAAAAAAATATTTAGCCTTTATGCAAAGATTATGTAATTTATTCTCTCATTGTCTTAGGATAAAGTCAGTTTGCTTTTGAGATAGCTTACGCTTGTATAACATTCTGAGCTATTATTTAACAAAAAAAAGTTGCTAATAAATAGAAAAAGGGAAAAAAGTGCCATTTAAATCTAAGAAATTGTCGTTGTTGGACTCGAAACCAGTTTCAGCTTTATTTAGGTTAAGTTGCTAAGAATTTTAATGCTGTTTTGCATTTGATATTCGTGTTCTATTTAAATGTTCCAAAATTTAAATAAACAAACATTCTTAATACAGCAAAAGAATACTTTAAGATTTGGTTATTTTTAATTTTAATTAGTTTTTTCAGTATTAATTGCTGTTTTGAATCTGATGAATTTAAAAATCTAACATTTTTCATTTGAAATTCAGATTTTAACCTTCTATGTTTATTTTATTCTAATTGCCTATAAACAAATTTTTTAATTTAAATCATCGCTTTTTTTAGCAACAAATATTAATTTAAGAGAATCTAAAAAAAAAGTCTTTTTTATTGATGTTATTTTATTTAATTATTTTTTATTTTTAAAATTGGACTTCTTTTTACTGAAAAGCAAAACCTAATCAAACTTATTTTGTTTAGCTAATAGACTCTAAAATTAATTGAACAATTCTCTAGACTCTTATAAAATTTTAAAAATGTTGATTAATGGTAATTTACCTGAGTCTAGTCTGTTGGAGATTTTAGTCAAAAATCATTATTCACAAGTTTTTTTATTAAAAATTATTTGAAGTTCTAAAGGTCAAGCTTATTATAATTAACTTAATATGACTTGCTATTAAATCATAAACTAGAGTCTTGAATTTTCTACCAAATTTTATCAGAATTCTTTTTTTTAAACTGAGAAAAAGAAAAATTAAGAAAATAAAATTTATTAAAATAAGAACTATTTTGGCAAAGTAAATTTAATATTAAAAATTGTACACAAAATTTTTTTAGAGTTTTTTGAAGAGCTTGCAAAAAAATTAAAATATATTAGAATTAAAATTTAGATTCTATTTTGACCATCTGATAAAAAATTCTTTATTAATTACCTTTAAATTTGGATTTAAGTTAGATGTCAAAAAATCAGATGGTTTTAAAATATGTTTTTAAAATAAGAAAAAAAATTTGACTAGTTTCCTCGGCATTAATTATAGATAATCTAAAAAAAATAAATTAAAAAAAATCTGCTTGAAAATTTTATCAAGACATTTAAAATATTTCCTAATTTCCATGTTATATATTAAAACTGATATCTTTTCAAATTTTAGAAAAAAAATCAAAAAATTATAAAATTGAAACACTTCAAAGAATGAGAAATGCAAGAAGATCAAAAATGACTTATAACAATCATGAATGCCTTTTTCTTATACTGGAAATAGAAATTGGATGAAGAAAAAAAAAGAATAAAGTTTTCATCAAATAATGGTAGTCTTATTCTTAAAGGAAACTTAATTTTTTTCCCATTTTTTAAATGATTAAATGATAAATAGTCAATGACTTAAAGCTAGGTTCAAGTTTGCTTATCAAATGACCAGTGCTAATCCTTTTTTAAATAATAAATGATCAATACACTTGAGCAATTTGAAATTTTCTTAAGAAAAAGGTATTATGATTTTTACAAAATGATATTTTTAATTTTTTCTAAAAGTTGTAAATTTGTTTTGAAAGTGTAGCACGGTGCAACAAGCATTGTTAAGTCAATTGCCAATCTGCTAACCACGGAAAAAATCTCAGAAAAATCAAATTATCAACTACTTGAATAAAGTTATAAATTTTTATCATTTTAATTGACAAAATATAGCAATAATAATCGAAAAAGTTTGAAAGTTTAATGCTTTGTTAATGAAAAAAAATTCATCATTATTCCAAACCATACCAATTGTACCTAAAAATGAAATAATCTGATCTAAAAAAATTTAAAATCTAAAATAGGATTAAAATTCAGTAAGTGAAAGTTTTGGTTTAAAATCAAATCTTCAAAAATACAAAAATTTAGTAGAAAACTTAAATTTTTTAATCTAGAGAATATTAAATAAGAGTGAATAGAAATAAATCTTATTTTCGAATAAGTCATCAATTAAACTCAAATTTTTTTAAATCTAAATGAAATAACATTTTATCGGCATGAGTCTTTTTATACATTAAAATTGTTTTCAAGACAAGATTATAACGTCTAGGATAAAAGCATTTTAAACGAGAATGTGTCAAAAATAAAGCTATAATCTTTGCTTTTACTAAAATGAAACAAATTTGTTTATCATCACAAGTGTTAAATACATATTTTCTAACTTGACACGTTTTCTCAGCAGCAATACTAAATTTTTATAATCAAATCAATATATCAAGGATTTTCTCGAATGTTTAATTTGAAAAATATTTGAACAACTTTGTTAATTGTTAATAGTTAATTTCGATTTTGAATTCCGAAATATTATTAGCTAAAAATTGCAAATTGACGATTTGAAATCTCAAAAAGTCTAAAAAGAATTATTAAAAAAAATAAAAAAAATAAAATTGAATATTTTATTCGAAATTGGTGTAAAATCTGTAGACTTCGCATTTCTCATTAAGTTAAATATCAACTAAATATTAAATTTAAAAAAATGAAATAAATAAAAAAAATTATTTAAAAATACGAAAAGGTTTGTTTGTAATAAAAGTCTTCAAAATATTAGCAAACTTATTCTAAAATATTTAGTTTATCATTAAATGCATTTTTTAAAGAGTTTTAGTTAAACAAAAATTTCTCTGATTTTACACATGGTTTAATTTTTTGTGTTTGAATTAAAAAATGTATCCAATGTTGAAATAACAATGAAAAAGTGCGATGTTTCAAATATTTTTTTTCAGTTTCAAAAAAAAATAGTTTTAAGTTAAATTTGCAAGCATTTTCATATTTGAAATTAAACTCTTTGGTGAAATAGAATCAGTTTAATTTTTATTTGGAAATTTCATCAAAAAAAATTGAAAATTCTTAACGTTTAAACAATTCAGTTAGAATAAAAACATATGAAAAAACTAAAAATAAAGTTTAAATAATAAAAAAAAAAATGAATATAAAGAAAAAAAATAGATAAATAATTCATTAAGATTAAAGTTTATATTCCATCGTTGAAAAACTGGGTCTAGTTGATTAGGTGAACCATAGTTCACTTATTATCCGAAAAATTCTTGTTCTCAGGTTTTGTGAACTATTGTTTCACCCAATATTTTTGTTTAAAATATAATTTATTTAATTATTTATTTAGTATTCAATTAAAGCTAATTCTAACGATATAATTTAAATTTTAAAAATTAAAAAAATTAGATTTATCAAAACCTAATTTTTAGATTAGATTTATGATATTAAGTTTTTTAAATACCAAAACCAAAATAGAATTAGACGAACAATTTTTAGATTATGTGAACAAATTGAATAAAGCTGTTTAATAGAATGCCTAATTCTCGAAACTGATGTGAAAATTAGTTAATAATTATTTTATTTTTAATTTGAAGGAGCTTTAGAAATAGCTTAGCATTTGCTGTGATCTAGATGACTTGATATTACTCTTTCAACAATCCCAAATACCCAAATGCTCTCTTTACTTAAATCTTTGCCTTTCAGCATAAAATAATAAAAATTAAATAAAATAAAAATCATTTTTTCACCCTTTAAGTGTTTGACTTTGGGAAACATAGATTCATCTATTTCGCAAAATTTACCTACTCCGTTCAACTTAAAATTTTCTATGTAATTATTTTTTCTTTCTTATTTTTTATCATTACATTAGCTATTTTCTGTATAGATGAAAAAATTCATAATTAGGTGAACAATTTTTTGATTAGATCAACTAATAGTTCATAAGGTGAACCATAGTTTACCTAAGCGACTAGACCCGAAAAACTGAGTTTTCTTCTTATAAAATTTTTACTTAAGTGATAATTTACTTTCGTTTGGTGCATTTTATCAAATACTTAATTTATGAAAAAAAAGGAAAACAGAGCGAAGATAATTTTTTAAACTACAAATTATCTTTAAGGATCATCATACCATAAACCTTAAGTCAAAATTTATTAAATTATTTTATTTATTTTTTGCTATATTAACTTAAAATTATTTTTTTTTTAAACTGAAAAAATATTTGAAACATCGCACTTTTTCAATGTTATTTCAACTTTGGATACATTTTGTAATTCAAACAAAAAAATTAAACCTAATTATTTTTTATTTATTATTATTGTCCAGAAATTACACAAGGCTCGATATTTTTTGAAATCGATTTCTGAATGTTTTTTTTTTAAATAATTCTTTTTATAAAATAATGACTTGGTGATGATAAAATTATTTTATAATATCTCAAAATGAAAAAAAATCTATGAATAATCAAATTAAAAAAGATTTAAAAAAGATTTAAAAAAATTAAAAAAAAATTAAATTTCGAAAAGATAAGATATTTTATTAATAAAAATAAAGTTTCATTACATAGCTTTATTTAAATGAGATTACAGTTGAATTATTTGAGTCTACGTTGTATCATAAGTAAAAATTCGACTTAACTTCAATTTTATTTTTTCTAGTCAATAATTGTCTTATTATTTTAATTTTTTCAAGTTCTAACATGAATCTTATTCATTATTTAAATAAATTTGATTTTCATTTCGAGCCCTTTTTGTATTCAGTTTTTCCGAATTTTGAATTTTAATCAAAATATTAAATTCGGCTATTAACACAAGGTTTCCATTTACATATCAAGAATTGTTTGCTTGTTCATCAGAAACAAAATTAAAGTTATATTTTTTGGTTGGTTTATCATTTATGTAATCAAAAGATTTTGATATTGGAATTGTAATTTTTTCTGTTTTTTTTTTGATTTCCCAATGCCTCAAAATTGAATTTATCAATTAAATAAATTATCTTTAACTCTTGCGTGACGTTTTAATTAAATAGAATATATTTTTAATGCGATCTGAGTAATTTAGAAAAAAATGGTTCAATTTTTGATTTAAACTGGAAAAATATAATCTTTATTTGGCAGTTTTTTTTTTCTCGTTTGAAATTTTTGTCTCATAAATGTCAAAGATTAGAAGTTCCAATTAAGTTGGATCAAATTAAATCAAATAATTTGTTTAAAAAAGTATATTCCTTTGCCTTTTAATTAAAAATAATTCCAAAATAAAATAAAAATAAAAAAAAGTTGCCATTTATTCTATGATAAAATGATTTTATGTTCAAAGGCATATTCATTTAAAAAAATCAAAATTTTAGATTATTTTTATTTATTTAGATTTAATTGTTAATCCTAATAAATTTTCAAATAAATTAACAATTCGATTCGATTTTTTCGCCAACAAAAAAATTGAGAATTGAAAAATCATTATTTAAATGTCGACTGTATTCTTAAAAAACTTGATGGACATCAATTTTGGAAAAAATTAAAAAAAATTTTCTTAACGAAATTAATAAACCAAAAGGCTCTATTCTAAATTTTTAATGTAAATAAATCAAAAAACATGCCTTAAAGGACAATTTTAAACAAAAATAATGGAAATTTAAACTTTAGAATTAGCAATTTCATTTAATTCGGTTGAATTGTTACGAGTAATATTCTTGCTTGGTACTTCGACTATTTTCCCTAATTTGTTCTCATAAGGCAACAACGGTTGTTCAACAATTAATTTCTTATCATTATTATTGTAGTATTTATTATGATCATCTTGCTCTATATCATGGACACTATTGACCGTATCATAAGACCCTTGGTACAGACTACTATTGGAGCCATCATTCAAGTCCTTTCTGGTACCATTGTTTTGATTTCTTTTTGGATCTATGGGCACATGACCAGCATCAGAAATATGTGAATCGTTGGCTGATGACGCTACAGCAACAACTTTTGTATTTACTCCTTAAATTAAATTACAAATATCAACAACAAAAAATTAAAATTGTCAAAAAATACCATCCATTTGAGTATAGTTATACTTTCTTTCTTGATTTTTGCGTCTCTCGCACGCGTATTTCACTTTTCGACTTCTCAATATTTTGCTAATTGGAGTTGGCATAGCCTCGATTTGTAAGATACTTCTTGGCAAAGGAAAAGTTTTTGTCTCTGGCAAAAAAAGAGTCATGCTCCCAAAAAATAGTGTCAGCAAACAATAACCCAATTGCGGCTTCTGGGATGTGTAGGCAAGCAAGTCTGGTGAAGCGATTGCACTGCCAATCATCTTCATTGCAAAGCACAAACCAATACCTTGACATCTCAGACTGGTCGGGAACAACTCAGCAGTAATCAAGAGCAAGAATATGAATCCGAATTGAGCCGAAAATTTACAAAGATAATACAATACATTCAAAGTAACCAGAGAATCGTTATCACGATCACCATTAAGGCTAATTATCAAAAAACCAAGCAAACAAACTTCAATTACAAGATAGGCTAAAAATATCATCCACCGACGCCCAATTCTTTAAATATTTAGAAAAAAAATTAAGTTAGATAAAATAAATTTTTCTTCTTTTATTACTTAAAAACACCTAAGACTGCAGATAAAATACTAGCGACCATTAGAGTCAATGTTGACATTGCATTAAAGGTATAAATGTCCATTTCTGAATTTTTCTTAACAACTTCAATTGAATCAGTAATTCCATTCGTGAACCTAGGAATAATAAAATCATTAATTTTTTTTTCTAAATTTTTCTTGTCTAAATTTACCACAAACCGAACAAAATAAGCACATAGACAAACATAGTTGGAGAGTAAATGAAATCGAATGGCCGATAAATTGTATTAGTGCTTCTGTAAGATTCCCCTTTGAGTGAATTTAAAAATCTTCTCAATTTCGAATTGTTTAATTTTTGTTTCTGTATCTCGGCCATGTCAATTTGTGGATATTTTTTGCCCAGTGATTCAAGATCCTGTAATCTTAAAAGCGGTAGAATGTCCACTTGGGTAGCTTTGCTGTGTTTGGCATGCAAAAAATCTTTGGCCTCTTTGAATTTGCTCTCGAACAAAATGCCGTTCCGCTTTGCCAATTTTGTCAAAACCTGGATGGCTTTGTCGTATTCCTTGTGAGCTAAGTACCAAAAAATGGACTCGAAAGCAATCCAATTTAATGCTGCAGTCAGCAAGATTGGTGAAGTGACAAAAATTTGCAATAGTTTCCATGACTTAAAACTTTTGGCCAGCCAGGGCAAGAGAAGCTGGAAAAAGCATACAACTATGTGAAAAAAAACACCATAAAATGTTCGAAAACTTATCGGAAACATTTCGATGATCGCTGGCAAAAACGAAGCTTGAACACCGCCGATAAAGAGACCGATAAAAAATTCAAAGAAAACATAGGATATAAAATCGTGACCGACCAGCTGAAATATGGACATTACTCCAGTCGACCAAATACATGCCAAGATTATCATTTTTCGTCCTCCTCTATCAGAAGTGAATCCGAGCAGCGAACTTCCACTAATGAAGCCGAGATAGTGAGAAAATCTTGGCACTGTGGTATAGTTTTGCAAATCGCACAAGATGTCATACTCGGTCGCTACAGTCTCGCCATACTCTAGCGAATAATTCAGTTTAAACTCTATAGATCCATCATCTATCAAATATTTGCCTTTGCCGGCAAAACGCTGAATTATCGAATTATTTCTGTATGTTGAGTTTGCTGTCTTTGAATAATTGCATTCCACTTCTGATGGTACCAGTACTAAGCAAAAAATTTTAATTAAATTTATAAAAAAAAAGAAGAAAATTTTGTAGGACTTTTCAAGAGGTCAGAAATTTAGTCATCATCTTTTGGTGTTGGGTTCTTTTTTCGAATAGAACAAAATAATTAGTTCAAAAAGAATAGATTTATCAATGAACAATCAAAATTAAAATTTTTTAAAAACAGATATCTAAAATTAAAAAAATAATTTAATGCTTCTTTCCAAAATTTTTTCTAGGGAACTCCGAAACAAAGCTAAATTCTGTATTCCAAAATGGTTTTTTAAATTTAAATTTAAGAGAATTTTGAATACGTAACACAAAATAAATTAAAAAAAAATTAACAATTTGGTTCCTCAAAATATTTTATTTAACGAGATCTACGATAATTTGCGATAAATAAATTGATTTACAAAATATTATTTTAAAAGTAGAAAAATAAAAAGTTATTTTCAATAAATTATCTTATCCTAAACCCCATTTTTTTTACTTGTTTTACAAATTTTGAAAAAAAAACATGCAGAATTTAAATTTATTATATTTTAAATTTTTTTTTCATTTTGCTGAAAATAATCTAAATTAAAAATCATTAAAAATTTTCTACAAAATCCTGACATAGCCTTCGGGTTGAGCTCTACAGCCAGCTCTACCTTTTCAAACCTTATTATTACTTAATGCTGTGAGTCGATTTTATTATTTTTTTAATCAAAATCTCAAAATTTAAAGATTTTTTTAAAAAAATATTTGATTGACTCAATTTAGGTTTTGAGCAAACGAACAGAAAAAAGTGAAATTTTTTGAAAATAGTCATCGGTAATTTCAATTTCCAAATTATTTGTAAAATAATTATTTTAGGATAGTCAGATTATTTTTATGGAAAATCTTTAATTTTATTTATCGGAATAAAAAGAATTATCTTTTATTAATATACATTAAATCAATTTTAAAGCAATTTTTTCTAAGTCGAAAAATCAAATTAGTTTGAAAAGTAATTAATTAAAAAGTAAAAAAATATTTACGTGTAAAGTCGTGAAGATTATGAACCCATCCGACTATAATGGCATAAGCGAAGATTAGAGAGGCGTATGTGATTAGCTGCCACTTTCCGATCAGACCATTGAATGAACCTTTTAAAGCATTGTCTGTATCAAATATTCGCTTATTTACTACAGCCATTTACACAAGCTAAATTTATTCGATCAGCTTTATTATTCTAATAAAACACACTGGTATCAGAAAACAAATTTATCTAAACAAAATTTATCTTATAGACTTAAAAATGAAAAATAAGCATAGATTGGAACACAATTGTATTCGGAAAATGAATTATTCAGCATAATTGTTTCTCTGGAATTTATTTAACTTTTATATTAAAACAGAGACTGTTAAAATTCAAATGTGATTTCAATTTTAAAGCTTTTTTCATTGAGTTTAGACTAAAACTAAACGAATCCTACACTTAATTACTGAGTGCTAAAAGCATGATACAAAGAATTGAATTTCGAAATTTTCTCTGAGTTAAATCTCAGATATAAGATCAATAAACCCTCTTCCTTGACTTATTTTAAAAAAAGATATTATTCTCAATTAGAGCATTGAAATTTCGATAATTTTGTTTATGAACAAAAATTATTAAAAAGAACTAGAAATCCATGCATGCAAGTATATAATTATGGGCTTTAAGTAAAAAATAAAATAAAGCCAACATAAATTTTTTTCTCTAAACTGTGTTTACGTTTAAGTAGTGATTATTTTTAAAAAAAATTAAATAAAGCGACTAGTTTTAAATTCTGGCAAGCGTCAAATTCACTGCTATGTTTGGCTGAGGAAAAAAAATTATGGAACTATTTAAACAAAGAGATATTTCGAAATACTGACTCAAGAACTAATTTTCCAAAATTTCAAATATTTGAAGCTGAAGTTTTTTTTTGGGAATTTAATTTTTAATCTAAAAAAATTCGCAAAATAAACATATCAAAAAAAATTGAGGAAAATTGATAGTTTTAAGACAGGCACAACTTTTAATGCACATTTTTTTAGGAGCAGTGCTTCCTAATTTAAAATAAATAGATAACTTTGAAATTATTCGATTCATTAAAGAAAGCATTCAAACGAATCTTTTGGAATTTTTTCGATGAAATTAAATTTTAGATGATTTTTTTTGACAAATGTTTATTGATGAGTTTTTTTAATAAAAATCAATTTCACAAATAACATCTTTTGCAGAATAATATTATAATAATTCATTTATTAATTTGCTTTTTTAATTAAATTAACTTGAATTTTTGATGAATAATAAAAATATCTCAGCTTTGATTAAATTTTTCTCAGTTTGATAGTTTTTTGAGCTTTGAAGCTTTGAAATTTTTTGGCTTTTTGCAAAATTAAGAAAATAATTTTTTGAACATAATTTCATCAATTTCCACATTTTAAAAATAATTTTTTAATAAAATTGTTGTACATTTGATGTTTGTCTTTTATTATCAAAAATTGGAATTATTTATAAATATTCAAAATTTGTTTGATTAAATTGAGTTTTTTTTTAAATGAAAACTTTCAAACATAGACAAAATACCTGTCGAAATTATAATATAAATTCTTTTGTTCAGTTTTTTATAGAAATTAATTTTAGATCAAATACTCGCATTGTAGTATTATTTTTTTACATAAAAAATGTTCATACTTTTATATTTTATGCTAAAGCTGGAAAAAAAATTATTCACTCTTAATAATTTTTAAAAAAATAATAAAAAAAAAGATCGAATAATCGCATGATCCAGTTCCCGAATCATCAGTTAAATCAGCCAAATGTTAAATTAAAAAAATTTCATAGAAAAGCCTCCTCTACTGATGCTTGGATCTTATAATTGAGTTTTAAATTTTATTTTTCATTTTAGAAATTGACCAGAACTAAAATGATTTCTTTGTCAAACAACAAAATAGTAAATTATTTAAAATGGCTTTATATGCAATACTTATTAAATACAGCACTTTATATGTTGGAGCCATTTGAAGTCAAAATGTTCAACTTTACACTGATCGCCATATTAATTACTTGGACCGTATCGGCTTATTTCTTTTTGCCGTCCCAACTGATGAGAATTTTTCAAGCTTTCACGAATGAAAATGTTACAGTTTTTATATAGAACTTATTAAAATGGTCAAAAAAAGAATGAATTTTTTTCCACATTGACTTTTGTATCTTAAATTTTAATGTTAATCTACAATAATTCTGATTTAAAATAAAGCTTTTAACAATTTTTAATCCTTAAGTTTTATTTTTTAAATAAATGATTAGCAATGAAAATTTCTTCCAGATCAGATAGAAAAAAGTTTATTTGGTTTATTTTAAAATAATTATTTAAATCATAAAATATCAGCTACCAAAGTTGGTAAAATTTTATTTTTCAAAATTGATACAGAGCCATAGCCTATTTAAGTCAAAAATTCGATGCAAAAATTTTGGTAAATGAATTTTTAATTTAAAATTATTTTAACAATAAGACCAAAAAATGCAAATTAGTATTGTAATATAGAGCGAGAGAGATTTGAAAATTTTCAAGTTTTATTTATTATGCTTTTATTTATTCTCGAATTATTTCTATGTTGAGGTAACTAATAAGCGACGAATTTATTAAAATCAAGCACGCATACACATATTTTGTTGTTTCAAAATTAAAAAAACAGAAATCATTATTTAAATTTTTTTCATTATAATAACCAAATCATTCTTCAATTTAAAAAAAAAAACTTTAAAAAATTCTAAGATTTTGATTTAAGTGAGTGAAAATGAGAAGCTTGCTCAAGGAAATAGCCAGACTGAGTCAGATCCTGTGGAGGACTTGCTTAGGCAGTTGCATGGTCAAATAAAGTCAAGCAATTGGCTCAGGGAAAATAATGCCCAAAAACTTGAGAATGAAAATCCAGAGTTGATAAAAGCTTGGAAAGAAGCAATTGACTCAGAGAATTTGCAAAAAAAGTCTTAAAAATTTTTAATTTTAGATTGACTGATTGTGGGTGCAACCCAACTTTTTATGTTTTTAAATATTTGTTAGTTTTTTTAATAAACAATGTTTTCGGCAATTAAGCGATTTATTAATTACATAAGATGGCTATACATGCAATACCTTCTTAATACAGCCCTTTATATGCTAGAGCCACCAGAGATTAAATTGTTTAATTTCATAATTTTGGTCGTTTTTGTAACTGCAGCTTACTCAACCTATATTTTTTTGCCAAGCCAAATGTTCCGCTTTTTCGACTGGATTACCCACATCAATGACTCAGCTATAGAACTTTGAATTAAGTTGTTTTTATGCAATACTAATTTAATTTTTTACTTGATCAAAAATGAGCTTTTTATGTAATTTAGCAATTCAAAAAAGTGATCAATTTTTTTACCAATTTTTTTTAAATAAAGATTTTTTTACAATAGAAATTTCAAAAATTGACTTCAAAACTAGATTTGTGTAGAGTAAAAGTTTATTTAAAAATTTATAAATGGAAACTAAGAAACTATTAATTAAAACTAGAATTACAACAAAATTGCGAGTTTTTATAACGATTTCACCGCTTGGGTTTTCTTTTTTTTATTTTAAAAATGACGATTTATGTAAAATATAAAATTTAAGTAGTCTTAAAAAAACGAGAGCAAAAATAGAATAAAAAATATTCATTTAAAATTTGTACTTAGCCATTTTCATTCTCTTTTAGATTTATGGTATTTAAAGCGAAATTTCTAAATTCATTATTCATATGTCAATAAATTATTTTATTGTAACATATTGTGACAATAGACACTCAAATTAACATGGCATCTTTTTTACATTCAAAATATCTCTTTTTACAAATTTAAATCCTTATTACGCTTTTTTGTTTTCTGTCAAAATTTTGGAAACTAATTTTTAGAAAATTATCGAAAAGATTTTTCTTAATTTTTAACTAAACAAATTTTCAATTCACTTAAATTTTGATAATTTCTGATACAGTATTTCCTTCTTCAATATTGCAGCCCCTTAAACCGAAACACAGCTTTGGTGCAATAATCAAAATTTTCACTTATGTTAAAACATTCTTAACCAAAATCGAGATGTGTTTTAGGCCTTTTTCTGTATTAAAATAAAGTTCTTTTAATTTAATGCGACATTGAAGCTTGAGACTTTATGAAATAATTAAAAATAAAATAATTTATTTTTCACAAAAAACATTAAAAAGCTTTTGTTATCTAAATCATACATCATTTTAAAATGAAGAATGAAAAATAGACATGCTAGATTTTTAGGCTTTGAAATTTTTTTTATTAAATAGATCAAGTTTATTTATTTATTTGTCATTTTTGAGAAAATTTCATTTAGTTTAGCAATGATGGCTAGTCAGGAAACAAGACTTGAAAACGAAGATGCATTTGATGATACATCAGATAAAGACGAACTTGAAGATGTTGTTCCAAAAAATAAAGAGTGTGGTCCTGGTAAAAATTTTCGAGAATCATATAGCGTAATTATCCCAATTTAGTGACATGTTACTAAATCAAATAATGACATGTCCAGTAAAATGAGCACTGGTTTTAAAAAGAGCAAGGATCAATTTTAATGACATTTCTCAAATTAAATTTTAATTTTGTTTAAATTTGAACCATGTTAAAAGATCCGACTTTAACATAGTTAAAAAACATATTTAATTCAATTTTCATTTTTTAAAGAATTTTATTATTAAAAAGCTTTAACACAAGACAAAAAGTAATCTAATGACCACTTGACCAAATCTAAGTTTTTGTGTCTGGAAAAATTAGTTCTATGCTTGTTCAATTGAAAATGGCTCCAGTCAAGTCTTCAATGTAGAAAAAAGCGTCAGTTTTTGGCCAAATGTTAATCTAATATTAGACTCTTATATGAAAAGCATCGATTTAAAATATAAAAACTTAATAAAAATCGTTAAAAAATACAAAGTCTAGCCGAGTCCAGTTATTTTATTTTTGCTATAGAATTATTTCAAAAGAATAATAGAAATATTTCGGTATTTGAAATATAAAGGAATTTAGTATATTTGAATAACCAGTCGTGCAAATCAAATGGATGGTAAGAAACAGAGTTGTTTAAAAGTCCCAAAATAAAATCAACACTTGCTTGGCTCCCATAATTGAATGCAAAAAAATACCACGTTCATGCTAAGCATTAAAAAATGACTGGAAAAAAT
Organism: Brachionus manjavacas; assembly: GCA_019054805.1. Classification (NCBI taxonomy): domain Eukaryota; kingdom Metazoa; phylum Rotifera; class Eurotatoria; order Ploima; family Brachionidae; genus Brachionus; species Brachionus manjavacas. The sequence goes on along the minus strand of JAHQIY010000003.1, from coordinate 8,384,796 downwards.
GCTTAAACAGAGAATTAGGCGGAAATTTTCGTGATCTTTTATAAACTACATAAATTGAAAATCAGGAAAATTTATTTGATTAATTTGTAAAACCGGAAAAAAAATTGACTTTGGAATCTCGGAACTTTGAGTCATAAAGATTAAGACAATTTAATACTTTAAGAATTATCTAGTCATGATATTCATCGTTAAAATATTGAAAAGTTTTTGGACTTTTTTAAAGAAAATAAAAGTCTTTTACTCGGACTTTTGAAAAAAAAAGTCCGGGCTTGGACTTGACTTGAGACTTGTGACTTTTAAACAACTCTGGTAAGAAAGTTACCATACCAAGAGCGTCAAGATCAACAAGTTTGTCCAAAATGCAGAACTCCAATGCTTAATAAAGACATTGATATTGTGAAATCGAATGCTAATGAAATAAAAAAAATTCTTTTCTTTAAGTATTTTTTATTAAATAAAGTTTTTTTTTATTGATTTTGTTAATGTTTTATTGTAATATAAATTTTTAATTGAATTAGAATAAAACCCCCAGAGAGTGAAAAAAATCTTCAAAATATCTTTGCAATACGAGGGGAATGAATTAACCTCTTTCATCATAAAAAAAGGGGGAACAGTTTCGACTGGGTAATAATTGCGGTGTAGATGATCATCTCAATGTAGTAGCCTCTGTGTCAGATCGGAGCCGTTGGTCAAAAAAGGTATATGAAAAGGAGATGAGCGCCTCCCCATTATCCACTAGGATAGAATAGGGATAATTATTAAAAATATAAAAACGCCAAAATAATATGTTTGTTAATTTTAAATTAACAATGGTCTTAAAAATCGAGTCAACCTAAAACAGTTTGATAATAAAATGATCTAACAAGTTCAGATATTAAAATATTTTTAGATGTTTTTGTATAAATTTTTCAAAATAACTAAATTAAAATGCATTTATGGCTAAGTTTCAGATTTTTGATGATAAAACAACTCGCTAGTAATCAGTGGTGGAACTACATAATGGCGAAGTGTGGCGATCGCCACACCATCTTTTGAGATATTGTGGCGTCGCAATAGAAGAAAATTGTTTAAAATTTAAACTAAAAAAGAAAAATTTGTTTTAATCTCAACAAACTATAGAAAAAAATAAAACAAAATTAACAAACAAAAACCTTCATTTATTAGATATTTTGAAAATCTAAATATACATGTACATGTATACTAAATAAAATTATTTATGTAATATTTGATTAAAACTTTTTATTTAATGAGAAACTAGCGGCCGAATTTTTTTGATCAATAAAGCAATACGTATTTTTTAAATGCTCCTTTTTCATGACTTGAAAATTATCTGTTTTCTCAATATTTTGGACGGATACAAAATGTATTTTGTTAACTTAACTGCTTTTCAATAAAGTTAATTTCAAATGCGGAGGCAGAGAGAACTTTTTCTGTTTTAAAAAGAATGATAAATTGTCTCCGAAGCAGAACAGGTCAAGAAAGATTAAATGAAAATGATGAGTCATCTGAATTACGAGAAATTGACGTTTACAAAATTGTTGCTATTTTTGCTAGGCAAAAGAATAGAAAACATTAATTTTTTTAAATATTTTATTTAATTTTGTTAAATTAGTTAAATTTTTCCAAAAAATTTTATTTTTTGCTCTGCTATGCTTTGTATTTTGTAAAAAAAATATTTTTTAAAAGACTGATTTTAAAATTTCATTATTTTGTTAAAAAGCCCCTCTAAACGCACCAATTCTATCCCCTCTTCTTTGGTCTAGAAGTTCGCCACACCATTTTAAACTTTCTGGTGCCGCCACTGCTAGTAATTGAAATTAAAAATTTTAATCCTTTCTAAATCCTTTGCAAATATTATCAAATACACTGAAACAATTTATTATTTAACAGTGGCCTAAGTAGCTTTAATTTTAATTTGATAAACTCAGATTTTTTAATTTTAGTATTTTCCCAGACTATTGATATTTAAAATTCGATTAATTCAAATATGTTTACTAAAAATATTTTTAATTTTCGACTGTTTATAATTGTTATCTCAACATGCTATGACTTTTAAATACCTTTGATTTATAAGGAAAATTTTCACTGATCCCTTAGTCATTTTAGTCTAAATTAACAAATTTTAGATGATCAACTAAATTTTCTTGATTTTCTTGATTTTAAATTACGCAAAAATGCTTTTTTCCAGGAAAACAAAAAAATTAATTTCAAAAAGTCGATATTTAAACAAAAATCGACATTTTTTAGCAAGAATTTAGGGCAATTTAATTTGTATTCTACTAAAAAACAACCTGTTTTTTTTGTTGAAGTCTTTTTCTTAAATTTAAAATAAAAATTATAAAAAAATAAAACAATTATTTTATTTCTTAAGTAGTTAAATTTCAAAATGAACCGCTATTTTGTTTTTATTCTATTAACGGCTATTACATTCGTTAGCTTAATCATGTCCTTTATTTATTTAGGAAATTTTCAAAAATAATTAATAATATTCTCAGTTTTTTCAGATCTAAAAAACACACTTTATAATCTTTTAAATCGAATTAAATTTTTTCTATAAATATCTTATTTTTGACTTAAAAATCGTGAAAATTTGTGAAAGAAAATGAAAACTTGTGAAAAATGATAGATGTGATCGTTTATGAACGTTCAAAAAAATTCAGTGTTAATGGCCATGAACGAAGCTGACCTTTAAAAATTCGATTTTATAGAAAAAAAAAGTACTATGCACTTTGAATAATTATTTTAATATATTATTAAGAATTAATTTTGAATAAAAATTTGGATACTAATTACAAATGTTTGATATTCTTTACAACTAAGTTAAGTCCATATTATAGTTAAATCATTTTCACTTATGAATCCTCTAGTTCTCTTAAATATTGACTTTGAAAAAGCGTTAAATTCTCTGAAGGAATTCTCCAAAGTCATTTTTTTTTACTTCCAAAATCCGTTTGAAGGTTTAGAAAGTTAGATAACTTTTTCACACTTGGACTTTTCAAATAATAAAAATAATAATAAAAAGCTACGACAAGTAAGCTTGCGGAAGCGGCCTACTAGGAGGTCGCCTATGGCAGCACACTGCGCTATACAAAGAAAAATTACAGAGATAGAAGAACGTAAAAGTTTTTAGAGTCAATAGACGTTATTTACAGTACAAAAGTAAGAAGTAAATTATAAGGAACTGAGAGGGGTATATAGTAAATATTGTTTGTAAAAAAAAGAAGTTATTAGGCAAAAACTTGGTGGCCGGTCATGAATGCATCGTTGCGATTCTTGAATTGATTTACTGAGTCGGAATCTGTGACCGCAGCGGGAGAGCATTCACTCATTGACAACCCTGATCATAAAGAAATTAGCCCTCTGCGTACATTTCATTGAGGCCTGACCGGAAAGTTTTCTCTTTTGCCTTCTTATTCCTCTGGTCTGCCCGAACTGGGAGAGTGAGCTGTTGTGGACCTGGAGGTTCGCCCAGCTCACTTCTTGATGCCGTTTATGAGCTTGAACTGTTGGATCATGTCATCTCATGCACGGCGGTCCAGTTCCAGTTCTTAATTCTCGTTACTAGTTTGGGAACTCTCCTCTGAACGATTTCCAGTTAGGGTTGGTCGACCGTTTTGAAAAAAACGGTTTCAAACCGGTTTCTGGTCAAATTGGTTCGATTCTTCAAACCGGTTTTTGAAACCATTTTTTTTCTCAAACCGGTTTTTGAAACCGGTTTATTTTACAAACCGGTTTTTTAAAACTGTTTTATTAATCTAAATTGAACTGTTTATACTTATTCAATTATTTAATAGATCAATATTAAATTTTATTTCAAAAAGCTTCTAAAGATTAAAAAAAATCATACCATAAAGAAAATATCAAATTAAAAAACAAAAAATTTTGAAAAATAAATATTTTTTACATTAAATTACTAAAAAAGAATCAAAATAATGTAAATAAGCTTAAAATTAAAGTTGAAATTAAATTTAATAAGATAGTTTTAAAATACCGGTCTGAAAAAAAAACTGGTTTCAAAAACCGGTTTGAAAAAAAAACTGATTTCAAAAACCGGTTTGAAAAAAAAACTGGTCTCAAAAACCGGTTTGAAAAAAAAACTGGTTTCAAAAATTTGGTTCGGTTTGGAACCGGTCGACCAACCCTATTTCCAGTAGCTTTATGTCTTTCTAGTTAAATAATTACGAATAATAAGATGATGAGTTTTTTCCAAATTTCGCAGTCTCAAAATTGATTGTGTGCAAAATTTAATTTATTTTGGGTGGTAGGGAGATGCAAAAGTTAATGTTTTTTTCAATATTTTTGAATATTTCATGGTATATTTCATTAGTTTATGCCATTAATACAAGATTGGTTATTTAATACTTTACCTTCAGAGCTTATTTGATTTTACGAAAAATATATTCCTTTTATATTTATATACAAAAGACTTAATTAAAATCTCAATTTATCAGCTGATTTTTGTTCTAATTGATTTCTTTAAAAATTGTTTCTTTCAGTTGAAAATTAAAATTTTTCCATTCAATATTCATTATCTTAATAGACTCTATTTTACAACTGAAAAGAACTTCATAACTATAGAGTGAAAGAAACACTTTCATTTCCTTTGTTGCTGACTTGTCGTAGGAAAATAAATTAATTTTATGTTTGGGAGAAACTAATTAATCAACCATTGTGGATGGAAAAATGGTTGAAAAATTCCAAAAATTTTATGTTTTTGTCATTAGACAAAAATAACTCGGTTGAATATAAACTTGAAAGTCCTAGAAAAATTTTTCAATTATTTCAATTAGAAAAATTTTCCCAATATTATAACATGAGCCAAGCGATTCTGGGTGCCTTAATTTGTTTCCGATTTCTTTTGATTGTAAGTGAAAGTCTTAAAAAAATTTTTTTCGGTGATTTAAAAATTAATTATTAGCTAGTTCTAACAACAGCTTTGGTTTTGATTTGCCTTGCTCCAAAAGCATCATTCGGAACAAATATCTCTTCTACATGGAGAAATGCAAGAGTTGCTGCAATCGTAATATTTTCAATTGCAATAGCTGCTTCAGTTATTGCCATGATTGTACAAATAATCAATTTGGCTATTTTATCAACGAATAGATTTTTAACAATATTTATAAACGTAAGAAAAAAAAAGTTTTAGTTTTAATAAAGTTTTATTAATGATCGAATGGTGACATTACTTTTATTTTAGTCTCCAGATTAGGGAGACTATGAGAGGTCATTAAGAAGGAATCAAAAAAATCGTAAAAATAAACTCTTATTATTAATTTATCGCGTAAAAGTGCTCTAGAATTTTTTTTTTTTACTTAAGGGAATAAAAATCAGTAAAACCAAGTAAAACAGCTATTCTTATATTTTCAGATTGTTGAATAAGTTTTATTACAGCTTTAGAAAATAAAACTTAAGTCTGAATTAAATTAAGAATAGTTTAAAGATTGTTTGGTATTTTGGAATATGTTTATATAATAAAGATGTTGAATCTATATAATAATCATGTTAATAACAAAGTTTCGGGGAACAATAATTTTTAAAATTTCTTTCATTGATTTTTTTTAAATTCATTAACACTAGAAGATCCAATTTTTTTTACTATCGGGACCCGGGAAGTCTGTAAAACTTTTTAATAACATTAAAATAAAAAAAAATATTTTAATTTGGTCGTTTTTGTCTAAATCTTATATCTTATATTTTATAATTTTTTGATATTATTAAAATTAAATTAAAAAATTAATTCAAACAGCGTAAAAAACTACTGAATCTTAGGAAAAAATAAGTACAAATAGAAAAAAAATTTTTTTAGCCATTAAGACCCAAAAAGTGTTTAAACTTTTTATTTAAAAAAAAACAAAAAGTTTTTATGTCTATTTTTTTATCTTTTATTGTACGATTTTTGGTTATTATGAAAATATTAAAATTCAAATATTTTAGAAATTATTGAATCTTAGAACAAAATTAGTAAAAACATTAAAAAAATTTTGACAAGTCTAGAAAACTTCATGAGTATTTATTTATGTTAATATTTTTTTTTAATACTGTTTAGTTATTTATTTGGTTAAATCTTTTTAAAAATTTAAATAATTTTTTTTAGGATTTTATTTAATTTAACTTTTAATAATTAAAAAAAGTCTAAAAAACTTCTCGGGTTAGTGTTAAGATAACTAAAAAATAATTTAAACAATGGATTTTCTAGTGTTGTCAAATGAATGGTTTTTAGTAAAAAAAATTATAATTAAACAAAGTGGAAATGGCTTAATTTGTAAAAACCGGTGATTTTTTTTATTTAAAATTTTTACTTTAAAAAAAATTCAAAAAGAATTTTAAGTATGCTGAAAAGGTTTCTAGGTATTTTTTAAGTCAGACCCTTAAATTTTTAACATTGTGTTCTATTCTTTGTACTGAATTGTACAAAACCTAATTTTGCAGTTTTAATATTTTTAAATTTAACTTTTTCGAAAAGGTTTTAGATTTTTTTATAGCATTGGCAATAGTTGGTATTTCTGTTGCTTTGATTGTGGGCGAAGAGACATTCACAAATAACAATTTTTCATCAGATGTTAAACGATATTTTTTTTTGGTATCTGGGGTAATATTATTTAAAAAATAAAAAGAAACACGGAATTTAACTTAAATTTAAGATTTTTGGACTAATTGCACTAGTTTTTTATCTAATCGATTTGCTAGTTTCTAGATGCTTTCAGCTTACAGTTGGTGATGATTATTACGATGATGATTTTAGTGTAACCAAAAGCGATCCTGATTGCGATTCATGCTGCGACCCATGTGATTCATGTGATCCATGTGATCCATGTGAGAAAAAAGAATGCGCTTGCTAAGAATATTAGTAATTGGATGTGTTTTAATTTCTCAGCTTTAATAAACTTTATCATTTTTTTTCAAGTGATTTTTTATTAATACAAAAAGCCAATTAATTATTGCAAATAAAATATATACTAAATAAATTGTTATATGTTTTCGGAGTTTAGAAAAATGGCTTAATTTGTAAAAACCGGTAGTTTATCTTCTGGATTTTCGTCCTGATTTTCTTTATCACTGACCGATCTCAAATTCTGGTAGGAATTGTTCAAGGGATTTTTCTGATTTGATGTTTTATATTGCCGTCTCATTTCTACCGGCAAACGCGCATCAATTCTACCTTTGTAAATGTGTCCGTCTTGGCCCTGCAATTGAACTTCGCTACGCTGGGTAACAATGGGTTGACTTACTGGCTCTTCCACTAATGGATTATTCACTTTGACCAGTTTTTTGTTTGGCACAGTCAATGTATGTGGTCCACCACATTGACGGACAGAAGCAAATAAATCATAATTGTGCTCGGTTAAAAATTGTCTTGGTAATAAAAATTAAAAAAATTAAATCTTGTAAAATTTGTGAAGAATTTATCTGAAAGTACTAAAAATAAGAAAATATCAGGGATTGATGTCTATTTTCAAAAGATAAAATAGAATAAAAATCTACTGATTTAAAACTCCCTATTAAGATATAAGAAAAATGGGTAGTTTTGGGGTATAGATGTCTACCTATTTAAATTGGATTCCCATTAATCATTTTATTACAAAAATTTCTATCGGAAAGATTAAAAAATTAAAATTTCAAAAATATTTTTTTTATTAAGAACTTAAAAAATTTAATAATCAAATACGAATGTATTTGATTTTATAATGTGTATTAAAAAAATTAAAATAAAAGCATTTAATACAGATAAAAATTATCAACTTAAAAATTTTAATGAATTTTAATTTGAAATATTGAAAAAAAAAATGAAGAACAAAGCTTTATTGAATTAATAAAATAATGGTTATTTACGAAAATTTTGGATATCTAAATTTAATTTTTACATAAATGCATTTATTTTTAAGTTAATTTAAATTTTAACTTCATTGTTAATTAAATTTTTTTGAATGAAAAAATAACTAAATTGTCAGTGAAAATTTTAGTAAAAATGTGAAAAAAAACTTTATCCCTTGTTTAGAAATCTAAGAATTAATCAGTTGATTAATTCAATGTTTTATAATTAAATCTAACCTTTTCATTGAATTAAAAAATTTAAAATTAAAATACCCAGTATTGTAGAATATTAACGCAAAGGCTGTTTTAAGTGACACATTGAATTCAATTCAATGTGATAAGTTATCAGCTTAAAAGAAATTGAAGAAATAGATTTCTTAATTTTTTTGACTAACTTTTGAATGTCTTAAGAACGAATTTAATTATTAAATTTTAAATTATTCTAATATATCAAAGATATAAATTGAATTAAAAATTAAACATAATGCTATATGCTTTATAAAAGTAACCGATATCTACCGATATTAAACAAAAAAAAACTGTTTCCCAAGAATACTTTTTCAATTTAAAATGACTCTAATTCGTTTATTAAGATCAAGATTATTAGTTACTATATGATCCAGAGAGACATTAACAGAAGAGTATAAAAATCGAAATAATACAATAAAAAATTCATTTTTCAATTGTTTATATGGAAAAAAATATTTTTATCTAAAGTTTTTTTTTTTATTTTGAGCTTTACATTAAATGATGTTTATTAAAACAAAAATTGAGTTTTTTTCGCTGTAATAAAACTAGTGATATAACTAAAATTTTTAAAGAATTTATCTGAGGTATTTTTCTTAAAATAAGATTTAAATGGATTTAAAAACAAAATTCTACTTTCCCTTTAAAAAACTTTGTCATTAATCTATCTTGAATTTACATTAAAATTAAAGATCAATACATTTTCCTTCGCTAATTGAAGTCAAGAATTAGACGTTTTTAATTATTAGTCTCTACTCTAGCTTGTTAATTTTATCTTTCTTGAAAAAAAGCAAAAATTTAAAAAAATTTTTGTAATAAATATTGAAGAATTTGTTATGAAAATGTTGAAAAAAGGATTTATTTTATTATTTTTTTAAATAAAAAATAGTTCAATCTAAAACATTCAAAAAAATTTTTCAACTAATATTTAAATTTGGAATCACTTTAATTTGTGAGCAAATAAATAAACTAAGTACTTGATCAAAAATAAAAGATAATTTTTCACACATTTTACAATATCTAAAAATTAATTCGATTTATAAGCTTACTGTTTTTGAAACTGCCTAATTTGGTCCAATTCATAAGTTGTGTATGGTCTTGGCGTTTGAATTGGTCTCATTCCTCTTTCTGCAGGAAGTGCTGGAATCGGACTATTAAGTTTTCAATAAAAACGCATATTTAAAAAAAATTATCTATTAGGATAGATTTATCTTACACTTGGCCTGAAGTCATATCAATTGGTCGGTCACATGAAATACAATGGAACCGCAATAGTTGCTTTCGTAAACCCGCGGCATCGTCTTCGGCATTAATCATTGGCGCCTGTACTGGCTGTACACTCTCTTTTTGTATCTTTCTCAATTTTTTCAATTGTTTTTCAATTTGATCTTTGAGTCCGTCCAATTCAAGTCTATCCAATTTATTCTCGAGCTCTTTGAAAATACTTTCATTGCCTTTTCTGAATTCTTCTTCCAAATTGTCAGTTTTTTGCTTACAATCACTCACTGAATGAGAAATTTCATTGAAATGATCGTCAAAGGCTTTCTTATTAACCTTTTGATCAAGATCTCGTTTATCTGCTTTCTTAAAAAAAAGTCAAAGAAAATTTCCTCAAATTTATAAAGAAAAAATTACTCTCTCAAATTCAGACCTGACCCAGTCTTTGTCAGCTTTTGTCTCATCAAGCATTCTAATCGCCTCTTTCAAATTCTTTTTTTTAATTCTTTTAAATAACTATTTATTTTTTTTTTTTTCAATTTTTACCATTATATCTTCTCTATTCAATTGTGTATTTTTCAAGCATTCTTTTAATGAGTCTCTAATATTGTCCAAAGAATTATTCAAGTTGGCAATCAACCCCTCTAATTCAAGCCGCTTATTTGTCTCCTATGTAAAAAAAATTATTTTAATCAAAAAAAAAATTGGTGTACATCGCTGAATTTTTTCTTAAGATCTTCCAAAATAGACTTAAAATCTCTTATGTCGTCTATCTTTTCCGCAAAATCATCCGGAAGTTTGAATGACTGCTGACTGGATTGATTGCTTGGTTTACGGTTAAGTTCCAACTATGAAAAAAGATTATTTTGGAGAACAATTTTTTGTTTAGTATACTCTTATTTGATCAACAATATCTTTAAGTTGTTCATGTCTTTCATTGAGAGTGCCCAATTTGGAAAGAATTTCTTGTAATTCCTTACTCGGGTGATGAGACGATGGTCTCGATTGTGATAGAGTAGAAGGTGTCTTTGTTCGTATGTAATTCTGCTCGTTAAGAGCAACTTTTTCACTTCCACTTTGTTTAGAAGTATCAGTTGGCTGTGGCGTCGGTGGTAGAGGAGTTTTTGCCTTGGCCGATTTTTCCCTAGTGTACACAGTCTGAGTTTCTTCATTTACAACTGGTTCTCGTTTCATCGCTGTATCCAAAGCGTCTTTTAAGCCTTTGAGCGAATTTTCCAATGAGGGCCAAGTGACATAAAGATCAAGGTCCGGATGCGTGACCACATTGACAATTTTAGATTCAATGGTTTTCTGTATAAAGAAAAAAAAATTAAATTTTGGAGATTTTTTTGTTGTTGTCTAAAATTACAATTTGGTCCATGATGTCCCTAAGCTTGTCATCAAACTTATCAATTTTACCAATAAACTTTTTCAATGTTTCAAGCTCATTTTCAAGGTCTTTCAATTGATCGGAAGAAGGCTGCAAAATACATGGCAAAGTTAATTTTGGAAAAAAAAGAAGATAACAGTACCAATGATTTAATTGTCTTGTCCACTGCATTTATTCGACTGAGCAATTCGTTGTATTTATCATTCAATTTTTTTATATCACCATCATTGCGGCTCTGATGCTCTCTCAGCTCATTTATTTCGTTAATCAAGTCCTGAACTAGCGAAGTTAACTAAAATTAAAAAGAAAAAATCACTCAAAAATAAAACCAAATTTCGAGTAGTTGCCAATTTTAGCTCTTGAATTTATTATAAAAAAAATTACATAATCATTTTTTATCTGAGTAATTTAAACAAAAAAAAATTCAATAAATTATTCCAAATCATCATTAGCTCATGGCAATGATGTTTTTCCTCAAGACTTAAGTACAGACGTTCGTCGTTTTAACTTAAATCCATTAGTTAAATAATTAAATTCTTTGAAAAAAAAAATTAACTAAAAATCTACAATTCAGGCTTCTGAATCAAAAAAAAAATTCTAATCAAAATTCATAATTAAATCATTACCTTTGTAATGCCTTCTTCATTGGACTCAAGTCTTTTGCTTAATTGAGTGTACTGCCATATTTCGAGAATGTGTCCCGATTTGGAATCTTTACTTTTGTCAATTATTTGTTGATTTGAGGGCAGCGAATTCAGTGCAGCCATCTGCTGCTCGAAGCGAGCTAATTTGTCTTCGAGTTTTTTAAAGCGCTCGAAGCTCAGAGGCTTAAGGTCCGAAGTGAGTAGCGAAAAATCGGATTTGGAATCCAATCCGTCACTTTTAGAGTCCTTTTTGTCATTTTTCTCGCTCAAAAGATTCACATACTTGTCACGATCCGCTTCGCTCTGAATGGCATCGCTTACCAATGTGTTTATGTCCGAGTCTTCTCCAAATTTTGGCTCATACTGCTGTAAATTTAGTGCTTTTAACAGCTCTAACAAAAATGTTTTTAGAAGATTAAAATTAACAATGCCGACTTGAGGTGACGAATTGAGTGCCAAATGAACCAAGCGATTCAAGCTCAACTCAGATGATTTGCTTATACTGGTCATTGCGAAAAGTTGCTTATTATCATCTCTTGGACAAAAATCTAAAAACAACTGCTGCTAATTTATTTTAAAATTTGTTGAAATTTACAGCTAAAAATCAAGAAAAGCTTAGTATTTTTTTGGTTAATACTGCTCTAATCGTGCAATATTATACCTTGTGTAAGTCGTCTTGACAACATTAGTTTTGTGTTTTTTAGCAATTTTGGATTTTATTGTCAAAATCTCTTGCCAAAGAATCTTATTCAACTTATCATTTTCTTACCTTGAACAAATACGGTTTTAAAATTCAAACTTTTGCTGGTTTCTCATTTCTAGAGCCCAAAAATGATCTTTTCTAATTTTCCTACATACTCGAAATTGTTTGTTGACTATTAAACAAATTTACATTTTTTTCTTAATATTTTCATCTAACAAACATGTTTTTTTCGACATTTAAGAGCGTTTTGTCTCTATGGTTACCATTTTTCTTATCATTCCGCTCTTTAAGTAATTAAATCTCATCGTAATTAGATGTGATCTTGACTGTTGATTTATTTAAAAACAAAATGATGAATGTGATTTATTTTCAGAAAGAAAAATTGAAAATAAAGGGAAATGGCTCTTTACAAACTTGGCCTAAAAAGTATGACCAAGTTTAAAATTTGAAAATTTTTGAAAATTATCTCCTTGACTATCAACTAATTCTGAAGATTTGGATCATGGTTTATCTGAAAACAACTCAATAAAAAGATCACTTTAAAACATTTCTGATTTTCAAAATAATCCAACTCTACAAAAACAATAATCTTATATCAATAAGAATTTATTTTCTATTTTTTATTTAAATAAAAAAATTTAAAAAAATTCTTAATCTATTTTCGGTTTCAATTAAGCGATGATTTACCCAGAGGCCAGCATTTAAATATCTTTGAATAGTAAAATAATTATTCAAATTAAAATAATTCGAAAATTTTCAGGCTGCTTGCTTTCGGGTAACATGCTAGACGACGAATTTAGCGAAAGAAAAGGTACATCTCTCAACCAAATTATATGTTAGCATTTTTCCATTAAATCAATAATTTTAGCCTCGAGTATCTAAAGTTTAGTAAATTAAAACTTGTTTTTAGATTTTATTTAACATTATGAGATTTTTTTTCTATTTAATTGACCTTTTTTCACAACAAAGTAAAGTCAAATAATAAAAAATATTAGATGAACTTAATTAAATTCTAATTTCATTCCTTAGAATCAAAAAATATTTATTCGGACTTTAAAAAAAAAATTTCGGTTCAAGTTTAATAGTTCATTGTCCAAATATTGACTGAGTCTTAATTTTCATTGAATTCCCATTGTATGAATATCTTAGATACCAAACAAATTGTGTTGTAGTGATTAATTTTAGTACTTTTATGGAGGAAAATTAGTATAAAATTAATGAAATCCTAAGAACAACCTATGTATTTACTTTTGTCAGCTGATTGAAGTTTGCTATCAATCAAAATTAGTTTCATGATTAATTTAAACTTGAATTCAGAAATTTAAATATTTGGCCAAACATTATTAATATTCGAATTTCAATTTATTTTGTCGATTTTAACGTCATGAAAATTGATGACAAGATTTAAGAATTCTAAAATAAAAATTGGTCTAAACTTTCTTGGAAAAAAATTGCGTAAAATATGAAAAAATCAATTGAAATTAACCATTTTTTTATATATAAAATTTAATTTTGTTTATTAAAAATTCTAAAACTTTATTTCCTATAAATTAAAGTTTCAAGTCTTTTTCTGTTAGTTTGTTTTCAATATTATGATTCTTAAGTTTATTTTAATTTCTTTGGAAAGTTTTTTATTCAGCAAAAGAATTTTTTTATTTTCAATATTCAAAAAAAATTATTTCAAATTCAAAAACAAGGAATTTTAAAAAATAATAAAATTTTAGCTTCCCTTAAGGTATTCAACAAAAAGACTGGGCTACCATTTTTACACAGCTTTGAGCTAAATATTTAATATTAAAAAAATTTATGGTAAATAAAATTTTTTTTTTGAAATCTTTTTTTTTCATTCTTAAATTCGAAAAAATAATCATTTTTTTAAACATTCAAATTTTGAAAGAGATTTTAGAGCTCATTTGATTCTTAATCATAGTTTTTAACACTTTTTCGATTCATCTGTAAACATAGAAATTTGTGGGCTTTTTCATTTCGAATAAACATAAAAGAATGTAAATTTTTTTTAATAAAAAGATACTTAAAATTACACAATTAAAAAACAAACTTTTAAGTAGGCCTTGTCTTTCTCGAATTTTTGGCAATGATGAAATTTAGTGCATTAAAACAAATCGAAAATTTAAATCGAAAAATGGTTAAAAAAACTAGATATTTTTAACCTTTTATTTTTCAAAATTTTTTTAATTCCTTAATTTTTTCAATTTCATTGTGAAAAATTAAAATCTGTTTCCCCAAAAAATCTAAGGATAAGTTCTAAATTACGTTCTTAAATTATTTTCAAAATTTCAAAAGGTCAAAAAAATATTAAATTTATTTCTTTAGCTACTCCAAGCCATTTCTACTTTGACTATACCTCTTTCCTTAGCATTTTTTTAATCACTTGAAACTTTTGAACTGTAAAATTGAAACTAATATTTGCATTCATCTTATTAAATTAAATTTAATAAGATGAATGCAATTTTCAGACTTTTGAACAAATTGAACGCGTCTCATTATTAATTTTTTTTATGGGACAAACTTCTTCATAAATACTTTAAGTAAAATATTTTTTTAATTTCTTCATAGTCTTGGTCTTTTTAAATAAAAAGCATAATTCATATTATCTGATTCAGTTCTTCAAAATTGAGCATATTTTCTATTTTCAATACACTTGAAATACTCGTCTTGTTCTATAGATACCTTAGTTGTCAAAAAGTGTTGAAAAAAAATCTGCAAAATTAATTTTCTTATGTTTTTTATTTATTTAAATTTTTTTTTTTCAAATTAATAAAATTCCTGATTTAGATCGTGGATTTATTACATTACCAAAATTGCTTTGAATTATCCATCATTTTATTTCTCAGGTCAGTTAATTCTAGCTTTGAAATCCAAATCACGTTTTTCAGGAATCAACTTTGTAGCTTTGCGCTGAACCCTCTCAAGCTCATTCATTTCTTTTAACAAATAAGGACACCATGCAGTGACAGCTTACTCAAGGTGTGGTCTTACCGTAGAACAATACAATAATTTGATAATCTCGCTTCAAGGATATTTAAATTATTTCTTAATTATACCCAACACTCTTTTAGCCTTAGCTGTTGCATTCTTGACTTGTGTGTCCCATTTTAAATCACTCATATAATACCCAAATATTCTCAACGCCATGAATATTGAAACAACTGGGCATAAACTAGATCTTCTAAAAATAGACTTCTACTTAAGATTGGATCAAAATTGTTTAACAAGGGTTTTACTAAAATATTTGGAGACAATTGACATCAAGGATGATATTGTGAGCGAGATATACAAAATAACAAACATATTGGACTTTAACCCAGGCACGAACACAGCAGAAACATGTGCAATGAAAAAATATATGATAAAGGACGAAATAAGGTGTGAGAGAGAGGACGAGCAAGGGGTGGTGTTGAATAAAATATTTGACTCGAAGGATCGTGGATCAATAGCGAAGAAAAGCTTTGAAATCTTAAAGTTCACTTAAAGAAATCTTAAACTTATATTTATTTTTATTTTTTAATACTATACATAATTTTTTTTATATTTCTTTTTATGCAATTTTTCAAACTCTTTTTTTTTTTTTTTTTTTTTTAGACTTGTTTTTCACAATTCTGCGGTATAGCACGCTTTATTTAACAGCGCGCTAGCATTGGTCGACTGACGGCCTTAAACTTAAAAGAATAAAAAAATACCCAAATATTTTTGGAATTTTTAATCGAATTGTTGCCAATATGAACTTCTTTGCATTTTTATTTAGTTGAGCAGACCACCCTTTGACCATTTGTGTACCTTATCTTTATCTGATAGGAGCTTACAAATCGAGTTGAAAGTATCTATTGTTGATAAGATCTTCGTGTCATCAACATGGGTTTCGCAATTGTTTTAGACAATATTCAACATATCGTTTATATAAATAATAAAGACTGGAGGACCGAGCACTGAACCTTGAACTCCACTGTTATCTCTTACCCAATTCAAGCTAGTGTCTCCTAATACTCTTTCAGAATGTTCTAACTTAAACGCTTTGATCCAATTAATCAGGCTTTAAAAAAATCAAAAAACTTGAGTTTGTACATAAGCTTTCTGTGGGAGGCTTTATCAAAAAAACTTTGTGAAATTTGTGTAAATGATGTCAACCGGTAAACCTTAAGCTTTAAAATTAGATTTAAACTAATTAATAAATTCGTCAAGCACGACTTTTTGGAACTTTTTGAAATCGTGTTTCTCAGTAAATGCTCTAAAATTGATTTCTTAATTCCTTAATTGTGGTGTCGCAACCACAATTGCAAACTTAAGTTTGCATTTATTCAATTTCAAGGTGCAACTATATTTATTTTGCAGCAACGCGCGCTACTTATTTCAAGTTTATTTATTTTCAAGTATTGTGTACATTTCAGATTTCAATTATTTTCTAAAACTTAAGCTAAAACTCTTGTACTTTTGTTTAATTTAAACAAATCCCCACGACTCAATAATTTTGGACTTCAGGAGTTTGCATAGAATAGACAAAAGTGAATAAGTGCTGTGGATTGTGAATAAATTTTTTAATTAGTCACAATTGATAAAATATTGATGAAATAAATCATCATTTTGATAATTAAAGCTTTTTTTTGCTTTTTAAAGTATACTTTAGAAAAATAAAAATCTCCCGGTACTACTGATCTTTTCCAGAATTAAATGGAGTCAAAGACAACCATCTCTCATAAAAAATTAAGAATTTTTTAATTATTTAATTTTCTAAGAATAATTATCAGCTTGAACTTATATTTTCATCATCGCAACTGAATTCTTAGACTTGTATTGCATCATTTTAAAATGGCTTCTATGATAAAATAAATAATACCTAAAACTGCCAAAAAAAAGACCAAATAGTAAAAAATATATTTATAAAGTAAAGTTTTAATATAATAAACTAAAAAAAATTTTTAAATATTCTTTATGTTCATGGATAGAGAATTCAAATATGTGTTTTGAACTCGCTGATATTCTTTTGCATGAAAGTCACAAGTAAAAATTTAAGTCAGAGCCATGAAGGGTTATTTTGAAGAAATTTTAACCACTCTAAAATAATTGAATTAACACTGGTAAATCATTTATTTTAAAATTGGAATTAAGTTTAATCAAATAATATTTTAATCAAGTATGGTAATTTTTATTTCTAGTTTAAATGAATTTGTTATCTGGGAAAACAATAAAAGATTATAAATTTAAATTGAATTTAGTCTTTTATTTTGAAAGTGACGATTATAATATAAAACTCAAATTCATTTTATTGACATTTGCAGCTTGATAGTAATAAAAATGAGCTACAGCAAGCAGGCTTGTGGGAACGACTTACTTAGGAGGCCATCTATGGTAGCTGTGTTACAGTGGCCATACGAAATAGGTTGGTATATTGTGATGGCTCTCTGAAATTATAATAAAAAAAATTTTTTATTAGTCACTGTACATTTTTTGCATAAAATAAAATTATTTTAATTTTTTAACCATTTTCAAAAAAGAATAAACAATTGCAAAAAAAATTACAGAAAAAATTAGAGTAACTAAAAAATATGCCTTAAAATTATATCTAATTGAATAAATGAATTTATTAGATATCAAGACAAATTTGAAGATTTTTAAAAAAATTTTGTAAACAATTGATACTAAACCATGATATTTAGGACTTGAATAGTTGATAAAATTTCTTCTTTTAAAATAATTTTCTTTACATTTTAAATTTGTATTAAGTGAAGATCGACGTCGATAAGACTCGTAGGTGTTTGTGGTAAAGCAAACAGAATCGACAAAAGAACCTTTTTTTGAATGCCGTCTACGAAGGAGAGCTGAGGTTGATTTGTACAAGCTGTCAAGCTCTTCCTGTTCACGAAGAGTCTCCTCGTGCAAGTGATTGAGATAATCGAATTTTTTTTGACTTGACGAAGCTAGTGTAAATAATGATAGCGACTCGCGACGTCGTTGGAATTGGGCGTTCTTACGCCTACAACCATCCTGAGTTGAACTTGATTTTTCATCGTCCAAATAAAAAGAAGTGCTGGGATTTCGTCTTTTTGATTGGGAGTCGTAATTAGTGATCGATATAAGAGGCAGTTTTAGATTTTTGCGATCCATTTATAAATTTTTATTTTCAAAATTCACAAACGCTTAGTTAAACTACATGAAAATTTTTATCAATCTTTGATTATTTGATATTTCGATTAGATAAATATAATCTGATTCTCATTCGGGCTCTGAATTGAATTTTTCCTTGCCAATTTTATTAATGTCAACTAAAGGGAAATGTTTAAATTATAATTTTATAATTATTAATAATCTAAAATTCAATTTATTCAGTGTTTATTTAAAATTTTCGATTATGATCTCTAGCTCGTTTATAATCAAACTTATTATTTTAACAAGTATTTTAGATATATATTATAAAAATTAGAGCTGTGACATAATAAAGATATTAGTTTAATTAAGAATTTTTTTATAAGTTGAATTTAAAATTAATATAATTAATGAAGCCTCAAATAGATGAAACATTAGAGTAATTAATTATCATTTGATGAATTTTTGGATCTACTAACTTAATAATCAAACGTCATTATAAATGTAATTAATTGAACCACAGGAAAATTAAAATTTTCCAAAAAATTTAAAGCCATTTTCAATTAAATAGATTAATTAAATAATATTCAAAAAATTATATCGTGATACTAGCTGTCATTAAACCTAAAATGAAAAATTTTTTTTTTAAATTTGATAAAAAAATGCGTTTGTTTGCAGAGGGAAAACTTCAATATCCGCTTTATTAAATCAAGTATTTTAATTAACCAAAAAAAATTTATTAGCTTATATAAACAAAAAAATTGACTTGTTATATAAAATCATTTAGAGAATGTAGTTCTAGGCTATTTGATATATTAAAAGCCTTCTTTTCAAGCCTCTGTGAATGTATTAATTTCAAGAGTATGACAAAAAAGGAACCCGATTTGCTATAACTGGCTACTACTTCCGCAAGCCACTGATTGCTGCAGATTATTATTTAAATAATAATTATAATAATAATTAAAAGCCATGAAGGCGATGGAAAGTAAAGAGGGACAAATAATTGTCAAAAAAAATTTTTCATTGAAATTTTTTTTTTTTTAATCAGAATATTAATTTTTTAAGGTCAATTTATTTTTAGATTTTTTTTTTTATCGGACACTTTAGATTTAATTAAACCTTTAAATTTATTTTAAAGACTTATTTGATTGCAAATTATAATACTTATATCACGGGTCTGAAATTAATTATAAGACCTTTCGAATTTTCGGTTGTTGATTCATTTTATTTTTATTAATTTATTAATTTAATGATTTGATTGATTAAAATGTCGAGAATAATAATAATTGGAATAAAAAAAAACTTAACAATCTAAAAATGCATCGTTTTTTAATTTTTTTAAATTAACATCGCCATTAAGGCGTCAATGAAAATTAATAATTTTAATGATAAAAGGGCTAAATTTGAGCTTTATGATGTAGGGCTCATGATTTCGAAATAATGAGCTTTTTTTAATATTCTCGATTAAAGATAGCATATAAAAAGTTTAAATTAATTGTTTAAATGCTATTTTACGCTAATGTCAAATTTTCTTCAAATATTATTAATTTGTTAAGTTATTTTGAGTTGAAGTTTTAACTTAGTCTTATCAATTATTGACAAAAGAGTTAAAAATTTTTAGTATTATTTTTTGTTTATAAGAATATATCTTTACTGATATTATGTGAAAAAATATTTAAAAAATTGAATTTCGCTTTTGCCTTATTTGGATTATTGAACAGTTCTTATATTTTTTAAATACTAAATTATTTTTTTTATCCTATGAGAAGAAAAGACATTTATGATTTTTCACATGGATTAAAATTTTCCCAGATTCTGCCCAAATAGCCTCGAATTAAACCATTTTGTCCATGTAAAACGTGATAATATTGAAAAGAATTAATTGTAATGAGATAGATTGCGGGAAAAATATTAGAAATAAGTTATTGGTTTTTTTAAATAAATCAACAAGTTTGCGGATAGATAATTAATTTAGATTAAAAAAGTTTTTTACTTTAGCTGAGCTTGATTTATGCTTGTAATTTAATAAGTTTTTAGATAATTTTATATTAATTAATTGTAGAATTAATAACAAGAATAATAAATTATTTCCTAGAAAAAAAATCTATTAATCAGTGCCTATTTAGGATGCAAAATTGGCCATAAAATGAATTTAAAAAAGGAATAGATTCTTAATTAGTTATTAACAAAGTGGTTGACATGAGAAAATAGAAAATTGAGAAATATTCATCTTATCAAAAACTTAGGCAACAGTTTTGAAAATTGATATCGATTTGAAAAAAATTTTTTGACTTAACAATAATATATAAAGTTAATATAGCAGTCTAGAGAATTTATTTAAAACCCTGGTAATGGTACCTTTTTTGCTAAATCTTTCAACTCTAATAGTACATTTATCATGATTGTTCATTTTTTTGATAAAATATTTTGAAAAATTTCTTAATAATTTAAGTTTTTTTATTTAGACTAATTTGAGCTGTCATTTTTTAAAATATTTTTGAGAAATGATATCGGAAAACATCCGGAATTGCTGACTCTACATGTAAACTTTAATTAAATTATATTCAAATATTTAAGAAACCTACAGTTGTGTCTACGATTATCAATATATGCATTTAATTAAAGTAAATGCTAATATTTGATTAGCTTTAAAAAATCAATTTTAAAATAAGAATTATCTAAGAATTAAAAATGATCAAACAAAATGCTTAAAATATTTATTTGAAGAAAAGTTTACCGGTCAATTTTTGTCAAATTAATTTAAAAATAATTTTTTTTTTTATTAAATTCTCAATACAAGCTCATTGAATCATGACTTTCAAAATTTGAAGCTGAAGTAAAATTTAAACTCTTAAATGACGTGGAATACAAAGGATCAACTGTATCATTTTGTTTGACGTTGACTCTTAATGAAGTAGTCGAAGCGTTTAGCTCAGAAGAGTGTTGGCGCTTTAATTTCTTCTTTTTGGGCTTTAGTTTTTTAATTTTCTCAAAAAAGTAGTCTACTATTTCATTATCATCTCCTTGTGCTTCTATTTCTTCTTTAACTTCATGGTACGCTTGATCTAGAATGGTCACAAACATACTCATTAGGCCCATTATGACTATTAAAATGAAAATCACAAAATAAACTGAACCCAACACGTAATTAGAATCCTGTAATTCTTTCAAATCAAACTGACCTAGTGAAAATCTAAAAGTACTGGTCAATGAACTAATAAAGTCTTTGTAATATGGATTTTTGGAGCCAAAAATAAGATTTCCAAATTGAGTAAAACCCATAAATATGATGCCAAATGTAGCACTAAATCCTAGCAAGTCCTTGTTAGCGTGTTTTAAAGTAGCCGCCAAAATTCCAATGTGCTTGTTAAATCTTAAAAGTTTCATAAATTTTAGGGTGGCACAGAAAACTACAATTGCTGACACTGCATTAAATATTTCGTCCCATAAACCAATTGTGTTGAAATTGACGAATTCTCCCATTTCACTCTCAAATACTGTTTTGATGGCTGCATTTGTGAAAACTGTCTTCATTACATACATTACCATTGAAATAATTGAAAAAGATATTATAACACATTCGTTCAAGTTCCAGAATTGTTTAAAGTATTGACATTTCTGTCTTTTCATTTTTAAAATTTCAAAAATCAAAAAGTAAATGATGTAAATGATGTAAATTATCTCAAAGATGAGGACAATAATTCCAAAACTTCCCAAATGATTGTACAGAGTAAATACCTTTAAATAAATTAAACAAAAATTTTTTGGATATTCAAAATATTACACTTATGGCCTGATAGGTTGTTGCTGCTCCAGTTGACAAATATTCCACAATCAAAGTTCCCGATGAAAACAAATTAACATTTGGATTGTATAACGAAAATTCCATAAAAACCGCTCGAGTTAGTTCATCGATCCATTTTTCGGATTTTAGAGCAGTGAGCAATCTCTGGGTTCTTTCAAGAGTTCGGCCCAAGCTCATGGCATAACCTCCGCCTTTGTATGTAGTAAATCTACCCAAGATTGGAGTACTTTTTGTTTGAAGAGTATTCTTTTAATTTAAATAAAATTTAGCTTGTTTTTTTATTTTAGATCTTATTTTTTCAATATTTTTTATAATTTAAGATCCTTTAATCAGGACATCTATTTTTTTTTTAAATTGAAGCAACTTTTAAATTTGTAAAAAACTTTTATTTAATTTTTAAACGATAATTTTGTTAAAAATTTAAATTAAATTTTGGCAACAAAATGTTTGCATTCATTTATAGATTATCACTTAATCAATAGAAAGATAAAAAATGAGCATACAAGTGAAATTGCTTTACTAAGTAATTTTATAATTTTCTTTAAATTTATTTTTCAAATTGAAAATGTACTATATATTATTTTTACTATTTTAAAAAAATAAAAGAGATTAAAAAGTAACAAAAAATCGAAATTTTTTTCTAATTGACAAAACCCTGATTTTCCTAATAAAGTTTGATCAAATTACACAAAAAATAATAAATCACTATTTAAAGAATTTTATAACGTCAGAAGATGAGCATTTTTACATTAAAAAAAATAAAAATGTTAATCAAAATACTTGATAGAATGTATGTTATAGCAAAAAAAATATTAATTAATAAAAAGTCAGTGAATCTTACTAAATTCGATTAAGATTTTTAGAACATTAGTAATAAAACCCCAGACTCATTAAAAAACTCTGTTTGTCAAGGTTCAGAAAAAGCATCTATATGGAATGAGCTCTCACGCTCTGTCATTTCTACAACCTCAACAGATACACCCAAAGACAAGTTTGAAAAATTCAGATCTCAAAAATTGGTGGCTAATATTACTACTATATTCAAATAACCCAAAGGTTATTCTTCTTCTTATGATTCTCTTATCAGATTGTAGTGTCACTATGATTTCATATCAAATTTAAATAAATTGCTTTCCAAAAATAAATGGTATTAATTAGATTTTAAAAAATCTAAAAAGGCGATAAAACAGGTTACACATGACTAACGAAAGCTAAATCAAATAAATTAACAATATTGGATTTACATTCTACGTCGTTCGGAAATGTTTATACAAAGAATAAGTTTATAAATTAAATAAAATTAGATTGAATTTTTGAAAGTTTCGAGGCAATTAATGGTTAAAAATTAATTTAATTTCTATTTATTTATTTATTTATTGGTAATATTTTTGAAATTAAATGATCTTAAGTATACCTGGTAACTATGTTTTGGAATTTTTTGTGTTAAAAATGTTCTCTTAAACTTTGCTTTTAGATTTAATTTTTAAAATAAAGTAATTTTGAATTTTATTTATTTTAATAATGAACTTTTTTTGTAATTCATATTTTATGTGGATTGTCCGAGAAACTAGGTAATTTTTGAAAACAAATCTTAACATACAATTTTTAATTTAAAATTACTAATTTACAATTTTTATGATCAAGTTAGCTATAATTAAAGTAAAATATGTAAAATTAACGGTATGTTGCAATAAAATAATTTATTGACACATCACCTTTTTTGACAGGCTTAAATAAAAATACATGTTTCCAAAATTTCATTGCAATAAACTAAGAAAGTTTAAAAAAAATTTACTATTGTAAAATTTTAATTATGGTCAATACAAGGACAAGCATTAGGTAAATTTAAATTGTAATAGCGAAATTATCCGCATTAATGACATGTCAATAAAATAGAGTACTCTATTTTAGTGACTGTTGGTGTTGTAACATGTAAACGATTCTTCAGTAACATGTCACTAAATTCGGATGATAACTTTATTTTAGATCTTTATTTTATACTTTTTTAGTAAAATTTTTAATTCTTGCTTTTTTTAATTATAATATTATTGTTTCAATACTAAGTTTATAATTTTTAATATTATAATAAAAAAAATCAAGAATTAAAAATTTTACAAAAAAAGTAATTTGATCACATATTATTTTCAAAATAGGAGAATTGTCCACACGTACCATATTTTGTGTACATTATTTTTAATGATCATAAAATGATTTGGTAACATATGTTTTTATTTAAGCATGCCAAAAAAGGTGATGTGTCGATAGATT
This sequence comes from Brachionus manjavacas, assembly GCA_019054805.1. NCBI lineage: Eukaryota > Metazoa > Rotifera > Eurotatoria > Ploima > Brachionidae > Brachionus > Brachionus manjavacas. The sequence continues at coordinate 8,360,611 of JAHQIY010000003.1, read as the reverse complement.
ATTTTATCGTTCTGTGTCAATATAGCCACCCAAAAATTAATAAATTATTTTAAAAGTGAATAATATTTGAAAAAAATTAATTAAGTAATTCCTAGGATTCTAAAGAAAATGTTTTTTCTTTAAGATTATAAAAGTTTGGACTAGATTTTTTGTCTACTTCTAAGTGGTTTTAGCTCTCGATTCCGTTTAAGTTGTATTATTGAGATGAGCTTTTATCCTTGAGAAAAATAATAATATAGAAAAATTATAATTTGAAGCTCGAGAATGATCGAGCTCGTTTTGGGTCAAAAATTTTTAAATTCCTTTTTTGGTGCTCAAACTTTTGAGAATAAAAAAAAAGTTTTTGTTAAAAAAATTTAATTTTCTTTTATTTTATATTAAAATAAAAGTTTTAAATAGATTAAATGAATTTGTTGATCAAAATTTATTTAATAAATCAAATTTACTGACCAAAAAAGTTAAAAATTAAATTCAATCAGGATCAGAATTTTTAACAAATAATAGTTGGTATACTAATAGCGCGGAAAAAAAAATTAAATATATATTAAGTAGTTTTCTTGCTCTCAGTTGTTTTGATTAAAAGTTTAACTTGACTGAATATTTTTTAATTTATGATTTTAACAATACTTTTTTTTATAAAGAGAATGTGTTTGCTAATATTTAAAAAAAGAAAACAATAAAAGTTTTTAAAAGTCACTTAAAATTTCACAAACATTTAAACTAATAAATTGAGTGGGTTAAAATATTTTCTAAAACTTGAATGCAAAAGTAAATAACACCTACTTGATAACACCATGCGTTTTGGCACTTCCATTTAGTTTTTCTCTTTTTAATACCAGCCTCAGCTCTTGTTGATGACGAATTAGTCATTTTGCCATTAATTATTGGCTTCCAACTTACATCATAGTCTTTGGTATCATCATCGACCCAATTGTAGTCATCCCTACAATGATCAAATAATTGGGCCATTTTCTGGTTAACTATACATGAATTTTCTTTAATCCTTAATTGACGTATTCTGGATGCACCTACTCGCAAATTGTATCGATTAAAAGTGGTCAATTTTTCTCTCCAACTTAGCTTTTTTTCGTTATACCATCTAGGGGCATACATACTAGGCACAAACACCTTTTCTATATAATTCCATAAATCATCCCGGCTTTGTATGTCCTCAAAGGCCGCTTCTTTGTTATTGAGTAGCAAATTGGATAAATCTTTGTGAACATAGAATGAACTTTTGGACCTTGCTTGATAAGATAAGAACAAAACAACTAGGAAAAATGACAGATAGCTTGCAGCTTCACGAATAATTTCCTTTAATTTGACAGCATTTTTGCGTTCAATTCTTTGGCGCTCTAATTCGTCAGGATCAATTGGTTTTAGCGTGGACAATTTGGAACGCCGTGACTGAGCTATTTCTCTAATGTCAATTTGACTTAGACTGGACAAAGTGGTATGTAAATACTCTTCGTCATGATTAATAATTGCATTATACAATGGATCACCACTGTCAATCAACGAGTCTTCTTCTTCATCAGGCTTCTTAAGGATCCAAGTAATCACTGCTGTTATAATGAACACCTTTAATGGATCAACCACTAGTAGAGATTGGAAAAAGGACATAAACAGTGATGTTAGCCAAGCTTCTGAGCGTTCTTTTCCCCATTCCAACGAGTAAAGAATAACAAAGAATGCAGGTACCACAATGCTGACAAAAACCACTAAAGACAAAAATAGAAAAAAATTGAAATTTTTTATTAAATTAAATCTTTTCTAAGCTTACAAAACCAACTGACGTATATGACCCAATGTGGAAAATTTCTACCTTGCTTTTTGTTAAGAGCGTCTTCTTTGGATTCACGCTTGTACTCCACATTACGGTTTGATGAAAACAATTTTTTAAAGCTAATGAAAAATTTAGTTAAATTTAAGATTTTAAATTTACTGGGTTAATAATAATGACAATAAAGGAAATACTATTTCTACAGACACAAAAATTTAATTGCCATACTTCAAAGTATGATACCAAAACTTGTCTAATAGACTTAGACTGAAATTTTGTATTCCAGTTCAAAAATAGTTCAATATTATATTTTTATTATTGTGTAGAATTCGACAGTTATTCATGGACGAAATTTAATATAAATATCTAATTATGTTTTTGTTTACAAGTGTGTGTATGACAAACATTTAATGAAAGTTAAAATTGAAATAAAAAATTTAATAAAAATACCAAAGTTACTTGAATAAAATATTGGTTATTGTAAAAATTTTAAAATTCTAAGACATGCTCAGTATTAGCAGAAGCAGTATTTAAGATATGCATTGAATGTATAATGCTTATATAAAAGGCCAAGAATTGGGCACTTTAAGTTATTTTACTTTATGAACAAAATGTTAGCGGTCAAAAATATGAGGTTCTTGTAAAAAAAAAAAATTAATTCAATTTTTGTTTTTTCCAAAATTAATCATTAATCATTAATTTTGGAGAAATAAAAAATTTCAACATTCGTTTCTTTTTCTTACAAAATTTTACGTAAAATTGCACATTTTTTAGAATAATTTGGAAAAATTTTGTAATGAAAATATTACTCATCGATATAAAACTGAAAGTTATCTAGATAGATTTAAAATTGAAAAATTTTTAAGAGAATAATTATAATTATTTATAAATTTTTAAAATAATCATTACTAATTAGACTTTTTTTCATATTGATATGCTTTAGAATTAAATAAAATGCTTTGAGAGAAAATTTGTTCGCCAAGTCTCTTAAAATTTATTTTATTTTGATGAGTTATATTTTCATTAAAGATTTTTACTTAAAAAATGTGTAATTTTATGAAAAAATATGTAAGAAAAAATTTAATTAAAAAAAAACTCATTTTTTTGGTAGTAATTTTGTAACGGTTTTACTAAATATTTTTAAATAGATTTTCGTAATTTTTCATAAAATTTCATATCCTCACCCACTAACATTCACGTTTGATCACGTAAGGCTACTAAAAATTATGTAAAATTACGAAAAATAACGTAATTTATCCAATTATGGGCCTTTTATTGAAACATTGTATCAGATGAAATAATGCACAGAATAAACTTTTGATTTTAGAAATTTATTTATCGATTTTTTCAGTTTTTGTAATGTTTATTTTAAAAAAGATAATTTAAAAATAATCTTTTTATAATTTTTTTAGGGCTAAAAATTTTCAATATTTTCAATGATTTGATTCATTTTTTGTATTTAAAATATTCAAACTCCCACATTAAGTTCTTAATTAAAAAAAGAATGACTTAAGGTCCCGCTTAAAAGCTTAAAATAAGTTTTTTATTAAATTTTTCAGTTCCAAATTTAAATTTGTCATTTTTTCTTTTTTTATTCTTTTCAGATTATGATCGGAGAGGTTTAGTCTTGAAATTTTCTCTTTCTTTTGAATTTCTCGAAGCTTTGTGTGTAAATTACTCTAAGACATGCTCAGATCTAGGACATTTTAGGGGATTAATATAGTATCTCTTTTCATTATTTAATTGTTCATAAGTTTTTTTTTAACATCTCTTCTCATCTCATCATCTTTTTGACAATGAAAAGAAAAAGAATGAAGCAAGACCAAATTGTACTCGGAAGAGAACTATTGAAACAGAGCTTGAAAGTATGATACTCACATAGGCCAAAACATTGTAAAAAATAAAAGTTCAACTCAAGACCAAATTTAAGTGTAACCTTTTCATAATTTAAATTTTTTTAAACAAACTTTAAAAAACAGCTTTTCTTAAAATATTCTAAGATTGACTTAAAGTATATTTATCTATTAAACTAAAAACAATTTCAAAATTTATTGTTGTTTTTATTTTGTCTATTTATCTTAAATCTTATGAAACTTTTTTTCGGAAGAATTCAAAAGATTTGATTTTCGGTGTTCCCATATATTCTAGTGTTATTACCAGATTTTTGAATGTGCTTCAGAAATACAGAATTCAAATATCCAAAATATTTTTTCTAAATTTTAAGTGATTCAGAATCCTAATTTCGGAATTTTATTTTTTTCAATTTTTCAAAAAAATAGATTTTTTCTTCTATTTTTAGAATTTGTATTTTCGAATAATTTAAGAAATTATGCAAGAGAATGATCAAAAAGATTAAATCTTTATATTTCTGTCATTTCTGATAATCAAATTTTCAAAACACATCATGATATTAAATGTAAAAATTGTTTCAATCTTCAAAAATGTCTTTGGTAAGCCGAACAAAATTAGGTTTAAAAATAAAATCTAATTTAAAATTTCTAATTAACATAACTATTCTGAGTCTTAAAAAAAAACGATGCAAAAGCCTAATTTAATATATGAAATAAATTTAAATCTAAAAATAGAATAAAAATGCATTTGGGGTATAATTCCGATTGTTTATGATACTTAAAATGTTTTTACATCAAAAATAAATGCATCAAGAACACAAAAAGAACACTTGAGTTAGAATCGATTTGGAAAAAAAGAAAAAGAAAAAAAGAATTACAATTTTTGTTTCGTATCATTCTTGGCTTCAAAATTCGATTGACTTTTTTGCTCTAAATTGACATTAAAGTAAGATGCTCTATCGAATCCGTCATTTTCAGGCAGCTCTATATTCTCTATTTGTTTAACTTTTCGCCAATACTGCTGCCTGGCAATGTGTCCCGTTTTGCGGGATTTAAGCAAACTTGCACTCTTAATCTTAGCTTTTCTGAACAAGGTCACAATGATCAAATTAACAGGTAAAACAATCATGGTGCTGATCACACTGGTGTACAGCTTTAGAAAAAATTAAAAAAATTTTATTTCATCTAAACTTTTTACTTGAGACATGGTGAACTTGACGGGTCCGATTTCTAGAACACCGGATTTGGTCTTGACATTCTCATCACTGCGGTAGAACATAGCATTGGCTATCATGGTTGTGAATAGCAAGGACATGCAACACGACAATCGCTGGACTCTGGTGAATGAGCTTTTGGAGGGCCGGGCGAACACAGAGAACCATAAATGACTATCAGTAAATTTTTTCTTTACCGACTGGGTAAATAAATGCTGAAATGAAACAAGATCATTTTGACACGCTTCTGGTATGACACGGTCTATTTGTCCGTCGCCTTTTTCAACAGCAAACCACTGGTTGCACACAAAATTGGATCTAAAGAAAATTATTATGTAAATTGTAAACAAATGGTGCAATTTTTACTTTTGTTTAGTCTGTAGATCTATTACTGTTGCCATGTTAAAATACCAAGATTTTGAATCGCCTTTGCCCGAGTTGTCGTGCCATATTCTCAGGTACTGCAACGAGCCCAGAGGCTCTTCAACACTCATTATAAAATTACATATGCTTCCTGATTTGAATGCCTTTGACAAAATTTTACTTAGTTTTTTTGTATTCTTCTAATTATTCAGGCCGATTGAAACGTGAGACAAATAAAAAAGACTAATTTTATTTTTCCAAAGAATTGTTAGTTTGCATTTTTTTTAAATTTATCTTATCATTTATTTAATTTTTCAAAGAGTCATTCGATTTTAACATTGAATAAGTCTAGCTGATAGGAAAAAAATAGATTAAAGAAAATAATAAATGTGAACTGGGAAATATCAATTTTTATTTTTATGTCCAAATCAATATTTTCCAAGTATCGATTTGGTAAAAAATAAAAAAAACTAGGCAGATTCAATTTCAATTTGTTTTTTATGCCTTTTTTGGCATTAAAATTTTGAACTTTTCTCAAATTGAAAAGTCTACTAAAAATTTTAAAAATATTTCTTTTCAAAAAAATTACTAAATAAATATCCGGTAAGTGTTAGTCATTGGAATTGAAAAAATTTTTTCTTTAAAATAAAAAGCTTTTTCAATTAAAAGGTAAATAAAAATGTTGTTAAATAGGATTAAATATGTCTATCTCATCTAAAACATGTCTATCTTATCGATCGGAGACATAAAAAAATTAATAATAAAATCAGCTATTTTTAGAAAAATATGTCCTTTGTTGTTGAAATTAAGATTTGATAAGAAATAAAATTCAAGAAAATTTTTTTTTCTTCACATTTTTGATAAATAAAAACTCTACTAATTTTTTTTGTCAATTTTATCATATTAATTTTACAAAAATTTCTCTTATTTAGATTTATAGAAAATGTTTATATAATTTTTTAATGGATGAAAATTACTATCCGAATAAAACAATGCTCAAGTGCTCCTTACGTCGTCGTGATGCCGCAGCAGATATTTTCGAAGGCATCAATTTAGAATCAATTAAATTGGCTTCACTACAGCTTAGATATGTAAATAAATGCAGCTATGATAATTCATGTCAAAAAAGTAGCCCACAGGACCTGCAAAGTATGCTTGGCTACTTTAACTTTGATCTCGTCGAAAATAAGAATAAACGTAAAGCAAGCGTCAATTCATTAACTTCTGTTAATTCAATGGAATCAAATCATAAATCAAAAGCCAACAAAGTTTAGTCTTTTTTTGTCTATTTTTTTACATTTCTTTAATAAAATTTCATTTACTTTTCTTTTATCATCCGTTAATTTCCTTACACCGCTATCAGCTTGATCGCCAGACAAAACGAACCCTATTTTGCTACTGGTTCCGGTTGTTTTGCCTACTCCAGTTTGAACTGAGATTAGATAAAAATATCTGTCTGTTGGCAAGTTATCAGCCAAAGGAGTAGCACCCCATTTTACCAAATCTTTTTTGTCTCTGTAGCGGAAATAAATCACGCTCAAAATATAGACTCCTAGAATGGAAACAACGGTGGCAAATACTGCTGCATTTTCACTTAAATCTTTGAATTTTCCAAATACCGTGCTGAAATCAATTGTGTTTGGTGGTACATAAAAATCAGTACCGAACGTTGTTAAGTGATAGCACAAACACTCGGTCATATTGTGAATTGTATTAGGTCCAACGTAGCACCCATCGGTTCCCCATTCGTTCGTATCTTCTTTCCAGTATTTGCATGCAGTGGAGAATATTCTGATATTGTAATAGGAAATGTAATGAGTTGAATTAGTCTCATTAAGCCATATTCTTGACAGGTTGGAAGCGACTTTAAATTTTTTAAATTAAATTGACTTTATTTCAAATGATTAAAATGCTCCAAAAAATTTTATTTTATTTCATAAAATTAATTTTTACACTTGAAATAAATAAAATCAACTAATTGAATTTTTTTTTATTTCAAGGATAAATTAATAATGAATTTTTAGATAAATTTTCTCAAGTCATTTTTTTTTAAATCGTTTAAAAAATCAATGTTTTGAAAATTATGCGCCAAAGATCAAAAATGTAATTTATTTTTCTAATAAGACACTAAAATTAGTAAAGGTTGGGTTTTTTGAAATCCAATAACAAAAAAAAAACATATAAAACTTAAACCTTTACTTTTTCTATCACTAATTTAACTTCACCTGTATATATTTTCTCTTATCTTTTAAAAATAAATTTTAATAAGATAAAGATACATTTTGCATTTACGACTAAGACTTTTTTAATGTAAAAATACTTATTTTTATCCGAAATAAAAATTATCACAATATATCTACTATTTATAATATTAAATACTGGGTACCTTTTTTTTATTTTTAGTCTTTATCGTTATCTAGCAAATGCTTGAGAGTTTATTCTTTCAATAAAACTTTAATCGGAATCTCTTCTCAAATCAAGCATTTAAGGAATTTGGTAAAAATATGAAAAGAAATTTTTTCAAATAAAAAATATTGCTTATTTATGAAAAAAGTAATTTTAAACGCATGTAGCATTTTTATAAAAACCAAAATCAATGTCTCTGAAAATTTGAAGAAATTTATTTCTATATATTTCTTCTTTTCAAAAGCAAGCCGATTCTGGATGCCAAAATAAATCAAAAATAAAAATAAAATAATTAAGCCAGAATAATAGTAAAATTTGTCCGATTTAAAATTATAATTTTATTTTTTTAAGGTTTAAAAATTGATAAAACATTATTTATTGTTTCTGATAGAATTAACAGAGCTAAATTTTGAATATAAGAAAAGTTTCGAAATTTTATATTTTTTAGTTTTATTCTTTAGCATCGAATTACGAAAAGTCGTAGCATATTTTATTTGGTGATCACATGAAAAAATAAGAAAATATTCTCCTCATTGATTTAAATAATTTTAAAATTAATTAACATCTGAAAAATCAAGAAATTATTTTTCGGTTTTCCACAACTTAGCATACATTGCCACTTAACTTTGTTGGAGTTGGATTAAATTCGAATAACTTAATAATAAATGTTTATTTCCTTTTAAATTTCTAATAGCGCTATTTATTTTTTAAACAAATTTCAAATATTATATTTGTAAAATTTAATTGCTTAGATTTTTTTAAATCTAATAAAGAAAAAATGCTACTATTATTATTCAAAAATAATTTATTTTCTTGATAAACCTTTAAATTTCTAGTTGAAAAATCACAAATAATATTGTTAGAATCCAAAAGTAAGATTGCTTAGTTCTTGATAAAAATCGTAACAAACCATTAAAAAATATTTGCTAATTTTTAATAGTAAAAAAAAAACATTAGTGTTTAAAATCTAGTAAAAACCTTTTGATTTAAAAAAAAAGCTCTAGCTTTATTTTTGGAGTATTTTTCGTTTTTTTTAATTTTAACTTTTACTCACCAGCAAGCTTTACTCCAATATAATATGTACCATTTCCTTTTGTTTCATTGTTGGATATAAAAGCAGTATACATTAATTCGTTAGATGAATCAGTATAAAGCAAGTTCGGCGAAGTAAACGCATAGTCATGATGTTTCTCATCCGGATAAACATTTGTTACTTTGGTCTTTGAGTATTTGATGTAAATATGATAAATATCACCTGGAATTTCAGGTTTGATCACCAAATGCAAAGAACTTGATTTGGTTGCCAAAAATAGCTGAAAATGTAAAATTTTTAATTTTTAATTTATCGTTAAATGAAAGATTACTTTATGGTAATTTATGCCAGTTTGATTTACATAAGCCTTGAAAAATGGTGCCGGAACACTGGCTGGTACTCTGATATTAAAAGGCTCTGCAGTGTTATTAACAACAATGGGATTGCCAAAGTCATCTGTCAGCTTTAAACTTACAATCATGCCTGAAGCTTTGCTTTTAGAGCTTTGTAGAGGGTTTTCATTTGATGCAACCATGGATGTGACAATCGATGAGGGCATAGACGAATTAGATGTATTTACCACATTCGAAATGACGGGCATTACGATTGACAAGCCACCCTCAGTGCTAAATTCAGTTTCACTTTCGTTCTCAGTGTCATTCAAGCTTTTTTTGCCAACTATTAAAGCCATGTTTTTTTGTTGTATTCTAGTCATATTTGAGCCATTTGAATTGCTTGAGGCTAACGCTAATCCAGCACCAGATACACCATTAAAAGTTCTTTTAGCAATTTCCGCCGTGTGCTTCCTTGTTTCCTCCTCTTTTTCGAATTGTATTTCTTCCTGAATCAGAATTTCTTCGTAAACCTCATCCGGAAAATCATCACAGTCATCACATTCATAAAATTCAAGCGGAGCTGTTATTTTGGCCGGTAAAATAACAGGCGGTTTTTCCTCCTCTGGCTCCAAGAGACCCGGGTCAGTAAAATTGTCTTGAGCCATAGGAACTGTTTTAATCGCTGCGTCAAAAGTATTTCCAGTTGCTCCCAGAATTGAAGATGCTATTTCATTAGCCATTTCAGGGCCTTGGTCTCCCAAATTTTTAGCTTTTTCACCCATTTTTTCAATCGCAAAACTACCACTATCCTGGTTTTCTATTGGCATTTGATCCGAATTCGATGACACTGAACCAACTGTTTGAGCTGCGGTCAAAATTGAATCTTCATCATCTACACGATCAACTATATTACCTACAGTGCCCAACATACGGTTGCGGATCTTTAAACAAATTTTGATATTTTATAGATTCAAAATCTTTCTAATTATGTTATTTTTGGTAAAATTTTTTCCAAGTTAAAAAACTATAAAATTTGAAAAGCAAAATTTAAAAATTTGAAATTTTTTTTTAGAATATTTGATTGGAATTTTAATTCTTTAAAAATATCTATTCAATTTTTGTTCACAAATATATTTAAAAATGATAAAATAAAAAAAGAGAATTTTTATGAAAAAAAATTTAGAGCAAGTTAATTTTGTAAATTTTTTAAATTAACACAGTAAAATTAAAGTTCAAAAAAATTAATGAACGATTACAAAGAGCTAACATTTGGACAAAGTGTTTAACCATGTAATAAAATTTATTTCAATTTTATTATTTACTTCAATTTGAATAAGTTAATTTAATTTTTTAATTTTTTTTTTTAAAATTAATATCACTTTTTTTGAAAAAACGCTAAAAAAGAAATGCTTCCTTAATAATAGCTAAATATTTATTTTAAATTGGTAATAAAAGTCAGGTTTTTATAAACAAAATTTTTTTAAATACATGATAGAAATCATAAGATTTTTTTTTGTCGATAATAAATTAAAAATTTTAATGAAATTAAACGTCAAATGATATCCAAAGAAGGTATGATCTCCTTTTCAAACTTAAAAAAATGTCTTAAAAAAATATTTATGAATTTTTTGTAATTTCTTGCATCTTAAGAATCGTAAATAATAAAAATATTGAATCCTTTTGATGTCTGTATTTTAAAAAATAAATATTACATTTATTTTTTGGAACATATAGATTTTTTTTTGGATATGGATCAGAATTCGATTATGAGTTGTTTAATAATTTTACCAGGAATCGAAAAATTGTCAATAAATCGATACATAAAAATTACTTAATTAATTTTTAAAATAGAAAATACATTGAATCTCTTAAATCAATCTAAAATCTGTTTTTTAAAAAATAACTTTTTAAATTTATTTAATCAAAATTATTTTTCATAAGTTTTTTCAGTATAAATACTTCTATAAATAATTATTATTAAAAAAACTATGAGAATATTTCTATCAAATATTTAAAAAAAATGTATTTCCATAAGTCTTTTACAATTATGTACACTTAATGTTTTTTTGTCGAATTATTCAAAAAAAATCGATTGATTGATTAATAAAAGTAAATTAATTTTTTCAAAATTTTTTTATAAAATTTCGCAGAATATAAAAGATGATATAGATAAAAATTTAAACAAATGCTCTCAAAACAATCCCAAAATTTTCTTTCCACCTCTCAAATAGTCAATTGCTTACTCAATATAACTTAGAAATTGTTCAGGAAAGATGTAAAAACCTGCGATCTTTAAATGGTACCCTTCAAAGTTCTTCTATCAACTAATTCTCCATATTTTATCAACTATTAAATTAGGACTTAATTACTCTTATCTCTCGTAACTTCAAATTTATTCGTAACTTGATTTTATTAAAAAAAATTGAAACAAAAAAAGAAACAAAAAATAAAATAAATAAAGGCCTTGCTTTGGAACAACCTTGAAAGTCTATCTGTTAAAAAGCCAAAAGTGTACTAATTTTAATCATTTTTAAATCGAGTTATGAAAATATAAAAATAAATTTTCCTTTCAAAATAAACATTGAATAAATAAACATTTTTAATCTTGATTTATCTATTTTAATTAATACCTTAAAGCTAATTTAAATAAAATAACCGCTTCGATTACAAAAGTATGTAATTTTTTTTGTTAAATCTTACATTAGAGAATTCCTTTCCGGCATCAACATTTGTTTTATTCGTGTTCTTTGTCTAAATTTAAAAAAATTAAAAATTTTTTTTTCACAAAATTCTTTTTTACTTGGTTATGAACCGGGTCAGCTGCTTTGTTGTTAACAACACTGGCAAAACCAGTGAGAATATTCAGAGCTTTTTGAGGATTTTGTTTGGCCAAATCGTCCAGCTTATTCAATTGATCATTTATTTGATCGAAATCGGAATCCAACGAAATCGAAAACAGTTTACTCATGTTCATAGTAATAATAACCTGCTGGCTAACACTGACTCTACCTTTTTTTACCGCATACAGTTGTAAATTCATAGCAAGAGACTGATTAAGTAATAGAGTGTCGCCACTTATCAACAAATCTCTATTTTTTACCGATATCGGATTTTGAGCCATGGTTATTTCTGGCCGAACTTTAAAGCAATCTTTCTCATAGAACCAAGTCTTTAGATCGTCAGAATAAAAGGCCAAGTTCAAATCATAGCCAGCCAAGTCCAAATCTAACGCAAACATTGAATTCTGAATTTTTTTAACCAAATCTCTTTTGCTGTAATAATCCTGAACACAAACAAAATAGAACTCGAAATCTGTTTTGTCCCCAAATATCTTCGAGTCAGGGTCAAAAGTTTTGTCATAATAGCTTAACAAAAATGACTCTTCCAAATTCAACTCAACATTTTTGATGCCATCATTCAAGCTTACTTTCAGCGGACTAGTGTCTACTTTGAGCAGATAGACACCGTGGCGCACATAATTTTCTGGTTCCTGGGACCGAAATGAATAGACGCGCAGACTGTAATTGCCGAACTCAAGCTCACCTGCTTCTATAGACAATTTATTATCAGAACTTTGGACCGAACAGTATTTGGCGGCGTCCACTTCATAGTCTAGAGTCTTTCCCATAGGTATTCTCATCAGCATCCATCTTGTGGCCAAATTGTTCAACTCAGGCTCAACACATGACACAAAACCTGTGTGAAAAATATTGGGCATTCCGCGCGCTATTTTCAGAAATTTTTCTTCACCTACAGTCACATTATTCAAATAGAAATCAATGTTTTCTCTTACCATAAAACAACTCGGGTCCATGGTCTCGTTTGTTTGAGTGGTTGGCTCAGGCACAACTTTGACTTTGGTACAAAATTTAATGTTTATTTCACCAAAAGGGCTAATTATGTCAACTTTGGGCTCATAGATGCCAGGTAAAGAGTACTGATGAGAAAAATAAATTCCAGATTGATTGAACACTGCATTTGGTTGCATGTATCCTGGAACTGATTCGATCTCGTGGCCAGAGCTTGAAACATACTTCCATGTTAGGAGCATTTTTTGTCCATCATTATAATCCACAATTACTCTGTATCCATTTCCTCCATTTACATTCAGCTTGAAGTAAATTGGTTCGTGAATATTGCCAAAGTTGTTCAGCACAATTGCTGTAGCTGTGTTCAAATCAAGACCTACTTTGACCCTATAAACACTGATTTGGTAGCTGATTTGATTACTAGTGTTGGCAGTGACGTCAAAGTATCCGTGTTTGTCAAACTTGTGCCTAAAGCTTAAGCTAAACAAATTTGATTTGGAAAAATTGTAGGCTTTAAAATTAAGAAAATGGTTCGGATCAAAAGTGATATTTATCATATCGACTTTGACTGGTTCGATTTGAGGGTCTGTAAACAACTTAAAATCGATAGGTATATTCACGTCTGGTACATGAACCACTCCATTTAGAATGAACCTTGGCAAACTAGTCTCAAAATGAAGATCTTTGCTTGCTTCAATTTTTTTCAAATGATTTGCCAAAGAGACTTCGAATCGATAAAAATTCATACCCATGGTATAGATGTGATCCAGTTTTAGTATGTAGCTTTTCTTGTCAGACATTTCAACGCTGTGCATTGTAAAAAATTTCACTTGGTCATCACCAAAATCGACTCTAAGCAAACAATTGGTGGTTCTTGGCAGCGTTATCTCAAAATCAACCGGCTTATTTTCAACCAAAACTTTGGTTACAACATTAATCGATACATTTAGATCTTCGGAGTCTTCTAGCACAATTAAATAGCTAGCTAGAACCAAATCCTTTAGCAATATCTGAAGATAATTTTCGTTATAATTTTTCAAATTTTCAGCCTTGATTTTAATTGTAAATTGATTCTGTTTAGCAGAAGGTTTGCTAATAAATTGTATGTCTGTCTCTTTATTAAATGGATCTATGACTCTAAATTCCAATCCTGGACTGCTAGTGGCAAATGGCAACGCTAGATCAATGTCCATTTTAGGATCTTTAGGCCTAGGCATGATAATTTGAGAATATGTTTTAGCTACATAGGTATTATCGAAGACTTTGTAGGGGTTAGTCTTGGTCAAATCAGGCAAATAAATTAGAACTGAGCTTGCCACTTCATTTCCTATTCCGTTCAGATTTATACAATTCACGGATATGTTGTAAATACCTGTGTGGGTGTACGAGTAGTCTTTGATAAATGTATGCACTCGATTTACAGGTTCTAAGATGACAGTCTCACTTGAGTCACCCATATCTAATTTACAGGTGTATGGCAGACCCCCAGCTGAAACAATTGAGACTTTCACATCTCGTTCAGACTTGGTATCCACTTTTAAATTTACTGAGTGCATTGGTTCTCGATCCTTAAGCGAATTAACATTAAATTCTATTAACCGAGTAAAGGATCTTTTTCCGTTTGTTAGACTAAAAGCGCTGATATTTGCTTTTTTTAGACCAACATCCAAATACTCATTGAAAACAAAGCCGTCGCCAATAATTGATTTGACTGTGTTGTCACCAAAATCTACCGATAAAATGTAGTTTTGATCACTTGAACTTTGTATCTCCAGTCCTACTGGATCCCCTATTTCAATCGGATCTCGTAAGGTAACTATTTTTACTTCAAGTATGAGATTTCTCAATGGCAAATCATTTCTAATGCTTGTAGTTTTATAAATTTTCCACGAATCTTCCTCCAAACAATCTGATTTTCGGGCCCTCTGTTCCAATATTTGGTCATTTTCGAAGCAAGTACATTGATCGCCATTTAAAACTGAGTACTAAATTAAAAATTTGATTTATTTGCCATAAAAAAATTGGAAAAAATGATATAAGGGTAAATTATTTAAAATAAAAAAAAAAGTTTGTGTTTCATATAATTATTAAGTTAAATCTACTAAAAATTTCGGATGGACTTTTTTTTATTATTTTGATAAAGGTTAGTTTTCTTGATTATTTAGTGACTGTTTGGTTTGAAGTATTTCAAAATTCAAATTTAAATTTAAATTTTTTTGTTCTTTTTACAATAATTTTGGTTTATTTTTTGAAACTACCTTTCTCGAATTCCTAAACTTGTTTTTCAGTTCACGTGGATAATTAGAAAAAAAGGTAATTTTTTCTTTTAAAATAAAACCCTTACCCTTAATGAAATTTGTTTTCGTTTTTTTAAATGACTCCAACGATCTTTCCAAATTTATTTTATATTCTCATAAGATTTCCTTCGAAATTTTATTATATATAAAAAAATTGATGTTCATGCTACTGACATTTGTAATGTATTTTTAACAAAAACTATGCAATTTAAGAAAAAAATATTTAATTTTTTGATCTATCAAATCGACTTGTGTAATCGATTCAAGAGCAATAAAATTTAGCTTTAATCTTACAGACAATTATTTTTATTTATGCCTTTTTCACTGATGAAGCATTATACCACATTCGTTTTACACCTTTTTTTATTCTTAACTTCAGTGCCTGAAATAAACAAATTATTAAAAACTCAGCTCGTCTTATTTATTAAAAACGGGTAACTGATCCAGGACATCTAATAATTTTTTAAAAACAAAAATTTCCATTAAAATAATGAAATCTTAAGGGAAAATTAACAAAAATATGAAATATTTCTTGCGTCTTGCATATCGGTAAAAAAATTAATTTAAAATCAAGTAACATATTAATTAGCATATCAATTATCGGAACACAACTGAATACATTTTATTTTATAAAATTTTTGCGCTCCCGTTAACGTGTTATAATTAATTTTTTGAATTTTAAAATTAATAAATTAAACTTTTTAGAAGCCATTACAATTAACAAATAGGATGCAAACAAATTTAGCATCTAAATTATTTTAAAATTAGCATCTAAATGAAGTTTAAAGTTTTGGTTTTTTAAGGCGTTTGAATTAAAAAAATTTTATTTAAGTTATTTAATTGTGTCTTAATTGAGAAAGGTAAATTAATAGCTTCTTTATTAGCAAAGTTTAAATATACTAAATTTCGGAACCTTAAAAATCTTTTAGTACTACACATGAATCTATATTTAAAAATTAAAGTCGTTCGTTTAGTTTTGATATATAATTATTTATAAAAATTAACAGACATCTTAGAAGCAACTAATAATTTCTTTAAAAACATTTCAATAGGAATTCTTAAAAATAAAAACTTATCAAAACTTAATTATCTATTAAAAATAACAGATTTATAAGCAAACATACAAAAAGAATTCTTGATGTCAGCGGTATTTCAAGTTTTAATAAAAATTTTAAATTTTAGAAAAAATTTTGGCAAATATTTTCCAAAATAAGATGAAATCATTGAATTTAATCAAATTAATTTAATAAATAATTGAAATTTTCTTAACTGTATCTAAAATGCAATTGGCACAAGCTTTCCCTAAGACTAAGAATACTATGGAAAACTAGAGACCATATAAAAACTTTCCTCGATTTTTTATATAGTCGAGGAAAGTGGTTCTATAAAAGATCCAGAATTGGTTAAATTGCGTGATTTTAGTTAATTTTACACTATTTTTAATTTTTTTTTCCTTATTCACTCCTTGTGGAGCATAGGGTCATTACTTTTGATTTCAACTCAAGTCGTTATTTTGCCTTTACCCTTGTTCTCCCCATGTCATTCCCATTTCGATGAGCTCTTTCGTGATTGTTGACCTGCATGTTACTGCTGGTCGTCCTACCTTACGTCGCCCTTTAGTTGTCCATTGAAGGGCTCTTTTTGGTATCCGTGTTTCTTAGCATTCGACAATGTCCCATGTCAGTGTATCCCGAGAATACTCCGCAGTTTTCCCGTGTAGAAGGTGTTAAGACTTTTCCTGTCAGATTCACACATTCCCCAACATTTACTTCCGTACATTAATGTTGCTTTTACTACACTTGTATAGTTTAAGTTTTGTTTCCTTACTGTAGCTGTTTGACTTCCATGCTGGTTTGAGTCTAGCGAAGGCACTCTCTGCTTTAGCAAGTATATTCTTAATGTCACTGTGTGTTCCCAACGTTGTACTATTTGTAATAAACTTACGTAATCTTACATCAATTTTAGTCGGCCAAAATGCTTACGGCCAAAAAATTTTTATTATTGTCTTCTTTTCCAAAATTTTTAGTTAATTTTACTATGAAAAAATAAAATAATTTAAAAATACCTTATTAGACGTTCTTTTCTAAAGAGATGATTTCTAAAGATACAAAGTCTCTTTAAAATTTTTTGATTTTAAGTCTTTTTAAATAACTTTGTATTTTACTTTGATTAGTTATATTTTGATTACAAAATTTACCAAAAATTGTGTAATTTTCCGTAAAATTAAGTAAGAATAGGTAAGGATTGTTGTTTTTATTTTTTCATAATAAAATAAATTAAAAAATTTGGAAAACAACTCAATTTTTTCATTTTTTATACCAAAAACCTGATGAATATCTATTTTAATTTCACAATAAATAAAGCATGAAGTACTTGGCTTATTGAATATAAAAAATCAAATATTTGTATTTGTTATATTTAAAAAAAGAGGAAAAATAATCAACAATTTTTAAATGATAAAATATGTGAAAAGCATTGGCTTGATTTCTAAATTTTTTATAAAATCAAAAACAAGTTAACTTGAATCTACTGAATTAAAAAAGTATGATGTTTAAGACAGGTTTAGACCATTGGGCATAGGTGTTAAAATGAATGGTAAACTAATGAAGAACAAGATTAAGGAACTTAGAAGTTCAATTTAGTTAATTTAGTTCTAAACAGTTATGATTAATTTAGTTATAAAATTTTCAATTATACTTGAATTAGTTAAACAATACTCAGCTAATAGGCTAAATATGAGTTAAAAATTTTATCTTATTTTGTTTCGTAATAGAATCAAGTAAACTTTGGAAATTACCGTGCAAAAACATTGTCAATAGTAAAAATTTTATTTTTAAAAACTTGAAATTAAGTTTTTAAAAGGCAGTTATCTCAGACTATTTAAATAGCTAAGTGATTTAAGTGTTGTATTAAAAGTTCTCAAACTCAGTTAATTGAGGATATTAAAAATGTATATTAGCAATTAATTAAATAAACAAAATCATCTTACCTGGCTTTTAGAAATCTTGCAAAGTTCTTTGCATTGGAGAAAGTAAGCCATGTCTGGATCATACAATAGACTATTTGCGTCAGGCTGGTAATTTAGCATATAGCATCCAATTAAATAATCTGACTCTTCACCAAATATATGCTTTTTAGAAGAATCGTCAAAGTTATCCGTGAACCAAATTTGATTAAGAATTGTTTGTTTATTTATGTCATTAAAAAAACGATATGTCTTGACAGGATTAAAATTCAAGTCCAAGTAAGCTCTTTTAGTGGGACTTTGAATATTTGCATACTGGGATCCATCGACATAAAGCTCCAATTCATTTTTGTTCCAAATGTATCCGATTCGAGTTGACGACTTGTCTTTCAAATAGATATTTGAAATGTATAAATTATCATGATAAGTTAAACCAAACTGCACATATTCTTCACCGCGAACACTTATTTGATGTAAGTAGATACCACCTCTTGAATAAGGAGATTCGCCTCCACTAGAAAACAAAACCAATCTTCCATAGTCGTAGCCAGCATCACTTTTACCGCTCATTTTTGGATACAAAATGGTCAAATTGAATGAACCAAACAATCCATTGGAACAGTAGTCAATTTTACTAAGACAATTGTTAAAATACGAATCAATATAAGTAAATTTTGAGTCTTGTCCATTGATTATATTTTGGCTAAAATCGGTTTTTAGATTTACCACTTCAGATTCGGCCTCATGCAATAGGATAATAAACAAAAGGACAACCCAGGTGGTGGATTTAATCATTTTGAAAATTTTAAATAAAAATTATTTTTGAACTTTTTGTTTAATAAAAATTGGAAATCATTTGGATTTAAAAGAGTATATTTACGTAATTCTAAGTTTTTCATGATTTCATGATAAAGTCCGACGGGACTATGAATTCAAAAGTATTGAACAAATATTTAATTAGATTTTTATTTAAATCACGTCTAAAATTTAATTTTGCTTTCTCATTTGGCCAAAAGTTTGAAAAAAAAAATTTTAATTAAATGTTTTTTATCCTCAGAGATAAATCAAATTAAAATGGTATTTCATATTTTTTACATTTTATTTGAAAAATCTCAAACGAGTTTAAGTCTGTAAAATCAATAGTTAATTTAAAAGAAAATTGATAAAAATTAAATCACAGCATTTTTTTAAACATTTGATTCTCTCAGGCATTTTTTATTTCGTATTTCCTATTTTAACATCAGGAAAAGTCTTCTAAATTAGTTGACAATGTTAAAATTTGCTGAATTTTTCTTCAAAAAAAAAAAACTGCGAATGTTTGAATCAAAATAATGATACTTTTTTTTTTAATTTCCCTGACTGCCATGCTACAGGTGGGGTTTAATTTTAGAAGAACGTGCGACAATCAATTGTTCAATATTTTAGCTAGCTTATCGGAAAAGAGAATTTTTTAGCACTTTTTGGCACATTTTTTTTCAAATTTTGATGCCCAAAATAATCATATCAATTTTTAATTAGTGAGCAATTTTTTGCAGAATTTAGTTATAGATTATTATTATTTTTATTTATTTATTTGTATTTCTGTATCGAGCTTAAGCTCCTTCAGATTTTAAAAAACAAAAATAAAATAAAAATCAAAATAAAGTTAAATAGAATAGAATAAAAGTAAAAATATTATAAGTTAAAAAAAGTGGTCGGTTGAGCGACCTTTTAACCAATAAATAAATTCAAATTAAATTATAAGTTAAAAAATAGGAAAATATTAAAATTAAAAATAAATTAAGAAATATTAAGAAATGATAAAGATAGAGAGTTACAGAATACATTTTTTAAACATTTGATGGTTCAGGAAAAAAAGAAGAAATAGTAAGGTAGCAATTACATAATAGAGTTGGGTACTCGATATTTCTTGATTCGATTCGAATTCTTCCACCAGTCTGCCAACCAGTGGAACAGAGTGGCTCAGCCCTGCCCTAACATATCTCTCACTTAACTCAAAAAGTCGATTTGAGACTGTTTGTAGTTTAAGTTTATTATATGCCTCATGATGTAATATGTTGGAAGGAGTATCATATCTTAATTTCAGTATAGAACGAACTGCTGAATTCTGTATTACTTCTAACCTTTTTATATTGGTTTCTGAAAGAGAGTTAAGACAAGGAAAAGAATAATCTAGAATAGATCCTATCAAAGACTTATAAAGATTTCCTAAAGTTTTAAAGTCTAGGCCCCATTTTTTATTTGACAAGATTTTGATTAAATTTAGCCTTGAATTGCAACGTTCTTTAATTTCTTCTATCATTGACGAAAAGGATAATTTAGAATCGAATAATACCTAGGAACTTAATTTAATCATTTTCCATTAAATTTAATTTAATTTAATTTAATGGAAAATGAAGATTTTTCTACCGAAATCTTCATTTTCCACTTGAAAAGCCACTTTTCTAATTCAACTAAGTACTTATTCATTTTACTTTCTAGATTTCCATTTTTTTTTAAATAAAAAAAGTGACAAGATCGTCTGCAAAGAGAAGTGAATATTCATTATTAGATTTATTTCTTTTAGCAATATCATTAAACATTAATAAATATACTAAATAATAAAGGATTATCACATGTTAATCCAAATTAAATCTCAGCTGAAGCAAGGTACCAACTTTAACTTCAAGCTGTCATTTTTTTAAAATTTTAATTCAAATGATTCAATTATAATTTTATGGCTAAAAGTTAAAAGTTCTAAAAGTTTTTTTTGTAACCAGTTTAATATACTTTTTTGAACCTTAGATACAATTCTCTCTACTGCAATGCCACAACAATAAAAATTAACTTAAAGTTCCCTGATTATAGATCACTTTATTTTTCAACTCTTTTTTCTTTGAGTTTGTATTTTTTTCTTTATTTACTACAGTGATTTATTTCTAAATAATTATATCTTTTCAATTAATGAACACGATACCTAAGCGAAGCTATGAATTTCCCCGATCCAAATGAAAGCTTAAAAATTTTTGGTCTGATTTTCTAAAAAGAAAGCATGTTTTAATCAAGTAAAAATAAGAAAAGTGTGTAATCAATATTTTTTTTTAAAGACAAAATCAAGATGAATTCGAAATGAAATCTTAAAAACAAATTTATTTCCACAATCTTCCAGTACTTACCATTTGAACCTGATTTGCTTCTTTCTTGCATACCAATTTTAATAAAAAATTGATAAATATTTAAAATTTAAAGTTTAACTTTAGATCATTTACTCTGGAAGAAGCAGCAAAAGGATTTGTTCAAGTCAAAAAGAGAGGAAGGCCTCCAAAATCAAATAAAAGACCTTTCAATAAGAATTAAAAATATATTATTAAGGTATAAAGTTAATATTATTCAACAAAATAGTTATTTTATTTAGGAAAAAAATTTATGCTTTAAATGAAAATTATTTATTTAAATTAAATACTTAAATATTTATCAATAAAAACAATTGGTTTAAGTTAAATTGATTTTGTCAATTTTTGAAAATATTATGTCCCTTTTCTGTCCTAGCGGAAAGATGGAAGGCGATCATGCTGTACTTTAAAGAAAACATTGATCTGTCAATGTTTTTTGAATCTTTAGATAAAACTAATTTAATAATTGATTAAGAATATTCAGAATATCCTATGATACTTTCCTAAGATAAATTTTTAATTTATTTTCTTCCTAGAATGCAGAGTGGTTTAAAAGTCTCAAGTCAAGTCCGGACTTTTTTTTCCAAAAGTCCGAGCCAAAGTCTATTTTTTAAAAGCCCTGACTTGGACTTTAATTTAGGACTTCTTAAAAACTAGAATGATTATATTTTTTTTACTCTAGGGATCGTATAATCATCATCATTAAAAATCAAATTTGTATTTTTGTAAATTTAACTTTTAATTTAAATAAAAACTCTTAAGACTAAAATAAAACATTTTGAATTTAAAAAATGCAAAAACTGCAAATTTTTTTTTTAAATTTGTGTCAATTAAGGTATGTAAATGAATAAAAAATGAACAAAATATATTTTTATTATTCTAAATAATTTTGAAACAAAAATTATTCGTGATAATGATGAAAAACGATCAGTTGTTGGCGTTAAGCGAATCGGCCATTAGATATAACCACTTTTTACTTGACTATTGCCAAACATCAATATCGGCACTCTCGGGATGTACAGCCGGCATTATCGGTCTTACAGGCTTATATGGCTTTTTATTTTATTTCATCTGTTCGATACTGATGTCTTTTGTTTTGGTGGCTTTTTTGGGCAAAAATAAATCGGATTACTTTTTATCAACACAATCTTTGTTTACAAGCACAATTTGGTCCGGTCTGCAAACTTATTTATTGTTCTGGACGTTTTTATATGGAATGGTTCATGTCTATTAATTATTTCAAATCTTTCTTTGTTTTCATTAGAAAAAAAGATTGTCATTTTTAAATTGTTTTTAAAAAAAATTATTTAAATTACCTTAAATTCAATTGAATAAATATTTTTAAGGAGCAAAAAGATTTTTTTTCAAATTTGACCACATTAAGTTTTTGTTTGATAAATTTTCAAATGACTGGCGATTGCTTTTTTGCTTTCTCCAGGTATTTTGTCAAGTCATAAAATCGATAGAAAATATGTTTTTTTGTCAGATGCAAAAATTTCGCTTAATAATGAACAAGCATTTTTTACCTTAGGACAAAAAAAAAAGCACATTCATCAACAAGTAGAAATTTTTTAAAATATTTTCTAAAATTATAAAATTTAGAGTGTATTGACTTGTTAATTTGATAATGGATAAGTCTTTGATTAATCCATCTCTGAAGTCATTAGCATGGCTAGTGGGCACTTGGGTTGGGAAAAATGGAATCGGCAAATATCCGACTATTAAAACATTCAATTATTGTGAAAAATTAGAAATAACCCACCCAGCATACCACCAACCTGTTTTTCATGTGAAGTAAAATTAATTTTTTTTTTAAAAAAAACTTTAAATACTTGTAGGTTTTCAGCTTGGTTTGAAAATAAGGAAACAAAAGAATTGAAATATGCTCATTTCGAAAGTGGCTTTTTGAAAGTTAAACCTGCTTCTGATCCGATTCATGTTGTTTATACCAGTGCTCACAATAATGGTTTAACTATCGTTGAAGAGGGAAATTTAGAGGAAACTAAAAAACTACTGACTATCGAGAGTAATAGCATCGGACGAACAACTTTAAATAAGCCACCAGCAGTTCTAAGAGTATTTATTAAATTTAAACTTTTAATTGAAAAATTTTATTTTTATTTTAGACAAAACGCGAGTTTAAATTCTTGGACGAAAATCACTTGTCGGTTAGAATGTTCATGGCTACTTCCAGTCATGCAGATTTAGATGAGCATTTGTATATTGAATATGAAAGAGAAAATTAAAAAATTTGTAGAATTTTTATTAATTTTTTTTTTTTTAAAGAGATTTTAATATAAATAATAAAAGACTATTAAATAATCAAAATGGAAATCGTAAAATGTCTGTGAATTACTTTAAATTGTAGTTTTAAAAAAGTATAATACGTAGACAAGGATCATAGTTATATTGCTTTTTTTGCCACCTTCTCATGTGTACTATGATATTTAATCAACTTAAAAAAATCATTTGATATAAAAATACTTAGCAACTCTTCCAATCAATATTCATGGCTTGAACACTTTGGTTAAATTAGATTAAAACTTTGAGTTAAAAATTATTTAATATAACTAAAATATTTTATTTTGGGATCCTTCATGTCACCATGAATTAAACCAAACATGAAAAATCACTCGTCAATTTTGGGTTCATAATTATTTAAATCAAATATTTTAATTTATTATTTTCTTGAAAAAAATTTGCTCAAAAAATTTTAAAATTTAGTCAAAAATTAGCTGAATAATCAATATGAAAGGATTGATTTTTTTTGTCATAAAAAAACTATTTTTTTTCGAAAGAGTATATTTTAATTTATACTATGATTCAATTACTAAGTTGATTCAAATTAAAGAAAAATTCAAAAAACACTTCAATTATTTTTTTATATCGTTTTTTTTTGTTAAGCAATTCTACTTTGAGTGAAAAAAAACTTAGATTTTAAATTAATAACAATTATGAAAATAAATGAAATTCTTTTAGTGATAAATATTTGAGTTAATTAATTTTTAATTTTTTTTCAATTGATTCATTAACAAGAGGCTACCAGTAAACAAGAATTTCCTATTTTTTGGGCTAAGAAATCCGCGAAATTTTCAATTAAAATTTTTCGACTCATCAGTCACATAAACCAAGCCTAGAAAATGATAACCTAAGACTGATTCTCTAAGACATATTCAAGCTAATTAAATGAAATCTATTTTGTGAAATTCAGCTAAATTTCGATTTATTGTTCAAAAAGTTTGAATTTGGTTCTAATTTTGTTGAATTACTATCTCCAGGCTTTCTTTCTAAGCATTCAAAGCAATTTAAGCTCGGCTAATTATTTCAATGAAATTACCTCACGGCTTTTATTAAATTTATCATGTACGAGTTGTTTAATTGACTTGGGCGTTCGAACATGTCTACTCTAACTTGCTAAAATTCTTTAATTTTATTTTAAATATCTTAATTTTAGCTTTGTTTTAGCTCGGTCTCAACTAAAGTACTCTGATTTGTCGCCCGAGGTGACAATTGTTACCCTATTTCTATTTTGTAAAAACTCGCCGCTAAATAAAGGATATTTTAATTATTTTTTTTTATTTTTTAAAAACAACTTAAACCCTAGGCAATTAAAAATTTTTTATTTAAAATTAGAGAAATGTTATGTTTTCTGGCAAGTTGTGTAACTTGATCCAAGGAAATAAGTTTAATAATTAAGTAATAAACCAAATTACCAAAAAAAATAAAATTTTTCTACTGCTAGTCAAACATAAACAGTCAAATAATAGAGAAATTTAGATTTATTGAAAAAATATCCGTAAAATCAAATTAAATGATTAAAATTTATGAAAAAAATTTAAATAAAGTTAAGACTTCAATTTTAGAAATATTCATTCACAATCAAATGTTTATTTAAGCTATACGAACTAAAAGGTTTCATTTAGAATAGGACCTGCACGAAATGGATAGGATTATGCCTGGTCAATCAATTAGAAGCGATTAGCTATTTATATGAAAAATGACTTACAATCAAAACTTAATCTTAGCAAAAAACTTGACCAAATAGCAAATATCTCGTTCAAGTTGCGGCCATTTTCGGTTCTATTGTTTAAATCCTAGCTAAGCTATTTGACAAAGAGCTAAATCAATTTTCTTTTCTCGACTTTATTTTTGAAAAAGTCATTGCCTATTTTATCAAAGTTAAAACTCTGAAAAAAATATTTCTGAGGCAAAATCACCATAAATATTAGAAAAAAAAACAAAAAATCTCGGAATTTATTTTTGTTTTTTAAAAAATATTTACCTTTTATGAATTTTTTTTCTTAAAAGATTTACGACTTTTGTGAGCTACTAGTAAAGCCTAAAAAATTAAGACTTCAAGTTTATCTTCTCTTAATTAGCGAATTACTAAGTGCTCATTCAAATTATTCGTGAATTCGTTTTGAAAACTTTAAAAATTTATCTACTTTAAAAAATTTCAGAGTCTCAAAAATAATTTAAATGAGAAAAATTAAAAAAAAATTTCATCATGCTAAGTTTTAGGTTTAGGTTAATATTGACAAATAACTTGGAAAAAGATAAACTATAAATGTGTGGCTATATTCAGTGCTTTTTATTACCATAATATTTATTTTAAATAATTTAAGGCATAAGTAATGTCAGGCAAATTTAATGACCAAGCGTTCTTTTGTTAGCACCAACAATAAAGAAAAGTACTGTTTTACTTTTTAATAAGTTAAAAAATAAATGTTTTAAATTATTAACAATTTTTTGACTTAATTATAATTTTTTATTTTGGATTGACTATAATACGTATTATTGCTTATACCGAATAAATTCGTTCTGCTAATTAATACTGCTAGATAGTCTTGGATCTTTTGAGCTATTACTTTTTGACTAAGATTTATTCTTAAAATTTTGAATGATATAAAAATTATTATTTATATTGGTTATGTGAATTTAGAGTCTGCAAGTACAAAGTTTGTGTTAAGATAAAATTCTTATAATTATAAATATGTAAGAGAATTATTTAAAATTTTAAATACTTAAAAATCAAAAAAAATTGAGTTTGTATTTCTATTTAAGTCTAAGCTCATTCTGATGAAAAACAAATTAAGAATATGTTAGATAATATTTTCTTAAATTTTATGAAATAATGAAATGTTTATATTGATTAAATATAGTTCTAATTTAATTTGAAGACCGATTTTTTACGGTTATTTGTAATTTATTTAGCCTTAGTTTAAATCATTTATGTTTTTAAATTTCAAGTAGCGCATAATTTGATAAACGTGATTAAAAAAATCCGCTCTAATTCGGATTTTATTTTAAATTATCTACAAGCTGTATTTAATAGATTTAAACATGATTATAAATTTTAGCCGACTATCGAGAAATAGAATTAGTGTTGAATTTAATTTTTTCAATGGGATAATTAAAGGACATTATTTAGGCTATTTTAAAAAAGATATGTTTTTAAAGCTAATTAATTTTTTTACTTGTAAACTTATTTAGACGGATCAAATAAAAGAAATGGGTATACTTATCTTATCCAGACTAGAATCGATCATTTAAACTTTAATGATTTGCAGCTTACTTTTAAAGAGAAAAAATCTGGCTATTTCGTTTTTTTTCTAGCTTATTTCAGATAATCCTTTAGGCAACAAAAAAATGCTTCCTTGGTGAAAGCCAAACATGTCCAGAAAATCCCAAGGTAATATTAGATCTTCATTTGTTTTTGCTGTCCAAGTAATTGACAGTTTGTTGTTCGAAAACTTTGAGTGACAGAATTAGCTTATTGAGCAATTCGAATGGTTTAGTCTCGTGATGATATATTTAAAACAATAGACCATGTTTATTTTTATCATTTAAAACTGTAGCTCATTCATCCAAAAAAAATGTCAATTTTTTAATGAGCTATTTTTGTAAGACAAACAAATATTAGATTTATAAGACAAAAAATTATTTTTAAATGTTTTGATTCTGCCGCAGCAATGATTGATATGTCATGATCTAAAAAAACACAATCTATTATAAATTCTAAATTAGAAAACTAATTTTAGCTAAATGAACCATACTTAAATTCTAATTTAAACCCAGGTTCTAATTTTAATAAAAGTTTAGCTTAATAATTTGTATCGATTTTTGAATCTTGAAAATATGTTCATTTAAATTAAAAATTTTGGCCCCAAACATTTCGAATGGCAAATAGTTCCATGATAGACCATGAACAAAAATTTACGCCAAAGATTAATTTATGATTTTAAAATGAAACCCATACTGATCACGAAATGTGTCATTTTCTCACCATTACGCCTGTGATATTTCTAATTTACAATGACAAAGGCATGGTATGTTAAAAATGCATGTTATAAATAAATAAAGTACTTCACCTAAATAATGGAATTAGGCTATCAGGATATAGCATACTTAGGTCTAACAAAACACGCTGGCTGAACAAATTAGAGAAAAAATTGACAGCTAAAATTTTTAAATATTTAAAATTTAAAAAAAAAATTTCTCCTTAAGGTCATTTTTTTTGTATCATCCCAAAAAATGATTTTATTTATTTGGACAATTTTTGACTTATACGCATAAAGGATGATTTTCTTATAAAAATTAATAGTCAGTAATTGTTTTTTTTATTTATTTTTAAGCGGTCAAATCATCTTGATAAGAAAATTTTACAACTTTATCAATTAGACAAGAACATTATAGAATGACCCTTTATTTAATTTTGTGGATAAGAATATTGCTTATTTATGTATTTAAATTTAAAAAATTTAAAAGTAATTAAATTGATTGATTCAATAAAAAATTGAGATTTTCTCAAGAAAAATATTTATTTGGGGGATTTAAAAAATGGTATGATGATTAAGATAAAAATTAAATGCTTAATTAGTATTACACAGCATAAAGATTTCATCGATTTAAACTAAATTATAGAGCTTTTGGCTAATTCGTCCTTAATTTAAACTTTTTTTTAGTGCATAGTTAGATAAGATTAAAGAAGAAATATCACTTGAAGACAAAGCTTTTTAGCTAAAACGTTATAGTGAGCAGCAATCAGCGAAAAATAATTTTCTTATTTAATATTCTTGTTGTTAAATAATTGCATCATACTAAGAAAATTCAACAGAATTGCTCTTATTTAATCGAATTCTTTGGAATCGCTTTTTAAAATTGAATAATACTATATGTAAGGGCTTAATCTCAAGGAAACAAAAATCTATGAAATCAGGATTATGAATTTGTGTTGAGGATTTTTTGCTTAAAAATTTGAATCAACTCCTGTGAAGCGACTGTAAATTAGAATGCTCATTTTATGTTTGTGGGTTAAGTTTTGTTTTTCTCACTTTTTATTTAAGGCTTCCAAAATGTAATCATCAATTGTGATTCTTATTCAGCTTAGTGGTTAAGTAAACACTAAGGAATCAGTTGAATGAAACGCTTTTTAAGTATTTTTAATCAACTCAATCTCAATTTCAAGTATTATTTTTTTTCTTGATTCCTGAATTCAAAAGTTTTCACGGATCAGCCTCCAGGCTATTTTTCTTTGACATTAAGTCTTATTTATTTAATTAAATTTTAACAATCCAACAACTTATTGGTAAATTAGAGCTTTAATCGCGTTTACCTGATAGCGTGTAATCTTTCATGGAACAGATCATGATTTATGCATATGGCTGCATAAATAGGTTTAGCTACTTAGTTCAGATAAGAGTCAACAATATCTACATTCAAGTATTTTGATTATTAGTATTTATTAAAATTTTGACATGACAGGTAGTGAACAAATAGGACTCGAAGTCAAACAAATTTGGTGTTTTATGACATTAATTTTACTAGTTTCCTAAGTTAATTAGAAAAATCAAGCAAAAAATCTTCATAGAGAACTAATCATAGGTTTTTGTTTAAAATTAACCTTTCGGTTATAGACAAAATATTGTTTGGTTATAAGGTGGGCTAAACAAGGCAGGGTAGGGGGTATTTACAATTAATAATGAAAATGATTTCTTTATTTAAAAACAAAGGTCCTAGGCATTCAAACGCAAATCAGTTGCATAACTAGCAAATATTATCTTTTTCTTTTCTTGGGGCGTCTAGTTATCGAATAGCTCATCGTTGTTTTGATTCAAATCACAGCTTCAGGTAAATTTGGCCCTATTTCGCATCGATATTTACTAAACCACAGTGCCGAATTATTTTCAAATGTAACCCTATAGTCTATAAAGACTTAAATCTAATGAAACTTGATATGTTTTTTCAATTTAATAAAAAATAGATATTTTTTATATCATGTTTTAAATTTGATTTTTGGGGCTGGACAAATTCTTCCATTTACTAGGCTTTGAATGGGCATACTTGTTTAATCAAAATGTTTCCTATTTTTGTGATAAAAAGAATCAATTGTCAAAAATTTATCTTCACAAAGTTAGTTTATAAAATTTTTATTTTAATTTAAGAAAAAAACATTATTTTTTTAGGCACAAGGAAATTGAGCATTCAATAATGATGAACTTTGTTCGTTATGCAATAGGTAAAGCTTTGAATCAATACTAGATCGATAATTGCTCGGATCATAAATCATCAGCAAGCATCAAATTTACGTAACAAAGGATAGAAATATTTAAAATTTATTTCTTATTCACCAAAAACATATGCAAATCACTTCTAATAGGCTCGCTCATGCACAAAAAAACTGAAAAAAGCTAAACTCTAATTGATAATTTTCTTCAAAAATTTTTTTCAAAGTTTATTCATTGAAGAATGATTTAAATAAAAAAAAGTTTTTTTTTAATTTAAAAATTCCAATTTAAATTAACTAATTGAAGTTAATCTTTGCTTGATTAAGCTGCTAGTTTTTGTTTATAATTTAAAAATTACTTATAGTCATGACTAGTTAAAAGTTGTGCATTTAAGGTCCATTTGAAATTGTATTTTTTCAAAGAAGTTTATTTATTTTAGTGTTTATCAAATTAAAGTTTTATTCTTCGAGCAAACTTGAAAACTAGAAGTTTGTCAAATTTGTATACCTATTTCTTTATTAAGCATTTTAAAAGGTTCAATTCAGTTTGAATGATTAAAGAATAATTTTCAACAATTTAATTTTAGAGTGCTAGTTAACTCAACATTTAAATTAAAAATTTTCGAATAAATATTTGTTCCGGAAGACTTTTGGCAAATTAAAGTTTTTGAAAACGGAAAATTGGTGTCAAAATATCTTAATTATTTTCCTTTAAAATTTGGACTTTTTTTATTAGGTTTGCTTCATAATTTTTTTTTAAGAATAATATATATTCTAAAGATTTTGGAGAATTGAAAGAGCAATTTTTCAATATGAAACTGTTTTTTTAGAATTTCATAAATTTATTCTCAACATTTTTCTTTTAAAAATATTTGCTAGAAAAACAAAATTATAAATTTTTTTTGCTTCTGCTTTATGTGATTAATAATTACCATTGTCAGAAAAAAAATTTGTTTTATGTCAAGTTTTAGCTTTATACAATCTTGGTTACAAAAAGCCACCGAAACTTAGTGTACTTTAAGCAATGCCATATAACTAAAAGATACTCTTCTGAATGCAAATAAAACTTGAAATCTGAATATTGAAGCTTCTAAACATTATTTATTTAGATTATTCACGATGAGTTATTAAACATTATCTCTTATCTTTTAATTTAAAGCTATCGATGTTTGAATTATAGATAATAAGCATCATTTTGGTGTTAAGGAACGCGCTGAGAGTTCTAATATTTAAGAAAGTTTGAGTGTGCTTGGTAAAATTGACATAGCTGGATCAAATTTAATTTATTTTTTCAATTTTAGATTTAAATGGTTAAGATAGATGAGGGTCAGAGGCACCCTTTAAGCGCAATAACTAACTTAAGAAACTTGAGCATGGAGCCCAAAACAAAAAGAAATTTGGATTATATATCTGATGGAGAGAATAGTGGGTTTTTAATGGACAAGACCGATTCAACTATTGATGACAATAGCTTCAGCTCGGATGTAAAACGACACGATTGTGATCAAATTTTGCTAAACTTAGAAGACTCTAGTAGTTCATCATGTTGCTTGAAGAATATTAGTTCCATTAACATAACTTCTAGCACAATTACTTCATCGATTAGTTCCAATTCGAATAAGAATCAAAAATCGAAAAAAAAGTAATTATTTTTTTACTTTAACTTATTAATCATCTCTCAAACGATTCAAATTAATATTTGTTTGAAGTATATTAATTTAATCTTTTAGGAATCAAAGAAATAATTTGAATACGAGAGGGGCTATATTAAATTAAATTTAGAAATCGATCTGCCAGTCTACAGTTTAGTTTTTGATTATTTTAAATTAATTTGTACTAAGGGCTAAATAAAAAATTTTGGGAAAAATGCTTTATTTGTTTTTCATCTTCAATGCATTACATTTTCAATCACGAATATTTAAAAAATGTCTGTAAAAAAAGATAAATAGAGAAAATTATTAAAATACACTTTATCTATCAAATTAATAAAAGAACTTTTTTAGAATTAAATCAATAAATAGATAAATGTTAAAATTCATAATTATTCTCAAGACAGCTTATGTTATTAGATTAAAAATTTGTTTAACAATAATGAGAATTAAAGAATTTTTTTTAATATTTTTTTATTACTATAAAAGCACGAATTGAATAATTTTTTTTAATTTTATGGCTAAAAATTTATGTTTTATTTAAAATCATTATTAATCTTTATTATCTTCTATTTCCTGGCTTGATCAACTGAATATCCTGTTGTCCAAAATAGATAAAAACAGAAAATATAAAAAATTATGATTCAATATGGTTAAATTCAATTCAAATTCCATTATTCGATGGGATAAATTTTTTTAGAGATTTTAGATTGAACTTCCTTATTTTGAAACTAAACTAGGCAAACGAAAATAAAACCTTATTTTATAATAAGCAAATAACTATTAAAAAATAACAGTAATTTTTCTTTACGTTCAGAATAAAAAAATTAGGAATTGAAATGAGCATTCTACTGTAGTGTTTTTTGCGTTTAAATTTTTTTAATTACTTGTTAATCTCTGACCTCTGAGATTTAAAAATATTGTAATGTTCTGGTTGAAGACTTTTTATAGGGAATTTAAATTTTTATTTTCAAAATTTTATGATACATTTGAATTTTTTTTCATTAAGTATAAATTTAACTATTGATTAAAGAAAAATAAATAATTTTTAACCTCAATTATTTATTTTTTAATTTAAAATTTTTGATTTTCAAAAAATCATTTTAAGCTATTTGAGCAAAATTTTGAAAAAATAAAATTTTTCTCAGTTCGTTTGGTATTGAAGAAAAATCTTTATTTAAAAAAATTTTGCTCAAATAATTTAAGATGTCTGTAGGACTTTAAATCAATTCTAAATTAGCTTAAAATGATTTTTTGAAAATCAAAAATTTAGCATACTTAATTAAAATCAAATTAAGGTATTATTTTATCATGAATTGTAGAAAAAAAAATTTAACAAAAATTTAATAGTTTCAAGTTTTATTTCAAGCTTAAAAATTGTAATTTTTAAAATAAATAATTATTTTTCGATTCAAAAAATTTTCAATTTATACTTTTCTTGCCTAGAGCTTTAATAATTAATTAAATCTTTAAAGTTCAAAAATAGAAATTTTAAAATCGATAATTTGGTCAATAGAAATTTTAAGTACTAAATGTCTGAAAGCTCGAAAAAATTATTTTTTCTTGAGTCTAAGAAAATATTACATTTAAATTTAAGTTCGACTTTGTATTAATTAAATACAGACTATTTTTATAGCTATGGAAGCCAATAATGCAAAGGTATTTTATGTATGGTTTTCCAAAAATTTAAATTCGATAAAAGATCATTTCTAATAAGAATCTAAAGAATTAAATGTATTTCTTTAGGATAAATAATCCACTATTAACTGGAACATTCAATCAAGTATTCACTTAACTCCCAGTAATTGTATAATTAATTTGGTTTTTGACGGAATGAAATTTTTATCTCTGAAACAAGATAAAGTTTAGTATAGAGATAATTCAAAGCTTTTAAACACAAATTACTTTACTCAAAAACAAAAGGGATTCCAATAAATTATTTTTATTGAAGTTAAACTAATCAATCTTGATTTATATTTATTTTTGTTGTTTTAAGAGTCCAGTTTATATCAAATGAAGCCTTAGATAAAGCTGAATTTACAAATGATAGTAAGTATAGCAAAACAAGATTGAACACGTTACCGGTGAACAATTACGCAAACCATAATCGATACCCGAAAGCGATCATAAATCATTACAATTCTTCATTTCAATCAAAAAATCGCCCATTCACGACTCGGCCAATCATGTCAAGTTCGACCACTATGCCATCAATTTCCAATGTTTTTTCAAATCAATATTCTCAGTTGAAAACAAATTATAGTTCATATGCCATATGGTAAGCTATAACTTTCTTTTCAATCAAATCTCAGTGAGCATTTTAACTCGTGATAGATAAAAATTTTGCTTTCAGTTATCGAAATACCAGTTCGCTTCTATTATTAGTAGATACGCTTTTTATTCGCATAGTTTGTAGGGCTTTTTAATTAATAGACAGACTATTTATATCAAAGGTTGAACAGGCAAGTTCGATATCATTAGACTTTTCGCCTACACATCAAATATTTTCTAAATATGATTTTTTTTTAAAAAATTAAATAAAAAATATTTGAATTTAGAGAAACTTTTTACTATTCAATTCATTTTACTGTTTATTAATTCATTATAAAATAAATAGAAAAGAGATTTTATTTTTATTAGAATTTTATCTAATTATGGCAACTTGAGATTAGATTTTATCTTTTAATTAAATTTAAGTCTCGATTAAAATTTTTCCGAAAAAGAAAAACTCTGAAACTTGATTATTAGGAGAAAAGACATTTTCAATATTTTAAAGTGCTAATCAATTTACATGACGTTTAATAAAAATTTTTATCCAAGCTTCAAATTATTTTCTTTTAGATTTTTCTCTTCGAAAGCATGTTGTAACAATTTTTAAATTATTAGTCCAATGTTCGACTTTTACTATAGCCAAAATTTAATTTTAAAACAATGAGTTCAAAGACTAGAATATAGCTGATTATTCAATTTTAGACTGGAAAAGGTTTGAACATTGAATATTGACAATTGAAGACAAGCTAAATCTAAGTTAATTTCTAAAACAAAAAAAAATTGTAAAAATAGTCATAACGTAGTTTCGCTAGGAATGACTCCAAAACTTATAAATATTTAAAAATTTCTAAAAGTAGTGGACAAATGTTTATGGTAATACTGAGAGTTGTTTAAAAGTCACAAGTCTCAAGTCCAAGTCCGGACTTTTTTTTTCAAAAGTCCGAGTCAAAGACTTTTATTTATTTTTTTAAAGCTCAAGTCCGGACACGATGAACATAATGACTAGAAGAATTCTTTAAGTATTTCAAAAAAATAAATTGTCTTAATCTTGATGACCCGACGTTCCGAGATTCCTAAGTCAATTTTTTCTCCGGTTTTAAAAATTACTCAAATAAATCTTTCTATTTATCCATGAATAGTAATTTTTCAGGAACGGAAGATCATGAATTTCATTAGCCCCTTCACGTTCAATGAATGTAATACTTTTTTTCTTTTAAAAAAAATTTTCAAGTCTGGACTTGAACTTTAATTTGGTACTTTTAAACAACTCTGGTAATAGTCAAATAATTTTTGTTGAATATTTTCTTGAAAATTTTTTTTAAAAAAGAACTTTTATGTGCGAATAATAATAATAATAATAAATAAAGCTACGACAAGCAAGCTTGCGGAGGTAGCCTATGGTAGCACATTGCGCTATACAAAGAAAATTACAAAAATACAAGAACTTATAGGTTTTTAGAGTCAACAGACATTATTTATAGTATAAGATAAGAAAGAACTTGGAAGGAACTGAAAGGGGTTTATAAAAGATATTGTTGGATCAATTAAACTAAAATTAAAATTGTTATGTGGTGAAAACTTAGTGACCGGTCATGAAGGCAACTTAGCGATTCTTGAATTGATTGACTGGGTCGAAGTCTGTAACCTCGACGAGAAGAACATTCCACCCATTGATGATCCTGTTAGTAATGAAATTGGAATTTATATTTTTTTTCAGGTTAAACTTTCAGAAATAAATTTTTGATTAAATTTTAGAATTATTAAAAAAATAATAATTAAATAGTGATGTGTGTTGAAGATTTATGTCGATGGGGATATTTTGAAGCGATTCAATATTTAATTTTTGCTAGTGTTTGTCACTAATTTTAAGGGAATAAGACTCAAGAAGCTTAAAATAGCTTTTAACCTGAGAATATTTTGTATTAAGAAAAGGATTTATTTAAATCAAAAATTATTGATTTGCTTGAAATAATTTGGAGTATTTGAGTGTATTATGCTTGTTGGTGGTGATGACGCTGATATTTCAGAAGGGGGAAGCTTCAAATAAACAAGAAAAAAGCTAAAACATAATTTTATTCTTTGCCTTTAGTTTATCTTTTCGTTTGAGTGAGCATTCTGTTTACAAGTTTTGAAAAAAAAGGAAAAGGAATAATTAGGATTTGGTTCTCAGCCGCATAAATATTCTAAAATACCGTCACAACCATCTGAATCGATTGTGTCTTCTACCAATATTTGATCCTCTTTTTTCACCAAAAAAAAAGCTAATTTGCATAATGCTTTATGCAAATTTACGAATAATTCTGTTTCCCTTCGCGTTTCATCTCCATATCTAATATTTTATCAAAATTTGATTTATATCACCCAAAGTTGTTTTTTTGTTATTATTAAGTTAGCTTTATTTTGTTAGTATAACAATGGATCAATTGATTTATTAAAAAAAAAATTAAGATAAAAACATTTAAAGACAAGCACACTCTTAATGTTAAACTATTACAAGATCACAAAATCTTATTCTCAAATTCCAATTTCAAAATTAAAAAGTCGCAATATTCTCTCTAATTTTAAATTAGCACAAAAAGTTAATTGCAGTCAGCGTGCTAATATAAAAGAAGCTTTTATTTTAATTTAAGTTTTAATTGTTTTTTTTAGAAAAGTTTGTTTAATGGTTTAAAAGTTAAATTTCCTTAAACCAGGTTACTGGCATTTAACCATCAATGATTAATTACTCTGTTTGATTGCATAATCCGAATGAACCATTTGAATTAAATCGCTTAGTTTTAACTTGGCTTTATGCTAGTTTATTTAGAATAAAATATTAATGCATTATTTCTTAGCGTGTGTTCAAGATTGAGCTTTGTGTACCTTTGAACAGTGAATAATAATTGAAAATTATCTCGTAAAAAATTTCAAAAAAAATTTTAAATTTCCATCTCGTAATCATTTATGTATTTAGCTATGTTCATTAGGTAGCTTAGAAAACTAATCTTGTTTTATTATGCTCAAGTTTTAGTTGTAAGCCAGTTTTTGTTTTAAATTAAAATTTTATTTTAGATTAAGCAAAAAAAGATCTAGGATTTCTAATTAACATTGTAATCTTCTTAATGTTTGGATTTTTTCCCCCTTTTTTTTTTTAAGACTGCAATTAAAAAATTTGTGCCAACAAAATTAAATGAAGCGGAGAATATTGTGCAATTTAATCAATTTTTTTTATTAATTATTAAATTTAATTTTTGTCATGACAACAATATCGGAGCAGAAATTGTTATTCAAAATGACAAAAAATTGATCGCTAAAATTTATTTTTTGTTGTTGCAACAAGAACCATGTGTTGTTTTTAAATAAGCTTTGGCAGAACAGCATCTGAAGGCAAATAGATTCAAGGAACCAATTACTAGATAAGCAATTAGTAGTGTTGTCTAATTTTAATTTTTTTGCTAAATATTTCAAAATTTATACGAGAAGCTTGCGTTTTTAGACAAATCTCGAGAAATGTTTTATTTTCTAATTATGCATTAGCTTCTTATCTCTATTGTAAGTACTAATAAAATTAATAATCTATGATTTTTTAAGTTTTAATTTTTTTTATCAATTAATAGTTATAGGCCAACTTTCATTTTTTTATTAAATTTTAAAAATTAGTAACAAATTTTGGAATGTTTATTTTTTTGTTGATTTTAAAGTAACTCTTTCTTAAATTCGTGTTTCTATTTTAAGCTCGTTTTAATTTTAGAAAAAAAATTTGTTCCGAAAAAGTTTTGACTTAGAATATTTGAGAGGAGAGCTTTAATTAAATTATTCAAATAAAAATTGGCATCCAAATATTTGAGTAAAAACTTCAAAATATTAATAGAGAGCGCTTTTTTTAAATCTTAATTATTATTTTTAAGACCAATCTACTTTCACAATCAAACAACATATTCAACTGTGTAGGAAAAAAATGCAATTCTTTGCTGGTCTTATCATTCAGGCTCTGTTAGCGAGATACTAATTTTTTTCTTTAATTATTAATCACCTCTCAATAAATAAACGAATCTTAATCAAAAGCTCTTAGTATTTCTGTAAGTATTTCTCAAGGCCCAGAAAATAATTAGCTTTTAGAAACACTTTGTGTCCGATAAACAATCTTTTATGCATGATAAGCAACTAGTTTTATCATTTTCAAAGCAGATAAAAAATTTCTGATATTCACTATAAAATTAGATAAATTTGGAATGTTTTTTGAATTTTTTTCAAATGACTTTGACTTAAAGAACTTAGTAGAACTTAATTTATAAATTCAAATGAAGAAAAAAAATCCAAGGGTTTAGTCCCCTTTAATTTTTTAATTTTAAAGTGTAAAAAAATTAGTTTGTCATGTGATGTTTGAGCAAAAAGAGATTAAATTATTAAAGTAGACAAATATATTAATTTTATCAAATAGACAAAAGTCCGGGTCAGTTTAAATAGTTTATTGTTGAAGCAAATAATAAAAAAAAAACCCGCTGGATTTGATACGAATTCAATTAGCTCAATACTTAATTGAATTATAAATTGGTAAACAGATAAAATTTGGGGCTCGAAATTCTTAAATTGGAAAATTTCAAAAAATAACAAAATTATTTCTATTTATTTATTTAATACTTTTCAAACACCAAACGACTAGACTTGAATAGTAAAAAAAGAAAAAATCGGTCATTTTTAGTGGCATCTTGGGCTCTGTTGCAATCCTATTCTAAATAGATAAATTTTTTTTGTATTAATTCAAGGCGTGGTCAACACAGTCTTGTTTCTTTGCATTCACAATATTCTTAAAATGGTTTCCAACACACAAAATCTAGTGTTATTTAAACCGCTTAATCTAATGTAACAATAAAAGTCATTTTTAGTTTTTTTAGATAAGATAACAAGTCAAAATGCTCACTAAACTTATCGACAATGCAGAGTAGGCACTCAGATGCCAAGTGAAATTTAAATTTTTTCTAAT
The DNA here is from genome assembly GCA_019054805.1 of Brachionus manjavacas. NCBI lineage: Eukaryota > Metazoa > Rotifera > Eurotatoria > Ploima > Brachionidae > Brachionus > Brachionus manjavacas. The sequence continues at coordinate 8,322,015 of JAHQIY010000003.1, read as the reverse complement.
TGATTACTGTTTAAGTGAGAGCGACAATCCTTTCCGACCAGAGGGCAGCCTGGCCAAAGAGGCGGACGCGTTCATCAAAGAATTGAACACCAAAAAAGAGCGCGAGGTCAACGAGATAATCAAGAACACCAGCTTGAACAACAGCAACACTCTGTCGGTCAACGAGCTAATGCACCAGCCCAACGATGCGGAGCTAGCACGCACAGCCAACGAGCAAGAGAAGCCAAGCGAAAAGCCAGACGTTGTTAGTCTTCCCGAGGCCAGAAAGCCGGAGATCAAGGAACCGGACAATCTGGCACCTGTCGAACAGCCACAGCCAGCACCTACCGAGAATGAGCAGAAAAAGAAGAAAAAGGTCAAATCAAAGTGTGGCTGTATCATATCTTGAACTAATCGAGCATCAATCCGACTAGTCTATGTTTTTTAGTTCATGTGAAAATGAGAGTTTCTTTTTTTTTAATAAAACCGATTTTTTTTAATTCTAGAATCAATTTTATTGTGTAAGGATAAAAAGCCCAAATTAAGACATGGATAATAAAAAAAAACAGTGACTCTAGGGTGCTTCGTTAATACGATACGTTGATTTTGTTTTTATTTGGGTTTGCTAGTTTTGACTTAATTAGTCTTGATGTTTTTCAGTTTTAACTTGTCATTATTTTTCTTGAATCAAAATAGATTCGTTTAATTTTTTTTCTTTTTTTTTTAATTATCAATTAATCTCTATTTTTGTAAAATTGTAATTCAAAAGCTAAATAAAAATTTTTAAAACTTAGTCAAATAATTGCCAAGTCACTTTTGGGTTATAGTCGGCAAGATTTGGATTTTGGCCAAATGTTAATCTCATGATATTATTATTGAGATTATTATTCAAATTCTTCAGAATTAACATAAAGCGGATCGCCTTAAAGCTTTTTACACTTAACATACAAAGTAACTTTATTAACAGTATACATTGAGCTAAATATATTGTGTTATATATTGTATTTCTTAACATCTATATTGAGTTTCGCAACTCTTCTTACATTAATTAATTGTTAATCTGTAATGAGCTAATGCACCTTATTAATAAAAGTTTAAAAAATTAAGATAATTAAGATAAATTAAAAAAAAAATATATTTTAAAAGATAAGTTGAAATAGCTAGAGGTTAAATATGTTTAAATATCAGAAAAAAGAAAAAAATATTAGGCAGTTAATACACAATGGAGTCCAATTAGTCATGCAAAAAGAGGATCGAGGTTTCAAAACCCGCTGAGGGTAAAAAAAATCTTCAAAATATCTCTGCAATACCGGGCGAATATTTAAACCTCTTTCATCATAAAAAAGGGGGAACATTTTCGACTGGGTAATAATTGCGGTGTAGATGATCAACTCGATGCAGTAGCCTCTGTGTCAGATCGAAGCCGTTGCTCAGAAAGGTACTTGAAAAGGAGATTTCCAACTCATAAAATTTGCTTATAAAACTATCAGACTCTCCTTTTGTTTGAGTGCAAAAAGTTCAAATTTTATTTTTTCTTATCTTGCTATTGAATTCTCTTTTTTCTAGTATTAACTTTAGATATCCTTCAAATGTCTTAATTGTTGAATTATTCTGGTAATTAAACAAGGTACTTAACGCCGTAACCTTTTCCTGCTATCTCTAGTTGAAGATCTCTGATCTTCTTCACGTGGAATTTCATCAATAGCTTGCTTTACACTTCGGCTGTCCAACTCTGGTCAACCGTTTTAATTGCTTCTCTCTGACTTGTGGTGGCCATCCCTTATCGCTGCTACCATGTAATGTAATATGGGACAATAGAAAGATGGTTATAACTAATTCTTTATTTTTAATCATAAGATGATGTAAAAAGGATGCTTATATATTGAATCATGTACGTGACAAGATTCTTAAAAAGAATATATATGACATCCTCTTCTTTAAAATGTTATCGTCTCGATAATCACATTAGCTATCAGTATCGAACACAATAAATTTAGTAAAAATTACCACAAAATTATATAAAGTATCAACAAAAATTATGTTTTTTTATCTCTTTATTTTTTTTCCGAACATATTATAAATAAAATAATTAAATCAATGAAAACATAACAAATCTATTAAATATAATAAATTGCAACTAAAATCTTAAAAGCTCAATATTTCTTTTAATTGACAACAAATTTTTTATACTATTGAACCATTATTTAATTCATTTTTTATTTATTTCTTATTCATGACTAATTTTTTGAATTACTTTTAATCTACTTAATCACATTAATCTGTATAATCTCTCGTATTCGTCTTGTACCTCAGTTTCGTCTCTGTTACTTTCATTGTAGTTCCTTAATTAATCTCTCGATTTTTGCGCAATTAGCTACCATAGATGGCTTCCGAGTAAGTCATCTCCACAAGCTCGCTTGCTGTAGCTTTTTATTATTAATATTATTATTATTAAATTAAGCATTCATCCAAATAGTAAATGACTTGAAGTTTTTATTGATAAAAGTGAACATTTTTATGCAATCCGTCGATCAGACCAAATCAAGTGAAAGCGTATTACTCAATCCTGAAGACGAAACTCTTAATGATGCGGAATCATTTTCATATCAAAAAGTCTTGCAAAAGTCTAACAAAAAGATAAGATTTATTTATTTATTTATTTGTTTTCTGTACCGAGCTAAAGCTCCTTCAGAATAAATTAAAAATAAAATAAAAAAATAAAATAAAAATAAAATTAAAGTTAATAAAATTAGATAAAAAAAAAAAAAAAGAATCAAAATAGAGGCTAGAATGTTGAATTTAAACTACCTGAATTTTTTTATAATTTTTAAGGAAATGGAATCGAAAGTGCAAAACGGTAAGATAAACGGGATTTTTCGAGAGCAAAAAGAGCAAACAAAATGGGATTAGTCAATGCTATTGTCGGTTCATGGGTCAGCTTTGGTTTCGGAATTGATCAATGATAATCGATGCAAATTCAATGAAACAGAGGAGACTCATTCGAATCATCCCGAACAAATGGTTGTACTGTAGATTTTTTCAAGTTTTCTTTTACTTAAAAGGTTTTTTTATTGTGCACAAATATAAAGAGTCAATCACATTTTTTCTCTCAATCGGATATCAATTGAATCTATTGATTTGATTTCATCTTCATTGTTTTCAGTTCTTGCTTGTATTATATTTATATTTCTTTTATTGTTATTTAATGGAAAACATTGAATCAGAGTGATTAGACATTAGCTTACCACAAAAATAAAAAATATTTAAGTAAATAATATTTGAGTAAATATTATTTTTAAAATATCTGGTAAAATTCCAAAATATTGATCACATTTGTCTTTAAATCATTAAAATAATTTATCTTCTATTGGTCTTAAGTGTTTCAATTAACCACTAGGAAAGAAAAGGGACAAATATAAAAATTATCAAAATTAATGATGCGGAATCATTTGAGTTGGATATTGGATATATTAGATTGATATATAAAGATATAGATATTTGACATATCTCTCACTCAACTCAAAAAGTCGATTTGAGGCTGTTAGTAGTTTAAGTTCATTGATAGCCTCTTGGTTCATAATATTAGAGGGGGTATCATATTTCAGACTCTAAATAGATCGAACTGATGAATTTTGAATCACTTGTATTTTTTTGAAATTAGTTTCTGGGAATGGATTTGAACAATGTATAATCCAAGATTGAACCTATCAAAGATTTGTAAAGATTACCTAATATTTTTGGTTTTAGACCCCATTTTCTATTTGGAAGATATTTTATTTTATTAAGTCTTGAATTACAGTGCTCCTTTAATTCATCTACCATTAGGCATCACATTGAACCAAAGGGAAGTTTTGAGTCCAATGTGTTGCCTAAGAATTTAACTTTTTCCTCATTGTTTAAATTGTTACCATTAATTTTGAGGTCAAGATTGATTTAATTGTTGCTTTTTTCTCAAAGATCATGTAATAAGACTTTTAATAGAAATTTTCCATTTGAAAAGCCATCTTTCAATCTCTTTTAGATACTTATTAATCATGTCTTCAAGATTTCCTATCTTTTTGAAAGTAACCAAATCATGTAGAAAGAAAATAAATTACTGAAAGAGAGCATTAAACATCTAAAAGAAAATCGTAAGAGTAATCTGATTTAAAATTATGGTATTTCTGATTCAATTTGATTATAGCTAAAAAATTTTAAATTTAATCATTACAAAATTCGTTTAAAACAATTAGTTCAATAAAAAATCAATATCAAAAAGAAATTTATGAAATTTTGGTCAAAGTTTTTTTATTCAAAAATTTCATGCCTTTTTCTATTTTCGAACTTACATTCTTTTTCTATTATTAAAATATAATTTTAAAAAATAAATTTTAATTATTTTTTTTCGTTTTACTTCTTTTTAGAGGAGGTTAGTTCAAGCCTAAAATTAAATAAATAAATAGTTTGAATGCCAAATAAGTCTAATTTTCGTATAAAATTTTTTTTATTCAATTTTTTCGGTTACAGAAAAATTCTTTAACAACTTTACAACTTTAAATTTTTTTACATTTTGTTGAGTAATTTTAGACAAAAAAATGTAATAAACTGGAGAAACAGGTTATTTTTCAAATAGAATTAATTTTCAGTTAAAAAAACAATTCTAATAAAATAATTTTCTTATTAATTAGTAATACCTTTTTTTTATTTTATGAAATAATCAATAACTTAAAAATTTTATTAAGAAAAACTCTTTGATAATTTTTTATTTATTTGTCTTTTAAAATAAAAAATTGAATTTTTGTCAACTAATTTTTTGAATCAGTTATACTTGAAAAAATGTAATTTTACATGATTTTACGTAAGCTGACATTTTTTAACATTACGAATTTGATGTAATTTTACCCGTTCTGCGGCTTTAAGTAAAACACTTAATATTCTTTAATCAATAAAGATGAGTAAAAAGTTAAGAAGTTAGAAAAATAAAATTTTATTTAATTATATCTTATTCTTTATTTTTAATTTATCCTTTTTTTTTTAATATTTTATTGACAATAAAATTTTTTTTTAGTTTTATCCATATCACACAAATTCGGAATTTTTAATTATTATAAGCAAATATCTACTTTTTAATTACTTATGACTTAAAGATTTTAGCAAAAATTAAGATTTTCTTAATTTTTTAATCCCTAAAAAAATTGCGTCAGCCGGGAGTCGAACCCGGATCCGCTGCTTGGAAGGCAACAATGATAACCGCTACACCACTGACGCTTAATATTTCAATGCTAAAAATAATATGTAGAAAAATATAATTTATGAGCGTATTTTGAGAAAAATATACTTTAAGAAATAATCATTAGTTTAAAAATATATTTTAACAAGAAATGAAATTCATTTAGTAAAACTTCAACAATTAGATCATTGATGTCTAAAGTAGAAAAAAAATCTTAATAATTTCTTTAAGAAAAGTAAATTTTTTATTTTAAAAATAATGTGAAAAAATTTGAGAAAAATTATTACAAGAACATGCATAAAAGTATATCAGTTTTGTCTTCAAATAAAGAAAAAATAATTAAAAAGCTTTTAAATATTTTACTTTATTTATTTATTTGTTTTCTTACCGAGTTATAGCTCCTTCAGATTAAAAAAATTAAATAAAAATGAAATTAAGTAAAATAAGATAAAATAAATAAAAGTATAATAAAAATAAAAAAGTTTATAATAGAAGAAAATTAAAAAATTAGATATATTTAAATAAAGAGTTACGGGATACAATTTTCTAAATGTTTGATTGTTCAGGCATTTAGAAAATTTCATGCCTTTTTGAAATCAAATTCAAAATCAAATTTTTGAAATTTGATTAAAAAATTTCAAAAATTTGATTTTGAAATAAAGAAAGGAAATAGTAAGGTTGCAATTACACAGTGGAGTTGGGTATTCGAGATATCTTGACTTATATATTCTTCGAGCAGTTTGACAGCTAATGGAACAGAGTTACTTAGACCAGTCCTAACATATCTTTCACTCAATTCAAAAAGTCGATTCGAGACTGTTAGTAGTTAAAGTTTATTTAAATCAGTTTTTAATTTTTACAAGTAAGATTCCTATTTATTTTGAGTCTGGACATTGTTGTCAAGCGGAAGTATTAAAATATAGGCAAACGCAAAAAACAATTTATCTTTATTCATAAAATCATTGGATCTGATGACTTCAAAGAAAGTGTAGACATCATCGGATTTGTTCAAAAAAATTTTTTGAATTTCGATCTTAGAAAAAACTTCATTTTCAGTTAGGAAAAAATCAGAATCCGTGATAGTATAGTGGTGAGTATCCCCGCCTGTCACGCGGGAGACCGGGGTTCAATTCCCCGTCACGGAGTTTTTTATAATTTTTTTATTAAAAATAACAATTCAAAAAAAAAACATTTTGTTGAATTTATTAGTTTTTTTAACATATAAATTTTTTGATATTTGCTATTTTTTATTAATTTTAGTAATTTTTTGAGTCAAGTATATGATTGAAAAAAAAATTCCTTTTTGAAGTTTCTCTTAAGTTTTAATTATTTACTCGAATCTGTAAATAAATTTCTATTAATTTTCCACAATATTTAAAAGACTAGATAAATTAATTTTGTAAGACGCTTAAAAAATATATTTTGTTAAGGAGCGTCAGTGGTGTAGCGGTTATCATTGTTGCCTTCCAAGCAGCGGATCCGGGTTCGACTCCCGGCTGACGCAATTTTTCTAAATAAAAACTAAATTTAAATAAATTAAAAAGATAATATTAATTTTGATATTTTATGTAATTTAAATACGGAAAAAGTTATGGAAAAAATTTAAAAGCAGGTTTTTTTCATGCTAATTAGCTTTTTTGACCAAATTACAGTTTTGATTACTTTTACTGCTAAAATTTTTTTAAAACTTTTTTATTTGATGAAAAAGATTATTTTGTGATTTTATGAATAATTTCAAAATTTTTATTGATAATTTTTAGATTGGCAATATCTATACACTATTCACAAGCTTTCAATTGTAATGAATTTAAACAGAATATTTTATATTGTGTAAAATCAGAAACCATGTTTGCTTCCTCAAAATTTTTTGTTTGCTCCTTGGTCCATCTTTTTGTATAATATAGAATTGTTTAAAACAATCCATTGACAATAAAGTAATATAAAAACACTCCTGAAAAATAATATTTTTAAAATAATTTTTGATGAAATCTAATTCTAAAAATTAGATATAATTCAATTATACATCATGTTTAAATGAGTATTTGATTTAATAAAATTCTCAAAGCTCTTGCCAGTAATAAATACATAAACATTTTAAACAAAAATTCGCTACAAGTTTCACACAATTTAACAATTTCAAATTTAATTACCATTACTATGTTTGTTCTGATTTAGTTACCTCTGCGTTCTCAGATAATAAACTGAATGCAAAAAAAAGACGTGTGATTACAACTCATTAAAAGGCAATTTCCAAAAAAATTAAAAAAAGTAATTGGAAAAATGTGATTATGACTTAAAAAATTATGGTATAAGAAAAATTTTTTTTAACGCAAAAACAAAAAAAAATTAAGTAACGCATAAAGATTTAGTCATTATAGAATTTAATAATAAGTCTCGCATATAAAAAATAAGTTAAGAATAATAAAAAATCCTGAAACAAGTCCTGAAACAAGTGGAAAATGATGCGATCACAAGTATCTACAATTTCTCTTCAAACAAACTTGGAAAATAGAGTTTAATGCTGCTTTTAATGTTGCCAAAATTTTCGATCGTGACATCAATATCAATGGAACCATTTTCAGACTTAAAGATGCAAATAAAGTCCCGGATCTCAGAAGGTATTGTACTTTTCGTTTTCACTTCTTGCTCTCTGATTTCGAGAATCATAGACTTGAAACCTTCTTTAATGCTGTTCGAATTGATGGACTTAATATTGAACACATTACTGAAGAAAAATATAAAGATAGGCCCGAGAGGAAAAATGGTGTCAGAAGAGTGAGAATATCATTCCCAAAAGAAGTTGAGAATATTATTGGAAGCTTGTCAGGCCCCACAATAATGTATGGTTTACAGTGTCTTGTGTCAATTGTTGGACAAAAGCAGAAATGCTATTTATGTGATGATTAAGGACAGAACTTAGCTAAATGCCCTGTAAAAGAAACACTATGCGAAAATTGTCATCAGAAAGGACACTTGACAAAAAAATGCTCCATTGCCGAAAAGCCAAAATCGCTTGAAAAGAATAAGATTGACTACAATGATCTTTACATCGACCAAGAAGAAACGCAATTCTTCCCCCGAACATTGTTATTCTGATAAAAGAACGCAGGAAAGTAAGAAGAAACTTTCAAAAACTGTCAAAATCTCAAGAAGAAATTTATTCAACTTACATTTGAGTTAAAGGCCTCAATAAATGAATTAATTATGGCTTTAAAAAGATTGAAAAATGAAGCGGCATCAGGACCTGACCAAATTCATAATCTAATGTTAAAAAACTTTACTAGAAATTCATTAATAGAAATAATAGAACTTTTTAATTTATCTCTTCGAGAAGTTAGAGTCCCTAAAGCATGGAAAACATCGAACATTACTATGAAAAACCTCTTCTTTACAAGATCCTTTAAATTATAGACCAATTAGTATAACGAGTTGTTTAAGAAAGCTCCTGGAACGCATAGTATTTTCAAGATTATACAATTATTTGGATCAAAATTCACTCCTTATCCAGGAGCAATCTGGATTTAGAAAACACAAACAAAAAATGAGGTCTCAATCAAAACACACTAGGAAATTTATATAAATCTTTAGTCGGATCGATTTTAGACTAATCTTTTCCTTGCTTGAATTCATTTTCAGAAAATAATATCAAAAAACTACAAGCAATTCACAATACAGCAGTCAGATCTATCCTTAAGTTAAAATATGATACTCCCTCCAACATCGTGCAACATGAAGTTTTTAATAAACTAAAATTACTAACAGTCTCGAATCGTCTTTTTGAGTTGAGTGAGAAATATGTTGGGACAGGACTAAGTCATTTTATTCCATTGGTTGAAAGACTAGTGAAAGAATACAAAGAAGGTTTCGAATCAAGATAAATTGAATACCCAACTCCATTGTGTAATTGCTACCTTACAATTTCTTCTTTTTTTCCTTAAACTTGAACTATTTAAACATGTGCCACATGTAATCTTTTCCCATTTATGTCTTTTCAAATTTCATTTTTTTAGCTTATTTCCTCTATTTTGTTTCTTTTTTTTTTTATCTAATTTTATTAACTTTAATTTTATTTTTATTTTATTTATTTACAGAAAACAACTAAATAAATAAAATAATAATTGAACAAAACACTTGAATTTGTTAAATATACACTAACTTGTCTAAACCAAAAACAACCATTCCAATATGGACATCATCTACTTTGACAGTGACAAAAAGCCTCAAGAACTTATTTGCCAAGATCAAAGGTATAAAAAGAACGAAAATAAATCTGAGTGGTATTGGTGTGTAAACCGAACATGTGGTGCACTTTTCAATCCGGTAACAATGGAAAAGAACGACATCGAACACTATCACAAAAGATTAACTGACTGTGAGATTGACTCCTTCTTATATTTTAAAGAATGCTTATAGTTTCTTATAGTTGTTAAAAATAATCACGAAATATCTTTGAGGTACACCTACAATCGACAATAAGAACGACTCAAAGCAAAGTACACGAACGAAGAAGTTGCGGCAAATTGGAGACCATTTGCAGAAAAAAAATCCAATCTTAGTTATCATCAGAAAAAGTCGAAACCGGCAAATCTGAAAGAAACAAAAGATATTCAAATAAATGAGATTTACGCCAATATCAACAATAAACAATTCCTTCAATTCGACAACCTAAATAATTCGAATCGGATTTTAATATTTATGTCACCAATCGGCATCAGAATTTTAACAAACTCAAAGCGATGGCACTTAGATGGTACATTTAAAACGTGTCCAACTCATTTTTATCAAATTTTTTGATCCACGGATACTATCAAAATAAAATTTTTCCATCGGGATACATTCTTCTTCAAAATAAAGAGCATGAAACGTATGTCGAAGCCCTTACCAACTTAAAAAAAATTTTTAGCAACCAAAACGAGTAAAAACTTCAAAAGACACTCTGTGATTTTGAGCTCGCGATGATGCAAGCAATTAGTATCGTATTCGAAAATACAAGAATGCTCAGATGTTGGCACCTTGAAGTTTATGATCAATTTATGATGCTCAAAATGAGAAAATCAAGAATTAAAGTCTGCAAAAAATTACTCACTTAATATTCTGCCGACCAATACTCGCCTATGGATGCGAGGCAATCAAGCTTAATCAGATTTACTTAAAAAAAATTAAAACAACATATGACAACTTGGTAAAGAAAATGTTTGGACTCTGCAAGAGATCAAGAACAACAAAACTGATGACCGCCCTTAATGTAGAACCAATGGAGAGAAGAGAAAAATGCCCTTCATAATGAGATTAGCAAACAACAAATTTACAAAAACACTAGTGAACAATATTCTAATGAAACAAGAGATAAAGAAAATAGAACTAGCAAAAAATCCATGATAGATGATATGAAAACCATCCTAGAAGAAAAAGAAAATATAGGAAATATGGCAGCCAAAGCAAGTAAAGCTTGAAAAAATGCTTAACAAATAAGAAAGTAAAGATGGAACGATGGAGTCGATAAGGTACCTTTTTAGAGAATCGAGTGAGAAAAACAGAAAAATCCTAGAACTACTCCTCAAATCATATTAAAATAGATTTTATTTTATAAAAAAAAAAAAAAAAAATGAATAATAATTATTGAAATTAAAAAAAATTAACATTTCAAATTAAAATTATATATTTCATTCAATTTTTTAGAAAACACTTAATAGTAATAGTAGTAGTTCTTGCTGCGAAATCCCAACAAGTAGGAAATCTGAGCTCATCTTCAATCAATAGTGATGTTCAATCTTTGTCTTATTTATTACATTTTATTTTTTTTATTTTTTTTTTTTTTGTTTTTTTTACATCTCCTTCATTGAAATAATAATAATAATAAATAATAATATAGGATCATTTAGATAGTATGAACTCTGCAATGTACATTTTTAAAGTGCAGATTTTATCTGATTAATTTTATCTTTTTCATAATTAAAACCTGATTTGATCATTTTGAGCATCATAAATTGACCATTAACTTCAAGTTGATTCCAATGCGTGATTATTTTGAAATGTAAAAATACTCTTTTTAAAATAGTTTAAATGATCAAACTGGTATTAAGTAAAATTATTTAGTTTTCTTTTTTAAGAAAACAAGGTTTTACCTGTTGCTCCGCTGCCAGAATAATTAAATTAAATGAAAAATAAATTAGTATTGATTATTTAATTGATTGATTTATTTTATTTATTATATTGAAAAATTCTTATTAAAAATTGATTTTAAATTTTTTTTTTCTTAAGTGTTGATTAAATGATTTAATGAATATTTCTGTACAGTATTTCGCAAAAAGTTAGAGTCAAACTTTTTTTTTAATCTGATTGTTTTTTTGTTCATTATTTCATTAACTCGGCTATTTCTCTTTCAGTCTGATTTATCAAAAAAAACGCAATTTGCCATCTCTGTTAATCAGTTATTTTATTTTTACCCTATTTTGTTAGATTTTTTGGTAGACTTACTTTAAAAAAGCTATTATTTGAAAAAAATTAATAGTTAACTATTTTTTTAATTGCAAAAAAACAAAATTTTTATTTTTTTCAACTTGATTCTAACCTTTTGTGGCATACTGTACAAACAACATTTCTTGTAAGATAAACTTGAATGAATAAATTTCAATGAATTTGAATGTTTTTTTCTTTTCTTTATTTTTTAATTAAAATCTAATTTTAGATTGCAAAAAAATTAAAATATATTATGTAATCTAAAAAAATGGATTAAGACAATTTTAAAGGCACTATATTCAAATATTAAAAAAAGCTATCGAAAGGATATGCATGAACATTTTACTTTTTTTCACACATTTGGGTTTTAAATATTTAGATTATGTTAAAGATAATCCAGAATAAGACAATTTTTAAAGCAGCATAAAATTATGTTAAATTAAATCTAGAATAAGACAATTTTTAAAGCAGTATATAATTAAATATTAAAGTTAGTTATCGTTAGTATATGTATGAACATTTCACTTTTTTTCAAAGTTAGTTATCGAAAGTGTATGCATGAAAATTTTACTTTTTTTCACACATTTGGGTTTTAAATATTAAGATTATCCTTTTTTGAATAATTCAAATATATTTAAAAGGATAATAATGATTTTTTAAACAAATTGAGTCGTTGAGAAATGATGAAAAATTGATGAAAAAAATGTATCACTATTGTTTCTTCATTTAAAAGAAAAAATTTAACTGTCTTGAAATCTTTATTTCAAAATTGCAATTATTTATTTTGGTGTAAGAATATTATCCTGTTTTTTAATTGATATAAAAAAAAACGGGAAATCATCCTTAATTTTTTTTGGGATAAATACAAAACGGGATTATTTTAATTTTACTATTATTAGTCAAACTTAATAGATGATTTTCTTTCTTTATTCGTGTCAAGAATCATTAAAATTTAATAATTTCTTTAAGGTTTGATTTTAAAATGGAAAAGAAAAAATTCACCCCCGAGCAAGAAGAAAAAGTGTTGAAAAATTTATTAAATATTGCTGTGATTGGAAAAACTGGCGTGGGAAAGAGCTCTTTTATCAATGCATTTCGAAATTTAGCATGTAAAGACATTATTTCAGCTAGAGAAAAAGCCGGAGCTGAATGTTGTGAAATTGAAAAAAAGTACGCTAAATTTGGTTACAAGATTTCTTATTCGAAAGTTGAAATTGAAATAAACTTTTTTGATACAATGGGATTTATGGACAACAAAAATTCTGACATTGATGCTATTTTGAATGATGTTAAAAAGAATTGTTCAATCAGTGAGTTTGATGCGATTATTTTTATTACTGACAATAGACTTTTAAGTGAAGAATTGGAAAAAGCTAAAAAATATGAAGAAAAAAATGTGCTCCTTTTTTTTGTGTACAATAAAATGGATGATTTTTTAGAAAAAAAAATCAAAGAATTGACTGGAAATTTTAGCAAAAAGAAAGCTTTTGATCAACAATATAATGATAATAAAAAAGATTTAATCGAATGCATAAACAAAGAGGCTGATGTTATTTGCAAAACAATAGATAATAAAATGGTTTTCAGTAGTTTTTTAAAGGATATTAAAATGTTCAATTCAGACATATTTAAATTGGAGAGTTATAAACAAAAAATAATCAAAAATTCGCTTTATTTTATAACATCACACAAAGAGGATTTTTTAAATGAATGCTATTCAAAAGACGGAGCTCGTCTTAAGACTGAAATCGAAAAATATTTAGTATTTGCCAAAATAAAGGATTTCAACATCGACTTGCTTGATCCTTTTTCTGAAAGGATTATTAGATTAAAGAAAAAATATTTGCTTACAGATTTATTCAAAGATACAGAAACTAAGCTAAAAATGGCCGGAAATACTGCAGTAAATCTATTACCAGGTCTTGATACGCTTTTGAGCCACATTCCAACAGCTAAAAATATCAGTGAAAATGAAATAATAAAAAATTTAAAAATGAAGTTCATGGAAAATTTTGGTATTAGTGACTTGCGAGAAAAATTATCGAATGATCCTGATTCAATTTCTAACAATAGAGGAAAAATACAAATGTTACAGATTATATTTAAAAAAATAGACAACGACCAAGTAATTAATAGTATGGATTTGATTAGTGACTCATTTGATAATAATGAATCAAGTAATATAAAAGACAAAATAAAAAATTTTTTCATTAATTTCAGCCAAAAAATTCTATCACTTGGTTCTATTGGTGCTTGTCTTGCCAATCTATTTGATGACATCATTAAGTTAATACCATCTTCAACAAAAGTTTCCATCGGGTTATTAAGTATAGTTTCATTAGCTTCAATTCCATTTGCAATCGGGATCTATGTATTTTTCCTTCAAAAAACTTTTAAAAAAATCCTGTTAAAATATGAAGAATATGCTTTAATTATTTTTGAGATTTTGCATAATGATTTAGAATTATTTAATCAAATAATAGATTTTTAAGTTACATTTGAAATTTTTTTAAAAATTTAAAATTAACTCATTAAAAAAAGCAGAAATTTATTAAATTATATATTTTTTTTTTAAATAAAAAACTTAAAATTTTTCAGTTATTATAATTCATTTTATTTTATTCCATTTCAAATCAAACTTGCAGTGCGAATTTTAGAATGCCCTGTGATTATAATAAATAAATTAATAATTAAAATTTTTTTTGGAAAAGCTGTCATCATCAGAACATTTAACCAGAGTTGGTCAAAAGTCAAACTTTAAAGTCGGAATCGTTAAAGATCGTTTGAGATCATTTTTGGGTTAAAGTAATAGTCACTTTGACTTGAGTCCACTGAAGTAAACTAAATTATTTTCAGGCGAAAATTTATTTAAAACAAAAATTTTTAAAAAAGAATTTTATTTAAAACAAAAATTTTTAAAAAAGAATTTTAGTTTAAACTTAAATTTTTTGAATTTTACTTTTTCACATTATTTTCAAAATAAAAAATTTACTTTTCTTAAAGAAATTATTAAGATTTTTTTTCTACTTTAGACATCGATGATCTAATTGTTGAAGTTTTACTAAATGAATTTCATTTCTTGTTAAAATATATTTTTAAACTAATGATTATTTCTTAAAGTATATTTTTCTCAAAATACGCTCATAAATTATATTTTTCTACATATTATTTTTAGCATTGAAATATTAAGCGTCAGTGGTGTAGCGGTTATCATTGTTGCCTTCCAAGCAGCGGATCCGGGTTCGACTCCCGGCTGACGCAGTTTTTTTCAAATAAATTTCTCAAAATAAAATAATTCATTTTTCCCAATTAAGTTATTTATTTTCGGGATATAATGGCAAGAAATAATTAGTGACAGGTTGAGAAAAATGCTTACACTTGAATGTCACAAAGGTCAATACTAAGTCCAATTCTTGAATGATCTGCTTGAATCTTTTGATTTTTATCATTTGTGGATTATCTGAAGTTAATATGGTTAATGGGTTAAGGGTTAATTGCAGTCTACCTTGCCGAATTGGCAAATATTTGATATAAAAGACAATTTTTAATGCCAAGCATATATTAAAATATAGATATTATATGTTTGGTTTAATTTTTTAAATAATATTGGCGAAAATACTGAAGAAAAAAATTTGGAAGTACTAATGCAATCTCAAACGGAGTAAACAGTATTCACCTGCGTCATCTAAACTAATCGCACTTTAGGCTAAATTGGATTTTATTAGGGTGTTTGGATAAAGAAATAATTCAGTTTAACATTGGCTATTTACCTTGTAAATATTCTCTTGCAATAAAATTTTAAATCAAAAATTATTTAAAAACTTTGTTTTAATGGAGTGTGGTCATTCAAATTTGATCATCAACTTCAATTTGCAAAATATTTATTTTTTTAACCGGTAATTCAGGTTTGGGGAATGTGCCGTTGACCATCTAATACGTACTATAATTGACTAAACTCTTGATACATTCGTTAAAAAAAGATTTTAAAGAATTATTTGTTCATAAAGTTTTAATTGAATATTGCTGCTTCATTAAATTTAAAAAAATGAAAATTTTTAATAGACGTTTAAAGGAATTTTTTAATTTAAGCGGCACAAAATCCAAAAATGGAAAAAAATTAAAAATTAGCTTAATATTAATGATAATATTACTTAAACTAGATATCTTTTTTGTGATTGATAAAATTTCTTTTCAGAAGAATCCGTGATAGTATAGTGGTGAGTATCCCCGCCTGTCACGCGGGAGACCGGGGTTCAATTCCCCGTCACGGAGTTTTTTTAATTTTTTTATTAAAAATATCGAAGCAAAATAAATTTTTTGATATTGACTGAATTTCTATTTTGGTAATTTACTGAGAAGTATATGATTGAAAAAAAATTCAATTTTCAAAGTTTCTCTTTAACTTTTAGTTATTTACCGGAATCTATATAAAAATGTCTATTTATTTTCCACAATTATTGAAAGGTTGGATAAATAAATTTCGTAAAGCACTTAAAAAAATATTTTGTTAGGGAGCGTCAGTGGTGTAGCGGTTATCATTGTTGCCTTCCAAGCAGCGGATCCGGGTTCGACTCCCGGCTGACGCAATTTTTTTTTAAATAAAAGCTTAATTACATATAAATTAAATAGAAAAAAATAAATATGATTTAAATACGAAAAAAAGTGTATGTTGATGGAAAAAATTTAAAAGCAACATTTAGTAGGTTAATATCTAAATTGGTTTAAAATTAAATTCATTTAGTAAAACTTTGAAAATTATTTTAAATTACAAAATAATGAGTTAAAAAAATTTACATATAAATATTAAATTTTATTGTTTATTAAATTTTATTTTGTTCTAATTTTGTAATTTTTAAAAATCGACAAAAATTTTTGAAGAAAAAATCAATGATAATTGCAATAGTAACCACGACACCATGGCCACTTCAAGTTTGCTTAGACACACAATGAGATTTTAAAAACAATGCATCCTTTGAAAGATTATAATAATTAAGATTTTTTTGATAGTCACATATTAAAGGAAACTTAATAGTGAAAATCAGCTTTTATCATTAATTCTCTGAAAGAAGCAGTTAAATAATAGAAATAAAAAAATATAATAAAAGACTAATTAATTAATTTAAAATTTATTTTTGCAAAAAAATAATATCAAAAAAACTTTTTTAAAAGATCTTGAATTTTTTCATTTTTAGAAGACAATGTCATATCATAAGCCGATCTTCCATAACAATCTCTTTGATTTATCAATGAAAATATCTTATTTTTGATAGTTAAGTCCAAAATTTCCGAAAAACACCGTTCATTGCAGAGTTTTTTAAGAATTAAATTAACTACTTCATATTTACCATTCTTTTTTAAAAAATAATAATATAAATATTTTTAAAGCATAACTATTATAATTTTTGTTCTTACCTTAACAGCGCTTTGTAAAGGAGTCATTGAATACATATTCTTAAGGCGAGAAAATTTCTCAATCAAATCAGAAATTTTATCTTTGTGAAAAAAAATATCGAATAAGGAATTAAACACTTCCAAAGAACCTGATTGTGCTGACAGATGTAAACACGAATTATTAAGATAATCTGTATCAAAAATGTCAATGCATTCATATTTCAATAAATATTTAACTATATTAACATTATCAGCTATCACTGCTTCCATTAATGGTGTGCTCCCACAAGAATCTTTAGCTGTTAGTATTTGGTTTGTATTTTCTTCATTTTTTTCAAGCATTAATTTCAAAATTTTCAAATTACCATGCAAGCATGCTGTGTGGCAAGGTGTTCTTCCATTACTGCTTCGAGTTCGGACTACTAGACTTTTATCAAGTGACAAAAAGTACTTAATAATTTCAAAATTTCCTTCTCTAAAATAAATTTAATCTAAAAAATTTTTAAAATTCTGAAAACTTAAAATACCTAACAGCAATCATAAAAGCATTCCATTTATCTTTATTCGTCTGATCAATTCTTGCATTTCTTTCTATCAAAAATTTAATTATTTCTAAATTATCTTTTGTACACGCCAACATTAACGGAGTCCAAAAAAAATAGAAAATAAAAACAAAAATAATTCTTAATTAGATAGAATTTTTATTTTTACCAATCTCCTTTTCTTAGTGAGTTAACATCAATTTTGCAGTCATCTACCAAAAATTTAACACATTCATAATCACTATTTTGACATGATTCATGTAGAGCATTTTTTCCATCATGGTTGGTCACACTAAAATTCATATTTGGATTAGTTTGTTTTACGATTTTTAGAAGATTTGAATTTCCATCTCTAGCTGCTTTTAGGATTAAACAATCGCCATTTTTCGAATTTTTAAAATTTATTAAATCATTTAGATTTAAATCTTTGGTCAGAGTTTGGAATTCGTCTTTTGTAATTGAGGTTTTTTTGCTCAAAGTATTTATCATCCGGAACATTTTGTTGAAAAATTTTACTTAAATGTAATTAAAGCCATCTTTTTTCCTAAATTTTAAAATAAACTTAACTTTAGTAAAGAAAAGTGTCTTAACTTAGACTTTTTTTAAGTTGACAAAGTCATCAACACAATCTTTTATTGATTTCGTTGACTATCATTTTTTTAACAGTTTAAGAAAAATAAGATTTTTATTTTATAATGCTCTTAAAATAACATTTAAAATAAAAAATTTTATTTTCACCTTGAAATTTTATTTTTAAAGTTTTTAACACTCAAAAACCAAAGAGTTTTTACGAACCTTTTTGATACTTATTTTGCTCTCTGCTCAATATATTTAAAATTAAAAGAAATAACAATTAAATCACTTTTGATTGAAAATCTTTTTATTATTCTGGAAAAAAATTTATATGTTAGGGACCAAGAAGGTATTTTGGACCCACTAGAAATATTGCCCTTTTTCGTAAATAAATAAAAGACCAAGCTATTTATTTTGACCCTTAACGTAATAAAAAAAAAAAGTCTTCGAGTGTTAAAACAAAACAATTACTCTTCAAAAGAAAATTTTTTTTTTTTAATTTGTATTTGTCTTTGTTTCAAATTAAAAAAAAAAATTTAAAAGACTAGTTGAAGAAGGCGTTAAAAAATGCCAATTGTTTAAGTATTTAAAAGAATAAGTAAAATTTCGTATTTATTCCCGGTAGCAAAGAAACAGGCGACAACTAGTAAAATTTAATAATAACCGAGATAGACTTGAAAAATAGAAAATTGTTAATTGCAGTCAGTAATCTTTGCTATAATTCAACCAAAAATTCATTTTAATTTTTCAATTTTTTTTATTTTTAAGCTATCCTTTAAATTATCTAAGTATCCTGTAAATAAAATAAATATTATATCACTAAAATTGGTATTCGAAGTTAAATTTTTTTAAAAAATTTTTTACTTAACTAAAAAAAACTTTTTTATTAAAATTTAAATGAAATTTAGTATACAGCGTCAGTGGTGTAGCGGTTATCATTGTTGCCTTCCAAGCAGCGGATCCGGGTTCGACTCCCGGCTGACGCACTTTTTTGTTCAAGCGACTTGTTAATTTGAGATTAGATTCTAATTTTAAACGAAATATTAAAAATCTACAAAATAATACAAATATCATTGGAAAATTGAAATTATTAAAAAAAAGGTTTAATTATAAAACATTTTAAAGATTATCATGCTTAAAAAATTATTTGAATCAAATGCATTTCTTCAAACATAAAATTTTTTCAGCTATTAAGTTATGAATTGAATGCTACCGATAATAATATGCATTCGCGTTGAATTTTACAATAAAAAATACTGAGAATCATTTCTGAACAATTTATGATAACATGTTGTAATGAATTTTAAAATCTCATTAAATAGAAATATTTAAATTAATTTCTGTTTTAAGGTCGAAAAAATGATATAATAATAATAAAAATAATATAAGTTACAACAAGCTAGCAAGCTAGACTTGCGAAGAAGGGAAACAGTAGGATCCCATCTATGGTAACTGTGGTATGTAATAATAACAATAACAAAAAAAAAAAAAAACATTCATATACTACTTCATACTTTCATACACTACATATCAAACATTGCATTTTGAATTTTAAATTAATATTTTTCTTTTTTTCTTCTTTTTTTTTCTTTCTACTGGTTAGATTTTTAGACTGATCCAATCAAGCAAATTAACCAGATATATAAAAGTAATCAAAATTATTATTATCAACTTAATAATTAGCAATTTAATTGTAATTGTATTAGCAATTTAAAGTCTTGCATTTTTTTCAATACATAAACAATGAATGTTTTGAGCTGAACTGTTAATATTTCAATTTCAAAATTAGAACATGATTTTTATTAAAAATTCTTCGAATTTTAATTTTTTTGGTATTAAACTTGTAATTTGGGTGATTGATTTTATTTTTATTCATGATTGACCGAACCTTCAAAAATTCAAAATTATTTAAAAAATTCAAAAATTTAAATAATATTGCAATATACCCACTCGAATACTAAGACATCAATTTTTCATTTATTGTAAAAATTTATAATATGGCCCACTCTTGAAAAATTTGACTCTAAAATTGTTATACGATTAGTAAATTAGGATTCAAAAGGATCTAATCAAAAATAAAATAGAATTTAAGTTAATTTTATTTAATTTAAGAACTTATTTTTAATTTTTAATCAGATTCAAATTTTGCTCTTAAAATGTTATCTTTATTTTTAATCGAAATTAAAATAGAAATTAATGTTAACAGAATATATATTAAAAAGATATTAAATTTTTTATATCACAAATTAATATTAAAGTTGAAAAAGTTAAACTTTCAAAATTCTTCTTTTTATTCTTCTGTTATAACCGGTTTTTTATCAAACTGGTTTCAATATAGAACCGTTTTCAAAGAGCTATAGACAATCAGTTTATTATTTTTTAAATATTCTTTTGTGTCCTTTTTGTGCTCTTTACTTGTAAGGAGAATACAGACTTGTTTTTAAGTCACAGTTTTAAGTCTAAGTCAGAAAAAATTAAGTCAAAGTTGTGACTTAAATTTTTTTTTTTTTTTTAGTCGAGTCAACTAATTTTCTGATTTTAAAACTAAACTTTTTTTGGATTAAAATAAAAATCATATTTATTTTTTAGTTTTAAAATCAGAAAATTAGTTGACTTGACTAAACTTCACTAAAAAAAATATTTTAAGTCATTGACTTGACTTGACTTAAGACTTGTGACTTAAAAACAAGTCTGGGAGAATCTATCTTCTTATGTCCTTTTGTTAGTAAGCCTTTACACTGTTTTTTGCTAATTTCTTATTTAAATTAACCTGATTCCGTAAACCAGGCCTCTGTCCCGGACCTCGTTTTTCAATGCCATTTATTTATTCCAAAAACTACAAAGCTCAAGACGTCACTCAAGACAAGAACTTCTTAATGTAAACGTACAGGACACAGAAGGACAGAATATTCTCCTTACCGAGAAAAGGACAAAAAAGGAGACAAATGAATTTTTAGTATTAAAAATAAGCTCATTGCCAATTCATGTTTTCACAGACCGATTTCAATATTGAACCGGTTCCACGAAACAGATTCAAAAGTAAACCTGTTTCCCCACCCCGTTATGAATCTAATGAAGAAAATTTTTAATGAAACATTCTTTCAAATCTATAAAGAATTAATAAAATTTTAAAAAATTCTAAACAAGGTTAAAAAACAAAAGAAAGCTCAATTTTGATTAAATAAATATTCTGACTGAAATTAGTCTCTTACAAATTTAAGTCAAGACTTGGAAATGGATTTTTTTTCAAGTCAAATAAATAAATGTCTATTTGAAGAAATTCAAGGAAATCTTTCAAATCAATCGTGAAAATAATTTTTAAAATCACGACTGGCAGAAAGTGTCCCAGGATTTCAATAATTATTATTTCAGACCAGGAAATATTAATTTAAAGGT
Source organism: Brachionus manjavacas (assembly GCA_019054805.1). Classification (NCBI taxonomy): domain Eukaryota; kingdom Metazoa; phylum Rotifera; class Eurotatoria; order Ploima; family Brachionidae; genus Brachionus; species Brachionus manjavacas. The sequence goes on along the minus strand of JAHQIY010000003.1, from coordinate 8,300,466 downwards.
CAACTACCGAATAGTCGAAAAAAAAACTAAAAAAAAATTCATTCATAAACTAGGCATAATCATTATAAAGTTTGTAAAACGAATCCTAGAAATTTAAAGTTACTTAATGCAATTGACTTTAAAAGCAAAGACATACAGTTAATAAATATTAATTGTAGCGGAATTCTTTTGAGTATTGGGTTAATTTTAGAGTTTAGATTTCAAGATTGTTAATGGAATTAAATTAATCAATTAATCAATTTGTTCTTTTTTGTATTCTGAAAAGCTCAAGTATCATGATTATTGTTTTCATTACACATCAAAATTAAATAAGATTTATTTTGATAAACTGGAAAACTGTTTTATTTTCAAAATTGTTTATTTTTCCTCCGAATTTCAAAATTTTTTAAACTTATTTTAAATTTATTCATTTAAAAAAACCTTAACAAATTGAATTATAATCTTAATTTTAATTTTGAAAAAATAATGCATTTTAACAATTTAATTAGGCTAATACGGTTACGAAAACTTTCTACCATTTTAAAACGTCAGAACGTCATTTTAAATTCAGACTCAGGAATAAAATTAATAGAATATAATAATTCTTAGAAAAGTTATTCAAAATTATATTTTTCAAAGTCAACAAGACTTGAAAATGAAATTTTTGCTCTAAATAATTTTAAATTAAATGTGCCAGCAGAAAAAAAAATTAAAAATATCACTTTAATTTAAATTTTAAAAGTTTAAAAATTTTTGATATAAATTCAATTTTTCTTCTACAAATTGATGGCTTTGAAAAATTGAAAAATAAATGGACCATAAAGAATTATCAGAAAGAGCTGATTTCTTGAATAAATTGCTACATTATGGAGATATGAAAGAAGCAATGAATTATTTTGGTTTAAATTATCATTGTTGCTTAGGGAAAATCTTTGACCAATGCATAACTAAAATAGATGAATTGGATAATAATGAAAATCTTCTGATTTCATCATTAGAAAATAAAATGAAAATCGGGAAGTTTGAATTTAATCAACTTATATTTCGAGAAAAGTATTTCTATTATTATTTTAATAAGAAAAAAGACATTATTTTAGCTTGTGGTATAAACCAGATCGCTATTTTCTTTATTCATTCTAATCGAATTTTTCCATTGTATTTTGAAATGACTCTTAATGATTTAGCTTTAATAGAAAACTACTATGTTATTGTGGCTTTTAAACAAGCAAATTATATTGAAATACATTTTTGGAACAATTTTTTTCCTGGTAGTATTATTAATGTTAATCATCTAGTGGGTCATACCGATAATGTTTGCTGTCTTTGTACAATTGATGACGATCATTTACTTAGTGGATCTAAAGATTCCACCATTAGATATTGGAAGATTTCGTCTCTTGAATGCATACGAACTTTTTCTGGACATAGAGGTTTTGTCACTTCTCTTAAGTCTTTAAGTGACTCCAAAATGTTTATTAGTGGGTCTGATGATACGACTATGAAATTGTGGAATCTAGAGACAGGAGAATGTTTAAAAACTTTTGTTGGTCATAAAAACTTAATCAATCAAATACAAGAGACAAAAAATGGAGAAATAGTTAGTTTAGCTAGAGATGGTGTTTTAAATTTTTGGAATGTCAAAACAGGATCTTGTATGCTTTCTCTTTCAAATGGCATAAATGATATTTGGTCCTGTTTCAGAATATTAGAATCAGGAAAATTGGTAACTGGCACTGTAATGGGATATATTCAAATTTGGTCAAATGAACAGATCATTTTTAATCGTCAAAGAATTAAAAAAGCTGTTCACAGAAAAAAAGGTTGCTTTATTATGTAATTTTTTTCAAAATTAGTTATCATTATGGTTTTTTAAATAAAGATATTAAAGATATGTATTTTTTTTTAATTGAAAAATCAAAATTTTATTTTATAAAAAAAAAAAAAAACATATAATGCAGAACAAAATTGATATAATGGTTAAGAAAAATATATTAAAGGTATAATAGTAAAATTAAGCCCGTAAAGCCGAATGGTATGCGTGTTAGTCATGCAAGCAGAGGATCGAGGGTTCAAAACCTTCAAAACCTGCTGAGGGTGAAAAAATCCTCAAAATATCTCTGCAATACGGGGCGAATGTTTAAACCTCTTTCATCATAAAAACAGGGGGACCAGTTTCGACTGGGTAATAATTGCGGTGTAGATGATCAACTCGATGCAGTAGCCTCTGTGTCAGATCGTAGCCGTTGCTCAAAAAGGAACTTGAAAAGGAGATGAGCGCCTCCCCATTATCCACTAGGATAGAATAGGGTCAATTATTATTATAATAGTAAAAGGGACATTTTGCTTAATTCTGCAAGATCACAATTAAAATTATATCTTTACATAAACCATAAAATTTGGATTCAATTGTACTTATTTTGACTAAAATGAAAATAAATTTACGTTAATTGTAGTAAAAAATATAATTTTTTAATTTAATTAAAATGATTTTTTTAAAGAATGAAGAGTAAGGCCAAGTGATTTAGAAAGAAAATTTAAACCTTTATAAAGTTTATTTTTAAACTTTTTTCTATAATATCATTTCTTCGATTTTTGTCAATCCGACTTTTGACACTTTCCATTAGGGTCTGTATTGATGTAAGGCTGATTTCACGAAGGTACTTTAGTATCCTGAGCCTCAATTGATGAAGTGTTTCCGCTTCCCAGCCATTCTCGTAGACTTTCCCCTTCCAATATTGACCAAAAATCTTCAATAGGTTTAGCTTCAGGTAAATTTGCAGGGTTATCTATCTTGTTGACATGTTCGATTTAATTTTCGATCATTAAGTCCAATGACACTTCCGCGTAATGAGAGCTCGCCTTGTCGAACCAGAAAATAAAATTTTTGTCTGAATAATGCTTATTAAACCGAATTTATCCGGATTAAAATATTTTAGTTCTTATTAAATTATTTTGATTTAAAAAATAAACACAAAAAAAGTTAAATATTAAAAAAAAAATTCAAATTATTTTAGCATTATTTATTAAATTTAAGTATAAATAGAATAAATATTGTTTAAAAATTATTTTAATTAAAAACTATTCTTTAAACGCAATTAACTTTTTGAATTCAATTTGCTCTTTTTCCATTCATCGATCCGCTTTTTTAAATCAGTAGCAGGAATGACTTCTTGTAGAGTCAACGGAGCTCTATTAAACGGATCGTTCTGATCACTTAATAAATGTCTTGAAATCGTGGACTTGTCCACAATCTGTTTCGAACTTGGCAAGAGAACAGGATCTTCCATCAAACAACTCATGATAGGATCCAAAAATTCATCTGGTGCATCATCAAAACTAGCCTCTTCCAATTTTAACTGCTCTGATACACATTCCACTTTTGAGTAAAATTCTACAAATTGCTGAATCCATAGAGGATCGCGTCCGATTTGCTCCAAAACCTCAATGGCCGATTGGAACAAATCTGGTGAATAAGAGCGACCATCGCGACATATTGCTTCACAAAACTGCCTATTCTCCCCCAAGTTCAAATAAATATCACAAATTATTGACACCATCTCTTTTGGCTTGAATTTTACCTCATCGAAATTTCTTACTTTTAGTTGTTTGCGCTTACTTTTGCCAACAAAATGCAGCAAAAAATCATTCAACATTGTAGCTATTCTGTCCGCCAGGACCTGATGACAAAGAATGTCTTTGATTTCGGTGGAGAGCATTTTAATTGTTTGAATTGTTTTAAGACTCATTAAATTGTGAAATTTGGCCATCATTACCATTTGCTTTAAGCCCGATTCCAGTTCAGTTCTTTGTTGATTGCTTAGATTTTTTTCAATTTTATCTAGCTCCAGCTTGTCCTGGCTAGTCTTTATTTTTTCCAGCAGTAGCAAACCTTCCACGAGCAAATAATTGGCATCGTTTATTAAATAATTTAAAAATTTAAGAAACAAAGGCTGTTCATGGCTCTCAATGTTTGTCAAAGCGTATTCAGCCAGTCTTTTCAGTTCATCCCTGTGTTTGCGGTATTTGGTAAGGGCAGAATTTTGACTTGGCAAGTTCCACAAATACTCAAATAGCTCATACATTGGCCGACGGTAGTTGAACTTTTGCTCAAATTGAACTGACTGACCACTCATTTCAATGGACACAAACACATTTATCAACGAGTCACAGATCAAAAAAGAGCATTCGTGGTTTAAAAAAATTTTCTCGGACAAAACTTTTTGAAAGTCTAAAAGGGCCATGTTCTGTCGTGGCAACAAGCACTCAATAGACTCGGCGATTTGCGCTCTGATGTGAGGATTGAACAAGCGATCCGGACGACCCATAAACGTCAAGATCAAATAAAGGTACCATGTGGAATACTCCGGCTCATTTTCTCTGCTCAGTCTGTCCAAAAACAACTCAGGTAGGAGGGTTTCTTTGAACCGGTTGATAAAAGTTAAAAATTCCACAATGTTGGTTAACAAAAATTCAGGTATCACTGACAAAATGTCCAAATTAAAACTATTTGTGTCCTTTTCTAAAAAGTCCTCTTTGCTAAAAAATTTTATGGGCTGAGATTTTTCATCTGTGAAATCAGACCTCTGGGCTTTAGTGGCCACAAACGATAGCCAAAGACTTGTGCTGAACAAAAACTTGCTCATCTTTTTGACAAGACCCTCTTCGATCATTACTGACAACAAATTCAAAAATTCACAAGACATATTTTCGAACATGGTTTTTATTCGCGACATTTGCGGATCAGTTGAATGCGCCAAATCCTGGTACATTTCTTGCCATTTGGCCAGTTCATTGTTTATCTTTGTCAGCTTTTGATATAAACTGACATAGCTGAAGCGGATTAGATTGTGAGTGTAGAAAAAAGAGTCAGTAATAAAATTAAAGCTTATGTGTTCTTCTGTGTTGGTAGTGTCCCTGCTTGGAATAAACTTGGTCTCCGAGTCCAGAAGAGTTAAATTTTTGCGCCCAATATTCGGGTTTGTGTAGTTGTAATTGATTTTTAATAATTTTGAGCTGTCTTGGAGCTTATTGGCACAAAAAGGCATTGAATAGTTCAAAAATATTTCCAGCAAATTAAGCCAAAATCCTTCTGATGGATAATTTTTCTGGCTTAGGAACATATTCATGGGATTTTGACCGTAATTTGACCATTCTTGACATTTGGCTTTGTTGTCCGACATACATTTGCTGCACCATCTTAGCCACAAGTTTCTAATTTTGGCATTGCTGTTTGTTTTTATCAAGTGGTCGTAGAAAAAAAACACCAGCTCCTTTGTGATCAAGCTCTGAGCTTGATGCATACTCTTTTCGTTTATTTCTATATCCTGACGAGTCATGTGGCTAGTGTTCAGAAAGTATCTAAATTGGTGCTGAGGTTCGCCGAACATGGACTGGAATTTGTATTGTTCCAGAGGCAACACACTTGGTGTTAGAAGTTTTCCGATGAGTGTATCGGTTTGCCATGTTTGTCCCTTAGTCTGAGACTTTTCAGGCAAAAAAGAGCTTTGTATGAATAAATATTTCATCAATTTTGATCCAGTTATGAGCTTGAGGAGTAGTAAATTTTTTCCAAATTCATTCGAATAAATGTCGAATGCCTGAACGTTTATACTCTGGTTAAAGTGATAAAATATTTCGCTCAAAAATTTTAGTTCCTCCGGATCGTTGACCAAGTCTTCTATTTTGCTAGTGTCAGAACTAAAAAAATTTTCCGATTTGTCAATTAGTTTAATAAAAGAGTGGTAAAATTTTGAAAAAAGTTCACTTTCGTGGCCATAGGTTGTTATTAATTTAAAGAATTTTTTGCTAACAGGGTCTTGTTCGGACTCGAACACAGAAATGGCAGTCCGGCACATGTTAATTATCAAATTTTGAGCGAAATGGTAGTGATCAGTCAAATTAATATCAGAAAATTTTTTCTTCAAATTTTCCAAGCGCGTAAAACTCTCGAATAAATAAAAAAATTTGTTTTCTTCTAGGCCTGCTTTCAGAGGCTTGTCTTTAGGTCTTCGCCGATCGATGAAATCTTGGGCATCATTTAGCATCAAACGTTGTAGCAAAACCTAAGCTTTAAATTAGAATAAGCAGTTTTTTTTTGTTTTTAATAAAATACTTCGTCCAAATTTTCTCTGGAAAGGAGTTCTGAATGGTTTGAATCTTCTCCCATGAACAAAAATGCTTCTTTTGATCCATTTTGAAAGAAAGGATTTAATGTTATTTTGAAAACAAGTTCGTATAAATTATTTATCTCTTTTGATTGATCTTTCTTGGTCTCTATTGGGAAGATGGTAGATGGATTTTGGATAAGGCCGGCAAAAGGGTTATTTTGATTCATTTTTTTTAATTTAATTCAAAAGAACAAATATTAATTATAAAATTAAAAGAGAATAATTTTGTCAGTGGAAAATCTTAGAAGTTAAAAATTTCGTTTCTAAATTAACAATTTTTATAGAAATTTGTGACAAAAAAAACTCCGTGACGGGGAATTGAACCCCGGTCTCCCGCGTGACAGGCGGGGATACTCACCACTATACTATCACGGATTCTTATCAAATAACGGACTTTTATTTAATTTGTTTATAGAAATTAAATTTTGTATTTTTTGTTAAACGCTTTTGTGAAAATTATTTATCAAATTTATTAAATTTAGTTTCAATTATCACCAAAAATTAAATATCCAAAAATGAGAAAAAGCCCCTCTGCAATGAGTATTTACGTTGATTTCATGAAAAATTGTCAAAAATTTTAACCAAAAAAACAGTGTGAATTTTCATTCAAAACTTTCAAAAATAACATAAATAAAAGTATTTTTTATAAATTAATTTTGTCAAAATTGAGTTATATAAAAATATTAATATCAATTATAATAGCATTATTTGGAATTTAATGTATGTCTCTATGGCCTATTCAAAGTGGAAATATTTATTTTAAATTTTTAATTCAATTATTTATTTTTTATTATTGTCTCCCTTTCAAATTTTATTGTTATATTTTTCTTTAAACTGGACTAATAAATGAAACATCATTTTTGTCACCTTTTTAAAACTCACAGAAAAAAAAATAATCCAAAATGCATATTTTTATTAAAAATTTAAATTTTGAATTGGAACGTTTATTTTAAAATTTTAAAATAATAAATCTAGATAGACATTTAAATTCTGAAGGGTTCGTTCTCACGAACCTTTTTTTTTAGAACTTAATGTGGGTTATTAAATAAAAAATGATTAAATCTTTATTTTATTTAAAATAATTTTGATAAAAGAACTTTGATTAAAAAAAATGCTCCGTGACGGGGAATTGAACCCCGGTCTCCCGCGTGACAGGCGGGGATACTCACCACTATACTATCACGGATTCTGATAAATTTCGATTCTAAATTATTTTTTAATCTTTTATAACTACTCTAGAGCATTTAATTATATTTAACTGCTTCTGATTTTTTTTTTCAAGCTTTTAAGGCATCGCTTTATTTCTACACTTAATGAAAAAAACGTTTACTGATTTCCATCTTTGTTTCCTTGTCTCTAATAGAAGAGGAATCGATTTCTGCAGTTAAATTGAAAAAGTTGATGAATTACCCTTTGATCCTATCTAATATATTTTCTGAAGCGTTCGTTCTCACGAACCTTTTTTTTAGAACTTAATTTAGGTTATTAAATAAAAAATGATTAAATCTTTATTTTATTTAAAATAATTTTAATTAAAAGAAATTCAAAAAAGGTATTATTAATTCACAACATTTTTTAGAATAAGAACAAATTAAATCAAATTAATACTTAAATTATTCAAGTTAGGATTTTTAAAAATTCAATATATAATTAAAAATCTAAATCTTTAAAACATAAGTCGACTGTATGTATTTTTTTTAAAATAAAAGTAAAATTCTTGTTTTATTAAATTCATTTTTTGTTTTTAATTATTTTCTAATACATTTTTATTTTTTTAAGTAAAAATTTATGTCTTTAAAATTTTTTTTCACTATAGAGATCCGTGATAGTATAGTGGTGAGTATCCCCGCCTGTCACGCGGGAGACCGGGGTTCAATTCCCCGTCACGGAGTTTTTTAGCTTTTAAATTATAGTGCAAAATGTGCTGGAACCATTTGTTGGAATACTAGCTCTTCTCAACTTTAAATTTCCTTTTTTTAATTCAAGAGCTCCCATTAAATCAGTTTTGATTGTTTTTTCATTAAAAACCAATTTCTTTAAGCAAATAATTAAAATAATTAGAAGATTTAAAATACTTAATTGAATTAAATTTTAGCTTACCTTTTCTTTTTTTGGATCAATGCGCTTTGATTCAAGATTTAAAAGATCTTTCAGCTCATTTTGAACTTTTAAAAACTCTTGACAAACTTCGCTTAAAATTTTTCTGTCTTTTTCGCTTTTAAAAAATGATTAGATCTGGATGAAAAACATTTTAATAGTTACCTTGTAATTTTTTCTCTTATAATTTTTGAGGCCTCTTTGATCGCATTAAATTTTTTAACATCATGATCACTACGATTCATTTTACTTCAAAAAAAAAATAAAAAATTTGAAGCGAACCCTATTTTTAAAATTGTACATTCTATCTTCTTTGATTTCTTTTTCCAATTTTGAAAGGATTTCTTGTTCTTCTTCTTCAATTTTTTTGATCAGTTCATACTTTTTTTTAACTATGTCACTTTTTAACTTTTCATATTCGGCAATTTTTTTAAGCCTAGTCTCATTTAGACTTTCAGAAATTATTGATAAATTTCTTGATCCTTCCTGGTAGCCCTCCAAACTCTTAAATGTGTCTTGTCTAAGTGTATTGTAGTGCTCATTTCGACAAGACTCACAAAGATTTTTCTTACAATGGAAGCATTCTTTGATTTTTTGAATACAATTTTCAGGCTGAACTTTGCCTTTATGCTTGATACTAGTTTTAGCCATACACTCTTCGCATACACCATCAATACCGGGAATTTCTTCTTCGGAAGTTTTCAAATCATCGAAATAATTTCTGTGCCAATTTAACCAGAATTTAGGCAAGTAACTTTTGTTGAAAGTCTTTTCTAAGTCTCCATCGGTAACAAGCTGTTCGACTTTGCATATTGGACAAACCAAAGTAGAATCGACTAAATTTTGGACCAAACAGCTTTTACAGAATAAATGAAAACATGGAATCTGATGAGTATTTTCTGGATTGGACTCACATAGATCACAGCAAATAAGTTCTTCAAAGACTGAAGTCATTTTTGGAAAAATATTTTTAGAAAAATGGTCGAATAAAGCTAATTAAAAAAAAAGGCTTTAAAATACTAAAAGTAATATTTATTGTATTAAAACCATGACAACTTGAGCTTTTTTCTGGTCAAAAGTAAACTAAAATTTTGTAATTCAAGTTTCATTAAATTATTACATAATTTTTGATTAAATTTTAAGTGTGTAATAAATTATTAGGAAAAATTGATTTTCTTTTGTTGATCCTAATAAAATAAATTATTTTTCGGTTGTTTAAAAAATAAAATAGCTTTGAGATGATTTTTAAAAAATGGTCAAATTCGTCGACGAATTAGCTAGATCCATTAGTAAAAGTAAATCTAAACAATCATTTATTTATCCAAAATAATCTTAGAGTTTTGTTTTTTTCAAAAAATTCTTAAATCATAATCAAAAATGCCAGGCCAGTTAAAAAATTAGTTTAAGGAATATTTGTTATCAAGAAATCAGAGTTGTTAAAAGTCCCTGATTAAATCCAAGTCATATAAAAAAGTTCAAGTCCGGACATTGACTCTTGCTAGGCCGCAACAATAAATACCTGAAACGGAAGAAATTTCATTTGTCCATGATTCTGACTAATTTTTTTTTGAATCAGTTTAATTTAAAAAAAAAATTTTTTCCTCAAATAATCTTTAAATTTTATAAAAAAAAGTTTTGAAAAAAAATCCGGACTTGGACTTTTTTAAGTTAAAATTTTTATTAAATAGATTGAAAATATTCATAGAAAAAAAACTCCGTGACGGGGAATTGAACCCCGGTCTCCCGCGTGACAGGCGGGGATACTCACCACTATACTATCACGGATTCCGATAAATAAAAGTGTTGAAATTGAATATATTTTTGAACAAAATTTAAAATTTAAATAGAAGAATATTTTATTAAAAAAAATTTAAGCAACCAAAAAATTTATTTAAATAATTAAAACTAAAATATTATTTAATTTCACATTTGAATTCAATAAGTGTCTAAATTTCTAATTAAAATTATTTAAAATTTAAAACATATTTAAAAAGTACTTTTTTTTACCATATTTTACCTTTTTTTACATAAATTTACGTAAAATTAGTAAAAAAAAAATAACTTTTGGTAAAATTTGATTTAATAAATAGAAACTAATTTTTTCAAAATTTATTGGAAAATAATAAAAAATTCAAAAAATCGGGCATTTTTTGGCATTTTCATTTTTACCAATTTTTACGTAAATTTACATTTTGTTACGAGAAATCCACTTGTCAAATCGGTACTGTAAGTTAAATACTTGTTTTAAGTTTTTTCAGAAATTAATCTTTTTTATTAGAATTTAGTAGTAGAGTTATAAAAGCTATTAGACAAGTAATTGAAGATTTTCAATAGAATCAAAAAACTTAGAAATGCTCATTTTCAAATTGAAAAATAGCATTTTATTCTAAACATTTTGGAAAAAGAAATAGATATGAAATTTGGAATTTTCTAAGAAAAAAATCCTTTTGTTTTTAAAAGGCAAACAAAGAAAACTCTCGATTTTAAAATTTCAATAATTTTAATATTCAATATTTGATCAATTGTATTTTTCAAATTCAAATTTTGCTTTTATTTATTCAAATTTTCAAATCAAATTAATTTCTTGTTCTAATTAATGTTAGACTCCCATATGGTCTAGTGGTTAGGATTCCTGCCTTTCACGCAGGCGGCCCGGGTTCAATTCCCGGTGTGGGAAAATTTTTGTTCAAATTTATTCACAAAAATAGAAAAGGTAAAGAGTAAATTGAGCTATCAGATTATTTATTAGTTAATGTCTCTTTAAAGATTGAAAAAAAATGGAAATCGTTTTTCATTTAATTTTTATTATTCAATAAATAAAAATTTTGATTGTTCTTAAAGTATTTTACATTTGACTCGGTTCAATTCATTAAAAATTGAAAAATTATTCAGCAAAAATGGTAATTCAAAAAAATAAAAAGGAAACTAAGACACTCAAATTCATTAATTTTGATGGAAATGTGTACACTTTTTGAAGAGTTCTGATATAGATTTTTTACAGAATTTCTAAAACCTAAATAATCTTTTTATTTTTATTTATCAAAATTTTAGTTAGTTTAGAAATTCATAAAAATTTCGAATATAAAAATAATAATAATCACCTTTGTTTCATCCTATGTTCAAGAATGCCCAGATCTCGTTCTCATTTAAGATCTAATTGAGATACAATGTGGATTACATGTAGAAAAATTTGAGATTCTTATGCCATAAGAATCTCAAGTCATAACACACCTTGCTATTTTCTAATTGTTTAAGAAAAAATATCTTTTGCTTTAAATAATAATAATTGTCTCTATTCTATCCTAGTGAATAATGGGAATTTAAATAGATAAGGGCTTAAAATAGATTTGTGCAGTTTTTTCCACCTTTAGGGCCTCCAGCAAGGGTGCAGTTCACGCATACTTTTTGACCCCAAAAACTCTTTTAAGTAGCAGATTTTGCCGATTCCAAATTCTTTAAGTTTTTTGTCACTAATTAGAATAAGATCTAGGTGATACCTAAAAATCGATTGACAGAATTGTTTGTATAAAAATGCAACTAAGTCAGGACTTGCTGATTTCGTCTTTGAACCAATTTCGTAAAAAGAGTAAAACAACTTTTCAACTTTTTAGCCATTTTTCTTCTACGAAGTTATTAACATATTCACTATCACCAATGGGCAAGCCCAAGTACTCTACACTACTTTTATAGGATATTTCATTGAAATTCGAGAACAAAATTTTATTTAAAACAAAAATTTTTAAAAAAGAATTTTAGTTTTAGTCAAAGTCCAGACTTGACTTCAATGAAATAAAATTAAAAGCCAAAGTCCAGACTTGACTTTGACTTTTGACCAACTCTGCCTCACTTCTATTAATTAACTATTTAATAGTTAAAAAAAATTTCAATATTTTTTTCAAATTTCCAAATAAAAATTAAACTCATATTATTTCACTAAAGAGTATACAGTGCCGGAAATTAACTTGTCACATCATATCATGTGGTATCATTTGATATTAGATGATATTTTTAAAAATAACTTAAAACTTGGCCAAAGCATATTTTGTTATTGTAGTTATCGAAATCGAATTTTTTTTCTGTTAAAAAATTTTAATCAAGATGTTGAATCTGATTAAAAATAATTAACTAACCAAAAAATAATTTAATTTATGATAAATAATATTTTTATTTAAGAAAATCTATTTGAAAAATTAGAATATAAAAAAAAATTAGAAAATCTATTTGAGATCATTTTAGTCTATTTTAGTTCCTTTTAATTTTGTTATTAGTTTATGATATTTACAATTGTTTTGACTCTGCCTTTTTGTGTATCTTTTGAGAATATTTATTTATTTATGGTATTAATATTTATTTTTTTTTAATATTATAATTTTTAATATTTTAATAAGGACATTTTGAACCTAAAAATCTAACTTTGATTTTTCATTTTTTTAAAAAACCATTATGATATTTGAATTCTACGACCAAAAATACTTTTTAGTGCACTTGATTTTTCATTTTTAAATTATGTCCTCTTTGGATAGGGGCCGGAAGTTGACCAACTCAAAAAAGTTAATAGTATTCAAATTCATATAACTAATGAATACAAAAGCTTGATATAATAATCGAACCCTCTTTTGATAGCTGAGACTATAAGCTACTATAGTATAATATAATCATAGTTATTATAATTATTTTTGGCCAAATAATACACAATAATAAGAAAAATCGACTTTTTTAGAATTCAAAGTTGATTTTTGATTCCTTCCCTTAATTTTTACAATAAGATCGACCACGATTCTGAAAGCACATCAAAAACTTTACAAACTGACAAATTTTCAGCCGTCCCTTTTTTTTCATTCAAAATCTGCTTGAGTTAGTCTTAATTCTGACGAAACAAATTCTGTCCTATGAACATCATTCTAAAAATCTTAACGAATTTTACTTTATTTCACCAAAATTTAATTGTCATATTAAAATAGCTAATTTTATTTTATTTTTAGAATTAATCTTCTAATATATTTGATTCAATGAAAAATAATTAATTTTAAAAATTTTGTGCATTTTTTTAAGAAAAAAAATTGCGTCAGCCGGGAGTCGAACCCGGATCTGCTGCTTGGAAGGCAACAATGATAACCGCTACACCACTGACGCTTTTTTTATTTTTGTTTTAATTATTAAGTCTTTTAGTCAATGCAGCGAAAAACGATTAACTCAAACTCGTTTTTTAAGCAGAAAAGAGCAAAAAAATTATTTAAAAATCCAAATCATAATTTTAACTTGGTTTGATTATTTTGAGAATTAAATATTGATCATAAACTTCAAAATACCTTTTTTATGCATAAAAATGACAAAACTAATAATTACATTCCACTATTTAAATCCTCCTGTAATTTATTTTTTACTCCACATTTGTTGACCGCTATTACTTTATTGTCGCCCCAACACATATTACCAAGAAAGAGGTAAGTAGAACTAATGGACCGTTAACTAAGTTAAAAGAGAAAATTTATCTATGAAATTCTTATAAATTATGTTTTTAAATTTAATGGAAAACATTTTAAATAAAATTTTGAAATTTATAAAGATTAGAAAATGTGCTTTTTTTAATTATTCAAATTAAAGGAGAACAAATAAAGATCATTTTTTTTAAGAAAAAAAATTGCGTCAGCCGGGAGTCGAACCCGGATCTGCTGCTTGGAAGGCAACAATGATAACCGCTACACCACTGACGCTTTTTCCAATAATTTTTATAATGAATAAATATTTGTAAATCAAGGATTTTTAGAACAAAATTTATTAAGATCAAAAAAGATTAAGCTTCATCATTAAATGATAAATTACTATATCTTTTAATTGAATGAAAATTTTAGCTGTGCTATGTTGACTTTTTTTTTTTAAATTAAAAAATAGAATAAAAATTTGTTCGATCAATATTTTAAAATTCATCAAAAACTATAATAAAAATTAAACAGAAATTGAAATTTTCTATTTTAAAAAATAAAACTCCGTGACGGGGAATTGAACCCCGGTCTCCCGCGTGACAGGCGGGGATACTCACCACTATACTATCACGGATCCAGTATAAAATTAAAATTATTCACTTTATTTTTATTCATTTTTTTAAATTTTTTCTAACTTTATATTCTAATCTTCAATTCATTTTTTATAGTTATGAGTCCGTGATAGTATAGTGGTGAGTATCCCCGCCTGTCACGCGGGAGACCGGGGTTCAATTCCCCGTCACGGAGTTTTATTTTTTAAAATAGAAAAATTCAATTTCTGTTTAATTTTTATTATAGTGTTTGATGAATTTTAAAATATTGATCGAACAAATTTTTATTTTATTTTTTAATTTTCTAATATTTTTCGTTCTTATCTATATGCCTTTATTTAACATGTTCAATTTAATTTTTAATTTATTGAGTAACTTTCAAAAAATATCAAAACTTTGCAGATATTTCTAAAATTTTTATTGACAGCTTGCTCGAGACAAAAATATGGGGTCTAGTTGATAGTCTTATCGGTTGATCACATAAAATGTTATCAAAGTCCTCATTGCCGGCTATGTTTTAAATCACATTTTTTTTTTGTCAAAAATTTGGTTAATAACTTTGATCACAAAATTAAATAAAAAAGAAAAGATATTCTTAAAAAGAACTCGGTTAAGTCTTTTGTTCGCAAAAAAATCAAAATTCTTTGTAAGATTTATTTATTGCAAAAAAATTTACAATCCATTTCAACATAATAAAATAAATTTTTCATTAATTTTTAGTAAAAAAAAACAAATACAAATCACCCCAGTGTTAATAATTTTTTCTATTATTCAAATTATAAATAATAACAATTCTCAAAAATTTTTTTCTTTTGAAAAGAAATTCAAGATCTCTATTTTACCACCATTTTTTAATCGCATTTAAACCATTATTCGAAATAGTACCATGAGTGGCTGACCCATTATAATTTCCAAGCATGTTCTTTGCTGCCAAATTAGCAGTCATATTAGTTTGATTATTAAACTGCTTTCGGCCAAACACTGGCTTGGCATTAGCCCTAAGATCAGTGGCCGATATCGGTCTGTACAATATTCCACTTCCCATTCCGTTCTGTTGATAACTCGGTTTATCCGCATTTCTCACTATAACTGGATTTTTCGGTGTAGCATACTTTTGTTCTGGATGGTAAAAGTGATTTATATGGTTCCCAGTCGACGATGTAGGTCTTGATTGAATCACCATTGGCTGACTAGGAACTGGCGCTGAGTTGCTCGTTCGACTATTGCTATTGCTGCTTACAACGACATTCTTGCTATTTTGATAACCAGAGCTCTTTTGTTTTGAAAGCTTAAAATCTTTCTTTTTTAAAAAATTTAAGTCTTCTCTTACATAATTTGCATTTAAGCTTTCAACACTTTTTTGTCTGCTTATCACACCGCCTAGAGCTCTTTGCTGGACGAAATTTTTAGCGTAGCTAGTCTGATTTGTTTGAGGCTGCAAATGAGTGGTGCGGCCAAATGCAACTCCACCTTAAGATAATAAAAAATTTAATTTTAATCTTTACTTTTTAAAATTTTATTTATTTTTTTTGAAATAATTTTAATCAATTACTTGAATAGGCTAAATTGGTGCTATTGTTATTTCCCACAAAGTTATCCTTGGCTGCATTTGCATTGTTTTGGTAGTCAGTGGCATGTTTTTTGCGATTGTAATTATTCAAAGCAGATGTGGAGCTACTTGCCATGTTGTTTTGGTTAGGAGGTGAAGGTGGTGTTGGTGTTGAAGAATTGTCATCAGAATTGTAGTTGATATCATTGGATGACTTGGAGTCGTATTGATTGTAAGACGAAGCATAGTTGTTTTTATGAGTTTGATTTGCATAGTGATCAATTAGTTCACTGTCTATTTTTTCATCATAGTTCGATTTTTGATTTGTCCTAGAGTAAGATTGCTGAGGTTTTTGAGCTTTGGTTTTTTGAGTTTGTTGTGCTTGAGCTAATAAACGAGTTGCGGGTTTATTTTGTATAAATTGATACAATTTATTCCTATACTCGTCAATGGTTAGCCGTATGTTATCGTTCAACTGCGGAACCACATCGCATCCCTTTCTGATTTCTTCTTTTGGATTATGAAAGCTAAACAGATAAAAAATTAAATTTTCAAGAAAGTATTAAACTGATCTCGTCGAGAGATCCATTAATTTCTTGATAATTCAAAATGGCATTTAATTTGAACGAAAAGATAAAGAGCAAGTCGAAAGAGGTTTAATTTTTTTCATTAAATTTTTCATTAAACTGGTCATTTATAAGTTGTGACCAATAAGTTAGAAATTTTGTGAGCATGAAAACTCTAACCTCGCTATGAAATCCACGACAATATTTTATTAAAAATTAAAATGGAATAATATTAATTAAAGATTGAAATTTTATTTAAAATTAATCAAGAAAATTTTTTTTTACTTAATTTCACAAGCCAGAAAAAAATGTAAATTATAACTTAATTCAATTTTATTCTCTAATTTTAATTTTTACCTCTCAGGTAACTTTTTAAAGGAGTATTATTCATTTTAAATACTTTTAATTTTTAAACGGACCAAATAGAAGAAAATTAAATACATTTTAAATTTCATCAAATTTAAAATTTTCGATTTAAAAAAAAACAAAAAAAAATTTCTGTATATTGAAAATACTCAAATTTATTTAAAGTTTTCTTGAAAATAAAGAAATAGATAAAATATTTGGTTTATCTTTATCAAATCACTAAAATAAAGCTTATTTAAATTTAAAAAAGCAATCTACAAATTATTAAACTCAATAATAGTTTTAATTACACGGTAAAATTGAGTACAAAAGAATATTGTGCATGTTTTGAACAAAAATATGGTAAAAAGTGTAAATAAATATACATACTTAACTAAAACGATTTTTGAAAAAAAATTGAAAATTTAAAAAAATATATTAATTCAAAGAAAATTTAAATTTTATTTGAGAAACGTAACAGAAATTACACATTTGATATTTTAAAAAAAGGTTTAATGATGTAAAATATTAATGAATTTATTTATTAGGTGTTAATTTTTTTTAAGATCAAAAAGCTTTGAATCAACTGTTTCAAGATCGTCCTTTAACTAAAAACTTAAAAATAAAATAATTTAGAAGAAAAATTTAATTTTTTTACAAAATAAAGACGGATCAAAATTTTTGTCCGCATATATGATTTTATTGATAAAAAAGGCAATGATATATAACGTTTAATTGATTAATTACAATTAAAATTTCTTAAGTCGGAAAATCTTTGTTGCAAATTAGGCTTTAGTTTTTTTTTTGCGAGTAAATGTATGCTTTACTTAATTTAATTAAAAAACAGTTATTAGAAAAATTTGAAATCGCATAATCAAGCCCAGAATTCCTTACAGCGAACAATAAAATATTTTGGTAAAATTTAAAAAAAATTTTTTACTTTGCTGAAATTTTCATAATTTTCAAATGAGGGTAGTTAGTACTAGAATTTAATGATTTAAAAAGTATTTTTAATGATTTAAAAATTGTTCTACTTCATTTTCTGTTCTTGATTTAATCTAATTTTTTTTTTGCACAATTAATCCAATTTAATAATGGAACCTTAAATACCACATTTCATGATTCAACCTTTTTTAATTTTAAATTTTTCTTGACAAAAAACTATTTTTTGGTAAGTTAAGGTTTAATTTCAAAAAGCGAAATCAAAATCTTAATTTTTAATATTCTAGTTGAATGAAGAATATTGAGTTAAAAAATTCGATCAATGATGAACAAATAGCCTTAAATATTTTTTTTTGTTATATTTACAACAGAATTTTTTAATCTTCTCAATAAAATTTATTATTAATTGACTTTTTTATATATACTCAAGGGGACTATCATTTATTATTAATTTGATGCAGTGTATTGTAACACAGTTCCTCAATGTTAAAAAGCTTTTAGAAAAATTTAAGATATTCTAAGAAACTTTATTGAGGATAGAAAATCAGGAAGGAATATCAAAGTTGACCTAAAATATATTAACTGATCAAGAAGCTAAATTAAAAAGGTAATTATATTTTAAATTTTGGCTTTTCCTAAAATTAAAAACGTGTGTTACTATGATCCGGAACCCTGAAAATTAATAACTTTCAATTTATTTATCTTGATGTTTTGATTAGATTAATTGTAAGTGTCATTATTAAAATGATTATTGTCTACTATCTTTACCACTTAAAATATTTAAACTTTATATTTCGAATGACCATTTTGAACCACTAACAATTATAAAATTAATAGTAGGATAAATTGAGGTAGAATACAAGGACAACATAGCGTCGAATAATGACATAACTGACTCAATAAGAAGCTGCTTAAAATCAATCAAAAACAATCAAACAAATTGAAAAGCATACTTGAATTTATTTAATTATATTCCATCTTTAAATATTTAATTTTAAATTTATCAAAACTGTTCCTCAATGTTATAAAAAAATCAAGATATATCGAATACCCGACTCCATTGTGTAATTGCTAACTTACTATTTCTTCTTTTTTTTCTTGAAATTTTCAATACTTAAACATGCTGCAGCTATAATTACTTTTACAATTTGTCTATTTTGATTGTCTTTTATAATATATTTTAACTTATTTTACTTTACATTTTTTTTTAATTTTATCTGAAGGACCTTCAGCTCGGCACGAATAAAAGAGATAAATAATGATAAAAATGGAAGACAAGTCAAGCATTTTAGAAGGATTACCAGAAAATTTTTGAAAAAGAAGGGTTAGAAGCGGTTTAATTTGCCAAACGTTCAATCAATACCTAATTATATTAATTATATGCATCAAAATTTCTTTAAAAAATTACTTTAAATAACCGATGTAAATGGTAAGATGGAATAATCTAAAAATATGCAAGAAGTTATGATCCAGCCTTAGAAATTTTCAATATCTAATTGAATAAAAATAAGAGAAAAGATGAAGAAGAGACTTCAGCACAATTTATGAAACACTTTTAAATTATTCAGCTTTTGATAAATTTTTCTATTATTAATTTTTCTAATAAAAAATATTATAAAAGTATTTTGAAATTTTTTTAATTTGTACTTGATAACATAGGGATGAGTGAGAGCCTCGTCGGCAGTGATCCTTTTATTAGGGTTGAATTGAAGCAGACGTCTTAGAAGATCTAAGCTTTCCTTGGAAACATTTGGCACGAGATCTTCGAGGCATTTTTTTTGCCCTGAAGAGGCCCGCTCGATAACACTAGGTCCATAGTGCGACTGAATGCTGTCTATGTCTTGTTTGCTCGGCGTCGGTATGTACTTCAAAATGCGCTCAAGCTGATTGAATGTAGAAGTACCGGGAAAAATCGGCGTGCCTAGCAACATCTCGCCTAGGATACATCCAACACTCCACATGTCAACTCCTTTGGTGTATTTGGGCGAAGCGAGCAGTATTTCGGGCGCCCTGTACCACCGTGTCGCCACATATTCGGTCAATGCCGGGTTAGTGTATTCATGCTCGTGGGCCTCGTGGGTCAAAGACCGAGCCAGGCCAAAATCACACAGTTTCATGTGGCATTCCTGGTTGAGCAGAATGTTCGACGGCTTTTGGTCCCTGTGGATCACATTTGCCGAGTGCAAGTACTTGGTAGCCTTTAGTAATTGATACATAATGTATTGTTTGTGAATGTCTTTCAGAATTGTTTTTCGTTTGATTACATTGTGTAAATCGGTTTCCATGTGCTCAAAAACTAGGTAAATGTCGCGGTCGTTGTCCGCTTTGATTACGTCATACAGTTTAATTATGTTCGGGTGTTCACTAAACTCTTGAAGGAACACAATTTCTCTGTAAGTTCTCTTAAATAATTAACTAAATTAAAATTCAATTATTTTTAAAGAATTTATTAGAATAATAAAAAAATCAAAAAAAAAAATTTTCTCTTTTTTTACCTGAGCATCTGTCTCGTTTCGGAAAGCGTCAAAGATTTTTTTGAGAGCTACAACTTCGTTTGATTTGCGGTCTACGGCCTTCCACACAATTCCATAGGCGCCCTTGCCAAGACGCTTCTTAATCTCGTACTTTCGCACAATGTGGCTTTCAACTTCATCAGGCATCTTTGTATCTAAATGCGGGCGAGCTTATAAGGATTTCAAGTCCCGAATTGGCCAAGTCTAGAAACGAAATAACTAAGCAAAATAGTTTTTTAAATGAAAATAACTAAAAAAAAAGTATAGAAAATAAATTTGTATGATGAATTCTAATTGTGTGGTATGAAAAATCTTAAAAATGCATATTTAGATCTAAAAAAGCTTTTTAATGGTTGTCATGACGACAAGGAAATTTTATAATTTTTTAATTTTTTTTTGGTGTATTTATAGTCTCTCGACGTTCAAAAACATTCCTGACATGGGCTAAATACGAAATCAGTTTGACCAAAGCTACGATAGCGACCATTAATGATTATTTATTTTGTTTTGTCAGACTAGAATTTTAATGCGAAACCTTAATCTATTTGAATAATACTCGAATAGAATTATTTTGTATTCTAAAGTGTTTCTAAGTTTAGGCTCAACAAATAGCAGTTCTTTGGACTATTTTAATTTTTTAAACGAGCTTTTTGCTTTCCTTTTTGGATGAAGCGTTTACCTGGATCGGTAATGTCGGATTTTAATAACTAAAGCAAAGGTAAAATGCGTCAAAGGTGGATTGAGAAGAAACAAAAATTTTGAAGTATTTTTTGATAGCATTTGGTGTATCAATTTCTGGTTTTGCAAAAAATTTGACCAAAATTTTATTTTAAATTTTATTTAGAGTCTTTATTTTAAATTTTTTAGCCTTAAAGGCAATTGTATTTATTGTAACAATTAATATTTTATTGATTATTTAAGTTTAAATATTTAATTTTGTTGATTTGGTTAAATTTTCTAAACGTTAATTCAAGTTGCCAGGTGTATTATTTAATTTGATTGTTAACAGTAATTTTCTTGTTTTTTAATCTAAAATTTTGTGTACTAAAGGTCTGAAAAATAATAATGGATGCTGAGAAATTAACTTGAAAAAAGAAAATTTAGCGCTAAAATGTTTTTTCTTAATTAATAAAATCAAAATTTGAAATTAAATTTAAAAAAAAAAAAATTTTGTCAATTTATTTTTGAATGACGACCATTTCGACCGAATCTTGGCTTGAATTTACAATGCTCGATATGACTTGCTTATGGCTCATTTCACTCACAATTTTGCTATTTATTTCCAGTATAATGTCATTTATTTTAAGACCTGCTTTAAATCCAAGAGAATTTTTTTCCACTTGAATTATTTCGTGTTCTTTTAGATCATTTGATTTTGGAGTCGTTTTGATTAACAAACCATATTCGTTGTCAACTGTTTTTTTGGTTTTGCGTAAATAACATCGTCTGATTTCAATTTTTGAGTCTAAATTAAAATTCTCTCTGATGTTAAATTTTTTTTAAATTAGTATTTTAATTTTTAGATTATTTTGAATTTAAAATAGGGTGCTTATGAGTCATTTTTTTAAGTCACACAAGAATGAATTAAAACAAATCACATTTATGCTATAAAACTTTTGATTTTTATTTTTTTTTTCAACTTTTATTTCAAGTATTGGGTCCAACTCTGTTCATTGAATTATTAAAATATGTAATGAAGTGGTGTAATAAAAAGCTTTACAAAACTTATGGAAGGTCACGTCCTGAGTTTGCCGTGCCGATTTGGAACCCACCCAATATATTCGAAATTAGACTGCTGGAGAAAGTGCAGCACCGAGCAACTAATACCGACTGCAAACAGAATTAAAAGTTATGAGACAATACTAGGAAAAATGGACTTGACTACTCTAGACCTGAGGAGGAAAAGAGAGGATCTAATTCAACTTTATAAGATAGTTAATCGCCTGGAGTACGTAGATTTATATCATAGACAAAGTTTTAAGTGAAGCGCTGAAATAGTTGGACCTGCGGCGTCAACGAGAGGACACCCTCAAAATGCCAGATCACAGAGTTTCACATCTCGTGAAGTTTGTAAACGCAGGAATGCACTTAATCTCAAATCGAGTTGCAGTTTGGTGGAATCTATTACCACTCTTTATTGTTGAGGTAAATAGCATGAATAGGTATATAAAGCGAGTGGACGAATGGTTGTTGACAAATGGTACCAAATTAGTTTAAGGAACCCAAATCAATCGACATTTAAATACTGACCTAAAACATTTTCATAAGAAAACTAGGACTATTAACTATGTTATTTACTAATATCAGATCCACTCATCATTTAACTTGAATATAATTTAAAAAAATAGTTTAAAATAAAAAACTAAGGCTAAAATTGATAAAAAAATTCTTATTTCCACTTGAAAAAAATTAATGTTTAAAAAAACAATTGAACATCTGAAGCGGATTTTAAATTATGTGTCATCTTTTGTATTTACGTGACTTTTATTTTTTGAGCTCTAGGATAAAATGAAAAATTTAGATAAATTACAAAAATATAAGCTAATATTGTTGCCCATTGATAAGTGTGCTTAAAAATAAATTACCTTGTTGATTATTGTTTTTTGATGGTTCATCTTTATCTTGATCTTTTTTTTCCGATGCTGAATCATTTATTTGTTCATAAAAATTGGACGACCATTTTGAGATAGAATAAATTTTGTTCATTTTTTTGAAAAAATTTTAACTTAAAGTTCTTAAGAATAATTAATATTATCTTTTTATTCACATATAATTTTGGTTTATCGTGCTTAAATTTTTAACTTTATCAAATTAAAAATTTAAGCTAATATCAAAATGGATTTTATTGATTTTTAATCTTTAAATTATTTTTAAAAAAGTGTTAACGTTTACGATTTAAAAATTTTTTATTGATTTTTTTAAATTTTATTTAATGAAAAGCGAACTAAACAAGTTTATTTTAAGTTAGTTTAGTTAATTTTTTTTAATATTATCCAGTTTCAAACTGGATAATATTATATAGTGCTGCATTTTTTAGCTATAAAAACAAAAATAATCCCATTAATTTTATAAAAATTAATAAAAAATATTTTAAAATTTTTTGCATGCTTATTTAATAATTGTTAAAAATTTTTATAAAAGTGATGTTGTTATAAAGTCTCATAAGCATTCGTCTAAAGAATTCAAATTAGTGGACATATTTTGAATTTGATAAACCTTTTATACCTTAGTGGATAGAGTTCGTATTTTTGAGACGAACATCTCCTTTTTTTGTGTTAGAGTTAACTGTCCCAAGTAGATCTTTTACACAGTAATTAAAACCGAGGCGAAACCTGTCTTCCTTTTTTTATGATTAAAGAGGTTTAAACATGCCTCCCGTTCTCCAGAGATGTTTATAATTTATAAGATTTTTTCTCCCTCAGAAAGTTTTCTATGTATCCCTAAATATGGAAAAATAATCAAAAAATCTTTTTCTTTCTATTAAAAGAATCATACTAATAGAACGATAGTTAGAGGATCTCTCAGTTGTTGAAGTTTTTTAGGTGTCATAGTAATTCTTTATTTTTCCAGGATTTTGGGACTTTGTGCTATTCAAAATCTAATTTCAAAAGTTGTAATGAAAGTATTGGTATCCAAATCAAATCAAAATTCGATTTATCTATTGAATTAAATTCGATTTTTTTTGGTTAATTTTTCTTTTCAAATATTAAATCAAATGTTTTTGTATTAAGTTTTTGATTAAAAATTTTCTATTTTCACATTTTTATTTTCAAGTTAAAATTAATTAATTTCCAAGAATTTTTTCAGATTTTTTCTCTTAGATAACTAAGATTGATTTTTATTGAATAGAAAACACTCAAAATGTACATAATAAGTTAGAAATTGATATAGAAAAATAGATTAGATAATAATTAAAAATTAGTAAAAACAAATATTTTTGTCTTTCATCTTCTCATTAATAAATGAACAATACTTAGCTCAAATTTAATATATTTTAAACTGTTTTAATTATTTATTTTTTATTTTAACTGAAAGAGCTTATACTCGAACAGAAAAACAAATAAATAATAATAAAAGACAAAAGCTCTTAGAACAATCTCCAAGTCTTATCGACTCTTGAACATTAAAATGTTCAACCAGTTTAATCTAGATCCTATTCAGTAAAGATGCAAAAAACTTGCCAACATCTAGCTAATAAGGAATTTTAAAGTAAATCCTCTAATAACAGATCTTGTACCAACCCCATCCTTCATATAAGCTGTAAATACTGTAAATACCATTTATTTAAGTTTTTTGCTCATAATTATCACAACTAAATTGATCCACAAAAAACGAAAAAGGTTAATAAAAATAAAAATCTTTTTTTTCACTCTCTCTTTTCTTCGCAAAAAAAAATTTAGGTTGTTGAAGGCCTTGCTTCGGGACAATCTGAAGTCCATCTCTCTAAAACTATTTTTCTTTTTAAAAATAATAGATAAAAATAAAGTTTAATAGCAAAAAAAAAACAAATTTAAATTTACAATTATCAAATTTCAATTTATTTTAATATTTTAAATTAAAAATTGTTTGATTTGTTTAGATCTTTTTTAAGTTTTATAAAAATTGGAGGATACAAAAAAGAAGACTTTAAATTTGTATTTTGCACTTGTTTTTTGTCTATTTTATTTTTATTTCAAAAAATTTTTCTCTTTTTTTATCATCACCTATGTGGTGTTTACTGTAATAATTGATAATAATTAAAATTACAATCCTTCGCTATTCTAAGTTATAAGCATTAAATAAATAAATTTTTTGAATTGGTTAATTTTCAGACCCTGTTGCCAAAAAAATGTGAAATTTTTAATTTTTGATATCGATAATGTTTTTTTGGTTGTAGAATTCAAATATTATATTTGTTTATTAAAAAAATGAAATTTAAAAGTTAAATATTCAGATCCAAAATATTCTTGCCATAAAACAAACATCTTATTTCTTTCATTCAGATTGACATTAAAATAATTTATAATCTTTTTAAATGTTTTTAAGAATTTTAATAAACAATCAACAAAAACATTTGAAATTTAACGGTAGTAAAAAATTAATAAATAAACAATTTTTAGAATAAAAAATATAGATTAATTTAGCTTGGTTTCATTGTAAATTTTATGATTATTGCCTGCATAATGCTTAAATGTAAACCATACTCTTATGCTTTTTCGATTAATTAACAAAAAAGTTAAATGATTTTTTTATTTTATTATGCTTTATATTTGCACTTGGCTAATTTAAAGTAAATTAAAAAAATATTTCTAAAAAAGTGGATTAAAATTCGAGAAAAAATTAAAAAAAATTTATTCATAAAAAAGATAAAAAAGAAAAGCAAAAATAATCGAGTGCAGATTAGAATTAAAAGAGTTACATTATCAGACAGGCTCTGGAGACAATTTGTCCACCAGGTCCGATTGCATTTTGAATCAGATATTGATCATAATTCTTTCTATTTGCTTTGAATTCCTCTGGAATTTCAACCTCTTCGTAATTATTTTCATACTCATCTTCATACTCTTCCTCTTGATCAAACCCCAAATCGATTGTTTGTATTTCACCATTCTCTTCATTCTTAACTTGCTCGGTGACCCTTGGTTTTTTCTTCTTGTCCAAATCAAAGCTTCTAATTGCAACATCTTTTGACATGCCGCCCTCAATAAAAACTCTTAGAAGATAACTTCCCTCAACATCTTTGTTAAATAGGCTTGGTATGATCACATATTCGCCAGGTTCCAAGTCCAGCTTAACACTTAATTCTCGTTGAGATAAATAAAAGTGATGAGAAAAAACTTCATCTAAATCTGAATAGATGTATTTTTTCTTCGAACCTACACCATCTTTTTTTCTATACACAGAACAATTAATTGGCTCATTAGATTGCTCATACGACCCGTCTCTCTCCATGCGTCTCTTAGTTTGATCTTTATGAATTAAGGAAATAATTGCTGAGACCAAATTGTCTTGGTCATTTTGAAGTTTTAGTGAGATCAAGTGTTGAGGATTTTTCCAAAAATCCTCGAACCGTTCATTGCCACATCCACCTGCATTCAGTCCACTAATCCATTGACCATTCATTTGTTTCACAATCCAGTCATACTTTATACCCATTTCAGCCGAGTCACTAGAAAATGTGTTCATATCCACATGAACCACATCTAAGCCATCAAATTCTTTGACAAATTCAGACAACATAATCAAAAATTGACCATCTGATTGATCATTCATACCAAGTGAGTGCTTAAGTTCTGGACTCAGACTTTGCCATTCTGGTGATTTAGGCCCCCATTTTCCAGTATAAGATTTAGCTTGTCCCCATGGATTTCGTATTCTTTTAAAATAAACAACTAATCTTTAAAACAAAAATAAAAAATTGAAAAATACTTCAAAAGTTTAAAAGAATTTTCAGGTGATTGCTCATCAGCCATTTCTCTAAGCTTGTATTCACCATCATTATCTAAAATTTCATAGGCATTTAGAACACTATATGCATGACCGAGAGTTAGCCCATTATCTTGTGAATATTCGTCTCCTCTTCCATCTCTTACATCAATTGTAGCGCCAACTAATGATTTTTCCAAAAAGGCCTGGAAAACTATCTTCCACAAGGAATCAGCATCAACAATTCTGGAGCTTCCATCGTCAGCATTTCGCTTCCTAAACCTAAATCTTTCATGCACACCACCAGTCATGTCAACTAAGGCATCGACGGTATCTCCACCGTCCAAAAATTCGTAGCATAAATTCAATTTTGCATAGGCCTTTTCGAATAATGGTCCAAACATTTCGTTGCTATCTTTTTTATTATGACAGAACCATAGGTGATTGTTTTCATCAACGGGTAATCTGTCATCCACCACTACCTCAACCCATTGACCATATCTCCAAAATCTAAACCTGAAAATTCCGGCATAGTTTTCCTCAAAAGATTGATCTGGTGGAATCACAACTTGAGAGTATTCTGGAACTGAAGCCACAGCAGCCATTGCAGAAATAACCCAGCTAGGCAAAATTTTTGAAATATAAAAATTTTTAAAAAATTTGAATATTTACCAATTACCAATGGAACCTTGATCAAGATCGTTTGGTTCAATTTTTTCGTGGACAAAAACTGGCTGGTTTTCACAAAACTCACTAGGACGTTTCCAAAATATTTGCTTTTCATTGTTTCTTTTTTTGTAAATACTCGAAACATCTGCAGGAAATTGGTCATCATCAAAAAGTTCGCCTGAACTCAAAAGACCTTGTTTGATCGAATCATAATTTTGATCTAAATATGACTTAAAATTCGGCATTTTTTCCAAGTTTTAGATTCACAATAGTTAAGAAGAGAATGTATTTATTTGTTTCATTGACGTTGCTCGTTGATATATTGCTGTTTAGCAACGTTTCAGTTAATTTTACCAAGTTTTGATACATATTTAAATTCCTAAAAAACGGTAACTATGGTGTTTTATGGTATTTACTTGATGACGTAATATTTTTTAATGAATTCTTAGGAAGTAATACTTTTGAAAATTGTTATTTACTATTAAAATAAAATTGAAACAGTTATGCTCGTGACGAATTTTGATTCCAATTACAATTTTAAAATGATTTTTTCTTATTTTAATTTTTTTTTTCTTTTTACCGCAATATTTGTATTTATTTTAATTTTTATTTTGTTTAAAAAATAAAAATGCTAATCTGGTTTGAATTTTTGTTTTGCAAATATTGAAAATTATTCATTTATTTTTTAATGAATCACAATGTACTTGGAAAGCTTTTTATTTCAAATTTTTCAAAATTTTTTTCTTGACTTTATGTGTGAATTAAAATATTCGAATGGAACTATCAGTTAAAGAACAAAAGCTAAACAATTTATAAAAATTAATGATTGAAAAAGAACAATTTATTTAAATAAGAGTTTTATTTATTTTTTTCGGTTTATTTTGAGTTTTGGAACAAAAAAATCAATTTTAGATCGAAATAACTTTTTTTGGGTGATATTGACTTTGAATAAATCTATTTTTTTGCCTTTGTTAATTTGATTTTTTCAACAAAGAAATTCTTATTTAAAATTGTAAAATTTATGTTATAAAAATTTTATTTGAAGAGATATTTTGTCGAGTCATATATTAACTTTAATCAAGCAGAATGTTTTCGTAAATTAAAAATAAATTTTTTCCTTTCTGTATTTAGAAAAGTACATGTGTCGAGGCTTCATCTGAATTTCCTTTTTCATTTTAAAAATTTTAATTAAAAATTAAAGGCCTGAAAGACTGTTTTGAATTATTTAGAAGCGGTTTTATAAACCATCAAAGGTTTGTAAAACAATGATTGTAGAGTTTGCAGTTGAAGACTTACATACTTGAGTAAAATCTTCAGCATTTAATTTTTTGTTACCATTTACTAAAATTATGCAATAAATGTCAATATATCATAATAAATGACACCTGTATAAAAAAAATTTAAAAACCATTGTTAATATTTAATTCCAAATTTGATTTTAAATGATAAGGAATTATAAACTAATGAGGAAAAGGGAAAATGCTTCGGAGAACTCTTATCTTCAATATTTAGTCCTAATTCTGATTTAAATGCTTAATACTTGATTTAAATACTGAAAAAGATATAGAAATACTAAATTCTAACTCTGAATTCTTTGAAAAATTATAATCAGTGTAATTTTAATTATCCAATTTGCTTAAATGAATTAATTATGGCTTTAAAAAGATTGAAAAATGAAGCGGCATCAGGATCCGACCGAATTCATAATTTATTGTATCAATTTAAAAAACTTATCTACAAATTCATTATAAGAAATCATAGAACTTTTTAATTTATCTCTTCGAGAAGTTAGAGTTCCAAAAGTGTGGAAAACTTCGAACATTGCTATGATTCAAAAAAAGGCCTCTTCTTTACAAGATCTTTTAAATTATAGACCAATTAGTATAAAGAGTTGTTTAGGAAAGTTACAGGAACGAAAAGTTTATTCAAGATTATACAATTTTTTTGAACAAAATTCACTTCTTACCCAGAAGCAATCTGGATTTAGGAAACACCGGCGAACATCAGATAATCTTTTCTTTTTAATTCAAAAAATTGTGGAATCATTTAATAGAAAAAAAAGAGTTTATGGCCTTTTTTTTTGATAGTTCCAAGGCCTTTGAAAGGGTTTTGCATGAAGGTTAACTTTTTGAAATTGATTAAAATGAATCCACTTCATTATTTGACTAACTGGATTAGATCCTTCTTAGACTCAAGGACATTAAGGGTGAATGTGAATGACCACCTGAGCGAAGAATATCAAATAACTGTCAGTAATTAGTCCTCTTTTGTTTAGCATATTTATTAATGACATCCCCAAAAGAAACAAAACAAAAACGAATACTCTCTGCTTTTCGCAGATGATCTATTTACATTCTTCATTTATAACAAAAAGGGGAACCTAGAAAATAAGATAAATAAAAACACCAACGAACTAGAACAATGGCTTATTAAATGGAAAATGAACATATCAGAAAAGTCGTGTTCAGTAGTATTTTCTAAGTACAAAAAAGAGAGTGATAATCTAAACTTAAAAATTATGGAAACACAATACTGAGCCAAAAAGAAATCAAGTTTCTTGGTATTAAATTTGATTCTTAGTAAAACTTTAATATACTGGTAGATGAAATTAAAGAACGCTGCAACAAAAGGTTAAATTTTATTTAGATATGTCAAATAAAAAATGGGGTCTTACTCAAAAAGCACTAGGAAATTTATATAAATCTTTAGTCGGATCGATTTTAGACTAATCTTTTCCTTGCTTGAATTCATTTTCAGAAAATAATATCAAAAAACTAAAAGCAATTCAGAATACAGCAGTCAGATCTATCCTTAAGTTAAAATGATACTCCATCCAACATGGTGGATTATGAGGCTTTTAATAAACTGAAATTACTAACAGTCTCAAATCGGCTTTTTGAGTTGAGTGAGTGATATGTTGAGATAGGACTGAGTCATTCTATTCCATTGGTTGTATGACTGGTGGAGGAACACAAAGAAGGTTTCGAATCAAGATAAATTGAATACCCAACTCCATTGTGTAATTGCTACCTTACTATTTCCTCTTTTTTTCATGAAGCTTCAACTATGTAAACATCTGTCACATGTAACAACCTATTTCAATATGTGTCTTTTAAACTTTCTTTAAAATTTTTTTAGCTTATTTACTTTATTTTTATTTTATCTTATTTTATTAACTTGAATTCGATTTTTTATTTTTATTTTTTTTATAATTTATTCTAAAAGACCTCTAGCTCGGTACAGAAAACAAATAAATAAATAAAAAAATAATTGATTTTAATGTAGTTTTATTAAATCACAAACCATTCCAGACCGAACTGATGCTCAAATTAAACCCACTAAATTCTTACATAGAAAGTAGGGACGTCGAGAGGTATTTCACCCTGAGTCACTCAACAATAAATAGAAGCGCCAATTATTACTCAGACAACAACCAGCAGACATCAGCTAGTGTTAAATGTAATAAAAAGTTCAAGTTCAAGTTTTCTTTCTAAATAACTTGGCCTTAGTCTTCACTCTTTAAAAATGAAGGAGTTATGACCTTTTGAAAAAATTCCTGTAACTTTATCTTCACCCGTTAAATGAATGAAATTTTAAAGATTATTCTTCTAAAAAAGAATTCTCTTTTGGAGGTACTATTGAAACCTTAATTAGTAGGTTGATACAATAGTGTTACGGTAACACTACGGTTCACATTTAAATTTAAATAATCTGTCCTGAGTTAAAGCTACTTCAGATTAAAAACAAAAAATAAAAAACAAAATTAGTTAAAATGATATTCATAAAGTAAGTTCAATTAATAAAATAAATTTAAATTTTACTAATAGATTAAATAAAACAAACAACTTAAATAGTTAAAGTATATTTAATGGCAAAATAAATTTAAATAAACTAGAAGACATAAAATTAATTAGCGAAAAATAAAATCTATTAGCGAATAGTTGCTCAAAAGTCAAGTCAAATCTTTAACTTTATTTTTTTTAATAAAGTCAGGGCAAAAGCTTTTTTTTTCTTTAAACGGCACTTTTTTGGGTTCTTATTTAGTAGGTTGATACAATAGCCACCTGGAACGGCAAAAAAATCAAATGACTGTGATACTAACAGATGGATTGCCGTTAAAGTTATTTTTTTGGCGGTCTATTTCAAATCTAAATCATTAAAATAAAAGTCCTAGCCAAGACTTAAAAATAATAAAAATTTCAAAGTCAAATTCTCATTTTACTTGATTTCAAAATACTTTCAAAGTCAAAGTCTCACTTTACTTGAATCCAAAATAATTTCAAAGTCAATTTCTCGTTTTACTTGACTCCAAAATACTTTCAAAGTCAAAGTCTCACTTTGACTTTTAACGATTCTGACTTTAAAGTTTGACTTTTGAACAACTCTGCTTCAGTCTTTTGACAAATTCAAATTAAATCTTTATGTGTATTAAAAATGAAAATTGGAAAGCAATGCCATAATCTGTGAATAAATCATTTGTAAAAGTCAAGAAAAATAGCCATTCCCCAAAATTTTTTTATTAAATGCTTGAATAATTTTATTTCTTTACATTTAACTAACACGTCGCAATTCAGAAATTTCAAGAATAAATGCAATGCCAAACTATGTCAAATAGAATGGAATTTAAATACCTCTCTTCAAAAAAAATAAGAAGATTTAAAAAAAATTAAAATGGAAAAAATTGTGAAAGCTTCAAAATCACTCAAATTGATAGCAGACACGACAAGCGAATTTTACATTGAAGAGGAAGAATTCACAGAAGAACTTGTTGAAGGGAATGAATTTAAATTCAAAAAGATCGAAAACATTTTTCTACCGGGACTTGTCAGAAATTTGTCTTCAATCAAATCTTTAGAATTGAGACCAGATGACACGTTTGTTGTTGGCTATCCAAAATCCGGAACCACTTGGGTCGAAGAAATAGTTTGGCTTTTACAAAACAATCTTGACTTTGAAAAATCACTTAAAGAAGATCATTTTGAACGAGTTTATTTCATTGATATGGGACTTTCCAAGGGAAAAATTAAACATTTCAAAGAGATGAACACTACCCGAGTTTTCAAGTCTCATTTGCCGATCAAATATTTGCCGGACAATGTGGAAAAATTATCCAAAGTAAACATCTTAATTATAGAATTTTTTTGATGAATTTTTTTCTAACTTATAGATTGTATACGTTGTACGAAATCCCAAAGATATGCTTGTTTCTTGTTTTCATTTTTCCAGAGCCTTACTTTTGAGCAATTTCTCTGGCAGTTTTGACTTGTTCGTAAGAAATTTTTTAAACAACAAACTTTGGTACGGATCTTGGTGGGAACAAATAAAGGAATATAAAAACTTACAACATATACACTTTGTTCAATATGAAGAATTATTAGAAGTATTTTAACTATTAATACAATTAAGATTGAATTTTTGAGTTAATCTTTATTTATTTAAGAGGCCTATTGAAACCATTCAATCTTTGGCTGGTTTTCTCGGCAAAAGTTATTCAATCGAGGATATAGAAAAATTGATAAATTTTACTTCAATAGATAAAATGAAAACCTATCCGTCCTTCAATTTCGAAGGCGTTTTTAGAAACGAAGAAAATTTATCTTTGAAATTCAATTTTTTTCGCAAAGGCCAGATCGGAAATTGGGTTGAATATTTCAATGAAACACAATCAAAAAAAGTTGACCAAGTTGTTAAAGAGCATTTACGAGGAGTTATTGATTTCAAATTTTTTCCATCAAAAAATGAAATTTAATCTAATTATTTAATTAAATTGAAAAAAAATTTAATTTAATTATTTTTATTTTTTTTTCATAATTTAATTTTAAAAATTATTTAAAATATAATAAAATGAGATAAACAAAATTACTAATCAAATACTTATTTAGGTTTTTTGATCATAGATAAAAAACTAGAGATGAAATCGAATATGAATATTCGAATAGATTTTTGAATAAGTAGCCTTTCGAATGAAAATTAAATTCGAATATATTGTTTTAATTTAAATAAATTTGAAAATATACTCAAATATCATTTTATTTTACCAAAAAAATTGAATCTTTAAAATATTCAAATTAATATTTGGAAATAGAAAATTTTTGAATCATTCAAAAACTGAAAATAATAAATATTCGATTTATGGTAACCTAGTCTAACCGGGTGACCATATTTTTTATTGCTTATTTCGCACCCATTTTGTTCAAAAACTTAAAAAATTTTCCTGAAATTTTTGAATATCCCCTATAGCTCCGCGAATAATTATGTGAGGGTCAAAAGGGTTAAACCTGTTATCCCTAAAATTATGTTTAATTAGCCAGAAATTTAACCATTTTGATAACCATTTTGACGTGTTCTCTTTCTCTTCAGCCATCTTTGTTTCACATGTGCTACACAATATTTCGGATTCTGACAAGTTATCATTTGGTTAAGTTGGTCTTTTTGATCCTTCATCAGCGGAATCAGAATCCGAATTATTAGCAGTGTTGATTAAAAACTTCGAATCGTCTTATTCGGTTAAATGGGTTAAATTAAATTTATTTGGACTAATTGGGTTAAATATATTTAACCTTTTAAGTCCTAAAAATAACCCCATTAGATGAAGCCCTAAGGACATAACCTAAAATTCTGAAAATATTCTCTTAGATACTTTAACCTGTGCTGAATCTAACGGGTGAAATAGGTTAAAGCTTAAGTATTACCTAGAACCTTAAAATAACGTTTTCCCGAATTACTCAATCGAGAGTTTTTCACCTTTAGGCGTAGTCGAACTTAAAGACAAAAAAAGCATGTTACGAATTTTTTTAAAAATAAATCACACATATCATTCGATTCCTCTCCTCGAGTTCTACATTTTAAGATATTTTTTCCGGAAGTAGCTTAAAAAATGGAGGAGATATAGGGGTTTTTCAAATTCGGGCCACACTATTAACCCATAAACCCTTTAGACTAGGTTACCATAGTATTTGAAAAATAAAAATAATTATAACAATAGTTAAAAAAATTTAAAGATAAATTTGAATTTTAAAATATTCAAAAAATAAATTTAGTAGTGTTGCTAATATTCAAATCAGATTGCGAACAATCAACACAGCTATTCTTTGGATTTATAAATTTTTTGGATTTATTTTATTAAGACGGTCACAAACACTATACTCGGCACAAGAAAAAAATTATCTGATGGAACTTTCTTACTAGGATAAATTATTTGTATCCAAAAATTCAGTAAAGGAATATATCTCTCGACTCTGCTTTAGAAGAATTGTCTAAAATATTTTTTTTATATTGCTAAGATTTATTTATTTGTAAAAAATTTTAACTAAAATAAATTGAATTAAAATATAAACAAAAAATTTGAGATAAATTAAAATGAGTAATTACAAGCTAAATATTTTTGGCCTGTAAAATCTCTTTCTTCAGCTATTTTTTTTATTGCTAATTTTTTTATTTTTCAACAAATTTTTCTTTTTATCAGCAAAATTATTTTCTATCAGAAAAATTAGATTGCTATGCTAGCATTGAAAAATTAAACATTTATATTCAAATCTTTTATTATAATTATTTATTAATTTATTTTAGCAAATTTTGCATCAATTTTCAATTTATAAGCTAAATTTTATTTTTGTATATGCTTTTAATTATAATTTAGTTAATCTAACTTATTTTTGTTAAATTTAACCTATGCATTTATTTTCTCTTATTCTTTTCAAGTAATTTTATGATAAAGATTAAATGTCTAATCGAAAAGTCGGGAAAAGTTAATTTTCATGTAGATTTTTTCCATAAATTATTATGAAATTTTATAGGATTCAGAAGAGTGAAAAAAGAAGAAAAAATTTATCTGAAAATAAGGATAAAATCAAAAATTTTCATTTACTCTTTACAATATGAACTTGTATAGATTAATCCATCTTTTTATTTTTTAGTTAAATTTAATTTAAAAAAAATTATTAACGAACTGGTTTTTAACGCATAATATAAAAATACACACAAAAATTTATCATCAATAAAAATATTTTATAATTTGTCTTCGAACTCTACATGATAAACAGGCGGAATAGGATAAAAATATTTGTATATGTACTCCCATAAGTCATCATACCACGAATCTTCGTACACAGAAAATTGGTAAAATCTGGACAAGAAAAGGTCAATTATGTACATAGTGACTGCAACTATACCCATTATCTATTTAAAATTTTTTTAAAAATATTTTATCTCCAAATTTCAATTTTTACTCCTGCTGAAACAAACAGGTATCTCTTTACTGCACTGC
This sequence comes from Brachionus manjavacas, assembly GCA_019054805.1. Taxonomy (NCBI): domain Eukaryota; kingdom Metazoa; phylum Rotifera; class Eurotatoria; order Ploima; family Brachionidae; genus Brachionus; species Brachionus manjavacas. Next base: position 8,264,934 of record JAHQIY010000003.1, on the reverse strand, counting down.
TAAAGAGTTCTTCATCAATAGCCTTTTCAGCTACGATCAATGGTATCGAAACCCCCATTAAACCAATGGCCATTAAAATATCAAAAACCTTTAAAATAAAAATTTAAAATAATAATTGAAGAAATATAAATATTCACATTAATAACAAGGGAGATAATTCGTGATGTTTGTAGCACAAAAAAATTCAATGCTAGCATAGCGATTGCCAAAACAGATAGACCAAGCGAAACGGAAAAAAACACAGTTGCTGCAGTTCTCGATGATTTCCATGTTTGAGAAACTTCTGTGGCAAAAGTAGCTGAGTTTTTGGGTATCATTCCTGTGAGAATTAGTCCAACAAGAAGAACAAGCTTGTAAAAAAAAATTATTGAAATAAAATTTTTAGCCTTTTTTTTAAATTTTACAGCAGTAAAGAATCTAAAACCAATTAAGACTATCAAAAGTATCAAACTCATTTTTTCAGTTTTTGCTTAAAAAAGTGCCTAATTTAATTTAAACTTTTTGATTTAAGTATTTATAATTTCTCGAAAGGAAATTTTGTGCTTATCATTTATCAGAGAAGATCAGAATTTTTTTGTTCCAAGCGTTTTGTTTAGTGTCTATAAACACATGAGACAATGTTTAAAAATTGTATTCTTATAAACATGATACAAAATCTATTGTTTTCAAGAGAACTGGAACGTGTCATTTGAATGTGTACACCAATGTTAATCATGATATGGAATATAAACTTAATTAAAAAACAAAATTTGTTTACGATATTTTTTAACTCAAGTATTTTATCATTCTTAAGCTAAAATTTGCTTGAGTTGATTTTTAGATAAATTTTAAAAGGTAAATCTATGTGACTATGATTGATAAATATATTTATTTATTTAGTAATGCTAGAAAAATTAGATAATGATGAAAAAATTTTTATTATTTATTTAATTATCAAAAGATTTGATGAGATCATTGAGATGAAATGCTTGCTTTTCTTATATTGACGATATTCCATTGAGTCCAGTGGGACAAACTGTCTGACATGTGGTTGTTCCTGTGGAATAGGGCAGCGAACCGGTGAGAAACTCTCGCTTAAAACTTTTGTAATTTCCGATACAAAATTGATAAAATCTTGAGAAAAATAGATGAAAAAGTAAAAACAAAACTGCAATCAATCCCAAAATCTAAAATAGAGAAAAAATCAATTATTTTTTTCTGTTGAAGCACAATAAAAATTTTAAATTACTCCAGCAGCTCGAAGAGTTCCAAAGTCAATGGCGTTTACATACAATGCCGGAATCGCTTCTGTAATAGATTCAAGAACAATCAAAGGAATTGAAATACCCAAAATTAACAGAGCAAAAAATAAATCCAGCAACTAGAACAAAAAATTCAGTAAATTAAATTTTAATTTTTTTTTTTAAATACACTTATCAAAATTGATACAAATTTTGAATCGGCTACGTTGCACAAATTTAATATCTCAAGCAAAAGCAAAGTGATTGTTACAGCAATGGCAATGCTAAATATAACAATCGCAGCAATTCTTGTATCTTGAGTCTCTTGGGAAGCTTCATTGTTAAAATTTGCCAAGACTTTTGGAATAATAACTGCCGAAATAAGAGCACCTAGCAATGCCAGCTTAAAAAATTTAACTTTTGGATTCTTTTTCAAGATCGAAGTCAACTTACCAGTATTAGTAACCTTAAAATAATAAGTGGTAACAAATATTTAAAATATGGGTTGAATCTTCCTCTGAGTGGGAACGCAGCAATAGGCACTTCGACCGGTTGAATAATTTCTTTAACAGGTCCTCTCATTGGCATGCATCCAGTATTGCGCGGGCCTATTCCAGTAGTGTTAATTCCAGTTATCATTTTTAAATATTTTTCCCTAAAATGAAATTCATGTGAGTTTTATAAAAAAATTTCTCGACCAATATTGCTTCAAGTAGTATTTATAAGTTTTTGTATGCTTTATGTAAAGTGTTGAGTAATTTTCCAGTTTTCTATCACGTCAAATTTTGCTTATCTAAAAACAAAAAAAATTATCAATACCGAAAATAGCCAAGGATCTATTGACTTGTCTAATTAAGTTGAAAATTATGAGCTTAGTTGTCATTTTTTTTTTAATTTTGTCTAATAAAAGTAAATAATTGTTGTTAAGCCATTTGTTTTGCCCAAGTAAATATTTGAATGGAAAAATATTTTAATAAATCCGAGTCGCCTTTCTTAAAACACTTAAATTTATTTATAATTACTTTAATTTTGTTTTGTAATCATATTCGGTTCCGCTTCAAAAAGTTGATTCATTGATTTTAAACTAAATTTTATAATTTTTGTTTAGTATGGTTTTAGTTTTTATTTTACATAAGAAATAAAGATTTTTGGAAAGGTTTTTTTCAGTTTTTTAATTATAATGACCAATATTTTCAAGCTAAATAGAAAAATTAAGTCTTTTTGAAATGAAAAAAAATTAAGAAATTCTTCTATTTTGGTTTAAAATATTTTAAATTTCTGATTAAATAAACAATTAAATAAATAGTTGAAAATAAATACAAATGTTTCAAAAATTGATATTCATGTTGTTCCAAAAATGGATTTGTCAAGTTCAGTAAAAATTTTTAAAAAAAATTAAAAAAAGTTGCTGCATACTTTGTTTTTACATCAAATAAATATTTATGATCGGATTTGATTATTAATTTGGTTGATTTTAAAAATATTCTGCTTTAGTTAATTTTTTTTTCTTTTTTTTATTTTTATTTAGCATTTTTCATTAAATTTTATGTGTAATAATTAATAAAAAATTAAAAACATTATGATTTTGATATTTTGTTTTTTTTGATACCTTTTTTTTGAAAGGTTTTAAAGCCATTTTTTTAATTAATAGACAGATTTCAAATCAATTTTATCTACGACAAAATAAAAGATATGTGCTCAATTTTAAATTTGGTCTTTTTGATGAAAAGCATAAACCACAATCGTACACTGAAAGACAAATTCACAATTTTTACAAATGAGTAAATTTTTCCTTAAAATATTAGATAATTAAGTATTTTTGGTTTTATTTAATTTTTTTTTCAATTACTTTACTGAACTGTTTAAAACCGATTAAAAATTACTTAAATATTTCACCAATTCACAGATGAAAAAATTTAGTAGATTTTTAAGTTAGATTAACTCTAAAAAATATTTACAAGTAAATCAAATCACTTTTTAAAAAAAAATAATTAAAAATAAAAAAGCTGTCACACATTTTATTATTCATTTTTTAGTGACATTAAAAATTTTGTAAATTTTGTAAATTTTGACTAAAAAAACGAATTGACCTGAAAGGGTCATAAATCTCTGAAATATATTTTAAAATTCAAAAAGAATTAATAATAATAATAATAATAATAAAAATAATAAGCTACAACAAGCCGGTATGCCGAGACGACCTACTACGGAAGCCGTCTATGATAGCTGCTTTACATTGATCTTAGGGAATAAATGTTGTTTAGATCTCTTAAATACTTGGAAACTGTCCAAACTTCGAGACTGTTCTTGAACTGGTTTACAGTCGAGGCACTGATTACTGCCTCAGATAGGCTGTTACACTCACTGATGACACGATTTGTGAAAAAATTTTCACGTTGGGCGCAGTTGGTAGGTGCTTGGACGGAGAGACGCCTCTTGTGCCCTCTAATACCCTGGACTAGTCCGGGTTGGAAAAGCGAACTGCAATGCGGAGGAGGTCTGACCCAATCTATGCTTTTTAAGCCGTTTCTAAAATTAAACATTTGGATCATGTCTCTTCTGGTCCTGCGCTCGTTCAGAGTGGGCAAACCCAAGATGGAAAGGGGATTGCTGTAGCTGAAGTTACTGATTCTCTGAACAAGTTTTGTTGCACTTATTTGCACTTTCTGAGGCCTGACATATGCGCAGTATAGTGTTTTGAAGTTCGCGTTGATCCAATATTTAAGCGTTCGTCTTAGCTGTCCAAGGATGAAGATGGCCTTATTAGATTGGGCTTTGATCTGTCTGGAGAACTTGAGATTGCTCGCGAAGGTGAATAACAGATCTTTTTCAATACTAGTTTGATTGAGTACTGACCTTGTCACACCCATGCAGAGGTCTATGTCCGAGTACTTGTTCTGGCTGAATTCCATTACTTTGCATTTTTCGGTATTGAATAGCATCTGCCAATTTGTAGACCACTCAGTTAGTGCTTCAAGATACCGTTGAAGCAATTCAAGGTCGTTAGCATTGCGACAATACATCCTGATTTTGTTGCCTTTTTCCATTTCCTTTCCACAATTTAAAATTGCCATTAAATATAATCGACACTGAGGAATCTGAAAATAAAATCAGATTTATTCTTTCTGAATTAGTTTTCACAGTATATTTATGTTTATTTTTTTAGATTTTGTTAAATGTATATATCATCTCTACAATGTTCTTCAACAGTAAATCGAATATAAGGAAAAGGCTAAAAATAAATTTTTCATTTTATTTTTAATTTTTAGACCAAAATTTTTTATTATTTTGAATTTTTATTCTATATTTGTGAAGGAGTAGACTGCATCTCCTGGTTGCAATATAAAATGAATATTTATAAAAAGAGTTATGTTGTATTGTGTTGGGGTGGTTGGATTTCTTTGTAAATAAAGATATTAATTCTATATAGGTCTTTTGACATTATTAACTAAGACTAAAACAGGACAGATAATGCGCTCTCCAGGACTAGATAATGGACCGTCAACACCTATTATTATTATTTTTTTTATTTTATCAATGAACGCCCTTAAAAGGGATGTAAAGTAAAAATATAAAAAATAAAAAAAACTATATCTTCATGTAATTTTAAAATGAGAATTATAAAATGACGTTTAAAATTTTCTATTATTTTTAATTTTATTTAAAAAAAAATTTAGTTATTTTTTAATAAGGACAGTGCCGGATCTCAATTGATTCATGGATTTGCAGCTGTAAAACAGGAATAAGAACATTAGAATGCTGAAATCATGTAGCAGTCATCATAAATTTCAGAATGAGCCAAGTATACCTAGACCTGGATACAAAATAAAAGATGTAATAATTCCTATTACATGTGAATCTGATAATGAAAAAAACAAACAAACTCGTACCAAACTCGTTGGTGAACGAACAGACTCGTACAAAGCTTTAGTAAAAAGATCAATACCATTTGCATCAGAAATTCAAAATAATTCAATTAAAAAAAAGCTTCTTTTTTATACATTTTTTTTATTTTATATTTTTTGAATAAAAATCTTTATTAAAAAACTAAGTTCATTTCATGATTTTTATTCTTTTTATCTCTTTTTCGATATATTGCCGTTTCTCTACCTTCTCGAAATTTCTCCCATGAATTTCGCTTCAATTAAGAAGACTAAATTCAAAAAATCCGATGTGTGAAAAACGGCAACAATACAATATATACAATACAATAATAAGTATATTTTGCATAATAAACTTAATATCGTAAACTTATTAAGTATATTTGGCACCCAAAAAATTTAGAGTTAATCTCAAAATAACATTAATTTTCTAGCTTAAAAATATTAATAAATAAAACTCAAGTCTCGATTTAATTTACTTTTAGTACATTTATTTGACAAAACTTTTTTTTTCGAACAAGTATTAGTTATTTTTATTTTATTTATGTACAGAGCCGAAGTTCCTTCTGATAAAGAAAAGGTATTCATTTTAATTTTTATTTATGCTTTTTATCACTCAGTTCATAAATTTATAAAATTACTTAAACCTTTAAAAATATTGTGTTCTATTTTTTATCTTAGTCACTAGATCTGTTTCTTTGATTACTGCGATTTCCATTCTCAGAGAAGAATATTCACTACATCAATTTTTAAACTTTACTTTGATCTTTTTAGTTTCTAATTTTTATGGTTTTTCCTAAATTTGGGAAAAAATTGAAACATGAAAATAATGTTATTCAAATTAAGCATGATATAAGACAAAAAAAATGGTTCTTAATTGGATTTAAAATAACTCAATATTACGATTAAATGAATTTTAAAATAAATTTTCTCATTTTAAAATTTAAACAAAAAATTAAAAAAAAGCAAAATGTTCCGTACTCAAGAAGCCAACGAGAGCCAAGATGAAGCCAAAATGCAAGACTTAATGTTCAAATTGAATATAGCATTGTTTATTGGAACTATTGTTGCTATTCGAACTGGTATTTTGGAAAAAAAAACTCATTAAGTTAACTAAATTTTTTAATTTTAGCTGGATCAGTAATGGGAGATTTTTAAAGAAAATTTTAAAAAACGCTTTAAAATAAAATTTTATTAATAAAAATTAAAATATTAAACCACTTTTCTAGATAAAAAAAAAGTTAAAATGTTAAATTCACCAAGCTTGAAAGAACCAAATTGACTGACACAGCCAAAACCAACTGAATAAGTAAACAACAGACCCATTTTTGTCACCAAATAATATACTTTTATCATTCTCAATTTTATTCAAACAGTCATTATAAATTTTGTTGGGTAATTTATCGTACCAAAATTCATGCTTTTCCATCCATTCTTCGAATAAATTTTTCAATTGACCCTTTCTTTTTCCATTGAGCTCAAATATGTCAAACGAATTTGGCTGAAAATTTTTCCACTCTTGGCTCTTGGGCTTCCTAAAATTGTTTTTTAACAAAAGTCTAAAAAATTAAGCACAATTTACCCATATTTGGCAAAATTAGCCCAGTCCTTAATTAATTGAAGGCTAAAATCAAACTCTTCTTGAGTATAGTTGTATGCAAGTCCAGAATTTTTGGGCATTAAAATTTCGCGACTTAGAACAGGCAGGCCAAAAACAAAGTCCAATTCGCTAAAATGTGGCGTCACCGAATTATTTAGCTTTACCAACGCTGTTTTGTATTCAGCATAAAAACTCTTCAAATGGTCAAGAAGGTAATTAAAAGAGGACACGTGTGAGTAAACATAGGCGTACATTTTATTAGAAGCTTTTTTATCCAAATGGAACTTTAGTTGTGTTATAACAGAGAGTCTAAAATCAAAGTCGGACATTAATTCCAAGGCTTCCAATTTCCTTTTTAGAAAATTTTTCCTCAACTCTTCATCACTCATGCCAATGTGGTAAAAGTTGACCAAGCTGCGCTTTAGACAAAAATTCAACTCCTCATCTTTATCAATGGCTATTAATTTTTCTATTAAATTTTCTGTTTGATTAATCATGGACGAATAGATGAATGCATGCTTTATCATTTCTCTCATGTCGTAGCTGTGAAGTAAAAAATAGAAAGACTCGGTTTTGGTGACCCCAATGAGCACATCGATGTTAGAGTTGAAGTATTCATCATTAGCCAGCTGGTTATGGGGCGAGCTTTTTATCAATTGTCCATCGGTGCTCGGTTTGTACAAGAAATTGGAGTTTTTTGTCAAAAAACAATACTCTTTTTGAGTGTAGTTAAGCGTAAAATTGGATACATCATCTATTTGATCTGTTGTGTGCAAATTTTGGTAAATTAAAGTGCCTTGATTTACGCACGCCTCGAGCTCTCCGAGGGTCCCGTCAACATTTAAAATTAAAAAAGAGTCCATATAATCTACCTGTGAATTTTTGGTGTAATAAAACCTGAAGCAATCTAAAACATATCTCATCAGTTTACTAGAGAATAAAAGATCGTATGGGGGCTCTTGAGTCTCGAATATTTCGCACACAACTGAGATTATTTCTGGATTGGAAATCAAAAGTGCCAAGTCCATGTAACATGCTGATTTCTTGCCCACATTTTCAATATCTGAATGCAAGTTTTGGTTGTTTCGATTCATAAAATTCAGATATAAGTGATGTGAAATGTTTGATAAAGTGAGTGGTATTTCGATGATTTCAATTTGGTCATAGAAATCTTGAACAAAGGCAGCGTCTTTGTTCAGCAACAGTCTTTGAAAATAGCCTAAAGCATTTAGAAGCTGATAAAAATCCAATTTTTCCATCAGTCTACGAAAATATTTGAGAATTTTTTGCTCATTTTCTTGCTCAAATTCTGCTCCATCAATCATCTTGGTCACATTTTTCATTTTCTCTCTAAGGCACTTGTACTTTTGGGTTAGATTACATGTGGTCACGGACACAAAATTCACCAATGTATCGTTGAGCGAGCTGATGCTTTTGTAGCTTTTAAAATTAAGGCGATCAAGTAACTTTTGTTGATCGTCACCAGACACCCTTACCTTTTGCAGAACATGTTGGTCATAGGTGTAGGACCAGTGCGACAAAGCTGAGCCACTTTGCATTATAATTCTCTTAATGTATTTTTGCGAGTGCTCGGACAAGGCCAAGATTAGGGAGTCAGCGGCGCCTGCTGAGTGTCCAAGGATGACTATTGAATTTTTGTCACATCCAAGACTGTCACAATTCCGGTGCAACCACTTGAGAGCTGTTATTTGGTCCCAGAGGCCGTAGTTGCCGCTGAAGTTTGTTTTAGCATTGAGGCTTAGTTTGTTGAAAAATCCGAGAACGTCCAGTCTGTAATTTGGCACAGCCACTATGACATTTCCGACAGAGGCAAGAGCTGATCCATCTATGAAGCTGGAGCCTCCGGCGGCGTTTGAGCCTCCATGTATGTAGAAAATTACCGAAAGGTTTTGTCTTTGCTCGTGTGCAGGTATGTAGAGGTTAATAGACAAGCAGTCCAGGGACATGTCATAGTCGTGTGGTATGCGCAGATTGCCGTAAAAGCTGTTGTGAAAAATGTAGGGTTGATAGCACCATGGGCTCCATTTGTCTGCTCGGCGCGTCGAATTCGAGCGCCGGCTTATCTCGGCTGATTTTTGGAAAGGCAATGGTATGTCGGCATATGGGATGCCGATAAGCTGATCAACAGTTCTATTCAATATGGTAACTTTTTTTGGTTCAAAAAAACCACTTGTTAAATTGTATGTTTGTGCATCAGTCGACTTAATTAGCCAGATAAGATTAACCAAAAGAATAAAAAATATACTCATTTTGTTTAGATTAGGGATTTATTAGCAAAAAAGTAAGTGATTGCAAATGATTGAATTTTAAATTTCAAATTTTCTTCTTAAGCCTCGAATAAAACCAAATTGAGGCCGATGTAAAATTCTCAAGCGCTAAATAAAAAGTTTAAATCGGAAAGATAAGATTATCTTTGTAAGCAAAATGCAAATCTTTCATTGAATAAAGATCCGCTTCGATCATGGATAATTGATTAATACTAGTGCACCTAAGTTTTTCATTGTTTGTATAAAAAAACAAGTTAAATCCATTAAATCTTTAAATTTATTTATCTTATCGTTTAAAGAGTAAATTTTAGGAAGTTGAAATTTATATAAACTCGTGCTTCCGTCTTGAGCAAAATGTGATCCATTGGCAATAACGATTCTTCGGATCTAGGTGATGAAAGTTCTTGTTATTCTCTAAGACAGGAGTTGCTTATTTTAACTTTTGAGATAAGTAACCAATTTTTGCTCCTTTCAAATTTGTTATTTCAAAAGTCTAATCAATTTTTTCAAGAAGTAATTAATCTATCTATTTTGCTCGAATCAATTTATTTTCAAATATAAAAAAAATATAAATTTTTTTAGTGTATTGAATTTTCACGATTTATTGGGGGCACTGTGATCAAAATAAATCAAGTTCATTTATTTAAGTTTTGTCTAAATTTTAAATTTTTCTATAAAATTCAAGATAGATTGCAATTAAAATCAAAATTATTCATTAAAAAAAATGCGACAAAGAAGATACTTTCTTTTTGTAAATAAAGTATTGTGAAAATCTAAACATAAGAATGTTTTTTTTTTTTTTAAACTAATATTACCAAAAAAATAAAAATTAAAAAAATCCTGTCTAAAATCAACATATACACTTTTTTATTTATAAAATATTATGGGATATAAAGGTTTATCTTTAATTTTTTTAATTAAATATGAATCTTATTAGTTTTTATCAAATAAAAATCAATTGTTTGTAAAAAAATTTAAAACCTGTGATTTTTAAAGAATCTGAATAAAATATCGAGCTCATTTTTCTTTGTTTTAAATTTTAAAATCAAAAAATTTGGATCTAAAATGGGATATTTTTGCAAAAAATTTATTTATTTTGTTATAAAAGAAAATATCACCTAATTATGACTTATTGAAATATTTTTTGTTTTGAAATTATACCAAAATTATAAAGAAAATTATTAACTCATTCGAGTTCTTAATGCACTTAATTAAAACTAGAACCATTTTTAACATGAAGTTTTTATTGCTACTTTATTTTTCTTTTATTCTACAATTTTTGTTTTTAAGAATCTAAAAAAAATTAATTAAGTAAAATAATTCAAAAATTACTTAATCTAAGTTGAAAAATATAAAAATTATTAATATAATTAAATCTTTTTGGAAATTTATATTTCTTTTATGATATTAAATAAGAGGAAAAAAAATTGACTACTTTTCGCTAGATCTTTATTCAGTTTAACTTATAATAGTGAAAAAAGTCCAAAAAACTTTAAAACTCGCTTTTTCCATAAAAATGGGCAAAAAAAAGTAACTGAGGCTCAAAGGTGGCAAATAATTGGTCTATTGAAGGATAAGAACAGATCTCAACAAGAAATTGCTGATCTAGTAGCAGTTTCGAGACAATGTGTGATTACAACAAAGCGCAATTATGAGATGACAGCAGTGGTCAAAGAATTACCAAGGTCTGATAGACCCCGAAAGCTTACCAATCGAGATGAGTCGTACATTTTTAGAAAGGCCAGAATCAATTCTACAACAAGCTATAGACAGCTAGCCTCTGATTTTAGTTCTAAATTTCCAAATGTAACTGTTAGTAAAAACACTGTAATAAAGGTTCTTTAAAACAAAAAATACAGTCTTTTACTGCAATAAAAAAACGTCTTTCGAATGTATTGGATCGATCGAAAAGGCTCAAATGGTGCAAAGAACGGCAAAGATGGACTGTCAATGACTGGTCAAAAGTTGTTTTTAGTGACGATTCTAATTTCGAAGTATTAAATAGAAAATCTAGAGTGTTTGTAAAACTTTTTGCAAACGAAAAGTTTCACCCAAAGTTTTGTTAACCAAAGTAACAAAATGGTGGAGGTTCGGTTGGTATTTGGGGATGTATTAATTATAAAGGAACTGGATGCTGCTCCATTTATACAATTCAAAAATTACGTCAGTAGAGCATTTGAAAAGCGTTCTTTTTGATGAAAGTTGAAATTTCCTAGTGAAGTAGTAAAAAACTCGTCATATCAATAATTAAATTGTCATGTGAAATTAAATAAAATTTTCATATGGATAACTAAATCAATGATTTTAATTAATTAAAAGTTTAATTATTAATTTTAATTTTAACTAATAGTTCTCTAATTTACAACATACCCGGGTCCCAAAACCAGGGCTCTGCCCTGTAACCCGTTTAATTTTATATTAAATCAATTTTATTTTTATAACGATTTAATATTTTACCATTTTAAAAGAGTCAAAATCATAAATACAAGAATATTAATTTTTTATTTCGAGTATGTTTTTAGGAAATATAGAACAATTTCTTTCTTTTTATATAATAATGTTGATTATTTTTTGACTATCTCTTTTTATCGAGCCAATTTCAAAAAGTTTTCAAGGCAATTTAGAATAGAATTTATTTTAATATAAAGATCATAGACTTTACAAATGATCATTATTAAAAAATTTTACTATTTAGCTTTTTAGTTTCTTTGTTTTAATCTTTAATTTTTTTCTTTAATATTTTCACAAATTCTAATTTTAAAATTTTTTATCATTCAACCGAAAATTAGATTTTTACGCTGCAAAATAAACGCATCGAAACAATTTGTGTCCAAAATCTAAAATTGAAATCACTTTTTAAATTTGTTACTCTTACTGGCTTTGGCGAAAATAATTACTCGTATTTAAAAAAAATTATTTTTCACAGAAAAACATAAGATAAAATCAAAAAAACACTTTAAAAAAATATATGATATATTGAGATTGCTTATTAGATAGCAACAACTTTTATTCTTCTTAAATTGCTTGCTATTGTGTAATTAATTGACCAAACATATTTAAACCATGACAAAAAATTCTTACTAGAGCTCTAAATTATGAGGCGTCTGCAATATTTTAAATTAAAAAAAGAATATTACATAAAATTATTTTTATTTATTATTTTGATCAGTTCCGAATATCTAAGAACTAAATATCAAACGAGTTCTGGTACAAAACTTTACCTTCTTCATCAATAAATTTAAAATTAAATTTATCCAAACTAGTCGAGATAAGCATAAAACCACCACTTTTAAAAGATGCCCAGCTAGAGTCTAACACGTTCGTATTTTGCCAATAAAACCTAGTGTCAAAAATTTTATTTTTTGTCTCAATAATTGGCAAATTGTACGAACCAGACCCAGCACCACTAATAAACAAGTGAGTTTCATTATCTGAATACTTATTTCTGTAGGTATGATATTGCAAAGTATGATCGTGTCCACTAATATAAGCCTTAACCAAATATTTATCAATAAGATTCTTAAAATTTTGATTTACACACTTTGGTATTAGCCTTCCATACATCCTAGAATAGATTGGATGGTGTCCAACTACAACTAATAGATCATCTTTTTTTGCTTTGATCAACTCCCTTTCTACTAAATCATAATAAGTCTGGTTTAAGACATCGAAGCCTTGGTCAAGTCTGTAGTCATCGAATAGGCTACACAAAAGATTTGTGTCTACAAAAATAAACCGAATTGATTTAAATTTATCCTTAGAGTTTAGTTTCACCCGTAAGGTGTGCAAGTAGTCGGGAAAATTCCACACATCCGAATATTTTGAGTACTCTATTTGATGCTTAGCTTGGTCCATGCGATGGTCATGGTTGCCTGCAACTAAGAACCACGGTATTCCTTCTAAAGACGAATTTCTAAGATAAACGTTTTTAAAAGTATACATGATTCTAGGGTCAGTGGGACTAGTGATTCCAGTTGGATAAAAATTATCACCTACAGAGACTATGAATGAAATGTTCATCTTTTGAGCTAAAATTTTCATTTGTTCTGCCACTTTCACTTGAGCTGGAGTTGAAAAAGGGTACTCTTGCCAGCCACCCCAATCTCCCAGAGCCATAAAATTGACACAGTCTAATCCATCAATAACCTTCTCGCTATTAATTATTTTAAACATAAAGATAGCTATCAGAATCATTTCAGTCTTAGGATATTTTTTGGTTTGAATTTCAAGAGATATAATTTGATTTAGAACTAGTTAAAAATTAGATTATAAATAGAAAATAGGTCTTAGAAAAAAAAAATTCATTCTAATAAGAAATTTTATATTAACGCATTAAATTAAATTTTTTGGTGAATTTACTAAATTTGAAGTTTAAATTATTTTCATCTAGTATGAATATAAAAACGATGAGTAAATCGAAAGTAAAAAAAAATTTAAATTTCAATTAGACTAATGAAAAACAGAATTGATTAAAAAACAATCTCTTTGTGAGAAATTGAATCTTTTTTGGATGAAGGTCTAATTTTTCTAAAATTTCAATTAAAAAATCTTACATGGTCAAGAGAATTTTTGTTTTTCGAGCAATTTTAAAATTCATCTTCCCAAATTAGCCTTGTCAAATTAGTTGTGTTTAGTTAGAGAAACAACAATTTGACAAAAAAATCATTTAACCATTTTTGGTTCATTAAAATAAATATAAATATTAATAAGAATAGAAAGTTTTTGTTTAATTTTAAAAGTTAAAATTTTAGATAAAATGATATCTGTTTATAATCAAACGTCGTCGGTGCCTCTACCCAATCAACTATCTGAACCACCGATCAATTCAAAGCTCGAGCTACCAGTGCCCGCGTTTCCTTTGCGTGGAAGATGCAATCCTTACTTTTTATATTTGCTTCCTCTACTTTTTCTCAGATTTTTAATTTTTGTAATTGAAATTTTTAAATTGAAATTAGAATTAATGAAAATTTTTAATTTTTTAAAAGCTTTCTCTTCTTGGAGCGTTGATTTGTGTAGTGATAATTCCAAAGTATTACGTGAACTTCGACGATGAAGTACCTGAAGAATTCAAATCAACTCGTATAGCAGCCATTGTAATCTATGCAGTTGGAATAGTAGTTACTTTAGTTACATTCATGGTCGAGTTACTAAATGGGTGCAACATTGCTGATTCAAGATATACGCCAATTTTTATAAGCGTAATTTGACATTTTTAAAAGCTAAAAGTTTGATTTTTTTTTTAGTTTTCAGATCTTTTCTTTGCACTTTTGTTTATTGGCATTTCGATTCCAATGATGATAAGAGAATTCCAGATAGAGAACGATCCTACTTTGTTTATTAATGCGGTTGATCGAAATACATTTTTGGCAGCTGGAGTAAATTTTATTCAAAAAAATATTTAAGGAAAACTTATCTATATTTTTAGATATTTGGAATGAGTGCTGTATTTTTTTATTTGCTACATTTGTTCTTGTCGAGATTTTATCAATTCTGTATTGGAAATTATAAGAATTTTAAGCGTGAATTTTTGTATGGTACGATGCCATTTGGAAATCCATCTGCAACTCAGCAAACTAGCTTGAGCTCAATGAGTAGAGTTGGAATGCTATGATATTTTTTGATTAATTAATTCAAGAGTTTAGTTAAAAGCGATGGAACAAGAACAATTTGCAGAATAAAAATAAATTTCTGTTGATGCCATAAATAAATTTGGCATTGTTAAGGTTTCGAAAAAAAAAATTGTCAAAATTAATCTGCCAAAAAAATAGAAATTTTAGAGATTTTGCAAGGTCTGAAATTCAAATTTATTAATGCCATCAAAAGAACATTTTTTTTCATCCTCCAAATCAGTCCTGTCGTTTATTGCTATTAGCTACACTATTCCTTAACTATTTATGTAATTTTATGGAATCTCATTTTTGCTTAACTAAAAAACATGTAATTTTTTGTCTAAATAATCTTTTTTTCAAAAATATATTTATTTAACAAATAATTTTTATACTACTTTAAATTTTTTATCATGTCATTGAGTATAGGCTTAAAGCTGTTCGATTATGAAGAAATTTCCTTTACAGTCATCAGATGTGTGTATGACCTGCCTATATTATTTATTAATATTTTTATTTCTAGATCCACCTTTCTAACCCATGTGCCATTTTAAATAGCTGTTTAAGGTCTATTTTATTTACCCCGATTTCTCTTTATCTCTAAATCCGTATACCCCAACTTATTCAGCCTATCCTCGTATTCAATGTTCCTTAATTCCCAAACCATGTTCTCCTCTGAACTCCTTGTATTTTAATAATTTCCCTTTTTGATAGAGTGTTTCATATTGATGACGCAAACTCTGAATGAGTTCTCACAAAGGTAGGATACAGAATTTCTACGCAAATTACGTAGTTTCACGTAAAATTACGAAAAATTACGAAAGAAAAAAAAAGTATAAATCATTTAAAAGGGCTTTTAATTAGTTTTTATTTTAAACCTTATTTTTTTAAGATTATTAAATAAATTAAGGAAATTAAAGGGGTTATAGAAAAAATGAAATATACAGTATGTCTAGATAGTTTAGAACATTACTAAAAAATTTAAAAATTATTTTAAGATGTAAAAATCTAAAATTAAAATCTATTAACATATAATTTTAACTTTACCATCTTAAAGATAATTTTATTAGCTTTCTTTTGATATATAGATTGTTCAACAAAAACTTTCTGAACACTCTGGAACCCATTTAAAAAAAAAAAAAATTGAACAAAAAAAAAAGTCTACAAAGCTTAGAACAATTATTTAATCCTAAAATTTAACTACACCATGACAATCCCTGGCCATTTTTTTTCCCACAATGCTTGGAATGTCTTTTCATACTGTTAGCTTGCACTTTTTACGTTTGTATTATTATTTTTCGATTTTAAAATCGGTCATTTTATTGAGTTGTACCATTTTGGCTTTTTCCATAAAAATGGGCAAAAAAAAGTAACTGAGGCTCAAAGGTGGCAAATAATTGGTCTATTGAAGGATAAGAACAGATCTCAACAAGAAATTGCTGATCTAGTAGCAGTTTCGAGACAATGTGTGATTACAACAAAGCGCAATTATGAGATGACAGCAGTGGTCAAAGAATTACCAAGGTCTGATAGACCCCGAAAGCTTACCAATCGAGATGAGTCGTACATTTTTAGAAAGGCCAGAATCAATTCTACAACAAGCTATAGACAGCTAGCCTCTGATTTTAGTTCTAAATTTCCAAATGTAACTGTTAGTAAAAACACTGTAATAAAGGTTCTTTAAAACAAAAAATACAGTCTTTTACTGCAATAAAAAAACGTCATTCGAATGTATTGGATCGATCGAAAAGGCTCAAATGGTGCAAAGAACGGCAAAGATGGACTGTCAATGACTGGTCAAAAGTTGTTTTTAGTGACGAGTCTAATTTCGAAGTATTAAACAGAAAATCTAGAGTGTTTGTAAAACTTTTTGCAAACGAAAAGTTTCACCTAAAATTTTGTTTACCAAAGTAACAAAATGGTGGAGGTTCGGTTGGTATTTAGGGATGTATTAATTATAAAGGAACTGGATGCTGCTCCATTTATACAGGCAGAATTAATCAATTTGTGTACATGGACACTCTGGTAAATAACTTATTACCTAAAATTGATATTTTTTGATTAGAGTCTAGACTGGATTTTTCAACAGGATGGCGCTGACTGTATTAAAGCTAAGGGTGGGCATTTTAAATGTTAAAAAATAAAAGTTAAAAATTTTGTGGACAATTTTTTTGTTAAAAAATTTCACTCCTTTTTTTTTGCGGTTTTTTTACTTCGATTTTTCTTTAACCTTGTTTTTTTACTTTTCCGATAAAATTTTTTTTTTAAATAAATTTCTAAAAAAAAAAAATTTTTTTAATTTTTTTCTAGCCGCACGGCTTTCAAGAAACAAACCTTGCATAAAAAAAAGTTAAATTTCTATACATACTGTATTTGGATGTGTTGAGCATTTTTTAATTTTGAGATTTGTTTAATGTTTAAAATTTTCTTTTTTCAAATTTTTACAAAATTTACCTTTTTTTACCTTTTAAAATATAATTTCACGTAAAATTACGTGAAAAAAAGTATTTTATGCAATTTTTACTTTTTACAAACATTCGGTTAATTTACTTTTTATTACTTTGGTAATTACGTAGTTTTATTTCACCTAAAATTACGTAAAAACAGAAAATCATAGCAGTACTGTAAAATTATCTAAAAGTCGTTTCCCATATAAAACAATAGAAATGAAAAAATATATTAACTAAATTTTATTGATTAAAAAAATTAAATTAAAATGTGACAAAAAAAATTAATTTTTTTACTTACCTTGAAGTGGCTATGAATTATCATTGTTGCAAATTTCAAAGCTTTTAGTTGAATTTAAATACCGTTAGTTGTGATAATATTGTATTTATGAGCTTTATCAAACCAATACCAGACCACTTGATCAGCATCTTTATAACTTTAATGCGAAAATTTTATGCGCTTTTGGTCGGCTATGTTAATTACATAATGTTATAATTTTTGCTTTCAAACCCAATAAAGTTTGAAACAGTTGAAGCCTTAACGTTGTTTTCTTTGTTTTCTTTGGCTTTGAAGTAGTTATTTTTGTTCAGAATGTTTTTTTATAATTTCTATCTTGACTTCAAGAGAGATGCATTTTTTCTTTGGAAGACTTCCTTTTCATTCTTCATATTGAGATTTTTATGACACTTTGATAATGCGAAATTATGTTAATCAACTCTCCAGAACCAAATTACCTTCAAAAAAAGTTTTTATCAATTAGAATTTTTAGATAAACAATAAGTAGTAATTTCCAATGATCTATACTATTATTTATTTTCAAGGTTTTAATAAAGGTATGTCATTTTTAATTAGTTCGTTATATCAAAGAAAATTGGCAATAATTTTCCTTTATAAAAAATCGGTTTCAGGGTTCTTGTTTGTTATATGGAAAATTTTGTTAGTACCACAGAGATTCGACTGTATCGATTTTTTCACATATTCAAGCATCTTTTCCTGGACCCAATATGCTATCAACTCATGTATAAATTTGCAAACTTGTTATTTCTAGATTCTGACATTTCAACTAATCACTAAGTTATTACTACATCAAACAAAGTGTATCTATCTGTCCATCAAAGTCAAACAACTCTCTTGAAAAGATATTCAACTTTTGAATAACCATTTTTATGAAGAGTTTCCTCGTCATTTTCTTACAATTGTAATATTTTTACATTTTTTTTTCTCTTCTTCTAAATTTTATTTTTACTTATCCCAAAGGAGGATAATTATATTCAAATAAAAAAATAAATAGATTTCTAATTTCTAAACCCATTTAGTTATTGAGCACGTACAATGAAATATTTTACTTTTAATTAGCTTCTGTACCATAGACCAAGCGGTTTTTGTAAAATAAACCTTATCAAGATTTATTTGAGTCAAAAATACATCACTCAATTTAGATTGGCCTGTTGTCAACATGGAAGGTTTAATCTTCAAATCTTTCGAGAAAACCTTGTCCAAATTAGTTTTTTCCATTTTTATTTGTTTTAAAAAAGATCTCATTCGAAGATTACCCGTGGCTTCTGCAACAGCATTGTCATCAACGTTGTCACCAGCTAGTATATTTGTTTCAATAGAATTAACATAATGTCCTCTTCTTTTACGACCAGTTGATCCTGAGTTATTGGCTTTTGTAATCTTAGCTATATTAGGAAGCTTGTATTGGTTACTAATATCTATTCCATTCAAATGTTGAACAGCTAATATATGAGCACAATTGCCTTTCTCAACACAAATACAAGAATGTTTTGGTAGTAATTTTACTTTAAACAAGTTTTTCTGTTCATCTTCACCAAGATACAACCTAAGTCGCGCGTCTAGCTTAACTTTATCATGATTTACCATCCATAATGCTCGACCAATTTTTGTATTATAATTACTTTTTAACTCATAAGGCTTGGTCATAAGCTCATCTTGGGATACATCATCTTCTGTCCCTTCCAGAGTTTCAGTGTTCTTTAACGTAAGTGAATTTGTTTTTAACACAGACGAATTACTATTAGATATAAAATTAACTTCACTTATTATCTCGATCTGACTTTCAACTTCACTATTAGGGCCATTTGTTTCAACTTGACTGTCAGTTTCAGTATCATCATCGCTGTTTGTATCACTAGCTTTCGAAATATCACTGACAGTTGTAAACTTCACGCCTGCAGTTCTAAGCAGCTCATCTTTATTGACAATCAATGATTTTATAATTTGAGTTGGTTCCATTATGTCATGAGTACTTATGTAACTAGTGTCGACAAGACACATTTCTTTGTACTCTAGTCTTAATCTATATTTATTTATTGAATTGAATTAACCTCCTTTAAGGAGAAGTAAAAGAAAATAAAGATAAAATTTTTTTTTTTTTTTTTGTGTTTTTGTGTTTTTTTAAAAAATGAAAAATTATTATCTAAAAATAAAATTACAAAAATAAAAAAGGAACATTAGTCTATACACCCCTCGATTACCAAAACCATATTTTATTTCATTAGAATAATAAATGGATAATTGTTGTAGACTTAATGTGATAATGTCAAGTTGCAACTAAGTTTGGTTGTAAATCAGCTTTAATAAATTGTTTAAGCCCTCGGACTTGTTTGTCGAAATACCAGTAAATTGGTTAAATAGACGTGTAGCAATTGATCTAGCGCTCCAAGTAGCGAGGTTTTCAATCTCAGGCGAAATGTAATTAGAAAAGTATTCGTAAAATTCTTTTTTCCAAGAATCAACTTGACGACCCAAATTATTCACGTAGCCGTTTATTTTGTTATTAAGTTGTTGTTAGAATAGTTGTTTTGTCGGCTGTAATAACAATTCACGTATCGACTCACAATAAAAGCCTACGTCATCGTTGGTGAAATGTTTGCTGCCATTTATCCAACGTTTGGTTGACTTAAAATGTTTCCAACAACGAAGTAAAGGTAATTTAGGAAAATATCGGGTCATCGCATTCCTAAATGCTAATTCACAATACGTTACCATGAATGCTTTCTCTTCGAGTTCTGGTAGAACGTCTTTCATAAATCGACAAAATTCGCAATGAGCTTTTCATGTTTTTTTCCGTGGAAAAAATACGCAACTGGAATAGGTGGTGACTTTTCAGTGTTGTGGAGAACAAGAATAGGGTGTATAAATAACAGAATCGATACATAAAATCCCGTTAAATTGAAGGTCATATCGAACTGGAAACAAACACGATTATCCGAATCAAATATGTCTGGTGTCTTTGTTAGATCACGTATAAGTTCATCGTCCATTCCAATAATTCTTACATCAGGGGCGGTCAAAATTTAATTAGGAAAACCCAAGGACACATGCATTAAATGTATGTTGGCGATTTCATCATACGTGAATCGTTTTAGTCGATTAACGGCCTAAATAAATTATAAATTGTTTAAAATATTTTTTATTTTTATTTTGTTCAATATCAAAATTCCTTACATAACGTAAATTTTGGTACTGCTTTAGGTCCCGGTGTCCTTTCTTTTTAGAAGTTAACTTGTAGACTGTAAATGGAGCTTTTTGAGATACTTGTTCTTAAAACAGAAGGCAACGTACGCATGTAGTTTTGAGAACTTTCTTTTTGTTTAATATTTCCATGTGGACCAGATTCAATTTCAACATCAGAGTCCTATTTACCCATTTAATGAATTAACACTGGTAGATCTTGTCCTTTCAGGTAAAACGATTCTTTTGTTAACTCTTTTGATACTAATCTATCTTTGTTAATCAAATGGTAATAACTCTTGAAAAGAACCGGATCGTTGGCAGGAAAAGGTTTATTTGCTCTCTGGTTACACCATTTCAAACCATCAACAACCCAGTCACGTTTTTTTTGGGGATCATCGGTCCAAAAAATCACAACATTACCTGAAAAATTATGCTTCAGAATTAAATTTAAACCTTACAACATATTAAATCTATAGCCTTAATACCTGGTATTAAGTTTGTTATAAGTGAAAAGGACAAAGTATTTTTTTGGTTTCTTCTTTATTTTATCTAAATAAATAAATCTTTGGAAAACGGTCGTTCTAGACCGTGGCTAAGTAAAGTTTAAAATAGAAAGTGGTAAAAGAAAGAAAGATCTTTAAGCTTAGAAAACAAAACAAGTAAACAAGCGATTAGCTT
Source organism: Brachionus manjavacas (assembly GCA_019054805.1). NCBI lineage: Eukaryota > Metazoa > Rotifera > Eurotatoria > Ploima > Brachionidae > Brachionus > Brachionus manjavacas. The sequence continues at coordinate 8,243,733 of JAHQIY010000003.1, read as the reverse complement.
AGTTCTCTCTTCTAAGCATTTCTTTGTAACTTATAGTTGATGAATATAAAATCAAAGTGTAGCAAATGAAAGTTTGTTTATTTGCTGATGACACCACAGTCACAATGGGTAAGCCGAAAGTTGGGTGTCATATCCAACTTGTCGCTACACATTACCTACTCATGGGTCTTTTATAAAATCGACATATGGTGTTTAATTATGATTAAATTTGGACAAAATTTCTTGTACGTAAGCAAAGTTGAGCTTTTGGTGCTCAGTTGAATATAAATTCATTTAAATTCAAATTATTTCAAATGTAAAATTGGCTTAATATTTTATTTTATTTTTCTCAAAAATTCAAATTGTAAAATTTTTTTGTTTTTTTCAAAAATTATAAAAGCTTTACTTTGTTTTTAATTAATTGCCAAATATTATTACTCATTAATTCAGAAAACTTTAAATGTGGGTTGAAAAATAGTCTTTCCGCAAATTTTCCGCGTTTTGTCTGATTTTTTCCGTTTTTTTTGTCTTCTTTGTATTTGGGATTATGGAAAGAGTAATACCAAGTCAATCAGATCAGAGCAAATGCTATTTCTAAAGCTCCTTCAAAAAAAAAAAAACAAAAATTATTAATTAATTTTTATATCAGTTTCGAGAATTAGGCATTCATTTATAAAATAGTTTTATTCAAGTTGTTCACATAATTTAAAATTTGTTCACCAAATTCTATTTTGAACAAAAAAATTGGGTGAACCAATAGTTTACAAAACCTGATAACAAGAAAGTTAAAAAAGAATTTTCAATATTTTCAAATCCCAAATAAAAATTAAACTCATTCTATTTCACTAACGAGTTTTAACTTAAAATGCAATATTAACTTAAAATTTTTATTTTTTTTTTGTAACAGAAAATAGGTTGTCGAAATAGTGAGATGCTGCAACCAAAGGAATGAATTTTATAGCAATCTAAAATAGCAAACAGCTGGAACTCATTATCAGATAAAGTGATGAACGCCTCTTAACTAAAATCCGAGAAGAAATTTGACAAGCACTGGACAACTGCCACAGAACGTCAATCTCGGTTGACATGCTCTCTGTGATTAACTCGCGTTATTCATGCTGCAGTATTAAATTACTACTAATTCTAATACATCGATTGAATTTCGCTTCAGCAAACATTTTATTACTAAATTCTGACATTCCAACAAATCACTAAATCTTAATATTTAAAACTCAAATGTGTGAAAAAAAGTAAAATTTTCATGCATATGCTAACGATAACTAACTTTAATATTTGAATATAGTGCTTTTATAGTTGTCTTAATACATTTTAGATTACATAATATATATACAACTTAAAAATAAACTTAAATTAAAAAAAAGTTTTTCTTACAAGAAATGTTGTTTGAACAGTTTGTCGCATAAAGTTAGAATCAAGTTGTAAAAAAATAAAAATATTGTTGTTTTGCAATCAAAAAAATCGTTAACTATGAATTTTTTTCAAATAATAGCTTTTTTAAAGTAAGACTACCTAAAAATCTGACAAAATAGAGAAAAAATGGGTAAAAATAAAATAACTGATCAACAGAGATTGCATGTTTTTTGAAAAATCAGACAAAGACTGAAAAAGAAATTTCCGAGCCGAGTTAACGAATTAATGAACAAAAAAAAATCAAATAGAAAAAAAAGTTTGATTCTAACTTTCATAGAAATATTCATTAAATCAACACTTAAGAAAAAAAAATTTTAAATCAATTTTTAATAAAAATTTTTCAATATAACAAATAAAATAAAACAATCAATTAAATAATCTATACTAATTTCTTTTTCTTTTGTTTCTATTATTCTGGCAGCGGAGTAACAGGTAAAACCTTGTTATAATTAATTACTAAGCCCATCCACTATGCCCTTGTACTAAGCACTGTTCTCTCATCATATGATTTTTGGTAAATAATTTAAGGAATGATTTAAATGGGCTCATTCTATTACTGAAACGGGCTCATAATTATTTTAGACTCAATAATTTGAACTGCTCTTTTCCATTCATCAGAACAACTCTTTAGAACCATCGATGACACCTTATCCCTTCCCATGACTTCTGTTCCGTTCAATTTATCCAATCTTTTTTCGATCACACTCCTCTTATTAAAACTTTTTAAGAGTTTGCTGAAAAAATAACCAAAAACTTTGAACAAAAATGTTTATTCCATTCTATTCATGTTTGTTAAGGAAAAAATTCAAGTTTTTTAATATATTTTTTCTAAAAACTAGATAATAAAAAACAACATAAAGCAAAAGAAATTAATTGACATAAATAAAAAAATAAACTAGTTTACAAATTTTAAATATTATTAAAGAAGGCTATCCCAATTTATTTCGTCATCACTTTCATTATAAATATTGCAGTTTAACACTTCGCTTGGTTTCGTAGAATTATTATTCGAGTATGGTTTTTGCTTTACAATTTGAACACTTTCTTCGTGTAAGTCAACATTGTTCAAAAAGCTTAATGAACAAAAAGAGTTTTTCAATAAATTCAATGAATCGTTTGAATCGTTTTCATCGTGTTTGTCATTATCTTCTTTAAAATCACTCGATAAAAAATTATTTAACTTGGATTCTTCCATTATTTGTGCCTTGATAGTTTTGATTTCTTTGGAGTCATCGATTTTTTTTGCTAAACTATTGTGAAATTCATTTATTTGATTTTTTGTCATTATGCCAGATTGTGCCAAAAAACTTGACAGAGAGCATGCTAAATCATTAAATTGATTCAAACTCCAATTATTCTTATCACTAGTTCTTATACTTTCTACTAAATCTTTAAAAAAAAAGTCAAATAATAAAAAAATTAAATTGAAATTATACTCTTGAATTGTGAAGTATCAATTTCGTTCCAATTAACATCCCCACCGCTCACTAGTTTTACATTCTCCACAAAATTATCAAAACTCTTATTAAAATCTAATGTGTTTATTGAATTTAATGTGGGCTCTAATATTTTAAATAAATTTTAAAAATTTAAAACACTTTATTTTTTCTCTACCTGTAACAATTTCTGAAATTTTGTCGTTTTCCGATGGTGAATTCAGATCAAATTCATTTTTAACAATATGTGTAGGTTCTTAATTTAAATTATTGTACTCTAAAATTAATTTATTTAACAAAAATTCTTACCTGAAGCTGTTTGCTCTTTGCTAATAGTTAACTTAAACAACTTTTTAAATGAAGCACTTAAGTCCTCGAAAATTGGACTGCTATCAACGTAGGACAAATCGTTTCTAGTTACAGGTGTACTTTCTAAGCTAAATGCGGAATTTGGCAAAATCTAGATAAATTAGAAACTAATATAAAAAATTAAAACATTTTTTTGAGTCTGGACGGTTTTAAAGAACAATGTGATAAATAATGCTAGTTTTTTAATCAATAAGCTACGCAAATCACAAATTAACAAGTTTTCAACAAATTGAACAAAGAATATTTTGTACAATTTAAATTATAGTCTAAAAAAAATTAAAAATCTAAAAAACCATTCCTTGTTTATATTAGTGCCTTTGATTTATTGCTTCTTAAGTATTTTTCGTTACCTTAATAAATTTCAAATAAAATATAATGAAATAAATATATAAAATGAAATAAATATATAAAATGAAATAAATGAAATAAATGATATAATGAATCTATAAATAGTTTTTAGATATTTCAGAACTAAATAACTCTTGTAGTAATTCTTTTTGTTAAAAAAATTGAGAAAAGTAAGATTCTTCAAACAAAAACATTGTTTTCCCATCTTTTAATGTATTGATGATCTTTTCAAAAATGCCATCAAGTTTGTATGCATTTAGTGAAGTTTGGAGGTTTCTTATATTTTTTTCACTTAAAAATGTAATTTAAAGGTACTTTTTTTCAAAAGTTTGTACTTGATTATTTAAATGTTTAGAAATACTTTTATCTAAAAAATTAGTGATTCACTATGATAATTCTTATTTTTCACTACTGAGACGGATATTGTATTAAAAGGTAAAAATAGTTATTTTTTCAAAATTAATTCAAGATTTAAATTTAAATTAAGATTTATAATAAAATTAAAATTTCTATTTTACAATATTGATTTTAGTTCAAAGAAAAATTCAAAATTTAAATTCTTTAATTCTATTTTAAAATTTTTCTTTTAAATTTATCGATTTCAAAGTTTTTTTGATCTCAAATTTTTTACTTTTTCTCATAAATTTCACCAAATTAATGCAAGTAAAAGATCAAAAAATAAATTCTCCTATTTAAAAATATAGTCTTAAAAAAAATATTTTATATTAATTTTTTTTTGACTATAATTTATTGAGTATCAAAAATTATCATAAAAACCTAAATTTTTAACTTATTAGCGAATATCTCAAAATTAAAAGAAAAATAATATTTCAATCGAAATTTTCATAATCTTCAAAATAATTTCAGATTGAAGATTTGGTTGTTTTAAAAATTCATTAAATTGAATAAAAAATTTAAATTAAATACATGAAAACCGGTTACCAAGAACAAAACTCAGAATCCGAGTAGTTAGGGAGCTGGAACCGTAGTTCGTAGCTCTAGGTAAGAATTGAATGAAGGCAGTTCTTATCAGTAGAACATAGTGGGGGACCTTGTGCAACTCGGAAGACTCTGACAGGATCATTCGTGAAAACGAGGTCCAGGGTATTGTTTTTAAACGTGTGCTCTAGGACATGCTGGGTCAAGAAGTTTTAACTAGTGCTCAAGAATTCTATACCAGAGGACCGACCTTTGTTTGAGCAGAAACCACCCTCATGGTTCGAGTTAAATCGGGGAAGTTGAAGTCACCAGCCAGGAGGAGACTCTTGGTCGAGGCAGGTTCGTGACCGGTTACCAAGTTTTTACCACATAACAATTTTAATTTAATTTGATCTAAAAATATCTTTTATAAACCCCTGCCAGTTCCTTATTATTTCGTTCTTACCTCATTCTGTAAATAATGTCTATTTATTCTAAAAAATTATAAGTTCTTGTATTTTTGTAATTTTCCTTGTATTGCGCAATGTGCTACCATAGGCTACCCCCTAGTAGGTTACCTCCGCAAGCTTGCTTGTCGTAGCTTTATTTATTATTATTATTTTTATCAGAGTTTTTTAAAAGTTCCAAAAAAAGTCAAAGTCTTTAAAAAAAATTTTCAAAGTCTAAGTCCAAATTTTTTTTAAATTTGCTAGATCAGGCTTCATATTAAAAAATTTGTATACTCTTGGGTTGTCTAATGCAATAGATTTGCCAAATATCAGTATTTTTTTGCAATTTAAAAAAAAAGTACAGACTAGGACTTGACTTGAGACTTTTAAACAACTCTGATTACTATTATTAAATACATGAAAATTGAAACTTAAGAAAAAAATTTCTTTTGAACAATTATAAACTTCCGAATTCTTAGAAGAAAAAACCGGACAAAATTTCAAGGTATCAAATTAAGAGAACAATTCAAAAATAAGCTTTAAAAAACGGGAACGAATAATTATTTTTAAACCACAAAATCAGCTACATTACCTTATAGGATACAAAAAATGGACCAGTCTCAAATTTAAAATAAAATAGAATTACTTGGTCATTTTGATTAATTATCGGAGATACGGACGAAGAATTAGCTTGGGGTGAGTTACTCGAGCTCGAATTTTGATTGAAATCAATCTAAAAATAACATCAGATAAATTTCATAAATAAAATTGTCATAAAATTTACTTTTTGTTTTATTTTTACCGGGTTATTTAATGCAAGATCTTGATATGAATTATCAATGGTCCAATATGAACCCTTTCCAGGGTCATCTTTAGCCCTTTGTACTCTTCTAAAACATTTATTCAGAGACAAATTGTGTCTTATTGAATTCTTATTAAGATCAAAAAAAATTTTTTTTTTAATTCAAATAAATAAAAGCTCACTTTCCATCCATTGCCAGCATTTTTGTAATAATTGAAATTTTCAGCAATCCATTGGTAAATTTCGTTTAGGGTCATTTTTCTTTTGTGCGTGCTGTTAATAGCAAAAGTAATCAAGTTGACATAGCTGTAAGGCGGTTTTCCCTCTCTTCGACCATGGTCTCCTCCCTTGTATTCTGCATTCAGGTCTATAGGCCTGTTGGGCTCGGCCCGTTGAGCAAATGTGTAGTTTACATTGACAGTCGGCAGCTTGATTTCACTGAGCTTATTTTCGTTTTTGATTTCGCTATTTATGTTAAGTATTTGCTTATTGACGGAAAGGCGCGACAGCCATTCCATTGATGTCAAACTGTGGTCCAGCTGCGATTCACACATCTTTAATTTTTAAAATTTTATTTTTACATAGCATGTTATAAATAAATAAATCAATAATTTTTCTTGAAAAAACATGTCTCTTAATTTATTCCGAGACATGAACATAAAATTTTAAAATTAAAGTTTAATAAAAAAAGTTTTTAGTGTCGCAAAAAAACGAAGCAACAGTGACACCGGTGAGTGCAATAATTACCATAATTATTCGATATAAATGAGGTAGTGGATCATTAGCATTTTATGATAAAAAATTCAGGTGTGGGACATATTCACATCGCCTTCAACTTGGTCGTTGTCATGACAACTCGAATAATAGGATCGGCTTTTTTATTGCCACTCTTATTAAGTAAAGTTACTATTCTTTAGGCTTGAATTAAAAAAAGTTATGACGTTCTTTTTCGAATCCTAACAAAAAACAAGTTATTACGCAAACAGCCCTCGAATTTTAATTTTAGTTTTTTAAACACTTTTTGGAATTATATTTAATAAAAATTAGCTAGTTTAAATTAAAAATGTTGACATTCGGAGCACTTTAAACGCTACTCGATAGATGGCTTCAAACACTGGTTTATTTTTAGAATTTTTTGAAAATTTCACCATTATTTTAAAAATTACAAAGTAGATGTTTAACACTCAAAGGCCGGAGGACTTTCTTCGAACCTTTTTGTCGTTTCTTTTTTTTATCAATAAATTTAATCACTATTGAAAATTTTGGTTTTTTTATAAAATTTAAAATCAGCAAAAAAATTTAACTAATCATTTAGCATTCTACTACTAACTAGAGATGATGATTTTGACAGCTTTCTAGAAGAGTTATTTTTGAATTATTCTAAAGCATCAAACACTGCTGATAAAGTCTAGATGTTTAATAGCTGCTTTGCATCTAATGCGTTCTTTGTGAAAATGGCTCAGCAAAAATTCACTCTTGAGACATTTAGGAAATAAAATCAAAATAATTCCACAGTAATTTCAGGTTTTTAATTCAATGAGTAGTCTTCAGCATTGTGAAGTTTTGTTCAAAAAGTTCAAAAAGTTCAAGAAAAAAGTTCTTAATTCAAATTTTTCGATGAATGAAAAAAATTTGCTCCTGTAAAATATGTAACAATGTGTAACAAAAGTTGTTACACCAAGTAGCCTTGAAAATAAATTCTGAAAGTTTTCTTTTAATTAATCATCGACTTTTGAAATCAATCGAATTTAAGACAATTTATTTGTCTTTGTAAAAAAAGAAGTTTTATTTGCAATATTTTAGAATTTTTGTAAGTGTTTAATTTTAAATTTCGAATTTTTTTATTTCAAAACCAACTTAACATTCATTCAGTTTTTTTTGGAAAATCAACAATTGGTTAATTGGAATTTTTTTTTTGTTTTTTTTTTGAGCAAGTCCTGTAGCATTTTTTGTTACATCATGTGCTAAATTTTTATTTTATCACTTCATTCCATTCAAAATATATACGAATTTAAGATTTTGAACTGAACTTTATGAACGAAACTTCACAATGATGTAGTCTTCTTGATCAAATTAAAAAAACTCTGAATGAATTTTCTTCTTCTAGCTCACCTGTTTCCATTGGTAATCATTCAAGGATTTAAAATTTTACTGAAATATTTGTGCCTTTGATGCATAATGTTTTCAAGCCATTGTGAATTTTGATACAATAAACCAATACAAAATACAAAAAAAATGCCAAAGCTTAAGTTCTGACAGACCTAAGCATGTTATGTGACTTGTAGCAACTGATATACGCTCTGTACTACCAATATACCGATTATGAAATTACTGCATTAAATCTGTAAAATTAAGTCCATTGTGAATTTGAACTTGAAGATTATGATCAATCTTTGATGCTCAAATGATCAAATCAAGTTTTAAATTATGAAATAAATAAATAATTTCCTAACATTTTATGAATGCCCACGTCTAACAACACAACTTGGTGCTGAACCTTTAGAAAAGACATACTCATTTATGCCATTTTAGGCAAAGTGAATCTTGAATTTGGAAGTAAATCTAATCCTCGATCAAAAAGAAAGTAGCCTATACCAATTCGATAAGCAGTCGCAACAAATTATATTAAGTGAGCTGAATGCAATAATAGGCACTTTTAAATTGGAGCCAAGTTTGGTAGTTTTTTTCGAAGTAGTAGACAATATAGCTTTAAATATTTTTTAATTTGCTAAATTAATATTTTTTTTAATTATTTTTGCAGAAGTTATATTTCATACTTTTACGCAAGTTTTCGCAAATTTGCGCTCAATTGTGTCAAAATCCGTAAGTAAAAAAAACAAGAAAAAAGAATTTACGTTTTAAAATAGTCATTTTCTTAAAATTTAATTTTTTTTAAAGATTTATAAATTGAAAGCTTTTTGATTTTGTATTTTCAATTTTTTTGAAGTTTAAATTTTCACAGATTAAATATTAAAGAATGCTAATGAATTGATTATTTGGTATTTTTTATTACACTTAATAAAAGATTTCTATTAAAAAACCTTTTAGATGCTTTTTAGAAAATTAGTAGTATTAAAAGTACAAAAAATTAACTTGTGAATTCTTTAGGAATAACATCATGTAAGTGTGGTAATTATTCTTTTTCAAGAATTAAATTTTTTAAATGTTGGATGCTATTTTAACTACGAAAGAAAAAAATTGTTTTAAATTTAAACTCTTTTATATTATTTTTCTATTTTTTTTACAATTTTATACTAAAAATTCGTCTTTTTACGAAAAAATTTGTTAAAGTACAATTTAAACATTCAAATTTAAAGTAATTTGTCGGGTGAATTAAAGACTAGACACAAATAGTTCATTAATTTTTCATGAAATAACTAGAAAGAAGTTCAGAATTGAATTCTCATAAAAAAGTTTAGCATTAATTCAATTCTTTCTTTAATTTAAATAGTAAATTCTTTTCCATATTTATTGCGTGGTTTGGTTACTGATCGATAATTTTGGAAGTCAAAATTAAAGTTTGTTTTTCTCAAAATTTTCTCAATATTTTTATTTCGTTGGGTCAGAGAAAAAAAAGAGAATCCATCAAGGAAAACAATTAAGAAGTTACGAAAAGTTAATCCTTTGATGGAAACACAAAACGATAGAAATAAAAAATATTGACTTAATATCTGTCACACTTATTAAATAAAATGTAATTATTTTAATAAGTGGCCTTTTGAAAATTGAAATTAGCCCTTTTTATGGAAAAATAAAATAGAATTTAAAATACAATACAATAAAAATTTTTGTTTTGAAGTAAAAACTTGTGCAGAAGAAAAAGCCTCAAAAGCTGCGTTTTATATTTTGCACCTGCAAGTGGGAAAATGAAGACATAAACAATACCTCGGCTAATGAAGAAGAGCATGAAGCATCCAGCGAATTAATTTTAATTTAGAATGCTTTGCTATTCTTAATCTACAATTATTTTTAAAAAACAATTGTGAAAATTTCAATTAAAGAAAAAGATTTTTTTTTAATTTTTGAAAAATTGGAAAATTGTTTTCTATATAATTAAAAAAAAAATTTAATTGTCAATAAAAATTGTCTAAAATCATAAAAGAGATCAACCTTCAAAAGCAAGACCTGCAATAAAACGTCATTAGAAAGAAAATTGTGAAGATTTTTCAACTCCTGTGAATCCATAAACTATTACTGTTTCTCGGAATGAAATTTCAATGAAAACTTTTCAACCTAACCAGGCTTTTCAAAAAAAAATCCTGTGATGGTGAATGAAGATTAAATAAGCTAGTTATCTAAAAAATAAAAGGGGTAAAAAATAGGTGACGTCTTTGGATGAATGATTTTTTTCATAGAATAAAGTCAACTTGTTTAGAATTGAAATAAATTTTTTTAAAGATTAAAATGTGTAAAAAAAGATTTTAAAAATTTTAAATGGTATAATATAACTTTTTCTTTCAAAGTATAATTTTAAAATTATAAAATTTTTCAAACTGGACCAGGAAGAAAAATGATCGGTTCATGCTCAATTTAGTCTTGCTCAATATTCAGCTATTTTTTCATTTAATAATGATATTGTTGGATCAAATAAAAAGATATAGTGAACCAGTAAAAAAAAAACGTCAACCACAGAAAGTAAAATCTTCTTTAAACTTTAAATAATTTTTTATACTTTAATAAGACGTGTTTTATTCTATGAAAGTTTTTTTAAATACTATAATGAGAATATTTTTTTATTCTATAAAAAATATATTTTTATTCTACAGAATTTTTTTTTATTCGTCAAAAGCTTTTTTTGGTTTTTATGTTTTTTAGAAAATTTAATATTCTGATAAAAAAAATATTTTAATTAATTAAAACAAATTCGGTATAAATGAAAAAAATATTCTTATCAAAAATTTTGAATAATTTTAATAAAAAATCAAATTTAAATTTAACTTTTTATGAAAATATAAAGCAAAAATAATTTTCACTCAACAATAAAAAATAATCAAATTTTCAAATTAAAAATTGCGTTCGAATCATTAATTTTTATGAAGACTTCTAATATCAAAAACAACCTGTTCAGTTTTGTCTGTCAAGTCAAGTTGTGATATTTTCTTTTCAGAACATTCGTCTATTTGATTGTCATTCTTTTCCAAAGCTTGTTCAATTTTTTGATCCATAAAGCTTTCCAGACTTGAATATTTTTTTAAAAAATTTATGATTTACTTTTATATTAATATAAAAATTACTATCTTGTTTGAATTTTTTTCTCTAAAATTGTACTTTTATAAACTAGCACTGTGAGAATTATTATTGCACCAATAATGAGCATAATCAAGTATTCGATTCCAAATAGCTGCCAAACTGACAAATCTTAATTAAATAAATATTAAAATGAATTTAAATCAAGCCAGAAAAAGATAAATGCCTTTGTCGTGATGAAAAATCTCAAAAATATGATGCTTTATTGTAACGTTCTTAAGCGGATAGTCTCTGAGGCTATGGGACTTGTAGCTTTGGGACTTAGGGATTTTTGGAAATTTTTCTTTTTTGAAAATTTCTTCCGAACTTGAGTCTTTCATGTTTCCATTGTCATCTATATTGATAATTTCGATTCCAGAATTCAAAATCTGATTTTCATCAGAATTTTCAATCATGTCTGAATCGAACTGCAATTCTGAATTGAATATTCGTTTTTCTGAGAACTGACCGCTACTAGATCTTCTTTTTTCGTAATAATTTTCAAAAGAAATTTGTGATCCAGTCAAAGATTTTCTTGAAATTTCTACCAAAGCCGACTGTTTATGTAAGCTTATTATCAAAATAATAAAATATATCATTTTTATTTAATTAATTGCTTGAAAATATTCTTTTTTATTTTTTTGTATTAATTTGATTACAAATTTTTTTCAATTTTTCTAATTTAATTTAAAAAGGCTCTATTTTTTCAAATAAAAATGTTAAAATAAAAATTTTGAGCATAATCAAATCAATTTTATGGTAATAGTATGTATGTGGTAATCAGTAAATATTGAACACCTGTCAAACACAAATTTTCTGGACATTGTATTTCATAAGTAAAATTTTTTTATATTTAATTTTTTAGATTTATTTTGGGATCAAAACATATCAAAGAACTATGATTTCAAAAAAAAAAATAAATTACTGATTTTTTGCATTTTTCTTGATAAATTTAATCATCACTGAAAATCTACTTGTCCTCTTTGTTTTTTTCTTTTTAAAACAAATTGTAGAGTAAAGTTTTTTTTCAACTTCAAAAAAAAATTGAAATTTTGCTTTATCAAGACTAACAAAGATATATTAAAATCGATCAATGTTTATGTGAAAATATTCTTATTTTAAGGAAAAAAAAATTATGTATGTTAAGGCAGAAGAAAATAATTTCGAACTATTAATTTTTTTTTCTAAAACATATTAAAAACATCTCACATTGATTTCAGTTTTTTTGTTGGTCATTAAATTGTATTTTTTGTAAATCCCTAAATTTAAATTTTAATACGCTATATTTTTTTTTCCTAATTTAAAGTAAAATATTGCTTTGGTTAAAAAATTAAGTTCTGTAATTGATTGATTTAGTTGACAGTTCAAAAGCCTTCCAACTAAATTATTTTTAAATAAAATTAAAAAATTCAAATTAAATTATTTTATTTTTGTATAAAAAAATAAAGAAAATAAAAAATAAAATAAAGTATTTACGGGTCCTAATTCCGTTTATTTTTGAAATAAACAAGAATACAATCAGAATTAGACAATAAGAAAATATTCTAAATACTAAACTTTATCTACTAAACTACGATTACTAAATTCCTGATTTAAAAACGTAGAAATTCCGCTCGGTCTCTGGGAATGAGATCGTCATTTTTCGACAACCGCTTCATCCTCTTATTTTTTTTCAAACATTTCTTAAAAAACTTCATTTTAACTTCCCGCATATTCTCTTCACTATAATAAAGATCGCAGGTGTTGAACCTTAAATTAGTTTGCTCACTTCTTGATCTGGGACATTTATTCGAGTAAAAATAATTAAATTTTTTATTCTTTTCAAAGAAGACATTTTGAAAATACTCTTCTCTCATGCGGGTAACATAGGTCGTTTTTTTGACAGTTTTTACCTTGCGGTAAATTCTATCCTGTAACACGACATCTTTTTTGTCGTACCGATCAAATTTGGTGCCAAAAAATACCAATGACACATTGACATCTTCTTTGAAAGTGGAATTGCAGTAGCACTTGCACCGGTCTTTGCATTTAATTTTCCTTTGCACTTTTTTTTCACTTTTGGTCATCAATTCGTTCGATTTTGGAGTTGAGGTCTTCTGAATTTTGTATGTCGGAGTGCTGGTAAAATCGGGAGAAAACGAAAAAGAGTCAGATTTTTCAGTGTAGTCACATTTTTTCTCTATAACAGTACTGGTCACTACTTTGTGCTCATTTATATCAAATTCAAGAGTACGGCCGATTAACTTTTTGGCGCAATTTTCTTTCCTAATTATGGGCGAAAACAGTTCCGGGTCTTTTGGCTTTCGGCTCAGTATCGCGTTGTTCATCGTTGATTTTAGACTAAACAAACTTTTTTTCATCTAAATTTAAAATTTTAATTTCAATCAATTAATTTATAGTAAAATGCTAATTGCGAAACAATAATGGAATGGAATTTAAAAAAGTTTTCTCGCCTGTGAAAATATTCTACTAAAAAATTCAAAAAAAAGTTAAAGTGCTAAAATCTTAAATGATTATCATAAACATCAGCTTTTAAATGAATAAAAGAGAATACGTGATTTTTGATGTGATTCGAATCACTAAAGAGACTTGTGACCAAATGAAAAACATGACTTTTTTTCTTAATTAGACTCTGGGATAATTGCTCTTGATTGGGACACTAAGATAATGTTTTGTTAACAATTTTCCCATCAGCATTTTAAAAAATCTAATATTTTGAGTAAAAACAAATTTAATACATTTTTGGAGTTTTTAAACTAATTGGAAATGGACACTAAAGTCCTCAAGTGCTTTATGCTTGTTTGACAAAATTAAATTTAATTGCTCTGAGGAAGAAATTAACACATGGAATTTTTGTTTTATTTAATCAAATATTTGCAATACAATTAATTTATTTAAATTAATATTCAGTCAAAAATGATCAAATTTTTTTCTTAAATAGCACTTAATTTAAAGTTTTATTATTATTTTATAATTTTTTTTATTCTTTATTGGAAGAAATTTTTTTTTTCGATTGGCCGATTTAAGTTAAATGTCGAATCTTAAGTAATTAATCATATCTTATCACACAGCTAGATTCCGACCATTAATTTAAACTGTTTTATTTTGTACAAAATAATAATGACTTGGGACTGAGTTTGTTATCTGTTTATATAAGAGTTTACAAAATGTTTTTTTTGTCATGCTACCTGCTGATCTTAATAAGTAAATTAATCATTTATATTGATTTTTTATTTGTCAAATTTCTAACCCTAATTTTGTCTCAGTATGTAAGACTAACAATTTTATTGATTGTTATTATTGTATCAAATTATGTAACTCAGCTCGACTTATAAAAAACAAGATATTTTATTTAATCAAAAATTATCTGATGAGTATTAAGGTAATTCTTTATAGACAAAATTTTACACTATTTTAGCCACACGAACAAATTAAGTCATTTAAAAGATTCGATTTAAATAAAGCAAAAAAAACTTTCTAAATTTTTTTAATTATTTTATAATATGAAATTAATTAAAATATGATTTATTTTAAACTGATCAATTAGTTCATCTATTCTAAAAAGTACAACCTTATTGATATTAGTATAAAACAAAATTGTAGAAAGTTAATTTATGATTTGGATAGAATAAAATTTTTATCAATATTTTGTATAATTCGTCTGTCAATAAAAATGTTTATAAGATGGCTGAATACAAAAATACTTAAAAATTAACAGTGGCCTGCACTCGAAAGCTGCATCTACAAAAAAAAATTTGAAATATTTTATTTTATTTTTAAATATTAAAATATTGAAAAATTAATCTAGGAAAACTTATGCGAAAAATGCCGAAAATTTATTTCCTCTCTAATTTTTGTTTGGTTTGTGTAAAATAAAAGTAACAAAGGAATGTTAAATTTAGTTTTAAAATTTAAATTTCATCACCAGAAAACGAATAATTATGAAGATAAAATTATTTTAATGAGTTAATTTTATCGTTCAATTATTAATAAATGAAATTACGTCATGTTAATTTAAAGATTTTTAAAATTAATTTTATAACAAATGGTCTTAATGGTTAAATTTTACATAATTAGTTTCAATATAAAATAAATTTAATTTTAAAATCAAGATTTTTTCAAATTACGGAGGTGTCTTTTCGTAATTAATAAAATCTTTTAGTTATTAAAAATAATAAAGTACACTTACAAAAAGTTAATAATTTAAAAAATAAAAGGAAAAAATTAACCAAAAATAATAAGAAAAAATTACATCTTTCGTAAATATTTTTGAAAATTATTGTTTAAAAATGTGTTAATTCTCTAAAAAATATTTTTGTTATTATATGATCTAAATTTGTACTATTTTCTTTTTCTTAAACCTCATTTATTCGGGAATCAACTAAAAAATAAAAATAATATTGAATTTACATTTTGTCTAAACCCTTTAAACTTAAAAGCATCTTTTCTCTTTAGTCCATTTTCAAGAGTTTAAAATTGGAACAATTTTCTTGTGCCAACAAAAAAAAACGAGTTAACAATCCATCACCACTTTTTTTTCAAATAATTTTTTAAATCATTTTTAATGAAACATTTATTTGATATTTAAAAAAAATTATATGACACTTTTTATCACTATTTTGCATCTAAAAAAACTAGTTAAAAATAGAATAAAACATTTACTAGATACTCATGCTTTGTAGCTTTATGAATCCAACAACTAGTAATTACAATTTGGTTTAATTATAGCTTTTAAAAAGAAGTTATAATCAACCATATCATGAAATATTCAAATTTAACTCAAGTGATTACACAATTTTCTCTTTATCACGAACTAAAATTTATATAGTATCTGTTGGAAAAAAATGTAATGTTCTCTTATATAAAATAGTAAAAAAAGACGCCCAGTAAGAGATATAAATCGAAGTTTGGCGAGCAAAATGATCTTTTAAAATATCAAGATAAAACTCAATTGGAGAGAGGGGAAACTATTAAATTATTATTAAATGAACATAACGTTACTATTTTCGAATATTGGAAAAAAGATAAAATCTTCGGAAATTCGAATCAAGATGATCAGATCAATAAAAATATTTTTTTATTCTGAAAAATTTAATAGATTTATTGAATAGACCAGGCGTTAAAAGCTTTCTCGAATCGGTCTTACTTTGAGTCGTTTTGGCCAAACGCTTTAGATTAATGAGTCAGCATTTTAGATCAACAAGTCTTTATAGTCCAAAAATCAATTATCAGCAAAGATAATTCATTGACAGGCAGTTGGTTGCTATTTTGTTTTAAGTACGTAAAGTAGGGATTTTTTGCTATAAAGAATTTGATCCACTTAATTAAAAATATCAAAGTTATTTTTGAACAAGCGTTTGGGGCATTCCTCGGTCAAAGGTAAGTACTCTCGAGAATGACAATATGATTAAGTATTTTTTTGTTCTTAGGAAGAATGGCCCTAAAACTCGTTTGTCTAAAAGATGAGTTTTTTTCTAGTTACTCAAAAGATAATCGTCGGTCAAAAGATCAATCGAATTTGTTATTAAATCTCAATTGAGCATTTTTTTAAGCATTATTAATTTGCTGGGAGCACTTAAAACGATAAAACTTGAAAGAACATTTTCTGTGTGAATAAATCTTTTAAAAAATTTTTACTCATGCCTAATGAGTCTTATCTTAAATGGCAATCTCAAATCAAATAAAACAAATTTATGGACTCATACAATTCATGATATTTGTTTCTAAATTATTGAAAAATTAAATTTTTATTAATTTTATTTTAATATGGATTACAAAATTTTTAAATTCGATAAAATTATTTTAAAAAAGGCTTATCTTTTAATTGTACGTTCCTTGAGAAAAACTAAAATACAAAATTTAAATTAAATTACTTTTTTAAAATAAACAAAAAAATGATTTTCTTCTATTTACCAAGCTACTATTGAATCAGATTAAAATTTAAAATTTAAATTAGAGTAAAAATTGAAAAATTGTTTGGTAATTAAAAAACCTTGATCAGCATTATCTTGAAAACAATTCCCATTTTTTGTAAAAACTTATGAAAAGACGTTACTGGGCTTGTCCGAATAAATGTGGAAACAAATAGAAAAAGTAGGGTCGAAATTAAAATTAATATTTTAATTAATTTGTGGTCTTCTTTTAAAATTAGGTTTTTTTTTTATTTTTTGTGTATCTTTTTATTTTTTGTTGTTTTTTAAATAAAATTGGGATAAAAATTTGATAATTTAGGGTATTTTATTAAAAATTTGTGGTGTACAATCTAAATTTCTCCTTAAGGGCTTAATTAAAAGGTCAACATTGTTGACTGCAATTGAATCATTAAATTTGGTCACAAAATAACTTAAAACAATATTTTAAATTTTAAATTAAAAAAAAACTGATCAAAATTATCCAACTGATGATGATAGCAAGTCATCTCAATTAAAAAATTTTGAATTAAAATTAAAATTTGCTGACTGAAGGCTGTCTGAAGCGCAGAACTTAATTCTTAATTTGAATTTCAATGATCAATTATTGAAAAGTGATATTTTAAAAAAGAAATATTTTAAGATCGAGGTAATTGACTTCAATTTAATTAAACATTCAAACTTTATCTTTAGAAATTTTATTCTTTAAATTGATTAAAAAATTTCAAACATGAGGACTGAAAAGAGGGCCCAGGATTCTTACTCCAAAAATATTTTTCAAATAATAAATAAAATAAAACTTTCGAATCTAGAATTTGATAATTTTATTTTTTAGTTTGTCAATGAATTAAAATAATTTTTTTCCAAATAAAATTAATTTGTCTAGAATTTTATTTCTGATTTGTCTCTTATAAGTTTATAAAATAGATACACCATTTAAATTTATTACATTAATTAAAGAATACAAAAACTTTGAATTTTAAATTAGCTAACAGTACCACTCAACATGAACTGAAGTAAATATGCGAAAAATGCGTAACTAGATAAACACTGTGACAGTTCATTTATACTTTACTCAATTATTGAATAAGAGTATTTTTTCTAATTTTTAGAATCATCTAAAAATTTTTAATTAATACATTTATTTTCTTTTACAGGTTTTTAAAGAATTCATTTAAGAATTTTAAACAGAATCGATAATAAATTCTGAAATATTAAAATTTTTATAAACTAAATTTTTTTTGATTTTCTTCTCAATAATATTTATTTTCAAAAAAAAAATAAATAGTAATTTTATAATTAAATAATAGATTCAAATTTTAAGCATATTTAGGAGACTTGCGTTTTTTTTTCGATATTTTTTCTGAATAACGAATACCTTTCAATGTAAAAAAATAACGTTATTATCCCTGATTATACAGTATTTTTAATTTTTCGACTCATTAATAAAAATAAATGATTTTTTTTTTTAATTCACATTTTATTTTTTATTTCTCTATAATTTTATTACATCGCCAGTATTTTTGTTAAAATAATAACATTATAAAAATTATTTAAAAAAACTTTTGGAGAAGCTAAATTACTCTTCAAAATAGGAGGATCAAAGGTGACTTAAATGAAATGTTAAAATCATTAAAAAATTTGACAAAGTTCTTTGCTATCAAATTTGAAGTAAATAATAAGTTCATTACAAAACAACAAGTCATGATTTTAGGTTTGAAAAAATAAGTTCTATGAACAATTGAATGCAGCCAAGATTGATGTATTTAAAGACATGACAGTCAATTTTTTACAATTAAACAAGGTTGATAAATATATGATGATTTTAAATTAAGGGAGTATAAAATTATTAAATAAAATTAAATATTAGTTTAGCGCAACTTTTCATTGTGGTAATTACTAATCAAAAGCATTATGATTTATTTGATCATTAATACTCCTAAGAAAAAAAATTTTAAGTACTAAAATTTTTTTTTATTGACTTTTTTTTTATTTATAATGATTTGTATATGTTTAAATTTCTGTTTTATCTATTTTGTTATATATTATTTTTTTAAACTTCCATCGTCTATTTTATAGGAAGAAGTCTTCATTCCAACTGAGCATGTATAAGAATCTTTTAGTCTATTTGGTAATTATTGATTAATAAAAAAATTATTTTTTTTATCAAAAGTCAATTTAAATAATTTATTTGTTTGTTTTATCTATGCCGAGCTAAAACTCCTTCAGATTAAAAAAAAATAAAATAAAAATGTAAAGAAAAAATATAAGAAAAATTAAAATAAGTTAAAATATAATAAAAAGACAATTAAAAATTGATAAATTGCAAGTGGTGACATGTGCAAAGTATTTAAGTATTGAACAGTTCAGGAAAGAAAGAAGAAATAGTAAGATAGCATTTAATTTAGATCATTTAATTGACATTTTAAATTTTGATCTAAAAGACAATGTCCAATTTAAAGCTAATTGTGTTTTTAGCTTTTTATGAGTATTTTTCGGTTCAATCAATAAATAAAAACGCATTAAAAACATTATTTATTATATTTTAACTTATTTTAATTTTTCTTATATATTTTCTTTACATTTTTATTTTATTTTGTCTTAATTTTTATTTTATTTTATTTTTTTTTTTTTTTTTAATCTTAAGGAGCTTTAGCTCGGCACAGATAAAACAAATAAATAATTATTTGCCTTATATGAATTATATCTTTATCATATGTTGTAATTCTACTTTAATCAAGTAATAAAATGTGAAAGAAAAATTAAGAATAATTTAACTAAAAATGTGTGTGTTAAATAAATAAAAAAAGAAAGCATTAATCTTAATTAACTTTAATTAAGTAAATAATACCAATTATTTTTTAAGCATTATTTATTTTTATTGCTACTATTTTACTGATTGGTGACCTTTGTCAATTTTTTGTTGACAATGAAGGAAACTTTTTTTTTGCCTTTTTTTATTTATCATCGCCTAAGTGGTGTTTACTGAAATAATTACTGAAATTAATAATTAAGACAATCTTGAATTATATTTTTAGTATAATTTTTTAGCTTAGTGTAAATTACCTATACGTAAATTCATAAAATTATTTAATCTTTGAGCTAAATTTCATTTGAAAAAATTAAAACATTAATTTTACTCTAATCCAAAAATCTGATTTACCTTTTTAAATATCTTACTTTAAAAGCATCACTGGAAGGATATTACTTAAAAGGAGCATCATGTAAACTAAGCTTAAAAGCATTCTAAATCTATCTAAATTACATATTTATTTATTATATGATATTAAGCATCAAGCCAACTATAAAAAGAAATATTATATTTTCATTTAATAAAAAACTTTTGCTCATTTAGAAAAATATTTTCTTTTTAATTTTGATACTATAACAACAGTTATGTTTTAATATATAGAATTTCTATTAAACTAAACTCAAAGGGACTTACACTACATTTAAATGAAAATCTTTGTTGATTAAAGCCAGCAATTTGAATCATTTCAGCTTACACCTTTAAATAAATTATTGAATGGTAGATGAGAATTAATTTTAATTTTAAATAAGTCTTTTAAGACACAATATTTTATTATTTAAAAAATTAAAAAAACTAGAGATTAAAATTAAAAAAAAATCAACAAAAAGAGAACTTATTTTTGACAAAATCTGAGATTAATTTTACTTTATCGAAAGATTCTTTAATTATTTAACCGTCAAAAATTCTTTTCAAATTTAATAAAATATTTTAAACTATAATTTTTAACATCTTAAACAATCGAATTTTCAAAGTTTTCCAAGGCGGATCATCTTCTTCTTCAAAGCTTATTAAAAATATATTAAAACTTAAAACGAGTGTCCCACAAGGGAGCTGTCTTTCACCTTCTATCTTCATCCTCTATTTTAGCCACATAGCGTGGAGCAAATGGTTAACCAACAAGTCAAAAAAAATCAAGTTAATACTACCAAAAGCGGTGGAAAATACCAAAATAAATATCTAAAATAATAAATAAATAGGTCCAATACATGCTATACGATCTTCACGACAGCAAGGCAAAGAAGCAAATCCCAGAGCAAATACTCTTTAAAATTAAAAATCGATAACAAGGAAATTGCTCTCGAACTTACCCCGACCTTTCTTGGCATTAAGCTTGATCCAAAGCTAAAATTCAATTCTATTTTAAACTAAATTATTATAATAAGTCTCACCGAAAGTCAATGTTCTTCGATAAAAGACTTAAAATGGAGGAATTGAATTGTTTTAAACAAGACGCTTTAGGTATTGTGACTTTTGGAACAAAGAACAAAACTAAAAATTTTATAAATAAAAACTTTATTCGATTCAGATTTAGTCTCTGCAACAACTCTGCAAGTCTGCAAATCACTAGATGTATTCCAAAATCATTAGAATTAAATTGCAGAGACTAAATCTGAATCGTACAAAGATACAGTGGTGTTCCGGATTTAGTAATTTACGATAATTTACGTAAAAAACAGTAAATTTACCGAATTTTACGTAAAATATTGTAAATTTACGTAAATTTACAAAAGTAAAAAAACGTAAATTTACTTGATTTTACGTAAAATTTGGTAAATTTCGATCTTTTTACGTAAATTTATGTAAAAAAAAAAATGTCCAAAAAATTGAAATAATTTGGCACTTTTTAAAAAAAAATTAATTTTTGTTATCCTTCAATATTTATATCCAAAATTATGAGAAAAAAAAAATTACCATAATTTACGTAAATTTTGGTAAAATGTAATCAATTTAATGGTAAAAAATAGTAAAAAATGGTAAAAATGATTATTTAAAATTTTAAATTAATTTGAAAAAAAATTTTTATTAGGTTGGTTATAATTTTTCAAACACTTAAAGGGTGAACAATTAATTTTAATTTTCTTTAATTTTTATTATTTTTGTTGAAAGGCAAAGATTTAAGTAGAGAGCGCATTTGGGTATTTGAAATTGTTAAAAGAGAAATACCAGGTCAAAAAGATCAGAGAAAATTCTAAGCTATTTCTAAAGCTCCTTCAAAAATTAATGTTTTAAAAATTATTTAATAGTTTTTTTATTTTTTTTTTATTTTTTTTTATTAAAATTAATTTTTCACCCTTTAAGTGTTTGAAAAATTATAACCAACCTAATAAAAATTTTTTTTCAAATTAATTTAAAATTTTAAATAATCATTTTTACCATTTTTTACTATTTTTTACCATTAAATTGATTACATTTTACCAAAATTTACGTAAATTATGGTAATTTTTTTTCTCATAATTTTGGATATAAATATTGAAGGATAACAAAAATTAATTTTTTTTTAAAAAGTGCCAAATTATTTCAATTTTTTGGACATTTTTTTTTTACATAAATTTACGTAAAATGATCGAAATTTACCAAATTTTACGTAAAATCAAGTAAATTTACGTTTTTTTACTTTTGTAAATTTACGTAAATTTACAATATTTTACGTAAAATTCGGTAAATTTACTGTTTTTTACGTAAATTATCGTAAATTACTAAATCCGGAACACCACTGTATAAACTTACACAGTGTGCAGACAAATTTAAGAATCATAGTAAAAAAGCTTTTTAATTTTAAAATTTTTGGTTTTATCTTTGTTCCAAAATTCTCAATGCCGACTTTTTACAAACCTCTAATCAGATAATATGATTTTTGATTTCTGTTTTGTTATTTTACAATGTGGTACTTAAGCATTAAAAAAAAGCTTCCAGATTTTTCAGAACAAAATCCTCAAGATCATAAGTTTTTTCTATAAAAAACGAAAAAACTAAATCCAAAAGTTATTAAAAATAATAAAAATCGACACATCTATTTCCTTATTTGTTAACTTTTGGAATCAAGATTTGACCACGGATTGATTGTCAAGGAAATAAGCGACTTAATGATTAACAAAGACACATCGATTTTCTATACTTTTTCTACAAAAGGCTGAAAAGAGCGCTAAACCTATTCGGAACTGCCCTGGATTTCATATCAAAATTATTTTTCAAAAAAAAATAGATTTTTCCTTTTTTGAAATTTTTTCATCTTCGTTAAAGGAATAGGCTTTAAGTAAGTTTTTTAAAGATTTGCAAACTTCTAATCTATTTTTTATGATTAATTCTTTGATTTGCTAGCTAAATTCATAGTTTTTAATAGTAAAATTTAGTAAAAATAAGCTTGATCAATTAAAAAATTAAAACGAGTAATTCGTTGGTGACCTGTTGGTGGTTCTAGAGTTAAATATCTTGAAAATCTGACAAAAATGTTGTTTTCATTGAGTATTTCAAATTTGTTTTAAAAATCTTTGAAGAATTAATGCTCAGATCAGTTCATTAAATTTAATTGAAATTTAATTAATAATTTAAGTGGTTTAATTTTTTGTGTTTGAATTACAAAATGTATCCAATGCTGAAATTACATTGAAAAAGTGCGATGTTTCAAATATTTTTTTCAGCCTCAAATAAAAAAAATTATTCAATTATTTTTTTTCGCAATGTTAACTTAAAGTTTAAGTTAATATTGCAGCAATGGAAAACATTGTTTTATTTTCATAAATTTTGACTTTGGAATTGTGATATGATGATCCTTAAGATAATATTTGTAGTTTAAAAAACTATCTAGGCTCTGTTTTCCATTTTATATAAATTGAGTTTTTGTTAAAAAGCTTTAAACAAACGTAAATTATCACTTTAGTCAAAATTTTAAAGAAAAAAATCTTTCGGAACTAAAAAACAAAAAAAAAAACAAATCTTTTAACTAAACTTTTTGAAAAACTTTTTTTAACTTTTTTTCTAAAAAGTTCACGTATTAAGAAAAAAGTAAAATGTTATATTAAAAAAAAAGATTAAAAAAATAATCAGATTAAAATTTTAAAGTTGATCGGAGTAGGTAAAATATGTGAAATAGATGAATCTATGTTCACCAAAGTCAAACATTTGAAGGGTGAAAAATTAATTTTAATTTTCTTTAATTTTTTATTTATATTTAAAGGCAAAGATTTAAGTAGAGAGTGCATAAGAATATTTGTGATTTTTGAAAGGGTCCAGATCAACCAGATCAGAGTATCAAACCAGATTTTCTACTTATGAATATTAACTTTAATCTAAATGAATTATTTTACTTTTTTTTCTTTTTATTTAATTTTTATTATTATATCCATGTTTTTTATTTTTATTATTATTATATGAAGATAATTTAGTTCATTTTGTGAATCCAAAATTATTAAATTGTCAGCTAATTATCAAAAAATATCTCAAAAAAGTTAAATTTTTCACCCCAAAAAAGTTTAAGGCCAATAAAACGCCAAAATTTTTTAATATTTTGTTTTTAGATAATTTACGTCAAATATGATAAATTTAATGTTTAAAATTTGTATAATGAATTTGACTGTACTTATTTATTAAAAAATAATTTAGACAAAGCCTTGTTTGGTTGAAATGTAGGTTTTTTAATAGAAGAATTAAAAAAAATAAATCAAGGACTAAACAGCCAAGAAGTTCTGTTTAAATTGAGCTTAATGTTTTTTGTCAATCATGTAACTTACGCTAAAGAAAATAGAAAAAATTTATTTAGATGTTTAAATTTATTGATTGACAACTCATTTAATTAATTCAACTAAAATTTTTGAGAATCAATTAAAAAAACTTAAGTCAAAAATAAACTCAATATACAATTTATTTCCTTGATTCTTTTTAATTAAAAAAAAATCAAAATTCATAAATTTTTTATTCAAAAATAAAAACATCTAATCTAAACAAAAGGATTCACTTAATAAATGCTTAAATTTATTTTTAGGTTTCCACTATTTATCTATAATGTTCTTCGATTATTAATTTTCAATTGTATGAATTTAATGAAAGCATATAACGGAATTGGTAACATAACCGAAACATTGATAATCCATCCAAATATTAAGTAAGCCCGAGGGAACTTATAATTGTCAACTGTCGGCTCTTCGAATAAAAATATACTAATGAAGAAAAGAGCCAAAATAATCAATGGTGATATAAATGACCAACAAAATATCCAAAACTTGTTCGGCCTTACTTTGAACATTTCGTATATATTTTCTGAAAATTTATCAATACCATACATCCAACTTACAGAAACAGTTTCAAAAAAAACTATGAGCATCAAAGCTGGTGATGTTGAAAAAGTGTCCAAAAAAGTAACTAGATACATTCCTCCGTGGGTAACAGTTGGTAGTGATCCAAAAAATAAAAAAATGTGAATGGCAGCCATGAATGATTTGCGATATTTTTTAACTATTTCGAACTCATCAGCTAAGGCTGAATAGATTGCTTCAAGACCCCCGAAGTTACTGTCCAGTCCAAGATTAATGATCATGAGAAAAAAAATAGCAGAAAAAAATGCTGAGAATTTAAATGTAGCCAAAATTTCTGGATAGGCGATAAATGATAGACCAAAATCAGATGCTGTTACTTCTTCAATTGGTTTGCCAATTTCATAACTCAAATGGCCAAGTGAAGCAAAAACAACAATACCTTTATTTAAAAAAATATTATTTAAAATAATATTAAAATATGACTAAATTATTAATATTAAAAAAATAATTCGACAGAATTTTGATTTAACCTATTTTGTTGGGAAAATTTATTTATTTATCAAATTCAAAATGAAAAATTAATTTTCGCTGAATTTAATTTTTTGTTGATTTTTACATAAAAATTTATTTTTGAGAACACCGATCTATGTTTTGTAATTTTCATGACTAATTTCCATAGATACAACTTTTTTTAAACATCTAACTTGATTTTCAGATGGCAACCTAGGTACTTTTTTTTTTTGAAAAGACAAAATACTATAACTTCCTATAAAAATTAACACTTTTTAAATTAATTTTAGAAACAATTTTTGAAAAAAGTTGACAGAAATCTTAATTTAATAATTTTAATTCAATTACTAGAGTAAAGCTTTTCAGAGAAAGTCTTATTTTGAGAACCAGGAACTCAAATGAATAGAACAAAATAAATGTCAAAAAAATCATTGATTTGAAAGTTCAATAAGATAATACTCTGTATTAAAAGAAAAAAAAACTACCGAATAAAGAAAAAGGAAAAATGAGAAAGAGTTAATGAAGAAGAAAGAAAAAAATATACAAAAATTTTAAGCTTGTACTGTATTTCTTGACCAGCAATAAAATTCTAAATTGCATTGAAATTTTGTGGATTTGGATCGAAGAAGAGTTACTAAACAAGAACCAGGATAAATTGATTAATTTTGAAAATAAGAGTTATTTAAAGACTCATGATATGTGAATTTTTAGCATTAAAAAGAGATTAATTATGATTTAATCTTTAAAATTATTATATATATATTTTAGTAAAATCGTATTTTTTAATGATTATTTTCATTAAATAATTAAAAAATAAAAAAATCAAACTATCCAAATCTGACAAAATGATAATTATTTAGAAAAGATCATTCA
This sequence comes from Brachionus manjavacas, assembly GCA_019054805.1. NCBI lineage: Eukaryota > Metazoa > Rotifera > Eurotatoria > Ploima > Brachionidae > Brachionus > Brachionus manjavacas. The sequence goes on along the minus strand of JAHQIY010000003.1, from coordinate 8,217,422 downwards.
CTTAATTTTCTTTATTCTTTTACTTACTAAAATTTTAAAGAAGCTATTTTTTCTTAATATTTAAAGATTATCTATTAGTAAATGATATCTTTAAAAAAATTAAAAATTATCTAATTTTTAATATTTGTCTAAACTTGATCTTCTATGTTATTTTCAAGCTAATTTTGTTTTAGTTTTTTTGAAAATCTCCTTAAAATTTTCATTTACCTGATAAAAAGCTTGCCACAACATTTGCAACACTAGCACTGAGTGCATCGATTTGACAATTGTTGTTCTTTTTTGAGTAACTAGCATAGGTTGTAAGGACACTGATTCCGGGTCCCAATGTAAAAAAAATCTGAATAGCTGCGTCTTTCCAGCATTCGAAATCGGACAATTTATCAAAGCTAGGAGTTAAAAAATATGAAATGCCATCGTCCGAGCCAGACAAGGTAAGTCCGTGAACAAGTAAAATAATCAATATTATATATGGAACAGTGGCTGTAAAATAAACAGCCTTTCCGGTGCCTTTGACTCCTTTGCAAATGCAAATATACATTAGTAAAAAAACTACTGCCAAACACAGCGTTAGATCAAACTTAATTGGTCCCAGGTCATCGATTCCGCTAGATTTATGGATACCTAGCATGTGTCTCTTGTAGTATTCTTCGGCTGCTGAGACCGGATTTTCAGTTGTGTAATTATTTTTACTGATACGTTCCATGCATTTCTCGCTATTCCACTCATTTTTGCATTTTGCCCAAGGCATTACGGCACTGAACGATGCAAAAAAGTAAAAAACCGAATAGGCTATGATTGTAGAGTAATAGAGTGTAATGTAGCAGACGACCAGTAAAGATGCGTAGCCGATTCCTTTCATGAAAATATTTACTTTTCCCCATAAGGTTATGTTGCCAACACCGAAATACTGGCCTACAGACATTTCTAAAAACATCATTGGGATTCCAATAAGGACCAAAAATAAAAAATAAGGTATCAGAAAAGCGCCACCGCCATTCTTATATGCAACATAGGGAAAGCGCACACAATTGCCCAAGTCGACTACATAGCCAATAACAGATAGCATATACTCTATTTTATTGTTCCACTGGTCACGTTCAGTAAATTTTTCTGCTTGGTCGCTTTCTGCAAGCGGTTGAATTTGCACGCTAGTTGCCTTCTCAGCACTGCAATGTAATGGTTCAATTTTAACAGGCAGTTCCAACATTTGATCACTCATTGTTAATATAAATAAAAAATTATTTCCTTATTAATTTTATTTAATTGCCAAAGAAAAACTGGTTGAAAAGATTAAATTAAAATTTAATTAATTCCTACTCGAAAGTGTGCCTTAAACAGTCATTTATTTTTAAGCATTCTGAGCTCACTTTTTAATTAATTAAAAGTCTTTGCTTACTTTAAAGAAAACTCTAATTAGAATAAGCACGAATTTGCTCTAAAATTTAAAAGAAGTTCTCTTTAAGCTTTTAGTAAAATGATTATTTCATCTGCTGTTTTGCATGCTGTAATCTTGGTCGCGCGATTAAAATTACTTTAATCAATTTTATACAGAGTTAAAAGCATGAATTAAATTAATTGAAAGCATAGCCAAACATTATCTATTAAAAAATAAATTGTGCAAAATTCAAAATTTTTAGAGAACAAATTTTTTTTTGCTTTTCAATTGTATGATAATATTTTTTCTCTTTAAAACGCAACACTTTTTTTAAAATTTGATGAATTTACGAAGTTACTTTAAAACACTCAAAAGTGAGATTTTGATTATATTTAGAAAATATTTATCGGATAAAATCTTATTTTGTTACTATCATTTTAAAAGTGACTCGAGTGCTTAAAACAACTTTTGGTAGCATAGAATGTTATTTTAATTAACTTATCGTTTTATTTAAAAATTATTACGAAAATATTTTTTCTTTTGATTTTAATTTAATTATGTTTAAGTCAAAAATTATTTAATATATGTAACATTTAGTAGAAATCAATTGAATTAATCTATTTAATACAGTTTTTAATATTTAAGTAAATTAATAGCAGAAGTTAAAAAAACTCCGTGACGGGGAATTGAACCCCGGTCTCCCGCGTGACAGGCGGGGATACTCACCACTATACTATCACGGATCGGCATATTATTATTTCACTTTATTACTTTTGAGAAGAATATTTCTACAAAGGACAAAAAATTTTCGTTAAAATCAAGAAAATTGTTTTATTTAAAATTGTTATTAGAGAATTTTTTCCATAGAAAAAAATAAATAATCTTTGAAAATCTTCCAACCTTCTGTATTAAAAATTAATTTACCAAATCTATTGATAATTTTCAAAATTTAAAAAGCCAAATTTTTTTTTATTTTTGTAAATAAAGATTTTGTAAATTTTTTTTTTGTGTATGACAAATTTTAGATGAATACGGACTCAAAAGAGGATTTTTCAACCATTTTTTAATGCCTAAGGATCCCAGTTCTTATTTTTTACTTAAACATTATCAGCTTGAACAGTTAAAATATATTTTTTGAAAATTTAATAATGAAAAAAATAATATGTCTTAAATTTAGATATGGATCTCAATAAAATAATTGATTTAATATAGAATTTTTACACAACAGTTGCAAAATGATGCACGCACTAAAACTATGAAAGAATTTAGCCGACCCACCAGAATATAAATTTTTTAAATTTTTTTTATTGCAAAAAAAAAAACATCGAAAATTTTGAGCCTTTCTTTCTCTTTTTTGTTTAAATGTTTTCTTTATTAAAATGGCAAGGCAGATGACATTAATACTAATGAAATCTTGGGTTGACTATTGAGTTATTTATTGTTAATTTAGTTTTTTTGAATCATCCCTACATCTGTATACTAAGAAATTTTTTAGACAATAAATAAAAGCTAGGAAAGGGGCACTTATTTTTTACTTAAAAAAATTAAAAGAATTACCAAAAACTGAAATTGTTTTTTTCTTATTAAAAATAATCAAAATTTTTTAATTTGAAAAACAACAGAAACAATTTATTTATATTTATTTTATAATAGATCAAAATTTTTTAAAGTCAGAGTTAAATTTGACTTAGACTTTTGACCAACTTTGGTTGTTTAGCTAAATGTTTTGAAAAAATTGTAAATCAAAAAATTCAAGATTAAAAAGCAGATTCTTCAAAAATTGTATCAGTTTGTTAGTCTAGATTTAGAAAATCAAAAAGCACACATGATTACATATTAAAATTGGTCAATAAATATCAGAAAATAAATTCGGCTTTTAAAGCCGTTCGTTGCAAGTTTTACTAGTAGAGCTGCATAAAATACTAAATCGAATATCGAAAATATATACAGTAGTGCTACGATAAACTGTTTTTACGTAATTTTACGTGAAATTACCGGAAATTACGTAAATTTTTGTAAAAAGTAAAAATTCCAAAAAATACTATTTTTTTTGAGAATTTTGACATTTTTTAAATTTTTTCAGCCTGAATTCGAAAAAAAAGAAATTACTTTTTTTCACGTAATTTTACGTGAAATTTTACTTAATAGTGGTAATTTTTAGAAAAAAAAGTAAGTTTTGTACAAATTTTTTACGGAATTTTATTTTTATCATTTTTAAAGTTGTCGGCTGCTTTTTTCCATGATTCTTTAAAATTTGAATTTTTTGTCACTAGCTTCAACAAATCTTCTTTAGTAAAAACAATTAAAAATTTAAGCTGTTTTTTCATTAAAATACTTACTTTTTATTTCCTCCATTCCATTAGGAAATTTTTTTTCATAATACCCGAGAGTCTGACCTTTGTCATTTACAAATCTCATCATTATTTCACTTCTGAGAAGATTTGTAAATGGCTTATTATTGACTTAATTATTTATTTTTAGATTTTTTAAATATAATATTATTTAAAAATTAAATATAAGAATGCTTATGGTTTCAATAGCTTCGCTTTCACTGGAACTACTTTAAGTTCTCTCGGGTTTTTTTGTGGTTCCTAGTGAAAAGTAAGAACTGTCAGTTTCACCTCCAGTAATGAATTTTTGTAATGGCTTCATTTTCGCTGTAAGAAACAGATAAGAAGAAAAGCTTTTACTTAAGAATTTTTAAGATATTTTAGAGCAACATGGATGCTATAATTTACCGGGAGATATTATCTGATTATTTATTACCATTTGGGGCTTCAAACTACGACTTAGACTTTAAACTTCACCAGGACATCGACCCAAAGCATCGTTCTTTATTGTGCACTACTTTTTTAAATTTTAACAATATTTTTTGGGTAAATTGCTTTTAAGTAAATATTCTTTGTCGATAATATTTGACTAATTTTTTTTAAACAAAGATTAAATCTCCCCCAAAGTCTTTCGATTTAAATCCCATTGAACTAATGTGGAACGAGTTAAAGCAGAATGTTAGGAAGAGAATGATTTTATCGGAAATTGATGCCGAAATGGCGGTCAAAGATTTCGAAAAATCTTTAGCCAAAGAAAAATGCCAAAATTAAATAAATCATTTAAAAAAGGTTTTTATTAGTTTTAATTTTCAATTTAATCGTTAAAAAAAAATTTTAATAAAAATTAAGGTAATTAAAGAAATGGAGATTGGTCGAATTATATTGGGATGTGTATAATTGAAATTTTTTTTTGTTTGCCTTTTTGTTTATTGTTTGTAATTAAATTTTTTTAAATTTGTACAAAATTTACTTTTTTTACTAAAAATTACCACTATTAAATAAAATTTCACTGAAATCACGTGAAAAAAAGTAATTTCTTTTTTTTCGAATTCAGGCTGAAAAAATTTAAAAAATGTCAAAATTCCTTCAAAATGTTGGCTGACCGGTGGCTGGACCACGAGTCAGTCGTATTTATTAATTTTTACAAAAATTTACGTAATTTCCGGTAATTTCACGTAAAATTACGTAAAAACAGTTTATCATAGCCGTACAGTAATTAGAATTGGTCTGAAAAGGTTAGAATTTTTTCAGTTCAAATCTAAATAGTGAAACAAAATTAAATATGTTATTTTGAGATATTGATGATCAGATGTTACGCAAATTTAAGAAATTTATTGAATTTCAATTTACCTTGAATTTCATTATTAAATTTTAAACTTTAATTTTTTGGTTTTTGAATGTACGAATCTATCTCTTTACACAAATTCACAGATGAGAATTTGAAATGAATTATAATTATTTAAAAATAACAGTTTAGAAAAATTTCAGGTGAAAATAAAAGAGAATCAGAGATTCAAAGCGAAGAATTTATGATGGCATGAAGTTGCAGCATTTTGTTTTCCAAGAGCCAACAACGAAATCGACCCAGTTTGCAAGAGAAAAAAGAAAGAAGGACAGCTTTGGCAAAATCGTACTTTTTGAACAATGATTTAATCTCCCAAAAAACTCTTAAAAAAATTAATTTAGATAATAAAATATTTTTAATATTTGAGAAGTATTTTTATAGCCAACAAAAAAAATCATACAATCAATAAATGTTCTTCATCAACTTCATCAAAATAAAGTTTATATTTAGAATGTTTTGTCAAAATTTACATATTAAAAATTACGTCATTTTTTCAAAGTCTCCAAATTCACTTTATAAGCTTTAGAATTACAATCCTTTTTTGGTATTCTTAAATTTTTTCTTAATTTTGACTCTTCTTATTATATTTTTTTTGTTCTTTTGGTACTTTTTGTTTTAGGTATTGATCAAGTAATGCTTAATTGATGGTTATTGACCTTGATGGCTGTGGTAAATCTGGTAAAAAATATCACAATTTTTGTGAAATATTGATTCATCAATTGAAGTAGTTATTGATAATTTTTTTTGAATTGAACTGTTTATATTAGATGAATCATTTTGCGTGACCAGTCTCGGTCACCGATGTTAGTTTAAAAAAAATTACTTGTAAATACTGAGGTGGTCTTTAACAAAGCTTATCACAGCAATCACTGATTGACAATTGAATTATTTCTAATAAAAATTTACAAAAAAATCTTAATTCTCTATTCTGATGAAAAGGTGATTTCATCAAAAATATTTTTTAGAAAATTAGTAATTAAATTTTAGCAAATTTCACATGCTGCAATCTTTTCTTCTGTTTTGAGCAAGCTCATCCCGAGTACCATTGATTCAAATCCAGCTTGAAAGCAGCTCATGTCACAGTCAAATTAAATTTCATTTTTTTAGGTTGAAAAAAAATGCTTTATTTTTCAAAAATTTTATTCAATTAATAAAAAAAGTTTAAAATTTAATTAAAAAAAAAAAAGAGGAGTTTAAAAAAAACAATGCATGATTAGTAGCATTTGTATTGTTAGATGGTTATATAATGATATAGTGGCATCCGTCAGAGTCAGCCAGACGAGTTTTTTAGAAAAACAATGGTTTAGTAAAAGAGCCTCTCGGAAAAAGACGACAATTAGACAAATTTTATGACTTAGAATTTAATTGTTCTATAATTTTTCCATCAGACACGCGCTCGCACACACGCTCACTCTCATTCGCCCCCAAAAACGAACAGGCACGATTTTAACCTAGAAATTGGTACAACATTGATACATTTAGAGTAAAATATCCAAGGAGAAAACTAAAGAAAACATTGCAATCAAAAAGAAGAAGAAAAAATGAAGAGAGAAATTCGTCTCCGAACAACAAAAAAAAAGAATTGTATCCATAAAGTGGTTGAAAAAAGCGATTGAAATTTTGTAAAAAATTATTTATTAAATATCAAATTGTGAAAATATTTATAAATTGTTTTTTTTCGGGTTTGTTTTCTTTCGTCATATTGAATGAAACAAATGAGTTTTTTTTTCTAAAGATTTTGTCAAAGAAGCAGCATTAGAACGAATTAGGAAATAAAAATTCCAGATTTTATTTTGTTCTCAAACAAACAATCAAACAAACACGTAAATGATAAAGTTGAAAAGATTGATCTTTGTTAAATTGTCCAAAAAAAAGATAGTTAGAGAGATAAAGAGATAAAGAGAGAGAGAGAGAGAAAGTTGAAGAAAGAGATTAAAAAAATTTTTTTATACATTCAAAAAATTAATAAAATAGCAATTAAATGTCTTTCTCAAAAAAATTAGTTGTGTCGTTTTGTTTTTTTGTTAAGTCTAATAGTCTACGTACACACTAGTTCCAAATTTTCAAAAAGCTGTCCCAAGATCCAGTCGCCACGGCCATGCCGTCCTCAGTTACGCCCAAACAACTAACACGATTATCGTGACCTGCCAAAACACCTTGAACAAAAAAAATTTCAATTTAGAAAAATCCAAAATTTTATTCATTAAAATGAAAGAAAAGAAAAAAAATTCACCTGCACGCTCAAGTCTGAGAGTGTCCCAGACGTTGCAGTTGAAATCGTCGTATCCAGCCAAGAGGAGGCGACCGCTCTTGGAAAAGGCGACGGATGTGATGCCGCAAATGATGTTATCGTGCGAGTACATGCCGATCTCCTGGTCGGCCCTGATGTCGAACAAGCGACAAGTGGCGTCGTCGGAGCCGGTGGCAAAAACGTACCCGTTGGGAAAGAAGGTGACCGCGTTGATGTCGGACTCGTGTCCGGGAAATGTTTGCTTGCAGAGGCCCTCGCGTATGTCCCAAAGCTTGGCGGAGGCGTCGCACGCACCTGAAACGAAGGTCTTGAAGTCGGGCGACAACGAGAGCGACATGACGTCGCCAGTGTGGCCCTGAAACGAAATTATCTGCTGGCCGGTCTCGATGTCCCAGAGGGCGCAGGTCATGTCGCCCGAGCTCGTCACTATTTGGTTGTCGTCAATGAAGCGGCAGCAGGACAAGTAGCCGGTGTGGCCGGGCAGCTCGCGGCTCACTCGCACGTTGCCCTCGCGCGTCTTCAAGCTGTAAATGGAACAAATGTTGTCGAGGCCGCCGCACGCCACAAAGCTGCCCGAGGGCGCGTACGCACACGTCATCACCCAGCTTGAGCGCAGCGGGATCGCGTGCACCTTGTTGGTCGTGTACGAGTCCCACACGATCAGCTTGCCGTCCTGGGAGGCCGAGACGAGGTTGCGCGAGTCCGAGCCCCAGTGCATGGCGTAGATTTTGGCGAGGTGGCCGCGCAGTGTGCGCCGCGCTCGCATCTGTATTCGGCCCACCGGCTCCAAGCTCTGCGCCGTCTGAATCAGCGTCGTGTCGCACGCTGCCTTGCGCGCGTCCCGGATCTGGTTCTTGAGCGCTTCGGCCTCTTGCCTCAACTGTTCGATCTCTGTTGCCATTTTTTCTTTTTACTAGAACAAAAAACAAGATATGGGTCTAGATTAGTCAAAGTGAGCGGGTTGCGGGTATTAACTAGTACACGATTGACTATGTATGTATACAAATCCAATCTAAATGTTCACAATTTTTCAAAATTTTGACAACTTTTTTTTATTAACAGTTAAATTTTTTTGTAAAAAAATAATAAAAAAATCACACACACACACACTCTCTCTCTCTCTCTCTTTCTTTTTTTATGCATTGCACACTCACGTTATCTAGTCTCTCTCTCACACACACACACACACTCACACTCACTCATTGCTGCCAATGTTCATAATTTTTTTGTTCAACCTAACAAAAAAGAAAGAGAAAAAATGAATTTCTAGATTTGGTGTTCGTAGAGTATTTGTTTTATTTATGCTGGTTTGTTGTCGAGCTCAAATGCAAATTTGAATAATTTATTTTGAATTTTTGGCCATTGAATGCTTTGGCAAAATGAGCGAACTCGATAGCGAGTTCAACATTATTAGCAATTTTATGCTAATTGCATGCAAATTGGAAACAACAACAAGAAAGAACAAAAAATTGATTTTTTTATTTTTTTTGATTTTTTCCCTTTTCTTTTCCGATAGACCAGGAATAATGCACACACACACACTCACTCACACATAATTTATTAGTTGTTCTTCTTCCGTCTTCTTTATGATAACATGAACTCTAATTTATTATTATTTTATTCGAGTTGCAGTGAGCATCAATTATGTTCGAGTTTGTTGTTTAGTCTAACGAAAAATTTGGCAGATATGCTTAATTTGATTATGGATAAATTAGCTTTGCTTTGATTAGACAAACAATTTTAAAATTAGTCCTACTTTTTTTAATTTTTAAAATAAAAAAAATTCTATTAAAAATTTCTATTGACAAAACGCTGTACAAATCTTTGATAAGATCCCTCTTTGATTACTGCTTCGTTTTTCTAAAATCTGGCACTCAAAAAATTAAAAAAGATCTGCAAATTTTTCAAACCAAAATTATTAAATTTTTTTCACTTAAAACAAGCTTCGACACAATCCACAAAACGCTTAACATAGAAAAAATTGATGACAGAACAAATTCACTTTTCATTAAATTTCTTAAATCGAGATCAAATCACGCATTAATTGCAGAATAAAAAAAATACTTAAAAAACAGGACTACCGAAGCCTTAAACAGGTTCCAAACACCATTGGGAAGCGTGTTTGAAAATTTTTAATCCAAAAAACATCCTTACTTTATTTGATCAAAAATTTACTTATAAAAGGACTGAAAAGAGGGATTAAACCGCTCGAAACTGCCCTGGAGCCCAACTCCTAAATTATTATTATAAATAAAATGAAAAAACTAAAAATAACAACAACTGGTGGCAGTGAAACAGGCTTTGAATCAAGATATGTCGAATATCCGACCCCTCTGTGTAATTACCATTTCTTCATTTTTTGCTGAACCGTCAAATATTTAAACATGTGTAACCTGTAACTCTCCCTTTCGACAATTCTTTTCCCCTTTTTATCTTATTTAACTTTTTTTATTATTATTTAAAACTGAAGAAGCTTAAGCTCGATGTAGATAAAAAAATAAATAATTACACAAGCAATTTTTCATTAATTTTAAAAATAGTCCTACTTTTTAAATTTTCTAAATGAACAAAACATCTAGAACCAGATTCTGGATGATAATTTCGCTGCACATGATCAACTCACGATCTGTGTCAGATATAAATGGTACTGGAAAATGAGATGAGCACCTCCGATAAGAAAAGAAACAAATTATTAATATTCTAAGTAGTTATTTGTTTTTTTTTGTACCGAACCAAAGCTTCAAAGCTTCTACAAAAAAAAAATTAAGATCAAGTAAACAAGAACAGCGTCGATCTGCAACATGAGAGAAGACCACTTAAATGACTTGGACATGTTTTAAGAATGCCAAGAGACACAAATTCAAGAGTAGCTTTATCCTGGGAGACCACAAGGAAAGAGAAATGCAAGAAGAGCAAAGATGATCTGGAGGAGATTAATTGAAAGAAAGCAGAAAGAGATGAAACTCATACGAAAACAAGCGGAAATTTCCGCTAAGAATAAAGTAGAATGTGTGAATGCTTTACAAGGAATTGCAGTGAAAAAAAAAAGAATAAGAAAAATCTTTTAGTAAAATAAGTCAAAATAAAATATGGAAAAAATTAAAAAGGTAAATTGAAATAAGTAATGAAAGTTGGTTTAGCTGCCGTGTGGTTTTAATAGCAAAGAGTCGGAGGTTCGATCTCCGCAGTCTTTGTGCCCTTACGGAACTATAGTGGCACTACTTAAATTTGTAGATTGATTATTTTCTTATTTTAATTAAGCAAAAAATAAAATTTGATATTAAAAAAAGTGTGATCGTTGGGCGCTAAATAAATTAGAAGCTGTTATAATTTTAAAAATTCTCCATAATTATTTTATAAGAAAAAAGTTGTTGAACAAAAAAGGCCCGCGTATTGCGTTTGATTTTAGGCAGCATAAACTAATTTTTTTTAGAAAAACAATGAATCATAATGAATGTTAGTTTAATAAATTTAAAATTTTCTTTTACGTGCAGTGATAAAATTAAATTTTTTTTGAACTCAAAATTAGCTCAATATTTATTTTTGTGGTCATTCCCAAATATTGTCTGAAATAAAGCCAAAAGACTTTTTTGTTGTAAATTCTTATTCTTATTTAGCTAAAGTTTTGAAGTAAAAATTAATTGTATGTCTAAGGATGACCATGGACACTCTAGCCAAACAAAAGTAGAGTTTTTCGTTTTCCTTAATAACTAAGTCCATCTGTATTGATTTAAATTCATTTTATTTTAAAAATTGATTTTTGTCCTCAATTTTATATGAATATTAAAATAGAAAAATTAGCATCAAATTTTATTCACAAATAAATTTTTGCTGCCATTTTTTTAAAATGACGACTGTGTGCACGTGACTGGACCAGCAATTAATGAATATATATTTTATTAAATTTACACGATTACCTAACAACTTAATAAAACATATAACAACTTAATTTCTATTTTAAATTTTAATCCAAGCTGATTGTTAATTTTTAATTGCTCTGACATGATTGATTATTTTTTCGGCGATACGAAATTTAATTCAAAAAGATATTAAAAACTTATGTCTAGGCAAAATGACAAACTAAGAATCGAAAATTTTCTCTCAGCTTAAAATCTAATCGTAAAAACGAAGTTAATCTCTAGTAACCAAAAATATTTACTTAATTAAACTAAAGAAAACATAATCTGCATCGAATGCCTTTTGCAATAAAAAACTATCTTTGTGGTAACTTGAGATTAGTGGTCCCCACTTAGATGAGTTTTTATCAAGATTCGATACCAAAATATGATTAAAATAATTGTCTTATTTGCTAAAAATTTTTGTTGTTGCTATATCGATTTGTCGACGCTGCATCGGGACACAAAAATTGCATTTGTTTATCACCCAGGTCGGTTTAGTGACCCGAAAATATGCTTAGTTTTTTTTCTTCTAATAATGGTTAAAAAATTTAAAAACTTGATAAATATTAATTAAAAATTAGAACAGTTGAAAAAAAAATTTTAAACCGAGGCCATAATTAATTGTTAGTGCTAGAATATTTTATTTTTTAAAACGAAAAAACAAAAAAATCAAGAAATATTGCACCGAAATTTCTCCGAATTCTAAATTAATTATGACATCTTTTAATGGAAAATTATTCAAGGCTTGCTCAACATGTTCTTCAAAGAACCTGACTCTATGACAACACGATCCGTCTTTGAGCAAACAAGTACTTAAATTTTTGACAATAAATTGAAATTAAATTCAGGACTTTATTTACTTTTGGAAAAAAAATAAAAAAATTTTGGATAGAATTTATAGTGACCGCAAACAACTTTACATAGAAATCTTTCAACTGCCTTGAAATTCATGTAATTTGAAATTAACAACAAAGAAAAAAAAAGAGTTGAAAAATTGTGCTAAAATAACTTTTAAAGTGGTTCTAATTCGAAAATTACTTTGGACCGAATTGGCAAATTCTACTCAGGTTAAGAGCACTTTGAATTACCGTGAATTAGTTAAACTTTGACAAGTGGACATTCAAACAACAAACAAGTAGAATTAGCCAAATTGATACGAACCACTTTGAATTTCATTTAAATTCTTCTATTCAAAGCTGGAATCTAAAATTCACAAAAATAAATATTGAATTTTTGTTTCCAAATTATCCAAATTAGATTTCACACAAGAGAAATTTCTTATTCATTTCGAAGCTTACGTCATATCGACTCTTTTGCATTTAAATTTCTTAAATTCAAGCTTGTTAAATTTTAATTAAAACTGAAGAAATTTGTCACCTCTAATAAAGCTGCAAACTGATCAGTTTTCCTCTCTAAAACGCTAAAATGCACCGCTTTGCCAAGAGCCTAGAGAGGCATAGGCTGGCGAGCAACACTCCGACTCTAACTATACACACTTATGAGCAGAGCAAGCAAATGTGCTGAGCTAGAGGAAAGACTGAGCCAAATTTAGCCACTATATCCTGAAAATAGAGACCAATCTAGTGACTGACTAAATAACACTTGAGCTAAAAATGAGTTCCTTTTTCTCTTCTAATTAATGGCAAGATACACGGATGACTTTAAATTGCTCAAATAAATCCTTGGCAATAATTCCCAAATATCAAACCTATAGCTAGAATTTAGATGCCAAGATACTTGAATTACTGTAGTTTATTTAGCTCATGAATATCGATCAATTTTTGCTAATTATTCGACTAAAAAAGAAGAAAAAAAAAGGAAAAAAAAAGAAAATTTTTTTGATTTCATTTACCTAAGTTATCTTGTTTCTGAACCGAAAATCGATTTGGAATTTTTAATAATAACTAGAGGAAAAATCAATATTTTTGTTCCATACATATCGCCACAACAACCAATAATAGACACAAAATTTCAATTTAGCTCTGAAAGTAGCAGCGTCAAATAAATATTTTTTAAATTTAATAAAATTTCTGAAATTCAATCCGCTAAATTAAAATAAATATTTGGTTTTTTCTTTTTAATTAAAGATAAATTTCATGCCCGATTTAGGCCCAAACCAATTAGGAACCTGTCCTTTCGAGCCCCATTTACAGCCCTAATGCAAACTGACAAACTGAATCAGGATAAGATGCCGAAGAATTTTGTAGAAAAAAAAATCAATTTTTCCTAGTCTAGAAACAAATCTACTGGGTCATTGATGCAAATTTTATGAATCATCAACCAGATTAGTTTTTAGCTTGGTTGGCACTCGGATTCATAAATTATGAGGCCTGCAGAATCGATAATCTCTACGGTCAAAAGACAACACCGAATTAGTGGCCGCAACCAAATTCTAGATCTTTCCTAGTGAAAAAAATGTTGAGTGCAAAATTTCTAAAAGTTGAATTCATTTCTGCCTGTCGGTGTTCCTCTCTCTTTTTTGCTTGTTTATGAAAATTAATAAAATTCTGAACAAAAAAAGATTAACTAAAAGTAACTGAAGAGTTGTGCCTATCTATTCAAAAATGGTTGATTCTCCTGCAGTATTATAATAATTTATATGTTCGCTTATCAGTGTTCTTCTTAAATCAAATTCACTAGAACCATAAAAAAATCTTAGTCTATTCTCTGATCACTCGTTTGTGGAGCGCTTCGAAGCTCAGATAACTCAAAGCCTGTTATTATAAATAAATAAATAAATTATGTTTAATAGAGTTTTTTCTTTTTTCCTTTGAAAATCGATAAAATAAATTAGGCAAAGCAAAGCAACGAGCCCGAGTACACATTGGGAGAAAGAGTGAATTCGAGACTCACAATCGAGTTAAATAAATAAATTCACATGATATTAATTTTTTGTTTTCTATCTAATTTTACTAGTGTTATCATAAATTAAGAAAAAAAAAGTTTGAATTTAGATCGAAATAAATAGGAACCATTTACACACACACACAATTCTTAAGATTTGAGAAGCTAATAAATTAATCTTTTGAGTTTGTCATTAGACAGCCTGGATGGTGCCCTAGACACCCGAAAAATAAAATTAATAATTGCCAACTTTTGCTCAGAAAAGTAAACATTTTTGCTCTCGGTGTGCCTCGATCCTAGAGTCTTTGCTTCCTGGCTCCCATATCCTTGATGCATAATTTTCAATTAAAAAACTTTGATTTTTGTTGTTGCTGCTGAAATTTAATTCTTTACTCTCTGGAGATCGATTTAACAATGGTGAAAAAAGATTGGAATAATTTCACAATTTTTTAAAAAAATATTTGAATAAAATTTTAAGAAATTAAATTTGCTCCCAAATAACTAGATACAGAGAATTCGTGAATTTTCCTGGCTTAAAATTCATTTTCCCATTTGACAAATTTTGTGCTAAAATCGATATTTCTAATTGTGTTCATCTAATAACAAGTACTCAAACAAATTATCCACTACAATTTTCCGGTTCCAGATTCACAAACGGTTAATTTTTTAAAGCGCTAAAAATCGTCTATTTTATTATTCTCTCTAGTTTTTTTCTCTACCTTGATTTGAATTTTAGACAAAAAGGAAATTAAATATTTCTAATTGAAAAAAGCGTCAAAATTGCTTGAAAAAAAATAAATAAAAACTAGAATTAAAATTATCCAAGACTGGACCAAGCATAAATGTTGATAGAATAAACAAAAAATAACTCTGAGTGAATATACACTCTCTACCTGTTCTGTATCCTAATTTTGGAAGAAGAAACGATCATATGAAAAAACACTTTGATGAATTTTATTGCTTTTGGCATTTACTTGCAGTTTTCTCAGAATATTAGATTGGAATTTGAATTAGTTAGGAACCATGTTCCTAGGTTGGTATCTGAATGAATATTAGAACTGTTGCTATGTGAAATTAAAGTTTTTAAGGGGATAATATTTCAAAGGGAGTTGAGTATCTGATAACTTCAAAACGTTGGTAATTATTATTATATAATATGTTTTTTTTTCGGAAGAGAAATCGATTCTAAATAAAGCCAGATTTTATTTGCTTTTAACAAGTTACAAATAAAAGAGAGAAATCTTTTAGTCTATGACGTAAATGCCAGTAGATGATAGATGCATTGTTTGCGGTAAAATCTGTATTTATTGGAACGTTTCTCTTAGATTTTTCGATTAGAAAGCATCATTAATCATTATTGAAAAATCATCAGAACTCACGGTGATTTTGATAAAGAATAAAAATATTTTATCATCATTTTTTATTAGTCATAAATCTATCTATTAAATCTAAATTAAAATTTTTTATTTCAATATTATTTATAAATTTTTCTAAAATATAATAAAACAATTAAAATTAACAAAAAATCATCGAGGGAAGAAAAAGTCTCTGTTTTGAAATTATTTTATTATAAAAAGGCTGACAAGAACCAAAACCGTCAGATGTATGAAATATCTATGGATCAAATTTTCGCAAATTTTGATCACACTTCCTTTCATTTAAGCTCAAATATCAATTTAAAAATCTGAAATCAACTTTTTATTTTTGCTTCTGCATCTACGTCAGAAATAAAAACCTGATTTGGCCCCTTATTTTATAAATTAATGGGTTTTAATTATCATTTAAAACTTTTCTTTTTATTTTTTAAAATAAGCTCAGTGTTTCATAATATTTCAAAAAATATGTTAATCTTTAACTTAATCCAATTTTTATGCTTATCAAAAAATAAATTCATTAAGAATTTAAATTTAGCCGAACTGTTCAGAAAATGAAAAATAATTAGAGCATAATGAACTAATTTCGAAATAATTATTTAAAATAAATAAATTAATTTGTTTTAAAAGTACCAAAATATGGAAATGTGACGCAAAATTGAGATCTAACTGCATGAAGCCAAGTTATTAAAATAATATACTGCAAATGATTAAAATTAGATTAAAAAAGGCTTCTTTTGAGGCTAAATATCTCAAAAAATTTTATTTTAACTAGAAACCTTCAAGTAATAATTAAGAATTAAAAAATTTACAAAAATTATTTAATGAAAAAAAATTGCTTTCAATTAATAAAATACAAAACAAGAGCAAAACAATTTCTTCTCTTAACTCAATGTCATTTATTTAGTTTAAATTTTTTCAATTTTAACAATGCGTTGAATTAAATAAATCCCTGTAGTTAATTCACAATTTTTGATTATTTTTATCTCTAAGTCAGAAGGCTAAAAAAATTTATCTAAATTTTAAAAAAATTAATATTAATAATTATTTTCTGCTTTTAATGGAAAATTTATTTTAATTTTAAGATTCTAGAAAAATTTAATGTAAATTTTAGAAATTTCTTAAACCTTTTTTCATTAAAATTAAATTTGAAACAGCTTTGATTTAAAAATGAAATCGTTCGTTTTTTTCCAACGCGATTCTAATATTTTTTTAAAAACAAGCTTTAATATTTAAACTATATCAAAATACCAAACACTCGACTTTTTTTACTAATATATTAATAATTTAATCGAAGATTTGATTAAAATTTTTCTACTTTTATAAAATTAAGTTTAAACTTTGTATTTGTATTTTATGTTTGAATATTTAATTTTTATATCTAAGACTGTCAATCGCGTCTGATTTAGTTGAGTACTATAGAACTCGAGATCCACAAGCGTACATTGTTTCAAATTATATTTTAATATTATTTTAATAATAATATTAATTTAATTTTTTTTATTATTGAGAAAAAATCTTTAACATACTAAATACACAACCATGAATTCTCCAGTATTGGAAAACAAACAGCATATAACCAAGTAGATATCTTGAGATTATTATTAAAAAAATAATTAATAAATAATTATAATTGTAAATTATACGATCACAAAACAAACTAAATTAAAAAAAAAAATTTGAATGTTTTCAATTTAAAAATAAAACTTTGAATTAAATCTATAATCCTCCTTTAATTTATAGAAAATAAATATTGTTAAAGAATAAAGACGTATTTAATCCGAATGAATATTAATTATTTTTAAAAATAAAATTGTATGCAATCCAGAAATCTTCGTCACAAGTTTATTATTATCAAAATTTTTCCTTACCGGATTTGCAAAGATAGACAATGAGATTTGACTTTTAAAAAACCATTTTCTTTTTTTTTTCCTTCTGTACTTTTTGTAGTTTATGGAAATTTTAATCACTATGTTAAAATTAAACGGAATCCGGGGCAGACCCCTGGTTTAGGTATTCGGGTATGTTGAAGGTAAGAGAAATATTTGTTATAATTTGAAATTAATTTTTAAACTTTTGATTAATTACAATCTGTATTTTGATTATCAAAAAGTACAGAAAGTACAGAAAGGATTTTTAGTTTTTGATATTCTCATTGTCTAAACTTCCAGATTTGGTCACCAATTTGACTTTTGATCACTAAAACGTGATCATAGAATTACATAATCAAATTTGATCGAGTTTGTTTGCAATTGATTTCGGCTCTCATTTTAAAACGAATGATCGACCATCTTAATTTTATAGAATATATTTGAAAAATGTAAATAAAGTTTTAAACACAATAATTAGAGAAAAAAATATTTTTGATAAAATTTGCATAAATATTTTAAATAATAAAATATTCAAAAAATATTACAATTTGGAAATGCTTTTGTATATGGAAATTGTTCTAAATTTGATCAAATATCCTATTTATTAGCACTGTGAATTATTTTTTAACTTAGAATAACAAAAAAGGATGGCACTATCAAAATAAATATTTAAAAAAATCAAAATAAATAATAAAATCAATTTATCCAAAATATTGATAAAATTTTATTTACAATTAGAAAGAATAAAGGTATATGAATATTTTTTATGATCCTTGACAAAAAAAACAAAGTTACGGACCAAGATAAAAAAAATAAAAACTATCAGCTTTTGAATAAAAAATTTAGATAAAAACAGAAATAAACAGCTAAATACTGTATAAGGTCGACTAAGAGCCTTGTAGTTTTGATTGTGTAATAATTCTCTATGGTTTCACCTTTAGAATGAGAGCTCCATCATCAGTTCTTTCCAAATAAGCATTCGTTTGTCTCATGCACTGATGTTGCCTAATCACTCCTTCGGTTGCAAATCTCTTGTGACAAAATTCACAGTAATGCCTTTTATTGGAATTTCGTGCTTTTTTTATTTGCCTTTGTTGGACACCGGAAAATGAATTTGCTAATGAGGCTTGATCCAATGTGCTAGATGTAGACTGAAAGCCATGCGTTTTTAAATGAGACTGTAAATTGGACAATTGAGTAAAAGTCTTGTCACATGTGCCAATATCGCACTTGTACGGTCGTTCACCAGTGTGTCGCCTTGTGTGCTGCCACAAATGAGACAACTGAGTGAACCGTTTTTCACAAAAATCACAACCATAGGGCTTTTCGCCCGAATGTATCCGAATATGCTGATTTAGATGAACCTTTTTGCGGAAAAGTTTAAAACAATGAGAACATTTATACTGCTTTCCGCCATTCTGTTCATCCGAGCTGCTCGATTCATTGAGCGAGTCTTTCTGTTGCTGTAGAGATTGATTCGGACAGAGTTGACGCGGCAATGGAAAAAAATTTTGCTGACCCATTTGGGTCTTATTATTGACCTCGGCATAATGTGCACCTTCGCGATCAGAATGAGTTGGAACTAATTTTTTTGGACCATTATTTATCACTTGGCCTGACAAGCTCTTGTTGGGATGCTCCTGCATTTGCTGATTTACCGGAAATACAGCACGAGAATCACGTTCATTTGCCAATAAGAAATTCAGATGGTCTTTTTTTTGAAACAGGTTCGGGTCGAATTTAAAAAATAAGTTTGTTAAAATATCGTGATTGATTGTGGATTGCTGCTGAATAGGGTTCGGAGTGGAGGTAGCAGCTGGTCCGGCTTGTATCCGCGAGTCCAACAAGGAACCCCGGGCCATGTTAAGCACGGAATTTCCAATCTTTTGCTGACTCATTTGTTCATTGGAAAACCGCTGCTGATGAGAAGCGTTGCAATTGTTTTTGATTGCTTGAAATTGAAGGTTCATTAGATCAAGGGTGGTGGTGGTGTTCATTTTAAAAATTTCGGTAGAAAATTTCTATCATCTCAAGCATATACTTTGCACTATTCTAGTATTAAAAAAAAACATAGCTAAAAATTATAAAACTTAAAACTATTTTTTTGTATTATAATTTTTTATGAGTGAGTTTAATTTATTTTTCTTTTTTTTTCTCCCTCTCGGTCTCTTACATGCCTAGAGAACTTACATTAAAATATTCGCGAAAATAAATTTCGAGATTTAAGCTAGAGATAAAATGGATTTAGTGTGAATTCAAAGATGGCACTGTCTTTGATCGCCACTGTTAGCGCAGGGTTTCACACTCAGAAAAAAAACTTAAGCTGAAATTTTTTCTTATTCTTAGCACGGTGATTGAACACCCAACTTATTTATAATCGCTTTTAAAAAGACACCTGAATTGATTGCCTTGAATTATTTAGAAAATTCTAATTTAAAGATAATTAAGTTTTTTGGTAAAAAAAAGCTTTCAATTTAAACAGACTTAGTGTTTGTTTAGCAAAAAAAATGCTTTAAATTTTTCAATGAAAACTTATTATGTAATTGATAAATTTGAAAAGTAATTTCGCGGAATTTTTTTTTCTATCACGTTTTTACAAAAAGAAAATATTTTTTGTTATCACTTTTGTCTAACAAATCGATCTAAAAAATACTCTTTTTTTTATACAAAAAAAAATCTAATTATCTTAGATGGCTTTCGAAGTAGAAAAAAAAATTTCTATTTTAAAAATTTAATAGATTTTGATATTTATCTGGTAAATTTCAAAAACAAAAGATGGAATATTTGTTCACGATTGGCTTGTTTACCACGAGTTATTCTTGCTCACTTGGCCTGATCACGTTTAATCAATTTGAACTAAGCAAAAATTAACATCCAAAGCAAAAACGCTCATATCCATGAAAATAATTGAAGCTCTGGTTTCAAATTGTCAAAAATGCATTAGACCTCAAACCCACAAAAAAATAGTTCATGTGTAGCCTCAAAACATTATCTTCACGATTTTTGATAATTTTCAAATTATCTATTATTTGAAAATAAAATACGAGTGATTTTTTCCGAGGTTTTTGTCAAAAATGTCTCTAATCAAATTAAATCAGGCGAAAGCTTCCAATCTAGGCATTCAGAAAAGTTTTCGTTGAATTTAAAAAAAAATTTTTGATATTTTTTGAGTTCAATTAAAATTCTTTATATCAATTAAACTGCTATTTAAAAGTATCTTGAAATTGTTTGACTCAATCTAAAACACTATCTTAAAATTTGAAGGAAGCACTTTTTTTTGCAATAAGGTTATATTGAATAGATAAAATTTTGTCAAGATGGTTTAGAGAACAATTTTTCAAATATCATAGATTAAAAAAGCAATTACATAAAAAAAATCATTTTTAAGGTTGACTGCTTTAAATAATTAATGAAGTCTACTTTTGCTTATTATACAAAAAAAAATGAACTTTTAAAAATTTATTTAAAAAAATGCTTCATTTTGATTACGACTACGACTATTTTTGATTGTTTAATTTGCCTGGACAGTCTTTTAAATAAATGGAAAAAGATCCCCCAAACTCAAAATAAAATGTGACCAAATCTTCATCTGTTCCAAAACTATAAAAAGTAAAATAGCCATTTTCAGACAAAGTTCCATTTCTGCCATTGAATTGAGCACCAATTACCACTCTTCCGCTAGTATTAAACAAGCCAACGCTCCTAAAATAAACATTATCTGTTTGATCAGTTCCATGATAGCAGCGATATCCCTCAGTTTTAAATGGATTTTTTTTTGCCAATGTGATATTGCACATAGCCTCACCCATTTTTTTATTCCGTTTAGGAATTGCTGCTTCCCACAACGTGTCGTTTAAGTCCAAACCTCCACCAAAATTTGAATTCATGACCACCGCTTCAAATTTTCCATTACCACAATCAATTTCCAACACGTGTCCACAAAGTTGTGGTCTAAATTTTAAATAACCCAAGGTCTCTTTATTTCCTAAAGCAATTGGATAAGTAACTGCGTAATCTTCTGTAGGCAATAAACAAGTGCCTTCATCATTAATATAAGTATGCTTGAGTGATTGCACATCGGTAATCCAAGGATTTTCTGATATAAAAAAATTAAAGTTTTTTGCCCTTTTTTTTCAATATTACCCTCGACAATTCCACAAAATGAACTCTGATCATTAGATGCGATTACATTGGTCCTGGAAACATTTTTTTTTTTTAAAACACAGATCCCATTTTCATGACTAGACCAGACAAAGTGAGAGCATCCATTCGTGGAAATGCAATATTCAATATTAAATTAAAAAAATCCAATTTTGAATAAATTTTATTATAAGAAGAATGAAAAACATTTATTTGAAAGAAAATTTATTAACAATATAAAGACAATTTAATTTGTTTTACATTTTTTATACTTTCCTTTTTTGAATAAAAAACTTTGTTTTTTTAACAAAAATTTTTCATTCCAAATTTTAACCAATCAAAATATATGTAATTTTCAACAATTTGGACGATTCACTCCCTTTGATAAATTTTCAAAGATGATAGACGACCAACGGTTGAATAAAGCCCATGAAAGAAAACGATTTTCAAAGATGATAGATGTCAAGCGGGAGAACCAAGCCCTAGTAAGACAAAAATATTCAAAGATCCTGTATTACCGACGAGAAAGCCGAGCTAATGAAATAAAACAATCTGAGACGATGATAAAGGAACAAAGGCAAAAATTACTGCAGAACAATGATGACCAAAGACTTAAATTCTCAGAGATGAAAGACGACCAACATGAGTATCAAACCCTAAAAAAACAAAAATTTTCAAAGATCCTGGATTACAAACGAGAAAGAAAAGCTAATGATAGAGAACAATTTGTGAAGATGATATGGAACCAGAGGGAAAAATTCGTACGGATCATTGATGACAAAAGACATAAATTTTAAGACGACCTACGATAGAATAAAGCCCATGAAAGAAAACGATTTTCAAAGTTGATAGATGTCAAGCGGGAGAACCAAGCCCTATTTAGACAAAAATTTTCAAAGATCATTGATAACCAGCGAAAAATACAAGACAGGATCTTACAAATAATATCCTGACACCCACTCAGGATCACTCGGCGTTTAATAGAATACACAGGTGGGAGTTCGGTACTAGCTTCCCTCCTCAAGGCAGGAATTATAGAGAAAGCCCCCCATAAGAGAGTGCCCAGTTTTTGCGGGACCCGGCCCCAAAGTGAGACCAATAGCCGACTTCTCGGCCCTCACTAAGGAAATAGAAGCGCCAAAATTTACCCTTAAGTCCCTGTACCAAGTGGCACATACCAAAGGCAAAAATTCCTGCAGATCATTTATGACCAAAGACATAAATTTTCAAAGATGATAGACGACCAACGGAAGAATATTTACTGTCTGTAGACATTATTTTTAACAAACTCCTATTTTAACTTGTTAATACGCAACAAAATCAACTGTATTAAAATATTTTAATTTCTAAAATAAATTAAAATAAATCACGCTCGTATTTAAATGAAAAGATAAACGACTAAAAAATAGAATTTAAAAAATTTAATTTTAAAAAATTTTACATTATTTCTTTAATTAAATTTTAGACATTGAAATAAGCTTATTTAAAAAATGCTAGCTTTCAAAAATTAAAGAATTTTTGAGCAAAGTTTAAAAAAAACTTTTAAAATTTGATAATAAATAGATTAATTATTATTAGTCGACTATTTAATCGGATTATTTTTTATTGTCGATTTTTAAATAAAAAATTTAGAGCAAAAAATACGATTTAACGATTTATTTAAAAAAATATATATTCGTAACAAAAAAAGATAAAAATTTTAAAAATTTAAAAATTTGAAACGATTTAAAATATTTTAAAAAAAAATTCTAAATTAATTTTTCTATAAATTTTCTGAAATTACCATCATTTTGTGAATTTTTATTGGAAATAACTTATTTCTTTTTTCCCAGACTGCATAGCCTTTGGCAAAAAAAAGTTAATTTTAAATAAAAATAAAATTTTAAATCAATTTAAATATCATTTCGAGATATATTAGATTCTTTATAGTCTCCTAGAAATCAATAGGTTTTTAAATCGATTTAATAGTTGACTATAAAAACTAAAAAAAATTAATCGATTTAAAAGTCGCCTATAAAAAATAAGTCGATTTAAAAATCGAAAAAAAATTAATTGATTTATTAAAATTTAGACTAGCTT
This sequence comes from Brachionus manjavacas, assembly GCA_019054805.1. Classification (NCBI taxonomy): domain Eukaryota; kingdom Metazoa; phylum Rotifera; class Eurotatoria; order Ploima; family Brachionidae; genus Brachionus; species Brachionus manjavacas. The sequence goes on along the minus strand of JAHQIY010000003.1, from coordinate 8,193,915 downwards.
TTTCTTAAAATTTTTTCAATTATCATTAATTATAATTTGGAATAATGATTTTGGACCTTGTTCGTTTATCAATCGTACGTAATTCATCTTCTAAAACTCTTTTTGGTTTATTGAAATTTAAAAATCACAATTTTTTTTCCTTTATTTGGGCTAACCGACACGATTTAGCTTTGTATATATACAGGCTGTCTGCCGGTCTGCTGCGCACTCAAATGGGACTTATAACAAGGTTTTAGAATAATAATATAAGAATATTATTAATTGTTTTAATTGTTTATTTTAGATAAAATATAAATTGTGCTAGTGGAAGTGAATAATTATTTAGTAAAGAATTCGATTCCCTATTTATAAAGATAGAATTCTACAGTATTTGATGGCACACCTAATACGTGTCCATAATTTAAATAATGTTATTTTATTAAAACCATATCATCTAGAAGATTCTAAACTATCATCAGCATCTTTTATAAAATAATAAAAAATTGAATTTTAATTAGAAACAAAACAACAAAATAATAATTCTAGAAGAATTTAAAAAATATAGATTCGTCATTCTAAGTTCTAGATAAAAATATTGTCTACCAAAATATTGTATTTCATAAATGTAACATGTACCGTTTTAGTTTAAACACTGTGTGTCAATAAAATAATTTATTAGGAAATAAAAGTTTTTTCAGCATTAAGATTTTTATAATTTATAGATTTTGGTCTGAATCGAATTTTTTTGAATAAGTAGAAAAAATAAATTGAAATATATTTAAAAATAGAAATAATTACTGTAAATAATCAATATTCAATATTTTTTTAATTTGTTTTGGATAAAACTGATCATATCACAGTGTTGTGAATTTATTGTAATGAAAACACAAATGTTTTTTTAGAAAAACTATAATTTCAAATTCTAAAATTTAATTCTAAGTTTTTTTTTAAGATAACTTCCAGACTAATTAAGTTGTGCTAAAACCTTTAGAATAATTTTCAACAAAGTCAAATTTGCTGTAAAGTTGTTATTAAAACCCTTTTTTTTCATAACTTCTTAACTTAGTAATATATGATTGAATATCATGAAGTTTGCACCAATTCATTATCTTGAACTTTCAAGATTGTCAATTTATTTGTAATTTATGTCACCAAAATTTTTTCTTATTTGACCGTGTTCCTAAGTAAAGTGACCATATTTGATCATGTAATTAATGACAGGTTTTGGTTTACATAATTCATAGGTCCCTAAAACTCTATTAAATGATTTGTATTTTTTTATACTAGTGAAAAATGTTTGGTTTTTTCAATATCTTTGATGCTTATTTGACGAAATGATCATTTATTTTAGTTAATGAAAATAAAAATTTTATGGAAAAATTTTTGAAATTTATTTTTGATTATTAAGCAAGTATACAAGTTAATTGCTCTTATTTGATATCATCAAATGGAAAAAAAATAATTTTTTTTTACTTCTAGTAAAATCGACCATATCTATTAATAACCTTTTTTATCAATTTTAGAATTTTAGGTCTTGTGAGATAACCTTTTTGTTAGAAATATGAAAAAAAAATTATTTTCTTTAAAGCTTAATGATAATGCTGGACATACAGCTAATACTTTTATTTCAAATAATAGGTAAAAATTGATAAATTTTCTCGATTAACATTTATTTGGTTAATTACAGTGTTGTCTAAAGCAAGTAGACAAGAGCTCAACTGGACTGACAATGTGGTCTACGGGTGCAACTTTACTACAAACGAAAATTTAAAGACAATAAAAACTGATCAAATTAATTGTCAAAAAACTTGCATTTCCACGTATGGATGCTCTCACTTTGTCTGGTCTAGTCATGAAAATGGGATCTGTGTTTTAAAAAAAAAAAATGTTTCCAGGACCAATGTAATCGCATCTAATGATCAGAGTTCATTTTGTGGAATTGTCGAGGGTAATATTGAAAAAAAGGGCAAAAAACTTTAATTTTTTTATATCAGAAAATCCTTGGATTACCGATGTGCAATCACTCAAGCATACTTATATTAATGATGAAGGCACTTGTTTATTGCCTACAGAAGATTACGCAGTTACTTATCCAATTGCTTTAGGAAATAAAGAGACCTTGGGTTATTTAAAATTTAGACCACAACTTTGTGGACACGTGTTGGAAATTGATTGTGGTAATGGAAAATTTGAAGCGGTGGTCATGAATTCAAATTTTGGTGGAGGTTTGGACTTAAACGACACGTTGTGGGAAGCAGCAATTCCTAAACGGAATAAAAAAATGGGTGAGGCTATGTGCAATATCACATTGGCAAAAAAAAATCCATTTAAAACTGAGGGATATCGCTGCTATCATGGAACTGATCAAACAGATAATGTTTATTTTAGGAGCGTTGGCTTGTTTAATACTAGCGGAAAAGTGGTAATTGGTGCTCAATTCAATGGCAGAAATGGAACTTTGTCTGAAAATGGCTATTTTACTTTTTATAATTTTGGAACAGATGAAGATTTGGTCACATTTTATTTTGAGTTTGGGGGATCTTTTTCCATTTATTTAAAAGACTGTCCAGGCAAATTAAACAATCAAAAATGGTCGTAGTCGTTATTAAAATGAAGCATTTCATTAAATAAATTTTTAAAAGTTCATTTTTTTTTGTATAATAAGCAAAAGTAGACTTCATTAATTATTTTAAGCAGTCAACCTTAAAAATGATTTTTTTTATGTAATTGCTTTTTTAATCTATGATATTTGAAAAATTGTTCTCTAAACCATCTTTATCTATTCAATATAACCTTTTTGCAAAAAAAAGTGCTTCCTTCAAATTTTAAGATAGTGTATTAGATTGAGTCAAAAAATTTCAACATATTTTTATATGTGCGTTTTTGCTTTGGATGTTATTTGTTTTCTTTAAATTTTTTGTATTTTTCAGAAAGCTTGTGCATTTTTGCCAAATTAAATTATTTTCCTCAATAGTTTTAATAATTAAATAGCTGAAAAATAAACTAAAAAATAAACAATTATTAATATCATTTATTTATTTCTTAATTTTTCGTATTTTTTCCACTTCATATAATTAAAAGAATTATAATAAAGATTGAGCTTTATAAATGCTCCTAATATATTAATAAATGAGAATATTTTAATTTTTACACATTTAGAATTTTATATTTTAAAATGAAATAAATAGGTAATCATTTTTTTTCTCAAATTAATTAATAATGGTTTTAAATGAATTAAATTCACGTTGAATGATGGAATTGTGAAAAATCCACAGATAATTATTTTACTAAATGAACACTGAGTTCTTGTTTCAAAAAAAAGTTAATTTAAATTTTACAAAGAGAAATGAACAATTTCTATTTTCAAAATACTGTACAAAAATTTTTCATCAAAAAAAAATATAATTTAATTGCTGAATTATTAATTATACCAAAATTAAATTCTATTCAAATTTATTGAACAGCGTTTCATTTTATGTTTGTTTTTTAAAATAGCTTTTGCTGTTGGGGATAATTTGATCTCTACAAAAAGACTTGATTTTAAATAATTTTAAAAAAATTCTAAAATTACTTTTATCAATATTGTTTTCGTTCACCTTGTCCAATTGAACTTGAAGGCTACAATGAGACTCATCTATATTTTTATCATTGATGTTATCGCATATATAAGATTTAAACCTTAAAGAAAGATCTTTAAGTTGAAATTTTTTATTGCGCTTTATATTCGGGTTAATGGTTCTATTTTCACTTGACTCATTTTTGAGTATATTTTTTACGAAATTGTTTATTTCTATTCGTTCCACGACTACTCTACATGATTTAATCTGAAAACTGAAATTTCTTGCTAATTTCATTTTGATTTTTTTTTTGAAAACAAAAACTTTGGAATATTTTATTAGATTATTTTGTTTAATGCTTTTTGTAAAACATGGCAAAAAAAGTCTAGGACTGTGTTTCTTTTCGGCATTGTGATATTTTTTTTGTCTGTAAATTTAAAAAAAAATTTAAAAATTAAAAATTTTATTCGATTTCAATATTTTCGGATGATAGTAAGGAAATTTAAAAATTATAAATAAATAATTTTCAAGCTCTTGAAAGATATAAAGGTCAAAATCATGCATTTTCAATCAATTTATGATTGAGATTAATTTAAATCAATTTAAATCAAGTCGAAGTGGTCAATAGTCCTTGCAAAAAAGTATGCATTTATCACAAGCAAATATGAAATTGAAATTAAAACCGAAATAATAAGTGTTACCGAAACGAATTCTACTAAAAAGATATTTAAAGCTTTATTATTAAGAATGTTCCGTTTTTCTATTAAGAGCTGATATTTTAGAAGTATTGGTCAAATGTCATAAATATTTTTTTTCTTTCTTAATTAAATAAAATAAAAAAGGTTAACCAAAAAAAATATTGATCTAAGGTATTTATTTTTCTTTTCAATATAAATTAAAAGATATGTATTCAATATTTTATAAATTTATCAAACTCTCTAAAGTGATCGCAAAAAATTAAAACTATAATTTTAATAATTAATCTTTGATTAATTTAAAAATTCGAGAAAAATTTTGTAAAGGATTTTTTACAAGTTTTTGTCATCAAAGAGGCTCCTTTAAAATCAAATAAGACCAACACCAACGCTTCGCGGTCTTATTACTTCCACTACTACTACGACTAAAGATTTTTTAATATTGTCATAAAAAAATATCTTAAATTTCAAGATTTCAATAAAAAATTTAATGAAAAATTGGATAATGCTCGAAATGCTATCAATTGAAAGCCTAAATTTCCAACCTATACTTTCAATAAATGATATAGAAATTGTTTACCATGCTATTCTCAACATTATTTTTAAAAAATGAATCAAAAAATAGTAGGGAAGACTCAAATTTAGATCACGTAAGATATCATCGGACAGGTTTGAAATTGAAAAAAATTTTATTAAGCGAATAAAAATGCTGCGAGCCGTTGTCGTGGAAGATCTAGAAATTTAAAAGGAGATTTTTAACATAAAATGTTGAGCTTTTAAATTGAAATTTATTTTAATTTCTTTAATTTCAGTATAATTTGGGAGACTTTTGACCCAAAGATTACACAAAATTCATTCGACCCACGTCACATAAGATTGATATCTTTCATAGGCAGCTCAGATATTTTATTCTCAATTAAAAATTCATGGATGACATAAATGAAGATGATGTTCAAAATATTCAGTGATATTATTCCGATGATGAAATAACAATCAATAGAATAGGTATGACCACAAGAGACCATGATTGATGAAGAATCTGATATAGAAACAGGAAAATTTTTTTATTTTTTTTTCAAATTTTTAAATTTTTTGGAAAAAAAATCGGACAAAATCTTTGGAAACTGAATCCAATTTCTTTTTTTTCTATTTAGAGCCCCATTTTTAATAATAAATTTTTTTAATTTAACCCCGAGTTAATCAGTATTTTTTGTTTAAACCGGTGTTAAAAACTTTTTGTTAATCTAGTACCCCACTGTGTTTTATTAAGAAGTTCATGGGGAAGTTTGCAAGGTTTTACGGTCTTTCATTTATAAATATGCTGAAAATAAATATTAATATTGATCACTCAGGTGTCGATTTACATTTACTTTAAAAGATCTTGCATCAACAAACGATCTAATCCAGAATACCTGATAAAAAGGCCAATAGCCTGTCGTGCCATACACTGACAAAAGCTTTAGAAATAGCAAAAAAGAAGCAGTTAACATTTTTCCTCTTACCAAAAGATTCTATTTTTGTTTTAAATTATTTAAAAAATTTCAAAGCTAAATTTTGGTTTAGTTTAAGCTGCCAAAGGGTCAAATGAATGTTTGAATTTGACTAGGAGGCAGAGAGTGAAGAGACGAAATTTTCAGTCAATTTTGGCTACCATGCCGTCAAAAAATACACTGCAATTTAAATTATGTATAAAAATTGATCAGACTCCAGTATTTTTGTCATTTTGGAACATAATGAAAAATTTAAAATTTCCATATATGGTAATAAATAAAGTTTATGATCGAAAATGAGAGCAAGCTTAAGAAGAATAAAAACATTTGGGGGGAGGAGTAGAAAAAAGTTAAAAATATACACAAAGGCGTATGAAACTTGAATGTTAATAATAAAAATATGAGAGAAAAAAACTAAAATAAAATATCCATTTTTGGAAAAATCTTAAATTAAAAACAAACGTTTTTAGGGCGAGATTGTTAAGTGATTGTGTCTCGATTAAGCCATAGCTAGAAAATGCCTAATTAGAACAAATTTAGAATCTAGTCAAGTATGCAGCATTTGTTGACTTAAAGGAGTTTACCAAATATGGATTTGTTACAAATGTCAAATTTGAACATGGACTTAAATCCCGTTTAGAGATTCTAAGCTCGATAATTTATGCTTTATTCACTAATATGTTTAAATACAAGTTAAATTTTTAAGTTTAGCCTAATAAAGAATCATTTAGAAAAAAGTTTTTAGAAGAAAAATTAGGAAAATGTGTGACGACGAAGTTGCTGCTTTGGTTATTGACAATGGTTCGGGTATGTGCAAGGCGGGCTTTGCAGGCGATGACGCGCCAAGAGCCGTATTTCCGTCCATAGTTGGCAGACCGCGACACCAGGGCGTAATGGTGGGCATGGGTCAAAGGACTCGTATGTGGGAGACGAGGCCCAGTCCAAGAGAGGCATCTTGACTCTCAAGTATCCAATTGAGCATGGCATTGTGACCAATTGGGACGACATGGAAAAAATTTGGCATCACACTTTTTACAACGAGTTGAGAGTGGCGCCCGAAGAGCATCCAGTCTTGTTGACCGAAGCTCCCCTAAACCCCAAGGCGAACAGAGAAAAAATGACCCAAATCATGTTCGAAACATTCAACACACCGGCCATGTACGTGGCCATCCAGGCCGTCTTGTCTTTGTACGCTTCTGGTCGTACAACTGGTATTGTACTCGACTCTGGCGACGGTGTGTCGCACACTGTGCCAATCTACGAGGGCTATGCGCTGCCACACGCCATTCTGCGTTTGGACTTGGCCGGTCGTGACTTGACCGACTATTTGATGAAGATATTGACCGAGCGTGGCTACTCGTTTGTGACCACTGCTGAAAGAGAAATAGTCAGAGACATCAAGGAGAAATTGTGCTATGTAGCGTTGGATTTTGAACAAGAAATGGCCACGGCCGCCTCGTCCTCATCGCTCGAAAAGTCTTACGAACTACCAGACGGCCAAGTGATCACCATCGGCAACGAGAGATTCCGATGTCCCGAGGCTTTGTTTCAACCGTCTTTCCTGGGCATGGAAACAGCTGGCATCCACGAGACCTGCTACAATTCAATCATGAAATGTGACATTGACATCAGAAAAGACTTGTACGCCAACACTGTGCTATCAGGCGGCACCACCATGTATCCAGGCATTGCTGACCGCATGCAAAAAGAAATAACTGCTTTGGCGCCAAGCACCATGAAAATAAAAATAATTGCTCCGCCAGAGCGAAAGTACTCGGTATGGATCGGTGGCTCCATCTTGGCCTCCCTATCCACTTTCCAGTCCATGTGGATTTCCAAACAAGAGTATGACGAATCTGGCCCATCAATTGTACATCGTAAATGCTTTTAAATTAATCATTTCAATCAATCCACCATCATCACCATCATCATCATCATCATCATCAAATTTCTTTCTTTTCATTCAAATCATTTATCATCAAACAATAATAAGATTATCTCTTCTATTAATACTGTTTTTTCTAAACAATCTTTAGGACAAAGAACAAAATATGAAAAAACTTTTTTTAAAATAATAAACTAAATCAATATTTTATTATTATTTTCTTCTTTTTTTCAAAATATATTCGCATTGTATTCGTCTCTTAGTCTTTTTTGTTTATAAACTTCTATAAAATTTAATTATTAAATAAAATTGAAAATTTTAAATTTAATCATTTTTTTTATTTATCTATTGTTGTTAATAGTTTATTTAATATTTCAAAAAAAAAAAGACGCTTTTCTTTATTTTGTTTTATTTATATTCGGTGGAGTTGTAGAACTAAACAGTGCCCATTTAAAACTCATTACCTCATATCAGTTGATACAAAGTGTCATGAGGGGATATCATGAACATTTTATTTTTTTTCAACTCATACACTCATTCTAAAACTTGTATAATTTATTTAATTTTTTTTTCAATTATCTTGAAAAGTTTTTATTTCTTCAGTCTTAACTGAATCATTTAAAACTAAAATTAAGAAATTTAAATGGACATTATTCGAATTGAATTCCTTTTTTCTGTTTCTTTATTTTAGTTGGGATTTGAGATTTTTTCAATTATTTTAAATGAAGATAATAACTTTGATCATAAAAGGAACTTGACTTTGATCCGCTTTGATTCATTCAAGCAAAATTAAAATTCGATACGCTATTTAAAAAAGGTTATCATGAAATTAAAAGATCTTGGTTAAGCTCTCAGCGTTGAACGGCCTTTGCTACCAGTCAATGTCTTCCCAAAGGATCTAAGTGTATCTTATGGTTAATAACTATTAACAATTAATAAGAAAATAATAAAAAACTTATCTGAACATTTAAAATCTAAACTTTTTATTAAAAAAAAATAAATTGTATTTAATCAATGTTTTCCATTTTTTTAAAAAATCTGTACTCTTTGAAAATTCACAATAGAAAACAGTTTTTAGTAAAAATTTGTTTGGCTTTTTTTATCATTGGAATCTAACTGGACTTATAATTAATTTTAATTAATTTTGTTCAAAAAGTAAAGTTTACTTTTTGCTTTTTATCAATAACCCATTTAAACTTTATATTTTATATTTATATTTTGTATCCACTTTATTTTGATATTTCTTTGGATTTTGTTTTTTTAATTTATCTGTATTTAAAAATTTATACATCGCCTATGAGGTAATTGAAATAAATAAAAATATTAAATATAAAAATATAATAAACTTCATACTTAATAATTTGGTCGAATGATGATTTGTCTTAAAAGCATAAAAGTAAATTAAAGATAAATTTTTATTTCTTTACTTACCAGTTTATATTTTCTAATAATAATATTAAGCGATTTTTTTCAACTCTGAACAAATTACTTTCAAATCATTTAAAAAAGCATTTAATTAAATTCCTATATTAAATAAAATGCTAACAACTTCTAATTTATTAAATGTTCTATTGAATTCAAATAATTTCTCATCTCTTGAAGAAAAAATTAAAATTATTCAACATTGTGAATGAGACTTTTTTTATTGCCTTAATCTGAGTAATACTTTCGTTAGTATTTTTAAGCAAAGTTTGTATGTAAATGGCGCCATCCAGTCGATTTTTTTGCAAATAAACTATACAGTTAAACGAATGTATATATTGAGATGGTATAAAAAGACCAAAACCAAGATAATACAAGAAAAATATCTGATAACATCTCCTAATGTAACTGTTTCTTTTAGCCTCATTTCTCCTGAACGAATCCCACTTTATCGTCCATGAAAGATCGAGCCTTGCTTGACTTTTCAGAAATAGCATTATTTCTGTTTCAAAATTAAGTATAATCGTAAAAAACTAAAATAAAAAATAAAAATCTTTAATTTGATTATTTTTCTAAAAATAAGCTTCAATTTCCAAAAAGTATAAATTCACGGGAATAGATCAAAATAGCTAGAATTAAAATTAATTAAATTAAAAATAAGGGTCTAGTGGAAAATGTGAACAATTGTTCACAAAAAAATGTGACCATGAGTATCAAGTCCAAAATGTGAACATTTGTTCACATAATCTCTGGTCACATATTTGGTGACCATAAGCTGGTCACATAAAAAAAAAAAATGTTCACCAAATTTTAGATTAAAAAAATAAAAATTAAATAATTTAAAAAAGACAAAAATTTAAAAACACTATTTTATTATGCTAAGATAAATTTTAACTCTTATTCTTTTACACTATGATTAAGCTAAAAATTACAATTTAGATTTCATCATTCTATTCAAAATTCAAAAAATGGATGAAAATATTGATTTAAAAATTTTTAGACAAGTCTCTGCAATTGGTTTGGTACGGGCTAGTCGTAAATGTCAAAATAATAAGTGCAAAAAACATCTGCAAGCAATGGAATTAAAATTGCGGAAAAGGAGTAAAGATGCTACTAATACTATAATAACTTGGAGATGTTCTGGGTGTGGATGTTATAAATCAGCATTCGATGATTCTTTTTTTTCGCTTTTTAAAAAACCTCTTAGAATTTTATTGGGAGTGTTTAAGTGTTGGGCAGCTCAGCTAACTATTGATAAAACAATTCCAATTATTGAATTGAATTTTAATCAAAAAATCAATAAAGATACTGTTTCTGAAATTTTCATTAAGCTTAGACAACTTTGTGCAATTGATATTGACCGTTTAAATCTTAAATTTGCAGGTCCAAGCAAGATTGTTGAGATTGACGAATCGCTGTATGCGAAAGTCAATATACTCATGGTCACATTTTTTTGTGAACAATTGTTCACATTTTCCACTAGACCCAAAAATAATTTTCAACTGATTTTTAACTGAAAATTAATTTTGACGCTTGATTAAGGCGAACATTAATTCACATTTTTTTCAATAGAAAGACTTTAATTTCTTATTCAATAAGTTGCTCATTAATTTTAAAATTACTTAATAGCCCTTTAACTAGAGAAAAAGTAACTTGAGCAAATTTGAAATCAAAGAACATTATCATGCAAAAATAATTAGTTCTTGGCAAACAGTTTTTAATTTTGTTATGTACATTCTTTATCCAAAAAGCTTGTTCCAGAAATCTCTTCCTTTTCCTGTTTTAATGATTATATTTTTCCCAACATAATAAGTTTCGAAATAATCATAAAATTCTAAAATTTTTGCATTATCAACTTTTGTTTTTAATAAGCCCAAAACCAAACATAAGATCATCTGGTGGTGTAAATGCAAGAGCTTGATGGAAACTTTAGGTAATTGACGAACTAGGACGTTTTCATTATCATCAATTTTTAAACCGATTAAATTGATTTCAATTTTTAATTTCATTGCCAATAAAAAACTTTTTTTTTTACTTAATTAAATCAAACTTTATAAAATATATTTTGTAAAAATTTTTTCAAATTTTTTCGATATGGCCAGAATTGACGTAAAGTCTATTCCTAGAAATTACAAATTAAATATTTGAGATGATTTTAAGTATCAATTTTATATTTAGTCGTTGATTATATTAAATTTAAATAAATAAAGTGTAAAACTCCACCAAAATAGTTAGATTTAAAGCCGATAAAACTCTTTAGAAATTTAATTTTTGCTAAAAATTTATAATTAAATTATGCAGTTAAGTAAATATAAGTTAAGATTTTTTGATCAATTAATTGGGTCAATTTTTTTATTTCAAAATATAAAGAGAACAAAGGAAAGAAATTTAAAGAAAAGTAATAACAGACTATATGCCACTTAGGATTTCGGATAATTTTTTCAGTAATTTTTACAAAATGGTCATCAATTCAATTAGATTTAAATTTCTTAATTTTAGTTTTAAATGATTCAGTTAAGACTGAAGAAATAAAAACTTTTCAAGATAATTGAAAAAAAAATTAAATAAATTATACAAGTTTTAGAACGAGTGTATGAGTTGAAAAAAAATAAAATGTTCATGATATCCCCTCATGACACTTTGTATCAACTGATATGAGGTAATGAGTTTTAAATGGGCCCTGTTTAGTTCTACAACTCCACCGAATATAAATAAAACAAATCATAGTGTAAAAGAAAAAGAGTTAAAATTTATCTTAGCATAATAAAATAGTGTTTTTAAATTTTTGTCTTTTTTAAATTATTTAATTTTTATTTTTTTAATCTAAAATTTGGTGAACATTTTTTTTTTTATGTGACCAGGTCACCAAATATGTGACCAGAGATTATGTGAACAAATGTTCACATTTTGGACTGATACTCATGGTCACATTTTTTTGTGAACAATTGTTCACATTTTCCACTAGACCCTTATTTTTAATTTAATTAATTTTAATTCTAGCTATTTTGATCTATTCCCGTGAATTTATACTTTTTGGAAATTGAAGCTTATTTTTAGAAAAATAATCAAATTAAAGATTTTTATTTTTTATTTTAGTTTTTTACGATTATACTTAATTTTGAAACAGAAATAATGCTATTTCTGAAAAGTCAAGCAAGGCTCGATCTTTCATGGACGATAAAGTGGGATTCGTTCAGGAGAAATGAGGCTAAAAGAAACAGTTACATTAGGAGATGTTATCAGATATTTTTCTTGTATTATCTTGGTTTTGGTCTTTTTATACCATCTCAATATATACATTCGTTTAACTGTATAGTTTATTTGCAAAAAAATCGACTGGATGGCGCCATTTACATACAAACTTTGCTTAAAAATACTAACGAAAGTATTACTCAGATTAAGGCAATAAAAAAAGTCTCATTCACAATGTTGAATAATTTTAATTTTTTCTTCAAGAGATGAGAAATTATTTGAATTCAATAGAACATTTAATAAATTAGAAGTTGTTAGCATTTTATTTAATATAGGAATTTAATTAAATGCTTTTTTAAATGATTTGAAAGTAATTTGTTCAGAGTTGAAAAAAATCGCTTAATATTATTATTAGAAAATATAAACTGGTAAGTAAAGAAATAAAAATTTATCTTTAATTTACTTTTATGCTTTTAAGACAAATCATCATTCGACCAAATTATTAAGTATGAAGTTTATTATATTTTTATATTTAATATTTTTATTTATTTCAATTACCTCATAGGCGATGTATAAATTTTTAAATACAGATAAATTAAAAAAATAAAAATCCAAAGAAATATCAAAATAAAGTGGATACAAAATATAAATATAAAATATAAAGTTTAAATGGGTTATTGATAAAAAGCAAAAAGTAAACTTTACTTTTTGAACAAAATTAATTAAAATTAATTATAAGTCCAGTTAGATTCCAATGATAAAAAAGCCAAACAAATTTTTACTAAAAACTGTTTTCTATTGTGAATTTTCAAAGAGTACAGATTTTTTAAAAAAATGGAAAACATTGATTAAATACAATTTATTTTTTTTTAATAAAAAGTTTAGATTTTAAATGTTCAGATAAGTTTTTTTATTATTTTCTTATTAATTGTTAATAGTTATTAACCATAAGATACACTTAGATCCTTTGGGAAGACATTGACTGGTAGCAAAGGCCGTTCAACGCTGAGAGCTTAACCAAGATCTTTTAATTTCATGATAACCTTTTTTAAATAGCGTATCGAATTTTAATTTTGCTTGAATGAATCAAAGCGGATCAAAGTCAAGTTCCTTTTATGATCAAAGTTATTATCTTCATTTAAAATAATTGAAAAAATCTCAAATCCCAACTAAAATAAAGAAACAGAAAAAAGGAATTCAATTCGAATAATGTCCATTTAAATTTCTTAATTTTAGTTTTAAATGATTCAGTTAAGACTGAAGAAATAAAAACTTTTCAAGATAATTGAAAAAAAATTAAATAAATTATACAAGTTTTAGAATGAGTGTATGAGTTGAAAAAAAATAAAATGTTCATGATATCCCCTCATGACACTTTGTATCAACTGATATGAGGTAATGAGTTTTAAATGGGCACTGTTTAGTTCTACAACTCCACCGAATATAAATAAAACAAAATAAAGAAAAGCGTCTTTTTTTTTTTGAAATATTAAATAAACTATTAACAACAATAGATAAATAAAAAAAAATGATTAAATTTAAAATTTTCAATTTTATTTAATAATTAAATTTTATAGAAGTTTATAAACAAAAAAGACTAAGAGACGAATACAATGCGAATATATTTTGAAAAAAAAAAAGAAGAAAATAATAATAAAATATTGATTTAGTTTATTATTTTAAAAAAGTTTTTTCATATTTTGTTCTTTGTCCTAAAGATTGTTTAGAAAAAACAGTATTAATAGAAGAGATAATCTTATTATTGTTTGATGATAAATGATTTGAATGAAAAGAAAGAAATTTGATGATGATGATGATGATGATGGTGATGATGGTGGATTGATTGAAATGATTAATTTAAAAGCATTTACGATGTACAATTGATGGGCCAGATTCGTCATACTCTTGTTTGGAAATCCACATGGACTGGAAAGTGGATAGGGAGGCCAAGATGGAGCCACCGATCCATACCGAGTACTTTCGCTCTGGCGGAGCAATTATTTTTATTTTCATGGTGCTTGGCGCCAAAGCAGTTATTTCTTTTTGCATGCGGTCAGCAATGCCTGGATACATGGTGGTGCCGCCTGATAGCACAGTGTTGGCGTACAAGTCTTTTCTGATGTCAATGTCACATTTCATGATTGAATTGTAGCAGGTCTCGTGGATGCCAGCTGTTTCCATGCCCAGGAAAGACGGTTGAAACAAAGCCTCGGGACATCGGAATCTCTCGTTGCCGATGGTGATCACTTGGCCGTCTGGTAGTTCGTAAGACTTTTCGAGCGATGAGGACGAGGCGGCCGTGGCCATTTCTTGTTCAAAATCCAACGCTACATAGCACAATTTCTCCTTGATGTCTCTGACTATTTCTCTTTCAGCAGTGGTCACAAACGAGTAGCCACGCTCGGTCAATATCTTCATCAAATAGTCGGTCAAGTCACGACCGGCCAAGTCCAAACGCAGAATGGCGTGTGGCAGCGCATAGCCCTCGTAGATTGGCACAGTGTGCGACACACCGTCGCCAGAGTCGAGTACAATACCAGTTGTACGACCAGAAGCGTACAAAGACAAGACGGCCTGGATGGCCACGTACATGGCCGGTGTGTTGAATGTTTCGAACATGATTTGGGTCATTTTTTCTCTGTTCGCCTTGGGGTTTAGGGGAGCTTCGGTCAACAAGACTGGATGCTCTTCGGGCGCCACTCTCAACTCGTTGTAAAAAGTGTGATGCCAAATTTTTTCCATGTCGTCCCAATTGGTCACAATGCCATGCTCAATTGGATACTTGAGAGTCAAGATGCCTCTCTTGGACTGGGCCTCGTCTCCCACATACGAGTCCTTTTGACCCATGCCCACCATTACGCCCTGGTGTCGTGGTCTGCCAACTATGGACGGAAATACGGCTCTTGGCGCGTCATCGCCTGCAAAGCCCGCCTTGCACATACCCGAACCATTGTCAATAACCAAAGCAGCAACTTCGTCGTCACACATTTTTACAATTCTTTTTTTTTCTATTCAACAATTGCTTGAAAAAAATATAAAAACTCAATATGAAATTTATAAGCTTAAAATGAAAGAAGTATTTAAATGTCTAAACTAAGAGGAAAAAATGGTCCAAATAGCGCATAAATTATGGCTACGATGATTAATGAATACTCTCTAATTCTTTAGATTTAGAGCTTAACTTACAAACAACTCTTTCGAATTTGATCGCACATTTTTACCATATATGGTAATGTATGCACGAATTATTCGCTCTACAGCTTAATCATCGCCTCCCCCTTCCTCTTTCTCTCTCATTCTCTTTCTCTGTCTCTACTAATTCAATGTGTGTATGCACAGCGAAAACTATTTGTCCTCGTTTTGCTTACTACTTTTAGCTTTATATCCATATATGGAAATTGAAATGATTTGACGTGGATAGAATGATCAAACCCTTAGAAAAAACTGGATTTTATATGTTTTTTTATTTAATGAATACAAAGGAAAAAAATAATTTTAATATTCAGTCAATAGAATTCTCGACGTTTCGTTTATTTTGGAATTAGTTTGTTCAACAACATGCATGAATTAGTGTCCGATATTAGGAGTAATTAAAATATGAATAGCCTTGTGATTCGGTCCAGTCCCTCACTGTAATCCAGTCAGTAGGGAGGCTAATTAAAAGTTGTTTGATTCAGTGCGAGCGAGGCCCTCTTGAGTCAATATCGAGTTTCCTCTTTGTTTAAAAAATATCAGATTTATCTCTTTTTTGTCCAAATGTCTTCGTTTGCTCGACGGCCTTTGCTTTCTTCATTAATTTATGTTGAATATTAATTAGAGTAATCAATTTGAGCCATGAAAATATTTGAAATTAAAATTCTAATTTTTGTTGACCTTTTGAAGAGTGTTTTTTCCCTAATCAAATTAGCATAACTTATTTTACATTTGTTTTGAACTAAAGAAACCATTTTAAAAATAAATTTCAAACAAAAGCTGGTGTTAAATTGCTCCTAAAATAATCAAAATAATGGAGTGGGTTGTTAACTTTTTAAAAAATCGATTTTTTTTGTTGTGAAAAAAAATAACTTTGTTCAAATTCCTTGTTAATTGCCGATGACCTGAAAATTGAAAACATTAAAAATAACTATCTTAAAAATTTGCAGCTACAAAAATGGAGGCTAAAAATGTCTCCAGAAAAATGTAGCTACATTTTTTACTCTGGGAAATCCTTCAAAAAACAAAAAGCTAAGTCTAAAACTTTTTGGAAACCAAATACCCTACACTGACTCCCCAGTCTTACTTGGAATAAAATATGACCAAAGTCTTTGATTCAACTCCCAGGTTGAATTCATTCGCTCTAGATCTCATGATCGCGTGAATTTAATTAAATTTTTGTCACACAGTTAGTGGAAGTTAAGTAATAAACCTTAATTGGAATCTGACACTTAAATGTTCCATTATAGACTATAGTTTTTTCATCTTATCCCGTGTCTCCCAGACAAGCATTCAAAAACTGCAAGTAATTCAAAATACATGTTTTAAGGCATCTTGAAGTTTAGGATTAAAAAGTATTTTTTTTTACATTTTGTGAATGGTATTTGATTTTGACCTGCTACAAAATGTTTACTAATGTAAAAACATGCTAAATATTAGATAAGGCTCTGCAATAACTCTACAATTAAATTGCGCAGTTGAATTAAATACTTTTTAATGACGTCAATTTTACTGAAAAATTGCAGAGTTTTTGCAGAGTCTTATCTAAAATTTAACATGTTTTTATAATTAGTTAGCATTTTGCAGAGAGACTATATCAAATTCCATTCATATGTTATAAAAAATACTTTATGATCCTAAACTTTAAGATGGTGTTTAAAGTTAATCTTTCACTTACCATATGACACACCGTCTATTTAACTTTCTGGCCTTCTCGAGGACCAAAAGTTAGATAGAATTGAGTCAAGACTCGAAATTCTGCTTGAAAAGTACATAAAAAAGTTTAATATATAAAAACACACACATTACTTCACTCATACAGGATTGTATTGATGTTTTTGTTGAAAGCTCAAGAAGTTCTGAACCTAAAACCCTACTTTGTGAAGTCTCAAATGAGCTATTCCAATGGACAGCTGTTTTTCTGTAGCATTTCAAATTTCTCTTTCAAATCCTAATTAATTTAATATAACTTTTTATGGGCACTTTTTTAAAATTTTAAACACCAAATGACGAAAGGAGTTTTATCACGAAAAGTCATTTATTTTAAATATTAAATATTAAAAAAAACTATTAAAAAAAATCAAAATAATGGTTAAATTCTAAATTTCTATTTTAAGTCAAGACTTTGACTTGACTTAAAATAGATATAATTTAAAAAATTGAATAATTTTTTTCTAAAAGTTAAAAATTAGTTCTGTGAATGCAACATGGTGCAACATTCAAAGTTGCATCAAATATCAAGGTCAAGGTCTAAATTTGCAGAGTTAAGCAGAAGTTAAATTTTAATTAATTCGAGCATACTACATTTTGCAGTGATTTTGGACACCATTAGCAGACTTTTACAGCTATTGCAACTTTGAATGTTGCACCTAAACTTCACAAAACCAAATCTGAAAAATTCTGCAAAAAATTACTCTTTTAAAAAAAGCATCGTTTAGATGGTTTGAACTCGGCATGAGCATTTGGATTTTGCAGAGTCTAACTTTTTATTTAACATAGTATGTTATATCCAAAAATGTATCTCTGCATTAATTCTATCAAGAATTTATTTCATAATTAAAACTTGTTTTGATCATTTAGAGCATCAAAAATTGATCATTTACTTCAAATTACCGAGTTTATTTATAAATTTTAAGAAAGGTCCAATATTCATTATTCTGATATTTTTGGATTCAGTTCATAAATATCTTTAACAAAATATCCCTAAATTCCAAATTCTGATTATTTATTTTGCCCCATATCCTTTATAACATAGAACGATGAAAGCTTGATAGCAGTTAGCATAACGATGATTTCTAAAATATATTATCTAACCCAAGATCTGTATAATTATCATCTTAGCATGATAAGTGGTTTTATTAATCTACTTGAATGTATTTTACCTATTGAGAGCTCATAAGGATGTTCCGATTTTGAGTTTTCTGATTTTGATTTTTGGGTTCAGTCCGTCAAGATCTTTAACAAAATTCAAAATTTTAATTTTTTTTTCATATTGCTTCATATCCTTTAGTTTAAAAAGTTGAGGTATTGTATTTAAAGTCTCTAAAGGTAAATTTTTTACCATTTGATTATAAATACGATCAATACCTTGGCTCGTTTGATCGTTCAGTTTTTTTGAGGCCATTGGCAAGAGTTATTTTTCATTGGAAGTATTCAAAAAGCCTAAAATTTTGTCTGCTATTTAAAAAATTTATTTTGGCTATTTATTCTTGGATAAACATCATCTAATGAATAATAACAAGTTATTTAAATTTGAGCATTTCGTTCTACTCTAAAAAGTAGTTCTGAGTAATTCTGTTCGAATTAATGGGTGAATAGATAGCAGACCTTTGTATAATTTCTTTCATTTCAATTTTTCTTATTTTATTTTATTTTATTTTATTTCTTTCATTTCTATTTATGTTGAGGCATGAATGAGTTCCAATGGCTGTCAGACTGATGGATGAATTGAGAGCAGATTTATAATAAAGATTTGTCGAATAATTAATTCTCTTGTGCTTTAGTAGTATCATATCTTTTTTCTTTCTCGAATCATAGAAAATTTAAACCTTTAGTCATTTTCTTTTCATTTTTCAATTTATTTACTCCCAAGGAGCTATTGATCAATATCTGATATTTCCGATTTCTGCTTCGATGAAGCAGAAAATGCATGATTTAAAATTAAAAAACAAGATGACTAGAAATAATATCATTTTTTTAAAAAACGAGTTATTAATGCAGAGAATATCTAACCGCAAGCTTTCGTTAATGCTGAGTCAATTATAGCATTAAAAGCTGGTCTAGAAAAGCACCTAAGAAAATTTATAGAATAGTAAAATTTTCTGCTTTCACTTTTAGAAGCTTCACTCAAAGGAGAAGCAGTATAAATCATTTGTTTTTATGTAACTTACTGTTGCTTTTTTTACTGGAGTTAGTATATATTTAGATTTTTGAAAGAAAAATTGAGCTTTTAAAATCTCAGAAATGAAAAAAATTTTTTAAATTTGTTATAGTTCTAAAATAGTGTTTAATAAAAAGACTGTTTCAAAATTTTGAGTACTATTTTTTCAATCAAGATTTTACCAAGAAAAAATTTGACTGAGATCAAATTTTATTATATATTAGATTCCTATTTTTAAAACTATTTATAATCAACTTTAACAATTACCCTCAAAAAAAATTTCAATTAATTTTTTAAAGCAAGTTGATAGAATCTCGAATAAATTGTCCTAATAAATAAGACTGTAAAATTTATTAAAAAATGACTTGAATTAAAAAAAATGATAAAATTTTTGATTTATCTAAAAAGTGAAAAAAATTCAAATATAAATTCATAAATAAATTTCTAGTTCGAATCTAATTTATTATTCATCAAGCAAAAAGCCATATCCAAATAATTTTGTTATTGACTGCCTGGTGGAGCTGCATAATTCGGTTTATTACTTGAATAAAAATATTAATCTAAATTAAAATTTAACTAGGCAAGTTACCTCATAGCAGTTTCTTTATTTCCCAAGTGTTCACCACTATCCATGCTTAAACAACCAGCACCACCGCCGAATCCGTAGCCTTTTGGACCAAATTTGCGACCATAGCATTGTTTACAATAAACTAAGCCTTCATGTTCAGCTACAGTAGTTGATTCTAACATTTTTTTACACAAACCTTTACAAGATTTAAAATTATCAACATAAGCTAAAAATTAATAATAAGATCTACCGCAAGTGAAGCACATTTTGTGCCATTTTTGACCAGCACCAAGTACTTCTTCGGCAGCATAGACGGCTTTGCTGCACTTTGGGCAACGAAAAATCTCTGGTGCTTTGAATGGCATTATTAGTAATTGTAGAATATTTTCTGTTAAGAGAAAACTTAGTCTGGTTTAGCGAAAAGAAACAAGTAAACTAAGGTGAAATTTAAAGTTAAGTATAACGAAATATAATTCTAGAATCTCAATATTTAAATACTACTCGAATAATTGCAAATTTTTAAGATTAGTTTAATTTATTCAAGTTTTATCTTACTCAATACTAACAGATAAAATAAATGGAATAATACAAATTCAATATTTTTATTCCTTAAATTAGAATAAGTTATTTGACCCGATACACTAACTTATTCCATTCAACTATTCATAAGTTCATAACCATTATTTCTTTTCAGTCATCTGCCGATAAAATTTTCTGACTAGAAACAAAAAATGCTTTTGTCTTAAATTTGATTCTGTAGTTAATCGAGGAAACTACGAATTTATATTTTATTTCTAAAATTCTTATCATTGTATGAATAGAAATTAAATTATCAGAAAAAATCAATCGGTTTCGCAAAGCTCTACTGATTGATTGATAGCTTTTTTATAAGATTTTATTGAAAATTGTAAAACTATTTATCATTAAAGAAGAAATCGCGCGTTTTGGACTGTTTTAGATTTTCCTAATGTTTATACAAGTAGTTTGGAGTAAATTAGCATCAAAACCTTTTTAATAATTTTTAAATGAATGAAAAACTAATTCTTTTTTAAGTTTTTACAGATTTAACAATTTCATTTATGATAAAAATTATATCCTTTATGGACCTGTTTTTTAAATTAAAAATTAAAATATTGAGGATTAATTTGAAGATTTAAGAAGAGAAACATTCTTTTACCTTGTTTTTTAAAATTTCAATAAAAAAATAATCTTTCAAGAAAACTTTAACAAATTTAAAAGCTATACATTTTCGGTCTTTTTTTAAAAGTTTAAAAAAAGAAATAAAAAGAGAACGCCGAATTTTTTTCAAGATTTTCCTAAGTAGACTACAAAATTTCCATTTCAAAAAATTTAAAGATATATTAATAGGTAATTTTTGACAAATAGAAAAATTATTCTAATATTTTAAATTCTTTAATGAATTTCAAAATAGCTCTGATAGAAGAAATTTATCATCAGAAGGAATTTTCTCCGAATATACTGGCTTGACACATTGTCAAACGCTGAACTTTAAAGAGTATCGAGAGGAATACCTCCTACAATGGACACTTCGACGAAAGGTAGGAGGACCAGCAGTAACTAAGGGGTCAAAAATCACCACAGGGATTACCGAAATGGGCATGACATGGAGGAAAAAAGAATAGAAGTCGACTTGAATGAAATTCGAAATTAATGACCCTGTGTTCCACAAGAGGCGAATAAAGAAATTAAAGAAATTTACTCTAAAGAAATAATTAATTTAATCCAAAGAAATTTACTTTGTTAATGATGATTTCAAATTAGTTAGCTGATTTATAAATTCGTTACTTAATATCAATTTTAGTCATTGATCCTTTAAATTAATAAATGCGGACTAAGAAATAAGTACTAAGTACAATTACTTAATAACATGGTACTATTGAATGACCCTTTTTTTCCCAAAAAGTACTTTTATATCAATGCTTTAATGCTATAATATAATATCAATGAAAGCCATTAGAAGCAAAAATTGTTCAACTCGGCCACAAACAGAAGAGTTCAAATGACGAAGTTCGCATACGTCAACCAAACGAAACCAATGCAAGCCTAATAATTTTTACCAAGCCAACAGCAATGCAAAAAGTTAAAACCAAATACCATCATTCATTCAATAGCAGTATAAATAACATAAGAAGATAACCCAGACAGAGGAAGATCAACTATAGACGTAGTCGAACAGCAACCATTAGTTATTGATGCACTAGCAACCAACAAAAAAGAAGTGTCAAATAAAATGATATGATTTTGTGCAAAAATGTATTTTTCTTAATAACTAATTTCTATTGATTAATTCTCTATAACCTATTTTCACTTTTATTTTTTACTAAATTTTAAATATTAATGATTATTACTACTTTGATCTTTTCCTATGCTTTTTGATTTTATGTGACCGAATAATTACTTTAAAAGACCGAGCAACTAATTACATGTACCAAATAATAATACCGTAAACTCGTGTTCACGACTCTAAGAGTAAAAGCCAAAAAGATTGAGTTTTTGGTAAAAAATTAAAAAAAATATAAAAAATCCCATCCTTTGCCAAATAGAGTAAAAGACAATTTCAATTAGAGTAAAAGCGGAGTTTTTGGCTTTTACTCTTAGAGCCGTGAACACGAGTTTACGGTAAAAGTTTCACAGTATATTCATTTTTTAGATAAAGTTGAGAAAATTTTTTTGTTTATTTCTGTATTTACTGCCATTAACTTGCCTAGAAACTTAGGTTTTGGCACCATCAATTAAAATTTTGTATTCAGAACTAAATGCGGGACAAAATAAAAAAATTTTATTGATTGTAAATTTTGGCTAATGATTTAAACATCGGACTTATGCTAAAATTTATGAGAATAAAAGTTTCAATTTAACATCATACGATGCTGTTACGCTTTTATTTTTTACAGAAATTCACGTAAAATGTTGAAAATTAACAATATTTACGTAAATTGTTGAAAAAAAAAACTTTCCAAAGAATTTAAAAGCTATGGGGTCTTTTGAGTGAGTTAATTATAAAATGCAAATTTATTGGATACTTTTTGATTTATTTTGTGATTAAAATTTTTGTAAATTATGAAAAAATCTACTTAAAAATTATCAAGTTTCTATACCATTAAACAAACAAAAAAAATATTAAAGCTCTTATATATTTTTGGAATTTTTGTCTTTATAACAATTTAAGTAAATGTTGAAAATAGTATATTTTACTAATTTTATCATTAAAGCAGGAAGATTTTGTAAAAATCTTAACAGGATTACACATTCTTTTGACTAAGAATTAAAAGAACATTATAGGAAAATATAGACAAATATCTGAATTATTTTTGACTTTTTCATGCTCTCTTCTAAAATAAATGACATCAGCTTTTGCGTGCATCTGGAAAATTATGGGGGCGTTTTTGACTGTTATATATATTTTTGTTATTTTTGAGTGTAATGTAAAAAAAAAATATTATTCTTGAAAATCTCTGTATTTTCAAATTGATTTCAATAGAAATAAGACTGAAAAGATGATGTCTTAAATGAAAATTTTATCATTTTCACCCAGAGTTGTTTTTTTTCAAAAAATTGATGGATCTTGAAGAGCTTTGAAGGGCCTTTCGCTCGAAAAAAATTCATAATTGGATTTTCTGTCATAAAATTTTTTTAAAATAATGTAGTTCATAGTAAAAAATTTAAGTTACTAAAGAATAATTTAAGAATCCAAATTTTTTGGGAGAAAATTTAATTTATTAGAATGTTTAAAAATATAAAAAAATTTTAAAAAATTCTGAAGAAAATAAAAAATTAAATTTAATCTTACACGAAATCAAAAAAAAGAGAGATATTTCTAAGAGTTAAAATTGACAAAATGACTTGAAAAAAACAAAACACAAATCGATTTAATCTCTTCCGCCTTAAAATTTTCAACTAAAGAAAAATTTAGTTGATGTCATAGAAACTGTAATTTAGCAAAAAAGTCAAATAAATAACCAGAGAATTTTCTGAATATTTTATTTTTAGATAATGTAATTTAAAAATCCAAATTAACTCCATAAAAAAATTAAAAAAGTTAAATCAAATATCCGTATTGATCAAAAACCATTATTTCAAAGGTTATGTTAAAATTTATTTTTTATTGATTACCCGGTGGGGCTGGATAATTTGGTTTATTGCTTTATTAGATAAAATTAGAAAGTTTATTATAGAATATTAAAAAAATACCTCATAGCAGTTTCTTTATTTCCCAAGTGTTCACCACTATCCATGCTTAAGCAACCAGCACCACCGCCGAATCCGTAGCCTTTTGGACCAAATTTGCGACCATAGCATTGTTTGCAATAAATTTGACCATCATGTTCAGCTACAGTAGTTGATTCTAACATTTTTTTACATAAACCTTTTTTATGTAAAAAAAGAATTATGTATAAAAGGTTTTAGTTCAACTTCAAAAAGCAATTTTACCACAAGTGAAACACATTTTGTGCCATTTTTGACCAGCACCAAGTACTTCTTCGGCAGCATAGACGGCTTTGCTGCACTTTGGGCAACGAACAATCTCTGGTGGTTTGAATGGCATTTTAATGAAAAAACTGAAGGTTTAATCTATTTAACTAAAAAGTATAAGAGCCGATATACTTAAATATATTTGAAGTTCAAGTTATTTGTTTAATTAATTTGATTTTTATTTTTTAAATGAAAAATAAAAATTATACAATTTTTGTTCTCTATTAGGCTTAAGAGTCTAAAATAACAGGCGTAAAATTTTCTGTTTATTTATCTTAATCTTGACTTTTGCTGCCTAATAAATCTTAAAAATAACTGCCCATGTTTATAAATAAAAAAGGTGAAAAATTCCTTCGATCTATTGATTTATTTGGCTAAATAGCTGCCTAAATTTGAAATTCGATTTTTTTTGAAACTTTTGATTTTTATATTAACTCAGCGATGAGCTAGAGTATTTATACACTAAAACTTCCTACGATCGCTGTTAGATTATTAGATTAGAAACTTATAGAATATTATACATATTTTTCATGATTATTCGATTCTATTTGCTCAAAAAGTTTACCAAATTTTAGAAATTACAATTCAAAGCGTGTAGATTAAAATTTATCATTTATTGAGAAAAAAACATGATATCGAGTTTGACTACGGCAGAATTTAATTATGGCAGATTTCTTATTAATCAAAAATAGCAATTTACCATTGTCTCAGAACAAATGTTGAACTTAAGATATGGTTTAACCAAAATTTTTATTCAAAATAACTTGATCAGCGATTTAAACAAGCTGGCATAAATTATAACGAATTCAGTGGCAGGTACTGAGATCTCGACTTTTCTGGCAATTCTTAATTCAACAATGGCATGATTTATATATTTAAAATTGATTATTTATTTATAACTTTCGATTATTTTTTTCACCTTGGCTTCGAAATATTTTTCTCAATTGGAAGTTAATTCTTCAGCTTGGCTTTTAATAAACTATAATGTTAATTGCGAATATCTCAGATTAAAATAAATACCAAACCTTGAAGTCAAATTTAATGCATTATTCAACTTGTAGTCAAAAATATTCCAATTTTTCAATCTAAACAATCTGTCGGGTAAACGTGATAAAAAAAATAATTATTTATTGAGATAATTTGAAATTTTGGTTGAAATCGCTCTTAAAATTCAGCAATTTAGAATATGTCAGAATAGAAATCTAATCTCTCAATTTGAATCA
This sequence comes from Brachionus manjavacas, assembly GCA_019054805.1. NCBI lineage: Eukaryota > Metazoa > Rotifera > Eurotatoria > Ploima > Brachionidae > Brachionus > Brachionus manjavacas. The sequence goes on along the minus strand of JAHQIY010000003.1, from coordinate 8,168,338 downwards.
ATTAATGGCGAGCTAAATGTTCCACTTATTCAAATTTTTTTATTATTTTGTAAAAAAATAAAATCTATACAAGATTTTTTGAGTTTTAAGATTATTAAGCCAACTTTCAATCTTATCTATTTTTAATAGGATAATTAATGCATCATTTAATATAATATTCAAATTTTTCTTTTAAATTTCAATTCAAATTTGTTTTTAAAAAATTTATTTTGAGAATGAGCATTTCAATAATTTTTGATGTGAATCCGATGATGATTTCTTCATCGAATTGAATTTTTAAACTTAAAAAAAATCCTCTTAAAATCTAAACTAAAAAGAAAAGAAATAAAAATTTTATTTTAAATAAACAGGGTAAATCGTGTTGGTAAAATAAAAACTTATAGCGCCTAAGTGTATGGGGAACAAAAGTGGAATTGAGCTTGTGCTTTGAGTGCAAAAGATGTGCTTCTAAAAGCCATTTTGAGTTAAAAATCAATGCTCTATATGGCTGGTACATTTGATCGAAAAAATTGAATCTGGCTAAAGAATAGGGATTATCTTGCTATGTGAGTGTGTCAGCACTCGCTAAATAGCAATAAATACCTAGTCAACTAATTCTAAAAGTCACATCAATCAAAAGTGTAAAAATTCATAATTTTGCATCGTTTATCATGGTTTTTATTTTAAGGAAAAAGTAATAGATCATCGATAATTTTTAGAGAAAATTGAAAATTGCTAAGTAAACTTTATCTCATCGCTTTTCAATGGAAAATGCAAAATTCAATTTTTGAGTGTTTGTAGCATCAATGATACAATCAAAATAACTGGATAAGTTAGAACAAAATTCTTTTTAAGTGGTAAAAATAATTCAAAAGTATTGAAAAAATTTAATGCTGATTTAGAAAGTAATAATGTAATCATTATTGGCGATTTAAATTATTCTGATTAAAATTTTAATTTTAATCTTAATTGAATTATTAAATCAGGGATCAGAAATTATTCCTTGCATTAATTAAAATAAAATATCCTCTTTCCCAAATAAGAATTTTAAAATTTAACGAAAAAGTATTTTATTATGAAAAATATGTTTGTGAATAAAAACAAGTCATCTATCATATCAAATAATTTGACTTTTGATATTCTTAATTGTAATCCTTTAGATTGTGTTTTTAAATTAACAGGAGCTAATATTGACCCGGAAGTACTCCCTTTACAAAAAGAATCTATTGATTTTAAACCACAACTTTATAAAAATTTAGCCGAATTGAATTTTAAATTTGATTTTAACTTAAAAATTTACAAATTTTATAGTCTAAACAACTATATAAGATTAAAGCCTTTTAAAATCACATATAATAAATTAAAAGAACAATAACAATTTTTTCTAGAAGAAAGATACTGATTGTGCCAATCATTTTTTGTTAATATAATTAAATTAAAGATTATGCAAAAATCAGGTTTTTTCTTTTTTGTATACAATTTTTCAATTTTTATTTTTTATAAAATTTAAATTACCAAAAACAGTTATTAGAAGACAATTTCTAAATAATTTAAAAAAAAAAATTTTTACTTCACTTAATTTATGATTTTTCTTTTTTCAAATTATTTTTTTTAATGATAAAATTTTTTTATTTTTTTATTTTTACATTATTTTTTATAATTTTACATCGCCAAAATTGGCGTTAATTGAATCTAATAAATAATAAAAAATAAATAATTAAATTTAATTGTGTCAAATATATTTAAGTTAGGACTTATTTTATTTCTTTGATAGCTAATTTGATTCAGTTGAAACAAATTTATATCTAAAAAAATTTTTAATTCAATAATAAATTTAAGAACTTCTAAAGCTGATTCCGACAAAGATGAGTTTATTGGTGTTATACAAGGAAATTTTTGAGCTAGACAATTAACTATTCAAAAAATGCCTTTTATTGAAGAAATCCCAAACAACTTAAGCTAAAATAAGTCCATTGAACAAGAAAAAGTGAAAAATACTAGAGGAAAGGGAAAAGTTTACCTCCTTTTCTGTAGCTTAGATTCAGCTCAAAGGCATCAAGCTATGATGGACCTTTAAACGGGTCACAGAAAATTTGCGACGCCGTTTGGTATCAATGTACTAAATGTTCATGATAAATGTGATTATTTGATTGCATTTTTTCTCGGCCCGGTAAGTTTTTATTCATCTAACAATTATCTAAAAATTTTACTAATTTTCTTTTAGAACTTTGTTATATCCCTATTACTTAGCTATAGCCCTACGAATTATTACTGATTTTATGACAGATAAGCTGAATACTAATCATTTGAATAATCAAGGTTTTTACGAAATTCTAAAAGTAGTTCATTTCGATAACTATTTTAAACAGATGAGAGGTATTGCCATTTGGACTAAATGTGGACCAGCAATTGCTAGTATAGTTGTTAATATTTTCGAAAATAAATTTACAGCAATAGATAGATAAGAATATGTAGACAAAAGATTCATTGATGATATTTTCACAATTGTTGAAACAGATTTAAGAATTGATCAACTTAAAGAATTTTTTAAACCATTGAATTTAAAAATCTGCGGTGGAAATGAGATAGTTTCTTATAGATTTAGCATTTAGTTTAAATTATACTTCAAGTTAAACTATTTTTAGAATTTATATTATACCTGCTAATATTTTTTGCAATTTTTCGACAGAATCAAATCATCCAGATCATATTTTAAAAAATTTACCTAAGTATTATTTATTAGGATAAGAAGAATATGTTCTTTTTTTTCAGATTATTTGATTTTTCTAGTCTTTTAATTTATCAGCTTTTAAAATTTAATGCTGAATTAGAAAGAATTTTGGTAAAAATTTAATTTTTTAGTTAAATCAAGATTAATTTGTCACTTAACCAAATGAATCACAAAAAATTGCCACATTGATTTTTTCACAATAAATAATAAGCAAAAAAAAATGAAAAGGAAAAAATTATATTTTTGATTAATAAATAATAAGCAAAAAAATTTAGTTTCTCAAAATATTTATTTCAAGTAGTTGACTATATCTGTGAATTTAATTTCGTTTAATTTAAATCAAATCTAAATTTTAAGTATTGTTAAACTAAGTCTTCATAAGTTGTAGTAGAAAAAAAGACTTCGTCTTTTTTCACTGTCTTAATCTCAAAATATGCAGTCATTGTCAAAAAAACTGAGAAAATGTTTTTAATCAAAAAACTGAAATTTTCCCAGCCCACTGGTCTATAACTATAAAAAATAACAAGACGCGCTAAAGTCATAGGTATTTCATATAATATATTTGGTAATACGTATCTAATAAATGGATCATAAGCCAATCTTAGTTCCAATTCTTCTAATTTATTAAGTTTCTTATGATAAATAAATTTAACATGGGTCTTGCTCGGCCTATAGACTAAATTGAAGCAAAAAAAGCTCGATGTAAAAGCCAAAGTCCATAGAACCAATTTTTTATAACTACTGTCTGTTATCTTTCGAGTATCGTCAAATAAAATTTTTGAAAAATCTAAAGAATCTGTAACATAAGTAATATCATTAAGCATTAGATCTAATGTTAATCTAAAATTCCAATTTTGCTTCCGAGGTAAGCATGTTCTTACAATAAAAAGTGTACCGTAAAGAATAAATTCAAAGAATTTTGTTTGGTGAAATTGATGATCAGAAGAATATTTTGCAATTGTCTAAAAAAGGTATTTTTTAATTTTTTTAAAAAATTTTCGAAATGAGGAATATATTTCAAAAATTTAATGCTGGGAAAAATTCTTAATTATTCGTAGAATAAATTCAAGGTTTCTACGAAAAGCGGAAAATTAGCAAATTTTCGTAAAATTAGATTAACTCTTTTAAATGTATGTTTTTCAATAACTCTTCGCTTTTTGTAGAAACTCCATGTATCATGCAAATTTATTTTTCTATTCTTTAAATTCGAAAATATCTATCTATTATAATGATTATTAACAAAACAATATTAGAATATTACATTTACATTTTTTTTGGAATATTTTTCCAAAATACTTGTCATTATCTCATGCTGCAACCACAAAGCAGGTATCATACCAAGGCTGTAGGAAAATAAAAAGAAATTCACACTTAATATTCGTTAAAAATAAATCTTCTATCATAAAAAAAAACAAATTACTTTTACCCCATGTGTTCCTTTTTTCGAATCAAAAAGTACACCAAATCAACAATAATTCCAAAACAAAAAATCAAATTAATCAAAGGAGTCCATGAATCTGTTTCATAAACCATCACTCTCAAAATAAATAATATTACAATAATACATATTAGTCTCAAAAAAACCGATAAAGCAATTGATATATATTGGAAATTAACGTTCTTTTTAATTTTATAGCAAAATTTAATTAATTTGTTTAAAAAAATATCTTCAATTTTGTTTTCTCTGTACACATTTAAGTCGGCTTCGATTTTTTGACGATAATAGCAATTATTGTACCATATTGAAATATTGTTATCTTGAATCATGATTTTAAAATTAAGAAATTTTTTTTCAAATTAAATTAAGTCAAGTTTCTAATAGAAACTAAACTAATTTATTTAGATTAATTGATAATCAAGATAATGGTCCATAATTGTTTATTAAATATAACTCGATAATGAGAGAAAAAATGAATGAAAGGATTTCGTTACAAAACCCTAAAATTTAAACAAAAAATGTCTAATATGTAAGTAGTGCTAATAAAACTTCTAAATTTAAATATTAACAAAATTTTTAATATTTTTTAAATAACATTGTAGAGAATTGAAGTCTGCAAAAAGTATGTAAAAGGATTTAAAATTTTTAAAGGTTTTAAATGTTTTAAATGGCGTTCAATCTTTAGGATAATGATAACTTGAAAAAAAGATGTTTTGAATCAAAAATTGAATATAACAAATATTCGATTTAGCTTTTGAAAACAGATAAAAGTTTTAGAAAATTAAAAAAAAAATTAAAAAAAAAATTAAAAAGAAAAAATTTAATCTAAAAATTCAAAAATTAAATTCAGTTTTGAAGGATTTATTTTATAGCGACAGTTCCATACACTATACCAGAAAGAAAAGAGTTATAGAAAATTTAATTCATATGACTAAAAAAATAGCGACAAAGATCTTTGAGAGATCTTTGAGAATGTTATACCATTCGATTTTTCTTATCCATGTAGATTAAAAACATGCTTCGCAAACTTAAATCTATAAGAATACAGTAGAATCCCTCAAAAGTGAACACTCGCTGTCGCAAGGGATTTTTGTTCATTCATAGAGCTGTTTACATTTGAGGATGCTCTCTCAAAAGTGAACTGTTCACTTTTGTGAGATTAATAAATGTTAAGTTAATTTTTGTGTAAAACAAAAATAAAAATAAAAATAAGACCATGTATTCATTTAAGTATCAGTTGAATGATGATAAAATTAATGCAAAAATTTGGACGATACCTTGAGCGATGACGAGGAAGATGATGATTGTAATGATGTAATTATAGATTCCGCACAAACAAAAAAAGAAGTCAAAATTAGTGAAATTCATCGTATGATTGGAGAAATAAGATCTTATTTAACTAATAATCACCCTAGTTTATGTAAAGAATTTATGACTTTCGATAGCAATTTAGTTGATGTGGCCAATGCTAAACAATCGAAAATCGAAGATTATTTTAAAAATTAAATATAATATGTATTATAAATTTAAAAGTCATGTATATTATGAAGATATTAAAAAAAAATTTTGAATTTAACTGTAAATAAATTTTTTTTTCGAGTTTTTTGTTCACTTTTTTCTAAATTTTTCATGTTCACATACTGAACGTTCACATTTGAGGGATTTTATGCCATGTAAAAAGATTCATTTTGGTCGGTCGCAAGAAATTTGTGTTCACTTATAGGGCTGTTCACATTTGAGGATGTTCATTTTGAGAGCTTCTACTGTAATTGGATATCTAAATGATGATAATTTATTCGTTGAATCACAAATCGACTTAAATGAAATTGAATATTTTATAATTTTTATTTCATTCTTCAATATTTTGAATAAAATTTTATCAATAATATTTTTTAATTTTTTGAAATAAATTATATTTTTTAATTTTTTTATAAATAACAAAATTTAGAGTTAATGCTGAATTAAGCTAATTATCATTTCAATTTTAATTTTAGAATTTTTAAAATAAAATGTTATCATTCAAAAATTTTAATAGACTGATAAAATCAGGTCGATTAACGATGCAAAAAAGCTTTAGGGCGGCCTCGAGTCTTCCAACAAAATCATTATGATTTATCTTTTAAAATTATTTTTATGTTACTTTTCTTTTTTCTTACTAGAATAAAATATTTTTAAAATAAAGATTTTTGCTTAAAAACATAAAAACTAAATATTTTTTAATTTCAATTTTTATTATCGTCAATTTTTTCAACAAATAAAAAATATTTCAATTAAAAAAAAATCCATCATGTCTGGAGGAATTAAAGTTCTTACAAGTCTCAGAAAAGCAATTTTATGAGTTCAAATTTATTTTTATGTAATTTTGAAATAAAATTTAAAACATAAAAATTAAAATTTGAAAAAAAAAAGAAATTTTTATTATTCAGATTAAATTATTGCTTCAGTCCTAAAAAAATCACTAAAATAAAATTAAAAACATAAAAATTAAAATTTGAAAAAAAAAAGAAATTTTTATTATTCAGATTAAATTATTGCTTCAGTCCTAAAAAAATCACTAAAATAAAATTAAAAACAAAATGTAGAAGTGTTAAAAAACCTAGGTGAAACTCAATCACAATTTTTTAGCTTTGTGATATTCAGTACAAAATGATAAAAAGAATTGAAAAATGTTAACTAAATATTTTACATTTAAATAAATAAAAAAACAGGTACAATTTTTTAAAAGATCATCAGAATAATTTGAAATTTCGGCAATTTTCGACAAGCTTTAATTTTAAAATATTTTAAAAATATTTTTGTACTGATTTTAAGTTGAATTTTTTTAATAAAATATATAGATACATCAAAATAATAATTATTACTAAAATGGTCTAATTTTTTTCTATAATAAACCAAAAGTTTGTTTTGAAAAATTTTTAACAAATCTCGCAAAATAAATTGAAAATAATTTCAAAATTATGATACGCCGATAATGTCTCAAAATTTCAATAATTCTAAATTTGGTCTTGATAAAATAATAATTATAAAGCTTATTTATCGAATGACTAATATATTTAAAAACTCGGCTTTTAAATTCTAAAGCCTTTAAAAAAAATTAAACTTTGAACAAAAAAAATTCATTTTTTGACAGAAATAATTTCTTTTCGTTTTCAATTCGGTTTAAAAAACATTTAAAATAGTAATAGTAAATCATTAAACTATAATCAATTGGTTTTTATTAATTTTTACAAGAAATATATCTTTATCAAATCGAAAACCATGAAAATTAATAATTTTTTTATAAGATTTATCGAAAAATTTTTTGCGACAAAAAGACCATATATGTGAGGCAGGTAATCAATGATAAAAACAAGTAAACCTTTAAATAATTGTTGAGCTCTAACAATTTATATAGTTAGTGTAATAACTAATATTTCTCCATAGCACTCAGAATGGAATCATTATTAATACCCATTAGTCAAGTGTCAAGAAAACGGGCTTTAAATTAAGACAAGATGTGAGCTAATATACAAATTATTATATCAGCATCAAGAAGCGTCTTTCTTCTGAGATACGTGACATGCATATTAATTCTTACTTATCATTGCGCATCAGTTGAGAAGCTTATGATCAAATGATACATGGGGTTTATTACAGATATTAGATATTAGAAAAAGTATGAATCAAATAATTGATTGCATACTAAATTTATCAAGAAATTAAGATACTTTTAAAACAAATTATTGAAATTTTGTCCTATTAAATACATAGGATTGTTGTTTTACCATATCGATACAACTTTTTAACATACTAGCAAAATTTTTCAGCATACCCATTATTCATCCCACCATACTTGCATTATTAACATACCAAACACCTTAATAACAAACTGAAATCTGATTGACATACTAATACTATTTTTTCAAAAAGTCTTCTCGAATTTTAACTTGAATCATCTCCCTGTAGCTAGTGCAGACAATTAACCATAAAGCATTCGAAATGGGAATTTTTTGAACAAGATAATAAGCTTTCCTTCCTTTTTACAGGTAAAGACGAGATTAAAAATTATCTTAAAACTCGCAATTTAAATTTTTTCTAATTTAAAATGTAATAATAAGAAAAAATAATTACAAGTGTCTAATAATTTTGTGAGCAAACTCAAGCTTGGTGGTCTGCAAAAATGAGTGCATTGATTGAAATTTTAAATTAATTTTTTTTAACATTTACTTAAATTAACTTAAATTTAATAAATTTGTAAAATTTTTTATTTATTTCACAAATTCAGTATTCAAAACAGTTTTTTGATTGTTTTAAAAAGGAAGTTATGTTTGTCAGCAAAAAGTATGCTAATTAGTAAAGTACGCTGAGATAAAAAATGGATATGCTGAAAATTTTAACTAGTATGCTAAAATGTTTTGAAAGTATGTTGGTCAAGTAGACTCTAAATTCATAGATCATAGATTGAATTTTTTCAACATTTGAATTATGAATTACAAATAATAAAGTGCAATTTGCACAGATTTTTGGAAGACTTCGAATTTTATATTTATCAAATTTTGTATCATTTTGTTCTGATTTATGTACAGAATTGTACAAAATCAAAAAATTCTTAAGAATATTTTAATGGGTAGAAAATTTTCAATTTTTAAATTTTCAATGCATTGATATTATTAATGGGTCTATAAGAATATTTTGATGATTATTAGTACTAATATTGTTTGATATTTATTCACAAATATATTTATTTCAAATAAATAAATAAATGAAAGAAATTTTTGCTGTCGGTTTATTTTAAATTTATGTCACTGTCAATTTATAAAATGGCAACATCAGAATAAATAATTCAAGAGAAATAAAGTATCTGAATGTTTTCTATGGGACAGAGTTAGAAATTTATAAAATGCTTTTTTTTTGCCAGTGTTCAATTATGATATATACGAAAAGCTGATTTCAAATTCGGCTTGAAATTCCATGTTAAGATTTTTCAATTTATTAATTGAATTAATAATGAATTTTAATGAATTTAAATTTTTGCAAAATTCAAGTAAAAAGCGTCCTTATAATTTTTTATCCTTAATTGTTCTTAAAATAGTCATCATATGCAAAAACTCTGCAAATATGCACGCCATTATAAAAGATAAGATAGCTATTAGCAAATCATTTGCAAAGTTTTTTAATTTTATCCTTATTAAAATATGAAACTGCTGAGACAACTTCAATACGATTTAATAGCAGCCTGGGATTCTATGACCGCTTTATTTGAAATGTAAAAAAAATTAAAATTAAAAATTTCGGTGCTCTTTTTTTCTCTTTATCAAACTTTTAACTTGGCAAATTATTGAAATAAAAAGAAAATTAATGAAAATCAAAAACCCAACTCCATTGTGTAATTGCTCCCTTACTATTTCCTCTTTTTTTCCCCAAAGCTTCAACTATGTAAACATCTGTCAAATGTAACAACCTATTTCAATATATTTTAGCTACTTACTTTATTTTGATTTTTAACTGATCTTATTTTATTAACTTTAATTCGATTTTTTATTTTAATTTTATTATTTTATAATCTATTCTTAAGGAGCTCTAGCTCGGTAGAGAAAACAAATAAATAAATTAAAAAATCAAATTACTTTCTTTTCAAAGTATTAGAATTTTTAAATGTTGAATTAAACAGAGCTTATGACTCTTTTTAAAAATCAAAGATTCATTTGGAATCTGAGTCTTTATTCTTTAATTAAATAAAACTAAAGATTCAAGTCATTTTATATAATTTTCTAGATACTCCGATTTTTGGATCTAGTTCTTTTTTTTTAAGTCAATCAATTAAATTCTTAATAAATGGCTTTTTAATAAAAAATATAATTATCTTAAATCAATTAAAAAAAATTTTTTTAACTAGCGATTTATTTTGCTTTTTTACATGCGAAAATCCTGATAGAGTCACTTAACCTGAGATTTACGGATAGTCTATGAAAATTAATAATTCAAATTTTTTAAATACTTTCTTTTTGAAAAAAAATATTAAAATTTTCTCTTTAAATTCGAACTCAAATTTATTTGAATTATTAGACCAAAAATAAAAAACTCACCTTCTTTCTCACTCACCTTACATTTTTTTAAATAATAAGAAATACAGTGAATTAAAGAGCATTATTTTTACATTATTTAATTCTTTTTTTTTTTTTTTTAATTTTTTGATCTGATTAAAATGTTTATAAGTCAAGTTTATGCCTTGAAGAGATATCCGTTTATTTGACTCAAAATACTAATTTATCTTAATTAATAAATATCAGAAATTAAAAAAAATAATTAATAATCGATTATCTATTTGAAAATATTTGGAAAGTTTTTTTCCAAATATCATTTGACATTTTAATTATGATCATTAGTATGAAACCAATTGCTAGAGTTCAGCACATTCAAAATGGTCTAATTAAATTTTAATGAATTAAAATAGAGAACTATTGAAGCGAAAATTTCAAAATAAAAGCACAGGTTATCAATTTTTCAAAAATTAAAAATTAAAAGAATAAAATGGATCATCTTGAGCCAAATTCTTTTCACTCGGAATATTCTTTTCAGTACGAAGAACAGATAGCAGATAGACCGTTTAGAGATGCTCATCATGAACTTATAAGGGAAATTTGGAATGTGGACAGATTTAATCCAAAAATAGATGAAAAACTGAAAGAATTAAAATTTTTATTAAAAAAATTTAATCCTAACATTGTATGTGATATTTTACATGATGTAACAGGACAACCCATAGCTCAAGCGACACCTCTTCTCATTGCTTGCTTCGAAGGCGATGCCGATGTAATCAAACTCTTGATTGAAGCTAATTCAGATGTCAACCATACAGAATCCGAGCACCATCTATCACCTTTGCACGTTATTTGTGATGCAGAATACCATGGACAAAGCTTAAGAGTAAAGTTTCCTCTTATTTTTCTTAGTTTAACTTTTTATAATTCCTAAAGCAAAAAGATCGAGCAGATATTGTTAGAATGCTTGTTAGACACAATGCAAACGTGAATCACTTGGATAGAAGTTCCATGGCAGCAATACACAAAGCAGTTATTCACGATCGGCCAGAATGTGTTCAAGAGTTAATGGAAGCGAAAGCAGATCCAAATGTAATTTACATGGGCGATACCCCACTATCTATTGCAGCTAGACATAACAGGGAAAAGATTTGTAAAATTCTTCTAAGCTATAAAGAAACTAATGTCAGCCATAGAAATGACCAAGGTAAATCAGGATAAATTTTGGATACTTTTAACCAAAGTTTGCCAACTTAGGTGGAACTCCACTTCATTTTGCTTGTGCTGCATTGGTTGACTCGCCTATTTGTGTCGAGATGCTTATCAATCGCGGAGCCAAAGTTAATGTTCAAGATCATAAAAAAAATTCGCCTGCAATGGTCGCGGCTTTTTTTAACAAACCGAATATTTTACAGTTTCTAATAGAAGAAGGGGCTGATCTAACTCTAAAAAATAATGAAGATAAAGACTGCTACTCGATTGCAGATGAAAAAGATCATCTTGAGTGCAAGTCCTTGATAGCCAGACATTTGGAAAAAATTGGTTTTTACCGAAAAACAAACATTGATGAATCTTTGGCGAAAAATTTTGAAACAAAAAATAAGATCAGATAAATTTCCTAAAGACAAATCTTTTTTTTTTATTTTAGCAATTTTAAACAAAAATAAAAAATATTGACAATTTAAATTTCACTCTAAAAATTTGTTTTTTAAATTTTTATTTACGTCAAATTTTTTAAAAATTAAAAAATTATTAAAAAAAAAATTAAAATCACTCTAGTAATAATAAACGTCAAGAGTATTTAAACAGATCTTACAAAAATATGAAATTAAGTTTCAAAATAAAATTTTTCAAAATAAAATGATAAAGTCAATAACAGCAAAAAATTGCACATTTAACTGTTTAGATAAAATATTTGCTTTAGTCTTAAAATAAACACTCTTCTTAGTAAAATTAAAACACTTTGAAAAAGACTATTCAAATAATAGAATACAACAAGAGAAAACGAACAGGAAATAAGAAAAAAAATGTTTCCGAGTTGAATTAGACTTGAACAAATGCTGTTTAAAATTAAACAAACATTACTTTTGGTTATTTTGCTCCAAAAGACAAAAAATGACAGACTAAATTCAAACGACCTAAAAATAAACAAAACCAATGAATTAATCAAAATAGTTGTAGTGATTTTTAATTCTAAAATTTCCATTTTGAACGATTGTCTATTTTTGACTAAATTGCGGGTCTTTTCAAATTTTAGTTTTAGTTTAACTTTTTTTCTGTATTTGATTAACAGCATAAAATCGGTCACAAACAAAAGACTCAATAAGACAAGATCATTGATCACAAAATTTATAATGAATAAAAATACAAAAATATAGTTATTCGAACTATAATTTTTAGCTTCTTTCAGAACATACATACTCTCCATGTTAATTATATTCTCAAAAGTATTTTTCAATGGAGACTCCAAATATTCATAAATACTATTGTAAAAATAAAATTCATTAACAAAAGAAGTGAAAATTTTATCAATATTCGCCAAAATGAGAAAAAATGCCAATGCAAAAAATGAAATAAATTTAAAGTGTTTATTATTTTGAATACGATTTAAAAGTTTAGAAACACTTGATTCATTTTCGAGTAAAATATAGCGATTTAGTGAAATCGCAATGCTAGTTATATTTGAGCTTGTTTTAACAATGTTTCCAAAAAATTCTACCACAAAGATTTCAAAATTTTGAACAAATTTTGTTTTACTTACCGGTGAGCACAAAAAACTTGTGAATGACAGACAAACATTTGACATATGCATTAATGAAATAGAACAATATAAAAAATTCAAAAAAGAGTTGTAAAACATAAATCTGAATAATGGTTTATTAAATTCTTTCGCTACTTCAGGTTTTTTTTTAAAACTCAAAACAATCATGTTCATTAAGTTTGTTATAATTCCTAAAATACCAAAAATTGGCAAAATACAAATTGTAAAAAGCTTCATCATTTTGGATTTTTCCATTAGATCAATATAATCATTTTTGAAATTTGTTTTTTTGGTCAGAGCTTTTTTGTTAGTACACAATGACATCAAGGATTCAATGTCACATTTATTCAAATCTTCAAGATTATCACACAAAAATTCTACATGATTATCTCGAGGATTTTTTGCCAGTCTACCTCTCATCAACCAAAATATTGTACACGAACAATTAAAATTGTTTTCGGAAAATTCCATTTTTAAATCATTTATCTTTGGAAACTTTTTAAATAGGCAAAAATCTTGGCTTGGAAATTGATATAGATCAGGAATTATAAAAACCCATGTTATATTTTTATTATCTAAAATAACGGATACTTTCTCCAACCAGTCCATTGAATTCATAAACAGAATGTTTAAGTTTTTTGTTTTAATACTAACATTTGATAAATAATAAGAGCCATATGCAAAGTCAAATGCGTCTGATTCAATTTTATCCACTTGACCAGAAATTTTAAGTGATTTTAATTTTTTGAATAGAATTTTATCAATAACTCTTTCACTCAATTCGCCTCCATAGAGTTCTAGAGACAATTTTTCAATGTTAAAGTAAATTGAATCATATTCATCTAAAACATTTTTCTGAAAACCAAAAATATTTCTAAAAAAAATTTTATCACTCAAACCAGTTATGGATAATTTATCGATACTGGTATTCTTAAAAATATATGGACATGTGTTTGTCGTGAATCTTACATTCAAACCGATAAAGAGATCGGATACACTTTTGAAAAGTTGAAATTTTTGTGAATTGTAAAGATTCGTTTTTTGACAAAAATTTTCATTTTCAGTTCGATTAATAAAAAATTTAAAATTAGAATAGAAAACCATTAAACTAATATATTGGTCAATCGGTTCATTATTAATTTTCACATTAAAGATATCTTCATTAATTTCAAAGCCACGTAAATTTGCCACCTTGATTGTCAAATAATTGGATAAAATATTTTCGTTAAGATTTATTTTGAATTTTTGATCCATAATTAGACCAGATGATAAACTAGGAATCAGGCCGATTGAGTTGATGGTTTTTTGAAATTTTTCAATGCATGTCAGATCGATAAAAGCAAAATTTTTAAAATTTTCTACTTTTAAATTTAACAGGGGTTCAAAAAAATCTAAAAGCAATGCCCTGTAGCCGTATTTTACAAATTTTAAAAAATCCTTGCATCTAGAATCGTAATCAGATCGTATTTTTATCTGAAAATCTTTAGATGAGTTGTGCAATGGCACTAGAATTAGAAACAATAAATAACAAAAATGTAATTTTTTCATCATTTTTAAAATTGTTGTCTATTTTTTTAAAATTAAATTCCTTAAATACATTTTCAAGCTTTTAAGATTGTTTAATCATTTGTCATATTTTCAAATCATGATTTATTTTTATTCTTTTAGAGAAAATTTAATTATGTAACATCACAAATGACAGAATGCTTGGTGCCAAAATTGGATAGAAATGAAAGAAATATAAATTTTGGATAAAAGAAATAATTAAAAATCAATTTCAGTTTTCGTTTCAAATTTAATAATTTTCTTAAATTGATAAGAACATTTTGAAAAATTTCCGTCTCAATTTTTAATGGATTCTTTAACAGAACAAACAAAAAAAAAATAAATTTGTTTTTATTTATTTCTGTGTTTTAAAAACTTTTTTCTTTAATTTGAGTTTTTAAAAGCAATTACATCTTTTTAAAAAATAATCAAAAATCAATTTAATTTAAAAGATTTTTATTTTTATAAAGTCTTTAAATTTAAGTTAGCTCTAAATTTTTCATTAGACGTATCAACCAGAGTTGGTCAAAAGTCAAAGTCAATTCTGGACTTCGACTAAAACTAAAATTATTTTTTAAATATTTTTTGTTTTAAATAAAATTTAGCTCTCGAATTTCAATGTTTTTAAATTAAATATTATCATTGTTAATTTTCTGTAATTTGGTGCTAATATAGAACGATGAGGTCTAATGTTATAGCCTGAAAATAATTAAGTTGACTTGAGTGGACTCAAGTCAAAGTCAGACTTTGACTTTTAACGATTCTGACTTTAAAGTTTGACTTTTGACCAAGTCTGCTATCAACTCTCCAAAGATGATTCATTATTTGTTTTGAACCTTGATCATTTACCACTTATTTAGTGAGTCTTTCTTGAATTTTCAAATTAAATTTTTTTCCTCTTTTACAGAAGTATTTTACAGAAGTATTTTAGAATAATTCATGAAAATTTTTTTTTTATTATTTTATTAAATTTTTTTTATAAAGTAATAAGTTTTCTAATGAAATTGAACTACCTCCGCAAACCTCAACTACAACATTTTTAAATTTATTTTCTCCCAAATATTTGTCTATGTTGTATGCAACGACCAACGCAGCACCACAACTTGGCTCAACCAAATATCTATGATCATCTAAAGCATAATTTTAGAAAAATCACTAATTATTTAAAAAATTTCAAAATACTCAAGAATTTTTCCAGAGTCAGTACAACTTCTCTATCACTGACAACTATTGACTCAATTTTATCTTTATATTGTTCATAGTACTCGAGTAATTTGGGTGCACACTTTTTGGCGCCCAACGACTTGGCAATGCTAATTTTTAAAAGTTATTTTTTTTTTTTCTCTCTTTATTTTACCTTGTGATATCATTTAAAGTAACTAGATGTCCGGCTTTAATTGATGCATTTAAGCAGTCCGCCCCTTCGGTTTCTACGGCTATAATTTTTATGTCTTTATTAATCCAGCCAGTTTGGACAAGTCCCTCGATTATGCCTAACATTAGGCCTCCACCACCAACAGAGCAAATAATACAGTCTGGAATTAGGTTTTCAAGTTGATGACAAATTTCTTCAATTAAACTTGCGTTTCCTTTCCAGATTAGTTCGTGATTAAATGGAGATACATACAGAGCTAATGGATTTTCATTACAAATCTCCCTAGCTTTTCGATCAGTATCGTCCCATACATCACCATAAATCATAACATCGGCATTATAACTTCTTAAGTTGAAAATTTAGGGTAAAATTTTATTAACACAATTTTTATAACTTTAATTTTTGAACTACTGAAGGCAAGACAGTTTTCGGTGTTAAAACAAGAGATTTTAAATTTGATTGTTGTGATGCATATGCTGCTGCAAGACCTGCGTTGCCTTGTTTTTTTTTTAATAATTTTTTTTTCGCTTAAGTAAATTTTTACCACCCGAAGAGGACACAACCAGATTTATATTGTTTTTTAGATGGCTCTTAAATTTTTTTTAAACTAAAATAACAAAATTAATATATTCTAATTTTACTTGAATTAAATATCCAATGCCTCTTATTTTAAAGCTTCCTGATGGCTGGCAATTGTCAAGCTTCAGATAAATATTTCTTTCAAAATCATTTAAAGAATTTATCAGCGATAACTCGTGGCTCCTTAACAAAGGAGTTTCTATATGAAGCTTTTTTAATTCACTCATTTTGAAAAAAATCTTTTTTTCTCAAATAAGCATTTCTTTTTTTTCATTATCAAAATTTTTTAAAGATATGATTGATTTTTTCTATAAATAGTATAATTTATGCAAAATGTAAGTATTATTTAAAAACTTTAAATTAAATTGAGAAAATTTTTTTATCAATACATGTTATTAAACGAGTATGCCAATTTTTTCAGCTAAATTAGTTATAACTTATTTTTTTATTATTTTAAGAAAAAATTTAGGCCGCCCATTGAAAAAATTCTTTCAATATTTAGATTTTTTTTTTTTAATTCTGCTATTATAAAAAAATTGCTTGATGACGAATTAACTCATGATTTTGAAAAATACTGAAATCATTAAATTTTGAACTTTTTTTTATTGATAAAAATTAATTAACTGCCCAGCGATTTTTCACAGCGCAACAGATCAGATCAATACATCATTTTCTAAATCGGGCTTTTATGTTTCTTGATGAGACTTGTAAATTTTGGAACAAAGAACACAAACAAAAATTCAAAAAAAAAAAAAAAAATTGTTTAGCTTGCAAAATCTTTCAGCTGATACAAGCTTTGTATTTCCTTTAAATTAGGTTCTTACAGAAAAACTTTTTGAAAATCATCAAAATTATAAAGAATAGATTTGAGTGATTAAGATCAGCTTAAAATTTTTTTAGAACGAGTTTTAGATACCTATACAAAATGAGTTTTTTAAAATTTAAAATTTCTATTTGTGCTCTTGGTTACGAGATTCCAATGCCTCTTTTCTTAATCTTTTATGAATTGAAGCACAAATACATTTAAAAATAATCCTATAATATACCATGCTTATAATAGATATTAAGGTGATCTCCCATTTTCGAAATTTTTAACATCTCGCATTACCATGCATTTGTATGTTTAAAATTCACTGCTGCTCTGACAATTCATGTATTTTTTTGCTAGAAAAATTAATTAAAAGGTTGATTTTAAAGAATAATAATATATATAAATTTTCATGACCATATAAAAAAGTAAAAAAGTATTTGAAATCTTTACAAAAATCTACATAAGATTTAGATTATAGTTGATATGAAATTGCTTCGCACATTGATTTTTTTGTTTTATAATTGTTTCCATTAATTAATGTAAGAATTTTATCTGTCTGTTTTAATAAAAAAAAATTATACCGTATTCCTTCGTTCGATTATGCTGCACCTCAAGTTAAGACACGCCTTTGGTCCATGCACCAAAGTACATCTCGCCCATGCTATAATATTGTTAACTTTGAGCGCATGCTCTAATAGCGTTATCAATCGTTTAGGTCCGCATCAAACAGTGAAAGCCTTAGGTTTAATGCGTCATCAAGACTCGATTTTAAATTTTAAAAAAAATAATTTTTTTGAATCATGCATTTGGTTCAGCACCAAAGATTAATAACTAAAAAATATTAAAAAATTCATTTTTTATATTTTTCGATAAAAAAAATAATAAAATTCAAGATCTGCTGCGGCATTTTTTTTATAAAAATTCAAAAAAAAAGACTAAAAAAATTAAAAATATTAATACATCAATTCTATTAAGAATAAATGACTAATTAAACTGTTGTTTTTTTTTGTTTTTTGAACCTTTTGGTCGACCCCTTCTTCTAACTACGGCAGTTTCTTATTCTACGGAAGTTGGAATAACTAGAATCGTTGTTTGTATCATCACTGGAATTCGACTTACAATACCAAAATGTGATGGAACTTTCTTATTAAAAATGAAAATCGGACTTTCACATTGGATGGACCTACCTCCCCCATTACCATTATGCTGATGATGATGAAGGCGATCTATTAATGGACGACATTGGTGATGATGAATTTGTAGCTTGGGGTATTTCAATTTCATTACTCGTAGGTATTTGAGCTTCGGTATTATTATCAAAAAGATTCCGATCATCGTCCATTAAGTCTTCTGCGCTGTCATTTGGTCTAGATCATCTTCATCATCACCAATGTCATCCAGTAATAGATGCGCTCAAAGTTATAGCATTGGTGGGATGTACTTTGGTGCATAGACCAAAGGCGTGTCTTAACTTGTGGTGCAGCATAATCGAACGAGGGAATACGGCACTTTTAATTTAATTAAAATTTTGTTTACCAAAAAAAAAATTTTCTATAAAAAAAGATAATAATTTTTATCAAAAAAATATTTCTATTGAAAATTTTTTATCTTTTGCATGATTTTATTTATGATCTAAACAATTTATGTTATTTTATGTTCCAGCTCTCATACTACCCTAAATCTTAATGTCATATTACATAACAAAATTGAATCGAAAGAAGAGCTTTGCTATTCTAAATTATAAGTCTAATTCTATATTGCTTTGATTCTATAGGTTTTAATTAAATTAAAACTTTTTATGAAGAATTTTTATTGCTTTTACATCATTATTGGAAGAAAAAACTTAATCCAAAAAATTTTTTTTTTTTTTTTTAATAAAATAATTTTAGGGATTTACCCCTAGGACTATCCCGAACGGTTTATCGTCTTCTTTTCAGTCCTCATGTAATTAAAAATTAGAAAATTTAAAAATATTAATTAGGTTATATAAAAAAAATGATGAAAAAACAAAAAATCCAAAAGAATGAACTTGTAAAAATTTTATAGTGGAAGGTGAGAATAAAATCAAAAAAACAAGGCTTCAAGATTAATTCAATAAGTTTAAATTTTTTGATACCATTGAGCTTCGATCTGAACGCTCTGAACGTAATTTCCTTATTCACTCATTGTCGAGCATAAAGTTATTACTTTTGATTTACTCTTAATTCGATCTTATGCCTTTACCATTTCTTCTCTACATGTCATTTCCATTCGGCAAGTTCTTTCGTGATTTTTGACCTCCAAGTTATTGCTGATCCTCCCACCTTTCTTCGATGTTTACATTGAAGGGCTCTGTTTGGTATCTGTGTTAACTTCATTCCAAGTCCGAGTCTTGTTGTTTCAGTTTCTTGATACATTGACTTAATGGTTGCTAATTCTTCTGTATAATTTAGCGTTCGAAAATGTCTCAGGCCAGTTTATCCTAAGAGTCCTTCTTAGACTTTACCAATGTGAAAGGTGTTCAGACTTTTTCTGTCAGACTCAGATAATCACCAACATTCGTCTTTGTGCGAATCCATCATTGCACTGATGGTTCTTTCTAAGCATCTGAATTTGTTTATATTATTATTTATTATTATTCCAATTCATTCGAACGGCTTACGCCAAAACTCTTGCGAGCCGAATGAACTCATTTATTAACAAAAAAAAAAAATGTAAGTAAATAAAAGAAAGAGTAAAAATTAAAAGTAAAATGAGCTAGTAAGTTTCTCTAAATGGTTCTTTCTAAGCATCTGAATTTGTTTATACAGTTGATTTGTGAACCATCGATGGTTATCGGGGTATCTAATTTGGTGTTAATGCACATGACTTTTGTTTTGGCCTGATTAATTTCGAATCTGGTTGGCGTTGTTCGCTAAGTGATTCGTTTTCATGAGAATTTGTGCTTCTTTAATAGATATTAGCACCATATCATAAAGCTTAAGTCTTCAAGATTTGCTGCTAATTCTCATTGTATACCTTTTTTTCTGCAATTATCTTATTATTTAAAAAATTCTAGGGTTAATTAAAAAATTTTCTTGAAAATAACAATTTTTTGTTTTTTTTATCTTTTCAATTAACGAAGAAATGAAAATGTATTACTTAAATAAATATATTTAAATATATATGGTTTAATTTTTTGTGTTTGAATGACAAAATGTATCCAATATTAATAACATTGAAAAAGTGCGATGTTTCAAATATTTTTTTCAGTTTCAAAAAAAAATAATTTTAAGTTATTATTGCAAGCATTTTCATATTTGAAATTAAACTCTTTGGTGAAATAGAATGAGTTTAAATTTTGTGTGGAAATTTGAAAAAAATTTTGAAAATTTTCTTTTACTTTTTAGCAATTCATTTATTTATTTTTACCGAGAAAATGCTCCTTCAGAATAAAAATACATGAAAAAAATCAAAAATAAAGTAAAAAAATATAAAATAAAATAAAAAATGAATACAAAAAAAAGATTAATAATTCACTTAGAATAAAGTTTTTATTCGATTGTTGAAAAACTGGGTCTAGTCGCTTAGGTAAACCATAGTTCCTTTATTATCCAAAAAATTCTTGTTCTCAGGTTTTGTGAACTACTGGTTCACCCAATTTTTTTGTTCAAAATATAATTAGGGTGAACCAAAATAGAATTAAGTGAATAAATTGAATAAAGTTATTCAATAGAATTCTTAATTCTCGAAACTGATATGAAAATTAGTTATTATTTTTTTTTTATTTTTAATTTGAAGGAGCTTTAGAAATAGCTTAGCATTTTCTCTGATCTGGTTGACTTGGAATTACCCTTTCAACAATCCCAAATACCCAAATGCATCCTTTACTTAAATCTTAGCCTTTCAGCATAAATTAATAAAAATTAAAGAAAATTAAAATTAATTTTTCACCCTTTGTGTTTGACTTTGGGAAACATAGATTCATCTTTTTCCTAAAATTTACTTACTTCGCCAAACTTTAAATTTTCTATGCAATTGTTCTTGCCATCTTATTTTTTATCATTACATTTGCTTTTTTTCTAAATAGATGAAAAATTTTTAGAAAATGTTATGGTCAATTAATAGTTCATAAAGCATGAGATCAAGAATTGCTCCAGTAACAGGTGAACCATAGTTTACCTAAGCGACTAGATCCAGAAAACTATGTTTTCCTCTAATAAAATTTTGACTTTAGTGATAATTTAATTTCGTTTGGTGCATTTTAACAATTAATTCTATACAAAATTTCAAAAAATTTCAAATTTTAAATTTTTCTCTAAATGGTTAACGTGCAGAAAACCATTTATGATGCTTACGTGGAAAATCAGGATGGTATAATTGATGATTTGAAGAGAAGACTCACGGATCTGGAAAGCAAATATTTAGATATACTGGAAAAGAACAGCGAAACAAAGTAAAATTTTGTATTGCAAAATTTTAAAATATTGAGTTAGATTTTATTTTACTTCAGGTAAAAGTAAATATAATTTTCCTCCTAATTAAAGATTAAACAAATCATGTTTAATAAAGTTTAAAAATTTAATATTTAAAAAATTGATAAAAATACCTTTTTTTATCAAAAACTAAAAATTTTGATCTGAAATTTACATTTTATCATAAACTTCAATTTGCTGAAAAATAGAAATAAGACATTTGAGATTCTAAAGATTTGAATGTTGGGTAACTAGTTCTAGTAAAAAAAGGTAAGCAGTTACAAAATTTAAATAAATTTTGATAATTGAATTTAAATATTTGCCTTTTTTTTTAATCAAGTGTTATATTTTTTGAAGAAATTCTTCAAAATTATGTTTTTCTTAAAAAACGTTCAAAGTGTAAGAAAGTTAGATAAAAAAGTACAAATTTTCGTTCAATTTTTGCCAAATTTTAAGGCAAAATGGTTTGAGAATTTTTGAGTTAGATGCGGCGGTAATTTTTTATTTCATTTAAAAACTTTAAAAAATTTAATAAAAAATAAAAAAAATTCTAATAATATGCTTGATTCATTTCTCTAGAATTGTAATTGTAAATTTTATCTGCTAAAATATCACTGAGCTGATAACTTTTCGTAGATTTTGACTCATAAATTCGCGAATCTTTTGGTTTCCCATTAGTTACTTGATTACTTTTTTCAAAGCAATTCAATTTAAACTGATTTGGATGATAGTAAATTATATCACCAGCGTCTTTTTTTGGCCCCAAAGTCGAATAGATTCCTTGCAGCTGCAGCTTTTTGGCGGTGGTGTAAGGACTTGATATTGATTTGTTTAGAGTCTTGTTGTCGACTGAAGAGGACAATAAAGTTCTAGTCGATGGCAATTTAGCTTTAGAAATTTTATTCTCAAATTGTGCATAGACTAAATTCTCAGCCTTTACCATGGTTATTTCATTTTTTTTTGGAAAACTGTCAGGATTTTCATCATTTTTAAACAATTCCTTGACACTTCGAATTTTGCTCATTCTAGCATTCATAGCCTCTTTTTCAGAGCTAGAAATTTTAGGCTTGGGTGGACATTGTTTATTTAAATTAATCATTTTAGAGGATACAAATGTGTGTGGGATTTCTCTGACACTGACTGGATTTCGCTTCAAATCCTGGCAGAGAAATTGAGATGGCTGAAAGCTGGCTATTATTCCGCTTGATTTTACGGGCGTATTGAGCATAATTGATTTGGAAATGCTGGGCGTTGCCTGATCGCGCTGTAAAGTGGAAAACTTTACACTCGGAAAGCTAATTGTTGAATCAGCAGAGATGGTTTGAAGTGGTCGCGCCGAACCGCTTGAATACTGAGCCAAAATGGAGTCTAAATTACCCATTGTATTTCTAAATCTGTTCCTAGAAAAGTAATTATCCTGATTTTTTTTCATCAAATCCTTATCTAGTTCTAAGCTGTGTTTTGAATTGATTCCGTTCAAAAAATCCATTCTTTCTAATTCCAAGTTGGGATCAGCTTTGGCGCTTTTATTTTCTGAATTGAGCAATGCTTTAAAATGTGAATTAAAATTTTCTACTTCTGAGCTCAAAGTGTCCTTTTTTTGTCTTCTCTTCAGCGTACTTATCAAATTAGCCACGCTAAAATATTCGAAATTCAGCTCTTCATTTTGCGCACTTGGCAAATTTTCGCTTTTGTTCGAGTCCAAGAACATTTTGACCAAATTGACCACTTGTTCGGAATTGAGCTTGCTTACCTTGCTCCGACTACAAGAGTTCAAAAAACTGGTGTCTAGTTTATGATAATTTTCGCCAAATAGAGCGCTCATTAGCTTGTTCAATTGAAGGTATTCATTATAGGGTAAAGTAGTGTCCCATAGCTTGGTCATTAAGCAATCAAAAAATTTCTTCTTAAACAGATTATCTTGTCGAGCAAGAACTTGAACTAAATCCTTGAAATCGTCAGATGAATCTTCATTCGAATAGTTACTAATAGACAATTCACTAACTAGACTATCTTTTAACACCAACGAGTCATTAAAATTTTGAATTTGCTTAATATAATTTGAATCGTCAAGATTTTGATAAAGGCTTTTGGTCGAATTAATGGTGTCATAATAGCCCAGGGCTTTGTTCGAACATTTGCTAGTTTCGCGTTCGGACCCACTTTCCAAAATCGAAGTCTCTTTCACTTCTTCGTTGAGTGGCTGCGCTGAAGCTCGCTTTCGTTCCAGTAAAATCTCTTGAAGCTGTTCAGTAAAAGTCTTGGTTCGCTTAAGAGACAAACTTCTTTTTTCACTAATTGAATCGTTTTTTGACAGCTGAACTGGTGGCTTGGGCGCCTGGGGCTTATTAGCCGAGCTGATCGCGATCTTGGGGCTATCAGATGCTTTTTTCTCAAAAGAACTATCATTTATTCCACTAAGAATTGTTCTAGACAGACTGGACTTGGTTTTTATCACCGGACTAGTATTTTTTTCCCCCAATTCGGATGATTTACTAGCTGACATCATTTTAGTCTCGGTATTTTTTCTTCCTGGTGGCTTAAGGTCAACAAACTCATTTGAAATAATTTTGGCACCAAGAAAAACCGGAACTGAACCATCTGGACATTCGTCAGACCCATCACTTTCTGCATCGTGATCACTTTTTCTATTCTCTCCTGAGCCTTTTTCATTTCCTTGGTGGCAAATTTTTTTCTTAATCACTGGTTGACTTCTTGAAATGGTAGCTATTGATTGAGAGGAAATTTGAGGCTCTGGTGACTTATTTTTTCTGGAATTATCGTTTCTTGGAGGCAGTTTGGGTGTGTCATTAGGTCTTGACGAGTTGCGTCGTTCTGCGTCCAGCCTAGGGCTACGGACGGATTTCTCATGAAAAATCTCGTTTCTGACCGAGTCGTTCATCATAGCCTCTTTTTTTTTCTTTATCTTTGCCTTACGAAAGCTTTTCATTAATAAAGTAGTCAAACTGTTGTATCGCTTGGCGATTTTTTCCTTGAATCCGTTCTCGTCATCGGAGGAGTCCTCATCAATTACGTCCTGGTACTCTTCAGCAGATTGGCGAACATTCTCGCAGCTGATGTACTTTTTGGAGTTCATCAGATTAGCCTTGCCGCCTTGTTTGAGAGAGCCAAGGGTGGCGTAGTTCTCATTGTGTCCGAAATAATGAGAGTGTCTGAGGCTGGCCTGTCGCCTGTAATTCGATGTTTGAGGCTTGCAATCTGGGGACTCGGAATCGGTCAGTTGGCTTTTGTTTCCGCGGTTGAACACTTTTAGCATTACGAAACAAGCGACTAGCTAGAAAATATTCTCAGAAAAATATCTAAATTAGCAGAATAAATGAGACCAAACTATTTATTTTGATGATTTAAATAGAAAAAAAAATTATTTTTAGCATTTAAAGTAGATTTTACTTAAAATTTTCATTATCAACAAGTTTTAAAAGAATAAAGAGAAAATTAAAAAAAAACAATTGCATGCTTGAACGAGTTTTAATATTGTTTTCGAAGACTATAGTTCTTAATTTCTATCTTCGAAAATAATAACTTTGTCAGTTTTTGCTAAATTAGAGTCAACTTCTCCCGAACAATCAAAATAACCAGAACCAAAATTCATAAATGTTTTTAGAACCTTGTAGAGCAATTAATATTGATATTCTTAATTACATATCATAAAAAGTTTATTCTAAATGACGCCGATTTAAAAACAAAATATAAATTTAATTTCCAAAATCACGACATCACTCTCTAAAATGGTCAGAGAAAATTTTAGCACAAAAATATGAGTCTAGCTATTTGAGAGCAGATTTTCATAATGAATGGCGAGAATTTTGCATTAAAAATCCTCATTAAATGCTTTTTTTTGTTTGTTTAATCAACAATTGTTGATTTTGATATCATTGGATTTAAGAATTGCTCAAGGTTAGAGCTTCTAGATAAAAATTATACGCTTTATTATTGATAAAAATTAAAAAATTTTAATTCTTATTTTTGAATTAAAATTAGAAAAAAATCAAATTAATTTCGAGCAAAATAATCCTCAAGGAGTTTATTTTTAAATAAAAAATATATTAAAAAGAAGAAGACTGGTAATCTTGGAAAAAAATTCAAGTTAAATGCACTAAAACCGCTCAGCCAGCACTAGAAGAATTATTTATAAACAAAGACATGTAATAAAAAAAACAATTTTTTTTATGTTTCTATTTTGTTTATTTATTAATGATAACAAATAAAAATAATAACCATAGCTTCTACACAATGAATTAATACAAAATTTGGAAGCTCCTAAAATGACTAGATTGTTGAAAACTATTTGCAAATTGATTAAAAAATTCGATTTTTAAATCAAAATTTTTTAATATGCTATTTTTATCATATTTTTTTCTAATAGAAAACTTTGGGAAAGTTTTGCCTTTTTGATTCTAATGAATAATTCAAACTCAATTCAAAATTTTTTAAGCTTTCTAGTATCGTTCTTGATAATTAAATCTTATTTTTGGTGATATTTATTTTTTAATATCACTTTAAAATTAAAATAAAAATTATTAAATAAAACAAGGATCTCTTTTTTTATATTAAATTAAACAAGCACCAACCCACATCAATTTTGAAATTCCTTTCTGTTTATTTAAGATAATATTTGAAAAAAGTTTTTTTTCTCAAGAAACATTTTTCATTATCTTATAAATAAACTAATTGTATTCTAATTGTTGAAGGTAAAAAGAATAACTTAGTTTGTTCCGACTTGGACGTAGAAAGTATTTGCCTAAATTATTTTTAAATGATTTTAGGGTTAAATGTAATTTATTTTTTAATTTGTAAAATCAATTAATAATTTTAATAAAAATTCAAATAAAAATTTGCTTTTAATTTACTTTTGATTTTTTCGCTTTTTTGATTTCATAAATTTCCCTGAAAATATTTTTAAAGTTGCTTCGAAATTTAGGCTAAAAAAAATAATTAAATTAGAAATTTTAGTATTTCTACAACTAAATTAATAAAAACAGTTAAATCTTTTCTTTTGATAGAAATCTAAAAGATCTATTTAATTATCTTATCTTGAAAAACAGTGAATTAATGATATATTTTGCTTTAAATACAAATCGACAAGTTACTAGACTGAAACGTTCTCTTTTTTAATAGAGAAAATAAAATCAAAAAATTACATTTTTACATTATCCAAAGACACGCTAGAAAAAATATTTTAATATTTCAAGCTTCATAATTTTCAAACAGAATGAAAGAAATTTTATGAGCCTTAAACTTGTTTTACTCAATTTTTTAACTTTTAAAGCAATAAAGCTTTTTTTTATAAATTTAAATAAGAAATTTAAAAAATAAAATAAAATGGATAATTAAGAAAACGCTTTGATTTGGCACAAATAAGCGTCTCAAAATCTATAAAAGATTTGTTGACAAAAAATATGAGTGTTAATTAAAGTAATCAAATTTTCTGTCTATTTGGGTTAGGCGATCCAAAGTCATTTTAGCCATGAGGTTCACATTTCAAATGCAATCTTTAATTGAGTTACGGTCCATTTATGTAAATAAAATATTTCTCATCAAATGTCTTTGGGATCATCAAAATTAATATTGGACATTAAAGAATAAAAAAAACAATCAAATTTTGCCAAAGGCTATCACATTAAAAAAGAATTAAACATACTAATTTTATTTGAAAAAAAAATCATTCATAAAAACATTAAATTATTTTTTTTATATTTCGTTTTATAATAAATGAAAAAGTTAGTTATAGACCAACAATAGAAACTCATTTAATGTCAGCGTTCATTCTAAAATCTAAATCTTTCTCTTGAATTTTTCTCCCTCAAAAATTGCATTTTCTTGATTGGGAGCAATCAAGCTTTGAACATTGGACATTTTGGGCTTTGGAATGTTCGATTCATTCTTCTCATTTGAGCTTAATTTTCCCCGTGGTTGACTTATTTCATCCATGGCTGACTTGATAACTTTATCCTGAAAATCAGCTATTTGATATAAATTTTTCTGACTATTAAGCAACTCGTCAGTGAAATCTTCATAGTGGGAATTTTTCGGCACCCATGTACCCACGTTTGAAGAATAAAATGACACTTGATTTGAATTTGGACCATTGTTTACTTGCTTTTGATTGTTTTGTACAAATGAATTTTTAGTAGAACTACTTTTTGATTCATTTAATTTCATTAGATTAGATGTTTCATAATCATAATACAAAACATCTGTATTCAAATATTCTTTAAGGGAATCCATGTCTTGGGTGTAAAATGGATAGATTTGAGCAGGTGAATCGTAAATTCTAACATTGTCGGCTGAATTTTGAAGCGAAATTTTTTCCATTTCAGAATCGATGCGATTTAGAATAATCGAACTAGGAGTTATATTTTTGGTTTTCTCTTTGATAATCAGAGTTGATTTTTGGCAAGTCTCAAGTTTGTTTACTGGTTGCTGATTCGAGTTTGATCTATCCTTTTCGGAAGGCTGCTTCAAAATATCTTGAAAAAAATCAAATTACTTTTTTTTAATAGAAGAGTTTGAATTGATATAAAAAAAATTCAAGTAAAATTTTGCTGTTTAATTAAAAATAAATTTGGAATCAATAATTTTCTAATCCAGTATTTTTAAGATAAAACATTAAGCCGTCATATCAAAGATTAAATCGTCATATACAAAAAAAAAATTGATTGTCATATAAAACTTAAACAGAGTCCGGGGCAGAGCCCTTGCTTAGGTATTCGTGTTTGTTGTAGATTTGAGAACAATTAGTTAAAATTAAAATTAATAATTTTACTTTTAATAAATTAAAATCTTTAATTAAATTATCCATGTGACAATTTGATTATTGATATGACGTGTTAATTTGCATTCTATTTTAAAATTCATGACAAAGTTAAGAAAAATTTATTAGAATTTTAAAGATTCATTTATTTTTTTTCTTTAACACTTCAGAAAATATTTTTAAAAATATTTATTTCAATAAATGGCTCTTTTTTTTTTAAAAACTAGCTCAGAATTTTACAAATTTAAATTGACATTGAATATCTTGAATGTAATTATTTATTTGTAATTACTCAATTCTTTAATTACATTTGAAGTAAAATCAAATACAAAATGATCGAGTTGAGGTTTTTTATTTTAAATTAATATTTTTAATGCGGAACAATTTAAATTCTGAATTTTTTTTTTAATTTTTTTTTGTTTAACTAAACCCAATAGGTAACAATAACTTAATTTACATTTTTTTTCAATTTTCTTTACAAAGAAATTAAAATAAATTTAAAAGTCTTAAATTTTTGTTGGTCAGATTAGAGGTAGAAAATTTTGGGTTTTGAGTACTAGGTTGACTTATAAATTTAAAGGAAGCCAAAAAATTTACTCGAGTTTGAATGATTTTGTTTGTTGGCATTGATAGAATCACAACTTTTCGCTTGGGACAAGCGTTCTTCTTCCAGGAGTTTAAGAATACTCAGGTATCTTAGATCATAGGGAGCAGTTCGGTACTCGCTTGTCTGAGGAATCAAGTCACATGGCATACTAAAGCTCTTTAACCCCTGATTTGGAATTTTGACATATTTAATGCGGTGCTTAGGACCAGCGTTTTTGTTCAAGTAATCAAAAGAATACGATCTTTGAATGGAATGACTGACTTGTTTGTTCAAAAAGTCATCTATGCGAACAAAAACTTTTTCGCACGCATCCTCATCATTGTTCAAAATCGATTTTTCCAAATCTTTTAGATCGCTAATTCCAGTCTTTTTGCTCAAAATACTCATGTCATCTGCATAAGGCAGTTCCATTACTTTGGCTATCACGTGGCGCTTTTCTGAGCTATAGCTCCAGGTGGCGTATTTTTTCTTGCGTCTAATATTCATTTCTCCTTTGGCCCTGGTGGTGGAACTTTGGTGATGACGGATACTGGCGAACATTTTGTACACTTCGTTAGAAATAATCTGCTGCCTCAAGTCATTCGACTCAAGTTTCCCATTATCCACACTGAGCTCGACTTTGGCACCATTTTTTTTGCTGATATTTGTTTGACTTTTTTCATTTTTTTTCTCACTTTTGCCACTACTTGGAGTGGTGAACACATTTTGCAAGTCTTTGTCAAAAATGTAATTTTGTCTTTTTTGAATATTTTCCATAAAAATGGAACTGTTGCTCATACTTTTGTCTTCGATGTCCATTTTGGCATCATCTACTAAATCAGCCAAATCTTCACTGGGCAGCAAACACTTGTAGTGATTTCCGTTGTCAATCAAAAAAAATTTTTGATAAGTGTCAGCACATTTTTGATATTTAAACTTGGAATGGCTAAGTATGTCGAGCATTTCCAATTGATACTTTTGCACACACTTAAAGGACGCCAGTGCGTCCAATTTGTTTAGTTTTACCAAGTCCTCGTTGGAGCGCTGCTCATGATGCTCTTTGGTCAACGAGTCGACTTTTTCGCATATGTAATACGAGTCAAGATCGGCCTCGAGTCGACTGATGAACTCGTTCAAATTTTCCATCTCATTAAAAGACTTTTTTT
The DNA here is from genome assembly GCA_019054805.1 of Brachionus manjavacas. Classification (NCBI taxonomy): domain Eukaryota; kingdom Metazoa; phylum Rotifera; class Eurotatoria; order Ploima; family Brachionidae; genus Brachionus; species Brachionus manjavacas. The sequence goes on along the minus strand of JAHQIY010000003.1, from coordinate 8,138,139 downwards.
TGGTCAAAAACTCTTCGGCCTGTTGCCGACTGTAGTTCAAATTTTGCACTATTATATTCCTAATCAAGTCATCGCGTTTTTTGTTTATTTCCATTTGGAGCAAAAAGCTGTCCACGGCCAGCATGTTTACTTGTGGCAAATCGACTGGCGGTTTTTGATCCAGGAACATTTCGCATTCATAGATGAGCTGGGCGCGAATTGCCAAAGGCAGCAAGCTTAGATCAATGATGCTCTCTTTTTCGGTTCTGGTCTCGTTGATCACCTGGTTGAGTACCAAGTCATTGGTGTGAATAACGTGCTTGTAGTAGACTTTTACAAAGTATTTACCAATGGGCAGAAAGTAAGTGGACACATCGGTCAAGTGACTTAGCTGGTGAGCGTCTCTAAGTCGCTTGAAAATTGAAAAGTCATAAAATTTTGAATTGTTCACCAGATTGATGTAGGAGGCGTGAGACTGGCAAAAGTCCTCTTTTAAACTAGAGTCCGAGTCTATGTCGTCAATGTAGTACAAATTCATGTGGGCCACTATGTTGATGTTTACCTTGCGGTTAAGGCTCAAGTGTGTGTCCACAATTGACTTTTGGTAGTTTTGCTCCAAATTGTACTTTAGATTGTCTTCGTTTTGTTTGTCAAAAAGTATGACCAACATGGACGCTTGTTGCGCGTTTTCCACATCAAAATAGTGCAGTTGATAGTCGTTTATTTCGTTGATTAGACCATGCGACTGCATTTCACCAAAGTGCAAATTGGACTTGAATATAGATTTTTTCAAATCATTTATTAGAATTTTTAGATCAGTGTCTTTTTTGATTTTGTTTAAATTTTGCTCGAATTTAGGCTTGAGCTCAAAATTTTTGCGTATCTCATTTTCAACAGTGCTGTTGCTTCGTGCCACCGATTCCATTTGATTCTCATCTTTGTTTTTAATTTGGCGAATTTTTTCCACAATGTAAAGAGTTTCCTCATCCACCTTAATAAAATTGTTCTCTTCGCAGATCAATTTGGATTGTGAATCAGAGCCCATTTCGCGAACCTCCTTGACCATAGTCAGCTCTGTAGTTTCTTCCTCTTCTTCTTCTTCTTCTTCTTCTTCTTCTTCTTCTTCTTCTGCTCCTTTTTCTTCAAGGGCAGACTTGCCGTACACACTGTCGCGGTCCGAGTCCACAATTATTTCCAGAGATGTCTGCTTGGACGGTTTATCGGCGTCCAAATTTTCACTAAGCAAATTGGAGTATCGCTTCTGCACAAAGCGGATCAGGTCTCTGGACAAGTCGAGTGGTGATTCGATGGCGACCAGCTCTTCAACCCTCAATTGACTCTTGATCCCGTCCACAATATCATCCACGTAGGCCTTGCGGGTGGTCGGAATCAAGTGCATGACTATGTTTCTCAGCACCTCATTGATTTTCTCCTCATCTATGCAGCACTCTTTCTCCTCTCTATTATTCAAATCAATCACAATTTCAACTTCCTCCTCACTTTCATCACTCTTGGTCACCGAATGCAAACTTGATGAGCTTTGCTTGTCAATGCTGACGTTGCTTGCCGATTTGGCCTCTTCGTTGGTCAAACTTTTGCCATCGCACTCGACCACTTGTTGCTCGTTTTCTAGCACATATTCGGAGCTAATGCTATTCAGGCTTAGATTAATTGTTTTCTGTTTGTCAAGTGAACAAGAGCTTATTTTGATGTGACCATCTGTCTTGTCACATTTGTATTCGATAATTTGATTTTCGAAGAATGTTTCTTCGTACAGGTTTTTGTCCGAGTCGCACGAGTCACTTTTGGGCTCGGCTTCGTTCACACTTTGTACGAACTCGATTATTTTGGTGCTGGTCACAGTTTCGTCATCGATGGTCTCAATGTAGGACTGGGAGCACAATTCTTCATTTCTGAGCTCCGATTTAGGCTCGAGTTTGGTCTGGAAAGTGTCGATGCGAGCCTGCATGTCCCTCGAGTCCAAAACAGGCCTTATTTCCAAATTGGACTTGGGCTCGCGTTCAAAATTGCTCTGTGAGCCCTTTTTGATCTTGGTTACCGGCGAATTGGTCTTGTTCTCCTGAAATTTGGACTCGAAAATATTAATGCGGTCCTTGACGCGCTTAATCGGCACTTGCTGGTCCATTTCGCTGCTCTTCTCCTTGACTTCATTGCTGACCACCTCGTGGTGCATGCTGACCGCATTGTCCCTTGACGTGGCCCGTTTCAGTGAAGACACAAATGGATTCGGAGAGCTGAAGATGGAATTTTGTACAATTGGAGAGGGACTTTGTTGGTCATGGTCCTGTTTGAGCTTTTCTTCCTCGGTCTTCCAGAATTTGAGGCTTTCGCGGGCTCGCTGCTTCACCAAGCTTTGTTCGTTAAATTTGGAACTGTCCTTGAGATCGCCGATTGTGTAGGCGTTTTTTTTGCTCTTTTCATCGTCAAATGCTTGCGGCTCTTCCGCACTCACACTGGCACACTCGATGGTAAAGTGTTCATTTTTTTCCTCTTCTAGACTGTCCAAAGAATGAGTCCTGGCCAAAGGTACACTCATGCTAGCTTCGTTTTGATTCAAATTTTTTTTAAATTTAGTTTCACTTTTAAAGCTAAAGCTTTGTGATTCGTATTTTCTCAAAAATGTTTCTAAGCTTTTCGTATTTTCGTATTCATGCATGATTGAGCATAATCTATGTGCGCTTCTATTGCTACGACTACTCGGAGTTGTTTTTGCCAAGCTAGATTTTTTCTTGTCAATGTGAATAAAATTGAAAAATTTTCGTTTGTTTTTGTCTTTTTTATACAAACAACCCTGTTGGCCTGTTCGACTGGCCGCACTAAACCATTTAATATTCGAATTTGTTTTTAAATTTGATCTTGATTTTTTATAATAGCCATAGTCATTATCATTATTAGTGGATTTGGGCCTTTTAAAATTTCTAAAACTATTTATTAAATTTTTATTTGAATAGTTCGATGTCAATTTTGACATTGATGAGCTCGATGATGACCAAGATAATGACAAGATAGAATTTTTCCTAAATGGATTGGTTTTGTGACCAATCTCAGGGTTAATTATTTTTTCGGGTCCATTTTTTCTTTCATCTAAATAGTGGCCCCAGGCCTTCCAATCCATATTTTTGTTATTAATTGAAAAAAAATCTTGCTTCTGGTCCCTCCGATTGATACATTTGTCCGAATCGGACTCCGAGTCCGACATGTTCTCTGCGTCACGAAGCGTTTCGTCGTGTACACGACAATTAACTTTGCTTAAAATTTGCCCTGATTTGTCGCCAATTTTAAAACTAGCCTGGGGTTGGAGTAATTTTCTCAAAAAATCACTATTCTCGTACACACAAGGTTCAGTTCTACAATTTTTGTCTTCGAAAATGGATGCGGCCACATTTTCATAGATCGGATTCTCATACCACAGCTTGAAAAATAGTTGATTTTCATACATGGGCACAACTCGACTTGATTCCTCGCTGTTCCATTTCTCCACATTTGTTCCGCTCCCATCTTCTGTCTGGGTTGCTACACTCGATTTTTCCACACAAACCATTTGCTTTTTGTTATACTTTAGCACAGCTATTACCGGATTAGCATAGCGCCAGTGGGATAACTTGCAGTCTGTTTTCATTGTAGCCACATCGAATATTCTGCATGATTTAACCAAAATGCTGATCAATACTTTGAGCATTTTTTCTTCATCTTCAACAAATTTTTCTTCTTCTGGCCCAAAATTGTTGTGTGTCTTGAGCAATTTATTCATTGCGGCACTTGTACCATCAGTCAGATCAGTCGAAGACGAATCAGTTAGTAAAGACTGCAAAGAATCTTCATTCATGTCATCGGATAAAATAAATCTGTGTTCATGGTCGACTAATAAGTCCGAGTAATCCTTGATTAAACTACCATTCAGAAGACCAATAAGATCTTTGAGCTTGTTTAAATTTTTATCCTTGGAAAGAATACATTTTTGTATTTTAGGTAATTTTTTGTTGTCTTTCGATGAAATTTTTGTTATGCTTTCAATGGAAGCAGAGGAAAAAGAAGAGATGGGTGATGAAAATTCAGACAAGGTTGAACTGCATCCGAGGGAGTTTAACGAGTGGCTAATTTTGCCGCAGTGCTTAGGATTTCTTTTTTTTGATGAAAGCTTGACTGTGTCTTCTTTGCTGCTGATTTTTTCTGGAGAGTTTTTTGAATGTCTAAGCGACTTTGGCAGGAACAGAGATGCTCTTGAGCGCGATATCCTAGATGTCTTAAACTCTTTTTTATAAGCTTTTTCTGTTGATTTTCCCAGCAAGCTTTTCTAAATTAAAAGCAAAGTTGTTTAAGAAAATTTTGGATTTTTTTTTCAACTACTTTTGAACTTTGACTTGAATTGTCACTGTTAAACATGTCATCGAAAGTTTTGGATATTTTATTTTTCGAGCTTTTTTTGCTTGAATTACCAGAGTGCAAAATTCTGTTCTTGATTTCATTCAATAATTTTAGGGTGTTTGATTTCGGCTTGGTAAAAAATTAGACTGAAATCAGTAACAAAAAATTTTATCAGAAAATTTACCTTCTGAAAGCCGCTATTTGATTCAGGGTCCTCTTAAAAATTAAAATTTAGCAATCCAACTTAAATTTTCTCTGTAAAAATTTTACCATCTGTGGACATTTTTGTTGATAACAATAAATGACTCTAAAAGTATAAAATAAAATATAAACAAATAAATAGTTTGAAAGTAAAAGGAAATTCAAAGAGTAAATAAGTGCTCCAGTTGCGATCAAAGATAATCTGGACAGATTTTTATCAAGCAAAAAGATTTATTCTAAAGATAAATCGACTGAGGGTAAATTTACAAACTTTATCACATATTACAGACTCCTCTACATGCCAAGTGTTCTTATCGAACTCAAGATCAGTTGAAGATGGACAAAATTTACTCTTGATCATGTTTTATAGAGCGTGCCGATCGGGATTACACTAAACAAAGACACTAAAAAATTGTTTTGAATCACTTGAAGATTTGGAAAATGGCTTAGCAATTAAATTTTTTGTTAAAATTTCCAATTCAATTGATCTAATTAATAAAATTTAGGCTTAATTAATTGAAAATATTTAAAGAATTCAAAAAATATTCTTCAATAATGAACGAAATTCTATCTTTTAAATCATAAATCATTGAGCTAGAGGATATTTCATAAGGATAATATGCTCAAAGCTTTTTTGTCAAATTTAAAAAGGCATTTATTTGATTTTTCTATTCAAACTCATTGTTTTTTGATTCTAACTTTGATATCAGTTTCCTTTTATAAAATAATTTTTGAAGTTAATTTGACAATTATTTATTAGAAAAAAAACATTTAAATTTTGATTAAATTAAAAATAAACATTTATTTAGTATTTTCTGGCCAAAGAATTGGACTCACTAGGCCTTTCTCTTTCTTTTATAAATTCCTTCTCAATCATTGCTGAAATTAGATCCATATCAACATCAACCTAAATGAAAAAAGATTTGTATTTTATTTTCTCTAGATGGATGTTTTTTTTACTTCTTTTCTGTATTTTAAAAACATTTTTAATGTCTCTTTTTTCTCATATTCCTCTAAATATCGTTGCCTGAAGCCAATGACTATTTCAATATAGCTTTGATATTTGACAGCCAATTCTAATGCTCTTTGAATTAAAAATTAGAAAATTAAAAAAAATAAATTTAGCTTATTTACCTTTCCCAATTATATTGGTATAAATTGAGCATTATGGCTCGAAAAATCAAACCCGACTGCAGTAAAATAGCTTCAGCATCTTGAAAGTTACCACACAATAAAGCTGTTTCAGCATTCCTGATGTCTTTGTTTGGTGATTCTTTTATGTACTCTATATACTCCACTTTATCAATCTTAAAAAAAAATCAAAATATTAAGTTTTTGATTTTTAAATTTTTTTAAAAATTGCATATATATAGTAAATAAAATCTAAAAATTTTAAAAGTAAAATGTAAATTAAATTAAATAATGGATCGTTTTTTGAGAATATAGAGAAAAAATAAAGAGTCAACCATGAAAAAGTGGAATTTGTACCGATTTAGTTTTTATATTTTAGCATTCATAAAGAGTTTTGAATTTGAAAAAAATATCAATCTTCAAAATTTTAATTATTCTTTTTGTATTAACTCAAAATAATCTTTTAAAAGTTATTAAAAAAATTTAGAATTTACATTTATGAATTAAAAATAAATAAATCAGTCTCAAAACTTTTTTGTAAAATTAAAATTGGTTCTGTCTATTTTATCAGTTGATACATTTGATTTATCACCTAAATCCAACTTGAGTAAATTATTCAAAAAATATATAAAATTTAAATTGCGGAGTATTCACATGATTTAGGTGACAAATTGATAAAAGTTTTAATATTGAAATTTTTCTCAAATTCCTTTCATAAATAATGACAAATTTTGGTTATCATTTAACGTTTATTTTAATTTTAGGTTAAAATCGAGTTATATTACCACTCCTTTATTCACGAGAAATATAGACCATTTCCAAAGAAAATTAATATTATAGTTTAAAATGCGAAGAAATCGAAAATGTATGAAAATTCAAAATATACGCTTGGAAAATTATGTAACGACTGTGAAATGACAATATATATTTTATTGGAGAAAAGTTATGAATAGCAAATACCATCATTTAAAGAATGGAAGTTGTTGCAAAATATTACATAAAAATTATTGTTGAGTATAAGGAAAATTCGAACACTTGAAACCAAAAATTCAAAATCCTTCGTTTTTAAAATTGAACTTGCTACTAATCCAAAAGGATGGAATTAGTATACGGAACCCTCGCTTAACAAGCTTGTTAGTAGAATCAGCATGAAAATAAGTAGACATCGAATTTAAATAGATGAAAGAAAAAAGAAAATTTAGCATCGTTATAGTTGTATCATATTTGGCGCATTTTGACTCTTCCTTTCCTATACTTTTTTATGCATCATCGGCGTTGTCAAATATTTGAATAATTTCCCAAGTGGGCATTTTTCTTTTCTTCTTTTGAGATTCATGGACTTTTATCTACGTCTCAACATCGGTTTCCTCCTGCTGTAATATTCTGGCGCAAGCATTTTTTTTGTATAATATATTTATTAATTTATTTACTTAATGATTATTCTTTTCCTTGTTATATAATAATTTAAAATTTCTAATCATTAATTTGAATATTTAGATTGTTTTTATTTAAATAATTAATCACTAAGATAAATTAATACTCTAAATGAATTTTTATTCACTTATTTTATTTTTATAGACCTCAAATAAACATTAAAATACTTGATTATTTTATTTTTAGCTAAATACCCAATTATACTAATAGATGCTCATTTAAATACTAGCCTAAATCACATATTTTGATTTAATTTTTGATATTTACGATACTTAAAAAAAAATGTTATTTAAAAATCTTAATATACTAGATTGAACGTAGTTATTAAGAGTTACTTTTAAGTTTTGAAAATAAATATTTCTGTTTAATATTTTTTATCAAAATTAGAGATTAAACATCTATTTGATTTAACCCGTATTTATATTTAAATTGCACTGTTTGTTCTCTTCTCTCTCCTCTAAAATTTCTATTATCTACCAGACCTTTTCAAGCTGATGATGCTAGGTTTTATTTTGAGTGATTACACAAAATTATTTTCTTTTTTAAAAATTTAGAAAAAAAAAATAGAGAATGTTAATTAGTGAACATAGTAGGAATTCTGATATTAGGTTAGTCAAAAAACCATAACTGATTAATAAATCAGACGCAAATAATTTTGTTTTTTACCTCATTTAAGGCAGCATATGCATGAGAAGCTGTATCTAAATCTTTATTATATATTGCAGCACCTGCTAAAATGGCCCATAAACTTTGATCCTGGATATGAAATGAAATTTAATTAATTTAAGTTCATTTAGAGAAAAAACAAATAAATTACTTTAACAAATCTGCATAATTTAAGCGCTTCTTCCCATTTATTCGAGGAGATATAAGCAAGCAAAACACTTGCATAAGGTGGAATAACACTGTGGATATTTGAGCCGTCAGCAGTTCGCATAGTTACATGGTTTCCCAAAAAGCTGACCAAAGAAGGATTTTTTCCGAATTCACTTGAATCACGTTGATAAATGGATCTTTGAAGAAGATTCTTATCTACATAAACAATGTTCGGATAGTACCAAATAGTGAATCTAGCATCAGCTATTCCGGCTAGCATGTTATAAGCATCGTTCCACACAAAATTCTGAATATTTCCACCTTTTGAAAGAAATAATAAAAACTGTTTCTTTTTTAATATTTTATTTACCTAGCTTATTTATTTTTCGATTGTTTCCAATAACACGCACATTTGATAAAAATAAATCTCTATTTTTATCAACAAATGCCAATTTCCTTTCATTTGCATTTCCAGCTTGATCCAGAGCCAATTCAACGATTTCGTTCTAAATTTTCAAGTTAAATTTAATAAAATTCAAAACTGAAACCAACCATATGAGTCATGGGCTTTCCATCACCAATTAATTTTCCATTTATTTCAAAAAAATACACGTCTTTAATAAAATAATTGAAATTTTTCAAACTTTTTTTTTTCCTTTTCTTACTTTTATGATCACTATCTCTTACAGCTATTGTATCATTCGACACCGAAACAGTGTTTATATTTAAAATTTCTGTTCTCATTGCGGGCCATTTTGGCGTCGAAACCAGACGTCCATCATATGAATAGACATACAAACCAGCACCGTCAATTAATAAGAAGTATCTTGATTAAATTTAAGCAAAAATTCAAAAATAAAATTGACCATTTTTTAGAGAAATTACTTTTCGCTTTGAACAATTAGAGTTACACTTCCTTCCTTTAGCTCAGTAATTGCAGGCGTATTGAAGCTCTTTACACTGATAAATTTTTTTAGTTATTTTGTCCGTAAAAACACATTTTTTACCTATAAATATTGCACTGAGTAGGTGTAATAACAATTAAATATCCAAAGCCAGCACTCATTTTGATCACACGGTCTTTCAAATCTAGCTCCTCTTTGGAATCATTTTCGCAATTTCTGACTTTTATCTGTTTAGAGTCAGCTAAAGTTATTTCAAAATGTCTCCACTCAAGTCGTCTTTCGATCAAATTTCCAATAACTAGTTGACCCGAGCCACAGCCACACGCTATCTGGGTACTGTCACTTGACCAACTCATCGAAAATACACTTCCAATATTTGGTTTCTCTAATGAATACGACCACTTAAAAAAATTTTAGTAAAAAATTTTGCAACTCCAGACCAAGAAATTTACTCCAAGTTTGTCTGCTAAACGAAGAGTGTTGTATGAGCCAACTGCAAAAAGTTCCCCGTCAGGGGCCCAATTAAGACATGTAATTGGGTATTCGTGCATATAGCTTGAGTATAATTGTCTACCATACGAGTCCCATAATTTGTACCTACAATCTTCTCCTCCCGAGATTATTAGGTTGTTTACAGGATTCCAGTCACACTTTAAAATAATGCCATCATGAGCTCGCCACTTTAAATTTGTAAAATTTAATCCAAACAAAAATAAAATCAAAATTCCTTACAGTATTTTGTTTAGAGCTGGCTGATAGTGGTTTGATGGTTAAAGTTTTCCCTGAGCAGAAAAGAACTGAGTCGTTATCGGCAGACCAAGCAACAGAGTAAATTGGACCATTGGCTTGTGATAAAGAAGATCGAAGCATTCCTGATTTAGACCAGAGTTTTACTTGGCCATCTTCTCCACCGGTAACAATCATTGTTCCATCATAGCTCCATCGGATGCAAATACAAGCTCCAGTATGAGCCTCAACACTTTTTTCAATTTTTCCATTCTTGCTCAAAATCAAAAATTTTCCTGAAATAAAATTATAAAAAAATTATTTTTATCTATTTAATTAGTCATACCATCAGCTGCTCCTAATACAAAAATATCTGGAACTCCAACTTTTTTTGAACCACCGATACTTTTTGGAAACCAGTGCATATCAGTGGGGAACACGTCACTCGAAAGCTCAGTTAATTTTTGAACTTCGTTATTTATTAAGTTCGATTTGTTAATCAAATGATCATCACCTATTGAGTAAACCTCATCAGCAGTGGTCCATCCGACACAATTAATTGGTTCCGAATGCTTTGATTCTTTGGGTAAGGTAAGTTTAAATCGCATTTCCGAATCGATCTGTTTCAAATAATTTTTGAAATTATATGGAATGTGAACAATTTTGAATTCTTCAATTTTCAAAAAATTCTTTTTTATTTTTTATTTTTTTTTCTGGTTGCCATGGAAATTTTGAATATTTAAAATATTTTGTCTTTTTTGACAAACATTAAAATTATCACATGCGCTATGAGCTCATTTATAATTATTTATTTATTTAATTCAAATTAGCATCCATGAGGAGAAGTAAAATAGAAATTAAAGTTTTGGAAAAAATTAAAAAGAAAGTCCAACTTCAGCCGACCAACACTCGTTAGTACTGAGTCAAGATTATTTTTAGTGAATTGCGACAATCGCTTGAAATCATTTTCAAAGGAAAGTTAGAACAATGAAAATTATTTGAGATTTTAAAGGATAAATACTTAAATATTTGTGATGATAAATAATTCAACTCAATAGAACTGATGAAAGAAATCTTGGAAAAAAAATTAAGTTGTTCAATTTTAAAAAGTCTAAGAACTTTTAGGATTCCAGACATGTAAAAAATAGATTTTAGGCCAAACATTTGTCTAAAAAGGTTGACTAATGTTAAGAGTTTTGAGGGTCAAATTTTTTATATCGTATAAGCCCATTAAATTATAATTAAGTCAAATTTTAGTTCTTTTTACCAAAAAAGTTTTATTCTATAGTAAATATACAAATTCATTTTTGCATTTTTGTATTAAAATTCTCTTTTTACTTTAAAGTCATATGATTCAACTTTAAACATAACTAAATTTAAAAAAATTGAAAAAAAAAAAATTAAGAAACTGTTCATCAACAGTAAGGAATTGACTCGGACGGTAACAAGCTATTGAGTTTTCAATTAGTCTTTCCCATAAATCTCTAACCATGTAAAAGCTGTCAGATTTTACCCTCTCTAATCTAGTTTTTTGTTATCGAATCGGTAATAAAATAATAGGTATCAATTGACCACATCTCCTTAGTATACCGGGACAAAAAACTGCTCTAGCGAGCAAAACACCAATGAAGGCTAGTATCTCTTCCTGCCTAAATGAACAGACTGAGCAAAAACAAAGGTACATTCGAGTGCCATTTTGACCATGGTCAAATTAAAAATGGCTAAAAATGCTGACAAAAAAGTGCCATCAACTCTTGAAGCAGCATAACTAGTAGGGACAGTTTTTTCATGAAAATTAATTATTTTTCTAGCACTTTTTTCATCACTATCATTTGTAGATTTGAAGATTGTCCTTAGGCGTCTTCTTGGTCACTTCCACATTCAACTTGGCCATCAATATCATCATCACAGTTTACTTCAGATTCATCGTCTGATAAATCCTCAGAACCAATTGATTCATTTACAGATTCAAAATCATCGTCGTCAAAATCATAGTCAGAATCGTCTCAAGACCCAGATTCGACATCGTCCACATTGGTAAGCCACTACAATGGACGTACAGCTGAAGCTCTTTTTGGCATTTTTTATATTTTTATATTTATAAATCAAAATTGTTAGTGTGTTTAAAAAAACCCTCTGGACTTTTATGTTTATTTTTTTTTGACATTAAAAAATTTTTAAACAAAATCATTAAAATCATAAATTTTATGCAATTTCAGATTGAAGAATAAATTATAAATTAATTTCTGCTAAACTCTGCAAATTTAGCAGACATTGACAGTTGATGCAACTATGAATGTTGCACCATGTTGGATTCACGGAACTAATTTTAGACTTTTAGAAATAAAACTACTCAATTTTTTTACAAATTCTCTGTTTTTTTGTACTGAACTTCACAAATCCTAAAATTTAAACCTTTAAATAACTACCGTATACCCTTGCAAAGAGATGCGTGCACCAAAAACCAAAACTCAAGTTTTAGCCCAAGCATCACGTTACATCTCGCCCATGTTAAACTTTCCCCCCTTTTGATGCGTGCATTAAAATGCAGATTTTTGGTGTTTAACGCCGCGTTAAAACCCAAAACTCAGTGGAAAACGCCGAAAATCGAATAAATTCAATTAATTCCTGAAAATCGAATTTAGATGCGGCATCAATAATACATTTAGTCATAAACTTATTTTTGAAATTCAAATTTAGATGCTGGGTTAAAAATTGAAAAAAAAAATTAATTCATAAATGATTAAAAATATTTTTTTTTTATTAAAAATACATTTTCTAGTTTTAAGTGCGGGGCAAAATAAATTAGAGCCAATATTGTAGAAAAATTCTTTTTCTAGAATTTTAAACATTTGATTGATTTGAAGCAACTATCTAAAAAATACATTTGAAAACTTTGTCGATATTAACATTTCATTCAATAATATTAAAACTAAATTTAATAATTTTTATTAAAAAAAATAATTTTTCATTTTAAACCAAAAAATTTTAGAATTTTCAAATTTTTCGTTTAGTCTTCAAATTTGGCCAATTTTTTACCCATTATTATTCTTTGAGCTTTTTGTTCATCAATTAACTTTGCTCGACATTTTTTTATCTTTATCAATATTGATCCCGATATTTTATATTTGAATTTAAAAAATGAAAAAAATTTCAGTTTCAAATTTTAAAGCCAAAAAATTCGACGAGGAAGGGATTCGAACCCTCGCGTGCAAAACACAATGGATTAGCAGTCCATCGCCTTAACCACTCGGCCACCTCGTCTTCATTCCTAATACTGTTCAATTAAGATTTTTTATATCAAGATATTTAATTTTTGTAAATATTTTATTAAGATATTTTTTATTTATAATAATTTATTTAATTAAGAATATAAGAATAAAAAATTTTAATTCAAACAATAATTAAATGATGCTAATTTTTACCAAGGGTTGATAAGTATCAGATGGCTTTTTTACAAATATCGAAAGAGTTTTTCTATTCAAATCAAAAAGCGCTTTAAAATAAAAGATTAGATTTTATAAAGAATTTAATTCCATATGTCAAATTTACCTGTGGCAATTGTTTGGAGTTCACTCGGATCGTTTTTTCTTGGAGTTCTGAAAATCGGATAATTAGAATCACCTGTATCAGAAGAGATGTCTAGTAAATCTTTCAAATTCGTAGGTGCGTCAATTTCCTCCATTCTTTCTTTCCTTCTCTTTGAGCTTTTATTCAAAACTTCTTCAATTTCAATTCTTTCATAACTAAGTAGCATTTTAAAATTTAGTTTTTTTTATTCTTTAATATCTTACTGATTAAAATGATAGTAATAGTGAGAAGTATAAAAATTATGTTCATTGTTGACACTTGAAAGCATTTTAGGTGAAATAACACAATGCTTTGAAACTTTGTTTCCCGATTTTTCATCAGGAGCTATCTCATAGTTAAATAGATGAGGGACAATTTGGTTTGAAATCTTTGTGTTTTCGTTAAAAAACTCTGAATTCCAGTCAGTTTCGATGCTTCTTTGGTCATCACCAACATAGCCTATGTTCATACAGAAGCCATATGAGCACGGCACTGACAAGAAAATTTTTTCCAGCTCTTTTAAATTTTTAGCTGAAAGCATCAATCGGTTCAAAATTTGCCGAGCTTTGATAAAAAAATTACTCAATTTGTTTCTAAAACTAGTTAAATCTTACGAAAAGAATTGGTGACCATTAATTTCGGATAAGTTGCATTTACTCCGAATACAAATCCTGCCGAATTGAAGCCAAAAGCATTACCTGGTAAATGACCAGGATAACAATAGCATGTGAATTCCTCTTCTGGAGAATTTATTCCCCTAAATAACAATTTAAACCTAAATAAAATTTTGAAAAAATCCTTACTGATAATCGCTTGAGGTTATTTTACAGCTTACTAAATAAGCTGATTTGTAAATAGAGGGGGCTGCATCTTCATTATGAATTATAAAATTCTAAAAATAATTTTTTTAAAATGTATTGACATTTTCTATAAAGATATTTCATATAAAAATATGTTAATTTACATTTTCTTCGTCAAAAAGCATAAAATCAGAGCATTCCTTTAGCGTTTCTTGATCACGTTTGGTCTTTAATTCTACATCATTCTGGCTTGACACTACATGCATCAGCTCAACCCGAATATTTATAGCCATTATCTTGAACAAAACTATTGAATTTTATTAATTAAAAAATTTTAATTTAAAAAACCCAATTAAAATTAATTTCAGATCCGATTGATATTCCTCTCATTTCGTCAACATACCACGGATAATTCTTGACAATTAAATTGTAGTATCCATTAATCATTTTTCGTCCTTCTTCGGTTTGAATAAATGGTAGAATAAGTAATTTGAACTCTTTAAATTCTTCAAAGAACAAAACAATTTTTTCCTTGAACTCTTTTCCCTTAAAAATTAAAAAAATATCTGTTTTTATCATGTTTTTTCTTATAAATTAAAGGTTTTCTTGTCTTAAAATATCAGGAGGCATTTGAAATTAGTAAATAGAAATTTGGTTGTTTTAAATTTAAGCCTTTGGGAATTAATTCGTGAGACTTGAGGTCGAAAAGTCAGTAAGTCATTTTTTCTCTTAAATAATAAAAAAAAAATTACCATTGCCAGACCGACTTCATAGTGATTTCCACTGATGTAAAGTTGAGGAATACATTGCATTTTTGCTATAATATTTTTTTTTCTTTTTGACGAGAACAATGGTATTCAAAGATATCTTAATATAAAATTAATAAATAATACACTTTAACTCGTAAAATTCTTGATAAAAAATTTCTAAACTGTTGATTTTTGGGGCCTAAAATATTTAAGGAGAAAACGATAAAGTAAAACCAGTTAGTTTATGCTATGATAGGGCGTGTATGCTATTAAGAATTTTTATTAAATAAATTAAAAACATTGCCTTGTTCAAAAGATGATTTGAATTATTTTTTAATTATTCCTAGATAATTAATAAAGGCCAAATAATCTCGTATATTTTTATAAATATTCCGAACCAGACTATTCGATCAAAGTTCTTTTTAATTGCGATCTTACTTTTAGAATTGCTTCTATTTTTTAGGTAAAAATTATTAGAACTTCGCATAAAAGGGGTAACATTAAAAAAATTCGATGCTGAATAAATAACTATATTCGACTTTCAGATAACTTTTTAACACTAATTCAAATTGGTTCAACTCTAACTGTAAGGAATTTAAATGATATTAAATAAAATCATTAATTAGAGTATTTAGATCAACCACATGAATTTTGAAGGCAAAGAAATTGGTTAAAATAATAAAAAGTTCGTTCAAACTTATTTATCATGGAAAATATTTATTAGAAAAAAATTATGGATCCATAATTTTTATAAACTGAGATTAAATAATTAATTCGCTACCTAGTTCCATTTCACTCTTATTTTTTCAAAGATTATATTCAAAAAATTATTACTGCTAACTGAAATTTTGAATGAAAAAACTTGATTTTTTTAATTTGTTTAAATTTTTATTAAATTCCAAAAATTGTTGTAGATAATGTTTATTCTAGCAATATATTATGTCAACATGATTTCTCTCTAAACTTTCAGCCTTCAAACGTTTCTTTGTCTGAGAAATCTTAATTTGAATTATTAAATCTTAAAAATGTATCATTTTTATTTATATTTAACTAGATATTTATATTCTGAAGTTAATTAGCAGCGAAAAAAGGTAGACTTTAAAAAATAAATTTAATAGGTTTCTAATGAATCTATAGTCAATATGCAATGACGCAAAAACATTTTTATTTGAAAAATTAAATATAATTTGTAAATGTTTTTAATGAAATTTTTAGTCAGGTTCGAAAACTGTGAAAGATACAGAGTTGTGATGAATAAAAATATTTTTTTTTGATACAAACGCAAAAAAATTTATGTCTGGCCTAAAAAAGATCTCTAATATATTTAAAAAATTCAAATCATTATAGTTCATTTTTCTAACTTTCAGAGGAATTTTTGATTTTCATCAATTTATTCTTTTAAATTATTATGATATTATTTCAGCATTTAGCTTTACATTTTAGATGCTTAGAATCCGCTTCAAATAATTTAATAATTCAAAGAACGAAAAGCTTAAGAAAACTCTGTTGTTTCTTAAAAAGGAAATAGAAATGTATCATAGCCTAGAACTGTGTAAAAATGTGCAATAATTTTTTGATTTTAAGTAATATCTTTATTTTATGAATATTTTTTATAAATTTCTAGGCAATAATAGAAAAATATTACAATTATAAGTTTTGTCTATAGAACGATATTTGAAGTTTAAAAAATTATCAATTAATTATTTTCTTTTTTTGTAATTTTTTATTGGTAGTGTTTGTTAAAAAGAAATTCTCTGAAGTTTGCTTATAAATTCAAAATAAAAATTATAAACCTTGACCTTGTTTCCTTTTATGTTCTAAATAAAATATTGCATTGAAAATAACAATGAAAATTATCATCATAAACCTTTTGGAAATAACTTAACAAAAATTTTCTCTAAAATATTTAAAATGAATTGATTGTATTAGCTTTGTTAAAATGTATTATTGACAAAGATAAAAATAAAAGAACTTAATTCATCATTCTGAATTAAAAAAAAAATTCACAAGCTATTCACTTTAAAAAAAATTTAAAAAGCATAAAATATGAATTTTGAAAATTATAATTTCTTACCGAAGCATTATTTCAACATTTTTTTTACACAAAGTGTGAACAAAGATGCACTAACCTCCTTTCAAATTTTAGAATTTTTTTTAAAATTTTGCTCAACTATAATCCAATTCAATTTTATCAAATTAGTAAAGATATAACTTGAAAATTTATGGAAATGAATGATACCGCGCGGTTTAAGTTATTATTGGCATTTATGACTATGTTTATTGCCGTTTGCTACCCGATCGTTAAGCTCTATTTGGAAACATATCTGGACAATCTAAGTGAAAAAGCAATCATAAAATCGAATTTGAGCTCTAATTCAATTGAGAGCGAAATTATCAAAGCATGGAACAAACTGTTGAAAAAACCTGAGCGAAAAAATATCAAAATCGCTATCGGGTACCTTTTGCATTTGATTTTTAGTTTCATTAGCTTTATGAAAAGATGTCTAAATGTCACTTGATCTAAAAATATAAATTTTATTAAAAAAAAATTTCAACAAAAATTATTTCAGGTTGCTATATTAATAGATGATTAGTATTTTTTTTAAGAATGAATACAAATGTTGATTTGATAATTTCGGGTGTTGAATTTTTCAAGAAATTAAAATTAGATGAACCAAACGGAATTAAAAACCACGAAATGATCGAAAATTTAAAACAATTCAAAGAATGTTTTATGCATTTTTTTCGTAAAGGTTCAGCAGCAGAGCGATTTTTCACAAATTCAGGAGACTTTGAAAAAGTTCTAGGACTGGTCAAGGATCTTAGACAACAAGTTAGTTCTTTTCATTTTAAATTTTGTTTTCTTTTGTTTAATGTAAAAATAAAATAAAGTGGTTTATTGGAGGAAATGCGGCTTTGATGGCTCAAGGAATATCAAAGCGATTTTCAGACGCTGAGATTTTGTTGATCGGACCAGTTGGTCCCAAACTTAAAGAACTACTAAGTCATAATGTCCGAGTGTTGGATGATACTTTTATTGAAAAAGATGAAGTTCATTTAATTCTCGAGTATGAAGCCAAGGAGACATTTGAAAACATACAAACACCTCAAGCAAATCGTTTCATTGTTTCGTATGATGTTAAAAACTCAAGAATGGAGCTTATAGATGAATTTTTCAACATCACGTCAATTCAAAAGCCAGATATCACAATTATTTCGGGGCTACATTTACTTGAAACACAAAATTCAAGCTACAGGTATGATTTATTCGAGTTGAAAGTGTAAGATTCGATCAGTTTGCTATAGTCTTGTAAAAAAAGTCTGCAATTAATTGTAAAATATATAAATAAATTAATGAAAGGTTATTTAGATCAATAACATATTAAATATTTTGTAATCTAGGATTTATTTTGAGCCAATTCTAGCTCAAAGCAAGTTAATCTTTTATTGTATCTTTTCGAGGATTTTTTCAAATTTATCAATAGATTTGAAAAGGTTTATTATTGCCACAGTTTTTCAACATTGTTTATTAGTTACTACGTTATGTCACTAATTTCACTTATTGCCACTATTTCTGCCATTTAAATAAAATAGTTTTTTTGGTAAATAAAATGAAATTTTGATTTTTGATAACTCTAATTTCGGATTTTATCACTAATTTTTATCAATGATTTTATTTTTAAAAATAACATGTTAATTTCATTTAATATAATTATCAAAATTTCAGATTTAGCTTAGTTTTGTTTAGAAATAATCTAAGACAAAAACAAAAATTAAAAAGCGTAATTATTGTATAACATTCCAACATCAGACCTTTTTTCTACATTTTAATTTTTAATAAAATTGTTTTTTTGTTTCTCTTTTTGGAAGTATTTGATTCAGCTATTGTATAATCATAGCTTCAGTATCAATTAATTAAATGTTTATACTTTAGATTAAATTATTTCGATTTTAATAATTTCCTATTCAAACTGAAGAAATTAAATAGAGAATTTAGAATTTATCATCTTTAAAAAAAAGGAAATATAGATAATTTTTTGTTTCGTTATTTTTAGTGATGCAATATTTAAAGAATAAACAGCCAAATAAAATAAGTTATACGATGCATCTTTTATTTATATAAGAACACAAATACAAAAATTTAATTTTAATTTTGATTAAATTATGTATTAAATTGAATAACTATTCAAGTTTTCGAATGATACAAATTTCATAAGGGCGAATTTAGTTGTGATACCCCATTTATTGAATAAAATATTCCAAATTTTTAAGTTTTTACCCCAAATAAATTAGAATAATTTCAAAATACACAAAAAAAGGGAATTACTAATAATTACTAATAACCACCAAATAAATAAAAAAAAACAAAATTTTTAATTTTTGTAACATTTATTAGGACAGGCCCAATATCTTTCATAAGCATCCTGACTTTGGCTTTTTAGGCTATCAAGGCGAAAAAAATGCTTTTATGGCTTTGTAAAATATTTTTAGTAAATTTGAAATTTGAAATAAATTTGGAGAAATTTCTTTTTAAAATATAAAAATAAATAAAAATTGAAACAAAATTTAAGAGGCCACAAACAGTTTCAATTATGAGCTTATTTAACTGTGACCAATTGATCATAATTTTTATTCTAGTTAACTTAGGAGTTAATTTTATCAACAAACAAAAATTTTTTAAAATAATTTGCTTATCTTTTCAATTAAGAAAATAATTTTTAGTTAAATTTAAGTTCGTGTTTCCATATCGTTCCAAAATCAGTGTCTCGTAATACTTAATAAAAATAATTGATAGAGGCAGAGAGGAAGCTTTCGCAGTCTCTAATAATACCCATGGATGAATACCTTCTGATCCGATAGCCTTGTGTTTTTTCAGTTGTGATAATTCTTTGAATAAATTTTCTCTTGAAAAAGTAGTCTTTGGATCAATACTTACAGTTTTTTCAGTAACTTTTTTCATTTATTTTAAATTTAAAATTATCTACATTTTAGATTCATAGCAGCTAATATTTTTGAAAAATTTTGTTAAATCTTCCAACTTAAATTAAATTAATTTTGTTTATTTGTTTATCTGTCTCGAACTAATGCTCCTTTAGATTTAAAAATAAAAATTAAAATTAAAAAAATTATTAAAGGGTAAAGAACGAGTATTGAGCTAAGACTCCTTCAGATTAAAAAAATCAAGAAAAAAAAAAGAAATATTCTGTAATATATTGACCCTAAAAAGTGTTATTTTCTTTGGAACTTTTTTTTATTAAAAACAATTTTAATTTATTATTTAATTAATTGCTTTACTATCAAGAATTTTTAAAAATTCAAGTCAGACCAAACAAAAAAAAGCTAACAATTTTTCTTTTTAAAATAAATTATTATTCCATCTTGCCTTATTTTAATTTCTTATCTTAATATTTAAAACCCAAATGTGTGAAAAAAGTAAAATTTTCATGAATATACTTACGATAGCTAACTTTAATATTTGAATATAGTGCTTCTATAATTGCCTTGATCCATTTTTTTACAACTTAAGAAAAAATATTCATAAAAAAATGAAGAAAAGAAAAAACATTCATCATTGAAGTTCATGCATTCAAGTTTTTCTTACAAGAAATGTTGTTTGTACAGTATGTCACAAAAGTTAGAATCAAGCTGAAAAAAATAAAAATATTGCTTTTTTGCAATTAAAAAAATCGTTAAGTACAAATTTTTTACAAATAATAGCTTTTTTAAAGTAAGACTACCTAAAAATTTGACAAAATAGAGAAAAAACGGGTAAAAATAAAATAACTGATCAACAGAGATTGCATGTTTTTTGAAAAATCAGACAAAGACTGAAAAAAAAATAGCCGAATTAACGAAATAAAGAACAAAAAAACAATTAAATTGAAAAAAGTTTGATTATAACTTTTTGTGACATACTGTACAGAAGTATTCATTAAATCATTTAATCAACACTTAAAGTTCACGAAATTCAAAACTTTCGTGCTATCTGAATTCTTTATTTTCGACTCAAAATTCGTAATCTACGCCCTCGAAAACCCCATAAAAATTTTTTTTGGTGGGGGCTAGAAAAAAATTTTTTTAAAGCCAGGGTTTCAAAAATAGCAAACCCTTTAAAAAGTGGTTGTTCTTTAAGGCTCAAAATCTCAAAGATAAAACTTAAATATACTAAAAAAGTATATATATTCTGAAAGAGCATAAAATTCTCTACATGCTAATGTAATTAAGAAAAAAAAAAAAAGTGTGGCGGTTTTTGTTCGCTAAAAAATGAAATGAAAATGTTTTTTCTGGTTTAAATCGTATCTCCTCCTCAATTATGAGTCCAATTTTTTTTTTCTTAATTACATTAGCATGTAGAGAATTTTATGCTCTTTCAGAATATATATACTTTTTTAGTATATTTAAGTTTTATCTTTGAGATTTTGAGCCTTAAAGAACAACCACTTTTTAAAGGGTTTGCTATTTTTGAAACCCTGGCTGTAAAAAAATTTTTTTCTAGCCCCCACCAAAAAAATTTTTTATGGGGTTTTCGAGGGCGTAGATTACGAATTTTGAGTCGAAAATAAAGAATTCAGATAGCACGAAAGTTTTGAATTTCGTGAACTTTATGAACAAATTTTTTTTTAAATAAATTTTTTAATAAGAAGTTTTCGATTTAATAAATAAAATAAATCAATCAATCAAATAATCAATACTAATTTCTCTTTCTTTTATTTTTATTATCCTGGCAGCGGAGCAACAGGTAAAACCTTGTTCACATTATAGTATAAAAGCGATAAGTATTGAGTCCCAGTCATGATTTCGAAATAAAAAATAAATCCATTGTAAATACTTAAATATCTAAATACATCAAGATTGATGGATTTTTTATAAATTTATGAAATTATGCAAAAAAGAAGAGAACTTAACAATAAAAAATCTTAATAAGTAAATTTGAAAGTTACATCGATATTAATGAAATGAGATATTTGAATATTAACTTATTTAACTTTACTTCTTTCGTTCAAGTTCGAGTTAAAATTATTAATTGAATTTATATTAGAGAACCTATAAAATTACAAAAAAATTAAATTAAATTTATTTTATTTTAACCTGGTCATTTATTCTTTTTTTAAAGATAATAGCAAACATTATAGGTCATAAACTAATTTATTCTATTTTTAATTTTCAAGATCAGATACTTTAAAGAAATTAACTAATCAATTGAAAAATCGTGATGATAAAAAAATGGTACATCTTGAACTCGGAAGCATAAGTGAAAAGTTTCTAATGTCAACAATCTTAAACAGTGTATTTAAAACTAAATAGAATTTAAAGAAAATTAATTTATTAATTATATTATCTAAAGGGTCTTTTACATGAAATTAATTCTTTAGGTTTGAATGAACAAGAATTGCTATTTTTAGCCTATGCATCTGAAAAAGCACCACACTCCAACTATTACATGGAATCGTCGGGGCCCCTTGAATACACAAAAATTGTTGATATTTTAGAATGGGTTCTGAGTACATTCGGTTCAAAAGTCAATTCAAATAGCCGATTTTCGAGAATTCATTTTCATTATTTAAAATTTCATATTATTGCTGAAAACGAGGCTGGTGAATGGTCAAATTCAATATCTTCATTAGTAAGTGGATCCAAAATAGCTGCTAAACAAGCTTGTGGCTTTGAATTCGATGACTTGAGCAATGAAGTTGCATTGGAAGATTTTGTAGAAATGAAAATACCTTATGAAATTGATGAGAATAAGAATATTTATTTGAAAATGGACCAAGAAAATGCCTTTAAATTTAATGCTTCTGAACCCGTAATTCAATTCCAACGTGGAAATATAAAATTTTATTTTACTCCGACACTTGTATGCAAAAAACCTCTGAAAACAGTTGGACTAGGCGATGCTATCAGCTCAAATGGAATTCTTTATACAGAATTTAATCAAATTTGAAATTCGAATTAACTATAAAATCTGAATTAACTGAATTAGTTTCGATTTTCTCACAAAAAATTCAACAAATTCAGATAAATTGTGAAAAACAATTCTTTTAAAAAGGATTTAATTTTTCTACTTTTGTTCTACTTATACCGAATTTTTATAATAAAAATATTTTAAATCATAAATTCTAAAATTCATAAAGTTAGATATTCTAACTTAGGAAATCGGTAAAATTGATCATTGCGAAATTTTACTTTTGCTCTAAATTTAATTCAAAAAAAAACTTGAAAAATGTCCAGTACTTAATCTAAAATGCAAATAAAGCTTGAAATTTCCGAAATATGTTGAATGAATCTTGACGATACTGAGTTATCAAAAGCTTGTGAGATCAAAATTTTTTCAAAAACGATTCAATGTTTGAAAGTTAATATTTGATTTTTTTGGTAATAAATTTTTTTTAAATTAATCT
The DNA here is from genome assembly GCA_019054805.1 of Brachionus manjavacas. Lineage (NCBI taxonomy): Eukaryota > Metazoa > Rotifera > Eurotatoria > Ploima > Brachionidae > Brachionus > Brachionus manjavacas. The sequence goes on along the minus strand of JAHQIY010000003.1, from coordinate 8,115,043 downwards.
TAAAATTTATTAAAAATTTTAAATAAAATTGATGAAAAAAAATCAGGATTGGAATATTAAAAATTAATTGCTTTTAAAGTTGAATCGAAGTACATTCTTTTGAAAACAAGAGAAGAACATTAATTTTCAATAGAGACTTATAGAATTTAATAAAGAGAAAAATCAAATTCGAAAGCAATGAACTTTCTAGTCTAAAAAAACAAATCAACTTTTTTATCAGGTGCTTTAAAATTATGGCTTTCCGTAGAGCTTAGACAGATGCTTAGAAAAGTTCGGCATTAGCCGTCTTCTCATGTGAAGTTGTTGCCGATTTTATTAATTCAACTGAATTGAAATATCCAATTTTGGAGCTGTACTGAATACAGTATAATAATACAGTATAATAATAGAAAATTTTTAAAATTACATGCAAAACAATTATATTGGAGAAGTAAAGGCTAGGCTAAATGAGATATGGAATTTACATGAGAGAGTAAAATTAGAATTAACAAGAACGAATCTAAACTAAACAGCAAAATAAAGAATCGTGAAGAAAAATCAAGAAACAAGTATAAAAAATAAAATAAATTAAATTTAGAATTTTTAATAAGTGGTTTGTCTAATTTGTTGGTGGATAAAATTTATGCTAGAAAAAAACAATTTAAAAATGTAAAAAAAACTAATTAACTTATTCAATATTTAATTAGAGAATATATCTTTCTTTCTGTCTAATTTTTTCTCTATTTTATTTGAATTAAGGAATTCTCTATTTTACAATATATAATTATTTTCTCTAATAAAATTATTCTCGATTTTTACTAATTTGAAGATTACCTGTAAAAATAATTCTCTATTATGAACGTTCACCTCAATTTCTATTTCTTAAATAAATTCTTAAAAAATTATTTAATGAATAGATAAGAAAGAACTGATGAAGCATTGAATTTTGGTTTGAATGCATATCAATAAGGCTTGAGTGTAAACCATCAGTTTTAAGCCTATGATTGATAGAATTCTTAATAAAACAACTTTCCTGGTAAATGAAATACTTTTAATTATTTTTTTTTACAATTAGATCTGAAGAATTTTTTGATTTTTTTTAATTAATCTTTTACTGATAAAATTCCAAATGAAAAAAATTAAATATATAATTAATTAAATTTCAATTAAATTTGACTCATATTATTTTTGACCATCAGTCAATGAACTAAAAAAAAAAATTTGCTGTAAATAAAATTACCGCATTAGATGACAAATAAACTAAATATTTCCGGGTAACCAAAAAAGATGAACAATTTAATTAATGTATATCACTGAAGTAATAACTGAACATTTTTTAAATTAATTTCAATCGAAAAGGTAGAGAATGGCCTTATTGGGCGCTGGACAAGATGCAGACTTCTTGGTAACTTTTTTTCGTTTTTTTAACTTTCAAACCATCCCAAATTCACAAGCAAAGAGGCTCAATTATTATTTTGAGAGATTAAAAAAATTTGAAAAAATCCAAATATTCAAGTTTTGCAAAAATATACTTTCAAAGATACACCTAATCCATTCATCCATGGAATAAATCATTTTTTGACCATTTAAGGTAAATGTAAATAGTAATATAAAAGGTGATATGATAACATAATGATATTGATTAAATACATTTCTGCATGTTTCTGTAAAAGCTTATTATTAAGCCCTTTATTTAGTATTTTTATTAATGATGTAAAAAAAAAATAAAAAATTCCTTCATTCTTCTGATTGCGACTTGATTATTTTATGCATTTTTAAAAACAAAAGAAATTTTAAGAAACACCAGTAGTTGATTAGTAAATTTTTGCGGGTTTTAAATCAATTTTTATTTTTGTCATTTTTATAAAAAAAATTTTGTCATCCCAAATTGTTTTATTTTGTCCGTAAAGTAGGATTTATTTTTTAAGTCTTAAATTTCTAAATAAACATTTAAAAAATAAAATTGTTGGTCAATTAGTTTTTTTTGTCATCTCAAAGAGAAAAATTGTTTAGTCCCATAAAAAGTTTGTCTTGTCTTTTTCTTTTTTCGGATTTAAATTCCATCGAATGTTTTGAACAATCTAGATTTGCTTTTATTTTGTAGCTTAGTTTTTTAAATTGTTTTTGTATCTAAAGACAAAACAAAAGCATACTCAAAAATTTCATGATATGTATTTTAACATTTTAATTAAATTTTTTATTCAAAAGATGCTAAGATCGTTGGCTAAAAGAAACCTGAGAGAATTTTTTTTATCAATAAATCTTACTAAAGATAACTTTCCAAATAAAATATCACATAATGTAATCTCAAACAGTAAAATTTCTTTGGCAATGAAAACTCCATCCAATTCAATTAATCAGATAAGATTCTTGAGCAAAAAAAACGATTCTAAAAGGCAAATAAATGTAAAATTGAGCAAGAAAGCTTTTCAATTGAAACCTAAAATAATTTGGATCATTTAAAAGTCTAAAGATGAATTAGAAGAGGACGAAGATTATGAAGATCTAGAAAGTGATGACGACGACTTTATCAGTTCAATCGATACTTCACAATTTAGACCAGGATTTAAAATTACACAAAAGCATGTACCATCTCTACGAGTAGATACTGTAATAGCTTCTGGTCTAAACATGTCCAGAAAGTAAATTTCAGTTTTATTTTTAGGCTAATTATATTTTTAATTTCATTTTAAAAGGAAGATAGATGACAATTTTTATTCGGGAAAGTTAAGACTTAATGGAGAAAAAGTTGTCAAAAAAAGTCATTCTGTAAAATTCTGTCGTAATATTCAAAAATTTTAATTTAGCTAAAATTGTTTAGGTAAAAGAAAATGATAGAGTGGATTTAATTGGTGACGTGGATGAAAAAATTGGAAAACGAACTCTTAAACGAGTTTTTCTCTACAAAATATTTGATCAAGCATCAAAAAATAATAAGCCTAAAGTTGTATTAGTCACATGGAAAGCAGGTCTATTTGAAGATGATGCGTACAAAAATATACACGAATAAAGTTTATTTTTAATTTTTTAAATATAATCATAAGAAACTAAAATTAATAAAAAAAATCTTTTTATGGTAATAATTTTAAATGAGTCTCATTTGCCTCTTTTTAGAATTTAGAATTGATTGTTGTTGTCTGATCAAAGCATTTGGAGTTATTGCTTAGTGACTTATGATTAATTTTTGGACAAAAATCACACACATTTTTTTTTCTGTTTTTTTTTGGAAACATGTTACAACGAAATTCGCATACCAATTCTAAATTACGCAAAAGCATTGATGGTTTGCTTGATGATTTAGAAATTATCTGATTATTTCTATGAATGATATTAGAAATCATGTCATACTCTGGTGCAAAATTTGCCTTGAGCATCAATTGATCAAATTTCAATAGATTACGTTTATAATTTTTAAACTTTTCTCTAAGTTTTGGGTAGTTTGGATCAATGCACGAACTAGCTCTATTGAGTTTCATGCCTATACTTTTTAAAGCAATTGATTCATTGAGTTTTAATAAATCTGTCTCAATAAAACTGCCATCCACAATTAATTTCAAATAAAATAATTTGATTAAAAAAACAAAAATAAGCATTTTGATATTTTTTTTTCGTTTTAGAGGTTTTTTATACAGTTTTGAAAAATTGCCTATATTTTCCAAAGAAGATTATACTTATACCGTTGGTTCACTTTTAATTAATTTTTTGATAATAATTAGCCTTGGGTTAACTTCCTTTTTAAAAGATAATGAGAGGTGGTGGTGTATTGGGCGAAGATTTATACTTCTAATTTAAAAAAAAAGGGTTCCAGGGTACTCTCAGTATTTTCATACTAAAAATGATTTGATAAAATTCATCGCAAAATAAGTATTATGGATGGTTGTTACCATTCATCTAAAAAATCTGTCTTAGATAACAGTGATTATCTTGCCTATAGAGCGTGACAGTACTCTCGGGGGTTAAAATATGGATGTAAAGAGTGTGAAAAAAATCTAAAATTATTTCCTCCTAATTTTTTGAATATTTAAAGTAGAAAAAATATTCAAAAAATTAGGTGGATAAAAAATTATAGTTTCTAAACATAGGGTGGTATATGACGCCAGCATTGCGATGAAATTAAAAAAAATCTTAAGCTCACAAGTAAATATAAGATTCATAATATATAAGGCTATTAAGTAATTGTTAGTAAAAAGAAATGAAGTAGAACCTCATATTATGTAAGCATTTATTGTTTGACATGGTAAGGAATCGGCAGACTAAAATTCTTGATCAAATTTCAGATTTCAAAAATGATCAAAAAACTTTAAAAAATTCGAAATTGAATTTCATCGTAGAACTTACATGTTTTTAAGGTTTTTAAGCTTAATTTTTAAAACTTAAATCTTAATGGGATTTTTAAAACTGGATTGTAGCCTGTAAACATGAAATAAATATTTTCAATATTTTTTAGGATTTTAATAATAAGAGATTAATTCAGCATGGTCAAGTTATTTTATTGTTTAAACTATTTTGAAAAAAGGGAACAAAAGGAAAAAAATCTTATTTAAATTTTTTATTTGAAAATTTTTTTTGGTTCTTGATTTCATCTTAATCGTGTTTACGAGAACAAATCAACAAGATAAATTCGAGGGAAGATTTTTAACCTCAGAAAATAAGTCATTATTTAGAAAGTCAGTCTTAATGAAAATTGTATTATTTTAATAAAAATAAAAAAAACTTAGTCATAGCACAAGCAATATTTAAGTAAATAAAACGTTGGAACAGATTTAAGTCAAAAAACCTTGTCTTTTTGTCTTGATCGAAGCTTAATAAAAATTTTGATTAGATACATTAAAAAAAATGTGTTTTATAAACTCTTTAAAATATCAGAAATTTTGCATATTATAAATATGTTTATACACAAATTTTTAGAGGCAAAAATTTAAAAAATGTTTTTGTTAAGTATTTTTCTAATCGATTATTATAATACAAAATTAAAAATAATACTTGTATTTTCTTTTTTATGCTAACAAAAACAACAGGTGAAAGATATTTAGTTTATTTTTTATTAATTATCATTTATCAAGGTTTTTAAAAGGATGCATATTAACCTGTCATGTCAATAATTAAATTGAATATTTTAATTTATTAAAAGTTAAATTTAAAAATTTTAATTTTAACTAAAGTTCTCTAATCAACAACAAACCCGAATCCCTATACCAGGGCTGTGCCCCGGACCCCGTTTGATTAAATGTGACAATCAATTTTTTTTTTAATCCGATTTAATCTTTGATATTATGGCTTAATATTTTACCTTTTTTTAAAGGGTTTTGGATAATTGTCTAGAACTTCCAAAAATTTTTAATAATTTAATGTAATTCTCTTTTTATTCAATTATTTAGGGAATTAACATTTAACAATAGTCTGGAAGTTTTTTTTTTTTATTTTTTTTTAATTGCGGTGTGATTGATCAACTCGATGCATTAAACCTCTGTGCCAGATTGAAATAAAAAGTACTGGAAAAGGAGATGAGTGCCTCCCCATTATCTGCTAGGATAGAAAAGCGACAATTATTTTAGTTTAAAAAAAATTAATTCTTACAGGACTTTATTTTAAGTCAGTAAATTAAATTCAATTACTTTTAAAATAATATTACGAGGAATGCTTGGAAATTTCAATGGGAACTTGTGGATGAGCAATAAATTTTCAAATGACAGCCTATTTAGTGACCATCTGGATATGCAGTGAGTAAAGAACTATAGGATATGCAATTAATATTCCCTTTAATGAACTAGATATAAAATATGAACCTATAGGTTAAGCTTCTTTAAAATTTAAATCAGACAATTTTTTTACCCGCTATGAGTGTGAGTAAACGCTGCTTTAACAAAATTCATGATATGAATTTTGAATTTCTTTTCAAAACGGGTACCCAGTCAATTCTACGAGTTGATGAAAAATAACTTAGCTATTTTTAATTTTTTTAATTGAAAAAAATAAAATCTCTATTCAACAAATTAGGCTCTTTGAGTATTGAAAAATTTTAATTAATTTATTTAGCTGAATATGCCGAGCAATGTAGAAGAGAAAGAAAATCAACCAAAATCAGTGTCACAAGAAATTTTAACCATGGTAGTTGATCATGTGTCCGAGGTTGAAATGGACTCGGACAAGGAGAGCGATTTTAATGCCTCAAAAATACCCAAGCGCAAATTCAAAACCGACTCTTTAGATGACCATGCGGTCTATGCACCAATGGCTGAAAATTTAAATGTCGTGAACATGATTGATTCGGAATCAGCAGAACCAGCTGCGAAAAAAAAATGCGATCCAGACCACAAACAAACTTCAGCCGATTCCTACAGACCATTTTATTCCATCATTTGCCCAAATTTTCTCATTTGCATCGAAGCTATCAGCCAAGTATACACAAATGAAAATGAAATGCTCCAAAATTTACAAATTTCTAAATTGAGACCAAGTGGCAAGCTTAAACGTGAAAATCCCGAGATCACACTTGTCAAATTTATGGAAAAAAATGTCAAATTTCGCGAAGAACTTGATAAAAATTTTCATTTTTACATTGGCGATCAAACAATCAAATTGTTCAATATTGGACCAAAATTGGCCAATGTTGACTTTTTGAAAGAAAATTTCAAATTTTATGTTTACGAGAGTATTTATGATCTAGAAAATGTATCGGCAAAATTGGACAGTGCTGATCTCCGAATGCTCGGTAAGAAGCTAATTGAGGCGGAAAATCGCGACCATTTTTTGATCATCAGTAATTTTGACCAAGCAAATCAGACCAACTGTGGAGAAAGCAATTTTTTCCTCAAATTCGACAAGACCCAGTTGACTAACTCTGTCCTGAGACTGACTGCCTCCAATCACATGAGCATTTTATTAGATAAATTGGAATGCTCCAAAGATTCTATTAGCCTTAGTTTCAAAATATTTTTGTCTCCCAATTGCAGGAATGATCACTTAATTAGCTTAGATCCTTCTTTTATTTACTCTAGTTCAAAATGTGCCAATGACATAAATTTTGTAATGGGTCACTTTTTTGCCAGTCTACACAGCACTCCTAGCATGGCCGCATTTTACCAAAATAATAATTCAGACAAGTTCTGCGAAAGAGGAGACCACAACGAGTACGATATCAAAAACAGAAATGAGAATTTGTTCGACTTGATTTACCAACTGCACAAAGAAAATGGTTCATTGAATGAATTGATCGGGTGCCGTGATGACTCTGCTATCCAACAATTGAGCAATCTCAGACCGACACTTAGGCCTTATCAGATAGAAGGAATTAAATGGATGCTGTTCAAAGAAAATTTTAGCTTTGACCGGTCCATGGTGTCCCAGTCTGCGTCAGAGCTTCATCCGCTGTACATTAAGTTGGTCAATGCCAGAAATGATTTTGTCTATTATCACAAATTTTATGGAATTGTGACAAAAGAAGCACCGCTAAAGATCAGGTCTTTGCCTGGCGGGATTTTGGCCGATGAGATGGGTTTGGGAAAAACGGTGGAAATTTTGAGTCTTATAATGCTTAATGTGAGAAATGATGATTTTAAATTTAAATTTGAAAAGTGTCAAGTTGACAAAAATAAGCGAGAACTTAACAAAAAATCTTTTAGCTGCCTTTGCGGAAATACGCCCGAGCATTTTCAAGTAGATTCGTTCAAGCGTCATCAGCAGCATCAAAATGACCAGTCGGTGTACCAATGTGTTGCTTGTTCTGTATGGACCCATTTAAGCTGCGTTAATTACCGAGGCAGTAGGCAGGAGTTTTTGTGTCTTGAATGTTGTACCAAAGTTGCGCCAATAAAATCCGGATGCACTCTGATAGTGACACCGTCAGTGATAAGCTACCAGTGGGCGGATGAAATAAGAAAGCATGTGGACAAAAAGTTAAATGTTCTTGTTTATAAAGGAACAGCTTCTGGCTTCATTCAGCCAAGAGATTTGGCCAAATTGGACATTTGTATAACCACATACGATGTTCTAAGCAGCGAGTTGGCTCATGTTTTTGCCATTGAAAATCAGAGATCGCTGAGAAAGGCGAAAAGATTTTCGAACATACCAAGTCCGCTTATTTATGTAGAATGGTGGAGAGTGTGTCTTGACGAAGCTCAAATGGTGCATTCGACAAATTCGCGCTGTGCCGAAATGGCAAATAGATTGCATGCCATTAACAGATGGTGCGTCACTGGAACACCCATTGGTCGTTCTCTAGGAGACCTTCACGGCTTGTTCACGTTTATCCGCGAAGATCCGTATATAAATAAAAAATGGTTCAAGTACTGTCTATTCGAGCCATTTCAAATGGGAGACAAAATGCCAATGGCTAAAGCAGTCAGCAATGTTCTGTGGCGCACATCCAAACGATTTGTAGAAAATCAGATAGATATACCAAAGCAGACAGAGATTTGCTATTGGATCGATTTTTCACCTTTCGAAGCTCATCTGTATCAGCGAGTCTTGGAGTTATTTAGGGAAAATCGAAGGAATTCTTTCAAAGGAACCGAAATCAATCAGTCTAGTTCAGAGAGTTCACTCAATGAAAATCAGCTGGTTGATAGCTATTTTTCCAAATATCTACAGGACAATATGAGACTTGACGAAATTGAGAGATCAATTATTGATCAGGTATTACAAGTTTAATTTAAGATTTTAAACTAATTATTTGAAAATGAACAAGATCTTAGCACCAGTGTTGGATTTAAGGCTAGCATGCAATCATCCTCAGTTAATTCTAAGAAAGCGCACGTTTATGGCACAGGGTCATTTAGCTAAGAAAAAAGAAAAGTAATTTTTTATTTGGAATTAGGTAAAAAATTTGCAATTTTTTTCATTTTTAAGATTGCTGACCATGGAAAAATCGCTTCAAATTTTGACCAAAAAAACTCAAATAGAGTGTAACAGCATTTTTAGAACAATGACTATGCATGCGAATGCAATAGCTGGTCTACATATTTTACAAGATCAGGTAAAAAAGCTTGTGTATTGATTTATTATTTATAAAATTAAATATTTGTGCAAAGTCGCAAAAATATGAAAAGCTAAATATTTAAAAATCTAAATAGAATAAAAAAAGGAATAATTTAATTATATACTTAGAAGGTAAAATGAAAAATAAAAAGGAAAAAATCAATTAAGTGAATTTAATTTTTTTTTCAAAGTTGATGAGTTGGAATTTTAAAGTTTAATTATTTATAGTAGAAATTATTTTATAAAAAAATTCGTAAACAAAAACCAAAAACCTGAATTTTCTGATTTTTCACCCATCTTTTAGCAATCATAGTCAATTTTTTTTAAATTAAAGAAAGAAAGTTTATAGTAAAAAATACAATTTTGTAGAATCGTCTTTTTGAGAGAAAGAAAATTATTAATTGCTATTTATCCATTAAAAAAAAATATTTTAGTCATTAATTTAGTTTTTTTTTAATAAACTTACTTTTGTTTAAACACATTCTAAATTGAAATAAGCTAATTTAATAAAGTTAAAAATTTAAAAGAATAAAATATGAAAAAAAAATTTAAATAGACAAATCAACATAAATGATTGACAACTTTCACATGTTTAAATATTTGAGAAGAATTTATAAGGTAGCAATCACACATTGGAGTAGCATATTCAAAATACCTTGATTCGAAACCTTCTTTAAATTCTTCTACCCGTTCGATAACTAATGGAAAAGAATGGTTCAAAATTTCTTAAAATTAAAATAATAAAATTTCTTTCCCTTAATTCAAAAAGTCGGTCTGAGATTGTAAGTAGTGTAAGCTTATTGAAGACTTTTTGGTGCATAATATTGAAGGGGTATAATATTTTACATTTAAGATATATTTAAGACATTTAAGAAATTTTTCCAGATTGCAATTTTTACTTTAATCAATCTTTTTAAATCATCTTCAATTTCATCAAAAACTTAAAGTTAGTTTAGATGACAATTTACTTAGTTAGTTGAATTTTTGAATCCGAAGAAAAAAAGTATTTTTGAGTGACAACTAAAATAAAGTCCGCATGGTTAAATGGTTTTTCACTAAAAAGTTATTAGGATTAGAACAAATTCAAATTAACTTTACGGCCAACAAAAATAAGATAATTAACAATTATTGAAATTAACGTATTCCCTCATTCGATTATGCTGCCCCACCAGCTAAGACACGCTTTTGGACTAAGCGTGACCACGGTCTTAGACCCGCATCAAACTCTGAAATTCTGAATTAAATGCGTTATCGAGACTTGATTTTAGAATAAAAATCAAATACATTTCTTAAAAATTATTTATTTGGTGCAGCACCTAAAATTAAGAAAAATAATTAAAAAAAATTTTTTTTTTATTTTATTCGATAAAATTATTTTAAAGTCAAGTATTAATTCAGAATTTCAGAGTTTGATGCGGACCTAAATCCGTGGTTACGCTATTATTAAATCATGCATTCAAAATTAAAAATGTTAAAGTATGGGAGAGATGTACTTTGTTTTAAGTTCCAAAGCGTGTCTTAGCTTATGGTGCAGCTTAATCGGAAGAGGAAAAATGGTTGATGATCTAGCTTATATTTTTATTCAAAATTAATGAACAATGTAATAAATATAAAAGTTTAATTTACACTGAATTTTTAATATTTTTTCTTTTATTTTTAAATTATTTTATTTCTTTTAAAATTATTTAAACTCTTCTTAAATCATACCTACCATATTCCGAAATCCTCCTAAACCGAAATGCATCTTTGGTGCAGGCAACACACACCATCTTGCGCATGTTAAAGCAGTCTTAACTTACACCCCATACTCTAAAGATGTATTTTAAGCATTGAAGAAGCAATAGAATGAAGTTTTTTAAGTTCAATGCGGCATTAAAGCTTTTTTCATAGAAATTAATTTTTTTTAATTTTGCAGTTGATCCACCGCTATAAATTGAAAAATTAGAAAAATTATTTATTACTTTGTTTTTAATTTTTGAAAGAATTGAGCTGAAATCAAAAATGAGCAAAAATTAAACTGAGAATAGAGAAAGCATTATATCCCAAAAGAGCTCATTTTATCTCCAAAAATAAAGTTTTTTACCTTTTCATCTTGAACTAAAATTTAAAAAAGCTCTTCGATTTCTGACTGGGAAAATTTTGTTAAATCCTGAGGCTAACTTTGAACTTCTCATTCAATTTAATATTTTTACATTGCCAAAATTTATTCAGAGTAAAACTTTTAAAATAAACCACGCAATTAAATTTAAATTCAAATGGCTAATAAATAATAATAAGCAAAAATTGTATTTTAATTAAAAACAAATTTTTGATCCAAAAAAAAAGTTTAACTTAAAAATTCTAATCAAACTAATAATAAAAAAATCGGCTTTTTTAATTTTATGAAGCAGACGATCATTTGGATGCAAAAAATTTTGGATTTTTCTTTAAATCTTCGAATTTTTATTTATATTTTTATCTTTTGTTTTTTTCTTAAGCTTTCAAACGCAATAAAAATTTACCAAGAAATTTTGGATTCGGAGAAACACCATGAGCACAACGTGAGTTTAGACTTGATTCAAAAAGTGCACACATATCACAATTACATTGAAATAATGAAAACAAATTTAGAAAATAAAAATAAGGAGTTAGATAAAAACCAAGTCAAAAACCTGCAGTCACAAATCGAAGACTTAAAAATCAAACTAAATCAATGTGAAAAAGAATACAAGTTAGCTTTTGTAGAAAAGAAACTCAAGGAAGAGCAAAAATTCTTGAAGAGTCTAGAAAATGTTAACTCAAATCTAAAAGATAAAAAATATCCAATTCAGCTGGTCAATTTTCTTGAGATCTTGGAAACTATAAAAACTTCTGAGCATCAAAATGAGTTCTGGGAGCATTTAAGCAAAGAATTTTCTACAATGAATTATTTGGATGGAGACGAAAATGATCAAACTCAAGTTAAATTAGCCTACACCTTTTGTGGACGAACAATCAAAACCATAAATGAACTTGAGTTTATATTTACCACCGAATTTGAATCATTGATTAGTTTCCGTGATGATTTACTAAGCCATTTACAGGGTTTTCAAGGTGATATTCAACATGAATTGGTATCTAAGGCAGCTGATTGTCATTTATCAGGAAATATAGCCAATTTAAGACCCAATCAGGCCAAAAAAAACCAAAAGTGCGAGCTTTGTCAGTCAGACCAGGCTTTTAAGTCTTACGCAAAACATTTATTTTCGAACTCGACGGATGCTGTTAAGCTTCTGAGCAAGCAGGAGGAATCCGATGATGGAGAGGATGAGATTGTAATGAGCAGAACTACCAGTGATTTGGAAAAAGTGGTCAAATTGATAAATTGGTATTGCAAATCGGAAAAAAAGTTAGTTTCATTCAGTGAAAAGCTGAAAGAAATACTCGAATTTTATACAATGATTAAAACTGAGTTTCAGCACTCGCGCCAATTTTGGGTCAGTGTTTTTACATTAGTTAATTCTATGGATGAATTGGAAATGGCTAAGATAAGACTCAGGCTTATCCAGCCTGGAGAGACAAATACAGCCAAACTGGATTACATTATTCACCCAAGTTTAATTAATTACCATTTTATGCGTCATGAGAGTGAGCAAAAAAATAACAAAGCATTGCTTAGCAAAAAGCTTGGTCAGCTTATTTATTTGAAACATTCATCTAAAATATATACTCTGACTGAAAATCAAGAAAATACTGACCTATGTCCCATATGTCAATGCAATTTAGGCTTTGAGGTTAAAAGATTTAAATAATTCATTTTTTTTATTATAAAAATTATATTTGTTTTTTTTTTAAAGTGGTTTATTCTTTCTTGTGGCCACTTGTTTTGCAAAGATTGTTATAACAGTTTGTTAACTACAGAGAATTCTTTTTATCAAAATTTAAAACGATGTGTTCGGTGTCCTATGTGTAGAGAAAATTGTTTTCATGATGAATCCCATTTGGTTAGTACAAAAAGAATGATTGAGTTGAGTCCAGAATCAAAAAGCAGCAAGCGATGTTTTAAATCAGATGAAAATGAGGAATATTCGTTGGATAAGGAATCGCTTATTCTCAAAAATGTTAAAATAAAGGTATTTAATGAAAAAAACTTAAAGTATTATTTTGAAATTAGTCTTATAAATATTTAAATTTGAAGCAAAGCTTTAAAAGCGTTATTTTTAGCCTGGTCCTCAAAAATTTTAACCTGAAATTATTTTAGTGATTAGGTTTATCTTTATCTAGCAATTTCTTCGGAGCCCATAATTTTCCTCAACCCTAATTTAAATAAAAATAGACCCCTAAATTAAAATTAAGACTAAATTATAAAAAAGACCCTAACATTCTGACTACTCGAAACTTTAAACCAGGGCTCTTCCTCGGACTCTGGCTGTACCTGCTTCTAATTTAGATGATTTTTTATTAAAATTGCGGTACCAAAACATTATTTGCCTTTCTTGAGAGTCTATTCTCTCAAAAAAACTACTATCAGATTCACTTTCCAACTCAAGTATTTTAAATTTGCTTAATTAAAAAAATGTATTTTATTATAAAAATTTAATTATTAAATGCATATAACTTTTTATAAAGTAAATTTATTTCATTGATTAAAAAAGTAATTTTAGTAACAAAAAAATTTATCGTGATGTTTTATTTACTTTAATGAAAAAAAAATAACATTATTAATATTTAACCACAAATTCACTAAAAATCTTTACTAATTTAGTTAAAAACCAAAAAAATTAAGAATACAGTCCGTTCCAAATTGATTTGTTGAACACCTTACTTGCCACAAAAAAAATCTACAAAGCCTTCCCTTTTTTCCTTTCAATAATTATATTTTTTATTATTAAATTTTTAGAGAAAAAATTATGAATTTTTTTGCTCAAGGTTTTAGCTATCTTGTCAGTCTTGAAAGGTAAACAACATTTTTCTATATTTAACTTTCAGAGTTTGGCACCAACAGATGATAAAATTCAAAAATATTAATCATGTGGCATCTAAACAAAAAATTATCTTTGAAAAAAATTTGCAGCAAAAAATAAACTTCAAAAACATTCAAGTAAGGAAAGGGATCTGAAAAAGATAGGGTAAATGAAAGCTAATGAAATAATATGATAAAATAATAATTTACAGAAATATTAATTTACAGTCTAATAACCTCCGTCAGAATCTCTTAATGATCTATATGTAAAAATATAGAGGAGAAAAAACTGAATCATTTGATATTTAGATAGTTATTTTAGGACTGTCTTTAAGGAAGTTATGAGCAGCCGAAAGAAGACATACCAAAAATGAACCAAACTAGAAGCGATTAATTTTTAGGAACTAATATTTTAGATTAAAAAAAATTCAAAATTAATAACTCTTAAATGCCTAATTTTAAGCTGAAAAATCCATAGAGCTTTGAGCTTTTTCAGTTTTTGGCATTTTTAACCAACAAGTCCCCAACAACCCTCAATTTACTCAATTTCTTAGTCTTCTAAAATATGCGATGGACCATCGCTTATGCAGGTAAAATATCATACTTATCAAATCTATCATTATTTCAGACGACTTAGATACAAAAAAGGTATTTATAATTTTAATAAAATCTTTAACTTAAGTATATTTCCAGTTTCTACTTTCCAGTTTTATTCTTTTTTAAATTTATATTGGGTTTTTCTCAAATAAAAAGGATATGGGACAATTTGGATAGAAATCCTAAATGAAAGTTGGGTATTTTCATTGTATCTCGATTAGATGATTTAGAATATATAATTATTTTATTTATTTGACAATTAGTTCAAGAAATATGGCGCCTAAAATTTTCAAAGAGAATAACACCAAAATACTCATAATTGTATGAGGATTTTAAAAACACAATTTTTGATTTAAAAAATTTGATAACAATATTGTAAATAAAAAATACCTAAAATTTTGAGTATGGTCACTTTAGGACTCTTAGGACCCCATTAATTCTATCGTTTCTATCAGTAAATGTTTTATTCTTGATTTTTATTTTGAATAAAAGAAAAAAATTATTTCATTCAGTATTAGACATTTATCATTTTTGTAGTCGAGAAAGGAAACTTCGTTAAGGGCTAAAGAAAATAAAGTGTATAATTATCTTAAAGTGGTTTCTTAAAAACTGGGACTAAATTTTTTAAAATAATTTTAGTTAATTTTAACATTTTTATCATTTGAATTTCTATCCAAATTAACCCATATCCTTTTAAAAAAGCATCTGTTAATTGAAAAAAATAAATAAAGGTATTTGATAAGATTTTAACAATTTTAACATATTTATAATATTCAAAATGTAAAAATATTTAAAAATATTAAAATTTTATTGATTTTTTTTATTTAAGGGAGACTCTAATTCAGCAAAAGTTGAAAGTATTGCCAAATGTTTAGTGAAAATATTGGGTCAAGAAAAAGATGCAAAATGCCTTGTATTTTCCGAGCATATCACAATGTTAGACTTAATAATTGATTTGCTCAACGCAAATTCAATAACTTTTTGCTATGTCAAAGACAGTGGATCATTCCAGAAAAAGATAGATATGTTCAAAAAAGACAAAACAATTAGTGTTTTACTCATGCCTTATTCGTTTGGTGCCAATGGCCTAAATGTAATCGAAGCAACCCATGTTTTACTCGTCGAGCCGACTTTAAACAAATCTCAGGAAATCCAATCTATAGGAAGAGTGCATCGAATTGGTCAAACCAAGCCAACATTTGTGTATCGATTTATGGTCAAAAATTCGATAGAAGAGCATGTTTATTCAATGTTTAAGACAAATACAAGCTATGCAATGAATCGGGATGATGCTCAGCCTCTTTGTTCAAAATCACTGAATCAAGCTAGCAATCAGGACGATAGAGTCTCTTACCTGACAATTAGCGACATTAAAAAGTTATTTTTAAACCTTTAAATACTCAATAAGATTCTTTCCAAGCTTCAAGATTGCGAGTCGTTTGAATTTATAAAAAATTTGTAAATAATAATAATAATTTTTCATTCTCTTCCTATTACCTTTCTTAGTTTATAAATTCAGTCGGGAAGAAAGCGTATGATTTTTTTTTTAATTTTTTTGTGCTTTAAATCTTTGGTATGTTATCTCTTAAATTAAACTAATATCCATTTTTTCCCATAATTTTGTTATTTTAAAGCGTAAAGTAAAAAAATTGAATAAAGTTTTTTTTGTAAACACTATTTATCATTTTTCAAAGAGAAAAAAAATCAAAATAATTAAAATTAAATAAACATTTTAAAATGTTTAACCAGAAACAAAAAATTGAATTTTTTATGAAATTAAATTTGGAATTTAGATAAAAATCTAATTTACGTGAAAATAAAAAATAATGTTTAATAAATTGTATGGCACAATGTACACCTTTGCCAAACGAAATTCGGATGGGTAATATTTATTAAATTTTTTTTTAATCTACTCAAATACAAGTGCCAGATCTTACGAGAACAAAGCTTCTTAAATAATATTGAATATGTTATAAAAAATCTAATCTGAGAACAATCAAAAACATTCATTGCTTATAAAAAGGAAAATTTATGAAATTTTATCATCTTTTTAATTACTTGAAAATCTATTGATTTTCACTGATTTCACACCCTCTATTTATTAAGTAAACTAAAATTCATAAAATTCAAAATCTACACATGATCTGAAAAAGTTGTTTAAAAATCTTAAATTCCTAATCTACACATTTAACAGCCATCTTTTTGTTGAAATCCAAATGAATTTTTTTAGTAACTCGAAATCTTTCTGAAAATGCTTACTAACTCATACACTCAATATAACTAGAATGAGTCACTCAAATTTTTTTATAGTTAAAATATTTAAAAAAAAAAGCGGAATAAATCTTATCTTTTAAATATAGTGACCATGTCTTGAAAGATCGACTAACTAATCGAAAACTAATTAACAAATATTTTCTAAATAGACTTGATTTTAATAGAAATTTAAAATATAGAAAAATACTAATGGAATATAAGCTAAATTAAAATAAAAATTGTAATATAACTTGGTTTGAATGGTAATATTTTCAAAATAAATTAAATTGAAATTAGATTTAATTCAAATTTTATCTTAAATTTTATGTGAAATTAGTTAAAATTTTTGATGACATATTTAAAGTTTCTAGTATCTAATAAATAAGCTTTTAATTAATTAACAGTCTATTATTGTTTTTCAAATTTTAAATTTCTTCGGCTTATCTTCAAAAAATTTTCCATCAAAATCGTTATCATCTTGTTTTTGCTTTAAGGGTTTAGTAGATCTGAAAACTTAAAACCCCCACTTTTAATAATTGATTAATTTTAATATTTTAAGAATTAAAATTAAAAGAAAATTTTTTTCAGGTTATTTTATGCTGCAGTTGCTGGAGGTGTGATGACATTTTACAATGTCAATAAGGATAGTTTTTCACCAGATAAAAGGCCTCATTATGCTTTTTCATTGTTTTCATCATCTGATATAGATTTGAACGATTGTTTAACAAATACCATTACGCCTGAAGATGAGCTTAAGGAAAAAAAAGATGTAATGAGATGCAGAATGGAAGCGTTTATTACTAATTTGCAAGGTAAAATAATCAAGAAACTTCAAACATACGAACCAGAACAAAAATTTGTGGTCGATAGATGGCTTAGAAAAGAAGTGAGTCTTAAATCAAATAAAGTTGGATATTAAATTTTTTATTTTCAGGGTGGTGGTGGAATCACATGCATAATTCAAGATGGCCAAGTATTCGAAAGAGGAGCTGTTAACATTTCGGTTGTTAACGGAACTTTACCAAAAGGAGCTGTTGCTGAAATGCGTGCAAGGTAATTATTAAATAAAGAATGAATCAAATTAAATAATATCAACAATAGCATGTAAAAATAAAAAAAAATATTAAAAATTTAATCAAAACATAAAATGTAGTGATTTGAAAAATGAGAACGATTAAACTCACAAAAATTAAATAATGTTTTTTTAATTTGTGAAAGAATGCGAATCATTCCAAATAGTGTGTTTTAAATTATAATCAAGTAAAAAACTTAGAGTATTGTAAAAAACTAAAAATAATTTTTTTTTAATTTTTTTAAGATTAAAAAAAATTTAAAATTTGTGATTAAGTGCAAAATTACAATTCATCCTTGAATTTTTAAAGCATGTTTTTAAATTAAGGTATTAGAAATTTTTTATTTTCAGGGTGGTGGTGTTATTTTATTTTATTTATTTATTGTTTTCTGTACCGAGCTAGAGCTCCTTTAGCATAAATCAAAAAAAATAAGAATAAAAAATCGAATTTAAGTTAATAAAATAAGATAAAATAAAAATAAAGTAAATGAGCTAAAAAAATGTAAATATAGTTAATTAAAAAAGAAAATTTAAAAGACATATATTTAAATAGGTTGTTACATGTGACAGAAGTTTACATAGTTGAAGCTTCAGGAAAATAAAGAGGAAATAGTAAGAGAGCAATTACACAATGGAGTTGGGTATTCAATCTTGATTTAAAACCCGCTTTGTATTCCTCCACCAGTCTGACAACCGATGAAATAGACTGGCTCAGTCCTGTCCCAACATATCTCTCACTCAACTCAAAAAATCGATTTGAACTTGTCAGTAATTTTAGTTTATTAAAAGCCTCGTGATGCATGATGTTGCTGGGAGTATCATATTTTAATCTAAGTATAGATCTTATTGCTGTATTCTGAATTGCTTGTAGTTTTTGATATTATTTTCTGAAAATGAATTTAAGAAAGTAAAAGAATAGTCTAAAATGATCCGACTAAAGATTTCTAGTGAATTTTGATTTTACCCCATTTTTTGTTTAACAGTATCTTAATTAGATTTAGCCCTGTATTGCAGCGTTTTTCAATTTCGTCTACCAGAATATTAGAATTTAATTTAGAATCAAATTAAATACCTAGAAACTTTATTTGTTTTTGGGTCTCTATTTAATTTCCATAAATTTTTAAGTAAATTAAACAAGATAAAACGATTGAAAATTTGTTTATTGAAAGATCGAAATTATTAAATAAATCGATTAAAAAAAAAAAAAAAAAAAATTTTATAATATGTCGACGCGTTTCGGCATTTGCCTTCTTCAGGATTATCTAAAATCAATCAAGAAAAAATCAATTTAATTTCTTTTTTCAGAATTATTTCTTAACATTATTCAGAAAAAAGTTTTTACCAAAGTTATTTCAAAAAAGAAAAATTAATAATACCACTCTTTTTTTTGTACTTAGAAAAGACTACTGGGGTCTCCCACGTTATGTGACCTATAGGTCACGAAAAATGTGACCAATTCAATATCGCTCATTTGGTGACCAACAGTGGTCATTTATTTGTGACCTGTGCAATAGGTGACCAATATTTTAACAAATAATTTAAGTTGATTCAATAAGTGACCAAGAGGTTAATTATGTGACCAATTAACTCATTATGTGACCACGTACATCATTATGTGACCAATAAAATTATTTATGTGACCAATAATATTATTTATGTGACCAATAAAATTATTTATGTGACCACTTAATTTTTAAAGGGACCAGAAAATTTAGAAAATGTTTATTAATTTTTATTGTTTCAATTTTTACTATTATTTAACCGTCTAAATTTTTTTCAATATTTTTAAGTTTTAAGTTCAAAAATCTAAAGTAATAAATATCTTAATTTTTATGTTTTCTACTTTTGTGTATCTTTATTCCTGCCTCACCGTCCATATATTCTCCACATAATTCACATAAAATAGGATTCTTTTTGCCGCTTAATTTCTTCTTGATTACATCCTGAGTTTCTTTTGAACATTCAGGTATTTCGTTAGCCAATTTTTCATAAATTTGTGACTTGTTTTTAGCGCTAGCAGTAGCAATATTTAAATTGTCCATTTTGTCAATAACATCTAATTCAGACTCATCATCTGTGCCATCAATACCAACATCTAGTGGAATGGTCTTAGTAGTAGTACTAGAATTAAACATCTTTTTTCAAAATTGCAATTTCATTAAACAGTTTTTTTCAAAATTTCAAAAAATTATAATCTTTATTTGATAAACATGTAAAATTAATTGTCTGATTTATAAAATGTAATTCATTAGTTATTTTTTAGGTGACCGTTGTCCTTCATTAGGTGACCATTGTTCTTCATTAGGTGACCATTGTTCTTCATTAGGTGACCGTTGTTCTTCATTAGGTGACCGTTGTTCTTCATTAGGTGACCGTTGTAATCATTTAGTGACCAAGTCCTATTTTATGTGACCATAAATTGGTCACCTATTGCACAGGTCACAAATAAATGACCACTGTTGGTCACCAAATGAGCGATATTGAATTGGTCACATTTTTCGTGACCTATAGGTCACATAACGTGGGAGACCCGACTACTGAACACGACTTTTCAATTGATATCTTCATTTTCCACTTAATAAGCCATTGTTCTAGTTCGTTGGTGTATTTATTTATCATATTTTCTATGTTACCCCTTTTTGCTGAAAATCATTTTTTGAATTAAAAAGAAAAGATTATCTGATGTTCGCCGGTGTT
Source organism: Brachionus manjavacas (assembly GCA_019054805.1). NCBI lineage: Eukaryota > Metazoa > Rotifera > Eurotatoria > Ploima > Brachionidae > Brachionus > Brachionus manjavacas. Next base: position 8,094,548 of record JAHQIY010000003.1, on the reverse strand, counting down.
TCATAAATCCAGATTGCTCCTGGATAAGAAGTGAATTTTGTTCCAAAAAATTGTATAATCTTGGTGAAAAAAAGAAAATTTTTTTAAAAAAAAAGAAAACAAAAACATTATTTGAAAATTATTTATATAATAAACATTCAAATGCACACAGCTAAATTCACATACCGAATTCAAAGTAAAAGTCTTTTTAAGTCCGTTCATAATAAAACATTTTTTTTCTTTCCTTATTACCGAAAAACTTTATCAAAAATATTATTTTAATAGTAAAAGAATAAAAATTAAACAAAAATTGGATTTAAAAAAAAATTTTTTTTCTTTAAACAGCAAACATAATATTTTATTAAATTTTTCTTAAGAGGAAAAACTACCATTCCAGCTGATAAAGATTTGCCATTTTTTGCTTGTGGTATAAGTTCAGTTATTCATCCGGTAAATAATCTTTAAAATCTAAATTTATATAAACATTTGACCAAAAAAAGAGAAATCCTTATGTTCCAACAGTTCATTTCAACTATAGGTATTTTGAGGTTGAAGTAGCCCCGAACAAATACGAATGGTGGTTCGGTGGCGGCACTGACTTGACTCCCTATTATCTAGATGAACAAGTACAAACATATTTATTTATTTATTTTCTAAAGCATTTTATAAAAAATTCTAAAAGGATGTCAAGCATTTTCATCAAACTTTAAAAAATGGTTGTGACAAACACGATAAAAGCTTTTACGGAAGATTCAAAAAATGGTGTGATGAATATTTTGTAATTAAACATAGAAATGAATGTCGTGGTGTTGGCGGAATATTTTTCGATGACTTTGACCAACCAAACCAGAACAAAGCTTTTGAATTTGTCAAGTCATGCGGAAATTCAGTCCTACCAAGCTATATACCCCTAGTCGAAAAGAACATGACTAAAGGATATGGATACAAAGAGAGGTTCTAAGCTAGAGAATATCAAGATGATTTGTAATTTTTTTTTTAGAGAATGGCAATTGTTAAGAAGAGGTAGATATGTAGAATTTAACTTGGTCTATGATCGTGGAACAAAATTTGGTCTCCTTACTCCAGGTGCAAAAATTGAATCAATCTTAGTTTCTTTGCCACTGACAGCAGTAAATAATGAAATTCAGAAAATTTAGCCAAATAATAATTTAAACCTGTGATTTTAGAAATGGTCGTACAAACATGAACCAGAAGTTGGAAGCGAAGAGCATAAATTATCCCAAGTTTTGAAAAATCCAAAAGATTGGCTCTAATCAATAAATTAATGAGCAAATATTAAAAATTTAATTAAATAAAGATTTATTTTTCAAAAATAAAAAGCTTTAATAATCGTAACTGTTCCCGTTCTTGGTATTTATCTAGTCTGAAACCATAGAAACTTATAAATAGATCAAATAATGATTTAAATTAAGAAGACAGTTCTTTAAATTAAAATTCTAATTAAAGTGTTGTTGATTTTTGTTACTGAAAAATGTTCTAAGTCTGCATTTCAGCTGAATTTTTTAGCTCAAAAATAAGTATTAATACCATCAGTTAATTTTAAAAGGAATCACCTAAAATAATAGTTAAATATCTATTGCATGTTTAAATTTTAGCTTTTCATTTTGTTTATTTTTGCACTGAAATTAAATTCTGAAATAATGCTTTAGGGTCTTTCTTATGCAATATAAAGAAAAAGTGTCGCTTATTCTTATTGTTAAATACAAAAATCAAAGCCTATAAAGTTATGAATGAACGACAGGGATTCATAAACAGCTACTTTCTAAATTGGATTTATTTTTTTTTAGCTTGATTGCAATTAAAATAAAATGTCATTGACAAGAGCGTTTCCAAAAAAATTCACCTGAGTAAGTGCACAAGATTTTCATAATAAGATTTGTTACTTTTTAGAAATAATAGCATTCATTAATCTCATTGGGTTTATTAGTTCAAATTGACCCTAATAGTTCCATCATGATTTAAAAAAAAAATAAATATTAGCTAATTTTGTTTCCTTTTAGTCTCAATTTCAAATAAATCTCTTAAAATTTACTTTGTTTTAATTTATTTTTAATAATTCTAATAAAGTATGATTTTTTTCATATTTAGACTTGAGTAATGAAACGATTTAATTAAAGTGTCAATATATATTTTTTTAAATACTGGCCATGGCTTTTAGTCAAGAGTTTTCGAAAACATTTTTTTAAAGAATTTGTTAGAAAAATTAAAGTATAATCGATGTCTTCATCTTTAAAAAAAAAACATCATTTTTTTTCAAATTAAAATTTTTAATTTGATAAGAATTGAGAAATTTGGAATATTTAATTTAATTTTTTTAATCAAAATTTTAGTTGATTATTTTATAAAACGATAATCTTAGATTTTACAATCAATTGAATCAAGAAGTGTTAACCGTTCTTAAATAAACGAGGGACACTAAGGTCTTGATTAATAGTTGATAATCATATATTTTTTATTTAATTTGTGAATAAAAGGGAGCAAATTTCAATCAATTTGATTTAGAGGGCTTTGAATATATTTATTTAAGTCGAATTAGTATTTTTTATTTCAAAATTTGTAAGACCTTAAAGCTAAGAGTTTGATTTTGATGATAAAAATAAAGAAGCTAAATTTGAAAGACTTTTTATTTTTTTTTTAATTGAAATCTCTTAATTAGAATCCTAAATTTGGATAAAATTCGTGGTTGCTAAATTTACTTTTAAATATTTATAAGTCTTGTTTTATTATATTATTTTAGTTTTTTTTTATTGTCAGATTTCTCATTAACTTCAAAAATCGGCAAATATTTTTTCAAGAAGGAAAACCAAATCAGCTAATATATAAAACTAAAAAAAAAATTTAATTTTTGTCTAATGGATAGAAGTCAAAATTTCAAGGAAACAATTTTTTCTTGAAACATAATAAATTTTTGACAATTAATTCTAAATTAGAGTTTTAATTTTTCAGAAATTTTTGACTATTGAAAATTTGATGCAAATTACTTTTTTTCGGTCAATATTTACCAAACAAATCAGATAATGACCAAGCTCCCATCTATTTTGACAAATTTCAATTCATCCAAGCAACCCAAACACCGAAAATCAACCGACGAATCGGTTAAAATGGTAATTAAATATTTTAAATGCAATTTTTTTATTTTACTCTGTCACTTTTAATATTTTATGAGATCTTGGCAACGATTTAAATACTTCAACTATTAATTAATTAGTCTAAGTAATAAACAAAGTCCAAATATACTTAGACTTAACCATATATCGGACAAATCTTGAAATTTGAGTTGTTTTGAATAGGATATTTTATTGCCTCATAATCTAACAAATCTTCACTATACTACCTGATCTATTTGCTATAAAGCTAGCAACTTCTCATATTTACCTTTTATTTAATATTATTTTCTCTTTAAAAATCCATTTAAATGTGAATTGTTTATATTTGTCAGTTTCTTGTGTTTGCAGTAAATAATTCACTAAGCAACAAAAGAAACAAAATTGTAATAATTATTCTCGGGGAATAATTCAATTGGAATATCTGAAGTAGTTGCTTTATTTTTTTTTTTATTTGTTGCAACAACAATTTGAACAATAAATTGGCACCTCAAGTCTAAGCTGAATTAAATCATGTAATGAGCATATAAGCTTAAAAAGCACTATCTAGCCTTTGATTAATCATTAAGACGAAAGAACATTAAAAAAAATTTAAAATATTTTTAAAATCGTAAATTTTTAAGACTAAAATTATTTGTCAGAAATTGGTTTAGATTACGAGTTTGCTTAATGAATTTCGGTGTTGATAAGCTTGTAATCAAATAAAAGAAATTCAATCCAATGCTAGAGAGTTTTTAGATTTTTTTTTCGAAAATCAACTTTTATTTTAAAAGAAAGCTTTAACTAAATGCCGTCTAAAACATTTCAGCCATTGCTATTTGACTCGTTCAAATTTAGGCTTCCAGAAACTACTTATGTGGACCATTATGGGAAAAAAACTAAGAGAAAAGAGTTTAAGACTGTTAGCAGAGCGTTTTCGGGCATCGTCTCCCAACGAGACCGAATGACCGTAATGAACCAGCGCGCTAGACCTTTTACTTCTTCTAGCTTTGGCAAGTCTATTGAAAAAGCTTATAATAAAAATTTTTACAATATCAAAACTAATGTAAACTTTAAATAATAATTTTAAATAAATAAATTTAAAAATTTTTTTTCTATTTTATCTTTTAATCTTAAAAGGTCGACTTTGATCATCGAATTATAACACAAACAATCAGCAATCGGGGTTCATCGGCTGGAACAAGCTCTATTTCCATCAAAAAACTGGACTCAGAAGACAAACCCAAAGCAAAATTGGTCTCACCGCCACCCCCGACTCCTCCAGCATGTAAATTTTATTTTCCTCAAAAATATTATATTAATTTTTTTATCGAAAAAAAAATAAACTTATTTTTTTATATTTAATTTCACAACATGGCTATCCTTAGGGTCTTTGTTGATCACGAAATTTTCCCAATTATGTTTTTTTCTTAAGGGAATTGATCTTTTTTTAAAACAACTCTCTCTAATTCTTTGTTTTCTTGGTTTTTAAATTTCTTAATTGTGTAGCAGCAACACCAGTAAAGACAATAGTTGAAACTCCGTTAGAACAATTGGAAAAAATCACTGAAAAGATGTCGATGATTACGAATAATGATAAAAAAGAGCCCAAATATGATTATCACTGGATGGTTTACAAGCAAGATGAAACTCCTGCTCACATAATAGAGGCAAAGAAAAGACTCGGACAGATCAAGCAGCCTCATGCTGTTCCCAATCAAGCTAATGAAAAGCCTCCAAAAACTGCTGAAAAAGTCAAAATTAAAGAGGAACCAGAATTTATTGAAGATATTGTTGAAAAACCAAAATCAACTAAACATTGGATGCAATGGGATAATCCAAGGACGCCGGATAAAATTTCTGACATCAGACGAAGGCTGGGCGATGACAGATATAGAAAAAATTACCCTTTGGCTTATTTGAGATCGCATGCTGTTTCTCCGGTAAATTATGCCATTCAAAAGAATGAGATTTCCGGTTCTAAAAAAGAGGAAAAAATCAGTGAAATTGATCAAGAGCAAAAAGTTAGAGACGAAGAAGTTCAAACAATTGATGCAGAAACCAATAGTGCTAAATATTTGGTATCGTACGAACCACAGACTGAGTACACTAGCTTTAAAACGAATATTCCATACTATCAGCAAATAGCACATACATTCAATTATTTTGACAGTCAAGATGAAAATATTGATGAAGAATTAAATAATTTAAATTTAGAGTCCGGAAATGAAACTAAAAAATTCATTATGCCTGCTGATGACACTGAGAAAGCTAATGGTGATCAAAATGCAAAGAAAAAGTCTGTACCTTTTCAGACTTGGCTAAAAACTGCAAATGACCAAGGTTTGTATTCAATGCAGATTTAAATAGAAAAAATTAATTTTTTAATTCAAATTAAAGACCGAGATGCAGTACTGAAAATTTTGAATGATTTAGAAAAAGGAAAATCAGTGCAATATGAATCAAGAATAAGCAGCAGATTGGCAAGCGCGGGACCCTCATCTAATTACACCAAAATTAGGAACAAAAATAACTCGAGCCAGCAATCAAATCAGTCTCAAGCATTGCTAAAAAAACGTCCAGCCACTTCCAGTAGTATTAGAAAACTCGGAGTTACCAGAAACAAATATCAAGCTCCGATTGATGAAAATTTGGAAAAAATTTTAATCAAACACACTCTTTGGTCAAATGAAATTAATGGGTAGGATAAAATTTAAATTAAAAATTAAAATTTTTTAAATATTTTTTCTTAATGAAGACCTGCCACTGTTCATTTTGGTTACAACGTTTAAGAGTGATTTTTTAAGCAGGGAAAAAAATAGTTTTTTTTCGAAAATTTATCCGATCAACAATAAAAGAAAATGCTTTAAAAAAATTTCTTTTATTTTACTTTTTTAATGTAATAATTAAGTAAATAAATATTAATTAATGGTTGTCTATAATTTTACCTCAGAGGTAAACTTAAAAAATGTGACATTTTATTCCACATTAGCAGTATTATCAAATACCAAGTGAAGGGCGACGGTTCTGGAAAGACCGGTCCAAGACAGACGTTCAAGTGAATAATACCGGTCATTTAGAGGTCGATCTAAGTGTAACATGAATTGTATTATATTTTAAGAAAATAATTAAAATTATTTGCATAAATTCATGCGACATTAAAGCTTGATATTTTTTCCAAAAATTAAAAATCACATCATTATTTTTCTATTTTTCTTCACATTCAATTTATAGCGCTAGATTTTTCAAAACTTTTATTTGAAATAAAATTTTATAAAAAATATCAAGCTTTAATTTTCTATTAAACTTAAAAAACTTTATATATTTGCGAACTCAATGATTAAAGCACATCTTTAGAGAAAAGTTTGTAAGTTAAGAATTTTTAGCATAGGTGAGATGTTGTTGGAGGAACCAAAGCTGTGTTTGGGTTTACGAGGCTGCAATATCGAATAAGGTAATTGAATTTTTATGTAAGAAGATAGTGATATAAATAAAAATATAACCAAAAACTTGCTAAATTATCGATTAAGAACAAAAATCCTACACTAGTGCTACTTAATTTAATTTGAATTTAAAAATGACACTTTCAAAAGGCTATTTATTAGGTTTTTTAAAAATTGAAAATTAAAATAAATTTTGAAATAATTTAAAATTATTTTTAGTTGGAAAAATTTTAAAATCTAAAATATTGGCAGCTTCAAAATTAAAAAAAAAAAATTTTTTATTGAAAATTTAATTATGCTATCTAGAATTATTTTCCATTGCATTTTTCTTGCAAATCTTATACAATTTGCCGCTATTTTAGCAAAAAATTTTGTCTTATTTGAAATTTTTATTCTTGGTAAATTTTAAAGCTTTACCAAAAAATAAATTGTGATGCTTCAAGTCCAAACTAATCTCAAAACAGTTCAATAGATCAATATATGTACAAATCAATAAGAAATTAGAATTTAAATATCAAGGAAATAGTTTAAATAAATTTTCCAAAAGAAAAAAACCATCATACATTATGCATTTGCTGAAAGAACGAAATCCTCTACAAACAGCGTCGAAAAGGTTCGTGTGTCAGCTATTTTTTTGTGGAACAGATAAAAATAAAATTTGATACTTTTATTTTGATGCTTCTTAAAAATGATTTAGAAAGCTTCGTTCCACAAAATAATTTGAAAGTCAGATCCATAAAAAAAACTAAATTTTTGAAGAAAATGTGTTCTTTAACTATGCGAATTCAGTTCTTTTTGATTATATGCGTAATAATGGCTCTAAAAACATAATACGCTTTCACCCAAGCCAACTGGAGCATAAGACCAGAGGCCCCCATCCCTCTCAACATTGAGCCAAATTACCAAAAGCCAACCAGTCCTCCACGACACTCTTCTTCCTCTTCAAACATTATTATTATCTTTTAATTAATTATATACTGACATAATGAATTTTATCTTCGTAAGTCTAGCTTGCTAGATTGTTGTAACTTATATTATTATTATTGTTATTATTTAGTGAATCGATAAAGATTACAAATGATTATTAATCGTTTAATGTAACGAGCTATAGACAATGAACTTCTTTTTTTCAAATTATACCCTTGAATAAGAAGTTTTCTTTTGGGTTCTTTTGTATACTTTTGCTATGACTTCTTTTTTGGCTAGAATAAAAATTTTCCTTTTTTAAGTAAGCCTTTGCATTATTTTCTTTTAATAAAATAAAAATAAAAAACTCTTTTTTTAATTAACCTGATTCCTTAAACCAGGGCTCCGCCCCGGACCCCGTTTTTTAGTGTAACTTGTTTATAGAAAAAACGACATAGTTCAAGACGTTGTAAAGGTCAAATACACAAAACGATATAAAAGGACACTTTTAATGGTAGGGAAAAAAAGGATTCATAAAAATAATACACAAAAGAACACTTTTTATGCTTGAGAAAAAAGTTAAGAATATTTATTAATTTAAAATAAGCTCATTATCTATCCATGAATGTTACCTTATTTATTTTTTCTTTCAAAATGTATAAAATTCAAAAAGCTTGAAAAAATTCGTTCTTTGTTCAATTTTGTGAAATTTGGTACTAAATACAGAAAAAATGTGCTAGAAATCTTCAACTTTTCAATAAGTTGAAAGCTTGCTTTTCAAATTCAACATAGTATAACATACAAAAATACATCAACTTTTAAAGCTTGCTATTACAAATTCTCTTCAAAATGAAGTTGCCTCGAATTTATTAAAATTTAATTTCTGTTTAATTCGCTGAGATTATTGTTAATAATTCCTAAAAACAATTATGCATATCGCATGATGTTGATTTTAAATAATAAGTTTTTAACCTCATGAAACAGTGCAAGAAGATTTTTATTATTTATTTATTTATTTATTTATTAATTATCTGTTTTCTCAACAGAGCTCCTTCAGAATAAATTTAAAAAAATAATAAAAATAAAGTTAAGATAAAATAAGATCAAATAAAATAGTTATCTATAGTTATAATTATTTTATAACATCAAAAGACTCTATTTTCTCAATTTAATGAGGAAATAAGGTCTGTTTCAATCCAGTTTTTTCCTAAAAAATTTTAAGTTTAGTGTTTATCACTCAAGCTCACATTCATACCCTAAAAAAAATGTGTAGAATTTTCTGGTTAGCTGTGATTTAAATTTAATTACCAATTTTACATGGTACTTGAAAAAAGACCTTCGGAACATCTCCAGTTTACTTTGTAATTAACACAAATTGTTTTTTAAAATTTTTCTTTTAAAAAAACACTTATTGCTTTAAAAAATAAAATTTTCTGAAATTCAAGATCTTTAATTAATACTTAAAGCAATAAATGTGACATTTATCTCGCTGTTTTAAGATGATTTAATCTTTTTTTAAATTTGTAGAACTAATCTTGTTTTTAATTAAATTTTTAAAAAAAAATAATTTATTTAAAAAAAAATATTTTGACATAAAGAATGCTTGGTGTTGTAAGTGTTAAATTTGCTATTATTTTATCTAAACTTAACAATAAATTAGAATTTTTCTCTTTTAATTAATATTAATTAGTCAATCAATTATTTTGATATTTAATAGTGTCTGATTAATTAATTTGCTGTATTTTTAAAAGTTCTAGATGAAATTTTTTGATGACTTAGAGTCGTCATCATCCTAATCTCCCAATTTAATCCTTTTTTTCTATGATTTAAAAGTATGCCAAATTAAGACCAAATTTAGATCACTTCTGTTTATTTTTAATTAAGTCATTCTTGGTTTTTTTTTTAGATAAATTTTTTGAATGGTTGTATTTTATGAATAAAATATCATGATTTTAGGTGATCAAGAATATTAATTTTGTGATCATCATTTGATGATCAGTCTCGTTCGCCAAATCAGCTAAATGATCTCATTTTGCACAAGACCAGAAATTCATTTTAAATGGACTATTTTTAGATTATTTTATGTTCTCTCCACAAAAATTAGATTTTTTAGTGTTAAACTTTTTTCTTTTGGTTTAACTAGTTAAAGTGCTTTGGTAGAGGATTAAACTCACATAAAAAAGTGAAAATCAAAAAATACCACATAAATATGAAAATGAAAGTTGAACATATTAGAGCAGAGAAAAAAAACATAAAGTTAAGCATTATTTTTTGAAAAAGTTAAAAAACATTAATTGTTTCTTCAATAGTGAAAAAAACATAAGTTGTTGATTCAACTGGTATAAAAACATGAGTTTATTTTTCATCTGTTAACAGTATCGAAGGTCTTAGCGATTATGTAATGGGAAAGACTTACATAGATATTGACTTATAAAAATTTTTCAAATGACCAACCGTTCTATTTTGGGGTAGACATTAGCGTCAACAGTGAAGAGACCCACTTTCATCTTGGTGTTAGTTTTAAGCAGTTGTTGTTACACATCAAAATAGATTCAACTTTCCATGCAGACTGTACTTTAAAAGTCGTTAAGTACGGATTTCCTCTTTTAGTGTTTGGTACGACAGATATTAAGCGTAAATTCTTTCCTATATGCTTTATGGTTACCTCTAGTGAACTAAAAATTTGCAGCATTTTTCAAATAAATCTCTTTAAAAAAACTATTCAAATGTTAATTTTTGAGCCAATTTATTACAGTTAAATTTTGAATAAAAATTTTTAAGTGCTGATTAATTAAAAAAATGAAAATTATTCAATTTAAAATAAAACCACTCAATTTTAGTATGTTTACATTTATGATCAAACATCAAAATTTTACACATGCTGAAAATATTTAAAATTTAAAAAATAACAAAAACCCAAGTTTTTCAGGCTTTATCTGCAGGGCATTTAATTTGGGTATTTAAAAGATTTAGAATGTGTTTAAATTTTCTGAAATTTGATCATAAATTTCACTATGCTTCATTTTGAGATATTTGATGCGATAAAAATAAATTGAGACCCTAGTTAGATTCATTAAATTTTTTTAAATATTTAATTGATTTTTTAGTGATTCTACTTGAATTTTAATAGAAATTTTTACTGAACGTGTTTTTTGTACCGAAGTTTGGAATTTAGCTAAATAATTTCTTGACTACATTTAGTTTATTTGTGATAGCATAGATATTCTTGCTATCTATACATTTTTAAAATACAGTGGTGATATGATGAGAGAATTTTACAAATTTAACGCTAATTTTCATAAAATTACAAATTTTTACGATGATTTACGTAAAATATCGTAATATTCAAAAGGGCAAAATTCATGAATTCACGAAAATTTCGATAATTTTCATAATTTTACGTGAATAATAATGAATATTTTTGCTCGAAGAATTTAAAAAAAAAGTTATTTTTAAGTAGAAAATGTAAAATTTGTTAAATATTGGTTAATTTCTTTTAATTATAAAGAAAAACACACACTAATGAAAAACACCGTAATCTTATTTACTAAATTTTTTTAAACCATTTGCAAAGGAAAATTTTAGTTCTTAACACTTAATAAATATAACAATTTTTTTTAATCGAACTCCTCAAGAAATAATAATTAACTATTTAATAAAAAAATAAAATTAAATAATTTTTATTTTGAATAAGGTTTTCTTTATCTTATGTTAGGAAAATTTCCAAGGTTAACCGTTAGCAAGAACCCTTGAAAACTTGTTTAGAGCCTTTAGTTGATTAAAGAAGCTTTAAAAATGTCCATGTTTCAAAAATAATTTTCAGATTCAATAGTTAGCAGCTTTTTTTTAAATTTATAAAAGAACTAAAATTTTGTTTTTTTAGCGATTTAAAAATTTTGTAAATGTTAATTACAATGTTTTTTATTGTAGTGTGTTTTATTTATAAAAATGAGAAAATAGCCGATATTAAACAATTTTTGCATTATTTAATTTTTAAAAAAAATTATACAAAAAAATATCCACTATTATTCACGTAAAATTACGATAATTTTCGAACCTTTTCCTGCATTCATGAATTTTGCATATCTGACATTTTACGAGAATTATCGTAAAATCCTCTTGTCTTAAATCACTAATGTAAGAAATATTTCAAAATCTACCTGAAGGAAAAAAATTTATAAAAGAATTCTTGAAATTTGAAAGAAAAATTAGTTTTCTGTGAAAAGTTACTTAAAAAAGTATCATGAGATCAAAATTAATGATGAATTAAAAAATAATCAACAATTATTAAAAATTTATTTTGCTCCCACTAGAGTTATAATTCCGATTAGTTTTGAAAATGAAACAATATCTCTATTTTGTCATGACTATTAAAATTTCATAAATTTATAAATAAAATCTTGATAGTGTTCAGGTAAAAAGAATATTAATTTTATGCAATTAATTAATTTTACGTAACCCGTATTGAGTAATTTATTTTAAATTTTAATCACGATCTGGATCATTTATTTAATAAAATTTTTTATATGTTTTATTTCGGATATTGTCACTTAAAGGGTATAAGTTTTTATTGTGCATTCGTCAAATGACATACAATGAACTCAATGACTTAATTTATTAATTCTATTTTAAGATCTAACGAAGTCTGTTTTTAGAATAAAATGCGTTTAAGAGCTTAAATTTAGTATTTTTTCTTCTTTTAATAAGTATTGTCACGCAAAATTCTCTTCTATTTTTATTTAACTCAAAATTATTTGAAAAAGACTAGACTAAAATCTAATTTCGCTGGAGGTTTTAGCTAACTAAACTAACTGTGATGAATTAAAATATTTTTAAATTAATTTTTTTAAATTTTTTCGATAGCAAAAATTTAATTTAATTCTAAAATGAAAAAATTTAGAATTTTATATGACCATTAAAATTTAGAAAATAGAGAAAAAATGAAAAATTTTTTTCATAATTAATAATATTCAAGTAAGTCTATCAAAGTGGTTTCAAAATTAGGTATGGTTTAAATTATGGTGCGCATTTTATTTTCTAATTTTTTATTAATATTATTCTCAAGCTTTTTAATTAGAATTTCTTTTTGTTTAATTTATAAAAGATAGATCAAAATCATAAGTATCGCTGGGCATTTTATTGCGTAATTCAATTGCATAATTTTGTCATTTGAATACTGATTAGTTTGATAAAGAGAAAATTTTCAAATAAAGAAAATATCTTGTTAAATTTGTTTCATCACGAACCATCTTTTGTTTTGAGAAGCAAACATTTATTCTTTAACATTTATAAAATTAAAGACTTTCGCCAAAAGAAGAATGTTTAAAATATGCATTTTGATTTTAAAAGAAAACGAAAACATTTTCCAAGTACTTAGATACATCTGCTTAATTCCCTTAGATAAGCTAAATTCCTTTAAATCTAAAAAGTTATTAAGTTGATTGATTTTTTCGTAGTTTTTTTTACCATATTATAAAATTAAACAGCTTCAATTAAGTTTAGTTATACTTGAGCGTCAGAATAGTTGTTAAGAAAAAAATTTAATTTTAAGAATTCTGAGAAGTTTTTATATTAAAAAAATTAAAGATTATCAAGATTTAAGTATTAACTATTCCAATTCTTACATTTAATGTTATCATTAATCATGAATAGGCTTAAAAAATAGGGATAGAATTTTGTTATAATTATTTTTTTTTTCTAAAGAAGAATAATCAAACCAATATTGATTTTTCTGACAAATTCTTTGATTTATTTTTCCTGAAAGTGATAATAAATTATTTAGTTTTAATTTTTTTTCTAGAAAAAAATGTGTCGTAATAAAATTCAAAATTTAAAAATGTCTTGTTTTAAATCAAAAATTTAGATGTTTTTGTATAAAATTCAACAAAATTCTTTTTCCATATAGATAATAATCGGCTTAAAGTTTAAAATAAATTGTGTTTTATCGATTTTATGTTTTTATTAAATAAGAGATTCATTTTCAAATATAATTTTTGAATAAAGTGTATTGTCAAGAGCCCAGTCTAGGATTAAGTGCAAATTTATAAAGTCAATTTTTTAATAAAACGCCATTTAATTAAAAAGTAGATAAATATTTTATTTGATGATAAAATATTAGCAACACTGGTTTCATTTACTTTGAAATTCTATTAGATTGATAAAAAGTTTATTATACACATATATTGCAACAGTTTTTATTTCATTTAAGCACTATCAATTTGAATATGCTAAATCAAAAACAGGAAAAAAAGTTGGAGGATTGCTAAAATTTATCGATGTTTCACCTTTTTAGCCTTCTAATTTCCAAAAAAAAATATTAAATGCGAATAAATCTTATCATCATAAATCAATCAAGAAAATCTCAAATAATTAGAGCGCAATTTTTCTCTATAAAAATGACAATTTCCAAATTTTATTTTTTTTTTTCAAGACGATCAAGTTTCTCTCTTAAATTTTGTTTACATCTAGCAAACTTAAGAGCAAAGAATACAGATATTAAATGCGTCAATATTAACTCTAATGAAGATGTTTTAATTAACCCCACAAAATGTATTTGAGTTAGTTTATTTTGAAGAATATCTTAATTTTTTTAATTAAATTTTTACGATTTCTTTAATTACAGTCTTTATAATAGGCATATCTTGAATTCTTTAATAAATAGAATTCATATATATTGAAAGACTATTAATAGAAAGAAGATATTGATTCTTTGCTATTCATATTTGAATAAATAAGACTTAAAAACGAATCCTAAATTTTTTTTTTAAATTTAAGCTTAAATTTTAGACACCGTCTAGTCAAAAATTGTTACAAATTAAAATGATTCATTGTATTAAATTTTACCTAAGAATGCTGAATTAGAGTTGTTCCATTTCTTGAGGAAATGACATTTTTCTTAAATTTATAAAATTTAAATATTTGAACTCGATTTTTGACATTTTTATGTCATAATTTCGTTTTAAATGAAAGAGACCTAAATCAGAGAAAGCAGAGTATAAAAATTTTGATCATAAAACTGAATTGAACTCTCTAGGAACTAATTTTTACATTAATGATTATTATTTATGCGGAACTAAATAATTCATTGCATTGTATTAGCAGAGCGAGTAGTATATTAAGCAATTTTTCCACTCGATATGCATACATTCTTTTTTACAATTCATCTAAATATATTACCTGTCTTTAATTAATATGTGTATTCAAATTTAAAAAATAAAATATAATAAAATATTTAGGAAAAAAATCTGAATTTGAAAAATTCAATTGACGCAGTTCAAAAATCGAAAATCTTAATTACCTAAATTTTGTTAAGATTCTTAGTAAAAAATTTCAAATAAGAACTTAAATTTAATTTCAAAAATCAAAATTTTGAATTAATATTTCCGAAAATGAATTAACTAGTTAAGAAAATTTATATAAAAATTCAGAAATGTCACGTTGTTTTATTTTTAGTAAAAATAAAATTGATAAAGATTTTACAAAATTATACATACGAAGAACAATTGATTAAAATTTGGATCTATCAAATTTAGCTCAAGCTTTACATTTTTATTATGCAAAATAAAATAAATTTTTAGGTGTAAAAAATAACTCAATGAATTTATTTGTTTAAAAATTTATTTATTGATATTAATAAAATCCACAGATATAATATGAGATTAATTTCTAATTTTTATCTTTATAAACAGTAAAGGAGATTAGTAGATAAACGAGGACTATGCTGCAAATTTTTGATTCGAATTATTGAATTATAATAGAAAATGTAAATAGATAGGATGCTTTAAGCGTATAAATTTTTTAATTCGATTTAAGAAATCTAATTATTATATTTTCTATTTATCAAATAATGTTATTTAGAGTTATCGATGTTTAAAAAAATACCTTTTTTTGGCATTAACCTAAGTAAAAATAGCGAGGAAGTTTAAATATCTAGTAAAAAATGAGTTTCTTTCTTTCAATTTTTACCAATAATTAATTAGTTGGAATTTCAATTTTTAATTAGATTAAATTATTAATTAATGTTAGATTCGACTTTTTGGAAAAAATTGGCATGGTTAAAACATGATTAATCTCTTTCCAGTTTATTTTAATAGCTGCGTCAGTCGGAAGTTTAAGAGGTTTTTGGAAAAAAAGAGCTCCTGGAGAATTAATCAATAAAATCTGAACTATTAAAGCATGATCAATGTTAAGCAATCGGTTGTTTTGCCATTAATCGTCTATAAAATACCACATTTAGGCCCCTGAATCAGCCCATTTTTACACAACTATGCTTTTTTCCTAAAATCTTTTAAGTAGATTTAACTGATGCTATCACAAAAAGTTTGTGTTTTACGAATTGGAATATCGATTTTAATTTTTAAATTATCTAAAAAAAAAGCTATTAAATTACGAAAAAAAATTAATTAAAATTGATTTAACACTAAATAATTCAAATATATAAAGAGTTTATAAAGGCTATTCAAAATTAAGTTTGTATTAGGTAAAGAAAATCGGTAAAAAATTTTGATTCATAAAATCCAATTAATTTTTTCGATTCCTCTTAAGGTCTTGATTATCCTTTAGATTTAAATTAAAACAGCTCTTATCGTCTTTTCATTTGCTTTAGCAAGCAACAAAAGAAATTTAAATAAATTAATTTTTAATTAATCTAAGCATATTATGAAAGTTGATAAGAAATTTTTATTTTAATTAAAATTTATGAATTAGGCGGTCTTGTCTTGTCGAAAATACTCCCATAATGTTGTCAATATAATTTCATAATTTGCTTTTAGAAGTAAGAATAGGACTAAACGATTATTAACAATTTTTTACATTAAACACTTAAGAAACTAGTTTTTCAAGTGAAGTAGATTAGTTCATTTGATTTAAATTTTTATCTATTTATTTGTTTTCTGTACCGAGCTAGAGCTCCTTCAGAAAAAAATAAGATCACATCAAAATCAAAATAAAGCAAAATAAGTTAAGTAAATGAAAAAAAAATTAAAAGACACATATTGAAAAAGAGTGTTACATGTAACACATGTTTACATAGTTGAAGCTTCAGGAAAATAAAGAGGAAATAGAAAGGTAGCAATTACACAATGGAGTTGGGTATTCAATCTTGATTTAAAACCCGCTTTGTATTCCTCCACCAGTCTGACAACCGATGAAATAGACTGGCTCAGTCCTGTCCCAACATATCTCTCACTCAACTCAAAAAATCGATTTGAACTTGTCAGTAATTTAAGTTTATTAAAAGCCTCGTGATGCATGATGTTGCTGGGAGTATCATATTTTAATCTAAGTATAGATCTTATTGCTGTATTCTGAATTGCTTGTAGTTTTTGATATTATTTTCTGAAAATGAATTTAAGAAAGTAAAAGAATAGTCTAAAATGATCCGACTAAAGATTTATACATGTTTCCAAGTGAATTTTGATTTATACCCCATTTTTTGTTTAACAGTATCTTAACTAGATTTAGCACTGTATTGCAGCGTTTTTCAATTTCGTCTACCAGAATATTAGAATTTAATTTAGAATCAAATTAAATACCTAGAAACTTTATTTGTTTTTGGGTCTCTATTCAATTTCGATAAATTTTTAAGTAAATTAAACAAGATAAAACGAATGAAAATTTGTTTATTGAAAAATCGAAATTATTAAATAAATCGATTAAAAAAAAATAAAAAAAATAAATTTAAAATATGTCGACGCGTTTCGGCAAGTTTTTGCCATCTTCAGGATTATCTAAAATCAATCAAGAAAAAATCAATTTAATTTCTTTTTTCAAAATTATTTCTTAACATTATTCAGAAAAAAGTTTTTACCAAAGTTATTTCAAAAAAGAAAAATTAATAATACCACTCTTTTTTTTGTACTTAGAAAAGACTACTGAACACGACTTTTCAATTGATATCTTCATTTTCCACTTAATAAGCCATTGTTCTAGTTCGTTGGTGTATTTATTTATCTTATTTTCTATGTT
Source organism: Brachionus manjavacas (assembly GCA_019054805.1). Lineage (NCBI taxonomy): Eukaryota > Metazoa > Rotifera > Eurotatoria > Ploima > Brachionidae > Brachionus > Brachionus manjavacas. The sequence continues at coordinate 8,077,150 of JAHQIY010000003.1, read as the reverse complement.
ACCCCTTTTTGCTGAAAAAGAAAAATGTAGCTAAATCATATGCGTAAAGAAGAGAGTATTCATTATTCATTATTTGTTTTGTTTCTTTTGGGGATTACATTAATATATATACTAAATAAACGAGGTCTAATTAATGAGTTTACTTGATTTTAAGAACATGTCACCAAAAAAATCTAAATTTGATTTTTTTTTTTGTTTATCAAACATTAAGCAATTCAATTTAATTTTTATCAAACGGCATAACAAAAAATTATTTAAGTAGAAAAATTTAATTTTTTAATACATTTTTATATAAAATAATTAGATATCTAGAGCTATTTTTTAGGTATTTAAAATCCATTCTTTATTTTATTTGCAAAAATTAAAAGAAAAAAAATAATTTAATCACATGAAAACAAACAAAACATTCGATCAAAATTTTTAATTTTTAATTTTCTTCCAGATGGTTCAAAACCAAAAAAAAATCAGTGTATTTATTTAGCTTGAAACAGTGATGTTCTAAATGCAGTTTTGTTTTGAATGCCATTTGATCTCCTTTTTAAATCACAGAATCGAAAAGGAGATCTAATGGCATTCAAAACTTCCCGAGGCATCTCCTTGATTAAATCAATAAAAAATTGACTAAAAATTAAAATATATCTGACATATTAATAGGAATTTTATTCTTCTTTGTTAAATATAAAAACTAAATTATTTTATCTATTCTATAAAAAAATCTTCACGGTTTCTAAATTGAAAGTCAGCTATTTAAATGATTAGGATAAAGCCTTAGAACATACCCACCTTAGCATAAATATTTTAAAAGTAAATTAAATTGATTTGAAATAATTTCTTTTTATAATTCCCATGGTAAACAAAAAAAAACAAGAAGGCGCATAAAATATTTCATAGGAATTCACTTTCAAACTCCGGAAAATTAAATAGAAAGCTTTAATTTATAAAAAATACTCATTCTATGTTATTTTGGATTGTCGAGTTGAGGGTTATTTAGGATTTTCTGGTGACTAATTCTAAATTTCAATCACTGTTCGATATAAAAGAACAATGCATTAAAATCGAGAATAATCTTAAAATTGGTAAAAATAAAATTATTCTGGTAGTGATTTATCACGTTTTTGGTTTTACGATATGTCCCAAATATCAAGTTATTACGTTATTGTGATTATATAATCATAAAAATAGGTAAATATGGTTGAAAAATTGTTACATAATATCTTATTGTGAAAAGACAATTAATAAATCAAGCACTTAAGAACTATTTAATTTTTTAATTTTCATTTAAAGCATACTTCCTTTACTGATTGAATGGTGATGAATTAATTTCTCATCCCGACTCTTAGTCAAAACATATTTTTCAAAAATTTAGCAAGTCAATTTCATCAAACTCACTAGGAATTTCCCAATTTTAAATCATTATATTGTCTTATCGACAACTTGATCCGGACCGATCTTTTCCAATTTTTTTAAAATAATTTTTATTTTTTGAAATAAAATATGAAATGTCGATCAAGACTTTCAAATTTATTTCTGTCCTAAATCTTTTTAATTTGATTAAAATTTAGAGTATCAAATATTTTTTTAAAGTTTGATAAGAAGTTAAAAGGCTTGATAAGCTAACTTTTAATCAGAGAATAGTTTTTAACAGTTGTCATGAATACTATAAGCAATTTGATTTTGCGTTTCTTATTAAACTTTTAAATGTTTTAAGTTCATTTAAATTAATTATCGCATAAAAAGTGACAACAAAATTTTTATTAAATAAGATAAAATTTTAAAAGCCCTTTCAATTCATGGGAGAAAAAAGATTCATAAATTGAAAAACATTTTAATATTTTATTTTTGTTTGAGACAATTTCAAAAATTCCATAAACAATTTTTATTTCTATTTCGGATCCATTAATTTTCTATTTAAAGATAGATGATTTTTCATGTCTATACGCGTTCTCTTGGATTCTTGTATTAATACGGAATTCACAGATCCTGAATTTTCGGCTTTTTTTCTCGAGAAAATTTTCAAAAATAAAAATTCGAAGATAAAATGGTTGTGTGTTTTAGAATGAGCTCACAATTTATTAGATTTCAATTCAAATGTTGCTACTGATTGGTATCATTTTAAATATTATAATTTTATTGAAATATTTTAGTCATAAAGTAAATTTTCAATTATTTTTCTTTTTCTCTTTCAAACAAAAGAATATTTTAAAATTAACTTTAATAAAAATAAATAAAAATTTTATCTTCTCAATTGGGTCTAGTTAACTGATTTTTTCACTCATTTAGACTAAGTTTTGATAGATTATGCTCCTACACAAAAATATAAAACAAATACGAATTTTTTAGAATACGATACCAATACAAAATAAAATTTAATATTGACACAATGTTGGGTGACAAACTTTAGCCATATTTTACACATCGATTGAATCATTAATAAAAGACAACAAAATAGCTTGAAAATGGAAGAACCATTGAATAACCAAGACAAAAACGAGTTTTTTTCAAAAAAATTTCTTGCTCAATGCAAGGACTTTTTGGACCATAAATTTGAGCTAAATCGTTCAAATATTCAATTCATGGCCATTTCAATTCTAGTCGCTACTTCTTTAATACATACCACATCGCTTACATTCATCTATTTGCCAGCAATTGTCCTATACCTAACCAATCTCACTCGGTTGTTCATGACAGTCTTTTGTATATTTTCGTTCTATACTTGGTTAAATTTAATCTTTGGTCACAAGATCAATTTAACTGATAAGAAAATATTTATACTTTTTTTAATTGGTATCATAAGCGAATTTTCCATTCAAGTTTTTATGTTTCATGTTTCGACCAGCCGAGCAGACTTAGCCATTGCTAACAGTTTTGTATCCAACATTCACATTGTAGTCATCGTTTCGCTTTTTTGTACATTAATAAGCTATTACTTAAATTATAGTCTAACCAAAGAAAATTTCATTTATATTCTTTTGATAAGTTCAACGAGATTTGTTGGTTCAGTTTACTTGTCGGATATTATACCTTCTTCAATTTGCTCCTATTTTATCTATTTATGTGCTTTGGGTGGCATTCTATTTTCGTTTTTTATCAAAAATTCTCTCATGATAAATGATAATTTAAATTTATGCAATATACAAATTAGTTTTACCAAAAAAAGTCAAGAGAATTGGAACAGTCTCAATTGTCGACTCTCGAACGGAGTCTTGAAATATGCATCGAAACGTGATGAAAAGTGCATTTTGTTGAAAAATGATACAGATAGCTCCAATTTAGAGAATAATGTATCAGATGCCAGTTTTAATGAAAATTTATTAAAATCAAATCGAACAAGAAGAAAATTATCAAATTTGTCTCTGCTAAACAAAAGACGCACTTCTTTGCCAACTAGCATTGGACAGTTGAAATCAGACAAGGTAAGTTATCAAATTTAGAGGCAAAATTTTGTCTCTAATTTCAATTTAAATTTTGCTGAGTAAACAAAAAATAAAAAAATACCTTATTTGAACCAAAAATGAATTAGATATTAGATAAATTTGGTGAAAAAATATAAAATTTCATTTTAATTTTTTGTTATTTAGTTCAACTTTTATTGTTTAATTGTTTCAAAGAACTATTTAGCAGAATGAAATTTCTTTTGAGCATAAGATAAAATATCAAATTTATAATTTTAAATTGAGCCATTGAATTTTTTCATTATTAAAATTTTGATTTTATTTTTTATTTCTATAAAATTTATTTTTAAAGCTTTAAATTTTAAAAATCTCAAATTCTATCAAAATTATATTTTGGTAAAAAACAAATCACTTCCAATACAGATGCTATTATTCGATTTTGTGAATTTTGTGTTAAACCAGCTCTACTAAGCAATCAGTAGCATTGTGCTTATCTCCGATGAATGAAGTTCAAAATAAATTTTTTCATTTTTTTATGCATTTTTTAAAAGATTTATAAGTTGAAAATTCACCAGCTAATCTTCATTTTCCTTGATCAAGATTTTCTAATATCTGATATTATTTTCAAAAATTAAAAAAAAATAAAAGTTTTTTCCTTTTTTTGTAAGTTCATTTATCAGAATATTCAATATTAAATCTAAAAAAATTTTTGATATTCAATTTATAATCTAATTATGGTTTTGATTTGTTCCGAATCTTGTACTAAGAAAATTTATTGATGAGCAATTAAAAGATATTTTAGAAATATTTTATCATTCCTTTGGTTATTTTTAAATATTATGAAAAAGATCTTTTGAAATTTTAGTTTCAAGATTCACAAAGACTTGATTTTTTGAAATCTAAACCTTCAAAATCTCGTTCTATCAATGTTGATATATTTGATTTATTAAAAAATTTATGTAAAAATCAACAATTTTTAAATTTTGTTTAAGGAGAGCTCAAGAGGGTCACAAAGTTCACTGATTACCGAAGTGGAACGCATTGTGGATTGTTGTTTAGAAAATAGTGATAATGCTACCATTGAGAGTTATTCAAAGTGCATGGAAAGAATAAAAATAATGATCAATAGACCGTTAAATAAATTATTCGATCAAAAGAAACAAACTTTGGAAGCTAAATTAAATAAAAATTTAAACACTAGATTATCTAGTTATAAATGTTCCAGCGAAATATCCGGTTTCAAGTCTGAACAATGTCTGAATGATTTGAAGCAAGTGAATGAGATGAATTCATTATCAGTAGACGAAGATTGTCAAGAAAGCAACCACTCGAAAACTAAGTTGAGAAGGAGTTTACCATTACCAAGTCAAAAGCGATTTTTGGGATATTCCACCACTACTTCTGCCACAGGTCTTCCAATTGATTTACCACCTTCTCGACAACGAAGTATCAGTGTAGTATGCTGTTCAAATAATTGTAAGTCAAATAGAATTTAAAAAATTTTCTAAATAAAAATAAAAAAAATTTTAAGACGAAAAATTATTGAACAATTTATTATCAGCCAACGAAACTAATCATGACTCTAAAAAACAGAGTTTGACGCCAAAGATAATTTTTGATGATGAAACTATCAAAAATAGTCCTGATAGTTCGAACCAGGTAAAAACTTCGGATTACGAAAGTGGTGAATCGCCAACAAACAGCGACTATAATAGTGACACAGATAAATTAAATTTAAAAGTAATTAAGAGCTTTGGCAGTCTGATCGAAAATTCAGTTTCATATATATTTCTTAAGGATAATCAAGAAATAGTATCCTATCATCACTCAATTTGTAGTCAAAAATTGGAGAAAATTAAAGAAGAGTATAATAATGGAGAGAAAAAGAATCATGTAAATAATGGCGAAATGGATAATCACAAAAAATCCATTGATGATGACTTATTATGGCAAACGGAAGATTTAAAAGATTTAGATCTTTTAAATTATCTCCACGATTGGAACTTTCCAATATTTAAATTTTATGAAAAATCTAATCAAAATGTTATAAGTCAAGTAAGTAAATTTCTAACAAGAAAATTATAAAGAAATTTTTTTCCGATTTAAAATCTTTCGAATCTTATTATTATTTTTTTCATTATCATTAATATACAGCAATTCTGGTGATGATAAAAATAAATATATTTTTTCAGCAAGAAATTATTTAAGATATTTCTGAATCTATTACGCCTTCTTTTTTAACATTAAATTTTAGACGTAGTATTTTTTTATTTTGAAAAAAATTAATTGTTATATTGGTTTTTCAGGTAATAAATATATTAAAATAGAAAAATTAATTTTTAATCCATTAAATTTTCGATATTTATAACTAGAAGATCTAATTTTTTTTACCATTAAGGCACGAAAAGTCAAAAAAAAATTTAAAGAATTAAATGAAAAACAAAAATATTTGGTTTGGTTATTTTAATTTTATATTTTACACAAATAAATGTTAGAGCACAAAATTTTTCAAGCATAAAAACCAAAATCTGTAAAACTTCTATTTATTAAATATATAAAAAAAAATATGGCTACTTTTTATATCTCTTGCTCTACATTTCTGTTATTATTAATATAAAAAATAATCAATTGATTCAAATGTTCTTAAAAATTACTGAATTTAAGGTCAAAATTAGTGAAAAACATGTCTAAATGTTTGACAAGTCTAAAAAACCTCATGAGTCTTTAATTTAATATTTTTTTGATGCTTTTTAATTATTAAAATAATAAAATATTTTTAAAAATATTTATATAACTTTTTTAGTATTAAATTATGGGAAAAAATCCAATTATTTTTTGCTGGATTTTTATTTAAATTAACTTTTTATAGTTATAAAAGTCTGAAAAATTTCACAAGTCTTCTAGTTATAATGATTATATTTAAAAAAGGAAATTTATTTTAAAAAAATTTTTAGAAAAAATTTAAATAAAAAGTCGGTAGAAAAATTTAAATATTTAGTTGATAAATTTTAAAATTAATTTTTAATATTTTCTAAAAGATTTCTAATTCATGCTTGGTTTTAGTAAACAATTTATTTAATTTCATAAATTTTAAGATGGCTTATAAAATATTCGATGAAGTTGGTTTGTTTAAATCGTTCGACATTCCGATTAGCCCATTTATTCGGTACTTTACAGCACTAGAAAGAGGATACATAGATTTACCGTGTATGTTTCTTAATTTAATAATTTTAAATTTTTAAATTTTTTCGATTTCAAACTAGATCATAACAAGATTCATGCAGCAGATGTCTTGCATGCATGTTACTTTTTAACAACCCAAGCGGTTCCAGGTCTTATCCAAATAAATGACAGCGTTAAAATAACTAACGACCGAATTCCACTTAATCCCTATCAGTATTCTTTGAAATTTAGTTTAAACAATAGCGAAGTTTATGGTTGTACAGGAGCAAATTTTACCCCTTTGGAACTGTTGGCTTTGTATTGCGCTGCGGCAATGCACGACTACGAACATCCTGGACGTAATAATCAATTCTTGGTCTCAATTAATTCACCCCTAGTATAGAATATTAAAATAAAAATATATTAATTAATTAAATAATATTTTTATTTCTAAAATAGGCTTTGTTATATAATGATCGCTCAGTACTTGAAAATCACCATGCTTCTTCGTCATGGTTATTGCTCAAATCAAACCCAAAATTCAATTTTTTAACAGGACTTGATGCAAATGAATGGAAAAAGTTTCGATTTTTGATTTTAGAAAACATTCTTGCAACTGATTTAAGTAAACATTTTAGTATTATCGCTGAATTCAATTTAAAAGTAATTTTTGAATAGGAAAAAATATTAATTTTTATTTTTAATTGATTTTTTAGGCAAATATAAATCCAAAAAGAACAGGAATTCTCCATAAATCAATCATTCCTTTCGATTTTGATTCTGGTATTGATTGGACTAGTGAATCAGACCGTTTGTTGTGTAGTCAAATGATACTTAAGCTAGCAGATATAAATGCACCTTTGAAAGATAAAGAGCTGCATGTACAATGGACACATCGAATTGTTCAGGAATTTTATCAACAGGTAAAAATTGGGATCTACTTTTTAGTATTTTTAATCATAAAATTACATTAAATTTTTTGAAAAAAAAATTCTTAATAAAAATATAACATGACTTTAAAAAAGACATTTTTGAACTTTCAAATTATGTGAACAAATTCAACAATATTTTAAATAAAAAGGGTGATGAGGAGCTCAGCCGAGGAATGACCATAAGTCCGTTTATGGACAGACGCAAACCTCAAGTAGCAAAGTTACAAGAGAATTTTATTCAAAATTTAGTGGGAACTTTATGTAATGCTTACACACATTCTGGATTATTACCAGGAGTTTTGATCGAAGAATCTGATAGCACAGGTATTGTAAATATTTCTTAAAAATTAATAAGTCTTCTAAAATGTTGTTTACAATTTTAAGATGATTCTGATGCTGAAAGTTCTTCAAATAGAAAATCGTATAAACAACGGCCTAAGATATTTTATAGTGTATTATTAAGTAATATAAAATCAAATTATGATATGTGGCGCGAGATAGTGAGACAAGAACAATTAACGAATAAATAATTACCAAAAAAGTGCTTGTTTCCAATATGCAAATAACCTTTTTTGAAGTCAAATTTTTTTTTGATTATTTTTTTCAAAATTTTTTTCACTCAGGTTTTCAGAAAAAAGTCAAGCCATGTTGAGTCGATTTTGTATGTTACAATAAAAAAATTATTTGAGAAAAAAGTAAATCTTTAAAAAATATTATTTAATATTTATTTATTATTCTAATAATTAGTTAATTTTAAAAATTTAATAATATTTTGTATTATTTTTTAATCAATTATTTTTCTAATTCTAATAAAATTGGTTCAAATATGTATTTTCTTATTAAAAATTCAATTAATTTTATTTTTGATTGATCAAAAAAAATTTAGATAAACTTTTATCAAAATGTTTCTTATGATTGGAATAGAACCATAATGAAAACGTAATAATAATCCCAATTTTTATCCTATTTATGTTAAACTGCACTGATTTTCTTTCTATATAATATATTTGAAACACAATATTAGATTTTTTTACTTAAAATTTATAATTTTGAAAATTAAATTTTGAAGTTGAGGAAGCATGTCAGATGAGTAGATTAAAAGATCTTTCAAAAGTTTAAAGAATGCTTTTTTTTGAAAAATATTAGTTTTTTTACCTTTCTCATTAGATCTACTCAGTTTAAAATAAAAAACATGTAGCGAAAATCAAAAATAGTAAAAATGAAAAACAATAAAAACAATTAAATAAAAAAAGCTACTAATAGTTTAAAACTTTCTTTTTTTATTATTATATTAAAATTCATCACCTTTAGCTTTTTAACAAGCCAAAACACTCCATCGCACCTTTTTGAATCTTCTTTTTGAATCATCATGGTAGAATCTCTATGAATTAATTACAGACTTAGCTCTATCTGTTGGAGAGCCGTCTTGGTAAAAAAATCATATAATTAATTTGTAGCAGCAGACATGGTGACATAGTCATTGTTGCAGCTTAATACTATTATTATTAATTAGCTACCATAGATGGCTTCCGAGTAAGCCATCTCCGCAAGCTTGCTTGCTGTAGCTCTTTATTATTATTATTATTATTATAATTAAATCATGAGTGATTTAATTAAATAAAGTTTTAATGTAATTGGAATTTTTTATAATGAATATATGCCCGGCTAGCTCAGCTGGTTAGAGCGTCGTGCTAATAACGCGAAGGTCGTGAGTTCGATCCTCCCGTTGGGCAATTTTTTTTTTGAATCTACGAGCAAAAGCTCATATTTAATTCTGTTGGAAATCAAAACTCGGAAATCATTTTGTTAATAACCTGATACGGTTAATTCAATTTTAATGTAAATATAAAGAAAAGAATTTTGTATTAAATTTCTAAAATATTTGCTGCTTTTATGACTCAAAAGCTTTAATTGATTTGAATTCCTAATGAAAAAATATTGTGAAAATATTTATTGTAAAATTAGAGTAAAAATTACAAATGGATTGAAATAGTTTCGCGCAAAATTTTAAGAAATTAATAGCAAAAACCAAAAACCCTTCGAACATGAAATATTAATTTTTCAATTTTAAAAAAAAAACTAAAAAACATAATATTGAAAATATTTGGTTTTGTCCAAGAAGTATTAAAGAGTTAAGTTAAAATTTTTTAATGCTGGTTTAATTTTATAAAATTTATCTTTTAATTCATAATCACAAAATGCTGTTCGTTCATTCAATTAATAATTTAAGGAACATAACAATTCTTCTTTAAAGTCCCTCCGTAAGCAAAATTTTTAAAATAAATTTAAAATAACAGTCAGAAAAAATTTCTACGAATTGAATCAAAACGAATTTGTTTTAGGAATTTGTTGTTGCCATCACATAATATAATACGTGACTATTTGACAAATTATGAGGTTTTAAAAATTATGCCCAAAATAACATGAAAATTCAAGTGTTTATGTCATCACTCAGCAAAAAAAAGGTTTTCATTTATGAATCAAAATTTTAAATACTGAAGAGAATTGAGAAAAATATTTTTCAAGTTTCGACTTCGATACAAGTACATTATTATTTGGTCATGAATTCAGTGAAAGTCTTGTTCACGAAATCAGCATTCAATTTTTCATTAAGTCTCAATATTTATAAATTTATAAAACTTTTAAAAAATGTTTAACTTTAATAAATACAAAAAATTAATTTATTCAAATTAAAAAAAAATTTAAATAGAGTTTAGAGATTGTTAATTACTAAATGAACCGACAATCGAAATCAAAAATTCAGATGGTGTAGTTGAAAAAAAATTGAATATGTTGCAAGCTCGTTGCTTTAATGAATTAGATTTAAAAAAATCAGTCTCGAGAATTCAAATCTTTAAAATGTATATTGTGTTCAAATGCACAAAAAATTAAAACAAAAGAAGTCCTTTAAGCATAAAGCCCAGGCCCTAATTATGATCGGATAAGCATTAGCCAAATATGAATAGTATGTGTGTGAGCATAAACTTAATAAATAATTTATTTTGCATACATGATCATAAATTGAAAATATCGACTTTTTTGAGCTTGAATTTTTTATAAGATTTGAATAAATGAATAAAATTAAATTAACAATTGCAACTATTTGAAAACTAAAAATGCTTCGCATTAAGCAGCATCATCGACAAAAAAATTAATAGAAAAGTATTGCTCAGACATAAATTATTATTATTTTTTGATAAAATATTGAAGCAAAATAGCAAAAATTTCAAAGACCTGAATTTTTCTATGTTGAAAGAAAAATAGAAAAAAAAAATATAATTTTATGTTTTATTCTGTGTTCTAGTTAGCTTTAGTTTGTTTGCTTGTTTCATCTACCCATATCTCTCTCTCTCTCTCTTTCTTTCGTTCTTTTTTATTTCAATTCTGTATTTTGCCATTATTTGCTTTCAAATTTATGCTTAAGTTGCAATATTTTGCCTGTTCAATGTTGGAATTTGGCGAAATAGCGTCGTTAGTCTTGTGTTCAATTTGGTTGTAAAGTTTAATTTTTTTATTTATTGTTTTGATCGAAAAAAATAAAAAATTAAGAATTAGAGCGAGCGAGAGAGAGAGAAAAAATGAGAAGTATTAAACATTTTTGTTATGTGCTCGAGTCGAGTGGGGTTTTAAAAAATTCAATTAATATTAGATTTGTAACTAATATTTGTTTTATTCAGTTTTCAAAAATATAGCGCCAAAAAAAAACAAAAAATTTAAGATAAATTTCGATTGTTAATCATTTTTACTCAACATTTTGACAGTTGAATTTTAATTATTAGTATTTTTTTTCCATTTATTTATTTATCTCAATAAAACAACTGACATACGAGGCAAATTAAATAGTCATTTAATCTTCTAGACCGGCTATTTGTTTAAGGTACTTAAGAAAATTAATCTATAACCTTTAGAGTTTGGCATCAACCATGTTCAAAGTAAATATTTTTTTAAATGTGATCTAAATAAGCTTTTTTGTGACTTTAAAATTTCAATCACGTGACATACTAATATCTACGAGCAATGTTAATAATTCAAATGGTTTAATACCAGTATCTAAATAGTCAAATGGATGTAAGTTTTTGATGGAAAATTAAACTTAAGAAATTAAAACGAGTACAGCAAAATGCATTAGCCCAGTATTCAGATAGTTGGATATGTGACTAGAAAAAAAGAATTAATACAAATCATTTTAAAAAATGAACAAACTTCTCTTTTTGATTTATATCGGTTCATTTTCTAGGCGAAACACCTTAAATGAGTAAATAAATGATAGAGTAAAAAAATAGTTTTTTTTCTCTAGTTTTTACCTGTATTAATCGAATAAGTTTGGATTAGAGTCATATGTTTGATAAATAGATTCGGGTTAAAGAGACCTAATTGCATTTGGATCTTAATTCAAGGATGTACTTACTTTTTTTCTTGGAAAATCTTCATCACGTAAATTATTTATTTTTTACTTGGCTAAGTACTAGAGACTTTGATTTTCAAAATTCTTCATTCTTAAAAGAAAATGTTTGAGCTTATTTTTTTGAGAGCAAACAGGTAGATTTTTGACAGTCTAATCTGGTGTCATTTTCGAGATAAAATTGGGCCAAACAAAATTTCTATTTAAATTTTTTTATTTTCAATTAAAAGAGTTTAAGTAACATAAAAAAAAATTATCTTGATATTTTGAAATTGATAACAAGGCATACCAGTTTACTTAAATGCCATCGAGAGTAGAACAATTGCGATCGATTGATCGACAGCTAAAAAGAGTGGTGCCAAAAAATTAGTCTTTTATTTTAAATTTGGATAATGAGTCATATATTATGCAAGTTCATTGGCTGTATAGACGAAACGCATAAATCAAAATACTCTCAACACTATACAAGGAGAACATGAATTAGTGATCGAGCTAAATAAATTAACAATTCAGTTAAATGATCCTATTCTCCAACAAAAACGCACACACATATACACACACACACACATATACACTCATAAACTAACTCACATCGATACGAATCTTCCATTTACGATTGAATATTATAATTCAGGATGTTAGTGTTAATTGCTTTGCTAGACCTTGCTAAGACGGCCAATGCCAACATAATTTATTAGAGACCTTGTATGGGCTCATTTTGACACACTCTAAACCCTTATCTCCTTGTCAATTTAGATTTTTACATTTTGTAAACTAAAATATGCGCTTCTTATGAATTGACCAAGTTCAGCCAAGTCCGATCGCGCCCCATTTTTTTGACATGTTCTTAATAAACTCTAGAATATTATGGAAGTACAATCGACACAAAGTTTAAGTAACAATTTGAATCTAAAAGCAGCAGCGCCATCTTACGTATCATCTTCATCGAGCTTAGGACCGCAGGGATCCGCAGTGCCCCAGCCGAGTCAGCATTCAGGCTCGTTGCCGCCGGCCATGATCCAAAACAAGAGCGAAACCTCCAGCTCGGTCGTGCCCACCCCCTCACCCCACAACACCGAGCCATACAACTACTCCTATCCGTATCCAATGTACCAATACGGCCCATACAACCAGCCCGCCCAGGCCGGCTACAACTACAATTGTTTCTACGCACAGAACCCCAACGGCCAAGTTTACATGCCTGGCAACAAGCCAGCCTTCTACCATCAACAATATCCGCCTCAGTCGAACATAAACGAGCCATACGTAAATGGCCAATTCAATCAGACGAACACGCCTGCTGCCGAAGCAAAGCAGAGCTCCAAAGTGACCGAACACAAGACAGACGCAACGCCCTCTAAGAAAAAATCAAACAAAAAATCTGATGTAAAAATTTGACCGCAGTTTATGCGCTCACCCATTTTGTTCTAAACTTTACTTTTTGCTATTTAGAAATCGGCTAACGGAACTAATGGCAATGAAGAAGCCAAGAAAGAGAAAAGTCCAAAAAAAGAAAAATCGCCACGCAGAAAGCCACCTGCGTCCAACAATCGAAAGAAAAATAACGACATTAGTATTAGTGATGTAAATAATACTAGCAATTCGTTTGATAATTCCATCTCTAATGAAAACTCTATTAACCAAGTAAGTTCTTTTTGGGACATTTTGATGGAATTTTTTTTGTTTAAATAAAATCCTCGTACCCACCGCTGAAAATGAAAATAAATTATACATCTTGTTAAGTGGGCTTTTAGCGTTGTCAGACGCAATCGTGGTGTCATTGAAAGTGTCATTAATTTTGTCTGTTTTTATGCAAAGTAATATTTTTGCCCCGATCAAATACTCACAATATAAATCAAGACTTAGACTTGATTTAATAAATTATTTATAAATTATATAAAAAATAGCGTTATTTTCAAAAATAAACTAAATATTGAATTAATCAAAGACTGTGTCTGTGCTTTTGTTAATAGCTCAAGACCCCGTAAGGAAAAAACCCCATTATGTAATTTATGGAATGAATTCAGTGAATGGTTAAATGAAAAGGGATTATCTCGCTGACTTTCGACATCTCTATATTATTTTTTTATTTCATTTAAAATTAAAACAAAAAACTTCCTATCATTTTTTCCAGTAATCTACTAATTTACTCTTTTTCTGTACTTAATTTATCAAAATTTTTATGTTTATTTTTAATCACCAAGAAATTTTATTTTGTACTTATCTAATGGCGGAAGGAGTTTTATTACTCAGAGCCATGATCTTTTTTGGATGTATCAAAATTTTAGAATATATTTGGTAACAAGATAATTAGATTAAAAATCAATTATTAAAAAATTCTTTTTTAACATATTCTTACCGGCCCTGCATTAAAAGTGCCATTTAGTTTTTAAATTTAATATTCATTACTAAATATAGCTTTAAATTACATTTTTTCCTATTAATTTGACCTAAATGACAAATAAATTTTTTTTAGTGAAATATTTTCATGTCCAAAATTATTCAATGATGTCTAATTGTAAACGGATACTTTTATTTTTCACAAACATACCACATTTTGACCATTTGAAGATGAAATCGCCATTGCCAGCTTCACTGTGTTTCTTGTTTTGTTACTAAAACCATTCAAAAATCTTGGTCCGCTGAAGTTGGATCTTAAGCGACACTTTTACATTCGTGACGGCATCTCACACACTATAGTTCGAATAACTTCAGATTCAAATCTTATCAAAACCTTTTAAATGAATTTATAAAACTAAATTAAATCAACTCGATTCTTCTGGTCCAGAGAATGTTCTATTAATAGCTTTTCTAGTTTTTATTTTTAAATTTTTTTTACTTCTCTTTATGGTTAATTTGAATTAAATAAATATGCTTTTTTTAGTCTTTTAAAATTTGAAATGGCTCTGAGTAATAAAACTCCTTTCGCCATTAGATAAGAACAAAATAAAATTTTTAGATGATTAAAGTTAACACAAAAATTTTTATAAATTAAGTGCATTAAAAAAAGTAAATTAGTAAATCACTGGAAAAAACGACAAGAAGTTTTTGTTTCAATTGTTAATGAAATGCTGCTAAAGTTCTAATTATATGGGGCCAACCTTCAGTTTTTTTAATTTTCGCTAACCATTTGATGAAAATTAACACCTTTTTTTGTTAATTTTTTTATGAATCATCTTGAGTGGTGTCTAAAGTTAATTCAGTTTGAGCTCATGTTGAAGAATATTATGACTTATTTTTGTTTGCAGTCGATCTCAAACATTTAATCCTTAAGGTTAATTATTAAAAGGAATTTTAATAATTTTCACAGATTAATTACCTTAATAACAACAGTAAAATGCTGTCGATATTTAGATTTTCGTTTGATTCATTTTAAATTAAATTAAATTTCTATTAAGATTCTGGTTTTATTTAAAATTTCTTGTTTTAGTCTTACTTTTAGGTGCCAATAAATTATAAATGACATTTTAGTACTGCGGCGACTCAAAATTTGTCTTTGGTCAAATTAAAAAAAACAAAGCTATGATGGGATTGTGAATTTTCATACAAACCTTCAAATAATTACAATGATGAATTTTTTTTCATTAATTAAAATTGAAAAAATTGATTTGATGATGAATTGAAGTATGTCTCACTAAATTCAACAAAAAAAGATTTATTTTTATAAACAGGAAAATATTAATGATAGAACAAAATATCAATATTTTTAAATTTTTTTATTCCTTGTCTCTATGATCTATTCCTATTAGATTTTTTTTTTCATTTTTTAAATTTTTTTTTTAAAAGTTAAAATTCTGTCATCGTTACAATTGTAAAAATTTTAGTTTTCAATTCTAAGTTAACATACAATTTGATTAGAAACAATCAATTTATTGGCACAAATATATATATATATAAATTTTTTCGTAAATTCGACTGTTAAATGAAAAATTGCTGTTTCACAACGGATATGTAGTTCAAAAGCCATAATTTTATTAAGAATTTAAATTTTTTTTGGAATTGTTGTAATCCATTTAAGATTGAATTTCCCATTATCTCAGTAATATTTTTTTTAATTTCTAATTTCTTAAAAAAACATATTTCAGATCATAAAAAAAGATAATAAAAAAAAATTGGTTCTTTTATCGTATAAAAGTAAAGTTAAACTGAATTATAGCATTTCAAAGATTGATTAGAATTCTTCTCTAGTTATTAATTTAATATTTAATATTTTTCAATATAAAGAACACAATTGAAGATCAATTTTGTGTGTCAATCAAATATTAAGTTAGAGACAAAATAAGTCATTAGCCTGCAAAAATAAAATATTTATCAAAAGAGTAAGTTCGACAAAGGAAATATAAAAAGGGTGAAATCAACTCAATCAAATTTCAAAATAGATAAATTTCAAAAATAAATGAACAAATTTCTTTATATTAATTATCTGTGAATTTTATTTTTTGTTAAATGCTTGGCTAACTTCAGCAATTTTGCCAAGTTAACAAATCATTACATTTAAAAAAAATTCCAACTTAAGTCTTTAGCTAAAAAGGTAAGATTCTTGGCAAATTGAAGTCGATGATCAATTCAAATATCTTAAAGCTTAATTTTTTTTTAAATAGTTTTATTCATTTTTACATAATATGTAAGAAATATTACATTAAATCTTTTTAATGAAAAAAAAAAGTATAATGGATTTCTTAAAATAATCATTTTTGAATTGATTAATAAAAATTTTGAAAAATAAAAAATTGTAATATACTTCTGCTCGTTCTATCCTCCGTCGACCTTGATGTCTTCATCAAAGGGCTCTGTTTGGTTAACGTGTTCCTTTCCTTCTGAGTACACAGTCTTTTCCTATTTTCAAAAAATCTCAATTAAATTTTTTCCAATTAAAGTGTGAAAAAAAAAAAGATTCTCATCAAAAAAAAAAACTTCCTAAAATTTCTAATATTCACCAATTTTGCTAGGTAAACACTTCTGCGTTAATGAATGATAAAAAATGTGAGACTAAGACAAACGCAAAGAGCAAGAAAACGAGCAAGAAAAAGTCAATCAATGACGAAAAAGAATCTAGTGCGAGCACTGACGAAGAGTACAGAGACGACGAGGACGACTCCACTTCAGACACCGACGAAGTGGTCAAAACACCAAAGAAAAAATCGCCCAAAAAGCCGACCAAAACAACGCCCAAACGTCAGATCAGCACTAGCATTTCGTCATCGTCCTCGTCGACCCTTTCTGACGAGAATTCAAGCGAAAAAATATCCAAAATAAGCGAAGAAAACACCAACGAAGATTCTACATCGTCATCGACGGGCTCAATGAAATCCAAAGCCTCCCAATCTTCGTCGCTCTCGTTCAACATAAACAACATACTTTCCAAGCCGCAGGCGATCATGGACACGCCAAGTCAAATGCTGCCGCCACGCTCGCCCTCCAACGGCTCCACCTCTTCAACCACGTCCTCAATGCTCAAACAGACCAACGTTCCATCGCCGTCCAACTCGACACCGTCTCCATCGGCGTCCCCGGCGCACTCTTTTCACAAAAATCTAAACAACATCCAGTACCAGATGTGGAAGAACCAGGGCGGCATGTACCCACCGGCAGCCCAAGCGGTCATGTTTCCTCCGCCCAACGAGTTCGCATATCAGACAAAAAACATGTCACCATCCGACCAAGAACGACCGCCGTCGACCAAAACGCCGAACGATCCGGTCGACAAAAAAAGCCAACCGGCGCCGACCACGCCACAAAATCAGGCCCGGTCGCCCATGGTTACCAACCAACTAGGCTCGGTTCACTTCACCGAAAACAGCAACATGTCGTTCGGCCACGAGCACGACGACGAAGCGAGCATGATGAGCGACGAAATGTCAAGTCCCAAGCTGAGCTCCAAGTCGCACAACACCGACATTCTGCACAAAATAGCCGAGATGTCCAACGACGACTCTCGCAAAGAATTTGTGCATCGGCTGCAAAAAATTTGGGAAGAAAACTCGATTGTGTGCCGCACACTGCCAACCGTGAACAAACAAGTGCTCGACTTGTACAAGCTGTACACGACAGTGCGTCAAAAGGGCGGCTTTGCGGACATAACCAAGAGCAAAGCGTGGAAGGACGTGTCGAGCAGCATGGACCTGGGCAGTTCGGCGCCGATCGCCCTTAATCTAAAGCGAAAGTACGCGTCATCGGGCCTTGTGCATTACGAGTGTAAATACGACTTGAACGGAGCCGATCCGCGACCAATGCTGGCCGATTGCGAAAAGCCTGCTGCCAAGCAGAAAAAAGCAGAGCCGGATGCAGCGGGCAGCAACTCGACGCCGCCGCCGCTTCCCCCGCCGACCACAACGACGACCAAAAAGTCAAAAGCAAAGCCCAAGGACAAAAAAGAGACCAAGAACGAGACGTCGAGTCCGGCGGCCACCGCTTCGCCCGCCTCAACGCCCCAATACAACCCGCAGCCACAACCACAACCACAACCACAGCAACCGCTTCCACCACCGCCACCGCCTCAGCCTAACCCTCACTACGACTACAACCCAAATCACTCGTACCCGCAGTACTACGCGCAGCCACGAGCGCCCTATCCGTACCAGTATCCGCAACAGAACATGATGCGCTATCCACCGCCACCACCGCAGTCACAGCCGCAGCCGGCCTCCCAAAATCCTCAAATGATGCCGCCACCCCAGCCGTCCATGCACTCTCAAATGCCCTATCCAATGCAGTTCAACAATCAAATGAATCAGCAAATGCCCTTCGCTCCATTCAATCAGCCAAACTCTCACCTAAGTCAAAGCAGTCAGCCAGCGGCGGCCCAGTCTCAACCGGGGCCGCCACCAATGCCTCAACAACAGCAGCAGCAGCAGCACCAGCCGCAACCACAACCACCACCACCGCCGCCGCCGCCGCCGCCACAACAAAATCACCAAATCCTCAGTTCCAAGTTGTCCAGCTCGCCTAGTCCACTCATGAGCCTAAATCAGATGAATCACAATTTGGGCCAACCCGGCCAAATGAATCGTAGTGTAAATATGCACCATGCGGCACCAATGCCATATCACATGGCCCAATCGCATCTAGCGCAATCTAGTCATGTACAACAACAGCAACAACAACAGCAGCATCAGCATCAGCAACATCAGGCGTCGCTGAATCATGTTCAACAAGTGCAGCCGGCTCAGTCGGTGAAGCCGCAGGTGCATGTCAAGATCAGAGAGCAGCAGGCTTTTCCGGCCGATTGTGTCGAGTCAAGTGTGCCGGTGGAGAGCAAAAAGAGAAAATTGTGCTCCAAAGACATAACGCCAGTTGACCCGTGGAAATTGTACATGAGTCTGAAGAGTGGACTGTTGGCCGAGAGCACATGGGCCCTGGACGCTCTCAACATACTCCTGTTCGACGATCACACCATTTGCTATTTTCACTTGAGCCACTTTCCCGGTCTTGTCAACACACTGCTCGAGCACTTTGTCAAAAGCCTCGAGCTCGTGTTCGACGAGTTCCAGCACGTCCAAGTGCACCAAACCTATCCGTTTAGTCCAGAGAATGAAGTCGAGCTGAACGGGTACCACGCGGACCAAGTGCACACTCGATTCGACCACTACAAAAAGCTCAACATCAAATACAGCGACTACAGAGCCAACAGTGAATGGTTCGAGTACAACAATCGACACAAACCAACAAAGCCCAAAAAGCTCAAGTGTCACCACGCCAACACCGCGTCGGACTCATATGTGCAAACAAATTTCGACAGAAAAAAAGACTGGTCGCACACAGACAGAAGGCTGTTTTTTGGCCACTTTTGTTCCCAATTTAAAAACGCCCAGCACCACAGATCAACATCACCAACGGCAACAAACGACCAAGCAGCAGCTAGCGATTGTTTGGTGCATCAAATGGACGATCGAAGTTGTCCCAACGAGGACAACTTGTTCACAATGATGAGCGAACACGATCAACAATTGGCCTACAGATGCACTGTCATATCGACCATAATCCGCAACTTGTCGTTTGTGCCGGGCAACGACGTCGAGCTGTGCAAGTCACGGGCCCTGCTCACCATACTCGCCCGTTTGCTCGTGCTCAGACACGAACACGAGCTGGTGCTGGCCACCGAACAGCTGGACAAAAGCGGCCACCCGGACCCAGACCTGGACGTGGAGGCAGAGGCAGAGGCAGAGACAGAGAGCGGCGCGTACGTGCACTGTGCCAGCTACTTTTGCGCCAAGAGCCTGATTTACAAGAGAGTGAGGGCGGAGAGTGAGGCGAGAGGCGAGAGCAGGCCTGCGGATCAGTGGTGGTGGGAGTGTGTGCAGTTGTTGAGGGAGAACACGCTGGTGACGCTGGCCAATGTGGCCGGCGCGCTCAATTTGAACAATTTGGACGAGGACGTGATTGAGACGTACTCGCACGGCCTCGTCCATTGGATAATTTGCAAGTCGCACGAGGCCGTCGACACCCTCAGCACCACCAGTGAGACAAACATGTTGTCGGCACAGCGACTCTGCATCGAAATCCTGTCCAAATTGAGCATAAACGACATCAACATGGACCTGGTGTGCGCCAACTTGAACCGCACGCGGCCATTCATGCACACTTTTGTCCACGTGATGTGCAGGGAGTTTTTGTGCAAACGGGACGAGCAGGTGCAGCGCGAATTCAGTGTGGTGGTGTTGTGCGCACTGGCCAAGTCAGATCAGGCGGTGTCGCGCGCCATCGCCAAGTACACCACTTGTTTTTTGTCTTTTGTCGAAGATTTTGAGGAGGTGGCCAGACGCTACCAGCTGCTCAACCCCAACCACTTGCACTACCATCCCAATTTTATCCAGTCAGCCAGCGCCAACCCGGCCAACAATCTGAATCAAAGAGTGCTCAATGAGCACGTAAGCAACATAAACGAGGAGAATCTCGGCACTACCATTGACATGCTGAGACGGTGCTGCAGCACTCTCGCCTATTTGTCTGTGTATAGCGAAAATGTACCGTTTATATTAAAATACGAAAATCGTATTCTAGATTTAGTAACGTCACAATTTGTTGATTTTAAAGTGGCTCAAATTTTATCTGAAGTCTTGTACAATTGTTCAAAAAGTTAATTAGTTTGTGTTAGTATGAAATGTTTTATTAGAAGTTAAATGGAGAAAAATAAATAAGAAGAGAGAAAACAGTACTGAGGGTTGCCAAAATTAAAAAGCCGAACCGATCCGCTAAACAAACTAAACTCGTCGTCTTAAAATCTGAGAAGTGTGTGTGTGTGTTTTTTTTTTTTTTTCATTTTATTACTTTTTTGTTCACTTAAAAATAAAAATAACTAAAAATTATTCTAAACTCTTGTTCTATATTAATTGTATTAAAATTTAAAAAATTTAAATTTTTATAAATGTATTTTTTTTCTTTTGTCAACACATATTTGTCTTTATCTCTATCTATCTCTCTCTCTCTTTATCTTTTTTTTTCTTTTTTATTTCATTCTCTTCTCAGTAGTATTTTTAATTTTTTTTGTTTACTTTTTTTTTTTTTTTCAAACTATTTGATTTATAAATATAAATAAAACGATTCTTTTTTTTATTTTTTATGAAAAAAATAAAGCTTTTATTAAAAGAATAATTTTTATATTTTTAAAAAATAATTTCCATTCATTCGTTAACATTAAAAATTCAAATACACTTTTTTAAAGTGTGCTATTCTTGAGTGAAAATGACAAAATATTTGTTTTAATTTAATATGCAATCCAGACTGGTTCGTTTCATACGCTCAACTCAAATTTTTACCATTCATTTGAATAATTAGTTTCAGACTTTAGCAGTTAATAATTCCTAAGCCATTTATCTAGCTTAGTTTTAAATTATATTTTTTGTTTAAGAATTAACTATTTCTTCAGGCAGGCTATTACAAATTTTAACAACACGATTTGTCAAAAAATGATAACGATGCACACAATTTTTGACATGTTCTCTTACCATGCATTTTGGGTGTTTCCTCAAATTGTATACTTGATTGTAAGAAAAGTTCATTCCATAAATAAGTTTAACACTTTCATAGCCATTTATGATTTTATAGATCTGAATTTTATCACCCCTCATTCTTCTTACTTTTTTTAAGTCTTTTGTAATGTTCGAAATGACGGAGGAAAGGGATGATTTATGTTGCCCTTCTCTGAACTTTTTCTAGTTCAACGATTTCTTTTTCTAAATATGGGCACCAAGAACTCATTGTAAACTCTAAGTGAGGCCAAGCGCTGTTTATAGCATTTTCAAAGAGTCCATATTTAAATATCTATAATTTTTTTCTAGCATTCCTAGCATTCGGTTTGCACGATTTGTGCAGACGCTTTATAAAAAAGAACTTGGTTTGTCTATTTAACGTCATTTTGAATAAAGTGGTAACCGCAGCATGATGTGAGTCATGCAAATAGATAGCTAAATCCTTTCTTGTTTCGTTTTAGATAGTTTCTAGTTCCATATTTACTGTTTAATCATAGTTTGGATTTTGATGCATTACAAGGCATTTTTCAATGTTTTAATCAAGAAACAAGGTGAGAGACCAGCTTGAATTATCTTTATCTTGTTGAAGTAAAATGTTGTCTTTTTCATCTTTAACAACTGATAATTTTTTTGTATCATCAGCATAGTAGCTATATCAAGTTTTTTTCAACAAAATAAAAAAATAATAATTTAAAACAGTACTGAGGGGTACCAAAATTAAACGACCATTTTTTTTTGTTCATTTAAAAACAAAAATAATTTTAATAAGCAATAAAAATTACATAAAATGATAAAGTAAAATTAATACATTCAAAATATATTGCAAATTGATCACAAAAGGTTTACTTTAATACAAAATGCTGTGTTTCTCCTTTTAAATAAAACTAAATTTTTAATTCATTTTTAAAAATCAATAAAATCAATCAAATTAAATCTCATTGAAGAAATACAAAACAATGTGTTTAAAGATGACATGTTTTAGTTTGTTGAATTTTTTTTAAACCATATTTTAAAATTTGTTTTAATCAGTCAAAAAAAGAAATATTTTTGTTCGGTTTGTACTTAATTTAACAAAGTCACTTGTCTCGCTAACTGTAGTACCCTGCATAGACAAAAAAAGACTCAACATTTTTTAAAAATGATTTAAATTAAGAAAATGAAATTTTGGGAAAATTACACACACTATCAAACAAACATATAGGAATAAATAAAGAAATTATTGCGAAGCAATAGAAGAAATGAAAAAATTGTATAATTTTGTTCATATAAAATATAATCAAATTTTTTTGAGAGAAAAGATCTTTAATCAAACCTGTTTAAAATAAAAAAAACTTTTAATTTAAATAGATTACAAATTTTGACTTGAATAAATTTAAGTTTCGATAAAATAATCTTTTGATAATTATAGATTTTTTTTACGATTTTGATTTTTGTTATCAATGCCTGCTTTAAAGCTGTTAATATTTGACTTCAACTAATTGATTTGGCAGCGAGTTTCATTTGAAAAAATATTATCTCTATACAAAAACTAAGATAGAAAAAAATCGAAGTAAAAAAACCGCTAAAAAAAAGGAGGGAAATTTTTTAACAAAAAAAATTGTTTTCAAAATTTTTAACTTTTATTTTTTAACATTTAAAATATCCACCCTTAGCTTTAAAACACTCAGCGACACGTTTTGGCATAGATTCAATCATGTTTTTTACTACTTCACTAGGAAATATCAACTATTCATCAAAAAGAACGCTTTTTAAATGCTCTACTGACGTAATTTTTGTATTGACCATTTTGTGGTCAATATATTCTCATAATTGCGCTTTGTTGTAATCACACATTTTCCCGAAACTACTACTAGATCAGCTATTTCTTGTTGAGATTTGGTCTTATCCTTCACTAGACCAATTATTTGCCACATTTGAGCCTCAGATACTTTTTTTTGCCCATTTTTATGGAAAAAGCCAAAATGGTACAACTCAATAAAATTACCGATTTTAAAATCCAAAAATAACGAATCAAACGTAAAAAGTGCAGGCAAACAGAGTGAAAAGACATTCCAAGCATTGTATGAAAAAAAATGGCCAGGGATTGTCAAAGTGTGGTAAAATTTTAGGATAAAATAATTGTTCTAAACTTTGTAGACTATTTTTTTTTTTGTTCAATTTTATCTCTTTTTTTAAAATGGGTTCTGGAGTGTTCAGAATTTTTTTTTTTGAACAATCTCTTTATCAAAAGAAAGTTAATAAAATTATCTTTAGGATGGTATAGTTAACATTTTATGTAAATCGATTTTAATTTTAGATTTTTACACCTTAAAATATTTTTTTAAAATTTTTTAGTAATGTTCTATACTTTCTAGAGATACTGTTTAATTGAATAACATCAGCTCTTTTTCTTCTTTCCACCAGATTTGGAACGTTCAAAGCCCTCAATCTGCTTTCATACGGTTTATTTCTAATTGAAGAAACAATTTTCGTAGATCTGCGTTGAATCCTCTCAAGATTCTCAAAGTCCGACTTCAGAAATGAAGATCATACAGGCACAGCAAATTCCAAAAGAGGACGAACAAAAGTTAAATACAATGATCTAAATAACTTATAATCAAAACGAACGAATGATTTCCTGATGCGACCTAACATATGATTTGCTTTGTTTGTTGACTCTATCACTTGATTTTTCCATTTCAAATTTAAGATAACTCCAAGATCTCTTTCTAACGTTTAAAATTTATATTTTAAATTTAAAATGATAAGTGTAAAGAAGGGCAACTCAAAATTTTAAAATAACAAATTAAATCTTTTTATCTCTATTCTTAAACTATTTGAAAAAAATATTCAAATTGATTATTTTTACCAAAAACATTTCGTTTTCTTAAATTAAACGACACTAATATTAAATAAATCATCATTAAACAGTATATCAACACAAATTAGAGGGTTTAGTTAACAAAAATTTACAAAATTTACAAATTTAAATTTAAATTTAATTAATATGTTAAAATTAATTTCCGGATAAATTACTTTTCTATTAAAAGCACATTATTATTATTATCATTAAATAATCTTTTTTACTCGCCCGAGCGTCTCGTTTGCTCTCAGCGCTACTGCCTTCGTTTGTTCACTCCAGTTCAGTTCGTTGTTTATTTTGTTATGCCTAGCAAATCCTACTTTCCTTTCAGTTAGTATGACGTTATATAAATCCCTAGTTTTTACAATTTTGATACCAACGTCGCTTTCTGAGATGGTTTCACCTAATTTAAAGTATTCGTTTTCGATTTTGAAAAAGAACTTGCAGGTGCCGTAGAAAAAAAAAGTTACTTGATAGTCACTTGATAATAGTTCAATATGATCTAAGCTATAGTGGAATATTTCCAGATTCTAAAAAATTTAATAAAAATTACAACAATTCGGGTTCAAGTTTAAGTTGGGTTGGCTATTATTATTGTTCACAAATAAACTTGAATTAAAAATTTGAATCAAGTTGGAGGTTATGAAATTTTTTTCTGATAAAAAATAACTAAAAGTAAAGAAAATTCTTTCAAAAATTCAAATTTTTCAAGAATTTTATAATTAGTAAATATTTCATTTAAAATAGCTGCTTTCTGAAAATTTAGTCAAAACAAATAAATATTCGATTATGGCGAATGATAAAGATAAAGATAAGGTAAAATTTCTGTATCAAGATGGTGAGACCGTATTATGCTATCATGGACCGCTATTATACGAAGCAAAAGTATTATATATTAATAAAAAGAAAATGATTTTTTTCATTCAAATTTTAAGTGTGTTAGATCCGAAGCACGAAACAAAGCACCTCACTACTTAATTCATTATAGTGGATGGAATAAAAGGTAAATTAAACTGGATATACAAATTTTCAAGCATTTTTTTAGCTGGGACGAGTGGGTCACTTGTCCAAGAGTTTTGAAATATAATGAAGAAAATCTTAAAAAACAACAAGAACTTTTGGCCACTCATGGGTAAAAAAGATTTTTTATCATTCTATTTTAATTAATTAATAAAACAAGTACGAGCAAAATAGCATCAAAAATAAAGTCAAACTCAAGAAAACATGTCAATAGTATGCTTGAAAAAAATGCAGATTTAGAAAAGTTAACTCAAGAAGAAAGAGGTGCATTCATTATCTCAATATTGTACGAATTAATTTTTTATTTTATAGAAAATAAAAAAAAGAAGCAAAAGGTGGAAGAATCAAATGATCTAGTGCGTTTTTTTTTAAATCTTTTTAAAATTAAATGAAAATTTTCTCTTTTTTAAGATTGATAATTATAAAGTTCAAAGCGAAATAGCTTTTAAAATTCCTCAAGAGCTACAAAAAATTCTTCTAGATGATTATGAAAACATTTCAAACAACAAGGTAATAATCAAAGTTGATTTAGAATTTTAATGTCATAAAAAAACCTTCATTTGTTTGAAACCTTATTGATTTATTTAAGCTTGTATCTCTTCCAGCAATCAAGAGCATTAAGGAAATTCTTGATGAATATACTAATTTTAAGCTTGAAAAAAAATTTGACAAGTAAAATTGAATATATTTTTAAAGGAAATAATAAATATTGAAAAATTTTGAAAGAAATATTATCACCGAAATAGTTGAAGGTATCAAAGACTATTTCGACACAGCAATATTATGCCGGCTGCTTTATAAATCAGAGAAGAGTCAATACAACGAAGTAAACAATTAATTTAAAAAAGAAATTTACTTTTTATTAAAAAGTTTATTAAATTTAGCTGACAAAAAATTCAACTAAAAAGCCTAATGAAATTTACGGCTGCGTTCATCTATTGCGCCTTTTGGGTAATTTTCTGACTCTTTTAATCATAAAAGGATAAGTTTAATTTAAAGCTAAAATCGGCGAATTGTTATCTTATACTTATTGGGATGAAGTTTGCATTAAACAATTGGTATTTTACATTGAAGATTTCATAATGTAAACTAAATATTTTTTGGCTTAAAGTTAATCATCTTTAATTATTTAAATAAGGTATCTGAACGAACATAGATCTAGTTTATTCACGTCTAAAATGTATGAAAGCCAAAGCCAAAAATAATTTTTTAATTAAGAATTCTTGTTAATATGTCATGTAAATTTTTAAAAATAAAATTTTTAATTAAAAGTTTTTTGTTTTTAAAATAATTTTTGGAAATAAGCTTGTCAAATTTTAAGATAAAAAGGAGAGACAAGTGGCCATTTTCAAAGGTAAAACTTTTTGATAACAAATTCAGTATCAAAATTTACACAATATGTCTAAAAATCAATTTCAAATTTGCCAAATCTTATCAAAAACCATAGAAACTATCTTTTTTTTAATCTTTTAAAGCTATCTTTGAATTTAACCCGAGATAATTGTTACATAATTATTAAGAGGATATTTAATTTTGGATGTCAGGTACCATGTTGTGATATCCTGATATTAAAAAATATCTAAAACAGTTAGAAAATAAAATTTAAAAACAATTGTCAATTTTTGTCTAAATAAAATTAGATTTTAGACTAAAATGAGTGCTCTGGCTTTCGCAAAATACTATGAAAATTTAGCATATGACAAAAAATTTATCCAATTCAACCGATTTGCCAAACTTAATCTAGTAAGACAAAGAGTGAAGCTAAACACCAATTATGAGACATCGTTTAATATCGTCAAAGCAAAAGACTGTTTTGTGTCCAATTTGTGCATTAATGAGAGTTTTTTAGAAAACGATCGCTTTACCAAAGACAGTTTTAATAAAATTTACAATTTTTTGAAAAGCCCTAAGCATGACGAGATTGAATTGGCACGATCAATTTTTTTGGTCCACCTAAGCAAATCAAGTGCTGATTATCTAATTTTTGGCTTATTTTTCAAAATATTTGATTCAATCGATCTTGTAAAGCCCTACAGAGATGTTGACATAAACCATGAACTAAATTTTTTGTATGAACTATTTCTCAAATTAAAGCATAATAGAGTAGTCCAGGAAATAATTTTGAAAACAGTTCAATCTATTTGTGGACAAAATGTCAAACTTAACTTTAATGAACTGAAAATATTCTTTTTCAAATGCTCAATTGAAAAATTAAGAGGATTCGCAGGTATAGGTCGAATATATGTGGGCTATCGACCACTTCTCAGTATGTTAAATGAATTGTCCAAATTATTTTCCAAAGAGGACGCTCATCTAATTATTAAGCTTGAATTCCTGAGAATTTTTGTGAATTTAGCCACTCAATCAATGATCAGAAGTGTAAAAAATGACTTAAACTACTGGAATCCTAAGTCATTTGGAAAATATAACCAAGTTAATAAGAAATATCGCTTGAATATTGGAAATAAAGCAGAGGAAAATATTTTTCGTACTCAAATAAATTGGTTCCAATCGGGTCTTAAAGGCACAGGTTTAAAGTTAGATCAATGGAAGCTATTCTACAAGAGTTTAATTATAGATTTGATTCGACCGGAACAATTCAAATGTGAAGACACGGGAATAATTTATAAAAATAATCAAAATTTTTTAATGGGAATAGATTTTTTTTGAATTGTTTAATAAATTTCTACAAAAATATTCTTTTGCTATATAAAAAATTAAAGAAAAAAACAATCCATTTTTTTTTATAGAATTAGGTTGGTTTTTTAATTTTTTTTATAGAGAGTTTATCTATTTTTAGATTATTATGACTGAGAGAGGCCTCGGAAAATTTTTTAAAATTCTTAAGAACATGCGTAAACGGGATAGAAATTTTGAAGTATATCGAAAATCGATTCAGGAACAAAATGTTTACAAGCAGCCAACTGCTTTTGTCATATTTGGTGCTTCAGTTAGTACAAGGTTATTTAAATGAAAAATAAAATATTTATTTTAACACAAAGGGTGACTTGGCCAAAAAAGAAATTTATCCTAATCTTTTTTGGCTTTTCAAGGACAGCCTTTTGCCCCAAAATGCTGCTATTGTGGGCTTTGGTCGAAAAAATCTAGAAATTAAAGATTATCTAAAAAAAAATATCATTGACAGAATGAAATTGGAAAAAGACGATCAAGAAATTTACGACATGTTTGTTGACAAGAATTCTTATATTTGTGGCAATTATAATGATGAGGAAAAATTTAAAGAGCTTGACTCTACCATTCAAAAGCTGTTTCTTGATTCAAATCAAAATTTTCAGAGTGGCAACAGGATATTTTATTTAGCAGTTCCACCCAAAGTTTATCCAGACATATCTGAAAGAATCGCTAAAAATTGCAAAGCAAAAGAGTAATATAAAAATTTATAAACTTAAATTTAACATTTTTCTCTAGGCCATTTTACACTCATCTTGTGCTTGAAAAACCATTTGGTAAAGATTCAAATTCTTCAAATGATTTGTCGGCTCATTTGAGTAGATTTTTTCAGGAAGAGGAAATTTTTCGAATTGACCACTATCTTGGCAAAGAAATGGTACAATCCATTCTGGCTTTTAGATTTGCTAATCAAATATTTAGACGAGCTTGGAATAGGGATTCGATTGAGAGTGTTTTCATTAATTTCAAAGAAAACTTCGGCACTGAGGGTCGAGGTGGTTATTTTGACGAGTACGGCATAATTAGAGATGTCATTCAAAATCATTTACTACAAATATTAACCATAATAGCCATGGACCAGCCTATTTCTAACTCAGCCGATGCAATTAGAGATGAAAAGGTAGCATGGGAGGTTTAATAAAATTCGGTGCAGAGTAAAAGCTCAAAATAATTTTAAAATTTTTTATTTTATTTTTGAGCAAAAGTCTTTACTTATTGAATTTCAAAAAACCAAATTTGAATTTGTCTATTACAAAAAAGTTATATTTTATTTTAGGTAAAAGTTCTTAAGTCAATGGATCCGATAAAAATTGAGGATGTTGTTTTGGGTCAATATGCAGCTAATGAAAAGGGTACAAGTGTCCAAAAAAAGGCCTATACTGATGACAAGAGTGTTCCTGATGATTCTCTTACAAGCACGTTTGCCTCAATGATTTTATACATTAATAACGAGAGGTGGGAAGGAGTTCCATTTATTATTTCAGCTGGTAAAGCCTTAGATCGAACAGTTTCTGAAGTTTGCATTCAGTTTAAGCAAGTGCCGGGCAATATTTTCAGAAATGCGTGCAAAAGAAACGAACTGATTATCAGAATACAACCAGATGAAAGTATTTGCTTAAAAATGCAGAATAAGCGTCCGGGTATGGATTTTATTTTGGAAGAAACTGATTTGGATTTGACCTATGCCGAGAAATATGAAGTATGAACTTGGAATGAAATTTGACTGAAAAATGATTATTGACTGAATTTTTTTTAGGGTCTTTACTTGCCGAAGGCCTATGAAAGATTACTTATGGATGTTATTTATGGCAGTCAAATTAGTTTTGTTCGGTCTGATGAGCTTGAAGAAGCATGGCGAATTTTTACACCGATATTGCATCAAATTGAAGTTGATCGTATCAAGCCTATATATTACAAGTTTGGAAGGTAAACAGCTTTCTGAAATTTATGTCTTTAGTTTTTTAAATTTTGAATTTGGTATTAAATTTAAAATGTTAATAATGATAAATATAATTAGTAAAATTTTAAATAGGCTTCAAAGTATAATTAAATAATTATTAATTCCTAAAAATTTGTTTTTTCTAGTCAGTCTATTCCGGAATCAGATAATTTGATTACCACCAAAGGAAAATATGCTTTTAAAAGAGAATGCAAATAGATTTATAAAACTAAATGGAAAATTTTTTTGATTTTAAAATAAAAAAAATAAATAATATTCATTTATTAATCTCAAATGACCTTTTATTTATTTTACTAATACTAAAACTATTAATGGGCAACCGTTCCTGTACACTGAACAACCTGAAATGCTTGAATAAAATAGACTAAAATAATTAAAAATTTAAATCAAATTTAGTTATTTCTAATTAATGTTTGACACTTTAGATCATATCTTATAATTGTATTATTTTTCTTTTTTAAGATTAAACTTCAAAGAGTTATTCTGGTTTGGATTCAGGGTTGTTGATTGGTATAAAAGACAAAAATAATATTTGAAAAATTTATTACCTTTAAACATGAGTCTAAAACCACAAAGATTATGTCTCTGCAAAAACTCCGCAATTTAATTTTAATTAAATTGCGAAATTGCGGACTTTTCTAATACATTTAGTTGCTTTGCAGACTTGCAGAGTTTTTGCAAGAATTTAATTTGGGTGATACAAGGTTTGTATCAGGTGACACATTTTGTAGAACAATTTTTAGACTCATGGAAAAAAAGATATTTAATTTTACAAACAAAGTTTTTGTTTTTTGTTCCAAAATTCACAATGCCGATTAAACCCTAGTTTTGATGTTGATTAATTTTAATTAAACGTTACATTAAAAAAGTTCGATGCGCAATTTTTTGGCATACAAAAAACAAAAAATCTATTTTTATTTAATTTTATTTTCAAATTATTTTGTAGATATTAATTTAACAATCTGTGTAAAACTATGTCTCAGTTTCACTGTATTTGTATAAAAATTTAGGAATTGTAAATAAATAATACTTAAAAATGATTAAATTTGAAATTTTTATCAATTTTATCTGAATTATTTTTTTCCTCTTAATTCTCCTATTTCTGATTTCTTTTTTTCTGAATCAATCTTCATTTGATTCACCATTGACTTAGTTTCCTTTTGAAATTAAATTTAATTCTTCTTTAAATATATTTTTCTTTCTTTATTAAATTCTTCTAATCACATGTTCAATTTTTTGATCTTTTCTTATTCGAATGTAACTGGCTTCTGCGAACTTTCGAATTTAATATTATTAATTGCAGAACTTTTTCGATTTCCAGTTTTTCTAAAGAAAAAATCTCGACTGTTATCGGAATATTCAGTTTCTTTTTCTGTTCCTTTAACAATTTAGTGTAAAAGAGATGTTTTTTTTGTAAACTCTTTATTTATTTGCGCTTTTTTACAACATTATTGTGAAATATTAAGAAAAAATTTCAAAAAATCGTTCATTTTTCGGCTTTTAATGTTTTAAATTTTTTTGAATAAACTAACATAAAAAATCGAAAATTTACATGGAGTTAACGCAAAAAATGTTAAACTCCCTTGCTAAATTTTTTATTATATCTAATAAAAAAAGGTTTTCTTCAGAAAAAAATGACCATTTGAAAAATCTTTTACGAATTTTGTTGTAGTAAACGATCAGATATTTGAAGACGATAAAAGATCAGGCAATTGAAGCTCTTGTTTTATAAAAAAAAAATAATTTAGGAAAAGTTAGGGCAGTTCCGAATGACAGAACCTTCTTTTAAGCCCACATGGTTGCAATATGATTAAAATAAGTATTTTAATATATGTGTACAATTGGAGTAGAAAAATTAATATTTATATTGTAAAAACATTGTTAAATTCAATTTCTGCTAAGAGTTTGGTGTGTTTGAGATTGAATCAAAGGGTGTTTGATACTTAAGATTGTTTCTGAATGAGCTTTGAAGCCGAAAGTCCGGGATCTCGTGGGCTATTAATTCGTGGCTTTGCCTGGTGGTGATAAATTTTGAAAAAAGCTTGCTTGCTCTGTCATCAATCAAATCGATTTTAAGCTCATTGTGGATTGTTTTGATACTTGTCCTTAGTGGAAAATACTTGATGATTCTCAAGACTCGATTTTGCATTTTTTGCATTTCGGCTTTTATCTTGTAGTTGATTGAAGAATTATGAAGCAATTGTCGAAAAGTGATCTTATGAGTGACATAAATAAAATTGACATAAATACTCTTGTTTTATGTTGTATCAATATCTGCAATTTGTAGGATGAGGTCAGAAGGGTGGGAAACCAGTTCTGTCAAATCAGTTTGTCAATGGAGCAGATTCATCAAAAAAGTCGTTTTTTATTATCAACAATTAAGTAATAATTGCAAATTAAAATTTTTCTCAGTTTTTAATTTACTCTTTATTTTCAAATATTTTAAAATCTTAATAATTGAGGACTTTAATATTCCCAGGATGACCATTTAGGACCAACATTAATAATAAATTCCTTTAAAAAAATTAGATTTATCATCTTTTTTGGTTAGAAAAAATTGTTTCAGTTCATTAATTCTATCGATTGCATCAATTTGAGCTAATCACTTGTTTATATGTATCTTGTCACTCTTTGATTTCTGTATCACTGGCTTGTTCTACTGGGTTGTT
Organism: Brachionus manjavacas; assembly: GCA_019054805.1. NCBI lineage: Eukaryota > Metazoa > Rotifera > Eurotatoria > Ploima > Brachionidae > Brachionus > Brachionus manjavacas. The sequence continues at coordinate 8,044,112 of JAHQIY010000003.1, read as the reverse complement.
TGTTACTATTGAATCTACGATTTCTGTCTCTTAGAGTATTCCTAGCGCAGCTAAGTTGCTGTCGATTGACACATAGAATAGTTGAAATCGTAAAGGCATTATTTCTATTTAATTTAGAGGGGCTGGCTCTATAGGTTTTCCATCTCTGGCTAAAAACTCTAAGAATGTGTTTAAACATGATGATTTTTTTTACTAAACGGTAAAATATTTTGATCCAAGTGTAATCAATTTTATTTCTATAACTTGTCAATGAAAACAAAAAATTATCTTTTTAAAAATGGAAGCTTCAAAATAAATATAAATGCATTGCGTCACCAATTTCCTACGATTTCTGACAAAATTTTGGTTTACTTAAATTTTTTTTTTTCAAAAACAAAAAAATACAGTAATTTTTTTATCGTTTTAGAAAATTCACTTAAATTAAAAAAAATAAAATTAAAAAAAAAACAAATCTTATTTATCGAATGTCATTTTCTTAATAGGTTTATCTAGGAATTGACATTGACACATAAAAATGTTATTTTAATGGAAATTTAAAATTAATTTGGTAGTTTTTTGGATCTATTTCTTTTTTCTTTTTTTTTTCAGAATAATTTTGACAAAATTCGAATAAAGAAATTGATTAACTATTTATTAGTTAACATTTTTTAATTAAAAAAAAAAGTTTATTAATATGATGAGGATCTATTACTCATTGATAGTGCTTTTTACATTGAAGAAAATAAATCTTATTCTTCTCGAAAAGCACCGAGATTACAATATGCGGTTTGATGAGGCAAGATCAATATTTTCAATCATGAACTTCAAAAAATTTTCCCAATTTACTATCTCTAGCAAGCAATTTAGTCCAACACTTTTAAATTTTATAATCAATTTTAGTCCTAACAAGAAAATAATTTTAAACAGCAAATTTGAATTGAAAGTAGACAATTTACAATTAAAATATGAACCAAGCTTTTATTTAAAATTTTTCCAAATTAAAGCATTTGGCTCCGAGAAGTCAATATTCAAAAATCTTCATCTAAAACACAATAATATTCAACTGGAATTTTATTATTCAATATTAACTTATTCTGGTAACTGTACTGGTTATAATACTGATGGAATATTTCAATATGTCAATTTGATAGCATTTGCATTTAATGTTAAATATACCCAAAACATTTGTCCTTTAATATTCCAAAATTCAGCTTTGGACGCCCTCGAATTTCATGGTATAACTAGAAGCTTTTTAAGCATAAACGAACCTGAATTTGGCAATAAGCCGGGCATTAATGCAAAGTGTTTTTTATTAAATTTGTTTGTATATAAAGGAATAATTACCAAAAGAATGATCTTGGTAAAAAATGCTAGTCATTTGAAAATAAATGGTCTATTAGATAAGATAGCAAATGACAGTTTTCAGTTTGCCACAATCAAAGAAATTAGTTTTAACATTGATAATGGACCGAAGTTTTTTAGTCAAGGATTTGAGTGGACATCAATGCTGAATTCAAATCTTAGCTTAAATTTTAGTGACTTGAATGATGTGCAAAAAAATCAGAACAATGTCGTCTTCATTTATTCTAATTCAAAATTCACCACAAACTTCTACGACTTTCCCGATCATGATTTTTGTGTATTCAAAAATTTTCCTGATCATAGATTGATATTTTTCTCTATTAAAAGAAAAATTTTGAATTGTTCATGTTTGACCATTTGGCTTTTGAAGAAAGCGTGTCCATTCTACAATTTATTAAAAATAAACCCACAATTAACAATCTGTAAGAATATGACCACTTTTAAAGATCAGGTAAAAACTTGCAATTTTACTGACATGATAAGAATGTGCAGCATGTCAATTTTTGAAGTAAAACAACTTTCCAAAAGCCTGATTTTATACTATGCCGAAGTGTCTAACTACTATTTTGTTATTTTACAATATGTTCTTGTATCAGGTGCTTTTTTAAGTAATAGCTACGCTTTTTTTATTCTTCAAAAAATAAAGTCAAATTTAAAAAACTCAAAGAATTCTATTGAATTTTATATGCTTGCAAATTGTTGCATTAATCTAATGTATTTGGTGACTCGGCTTATTCATTTAATCAGCAAATGCGTGTATCCTTACAATGCATTTTGTTCTGAATTTCACTTTAGCTACGAATCTCAATTGATTGAAATAGTTGTTGCTGATATAATGGGAAATTTGCTGAAATTAAGCTCCAGTTTATTACAAATTTTTGTCTCTATTAACAGATTGATTCCACTTAGCTCACAAATAAGAATCAAAATAAACTCTATTTCTATCTCAAAAGCCGCTCGAGCTTGCACCTTTGTATTTTTCTGTATTTATATCGGAATTTTAATTTCTAGTCAGCTTATGATGTCTAAGATAAATGTTTGGTATTTTTCCAGGGATCATTTGGAAAATTATAAAGAGTATCCTGACAAGAAATTTTTTTTCATGAATTATCTATCACCTGTTCAGCCTATTAGATTACAACTTCCAACCAACGCATCTGTGACTATTTTAATCATGTTTATTTTGAATATTGTCATTAATAATGTTTTGACCACGATCATATTTTGCTTGGCTGAAATACTTGTTTTAATCAATGCTCAATCAAACTTAAGGCGAAAAAGAAATTTAAGCATCAATAATGATGGGAAAAGTTTTAAAAAAAGTTTGAAACTAAATAAGCCGCTAAATGTCATAGTTGTAAATTTGACGTTTACTATTTTTTTTCGGATTCTCAGTGTTTTAATAGCAGCTTTCATTATTTATCAAAAATCTTCTAATTATTTGTCCAAATTGAATATTTGTTCGATTCATCATAAAGTTTGCACCATTGTTCAAGAATTAGAAGAAACATTTTTTCTTATTACCATCTCTGTAATAGCAATTTTTTATCATTATGTTCATCGACCGTTCAGATCAGATATGTTTTTTTTACCATCAAGATTATTACAAAAACATATATCCAAGTAAAAAAGGAGGCTAAAAGTTTGAAAAAAATTTTCTTGAAGAAATTACTCATGGTAATTCATGGTTTAAGGAAAAATAAAAAAAAATAACAATTTTGAGAAATTTTTTTTTTGAGAAAATTTATTTTTTTTAACAAAAAAAATTTCTTTGGTTTTAGAAAATTCTCTCTCCATTGAAACTTGCTTATAATTTCACCAAATTAGAAATTTGAAAACAAAATGGGACAACAACAAATCGTTACTTTATTCTCAATTATAATCAGAAATAGTTCATTGTTAAAAAAATCATAAATTTGTTTATTACCAAAATAATTTTTACTGTCAAAATAAATTTTTTTTGCAATAATTAGTCTTATTTTCTGACAAATCTTTATTTATCGTCAATTCTAATTTATTAAAAGGATCTTTTTCAAGAAAAAAATCACAAAAGCATTAACATTAAAATCGCAGTTTTAATTTGATTCATGAGTTTTGACGAAATTGTAAAATTATTAATTATTTAAAATTCAAAAAATATTTATATTGATATAAATTCATTTTTTAATTCTTATTATTCATGAACGCATTAAGACCCTTTTATTAGATAAAAGAAAAAAATTAAGAAAAATTTTCTTCATAAAATAATTGAATAAATTAGTATCTTAACATTTTTTTAAACGCTGGGAATTTTAAAAGCACTTTTTAATTTATTAGTAATAATTTCATTTTTGTACCAAATTACCGATAATGCAGCTTCATAAATCGAAAAAAATTTTTGGTGCATGAAGGAGTTGGAAGCAAGTTCGTGATCTGGTTATTTTTGAAAACCGGTTCGTCTTTGGAATCAACATTGAAATCAATAAGGAAATTGAAAATTTTAATTTTTAATAATTACATTTTTTAAAAATATTGATAATAGTATTTATATATTTATTATTGTGTTCATTATTTCTAGTTGAAGTATTAAATTTTAAATTATCTTTTAAAATCGCTAGTAATTTTTCATTTAATTTGATAAAAAGCCATTTAATGAAATATTTTTTTAACTTCAATATAAAATAAAAAATAAAAGTTAATGTATGAAATTAATTTTTTACTAAAGTAATAAAATTTTCAAATTAAATCATTTGTTGTTATTAGACTTAGAAAAATTTAAAATAAAAACTCATCGTTGTATTCGTCTAAACGATTTTCTTTTAAATTAATATTCAAATATTTTTAAATTTAAATTATTTTCTTACCGCTTTTTCTATCGAGAATCTTAACTCTAATTTTGACCTAAAAATTTAAACAGGATTTCTTTTTTCAGTATTTTTCTATGTGTTATGTGCAAGGAGCTACCAATAGGTGACCTCCTAGTAGGTCACCTCCGCAAGCTAGTCTTGCCGTAGCTTTTATTTATTATTATTATTATTTTGATATATTTTTTTAATACATAAATTAATTAATCGGCGGTTCCATAGAAAGCAACAAACACCGTTTTGTCCATGTCAAAACATTCTTTACCTTAAAAACATTTTTTTTTCGATTTTTTATTTGTTTCAACGCTTTAAATTGAATTGATAGAAAAATGATTGTCTAATTTTTAATTTATCGTAAAAATTTAAAGCTTTAACGCGGTATTATTATGTACGAGACGGGGTTTGTTGCATGTACCAAAACTATGATTGGGTTTTTAAAGCTGCAAAATAGAACAAGGGTATATAGTATAAATTTATTTGAAATTATTTTTAAAATGCTTCAAAATGATTAAAAAAAGAAATAAAATATTATTAAAATTATCCTGAAGATTCTTTTGAAAATGTTCTAATGAATCAGAAGTTATCAAGACTTAAGAATCGAACATCTCATGCTATATTGCAAAAAAAATTAATAACATTTCGTTATTTATTCACATCAATTTTGGTGATATTAAAAAAATTAATAAATTTAAAAAAAAATCAGCTTTATCTGTCTTGTATTTTTTCACTAAATAGATTTAACATTATAAAAAATTCATTTAAGAAAAAAATTAATCATAAATCGAAAATTTTTTTTGAAAAATGATACTTAGTTCAAAAGATAAGGGGTCACTACACTTATTCATCGGATTGAATCAAATCTAATCTTTTCGTAAAATGGTTCAAAAATGTTCTCCAAGTTCAAATATTGAAAAATCAGTCTAAAATATTTTTTAAATATATAATCGTACAATACAAAGTTTATATTATAAAATTTTTGTCAATAAAATTTGAACCGTTTATTTTATTATTTTATATTTTGAAAAGAAAAAAAATTTCTTTCTAAAATTTAAAAAGTATTATTTCTATCTAACTATTAAAACTCGAATAAAATATGACAAAACACTTGAAAAAATTAATTCAAAAGACACATAAGGTTTGAAAAATAAAGATAGTTCTAAAATTAAAAAATAAACAATATTCAAGGTTGTTTTGAAAAATTTCCTAATTTACCTATTGAATAAAGACATATTTTAGAACCTCGTATTAATATAAATAATTTTAAATTTAAAGCAAATTTTAAATTCACATTTACTTTAAAAGCTGATTTTATAATTCTTTTGTCGTTATTAAAAAAATAAGAATTGATAGAGCCTCCAAAGCTGTGTTTACTATTAAATTTTATTTTGAAAATTTAAAATCAAATTTTTCCAATATACTTTTTTTTTTCTTTTTTTTTAAAAGTCTAATTAAATGTTTAAGTGGTACACGTGGACATTTTAAAGATAAATTTTCTCTTAAAAAAATAAGGAAAATATAATTTTACTTGTGATCATCTAGATTATGACCAAATTCACTCGGCTCAAACCATTTTTTAGCCTTGTCATTTTGCTGAGTGTTTCAAAAAGCCTAGTCGCCACTGATTCCATCAAAGAAAAGCACATATCGGCCATAGTGTCTGCCAAATGGACTGAGACGCCTTTAGTTTTGGAGACCAGGTACTGATTTTTTTAATGATTTTTTAATTATTTTTTAAATTGTTAAAAAATTAAGTGAATTTATGTTCCGGAACAATCCAGAATCGTTCTGGAAGTTTGCTCTGGATATCTCAACAGAATCAAATTATTTTTCATCAATTGACTCGTGTAAGATTTGTAGAAAAAAAATTAACTAATAAAATTAAGACATATTTATTTATAGTTAATAATGAAACTTATTTTGATGAAATGTTACGTAAGGCTTCTGCTTTTGTTTCGCCGATGCAGTTTGATTTGCTCAAGCTTTCCCTGTCTATACGAACTTTTTCGCCAAATGTCGAAATGACAAGAAAAGTATTAAAAAAAAATTTAATTCATTTTTAATTTTTTCTTTAAAGTTGGCTGAAGATGCTTTAAAAAAGCTAAAATGCCATACTTTTGTGGATGTAAATGGAAAAACAACCTGTGATTTAAGCAAAATCAGTGAGCTTGTTGACACCGCTGAACTAGAGTAATTAAATTTAAAAAATTTTTTTAATCAAAACAACTAAGATAAATTAACAGGAATAAGCCATTTACTTACCAATTTGACAAATTTTATGACTTTAAATCCCAAACAAGACAATCAAATGAAGTTTTTGTAATTTTATATACCCAAATCGGAACGCCTGAATTTAAACAATTCCATGAAAAAATAATTCAAATAGCTGCCGATAATTCCAAACATTCCATAAAGTACATTCTCAGACACAACTATTTGCCGAGTGAAATCGATGCGGACAAAGTTGCATTGTCCGGTTACGGAGTCGAATTGGACATTAAAAGCACTGAATACAAAGCTGGCGATGACACCAAAGTAAATGCCCAAGAGTCGGATAACATCAAAAAATCTAGCAATGAGGAGGATGAAATTCAAGGATTTTTGTTCAATAAACTCAAGCAGTCTAATCCGCATCTTAGCGAAAAAATCGAAGAATACCACAAGTATTTGATCGAGAGCACACAAGAGCTAGCTCCTTTGAAAGCATGGCAAATGCAGGATCTAAGCTTACAAGCCGCCCAAAGAATCATAGACTCGGAGCCTAGTGAAGCGTTGAGTCTTTTAGAGGATTTATCTCAAAATTACCCGATCAGAGCTCGGACCCTGAGCAAAATTCAAGTTAGAAAAGATTTAAAAAAAGCTCTCAAAAAACAAAGCCAAACGTTTGAGTCACTGTTAAACCTTGAGGTCGGTTCAGGCGCTTTATTTCTGAATGGTTTGGATCTAAACATAGATACAATTGACATTTTCACATTAAATTCGGCTTTGAAAAAAGAAGCCAAGCTGATTGAAAGTCTAAGTCAAATAGGTATCGGCTTGGACCAGGTAAAGGACTTGATCTACTTGGACATCAGTTCCAAAGCGACTGATTACGGTGTCGACCTAAGGGATACTTCTATTCAATGGCTGAATGATTTGGAAAAAGACAAAAAATATACCTATTGGTCCAAGAGTGTACAAGATGTTCTAAGACCCACTTATCCGGGCATGATTCGTCCCATAGCTAGAAATTTTTTCAATCTGGTATTTGTTCTAGATCCGGCCAAAGACGCCTCCAAGTCTTTGATTAGTACGGCCGAGTCGTTCTATCTAAACGACATACCGCTCCGAATCGGATTTGTTTTTGTGACCAGTGATGAGAAAGAGGCTGATGGAAACACCGATGCCAGTGTGGCCATTTTTCGCGCTCACAATTACATCAAGGAAAAGTCTACTAAGACAAAAGCTTTGTCGTTTATTACTGACATCTATGCCAAGACTCCCAAAGGTTCTGATGTAACATCCGATTTAGTTATTAAGGAATTCAAAAAAAGATATCCCAAAGAAAAAAATTTAGATGATGTTTTCGGGTCTGATTCGTTCTATGACGAAGGTCGAAAATTGACCATGGAATATTTTAACAAAATTGGTATTAAATCAATGCCCAAGGTGTTTATAAATGGTTTTCCATTGAGCGAAAGTGAAGTAGAGCAGGATGCATTCGAAGAGTCGGTGCTGACTAAAATAATGCAGTTGACTTCAGAGATTCAAATGTCGGTCTACAAAGGGGCCATAAATGACAACACCAATATGATGGATTGGCTAATGTCCAAGGATGTCATCATGCCAAGACTTAATCCAAGAATTTTGGCCCAGGATAGGGATTATTTGAGCATTCATGAACTAGAAGAAAAATATAAAAAATTTGTCAACGGTCTAGCCTATTTAGTTGATGACAATAGTGAACTGCACTTGCTTACTTTGTGGCTAGTGTGCGACCCGGACACTGAACGCGGCAGACAGTTGATTTATGATTCAATGAATTATCATGAATCAAGCAAAATGAAGACTAAATTGGCTATTTTAATGCAAAAATCACAAGACTCGGACTTGATTAAAAAAATAATTGACTTTTCGTTGAAAAATTTGGGCCAAAAAAATGCCTATAAACTAATTAAAAATGTTTTAAAAGAGAAAAATTTCAATGATCTTAAATCAGGAAAGATTGCTTTGAAAGAACTTAAAATAAAAGTAATTTTTTTAATTATTTGTGTTTTTAGTTTGTTTTTTTAAACAAAAAATAAAAAGGATTTGGAGTTCGATGATGAGTTTGCAGCACAAGTGCTGGCACATGATGTGACTAGTAAGATCGAAGAAACTAGGCAATTTTTGGTCGAATCGACTCCGTTCAAAGATTCCAAACGCATTGGTCTTTTGGCAAATGGATGGGTAACATAATCTAGTATGGCTAGAAAATTTTTACTCAAATTTTTTACTAGATTCTCGGCCCATTCGATGAAAATGAGTCGTTTATTGACAGTGATTTTAATCTGTTGGAAAACTTTGTCAAAAAGATCGGTCTTAAACAAATCGAGAATTTAATAAATAAATGGGGTGCACAATCATTAGGAAAAGAGTAGGTTTTTTTAGTAGAATTTAAATATAAAAATAATAATGAACACTTGTTTAGAATTGATGAAAAAATTTTTAAAATGTACTCAATTATTGGAAAGTATGGTTCTACGGAAAAAAGAACTCAATTGCCACAAATATCCAATGGGTAGTTTTGATCGATGAATAGCTGATCATATTTTTATTTTGTAATAAATAGAGTTGTTAATGTAAAGCCTAGAAAAGATAATGAGCCTTTCTATGATATGGCATTAGTAATAGATCCTTTGACCAGAAATGCTCAAAAAGTGTCTACAATTTTAAAAGCATTGTCCAAAGTGGCCAACGTAAATTTCATGATTTACTTCAATTGCAAGGAAAAACTCTCTGCTCCACCCCTTAAAAGGTAAATTTATAAATTTAACTCTCCACATGATCATGATTCACTTTTTTCATTCAAAGAATTTTTTTTCTCAAAAATCTTAAGGATAAAATTAATTCTATGAAAATGGAGTTGAATATTTTATTTTGGATTTATCAATTTTATGTTGTTTTAAAGATGTTTTTAGAAATGGTTTTCATAACCTTTTACCAAGTCTAAATAGAATAGACCGGTAATGATTTGATTCGCAAATTCAGAACACTTTTCAATCAAATGATTCACTTAAAAATTTAAAAACTAATTTTTTTGTCAAATTTGATTTCAATTAATTTGAAACTAAATTAGAAAAAAAAAACAAACTAAAAATATGATTTGACTAGAAGAAAGCATTAATTCTAGGATAGTCTAGGTATTTTTCATAAAAACTTCTTCCAAGAAAAAAATAAATAATCTTCATACCAAAATTAAATCACAATTCTTATGTTCAAACCATATTTTTTGTGGAAACTATGAGTAAAAAATCAATAAACAAGTTGGTTGAATTTTGAGGAATAGTGAAATTTAGTATATTTTGAACAATTTGAAAAAATATGTCGTTTTAAATTATTTAAAAATACAGATAAAATACGGGTGAATTTATCAAAAAAAATTGAGTACAAGGCAAAAGTACGATGTTTGAAATTTTTTAAAAATTTTAGTAATTTTTTAATATTTGCTAAAAAAATGGTGTTTAATTTAATTAAACTTATTTTGCAAAAGTTTTTACTCCAAACTGCACTCCCGCGTTAATAATCGATTAATTTTTTTGCATATTTTTTACTTTTTTTTACACTTAGAATAAAAAAGTAAAAAAATACTCAGAATAAATATAATTAATATTTTTTTAAATATAAGCAGATAATTTTTGTACTGAATTTAACAACATTCAATATTGAAAAGCTGAAATAATGATAATCTAAAGTGGATTTTTTCTAAAAATTTCCAAAGCAAAAAATAATCTTTTTAAAATACTCATAGAAAAATAATTTATTTTTTTGGTCTGGTTCAAAGAGTAAAATTCTAAAAAAATTACTTATTTAGTTTATAATTGATGATAAGACTCCAATTTTAAAAAATCTAAAAAAATAGTGCTAAAGTTATTTATTTTTCGATTAAAATCTAATTTGAACTTATCAATTTTGATGCCATTACTTTTTTCAATTTTGTTTAAAAATTTTTTTCTAAGTCTTTACCGCTATGTTTTGGAAAGCGAGATTAAATTTTCGGATGGTAAAATTGCTAAGCCGTTTGCTTATTTCCATAACATGCCCCAATCACCAATTTTAACCATGAATATTCACTCGCCAGAAAGTTGGATGGTCGAAGCAGTCCACTCACCATATGACTTGGACAATATTTGTCTTAAAGAAATTGACAGTGACGGAGCTTATGGTGAATTTGAACTAGAATACCTGATCATCGAGGGCCATTCATATGACATTTTAAGTGGCCAGTCTCCTCGTGGTCTGCAATTCATCCTTGGCACAGATTCAAAACCAGATATGTATGACACCATTGTCATGGCTAATTTGGGCTACTTCCAACTCAAAGCCTCACCTGGTATTTGGATGCTTCAGCTCAGAGATGGTCGTTCCAAAGATATTTACGAAATTGTAAGTCATGAAAACACGGACTCGGAAACAAAACGAACTCCAGTGATCAAAATTGTCATGGATAGCTTTGAGGCAAGAGTAATTAAAGTAAAAGTGTCCAAAAAAGCTGATAAAATGAACGAAAATTTGCTTGATGAAAAAGAACAGGAAAAAGAACATTCCATTTGGGACAGTATAAACAACCTGGTTGGCAGCTCAACCGAAGAAAGCAAGGAAAAAAAAGAAAATGTTTTAAACATTTTTTCGGTAGCTTCGGGTCACATGTACGAACGTTTAATGCGCATTATGATGCTGACTGTTTTAAAAAACACCAAAGCTAGAGTAAAATTCTGGTTTTTGAAAAATTATCTATCACCACAATTTACCAAATTTTTACCTTATTACGCAAACGAATACAACTTTGACTATGAACTAGTGCAATATAAATGGCCAAGGTGGCTTCACAGAGAGTCGGAAAAGCAGCGAACCATTTGGGGATACAAAATTTTGTTCCTGGACGTATTATTTCCTCTGAATGTAGAAAAAATTATCTATGTCGATGCGGATCAGATTGTGAGAGCGGACCTTACTGAACTTAGGGATTTGGACCTAAAAGGCGCACCGTACGGCTACACTCCGTTTTGTGACTCTCGCAAAGAAATGGATGGCTACAGATTTTGGAAGACTGGCTATTGGCAGATGCATCTCGGACATAGGAAATATCACATTAGCGCCCTTTATGTCGTAGACTTGAAAAAATTTAGAAAAATTGCCGCAGGTGATAGACTCAGAGGTCAATACCAGGGATTGAGTCAAGATCCGAATAGTTTGTCAAATTTGGACCAAGATTTGCCAAATAATATGATCCATCAGGTGAATATATTTTCTTTGCCGCAAGAATGGCTATATTGTGACACTTGGTGCAGTCCGGACACTTTGAGCAAAGCTAAAACCATTGATTTGTGCAATAATCCAAAGACAAAAGAACCAAAGCTTTCTGCTGCTGTCAGAATTGTTCCTGAATGGAAAGATTATGATTCCGAAATTAAAAATGTTATTCTCAAATGGCAATCTGAACAGAACGAAACCAAAATAACTCCCAAAGAAGAGCCGATATCAAGTCAAAAACAAAAAGAAGACCTCTAATTCAAATTCAATGTAAGTGTATAGGTATAACTTCGATTACTAGACAACTATTTTTTTAATCGTAGATTCGTAATTTAATAAATTAATTGAATAACTTTTATATTTATTTTTTGAATCTAAAAAGCAGTAACTGGCTTCTTAAGAAAACTTTAAAGTTTTTTTTTTATTTTTTTTCAATAGATAATTTTAAAAAATGGTCAAAAAGAGTAGAAAATTTAATTATAATAAAGATTTGAAAAAAAAATGGAAGCAAACTAAGGCCAAAACTAATCCTGAAGTTAAGGCTGACCATTTAAAAGAATTCTGGAATACGCATAAGTCAATCAGAGCAAATTATGCCGAGTTGGGCTTGAGTGCAGATCCGAACATTACTTTAGCCATACCAAAGGCAAAAAATTTTCTCAATCCAGAAGTCATGGAAATTTCTAAAGTAAAGTTCAATTGAAATTATTTACAGCTTGATGAATGTCTGCTTTATTTAGGCAAAACTGCTAAATGGAGCTCTAAATGAATCGAAAGAGACCCCTGCTTTAAAAAAACTACTTGCCGAGGCTAACAAACCTGTTGAAAAAGTCTACAATTTGAATGAAAATGACACATTGTAATTACAGATCTTTTTTTAAATATTTCTTTCTACTAATAATATTTTCATATTACTAAGATATTGTATTTACTTGATGGAAAAATATGGCGAAGATTATGAAAAAATGGCCAAAGATTACAAGAACTATTATCAAGATACTCCTGCACAAATTAGAAAAAAGATTAATCTCTTTAAAAAAATGAAAGGTCCATATCACAAATATCTAAATGATAAAAAAGCTGGAGTCAACTTTTTGAATGAACTTGATGAAAAATTTTAAAATAAAATTTTAAAGGTTAAACTAATTTTTATTTGAATGTCAATAGCCTTTTATGAAAAAATAATTTGTTTTATTTTATTAAGCATTGGCAAATTTAATTCCCTCACAATTCAGAATAAGAAAATATTAATTAACTAATTAAGTTAAATTTATTGCTATCTAAAAAACTAAATTAATCATTTACTTTGTGATAGAATTGAATTCTGAAGCTAATAAAATTTATTAGACTGAATAATTTAAACTTTTTTTTTATTCAAACAAGATCTTTAGTGTATTTCGCATGTTTTGAAATAAGGGATAGACCAATTATTTATTATTTAACTAAAAAAAGTGAAAAAGAGAAGGATTTTTCTTCATTTGCTAAAATAAAATAAATAAATAATAAAAAACAAATTCTTAGAGAACTATTTATTTAAATAAATTCAATTATCATTTTCATTGTTTTTTTTTCGAATAGTTTTTTCATAACAATACAAATTTTTACTAGTTGTCATACTTTTACCTTTTTTCTCTTTCCTCTTATCTCTTATATTATAATCATAATTGAAAATTAAAGAATAAAACAAAATAAACCTTTTGTAATTTTAAGTATTGAATGATTTTTTTTAATGAAAAGGAATAAATGATTAATATTAAATTTTATTTAGAAAAATAATAAAGGTATTTTTCAAAAAAATTTATTTCGCTCTTTTTAAATAGTCTTGTCTATTCTAAACTCTTATAAATAAAAAACTAAATAAATGTTACTATTTCAAACATCTGATTGTCTATTTTTTTTGTTAAAAGTATTTTTAAAAATCCCTAAAAAAACATTACAAAGTTTTAGTGTTGAACCAAAAAAGTAATTTGAATTCTTTATTTTTATCTTCAAAATTGTTTGCTTTTTTTGGTTCTAAAACATGAGTCAAATAAATTAAATAAAATAAATCAAAATAACATAATTTTTTTTAACGATTATCTTAATAAGTGAATAATATTTTGTCAAGTATTCTCGAAAAACTTTGCGAATTTCTAGATGAGGTCGACTCAAGTACAATTAATTAAAAAAGAAATTAAAATATAATTTTTAAATGGAAAAAAATTCAATAAAACTTTAATTAATGTTTGCTTAGCTTGAATGTTAAACAAAAAATTGTATATTTCTCTTGCGATAAACTTCAAACCACATTTTTAGGCTTTAAATATTTATAAGGAAAAATATAACTCTTAGGTTAATTAAACACATAAAAGCATAATTTTATTGTATAAGACAAATTAATTCATCATTTAATTCTGAATTTTTTTTCAAAATTTCAAAAATAAAAACTTTAAATTTTTTCAGAAATAAAGAAAGTTTTTTTTTGAAAAAATAGCCTCAAAGTTAGTCAAAATAGATTGAGGATATGTTTTAAAATATAAAAAAAAATGATCAAAAAATTTGCAAAATATGCTCCGAACAAAAGTAAATAAATTATTTAATTAAATCGAAAAACAAAAAATGTATAATATTTTTTTAAAGTAAGTCCTAAGGAGGTTGAAGCGGAGCTAATCCGGAGCAAGGACGATATAGCCAAAAAAAATCAAGATTGTAATTATTATCACGAATCGATCGATCGACAAATAGCCGAAAAACTCTTAAAAGAATATTCGCACAAATACTGCGATTCTTTAGACGGTGTATTCCTTGTTCGTAAATGCAGTGCGTCTCCTGGTGATTTTAGTTTATCAGTAGTTTGTAAAGGAAGCTGCTTTCATTACCGAATCAATCATTCAATCGATGCTTACTATGTACTAGACGATGGACCACTAATACATGGTTTGGATGAGTTGATTAAGCATTACAGGCTTGATCCTCACGGACTACCATGCAGACTCAGTACTCGATTTGTTCCCAATACCAGTCTTCCGTCAACTTCTCGGATCATTGGAAATTCGAACCCTCTTCATTTGGCAGTGTCATGTGTTGGTTAGTTTTAATTTAAAAAAAAATTAAATTTACAATTTAATAAATTGATTAGCCGAAGTTAACAAAGTGAAACTAATACTCAAAAGTTCAAACAGACCTGATATAAATGAAAAAGACGAGCTAGGTAAGAATTTATTAATCTGATGAATTTCATATTAAAAACTGTTATCCCAGGCCGTACAGCGTTGCACATTGCTTGTGAATATGATAACATTGGAGCCTTAGAAGAATTGATTGAGGCAAATTCAATTGTTAATATAAGATCTAAAGATGGTTCAACTCCGCTGCATGTAAATGCTAAAAATATTAAATAAACTTATGATCTAGAATTTTTCCAAGACTGCAGCTGAATTTGGAAGCATACAATGTTTGGAATACTTGCTTAAATGTGGCAAAGCTAATCCGATGGAAAGAAATATGACCAATAATTGGGTTCCTTTGCATGAAGCCGCTTTTAGAGATCAGTACACTTGTGTCAATGTAATATTTTTACTTTTTGAAATAAAAAAAATTATACATTTTTTAAAGGCTTTATTAAATTACGGCCTGCCTGACAAACCGAGAACTTCAGAAAATCAGACACCTTTGGATCTTGCAGTAGAGTTTGGTCACAAAAAAACAGCTCAAATTTTAAGTAAATAAATTTTTTACGTCAAAAAAAAAATTTTAATAATTTTTTTCTTTAGGAAATTTTATTCCGAGTGAACCTCGAATAAAGATAAATGAATTTTTGCATGATTCATCGGTCACTCGAGAGGTTTGTTTTTAATTTCAAAATTTAAAAGTTATATATTTTTTGTCACAGAGAGCAAAACACATTTTGGACGCATATAGATATGATAATGGTCGTTATTTGGTACGCAGAACTCAAAGAGATGAAAATATTTGTGTTTTATCTTTAATGCATAACGAAGAGTTTTTTAACTATGAAATATGTTCTAAAGAGCAGTCCAGCACTAGATACTATTTTATTGATGATGGACCTTATTTTAGAAGCCTGGCACATTTAATTGAACATTATAGCAAATATGAAGATGGTCTTCCGGGTATTTTGACTCGACCAGTGTCTCCAAGTGTTGACATAATGCGCTGTTCGTTTGGAAATAATACCAAATTTGCCAATGTTCCATTGATTCGACAAGCTTCAAATTTATCATCTTCTGCTCTTCCAAGTCAACAAATACAAGAATTAATTAATCAAAAGCTGATGCAAACATCAATTTGTTCAACTTCTTCAAATTTTAAAACTGATTCACTTTCTAAAGCTAATCTGTTCAAAAGCCGAACTCTTCTAAACGACAATAGTAAGACAAATTGTTGTACCTAAATCAATTAAGTCTATAATTTAAGGACGTATAAATGCTAATCAAAATTTGCCCAGGAAATTAGCCAAAATTTCTATTAATGAAATTCAATTACAAGCTATTATTGGCGAAGGTGAATTTGGTACTGTTTATAAAGGCACCTACAATGGGGTAATAAATTTTTATAATTTTTTATAAACCTTTGCCCATTTTAACAATTGATTGCTGTTGTTTAAAATTAGAATTTTTTTTGAGAAAATAATTAATATATTTGTTTACTTAGATTTTCGGCATTTTTAATGAGTCTAACAGTTTTTAATTTTTTTATTATCTAAATTTGAAGTTATTTTTTCATCAAAAAAATTCTATTAAATTTTTATTTTGTTTAAAAAAATTTCTATTCCCGATTTTGAGAAAAAATTAATCTTTTTTATTTTTCTTTGCTTTATCTCCACATGCTACGACCACATTACAGAAAAATACACTGAATAAGTGTTAGTGATTTAAGACAAAAATGTAAGCTAAAAAATAACTTGCATTGGTTGTATTTTTTTAGTTCAAATGCCATATTTTCAATAAATTCTTAATTAATATCTCTATTTTTATTTAAAAATTAACTTTTTAAATTTTAGTTTATGACTTGATTCTGATATTTCATTATAATGAAGTGAAAAATTTCCTTAGTAAGTTTTTCACTTTAATATGTTCTTCCTATTTTTATTAACTTCCTTCAGAATCAATTTTTTAATTTACACTTATTACCTTTTTACTTTTTTGGGATGAATTAAAAAAGAAAATAGAATAGATAAAAGAAATGAAAATAAAAAAATAAGGTAACTGGTATAAATAATGAAAATACTCCTAAATTGGGTGATTTGAAAAAGAAAGGTTACATTTACGCAAAGGAGCTGGATGTTCGTTGAATCTTAATTCGTAATCTATTTGGAATTTATTTTCCAGTCTGATAATCAGTTGAATAGATCGACTCAGCAATGCCATATCTTTTACTCAATACAAAAATTCGATGTGTTTTATAGTCTTAAGCGAAAGATAAGTTGTCATTCCTTTTAGGGATACCATAATAATATACCAATAATTAAGTGATTCTTATTAGCGCTTACCCGGAAAAGATGAAAAATTAAAAATTGCATTGATCCGACCATCATGATAAACTCACTGAAATCCTATATTAATACAAATATATATATATTAATATATTAATATATTAATAGTTCTTTAGTTTTATTAACTGAAATTAATAGAACTGAAATTTTTTTTAAATTCAGTTCGAATTGAAAAACAATCGAATCAATTTGTAATCATAAATTACTATTAATAATAATTAATTATTTAATTAAATAAAAATTTATTGAAGCTATATTTTTTAAAAATATTTTGTTAAGAAACAAGTCGCAGTCAAAAGACTCAAAGATAGTACGGCAAGCGACGATTTTATGCGCGAAGCTGACATAATGGGAACATTAAATAATCCATGTATTCTAAGGATTTATGGTCTAGTTCAAGACAAATCTTGCCTAATGATGGTTCAAGAGTTGATGATTTGTTCAATTTTAGAAAAATTATGGAATTCTCCAAATGAAGTAACAGAAAACCATTTAAAATTGTGGTCATCTCAAATAGCTCTTGGAATGCAACACATGGAAGAACAAAAAATTGTTCACCGCGATTTAGCGGCAAGAAACGTCCTCTTGGCCTCCATGTCTCAAATAAAAATTTCTGATTTTGGTTTATCACGTTCAACCGATGCATTCACCAATGCTTATACACAAACAACAGAAGGTAAAATCCCGATTAAATGGTACTCGCCTGAGAGTATTGAACACTTAAAATTTACGTCCAAATCGGATGTTTGGTCGTATGGAGTTACTTTGTGGGAAATGTTTTCGTATGGTGATCAACCTTATGGTAATATGAACGGCAGTGAAGTGTACATGTATATTCAGTCGGGACAACGGCTTCAAAGACCACCTTTATGTCCAAAGAACACTTATAAATGTATGCTACAATGTTGGGAGTGGGGGGAAGAAAAAAGACCAACATTTAGAGAACTAAATCAATTTTTTCAGAATGATAATGATTATCAAAAGACTTTGACAGTTTTAAAATCGTTTAGATAGGGAGAGATATATGTTTAATTTTTTTAACAAGCGTTTTTATGTAACTTAAAAAAATTATAAAATTTTATTTTTTTGAATAATTTTTATTTTTAGAAAATTTTTTGATAAGTTTTGATTGTATATGAACTTGGCAACATATCCATTAGGTGTTTGTCGAGACTTTTATCATTTAAACATTTTAAATATAAATTTAACTTCTAAACGATATTTTAATTTATCTTAGATTTAATTTTTTTCACAGTCTAAATAAAAATTTTATGAATTATTTTTACAAAGTCTATTTAATAACTGGCGACTTATTTTTATTTTAAAATTAATCTTTTAAAAAAAAACGACTGATTGATTTTTTGAGCTTTTTTCTTTTATTTGCATTTTTTAATAAATAGATTTCTTTTTCTTTTTAGTACATAAAAAAAATGAATATACAATATTTTTGATAAAAGAAATTAATTAATGTATCAGAATTGATCCTTCTCCTATTAGATTTGAATTAACACATAAGTTTATTTATTTTTCTAACATTCAAATTAATTGTTGATGTCCATGTTACTGCTGGTCGTCCTACCTTACGTCGCCTTTCAGGTCTCTTTTGAAAGGGTCTTTTTGGTATCCATGTTTCTTTCATTTTAAGTACATGCCCAAGCCATCGCAGTCTTTTATTCTTAATACACTTACTTAATGGGTCTAAATTTATTCTTGTGTATAAGTCAGCATTAGACAATGTCTCAGGACAGTGTATCCCGAGGGTCCTCCGCAGGCTTCCAGTGTGGAAGGTGTTCAGGCTTTTCTTGTCAGATTCACACATCTCACAACATTCGCTCCCGTAAATCAGTGTTGCTTTTACTACAGTGTTTTATGGGCAAAGGCACTCTTTGCTTTAGCAAGTCTATTCCTAATGTATCTGAGTGTTTCCTTCGCTATACTGACGATGCTTCCTAAGCATGTGAATTCGCTTACTTCACTTATTTCACTCGATTGGTGTACCACCGATTGTTATAGGGGTATCCAATTTGGTGTTGATGCACATAACTTTTGTTTTGGCCCCATTTATTTCGAGTCCTGTGGGGTTTAGCGTTGTTCGACAAATCTTGTGTCTTCATATGTCTTCATATGCTAAGCTTCTGTATTAGATATTGACACTAGATCGTCCGCAAAGTCTAAGTTTTCAAGCTTTTCTGTTAATCCCCATTGTATATCCCTGTCACTGGCAGTTGTTTTCTTCTTAACATAGTCAATCGGTATTAAGAATATTGTCGGAGAGAGAGCGCATCCTTGTCTGATTCCTGCATAAACTTTGAAGCTCTCAGATTGTCCTTTTTTCAAAATCACGCTACACTCGAATTTATCATAGAAGAGTTAATCAAGTAAACTATCTTCTGTGGCAGGCGATAAGATATTAATATGACTCACAAGGTTTCCCTGTGTATGCTTGTGAGTCATATTAATATCTTATGTATCAAAGGCTTTCTTAAAGTCAATGAAGTTAAAATACAGGGAGCTATTCCATTCCAGATTTTGTTCTATGATGTTCCTAAGTGCAAATATATGATCTATGCATCATCTACCTCTTCTAAGTCATGACTCTTTCCAGAATTATACTGCTGAACGCCTTGCTTGCTCTTACCGCCATATCTTACCGAAGAGATATTGCAATATCTCTATGATGATTCTACCGTCAACTTTCAACATTTCTGCCCTGACTCCGTCAATAGCTGGGACTTTTCTATTCTTCAGGCCATTATCGCAGATTCTATTTCTGTATGACTAGGCACCTCTGTGTCAATATCGTGGTCAGTGCTAGCTGGTTCAGGTTGTACAGATTCTTTGAGTCAATTTAGAACTTCTCTAAGGTCCCCTTTTGAGTTGGCTTTTAGCTATCAGTGTCCATGTCTCATCAGATATCCATCTCTTCTTTCTGTGTTTTACAGATCCCAGAATCTCTTCTGTTGTTTTGCAAATGTTTTCTAACCATCTTTTCTGTATATCCGACTCCTCTCGGTGTTCAAGTTTTTGGAGACTCTTTCTAAGTTTTATGCAGAACTCTGTTTGGCGTTCGGAATCAGCTAGGCGTCCAACATTGTATTTCTTAGCTGCATTTCTCTGATAGATTTTATTTAATTTCAATTTTATACACGCTCCTACTAAATAGTGATTACTATAAATGTCGGAATCTTTAAATTGCAGTAATTTTGCTTTTATTTTACTAAATTTGTGGAAAAATTATGTGACGATTTAATAATGTAGGATAATTGTTGGTTGGTTTGTGGATAAAAATTATTTATGCTTTGCAGGATTTTTTCAATTAATTTTTTTAGATATACTTTTATTAATTAACTTTAAAAGAATTAATTCTATCGGTATTTATTTCAATAAAACGAGTAAATAATGAAAAAATATAAATAATTAAAGTTAGTATTTTTAGATTCCATATTGTAAAACAAGTGAATTTATTCAAAATTATTTTATCTATAATAGTTTTTGGATAATATTTTAAAAGAAATTTTAATATTTTAAAAGATAATATTTGTTGGACAAGTAATTTTATTCAAAATAAAAATTTTCAAAAGTCAATTTCGATCAATAAAGTTAGATTGGACAAAAAAGTGTTTAAATTAACCCCATTTAATCATAAAGTTAAAATTAAATAATAAATTGACTTAAATCATCGTCAAAGCTAACAAAATTAGAAAATAAAATGAGCTCAAATAAACTTTAATTGTTGTATAAGACTTGCATGCAAACAACGTTTAACACAACCGCATTTCAAAATGTTACTAAATTATTTTTTTGTTTTAAACTAAAATAACCTTAAGACTTAGAAGCTTCAAATTAACCCGAGACCAACAAATTCGAATGTTGGCATGCGTATTTTCTCTCTTAACTTCAGAGGTAGAAAAAACATAATTTTTTTTCATAATGTTCTTGCTTAATTTTTAAAATTAAAAAAAATAAAGTTTATTCAAATAAAACAAATAATTTTTGTTGGCACTAGAATGGCTCATAAAAGTCTAAATTAAATCAGCACGACGATAATAAAGCAAATAGGGTACTAATTTCTTATCTTCAGATCTCAGTACTTGTTGATTATTGCATATTCTTACATTGGCATCGTCGTACCTGACCCAGCTGATGATGCCGGGATGATAGACATCAGTAATGTAGTGGCCACCGGTCGCCTTGTCTCCATAATGGTACTCCACTGCAAATAATTTGTATTTGCTTCTCTTGTCTTTGAGCTTGGATCTTTGGCCTGACGATATCAATTCCTTGCTTATCTCCAGGTCTATTTGAAAGTCGACCCGTTTGAGAAGCTTTTGAATTCCGCCGAACTTGTCATACACAAAACACTTCAAATAGAGAATGAGCACTGGTGGCAAATCTTCAAAGCTGATGCGCTTGAAGGCCTCCACTTCTTGTTTGGTGTCATTGTTGGTCAAGCCATGCACTTCTTCTCGCTGGACAAAATTTTCCAATGCTTGACTTATATTGCGCACTGAATCGGACTGGATGTCCAATGGAAGAGTGAAAAATGGCTCAAGTGATGCGGACTCTTTGTCTTTGAATCCGGTCTGGGACAGAGCAGATCGAAATTGGCCGCAAAAAATGTCCGACAGCGGTGATTGCTTGAACTCGGTCTTTCTGGTAATGAGAGCGCGATTCTTTTTGCCCACCTCTTTCCACTCATCCGCATCGTCCTGATTATTGTTGTTGATTTCTTCGTGCGGGTTTTTGCTGCCATTTAGCATGCTGTCCACTTTGGCCGCTTCGGGGCTCAAGCTCTCCAAACACTTGACCATCTCTTCGTGCACCCGATTCAACAAAAATGACAAGAACTCCTGCGCGTCCTCCTGTCGCCCAGATTTAAACGCTATTTCAGATTTAAGCAATGAGAGGGTTTCATAAAAATACTCTATTTCAAAAGGATCGCCTATGACCAGCTCTTTGCCATTGCTGGCCGACAATTTGAGCTGATCAGTGTTGTTGGTCGATCGGACCATCACTTTGAACTCGTTTATGAAGCGACCCAGCGCCGACACAAATGGCACCGCTTGCATATTTGCATTCGAGTTCTTCATTTTGCCATAGATACTTTTAATCAAATTGTAAAATGGTGGACACGCCAACAACGCTTGCAGAGTGGCGTTCACATAACACCAATTTTGTTTGTTGCGGATGCCTCGCGGCTGCAAAGCCGGAGCCGAGTGCTTAAGCTCACAGGACTTGAGAAAATTTGCAATTGTTTTAAATGATTCGGCCAAATTTTGGTCCGAGTTGGACGACAAACTGACCGAAATCGACGACGAAGATGATGACTGCGAATAACCGGAATTTGTTTGCTGAGCAACAACGGGCTTAGGGACTTGAACTGGTTTGGACTGAAGTTTTTGAGTAGCCGACTCTAATTGTCTACTTTTGAACAAACTTGACCAGCTTTTGTTTGAAGGTTCGCCTACTGACCAGTTGGATGCAGGTGCTGATTTTTCTTCATTATTCTCATGGTCTATCTTGGCCTCTTCCAATACTTTGGCTGTGTCATTGACCAAACTTTCGTTTGTGGCCGAATCAGGTTCGAAATTTTTGCTTTCGGTATTTTGAGGTGGTGGGCTGGCGTTGGACATTTCGGTCGTCGAGCTTGCCACTAGGCTATCAGTCTTTTTGAGTATAGCTGCTATTTCTTCATTTTGATAGTAGTTTGGAGGCTTTTTTTTCTTGTTGCGGCGTTGCTGCTCGGTGTTTGCATTTGATGGGGGCAAATTTGTAACTTCCATTCCGGAGCCTGATTCTTTTCTCAATTTGTTCGGCAGTGTTTGGTCTAGTTTAAAAGCATCACTTTGGCACTCAAGTCTACCGATGCTCAAATTGTTCTCGGTATAATTATCTCTTATTTTTTTTCTATCAACCTAAATGAGAAAAAATTACTACTTCACGAATTTAGATGAGTCACCTCGACTATTTAAATCGAAAAAGAAAAAAAGAAAAATTTAATTGTGAAATCTTATTTTAAATTTTGCCACTGGTTGTGAAATCAGTCAAAATAAATCTCTCGGCAATCTATCTGCTTAGACGAGCTCATGGTTTAGTTTGCCAAGAACAAACTAGAAACTATTTCTCTTAGCTAAGAAAATATAGAACTATGCATTTTATGTAGAACGCATGTTTCTTTAAATAGTTTTAAAGCTTTTGGGTAGATTTATATGCAATTAAGAGCTTTGATTAAATTATCAAAAAAATTCAAGCGAACCTTTGCCAAGCTTTTAAAAGCTAGTTTATCAAATCGATCTTTTGCCAATCAACAATCTTAATTAAGGAGAAAAAAACATTCGTTTTGGTTGCTTGGGAAATTTGGTGACAATATGGTCTCGATTGGTTTTTGATGAAAATTAGACTGATTCAATCGGAAAGAAACAAAATTTGATTTAATTAAGGCTAAAAATAAAATTAATATGAGAACAATCACAAAATCCCTATAAAATTTTTTGATGATTCTCGGAACGATAATAGGATCTTGTATTGAATAATTGAAAAAACAAGGGAAAAATGCTTAGCTTAGAAAATTATTCTATTAAAAAATGAAAATTACTAGTTAATTTTCTCAATTTCAAAGCTATTTTAAAATTTTTTTTTTTACTAAGGAGAAGTTGCTCAAAAATTGTCTGATAATATGGTCTATTTAAAAAAAATTAAACAAATGACTTGACATGATTGACATGTTGACAAACAATTCAAATCAAAACTATTTTAGGACATCTTGCTTGGCACTAAGTGTTAGGACACTTAAACTTTTTCAAAAGTTTAACTCTTTGGTTCTCACTCGGAACTACTTTTTTTAGATTAAATAGTTCAATCTGTACTTGCTACCAAAATTGGATTTAAGTGACTTACATTTTTTATTCATTAACAAAAACTCTTTTTGTTGTACTCTTTTTCTAATTTAATACCGATGCTATGTGCAATGAGTTTATTTATGATTGGGAAAAATTGGTTCTCTTAAGACAAATTTCCTAAGGTTAAATTCATTATTAATTCAAATCTGTATCAAATATTTCTAGATCAAATTTACCCATATGCCCATATTTACCGGGCTTAATCAATCTAAAATAAAGATTTAAACATTCTATTAGAATCTGTAGTTTTAAAAAAGAGGTCTTAGAAGCTTGAATAAAACCAAAATGTATCCCTTTATTTATAAAAACAAAAAATTAGACTTGTAAAACATATGCAGCTAAATGACCCAAATCCTTTCAATTTCAAATGTCTAAGACTTAAAAGTGTACTTTTATTTAAATGTTGATATTAAATCGAAAGTAAAGTACACCCATTTTGGATTAGACAAAAAGTTGATTCATTTGAAATATTAAATGTCATACTACTAGATCATCTACTTGGATAAATAATAAATAATTACTGATCAATTTATTAAATATTCTAAAGAGCTAAATATTTTCTCAAGAAGTTTTTTTAAAGTCAAACAAGCAGATTGAAAGTTACCTGGTTTAATTCGATCTCTTGTGAACTAGATAAATTTTCGTCTTTTGGAATACAATATGTTTTGCTCTTTAGCTTTTTTGTTGATTTGAACGAATGAGTTAATTTATTGTCGCCTATCAAAATATTCAATTCTTCCCGCGTAAAATCACCAAAAGACAACTCCTAAATAAAACTCTATTAAACAAAATGTAATTTTTTGGGGATTTTTATGAACTGTTTATAAGGGATACAAAAAAATAACTAAAATCTAGAAAGGATACATGCATTGTATAAATTGGGTTGTGATTAAAATAAATTTAATTTTCTTCTCTGAAAAATTTAATTTAAATTATCAAATTAAAGGAAAAATTAAAGAAAAAAGAGGATTTTTTTGGGCTAATTTTAAACAAAATTAGAAATAACTAAATTGGATTAAAATTTTATACTAGTGAACAAAAAGACACATAGAATCACAACATTTAAAATTATATTAAAATTAATACCTGAGTTTCTGAAAAAACTAAACTATTCGATGTGGCGTTCGCATCGAATAAATTAATGTTTGATTCATTAGGCGATGATGAGCAGTCACGTGAATCAGTAAACAATGACGTTGAACTCATTACTAATTTTTATTATAGCTTGAACCCAGAATCCCATTAATAAATAACAATTAAAATAAAATAATTTTTCATGTAAGTCAAGTATTCTAAAAAGAATAATTTTTCGATTCTTAAAAAACAAAGTGTACGGACTGCAAAATATGTTATTAAAGCTAAAAATGCGCTTCTAACGCGATGTTTAGCCAAAAATTGGTTTATTTAGACTTCGATTTCTTATTTTTGCATTTTACTCAAAATAATTATTTATAATAATTTTTTTGGGCCTCGATTATATGCGAACGAATTAAACATAAAATAATTTAGTTTATTAGCAGCAAATTTCAAGCTTATATTATAGAAAAAAAATATTTCAAAATTATTTCTTTTTTGTGCTATATTGAATGTCGATTTTGTTTACAATCTTTTGAATTTTTCAGTGCTCAATTTATTACAAAAAAAATTTGATTTTTTTGTTTCTAACATGATCAATAAGCCTCCTTTTGAGTGAAAATTCTTGGAAACAGACATAAACAGCTAAGAAAATAAGTGCTTTAGAAAGCCTTGAGTTGGGAATAATCAAATTTTAAGTTATCGGAAATCTCTCAAAAAGGAGAAATACAAAAATATTATTTAGGCATAAATTAGGTTCTATAATGTTTAGTTAAGAACAAGTTTAGAACATACGAGAGGAAATTTAAGATGATCACCTATGTTTCCTATTCCGAAATTTAATTTATTTTGTCAATAAATCGAAAACTATCCACTCAAATATACAAATAAAATGAAGCAATAATGCCAATAGAAAATTAAAAATATTAATTAAAGATCTCAAAAATAATTTGATAAATTATTTTATTATTTGTAAATAAATTTTCTAATCATCGAAAAAAAATCTACTTTTGAACGAGTGAAATGGGTCATTTTAAACCAAAAAATAAAAACGATAATTTTTTTTATACTAATTTGATTCAAGTTAATCAAAATAATTAGTTCGGGAATTTTAAAAAAAAACAAATATAAAAAGTTTATTAATTAAAAGGCAAATAAAAATTATAATTAATTGAATCTAGATCAGATGGCTCTGAGTACTTTTTAAACAATTTTTTGGTGCATTTTGTCTATTTTAAATTAGACTGACTCTATCATTAAAACAAAATGAAGAAAGGTGTGTGCAACTTTGTGGGATATCGGAAAATTCAGTACAGGAAAAAACTCTAAAAAATTTGAGTTTTCTCTTCTTGAAGTAAAAAATTAAATTTTTCATTAAAATATTTTTAGACTTTGCTTCATTTTGAACATGATTAACAGACTCTAATAATAAATATATAAATGCATAATGTTCCACTTACAAAACTTATTTTTAACTGAGAGCATATAAATGAGAATGCCTATTATCATGTCAACCTTGGAGAGTGAATTTAGAATTGACTAAAATTAATGACTAAAAAATTCTATCGAGAAGGAAGTTATGCATTTTCTCCAGCAAAAGTAGCGAAAGTACGGCCAGTCAAAGATTCTAAGAGATATTGTAAACCTAAGCTTTACAAGAATAAAAAAAAAAGATTAAAAATAATTTTGAAATTAGGACTCGAAGAATTTTTCATAATGAAAAATTCTACAAAATTCAGAATTGAATTTTTCTATTCATTTAAATGACAGAATTCAAAAATTTTTGATTAAAAAATTATTTAGGTATTTAAAAAATAAACAAAAAAATAGAAGTGATTAGAGACGGTCGAAAATAGACGTTTGTTGCTATGCTAAAAAATTTACAAAAATATTCGAGAATTTCCATTTCTGAGTAATTAGAATTTTTTTTTTTAATTTTATCATCATTAAATTAAAAATTTAATTTCCGATTGAAGTTAAGTGAGTATCAATCAATCTATTAATCTATTAAAAATGTAGCTTTAAGTAAAAAACAACCTTTTGATAAAAACAAATGCAGTTTAAATTTAAATTTCAAAAATTTTATTAGAGTAAATTAATTTAAATTTAATTTTCAAATAAATTCTTAAATTCAAAAGTCTCACTTTTTAAAATAGAAAATCTATTGTTTTTATTAAATCTATTTAAATTAAACTGGCTTAAAAATTAGTTTCATAATGAGATCGATTACATCAACAGGTTCAATTTTGGAACCAAGAAGATATAGTGAAATAGTTAAATAAACAGTTTCAAAAAAATATTTTTGAAAATTTTAGAAATATTTAAATAAAATTTAAGGCCTAAAGACAGAAGCTTTTTTTTTTAAATTTTCAATAATATTCTCGAGCATTTTTTTTAATCTAAGAAACACACTTTAATAAACTGTTTATTTAACTATTTCAGGATATCTTTTAGATTAAATTAAATATTAATGTTTTAATTTAATGTTTTTTAAATATCTTATTTTTGACTTAAAAATCTTAAAAGCTTGTGAAAGAAAATGAATAAAATTATGAACGTGATCATTCATGAACGTATTGTGAGAATGACCATGATTGTACACTCATGGTACTGTCATGTTTATTTTAATTCTTTCTTAAAAAATTGATAAAAAGTAAATTTATGAAAATTTAAATTACTTAATAAAAATTCTAATTAGTAATATTTGTTACTATTTAAAAAAAGAATTAAGATTTGAAATTAAAAATTTAATTCTATATAATTTATAATTTTATTTTTTATAGGTTAGTTTGGTAATGACTAACTATACTTTTTAATAACACTATTAATTGGCAAAAGCTGAAATTGCAAAATTCAAAAACATTATTGAGATTTATCTGTCCGATTGTTTCAAACAAAAAATCACTAATTCTTTTGGATTCAATCAATTTATTTGCAAAATTTTCATTTTTAAAATTAAAAAATCTATTTGCGTATCTAAAAAAAAAGGAATTTATTAAAAAAAAAATTAAGTAAAATTAAATAAAACTTTCTCTCAACACTTAAACTTAACATAAAAATTTTTTTAATTTCTTTTTATTGAGTATAGAATTCATTTTTTTATTGAAATTAAGATTTTGATTTTTAGAATAAGCTTTATTTTTTTCTTTTTTTCTAAAAATAAATAAGCATAAATTCTTTCTCAATCTGAATATTTCCGTTTAATTTTTTCCATAAAGGCGTCCTATCTACTAATAAAGAACTTTAAACAAAACATGAAAAAAATTAAGAATATTTTTGAGCAATTGTTTCAGAAGCAGAGTATATGTTTTAAATAAAAACTCATTGATTTCATATTTTGTTGACCATTATTCTACTGATCGCCAAATTGAGAATATATATGCATTCTAATCCCTATTCTAATTTTGAGGGCACACTAAGTTGATTAAAAATTATTAAATAAAATTATTTTAATAAAATTTATTTCTTATATGTATAATTTTTTTCTTTGAATCAAATTCTTTCTTTTGGATTTAGCTAAGAAAGAATTTATCTTTTTGAAATTCAGAAAAATAAAAAATTTTTGTTTAATTTTAATTACTATGCAGTTTTGTTCAAAAATCAGTTTTCGTTTTGATTTAGTTTCGAAATTTTCATTGTAAATAAGTTTGTGATAAAAATTTTAAAATTGTTATTTTTTTCTAATCTAAGTCCTCAAATTGTGATATTTAAATTTTTTTCTAGAAAATAAACCCTTTAAATAACATAAAACAAAATTGAGCATAGTTTACTTTAATGAAATTTTTAAAATTTCACATTTTAAGAAGTAAAATGGAAAAAACTAATAAGAATACTTTAAAAAATTTTGAATACTTTAAGTAAATTGAAATATCTTTAAAGCACCATTTTCTTTTTTTATTTGTTTTATGTATTTAGCTAAAATTTTTAAAAAAATGTGGTCTTCTTAGACTTGAACTGTGCTCAAAGAACCAAAATTTTTCGATCATAAACCAATAAACCAAACTGTTTCTTTAAAATTTCAAATATAATATGAAGTGTTAATTTTTATGTAAAAAAAGCAACGATTAGAGTTGCAAATCCAGAGTTGTTTAAAAGTACAAAGTCCCAAGTCAAGTCCAAGCCTGGACTTGTAAGTAATAAGATTTATTGAATTATGCTTTATTTTTTTTGTTAAATCAAAAAACAAAATCGAACAAAATAATAAAAATATGTGGAACATGATTTGGTTAAAAATTCAAGAACATCTGTTCAGTGATTCTCTTAAAGTTATTTTCAAAATTTTGACATTAAATTAAAAAGTGTTCTAAAGATATTTCAATTTTTAAAAAAGATAAAAGGAAAAACTATCAAATTATACCAGTAATTTGATAAATTTGTTTTTTTTTTCTCAAAGTATCAATAAAAATGTAAATTGAGAAAAAAAAATTTGCCAATTTTTTTTTGATCCTAAAAATTGTCAACATAAATTTTTATTCAAAATACAAATTTTTGAAATTAAATTAAAATAAATTTGAAATTATCCAAAAAATACATGAAAATTTAATTTTATTTAATTTGAAAATATTGGCTTTTTAAAAAAATGATTCATTCAATAATGATTTTATTTATTTAACAGACTAATTAGTCAAATAAATATTATAATAAATTTTTTCTAATTTTTCTTATTGTTAGATTAAATTTTTTTGCGAGCTAATTAATTTTTAAATAAATTTCTTTGGAAAAAATTATTCTCAAATATTTTTGAACTAAGAAAGAATTCGAAGACAAAATCATTTAAAAAATAATTTTAATTCCGTTTTGAAAACCGAAATAATCACTACAACATTAAAAAATGCATTCCTAAGGGAGAAACTTTTAACTTTTAAAGAACATAAATCCTCCTTAACTTATCCCCTTTAAATCCCTTTGAATTAAATTCCAAAAAGCCGATCAAAGACCCCAGTGTCCTGCAACTAGCCTAATTGACAATCTCTACATACGAAGCTGTAAAAAGTATAAATTTCGTTCAAATTGGCTAAAAACAAATTGTATATGTTTTATTTAACTTAGATTAAATCTTTATGATTCTATTTCAATTAAGATAAAATTGTTCTAATTTCGGAGCCAAACATATGTTCCAATTTTCCCAATGTTATTAGCTAATGTTATTAAATTCAATGGACACACAGGCTTATCTTTTACTGTATAATAATAGAATAATTGAATTCGAATCAGCATTTGTCAATTTTTAGAGTTTTATTTCTTGAAACTTAAGTTTTTCTCATCAATTTTCTTAGTTACGCTAAAGCACATGTGTGAAGTGGATAATTAGACCAAAGTGTCCTCTAAATAGGATCTGGGTACTCCAAATATATAAACTGATGTAAAATACTCAATTTTTATAGATAATTTGGATAAAAAATAACATACCTATTGATATGGAGAGTTTAAAAGATTTGGCCAAATTTTACATTCATTATGAAACTTGGTGTCTAAAGATTAAGCTAAACAAGCTCAAATCTGTAACGCTGAGATGCGACAATTTTGTCAACATGGTTCTTAAAAAGCTCAAAAATCTCAATAACAAAATAGAGCTTTCATCTGTCGAAAACTATGGACTATTCGAAAGTTGCAGCGGAATCGACATGCTCATTCCAGATTCAAGATTGGTACTTCAAATGGATAATTTACTGCAAAATCGAAGCCATTTTTTTATCAGAGAAAAACATTTCTTCGAACTTAATCAAAACAATGAACTCACCGACTCGGTTCGATCGAAAATTTTGTCATACTACCGACAAACAAAAAAAAATCCGCGAAAAAAGTCACTTAGATTGACAAAATCGAATCAAGTCGCATTTAAAGCGCTGGAAAAGGAAGTCAAAGCAAAGAATTATATCAGAAAAACTCAAATTTTGAAGATAAAGATAGTGGAAAGTGTTCACGGTAAAAATAAGTGTTCTATTGAAGAAACATCGAGCAAAATTATTCTGATCAGAAAAATTATAAAATTTAAAAAGTTTTAAATTTTTCATTTTGCTTTAATTAAGATAAGTGGTTAATTAACCATGGGCCTGTAGCGTAATGGATAACGCGTCTGACTTCGAATCAGAAGATTCCAGGTTCGAGTCCTGGTAGGCTCGAAATTTTTATTTATTCATATTTTTTTTTTCTAAATTCATAAATAAAAATTAAAAATTTATAAAATTCAGTTTATTCATTTTAAATCGCAGTAGGAATTTTTCTAAGTGTTTTTTGATATCTTGCTTTTTAAATTATTTTGTCTGACTGAAAAATTTCAATTATTTTCAAAAAAGTATTTTGGCATGTTATTTTATAAATAAGCAACTGTTTTAGTTGCAAAATTCGGCTGAAGCAATATTGATATTGAGATAATTTATAACTTTTAAAATTTCATTATAATAAAAAATAATTATATTTATTCTGAATAAATATTTAATTTATTTGTATAAAATGATTAATAGAAATAAAACAATCAAATATTGAATCACATATAAGTCAATTGCTGGCAATTTAAATTTTGTTAATTTTTTCATATACCATTTTTTATAACAAAAGTACAATTTAAATTTTTTTATCAATAATCTTATTTTCCTATCTCAAATCTGTTAAGTTTTATCTGAAATTATCTAATTAGTTATTCAAAAATGATTTTCATTTTTCATTTTTCATAACTA
This sequence comes from Brachionus manjavacas, assembly GCA_019054805.1. Classification (NCBI taxonomy): domain Eukaryota; kingdom Metazoa; phylum Rotifera; class Eurotatoria; order Ploima; family Brachionidae; genus Brachionus; species Brachionus manjavacas. Next base: position 8,012,296 of record JAHQIY010000003.1, on the reverse strand, counting down.
ACTAGGATAATTTTTTTTTCTAAAATTAGTAAAAATTTAAATATTAACCCATTTAGATTTACCTAAATAAATACATCTATTTTAAAATGATTGAATTATATTAAAACCCGTTGAATATAATGAAGAAAAAATACAAAAATTTATTCAAAAATAGCTTGAAATATTTTCTGTTTGTGGTTTTGTTGTTTGTTGTATGGAAATATGGAGCCAATGTAAATATTGAATCAAAAATAGTAAGCCAAGAAAACGAGTATTCGGCTTCTGGCCCAGTTGACCCTTCTAGCAAAGAGGCATCACCAAATAATAAAAAAAACATAGCTCCAATTTTAATTAATAGCTTAGACAATTTTTATTTATTCAATCAATATCAGTATAATAATAGTATTTTGACGTCATTTTGTCCTTTTATTTCTCCTCATTTGTCCGGCAAATTAAGTGTTGATGAAAGCGTTTTGACCCATAGAGATCTTGAAGAAAAATACTCGAGTTTCTTTGGGCCTGAATCGGGCGGACATTGGAAACCTAAGAACTGCTTACCTCAGAGCAAAGTGGCAATTATTGTACCCTATAGAGATAGAGATGTTCATCTTAGATTATTTCTTAATCACATGCATGAATTTCTGCGCAAACAACTAATTGAATACGCCATTTATATCATAGAAGAAGTAATTAAATTTAAATTTTCGATCAATTTTGGCAAATATTTTTCAAGGTAGAGTCGATTCCTTTTAACAGGGCGATGTTAATGAACATTGGGTACAATGAAGCTATTAAAGATAACAATTGGGACTGTTTTGTGTTTCACGATGTAGATTTGGTGCCTGAAGATGACAGAAACTTGTACCATTGTCCATATTATCCTAGACATATGTCTAGCAATGTAAATACTTTTGGATATGTTTTGCCTTATAAGGAAATACTTGGTGGCGTGACTGCAATTAGCCGAGAGCATTTTGAAAAAGTAAATGGATTTAGTAATTCATATTTCGGATGGGTAAGTCGAATTATTTTTTAAAGATTAGTCAGAACAAGTGGATTAAAAATGATCCAGTTTTTAGACTAATCGATTAGTTTTGATTTAGATTAATTTTGTTTTTAAGGGTGGAGAAGGTAATCTGAAAAAAAACTTACTATAGAGTCATTTTTTTAATTTTTTTAAATGATCTTAGATGATGATTTTGCCGAAAGGTTTGTATTTTATAAAAAATTTAACACTTTGGTTAATAAAATTTAAGGGTCTTATCTCAAAATTTAAAAATCATTCGATATCCTGATTATATATCGAGGTATTTTATGCTAGCTCACAAAAAAGACGTTCCCAGTAAACAGAGGTAAATGTATTCGAGTAAATATTAAGTTATTGGAATAAATTTTATTTGTTTAAAGATTTAATTTGTTGGAATCCGCAAAAAAGAGGTTTAAAACTGATGGCCTAAATAGCTTGAAATATAGAATAGAGTCCAAAGCTTACAAAAGATTATTTAGCTGGATCTTGGTGTCTTTTGATTTTCCAATTTAGATAGATTAATTTTAAAATTTTGTTTTTAAATATTTTTATTCAATAAATGGTATCTATGCAACCAAAAATATCGAAATTGATATTTTAATTTATCTATTTGATTTGGAGATTAATATAAAATGGAAAAAAAAATCTCAAAAAATGGGACTCAAAGACCCGTCCGAAGCCTTTCTGATCCGAGTCTAGGAAAAAATATGGTTCAAGAAAATGACTTGCTCAGCTTGGATATAAAAAAGTATATAAATGAACAAGTTATTGTAATGTCTTTGAAAAAAATAAGTAATTTTAACAAAAAAGTTTTTTTATAAAACTTTTTATGATTTTAATTATAGACAATGAAAAAGTTATTGACAAAAGCCAACAAACTGAAATTTCTGAAACCTTAATCAACAAAATATTTAGATATCTTTGTTGCGATTTTGAGAAAAATTAAATTAGTATGTTTTAATTTTTTGTTGTACAATAATAATTGAAAATGATATATTTAAATTAATAATATGTATAGAGTAAAAAAATAAATATTTTTTGTCATGTATTCATTAGTTTTACAAAACTTAATTCATTCTGATTTTTTTTCTTATATCAAAATTTTGTTTAGCTCTGTTTAAATATTCACACTCAAAGATCGCACATTTCAATTGATCTACAAATTTCTTTAATACAGTAAAAATAATTCAACTTATTCTTTTCATTTTAAAATAAATATTTAAAAAAATATTTCAACATAACCCTGAATTTTAAAAATTTCATCTTTTACTTTTAAGAATTATAATATAAAGTATTTTACTTGCATACACTAAAATAATTATTTAGTTTAAAAATTTTAATATTTCGTAATAAATCAGTAATGAGCTGTTGAAACCGATCATGAATTTGTATTTTTTAACATTATCAATTTTGATGATCAAGCTGTGCAAAGGATCCGGTTCGACAAGTTATTTGGATGATTTTTGGTCAATGACCGAACGGATAGGAAGAAGTTATTTGGATCATATAGTGCAAAATAGAGATATAGATTTTAAAGTATGTGAGTTTAGATGCCAAAATAAGAGTATGTTTGACGTATGAATCTTAGAAAAATAATTGTGTTTGAATTTTTAGAGAAACCAAAAGCTAATCCAGCTCATTTGTCAACTCCCAATGGTTGTGGATCATACGACTTTAAAATAGATTTTGATAGATTAAATATGCATGACATAACAAAGTGTTGTAATGAGCATGATACCTGCTATGCAACATGTAATAAGAAAAAGCAAGATTGTGACAATCTTTTTAGAAAATGTTTGCTTAATTTTTGTGATGTTAAACAAAAACAAATCAAGATAAATTTATTAGAACCTGGTAAGTACTTTTTCAGTTTTTTATTAAAAAAATTTGAAAAATGGTATTTAACATTAAATTTAGCATTGGCAAATTTTGAACTAAGATTATTTAAAGTTTAAAAAAAAACAATTAAGATGAAAAAAATTATAAATGTTAAAAAAATGATAAATTTTAAAATTTTACAAAATTAATAAAACAAAATATCTTTTTTGAAAATTATAGAATTTGACGCAAGTGAATAAATAGATTTATATTAATTTTATTATTAATTTTCATTCTTTTACTGCAGTGTTGATATGTTTATTGGAATCTTTTCTACCTAAAATTGGGGAAAAATAGATAATGTTTGGGAAAAATTAAAAAAAAAGTTTAATCATTAAAAACTGAATAAAAAGTATAAAAACTTTTAAAACTTTTTTATACTTTTTCTATTTAATGGCATTAATTTTTTTAAGATTTAAAAAAACGACTTTGACTTGAATTTTTTGACTTTATTGACAACAAACAAAAAATTATATTAATAATTTAATTCATATTCAAATATAATAATATATTTTTTAATAAATGTATTTTTTAAATATCTAGTATTTCAGCTAAAATTTTGAAATTTGATCATTAATTTTTTTAAAAACAAATCCGAACTAAGATTTCTTATAATTTTTAAGTATATTCAACTTTTAATTTTATAAGTAAATTTGGTTTAATTTTTTGTGTTTGATTTACAAAATGTATCTAATGTTGAAATAACATTGAAAAATGCGATGTTTCAAATATTTTTTCAGTTTCAAAAAAAAAAAAAATTTAATTAATATTGCAAACATGAAATTTTTTTTTTTTTTTTTAATTTTGGCTTTGGGTTTGTGATATGATGATCCTTGAAGATAATGTTTGTAGTTTAAAAAACAATCTACGCTCTTTTTTCCATTTTTCATAAATTAAGTATTTTTTAAAATGCACCAAACGAAAGTAAATTATCACTAAAGTCAATATTTTATAAGAAGAAAACTAAGTTTTTCGGGTCTAGTCGCTTAGATAAACTATGTTTCACTTGTTACTGGAACAATTCTTGTTCTCAGGTTTTATGAACTATTAGTTCACCTAATCTAAAAATTGTTCACCTATTTTGAAATTTTTTCATCCACAGTGCCGGAAATTAACTTGTCACATCATATCATCTAATATCATTTAATATCATTTTTTTAAACTTTCCTCATAACAGTTGATATCAGTTATTATCATTTGATATCAGATAATATCAAGTGAATTAAAATTTGAATTTCTAAATGATATTGTCTTTTCTCCTGATATTAGCTGATATCAGTTGGTATCAAATCATATCATCTGATATCAAATCATATCAAATGATCAAATGACATACATAATGTGACAAGTTAATTTCCCGCACTGTATTTAAGAAAAAAGCTAATGTAATGATAAAAAATAAGATAGAAAAAATAATTTCATAGAAAATTTAAAGTTGGGCGGAGTAGGTAAATTTTGCGAAAAAGATGAATCTATGTTCGCCAAAGGGTGAAAAATTAATTTTAATTTTTTTTAATTTTTATTATTTTGTGCTGAAAGGCAAAGATTTAAATAGAGAGCGCATTTGAGTATTTGTTATTGTTGAAAGAGAAATACCTCAACCAGAGCAGAGCAGAGCAACAGAGCTAATGTTAATCTTTTTCTAAAGCTTCTTCAAATTAAAAATCAAATAATTAACTAATTTTTATATCAGTTTCGAGAATTGGGCATTCTATTACAGTACTGATTTGTTCCAGTGGTTTTACCAAAATTTACGCGAATTTACCAAAATTTTAGTAAATTTACGGGAATTCCGGTAATTTTACGTAAAATCGCAAAAGTGAAAAACATTAAATTTACCGGAATTCTCGTAAATTTACCACAATTTAACGGATTTTCCGTAAAATTTCGTAAAAACCAAAAGGGCCAAAAAAATCCAAAAAAATCAAAATTTTTGCAATTTTTTCACTTTTTTTAGTTTTTTTTCAAAATTAACTGTTTTTCACTTTTGCGATTTTGTTCACATAATTTGTTCACATAATCTAAAAATTGTTGGTCTAATTCTATTTTGGTTCACCCTAATTTTATTTGAACATAAAAAATGGGTGAACAAATACTTCACAAAACTTGAGAACAAGAATTTTTCGGATAATAAGTGAACTGTTGTTCACCTAACCGACTAGACCCAGTTTTTTATCGATTGAATATAAACTTTAATCTGAATGAATTATTTATCTTTTTTTTTTTCTTTTTATTCATTTTTTATTTTATTTTGTTTAGTTTTAGTTTTAGTTTTTTCAATCTTACATCAGTGGCTAAATAATATAAAATAACCTTGTCCATATTAATTTGGTAAAAAATAATTAACTGAATTTTTTAAAAGTTAAAAAAGAATTTTCAATATTTTTTTCAAATTCCAAACGAAAATTAAACTCATTCTATTTCACTAAAGAGTTTAATTTAAATTTTGAAAATATTTTCAATATTAACTTAAAATTATTTTTTTTTGAAACTGAAAAAAATATTTGAAACATCGAACTTTTTTAATGCTATTTCGACATTGGATACATTTTGTAATTCAAACACAAAAAATTAAACCATTTATAATTTTTTTTTTTTATATTGAAAAAAAAAAAGTCTTTGGTATACTGAACTTGTTACTAAAAGAACGGAAAAAAATAATGTTTAATTATTTAGAATTTAAGAGTAGTTTTCTGAATGCAAAAATGGTGCGACTAAAAAACTTTATTTTAATTCTAATACGCTGAAAAAATGGAAAGACTTTAAGATTATTAATCTTTTTGTTGTTATTTTATACTGAATTTCAACAAAAATATTGGCTCATTAACCTTCTAATTTTTAAAGAGCTTTTTTAGTCAAAAAATTTGTTTTTTTTAATCTGTATTTATTTTTTCATTTCACTAGATTTGGTGATGTTAAAATAAAAAACGTACAATTATATCCAAAACGTACAATATAATCAATTACGTTTATAAGTAAGTTAGGGCATTGAATATCCTATAAGCTTGGAATTAAGAATATTCTATTTAATAGAAGTTAATTTTTAATTTATTATCAAGTTTGTTTGGAGGTGGCAAATTTTATGCATGATATGGTTAAAATGTTTGGATGTCCCGTGTATGGATCTTCTCAAAAAAGTGCATGTCTTTGTTAAAATAAAATAAATTTAGCCGCATTTTGAATAAAACCAATACAAACTATTATTTTATTCTACAAAAATTATCCATGAAAAAAAAGAATATAAATTTGAAAAATATAATTGATAAAAACCTATTCTCATAATCAAAGTTAAAAAAAATTAGCCTTGTACACACTTGGCTTTAATTGTACAGCTTAATGGCACCTCATATATGTCAATCTTGATCAAAATTTTGTCCGAATACTCTCCGATCGCCTTGGGCCTAAACTCAATCGGTATTTTTATGTAATGCTTAGGTGCAATGCTCAACTCTGCATGTTTACAAAAGAAAGGCTCTATTAAAGTGAACACACTTATTTTACAATCAATTGATTCCCGATTGTGAATCGTAACAAAACACTTGCTCATTTGGTTGACCAATGTATCTGGAAAAATAATAATTTCATCTTTAATAATTACTCTATTCTTCGACGAGCTCAAAGATGAATTAGCAGTCGAAGACAGCATTGACTGAGCAATTAGTGAACTAGAATTTGACGTGATGCCATGCGACTTTTCCGCATCCTTACTTGTATCATTAAACATATTTGTCTTGGACCTTAAAATTCTATTCGCCAATCTTGAACTTGTCGCGTCATCTTGCTGAACCAATTTTTGTTCCAAATTTTTTTCCATCGGAATTGAAGTTCCAGTCAACTTGAGCTTACACGTGTATGAAAGAGGAGTGTCCGAATTGGAGCTTTGTATCAGATTCTGAATGTCAGTGCGTGTATCAATCTCCCAGTATTGGTTAAAAAAGCCATACATGTCCCTGGGACAGAATTCAATTCGAATTTTTTGATTTTGATTTGGCGGTATTGCACCTGAATTGGGTGAAATCAAAAAAGCGCTGTAACTTGACTTCATTAGCTTGTTTTCGTCATCCTTGAGGCGAACGAACGCCGCCACTGTTGAATAAGCCTTCCAGTTGACGTAGCTCTGTGTGGGATTAGTTAATGTAAGTTCTATTGATTTGCGCTGTGTAACGCAAACTGCCGGAAAGCGTACGTGAGCGTCATTGCCTTCACGGACTATTTTAGTCGATGAGTCATCATTTGTAGAGTTCAGGCTAAATGATTTGCTCTTCAAAAAAGTACTAGATGGTGCATTCATGAAGCTAGCGCTTATCAAAGGCGTCAATGACAAAGAGTCAATTGAATACTGAGACAGATCAGACATCAAAGAGCCCGATTCAATCGAGTTACTGTAAGGTGTTGAAGAATTTGTCAAACTAGGGGCTAGAGAATTTAGAGAGCTATTTGTCAAATTTTTAATCTTACTATTGTCATCGTTTTTAGAGTAAAACGATACCCTGACATCTTTCTGGGTCTTATTGCACCAAATTGATATGATGCCGGACCATGGAAGCTGGGCAAAAACCTCGGACCTTGGCTTGACTATCAGTTCCAGCACTCCGCTTGGCTCAATTATGCCATTGCTTGGCAGCACATTCAAATAGTTTGAGCGGTATTTGACATCGAATTCAAGGTGCTTGCGCGGTAAATTATTTTTTAGGAACAATTTTGTCATTTCGTTGTGCTTTAAGTTTTCGATTACAATGGCACTAGGGCTAACTGACCACGCATCATTTAGTGCACTTAATTTTTCATCTTGGCTCAGCGAAATTTGCAACAGATCATCTTTTTTGTCCATTGTATCATCAAAATTAAAGCTTTCGGTGCACATGTTTAAAATTGAACACTTAATAGACTGTCGCATGAGCCTCATGCAGTCGTCTTTGGTAAATTTTGACTTAGCTATTATGGAGCTATTTGAGAGCGATGACTCGTCTTGGAACGACGTGGCCGACGCCGACGAAAGCCGATGCAACTTTGCCGAGCTATCATTTATATTCAGCGAAGAGCCTGGTATATTTATTTGGCTGGAAAAAAAATTGTTATTGTACATTAGCTTGGCCAAGTAGAGGTCAACAAAATTTGACCATTGTCGGTTGGTCGAATTGGCACTTTGCACCAACTGGGTGCAATAAGCATTAATGTCGTATTCTATCCATAAAAAACAAAGCTTAAAGTCATCTAGATTGGAAAATTTTGACGACTTTTTGGAGTCCAATTTTAGGCACAGAATCTCCAAATTGAGCACAAATACTTCATCTGGCTTTATTTCGATCCACTTAAGTTCGCCATTCGAACTTAATTGACTTTCTTTGTTTGTCAATAGGCGAAGTTTGTTCACAAATCCTTTTGAGTCCGAGCCCAAATCATAAACAATTTCATTATTTTTTAAACTTGGATCGAAAAATATTTCCTTGTCAGCCTTTGAGTTGTATACACAAGGATAAGCAATTAGCTTGAAGTAGGACTTATTTTTTAGCCTTAGAATTTTACGGAACACACTTCTGCTGCTAGTCGAGGTGGTTTGCATCAAGTCAATTGAATAGTTGAAGTTTTTTATGTTCCGGTGGATCAGTTGTTGTCCTAGAGTATCTTTTTGGTCAAATGCTATCTCCTTTAAGCCGCTGTCGATTTCAAGATCACTTTGAAAATTGAAGGCGACCAAGTAGACATTGAATTTTTGATTGAATCCTGCTGCTGTCATTTTCAAAATTCCGTTTACAATTTGACAATCGGAATTTGTGACAGGGTGGAATTTTATTTTTAGTTTAAAATTTTCACTTGGTTCTAGAATCAAAGTCAAAACAGTCATAGAATCATTTAGTTGAGTGCTTGCTTGGATCATTTCTGTTGAAAATTTGAAGCAATTATAGCTCGGGCATGTCAATGTAAGTTGCACTTTAATTCTAAAGGTATTCGAGTTGGCAAGCAGAAATTCGTCTGTAAGACCACACGTAGCATCCAAATTTTGACTATGCTTTTGTGAAGAATTCAAAGATTTGCCAAAAAATAAAATTGGTCTTGAAGAAGATAATTTAAGTGATTTTTTTTCGATATTTTTTTTAGCTTCAAATTTTTTTTTAACATATTTCAAATTGATTGGAATTTCAAATTTGAATCCGTTCGGCTTTATCTTAACTACCAATTTGACATTTGGTGCTCTTGGTTCGATCTCGCTTGGCTGACTGCTTATTTTAGTTGCCATTATTTTGGCAAGTTGTCTTTGTCTTAATTTTGACTGTAGGTATAACAGAGAATCATCCAATTTGAGTTCATAGTCACGGAATTTTACCGAGAGAACATGGTGTTCATTTAGAGTGAGGTAACATTCAACTTCTATATCAATATTTCCAGCGTTTGACAAAAAAATAGCTTGTTCCAAGACCATCAAATTTTTGCTACTATTCAGCTCGTTTACGCTTGTCAAAGTTTTATCTTTATCTTCATTAAAACTGTCCATTTTTACCGAGTCAGCTATTTCTTCACACAATTCGAAGTCAATGCAGTTTTGGCTCGCACTACTCCTTAGCCTGGCATAACCCAATACAAATTTAACATCAATCCTATTCAGCAGGTACTTTTTTAAGCTTACATTTTGGGTCTGATTTTCAGCCGAATTGAAAAAGTAATAAATGTAGAGGCTGGTTTTAATTTGCAATGGTTCCACTTGATCTAATGAATTCGAGTCAAGTTGACTTAAAAAATCTTTATAAAAATTTAAATCGGTTGTGTCTAATTTAATGAAAAATTCAAACAAATTTGCCATTAGATCAAAATTAACTTTCGTATTAACATCATGATCAAAATTTCTATCCGCATTGATTGACAAAGTTTTGCGGAATTTTGATTTTAAGGTTGACTCATTAAATTTCTTTTTGATCAAACTAATTCGATTAGAGGACTTTTGTTCGTCAGATTTTTTTCCCTTTTCTTCCCAGTTGATTTCAAAGCAGTCAATAGTCCAGTCCGAAGAGTCGACTAGTTCAATTTGGAAATATGAACCTGGTATTTTATTTATCGAATTTGTATTCATTAATTTGCCATGTATTCGCAGTGTTTGGCTACAACCTTCGGCTATTTGTCCAAAATCGATTGAATTTCTATCAAATTCAATCATTGGTAATTCGAATTTTCCATAGTTTAGTGAAGCAAGCGATGTGGTAGAATTTGAAAACATGGTGTCACCGAACAGTTTAGTATTCATTGCTTGGTTTAGTGAGTTAGTACTCACATTTGAGGACATGTTTGTCTTGTTAATAAGACCTTTTTTAATCACAAAATTTATCATTTTTATTTAGATGGTTTTTTATGGTATTTTTATTCTTATTTAAAATTTTAGGGTTTTAGATAAAAAACAATTTTAACTATTCAAACAATATTCAAGTGTTTATTTTTCAATTATGAAAAATTATTAAAGTTTTAACTTAATTTCAAAATAAAAAAGAATTTGAAAAGTGGACAAAAAATGGTCTAACACTGATCTCAATAACACAAAAAATTTCAACTAATCATGGGTTATAGTTAAATATTTCACAAAGCACGAAAACATCTCAATCACAAACAGCAGTTAGTAAAAAAATATACCTTAAAAACAAGTTCCTTGTAATTTTATAAATTTTCTACGAAATCATGTTACTTTTGAATGTAAAATAGAGAAATTAAAAACTCTAAAGGATGTTAGAGGATGTTAAATAATTTTTGCACAAAAGATTAAAATCATTGTGCTAAACAAGTGCCAAAGTTAAATCAAAGTTTTTTAAAAAATAATCGTCTTTAAAGATAAATTTTTTTGTTTGCTTCCCAGTTTAAATTGATAGAATATTTTTCAAAAATAAGAAATGACAACAAATTAGATTAAACAGCAATTTGCTTCTAATAATTTAAATTGAATATCGACTAAAATTTAAAAAATAATTAAAGAAGAGAATATCTTTAAGAAACCGGTAGAGATTTTGGACGTGGCTAGTCAATTTTGTATCCCATGGCTCTTTCTATTTACCTGAATTGTTTTTGAAATTTATGATCAATAAAAACCTTTCTTAATATCTCGATCTACACTTTATATTTTTGATTCTAAAATTTAGCTTTAAATTTGGTAAAATTTTGTTCAAGAATAATGCTGCAATGAAATAGTACCATTGATTAAATTTTACCAAATATGATATAACGTGGGTAAAATTAAGAATTAATCTAATTAATCATTACTGGGAACATTCGTGGTCAAAAGCATAGACTGGTAAAGCAATACACAAGGATAAATCACAGAGAGCATTTTATTTTTGATCGAGTAGTTGAAAACTGGAATAGATTATCACCTGACCTATTGGCAGCAACATCAAAAGAAAATTTTAAGAATAAAATTGATGATTTTTAACGTCAGATCAACTACAATTCAACTAAACTAACTCTTTTTAGTCTATTTAACCAATGTTTTGTAACTCGTTTTAGCTACCATAGTGAGACTCTTAGCCTTGCTCTACAGACTAATGCCTGTCGTAGCTCATATTGTTATTATTATTATTATTAATCAGTATGAATGAAAAAAAAACAATGGAATTAAATTAATCAATTCAAGAGTATATTTTCATTATGTTTGATTTTTCTTTAAATTAAAAAATTGAAAGAAAATTAAAATTTGAATCTGCTTATTTTTTTCTCCAAAGAGTCAATTTTCTGACCAAATGATCATTAGATAAATATCTTTTTCTGTTCATATAACACTAGCAAAATATTAGGAGAGGTTTCAAAAGCAGAATTGTTTAAAAATCACGTTTTGAAGTTGTATAAGACTTCTTCTGACTTTATTTCGTGACTTTTGTAAAAGTCGTGTTTACAGTTTTACGTTCAAGAGTAAAACAGCTAAGATACTCACAGATTGAAAGAAATAATCCAAAAGTAAAGTAAAGTTAGTCTTAATATTTTGGCGATTTGTTATTTTTTATAATTTAATTTTCTAATTCCATAATTCCATATTTGTGTTTTGAAATTTCAAAAACAACATAAATTTTCTTTTTATTTATCTTAGGTATTGTAACAAAGAAGATACCTTTGGTATTGTAACACCCCCTGTGTCCCAGGCCCATCTCTCTATCTCTTTCCTTTCTATATATATCTTATGATTTAGTTAAAAGTAGTAGTTTTTAGTTTTTTAGAATAAATATTGAGAAGAGAATATCTTCTTTTTAATTTATTTAAATTAAAAATTTAAAATGTTTGTATTTAATAATGATCTTTTTGATCATCAAAATTTGATCATAAACTTTTCATTTTCTGTTGTTAATTTTGGAATTACCAGCAGAAAGTGTTTCACTTTTTTTATTTCTGTTTTTTAATAAATAATGTTTTTAATAAATACGTTTTTTCATTTTAATAATTTGATTTTTTTCCCAGTTATATTGGGAGATGGGGTAGAAATGTAACACCTCCTGTGCACCAAACTCCTCTCCTTTCTATATATATCTTATTATTTAGTTAGAAGTAGTAGTTTTTTGAAGTAGTAGAACTAGTTCTTTTAATTTATTTAATAGTGTTACGCTATTTCACTCAATAGTGTCACGATACCGGCGAATTTATTCAGCCAAAGAATGCAACACATAACAAATCTGTGGAAAACTCAAAGCAGGAGAGTAAGCTGAAAAATTTGGACAAAATAAATGAAGAATTGGACAAATTTTGATGCTCAAAAAGATCATAAACTTCAAGTTGCCGAATAACTTACTTAAGATTTTGATAGTTATTGCAGAAGAAAAATAAAATTTTTATGATTACGGATCCGATCCTTAGTTTAATAATTAAGAAAAAGTATTGAGAATAGTTAATTTATTCGAACACCTGGATTTAATAGAATGACCCCTGCCTAAAACTAAAATATTCTCAAGTAAATAAATCAAGAAAGTAAGATCGAATTTTCAGGGAATTTCATTCAAAAGGCAAAAAAATGTTGATTCACTCTGTGAGGCCCAAATATGCGATGAAATATACTATTCTCTTTATTTTTCTTTTATAATAAACCTAAATTTTGTAATAAATGTTATAAGTTTAGAAAATTGGAAAAATTAGGCTAGATTGTATTAAACTTTTTATGATTACCAAATTTTGAAAATCCTTTGAAGACCTATTGCATTAGAAATATAGATAATGAGAGCTGACCGGTAAAAACTTTATCGTAAAAGCTTAAAAATAAAAAAAAAGCCAGCAGCAACGCTGATTCAGTGTGCGTGGACACATACCTAAAATCTTAAAAAATGTTTCTTAAGCTTGCCAATGTGGGCATTTGTGTAATCGTTTTTACTATTGTATCTTAAATTTTTGATTTTCAATGGAAGAAAAAAAAATTCAAAATTTTCAAAATCATTATTTTTTAATTCTAATGATAAAAAATAATTTACCTTGAGTAGTTTGCATGTCATCATAAAATTTCTGTACACATGGAATAAACGAATTTAATGGAATAAAAGCTACAGGTACTAGACCATTGGCAGGATTGTTCGAATTTGTCGAACTATTAATCATAGCTGCAGCCAGATTATTAATTACATTTAATTGACCACTAAGACTGTTTGATGGATCAGATGATGTGGACGATGTTGATGAAACATTCGATATTGATTGTCTATTTTCTTCGTGAGCTGTTTGAATCTCAGCATTTTTTTGCTTTTTGACCATTTTGTTATTCTTGTGTTTATGGTTTGACATCAAAGTTGAATCATTGCGCTCAGGGATCGACGATATAAAGCTGTCTTGGTTTTCGGTTTTGTGGAATTTCTCCATTAGACTAGTGCCTGTCAAGCGATTCAAATTCGAACTCTCCGAAATAGATTTTTTCATTTTGGAAGGGGTGCTTGTCAAGGAACCGCTGGATTTTTTTGACTCTTTGCTCGATTTATTGTCCTTATGCCTAGTAGCCTTTTGGCTAGATATGTCCGATGAGTTTATAGACGAGATGGTCTCGTCTATTTGTATCATTGACTTTCTATTTGCTTGACTCATTGACGAAGACATCAAGGGCTCACTGATTTGGTGTCTACTCACCAATCTATTCTGAACCTTGTCCAATTCTTCATTTATTTTGTCCAAATTTTTCAGCTTACTTTCCTGCTTTGCCTTTTCCACAGATTTGTTATTTGTTGCATTCTTTGGCTGAATAAATTCGCCGGTATCACTCGAGTTTAGAGTGAATGAAAAATTTGAGCTCGATAGTGTTGAGCCTTGATTGTGCGAAAATGTTATATCATCGTAGTTCTGGGGTGTACTAGGCTCTTGTTGGTCTTTCTGCTCTGCATTGGTATTTTTATCAATCCTGCTAACATCAGAAAGACGCACATCAGATTTTTTATCAGCCAAATAGCTCGGCATTTCAGACTTTCCCATAAAAAACTCTTCCACTTTGACTTGCTTCTTGCCCGATTCATTTGACATATTTGTTACTTCCAAATTGTTTGGTTGCACTTGGTCCGGATTTTTCCACCATTTACTCGAATTCGAATCATCTGAAGAATTGGCTGATGTTTGATTAATCAATGTTAGTTCATTGTCCGCGAATTCTTTGCGGTTTAACTGCTCGTCCTGGTTCAACTGGTCCAAAAAGTCATCGGCTTGTTTGAATTGAGAAAATGATGGTTCTAAATTTTGGTCAAGGCCAAAATTTCCCAAGGAATTATCAAATGGGTTATCGAAAGGATTTGATGATGGAGCTGGCACAGCTTCCTCTGAATTTTGCATGCTATTATCGAAAGGATTTTGTGTTAGTTTGATATTTTCCTCTTGAATGATCTTTGGTTCTTCTTGGGGCTCTAAAGTTTGATTGAAGGTTTTCGACGGAGTCAAGGGAATATCCTGAGTGAAGTTAAATGAAGCGTTTTTTGGATCAGGCCCGACAGTTGACGTTGAGTAGCGAATTTCTTTGTTCGGCTTTGAAATTAAATTCAAGTAATCTTCATTGTAGTTATTCAATAGGTGAGCTTGACCGATTCGCTTCACTCTTTCGACCGATTGTTGGATTAATTGTTCCATGCGGTCCGAGAGATTGGATGAAAAATTAAGGGTTGAGTCATTTTTAGTTTCATGATGGTCCTCTTTTGGTAAACGCATTTGTTTGAGGCAAGCAGTGGTATCATCAATCCCCGTTAGATTAAAGCTTGTGGACATTTTTTTAGTCAAGTCGTTGGACAAGCTTGTATCGCTTTCGGATGGTAGTTTTTTAGGATATTGGTCTAGTGTGTCTTTTATTAGAGTGATTTCTGGATTTTTGGAATGATCTTTGTCCATGGAAAAATTAATTGTATTATTCTGGGTTCCGTTGTTCATTTCGTCCATTCTATCGTAATTTATTCGACCTGATTGATTCGAATAGTCCGTTTTAAAATTTTCAAAGTCACCACTATTACGCAATATGCCAGAGGACTCATTTATCTTTAAAAAATTTACTTAATTTAATTGTTTAATTAGAAAATGTTTGTATTTATTTTTAATTGTTTTAATAGTCAGCATAATTTTTAGTGCAACTGATATAAAATTGTGTCATGAAAATAAGTCAAATTATTGACATTACATATCTCAAAATTAATTTTTTTTTCTCATAAGAATCATTTCAAAATATTCTATTTTGCTGTACTTTTGAATTTAAATTCGCCATTTCTAATCACAAAGAAATAAAGAATATTGTTGAAACATTTTCCTCATCAAAATGAACTTCAATCAAATTAAGTTTAATTCTATTAAATTGAAATAAAATTTTATAAATTTAAATTGCACTGCTTTTTGATTAACTTAAAAATCGAAAGCAAGCAAAAAAGTTGAATAATTTTCTAAATCTTAGATTAAAATTAAATTTGTAAAAATTGGTCTTGTTACTTGATTTTAGGTGTGTTTATCTATGGCACAATATTGGAAATTAAAAATTTATTTATTTGGCAAATTTTTCTTACCAATAGATCATTAATTATTTTGTCACTCGATTTGTTGGATGAAGTTTTGTTGACACTCTTATCCAGATTTGTCATATTATCTGGACTTACATTGGTGAGATCAGCCTTGGTAAAGCTATGAGCGAAATGTTTGCTCATATCTTTAAAACCATTTTTTTTTAAATTTTCCTTATCTTCATCATCATCATCATCGTCATCGTCGACATCAAGAGTAAAATCATACTCCAGCTGTTTTAAATCAGATTCATTTAAATGAACACTTTGTTGAGTTTGATCTGGATTTTCGGTTGTATTGAAATTCAAAGACTTGTCATGGTTAGAATTTCGCTCCTGTAAAATTCGACTATTGATTTGTTTTAATGGAATGGGTGGCTTATCTCTGATTTTGTGTAAATTTTCAAGAGATAAATCTTGTATTTTTAAAAATAATGTGAATCAAAATTTTTTTCATTTTTAAATATTCATCTACCTTGCATTGCTTGGTCGTCTAAAAGGCCAAAACTTGTTTGATTAGTTCTAGATCCGGGTGAACAAAATTCATTGGGATCCATTGAATATTCGGTCTATCATAAGTTTTCTTATTCGAACAGCTCTTTAGAAATAATGAACCAATTTTCCTTAAATATTCAATTGTGTAAAAATTAAAAAAAAAAAGTCAAATTTGAGATTTTGGATATTTTTTAAATTTTACTTTTAACTGCCTTGAACTATTGTAGTTGAAGGTTTTAAACGAACTTAAATAATTGTCTTATAAAGTGTCAACTGTTAATTTTGATTAAAAAGCAAAATTATAAAAATATAGTTTATTTTAAAGTAAAAATTGGTTAGCAATTTTTTTCATTAAATTATTTATTTATAAATTTACATTCGTTTAACATTCAGTTTCAAGTTTTAACAATGTAATTTAAAATTTAAAATTTGATGGCATCGCTCAAATAATCATCATTAATAGACAAATTTTTGGTCCACATATATAAATTTTTAACTTCAGCCTCAAAATCGTCATTAAGCTCTTCGGGAACTTTGAAAGATTCGCTGTATTTGCCAGAACTAGGAATATCAACATCTGTGGTCAGTGTTTCCGAGCGAGCTATTTGGTAAGCTTTTTTCATTTTAGATACTTTACTCAACGCGTTCTTAGATCTTCGACTTGATACTTGTGACAAGCTGCTTTTGTAATTTGAACTATTCAGATAAGATATTGATGGATTAAATGAGTCATCGGGTATTCTTGAAATTTTAAATATTAATTTAAAAATTAGATTATTTTTTTCTAAGTATACTCAAGTTTTGAAATGAGCTGTATTTGTTCGAACTGAATATCAGGATTGACAGGGGGCTTTAGCAGCACAGGCATATTTTTTTCCAAGTTTGAAGTCATTTTTTTATTAAAAGCAAAATTTAACACATCATAGAATATTGTATAACGTGGCAAATCTTGAAATTATTTTTATTAATAGTATTTTTTTATTTTTTTATTAATAAATTACCAGATAAGTTTAATTTTCTCCATTGATTTGATCTACCACCTACATAAGCAGGCAAGTCATCTAAAACACTCTCATACTTTGATGAAGATGAATATTTTTTAGTTAATTTGTACAAAGCTTTACTTGCATATAGTCCTTTAAGCAAACTATGCTGTCTTTATCAGCTATTTTACCATTGGATTCTTGTTGAAGTCGGTCATAAATGATTAAATTGTAATACTGTCTATTTCCCATTTGGTTGCATGACTCAATCGCTGCCTTCAATAATAAATTAAATCACTCTAATTTAAATTTAAAAATAAATTTTATTTTATAACTACCGGCGAAGAGGCTTTGATCATTTCTTTGCCATTCAGATACTTGGCCCTCTTTCCTTCATGGGTTTGAGCAAAAATTTTAAATACAATGAACGGGGGAAATTCCGAACCAGCAAAACTAAATTTTAAAATTTAATCCAAATCAAAGTCCTTTTTAAATATTTACCGAAATTTTATTTTAACATTAAAAATAGGATCGTTTAGCAAATTTGATTCTTGTGGGGCAACTTTTCTCAGAATTTCCTTTGACAAAGAATATTCCTTTTGAATATTAAAAAATTATGGGGATTTAAATAAAAAATATTGTTTGTCATAATATACCGCGGCACAAATTGCATGCTTTAGTAATCTAAACATTTGCTTATCTCTGTATGCCGACCAAGTTCGTTCAATTACACGTGCAGCTTGGGTTTCGAATTGTCTTATAAAAAATTATTAGCAAAAAAATTTTAAAGAATCAAAGATATTTACATTGTTTCAGAAATATCTCCATTAGTTTGAAATGTGTCGCCAAATTTATCAGAACTTTTTCCGGATATCTTTGAGATGTTCAATTGCTGGTTGCCACCCTTGTTACTTGACCTGTTCATTACCAAGATCAGAGAATTAATAGATTAAAATCTAATAAGATAGTTTAAAAATTTACTAAAAATAAAGCTAGAAAATTACTTAAATAATTTTCGTTTCTATGACAATATTTTTTTGCCATATGTCATAAAAATAAGAATAAACATTAAAATAAATGTATTATAGCAGTAACTATTGTCGTCTTTGTTCCTAGAATAACACTTAGGATATGTGATAGTCTCACAATATTTATCAAGTATAAATCATCTAAAGCTTAATTGATTATTCTTTAATTTAGCTGTGTAATTTAATATGCACTATTTTTAATACTCGATATTGGTAAATAAAAAAAATTAATGCTTTCTAATCATTTATAAAATAAGATCTATGAGACTATTAAATTTTTTAATTTTGAAAGCTTTAAATGAGTCGTTATTAATTTATTTAGTAAAGAAAACTTATCGAGTTAGTACTTCTTCGATTTAGAAAAAAAAAAGATCAATTATTACAAACTTACTTTAGAATAAATAAAAAAGACTAGATTAAAAAGTTAAAAATAGGAAAAAATTCAACTATCGGAAAGAGACCACACAGTGGATGTCGGACTTGAAAAAATAATAATTTGTAAAGTCTTTGACTTAGACTTGAATTTCCTGATAGACCAGGAAATTTTCCAATTTATTGGTTTTGCTAATTTTATATGACATATCTATTTAAAAAACAAAAAAATATAACAGAAAAATAAAAAAGGCGCATCTCAAAATAAGTAAACTAAATTTTTTTATTAAATATTTTTTTATTAGATGAATGATTCTGAATTTTAAGTATTATAAAAATTTCAAAAAGCTTGATGAGTAATTCAGTTTAAAATTTAGGCATTTGAGTTTAAAAAATCTTCTCGGATTTTTTTATAAACGATGGCAAATAATCTTTTCAAAATTTTAAGAAATAATTACTCGGAGCTTTTTTCAAAAATCAAATAAAAAAATTATAAAAGCATATTAGATTGAAAAAAAAAATACCGTCCGCGCTAATTTAAGATTTATAGCCCGTATAGCCGAATGGTTTGCGTGTTAGTGATGCAAGCAGAGGATCGAGGGTTCAAAACCCGCTGAGGGTGAAAAAATCTTCAAAATATCTTTGCAAACTCTTTCATCATAAAAATAGGGGGACCAGTTTCGACTAGGTAATAATTGCGAAACTGGCCCCCCTATTTTTATGATGATCAACTCGATGCAGTAGCCTCTGTGTCAGATCGAATAACCCCAGACGAAAAAAAATTTTCGTCTGAATGGTCTCAAAGATATCATTAATTTGCCAAAGTATACAATGGTTTAATGCATATATCTTGACCAAAAGTATATAAACAGGTTATGTACTCCATAATGTTATACATAATATTATATAATGTTAATTATAAAATGTTATATATATATGTTATCAATAATGTTATGTTCAATTTCTCCCGAAAGAACGTAAATTTCTATCTTTAATTTTTCAAAAAAAGCTCAAATTTAAAAGTTTTTTTTGTATCTAGTCCTGAGGGCCCCCATTCACCCCGATTATTTTTGCAAATTTGAAACTAGAAAAAATTTTAAAAAACGTCCAAATGAAATATTTTATAAAAAAACATTTAAAAGTTTTTTGAAGTTTTTAACAAAATTCTAAGTAAATGATTAATCTTGTATTTTGCAAAAAATATTTAACGTAGACGTTTTCAATTACCTGAATCCTACAACAACAATTTTTTTTGAAACATCTTATTTTCACCTTTTTGACTAAAATAATAATAGATAATTTAAAATTTTTATTAAGAATTTAATATTTAATAAAAAAAAAACCAACCTGAAATTTATCAATAATCAATTATCAATTTTTCATAATCAAAGATCCAAAGGAATCTAAAATCCTCTTCAGACTTTCGTAAAATTTATATTTTTGATATTTATTAATTTTAATTGTTAGATTTTTATTTTACAATTGAAATTAGAAAAAAAATTAAAAAAAAATTTTTTTGGAAAGCTTTAAACTTTTTTTTAGATGACAATAAAATGAAAAGAAAACTAACACTTTCAAAAATTTCTCATTTTTTCTTTAGATTATCTTTTTTGAAACTATTTTTACTCTTAATTTAATAAATAGATTTGATTTTTAAAATAAAATTGTTCAATTTTACTTTATTTTGTGACGTTTTCTTGTAAAGTTTTCCAAATAAAAAGAATATTTTTAAGTTGAATAGACACTCTAAATCAAAATCTTTAAATAATGACTAAAATATCAAATTTGATTTTATAAAATTGAATTGATATACCCATATTTTAAATTGATAAGAAAAATTAAAAGCCAAATAGACTAAAATAATTTAAAATTTTGTATTATTTCTCAAAAAAAAACAAGAAAAACATTTAATTTTTTTTTTAATGAATTAAGATTACATTTCTCTTTTTTATTTTAAATTTAATTTTATTCAGCTTTTTTTCTTTTAAACTAATTATTTTCTCCTAAATTTTTTACATTAGATTTAAACCTCAAAGCTTGTTAAGCATTAAAATTTAATGACTTTGGGGAAATCCAAAATTATTTAATAAAAAGAATGAATAGAAATTTACTAATTTTTCGAAAAATTAGTTTATTTTGTGAAGGGTTTCTTTTGCAGACAAATTTGTTATTCATAAAGCTTTAATCCTTTAATGTTTGAAAAAAAGCTGACACTAATTTATGGCATTGAAAGTTACGATTAAAGTTTTGCACTCTTTGTTGCTTTGTAAATTTGGAACAAAGTACAAAAAAATAAAATTGAAATAACTGAATAATAATATTGTTGTGATAAAGAATATTGTATTTTATGGCAATAGAAAAATTAATATTATTCATCTAAATTTTCATATAAAAAAATTCACTAATTAACCCTTCTTCCGAATAATTTAAATTAAAAAAAAATCAAAGTATAATTACTGATAGTTTTACAACAGCAGCATGTTTAAACCTTTCATCAAAGATATAATCATCATCATTATATAGTCTTAAAGACTTATGATTACAATCAAATGTACAAAAAAGTGGTCTAGTGTCATTAAATTATATTCAAATTTCATTTGAACCACTCAATTTTATATTTAATTTACAAAATCTTCTATTTATTACTTTTTAACTGCCGCCACTTCTTTCTTTATTTAAATTATAATAAATATATCAAATCACAAACAAATTCATCTTGATTCTCAATACTATTTAGTTATATCTATGTGTATTTTTATGATTACTTATTCTCTTTTTTAAATTCTATTTTTACTCTATATTTTTTATTTTAATTTTCATCGCCCAAATGGCTTTTTTATTAAAATAAGTAATATATTCATTAAAGATACAACATTAATATTTATTCAAATTGGAAAATAAAAATATATATAATATAACAGATTAACGGATAAATTATTTGATTTAAGCCCAAATTAATAAGTTAAACATTTTGCCTAAATTATTTTTTTTAATTTAAGAAAACTTTTTGTGGTAAGTATGGTTTTGTCTGTAACAGAAACTAGATTTAAAATATTTAACTGATTTTTATTTAATCAAAATTTAACATTCTAAAAAATATTATTATCTGTTAAAAATTCCACCCGAATCAATAAATTAACCAAAAGACGGAAATTCTATTTTTTAGGGATAATCAAAATTTGTTTTGTGGTTTGTTTAGTAAAAAAAAACAATTTTTTTTTTAATTATTTTACATTGATCTTCACAGCAATCACTATTCTCTTTTTCCTTTTTTGGTTTAAAAAATCAAATATCACCTTTTCTATTAGATTTGCTTTTCCAAATTTATTTATGGTCTTAATAATAAACATTAAATTTTTTAAATCAAATTTTCGTTTTTTGAAACCTTAAAAAACTACCACTTGATCCTTCATGATATTAGCCAAGAGATTGAAGGATCAATAATTAAGTCATTTGTCATTTGAAATAACTCTTTTTAAGGATTTATTTAAATCAAGTCTGATTGACAAAAACTGGTACAAAAAATGAGGTTAATGGGACTCATTTATACCAAAAAGTCTATATTAGGGTTCAATTTTAGCATAATTGATAAAAAATATCATATTATCTTTTCCGAGCTAGTTAAGAAAAATGGTAAAATTAAATTATTAATTATATGATTTATTTATTTTTTAAATAATTTTTATATTTCGCCTTAATAGAGGTTAATTTTCAAGCAAATATTAAAATTTATTTATTTAAAGAATTAATTAGACAGAACATTGGACGGTAGAAATTGAATTTTATTCAGTCCCATTGTAAAATTTTTATATTGTTGGATTAAAATAGAAAAAAATATTTGCTATTTTAGGAAAAAATTCTTAAATCACTACAAAAGAAAAGCACCATGTCAACTGAAGAAAATATAATCCTTTTTTATCACAATAGATAATCTTTATCAGCTAAGGTAAAATATTAAGTAGTCAAATTAATAATTAAATGGTCACATAAAAATTAAATTATTTGTAAAAATTAAAATCTTTATTCAATTATCCATATGACAATTTATTTATTATTATTATTGATATGACTGGTTAAAATGCATTGATCAGCTAATCTAACAATTTTTTTTTTAAGTTACATGATTCTAAAATTATTTTAATAATATTTATTATATAAATTTTAGTTTCTATTGGGTTTATTCGAATGGCAAAGCGTTGTAAACTTTGCGCTGAACTTTACAAGAAAAAATTGATAAAAATTTGTTTAAATTTAGATGAAAAAGGAAAATTAAAATAAAGTGAGAACCAAATATTTTTGAAAAATAAAAACATAAAATAAAAAGTCTTGAAAGTGTTCAAGTGCGCGATTTTGTAAGATTAAAAATTTGAATGCGACTTGATCTTACGAGAGCTAGCCTTTTGATTTCCAAAAAGTCAATATCAAAAGACTAACAGATCGAATTGAGCAAATCTTTGCAAGAATTCTAATCTCTAAATGATTAAGTTTTATCCTTGAGACAAGTTAAATATTTTAATCTTTCGCTATAGAAAAAAAGAAAAAATTACTCAACTGTAATCAAGTTAAAACTTTAAGCACTTTCGCCAGCTCTTTTATCTCCATAAGCCGTTTCTCTTTTTAATTTTTAATTTAAAAAAAATTAAATTTTTAGTCCCAGACTCAAACATTAATGCGACAGTACCAAATTTATAGTCTCATTAATTGGAGCCTTAATCTCAAGTCAAAACAGCCAAATAACAATTTAAATTTTTATTAAAAAATTAAAATCACCGATAAAAAATAATAAATTTATAACAGATCTAAAACAAAGACAAAATTAAAAAGCCCCATTGTATCCCTGGCTTAGGGGAATTCTGTTCTGATGTGCAAAGTACTGATTGTTGGCTGAAAACGGCTGGCTAAATTGCTGAGCATAGCTTTGACTTAAATCGTAGGAATTTGCAGCAATACCGCTGGCGGACGCTTCCGAACTACTCGACGAACTGTTGTTCAAGTTCGAAGAATAGAACATGTTCGGATAAGCGTAGCTGGCCGCATTGAAACATTGGTCATAACTTTGGAACAACGAAAGACCATTTGGCTGAAACATTGAATTCTGTGACTCGCTGTACGAGTTAAATGCGGAGGAACCCTGCTGATTTGGCACGGCTTGACCAAACGCTGTCTCTTTTCTGTTCTGGGCCGGCTTGTCTTGGATGGCAGGCGAAACGGATGAACTGGACAGCGAGGAAGATGACGAAGTTGGTGAGGTGGACGCCGAAGATGAAATGTTGAGCTCATCTTTTTTCTGCGGCGACGACGTCTTGAAGCGCTTCGATCTTCTCAGAAAACTTCCATTTCCGAACATGTCGCCGGCTTTGGGATGCAGGGCCCAGTAGTTGCCTTTGCCAGGCTTGCCGGCATTCTTTGACACCTTCAAAAAGCAGTCGTTCAAGGACAAGTTGTGTCGGATGGAATTTTGCCAGCGTTGTGTGTTTTCCTTGAAGTACGGAAATCTGTTCTCGATAAATTGGTAGATTTCGTTCAAAGTCATCATGCCTGTGGGCGAGCTCTCAATTGCCATGGTGATCAAGGCGATGTATGAATAGGGCGGCTTGACTTCGGCAAAGCGGCGCTTTTGCTGGGAAATGGTCGATGTGCCGCTAAAATGGCTCAAGTCCACATGGTCCACTTCGGTGACCAAACCTTTCTCAATTGCTTGTTTGGCTTCTGCCTCGCTTATTTGTGACTTTAGTCTGTTTTTGTCTTTTTTGAATTTTTTCCTATTAGGCTGTTGTGTGTGAGACTTGGTGCCATTGAAAGTGGGTGGGTGGAAAACTGGTTGAAACCCTTGAACTGACTGACTCTGAGGCATCGTAGGGTAGTGTTGAATGTCACTGACCGGAAGTATCAGGTTGCTCGAGTGGCCCATGTAGTTGTTGGCGTTAAATGATAAATGTTCATAATTTGAAATCATTTTCAATATTTATTATTTGTCTCAAATAGCTGTGTAAATAGTTAATAAATAGTTAAGAAAAATATTTTTTCTTCAAATTTTGAAATGTTTGCTTTAAAAAAATATTTATTTAAGCTTATATAGAAAAAAAGTGAGTCCAATCGCTACTCAGCTTTGTGGGCTGGATGACCAATTGTGTTTTGGTTGACAAAATATGCGATTGGCCATCAAGGTAAAAACAATTTTTATAAAACTAATCAATCAACAAAATCTATGATGCTTTTTTGTATAATTCACCTAAATATAATCGTGAGCTAAGAGCCTACATTTGCAGTTTTGGTTTTGGACAACTAAAAACATTGCAATAGCTTTTCTCGTAGCCTAAAAACAATTTAATTAAATGTTTTTTTTTTTACTTCGTTGATAGACATTTAATTTTAATTGATTAGACTTGATCGATGATTATTATAGTTACAAGGCAAAGATTTGGACATGAAGATAATGTACGTGTACACACTAGATAAACATCAGCAGTATGTCTCCTCAATAGCCCTGGGTGCATTGACTAAATATCCTTAATTAGTAATATTTGACTTGGTTTTTAATTTAATTGGATATTGGTCTTGGAGTTAAATTTTAATTTAGATGTTCATCAATGTAAATTAATCGAAATTTATCTTGAAATTTAGAGATCCATTGCACCATAGGCAAACCACTAATGAACAATGACATTTTTATTTTAGAGCCAATAGTTTATTTGAAATTTGAGAGAGAAAAAAAAATTATACTAAATAGGATAATTTAAAAAAAAAATTAAATTACGTCAATTTTCTACAAAAGATTATCTTAATTTAATATTTTCAAAATTAAACTATTAATTTATCTTAAACATCTATGGAAAATTAATTTTTTAAATTTTTAAAATCTGACACAAAATCCTCGTATTTTTGCATGCACACTCCTTTGTATGCATTGGCTTGAAAAATTTTAAATTTTTTGATTTTACCTTTTGACCAAAAGACTGAGAATTTAATTTAATTACATTAAACCTTTTTAAAAAAATTACCAAATATTTCGCTAGTATTTATATATAAGAGAGAACTTGGTTCGGAAGCAATAAATCTAGAATTTCTTTTTTCATTGATCTACAATTAAACAGTGTTCTTTTTGCGTTTTTTCTTGAAAGCGGCAAGATTTCAATCAAAAAATAAAATATTGAAAAAATATACAAACAGTTCCAAGGCTTAATTTTTTTATATTTTTAGCATGTTGTGTCATTTAGAAACTTTTTAGTTTAAATTTTTAAACTTTTAAAGTTTTTTTAACTTTCTTCCAATTCAGTGATTCTAATTAAATTATGAAGTTTTTTTGAATAAATTTTTTTGAATAATAGCTTAGGCGGATGATAAGGCCGAGAAGTTCCGAAAGACATAAGCCTTCTTTTCAGCTCCTTGTTGAAAATTCGATATTATTATTATTTTTTTAATTGATTTTTATTCTACTAGAAAAATCGAAAAAAAAATCTGGTCTGGAATCTCTGCAGTTTGAATTGGAAACTATTTCTTTTATTCGGTCGTTTGTAGAAGGAAAATGGTTCATTTTGAAACTTAAAAATTTAAAAAAAAACATAAATGTTTTAAAAAGAAATTAAGAATCAAAAGCAATAAATTTTAAAAATTAGTCGTGTTCTTTACTATAATCAGAGAATTAAATAATAAAAGGAAATATATTTATAAATTTAAAGAGTCGTTTGAAAAAAAAGCAAGTAAATGTGTAAATGGCATCAATTAGTTAAATTTTCTTCAAAAAAGTCTAAGTATTATTTTTAAATTTATTCATTCAATAAATTAAGAATACGATATGCGTCAGGTTGCTTCTGATAAAAAATTTGGTTTACAATTTAAAGAACTTTATTTAACTCAAATTATTTTTTTGAAATTTTATTAAAATATTTAATTTCTTGCATTTAATTTTTTTTTAACAAAAGCATTTTTTAGGAAATTTTCAAAGTTTGTATTCATTTTTTTTCATTCAAATATAAAAAAAAAATACAAATCTTTTTTAAAAGCAAATTGGCTTTTTAATGTAAAATGAGAATCAGAGGATTAAGAAACAATTAGACATTAAGGCATTTTTGAAATCAATTAAAATAAGAGAACAAAAAAATATTATTTATTATAAAACATTATAAACTTTTGCTTTTTAGATTTATTTTGATTAATCCAATTTTTTAGATAAGAGTAGCAAGCAAAACAAACTGAGAAGCCTCTCTAATTAGGGTACAATGTTTATTTTAGTAGTTACAGTTGTTTACATAAGAGATAAATTTTTGAAATTAGTCTCAATTTAATTGGTTACAGCATACAATTTTTGTGAGTACCTGAATTGTGTTAAAACACTTAACTTTATTAAGTGAAAGTGTTGCAACAATTTTGTGAAATTTATTTTTTTTAAGAACTTAAACAAACAATCTATTCGATACCAATTATAAACAAAAGCTCTTCGACACGTTTAGTTAGAATTCGAAAACTAAAGTGCTAAAATAAAAAAAATAATATTAAAATTTTAAATTAGAAATTTTAAGATTTCATCAATCATGCTCGAGAGGGCCACGTTAGCTTCAGAGCTATATTAAAAAAAAATTACAAAATTTCAAGACAAATAATTCAATTTAGTGAAAAATTACTTGGCCAAGTTTTTTAAAATTTTCATTTTATCTATGAAACTGTGTCCAATAGTCTTGAAAGTATCTAGATTATTTTTATCTATTGTAACCATTCGTTTGGCGATTCTTAGCAATATTTTTTGTTTTTTTAAATTTGAATGCATGATTGCAATGCTTAAATTGGGAAAAAAATGTATTTAATTAAACTTTTTTAAATATTTTAACTTTTAATTAAATTGAAAAAACATACGTTAAGGTATTCAGGTGGTCCTCGGTCAACAAGTCTTTGCATTCAGCTCCGAAGAGCTGCATAATAATCCAAACTATTTTGATCGACAAATCATTTATTTCTTGTTCTTCATTTACAAACTAAAATAAAAGTAATTATGTAATGATCCTTTTTTTTTGATAAAAAATGCATACTAATGATATCAAAAATGAGTTGCAGCTGACTAAGGATTTGTTCATTTGCAGTAATTTTTCAGCTTGCTGTGCTAAAACATCACTAGAACCGGATATTTTTTTAGCCTGTTTAAAAAAAATAAGAAAAATTTGAATAAAAAAAACGGGTAGTCAAAAATGGTTGTCCGAAATTTCAAAAAGGAAAAAAAATTGTGATCTCATAGATGTAATTTTTGTGAAATTTTATCAAGTTTTCAAAAATAACAAGCTATTTTTAAAAATATTATTTTGGCAGTTTCTAGACTCATTAATGACTCGTACTCTAAGGCCTTCTAGTCATCACGGTAAAGAAGCTTCGAATGCTAGTTCGACACATCATTTTGTAGAGAATTTTATCCTCATTTAAAGAAAAGCCTTTTCTTTAAATGAATTTTTTGCTGGAAGGGCAAAACTAAACCTTTTGGGAAGACTTTAAAACATTTTATTCATGTATAAGAAATATTAGACCATATATGTTTGGAAACTTTGTGGAACTAATTGAAGAAGTAAAGATGGACGGTGAGTTGGAAAAAATGGCTTTCAAAAAGATGTATAGAAAATGAGGAATCTAAACGAACTTAAACTAATCCTGTACAATAAACAAATATTGACTATTTTATCAAAGCTTATGCATTTAGCTTTTAAGTGATATACTTTTTAAATTAAGAAAACTTAAATAATTCATTAGTTTTTTCTTTAAAAAAGCTTACCCTAAAATTAAAAAATAATGAAAAACACTATTAATTTGTATTTTCAAAAGGTCACTTTATAAGAAGCTAATTATTTGATCTAATTAGTGAGAAAAATTTCAAGTACCTTATAAACTTGATCAAAAGATATTTAGAAGAAATTTTATTACCAGTTTTTTTACAAAAACCGTAAGTTTTTGAGGTAGTTTCAGCATAGTTTTTGCAAAAATTATCTGAAATAAATATTTAATAGCTTGTTTTAATCAGGATAAAATTTTCTATAAAGTAATGCATCGAAATAAGATGTTAAATTTTAATAACCGCAGAGGACAAAGTCCAGTCAGAGTATTGGTCTATTCTGCAGGTTGAACACGGGAAAATACTTATTAACAGATTATTATCTTGATTAAAATCAAGATAAAATTTTGAACATCATGTCAAATTTCCAAAATTTTTTCTTTATTTGATCCTAATTTTCATTCTATCGAAATTACGGATTGATTTTTGGGCACCCGTTAGTAAGTGCAATTGGTGCAGAATTTGTTGAAAATGTTTTTTTTCGTAAGAATTTGTCATTTTCAAAGCATTTAGATAAATTTATCACTAAAAAATAGAAAAATTCAGATATTTTTTTAAAAGATTAGCTTTTGAAAAAGAATTGGGCTCATATTTGGTTAGTTTCTTGAATTTATTATTTAGTATAAAAATTGAAAAGTTTACATTCTCAATGTAAATCTGCAACAACTGAAATTTAAAAGTAAATACCTGAAGAGCTTTCTTTACGAAGTCTGATACGAATTTCAGCAAATTGTCAATGATTTTAAGAATATCTATCAGAACTTCGATAGTTACTCTATCTTCTAGCTTTTTTATTCTCGATATGTCTAAAATCAATGACTTTAAAATTTCAATTATACCTAAAAAAAGTTTTTAGTTTTGTTTAAAAAAAAAGTATATATTTTAAGATACCATTGTCATACATATCCATGGGATCAATAGAACCAGACCAGATATTCAAAATTTTTAAAAGTTTAGACACCAAAGTTGATCCTATTTTGTGTCTATAATTCTGGTAGAAAAAAAATATCAATAATATTTATTTTAAAAATAAAAGTTTAAATTACTTGTAGCAATTTAATTAATTTCGGTAGGATATCTTTAACTTTGAGAACATTGATAAGTGTGATATCATAGTTTAAGATACTTTGGGTAATAAAAAGTGAAAAGAATGGAAGTGGTTCCGATTGACTAAGTAAATTCTCGAGTCTTAAACAAAAAAATGAAGTAAAAATTTTGAAATATTCAAAAAAAAAGTTACAAGTCAAAGAATTGAGTTTCAATTTTGTATTTGAAGTCTTCTTTTAAGTCTTGTGTGACCCAATCACTGACATGACTAAAAATAATATTCGAAAATTCAGACAACACCTTCAAGCTTTCAACTCGTAAATTTGAATTTTGTGAATCCACATTTTCTAGCAATGCCGGTATGATAAATTTGAAAATCTAAAATTGTTTACATTATTTTTTGGAAATTAAAATGAAATGATAAAGGAACAAGATTTATCGAATATCCTACTCCATTGTTTAATTTCTACCTAACAATTTCTTTTTTTTTCCCTGAACTATCAAATATTTAAACATGTCTAACATTTAGCTATTTTAACTTAACGTTTTTAATTTTCTTTTCATTATTTAATTTAATTTTTATTTTTTTATTATCATTATAATTATTTTCAACTTCATAGGCAATTTAAAATTGAATATAAAATAAAAAAAATTTAAGTTACATTGAAGACTTTGAGTAAAAAATTTAAATTATCATAAACTTGAAAGTAGTTTAGATTTTCATGTATTGCATCTTGAATGACCCGAAAGTAAAATTTGACTGACTCAAATAATCCCTTGTTACCATAATGGAATGAACTTTCAATTAGCTCTAGGCAAATTTTTCTACTTTATTACAGACAGCTAATTTATTTATTTATTTGAATGAATTTAGCCTCATAGACACAAAGATTAGGAAAATTAAATTAAGTTTTTAGATGTTCACAAAACATAAGAAATCTGAAATTTTGAAGACTTGTTTTACGGATTTTACAGTCGAAAGTAAACATTTAAATAATAATTATAATTTTTTGTATGAATTCTTTTGTACAGAAAACAATGAAAAAATCATTTTTTCAAGATCTGGTGTGTGTATCACTTGCAAAATCAAAATTAAAGATTTAAGTTAAAACTAAACATTTTTTAAATAAAAGTTATCTTTGAGTTAAATAATAAATTCCTAAAATTCTTAAAT
Organism: Brachionus manjavacas; assembly: GCA_019054805.1. Taxonomy (NCBI): domain Eukaryota; kingdom Metazoa; phylum Rotifera; class Eurotatoria; order Ploima; family Brachionidae; genus Brachionus; species Brachionus manjavacas. The sequence continues at coordinate 7,981,552 of JAHQIY010000003.1, read as the reverse complement.
ACTTTATTTGATAAAATATATGAAATGAAATAAGTAAATGAAATGAAAATATTTTTTAATTAATAGTATTTCTTAATCAATAATTAATTTCTTTAAATAAATTAATAATAACTTTAAAGTTACAAAGTCAAGACTTGTACTTTTTAAATTTTTTCCAACAAGTCAAAGTCTAGACCTTGACTTGACTTAAGACTTTTGACTTTTAAACAACTCTGTGCAACAATATTATTTAATACCAATTGTTCTTTTGACAATTAGATTTTGTCTAATATTCATTTCGTTCAGTTTAGTTTCGCTTATGAAAAGGTTGTCCATTGAGTATCGAAGAATCGGTTCACAATATTGCTTATACAAGAAGCCTACTGTTTCGGGCGCCATAAGTTTAGGTCTACATCCGTTTTTATTCTGAGGGAGCATTAGCTCGGTACATATTTACAAATAAATAAAATAAAAAGATAGAACAAAATATTAATGGATCTTGTTCAATTATTTAAAATTTGTCAAAATCCTAATGATTCAAATGATGCTCATCTAATTGTTGTGATATTCATTCTTTTATAAATCAAATAATTGACAACCAAACTTAATGATTCAGATTAAGATAAAAGTTCTACCTGCTAGAAAGAACATTTAAAAAAACACTTTAAATAAAAAAAATGATTTTTAACATGGCGTGCGGTAGAAAGCCTTTTTTGAGCCAATGTCAATTGGTAGTTGGGTCGTTTATTGGTATAAAATTCATTAATTATTTTAATTAATAACTTAGTTATTTTTTTTTATAAAAATAGAGCTGAGAATCATTTACTAAATAGGTCTTTTCTAATTATTTACATTAAAAATATATAAAAAAAGATTCTTTTATTACAAGAACAATTTTTACCTAATTGGTTATTTAATCAAATTGACTGAAATAGGATATCAAATTTTATTTAAACTTGGAGCCTTTTTCCATCTAAGGTTTGAAATGAAATTGCTTGAACTATTTAAAAATTTTAAATATGAAAAAAATATACCAATTTAATAAAATCAATTACATTAATTGGCATAAAATTTGATACTTTTTTTAAATCAATTAATTTAAAAATAATCAATAAGGTAAAAAATATTCTAATAATTTATAAAAATCTTGCTATTTAATGAAAAGTAAATTTACTATTTGTTTTTAAAGTAAAATTTTATCGTCTAAAAATTAATTAATATTTTCTATTCTCATCTTATCCAATATTATGTTGCTTTAATCCATCTTCATTATAAATAAAATTAAGGTTACCTTTTGTTTTTCAGTTTTTAAAAATTCAGTATTTTGAATTAGGGTTTCTAGAATAGCAATAATTGAATCTATATAATCTGAGATTACATCAACTCCTTAATAAACTTGATAAATATCAATCAAATTGTATTTAAGTAAAAAATTACCACAAATTGCTTCAAAATTTATTTCGCCAGTACTAATGAACTTGGATAATTTGATCAATTTTCCAAATTTTTCAACAAAGTCTTCATCGATTAGCTTCGCTCTAAAACTCTTGAATTTAAATGAATATTTTTTAATTAAAAATTTTCTTAAATATAAGACATCTTACTTGGGAGACTAGGAGAACTTTTAAAATAGTCATATTCGGAACGCATTTCTTGATCAATTTAGTTTGGGTTGTTGACGGATTTTTTCGGCCAAGGACTGATTCCAAGCAAGATAGATTTTCGTCCACTATTGTGCAAGATATCTCAACAATTGTATTAACTAACATGTCAATTATTCTGTGAATGTACTCGTTCTCTTCGTTACTAGGGAATGTTTTTCTAATATCTCTTTCCAAAGAATTAATCAGCCTAAATTAATTTTTAGTAATAAAAATAATTTCTAAATTTTTTTGAATTTTTTACTTGGACTGACTGAATGGTAGGAGAAGATCATTTTGCTGCTTCAGCAAAACAAAAGTCAATATATAAGCCTTTGAGCGACAAGCAACGCTTGTACTCTCATAAATTTGTACCAATTTGGGCAACAATTTCTAAATATTATCAAGTTTAGAAAATTAGTGATGGTATTTTTAAAAAAAACTTACCTTTTCGGGTAAGTGTTTTGAATTTGTTTCATTAGTAAGCATTGCCATCATTGTCAAAACAGGGAGTTGAATTTGATAATTATTGCTTGATAGACAATCAATAATGGGATCCGGACCCGCTTTGTCAATTAGAGTGGTAAAAATGTCAATTGAATGGGAAGAAAGCATGCAAAGAGCCTTGAAAAAAAAATAAAAAATTCTATTTTTTTTTTTAAAAATAATTACATTTAATGCTGCAATTCTTAAATTTTCATTATTTGCAGAATGGTTGTAGCACAACCATAGAACATTAACCATTTCGACTGGATTGCTTATAAATTTTTTGACATTACCAGCTGTGGTCGAAGCAATATTTTGAATTATTTTACAAATTATGTGATTAGTAACCAAATCATCCTGAATAAATAATTAATTCAAATTAATTTATTTAAATACTTTTTTTTCTTAAATTTATTACTCCGATATTTCGTATCAATAAAACATATGCCAAAGAAGGTATTGTCCAATTTTCGATTGCTTTACCAATTTTTTCCTCCTAAAATTATTTAAATTTACCATTTTAATTAAGTTAATTTTACTCTATTAAAGTACTTGAAAACAAATAAAATAAACTATTTCTCCCAATGCTGGCAAAAGAGCCTGCTTAAATTTCAAATCCTTTCGATTTGTTGAAATGACATCAACTAAATTTTGAATTATCTTAAAAATCAAGTTGAATTTATTTAAAAACAAAAATTAAATTTACCTCTGTCAACTCTTTGGCAGGATCTAAAATTTTCGCTTTATTAAAAATTAAACCAAATATTCTAGCTGCTTTCATTTTCATCTCTAAATTATGTCCATTTTTAATGATACCAAACAAATCTTTATACAACTCAGCTTGAACAAACATATCAGCTATTCTATTTGATTCACAGCACAGTGTCCCTATATAATTCATCAAGTGAAGTTTTTGTTTGATAGCACCGGCAGTTTTATCACTAGGCACATTTGTATTTTGCTTGATTGTGTCTATAACTTTGGTGCATTCATCTTTGGAAATTTTGAAAAAGTTCTCTGCTTTGAAGCATTTGGAGTTTATAAAAGTCATTGCTTTGGGCTCGAATTTCAATACCACAGGCTTTTGAATTTTCGGATTATCGACAATCTGAGACATGGTCAATTCACTTGGTAAAAAGAAAAGATTTCGATATTGATTAAAACTATCAATAAAAGTCTCGGTCAAATTATCATCTTTCTCAAAATTTTGGCTGATCAAAGTACTGTTGCTGTTTCGTAATTCTGAGTCTTTGCACTGGACAGGATTACGGGTCTGTATGGTCGATTGGGGTGAAACAGGTAATCTCGAGCTAAATTAAAAGAATTGATCTAAAATTAATATAAAATTTTATTAAATTAAACAAAATTACCTTATAGAAAATGAAACATTAACTTCCGGCTTTTGATCTATAACAGTTGATGTTCTCGGTCTGTCAGTTGACATACGAGAAAAATTCAATGGCAACGCTTTGTCATCTTCTTCGTTTTCTTCCAAAAATTCTTCTTTACCATCGACAACAATAGATTTGGCCTGATGCAAATGCTTCAAGTTATTTTCCCAAAAGGGGTGCTTTATCAATTGATTCCAAGTCAATCTTTTGCTTGGATCTTTTTCCAAAAGACCTTTTAAAAGACTAAGAAATTCGTTCGATGGCTTTGTAGACAAAGTATTTCCTTTAGGATTGGGCATCTCTTTATTGATGATCATTTGTATTAAATGTTCCTTGTTCTCGGCCACAAACGGACAGCTGCCGGTATACATTTTGTATAAAATGCACCCTAGACTCCACAGATCACTCGAATAGGTGTTGTCTTCGCTCTTTAGAACTTCTGGTGCCATGTATAAAATGTCTCCGAAGGGTTTCTTGTATGACCTAGGTTCTTTGGACTGAGATCCCGACGCTGTCCATTGGTAATTTGTGTTTTCTATTGTTTCTTTAAAAATAAGCTCAAGATCTTCTCCTTCGGCTTTTGCGTAGCCAAAATCCGAGAGTTTTAATTTACCCTCACCATCGACCATGATCTTAGTTGGAAATTTGGTTTAGAAAAAATTTCAAAATTATTTTTTATTTTTATTGATTAATCAATACATACTTTTCTAGGTATTAAGTCATCGAATAGTATGCCTAAAGAGTGAATGTAAAACAGACCCTCACATATATCAATGCCAAAGTTTCTGATTGAAGTTTCTGGTAGACACACATCTTGTTCGAGAATTGATTCAAGAGTTCCTGCGGAACATAATTCAACCACTAGCCACAAGTGATTACTTGTCTCATACCATTCGTAGAATTTAATTACGTTTTTATGGCTGATCTCGTAGGTCAAGCGAACCAAATTAGTTATCTCAGGACGTAGAATTTTTTCTACACAATGAATGGCGACAAAATTAATGGAGCCTTTACGACGGCCTTTGTAAATGACGCTGTGATCTGACTTGCAGATCTCGTCATACAAGATAAAGTTGTCCATTTTTTGTCAAAATTAAATTCTATAATCTGAGAATTCTTTTTTGCTTTTCACTATTTATTGATCTTTTTTCAAATTTTCAGACTAAATTAATAATGTACCTCGAAAGAAGATTTTAAATTTTTTGTTACCATTAGCGACATGAAATGTTGAAATGAAACATTTTTAGGTTATTTTTGAAAGATGCTATTTTAAAGTCTCATTATAAATCAATTTTGTACTTTGCTAGTAATGATCAAAAATAATTATTAAAAAAAAGTTAATTAAACTCTTTTATTATTAATAAAATATAATACATTGCAGGAGCATGTTTTAATCTCAACAAAACTTTGCTAAAACATTCTAATTGTAATGCAAAATTTTAAAAATTAAATCAAACATTATAAAAACGTTTATAAAATAAAATAAATTGTTTTGTTAGTAAAATCTTTAAATACAGTGGTGTTCCGGATTTAGTAATTTACGATAATTTACGTAAAAAATAGTAAATTTACGTAAATTTACAATATTAAAATTAAATTAAAATTTCGATCATTTTACGTAATTTTATGTAATAAAAAAATGTCCAAAAAATTGAAATAATTTGGAACTTTTTTTAAAAAAAATAAATTTTTTTATCCTTCAATATTTATTTTCAAAATTATGAAAAAAAAAATTAACCATAATTTACGTAAATTTTGGTAAAATGTAATCAATTTAATAGCAATAAATAGCAAAAAATGGTAAAAAAATTATTAATTAAAATTTTAAATTAAATTGAAAATTTTTTTTAATTTTTACGTTAAAAAATAATATTTTAAATAGTTTTAATGCTTTTTAATTGTTTGACCAACCTCCTTGATTTTTTATTACTTTTATTAATATTGTGTTTAATTTTTTGTTTTTGAATTACAAAATTTATCCAATGTTAAAAAACATTGAAAAAGTGCGATGTTTCAAATTATTTTTTCAGTCTCAAATAAAAAAATCTTTCCCGAGCAAATGCTCATTCAGACTAGAAACATAAAAAACTAAAAATATAGTTAAATAATATAAAATTAAATAGATAAAAAAAATTAAAATGAGCATTAAAAAGAAAAAATAAAATAGATAAATAATTAATTTTGATTAAAATGATCGAAATTTACCAAATTTTCCGTAAAATCTAGTAAATTTACGTTTTTTTACTTTTGTAAATTTACGTAAATTTACAATATTAATAGAAAACGATTTGATTATCTATCACACGATCGTTTTAAATTTAGTATAAAAGAATAGAAAATAATGATAAAAAATATAATAAATATTTTCTATATCTTGTATTAAAAGAAATAATTTTGGATTTTTTTCTGTTCTCTTGTAATTAAATTTATAGAATATTTTCTCTTTCTAGTTAAAAGAATGTCCGAATAGGAGACTGAAATTGGACTTAAATGAATCACAATTAAAAATGGAATATTCTAAATATTCATGTCCAAAGTGTCAGGTATAAATTAGTTTTTTTAGTTTTAAAATTAAAATCTGGTTGACCATTTTGAAAAAGTTTTTTTTTAATGTAATATTTGCTCAAGATTTTTTTGTAAATCATGATTGGAAAAAAGCTAATTTAATAGGAGTTTTTTTTACTCTAAAATAATTCAAAAATAATTCATGATTAATTTTTCTATAACCAGGAAAAAATAAAAATGAAAAGCTTTGGCATATAAAACACAACTTTTTTAAAATTATATAGACAAATGAAAATTTCAAAATTTTTTTGAAACAAAAAATAGACAAATTTTTATTTTTAATTTTAAAAAATTAAATCATTTAGTAAAATTTATGATTTAATAAGTGAAATTAATTATTACATTAGAATTAGTCATTAAGAATGATAAACTCAGCATCTTTGAAATATCATAAGAAGGATTAGAAAAAAATTAGCGACAAGAAAGATCGTTTTACCTCGAAGTAAGATTTATGACAAGCGATAATCAAATAAAAAGATGAGGTTTAAAAATCTTAACATTATTTTAATTTTAAAATTAAAGTTAATTAAAAAAATAGACATTTTTATTGAAATTTTTATCAAAATAAGCCTAGTCCAAATAGTAAAATAATTTAGCCGTCTAGGAAAATCATTTATTAATATCAAATAGTGCTGTAATCTTTGAAACTTTATTTTTTAAATTCTGAATTTTTTAATTTTGAAAAACACAATTTTTAAAATAAGACTTTGGATGACCATCGAGCCCGTTCGTAATAAGTCGATTTACCAGCTTGAATAGCTTCGTTTTTTGTTGATTTTTCTTTGTTAATATTTGTTTGTAGCCAAACAGTTAATGCTACTAAACCGACCGGAATAGCCAGAGATCTTGGTGTTATTTTGTAAAATTCTCTAGCATAGGCTCTTGCGGCTTCGTAGCGAAAAACAGCCGGGTCATAAATTTGGCTATTGGTCCTGAACGGATTGTTGTACAGTCTTTGATAAGCTTCTTTTAGTCTGTTACGGACAGCTGCTCGCTCAGCAACCTTTTGTCTCATTTCGCTGGTTGTTAAATCACTCATTTTTTGTCTAAAAACAAATCTGAATTAATGGAACTATCCGAATTCACCCTGAGAAAAAAATTCATTTGATCCTATGCTAGAAAGTTTTAACAAAATTTGAAAGTATAGAAAAAAGCGTCTACAACAAAAACATAATATTTCGAGTTCATTATTTTATTGTCTTGCCAAGAAAATTTTAAGTTAAATCTAAAACAAAATGATACAGGCAAAAAATATCTTCTAGGTTCTAAATAAACTTGTACTCAAATAAAAAATAAATTAATGTGCTTGATTTAGAGTATTTTTTTAAAAAAGAATTACCAAAATGGAATCTGTGAATGAATTAATTGATTTTTTGGATGCCAACACTAGACTAGATATTAAAACGCTAGCTTTGCATCATGTTTTATCCCTCACCGGCAGCTTCGAATCAAGAAAATTACTTCTGTCGAATCCCAAATGTTTAAATTACCTAATTCAGCTGGCATTTGGCAAAGAAGAACAAAAATCTGTCAATAAGGACGCCTTTTTTTCTTTAATAAACTTATCGGCAGATGAAATCGATGCTGGTCAAATGATGCATCAAAATTCCAACTTGGTCCAAATGATGCTTGATTACATCATGGATGAGAATAGTCAATTTGCTGATACTGCATGCGCAATTTTGTCAAATTTATCTAGAGGAAAAAGAAATAGCCAAATAATTTTTGATAAATATTTCAACGATTCAAACAATAACTCAGAAAATAGCGCCACTGTATCCCTGGCTAAATTGTTACAAGTTTTTTGCACTGAAAAATTTAATAAAACAAACAATTTGGACTATTTGGGTCCATTTATTTGTAACCTTACTCAATTAGAATCAGTAAGAAATTCGATTCTTAATGATCTCTTAATTATTCAAAGACTATTGCCTTATACTACATATACTAGATCAATAATCAGGCGAGGTGGCTTAATCGGTGCCATCAAGAATTGTTGTTTCAATTATGGTTAACTTTTATTTTGAAAAAAAATCAATTTTTTTATTTTTTTTAAAAGACTATCACCAGCAATTATTACTATCACCAGATATTGATATACTAAGTAGGCTATTGCTTCCATTAGCTGGTCCGGAAGAATTTGAGCCCGAAGAAATGGAGAAATTACCTGACGATTTGCAGTATTTACCACCGGACAAAGAGCGTGAAGTTGATCCTGATGTTAGAACAATGCTTTTGGAAACAATTATGATGGTAGTTAATTAAAATATTTAAATTTTATTATATTTTTTTAATTTTTGTAGTTGTGTTCAAGAAAAGAGTGTAGGGATTATATTAAAGAAAAAAATACTTATGTGATTTTACGAGAACTTCATAAATGGGAAAATGATGACAAAACCAAAGAAACATGTGAAAAGCTAGTTCAAATACTGATCGCAGATGAACCCGAACGAGAGTATGAAAATTTGCATCAAGTACCTGTTCCCGAAGATTTGGCCCAAAAATTTTATCAATTCGAAACTAAAGAATTGGAGAAAAATTTTCAATAAATTTTATTAAAATCTTATTTTCATAAGTTTCAATTTTACGGGTGAACAAAAAATTTCAAGTTTTTAAAGTCTATTCAGCTGAAAACTTAAATTTCTGGTCGGCAAACGTTATTTCCGGATTTCTGAAACTCTGAATTTATGAAAAAAGCTAAAAATGTAATTTATTTTAAAAAATTTGTTAAAACATTCGGTTACATAAAAAATCAGAATATAAATCTCAAAAGAGAATAGTGCAATCACGAATTTGCCCATGCAGCCATTTTTCTTAAATCATCTTCTTCGTCTGACACTTTAGTATTGAATTCTAGTTAAATTTTTAAGAAAATTAATATTTTGAAATTTTCTAGAAAAACTTTTGAATTACTTTTATTACTGGTCTGCGGCAAGCTATGTGAAGGTGCTGCTGGTATATTCAACAATTCGGCTTCCAAATCTTGGTCTTGAAGATCTTCCAATTCCTTCAATAACTCATCCTCATCAACATCATCAGAAAAGCCAACTGGATTGCTGATTGCGCTGGATATTTCATCATCAATTTGTTTTTGTTCGGCAATGTCGTCCATTAAATCGTGAATTTTATCAACATTCCTTGATAAATTAATTTCTTAATCAAAAAAATTAGAACAAATTTGATTTCCTTACATATCTTTATGGGTATTTTTAAACGCTTTTGACGCATCGCCCATCACTTTTAGAACCTGAGCATTCGAAGATGCGTTCTCTAAAACCTCTCTCTGATATTCTAGGGTCGTTAGGGTGCCATCAAGCTTTTCCAATTGTTGTTCATATCGTTTTTTTCGCCGCAAAGCCTGCAATGCAGCTAAAAAATATAAACTTTATTATGCCTATTAGTTAATTTCCAAAATATCTTGCCTTTTTTATTTCGGGTTCCATTCTGTTTAGCAATCGCTAGTTCATCGTTGATTTTTTTTTCCAAAAATGCGGATTTTTTATTCAATAAGTCTTCGACATCTCTGATTTTCTGAATTGCTTTGTAAAAGATCTTAGTTATGGAATAAAGTTTAATATGGATTATTTACCATCTTGGGGAGTGGGTGGCTTTTCTTTTGAATTTTTGCCAAGTTTTTTAAAAAGACTCATTTTAACTCAAAGATTAATATTAAAATTGACTATTTGGTTTAAAATGGTAATAAAAATGAACGAAACCAAAATTTTTAATTTTTAAAGAATAAATTATTTTAAATTATCATAAATATAAAGTGATTAATAAAAAAAAATTACAAAAATAGAAAACGACTGATTTTTGCTTAATTTATTTAATGAATCATCTATTATTCGAAAAGAAAACAATCGGTTCTTTGGCAACCAGACTTAGAAAATTTTCGTGATTCAATTTATTTTAGTTTAAAATGAATTGTACGACACAGTAAATTAGTAAATATAAAATAAATTAAAATAAATGTGTCTTATATGTTATAATTTTAATCAAAAATTTTAAAAAATATTAAAAATACATAAAATACATTTTTTTAAGTGATAGGTTTGTTAAGTTTTTTTTAGAAATTTAATTTCAAATTCAATTTCTCTAATGATATAATTGATTAAATAAATCCACAAAAGCTGATATACATGAATCACTTTCTATTTAAAATTTATTTGAAATTTACCATAAATTTAAAAAATAAACAACAATTTGATAATAAATTATGAGTATATATTAAAGAAAAAAAACAAAAATTACCTAAATTATAATTAAATGTATTTTGTTTAATTTGTAAAAGTTAAAATATAATCCAAGATTTTAATTTATTTTAATTGAACGTTTTTATTGAAGTAAAAAAACGAGAATTTTAATGCTATTCCACTTTAACAAATTCTTAATATACAAAAATATGGCTTGATCTCAAAAAAAAATTTAAAAACTAAATAACTAAAAATTACAAATAAATGAATTTAATTTTATTGAGCAATCTTCTTAAATACTTTTAAAAGTTCTTTCCTAAGAATTTTACGTTTTTTTAAGGTTTTTAAATTTAAAAAAGTTTTTTTTAGCTAAAATAAAAGTTTTCTAATTATACTGATTTTTATTTAAAATTGTAAATTCTGCATTAAAATTTTTACAGATAATAATAATTTTAAATGAATTTACTATATTCGATTTTTTACTAAGCTTTATTGCGCCATTTAAGTCGTCCCATAAATCGAATCTCTACCTTTGTTCAGCAGTTGAGAAAAATATGGCTAGTTTTTATTATTATGAGGACATTACGTAAATTATAGAAGAATTTTGATTTTGATTTTTACTCTATCTAATTTTGATTTTATTTTGAAGATAATAAAAAAAAAAATTTAAAAAAGTTATTTTAAATTTTACGTTTTTTTTAGGAAAAAAAAAATTTGTTTCAATTGAAAATGTTTTGTAGATTTGATTTGATCATTTTTTTTGGCAATTTTTTTTTTTAAATCTAATAAAAAACAAATTAATTTAAGGCAAAAATGAATAAAATTCGATATTTTATTTTTATAAATTGAAAAAATATGGGCAACAAGTTGAAAAGTGTCTTCATAGAAAAAAAAAATTTCGCTATATTTTAGTTCATCCAGTTGTTTTGCCAAACAAGCTTCGAAAAAGTATTTCAAAAACTCTATCTAATCTTGTAAAGATTATCTACTCCTAAGGAATCTCTCTTTATTTTTCACAGAAATATGTAATTTTTGCTGACTTGTGAATCTTTGAGTTTTAAGATTCCATTTTTAAATGATTTTAGGGCTTAAAATAGTTGATGAATCAATTGTAGAATTTTATGAGAAATTCTAAATATACGTAATTGTGTTATTTCATATGTTTATAATGGAGGCGGCAGGATTCATGATTTTTTCTATTTTTCTTTTTTATGAAGTTGAATTAAATTGAATACCAGAATCGATTTTTTTAGGAACTTAAGATAATTTCAAAAACTAAAAAAAAACTTTTTTACTTAGCTCAATGTAATTTTAGTACAATTATGAATTATTTTTTTACTGTAAGAATCTGAAAAAAAATTGAGAATACTCGGAAATTTTTCATTTAGAAATTTTGACACTAGAGTAAAATAAATAATCAAGAATCAATTGATCTCACGACTAACTTCACTCTTTAATTTCATTATTTTAACTAAAAAAACCTTTTTCTCATTGAATTTTTATAATTCGTATCATAATAGATTTTTTTAATAAATGAGTTTTAGTAAATATTTTCTTATTTTTCAATCAAATTTTTTAATCTCATTACCAAAGAAATTTATTTTTTAATTCTTTAGTTTTGAGGAATTTGAGAAAAAAATAACAAAATAAACTGGTAAAATATTCAAATTTTTTTTCTGGTATTTTAATAAAAATTCGGTAAGTAGAAATACTTCAACAAAGACTGCTTCCCTTCAAAAGGATTTGTCTGAGAAAAAGCCAATATATCAGAAATTAAAATTCGATGATATTGGGATCAAAAAATTTTGAATTTTGATACATTAGATTTTTAAAAACTTTGTTCAAAAGACCCAAATTTTGTTTAAAAGTTACAAAACTTTTTTGTTTAGTTTGGTGTCAAGTAAAAAGAAAACATATCTGGAACTTAAACAAGAATAAATTACACTTAATTTTGAAATTTTGATATTTAATTTAAGAGCATGTATAAATACAGAATTTAAATAGAGATATTTATTTCTAGAAAAAGTTCAAGTATGGGTCGCAACCGAAGTCGCTCTCGAAGTCGGGACCGTAAAAAAGATAGCCATCGTGATAAAGAAAGAGACCGAAATCGAGAAAGAAGCCATCGTGACAAAGACCGTCACAAATCAAGTCGCAAGTCCAGGTCTAGATCACGATCCAGACATCGTAGAGAAAAACGCTCAAGATCACCCAGATTCAAAAGAGATCGATCTTCATCTTCATCATCCTCAGGTTCTCTACACAAAATAGACTATCTGACATTGGGCGGAAATGTAAAATCAAAACAAACCAACACTCTAAATTTAGATAAGCCTTTAATTCTGGACCCAAATGAAATGGCTGGGAAAACAGAGGACGAAATCGAAATGCTCAAAATAATGGGCTTTACTGGCTTCGATACAACCAAAGGAAAGCATGTGGATGGAGCCTGCAATGCATACGCAGTAAATATTCAGCAAAAAAGAAAGTACAGACAATACATGAATAGAAAAGGTGGATTTAATCGACCTTTAGATCCTGTTGCTTAGTTTTTTTCGTAACATTGATTGTTAAAATTTTGTGATAAAATAAAATAAAATTTTTTATTAAATATTTTTTTTGTTCGTATCCAACGATAGATTTACTTGTCTATCTAGATTTAAAATTCAAATTCAAACTAAATCCTTTTCTTAGACATGACTGTCTTTGGTCAGATTGTGATTGGACCTCCTGGCAGCGGCAAAACCAAATACTGTACCATAATGCAAGAATTTTTGTCAAATCTAGGCCGAAATGTTTTTGTGATTAACTTGGATCCTGCTAATGATCGACTTAGCTATGATTGTTCGCTGAATGTTTTTGATTTAATAAATATCCAAGACGTAATGACCAACTGTTCGCTTGGGCCAAACGGCTCATTGATTTATTCCATGGAATTTTTGGAGACCAATATTGACTGGTTGGTTGATAATTTGGCAAAAATGACTAAAAAAATTGACAGACCATACTTGTTGTTCGATTTACCGGGTCAAGTTGAGCTATACACTCATCACGACTCGGTAAAAAATATAATTCAAAAGCTCCTTGGTCTCGATTATCGTTTGTGTTGTGTAAACCTAATAGATTCTTATTATTTGTCCGACTCGTCAAAATTTATCAGTATTCTTCTATTGTCGTTGAGCACGATGCTTCAAATCGAACTTCCGCATGTGAATATATTTTCCAAAATGGATCTGATTAAACAATATGGAAAATTGGCCTTTAGTTTAGAATTCTACACTGATGTGCTTGATTTGAATTACATGATAGACACTCTTGGCGATGACAAGATATTATCTAAGTTTAAAAGTTTAAATAAAAAGATTTGTGATGTAGTCCAAGATTATAGTTTATTATCTTTTGTGCCGCTAAATATTCAAAAGCCGTCTAGTATTATAAAATGTGTTCAAATAATTGACAGAGCTAATGGATACCTTTATGGTCATTTGGACGACCAGGAAATGATGGAATCAATTGGAGGAATGATTGATGGAGAAGATGAGGATTTGATAGATGAGAATGAATAATTTTTTTGTTGTAATTAAACCGTAAATTTAATAAAATAAAGACTAAATTAAATTTTCATTAAAAAAATCTATTTTACATATTTTATTTATTATTTCTAGAAGACCCAAATTTTTTCATTTTTAAAATCCAAGAATTTTGAAAACTTCTATATTAAAATAGGGTCTACCTTCTCAACACAAAAATTAAAATTTGAAAAAAATTACTTTTAGCACAAAAATCAAAAATAAAATAAATGCATTCAACACAAAAATTACTGGCTTGTTGGGGAAATTTAAAAAAATTTATTCAACAACTTATTTATTCAAGAACTGTTATAGAGTTGAGCTCAACAGTAAGAAATGGTCTTGCAAGTTTTTCACTAAATTAGGGTATTGTGCACATTTATTGGCATTAAAAGAACTGTTTAAAAAAGGACAAATTTGTCAATAAGCCTAAAAGAGGTAGAGCAAAAAATGCGGTAACTGGTTTTCTAGAGACTAATTTCTTTTCTTTAAGCTTCGAAATTTACTTTTTTTTACCTAACTTCCATTTATAAATATCATTAAATAAAATTTATAATTAAAAAAAAATTTATTTTATTGTAAATATTTTTGTGTTGAAAAAAAAATTTCCTTTAAGAATTATTTTCAAACACAATTTTTTTGTGTTAAATGTTTTTTTTCTAAATATAATTTTTTGTGCTGAGAAGAAATCGAATTGTGTTGAATGTTTTTTTCATTGTGCTAATCAGAAATTGATTGTGCTGAAATAATATTCCCATTAAAATAACGTAATTGCTCGATTTTAGTGACATGTTACTCTATTTATAGTGACATGTCACTATTTATCGAACACTGGTTTTCATTTTGACCTTTTTTGACATGTCGCATTAGTCGAAAAAGGCCTAAAATTGACGATTTTTACAAAATTTAGTGTCTAAGTTAGTGACATGTCACTATAGTCAAAAAAAGGCTAAAAATTGTTTTTTAAATGATTCAATAATTTTTATTAGTTTTTGTCTGGATGACGAGAAAGTTTAACTATTAAGAAAATTTTTATTTATCAATGAATTTTACGAAAGAATATAAAATTCCCAACTTGATCCTTGGAAAAATATAAGTTAAAAGTTTAAATGATTAATTGAGTTAAGTTTCTCATGTAAAGGCGTGTTTAGTTACCAATTAAAACAATCAATCCCTTGTTATAACATCAATCAACAAACCTAAAATTTAAGGATAAAAATATCAGTTAAACTTTTATATGTTTCGTAATGCCTAATTGCGGCTCTTTTTAATGCCATTGTAAATGAACGACGTATTTCGTTTTCCTGTTCATTTTGCGATTTTAACATTTTAATTAATTATTGTTATTAAAATCAAATCAATACTTTAATTTATTTAATAAATATATCAATAAAGAAAAGGATAAAAAACTAAGAGGTCGTGATAAAGAATTTAATTTAAACTAAAAAAAGCTCAATATTCATATTTTTCTGAATCAGCGGATAAAAATCTATTTGAATAAAAATTTTTAAATAAAATTATCGAAATTTTTTTTTTTTTCGACAAACGCTTTAAAGTAATCCACCCATTTAATGTACAAAACGACAGTTTTTGTGGTCTTTTTTGTATATTAAAAGAATGGAGTATTATCAAAAAATTAAAACATTTGAAAATTTAACTACTACGTTTATCCTAAATTTTTATGTTAGTTGAATACTGCTAGAAATGAATGTGATTTAGCTTATCATGTGTTTAAATTAGAAATTTCAATCAATTAATCAAATTACCTTTATATTTTTAATACTTTTTAAGGTTTTCGTAATAAAAGGCAATCGTTAACTTCAAAGTAGAAGTTATTTTTTGGTTTTGTTGAAATTGTATATATATGTTTAATATAATAACATACAGCTATTTTACATTTTTAGAAATAATTGCGTAATTATAGTTCAAGATTTAATATGCTTAAGTATTGAGTTTAAATTAAACAACGTAAATTCAAAATTTCAAAAAAGCTAAATAGAAAAAAAAACTAATGTTGTTAAATGTATTAAATATAAACAAATCTATCAATACAAAACTTTTTTTTTATAATTAACAATTATAAAACAATAAGTAAAATTTTTTTGGCTATAGTGACATATCACTAATTTCGACACTAAATTTTGTAAAAATCGTCAATTTTAGGCCTTTTTCGACTAATGCGACATGTCAAAAAAGGTCAAAATGAAAACCAGTGTTCGATAAATAGTGACATGTCACTAAAATCGAGCAATTACGTTAGCAGTAAAACAAAAATTTTTTAGGGTCACTTTATTTTTTTTATTGAACTATTTATTATGAAAATAATGAAAAATAGTTAAAATTTTTTACAATAATTCTCAGATCTATTAGTTAATATTTTTTTGTTAAATTTTTATATTATTTTTTGAAATTCAATTAGGGGAAAAAAAGCTCGATTAGTTTGGACTGCTATAAAATTCAACTTTTATTAAAGAAATTTTTTTTGAAAACTTCTTCGGTATTATAGTGAAAAGAATGTCAGTTATGAAAAGAATTATTTTAAGTTGCCCACAGTTGGTTGATTAGCTCAGCTAATAATTTGATAATCATTTCAAGTAAAATCTATCTCGCATTCTAAAATCTCTTATGATAAATAGTCAAATATTAGAACGCAAAGAGTAACTGTTGGTAAATCTAGCTCAAAATGGCTAAAGGTCCTTAGTGGTGTGCCTCAAGGATCGGTCCTTGGACCGTTGCTATTTATCATTTTCATAAATGACATGCCTGAATCAGTACGAAATACTTGTAAACTTTTTGCTGACGACAGTAAACTTATCTCCACAATACGTAATTCGCTTGACCTGAAACTTGCTCAAGAAGATATTGACAATATAGTTAATTGGGCTGATACTTGGCATATGAAGTTTAACCAAAAGAAATGTAAAATTATGCGATTTGGATCAAAAGGCACCCTTAAAATACCTTTCACCATGAAAATAGATGCTTCACACAGTCATGTATTAGAACAGACGTCTGTGGAAAGAGATTTATGTATCATGATAAATGATAAGCTTAAATGGACTGAGCAGATAGACAAGGCAATCCAGATGGCTAATGGAGTCCTTGCTCAACTCAAAAATGCCTTTAAATTTTGGACAACGGACAACTTTAGAAGACTCTTCACTGCGTTTGTAAGACCACATCTTGAATACTGTACAGCAGCCTGGAATCCTTTGCAAAAGAAAGACATTAAAAGGCTGGAAAAGGTCAAACGTAGAGCTACCAAACTAGTGCCTGGTCTCAGAAATCTCAATTATTTCTCAAGATTAGCAAAAATTGGTATCCCTACGCTTGAAAGTAGAAGGAAAAGAGGTGATGCAATCCAACTATTCAAAATTGTCAGTAAACAGAGCACTGTTCACCTGCATGCCTTAGCAGATTCAAGCCAAACTCCTAAAATCAATCACTCATCGATGAATCTACGTAAAAAACCAAGACTCAGGAAGCAACTTTGCTTGTCAAAACCTAGAGAAAACTTCTTCACGAACAGAGTAGCTTCGTTATGGAACAAGCTACCGGACACTGTAGTTTCTGCAAAATCAACAAATGCATTCAAAGACAAGTTTGACAAATTCAGATCCCAGCAATTGGCGGCTAATGATACTACTATAGTCGAATAACCCATTGGTTATTCTTCTTCATCTGATTCTAATATCAGATTGTAGTCTCTCCTTCATATTCATTAATTTTGTTTCCGATTCCGGTAAATGATATGGGGCATTTTAAAATAATCAATTAAATTTCTTAAGGTGAAGGTTCCAACTTGAAGTGCTCCACTTTTGAGCTTCCGCTAACTGATACCTTATATTTTTAATTTGTGAACTTGTTTTGACCATTATTAAACATTGACTGGTTAAAAAATTATAGCTCACAAAGTCAAGTGTCTTTCAGATAAGCAAGAAAGTTTTCTTGGGAAGCAATCCGTGTTGATTTTCAGTTAGTTTTTAAATAGTTGCTCAAAAATAGCATCCTTGACAAAACTTTCTATTTTCTAACAAGAATTTAAAAAAAGAGGTTAAAGAACTGATTCATTTTTTGACAGTTTTACTTTATTTCCTCTTTTATAATACAGTGTAACATTAGTATTCAACCGTTGCTTGGAAGCTCATCTGTTAAAAATTACTTTTTAAACATAATGGTAAGTAGCTTTGAAATTCTTTTAAGAATGGTTCTATTTTTTTTCATAATGACTTGAGTAAAAGAACTTTAAAAATTTGGTCAGAAAATTGACTCTTCTTATAAAAAGCAACACAAAATTTTTTCAAAGTTAGTATTTTTTTTCCATTTATTAGTTTCAGTTGCATGTAAACATGTGTCACCTTTCTATTTCAACATTTTTTTTAATTTTCTTTTTGTTTAATTTAATTTTATTCTACCTAATTTTGAATTTAATTTTATATTTTAATTTGAAGGAGCTTAAGCTGGAAGATTATTAAAAAATTAACCAAATTATTTTTTACGTAGATATAACCATAACTTTAATTCAATATTTTTGTAAATTATAAATTCATTTTTGCATACACACTTATAGTCAAAAATAGATAAATATTTTTAAAACACTAGCTTAAAATTTTTTTTTGGATTTTAATAATGATCCAAAATAAGAGCCTTTTGAGTATGATAATATTAAAAATTTTAAATTTTAGATAATTACTAAAAATCAAAGCTAGTAATCAAGTGCGATAAATTCAAACATTATAAAAGAATAGCAGTGGTTTCTATTGTTGAATTTCGTACAAAAAGAAATGTTCTAAGAATGGAATTCTTATTTTTACTAGTAGGCTCGTGTCAATGGGCTCATAAATGCAAATTTCAGCTCATTGAATCCATTTCCTTTTATTTAAATAATTACCAAATTTTAAGTTTTCGTTCTCAATTATTATCTTTTAATAAGAATTTGAATTTGCTAAGACTGTTCTTTTGGTACTTAAATTTTGAGAAAATTATTTAAAAGAAAAAATTTAATCTTTTAACATAATTCATAATTACTGACCTGTTCAAAATAAGATTGATTAGATTAAAAGCTATCTCTTAGGAACAAGTCTATTTTTAGTATTTTTTAAATATATTAGAAATATCAAAAATTTAATAAAAAAATAACTATAAGGATTAACCAGCAATTATGTTTAATTTAACTAAAAGTTCTACATTTTATAATAATTATTCAAAAATATTTTCATTTAAAAAAAAAAACTTTTGAAATAAAAACAAAAACTAATGTGTCACATTACTTAGATAAAATAAATTTTATTAAAATTTTTTTCGTCATTTTTTTAAAAAGACTTGTTTAACAATCACAAATGGAAGATTCCTCTGGTGAAAAAAATCGTCTGTATAAGCCAAGGCCATATCAGGTACTTAGTTAATCCACCTAAAAGCAAATTGAGCAAAAAAAATTTTTGTAGCTAGAACTATTCGAAAAAGCAATACAACGTGATATAATAATTCACGCTAGAACTGGTTCAGGAAAAACATTTATATCAGTTATGCTCATAAATCACATGTCAAATGAAATTGAAAAACCGTACTCTGAAGGCGGAAAACGTTCAATATTTTTGGCCAACACTGTTCCATTGGTAAAGCAACAAGCTGAATTTTTGCGAAGTCAAACCCATTTTGAAATTGGTGACTATTTTGGAGACAAAAGAATTGATAACAAACTTTTGGACGTTTGGGATACTAAAATATGGCAGAAAGAACTCGAAAACAAACAAATTTTGGTCATGACTCCAAAAATTTTTGAGAACATGATCGATCACTGTTTCATAGATCTCGAAAAAGTAAATCTGATTATTTTCGATGAATGGTATTATTCAATTAGGCTTGATTATAGGTTTTTAATCTATTTTAATTTCAAGCCATCATGGCACAGGCAAGCATCCGTACAGTATAATAATGAAAAAAGTAAAAGAAAAAAAAAAGGAAGTCGATTTGAGTTTAAAAATATTGGGAATGACTGCAAGTATTGTTAACCAAAAATGTAGTCTAGACAAATTTAACAAAATGATGCAAAAGCTTGAAGAAACTTACGGGTAAGCATTTTTGGGGTCAGAATTAATAGCAAACCAGAACTGACCACCAAAAATTTAAGACAAAATCTAATAAAAAACGTCGTAATATTTAAATCAGTTTGATACTAGGTTACCAAAATTAAATTCTTAATTTTTTTTATTTTTTAAATAATTAAAGTGATTTTTTGACAAGAATTTTTAGTCATATTTGCCGAAAATTACTTATATTTCGGTTAAATTTTCACAAATCGGATGCTTTACTTGATCATGTTAATTTTTAAAGGTTTACTTGATTTCATTTTCAGCAGTCAATTCAGTTCACTTGAGCTTTTTAAATATCTGAATTTTCAGATTATTTATTGATGATTTCTGTTTTAAACATTTTATTCTTGTAAGCGCCATAAGGGGGAAAAAAAGAAATTCCTAATTGTGATAAATAATTTTCACTTTTTTTCAATATCCAAAAAATTTAAAATCTTCTCATCTATTGAGAATCAATTAACTGAAATAAGTGTTTGAATTAAATTAATTTTTTGAATTTTTAGTTTTTATGTTAGAAAAGATTTTCTAGCATAAAAACATTTAATTTTTTCCTTGCGGACATCAAAACGACCATTACTCCTTCTGTGGTTCAATAGACTCATTCTTGATGCCTCTAGCACTAAAGTTAAGATAACTTAAAAATTAAAGTAAAATAAAATAAAAATTCAACGAGTCATTTTTTAAAATAACATTTTATTTTTATTTTTCTATTTCGCGATTACTCAAAAACAAGTTTAAGTTGAGGACTTCAGGAATTGTTTTGGAAAATTTACAGAGTTTAAACAGAGATTTTCATTTAAATTTAGTCTTGAATTACTTGAGTACTCAAACTTAAGGCTTTTTAACAAATTTTTTAATTTTATCTTTTGTTAATTTTTAATCTTTATTTTGTGAGGTTGCTAAATTTAATAGGAAAGTTCAAATCTTGGCTGGAATATCGTCTAAAGGATCAACGTGAAAAATATTAAATTAAAGATTCATTCAAACAATATTGAAAAGCCAATTTATCGTTTAAAGATTTTTATCTTTTTTAAAAGGTATAAAATATGCGAATTTACGAAAAATTACGTAATTTTACGAAAATTGATTTTAAAGAAAAAAATCTCTGTTTTTCAAAAAAAATAAAAAACAACTATAATTTCTTATATTATTTTGACCAGCGTATATTTACGCAACTATACGTAAAAACATCGTGAAAAATCATAACTCTAGAATAACGAGTTCTTTTAAATCTAGAAAATTTATAATCTAAGTAAATTACTTAAATATTAAGAATCTATTTTACTTAATGCTTAATTATTTATTAATTTTATGAATATTAATTTAGTTGTTATCAAATATGTAAAAAATTAAGAATTTCAGCAATATTTAAAAAGAAAATTAAAAAAAAATAATTGAGGAAAAAATCCATAAAATTTAAATATTTTTATTAAGTGTTAGCTTTCTATTAAAATAAATTTAACAATTATTTTTTCTAGATGTAAAATTGAAACTTCTTCTATTATTTTAAATGAAGAAGAAGGAATAAAAGAACAAAACAAACCAAAAACAATGTTGACCATGTATGAAAATACTGATGCGGATTATGTCACATTCAAAGACGACTTATTAGAGATCAAAAAGGATCTTGAGAGCTATGATGAGGAACAAGAAAAAAATAGAAAAGAAAAAAAGGAAAATGTATTGAACGGAGAGGACAAGCAGCTGATATTTTCTTCTCAAAATGATAATCCGTACAATTCAATTAAAAAAGAGTGTTCGGATGTACAAAATGTATTTGAAGAATTAGGACTTTGGTCATTTTGTAAAGCTTTAAAAGAGTTAATCGCTAGGTTATTATCAGCTAATTATTCTGCTCTTGAGCCTACAGAAAAGGAAAGGATTGAAGGATTTATTAAAAAATTTGAAAATCTTTTTGAAAAAGTGCGCCAAATTATGAGCGAAGAAGATGAACAAAATGTCGAAAAAATCTATCAATTTTCTTCGGACAAACTTAAAAAAATGCTTGATATTTTTCTTGAACAAAAAGAAAACAACCAAAATTTTCACTCAATTATATTTGTTGAGCGCAAATATATGGCCTACTTTATGGACTTGATTTTGAGAAATCTGAATCAAACAGAAACATGGTCGTTTATAAAAAGTGATTTTATATCAAGTATATCAGGAGGAAAAAAAAATATGACTTTAACTCAACAAGTTTGTTTAGATTAGAGAAAAATCTCTAAAATTAATTTTTAAATGAAGGAAAAAGCATTGAGAAGCTTCAGAAAACACCAAATAAATATTCTTGTCGCTACTAGTATTGTGGAAGAGGGTGTAGATGTACCGGCATGTAATATGGTTATTCGTTTTAGCAAAATATACAATTTCGGCTCCTACATTCAGTCTAAAGTATGTATGGTATTACTCTTAAAAACATACTTTTTGACATGTATCTTCGAACACAAAATTATTTTCTATGAATACAATTTATGTATTCTTTAAAAAAATTAAAACCATTTCTCCAAAAATTTTGAAAAGAAAAAAATTTGTTGAATTAATATGATTGACAGAATACATTAGAGAATACAAAAATGGATTCTTGTTTTAATTTGTTTTAAATTTTCATCTGTTCTATATTAAACTTTTCCTGTCTCACCCCTAACGACACTTTTTCCTTTTATTCACGGATATGTCTTGTAATTCCATTAGTTGAATAACTGAATAAAAAATTAAAGTGAATAATTATTTTTATAATTTGAAAATATTAAAATTTGTTTTATTATTTGATTAGATTTATTTCAATTTTATATTAACTTGACTTTTTTACATCATCCATGAGCCAATAATTAAATAATAATAATAATTAAATTAATTTAATTTTAATTTACCATAAAGATCGTGAAGGACCAATTTTTACTAACGCATAAGCAAAAAATCTCGAATTTTGGTCTTATCAACCAAAGGAGGAAACAAAAAGAATTTTTGACACTGAACTTTTTGGTTCTTCATGGTGAATTAAAACTTCAGTTTGGTTTTTTTATGCTCTATTTTGAATCATTTAATCTCTCGAAATAAAAAATACCCTTGGTTCTTACTTAAATTAAATTGTTCTTTTTCATTCTTTAAAGTTCTTTTAGTTCTTTTTAGACATTTTTAATATACACCTCTTTTTTCAAAAATACCGAAAATATTCTCTAAACTTGGATTCCACCTGAGACCTCTAAATGAACCTTAAAGGATTAGGAAAGAATCAAATAACAACTCAAGATATTTTGTTATTGGGAAGTCATAATATAAAAAGAGTCTTAAAGAACCATAAAGAATCTTAAAGAAAATAAATGAACCTTTAAATTTAGTTAAAAATAATCAAAGATGATAAAATTAGTAGAATCATAATTTAATTTTTTTATTTTATTCTTTCTTAAGATAGAACTCAAAAGAACCTGTAAGAAACATTAGGATCTTTTCTCATTGTATATGTAAATGAGATCGGTGATCTGATCATAGTAGAAATCTATATTATTTGCTTACCAAAACGAAATAAAATTTTAGGATTTTTTTTATTTGATCTTATTTAGTTCTTAAAATTTTTAATATTCATATTTTTTATAAAGGGTCGAGCTAGATCGAAAAATTCATTATTTGTTATTATGATAAATGGAAACGATCCAGATTTGGATAGCTACAAAGAAATAGAAGAGGTAAATACATTTTTTATTTTTAAAACTTTTAATAAAAACGTAACTAAGGACTTGGAGAAACGGATAGCCAAAGAGAACATCGATGAATTCTTTTTTGAACCAGACGAATTGGACAAGCTCGATTTGAGGATTAAGCCTTACATTAAAGGAAATTGCAGGATAACTTGTACAAAAGCAATTGATTTGATAAATAGATACTGCTCATCTTTGGAAAATAATGCATGTGGTGTTTTGTACCCTTTATATTCCGATGAGACTCTTTTAAACAACGAAACTAAAGTATTCAGGTGCCGTTTGCGCCTTCCTCCCAATTCTGTTATAAACAAAACTATTCAGGTATAATATTTTTGAATAATTTTTTTTAACTTCTTTATTGAGAATCATAATTTTTTGATTTCAATAAACGAATAGGTTTAAATAAAAAGAAAAATTTTGTGCACATAAATGTTCTTAGTGCTTAGAATTATTGAGCTTATTTTAAAAAATTCATGATGCTCTAAGTTTTTTTTCACTAAGATATCAAAACCATGCTTTTCAAAGCCGCATCAAAATTTCAAAACCTTGCTTTAAAGCTTAGCATTAAGGTATTTAATTCATTCAAAATTTAAACTAGAATTATTTTCAGAGTGATGTTTTTGAAAAAAAGAAATGGGCTAAGATGGACGCTGCTTTAAAAATGTGCATAGAACTTGACCAAGCTGGTAAATGATTGAAATTGTCTGTGCATCGTTTATTTTATGAAAAATATTAGGTGAATTGGCGGAGAATCTTACAATACTTAGCAAAGAAGATTGGCTCAGCCCGCACTACAACCTGAAGGATCATTTTGAAGAGGACATTAAAATGGGCAAAAAAGTGGGAAGCAGAAAACTAAAACGAGAATACACAACTGCTGTAATTGAACTAATATTTTTTAAATATCAAGTTTTTAAATTAATTTTTTTTTAGTTTGCTGATGAATTTATTGAAAACAAAGTCGTGCCTAATCAAGTCAGCTACCTTTATTCAATATTTGTGTCAGAAAAACCTGAACAGAAAAAGTTGAATAAAGAGAGAAATTTTGGATTTTTAAGCTCGAAAAAACTACCAAATATACCAATTTATAAATTGTACAATGAATCGAGTGAATATTCAGTGGCAATTGTGGACTCAGGAGTTGAAATTACACTGAACAAAAATCAATATGAAATTTTGAAAAAATATTTTACCATAATTCTAAGACTTTTGAGAGTCAAAGCTGAATTAAACTTCGATGATCCAGTTTATGGAATTCTTTTGACAATTTTGAAACCAAAAAAATTCGAAATTGACTGGGAATACTTTGCTTCTTTGCCTAATGATCTCAACGCTTACGAGTACTTCAATCAAATAAAAGAAATTAACCCTGATTCTATCAAAGAATGTTTATGGCTCTATCGAAATCAACTTGTTTCCATCAAACAAATAGAGTACAATCTAAGTCCTCTGAGTCCATTTCCTAATACAAAACTTGAATTTCCTAATTTCAAGGAATACTTTGAAAAAAAATATGCCTTAAAAACTCTAAATGATAATCAGCCTTTGGTGGAAGTTCAGCATGAATCGATAAGAAATAGCTTCATTCAACGAGGAAATTTTGCTCCAAAGAATGAAAAAAAAAGCAATTACAAAATTTTCTTAATCATGGAACATCTGAACATTTTGCCAGTTAGAGAAGAGCTCATTTTCAATCATTCCATGATTCCAGCCATTTTTTACAGACTTAGTTCTCTATTAAAAGCTCGAAAACTTCAATTAAATATTGAAAAAGAACTAAGGAAACGATTGAATTTAGAATCTTTGTCAAACGTAGCTCTTTCATGGGACGATTCTTTTAAATTTAACAGAATCCATCAAATCAGTGCTGATGAGGAGACTAAAATAGAAGAAAATTTGGAAAAAATTGAGGAAATAACCTCGGATTCGAGTAGCGATGATGAATCACTTAATGAACTACTAGACCCAATGCCAAAATACGAGACCAGAGTCGTAGTTTGTGATAATCAACATAATTCTCAACTATGGCAGTCAGAAATTCCAAATCTAATCATCAAAAAACAAGTAGATGAGCACAAGTTTCCGAATATGTTTAATATTCTACAGTGTGTTACTTTGAAATCTGCCTGCGATAACTTTGACTTAGAAAGGTATGAAATACTGGGTGATTGTTTTCTCAAGTTGACTGTGGTAATGAAAATTTACAATGACTTTCCTAATATAAACGAAGGCCGAATGGTCAGTCTGAAATCGGCCAGAGTTAGCAACAACTATTTGTATAGATTGGCTGCTCAAAAAAATCTAAATGAATACATCGTGTGGGACACTTTTAATCCGCAGAAAAATTGGATCCCGCCCAATTGTGACAAAAGTGTTTTCAGTCAAAATTCAAATTACACGACAAAATTGTCTGATAAATCAATGGCAGATTGTATTGAAGCTCTGATAGGAATCTATCTGATACAATTGGGAACTGATGCAGCCAAGGCGTTTATTGAATGGCTAGGTTTTAAAATTTCGGATCAAAACGGCAGAGCCGACCTGACAGTTGAATACAACTTGCCTGAACCAACCGTGGCTCAAACAAACAGTGCCAAAGAAGAAGAGTTGAAAAACAAATTTAAAAAATTTGAAGAGTCGATTGGTTATGAATTTAAAAATAAGTTTTATTTACTACAAGCTTTCACACATCCATCTGATATTAACAATTTCTTCACATCTTCTTACCAAAAGTGATAATTAGTTTTTTTAATAATGGTATATTATTAGTTTTGATTTTAATTAAGATTGGAATTGGTAGGGGATGCTGTTTTGGATATATTGGTCACTCAGCACATATTTCAAGATCAAAAAGAACATTCACCGGGTAGACATTATTTTTTTGAATATTTTTTTTTGTTAAATTTTTATTTTTTCATTAAGGCGAGCTTACTGATCTTCGCCAGGCTTTGGTCAATAACAAATTTTTTGCTCATCTCTCAGTCAAACATAATTTTTACAAATACTTTTCACACTTAAGCAAAGATATATGCTCTCAGTTGAATTTTTATCTGCAAGATTACAAGTTATATCCACCAGATGCTGCTTATTTAGGAACTGACAAGGTAAGATCAATCAACGGAATTGAAACAATTTTATATTTTTGGTCCAGAAGTTTTTTTAATTTATAAGTATCTTAGATTTTGTTTTAGTTGCTTATTTGATCCAGAGTAAACTAATTAAAATTCTAAATTAGCGCCAGTTAATTTAATTATTAAGGTAAAAAAATATTTTTCTGACTCCTCTCTCAAAGATCAGAACCAAAATTGTTAGCTGTTAAAAAATCTCATGATTTATTATTAATAAACAGATTCTTAAAACTCTTTTTACTAAGTTACAAAATGGTGTATTCATTTATTTTTCGCTGTTTTCGTATTTCGTCCTTGGTGTACCCTTTAACTCCAATTTATTTTAGCACAAACAGAAACATGACAAAATTTTGAATAAACTTTCGAGCTCACTTTTTCTTAAAATTTTGACTTTTATGCCCATAAATTTGTTTTTTAGTAGAAATAAACAATTTTGATGCTAATCGTTGAGAGATGGTAGCCAAAAAATTCATTTTTTACTCCCTTTACCAGAAAAATTGGCTATTATACTAGGTTTTCATAAACGCAGAATAAAAATTTTTATTCAATTTAAAAAAAATATGTATTTTTTTTATTGACCAGCTTGAAAAACATTAGTTCTGAACAAATACAGGTTTAAGATTTTTATACAAAATGCCTCTTGATATTAAATAAAATATACACTTCGAACCTAAAATATGCATTTCTTCGAATTCTATTTTATGGTAAATCTTAACATAAAGCTTAATACACTTAATATCCATACATGCTTTATTAAACGCAAACTTTGTTTTGTTTTTGTTTTTTCGATAATTTTTAAGCATTTAGTATTTTTCTTTAAATCAAAAAATAATAGATCTAAAACCGACATTTTATTTATTTATTTTTGTGATAGAATTTTTTTTCGATTTTCCTTTTTATGATTATTTAGATTTATTCGCAAAACTCTATTCTAAAAAAATTTAAAAATTTGAAAAAAAATTGGATTGTTTTAGCCTGAAGACCTAAAAAGTGATGACTATGAAATTGAATCGCCCAAGTTCTTGGCCGACATATTTGAATCAGTTGCTGGCGCTATTTATCTGGACTCAAATTTGAATTTGCAGACAGTTTGGGAAGTTTATTTCAAGATGTTGAAGCCTTATATTGGTTTGAATTTTTTATTTTTATCTTTATCTTAATAATTTGAAAATCAAAAGCTGCCTTCAAAAAAAACATTCCATGTTCACCCATCAAAGCATTGCATCATTTAAAACCACAGTCTCAAATTGCCATCAAGACCATTGAAAAAAATGATGAAACAGAGAGAACATTTGAAGCTGAGTTATCTATTGATGGTGAAATTTTTTGTGGATCCGGCCGAAGTAAAAATATTGCTAAAATAATTGCATGCAAAAAAGCAGTCATTAAATACAGCGATACAAAAGTTATATTTTTTTAGACTTAAAGTTTATAAACCAGTGTTTTTTATAAAATTTATAATTTAAAAATCAAAATAAAGTTTTATTATTATTTTTATTTAAAATGTCTAAAAGACTTACTCGAAAACGCAAAAATGATTTAGGAGAAAATGAGTTAGAAAAAGAAGATGTGACTAAAGGTACACTTTCTTCCAAATTAGCTACTATTGACAAAAATGTAGATAAAAAAGCCAAAAAAGAAGAAATTGAGTATCAGCATTGGTTGATGAAGTCCGAGCCAGAGAGCCGTATAGAGAACGGTTTTGAAATGAAATTTGGGGTCGAAGACCTAAAGGCTTGTAAAGATCAAACAACCCACTGGGACGGTGTTAGGAACTATGAGGCGAGAAATCATATGAAAGCTATGAAACTTGGACATAAGGCTTTTTTTTATCATAGCAATTGTAAAACACCAGGCCTTGCAGCTTTGATGACTATATGTAAAGAATCGTATCCTGATTTTACGGCCTTTGACAAAAACGATCCACATTATGATCCAAAAAGCGATATTAATAATCCAAAGTGGTTTATGGTTGACGTAAAGTTTGACAGAGATTTAAAAAGATTTATTTCGTTAAATGAGCTGAAGCAGTATCATTTGATGCATAAAAAAAATGGCGGACCCTTAGCTAATTTATCTTTATTTACACGTTCCAGGCTTTCTGTGCAAGGAATTTCAGACCAGGAATGGAATTTCATAATTGAATTAGAAGATAAAGCACCTCTATAGAAATTTTTTTATTAATCCAGTAAAATGTATGTGATCTTTGTAAATTATTTTAACTTTATCGAACCATTCTAAAAATAAGGACTAAATTTTTTTTAAATTAAATGTAGATTTTTATTTAAATAAATCTAGATAAAATTGAAATTACTAGATTTGATTTATTTAAAATATCAAATCTCTCTGATAAAAAATCTATTACCTAAAATCCGGCTTTTTTCTTATACCCTATACCACAATGAGATGCGTGCAAAGAGATATGACGATTAAAGTGCATGAGATAGATTCAAATACAATATTCCATTCCACGTAATGATGACGGTGAAAGCCATGCTATTCTCTCATTAATCTCAAGACTGGGTCTATAATCTTAATATTCGATAAAACGCGAAGTTTATCATCAAATAGCAAAAAAACTCAAAAACTAGATTCAAGTGCAGTCTCCGAATTTTAAAATTATATATATTTTCTAAACTAAGTTTTCAGTTTAAATGCTATAAATTAAAATTAAATATAATAAATAATAAAAAAATATGTTTATTTTCGAAAATCTAGGTCCTGTATTTTGCGGTCGCTACGGGTACAAAACTAGTAAAAAAAATTAAAAAAATTAAATATTTAATGTTTTAGAATATAAAAATTCATTTTTCAATAAAAAAATTTACTCATACTTGATTTTATTCTTGATTTTTGACGGATTTTTTTTTTATAAATCGTCAAGTGTTGGTGA
Organism: Brachionus manjavacas; assembly: GCA_019054805.1. NCBI lineage: Eukaryota > Metazoa > Rotifera > Eurotatoria > Ploima > Brachionidae > Brachionus > Brachionus manjavacas. The sequence goes on along the minus strand of JAHQIY010000003.1, from coordinate 7,951,915 downwards.
TATTTTGACTTAAATTGATTTATTCCAGAAAGACAGGGTCTAAATTGAAATTTCTTTTTTAATTTTAAGCTTAAAAAGTTGGCCGCCCATATATTTTAGACCGTTTATTTTGGCGGTCCAAAAAATAGTTTGTCTTGACCGTATCCAACACTACTTGAAACGGTACAACAAAATTTAAGTCATGACTTTGACATTTTGTGAGTTGAAAACTCTTTTAAAAAAAATCGAATTTCAAGTTCAAGATTAATTAATATGAGTAATCAGTATCTATCAAGTAATCGTCTATATTTTCTTTTAAAATTTTTATAGAATTAGGAAGAATTTTATCTTAGTAAAATTTTTAAATCCATATTGATTCAGAACGGAATTTTAAAAAAATTTTAAATTTTTTTTTCATTATTTTCACAGCGAAGAAGATAGATTCAAATAATTAAATTAATGGAATGGTAGTAAATTTTTAAATATTCACAAAATTGAATATTAGCTTCTTTAATTATTACTTTTTGCAAAATTTTTGCTTAACATGTTATTCAATAACATACTTTCAAAATATTCTTAAAAATTTTAACTATTTGTATTACAATTTATTTTAGTCGGAATCATGCATTTCTTTAATTTTTTTAATTAATAAGAATTTTTTTACCCAAGATGATAAAACTTTAATAGTCTTGAAAATATTTACTGATACTTTGAAGAATCTTTTAGAAACTAAATCATAAAAAACGCCTCTTTGTCCAACTATCCAACTGCCCGGCGCGAACAAACTTCCTAAATAACAGAGTTGCATCTACCTGGAACAACCTCACGCTAGGACTGGGGGGGTCTTAGCTCGAACACTCATCGTCCCACATTCCTTCTCGCCAAACGCACAACCAGTCATCATAGCGATTCAAGTTGTTTTGGATTGCTCGCAGGGTGCTTCCCTGCTATGACTCAATTTATTATTATTATTATTAAATCAAAAAACGTGTTTTTAAATCTTATTTACAATCTTTTTTTTTCATTAAATACACAGAGTTAATAGTGATAGTAATCTTTAATAGTGATCAAAGATTAAAAGAATAAACAAAAATTAAAATGAGCTAATTTTTAATAAATAAATAAATAATAGTAGAATTAAATAAAATATTTTTCTCAAATCGTTTAATTACATCCTGGTAGACCGATATCAGCACCGGAAATAGGCCCAAGACCTATCCATTTTCTCATTGCATTTATGATTCGAATATCTCTATGAACTTTAGTGTATCCATTGCCAGCATAACCACACTCGCCTGGTACAAAAGCTGGTACCTTGGGTACACTTTCTTTACACGAACTACATGTTACAGTACACAAACTGCAATCTGACCACCCATCTGGTAAACCATTTGTACCATGTGTAAAATAATAAGAGCTCAAAATAAATCTGATCGGCCAGTCTTCGCCATTATTGCCGACTCCGAACGGATTTTCGAAAAGCTTAACCTCAAAGTTTCTATGATCATTAGCTGGACAATTTTTGACCAAAACACAGCCAAATGGTCCCATGTCTCTGCTGCTGCTTCCTGGATGCTGTTGATCATGGTCATCATTTTGAATGACTACTCTTTTTCTTGAAATTGGATTGTTAGCTGGTTCTTTTGGATACAAACCATCCCACATTTTAACTTTATCTACTTCGCTCTGTGATCCAAGGTCTCTCCTCAAAGTATTCTCAAAAGCCGAACCGTACCAAGCTGGTCCTTGCCAAAGAACTCCGGATTCTCCTCCAGTCAAAACTTCAAGCCATACAAAAAAATCATCGGGCAATTGACCTCCCATTTTTTGCTGTACTTTCTTCAACAAAGCGGATATATCATCTGGATTCATGTGTTTGGCAGCATCGAAACGAAAACCACTGGCACCATGACTCAACAATTCAACCAAATAAGCAGCTTGTCGCTCTCGAACATTTTCCAAAGAAGTATCAAGATCAGTTAGTCCCACTAGCCATCCATTATTCAATATGAACAAGTCTGACCACGAGCCAAGTGATCTATCACAATGAAAGTCCAGAGGACCAATGGCAGAACCTGGAAATTCATTCGAAGGAGGCTCGCCAGAATTTGGATTATATTTGTAAGTATATGCATGTGTATAGAACGGAGATTGACGGTCAATCGGAGCACTGGAAGTTTTATTACCCCATTTGGTGCATCCAGCTTGCGGATTTCTATGCTCATGCATGTCGTTTCCAGCACCAGTAAAGTGATTCAAGACAGCATCAATGTAAATTCTTAAACCGTGAGATCTACAAGTTTTCATTAAATTGATCAGCTCTTCTCTGGTTCCCATACGACCATCTAATTTATAGGACACAGGTTGGTACATGAAATACCATGGGTTTAGAGCATCATTGAAAGGCTGGTGTGACATCAATTGTTCATGCACTGGAAACAATTTGACTCCTAAATATCCGGCTTTTGCCATAATCTCACATTCTTTTTCGACATCTTTGTGTGGCCATCCAAACATTTCAGGCACAGCTCCTTTTTGTCCATTGCGGTAATCTCCCGGTCGACTGGCCAAAGGTTGAATGTTCCAGTATAGATTAACAGGCGGTATTTCAAGCTTGGTACCGTCACTGGCCAAAACGTTCAGTTTAACCTCGCTTTTGAATGAACTAGTGAAGCGTTTACAGTGGGCTGATTGAGCAACATTGTTGAATAAATATTGAAGGGTGACTTTTTCTTGATCTTTGTGGGTGGCAATGATGCAAACGTCTGCCTCGGTGCGGGCAGTGCTTGTGTATCTAATATCAGCATAGCCTACTAATGAATGATAGTCTTGGTACGATGGTTGGTAATTTTTTTGTCCTGGCTTAGGTGTCTGCCATCTACGTTTGGCAACAAATGAATTAGCATGCAATTGATCGCCGGACTGACAACTTTCATCATTAAATCGTTCACAGCCAGGCAGCTCATTCGGACAATCTACTGGACATGTCATGAAGCTTTCGGTCTCTTCACAAATGTCATCGCCACACACTGGTGGCGGACATTCACCACAATCCTGAGGACAATAGCCACATGTCTCACCTGTTTCGCACACATTATCGCCACATTCAGCCACATTAAAGTCATTGGTCAATTGTGGCGGGCTAGTACTCGGCTTAAATACAAGGCGTACAGCTCCAGCTGAATTTGTTTTAAAACCACAATCCGGACCAGCGAGTCCATTGCAGCCGTAGTTTTCTTTGAATGAGTTATCAATGGTAGCTTTCCAGCTGTATTGAAAATTTGGCTTGAGACCAGTCAAAACTAGAGAGTAGACACAAAATTTTTGCTCGTAGATCATGAGGCCTTTTGGCTCGGCACCATTCCACAGAACATCGGAACCGGCATCAATGGTCCAGTCACCAGTGGCTCTGATCAATTTAGAAGCGAAGTTGTTTGCGCATACAGGACAATTTGATTCACATGGTTTCACAGGGTTGGAAAGAACTGGTTCAGTTGTTGGACCTGCAGTGGTGGTAGCAACTGTTGGTGGAGTGTTGATTTCTTCATCTAGATTATAGTCAGTAGATAACTGGTTATTATCGGGATTGAATATGTATCTGACTTGGCCCTTTTCGTTTGTTTTACTCAGACAGTCGGCTTTATTGCATCCGTAGTTTTCTACCCAGTTGTCACCAATCAACACCTTCCACAAATAGTTTGTGTTAGGGTTTAGACCTCCGACTGAAAGTATAAAATTGCAAGAGTTTTCATCAAAAAGCATGAGATTATTTTCGCTAACAACTACCCATTTATTCCACTCTCCAACAGCTCTGACTTTTTTGCCACTAAATTTATTGCCGCATTTTACAATTACGTCAACAGAGGAATAGACTGTGTCCGATGTTAAAACAGGAATGGGGTCAGGTTTAACTTTAAAGCGGATTACGCCGTCTCCATCGGTGGTAAAAGCACAATTTGGACCATTGAATCCACTGCAGCCTAGATGAATTTTCAAAATAAAAAAAATTTGATTTTAATTTAAAATTTTTACCGTAATTAACAGCCCATGTTCCATCAACAGATATCTTCCAGAAGTATTTAAAATTCGGTTTTAGTCCACCGACAACTATTGAATACAAACATGACGCTTCATCGAATTTTAAAAGCCCGTTAGGATCAAGAGCGTTCCATGAGGGTGAAGACCAATCGCCCGTAGCTCTCAACTGCTTTCCCTGAAAGCTGTTGGTGCAAGATTGGGCTAAGTCACAAAAAAGTCCAATGCATATTGCAAATGTAGTGAGTCTTTGGGAGATATTCATCTCGGTAAATTAAATGTACTTCGAACATTACCAAACATCTTTTTATATCTAGATATTTTGGATAAGAAACACACCTAGTCTTGACATTTGTTTAATATCCCATGATTGGAGACTAGTAGTCAACGTATCTTGTAATCTGTAGATATATTTTTATTCAGATATTTATTAGGGGTTATTTTATTAAGCAATTTTTAACTTAGAAATAAATTATTTATCAGTGCAATTGATTAAAAATTAAAACTTTCGCCTATGTGTAAATGGCGTTAAAAGTTGTTCTAGAGAATTAAAAAATATTTAATTTTTGCTTTAAGATAACGGTGTTTTTTAATAATGGTCACGAAAAAATATTTAGTTTTATCAAAAATTTTGACATATCATTTTTTGTTTGATTTAAGTAAAAATTTAATTTTTGCAAAAATCTTTTAAAGTCGAATTTTCAACATTTGACATTGCAAAATGTTAATAGCAACGTAAGATAAAATCATAGCCAAATTTAATGTTGAAAAATTTTATTTTACTCTTTATTTAAAATTTGTTAGTTAAAAATATGGCAAAAATAATATAAATTTAAATTTGGTTGAAATTGATGATTAGTTATATGTTCTTTTAAGACACCAAAAAAAGCCTCAAGTATCTTTAACAAAAATCAATAACTTTTATCGTCTCTAGTGACGTAAAAAAACTCATTGTTTGAATATTTTTGAAAAAATACTTAGACTTGCCGCAAAATTAAATCGATTCTTACATCAGTTCGATAAATTTGCTCTTTAAATAATTTTATTTTGAATAGATTATGCTATACTTTTAAAAATTAATTTTTTTCAAACATTTTCGTTATTTTTTAAACTCTTAAATTTTAAACAGTAAAATATTGGCTATTAAAAAATTTAAATTTTTATAATTCACATTGATTCTGAAGATCCGTTTATTTTATATCAAAAATTTTAAAATGAATAAAAGCAAATTTACATTAAATTATGACATTTAATCTAAAATTAAACAAAGTCTTCAATATTTTTGATATTTTTAGTCTTCAATATCTTCAATATTTTCTCGTACCTTCTGATCAAGAGATTATAAGGCTTCTGATCCGTGAAACTGACCATTTTAATGTTCAAAAAGCTTTATGGCTTATTTTCAGCATAGATTTTTAGATTTTTCTTTTAAGACATTATTCTATCATAACTCGCCTGAGAATTTAAAAAATAGACTTATTAAGAATGACTCGAGAAATTTAAGCTACAATTTAAGGAATAGTGCAAACCTGATTGAACCGATGACAAAAACCAACAGTGGAGAAAAAAAATTTAAATTCTTTTATTAAAGATTGATAAATAGCTTTGTCATCAAAAGATCAATGCTGAAATATGCAAGATTCAAGCAATCAGTTTACAATATTATCAATTTGATATTTATTGACTAAGTAAAAATATTTTAAAAATTTGATACAAATTTATCAATGTTTTTTTGTTTTCAAAAATAAAATTTTATTTTATTTTAATAAAAAATCTTAATTCTATTTATTAAAAAATTTTATTTAAATTAAATAAATTAAGTGTTAATCAGTCGACTACGATAAGGGAACTAGCCTATTGATTTACCTTGAAATTGAATAAAAAATTTAAAAAGTTTTTTCAATCACAGTTTAGCGATTGAATTAGAGGATAAAATCCAATTTTGTATTTTTTTAGATTTTTTAACAAATTTTATTTACTATTTTCTAATTTTTGAATGCTATGATAAATCTGTGCAAATTATATTGATATTTAAATTCTCATCTTTCACAATTATCGAAGTTCTTATGTAACTTTAATTGATGTTTAGATTGATCTTTTTACAGTATTAAAAATCTTGAGATCATCCGATAGTATGTCGTTCAAGTTCTAATAGATCTTCTAAAAAAGATTCATGGAAATGGCTTCTTCTAAGATAAAAAATATGAATAACAATTAATTGAGAAAATAAATTTAAAAAGAGTTTATTAAAATTCAAAGTAGATTCGATTTTTATTCAAATTTGTTTATTATTCATTAATTATTTTTTAAAAATAATCTTTATATTTATAATAAATAACTTTTTTACATTAAATTATTTTCAATTAACTTTTTCTTTCTGTTAATAATTTTTATTAAGAGATTTTTATTAAGGACAAAAAGTGAAATTTTTTTTTTGAAATAATTTAAAATAAGCTTCGTCAAGCTGATAAAGCACTTATAGAGCAGCGGATGATGAACTAGGCTGATTAGATGGTGTTAACGAATTTCTGGATTTTGTTTTAACTTTGTTTATTTTTTCTTTTCTTTCAATGAGCAAGCAAAATTTAATAATTTCATCTATTGAAATTGGAATATTCTATTAATAAAAATAATTATATTTTATTTACAAAAATTTCAATTTGTCTTATTTATACTCTGTTAAGTGCTTCCGGATTAAATTGTACGTATAATTTAGTCAAATGATTCTCGCAGAATTTCGTAACTTTTTCACTATTTTTTGATGCTATCTTATAAATTTCAAAGGAATCAAGAAGCAACGGAACAAGATCATTTTGATAAGCATAAAATTCCCCCATATTATTGAAAGTTTTCCTAAAACTTTCCAAAGCAGCTTTCTATTTAAAAATTATTAAAAAAAAAATAATTTATTTTTATTTTACTTCAACGTTTTTATATGAAGCAGTAATACTTTTACTTGCAATATATTCTCTCATCATGTCATCATTTAAATATTTTCTTCAATAAAAAGAATAATTTTTTTAAATTGTAAAAAATTATCTAAATTACTTCTCGGAATCTAGCTTCTGAAAAAACATCTTGCTCATATCCAAAAGATTGTATCTATCACCAGTTTTTTCAAGTACTTCTATAAGAAGAAGGGTTGCTTTGAATAAATGATTTGAGAAACTGCCTGCCCTTTCAAAATCTTGTTGTTCTTCATTTGTATTAGTTGATATTTTCCAAATTCCCTATTTTTATAAATAGATCAAGAGAAATCGAGCATTAATTTATCAAATTACGTAATAGAAGTTGGCTCTGTTTCTCTCCTGGAAGTATCCAGAACATGGCATGTAAGGAAGAGAGTTCCATCCAGAAATTCCCAGCAGAAGATTTTTGGCAACTTCTAGATTCTAAAATAATTTTTAAACTTGAACACATTTATTCACGGTTTTGTTACTTTAAAATCAAAAAATTTGGTGTAAAAGTATGCAAGTCGATACAAAGATCTATAATGCTGCGAAAATCGCTTTAAAATTTGTCCAAGACCAGTAACACATATACATACACAATTTAGGAAAAGATCTAAATAAGTCTAATTTTAAGCACTTTTGATTGAAAAATAAAAAAATAAGTTCGTTAAATTTTTTGGTATTTTTATGTCATTAGTTTCAACCTTATCTTGTGATTACATTAAAGACAAAATTTTAGAAAATTAATCGTTATTTTTAATTATTTTAGTATTATCAAATATAATTGAAAATTAAAATTTTATAAGAAAATATTACTCAAAATTATTTAAATTAAAAAAATTAATTCAAAAAACTGTAATTAGAATGAAAAATAAAAAAATTGATTTTTGAATTAAAGATTTTTAATTTTTAAATTCTTTAAAGCTTAGTAGAAATTGAAAATTTAACAAATTTAATCATTAAAAACTAAGGGATTAAAAATTTTTGCGAAAATGGTCAAAAAGTCAAAAAGTAAATAATTTTATATTTTTACATTTTCATATGCTTATATTTTCTAATATTTTTTGAACAATAATTTTAGAAAATTTTTATTCTGTATCTTCTGAAACTTAGTTTAATTTGACCCAGCAATTAAATTTAAAAAAAAAACAATGGTTTAAAGATAAATATCATTATTTTAATATTCAGATCACTTGGAAATTATTTTTATAGATCTAAATATACCACATATATGTTTTTAACTTCTATTAGTTTTACCTGATTTTAGTAAATAAACCATCTACTGTTTTAATTGATTAGATTAATTAAATTATAATTTTCTTTAAACTATTATTTTAGGTCCAACTTTAAAATTATAAAAAACAAATTATTAATTTTCATAAGAAAAAAATCAATAAAGTATATACAAAAAATTCTAAATTTTTTAAGGATTCTAATAAACATTGAAACTAAACATAACTTGAATTAGACTTAAAATATTTGTTTTTGTCTGACAAGAAGGGAAAAAAATAAATAAGAGAATAAATTTTAAAATAATAATTAAGTTCTTTCATTAAGACTTGTGACTTAAAAATAACTCTGATGTTAATAAAAAATATTATATTCTAATCAAATTTAATGAATTAAATAAAATAAAATATTTTTAAAAATTTTTATTTTTTTCCTATTAGGGCGACTTTAAAATTGGATTTAAGATATGAAAATAAAAAAAAAATTCTATTGTTGTTTCAGTTGAAAATTATTTAGTTATGCTTAATTTCAATTTTATTTTATTTATTTAATTGATATTGTTTTTTTTTCATTAAGTTTAAACTATGAATACTCACCTTCGAATTTTGAAGTTTTAAACTTATTCTTGATCTTAGGAAATCAATTTAATAGGTTAATATAATATTTGATTATAATTCAACTGACAAAGTCTGCAAATCTAGCAGAAATTTGATTTCAATATATTTGTGCATTTTCAAAGATTTTGTACATTATTAGCAGGGTTTGATAGTTGATGCAACTATATTTATTGCGCCATGTTGCATTCAAAAAACTAATTTTGAACATAAAGAAAAATTTGGTCAATTTATTTTTCATTCTGGTCTGTTTTTTTGAAGTGAATTTCACGAGAAACAGAAATCAGTCATAGAATTATTTTTAAATTTAACATTTAGAATTCGATAAAAATAGGAAAAGTCAAAAATAAAACTTATCTTTAGTATCAAGATTTTGAGAAAAGAATTAAATAGTAAAATAAAAACTCATGGCATAAACAAACTCTCAGCTCAAAACTAGTCATTCTTCACATAAATCATAACTTAGTTTTTTTTACCTTTATGCTGAATATCACTTAGCTTTTGACTTGATGAAAATACATTTTCGTGTAAAAACATGCTTATTTCGTCCAAATCAAAATCATTATGAGCTTTGACAAATCTAGTATCTACCAGATTTTCCAAAAAATTTGACAATTCGTTCAATTCTTGCTCACAATTCGGCTTTGACACAATACTCTCTAGCCTCTTTAAGGTCAATGTATAAATCCTATAAAACATCTGACCAAATGTTTAAAAAAAATTGATTAAAACTTTTTATTATTACTTCATTAGCTTCCAAATTATAGCAACTTTTGGATTTGTAAGTTATTCTTTTCAAATAGACACTAATATTTTGATCCAAAATTTCATATGCCTGTTTGTAATGTTCCAAAGATTCCATTATTGGCGCTTTTAACTTTTCTTTAATTTTACCGAGCATATAATTTTGAAGCCACTCTTCCTCAAAATTGTATTCACTTTGATCTTTTTTAGATTTCTTCTCACTAGACGACGACGCTAAAGACGCTTCATCAGCTAAATCTTCCTGTTGAAATAGATTTTGATTAATGGGTTCTTGATCAATTTTGGATTTGAATGAAAACAATTGCTGATAAGCTTCATTAGCCAGTTTAAGATAATCATTTTTTTTTCCTTCAAGTTCTTTTTTAATTTTTTCGTTTTCAAAAAAACCAATTAAACGATTCTTGAGTAAAATTTGAAAAATATTTATAAAATATTATAACATTAATTTTTAAAATACCATTCTTAGCAATCTAGATGTAAGTGAACTCATTTGATAGACGAAAAGACCAAACTCTACCAAAAAAGTGTGGTCATTAGGCCTTCGATATTGTGCTGCTTTTCTAAAGAAGACTATTGATAATTCAACCTCGGAAATAAACTCATTCACATCAGCTTCTGTCTTAATTATTTTACCCTAAAAGTATTCTTTTAATATTAAAACTATTTTAAAAAATAAAAATTTACGCTTTCAGTATAAAATAGTAATGTTTCCGAACTTTTGTAAAGTCCAAGTGATGCCCATGAGTCAACTCTGTCTTTATTCAAAAGTAAATCTTTTATAAAATAGTTGTAAATAAATCTTAAATAAAAAATAATTAATTTTTATTAAGATTGATAAGATTTTTAAATACCGATTTTTTCGATCTTTTTCCTTTTCAATTTTAAAATTGTAGTCTCCAAGGTAGTAGTATATATCTCTGAATTTTTCTTCTTGGCTTAAATTTAAGAAATAAAAAAGTCCTTAAATTTTTAGCTAAAAAAAAGTAATAGCGAATTTATAAAAATTGCTAAATATAGCAAATTAAGGTTCAAAATAGTTTTGGTTTTCAATTTTCTGAATGATTTAGAAAATATTCGAAAAGATTCCACCTCTTGTCTTTTTTTATTTTTCAAACTTAATTTTTATACAGGATACAGGATGAAACTAAGAATAGAAAACTAAAAAAAAATAGATATTTGAATTAAAAATAGAAAAATTTCTATCTTTTATTTTTTATTCATTGAGATTAAAAAATTCAAATGATACTTAAATTTTTTTTTTCATTTTACCAATATCATTATTTTATTAAAAAATAAATAGACCGTTTTTAGACTTTGAATGTGAAATTTGTAATAAGAATCTGTATTTGATTTATTTACTAAAAATGTTTACTAAATGATAATATAATTTCATCCATTTTAATGCAACCATTTTGTTTAGATTTTGACTTATATAAAGAGAATGAACATAAAGAATTTGATACAGAAAAACTCATGTTGAGACAATGTAGTAATTTTGTCAGGACCGAATTTGAATACAATCAAATTTTAATCACTGTAAATAATCTACAATTGAATAAGTTTCGATTTTACTTAAGATTATTTAAATGTTTTTAGTTTTAGATAATAATTTCGAAGCTTCCACTAAAGTTAGAATTCTGTTGTAAAACAATCACACAATGGGGTATAATCTACCGAATCATTTTCTTACTAAAAATATGCAGTTTCTATTAAAATTACTTTTTATTGTATTTTTTTGAAAGAGAATCCAAAACTTGGTCCAGTGAGTCGAAATCATGTGCCCTTAGAATAAATTCTGACGTACATTTGTCAAGTTCATCATCAATATCTGAACCTGCTATTAAAACCAATATATCTCTCATCAAGTCATTTATCTAAATAAAAACAAAAATTTTCAAAACCCAGAAAAGCTTTTTCAAATTACTTCTGTAGTGAGAGAAAATTTAGGCAAATCGTCGTATTCTGGAAACTTGTTGGGTTGATAAAAATAGTAAAGGTTCCAGCAACTATTGACATCATACGATTTAGTGATTCTTGAGTGATTTTTAAGATGTCTGGAAGATTTTTTTCTAAAACCAAACAAACAATAAAAAAATTGTTCCAATAACTCATCAAAATCAGAGCATAGGCATATATTTTTGTCATCATCTGAACCTTTAGTCGAAGTTTTATCACTCTTATTCGTTTCTTCATCAATTTCTCTTTTGTCTATTTCTAAATTTTTTTTTGCCGAACAAAACTCACATTCCAGTTTGAATTTTATCAGCTTTTCTATACTAAATGTCAAAAATTCTCCACCATTGCAACCACAAAATCCGTTTCTTTAATTAGAGATTTAGAAATTTAATGCAATGAATTAATAAAATATAAAAAGCGCTTTTTTATAAAATTAATTTTGATAAAACCTTTTTTTTAAGAGAGGATAATAAAAATAAATTCAAAGAGTTTTTTCGTCCACTGGAATAAGCCAGCGAGATTTTACGACACTTTGTATTATCGCGTAAAATAGCGCCATGTTTGATTAAAATTAAAAAAAACCTTGCTAGATATTCATGAATGAGCATAAGATACTCTGCAGTGTTTAATTTTGAATTTTTTTTCTCAATTATGTCAAAAAGTATGAAAAAAGCTTTTAATGGTTTGGCTTTAAGGTCCAATTTTAAAGCCAAATCGCTACTACTGTCAAAATAAATTGAAATAATTTGATTCATTAGCCATATATTTTCTCTGGTTCTAACATTTTCAGACTCATAATCAGTTTCAAATTCTTCTTTACTTGAAAATTCAATTCTAAAATTTGAAGAATTAAATTAAAAAAAGAAAGTTATTAAATACCCACAAATAAAGAATATCCAATATATCGCAAATGAAGACTGAAATATCGGAAAGATATCCAAATTTTTCACTACTTTCGTTTTCAGTGTTTTCGCTTTGTTCTAAACTTTGATTTAAAGCCAAATTTTTAATTTCTTCTTTTAGATAGTGAATACAATCTTTAAGAAATTTTCGACAAAAATAAGCACATTTGACTTCGTCACCATTTGGTGGTTTTGTCAAGCTTTTGATAAAATATGAAAATATTTTTGGGTTAAATTTAGAATTGTCCAAAGGCTTAAATTAAAAAAGGAATAAGTTATTAAAAAATTAATTTTTTTTAATACTAGTTTGTGAGTTTCTGCAAAATCCTGTAAACTTTCGACGACAAGTTGATAATTTTCCTCTTTGAAAAATTTTTCAATACGATTATTTAATTTAAAAATGTTGTTTTTTTTGTTCTGCTTTAAAAATTCTCTAATACTTTCTGTAAATTAAGATAAACAATTAAATATTTTTTTAACAAATAAAAAGCTTTTTTACCTTTTGTAATTACTTTAAATATTTTTGATATTCCAATGATAAAGCTTTCACTGTGTCCTTCCAATTGTTCACAAATTTTTGTCTCGTAATATTCACTTGAAAGGTCTAAGTAGTGAAAATTACAGCTTGCGTACAAGTTTAATGAATAGGCTTTTAAAAAATTAATTGATTTCAAATAATGTTTTTAGAAGTCTTTTGTTACTTCTAGCCAAAAGGGTCTTGATGATATCTTGATTGCTTCCTGAAAAGTTTTGCGAGCTTCTTCTTGAAATATTTTCGCACAAATTTTCGAATTCAATTGTGTAAAATATCAAGCGATCCATTTTTGAATTTCTTGGTTCAATCGATCGATCCAAGTCTTCATCATCTGAATTTTGTGATTCGATTTCAAGTTTATAATTTGAAAATTTTAACTCTAAGTAGCAAATTATTATAGGTGCCAGAGTACAAAAATTTTCCCAATTATTGTCTCTAAAAATAATTTAAATTAGTATTTTAATTTCTTAACAAAAATTACTCATTCATTAGCTCGATGAGATCTATTTGCTCGTTTAAATAACAAAATAAATTTAAGTATATATCATCTAAGGACTCGTACCTTTTTTTTAAATTTATTAAATTAAAATCCAAATTATTTTGAAAATTATACCATTGTCTTTTATAGTTTAAGGCCAAACGGTTTAGAAATAATTTTATTAATTCAAATAATGTTGTTTCTGAGCTCGTTAAATCAGAGATTAGATTCTCGACTTGTTCTGTTTCATCTTCTTCCAATAATCGAATACTTTTAGATAGCAATTTTTCATTAAATGAACTTTTTTTGGAAGGAGTCATTATAGTTTTAATGTCACTAAAATTTTTTTTTAATTTTAAACAAAAAATTAAATTTATAAAATTTTTTAACAAACCATAGCATGCTATCTGAAAAAAAAATTTTCAAAATGTCAGCAATACTCTTATCATTTTGATCATTTTTTTCGATTCCTTTCTAAAAAGAAAATTAAGTCAAATTTTTGAGAATTTTTATCTTTTATGGTAACTCTAAGAGATCTTCGTTTCCACCATCCGTCTTCAATGTTGCCACAGTCAAATTTTTGTTTTCGTTTTTTTGACTTTTCATTTGGAACAAAATTTTCGTCTTTCGAATTTTCTTCTTTTTTACCTGAATTAAAATTTTAATATTATTAAAAAATAACAATTCAATGCTACTCACCATCGTTCGAATTTGAATCCATAAATTCGCCATCCTTATCTTTGGTCGAAACTTTTATTCTGAATCTCTCAAGCAAATTCTTAAAAAAATTATGTTATTTTAAAAAATATTTTTTTTTAAATATTCACATATTTTCCTTCATGAACGACCATTGATATAAAACTTCCAAGAGACTTCCAACTTAAAATCAAAATTTAAACTAAAGCCATAATTGTTAACAATTCAATACCTGTTTATTTCATCAGACATTTCAATAACTGATTCAATTTCAAAATTTGAGCTAAGTTTAATTTTATTTAAATTTTCATTTGAGAAAATTTTGATTTCGTTAACTCTGATCATTAAATCATCGTACAAGTGCTCTGATGCTTGGTCAAGAATTTCATCAATATCAATACCACAATCTGTACTAGAATTTTCATTTCATTTAAAAACTCTTTTAATATCTAATTAAAAATACTATTCGTTTTGTATAAATTTTTTGGCCTTGCTTGTCAATTCTGAATCATTGAGGAACTCAATTTTTTTTAGGATTATCAAGCCATTTATGTAAGCTTTGTCCATTCGTAATGCAGTGAAAACAAACTCAAGAGAATCTTATAAAAGATTTAAAATTTTGAATGATTAAATGGGTTTAATGATTACTGGCGAAATTTCCCAGAGAAAACAAAATAACAATTAATTGATCTAAGCTTGGCCAGTGGTGAGAGTTCATATTTAAACATTCTTCAAAGGAGACCTTGGCAACAATTAATCTTCCAATCTTAAGGGAAAGACATCCAATCTCGTACCACAAATTGATATCCGTACCATCAATAGTGGAGGCCTTTTCAAAAGTTTTATTAAAAAAAAACTTTTATTTAACAGGTACCTGTATTAGATACTCCAGTGCAAATTTAAAATTATGTGATTGCTTATTTTGAATTAGAGAGAGATTTTTCAGTAAAATGTATTTAAGTTTTTGTAAGTCTTTTTCTATCTCATCTGGCACTTCAAGTTTAGTATTCTTGAATTAAATTTAGACAAAATTAAAAATAATAAAATAGTTAAAAATTACTATTATCGGGTTCAATAGTATTGACTCGAATATTTTATTAGCTGAATCATAATCCTTGCTTGCCAAATTTTTGAGTCCATCTTTATACAATTCATACAAATTTTCGGTTTCCTTTCAGTGAAGTTTAAGTTTGAAAAAAAACTACGATAAAATGTTTTGATACTTTTTTTCTTAGCTCAAAATCAGTTTTATTTTCCTTGCTTGACTTCTCAGCTACTAAATCGGATGTTAGTATTTTTTTTGTATTTAGAGATTCATTTAGCAATTCTTCTTCGCTGATTTCTGAGTCGCTTCCCAGAGCCTGTAGTCCTCCACAATTCATTTATGAATTAAAATTTTTTGAATTTTCAATAGTTTGATTTATTAATTATTTATTCGAAAAAAATGTAATCTTCAAGAAAAAAAACTTAACTAAATCTTAATTTATTTTAAGAAATTCGGTTTGAAATTTTTTTTTATAAAGAAGAAGATTTAAAGACAACCGTTTTTAAGGCATGGTTTTTTAATTAAAAAATTTAAAAAATAAAATTGATTGAAACATGTTTATAAAAATTATTTATTTTCAAATTTACATTGATAAAAATTTTATTTAAAAAAAAAGCCAAATCAAATAGAAAGAATTAATTAAATTTTAATAAGCGTTTCCTATTCAAGTGTAACAAGATAATGTTTAGCAAAAATAATCCATAAAAATGAGTATTACAAATTAAAATTGAATAAAAATGTTGAGCAAAAGCATGATTGTAAAAAACCTGTTTAGTTAAGCTACAAATATCCGTGAGCAAACACAATTAACAAAAAAACTCTAAATTATAAATGCTGGGATAAGTTAAACTTTCCAAGGCCGTGATTAGCTGCGATGTAAAATGGCCAGACTTACAAACAACAACAAATCTTAAATAAAAGATTAAAAAGAATTCAAAGAATAAAAACAGTTCATTCAAAACAATTTAATATAACAAAATTTTATTGGGAACAAGCCGAGGTCTCTGCATTTTGAAAATAAAGGATGAAAATGGAAACTGGTTAAAAAAATTGTGCCGAATTAGAGCTATAAATTACATAAAATGAACGCATAAGTCAGAGTCGGCATCGGCTAGACCTTGTTTACTAAGCTTCATTTCGGATGGTATCTTGTCCAGAGTCCTTGACTCTTGCTGCATTGAGCTTATTTTGGTCGTTTTCATACTGGATGAAGTTTGAATTTCGTAATAGTTAGTCTGTTGTTGTTGTTTTATGTAAGAATTTAACTGTTGTTGTTGAATCTGACGATGCATTGACGAAGATTTTGATTTTGACTTTGACTTCGATGACGACAGCAGCTCAACATCACTTCCATTGCCTGAACTTGAGTTATCCGATGAGCGCACACTTCGATTTTCATATTTTACAGAACCTTTAAATAATCAATTTAAATTTATTTAATAAATCAAAACAGAATTTTTATTGAAATTTTTTAAATTTTATTGCGACAAAATCATAAATCATAAATGAGCAGAAAATCGAAAATATGAGCTTTTAATTTTCAAAAAAGTATTTTTCTAAATAAATGTTACAACTAAGTGACTTTTGAGCAGATTTGATCAAATTTTAATTAAAATTTTTGTCTACTTTAAGATTCTACTTTTCTATATTTACGACTGTTGACAACTCTAGGTATAAAACTTCGAAAAGTAAACTTGTTATTCATTTATTTGTTTATCTGTAACGAGCTAAAGCTCCTTCAGACTGAAAATAAAAAAAGATTAAAATCAAAAAAAGTAAAAAAAGAAAAATAATAATTTAAAAAGTATTAAATAAGAAAAATTCAAATAATCAATAGCAGGTGTTACATATACAAGTATACTACAGATTTTTCTGTTAGTTTTGGTGAAACAAACATTGTTTCATTTAACAGTCCAGTTAATATGAAAATATTTAAAGAAATATTTTCCAATAAATTGATAATATTTTTATCAAATTTCATGGTAATTATGAATTTGATAACTAAATTTTAAAAATTTTAACCATCTAATTCAAAACAAAATAAATCTCATTATATTGATATAATATTTGATCATTGATAGATTCTTAATAATTAATATTAATTTTTATTTTTTTAATTTAGTGAAACATATTTTTTGATTCATGTTGTCTTATCATTGAAGTTTAAAAAGCTCAATTTTTGTTATTTGTAATTTCAATTAATGAAATAGAATCTTATTTTAGTAATTTTGGAAGATTTTTAAGAAAATTCACAATGCCAAATAAAAAATGTTCATTAGAAAATTTTTTGATATAATGCTGGATTCTCCAAGTTACTTTTATATGGTCTTTCAAAAAAAAGTCAATTTGACACTTTTAGTGTGCTGTAAAAAAAAAAGATTTTTTAAACAGAACTAATTTTTGAATATTTTTATAAAAGCGAATTGCAAATTATTTTTTCAATAATATTGAATTTTAAAAAAGTATTCGTTAAATAATAGTCGGAATTCATCTATCAGTTACATTTTCAGAATTTTAAATTGCTTTAAAACTTAAAATACAAAATTTTTAAAGGAAAAAAATATGCTAAATTATTTGCTTAATATATTTATGTGTCTATAACTTTTTATGATTTGCATTTTGACAAAATTATATAATGTAAATTATTTTATGTTCTTTTCATATTTCAAAAAATTTATGTTATTCGAATATCATCATTTTGAATAAAAAAGTTTCTTTTCATCGCTGAATGACAGTTTTAAATGAATTTTAATCCTTTTTTATTTGTCTGATAAATGTGATTTTAATACAAGATTTGTATAAAAAAATTTTTTTTTTTTGCTTCGCATTGATTCTATATTGTCTTTAAGAAAAAAAACCTATTTTATTTTTAATAAAATGACTGATCTATAAAATAAATGAAAAATTTATTTATTTTATTTTTAATTAAAATGACTGATCTATAAAATAAATGAAAAATTTATTTTTTTTCCAAGTCCAAACTCTTGCGACTCGATTAGTAGATTTTTTTTTAAATCAAAATATTAATGTTAAAGAAAATTTATTATATTAAAAGGTAATACACAAGAATGCCTTACAAATCAATCAAATTAAGACAAGCTGAAATTATTTAAAAATTTTATCATCAAACTAAAAGATGAAACAAAAAACTTTATATGACAAAATAAATTTATATGAATCTACCTGAGCAATTGTAGGCATTTTGTTGATACAAATTAAAATTATTATTCTTGAGACCATTTTGGGTTGCATTGCCTGTTGTATTAGCATTGCTAAACTGCGATTGAGACATGATTGAATTGGGCGGGTTGGTGTTGTCAAATGCGTAATTATTACCAGGATTTCCGCTTATTTCATCGTGGTTATCGAATGTATTTTGCTTGAACAGCATGGAAGACGATGATACATTGGTCGAATTGGCTGTATTGTTGAACGAAGTCATCTGCAGCAGAGACGGAGCTGGTATGTAAAATTGGCACGAGTTCTGCGAGTTCATTTGATTTGTGGTTGAGTTAATGCTCGCGTTTGCCTGAGAAGTGGCCATTGTTTGTGAGGTGGTGTTATTTGAGGTGGTGGATGTGGAATTAGATGTAGCATTGGAAGATGAACTGGACATGTAGCTTAAAGGTGGTGGTGGCCCACCAATGCCATTTAAATTCGAATATATTTTAGGATGGTTTTGTTGGTAAATGTTTGTATTGTAGGAACCTGGTGGCGGAAAAGTCATATGAGCATAGAGCGTGTCTCGTTCAAATTCGGACACTGAGTCAAAATCAGCCTCGCTCTCTTCGTTCAAAGTGAACAAGGTTTGTCCATTTTGAAACTGACTAGTTTGATTGAAATCGCCAAAGACATAATAGCACTGCTCGGAAAATCTCATCTTATTGACCGCGTGTCTGATGTAGCCGTGTTTTAAAAGGTTGCACGCGTATTTTCGGGCATCTCGTCGGTCCGGAAAGCCTTCAACATGGTACAAGAGCCAGTCGACTACATCCGAGCCGATAAATGCCATTGGTATGGTTATTTTGAGCCAGTTACGGTCCCGAATGTCCAGACCGGAGTCGGGTGCTGCCATAGATCTAACCACAACTTCCATGTCCGTGTTGGTAGTTAAATTTAGCTGTTCGTTGCCTCCGTACCGGGTTGAATCTCCACCGTTCATTGTCGTAGTCGTTGTTCCCATAAAACCATTTCCATAGTTGTGGTGGCCTTGGACATTAAATGAATTGGTGAGTGTTGTATCTGCAATTGATGTTGTCAGTGATGATGTAGAACCGAATGAGGATATGGAGTGGTTTAGCCGGTGTTGATGTGTCTTGAGGCCTCCGTTTGGATAAATGGCATTTGAGTTCATGTAGTTTGATTGACCGATGCCAGTGTGCGCTTGGGTATGTGCTACCCAAGTCGATGGGTCTATTGGACGCACTGGTTCTTGTTTTGAGACTGTGAAGTAACCTTTCGGATTGGGATCCCAACATTTTGCCACTACTAGTTTAACTGGCCTTAAAAAACTCAAAAATGATAAAAACGTCATTAGAAAAAAATTTTTATCAAATTTTTTTGTCCTAATTACTAAGAAACAATTTTTTAATTTTGAATCTCGAAATTCTTCTTTTTATTTTTTGCCTATAATTTTAATAATGCTAACCCTAAACCCTTGAGTTTTGATTTTTTTTATTTGCTGTCTGGAATTTATAAGTAAATGAAAAAGTAAAATTATTTGTGGAAATAAGAAGAGAGCTGTTTGTTTGTCAGATTTTTTTGGGGTCGTTTGATTGATGGTATTGTAAAAGAATGATTGAAAACAGTGCTCTTAACTTTTATTATTTAAAAACCAATTTAAAATTTCGAAATAAAAAATGCTTGTTTACTCAATTCTACGTCCTAATCATTTATATAAACAAAAAAAAGATTTAAAAATTTTTATAAATTTATTTTTTAAATTTAAATAAATTTGCTTGTCTATTTCTGTTTGTTATTATTGATCTAAGTAAACATAACTTTTTACAAAATTTTTTTTTTAATTTTCACAAGTTTTTCGATTATTTCAAACAAAATTTTTCCAAAAAATGAATATTTTTTGCTTAGTTGTGTATTTTTTTGGTGATAAAAAAGATATAAAAACCGTGTTTTAAATTTAAATATTACAGAACAGAGTTAAAAAAATTAACAAATTATCATTTCCGAATAGGTCGAAAAATATTTTTGAATTAAAATATCAAATAAATTGCTTGGATCCGAATAATTTTAAGTGAAATTATTTATTAATTTTTTTCTTTAGATTTAAAAAATATGATGATGTTTGAATTCCCAAAATAAAAACAGAAACAGTCTTTTGTCTGAAATTTATGTGAATATTTTAATGGATATTTTTTTCATAGAAATTGTTAAGCATTTTTTAAAACTATTACAATTAAAATTTTTTTTGATAGCAAGAAAATTTATAATTTTTTTTCTACAAATGAACACTATCGCATATTAATATTCCATAGAAAAATACTATCATAAATTTTCATTGAAGTATTAATTCTATTTTAAATCTTATTTTAAATATTTCAGATTGAACGTTTACCAAAAAAAAATCGGTAAATTTCTGTATCTAATATATCTAGATCTAGAGCATCTGTTCCTAATAGATTTCTTAAATCTTCTTTTAAGTCTCAATATAATTTTTTTTCTTCTGTGTGTAGTTTCGTTATTAAAGAAAAGACTTTTTTAATTAGATTAAATATTGAGAAATAAAGCTGGAAAATTATTATAACTGAAATATTTATTTTTGACCAAAAAAATTAAAAATTTACATACCCAGGTTTCATTACAGCTTCGCGAAGGACTTTTACAGCATCATCATTGGACATATTTTCAAAGCTAATATCATTAACCTGTAAAATCATATCCCCAGGCTCAATACGGCCGTCGTGTGCAACCGCTCCTCTGAAACAAATAAATAAAAATTAAGAAAAAAATTTTGTCTTAATAAAACATACCCGTTCATTATTGAACCAACATATATTCCACCCTCTCCGCCTTTATTACTTTGTCCAACGATGCTGATACCAAGAAAATTGACAGTGTCCATATTTAAAGTGACTGTAATGATGTTCAAGGACATTGTGGAGTCGGTTAGACTCGACATGGACGAATGTAGTGAGTTGGGACCCTTTAAGTAATTGGCATGCGGTATTTTGTGTTTGTGTCGTTTTCTATTACGGTTATGACCGTATTTTCTGGACGCAAAAGTCGATGTTGTTGTGTCGCCGGTAATTGACGAAAATTGGCCATCATCATCATCGTTTTCGGAGTCAAAAAATGTTGTCGTGTCTGTCTCACTGCTAAGCATGGACGGTGCCGCAGTTTGCGTCATAAAATTCGAATCGCAAATTTCGCTATCGTCCTCGCTGTCCTCGTCACTAAATGAGTCCGAATGCTTTTGACTTTTTTTAACGTGATGCACACCCGGATGATGATAGACATGATGACCACGCTGATAATGATGACTATCTAGTGACAATTTTTGCTTAACCGGTCTGACATGATGGTTGCCATGGTTACCTATAAGACAAAAAAAATGTACATATTTATTTTAGGCTCTTTTTACTAGCAACTACTTACTGAACGAATTGAAACGAGGCTTAGAGTCGTGTTTATGATTGGAAGTGTGTTTGTGCGACTTTTTCACTTTAAGATCACCAAATGCGTTGATCAGTGACTCGGTCTCAGTGCTCGTTTCGTCATGATGGTTCAAGTCTCTGGAAAAAGGTAATTTTGTTTATTTTTCAAATAAGAAATCCATAAAAAAGTTGAAAATTTAATCAATACTTTAAAGGGTTGACTTGAGCGCGTGAATTCTTGTTTTTGCGCGAGTTCAAAGTGTCGTGATTGTCTCGCTTGGGTTTTAGTCTGTTCAAATCAAAGTTTTCAATATTCGATTGCTCGTCCTGGCTTTTGCTCTCGAAGCTTTTATTCGATTTGTTCTCATCGACTTGGATGAGCCATGCAACCACACGGCCTTTGACCGAAGGCAGCACCGCGTCATCGTCTGACAGCTCTTCTTTGACCGTGCCAAAATCATCAACTATAGCCTGAAAGAAATATTTGGTGTTTTTGTTTGCGAGTCCGCCGTTCAGTGCTTGCTTGAAATCTTTTAGTCTTGCCTTTTCGGGCGCAACGTTTATTGTGATCAAATATGGCATTGCTGAACCGTTCGTGTAGTAGATAATTTTGGTAGCTTCCATTTCTATTCGGTTGGTAATGTGTGCTTGTGGCTTTGGTGTGTGGATAGGCTTCAATTCATTTGGTAGTCTAAAGAGTAAAGGTTTATTTAGATTAGAATGGAAGAATCTATCAACAAGCCATTTACTGAACTTGTTAATCTAATAATCATTTAATGTATTTAAGTGTGAGTTTTGTAATGCATCGTTATAGTCGTTAGCGAACAAGCAATATGTCGATATTTAATTGTATAAACTCTGTATGTTAAACTAATCGTATAGGAAATTGGTTGATGAACATTTTAAATCGGACTATTACTCAGAGTATACACGAACATTAGATTATGTCTTAAATTTTTTTTCTCCCTATCCAACTAAATTCATTGATACTTGATGTTTGACTATTTGTCTGATTTAAAGATATTTATTATTCATAATTTTGACGGTCAGTTAAAATATAAAATTTTCCGTAGAATTTAATTATAAAAGCAATTTTTTTAAATAAAAAAATTTTTATTCTAAAAAATCGCTTTTAAAAAATAATAAATTCAAATGACTAGCAATTATTTAATTAAAGACTTCCTTTAAAACGTAATCTCAAAGGAAAATTTTTAATACTTATAAAATTATTAGGAATCTTTTGTTTCAAAAAAAAATCATTGTATATACCAATTTTTTAGATTTCTTCCTACTGTATTTAAAATTGTTTTTTTTTTTTATTTTTGGAAATTTAGAAAAAAATTAAAATTTTCATTATTTTAAAAGTCACATATTCACGAGGAGACTTCAAAACTAAGTTTATGCTGAAAAAATCAGTTTCGCTACCAAAAACATAAAAAAGGTCATTTGCCTTTTAAATTTTAAACCCTTGATTTAGTGTCATTTTGAAGTTTATGATCAATTTTGATGCTCAAAATGATCATTCTGAGTTTTAATTATGGAATGAATTGTTATTTCTTAATATAATTAATGCAGAGGTTCATTTTTGGATGTAACATTTTTTTGTTAAATCTAATGGTTACTTCAGCAAACAAAATTGCAGAGTGACACCATCTAAAAGATGCTATTTTTAATTGAATAATTTTTTGCAGAATTTTGCAGAATTATTCAGAATTTAGCTTAAAATTTAACAAAGTATGTTAAATCCAAAAATGAACTTCTGCATTAATTCTATTAAGAAATAACTATTTATTTCATAATTAAAACTAAGTATGATCATTTTGAGCATCAAATATTGATCATTAACTTCAAAGTGCCTGATTTAGTCCATAATATTTAATCATTATTTATTTTTCATTTTTTAAAAATTAAAACTATAGTAATTACCAAATTTCATTGTAAATTTTTCTTTTATTTCGCTATTTTGTTAAGAAAAGAAATTCAATTTCAACTTTTGCATCCTCTACTTACATATTAATTGGTCTACTGATTGATAATTATAAAATAAAAGATTCGTAAAAAGAGAAACTATTAAACCGGAATTAAAAAATAACAATTATTTCGTCTCATTTTCTTTATAAATTTTGATAATTAATAGAATGCTTTCCCATTAACTTTATATGCTCTTCGACACAGCGTTTAAGGGTTTAGTTAAGATAAAATTAGAGTTAATTTTTAATTTAATTTTTCTAATTTAATGACAGATTAATGAAGCATTAAAAATTTTAGTATCCTATCACCTCATGTAAAAGAAGGATCGATCCTCAAAGAAGTTATCTTTTAAAAAAAAAATCAGATAATTGAATAATGGAAGTTTTCACATCAAATGATCGAATATTTGTGATATTACGGAATCATTATTATAAAACTTACATGTAAAATACCTTTACTGTAGGAAAATAAGCATTTATTATAATTAATTGTTCCAGTCTTTTATTAAGCACCCTTAAATTGTTTAATAAAGTATCTGAATTAAATATATTAAAAATTGGATTGAAAAATACAATCCCTTTCAATCTCGTAAATAATATCTATTTTAAAATTAAAAGAAAAAATTTAAAGAAAAACACTTCTTTAAGACAAAAACTTATTGACCAAAATATCAAATATTTTGCCCATAATTTTTTTTTCTTTTAAATCACTTTAAATTTTCATTATAAAAAAGTATTTTAACTTTTTAAAAATCAGTTTCTCAAAAAAATCAAAAAAAATACTTAGCTGAACATTTTTTAGCATCGAATTTAATATTTGAGAATTCTCTTGACTAAGATTAAAAATTGCAAATCTTTAAAAATTCAATACATTTGGTAAACTAAAATTCAACTCGAATGGAAAAAAAAATAAAGTCAAAAATGTAACAAGCTTATCGTTGAAAATAATGATAACTTGAAAAGTTCAAGTGTCTCAAATACTTTTTTTATTTTTAATTTCGTGTTCCTTCAATTGATAATCCCAACATTTATAATATTTTCCTTAATTGAATTCTGAAAAAATTTTTTTTGTGATTAATATTTTTGATACCGTAAGTGATCAATTAAGTTAAAATGATCCAAGCCCAAACTTTAGTACATTCTGGCAAAAAATTCATAAACATTTAAAATCTAAAAATTCAAAAATATTAAATTTGATGACCAATTGATGAAGAAAATTAAAAAGCTCAATCATTAAGTCAATCACCTCAAATTCAAAAAGCTAATTTTACAATTAAATTTGGAAAATTATTTATTTTTCATTTTCTCATCTTAAATGCGGCTACTAAAACTTAACTTGGCTACAAAATTTGAACCTTTGTATAATAATTCTATGAAGTTTTTTTATGCCTTTAAAAATTAAAATCTTAGTTTTGTAAACCTTTATATTCTATTAGAAACAAAAGAAAATAAACAAGAATTTATTTAATTCTTTTTCCGATTGTTTTTAGCAAGATGAATAGTTTTAATTTTTATATTTTTGATAAATTGAATATAATTCCTTTTAGTTAAAAATTAAACTCTTAATTATTTTTTTTTTAAATTGATTGATAACATACACATACATACCGACTTTTTTGTCAATAATATCTTTACTCAATTTGTTTTTTACTATTTTTTGCCGAAAATCGTCTGTTGATTACAAATCAGCGAGAAAAAATTTAATGCGAATTGGTGCAAAAAGTGTTAAGGTACAAGAGTTATTATAGCCATCACCCTAATATTCAACAAGAATATTAAAACTAAAGATAAATTATATCCCTAAGGATAACTTTATTAAATCAAAAACAAAGAATTAAAAGAAAAACAACAAGAGATCGGATTGAGTAAATCGAAAAAATCTAAATCTTTTTATATAAAGCACCATATTTATAGTCATAGTCTATATAGCAATCACAAAGACTTCTACTACTAAGCAAACTATTATTAAACGAAACTGTTTCATAGCATTATTTAATGTTAAAGAGAACTCTTCAGACAAATAGTTGTATCTATAAAGTAGGAGTAACTACAAAGGATTTAGGTAAAGTGAATTTTATTTGGAGTTTGGATTAGATTCGTCTATGATAGTTGTTTTAATTTAAACTTTTTTTGCATCTTGAAAATCTTATTTAATATATATTTGTAAGATCCAAACTTTCTTTTAGCAAAGAGGTTATCGAAATTTTAAGTTGATTCAAATAAAACAAAAAAAAATCAAATAATTTTCTTAAAAAATAAATCATATTAAAACTAAAAATGTTAATAAAATCAGCGGTCATTGCAAACCTTCAAAAAATACAAAATTCACTTTTTTAACTTAGAAATAATTTTCTAAGAAATCTGAATTTAATTAACTTTAAAAATCTTAACTTAGTCACTATTTAAAAATATTTTGACCAAAAAAATTTATGATTAGACTTTAAATGCACTCCAATATCATTATAAAAAATATAACTTAAAAAAATATTTAATATTCTTTAGAAGTGATAAATCACCTTCCAGCCAATTTTATGACTTGATTTTATCACATACATCATATTAAAAATACTATGGACTACTAGCTTTAAAAAATAAATGTTCGTATTGGTTTTTTTTTAATAACAAGTCTTAATATCACTGTTAAAAAAAAACAATGATATTTGTTTTCTTAATAATTTACTACATTAATTTAAGAAAAAAGAAAAAAAATGTTGTTAAGATAAAGATATTTTTCTAAATTATTGCTTTGAATAAATATCCAATATTAAAGCTTTAGATTTTTATAAAACTTAACCTACTTTAAAAGTGTCATTTAAAAACAATCAGCGTTAAAATTAAAGCATACAACTTTAAGCTTTTTATCTTATCTTTTGGAAAAAATTGTAAACAAATATTCAGATAATCGATAGGGAGAACAACATTTTACAATTAAAAGTTTTAATGATTAAAAAAATTGTCTAATTTTTATTTTGGCAAATTTAAAAATATTAAACGAATGTGGTTTATTTTAAATAAAGAATTCAATTATAATTTTTAGTTTATTTAATCGTAAAACCTAAGATAAAACTCATAATTTTTTCTCATTGAGACTCTTGTCCGAACACAGCATAACTTAAAAATTTAATTTTAAGAAAAAGATGACGTTGAATTAAATTGTCAAAAAATAATAAATTCAACTAAAATCTACACTTCTGAAATTCCTTTAACGGCCTAAATTCTTTTAACAAAAATATAATGTATAAAATATCACTATTTTTTTAAATATACTTTATTTATTCTAGCTCATTTCTTTTAGTTGATTATAAACCCCTTGTGGGAAAAATAGTTAGCATCTTTTTTAATTGCAATAGGAAGTTTTAAACGATACAAAAATACACTCGCCTTAAATAAATAAGCTTCAATTGAAATGAAAAAAAAACTGAAAAAACTATCATAATAAAAATTTTTCATATAAATTCTTGATTAAAAATTTTGGAAAAAAAAAATTTTAATTCTATCATTGGAATAAAGGTGTTAAATAAACTAGCGCTAGCAATTCCCAAAGATATTTCAAGATGAAAGAAGCAGAAAATTGAGAATTTAATTTAAGTTAACGAAAACTTATCAATAGATTGAGATCGTTTGAATTTAAATACCGGCTATGTGGGGCTATTAATTAAATTTTTTTAACTTTAAAAGATATTTTTATTCAACGATCTCAGCATGACTTGTGTGAAGTCTTCCAGAGAATAATTATCTCGGTCGAAAATCAAATATTAAATAATTTTGCTAATGTGCATCTAAAAAAATCTAATTTGTCTATATTATTAAATTATCAATCACTATGTAGCTTTATTTTATTCTAAAAAAAATAATGAAAAAAATGTGGTTTTCAGTAATTGAGTTCAGTCATACTGGCTTAAAATAGAGATTTCAATTAAAAATGAAGTAAAGAATTGGAAACTAGCAGAGAGCGATAATGAAAGACTCAAATTCTCTCAGTCTACATAAATAAACTATTTAGTTCAAGTGAAAAAAAATTTTATGAGTTTTTTCGATCAGAATTGTAAATTTTTTAACAGTTCGAAGTAAATATTCTCATAGTTTCAAACAACGAAAATAAAAAAATAAGAAATTTAATATTATATGATAATGAAAGCAATTTAATAAAAATCTGCTGACCTAAAAATATTCTATTAATATGTAAAATTCTAAAATTGATTCTTATGCAATGAAATTTAATATTTTTATGATTATTCCATTAAGTAATTATAATACTTAATTTTTTTTCAAACTGATGTATTGTTGGCATACAGGGTCTAGCTGTTTAAGGCGATTTTTTAATTTTTCACCAAAATTTATCAGAAAAATAAAATAAGTTAGTGAATGTTAAGAGAAAATTTAAAATTTCATACAAAATTAGTGTTAGTTAGCAGACAATCTTCAAATAACAAAGTCTAAACAAATGGTATGAACTTTTCGATTAAAAGAATTTTATTCAGTGGCATGGCTTCATTGTGGTTAAGAGTAGTGTTGGGATCCGGACAAGCGGACCGGCCAAAATTTTCAGAAACCGTGACCGTGTCCGCATTAGCCGGAAACCTTTAAACGGGCGGTTATTTGGCCGGTCAGTTGAGCGGTCTATTTTTTAGACCGCGAAAATAAACGTATCAACTTTTTGGCGGGTGGTCACTTACTATTTTATAAAACTTGGAAAAATAAAAAAAAAACTTAAAAAACAATTTAAAATAAATTAAAAATTTTTTTTTTAATTTTTTTAAATCATTGTTTAAATTATTTTTTTTTAAATTAAAAACATTTTTCGGAAAAAATATCAATTTAAGTGGCTAACCGGCAGAAATTTGGCCGTATTTTTGACCGTTCGTATTTTTTAGGCCCTTTTTCAGACCGTACGTTTTTTATTTTTTGGCGGTCCAAAAACCGTCAGTGTAATCGACCGGTTTGTCTTGACCGTATCAAATACTAGTTAAGAGGATCAATCCACCTGCTAAAATTTAAAAAAAAGGCGACAATTTTAATTTGAAAATAACACTATAAAAATTTTAATAAAATGAATTCTAAATTTTGAAAATAATTTTGCTGAATTTAGTAAGTAAATGCGTTTACAATAATTAAAAAATCCCTTTTTGAGCACTAATTAATAAGGATTTTCCAAATATTTTATATTTTTTTAGAATCCCGATTTTTAATTTCTAATTCTGAAAGATAATTTTCGGTATTAAATGAGGTAAAATATTTAGAAAAAATTAAAAATTATAACTTATTTTCGATCTCAATAGAAACAGAAAAAATTTTCTTAAATATTACGTTTTCATATTATGAAGAGTATTTGCATAAATTTTGACCATTCTGTCTTATGCAAATACGGTTACCAGCGTTAAATAAAATTTTAAAAATGTGCCATAAGAATTTTATGATAAAATTATTTCAGATAACCTTTATTTTGGTTTTTAAAGAATAAATTTTTAGTCATTTGTTATATGTATAATATTGTTATAATATTGTTGATTTTTATTGATAATAAGATAATAAGATATATTGGTGAATTAGATATAACAAATCTATAAAGTATTCCCTTAAAAATTCAAAAATTTTGCTTTAATTTCTTAACCATACCGTTTTTAAATAGTACAGTTTTCAAGGCGTACTAAGTAAAGAGAAAAGTGAAGTCTTTTTTTTTACAAAAGTTTTATAAAAGATTTTATTTTTATAATGTTAAATTAAAATTAGTGATTTTTCAGAGATTTCATTCGACCATTGTTCACAAATATATTTATTTAAAAATTCAAAAAAAAAAATTTTCCAGCATAAATACATTTTCGTATTTATTATATTTTTAAAATAATTCAACGAACAATCATTTACAAAAAACGTACTATGGAAACGTAAAATGAGACGACTAATTAATTCTTTAGAAAAAAAAAAACACAGTAATTAATTAGGTATTAGTAGTAGTAGTAGTAGTTGTTTTGACTGCAGCTGGCTGCTGATCCAGCAATCAATGCCTGCTTTAAAGCTGTTAACATTGGAGGCTT
This sequence comes from Brachionus manjavacas, assembly GCA_019054805.1. Taxonomy (NCBI): domain Eukaryota; kingdom Metazoa; phylum Rotifera; class Eurotatoria; order Ploima; family Brachionidae; genus Brachionus; species Brachionus manjavacas. Next base: position 7,922,113 of record JAHQIY010000003.1, on the reverse strand, counting down.
CAACTAATTGATTTGGCAGGTAGTTCGATCTGTTAGCGGTTCTTTTGAAATAAAAAGTTATCTATTCGTTGGAGCCTCGAAATTTCTTTGTGATTTTTGAAAGAGTGACCTCTTCCTTGGATTTTGGTGACATTAAAATTGTTGCTTTTTCAACCAATTCTATTCCATGCATGAACTTGTATAATTGAATTAGATCACCTCTTTTTCTTATTTCCACCATATTTGGAATGTTCAAAGCCATCAATCTGTTTTCATACGGTTTGTTTCTAATTGAAGAAACAAATTTCTTAGCTCAGTGTTGAATTCTTTCAACATTCTTACAGTCCGACTTAAGAATTGGAGACCATACAGGCACAGCAAATTCCAAAAAAGTACGAAAAAAAGCTAAATAAAATGATCTAAATAACTTACAATCAAAACTAGCGAATGATTTTCTGATGCGACCCAACATTTGATTTGCTTTGTTTGCAGCCTCTATCACTTGATTTTTCCATTTAAGATTTGTATTGAAAATAACTCCAAGATCTCTTTCGGATTCTGACGTTGATAACTGCTTACCATTAATAAAATAATTGAATTTTTTGTTTTTGTGACCAAAATGCATAACCACACATTTGATGTGCTGAAGAGAATAAGGCAATCTTGAGTTCACTTGAAAATTCAATCAAAATCTGATTGTAGTTTCACTACGCTTATTTTTGATACCATTTGCCAGAATATTTTAGTATCATCTGCATACATTTGACAACATTCTCTATTCCTTTTGGTAGATCATTGATTTACAAAACGATCAATAGTGGATCAATCACTGACCATTGTAGTACATCGATAAAAATCTCAACCCAATCCGACAAAATTTCACCTTGAACAACTCGTTGTCTTCTATTTTTCAAGAAAGCTTCTATCCATTTTAGTGTCAGACCATCAAAGCCAATATAGCTATAAGTCGTCTATGCGAAACAGTATCAAATTCTTTCGCAAAATCTAGCAGAATTACATCAACAGGAATACTTTTGTCTAGACTTATTGAGATGAAATCTAGAGTTTCCAGAAGATTAGATGTACATGACTTTTTCTAGACAAATTCATGCTGTTCTTTAGATATAATATTATTCCTATAAAGATAGTCTTCCATTTTGGTTCTTATTATGCTTTCCATAATTTTGCACCGAATTGAAGTTATATATAATTTTGCACAGGACAATAATTTCTGGCCGTTGATTTATTAGCATTTTTAAACAATGGTGAAATATTTGCTGATCTGATTTTTACTGGAAGCTGACTATTTGATAAAGATTATATTTATATTACTATTAAATTTCTTATATTTTTACGTAAAATTTCGAATTTTTATCCAAATTTCCCAAAAATCCTAATGTCAAATCAATACTGTATCTCTCAAAGTAATTAAATTTAAAAATACTGATTTTACCTTCAAATTTATTTATAAAATTAAAACACTGATACTTAGTTTAACAAAAACGAAAATTTTTAAATTGAAAAGATAAAAATATGAAGCTCAGACAAGTGTGCCAGATCTAATTTTGCGCTGCGATACCAAGAAATTTTTAATTTTCTATTTTCTATTTGATTGTATAATTGTCGCTTAAAAATGATATTCTTCGCTAACTATATTTCTTATTTGTTTCGGGTCTTGTTGCTTATATGGCCAATTAACTTTTTGTCAATTAGTGGCCAAAAAACCCAATTTATTGAAAAAATAAAAAAAATTTCCTGTCCAAATAAAAAAAAATATGGCCAATTTCAAATAAAATCATCTAATTTTTTCTTTTCCTTAAGTTATAATTTTTATGATTTATGCAATTATTTTCAGTCTCATTACCAAAACTGTCAATTACGTCTTTCCTTGGTTGCAATTTCAAACGATTAGAACATTTAATACAATTTAGTTCGCTAGAAATCAACTTGCGATCTTACAACCATGAGATAACTTCTAAGTTATCTTTGGATTCAAAGATTTCATTTATTTTTGTCTGTTTATCTGATGAATCATTCATTTTTAAAATTTTTGTTCTTTAAGTTTTAATTTTTTCTTAATTTAAATAACAAACAAACAAACAGTTGAGGTGCAAATTTAAGTTAAAATTTTTTATTTTAAATGTTGTCATATTTTGGCCAGATAAAAAAAATTAGATTTTATTTTAATCTTGATTATTTTAGGAACTTTATCTTGATAAAGATAAACAATGTTTTGAATAAAATGATTTTACATTTCTAATTTTCCTATTAGCTGTCTTTCCTATGAATTACTTATTAAAATTTCTATTATATTTTCATGAATCATTTTAACAAAAAATCAACGAAATCTTTTCCTATAAATTTTTTTCCTACCACCCTATTTGAAATTAGACAAAGAGTATTCTTTTACTGATCCTTGTGATTTTTTTCGCTAACCTGTACTTTACTCCCCGTATACCTCTAACTGGGCCTTCAACTGAAAGTGAACTAGTGAGCTTGTTCGGGTAATGCCAGTCAACAATGCTCAATATTTTCGAAAATTTAAAGTACTCGATTAAAATGTCTCTCTAACTTTTCCCTTGAAGAGTTGATAGTTCCAAAATTTTTAGCATTTTTTCGTAAAAAGGTTCTTTTATCATCTCAACAAGCTTAGTGGCTCTAATCTATATTTTTTCTAGGATTTTTATTTAATTTTTAGAATGAGGATACCAAGCTTCTATTGTTTACCTGCCAGAGGATAGTTGAGACTTTGTTTGGAGTGTACGTCGCTTGTTAGCTCCATTTTAAGTTTAAACAAAGGACAATACCGAGATCACGTTCTTTATCAGTTCTCTAGAGTGGCTTACCATATTTAAAAATAGCTTTTGGATAGCCATTGCTTTGCACTGCTCTTCTTTAAATTCATTAATCAAATATTTGGCCATTCTACATCTAGTTAGAGACTTTTAATGTATATTTGGTCATGTAGTCTTCAAAGTCTTCAAGAATAATCGAGAAAATACGTTTCGTCCAATCCCTAGACGTCATGATTTTACGTTAGAAAGACAATTAGTAAAGAACTGTGAGCAAAGATTTAATTTTTTCAACAACAGAGTAGTCAATGTTTGGAATCGACTTAACAGAGATGTTATTAATTCTGATAAAGTAAATATTTTTAAAAACAAAATTGATAAGCTTGATTTAAATTATGATGAGGCTTAATTATTATATATTAATAAACAAAAATTATGTGATTAAACCTAAAATACTTTTTTTTACCGTAAAATTAAGAAAAAAATAATAAAAAATGAGTAGAAAAACTAAAAAATTTTTTAATTATATTTAAAGCTATTTCTCAAGCAAATAATGGTAAAACAATTTTTGTTTATTAAAAATCAGCGTCATACATTTTTAAACTTGTCTATATCATTTTTTAAATGATAAATAATAAAAGGGAAAAAGAAAATTTTTAAGAGGGACAAAACATATTAAATCTGTTGATTGAAATAGAAATTATTTAAAAAATTCAACTTTTGTTAAACCTGAAAGAGATTTTACTCAGTAATGAAAATTAAAAAATAACATATAAAATAACAAAAAAATAAATTAAGTAATTTTAAATGATCTTTACCTTTATTAGCTTACACTATATTATCTTTTACTTCGATTTATTAAACTAAGAAACATGTAGAGAGGGTTAATGAATGATATTTATTAATTAATGAAGTTAATTAATTAATTAATTGTTGAGCTCTAACAATTTGCATAGTTAGTGAAATAACTAAAAATATTTCTCTAAAGCACTTAGAATGGAATCATTATTTAAACCCATGAGTTCATGTCAAGAACACGGGCTTATAATTAAATCAAGATGTTAGCTATTATATAAATGTTTTTATCAGCATCTAGGAGCGTCTATTTTCTGAGATACGTGACAAGTTTAATAATTTTTTTATCTATGCGCATCAATTTAAAAGTTGATGATCAAGTGATACGTAAGGTGTATTACGAACATGTCTTAATTTGAATAAAATTTTTTCAAAAGAAAAATTTAATCTAAATTATTAAATTCCGTTATTAACTATTTTAGATAATTCTTTCTTCACTCATTATTCATACACAAAAACTAATATTAAAAGAAAAAAATAATTAGCTGTTAAGAATGTAGCTGTAATGTAGCTGCTGTTAGTAATGAATGTAGCGGTAGCTGCAGAGTTTTTTTTTAAAGCGACATGTCATAAGTGAAATCCAAGTTTGAACTTTAATTTTAATGACTTTGGCTTTAATTTGTTACTTTTAAACAACTCTTGGTAGCTCTTAAGAATAAAAAACCCGGTTAGAATCAAGTTTCAACCAAGGTTCAAAAAGGTGAGTGAGTTTAATGTTGAGGCAAAAAAATAAGCTTCAAAAAAATGAATAAAAAAATAAAAATTTAATGAACAAGTTGATAATAAAGTTGCATTTTTTGTTTTTATTGTCATTTTAATTAATCTGGTGTAAATTATCGAATACAAATGTAATTTTTTGTTATTTTCTTAATAAAATTAGGAAAAAACTTATTTATTAAAAATTAGTGATATTCAAACTAAATTTCTGTAAAATTATAACCGTTTTATCTTGTTTCTTAACCCAGCTTTAAACAGGAAAATGTATTTCTAGCAGCTGCGTTTAATGTCATATGCATATTTATTTAATTTTTTAATAATCCACAATATTTTTAAAATTTTATAGCATTTTTACTTGTAAGGCTTGTTCTTTATATTTAAAGTTTTTCATTTTAATGCTAAATAAAATCATTTTTCTGAAAAGATTTATTTACAAATCTGTTTATTTATAACTTAGCGGGTACAAACCCAAAAAATTATTTTTTAAAAATTGAATCGGCACTTAAATTAAAATTTAAAAATAAAATTATTAATTTTTGGGTTTCGCTAATTTTTTATTTTAAGGAGCTAATCTAAATAAATGACCAATCCTAAGAAAAATTATTTATCTTGAATTATCGTACAATTTTTGTCGAATTTTGGAATACATCAAATTCACAACTTAATGCTTAATAATTTAAGCTAATATTCAAAAGAGTTAACTATCAATAAAAAGGTGATAAAAAAAATGTATTTTAAATTCTAATGTATTTTAACATCTATAATTGTAAACTAAAAAAAAAATTAGCTGCGAAAAAAATACTTTATTTATTCAAAATAGATAATTTAGCTTATATAAAATGTATTCGCAATTTGATAAAATTGAAAAGTCAGAAAAATTTAATAGACTAAAAACAAAAAAATTTATGCCTTATGAGATAAACGAATTTAAAAATAAACTTGACAGATTAAATTTAGGAAGCTATTAAAATGGATTTTAAAACTCCATTTCATGTGGTAAACCACATTATAGCTATTTATTTCTTATTATTATTATTATTATAAATAAAAATCAAACGGGGTCCGGGCTAAAGACCTGGTTTAGGGATTCGGGTATGTTGTAGATTAGAGAACTATTTGATTAAAATTAGTAATTAAACTTTTTATGAATTAAAATCTCTAAATTAATTATCCATGTGATGATTTTATTTATCTTCATTTGAGAATTTAATTATTGATATGATGAGTTAATATGCATTCATTTAAGAATAGTTTTATTTATTGCAAATTAAATTTTGCTTCAAACATTAGAATGAGCTTATATTAAGACCTAAAATATTTTTTAAAAAGCATCGAATTTTTCTCTTGGCTATAAGCTCGTGTATAAATCTAAAATGGGAGCTCATGTTGCAGTTAAATGAAAAAATGCGACCTTATCCTTAATTCCCACGCTCACTTTCACATCCTAATTTTATATTAAATTCACTATTTAATCCAAAGAACATCTAAAAAAAATTTATTTAAGAATTTTAAAATGGCAGATTTTAGCTTTGAAATTCCGCCACTTACAGCTCATCTTAAGCCAATATTGGATAGTTATCCTCTCGGTGGCCAAATACTTAAAGTAATTCAACAAAAAATTGCTTAATTTTTAGTTTACTTTTCCTTAATTTTTCTAAAATTAGGAATTGCTTCAGAATGCTGAAGATAGTGGTGCAAATGTGGTCAAATTTTTCATCGATTTCACTGAATATCCATCTGAAACACTTCTTCATCCTGAACTAAACAAATTTCAGGTATTTATTGTTAAAAAATTTGTCAATTAAATCTTTAAAAAAATAAGGGTCCTGCTCTTTTGGTGTACAATAATTCCCAATTTGATGAAAATGATTTTAAATCAATTATATCAATACGACAAAGTCAAAAGAATGACAAGCCTCTAAAAATCGGTAAATTTGGTCTCGGCTTTAAATCAGTTTATCACTTGACAGGTATAATAATTTTTTTGACATAAAAAAAATTAAAAAAAATTTCTAAAAGATCTACCATCTTTGGTGAGTGGTAATGACTTGATTATTTTCGATCCTCACGAGAAATATTTGCGCGAGCATCATGCCAAAAATGCAATGAGATTCCATTATGAACTTGGCAAAGAGAATGCCTATTTTGAAAACTATTCCCATCAATTTGAACCATATAAAAACATTGAACTGAATCCAGGACAAAAAATAGACTTTAAAAATGAATTTAAGGGAAGTTTATTTCGTTTTCCGATTCGTAACAAAGAGGCCGCTCAAGTATCTAAACTATGTTCGACTTATAAAGAAGTAGACAAGATAATCTATGAAGACATTTTGGAGTCTTTTTTTCAAGATCTTAATTTAATACTGCTTTTTCTGAGACGCATAGATTCTATTGAAATCATTGAGATAAAAAATGGCAAGCAAGTCCTCATTGCAAGCACCGCTCTGGATTTTGATGGTTCAAGCCAAAATTTGCGCCAAATTCGTGAGAAATTTTATGACCAACTTGTTGCTTCACTAAGTCCAGAAAAGACAATGGATGAAAAAACCTTTAACAGAGATGACTTAGCTTACAATTTTAAAATTGCCATCAAAACAATGATTTTGGACAGAAATACAAATGAGTATACAACCACAAATGATGAATACTTGATGAGCAGCTTTGTAAAATTTAAATCTTGCAGTGAAGCTTTGAAAAATTTGGCACACAAAACTTCAAATTTTGCAGCATGTGCAGCAGCATACAAATTGGAAAGAAATTTCCAAGATAAGTTTAAACAGAGTCGCTATTTTTGTTTTCTGCCAATGCCGGAAACTATTGAAAAATCAGGCCTGCCGTTGCACATTCACGGCTCATTCGGGCTCCGCGATGACCGCAGAGATTTTAAATGGCTTTCTTCAGATGCCAAAGAGGACCAAGCCGCCAAGTGGAATGAGCTCATGGTGAATGAAGTTTTGAACAAAGTCCTCATTCAGTTGATTGACTATGCCAAAGATTTAATTCAAAATAAAAATTCAGACTTTGACTTGAGTAATTTCTACTATCTCTTGCCAGATATTGGCAATATTGGCCTTAATTGGAAAGATAAGCATTTGAAAGTGTTCTTGAATAGTCTTGGTGAAAATAACCTTGTTCTAAACCGGTGCTGGCAATGGTCAAATATTAACCAAATTTATTTAACAAATAAAATGGACTGCAAAATTGAGGAATTTGGGCAAAAAAATGGCCTGCTATCAAACAATTGTTTTAAGGACACAATTTACAATTGTTTTGATCCGGAAAAATTGTCTGCAATTTCGATTCCGGATCATGTATTGGCAATATTTGAAAGCTATAACAAATTGGATAATTTAAACTATATCACTGAAGAGTTGATTTTAAATCAAATGAGAAAAATGTTCAACTATGAGAGTATTTCTGGTGAGCAAAAGGCTGATCTACTGAATTATATGATTCAGTCAGTATCTATGATCGAGATGCTTGATAAAATTGAACTAATACCTTTAAAAAATGGCAAATGGACTCGATTTAATGAATACTCTGTTTATTATTTCGAAAATTCAGATCTTATGGAAATGTTTAAAGGAATTGATCACTTAATTTTGGATGATAAAAAATTAAATAAGCTCAGTAAATATCATTTGTTTAATAATCTCCTTAAAAAAGATGATGAGAGAATTATTTCTTTTGATCGGGATCAGTTTGGCAGGCTTTTTGAAAAAAGTTTTAAGAGCGAGTACAGTTTTGAAGATATTGAAAGAGTTTGGAGGTTTGTGTTGGCTGAATTTTATGATTCATTGGTGCCTTTGGAGCAGTTGCCACTCGTTCCACATGAACAAGAAGGCAAAATTAATTTCTTAAAATTAAAGGACAGAAAAAATTATATCAAATATTTTATTATTGATGAAAAAAACGAGCGTTTGAACAAATTAAAGCATTTTTTTGAGCGCCACTCAAATGAAAAAAATGGATGCTTGTTTTTTGAGAGACTGCCCCAAGCCATGAGAAATCATCCCCAAATATTCAACTATTTTTCAAATTTCAATAAGGATGGTTTAATAGATTGCCTTCTGGCTTTGGATAGATACTGCTCAAAAACAGAGATTAGCATTAAAGATTTGATCAAAAATGACATGAGTTCGGAACAAAAAGAAATAGTTGCTGATTGTTTAAATTCAGTGGAAAATGTGTCGAGAGAAAATTTTGAATCCTTAGCTCACAAGCTTCCAATATTTAAAGCTATCAATAAAAATAATGAATTTTTTACAATTGAAGATGGCAAATCGAGCTTTCTAAAAGCTCAGCTGGACATTCAAAATTTACCAATTGATCCAAAATTGGTAATCATTGATGCAAATTATGCAGAAAAATTGCTTTCAAAACTTGGCTTGAAAAAGTACAAAATAAACAATCTAATAGAGATCAGCATTGATTATCACTTGACCAAAAAGAATTTTAAAGCTATTACTGCTTTTCTTGAATGGATAATGGTAAATCGATTCAAAAAATTTGATGATGTATCAATAGATAGTTTTTTTCAAAGTTCAATTGCACTTAAGCCAATTTTCACAGACAACTCGAATGAGCCCAAATTTCTAAGGGACATTTATGATCCTAAAGATAAGTTTGTTAAAATTTTTGTCCCCGATGAGCTTCAATTAAATATGGACTATCTAAACGATCTTTTTTATCCCACCTTTCAACCTCACTTAAGACGAAATATACAATTTAAAGTTTTTGAAAAATATTTTCAACAATTGGACTCAAATAAAACTTGTTTATCTCAAGAGGAATTTTTTGATAGATGCAAAATGGTATTTAATTACATGGACACTTTAGAAAATGAAAAAATTAATCCTATAATTAATTTGGCGGCCAAGTACCAATGGCTGCCTTGTGATAATTGTTCAAACTGGTCACAAGCAAAATTTTACAAAAGTACTGAGCTGTGGGACTCCAAATTCAAAAATTTAATAAAACATGTAGAGCCAATTTACCTTCCAGAATTGATCCCGACCAAATTTAAAACAAAATTAAACATCATCTCGTATAGTCCAAATTTGGAAGTTGTCATCCGTAATCTTGACTTTATGATCACTAATCACGAATCTGTTGATTTAAATGATTTAGAGGCTATTTACAATTACTTTCAAAATTTAATTTTGATTTCAAAGCATCAAGCTGATGATTTAAGGCAAAAATTACAATCTCACTTTGGAACAAAATTCTTTATTTTTGATGGGATTAATAGTTTTCAGAATGCGTCAAATTTAATTTGGAAATCGGAGATAGCTGACCTGTCACCCTATTTTACTGTGCTGAACCTAAACACATTTTTGAAAAAATTTCAGTCTTTGTATACAAAAGTTTTTGGTGTTGTTGAAAATTTAAATTTGGTTGTTTTGATGGATTTATTGGAAAAAATAAAAGATGATCCCAAAGATTCCATTTTAATCTACTCACTTTATAATTTAATCGAACAAAAGTTTCAAAAAGAACTCATTGAAAGCAAAGATTTTAAGTCAAAATTTTTACTGCCAGTGATAAATTTAAATAACAATTTTGAATTTGAAAAAATTGAAAACTGTGTTTACCTTGTAGAAACCGATATTCAGGACGGGTTTATCTCGGATGAAGTTTTTTACGATGAAATTTTGTCTCAAAAAATTGATTTGCTGAATCAAAAAGGGTTCAAAATTTGCAATCAAAAAATAAGTACCAAGTTTTTAAGAAAACTAGGAGTCAGCTCATCAATTGAAAAATTAATGGATGTTGAAAATATGTCTATGGAGTCGTTTGGTCAGTACGAAAAAATCACTGATCGCATCAAAGAGCTCCTCGATGGATACAAAGATGGAATTTCAATCTTTAAAGAAGCAATACAGAATGCTGATGATGCCGGTGCGAACATTGTCAAAATTTGTTATGATAAGCGAAAGAGCAGCTTGTGGAAAAATCCTAACAAATTGCTAGATCGGGGTCTAGCTAAATGCCAAGGAGAGAGTTTAATTTTTTACAATGATGCTGTTTTTACAGATAGCGATTTTAAAAATTTGATCAGACTTGGTGCAGGAACTAAAAAAAATTTGAAAGAAAAAGTGGGAAAATTTGGTCTAGGCTTTAACACATTTTATAATGTGACCGATTTACCGTGCATTTTAAGCTGCGATAGTCTAGTCCTTCTGGATCCTAATGTTAAATTTATGACCAACATTATTCGAAACAAGGGTGAGCCTGGCAAAAAAATTAATCTAAAATCTGTAAACCAATTTGTAAGAACTAATTATTGTGATCAGTTTAAGCCTTATGAAAATTTGTTTGGCTGTGACATATTTAACAAAGATTTTTTCTATAATGGAACTTTAATCAGACTTCCACTGCGCACCGAACCAAGTGAAATAAGTTCTCACATTTATAACAAAGACTCTGAGATCGAATCTCTTTTGAGCATACTTATCAATAACGCCGAATCTCTGCTATTATTTACACAGTCTGTTAGCACAGTTGAGTTTCATGTTATACCAAGTGAAGCCACTGGTCCTGATTCTAAGCTTCTTTTAAAATTTGAGAAAAAACCCGAGCTTTACCTGGAAAAATTTCCCAACCCCAGTTTTTGTAAAGAATCACAGTCAGAATTTTCTAGCCAAACTAAAATTCTTAGTGCATGTTCAAAAAATTCCGAATGTGATCTAAAATCAGCAATTATTCTTCGCAGCATAGTGGAATTTTTTGATGAAAATTTTTCCTATCTATGCCCAAAATTTAAGTCTGGTAAACGATCAGGCGAGCACCATTGGCTCACAGTTTCATCATACTTTTCTAAATACTTGATCAAAAACAATCCTGTATTTGAAAATTTTATTCCTTGTGTTGGCTGTGCCGTCAAATTGGAAAAGTTCGAAAATTGTTATTCAACAGTGGACACAAAGGGTCAGACCTTTTGCTTTTTACCACTTCCAATATATTCAAATCTTAAATTTCACGTTAACGCAGCTTTTAATATCACTCGAGATAGACTAAATTTTAATGAAAATACAAAAGATGATAAAGTGTCTGACGAAAAGCACAAATGGAATAGTTATTTGGTACAACCTTTGGTGGAAAATTTGCTCTTAATGATAAATCACTCACTAAACACTGTTAAATTGGATAACGTTGCCATGTTTTTATCAACCATGTGGCCTTTGGAAATGAAGACGAGCTTTTTTAAAGATTTCGAAAAAAAATTTTATGACACGATATGTCTGCCTAATAATGGCCACCGCATTTTTCCAACTGTTTTGAATCAAAACAATAAATTCACCTGCTTTGATCAATCTTTGTTTGTCGATTTTGACTTTAATGATGAAAAAATTCAGTCCAGTGCTCTGTGCTGCCTTAAAAAAATCCATCAGTCCAAATCATTAGTGGTAATGCCGCCAAAGTACTTGGCCATCATAAAAAGCAAAACAACTGATGCCTCAAAATTTGTCAACGATTTCTCTCTACTCAAAATTTTGATATCTAATTTGTCTTCTTTAGATCTAAATGACTATATACAACTACTTAAGTTTTATCTTCTCGAAAAGTGTTTTAGTATGAGCAGTATGACCATGTACGCCAATTTAATTAAGAACGAAAAGTGTATACCAACATGCAATAGGACTTTTAAATTAGTGAATGATTTAATTGATCCAAATTCAAATCAGTACTTTAAATTTCTGTTCTCTGAAGAGGATGATATGTTTCCGTGCGACGAATTGATAGAAAACAATCAAATCTCTAACAAATTGGCAAATCTAGGTATGAAAAAACAATTCCTAGACCATGAGACTGTAATTAAGCTGGCCGAAAAAATCGAATCCTGCAATGACTTGGTCAAGGCTAGGAATTTATCTGAAATTTTGAGTGAATATTTATATGATTATTTCTTGAAATCAATTAACAGGAACTTAAATGATTTAAAAGAAAATTTGGATAATGTCAAATGGTTATTTCCGGTTGCCAAGCCGGAAAGCTGGCTTTTTCCATGGTTCGAGTCAAATAATAGAAAATACAAGCCTTCGGAACTCTATAATAGCAGAGAAAAAAATCTGATCGGCTCAATAGCTCCTTTGTATAAGCAGAAATACTCAAGTTTTATGAAAAATTTAAATAAAGATAATCTGCTCAATTTGGTGATAGAACAGTTTAAATTTCTAAAAAATCACTACGAATCTAGCGATCATTCTTTATCAAAATTTACTCAGTATTTTAGTGAATTTTGTCGATATTTACAAAACAATTCCACGGAAAAAATTTCCATTAATCAACAACAAAAAGTTGACAATCAGATACAAACTTTTAAGGAATCCCTACCGAAAAAATGGATATATTGTGAAAATAATTCTCAAAAGAACAAATTTGTGAGTTTGGATTCGTTTGCTATTCAAGTTCAGAATCCGAGCGAGCCTGATCTCTTACAATTTCCAAAAAACCTCGTAGATGACCACAAAAAAGCAAATTTTTTCAAACAAATGGGTTTAATTGACTTTTTTAGCTTGGAAAGTTTGAGAACAAGGATAGAAAGTTTAAAAAATAAATTCCAAGACTCTCCGCTAGGAGATTCAGAACTGGACTATTGTTTAAAAATAGTAAATGAAATTTTATACATTGATAAAAATCGTAAGGATTCACAATATCTGGACCAAATGATTTTGAACAAACAATTTTATTTGCCAGATGAGAATTGTGTTTTAAGACCCATTGAAGATATGTGCTACGAAAAGTCTTTGAGTTCATTGTTAGCCGAGCACAAAATTTATCCAGTGCATCCGGAAATTCCATTTAAAAGTTTCAGCATCAAAAATTCCAGAGACAAAGTATTAAAAACAATTGGAAATCAGTTATGCATTGACACGGAATTGTTTGGCCAAAAAGAAAGCCTAATCGATCGCATAAGGGACATTCTAAGCAGATATTCTTCAGAGTCAACTATATTCAAAGAGCTTATTCAGAATGCTGATGATGCAAAAGCGACTAAAGTCAGCTTTATTTTGGACACACGAAATCTTGGCACAAGTTGTCTTCCCTATGAAGAAATGAAAATTCTACAAGGACCTTCATTATGCTGCTACAATAATTCCATTTTTAGCGAGGATGACTTGAAAGGTATTATTAGCTTAAGCAAAGGCAGCAAGCAGAAAAGCATGGAAAAAATTGGAAAGTTTGGAATTGGCTTTAACAGTGTATACCATTTGACTGATGTGCCACAGTTCATTAGTAATTTCAGTGATTATGTTTTATTGGATCCAAGCTGTAAACATTACAAAAGCTTGAATGAGACTAATCCTGGAATCAAGATCAAAAATGCCAAGACAAATTTACAAAACGATTTGTTCAGGGATGTTTTAAGCGGATTTGAGCTTAAAGGCTTTGATCTTGAGAACGCTACCATGTTCAGATTTCCGCTAAGAAAAAGCCACTCTGATATATCAACATCAACCTATGACATTCAGAGAGCTAAGAGTTTAATCAAAAGATTTATTGATTCTAGTTGTCATGATGTGATTTTGTTTTTGAAGAATATCCGAGAAATTTCATTTTATGTCACGAATACAGATGGAAATTTAGAAAAAATGGACGAGGTTAAAATCAGCCATGATCGAACTGATCAGTTTGAAAGAGAAAAAAATTTATATCTATATTTCCATTTGAAATCAGTACCAAAAAAAACTTGCTCTTACAAGACAAAAATATCAAGCTCTAATTGTCAAAAAGAATATCTTGTCTTTGAACAATTTGGTTTTGATCCAGAATTTGACCAAGAAGGCCACATAGATAAATTAAAATGCAGACCAACAGATAAATATTTTCCAAATGCATCATTGGCGTTTGATACGGCTCTCATTAAAGCGGAAACTTTAGAAAAAAAATTTAGTATCTACAATTTTTTACCTCTTGAAAGTGAAAAATCTCCACTAAGGTGTCACATAAACGCGTACTGGGCTCTCAGGGAAGAAAATCGAACCAGTCTATTCGACTTTGGCATGCGGACAAAAAATGCAGAAAAAGAAACTGCTGAATGGCTCACTAACTGGAATTTAGGTCTAGTAAATCTGATTATTCTACCATTATTTTTAGAAATGGTCAGAACATTAAAGAACATGCACAATGTAAAGCCTGAAAAATTTTTGGAATTTTATTTTTCAATTTTTCCTGATGTAAATCTATTAACAAATTCTATGAAATCGTATTTTGAAAAATTTTGCACAAAATTTTATCAGAAAATTTGGGACCAAGAATTTATCCCGATTTTTAAAAACGAAATCAAGTGGTTTAAGCCCAATGAATTGTATTTTTCCGAAAAATTTGAAGATCGTTTCAAATTTATTTCATTTTTAAATTGTTTGGAACAACCAAGAGATTATCTATGTGATGTTGTCTGGAAAGCGAATATAAAAATTTGTAGAAAAAATAAGTTGATCAAAATTTTTAAACAAAATGCCAATTTAGATCTTAAGTTAATAACACCCAAGATTTTGGTTCATGGACTAAGAAATTTTGGAGCTGATATTGCTGGCAAAAAAATTCAAGATTCGATTTTTTCAAACATTCAAAATCTGAAATCAATACTCGAGTTTTGTTTGAGTGAAAATAATATTGACTTAACGAATTGCCCCTTATTACTTAGACAAGACGAAATTTTAACATTCTTCAGCTCTCAAAAAAAAATTATAAAACGTCTAAATAATGAATTTAAAGATTGTGGACATCTTTTTTTGCATAGAGAATTTTATAATGTAGTTCCAAATAATAAAATTTGGTTCAAAGATATAGATATCTATGATCTAATAGAGTTAATTCCAAGTATTTTAGACAAAAATATTTATTTAATTCAGGGATCGATGAAATATCCTGAATTAAGTGTGGGAAATTCGAGATTAGTTGACCAAGTTGTTATGTTGATTGATGAATCAATCGCTACTAAGGATAATTTGAACAATGAATATATTTTGGAAAAATTAAAACCAATTGAAGACTGGGCAATTATTTTGGTGAATCAAAAATCCAAAAAATTTTTTATGCCAATTAAAGAAGTTCAAAGAATTGTGAGAGGCTACTCTATTTTATTACTCAAAGATATAGACTTACCTGTCTATGATAATCGAAATTTAGAGAAAAATTTTTTGAACAAAATTGTTCAAGATTTAAATAAAATTGATGACTTAATTACATTTATACAGAACCAGAAAAATCTATATTATAAAATGTTCTCTGGTGAAAACAAAGAAGAATTTCTTAAGTTATTTAACGCAAATATAACATATAGCTTTAAATTAAAGAATTATCAATTCAAGTTGGAAGAATCAGGCCCTCATAATCAATTTTCTATCAAAAGATTCCTTAAAAGTCTCCCCATCTATGAAGACATATTCGGTAAAGTTGATTCAATCGAAAATTCTGAAGTTATTTTGTTAGATTTTTCTGATTTACCATTTGGAAGCAAAATCAGAGATTTTTTTAGCCAAAATTTAAATTCAGAAAATAGCTATTTGTCGGAATTTCTAGATTTCGCAAATCACCGTTCAAATTGTCGCATAATTGAAAAAAAATATGAAAAAATATATCATTTTTTAAATATTGAGCAAACAAGTTTTGAAAATTTGTACTTTATTTTTTTCAAATGGGTTTTGAGCATACCTGACCTCAAGCTGTTGGAGTATCATTTAGACAACTTGTTATCTTTTGGTGTAGAAAATCTTAAAAAGAACCAAAATCTCTGGAATTTGCTTGAAGAAATGAAATTTATCAAAATTGGAAAAAAATTTTATTCTGCTAATCAAGTCTTTGATCCCGAAAATGAACTGTTTAGAAAATCATTAAGTGAATTTCTTCTTCCGGATAGTCTTAATACAAACCACTGGAGACCTTTACTTGACAAGTTGGGTCTCAGACAAAATTGCACCGCAGAAGACTTTATTCTAATTGCCCGAACACTAAGACAAAAATACTTAGAAAAAAAGCTTGATTTAGTTCAACTAAAAGATGTTTGCAGACTTTTTTTTGAAGAAATTGACAAAATTCAAAGCGATGATATTATGAATAACATTAAAGACATTAAGTTTATTCCCATTTTAAATGACGATTGCATTTTGGATTACATAAAGAGTCCGAATTCAATTCATGGCGATTTGATTTGTTTGAACGACTCTATCTGTGGTGTAAATCAAAAATTCTCTTGGTTAATTAAACCGGTGCTTCCTCGCTATATCAACAATTTGGGAAATAACTCAGGAATTGTTGTCGATCTTCCAAATGAGATCTTGGTCAAAAATTTTTTACAATTAATAGCTCTTTTGTCCGAAAATGATAGTTCTAAGTTAAAAAATAAGAATCAGTACAAAAGATTAATGATGTCATATTATGATAAATTTCAATCAATTGAGGATGATACAGTTCTAGATCAGCTGAAAGATAAAAATTTAATCCTAGTTGTAAGGAAAGCTGATAAATCTTTTGACCTATGTAGAACGAATAGAGTTATAAAAAATTTGATATTTACGGACCAAATAGATGACTTTTTTTATAAATTTCCGGAAGAATATACAAAAAATTGGACTTTTTTCCATCAATTGGGTGCTAATGAAAATGTTCCATTTTCTCTTTGCCAACAAGTACTGCAACACTATTACATGACAGAAAATTTTCTGAGCAAAGGAGCATTCAACAATGTTTTGGTAGTTATTAAACATTTAATATTAGAAAATTCGATTGACCAAGACTATTTGCCAAAATTGGACCTTTATTTTCCCAATTCGAGGCGAGAAATGAAGCATCTAAACACGCTCTATTACATGGACAAACCATCTTATGAATCTATCATCAAAAATAGTAATGAAATAAAGTCAATTGTTCTGTTTGATATAAAAGAGCTTATCAATCATTATCACGATACTTTTCATTCTAACTCTGCTGAAAATATGGAGCAAAATCGCAGCAAAAAAGGTAACAGATACAAGAGTATCATGTTCAAACAAGTCTCTTGGATGTCCATATTTGAAAATTTTGAGTATTTTAAAACTTACAGAGAAATGGCACCCAAGCGGTTGTCGGACAAGTTAATTGAAAAACTAAAGGGAGATGGTGGAGAGCGAATCTTGGATGAAAATTTGATGGAAAAGTTGCATTCAGATCAATTTTTCGAATCTTTGATTGAGTGCTTTGAAGCAGTTAATGACGAGGAAATTTTTGACATCGACAAACAATTAAATGAAGATATTAAGAACTGTATCAGATCGATCAGTGTCTACAGAATGAATGATTTAGTGACTCAATTTTACGATTTTGACAACCCAAATAATTTTTTTAAAGATAGTGAAAAAAGAGTAAAAATAGCCAGAATAAAAGCTGATGACGGAAAAGGAATGAACTTTATGATCCGAGAAGATTTTAATGATGAGCTGGATATTCATTTTTACTTGGCCGAAGCAATTATCGACGAAATTAAGAAATTATTTGTTCTTAAGTCTTATAAAAACATGGAAGCAATAAAAAATTGTTTAGGTCGGCGGTCGTATAGATTTTTTTATTTAGTAATAAAATTGCTGAATATAAATGATGATAATTCGCAAAGTGACGTCATTAACAATTATAAATCAGAGTTTCCAATGCCTATTGTTTAGAATTAACTTATTTAAAAAATTAATTTTTTCTATCTTTATTTTTTGCTAATAAATTGATACTAGTTTTCGTTAATACATCTTTATTTATTAATTATTTATTCAAGAGTATTTTTTGGTAATAAAAATAATAATTTTTGATTAATGAATTTAAGTTAAAAATGAGGAAAACTAAAGTTTGAACTTTTAAAATACACAAAAGCGTCTTTATTTGGGGCTTGATTGTGTGCTGATTTACCTTAATTGAAATTAATCTTTTATTTAACAAGCTGATAACGGTAAGGTTTAGGATTAAAAAAAAATAAAAAGAATTTTTTTTTATGCATTTGGTGCAGCACCAACAACTAAGAAAATAAAATATAGGAAATTTTTTTTGTCCAAGTTTGGACTGATCAAGGGCTGATCAAGAACTGAAAATACAAAATATTAAATTAAATTTAAAATGGTTAAAATTAAAAATGCTAAAAATCATTTAAATTGATTAAAAAAGATAGACGAAACAAATTTTAATGTTACTTTGCTTATAACTGTGTAAAAAAAAGAGTCTAGCACAAGGCAGCAATTACTTTGTGATGCTGGATAATTCACAAATCTTTATTATAGGAAACTCAACTCAGTCTTAAACTCCGTCTTTGAATTAGATTATGGTGCTGTTATTAGCTTTAAAAATTTTGAAATTTAAACAGCAAGCTTTTTTTCTTTTGAAAGTTTCAATCAAATTTAGGATCATTTTAAATAATTAATCTATAAGATGCCTATTTTTCTGAACACTGATTGTGCTTAAACAAGTAAAGTGTTTCTATCAAGAAAAAACTTAAGGTTAAAATTTTGAAGGGCAGGCTTTTAAGCGATTTATAATGAATATTATTATTGTCTTGTCCTGCTATATCATTGAATTTTTTTTAGTTTTTAAAATAATAATTTGGAATAAATATTATCTAATATTGATGAAGTGAAAATAATTAGAGCTCTTGAAATTTAAGTAAACATTCATGAAATAAATATTTTTATAAATATTTAAATATTTTGGTGAGCTACCAAGAATCTGATTATTATGATTCTTTTAACAGGAGTATTTAAAAAAAACACATGCTGATATTTTTTTATATAAAAGGATGCGTTATTTTACTATTAGAAATATCTTTGAATTAAAAACTATCAAAAATTATTTAAAATTTCGAAAATGTTGTTTTAATTATGATTTTAAATTTTCTTTAAAAAAACAGCTTTCTGTTTCCATAGAAATATTAAATGATCGAAATTTGAATTTTTATTTTTAAATAATTTTTTATGCCTTCTTAAACAAATTAAGTACGGAATGAAAAATATGAAGCTAAAAGAAAATGATTCTTTGTTGTCCTTTAAACCAGATGAGCATTCGCCCGACCACTATTTAGTCCAAGGTGATTTAGAAGTTGCCGGAATAATGTAAAAGTTAACAATTTAACATAAATAAAAATAATTTTTTAATCATAATAGAGATTGTGAAAATCCCATACATTGCTGCAGATTTCATCCGAATGGTGAAATATTTTCAGTCGGTCTCTCTGATGGCTCTATTAAAGTAAAATTAAAAAAAGTTTAATTTAATATTTATTAATTAAGCTTTTCAGTTGTTCAAAAAACAAAATTGCCAATTGCTATACACTTTGATTGATGATGACATAAGACAAAAAAGACTACCTGTAACAAGTATCCGATTTTTTAATAGACCAAATGATTTAAATCAAGATCACTACAAAATTTTAGTAGCTACATGTAAATTAAAGTAGTTTTTTTTGAAAAAAAATTAAAATTTTACTATAGATGTCTCTGGTTTTATAAAATATTGGCACTATCCAACTAAATCTTGCATTTTTACTATTTTTGACAAAGAGCTGATGCCTTTATCTATTGGATTTAACAGTTCATTTACACGAATGACCGCTGGTGGATATGATAGTAAGATTAAAGTTTATGATGTAGACACCAAGAAACAAATAAACTGTTTAGAGAGCGGGTAAACTTATTCTAATTTTCCACTTATTCTTATCTAATAAAAACCTAAGTGACTATGGAACAACTATAAGTGGTCATTCGAGTAGAGTATATTGTGTAAAATATCATCCGATAGAAAATAATCAAATTTTTAGCGGAGGCTGGGATGATACGGTGCAAATTTGGGACGATCGCATTTCCCATTCACAAAAGTATTTAATTGATTATTTAATTATTTAATATTGATAGATTAAAGTTATATATATGGACCTCATATTTGTGGAGATGCCATAGACATTGATAGTAATTATAACCATTTACTTACTGGTTCATGGAGAAAGAATTCTACTCTTCAAGTAAAAATCTTTGTAACATTAAAATAAATTTTTAGATCAATTTAAATTTATCTTTTTTAGATTTGGGATCTGCGGAATTTTTCTCTGATCCGAGATGTGTTTCAGAACAAGTCGAGCATGATGGTAGTGTTTACTAGATTATTTTATGGCTTTATTTTGGCATATTTTTTTAGATTTATGGTTGTCAATGGTTGAACACGAGCTACATTTACGTGGGTGGAAATGAAAAAAATTCAGCTCAAATTTACGACAGAGGAACATTAAAAGTAGATTGAATAATTGAATTATCTATTTTGAAATTATTAAAAATTATTCAGTCTATAGGTGGACTGTCTGAATTGCTTCATGGAGTTGCATGCATTGATAACGATCATATTGACGACCTACCAAATCTAATAGCTTGTTCTCTAAAAAGATTATTTCTTTTAAAAAGAAAAAAAATTTCTAGTTTTAAATAAAGTCAAAGACTGTAGTAAAACTAAATGTACTTCATTCGTTTTTGTGTAAATTAACAATAAATATTTTTAAAGTTAACATTATTTCAAACCTACAAGACTTGTAATTTTTTAAATTTTCAAATTTTTAATGTGCAGAGATGTGCATATTTAAAATAAAAAAAAGACTAAAACTATGAATATGAACAAGCATGGTTAAAATGTAATTTTAAAAAATAATTTTGGTTATGAAATTTTAAAATGAATAAATTTTTACTGAATAAAATTTAATTTAAAAGTTAATTTTCTTGGTATAAATTAAAATTTGAGTCTAATATTTTGTGTATTTCTTTAATAATTCAGACTAATTTAAAATGGCTGTAAGAGCACTATTCGAGAGTAGCAGTGATATAGGTTGTTTTGCCAAATTGACTAACTCATATTGTCTTGTAGGCATAGGAGCCTCAGAAAATTTCTACAGGTTTTTATTTAAAGCATTTAATATTAAAAAAGTAAATTATCTTTCCAAATAAAGTGTTTTCGAGGGAGAATTGTCTGATCATATTCCAGTAATACATGCCACAATTGGCGAGTGTCGAGTTGTTGGTCGTTTAGCAGTTGGAAATAGACATGGTCTCTTGGTTCCCAGTTCGACTACCGTTCAAGAGTTACAACACATTCGAAACAGTTTGCCGGACTCGGTTAGAGTCAGACGAGTCGAAGAACGTCTATCTGCTTTGGGAAATGTGATATTTTGCAAAGATTTGCAAAGAAACAGAGCAAATAATTGCTGAAGTTCTGAATGTGGAAATTTTTAGACATACTATTGCCAATAATGTTCTTGTAGGAAGTTTTTGTGTATTCAATAACCTTAGTGGTATTGTCCATCCGAAAACAACTATCCAAGAGCAAGATGAGTTGTCTTCTTTGCTTCAAGTGCCTTTGGCGGTAAATTTTTTTTTTCCAATTTAGTAATGACTTGAGTAAATTAATTGTTTTTATAGACAAGTACTGTTAACAGAGGTAGTGATGTACTCGGAGCTGGACTAATAGCCATCCACTTTTATCAAAATGTTTTTTTTTGATAGTCATTGCATTGCGCTTTTCTTCATTAAAATTCATAAATCATATATTTAAATGAATTTTATTTTATTTGTAATTAAAGATTTGATTTTTTTTTTAGAAAAGAATAAAATTTAGAAAAAAAAAATCCGGATCGATAAGACAATCAAATTGTCACCATTTAAAAATGGTATACAAATAAAACTAACCTAATTTTAGTAACAAATTATGCCTCGATTTTCAATCAATCATAAAAAAATCATTAAAATTAAAAGAATATTCAAATAATTGTTTAATTCAAGTCCTATGTTTACCTCGAATATCTAGAAAATACTAATACCGTGTATGACCAAAATGTAAGAATTCTTTTAAATAAAAAAATGATTGATTAGTCTATTGAAAATATTAAATTTCAATTTGTATTTTGATTTTTTTCCAAATAATTTCTCAATAGATAATCAATAAAATTGCAATTCACAACAACATAAATCAATTTAAGTATCATGTCGGATCAACTAACATTAGAAAGAGATTTGAATCGAGCTGTTGAGCTCTTGGAAAAGTTGCAAAAAAGTAAAAATCTGTTAAATTTAGATCAGATTTAGTATTTTTTAAAGCTAATGAAGTGCCACCTCAAAAGTTAGCCGCATTGCAAAAAGTTTTGCAGAGCGATTTTTTCAATGCTGTCAGAGAAGTGTACGAACACATCTATCATACAATTGATTCAAATGGAACACCAGAGCTGAGAGCTAGCGCCACTGCAAAGGTTGCTTCTTTTCAATTTAAAAGAGTCTCTTTTCAAATTAAATAAATTCAAAATAATAAAGGCTACAGTTGCAGCTTTTGCTGCCTCCGAAGGTCACCCGCATCCCAGAGTTGTCGAGCTGCCAAAAACTGCAGAAGGTCTCGGCTTTAATGTGATGGGAGGGAAAGAGCAGCATTCTCCGATTTACATTTCGCGAATTATACCTGGTGGAGTCGCTGATCAGCACGGTGGACTCAAACGTGGTGATCAACTTCTCTCAGTAAATGGAGTGGTAAGTTCACAATTTTCTTTAAATTAAATTTTCTTTAAAAATTTAATCAAGAATGTTGAAAATGAATATCATGAAAGAGCTGTGGAATTGTTAAAAGCGGCTGTGGGAAGTGTTAAATTGATAGTTAGATATACGCCAAGAGTATTGGAAGAAATGGAAGCAAGATTTGAAAAACAACGCATTGGAAGAAGAAATATGAAATAACGGGATCATAGGATTGATCAAATTTTTTAAAAAGCGATTTTTTTAAGCATTTTTTTTAATTTTTTTGTTATTTGTACAATAATAATCAACAATGAGCTGTTAGACTTTGATTTTTACAATTAGTTATCTTTGAAATAAATAAATTTTTTTAATCAAATCTTAGACTTCTAAAAATAAATAATAGATATTTAAGAGTATCGAAAAATAGATATTATCGATTGCTTATATTCACAAAAACATTTTAATTAAGATGCATGTTGAAGTTTATGATCAAAACTTTATATCAAATTGCTCATTTTATATTTAATAATAAATTTCCTGAATATTTAGGTAGAATTTTATAAAATTCTTGATGTAACATTGATTAACATAGTTTTTTAAATTAAAATTTCAAAAACAAAAAAAAATTTAAATTAATAGTATGCTCAAAATTAACTAAAATGATCGATTATTTTTGATTTTTTAGTAAAGTTAATAATGCAAATAAATAAATCTTTTTCTAAACTTAAAATATCATTTGGTTTTTTAATTTTATTATCTTTGCCAAGTTAAGTTTTTTGTCTTTCGGATTTGGTACTCTTTTTAATTCTAAAAATCGATTATTAATCCATTTATTTTATGATCAACTTAAAAAAAAATTTGAGACTGTAGCATAATATGTTAATTCATTACCAATAAAAAAAAATCATTTCGTTAATTCAAGAAATTATTATGCTTATTTTTAATTGAGCATTTGATCATAAACTTCAACATGCCTATTTACCCGTCATATCAATAATTAAATTCTAAAATGAAGAAAATTAAAATCATCATATGGATAATTAACTAAAAGATTTTAATTAATACAAAACTTAATTATTAATTTTAATTTTAACCATTAGTTCTCTAATCTGCAACATACCCGAATCGCTAAACGAGAGCTCTGGCCCGAACACCGTTTAATTTTTATATGATCATTTAATCATTGATGTGTTAAGGATATTGATATTTTTCCTTTTAATTTAACACTAAATAACATTTTTCTCTTGGTAAAATTTACTCTCGTAAACTTTTTTCATTTTTAAGCGACAATTGTACAATCGAATAAAAATTAGAAAATTTAAAATTTCTTTGCATCGTGCCGCAAATTTAAATTTGGTACACTAGTCTGAGCTTCATAGTTTTATCTTTTCAATTTCAAAATTTCCATTTTTGTTAGACTAAGCATCAATGTTTTGATTTTATAAATAAATTTTAAGGAAAAATCAGTATTTTTAAATTTAATTACTTTAAGAGATACAGTATTGATTTGACATTAGGATTTTTGGGAAATTTGCATAAATCTAAAGCACTGAGAATGGAATCATTATTCATATCCATGAGTTCATGTTAAGAATACGGGCTTATAATTAAGACAAGATGTTAGCTATTATATTAATGTTTATATCAGCATCTAGAAGATTACGGACTATTTTAGATAATTCTTTCTTCACTCATTATTCATTCACCAAACTTAATATTAAAAGAAAAAAAAAGAAAAAGATAGTTTAAATTTCAATTGAATCGAAAAGTAAAAAGGGAAGCTGTTAAGAATGTAGCTGTAGCAGTAGATGCAGAGTTTTTTAAAAATCACAAGTCATAAGTGAAGCCCAAGCCAGGACTTTAATTTTAATGACTTTCGCTTTAATTTTTTACTTTTAAACAACCCGGTTAGAATCAAGTTTCAACCAAGGTTCAAAAAGGAATGGTGAGTTTAATGTTGAGGCAAAAAAATTTTCAAAACAATGAAATGAAAAATAAAAATTTAATGAAGAAGTTGATAATAATTGCATTTTTTTGTTTTTAGTGTCATTTTTATTAATCTTATTTAAATTAGCAATACAATTGTAATAAAAATTGAATGGGCACTTAAATTAAAATTTAAAAATAAAATTTATTTAAAAAAATTATTCATTTTTGGATTCTGCTAATTTTTTATTTTAACTTTTTCGAGATCTACTTTTTTGCAAACCCCTTAACCTATATATTTTTATACAAATTCTGAAACAAGACAAAATTCTGAACAAAATGATGGTTTTACTTTTTTTATTTATTTATTAAAAAAAATTTTATAATCGCTCAAAAAGAGTCCATTTTTTGAAAAAAAAAGAAAATTTTTAAAATTTAAGAAATTAAATGTTAATTTTTGACATCTTTTTACATAATTATAAAATTTTGAATTCATTTTGTTTAAAAAAAATTAAAAAGTTAAAAAATGTCAAAATTTTTCCGATTTTTTTCCGAAAAAATTTTCATTTTTTTTTTCAAGATAACCAGCTCAGAATATCGAGCATTTAATTCTCTATCAGAAAATGTGTCGATCGAGTAGATTCGATTGATTAAATTCTGAGATAAAAAAGCTTAAATAATATATTAGTGATGAAATCGAATATGCATATTCGAACCGATATTTGAATAAGTAGTTTTTCGAACGGAAATCAGCTTCGAATATAATATTTGAATATAAAAAAAATTTAAAAATATATTTAATAAATTATAATTTTAATTTTAAAATTGAATCTCTAAAACATTCGAATTAAAATTTGAAAAAAGAAAAATTTTGAATTTAAAACCGAATATAATAAATATTTGATTTTCTATTTGAAAAAATTAAATAATTAAAAAATAATTGAAAAACAAAAAAATTTAAAGAAAAATTTGATAAAAAAATTTTCAAAAAGTAAATTGAGTTTTGACGCTATTCGGATATCAATATCAGATTCTGCTAGATTTTGAGAAGTCAGCAAAACTTTTCTAAATTTTTAAAAATTTTCTTTACTTATTTGATTTAGATTGCACTTGCCCACAATTCTCGACTTAAAAAAATTTCTTTTAATGAAAATGACAGTGAAGGAGTACAAAAAACTCAGATTTATTTATTTATTCCATTAAATTTAAGCAGAATAATATTTATAGAAAAAAAAGAGAATAAGATAAAATATAAAAATGTAATGAATGCAATTTTTTAAAAAAATCTATCTTTAGGTGGTCATTCAAAATAGTATAAAATTAGAGAAGTCAACTTCTAATGAAAATATAATAAAAAATGAGACAGATTTACTTTATATTTTTTTAAACTTTACAGCCTCAATTTTTAAAGAACTTATTTGCTTTAATGTGCCTGTTTAACTCTTCATCTAAGCTTTTTAGACTGATAATCTGTTTTCAAAAAAATAATAAACAGTCAACTTATAGAACATAACAAATGATAAAATATTCATAAAAATTTTCTGAATTTTAAATAAATATTTAAATTATAAATTTTTCAAATATTTTATTCAAATTTTAATATTTTTTAGTTGATTTTATTATAATTTCAAATTGCTTCTCAAATTTAAATTTAGTTCGAATTTTAATTTAAAAACAGACAGTTTTCGAATTTAATTTCAAAAGTAAAAATGAATCAAATTAAAATTCAAATTTAATTGGTATTCAAAATTTTATTCGACAAAATTTCACATTCAATTGTCTGTTCAAATTTATTTATTCAAGTTTCAATTTATGCCCAAAAAAATTATTCGATTTCATCACTATAATATTATTATTATTATTTATTCATAAAATTACGCCAGACTTGGTGATGTTAAAAATAAAATAAAATTAAATACAAGGATTTTTGTACTGTTAGTTTTCCTATTTTTAATTTACAACAAGGTTTTACCTGTTGCTCCGCTGCCAGAATAATTAAATTAAATGAAAAATAAATTAGTATTGATTATTTAATTGATTGATTTATTTTATTTATTATATTGAAGAATTCTAATTAAAAATTGATTTTAAAATTTTTTTTTCTTAAGTGTTGATTAAATGATTTAATGAATATTTCTGTACAGTATGTCGCAAAAAGTTAGAGTCAAACTTTTTTTTTAATCTGATAGTTTATTTGTTCATTATTTCATTAACTCGGCTATTTCTCTTTCAGTCTGATTTATCAAAAAAAACGCAATTTGCCATCTCTGTTGATCAGTTATTTTATTTTTACCCTATTTTGTTAGATTTTTTGGTAGACTTACTTTAAAAAAGCTATTATTTGAAAAAAATTAATAGTTAACTATTTTTTTAATTGCAAAAAAACAAAATTTTTATTTTTTTCAACTTGATTCTAACTTTTTGTGGCATACTGTACAAACAACATTTCTTGTAAGATAAACTTGAATGAATGAATTTCAATGAGTTTGAATGTTTTTTTCTTTTCTTAATTTTTTCATAACTTAACATAATTAAAATCTAATTTTAGATTGCAAAAAAATTAAAATATATTATGTAATCTAAAAAAATGGATTAAGACAATTTTAAAGGCACTATATTCAAATATTAAAAAAAGCTATCGAAAGGATATGCATGAACATTTTACTTTTTTTCACACATTTGGGTTTTAAATATTTAGATTATGTTAAAGATAATCCAGAATAAGACAATTTTTAAAGCAGCATAAAATTATGTTAAATTAAATCTAGAAATAGACAATTTTTAAAGCAGTATATAATTAAATATTAAAGTTAGTTATCGTTAGAATATGTATGAACATTTCACTTTTTTTCAAAGTTAGTTATCGAAAGTATATGCATGAAAATTTTACTTTTTTTCACACATTTGGGTTTTAAATATTAAGATTATGTTTAAGAAATTAAAATATTAAAATAAATGTTTACATAAATACAACAAAAGTTTAATTTTTGATTAAATATTCAAATATTGAAATACACAAAAAAAGATAAAACCTTTTAAAAAGTCGTATGTAAGTATTTTTTTTTCTTTTTAAATTTTGTACATCCCTTTGAGTTAAGGTTGAGCAATTATATATACATTTTCCATCAACCCATACTCCTAAGTATTTGATTTTCTCGACCCATTCAATTTCCTCTCCACAGAGTTCAAGTCTAGCATTATCCTTTTTAGATCCGTTAATTCGCATAATCTGTGTTTTAGACGGGTTAAATTTTATTCCAGTTCGCAGTCCAAAGTTCTCACACATTTTAAGGACTTTTTCCATTTTTTTAATGGACTCTGTCATTATTAACAAGTCATCAGCATACATTAGTATGCCTGTTTTAATTCCATTAATATCAGTTATTAAGTCGGTTTCCATTATTTCCTTTATCAGATCTTCAACATAGATTGAGAACAATTTTGGTGAAAGCGGACCTCCTTGCTTTACTCCAACTGTCGTCTTGAAAATTGATGAGATTTCATTTTTGTTTTGGACAATTGATAAAGAGTCATGGTAATAGCTTTTTAATATTCTCCATATTTCTGGTTCCAACTTTCCTATCAAATTTTTCAGCATAATTTCTCTAATTACCTTATCTAATGCTTTACTTGCATCGATCGCGCAAATAAACAGTTTCTTCTTTCTCATTTTATAATGTTGAATTGTTTCAGTCACACAATAGATACCATTATTAGTGGAACTTTTTTTTTTGAATCCAAATTGTGTTTGAGGATCTTCATGTTTCTGGCTGATTCTACTCAATATATACTTTTCAAACACACTGGTAATAGTATCTGATATTGTTATTAGACGAATGTTGTTTATGTCATCATTTAATCCATCTTGATTCTTTAATATAGGAAGTATTTTACCTACATTAAAAAAAATATGATAATATTTACTTTATATAAGGCTGTAAAGATTCAGGCCCTCCTAGCCAAAAAAAAAATTTTTGACCCCCCCTAAATTTTTGGCTAAACTTAGGTTTTCATACACGAAGAATCAAAAAAAGAGGTCGAAATCCAAACCTGGAGATATTGTGGAAGTTTTGCATCGCGGGAACTTACCTCAATTAAAGTGCATTAATCAAAAGCGTGACTTCTACATAGTTATCTACAAACAAAAGTTTATAAGTTCAATAAATTATGATTTTTCGTTTGAGTGATTTCTTCTGGATACAAAAAGGATCTAAAACAAAAAAAATAAAATTTTTTCGTCAAAATTCAACCTAACATACTAATTTGATACAATGTTTCAACAAAATCAAAAGATTTAGCTTAATTTCCAAAGATTTTTTCAAAAATCTTCTACAAAGATTCAAATCAAATGGTTATTAAGCAATATAGAACATGATCCTTAAATAAAGCGGTTCTCGAATAAATTTTAAGTTATCAACCTTTTAAGCGGAATAGTGAGGCTTTTCGAAGCAATATCAGAAAAAATCAAATTACTATTTAAGTGTACGAAATGGGACAACACAATCAGCTATTTGAAATTCAAAATTAATTAAAAAAAGAATGGAAATTACTAGTGTCTGTCCATGCGGTGATCTTTATTTAGGCATGCCACCGTCGAGCTCAAACGGTGCAGTCAGTGGAGCATATGTCAATTAAAAAATAAAATTTTTTTTTAGATATTTTATTGGCACTGAAGGGTTAACCACTAATGTTATTATAAAAGGAATATAATTGTTGAGTAATTTAGATCTATTATAATTGGATACTTCA
The DNA here is from genome assembly GCA_019054805.1 of Brachionus manjavacas. Taxonomy (NCBI): domain Eukaryota; kingdom Metazoa; phylum Rotifera; class Eurotatoria; order Ploima; family Brachionidae; genus Brachionus; species Brachionus manjavacas. The sequence continues at coordinate 7,892,601 of JAHQIY010000003.1, read as the reverse complement.
GATTTGCCCGTCTTTTCTCCAACAATAACAACTCTAAATTATTTTTATAATTTAATTTTTTTAGTCTTTATTGTAATTGTTATTTAATTTTTTTACCATTCGACTGCTTATTTCATCTTAAATGGAGGTATAAAAGCTGTTATTTTGAAAAATTGTGTTAAAAGCTTCTTTTTGGTTCTTTCGGGCGCTACCGATTGCTCATTCAAATAAAACGGAATCCAAACATATCCGTAGTAATAATGCTTACAAGGATAATAAATCCAAATATGATCGACCATACTTGTTCAAAATTGAAATTTTCTTAAATTAAATAAATAAATTAATACTTATAAAAGAATTTTTTTCATTTAGAAACATAAACCCTTCGCCCAGAAAAGCTCTTTAAAAGGCTGTCAACAAAAAGGATTTTCTTTTAATTTGTATTCTTCGTTGAGTATTAGGATTCGACCCGTCTTGATTAGAGAATATCCTGAGCCGCAATATCTGCTTGTCCTCAATAGTTTTATGTTATATTCATTTAAGAATTATAAGATTGTTAATTTAAAATTTAATTTTTTTTCGCGACTTCCTTAACCTCAAATTCAAGTTTGAAGTAATTTAAAATTTTCAAAAAATAATGACTTAAGACAAACTTATGAAATTATCCAAAAAAAAATTTAAAATGCTGATACTTTCAATTTTTAATTTACTAGCTGATTAGGCTTCGGATTAAGATTAGTTACTTTAAAGATCGCACAAGATTTCCTTGAGAAAATATCATTCCGTCAGTTAATGTTGATTTAAAATCGTTACGAACCTTGAGTAAATTAGGTTTATTTTTTCGGCCGAAGAAAATGATTTACCAGAAAACATTGATAAAGATGACTCAGTTGAGGAGCATTGAGTTGTGAAGATGAGAAAGCAGCAGTTTGATTAAATTGTAGACTGAACCCATAACTAGAGTATTGTTGAGCTGAAGCAAATGATGATTGCCCGAATGAAGTTGATGAGTAGACTTTTTTATAATAAAATAATTAATTTAACTTTTTTGAATTTTTAATAAATTCAAAAAAAATACTGTTGAATGTTTTAAAAGCATCTTTATTATAGCTATGCCTTTTTTAAAAGAATCTTTTTTTATTTAACAATAATTTCTTTTATCAAATAAATTAAATAAAATGGATATAATTTACAGAATGTTGTCTATGATAACGTATTTGCTGGATTTTAACGACATGCCGTTAAATAATCTTTTTAAAGTTATAAGAATTTGTCGTTAATTCTGGATTGCCATAAATACCGACATGCCGTTAAAATTGAGCAAATACGTTATTTTTTAAACTCGGTCTTTTGTTCGTTAAATATAATTAAATCATCATTTAGTTCAAATAATGAAATTTACTTTCAATATTGCCGGTTATGTTTATTTTAAATTTTTTACTGTATTTTGATTTCAATGACATAAAAAATTATTTTTTTTAAATCAATTTTCTTTTCGAAAAATTTTTATTTTATTATTTTTATTCACTTTTTAAAAGGTTTTGTGAATTTAAAACACAAATTGAAAAAAAAATTTTAATTTTTTAATAAATTAAAATAAAATTCAATTAACCATCCATTTTTTCAATAATTTTTATTAACTTTAATTTTAACTTATTAAAAACTGAATTTATTTGTTCAATTTGTATTGAAATTCACAATACTTTTTAAAATTCATATCTTAATTTTGCTTATTTTGAATATAAAAATTAATAAAATTTTACAAAAATAATTTTTTTTATATAGAAAGAATCACTTAATATTAATTTGAAATCTTTTTAAGAGAATTTTGAAAATCCACAGTTAAATCAATATTCATTGCCAGTAATATCTTGGAAGCTCTGAATTCTCCGGAATGACAGCACGATCCTGTGCTAGCTTCCAAATAATCACAATTTTTAAGTATCAAAAATCCTTTAAACTTTGGGCTCGAAATAAAAGACACGTTACACGTATTCGGCAATATTTCTATGCCAGCTGATTTTCCATTAAATCTTAAATTTTCAACTCCGAAAACTTCCTTTTAAAAAAAAAAAAAAAATGAATAGAAAAAACTTAAATATACAATTAATTAATTTTCCATATAATCTCTCATTTCTTGCATCTGCTTTGAATATTTATCCAAATTCTTTTTTACCAATTCACATGCTTTGCCAAGACCGACAATCATTGGGGTATTTTCTGTATTAGGCCTTAGCCCACTCTCTTTTCCTGGGCCTTGAAAAAAATGAAAAAGGGGCGATTTTTCCGAATCAGTACATTTTTACATAGTTACATTTTTAAAAATTATTATTTATCATTCTAGTACTTTTATTAAATAATTTTTGGACGATTTTTAGGAAACAAGCTTAAACGGATGCATATTTTTTTATTGCAAATTTCGCACCCATTTTATTCGAAACTTCAAAAATACTCACTCAATATCCACGAATTTTTTTGTCACCTCTATCTCATTCGGTTAATTGTGTGAGATGCAAAGGGCTTCAAGTGGTTAACCTGATTTTGCCTAAAATTGTTTATAATTACCCAGAAATTTAACCCTAAAGGAAGAATTTTAAACCCTTTAACCCATTTAACCCATTAAGGGATAAATTTTTGTTGTTGTGAATTTCTAATACAAATTAAACAAAAATTATCCATTTTTTGAAAAATTAAAATTAAAGTTGATAAAAAATATTAGAAAAAATACTGCTAAATAGTGCAATATACTTAGTCGCACCTTTTTTGAAAGCTAACAGAATTTCAGACGGTACCATTTTTAATATTCAAGAATTTGATTAAATTTTTCTAAATGATTCGGAAATTAATTATTATTAATATGATTTTTGGTGAATTCTGGTGCAAAAAACAAAAACAAACTATTAGAGAAAAAACCAAACTCAACTTTAAGTCGTGGTAAGCTTTGTGAAGATAAGTTAAGGAAGCGAATAACAATGAACTTATTTAATTTTTTTGAAAATTTAAACTGTATTTTTGATTTGGTTTGTAATGTAACAAACTTTGTTTTTAAAAAATTAATATATTGTAACAAGTAAGTTTTAACCAAATTTATCTAATTATTTTTAAAAAGTTTTAAAAAATTTCATAAAAATTTTAGTTTAAATTTCAAATTATATCGCTTAAAACATTATTTTTAAGATCTTGAAAATATAAAAAGTCAATGTAGTATCAATTCAGTGATTTGGTTAAAAAAAATCCGGTCTGAAATAAATCTGGTTGAAAAAATTCGCTGACAAAAAAAAAGAAAAAAAAAGCGTTTGGCTTAGCAAAATTGAAATTGGTAAATAATAACGTCGTCACGTGACGAATCTAAACGTTAAATTTGAATGTTAACAATGTCGCTAGCTAATCAAAGCGAAATTGCTCGGTGGATTTTCAAGAATTCCGTCAAGCTAACCTTGAAGAAGCTAGACAAACCAGTTAGCAAAAAGACTCTGTTCAGTACGTTCGATATCGCCTTAAACCAAGACGAAAATAATGCAATCACGTCGATTTACAATTTCTGGCCCAATAAAGTATGGATAATCGAATTTAACTCGGCGTTTAACTCACAAAATATTTACAATCGGACAATCAATATTAATGGAACAAATTTTTTATCTTGAGGACGCAAACAATTACCGGATCTTAGAAGGTACAGTACTTTTCGTTTTTACTTCTTACCCATAATTTCAAATGGAATTTTGGAATCAAAATTGATTTGATTTTATTAAAAAGATGGGGAACAAATCACCGTCAAAATTGTCGCATAATTGAAAAAAAAATATGAAAAAAAAATCATTTTTAATATTGAGCAAACAAATTTTGAAAATTTGTACTTTATTTTTTTCAAATGGGTTTTGAGCATACCTGACCTCAAGCTGTTGGAGTATCATTTAGACAACTTGTTATCTTTTGGTGTAGAAAATCTTAAAAAGAACCAAAATCTCTGGAATTTGCTTGAAGAAATGAAATTTATCAAAATTGAAAAAATTTTTTATTCTGCTAATCAAGTCTTTGATCCCGAAAATGAACTGTTTAGAAAATCATTAAGTGAATTTCTTCTTCCGGATAGTCTTAATACAAACCACTGGAGACCTTTACTTGACAAGTTGGGTCTCAGACAAAATTGCACCGCAGAAGACTTTATTCTAATTGCCCGAACACTAAGACAAAAATACTTAGAAAAAAAGCTTGATTTAGTTCAACTAAAAGATGTTTGCAGACTTTTTTTTAAAGAAATTGACAAAATTCAAAGCAATGATATTATGAATAACATTAAAGACATTAAGTTTATTCCTATTTTAAATGACGATTGCATTTTGGAATACATAAAGAGTCCGAATTCAATTCATGGCGATTTGATTTGTTTAAACGACTGGATCTGTGGTGTAAATCAAAAATTCTCTTGGTTAATTAAACCGGTGCTTCCTCGCTATATCAACAATTTGGGAAATAACTCAGGAATTGTTTTCGATCTTCCAAATGAGATTTTGGTCAAAAATTTTTTACAATTAATAGCTCTTTTGTCCGAAAATGATAGTTCTAAGTTAAAAAATAAGAATCAGTACAAAATGATTGAATTAAAAAGATTAATGATGTCATATTATGATAAATTTCAATCAATTGAGGATGATACAGTTCTAGATCAGCTGAAAGATAAAAATTTAATCCTAGTTGTAAGGAAAGCTGATAAATCTTTTGAACTATGTAGAACGAATAGAGTTATAAAAAATTTGATATTTACGGACCAAATAGATGACTTTTTTTATAAATTTCCGGAAGAATATACAAAAAATTGGATTTTTTTCCATCAATTGGGTGCTAATGAAAATGTTCCATTTTCTCTTTGCCAACAAGTACTGCAACACTATTACATGACAGAAAATTTGCTGAGCAAAGGAGCATTCAACAATGTTTTGGTAGTTATTAAACATTTAATATTAGAAAATTCGATTGACCAAGACTATTTGCCAAAATTGGACCTTTATTTTCCCAATTCGAGGCGAGAAATGAAGCATCTAAACACGCTCTATTACATGGACAAACCATCTTATGAATCTATCATCAAAAATAGTAATGAAATAAAGTCAATTGTTCTGTTTGATATTAAAGAGCTTATCAATCATTATCACGATACTTTTCATTCTAACTCTGCTGAAAATATGGAGCAAAATCGCAGCAAAAAAGGTAACACATACAAGAGTATCATGTTCAAACAAGTCTCTTGGATGTCCATATTTGAAAATTTTGAGTATTTTAAAACTTACAGAGAAATGGCACCCAAGCGGTTGTCGGACAAGTTAATTGAAAAACTAAAGGGAGATGGTGGAGAGCGAATCTTGGATGAAAATTTGATGGAAAAGTTGCATTCAGATCAATTTTTCGAATCTTTGATTGAGTGCTTTGAAGCAGTTAATGACGAGGACATTTTTGACATCGACAAACAATTAAATGAAGATATTAAGAACTGTATCAGATCGATCAGTGTCTACAGAATGAATGATTTAGTGACTCAATTTTACGATTTTGACAACCCAAATAATTTTTTTAAAGATAGTGAAAAAAGAGTAAAAATAGCCAGAATAAAAGCTGATGACGGAAAAGGAATGAACTTTATGATCCGAGGAGATTTTAATGATGAGCTGGATATTCATTTTTACTTGGCTGAAGCAATTATCGACGAAATTAAGAAATTATTTGTTCTTAAGTCTTATAAAAACATGGAAGCAATAAAAAATTGTTTAGGTCGGCGGTCGTATAGATTTTTTTATATAGTTATAAAATTGCTGAATATAAATGATGATAATTCGCAAAGTGACGTTATTAACAATTATAAATCAGAGTTTCCAATGCCTATTGTTTAGATTTAACTTATTTAAAAAATTAATTTTTTCTATCTTTATTTTTTGCTAATAAATTGATACTAGTTTTCGTCAATACATCTTTATTTATTAATTATATATTCAAGAGTATTTTTTGGTTATAAAATTAATAATAATTGTTGATTAATGAATTTAAGTTAAAAATGAGGAAAACTAAAGTTTGAACTTTTAAAATACACAAAAGCGTCTTATTTGGGGCCTGGTTGTGTATTAAATCTTTTATTTAATTTGGTGATAACGGTAAATTAAATAATGTTTAGGCTATATGAGCCGCAAAAATAAATTTTTTTCGTGATTTCAAACAAAGGTAACCTTAAAATTTAATTGAATAAAATGAACGCATTCCCTCGTTCAATTGTGCTGCACCACAAACTAAGACACGCTTTTGGACTATTCTCTAAAGTAAATCTCGCCCATACTAAAACATTTTCGATTAAGAACGCATGATCTAATAGTATTATCACTGGTTAAGGGGCGCATCAAACACCGAAGTTCTTAATTTAATGGGTCATCAAGACTTGAATTTAAGACAAAAAATAAAAAGAATTTTTTTATAATGCATTTTTATTAGCATACACAGCACCAAGAATTAAGAAAATAAAACATTAGAAAAATTAATTTTTTATTTTTTTATTTTTTAAAACAAATTCACTCTTTTCTTTGAAACCAAAACTAGACCCTAATCCTAATTACTCTCTTCGTCTTGAATCAATAATTGAATTATTTCACATTCTTTCAAATTTATTGTTTATTAAAGTAAAATATAAATAATATACCCTGGGTAATTTTACTTTGATAAGAAAGATCAAAAAGATCTTATACGATTTATAATGAATATTATTGTTGCCTTATTCTACTATTTTATTGAATTTTTTTAGTTTTTAAAATTTCAGTAAGAGTTATGGATTTGTTGAAGGCATCTTGTTCCATTTTATTTAAAAAATCATAAATTTTTTCATCTATTTCACCATTCTTGTTAGACTACTCAATTGATAGATTCATTTATTATAACTATTCTCGATATTCTGATGTTTTTGAAATCAAAGGGATAAATAGATTCTGTCAAAAATTCTGTAAATTCTGTAAAAATTAGCTTTCTCTCAACTAAAAAAATAATTCTATATTGTTGGTATTTTAATGTTTTATATAAATTATAAAAGAATTGTCATATTTTGATTGTAGAATACATTAAATTGGAATTTAGAAGATTGTGGAAAAGAATTTAAAGACGAGAAAAGTTATATAATAGAGATACAAAAAACAAATTATTAAAATGATAATTAAGAATAAATTTTATCTAATATTGATGAAGTTAAATTTTGAAATAATATTTAATATTATCAAAATAATTATAGCTCTTGAAATTTAAGTAAATATTCAAGAAATAAATATTTTGGTGAGGTATCAAGAATCTGATTATTATGATTCTTTTCACAGGAGTATTTGAAAAAAACACATGCTGATATTTTTTATATAAAAGGATGCGTTATTTTACTATTAGAAATATCTTTTGAATAAAAACTATCAAAAATTATTAAAAATTTCGAAAATGTTGTCTTAATTATGATTTTAAATTTTCTTTAAAAAAAACTGCATTTTGTTTCCATAGAAATATTAAATGATCGAAATTTGAATTTTTATTTTTAAATAATTTTTTATGCCTTCTTAAACAAATTAAGTACGGAATGAAAAATATGAAGCTAAAAGAAAATGATTCTTTGTTGTCCTTTAAACCAGATGAGCATTCGCCCGACCACTATTTAGTCCAAGGTGATTTAGAAGTTGCCGGAATAATGTAAAAGTTAACAATTTAACTAAAATAAAAATAATTTTTTAAACATAATAGAGATTGTGAAAATCCCATACATTGCTGCAAATTTCATCCGAATGGTGAAATATTTTCAGTCGGTCTCTCTGATGGCTCAATTAAAGTAAGATTTGTAAAAAAATAATTTAATTCTTATTAATTAAGCTTTATAGTTGTTAAAATAACAAAATTGCCAATTGCAATACACTTTGATCGATGATGACATAAGACAAAAAAGACTACCTGTAACAAGTATTCGATTTTTTAATAGACCAAATGATTGTAGCTACATGTAAATTAAAGTAGTTTTTTTTGTGTAAATTAACAATAAATATTTTTAAAGTTAACATTATTTCAAATCTACAAGACTTGTTAAAATGCAGTTCAAAGCAAAGAATTATAATTTTTTAAATTTTCAACCCTTTAATGTGCAGAGATGTGCATATTTAAAATAAAAAAAAGACTAAAACTATGAATATGAACAAGCATGGTTAAAATGTAATTTTAAAAAATAATTTTGGTTATGAAATTTTAAAATGAATAAATTTTTTCTGAATAAAATTTAATTTAAAAGTTAATTTTCTTGGTATAAATTAAAATTTGAGTCTAATATTTTGTGTATTTCTTTAATAATTCAGACTAATTTAAAATGGCTGTAAGAGCACTATTCGAGAGTAGCAGTGATATAGGTTGTTTTGCCAAATTGACTAACTCATATTGTCTTGTAGGCATAGGAGCCTCAGAAAATTTCTACAGGTTTTTATTTAAAGCATTTAATATTAAAAAAGTAAATTATCTTTCCAAATAAAGTGTTTTCGAGGGAGAATTGTCTGATCATATTCCAGTAATACATGCCACAATTGGCGAGTGTCGAGTTGTTGGTCGTTTAACAGTTGGAAATAGACATGGTCTCTTGGTTCCCAGTTCGACTACCGATCAAGAGTTACAACACATTCGAAACAGTTTGCCGGACTCGGTTAGAGTCAGACGAGTCGAAGAACGTCTATCTGCTTTGGGAAATGTGATAGCATGTAATGATTATGTTGCAATAATTCATCCAGATCTTGACAAAGAAACAGAGCAAATAATTGCTGAAGTTCTGAATGTGGAAATTTTTAGACATACTATCGCCAACAATGTTCTTGTAGGAAGTTTTTGTGTATTCAATAACCTTGGTGGTATTGTCCATCCGAAAACAACCATCCAAGAGCAAGATGAGCTGTCTTCTTTGCTTCAAGTGCCTTTGGTGGTAAGTTTTTTTTTCCAATTTAGTTATGACTTGAGTAAATTAATTGTTTTTATAGACAAGTACTGTTAACAGAGGTAGTGATGTACTCGGAGCTGGACTAATAGCTAATGACTGGATCGCTTTTTGCGGTTTCGAAACAACTGCTCATGAAATATCAATTATTGAAAGAATATTTAAATTAAATGCCACTGGTCATGGATCTCAAAATTCTCATGCCAACAAACAAACTTTGATTGAAAATCTTACATAGAGATATAAAAAAATTTTATAAAAAAATTCAATTTAGTTTAATGTAATTTACTGATCAAACCACAAAATTTTTTAATTTTTTGTTCAGTATTTTTAATGAAAGAATTAAATAAAATTCAGTGCTGAATCCTTTTTTTTTCAAATGTGTAAGCATGATTACACGTGAGGGCTTACCAGAAAAATTCCAATTATTTAAATGTTGTTAGAACAATGGGTGTAAACCTACTCAATTTAAACAGTTGCGTTTTACTAGGAGCAGCTCAAGAATTTAGTGAAAAAAGATTTAAAATTTTTTTTAACATTAATCATGACTAAGCTTAAAAAAGAAAATAATTTTTTTCAAATTCATTTCTTGCACCTTTTTAAAATTAGAAATTTTTGAAATTAATTTTTGCTCTTTTTTAAAAAAAATCTCAAAATTTTAAAAAAGATAATAAATTGCTATTTCAAATTAGCTATAAAATTAAGATTTATTTAGTTTTAAGAAAATTTAACCCAAATCAAAATGTGCATTTTGTTTTCATATGTTGCTAAACGGCTCAATCCAAATGAATATAAGCTAATAGTATTGAATAATAGAGACGAGTTTCATTTTAGACCTAGTAAACCAGCAGGCTATGTGACTGACCATAGTGTATATGGAATGGATTTAACTCCTGGTAAAGAAGGTGGCACATGGCTGGGAACCAGCAGACTAGGAAAAATTGGAGTTCTTTTAAATTTAAACAGTGTTGATTATGGTATTGAACTTGATAGCAAAGAAGGGCGAGGTTATTTGAATTTTAATACTTGTTTAAAAGATATTTTATTTTGTTACAATTTTTAATTAAAAAGGATTTTTGGTACCCAATTTTTTGCACACTGATCTAGATGCCCGAAGTTACGTTGATTCAATTAAAGAAACAGCTCAACTCTACAATCCATTCAATATTGTTTTTTTTGAAAGAAACAAGTAATTTTTAGACAAAATTTTATTTATATTTTTTAAAATAGCTTCAGAAAAGATTATTGGGACGCTAGCATTTTCGATAATGTAAGCTGTGAATTATCAAAAACTAATGAAGGTATATATATAAACCAGTCACGATTTGTGATCTTTAATTAGAATAGTTTAATTGAATATGTGTATTTTTGTAAATTTCAAAAAAGGGATAAGAAAGAATAGTTAGCTAATAGGCAATTTTTTTTTTCTAATTCTATCATGATATCTGGAATTTTTGCATATCAATCTTATTTTTTTTTTTTATTTCAAAACTCTTTCACAAATTTTCTTACAAAATATAAAAATTAATTAAGAATATGTGAGCATTTCAAATCATCAATATAAGAAGAAGATCTATCCGAAAACAACAATGGGTGAGAAGATGTTTAAAGAAATTGTAGCTAAATATAATAACACGAGTAAGAAAGAACAGCTTATTGATTCTTTGATCGATTTGGCAAAATTCAGCACTGAGTAAAGATGATTTAATTTTTAAAAAAATCTTAAATTTTTTTTAACTAGTAAATATCGAGACTCAATTGATCAGCATTTGTTTACAAGAGAACAAATTTGTATTGATATTCCAAATTATGGTACGCGAACGCACACTTTAATTCTTGTTGATCATGCAAACCGAGTGACTATAAATGAAAAAACAATGCAATTTCCAATCGATTCTCAAAATCCGGTTTGGGAAGAGACCAAGATAGAATTCAATTTAGATCCAATAGAGAATGAACAATAAAAAATTCTGTCTATGATATTTATTTTTAAGTTTAATATCTAAAAGCTAATGTTTTTAATAAAAAAATTCATTCAGTTTAAATTTTTGAAATTTATTATTTTTTTTAAATCACATGGACCCAAGTAGCATTTCCGCCTTTCTCTCAAAACCGAACATCCTTTGTTAGATACTGATGTTCTTTCCTGGTATCCTTCACTGCATGTATTTCCCATTTTACATTCGCTCCATGGACTCCATAGTCTCACTGAGCAATCAACATTGTGATCTTCTTTACCTTAAAATTAAAATCCACCATTTTTAATTAATATTTTGAAATTGTAATTAATTACTTTCACATTCTTTTAAACAAATTTTGGTTTGATTTAAGTTTGATGAACATGGTTTTCCTCCAAATCTCGACTGAGATAGAATAAAACGAGAGCGCAGTGAAAATCCAATTTTATTACATTGATCAGCTTGATTTTAGTTTAACTGCTTGTTACAAAAGTGAGAGATTTTTTTCTAAATTACCTGAACAATCGGACCATTCATTCCATTCTGAAAGCTGACAATCAATGGGGTACATCATTAAGTTTGAGTTTTGGCTCTTGTTTAAAGCTTCAGCGGTGTAATTACGGTTCAGATTAGAGCATGTTTCCATACAATCGTCAAAAGTTATAAAGTTGTTCTCATTGCCTTCACATCCTTTTAATTTTAACTTTAAAATTATCTGTCTTAAAAATTGAATGAGTATTATTTTGTCGAGTATTTTTTAATCTTTATTAGTTAACAATTTTTATTTTAATTTATATTGAAGGAAAAAAAAATTTAAGAGATGCCCTTAAATTTGTGTAGGATTCAGTGATGTATAGAAGTCATGAGGTCACTTGACTTGATTTTTAGAATGTTTTTTTTTTACTTTTGGTTATGTTTGGTAATACCTTGGTCTATTTTCTAGCTTATTTAATCCAAAAATTTAATCATCGCAGGTTTTTTAAGAAATCTTTTACGCTATTTAGTTTTGTGAGAATTAAGTTTTTATGTAAAATGCTTTTGACATGAAGAAAATATCTAAGTTTAATAAAAGAAAAATATAAAGAACTATAGGAAAATTCAAAAATTCTCATATTTTTAAAATAAAATTGATAATTACCTGTATAAGCAAAAGGTTCGCAATTTCTGGTGAAAAAATTATAAAAATATCTTTTAAGATAGCTATTGCATGATCCTTCATTTACTGGAAATTTGCATATTCCTGAAAATTGGTTTAGTAAATTCTTATAAATAATTTATTGGTTTATTTATTTATTGAGATTACTTTTTCGCTGATCATAAGACAACATTTTGGGCTCTGTATTTTAAAATTTTCAAAAAAATATTGAAAATTTATCGTAGACTTATTCGAAACTTACTTAAATCAATTGAAACAGATTGTGAATTTTCGGCAAATTCAATTAATGAATAGCATGTCGATTCACATTCATCAAGAGATTCAAAATTATTGTTGTTTCCATTGCACCCTGAAAGAACTCATTAATTCTCCAGTTTTCAAATTTTTCATATTTAGCTACCTCCATATAAAAATTGTTCACATTTGCCTTTAAATGAATTGAAAAAATATCGCTGCTGGTAATTAGAACAAGGTCCTTTTTCTTTTGGTAGCATGCACATTTCTACTCATTAGTTTTATTATAATTTTTTTCAAATAAAAATTTAAATATTTAACCTTTTTTTTGAATTTCCAAATTAGCCTCTAATTCACTTCCTATAAATTCATAAAAATATTTTCCAATTTAAAAAGCTAGTTTAACTTACTTGAAGCTTGTTGAGCCATCTGAATAAGAATATCACAAACAGATTCGCACTCTTCAATCGTTTCGAAATTATTCAAATTTCCTTCACAACCACTATAATCAAAAAGTAAGCATTTTCCCATATTGACACTATAGGTGTATCTTTGAATCGATTCTGAGCATGTGCCCTTTTCTGCCGGCGACATACATATCCCTAGAGAAAAAATAAAAAAATGCTTCGAATTTAAAAAACTTTAAGGAAATACTTTTTTTCTCGGGTATAGTTAATCTTTTGCCATTCATTATTCCTAATTCATATTATTTAATATTTTCGTATTTTTTAAAATAAAATACATACTATTTGAATCATCTTTAATAAAGTGTTTGATAGGGTGACAATATGATTCACAGGCAGCGATTGTTTTAAAATTGTTTAAATTACCACCGCATCCTTAAAAAATGAATTGTCTACTTGAAAAACAAATGACATTTTTCCATTACCGCTAAACTCAAAAGGTAAACAAGTAGACTTGGTCCGATCGAAATAATATTTGAGCTGAGATTCATAGCAATTGCCTTCTTCGGGTGGCAAAAGACAAGTTTCTTTATTAAAGGAATTTAAAAAAATAATAAATTAATTAAATAATAAAATTACTCTTCTTTTCTTCAATTTCTTCTTCGGTCAATTGTTTAACTAGATTTAAAATGATATAAATAAAAAAAAAATCTATCTTGATTAAATTTTGATAATACTTGCACTTAATTCATGAATTTCATTTTCTAAAAAAAATAATTTAATTTTTATTTTTATTTTAAAATATTAAATCACCTTCATTCATAATCGTGCAAATTCTTTCACATTTTTCCAAAGTTTCAAAGTTGTTTTCATTCCCACGACATCCGCCGTAATTAAATGACAAGCATCGCTTAGCATTCATATCATAATAATATTTAATATTTTGAATAGCCATTCTACATGGTCCTGGCTTTTTTTCAAGACTACAAATTCCTTGAATTTAAATTAAAAAAAAAACTAAAATTTTGATTTTTTAAATTTTACGTTTTCTTTCTTGATCGCTTAATAGACTCTCGTCGATGCATTTACTATTAATTATACAGGTTCTTTTTTCTTGTAATCTACTTTTACATTTTTTCTCCAAGTCTTTTCTCAAATATTTCCTTAATCTTATTGTGTAACCTTTTCCACATGTAGTTGAGCACGGTGACCATTCGCTCCAAGAAGTCATTAACAAACATCTACGAGAATTGTTTAAAATTTGGATAATTTTTTCTAATCTATTACTTATCAGATCCTTCAATTGATGTCGCTTCTTCGTCATCTTCACATTCACCATTGATGCTCAAACACATTTCATGATCATTGATGATTTCATTACAGGATCCTTTAGCCAAATCGGAATTTTTGTATTGACGTGATCGCTTTCTAATTCCTTTTCCGCACGTAGAAGAGCATTCACTCCACTCAGACCAATCTGTAGTCATGCATCTAGGGTCGACATTTTCTAAAAAAGTAACATTTAATTTTTTTCGGATTAAAAATAATAAAAGATACCCAAAATTTTCATCTCATTATTTTTAGTTCTTTTTTTGGCAAAGCTAACTGATTCTGCATTTATGAGTTGAAAACGTTTGACGGAATCTGAGAGGTCGTTTAAATCAAAAGTGTTTGATTCAACTTCACCGCTTTTTTCCCTAATTCCATGCGGACATTGAACGCCATTTGTTTCGATTCGTTTTAATGTTAACTTCGCCATCGTAGGTATCGGTTTTCCAGTTGGATCATAAAATGGTGCTTTAGGATCATTTGGAAATCCACTGGTGATTTTTCTTATTTTCTCTTGGGGAATCGATGGTTTATTCGGAGACTAAAAATTAAATAATACTAAAATATTATATGAAAAAAAGCATAAAAATTAATTTAAATTTCATGAAATTTAGTAATAAATATGGTCAAAAAATTTTTTATCTACATTATAAGAAATTCCACTGTCAGTTCCAGCATCGAACGGCAATAATTCTTCTTCATATTCTTCAGCCCAAGTGCAATCATGTTGACAAAGATTCAATTTTGATACACCTAAAATAAAATATAATTTGTTAGATTTAAATTTAATCATTTAAAAACCTGAAATCCAATCTGGTGATGGTCCGAACATACTGGCAAATGACAATAAGTGATGTGTGTTTGATACAGTTAAAATTGATTCGGTTTCTTTATCAACATTAGGAAACCATAGACCATTTGCTCGAACAATATTACGAACAACGCCATAATTAGACTGTAAACAAAAAATTTATTTTTAAAGGTTAATCTTTTATAAAAATTACATGATTTTTAATTTCTTCTTCCAGACTTCTTATAATTCCGAATTCAGCTAGTTCCTTTAGACCAGGTGATGCATAACCTCCAATTTCCCAAACGGAATAATTTCTTGAGTGTGTAGCACCAATTATGTTCGACCAATGTGTTAAACCCTCTTTATTTAGATCTTTTAAAAAGTTCATTGAAAATTAAAATTAAATTACCGTTTGTTGGCCAATCTTTCGGATGTGTGTGCTTCGTCCACATGCCTTTAAAGTTAAGTCTGTATTTAGCTTGACCGCATGCACAACATGTTGGGATTTCCGACGTTTCCGGATACTCTTCTTAAAAATTGAAAATTTTTAAATAGTAGATTTTTTTTGGAAAGGCATTTGTTTGCTTACCTCCTTCGCATAAAACTTTCGTCAATTCTCCATCATCCTTAAACCATAAGGTTTCTGTTTGCATCACAAAAGCTCTTTTGATAATTTTTATTTTTGTTTTATGGTAATTAGGTAGTAATAATTTCTACTTTAAAGATACACAGCCTGTACGAGCTTTGGGTGCAGTCCAGTAAAAGGTAATTCGTTTTTTGCTCTCAAAATTGCTATGGGTAATCATCTCGCCACATCCGCTGGTATATTTTATCTCCCGATCATTTGGATTTATCTTTTAAGGAATTGAAATTTTTGTATTTATTTAAAATTAAAAATCTGAATACCATAAAACGGCCCACAGGGTTAAACGGCATTGCATCGTACCATGTTTCAGGTACTGAAACAACCAAGAATCCGCGAAATTCAGTATTGTAATTCCTAGCAGAGTCATAGCCTCCTACCAATGTGACTTAAAATTTAAATTATTTAATAATATCCAAAAATATTTTAATCCATCTAACTTTAATAAAAGCATTTTCATTTTAATTAATAAGATTTTTTAATAAGATTTTTTTAATAACAGGCATGAATGTATCAAAGTTAGATTTATATTTTAATTTATCAAGGGTCAATAGATTAAATTAGATCTATTTTTGAATTAAACAAAAATTAGCTTTTATTTAAAAATCAGATTTCAAAAAAATTAAGATGATTTTTTCTTTATATTTTGACAAAAGCAATATTTTTTTCAAATCTTTACTACTAAAAGAAAAATAGGCAAATTTGTAATTTTTTTATTACTATTTAAATTTTGGTATTTTTCGACAAACAATAAATTTAGTAAATCGAGGTTTCTGAGTATATTGAAACAAAGAACAAATTATTTTAATGACTACAAATGTTGACAAAATGAACGAATTGTGTACAATTCGTGACAGTAGCATTAAAAATAGTTTTATAATTTTTTACAAACAAATGAGTTTGAATTTTTTTATCAATTAAGAAAAAATTAATTAAATCTAGTCAATCCAGTCTTTGCTCTTATTGTCAAAATGGAATTTATTGGGATTTAGTTAAATCAAAAATAAAACACTTAGGATTTGAAATTTTTTTCTACTCGATCTCTCTAATCGCTATTTTAATTAATCATTTTAGCTATTTGGTTTAAATAAACGGATTCATTTTTGATCTTTGGTTTCATATTTTTTGTAAAATCAATTTTATTTTTATAAATGACATTTTAGGGTTTAATTAAATCATGCAAGCTAAGCATAGTAAGGGGGATTTTGATACTTTTCATTAATTCCTAAAACTTAAAAGGCAATATTTGTCTATATTATACAAAATGTCAATAAAAACCAACACACATTTATAAATTAAAAAATTCCTTAAAATAAATATGTATTCTAAATCAAAATTTCAATGTTTTCCATGTATAAAATTACAGAAAAAAACACATCTTTAAAATTTTATTATCTTTTAAATTAAGCCTCATAGTATTCAAAATAACAGAGTGCTTTATTTCTTTTTATTATAATAAATTTTATTTTTCTTTATTAATTCGAATTTGACAAATTGTCATAAAGTAATAAAGTTTTTTAAAAAATTAATAAAATCAAGTTAGTTTTGGAAGGTAATTTTAAAGAATTATCATGCGAGAGATTCTAAGTAGTATTTTTACTTAGTAAATTTAATTTTTTCAAGTTTTGCTTGTTTAAACTAGTTACTATTGAATAAATGATCTAAGAAAAACAGAATTTTTTCGAGCAGCAATAATTTAATGGAGCCAAGTTTATTTTGATTATTTTTAACATTCAATTTACTTTTTTATAAATAATAAATTAAAAAATACAAAATTTTTTCATAGAGTGAATTTGTTTTCTTGTTAAAAAAGCTTCATTTTGGTTGAGAAAAATATGTTCATCGCTAGTGAAATTTTCATTTTTTTAAATGATTAATAACAATTTTTTTCAGGATAGGAAACGCATTAAAATTAGTTTAACTTAATATAAATCTAGGCACTAGTTATTTTCAAGTTGCTTCTTTTCTTTAATAGAAAATAAACAAAATATGAAAATAAAATTAAACGATTTCTAGTAATTACGAGAACAAGCATGTTTTTTTTTAAATGTGTAACTTTCGCCATACCTGAAAAAGATTTTAGGCAAAATAAAGAAATTTTAGATTCTAGTTTTTGAAATTAAAAACAGTTTAGCTGAAAATTGAAAGAATAAATTTGTTGCTTTTTCAATTAAATTTTTATCTCGAATGGCATATTTAGGCAGAGATAAATAAGAGGCCTACATATCGGTGAATAATTTAAATAATCTTCTATTGTATATTCTAGAGAAATAAAAAGATTAAAAATTCAAATATTTAATAAGAAAATTTTGATTAAGTTGTGTTATCCCAATCCCTGAAAGATTTTGCCTACACCGAGCTTTACGTTTAATCATAAATATTTACTTTAATTAAGGTTATTCAACCTAACTATATTTTTAAGATTTGTAAGAATAATATTTGATAGTATAAATTGGGCTCGAATTTTTTAGATATTCCAAAACCCGCATGACTTCAATTAGCCACGATTCACTAAAAAAATTCTATATACTTAATGAAGAAAATTGCATTAATTGAAGTTAAATGGATTTGTTTTAGCAAGATATTTTAATTGAAAATGGTGAATCAATCTAGTCAGAGATCCAAGCGTGGCTAATGAAAAAAAATCAGCATTTCATATTTAATCATTTTAGATTTAAACCAACTTGGTGTATGATGATTGAATTAAATTCATCTAAGTCTTAGAATTCATATAAAAAAAATTTAAGGTATATTTACTTAAGTCCTTAATTAAATATAAAATCAAATAAAATCTTTTTTTTTTTGCATTTTTTTCAATTTGAAAAATAGAAAACAAAAAAGTTTAGATTGCTGCTAGGATAAAGCTAAAGTGCTTGGCAAAATTGTTAACAAGTTATTTTTATCTTTGAAATGTGAAGGTTTATAAAAATAATTCAGAAAAATATTTTCTTCTAACAATAAATCTTCAAGTTGTTTTTTGGCGTTGAAAATTTTGCTAGAAAATATTAAACGAATACCTTTGAGTGTTTAAAGCCACTCAAAGGTGTAGAAATTTCTAATCTTAAAATAAAAAAAGTTGTAAAATTTTGAAATTTTAGGAATTTAGAGGCAAAGATAGCATTTTTATTTTCTAAGACCAAGGTAGTATATTGTTAAGCTTTTGTTTCAAACATTTCTAAGTAATTACTAATTTTAAAAGGTAATAAAACAAAACGAACCCCGCTCATTTCAGAATTATTAATTCGAATCGTATAAATAGTTGACTTTTTTTTCAAAGTATTCCAAATTTATTATTTTGAAGATAAATTTTAGTCCTACATCTCATTTTAGAAACTTTGCTACGTATTCATTCTAGTCCTAGTTAATAATGTCAGCGCTATTTGCCACAATTAAAGCTAGCCTCCTCCCATTGTATTGTCACCTTAGTGTTATCGTTACGGGTTAATCCCTATTTAAATACTTGGATTTATTTGCACAAGAAAAAATCGATGGATTTAGATGTATAAAAATGGAGTTAGCAAAACCATTTTTGTTTATGAATTTTTCTTATTTTGGTGATATTTTTCTTTTTTTCTAAATGGCTTCAATTAACAAAAAATATTTTTCTTAGTTCATTTATTTTCTTTAAACAAAATATGTCACTTGAATTTTTGAGGCAAAAATGTAAACTATGGCGAAAAGAGAAAATGTGACCGATGAATTTTGCATAGATTTTTAATTTTTATAAATTAAGATGTGAGCAAAAACATCGCTTAAGATAGAGGACAATTATTGCTTTTTAATTAAAAGGATAAGGTGTCTAATTAAATTTTAATTTAAATTTTAAATTGGAATGTAGTTAGACTTGTCACTTGGAGCGTTCTCAATGGATTTAATGTGTATGGGAGGACAATTCGAAATTACTGCCAAATCATTCTTGTAAGACTGGAGAGCCGTAATTTTTGTTTATAAATTTTCTTGATATTTATTTTTGTTGTTGGGTCCTATTTAAAAACAACTAAAAGAATTGGAGTTATGGGGCTTTAAAATTTAGACTTGCATTTTAAATGTTACCAGATAAACAAACAATATGGGTTTAATTTTCAAGCAAGAAAAAAAATTTTAGGTTAATTATTTGAGACTTTATTTGTGAGTTGAATTCCTATGATAACAAAAACAAAACTTTAAATCTGGTATAAAATTTCAATTAGACAAGCATTGCTAGGCGAATTAACGATTTCTAGTTTAAGATGACAATTGACCGCACGCAGAGAGCCTATTTGAGTCAAGTTTTTCGTAAATTCCAATTCAGTAAGCTTTAAAACTCAAATCACAATCTAGAAAAAATCAAATACAAAATTTTCAAAAATGAGAAAAAAATTGTCCTAATCGCATCCCTCCACAGGCCTGTACCTTTGTCTAATTTTTGATGTTAATGACAAAAATTCAATCAAAACAAGCCTATGGCTATCTTCTAGCTATTTTGTTATGTTTTTGATTAATTTTATCCATTAAACATATCAATTTTAGGTATTTAAGCATATCTAGTATTTCATTTTTATGTTTAGTGAGTTTTATTTAGGTGATTTGAATGGCGTGCTTGGCAACCATTCTACTCTTCGTTCATAAAGTCTTGACTACGCAAATAATGACTTTAATTTACAATTTGGAGCGAAATCCCTCATTTGGTTGTTCTTATCGCTTATAGCTCTTTTTTATCGATTTTCAACTAATTTTTAGAGTCTCGTAGAGAAAAAAATTCAAATTTTCGGATTCATTAAATTATATAATATAAAAACTAAACTCGAGTAGGCTCCAAACTAGTCATTTCTTTCTTATATTTTAGTTTTCAACACTGTTGTCGGAAAGCTTGGGCCTTTGGCAGTGCTATTCTCAAAAGCCAACAATTTAGGTCAAGTCATTGCTAACCAGAGGCCTCGCGGGCTTTTTTTTTATTCTATTTAAAAAATAAATAAATTCATATTTGATCATGATTGTTTTTCATGAATTTTGAGAAGTTCAACATTTTAATTGAGAGTAGATAAAATCTTTTGCTATTCAGCGTCTTTTTTTTTTTTTTGAATTTCAGCTTTCAAAAACAAGAAGAAAAAGAGTGAAAATATTGAAGTTTTTCATTTTGTTGAAATAAGGGCTATGCACCATTGACCAAGTGAGCAGAAATTTTTTGCTCAATTGGCAAAATTTACGCCTGATGAACTCTTAGAGAGTATTAGATAATAGGCGATGAGAGCGGGCTTCACTAGTTTATCTTGTAAAATCGAGCAGCAACTGCTGATTGAAGGAGTTGGAAAAAAGAAGATTTGATTTAGGCTCTAGTTAAATTAGGGCCGGATTAGAGTGGGAAAAATTAGGTTACTCTAATATTTGCATTTGTTTAATTTAAATAATGGCCATGATAATACTTTCGAAATGGGCTTTATTCGAAAGTTGGACCAAAACCACCAGGGGTGGAGAGTGATGATAGTTTTGAAGTCACGTCTAATCGATGTGCTCAGTGTCCTATGAGTGTGCAAAATTGGTTTAAATAGGAAAATGTTTGTTCGAGCTTGAATGAATATTTGAGAAATTATAAATATTGAACTTTCGCAAAACTAGGACGCCAGTTTATGAATTTTTTCCTAGGTGATTTCTCTAATTCCTGACCATAATCCAATAACAAAATAAATCATGCATGGTCGACATTTTTCGGCAAGCTCAAATTCTAATTTTACTATAAAATGTTAAATTTTTTCCAACAAAAAATCTCAAGTTTAAAATAGAATTTTTTTTTTGACAAAGCTTAGGCAATTTCTAAAGTCTAGCGAGGGTGTTGTTAACTCAAGTAAAAAAAGATAAGATAATGTTTGTTTAGCCAAATAGATAGTCGCTTCTAGCCTTCACAAATAATTAAGAAAAAGAACAACGACAATGATTCCATCGAGTTGTATTTATTTATTTAGATGAATATCTCTTTAAATTTTAGTTGTCGAAATATTTTCTTCCATTTCTAAATTTATATTTTTTATGTCTTTTATTTTTAGCTAGTTGAATTTTATGATCGAATTTTAATGATCATGATCAAAATATAAAGTTAATTCAGATGCATATTTTCATGCCAACCATGCGTTATGCTTGCATTTACAAAAAGCATGCAGAGTTTTGCAGACTAAGTTAAGCACTAAAACTTTATCAAAGAAAAAAAGGCAAATATCAATCAAATCTTTTTTTTTCAATTTCTAAACATTTCTATTTTCTCAAGCTATTAAAATAAATTAAATCTCAAATTAGTAACTTTAACCTGTTCTTAACTTTCTCTGTTCATTACTATTTTTTTTGAAAGCTTTGTGCCGAGATTTGACTAATTCGTTAGCGCGTTGCCATAACAACAATAGCTTCCCTTTCTTTAATTTCAGTCTTCAAAATCGATCAATATTTTTTTTGGTGCAACATCCCAAACCAAGTTGTCTCTTTAATTTTTCTTCTTTTTTCTTAAATTGCTTAAATTACAAGAAAATAAGTAAGGAGTCCAGTGTCTAAATTTTTGTAACCCGATTACATATAGAAATAAATAAAGATTTTATAAACAAAAATAATACGTTTTTTAAGTATCTAATAAACAGTTTTTCTAGCCTCGACTTTATTGTATCTAATTTGATTTCTTCAAGAAAATATCCGACGGAGGGTCAAAGGAAAGATGGTAAATAGACTTGATTGAGATATTCTAAAGAAAGTACTTGTAACCTATGGATATTTTTTTCTGAGACAAGGTTTATAATTAAAAAAACTATAATCTTTAATTGAATCTGTGAGAGCAATATAAACCCCTACTAAAGTTCTACCACTAATTGAGATTTTTCTAAATCAATGTCACTTTCAATTTGAAAAATGTGTCATTTTGTAAAATGATAAAGACAAAATATAAAATTCCAAAAAATAAAATAAATCTTTCTGTTGGACACAGTAAGAAATTTCTTAAATGTTCTTGCTCTATTTCATCTTACTCGGGAGTTGATCAAAGGTCTGGTTTTAAATTCTATGGTAAAATTTTTCAATATAAAAATTGTGATTAATTGAAGAATTTTTTCTTAATTTAATTGTAATTTTTTTATCGAAAAAGAAGAAATTTTTGTGGCAAAAAGATTTCAATTTGATTAATATAAAATTTGAGAGTGAGGTAAATTTTAAAGTCTTTTTGTCTTTTGAAATTATATTTAATCGAATTTTGTTAAATGATTCATTTAGGCATTTCTTAACTAAAGCTGTTTTATTATGTCGTATTTAATTTTCTTTTTAGTTCTTAGACTAATTTTATTTATTTATTTTATTAAGTAAATTCTGGTCGAGCCAAAGCTCCTCCAGAAAAAAAAACTTAGTTATCCTTTTTTTTTATTTTATTAAATTTTTTTTTTCTGAAAGATTGTTAGCTCAAAATAGATAAATATATATATAGAAAAGCTAATGCAGTAAAATTTGGTTTATAGAGAATGAAAAATGGGTAAGGTTTCTCTGGAATCAAATAAGTGTACTGACCATAAAAGTGTCTTATTAAAATTGATAAAGCTTAAATAAAATTTAACGAAAGTTAAAAAGATTTATATTTAAATAGGGTGTTTAAATAATTGATCTATTATTTATTTCATTTTTTTGTTCTATCAATGAAGCAAGTGGGTTAATTAAGAAACTAAGCTAAGAGTTAAGCTTAGAGGAAAGGGCATATATTAGGTTTCAATTTTTTTTTTTTTTTTTTTAAAGAATTCCGGTCGAGACATTGCTCCTCCAGAAAAAATACAACAAATGTAAATAAAAGAAAAGTTAAAATTTTTGTCTTTAGTCTGAGGGAAAAAAAATGAATATAAAAAAAATCTTAATCTCATAAAATCGAAGTAATTTTACATGTAAAAGATAAAATTTGACATGAAAAGGATTATGTGTTTTTCGGCGTAATTCTACTTTGAGTCACAAAAACGAAATTTCACAAATAAGAGGTCATAAAAAAGAGAACACACTGTACCTAACTAACAGATAGATGCACACTTAATTTTGTGAAAATTTTGAAAAAGTCTTTTTAGACATTTCTGTTTATTTCTATTTCTGAATCAAGTGTAAGAAATAAGACAAAAAAGTGTCTATAGGTTACGTTTTTGTCTGCCCTTTTAATATGCATTAACTTTATTTTATCGCATGTGTGTTTAATGCTAATTACTTGTCTAAATTTTTTCTTTTATTGATTTCTCTAACTGTTTATTTCTATTTCAGAATCAAGTGTAAGAAATAAGACAAAAAAGTGTCTATAGGCTTTTTCAAAATTTTCACAAAATTAACTATGCATCTATCAGTTTCTGTCTTTGTTCGAAAATTCCCAATGTCCTATTTTTTCCTCTATTTTAAACTCGCTACATTTTTGTCTGCCCTTTTAATATGCATTTACTATATTTGATCGCATGTGTGTTTAATGCAAATTATTTGGCTAAATTTTTCTATTTTTGCTCGATCAGAATTTTTACAAACTTTCAAAATCAACAAAAAAAAAAAGAAGCAAAAATAGAGTCTTATGTGGGCTCTGCGCGCTCACACTCAAATATGTTGTGAATAAATTAAACTTTGTAGCAAAGTGGAGCACGAAGAGTGTGCGCCACCGATAGTCTATTATAATAATTTAGTCCAACAATCTAAGATAGAAGAGCGATGCTATTCACCATCATCTATCGCGAATAAATTAGCTCTTTTTTTTTGTTTTTCAAAACACCAACAAGCCCACGTAGCTCTCTTTGCTACAAACAAAACTCATCTATTTCAAATCAATCTCATATAAATAATATCTGCTATTTATTTATTTAGAGAAAAGAAAAAAAGCAACAAAATCTTCTTCTTTTTTCCCAATCCGAATTAAACAAAAAAAAAGAACCGAACCAAAATGAGCACTCAATCTTCGAGCAAGATTATCCGCGAGACCAAATCGCAGGAGTTCGACGACTCACTATCAGCTGTGTACAGCTACAAGTCGCACATAACGCCGCGCAGCACCACGATCAGCCGGCGAAACGCGGGCCCAGGACGCACCATAGTGCAGACGGTGTACTCGTCGAATTCGGCGGGCGGCGGCAACTTTTTGTACGGCGGCGTTCCGCTCAAGCCGAAGAACGCGGCCGTGGTCGCCATAGCCGAAAACCGCGAGAAGGAAAAGCGCGAGCTCAGCCAGCTGAACGACAAGTTCGCCAGCTATGTGGAGCGTGTGCGTTTCCTCGAGGTGCACAACAAAAAGCTGCAAATGGAGCTCGAGGCGCTGAAGAACCGTGCCGGCGGCGAGTCGGGCAAAATACGCGAGATGTACGAAATCGAGCTGCGCGAGGCCAAGCACCTGATCGACGAGACCAGCAAGGACAAGGCGAACGCCGAGCTGAAGGCCAAGGCGTGCGAGGAGGACGCCGAGCGGTTCAAGCGCCGATACAACGAAGTGCTGAACAACCGCAATGCGGACAAGGCGCGCATCGACGAGCTCAACAAGCAAATAGCGGACAACGAGGCCGAGATCAACCTGCTGAAGAGGCGGCTCGGCGACCTCGAAGACGAGGCCAAGCGCTACAAGATCGAGACCCAGCGCCTGCTCGGCGAGATCCAGCGCATCACTGCCGAACTCGACTCGGAAACGCTGCAGCGCGTTCAGCTCGAGAACGAGAAGAACGGCCTCGAGGAAGAGCTCAGCTTTTTGCGCCAAATGCACGCCCAGGAGCTCGAAGACCTGAGGCAAAAGTCGTTCTTGGACGTGGGCCTAGACTCGTCGCAGTTCTTCAAGTCCGAGCTGGCCAACGCCATCCGCGAAATCCGCAACGAGTACGAGCAAATCAACAACAACCAGCGCAACGAAATGGAGCAGTGGTACCGCATGAAGATCCAGGAGGTGCAGACGCGAGGCCGACCGGACTCGGCCGACACTGTGATTGCGCGCGAAGAGACCAGAAAGTTGCGCACGGCCGTGTCCGACCAGCGGCGCGAGATCGCCAACATGAAGGCGCGCAACGCCGAGCTCGACGCCCGAATCAAGGAAATCGAAGAGCTGCTGTTGGCCGAGCAGAAAGACGGCCAGGCGCTGATCGACGAAAAGGAGCTCGAGATCAAGGAGCTGCGTCGTCGTCAACAAGAGCTGATGCAAGACTACGAAGAGCTGACCAAGATGAAGACCACTTTGGAAGAAGAGATTCAGACGTATAGGCGATTGCTGGAAGGAGAGGGCGACAAAGAGGGCCTCAAGCAGGTGGTCGAGGGCATCGAGGAGCGAGCCAGGCAGACGATGTACAACGCGCCGTCCGGCGGCTACGGCGGCACTTCCTACTCGCTGTCCATTCAGTCGAGCGCCGGCGGCGGCAGATACGTGGCCGGCAGCTCCAACGCTAGCTTGAACTCGTCCAGAACAACCACTGGCGGCACCATTTCAAAGCTTAAATTCAACTACTAAATCAAGCAGCTAATCTCCTTTTTTTTCACTTTTTTTTACACCTGAATTTCTTCTTTTTTTTCTCGATTTTTTTAATTTAATTAATTAAATATTTTTTCTGACTTGAGAAAAATTTTTTTTTTGCCATCATCATCATGATTGAGAACTTGCAGAAAAGACTTGGAACAATTAATAGAGAAAATGATTTTAAATGACCAAATGAGGCCAAGAGACCCGAATTATGTGTGAGTGAGTGTGCGCGGCAGTTTGTTTTTTTTTTTTTTGTTTTTTTTTGGTATTGTTTTTATTTTTTGTTTGAGTTTGTTGATGAAAATGGAGCAAATTAGACTTGGAAAAAAGGCTAGTCGTCCCTTTGAAAATAGATATTTAAGATTTAGTAGATTTATTCATTTATGATACCGAAGGACAGACTAGGCTTTTTTATTTGCGGAATTTTTAAGGCGTTGATACTTTTTCTTCTTTTTTTGGTTCGAATAAGAAATGACCAAATTGGCCGTGAGTGGTTCGGGTCACTTGCACACTTTGATTGGACTTGCAATTTGGTGTTTAGAATTTTTCTTCTTGTTTTTGGCTGAAGAAAAAAACCTAGATTTTGTCTTAATGAAACTTTTTATTTTTTCCAAATTTTGGCACAGTTCACATCCTCCAGACCGATTTTAGAGTAGCAATCGAAATTTTTGCTTCAAATGTAAATGCTCGGCTCATCCAAATGTTCCAAGTCAATTTACTATAATGCTTACATTGAATTATCAATTTCCGTTTAATATCTCTTTTTTTGTTTAAATTTAATTGAGTTCAATAAAATTGCTTTTTTCAAATATATTTTTTTTAAACTTATCCTCACAATTTTAAATAAATTTTGGCACAAATTTTTTCAAAAAAACCACAATTAAATTAAAGCAAATACAATGGAATTCATCAGGAGTAATTATCAAAGTTGTTTAAAACTCTCAAGTCAAAGTTAGCACAGGTTAAGCTATGGTTCCAAATTCAGCCAAAAAGGTTCTTGTTGATTGAAAAAATGAGTAAAAAAAGTTACAATACTTTATTTCGAATTTAATCCTTCCAAATCATGCTTAATAAAAAAATCCGATTCTTAACACTTAACTATTCTACAATTATTCGGTTACCAATTGCTAAAATTTTGACAAGATTTCCAATGCATAAGAAAAGACCAAATGTTTGGAAAAATTTAACGCTTTAATTCAAAAATTTTCGAAAAGCGTTGCAAATAGTTGTAAGCTTCATAAAAAAAGACTAAACTTATTAAAAACTTTTTTTTTTATTTATTTAGAATTTTTTTCTCCTGAAATATTTTTTAGATTGATATAAAATTTGACTACTTAAGGAGATTTTATTGACGAGAGTGACGATTTGATGCATTAAACACAAATAAAGAAAATATTTAAAAAAACATTAGTTAGATCGTGTGTTTTTTTTTCTTTTTTGTAATGATTTTATTAAATTGACAATCTCGTTTTAATTATTTTTGTCCAGTTTGTTCAGTTTATTGAGATTTTTAGTTTGATTTATTGGATTTTAATATTTATTTGTGTAAAAGTTTCTTAACCAAGTTTTGAATCTTGAGTTTCACTGGAATTTATAGCTGCCCCTTTAATTTATAAAGTTTCTCATTTTATGAACAATTTTAAGAATGACATTTTATTCAAAATCCTTTTTTGTTTATATAGAACTTTTAGAAAATGTTTCAACTGAAAAAAGCCCTGCTATGAGAATTTTTTACCAAGCTGCAGAAGAAATAGAACAAAACTTTGTATTCACGATGCAAGGTCTTTGCTTGCTACTGGTAAATTAATGAATAAAATGAACAAAATATTTCAAAAACTTTTAAAATTATTTGATTTTGAATCTTAAATTTTTTGATTTTTACAAACAAAAAAATTACTTAAAATTTTACTTTTAGATTTTAAATTTTCTTTATAAAACATGCTTTAAAATCATTTCGATTTAATCCAAATCAAAAAAATAAATCTTTGAAAAAATGATTATTTATTTTTATATAAATATTTTTCTTTGAATTTAAGAACGCTTTTATTTAGAAAGACTTTTGGCAAATCGACATAAAAATTAAAATTATTTATTTGCGCTTCATTAATTAGATTAACCTTTATATCAATATTCAAAATTAAAATTAATATTCAATATTAAACATTGAAGAGTTTTGTCTGGGACGTTGAAATTAAATTCAAACAAAAAAATTGTCTTTGCTCTCAAAAAAAAATGAAAAAATTGACTTTTTTTCTATTTTTTAATTAACTCTACAATTTTTAAAATTTTCTTTTTTTTTTGAGAGCAAAGACAATTTTTTTGTTAGAGTAAATGTTAAATTTTTAGAAAATATCCCATATTCAGGGTATTTTCTTGCAAATTAAATTTTAATTGTTGTAACATAGAAACTATGTAATTAACTCTTAAAGAAAAAAGGTTGGATTTGGGCTTTACTCTTAGAGTCGTGAACACGAGTTTACGGTAATTTAATTAATTTACCAACAAATAGATTTTTGGGTCATTTAAATAATCAATATTTGTAATTTTTGATTTTTTTAACTTTATTATAATAATCTAATTGGATTTAAGTTTTTGATGCAAAAAAAATCAAATTTCAGCTAATCTGGTAACAATACCTTTCGATAATTTCAATGATCTGTCTCAATAAAAGTTGAAATAGAAAAATCACGATATATTTTTTTGTTTGTGTAGTCAATGCAATTTTAAACTTAATTCCCAAAAAAACCTTTGTTTTCATTTAAAACGTTTTTAATTTTAATCTTGAAAGAACTTTCTTATGTAATATTTTTCGGATAATAAAATTAAAACTAGGGAAAAAAATCTAAAATTTTAGGAGATTAAACTTAGTCTTCTCAAAATTGCCGCGATGAAAGATCTCTTCTTTTGATTTCTTACTTTAGTTTTGAAGACTTTAAAACGATTATAATAAAAAAATCAATATATTATTTAAATAAAAATCAATTAAAAGTTTCCTAAATAAATTTGAAAGAAGTCAAGAATTTAGTGTATTTAAGCACATAAAAGGACTAGAATTCAAAATTTCAGACAATAAATTAAGCTTGAAAAACATCTCAATTTTTCTCTTAATAAAAAATCTTATAACTTTTTTGTAATATTAGATTTTGTTTCTTTTTTAATTCTATTTATTTATTTTATTTTATTGAAAATTGCAAATATTTTAATAATGCCATTAAAATGGCGGAGCAATTTTTTTATCATTTAAAAAAAAGTTATTTACAAAGATTTTCAAATTATTTCCAAATAAGGTTTACATTTACTTTAATTTGCAAGAGTCTTGTAAATTTGGTAAATATGAAAACAATTAAATTCGATTTTATTGAATTGTAATTTTTAAATTTTACTAATTAATATCTAAATGCAAAACTAAATTCTAAATTTAAAATAACTCTTATAATATCTAAACTTTATAATCTTAATCAATCTATAGACAAGTTTAATAAAATAAATTTTAGAATAAAGTTTATTTTAAAAATATAAAACTAAAAATATTAATTTTAAAAATTTATCTAAAAAATTAGCATTTAGAAAATCAGTTGCGAAATTTTTAGATCATAACAAGGAAAAAATTGGAAATATAAAGTCATGAGTCCACAAAATTTTAGAATATTTGTCGATTGATCTAAAGCTTTTTCAGCTGCCTGAGTTAATATCAATTTTATGTTATATTAATTTAAAATTTCGTTTCATGTAAACAGACTTAAATAAATTATTTGCACAGAGAAATTAAAAATCACTGGTGAATTATATCTATTCAAATAACTCAATCCAATTATTCGTTGACCAACTGATTTTTGGACAATTCACCTTGATCAATTTTAGACAAGAGTTCCTTGGCCAGTTCATATTCAATTTTTCTGACCTGCTCTATTGTCATTCCATGCCATTTATCAATCCAACAAAAAACCTGACGATGAAATATAGCAAACAATTGCTTATACATTGTTTTGAGGTAGTTCTCGCATTTTGTCTGTAGCCCGAACAATTTTATTTCAGCTGTAACTAATTTATAACAACAAATTAATGGCTGATGATTTTTGTACCATTCACCAGGCACAAGAGGACCCCTTCCGGTTTTCTTAGATTTAAAATTTGACGGATCTTCATTGCTGTTATCATTTGACAACTTTTCAGCAATATCTATATATACAATCTCTCGTTTTTCCAATTGGTCCTGTGTCAATTTGTGGACATTGTGCTCAAAATTTCCATTTTTCACTTCACGGGTAATTGTGTCCAATTCAATTCTAATATTTGATTTAAAATATTCGTTGGTTAGAACAGTTTTTACATTCGGGTACATGTTCCATGATTTTTCATGTATCAAAGTTGAATCCCTTGGAAGAAGTTTTCTCACAAACCAAGGCAATTTTGAAGCCATTCTGTACAATTTATGAGTGTACTGTCCATATTTTGTCATGTCATGGTTAAAATTAGAAGCCTCTGAGTCTGATTCCTTATTCAAAATTCCATTGAATGTTTTACTTTGATGTAAATGATTTTGGGATCCCATATTGGGCAGATCAGATCTTTCTAATGATTTGCTCCTTTCATCCTTTTTAGTTTCTTTTTTGGACTTTTTTGAACCATTTACTTGAGAATCGTAGTCTTCGTATTCAGGCAATTTTGAATAGATAAGAGATCCATTAGAGTCTAATGGAAGATCAAATAGTGAGTTGACCAGAATTTCGACTCCTTCGCCTCCTCCAGTATTTTCGCGACTTATCTCAGAAAATGACCATAATTGACCGATCAAATTCTCCTCGAGAGTCAGTGGCATCAAAATACGATACTCGATTATTTTCATATTTACTCAAAATTTAATCTTAATTTTACCGATTTAGAAAATAATCTAATATTTAATTAAAATAGATGGAAAATGTGAAAACAAAAGGCCAGATTTTAAAAATTTAAAATTTCTAGAGGTTATGATAATTTAAATTGTCAAATTTAATTTTTTTTGAAAGAACAGTAACTATGCCAATGCGCAATCATTTAACAATTACTTGTTTTAAGAAAATCGAAAGCCCAGCAACAATTAAATAATGAACTTTTCTTACACCAATAAGCTTACCTAACTCTATACCTAAAAAATGTTTATAAAATATTAATTTTTTGGCTGCACAATCATTCTCCATAATTAAATTACATTTTAATTTGTTTTTAATAAGCTAAAAACCCAATTAAATCAAATCATCTGTGTCTTTATATCTAAAGGCAAATAAATAATCCAAAGAATCCTTAATTTTATTGAATTTCATCAATTATATAATTTTTTTC
Source organism: Brachionus manjavacas (assembly GCA_019054805.1). NCBI lineage: Eukaryota > Metazoa > Rotifera > Eurotatoria > Ploima > Brachionidae > Brachionus > Brachionus manjavacas. The sequence continues at coordinate 7,861,374 of JAHQIY010000003.1, read as the reverse complement.
TAAAGAATAGCTTTGACTACACAAATTTTACCTGGATATTTAAAGATTCTAGAGACAGATATTGGTAGTACTAACGTGATATTTTTTGAGTTTTATCTAAATCCTTATCTTCCTACGCTTTGAATTTTTTGATGTTTGTCAAACTTATTCTTCAAAGATAAAAATTGAATTAAAAATTAAAAAATTTGAGTCAGAGCTATCAAAAATACATTAAGAAACCTTTATTCAAATTTATAATTTGAAATATTGTGATTAATTGAAATTGTTGATCATATTATTAAGAATAGTCTAAAATAATAAAAAAACATGTTGGGAGAATTTAATCTAAGCTTGATTTTGGCGTTAAAAATGCCAAAATTATCCAACTAACTAATTTTTGTTGACTTTTTAAAGCTGCTTTCTATTTATTCTTACTATTCTGGTAACTAAAATCTGTTACTAGGGAAAATTTGAAGGTATCATCACACGATTACAGGTAAAAGAAAATTTAGTTAGTAAGAAAAAAATTGTAAAACTCTATGCGAATAAATGCTGCAAATAAGAATTACATTTAAGCATTAGATAATAAATAAAAAAAATGATCACAATTTAAAACATGTGATAACTTTCGGCTTGGTTCTAGAAGTAAAATAAATTCTTAAAATATTCTGGTTAAACGAAGATTACTCAATATTGGCAATTAAACCAAAGTTTTCAACAATTTTCAGTTTTTTTCGTGGAAAAAATCGACTGATTACTTCACATAAACGCATGGAAAATTATCTTTATCATAAATTATTCTACGTTTTACATTTAAAATTCGTTTGAAATTATTTGATATAAACACAAAATTATGCTCAAAAATTATTAAAAAAAAATAAAATATTTCCTTTTAACGAAGAAAATATGACGAAAAACAAAAAGTATACTAGCCACATAATATCTAGTTGCTAAATTCTTAGTATCGAAAACTATTTTTTGACTGAATTAAAAAATCTTTGCAATTCATTATATCAAAATTTTTTAAGAAAACAATTTAAAAAAAAATGTGTTTCTTGTTCCTTAGATCACCCATAAATACCTTGAAAATTTCTTAAATTGTTATATTATAATTTAGTTTTCTAGCAAATTAAGTCGATTATTTTTTTTTTAATAAATTTAAAAATGGAAATTCATAATTTTGAATATGATAAATTAAGCAGAAAATCCAATAAAATTTTAGGTATAACTTTCGAAAATAAGGGATTTTATCAGAAATAAATTTCAGACTTTTCGAGATAAAAAATCGTGACTTGTTTAGTATATTAAACTTTTGTTTAAAAAAACGACAATAAAAATAAAATAAAATAAATTGAAAAATAAACATTAAAGACAGTAAATTTTTTATCCATTTTATTAGTGTATTAAAATAATGTCAAGTCAAGTTTTATTTTTAGATCATTCTTTTATATAATCGATCATGATCATTGCTCAAACTAATTGAAATTTATTAGTTTTTTAATTAAATATTATTAATTTTATTCTACAATGGAAACAAAAGTGCATTTTGATCAAAAATTAAGAAATTGTAAGTGACAGGCAATTTTGAAGTAAAGAGGTTTTTTACAAATTAAAATATTTATTAATGAAAATTGACTAACCTTTGTATACTCTTTCCGGTATATACTTTTCATCTCTGATGCCTTCGATTTCGAGTTTAAAACCATTATCACCCGGTGTTGGCAAAACAAAATTCGAATTTAAACACATTCGATTGCAATCATACGCCGAACACCCGTGTTCGATTACATTAAAACAAATCGAAATTTTAATACAAATATTTATTATAAGAATTAAAAAAATTGGTCTGGACATTTTCATCGATTAATCTAAAAAAATTCAAAATTATAAAATTTTAATTTAAATGAAAATAAAGAATTCATTTAGGCTTAGGTATCTATAATAATAAAGTATTCTCTTGTCTAATAATTTTTCTTTGGTTTCTTGAGACCTTTTAATTCAAAAATAATTAGAAAAAAATATTTTTTTCTTGTTAACAACTAAATAATTAATGATTTAAGCGTATTCTATAGTTCCGATCAAAAAATTGATGTAAATCCTTGCACTTTGACAGGAGACTTTCTTTTTGGTACTTCTAACAATTACCAAATTGGTTTTCATAAAGTGAAAATCACCAAGATTTGAAACGAAATATAAATTTTATTCTTCAGATTTATACTAAATTTGTACTGGTTTGAGGCCTGTGTATAATCTATGAACTTATCATCTGAATGTTTGAATTTGTAAAACATAAATAAACAATAACAAATGACGATAGATTATTCAACTCTAACACAGTTGGGGTAAGTTTTAGATGGTAAATCTAGCATTTTGGCATTTCTAGAATTAATTAAAAAGTTGAGTTTTATAAGCGAATAAACCACTATCTAAAACCTTAAAAATTTTCAGATTCTCTTTCTTTTATATAGTCGCAATTAAGCTAATATCTGAAAGTAATTAAGCTTATCATTAAAGATATTCGCAGCAGCTTACCAAAATTATGATTTATTAATAAGGCTTCATTTTTGAAATCTTTTATTTTCTTTCAAAAAGAAAGATCCGAGTTTCTTTGGGTTACAAAAAGACTTTAGATAGAAAATTGAATTATAGCTATCATTTATGGATCTTTTTTCACCAAGGTAATAATGCGAAAGCAATCAATCATCATAAAAAAATGTGTTTAACAGATTTAGAATTGATTTTATTTCCGAATTAAAAATAGATAAATAATCCTTTAGCTTAAATGGAACACATTAGAGAAAATCTAATGATAAAAAATTTCATATTTTTGAATTTTGAATTTCCTTAAAAGTAAAAAATTTTATCTAATCAGGTCACTCACTCTTCATTGTTCAAGAGATAAAATCGAAATTTAAACCGACGAAAGTTTTTTAAGTGATATCAACGACAACCCTTACTTGGATTTATTTTATCAAAATCATCAAAAGATAACGAATAAAGAAATTTTTTCATTATATCTATTTTTTTTGATTTTAGATTGAATTTTTTAAATCAAAATATGACAGTTCACGTCTAGCATGTGCAGATAAAACTACCGTATTCCTTTTTAAAAGAATACAAACATAATTCAAATATTTATTAAAGTTTTTCAATTTCAGGATTAATTAACAGGCAAATCCCCACGCCATGAAAGAAAGATCTATTAGGACTCCATTTATTCAATTTTATAAATAGCTATTACAAACTTATGTAATTGATCTAAAAAAAAATTTTAAAAAGCAAAGTATTAAATCAAACTAAAATCTTAGTTAAATGATTTTATGTATTGACTTTAAGATTTTTTATTTTTCTCATATTATCAATAATTTTAAGGGATCCAGAAAATTAAAAATTCATCAACATAAGGCTTTTTTTTAAAGTAAGCAATATATATTTTTTTAAATTTGAGAAATAGTAAATAATGAAAAAAACATTTTCTTTTTTTTTGATAAATAGATAAAAAGATAAAAATAGAAAATTGAAATTTGTTTTTAATAAATTTATTAATAATAAAACAAACAAATAAAACGTCTAGTTAATAGAATTAAAATTCTCCTTTTTTTCAAATTCAAACGATGTTTGATTAAATAGAAAAACAAAGCTTAAAAATAAAAATTTCGCATTAAATTGCCTGATTCCCGACAATTAATTCTTACATATTTACAGATGTATCGAGTCTTGGCGTCTATATAATACTAAACCAGCAAAGGGCTGAACAACCTTCGACACCAAACTGCTATATGATTCGGTGGATGGTCTAATACTAATTTGTCCTTAAGTATATTATTGCTTATCAAATTCTTGAATGCATCCTTATACTCGGTATCAAATGCATCTAAAAGAAATTTTAATAATCTAAATTTAAAAATGTTTATTCTTACCAATATCTATAAGCTCTCTTTCTAATGCCACAATTATCAAAAATAAAATTTCTCGATAAATACTATTAAAATTTCTTTTAGCTATAAAACGGTCTCTTACTAGATTGCTAAATGGACCAGTTATTTCATTTTCTTTAACATTTCGTAGTATTAAATCAAATATTTTTGACAGACCAGAATCGTTAATGCAAGTTTTCTTCATATTGATCAAATCGTCTGGATTCAAGACTGTTACCAAGCGAAATCTTGAATCATTCAGAATACTCTTGTAGTTTTTTCGCATCCAACTGATGTACAAAGGAATTTCAAAGTTTTGCTTCTGGTTGTGCAAGTTAAGATTGTCCCACATACAAAAGACGCGCACATTGGGATGAGTATGACACTCGTACAAAGAAAGATTTGAGAATATATTTTTATAATCAAAATAGTTTCCTTCTAATGCTATGTTTTCTTTTTGTGCCAATAGCTTAATTCTATGATTTAAAAGAATATTTTCCAAGCAGCTACAGTCTACTCCAATTCGCTTATAGTACCAAATCAGATTCCAAAAAATAATGCTGTGATTTTGCATGAAATTTTCATCAAAAAAACAAATATACTCATTATCCTGATTTTCATACAATATTATATTTTCTAGTTCTTTTCGAATCACCAAAGGGCTTAAATACTGAACAGTCAATTCCTGTGTTCCTATAAATGTTGGAAACTCGGCTTGGTTTTTTATTTTAATTTGTTTCGTTGCATCAACTTCATCAAAAGGATGTGCTTCAATTTTTCCATTTTCATCATTTAATTCTTTGTCTTCATTCTTGTTTATTAACAATTTTTTCATTTTTTCAAAATCCTTACAATAATTATAATTAAAAGAATCAACGAATAATTAAGTTTTACTTTAATTTTTATATAAATATTCGGAACAATAGAAGATGAGCAACGTAGACATTTTATGTTCATATCGGAATCATTCAAGGTCCATCCACTCATTATCTCTTCATCGTACAAATACGAATCACACTCTTCACAGCTAAAAAGATATTGATTTTTAATTTAAAAAGCATATAACAAATGATTAAAAAACTTTAAATAGATAGAAAAACATTAATAATGAAATAAAAATTTTCTCAATGATATTGACAGGAAGTCCAACTCTAGAATCAATCAAACATTATTTTTTATTAGTTTTTATTATTTCAAAATTATTTCGAAAAATAAATTTATGATCAAGTTGATTTATGTCAAATTGTGTCATTTTTGGATTCTTTTTTAAAAAATTTCATTACTTTGAAATGTTGATATATGATTAAGATCTGAATGAAAAATATATTAACCAAAACTTTATTTTTTATTAAAAAAAGATTTCATTATTCTGAATATTTATTCATTTAGTGGCCTGCTTTTTTGCCTGCTATACGCTGTTGATTAGATGTAGACAGATTTTTCTATTTTAAAGCCGTTTAAAAGTAGCTTTTCAACAAAAGTAATACCATTTTTTAAAAAGAAAGGTGAAAATTTTCGTCCCATTCAACTTTTTTGATTTAAAAAACTCTTTTCATACAAAAAAATCTTTTTTGACCTAAGAATTATTTAAAAAATTATTAGAGAACCCATTTTTTGTTTATGATGCGGACAATGAATTGGGTTTTAAAACTATGGGGAATGGTAAGACCTATCATTAATCTTTGCAAATTATCTCGTGGGCCTGGTGTATAGTTAAGCCCAGTACCTAAGACTCGGTAACAACACAAATTTTTTCAATCATTTTCACTTTAACCCCTTGGCTTAAAGTAAATTGAAAACAAACCTTATAATTATCAACATATAATTTTAAATTTAATTTCAACTGTTACCACAGTCATCTTTTTTTTTAATTTATCATATCGTCTCATAGAACGAAAATTTTAAAAAATAAATAAGCGTATGAGCTTATCCATTATAATTTTTTTTCACATTTTAATCTATGCTAAAAATTGCTTTAGTTTGTTTTGTTTTGTTTAGTTTCCATTATTTTTTATTGTTTCATATATTTTTTATAATTTTAGAAATCAAAATACTAAAAGCTCACTAAATTAGATAAAGAATTTTGATATTATCCTGAGTTAAATTTAATCTATTTACAAAAAAAATTATTTATTACTTTATTTACTCAACGATTTGACACCACAACCCGATAGGTTGGTTTGCAAGGTTTTAAGTACTTGAAATGTGACTTGAAATGCGATTCTTAAATCAAAAATGTGATTGTAAGAGCAAACCGTTTATTGGGAATGATCCACAGATCTTTCAAATTTCTAAAAGCAAAAATAGTAAGACTACTATACTGTTCACTTGTCAAAACTCATTTGGAATATGCCATCAGCTCATGGTGTCCTTACTCAGAAAAATATGTAGATGAGATAGAAAAAGTGCTATCTAGGCTGAATTTACTAAATCTAAAAACAAGAGGGATACGTGGAAATCTAATCCAAATGTTCAAACTAGTGAACAATATGGAGAAAGTGAATTTCAGTAAAGGTTTAAACTACAGCTTAAACACTAGGCCTGACAGTAAAGGTATAATCTTAGAAGAAACTCCAAGAACTTGGTTCGAGAAAGAGTGAGAACTTGTAGTCAGAGATTTGATTATTTTGTTGGTTACAACAGATTTGTTGGTGTCTGAAATAAATTGCCGGAATAATTTGTTAGTGCAACTAGTCTAAACATCTTTAAAGCTAAGATTGACGTTTGGATGTCAAAGCAAAATGAATCGACTGCTATAGCTCATTAGAGCTTTACTTGGACTAGCTACGAGTTGCATTAATTACTACTACTGCTATTACTACTATATTTATTAATCAATTAATTGAATAGAATATCATAACTTGATTTTCTAAAAGAAAGCGAAATATCTTATAAATGATTACAAACTACACCGAAAAAAAAAGCGGTTAAGATTATTTTTTTATTTTAAGTTGGTATCTAACTTCCTATCTTTTTCACATCATGTAAACCTATTGGGTAAACTTAGACATATTAAAAGAAAAAAATCACTGTTATTTTAAATATTTTGATAATATACTTTTTGACAAAATTCTAAAATGTTTGATTTGAAAGTGAATCCGATTGCAGTTTTGTTAAACGAATGGACACTTAAGACACTCAAGCCAAAAGCATAAAGACCAAAAAGAAAGAAAAAGGCGCTAAATATTTTAAAGTTTAGAAGTAATTTTAAGATATTTAAATTTTTTTTCCGGACTTAAGTTTTCTTAAAGTTCGAATTCACATTAATTTTTAATTATGTTTAGATCATTCCATATCAGATATCAACACTAGTGGAATTAATAAATTCATAAAAAATTAATAAACTGGTTAACTTACTAGTTGCACGTTGACATCTGGATATCTAATAATCTGTCGTCAGCTTTGGGATCAAAACGATGGTTTAATTTTTGATCAATTTTCCACCAGGTCAGAGATTTTGGTTCAAAATTTTCATCTATTAGTAATGGATCTAGATTAAAAAAATCGTGCATTCTTTTTAAACCATCAGTTCCATCATTTGGATCTCCATTAACAGTTAGATAATCATTTCCAGAATTTTGCTTTATGGAAAAACTGCTGGTACTTTTTACAAAATCAGTTATATATTGTTTCGTTTTAAAATTGTAGGCGCTAAATGATCGCACTTTAGAGGCTATTTCGTTCTGATTCGATGAAGAAATCAGGGCGTCTTTAAATTCCATTGATTTATCTGTAACAAATTTTTGAGCTGTTTTTAACCTAGAACCAGTCAGTTCTATTGAATTCTCCAATTTTTTCTTTAAACCAGAAAAAAAGCCAGTGTTTAGAAAACTGGTGTTTCTTTTTGTCTCAGGAGTTTGCGAACCACTTTCTGAGTCTTGGGAAATTTTCGGCTGAGACAATTTATCTGATCCTACGCCACTGTTCAAATTAAAATGAGCACTGTCAACTTCTACATCACTGCCCCCTTCGAAATCGATAGATTCATCCTCTTCAAAATCTTGTTCTTCTGAGTCATCATACAAGTCATCACTATACAGATCACTGTCGTAGCTTATGTTTTGATCAGTGCTTGAATTGGTTTTTTTGTCATAGATTAAATCACTTTTATTCTCAAATGGTTTGTAGTCAAAAAGTCGCTTTTTAACATCTTCATTCTCAATTTTCGCCTCGCACTCTTTTTCTTCACTAGGATCTTTTGATAGAGCACCTAATGGATCTGTCATTTGATTATGGCCGAATTTTTTTCTTAAACTATTTATAAATTTAACACTAACATTTAACTTGTCCAAATCATTCGAAATACTCAAGTATTTTCGAATTATTTTCTTGCTTTCTTTTGGTTGTTGATAACTAAAAATCAAGCCAGTTGAATTTAGATACAATAAATGTGACGATTTTTTGCTGCTGGCACTTAGTTTATAAGGACCATTGTCTAAATTTTTCAAGCTTAGTTTGCATTTTATCTCAGAGTTCTGAACTGGTGTGTTGGGGTCATTTTTTGAAATAATTTGCGTTTTAGTAGGTTTTGATGATTTTTTTGCTTTTCTTTTGTGGTGTTTTGGTCGCATTTTTACATGGCTTTTTTGTTCACGTTCATACTTTATTCTGAGATTTTGGCGGAATTTGCTGACCACAAGCCAAATGAGGCGAATTTTTCCCCATTTGTCCTGATCAAACGTGGGCCAATTATCTGTTTCAATCAGGGCTTTGTTATAAAATGAATATGTAATAGGAGATATGTCTATATTGTATTTTCTGATGTGCAAAAATGTTCTGACTGCAAGTAGAGGAAATTTGTACAAAAAACACAATTGCATCATTATACGATAGCATATCTAATAAATAAAATTATTTTTAAATAATGTAAAATTAGAAGCATTTAGTAATTAGGGCTGCAAAATCTACTCAAGTTTTTGAATTTTTAAAATTTTTAAAATTTTAATTTGTTTTCAAGGTACGGTGAAATTTCATTCAAATTTTTAGATAATACGTAGTGTTTTTTCCAAGTTATGGAAAATTGGAACAAAAATTATCGCATAAATTTTAAGAATTTTTACCTGTGCGTAGAATTGATAAGAATTCCTGAAGAGCTCTAAAATATTATCAGCCTTTATTTGAATAAGCGACAATTTTTCGCTTCAAATGACACCTATTTTGCTTTTTTAATTTCTTGTTTAAATTTCTCCATAATCAGACATTTCTACCCAATTTTTTTGGAGTTTGGGTAAGATTTGAGTAGCTCTTTTTGTCGTGTAATTATTATGGGCATGGTTTAGGAAACCGACTTTTCGGATATTAAGGTGTAGATTTAGGTTGAATTATTTGCATTTTTGGGTTTATTGGGTAAAATATTTCAAAAAATCTCATAAACCTTGGGTATTTAGGTTTGGGTATGGTAAGGCTTCCCAAATTTTTTGAGACGGTTAAATAATTATAACCATTATACTCAAAAATACGAATAATTCAGCCCCCACCTACACCCAAATATCCGAATAGTCGGTACCCTAAACCATGTCCATAGTAATCACACGACAAAAAGAGCTACTGAAATCTTACTCTAACTCCTACAAAATTGAGTCGAGACATCTGTTTGTAATTAACTAGATTTTTCTTAAATATGTTTTCTGATTTATTTATTCGAAAAAAATATAAAAAGAAATGGCAAGTTTTTTTTTCTATTTTACATTTCTAAAAATAATTGCGTAATTTTATTTCAAATTTTGACATGCTTAAGTGTTGAGTTTAAATGAAACAATGTAATTTCAAAATTTCAAAAAAGTTAAATAGAAAAAAAAACTTGCCAAATGCAAAAAATTAAAGTTCATCATCAAAATCATCGTTAAAAATCATCTTTAACGAACTTATATTTAATAAAAAATATTCTTTAAATGCAATTTCCTAAAATTTTGTCATTTTAGTCCTATGATTCTAAGAAATTTTCTTAATGAACTTCTTCCGGATTTATCTTATTACATTATTCCTAGAAATTTTAGGGTTAGGAATTATTCCTAGAAATTTTATGTAAGATTGGAATATCTTACATACAAGCTTGTAAAAATAAAACGAAAAATAATCCTTTTTTTTGTCAATTGCGGAATACTTGGTACTTATTTGGAAATAACTAGATATTTTTAAATCAATATTCTTTCTATCGATTTTATTCGTCCTTTAGATAATTTTTTTTAGAATACCGCAAAATTTGTTTAAAATACCTCAATTATTAAGATTAACCATAAAAAAAATTATTTTATACAAAATTAAATAAAAATTCAATATGTACTCTAATTTTTTATTAAAAAATGAAGACTAATTCAAGACAAAGTACCTAAATTTTATAAAATAGGATTTAAAAATACATTTAAAAAAAACTAGACATTTTAAAAAATTATTATTAATTTTTATTTTTTTTATCAAATTTTAATATCTGTCACGGGCTAATGTTCTTTAAGATTAAAAATTAAATAAATTAAATTATAAAATTAAAATAGATAAATTGAAAAAAGAAATAAAAGGTTTTAGATGTTCAAGTATTGATAGGTTAAATTTAAGAGAAAATGATGAGGTAGCAATTACTACATTACATACAATTTATTTATTTGTTTCTGCACCGAGCTAGGACTCCTTCAGAATAAATAAAAAAAAATAAAATAAAATTTAATAAAATGAGATAAAAAAATCAAAATAAAGTAAATAAGCTAAAGAATAATGAAAGTTAAGAAGACTTAGATTGTTACAATTTTAATTTTATTTTCAACTTATAATTTTTACATCAATTAAATGGATAAAAAATTTGAGCACTTTGATTTAAATTAATATTAATTTGTAAATAAAAAGTGTGAATAAGTCAAAAATAGTTGATTTCTTTTTAATTTAGTATTAATTAATTTTCATGTTTAATCTTTATTATTGGGGTATTTTATTCAAATTTTGTGGTATCTTGGTCATATTTCAAAGCCCAAAAAAAGTAAAAGAACAATTATGAAAACAAAAGCTAATTTAAAAAAAAAGAATTAAAAATACAAATTATAAAGCGATACTTCACATTCATTCAAGCATTACAGAGCTAAATGACAGGTCACAAGGATGCTGAAATCAATAAGGATCTGTCTCTTGAAAAAAAATGATAGCTGTATTAATTATCAAGCGGAATGCTTTAATGACTAATAAGATATTTTTTTTTAAATAATTGCTCTTAAGTTTTTGTAATCTAATTTCACAAGACTTGTTGGACTCTTAATTTAATGATATTGATATTATTAAAATCGCTATTAGTTAGCAAAGCTAGTAAGAAAATCCCAATATTGACTAAAATTTTCTGTGACTGAAAGGGTTACAATTGAATTGGACTGGTTTTCTAGGCTTTGCTAAAAGTTGTAAAGAATAGAAAAATTTCTGCTACCTAAGTCACCTGTTCCAATATTTTTCTAAAATCACCTTTCTAAGAAAAAAGTGTTAAGAATTTTCAGCAAAAAAATAGAATTTTTAACTTTTTATTTATCTAAAAAGATACATACCTCATCAGGATGATTTAGATTATGCTTCTGCATTTGAGTAAGAACCATATATGCATAGTCAAGGGCATTTTTTTTTAGATCGTCGCACTCTTTGATATACTCTGGCAAGTAGATAAACCAAAGGGCATAGGCATTGCTTAGAAAACAATATGCATGAAATTTAGCTAATATGTTGTATTTTTTTTGAGCTTGTTTAATACTGTTAGTTGATTTAAAGCTTTTTGATTCCATACTTTCAAGAGCTTGAATTTTTTCGGCCTCAGTCCTTATGCCCATCGGGGTATTGAGCATTTTGTTCGATTTTCTGGATAAATTTTGATTAATGCTTGATGAATTTGATTGTGTTTCGATTCGATTTGAATCTGATAGCTTGAGGGAATTTTTTCTCAAATCTTCAATTAGAAAGTGATCGTTTTTGCTTCCAATGCTGGCGTCCAAATCCAAAGACGAATTTGTATTTGAATTGTAATTTGAAAAAATTTCAATTTTAAGCTTTGGAAACGAATTTTCTTTATCATCATAAATAAACGCACTGCCATTAATAATTAAATCCTTAGGATCCATGTTGGATAAGATGGGATTGAGGTGATTCAAAAATTCCGCATCTAACTTCGGCGGACTCATTACAATAGTCTGAGAATCGTTTGAATTGTTTAGTGATATGAGCTTGATTTCATCGTCTCTATGAGAATTTCGGTTCATTTTGGAGCAAATGTCAGAAAAGACCATAAATGACTGAGCCAAAGCTGGGTCCAACTCGGATGTAAATGATAAATTCATAATGCAGTCATAAAACAACTGGGTTCGTATCAATTCTTGGTAAAATGGCTTCTCGGACGATTGTTTGCTTTCCAAAAATTTTTCTGTATCAAAATATTTGATTATATTACGGTCTTTTGCCTTGAGATCTGGACGGCGAGTTGCAGTTCGAAGAAAACTTTTGTAATCACAAAGAAAACAAGCCATAGCTTTTAGAAATGCTTCTCTAATTGACAATTCAAAGTTGCGTAATCGTTTTTTAAAATCTGCTTCCTGATTCTTTGTAGGCTCTTGAATTGAATTTTTTTCAATGTAAAGCTGAGTTATTCCTTCCAAAATTTTCTCCAATCTGTCTCTCAAACTATTTTTTATATTCCTTGGAAGAATATTTGTATTTATTCTATGTCGATCTTCAGTCCTTTAAAATAATTTTTTTAAGGTAAAAATTGAATAAAAAAACTAATAGAATAAAATTCAAATATGAGTTAATTATATAAACATTAAAAATTTTGACTGAAATAATAGTTTGGTCAGAAAAGTTTAAAAAATTAGAAATTTTGGGATTTATCTTTTAAAAAAAAATCTTCAATTTAATATTGAATTAAATAAATTAAAGCATTTATATAATTCAAATTTAAATTAAACCCATGTTTTTACAGCATTAAAATACAGGAGAATTTAACCCTTCTAAAGAATTATTTAAAAACCATTTTAAAAGTCTTTGAGGGAAAATTTATAATCAAAAATTAATTTGCAGATCTAGTTATTAAGACGGTATTTTTTGATCATAAAATTAACCGATTAAAAAAAAAAAAATTTTAACACTAGATAAGCGAAAGTGTTTTTTTCTCTCAAGCCTTAAAAAAAAATTAATTTTTTATTTCCTTTATTTAAAAAATGATTCAAATTTTAAAATATTTTTAAATAAAAAATAAGATTACAGATCTAATGAGTCAGAAGAATCAGACGAGGATTTTACGAATAATTACAATTGAGAAAGTGATTTTGAACCAGAGTCAAATAATAAGCGAAAAAATCTGACCCATGTATTCTTAATACAAGTAAAAAGTTTAAAAGTGATGATAGTCAAAAAAAATTCAAATGAGAAATTGTAATGGTAATAAGGGTAATGAAAATTGCTCAAATCTAAAAACTTAACTTGCGGAAATCGTATATATGAAGAAACGTAAAAATTATTTTTAAAAAATGGAATGACAAGTGATCGAATTGAATTAATTTATTCTCTTTCTAAAATAAAATCTGACTTAAAAAATACTTAAAAATGATAAGTAATCAATAATTCCTTTATAAAATAAAAATATTAATTCTAATAAAAGTAAAAAGGAATATTTTCTAAGCATTTATCAAAAAGAGGTCCTTCTCGGTAAAAAAATCTCCATATTCTAATGTAAATAGTATGACCAGTGTGGGTCAAAAGATTGATTAGCCTCCAAAACTTAAAAAAAAATAATAAGATATACCATGAAATTGTGTTAGTATCCAAATCAACACATATAACATTATCTGGAAGATCAAAATAATCAAAAAATCTCGTATCCATTCCTTAATAATTTAAATTTAATTTAAAATATAAAAATTAATCACATCCTACCGATTATGAATGATCCAGGGGCTTCGATCAATTGACAAAGACTTAGTGGACACATTGGCAAGTAAGAATACCTCCATACAAATGGAAAAATAATCTAAAAATATAATTTAAATATTCCATATTAAAAAATGAAGTTTTATTTTAGAATAGTAATTAAGGAGATAATTAATAAAGCTCTCAAGAGGCGATATTTTACACTTCTTTTTCTCAAATTCTTTTTAATGCTGATAGATTTTTTTTTGCAATTTAAATTTTGCGCTCGCTCTTTTGTCTATTGTCAAGCAATCAATGAAACATGATAAACTCCCATCTCATGGAAAATCAGGCAATCATATCCCTATAGACAAAAATGGTTCAAAAGCCGATCCAAAAAACGATCGACCGATCTCTCTTGCATCAGTACCGTAAAAAATTCTAGAAAGAATCAATAAAAAAGCAACGATGAATCACTATCTCCAAAAAAGCCATGCGAAACAAATCTACTTGGAGCTTTAGACATTACAATTGAGACACTAAGTCAAGGGAATGCGATGACCTATTATCTCCGGACTTCTGCAGTCAGCTATTCTGGCAAAGTTCGAAACATATGGCTTTAATGGTCAAATTCTCGCTTTGAATGTGTAGTAATAGTAGACAAAGCGTCACCTTGGCAGGAAGTGAAAAGCGGAGTCCTTCAAGGTTCATTGCTGGCCCCTTATTTTTCGTCATATTCAAAATCGATATACTTGAAGTATTGAGTCACTTTTCGTGACTATTTGCAAATGACTGTAAGGTAATTGCAGTCATTACTAAAAGCTTCAATTGCATGCAGGCATAGATTAAGTAGTTGAGCGGTCCAAAAAGTAGCAAATGTTCTTCAATTTATCGAAATGTGAAACTATACTCATAACTAAATCGAACATGAATAGAAAAATAAGGCGTTTGCTGAATATACGACTTTAGAAGAGAGAGGATTGTGAGGGAATGCAGTACAGTTTTTCAAAATAGAAAATGGTCTTAACATTGTAAACTGGTTCAATCCTAACGCTATAGCTAAATTATTGTTATATTATTATTTTAATTATTAAATTTGATGTTCTAATCATTGAATTTTCAATTAGATATTAATCTATTATTACCTTTTGAAGAATCTTTTTTATATTTCAATAGAAATTAATGAAAAAATCCTTGTCTTGAGAATGATTTGGAAAATCCGTTTAATGTCCTTTTTTCAAAATATTTTAAATATTTTAAATATTATAAATATTATGAATTTTTTCAAAATATGATTAGTTTTGTACTTTTGTGGACCCCTAAAATTAATTTCAATTGATTAAGACTTAAGTTTAAAAAATTGATAAATTAAAAGCGTAAAATAACAGATATTATTAAAATTAGTTATTTAAGATTTTTTACAATGAAAAATTTAGAAAATATCTTTTCAAATCTCAAATAAAAAGCTTTCTTTGAGTACTTACTATGCTAAATCAAAATTCAATTCTAATTTAGTCAAATTCTTGAAGAAAAGACAAGCTAAGAAATGATATATTAGAGAATGAAATCTTTTTTACTAAATTTATTTGTTAAAAGAATATTTGTACGTATCCTATTTTTGGTAATTAAATATAAAAATTTTAAATAATCTGTCATTTTTTTGTTTGTAATAAAAGTTAATGCAATTTACGCCAAGCTCGAAACAAATGAATTTAGTGATCATAGTTTGGGTTAAAAATTTCTTACAATATTAAAGACAGGAAGTTATGATTGATGATAGTCTCTCATCTTGGAAAAATGTCACAAGTAGAGTTCCTCAAGTAAGTGTCTTAGCTACTTATCTACTAATTTCTTGTATTATCAAAGACCATAATGTTTTCAGTTCAAGAAGACCTAGATGCTATATCAAACTGGGCTGCATCTTCGCGTTTTCATCCTGAATGGTAATGGAAATCAAAGCGAACCACAGCCGATAATCGCCCATTAACTATGAACCACAACGACGGTCAAAACAGGCATACTTTTAAATTTATCACTTGTTCTGAAAATGTAACTCCAATTCTAAAATTTGATACACTTATTAGTCATGCAGTAGCGGAGTCAAGCCAAATTATTTGGCAACTAAAAATAACTTTTATATATTGGACACCAAATACTTTCAAAACCTTATTCAGAGCCTTTATTGGTCTCCATCTTGAATATTCTGTACCAGTTTGGTCACCCTACCGTAAAAAAGAAATTAAAGCACTTAAAAAAGGTACAGAGACGAACGGCAAAACTAGTGCCCAGTGTTAGAAACTTGAAAAATGAAGAACGGTTGCAAGAATTGAATATGACTTCCCTCGAAGAATCAATCCAATTTTACAAATTCTACTACGGGTTAATACCATAAATTGGCAACATAAAAATTTAAAGAATGATTTTTGAAAACCATCTACTGATGGTTCTGCGGCAGGAGTTAGAAGAAGTTCGCACCACTTAAGAAGACCGAACTTCACGAATTGTAGTTAAAGGGAAAACTTTTACATACATCGCACTTTACCGTAATTATTTGTTATTTAACGCCAAGTTAAAAGCTCATGAACTTGTTTTGGTGCCTAAAAAAATTAAATTTTCAAGCCTTAAAATAGTAAAGATGAAATTTTATGATCCTTGAAGTCAACTAAATAGCGACATCTTGTTTTTATAGATATTGGGGCTCTAGCGCGGCGTTAAAAAATTATATCTACGGTTATTTTAAAAAAATTTAAATTTGATCTTGATTTAATTGATTAAATTGTAATAAATTTTTCTTACACTTGATATGGCTTCAACTACACTTGTAAGTACACATCTCCTAAGCGAGTGAATCATCAAATTTCTTTGCAGAATAGCAAATAAAAACACATTAATTGAATTTTCTACTTTTAGGTTGTAGAGTAAGTCTGCAAAAGAAGCTCCACTAGTCATTTAAAGAAATAAATAATTTTGTTCAAGGTTTTATTAAGATCCTTACGATTGTGGCAATACTATTTCTGATGGTAAATTCACTGTTAAATTATCTGTGTCACATTGAGTTAGATGTACTAGGACTCTCGGTTTTTTTGATGTTGGAAATGGTACCTCAAATATAAGGTACGATAAATATCTCTCAATAGGTACGATTAAATCTTCACTCGATTTTATATTAATTTTTTTCGTGTATTTGTTGAATAAAAAAAATAGAAAAGACTTGTATGTTTCGAAAATTGGATGTCTTGATAAAATGACTAAGGATTTGTTTGAATGCAAAGTTCGGCTTGGATCGTTGTTGCTGGATTTGAGCATTTCGCATTGGTCTTCGTTTAGGCAATTTTGGTCGAAATCTTCATAGAATGTGATTACTGATCCATAGACTTTTTCGACTATAGATCCATCCTCTGAATTTACATTTAAAACAAAAGTACTAAATACTGGCTTTAAATCACTGAGGGATACATTTTTTGGTGATTGATTATTTGTTTTAGGCCATGATTCAATCGTCGCTCCCATTGGTAAACCAAAATATGCCATTTCACTTGGAAATGGCAGATCTGAATGGTCAGTTTGAGGATACCTATACAGAATGCTTGGACTATATTTGATTTGAGGAGCTGGTATCCAAGACTTTTTGTAACATAATGCTATCGATGGACCGAAAAAACCAACATTTAAATTTTTTGGAATTTCATTGAATGTATGAGGCGCTTTTTCTCCCTTAAATTTTTTTTTAAAATTATTTTAGTTCGTGAAATTTTTTATCTTAGAAGAAGTAAAAAAGAGAAAAACGAATTCGGTAATATTTCGAAAAGTGACTTAAACTTGGAAGCATTTTTATAAACCAAGTTTGTTTTAATTTAGAAAAAAATCATTTTAACATTTTAATTAACTATGATTGTCTCATATAATAATATTATATGAGACAATTTAAATTTCAAATAAAGAAGAGAAAAAATTCACAGTGCCTATTTAAAAACTCTAGTGAATATTTTTAAATAAATTTGTGATGAATAAAAACTTTTTACCAAAATAAATTAATAAAATAAAATTTTTAAATTTTTAAAAATTGGTAATTAATTTCATTTTCAAAATTTTAATGCTTGAACCCATGAAAATGCTTTGAAAAATACCCCTAAACCCCTAAACTCAGATTTTTCTTATAGGAAATATCAAGATTTAAGAAAATCTATTTTTTGCTCCCTTTGAAAAGAGTGTCTTAAGGCAGCAGTTATTTATAAAATAATATGGAATCTTAAAAATGTAAATTTGTTAAAAATTTACATCTCCGAAAAAAGGAGTTGAGGAGACTTCCGAAATTCGTCGGAATTAATTTTGAAGAGCGTGAATGTTTAGAAAATTTCTCGAAAAAAAGGTATCAATATCTCAAAGAATTGTCACTTCTATCTACATATGTCATTAATAAAGGCTTATCTAAATTTACGCAATTTTGTTATCAATTAATTCTAAATAAATATTAATAAAATAAAATCTAATCACTAATTGAATATTATTAATTTTTAAATAATTCCATTGAGCCATTTTTCAGAAAAATGAGTGCTTTATTATGGATACGCTGTATTGATGGGATATCAAGAAACAAATAAAAAATTTTTGATCCAAGAAAAATATTCGTAAACTAAAGAACTTAGATTTCTCATTCTGGCTGCAATTTTTTATTTATTCTTCTTTGCTTTTAACTCAATGTTTTTTTAATTAATACTCAAACATTTTCAATAAGTAAATTAATTTATTAATTTAAATTAATTTACAAGTATTTTCATTTAGATTTTTTCTTTTCAATTTTAAAAAGATTAAAAAATAATTTAAATTCCCGCTTTAGATAATTAATCTATTAATTGACTAAATTATTTTAATAATTAGATAGAATAATGATTTAAGAATAATGATAAATCAGAATAAAAAGTAATAAAAGATAAATAAAGAATAGCTTAAATACTTGGCTTTTATTTATCACACAGACATCTATCATGGCCAAACAATTGCAAGCCAGATCAGTTAGGCGCCGATAAGTGATAAAAACTCGCTTTGCATTTAGATTACTAGTGTTTAAATTAGCGCTATTATTTCCGATCGTTTCCTTGATAATGGTACAGCCTTCTCTGACAGTTTCGGTACCTTCATAATAAACTCCGATATCAGCAATCGGTGGTTTGTCATAACCTCGTCTAATTAAAAGATACATTTCATTTTTTTTAACAATTTCACAGCATAAATTCGCGGAGTAGTTTGACGGTGTACTCCAAATACATTCGTAGCCGTTCGGTATACCTTCATTCAGGGTACGCTTCATGATTGCAATGTCTACAATCGGGTCTTTTTTTTCATTATTGGCATGATAAAGGCCCATTTCTATATTTTTCAATAGCAGTTTTCTGTGCTGATCTTTCTCGAGCACTTGGTCCGAGTCTAAACCACATTTGGCTGTCAATTTCGGAGGCAAACCAGTCACAATAAAATAATCAAATATTCTTTTATTGTCATTAGACATTGAATTTAAATTTGAGTTGCTCATTTTTTTATCTCTTGCTCATTACTAAATTGAAATCTACAAATATAAAAATTAATCAATTTCTTTTTTTAACAATAGAAAAAATGACAATTATTTTAGATTTTTTCCTTGATTTTTCTGTGCGACTTTGTTTTTTAAAATATTCATATATATTGATATTTTTTAACATCTTCTCCAACATAATTTGAATTAAAATTAACTTCTATTTTGTATTTGAATTATTAATTTTATTTCAGAAAATATTTATTTATTTTGCCTGATTGTCAATCGATGTTCAAATATTCGTCAAGTTTTAACTCTGTCTCTTCAATCCATATTAACAATAATTTAATTCCTAAAGTTGACAAATATTGAACATCTTCTAAATTTTACATAAGACATAATTTTCACTTAAAATTTAAAAATGCACAAACAGCAATAGCTTTAATAATAAAAGAACAATTTTTTAGAGTCTAGTCTTAAAGTTTAATTAATTTTGAAATAGAAATCTGAGTTTATTTAAGTATAAATATTGAAATCAAAGTCATATGACTTTGAAAATATTTTTTTACTTATCATACGAAATGGCAAATGACTCTAATCAAACAAATTCGACTAACAATCACAACATATTTAGACTAAACTACAAATTTATTGACTTTCAAAAGTCTGCTGACAAAAACGACTGCAAAGCAGCAATTGGCGAATCAATCCGTGATTTTTACCAAGACTTAATTCGGACAGAAGAACAAAACAAAGTACTTGATAAGCAGTGCACTGAAACAGAGGATTCTGGTGAAATTACAGAGATAACTCAAATTGACCACAAAAAAATAGATCCCAGCCATTTTTTGAAAGCTTGTCAAAATAATGATCTAGAAACAGTTGCTACATATATTTCGAAAGGTGGTGACATATTCTGCCGAGATCCTTTCAAATGGAATTGTATTATGATATCAATTGTTTCATTTTGTAACCAGACACTGTCCTATATAGTTGAAAATATTGAAGACAAAAATGTCTTGGATCAGCTTTTAACTGACCAAGACCTATCTGGAAGCACTGCTGAGTCTCTTGCCCAAAAGGTAAAAAATACAGAGGCCATTGAATTAATCAATAAAAAGAAAGAAAGATTCGAAAACAAAAACTCGGATTCAGAAATCACTAATGTAGCTGAATTTGAGGAGGATGGAGAATTTTTTTGTGAAAACTGCAGTAAAAATTTTAATTTACAAGATATAAGTCATAGGGAGCACAAAACTTCAATAGTTCATTTAATAAATGAAAATGCTTGTGACTTGGAAAGAAACAAAAAAATACTCACCAATTATCATCTGAGAGGAAACAATATAGGCTATCAATTAATGTTAAAATCGGGCTGGAATGAACGAGGTCTTGGTTCTAAAGAACAAGGAAGAACTGTGCCGATTAAAACGCGCCAAAAATTAGATAGACTAGGAATCGGTGTTGAAAAAAATACCAAAATTTACACTCGTCCTTTGGCCAACATTAGGCTTAAGTCTAGTAAAAGCGATTCAAGTATGCTTAGAAAAGCGAAAACCCTTAAAGACACAATCAAAGAAAATGAGCGGACTCGAAAATATGAACGAAATCTAAGAAGATATTTTGATCTGTAATTTATATTTTATTATTTTTGTGAATAGAAATACTAAATTTAAAAATTTTTTTTGTTTTTTTTAAATTGTACTTGTGAAATAGTACTTTGATAAAAATAAAAAAGTGTTTGATAATTCAGTTTATTTTAATAATTATTTTAATAAATAATGATTGTTAAATAATTAAAGTGTAATGTTTTCTGCAATAGGAAATAGCAACAATAAAGTACATTAAATAGCGACAAAATTTCAATTTTTTATTTTTTCCCATTGAGATATTTTATTGAAATAAAGGTGTAATTTCTCTACTTAACTATCTATAACACTCAAAGGACGGTCGGGTTTATAAAACCCTTTTAGCATAGTTTTTCAAAGATATCTAAATATACGATTCTCTTGCAGCCCTCAACTTTTTACTAATTGTTTTTAAACCAAAAACTAATAAAATTTTTTGATTATCAAAATAAAAAGTTGAATTTTTTCTGCAAAAAAAAATATACATTAAGGACAATCGGGTTTATAAACCCGACTTTAAAAATGTCTTGTATTGACGCATTAAAATGTGTTTTAATTTAAAGTTTTGCAATAAAATATTAATTTTAATCTAAATTTGATTATTAAATACTAAAATTTAGAAAATTTATCATGTCTTAGAGAAGAAGCTCTGAAATATATTTTGGTCATTATGAATTTTTCTTCTCAAAATAAAACCAAAATTATGAATATTTTCTTTTTTTTTTTGATAGCTCTATACTTATTTCTCATTTTAATATTGGAATTTTTTTTCCTGATTAAGATATTATCATAGAAAGTTGTAATTGGTGTTTAATATTAAGTTTAGTTTAAAAAAAATATAGATTTTGAGAATAATTTGTTTATTATAACCGATTTTTGAAAGTCGGGTTTTATAAACCCTTTGAGTGATAAGTTCAGTTTTCTTGAGTGAATGCTTGAATTATTGGTAATTGAATAATAGTTCTAAATTTTGCATATTTATAATAGTTCTAAAATTAAAGCAAACAATATTTTAAGTCGAAAAGAATCAGTCTATCTATCCCCTTAAATTTGTGGTAACAAGGGACCAAAATAATTTTTTAAATCTTTCATTTCATAAATGACGATTTATCATATTTCGCCAATATTAATAAATAAAATTTTAATTACCTGAATTTTCATAACTTGATTATAATTAAATTAAAAATCAAATTAGATTTTTAATTTACCATAATATTTATTTATTCTTATTTTTCTTAAAAAATATTTTAGAATAATTTTTTCTTTTTAAAAACGGCAAAATATAGGGCTCAAATATATTAACAAAAGATGAGGTTGAATACACAGAAATTTGCTCTAAAGACGATGAAAAAACTAAGGAAAATTTATTGAAAATCTAGAAAACATTTTGTTAAATGAATCGAAAGTTTACTTTAAGTCTGTTTAAATTTATACTCTACTTTGTACAAGTCGAAACTTTGTCGAAACAAAAAAGACTAAGAACTTGTTTATTTGGGAATAAAACTTTTTTAATACTTTTATGCGTAAACAAAATTTTTATGGATATTCTTTATTTTAGCATTAAAAAAATTAAATTTATAAATAATCTGTAATTACTAAAAATTGTTGATTTTTTAGAAATTTTAGTGAATTGGTTTTAAAAAGCCTTCATTAATTAATTAATTTTAGCTAAACGTTTTCTAATAAATCAAAAAATGTGAGTATAAAATCATTTAAAAATTTAAAAAAAAGCTGCAATTATTAGATAAAAAAAGTATATTTTTTTTTTCAAAAAAAATGAGAAAAAAATTATTTTATTAAATTTAAAATAATACTATAAAATTTCATTCCTTATCTAATCAACTTTAGATAATATGTCAAAATTTTCATCAAAATTCTATACTGCACCTACTGATCAATCAGGAAGACAAATACAAGTTTAATTTTTAAAAAATCAATTGATTTATATGTTTTAAGATTATTAAATATTAGTTCGATGTTCGAGAAGATGAAGAACAACAAACCAAGTTTCAAGAAACTGTGGAATTACTCGTAGCGGCAGGCTATTTCAGAGCTAGAATTAAGGGTCTTTCGGCTTTTGATAAAATAGTCGGCGGAATGACATGGTGTATTACAACTTGTAATTTTGATGTAGATGTAGACCTTTTATTCCAAGAGAGTTCCACTATAGGCCAAAAAATGTAAAAAAATAAATAAAAAACTTATTTAAAGATAACAAGACAAATTAATTTAAGAGCCTTAGTTGAAAGAATTGTTTCTGTTCTGCCACGAATGAAGTGTCCTCACAGAATCGAGCCCCATCAAATTCAAGGTTTGGATTTTATCCATGTTTTTCCTGTAATGCAGTGGCTGGTTAAAAAAGCAATCGAAACAAGAGCTGAAATGGGTGACATGAACCGATCTTTTGCCATATCCCAATTCGAAAAAATGGTAAAATATAAGACCAAATTTTTTACTATTGAATTATTCTATTAGAGAAGTAAACAAGCCGATGATTTAGAGGCTAGCAGGAGAAATATTGCCATGAAATTTCTGAATAATTTAAGGGAATTAAATGCTCCCGAGAGAAAATTTGTACGAAAAGATTTGGATAAAATAAAAGATCCTGAAACAAAAATTCAATCAACTCTTCTTGAATATGGTCAACAGAATATTCTATTAAGCAATATAGCGAATCAACAGCAAGTACAAGCTCAAGGTTCTAAGCAAAATAGGCAAGAAAAAGAAGCAAAGTCAGGCGTCATGACTGAAGAGGAACAGAATATTAAAAAATTAATTGATGAAATGACTGAAACCGATCAAAAACAGAACAAACTGAACGCAAATGCAGTGGGCCATATTCTTGGACTTCAGCAATCTACTTTACAACAAATTGTCACAGATTTTTCAAATAAGGTTAGTATTTTAGCATATTTCTAAATCTTTAAAAGAATTTTAGAAAAATTCTGGGTTAATGTTTTTTTTGAAATGCAAAAAAAATTTAGCCTTTTCTCTCCATTATTATTTCACAAACTTTATTTTTATTATTTTTTTTCAATTTGTCTCTAAAACCTATTTTCTGCAAATATGAAGTGTTTTATAATCTTTAAATTAAAAATATTTTATTTAAATGATTCTTGTAAAAATTTTGAAAATAAAAATTTGAAATTTTTTATTGATAGTTTTAAGATATTTAATATCTAAAGTATTTAATTTAACGCTGTATTGAATCTAAAAATTATTAGATCTCACAAAATTAAATTTAAGTTTCTTTTTAATTATTCTTATTTATGTTAAAAAAATGATTCTTATTTGTAAAATAAAATTAATACACTCAGAAATTACAATATTTCAATCGAATTTTAAATCTTGATCGGCAAATTCTAAATGCAAATGTTACTCTTTTGAAAACCACGAAATAAATTTTTTTTTAAATCATTGTTTCCGCGGCGGTGCATTTTGTAGCAAAAAAATTAAAGCAAAGCAAAACATTTAAAGAATTAAAAAATTAATTTAAAATTAAAAATTCTTTAAATACAAAAATCTATTTATTTTATTGCTTTTGTTTAGGTTTAACGTTTAACATCGCCGCATGTTTCCTAATCTTTTTTCCTTTTTTTAATGTTTACAAAATTTTTAATTTCAAAAGAGAAAAAAATTTTATTAGAATCTTCTTTTTATTAGAATTCTTTTTTTAAATAAATTTTTAAAAGCAAAATTTAAAATCTTAATTAATAAATAGTTAATGTTTTTCTGGTACTTACTCAAATTTTTCTTCCTCTCATAATGATTTAGAAATAAAAAAAATCTAATCATTTTTTTAGGAAAATGAATTGCAAAATGAAATTGAGCAGTTGGAAAAGTTGGCTGCTTCAGGTGATAGTCTTGCTGGGGGTTTGCAGCACAAGCAACGATTAACAAATATCCTAAGAAAACAAGCTGAACAAAAAGAACGTCAAATAGACGAACAAAAATCTGAATTGGACGCACTTAATCAAGACTTAGAAAACAAAAACAAAGAATTAGAAAAAGTTTGTTGATCTTTAGATTTAAAATCCTAAAACTAACCATTTAATTATAAAGCTTTTAAATGATGAAAAAAATTTAGAACAAGAATTAGTTAATTTAGAAGAATATGAAAAAAGTGCCGATAAAAAGTAATTTTCTATTTGGCGCTTACATTTTATTTTATTTTATAATTTTAAAGAAATGTTCAAAAACTTGAAGAATTAGTGAAAGAATATGATGAACTTAGAAAGTTGGAAGTTGGTTTCAAAAAAAGTTGTAAAGAAGAGGCAGTCATAATTCAGAAGGAAATAGAGAATTTGGAAAAAAAAACATTAATGATTGAAAATTTGGAAGAAAAAGAAAAAAATGAGAAAATAAATGAACAATACGAAGCAGCAAAAGCTAAACTGCAAACTCTTAGATTAAAAGTTGCCAGAAAGAATAGAGAAATTTCAACATTAAAACGAAAATTAGATGAAATTCCTTCAAAAAGTGAACTAACTCAATATCAAAAGCGTTTTATTGAGCTTTATAATCAATGTAAGTTAAGAATTTTCAAAAATTGCTTTTAATTTTATTTTCTGAATTCTAGTATCTACTGGCTATGTTCAAACAAAACAATTTTACATATTGTATAATGTTTTAGAGGATAAAAAATTTCACATTAATAAAGTCATTACACTTTATAATTCTATATATGACCAATTTAAGCAGTAATTTTGATCAATAATTTAAATTTGTACACTAAATTTAATTTAAAGAGCTATGTCGTCGCCGAGTAATCGCGACCAATTTGTGAGGCAATTGGATGCAATCCTTGAAGGCGTCAAAAATAATGTTTCTAAAGTATTACAACTAAATAATTTTTTCCACAAAATACTTAAAATAAAAATAAATGCTGAAAATTAATTAATTAATTTTAAGGTCGAGAACAAAAAGATCAAAGCTAAATCCGATTTGGATGCATTAAATGATCAATATATAGATTTAATTGAAAAGAAACGATTATACTACAAAACAATCAAAGATTTCCAAGAAGTAAGTGGGATATTTTTTTCAAAAAGCCCGTTTTAACTTTTTTTTTTAAAGGAATGCAAAAAGAATGAAACACTTTTATCAAAAATTCAATAATTAATCAAACTAGTCATTAATTTAAATTTTTTATTTAATAAAATTTCCTATTCTTTCCCCAGATTTTATGGTAACTCATGCGCGGCAGCATATCTTCCTGTAACATAGTGATAAACCTGTCGTTCAATGTCTCCTAACAGAGCACTGGCACCCAATCTAAATAATTTATTAGTAGTCCATTCTTCATCTAGTTCTTCGTTCATCATTGTCAACCAAACACAAGCGTCTTTTGCAGTGCGAATACCTCCGGCAGGTTTAAAACCAACCTTATATCCAGTGATCCAGTAAAAGTCTCTCAGTGCCCTAATCATGACCAACGCATTTACCAATGTTGCATTTACGCCTTCTTTGCCAGTAGACGTTTTTATAAAATCACTTCCAGCCATCATGGCTACCATTGATGCTTTATAGACATTCTCCAGAGTTCCTAGTTCACCCACTGCAAGAATTGACTTCATGTGTGCATTTCCGCAAGCTTCCTTCATTTGTTTTAATTCATCATATAAAACTTTTTTTTAAAATAAATACTAAAATAAAATTCAAAAAATTAAAAAACAGTGAAATTGGTAGATTTTTTTGTTGGAAAATATTCCCTTAAATTCACCGTCTACCAATGATGGCAAAAAATTACGCTTCCAATTTCCTTGAAGAGCTGCTGTACGGTTTATAACAATGTCAATTTCACTGGCTCCGTCAGCTACCGTTAGTTTTATCTCTTTAAGTCTTGTTTCCAAATGATATTGACCGCTTGGAAAACCAGTTGCAACTGCGGCAATAGGTATTTTTTCATTCATTTTGAAACTAGAAAGTGCTCCGAATGCGTCGGATACTCTAGATGGATAAACACAGACAGCTCCACATGTTAATTCTTAAAAAAAACATCTTACTATTTATCTTTTTATAATTAATTTTTTTCTTTGATTTTTAAAACCTTTTGGTTGAAATCCCAATTGTTTCAAGAGATCAGCTCTGATCGGATTTGATGCTTTATAGCAAAGTTTTTGAACATTAGACTCAGTATCATCACCACTTAGAGTGGTCAAGTCAATACAAGTAATTGCTCTCAAAAGCCAAGCAACTTGGTGTTCTTTTTTTACTGCTCTACGAGTAGCATACTCAGAAGCTCTTTTTTTGATCGCTGTCAAGTTAAGATTAACATTGTTAATTAATTTTTCGTCTAAAAACAATCTAGATATTAGATATAAATAATTTTTAATTGTTAATTTACCAAAATCTATTCCTGGATTGTGAGATACCATTTTAAAAAAAATATTTTCTAAAGATAAAATTAAAATTATATAATCAATATTTCTATAAGTTTTTATTAAAAAATTCAAATAACTCAATAAATTGTGAATTCAAATCGACTAGGTTGTAATTTGTAAATTTTTCTAAAATTGATTTTCTTTCGAATTTAGTGTCTAAAAGGATATTTAAACCTTTTTTCACAGATTCATCAGAAATATCTGTTAGTTCATAATTATTAATAGCACCATTGACAATTTTAAAAACTATTTTCCTATTATTTGCCAAATTAACAAGTAAATCAAATTTGGGAGTTGAGCCAAAAGCAAAATGCCAAGAAGATAATTCTTTAGAATATTTTTCAGTTGTCAACTTAATGTCATCATCTTCCGGGTTAACGTATTGATACAAAAACTCGCTTGACCAATTAGTAGAGTTAAATCTCCAAAATTCTTCACTTAACTTGTTGACCACTTGAGTTAAATTAAAGTTTTGTTCACGTAAAAATTTTTTCAAATTTATGCATTTAGATCGAACACTTGGAGTAGCCTTGGTGCTAATCAGATCGATAAAATTTGATCTTAATAACTTCATGTTATCCAAATTCGCATCGAATAAAAGAGTGCAATGATGGTAGGAAAAATTGGAAGCTAATCTAGCAGCACTTCCGGATATCTTGAAGCTTTCGGAAAGATTTTGATGGTTTTTGACAAAAATATCATGTCTTGATGTAATATCAAAGCTTACATTATTGAAATTGAGTTTTTCCATTGAGTTTTTTATGATTGTCAAGTTAAATTTACGGTCGTAGCGTTGACGATCTGTAATAAAGGATATATTCAAATTTCCATGATCATGGTACACACATCCACCGCCACTATATCTACGCACAACTTTAACATTTCGTGATAAAGCTTCTTTAACATTGCATTCGATCCATGGATTTTGATGACGGCCTAAGACTATGCAAGGTTCACTTATCCACATTAGAAGGATATTCCTATCTTTCAAGTCAACATTTTCAGCTAAATAGTTTTCCAATGCCAGATTGTAGTAGATATTATTAGATGAAGAGACCAATGCAATACTGCCAGGCTTTTTTGGAATTATTTTTTCAATTACAGATTGTGAGTATTTTCGTTTCCATAAACTGATTTTAAAATTGTTTAATATTTTACTAATATTCATATTGATGCAAAAAAAATTAAACCCATTTGATTAATATATAGAATGAATTTTTTTTTATTATTTTAAAAAAATAAAAATTTAAATTAACATTTTACTTAGAATGCAACTAAAGAAAAGACAAAATTTTAATTCACTTTAATTTACTTCGGTATTTTACTTCATTTAGTTTAAATCTGAAAAATCTCAAAAATTGGCTAACTTAACCTATACCCAAACCTAAATGATCAATTTTTTAAAGATTTTTTCAATGAGTATTCCACTGTATCCAAAAATACGAATAATTCAATCCAAATACCCGAAATGGTAGGTAACCTAACCCATTCTCAGAACAATCACTCGATAAAAAGTTACCCAAATTTCAACAAAATTGGGCGTAAATGTCTAATAATATCAAAAAAATTAATTTTACAATTAAAACTTCAAAAATAAATTAGAAAATAATCTTTGTGATAAAAAGAATAGGTTTTTGGCCAAGTAACTTTAATTTTTGTGCTAATTATTTAGAATCATCTCGAAGGAAAATGTTCAAAGTTTTTTCAAAAGAATAAATCAAGTGATTTAAATTTCTAAAATGCCACAATAAAAAAATTATCGAAAATTGGATGTTCAGGCCCAAATTTCCTAATTAATATTTAAAAAAAAGATATTTAGAAAAATAGTTAACTAAATTTTATTTGATATATAATTTTGAAAATATTTTACAAACGTAAATTCATTGATTATAAACGTATTGAGTATCGTTTAATTTTTTTATCTTATTCTTATAAATGGTTCATCCAAAAGACAAATAAATCAGGTGTTTTTTTCATTTAATGCTTTTCTTCTCTTTACAAACTCCTTCAAGTTGTATTTTGAGTGTGGTAGATTTTCTGGCCCATTAAACACACATATAACATTTGTCTTATCATCAAAAGCCAAATCTGGCAAAAGCTTAGGTGTAAGCAGGAAGTATTGAGCCTGATGTTTAGAGCACGAGTTTTGAACAATTATATCAAAAACTTTTCTTTCATTAACCGGATCCATACCCTTAAAAAATTAATGAATCCTTTAAATTGGAATTGGCCAAGAGTTCATTCTCACTTGGTTTATTTCGTCCACAACTCGAAAAGGACATCTGGTCATTTCTTGCAAGGCTATCATGTAAAGCATTGTTGAAACACTTTTTTCACCTCCACTTTGTTGCCAAGCAGTTAATTCTTGGAGTTTTTCTCCGGTTCTAAAACTCACTTTGATGCAAATGCCATATTTACTAAACTCTTCTGAATTATCTGGCCTACTGAGCGAAATTTCACCGGCACATTTAAGTTGCATGAACAAGGCCGTAAATTTAACATTAATTCCATTGATCATTTCATCAACCCTCTGCAACCAACTATCTTTCATATTCTCGTAATTACTCTGATGGTCAGACAGCTTTTTGTTTTTCTTTTCCAAATCTTTCTGAAGTTGAGATATGAGTTTTTTTCGATTTTCGAATTCTTGGATAACTTT
Organism: Brachionus manjavacas; assembly: GCA_019054805.1. Classification (NCBI taxonomy): domain Eukaryota; kingdom Metazoa; phylum Rotifera; class Eurotatoria; order Ploima; family Brachionidae; genus Brachionus; species Brachionus manjavacas. The sequence continues at coordinate 7,831,438 of JAHQIY010000003.1, read as the reverse complement.
TTCGTCCACATCATAGGCACATTGTGCAATTATTTGACATTGGTTTATTTCAGAGTTCAGTGCCTCGACTGAGTCAGGCAAATTGAAAAATCTTTCTTTATAATTTGCCGGCAAGCCGTTTTCCAAGTTTATTTCGTTAATTCTAGATGCGGTCTCCAATGAAGATTTTGCCTCGTCTTTGGCTTGTTGTGTTACCGCTTTAACTTGTTCCAATTTGGTCTCTATTTCTTGTTTCTGAGACAAATAAATTCGCCAGTCATTTTCCAATCTAAGCTTTTCGTTCTGATATAAAGCGTCTTGATAGACACATAAAACCTTATCTTTTGTCAAGATGGCCAGATTTCTAGCACTTTGGACATAATCCGCGAATAGTTTTGACTTTTTCTTTGAGAATTCAGCAACTTTGGTAAGAATGTTTCGCGCCTCACCGCTCAAATCAGTATTTTGAGTGGCCAAGCTTTTAAAAACGCTTTGTTTTTGGTCCAATTTTTTTTTCAAATTGTCAATATGATACTTTCTCTCGCGTAGCTGTCCCAACTCAGCCCGATAATTTTCCATCATTTTGTCAACTTTTTGCTTTTCTTCAATTATTTTTTGTAAATCAGCGTCCAATTCTTTAAGTTTTGCTTTAATCTCGGATTCTCTGTCTTCATAATGGCTCAATTTAGTCATGTCTATGGAAGAGGTCAGCCAAAAGCTTTCTGAAACTTCGGTAGAAGATGATGAAATTTTATTCGTGTAACGTGATCTAGAAAATGTGTACTGATGTGTACTGGTGTATATTCGTCCAAGCTCCTGAATGGCAGGTAGATATTGACTTAAATTCTTTTGAGTTTGTTCGGTTCCTAAAGGAACTTGGTGGATGCTATGATACAAACAAAGGTATATTAAAATAGGATCCGGGGCGTCGATTACTTCTCTCAAATAGGAAAGAAAACCGTATTTTCTAAATTGTTGATTGATAAATTTAATTTTTTAGTCTTTTTATTTTTTAATAATTTTTTTTAATTTACTTGATTTCTTCAATTGATTTGGTGGGCATAAAGCTACTTAAGGGTTTTTGAGGAATTAAAGCTGCGTTAACAATGAGTTTAAGGTGATCTCTCACTTCACTCAAAAAATAATGCATATCATCAGAATTTTCGAACAAAAACATTTGTACAAGATCCCGATAAGGAATCAGACTCTCGACATATTTTGCCGATTCTTGATTTTTTATGTTCATCTTTTTAATTTTTTTTTAATTTTTAAGGAAAATTGACCATTTTTTTTTCAAAAATTAAAATAATGTTTAATAATTAAAAAAAAATTTAACAAATTTTAGAATAAAAAATTGACATTAAGATTATTCAATTATATGTAAACTTATTGAATTGATATAAAAAACAGAATATAATTAACTGTTTGACAAAAAACTGATAAATCAATTATTATCCAACTTTGTTTTCTATTTTAATTCAAAATTTACGCAAGATTGAGAAAAACAGTAATAAACTAATTTAAAAAAATTAACCAAAGTACTAAATAATTTTAAAAAAATACTTTTTTTCTAAATTTTTAATTATTGATTTTTAAAATTAATTAAAATAAAATTCTAATACGACATACCTATAGATTCAGAATTTTCTAAGCTTTTTTCATTATTTAGCGAAAAAACAAAAATTAAATTTTTTGGAAACCTATCCCCCAATTATTCTTGAAGAGAATTTCAACAGCTTTCCAAAAATGTGTCTTGTTTTTGCCCTGAAAACTTAGTTCGTCTTCGTTAGAACATGCTACATAAATGAAAAAAAAAGGTAAAAGATAACAAAAATAAAAATAAATAATTCCGTGTCATTCAGATTTATTAGATTTTTTTATCTAAATTTTAAAGAGATCGTCTCTATTTTTTTTAATTATGATGAACTAAACCTCCAGGAAAAAAACAGGACACATTTTTGGAAAGCACGTGAAATTTTTTACAAGAATAATGGGGGTCAGATTTTTAAAAATTTCTAAAAAATATTTTATTTTTTGTTTTAAACATTATTTTAATTCTTTTGCTTTTAAATTAAAATTTCTAAAAATTATTCTATCATTTGTTTTTTAATTTAGAAAAAATTTATAATTAGATGATTTTTTCGAAAAATACCATTCAATCTTGATTAATATGAGCATTTTCGGTGGGAAGTGAGAGCTCACTACTTTAAGTATTTCAAGAGAATAACGAAACAGCAACAAAACTAATTTTCTCTACCTAATAAGAACTGGTCTCTCTAACCAACTCACATTCAATTCCTGATGAGCACACAAGTTGAAAAATACAAACAACTTAAGTTTGTTGTTCAGATTTTTTTTTTTATTTATTTTTTTTTTTTTATTTTGTTAGCCTCCCTTACTTGGTGACTTAACAAATTTTCTAATCAAATAAAAATACACAAATAATATAAATTATTTTATAAAAATAAATTTTAATAATGAATAGAATTTTAAGAGAAAGAAAAAAAATTAATTATTGTCTGACACGGAGGAAACACAAACGAAAGCTTGACCATAGTTTAGATGATACCGATGAGGATCTTAAGGAATTTAAATTAAATAAAATTGTGTAGTCTTCTCCAGTACCGTATAACCAATCTTTTTCCTATAAATATTATTTAAAATGAAAGATTTGTTCGCATATATTCGCATTGAAAGTGAAAAAAAATAAATTTGTTTTTAAAGTTATGTATCTCACATACAATCAAAGCCTTAAAATAAAAAAAAAACATTTTTAATTTTCCTTTAAATTTATAATAAAAATATTTTTGCTTCGATTTAAAATTTAATTTTAATAACTATTCAAGTTGTGTGCTCATCAGGAATTGAGTGGGTGTTGATCATGCTCGAAGGAATATTGGTGACACAATATTCCCATCTATAGAAACAGCTACTTATGATACTTTTTCCAAATGAATTAGTTCAAGCGCCTATAGTTAATTATTTTAAAGCAAGATTTGATATATGAATAAGCAATAATCAAAAAAATCGACTGTTAACATTCTCACTGGCTTTGACCAACACAGCCATGATTACCACTACCACAAATTCCTTCGAAAACAACAAAATTTTGAACTAAATAGAAAAAAATTCTAAGATTTAATATTTTCAGTCTTTAATTAAGATATTTTTATTATGAACTGCTGTATTCACTTCGGATTTGATTGAAAGGAGATTATAGGTAAAGTAAATTCGATGATATCAGCTAATAATTTTCAACAATCAAAATTGATCGATTAAACCAATAATTAAATATATTTTTAGAATTAATGAAAAAAGTATTCAAAAAAAAAATATAGCTTATTTTTTATCCAAAAATTTTTGTATTTAATTTTCTTCAAAATAAAAATTTTATAGTTTTTAAAAAACCCCAATCAGATGGAATAAATAGCTTTTTGAATGAAATAAGTTTTAAGAATCCTTTGATTTTTAACTAAAAAATTGAGGATTTTAAAATTAATTCAAGCAAATAAATTCTTACATTAAGGAACATGGGCTCATAAACGTGTCCTTTGAAATTCCCGCGGTTTTTTTCCAACCAGTTGATTGCTGAACTAACATCTTTAGAACGCTGAAGAAGCTTATTCAATTTTTCTTGTTTTACATTTTTCATGTCTCTTATTTTATATTGAATTTCTTAAAATTAAAAAAATTGAACTAAAATCAACCTGTATTTATTTATAATTTGCTAAATAATTCTAAATGAAAAAATTGATAATAAAACAAAACAAAATTACCTTCTATTTCTGATCTCAATCTTGCCATTTCTCTCTTAGCTTCATATTCTTTATTGGAAAGCTTTTCATTTTGGTGTCTTAACTCGGATTCTTTTTGTCTTATCAAACCTTCATTTTTCTATCAATATGAATTAGAAATTTTACTTTCGATTGTACCATAAACATCAAACCTGTATAGCTTCTAGGTCAGATTCTGATTCTTTATATTCAGTTTTTAGAGCCTCAATACTCAACTGGATTTCTTTTAATTTTTTTTCATGATTTTTAAATTCGTTTTCTTTATTTTGATAATCTATTTTAAATTCATTTATTTTTTCGTTGAAGTCTTCCAATTTCAAGTTTATATCTCTACCACCTCGACTTGCTTCTTGAATTTGAGATATCTTTTTTTTTTGATAAAATTACTTTATTTTTTATTCCACTAGTAGATTATTTTAAACATTACTTTGGAAGAAAGCACATTTTTCTGTTTATTCAGTTTTTTTTCGATTTGATTCTTTTTTTCTTGTAGTGGTTCATTTTGTTCAATCAATACATTAAGTTCTTGAACAACTTTTTCTTGGTCTTTTTTGGCTTTTTCGAATTGATTTCTTGAATTTTTGTAAATCTTAAAAAAATCAAAATATTTAATCTTTTTTAAAAAATATCAAAGTTACCAGAACAGCTCGTTTTCTTTTTAACCAAATAATATTTTCCTCGTGTTTCCTTTTTTCCATAAAACTAGAGACCTGACTTTCTAAACGATTATTTATGGATTCCTCTTTTTTCAGTTGTTCCTCAATATTTTTCACTTCTTTTTCCAAATCTTTGCTTAATTTACTCCGATCTTTTAATTCCATGTGAGTTTCAAACAAGTCAAGACCACCAACCTTTACATGAAAAAGTTATTATAGAAAATTTGCTAAATTCATTTGTAGTTTTTTACCGCTTTTTCAGTATTTTCCAGAAGTTCTTGTGGATTCATTCTGGCAAATTCGGAAACCTTTTCTTGAGGTAAAAATTGACATAAATTGGAAACTTGGATATTCAGTTCATTTACAAGATCTTCAATCTTAAAATCTTTAATTTTTTTTTGAAATCAATAGATTTTAAAATTACTTCTTTAACTTTGGTCGGTTTATTATTCAAAAACCATTCACTACGATTGTCTTTAAAAATACACCGTCGAATACAAAAATTGGGACCATTCTCATTGTTTAATTCAATCTCAATTGTTGCTTTATTTTTTCCATATTTTATGAAATCGGCAATGTTTGATGCTCGCCCCAAAACAGAGGGTTTTCCTGTCATACCGAGACAAATGGCACAAACAATTGTCGATTTTCCTGTTCCATTAGGACCAATAATGACATTTAAATTTGGCTGGGGTGAAAATTCAAGAGAATCATACGTCCTTTTCAAAAAGTTAACAAGTGAATAAAATCAATGAATACTTTTTTATACACAAAATTTTCCAGCTTAATTCTTATTATTGATCCATGGGCATAAAGTTTAGAAGTATCTCTTTGACTTCTTGATTTATTCATTTTTTAAAGTAAAAGTAGAAAAAAAAAAGTAGAAAATTAAGAATAAAATTAATTTTTTCTAACAATTTTCATAATTGTAGAATAAGACGATATAAAAATGGATGATTTATAAACTATACTAAATTTTAACTAAAATAAAATGACAAATGTAAATTCGTTAAATATTTACTTAATTTGGTAATTTTTTTTTTCAAAAGTCAAGCTAACTGAAATAAATGACTATTTTTAAAATATATTTTGTAAGAAAGCTTCTAACTTAAAATCTTAAGATCTAAATATTTTTAATTTAAAGATCAGTGAATAAAAAATATTTTTAACCTAAAAAAACTTTGCACTTTTTAGAATGGGTGTTTTTACTATAAATTTAGAAAAACCTAAAATAAAATTTTGCTTTTAATCTGAATGTGAATCTTGAAATTTTTAAATATATTTTAAAATTCGTTTTTTTTGCAAAAATGGTAGAAGGTCCCTTGGTAGTTTTTTCAATCTATAATTTTTTCAACTTCTTACTTGTTTTTGTTTCAAGTTTGAATTCGAATTTAAGGAATTAAGTGAAGAATTTTCAAAACATCTTAAAGAAAAACTCTTGGAAATAAGACAAATTGAATGGGTCAGTTACAACGCTGCAAACCGGAGGCTTTGTGTTAAGTCATCAATTCCGATACATGAATTGCACAAGCTGTTAATTCAGTTCAGTAAATCCCAAGTTGTGATAACAGGAATGGGAGAAAAACATGATGCTGCCATCATTCAGTTATTTGACTATAATAAAGAATTTATTGATCCAAAAGGAGTAATTAGAATTGTGCAACTAGATGAGTCAAATTGCTTGGTTGACGGAGTCATTAGTGGTTTAGAAAAAGATGATCATGAAATGGTTCTATTCGAAAATGGTGATCTATCTGATAAGTTGAATAAGTAAATTAATTTTTTTCACAAACTCTTTTACATACATTCTTTTTTTCAATTTATCAAGTTTGGGAGATAAATGCAGTCTTCTTCCTTCTAAAGATGACATTCTGAAAATTTCAGTTGATGCAAACAACAGATCAGAATTCAATTTTGTAATTAGTTCTTTAAAAATAGAAAACTTATTTGGTCGATCAATCTTCATTTGTAAAAATAATGAAAAGTAAGCCGATTTATTATGAATGAAGTAAGAAGATAAATTTTTGATTTCAGGATTTGCGGTGGGATTGTGGCTCGTTCATCAAAGGTGTTTGATAACTTTAAAAAAATTTGTGTTTGCAGTGGCACCAATATTTGGTCGGAGAAACAAAGATAATTTTGTCAGTTTTGAAAAAATTTTCAATTCTAGCAATAAAAATGTTAAACAGATTATTATATATCTAAATTTTAAAAACTTTTATTTTAAATATTAAGATTTGAAATTAAGAGAATTTTTAATGTTTAACTTCTTATTTAATTTTATTTGTCGAAACAAAATGCTTTTAAATAAAATAAGAAAAAATCCATTTTTGAATAGGTAGCAAGAACGTATCGCAACCTCATGTTAAAGAAATTACCTAATGAGACCTTGTTTAAAATAGTTCAACTTTATTACATTAGTTTGGAAAAAGCAAAAGTTATGAAATTCTGGAAGAGAAAACAGTAGTTTGAATAAACTTGGTGCTACGTCAAAAGAACCATCACAAAGCCAACGCCTGTTTTCATTTAACAAATGAATATTTTTTTCAGTAACCAAATTTGTGTTCAATTCTTTTTGTTGCGAGAAGACTTAATTAAGTTTAAATCGCCATTCAAATTCAAGTCATCTAGTAAATGTGACAAGTTATTATAATTATTATTATTATTTATTAGTTTAAAGCCCCATAGGCAGAATTACAAAAAATTACATTAAATTCGAGTTAAATTTAAAAAAAGAATGAAAATTGCACTAGTGTTACTAAGTAAAAAAGTTTACTCTCAAAAGATCATTTAAAATTTTATAAAAATAAAAGTAATCCAATTTTAGTTCCATATTGATTTTTATTTGCGAGCACACAAACTTAACCGAGTCAACCAAGCCACGATTTTTTATCTAAAAATATATGATCAATAATGACTATTGAAGTCTTTGAACTATTTTCCAACGGATCAAAGTGTATCTTTTTCTCTAGGTTCTTGAGCTGTTTGCAATATGAGGTATTTTTTTGTTCAAAAGTCGAGTAATCCGAATGTAAAAATAGGGAACTCAATCCCTGATGAATGGAAGAAAGCTGTTGTTACACCGTTATTCAAAAACAAAGGTTCCAACGATGATATGAATAACTATAGAGCTATTTCAATTCTTCCACCAATTTCCAAGCTTTTTGAAAAACTCATTTCAAAACAAATAAAACATCATTTTGAAACTAACAAGCTGTTCTCTGACTCACAACATGGCTTCCGTAGTTACCACAGCTGTGATACAGCTCTCCATGAGATCATTTCACAAATGAACAATATAAAAAGTAAAAGATTGATTGGTCTATTCCTTTTTATCGACTTTAAAAAGGCTTTTGATTCTGTGGACTCAAAACTACTTCTCCTGAAGCTCAAACATCATATGGTTTCAATGAATCTGCAATCAAAATTATCGAAAACTACTTCATAAATCGTAGTCAGGTAGTCAAAATTGAAGAAAACATATCAAAAGAGAGCTTCTCTTCTTGATCTTCATAAATGATATTGTTTTCAATTTAAACGAATTTATAGAAAAAATTTTTGCCGATGACACCACACTAATTTCAATCGATAACAAACTAAATGATTTATTGTTCAATTTTCACATTTCAATCAAAAAACTTACATATTGGTGCAAATATAATCGAATAGACATAAACTGGAGTAAAACAAAACTGATGTTTGTTAAAAACAAAAGAAATGCTATTCTACCAAAGACAATCATAGTCGAAAATGACCAAATTGAAGTTGTTGACAATTTTAAATTGTTAGGTGTTTCGATAGACAACAAGTTAAATTTTTCTAAACATGTTGGTGATTTGAAGATAGCAATTAACAAACGGCTCTACTCAATTTATCGTTTGTTCTATCTCTCGTTCGAAGTAAAACTGCAATTCCTAAAAACCTTCATTTTACCTTACTTCGATTATTGTTTGTCTCTTGTTATTTACTTTCCGAAGTATACAATTCAAAAACTATCGAACTATTACAATTATTGTATTTATAAGCTGCTAAAAATCAACAACGATGTCAAGATGGCGAACGATTTCAATATACTCAATAATAATTTAAATGAATTAAATTTAAATTGTGTCCAGCACCGAATCGTCAAAAAGTTGGCTTTACTTATACACAAAATGAGAAACAACAATTTAGCTCCGTCTGGTTTAAAATACTGCTTCGTCTTTAACCATGAAAAACAAAACAATTACAAACTCAGAAATGGTAATGAAATGAGTTTACCTAGCAAAGGTACATTCAATGACAAAATGGAAGATACTTATACGCACTTCTTTGCAAAGTTTATCAATGGCATACTCAAAAATGACATTAACTTAAATTTTCAATTATTTGAACAAAGAATAACAAACAATATAAACTTAATTTTTAACAAATTTTATATACTGTTTCCTAAGATTGATTTGCAATATAAATACTGTTGATTTTTTCAAATTAATTAAATTATTTTATTAATTAATAAATGAGTTCAATCGGCCCTTGGGTTTGACAGTTTGTCGTTCGATTGAATTGGAAGACAAAAACAGATTTTACTGTTTTAAGCTGTTTCATAAAAAATATCTTGTGTTTCATATAAATTTGTTCTACTGTTTCAAGACGTAGAGCCTCTAACATCGGTCTGAACCTGGCATATTTCTATATGTCAAACATTCTCTTAATTAGTAAATTTTTCCTGATATCAAGTTCACCAAGTTTAGTTTCACCTACAAATGCCAGGTCTAAGTGGTATCGAAAAATCGATTGACGAAATTGCTTGTATAGAAAACCAACTAACTCCGGTGGTGCTGATTTTGGTTTACAGGCGAGGTCATAAAGGGAGTAGAAGCTCTTTTCTACTTTATTCCATTTCTCTTCGACAAAATTCCAAACAAATTCACTATTGCCTATTGGGAGGCCTAAATATTCTACATTCTCAGTTTGAGGTATTTCATAACCATTTAAGGTGAAATTTCTCATCATTATAGCTTTACCTTTTTGAAAGACTTAAGCCACTGATTTCAAAGGATTGAAGTCAATTTTCTACCGCTGAGCATACTTGGAGCATTTGTCAAGAATAGTTTGACAATGACTAAAGGAGGGTGCTTGGATCACAAGATCATCACAATAACCAATTACGGACAAGTTAGTCCCATTAATTGAGGCACCAATATTTAGTTCAGTACACTCAGTCAATAATTCGTTGATGAAAAAATTAAACAAATAAGGAGAAAGAATACCTCCTTGTTTTACACCTTTAGTTGAGTCCAACATATCACCAAGTTCGTTATCATATTTGACAATAATTTTAGAGATTCGGTAATACTTGTAGAGTATGCGCCACAGTCCATCTGGAATTCGATTAATTAGCTTCAAGAAAAGGCCATCCCTCCATACTATTGTGTGCTGAAAGTGATCAGCTGATACACCATTGTTGTCTGTTCGATAATGGGACCGGACGCTGGTCAAGGAATGTCATGTCTGGAACAGTTTTACCGTTCTAACTACGACTACCACAAGTTTATCTCGGCCTTAAACGAAGTAGTCCAGAAGACAAAAGATGACTTGGTTAATAAAATTCAAAAACTAGTCGGTGATTCGAATCCGAATCAAGAAAAAAAAGAACAACTAAACAATCTTAGAATTACAGCGGTTCTAATAAAATCATAACGCTGTTCGGCCAGCCGGCGCGGCCTCGGCCATTTTGTCGGCCCGGCCTTCCAAATGTATAAGCGCTACCAGGATTGAGAAAATCAGTATTGTTGCATCTCCGTGTTAGTTTGCCATTCGAAGATTTGTAACCAGATTTGTGCTCCATTCTTTTTGTTGCGAGAAGACTTAATTAAGTTTAAACCGCCATTCAAATTCAAGTCATCTAGTAAATGTGACAAGTTATCCATATTTAATCTATTTTGATAGAAAAACAGATTAGTAAATTATGACTAATCGAAATTTGGTCGATTTAATACATGTCGAATTGATACATGTCTAATTATTATACGAGGTATAATTTAAAAACAATTGCTAAGAAACGGTTTAAAAACACTTTTTTTCTTTTTTTATATTACAGAGAAAAATTCGATTGAACTTGCTACAGAAATTTTTTGATAGGAAAAAACAGAACGCAGGAAAATTAACAAAGCCAAAAACAACTGGACAATGTAATTGAACATTTAATTACAAATGTAATTGTTCAGGTAAACGATAAAATAGAATTTTTTCAACTCAAGATGCTAATTTAAAATATTTATAATATTTTTTTTAAATATTCGAGAAATTCTACAGCATCTATTATTTAATTTAAATTAGCTGAAAAAATATGTCAAATGTTGTTAGATAAAAAATCAATTATTTTAAATGTAAAATATCATTTTTAAAAAAAATCACTTTCATTTATTATACACTAGCAATAAACACGAAAAATAAATAATAATTAAGATTTGACAAAAAATCTAATTTATTAAACGAGATAATTAGAAAGAAAAAATGTTAAAATAAAAAAAAGATTACCAATCCAATTTGAATTTGAATAAATTTACAATAAATGTTGAAAAAAAATGAAATAAAATAGCTAAAAAAATTTTAACAAAAAAGTCTTATTTGCCATAAATTGAAACATTAATTGATTGAAAATCTCAAAAATTAACATTAATCATTAAACTAATTCAAGAACGCAGTTTTTGATTAATTTAAGCAATTAAAATTATTTACAAAATCAATTCTACAAATCAATTGACTCAGTAGAACAAATCAACTCCTTGGACATGATAAAATTTTTACCCACCGGAGAGCCCATTTTAGACTGACTGGTATTTTTCTTGGACTCGTCCAGCATAGAACCATTTTCGTTCTCGGCAATGCTGGACAAATTCGAACTAACCTGATTAGATACCATGTTGAGCCTCTTCAAAGACCTGTTCTTGTTCAGCTTTCTGAAAATCTTGGGACTTTGTCCATTTTGATCAGTCTCATTTTTGATTATGTAGTGCTCGCGTGGTGTCTCCTTGAGAATTTTCTTGCTAAAAATACTCGGCACCCTGATCGGCGAAACGCCTATTTTGCCAATTCGCCGGCTATTCAGCGAACTTGAGCTGTCCTTGAATTTTTTCATTCTCAATGGCGAATTGCAAAATCGATAAGGTGACAGCTTTCTCTGCTCAATTTCGCTCACTTGCTTGCTCACTTTTCCATTCATGGTCTCTTTAAGCTTGAAAAGAGACTGTCTGCGCAAGCACGACTGGAGCATGTTTTGATTTTTGACATTCTCTTGGTCCAAACTTTTGATAAAATCACCATCTTTGAACTCGAATGGCTCAAAATGTATCATTTTTTGCTGCTCTTCTATTATTGGATTTGTCACGAGTTCGCCTTTGGATAATTCAGTCAGGCTGTCTTGGCTAACCATTTGGGACTCATTGGATGCCGAGTCGTTCAGCAAAACATCAGCTGACAGTGACTTTTTGCGCAAAAGCTTATTGACAGACTCGGTCACTGATTCTGAAAATGTTGTTTGGTTGGTAAGGTCGAGTTTTTTTTTTTCTGAATGCAAATTGCTAAGAGAAAAGCTCCTTGACAATTTTGGTGACTTGTGACCAGACTCTTCCAGATTGTCCTCTATTTTGACCTCGCAAATGTTTTCCTCACTGTCGTATTCATCGGGCAAATCCTCGTCACCATTAAACGCTATGTCAAGTATCCGGGCGTCGTTAAGATCGTCCGGATTAGCGTTGTTGGTCACTATGCTTATCTTGTCAGCGTTCTCGTCATCCTCCTGGTCAAGAACCATGGCCGTGTTCAGCGAAGTCGATGACACGCTGTTCATTAAAATTTTTGGCTTCACAATGTCATCATTGCTGATGGTGTTGTTGGCGCGCGCACAAGCCATATTCTTGAATTCAGGTGTATTGGGCACTGATGACTTGCGAATCCTATAGTCCACTGATAGGCCTGTTTTTGGTGTGTTTGGCCTTCCGCGTTTAAGTGTGCATCTCATTGAATTGTCCGCTGAATTGTGCTGTAGCGATGATGTACAAATTGACACACTGCCGCCAGCTTTAGTCGGATTTTTGTGCGAGTCTGTGGAAGAGTTGGAGGAATTGGATGAAAAAGAGATCAGGCATTCTGTTGACTGAAGATTTTGGTCACTGTTTGATTTGGTGCTCAAGTTGCCGCTGATTATTTGAGTGCACAAATCAGACTGGTTTATGTAGCGATTTGAGCGGTGATTTAGTGAGCCTGGTGGTATTGCGTTAACGTATTGGTGCTGTTTTTTGCGCTCGGCATGGTGGTGATGGTGTTCTTTGGAATGCTTGGACGGATAATTGTGGTGATGGTGATGGTGGTGATGGTAACTTTTGCACGAACCAGATGGAAGCAAGTCCAAGCGGCGGCGACAATCATGGTTCAGTTCATTGTTAGCATTCTTTTCATGTTGATATTTTTGTCTATTTAAAAAAAAATAATATTTTTTTGAAATAAATTTTTTATTGAATTTTATTTTGAAAATTAAAAAAAAATTGTGTACTTCATAGAGCTAAGATCGCATGACTGATTGATTAACATGGACGGTGAGTCTTCGTATTTTAGTTGTTTGTGTAGGCCGGGATTGGCCGACTGGCTCAATAAGTCTTTGGTAAGCGTTGATGGGGTTTGTTGAATAATTTGTTTTTGATTTAGGATCATGGGTGTTTGAGGAAGCTTTTCACTATTTGGACCAGGTTGGGATTTAGCGTCAACCACTGTTCTTGAGCAGTTCATATTTGAGGCATTGGGCAATATGACATTTGCGGATGTGTCTGTAAAACGAATATCTGGCGAATTAATATTTTGGTACTTAAATGCTTCTGATTGTTAGGAGAAAAAAATTTTTTGTTAGTTTGTTAGTGTTAGTTAAAGGAAAAGTGCTAATTGTAAGGGTTTTTGATGGTTCGTATGTGTTAAAAAGTGAATATTTACCTGAGCCTGATATAAGCTGCTTGAACGGATGCTTACTTTTTTTAGAAGAGGAAAACGGTGTGATGGGCGCATTGGGAAGCAAAAGGTTGCGGTTTGGCAATTTTTCCAAAAGTTTTCTACGAAAAAAAAATGAATTGTTGTTTTATTCGATTAATATAATAAAAAGAAATTCATAAGCATTCTTATTTTTATTTTTAAGTTGAGTTTCAGTATAAAAATAAATATTAGTTATCTAAAAGTTATGAAATAAAAATTGAAAAAATTGATTCTAGAATTTAATACTTATTCAATTTTGGGTAATCATCTTCAAAAATAAATAATGGTTTAAATAGAAATTTTAATTTTAAGTTAAAATTTGACTCAATGTTTGATGTCAAAATTTGAATTATGATTTTTATTTATTAAATTTACTTTTGTAATTTTGTTCCATTTATAAAAAATTTTAATCATAAAATCTTAACAAAACACAACATGAAAATAATTATTTCATAAATTGACAATCTTTTAAGAAATTAATTAAAAATTATCTGAAAATTACAAAGTTCAGGTTTTTTTCTTTAATATTTAAAAACTGTTTAAAAAATTAAATTACATTAAATTAAATTAATTCACAATTATCATGACCAATAGTTTAATTCATTGTTAAAAAAGTTCCAAAAAGTTGAAGAAAAATATTCAAAAACTCAATTCATCTGGCATAAAAGTATTTTTAATTTTAATTTTTACCTAAAAAGTTCAAATAGAAGAAAGTCGTTATAAATCGAAAGATTGAATCATTTTTTTAATAAGTATTTCGCTTATAAACTCATAAATTTATATGTTCGTTCATCAACTTATAAACAAATTTTTTTGTGAGTCAATTTTTTGGAGAAATTATCCGAATAAAAGAAATCCTTTGAATACGGTACTTTATTTGGTTGAAAATAACACGGTTATATTTTTATTTCTTTCGGCACTATTTTATAAAGCCAAAAACAGTCAAATCATAAATTCCCCTAAAATTATCTATATTTTCAAATATTTATAAAATTTTTACTATGCCTAAATTTTTATTCTTTTTTCCAACAATTCAAAGCTGTGAATTGAATTTTTAAAATAAAAAAGACATTTTTGACTTGTAAAACTCGGGCTGTTTATAGAAGTCTGATTCAAAGCTAATTTAAAAAGTTTAAGCTAGATTATTAATTATTTTTAAACACCTTTAATTTTTTTCGATCAACCCGGTTTAACTCAGAAAAATTTAAAAACTTTTAAAAAAAATGAAAAATCGATTAGGTAAAATTTTTAATTTTTTTTTTTAGCATTTATATTCACAGCAGACTTAACGATTTTAATGGTTTTAATTTATAGCAGAATAACTATGAAATTTATGAGTGACGATTAAAAATAATTTAAAAAAAGGAAACTTAAAATAGCAGATTATCATGGCAACCTTTAAAAATTAAAATTTTTTTTTTCTAAAATTTTGATTCTTATTAAGAAAAATTTTTTATTCGACTTTTATCATTTTGAATAAACAATTTTCTCTTTTTTGTCTTTTTTAAATCCTAACCAGAAATTTCTAATCTAACCTAATTTATTTATTATTGCCTTTTAAGAATTAAAAATTTAATTTTTTACTTTAAAAAAAAGGTCTAATATCTCAACAAACACAATTTAAAATTAGAAATTTAATTCTACATTTAAATTAATTAAATTAAAATAAACTAAATTAATAAAAAAGAAAAATTATACCCGTACTTTTTGGTAGTCGATTGAAGACTATCTTCCGCATTTCTTTTATTAATTCTGGGTGTAGCGTAAAAATTGGAACACAGTTGATTTGCCAACTGCTTTGAGCTTTGAACTCCTTTCAAAAAAGGGGTATCCAGAAGTTTGTGTTTCTCTTCGTACCTATTATTGGTCAAATCATCGCAATTAGTTGACGAGGAAGCGCTATTCATACTAGTACAGGTGATGATTGAATAAGTGGTCTTGTCATTTTTTTCACTGGCAGAGCGGCGTCTAAATTTTGATATCGAATTTTGAATTGTATTCATCAGCTCTTTTAAGGAAGATGAACGCCTCTTTTTTTTCTCCTTTTTCGACGAGCTGCAGTACGAAGACAAAGACGTGGACGCAGCAGACTGTGTGTGATGAGCAAACGAGTTATTCTCCTGTAAGTCCTGGTCGTACAGAAACATCACGTCATTGCTTGCTGAAAGCCCGTTTGGATTTGTGTTAAAAGTGTTGTTGTTGGTGTCATTTGAGTTTTGGTTTGTCAATTTGGTGGAATTTTGGTTAATTGAAGTGGAACAACAGAGCGAGTTGAGCATAACTGACCTTTCGTACACCGAATCGGACACCTTGCCTATCAGACCGCTATTTTCAATCAACAATTGGACCACTATTCGCTCCTCGTTAATGTACAGCTCGTTGGATTTATTTATCCTAGTGTATATTATGTTGGGTGCAAAGCAAACAGCTAAATTAAACGAGTTCATTTTGTTGACAGACTCTTGTAGGGTTATTTTTTTCAAAAAATTCATTAAATAGATCAAAACATGTAAATTGATATCTGGAAGTTGGAGACATAAGTTCAAAATGGACTCTAGTTTTGAATTGGACGACTCAAGTTTGACAGCTTTTATGAAATTTGTATAAAGTGAAAATGTAAGTAACGATTCGGGAAGCTCTCTGAAGAACAACTTTACCAAAGATGTCAAGTCAAATACGGCAAAATTGGAAAAATTGTATAGCCCTTCTTCCGATTGTTTCTTCAAATTTAAAATAAAATTAGCCAACTTGGAACTTTAATTTAAAATAAGGATTTTTTTCTAATTTTGTCACTATTTTTTAGATGACATTTTCTAGGCAGTTAAAGTTATTTTTTTTAATTCTAAAAAAATTTGAAAAATCTTCTGAGTTCTAAAAAAAAATAAAAAATTTAGTTGGTCCGAAATTTGTTTTCTTGTTAATAAATAATTAAATAATTATTTGAATAGAATACAAGAAAGATATGAATTTCCGAAAAAATTAGTATAGAAAAATTTCAAAAAAGACAAGATAGTATTATTAAGCATCTGAAGAAAAGTAAATAATTTCGAGAGCTTTTAACTTTTTTTCTCGCTGATTATTCTATTTTATTACAAAACATTGCATAGTATTACAATAAGCTCAAGTAGCTGGGTAAAAAATACAGGAGACTATCAGATTCTAGTTTTCAAAAAATCATCAAATAGCAGAAAAATCAAACAATTATTACAATGCTGGTACGATAAATGTTTTTTTAAGGAAGTTTAAGTAATTTTACGTAAAGCAACGCAAATAAGTTGTTGAAAATTTTTTAAATTTCTTAAAAATTGTTCCTTAAATAAATGAATTAATTAATGAAAATTATAAAAATATTAACAAATATCTATTAATTCAAGGAGAAATTAAAAAAAAATAAGAAAATTAAAAAATTTGATTTTTTCTTTGGCGATTTTAATTTTTACGTAATTATACCAGAATTTACGTGAAATACAGTGATCGTAGCGGCACTGTATTTCAAGTAAAAGTTTATTTAAATCAGCGTAAATTAAATAATTGTCAATGAAATCATAGTATATTAGAAATTATTGAATATTTGATTCAAAGCTTTTATATAGGAACTTGATACGGTTATTTTTTTCAAATTGTTTCTTATTTGTTGTGAATTTGATTCATCTGACTCTAATTGTTCGATTAACATATCAGTTAAGTTTTGATATATTTTATTTTAATTGATTCACTTTAAATTTTTGTTTAGTTTGTTTTATTTTTAATTTTTTAATCCGAAGGAGCTTTAGCTTGGCACAAATAAATGAATAAATAAAAAATATGAAATAATCACTATTTGATAACAATGATTTGATTTAGACTATTATTTTATCTGAAATTTTTTATATATTTAAAAATATAAAATAAGCAATATAAATACAGGTATAAAAGCATTTAAAGCTCAATTTGAAATATCTCTTTTTTCAAAATTTAAACCATCTATTGGGACTTTTACGATTAGTAATGAAAAATTATTAAACTTCCTAGTATATCTTTTTTTTAAGGTTTAAAAGAGTAAAAAATATTCAATTCAAATTTTAATTTAGTAATGAGCTATTTTATTAAGAATTCTATTCCTCCTTTAGAGGAAATAACAATCAAGATTTTGACCTTAAGAGCAAATTCCGTATTACACGACAATTCCTTACTTAGAAAATAGTTCTAACTGATTACTGATTTTCCAAAGTTTATTTAAGTAATAAATTTCAGTCAAAGTGATGACCAGACTTTTTTTTATGAAATCATAGTCAGTTTTTAGAAAATTTATACTGCGGTTCCTAGCCGCCGCGATCATAGTAAGTTGAAATGCGGATATGATCATGACCACAACAATTTTTTTCCGTTCCAACCAGTTATTGTGATCGACATATGAAATTTAGTCTGACAAGAAAATAAAAAAACTTGAATCAACTTGACTTATGTACTATTGCTATTTTTACCTAGCCGACTTGTAAAAAAATACAAAATTAAGTAATATATTTAATATTAAATCTATAATGATTAATTATTAATAATTAAATTTAAAAGTTTTGAAATATCCAAAAATATTTGAAATTCTTCGAAAGTTATTAAAAACGCTATTTTTTATCCCTAAGCAATTTTTTACTTTAAAATATGTAAATTCACGCAGAATTAGGGTCGACCATCATGTCAAAATCAATACCGTTTAAGTTAATAATAACGTGAATAAAAATTTAGCTCTACTGTTTAAAAAATAAATGCAAAATCATCTTCAAAAGGAATGCTTGAAAAATGCATAACCCTATTTTTTACTAAAATGCAAAAAATAAATATTTAAAATTTCTGAAAATAAAAAATTTTTGTAAAATAAAAATCAGAGTTTCTTAAAAGTCACAAGTCTCAAGTAAAGTCCAAGTTCTGACTTCAATTTTTTTTTTAAAGTCCGAGTCAAAGACTTTTATTTTGATTATTTTGGGATAAAAAAATTAATTTTTTTAAATTTAACTGAGTCAAATAAATAGCATTGGTAATCTATCAGTTAGAATCACGGACAAATGAAATTTCTACCGTTCCAGGTAAATAATATGGCGGCCTGGAAAGTGACAAATTTATTTGGGATTTTTAAACAACTCTGATAGAAATAATTCGAAATTAAGTTTCTAAAGAAAAGGTATTCTTGGGAAACATGTTTTTCAAATTTTTAACTTGAAAACAAGGGAATGTCCCATAGAGTTGAAGATTTTGCGCATATTTATTAACTTTTTGCTAAAATAAAATTAAGTAGACTTAAATTAATAGGGCGATTGCGAGTGTTTGTTGGTGCTTTGTTCAAATTTTAAAACCCTTATTTTGAAGATTTTTACATTTAGACAAAAATAAATAAATCAAGAGTTACCACTTATTTAAAAGAGATAAATTTTTGACATATAATTGGTCTTGACCAAAATATTGTTTTTAAAAAACAGGCAGCTCTGCATTTTTCAGATATCCTTTAAAAGTTCTTAAAAATAAACTAAAAAATATTTTAACTATAATTTAAAAAGAATTTAAAAAAAGTGAAACTAAAATATTCTTAAAACTTATTAATAAAAAATTAGAATTTAGATCTAGAAGATGAAAAAAAACCTTACAAGAGCAGGTAATTGATGATATTCACAAATTACATCTATGTAAAACTCAATTGATTTTAAATAAAAAAAGAAAAAAAAAAATATATTCACTTAATATTTTTATGAATTTAAATTTTTTTTTTTTTAATTATTTTATTCGACTTTCATCATTTTGAATAAACAATTATCTCTTTTTTGTCTTTTTTAAATCCGAACCAGAAATTTCTAATCTAATCTAATTTATTAATAATATTTTTTTAAGAATTAAAAATTTAATTTTTTACTTTAAAAAAAGGCCTAATATCTCAACAAACGCAATTTAAAAAATAATTTTTTTCATTTAAAATTTTGTCCGCCTGCTAATTTAGCAGTAAAAAAAATTGATCTAACTTTTTTAGAGATAACTTTTTTTCAACAGAACCGCTAACACATGGAACTCACTGCCAAATCAATGAGTTAAAGCCCCCAATGATAGCAGCTTTAAAGCAGGCATTGATTGCTGGATGAGCAGCAATCAATCACATCAGCTGTCTTAGTGTACCTTATCAGCACACTCGCTGGCTAGCCAGCTACAGTCAAAACTACTACTATCTAACTATTTATAATTGATAAAGAAAATTTTTTATACAAAAAAAAAAATATTGTAAAACTTTGACAACAAAATTTTTTCCAATTTTTTTAGAATTAATTTATTTTAAAATAAAATTTGAAAAAAAATACCTTTAACTCTTTTAGTCTTGAAGCGGTTCCATTGCGTCTAAATACACCTTCCACATGGGTATGTTCGTTTAGATACTCGATTGCATATTTTAAAAAACTTAAATCAAATAATAAAGTTAACTAGAGCTGGCTAGACAAGAAATTATTTTACATTGGAATGGAGAGAATTTGTTCATCTATGCTGATCGAAGTCATTTCGAGGTTTCTCAATTCCACACCGAATAGTTTGCCCACCGCAATCAAATGACTGTCATGGTTCGAGCTCTGCAGATCGCTCTGCACTGAGTTGTTACTGAGCTTGTAATTGCTGGAATTCAAGTAGTTCGAATTCGAAGTGTTGAGTATGTTTTTGTTGGTGGCTAAAAAATTGTTTCGGTTTGACAGATGATGTGATTGATTATGCGAAAAACTTGCGTTCATGTGAGTCATGTTTGAGGAAAAATTTCCCAAATTGCTCGAGTCAACATCTATGCCGGATTCTTTCAAGTCCTGAGCGACTATCAAACGAATACAGTCTCTTTCGGCTACGTTACAAAAATCTCTCATTTTTTTCTTGCTACTTGATGCCTGTTCAAAAGAACATTTCTTGGTACAATTTTGTTCTATTGATAAATTTTAATTATGCAAATTGTATTGATAAAATGATTAATTTTAATTTTTTTTCCAACTTGAGTCTTATATTCCAAAACAAACAAGTTTAAGTGTATACAAGTGTCTGTTTATTTGACGGTTGATGTAGATAATTTTGCGCCATAAATTTGTACATTTTTGAACTTGAATAGTTATATAAATTTGTATTCTCTAATGACCAACTTTTTGTCTTAGACTAGCAGAGCATTGAGTAGCCAATCGGTCAAATGAAATTCGGACAACTGAATTTTCTCAAGACATAGTTTCCACAAGTCGGCCTTTTCAAAATTTTTAATTCTGGATAATCAGTAGCTACATTACTAAAATGACGTGTAATGAAAATTTCGGCGTGCTAATTTCTGATTGTATCACTAATTTTACTAAATAAATTTTTTTTATTAAAAATTTTTATTCTATTCAATAATATTGATAAATACCAAAATTTCAGATTTAGCTAAATTTTCTTAATAAAAAAATATCTTAAAAATAATAAGCTAATTGTACTTCATTCTAAGCTTAGGTCTTTTTTCCTACCCAGTCTCGACTTTTGACTTAAAAATAAAAATTTACCTAAATTACTAAACAGTGAAAATTTAATATGATAAAAAAAAATTGATGCATTTTTGCTGAGCATTAACTTGGCTTGAATTTTTAAAATACTTTTTTACAGCTTTTAGTTAGGTTAGTCCTTTATGTGTCCCTTTTTGGATCAGTTTCAGCCTCCAAAAAAAATTGTTATCAAATTGCTTTTTAAATATACTCACAGTTATTTCTCTATTTCCCATTTTGGATTCAATTATGTCATTATCTTGGTAACTTTCATTTTCATTGTCATCACATTCTTGCTCAGGATCTTTTAATTCAATATTTTGATATCTAGAAAGTATGTTTTCGATTTCATTCATTTTTTGTTTCAGCTCAAGAGAAATAAATAGAGAATTGAGAATCTATCATAAAACCAGAGTTGTTTAAAAGTCACAAATCTCATGTCAAGTCCGAGTCCGGACTTTTCTAATTTTTTTATTTTCAAAAGTCCGATCCAAAGGCTTTTTTTAATGCTAAAATTGCACCAAGTTTTTTATACCAAGTCTTTTATGCTAAAATTGCAAGAAAATTCTGAAATATGTCAAATCTATTTGCATTAGACAACCCAAGAGTTTATTGAGCAAGTAAATTTTTTGATATAAAACCTGATCTAGCAAATTAAAAAAAAAATTTTAAAGTCCGGACTTGGACTTTATTTTCAGACTTTTAAACAACTCTACATGAAACAGATAATTAAACATAAATAAAATTAGGTAGGTAATATTACGAAAAAAATTTGTTATGTGAATTGATGCAATCAGAAATTTAGCTAAAAAAGGAATACATATTCAAAAATTTCTATAATTACAAGGCGTATTATCAATTTTTGATCAAAAATTACAAGAAATAAATTTCTATTTTCCACAAAAAAATTGTCTAGTGTTGTTTCCTTGATTTTGATGTGTAAATGTTTGTATTTTTTAAATTTTAAGTTTTTATCTGTTTCTAACTTTTTTTTCAATAATCTTAAACTAAAAATTTTTTCCTTAATTTATGTGATATTTAAATTAAAATTAATGAGAATATTTTGCATCTAAAAAAAAGTATTTATTTGATTAAAAAAAAACTAAAAATACATGTCTCTGGAATTTCTTGGTTCCAAAATTGGACTGGCCCGCAGTTATCCTGGTCTTGGTCATTTTTTGATAGGTTTATTATAATTATTAACAAAAGAAGTTGATTTTTGATTTTGCATAAATTTCTTTCATTATTTAATTTGTCTGAATAAAAGATGATAACTTTTTTATCGAAATCTTGTTAATTTTTCTTTTTTTCTTGTAAATGAATGATCAAAATTTCAAACTAATTTATAAAATTAATTGCCAAAAGTTTAATTAAGTCATTAGATTTTTTTCAAAATCCAATAAAATTTTTATCCATTTTGGTTAAAAAATGTAATTGAAATTTATTTGCTTTCTAATAAAATGAACAAGTCTAAGAGTTAAATAAAAAATATCCAAAAATATAAAAATAAAAATTAAATTTAATTATGTGATAGTAATTACATTAATATTAAAAGACCAAGCATCAAAAAACATTCAATACTGAAAAAAATCACTCGATGAAACTCGATTCGAAAATTATGATACGATAATACAATTTGGTATTTTATCTAATGTTGCCTACATACAGGTTCAAAATATTAATCTAATTGAGCGTAAAAAGACCCTATATCTAGAAACAATAATTAGCTACTAATTATAACTCTTGGACTCTAGAGGTTAAGATAAGTAATTTTACTGTAATGAATTATCTCCAAAAAAAGGTTAAGAGTCTCTTACAGTGGTCAAAAAACGACTTCTAAATATAAAAGATAGACAAAAAAGATATACATGATGTAAACAGAGACTTTTTTGGACAGTTAATGATTTATCCTGAGTTATTTTCAGTGAGGAGTCTAATTATGAGGTATTTAATCGTAATTCAAGAGCAAATGTCGACAATCAAGCAAAGACTCAAAATTTAACAAAAAATTTAACTCGATCAGCTCTTTTTGATGAAGACATTGCAGAAATTGTCAACTCATACAACAACACTATAATTAAACCGATTAAATCAATACTAAAAAATCTCAATTAAATAATTTTATTTTATTTTTATTAATCTCCGACTTAATTCATTTTAAAAAAAAAACTTATTTGATTATTTAAAAATTTTACAATTTGTAAAGATAGTAAATATTTTAGTATAGCGCCTATCTTGCTGAAAGGGGAGCGTGAGATCTCCAAGCAGCCGGCCTAAATGGCTATTTGTAAATAAAAAAAAAGAATAAATAAAAAAAGAGAAATAGTAAAGAAGTTTAAAGATGAAAACTTTCATTCGAAGTTCTGTATACCAATGTTACAAAGCGGTGGAGGCTCAGCCGGTATCTGGGGATGCATTTTTATTTTTAATTTCATTTTTATTTATATTTTCTTTTATTTATTATCATACTTAAGATAAATATCATCTGGTTACTTTTTCTCTCTAGATTGCTTGACTAAAAAGAGAATTTGATTCTTTAATGTGATTATTTCTCAAGTTGTTTTAATAAAATTTAAATAAATAAATTTTAATAAGACTTAAATTAGGAGTTTTATTATTTTGTCTCAAAATATGATTTGATTCAATTTTATAGAGTTTTTTGGAAAAATAATTTGTTGTTAAAAAAAAAATTAATTACAAATTTTTATTTTTTCAAAATTTTATTAAAATACAAATATCTATGTTTACAATAAGATTTATAGTTTAAAAATATAGGTACAAACTATTTTTTGAGTCGTAAAAATGTACCATTAAAAAATTATCATACGATACTTTTTAAATACAACCGAAGCCGTTTAATTTAATCATTTTTTCTTTCAACATTTTGTATTGACTTGTAAGACTTAAAATAAAACTTAATCATCTTCTATTTTAATTAAATAAAAGTGATACAAACATCTTATTCAGGCTATTTTTAAGGTATTAGCTGTAAATTATTTTCGCTAATTAAAAAAGCCCTCATAAAATCAAAACAAGAAAATAATTTTATAAAAAGAGCAGACATTAAGACAAAGTGAAAAAAAATTTCAAAGTAATAGCACAGTTTTAAATTTAAAAAATATTCTTACTCTTCCAAAAGTCTATAATCGATTTTATTGTCGTTTTTTAATTCAGGAGCAGAAATTTTTTTGTCTGGATGAGCTCTGATAATCAGGTCTACAATATCACATGTTTTTTTCAATTCCTCACTTAAAGTTTCTTTTAAGTAAAGCAAATATTAGGAATTAGTATTTTTTTTTAAATGACTAAAGATACTTTCAAATGTGACAAAATTTTGAATGTTGATATTGACCAAATCTAAGTAGTCTTTTGCTTTCGAACATTTTTCAGCCAATTTGCAGTAGCCATCTTCAAAATCGTTCAAGTTTTGTCTATTCTTAACAATCCATTCGTTCTTTACAAAAGAAAGACTTTTTATTCAGAAGGATTTTGAATCTATTATCAATCATACAAAATTATCCATAAACTGAACCATCTCCAGAAGATTATTAACAAATTTTTCTTCAAGCTCAAGCTCAGAACAATTTTTTTTAAGTGTTTCATTTGCTTTATAGATTTCGAACATTTCTTTCTAATAAACAAACAAAAAAAATTTAAATTATTTAGATTTTTAAAAATGTACCATCGCATTTTCCTCTTCTTCCCGAAAGCTTTTTTTTATATTTTCTTTCATTATTTTTGTCACTAACAATAGCATATACAAACAATCATACTCAGTTTGCTTTGCCTAATAATTAATTTTTTTAGAACCTTATTTTTAAATTGTGATATCTTAAAAATTAACTACCTGAATTTCGTTAGCACTCGTTATTATCTCATTGGAATCTGCTGCTTTGTAACTAGTAGCAGTCATCAGAACCTCACTGTTAATATTTCGAAAGTTTGCATAAGCTTTTTTTTTATTTTTAAATAGAAAAAGTCTTATTAAATTTTCACATTTTTTTTATAATTTATTTCTTAAAGATTGTTTGATTGTAAAATACAATATTCACAATTCAATGATTTATTTCAGATTTGGTATTTTAGAAAAATTATAAAACAAATATTTATTCTTAAAAATACTTTGAAAATGTTTTCTCATTTTGAAATAATCAAGGGAAAAATTTCATCTGGTTTTTTAAAAAGTAAGTTTGATAAATATTTTATGAAAAAAAGCAGCACTTTGATTATTTCCTTACAAACTGTCCAAAAAATTTTAAAACTAATACTGTCAGTGAAAAAATGAGTCGGACTATTTTGTAACAAAAATCTATATCCTCAATATTTTATCAAAAAACCTAATAAGCAAATTAATAGCGTCTATGCAAAAATCTTGTGGTCTTTTTGCTGACTCGATAAGTACCAGTAATCCATTTACCAAATGTTTAAAAATTTTATCTCGAGAATTTGAATTTTCTCAAAGGCAAAATTTCCTCGTATTTTTTAAATAAAATCTAAGAGTT
Source organism: Brachionus manjavacas (assembly GCA_019054805.1). Classification (NCBI taxonomy): domain Eukaryota; kingdom Metazoa; phylum Rotifera; class Eurotatoria; order Ploima; family Brachionidae; genus Brachionus; species Brachionus manjavacas. The sequence goes on along the minus strand of JAHQIY010000003.1, from coordinate 7,806,011 downwards.
TGCAAGCGATTTTTACTTGAAAATTTTAGGAAAAATTTTCATTTCTTACGAGTTAATGATCCAATTGACGAAATGCAGGATAGATCAGCATCGTTTGGCAAAATACCGCCAGCATTATTGACAGTTGAGTTAAAGACACAGTCAACATCGACACTAGGTGTCAAAATTCTTACATTGCTCACGTTTGCAAATTTGAACTTAAGGAGGAAAAATAGGTTACATTTTTCAGGTATTCAAAATGCAGTCGATCATGAATATAACTAATGATTTTTTATTTACCTTTTTGTTTTCTTTATCCATTTCTTGTTTTGCTAAATTTTAACCGAGAAAAATTCAAAATGGACTGATTAAATTTTTTGAGAATAAAATTCAAATTGGTTTAACAAAAAAATTAGTATAAATTAACGCAATAAAGAAGTTGCAAATTTAGCTGGTTTTTTGGTCTCAACTTTGGATTTTCAAAATTTTTAAGATTTTTTGCCATAAGCATTATGTGAGAAAATTGACGCTTGCGTTTTAGAGAATAAGCATATGCAACTAGGTAACTCAGGGCCGCTCTTCTTTTTCTTACTTGCTAATTATGTTTTGCTGATTACGTGAATTTTCACAATCTTACCAAGCTTTTTTAACATAGTCTAATTTTAATTTCTAGGATTATTTTAAGTTGACTCTATTATATTAACCACTTGGAAAATTAAATACTTTATTTAGTTAATTTTTTAAGCGTTTCTAGATAAATCCGCGCTTTAAAACAAAATTTTTACAATGAGCCAAATAGACACCGCAATAAGTCCAATAATTGAAAATTTTCAATCCAAATTAATGCTAGATCCAAATTTTCCTCTGCCATCTAGTTCATTGCCGCGAAATGTCAGCTTTCAGAATGGTCTTTCAAATCCGGTCAGTCCATCGACCACCACTCACGAAAGCCTGATTGACAAAATTAAGAAAAAAATTGAAAATAAAGAAACATGGTTTTCACTTGAATTTTTCCCGCCAAAAACTGTGAACGGTGCTTCCAATTTAATTTCAAAGTAAAAAAAAAAACATCATTTTTAATTTAACATTAATCCATGAATAAATTTAGACTTGAGTTTTTGGGCACAGGAAAACCCTTGTTTTGTGACATAACTTGGCACCCGGCTGGAGATCCAGCAAGCGACAAACCCACCAGTAGCATGAAAATCTCCAATGTAATGCTTAATTATTGTTTGCTGGAGACAATGCTTCATATTACTTGTTATGGTCAAACCAAAGAATCAATGAAGCAATATTTGGACAAGGCAAAAAACATTGGAATTAGAAATCTCTTGGCTCTGAGAGGAGGTTGGACTTGAATAAAGAATTTTTTTTTCAATTTTTTCATAAAGTAATATTTTTAAGACCCGGCTGTGGGAACCGAGTGGCGATATCAAGAAAATGGATTCAATTATGCCACAGATTTGGTCAAATTTATTAGGGAAAATTATGGTGATTATTTTGTGATTTGTGTGGCTGGATACCCGCATGGACATCCGGACTCCAACAATTATGAAGAAGATTTGATTCATTTGAAAGAAAAAGTTGATGCTGGAGCTGATTTTATCATTACTCAATTATTTTTTAAAACAGAAAAATTTCTTACTTATGTTGACGATTGTCGCCGCATAGGCATTAATTGTCCAATAATACCAGGCATTCTGCCCATCCAAAGCTATGACAGTTTACGTCACATTTGTAAACTTTCAAAACTAGAGGTTCCTCAAAATATAGTTAGCGCAATGGAAAAAATCAAAGACAATGATGAGGCTATTAGGATTTATGGAATTGAGCAAGCAGTAAATTTGTGCAAAGAATTGATGCAAGCAGGAGTTCTTGGTGTCCACTTTTACACTTTGAATAGAGATGTTGCAGTCACAGAAATTTTGAGAAGATTGGATCTGTGGAACAAGGAGGCAGAACCACGTCACTTGCCGTGGAAATCAAAACAATTGTGTTCTTACTCACGACCGGATGAAGATGTCAGACCAATATTTTGGAGCATCAGGCCAAAAAGCTATGTTTGTCGAACATCTGATTGGGACCAGTTTCCCAATGGAAGATGGGGTAACTCTTCTGCCCCTAGCTTTGGAGATTTGAAGGACTATCATATATTTTATTCAAAAATAAATACAAAAGAATGTTTGGCTCAGTGGGGACATAGCTTAAATGATGAGACAGATGTTTGGAATGTGTTTGCGTCGTTTATTTCGGGAAAACCGAATAAAGTCGGTTTAAAGGTACAAAAAATAATAATAGTTATTGAATTTTTTTATTAACAATTTAAATAAAGATAACAAGTTTTCCATGGTGTGAAGAAGGTTTAGCTTCAGAGACTAGTCTATTGACAGATGAACTTGAGCGCTTTAATAGGCAAGGAATTTTGACTATAAACTCACAGCCAAATGTAAACGGCGCGCCAAGCTCAGATCCAGTCATTGGTTGGGGCTCGCCAGATGGCTATGTCTATCAAAAAGCCTATATAGAGTTTTTTATTTCCAAATCTTTCTTGCCATTTTTATTGGAAGCATTGGAGAAGTATCCAAGAGTTATTTACCACATAATTAATAAATCCGTAAGAAAAATTTAGGGTAAATTTAATTTAAAGAAAATAAGATTTTCTATTCAAGGGTGATATAAATCTCACAAACTGTACCTTGTTGAATCCGAATGCTGTCACTTGGGGAGTTTTTCCTGGAAAGGAAATAGTTCAGCCAACTGTAGTTGATCCGATTAGCTTTATGTCATGGAAAGTAAGCTTAAAAATTTTGAATTTATTTATTGAAAAATTTAATATTAATCAAGGATGAATCATTCAACATTTGGACAGATTATTGGGGTAAATTATACGAACCAGATTCAACATCCAGACAACTGCTAGAACAAATATCAAACACATACCTTTTGGTGAATATTGTAGATAATGAATTCCAAAAAGAAAATTGTATCTGGTCGATTCTAAATGAAATGCTAGTGCTCAAAGCTAAAAATAGTAACTAGAAAAAGACGCATAATGATTAAAAATGTTTTAAAATTTGTTGAAGCATTTTAGCTTACGAGTTAAGCAAAATGCGTTTTTATTCTTATTATTTTATTTTAGTGTTGAAAATCTCTTTGAAATTAGCTAAAAGTTTTTTTCGATTATTTTATTTTTTCTTAAGTCTCTTGATAAAAATATACAATATTCAAAATATTAATAAAAAATTAAAACTACCACGAGAGTGTCTATTTTAAGAAAATTTTTGGTCTTGATAAAAACTAACAAATAAGATGAAATCAATAAAAAGAAAAAACCCTGAACAAAAAACGATTCAACGCGTGATAATCAAAAAAAATAAAAATCTTACTAAGAAGTGATGCTATAAAAGTGAGAAAAAAATTTTATTTTTTTATTAGTGAAAATCAAAATTCAAAAGCTGGTTAAAACAAAAATGAATAAAATAATCTTTGCAGTTTTTTTCATTGGCTTAATAATCGGAGGTAATTCATCACCAGTTTATCAAGAATATACCCAAAATGGTTCTTATGATGCTCCAGAACCAGTACCAGTAGAGACTGCTCCAGTTCAGCAAGATTCTTATGAAGCTCCAGTTCAGCAAGATTCTTATGAAGCTCCAGTTCAGCAAGATTCTTATGAAGCTCCAGTTCAGCAAGATTCTTATGCTGCTCCAGCCCCAGAACCAGTACCAGTTGAAGCTGCTCCAGTCCAACAAGATTCTTATGCTGCCCCAGTTCAGCAAGATTCTTATGAAGCCCCAGTTCAACAAGATGCTTATGCTGCTCCAGCTCCAGAACCAGTACCAGTTGAAGCTGCTCCAGTCCAACAAGATTCTTATGCTGCCCCAGTTCAGCAAGATTCTTATGAAGCCCCAGTTCAACAAGATGCTTATGCTGCTCCAGCTCCAGAACCAGTACCAGTTGAAGCTGCTCCAGTCCAACAAGATTCTTATGCTGCCCCAGTTCAGCAAGATTCTTATGAAGCCCCAGTTCAACAAGATGCTTATGCTGCTCCAGCTCCAGAACCAGTACCAGTTGAAGCTGCTCCAGTCCAACAAGATTCCTATGCTGCCCCAGTTCAGCAAGATTCTTATAAAGCCCCAGTTCAACAAGATGCTTATGCTGCTCCAGCTCCAGAACCAGTACCAGTTGAAGCTGCTCCAGTCCAACAAGATTCTTATGCTGCCCCAGTTCAGCAAGATTCTTATGAAGCCCCAGTTCAACAAGATGCTTATGCTGCTCCAGCTCCAGAACCAGTACCAGTTGAAGCTGCTCCAGTCCAACAAGATTCCTATGCTGCCCCAGTTCAGCAAGATTCTTATAAAGCCCCAGTTCAACAAGATGCTTATGCTGCTCCAGCTCCAGAACCAGTACCAGTTGAAGCTGCTCCAGTCCAACAAGATTCTTATGCTGCCCCAGTTCAGCAGTCCGTTTATTAGAAATTTCTCAAATTTGTACAAAAAATTTTATATGAATGCCATTCTTTTAAAATTAGCATTTAGTATCTAATTTAATTTTTTATTAATCAAATTATTTTACTCAATAAATTTTATAAGCCGCAGCTTTTTTTTTTCAATTTAATTTATTTAGAAATAAATAAAGTTTTTTGGGAGGAGTTTAATAAATATTAAATTGATTTTACAAAAAAACTGAAAAATTCTTAGTCGTTTTATTTCAAAACAAGTAAGCTTAATATTTTAATTGATAAAATTCAAAAATTATTAAATCAAAAATCAGTTAAGATTTAAATTGGGTTTTCAAAATTTAATACCATCAGCATGTATACTGTTCGGAGACTTAAATTAAAATATAATTTATTAAATTAAAATATACTTTTATTAATCATAGATCAAATTTTGAAAAAAAAATAAACAAAAATCTTGAAAATTTAAAGAAGATAAAAAATATATCTATCAATTAAAAAAATACAACTTTGATGAATCTCTGCATAAATTTAAATGTCCTTAACTTTATATTCAAGGACTTTGGCATCGAAAAAATAAAGAGTTGAAAAATTTAAATAATTTATTTCGAATAATTTTTAAAACCTCGAGATCCGTCAGGCCCACTAGGATCTCTAATCAAATTTAAATTTTGTCTATTCATTTGATGTTGATTAGATATATTAGATGAGTTGGTGTTTGTCTTGGTATTAGATGACTGAGTGTTAATAGTTGATTGAACATTTTCTGGATGCGCACTACCAAGTATTCTTAACCTTGCTTGTGCATATTCTTGTTCTCGTTGTTCGAAAGTTTTAATTGATTGAGTTGTATTGCTAAATTTTAAATTATAAATAAATAATTGTTTATTAATAGAGCAAATTACCTTGTTTGTGGTGCGCTTCCCAATTCATTTAATTTCTTATCACTTGCGGGTCTCTTTAATATTTTTATAGCTGCTTGGGGAAATGGGTTATTCAAGATTGGAATTGGTGCCAAATCTGCATTATTCGAGCTTTAAAAAAAAGTAAGCACAGCTTAAATTAAATTTAAAGAATTTGAAATTTTTTTTGTAAAAAAATTAATTTTAATAAAACGAAAAAAATTAATTTTTACAAAAATTGTTTACTTTATGAAATTTTTGTCATCCTCTTCTTCTGATTTGTTGTTAAAAGCTGAGTTCATTTTGATGGACTTGAGACTTTTTTCAATTTTCTTAGGAAAGTAAAAAAATTAGAAAAACTCAGAGAGCAGAATTACTTGAATTACTTGTTGATCCAGTTGCTCCCAGTCATCGCAAATTTCGTCATCATTTGAACTAGAACGGCTATTTAATTTTTTGATTGAAGATTCTAAAACACCGGAAGTCGATGAAGACATAGTTTTGAAAAATTTTTAAAACGTTATTTTTACACGGACAACCAGATATTTTTTGCTTGTAGATATTTAGTCTATCTAAATCAAGGTGTCCACAACTCAATGTTTAAAAGTTTTTTAACCATGCAATTTATTAAATTCTTATTTTATTAATATTAATATGCAAAAAAATTGCTAATTTCAATAATACATTTGGAAACCTGTGCATGCAAATGCATTAGATATTCAATCAAATTTTTTTTCAATTTCAAATTTTAAAATAAGCTTGAGCCATTAATTATGTTTTCTTGTGATGCTCAAAAATTGTCTTGAAATAGAGAGGGCTTGAAAAATGCTTTGAATAACAAACCAAGGGTTAAAATTTTGATATTTTTTAAAAAATTGCATAATTTTTCCATAAAGTCAATCGAGTATTTATTAATAAATATCAATTTTACTATCTTTGTTTCAATATGAATAGATATTATGGGACTGGTTTCCTAACTAATGCAATTTTGCCTCAAAAGATGAGTAAATCAAAAGAGATTAGACAAATTCTTAATAAGTTGCACTTTTATTTAGTCTTTTTCGAGTTTTTGACTTTTTTCGGAAAATTTTGAGTGAATCCCTCACACTCAAAATAAAAATTTTTTTAATAATATTTTCTAAAAGATACAATTTTCTTATTGCTAAAAAACTATTTTTAAATAGTAATTTAATTAAAAATTTTGAAATTCTTTGATTAAAAATTAAAAAAAAAAACTTTTAAAATATAAAATATATATAAAACTTTTGTTAGGCCTCATCTAGAGTATGGAGTACAAGAATGGAGTCCTCATCTTAAGAAAGATATAAAAGTATTAGAGTCAGTTCAAAGGAGAACTACCAAACTGGTTCCAGAATTAAAAAATTTCAACTACAATGACAGATTGGCAGCACTGAACTTGACTACTTTAGAAACAAGAAGAATAAGAGGAGATTTGATTGAAATGTTTAAAATTGTTAAAGGATTAGAAAAAATTGACTGGCATACTCCCTTAGTCTTCAAGAAGAACCAAGAAAGTGTATATCGTCCGGCTCCTAGACAACATGAATTTATAATGGAGAAGCAATTGGTAAAAAACTGTGAACAAAGATATAATTTTTTCAGTAATAGAGTTGTAAATGTTTGGAATCAATTAGATGAAGATATTATAAACTCAAAAACTGTTAATGAATTTAAAAACAAAATTGATAAAACGAATTTTAACAAGCTATTATGATGAGGCTAATCCCTCATTTCATGTGCCTAGCACATCATAGCTTTATTTATTATTATTATTATTTAAAATCCCAGGAAATATGAAATTTTTTTAAAGCAACAATAAAAGCATTTAAGATATAAAAAATTAATCGATTGAATAGATAAATGGTTAAAATGAGAAATAGAAGGATTCTTTCATATTTAAAGCCAAATTTTCAGCACTAGATTCTAAAATCTGAAAAATGATAAAAAATCGTTTTTGATACGAGATCCAGCTAACTACCGACCAATTAGTATGACAAGCTGTCTAGGAAAGCTACTGGAACTTATAGTCTACTGGAGGTTATATCAAAACTCATTACTAATTCAGGAACAATCAGGTTTTGAAAAAAATCAACGAGCCACTGATGGTATTTTCTTCCTTATACAATAAATTTTAGAATCATTTAATAGAGAGAAAAAAATTGTTCTCTATATTTTGATATATCCAAAGCGTTTGATAGGATTTGGCATAATGGAAATTCATTACTAAATGATAACAAAAACAGAAAAAAATGTAAAAAAAATAAATAACTTTTTTTCTTAATTTTGCACAGCATTTGAAGACTTTGACAGTTAATTCAACTTTGAATGTTGCACCATGCTGCAGTCATAGAACTTATTTTAAAATTTTTATTTTAGAAAAGAGTTATTTAATTTGTTTACTTTTTCTTCTTTTCTTTTGAACTTCAAAAAACCTGATGATCTTATTTATAAACTAATAAATATGAAACTTCCCCCTTACCTAATACATTTGATTAATTCATTTTACGATTCAAGATAATTTAAACTAAATATAAATGGTCATATAAGAGATGAAAACCATGTTACTGCAGGTGTTCCTCTAGGCTCAGTAATTAGTCTTTAATTACTTAGTATTTTTATCAATGATATACCTAAAAGAGATGAAACAAAAAAAAAAGTCTTGCTTCATTGCCTTCTATAAATAAATAAAGAAAATATTGAATTAAAATTAAAAATATAGTAAAATAAAATTGAGAGTCAAAAATACTGGACTCAAAATTAAACTTCACTATAATGGTTGATGAAATATAACAAAGTTGAAGTTCACGGTAAAAATATTTTCAAAAAAAAAATGGAGCCTAAACTTTATGACGGGATGATTGAGTCATTCTGTGTCATTGATTGTCAAACTTGTGGATGAAAATAAAGCGGGCTTTGAATCAAGTTATATCAAATACCCGATTCCATTGTGTAATTGCTGCCTTACTATTTCGCTCTTTCCTGAACTGTTCAAAACTTAAACATGTGGCACCTGTCATTACCTTCAATTTGTCTTTTTTAATTTTCTTTTAAATTATATTTTAGCTTATCATACTTATATTTTTACTTTAGTTTAAATTTTTATTTCAGTTTATTTCTTCTTGATTTTTTTCTTTTTTAAGTTTCAAGGTTAATCAACAGGCTAGTGACCCTGTCCATGAAAGACCGATTAACACTTATTCTATACGATTTATTCAAAATAAAATTTAAATTTAATACATTTTTTAATAGAAAGAATAAAATTAATAATTGTGTATAAAAAAATAGCTGAAAAAATTAAACATATTAATGTTTAAATTAAAATTTTTAAATTTTTTTACAAAATCTGTAAAAATTAAGTTAATATTATTAAATATTGAAAGCTTAAATGTAGAAAATTTTAAAATTGATCCCTTGATTACTGAGCAATTAATTAATCTCGAATAAAAATATCCAAATGTTTTTTCTCTTTTAATTGCTTTTGACATTGGTTCGATTAGATTAATACTATTCCTTAAATATAACTTAAATTTCTTGAGTCATTTCTTATCAATTGAACTTTAAGATTTTTAGGTGAATTATGATAAACCAATATTTTATAGGAATTTTTAAGACTTTGCTTTTTTTCATTTAAAAAATTTCTTATAGACCAGTAATTAATATTTTTTTAATAAATTTTTAAATCAAAGAATTTCAACAAAAAAATTTAAAAATAAGAAAATTGTATCTTAAAAAAAATAATATAAAAATTATTTTCTTTTCGGTGTGAGTGATTCATTCGGAATTTTTAGAAAATCACTGACACTTTGATGAGTGTTTAGCAAACTCACTCACATTCAAATCAGCATTTTTTGCTATAGTATGTTTGATAGTATGCGAAAAAAATTTGTGAAAATTTAAATTCAATTTTAAAATTCTCATTAAAATTCATTAAATCTTCTTGTTTAAATATGTGCTAAAACATATCCAAACTTCAATTAATTTTAACTTCAATTTTTTTATAAATTAAGCAAAATTTGGGATCCATGTGATCTGGTTTATATTTTTAGAAAATTTTCATTTAATTTGACAGCTCAAAAGACTCTTCTAAAAATAGATTTGTAAGATCCAAGTTAGTCCAGTTTCGGTGACAATTTTAATAAAATTTTGAATTCAATCCTTCAGGCTCAATTCAAATTAAGTAGTTCAAAACTGCTAAATGAAAAAAATGAGTCACAGCTAAACTGAGAGAAGCTGAATTTTTGAAACATTTATTCAATATATGACAAAAATTTCTTTAAATTAATAAACAAAAAAAGAAAATAAGAAATCAAAAATATTTAGAAAAAGGAGATCATTTTTTACGCAGTAGAGTTCGAATATAATGTAAAAAAATAAAACCTTTTTCAAATGATACTGAGGTCTATAAGTTAAAATTCTTAAACTATCCGATATTTTTACATAAAAATAAGCTTGATTAAAAATAAGTAGGTCTTTCGAAGAAAAAATTTTTTTCGCTCTAATAAGACCGAGTCTGATTCGGATTTGCCGAGAGAGATGATAGACCACTGCTTGAGTTGGTAGAAGAATAAGCCTGCTGTTGCAACTGCTGCTGGAGAAAAGAGGACAGGGTCGCCTGGCTTTGTTGCTGCTGCTGTTGTTGCTGCTGCTGCGGAATTAAAAATTGACCCAACTGTGGTTTTTCAGCAAGCTTATTGTATTCAATGGACATTTCCATTTGAACCTTTCGCCACTGGGACACATCGAACACTGTGTAAATGCCTCTCTCGAATGTTGCCTCTTTCTGATGTGGTTCCAGGCCAGGAACCTTGGTCAGCCATATCCTTTTTTCAGTGTGATACCTCCAGTCGTGGTCGAAAAGAGCAGCAGCTGCCTGCAACTGTATCAAATCACCTCCATTCATGTAAAAGAGATAAAACAGCGTGTCTTCGTGATAGCGAGATAGGTCGATCGGTGCTAGTTTGTCTTTGATTTGAAAATTAATTATATATTCGGTCGGTACGGGAAAATCTAAATTCAAATATGAAATTTAGCAAAAATAAAAATCTGACAAGTTTTTTTTTAAACATTTTTTTTCCAGAATTTCGGGTTTGAAAAAAGTCCAAAATGAATTTTGTTTATTTCAAAAGGAAATAAAAAATTGAGATAGTTTAGTTGTTTTAGAGATAGTTTAGTTTTTAGACAAGATAATCAGAAGAGCACCAAGTGATTAAAGTTTTAAAGAAAAGAAATAGTTTTAAATTTGAATTTTTTTTTTGAATAAATTCAAAATGCTTTTTGAACTCAAAATTTGGAACAAAAATGTTAAAAAGAAAAAAAAACTTGCCAGTCAAAATGTTACACTGATCATTTACCTATGTCTTGTAATCGACATGATGCGTCGGAAAACGGTGATAAAAATGAGTGATACAAATTTCTTTTTTTTTAAATAAAAATTTTTAACAAAAAAAGAAACTAAATTTTTTTTAATTAGTAGATTTTAAAAAATATTAAAATCATAACAAAAAAAAAAAATTTCATTACTCGTTTGAATTTAGATTCAGTCCAAGTGCAGTCAGGTCAGTTCCAAGCGCCAAAGTGTAAATGTCCTTGTCTCTATCCGCAGATCTCAAATATGCCAACAAACCCACTATACCAAATTGATCGAGCAGCATGTTCGGCGGAACATTTTATTCGACCATCGGGCAGTATTATTATTCCTTTTTTGCCCGTTTGCTGACTATTTTGAACATTTTGTGACGTGTTTGTAACATTTTGATTCACATTAAGAGCCTTGGTAGAAACATTTGTCCCAGACGATGAGTTCACAAGGCCATTCGGTGAAATTAGATTTGCATCTGCCAGATTCTAAGAAATTGGAAAAAAAAATTTTTCTTAGTCTAAATTTATTCCAACTTAAATTTATCTATTTACTGTTGTTGATGTTTTCAGATCAGTGTTGGTGCTTAAATTTGTTTGACTGTCACCTTTTCAACAAAAAAAATTGATTAGATATTTCTTGTCTAGATCAGAGTTTACTCTTGTTCTGGACACTTTGAGGTCTTGGCAAGGCGGGAAAATCCTCTTGTTGTATTTGAAATTCTTGATGCTGATTATCTGGATGTTGGCTTTTTATTCCTTGACGTTAGAAAAATATCATTTGATTTTGAATTAAATTTTTTCCTTAATATTCTTTTACTTAAATCTTTATTTGGATTGAAGTTGCTCCACATTTTCACGCTACCTACTTGATTTGAATTTGATTGATGTAACAAATAGTTAGTGCTTAATTGAGCTAAATTATTATTACTATTACCATTTGCATTATTCATCATCATTAGCATATTTGCTGCGTTAGGATTATTCGCTAGATTATTAGATGAGGAGGATACAGAGTTGGCAAAGTGGAGAATAGGATTTTGCATGGTAGCTGAATTTAGGATAGGTGCGCTGGTCGGTCCCCCAGGAAACCCATTATTCCTGAATTGTTGCTGCAGTTGTTGAAGCTGTTGATGCTGCAGTTGGAACGGCGAGTGGCTTGTTCGGTGCATGACGCGAAAATCAGTGGGGTCAAGGGCCGGAAAGGACGGGTCAGATGACACTTAAAATTTAAATATTTTATATTTTGCTCTGGGCCGAATTCAGTCTCGGGAAATTTACTTAATTGAGGATTCATTGCCGGCTGAGGACGAGATATTGCTGAATTTAATAAATTACTGTTCATTACACTTTTTAATTGATTAGTTTTTTATAAACTTAAACAATAAATTATTGAAATACGGAAAGAATTGGTGGTTAATTGAAATTGGTATAAAATGCAGACGAAATGCTTTATTAATTTTATCTGCTTCAAAAATAATCAAATCAATAAATAAGATAATAATGAATTCATTTATAATTCAGGTCTTAGAGGCGACTTAGACTGCAATTCTTCTATTAACACAGCATGTATAATGCATATACATAGAATTTAATAAAAGCAAGAATAAGTGGCAGTTTGAAATTTTTTTTATTTTTAACAATTTTCATTTTTTGATTTTCAATTTTTTCTTGCTTAATAATAAAATTATGCAAAATTCAGCAATTTATATTCCAATTATTGAACTGACGCATTAAAAATTGTCTTAATTGTCAAAATATCGTCACAAACTAACAAATGTTTGCTGACGATACAATTAGTTAAAAAATAGAAGAAAATACATTGAAATTATTGAGACAAAAAGTTCTTTTTTATAACAAATTAATTAAAATAAAGAAAAAATAAAGCAATTTGGAAATAATTTTATTTTGTCTTTATTAGCAGCATTTAATTTTATTTAACAGCGTTTTTTTGGAATGTTTATAATTTATGAAAAGGAAAATTAAAGATAATTTTAGTAAAAATATTTGATTAATTTTTATTATTAATTTAATCCTTTTTTGTTTGATTTTTTGAGTATTTTCAAAACGAAAACCCTTAGCTTGAACTTAAATTTGAAATCAAATGTGTTTTTAAAAGTGAAATGTTTGTTTGCAGCCTTTCGATTTTATCTTTTAGTAATTGATTTTCAACTTCTAGTTGGTCAGATTTTTGTTCCATTTGATTATAAATTGTTTTTTTATTTGAACGCGATATTTTGGATGACTTGTTGTTCTTTAGTCTTCTTTCAATGTAGTTCATAAAATCTTGTTCAGATTTGACATCTTTAGCCCGATAAATGCCTTTTGTTCTTTGTTTTTTCATTGATTTTTCAGATTCGTCACAAGTCAATGTCATTTCATCTTCCTCCAATGGACGTTTAGAAGCATAAAGATGCTCGACACCTAAAGATTCTCCATGATTTTTTGCATCTTGTTTCGAATTATGATTAAAGTCAAGTTCACACAGGAAAGGATCATTGTTTATTTCCTCTTGATTTTGTTCTTGAATTTGAGTGTCTCTAACAAAAGCCAAAAAATCAGATTTACATTGTGTTGATTCAAATTTTGAATCATCTGCCAAATTCAAGTCGAAAGGAGTCATATCTTTGAGGCATTCTTCTAATTGTCTTGAACTAGTCGGTGACAAAAAGTCTACTAAATTTTGATTCTCTAAGTAAATACTATTTTCTAATTCATCTCCACAGATTGAGTTGTGCTTTTCAGCTGCATTATTTGTTTCTTCGATTAAAAGTGAATCGTTTAAAAATGTTTTTGATTTTTCGTTTTTTAGATCAACATTTGTATTAATGAAATCATCAAGTATACCATTACCATCCGCGTCATTGTTTTCAAAGCTATTAATTCGGTTAAATAGGCCACATGCTTTCTGTTGTGAAGGTAGTAAAGTATTGTTTCTCGATATCGTGGAACAAATGACAGGTTTGTTCATGGTTGTTTTCAAGGTCTGCAAGACCATCAACTGAGCCTGGCATGAGGTCAATTTTATTATCCTCTTGTGACTCATTTTCAAATAAGCTATTGTAAATAAATAAATCTTCACTTGATATAAATTCACTTATTTGCTCTTGATTCAATTGATTCAGCAAAATATTTGATTCGGAACTCGACATTACTGCTCTTTAAAATTCATTTTAATTCAATTAAATTTATCCCATAAACCCTTTTTATTTTACCTTTTATTAACTTTTTTGTATTTTAAACCTTTTTCAAATTGCTGATTCACTTTTATCCTTTTATCGAACAAACTAGATATTCTTTATTGTTTCGCTTGGTCTCAATTGATCTTCTTTAGGACAGTTGTTTTATCCTTTGGCTTTTAAAAAACCCAATGTTCAGGTTCTCTAAAATTGAACCAAATAAAATTAGATTTTAGAATTTGATTGTGAAATTTGAAATGAAATTTTGAAATTTTGAAATTTTGAGTAAAGCAAAAATGAAGATATCCTTGTGCTTTTATATTCAAAAAATCTTTATTATAATATCAGAATTTAATGTTATGTCTAAATTTTCGATTGGTTAAAATGTAATTTCACAATTGCCATATTTTACTTTGAGTTTAGTTGCCTTGACAAGAACATTTATTTAGGTGATTTAGCTCTTTTAAAACCAAATAATTTCATAATAAATGCAATAATTTTTCACTGCTTTTCCAGAAATCATCTACCTTCTGTGTATCGTTTTTATTTATCTCATAAATAATAAATACTTTTTAGAAAAAAAAAAGATCGTTAAATAATTAATTTACATTTTTATTATTTAGATCTTTCATTCTTCTTAAATTCAAGAGAAGACTTTAAATAATAATTAACTAATTATGACGAAAATGTCGTATTACCTGGAACGATTCATATGATTAAAATTTTATTTACGAATTTACGAATTTAAAATACTTTTAAAATTAAATTCGATAAAAAAATAGCTAAATTTCCCATCAAATGAATAACAATTTTAATTCAATATCAACACCACAACAAATATTGAATATTAATCCAAGAAGTAGAATTAAGAGATAAAAATAAATGTTTTTATTTTTAAACCTATACTTTAAGTGTCCAATGACCCATCATTTACTTCACTGGATCTTTCAGATTTTCCAAATTTACATTCTCATAATCATTTTTCTTTTTATTTACAGCATCAAATACACCAAATTCAATATCAGCTTAGATTAATAGCTTTTTTTTAAGCCAAATTAGCTCATTTTTCATTATTTTTCACTTTTGTTCTAAAATTATCTCCCTTAAATGAATCGTATTTGTTTATCTTATATTATTCTAGAGATGTTAAAAAAAATTAGATTAAAAGATAAGCCTTTTCCATTCAAATTATTCAGGTCATTTTATTTTGTAAAAATAATAAAATGATCTTAAAATTAAAGATACTTTTTTTTTTTTTTCAAAATCAAGCTAAAATTTAATAGCTTACGTCTTTATCCACTAAAATAGTCTATCTCCTAATTTAATTTTAAATTTGTATATTAATTAAGTCTTACATAAGTTGTAAATTTTATTATTCAACAAGTACCTTTTAATTTCTAATTTCCTGATTTTTAAAAGATGTTTTGGAAATTTTAAATTTTAAATTTTCGTTGATTATTGACTAAAAAAATGATAATTTTCTATTAGTGTTCAAAAATAAAATTTATAATAAGTAAGCCAGCTAAAAATATTTTAAAAGTTCAAAATTTCATAAAAATAAACTAATTATCATTAGAAAATTAAAAAAATCATTTTGATCATCTTCAAAGATATTTGCATACTTTACTAGAATGGCTTGAATATATGATTATTGAATTCCAGTTAATTTGCACATTCTTTGCAGGCAATGTCTCAGAATTTTAAGAATTAAACAATTTTTTATTAGTTAACAAAAAGGCCTTCTTAGTTTTCCATTTGGATTCTATTTGGATTCTTTAACCAAAAAAATTGTCAAAACAAATCTTGTGATATAGCCAAAAAACAATAAGATACAAGTCAAATGACATGTTTTTTCTTGAAATTAAAAGGATTTTAAAAAAAGAGTGAAAAATAATCAAGTCAAAAGCTTGTTGATCATCATAAATTCAAAATATAATTAAATCTTTAGTAGGCATTTTAAAAATAAAACAGCCATAGTGGTCGCGACAAAAACCATTCAATCATTGGTTCCGTACCGATCTAGAAAAGCGGTGCACCGTACTCTGTTGTTTTTAAGAGACACATTCAGTTTTCAACTTCTGAAAAACTCTGGGCAAAAGTAAACTTTAATTAATTCTTAAGTTTGTTTTTTGTTAAAATTAACCATTAGTTAAAGATAATTTGTGGTCGAATATATGAAATGATTGGAAAAAAATGATATTAATTAAATGCTATTAATTGATATACTTAAAATTTGTATTTTTTACTGTAAAATACATAAATGTATGTATTTTTGAAAATCCAAATTTAATTTATATCCTCATTTTTTAAATTCACATTTTAAAATTAATTTCTTATTTTTTTTTACCAATATTAGCTGATATCAACTGATAGCTAATCTAATATCATTTGATAACAGATCATATTATTTTATTTCAAATAATATCAAATGATATGATGTGACAAATTAATTTTCGGCACTATCAAATTATATTTTAACTTTTTCAAAGCAATCATTTGTTGTAAAACTCAAAATAAAGGATCGAATTAATTTTTTTAGTTTTGTTTGATACACAAAATTTAAAATTCTACACTTACCTCATAATTGTCTAATAAATATTGAGAAAATGATTCTTTAACAAAATATTAAAAAATATGAAAAAATTGAATTTAAAATTTAAAACCTGAAAAAATTCCTTTTTCTTTGGTAACACTTGTACAACAGTATTAGAAAATATAATAATAATAATAATAATAAGCTATGGCAAGCAAGCTTGCGGAGGCGGTCTACAAGGAGATCGCCTATGGTCGCACATTACGCAATGAAAGGAAAATTACAGAAATAAGAGAAACTGATAAGATTTTGTAATCTAATAGACATAATTTGTAACTTTGATATACAATACAATACACAAATAATAAGTCAAAAAATTAGAAGAAACTGAGAAGGGTATATAATAAAGAAATTAAAAAGAAATATAAATAAAATTGTCATGAGGTAAAAACTTGGTGGCCGGTTTTAATAGCATCGTAGCGATTCTTGAATTGATGACTGAGTCAGCGATTGTGACTGCAGAAGGCAGGGTATTCCATTGATTGACAACCCTTGTACAACAGTATTAGAAAATATTATATCTTTAACTATTTAATCAAAGTTTCATCATTCTATTAGAATAAATGAAAATTTTGCTTATTAAAATCCAACTTTAAAGCGATTTATTGAATGTTTTTATTTCAATTATTTTCAAAATAATTGAAATAAAAATATAATTTTGAATTAATTTTAAAAATATGAATTTTGAATTTTTTGTATTTTTTTAATGTTAGCTTCTGAGAATGAATTTAACTAATCCTATGAAAGATTTGTAAAGTTTACCTAATGTTTTTGGTTTTAAACCCCATGTCTTATTTAAGAGTTTTTTTATTAAATTAAGTCTTGAATTTCATTAAATTGTTACATTGTTAATTGTTGTTTCATTGCATAGTTATTTAAATTGGTTTAATTTTTTTTGTTTGAATTACAAAATGTATCGGGGTTGTGAAGTTTATTTCAATTCGATCGTTTCAATTCAGAAAAACTTGAATAACTTTTTTACTAAAAGAGATAATTCAGTTCTGTGAAATGCTTAATTATAAGCAAATTTGCTTAATGCAGTAAAATAAGTCTGCAAAATACTATGCAATTTTCTGCATTTTGCACCCCATTAAAAAGTATTCCAATCAAGTGTGCAATTTCATTGCAGAGTTTTTGCAGACATATATTTTTGGATTAAGCAAAGTTGCTTAACCATTAAGCATTTTACAGAACTAAATTATCTCTTTTAGTAAAAAAGTTATTCAAGTTTTTCTGAATTGAAACGATCGAATTGAAATGAACTTCACAACCCCAAATGTATCCAATGTTGAAATAACATTAAAAAAGTGTGATGTTTCAAATTATTTTTTCAGTCTCAAATAAAAAAATAATTTTAAGTTAATATTGCAAGCATTTTCATATTTGAAATTAAACTCTTTAGTGAAATAGAATGAGTTTAATTTTTATTTTAAAACTGAAAAAAATATTGAAAATTCTTTTCCAATTTTTTAATAATTCATTTATTTATTTTTTCCCGAGCAAATGCTCATTCAGACCAGAAACATTTGAAAAAACTAAAAATATAGTTGAATAATATAAAATTAAATAAATAAAAAAATAAAAATGATTATTAAAAAGAAAAAAAAATGATAAATAATTCATTTTGATTGAATTTTATATTCAATCATTAAAAAACTAGATCTAGTCGGTTAGGTGAACCATAGTTCACTTATTTTCCGAAATATTTTGTTCTCAGGTTTTGTGAACTATTGGTTCACCCAATTTTTTTGTTCAAAATAGAATTAGACGGAAGAGTTTTAGACTGTGCGTACAAATCGAATAGAGCTCAAAATTTAATAGAATGCCTTATTCTCGAAACTGATATAGAAAATTAGTTAAAAGTTTTTTAGGTTTTTTTTTTGGAGGAGCTTTAGAAATAGCATTTGCTATAATCTGGTTGACTTGGTATTAATCTTTCCATAATCCCAAATACCTACATGCGTTCTCTTCTTAAATCTTTGCCTTTCAGCAAAAATTAGGTGAACTAATAGTTCATAAAACCTGAGAACAAGAATCGTTCCAGTAACAGGTGAACCATAATTTACCTAACGGATTAGACACGGAAAACTTTGTTTTCTTCTCATAAAATTTTGACAAAAGTGATAATTTACTTTCGTTTGGTGCTTTTTAACAAATACTCAATTGATAAAAATTGAAAACAGAGCGAAGATAGTTTTTTAAACTACAAATATTATCTTAAGGATCATCATATCATAAACCTAAAGTCAAAATTAATAAAAAAACACAAAGATTTTCATGCTTGCAATATTAACTTAAAATTATTTTTAGATTTAAAATTGAAAAAAATATTTGAAACATCACACTTTTTCCATGTTATTTCAACATTGGATATATTTTGTAATTCAAACACAAAAAATTTAACCAATTACAATCTAACTTATTTTATTCTATTTTATATTTCTTTTAATTTTTTGAAACCAATTATCATTACATTAATAATAATTAAAGTTTTAATAATTCAAATTTTATTCTTAAACCATAAAATTAAAAACTTTTTAAACTATTTTTGTAAGTAGAGGTGAAATTTTCCTGGCTTTGTTGCTTATGCTGCTGCGGAATTAAAAATTGACCCAACTGTGGTTTTTCAGCAAGCTTATTGTATTCAATGGACATTTCCATTTGAACCTTTCGCCACTGGGACACATCGAACACTGTGTAAATGCCTCTCTCGAATGTTGCCTCTTTCTGATGTGGTTCCAGGCCAGGAACCTTGGTCAGCCATATCCTTTTTTCAGTGTGATACCTCCAGTCGTGGTCGAAAAGAGCAGCAGCTGCCTGCAACTGTATCAAATCACCTCCATTCATGTAAAAGAGATAAAACAGCGTGTCTTCGTGATAGCGAGATAGGTCGATCGGTGCTAGTTTGTCTTTGATTTGAAAATTAATTATATATTCGGTCGGTACGGGAAAATCTAAATTCAAATATGAAATTTAGCAAAAATAAAAATCTGACAAGTTTTTTTTTAAACATTTTTTTTTCCAGAATTTCGGGTTTGAAAAAAGTCCAAAATGAATTTTGTTTATTTCAAAAGGAAATAAAAAATTGAGATAGTTTAGTTGTTTTAGAGATGGTTTAGTTTTTAGACAAGATAATCAGAAGAGCACCAAGTGATTAAAGTTTTAAAGAAAAGAAATAGTTTTAAATTTGAATTTTTTTTGAATAAATTCAAAATGCTTTTTGAACTCAAAATTTGGAACAAAAATGTTAAAAAGAAAAAAACTTGCCAGTCAAAATGTTACACTGATCATTTACCTATGTCTTGTAATCGACATGATGCGTCGGAAAACGGTGATAAAAATGAGTGATACAAATTTCTTTTTTTTTAAATAAAAATTTTTAACAAAAAAAGAAACTAAATTTTTTTTAATTAGTAGATTTTAAAAAATATTAAAATCATAACAAAAAAAAAAATTTCATTACTCGTTTGAATTTAGATTCAGTCCAAGTGCAGTCAGGTCAGTTCCAAGCGCCAAAGTGTAAATGTCCTTGTCTCTATCCGCAGATCTCAAATATGCCAACAAACCCACTATACCAAATTGATCGAGCAGCATGTTCGGCGGAACATTTTTTATTCGACCATCGGGCAGTATTATTATTCCTTTTTTGCCCGTTTGCTGACTATTTTGAACATTTTGTGACGTGTTTGTAACATTTTGATTCACATTAAGAGCCTTGGTAGAAACATTTGTCCCAGACGATGAGTTCACAAGGCCATTCGGTGAAATTAGATTTGCATCTGCCAGATTCTAAGAAATTGGAAAAAACATTTTTTCTTAGTCTAAATTTATTCCAACTTAAATATATCTATTTACTGTTGTTGATGTTTTCAGATCAGTGTTGGTGCTTAAATTTGTTTGACTGTCACCTTTTCAACAAAAAAAATTGATTAGATATTTCCTGTCTAGATCAGAGTTTACTCTTGTTCTGGACACTTTGAGGTCTTGGCAAGGCGGGAAAATCTTCTTGTTGTATTTGAAATTCTTGTTGTTGATTTTGTAAATCATTTATTGAGTCTCTTAATTCTTTATAATTTTATAACATATTTAATTTTTTTAAACAAATTCTCACTATTATCTACATTTGGGTTTATACTCCCCCATAATTTACTCGACTGACTGAATGAGTTTTGTCTTTGAAATAAATTATTTGTTCCATTTATAAAATTATTGTTACATTTTTTCATTAACATTAGCATGTTTGACGTAGTTTCAATACTAAAGTTATTCCCTGGAATTGAATTTGAATGTTGATACCAAAGATTTTTTGGACAGTCCAATATTGTCGCACTTATTGCTCCTGATTGAAAACTAGAATTTTTAATCTGATTTTGTTTTTGCTGTATTTGATGCTGTAAATAAAAAGAAGAATGATTATGAGAATGTAAATTTGGAAAATCTGAAGGATCCAGTGAAGTAAATGATGGGTCATTGGACACTTAAAGTATAGTTTTAAAAATAAAAACATTTATTTTTATCTCTTAATTCTACTTCTTGGATTAATATTCAATATTTGTTGTGGTGTTGATATTGAATTAAAATTGTTATTCATTTGATGGGAAATTTAGCAATTTTTTAAACGAATTTAATTTTAAAAGTATTTTAAATTCGTAAATTCGTAAATAAAATTTTAATCATATGAATCGTTCCAGGTAATACGACATTTTCGTCATAATTAGTTAATTATTATTTAAAGTCTTCTCTTGAATTTAAGAAGAATGAAAGATCTAAATAATAAAAATGTAAATTAATTATTTAACGATCTTTTTTTTTTCTAAAAAGTATTTATTATTTATGAGATAAATAAAAACGATACACAGAAGGTAGATGATTTCTGGAAAAGCAGTGAAAAATTATTGCATTTATTATGAACTTATTTGGTTTTAAAAGAGCTAAATCACCTAAATAAATGTTCTTGTCAAGGCAACTAAACTCAAAGTAAAATATGGCAATTGTGAAATTACATTTTAACCAATCGAAAATTTAGACATAACATTAAATTCTGATATTATAATAAAGATTTTTTGAATATAAAAGCACAAGGATATCTTCATTTTTGCTTTACTCAAAATTTCAAAATTTCAAAATTTCATTTCAAATTTCACAATCAAATTCTAAAATCTAATTTTATTTGGTTCAATTTTAGAGAACCTGAACATTGGGTTTTTTAAAAGCCAAAGGATAAAACAACTGTCCTAAAGAAGATCAATTGAGACCAAGCGAAACAATAAAGAATATCTAGTTTGTTCGATAAAAGGATAAAAGTGAATCAGCAATTTGAGAAAGGTTTAAAATACAAAAAGTTAATAAAAGGTAAAATAAAAAGGGTTTATGGGATAAATTTAATTGAATTAAAATGAATTTTAAAGAGCAGTAATGTCGAGTTCCGAATCAAATATTTTGCTGAATCAATTGAATCAAGAGCAAATAAGTGAATTTATATCAAGTGAAAATTTATTTATTTACAATAGCTTATTTGAAAATGAGTCACAAGAGGATAATAAAATTGACCTCATGCCAGGCTCAGTTGATGGTCTTGCAGACCTTGAAAACAACCATGAACAAACCTGTCATTTGTTCCACGATATCGAGAAACAATACTTTACTACCTTCACAACAGAAAGCATGTGGCCTATTTAACCGAATTAATAACTTTGAAAACAATGACGCGGATGGTAATGGTATACTTGATGATTTCATTAATACAAATGTTGATCTAAAAAACGAAAAATCAAAAACATTTTTAAACGATTCACTTTTAATCGAAGAAACAAATAATGCAGCTGAAAAGCACAACTCAATCTGTGGAGATGAATTAGAAAATAGTTTTTACTTAGAGAATCAAAATTTAGTAGATTTTTTGTCACCGACTAGTTCAAGACAATTAGAAGAATGCCTCAAAGATATGACTCCTTTCGACTTGAATTTGGAAGATGATTCAAAATTTGAATCAACACAAAGTAAATCTGATTTTTTGGCTTTTGTTAGAGACACTCAAATTCAAGAACAAAATCAAGAGGAAATAAACAATGATCCTTTCCTGTGTGAACTTTACTTTAATCATAATTCGAAACAAGATGCAAAAAATCATGGAGAATCTATAGGTGTCGAGCATCTTTATGCTTCTAAACGTCCATTGGAGGAAGATGAAATGACATTGACTTGTGACGAATCTGAAAAATCAATGAAAAAACAAAGAACAAAAGGCATTTATCGGGCTAAAGATGTCAAATCTGAACAAGATTTTATGAACTACATTGAAAGAAGACTAAAGAACAACAAGTCATCCAAAATATCGCGTTCAAATAAAAAAACAATTTATAATCAAATGGAACAAAAATCTGACCAACTAGAAGTTGAAAATCAATTACTAAAAGATAAAATCGAAAGGCTGCAAACAAACATTTCACTTTTAAAAACACATTTGATTTCAAATTTAAGTTCAAGCTAAGGGTTTTCGTTTTGAAAATACTCAAAAAATCAAACAAAAAAGGATAAAATTAAAAAAAAAATTTTTTTATGAAAATTAATTTATTTTTGTTTCTTAAATGCTTTCAGAACTGAATTATTTTTGAAAATCATTTTTCATTTCAATTCAATAAATAATTGAAAAGCCAGTTTTTTATTAATTCAAAAATAATTTAACTATTAAATATGATCCAATAATTTCGTATATTTTCTTAACTAAAGTTTTCTTGTGAAAATTTTCAATTTTCTCATAATTTCAATTTATACTGTCAAAATCTATTCTTTTTGTTTTTGCATCAGAAAGTTTTTATTTTATGCTTCTGGTGTGAATTTTTCAGGTAATAGCCTGTTTTAACTTTAAAAGATTAAAACAAATTTTCGATCTGAGATTAAAAGAAAAATTTTCTGCACAATAGTTTATTTTTTATTTCAGGATAAAAATTACTGAAAATTTTAAAATAAAAATATTTACAAATTATTTTTACAAGAAAATAATCACAAGATTGTATTGAATACAGTTTTTTCAAATCTGTATAATAAAAAATTCTTCTTCTCTTAATTGATGTCATTCCAAACAAATTTCGTCATAAATAATATTCATTGCACTACTTGTATTAGTATTTTGAAAAAAAAAGCATACAAATGTGTGAACAAAAAAACCATCTGCTGTCAAAACAATTTTTTTTAAAACTTTCCTTAAATTGATTATATAAGATAAATAATAATCTGAATATAATAAAAAAAAACGAGTCCATTCATAACGATTCTTGTTTGCTTTAATCAAGAGTAAACATATGGAATATAAAATTTGTATGAGGATACAAATCCCGATTTAGTCAAAGATTTTTATCGAATTTTTAAAAAAAATATCCTTTGCCAAATCCCAATCGATAATTAAATTTATACTAAATACTAAACATTTGTAATCTTAGGGAATTATCTACAATTTTGTAGATACTCAGTTTAAAACTAAAATAGGCCAATACTGGACTTCAAATCATTTACAATCTTTTATTCCTCCACATCGTTCGACAATAAATCTGAAGATGTGTCACTTTTGTTGAAATAATGAACTATCAATTCATATGTAGTCATTACAATAGCTGTATTTGGTATTTGGCGTATCAGATGTGTACCCATTCCTTTGTACCATCCTCTGAAGCCTTCTTCACGAGCTATCAAAGTCAATGACTGGAAAAAGCCACTGTATTTGTCTCCTTCAAGTCTTAATCGAGTACGGGCCACCTCTTTTTTAAAATTTAATTTTCTTTTTTACTCTTTACAAATTGAATACAAACCATGCGGATAACAAATAAGAGCCGCAAGTGTCTTGGAAAATCCCGCTGAAGTAAAATAAGTGGTAAGACTTAACTGAGAATCCGCATCGGTTGAAATAGCCTTTAATTTTTCGTACAAAACGAAATAAAGAGCTGATTCGGCTATTCCGAAATAGGACGCCGAAATTCCCTTGTAGAAACCAAGTGGACCTTTTTCCCTCATTATTTTTTCAATGACCTGCATAGCTGATTGTCCTCGTCTAGACTGATCAAGCTGCATTCGGGTTTTTATAAACCAAATTGGATTTGTTATAGTGACTGCTGAAAAACCTTTTGAAAAAAAATACATTTTTTTTGGATTCGTTGGTTTTTGGCAACTTTTTTCCTCAAAAATCAACAATGCATTCAAGTGAATATTAATCAAATTTTTTAAAGGCTTAGAAATCAAATAGTTCAGTAATTTAAAATTTTTACATTGTCAATTCAAATTTTAAAACTAAACAAAGTAAATAATACCTGCAATAAAGGCTGATACTATGTGAAGTATAGAGCTTTTTTCGCCAATTGTGTTCGATAGAATTCTTTTAGAGTTTGCATAAGTGAAAAAATAAATTGCCCTAAAAAAATCTTTAGTACCTAGGCTAGCAGATGATTATATGAATTGAATACCTATATGGAGCTACACCGATTATGGTAGGACCAAGACCTTTGAAAAGTCCCCTATATCCTTCATTTTCAACAATTGATCTTAGTAAAGATAAGTCTGATTTGAAAGATTTTTTGGAGATTTTTAAAATACCTAAAACTGAAGACTATGTTTTTACCAATATGGTTTTGAGCCAGATTTTTTGTAGGATTTTCTACTGAGGTTATTCGAGATGTAAAGGCAAAGTCATTTGTCAACAAGTGAGAGCTAGTTCCATGGCTGTTTCTGTACAAAATAGTTGCGGTCTTGGTAATTGATGAGCATTTATGAGATGCAAAACCGAGATGGATAGGACTCAAATGTGTGTGCGACCTTAATATTTTATGGGTGAACCCGATACTCTTTTGAGAATTTTGATTAGCTTGTAAACGAGTTTTTACCACTTCCAGTGGGCAGGTTAATATTGCGCCAGTGGTGCCTGCTAAGCTTAAATTAAATTATCAAATAAAACAACTTAAATACGAGTTAGACAATAATTTTACCCTCCGGCAACCAAATGGATGAAAATATTTTGATCAGTCATTTGTTTATCTAGGCTAGGTTAAGAGATTTAAATAAATTTGAATGCTTTAAGAATTGGTTAAGTATGCTGAAAAAGCAATCTGTTTCTCTTTAAGTTAACCAGCAATTTGAGTTCAGTATTAACTGCAAGTTATTTATATTTTGAAAAATTCGGCAATATTTTCCAATTCATGTAATATTTCTTAAATGAATGAAAAAAGCTAAAAAATTTAAAATTTTGTGTTTTTGAATGCTCAAATACCAAGTACTTTTGAACATAATTTTGGATTTAATTAACCCAACGTTTTAGGTCTGAACAAAAGTTAACTTAAATTAAATATTGTATTAAATTATCTACAAAAAAAGAAAATTTATTTTTTCATGATAAAATAATAAGTTGTTCAAAGTGATTTTAAAATTTTTAAAAATTCATACTGTATAAATACCATATTTATTCGGTACATTATTAAAAAAATATTCATAAATTTAAACTTCTTAATTGTTCACTTGCTCGACTAATGATTCGACTTGAAAATTTTCCAAATCTGGCTGGCAAAAAAACCTTGAGTGCAACGAAAAAAAGCAACCTTTGCACATAAAAAAAATTAAATTATTTGAATCATTCACATAGTACGTGTATTAATCAAGCTCGAATTTGAGCACTTTTTTTTGAAAAAATCGTTAAGCCGAGACTAAAAAATTTTCAATTCTTTGCCGGGATAATTTTCTGGTTAAATAGTCAGATTTGGAAAAAGTTGGTGGTAAAATTAGCATTTTGATTGTGACAGCTGATTTATTTTGCTACCTGAGCTTTTTAACATGAGAAACTAGTGTTTGAAAACAAAAATTGCTGCTTGGTATAAAAGATAAGATAGGAGCCAACATTTTGGATGAAATAGTCGCAAAAGTTCAAAAAAAATTGACGATAAGTTAAAAAAAGCTTTTGAATTTTTTAAATTTATAACAATATGAACATTTATGATTCGAATAAAAACGCAATTAGCAAGCAGAGGCCTACATTTGGCTTAAAACTACGATTTTTAATTTTTTCTTTAGAGCAATTTTTGGGTGATCATGTGATCAATTAGTGAATCAAATTTGAAAATTATTCTAAACAATTTTTATTCGTTTTATAGCTCTAAAATATCGAGCAAAATTAAATTTTATTTTTTAATTTCTAGGCGCTCAAACGTGATTCTAAATTTAAACTTTTTGAAGAATCGCAATTTAGCAATTTGATTCCTAAAAGTTTTTTTAATTTATTCAGAATTATGAGCTATTAAAACCTTTCTCAAAGAGAAAATATGATAAATAATCTATCAGTGATTCATATATAAATATTTATAGTCATTATTTATCTTTGTTGAGTGTAATTTTTTTCTCTAAAAAAAAAATTTATAATTAAATTATTAAATTGCTTTATTATTTTTCATTTAATTCGAGTTCTATTATTTTGATTGAAATTAGATTTGTAAATAAAAAATAATCTGGTAAACATTAGAAAATACTGTTAACCAGATCATCTGAAAATTCTACCTAAATATTGAAATTTATAATGCAACTATTTAAATTGAGTATTTGGTTATATCTTTTTAAGCTTTAAAATTTTTAGATTAATTTTTCCTTTTTTTTATAATTAATTTGAAATTTATTTTTTTGATAACATTTCTCTCAAAGTTTTTAAATTGTTGAATGCAATTTGATTTTTAAGAGAAATAAATCTTAGAAAAACATGACATTATCTGAGTTTAAAAAACAATTCTTTTTAAATTGCATTTCTAATTACTTAATACCAATTTTTAAAATGAATTAATAATATTGTTAGCGGAGCTGTAAGCTAAGGCTGACTCTACTTCCTGGTCATATTGGACCTTTCATGCTAGTTATAATTAGTAACTAGTCTTGTTGCTAGAATTAGATTTAAACTAAACTCGTAGTTACTAGGCTGTATCTGACTAATAATAATTGATTGGAACTTGGAGACAATTTAGAAAATAGAATGATATTCAAAGGATATATAAGAGAGATTTGAGAAGAGCTAGTTTGTGTTTTAGCTCAATTAACCGCTAACAATATTAAAAGTAATTGCAGAAGCGTGTATAATAAGGCTAGATGTAATCTCGATATGGTCGCTTAATAAATAAGTCGATTTATTTAAAAATATGTGAAAAAATTTAAAGAATAAATACATTTTTTTGAAAATTTAATTAATCATTTGATATAAAAATTATTAAATTAAATTTTTTTTTAGATATTAAGAAAATAGAAATTTTTGTATTTTTTTTTGTCTTTTTATTAATCAAAAATAAATAAAAAATAAATAATAAAATTTTTTATAGTCTAAACATTAAAAAAGTATAATTATAGTGCTATAAATGAAAAAAAAGGCTAAATAAAATATGATTCCAAAAAGATGGAAAAAAATCAATTCTTAGAGTGTTTGAAATATCTTACTAAGTAATCAAAATGTTTATTAAACCTTAAATAATATAATTATTATTTTTTAGTCTAATTTTCATAAAATCAATAAAAAATATGTCGATTTTTAAGCTAAAATATTTTAAAGCATTTTAAAAAAGGTTATTTTAATGCTAGCATATTTTTTATCAACAATTTTCAATGGTATTCTAAGATAATGAAAAAATAAGATTTCTTTGTAGAGATTAAAAATTAAACAATGATAACAAAATTAAAATTTGAAATTTTAAATAAAAGCATTAATTTTTAAACTATCATTAAAATACTGAATCGATGTTATAAAATTCTAAATTGATGACAGGATCAAAATTGATTAAAATTGACTTATAGAAATTGTATCTGTTAGCATTTCTCTATATTTTTTATTATTTCTCAAAAGGTACACATTCAAAACGCGGTTTGGGTAGTCCTTAAAATTTAAAGATTTTTATTTTTTAAGAGTCTTTCCATTTTGAGCTATAGACAATGAACTTCTTTTTTTCAAATTATCCCCTTGAATAACAAGTGTCCTTTTGTGTACTTTTATTATGAATCCTTTTTTGCCTAGAATAAAAAGTTTTCTTTTGTGTTCTTTTTTAAGTAAGCCTTTGCATTATTTTCTTTTAATAAAATAAATGTAAAAAATTCCTATCTTTTTTAATTAACCTGATTCCCTTAACCAAGGCTCCGCCCCGGCCCCGTTTTTTAGTATAACTTGTTTATACAAAAAACGACATAGTTCAAGACGTTGTAAAGGTAAAGGAGATAAAAAAGAACACTTTTAGGAAAAAAAGAATTTATAACAACAGTTAATTATAATAATTACGGATTCTTTTCATAAAAAATTTGCTTGTCACCATTATAATTTCTTGATTTCTGAATAAACTAAATAACTTCTTAATTTATTTCAATAATAAGTTATTCAAAAAACTTTAATTTTAAACTCCATGTTAAGCGTCAACCCAAAAATGTGCTAAATTTCGAGGACTCGATTTTTTCAAAACAGAAACCTGGTAGAAATATCAAATTAAAATTTTTTTTGCTTATAAATAGAAATGTAAACTAAAAAATAATTTTTTTTTTACTATAAATTGGTTATTAAATTCTGATTTTTTGAATTGACTTTTCTTGGTGAAAAATATCTCACAATGATATTTTATAATACTAAAATGAAATATAGTGTAATGATTTAAATTTAAATTTATTTAGTCTCTCACTATACGAGCATAAAAATTAAAATTCATGAAACTTTGAATGCATTTCACTGTCTTGATTCAGATATTATTTATTTATTTATTTATTTTCATTTTGCGCCAATTCTGGCGATGTATTAAAATTAAAAATGAAAAGTGTAAAAAGTAAAATGTAAGACAGAAAATAATTATATTAAACAATTATTTTCAGATTCAGATATTAAACAATCAATTTTCTAGTTGATTTTTTTAAAGATCTTAAATTGATTAAAAAAATAATAAAAATTAGCTTAATCAATAACAAAAAGAAATGCTCTAATTTAGGTAGTAAAAAATTGGTAAATAAGAATTATAGATAAATTGGTATATTGGTAAAGATCGAGCAATTGTAAGAATGCCATTCTTTCATGGCGCTGTTGAAAATCAATCTCGTACTATAGTTTTCACAGTAATTTATTTTTGATGATAAAAATTAAACAATGTGTAGATAAATCCAAAAAAATTTGATCACTTTACTAAAAATATGGATCACAAAATATTTTTATATTTTTGATCACTTTTAAGACTGAATCCAAATTTTCGACTCATTTTTGAATTAAAATGACGCAAATGGTAATTTTAAATTTGAGAAAACTTACATATATAAATTTTAATTTGATATCCTAAAAAATTAATATAAAGTAGTTGGTATTCTTGAAATAAATAATACATACTTTTAAGCCCTTAATTAATAGAATTGCGCGATATATTTAAAAAATTAATTTATCAGTGTAAATAGATCAATACATAATAATTAAAAAACATTAAAAATAATTTTATTAGATAATTAACATTTTCAAATATTTGTTTTATCACTTATAAATTTTAAAACGTAGTTTTTTTGTTGATTAAAAATATCGGTTAAAATTTTTCCAAAATTTTATTTTTATTTACTATAAAAAAAAGCTAACCACAAGCCAAAGTAACCTTGCTGATCGTTTTTCAAAATAAAACATATTGACAAAAAATTTATTAAAAGTATATTAATTTTTATATTCAAAAAGCATTAATATCTAAAATTAAATGAGGTGTCCTTAAGAGATTGAATCGGAGCTCTAGGAACATATTTGGGTCTACCAAAAGCAACTCGTTTTAGCCGAGTTTCATCAAAGCTTTTCATTTGATTGTCATTTTCTTCTGATTCATTATTAGGCTTAACAGAAATTGGTTTCGGGGATGATCCTAGTCTTTTATCAATACAGTCCACACTATTTTCCCTATTGCTAAATAAATAAATTAAAAAAATTGCGATCAAAATTTGAAATAGGCAAAAAAAAACTAATAAGCATAGTAAATAGATCATCCATTGACTTGGTTCACTTTTCATTTCAATCTTATCACTTTCTCTAAAACTACCATTAGTTTGATTATCCAATTCACTTATTGACTTGGGCAAGTAAACTTGCTTGGAACTATTCTCCTGTTTGTATCTTAATTTTTTTGTTGTGAGCTCGGCCGTGTCATGTTTGACCTCGACTTGAAATTGCTTAAGCAAACAATGGTTTTTACGATTTGTCTGAGCCAAACAAGAAACCAATCTTTCTCCCAATTTGCAGTCACGGTACGCATTTAGATATTCAACATGTTGGAAGCCTTTCGTTGAAAAATCGAATCGCTTTTCCCTATTTCGAAGTTCATTGATGAAAATGTGAGAGCATGATTTCCATGAATTTACAGAACTGTCCAAATGGACATTAATGCCGCATGGCAAAAAGCTTAGTATGCAGATGTCCGAATTATCTACATGGTAATACTCGGAAATAGAGTGCAGTAAAAGTGTTTGGATTGATGTTTTCTGAAAAGATTTTAGCTCAATTTGCTTGATTGGATTCGAGCTAAGGTCTAAATATTCCAAATTTTTCAAAAACCCAAAAATTCCCTGCTGAACCACTGCCAAATTTGATTGACGAATTGTCAATGACTTTAGGCTTTCGGCATGCAACATGGCAAAGTTAGGGCTAATGTAGCTCAAATCGGTAAAATAGATCTCGATGGTTTCCAAGTCTTTGAATCTAGGAACGAATGTGTGGTCCAAAATTTTGATGCCTTTGGCTTCTTGGATGTAAATTTTCTCAATTTTGGCCTCCGAACTCCAATAGCGATTAAGCTGAGTCTCTGTCAAACTGTAATTTACAAGGTTAATCATGTCGATTTGGGTCTTGAGACTTTTCCATCCTGGACTGTTACTTACAAATAGTGATTTTAAGTTATTCGAGCTGTGGTAGTCTAAATTAAGGTTTTTAATGAAAGTTTCTTTGCCAAAAGATTTCATGTCCAACGGGTAATTGTCTCCAAGAGAGATAAATGACAAAGTGCCACAATTCAAATGGTCAAATGCATCAGGTTCTATCAACACCAGGTTGGAGTAAATTATTTCCAAATCATTTATGGTAGAAAGATTTGATAGAAAGTTTTGAGCCAAAATGTTTGGAAATTGGACACTTAATTTTAAATTTTCGGAAAAAGACGCATTATCAAAATAGCTATAATCTAATTTCTCAATTTCGTTTAGATAAATCTCTTTAAATTGTCTGTAATTTTTGTTTCTGAACTGGTAGGGTTTTTTTTGCTCTTGACTCTGGTAGGAATTGATTGAGAGCGCATTTCGGCATTCATCGGTCCGGCAATAGCATTCAATGCGCATGAATTCCCAGTTGCATTTGCAGAATTTTTCATTTGGACAAATATTGATAACTGCTGCCATGAATGTCAATCTAATAGCATGTAAAAAAATGGCGATTGGTAAAATTCTCATTTTGAAAAAATTTGAATAAAAAAAAACAAGTGAATTGCATAAAACTCTCTTCGTTTTAAGGTATTTTTAATTTAACTTTTGAATGGTCAATGAATTAATTACATTTGGGAAATGATCGAGCTTTAGAATCATAAGACTTTATTAAAAAATTATTGATTTCCGCTACAAGTAAAACCTAAGAAATTATAGTACAAAATTAAATTAATTTTTTTGCCTTTTTTTCCAATTTTTAAAATTGATAAAATTTTTAAATTTGTCAGTTTTATCAATCTATCTCTCTAGTCGATTAGATAATTTTGGTGTTCTTTTGTGAATAGAATTTTAATTCTTAAATCATAAGGCTTGATTAATTAATAAATTTGATATTTATCAAATTTAAATTTCTATCTTTTTTTTATTAGATTAATTAAGTCACGCAATTTAAATTTAATCAAAAAATTTTCACCACTGATTTCTATGGCACTTTAATAAAACTATTTTGAATGTAACCTTGATTTTGTGAAATGACGGAGTTTTCCGAAAAAAAATCGACTAAATCGAAAATAACCAAAAAAAAAATTTAACTAATAAATTTATTAACTAAATTATTTACTTCTGAATGATAGTGATGAATATTTATTTGCTTGTTATATTTAAATTTGTAATTAATTTGAAATGTACAAATTTAAAATACATCTAATTTTAACAGTGTCAATTTTTAATAGAGATTTTTTTTAATCAAATATCTGATTTTCAAACAAGATATACATTTTAAATTTTAAATGCTCGAATATTCATCCACTTTAATTCTATTAGGACTTCTAATATTTTATTGCGAAACTTAAATAATCTTACATTCGCCAAGTTATCTTACTTTCATTTTAAGAAACCAAAAAAATATGTGACAATTAATTTTTTTTTCAAAAAATAATTAATGGCGCTAACCAAGAGAAAAATAAAGATCAAAAACGGAGAAAAAAAGGAAAAAAAAAGGAAAAAATCCCAAAAATACGAAGAAAAATAAAAAATTTAAAATTTCTTTAAAATAATTGAGTAGCTTATTAGATTTTTAAAAATTAACAAAAAATTTTATTTTGGTGATATTAAATCCATTATGTGCAAGCGAATTGAATCTACTTAAATTCAAACTGAAAATTTTTAGTAAAAAATCAATTTTGAAACTGTGTGAAATTAAAATTCTTAGTATTATTGTGGTTTAAAATTTTTAAAAGAAAATAGCAAATTTTACACTAGAAACACCGATTTTTTTTACTAAGAAGGACCAGCGATGTCATTCTGGCATCTTTTTTATTACCTTAAATTTATATATCATATCTCTGGTCAGAATAGCTGTATGCAAACGCGGCCTTGGAAAACTTATATCAAACGATTTAAAGCCAACACACCAAATAAATGGATCTGCCTCAAAAGCAAACAGATTTTTTAGGTATCCTAAAACAAAGTTTCACACGCAGAGACAGCTTGGGAAAAAAATTGTACCCGTGCTTTATCAGACCTTAAATCGAATTTGCATCACCTTTCTGTAGTCCATACCCCAAAAACAAATTTACAATTGTAAAAAATTCAGCTTAGAGGCCTCAAAGTATTTCATAAACTCAAAGACCTAAACTACAAAGTTAGATGCGGCTATCTTTGCCTTTCTTCACTAATCGAAAAGAGAATAAGAGGAGATCTCACTCAAAATTACAAATTTGAAACAAAATAGATGAAATAATTGCTACCAATAACCAGATCTAGGTTGCGCTAGAGAAGGCCACAGAGGATACAGAGAGTAACAAATTGCAGGAATACATTACCAGATGAAATGATAAATGCACCTTTAGTTAACTTCTTCAAGAGCAAATCGGACAAGCACTGTACAACTTCAAAAAAATCAAGAATTTAATTTTTATAAGAATTTTAAAATCTGCATCTAAGAACATTTACGTTTGAATTTTTAATGCAATGCAATTACTAGTTTATAAATTATAAATCAACTATAGCATCGATTATGTCAATTTGACATCACCGGTGCTTCTACTTTTAAATAAAATCTAATAATACAGCAATAATTTAGATAAATTAATATTCCTTTTATATTCACTTTTTTTATCGAATGAACTTTGTTTTTTTTTCAGTTTATACATCGTTTTAATATATTTTCACCCGTTTTATTTTTTTTTTTGAAAATTTAATCAGTCAGTTATTCCGCGACTTTACAGTTGTTTTTTCGTTATTTTGCTGTTTTTAATGACAAATTATTAATATTTTAAAAAAATTTTTCATACTTTTCAATTTCGTTTTGTTTTTCTAAAAAATTGTCAAAAAATTTTTAGTTTTATTTAGAAAATGAAAAACAGCTTAAAACAATTAATTAATAAACATATTTAAGAAACCATGAATCGTCATTTAATTAATCTGTCAATTAAAATAAATAAATACGCATATTAATTATCATTAAATGGTCATTATTAAATAAGAAGGGAGAGGATCAAAATTAGAAAAAATCTATATTATTTTGTACAACAATGTTGGTATAATCAAGTCATTCCAATTACAGAATACACCAACTGGTGAACCAGAAGTAAAACAGCAAACACCTTCAAAAAAGCGTGGTCGTAAACCCAAACATAAACCTGACCAAGCTACTTTTTCAACAGAAATTCAAGCAATGACTTCAACACAAGCTCAATCAACGAATGCTTAATGAGATAAGCAAACAAATGTGAAAATATTATTTGTGGGTTAATCAATGTAACTGGGATACATTTTCAATGTTTACAATCGAGTATCAAAAACTTAAGAATTATACAATTAAATCATGATAATTGGAAACTGGGCACTTGTACTTAACAATATTGCCACAAAAACTACATGTGCAAATACATAATGGGCATGACGAACAGTTCAGACATCAAGCTAATCCAAGATTTTCGAACAGCATCGTTTACCGTACCTCTAATCAAATCAAATCAAAATCAAATTCCTGGAAAAGGTAGACCAGCAAAAATGAAAAAGGCTTTAATTAAATAATTTTGCTTCTTTATGTATTTTATAAATTTCTTTTTTTTTTATCATATCATACATTTAATATTTTATATAAAAAATTAAATAAACATGAGTTTAAATTTCGAGGAGTGTAAGGTAATACACCTAGGTAACACAAAATACCACGGCATCGGTAAGTACTTTTTCAAAACCGAAAACGAATTCTTTAAATTAGATGAAGCCATCTCAGAAAAAGCGATCTCGCCACCAAAATAAACAACGGATTGAACTGGAGTGAACAAACTAAGGCAGTAGCGCTGAGAGCAAACGCGACGCCCGGCTGACCCAAAAGCTTTCACTTGTTGGGACGCAAAAAACTCTTAAAAGCCACGTAAACCTCTAACTGAATACGCGGCCCCAGCATAGAACAGAAAGAAACAGGACAAAAAAAAACTGGATAAAGTACAACGAATAGTCTCCAAAAGCGTTCGGGAATTGAGAAACAAAAGTTATGAATAAAGACTCCAAGTATTGAATTCATCTTGAGTGAATTCAATGTAAATCGACCGGATTTTTATTTTCTTATTACTATTTTTTTATTGGATATAAATAAAATTATAATAATTTATTCAAAATTAAATTAGATAAATGCAATTTTGGATAAATTTTATTATAAGAAAAATGAAAAACATTTTATTTGAAAGAAAATTTATTAACAATTAAAAGACAATTTAACTTATTTTACATTTTTTATACTTTCCTCTTTTTGAATAAAAAAATTTGATTTTTTAACAAAAATCTTTCATTCCAAATTTCAACCAATCAAAATATATGTAATTTTTAAAAATTCGAACGATTCACTCACTATGTTGCCAAGTGTTGAAGAACGATTCGATCGATTCGACCATTCTTCATATGCAACAAGAACATAAATAGAATCAACTGGTCCTGTCCTATCAAAAGAACTCCACATAGTGAGGAAGAAGGACCAGCTGGCTCTATTCGTAGCACAAAACACAAGTTTTACAGAAAATATCTCCCAAGAAATACCTTATTCACAAACAGAGCCATATCATCTTAGAATGAACTACCTGACCAAGTCAAGAACGCGACAACTTTTGAGCAATTCAAATTCTTGTCAAGGTATGACAAATACAAAACAGAAACCAGACATGATAACCGGAGACAAACATATCTGCTCTAGCTGGCTACTTGCTTTACGAGCCACTTGCTTGCTGCAGTAATAAATACAAATACAGTAGTAAATAATATAGCATTTGACTTTTAATTAAATTTGACGAATTCATTTTTGATTAGATGGATTAATTTAGAGACTTAAAACAACTGTGTTTTTGATAAAAAAAAAGAAAAAAACGGGAAACAAAATTCTTTTTAATTAGGCTGGGATAATTTAAAGCATTAAGGAACTTTTGCCGGTGAAATTAGGTTTAAATAAAAAATTAGAATTTTTTCTCAAAATTATTTATTCAACTCGATTTCATGCAATATTTGTTAAAATAAATCTGTCAGCTAAAATAAACCAATGCTTTTTGAAAACTTTAAAAACAATTTATTTTCCTTTTTATTACAAGAAGTTTGCACTTCTTAAATTTAAATTAAATAGAAATAAAAAAAGAGATTTTAATTTTTAGGATAGAAGGTGCACTAGCTACCGGTTTAAAAAATAATTAAGCTCATTAGGGTTATTGCAAGCAATAAATAATAATAAAAAAAGCAACGTGTAAAATTCTCTTTTTCGTTTATTCATTTATAAAATCCGTGGGCAAAGAAAATAAAAAAGGAACATAAAATTGCTATTTAAATAAAGACAAAATGATAATTCTCCGTTATATACTGCAAGATTTATACAAAAAAAAACTGAAATAAAAAAAAATAAATTACACTCTTCAAAAAAATTTAATCAATAAAAGCTAGATGACATAGAAGCTAAGAACAGAATTAATTTGGTCGGTATTTTGATAGAAACCATGTTATTAAAGGATCCAATGTTGAATTGGTAAATACCGGCCATTGGACCCAACGAGAGTTCAGAGAATTTTGACTGTATTCTGAAGTATTCAAAATGCCGGACAGCTTAAACTTGATTAAATGAGCTATTAAGAAAACATTATTTGTCAAACGAGTGATAAACGAAGATGATGTGCTGTTGGAAAAAAATAACCAATATGTCATGAAACCAAAGCATGCAAAAACAACTAAATATTTTAAATATGATTTTTGACTGATTTCTTGGGGGATTATGTCATTAGGAACTAATTTTCCATTTTGTTTGGGAAACTCAGCTTTTTTTATGTCCTGACATTGAATTTCATCATGGTCATAAAAAATTTCATCTTCATCTTCCATTGCAGTTTGATTGTTGGATGTTTCGTTAGGTTTATTTGATTCTACTGAAGCCTCTTTATACAGGTGTTTCGAAATAGTCTGCGGCGTTGAAGTAAAGCTGGGCTCTTGTTTTACTTCTTCAATTTCTTCTTCCACCGGGTCAGGTTTTACAATTACAGTTTGTTGAGTATTGGTCGAGGCTGTCTCTGACGAGCCACCCGGTTTTTTTGTGCTATTCGAGCTTGTTTGACTAGCATTTAAATAATCAAATTTTTTCAAGTTGTTGTTGTTTGAATCACTATTGCTTGCTTTTTGCTCATTATCAGAAGATGATGTATTGTGAACACTAAATCGTTTACTTGTCGGTCTATATGGACTTACAAATGTACGTCTAAAAAAATAATATATTTAAAATTTTTTTAAGATTCATTTTGGTATTTTTTAATTTTTAATTCCTAAATTATCGATTACATGAAAGCCTTAGAGATATTAAAAAAAATTATCTTTATTTTAAATCAATTATAAATTTTTATTTTTAATTTGTAATAATTATTTTATAAAATTAAATAAATAAAGAGTTAATCGGTCTTTCATGATATGGGCCTGTGGATTTACCTTGAAAATTGAAATTGAGCTACCAAGTTTTTGCTCCTAATTTGGGCTAAAACTGCCGATTAGCAGCATTAGGGCTTACCACTCTAAGTTAAAGAAGAAAAAATGGGGGCATGATCAAGTTTTTTAAATTAGAACGGGGAATAAATCAGCTGAACTGGATAAAACCCATTGTAAATTGAATGTCAATCAACACTTGGACTTAAAAGGAATCTATTAGGGCATACTATTAAGAAATGCTTTCTAAAAGATAACTTTTTTATCAACGTTAATGAGTGGAATAAACTACCAGAAGAAGTGATTAACTCAGCAACGGTGAATTTTTTTAGAAATAAGTATGATAATCACAGAAGCGCAGGCGGAACCATTCCTTGAGTCTTGGGCAATAAGTTGGAAAAAGTTTGTTTAGATTGGGGTGCCACGAGAGATTTTTCACGGAATTCAAGGAGGAAATTCACGATTGAGTAACAGTGTACAGAGCTATCATAGAAGCATTCCTAGTGAAACTTATTCGCAAGTTTCTTGCCAAAGATAATTATTTATTATTATTAGTATTAAAATAATGATTTGGAATTCAAATATAAACCATATTTTTAATTAAAATCACAATTCAAACAGTTATTTTTAAGAAAATTTCGATGGAACTTTAGGAATAGGTGAAATTTTAAGATTTTTTTGGTTTTTAAA
Organism: Brachionus manjavacas; assembly: GCA_019054805.1. Classification (NCBI taxonomy): domain Eukaryota; kingdom Metazoa; phylum Rotifera; class Eurotatoria; order Ploima; family Brachionidae; genus Brachionus; species Brachionus manjavacas. The sequence continues at coordinate 7,767,476 of JAHQIY010000003.1, read as the reverse complement.
AACTTAATTAGCTTATGCAGTTGTAAGTTCTTATTTGAAAATTAGATATTTTTTTTAATTTTACTTTTACTTAAAATCCCATTCAGGCGGCAAAGTAAAATTTTTGTTCAATTTTCAATTTGCTCTTTTTGCTCAAAAATTTTTAAATGCGCAATTTAATTGCATTGCAGTTTAAACAGTTTTTAACTTTTAAAGCTTTCAAATTTCAATTTAAAATTATTGCAAATATGCAATACAATTAAATTGCGCATTAAAAATTTTTGAGCAAAAAGAGAAAATTGAAAATTGAACAAAAATTTTACTTTGCCATTCAGGCTTTAATTTAAATAGAAAAAAAAATTGCTAAGTATTGTCAAAAACAATACTTGAATTTTAATTTATAGGATTGAATTAAAAGCAAAAAATTTTGATGTTTTTTTTATTTTTGATGTAAATTTAAATATTGAAGATTTCTTGCAAATTCAAACTTGAATCTAAAACAAGTAATTCAAATAATATCACAGAATTTCATTTAAAAGCTAAAGAATAATTGATTACATTAATTTCCTTAGACCCGTATATCGATCTCTTCGTTAGAGGTATTTGAGCAGCTATTTACTCTTTTTCTTTTTCTTTTAACTTAAACGCTCATGGTTAACACTAAAGTAACCGGTGTCAATTCAACACTTTAAGAAAGTTTTATTATACTTTATTAAAATTAAATTTATTTTGTTCATTTAACTTAAATGCATACGATTAAACAAAAATTATTAAAATTCAATAAGAGATTTGTAAATTAGCCTTCTATAAGTACAGCGATGGGAACACACAGAGACATTAAGAATAGACTGGCTAAAGCAGAGAGTGCATTTATAGACTCCAATCAGCATGGAAATCAATCAGCTACAGCAAGCAAACAAAACTTAAACTTTACAACACTGTAGTAAAAGCAAAACTGATGAACGGTAGCTAATGAAGGGAGATGTGTGAATCTAACAGGAAAAGCTGAACATTTTCTTCACTAGAAGCCTGCGGAGGATCCTCGGGATAGACTGGCCTGAGAAATTTTCTAATCATAAAACAAATTCGAAAGCATTAAGTCAATGCATTGTGAACCAAAGACTGCGATGGCTCGGGCGTGTTCTTTGAATGAATGAAACACGGCTGACTAAAAAATGGACACTTCAAGGGCGAAGTAAGGTAGAACGACCAGCAGTAACATGGAATTCGACAATCACGAAAGAGCTCAGAAAAGCAAGGCTTAGACAAAAGGTCGACTTAAGTGGAAATCAAAAGTGATGGTCCTATGCTCCACAAGGACTGAATAAAGATAATATATAAGATTAAACAAAAATTATCAAAATTTGACAAAAAGTTATTTGTAAATTCTTCTAAAAACTTTTTTTAAAAAGTTGGCTTTGAGTTCGGTTTTTCCAGATTTAAGTTAATCAACAAACCCAGTGATATCGATAAAGATATCGCTAAATTACATCTTCTTCCACTAAAATAAAGCGAATGCTAGGAAACTGTCGACTATTTTGATCACTATTGGCATATCAAAAGGCTGTTATTTTTTCTAGTCAATGACACTAATCGTATTTCGTGCAGGTAGCCGCTGCACAGTTTTTTTATGAATAGAGTTTTAAGGCTAAAGGATCTAGGATTTACATAGCTTGATTTCTTTAAATTCGAAATATATTTTTTTTTCTTGAATTTAAATAAATAAATTTTAAAAAATTTTTCAAAAAATTAGAAAAAAAAAATTTCGTTCTTGATTTGAATAGACAATTTTAAATATTTAGAATAATTTTAGTTTAACTTAATTTAAGAAATTCAAAAATTGTTCAAATTTCTTCAAAAGCAATTTGATCTCTTATTTTAAAATGCTCCAACAAATTACTATTCTAAAATTTTTAATTAAGTCAAAGAATTTTAAAAACATAAAATTTAAATTAAAAAAAAATTTAAGTTTAACTACATACCTTTTGAATGTCGATTGATTGTGCAGAGCAGCACTTCGTTCAAACGAAGTGCTATTCTGAGTCGTATTGAGTGATGTGTCTAAATTTTTCGATGAAATAGATTGTGATTGTGAAGCTATTAGTTCGCTTTCACATCTTCCGCTGAACCGGAATTTAGACTTATGATGAAATAAGCTACTTGAGCTTTTAACTCGTGGCACATCGGCTCCTTTTTTAAAGCTTAAAATTTAAAATTTTATTTAAAAATAAATCTTTATTTAGTCATTCAATTGATATACTTGAAAAAAGCTTTTTGATCAAGTATAAACTTCCAAAGGTGCTTACAAATTCTATCATTGTTACACTTGAATGACATAAGCTGTTTTTTCTTTTATTCAATTTAACAAATTTGCTTTAAATGTTTTGCTTAAAACAAAAACTTACAAAAACTTCCGAATTATTGTTCTAAAATTAAAAAATTAAAAAACAAAATCAAATTTAAATGAGTTAATTTACATCAGGTGAAAAAGCATGGACATGCAATTTTTTGCCTTCAAAGTTTATTTTGCCTATTTTTGTCCACGGATAAAGGCAAATCTTGGCCAAATTTGGAGAATGGCCATGCAGAAATGTAATTATTCCATTATGAGACACGCCAAAATTTATCAAAACATTTTTGCTATTCTTTAAAAAGAAAACAATTTCATTTATTTTCTTGCAAACAATTACAATCTTTAAAAAATATACTTTGACGACAATTAATTCGGCCCCGTATGTATCGAATTTGGAAGCTTTTTCCAAAAAAGCAAGTTCCATCTCTGCAGGTGTTTTTCCTCTTTAAAAAAAAATTGAAAATTAAATTTTATTAAGATAATTTCTTTTTTCTCAGTACTTTAGTTGTTTGTGATACTCTCTTATTGATTCTTCGGCCTTGATAGTTTTATGGGATAGAAATTGGACCTCGGAGAGATAGTTATCTTTGTGTAGCTCTTCGTCATAGTCCCCAATAGACGCTTGAACCGCATAAGCTGCCAATTGAGTCTCATCAACTAAAGATAATTGCAGATCACCTTTGAGCAAATAATTTCTAATCTGCAAAAAAATTAAGTAGCGCACATATTCGCTTTCGATTTGTTCCGGCTTTCCCGGAAAATGCTTAACTCGGAATGTCAATATGTTGTTTGTATCTGAACTTTAAATTAAAATCATTTTCTCAAAATTCAATTTGAAATTACTTTTTAATTGTTTTTCAACTTTTTTCAAAGGATCTAACCAGAATATTTCGTAGTCGCCATTGTCATCAACAAGGGTATATTTCAGCCCAAAGTATTCCTTGTAGTCGATCAGATTAAAGTGATCACAAACTCGATCTAGTATTACTTCACCCAAATCATCATCCTTTAAAATAAAAATTCGATTTTTTTTTTGATTTAATACAGGTTAACAAATGCAATCGGATTTTATAATATTTATGGCACTTAATGTGAATTAAGATGAAATTTTTTTTTTATTATTCTATTAAATATTTAATTTTTTCTTCAAAATAAAAACTTAACTAAAGATTCAAGAGAATAAAGGATTAATTAGTTTCTAGTTGTTTCGCCAAAAATTTAGAATTATTCAAAATAATGGGATAAACCAGAATGGAAGTCACAAGGCTACAGTAAGGAAGCAAAACTTAAACTTTACAACACTGAAGTAAAAGCAACACTGATGTACGGAAGTGAATATTGGGAAATGAGTGAATCTGGCAGGGACACCTTCCACACGCGAAGCCTGTGGAGGATTCTCGGGATACACCGGCCTGAAACACTGTCGAATACTGAACAAATTCAGAGCCATTGAGTCAATGCATTAAAAACATAAAACTGCGAAGGCTCGGGCATGTTCTTAGAATGAAAGAAACACGGATATCAAAAAGAGCCCTTCAATGGACACCTCAAGGGGGACGTAAGGTAGGACGATCAGCAGTAACATGGAGGTCAACAATCACGAAAGAGCTCATCGAAATGGGAATGACATGGGGAGAAGCAAGGGTAAAGGCAACATATCGACTTGAGTGTAAATCAAAAGTAATGACCCTATGCTCCACAAGGAGTGAATAAAGAAAATATATAAGATTAAACAAAAATTATCAAAATTTGACAAAAAGTTATTTGTAAATTCTTCCAAAAACTTTTTTTAAAAAGTTGGCTTTGAGTTCGGTTTTTTCAGGTTTAAGTTAATCAACAAACCCAGTGATATTGATAAAGATATCGCTAAATTACATCTTCAAAAAAATAAAAAAAATGCTCATAAAGACTAGAAACATATGAAAAAACTAAAAATATATTTGAATAATTTAAATTATATAAATAAAAAAATAAAAATGAGCATTAAAAAGAAAAAAAAATGATAAATAATTCATTTTGATTGAATTTTATATTCAATCATTAAAAAACTGGATCTAGTCGGTTAGGTGAACCATAGTTCACTTATTTTCCGAAATATTTTGTTCTCAGGTTTTGTGAACTATTGGTTCACCCAATTTTTTTGTTCAAAATAGAATTAGACGAAAGATTTTTAGATTATGCGAACAAATTGAATAAAGCTCAAAATTTAATTGAATGCCTTTTTCTCAAAACTGATATAAAAATTAGTTAAAAGTTTTTTAGGTTTTTTTTTTTTTGAGGAGCTTTAGAAATAGCATTTGCTATGATCTGGTTGACTTGGTATTACTCTTTCCATAATCCCAAATACCTAAGTGCGCTCTCTTCTTAAATCTTTCTCTTCAGCATAAAAAATAAAAATTAAAGAAAATTATTAATTAAATTAATTGTTCACCCTTTAAGAGTTTGAAAATGGAGAACATAGGTTCATCTATTTCGCAAAATTTTCCTACTCCGCCCAACTTTAAATTTTCGATGTATTTTTCTTTACTATCTTATTTTTTATCATTACACTAGCTTTTTTAAATTAGGTGAACTAGTAGTTCATAAAACCTGAGAACAAGAATCGTTCCAGTAACGGGTGAACCATAGTTTACCTAACGGACTAGACACGAAAAACTTTGTTTTCTTCTCATAAAATTTTGACAAAAGTGATAATTTACTTTCGTTTGGTGCTTTTTAACAAATACTCAATTGATAAAAAATGGAAAACAGGGCGTAGATAGTTTTTTTAACTACAAATATTATCTTAAGGATCATCATATCACAAACCTAAAGTCAAAATCATAAAAAAATACCAAGCTTTTCATGCTTGCAATATTAACTTAAAATTATTTTTTTTTTGAAAAAAAAAAAATTTGGAATATCGCACTTTTTCAATGTTATTTCAACATTAGATATATTTTGTAATTCAAACACAAAAAGTTAAACCATATGTAACTCAGCTTAGAAATTTTTACTTTTTTAAACTATTAAATGATCTACTGAAAATAGACTTTTATAAGTAATCATTATTTGTACTAAGTTTTTTTTCTTTTTTTTATCTTTATTGTCTATGAGGCTTGGACCTAAAAAATATCAATAATAGTTAAGTTATATCTTAATGTTACATATTTGGCTTAATATTTCTTTACTCAAAAGGAGTACAAGAAAGAGAGTGATATTCTTAACTTAAAAATGTATGCAAATAGAAAATTGAGCCAGAAAGAAATCAAGTTTCTTGGCATTAAATTTGGTTCTAAGTTAAATTTTAATACACTCGTAGACGAAATTAAAGAACGCTGCAATAAAAGGCTAAATGTCATTAAGATATTGTCAAACAAAAAATGGGATCTTACTCAAAACACACTAGGAAATTTATATAAATGTTTAGTCGGATCAATTTTAGACTATTCTTTTCGTTGCTTGAATTCATTTTCAAAAAAAAATATCAAAAAACTACAAGCAATTCAGAATACAGCAGTCAGATCTATTCTTAAGTTAAAATATGATACTTCCAGCAACGTCGTGCATCACGAGGCTTTTAATAAACTTAAATTACTAGCAGTCTCGAATAGGCTTTTTGAGTTGAATGAGAGATATGTTGGGACAGGACCGAGTCATTCTATTCCATTGGTTGTAAGACTGATGGAGGAATACAAAGAAGGTTTCGAATCGAGATATATTGAATACCCAACTCAATTGTGTAATTGCTACTTTACTATTTCCTCTTTTTTTCATGAAGCTCCAACTATGTAAACATGTGTCACATGTAACAACCTACTTAAATATGACTTTCAAACTTTTTTTGCGTTTTTTTAGCTTATTTACTTTATTTTAATTTTAATTTTTTTAATTTATTCTGAAGGAGCTCTAGCTCGATACAGAAAATAAATAAATAGTAACAATGATACAAAAATATAGTTGACATTAAAATCCTTATTAAATTTTTAAAATTAAACTATTTTGACATTAAAATTTTTTACAATATATTTTTAACATTAAAATCATTTAATAACAATTTACAATAGACCAAAACTAAAAATTTAGAATTCTTAGTCTTAGACGTTTTTCAAAATTATGATCCTTTGGTACCTTTTTGAGTCAGATTAATTCAAGTAATTAGGTTATCATTGAAAAAAAAATTTTTTTAAATAATTAGTCAATTTTAAACCGACGTCAACTCAATCGAAATAAAAAAAAAGTGACAAAAAAAAATCTAAAATAAGTTCATTATTTTTAGATTAATTGGAAATTGTTTTAAAAAATTTATTCAAAAAAAAATTCAGCTTACTTTAACAGTTAAACTAAAGGTTCCTTCAGTTTCCGAGTCAATGTGGTAAATGACTAGGGTGCGAGTGTGCGACGCTTCAAATTTAAAAGGCGACCCATTGCTAAACGTACTGTTCAGTGTATTGGTGTTAGTGATGGAGTTGATGGTGGTGTCGAATGTTTTTTTCGAGTGATTGCTGGTGTTTATTGACGAACGCGAGGTGAAAATAGAAAAACTTTTTGAATTTTTTATCCTTTTAAAAAACGACATTTTACATTTAAACTAAAATTGTGTACTAATCAATCGCTATGGATTAAATAAAATAAGTAACCATTATTCGAAAGGTTAAACTAAAAACTATTCTCGATTCATTTTAATCTAAAAAAAACAATAAAAAAATTGTTGCAATTTTTGAGTCATAGAAACATGAAAATAAATTAAAATTTGCTTGGCATTTTTGTTGCATAACTTCAAGTTGATTTTAAGGCCATGATTTTTGGGTCATACCTAAAACCAGCTGTTTTGACTCTTGACTAACCAGATCGAAATTCCCGAATTTTCCAATATACTTATGCTAATTGTTGTTTAAATAGTGATTTTATGCAGCCTATTTCAGTTATTTATGCATGCATCTATTGTGTACACGTACATTTAATTATGTCTTTAAAATACTGGACCTGAGCCCTCTGGCAAACCCCTCAGATTTTCAAAACTTGTCTCAATATGTTGATTACCTTTTTTTTGTTATTTTACTAGCGTCATCATGTGTCAAAAAAAAAAACGCAATTCTCCACTTTAATCAGAGCAAAGTGACTGATTTTCAGTCTTTTATCGATTTATTTTTTTAACATTTTTTCTCTCTTAATTCTTTCTTATTCCAAGCAACACAATGGAAATTTATTCTATCCAAAGCAAGTTTACATTTAGCTATTTGCTTTTGATAAAGCTTTGAAGAATAATTTAGAAAAAAAACTTCAATCTAAAATTATGAAACGATTCCTGCATAAATCTTTTATGATAAAAGATAAATTTTATTTTTGCAAAATTATAAAACAAAATTTAAATCAATGTGAATTTGATAGATAACTTTATAAATTATTGATAAGGATTGTTTTAACAACAAAAAAATGGTGGTAAAAATTGTATCCTGATAATGAACACGTTTAGAATCCGCATGATTCAAAATGATTTAATTTTGTCTCTTTTTAAATTCTTTACTTACTGTTCACTCTCTTTTTTTTGTTGTTGAAATGAAATAAAGAATTGTGTTACTAAAATTAGAATAAAAATTTAAAATTAGACTTTAGATTTTATTCAAGTTAAAAATTAAAATGGTATTTTTATTCACATGGATTGAATTGCTTTAATCCATTAATTCAATTTTAAAAATTCTCTAGACTTTAAACTGGCTAAAAAATGTGCATAAATATCAAGAGATTGAATACTTATCAAAATTAATCCTAAAATTTTTTATCGATCAACTTTTCAAAAAGTTCTAAAAAATTTAAAGCCTATAATTTTATTTTATTTTTTGCTGAAAATAAAATTTTTAGTAAAAATCAAAAATAAGAATTTTTTCTTATCAATTCAAAACAAAAACCTTAATAATCTGTTCATTTATTTTCTATTTTCTAAAAACAAGCCTAATACACCGTTTCGTAATTGACGAATATATTATTTCTTGAATAATTTAATAAGCCTAATTTTAAATGCATTATAAAATTAGATTTTACTAAAATGGAAAAAAATTCTGCTGAATATTTGAAGAGATTAATTTTAAAATCGCATAATCTTGTTTATTTAAGACATTTTGTTAGATAAAGCGTTAAATCGAAAAGAAAATACTTTAAGAATACGCTTTATCTGTTTGTATTCATTGAAAAAAAATTGATTTAAAAACACAACTGACATGGTTTAAAAACTTAAAAAAATAGACTTGTCTTTTTTAGTTAATTTTTTAATTAAGTTATCTTTTTGAACCTTTAGGTTTTTAAAATTAAATAATTTCAATAATATTAAAATAAAAGAAACAAACCTGTTGATTTTCTTTAACAAATAATCAAGTTAAGTCTATTGATTTAAGAAGCATTTTTTCTAAAATATTTTTTTAAATTTATTCAAATTTATTTCTACTTTAAAAACTAAAATTGAATAATTAATACACATTCTGATTTTTAATTTCGTAAAATTTATAGCGTTTTAATGTGATACTAATAGAATTCGTGTCTCTTTAAGAAAATAAATTGATATTGTTTTTAAAATTCTAAAACAAAAATAAATAGTTTGAAAATTAATGAATTTAAAAAATTGTTAATGCACGAATGCCTAGCTATAAATAGTATCAAATAATTATAGTAATTTTAAATCATTGTAGCCACTTCTTTTCAATAAGGACAAAAATTATTTCGATTAAAATTGGCATATTTAGCTTTTTTAATGAATTTTTGAGATAAAATTTTGTTTAAAAATTCAATATTGACAATGACAAAAGCAAATTAAATGATATTTAACTTTTGTAATGCATTTTTAAATAAAAACAAACAATCATTGGTACGAAATGAAAAGGTTAAATTATCCAAGTTGCCACTCTGTATCATATCATTGATAGAATTAGTTATTTTACATGCTATTCTCTGAAATTTCAATCATTATAATTATTTTTTTTTTATTTTGAATTGAAATTTAGAGTTTGAAAAATTTACATATTTTTAAAAAAAGTTGATATCTTTTTAATGCTAATTGAAAAGAGATAAAATTAAAAATGCTTAATATCATAATCTATTAAATTTTTTAAATAAATCTTATTGCATTAATCCAAATTTTTCATAATTTATCCCGAAAAAAATGAGTTCCGGTAGTTGTAGAAGATACTTGTAAATTGATTGCTTAAATTCAGGAAAATTTTTTTAATTTTCTTAACTAATATTACTTTCTCAATCCATTGTTATAAATAGTATTTCTTTTGGGATCGAATTTTAAAATGAGCTAAACAATTTTAAAAAAATTTCCTAATTAATTGAAATACTTTAACTTTCATTAATAACGCTTTACTCTTTTGCTAACATTAATTGTAAAATTATTCTTTTTTTTAAATTTTCTAGACATAATTTTATCTAGAAACTATAAAAATAAAATTCATTTTGTTATAAAATTGTTACAATTTGATTATTTTGATCTTTTGAATAAATTCTTTAATAAAAATCATATTACTTGGATTAAAAACGTTTTATAGAATTAGGCTTTTATTTTTTGTTTTTGAAATCAATTGATTTATGAAAAATTTAATCTATCTAAAACCTGAATAAAAATTTGATAATTCAACTCGTTCAGAAATCTGTGAATCTAGTATATTCTTCATTTAATTAATTTAATGAAGACCTATATTCAATTTATCATTTAAGGCAAAATCATGATTAATTTTTAACTCATAATTTTACAAATGAAAACTCAACAACTAATTTGCTAAAATTAATTAATAATTTTGGAGTAATTTAAGACGGCTAGTTAAAATAATTTAAGTTAAATTAATAAAAAAAAAAAAAATTCTGTTGCATTAATTTTGTCTTATTTGGTTTTACTTTTAATCATTTCTTTTTTTTTTTGTCTTGCTTTCCTTAAGTTTCAATTTTGTAAACACGTATCGAATTTAACTCTCACAAATTTTTTTCATATTTTTATTTCTTGAATTTATTTTACCTTACTTTTTAGTTTTTAATTTTTATTTTATTTATTTAACTTTATTTTAATTTTTAATTTTTATTTTTTTATTTAATCTGAAGGAGCTTTAGCTCGCTACAGATATACAAATAAATAAATAAAAAAATAATAATAATTGTTGTTCAAACTTTTTAACTTATGGAAATTGTATCTAAAAAATGGTTCATTTTTTAGAAAAAAATCGTTTTATTTTCGCAAATTGTTTAAAAAGAAATATTAGCTACTTAAACCATTTTTATCAATGATAATTTGGAAAATAAACTTCAATTTATTTTTTAAAAAATTTATTAATTATTAAATCTCTGAACAAATGAAAATAGATAAATAAATTGGAAATGTATAAAGTAATTTAAAAGCATTTTCGGTGAACAATGGATGGGCCTGATTCGTCGTATTCTTGTTTAGAAATCCACATAGATTGAAAAGTTGAAAGAGAAGCCAAAATAGAGCCACCAATCCATACTGAATATTTTCTTTCTGGCGGAGCAATAATTTTTATCTTCATTGTTGGTGGAGCTAATTTACTTATTTCACTTTGCATTCTATCAGCAATACCTGGGTACATGGTAGTTCCTCCAGATAAAACAATATTAGAATACAAATCTTTTCTGATATCTATATCACATTTCATTACTGAATTGTAAGTAGTTTCGTGAACACCAGAAATTTCCAGACCTAAAAATGATGGCTGGAACAATGCCTCTGGACATCTGAATCTCTCTGTTGAAATTGAAATCACTTGACCATCTGGAAGTTCATAGGATTTTTCAATGGATGAAGAATTACTTCCAGTAGCCATCTCTTGTTCGTAATCTAAAGCAACATAACACAGTTTTTCCTTAATGTCTCTTACAATTTCTCTTTCAGCTGTGGTGACAAATGAATAGCCACGCTCGGTCAAAATTTTCATCAAATAATCGGTCAAATCACGACCAGCTAAATCGATTCTCATGATGGCATGTGGTAATGCATAGCCTTCATAAATTGGAACTGTATGAGAGACACCATCGCCTGAATCCAACACAATACCAGTTGTACGACCAGAAGCATAAAGGGATAGGACAGCTTGAATAGCAACATACATTGCCGGGGCGTTAAAAGTTTCGAACATAATTTGAGTCATTTTTTCTCTATTGGCTTTTGGGTTCAGTGGAGCTTCAGTTAACAAAACTGGATGTTCTTCTGGAGCAACTCTTAACTCATTGTAAAAAGTGTGATGCCATATTTTTTCCATATCGTCCCAATTAGTGACAATACCGTGCTCAATTGGGTATTTTAGAGTGAGAATACCTCTTTTAGATTGGGCTTCATCTCCAACATAGGAATCTTTTTGACCCATACCGACCATTACACCATGATGTTTTGGTCGTCCGACAATCGAGGGAAAGACGGCTCTTGGAGCATCGTCACCAGCGAAACCAGCTTTGCACATACCTGAGCCATTGTCAACAACTAAGGCTGATACTTCTTCATCACACATTTTTAACTGGAAAATTTATCGTTATTTCGAAACAATTAAGAAAATTTATTTTTACTAAATGGGTCTTTAATTGCCGACCTTATATACTAAAAAATGATTTTTGTTTAAATAACTCATGATAGGTTTATCTTGTTTTTAATTGCTATTAATTTTTTTATTTACCATAAATGGTAAAGCTTCGAAGCTTTATTTTTCGAATTTTCTAAGATCATAAGACTTGTTTTGGATAGGGTTTTTTATTTATTTGGGCGATGATTAGTTGTTAAATAGATAAAAATATTGTGATATGGATTTTTACAATTTTTAGTTCATTTTAGTTTTATCATAATTAAAATTTAGATATTGTTATTTTTAAGCAATATTTAGTATATTATTAATTCAAATGGATTTAAATACTAATGTTTATCCATTTGATTATTTGGTTACAATTGCTCATGGATTAACTTGAGATTTTTTTTTTATTTTTAATGTTGTAAAATGTAAGTAAAAAAATTTATTCATAATAATAATGGATACTAAAAATTTAAATGTTTTTTTTTTATTTTTTAAAAATCTTTTTTTAATATCAATAAAAATGTTTCCAGATTTTTTAAATTATCCAGCTAGATTTTGTATTCCTAAGTTTCGGATAGATAATTGATATACAAAAAAATTCCGACTACAAATTTAACTAACTCCTTTTTAACTTATAAAAATATACAGTAAAAATTAAATAAATTTAATTATTTAAATTTATTAAAATTATGTTAAAGTCATATCACTCTAATTTGCTGGAATAAACAGTTGGATCCTGTATAAAAATTGTATAAAGAGTAAGATTTCTCGAATATTTTTGAAATAATTGGCTGATGAATTGCTGGAAATTATGAAAAAAAAGCGTAAATCCTACAACTCTAGTTACTCCAGTTACTTCTGGAAAGCGTGAAAACTATTTCATCTCTAAAATCTGATAAAAAAGTAGGAAAAGTAATGGGAACAAATCGAAATAAAAAAATCCATTTTAAATCTTTTTAAACGATTTTTAAAATGTTATTTCCCTGAGAATTTGGTCAAAATTATAATATTTTTTGATAAAAAATAAATTTTCTTGAATTTTAATCAAATATTTTTTAGGCTTTTACTTAAATCTAGACATGTTTTTTTGGAAATTAAAAAAAATGATAAAATATATTCATTTTTGCATTCTGCAACATTTTTTTTAAATCGGAATAAAAATTTAGTTTAATTAATCTTAAAATCAAATCTAAATTTAGGGTATTTTTAGACTCTTTTAGTTCGTAACGTAGTAAAAAAATCGGCCTATGTGTGGTAATAGAAAATATTTAAAAAAAAAGCAGCGTAAAAAGTAATGATTAGTAGAAAAAATTTATAAAAATTATAAAAATTCGATAAAGTCGAGTTTCACAATCAATTATTAGATTAATTATTTAAATTTGATAAAGTAACAAAGTTATGTCATTTTAGAATAAAAAGTAAAAACAAAAATTTATAAAATAAAATTATTAAATTAAACAAAACCATAATTAAAAAAAAAAATAAAAAGGATAATTTTTGCATATTATTTTTATTCCGTTGGTAAAATAGATGGTTTACAAATCGACCGCTTTTAACAATAAAATATATTTCAAATTTTTTTTTTTTTTTGTTTATGGTTCTTTTTAACTCCAAATTTAGATTTTAAAAAATGAACTTCTGTCAATAAGTTTGTTTTTATTTCTGATATTTTATTTTTATTTTATTTTATTTCATTTTATACTTTTTTATATTCTTTGCATAATTTACTATCGTTTTGTGTTTTTTATTTTACTAGTAGTAGTAATTATTCTAACTCTTTGCAATGAATTTCCTTAGATGACATGTAGAGAATTTTATCATTAATACTTTTTTATTTTTAATTCCATTTTTTTATAAGTTTCTGCTTTTATTGTATTTTATTCATGTATCTACTTTTTTTATTTTTTAAACTAAAAAAATTTTAGCTCAGAACAGATTAAAAAGTAAATTAATAAAAAATTTAGCGCAGTTGATTAAGACACTTTATTTATTAAAATTTTTGTATAAACGTCATGTTTATAGTCAAAATCTCTTATTTTGCTCAAGAATTTTTTTTTAATTTAATTTTGTTTTGCTTTATCATTACTACCCTTTTATCTAATAGATAGATTAGATATGTCTGGTGAGTCTATATTTATTTTCATAAATTATAGATTACAAATTTACTTCATTTTGTAAAATTACGTGAGATATTGAATGAAAAACTACTGTTTGAAGGTGCTTCTGCCTTTTATATAAATTAAGGTATTTATGCACTTATAGTTCTACAAGACTTTAATATTTTTACTAAACTTATTATTAAATTTTTTTTTAATTAAAAACCTCAAAAATTCTAAAAAAAAAATTTTTCGGCATTTTTAAAAAAGTGTCCATGCAATGTTTCATAAGGATGAAGCTCCATTTAATTTTATCGTTTCAAATTAGCTTAATTTGAAAAACTTTTTTCATAGAAATATTGAAAATGACTTTTGAAACAGCTACAATTTGTAGCATTTGATCATCGTTAAAAAAGATGAAAATGAAAAAAAAAAATAATAAATTTGATCATCGATAAATTGGACCAGATGCTTCATGAATTTGATCAATGGAACATAGTGGAAATTTTGTTGGAATCGGACAAGAAGCTATTGAATTAAAAGAAACTTGATGAATTAATTGAATTTAAAAATCTTTAATATTATGAATAAAATGATATATTACTTGTAAAAATGTTGGTTAGACCACTCTTAAAGCATTTATTGAATTAGACTTGCTCTATCCTTTTAAAATAAAAAAAAGTAAATTAAAAACTAAGTAATTAATAATTGAAACACTAAAAATACAAAATTTTTGAAAAATTTTAAAGTTTGTGTACACTAAAAGTTAAATGCCATATTTTAGTGAATGCATAAAGGACCATCGACCCCATGTCTAAATCAACTAAAATTAAACTCATGCAATTCTATCCGAATTAAAAATATTTAGAGCGGAATCAATTTCCAACATTCTAAATTATCAACGCATTAAAATTCAAAAATTATAAACTAGTGCTGCATTAAAAAGTTAAAAATTACATTTTCAAAAACAGATTTTCCGGTTTTTAGTACAGGATTAAAATCGAAAATAAAATAGATTTTAAATTATTTTAAACTATTTTTTATTTAAAAAAAAAAAATAAAAAATCTTAATTTTTGATGCGGCCTCAAAATCGATATTTAACATTTTTATTATTTATTTTTGCTTCGCCAATGTTTAAGGTAAAACTTGAAATTATGATGTTTTTATGTTGAAAAATAGATAGTAAAATTTTAAATATTTGATAAATTTGATTTGATTTGAAAATTAATACAAACCAAAAAATAATTTTTGAAATATTGTTTGCTTGAACTTCTCCGTTATATTCTAATTCCTTTATAAACATTCAAAATGCTCAAATTTTTGATAAATTATTTCTCATGCTTCCTCAATTTTTTTATTTTCATTTCACAATCGGTTATTGTACTCATAATTCTCTTTTCATAATGAGATATTCATCAAAAGGTATTATCAACTAATCCTTTTTTGTTTACAAATCTTTATTAAACAATTTTTAATTTGAAATTAAAAAAAGATTATTTTTTAATTTTTGATTCACCATTATAGCAATTGCGTAATCTATCATATTTGAATATATTTTTGGGTACGGAGTTATAGTTTACCGTCGAATTTAAGCTTGATGAATAAAATTCTTAAAACAAAAATTAACTTTTTTTATTCAACTTAATGATTGTTGAAAGCCTATTTATTGAAATGAAATGACACTATAATTATTATTTCCTCTCGAACTAAAGAATTTGTCAATTTTGCGATTATTTCCGATAATCAATGATTTTTGAGTATCACAATAGCTAATTTATTAATTTCAATAGTCTAAGAGTTAAATACAATATTTTTAATTATTTTGCAAAAAGAGATGATAAAATATTTGTCGGAAATTCTTTTTTAATATCTTAAATTGTTTTTTCTCAAGTCGTCTTACTAAAAATCATTAAAGTTTATCAGTTTAACTTTTAATTATTAATAAAACATATTTCTGAAATTTTCCATTTATTTCAAATATTATAATTTCTATTATTTCAAGCTTCATTTTTTGAGATTAGAGAATGGTTTAATTGAAGATTCTGGTGAGACAAAAAAATAACAAAAATTAGTTTCTTTAAAAAAAAGTAATCTAACTTGAACAAATATGTAAACGCTCTATTGCTTCGTATCGTTTTCTGTAAGATCCATATTAAAAATAATTTTTAGGCTCATTTATTAAGACTTTATGAGGGATTAGTGTGAATTTCTAATTTTTTTTAATTTTAATTCAATAAAAAAAATATTAAATAAATCTAATAAACTTGTTTAAATAAAAATTTCTAAGACTTCTTTTTCATGATCATATAGCTGGTTAATCGAATATCTAAACACATATACGTGTCTTAAAAAATTTGAATATATTTTTCAATAGATTTTCTTCAAAGGTAACTAGCAGAGTTGTGATACGGAATCAGTTTAATTTTAGAATTTGAGTCTAATTAAAAAGAAAATATTTTATTTGGTTTCCTTAAGTTAAGCTCGTGCTTTCGTTCTCTTTAGCTACAATGATTATTGATCCATATTTTGGTTGACTTAATAAACATTCGAGTCATGAATTCTTTGCATCAAAATAATTAAGATATATGCCATAATTGGTTTTAGAAAAATAAAACTTGAATGGAATCTAAATTGGATAAATTATATGCTTGAAATTTTTTTTTCATAATGGATCGAAAGAGATATGCAAGCGTTATGACAAGAATAAAGGAATAATTAAGCTACTTGAGGCATTAGAAGCAAATTATCAAAGTAATTTAATTCTAAATACATATTTTTTGATCAATCAGTGTTTAGAAATAATAGAAAATAAATCTAGTTATTAGTATGCTTTTTTCATTTAATAAATTATTAATTTGCAAAAATATATTCAAATAATAGTTAAATTGACTAGTGATGCATTCAATTGAAATTATTGAAGAAAATTTTTCATCAAAGAATTCAAGTTAAATCAAACTATCCATCTTCTAGTTAATTTAAATTAATTTTAGAAGAAAAAATGTTCAAAAAAGTGTCTAGATAAAAAACAGTTTTAGCAAATATGAAACTAAAATTATTAATTTTGCCTAATAAAAATAAAATTAATATTTGAACTAGGACTATTTAATTAGATAATTAAATTAAATTTAATAAGATCGTTTTATACCTCTGTGTGTTTAATTATATGCAACAGCAGCTCGGATTTGAATTTACCTAAATAAATTATTTGCAAGGAAACTCTCTCACACTCATAATCAAAACGAAAAATTTAGACATAAAGGGATCCAACCAGCATTTATTAGGAATTTATTTAGATTTTAAATAATGGAATTAATCAGATTTTTTAAATCCGACCGAATAATGATCTTAATTTTTTTAATTAAAAATTTATGTCCTATGTTATGTGGCTAGTTGCCCTGTATTTTTACAGGAAGCAATGAATTTAAATGAATTTTTGTGAGAAATAGAAACCGGGCTTAAATAAGTGATAATTTTTTTTTCCTAAAATTTTTCTCCTGTAACCACTTTAATAAATTTTATAATCAATTAAAAATTTTTTAATATTATTTTAAAAATAAATTTAAATTTAGCTTATCTTCCATTATCACTCAAAAGACCAAACACAAAATAGTACTTATTTAGAAAGCTAATTTGTGATAAATTTCTAACAAATTTTTGTTTAATCTGATAGATTTTAGTTAAGTTAACAGAAAATAAATTTTTTTTGTCAAGCCTAATATAACTTCCAAAAAATATTTGCACTTAAAGAAAGTGTCAAATTGACACCGGTTATCAATTTTTTTTTAATTTAAAAAATAATTTAGATAGAAAACCACCAAGACTACTCTAAACCGCTTGCGCCTTGTTTCCAGGCTCGTATTTTAATAACACGTGTTTTTTTTTTACTTTTTTTCTTGTTAATGTGCAATTTTTGAATTAAGGAAATAAAATAATAAAGAGTCTAAAAATTCTAGTATTAAATAATGCCCAGTGATCGCCTTAATTCAAGCCAAAATTACTGTGCATTATTTAATGGAAGAAAAGTCAAATTTAAGTCCAGAAAAATATTTTTTTTTCAGATTTTTTTAGATAAAAAATCAGAAAAAATTCGCTTTATTTCATAAATAGTAGTAGACAAGAGCTGATGGTGTTTAAATATAAAAACCTTTAGAGATATGTTTAACTCAAAAAGCTGAATTTTCTCTTTTTTTTCAACATGATTTATTTGTTCAATTTTTTTTATACCCTTAAACGGAATTAAAATTTGACTGACTGATGATTGGAATAAAATTATTCTTTTTTGAATCTATTACAATTAGTTCGGTTCACTTAATAAAAAAAAATTCAATTTTTTGTTTCAAAACAATTAATCCAAAATATCTTCTCCCACTAACATATTGAATAATTCGCCCCTCACCTCTTTTTACGGAATATTTTCAATTAATCTAATCTGGGTGATATTCAAATAGAAATACATTAAAGGAAGCTTTGGAAATAAATAATTTTATTTTTTAA
Organism: Brachionus manjavacas; assembly: GCA_019054805.1. Taxonomy (NCBI): domain Eukaryota; kingdom Metazoa; phylum Rotifera; class Eurotatoria; order Ploima; family Brachionidae; genus Brachionus; species Brachionus manjavacas. Next base: position 7,749,014 of record JAHQIY010000003.1, on the reverse strand, counting down.
TTAAACAATAAAGTTAAATCTTGTTTGCAGTTGTATCTCACAGTAGTTTTAATTGCTTGTACCACGTATTATGATTATTTAATACAAGCGAGCGAAGAAATTTTTTGAATTCTTAATCGCTGCATATCATTATGGTATTTTTTATTTTTATTTTTCTCTATCTATTTAACAAAGAATTCCAAACTATTTGTTTCGGCATCCTCGGGTATTTGGGGGCGGGCGCAAAGTGACTTCATGCTATGAAGCAACATCAGGTCCGATCAGTCCACTGGTCTCAAGTTTCGGCCATCTAATCTCTACATCCACTCGATGCGTACAAACATGATTTTCAAAATATCAAATTACGTTTATGATAATTCGTTCTATTTGGCACAAAGAAAGTTTACAATGAGAATAAAGATACAAAATACCAAAAGGAAGAGTGAAATTAATTTTTATGTTAGATAGAGTTTTATTTATTTTAGCAAAGCAAGAACTTAACCCGTTTAAGTTAAACATAAGTGCTAGTTTTGCTAGTTGTTTATAATTTATTAATCTAGATTCTTTTGGGTTTAAATCGAATTATCATGATAAGTTTATCTTATTTCTCAACCGATTCGATTCCATCGAATAGATAGTTTTCTAGGTCAGGTCTAGTTCGAGCCATGCCGAAGATTTTCCACTATATATTCATACGTTTCCTCACTAAAACAAATTCAAGATTAGCTATGCAATTGAGACAGATCAATGTTTTTCCTTTGGGATGAATCGGACGCGCTCCAAATCACCGCTAAAACCAAATATTCTGGAGCCTTCATGTTCATTTAGTTGAGATAATATCTTATCTATAAATCTCTGAGGGTTCATAAATCAAAATTCAGCTTTTTTTTCTTTCTAGAAAACAGTTGAGAGCCCGACTTTGAATAATGAAGCTTGGCCATCATATAAAATAGTTTTTCGAGCGTAAAATTTAAATTTAAATAAATTATTGGGAAAATATACGGGAAACTTAAACTAGTGCTTTTTTCCTAAATATATTCATATGGAAATTACTTTTTTTTTTAATTTATTTAAAAAGGCCAAATGCTTGGTAGTTTAAATGTTAGGCAAAATAGCTCTGTATCAACGAACATTAGTTTTCTTCAAGTTGGATTAAACAAAAGGAGGTAAGTTGATTTCAAAAAAAATAATAAATTTTTATTTTAATTATTATTAAAAATAATGGTTAATAAACCGGGCTTCTATTTGAAGGAAAAATAATTAATTTAGACTGGAAATTTTTTTATTTAAACTTCAAAATTAAAAGTATTTCAACTTTTTCGATGACTATGACTAAATTGGTAAAAATGCGAACATGTTTATTTCGAGTCAAATAATCTCAATTTTTTTTCAACTTTAGGAAAATATTTTTTAAATTAATTTTCAAATAGTGAATTTAAATTTAAAAAAAAATAATTTTTCTTTCAAAATACGGTTTATTATTTGGGGCTCTTTAATAAATTGGCAATGAAACATTGCTTAGAGACTTTTTTTAATTTAAAAGATTAATCTGTTCGTAGAATAAATTAATATCCAATTTAAAATTTTTTTTATTTTTTTTTAACTTCAAAAATTTTTAGTTTTTAAATTTTATATTCAATCGACAGAGAGTATAAGACTTTTAAAAAAAAAAATTAAGCATTTATAGAGCCCCTAATGATAAACTGTAGTCAGACTTATAAATTTCGAGCCTAATTACCTGCGTCGAATTTTATCAATCTAAATGATTTGATTTTTAAATTAAAGGTGGTAATTTTTTTACAGTTCTTGGGTAAAATTTTGTTTATAAATTTTTGTTATCTGAGTATAAATTTAAAAAATGTTCAAAATTAGAATGTGTTAAACTAAAGTTTATGATTTGGAGTACTTTAGAGAGTTAGTTAAAGAAAATTTAACAAGATTTTCAAGTTAAATAATTAAAATTTAGCCTCAAAATTTATTAAATTAGATTTTTATTGTGAAAAATTGAAAACTTAAATGTTCAAAACTTTAACATAGATTTGTTAATCATTATAAAATTTTCAGTATTCAATAGAAATTTTCAAAGGATTTTAATTTTTTTTAATGCTTAATTCATGATCAAAAAAAAGATGCTTTTCTATTTGAAAGGTAAACTAACCTTTATGTGTTGCTAGAATTATTAATTCCCCATTTTTGAACTTAACTTAAGTCAAAGTGAGAATTTACTATTTTAAAAATTTAAAAATTAAAGGATTTTATAGCTAAATTAAATTATCAAAAGGAACCAAAAAAAATTTTTTTTCGTTTTTTTTCGTTCCCTAAAAGATTAATTATATTATCTAAATCAAGTTAATTTATTAATTGGAGAATTTTTAAATTTAACTCTCTAAAAAACATTCTATCTAACTAATGTGAAATATTCAAATATTCAAAAAAAATACGATTAATGGTTTGGAGAGGCTTCGAGTGTAGAAAGTTAAATTCTATTTATTCTAATAATACTTTAATAATTAGCTAAATATTTTTTTAAACAAAATAATTAATCAATTTATTTTTGTTTATTTTTTTTTCATTTTCAAACAAAAAAAAGCTCAACTAAAGCAGAGAGGCGTTGGGCTGAAAAAGTAAATATTTGGATACAGAAAAAAGCTTGTTTATTTAAAAACCGGAATTAAAATTTTGTGTTTATCAGGAAATTTAGCAGTGAGATTGCACAATTAGGCGAATTGGTTCAAGATTTTAATCATATGGAGCATGTGTTATAGATTAGCTTTGCTCGAACTGGATGAGTCATAAAAAAGCAATTAAGGGCCCTGTTTGCGATCGGCGCATAAATTCAAGATTAAGATCAAATTCACCAGATAATCGGAATTAAAATGGGCAAAAACGCGATCAGTGCCAGCGAATTTGATGAATCGAGTCTAGCAATCCCAGCAGAACATAAACAATAAACTTAATTAAACATACGGCACATAACTTGAGCCACAACTTAACAATCACGCAATTCCGAGAGCAGCAAATTTGGTTGTTTTTTGTTTCCAAAAAAATTCTCTTTCGTGATTGTAAAAAATTTCAAAATTTCTAAACAAGATAATCAACTAATTAATTGATAATTTGTAATAGTGTTTTATTATTATTATCATTTTTTATGTGAACATAAATTATGCTTTTGCTCTTCCAAATCAAAAGTTATTTACAATATTAGATAGCGATGTCAGAAGCAGAGAGAGGTTCTCGGCACAATTTGCAACAAGCATTTTTAATTTACAGGGTTAATTTTCAAGTCGATTAAAAGAAGATATTGATTAATTTGAGCGCGCTTTGGTTCCGGGCGCTAATGATCCATTATCATAATAAATCAAGTCCTACAATTCACAGCGCATCTGATATTTTCCCCTAACTTGTTAAGTTTAATTAGAAAAAAATCTTTTCAGACAAGAGTTTCCAATTTTGAAATGATAAATTTTTGTTTAAACCAAAAAAGCTATAATTAACTATCATATCTCTTCTCTTTTTTTTGTTGCTGCTGCTGCTGTTTTTTTTCATTTTGCGTTTCATTTCAAAAATGTCAAGTAAATATTTGCTCTTTATTGGTAGCAGATAACTTCAAATATTGTTCCATCTACAATTAAATAGACAAACAAAATTGAGTGAAAGTTTACACAAATAATTTTTTTTTAGTTTTTAATCAAGAGAAACAATTGCTCTGAGCTAAAATTTATTTTTTATTAGGCTTAAATTATCATTTTTATTTTGTGGTTGTTGTGTTGTTTTTTTTTGTTTGAATAAAAACATTTCAGAACTGAAGACTGGCAGTAAGAAAAAATCCGACCCAACTCTTTTTTTTTCTTTCTAATCTTGAGCTATTCAGTCTGCTAAAAACATTCCAGATCAATTTTTCTATCTATTACTAATTCACAATGAAAAATAACAATGCCAAGCCAAATATAATCGATTAGATTATAAATCGATTTGAGGCTTAGGGAAAACAATGAATCTTTTGAACAAAAAATTTACATTATTATTTAGATATCTGTTTGAAGAATAAATATTCAAAGTCTTCCACAAGCGGCTTACAGACAATTATGAGCGAGGCAAGCGAAGTTAGCCCGACCAGCGTTCAAGCTGAAAAGTCAGACGTGGTGGAGGACAAGGGACCCGCACCCTCCCTGTCAATAATTGTGTCCAATTCGGAGCAAGAAACCTACCAACAGTTTCAGAATGAAATATCCTCACTGAACGCTTCTAGTCAAGAGTCCACTTCTACCAGCCCGTCACTGTCCAATTCCTCCTTGGCCAACTCTAATCTAATAACACCATCATCGACCGGTTCCACTGATCTGTCCAAGACCGAAGAATCAAGCTCGTTTGCTACTGATCACAACAATAACTCAAGCACCGCTGGCCAAGTCGCCAGCCAGCCCAAGCGATTGCATGTGTCCAATATACCTTTTCGGTTTCGCGATCCAGACCTCAGGGCCATGTTCGGGGTTAGTTTTAAAAGAAATCAAATTGAATTTTTTGGGCTAATTTTTTTTTAAATAGCAATTTGGAGAAATTTTAGATGTGGAAATTATATTCAACGAAAGAGGCTCAAAGGTATAAAATGCAAAATATTGTATCTTAGAAATTCACCAATTTAAAACTTAAAATAGATATTTTATGGCAAAATGAAAGACTAGGAATAATGAGCATTTAATTATAAAAGTATTTTTAAGTTTTAAATTAAGTATTTCAAGCTCTGTTGGCTAAATTAACCTATTGATGACTAGTCTAAGCTGAATGTATTGTTGTTCTGACAAAAAATAAAATACTGAAACGCATATTTTTATTGCTAGATGTTGAATTTAATTGTGGAAGCTAACTGATTCCGAACTTGATTAATCATTTGATTGTAGTCATATCTTGGGAGAAAAAGTGAAGAAAATTTTTTTAAATTAAAAAATGTCCCAAAAGAATTAATGATTTTTTGTCATTTAAATTAAAGCAAGAAAATAATTAAGAAAAGTGGCAAGAAATAAGACAAAAGAATTCGGAAATAAAAAGAAAAATTTATTTAACTTTATTATGAGAAAAAAAAAAGATTCCAAGTAACTTTAGTCATAAAAAGATCTTTAAATTTAAGGTTTTTTGAAAAATAAAACAAATCAAAGAAAAAAATGTGCTTTTGAAAAATATGCAAATTTTGCAGAAATTAAATTTCAATGTAATCTAGCGGAGTGGATTTTTCAGAGATTTTGCACATCATTAGCAGACTTTGACAATTGATGCAACTTTGAATTTTGCACCATGCTGCATTCACAGAACTAATTTAAACTTTTAGAAAAAAAGTTATTTAATTTTTTTACACTTAGTTTAAAAAAAATTAAATAACTTTTTTTTTGTAATGAACTTCACAAAACATAAAAATAAATTCGAATAATTTATATTCTAATAATTATAGAATATAAATTAAAGTTACATAAAAAAGTAATAAGAAAATTTAAACTTCACTTTTGCTCTTTAGATAAGAAATTTGGTGCACGGCAACAATTTATTTATCACCCTCTGCTCATTACTATTCAAGTTTGTAGATTAAAACAAGTTTTTAATTAGTATTAAAAAAACACTAAGCTAAACATTAAGACCGAAAGAGATAGAGGTTGAAATAATTTGGTTTAGCTTCTTGTAAATTTGTTGCTTTTTAGCTTTTCGACATCAACTTTGTTTTATAATCGAAGCTCATAAAAATATCCTTTTATATGTTGTGAGTTTTGTCATAAAAATAATATAAAAGCAAAAAACTAAATTGAATGATTATTTAAATTTTATTTTTTATCAATTAATCTAGGGTTTTGGCTTTGTTACATTTGCAACAAGTACTGATGCTGAATTAGCACGTGAAAAACTTCATGGAACGATTGTTGAGGGACGAAAAATCGAGGTGCATGTTTATTTTATTTTTATCTTTAATTTTGTTTCTATTAAATCAAATTAATTAGAAAAACATTGATTTGATTTTAGATGATATTTACTGCATGAGATCCATTTTTTTGCCAGTGCCAAAAACTAATATTTGCCTTTTAGGTTAATAATGCTACTGCACGGGTCCAAAATCCGAATGCAAATCCATTAAATAATCTGCTAAAGAACGGTTTACTTCAAAAGGGTAAATTGATAAATCCGGCAGCTTTTGGTGCTTCTCGATTATATCCAACTGCCGACTTGGCCACATTAAATGCGCTCAGAGCCATGAATCATTTGGGGATGCCGCAAATTGCAGGTGCAGGTCACACTTTCATGCTTAGGGCTCAGAATGGGGCGCTGATTAATGCTACGCAGCCAGCTCTTTTGGCCCAATTGACTGCTAGCCAAGCTCTACTAAATGGCTCAGTCGCCTCTGCTAACCCCCTTCTGAACGTAGCCAATTTAAATTTTGCTCTTAATCAGCAGCGATTAATCAGACCCACAATGGGTCAGCAAACAATTAATTTTCAAAATTTGACAAATTTCCCCCTCAATAATGCTACTCAAGCACTTAATCAAAATTCATCTAGTCAAAATTTACTGCAAAATATTCAAAATAGTCAAAATGCTGGTTCTCAATCTGCAAATCAAAGTGGGGGAATTAATGCGGCGTTATTAGCCGCCGTAAATTCAAATCAAAGAAACTCTCTGAACCTACCTGCGGGATACTCGTAAGATTAATTAATGAGAAGATTGAGGTTAAGAACAATCATACAGAAGCAATTTGTAGATAAAATTTTTATTAAGATGCCATAATTAATGCTAAATCTGCTTAGGCTGTAAATAAATTTGTCAACTTTAAATGCGGTCTCTGCGAAAATTAATTAAATAAATATAAAATAAAATTTGAAAAAACAATCAAAAAAAGAAAAAAAGCTTTAAAGACCCTGTATAAAAAATTTTAAAATTTTTAAAAACAAATTATTTTTTATTTATTTATTTAATTAAAATTTAAGTCCCATGGAAAAATTGAAATATTATTATACATAAAAAAGGGTAGAAAAATTCAATAGATAAATAAATTTATATTTTAAAATTAAGTAAAGAATTCAGTTTATCAAATACACAAAATTCGATTAAGTAAAAATAGTATTTTATCAAGTCAGTTAGTCCAGCATTGTTACATTTGAAGCACCATTCAATCAAAAAACACTGAATGCTAGTTCGTATTCAGTGCAATTTATATAAGTTTAAATTAGTATAAACTAGGAATGAAATAGTTGATACGATTATTTTTAAATTTTAATAAAATATCTAAGTATTTTATTTAATCTTCAATCAAATAAAATTTAAAATGCATTGATTGATGGTGATTCTTTAAACTAAAATGTGAATATACAGAAGTGGTCTGAATATCTGAAAAATTTTTTAAATCAAAAAATTCTGTTTTATTCTTTTAATTATATAAGAGCGAGAAATAAAATCAAAATTAAATTTAATGAATTAATATCCAGCTTAAGTAACTTAAACATTATCTAAAATACATTCAGAACAAATTTATTATCATTCTGCAAATTGCTCCTGTCCGATTGCTTTTAACTTTACTCTCTTAATTATAGATTTTGTGAAATTTGGTCCAAGAGAACAGAAAAAAAATGGAAAAAATGAAATAGCTTCTTTTGTAATGAATTTCACAAAACCTGATTAAAGAAAAAATAAAAATAAATTTTCTTGAAAATTTAGATTCTACACTGACCATTTGGTCAATCAGTCGCCAAGCAATAACAACGCTGACCTTCGACTTAATCAATTGCAATACTCTTCATTAGTGGGTATCAACAATTCAGTGCTTAATGCATCTCAGCAAACTAGTCCAAATTCTTCTAATATTCAATCTCAAAATCAGAATCTCATTGGAACTCATAGTACCAACAACTCGAATTTAGGTGGTCTTATGATCGGAACTAATCAAAATCATAATTCAAATCCAAATGTTACTTCACCAAATAATACTCAGACAATCAAAAATGCTCAAGTTAACTCAAGCCAGAATCAGGCGAACAATCAAAATCTTTATCTTTCTAGTTCACCAAACAATGTCAATTCAGCCGTTCAGCAACTACAGTGAGTTTTGAGTAGAAATTAATTTTTGAATGTTTTTCTATAATTTTTTTTAGGCAGCTGTATGGTTCTGATTCTTATCTAACAACTACGGCTGGTCAACCATTAGCTCAAGTTATGGGCTATCAAGTAATGATTAAAATTAAAAAGATAATTTAAAAAATTTAATGATTGAATTCTAGGCAGCAATTAGAAATACGCCGGCGAGTTTTCGGTATACTCCGTATTAATTTATTAATCAGCAAACAGTAGGACCAATAATCGAAAACTTGCTATTTGACAATTTTAAGAAGTGTGTTCATAGTTTTGAGATTAATGTCCAAATTTATGCAAATTTAAAAACATTATCTCATCTTAAAAATTGGTGCTTTTTTTTGTTTCGAATGTTTTTTTCACGGTATGCATGAAGCTTTGATACTTTATCATTTTGATGTAAAAACTTAACTAAACTATGAGAATTTCTAGTTTTTAACTTAAAAAATTTTTAAGTATATATTTTTTTAATGTAAATGCTGGTTATTTTAAAAAATTAAATCACTTTGTTTTTTGTTTTCTAGTTCAAAAGGTTATCAAATTTTAGGAATGATAATTTAAAAAAATGAATTTTAAGCTTTGGTTTTTTTAATTAAAAAGAAAATATTTTAAATAGTGTTAAATGAGTTTTTAAAATTACTTTAGTCAAAATAAAAATTTAGTAACAATTTGTCTTTTTTTATTCGCGAATAATACATAGAAAACAAGAATACCGAAAATAGGGTTATTTTTAACAATAATAAAATTATTAAATAGTGTCAAATATAATTAAAACAAATGCTTTTTTTATTTATCTGCAGCAAAATAAACAAAACGAAACCATTATACGACGATGACAAAGCAGTATAGAAGAGATAATGCTGCACTTTAAATGCTGATAACAAAGAAAAATATTTCAGATGAGAAAAAAAAATGGAATAGCTGAATCTATAAAACTTTGCTAAAGCAAAGAGAACTCGGAAGAAACAAGAAGAAAATATTAGAGTTACTTACCAAAGCCTTCTGAAACAACCACCCATCTCACCCATTTTATTTTATTTTTTTGAATAATTTTCAATTATTAGAAACAAAAAAAATCCAGATTATTCTATGTCAATATATTTTTTATTTAGAAATTAACAAAACAAAAAAAAAAAAAATGAAATTAACTTTTTCCTTTTAAACTTTAAAATTTTTTTTTGTTTCTAACTTGATTTTTTTACTTTCATCACCGAAGTGGTGTTTTAATAAATAAATATACTTTAAAATAAAAACAAAAAAATTTTGAATAAAATAAAACCAGAATTCGAAGCAATAAGCGAAATCTTTGTTGTCATTTATCATTTGAGTGTATTCTATTTCCTTTCTAGACTCTAGGATATTTGAGGTAAATGTGAATGATTTTTTAAGCGAAGAATAACAAATAGTTGCAGGTGTCCCTAAAGACTCAGTAATTAGTCCTCTTTAATTTAGAAAATATATTAATTACATCCCCAAAAGAAATAAAACAAATAATGAATACTCTCTACTTTTCGCAGATGATCTAGTTGCATTCTTCATTTACAACTAATAGGGAAACCTAAAACATTATAACCTAACACCAACAAACCAGAACAACGGCTTATTGAATGGAAAATGAAGATATCAGTTGAAAAGTCTTGTTCAGTAGCGTTTTCTAAGTACAAGAAAGAGAGTGATAATTTTAACCTAAAAATTTATGGAATAGAATAGTGAGCCAAAAGGAAATAAAATTTTTGGTATTAAATTTGATTCTAAACAATTATTACTAATTACTTTTGTATAAGAATGCAAATTTTGTTTCTTTTTGTTTTATTTTCAACAAATAAAATTATTCCTTACATCGGTATTTTTGTTTATATTATGCATGAAAATAACATAGGTAATAATTATATGAATCTTTTATCTAAAAGAGCTAATGATTCGCAAAAAATAACATTCCAAACTTTTTTATGTTTAAAAAAAAATTCAAAGCTTCTCATGAAACTTATCATATTCATTTGTTTAAGTCTACTTACTTTAATACCCAAATTATCCAAAGAAAGAGCAGTCATTCTAACTAAAAATTCTATATTCTTTTGAAATAAAACTAATTTTTTTTTAGATTTAATTAAAGACACAACTCTTTTAGGATTATCATTCAAGTTAAGCAAAAGAGGCTCTAAGACTGACCCTTATGGGACTTATTGCATCCAGTCATTCAGATATTTAAGATCCTAAATAATAAGTTATTAAGCTTAGTTGAAATTATTTTGAATTCAAAGTCAAAGTCAGACTTTGACTTCGCTCAAGTCTACTCTAGTCAACTTAATTATTTTCACGCTATAGCATTAGACCTCATCGTTCTAGATTAACACCAAATTACTTAGAAAAATTAACACTGATAAAATGTAATTTAAAAACATTGAAGTAGAAGTAAGGGGTAGGCTTCAAGTCGCGATTTGCATGCAGGATGATGCAAAACGCGAAGGGTGACGACACCCTGTATGGTAGCCACTTGCCGTAATTAAGTTGCTGTTTTTTCAAGCTTGCTTTTGAAGCCATTGTTCCTTTTGGCGGTGATGATGGAGTCGTAAAGATCGTTCCAGTCATTGATTATTCGGTTGTAGAAAAAGATATGTCGTTGATTACAGTTCTTCACCAATTTTCGCCTCAATCTCGCTCTTCCTTTGCCTCTTGGCGCAGAAATGGAAGTCGAGGCGGCAAATTCAACATGTTCTATTCCTTTTGCAATTTTAAACTGCTGTATCAAATCGCCCCTCAATCGCCTCGCCTTTAGATTGGTCAAATCCAGCTTTTTGCAAAGTTCAACATAGTTTAGGTCTCGAAGAAGACCAGGAACCTTTGTCGCCCTTCGCATTACGCGCTCGACCAAGTTGAAATCTCCGTTTTGGTTTGGATTCCAGACTGAAATTGCAAATTCGACATGTGGTCTTAGGGACGTAGTGATTAGCTTCTTCTCACCGATTGGTTTCTTGTTCTAAAGGACTTCTTTAGAGTATCCAAGCACCTGATTACTATTGAGTTTACCACAGTGCATGATTCGGCATTTACTAATATTAAGCTTCATCGACCAATCATTACACCACTTCTGCACGGCCTCTAGATCGCGTTGAAGCCTTAAACAGTCTTCAACATTACGAGCTGTTGTCAAGATGTTGCAGTCAGCGGCAAAAATTTTGCAAGTATTCAGAAAAGTATCTGGTAAGTCGTTGATAAATATAATAAATAAGGAAGGTCCGAGAACGCTGCCTTAAGGAACTCCAGAGCGCTCTCAAAGTCTTGAAAGGCTATGTCAACTGGAACCTTTCTTTTCTGCTTAAGTTGAGTGTATTGAAATCGATGGTTTCAAGTAAATTTGTCGTAAATGATTTTCTCGGGAGAAATCCGTATTGCTGTTTACTAATAAGTTCATTCGTTCGCAAATGAGACATAAGATTGGTATGTACTATTGACTCCAACGTCTTGCAGACAATTCTCGTGAGTGAGATTTGTCGAAAGTTGGCCGGATCTAGTCGGCTGCCTTTTTTGGAGAAGGGGCTAACATTCGCCTCTCGCCAAGAACTTGGAAGCTCATCTGGAAGGTGTCCAATGCAGTCTCAAAAGATCTCTGTGCGAACTCAGGGTAAATGGCGTTATCAATACTTTGTGTGAAAACAGAGCTAAATTGATTGTTAAGGGCGTTCGCCAACAATTCACCATCTGTTTGAGTCACTCCAGATTTGTCAATAATTGCAGAGACATCTCTCTTGTTTGTTGCTTGCTGTTGACATAAGAAAACAGCCGCCTCGGATTTTTTTTTGTCTTTAGCCATTTCAAGCTCATACGATGCTATTTTATGGCGTATTTGCTTCCTCAGTTCGTTGCGTACCCGTTTGTACTCGCATACAAGTTCTAAATTGCGCCATTTAGTTCTTCGACATGAATGCCAAAGATCGCATTTCGTTTTAACCATTTTTTCAACTTCTCGATTAAATAATGGTGTTCTCTTCTTAGTCTGAGACTTCCTGATTGAAATGCATTCCTCACATGCTTCGTTGTACTTAACAAGAAACTCCTTGTAAGCTTCTTCTGCTGATTTGTTCTTAAATAGTCTGTACCAGTCTACTCGTGATAATATTAGGCTTAGTTGAATATACTTTCCATTTCGATAGTCAAGTTTGCCACTGTCAAATGAGCGTGAATAATTGAATTCTGTTGACAATTCGAAATTTACGGAAGCATGGCCTTGGTTTGCTTCTCCAAGTGGTGGATCGAGTCGAATTTCACTGATGATTCCAGTCTCGTCAGTTATTAATAGATTAAGAGTGTAAGTTGGGCGTCCATTTACGTCAAAAAATGTAGGTTCGTGAATGCACTGAGATAGGTCAAGATCGTTAATAGTTTCCCAGAATTTTTATGCGAGACGGCCCTTGGTGCATGTGGTATGATCGCTCGAAGGATACTAACTTTATCGTCAACATGCCCTAAGATGCCAGGAAAATTAAAGTCACCAAGCAACAACATGCTCTTAACTTTCTTGCTATCTAACTGCAACTGCGCGCTTTGCTGCGCCAAGTGCTGCGTTTATGGCATTAGCATTTAAAAAATGACTTTGAACGAGATTGGGTCGTTACTGTTTAAAGGTGGTCGATAAATGCAGCTTAAGAGAATGGCTTCCGATCCACGTAACAGCTGACATCATACTTGTTCCACAGAATCTGTTTCGAGACTACTCATTAATGGCTTATTATTCAGTTCAAAAGCATCTAGACTTTCGTGAACGTAGTATTGAAATTCGAAAACTAGATTTTATTTAAAATAAAAATTTTTAAAAAGAACTTTAGTCTTAACTTAACTTCAATAATACAAAATTTAAAGTCAAAATCCAGACTTAACTTTTGACCAACATTGTGGTAAGGGGACCAAACTGGTATAGCATATTCTAGATGAGATCGAATTAAGGCTGTGAATTAGGTTATGAATGAAATTCGTGTCCAAGTTATCATTTAAATTTAATTAAAAGTTTTTTTTAATTCTCTAAGAATTTGAGTCGCCTTCGCTACTGCATGACTAACATGCATGTTTATTTTCAGATTAGGCGCTAAATATGCTTCGTAATCCTTTTTTATAACTATTGGTATATTCAAGCATGTGCCTGGTTTATCTAAAATGAATACATGAAATCATTAGAGCTGGAATCAACAATAACTTGCTAACAAAAAAATGTATTTGCTCGAATTTAACGACATTTCGTTAAAGAATCTTTTTAAAGCTTTAAGAGCCTTTCGTTAATTCTTAAAATCCAGATTTAATGAAATGTCATGAATTGGGATAATTTATTTGTGGAAACAATATTTTTCAATTGTCAGCCCTGAAAAGCTTTTGAATAATTGATTTATAACGATTGATTTAGAATAATAAATTGTCTTAATCTTGATGACTCGATGTTCCGAGATCCCAAAGTAAATTTTTTCTCCAGTTTTACAAATTATAAAATAAATTTTCCTGATTTTTCATTTATGTAGAGTAATTATTCAGGAACGGAAGATCACGAAAATTTTCGCCTAATTCTCAGTAAGGACAAATGAAATTTCTTCCGTTCCAGGTTGTCATTGCTGCGGAAAAACGATATTTTATTATGGAAGCCAAGCAAGTGTAGGAATTTTTTTTAATGACTTGGACTTTAATTTGGGACTTTAAACAACTCTGAAAATTAGCAAATTTTAGTTGAAAATCTAAAAAAATTAAAAATTAAATTTAAACAATCCGATTTTTACTTGTAGGAAAATGAATGGATGTAAAGATTTTTAAAAAGACAAACTTTAAGCTATTTTGTTCTGTTTAAAAAAAAGAAAAAATTCAAAAAATTCAAGATTCTAAGATTACATCTTTTTTGAATTTGTGCTGATTGTGTATTATTTTCAATAGGTTTTTCGGCAAAGAGACCATTCCTTTTGAGTAGTTTGATTTACTTTTCTCTTTTTCTTTAAACGGTAATTTACGTCTAATTTTACATTAAGCTTTTATTAATTTGTATAAATTACATCATAATTGCTAAATCTGCCTTTCTTTTTTCTCAATAAATTTTCTGTTTTAGAATTTGTCTGATATTTTTTTCTTGATCTTTATAATGCTCTTTATTTTTTTTGGTCAAAATTTTTTCTAAATAAAATTTTTAAAGATAAAAAATACGTCATGATCAATTAATAAGTTTAATTCAACAGAAAACTTAAAATAATACCAAACTTTTATTTTTTTACTTAAAGCTTATCCATAAGATTAACTTAGATTTTATAAAAATCTAAAAGTTCCAAAAGATTGGGCCAGCAATTTTTATCCAAAATTTGTTTTAATTTTGAATTTGAATAATAAAAAATAACTAATTAAATTATTTTATTTGATTATATAAAAATAAAAGCATCAAATTATTTACAATTTATTTGATTCCTCTCAATTGAGGATTATTCTAGTCCAAACTTAATCGTTCACCCATAGCCACTGTCATAAGATTTTTTATATGCTCTAAAAATAATGAATATCACTGGAATTGTATTTATTTTTGGCAAAACGAGCTGGACTTTTATCATATCTGGTAAGGCGTCGAATTCGTGAATACCTTGCACTTGTAGTATTATTATCTTTTTGTGGTCTATAATTTCTAGAACTATTAAACGAGGCATTACTTTCATAAGCCTCATCGGACATGTATTCCGACGAACTTGAACTCTCTAATAGACTCATTTGGTCAAGCTCATTGACCTTATTCGAGCATAGATTGTCAATGTTATTTTCACATTTTAATAAGTTTTGATATTCAGCTTCTAAATTTTGAATTAGTCTACTTTTTGTGTTTATAATTTCGTCCAAATTGGACGAGCTTTTTTCTAAATAAATCATTTTTGACTTGTTTATCTCATACTGTCTATTTGATTCAATAAAATTAAAGTTCATTTGACTTTTTGAGTTGGAGTCTGTGTTGTGCTGATCTTGGTGACCAATTTGAGGCAGAGATTCGATCAAAAAATTATACTCGGCCTTTAGTCGGTCATAGTCAGTCTCCAATGAGTTGAGGTTTTGATAAGTAATATCCAGTTTTCGCTTGTAATAATCATGTTGAGCATTTAGAAAAAGATTTAGTTCTAGTTCTCGATTTAGGCTGAACTCGTCAAATTCTTCCTTATTCGATTCAAATTTATTTATTTTTTTCTGGTTGAGACACCGCTGAAGATCTAAAATTAAAAGCTTTCGTTTCACCAGCTCTTTGCTTTTTATTTCATTTTTTTTAATCAAATCCGAGTTAGATTCTTCGGCCTCATGCACTTCTTGTATCAGTAGCTCTAGCTTTTTGTTCTGTTCATCGAGTGCTTTCTTCTGACCATCTATTTCTGCCATCAGAGTTTTTAGTTTTTCTTCTCTATCTGAAGACTCAGCCTCGTTGGTTCGCACCAGATGAAACTCGATGTCCTCATCATTGTCCAAGAAGCGCAAATACGAAAATATAATTTCTACAGGCTTTTCATCAGGCGACATAATGCGAGGCAAACGACGATTACTTAATTTGCTGGTTTGAAAGTTTTCTATGAGCACAAAATTGCCATTCTGCTTAATCGAGTGTACTAGAGCTTTTACTATCTCTTCCACAGTTGTGTGCTCGCTCAGACCACACACGGTCCGAATGGTATTGTCTACGTGCACTTTTAGCTCCATTTAAATCTAAAATTTAAGAATTAATAAAATAAATAAACAAGGATTGGAAAGAATTTTAATCAAATTGGTAATCCAAAAATTATAGCAAAAAATTTACCTTAACTTAATATTAATTTCAATTAATTAACCAAATGGTCGCAATTCAAAACTAGTTTTTTCTCTCATTTATTTGTTTAAAAATCATTAGCAAAAATAAATTAGGACTAATGAACCATTCTTGTGAAATGAAATAGGCACTGTGTTGAGTTTCAAATTTTTAATGTTAAATAAAGATTTAAAAAATTATTCACATTTCTTCTAATTGACTTGTTATGTAATTAAATTTACAAAGATTTTTGGATATTTTGAATCTAATAACAAAAATGCTTAAGCGAAGAGACAAAAGAGTATTATTCCCAAAAACTCAATGTTTATTTTTTTATTAGTCTATTGTAATTGATAAACCGGTTCAGAAAAAAATATTTTTTTTAAACTTGTTCTAAGTGAAGAGAAAAAAAATTTGACCAAAATTTTATTCATAACATGTTTATTAAATCTGCAAAATATTTTTTACTTGATGATCACTAATCTGGTCACAAACGAAAAAAAATGTCATGTATCTGTTTAATTACAAAAAAGTCAATATATTTACCTGATAAAAAAATTGAACAAATTATTCATCCGAATTAAAATTAAATGCATTTAAATAGTTTCAAAAAAAAAACAGTTGTGCTAAATATTCTTGAAAAGTTTCGCTCAGATAAGACAGAGCATAATGATCCGCTACAATAAAATTATCTTTCTTAAAGTGACATTGTTTAATGAGAAAAATTAAACTAAAAAGCAAGTAAATCATCGTTTATTAAATTTAATAAATCCTAAAAAACCTACTATTTTTGGTTACTTAAAAAAATTAATTACAAATTTTTAATTACTTGTGTGCTTTTTCAAAGTTTGTTTTTTTGTGAAGTATTTTTGATTGTTTTTTGTTGAAATTTTTTTAATTTCACGCCTACTAGTCCAATAGACCCTAAAGTTTAATGGCTTTTTTGTAGATAGATAACAAAAAAAATACCAAGGTTTGAATATAGAGTCAAATTTATTTTCCTATAAATCAACATGTAAAGCTTGAAAGTATTATAACTATCGCTTTTCTGCATTTGCTCTTATCATCTAGACGTTCAAATATCGAATGAAGCTTAGATGAAATTTAAAATTTTGAAACATGATATTTAAAAATTTGAATTAGTTTTTCGGAAACCTTTTTAGTTAATATCAACAAAAACATGAAAATAAAAAAAACTGTGGCTTTTTTTTTTCTCATTATAACCTTGAATGATTCAGAAAAATTGAGCAAAAAAGCTGTTTGTTCAGATTAAAGCACTTTCAAGATTTATAAGCCCAAAATTTGTCTCTTCAATTTTCGTATCATGTAGGTTTTGCCTACCTTCGATCTAAATTGAAACAACATTAAATATTTTCAAAATATCCAGTTTTTTTAACAAATATTTTTGAAAAAAACTATTTGAATAGTTTAATTAAAGTTGTTGTTGATAAGGAAAATAAATTGTCGAATCCCTGGCCTGTCTAAGTTAATCATTTCTGAAAAAAAATAATTGCAAGGATATTAATCATCAAAAACTGATTAATTTACAAGATAAATTTTTTTTTATATTTAAATGTGAAATATGATATTTAGTTTAAATTATATAACTTTGCTTGCTTTAAATAAAAAGTAATAAATGATTCTAATGCATTTAGTATGTATGGATCAAAATAAAAAGCTTCATTCAAAGGAAAAATATTTATTTAAATCTAGACAAACCTGGCAATAAAACCTAATTATAAATGAAAGTTAAATGAGAATTTTTAATGTCAAAAATGTTCATTTCATTTGAAATGATTATTGGCTAGAGAACAAATCTCATCAAGTTATTTTATTTCGTGTAAAATTTAAATAACCCAAAATTCAAAATCATTTAGCTTGTAATTTTTTGATATTTTAGTTATTTATGTTATTGTGAAAAAAACATTTTTTATGAATTAAATGAAATTTTAGTATAGCCCCAAGCTTTTTTTTGTGTCTTAATTATCAAAATTGATTTTCCAGAGTGTTTTACTCCAAATCTAATAGACAATTTTACCAAATTTTTTTTTTATTTCCCACTGATATTTTATTACCAGTTGAATTAGCTCTACATGCTAACCTAAATTTAATTTTGAATAAAAAATTAATCAAATTAAAAAAATTGCTTTGATAAAAAAGAAACTCTTGAACTTTATATTACAAAATGTCTTTTCAATTGCCCATTTTGGTTCTAATCACATTTTTGCTAGCTCAAATAATCAATTGCATTGCTGACCAGTTTATTTTAGTTGGTATATGTCAACTCATTCAGACATTAACCGACCAATTTGAAACAGATAAACAGAAACAAGCCGAAGATGGCGAAAAATTTAAGAATTCCATTTTCAGGAAGAAGATAAGAGACTTTGTGAATGCAGGATATCTTAGGATTTTCCCGAGTTTTTCCAATTTGGGCAGCTATGCTCTGGCATTATTCAACATTTTTATAGGCATATTAATGATCATTTATTTTCTAGCTCTTTTGATGAAGATATGGCGATTTTGGTCCGATCATTCGTATGGATGCTTATCAGCCATTTTTGACTCGCCCAGAACATACATATTTTTCGGTGTAGCAATAGCACTTAATTTTTTTTTAATTCTACTTTTCTTCTTTTTAAATGGAAGAATCAAAGCCCAACAAAATTATAATTTGAAAATTTATAATCAATTTAGGTACGATTTTGCCAAATTGTTTAACCATACAAAGCCGATCGATAAAGAGAATACTCTTTTAAATATAAATCATTCGATTAGCAGATTAAGAATATTCTTCATTATTAGTGATTACAACTATGTGGTGGCAATGTTTTGTTTGGTTTTGCTGAACTTGTTTTTAATTTTGTTCTTATTGATGAATATTTTTTCTTGAGGAAATTAGTGTTAAAATAAAATCTATATAATATTTTTTTTCCTTCTCAAATGCATAATATTCAAAATTTTCCAAAAAAAAAGATCAATATCAATTTTAAACTAGACATTATTTAAGCAAAGATGTTTAGAATTATAAAATTTTTATTTTTCATCTGAGTATTCTTCAATTTAGACAAAGGTCAAAATTTCAATTAATTGAAAAAGATCAACTCGACGTCCGTTTGCTTGGAAAATTTTAATAAATTATTTAAATGTGATTTTTTTTGTTTTCATTTATTTGAGATTAATATCTGTAATATTTGAAAATTTTGTTCTAAACAAAAGGTTTCTAATTTTTCTAATTGCTCAAATTATTTTGTCAGCTTTTAAAATCGTTGAAGGAAATAGAATTTTGAACAAAATGAAAAAAATTAAAATTCTATTTGACAGATTTCTGACACAAATTAAGATTTAGAAACTTGAATGGCAAAACTAGCAAAATTTCAAAAGTATGATTCTTTAATCAGATTAGAAAAATTGATTTTAGAAGCAAAATTCTTGTTTTTTGGCACGAAAGATTTAATCAGTATTTTCATTGTGCTGATAAAATTGACATAATCTAATAAATTTTTAGAGTATCTGCTGAGAAGCATGAAATTTTTTTATTTACTAAAAGTTGCATTGCAAAGTGAAGTACTTAGCCGGAAAAAAATTGGTTAACTTCCTTTTATTCTTGATGCAATTGGTGCTTTTATTTTGAGATGGAAGTTCCGGTGCTTTTTAAGCAAGCTATTTTAATATGCTTGATGAGTTTATTATTAATTCGGAATCATGTAATAGTAATTTTATTTAATAAAATTTAACAAATGCTAGAGAATTATTAAAAATTCTGCAAAGCATTGCCAAGAGTATTCTCTTTCATTTGCTCCTCGCACTTTTCTTCCTTTCGGTTACTGATTTCAATTTATTTTATTAAATACAGGAATAATTTCAGGAGTAAAAAAAAAAATTTTTAAATCGATAAATTTACATGTATTTTTAAATAAATTTTTTAATATATTTATTTGCACGAATTATTGTCAATCTGAGAATTTTGTTGGAATTTGAAAAATTTCCGTTTTGTTAATTAAAAATTATTTATATTTATATTTCTTTATTTAGCTATGTCTTATCAGCGAGCAGATTTTTCGTCCGAAATGGATCAAAGCTACCAATCGACAGAAAAAATCAATGAACAAGTCAATTCGGAAAATAGCTTTTTTTCCTTAACGAACAAAAAAATACCTTTAAATGCTGTCTATTTTGTTTGCTTTTGGAATTTCGGAATTTGTGTAGCCATATTCGGCTCAACGCTTCTTGACTTGGCTTGTCAAACCTCTAGTTCTCTTAGCTCTATGTCATTTTTATATTTTTTACAAAATTTCATGTCCCTAGTCGGATGTTTTTTGTCTGGAATGCTTGTAAAAAAAAGGAGGTAAGCTAAATAATTTTATTAAAATTATGTCAATAATGAAATTAATATTTATTTCAATCTAATGAAACTGGCATTAATTTTTTCACAAATTAAAAATCTTCAGGAGATCCAAAACTGAAATTTTATAACCTGATGCTTTGTTTTTCACATCAGCCATTTAATTTGATCATATATGTCTCTCTAGATTTACATTATTTAGTAAATAATCAGAAACGAATTGCAATACTTTTAAGATCATTTTTTTTTTGAAATTCGGTTCTAAAAAAATTTAATCAAAACATTTCTTAACTTGGTTTTAAAATTTACAGAGACTCAGACTTTGTTAAATTTAAAAAATAAATATAATTTGAAGAGAATCAAGCATATTTACCGATATTTTTTGGTTTTTATGTTTGACTATTTTATATGGCATATATAATATATGGTAGTCTTTGAATTGGATTTTCAAATAGTAGTTAAAAGCAGGGTATATGATCGCTTGCTTAAAATAAAGCTTAATAGCTGAGCTTTAATTAGCTATACAATTATTTTAACTATAATTCTGAAAAAAAACCTAATTCAATAAAAATAAGTATTCAAAACTCCAACCTGAATTAAGCACTTTTTAATGTTTTGAAATTCATAAATTAAATCTAATATAATTTTTCATTAATGGATAATCTGAATAATTAATCAAGATTTATCTAAATTTGTTTCAACAGTTCAATTTTTTTCTTTTCACTTGGATTTATGTAATTGCACAAAAAAATTAATTTAATTTTATAAAATTTCGAGTTATTACAAAAAATTTTTGTGGAAAAAAAAAATTTAAATTTTTTTAATTATTTGATTAATTTAAATATTTTTTTTGCATAAGATAACAGAAGAATTATTTCTTAAAAAAATGCGACGCCCTTTTGTTTATAGCCATTTTTTAAAGAAAAATCTGTAAAATATGATCACATACAGGAAATGAAATTAATCCTAATAAATTAATAAAATTAAAATAATTTCTTTTTTAAAAAGTGTTGAAATGAATGATCTTTTGATGATTTCTTCGCTGATCATGCCCATCTGTGTATCGCTCATGCCGTTTGCCAAAAATATTGTATTTTTGGGACTTATAATGATAGTTCTGGGTTTCAACATGGGCTGCATTGATAATATTGCCAATTTGGCCATTTTAAAACTCCATGCTGCTAATGTTTCACCTTACATGCAAGTAAATTTAATTATTTAGCTTTATTCTATCTTAAAAAATGAGTATTTTTGCTATTGTTTTTAAGGCAATGCATTTTTTCTACGGAATCGGAGCTTTCTTGACGCCAATTATCGTAAATACTTTCCTTAACAAAAATTTCGATTTTACCATTACATCGTCTACATTCAAATGCTACAATATAGAAGAAGTGCCAATAAAAAATCTGCCCGAAGAATCAGCTAGTTTTCTGAATAAATCGAATGAAATTTTACCTAGCTTTCAGGCAAAAAGAACTCAATTTTCCAGTCAAACAAAATATGCGTTTCTGATATTAGCTTTGATTCAACTTCCAGCCCCAGCGGTTTTATTCTATCTTAAAAAGACAAGCAAAAAATCAGAAAATTATACCGATATTGAATCTCAAGAAAAGAATACAAGTGAAATATCAGCATCCCAAAACACTTCTCTATCATTAGAAAGCATTAGAGATTTTTTTTTCAACAATCCATTCCTAAGATTAATTTTATTAATGTCAATATTAGTGTTTCTATTCGAAGGTCTACAGGTGAAAATTTAATAAATTCAATTTTAAACTTTCTTGGAATAAAATGAATTGAATTTTTTTCATAAAATTAATTTAAGGCGATTCACGGAGGCTACATTTACTCATACACAGTGGAAAAATTTCAAAAAGAAAAATCTAAATTATCTCCTATCAAAAATGTGAAACATAAGCTGATTGTCAATCGGCATCATTCTCATCACATTGATGATGCTTACATAACAGCGGCATTTTGGGCCTTTTTTTCGATCGGTAGACTAGTGTCCATTTTTTTGGCTACCAAATTTTCGTCTTCATTCATGTTACTAGTAGATATTGTAAAATACTAAAAATTAAAAAATAGAGTTTTTTAAAATATATCCTTTCAAGATTGGATGCTTTCTGGCCTGCTTGGTAATGATTTTATCATCTGCATTTGCTAGTTTGTCGATGTTGTACGCAGGCACATGTTTCCTTGGGTTTTTTTTGAGCAATACTACTCCAACAAGTTTTTCACTAGCGGAAATTTACATCGGAATGAGTCGTAATTGAAAAAAAAATTAAAAAATTTGATTATAACCTAATTGTTTTTCCTTTAAGCTACGCTCACATCTTTTGTGATTATTTGCGCGGCTAGCGGAGAAATGATTTTTCCATTAATTGTAGCCTATGTAATTAAAGAATATTTAAATTTTACATTTACAATACTTTGAATTTATTTTTTTAGTTCTTTGAACATTCTGGTTCAAATAGCTTTTTAGCAATTGAATTAATGATTTCGATTGCAATAAGTGTAACTTTTATGAGATTTTTTTTTGTAACAAAAAACACTAGTCAATTGAATAGTAAGATTTTGTCTAACATCCAAGCAAAACAATTATTTCTTGATTTTAAAGATGATTCCATTTGGTCAAATACGCCTGACACAAAAGAAGTTAATGTGGTTGAAAATACAAGTAATAGCATGTGTTATTCAAAAATGGAAGAAAATGACAGTGATTGATAGGATTAATTTTAAATAAATTTAGCTAATTAAACTTTTAAAAATTGTGTTAAAAAATAACTTTTAAAAATAAAACTAAAATTCTAAAATCATTTATTTGGCTTATGGCATATTAAAAAAGTTTTGGCAGCGCTGCTTAATTCATGGCATTGATCAAAAAGTTCACACAAAATGTTATTTTAATCAAACTATTTGATGAAACATATTTGTTTTATACTAGAAAAAAGCAATAAACTAAGTTTTAATTATTCGAGAATTTGATTGAGATATAAATTAGATTAGAAAAAAACTAATTTTTATTTATTCAGATTGAAAATTTTCTATTCATTTTAAGATTCTAGCTAAATAGCTATGATATTGTGATAAGTTAATGTCATTTTGTCTTAAAGAAAAGAATCTTGTAAAAAAAATTTTTCTTAAAGCCAACGCGCTTTATATTCGAGTATTTCATAAAATAATGTTTAAATTTCTCTTTTAATTTATTTATTTTTATTTAGAAGCAATCACTAGATTAGATATTGTTAATTAAAATTTTATTTGGCCTGTAAGAAAATCAGCTTTTACTGGTTTGGAAATTTATAAATATTTATTTATTAAAAATTCTGGAATATTTAAATCACCACATATTTAAAATTTGTACACAAATTTTGAGCATTAAACTTGATAAATCAGAAATTGATTTGTTTTAAACAAATATGACCTAAAATCAAAATTTATTTTTTGTTCAGCAGATAGTCTATGAAATTAAGTTTAGCTATTTCAAAGTCATTTGTAAACTTATTTTATCTAATTATAAATGTTTACTAACCTTTAAATAAAATTATTTAAGATACATTTCAAATGAATAAAAATAGCGATATATTTTCTAAATTTTATCGAAATACTTGTTAAGAAAAATTCTATACCAAAAATAATAAACTGTTTTCAGACATTTTCTTTAGGAAAGCTTTAAAAAAATTGAACTCTTTTTGGAAAATTTATTCTGGTGCGGAAAGAACACTTTTTCATTTGGAAAATAAGTTTTGGCAAATAAATGATCAAAAGATAAAAAACATGGAAAAATTGGTCAGAAATTATGCAATTTTATTTTGAATGGAATTAAGAAATTTTTAAATCGGAATTAAATTTTTTTACAATTTAGCCAAGAGAAAAAATTTTGGCTTTCTACACAAATCAAATTATCTCTTTAAATTACATCTAATTAAGCAATTTAATTTTGACAATTTTCTAAAAATTCATATTTCAGCTTAATCAAAATTTCTTCAAACAGAAAATTTTACTTGTCTTCAAATTGACTATTGTCATTAAATTTTATTTATGTGAAAAATAATCAATAAACATAAATAACTTAGAAAGACCTCCGAAATTAAATTAAATTTAAAACGTTTAAGAAAATATAAAATTGAAAAGTTTTTTAATTTGATTAATTGTATTAATTTTGTTGTTGTTACTTGAACATTTTTTAAGCATGCAAAACCAAAGAGATCGATTTCCGAAAAAAGTTTTTAGTATCTTATCAGATTTTCTTTATAAAAACAAATCTGATTTCTTGAGCAAATAAAGCTCGATTCATTTGCGTAAATCAAACTACGTGATTATTTAGTATATTTTAACATTCATTATCATTTCTAATTAGAACTTATTTTAAAATTTTTCAAAAATTTAATACTGTTCAAACATCGAAGTTCTTAACAAGGTTAAAATAAAATTGACCCAAAAAATTTTTTTTATTTATTGCACCTCTCAGTCCATAAACACTCAAAGATATTTTTCTACCCTATCTAAACTAGTATTTAATTACAAAGAAAAAGGTTATTTTCGGAATTGTTTAATGATCAATCATAAATTAAATATCTCCGGGGGCGCCACATTTCGAGTAATTATTTATTAAATTTTTCCAACATGTCATCTCTGAATCAGTTTAAGGTAGAAACTTAATTAATAAAAAATATTAATTTTCACTTAAATTTTTTGTTGTTGTTGTAAAATCAACCCTTAATTAAAATTCCGATTCTTAGATATTTTAACCTTTCCTTTATTGTCATTGTTTATAAAAGGATCTCGAGGATAAACTAAAACTTTGAGTAATGTTAAGATTAAAATTATCAATATATTAATTTCGATACGTGTTTTAAAAGTTTATCCAAATTAAACTAGCGAGTAGCATTTAAATCAAATTTTAACTTAAGTCTTAGACAAGTTTTAGGGTATTATAAATAAAGATTATACATTAAGAGATATATTGATTATGTGGTTATTTATAAGACACAAAAAGCAAACAAAAATATCTTGATTAATTTTAGATTAACACATATGGAAATGTCTCTCTATTGAACGAGCATTACCGTACCATTTTTCTTTAATTTATTATTTTGATTTGTATCATGAAGCCATCATAAAGCTTCTATGATTTTCACAAATCAAATTAATCACTCTTAGGCTGTCAAAGTTATAAAATTTAAGACTCAATATTTTATTAAAAAGTTGAAATTAGTGTAGGATAAAAGCGAGCGAGTTTCCAAGTGATAAAAATGTCCTTAATTTTATTGCTTAAAAATATCATAAAATAAAAATTCTTCAATTCTTCCATAAATCATTGAAAAAAAACACTAGGCTTAAGGAAACACCAAAGAACGAACTTTCGATCGGATTTAAAATAATGAATTAGTTTCTCTAGTGTGTTTCCTTAAGCTCTTGGTGCATTATTAAATATGGGCTTTTATTTTGCCAAAATAAACTTAAAATATCCGCTTAAGTAGCTAATAGGCATTGTATAAATAAGTTTAGTGCTGTCTTGATTATAAAAGGATTATATTTGATCAGCCTCTATCTTAAATTATTTTTGTTTTATTAAAAGTGATAATTTAGTTTTTAATGTATCTTTAATCAAGGTGTAGAAGATTATAGTTTATTTATTTTAAAAAAAAAAGAATTTTATCTAACACGCATTGAGATCAAAAATGAATAAATAAAGAGATAGATTGAAAGTCGATCAATTTGAAGGAAATGAATACAATTAGAGAAGCCTCAATCGAAGATTCGCCCATCAATAAAATCGAACTTACCAACAATAACGAAAAGTTTTTCGATTATTATGCACGAGGTGATTTTTTTTACTATTTTTTAATATTATAGTCTAGCCTCTTTCATATTTAACAAAAAATTTTATTTAATTAATTATTTGTTGAGAAAAAAATGTATTTTTTCCCTTGAATAAAGTCAGAAATTTGGTATTAAATCAAATTTCCTAGGCGTACCATATTACCTCAAATACTAATCGAAGAAGGTTGCTTTTACTTTTAACATTATATTTTTTAAAGAAAATTCAAAAAAAAGATTAAATTTTAGCAAATAAATTAATTTTTTTTTTACAAATTTTTTTAATTATCTATTGAGTTTTTTTTCAGACAAAAAGCTTTCGGAAATAATTTGAGGAAGTATGGTTAATGATTTAAAAAATAAGAAAAATGATTGCTTTCATTTTAGTTTTTATTAATATTAATCAAGTAAATTAAAAGTTGTAATATGATTATTAATAATTAGCAATAAATTTAATTTAATTTTTGAAAATTATTTTGTTTCAAGAATCTTCGAGCCACCAACTAGACTACAACAGAACAAATAATAAAAGTGATTCAGAGTTACATTTTTTCAATGAGGACTTGATGCCAACTACCATAAAATCAAAGTCTAATTTGTCCTTGCACGTCTCCAATTTATTAGATAATATTAGTCAAAAAACACTAAGCACTAAAAGTATATCTCCCCAGGCCAATAAAGAATATGATGAATTCAGTTCGATTGACTCGAACATCAAGTCGATGACTCCGGTGCAACCAAGGAAGGCGAATACCCTGAAGCAACGAATTAGACGATTCAATTCTTCATTAGAAAATAGAATTTTTAATCTCATACAGACGAATGACAGCACAAATTTTAACATCAGCCATAAAAATTCATTTTATAAATCAACAAACAATAATAAAGTTTGTTTAAATTAAATTTTAATTAAATCGAAATGAAAATGTTTTATAGCAATTTTTTATACTAAATAAGAAAAAGTTAATTACACTTTTCATCAATAATTTTAATCTTGTTTCTATTTACAGAATTTTCTAGTTTTTTTTTTTATTTAATGAGTTATAAAACCTTAATAATTTGATTGATAAGAAATTTTTAGCTTTCAACACTTTAATTCATTTTTGGTCAACTAGTACTAAAATAATTTTTTTTCAAGACCCGAATCAAAAACCAAGAAATAATTGATGAGGCCAATCGATCTCAACCAAAATTGTAAGTATTAGCTTTTGGAGTTGACACTTATCTGCCAGGTTTCGAATAAGCCTTAGCCTCGTTTCTCAAGTGCACACATTTAATGCGACAAGAATCAATGCTGAATAAGGTCAATAATTATTTTAAATATTTATTTATGTTCAATTTGCAATACCTCAAACTTCAAGTGTTTTTTACTTATTTGGGTTAGAAAATTGGCTAAGGAAAATTAAGAAAATTTAATAAAGCCTTCTTAAATATTAATTTTTTTAAATCAATTAAAACTCCTTTAAAAACAAATTAGCTTTCTGTAAAATAGGGGTCATTTTAAGATACGCTTTTATTTAAAACACATGGCTTTTCAAATTTATTCCGATTTATTCCAGATCTTTTTTTTCGGGCATTTAACGCCATATTACATAATGCTAACGCTTTATCTTATACAACTCAAGAATAACAAGAATAAAACATTAAGATTCATTAATTTTGCTTCAGTTGTTCGAAAATTTATTTTCTCTGGTATTAAAGAAATCATCACTTTATTTCCCAATGGCATAACAAAAATCTCAAATTAAAGTCTGAAATCGCTATTCGGAGAATTGGATTCTTAGCTCATTAGACACCTTGGGGAGCAAAACTTTGCATTTAACTAAATTATATAGCTTCAATTTTTAATTGTATTAAATTTTGTTAGCTTTAAAATGCTTTTCTGATTTAGAGACAGGTATGAAAAAAACGGTAAAGACTCGTGTCCGGAACTATGGAATCTGAGGCGCATGAACAATGCTCATAATTCAGCAAATGTTTTTCGAATAGAAAGTGCCACAAAAAAACCCCAATCAGCCATTAACTGTTCAAATTTGACCGAAGCTGACTTTAAAAAGAAAATGAGCAGTTCGGCCAATTCAATTGATTCAAGAGCTACTGACGAAATTGACATATTCAAAAAAGCTTTGTACCAAAAGCCAATGGCAAAAGACGCACTAAAAAGTTCGGTCAAAAATCTAGCGAAAGAAAACACGGAACCAAAGACCACAAAAAAAGTCACCATTTCTAATCAATCGAATGATAAATCAAACATGACCACCACGACTACAATAACTACTACCAAGACTGTCCTAAAACTAGATGAACTCGATAAGAAAAAAAGTTTGTGTAAGTTGGCCTTTAGTATAATTAAAAAGTGATTAAAATACACCCACTTGGAAAACAACATTATAGCCCATCTTTAAATATTGTGACTCTTAATACATGCATCTTAAGACTAAGAGATTTTTTTGATTTTTTAATGAATAATTATAAAGTATTCATTATTTTTTATTGATTATAAAATTTTGAAAAATTTAAATTTTTGAATATTTTAAATGTTTTGCATGTTTTAATTTCACAATGATTTTTAGTTCGTTGAAAGCTTAAACAATTCAACAATTTGTAAAAAGACTTTTAATCAAAATTAAGAAATGAAATTTTTTTAACAATTTAAAATTAGAATTCTTCAATTAATTACTGATAACTTTTAAAAATTTATATTTTTCAGGTCAATTGTAGCAATTTAGCAACATATGGCTTGTTTCTTGGTTATTTTCTTGAATTTTTTTTTTTTATACATAAATATTTTTAAAGAAATTTAATTATAATTAAATAATTGACTGAAAATTTTTAACATGCAGCCTAATTACTTTAAAATCGAAAGGTGAAAATTTAAAAATTATCCAAAGAAAATTTAATCATTTTCTGAAAACGATTTAAATGTAGTAGCTTTTAAAAAATCAAAAATTCAATAAGTCTAAATCATTTTTCAAAAATTAAGAGAGTAAAATCAAATAATACTTTATTTTGTTTAAGACCTCCTAAAAGAGCTAAATGAAAATCTGCATCTTATGGAGTATTTTCCAAAATTTCCGAATCGAAGTGCTTTCTAAGATTTCTTATCCAACTTATAAAATATTTCATTAGCAAATATTTAATTTCACATATAAGAGTGCTAAGTTCCAAATTCTGATTTGGCTAGTTACAATTTTAAAGCAACAAAAATAAGGTTTTAACTTCGGGATTACACACGCGCACATAACGTGTTTTTTAAAATTAGTTGTGTTTTCTATTTTATGACTTTTTTAATAATCAAAATAAAAAGAAATTGCCTCAAATATTTCTCTCCCAAAAGATTAAGATAATTATTTTATTCAAAATATTTACAAACTAAAAAAATTAATTAATTTAAGCCAAACGACGAAACACGATTTCATCCATTACTTTCATTAATAACACCAAGTCCAATTTAAACCAAGCACCTAATGAAATCATGGTTCAAAACACAATCGACAAAAAAGCCAACAAAATTCAGGCTAGTGAATTAATGGAAATAAGTGAATCGAGTAATTTTTTTAGAAAATAAAAAACTGAATTCATTTAATTTTACAATGTTTATAGATATTTTTGATATTATAGAAAGAGAGGACATCGAGTGCATTAGGAAAAAGCTCCTTGTTAGCCCTGAGAGCATTAATTGTATAAATGAATACGACTTTACTCCTCTTGACTTGGCCTTGATGCTAAATAATAGAGAGATAATAGTCCTGTTATTAAAAAATGGAGCGATTGAAAATCCAACAATGCCAGACTGGAATGATAGATACGACCGAGTTTGTGCCAGATTGGGCGAATTGGATGTTTCATTGCGGCAATTTTTGAAAAATTTCGACGTTTCGGCTTTAAATCACGACAAAATTGAAGAATATGATTCAATGTTAAAAAATTTAGATTCTAAAATGCGTCTGGCTCGTCGCATGAAAGCTTTTTTTGAAACAACACCATATCCTGGTGAAGCTAGACAAGTTTTGCTAGATGTTTACAGCCCTACAAGCTTGATGGTTCGCTTTCAAGAACCAGAAAAAACCGATGACTCTTTTTTAATTAAATACTTGAGTAATGCTTTTTTTTCGAAAATAATAAAAAAGTTATTTTTTTTTTAAAGTCGAATGGAGCTCAAGTTCATCATTCGAACCTTTAGAAGGGCAAATTGTTCTTTCGTTTATTGACACTGAGGAAAAAAAATACCTGATTGAAAATTTAGTAATGTTCAAGGTTTACTATGTGAGAGTTAGTTGCGCCAATGTTCGAGGATATGGTCCTTATTCGCCCAGCGATCCACCGTTCGGAATTCCTAGCTGTGACTAAATAAAAATAGTCTAGTCAAAAAAATAATTTTTTTCTTCAATTTTTAGATTGGAGAGAAGGCCAAATGATCCAAGATATACATTTAGATCAATTGAAAAAGTTGAATGATTTAGACAACGAAATAAATTCGTCGAAATTAAATCTTGAATTCGTAAATTCCAATTGTAAGGAAATTTTTAAAGGAATTTTGAATTTTCATACAACAATTTCAATACAAAATTTTAATTCTAAAAAAAACTATGAATAGACTACTACAAATTTTTCTTTAAGCTTTAAAAGATGAAACAAACAATGTTTCATTTTACAGTCCAGTTTAAAGAAAAAGTTTAAAGAAAGATTAGTTAATAAATTGTAATCAAATGGTATGATAATTTTGAATTGAAAATTAAATTTTTAGCTATTCTTAATTTTCAATTAGTTTAAAAATAAGCCAGCTTAAACATCAAAATATATTAAATTTTAAATAATAACCACCTAATTCAAAGTTATTTAAGTAGCTGTGACGAAAAATCTCAAAAACAAGTCAAAAAATTATATATTATTTGATCATTAATATTTTCTGGATTAAAAAGAAATTTTTTTTTGTATATAGTGAAACATATTTTGTTTAATGTTATTTCATCTTTAAAGTTTAAAAAGCTTAATTTTCTAAGTTTTATTAATGAGAAAGAATTTTATTCTTGGAATTTTTCTATGAAAATTCACAGTGCCATTTCTAAAATTTTTATAATATAATAATTAATAAAAGGATTTTTTTTAATTAATAACTATGTCTCTAAATTTTTTAATACATTTTACTTTTCAAGTATTAAATCAATTACAAAAATTTTCGAAATCGAAAAAGTCATCAGGTCTTAAACGAAATTTGAAAACCATATTCACGCTTGCTCTTGCAACAACTAGTTTAACCTCAGTTGGCTATTCAAATATTAATGTAAATAATATGAAATTCGCTAAACAAATAAAAAAGTAAGACAAATTTTTATTTTATTAAAAATATTAAATTTATTTTAAAAAAAATATTCATTTAAAATACATTTTGGGATCTCTATCCAGCTTTTTGAAATAAAGTTTTTTACAATTAAAGAAAACTTTTAAAAGGATTTAAAAAAGAATAAAGTATGTATTCTTGAAAAAATTGCACTGTATAATAAATAAAGATAATTGCAGATTTTTTCAGTACAATTAATTTTAATGTAGAAAAATTCAAAAATTCAAAAAATTAAATTTATTTATTCTTTTTACAAGTTAAATAACACTAGTACAGTCACATTTCATTTTCTAGTGGGACTCGAAAAAGTATTAAAATAACTTCATTAGAAGTATTTTAATTTAATATTTAAAAAAATAAAATTTAGCAAAAGGTAGGATTTTTTATCTTGTAAAAAGAATTCTATAAAAAAAAAACTTCATGTCTTCTAGTGTTATAAAGTTTTTTTCAAGTCTAGCTCAATTGGAATAATAAAACTGAAATCAAATATATCTTCCCTTCAAATAAAAATAATGAAAATTAAGATTTTTATAAATTTTGAATATTTTTGTTTAACTCTAAAAATTTAAAAAATCAACTTCTAGATGTTCCGCATATCTAGTGAGTGTAATTTACGACAGCGATAAAATAGTAACCACTCTTGACGACAATCTACCAATGATAGAAATTGATGAAAATTATTCATCCCAAAACATCAATAGTGATTTTCAGTTTTTAGTCAAAGTATTCATAAATCCTACTTAAATCAATTTTAATGAAATAAATTATTTTTAGCTAAGCTTCAATTGGAATGATATAGACAATTTTAAAAATCAAATAGAGCAGTCTATTACAACAAGCAGCTTGCGATTTAGATATCTAATAATTTGTGTCATCAAACAAATGCAGGTAATTATCTACTCTTTTTAAGATGCATAGCTTAGTTTAAATTTAAGAATTTACTGGAAATGTCCGATCTTGGCCGCGTTTATTTCAACTTTTTTAAAAACAGTTCAAATGGAAGCGTTTTTTTTGTCCTGGTAAAACGAATGCCCAGCTCAATGAACCAAAATCTGGTCAAAACAAACCAAATTGACAAACTAATAGATAAAATAAAAGTCAATGTCATAAAAGAAAAGTCTAATAGTCAAAATAATTTTAGTGGTAATGCAAATAATTTTCACAAAAATAACGAAGATACAAATTTTTTACTAGAGTTTTTAAAAGTAACACATTTAATTGTTTTCTATCTTTATTTAAAAATTTTAATCAAGCTGATTATTGAATATGATTTTAATTGTGAAAAAAAGCTACAAAAAGGGTTCTATGTAGCTTTTTTAAAACTCCAGTCAAGCATTGAACTCATAAAGGTGATGGTTCCGTTTAAAATTCCAAATAGCCTTCCTTGCGAAAAAGTAAGAGATAATCCAAATTTATCGAGGTAGGCATTGATTAATTTCTAAAATTGAAATAATTAATTTTAGCTTTAAAGAGAGGAATGGAATTTGCTTAAGTCGGTTAAACTAAGCTTAGACAAACTTTCAATTAACGAACTCAATTGCATCAATTTTGTCAAACAAATTCATGAAGCAATTAATCGACTTTTTAAAAAGTTTGGTGAGTAATATTTAAATAAAAATTTGTTCATTATTTTTTTAAATAAATGAAACTGATTAGTTTTTGTACAAGGTCTTATCAATTCAAGTTACTAATTTTAAATTAAAAAAAATAATTATTTAATGTCAAGTTAAATTAATTGAGAACTTCAAAAAAGATGCATAATCAAATAAAATCTACAAATTAAAAATAAAAATTTGAAAAAAGGGGAAATTTTTTTTGGTCAGTAAATGATTCAAAGCATCAATAAAAAATAGTAACAATTTTTAAAAGAAAAAAAACTTTAATTTTTCGACAATTAGGAAATATATATTTTTATTAAACAAAGAAAAGAATATTTGAGTAATAATTTTTTGTAAAATAATCACGATTTAAGTAAATTTGAATGCCATAATATTCTATTGAATTGACAAAGTTTTTTTTACTGCTGTTGGTTTCTAAGTTTTTTTTAAAAATAAGATTTTTCAAAAATGTTGGACAGTGACAC
Organism: Brachionus manjavacas; assembly: GCA_019054805.1. NCBI lineage: Eukaryota > Metazoa > Rotifera > Eurotatoria > Ploima > Brachionidae > Brachionus > Brachionus manjavacas. The sequence goes on along the minus strand of JAHQIY010000003.1, from coordinate 7,715,569 downwards.
TTGATTTTACACCTAATCGTTTAATTAATTATTGCTATGTTTATCAATAATATATTCTAAAGCTTTATTAGAGGTTAAACAAATAAATAACTATAAAAGGATTTAATCTATAGAGATGAATGCTTCAGAGAACCAAAATGCAAGTATTTTTCTATACACCTGATTCAACAATTGATACACTCTCAGACAAACATCAAAATCATAAAAAACAAAAATTGAACATAAAATCTACTAATGGAGTAATGCAAACTAATACTGTGTTTTTATTTTGTAGATTTCATTATTGAATTATTAAAAAATATATTCTTATTTTAAATCATTTGATAATAAATTAATTTTTGATATTTTTCAATCGGACTTGCTAGTGTTAAGTTAAGGCTGGTTTAATTTATACAGCTTTTTTTCATTTAGATACTTTTGTAGCAAATTTTTAATCTTGAAGAATCATATGATGACAGATATTAATATTGAATTTTAGAAATGATTGAAAAATATGGTCAAAAAATTTTCTGGAATTTTTGTTTAAAAATTATTAAATTAAAATTAATATGATTTAATAGGAAAATTATCCCTTTTTTTTTAAATTAAATATGAATTTCGTAAAATAAGTATCAAAATATTAATTTTTTTATCTTTAAAAAAAAATAGTAATTTAATATGTATGTAAATTGAAAAATAAATTTAAATAAAAAATTTGGGTAATTTGTTTATCTTTTCAAAAATTTAAAGTCTTTTCTTTGATTTTCTTAAATTTAAATTTTGCTCTTTAGACTTTCTTTTGCTGACTCTCTGTCAATTTTTGATATACATTGTTTATTAGTACCATTTTCGGCCTCAATTCTTAATATCTGCATCTGTCAAGGCTGCTAATCTCTAAGCAATTTCTCAAACGTTAAAGTTCTTCTATTTTAGGTAGTCAAATTCTTTAGAAATTTTCAACACCTCTATCATTTTAAATCAAATTCTGCTGCAAAAGTTGCTTGTGTAAGTTTCAAACAGTTTCTAAATTAAGAAAATTTTTATATTTTGTTCTGGTACAGTTTCATCATTTTGGTTTCCTTATTCTTTTCGTTTCAACAAATGGGACCATGTCTTCACCGTCAATTTAATGCTCATAAGAATATTGTATAAACTAAACTCAAATTGAATAAAAATTCTCTTAAATCGTTTGGGTTATTGTGTTGAATTTTTAATAGTTCCAAATGAAAATTTTTTTCTTTGATTCACTTTGGTAGTTCTCGAACAACTTGAGCTTGTCATAATCTATTAATAATCCTGCTTGCTTTTGCTTTATGTATCTGATTAATGTAAATAAACGAGATGCAAACAATAATTTTAAAATGAGGATATTTTTCCAAGTTTAGGAAACGGGATGTTTGTTCCATTTTTGATTTTAAGGTTATTTTATTAATTTTAAAAACATAGCATAAACATAAAAAATTTTCTGTTTTAGTTATTTAAAAAATTGGATTTTTTTTTCCAACTTTCGTGCAACTAAATCTTTGAAAATAATAATGATAACAAAGTTTGATCTTCAAAAATGAATTAATCGCATAATTAACTTATTTTCTAATTTGTAAAAGTATGATTTTTGGCCATTTATTTAAAAAAAATAATTTAGTTCAGAAATAAAAGTTGCCAATTGTATCAAAAATAAAATTATTGATCTGAAATAAATAAGAAAAAATTTCAAAAAAAATTAGTGATGAAATTGAATTCGTTTTTTGAACAAAATTGATAAAAAAATAAAAAATTTGAAAAAATCTTAGAATAACTAGTCTATTCAATTCGACCTTATCTTAGCTTAAATTTAAAAAGCAGTTTAAATTTAGAATAAAACCAACTAAAAATTAGAAAATAGTAAAATTTGAATACAATATATAAAAAATTCATAATTTGAATATTTATTTAAATTCAAGAAATTTTTGTTTTCTAATTATATATTTTATTTAGTAAAATTATACAATTGTATAACAGCAAAGTTTATTATTTATTATTAGTGACATATAATCAGTTTAAAAAAGTTCACGAAAAATGTTTTATCTTGGATAAAGAGTTATATAGGTAAAGCCTAGAACGTACTATGAATAATGAGCCTGTAGAGGATTGAAAAAAAGGGAAAACATCTAATTTTTTATCAGATTTTCATTAGTTTTTTGTATTCCTCTAGCGTCAGTTTTGTTAGAACAACTTTTTATAGAATAGTTTAAATTTTTTCCAAAAAATATATTAAATAAATAAATTAAAAATAAGAATTAATTCCTATGGATAGAAAAAATGCTCTATATCAATTTTTAAAATTGATTATTTAAAAAAAATTTTAAAATAACCTTAATGATTTTTATACTAGATATTAGTGGTGAAGACATTGAAAATTCGCGCCTTATAACCCGAGAGTTAATAGAAATAAATCAAGACATAACATTGCTATTAATTTGTCCATCAGTTGAACAGACATGCACAATGCAACTGAGTGACGAGAATACAAGAGCACTTCCATCTAAAATTCTAAACGACTTCGAGTACATTCATATACCTGTCCAATTATTCGAAGCCGTGCACCTAGGAGCCTATAATCTAGACTTTATAAGAACCTATGTAAAAATCTCAATCAAACTAGAACTGGAATTTTTCGCATCAAATCAATTCTATCGAGAAGCATTTTCAAATGATGAAATAGATCAGGCAAAAAAAATTCTCTCACTTGTCTCCAAATATCAGCGTTCTCTTGAGGACATTTGGAAAGAGTCACGCTGGATCATCAATTGTATCAATAACGCCCGCGATAAAGCCAATCAACAAACTCAGGCTTCAATTCGGTTCACCCACCTCAAAGACTTTATTGAAAAAGTCCATGAAGATAAGAAAAAAAAATCCTGCTGCAACTGCCATTTCGACTACAACAACAATCTTGATAAGAAAAACATTTATAACCACATAACTCAATTACCTCAGTTGGCCAAGTGTAATTGTGACAAAAAAAAAGAAACTCTCAAAAATATCTTAACAACAATCGGCTTCAAAACAAATAGTTTTAACCACATCGACTCAGTTCAAATTGACGATGAAGATATAAGCAATGTGATGATGGAAAGCTTGAATGACAGTTTTGCTGAAAACTTTGGCTCAGTAGAAGATTTGACTGGCAAAAAGTGCAACTTGTGTGAAGACTGCCAAAAGAATTGCACCAACTGTCAAAAGAATAAATCCATAGATTCGTTAAATTCTTTTAATATTTACCAAAATCCATTTAATAAAGTTTTTGTAAATGAGACCAGTAGTAAAACTATTAACAAGCTAGTGAGTAAATTGTACATATCGGCTCCAACAACGCCTAGTACGCCAAAAAATCTGAGCACCGAGGATTTAACTGGCTCAAAGACATCAATTGACTACAAATTTCTTAATCCAAAATTAACCCAAAATTCTTTTACTTCATCGGCTTGTTCTGTTAACTCCAATCCGACAACAAAAGAGCACTTGATCGAGAGTCCACTGTCTACTTCATCTTCGTCAGGCTATTATTCATCTAAGAATGACTCCAATCTGCCATCGCCCTCAAACGGAATCAAAACAGACTCATGGCAATCTCTTGGAGCAAGCTGCAAATCTAACATCAAAAAATTGAATGTTTTGGTTGATTTTGAGACCGGATTGAAGATTGATCTCAATTTTGAATGTACAATCAATGGTAAAACTACGTGCAAGGATTTGATTTATCACATGGTTAAAAAGATAAACTGTTTTATTAACTCGTTCAATCAGATTAATAAAGGAGTTGATGGTGAACCGTTGGAAACTGGAGAAAATTTTGTGACTCTGGTCTCCGGCATTGATTTACGAGGGAGCAAAATGCGAGGCTCTAATGGAAAAGAGATTAATTGCATTCCAACACTTGATGAGAATACAAATTTGTATTATTTGGTCATTTGTTTGGGAAATAATTTCTCGAATGAAAAGATACTGGCAAATAATTGCATCTTGTCGAATATCAAAGAACCGTGGTTAAATGGAGTTATTTATTTGAGAAATAAAGACAATTCCAAAAATTTATCGAAAAAAAATTTACAACAATTTTAAAAATTTTATTTCAAAGATTTATCTTTAGAATTTTAGATGGTTTTTAATAACCTTAAATTAAACCGATAATTTTTAATAAATTTTTTTTTGTAATTTAATTTTTTATTGTAATCGTTGAAAATATCTCCCACTTTTAGTTATTTTTTTATAACTAATTTAAGTCAAATTACATTAAATGGTTTTTTTAAATCCATTACAATAGGGAAAAAGGTGTTTGATGCATAAATATAAAAAATTCTAGATTAAAAAAATAATTGTTAACGTAAAATAAAAAAAATTAAGCATCAAAAAATTATTGTCACATAAAAAAGTTGTTCTTTTTTACGTAAAAATGTCTCCAGATCTAAATAACTTGTAAAAACTTTAATCTTATTCCTTTCATTCATAATTCTAGTTTTTAGTGACAATGTGAGTATCAAAAATTATCAAATTTTGGTTTTTGGTAATATTTTTAATGCTATAAAATTACTACATTATAAAAAAAACTATTTAAAATTAAAATTTGAAATGTATAAAACTAAAAAAGTTATCTTTACTTTATTTTTTTTATTCTATATTTAATATTAAAATTTTATGCTATATTCTTACTGTTTATGTGTTAAAAACCTTCCTTCGTAGAATAGGACAAAGCAATATGGTAAAAATTTGAATAACTTTTTTTTTAAAAGTTTTAAAAATTAATTTGTGAAAGTAACATGGTCCAAGATACATAGTTGCATCAACTATGAAAGTCTGCTAATAAAGCGCAAAATCTCTTTATTGATTTTTGAATTTAGCAGACTTTGACAATTAAATTGAATTTTTATGAAAGAGGATTAAATGGTTCAAATGGATCGAAAGGTAGAAAAAGTGACATTGAATTAGATAAGCTTTTGAAAAATTTTAATTCAAGCTTTTTCTTAAATAAAATTAACTGGTAGATCAAAAAACGCATTCTTTGAAATTTCAGACAAAATACTTTGAAAGAATTCATTTGAAACTAAGAAAGTAAAATTTTAAAGTAAGATAGATGAATTTAAATGGTAATGTATTAAAAAAAAATCCACTTCAATTGATTAAACAATCCAAATTATAAATCCTTAACCCTGGAACCTGCCATAATGTGACATAATCGAAAACATACATTCATTATCAACCAAGAGTAACAGATTTATATGTAATATTAAAGGTAATATACAACTGATAATATTATTTCTAAATTTTGATTCAAATGCTCCGATTCCTTCCCAATCTTCCGATTTTAGATTTATTTTTAGTCAAAAAATGAAAGGGGTCCAGATGTTTAGCTGAACTATAGTTCACCTGGTATGGGAACAATTCTTGTTCTCGGGTTTTGTGAACTATTAGTTTACCTAATTTTATTGTCACCGAAAAGGTGAACCAAAATAGGATTTAGTGATCAATTTTTAGTATTTTTAGTTTCATTATAAATATATACAATTTTCAAGGTAGTTGTTTCATTAGAATCATCACATCAGCTGATTACTCACTGAGCTATCATCATGATTGTCGCGCACAATATCTTCTCCTCCAACCTTCTCTTCATCATTGGAATTCACCCATATATCTTTTGTCATCACTCAAGGATCCAAAAATGGATTCAGTTTCATCTTCTATTCCGACTACCGAATCAATTTGGTTTTCAGTCATATTCACCTCCGTTAAATTTCTCTTTATTTATTTAAAATGAAATTACAAATACTGGAGAAAATTAATATATTTTTTGTATTTTTAAACATTCAAACTCAATGTTTCATCCATAATTTCTTTCTTAAATTTTTCTAGCCGATTTTTAAAATGAGCTTGGACTTTAATTTGGGACTTTTAAACAACTCTGGTTTTTCTATTGCTTTATTTCCGATCTCAGAATCGATTTGCTTAACGAATATATGCTGATAAAAATTTTAAATCAATAAAAGTAAATTTATTTGAAAAATTATCAAAAAAATATTTATTAAAAATAACTTTTTTTCTAGATAATTTAAAAATTAAATTTTATTTAAATTTTTAAAATTTCCCGAAATTAAAATGTTACTATTGCTACTCTATTATTAGTTTGAATATTATTTATAAGCAGAATAATTTAAACTTAAACAATTTTAAATTTTATTAGAAAAAAAATGCAATTTTAATTTGTTTTAAAAATTTAGCTCATAAAAAAAATTTAAATTCAAAATTCACTTACTGTAAAATATGCTTCTAAGTAGAATCAAAATTCTTATCATTCAATCTTATCTTTAGACTCCTGTTACTCTCGAGTAAATTATTCTAACTTTCAAATCATTTCATAATGTTTTCATTACGTTTTTTAAAGAAAAATTTTCTCTTTTTGCTATTGAGTTTATCAATAATATTTCTTGTCTACCGAACAATCAGCTTAAATTTTAACTACACCAATGATAAGGTCTCCTATCCAACACTAGTTAAAAAATATCCCACTCTTTTTTGCATGATACTGACAACGCCTAAAGGTTTCGATAAATTACGAGCTCAAGCTACTCTCAATGTTTGGGCACATAAATGTGACAACTTTAAATTTATATCACTTTCAACAGATGGAATCAAAACGATCCAAAATCAATCAGGATTAAATGACATCAATTATTTGATTATGCATCCTAGAGAGATGGTTGAGGACAAATATAGCAAATTGACCGAAAAAGTTTTCGCTGCCGTAAAACAAATTTATACCGAATTTGGAAATTATGATTGGTATTTGAAAACAGATGATGATACTTTCATCGAAATGTATAATTTGAGAAAATTTATTGAAGACAAAGATCCAAATAACCCGGTGACATATGGATATGATTTTAAGGTGATTGTGGATAAGGGATACCACTCTGGAGGGGCCGGTTACTTGATGAGCAAAGAAGCACTCACACGTTTGGGATGGACATTGCATAATCAGCCGGAATTGTGCAGAAAATCCGGCATTGAAGATGTAGATGTTGCCAAATGTCTGCGTAAACTGGATGTCTTTCCGAACAAGTCAATTGATGAGTTGGGAAGAGAACGTTTTTTACCTCTTAATTTACCTGGATTTTATGTGGGTATGGTACCTGGCTGGCTCAAAAAATATTCTGCTAATCAATTTAAAAATGTAATACTAAAATTTTTTTCGTTTCGTCTTAACACGATTTATTTTAGGGAACAGATTGTTGTAGTGATAGTTTTATTTCAGTCCACTATATGACACCCAAAAAAATGACAATTTTAGCAACTGTTATTGAAAGATTAACCTTTTTACTAAACCTAAACAATACAAGTGGAATGTTGATGCGGCCGACATTCAAAAATGTAGTTGAAACTTTTATAAAATATGAGAAAATTGACAGAGAAATGGTCAAGTATTGGATTAACATCAGTAAGGCAATGACAACAAAGAAAAAAAAATCAAAAATAAATAATAAAAAAAAGATGGCTGATAAAGCAAAAAAAGCTGATAAAAATCTAAAATTGTCTAATATATAAAAAATAAATGATAAGTCTCTATTTATTAATATAATTAAAAAAACAAAATTTCTTTTAAATAAGAAAATCCATTATTTATCTAATTGAGGCTGAAAATAAAGAAAAAATGATCATAAAAATTTATTGATCACTCATTTAGGAATTTGCATGGATAGACAATCAGATTTAAATTTTTTTTTATTCCAATATTTTATATTGTACTTTTTATACTTTTAGACTTTATGGCAATTTTATTTTGTCCTTTTTGGACTATTTGATTATTTTAAACATTATATTAAAAATCTAATGGGGTCGAGCCTTAGTTTAGGGATTCGGGAATGCTGTAAATTAGAAAATAATTAGTTAAAATTATAGTAAATAATTAAACTTTTCATTAATTAAAGTCTCAAATTTACTTAAAATTATTAATTTTAATTTACAAAAAGGATTCTTGCTTTTTAATATTCTCATGTCTAAACCTCAAAATTCTTAGTTAAAAGAACAACTAAATTTCAGAATTGTTTAAAAGTCATAAGTCCCAAGTCCAAGTCCGGACTTAAAAAATTACATCGTACTTTTTTGGAATAAGAAATTAAAAAAAATTATTGGAATACATTTATTGAACATCATTAAGAAACTCTATGAAATAATTGATAAAAATTGATCGAAATTTATTTAATAAATATTTTTTTTTTATTTTAATACACCAAACTAACCTATATTTTCAGCTTTAAAACATATAAATAAATCTAAAAGTTTTACTTAATTTCAAAACTAAAATATTTTTTTTTGTATTTATAATTTAAAAAAAATTATCTCAAATTAGGAGGATATAAGTTAACTTTAGCTTTGTATCTTTTTCCAGCGATATCAATTTCGTAATGAGCATTTTTAGTAAGATATTCCATCGTTAATGGAAGCCTTTCACCAGTATTCTCATCGAAATTGTGTACAAAACCCAAACAGACCTTGATTAAGCATTAATCTTTCAATACAAATTTGAATAAATGATCTTACTTGTTTCCTTAAGCTAAATCCAAACGAAGCACTTGTAACGAAACCACAAAACTTGTCATTCCTGTAAATTGATTCTGAGCCTGCATGCCAATATTTAAATGAAGCAAAATTAAAAAAATTTAAATTTTTTATTACCCCATGGCCAAGGATCTTGATACAAATTATGATCTTCAAGTAAAAACTGACAGAATTTTCTCTTAACTCTTTGATCTCTGAGCTGCATCAAAGCCATTTTACCAATAAAGTCTTTTGATTCCAGTTTAACTCGATACTCGCGATTACATTCGTAAGGTGTTGTTCTTTTGTCAAGATCCTGACCCCAAAAAGCAAACATTTTTTCAATTCTTAGCGATCTTAAAGCATAATAGCCAGCATTCACAATGCCGTAATTTTTTCCCTTTTCCATTAAAGTATCATATACATGCAAACTATACTCAGTCGGAATATAGAGCATAAAACCCTCTTCTCCAGTATGAGTCAGCCTCATGGCCCTAATGCCACTGGCGTAGCCCACATCAATCTCTTTACAAGTAAACAAAGGAAAATTGGCTTTGGAAAGCGATTCATCGGTCAATTCGCTAAGCAACTCGACTGATTTTGGTCCCAAAAGATTTATAGCTGTGTACAAAGAAGTAACATCACTCATTAAAACACTGCTATTCTCTGGAAAATGTTCACTTAGCCATTTAATGCTTCGTGTTTGCTGAGTTACTGGGCTTATAACCAAAAAGCTTGAATTAAAAATCATAAAATAATTAATAAAATATAAAATAAATAATATATAAAAATTTTTTTCTTATTTGATTAATTTTATTTGGAAAATTATTTACCAGTTAGGTTCAGTTTGAACTACGGAACAATCGTTTTCGTAGCCTCCGCGATGATTTTGCATACCAGTGTGCACCACTGTACCAATTGGACAGTCAATATCATTCGAACAAATGTGCTGTAAAAAGTCGACAACTTCTCTTCCAGCTGACTTAAGTTCAAATTTTGTGAACGATGACATGTCTATGACAGCAACACCTTTTCGACATGCAGTATACTCTTCTTGGACTCTTTCGAACCATTGAGGTTTACCGAAAGTACCGTTGCCAGAATCTTCGTAGAAAAAATCTTTCAGTGTTTTGTCAAATAAAAGTGGTCGCTCATAGCCGAGAATTTCTCCATAGACAGCGCCGTGTGATAAAAGACGGGTATATAGTGGCGATGTTCTCAACTTTCGACCAGTTTTGTACAAGCTCATTCCATAAGTAGGATACTTAAGAGAATACTGTTTTCCAACAGTTTCTCTTACTCGATCTCGTAAAAATTTACGATTGTTGTGCAATTTAACAAATCTTCGAATGTCAATTGGCCAAACTTGTATATCGGTCTCACCAAAAGCTATCAGCTCCGCAGTATATTTGCCAATGCCACCTGCCAGAGATGCTGTGTCTGCATTGGAACCAGCCGCCACAAAATAGTTATCTATCTATCCAAGATTTTATTTTATTTTTTTCCTTTTTTAATTAAAAATAAAAATTTTCAAATTACTTCTGATGATTCACCAATTATTAATTTGGTATCGGGTGTAAAGCTTTCTGCATTGCAGACTACTTTGTCGATTTCGGCATCTACTGAAATAGGGATTCTAGCTACTAAATTTTTTATTAAGGGATCTAACAAAAAAACGATTAAACATTAAAAATCAGTTTATTTCAGTCTTGATTGAATTATTACAAAAATGGTCCAAGTCTGGTTTAAGAGAGCAATTTTCGAAATCTTTTGGAATGCTCTCATGAAAAATTGGCTTAGCTTCTTTTTCAAAACCACCAAACAAAAGACCACCTCCTTCATTGTATTTCATATAAATGTGACTATCATAGTCTCGAATAACTTCAATTAAAAAATTTTATTCTTTCAAATTGTAGATGGAGAAGATTTTAAAAATTAAATTTTGTCTTGAATTTCATATTTCTACTTTACATAGTGTTTGTAGAATTGATTTTTTTTTTAAATCTGAAGAAAGACTGCAATTGAACTTAGAAATCCTGAATCCTGAATATTTCTATTAAAAATTTATAATATAATGTTTGAATTTTTTTTGTTCGAATAAAAGCATTTTCTTTTTATGCAAAAAATATTTTTTATAATTTTACTTTAATTTGACCGGTGTTGGATCTTTAATAATATCAAAAATTTGATTAAAAAACCAATTGAACCATGTCTACGTTTTATCGCAAAACCTTAGGTCTTAGTGCGCGCATAAGCGGCCATCGACCCCATATTAAAATCGGTTCCCTTGTGACGCTTTTCATGTTTTGACGCGGCGTTTGAATTAAGAAAACCTGCTACGATTTTAGGTGAAAAACCGAAAATGCTAACTTAACTCCATATTAAAATTTAATTATTTATAAAAATTTCAAGTTTTTTGAGATGGTGCGGGGTTAAAAATTAGGATAAAAAATTTTAACAAAAAAACTAAAAAGAGTTTTTAAATTTAGAAAAAATTTGATCCTAAATTATGGTGCAGGGCTAAATAAAAAATTTTGAAAAAAGTGCGATTAAAAAATAATTTTTTGAATTAAGTTTTTTTTAATATAATTAGAAAAAGATAAAAAAATTAGTAAAAAAATTCAAGAGGCTAAGGTTAACCGAGGAACAAAAGGCAGAAATTAAGAGAAATTAGTGAATAAAAAAATAACTTTTAAATTTATAAATACACTTCATTAGAAGGGTTTACGGTATGTCTTTTTTTCTGAACTTAAAATCCAAAATTACTTTTCCTAGATATTTAATTGTTTTAATTATTTTAATAAAATCTAAAAATATTTTAAACAACATCTTTATCTCCAATTATTTCGGTAATATTTTTAAAGGTTTAAATATGGTAAAATTCAATTCATATCAAGCCTACCTGGCATTTTCGGCTTCATTCCAAATGGCTTTAGAATACAATGATAGTGCTCGCATGGATGGATTGGAATTTTAACTCTTGGCTCACTTAACTTTCCTAGCTCACGAGCTCTCTTATTAAATTAAAATTAAAAATTATTTTCTAAAATTTTCTAAAGTCTTTTACTATTCCAGCACAGTTAACAAAGATATCACATTCAATTTCACCTAGATTTGTCTTAACACCTCGGACTTTGTGATAATGTCCATTTTTTGTCTCCTTTACGAGAACTTTTTTGACTTCACAATGTTCGATTATTCTAATACCATGATTCTTTGCCTGACTGGCAAAATAATTAAGATAATCCATTACAGATATAAGCCCATCATCCGGCACCCAAAGACCTCCCTAAATAAGGTATCCTAAATTATTGTAAAATAAAAAAGGCATTAGAATAAAATTTACTTCTATATCATCATTGCTCAAGTGAGGAAATTTTTCTAGACACTCCTCGACGGATAAAAGTTCACAATCGATTCCTTGAGGCTTTGACTCTGACAATAGTCTTTTAATGGTATACCATCGGTCTTTCGAGGCGGCAAGACCAAGACTTCCAACTTTATCATATTCTAAATTTTTTTTTCATTTAAATAAGAATTTTAACATTTAAAAATCAAAAATTACTCAAATATTTCGATTCATTCTGTAATTTTTCGTAAAGATTTGCTGAGTATTTACTAAATAATGTCTCAGGATTCGATAACTTAATAGTTCCAACCACTCCAGTTGAATAAGCAGAAGAACCGCTACCTAATCTGTATAAAAGATAGAAAAAAAAAAGAATATTTTTTGTTTTGCTAACTTGTTTTTGGTTACAAGAATGGCATCTTTGTATCCAAGTTGAGCTAAGTGGTAAGCGATTGATGTACCGATGAGTCCACCGCCACAAATCACTACCCTAGTTGAACTCGGTATGGACTGATTTGGTTCACTTTGAGTAGAATAAAATCCATTGAATGCTAAGCTTTGTTTAATCTGATTATCCCGTTTTAAATTTATTTTTTTTCTAATTTTTATCCAATTTTGTATAAATTTAGTATTTAGCATTGCATAGCTTTGGCGAACAAAAATTTTAAATCAAAAAATGTTTAACTTGAGAGCAAATAATGGGTGTAAAAAAGTTCCAAGTGAGAATTTTGTACAAGATTTTAGGATCAATTTCTAGTTTGAATTTTATGAGCTGATTTTAATAAACTAATTTATCCACCACAATATATCCAAAAAAAATATTTTGCATAATAAATTTTCATTTTCTTGGAATTAATTTTAATATTTTGCCTAAATAATTTAAATCTTTATTTTATTTTAGTAGGAAAAATAAATTAGAATATTCTACTCTAGTATCAAAATATTTATTTATTTATTTAATTGTTTTTAAGAAAAAAAAGTAAATTTTATATATTTTTTTATTTGTGAACTACATAGCAATCCTTTAATTTAGATGATAATTCTTCACATCTTTGAGTAGCTTCACTTTTAACTTGGAAGAACTTTTTTTCCAAATATTTGGTTTCTTGTTCAATTAAATTATTAATGTCATTGAGCATGATCAGATTATTTGTCATAACTTGTTTTGACTTTTTATCAACACGAAGTAGTCTAGACTCAAATTTATCCATAAGAGAATAGTTATCGTCACTCGAAACTCTAAAATTTTGATCGTTGATTATTTTCTGAAAATCTTCAACAGTCTCATTTTCGAATTTTTTTAATTCCTTTAAATTTTCTTCACTCAGCTCCTTTTTATTATCCCTTTTTAGTCTGCTCTTGAAATCTTCAACTAGCCTTTCAATTTTTTGAACATTTTTTTCAAAACTTTGATACTCTTGTGCCGCTGATTTTAAGTTCTCATCCAAAATTTGATCTAATAAATGACCATCTATGCTTTCTTCAGATTTGCTTTCTGATAAGTTTTCGGAATTGTAAATTTTTTCATCCACAACACTTTCCTTATTTAAAAAAATTACATTTCCATATTTGGAAAAATAAAAAAAAAAAGTAAAAAAGATTTAAGCTCTTAATAAGAAATGGTAAATTTTTTGACCAGCTGCTTTATTTTTAATACAAAAAATGAATTTATTTGATTCAAAATTTATGAAGTAAAAATATGAATTTATAGAAGGCTAAGTCACCAAAAATCAGATTTTACTTACAAGAAAAATGAACGAAAAATATATTTCTAAAATAAATTGAAAAACAAGTATATTGAAATTAGGATGTATAAATAGAAAATGATTTTTGAATTTAAGATCAATATTTTCACTTCATTTTTAGTAGAGACCTACACAATCATATTTTTAATTAGTTGTTTATAAATTTTAGAAAATTTCGCCTTGTTGAAAGTATCAAAAATTAGAAATTTTTGGATTTTAATTTTTAATTGAGTTTGACCTTTATTATGAAAATTTGGGATAAATCTCAAGGTTGATTAAAATTTCAAGTACTTTTTTCAATATTTTGCGAATAGATACTAAAGAAAAATAATTTTAAAATTAAAAAGACGTTACCATCCAAGTCCAAAACAATTCTTCGTTTTTGATCCAATTTAGAATATTTTTTTGAAGTTCAATCTTATTTTCAACAAGCTTTTCGAACTAAGAGGGGATTTTTAGAAAAAAATTCAAACTTTATAAATGCATTTACTGCTGAAATATTTTCTGGATATTTTAATAAAAAAATTTCCAAACACGAAAATCGATCCGATGATTCAGAATGAGCCTAAAAATAATAAAAAATTTTTTTTATTTTTTCTTCATGATAAATATTGAGACTTGCTTGATAAGTTAATTTGGCTTTTTCCATCAAACATGAATGTAGTGAGTTAATTTTAGTTTTAAAATGTCCGTCCAAAACTCTTAAATTATTTATTTGAACCAGCAAGTCTTTATTTTTCTCTGGATTTAATCTACTATTTAAGCTTTCAAATTCTTTTTTAAATTCATCTTTTTTTATCTTCTTTGTGTGAAAATTTAGCAACTTATTTTAAAAAATATTTATTTGAATTTTACTTTGAGTGCATTTTCCTTATAGTATTCTTCGTCTAAAGGACAGTTGGAATTTTCAATAAATATGTAAATTATTTCATAAGTATAAATCAGCCAGCCTATAGCAATCAAAACTTCACGGCTCGAGCAAGAGTATTTGAATGAATCGAGTTTAAAAAATTCATGACAAATATAGCCCAGTTTCATGAGTTCTTCTTTTATGTATCTAATTGTCTTTTCTTTGTTGTAAATTTTAATTTAAAATATATCCTAAATGAAAGAAAACCAACCTGGTCCCAATTTGATGAATTTTTCTTTTAATTCATGATCAAGGGTTTTCTTATTCTCGCTTTTTAAATAGATAATCAGTTCAAATAAAAGTCTCCATACTTGGTCCAGCTTTTTACACAATTATATGTCTGAAAAAAATATTTTACAAATTTACAGCATCCGGTTTGTTGAACTTAGCAAGTCTTAGATCTTCAGGTGTAACTTTGGTAAAGTTAAAATATTCTAATATTTTACAAAAACTAGATATAATTTGCTTAACCTGAATTTGTGACATTTTAAAGATTAATTAAATTTTGAAAAAAAGCCAAAATTTAATTTATGCATAATGAGAAAATATTTTCCATGGTATCAAGACATTTAGAAGACAATTTAAATGAAATGTTTTTCTAAAAGCCATAAATTATTTTTTAGAAAAAAACAAAAAAAATGATTAGATTATTTTTAACTCGGAAATAGGTTAAAAATGAAAGATGGAGAAGTCTTAAAGTTTCAATGTTTTCGAAGATTGATCAGCATTGATTAGAAATGAGCAATTTTTTTTTATTTTTTTAGTTAGTTTTGAATATTTTATTTAATTAATAGATCAATTTTTCTGGAAGAAAACATTTCAATTTTGTTCTTTCCCAATATCATTTTGAATTAAATGTATAAATTTAAAAATGTGTTAAAAATTTATCAATAATTAATTTAATAAAAAACTTAGTTAAATTCAAAGCGTTGCGCAAAGTCTTTAGTTACCAGTTGACTCCCAAAAGCTGGTGTTGACGCCTTATAATTAAAAGTTTATTAGTGGCAATATAAATGCATTTAAGGTGAGACAGATTTGTAGTATTCCATATTATAATAATTAATTTAAATAATTTATTTTATTAAAATAATTTTAAGGAGACCCGCGGACAGTTTGAGATGATCGTAAATCTCCCTTTCAATACTGTATTATGTTTTTAAAAAAATTATATTAAAATAATTTTATAAGTAAGAAAAAAACAAAGGAAGAAAAAAAATTATGTTTGGATCATGGTTTCACTTTTTATATCGATATTGGTTTGGAAAATATTACTCGTTGGAATTCTTCCTAGAATTAAGCCATGATAACCGCTTCGTAAAATATTCTTTTTAATGCATATCAGATATTAAAAAATAATCTATTATCAAAAAAAAAATATTACTCCCAGGCGACCATTATCAATTTTGACAAATTCGAAGAATTTTTATTACAATATATTTACTAATTAAAATTTTTTATTTTTTTTAATTTAAAGTTCAAAAATTAAGTATTAGTCACCAATATAAAATTAGTCTGCAAGAACAAGAAAATCAATTTAAAATTTTTGAACTAATGTTTTTTTTTACAATTATCAATTTTTATAAGTTCAAAAATATTGGACAAAATCAGAAAATAGAAATAGAAAGTAGAAAATATATCATGAAGAGTTGACTTCTTTTTTAAAATTTACTTCTGGAGTGTAATTTTTGTTGAGTTTCAATTAAATTTTTCGAAATGAAAGCTTTTAAAATTCACAAAATTTTTCATCGAATTTTTTAATTTGTTTTCGATGCAGAAATATTTTTTTTTCTATATTTTCTTTATTTTAAATAAATTTTCTACTGGTTTGATCGGCTTTATTAGATAATATCTATTTGATAGATAAGATAATACAATTATAGTTAAAATCGTAACTAGGCTCATATCCAAATAGTTAAGAAATTTATTATTAAAATTTTTTATTTAAAAAATTTGTGATTTGCCGATTTTTTTGTTTTTCTAAAATTATGAGCAAAAGGTATTTCTTATAAAAGCTTAGAAATTTAAAAAAATATATTAGTCAAAAATTATGCTAAATTCAAGGCATTGCGATACAATAGGCAACCTAGAGCAAACAAAAAATCAATCTTTATACTTAAATTTAATGATTCGTTTTAATTTAGATAATGGCGCGAAAAAGTCCTAAACTTAGAAAATCGAACACAATGAAAAAGACTGCCGAAGTATAAATAAAAAATCTAAAATAAAATTACCTTAAATGAATAATTCTTTAAAGGAAGGCAAAGACTTTTTAAAGCGATCGTGGGGTGAAGAAAAGTATGAAAAGGTCAATTCGCTTGAATCTTCTGATAAAGAAGAAGAAAAAGCAGTTGAGACGACTTCAAGCGACAAAGTCACTGAAGTCGAAAAAGACAATAAAGAAAAAGAAATTGATTCTTCGGATGAAATGGGTGATTTGAAAGAAAAGAAAGCTAGTGAAAATGAGGAAGAGGTAAAAAGTGATAAAGCTAGCCAAAATGGTGAAAAAGTTGAAGATTCCGATAGTCAAGCAAAAGAAAAAGAAAAGGAAAAAATTGATAAACCGATAGAAGACAAAACAGAAGATGAAAAAGAAGAGGAAAAAAATGAACTGAAAGAAGATAAAACTGATGATGAAAAAGAAGGGGAAAAAAATGAACCACCTAGAAAAAAGATGAGAATAGCTAAGAATAAAACAATGATTGCCACAGCTAAAGACAGCAAAGATGTTCTAAAAGATTCAAAAATTGATACTGATGCCAAAACTCGAAGACAAGCTAAAAAAATAAATGATTTGATTCAGAGCAAAAAACCGAAAATGTCCAAAAATCGAACCATGCTTGCCACTGCTAAGGTATTTTTTACTTTTCATTTAAAAATTTCTAATTGATGTTTAGGAAAGTGAGACATTGCTTAAAAATGCTAGTATTGATTCTGATGCTAAAACAAGAAGTCAAACAAAAGAGATAAAAAATTTAATCAGTGGAACTTCAAAATCAAAATTAAAAAGATCGTCAACAATGGCTCAAACAGCAAAAGTTATTAAATAAAAATCAAAAAGAAAATTTGTCTAAATTAAATTTCAAAACAATTTTCTTAAAAGGAGGCAATCGAGATATTAGAGAATCAGCCTTTAAGAACGAGATCGGCTAAAGCTAAAGCTCAGAAAGCAGCAGAACCGGAAACTCAAAAACCAAAACTAAGAAAAACCAAAACAATGGAAAATACAGCAAAAGTAATTTAAAAATTTTAATTGATTTTTTATATTTCTTTTTTTTTTTATTTTAAGGAAGGAAAAGAATTTGTTAAAAGACTGAACAAAAAAAGAAATAAATAAATAACTTGAAAATTAATGTTTTTTTTTCACTTGAATTTTTATTTCATGTCTTGATCCTTATCCAAAGCATAGTTTTTAGATAATTATAAATTTTGATGTAAATGTAATGCTTTTATATCGGGTTATTTGAATAAAGAAACAATATTTATTTTGATTTTTTATCATTGTGTTTTTATATCAAAAGAAAGGCATTTTTTTTGTTTTTTTTTTTTTGCTAAAATCAAGTGAAATCATTACTTATTGAATGAGAATATTTAAAAATTGATTTTTATCTTTCACTCAATTGACTTGTTTCATTTAAAAACCTTTTAAATAAAACTAGAAATAAAAAACTTTAGATTTTTTATGAAAAAAAATAATTCTTCAAAATTCTTTTATTTAATTAATTAAAAAAATAAATTATTTTTCTAACATTCAGATTCAGTTAAAAAAATGGTGTTGGATTTTATTTTTAAAAATTCAAATCGATTTAATAGGTAAAATCTTGAAATTTTAAAAATATGAGAAAAAAAAATTATATTTTAATTTCAAAATAAAAAAATTAAACAAATTTCATTAATCATTTATTAAAAATTTTTAAATTTCATTAAATTTAAATCTAAAATAAACGCCCACGTTTAAAAATATTTCTTGTACACACAAAACAAGATTAAAAAGGTGTATATTAAAACATTTTCACAAATTACGCACATTAGCCCTTGTTCTATCTTTGAAATCATTCACTAGAGAATTTACCTCATCGATAAAAGTTTTAAAATTATGAAGATATGTTCCTCCAATTATAACCTTAATATTTCCGGCATACGCTTTGTTTATGTTATGAATAGCCAAAGTTTCTTCAGATGTTATTCCTCCGACCACAAAGATTATAATTTCTTGAGGCCTAAAATATTTTAATAAACAATTTAAGAAAAAAAAAATTTACTTGTCTCTAATAGTGTTTCCTAAAAATGGATAACTTGTTTCTTTCAGTCTTCCTTTGATTAATTGTTCGATTAGATCTTTTACCAATGGTGTGTGCTGAGTATAAACATTATCAACTCCCTTCAAAAAATTTAGCACCCAGAAAAAGAGTAGAGAAAAATCTTCACTTTAAATCCTTTGAGAATACGCTTTGTAAAAGCCATGGCATTTTGGTTCAAGAACAGATCAGCTTCACGGTAGTTGACTCCACCATAAGAGCATATTCTATTTAAAAAATCTTTCTGTTCACTAGTCAATCCACCGCGTTCTAACAACGCATTTTTTAAGCTATTAAGTCCGCTATTATTCGATTTCTCGTATCTCAATGCATAAAGGCAAACAGAACGAAGAATGTCGCAGGTTCTAACTCGGGGATTTTTTATTAAATTTCGAATTTTCTTTGCAATAAAATTAATTTTTAAACATAATTTTTATTAAATTACTTGAAGAGAGTCGGAATGATCTTCTTGACAAGCCAATTGTTGCTCAGTTTCAGAGACTTCTAATAAATTATATTCAGACACAAGTCTGGATAATTCACTGACTAATGTTACATGCTTGGCAACAGTTCCGGACATCTTTTTGAATTGAGGATAATTTTCCACAAATGCCTCAAATAATTGTGTATTAAATAAAACGTTTTTTTTGAATACTTTCTTATCAAAATTACTTTCATGTCAGCTATGGTTTCTACTTTTGTGTTACTTTGTGACTTTTTTTGAAAATCCTCCATTAATTCTTTTATTTTTATACAAATCTCGCCATAATTTAGAAACATGCTCTGTAAGAAATATTTAAAAAAAAAATTATTTCTGATAAACAAACTTTTTCATAGAAATCATCATATTCAGCTGATAAAATAATTTCTTCGAGTTCTTTGCTAATTCCTGGAACTTCCTTTAAATTTACAATGTTATTTCGAATACCAAATTGTTCATGGACCATGGCTTGATAAGTCCACTAAAAAAAAGAATTAATTATCTAAATTAAAAATTAATATTTTAACTTGATTAAGAAGTGGAGTGACTGGATCTTCTCTTCTGTCAATTATCAACAAAACTGGAGCTGGATCAGTTTGACGAAAATCAAATAAATTTGAATCTCTAGATATTATATTCTTAATTAAACATAATAAATTTTCATTTTTTTTAATAATAAAATAATTTACTCGGACTGATTCTGCTAGTTTTCGACACATTTCAAAAGAAGCCTGGTATCGTATTACTGGTGATTTTTTGAGAGAAAGAAGAACAGAAATCAATCCTTGAGCTGTTCGTTTTAAATTAGCTTCAGTCCATTTATTTAGCTAATTTCCAATTTAATTTTCATCTTTGATTAATTTTAATAATGAAATTTACTTCACCACATTTGGGAATATTCAAAGAAAAAACATGGTATCCTAGAGCAACATAGTCTGCAAAATATTCTTGTACTTCTCTGACAACTTCTTGTTCATCACTTTCAGCTAAAGATTTGACATCTATTTTTTCTATTGTATTCGTAAAATCTTTAAAAATAGAATTAAATAAAGAAAATTAATTTTTTTTGTCCAAATACAAATATAATATTGGCCATATTTTGGATTCTTTAGTTCTCTGCTCAAATTAATCACATTTTGTTTTGTTGGGCGCAAAAAGCAAATACATTTTAAGTGTTTCATGTGGTCTCTATTTTGATTTTCCAACAAATCAAACAAGTACACTTCTTTGTTGGCTATTTCAGATTGACTAAACGCCACACTCACAATACTTTTCTTAAAAACAATAATTTTGAATATTTTTTGATAAAAAATAATTTTTGATCAAAGATTTTTACGATTAAATTGTTTCTTAATTTAATTTAAAATTAAAAGCATTGAAATTTCTTTCAATTTTATTAAATTGACTTTTATACAAAAAAGACTTTATTAACTTTAATATTATATTTTAGAACAAAATTTTTGTTTTTAGATAAAATAAAAATACCTCGATTTTAATTCAAATTAAATTTTGAACATAAACGGTTTGCTAATCACAAGGTTTTGTTTTTTTTGATCAAAACCAGGTTGACCCAAAAAGTTTTTCTTTTAATTTAATAATTTAAAATATTCTTAATGATTTCATCTTTCAAATTACTGAATTATTAATGATGATAGTATGGAAAAAATTTTAAATTCTTATTTAAACAAAAATACTTAAACAATTAAAGCAAGATTTTATTATTGAAAATTAAAGTAAATTTCATCAGCAAACTTTTAAAAAATATTAAAATAACATTAATAAAAAATTGACAAACCGTTTCATTGTCCAAGAGCAAAATTTTCATTCCAGCTCCACTTTCTTCGGTAAATTTCTTGACATAAAACCGGATTGCATTGACAACATTCATTTTTTAACTGATTGATCGAGTTTGAATTCCTTTAAAAATTATATTCTAATTTATATTTTAGCATAAGTATTTACATGTCAAAAAAAACACAAAGAGAATGAATAAAATTTTATTAACAAAATTATTTCAAAAACTAATGTCATCAAAATTTTGAAATTTTTCCAAAAAAGATCTAATGTGAATTTAAAGTAAGAATTGTCTTAATGGCAAAGCAAAATACGAAAAATGTCAAACATAAACAAGAAAAAATGAAACTTCAAAATTGGATCCGTATTTAAAAAGAGAATTTTTTAATTTGTCTTTTTAAGACACCAAATTCTCGTTTGCAAAAGTGTACTTTTCATATTTTAAATGCAAAAAAAGCATAGATATGTATGCACTTTATATTTCTTTAACATATTTAAACTGCATCTAAAACTAGTGGCAAGGTACAATAAAAATATTTTGAAAATTGTGAATTATAATAGAAAAGAACTCGAAAGAGAGAAATTTGAATAAAAATGGTAGGTTTCGATCCAATTTAATCTTGCCGTATTAATTAATTTGATCGGCAAGAATCAATGCCAATCGATAGATCGTTAAAGAAATTTTTGCTTATTTCAGGCCAAAAGAACCAAGAAAGTCGGAATTGTTGGTAAATACGGTACCAGATATGGTTCATCTTTGCGTAAAATGATCAAAAAGATGGAAGTAACACAGCACGCCAAATACAGATGCACATTCTGCGGCAAAGTAAAACCCAGTTTTATTCAATGCTCTCGATTAAATTTATAAAATTAATTTATTTAAGGACCAAATGAAACGTACTTCTGTCGGCATTTGGAGCTGTAAAAAATGCAGTATCACTGCTGCTGGTGGTGCCTATGTTTTCAGGTGAGCCAAGTTTTTATTTAAATTGTCTTAATTTTCTCTAATTTCTCTTTTTAAAGTACTACTGCTGCTCAAACCGTTAGATCGACCATCAGACGTGTCAAAGAATTGAGAGAATAAAAAAATATTTGGAAATTTTTCATTTATTTTAATAAAATAAACGTAAAATTTTCAAAAATTTTAATTATTGTGTCTTTTATTCCCGATTGATTATTTAGTCTACATTTATTTGCGACATTTTTAATAGCTTAGACAGCCCAAGTTAACCTCCAATTCTGATTTTGCTCCATTACCTTTTTATCCATAAAGCATCTCAAATTGATTTTTTGTACTTGAAATTTTTTGATTTTGTCAAGCACCTATATCTAGATAATTTTTTGCATTATTTCTTTAATATTTTTTATCTTTAAATGAAAATGCAATGGTCACAAATTAAGGTCTTATTTAAGGAAAAATTTATTTCAAAGAAAAACTTCAAATAGATATTATTCACTAATTTATTATTTAATAAATAGATTTGAAATTTAAAAATTTAGATTTTTTTGTTTCGAAGTGGATCTCTCACATATTTAAAATTTAACTAAAGTATAATAATGTTAAGAGTAAGAAATAAAACATGAAAATGACTTTAATGCTGAAGAGTGGGTAAATAAAATTTTAAAAATTATCATCTCATCAAGAAACAAATAAGTTTAACATTTATATTACTTAATTATTACAATTTCAAATTATTATATTATTAAATAAAAGATAACTATTTTGATTCACTTGAAAAATTTTCAATAGATTTTTTTTGATTTTTTCATTTTCTAAAATGATTTTGAGTAATTTTTTATTAAAAAATTAAAATTAGTGAATATTTTTATAATTTGGTAATTTTTTTTCGGATCGTGGATCAAAGTTTTGAATAACTTAATATTTTTAATAGTCATTCTAATTTGTTGTTTAGAAATATAAATTAGGGATATTTTTAAAACTAATTTTATTTTGTAATTTGAATGTTTTTTAATTTTTATAATAGAAAAGTCAATATGACTTAAATTTTAAAAAAATAATAATAATAATAAAAAATACTGTTAGCTTAGAATTACCTTGATTAATTTTTCTATCTGTCAATTATTTTGAAAGAAAATTTTAACTTTTTTCATCTGAAGATATGAGATTTCTAAGATTGTGTTTATTAAGATTCCTTACAATTTCAAAATTTGGACTCAAATTAACACCATTTTCAATACCGACTCATTCATCATTATTGTCAAATTTTAACATTTGAATGAAATCAACTCTTAAACATGATATTCTCAGATTTGTTAGAAATAATCAAATGTTCTTAAAAATGCGACACATCTTTTAGTTTTGAAATATCTTCATTTCTCTGAATTTTCATTTAAAATTAACAATTGCAATCTCGGTTATAAAGTAATAGTTATGAAAAGATAGAATGGAAAATTTTCACTGATCAACAATATTTTTTCGAATATTTTCTTATAAATAGAAAGAAAAAAGGTAATGAAGTTTTAAAATTAAATAATGAAAAGATCTAAATTTCCTTTTGGTAAATTTCCTTTTGGCTTTTTGTTCTTTTGGTAAGTTTCTTTTTTATTTCAATTTTTTGTTTCAATTTTAGCTCTTTTAGATAAAGAATACAAAAAGGGTAAATTTATGAAAATAATTTATTTAACACTCGAAAATCCAAATAAAAATTTAACCATTTAGACCCTAAAAATATTTTAAAATTAATTTTTTTTTAAAATAAAAATAAAGAGTTTTTTTAGATATTTTTTTATCTTTTATTCTACAATTCTTTGTTATTTTGAATATAATAATAATTAATTAATTAATTAAAATATTTTAAAAATTAATGAATCCGATGACAAAATTAGTGAATATAATTAAAAGTCAAAATAATTAAATCTTTTTAAAATTTTATATTACTTTTAAGGGAAAAAAATTCAATTATTTTTTGCTGGGTTTTTATTTAATTTAATTTTTAATAGTAAAAAAAAGTCAAAAAAACTTCTCAGATCTTCAAGACTTAAGGACCTTTTTGTGAGATAATAATGCAATAATGTATTAAAGTGCTAAAAGATGAAATGTGTTCAATAAAAGTTCTTAAATGAATAAGTTAAGAAAATCAAAATATGTAATAATTAATCAAATTTGAGTAAAAATTATTTTAAAATATCAATTAAAAATCGACTTTATTAGTTCTCATACACCAAATTTTTAATAAAATACCCCAAATTTATTAGAATAACACCAGAATCAAAATAAAAAAATAGAAATATAAAATGACACTATTTTTTTCACATTTTCACCTAATTTAATAGAAATATACCAAATTTATTAAAAAAAAATTTTTATTCAATTTTACTACAAAAATTTAAATTTTTCCCAATACCTTCTTTTAATCATTTTTACACCACATTTATCACACAACTTTTCTTCAGCTTGTATGTTTGAAACAATTTTCGGTACTTACTGGATACATTTTCTTCAATTGGATTACTTGCATTATCATCATCTGAATCAATGCCTTTTGGTGCTAAATTTGATGATTGAGTCTCTTTCGGTTGATGTTCCAGGGCTCCAGCTGTACCTTTTGGTTGTCCTCTTTTTCTATTAGCTTGTATCGGTAAATCTTTTAGTTTGCTTTCTTATAGTTAAACTTTTTAGCTGCTGATTTATTTTCTAATTGATAGCCCATAGAATTCGATGCTTCGATTGGGAAATGGTCACTAGTCATGTCTATTTAATAACTTCATTTTATTATATAGTTTTTTTTAGGTATGTGTCAATAAAAATTGGTGTCATTTTAAAAATTAATGGCCGTTTTAATTAATTAGTTATCAAAATTAAAAAAATAGTGCCGTTTTATTTAATTAAGTGTTAATCCTTATTTTTACGGATTATTTGATTAAAAGGGGAATTTTATTAAATTATTGGGGTAAAATATTAATTATTTGGGCTATTTTATTGAAAATTTGGGGTATCGAAATTAAAGAGCCTTAAAAATCTATTCTTAAAGGTACATTCAACATATTTATAGCAAAAAATAAATATTTTAAATCCATCTCTAAATTTAATTTTGTTTGTGAGATACTAGTTCTTACTGAGTCAATTATACCTTTATTTTTTTCCGAAATAAAAATTATCAATAAATATTTTTCAAGTGTTGGTACTGTAATTATCAATATCAATATGAAAATCCCCCTTCCAAAAAAAAATTGCTAAGTTGTTTATACAAAAAAGTTTTTTTCTGATCAAAAATTTTAAAATTTTTTATAACACTAGCATATTAAACTATTTGAAAAAGTCTAAATCTTGAATTTATTTTTTAATTACAAATATTCTATTGATTAATAAATTTTGTCTAATGACAAGTTAATTTAATTTTTTTTCGTCGACAAATTATTATTTTATTTTATTTTTTTTTAATTTTTATGAAATTTAATAAAATGTTTTTAAAAATCGTAACATATTCATGTTTGGCATTCAATGTATTCCAGATTATTAGCTAATGAATTGCTGAAAATGGTAAATTAAATAGTAAGACATTCAACTCCAGTTAATCTAGTTGTTACTAGAAACGGATTAGCAAGCACTGACATTAACAGATAAAAAATATCAACGCTAATTTTGCTTCCTATTTTTTAAGATCCCTTTTTATTAAAAAATTATTTTTTATATCACTTATTTAAAATTTATTTAAAAATCGATTTATCTTAAAATTAAAAATTAAAATTAAAATTAAGAATATATTTTAAAATTGATCTTTTAATTCAAAATTTAAATCTCAAATATCAATTTTAAAGATCAAATTTCTAATAATTAATTTGGTAAAATGACAATGGATATAAACGAATTAGAAGCTTTATGGGCATTAAAGTTTTTAAATATTTAATGGGTATAGGTAAAATTTGTGTTTTTTCTTCAAAATTAACTTCAATATTTTCATGGATAAAAGCAGACTTGTTTATTAGTCACAGTTTTAAGTCTAAGTCACGAATAGTCACGAACATAAATTTAAGTCAAAGATATGACTTGCACAAAATTTTTTATCAATACCTGCTTCATCTGGACCAGTTGAAAGAATTATTTTCTAAATCTGGTTACATTTACAGGGCATATAGGTCAAGATTAACGGCCAGGAATATGGAAGCAACTACTTTATTGGTATCAAATATGGATTTATTAAATCATTGACTTGACTTGACCTAAAACTTGTGACTTAAAAATAAGTCTGGATAAAAGTAGTGAGTAGTAATAATTGAAAACTTTCATTAAAATCTACGATCAATTGTTATTTTTTTTGTCAAGATCGAGTATTAATTTTAAGTTTGTTAGAAAATCAAGCCCAAAAAAACTAAATGCTTTTATTTTTTTTTAATTTTATCCTTTCTTATTAAAGCATGAATATGACATGTTCTGAAGGAGCATTAGCTCGCTACAGATTTACAAATAAATAAATTAAATATTTATGTAATTATAAATTAATTAACCAGCAATCATGTTCAACTAAAAAAATAGTCAAATTTATTTTATTTGATTTTATTTAATTTATTTTTTTTTTTTTTTTTTTTAATAAAATAAATTTGAGAAAAAAAGTTTTTTTATGAAACGTTTTTATCGTACAATTGCGTGATAACTTTTGGTTTAATACAAAAAAAAAATAAATTTTAAATAAAAATAAAATAAAATTTTAATTATTTAAATTTAAATTAGTTTATTCGAATAAAATGTTAAAAAAAGTTTCAAGAACTGATTATTTTGTCAACAGATATTTTAAATTGTATTACATGATCACTCAATCAGCAATGTAAATCATGTGATGTCTTTGCAGCAGTTCAATATCTTTTTCCAAAGCTTTCATTTCATTTTCAATTTTTTCTTTTTTCATTTTTTTCGGCAATGTATCAATTACGACACTCAATGACTGGTAAGCATGATGCAAATCATCCCAATTTTTTTTTAAACCTTGTAGAATAGCTTCTCTTTCCTCATTAGTCATGGTTCGCATAGCTCCCTTTTTAAAGTACTCTTGCATGTAAGCCTCGTACTCAGCTCTGGCTTTGGATCGCTCTTCGTTTCGTTCAATGATATAGGTGGGAACCGTACCAAAAGTCTAAAAAATGTGCTGAGATATTTTAAATTTATCAAAATTTCTATCAAAGTTACTCTCTTTTTGACGTACACTGGCTCTAGGCCACTGGGTTCAATCTTAAATTTATCTCCTTTTCTTGTATCGACAAAATTTTTTTCTGGTTTCTTAGGAACAGCCATTATTGTGTCGACGGCGTTTTGAGAAATGAAATTTTTGTTTGTCTTTATTCCTAAAAGAGGTCTGTCTTTCACTGGATCTGGTACACTTGGCTTAATTTTGTCGTTGATGCGTCCGGTTTTTTGAGGTCCAGGAAGTTTCGGCTCTTTTTCATGGGCCTTCAAATACTCATTTGGTTTCGGTAGTGGTTCCTTAGAATAACCCATCGTTCTATGATCCTGTTTTACTTTCTTCAGCTCATCCTTAGCTGTTTCTTTAAATTTTGACTCGTATCTTCAAAATGACAGACTTAAATCATTAACTTGTATAAAAAAAATATATATAGACCAACCTTGGTGGTTTTGGTGGAATGACTTTTTCTTGGGGTATCAAATTGTAGATACTTTCTTCCTGCTGATATTGGTTAGAAGGCATCCTGACAATAATAATTTTTTTTTATCTATTTATTAATTAAAATATTTAAATAGTTTAGAGTAATATTTTCCAATTACTTAAAATTCTTTCAATATAATAAAAAGTTGAATTTTTTTATGATTTATTTAATAATTTTGTTTCCATGACAATAGATTTTTAAGCCTCATTTTTAAGCCGCTAAATATAACAAACTAGAATTAAACGAAAACGAGAAAAAATTCAAAATTAAATTTATATACACTCGATTTTCGAAAAATATATGCTGTAACCAGGTTAGTTTGAATTCGTGTATCAAGAATTATGTTTAACTAAATTCTAATATTCCACATTTGTTTAGAGGAATATATCATTTATAATTTAAATTGAAAATAATTAAAAAGAAAAAAATTGCTCAACATTTTATTAAGTTTTTTTAAACAGATTATTGTTATGACGAATAATATAAACATTGATTTAACTTTGCTGGCGTTTGTTTTCCTCAAGATCAAAATCAAATTTAAAAAACCAGTCTTAAATTATCAATTTTTTTTTTCTTTGAGACAAAAAATGTAGAAATAAATTTTATAAAGAGTAAATTTTTGGTTAAAGTTCTGCGAACAATTTTGCATTAAACATAACACGTTCTGAGTGTGCTGTCTAGCAGAATTTGTAGTTAAATTTGACTTGAAAAATAATTCTGCATCATTTTTCATTCTGCAATTATTTTTATAATTTTTGACAACGATGAATAAAATCAAACCTCATTTTTGATGAAAAAGAATTCATTTTTTGGATCAAATACAATTATTAAATAATTTTCTTAAATTTTAAAAAATGCTTGTTATTTTTAGTGCTTTTAGAAATGATCAAGAATATAATTGAAGATTTATATTAGAAAGCAAAATTAGGATTTTTTAATCTTAAGAAAACCCTTTTGGTTAGGCGTCATTTATTTTGAACGACTTATGAATTTTTAGAAAAATAGCAATGAAAATTAGGCATTGTTTGATGAACAAATTTAAAACGCATTGGAACAATTATTAAAAGTATCCTTTCACATCTGAGTTCAAATATGTCAAAACTAAAAAATCCTAAAAATTTTGGCCATAGGAAATGACTTTCGGTCAAATCGAAGTCAAATATTTGCAGAGGCAATTATATAAAAATTAAAAAAAAAATTAAATTTTAATTTTTTTTTAGTTATCAAATTGACAAAGATGAGTATCAATTTTGTCAAAAAAAAACAAATGTAACCTTATTCTTAACTGAAAAAACAAATAAAAAATTCCCAATTATACTCTGTTTATAAACAAAATAGTCTTTAATTTAAGAAATTCCTAATATTTTTCAGGCTTTTGAACCTAATTCCTATGGGAAAAACAGAGAAAAAGGTAAAAGTTATCTTCCTTTCTTTTCCTTTCGATCTTACGATGATGACAAAAAACCTTGATCGAGAATTTGAGGGAAATAACTTGGTTTTAAAAAAAGGAACTGAAATATCAAAATCAGCATATAATAAGGTTTCAGTGTATAAAATGTGCTATTCGCATTCAAATTGTATCCAATTTGTTAAAAATTAATCAGTAATGATAGAAATGACAAAAACAGCTTAATGAAATTAATACAATTAGAGCAATAGGCATCTTTATTTATTTCGGTATGGACAAGTAAGAATAACCTGGAAAACAATCAGGAAATATTTTAAAAAAAACTTCGAAGACTAGTTGGATAAAAAAACTAAATTTTTCTGTCGTTTAAATAATAAACGACAGAACAATAATAATATTATTATTATTACTATCAATAATAATTATAATAATAATAAAGGACTTCTTTAATTCCAAATAAAAGGATTCCTTATTTTTCTGAATAAGGAATAAAAAAAATAATTTTTTTTTATTCATTAGTTCAAATTAAATAACGTAATCATAATTTGTAAAAAGTTTTCTTTCTTTTTTTTATTTATCTTTTTTGCATTTGAAGCTTGTAACTAATAAATAATAATAATAATAATAATAATAATAATAATAATAATAATGATAATAATAATAATAATAATAATAATAATAATAATAATAATAATAATAATAATAATAATAATAATAATAATAATAATAATAATAATAATAATAATAATAATAATAATAATAATAATAATAATAATAATAAATAGCTAGTGCTACATTTTACTTAAATTTTTTAATTATTTTAATTTATATTTTCGGCCTAACTTAAACATTTCACTTCCCAAGAGGCTAGTGTATAATTTTGCTTGCTATTGCTTAAATTATTGTTATTTTACCAAAATTTACTTATAATTTCGAAAATTTACTAAAATGGTAAAATATCCCAAAAAAGAACGATTTTTTGCAATTTTTTTGTCATATTGTAGAAGTGAAGATACAAAAAGCTTTTTTTTTCTTAGAAAAACGTCTCAGTAGCAATTTATAAAAATTTTCAAAATCTGTTGATTCCATTAATGATATCCTCCTGCCAGATTATACACTAGCTTCTCAAAAAGGTATTAAGATTAAGTAAAATGTAACATAAGTTCGACCGAGCTAATATATTCGAAAAGTACTAAAAAATAAATTTAAAATATTTTAATAATCAATGATTGAATTCCATATTAAGAAATAAAGAAATGATGGTGGTCATTGTCAAAAGAACCTTAAAGCAATTTAAAAATATGATTTTAATGGGATCAACAGATTTTGTTAAATGTTAAAAAAATTGATAAAGAGATGCTTTTTTAAAGCTTTTTGTATAATTTCGCTCTTACAGCATTTTTAATTATTTTAATTATCTTTAAATTAAAAAAAAACTTTATTTTCTAAGCAATTTATTAAAATAAATATTAAATTAAAATGTTTCATAAATAAGTTGAAACATACATAAGATGCGCAAGCATTTTTAATAATTAATACAAAAATTAACATCATTAATTAAATTCTTTAGAAATCTAATGCCATATGATAAAAAAATTGATACAATTAGTGGATACAACATGATATAACATGATATTAGCGCATGCTCTAGAACATTTTTTTTTGTTCTAGCGCAGCTCTAGACAATGTGCTTAAGCAAGCTGTCAACTTATTTCAGAAACGTACTGTACAATAGTTTATGTAAAATATGTTAAATATCAAAATCCGGAAGACCAGTGTATCTAAAAATTAAAGAGAAAGAAGTAATGTTATGTTATGTTTTTTGAAAACAGCTTTCCATAACTAGTTTTACAAGAAGAAACGAGAAGCAAATGAGTAAGATGCCAAGAGAAGTGATTTCCAATTTGAATAATTTGCTTTAAAAGATTTTATTTTTTTTTTAATAAAATATTTAAAACATAAAACAAATCCTTATAGTTCGTTTAAACATACTGATAGTCATCTTTGTTATATGACTTTATTATATATTATTTGTAATCAGAATACGAGTTTTTAAAATTCTTTTTTTAATTCTTTTTTGGCGAAAATTTACCATTTTTACGTAATAGATAAAAAATTCTAAAATTTATTTAGGAACAAAAATAAAAAAATTAAAGAATAAAAGAAATATGTCAATTTTTTTATTTCTACAATTCTTTTCTTTTATGTAAAAAATGGTAAACTTAAATTATCAAATCACTACTGGATTTATCTATTTATTTGTATTACACCAAATCGGATTCATGATAATAGAAAAAAAATATCTTCTTGACTGTTAATGTACATCTTCAATTTTTTGTTAACTAAGATTATAAATTGACTTGAAAATATATTTAATATTTTATATTTTTGCTATTAACAAAATTTTTTAACTCAAATTCAAAATGCATAAAGAATGTATCAGAGGAATTTTTATGCAGCCTTCTCAATTTTTTCAAATATTTACACATTGAGCAATAGATTCGCAAATAATGACACATTGGTCTCAAAAATCTTGGAAAATTTCCATTTTACAAGTAGAATATTTTCAAGTCTCACTATTGTCTATAAAAAAATTGAATAACTTTCAAACCTGGTTGAAATATTTAAATAAATTGAAAAAATAAAGTAATAAGTCAAAAATGCTCGATATGAAAAAAATTTCTCTATTCCTATCCGACGCTGTGTATATGTGTGTGTAAATTTGTGCGCGTTTAGAAACAATCTTTGCCCATAATTCAGCTCCACTATCAATTATATCTACTTAGAACCAAGATACCAAAAGTTCTAGCATCCAAAATACCGAATAATTATGTTTTAATATTTAAAATAAATTTTTTAGGCAAATTGAAAGCAAAATTTTGCACCAAACTCAAAATTCGTGCATGTACCAAGTGAAAAAAACGCTTACCAAAATTCAAATATTCCTGCAAACAAACTCACTTGAATGCAAGTTTACCGTCAATTAAAATAATCTTGTAAAATTAAACTCACGCACGCCACAGCTAAACTATTCCAATGCTTATATTAATTTAAAATTGAAAATTTAAGCAAGCGCTGAACACAACAACAAAAAAAAGCTAAAACCTAGCTAAAGAGTCTTTTATAATGTTATATAAAAATAAAAAGCAAGCTACTGCAAGCTAAAGCTCGGCTATAATTTTCATTTTTTTTTAATAAAAGATATACCTCTGTTCACTATCTAATAAAATTGTTTTTTAATTTTGTTATAGATATTTTAAGTGTTGATTTAATTCAGCCATGTCAAGCTCGAAATTGTCGACTACCTTTTTGAAAACTTTGGCCCGAAACAGCTCAAAGGTTTTTGTTGTTTGGTTTGTTTGAGATTCTAATTGAATTTATTTAGATATTGCCAAAAAACAATGGCGCTATTGCTGCCTCGTTGATTGCCAAGCGTGGTGTTTCGACCAGCAGTCCCCAAATGGCCGGTGGTGCCCCAGAAATATCCAGCGTTTTGGAAGAAAAAATTCTCGGCACCAAGACCAACGTTGATTTGGAAGAGACAGGTCGCGTGTTGTCCATTGGTGACGGTATTGCTCGTGTGTACGGCCTAAAAAATTGCCAAGCCGAAGAGATGGTTGAGTTCTCGAGTGGACTGAAGGGTATGGCTCTTAACTTGGAGCCGGATAACGTCGGTGTGGTCGTTTTCGGCAACGATAAGCTCATTAGAGAGGGCGATATCGTCAAGAGAACTGGCTCTATTGTCGACGTGCCAATCGGCGCAGAATTGCTTGGCCGAGTTGTTGATGCCTTGGGCAACCCAATTGACGGCAAAGGTCCGATCAACTCATCTCAACGTGCTCGTGTGGGCGTCAAAGCTCCGGGCATCATCCCAAGAGTTTCAGTCAGAGAACCTATGCAAACTGGTATCAAAGCTGTGGACAGTTTGGTGCCGATCGGAAGAGGCCAAAGAGAACTTATCATCGGTGACAGACAGACTGGTAAAACCGCTGTTGCCATCGACACCATCATCAACCAAAAAAGATTCAATGATGGAAACGATGAGAAAAAGAAATTGTACTGCATTTATGTAGCCATTGGTCAAAAGAGATCAACAGTAGCTCAGTTGGTAAAAAGATTGACCAACGCTGGTAAAAAAAATTTAAATAATTTTTTGCTTTGTTTATTTTTATTCTAATTAATTGATTAAAAAAAAAGATGCCATGAAATACACCGTTATTGTATCAGCCACGGCTTCTGATGCCGCTCCATTGCAATACTTGGCTCCATATTCAGGTGTGGCCATGGGCGAGTACTTCAGAGACAATGGCAAGCATGCCTTGATTATTTTCGATGATTTGTCCAAACAAGCTGTTGCCTACCGTCAAATGAGTTTGTTGCTGAGAAGACCGCCAGGTCGTGAGGCCTATCCAGGCGATGTGTTTTACTTGCACAGCAGATTGTTGGAGAGAGCTGCCAAGATGAACGAATCATTCGGCGGCGGTTCATTGACTGCTCTGCCAGTAATTGAGACCCAAGCTGGTGATGTGTCAGCCTATATTCCAACAAACGTAATTTCGATTACTGATGGTCAAATTTTCTTGGAAACCGAGTTGTTCTACAAAGGTATTCGACCAGCCATTAACGTCGGTCTATCGGTATCAAGAGTCGGTTCTGCTGCCCAGACCAAGGCCATGAAACAAGTCGCCGGTACCATGAAACTGGAATTGGCCCAGTATCGTGAGGTCGCTGCTTTCGCCCAATTCGGCTCTGATTTGGACGCTGCCACTCAGCAATTGTTGAGCAGAGGTGTCCGTTTGACCGAGTTGTTGAAGCAAGGTCAATATGGTAAGCATTTTTCTCTGAGTTGAATCAAAATGACTAATTTTTTTGCCTAAGTTCCATTGCCAATTGAGGAACAAGTATGTGTTATCTATGCTGGTGTAAGAGGCCACTTGGACAAGCTTGAACCAGCCAAAATAACCAAATTCGAAGCTGAATTTTTGAAGCATTTGAAATCATCGCAACAAGACTTGTTGAGCACCATCCGTGCCGAAAATCAATTGAGCCCTGAAACCGATGCCAAATTGAAGAAAGTCGTCGTCGATTTCATCGCTGCCTTCAAAGCCTAAATTATTTATAACACAAAAAAGACCAACACCACAACTAAAATTTCAGCTAATGCTGCAATTATTCGCTAAATTTAGTCTTCAAAAAAATTGACCATTAATTATTATTACTTTAAAAAAAAACATTAAAAATTTGAGAATAGCGAATTTTTAAACTCAAAAAAATTCTAAATTAAAAAAATAAAGTTAAATTATAAAAAGAGATTCGTATTTTTAAAATATTTTTTTTAATTTTTTCTTCTTTCAACTTAATTGTTTCAATCTGCATCTTCTTGGTCTATTTTTTTTACAAGGATTTTAAAAAAAAATTCAGTCTCTTAAGCAAACAAGTCCGTCAAGTGATTTAGCCTGGATTATGTTATTTTTATGAGGATCAGAAAGCTTATGAAGAAATCTTTCATTCATTCGAATAACAAACATATAAATTGCGGTAAAGATTTATCAAAATTTTCAAAATATTCTAAGATTCTATCATTCTTTTTACTATTTAATTTTGATATTCTAATTTAAAGTTAATTTTTATTATTTGACCATATTTAATATGTGATACTAGATAGGTAAAATAAATTTGTATCTTGAATTTTTGTATCTAGTATCCAAATTTTTACTTTGAATAAAAATTTTTTATTCAAAGTGCATACTGCTTTCTTTTTGTTAAACAATTAATTAAAGAATCATATGAGTCTTTCAACTACTTGATAGTGTATGCCTGCATGTTTTTGCTAGAATTTTCATTAATTATTTACGGTAATTTTCATGAATTATCGAAATCTCTTTAATGATTGTGTGAAAACTTAACAAAAAATATTCTTTTAAATTTCAATAGAAATAATGACATACTTAATGCTTTTTTTTATATTTAAAAATATTAAGAAAAAATACTTAGTAAGTATTTTTAGCATTTTTTATGAATGCATTTTCTTGATTTTTTGTTCGATTCATTAAAATTTCTAATTGATTCATTTTAACACTATAGAAAGACAAAAAAATATTTATGGAAAATATCTTGTCTAATGAACAAAAAAATCAAATTTTTTTCTAAGTCTGATAAAACTTTCTTAAGATATTCACAATTAAATTAAGTTGGTCTCAAATTTATACCCGTCAATCCAGTGTTAGATTAATTATTTTCAATAGTATGCCTACATGATGATGCAAAATTAAAATTAAATAGAAGTGATGAAATCGAATTAAATTTTAAATGAAACTCAAGAATTGTAATTTTATTTTTATCTGATTACAAAAATTAAATTTAAGGAAAATTTAAAAAAGATATTTGATTCTTTTTTACTATTCAATTTCGAAAATCAAATAAGTAATTTATCTGAATTTTTAAAATTAAATTTTAAATCACTTTTATTTTTGAAGTAGAAATTTTTAATTGAAAATCAAAATCTTAAACAACCTTCAAAATATTGAATGGAACTAAATAATTATAATTTTCAAAGAACAATATGAACAAAAGAATAAGTGAATATAAAATTAAATTTTTTTTAGAAAATAATAACTCCAAATTTAAGTTGAAAATTGAAAAAGAAGCTTTTCGTGTTATTGTGGATTTTTTTTTATTTATTTTACAAAAATTTTTCTTCAATCAATCTTCATAAACAATGAATTTTTATCAATTTTACAGTCAATTTCAATGTTTTTGAATTTTACTTTTAAATAAATTTTGATAATTTTTTAAAACTTAAATGATTTAATTTAATTTTTCTAAATGAAAAAATTGGGATAAAGTGAAAAAGTTAAGGTCATTTAAAAAATTATTACACTTAGCATAAGCTACTGATTTTCTGAACATCTATTTAATTGAAAAGTAAAAAATTTTTAAGGTAAAATGATTAAAGCCAAAAAAAACAAGTCATTTTAAAAAGAAAAAGGATCGATAAAAAAATTTGTTTGTTGCCAAAGTTCAGTTTTCATTTTTTAAAACAAAATTTGCTACAAATATGTTCTCATAGAATAAAAATTTAACAATCATTAGGGAAAAATGATGTTAATCAAATTTAAATAAATTTATTTATTTTATTATTATTTATTTTTTTTGTTAGACAGAAAATGTTTTTTTCTTATTCGTTCTTTATTTGGTCTCTTGCTTGGAGCATCTTTTTCTTCTTCGTCTGAGTCATCACTATCGTTTAGATCTCTTTTGTTTGAAATTGCTTTATCAATTTCATCCGAATCCATCTGTTTCATATTTTTATCAATCAACTTCCATTTGAACAAAAATCCATCTTCACCTGCTGTATAAATATTCTTCCCATTCCAATATGAACTTCTGATGATGTCCCGGTGCATTCTTTTTGAATAGTCTTCATCACCAATTTCAAAAAAAATTTCATTCACTTCATCATTGACATTTAGAAGCTTGAATTTTCCATTTTTGAAGCCTTTGCAAATGGTCATCACGTCTGGTTTCATGTAAAAGCAATCAAAAAAATAGTCTTCATCTTGATCTTCACCAGAACTAACACCCACAGTCCCTGTATTTGAACTTTTAAACTGATGAACAACATCATGGCTTTGTAAATCCCATACAAATAAATCATTAGTGTACGTAATTGCGTAAAGTTGATCCGTGCCAGAATATTTGCTTGACAAGTATCCAATTTTTTGAATAGAAGAATCAGCATTGAATACTTGTTCCATTAAGTCTGGATCTTCATCCGAATCTGTTTCATCCTCTTCATCATTTTTATTTACAGGAGTTTTAACAATATTTTCAGGCTGCTGTTCCAAGTCATACAGACAAACAAGTCCGTCAAGTGAGCCAGTGCAAAATTTTGACCCATAACTTGGATCAAATTTAACTTGGTTTATATCATTGCTATGAGATTCAGAAAGTTTATGAAGAAATCTTCCATTCATTCGGACATCAAATATGTAAACTACAGCATTGTCAACATTTTTGTTTGTTCCTACAATAAAAAAATTATCTGATAAATTTATATCGGCTGACAGAAACTCTCTTTCCTCGTCAGTTTTAAAGCATAGGCATTCGTCGAGTTTTTCTGTTGATTGGTTTTGTCTCAAGTCCCAGCATTTCAAGCTGCCATTGTCCGAGCTGCCAAACACCAAGTCATCATTTTTACTATAAAATCCTATCTCTGTCACTGCTTTTGAGGATTCTTCTAGAGTCTTGAATTTTAGGATCGATTTGAGACTGCTTTGGTCAAAGATGTTTACGAACTGGTTTGACATGAGGCATGCTAATTTTGAGTTAGAGCTCCTAGAAGGCGCTATCTGAAGTAGATAAACAGTATTAGATAAATCTTGATTTTTTTTTTGCTTTGATTTTTTGGCTGTTTTGATCAGACGGGCATTTTTGTTGGTGTTTATCCACTCTTGGCATTCCAAACTAAGATTCATTTTACAAAGCTGGTATCAAACGCATAATTTAAATTAAATTAAAATTCGGGGTAATTCAAAAATGAGCACAACGTGTTTAGCAAAATCCACATTCAGAGGTTTAGTGTGCATCAAAATTGTCTTTTAACTTTCTAAATATCAAAACTATAATTAATAAATTAAAAAAAAATGGATTTTAAAACTTTTGAAATCCATTTTTGTCAAAAATCAATGTCAAAAATTTAAAATTGTGAGATTGAAAGAAAAACATAACATGTCAAGTAATTTTGATTTAAAAAAGTTTAAAAATTAAAAATTACTTCTGTAAGTGCATCAACCAAAATTGCATTAGCTGTGAAAATCAACAAAAATTAATAAATAAATTAAGTTATTAAATCAGAAATTATTTTAATATAATAGTAGTAGTAGTACTAGTATTAATTTTTGCAACTCGTAGCTAGTCCAAGCAAAGCTCTAATGAACTATAGCAGTCGATTCATCTTGCTTTGTCATTCAAACGTCAATCTAAGCTTTAAAGATGTTTACACCATGAGCTGATGGCATATTCCAAATGAGGTCTGACAAGTGAACAATATAGTAGTCTTACTACTTTTGCTTTTAGAAATTTGAAAGATCTGCGGATCATTCCAAATATACAGTTTGCTCTTACAGTCACATTTTTGATTTGAGAATCCCATTTTAAGTCACTTTGGATATATTTTATCGTTTTTTTTGATATCGATAATTACGTTATAGCTCTAGAATATCGCTTTAGCGCTTGCTCTAGATATTAATTACTGCTCTGTATATTAATTACTATTGATTAAATAATCTATACTGTTAACCCCTGTAATTAAATTTTGTACAAATATTTAATAGACTTAAAAGAATAAGGAAATTTAAAAAACTTTAAATGACACTTTTCTTCTAATTTTTATCAAGATAATATAAATGTTCAATACTTTATTTTAAAGAGCATTAAAAAATGATTTAAATGATTATAATTTTTTTATGTCTTATCGTTCAAAAGTTGTAGGAAAAAATTTTTAACTTTTTTTTTTGAATTACTTTAAAAAACTAAGTATTTATTTACTTTTTTCCTATCTTCCAAAAAGAAATTCTAATTGATTTGAAACTTTTAACTTTAATTAATTAATGGCTCAGCAAAAATATGTTTTGAATGAATCTCTCAAAGAGTCCTTAATAAAAATTTCAAAAAATCTTAATAATTTTGTATTCTTTCTTTGAAATAGATTATTCCCTAAAAAAGTACTTAACTAAATTATTTAAGTAAACCAATTAATTAATTCTAGAGTAAGATTTAAAGAAAACGTATGGTAAATTTTGGATTTATTTTTTTTGTCCTTTTACATCTTCCATTTATCTTACTCCAGAGATAAAGCTTTTCTTAGCTCCTTATGTCTCATTTTTTGTACTTTTCTTTCCGAGAAATTCTATTTCTTCGTTAAATTCTTTCAAGTTTGAGTAGCTTTTGTTACTATTTTTCACGATTGCATTCTATTGATAAAAATTGTGGTCATCTAGATCTGGTGAATTCGCAGGTCTTTTTTTAAGAAAAAAAGTAAAAATTGGACAAACTCAAATAAATTTTACAGGAAAAAAATGTTTCAGGTGGACTTTTTCTGACCCATAGACAATAAACTTGTTGGTTCTTAAGGTGCTCTTAAAAAAAACAACAAAACTTCAGTATAAATAAATTCGAATAAAAAAGTAAGGTTCTTTTTAAATTTTCTAAATGAATATTTTTGATTCTTTCAGATTTTTTCAGGTTCTTTTTGGTTCTTTTCTGTTTTTTTTTAATTTCTTTACTCAAGATCTTCGGTTCTTTTTCCTTTTTTATCAAAGAAACTTTATAGTTCTTTTTGGTTCTTTTTAGGTTCGTTGTACTTTTTTTACTTATGATCATCGGTTCTTTTTCTTTTTTTAAAAGAACCTTTATGGTTCTTTTAGGTTCTTTTTGGTTTTTTTGGTTCTTTTTGAAAACCTCAATTGAAATCTAGGACTTCCCTTATCGTCTTATTAACCGAAGCCCTAAACCGGGGCGGAGCCCTGGTTACCCCGTTTACCTTCCCCGCAATCCGCCAAAACCAAGACTTACCAATTAAATCAAAAAAGAGCCTAAAAAGAATCCAAAAGATCCAAAAAAATTCCAAAAAGAACCTGAAAGAACCATAAAGTTTCTTTTAAAAATAGGAAAATAACCGATGATCTTAAGTAAAAAAAGTACAAAGAACCAAAAAAAATCAAAAAGAACCTAAAAAGAACCCAAAAGAACAAAAAATAACAAAAAAATTCTTTTTTAAAAAAGAGCCTATAATATCCATTGGGTTCTCTTTTCATTGTCTATGTATGCTTTTTCTTCTAGTAAATCAAAGAACAACTAGAATTTTTAAATTTTCTTAATCATTAAAATGTATTAAATATATGTACAAAATTTGGTTGAATTCGGTAAATAATTTAAATTTGGTAGAATTTTTTTATTTCTCAAACTTTTGAACATGATATTTTGATCACCCATTTTATTTCGAAAAGTACGGTTTCATGTAAAAGCAATCAAAAAAATAATTTTCATCTTGATCTTAACCAGAACTAACACCCACAGTCCCTGTGTTTGAAATTTTAAACTGATGAACAACATCATGGCCTTGTAAGTTCCATACAAATAAATCATTTGAGTGTACACTTAATTCAAAAATATGAGAAATTTTCGAAGTATTCTTATTTTTTTCTCAAATAGAATCTCAAATCAAAATAAAAATTATAAAATTTAGTGTTTAATTCAT
Organism: Brachionus manjavacas; assembly: GCA_019054805.1. Lineage (NCBI taxonomy): Eukaryota > Metazoa > Rotifera > Eurotatoria > Ploima > Brachionidae > Brachionus > Brachionus manjavacas. Next base: position 7,675,162 of record JAHQIY010000003.1, on the reverse strand, counting down.
TTATTTGTTTATATTTTAAATATTAAATATTTTATTTTTAGAGTTTTAATATTTCAATATATGAAATTTTATTTTTGAATTTATCAAAAGCAAATTATTAAGCCGTCATATCAATGATTAAATTGTCATATAAAAAAAAAATTGATTTTCATATATAAATTAAACGAGGTCCGGGGCAGAGCCTGGTTTAGGGATTCGGGTATATTGATGATTACGAACTATTAGTTAAAATTAAAATTTATGATTAGTCTTTTAATAAATTAAAATCTTCAATTTAATTATCCATATGACGAGTTTATCTAATAATTGATATGACGGGTTAATTTGCATTCTTTATGCAATTACACATTTTTTTGTTTCAATGTAAAAAATTATTTTTCATTAATATCATCAATTAATGATAGGGTTATGGTGAAAATTTTTTATTTTCTTAAGAATTGACTAAATTTGTTGATCACAAATAAAAGTTTTATTATTATTTTTACATTTGTTTAATTGTTAAATTATTGGCACTGAATTCACTTTAATTTAAAGAGTGGAATCTGTGAATTTTGAATTTATGAACTTGAATTTATTCAGAGGAATGTTTAGGTACGGAAGTTGATTATCTAATTTTATTTTATTATTTGAAATACAAAATAGATGGTTTCACTCAAAATATATTTGCCAGTTGAAGCACTCATTGTTGTGTCCCGATGTGTTAGAAATTTTTTAAAAAATAGACTTCAATACCTTTTACTGAATTATCCATAGACACAATTCCGTAATCTAATTTCGAGTCAAATATAATTTTATTTTAAAAAATGATACATCCAATATTTAGATGATAATATCTTTTATTTAGATGGTTAAAAATATTTACTCAATGAAAGGCATTTAATAGAAAATTTTGGGTGGCCATACTCCGCGCAGTGAAAAATCTTTCATTTCATACAAATAACCACTGTATGAAATAAAAGAATTAAGTGAATTAAAATTTTTAAATTATGAGGGAAGTTTAAAAAAAATTTCAATCAATTTAAAATTTTTATTGCTGTCATTGAGCAAAATGGTTATAAATTGATTTAAAGTTATATTTGGATTGCAAAAAAATTTGAAGCTTTACATAAAATTAAGAAAATTCAAATTGCAATTTTGCATTTATAAGCTTTAAATTATTCAATAAATCTAAAACGCTTTCTTTAAAAAAAATTCAAATACACTAGAGCAAATGAGAACGCTTGCGTTCAGAACTTCTACCAATTTATGTAATTTTCAAACTAGTGCTAACTCCGATGTAAAAAATGCTTTCTGCAGAATCGAAAAAACTTAAATAAATTTTAGCGTTTGTTTAAATGCATACCTTGATCAAGTAAATCACCGCTATCGCTTTTATTTAGATAATAATTAAAACAAAAATGCTATCCAGAGTTGCTCGTAGCTTGGTCAAGAAGCAATCGATTCTATTCAGGTAATTCAAACTAGTTCCTAAATTTTTCGCTCAAAAATTAAATTTTAATCCTGCAATTTCATTTATCACTTGAATCATGTCCAACTTGGTAAAATTTCAAATTTAAATTTGTTTCACGAGCATTTTTTTATTGCATCCTTAAAATTTAATTTTTAAGTGAAAACTTAAACTAAATTGAAACATCTTTAAAATTTGAAATTATATCAAGTTTGACAAAATCTGTAAAAAAGCCAGGTCCGCATTTGGTCAAAGTTAGCTTTAGTTCGTCAAATTTATCCAACTTTACCAAAGAACAAAATGACAAAAAAGCATCGGAGTACGTCCAAACAGACTTGAAAAATATGCACCAAGACATAAATGACATGTTCACTACCTCAAAGCCTGACTTGAGAAAAATATGCGAGTACTACTTTGACGGCAGTGGCAAGTCTATTAGACCACTGATCATTTGTTCCATGGCTCGGGCTCTAAATGTACACTGCATGCTAAACTCAAATCCGGACCAGCAAATTCAATTAGACTGTATCTTGATGGACTCACAGCGAAAAATCGCCCTCATTGCCGAAATGATTCACGTGGCTAGCTTAATACATGACGACATAGTGGACGCTAGCGATTTGCGAAGAGGCAAGCCCAGTGTGAGCTTGAAATGGGGGCCTCACAAGGCGACTTTGGCTGGTGATTATGTTCTAGCGGTATCTTCGAAGGCTTTGGCCAGACTTGGCAACACCAGGGTAGTTGAGACACTATCCACTGTTCTTGAGGACTTGGTCAAAGGTGAACTAATGCAATTCGGCACCAAAGAAAACGACACTGAACGCTTTGATCACTACTCGGTAAAAACATACCGCAAAACTGCCAGTTTGATTGCCAACTCTTGCAAAGCAGTTGCTATTTTGTTGGTAGAAAAAAATGGTCCGGTAAGTGTGGAAAAGATTGACGAAGAGCTTGTTCAGATGGCCTATGAGTGTGGTAAAAATATTGGCATTGCATTTCAGTTAATTGACGATGTGCTCGATTTTACTTCGCATTCGGACAAACTGGGCAAACCGGGCGCCGGTGCTGATCTCAGATTGGGCTTGGCTACGGCACCTGTTTTGTTCGCGTCGGCTAAATATCCCGAGCTCAACGGCATGATCATGAGACGCTTCGCCAACGAAGGCGATGTGCTGAAAGCGTTTAATTTAGTTCTAAAAAGCGATGGCATTAAGGAAACTAGGTTCCTGGCTAAAAAATACTGCGAAAATGCAGTCAATATTCTAAATAAACTTAAGCCAAGTTCTGACATTGATTATTTAAAATATTTAATTTTTAAAGTGATCAATAGGGAAAAATAATTCTAATTTATAAAATTCCTTTTTTTGTATCATTTTTTTATTTTTTAAAATTTGTTAATTTTTGAGCAAATAAATATTTTAAATTGTGAATTGTGTTGGTGAGACATTTTTTTTCTAGATGTGTAGCTACAAGTTCTAACAATGCCAATGCTGCTCAACCTGCCGCTGCTACTGCTGTTGGTGAAGTTAAACGCTTTCCTCATGATGCACCAGAGAGAGACTTTGTCAATTTTCCACCATTGAGAGTTCCTGAAAAAGCAGGCAAAGTCAGAATTGGATTGGTACCTGATGAATGGTTCAAAGCAATGTACGACAAAACTGGAGTCTGCGGTCCATATATTTTGTTCTGGGGTGCAGTTACCACAATGCTGTCAAAAGAAATATTCGTCTACTGGGCCGATACCGCCGAGCAATTGGTATTTTTGACCAGTGTCATCGCTATTTCTAAATTGTACGGCAAACAACTCGGAGAGTACCTTGATACTGAGGCTGACAAGCTAAACAAAGCCAAAGTTGCTGATTTAGAGAATCAAACCAAAGAAATTGACGAAAAAATCGTAGCTAATCAAGCCCTAGAAACTCTACCAGAAGCTAATCAAATAATCCATGCCGCCAAAAGAGTCAGTCATAGAAAAAAAAATTTAATTAAAAATGTATATGTTTTTTTCTAAAAGGAAGCTGTCGATTTACAATTGGAAGCCGCTTTCAGACAACGTTTGGCTCAAGTTCATCAAGAAATCAAAAAACGCTTGGACTATCAAGTGGCTGTACAAGGGGTTTTCAAGCGAGTCGAAAGAGAACAAGCTATTAACTACATTCTTGGTCAAGTGAACCAATCTATCGGACCTGCCCAAGTGATTTTTTGGAAAAAAAATGGATTTAAAACAAGCTAAAAATATATTTTAATTTTAGGAAAAGGAATCTTTCCAATCTGGTTTGAATACCCTCAAAGCTTTGTCGAAAAAATACGCCAACACTATATAAGCATATCGTTTGAGCATGTGATTAGACGATTGATTCAAAAAGAAATGTATTAATATCAATTTCTTTATGAATAAAATATTTATTTTAGATTTAAAAAAAATACAAAATAAACTTAATAGTTTAATTTCGCTACTCAAAATAAATTAAAAAAAAGCCGAACTTTAAAAATTTTAAACTCATTGAAAAAAATCATGGTTGTTTGTATCTAAAAAAAAAACTGCAGAAAAATATTTTTTAATTTTTTAATCAACGCACTTTCGAATTGAACTCAAAAATATAATAATTTTTTATGGCCAGCAATTGTTACAGTATTTTTTTTTAATGATGCTTTCATTAGAAATTTAGAATAGACAAGAATGAAAGTATGATATAGCTAATTTTTTAATAATATTGAATTTTTGATATAAAAAATGGATAAATTAAAAATTATTTTGAAATTGAATCACGACTAATTTTTGACTGTTTTTTTTACGTTTTTTTACTAATGAGATTGAGGTGGCGAAGAAAATGTGCCTAGTTTTTCTCCAGGAAGTATAGTTTTCGAGATATTTTGATTATAATAAAAAACCCTAGTTATTTTGAAATCGGATTTTAAAGTTTTAAAACGATATACCATTCGATCAAGAATTTTCTAAGCTTTTTGACTGTTATGTTTGTTTTCTTAATTTCAATATTATTTTTAGCGAAAAAACTTTAATCTACTTTTAAAGAAACCTGGCCCCTACAAACCCCTAATTTTATACGACTGACCCCCATTTTTCTTGAATTCTTCTTGAAAATTTCCCAGATAAGCTCTCAAAATATTTAACTACAAATGATATAGAAAGTTTTAACAACAAAATTAAAACCGAGTTAATAAAATTGAAAACAAACTCAATTTCAGAGATACTTGAGTATTTTAAGACTGTTTCAATCAATCAGATAAATCAAACGAAATTAGCGATTTATGGCTCCGGTGATTATGAAATTGCTAATCTTGACAGAAGATTATCAGCCTCAAGTCATACTTGGTCTCTTCTTACTGACGAAAAGCAAAAAAATCTAGCCAGAAATTTTTTAAAAATGATTCCTCCACCAAAAGATCAAATTAAAATAAAAAGAAACGTAACTTTCCTTTACGAAAATGAGAAAAAAGAGGAAAAAAAATGCATTAAAAAAATAAAAAATTTCGCCTCATTTAAGTTTATCATATTTTTACGTAATTAAAAATTTTTGACATAGGCTTTATTTTTTTATTAAATTAATTGTTATAAAACAATAGTAATTTTTGTTAAATTTAAAAATTAATTAATAAAACAAAATATATCAAATAATACAATTATAATTTGAATTTTACTCAATTATTATAAAATCATTTGAAATTCTCGAAAACCATACTTCCTGGAGAAAAACTAGGCACATTTTTAGAAAGCTCGTTAAATTATTTTCAAGGGAAATGGGGGTCAGTTGGAGGTCAGCAGGAAAGCGTTTAACTTCACCAACAGTAGCAGCAGCGGCAGGTTGAGCAACATTGGCATTGTTAGAACTTGTAGCTACACATCTAGAAAAAAAATGTCTCACCAACACAATTCATATTCAATTTACATTAAAACTAGAAGCATCAAACAAGTCAATTTACTCTTTTTAATTTTTTAATCCTTTTATCTGAATAATTTTACATAACGTAAACATGATTTTTTTGTAAACTTCAAATTCAGATTAATTTTATAAAATTGATAAAAGATTATGTGAAAGACTATATTTTCGGTAAAAACCAGGAATATATTGCTAGATATACTTCAGCGATTCAAATGACTATTTTTTGCAAAGACGAAGTCTATCAGATAATCATTAATAAACTTTATAAAATACATTTAATTTCGATACTTTAAAAAATTGATGTTCAATTTTACGAATTTTTTATTTTTTTTAAATTAATATATTTGCATAGATAACATGATTTTAAATCAATTTTAAATCATCGTGAAAATTATAAAAAATAAAAGAAATTCCAGAAAAAAAAAGTAAATTGTTTTATTGTGATATTGAATTCGGTCTCAAACAATTTTCAAATGTCTATTTTGTTTTTGACACAAATGTTTTTTTTTCTTATTAAACTCTAATTTTAGATTAAATTATTCTTATTTTTGTTTATTATAAAGTATTTAGTCTTTGTTTGCATTCCATTGGAATGCTCTAATCCTTTGGTTCGATAAATCAACAAACAATAATTAAATATATTATAGGGAAATTTAAAAATTATATAATTTTTGTTTGAACTTGTTTTATTAATAATTTACTTTTGATTAAAAAGAACAATATAAAATAAATTGCTAAAAAAAGCATATTCTTTTTTAACTCAATTACTTCGTACATTAAGACCTTGAAATAAAAATAAAAATATAAGATGAGTTTTTAGATTTTAAATAAATTAGAATCTGTCTAAAAATACTATTAAAATTATCAAAATGCTAAAAAAATTCATCTACTTTGAATTAATTTTTTAATTCTGAAGGATTGTTTTCAGAAATAATGTTATGATTATCTTGTTTATCAACTTTATTGATACCTGAATCTTTTTGAGGAACTTCTAGAGATTGTCTATGTCTTGCTTTCATTTCCTGGTTTCTAACATGAGAATATAAGGCAGCTCCTAAAAGGACAAATCCATTACTGATCCACCAAAGAAAAGTTTTGACTTCATTGAAGTAGAATACACCTAGTAATGTTTGAGCATAAGCTTTAGCGGTTCCACTGACATTGTGCGTCAATGGAGATGTTGCCTGAATTTGCAATGAAGTCACATATCCCATCGAAAAGCCAAGCACACCTCCGATGATCATTGTGAACCAGAAAAATGAGTCAAAAATTAAAGGAAAATCGAAAATTTCATTTTGTTCACCAAATAATAAAATAAATGGAATGAATATCACACAAGCGTTAACATTGTTGTACATGGTTAGCTTCCAGATATTGTTTTCGACAAAATTAAGAGATTTTTTAGTATAAATGGCATTCATTGCCACAAACAAACTTGCTGATACACCAAAAAAAACGCCTGCAATTGAAAGGCTTCCAAGTCCTTTTTCTTGATCAATGCCCAGCAAAAATCCCATTATTATAATGGCACAACAGCCTAATGCTTTATGAGATGTTTTCTCTCCGAAAAATATATAAGTCAAAATCTTTTATTCAGGCAAAAAAGGATTAAAAAATATTTTTTTTTAATTTAGTGAAAAAATACTTACAACATTAAAAACTGTAGTGAGAGATCGAACCACCATATAAAATGATATTGAGACATACTTTAGGCATAGGTTATTAAAAGTGATCATACCCACAAAAACGACGGATAATGGCAAAATCTTTTTTTTTATTTTGAATAAAATTTTTTGAAATTCTTCAAACTTACTTCTCGTGCTATTTTAGGATCTATTGAAAATGCTGGAAATTTAATCAGACCCGGTTGGTATTTCGCAAACTGTGCAAGAAGCCAGCATAAAGCGACAGTGACAACACATTGAAACCATGTTATGAATAATGGGGCATCGAACTTTAAATTTAATTTAAAGCTTGATTTCTTAATATTTTTTAATATTACTTGTAAATTAGTTGAGCTTAATAGATATTTGTTAACAAATACCATAGAAATGGACACCGTCCTTAAAAATAGAATTTTATTAAAACAAGTTAAACAAAAGTCAAAAATTGATTTCATTTTATTTACCAATATAAACTGACAGCAAAAATAATAGCACTTGTTTTTTTAGCCAAAGAGTCTTCCTTCCCATTCATTTTGCACTCTAAAAATTATCCTAAATTAATAAAATTTCAATCTAGAAAGTTAAAAGTTAATTTTAAATGATTCAAAATGACGTATCCAAGACACCTTGTCGAAATGATATAAAGCAAAAAGTACGAGTCTTTTTATTATAATTCTCTATTGAATTCAAACTTTATTATTTGAACGTATTTGAAATACTTTGGTCTAATTATGTTTTTCAAGCATGATTTGAATAAAATTAAATTTAAATTTTTGCTATTTTTTTCAAATTGATCTTTGAAAGAATGGTAAAAATTTATGTCTTTGTATTTTTTGATTAAAAAATTAAAGCAAAGCACAAAAATTTAAAAATAAAAAAAAAGGATTGATAATTTTGAAAATTTTTAATATTAAAATCAAAAAAAGTTAGATTAAGTCAGAAAAAATTTTTTAATAAAAACTAACATTTAGTACTGTTTCTATCATTTTGTTTAATTATTAACATATAACTGGTGTTCAATAAAAAAAAAATATTTTGCTCCAAATTCCAAAGCCGCAATATTTAAATATGTTTTTCTACCGAAAAAATCAGCATTCGATCTGAAAAAAATCGAAAGATTTTAAAAGTTTAAAAAAATATTTTGACATTAAGGTAAAATTGAGTTTAAAAAAAAATACAAAAATAGTACAAATGGCTTCAAAAAGAATTCTTAAAAATTAAAAAGTATGAGACACTTTCTGTAGTTGAGAAATATTATTAAGGTAATATCAAAAATGTTTCACTAAAATTAGTTTATTTTGATTTATAAAATAAGAAAAATATATAATTTTCTTTATTATTTTATGTAATAATTTTTTTTATTAATTAATTAATATCAATTATTATAATTGATTCATTTTTTTCAATTTAAAAACTATTTTTCAAAATTTATTATCTTTTTCTCCGCTAGCGAAGCATAATTTTTAAACCTTTTCTATTTTTACGATTTCGACATTTTGATTATAGTTAAAAATTACGAAAAATTAGTGAAACATTATTATCATTTAAAATTTGTTAATCTTAATTGATTTGCTAAAGAATTAGAATAAACTAGTAAAATTTGTGGTTAAATAAAATAATTATTTATTAAAGAAATTAGTTTATTTTTTTATTTATTTATTTGTTTTCATTACTTAACTAGAGCTTCTTCAGGATAAATGTTTAAAAAAAAATATGTATACAAGATGGATTGATATCCTTAACCACAAAATTCAGATGTGGTGAAACTGGGCTGATAAGCATTTCGATAGGAAAAAGATGAAATAAAAAAAAACACTTATGGTTTTATGTTTGTGTAACTTTTTGAATTTGAGATAATTCAATAATCATCTTTTAAAAATACAAAAACTAACCCTATAAACAATAAGAAGAAGATGTGTTGAAAATTTGCTTTTTAAACAATATTTAAAATTCAAGTAAAGTTTATGCATAATTTAAAGAATTCTAGATAAGCTTTAAAATGAAAACATATTGTAAGCCTCTTTCCATTCAGCTTAGTTCTGTCCGGTGTAAAAATTGGTAAAATATTAAGCCTTCATTTGATTCGATAGTTTATTGATCAGTTGCTGCAGGTTGAAACTTTAAGAATCAGTATTTGCAAGGATTAGATCTTGCTCACCGTTTAAATTGTTAATTGATTTCAGAAAACTTTTTGTCATATTTTCATCTGTAAAAATTACTCCTTCAGTGTACTGACAAGTTACAGTCAGTGATTTCCCTCTCCATTTGAAATAATAAAGCTCTGGACTTAGAGAAAAATTAACACCCAGATACACAATCAAAAATGAGGTACAAGCGACTTAAGACTTCCGAAATACTGAAAGAAAAAACTTAAATGATATAAAAAGTTCATCAAATTTCTAAATATGCATCGATCATTAGACTCTCAAGACTGGCGGCTAATGAAAAAGAAACAAAAAACGAAAACTGTTGCAAATGAATAATACAATTATGGATCATCACCAAAACTGATTAAACTGATTTCAGACATTATGTAAATGATATAAAAAGAATAATTCCAACATTCTCTAGTATTGGTAAAATTTTACAGATTGTCAAAGATGAAAAAAACGCAAAATAGATCTTGATAATGTAAGACCAACAATAATATCGGACACAATTGCAGTGTTTACGGTTTAAAGAGTAAGCCTTCAGATACCAGAAGAGGAAAAGACCATTATTTGCTTATGCGATCGATGCTAGTAAGGTATTTGATAAAGTAAACAGGACTATACTGTTCAATAATCTAATTAAAAACATAAATCCTGTCATTTGGCTAAGCCTAAAATTTATTTTATTCATTTATTTTTCTGTACCAAGTCAGTCCATCCAGCTCCAATTTAATCATGACAGAATTGAATTGAATTGAACACCATTGGATTGCTTGACTTATTCAATTTTAAAAAGAATGGAAAAAGACCAGAAATAGACCTTGACGAACTAAAAAAAAATGCAAAAATAAAAGAAGACTCGTCAGCTGGTCCGCACAATATAAGCTATCGCCTAATTAAAAACCTTTCTGAATCTTTTTTGAAAAAAAATTTAAATTTCTACTTTTGTCTTGCAAAATCTATAATCCCTAAACAATGGAAAATCTCAAGGATTTCCATTATACCAAAAAAGAGAACATCTAATGATCCATCCAAGTACCACCCAATAAGCGCTACTAGTTGTCTAAGTAAGATCTTAGAACGTTTAGTTAGAAATAGGTTATATAATTATCTCGAAGAAAATAGCTTGATTTATTTGCAACAATCAGGTTTTCCTACACATAGACGAACAGCCCACAACTTGTTTTCAAGACTCAAAAAATATCTGAAACTTTCAATAGGTGCCCATTTTTTTTTGACATTTCTCAAGCCTTTGATAAAACTTGGCACAATGGTATACTCTACAAAATGTGCCAAATAAAAGTACCACTCTATTTATTGGAATGGGTAAGAGATTTTCTCAATAATAGAAAGTTTTTTGTAAAATTGAATGACTATTCTTCAGCTAAGGATGACAATCAGTCAGATGTATTTCAAAGAGCTGTAATTAGTTCTCTCCTTTTTACAATATTTATAATAATGATGTTCCAAAATTGAATTCAAAAAATAAAAGCTAATCTCTTCTATTTGCCGATGATCTTGTTTCTTTCTTTATATTTAAAAATTATGTTTAAATTGTCACATCAATAAATTGCTATTTGAAAAAGATTGAAGTTTGGCTTGTAAAATGGAAAATGGCCCCTAAAAAGTGTATTTTATTATTCAAGGTTAATCAACAGGCTAGTGCCCATGCCTCATGAGACTGATTAACACTTCATTTATTTAATTAATTATTAATAAAAAAAAAATACATATATTAAAAATATTAAAATAAAATTTATAAAATTGAATAGAGTTATTGATTTAATAGTTATTTGAAAAAATTTAACAATAAGCTATTTAAGTTAAACAATTCAAATTTAGAAACAAAATCTGTGTAAATTAAATTTATATTATTGAAAATTGATAGCTTAAAAGTTGAAAACTTCAACTTTGATCTCTTGATCACAAAGCAATTTATTAATCTTGAATAAAAATGTTCAAATGTTTTTTCTCCACTTTTTGATTTGGCCATTGGTTCAATAAGGTTATTACTGTTCCTTAAAATATAATTCAAATTTTTTGAGTCATTTTTCTTTAATTTTTCTTTAAGAATTAGCGGAGCATTGAAATAAAGTAGACATTTATAAGAAAAAGTTAGCATCCTTTCAAAAATTCGATGTTGAAATGAATAAAGACCATACTTTTCTAAAGCGTTATTTATTTCATTAAAGCTGTATGCTTCTAGCTTAAGATTTAAAAGTTTTATGATAGAGATATAATAACTTTTAGCTAATTTATTTATTGCTTCTTTTGAAAAATAGCATAAAAGCGTAGAGCAATTGTCAAAATACGGGAGGATAAAAGTATTTCAAGCCATTTTCCCCGGGAATCCAGGTAAAAACCATTCTCAAACTAAAACTTTTTGGATTAAATGTACCTTATGAAAAAAAGCCTTTATTCCAAACCCCTTAATGTAATTTATGGAATGAATTCAGTGTATGGTTAAATGAAAAGGGATTATCTATCTGATTTTCGACCTTTTTCTTTTTTTTATTTCATTTAAAATTAAAACAAAAAAAAATCTTGCTATCGTTTTTTCCAGTAATTTAATAATTTATCCTTTTTTTTTGTAATTTATTTATCAAAATTTTTATGTTTACTTTAATCGTTTGAAAATTTCATTTTGTACCTATCTAATGGCGAAAAGAGTTTTATTACTCAGAGCCATTTCAAATTTAAATAAACTAGAAGAAAAAGAAATAAAATAAAAGAGAGCAAAAAATGAATATTAATTATTAAAAATTAAATTAAAAAATTAAAATACATTTTCAAATTAGGTGATAATTTTAGAATATTATTATATTTTACTTTTAATTTTTAAATTTTACTTTTTCATCGCCTATAATAATATTAAATAAATCAGAAATCATTTTGCACGGATTAGCACTCTTCTGACCAGCTTCATTTTTGGTTCGTTTTAGTGAGTTTATTTATTGAAAATAGGTTTTTTGCATAATCCTTAATAAGCTTACTAAAACCGCCACATAGTCCATGAAATAGTCGGACATGCTTTGGATTTGTTAGTTTTAGCAAATGTTTAACGACTTTAATTTTTTCCTCGTCCATTTTTATTTTTCTATTTGAGATTATGTGACTTTTTTTTCTGAACAAGCAGCACTTTTTGCAAACTTAGATTTTCTTATTTTAATCTTTCAGCATCTTATTAAAACTGAATCAACAAGGTACGGCGATCAGTTCTTTTATTCAGTTTAGTGATGATATAGTTTAAAGTTTTAAAATATTTATTATCTTTAATTCATGAAGGTATTTGTATTGAGTCTTTCCTTAATTTAAAATTATGATATTGAACCAAAATGAAAGACTATCTTTATGAAAATAATATTTTAAATAAAGAACAGCATGGATTTGTCAAGAAAAAGTCATGTGCATCTAATCTTCTGGAAACTCTTGATTTCATCTCAATGAGTCTAGACAAAAGTATTCCTGTTGATGTAATTCTGCTAGATTTTGCGAAAGAATTTGATACTGTTTCGCATAGACGACTTATAGCTAAATTGAAAGCGCATGGCTTTGATGGTCTGACACTAAAATGGATTGAAGCTTTCTTGAAAAATAGAAGACAACGAGTTGTTCAATGTGAAATTTTGTCGTATTGGGTCGAGATTTTTAGCGGTGTACCACAAAAGTCAGTGATTGGTCTACTATTGTTCGTTTTGTATATCAATGATCTACCAAAAGGAACAGAGAATGTTGTCAAAATGTATGCAGATGATACTAAAATATTCTCGCAAACGGTATCAGAAATAAGCGCAGTGAAACTACAATCAGATTTAGTTTTAAATTTGAAGCCACCAATGCTAACAGCTTTAAAGCAGGCATTGATTGCTGGATGAGCAGCAATCAATCACATCAGCTGTCTTAGTGTTCTTTATCAGCACACTCGCTGGCTAGCCAGCTACAGTCAAAACTACTACTACTACTACTACTACTCCTACTTAATCAACGATTTTTTGAGCAAAATAAAGGGTCATTCTTCAAATTTGTTATTTTATCTTATCCATATTTGTTTGAAACCTAAATTACTGATTTCATAACCTAAGTATAACCTTAGTATTTGAGTTCTTAATAAGCTTTTTGATGAGGCTATTCTCATAAAACACCCTAAACTTTCTAATTTGAGTTAAGATCAGCTTCAAAAATGGAATTTTTAAATTTTTTTGGAGATAAGATTTTTTGTTTAAAAATGATTTATGTTCCAATTTTTATTTGGCCAAGCTGACGCAAAAATTGAAATAAATAGTTTTAAAAAAATTTTAATAAAATAATCAGTCTGTTTTTGTGAAAATCAAATTGTTAAATAATTTATTGCTTCTTGCCAAAGTTTGGATGGAAATCGTTTGTCAAACTGAAATCTATCTAAATTTGATGAAAATAAAAATTAAGAATTAATTAGTTTAGATCCAAAATACCATCTAGTTGTTTATTCACTGTTTTATCTTCGTTGAAGCCAAGTTTTTCTTGAATGAAATTAATCAGCATATCGGCACTTAGTTCATTAGTAAGAACACTTTTATTTTTTTCGTTGTTGAAACAGCAGCTTATTAGCGTTGGAAAAAGAATTGATATCAAACGTTTGTCAGAAAAGTAGTTGAACGGTAAATTACACAATTGCTGCAGAATAGTTGGTGGAGTACCAAGAACAATTTTACGCTTAATTTCAAAGTTAAAATATATTTTTAAAAATTGCTTAATTTACTTGATTTTCAGAATTCAGTGCAGTGAAGTATCCAATCAATAGAATGACTTCGTGTAGCAAGTCTTCAGAGCTGTAAGTCTTAAAGTACCAAATCAGATAGGAACAAATATGTCTGATCTGCAATGACAAGCTATCTTCGCCCAGAACATTCTTAGTAAAGATTAAAGAATATTTTTTGTTCAAAATTTTTTTTGAATTTCTACCTGAAAAAGTGTCAGATCCAGAACTAATATCTGATTTAAAAGCTTTAAACTAAGTAAGCACAAACCAAAGGTGCTTGTTGACAATTTTTTCATACTTTGACAATTTAGCTGGCTCAATTTGACTGGTGTCGATGCGTCTTTGTGAAGCATTCCGTACAACATTGAGACAATATTGGCCAAATTTGTTGCCTTTAGCGTATTGATAATACCAGTGCTGTCATCCGATTTTTTATCCGTAAAAGTTTCACTATATTTTCTTTGACAAAAAAAATAACCAAACTAAAAATTATTAATTGTTTTTACCTTTTATTTGAAAATTGTGTTATTTCTACTAGAAATTTGAGACAACTCTTCAAAATTTCGGCCATCTGTTGGTCATTATCCAATGGTCCGCGAATGTTGCTGAAAAAAATACTCAATGTATCTACCAAACCATAGCTAATCATCAATCCGGCAAGATCTGTGGCCCTTTGCATTAAAAAAACATGATCGATCTTTTTACAGTCTTCATCCGTAGATATCGAGCTGGAATCACAATATTTATGTGGCATATTTGCTTGTCCAAATTCTGAATTCAAAGAGCTGAAAATAGAGCTGATCAACTCAAACAAACTGGAACAAATCAACCAATTGTTGGAAATTTTATTTTTATTTGAAGAAGTGGAGCCGAAATCGAAACCAGTAATGTCCAAAAGCATTATATTCGAATGGTCATTGAGAATTTCCACAAGGCTCATCAATTTATTGCTCAAAACAAAATCAATTGATGAGTTGAGACAATTTTTGGTCACATTAACCAATAGGCTTATCAAATTATTGGCACATTTAGAATTTATTTCGGCAGTGGGCTGTTGGGCAGAGAGCAAAGAAACTTGTTCTAAAAGCTTTATAATAATTGAAGGTCCATTGACCTGTCGGAATAGTGTGGCCTCTAGAGAATTTTTTTGAATAATTCTGACCATTTCGCTGCTACACTTACTCAACATTTGAATATTGTTAGCATTTTTTTCCATTTCTTTTACCAATTTAGGAACTTTGGAATTTTTTAGACCCTTTAGTGAACTAAGTTCACCAGGGGTCAAGATGTCTTGATTGTTATTTTCATATTCTGAACCTTTTGACGACAATTTTGCCTTTAATTTTTTTAAACGCTTTTTAAGTTGTCGCTTGCGCTCTTCGCTGGCCAAAGACTCTTTGTCATTATTTTCTTTTGGTATGTCTATGATGCAATTGAGATTGTACTCTTCGATTTCGGATCGAGTCAAATTTTTTCCTTGATTCGACTCGTTCATCACTTGTTGATGCTTCAGTCCACGCAGATGAGATTTTAGTTGAACCTCCGAATTTATGGTCACATTGCACACTTTGCAATACTTTGGTTTATCGTAAGGGTGCGGTGCGGGCGCTTCGCCAGAGTTGTCCTCGCCAGAAAAATGCATAATACTCATTTCGAAAGCTTTTTTTCTAATCTCTTCTAAATTTAATTCGTGACGCTTGCCCCACTCTTCTTGCTTTTGCATGAGACGTTTTTTGACTTGCTGCTTGTTTGCTTGGAACTGGGCCTCTTTTCGAGCCAACTTCATTTCTCTTGACTTCACTTTGGCCCTGGCAGTTTCAATTCTTTCCTTTTCTTTTTCAAGTTGAGTTTGCTCGATTTTTGATTGTTTTTGCTTGCGTTTTTCCATTATTTCAGTTATTTTTGCCATTCGCTGATTTTCCAACTTTTTGCGTCTCAATTCAGCAGCTTGTTCTTTGGCCTTTTGTTCTTCTTGCTTGCGCAGGCGTTCCTCTTCAATGTTGTGCTTGATTACCTCATTTCGTCGCTCGTGTTTTTCAAGAATTGAGAGCTTTCTATTCTGAGCAGCTAGATTGTTGATAAAAGCAATTTCATGGGCTTTTTGTTCCTCAGCAGCTGCCTTAGTTGCTTTCAAATTAAGCAGGTATTGTCGCTTCTCTTCGGCTCGCTGTAATTTTGCCAACAAAGTGGCCTTTTTGGTTCTTAATAATTTTTTTTTCAAGTCAGATACTTTTTCGATCTTTTTAGTCAATTCTCTAAGTTTATTAAGCCGCTCTTGGTAAAACTGTTCTCGTTTTTCTTGGGCTCTGGCTTGTTTCTCTTCATGTTTTCTGCGTCTTTCATTAGGAGATTCTTTTCTCGGCATGGACAAGAGCTTTTCATGAACGTGAATGGCTCGACCTGGAATGCGGTTGGATTCTAATTCATACTCTCCATCATCTAGTTATTAATTAATATTTTTTCGATTAATAATTTGTAACTTAATTTAATAAATTACCTTGATGATTGACTTTTTTCCAATAGTCGATCAAAGGTGTATTTCTTTCCGTGTCATTATTTTCTAAATCTGTTGAAAATTTGCTATTCTTAAATAGAAAATAAACAATAAAATCTCATTTATTAAGCGATAGGAACTAGATTATAGTAATATCAATTTGATTTAAAATTTTTATTTTCTATTTCTGCAAGATAGAATGTATCTTTATTTTTTGAAAATTTAAAAGATTTACAAAATCGCTTGACGTGATTACTGAAACACTCAACAGAGGGTTTGCTATAGATAATTTTCCTGGATCTGATGAAAGCTTTTGAGTTGGTTCCTCATTCTGGTTTTGATGGTCATTTATTGGTCTGGCTTAAATCTTTCCTTCATGAAAGAAGACAAAGAGTTGTTATAGGTGAATCAGCCTCGAAATGGGTGTCAGTACTTAGTGGAGTTCCCCAGGGATCAGTCTTAGGACCTCTACTCTTAATCATATTTATTTACGATATGCCGATCGGCCTTTATCAACTATGTAAATTATTCGCTGATGATAGCAAACTAATGGCAATTATAAGAAATAACCCCGACAAAAAAAAACTTCAAGGTGACCTTAATGTGCTGTTAAGTTTGTCTTTAAACAGGCAAATGAAATTCAACTTTAACTAATGTAAGACAATGCATATTGGTAATCAAAAGATTCATCAAAATAGAAGCTACACGTTTGATTTTGAAGAACACTCAACAAAATTTACTCGAAAACACCTCCTCTGAGAGAGACTTTGGAATCACAACGAAATATTGTAGTAAAAGCGAATATAGTCCTCAGGAAGCGTAATAAAACTTTTATTAAATGGAATGCCAAAACATTCAAAGTCTTATATACATCACATGTCCGACCATTACTACAGTATGCAGTTGCTGCATGGATTCCGAACAAGAAACAACACATCAAGCTTATAGAAAAAGTGCAAAGACGAGCAACTAAAAGTGTTACATAACTGAGAAATAAAAGTTACGATGAACGACTACTTCATCTAGGATTAACAACACTGGAAAAGAGAAGGGAATGAGATGACATGATCCAACTTTACAAATTCAAAAAAATTCCAACCAAGTATCTTGGTATCATTCAGCGATATTGCAACTTCAATTAATTTGTTCAAGAAGAAATATGATAAATTAAATTCGTGTTTATATAAAAGAAATTTATCTGCCATATTTCCAAGCTCCGCGAGCCATTAGGCTCATTGCAGATTAATAATTATAATGATAATAAAAAATGTAATCCAAAATATAACAAAATTAAAAAAAAAATTTTTTACGTGAAAGACGTGAAATAATAAAGGCTTAGTTATTGAAAAAGAAATATGATAGTTGACAGTAATTTTGAAAAATAACTGCCGACCATCACGACAAATCAATACTGTAGCATATATTTTTAGTTATTTTTTATGTTTAATTATTAAATATTTCGATTTGTTATATTCAAAAAAATAAAATTCTAATTTACTTTTTAAACAAATTAATTTAAAAAATTATTTTAATTATGCTAAAGCAAAAAATTCGAAATCATTTATTTTTTCTTAAATTTGTTCTTAAACAGGTTATTTGTTCTTAAAAAAAATCTTAATACATTTATAAAAATTAAATTTAGCTAAATTAAAAACAATTGTTTTAATTTAAAAAATTTTCTTTCATTTTTTGATAAGCTTTTTTTTCTTTAAAATTTTTTAAATTATTTATACATTTAAGCTGTTGTTTGAAAATTTCTTGCTGTTTTCATTTTATAAAAAATAAATTTTTTTAGAAATGCGAAATTTCTTTCTTTCAAAATAAAATCGAGTAATGCTGCATTTTACCCTAAGAATCTTGTGAAATAAAAATCATTTTTTAAATTTTAAATTTGATCCAGCGCTATAAATTATAAATAGATAAATTATTATGTTATTTTTTATTCGTTACTAAAAACACATCTTTAGAGGATGTGGTGTTAGTTTAGAATATTTTCACATCAGCGAGATGTTCAGTTGCATGCACCATAGCTGTGTTTCGGTTTATAAGGTTGCAATATCGAACAAAGGAATATGGTAGCCACTTCTAATATTCAATTAAAGAAGACAACACTTTTAATTAAAAAGTTTCTCGTCTTTATGAAATGATTAAAAAATGTTGTGTCAAATAATGTTTCTTTATTACTTTGCTTTTTACTTAAGACCTGAAGAAGATTTCAAGTGATAAATAAAAAATTTCTATCAACATTTTATTCATTTTAAAAATAATTTAAAAAAAATTGAAAATTTTTACCTTAAATTAAACCTTAATTTCCTATTTCTATGCATCATGAAAGAATTTTTCTTAACTTTGAGTTATTTTCCTTGGTTTAACCTTTTCACTGAATTTGATATTTTAAAAAGCCATTCAATTAATAAAGTTATTGTGAATCAGCTAAACACTGTGAAATTAAAAATAAGTTGAAGATTTAAAAAGAAATTTTCCATTTAAATGTAACTGAAATTATTAATTTCGTCGATTGTAAAAAGAATAATCTTTTTTTTAAATACTAGTAGTATATAAAAACCTTTTTTTTAAAATAAGTTAATAATTAAAAGCATTGAGTAAAACAATAAAATTAATCAGCTTACCGTTAAATCCTCATTTTCGTAATCATTAGCCATGTTATCTTTACTTCCTTTATCTTTAATAATGTCATATTGGTGATTAAAATGCATCAGCTGATCAAACGACAGTTGTTTAGTCAGTTTGGCCTCTTCATTCAAAAACGAAAGTAATTTTTCGTCCTGTTTGATTTCCATTACAATTGTTTTTTCTTCTTCTTCATAAAATTTCAAAATATTATCATGTCGCTGATTGGCATTTCGCTTTGATAATTTGGTCTTCTTCAAAAACTCATATCCCAATACATCATCCTCATAATCAGCATCTTCTGCCTCGTCGTCTTCATCATCAGCGCCTTGTTCATCATCCACATCATTCTGCTCGACGTTTTTTACCGTAAAATTTCTAAACGAATCATCATACAAAGAAACATTCTCAAATGACTCATTCAATAGACCGCTATTAAACACCTGGCTTGGATTAACGAGATTGCTATTGAATGGAGACAACTCGGACGGATTAGAAATAATATTACTATAGCTCATCAATTGATTTTGGTTCAAGGACTGACACTGCATTAATGACAACTGGATCGGGTTCAAATTGGTCATCCAAGGCTGTTGATTCAGCAAATTATTGAAATAATGCGTCTGTACAGACAAATGATTGATGCTGGATGGTGGAATGTTGGACAAATTTTGAGCCATGAATGGAGACGTTGTGTTAAATGATACATCATCGGTGTCTAAAAAAATCAATTTTAATTAATTGTAAAAATTTTGGAAATTGGAGTTTATGACCAAAATTTACTGATCATGCTCAAAAAATATTTCTAAAAAAAAAAAATTTTTGTAAAACTTTTATTATAAATTTCAATTCATAAATATTCGATGTTAAACGAAAAAAAAACAAGTTTTATGAATAATTGTGCATAAATAGAATTTTTGCAGAGTTTTGCAGAGTTAAGGATTGAATGTTTACCAGAAAAAATTGATCCAGTAAAAAATTTTCTAACTAAAAAATACTTGAAACCTTTTTTTTCTACTTTTGAGGATTATAAACAAATAAAAAAGTAAAAATAAAAACACAATACAAAATTTTTTCAAAAATGTTTAATTTAAATTGTTAATTTAAAAAAAATAGAATTTAGATAGAACGAGGGGTTTTGACGCATAAAAAATAATGTTATTGCATTAAAAATTAAACCATCGCATAATGAATTAAAAGTCAAGATTATTTTATTTTTTATCTTTATCGCATATTTTTTTTTATTAAAGCATAAAATATCTTTGTCCAAGATAATTCGTTACTCGGCCTCGACGAGAGAAAAAAAGAAAAGACCTTTCATCTATAGAAGCTCAAGTATCTGAAGTGGTTCCATTATCTGAAATGTCTTAAGTTACTGCATTAGATCATCTTGATCAAGTTGATCAAGCTTATGAGGTTTTTCAAAATTCAGAAGCTGTTGAACCGACAAAAAAATGAAATTCCAACTAAACTTAAAGCTGAATCTACATACTTTACTTAATTTTTTTGTGTTTATGCGCTAAATTTTTTTTTAATACATTTTTCCATTTAGATACTGAAACAAAAAACTAAAAACTTTTAAAAGAGTCAGTAATCTTACAATTGTATATCTGTTAAACTCAAACTTGATTTCAAATGAACAAAAAAAAATTTAATAAAATTTTTAAAAATTTAAAAAAATTTTTAAAAATTTTTGATTTAAAAAAAATGGATTAATGCGATTTTCACCTTTCAATAAATTTGTTCTATGCATTGTTCATCATTTTGAATCAATAGCTTTATTTTTAAAAGTAAATCACATTTTTATGTATAAAAATCTCATTTTATTAGATTTAAATCTTTACCAATTTTTGTGCATGATCATTAGATTTTGATCATAAACTTGAATTAGCTAAAAATAAATAAAATTTTACTTATTGATTGCAAATCGCTAAAAGTTTCATGGTTTAGCAAATCAATGGGATCACTAAAGAGAAAAATTTATTTATAAAATTTTAGAAACCAAAAAGTTTATTGTTTGTAGTTAAAATAATTAGGAATGTAAAAAAAAAAAATTTTTTAAAATTACTTACTTGTTAGTTTTGTCAAAATCAAATTCGTCAAAGTAAGAATCTTCATCATTGAAATTTTTGCTTAAACAATTCTCAAAATTTTGATTCGGGTTAAAGTCCCTAAAGCCAATTATGGATTGATCTCTGAAATTATTTATTTCCTTGTTGTAGTTTTGAGCTTCACTAAATTGGCTACTCGAGTAATCTACAAGGTTGTTGGTTTTTCTTGGTGACGATTTTCTAACTTCCCAAGCCACTGGCTTTTGGTTAGTCTCAAGTTTTTCATGCTCCCGAATTGTCTGAATTCGGTTTATCAACGACCGAAAGTCGTGCACACAATTTTCCAAAATTAAAATTACTTCCTGTAAAAAAATTAAAAATTTTTTTTTTCCTACTTAGTATAACTATTTACTTTGCATTCGTTGACATTGTCATCATTTTCACAAGTTTGATAGATTTCGTCTACAGCTCGCCTCAGATTGTCAAACAAATAGGCCCAATATCTTGAGCGAATGTCCGGTTTTTTGACAGTAGCATTCTGGTTTTTGTAAGAATCGTTGGACGATGGTGTAGTGGTGCTGGATTTGGCCTCAATTTTGGTACTCACACAAATGGTGCTATTTTTTCTTGATTTTTTCTGAAGTTCCCTCGGCTTTTTGGCTGTTTGCTGCTGTTTTTGTCTAAATTTGTTTTTGTTCGATCTTTTCTCGGCCGATGCATTGTCAGACTGGCTGGAATTTCTTGAAATTTTGCTATTAGCCCGTTCGAGGCTAAGGTTCAAAATTTCTTCTGTTAGAAAAGTGGCTGATTTTTCGTTTACCAAGCCGTTAGCTTGGCCTCTTATTGATTGTTGAGTTAGATTTTGTTGCATAATTTTTTTTTTACCTTTTCTTAAATTTTGGTCCAAATTCGAGTTTATACCTGACATTAAAACACTCATTCTAGCCTCATACTCCTTAAGTGAAAAACGAAATTTCAAAAAATTAATATTTAATTTTGATTTTTCGCTTTATTTATCAAAGAACAAGAATAACCATGGAGACGCAAATAGAACGAAAGATCCGTCAAAATTTATAATATTCAGCTTTTTAATATTACGAAATTTACCTTAGATAACAATTCACCTTCATGAATGTATCGTATTAGATTATCTAAATTGCTCATTTTAGATTTAAATATCTGTGCGGATGTCTAGGTTTTTATTTAAAGATAAAATCTAGAAATCATCCATTGCTCTACTTAGGCCTGAGATAATCAATCTTCCAAGATTAGACCTAAAGCAAACAAAAATTATCTATAAATTGAATTTTAATTATAATATAGTGAGCTATTATCCTAAGACAGACGAGTATAACATTTTTTTTAAAGTTTGGTTAATATTGCAAAAAATTTAAATTTCAAAAGATCATTGCTTGAAAAATTGTCGACTTAATTTTGAACACTTGCAAGCTATTATATCACAAATACATTGCTAAAAATTAGATAATTTCAAATTATTTTCTGCTTATTAAATTATTAAATAAAATATTTAAACTTTTATTTTTAATACTCGAGGCGAATTTAAAATCAACAATCAACATCCGAATTTATTTTAGAAATAAAAACTTCTGAGAAACTACAGTCCGAAAAATTGCTTGATCATATTTTTTTGCAATATTTCACGATACTTTTGGAATTTTTGTGGTAAACTTTAAATTGAATATGTTACTTTAATTCGTCTTTTTTGAATCCAAGAAAAAAATTGTCCATAAAAGCAGGATAAAGCTAATAATTAAATGTAGAGTTAATTTTCTAAATCTTCAATGCTTAAGTGACCCTTTAATGAAAAATCCTTCTAGCAAAATTTATGCTAACAAAAAAAATTTACTTTTTAATTCAGAATTTTTCAAGCAAAATAAATATCCGCATACTTTATTGAACAAAACCAACAAAAAATTTAAATTTATTTCTCTTATCAATAAAAATTTACTAAACAGTGATCATCCTTTTTAGCTTTAAAATTTAGAAAGTCCCTTTACTAGGTCATTTTTTTTGTTGAATTGATATTTTATTTATTTTGAATTTTTTTTAGATATGAATGATCCATCAAATCTGTATGTATTTATGAAAAAATATGTCGAAATTGAGCTGAAGTCTTGCTCTCAGAAATTGATCGGATGGGTTTTCACAATTGATCCTGTTTCATCGAGGTAAAAGCTGTGATGTTATCTTAAGACTTTAAATTCGATGCATTAATTTAAAACAGCTATGTTTTGGTGACATTTGATGGCGATGAACCCGATCAAGCAACAATGGTAATGGGTGAAGAAGTGAAAAGTGTAAAGATACTGCCTTCTCCTGTTCAAGATGCTAATCTAGAGCAGTTAGTATTGAGAAAATTAGAAACCTTGTTTAGTGATGGTGATCAAGAGCAATCCCAGCCTACAGTTGAATTAATAACAAGGCGAAGAGATCAGTTGGTAGACTGGTTACAAAAAAATCGCCTTCCGGTAAAAATAGAATCAGCTGAAGGTTCAGATTTTCCCACTATTAATATTTTGGATACTGTTCAAATAAGAGCTCCTTATGGAGAAAACAATTGTGAATCTACAAACGAGATAATTTTGGACAAAGTCAGAAGTTTGATCAAAAACTTAAAAGCTGAATAAATTTTTAAAATTAATTTTTTCCTAAATTTAAATTCAAAAGCACTTCAAAAAGCTTTTTAAAATTTTTCAGTTTAATTTTTTTTTAAATCGATTTTAAGTCTCTATTTGCTTAGAATGAATCGTTGTTGTAACAAATTCTTAATTAAAAATTTGAACGCCTTACACAATTTAAATGCGGGCATTAAAAATTACCGTGTATTATCGACCATTATACAATATTCGCTTTTTGATAAGCAAAAAATACACTCATATGCCAATGAAATAAGTAATTATACTCAAAACCGAAACTTGGCACGAGATACTCCAAAAAAACAAAATAAAAATCTACCCCAAAAGATAAAAAATAATGAAACAACCAAAAAAAAAACTTCTTCTAAGCAAGAAAAAAAACAAATAACTGAAGATATTTTTAAGCCTCTTGAAGTGAAACCATTAACAAGTGTTGACGAAAATATTGGATTAGAACTTGGTGGCAAGCTGGAAAAATGTAATTATTAAATTTTGTCAGTTCTTTTTCAAATATTTCAGGCGTTCTTCTTGAATCATTTATTTTTTTTTCACATTGTTAATTTGAGTATTTAAATTTTTTTTAATTGAAAAAAAATTTCGATTTTAGGTCTGCGCTCACCCTATAGTTCAAATTGAAACTTACTTACACACGATTTCTTTATCGTGTCTTTATTTCTTTCTCTTTAGCTATTCTGAATTTTTTTTCTTCCTGTCTTTTTTATTTTTCTTTATATAGGAAGGAAGATAAAATGAATGAGGAAGGAGAAAGAAAAGAAAAAGTGCAAGTTAGTTTTAATTTCACATTGTTTATGATTGATTGTACATTGTTTATGTTAGTGAAAGTGAGTTTTAATTTGTAAGTTTTAAAAAAACTTAATTTTTAAATGTTACTTGGATGTCTGTATGATCGCACGAGTAGATCAGTAAGTCTTGTCTCCATAAAATTGCACAATAAAGGGAATTTATATTTAAAATTTTTTAATTTGATTATTTTAATTTTTCGTCTTCTACTTTAATCTAATAATAGGAGTTAAAAGTCTAAAAACAAAATTGCACACTAAAAATCATTTAGAATATAAAACTCATAAATTTGACGTTGTACTCAAACAATACAATTATATTAGGCTATTTGTTCATTTTTTAAACATTTCAATTAAAAAAGAATGTATTTCCCTAACCCTAACATAATCTACTTAATAGTTAAATTTCATATCATGTGTAACAAATATTATTTAATACTTTCAATTGCTACTAAACAGATTTTTAATTAAAATTATCATTGTATGAAATGGCTTAATCATTGTGCATTTTTCTGAAAAAATCCATAAACTTGATTTTCGATACCCCCTAGATTTAAATATATTTTTTATTTCTATTTTATTATTCTACAAAAAATTAATATATACTAAAAGGAAAATTAATTAAAAGATTGCTAATTAAAGTTTTTATTTAGTTTTGCTAAGGCTATTCAAGCAAATTATTAAATTGACATAAAATTTCAACAAAGTTAATTCTAAAATTTAATTCTCACTTTGGATGTGGCATAAAATAAAAAAAAATAAATAACTTTAATTTAAAAAATATTAATTATTTAAAATTAAAAAAAAAAAATTTTTAAGCTGAAATAAACAAAGTTTTGGTACATTTTCGGCAAGATGAAAGCGTTCTAGCTCTAGCTAATGAAACTGGATTAAATTGTAAAATAATCAAATATATTATTTTAAATTTTAGTGAATTTTTGTTTAGCTCGAATGTTCAGTGATGTTCTGCTGAGTTTTAGACGGTTTTGTCTGCAGTCCAAAACTTTACCGCCCGATCTACACATAAAACTAAGCGACATTATTCAAAAAGCAGCAAAACATACGGACTTGTTTCCGTATTTCTTGCGTCATGCTCATGAATTATTTCCTCATCTGCATTGTATGGAAGACTTGAAGCATATATCTGATCTTACCGAGCCAAGTTATTGGTACATCGAAGCCCGTGACCTTAAAAGAAAAATAATTTACCATGCCGGTCCGACAAATAGTGGAAAAACATACTCTGCTCTTAAGAGATTTCAGGAAAGTTCAAGTGGGATTTATTGTGGACCCTTGAAGCTATTGGCAAATGAAGTATTCATTAAAACAAACAATGCTGGTCATAAATGCGATTTGATAACTGGCGAAGAGAGAAAGTTCGGAGACGAATCTGGCAACCCGTCCGAACATATGGCTTGTACTGTTGAAATGGTTAATTTGGAAAAAAATTATGAAGTGGCCGTCATAGACGAAATCCAAATGATCAAAGATCAGCAACGAGGTTGGGCATGGACCAGAGCATTATTGGGCATTAAAGCTCAAGAAATTCACGTCTGTGGAGACCTAAGTGCCACTGATTTGATTTCAGATCTCAGTTTTTTGACCGGAGATGATTTTGAGCTCAAAAATTATGAGCGTCTGACATCTTTGACTATTATGGATAAAGCATTGGAGTCATATGACAATGTTCAGCCTGGCGATTGTTTTGTTTGCTTTAACAAAAATGACATTTACAATGTGCTTAACAATCTTGAAGTGCGTGGACATGAAGTAGCCGTAATTTACGGCTCAATGCCACCTGGAGTTAAACTGGCTCAAGCCGCTCGCTTCAATGATCCTGATGATAAATGTAAAATTTTGGTTGCCACTGACGCAATCGGTATGGGTCTTAATTTGAATATTAGAAGAATTATTTTTTATTCGCTCAGAAAAGTACAGCAGAAAGAGAATAAACACGATGCCGATGGAAAAGATGCTTCTGAAATTGAAAATATTACCACATCTCAAGCTCTTCAAATTGCCGGACGAGCCGGACGATTCAATACTGCATTCAAAGATGGATTAGTCACCACATTTACTAGTAAAATTTTTACACATTTATTTTTTCAATATCAATATTTAATATAGGCCATAATTTTTCAAAGTTTTTTGCTTAACACAAAATGTGTGGCGGAAAGTTTTAATCAAAAAATGTAAAAATTTTAATTTGGAATTAAAAATAGTTTAGTGCCTAATAGATTGTCGAAAATTTTATTAAATTAAAAATAAAAAATAAGTTTTTTTTAGAAAACTTAACTATTGAAGTCGATTGAAGCTTAAAAAATTTTTAATGCATCAAGTCAATTTTTATTCATTTTAAACATGAATTTAGTCATTATTTTAATTTACCTGATAATAATATTGTTAATACTTCAAAATAAATTTCGTTGTTTTTATAAGTGTTATGATCTTTTTTTAAAGAATGGTAAACTTCTTAATTTTCTTCTTTGAAAATTTTTTTTATTAAAATTGATATTCCTAGCTTCAAATTTATGGAATTAATAGTCAAAAAAAAGAAAAAGTGAGATCAAGAATTTGTCCAAAATTTTGCCTGTTTCTGATTCTGAAAAAAAATTGGGGTAAACCAAGGCCGAGATACAAAAATAGCGAAAAAATTCAAAAAATTAATAAATAAATAAATACATTATTTTCAAGAATCTGTTTATTTGCAATTGAATTTTTTTTCTAAATCATAAAATCAAAAAGACAATTTCTAACATAATAAAATATTTGGGTTAATCTCGATTTGTGATCAATTTTTCATCACTTAGTTGATGATCATACCTGATCACAGTCAAAGTTTTCACCGTTTTGGTGACAAAAGTATAAAAATAATTTAAATCAAATGATCATTTATTAAATTATGTCGAAAAAAAGATACATCAAGAATTTACTTAAAATTTCCGCATCTCACATAACACCTCCATGATATATGTTGATTTTTACTATCAGCTGTTCTTTTCCTAAATCTTTGCCCTAGCGGGAAATCTTTTCTAGGAAATTTTTACATGATCGATTAGAAAATATAGTCCAAGATTTTTGAGCTTTTAATATTTTTTTAATTCCTCTGATCCTCTCAATTTCATTCCAAAGCTGAAATTTTATTTCATATTTTTTGAAATTATAAAACGTTTTTTAATTTTTTTTCTAAATTTCTAAATTATTAAAATTACATAGTAGTAAAAGTAATAGTATTTAGTTGAAAAATCATCATCATAATTTTGAAATACGTGATCATTGTTTTAATTTTTGATCATATAATAATAATTAAAATTAATTCCATTTTTGACTATCTCAACAAAATAAGATCTAATAATTAATTAACTTAGTAGCTATAATCAATTTTATTTTTTTAAAGTTCAAGATTTGCCAGTTTTAAAAGAAATTTTGAATCAACCCCTCGAAAAGACTAGTCGAGCTGGATTGCACCCGACCGCCGAACAAATCGAATTATTTGCTTATCACCTACCGAACCATTCTCTGAGTGATTTAATAAAAATTTTTATGAGCATCTGTCGAATAGACAGTGGTCAGTATTTTTTATGCAACTTTGGTGAAATAGCTTTCCTGGCCGAAATGATTGACCATATACCAATAAATCTTAGGTCAAAGTACACTTTTGCCACAAGCCCTATTAATCGTAAGCAAACATTCGTATGCTCCTGTTTTGTAAAATTTGTTAGATATTACAGCAATAATGAGGTAGTGACAGATGAAATTTTGAAAAAAATGATTGAATGGCCTTTCAAAATTCCGCAAAATATCAACGAAGTTGCCCATTTGGAAACTGTCTATGACGTTTTGGATCTTTATCTTTGGCTTGCTTATCGATTTCCGGATATTTTTACTTATATTGACCAAGTCAAGCAAATGAGAGTTGAATTGGAACAAATAATTTATGAGGGAGTAAAAAATATCTCAATCCTAAATCAATCAGGAATCAAAACCCGGCATTTGATTAACCGAAGACATAAGCGGGTTGAGGCCCAGAATTTATCTCAAATTAACAATATGTTTTCTAGCCACAAGAATGTAACTCCTCAATGCTCAAATCTCAAAATGGATAAAATAGACTTAAATAGTATAGCGAAAAATCAAGTTATAAGTGATAACCAAAAATATAACTGTAACCTTGTGGGCTCAAGTTTCGAAAATGATAAAATTGATGAAAATAAAATCAAGTCAAAATATGAAAAGCTAGTTGACTATTTAAATATTTCGAAGTCAATAGGAGAAAAGAAGAACGAGTCAAATCCAGGTAAAGAACATAAAAAGAAAGACAACTGCCAGGCCAATGTTGAACAGAATAGATCTTTTAAAGAATCCTATAAGTCTTTGTTAGAAGATGGAACAATTGAATTGTCTCTTAAAAAAATTAAAAATTTTGAGCCAAAAAAAATAGACAACATATTAGATTCAAACAATATTGATGTTTCTATAAAGAAAATTTTTAACACGAAGAAAAAGAATTAAAAATTTTGATTGAAAATAGTTTTGAAGTCTTTGTTTTTTTTTTAATTTTTTGCCAATTTTTTAGGAAGATAAATTTTTTAAATTAATTCATTATTGATTTGGAATAAATTGAAACAAAAATTATTTTTCTTGATGATTTTAGATTTTAAACAAAAAAAATAATTATTTCCATTTTATTCTTAAGGAAAAAATTTTTTGAATAATTTAATTACCTGTTGTTTTTGGAAATATTCTTGTTAAAATTTTTTAGATTTAAAAAAAGAATGCAATAAAATTAATTTTATAAAAAAATCTTTAAAAATAGTTTTGATATTGTTATTGCCATTTAATTGAAATTTAATTGAATTTTTTTTATAAAAAACATAGTCAAGGTCTAATTGAAAACCTTTTCTCTTCTCGCAGACTTTTAATCCCCTTTTTCACAAAATAGAAAAAAAATCATTTCAGGAATAATTTAGGGAATAAAATTTGGTTACTCATCTATAAAATTAAAATTTTGAATTGAGAATTTAGAATTTTTTTAAACCAAAATAACTTAAAAATTGCTATTAAATTGAAATGGAATTTTCTTATTTATTAACTAAAATTACTAATTTTTCTAATTTTAAACTGAATAAAAAAAATTATCTTTTTGCACTGCATATCAGGATTTTTTTCTTTAATCCATGCCTTGGTTTATAACCTAAAACCGAGTCTTTCTTTTATTTTTCTAGAATTTAAATTCATCTTTTTCAAATAATTTTTCTTATCCGGTGTCACTACACGAACCGAATCATTTCAAACAAAGAATGCTTTTAAATCAGAAACAAACTTAGATTTATCATCATCACTCATATAAACTAATTTGTCTAAATTCAATTCAGGCAGCCTTCATTGACTCAAAAATTGTTGAATATCAACTATAAATAAAACGTTGATCAGATTTTAAATATCTATCAATTTTTTGTTTTGTTGCTAGATTTAAATTGGGATTTTTAGTATGATGTTTAATTTAAAATTCTAAAACGATTTAGAAAATTATTAAGATAATATCAGTTATGCAAAATTAGTTATCTTATTTTTTTGTTAATTAATTTAAGTAAAAAAACAATTAATCGTCAAATGTAATAGATTGATAAATTTTATTTCTTAAAAAAAGAACTAAAATATGAATTTTTCATCTTAAAAGAGCTTTACTGGTGCAATGCATTCAGTGGAACATATTATTTGTTACAAAGTTTGAACCTTTTAAATTTATACATTTCTTTGATTTGGAATAATCAATTTTTTCAAACAATTATCACTGTATACTTGGTTCATTAAAGTAAAGTCCAGTTTCAGGGCTAATTAAGCTTGAATTATTGGAACCCAATTAATCAATTTAAATGTTAAATTTTTAAAATTATGATAAATACTTTTTCTATTAATATTTCTATTTTTGATAAAAATAAAAGTTAAAATCTTATAAAAAAAAAGTAAAAAATGAATGAAAAGTTTTATTCAATTAATTTAACAATTGTGATAAAGAACTTTGTCACCAAATCTTTGTTCAACTTTTTTATACTTGAAATTCAACTTCTCATTATTCACAGGGTGATAATATTTTCTTTCTTGGGCATCAGCAAATTCTTTATAATCTATTTTGTTATTTTTGTCGCGATCTATTAGAGCAAACTTTTCCTTAGCAATCCGATAAGCAGTTTGTTTGTCTATATTTGGATATTTTTGTCTTGTGTATTCAAAGTACTCATTAAAATCAATCTGGCGATCAACTCCAGCAATACTTCTAAATTGACTATAAGACATGTCTTGAATAAGTAAACAAAATTCGCTTATTTATATTAGTTTACATTTGCATTAAATAAGTTTTTAGTCATCAATTTTTCGATTTTATTCAATGATGAATTTAAAGTAATTGTGAAATAGACAGAATAAAATAAATTTGTTTTAAAACGACTGTCAATATGTTTTTTCCGAATATTTTTTGATTGAAAAAATTCTTAGACATCAACAAGAATTTGAACTGACTTCACTTGAATGATTAAATTTCTAGTTTAAATTGGATAGAAATTTTATTAAGTTTTATTCTTTATAAAAATAGTCATCATATTTAGCACTAAAATCATTTTTTTATGTTGAGTTTCAAAATTTTTTTAATGAATCACAAGCAATTTAAATATTTTGAACCGAGTTTTGAATAGACCCCTTTAATTTTTGTTTCAAAATTTAAATTTTTTTAGAATGTCATATAATAAATTTCGATTCATATCAGGGATAGACAATAGCATAAGCTTCGATGAATATCTCGAATATACCAGATTACAATTTCCCCATCTTGATCCAGAAACAACCTTTCATATAGCAAGAGAAAAATTCATGCTTATTGATCGAAATGGAGATAATACGATAAACTATCGGGAATTCGCAGATTCCGAATTCAGAGAAAATCATTATCCACTTTTTAACTCGAATTTTGGTTATGGACCTTTCCTTCCATACAACGGTCTTTATCACCATTATAATCCGATTAATTTCTCTTTCAATCAAGGAGGCTTTAATTATTTTTAACTCTCTTGTTGATTTCAAAATAATAAAAAATTTAATAAATTCTTACTTAAATAAATTACTTAGATAATAAATTAAAATTATGTAAGAAAAAAAAACATTCAACTTAAAAAAATTAAAGTAATTACTTGCAATCTTTTATAATGTAAGAAATGAAATGTGCTACATGTTTAAGTATTGAACGGTTCAGGAAAGAAAGACGAAATTATAGGGAAGCAATCACACAATAGGGTCTAGCCAGCGAGTGTGCTGATAAGGAACACTTAGATGATGTGGTTGATTGCTGCTCATCCAGCAATCAATGCCTGCTTTAAAGCTGTTAACATTGCAGGCTTCAAATAATTGATTTGGCAGCGAGTTCCATTTGTAAGCGGTTCTGTTGAAAAAAAAGTCATCTCTATGTTGGAGCCTCGAAATTTATTTGTGATATATGAAGCAGTGACCTCTTACTTGGATTTTTGTGACATTAAAATTGTTGCTTTTTCAACCAATTCTATTCCATGCATGAACTTGTATAATTGAAATAGATCACCTCTTTTTCTTCTTTCCACCTGATTTGGAATGTTCAAAGCCTTCAATCTGCTTTCATACGGTTTATTTCTAATCGAAGAAACAAATTTCTTAGCTCAGTGTTGAATTCTTTCAACATTCTTACAGTCCGACTTAAGAATTGGAGACCATACAGGCACAGCAAATTCCAAAAAAAAAAGCTAAATAAAATGATCTAAATAACTTACAATCAAAACTAGCGAATGATTTTCTGATGCGACCCAACATTTGATTTGCTTTGTTTGCAGCCTCTATCACTTGATTTTTCCATTTAAGATTTGTATTGAAAATAACTCCAAGATCTCTTTCGGATTCTGACGTTGATAACTGCTTACCATTAATAAAATAATTGAATTTTTTGTTTTTGTGACCAAAATGCATAACCACACATTTGATGTGCTGAAGAGAAGAAGGCAATCTTAAGTCCACTTGAAAAATTAAATCTAAATCTGATTGTGGACCAATCACTGACCTTTGTGGTACACCGCTAAAAATCTCAACCCAATCCGACAAAATTTCACCTTGAACAACTCGTTGTCTTCTATTTTTCAAGAAAGTTAAAGAACAGTAAAGGCTTCTGCACATTTTTTATTAATAACAAATTAAGCTTGTCTACATCATATAATTTATTTTGATTTAGGTCATGTAATTTATTATAAACCACTTCATAACTAATATCATTTGGTTCAATGTAAATATATTCTGAAGAGTTTTTATTAGGTTCAACTACAAAAGATGGAAGCGCCTCATATTAATCTATAAAATTGATCCTTTTAAGGATTTGCAACAATTTTCTAATATTTTGTATTTCAGTCCCCATTTTTCATTTGAGAAATGCTTGATTAACTCTTGAGGAACTTGACTTTTAAATTTATAATAGAAATTGAAATCGTAAAGGAATTTATAAAAAAATTAAACAAATTAAATAAGAATTAAGAAAATCCTTAATTTTACTTAATATTTTTAAAGGACATTAAAAAAACCTGGATTTCTTATGATTATTTTCATATTGATCAATTTTTTCTTTAATTTTTAATTAGATAATTTACTTAGAACATTTTAAATTATTAATATAAATCTGAATTAATAAATTGATTCAAGTTAAGTTGTCATTACAAAATGATAATTTACTAAATAAAATGAAACATTTATTAGCTAGTTTTTAAGAATGAAATGAAATTTAAAATAAAATATGTCAAAATTATTTTTTTCATGTGTTAATTACGAGGTTTCATTTATTAAAAAAAAAAAAAAAAATATTTTAATAAAAATTTAAAATTTGCATTATTGTACCGGGATAGCCTTAAAATTCAAAATGAAAAAAATTAAAATTGATTTTTTTAAATTTTTTGACAAGAATTTTAAAATATCTGAGCAGTACGGGAAGCATGTTTAAACCACTTTTTCCATAAAAAATGGGATCGGTTTCGGTTGATTCCGGCTAATAAAATAAATTAAAAAAAACTTTTCTCTTATTTAAATTAACCCATTTCCCTTGACCAGAACTCCACCCTAGACTCCGTTTTTATGCAACCTGTTTTTTCTAGAAACGACAAAGCTCAAGGCTTCGAAAACGTGGCAATAATTATAATACTAATAATTTGGTTTATTTTAATTGAAAAAAAGAAAAAAAATGAATATATTTTCACTCAAAATGAGTGAGAATAAACTTTATTAATTAATTAATTAACTTAAATTGTAGAGTTTTTTTACATCTGATAGTTTTGTTATGTTAGAAAATGTCCTTAGTCAATTTTTGAAATCCTTAAACTTCTGTAATATTTTCTCTATTTATTGTGAAAGCAAATTTATTACTTGTGGTGATTGTAAAAATTTCTATCTTTTAAATTAAGAAAATTTGGACTTGCAATAATTGTTTTAATTAATAAATCTTTTTTATATAAAATTGTATATAAAATTTTTATTAAAAACTCACAGTTTTTTTCAGTGAAAATAAATGTCTTCTTAAAAAAAATACATGTCAATTTTCTTCAAGTGATTAATTATCCGACCAGTCTTTATTTTTCTCGTTTATCAATTTATTTCCTTTTTTTTATTTTGAAGAAACAATTTATAAAAAATGAAAACAATTAAAACCTTTTTAGTATATATTTTTCAACAAAGAATTCTCAAAATCTTTGGCCGTCATTTTAGCATCAGTCAGGCAAAATATCAATTTGTTTCATATATCCTGTTTTAGCATTTTTTTCATAATTCTCCAATATTAATTAGAACATTGATTCAATTCCCATGCTTGTTAATTAATTCCTTGAGTAAAAATAATAATTAAATATTAAAATCAGAAAAAGAAAATGAAAATGGACTGTTTTTATTTCTGATATTCGTTCTACCAATTTTCGATTTCTTCAAATCTCTATTTTTATTTTGATTTAGATATAAATTCCACATAATTCAATTTAGACCTGTCCAGAAAGATTTATTTCTGATGACCTGTCCAGATTTATTTAGCTTTATCACTTTCTTAAATATTATTTTTATTAACTGATAGACATATGGTATACATTCCAAGATCTTTTTTTAATTCTTTTAATTGAAAATAAGAACCAATTGATGTTTTTAGGATCTACTCTTCATTCCAATATCTATTAACCAAATGAATGAAACAATGTTTTAGTAAAAAATTACAAATTGACGAACAAGGTTTCAAATAAAGATATAACGAATACCCAACTCCATTGTGTAATTGCTACTTTACTATTTCCTCTTTTTTTCATGAAGCTTCAACTATGTAAACATCTGTCACATGTAACAATATTTCAATATATGCCTTTTAAACTTGACATTTTTTTTTAGCTGATTAACTCTGTTTTTATTTTTTTTTATAATTTATTCTGAAGGAGCTCTAGCTCGGTACAGAAAACAAATAAATAAATTAAATAATTCAAAAATTCCTCCCTAATTTTCACTTGAATCATCTCCCGGTAGCAAGTGTAAACGATTTGCGAAAAAGTATTCGAAATAGGAATTTTTCGAACAAGAAAATATTTTCTTTTCTTTTAAAAGACAGAGGCGAGATAAAAAATTATCTTAAAACTCGAAATTTTAAATATTCTTTTTATTTAAAATGTGTGGTGGTAATTTGTTGACAATAACATGATAGGATTCCAATAATTTTGGGAAAAAGCCCAAGCTTGGTGGTTTAAAAAAAGGAGAGAGTTCATTCATAAAAAATTCAAATTAAATTTTTTTAAAACAATTTCTGAAATTGACTTAAATTATTTATTTCAAAAATTCAGCATGCTAAACAGTTTTTGATAGGTATGTTTTTCAGCAAATATTGTGCTAACAAGTAAAGTAAGCTGGGATGAAAAATGGAAAAGCTTCATTAGTAGTCTAAAAATTTTTGATCGTATGATGGTCAAGTAGACCCTACCTGTCAAACAACTAATTTCAATTTATCTATTTTAATTTTCTTTTTCATATTTTTTAATTTTTATTCAAATTTCCAGCAAACATTCAGAATTTTGAAAAGACTCGCCAAAAACGGGTTAAGATTTCTCCAGAATCCTAAATTAAATGTACCTTATCTAGTTTCTTTGTGTGAAAAGAATTTAATAAATGTTTGACCATTCACCGTTTTGACTTAAAACGATTTAAAATACAAATTATTATGTTATCAGTTCAAAAAAAAATTACCAAAAATTAAATAAAAAATTCCGAATAGAAAAATTTTTTTTAATTTACTCAAAGTGACAATTTATTGATTTTGTACTCGAAAAAAAATATGAGTAACATAAAAAATTTAAGTATATGAATGAACTTGACTGGATGCATATTTAATGAAATTTTTTTTTTTTTTTGTCGCAGAAAGATAGCTACCATAGCGAAACTACATCTAGTCTCACTCTACAGGTCTTCTGCTGTAGCTTATTATTATTATTATATTATTAATTACAAAATTATTTAAAAATGGAAATTAATTTCCAAATTTTTCATAGTCATTCTATCCGAATTATTGTCAATATGTGTAATTTTATTCAAAAAGTTGAAATCTTACGTGAAAAAACCATAGATTGTGGCAACACTGTATAATTCTGAGAATATTTTTAAGAGCTTTTTTTCTAATATATTAGACTTTTGACTAAAAATTGAATTAAAAAAAAAAACAAGTTCTTTATCTAAATCATCATAAATTTAGTGATTATTAACTTATTAAATGCATACGAAAAAAAATCAAAAATTTGGAAATTACTGTATTCAAGCCGCTCTTTTAAACTCGTAATTAAATTATCTAAATTAAAAACGAGTATAAAATAAAAATGGCACAAAATTTATTTTATCAAAAAAAAATTATTTTTCCTTAAGACGATTGTGTCCGCGGTTTCAATCTTGTATAATCTTATTCTTAATAGGTAGGTTTAAATTTTGCTTATAAATTTCATTAGATTTTTATCTTTCAATCACCCTCATAAATTATAGCTTTTAAATTTTTCCAAAAATCTCCAATTGGTAGTGATTTTGGTTTATTTCCTGTATTCAATTCCTTGGCAAAATAATCTAAAAATGCAGCATTAAAACTTAAGATTTTTGCCAGCAATTAAAAAATAAAATAATTTTTTTCCTATTTTTTTTCCTTTAATTTGAAGTGTTAAGCTAAATCTTTCTATCAAAAATGCGAAGAAAGTTTCAGGAAAATACCGTTAAAATATCAAAAAGTATTCAATAAAAGCATAAAACTCTTGAAAGCAGTGTAAATAAGAATGCTTTAATATGGATGAGCATTTTTATTTACACTGCATGCCTCTTTGGTCAGCATTAAAAATTAAGTTTTTTATAAGTTAAAAAATTAAAAATTGAATTGGTGTAAATTGAAAAATAAATAATAATTATAATTAATATTTAATAGTTTTCAATAGAGGTCAGGTGGAATTATTTTTAAAAAAAGTTATAATTTTACATTTATTTTAAAAGCTGTCATTATTTTGTTTGCAAATTGGGTATTCTAGTGTTAATAATATGTGATATTTTCCCCCCAATCTAATTAATATTAATTTAAATACACTCGTGACCAAAATTTCGGTTCGAGAATTCGAAATTTAGGTAAAAGCTGTTTCGAAATAGGATGCATTTAAATTAAATAATTTCAATTGCATTTAAAGTTTTAGTTTATGAAAAAAATCTAAGATAAAAGTTATCTTTTATGCAATTTCGAATCATGCTATTTCGAGACATTCAAAAAGTTATGTAATTTAATTTTTGTTAAATATTACTTTAAGGTCAGAATTTGAACATATCCAAGTTTAGACAAAAAATTTTATCTTAAATTTGTTACAGAGAAATAAAAAAATTTGAGAATTTATTTTTTATTTTCAAATTATTCAAGAATTAAATAAAAATCAGAAAAAGTTAAACAAATTTTGAACTTTATAATCAAATAATATCTAAGGAAAAAAGCATAGACTAAATCTAAAATTTATTTCATATTTTGTTTTCCTCATCAAAAAGCCTAAATTATTTAAGAATATTCCACCAATTTCTATCAGAGACAAATAAATTGCACCATTCTTTGTTGCAATAAAATACTTGTTTTGAAATTTGAAATTTTAATTTTAATTTCAATTTGCACTTGCATGAATCCTATGACTAACTAAAAAATCTAGAAATAAATTTCAAACCGTCCTTTTTATATTTTCTAATAAACATAAAATTCATTAATTTTTTTTCTACTGATGACGACACTTAACCAATTTACATGTAGACTAAATTTTAGATAAATAATCAAAGATGGAAAACTCCGACAACAAAACCGAACAAACTACTGAACCAACAAATGCTGCGACAGAAAATAGTTCAAACCAGACTGTGAATGAGGCAAAACCGGCTGAATCTGAACCAATGGTTCAATCTCCTGATCCTGCCAAAACTGAAGATGATACCAAAGATTTTAATTTGATCAATTTGACTGTCAAAACTCCAAAAGAGAAAGAAAATGTTACTTTAAGACCAGACGCCACCATCAAAGATGTACACCGAGCTAATTATTTATTTTAATTTTATTAAATTATTTTAGTTAAGGGACGAAGTGGCCAAAAAATTTTCTAAACCAAGCGAACAATTGTGTTTGATATTTGCTGGTAAAATACTTAAAGACTCGGACACTTTGACACAACATGGAATCAAGGACACTTTTACCGTTCATTTAGTAATAAAATCAAAACCGGTAAAGAAAAATTTTTTTAATATTTTAATTAAAACACGAGCTTGTCTTTAAATAATTCAAATTTTTCCTAGAGTCAGTCAGCTCCTCAAACTACTGCTTCTGCTGAGCAAACAACGTCAACTTCGACTGCCAACACTACCAATTCCTCTTCAAGTTCTTCTGAGCAGTCGGCACCAAATCCAATGAACAACCTATTCAATTTGCCTCTTGGAGGCTCTGATTTTTTCAGCGGCCTTGGCTCAATGGGTTTAGGAAACTCTAACTTTGCCGAACTGCAGTCCCAAATGCAACAGCAAGTAATGTCAAATCCGAATTTGATGAGACAAATGCTTGACAATCCAATGGTACAAAGCTTGATGTCGAATCCAGATGTAATTCGCGAGCTGATGATGAGCAACCCGCAAATGCAAAGTCTAATAGAACGAAATCCCGAGATTCAACACATGCTCAATAATCCAAGTTTGCTGCGCGAAACAATGGAGATTGCTCGTAATCCAGCTGCTTTACAAGAGCTCATGAGAAATCATGACAGAGCCCTGAGCAATTTGGAAGTCTGCTTTGAAATTTTAATTAATTTAATAAAATTTTATTCATTGTTTTTTATTAGAGTGTACCGGGTGGTTTTAACGCCCTCCAGCGAATCTATAGAGAAATTGAGGAGCCTATGCTTAACGCTACCATGAACCAAAACCCATTTGCTGCCTTGCAGAACAATAATTTGGGCACTTCTACTGAGAATCGTCAAGCTGGACAAGAAAATACTCAGCCATTGCCGAATCCTTGGAGTCCGCGTCAAGATCAATCAAACGCCACCACAAATCAAACAACAACCACGTCGGCAACCTCTACTACTACTTCATCATCAAATACATCATCAACAACTCCATCGTCAAATGCCTCAAATATGAACAACATTTTTTCTCAGCTACTAGGATCTGGATCAAGCAGTGGCGGAGGTCTGCCGGGTTCAAACACAATGCAAGATTATGCACAGCAAATACTGCAGAATCCAAGACAAATGGAACAAATGCTGGGTACTCCTTACATGCAATCGATTTTGCAAATGATGTCCACAAATCCTGAGCTTTCAAGAACAATTGTTGAAAACAGTCCTCAATTGGCCTCTAATCCAGAACTAAGAGATCAGATGCTTCGGTCTTTGCCAAATATGATCCAACAAGTAAAATTAAATGGAAAACAAGAAGATTTTTTATTAGACTTTTTATGTTTTCTAGCTCCAAAATCCTGAGATGAGATCATTGCTGTCAAATCCCGATGCTTTGCAAGCCATTATGCAAATTCAGCAAGGCATGCAGCGACTTCAATCAACAGCACCTTCGCTAAATCTTTTATCAGGGTACATTTGATATAGATAAATTAAAATTTTTCTATTTTTGATTTTGTGTTTGTGTTTAAGCTTGGGTTTTCCGCTCAGTGGGTCTGCACCTTCGTCCAACACAAGTTCTGCTCAGCCCAATGTTCAGCAGACGAATAATTCGCAAACTTCAACAACCACTTCTACAACCCCGCCATCGAACTATTTTTCCCAAATGCTGAATATGATGGCCAATAATACACTAGTAAATAAGTTTTTATAAATCTTTTCAAGAAAAAAAAAAACTAATTTATCTAAAAGAATCAGCCACCAGAACAGAGATTTGCGGCACAACTAGAACAATTGGCAAACATGGGCTTTATTAATCGCGAGGCTAATATCCAAGCATTGACTGCTACAATGGGAGATGTTAATGCCGCAATTGATAGACTGCTCAGTCAACAGTCCCAACTATGAGTTAATTTTTGTTTCAACATTTTTCGATAGATATTTTACCCATAGCCTTTTAATTTAAATTTAAATTAAAGAAGTTTTTTTTGTTTAAATCAATTTTGAAAAGTCGAAAATAAAATTTTCATTTTGATTTCTGTATTGTTATAGTGTCGATTAATTATTCGATTGTATCAATTTTAACTGGTTTTCAATAAAATAAACTATTGCTTATTTCTTCATAAATTAAATAATTCAATGATTTAAAGGC
This sequence comes from Brachionus manjavacas, assembly GCA_019054805.1. Taxonomy (NCBI): domain Eukaryota; kingdom Metazoa; phylum Rotifera; class Eurotatoria; order Ploima; family Brachionidae; genus Brachionus; species Brachionus manjavacas. The sequence continues at coordinate 7,634,806 of JAHQIY010000003.1, read as the reverse complement.
AAATTTAATATTTTTAAAATTTTTTTTAAAAATTCTCAAATTGAAAGCAAATTTTTCGTTCATTTGACACTTTTTAAAGGAACATCTAACAGATATTTTCTAGAAATTTTTCTTATAAAAGCATTTTTTATTGAGATAAAATTTTTATAATAATTAATCATTTAAAAAAAGACAAAAATAGTCAAAAAATTTGTAACCTATGTCCATAGTATTCACTAACCACTATGCCGCCTTGTTTGGTGATTGCCACATCCCAAGGTCTTTGAAAATCACATTTTAAGCCACTTATTTTAGAATGATAGGTAAAATCTGATCTAAATATTTGTAAACGATTATTTCCTTCATCAACTATAGCTAAATTGCCTTTTTCGTCAACAGCAACTCCTAGAGGTCGTTTGAATTCACCAGAACCAGTTCCTTGTTTGCCAATGATATTCAAAAATTTTCCATCCAAACTGAAAATTTGAACTCTATGATTTCCTTTTTTAATATTTAGTCTTTATAAAAATAATTCCCATTTTAATTACCCCAATCACTGACTATTACTTTTTCATCATGAACAGTGACACAAGCAGGACACTTAAACAAGCCTTCTGCTGATCCATTGCTACCCCATTGAAGCAAAAAATCTCCGTTTTCTGTGAATTTAAGTATGCGATGATTACCTGAGTCGCATACGTAAATATTATGATCTTTGTCAGTCGATATGTCACAAAGACCACTGTAGCATCCAATTTCTCGGCCATACCGGCCAATCACTCTCACAAAGTTAAATTGACTGTCAAACACCTTTATTCTAACCAGACTCTGGTCCGAAACATAGATTCTTCCTTTTTTATCAATATGCAAAGAATACGGATAATGAAATTCAGTTTGACCAATTTTTTCAATCGATCTTATATAAGAACCATTCTCGTCAAATATTTGGATGCGATTATTCCAGCTGTCAGCTATATAAATGCAGCCATCTACTGGTGAAACCGCAACTCCTAAAATAAAAAATAATAAAATCAACTATTAATTTGAATTTAAAATTTTATTCTATAAAAAATTTTCTTGATTTTTTTATCTTAAAAATTTATCCTTTCCTTTATATCTAAATTCCAATCTCAAGTTTTTTCCTTTTTCCTTTTTTTTTATGATTAAAAGCTAAATTTCAATAATTTCAGATTTTGGATTTTAAGTCTGACTTTATTTTTGATTTTCGTTTTTTAAATCTTCATAAAAATCTAAATTCAGATTTAAGAACAAGGTCGTGGAATTGATGGTTTGCAGACTTAAAGTTTTTCGAGTTTTTGACATGGACCTTTTTGCAAGGAAATGAGGTAAGATAATTATATTATTCAAATTAACACTTAAGCTCTATCAAAATTTAAATAAATGAAATCTTTTGATTTAAGTTTGCAATAATTGAGGTAATATATATATAATTTTATTTTTAATATGTTTGCCTATTTTAAAATTATTTTGCAGTAAAAATATTCAAAATTTCTATTAATTCTAGTGATGAAACTGAATTCAAATATGAAAAATTTAAATCCGAGACTTCTTAATTTTAATTAAATCAAGTTATAAAATAATGCTATAATTTTTTATTATTTGATTTTAAAACAAACTTTTTGAATAGTTAAGATGTTTAAAACACAAGCTAGAAGATGAAGAGTTAAGAATTAAGGCGTTTATCATTAAAAAGGAAAAAATTTAAAATGGAAAATGCTTTATCAATTGAAACCTAAGTAATTTGAATTTTAAAAAAATATACGCTAAATCTAGTCTCCCGGGACTAAAATACTGACTTTTGTGTAATTGCATCAAGAACCAGCAACAATTAAAAGCTGTATGCTTCTTACACTGAAGCAACAATTTTTAGCAGTGTTTTTGGGATTTAAAAATTTTTAGAACAAGTTTATAATGATCATTTCTGATTTCATTTCTGAAGCTTAGTAGCATTTTTTAGTGAGCTACTAGAATCTATTAGGATTGAAAAATAATGGTTTTCTTTTTTTCTAACGATGGTTACAATTTTATCCAAATTAAAATTAATATTTGAATTAATATGTTATATATCAAAAATTTAAATTTTTCTTGCTGCTATTGTAATTATTCATTCAAAGCTAAATAAATGATTTTAGAGACTTAGGAAATAATTAAAGTTTGACGTTGTTTTTTAAGATCTGTCCAACTATTTGACTTGAGATTCATGTTTTTGTCAAAAATTTGTTGAAAATTTCTTTTGCACATTTTTAATATATTCGGAGTACAATAATTAAAATAATGGTTTTCATTTATTTTCATTTTATCAAGTCTTATTCTGGCTAAGATTTGCATTTAAACTGATCATATTTATTATTTAAATTTTTTTTTTTGACATGATAGACAAATTATGTTGCCCAGGATACATTTAAAGATTTAAGCTTTAATTTGGTTTATAATAATATACAAGATATAGGATATCAGACCCTTTAATTTTTTTAATTTTGGCAAAAAATAAATACTCATTAATACTAAACTATTAACTCTATTTTTAGTACTAAATTAGTTGTCCAAAATATCATTTTTAAGTAATTTTAATTTGAAATTTATACACCCAAATTATTTAATGAAAAAAATATGGATCTATACTAATAAACGAATTTATTTACGTAAAAAATTACGGTAAAATATTGTTAAATGATGTAAATGGTAAATAAATTCGTATATCATCATTGTCTGCTAAAAAAAACTTTAGATACAAAATATACTAAGAATTAAAAAAAAAATTATTGTTTTAAAGAAATAGTCTTGATGGTAAAATTTCAAAGTAAAAAAAAGTCCAAAATTTGACTAAATTTCTTAGGTGGTGAAGGGACTAATTAAGTCAATGAAATTTATGCTTTTAAAAATACTTAAAATGAAAAAAAAATTCAACCGTTTTTAAACTAAAATTTCATGTTAATTTAAGTTAAAATTAGAGATCAAAGCACCTTAAATTTTCATTCCAATTTTCACATTAAATTCTACTCATTTAAAAAAAATACGAAATCTGTAGTGATTTTTAATTAAAATTTTTTTTAAAATATAAGATAAACTTTAGACATAATAAACGAGTCTCATAATAGAGGTTTTAAAACATGATTTTTCTTGACTTCGCCAAAATTTTTGACAAGGTCTGTCACAAATCACTCAACTACAAAACTTAAAGGTTATGGATTTGAAGGTCCAGTACTCAGCTGGCTTAAAGACTTAATCAGCAGTAGAAAGCAAAGAGTAGTTCTTAGGAAAAGTATATCAGACTGGAAAGATTTAATCAGTGGAACACCACAAGGCTCAGTGCTAGGTCCCTTACTCTTTGTTGTCTATATAAAAGATATGCCAAAAGTTGTTTCAATCTGCCAAAACTTTTTGCTGGATAGAAAGGTAATAGTGCATATCAAAGATAGTGAAATGTTAAAACACGACTCTGATACTAAACTCTGATAAATTGGTAATATGGTCTAAAGATTGAATAGTGTGCTTTGACAAGAGGAGAAGAGTTCAACATTGGCTATTGATTAGATGACACACATACTAGAAAAAAACAGTGTCGAAAAAGACCCCGAAGTCTATATATCTTTTATCTTTATTATCTATATTATCATTTAAGATGGTATACTCAAGTTTCACATGCCACAGCAAAGGCAACCTCGGTATTAGGCATGCTTAGAAGAACATTTACACATTAAATCTTTAAGTTTTTTAGTTTAAGTTCTGTAATACTACTTATGTTAGACTTCATCTAGAGAACGCATCATCAGCATGGAATCTTCACAGAAAGATAAATATAAATGCTCTGGAGAGAGTACAAAGAAGAGCTACTAAGTTAGTACCATAGCTATGAAATTTAGACTACGAGACCAGGCTAAAGAAGCTAGAGCTGACAACACTTAAAGAAAGAAGAATTAAAAAATATGTTGGATGTGGATTTAATGTCCGGACTTTTTAAAAAATTTTATTTTTTAAAGTCATACGATTCGTTTTTTTTGTTTTTTTTTGTCAAGTCACTAGACTAAAAAATTACCTTATAATTTAAAAATATACATATTTTAAGTTAAAAGACTTGACTTGACTCTGACTTAATGACTTTAAAACAACTCTAGTAAAATCCAAGTAAAACGATAGCTGCCACAGTGGGGTTACTAATGTAGACCCAACTTTGCAGGATTAGTCCTGCTGCAGTCTTTAATTATTAATTTTATTATATTTACTAACCTAAGGGATGTTTAAATTCGGCATCATCTTCTCCTTCTGAACCAATTATTTTATACGGTTGGAAAAATTTTCTTGGCTCAATTATACTTTTAGAGCGCGTTTTAGCATTCAGTTTTATTTGTAAGCTTGATGGCACGTATTTATTTTTGCGTAAAATTGACTGATTTCGCTTGGGTACTTGTTTTAACTGCATTTCAAGGGTTTCGTATTTTTCATCAGTCATATCTTCGTCGGTCAGAAATGGCGCACCGTCCTGCTGAGCAATTGTTTCAACGTAGCCAAGAGAATAGAAATTCTCCGGTATGTCCCGATTAAAAAATGAAATACGTCTGTTTATGTATCTATTTGCCAAATCTTTGTTTATTTCACTTAAAATGTTTAAATATTTTTCACAATTTTCACCAATATTCACAACTTCTTCATCAGTTTCCTCTTTGCTTTAAACAAAAATAAAATTAAAAAAAAAAATTCATTTAATTCAAAAACAAACCCTATCAACGCTTTGTTGGACAATGTACCAAACCTGCTCATATTTTCAAGTTCTTTTAATCTGCTGGTTTTGTCACTCAAAAAAGTGGTCTCAGCTCGTTCAAAATCTTCAACTTCATCGATCAACTTTGACTCCTCATCTTTAATACGCTGAATTATATCACCCACTTTTTTTTGTATCAGAATCCGTATCTCTTTACACTTGGACAGATTGTTCTCATGCTTGCTCAACGATTCAACCTCTTTGACCAAAAATTTGTCAGATTCTGTCTCAATTTTGAGAATTTGTTTTCCCAAGTTGGTTTTTACTTGCTCAAAATGACCAACGCGACACTGTTTACACAAGGCTTCTTTACAGTGCTCACATGTAGCTATTATTTCTTCGCGTCGGCACGAAGCACATTTGGCTCTGAGAACAGGACGCTCTTTTGATTGCTTCGGAATTGTTTCCAGCAATTGGGCGATTGTGCGATTTACGTCAAATGATGCCACGCCATTGAATGGAATCCGAAACAACTGCCGGCATTGTGGACACCTGCCCCAGCGACCGTCATTTTCTGCCAATCTTTCCAAACAACAACGGCAAAACGAATGCTGACAAGGAAGCATTCCTGAACAAAAAAATATTTTTTTTTTAAATTTTATTATTAAATTAAAAAAAAAATTATTTTAAATTCTTACGTGGGTCAGTAAAGATTTCAAGACAAATGGGACATTTGATAAGTTCGAAAATAGCATCTTTTCCATTCATTTCAGAAGATGACATTGTGGTTTAAACATAAAACGATTAATATATCAGTTTAGTTTTAATAATAAATTGCGTTTGTTTTTTTTAATTTAACGACATTTTAATTAAGCTTGATCTTAAAAAAAAAATGTTAACCTAATCTTAATGATTTTGCATTAAGTCCAAGAATTTTGGTAAAGTTCAAGAATGAATTTTTGTTTTGGCACGAAATGAAATATTTAAGAAAAAAAATGAGTAAGTGACTAAAACCAGGTGTTTCATTCCTTTACGACCAATTTCCTTTTATAGCAAAATAGTTTCCAACAAGAATTTACTTAATCGAGCCCAAAAGCCAAATGGAAATTCTGGTAAATTAGCTTTGGTAAAAGCGTCCATTTTACATGAATAAATTTAAAAACTAAGCTATTTTTTCAATTAAGCTTTTATGAAATTAGCAAGAAACAAGGAAATTTAGTTCGAAATCAATCGAGTAAAACTCGTAATCGCATAAAAACCTTCCATGCCTTACCGAAGCTTTTAGCAAAAAATAATTTAAAATATTATTTTTTTGTAACTCAATGGATTTTTGACAAAAAGTAAATTAATTTCCTTATTGAAACCATTTTCTTTTGTCTCTTCGTAATTTATTTCATACAATAAACTAATCTTGTACAAATCCTAAATTTTGAAATTTCTTAATTTAGGAGGGTGGGTAGGGGTTCTTTTTATCGTGTCATTAGGAAATTCTACAGCTAAAAACCTAATGCCTAAAATGAAATCTAGTTGATCATAAATAAAGATTAAATTTAGATAAACTTTTGTTTAATCAAAAGATAATAGATATCCTTGAATTTTAGAAAATCTTAAAAACTTGAAAAATATTGAACTCGTTTTTTTAGAATTTTATAATTTATTTTAAATATTTCTTGTTGCAAGACCGAATCAAGACTTAAATGGTTTGTTCACTTCTCTGCTGAAAAGGCTTTGAAAGTCCAAGTTAAAAAAAATTTAAAGATATAAAATTTAATTAGCTTTTAGACTAACAGATAATCGCATAGAAAGCTTGATATTTTTGAAATGAAAAAATTTTAATTAATTTCAAATTTAAAAGAAGCAGCACGTAATCAAAAAGCGAAAAACAAAATTGCTTTAATTAAAGCTTAACTATAAAATAAACGAGAAAAAGAATTTAGCTTATTTCGATTAAAAACACCAAAGCTAACAATTATTTTTAAAATATTCCAAGATGAATCAAAATTTTCTTATTATAACTGTAAACTTTATCCTAATTGAAAACTAGGTCTTATGGCTGACTATTGTTGCACTTTATGTGATTAATTATTTCAAACAAACGCTTAGACGTTTTTAAAATTATATTTATTTTTTTTAAATTATCAATTAAAAATGTTCTGTATTTCTAGTGTCATTAATCAAATACGACTTTAGCCTAACATTTTCATTTTAGACTAGACTTTAAACCATGGGACAAAATTAAGTTAAAATTAGATTTTTATTGAACTTTTGAAAACCTGAAATTAAAAATTTTAACTTCTATTTAAATACTAAATAAAAGCATTGGATTAAGTATGTAAATATAATTGCTGATAAAATAGAGAATACTTTGGCATTAATGGCGCCAATGGTATTGCATGATAGAAAAGTGTATATAATCGTATCTTTCTAAAAAATCTTCTGTTCGATGAAAGAACATCAGGAAGGAAATATAAAACTTTTGAAATTTCCAGAAGAAAGATTAATACCATTAAAATTTTGCTATTTCATGAGATTAGCTGAAAATTTTTTTGAAAATAATAAACAAATTTTTGTTCAAAAATAAAATAAAATAAATTAGTTACTCTGTGTTTAAATAATATCGGGTTTCATCTATTGAAAATTAGTGACCGAATTTAAAATAAAAATTAAAACCTGACATCTTAGTCAAATGAAAGTGTTTATTCATCAGTAATATATTCAGACTAATTAAATATTTAAATAATTCAAGTCATTCATTTCTATCTATCAAAAAATTCTCATAAATTTCTGACCAATGCATTGTTCAGTTTGACACAAAAACTGGTTACTAAATAGTCACTTTCCCATTGATTGCCATTCATAGAGCTCAATTCAATCTGACCCAAAATATTTGTAAAATAAATATTATTCTAAACATGAGAGAATTTTGTAATAATTACACTATTAGTACTAAATTTAAAATCATGTTATGCGAACAAAAATAAATAAAAAAAATTTATTTTATTATTAAACTAAATCCTAGTATCAAAATAAGCATACTTAAATTTAGAATTTATTTTTGGAAGAAACCTTATTTCGTTTTCTATTTGCATTTAGTTAGTATATTTCATTAGGGTCATTTTTCTTTGAGCACATTTTATTTATTCATTTAAACAATTTAAATGTTTTTGAAAAAAATTGCTTAATGGGACTAAGTTGAATAACTTAATTCTAAAAATAAATTTATCAGGATCCATTTAAAAATTATTTTTTTATAAAATGAATTATGTAAAATGTAAGCAAAGAGCAACATCAATTTCTACAATTTTTCTTATCTTTTTTTTACTACTTAATAATCACTTAAAAATCAAAAATTTTCATGAACAAATATACCAATTTAAGAATATTTTTTACAGTCAAAAAAAAATCTCTTTGATTTAAATTTTTTAGCATTTAATTTTGACATCTTTTAACAGATTAATCAAGTTCGAAGTTCTTATCGTAAAACTTAACCAAAATTATATTTTTAATACATTTAGTGTGCTTTTTTTAGATGTGAAATGTTAAATACTGCGATTCTTTTGGGTTAATTATTATTTTGAATACATGAATTTTAACATTGTAAATTTTTGAACAAAAGCAAAAAGTTAATATTAAAATAAATTTTTTGAATAAATCTAATCAAAAGCTTAATAAAACAGACTTCCTTTTTTATTAATGGAATATTCTTCTTTTTTTAGTATAAAGTTAAATATACTAAAGTTAGATTAGTTTGCTCCATGAGTTTGCGAACTTTTTTAATTCATTTAATAAATTTACGAATTTTTCACTAATTTTAAAAGATAAATATAGAAATACCTTTCTTTTAATAAAAATACTAAAATGATATTAAAATGTGATTTTATTATAAATATCAAGTTTGATGCTAGTTTTTCTAATTTTTAACTAAATTTAAAAAAATTGAATTTTTGTCTTACATACCAGGGATTCTTTTTTCCTTCCTGATCTTGTACTTTTCTGAAATTGGATTTAACTTTTTTCTGTAATTTAGAGTTTACAAGGCAATCTTGTACTTCAAAAAGATATTGACTTTATTTCAAGCTGGTCACTTACTTGGTCGTTGGATTTAAATATTTAAAAAATGCGGTGTTATGCATATTGGCTCAAAAAATCATTTGTTTTATTACACAATATTTAGTAGATATGGAACGAAGAATTTATCTAAAACAAATCTTGAAAGAGATCTGGGTGTTTATATTCAAAGTTACTTGAAGTGGACTAACCAAGTAAAATATTGTACTAGTCGTGGAAACCGTATTTTGGGTATGATCGCTAAGAGTTTCAGGAAGTTGAACATTGATACATTCAGAATGTTTTATACAGCACTGGTTAGACCTCATTTAGAGTTTGCCATTTGCTTATGGTGTCCGTTCTTTGAAAAAGACATTTCTGAAATCGAGAAGCTCCAAAGAAGAGCGACAAGAATAATCCCTTCACTTCGAAAATATGACTACTCGAAAAGACTGGAAATGTTAAACTTTACAAATCTTAAAATAAGGCGGATCAGAGGCGACTTAATCCAACTGTTTAAAATTATTAACAGATATGAAACTATCAATTTTGAAAATGGTATTAATTTTTCTCGAAATCACTCTTACAACTTAAGAGGACATAACAAGTTTATTGTTAGAGAAGATGCGAAAAATTGTATGCAACGATATCATTTCTTGACAAACCGAATAGTTAATGTTTGGAATAGTCTTCCTCAGTACATCATCAGTTCTGGATCAATTAATAACTTCAAAATTAACTTGGACAAATGGCTGAGGAAACAGTCTAATTTATTGCCATAGCTTTAAAGAAGCTTAACCCGTTAGGGTCGCAGTATTTACTACATTATAAACTTATTTACTACACTACTATTACTACATTATAAACAAGGAATGTATTGAGGCCAAAATTAGCAAAAAACTCAGATTTTTCATCAGCATTCATACCATAATATTCTTAATTATCTAGATTATCTAGATTTCCGTTATCAAGCAGTTATTTTTTATTGTACCACCAAAAATTCTTATCTTGCTCAAAAATTGTTTAAAATCAACTTAAACATTATTCATACTTTGGAAATCAATCAGTTGTTTTTTAGATTTTTAAAGTAAAATTATGTTTAATTAATGATTTTGCGGATCTTTATTAAAGGACAATTTTTATTAAAGGATAATTTTTACTTTAATTTTATTATACAACTTATATTTCTTAAAATCAACCTTTAAACTTTTTTAACTTATTCAACTTTTCATCTTTTCAGCCTTTCAACTTTTAAATTTTTTAATATAATGATGACTTAATATGGTATTTAGTTTCTTGTTATTACAATGAATTCAAATAAGATTTCAAAAATTAATTATATTTTGACTTTGCATAAAACGTCGCCAGACCTAATGAAAGGGAATTAGGCTCAGCAAAAGTAATTAGCGGTATTTCTTTAATAATATTTAGTGATGAAATCAATTTTTTTTGATACAAATTGAAATCTGAATAAATAAAAAATTTGAACAGACAATTAAATGTGCAATTTAGTCGAATGAAATTTTGAATACCAGTTAAATTTGAATTTAAATTTGATTTATTTTTACTTTTGAAATTAAATTCGAAAACTGTCTGTTTTTAAATTTAAACTAAAACTAAATTTAAATTTGAAAAGCAATTTGAAATTAAACTGAAATCAACTAAAAAATTAAAAATGTTAAAATTTGAATTAAATATTTGAAAAATTTATTTAAATATTTAAAATTCATAAATTTTTATGGCTATTTTATAATTTGTTATGTTTTATAGGTGTACAGTTTATCATTTGTTTATAAAGACTGATTATCAGTCTAAAAAGCCCAGATGAAGAGTTAAACAGGCACTATAGTAAAGAACTTGTTTTTAATATTGAGCCTATAAATTTTTTGAAAATATTTAAAGTAAAACTGTCTTTTTTTTATTGCATTTTCGTTTGGCATTGACTACTACTCAAATTTTTATACTATTTTAAATGATCAACCAAGGATCATTTGCTTAAATTAAATGGAATAAATAAATAAATTTGAGTTTTTTTGCACTTATACACTGTCATTTCCATAAGGAAAATTATATTTCGAAAATTGTGTATTATAAAGGGCAATCAAATTTTAGAAGAGTTTTGCTGACTGCTCAAAATCTGAGATATTGGTATCCAAATTAAATTTACTTTTTGTAATTTTTTTTGTACAAAGTTTTCTTTAAATTTTTTTGTTTTCCAATTAACAAATCAAATATTTATTATTTTCGATTTTATATTCAAAATTTTTCTTTTTTCAAATTTTAATTTGAATGTTAGAGATTAAATTTTTTATATTAAAATGCAGTAATACTATTAATGCATTTTAAAAAAATTTTAAAAATATGTTTAAATGATTTAAACATATTTTTAAAATTTTTTTATATTCAAATATTATATTCGAAGCTGATTTCCGTTCGTAAGGCTTCTTATTCAAAAATCGGTTCGAATATGCATATTCAATTTCATCACTAATAATATTAAATTTTTATTAATTTTTTATATTTTATTAATACGTGAAATGAAATTAAAGCACTTTAAAATTTAATAATATGAATCGGAAATTTTAAAAGGAGAACACTAGAAAAATCCAATATATTAAATAAGTTAACAATTTTGAATAATTAAATAATTGAATTATTCAAAAGTTTTAAAAGCTGAATAATTTAAAAAAGATAAATAAGTGAATAGTTGAATAATTTTGTAAGATGAAAATTCGAGTTAATGAATCGAACATAAACTTAAAAAAAAATCAATCAAAAAGAATAAAGCAAAAAGTTGTCCATTAGTCACAACAGAATTGGCGTCAACTGAATCAGGTGAATTTAAGGATAAAAAATTGGTTTCAATTTTTTTTTTTAATTTCTGTTTTAAACTTTGATTTTTAAATAAATTATTTAATTTTTTTAACTATTTATTTAAGTTAACTAAAAGCAGTCTAAAGAAAAAAACTATAAAATCAGTTGATTAAGCTTTCTAATTTATTTTGATGGTTGAAGAGCATCTAAGACATTGTTGATATTGCCATCTTTGGCAATCACCAATCTAGACAACCAACCAGCCTCATCTGTGTAGCCCATGTTTGTCAATTGCTCAACACATTTGATATATTTCAGCTCTTTCTCAATATCTACAACGTTAAATCCATTATCTTCGGCATCTTGAATTGTTTCTGATTTTTTCTTTTCCTCTTCTTTTTCTTTTTCAATCGACGACAACTTTGGATATCCAGCAAAATTTTGATTGTCTATAGCATCCTTAAGAGAATTGGCTGCTGATTCAAGAGTGTTTGAAGCTTCTGTTTGTGCTGAAAGTTTTTCATATGATAGAGTTGGTATACTGTCATTAGATAGACATGTTTCTAATTTAACTTTTTGATCATCTTTAGATAAGTCAATAAGTGTCTCATTTTCATTTTGAGAAATATTCTGAAAACTCAAAGTTTGTGGTTCCTCAGTTGGCGCTTTTTCTTCGCTTTTTTTCTCTTCTTCTCTTGTTTTTTTCTGCTCATTGTTTTGTTTATTTTGATTGGAATCAATATAGTAGCTGACATCTATTCCGAAAGGGTCCAAAAATTTCTTTAAATGTTCACCGAAATTTGTCAAAGCCTCAGGATCGTTTACCATGGGTACAGCGTTTGAAATTAATGGAAAAATGTTCGAGAATGGATTTTGTGTAGTGTTTGTATTAGACGAGCTTGGTCGTTGGTTGTGGCAGTTTTTGTTAAAATTTCCAAAAAATCTTCTTTGTCTTCCATATGGACATCTTTGTCGCGCAGGTTTTTGGAACACTATAAACTCATGTTCTTTGTGAATATCTTTATTTTTGCAGTCTGAACACAAGTCAAAGTCGGGACATGTAGTGCAGGTGTATCTAGTACCAATAATACTGCCATTGCAACCATCACATACAACTCCAGGATGAATTTGGGGCTCTTCACTTGACACTGATGGCTCATTAGCTCTCTTGATACAAACATAAATTTTGAATAATGGACTGGAGCTCATATTTTTGCTTGAACCAATTGCTGTTTGCATTTCCATGCCAAAATTTGCTTCCTCGTCAGTGGAAAAACATACCAGGTCGTTCTCTTCATCAATCCAATATGTCTTAATTTCGTCATTTGGTTTAATTAATGAACCATAGGCAACACGAATTCTTTCGCATATTTTCTTGTATAGATTGGTAGTTCTTTCAGCGGTTATTGCAAACCGTCTGATCTCACTTGGTTGACTCAGAGTCAGCGATGAAATAGTTGAACTATTCGCATATAAATAAGACTTAATTTGAATGTTCATTGTTGATAATTTTTCTTGTAAATTTTTATTTTTATTTTAGAAAAATTTCTTTATTATTTATACTAAAATTTTAAAGTTGATTAAGCGAATTTGAAATGGATTTCTCAATTTTCTTTTGCGAAATTTAAATTCCTATATAATATACGAATGATTTTATCATTCTATTATGCTAATAAAATGCAAGGAAAAGGGATCGCGGAACGAAAGCTCGAGAAAATTCTGGTAAACTTTAAGGTCACCGGAACATTCATAGTCTTCTTTTATATAAATATGTTTTTTGAAATAAAATTTTCAATTTTGATTAGTAATGTGATTCAGTTAAAAAAATCAATTATTAAAAAGAAATTAAGAAATTTTTTCGAACATTTTCCAGAAAAAGATTCTCTCTTTTATTCCTTTATCGTAATAAATTTTGTGTTTCTAAATTTATTTTTCAAGATAACATTACGAAAAAATTTTCTCATCTTTTTTTGTTGCAATACTGTTAATTCTAAAAATGCATAATTCTTTTATGACTAATATTTATTTTTCATATTCACACAAAAATTTAAAAATTATAAAACAATTTTAAAAATAGGATTTTAATTTTATATATACCAACTAAACAAATTTGTAGATATTTAGCTTGAAAAAAATTATTAATGAAGGTCAAACTGAATCTATTCAATTTACTTTTTAATTATAAAAATATAAAATGCTCCATTTGATGACAGATTTTTTTAAGGAATTAATTGAAGAAGATCTTAATGTTTTAATAACTTAGCCAAATATAGATGGTTGAGGTATAGTTTTTGCATGCGTCCCTTCATCCAATTCATGTGCCAAATTTTAGGTCTGTTAAGAATGACTTACCCATGCCAACCTGAAATTTTTACTTAGTTAAAAATTTGTAGACCTGTTTATTTGATATTCATATATTGACTATACTTTATGAGAAATCTATTTAAAAAACAGCAATATTTATAAAAAAAAAATGAACTTTAAAATCAAAATAATTTTAAATCAAATTTTAGAGTTCAAAATCGACCATTTGTGTTCTAAAGTAAATGATTAACATGAATTTATTTCCCGATCACACTATAAAAATATTGCTTAAGAATTTTTCCACAATTTTAATTTATTGATTCCACATTAAAATCAAGTTTTTTAATGCTACATTAAAGCTTAATATTTTTTTTTTGTCGCAGAAAGATAGCTACCATAGCGAAACTACATCTAGTCTCAATCCACAGGTCTCCTGCTGTAGCTTATTATTAATATTATTATTATTGTTTTTTATTTTTAAAGCTTTAATATCGCACTTAACTTAAAAAACTTGATTTTAATGTGGAATCAAGACTTAAAACACTTCTTTATACCATACAATGTAAATTATAAATGTTTTAAAATGGGCCAGGTGGTATTTCTTGCATGCACCAAAGTTGTGTTTCGGTTTATTAGGCTGCAACATCGAACAAGAGAATACCGTGTGTTTTATTTATTTTAGTAAAAAATTTTATTTATAAATTTATTTTTTTATCAAAAACTGTTAGTTCTTACACATATGTGTTTGATTTTTGTCTTATATTGCCACTCTCATTATTTTTTAAACAAAATTAAAAATTAATTATATTTGAATTAAACTTGAATTCAGGATACTCTGATATAAGATTAAAACAACCTTAATATTTAAAGAAAATAAAAAATTTTATATTTAAACTCAATTCTTGATACTTTATTCAAGATCATTACAAGAAATGAAATGAAATTGTAAAAATTAGAAAAATTTTTCTTTTTTTTTAAATATTTACTTTTATTAAATATATATTTCTGAATAATTTTTTCTTATAAAATAATATTTAATTTAAATTTTGTATTCTGGCTCAATTATTTGAGACCGCAAAATCAAGCTAGTAACAAGAGTATTTCAGTTTAATTTTTTTTTAATTGTATTATTCAGTTTATGAAATATTTTTAATCTCAATAAGTAGAAATTATATAAGTGAAATATCTTATATACAAGCAGAGTTGTTCTTTAAGTCACTAATTTTCGAAGTCTAAACTTGACTTGACTTTTTTCAGATTTTTTATTGATTTTTAGGGCGATTTATTAGAAACATTTTCAACGATGTTTTCCATTTATTTTAAAATAGTTTTTAATTTTTTTCAAAAGATTAATTTATAAATTTTTAATTTTTTTGTTAACAAAATGATTCAATTAAAAAAGTAACGTTTAAGAGATTTTAGAGAAATGTTAATTTTAAATCAATCTTATTTAAATATTTTATTTAAATCTATATAAAAAAAGATTTAAATAAGCATTTAAGTTACGTATAACTTTTATTAATTTAAGAGTAAAATTGAATCAAAATTAAAAAAATAATTATTATGTTATACAAAAATTGTTTAAAATACATTTATTATTTTTGATAAGTAAATTTATTTTAGTGATAAAAAAATAATTTTAGATACAAAAAAAAATTCAAGCCATAGTTAATTTGATCCTTTAATGACATTTAAATTTTAAAAACTTCGAAACTTTAGGATGATAGAACTTAGTGATTTAAATCAGATCATACTCGATCAGAAAAAATACAAATTAGTTTTGCTTTCCTTTTGGCCGTGTGTAAATCAGTCTTTGATTAATTGGCACCCATTAAATAATGACATCCTTTGCTTGCTTTTAAAACATTATCCTTATGCCGTGTTGACTTGTGATTTCAGATCCAGAATACAGGAAGGTCCATGTCCTGTTGCTTATTTGGCCTGACCCTGTCCAGCGACTTCCACATAAACCTAACACCTCTAAACTGTTTTTATTCATGAACAGTGCGGATTAAGCGCTTCTTGATGTTTCGGACATGGTTCTGACATTTCAGGTTCTAACTCTGCATCTGTGTTTCGGAGTGTTTGGAATCTCTCTGTAGGTTTTCAGTTTCAAGAATCAAGACTGAGGTTGTGTCGGCCATTTGGATGTTACCACTTTACCGTTAAGCTTCTTTCTGAGTTCTTGATTTATTTGTTACTAAGTTTCAAGTCAAGCTTAAATCGATACTTCATGGGTGTTTCATCTATGAATCATAGCCCTATTTGCGGAAGATCTATTCATCTGGTTCACACACAGATCAAAGCGTACAATTAAGACAAAGCGACGTTACTAAAATTGTTGAGCTTTGCAAAAAATGGGGACTTACAATTAATAAGACTAAAGCGTGCTACACGATGTTCACAAGCGCTGGCCCAAGGAAAAATTACGTCTACAAATACTCAATCGAACTGAAAATTGAAAACGAACTAATCCCTGTCGAACCAAATCCAGCTTTCCTCGGCATTAAACTCGACTCTAAACTAAAATATGCCGATCATTTTCGTGAACTAATCAAGAAAGCGACACCCAAAATCAACATTCTACGAAAAATTAAAGAGTTCAAATGGAAGTCATCACTCAACATAATTAAAATGCTATATAAATTTCTCATCAGATCGTTATTCGACTATTGCTTTGTCATTCTTCAAATTGGAACACAAAAAATCCTCATGACCTTCAAATTTTTCAAAACAAAATTTTTCGAATCATTAAAATTTTCCCGATAAAAACAAGCATCGAAACTATACATAAGACACTAAATATAGAAAAAATCGACGACAGAGCTAACGCACTATTTTTTGCGAGTGACGAGGTGACGAGCTAATTAAACAAACGTGATTGCGTATAAAAATCGATTACTGGACTAAATTAGAAAAATTCTTGACCAAGTTCGTCAATAGACTACACAAATGAGAAGAAGAAATCAATCTTATTTTTATTAATTGATTTTTTGATTCAACCCATGCCATTGGAAAGAATCCAA
This sequence comes from Brachionus manjavacas, assembly GCA_019054805.1. NCBI lineage: Eukaryota > Metazoa > Rotifera > Eurotatoria > Ploima > Brachionidae > Brachionus > Brachionus manjavacas. Next base: position 7,617,916 of record JAHQIY010000003.1, on the reverse strand, counting down.
AAATTGTCCCTGTCATCAATGCTTCAATCAAGACTGGAAGAGGAAAAAGGAATCAAAGAAAAAGAAATAAAAACAGTTCAATCTTTACTTTACAAATTTATTTTATACCCAATGAATTAATGAAATAATTATTTTTTCTCTTTGTAAAAGACAATTTTTTGATAATTTTGTATCTAAATTGTGGAGAAGTAAAAATTAAAGTTTACAAAAATAAGAAATAAAAATAGAAATATGAAAAATTTAAGAATAAAAATAAAAGAAAACGACCAAACTGTTAAATTAAGAACTTTGGACCAAAAGAAAATAAATCAAGACTTTAACTAGAAAGATCGGATAAAATTTCTTAGGAGATTCTTAGTTTTTATATTGTTTAGGCATAATTTAATGGATTCGAATAAATTGTCATTAGATTCTTTTTTAGTTTTCAAGATCTTAAGAATATTTGACATGTGACAGCATGTACAAACCGTACATGGTTCGTATAAGGTTGCTCTGGGAAGTGTTTAAGAATTTTAAAGTTTTCACTTTTATTGTTGAGCTATCTAGCCCATAGGTAAACGTAGACAGACAATATGTCTTGTAGATAAAGGATTTTAGATCTGAACTTATAGAATTCTGTTCCATACCTAGGTAAGAAATAGAATTAATTTTTTTGTTCCATATAATTTTTTTGGACTTTTTTGAATTTATCAGTAGCTGTTATATCAAATTCGAGATAAGAATTGAGTGTAACTCCAAGGTAGTCTAGATTATCTACCTTATTCAACTTTTGATAACTGATGAAAAACTCTTTTTTGAAGTGTTGAGGGTCGAATTCAACTATGTCGGATTTATGGGGGTTAAACTTGAGTCTCCATTTTGACCCGAAATATGAACAAATATTTAGTAAAGACTGTAAATGAGAGTCAACTCGACTTACTAGAGGAATAATAATCTTTATAATAAATTTAAAAAAAAATTAACGCCTCGTTACTTGCATATATAAAGCTCTGTTTCACCTTTCTTTAAAATGTTTAAAATCGAAAAAAAACCTCGACCAAATTGCCAAAGAAATCTACGAATACTCGAACAAAACCACAAATCAAACAAAATATAAGACTCATTTAGACTCGCTTTAAAATGTTTCTCAATTAAACTTTTTTTTCCTAAAAAGAGGGCTGAAAAGAGGGTCTACACCACTCGGAACCGTCCTGGAGTTAATCTCCAAAATTATTTTTTCAAAAAAAAATCTATGAATCATCTCATTTTTTATGAATGAAAAATCTCATTAATTAAGATTGAATTATTTGGATTAAAGCCAAGAAAGCGTTCATGAGCTAACTATAGCGATTGTGAAATTTACTCTTTGTAATTTGTGACTTTACTTTCAATTAGAATTGATCATAAGAAAATTCAGTTTTTAAACAAAAATTAAACGAAACAAACCGAGTTAATTGTCATCAAACATTATTTGTAAACAGTTGCATAATGTCTTTCCAGAGATAAAAAGAAAGATGGCTAATTAGTTTTATTTTTTAAAAGCCATTAATTTATTTTTTTTGGTTTAAAATTTTACTCGGAACCGTCCTGGAGTTAATCTCCAAAATTATTTTTTCAAAAAAAAATCTATGAATCATCTCATTTTTTATGAATGAAAAATCTCATTAATTAAGATTGAATTATTTGGATTAAAGCCAAGAAAGCGTTCATGAGCTAACTATAGCGATTGTGAAATTTACTCTTTGTAATTTGTGACTTTACTTTCAATTAGAATTGATCATAAGAAAATTCAGTTTTTTAAACAAAAATTAAACGAAACAAACCGAGTTAATTGTCATCAAACATTATTTGTAAACAGTTGCATAATGTCTTTCCAGAGATAAAAAGAAAGATGGCTAATTAGTTTTATTTTTTAAAAGCCATTAATTTATTTTTTTTGGTTTAAAATTTTAAATTCTTGAATTTTTATTTTATTTAGACATTTCCTAAAAATTCGTAAATTACCGAAACACTAAATTATAAAATCAGCTAGTTTAGAAGAATGACTTAATGATCAAGCTGATAATCCATTAGTTCATGAAGCCGATATTGACTTTAAATTCATACTCAATTTTTTATTTACTGTATCAACCCTTTAACAAAAGACGATATTTATATAATTGGATTGCTGACAATATTCTATGATTTCAAATTTACTCAAGCTTATTTTTGTCTAGTTATAGGGCTATTAAGTAATTTTCAAATTAATATGCAATTTATTGAATCAAAAATTAAAGTATTTCTATTGAGAAAAATGTGAATTGATGTTAATCTTATCAATCAAAATCAAAGGCTAAATTAATTTTGAATTATGATTCTACTGATTTAAATCACTTAAAAAAAAAAGAAAAAAAATTTTTTTTGTTAAATTTTTGCTCATTTTTATCTTTAAAATCAATTGAAAATTAAAGAATATTTTTTTAATATCGCATTTTGTGTTGCTTTATTTATTTTTTATTTACAATTGAAAAATGAAAAAAAAAAATAAAAGAAGAAAAAATGAATAATAATTTTGCTGAATTATTTATATATTTATTTCGAAACTATCTAATTTTTTGTCTTATTTTTTTTTAACTTTGCATCGCCTCCAAGGCGTTTAATTAAAAAATAAATAAATAATAATTAAATTAAAAATGATGTATGAAAAAAATTTCCATCGTTTTTTTTTCGATGAATTTAGATGAAATGATTTCTTACTCAGTAATTATCAGGAAGTTTGGTCTACGCCCTTGCGGAAGAGTCTTTGGTGTTGATTATCCTTTTCAACTGCAAGCTTTAAAAGTTAAAGTTTTCCCATTTTTAAAGTTATTTGTCGAATACCTTCAGGAAGATAAGAACCTTCGATCTTTTGTTTTCTTCACTTTTTAAATTGGCTGATCGAAATATTTCAAATTTCAAAAGCAGCACTTAAAAGCTCTAAAATATAAATATTTCTATTAAAAAGTTCTCTTTTACTGGATTTGGCAAAACCAGCAAAGCAGTCGGTTTTCTTTTTATTAAGAATTATTTTTTGTTTCATTTAAAGTTTATAGAAATAAATCAACAGAATATATAATATAAAAGAAAAAAGATTGAATTACAACTAAGACAAAAGCATGTTATTTTAGGCTATAATACAATTGAATATATTTTTTGAAATTCAAAGACTTAATATAAAAAATTATTTAATCAAAATAAACTAATTTAATTATAAAAAAACTAATTAATATCAACAATTCTTTACAACAAAATATTTTTGATCATCAAATTGAATAATAATAATTAAAAATTTAGAAATCTAATTTTGCAGTCAAATTTGTAAATTTTTCATATTCGACGCCTTTTTTTTTGGCTCACATGAGGACATATTTGTCGCACAGGTTTATTGAACACTATAAACTCATGTTCTTTGTGAATATCTTTATTTTTGCAGTCTGAACACAAATCAAAGTCCAGGCAAATTGTGCATCTGTTTCTGGTACCAATAATACTGCCATTGCAACCATCACATACAACTCCAGAATGAATCTGGGGCTCTTCACTTGACCCTGATGGCTCATTAGCTCTCTTGATCCCAACATAAATTTTGAAAAATGGACTGGAGCTCATATTTTTGCTTGAACCAATTGCTGTTTGCATTTCCATGCCAAAATTTGCTTCCTCGTCAGTGGAAAAACATACCAGGTCGTTCTCTTCATCAATCCAATATGTCTTAATTTCGTCATTTGGTTTAATTAATGAACCATAGGCAACACGAATTTTTTCATAGATTATTTTGTAAAGTATAGCAGTACATTTAGCTGTTATTGCAAACCGTCTGATCTCACTTGGTTGACTCACAGTTAGCGATGATAAAGTTGGACAATTCTCAAACAGATAACACTTTATTTGAATGTTCATTTTTGAATTAATTTTTTTAAAAATTTGATTCTATTTGAAAAATTTTCATTAGTTTTTATTAGTTAAAATCACCAAATCATGTAATATAAAATTAATTTTTTACTGTGTTGTAAAGAAAAAAATTTCTACTAGTCACAATTTTGAAGATTATTTTGTCAACTTTACTTTCTCAATTTTTAATTAAATATTAATGAAATACTTAACAATTTTTTATGGATTCGATTATTTTTTATATTTGATTTGGCGGTTTCTGAATTTCAATTAAATAAATTAGAACTTTTCATTTAAATTAGATTGTTATGGGAAAAAAATTAAATGTAATTAAATCAGAAAAAAATTTATATAATTAATAAAGACTTTGAAACGCTTATTTAAAATTAAATGAATTCCGAAAAGAATGCTTTTTTTAATTTCTTTATTCACCTTAAATTGGATTATACAAAAAGTCTGTCCTAGCACCATTAAGTTTTTGCATGAAAAGGATGTTAATTAGATCAATTTTTAATAGCGATACTAAAATGTAAATACATGAGTCGTCTGAATATTGCGTATAAAGACATCTAATTTTTATTTAATATTCTAAAAATCACAACCAAATACAAACAAACTAAAATATCTTTATTATTTATATTCATCAGATATATATTATTTTTCTTAAAATGAAATATTTTTTATTTAAAATATTTTTTTTAATTTTAATTCCTTTTTAATTTCTTAAATTTTAGCATAAATAAGAAAATACAAAAATATTATTATTTTTTTAAAATTAAATAAAAATATTTTTAAATTACTTATCTTTGTCTTCTTCCCTTTGGTTTACTGTAAATAGACTTCAAATTTAGCTTTTATATAACAAGAAACATTTATTGACAATTTTAAAAAAAAAAATTAATCTTTTAATAAAAAAGATTCTTTCAGGGAGGAGAAAAAAAAATAAAAAATTAGTTTTTCAATTATGACATTAGATTGGAAAATTAAAAATTTAATAAGTTAATATATTGGATAATTTTCGTTAAAGTCATTCTATGGACTTTTCAAAAAAATATTTAATTGAAAAATTTTTAATAACAATTTTATTAATTTAAATGTTTAAAAATTTTAATAAGTTAAATTTTATCAGAAAAAATTCTAGCAATATTTTGGGAAAATTTAGCTATTTCATTGACATTTTGAGAGTTACACAGAACTGCTACTACTGTTCCGTTTGGTTTTGATTTGGAACTCTCATTTTCTGGTATAATAAGAAGACATGAGCTGGCTCCAACTGCTCCTCCTGTATGATAGACATATTTTATTGAATCCATCTCACTCATCAAACACCAGCCTAAACCATAGGAACAAACTTCGTTCGTTTTACTTAACAAATTTTTATCTTTATTTTGAGGAAAAGAATGAGGTTTCCATAACTCTGATTTTAATGTTGATTTTTTTATAAACTTTTGTCCATCATCATTTGTTTGATAAATTTTCAGCAAAAAATTTCCAAATTTAATCAAATCATTTACATTAGACAATAATCCGCCACCAGCCCATTTATAGGAATTATCTACAAATGGAACATTGACCAATTTTCCTTTTTCATTCCTCATGTAATATCTTTATAAAAATTAAATTTCATGCTAGAAATTTACTTGAAAAAAATAAACTTTGATCTGTTTGGAATAATCGGTTCGTTTTTATCCAAGTATGTCTCATTTAATTCCAATTTTTTGAGCAATTCTTCTACTAAATCTGAAAAATTTGCTCCGGAAACTTTTTCAAGTACAGCACTTAATAAAGTGTAACCAAAAGTTGTGTATAAATATTTAGCTCCTTGTGAAAAAAAAATTGAATTTTTTTCTTAAAATTTGAATATATGTACCTGGCTCGAATAACAAATTGTCGTTTATGAACAAACTCAGAGCTTCCCGAGAAGTTGAAAAATTTTTGTTCAAATAAAATTCTTGAAAATTAGTATCTTTTTTATCGGAATTTATTTTGTTCTCTTCTTTATAATGACGAATGCCGGATGTATGACACATCAATTGCCTACAAGTTATCTCCGCCTCATTATCATTTACTTTAAACCTTGGCAAATCAGTCAGATACTCATTTATAGATTTGTCAAAATCTAGCTTCCCATTTTCATGTAATTTAGCAGCTACCAAACAGGCTAATGGTTTGCTGATACTTGCAATCCGCATTACGGTATCAACATTTGCTTTTACATTATTTTCCACATCCGAAAATCCAACTGCTCGTTCATATATTACTTTTCCATTTTTGCTAACAGAAACAATAATTGAAGGTATTCCGTAAAGTTCCTAATAAAAAAATTAAGTCCTATTTAATTAGAATAATAAAGTACACACTTTGTATCGATCAATGAGACGATTAGCTTTTTTAAAATGATCATTTTGAATTTCATTATAAAGAGAGTAAGAATATAAATGATTTTCGGCCTTTGCTTTGGTGTATCCAACACCTAGAAGAGTTGCTACACAGCTAGATGCTAATAGCACTCTGAATGACTTTTTGCTATATTCTAATCGCATTCTAACTTTTAAAAGAAATTTAGAATTATTTAAAATATTTAATTAAATTTGTTGATGCAGACAAAAAAATAGCCAAAATACTGAATAATTGTCGTAAATAGATACGAAAAGTTAGAATTTTAAATATTTTCTAAGAGCAATTCAGTTCAACGAATGCTTATTTTTTAATTTTATTTGTTAAATGAAAAACTCAATTATTTAAAAAAAAAAGAATTTTTCTCTAGCAGAATTTGAAACACTAAATAAATATCAAAATTTATTATTAATTGTAATTTTTTCCTTCAAAAAAAGTTTTATTTTTAAAGAAAATTTTAAAGACAGATGTTAACTAAGTAAGGAATTTAAAAGTTGTCGTTCAATTTTAAAAATTAGAATAATGATATTAGAAATTGAACTCGCGGTCGACTTATTTATTTGTAAAATGTAGTTAGTTTATTCTTTATAATTTTAAAATCATTGGAAATGTTTTTAATGTTCAAAACGTTCAACAAATTGATAACCAGAAATAATGGATTCTGGAAATACTACAATGGAAACTTTAAAGAATAGGTTTGATTTTTTTGATTGTACTATTTTCCTTAAAACTTCACAATATCTAATTTATGATTTTTGTATGAAGTAAATATTTATTTAACTCACACATTTTAAATGATTTTCAGTTTTGCATAAAATTTTTTCTAATTATAAAAGTTTAATAATTTTTTGCGGCTGCTTTAGAATGAAAGAAGAACATGAATTTATAGACAATTAAGATTGCCTCGAATTTATTAAGTAAAATTAAATTTATCGATGGAAAGGAATTTTGATTTTAGATTGTGATTTAGTTGCTTAAATATTAATAAATTTTTATACTTTTAATTGTAGGAAAAAATTGGAATAAAAAATAAAACAAGCTTAAAAATATACATTTTTTAGCTGGTTTGCATCTTCAAGAGCAAATTGAAGCTGAAGATTTACTGATCATGTTCAAAAATTTTTATTAAAATAAAGTTTTTTTCGTATTAATTTCTAAATATTTAATGCAGCATCAATAAAATTTAAGCAGACATTAAAAGTTAAATAATGCATTGAATATTTAGAATAGAAAAATAATTCAGCAATAAATTTTAAAATAAAAATATTTAAGCAAAAAGCATGCCAATTAGTACAGTAAGGTGAGATGAAAAATGCTGAAATTTTTGATAATATGTTATGGTCAAGTAGACCCTGAATTTTTTTGAAACTTCAATTTGCCAACTCCAAGCTGGAATAGAACAATATATTTTCACGAATTATAAATTGGACCTTGAATTTATTGTTCAAAATAAATGTATTCAAATAAATCGTAAATTTTTATTTCAAAAGAATATCAATATTCAAGTTTTAATATGAAAATTAGAATTCTAAAATAGATCTAAATCAATTTATTCTGTAATAAAATTAATTGAAAAATATTTAAGTTAATTTTGAAATTTAACAAAAATTCAATAAATTTCTTGGTAATATTTCTCGAACAAAATTCTATTAAATGAATGCATTTGAAGAAATAAAAAATCGGCGTAGATTAATAAAAACTTTGAAATCTAAAAAAAGTTGAGTTTTATCTCGACTCTTTAATTATGTAATTTTCTTTCTAAATTTTTACTGTATGCCAATATTGCATTATATTTTTGAATTTTTAGAAATATTTTTATTATTAAATTTGTTAATGTTTTATGTTCGACGCCTTGTATCCCCTAACAGCTTAACATCCAACAAACACATCTTTAACCTTGCTAAAAGTCTTTCATCATCAGAAGCAAAACAAATCACACAGACAAACCAGAATCCAGCTCATTTCGAGGGGCTAAATTTGAGCGAACCCTGCATTAAAGTAAGGCTAATCTTGAACTGGACTTAATTTTTAAAATTTACTTTTGAATTTTTTAATTAATTTTTTAAGCGTCTTAAAGAAATATACCAAGCCGACAAGCAGTATTTGAAAATATCTGTTGAAGCCGGTGGTTGCTCTGGTCTTAACTATATATTTACTCTTGAACCAAAAATTAGTGACCAAGACCTGTAAATGAATAATAAAAAATTTGAAAAAAATAATAATTTTATTATAAAAAAGGGTTGTTGAAAAGGAAGGATCTAAACTTTTAGTTGACAAAGAAACTCTAGAGTTTATCAAAGGCGCAACTGTTGATTATTACGAAGAATTAATTCGAACAGGATTTCGCATAATAAATAATCCAAACTCAGAACAAGGTTGCTCTTGTGGTTCATCATTTACTATTAAAATATGAGCGGACGAGCTGTCATATCTGCCAGCATAAAAGCTGTAAAATCGAGCCGTAAACTAGCCGCAACAAAAGCTCCCATAACCCTTACCGAAACAGCTTTGAATAGAGCCAAAGAACTGATGAGTAAAAATCCTGAAGCTGCCGGTTTAAGAATAGGTGTCAAACAAAGAGGATGTAGCGGATTATCCTACACTCTTGAATATGCAAATGAAAAAAAAAAGTTTGACGAAATTGTTGAACAAAATGGAATCAAAATTTACATTGACGCCAAAGCTCAGCTGTCACTTCTTGGCACCGAAATGGATTATGTTAAATCTCCACTAAGTAGTGAATTTGTATTCAATAATCCAAATATTAAAGGAACTTGCGGATGCGGTGAGAGTTTTACCGTTTAAAAAAAAGATTTAATTTATTCTCAGTTTATTTTTATTAAAAAACTTAATAATGTTATTAATTTTAAAAATTTCTTAGTGTACTATAAATAAAACCTTTTTGTTTCAATAAACTTTGAAAAAAAAATCAAGAATATAGATTTAATTTTTTATTATAAATTTTTTCAGAATTGCATAATGTCAAACGGAAGTGGCTAATATTCATGTCGTATTTAAATTTTTTTAATTATGACTAAATAGAAATTAAAAAAATTGACATTAAACATTTTTTCTACAATTTATTTTTATATAATAACAATGTTTTTTTTATATAAAAAAATACAAAAATATAATATTGCAGTAGGAGTCGATAAATTGGTTTGAAAAATATTTGATTCAGGATCAAATTGTGGCCCTAATATAAAACGGTGGCACGGTTATGTAGTCGTTTTGATCAAAAAAAAATTTTATATTCCTTTCAAAATATCTAAATTAAAAAATTTTCATTCGAAGGCTAAAAAATAAAATTTTTAAATTACACTAAAATGTCATTTATAAAATAAACGAGTATTTCCAATGATTCTCCTTCCACTGGCGAGGTACTGGATAAAATTTGGTTCAATTTTTCTTAATTTTTTTTTTAATTTTATTTTAATTTAAATTAATAAAACTTACCAACGAGTCTGAGAAAATGAATTGGTCCATACAAGTGCGACATTGGTTTTTCCAATTTAAGCAACTTAAATTTTAATAATTCAAAAATAGTGTTAACCAAATAATTTATTTTTATTAATAACTATTAAAATATTTACTTCCGAATACTGTAATCTTTCAAATTTGTACAACAACTGAGAGCCAAGCATTGCGTTAAAATATTTTAATAAGCCATTTATAGTTTCATCAAGATTTTGAGCATATTTTTTGTCTAATTGAATGCGTTTTTCATCCAAAGTATCCCATTCGTATAAAAAATTTGGATTCTTTTTTGATTCAGCATAATTGCTTAGAATACTTTCAACACTGTTCTTTGACGGCAAGCGAATAATTTTATTTTGTTGGATTATCAAGTCAAAGTCATCAATTAGCCACATTCTCAAGCTTTCTGGAATTATAATGTTCACATTTTTCACTAAAGTTTCACCATTTTCCTCATTAGTCTTTTGACCATCTCTTTTAGTTAGATCCAATATGCAAATTTTTTTCCTCTCCACCAGTTCTTGGCCAGCTTCAGTGTTCAAAGTTCGTTTGCGAGATTTGGGCACGCTTTTTTCACTAAAATAAGACGAACTAGCTGTGTCTGACGTGGAGCAAGTTGATGAACACGATGAAAAGTCCTCTTTGTGTTTGGTATTTTTTTTGCCATTCGAAGTTACTTTTTTCTTGGCCTCATTCTGTAGTTGTTTCTGCTTTTTTATGTTTTCATTGTTGAATTTTAGAATTCGTTTGGCAGGAACCCATTCGTCCCAACTAAAGAGGAAAATTTAAAAATTGAGATAAAAATATTTTTCGTACTTTTTATTCCAGCCATTGTAATGCACAAAGTATTGGTATTCATTTGATCGAACTTTTTCAAGTTTGATGCACTTAAAATAAGTTGATGTTATTAAAAGAAATGTGATGGATTTTTTACTTTGGCCTCGTAGATATAAGTTCCATGATAGCACAGAATTTTCTCGCCTTCAGCAAACTTTGGTTGACAAGAAGCTGCTTTGGATTTAGTCGCTGAATTTTTCATTTTGAGATGCTCGAAAAATATTCTTATGTTTTATGATTAAATTTGAATTTAATGTTAGTTTCTAATTTTGTTTTACTCTTCTATTTTATTTCGATCATTTTGTTAAAATTTTTATATAAAATCATTGGCAAATTTTCCCTAGAATCTACGCGTAAAACGATTCTAAATTTTATATTGTTCTTTAGTTTTTGTTCTACATTTATAAAATTTTATCTTAGAAAATATGTGATTTATTTTCGATGTCTGATTAAAGAGCTGTTTAATAAATTTATTGCTTGATCGTTTTGAATTTTTAATAAAAATAATTTTTAAATAGATTTTTTATTCAAAATCTAGATTGGAAAATATTTGTCTGGATGAGAAGCAAAATTATGCTAACAAATTTAAAATTTCCAATCTATGTCAAAAATTATGAACCAAGTTGCAAATCGAAATCTTAGAAAAATTCTAAAAAAATAAAATTACACAAAAATTTAATTTATTAAAAGAATAGTTTTTCATCTTAATTTAATGTAATTAAATGTCCTATATAAAAAGTCAAGTCTTTTAAAATTAAAAAAAATAAATTCACTTTACTTAGAAACGAATTAAAAAAATAAATAAATGTTATTAGTTATAAAATTTTTTTAAATTAGTTTTGAAATTTTTTCAGTATTTATATATTTTTACATACCTTATTCTTTGGTCGATATACACGTTTTTTTTACACTAGTTATTCAATTTTTTTTTGAGCGAGCATATTTAAAATAAAAGCTGACATTTAGAAGAATTTTTCTAAAGGAAAAAAAATCTTCATACTGATCATATTTTTTATTTGATATTTTATTATTTAAAAAATTAAAGTTTTGACCAAAACTGTTGAGTTTGAAAACTTAATATGAAAATTTTACCTTATTTTGAAAATAAATTTAGCATTTAGTTTTGCTCGAGAGATTTATTTCAAAAAAACAACACTTGGGTGATGAAAGTAAAAATAAAAACCAAGAAAGAGAAAAAAAAATGAAAAGTTAAATAGGAATAAGGTAATTTCATTTTTTGAATACAAAAAATAAATTAAGCTAGTCTGAACTTTGAATTTAAATTTTTTACAGTGCCGGAAATTAACTTGTAACATCAATTTCCGGCACTGTAGTTTATAAAGTTTCATTTTGTAAGAGAAATTGATTGATTTCGATTAAAATTATATACATTACCAATAAAAACTTGTTTTTTTAAATTATTTTTTTTCAAAATTCTTTAATGTTGCCTCAATCATAAATTTAAATTCAAAAGCAGACTTTATTTGATCACTTAATTTGCCCCAAGATTTTGACTCACTCATATAGATTAATCGGTTAACCGGGTGGGAGGCAATTGGGTTTATAAGGTCAACCTAATTACCCATTTTTAGGAGGATTTCTTACAATATTAAACAGTTGTAAAATAACATACAGCCTTTATTTTTCTAAATAAACTTCTAAATTATCTAAGAAGCACATTTATTTATAAAATTCAATTTACCGTAATGCCTTGCCCCCTAATGCATTGCACTTTAAACCAGAATTCTGGATTTTAATGCATGAATTTAACCCACTTTTTTTTCCAGATACGTTGCGACTAAAAATGCTGCAGTTAATGTCAAAATTTTGGTACAAATGCCGCATTAAATATGTAAAAAATAATAAAAATATATTTTTCTATTTTTTCAATTGTTTCAAAATTTGAAACACAAAAAATGTTCTTAAAAAGTTTTACAATTTTTGCGTAAATTATGTAAATTTACCATGGATCCTATTATCAAATCTCGACTGTTTATATTATTATTATTATCTAAGTAGATTATAGAAAGCAAATTAAATTTTGAAACGCGAGTTGCGTAATAGTATTCACATAAAAAAATGAACAAAAAAAAAAATTATTAAGTTGCATTAGATACTAGCGTGATTTTCTTTTCTTTTCTTTTTTTTGCATGATAATAAATTAGCATTTTGCTAGGCATATTAAATAGTATGGGCCAAAATTGAAGACATACGGGCGAGCAGCCCTCAAGTCGAGTCTTAAATTTTCAAGCCATGGAGTCGAAAAATTGAACTAAATTTCAACTCATATTCATAAATTGCATAAATAATTTCGACAAAAATCCAAAGTTTAATTTCAAAAACATAAAAAAAAAAACAAATCACTAGTTGAACATATGACTTTGAATGCTAGTCTATATATTCTACTAGTGATCGTGTTCTTAGAATCAAACAAAATTTTAAAATTGAGTCGAGCTGCCTCTATATTAATGAGTAGACAAATAAATTGGACTCAGAATGACCAAGCATTTGATACCATCGTCAAAACTGTACACAAACCTCAAGTTGGTTAGCCCAGCCGCGCTGAGACTCGCGTCCTATGCGACCCAAAATGACGACTACATTGGAAAAATCTTGAAAAAAAAGCACCAACATGTCAACTATTCATCGATGGTGGAGCAGCAGCCGAGCAGCTCCTATTATGCCAAGAAAAGAACAGACCTGTCGGAGTCAAAGGAACGCCTCACCACCATCAGTTACTTCTACGCCGATCCCGAGATCGACAAAGCCACCGAAAAGCCGCTCACTCGCCTCAACCCAATGACCATGATGTACATGGGCGTATCGGACAACAATTCTCATCTGCTGCGAAGTGCCAACTACCTGCGCAACGAGCTTCCAGTCCGACTGGCCTACATGATCAAGGAGCTACGCAACCTGCCCTTCATAGTCGCCTGCCACCCGTCCATTCTGGAAATACACGAACGCTGCATCAAGGCCTTTCGCCAATTTGACCGATACGACACGGAGATCACAAATTTCGAGTCAGAAAAAGCCTTCAACAATTTGGTATTCAACATGCTTGAAATGAACAAGGACTTGTTGGCGCTGTTGTGCGAGGGCTTCAAGGACACGCGCCGCTACATCATCAACGAGTCGTTCATCAAGGCTCATTTGAACAAAATCTTGTCCACTCGGCTAGGTTTGCGGCTGCTCTGCGAGCACCACTTGGCCCTCAACAAGCAGTCAAATTTGCACAAGTCAGTTCTTTCCAGTGACATCATAGACATGTTCGAGACCAAGATGACCAACAGTGACAACTTTTACAGCACCTATTTGCCATCGAATAGCGGCGATTCGAGCAGCAGCATGAGTGCACGCGATGACGAATGGGTCGGAATAATACACCAGAAATTTTCGCCCAAAAAGCTCATCGACACATCGGCCAAATTGGTCACTAAATTGTGCATAGAGAAGTACGGCGTGGCGCCCAAAGTCAAAATAGACGGACACATAAATTCACACTTTCCGTACACACCGCTGCCGCTCGAGTACATAATGCCCGAGTTGTTGAAGAACTCGTTTCGTGCCACGGCCGAAAACCACCGATTCTCTAGCAACCTGCCAGATGTGTGCGTGACCATAGCTGTTAACGAAAAAGACTTTATATTTCGCATAAGAGACAGAGGAGGCGGCATACCGCACAGTTTGGAGGAGAAGATTTTCGATTACCACTTTTCGACTGCCAACGAGAGCCGAAAAGAGCCGTGTGGCGGCGAAAATGGCGCCGATAATCTGGTGAACGATTGCATGAACCCGTCCGGCTTCGGCATGATGTGTCAGGCGTCTGGTTTGGCAGTAATGCACGGCTATGGCTTCGGTCTGCCCACGTCCAAAGCCTACGCCGAGTATTTGGGCGGCTCGCTCTCATTTCAGAGCATGCAAGGCATCGGATGTGATTTTTATTTAAGATTAAGTTTGTTCGATATAGAACCCCAAGTTGTTCGTATTTAATATTTATGTTCTATTTTGTATTTTTTTGTATAATTGTCAGGATACCTGTTAAATGTTTATGATATTTAACTCATCAAAAATCCTCTAAATAAAACATGATTAGAGAGTTTATAGTTATTTTCTTGTGTGTGTAAATATTAGGGTGCTTTTCGAAAAATCACTTTCATATGTTCATTAAAAAATAGTTAATAATAGAAAATTTATAATGTAAGCAAAATTTTTATTTATTGAAAAATTTTATTGTTCAATTATTTATAAAAAGTAAAATAAAACAAAATAAAAAACTTCATAATTTTACATTTTCAGTTGATGATTGGCTATATTTGTATAAACACTTTTGAAAATAGAATCAGTTAAATAAGTGTTTTTTTTTTTAAATAATCTTGTTTTGAAGAAGATTAAATTAAATTAAATTTTGAGAATACGTTTCATTTAAACGACAAATATTAAAATCATTTTTCAATAATTGAATATTTACTGAATATTTTCATCCATTTTTTATTTCTGCAAGTGGCTAAAAATTTTTTCCTTAATTTAATTAAGTGATGGAATTAACAACCATCAGAAATTAATTAAAAATATCAACCTAAAAAATAATAAATTGTACAGAAAAATAATATTAAAATGATATTAATAAACATAGAATTATTTTTGTGAGCAAAATGAGGGGATAAAATTTTTTTAATTTTGCACCAAGCAGTTTGAATATTTGACTCAGTTGACAATAGAAAAAAATTAGACAAGCCGCATTAACTTTGTTCCAACCAAAATGACATTAAAAAATTTTCTGCGTTAGGAAAATAATTATTTAATTGATTATTAATGGAATTAAAAATATTATTATCTATTCTATTATTTTTATCCTAGTTTAAATTTTTTAATTTAAAAAATTTAAATATTAATAATTAAAATATTCATAATACAAAGGTTATTTTATTTAGGCGATTTAATCGTGTATGAATAATATTTAATGATTTTTGATAAAACAATTTATTTTACACAAGTCTTGATGATTTTGGAACATTCGAATTAAGCAAAAAAATTTTTTTTCAATTCAGTCAAATTATCTTAAACTAAACAATTATTTATAAATTTGAAAGATAAATTTTTAAGAAATAATTACTTTATTCTTTATGCTTAGAATAATCAAAAAGAGTAAAGTAATCAAATAATAAAGTAATAAAGTAATATTATGATTAACAACGTATTTTTTTCATTTTAATTCAGTCCAATAATTTCTGATTTTAAGGCAGTTCACGAAAAATTAAATTTTCCACAAATTTATAACTAAAAAAATCGAATTTAGATTTATTTTAAAAGTTAATTAAATTAGGAGGATTAAAATAAGATTATTAGAAGAAAATCTTTTTTTTGTTCCAAATTGAAGTCGTCTAAGTCGATATTTTTTAATTTTTCTATAATTTGCAAAGCTTTATAGTTTTTGCTACTTTAAGGCTTGCAACTTGTTAATTCGACAGTTTAATCAAAAAAAATTTTTGAAGCAATTCGAAAATTTATTTTAAGAGCAAAAAATTGTTTGATGATTTTTTCGATAATCTATATTAGCATTTCTGTAATTTAAATAAATTTTTATTTTCATCTTATTCTCTCAGTCAAGGGATCATTTTGCTTCTATTGATAAATGCAATCTCTTGTACTTTATACTAATTAACACCACGATTTCGAAAGCATTTGATTAAACTTTTCGAATTTATAAATAATTTTCATTTAATCTAATTTAGCTCATTAAATTGCAATTTTTAAAAGTATTCTATTGGTATCTTTGGTATTTTAAAATGTTCACTTTTTGTCATTTTGGGAAAAAATTTCAAAAAATTGACTTATTGAAGGCTCTTGGTGCTGTACTTTCGACAATTTATACTTTAGAGTAAGTGATCGAAATTTTTTTAGACTAAATTTTAGAACCCAGTTTATATTTTAAATATTTAAAAGTTAAAATTTTTTATAGAATATTTTTAATTAAAACTGTAAAATAGAAAATTAGAAAAAAATTAGAAAAAAAAATTTTTTTAAACTTAATTATTTTCTTCATTGTAAATAACGATCCTGACACTTTTTAACTTAACAGTCTATTGCTTTTTGGGGTCATCTTTTGATGGTTTCTTATTTATTGGAAATTGAGTAAAAGGTGTGTGAAGTTTGTTTCTTTCTATCATTGTAGAAATTAACTATCTTATTTTTATTTTTTACAATACATGTAAAATGCCCACAATGATATTCTCCTTTTTCTGAATTTAGATTTAAATGCATTATATATTTACCTCTTGGTAAGTTCTGCAATGCTGAATAAAGCGCATATTTATTTTTTCTACACCGAAAATTGGACTCAAAAAATATTGACGTCTGTAAATTTTATTGTCATATTCGATGTATTTCGAAAGCATTGGGACGTATGATGAGTTTTGACTATTAATTGATTTTTTTGATTGTTATAAAATATATTATTGACAATTAAAGAAATTATTTACTGAAGTAAAGATAAGTGAACCAAAATATTTGTTGATAGAGGACGGCTTACAATGGTCTTTATCATTAAGGTTCAAAGTAAGTAGACATCTTTGATTTAAGTTCTTGCACATCTTGTTTTAATACTTTGATATTTGAGAAATATGTTCAACAGAAGTATCTTGTATTAAAGACAAAGGCTCACATAGAAATATCAAAATAACCAAAACGCTTCTAGTAAAAAATAAATTAGTAATAATTTTATTAATTCATAAAGAAAAAAATAATATTAATTAGTGGTGCGAAGAAAAAATAAAAAGTTGAGGTTAGGGTTTAGGATTAGGGTTAGATTAGGGTTGCCTAGATTTTCGAAAATGAATCTATCAAAAATCTAGGTATTACGAAGATCATGTTTTTCTGTCCAGATTTTTAAAAGTTGTCCTATACACATTTGACTTTGTATTCACACAAATTTGACCATGTGGAGTTCAAAAAAGTTGATAACGATGTTTTTGTAAGCGATCCTTTATTTTAATTGTCGTAAACGATAAATTTATTTCTCAAATCAGTCAAATTATCTTAAACTAAACAATTATTTATAAATTTGAAAGATAAATTTTTAAGAAATAATTACTTTATTCTTTATGCTTAGAATAATCAAAAAGAGTAAAGTAATCAAATAATAAAGTAATAAAGTAATATTATGATTAACAACGTATTTTTTCATTTTAATTCAGTCCAATAATTTCTGATTTTAAGGCAGTTCACGAAAAATTAAATTTTCCACAAATTTATAACTAAAAAAATCGAATTTAGATTTATTTTAAAAGTTAATTAAATTAGGAGGATTAAAATAAGATTATTAGAAGAAAATCTTTTTTTTGTTCCAAATTGTAGTCGTCTAAGTCGATATTTTTAAATTTGAATATTCCCACTAATAGAGTCGTGAGAGAAAGTAACACAGAGTTTATTTTGTACTAATTAAGCAAGTGAATATAATTTTTTTCTCAATTTGTATAATTGATGGAATTGACAACGAGAAAAAATTCAAAATATTCTGCGTTAGGAAAATAATTGTTTAATTGATTATTTATGAGAAAAAAAATTTAATATCTATTCTATTGTTTTTATCCTAGTTTATACTTTTTATTATATGTTTAATATCTTTAATAAAAAATTAAAAAATGAACGCAACTTACTAAATAAATATTGTAATTTTCGTAAACAATGCAAAATCGATAGCATTATTATCACAATGAAAGCCATTTGTAATAAAGCTGTAAGCTAAGAGGGGCAGGGTAGGGTAGGAGACTTAAAGAGAGAAATATTTTTCAACCAGTGTATTAAATAAATCTGTTCTAATAAAGAGAGTTAGCCTCTCTTTTATAATGATGCTTGAGAGCTTACATTCCTCCAAGGCGTCCTCGCCTTGGTTACCATCCGTGATCTTCTTGACTGGTTCCAAAAGGGATTGCAGTTTCTGCTGTTGTCGCTTTTGAGTATAATGGCGGTGAAGCCATTCCGCTACATGGTCCCTTTGAGCCGAAAGAAGAGAGGCTTGTTATCGAACATCATTGTCCACTTTACTACCCGCTCATTGTCCATGGTTTTTTCTATGCACATGAACGCATGATCTGGTGCTTGTGTACCGGCTACAACCAGGTTAAAATAGAGGACGCGAGACATTCCTTGCTCGGCTGCACGCTCTCTGATCCACGTGTGGCGAAGGTTTCTTATGTTACTCCAACGCGGGATATTTGTAACTACCCTTTCATGAATTGCTTCCATCGATTTTATTTTCTTGCTTTTTATTTTTATTAAATTATTATATCTTAGCGCTTAGCTTTTGCTAATCCAGCGCTTCTCTCCCCCCTTAGATTTCTAAGCATGACATCTTTTAGCAATATTTTTAACAGTGAAATTTCCTTAGTGCTCTTTAGTTACATGGTGCAGGCTTTTTGTCGGTAAGCGAAAAAAATTGTTTTTTGAAAAAAAATAATTAGATTTAATAAATATATAAAAAATATAATTGATTACATAAATCGATAAAAGAGTAAATTGATTAAATAGTATTTCAACGTACAAAGTTTAAAAAGGTATTTTTTAGCGAAAATTGTCTCCTCGTGGCCTTTGTGCACCCGTTTCTGGGAATTCAACCCAGCTGCGTTTTTAGCAACAAATTCGCAATTTTCCTTTATTTTATTTTTCTCGCTGCATGAACCTCTCAATTTGAGGGAGTGCTTTACCAGCTTTTATATATCTCAAATATGCAATTTTTGCTGCTGCCTCGGCTTTTGCTTCGACACAGACATCGTTCAACTCAACGCAAGATTTAACTTCGGGATTCATGAAGTATTTGCTCTAACTATTTTGGGTCATAAGTCCACACCAGTCTTATTATTTTTTTAGATCTTTTAACTAGTACTTACTTCGTTTAGCTCTTTCAGTAATTCAAAAGGAACCAGAATAGTTGTATGCCAAAGTATCTAGTACTTGATCCCAGTTGTTGTGTTCCGCGTTCACTTAAGCACTCAGCATTTGCTTTATGGTTTTAACGGTCCGTTCAGCTAAACCGTTACACTGCGAGTGGTAGGCAGTGGTCCCAATTTCCTTGATGCCGTGCTTCTGGCAGAACTTCTCCACTATCTTCGCTATAAAATACCGACCATGATCCTAAAGTAATACATATTGTACCACTAAAATACCCAAAAGTTTCTTTGCCAAAAACCGAATTGTCTACTCAGATGTAAAGTTTGGTGTCGCCTCCTTAATAAAAAATTTAGAAACAAAACAAATCGCCAAAAATATGTAAGTATTGCCCCATGGCGTGATTTTCAATGGACCAGCTACATCAATACCGACCAAATCCCATGGATTACCCACTCTAATAGTAACCATTGGACATTTGTTTCCAAGTGTCCGTGGCTATAGCTTTTGGTAAGTATCACATGAATTGCAGTTTTCGTAGATTTCTTCTTTCATTCTCAGCCAATAAAATCTACTCAAAATCGTTTAGAATGTCTTCTCAAAGCCCAAATGTCCTGCGGTAATGGAATCATGGTACAGCTTGCAAATTATTTTATCTTGTTTAGCATGTTGTCAACTTGCCGTTGCACTTCCTCTTGAGCATTTTGTGGCAACCGATATGGCTTTATTGTTTTCATATCGCCTGTGTCAATTGTGTGTTCTGTTAAATTAGTTTTTCCGGTGTCGTATTCAGACCATTGAAATGCGCTTTTGTATTGTTCATGCATATTTCGAATTCTTGTTTGATCTTTTAGACTGAGTTTTGGATTAATTTTTATAACACCACAGTTAATATTGCCATCCTTAAGTAGCTTGGAATGTGCTTTTTCGTTCTGCTGGAGTAGATCTGCTTCATCGCATTTACTGATTTCTGTGTCTTTTCCCACTGTGACGTTTTCGTCGCCAAGGTCACTTTGACTAACTGCTCACATCTCGCTTTGATTACCAACTCCTCTTTTAGTGCCACTTTGCCCCTTGTTTGAGTTGCTTGTGGTATCCCTTTCTCGCTGATGTAGTGGATCTGGTGCTTGGCCACATTATCGTCCAGCATCACAGTATTCTGACCGAAGTCAAACACTGCCTTGAATTTTATCAGAAAATCCATTCCTAGAATTGCCTTTTCCGTAATGTCGGTGAAAATGAAATCTTGTTCACCTTGCCATGTGTTAATTGACAGCTTTAGTTTGCCCATCGTACTAATCAGGTTTCTGCAATTCAACGCTGACTTGATTGATAAATCGATCCGCTTCAATCTGAAAACTGGATTTGTTGTGTCGCCATCTATGAATCGACTAATCCTGTCGGCTAGCTTCGCTGGAAGCTTTGAAATATTAATAAAAGAAGCTGTTGCTCCTCTATCAATTTGCATTGGAATGTTGAATTTGCTCTTATCCAACTCTACCGTTGCATCCACTCTTGTCAAACATGCCTTCTTTACTCCAATGCAACTGAAACTCTCAAAACTATAATTTCTCTTTTTTCTACTACTTGCTAATCTTGAGCATGAGAAATTTTTATCAAAAAATTGGTTATCAATTAAAAATTTAATTAAATTTCTTTATCACCAATAAAAGAATAAAATTCTTTATTGTTTTGAGGTAGTTGCATTTTTAAGTTTTTGAATAAGCTAAATCTAATGAAAAAGTTCTGATTAATTAGTATTTTTTTATAGAGAATTTAATAAATAATCTTTGATTTTAATAAAAGAAGAGATATTATATAAACGAAATTTTAGGTTTATACATTATTTGGTGATCATTTCTTAAATTAAATTAAATTAATTACTAATTGATTTTTTAATTTCTCTCCGCTCACCGTTTTTATAAAATCAAAATTAGACCAATTATGACAAATTTAGATCAAATAATTGAAATTTATTTATTAAAGTTAAATATTTTATCTTCGAATTTTCAACTTTCATTTTTTTTAGCTTATTTACTCTATTTTGATTCTTTTTTTTTATCTCATTTTATTAACTATAATTTTATTTTTATTTTATTTTTTTTTATTTTATTTTTTAACTTATTCTGAAGGAGCTTTAGCTCGGTACAGAAAACAAATAAATAATAAATAAATAAAATAATAATTGATCAAATGTTTGTGTGATCATTTTGAAAAAAGAATCAGGATGTAGAAAAATAGGATTATTCTTTGATATCATTTACATGAAAACTAGCTTATTCCTATTTAAGAATTTTTGATTTTGATAAAAAATATCTTTTAAATAAAGTCATAAAGTCATTATTAAAATAAAAAAAAGTAATTTAAATGAATGATAAAGTGTTTTTCGACATTCCAAAAGTTAAGTCAGTTAAGGACAAAGTTGAAATTATGATCAAACGACATAAAAATAACTATTTTTTGACCAAGAATTAGATTCAATCGATCAAAGTTACTGCTCACTAGTAATACCAAGTTTTAAAGTAACGAAAAAAAAATTACCTTTGTATGTCAGTTATGATAATCAAGCTAAGGTAAAAAAAATTTCCTGGGTTCTAAATTAAACAGAAGAGTTTTCAAATGAAGTTAAAAGAAAACATCGTTTGAGATTATATACCTTTTTCAAAGAGATATATATGGACTCTGTGATTATCTGTGAAAAATATTAACCAGATTATTGCAAAGCAAAAGCGACCGTGACAAGTGTTGACGGTAAAAAAGTTTACAAAAAACGCACGGATTCAAACAATGGTAACGAAAACAATCATATTTATCTATATTAACATAATCAAATTTAGGATCACAGGATACACTTATACCAAATAATTAACTAAAGAAACTAAAAATTCTTAATAGCTGCTATACTTTGAAAATAATAAAACCATAGAATAATTTTAGTTATTTAAAATGTATCTAAATTTAAATAATAAAAACGATAATAATCTTACTGATTCTTATCGCATCTGAAATAATTGAAGAACTTAAACTTTTAATTGTAAAACTAAAAGATGTTAACTTATTATTACTGCATGTAAAACCAGACAGCTACCATAACGAGGTTACGTCTAGCCTTGCTCCGCAGGTCTCCTGTTGTAGCTAAAATATCATTATTATTATTATTAACTTTAAAAAAAAAATAAAATGATTTATTAATAACAAATAATTTTAATAAAAGTAAATTTCAAACGATGTTATTCCCATCGAAACCATGCTATGGCGATTTTTATTTGCAAATTATTTTAAATCAAAAATTTTAATTAAATTTAAAAAAAATAATTTTTTGAAAAGAACTTATCTTTAAGAGCATTAGACAAAGATTTACTGTTCATTTTTTGAATAAGTCAATTTCTTTGAAATAAAATAAAAAATTATTATAAAATCCCAATTATGAAAACTATTTTTGAGAAATAATAAAAAAATTTTAATGATAAACAAAATATTCATTTTACAAATCCTGAATCCTATTTTGAAATGAGATAAAACAAATTTAGAAAATAATTAATTTATTCTAAAAAAATTTTAAGTTAATTTTATTTTTAATGTCAAGATAAGTTAAAACTGTTGATTAAAGTCCAATTTAATTTAATTATATTCACAATTCTGAAAATAATGCAAATAAACTGCCATTTAACGAATTTCAGGATTTTGATTTTAGTATTAATGAAAAAAATCAAAGATTTTTAGTAATATCATCAATAGCCTTCATTTCTTGTTGGGATATAACAACGTTTAGACTTGATACAGAATCCTCGATCGACGAAATTCGACTGGCTCCTGGAATCGGTACGACACATGGAGATTTTTGCCTGAGCCAAGCTAAAATTAAAGAATAAACAGAGCAGTTTTTAGCGTTTGCCAGATCATTTAAAGGCTTAATATTAAGTAACTGTTTGTAGCGATATCCTCCACCAACCGGACTCCAAGGTAAAAATATCAAATTGTTTTTTTCACAAAACTCTAACACACCGTCAAATTCTGGATTTCGATGCCATGGATTATGCTGATTTTGAACTGATACGATTGGAACTATTTTCATGGCTCGCTCAATTTGTTCCACACTAAAATTAGATACTCCAACGTGCTTTATTAGGCCCATATCCACTGCTTCTTTAATCGGCACAAAAGTAGACTCTATTGGATATTTTGGATCTACTGCATGTAATTGCCAAAGTGGTATAGGATAAAATCCGCCTAAAGCTTCAAAGCTCTCTTTTATTGTGCGTCTGATGTGATTTGGTTCTCCATGAACAGTCCAATCTCCATTAGGTCTTAATAAACCACCTTTAGTAGCCACAATCACTTCTTGAACAGAGCCAACCGAAGAGCCAAAATCTCCTTTGTAAGTTTCGAGGGCTTTTGTGATCAATTTTTCATTATGGTGCTTGTCATTTTCGTCCAAACAATACGAATCAGCAGTGTCAATAAAATTGACTCCCAAGTCAAGAGCTCGGTGAATAACTTGAATGGCTTTGTCCTCAGGAGGCCTTCGGCTTAAGGACAATGGCATGGCGCCTAAACCAATAGCACTTATTTTTATTCCAGTGCTAGATAGAGTCTTGAATTGCATTCTATCTAAATTGGTTTAAAATGTAATATTCTGTTATAAAAATTAAATAAATAAATTTATCTGTCTGTTAGATTTGATTTGAAAAATTTCATTTAGATGTTTAAAAATGGTGCATTTAATTAGTACTTTCATTTAAAATGCAACCCTTTTTTGAAAATAAAGTTTCCAAAATAGATTAAGGAAAGTTGGTTTTTTTTAAATTTTATTTCCAAGCGGTTATCAAACTCGGGAGTGAAAATTAAAACAAATACTTATATCAAATAATATCAATAAAGTTTGCATGATAAAAATAAATTATTTAAATTTTATTATAAAATTTAAATGAGCTCTAAATTGTTTTATTTATTTTTTTTTGAAAAGAAGATTATAATTTTTAAATTTTTAAATGCTAATAACCAAATATCAAGTTCAACAAAATTTGAAACCAAGAAATCATTTTTAAAATCAATCAAAAATATATCTTGGTAACAAAAATTCATAAATATTTGAAAAAAATTCCAATTTTAGTTAGATATGTTGAGCAGAGCTTATGCCAGATTATTCTACGATTCCAATAAAGAATCAATTCTTCAATTAATATTCAATATAATCGCTTACTCATGTTTATTGTGGATACTAGTAATGATTTTATCACTAATTCGAGTTATTTTGTACTTGACAACAATTATTTCTGTGGTCTATGGTTTTAAGTTTTTTTTCTACAGATCCGAAAAATTCAGAAGCTTTACCAAACCGCTTGGAAGAGGATTTTTCTTAATGCTAAAGAAAACACTCTCAAAATTTTATTGTGTAGAAATAAATGATAATAAATCAGCAGAAAATATTGATCGGACTATTCATTAGGTTCTTCTTCTTCTTGTAAAACATTTTGATTGATATTCTGTTTGTCAACTTTGACCAATTCAATCGATTCTTCAATCAAAGGCTCTTGAATCGTTTCTCTCATTTTATTTTTAGTTGGATTTGTCCTTACACTCTTTTTTCTCGACCGAATCGAATACAAATTTTGAAATTGATCACGGGATTTGATTGCTGTTTCTTTGGTAAATTGTTCTTCATCTTGGGCCAAGAATGAAAATTTAACCAATGTTTCGTAAGATGTTTTTAATTTGTTAATTTCTTCTTTTTTGGTTTCATCTAGAAAACAATTATTTTTTAAATCTAATGGATTTTAATTCTTTTTTAATAAAAAAAACCTTTGGAAATTTTCAAAATTTGATCTTTCAGAAATTTAAGTCCGCTCTCAGGCTGATCGCTGTCTAGCAAAATTGAAACTATTTGATCAATCGGAACTGGATTTTTTTCTTTGGTCTTTATTATTTCATTTAAAATAGATAAAAAACTTAAATAAAATATTTACCAAATTTTCAACAATCAAATTGGCAAATTCAATTGAAGGTGAGCTTTTAAAAATTTTTAGCCAGTCTTGAATATTATTATGCATTTCTTTATCTTTTAGTATCAAATCAAACATTGCTGTGTATCTTCCTTTAAAGAAATAAATAAAGTTTCAATTTAAAGTGTAAAGCCAATAATTTCAATAGCTAATTAGCTAAATTAATAATATAATAATAATTGTCCTTTTTCTATCCCAGTGGAAAATGGAGAGGGGCTCATTTCCTTTTCAAGTACCTTTTTTAGCAACTTTTTAAAACCCGTTGAGGGTGGAAAAAGTCTTCAAAATATGTCTACAATACGAGGCCAATGTTTAAACCTTTTCCATCATAAAAATAAGAGGACCAGTTTCGCATGGGTAATAATTGCGGTGTAGATGATCAACTCGACACAGTAACCTCTGTGTCAGATCGAAGCCGGTGTTCAAAAAGGTACTTAAAAGAAGATAAACTAAATTGCCTAAGAAATTTTTCAAGAAAAAAATTTTCAGATTAAAAATTAAATTGAATTTAGAAAAATATCATTTTACGAGACCATTTTTTTTAAATAGGAAGCACTTTTATAAATTTGGTTTACCTAGCATCAAGCATTTTTTGTGTTTTTTCAATCCAAAATATTAAAAATTAAAAATTAATCTTACTGAGTAATAATTTTTATTTTTTAATCAAAAATGATACAATAATTTATTTCAAGAATCTTTTTAAACGATTCAAAAACACGACTCGTCGTGTGGTGTTTTTTATGATCGTGTGTTGGTTTTGGGCTAAAAAACAACAAGCAGTCTCTCTTCAGATTCTTAATTTATTTTAGCACTGTATTTCTTTATATATTTATCTGTACAAAGCTAAAGCTCCTTCAGATTAAAAATAAATAGAACAATATAAAAAGCAGATATTGTCTTATTCCCTGAAACAAATGCTTGTGATATTTCATACATAATTTGTAAAAATATTATACATTTGAAAGCTATAATGAAACCTGAAAAAGTTTGGACTTAACAGAAAGACTGAATTTAAAATTTCATAATTTAATTTAATTAAAATGCAATTTTACTCATTACAGAAAAAATTATTATGAAAAAATATTTTAAGATACAAAGGTTTTGTGAAGTTCAGTAAAAGAAACAGAGCAAGTGTAAAAAAATCAAATAAATTTTTTTCTAAAAGTTTAAAATTAGTTCTGTGAATGCAGCATGGTGGAACATTCAAAGTTGCATCAGCTGTAAAAATCTGCTAATGATGTGCAAAATCTCTGCAAAATTTTAGAGCTAGTGCTTTCAGTGTTGTGCTTCCCCTTGCCACCTGGTTTGATTTCATCGCCAAATCATAGATGGTTGTTACCATTCATCTAAAAAATAGAACCTGGCATTAGAACAGCGATTATCTTCCTATGGGAACGTGTCAAGACTCGTGAGTCAAGGGGACTATAAATAATGGCGTTGAAAGACATAAGTAGCGAGAATAAAAAAACTCTATTATAAGCAGCAATGCTTCTACAAGCTAATCAAATATAACTTGTGTTGTTCTACAAGGGTTTAGACTTGTTGCATTAAAAGAACAAAGTTTAAAGCTATAGAAAAAATTTATTCAATTTTTTTAATTTTTTTTTCGTTTCTTTTTATCATTTTGTACTGAATTTCACAAAATCGATATAAACAAAGATTCAATTTTTAATTTTTTTTCAAAAAACTAGCTCAAAATAGTAAAAAAGTAAAGATGGCTAAAAAAGTAAAGAGTAAAGCTTTCATTTTGATTTCTAGATCATAGTATCTTGAATTTTAAGAACCATTGATTGAGAATGCTGGAAATACAAGATTAAATACTGAAAGTAGAGAGAAGCTCTTCATTATTTCAGTCGAATTTGATTAATAAAGGACCTGTATTGCAATTCAGAGGATGTTTATTTTTTAATATTGTTTAATCAACAAGAATTATTTAACACCAGAAGCGCCAGAAGCATCATTTTGTATGATTACATTTTTCACCTTTGTTATCCTTTGTTTATTTTCTAATATTTTATTAGAACTGACTTGAATTTTTAAGCTAATACAAGACTTTGACTTAAATTTGTGACTTAACAACAAGTCAAAATAATAAATTTAATTTATTTTTCTAAATTACCCAATTTTGCTAGACACAGAGCAGCTCTGGAAATGGCGTTGCATTCATTATAAACAAAAAGAGCTAATTCAATAGAGTTTTTTGGATTTTTAAAGTTAAATTTCGAATATTCTTCAATATATTTTCCAGCTTCTATAGAAAAAGTTAATCTTAACAAAAAATTAATTAATTTTAGTTTTTTTTCTTTCTAAATTTACTTTCTAAATGCTATCCACCTAGATAATGTTTCTAATTTGTTGTATTTCAGAGCAATTTTGATGCATTCAAGAGAAATGGCTTCATCAGGCTTAAAATTGCTGTTAGCTGAATCAATCATCGCCTCACAGTAAATCATTAATGGATCAGTTCTGGCATCCATTTCATTTTTTTCACTAATGTCTTTGAGATAATTTAGAATTTTTTTCAGTTTTGTTTTCAACTATTACTTTTAAAACGATACAATGTTTCTATATTACTAAGGATATTTTTTGGACTAGCCACTGCAAAATAGGCTGCATCGATGTATTTTCCATTTTCGAACAAGTCGTTAAATTTTTCTATATGATCAAGAATAATTTCTGCTTCTTGTTCTAGTCCGAAATCTTCCGAATTATCCAGTTCATCGTCATTTTCTTAAATTTTTTTCTAAAAATGAAAATGTTTAAAATTTAGCTTGTTTCAAATACGGTTAGATTGTTTCATTAGATTGCCAATAACGCATCTAGAGAGTGCATCCTGCAAACTTGAGTATTGGGTTTTATTATCATAATAATCTTTGGCAACGCCAATCGCGAGTTTATACAATTGAAGTTTATTTTTTATGGCATAGCTTTCAATTTTTTTCTCATCACGCACTTTTATTTTGTCTATTAAATGAGTCTAAGAATATTTTTTTTATTTATTTTGTTCTAAATAGAAAAAAAGATTTGATTTATACTTCAAGATCTTTTTTCTGCTGCTTATTGGAATACTTTTCTGCCTGTGCAACACTCAACTCCTTTATTTTGTATTCAACTTCTTTGAGCAAAAAATCCAAATGAACTAAATCGGTTGTTTTTTCCAAACTAAGGCCTTTTACATTTTTTGTCACAAATTATATTAAAATGTTAAAAAAAATAAATAAAAATTACCTGATATTACAATTTTTTTGCTTTCTTCTTGATCCGATTCCTTTTTTTCTTTGACAATCAGAAACTCAAATTTGTTCGTATTTTTTTTGGGTCGAAATTTCTCGTTTTTTTCTATTAAGGATTCTAATTTTTGCTCAAGCTCTTGAGTGTAAAATTTTGTTCTGTCAAATCTAAAAATTTCTTTTTTATAAAAAATTTCAATAATTTTTTTTCTAAATTAGTTACTTTTGCAAAAATTCTAATTTACTCTTTTTCAAATTAGAAATTGTTACCGGATAGGATTTGTATTTTAATAATTCATCTATTTTCTCTTTTACATCGACATTTTGATTTTCGAATACATCTATGCAGTATTCGTATCCTTTTTTGATATCGATAAGTAAATTACGATATATTTGAGTATACTCTATTATCTAAATTTAAAAAAAAATAAATTAAATTTACCAAAAATTGAAAATATTAAACTTAGTGTATAGAAAATAAAATTTGATGTGCTTTACTCGCTTCAATGTGAATCTCTTGGAACTTAAAGTTTTTCTCCAATTGGGCCTCATTAAAAATATTTGTAAAACTTACTTTTACAACCCAAGTAGTTGTTTAAATTAACGGTTCAATGCTAATCAACAGGCTAGTACCCCTATCTTCAAGACTCATTAACACTTCATTTAAATCATAGCATAGTTTCCTACCAAAAAAGTCATAACTGACCAAGCCATTGGAAACTTTTGATTTTATTTCTGAAGCAAATAGCAAAAGATTTACCGGTTGACATCCTTTACACAGATTTTGAAAAAGCTTTCTACAGTATGTCTAGAAAGTTTAGAACATTAATAAAAAATTTATAAAAAAAATTTTAAGCAGTAAAAATCTAAATTTATTATATATCTACATATAATGTTAACTATACCATCTTAAAAATAATTTTATAGACTTTATTTTGATATATAGATTGTTCAAAAAAAAATTCCTGAAAACTCCAGAACCCATTTAAAAAAAAAACAGATAAAATTGAACAAAAAAAAATAGTCTACAAAGTTTTGAACAATTATTTCATCCTAAAATTTTACCACACCTTGACAATCCCTGGCCATTTTTTTTCACACAATGCTTGGAATGTCTTTTCATACTGTTTGCTTGCACTTTTTACGCTTAATTTATTATTTTTTGATTTTAAAATCGGTCATTTTATTGAGTTGTACCATTTTGGCGTTTTTTCCACAAATATGGGCAAAAAAAAAAATATCTGAGTCTCAAAGGTGGCAAATAATTGGCCTTTTAAAGGATAAGACCAAATCTCAACAAGAAATAGCTGATCTAGTAGCAGTAAAATGTGTGATTACAACAAAGCGCAATTATGAGAAGACATCAGTGGTCAAAGAATTACCAAGGCCTGGTAGACCCCGAAAGCTTACCAGTCGAGATGAGTCGTACATTTTTAGAAAGGCCAGAATCAATCCTACAACAAGCTATAGAAAGCTAGTCTCTGATTTTAGTTCTAAATTTCCAAATGTTACTGTTAGTAAAGACACTGTAAGAAAAGTTCTATTAAACAAAAAAATACAGTCGTAAACTGCAATAACCTCTTTTGACTGTATTGGATCGATTGAAAAGGCTCAAATGGTGCAAAGAACGACAAAGATGGTCTGTTAATGACTGGTCTAATTTCGAAGCATTAAACAGAAAATCTAGAGTGTTTGTAAAACTTTTTGCAACGAAAAGTATCACCCCAAGTTTTGTTTACCAAAGTTACAAAAGGGTGGAGGTTCGGTTGGTATTTGGGGATGCATTAATTATAAAGGTACTGGATGATGCTCCATTTAAACAGGCAGAATTAATCAATTTGTGTACATGGACACTCTGGAAAATAACTTATTACCTAAAAATTGATATTTTTTGATCAGAGTCAAGACTGGATTTTTCAGCAGGATGGCGCTAGTGCACATACTGCTCATTCCGTTCGAGATTGATCTCAAGAAAAACAAATAACAGTTCTCTCCTGGTGCCCAAGATAACCTGATCTCAATTCAATAGAGAATTTATGGTCATATATTGACCACAAAATGGTCAATACAAAAATTACGTCAGTAGAGCATTTAAAAAGTGATATTTTTGATGAATGGTTGAAATTTCCTAGTGAAGTAGTAAAAAACATGATTGAATCTATGCCAAAACGTGTCGCTGAGTGTATTAAAGCTAAGGGTGGATATTTTAAATGTTAAAAAATAAATGTTTTAAATTTTGTAGACATTTTTTTTTGTTAAAAAATTGCACTCTTTTTTTTTTTGCGGTTTATTTACTTCGATTTTTTATTCTATCCTAGTTTTTGTACTTTTCCGATAAAAAATTTTTTTTAAAAAAACTTTAAAAAAAAAAATATCTTTTTATTTTTTTATTTTGGCGGACGGCTTTCAAGAAACAAACCTTGCATAAAAAAAATTTAAATGCTCTAAATTTTCTATACATACTTTATAAAGTCTCTCACAGAAAGCTTCTGTTTAAACTTAAATTTTTTTGTTTTGGCGATGGCCTGATAAATTGGATAAAAGTATTTCTGTTAAAATTTATTTTATCAATTAAATAAAAGTTATTTTAAAAATTTTAGATCAATCCAATTTTTTTTTCCAAAAAAGATTTTTAAAATTTTAAAATTTTTAAAATTAATGAAAAAAATTTTGTTATGGAAGATTGATGATGAGAAAAAAAAACTTTTTAGATAAAGAACCTATTTAATATGGTAATTATTTTATCGGCTTAACATAAAAAACCCTATTCTTCCTTAGGCTTTTTTAAAAAAAACTTTTGATTTTTTTCAAAAAACCGAAACTGGTTCTGTAAATTGTCTCAGATGGTACATTCAATGAACTATCTAAATCAAGCCTCTGAATAAATATGTAAAAATGCATACACATTAATTTTATGAAAATTAATTCGTGGAGTATTTGGGAAAACTTCATTTAGGTCATGTATTGAATATTTCATCTTATAAAATTTACAGTACCAATTTCGGGCTCTTGGATAAAATAAGTCATCAAGTTTTTTCAGTTTTATTTCGTTTTTTTTGTTCCAAAATTCACAATGCCTGTTCACATTAGTTTATTTGATCTTGTCTCTCCGATTTGCATGATTAGAAGGATTTTTTAGCTTTTCAATTATTTAAACACCAGTGGTTAAATTAGTTAACTACACAAGTGTTTATGAGGATCATAGAAACTTTATAATGTAAAAAAATCAAACACTATCTTTGTTATTTCTGTTTTAATAATTTAATTTAAATTATTCTTTCAAATTCAATATTTGAAAGATGAAAAAAGTTTTTATTATCTCACATAAAAAATTAAAAAATAGTTACCTTATTAAGAGCCTCTTTGAAAATTAAAAAGCGACTTCGTCTATCATATGTAGAAGCATGTCGCTCGATTAGACTCAATTCTTCATCTATAAATTTATTAACTTTAAACACGAATATATCATCGTTTTGACTATTTCCAGCTTCCATTTTTAAAAAAAATGAAGCTCAAAGAAAGTAAGCTAGGAAAGTTTTTGGGTAACCAAGGAGAAAATTTGAAAAAAAAATCAAATTTATTCTAACAATTGTTTTAAAATTAAACATGGAAAAAATAAAAAGTTAAACACAAAAAAAAATTAAAAACATTTTCTGTGTATAATAGATGGACCTGATTCATTGTAGTCTTGTTTGGAAACCCACATAGTTTGAAAAGTGGACAACGAAGCCAAAATAGAACCACCAATCCACACAGAATACTTTCTCTCTGGAGGAGCTACTATCTTTATTTTCATTGAATTTGGTGCAAATGTAGTTATTTCTTTCTGCATTCTATCAGCTATACCAGTATACATAGTTGATCCACCTGATAAGACCACATTTGAGTATAAATCTTTTCGGATGTCAATGTCGCACTTCATTATAGAATTATAAGTTGTTTCTTGAACTCCGACAATTTCCAAACCGAGCAACTGAGGATTAAACAGAGCCTCGGGGCATCTAAATCTTTCGCTGCCAATTGTAATCACTTGACCATCTGGTAGTTCATAATTTTTTTCCAAACTTGTTGAAGAGTCTGCCATTTGCATTTCGGCTTCAAAATCCAGAGCCACATAGCACAATTTTTCTTTGATATCCCTCACTATTTCTCTTTCAGCTGTGGTGACAAATGAATAGCCACGCTCGGTCAAAATTTTCATCAAATAATCGGTTAAATCACGACCGGCTAAATCGATTCTCATGATGGCATGTGGTAAGGCATAGCCTTCATAAATTGGCACTGTATGAGAGACGCCATCGCCTGAATCCAACACAATACCAGTTGTGCGACCCGAAGCATAAAGAGATAAGACAGCTTGGATAGCTACATACATAGCCGGCGTATTGAAAGTCTCAAACATTATCTGAGTCATTTTTTCTCTATTTCCTTTTGGATTAAAGGGTGCCTCAGTGAGCAAGATCGGATGGTCTTCCGGAGCTACTCTTAGCTCGTTGAAAAAAGTGTGATGCCAAATTTTTTCCATATCGTCCCAATTGGTAACAATACCATGTTCAATTGGATACTTAAGAGTCAGAATGCCTCTTTTTGATTGTGCTTCATCTCCAACATAGGAATCTTTTTGACCCATCCCGACCATTACACCATGATGTTTGGGTCTTCCTACAATTGATGGAAAAACAGCTCTCGGTGCATCATCTCCAGCAAACCCGGCTTTGCACATACCAGAGCCATTGTCGACCACGATAGCAGGAATCTCATCATCACACATTTTTATTATTTTTCAAAACTTTAAAGATTTTTTTTATCCGATCAATTTTCATGAAATTTAAGCTACTCGAAATTATCAACAATTGATTGATTTCTAAGTTATTTATTAGAAAAATTTATTGCCGTAGTTTCTATTGAAATTAATTTTTAGAGCCAAAATATGTTCGAGGGACTGTGTTAGATGTTAAACTATTTGAACTTTAATAGACTCAAAAGTACAAAGCTTGAAAGAAAAAAATACAATTTTTAGATTAAAAAAATTTGGACCGGTTAATTTTGTGACCACTGGTCATATTTTTTACCTTTGCCTTGTTTTTTGATGGTGAATTTTATGATCAAAAAACACTTTTCTAAATCTTTATTTGATCAAGAATATGCTCCTATTATTTTTATTATTATTTTATTTATTATTAACTGAGTAACCCAAGGCCACCTATTTGAGGACTTAGCGCCCTTCTATCAAGCAACAAAACTAAATTTAATTTTATAAAAAAAAAAGGTTTTTTTTAAAAATTGAAAGCTGTGTTACAAATGAAGTTAAAAGTTTTAATAATTATAAATTTTATTTGAAATTACATTTAGAGTTCTAAAAAATTAAATTGAAAAAATATTTATATAAAATAGTTATAATAGCGCGATTTGAAGTGTATCTAGGTTTCTTTTATTTTTCTCATTTTTTAATGAGAAAAGATTGATGAAATCCTGATGTTATTTCCCTCACATCCGATTCTATTCCACCATTTACCACTTTGAAACTTCGATCTATCAAATATGATTCTATCCATAATCCTATCATTGTAAGACATTAAATTTTGTGAGCGCTTTATGTATGCTCTTATGAAATACTATCATTTTGGTCGACAAGATTTTTGGTCAAGATAAATGTGAGCAAAATTAATAATTATTTAAATTGATCAGTTTGAATGGTTTAAATCTCATGTTATTAAATTAATCAGCTGAAAATAGATTGAAGCTTTTTATTTTTTTGAAAAGTCTTTTTGATTAAAAAATTGAAAGAAAAATTTATCTCAAATCTGGTTAAAATTTTTTTTTGTTCAAACAATTAATTTAAAAGTTTTTGAATGTCATTTTTAATGAGTTGAGTATATCACTTTATTTAATCGATCTGACTTATTAATATTATAAGTTAAAACTGCAATGCGAAAACTTAGAACATTTATTAAAAAAATCAAAAAATTTATTAGAAGTAGTAGTAGTAGTAAAAATGCTGCCGGAGATTTGAGTCTCTAAGTAGTTGCGAACGTAAACGTCCCACTATAACAGCCTACGGCGAATTTATCAAATTTTTTGATGCAAGAAAATTTTTGATTTAAATCGCATCAAACTAAAGTTGTTTAAAAGTTTTTTTTTTAAATTTTATTTCAGTTATTTGTCAATTCCTTTTTTAAAAATTTTTGTATTAGTGACGCTCCCAGTCACCGCATTCAGAGTGTTCCAATTTCCGGCTGTCCGGTATGTAAAAAAGTTATGTCTCACTCCACAATTGCGGACCAGCTCTCGCTCGATCGCTTTATGACAAGTTCTTGTGTTCCCTGCTGGGCTGTCTAGACCATCTGAAGTGAGCTTTTGATCCCCATTTATGAATTTTACCCGATCATGACCATGACGAATTTTGTGTAACTGGATGAGATCACCACCAATATTAAATTAAATTTAAATCGATAAAAATATTAAAAATTAAGTTAAATATTTTTTAATATTTTGAAATTTTTTAAATTTTTACATTATAATCCAATAAAAAAATTCAATAAAATCTTTTTTTTTAATGTTTATTTCTCTTATTTATTTTTGTACTGTAAATCTTGTACCCAGTTAAGATTTAAATCAAATTACAATCAAATTTAAGTTGAAAACATGTAAATTCTCCCATAGATCACATAAAATACTACGATCTTAGTAGTATTTCTAGAGATGCAAGAAGCGAAAATGGTAGCTTCTTCAAATTTTTCTCCAGTTTCATCAAGATTCGCTAAAATTTCGTTTTCAAAATCACTTAACCCATAATTAAAATTTTTTTTACTATGTTAAAAATTGAAATAGTATTTTATTTTTATTGTATTTTATGATTCAAGAGATCTCGTGACCATTGCAATTCATTTGGTGATCAGCGTTTTTTAATGCCACCATAAATTGTTTACCAATTTCTTTGGTCATTAAATAGAGGTCAGTGTTGGTCAACAATTGAACAAAGTCACCAAGGTTGGAGTCCCCCGGATTTAAATTATTTATTTTTTAATATATTTGAATTTTAGTTTTGACAATTAGGGCGATTACAAATTTCATAGGATTTTAAACGGATAAGGGTTAAATTTGTCAATTAGAGATAAAATTACCAAAAAAAGTAATTAAAAAGGCCATGTCGACTATTTCACAAAAAAGCTTTCATAGGTATTATGTCCAAATTTATGTTTTTAATGAAGATAAAAGCTTAATAATTTCACTTTTTACAATTTATTATTTAGTATACTTAATAAATTAAAATAAAAAAATGATTGCTCTTGGAACCATACATCTTCAAACAGTCAAGATCCGAATTGTATTGAACATTTATGGAATTGGTTCGATAAAGAGATTGCTAAACAGTAGCCAAGCTCATAGGATGAGCTGAGCGAAAATATCCCAAGCATTCTAATGAGTGTTCCGAAATCCATTTTTGAGAACTTAGTAGACTCAATGCCAAAAAGAACTATTGAGTGTTTGATAAACAAAGGAGCTTCAACTCGCTTTTAGAAGCTTTATTCACTTCTATTCTTAAATCGTCCATAAAATATTTTTAAACTAATCTAATATCCTTATAAAAAAATTAAATTTCAAACCAAACTTTGTCCTTTGATTTAATTTTTTTTATATTTTTTTTGTAATATCAAAGAGTGAATTATTTTGTTTTGAAAAAGCGTTTGTTTTTTTTAATGAAAAGCTGTTATTTTAATTATTAAACGATAATTAAAAATCTAAATCGAAATAAGTAAATATTTTTATGGAAAAGCATGTAGAGAGTTAATACAGAAGTTAAGAAATGTAAAATCGGATTATGAGAACAGATTGTATAAAAAAGCAAATAGTGATCCGAAACTAATTTATGCCTATGTAAGAAGCAAAATGGGAGTAAAGGAAGAAATAAGAATGTTAAGAACAAAAGAGGGTGAAGTAACGAGTGGCAAAAAACTGATAGCTGAGCTATTAAATGATCAGTTTCATTCAGTCTTTAATAAAGAAACCAATGATAATTTGCCTTTTTTTCCTTTACGTACTTCCTCTACTTTCGATATTGAGAATGTCATGCAGGAGCTAAACGAGGATCTGATTGAACGGAGACTAGAGAAATTAAATGGCAACAAATCGATGGGCACAGACTAAGTACATCACTGATACTGAAAAACTGCGCAAAAACGATGTCAGTTCCATTGAAGATAATTTTCGAAAAATCATTAGAGACAGGAAAAATCCCAAAAGACTGGAAAAGAGCAAACGTGTCTCCGATCTACAAAAAAGGAAGTAAATTAGAGCCAGCTAATCATCGACCCGTATCACTGACGTCTGTCGCTTGTAAAGTTCTTGAAGGTATTGTCAGGGACCGAATAATGTTTTACCTTCAAGAGAATAATCTAATAATTGGAAGTCAACATGGATTTGTTCCAAAGAAAGGTTGTGTAACGAATCTACTTGAAACGCTTGATATGATCACGACTGAGTTGGCCAAAGGTAACAGTGTGGATGAAATACTATTAGACTTTTCAAAGGCTTTTGATACGGTACCGCATCAACGACTTCTTCATAAACTACGTGGTTATGGACTAGGTGAGAAAATAGTAAGTTGGCTCGAAGACTTTTTGAGTATGAGAACTCAGCGAGTTGAAGTTTCTAGATGGTCAGAGGTACTGAGTGGATTTCCCTAAGGATCTGTTCTTGGACCCCTGCTATTTGTTTTGTACATAAATGACCTACCTGACTGCGTTTCAAATAGAATGGAATTGTATGCAGATGACTCAAAAATACTCGGTATAGTTAATAATGTTTATGAGAGAGAGATGTTACAGAAAGATCTGGATGCAGTATGTCAATGGATAGAGGTTTGGCGTATGGGACTTTGTGCTAACAAATGTAAAGTAATGCATTTCGGCAGACTAAATAAAAGGCATAAATATACACAAAAAAGCAACACGAATGTTATACTAGCGACCACAGATTGTGAAAGGGATCTTGGAGTGATGGTTTCATCAGATTTAAAGTGGACCAGCCAAGTGAAAAGTGTTTGTGCAAAAGCGAGTAGGGTACTTGGAATGCTAAAGCGAACGTTTACAAGTAGAGAGGAAAGACTGTGGGTAAGATTGTATATATCCATGGTGAGACCCCACCTAGATTACGCAGTGCAGGTTTGGAATCCAAGTATGAAAATGGACGTGAATGCGTTGGAAAAGGTGCAAGAGAGGGCAACAAAATTACCTTTGTCTGTAAGAAACTTGCCGTATGAAAAGAGGTTGACAAAATTAGGACTGACAAAGCTGAATGAAAGAAGAGTGAAAGGGGACTTGATTGAAATGTACAAACTAGTGAATGGAATAGAAAAGGTAAGCTTGGTCAAGAATCTAGTGAATAAATCAGAAAACAAGGGACCAGCCGGGGCGTTAAGAGGAAATAGCATCAGAGTCCAGAGAGAAAGTTTCCTAGCTAAAATTAGAAACGATTCTGCGGCTGCAGTAAATGCCAGACATGTATTTTTCTCAAACAGAGTAGTTCCGCATTGGAATAGGTTGCCAGAAAACGTGGTGAAATCCAAGTCAACCGCTAATTTTAAAATGGCTTTAGATAAGTTCAATGGAATCGGCTGCTACAGCTCTACACGGCCATTTGGCGGTGATGGGCTTAGACAATCTACATGTTAGGTATCGCAGCAAGAACTACTACTACTACTACTACTACTACTAAAAATCTAACAGCTAAATGAATTTTTGTCCAACAGGAAGAGAAAAAAATTAAAATCGGATTTAACTTAAAAAAAATTTCAACAATTATGAGTTGATTAAAACATGGATATTTATCTAAATATCAAAATTTACGATTAAAAAATAATATAGATAATAAAATTTTTATTATGATTTACAATAAATTGGCATAAAAGAGTAAAATCTAATAACTTATAAAGAACATTTTTATAAACATTAACAATTATTAAAAAATTAGAAAAAAAATATATAAACGAAATTAGGATATTTAATCAGTGAGTTTTTTTAAATTAATCAACAATATTTTATTAAGTCATTAAATCAAGTTTCTTTCATTCCAATGAGATCAACAATGTTCTTTACCAATTTTGCGAAATTTTACTGGGATGTGGTCGAATTTAGGAAAAACAAAATGAAAATCTTCATAAAGATAAATTTTTGAGAATAAAACTTAAACTATTCTAAAGATTTAAATAGAATTAGATTTGAGCTTTATGAAATAAAATATCTTCTTTTTTTAAATTTTTTCCGCAATATTGGTAAATAAATTGGATTATTATTAATACCTAAATTTGCATAGGAAAATTTATTCTATTTCAGTTCAAGTCAATACATGTCAGTGTTATCAGTGTCAGTTTCATCAATGACTCTTATTTTTACGCTTGATCTTGGCGAAAAATGTGACTTAACTTCGTCTTCGAAAACTTTTTTGACTCTATTTTTCTTTCTTAATCGAATAAAATCCGAAGCAGAATCACTTTCGTTTGTTAAGCTTAAATTAATTGACGACGAGTTGAAATCATCATTCATTTGATGAGCCTGGGCCCTGTTCAATTTTTTGAGCCTAATGGATGGTATTACCAATTTGGTTGATTCTATTTCTTCATCTATTGGTCGACTATTCTCATATTCTGAATTGACCATACTTGATGATTCTAATGAACTTCTGATTTGATTGATTTTGATTTCGCTGGAATGTAAAGACATTTTACCTTTCATTTAAAAATAAAAGTTTTTTTTTGCTTTCTAAATTCGAATAATACCTTTGTTATCTGCTTTTAGATTGAAAATAAAGTTAGGTGGTAAGGAATTTTGTTTATTTAATCGATAATAGTTCAAATCATCAAGCTTTAATAAAATCAAAAGTTTAAATTAAAAATTTGTTTTATTTAAATTACGTCATCTTCCATTTTAATGTCTCTTTCATTATAAATGTTATTTCTGGCTTCATCTTCGAGTTGTTTTTCAATTTCCTCGTCCATTTCAGCGTCATCAGCCATCATCTTATTAGAGTCCTTGACATATCCAAAAAATCAAAATTTTGAATTAAATATTTTTTTCAATTTTACATCTAAATGCTTCATTAAAACGGCGACAACAACATTGACTAACACAAATTGAGCCATTAAAACAAAAATGACAAAGTAAATCGGTGCTAATATCGAAGCCAGGCACATTGATGATGATGGATGGGTGTTCGACTCGTCT
Organism: Brachionus manjavacas; assembly: GCA_019054805.1. Taxonomy (NCBI): domain Eukaryota; kingdom Metazoa; phylum Rotifera; class Eurotatoria; order Ploima; family Brachionidae; genus Brachionus; species Brachionus manjavacas. Next base: position 7,577,977 of record JAHQIY010000003.1, on the reverse strand, counting down.
CGACACAAAACATTGTCTTTTAAGGTATCCTAAAAGATAAAATGAAAATACAGAAATTTTTTTTACAATAAATTTTAATCAATAAGTTGATTTTGCAAAGGAAAAAAATATTTATTACCTTCATAATGCCATTCCAATTGTCACCAGTGGCGATTCGAAAAAGAGTTAAAAAAGCCATTCCAAAATTGTGAAAATGTGCATGTTTGCTTAATCCATCACATTCTTTTCTAGTATCTTCACAATCTGTTTGAAATAAAAAAAGTAAGCAAACTAGACAAGTTTTGCTTTGTTTTTAGAGTACTTAGTCTTCCGAAAAGTTCGACGCCCAAAATGGCGAAAATAAAAAACAATAGAAAAAACAAAAGTCCGAGATTTCCGACTTGAGGAAGTGCTTGTATCACAGTGTCTAGCAATGATCTAATTCCTTTAGCCATTTTCAACAATTTTAACACTCTTGCTATTCTCAAAACACGCATAACTCGAATGATTGTTGGATTTATTGGAATTGCTGATTTAGTGTTTAGTTTATCAAATAAAATTCCAATTATTGACAAAATCACTATCAATACATCAAGCTGGTTCCATCTAATAATTTTTAATTTAATATTTTTTGGGAGAAAGTGAAAATGCTGAATATTTAATTTAAAAAATCCAAATTTAAATCGACAATGGTTAAAATTAAATTAGATATTTTTTATCTTTTTAAATTCTTTTAAATCTCTAAAAAAAAATGCAAAAATATCTAATTTTAGTTACTCATTGAATTATTTTTTTCAAAATAAAATTTACTCTAAATTTTGAAAATGATGAACTTTTTTTTTACCAATAACAAATTTTTTCCATCTTATAAAAATCTTAATAGCAATAAGCCTAAAATAAAATAATATATACTCAACACAATAAGCCTCAGGATGTAACATTTTTACTCTGATTTATAAATCAGTTATTAAATTTAACAGTAACAATCTAATTTCATCTTAAATCCAACTGTCATTTAAAGATTAGATGGAAAATATATTTTTGAATTATGCACAATACCTTTGCAAAGTTTAAAATGGTTTGCCACTTATTAAAATTTATCTCTGCAGTTAATTTTTTAATTTAGAATTCTTAAAAAATTTTTTTTAGGTAATTTTTTAGCATGATTATGAAAATTGAAGATTAATATTATAAATTAAAATTAAATGCAATAAAATGTATATTCAAAAATTACAACCAAAATTAAGAAAATTTAAAAAAAAATTCTAAAATAAGCCAAAAAACATCAACAAGATTTAAATTGATCTTATTTACTTAAAAAAAAGAGTTAATTTTAGAGAAAAAGGTGCAAAAAAGTATGTTGCACCATGTTGCACTACTAAATATGAAAGAGATTTAGGTGAAACATCTGATCGCGCGCCCAATCTTCACAAATGTACAAATATATCAATAATTCGATACAAAGATCTTCCGCTTGGTCGAAATTTGGCTAATTTTAGGGTTTAATTTTCTTTAACATAAATTATTATTTAATTAAACAATAGTTGAATTATCGAATAAAATTTCTTTTAAAAAAGTTAAAAAAATTACAATCCTTATTTTTTATCGTCATTTTCAATGCATTTTGTCAGTAATTATAGAAATCTTTTTGACTTTGAGCCAGACTTGTTTTTTAGTCAAAAGTCAAGTCAAGTCAATTACTTAAAATTTTTTTTTAATGAAACAAATTTCTAAATAAACCATAAAGTTAAAATTATGGTCAGAGTTATCTGCATTTATCCATAAGGTTCAGCCTTCAGACAAAAAATATTTTTCGTTGAATAACGCACATTTATAAATAGGTGATACATTTCTTAAAGAAATAGAATTTAATTTTTCAACATTTTAAGATTTTTGTGTTTGTTAATTATAAACAAAAATTTTTAGGGGTTCGAGTCATGACTTAAATTTTTGTGACTTAGACAGATCAGTAGAGCAAAGTCCTGCAGTGATATTAAGAGGCAAAATCATACGATTTCAAAGGGATAGCTTTTTTTTTTTGTAAATATAAACAAATTTATAAATATATACATTATAACAAATTTGTTAAGAATTAAATGCTTTAATTTTGATTTTACACTTATAAGTCTTTTTTTAAATTAAATCAAAAGGATTTTAACTTTATATGGCCTTCAAAAATAGTTTAAAATAGTTTAAAATAAACTAAATATATTTTTTTTGAAAATAATTAGAGTTTTTTCTAGATTTGTTTATTAAAATTTAAAGGCTAGATTTTATGATGCATTTTTTTCAAAGATTTGGCGATATACTTTTTATTCCCAGATGATTAGGTTGAAATTATATCCCTAATCAAATTGTGCAAATAGCCGCATTTTGAATTTAACCTTATTTTAGAATAAACAACCAAAATTTTTACCTTTCTTTGAAATATCGATAAAATCCAAGAGCTATTAGCCTCAATATGGCCTCCAAAAGAAATATAAAAGTAAACAATATGTTTAAAATATCCAATATGTCCTCCAGTATCTTGAAAAAAATATTTAAAAATTTTAGATTTTTTTTCATTTATTTACCTTTGGCATCATGTAAAATTCAAGTGACATTGAAACCACATTGAGACCGATTACACCAGCTATGATCAAATCGAAATATTTACTATTGCAAATATCATGTAAAAAACGCCTTGTTTTAGAATAATTGGCGTAGTATGGAATTTCTTTCATTTCTTTAAACAAAATAGAAAAAAAGGCTTTTTATTTTTGTTCAAAATTAAAAATTTTTACTTATTCTTTTGATTTCGAACTTTTTGGCGCGTTTTGCAGCACGTCTCGCTTTTTCCTCACGTTCCTGTTGAGCTCGACATTTGTGAAAATTCTCAATAATAACTCCCACAAACATGTTAAGAACAAAAAATCCAACAAGTAGCAAAAAGGAAATGAAATAGAGGAGCATCCATTCATTATAATTCTCAATTGGTTGTTTATCAACACCCACTGCATCAATACCAGTGTACATTATTTGCACCCATCCATCTTTGCTCGATAGCACAAACAGTGTCATCAATGCTTGTCCCAAGTTGTCAAAATTGTACTGAGAATTCACCCATTCATTGTTTGGATTAGCTAGACACTCGCTTTTAGTTTCAACATGACCAACATCTGAGCCTTGGCAGTGAAATAGTTTACCTTTGAAAAGTTGAACACCCAAAATTCCAAAAATGATAAAAAATGTACAACAAATGAGGACAATGTTTCCGATCGGTCTCAATGAAGAGAGTAAGGTCTGCACAACAAGTTTGAGTCCTGGCGCTCGGCTAATCACCCTCAATGGCCTAAGCGTTCGCAAAAGACGAAAGACACGCAGGATGCCAAATATTTTCGGACTGCTTCGGGCTGTTAGTGTAACAAAAGCATCTACAAGAGATATTGCCACTAAAATGCCATCCATTTTATTCCAGCCACTTTTTAAATAAGCATTTTTTCCAATAAATAAACCATTTGATATGACTTTGAGAACCATCTCAACTGTGAATATAATTGTGAAAGCATAATTTGAATTTGTTAGAAATTTTCGTTCCTAAAATTTAAGCTAGAATAGAAAGCTAGGATTAAATTAAAAATTACAAAGCTATTTTTGGGAATATTTGGTCTTTCCATTGCCAATGTAATACAGTTGAGTGCGATAAAAAATAGGATTATATAGTCGAAGCATTTTTTTTTTGTTAAATTTGCAAATAATTTTCGAATGACGTTGTCGGGTGAGAAAATGTACAATGAATACTCTTCTCTATCTTTTAAAAATTCTGTTGATTTGGATATTTTAGCCAATATACCGAAATCCTTAAATTTTAATTTAAATTATCTAACTATTAATAAATGTTTAATTTAAGATTCTTAGCAAATATTTATAATCATACACTGATATTTTTGGAAAGACTCTTTTCTCTTTTTAAAAATTATTCACAAATTTATACTTTTTTTCATTAAAAAAAAAATTTTCAATTAAAATACAAAATAATTTTACTCTAATTGCTTTTCATAAAAAATCGAAGCAGATGAAAATTGCTATAAAAAGCTTTTTCAAGAAATAAATCAGACTTGTACCAAAGTCATTAAAAAATTTAGAGAAAGTCTTCAAAGTACAAGTAAAGCTTTGACTGACTACAAGTCTTGTACTTGTACTTTTTAAATTTTTTCCAACAAGTTCAAGTCATCACTTTGACTTGGCTTGTAACTTGCGATTTTTAAACAACTCTGAAATAAATTTCAATTTATTTAATAATTTTAAAGATTTTATTCATAGTCGAGGCAAAAAATGTCTTTTGTCTATCACAAAAGAAACCAGTCAAAGCAAAAAAAATGTTCAATTGAAGCAATGAGTTTCTCTAATTACTGTTCATTTTTGATTAATTTCATTTTTTTATGAATTTTTTATTTTGTTTTAATTAATTAATTTTGAATGCATATTTTCTTAAATATTAATGTTCATCTTAAATTAAATAAATGCTCATTAAAATACAGGACTAAAAAAAGCAATAGAGTGTTTTAAGTTTTACAAAAATTTTTTTGCTGAGGCAACTTACTGAACAGCAAATTCTAGTTGTTTTACCCATATTTTTTTAATGTAGTCTCACTTATTAAAAATACGAAAAATATTCAACTATTTGAATTAGATAAAAACTTAATTTAAATCGCTTAAAAAATTAAATTTAAATAATTAATAGAATTTTAAGAGAAAGGAAAAATAAAGATTAATGCGCGAAACGTCAGAAACGCAAACGAAACATATTCATAACCTTTTAATACTAAAATTTTCTCTGAAGATATTTTAGACAAAAATTTATTAAATTAATATTTTTGCTTCGATATTTTTGCTTGACCACTAAGCATTTCATAGAAGTAAACTATCTCTTTTAGTAAAAAAGCTATTCAAGTTTTTCCGGATTCAAACGATCGAATTGAAATGAACTTCACAACCCCGAATAGAGAAGTTGTAAAATGATTGAAAAGAGGGAACTAGAAAAAGAATAGGAACAATATCAAGAAAAATTAAGTGATTACTTTTTAAATATTATTTTTAGTTTTATGTTAAAATTAATTCTATAAAGTAAAAAATTTCTTTTTGAAAAGAGAAGATGAATTTCATTAAACAAATTTTTCTTATGGATTTTGTGAAAAAAAATTACAATTTTTTTTTATCATTCATTTTAATCAGGTCGATTTACATGGTACATGGTATTTCAAAAATTGCCAAAAACTTGAATTTTTTTTAAAATAAAATTTAATATGTTTATTTTAATCCAAAAAAAGTTAAGTTTTAAAATCAGAAAATTAGTTGACTCGACTAAACTTCACTAGAAAAATGAAAAAAATATTTAAGACACTGGCTTTGACTTAAATTTTTCTGACTTAGACTTAAAACTGTGACTTAAAAACAAGTCTGATTAATAACAATATAAATCGATCTGATTAAAAGAATTTTGTAATATATTGTTTTTTTTTGACAAAATCCATAACAAAAATCTGTTTTATGAAATTCATCAATCGATTCATCATACTTTTGGTACTTTATGTATCTCTCTTGTCAAAAAGAATGTTATTTTTGTACTTTTTAGAATTTATTTTAACATAAAACTGAAAATTATATTTAAAAAGTACAGAAAGTATGTCCTTCCTGAAAAAAACCTTAAAGCTAAATTTTAAAATGTACAGAAAGTATAATCCTAGTTTTTGTTTTTATTATTATCAATTGATGTACTTTACTAAATTTTAAAAATAATTGAATTGAAAAATGGAAATATCTTACCAATCTAGCTTTTCCAGAATATTGATTTGAATCTGAATCTAATTTATTTTTCGATATGGCTTTGGATAAATTTATGTCTATATTAAAAGGCTCCGACTTTCTGATCACAACTGGTTTATGGTTTGTAATATTAATCACAATCGAACTATCTTGTCCAACATCTATTTTATCACCAGGTATAATGTCTTTATTACGAGGCTCGTTTTTGTCCGAAATTTTGTTAGTTTTGGTTTTAATTTTTTCACTTTTGCTTCTTGGTCGTTTATGCACTGCTTTTGGTATTTCCAGATTAGATGAATTAACAATCAATTTTTCATGAAAACTCTTTGATAAACGCTTTCTTCTGAGCCTTTTGATCTCATGTGTATTCAAAATATTGTCATTCTGATTACTATTATTTGTGACTATAGAATCGTTTTCGCTTGATAAATCGAGTATTATTTTAGGAGCTGACATGACCAGCTTGGAAGTGCTTTTATTTCTGGCTTTCAAGCGACTTACATTTTGGGCAAATTGAAAGTCTATTCTCTTTGGTGAGGAGATTTTTTTTGCAAAATTATTTTTTTTGAGAATAGATTCAATTTTTGTTCGACCAAGATCGGCTATGTCAGAGCGAGCAGTCTTTAGATTCAATGCTTTGCCATCGAATATATTAGAATTGGTCGAATGGGTCAGAAAATTTTGTTGGTTCAGCTTTTCCAATTTGATTCTTTGATTCGAAGAATCCAAGGAAAATTTTCTCACAATTTTAAAGTCAGGGCCAAACTTAAATCGCGTGGGAAGGGGTGAATTTTGAGAAGAGTTGGACGGTGTGTAAGTGGGAGTCGGGCATGTTTGAGTTATTATTGGCAATTGGCTTTGTCTTTTGGTATTAAAATTTAGATTGAGGCTTTCACGTTTCAATGAACTTTTTTCCAATTTTTTCGGCTCTTCATTGTCATTCTGGGGCTCTGGGCTCGAATGTTTGATCAAATTTTCTTCTTCCAAAGCAGAGGCCTTTGAGTTTTTTCGAGATTTTCTTCTGCTGTTTCGACGACTCAGACTCTGTACCGAATGGGTATTTCCTTCTCTGCTATTTTCCTCAGCAATGGCGTGAATGGCGTCTTCAATGATGCGGTCTTCAATGGCTTTCTTGGGCTCATCCTATTTAACTTTTACCAAAAGAAAAATTAAAATCAAAACTTTCTTACCTCTGTGGAAAAGCCTTCGACCAGAATGGCTACCAGTAAATTGAATAGAACATAATTGCCAAATGTCATCAATGCTATGAAGTAAAGCGCTGCCCATGAAGTTGTTTTTTCCATGCCATTGTACAATACCTCATTCCAGTCTTCCTGTGTCAGCACTTGAAAGACAGTGATGGTTGCCCAAAGAAGTGAGTCGAAATTCTTGCGCTCACAAACACGCTCTCCATTTGGCTCTTTGACGCAAAACTTGCAGCCGAATAAATTCATACCAAGTATGCTGAATATGAAAATAAAAAGAACTAAAAGCGAAAAAAAAGTGGCAACGTTATCAATGGTTCGTAGCATTACTAACAGTTGACGCCTTAGTGCAGGCATGAATCGAACCAGTTTAAGGATACGCAGCAAGCGAAATGTTCGCAGAACAGAAACTCCACTCGGCGTGATTTGAACACCGGATTCGCTTGATAGCAGTTGTTTGAAGACCTCATAGCAACTGAATTGAAGAAATAGAATTTTTCCAATCTAAATTAAAAGAAGTAAATTACCTTATTCCAACTATTATTCCGTCAAATAGGTTGAATGCATTTCTAATGTATCCATACGGGCCATAGGAGATTATTTTAAGAATCATTTCAATCAAAAATATGAAGGTAAAAAATATGTTGCTGTATTCGACAATCAGTGTTAATGTATAAGGCTAAAAGAAACAAAAATTCAAATTTATATTTTTTTAGTTTTTATTTAATTTTAACATTTTAATGACATTTCATTTTGTTTTTTGGGAAATTTCTTTTTAAATCAAGCACATTTCCTCTGTCTTTTAAATCATAAAGGACCAACAGAATAAAAAGACAAACTTAAAATTTTTTGAACAAGTAATAATAATAATTAGATAAAAATATTGTAAAACAAAATTTAAAAACCAAAAATCCATTTAATAATCATTTTTAAAAGATAATTTAATTTGCAGAATTTTAAAGTAGCTTAATTTTATATTTAAAACATAAATTGGATTTGTTTGGAAATTTAATTTAGAAATTCAAACAAGTCCGCACCTCCCCTGCTTTGTTTGTTTACCTTGATTTAAGATAAGAGTTGATTTTTTTTTTATAACTTTTTTTTTTAACAGCTAGTATAGGGAGTACAAAAGGATCTAAGTATTATTCTTTCCTTTGTATTTTTTTTTGCTATCGTAAAATCAACATATAAAATTTTTCGTTTTTGTTCCCGTAATGGATCTATGGACTTAGAAATGAAAAACTTTAATTGGCCTTGAATTGACTTCTTCTAATAATTGATTTTATTAATTATAGTAATAAAACCATTTAAAATTTTGGACAATTTTATTTAAGAACTTAAAATAGAAACGAGAATAATCTAATAATTCTTTTATTACTAATCATTATTAATAATAATTATATTAATTCATTCTTTTGGTCATAAAATTTTTTAACATTATCAATAAAGTTTTAAATTCTTTCATTTCAATATTCAAATTTGGAAATAAATTCAAAGTCTGATCCTATGAAAATATCAAAAAAAAAATTAGCGCTTTATTCAATAGAAATAAAGGTGCCACTCTTTATTTTAAATAGTAAGAATAAGACTGTTAAGTATTTTTCAATACTTTTTTTAAATTAAATGTGAAGCATAACTATCTACATAACTATCGGCTAACGGGTTTTGATCATTTGTTTGAAAGTAATTTATATATTTATTATATTAATAAGTGGTGTTCCACAGGGTTCAGTACTTGGCTCTTTATTGTTCATCGTCTTCTTAAATGACATGCTTGAAATAATCAAGAATAACATTCATAGGGATCAAGTAAAAAATTGTCAACCAAGAATAAATTTTTAAACTAATAGAGTTGTCAAAAACTGAAACAAATTGCCGGAAAATATTGTAAGTGCCAGAAGCTAAAATAGCTTCAAAGCGAAACTAGATGTTTGGATGTCGAAACATATTAAACAAAATGAAACGACTGTAATAGCTCATTAAAGAGTTCTGCTTGGACATTGCTCCAAGTTGCATACTATTATTCTATTACTACTACTACTACTACTATAGAAAAAAATTAACAAAGTGTTTATATTTTGTTCAAAAATTAATCTTTTTGTATGTAATTGAGAAGTATAGCAAAATTAACTATTAAAGAAGTAACTGAATATTTTCCATAGAATCAAAAAATTAATTAAAAATTAAAATACCCACTCTTCTGCATCTTAGCCCATAACTCAAGATTTTAACTCATAAAATAATGAGAAAAGAAGCAGGCTCTAAAATTTTGATACTATCAAATAAAAAAATAAAAAAATATATACAAATATAATTTCGAAGCTTCTAAGAAAAAGATCCTTTTGATTAATGCAAGGAAAACAGAGAAATTTATCCATTATTTATCCATAAAAATTTAAAAATTCAATTTTAGATCATTTTTTTTATCTAAATCAGACAAATATTTTTTTATTTAAATTTTAAATTAGTTTAGTTTTTAGTTTAAATTAAAATTAAAATTTTTTAATTCGAATGTATATTTAATTTTCTAAAAACTCTCTAAATCTTATTTACAAATATTATTAAATTTCTATAAAAAAAAATGAATACATGTGATTTTAACAAATTTGTATATTAATATTCTATTGATATTTTTTTTCTAAATTTTACTTAAAACTTACCTAAGTATAAATAATATTTCGTAAAAATGCCTAAAAAATCAAAATATAACCAATCTGATGAAGATGAAGATGATCATATGGAAATGGACGTTTAACTCGTTATAAATAATAATTACCATGATTTTTTTACTTCATCCGAATCTGAATCTGATGAATCGGAAAATGAAGACTTTTACCCAGAAGAAGAGATCGTGACCAAAGATATTTCACTTATTAGTCAGATAGTCGATTTTATTCGAACAAATAAGCCTACTAAAGGTTGGATTAGTGTCTTCATCTATAGTGTTCTAAGGTAAAATCTAAGTTAATATCTGAGTTAAATTAGAACAAAAATAATTTTTTACATTTAAATTAAAAAATTTAAAATAATTTTTAATGCTATGATAAACTTTTTTTACAAAATTTTAGGTAATTTTTCGAAATTTTACGTGATATTTCGTAAATTTACGTGAAATTACTAAAGTTAAAGAAAAGTAAATTTCCGAAAAGTTACGAAATTTTACGAAAATTTTATTAAATATAAAAAAACGGAAAAAATGGCGATTTTTAGGAATTTTTCTCTTAAAAAGATGCATTGATCGCTTAAAAAAGGAATTATTTAATAAAAAGATATTCATTTTATATTCCTTTAAAAGTTTTTAATTCTTAGGTAATTAAAATAGTCATTGAGAAAAAAGGTGACTGGTCGGATCATTAATAATTGCATCGTAGTTGTGTTTTTTTAACGATTTTATTTTTCTTGTTTTTTTACTTAAAATTTACGTAAAATTTCGGAATTTTTTTTTTCAATTTTCATTTTAATTTTTTAAAAATAAAGAAAAATTCCTAAAAATCGTTATTTTTTCAGTTTTTTTTGGGTCTTTTTATATTTACTAAAATTTTCGTAAAATTACGTAAAATTTCGGAATTTTTCGTAAAAACAGTTTATCATAGCAGTACTGTATCTGGAAAGATCTTAAAATAAAATTTAATATTTATGATTCATAAAAAAATCGATGAAATAGACCATATGAGGAAAGATGCCAAAATTCAATATTCAACCGCTGGAACAACGAAGAACTAGAGAAGATCTAATATAAAAGTTCAAGTTATCCAAAGGTTTAGAAGAACTAAATTAGCAGTCCCATTCACAATTATCTATGCCGAGAGGTGGTCGAAGAAGCATGTTGAGAAGGGAAATTGTCAGATGTTGCAATCAAAGGCACTCCTTTTTGAATAACAGAATTGTGAATTTATGGAACAATCAATCAGACGAAAATTTGAAAAAAATTAAAAACAATTTGGACGGTCAATGGAAAACTGCTTTAGGGTGCCATCTTCAGTTGACGCGCTCTGTATGCTAGGTCTAAAGCATACCGCAGTTCATTATTCATTATACTACTACTAAATAAAGTGTCAAAATAGATTCAAGTATCAACATTAGAAGACTTAATTAAGTCATAGGGATTAAATTTTTAAATATTTTTTACTCAAAAAAATGTCAAATGAAAAAGAATATTCAGACATTTTAGTAATGTAAGAAAATTCAATGTTTTAAAATCAAGTATTACCTGTTGATGATGTTCAATTCCCATGCAAAACGTATTTATCAATATTGAGAATAAAATAGCTCTTTGAAAAAAATTTCCATCGACAAAATTTTTTACTTTTGTATTAAGTATATTCATAAAAATACACAACTTTGTTTTCGCTAATAGGTTCGAACAGCAACAAAAGCATGATAGGCAACAATTTAGATTTTTAGTTTGTTTGGCTTTTCGAAGCTTGTTTCTTGTTCTTCGCTCGGTTCCATCGATTTGTCTGTTTGCATCAGGCTCCATATTTTCCCTTAAGCATCCACTGTCGCTCAAATAAGAATTGGTCAGTATTTGTGGAGTTAGAATTGTAGAATAGCAATAAAAATACTCTTGGTTGTCTAGTGGAAGATTGGAACAATTTTCCTTGAAATATTTAACTTCATTGTGTGCACTGCGATTTAAAGCTTTTGAATTATTTGAATTTATTGAAAAAGATAAAATAGCCGAATCATTTAGATTTAACATTTTTTTATGAATAATATCAAATTTTTTTGAATGTCTGCATACTGGGCATTTTTCGCCAGCTGATGCTACTTGCTTGTCTGGAATCATATCACTATTGGAATCAATATTAAAAGATTGATTTAAGACCTGATTTGAATTGGATTCAAGACCAGAGTGGTAGGACAGAAAAATTTCGTTGTTTGAATTTTTCACAGAATCGACCTCTGACGGATTATTTGTGTTGGTATTTAGATGACATTTACACCTACAGTTCAGATTAACTTGGTTAACGTCTAAATTGTTTAAATGAATTCTGGACGAATCGTCCTTAAATGTTGATTTTTTATTTAATTTTAGCGTTTTTTCACTTATGCTCTAAAGAAAGATCAATTTTTAATTTTCAATTAATTATCCTAAGATTTAGTACTTTTCTGCGGCTATTTTTGTACTGATTATATTTGCGTAAGATGCGTCTTTTGGTCTTGCGGAACAAATGTCCAGAGTATTTTAGAAGCTCTTCCCAACAACTGCCCGGCTCGCCTCCAGAATCACTTAGCAAAGTGCTGCTTGAACGGGAAAAACGGCGTCGTTCTGCAATCATTCGCTCTGTTTCACGTTTTTTAGTCTCGGAAAATTGTGTAGCGATCACGACTAGACACAAATTAATCATAAAAAATGAACCTATCTTTTAATAATTGTTTTTTTAAATAAATTTTTATTTAGTTTTTTTTTTTAAATTTTAAAACTTACAACAATCAAAAAAACAAAATAGACCCAGTTCCAAAACGAATGAGCATCTTGAATATAGTACATAATTGTCACCCAACTTTCCAAACTAATAATCTTTACCAAAACTAAGGATTTATTTTTTTCTTTATTGTTTTTTTCAAAATACCTGAAAAATAGCAACCCAAGCGTATCCGATATTGTCAAAAGAAATAGCTCCTTGGAAAGGATTTTTATCGCTAGGACGGCATTTGGAATAATAATGATTCCAGTTAATACAAGCATTGCTTGAGTTGCTTGCCGGTGAGTGAAGAATGTCTATTGTTGAATTGCATATACGAGAGTTGTTAATAAACGGTGGAATATCAGCACATGTAGTTATACCTCCATTTCCTTGGCTACATATGAAGCTATCTACATGCTCCGGTTTATAGTAGGTATTTTTGAACGATTCGTCTAGAAAATTACTCATTGAAGTGTGGTTATAGTCGAAAAAGCATCGATTACGCAGAATGCCTTTCCACAACTGAACTCCAATGATACCAAAAATAAAGAAAACAAAAAAACATAAAAGTAACACATTTCCTAACATTGGCAAAGTGTCCAAAAGAAGCATAACCAAAATTCTCATACCTTAATGAAAAATTAACTTTTATTAAAACTCTTCTTGAAAAAAAATAATTAAATAAAATAAAATCTATGAAAAAAAATTAATGAAAATCTTTTCATAAACAATAAAAAATATCTTTTTTATTAACTTTAACAAAATCAATTATAATTTTCGAAGAAAAAAATTTTAGAAAAATTTGAAAAGTGTTTAAATTTGAATAAAAAAAGGTTTTATCTTCCTTCACTTTATTCATTTAATAATTTTTTTTACCATATATTAATTTTAATAGAATCCAATTATTAGTTTACCTTAGATGTATCACTTTTATTTTGAATAATAAGAAGAATTTTAATCTAATTGGCTTCTTTTTCGAAAAAATTTAGGCTTATTTTTGTTATTTAATGTAAATATTTTTATTATTAAATCCAATTTGCATGAATAATGAATTTAAATAAACTTATAAAATTTTAAAAAGTTTGTGACAAATTTTATAACAGCTTTAAGGCAAAAATCCAAAAAATTAAATTAAAAATTAAATCTTGATAATTTAAACCTTAATGACTTATTAGCCAAATTTAAAACTTTTTCTCTTTTTAAATTCATTGCAATTTTGTAAATAAATTATTTTATTAAGTTTTATTATTAACTATTTTTGACATCTCTAACATAAAGCAATTAAATAAATGAAATTTTTTTCAAAAAGTCAAAAAAATTATATATTTTCTTAGTAGAATTTAAAAAGAAATTTTATAGGGAAAAACATAGGGATTATTTTTATTTCTTCTCTTGTCCAAAAGTAGTTCAATTCTTTTTTAAGGCATCAATAGAATTTTAAAATTTAAAATTCTGGTATCATTTTGATTGTGTCATAGATCTGGAAAAGATAAAACATGTATTTTTTGCGCGGTAACGAAACTACTTATTCTGCGTTCTTTATATTTTATCATGCAGAAGCATTCTAATCATCTTTTACTCGTAAATTTCCTATAGATGCAATTTCGCATAGTTTCGTATAGATGATTTCTTCGAATTTCGTAGAATCTTTGCGCCAAATGCATGATGCCAAAAATGAAAAAATCCAAAAAAATTTAATCATAACTTTTTTTTTTTTAGGAGTTTTTTTATTTTGAAATTATTCTTAGTATTTAAAGGAAATAAGAAAAAAAAATTTTGGTAAAAGCTATTTAAATAGCCAAAAAAAATTTGATTAAAAAGCTTTTAAAAAATATTAAAAAAAGCATAATCAAAATCGAAAAGTAAAAAATCACTAAAATAGCATGATCCATTTTAATTTACTAATTTTGAACTACTATTGAATAGCTTAACTAATTTCCTCTAGGACTCTAATATTTAATTTTACAGATCCATAAGAATTTGTTCAACAAAAAAAATCCGAATATGACTTTTCGTACAATTCATATAATTTTTCAATTCAATTTCACATTTCTATTTCTTTGTATTTAAAAATTAAATAGAATTTTTTTTAAAATCTTATGAACACGTTAAATATTTAAATCTAAATACAATTGTGACGATTTATAGAAACAATTTTTGACTTCTAGATAAAAAGTCGTCAAGACTTAACAGCTGTGCTGTTTTTTTTATCTAAAATTTATTATTATTTTTGGTCAAAAAAAATTTTTTTTATAATCTCTTTTTTTTTAAACTTTAGTAGAATCATCGAAGTTATCTATTTAAATTGATATTTAATAATTACTTGGTACTCTATTGATGGCTCTCAATGGTCGTAGCACTCTGACAGTTCTAATTGCAGACAAACTTAAATTTTCTGACGACACAGCATATTCAAATGTCCTTTTAAAATAAAACTTAATTAAAAAAAAAAGGAATTTGACTTACCCAGCAAGAACTATAAAAAAATCAAGTCTGTTCCAAGAGTCAGCCATGTAAGTGTCATTCCCATAAAAACCCATGGCCAAAATTTTGATCAGCATTTCGACCGCAAAAAATATAAAAATTAAATGGTCTATCTGTGTAAGTATTTTGCATCTGGTCGAAGTACATGGATTATCATTACAAGGTTGATACATCCCCAATGTTATACAATTGATAATAATGATGAGCATACTGACTCGTTCGAACCACGGCGATGTGATCATCTTTAGGCACCAGAATCGAGGTTTAGACTGCTGCGAGAAGTATTTAAGCGCTTTGGGTACATAACCAGTGAACATCACGGGGTCTTGTTCTTCGTCATCATCCTCGTCCTCGTCATCATTGGCTATTTCGCTGTATTCTCGCTCGCTAGACCGGTTTTTAAGCTCTACATTCATCTTTTTTTTTAGACCATTCGAATCAAACGAGGTGTCTTTTCGATTTAGCTTTCTTCTTTTGTCCAAAAGTAGCTCGTCTTCTTGCTGATCCTGGTTGCCTTGATTTCTATCTCTGTCAAGGCGAAAGTTCATTTTGTCGCCAAAAACTTTTTGCTTCGAATTTCTAGATGAGATTGAATTTGTCGAAGATTTCATGAAATCATTTGTTTTTTCTTGATTACTAAAATCGGAGAGGAAATTGGAGTTTGGCTGATGGTTGTCAGTATTATGCCGTAATGCATTGGTGCTTTGATGCAAAATTTTCATAGATTTACAATCACTCTCTTCATCAACTGTTGATTTAATTTGTCTAAAATTTTTGATACTAATGCTAGATTTATCCATATTCCTCAAACGGCATCATAGAATTTGCTTCGTCGGGTTAATTTAGAGGACAGGTGTTGAGAGTTTTAGTTGAAACAAAAAGTAACTCGATTTTTTCTAAAGATTTAGGTTTTATCAAAACTCGGTAAATCGAAGAGATCCATAAAAGCAAATGAAGCAACAGGGTGTACTTATCAAATGAATAATCTAATATTTGCTCAAATTAATGATTTTTTTTGCTGTGTGGGTATAATTTTTCTAGTTAGTTTTAATTACTTAAACCATCAATAAATATTATTCAGTGAATTTGTCAATTTAAAATTTACAAACAAAAAAGCTCAAAACAAATTCTCTTAAATTGACCATAGTAGAAGTTTTTGGATTTTTTCAATACTCAAAATAAATAGCTAATATAATTTATTTTATTTTAAGAAAAATTTTAGATCAAATTTTCTAGCAGAAAAAATTAATCGATAATTATTTTTAGTTATTTTTGTTTAGATAATCATAAACTAGCTTGAAAAACTACTGTCACAAAAATCACTTGATTCGTTTTGAAATGAAAAAGTTCACTTTATTCTATACATTATTTAATAGAAAAAAAAGTAATGATTAATCATGTAAAATATCGAATTAGTGGCATTAAGCATATTTTAAATGTGGCTTGATCATAAATTTATTTTGAAAACAATTAATTATTTTTCATTCTTAAGATAATCTTAACTTTATCCAAACCTGAAAATTAATTTGCTTTCTGTTTTATTTTACTTGATTAGAAAATTCTCGATACTTAAAAAAAAGCTGCTTAAAAAATGATAAATTTGGTGTAAAAGTCACAATATTTTAATAATACTACCTAGACTGCTTTTAGCTCAAATTGGATCAAATATTTAAAGTAGATTCATATCTCAAATGACTTTTTTAATTTTGATAATTGACTGAGTTTATAAAAGTCACATTATATTTATTTGAATCTGTTGCACCTTGTTTAATAATTATAAAAATTACATAAGCAATTAATTAGCATTCATGAAGATAGATAATTTATCAAATCTTATTGATAAATCAAATTAATTTAAAAATTTATTTTAAAAATTTTGCTGATTTAGACTGACTTTTTGAATTGAATGCAAACTATTTTACACTAATTATTTATTTATTTGCTTTCCTGTACTAAGTTAAAGCTCCTTTAAGATTT
The DNA here is from genome assembly GCA_019054805.1 of Brachionus manjavacas. Classification (NCBI taxonomy): domain Eukaryota; kingdom Metazoa; phylum Rotifera; class Eurotatoria; order Ploima; family Brachionidae; genus Brachionus; species Brachionus manjavacas. The sequence goes on along the minus strand of JAHQIY010000003.1, from coordinate 7,561,116 downwards.
AAAAAATTATTGGAAATAAGTAATGGCAGGTGTTATATGTTTGGATATTGAATAGTTCAGAGAAGAAAAAAGAAATGTTAAGGTAGAAATTTAGCATTGCAGTTCCCTTGAAGTTAAGTGTTGGAGGGACTATTAAATTTGTTTTAAGAATTTAGCGAACTGTTGAATTTTGAACTACCAGGATTTTTTTATATTAGTTTCTGGGAATGTGAAATGACAAGCGAAAGAACAACAAGATTTGAAAATTTCCCTAAGCTTTTAAAATTAATACTCCATTTTGTTGTTCGACAAAATCTTTATACATGGTTTCTTTTTAGCTTTATATTTTATTGCCTTATATTTTTTGGTTTAGAAATGAGAAAGCACCACTGAACAAGACATTATTTAAATTGAAAATTAATTGGCATTCATTAGATAGTTATCAAATTATACGAAAATTTTATCAAATCTTATTAATAAATTAAATTAAATAAAAAATTAATTTTAAAAATTTAACTGTTTCAGACTGACTTTTAAGTATGAATGCAAACTATTTAACAATGCTTTTTTTTGGTAATTTGAAGTTTCTATGAAAATGCTGTGAAAAATTCTTAGAAGAAACAAACTAGTTTTTTTATTGATATAAATTAATTCAATAATAAAAATTAAAAAGCTCAGAATAGAGAATCGAGAATCAAATAAGAATTAAAATTTTGTTCCTGTTAATGTCACACTTAAGACTAAAAAAGACTTTTGATCAAATTTCAATTTGCACAAGATGAAAATTCAAATGCAGATGCTAGAGCTTAAAAATATTAGGATCATAATATTTTATTAAAAAAATTGTCATCTGTTATTTTTCAACGCAGTCGAATTCTATATTTTAATTTGTTTTTCGACTCAAAATTGATCAAAAATTTTACTTAAGCATTTTAAAAATAAAATTCGTTTGAATAAAAAGTTAATTTTTGAGCTTTAAATTTTGCTTTACTCAGTTCAAAATTACTAATTCAACCCTAAATAATTAAAATGAACATCTAGAAAAATAGATATCTCAAACAATTGCAGTCTAAATTAAATTTTTATAAATCTATGAAAAAATAACTCAATTTTTGATTTAGATCGCTTGAGTATTAAATTATAACAATTGAACATCAAATTGATCATAATTGTGGTACGAAAAAAATGAATTTTTTTAATACTTCTTGATAACCCAAGATGCGTTTGTTTGCTTTATTATTTGTTATTTATGTTTGATAAATCCAAAATTTTCCTCAAAAACTTAAGCCAAAAATTTAGCATTATTTTATCATCGTTAATCAAACATGTAATTTTTATTTCTTAATAGTTTCTGAAAATTAAACCTTTTCAAATATTTATTAAAAAGACTAAATTAAAAACTATTACCAAATGAACCCTATTTTTTACCATAATTTTGGTTCAAATAACCACCCATTTGCTCGTTTATAATAATTTTAAATTTCAAGCAATAAACTCATCTAGACCACATGACTTGAATAAAGTGTTTTTGTTAGCACACCGAATTTTTTTTGTTAAATTCTGACAAATTTTATGCCTAATCTAATTTCTAATTTTCTAGACAATTTTAGTCATTTATTTGAAAATCGATGGCTGATAGAAACAAATTTAAGCTCTATAATTGATTTTCTCTTTTGAATCGAGTTTTTGAAAAGAATTCCATGTCATTAACTTGGATGATTAAGTAGAGTTTAACAATGTCGATAGCTACGAAAAACAAAGCAACAAATACGAACTGAGCGCTTTGTGCAGCAAGCATTTATGTGATCAAAAAATTTCCAAGTTGTGGAAAAAAAAGAAGAAAAAAAAGAAACAATTGTTTTTTCCTTATTCGGGTGTTGGTTTAACATTGGAAAAATTTCTTTTGAAAAAATTAAATTAACCATTTGATAAACTGATTGTTTATTTTGCTACATTTAGTAAGCAGCCTGAAAATAAAATATGAAATCGATTTCATTTTATAAATAAAGCTCCGACTTGCTGGAATTAGATTTTTCATTTAAGAAAATAAAGAAAATTTTTGCAATAGCTTTAATGTGATGAACCACTTGATTAAGAAATTTACTCTGCACAAATATCAGGATTCGATGAGGCTCGTTGCTAATTTTATCCAAGGTAAAATTATGATTTTTTCAATCTAAACTAATAAAAATTTTATTATGATATTTTTGAGATAATTATCAGAGTGCTTTTGCCAAGCACTTATCAAAAGTTACGTTACCGAACTCATCGGCTTATTTGGAGAGAAAAATGAAAAAAATCTGAATATCTACTCGAAAATTAATGATATAATTAATTAGATACTTTTTATTTTAGATTTTCATCATTTTTTACATCGATTCCAGGATAATGGGAGATTTTCTATCATCGATAATTCCCTTTTAATATATCTAAGCTGTAAACTACTTAGACAATATTTCCAAGCCGTCCTACTAATGTCATGGTTAACCAATTTTGGAGAGAATATGTTTTTTCTTTTTTTTAAGAAAAGCGTTTTAGCTAAGCTCCTTATTTTTTGTAATTACAGTTTTATAAATCGAACAAAATTGTCGGCTTCATTTCTGGAAAAAATAGATTCATCAAATCAGCATCCTACATCACACTTATTTGCTTTAATTTAAGTAAGACGCATAAATTTGAAAACCATTGGGACAAACTATAGATGATAACTTAGAGCCCAATTCTTACCGCGGACAAATTCTCACAAGACTTTCTTTCATTTACTGATCTTTTTCTATTATTTCTCTAAGTCTGTATATCAAGTACAATTTTATTCAACCTGTGTTTGAACCAAATTTTTTGCTGCTGAAAAAAACATTAAATAGAAACTTATATTTTGTTTGTTTTTCAAATAAAGTTCAATAGAGAGCTTTAATCAGCGAAATCCCTGCTGAATATCCCTCACATTCTTTTTAATTTATGATTAAAAATGTATTAAATCTTTATTTTTATTGCTAGTAATTTCAAAGCCAAATCTTATAAATTTTTTAATTTATTTTAGCTAATATTGATTAAATTTTTGAAATTTACTTTTAATTTAAAGTTTTTATTATTGTGGAAAAAACAAAGGAGACAAATTGCAAGAAGAATTTATTTTTTTTCTAACATAAAATTTTAATTTTTCATAATGTCATAAATAAAGAACATTTCGAAGCTCGCTTTTTATTTTTTAAAAGCGACTAAGCTGTGAAACAAATGAGCTATTTTTAAACAGTCTCTAAATGTTGAGAAAAATGAATGCTGTACCGACAAGAATAGTACTGATTTAGAAGATTAATTGTTTACGTAAAATACATGATCCCTTGAAAACATGAGGCTTTAAATTTTTTTTAAATGTTTCATGTCAAAAAGAATTATTGCCAAATGTAGCAATAATATGAAAATAAATGAACATCTATTAAAGATATTTGTATAATCCCTTTTATTGCTATGTAAAGAGCATTACTTCGGTATATAGATGTTTTTAAAATGAGAATTTTTTTCCAATTTATTTTAAATTTAAATTTATTTCAGGCTTATGTTTAGACAAAGAGAACTCTCAAACAAAATTGATTGCTAAGATTAAGAATTTTCCGGTTCTTCTGCATATTCTGAACTTGTTCTGATCAAAAAATTGTTTATTTTGGTTAAAAGCCATTCAGCATGACGCTTGATGGTTTAATTATCTTAATTTTGTAAACAAACTACTCACTTTTATGACCCAGGGTGCTTTGATTGAGTCCTATTTTTTTCTAAATTAGGAGCCCTCACTAACAACAAATGTCAGAGAATAACTTTCTATCGACACAATTTTCAATTATTTCTGACAATTTTTAAACGATTGCATTGACTGTATTTTAACAATATAAACCAATTTCTTCTTTATTACATTGTGCTAACATTACTTTTTCGATAATTGAATTGAATAAAAATTAAAATAAAACTGACTTAAAAGAAACTCATTTTAGAATTAAATTTGAATTTGACTATTGTTTATTTTAAAACTAAACATCATTAAATAATCAGTATAAAATTCTATGCTATTGCATAAATCAAATTAATTGTGAAATAACACAAATCGGTTTTATGAAACATATATATTTGTTTAAAATGAATCTAAATTAAGCAAAAAATAATTCAATAACTGTGCCAAAAATTTATTGAAAAATTCAATTAAATAAAAATGTTTTAAATTGCATCAATTCACTGCATCCTTTTTAACAAAAGAAAAATATTTAATCATAAGAAGACCCGGTAACTATTAAAAACACAAACACTACAATTATTTTCCACAAAATGAAGAACTGCTAGGCCAATTTATTATTTTTTCCAAATAAACTCTTTACTTTTTTAAAAAAGGAAATTATTTCAATTCGGAATTCCTTGTTTAAAAAAGAATCTTTCCAAAGCATGAACAATAAATTTTCACTCAAATTTAATTTACAAGTCTAAAAATCAATTACTCAAAATAAAATTACACCAAAAAAAGTTATTCATGAGTTGCAGTAAATTGTGAAAAAGATAAATTGAAGGAACAAATATTTTTTAAACCAATTAGCATTTGTAATATTTCATTCCTAAAAGGTTTATTTATGGTGAAATTTTATTGAATTAGTCGAAAAATTCTTCAAAAATTAAAGATCTTTACTTCATCCAACTAAAGTATCATTTTAACCAGCATAAACAAATAAAGTTCGATAAATAACAAATTTGATAAGATATTATTTACTTTAAATTGTGTGGCTTACAAGATTCAACGCAAATATTCTATATAATTCAACCTTTATTTTTTAAATTGATTACATTTGAAATTTATTATGCAATATCTAATTCGAATAGCTAGCTTTTTTACGATCACTCACTAGCATTCACTCACGGAATGTATCATTAGGGTGTATGGTAATATTAGCTCCATGCAAAACGCCAAAGCCAAATGCCATTCAAAGCCTTTGGTTCAGTTTGGTAATTTTCATTTAAAATGACATTTTGAAAATTTGTTTCCTTTGGAAGTTGGATAATTAAAAAAATACCTCTGTTATCTCGTGTGTCTCAGCTATGATTAATTCTAAAGACTAAAACACTTTTCCTCGAGACTCGAGAGATTTTAAATCTTATTTTATTTGTTGAAGTCATATACTTCCATGATGCTATCAGAGTAAAATTATTAATTTTACTTTTATTTTTTCTCATATAGAAATTTCATAAGTGCCAAATATATTTAATTCTTGAAAGAGTTTGAGATGAATTAACAACTTATTGATCGCTTGAGGCAATCATTTTTAAATTTGTTTTTTTATAGTTATGATTTTTTGTTTAAAAAAGATGCTTCTTGCAGTGAACTACTCACAAGGACCAGCTTTTTAGTACTAGAAGCTACCATCGATTTTTGTCGAAGTTAAAATATATTACATTTTCAAGAGCTTTTTTTTTAAAAAAAATTATTATTCTATTCATGCGGCAGAATTTATGCCAAAAAACTAAACAAAAAATTACCGGAAAACAATTTTTTGTTGTTCAAGACACAAATTATTTAGTAATCGATTTAAAATATAACCTTCTTTAAAGTTAAAACATTTTGAGCTTTCTATTGCCATTATTCAACGCCAATTATGCTTATTTAACAAATACTCAGTTATTTGACCAAAATAAATGTGGTTTTTGGTAAAAAAAATTTTTTGAAAAATTCGAAATTTTTCATTTGCGTTCGATTGCACTCATTTAACGCCTAATTACATCTAAATCAAAGCAGTTTTGTTATTTAGAAATTTTAATTAAATTTATAAAAATAAAAAAATGTGATCATAATCAATAAATTCATGAAAAGGAATGTATTGAGATTGAGGTTTTGGCAGAAGCTTGTGTGTTGTGTAGGCATTCTGCAAAAATGGAATTTAATTCTTGATCTTTTGTGATTAAAAAGAATCAATGATATAATTCTGAAAGCTGGAGAAAAAAAATCGATAAATTCTTAAGTTATTGAACATATATAATTCAGATCGAACCCCCCATCAATGATACCTAAAATATTACTTTTGAATCCTTAAGATTGAAATATTCCAATCTGTCGTCGATTCTCGCAAACAATGCTTTTTTTAATATTCGGGTTATTTATTTAACATTTAAATAAAGCAATTTTCAAACTTTGAAAATTTCTCATTTTCTCAAATTTTGCAACAAACGTTTTATTTCAATCAAACTGGAGTTTCTAGAGAGAAAACGAATGAGAACAATTTTTAATTTTGTTTAATGGAAATAAATATATTGATTTTTTTATCGATAGGAATATTTGAGAAAAAAATGGCAATTATTCTGAAAAACACGTTCACATGGAGAAGTACCATGAAAAAGAACTTAAGAAAAGAATTATTAGTTTATTTTAGTTACCTAGCTATCTTGAATTTTTGTTTCCGTAAACTTAATTATTTCAATTTCTAAGTAATTGCGAAAAAATAAAATTATTAGAGAAAAGTTAAAGTTCAAAATTCAAATTAATTGAAAAAAATTTATTTTAAAATTTAACTATCTCTTATCTCAGATCGTTAACATAATAATTATTGAACCATCATCAAAAAAACCTTTTTCTCCTGATACTCACAAAAAACTTCAAAACAAATTTTTCAACCGTATTAAAAAAATTTTTTGAATGTAAAAAGTCTTAAAAAATGGCATTAATTTAAAACGATGGTATTTCTGATTCCATTGAACTCTGTTTGTACAATTTTAGGTTTAAACGCTATAAAGTGATTCTAAATGAACTAATAATGATATAATTGAAGCTCTTTTTTTGGTCTTTTCTTATTTTTTATTCCTTTTTTAAAGGTTTTTTTGTTGTAAAAATAAGACATCTTTTTTTTTAAATTTTTTGTACATTTGCTTACTAATTTTTTTTCTTTTAAAATTCCTTTTAAATTTTTCTTCTCCTTATAGAAAGCTAATTTAATAAAAAAATAAAGTAATAAAATAAATAATATAGTAAAAATTTAATAGAATTAATGGCCTTGAGATGTTTCATCAAATATCAAATTGGATTTTTGCTTTATTTAAATATAGTGATTAAAATTAGTCATAAGAAAATTTTCAATATTTAAATTTTTGATACTATTTTATTTTTATTTTTTTAAGTGAAAAAGTTAATTAAAAGAATATTGATTAAACTTGATGACAAGAATAAATTTGGCAAAACAATCTTGTCTAATTAGAACAGTTTTTTAGCATCTTGACAAAATCGAAACAACAGAACAAATAATTGAAAATTCTTCTTAAGGTGGAAATAATTATATTGATTTTTTTCTGATTTGCAATATTTGAACATAACCTGGAGATATTGACAATATTACACAATAAAAGGTGGAAAATGAACTTCTTGTATTTATTATAAAAAAAAATATTCAACAGAATCACGCAATTCTATCGATATGATGAAGAACAGATTTTGGAAAAAATCTAGAAAAATGAGACAACAAAATGTAATTTCAGCAAATGAGATAGCGTTAGAATTTTTTTGAGGAAAATGTGCCAAAATCAAATGGAATGTGAAATTTTTATCAAAAGTTTTTATTATTTTTTCTATTCGATCGATTGATTTGAATTAAAGAACTTAAATTGAAATTTGCATACAAATAGATTTCAAGTATTCTTAGAATATTGAACCATCTAATTATAAATAATTGAATCAAAAAAGAAATTTTTGAACAAGAAAAATTTAAAAAATAAACATTTTTCAATGTGAAGAAAAAAATTGTTTACACACTTCTAATCAATGTTACAAATAAATTGCATTATTATCTTTGTTTAATATTCATTCTAAATTAAACAATTGAATGGAATAGAACTAGTGAAAATCTAATTTTGTGACATAAAAAATTTAATTGGAAAATTTTATGGATAGCAATCCAGACAAACATATCTTAGTAAGTTAAACAGAATATGATATCTATATAACTAAATAAGTTTAAATTGAAAAATATGAACTTAAAAAGAATAAAACAAAACTAAATATCGTAAAAATATTTAAACAGAAAAAAAGCACTTCAAAACTAATTTTACATTAATATAAATTGAATTAATTGATCGAAATAATTAAACAAAACGATTTTATTTTAATTGAAAAAAATATAAGACAATATGAAGGATAATAAAATTTAGCGACTAACATTACAAATATTTTCGAAAACAAACGAGTCAAAAATTTTTCTGCTTAAAAAATATGAATTAAAAATTGGTTATAGATTCATTGACATAGTTTAATAAAAAATAATAACAATTGTCCCTATTCTATCCTAGTGGATAATGGGGAGGCGCTCATCTCCTTTTCATGTACCTTTTGGAGCAACGGCCCCGATCTGACACAGAGGCTACTGCATTGAGTTGATTATCTACACCGCAATTATTACCTAGTCGAAACCTATTTTTTTGATAAAAGAGGTTTAACATTCGCCCAGTATTGCAGAGATATTTATAAGATTTTTTTACCCTAAGCGGGTTTTGAACCCTCGATCCTCTGCTTGCATGACTAACACGCAAACCATTCGGCTATACAAGCAAATTGACATAGTTTATTCTTGACTAAATAATGATTTAAGTTTTTTAAAATCCAAAAAACCTTGATTTAAATGAGTGGAAATGAACCTCTTGCTTTAGATTAAAAAATTTAAAAAAAGATTGATAACTTTTTTTTTTACTTAAGACCATCTCTGAACTCAGTCGAAATAGCCTTTTAAAATACATTTTTGCTCTTGTTGTATTTTTTTAAAAATGACAACTTAATTTGAAATTAGTGTTGAAAACGATCAAAACAAACATGTCCAATTCACGGACGTTTTTTTGCGGTCATTTTCCCGATCAGTCAGGCGGTCTTTTTTTTGGAACGCCAAAGAATAGGGACAAAATATGGGCGACCTAAAATGCGGACATGGATACGGTTTCTGAAAATTTTGGCCAGTTAAGTGTCCGCTTGTACGGATCCCAACACTACTTTCAATGTAAAATTTCTTTTCTTTAATTATAACATGAAAATTCCGCAGTCAAAATTTTATTAAGAAATTTGTAGATTTTTACCAAAAAAAATTGGATAGTAAAATTAAAAAAGTGATCAGATTTATTTATTTTTTCAAAAAATAATTTTGTCGGAGCCTTGGCCGGTTGTAATGGAGGCTAAGTCCTTCCTTTCAGTCACATGATTAAATTTTGAAACCTTAAAAATAAAAAAAAAAAGTAATTTTTTACCATAAATGTTAAATAAGTTTGAATTAAGTTTTCCAATAATTTTTAAAAATGAATATCGAAAGAGTTCATTAATAATCATATTAAGATTTTAGAAACTTTTTAAAATTTTTTAAAGTTATTAAATTCATTATTAGTTATTATTAAAATTTAAATAAGAATTATGATCAAAATGAAAAAATTTATTTTAAATTAGCTATTTTTAGGATAAAATCGAAAGGAGTGCTGAATTTTTTTGGTCAGTTTGATTATAGTTACACATGTCTTGGTAGATTTGACTGTGGGTAACACGACTTAAAATTAATTATTTAAATAACAAATTGATTATTTTTCTAGCAAATCAATCCTCAGAGTTTTGTGAATATCGGTAATTTGAGTTTTGGGAAAAAAATTGATGGATCAACCGGAATAATTGACTCGTTTATTTCTAAGGTAAGTTAATAATTTTATTCATAGTTTCTATTGTAGCCTGCTGTGGTGAAGACTGAGGATACTGTCATTGATGAATTTAGTTTACCTCATTTCAAGCAATATTTTTATTTTGCTTCAATTGCTTTTTGAACAACATTGACTATGTCACTGAAAGAAAGCGTAAATAGAGAGAACGAGCTTCCTTGAGGCACACCCGCCTCAATTGCTTGTTCTCTAGAATTCGCTTTATCATAGGACCCCAAAAATGTCCGGTTACCAAGAAAATTAACTATTTACTATAAAGTGTTGGGGGTGCGTAAAAGTTTGGTTAATTTTTAAGATAGTGTAGTGATTTACTTTATCAAAGGCTTTCTCTAAGTTTCTTCTTGTCCGTCCAAGCCAGTAATTATTTACTGGTAAAGCCTAAGGAAATGATCGTCTGTGCTCATTTTATTTGAAGCCAGATTGGAAAAAATATTGGATTTTTTTCGATTCTAACCATGATGATAGCTAATTTTCTCAAGACATTTTTGTACATGATGTGAGTGAAATAGGACGTTATGAGCTGGCATCATCAGGAGGTTTGTCTTTTTTTGGGAACATAATGATTTCATAAATTTTCAATTTGTTTGGTACATATGTTTTTTAATGAGCTCAAAAATTTTTCAGTAGATATGGGATCTGGGTTGGTAACTTGCATTGGTTGTTTAAGGTTCTCTTCATAGACAAATTTTTGTTTTTCCGGCTTGAATATCTCGGCTAAGTTGCTAGTAAACAAATTGGAAATTTCATTTTCATCTTTGGATGCTAAGTTGTCACTTTTTTGAGTTCGATCTTTTGATTTTCTTAATTGGACATTTAAGGATTTTCGAGTTTGTTAAGAAGTTTCCAACATTTGGAATCGGATTTGTTAAATTTTTCAAGTTCTTAGTAATCCTCTTTTGGTTTATTTGATTTAAAGACTCTTACACCTTTTTTTATCTAATAACACGGCATATTTAAGATTTTGGTTGTATAATGGTTTTTAATTTTATTAAATATTCGTTTAATTAATTTTAAGAGATGAGATAAAAACTCGCATATGTCAATTAAATTAATTCTACCAAATTCTACGTAAAAACGTAAAAAATATCCACATTTTCAAGAATTATATGAATAAAATTTAAATTTTTTAAGACATTATTTTAAAAAAAAATTAAAATACCAATTAAACCATTTAAGCAATCGAAGAGGGTTTTGTTGATAGAATATGATATAAATGGGTAATTTACTTTTTTTTTTTAATAACAATTGGTAAGACAAAACAAACATTTCTATTGAAATTTAAAATATTTTGAATTTCTGAAATTTTACTTAGACTGACATCTCTTTAAATTCAGCTTTCAGTCCCATTCCAATTATAAATATTTTGACTAAAAATAAAATCATTTGAATGTTTAGTTCAAGACAAAGACTAAAGCTTAAAACAGTAAATAAATTCCATTTAAATATCGGAAGATTAATCAATCAATGATTCCAATGGAATCGAAAGCTTTTGCATCTAAAAGGTGAAATTTCTTTTCCTTTGAAGTATTTAAATTAAATAAATAAATAAACTCATCTAGGTGGTTTTCTTTGAACTACAGTTCTGCTATTTTGCAATCTTTTTCCTTTTTTTACCTAAAATATGGTGACAAAAAAACCGAATGACAGAACATCTATGTTTATGGTAAATTCTCGATAAATATGGTAAGAAAAAAATTAATAATAATAATAATAATTTGGGAAATTTTTTTTTATCTTTTTAACAGAAAAAATTAAATTCCATTTGCTTTTTGAAATAAATTTACGTTAATTTTAAATATTTTTGTCCCAAAAAGTAAATTTTAGGAAAAAAACATTGAAAAAGTGGTAATTTTAATACATTACAATCTTTTTACAAAAACTTATAAAAATTGCTTTTAAAAGTTTTGATCAAATTTGAAAAATGAAATTAGATAGTAAAAAAAGGTAAATTATATTATTCACCATTATTATTCATCTTCATCTTTAAGAGTACTCTATTTTAGTGACATGTTACTCAAAATTGAGCACTGTTTAAAAAATAAAAAAAATTCAATTTTAATGATATGCAATAAAAAGTGAACACATTTTATAACTATTAACAATTGTTAAAGCTTAAATAAAATTCTTTGAAAATGAAAATTGAATTAATGTCTTTTAACTGTGTTAAAGACGGATGTTTTTTTTAACATGATTGTTTTTTTGGTCAGATTTATTCATTTTTTAAGACATGTTATTAAAATTTAACATTACTCTTTTTAAAACCAGTACTCATTTTTTAGTGACATGTCACTAAATACGTATAATTACGTTATTCACAAAAAGCTTTTTTTAAATATATGTAGCATTTTTGTAAAGTAAATTTACTTGAGTGCAATAAAAATAATTTTAGTTCCAAAAAAAAAATTTCTAGCCATATTTTTTACCATATCTATTAAAAATGTTCCGAATTTCCCATAAATATCGATATTATAATACGGTTTCTTTTACCATGTATTACGGAATATATAGAAAAATATCGTTAATTTACCAGATATTATTTTATTGTAAAAAATAACTTTTATTCTGAAGGAAAAAAACTCTTGACTTATTCATTTTTGAATTATAATCAAGAGGTTTGTCGTCCACTATATAAGTACCAATAAATTGATACAATAAATACAATATCTTTTCAAGAATAGACGAATTGTTCGCCCGAATGTCCAAAAAGTCAAGTGATATTAAATTTTATAAACAATTTATTTCAAAATCAGTTACATCTTGAATTTTCAATGCTTTTAATTTCAGAAAATTTGAAAAAATGTAGGAACTTTTCCAATTTGATCCAATATCAAAAATCCTTTTACATTCGATGCATTTAATAATGAAAAATTAAAAAATTTAAATTTTTCAAAGAATCAAACCATGATTCGTTACCATTTTGATCCGGAAAAAACAAGAGATCATATGTTTTGTTATGATGATATTTTGAGCTTAATTAAAGCCATAAATTTTGTTGGTATCTATGAAATTTGAAATAAAATCAAAATCTGACTTGGACACCGAATCAACTACAAGTGTTAAGTTTTTCATTACAATTTCATTCTGACTAAAATCTTTGATATTGTTTGTGTTTAATTTCAATAAATTCCTTAGGAACTTATGAAATTTTATTCTGATTCATGAAAATCTAGTTTTATACGAATAAGATTCTGGTGAGATCTTATTTCTTTTAAAAATTTCAAAGCACCTATGGGTGTACGGAACCAACCAAAGTGTTCAAAGTTAACGATGAATTAATCCCAAAAGCAGTAAAAAGGGAGATAAAATGAATAAAAATATAGTTTTGTCTTTTATTTGATTAATAAAGCATTTAGTTATAAATTCTTTCGACAAAATCTTAGCAATTGCGACAGGCTCGCTATTTCCCAGTACTCATTTTTCTTTCCATTTTGCACTCGCTGCTTAACATTCGATTAACTTAGATTTGTATTATTTTAGAATTTAAAGTGTTTTTAATAATTATCTTCAAAATAAAAAAATAATTTAACTTACTGTTCAATTGGGTATTAATCATCAGCTTGATTGTTTTGCAATTATCATCCCTATAATTGTATCAAAGTATTAAATCGTTGAATAAATTATTGATGTCTCGTATATTTAATTGCACTTTTAAATAATTAAACGATATTTAAATGTTGATAAATTACTGAAGTAATCTAGATAAAATTAAAAAAAAAAGATCTCTTGTATGGTAAATAAAATGTAAATTATTTTTTTTTTTGGATTTTTTAAATTATGTAGAAAATACAAATTTTATTGATAATTTTTTTTTCAATTTTTAAATTAATATTTTAATTTTTGCCATAATTTACAATTTTTAGGCTTTTTTGTTTTTAAATAAATTGTTTTAGAACTATAAATTTTAATTAAAAATAACAATAATATAATCGAAAACACTAAGGTTTCGGTGGCTTGTCTTGGCCTCTTTTGTTCCCTCCCATTTGCTTCTATCCATTGCTAAGGTTCTTAACTCCTCATCTGGGATTTTTTCTGAACAGTCAGTAAGCATTTTAGCTATTTGAAATTAGCTTCTTGACGCCTCTCCTTGCCTGACCATGTCGTATTTCTGGCTCGTTACAGTTCAAATTCTAGCTGGTTATTCTTTACTTACCATAATTATGTTATGATCCTTGACTTGCATACATAGAATTGATTATATTAATATTGAATTGATAGGACCAATACCTCGAAAATGTTAATTTTTAGCTCGATCTTGACATGTTTGGCTGTTCGGATCTTCTCTTTGCTTTTCCAAGCTCCATGTGCTAGAGCTTTGCGTCTCTTGAATTCGCTTTCTGTTGATTGCATCATAGAGCCCAGTTTTTAATTAGAGTTAATTTCTCTTTATTGATACCACATGTGGTATCAATAAAGACTGCAGTTTTTGGTTTATTTTAATTATTTAAAAAAATAGATTATTTTTAATTATTTTTAATTTTAATATCTAAAAAAAAATAAAAAAAATTTGCTGGTTTTCTGTCAGGATCTTACAATTTTTTTTGTGGTTTGAAATGATTTTTTTTTAAACTGACAATAAAAATCTTTCTTGATTCTTAGCAGAAGATCACTGATACTCATAAGCTAGTCAAACACACTTTATGACGAGTGAACAAACAGGTCCTCAATCCAATTTCAGTAATATTCTTTTAAGGTCTCATCGAATTTTTTTCTCATAGATCATTTTAGAAATCATTTATTCTTTGATTCTAAATGTCTATTTGAACTTTCAACAAATTAATTAAAAATTTTTAATTCATTTGATGAAGGTTTAAGTGAAGCGTGAGAGGTATATTATTGATCAGTGAAAATGCACTTGAATACCTTTTATAGCATGTCGTCTAACACGTTTTGCCATTACTAAATGAAATTTGTATGTCTCAAGATTTTTCAAGTCTCATGTCGGTTACATGTCTCTGAATGCATTTTAATTATTTGATTTTATTTTACCTTTTTTTTTAATTTTTCAAAATTCAATTAATATATTCTAAAAAAGTTTTAAACTTGGAGTTATCTGCTTTATTAAATCGAAAGCATAGACGATCTCTGACTGTGCTATTTAGAATTATAATGCTTTTAATTTTATTACAATAAAATCTATTTTATTAAGCAGTTTATTAAACTGCGAGGTATTATTAGAATGGTGACAATATTAAAATATAATGTAAATCTAATATCATATAAATTGAAAGATTTGCTTGATTTAAATTTTTAAGAATTTATAATTCAGTAAAATTTTTGAGCATCAAAAGAATAATTGAAAAGATATGGAGATGTTGATTAAAATTTTTTTTTTGAAAAGTCAATTCTTAAATTTTTATCTCGTGGTTATTTTTTTACATGTACTTTTTCTTCTGGAGAAAAATTATTCTTTGGAAAAAGCTATTTTTGCTTTAGAGAATGCAACTTTTTTTTTAAATTCAAAATTTCGGAAAATGGTTATTTGATTTCAAACGAGTAAATAAATTTCTATTTTATACAATGAGAATTTTTTTATTTTTAAAAGACCAAAATTAAATTGAAACTTGCATAAATTCTGTTAAAAAAAATGTATAAATTTTTGCTTTATTAATTCACGTGACAAATTTGATTAACTAGTTATTGAGCATATTGTAAGTCCTAAATTTCCAAATGTTTCCCAAAGCGTTCCTCCGTTTTGTCACTTCAACTCTTTCATTCAAAATGTCTATTTTGAAGTCGGCTTGAATTTCTTTGACCATTCGTGCTTGATACAGAATAAATTTGATGCCATCATTCGGATTTATATCAATGTCCCAAATGTTTGCTTTAGCCATTTTTTTCATTTTCCTAAATTAGTTTAAAAAGGTTTTTAATGAGTTAAAGTTTGAATCATGCATCCTTTTTATACTCGTTCGAAATGAACATATTTTACAACTAATTACAAAACGATTCAAATTTCACTATAATGCAAAATTAAAATCAAATTTGTTGAATTAGGACATAATTTGACTTCAGCAAGCTTTTATAAGTTGTTCTAAAGTTTCAAAATTCAAAAAGTCACTTGTATCAAGCCTTGATTTTTTGATTTTTCTGATTCAAACCACTTTTTCAAAATTTAATTTAAAAAATAAAATCAACTTAATAAAATGTGATTTAATTTTTAAATTGACGTGTTAGTTGTAAATTTTTTTTGCAAGCAAAAAAACATGAATAAAATTTAAAACCATTTGAAATTAAAAGCCCAAAATTAGAATTTTATAAAATAATTTTTTATCAACCAAAAATCGTATTCTTTCGAATGATAAGTAAAATTGTAATCAAACCAGCATAAAAACAAATACATAAGTTTTTTGTTTATTCTTGTCAAAAATTCGATAAACAAAACTTTTAAAAAAATGTCAACTAATGGAGTCAAATTCTTCAAATATTTAAATAAAAAAAATTAAAATAATATAATCTTTTTTTTTAAAAATAAACAAACATCAAACTATTATAATTAAGCTACAAATTCAAAATATATTCTAAAAATTGTCAAGTCAAAATGCAAACTTATCGAGTAACGATTAATATTGACGTCACAGCTAATAAGAGCGCTAAGAAACGAGTCGCTATAATCGGAGCCGGACCAGCAGGCTTGGTCTCGGCAAAGACAGCCCTCGAAAATGGCTTGATTCCGGTTATTTTTGACCGAAAAAGTAAACCTGGGGGTCTATGGTCAGCAGGAACAGCCATCTGGGATGACATGCACACTAATGTGAGCAAGTACTCGGTGATGTTTTCCGATTTTCCGTGGCCCAAAGAGACCAATGTAATTCCTAGTGCCAAAGATGTTCTTAGATATCTAAAATGCTACACTAAACAATTCAAGCTGAACAAACGATTCAGGCTAAATTCAAATGTTGAATCAGTGAGACAAATGCCAAACAAAAAGTGGAAAGTAACTTGGACCAACTATTTGACTGGTGAATTAAATAGTCAGGTATTTGATTTTTTAATATGCTCAAATGGACTGCATTGTAGGGCCAATTTACCTCAAGTAAAAAATTCTGACAAATTTTCCGGTATCATAATGCACAGCACTGACTATAGGTCGCAGGATGAGAAATTAAAAAATAAAAAAGTAGTTGTGGTTGGAAACTCGTACAGTGGGGTTGAGATATCAGCTCATTTGGTCGGTCATGCTTTTTCGGTGACAAATGTATTCAAACGACCTTATCTTGTGTTTCCAAGACTGTTGAAGTTTGAGCAAGAGCCAGGAAATTTTCAAATTATTCCAATTGATTTATTCTTTGGACGAGAGATTACTTTGAGCAAAAAAAATCGCAAAGAAGAGCGCGACTTTAAGATAAATTTATACAAAAAATTGTGTCCTGATCAGACTAACAAAAAATCGGCTCATCCGGATATGTACTATGAGCTGGATAATGATGAGCCGATACGTGAATCGGTAACAGACAATTACTATCCTTATGTCAAAACTGGACTAATCAAGCCGATAAAATCAGAGATTAAACAATTTGAAAAAAATGGTTTAGTGCTGGAAAATGGCTTGAAAATTTTAGCTGATGTGGTCATATTTTGTACTGGTTACAAGCTTTGTTTAGACTATTTTGATAATGAGGTTTTGAAAATTTTAAAATTCGATCCGAACAAATCCAAAATGCCAATTTTAATGTACAAATACACTGTTCATCCCGATTTGGAAAATTTAGCCATGGTTGGAGAAATAAATGGTTTGTACTTTGCTGGTTTCGAAATGCAGGCAAATTGGGCAATAAAATTATTTTGTGGGACTAAAAAATTGCCTCCCCGAGATCTAATAGATGCCGAATTGTCCAAAAGTGAACTGAGAAGGGAGAACGCAGGTGACAATCAATTTCCTCGTGGCACTTATAATAAGCTGATCGATGAATTAGCTGAAGAGTGCGATCTGCTCCCGGATATGGACAAAATAAAAACGCAAGATGAAGAACTGTACAGAATGATGTGGGAAAATGGAACCCTTCCTTGCCATTTTAGTTTCAATAAGAACAGGGATTTGAGTATTAAAATTTTAAGAGAAGTCGACGAGATTATCAAGAAAAAGTATAAATTTAGTATTGACGAAAGACTTAGCAAGTCAACTGCTCTTTTAGCTAAAAAATTTTCTCAAAATTTTAAAATTCCTTTGCATTTATTTAAAGATTAACTAAGGTTAGTGAAAAAGATATCTGGTTCAAAACTCTAGGCAGTCGTTTTTTTGTTTTGTTAAAATAATAGTTTTTTTTTTAAGATAAGGGTCAATATTTTAAATCACATTTAACAAATTAAATTGAAAAAAAATGTAATTTTAATTAAATTATTTGAATAAAAATTTAGATTTTCAAAAAATGAAACAAAATTAAATTTTTTTTTAAATTACGAATTAGTAATAAAAATTTCTTTCATTTTTTTGATGCTTTAAAAATAAAAAAATGTTTCGAAAATAAATTCGGATTTTTTCTCAGAAAGAAAATTTAAAACTGTTTACATGAGATATCTTATCAAGCAATACCACTAAGTACACTTGACAGCTTTTGACTTTTATTAATGAAGTAGACTAGAACTTTTAAATAATTATTAGCTTAATTTCTAATTTTTGGATTTTTGAAAATCCAAAAATTAGAAATGAAAAGCTGCTTTAATGTAAATTTTGTTTGTTTTATGCTATTATTGATGGAAATTTTGATGTGTTAATATTTTACTTTATTTATTCAGATGCTTTATTTATTTAGATATAATTAAAAGTAAAAATTTTATTTGAAAATCTGTCTATTTCAAAAATGAAGAAATTAATTTTTCGTTTAAAATTTAATTTTCAAAATCAAAATAAACATTGGAATATTTTTCTATAATAGCTAAAAAAAAAGAAATTTATCAAAAAATAAAAAATTTTCAATTGAAAAAAAGAGTTTTGTAAGCTCATTTTGCTCAAAATTAACAGACTAAATTTTTATTTAAAAATTTTATTCAACAAATTTTAAAATAAACAAAATTATTTGTTTTCTTAATAAAATAAAAAAATGTCACTGGGTTTAATTTGGTTATAAAATTAATTTACGACTTTATCTTTGACTCGAATGAATCCATTCCCGAGTCCATGTAAAATCGTATAACCTCAAAAATTTTATTCCACATTAGCTTGATTAATTCAAATGCGCGTAATACTTCATCATTGTTTAGATACGACTCAATGTACAGATCGTCTTCACTCGAGTTCAAAAACCGGTCATCTATATGCACAAAATAGTTTTTAAAAATAAAAAATTTTTCATATTTTTTAATTTTACCAAAAGTCACTGCAAATTCTTCATTAATTTCAATAAGCTGATTTTTCTGAATTATTTGAAGATTTTTGGTTAAAATTGGTCGAATTGCATTTATAAATTGAAATTCAATAATCTTAATGTCAATTGATTAATTTTAAAAGATAATAGCTTAAATTTCGCCTTAATTCTCTTTCTTACTATTAAAACTTTTCATAAAACATCTTAGAAAAATATTAATTGAATACTCCTTAGATTAAAAATCACTTAAGATCATTATAGTAATTGAATAATCCATTTCAATGTTTTAATTCCAATAAACTCACCGAAAAGTACTCCTTTTTTGCTCGATAAATATGGTGTCTCTCACCTAAATGAAAAAGAGTCTTTTTCATTTGGTCTAATTGATCATTTTCAAGAGCATCAACAAACTGATCGATTATGTTCATCACTTTTTTTGAATGTGTCCTAAAACCAAAAAAAATAAATTTTTTGAAAAAAGGTTGTTTTTAAATTCTACCGCAAAGCATGGCTTTTGGAAAGTTCGTCAATTGGCAAAAATTTGAAAGCATCAAATTTATCCTTAATATCAGGCAGAGTTTCAAAGCTCCTTTTAAGAAATTTTATTATATAAAAATAAAAATGAAATAAAATTACTTCATAAAAGCCATTACTCCAACACTATTTAAATCATCTTTGATAAATTTGTAAGTCAATTTTATTGTATTGATTTCCATTGCACTGAATTCATCTATTTGGTAAATGCTAAGCTTCGGAATTGCTGATTCTGTGATTTCGGAGATGCTTTTCGATCTCTTAGTCATGTGATTCGATTCCGATTCAGATCTATTACTTTCATTTCTGTGATCCGACATGTAGTATGAAACTGATCGATTTTGATTCATACTGTTCCAGTTTGAATTATTTTTGTTAAGAAAAACGTAGAAATTATTTACAAATGATTTCTTTGCAGGCACTTGAATGTCAGTCGACTGTTTTTCAGGATGAGTGCTCGACTTGGATCGGGAACAAGTCGACTGACTGGAAAAAGTCTCACTGGCATTTTTTTTTAAAACTTCAACTATTTTTTTATCATTTTTTCTTAGGGAAAGATTCTTGTGATAGTTAGTTTTAAAATCATCTGATTCTTTGTGTTGAAAGTCAAAATTCTCATTGAAATCTTTGACTACACCTTCTTTGTTGGTCGCAATTTCCAATGAAAATGTCGAATTATCGACTCTACTGTTTTTCTGGCCCATTCTTCTTCTAAAACTAAAAATAAATTTTTTAAATAAATTTTTTTTTAATTTAAATTTTTAAAATAACAAAAATTCATTTATATTCGAGGTTTTAATAAACTCTGATTAATTATTGATAATTTAAAAGAATTTATCCACTGTTAAATAAATGTTATGGCTAATAACCTACACAATAACAAGGGATTATCTTTAATTTCCTGGAATCGAATGTGAAAACAAAATTTGTCTGACAATTCTCAAATTACATAATAAAATTGAATCGAATTAAAAAAACAAAAAAAAATGATATCATCTTAAATTTCAAGATTAAGAATGGATCGATTATAATTTATCTTCTTGTGTAAAAAAAATTAAATTAAATTATTATGTAACATTGGATGGTAGTAAAAAAGACTTGAATTTATTTTTACAAAAATTTAAAAATTTTTTTTGAATTTTGATTCAAAATTTTCGTTATGTACTGTTATGTTAAAACAAATTTCATTAAATCATTAAAAAAAATAATATTTAATTGTTCCTCGAATCCGCGATTGAAATTTTTGAAGCAACAATCCTAAAATAATTAAAATCAGCAGGAAGTACTAATATTTCCTTCCGTTAAACAAGCATGAAAATAAATTTAAATCGATCTCCTACGAAACAAATAAAGAGATGAAACAAATTTTTCAGATCTGTTGTCTAATTTTTAATACATGACGAAAAAAATGTGACTAATCGCTTCTTAAAGACTCTAAAATTGAAGTGAATTTCTTTTTAACTATCAAGTTCAAAGAAATCTTCGAAAAATTAATAAAAAATTTCATCTGAAAAAAACATTGATTTTCTGGAAAAATATATTCAAAAAGAATAAAAATTTAAATCTAAAATGATTCCCTGAAAATTATTAAGCGCTGCCTGGAGGAAAAGAATCTTGTTTGTTTTCACGAGAAAGATGTTTTTTTAAACATTTGATTACATTTAGCCAATTAATTATTTTGCTTCCTAAAATATGCATAAAATTGACACGAACTAAGAATAAAATTAAACTTTTTTTAAAATTTGACTAGCAAAAAATTCAGGTGTATTTAAAAAAAATTTGTAAGTTGTAAATTTTTTTCAGTTATCATTTAGTTTATGGTTATAGTTCTTTCGAGTTTTTTTCTGTTTAATTCCATAAATAATCTAGAAATTTATTCTATAGACTTAATTTAAAACTCATCTGTTGAAAAGTCAAAATTATTGAAATTGTTTTTTATAATGTATTATATCAGGAGAAAAATTTAATCTCTATCATGAGATTTTATTTTAGAAAGTAATTGTATTTTTAAAAAAAAAATAATTAAAAAAAATTAGGATCGGATTCTTTTTTAAATTCCTCAAGTTTGACTAATTTTTTTATATTATTAAAATAAATTTTTAATCTGTCTTCGGGAATGCTTTAAAAATGATTAAGATAAAAGGGTATTTTATGTGAATAAATTGCATCTCTTGAATTGATGAAAGATGTTTTGAAATTAATTTTGAATCTGAGAATTGATCTAAATTAAATTCTGACAATTTGAACGTAAATTAATTTTGAATTAGCTTTTTTTCGAAAGCTCTTACTAAATGAAATGTAGATCCTTTTGGTGGCTAAATATTAAGCGAAAATATATTGAAAGAAAATGAATCACAAGAAAAAACGTGAAATTTTAATGAAAATTGTGTAAGAATTGAAAAAATCCCATTAGCTCGATTAAGTAAATCTTAAAGATTTAGAATAAATTTAACAGGTTTTTCAGGTTCAAGATCAAATCGATTGTGATTAGCAAAAATGCAATGGTTAAATTTTAAATGCTATTTTATTTAAAAAAATCGAAAAAATTGTGCCTCTAGCTTATTTAACCAAATAATTTGCTGGGGCGTTGGTCAAATATTACATGACCAGAAAAAATTACTAATAAAAATATGTAATTTTCTTTGAATCAATATAAGATTCCAATTAAATCTTTATCGAACTAAAACTATATCTAAAGCTTAATTATAAGTCCGATCTTATATAAAAGGCAGATATTATTGATACAAAAATACAGAAAAATTCTCAAATTGCAAAATATTTATTTTTGATAGATTTATTTTTATCTAATTTTGAATTTAACTTAATTCAACATTTTAGAACTTTATGATGTTTTCAAAACCATAATAATTACTATATATTATGTTTTAAAACGAATGCAGCCTTAAAAGAAGGTTTCTTTTGCTGTACTAAACTGCTTAGAGCCTCCGCCTAAATTATTTATAAAATAAATAAATAAGTTCAATTATGACATTGTTTTTTATTCATTATTATTTATTATTTAATCTGTATCGAGCTTTAGCTCTTTAAAAAAAAATAATATAAAAATTTTAAATTTATTTTTTATATTATCCACAAATTTTTCGAAGCTTTTTTATCTCTTTCGCCACTTTAGACTAATTGAATACTTAGCTCACAATCCAATTTTTTTAAATTAACCCAAACCAAAATTTTACTTTTATTGGAAAAAAAAATTTTTCTTAGCAAAAAAATACATAGATTATTGCGTGGAAATGTGATTAGAACTTTAACAATGTAATAAAATATTAACTTAAATATAGTTCTATTCAGAAGTTAGTCTATATTATGTTTTACCAAAAAATAAGCTAAGGTAATGATAGATCTATATTTTCATTTCCGTTGGGATATTTTGTTTGTTAGTTATGTTTGTTACTCACAAAACAGACAAAAAAATTTTATTTTTCGTAAAACTTAAAAAAATTATTAATCTTGAATAATTTTTTATAAATCAGATTGAAATTAAATTATTTGATATTTTGAATCTTAAAAAAGAGAAATTAGAATATCAAATGCTAAGTATAAATAAAAGTAAATTAAACAAAACTTTTTAATGAATTTAGAACCAAAATTATTGAAATTAGGTGAGCAGTATTTGATACATGATTTTTAAATTAAATATTGATTTAAATAGACAAAGAACATTTAAATTCTAATTGATTATATGTTTCGCTTTGATCGTTAAATACGATTAAATTATTTTATTAATTAAATTTTTCTATTAAAAATCACTTCTAGAAAGAAATGCTTGGCTTGTTTTAAATATTAAAGTCATTTAAATCAATAAAATAATTTAAAAAATAGTCTTATATTTTAAAAAAGTAAAACAGCGCAATTTTAATGAAAAAATATTAATAAATTTTTCAATTTAGATTTCAATCCTTAAAAATTTTAAAATTTAAATTCTTAACGTTAAAAATTACATAAAAATTTTAATTTTTCTAAATTTAAAGCAAATTTGATTACTTGATTTAAAGCATGACGTATACTAAATAAATTTATTTATTTCCGGATAGATTAGAGTAAAACACTTTTGGTGTTTTTTAATCTTTAATTAATGGGATTTTAATGTGTTTTAATTTTATTTTATTTAAAATCTAATTCCATCGATTTGCTTTTTAGATCATTAACAATAAAGCCAAACAACTAATTCAATTGATCTTCTAGTCTCAACAACGCTGAAAAACTAAAAATAAGCATTTATGTAACAAAAGTCAGACAAATTCTAGATTTTTGATTACTAGATTAATAATCATTTGAATTTTTAGGTTTTATTTTTAATGATAAATGCAATTTTTATTTTTTGATAATTTTCTTAACTGTGTAATTTCTAAAAATGTTCGAATTTGCTACATTATTCTTACATTTCATTAATTGGGAAAAATTAAATTTTATTTAGTCACCTAGAATGCACTTAGTCCCATTGCAATTATAAATTGACTCATTTAAAATGAAAACTCAAAATGTGACAATATTTATCCTCTTCTAGTCATCATAATTCAGTTTTTTTTTCTTTGAAACAATTCAAGAAAATGGAACAGTAAATAAGTATTGATAAAAAGAATAGCTATTTTTTAAAAATTTTAAATAAATGTTAGTCATATCCACAGCTCACCTTAATTCTTCATCAATATTAAAATTAAATAAATTTAAAATTTATTTGTCAAGAAATATTTAAAAAAACAATTATAAGAAAAAGAAAAATAACAAAAAAGCTCTTGTTTCTCTCTTTTTATCTTGTTATTTAGAAAAAATTATGATTTACGTTAGGGTTTGAATTGATACTTAATGTACTTAAAATATTCAAAAAATGTCTGATTTAAAAATTTCTTATCTAAGATGGATTTTACTTCAATTCAATTTTGCATTGATTTAAGATTCTAATTTTTTGTTTAAAAATATTTTTTTAAAATAATAGATAATCTAATGATATTTAGAAAGCAAGAAAAAATAATTTTTACTAATAAAATTAAATAAACAAACCAATCTTCAATAGATACTGAAAAAATTAGTTATGAAATTTGAATTGCTTAAAAATATTATCGATTTTTAAAAAAATACTTGTTATGAACATGCCTGACTGTTTATATAAACAACTCAAAATCAGTATCAAAAAATAAATCGTGATTTAAAACTTATCATCTTTTAAGTAGGGAAATAGTAATTAAGATTTTGAAATTTCTATCTAAAAGTTAACTTTTTCTCAAATGTAATTTACTATTATGTTTTATTTATAAACTGAACTTTTTTACAGTCGATTAAATTGTTTAAAATTTTCATAATGAATTACAATCAAAAATTATTTAAACACAAACTTCCTATAAATAAAAAAGAATTTTTCTACCTTCCTTGAATTTTTATCTGAACCGAACAATTTAGACTTTCTGTTGCTGAAAATTTAGAATAAAGAGGCTTAACAATAAATATTGAATATTTAAAAAATAAACAAATATTGAAATTATTTTTATGAAATTTTACAAAAATCAAATGTTTCAAAAAAGACTTTTTTCTAGAAACCATTAATTACTTCCTTTTTATTTCTAAGTAAGTGAAGTAAAAGTAAAGTAGCTAATAGTTTGTAGGAGGGCTTATTTGATCATTAATTGTGATGCTTCACCAACGCGACATTTTCATTAAATATCAGTTCTAAGAATTCTTATAACTGTAACTGTTTTTGTCAATTAAAATTTTTAAAATTTCCGATTCAAATCATTATTTCTAAAATGAATTTAAAAAATTGCTTTTGACAAAAAAAATTATATTACAAAAACAAATAGAATAAAATAAATAAAAAATAAATAATGCAAAACGATTAGATGCAACGAACATATCCTAATTTGGCACATTTTATGGCATCATGTTTTTTCCGCAAATTTAAAAATTAACAAAAAGGATTGCGTAAAAAAATTTAAGGAAACAAAACATCATAGTTTTGACTAAGCCTTATGTTCAGTTGAATGAAAAGCTAGCTTAGTCAAAGAAACAATTTTATGATATCAGGAAAATTAAGTTTATTGATTGTGTATAATTTTTCGAGCTTAAATTTTATTTTTGCATGATTGAAATTTCTTCAAATTTATCTTTTCTCTTTCTTTTTTTAAATTAGAACATAGTGATATTTTCCAATATAAAAAAATCAGATCTTGATATTTAAAGATACAAACAAAATCATTAATGCTACAGTATAAATTTAAGACTGGCATTTTCCAAATTTTTTGAAAATTTCAAATTGTTAATAATTTTATCTTATTTAAGTCTTATTATTTTATCTTTTATAACAGTTTTTTTTCTAAATATATTACTGAAAAAGGTACTTAGAGAATTAAAAATATATGGAGATATTTGTTAAAAATTATTTTTAATATTAATTTAAAAAAAAGCAAAACGAAGAATTAATAGATCACAAGATCGAGGACTTTCTGCTTCAAAGCTCCTCGAGAAATAATCTAAAATACAAAATTCCTTTAATTTAATCCTAAACATAGCAAACTCTTAGTATAAATTTAATTTAACAATGTAAATACAATATAAATTTTATTTTATACCCTAATTGTACAAATATTTAATACATATTTTAATCATTTTGCAACCATGAGGGCTGAAGAGAAGGCCCGCCATTCGGAAATGCCCTGGAAAATCTTTCCCTAAATTATCTTTTAAATAAAATAAAAAAAAATATAAATATATGACTAAAAATTAAAATTCGTTTTTTTACCTTTGTCATTAATCTTTTATTTAGAACGTGCGGTAAAAAATGAGATAAAAATTGATATTCAGAAGATTAACTTTTCAAAACTGATTTTAAAATGAAAACTAAAATAGTCTCTTTAAAAATGTAAGCATGATTATTATGATTATTTCTCTTTTTTAATAAAAGAAACTTTAAAATAATTCAAATAGGGTTATTCGGTGACAATTGCTGTTTTAGATAAAGAGATAGATTAGATTTGCATTTCTTTATAGTTTATTAATTAAAGAATTGCTAATCTTGTTAAAATATTCAAAGACTTTCGAGAAACTTTATTTTCAAGCTAAAATCTTACTAAAAATTCATCCATGAATCAATAGATTTTATTTGAGTTCGTTGACTTTTCATTTATCAAATAATCTTTCAGTTTTAAATTAATTTAAAATTCTTGATTTCAAAAATCATTCAATCAATTATTTGTCTTTTTGAAAATGTAAGAAATAAGATTGAAATATACTAAATTAAAAATAAATTAAATGTGACTTGATCATTTCAATTTCTAGACAGCTGATGCTAATTAATAATTATTTAGGATATTTTGCCATTCAAAAGATTATTTTGATCCTTTATTTTAAAAATTGTGAAAAATAGAAGCTTATTTTATATAACTTATAAATACAAATATGTTTGAATTTGAATATTTGTTAGACCAAATTCTAATTTAAACCTTAGTAAAATTGGCTCTTGAATAATAAACGAATTTAGAAAAAATCTGATTAAGTGCATGATGTCATTTCTGACAGACAAAATTGAATTATCTTTGAATAAATCAAATTAGCATTCTTCATTTTTTTTATTGAATTTCTGCTTCAATTACAATGCACTTAGTATTCAATTATTTTAAGCATATCAGTTTAAAAAAGTATTATTTGACTTATCAAGAATAAACCCTTATTTTATTGATTTTGAAATTTTTACGAATGTTAAGTTTCTAATTTTTAGATTGTTAGACAACACCAAAATTTAGAAAAAAATTTAAATAATTTCGTATCTTGTGTTAGCTCTCTTAGTATAGCCTTACCGCCAAACAACACTTATTGTGGGTATTCGTCGATGTAGACATTTTGTTCTTCATGTTGTTGAAAATTAAATGACTTCGTAAAATGTCAAAATACCAAGCCAAAAAAATGTTTCTTATTTAAATAAGAGCTTGGATAAAATAAAAATCTGTTCAAAGAAAATCAATTAAAATATTTTCTTAAAAATAAAAAAATTATCTAAATACAGGTATACATTACGATTCTTAAATTCTTAAATTTGCTTGCTTCAGAATTTTGGGTACAAAATAAAAAACAATTGTTTATTTTTCAATCAAATCATTAAATTGGTTAAACACCAAAATGCCAAGATACTCTACTTTTTCAATGAACATTGAATTTCGGAACGAAAAATATCAAATTTTTAGAATTGTTAACTTAAATGTTAAATTAATTAGTTATTGAGAAATTAAATATTATCAAAATTCAGGTTCCAAAAAAATTTATTCAACCGAACGGTTTTTAGATCACTTTTTATCTTAAAATATAGAAGAAAATGTAAAAATTTTTGCATTGATACTGATTAGATATTTCGTGTCAATTAATTAAAATCAATTTGAAAATATATTAAAATATAATTCTAATTAATGATTTTACAATTAAAAATTCTGTTTGCAAAATTAATTTGCTTGAAAAATTTACTGGTGAAAATTTAAATTAAATGAAAAAAGAATGATATTTTCTATGTATTAATGGTTTAAAAAATTAGTTGTTAAGGATATTAAGAAATCCGGTTTAAAAACAGATCCTTTATTTTGGTGTTTTTTTCAAGAAGCTATAAAGATTGATGCAATAAACGTTTGAATTTGATAATCACGTACAAAAACTGCATATTTAATATAAATTTGGATTTATATATGGTTAAATATTTTGTGTTTGAATTACAAAATGTATCCAATGTTGAAATAACATTAAAAAAAGTGCGATGTTTCAAATTATTTTTTCAGTCTCAAATAAAAAAATAATTTTAAGTTGATATTGCAAGCATTTTCATATCTGAAATTAAACTCTTTAGTGAAATAGAATGATTTTAATTTTTATTTTTAAATCTGAAAATAATATTTAAAATTATTTTTTAGTTTTAAAATAGTTCATTTATTTATTTTTTCCCGAGCAAATGCCCATTCAGACTAGAAACATATGAAAAAACTAAAAATATAGTTAAATAATATAAAATTAAATAAATAAAAAGAATAAAAATGAGCATTAAAAAGAAAAAAAAGATAAATAATTCATTTTGATTAAATTTTATATTCAATTATTAAAAAACTGGATCTAGTCGGTTAGGGGAACCATAGTTCACTTATTATCCGAAATATTTTGTTCTCAGGTTTTGTGAACTATTGGTTCACCCAATTTTTTAAATATTAACTTAAAATTATTATTTTATTGAAACTTAAACAAAATATTTGAAACGTCGCACTTTTTCAATGTTATTTCAACATATGAAAGCAAATATACCCAGTGTTGTGGCACGTTGCGGCTCAGAAAGAGATTTGGAACATTAGTAGTAGTAGTAGTAGTAGTTTAACCTGCAACTTAGAGGTTATCTAAGCATAACTCTTAAGTGCTGTAGCAGTCGCTTCTTTTTGTTTCGACATCCAAACATCAAGCTTCGCTTTAAAACTATTCAGGTTCTTTTCATTTACCACATCTTCCGGGAGTTTGTTCCATCCATTCACGACTCTATTTGTAAAAAGTTAAATCTAGGAAGACAATTCTTTACATGTTCACGCGTTAGACTAGCTATTTCTCCTTAATTTATATCTTTGACTCCCAGAATGAATCATTTTTAAATTAAAAAAATTCAAAGCTGTTAAGCTTTTATTCTATTAAAAAATTTAACTTTAAATAAACACTAAATTTTGCTGCTTTTTAAGATATTTTGCAAAAATAATCAGAATTGAGTTGAATTGAAAATTTATTTTATTGTTTCAGTAATTTCATTCAAAGAATTTCATTTTTGAATAATAAAAAACGTAAGTATTTTCAATATATTTTAAAAATGACCCACACCCCAAAACCTAAGATGTAACTGCTACCCAACACTACACTTAATTAATTTTTAAACATTAGAAAAAATACGTTAACTTATAATAGTTTTGTTGTCTTTCTAAAGGAATTTCAAAAAACCTGTTTAAATTGAGTTTACTAATTTATTAGTTAATAATTTAAAGTTATTTAAATTTTTAATTGCTTATTTTGAGTGAGTTAAAGATTTTAATTTAAATAATTAATTAAAATTAAATTAACCTTCTAATTAGAATAAATAAAATTTATTTTTCGAAAAAAATCATTTCTAAAATTAGTTTTTAAAAATATTTACAGCGGTTTTTTTCCGATTCAATCAACTAGTTTGATTTAGAGGTAATCGCTAAATTATAAGTAGTACGGGTTGCTTCTTTGTATGGGTTGCTTCTTCTACATTATTCTTTAACATATTATCAATAGGCTCATCAAGGGCTCTTCTATTGAAAAAGACAATTTTCCTGAAATTGTTGGCTACAAAACTTATTTAATAAATGGAAATGAGCTTGATCCCACAAAAAAGGAAATGTTTTGCTATTTTGAGGTATTGGCACGCATAAACTTTTTGACATACTCAAAATATTTAACTTCTCACTCAATCATGCTAACGTAACTCTAATCTGCAATCCAAAAAATCCAAAATTATTATGATTCTATTAAATAATAAACCTCAAGATAGTCTAGACTCTTACAGATCCACCTCCCTCCTTATTTCCTTAGCCAAATGTCTCGAAAAAATTGTAAATCAAAAGATTCAAGATTGTTCAGAAAACTCAAAAATTCTATCAAGCTGAAAGTATGGCTTCAGAAAATCCAAAACACTCAAGACAGCTTATTGAGATTAATCAATAACAGATAGATTCAACCGTAATCAACTAACTGGAGCTATTTTCTTCGATCGTAAAAAACTTTGAAAAAACATCTTACAATGGTATAATTGCGAAATTTAAAGAACACAACCTTCATAAAATATTTTTCCGATGGATTGAAAATTTTCATACAAGCTGCGCTTTTAGAGTTATCTAAAATGGCCAATTTTCAAGAAATAAATCTATCAACTGTAGAATTCCACTAAGGACAAGTATCAAGTCAATCCACAAAGAATGAAATAATTTTTTATATCTTTATATAGTTCGTCAGTACCTATGTCGACCATTTATTAATCATCAATTAGAATAAAAATCAAATCTATTTACAGGCGATCGATTAAGGTTTATTGTTTTTAAATACTTGAAAATTTTCAAGTATTCCTGAATATCCTTAAGGTAGATTTTTGTATCATGCATTTATCAAATTGGTAAATATAAATTAAAGAGATCGCATCAAAATTTTGAAAGGTGGATTTCTTCAACTAAGTGCATTCTAATTATTGGAGTTTTTAGGCTTAATCCTAATTCAAAATTTGTTCTTTTAATTATTGTTTTTTCAATTATCTGTGCAAAGAATACTGGGCAATTTGGAAAAAAAACAAATTTTTAATTTTATGATATCTTCTCGACGAGCAGAACCCACAAATGTCTGGGTTTTCGGTGCGTGTGCACATTTAACTGAAAATGATAATGAAAGTATATCTGATATTGAATAAAAAGAAATATTTTTAATAAAGTTTTTAAGTTAAAATTTCTCTCATTTTTGAGTTAGAAAAGCGAATATTATTGTTTAAGATTTTTAAAATAAATGGTTTCTTTCTTTTCTTTAGGTAAAAAATTTGATTATTTTTAAGCTTTTTCTTTAAACGGTTAAATAAATTTGTTAAAAAAGTTAATCAAAAATTTTTTAAAATAATTATAATAAAACTGGGATTCAATCTAATAAATATAAATAATATATTAAATAAAGTTTTTTATCCTCTATTCTTTTTAAGCCTTTTTTCTTTTTTATTTTATTGTGAAGAACCATTATTTTAATACAGATAAACAAAAAAATAAATAATAAGGTAAATCCGCAAGCAACCTAGTAAAAAAATTCAAGTCAAGTCTTTTTTTTTTGCTAAATTACACAAATTAAGTATAAGCTGCAAAAAAATTTACCTCATAATATAAATTAAAAGTAAAGACCATCATGGATTCAATTTTATTTGCCAGGCTGTTCATGCAACCCAAAAACAATGAAATATCAATTATCTTCAAATCATCTAAAAATTAAAGATTTTATGATGAAATTGTGAGGAAGAAAGTAATTTGAAAAATTTTCTTTATAAAATTTATTTTCGATGATAATAGATAAAAAACTATTACCTGGTAAGCTAAAAAATTAAATTTTTATGAACTTTTATAAAACTAATTTAAATTTAATTCGTATTTTTTTTAATTCTAGCTAGATACTAAGTTTGTAATTTTTTAGAATATTAAAAAAAGAATAGGAGTCAAAATTCTAAAAAAAAGACTTGACTTGAATTTTTGACTAGGTTGCTTGCAGATTTACCTTATTATTTATTCTTTAATTTATCTGTATCAAAATAATGCTTCTTCACAACAAAATAGAAAAAAAAAAGATACAAAAAGAAAAAGGAAAGATAAGTTTTATTAAGTTAAAAATGATATATTGAAATAGCTAGAGGTCAAACATGTTTAAATGTTTTATAGTTCAAGAAAGAAAGAGGAAATTACACAATGGAGTGTTCGATAAATCTTGTTTCGAAACTTTCTTTATATTCTTCCATCCAACCTGACATTCAATGGAACTGAATGACTCAATTCTGTTTTGACATTTATCTCACTCAACTCAAAAAGTCGATTCGAGACTGTTATGAGCTTAAGTTTATTAAAAGCCTAGTGATGCATGATGGTGAAAGGAGTATGGTGTTTCAACTTCAAATTTAAGATAACTTTTATATTTAAAAAAAACGTTAAATAAGTGTTTAAAGTTACAGGTTAGTGTTAGTTCCTGAGAATCAATTTAAACAAGGAAAAGAATAATCCAAGATTGATTGAAATCAAGAGGAATACCTGAAAAAGCCAAAGACGAAAAAAAAAAAAATATTTTGATCAATCAGTCAAGCCCAAAAAAATAATGCAATGGATAGTACAAAATCTTAAGAAATGTTAAATTGAAGTTAGTTAAAAATTTGATTCAAAGTCACAAAAAAAACCAAATAAGTGGTTGATCTAAAAATGTGGATTAAAAAAGAAATCAGAAGAAGATGACAATCAAATTTTTAATCATGCCAAAAAAATAAAAATAACTCTCTTAGATAAAGAGGCCGTTCAAAAAACATGAATATCTGACTTCATTTTTTTATTTTCGTTTTAGCTATTTTTATGCTAGAAAAATAATTTGTACCCATTTTAAAATGAATAAACTTTATTTCAGGTCGCAAATTCAAAGTAAAATATCAAGAGGTCTTCTCACAAAATTATGACATCAAATCGGGTGTCCATCAAGGTTCATCTTACCACAAACGCTCTTCTCTGTATACTTATCAGATCTAAGTGAAAAGTTGAAAGAAAATCAATTTTAAACTTAGCTCAAGCATAACCCTTAAACGATCTTTACACCTGCTGAAAAAGAAAATCATACGACCGACTGTAATCAATGAACTCATAATAGGCAAAGTGAAATTTCATTTTTCAAATTTGATCCGAACATTTTTAAATGCATTTTTTACAAATTAAAATTAAATTAAATTTAATCGCAGATTTTTTCATTTTTATATCATATCAAAGCTTTATTTTTAAAAAGGATTTTAATTTGTAAAAATGCATTTAAAATTAATCGCATTTAAAAATGTTCGGATCAAATTTGAAAAATGAAATTTCATCAAAAATTTTACTTTGCAATAAAATTCCTTGATATAGTATTCTATCCAAAATGCGCTTCATGAAACACAATGAATACATTAACGACAAAGGCAGACAAAATGCAATTAAAGGCGATCATCAAATGCAAAATTACCTGCTAAAACAGAAATGGTGAAGCCACGACATTTAAAATTGGTTCAATGATACAACGACAAAATAATCCTCAATGGAGAAAACCATCAAGTAATAAACGAAATAAATGACTAAAATCAAATCAACAAAAAAAGACAAAGAAAAACTTGTTTGGATGATAAACATTCTTTCTAAATTTTGTTGCTGCCATAGGAAAAAAATTAAAAATAACTACAATTAAAAATATTCAATTTATTTACTTTTGGACTGTAAAAAAGCTGTGGCATCCGTTACTTTCCTTATTCTGTTGTAAATTTTCAGAAATTAAAAATTTAAGTGCTATCTTAATTTCTATTTATTGACTTTAAATTCGTAAACTACGTCCTTTGAAACCCTTAAGTCATTTTTTTTTGGGAGGCTCAAAAAAGGATGTGCCAATTTTTATTATTGAAAAAAAGAAAAAAGACAAAAAAAACACTTTTTGAGTCGTATGAATCCCAGGATCTCTTAAGACCTCACTTTTTTTTAAAATAAACTAGACCAAATTCTTATTTTTTAAAAAATAATGCAAATGCTAAAGGAGAAAGGATTTTTAACAAAATATAGTCGTCTTATAGATATTAGTAGATATTTTTAAAGCCTTTTTTTCATAAAATTTTAAATAATTAATTTTTTTAGATATTGTTATTATTTTTATTATTTATTTCAATAAAAGCGCTTTGAAGGCGATAAAAAAGCATAGAGTAAAAATAGAATTTAAATAGGGGAAAATAATTATAAAAATACAGTTAAATATAACAAAGTTTCATTAAAATATTTATTGCTCTTTTTTTAGTTCTATTCTTAGTTTAATTTGATAAAAATTCTTTTTTTATTAATAAATAATAAAAAAGAATCTAATATATCGATTAAAGCAAAAAAAAATATAAAGGTATTCGATTCAAAATAATTTTCCAATCAAATTAACCTTAAAATAAGAGAATATTCAAAGAATTCTTTTATTTAATTATATTTAAATGGTTTCTTATTATATATATTTTTCGATTTAATTTTTAGTTTTTAATAAAGTAGATGATTTCAATTCACTTTAATATTGATTAATTCATTTGAATGATATTTTTACCAGTCAAGCTGAAAATTTTAGAGATTTTCTAATTTAACAATAATTTTCCTCATGCTTGTAAAGCAGAAATTATTAAAATTCCTGTTTAAAATTTTCTAAAATAAATCCTTAAAGTGAATTATCGGAGAAAAAAATAAATTTTTAAATCCGAATAACTGTTTCTGTATCATAATTTGCCTCAAAAATAGTATGGCTTTTTGGGCAGTATAGCTTACATTACTACTAATTAACAAATCACTGATGGGTCAAAAAATCTATTACAGTCGTGAAAAAAAGTCCAATTAATCATTTTTTTATAAAATTAAAATGTTAAATTACGCATTTAAAAATGAGCATATTAAAATTTTGAAATTTGATCACGAATTTTACTTTGTTGATTTTTTTATGCTCCATTTTAAATCTTTTTGAATTCTGTTTAACAACTTCATAATTGATCTTTTAGTCTTGAGCTAAAAGCAATTTTAACCAAATGTTGTGAAGTTCGTTTCATTTCGATCTTATAAATTCAGAAAATTTTAAATAACTTTTTTACTTAGAGATAATATAATTCTGTAAAATTATTAAGTTTAAGTAAATTTACTAGTTATAGTAATGATGTAAAATAAATCTTCAAAAAACTCTACAATTTTCTCCATTTTTCATGCCATTGAAAAGTATCCACATCAAGTTTTTGAAGACATATTTTCGGATTAAGCAAACTACCAAACAAAATGCAATTTATTTAAGTTTTTCTAGATTGAAACGATTAAATTTGAAAGAACTTCACAACCCCTATGATAACATGATTATCAATTAATAGTAAAAATAATTTAAATATCGATTATGATCCTCATATTTCTATTAAAATAAAATCAAATTTCCTTATCAAATTTTTAATAAAATAATCTTTTTTTTCAAAATGCGATCGACGACAAAAAGTGGGCTTTTTCTGGATTATTTTTTGTAGTTATATAAAAAAGAAATATGACACTTTTGAAACATTTTTATTAACTCAATCTCTGTTGATAATCATGTTTTATTTTTTATGCAAATTTGATTTAAAAGCAAAAAATCTAAAATGATCTACCGAATGATTTAAACTATTCAAGACCTTACTAATTTTATATTCAATTTTATTTTAATAAAAAAACTATTTTTAACTATTTTATTTAAGTTTTTAATATTTTTTAAATGAAGTATTTTTCGATCGAACTTTATTTTAAAGGTAAGCAAGTCGATCTTTTTTTAATTTAAAATTGAGCGACTAATTCCTAAAATTTTATTTAAATCATATCCTTGTTCAATTAAAATAAAAGTTTAATTTCTAGAATGATTTGAGTAATCAATATTAAATCAGCAAATTCTACGAATTCTAATAAATAATCAAGTAGGAATCGGGAAGTATGACTTGGGGATTAGAAATCGGAATAAAGTAACTACTAAGATTCTTTGGCTTAATATAAAGACCAAAAACATTATCATTTACAATATTTAATTTTAGAAATAAAAATTATTTTTTAAAATCTTCTAAATTGATTTCAAAAAAAGAGGCTTAATATAAATCGTCAATATAACTCTTGCATAAAATTGAATTAGAGTCCGTATAGCCGAATGGTTTCTGTGCTAGGAATGCAATCAAAGGATCGAGGGTTTAAAATCAGCTGAGGGTGGAAAAAATCTTCAAGTACGGGACGCATGTTTAAATCCCTTTCATTGAAAAGGGAGACTGTTGAGATTGCAGAGTAGATGATCAACTCGATGCAGTGACCTCTGTATAAGATTGGAGCCGTTGCATAAAAAGAAAAAAGGTAGATAAAAAATGAATAAATGTTTTTAATAAAAACAAATTTTTGACTTAAAAATCATGAAAATTTAAAAGAGATTTAAAATTAATTTGAAATTAGCAATGAAAATTGCGACATGTTTAAAGAAAGAGAAACTAGTAATGTTTAGTTCGGTATTATATTTATCTGGATTCAAAACCTTTTTTATATTTCTACTCTTGTCTGACTACCGATGGAACAGTCCTGTTCTATCATACTGCTCACCTGATACATAGAGCAAAGAGAAATAAAGCCATATTTCTAATAATTTTAATCTGAAAAACTTGCAAATAAAAATAATTAAATCCTGAAAAATTAAAATCAAAATATATTTATTTTGTACAAAAGCAATTTATGTCTTAAGTTAATGTGAAATAAAATTTATTGAGAAAGGTCCAAAAAGAGTCTAAAGAATTTGGTGTAAGAATTAGATTGGTACCATTTATTCAATTCGAAAAGTATTCCTTTTACTAGAAAAATATTGTAAAAAATTGTTTGATGGTTAAGAAAAATAAATTCAAAATATTTTTTTCGAAAAACTCATTTAATTTTCTATTGTCAACATTGACGTACCGTATCGCCTTGTTTAGCGACGCATGCTTTAATACCATGAGTACGATATTTGGTGCATGGTCTAACATAGATCTCACAATGTTAAATTTTTTATTTTAAAAGTCCTATGGGTCACATAGTCGATACATATTAAAAACGTAGCGTTTATAATAGAAATTCAAATAGAAATGCAGAGTTTAAAAAAAAGTCTTTATTAGAGACTCGGGTTTTAACTTAAAAAAAAATTTAATAAAAAAAATATTGATTTAGTTTATTTTATAGATACGACGTTAGAGTATTGATAAAAAAAATATTAAATATAATAAAAAAGTTTAATTTTAATTATTGACACGGCATTTAAATTTAAAAATTTAAGACAAAAAAGAGAATAAAAAATCAAAATCATAGAAAAAATATTATCAACTTCCATTTTATTTGAATTTTAGTTTTTTAAAAAAAATAAATAAAAACACTTATATTTATATGCTTTTTATTAAGCCGAAATGCCAAAAAACAGCGTGGAAAAGTTTTTTTTTAAGCACACATTTAATTGAGAATAAGAGAGAAGATTTTATGATTTTAACGCTGCTTCTTTATTCAAAATCAAAGTTTTTAATTTAATATTTTTTTATTTTAATATTTTTGTGTTTTTGAGATGACGCGCTTTTGGAAAAATAATGAATTAATTGAAAAAAATATTAAATTTTTTTTAGCTTTAAGTGCTGCCATAAAAATAAAGATTTTTTTTGAAGCTCTGCTTTTCTATTTGAATTTCTATTATAAACGCTACGTTTTTAAAATGTATCGACTATGTGACCCATAGGACTTTTAAAATAAAAAATTTAACATTGTGAGATCTATGTTAGACCATGCACCAAATATCCTACTCATGGTATTAAAGCATGCGTCGCTAAACAAGGGGATACGGTAAAAAAAGAAACTATATTAATTTTTTTAGTAAATATTTTAATTAGAATTGAAACCAGGAATTTGAAAGGGAATTTAGTTCTTCCTTTCAGCAAAATTTATTTTTTTAGAATAAAAATTTGGAAAATCTCGATATTGTCCGAATGCAAAAGTTTTCATTTTAACACATATATTTGCGTTAAATTAATCCGAAAATTTTTTGGAATGAGATTGAGATAAATTAGAAATGCTTTTGCGATTAGATTTAATTAAATTACAAAGCTAAAAAAAGAACTTTTTTTTTTTTCTGAAGGAGCTTAAGCTCGATACAATAAACAAATAACTAATTTGTTTATTTGTTTATCGATTCTAAGTTTCGATTGATTTGGAATCCTTAGATTTAAAAATTATTTTATTAAAACATTCCCAAGAAACATCAAATCTTGTCATCTAAAAAATGTAGATTCTAAATTTCAGACAAAAGTCATCTGAAATTCAGATAAAATTACCCAAGTCGGCATTTAATTAATGGTGCATCAAGTTCCTTCAAGAAATCTTAGTTTCGAAATCTATGTAGAAATGTTGATATCAGAAACAATTTTTATTTATTTTTTTATATTAAACGTTTTAGTTTTAAAATTGAAAAAGATATTAACAAAAATAAAAATAAACTATAGATATTAATAACATTCAATCTTTTAGTAACTCAGTCAAAGACAAATGATTGATGTTACAATATAATTTTATCATTTCGAAATAAATTTGAACAAAAAAATTAAGTATAAAACACTTAAGAAGAAATTAAATGATATGATATTAATGCAAGAGTAGTTAATAGACTTTCAATGCGTCATCAATGCTTAAGAAAGTCTTGCATTTAAATTATACAATGTATTGCATCTTATTTCCTCCACAACACATCAATTTATGTCTAACTGGGTTAAGCAATGAATTTTACTGACACAAATAAAAAATGAATATTTTTTTAAATATAACTAAATAATGTCTATTTTTTTGATTATTTTATTTTCTCTTTTTTTTATATTTACATCGAACAAAAGGTCTTAATTAAAACCAAAATAAATAAATTTGACGAAAAAAATTATTGAATTTTTAATCGAAATAAAAACAAAAACATTACATTTACATTTTGCGATCTAAAATATGTTCAAGTTAAATAACTCAAATTTGCCAAAAAAATCTATAAAAATTAAAGTTATCTTATTTAAAATTGAAAGCTTAAATGGTAGAAACTTCAAAATTGATCTTTTGATTACAAAGAAATTTATTAATCTTGAATAAAAATTTTTTCTTTTCAATTTGAGGCTGAGTTATTATAAAAAATGCATCAAAATAAATGTGTCATCCTTTCAAAAATACTCCAACAAATAAAGGACAACTTAAGGTTCATGATTATGATCACATGATCTAAACTTAATTATTTTATTATATTAATTAAAAAACAAACCTTTTTTTTTTTCTTATTGATCTTTGATTGATTTTTCTAAAAACTCTATTTGAAAGCTTTAAAGACAAAGTTAAAATCCAAATTAAGATTAAAAATAAATTACAGCGAAAAAAAGCGAATATATGTACTGATTAAGATTTTGTTTTAATCTGAGAAAACAATTCAAAAAATCTACTTCCTAATTAAGTGTGATAAGGTTAATTCATTTATCATTAAAAAATTGAAAAAAATACCTTTTTTCAAAAACACAAAATTTTGATTTGATCCTGAACTTAAATTTGTCAAAATAAAGAGAATATTTTTCTGAAAGGTGTTCATTTTTTATTAAAGCATTTTGATTTAAACCTTGAATTTAAGAGATTAAAGATAAATAAGTAATTACTTTTTGCTAATTTAAAGATTGCTTCCTTTGAAAAATAACATAAAGAGAAAAATAATAATCAGAATATGGTAGAATTAAGGTCTTAAAGATATGTCTCGTAATGAAATTGAAAGAAAATCCTTTTGATAGAAAATAGTTTTTAAGATTATTTTTTGTCATTTACTTAGAAGTCAAAAAATTCGTTATCAGTCCTGGTCAACTAATTCAGTAGGATTAATTGGTCAAATAATGCAAAAGCCCATTTAATTGATGTTAAAGCAATACCATTCTAATTATGGTCTATTAAAGTCTAAATATTTTTTGCCAAGATAAAAAAACAATTTTAAAATAATGAGCTTGAAAATTTATATTGTTGTTTTAACACAGACAAGACACATAATTCAGAAATTATTTGAAAATAAAAAGCTAATAAAATGTTTAAATGTTATTTAAATTGTATTTATTAATACATTTAGATAAAAACTTAAATGAGATCGTTAAAAAATCGATTCAGTCTTACAATAGCTTAAGATTAATTTATATTTTCTTGTCTTTTGAATCTTCCTAGTCATATTTTAAATGTGATTTAATTTTTTTTTTGTCTTTCAAATATAATACGTTATTTATCTTTAATCTATTCTAATGAAAATTGCCTTCTTACAAAAATTCTAATAACATATTGATTTGCTAGTCTAGAGTTAAAATTAAATAACTTATATTTAAATTAAATTAATAAAAATTTGAAAATTAAAATTATGAAAATTAGCTTTTTTTTTTTGTTAAAATACCCTTTGTATTTCTTAGTACATAAAATTAAACTAGATAAATGAATATAAATTAATAAATAAAATAAATTACATTATATTTATTCTTAAATAAGATATTCTTTTTAAATAAATAATTTAAAAGGAAGTTGAAATAATTATCACACTAAATTATTTTAGAAAAATTTACTAATTCTCTTCAAATAAGAGCAAGCGTTTTTTTTCGTTATTATCTGAAAAATTGAACTAGTAAATAATTAAATAAAATTTCTTTGATTTTTTTATAAAATCAAGATATGATTTACCTAACGAACTTTGATATTAACATTAGATAAAAGGATGATATTATCCAATTTAAAAATCATTTTATTTTATTTTTATTTATTTGTTTTCTGTCCCGAGCTAGAGCTCCTTCAGAATAAAGTATAAAAAAAAAATAGAGTTAATAAATAAGATAAAATAAAAATAAAGTAAATAAGCTAAAAAAAATGCAAAGAAAGTTTAAAAGACATTTATTGAAATAGGTTGTTGCATGTGACAGAAGTTTACATAGTTGAAGCTTCATTAAAAAAAGAGGCAATAGTAAGGTAGCAATAAAGTAAGGTAGGTATTCAATATATACTGAATTGCTTGTAGTTTTTTGATATTATTTTCTGAAAATGAATTTAAGCAAGGAAAAGAATGGTCTAAAATTGATCCGACTAAACATTTATATAAATTTCCTAGTGTGTTTTGAGTAAGATCCCATTTTTTGTTTGACAGTATCTTAATAATATTTAGCCTTTTATTGCAGCGTTCATTAATTTCGTCTACCAGTATATTAAAATTTAACTTAGAATCAAATTTAATACCAAGAATCTTGTTTTATTTTTGGCTCACTTTTCTGTTTCCATAAATTTTTAAGTTAAGATTATCACTCTCTTTTTTGTACTTAGCAAAGACTACTGAACACGACTTTTCAATTGATATCTTCATTTTCCATTTGATAAGCCATTGTTCTAGTTTGTTGGTGTATTTTTTTATCTTAGTGTTCTGTGACCAACCTGAAATTACTGGTCATCTAATTTTCTTAGAAGTAATTTGTCATCTATTTCTAAAATTGATCGACTTTTTCATTATTTTACCTTTGAAACATTTTAAAAATTTAATTTACATAAATTTATGTAAGATTACGTATAAACTCATATTCTCAATTAACACGTATTTATAAGAAACTTCTTTCATTTAATTGATCAATTTCTATTTGAGAAATCAGTCACATATTTTAGATTCTGATTCAAAAGACAAAATACTCTAATTGAATATTATTTTTTGAATGCTCAGTGTTCAATTGAGAAAAATTCGATTTTTGAACCTTTTTGTATTAA
This sequence comes from Brachionus manjavacas, assembly GCA_019054805.1. Lineage (NCBI taxonomy): Eukaryota > Metazoa > Rotifera > Eurotatoria > Ploima > Brachionidae > Brachionus > Brachionus manjavacas. The sequence goes on along the minus strand of JAHQIY010000003.1, from coordinate 7,519,541 downwards.
AATAAAAGTGAACAATTAAAAAAATTAATAATTCAGAAAATCTTTAAAAACTTCATTTGATAAAATTTTATGTCAAAACTTTTCAATTCAATTCACCATGACTCTTGCACCTTTTCTTTTAAAAATAAAGACAAAAAAACGAAAAAATTTCAATTTATTTTGTTTAGAAAAAATTCAGACAACTTAGTGATAGGTAAATTTTAGAAATCAAATTTTCCTTTGTAGAACATTTATGGAATTTGATGGCACTCTTTGAAATTAAAAGCGAATTAGTTGAAACACCATTTTTACAATATCAAATTTTCTAAAATGTTATTATCTGTAAAAAATAGGGTTAGAATGGAAGCATATGTTTATAGACGCTCATTGAAGTCAATGATGATTTTCTAAGTCATGTTTTATTTTAAATAAGAGAACAAAAACTTGAAATCGAATTTTAAATTGGAACAGATTAAAATTAGAATTTATTTAAAAATTATTTAAAATAAATTTAAAACAACGTTAAATTAAAAATTTGACTTGTCAAATTGCACAATTTTCAAAGCTATTATAAGGCGCTTGCATAGATGCATATGCACATTGTATCAGTATGAATGAAATCTAATTTTCCAATCTAATCTATTAAAAATTTTGTTTGAAAAAAATTAAACCGGACTATTTTACAAACATAAATTAACTTTAATTACTCGTCTTGAGGATAACCTGAATTTGCTGCATGGTAGACATACTTGCTTCTGTTACAAAACAAATAGATTCCAATAATCAGAGACAAAATTGAAATAAAAAAAACAACCGCAAGGAATACCAGAATTACCATGATACAATTACGATCGGACAATGAATTACAAAACAAGTAGTTTTCCCTAATTTCCACTGCTTCTTTCACTACTTCTTTAGGCTCAGATATTTCGGAGTATGTAACATGGCTAGTAAAATTATCTTCTTGCTTGCTGGTGAATTCTTCGACTTTTTGCTGCTTCAAATTCACTTTAGCCGGTTGAGGAGAAACTAGTTTCCAGTACAAACAGGAATTGTTAACTAAATTCAATTCTATATTTGAAAAACAATCTTTTACCAAGTTTTGAGGGCAGTTTATCTTTGACTCAATTAGTGACTTTGATCCTACATTTGGATCTTTTTCGTTTAATTCCAAGTTTTTTATTTCCGCAAAGTATTTGTTCGTTTCCTCAAAATATCTATTTAAATTCTCTTTTTCTGTCGACAGACATGGCTTGTACCATTTAGCTGCACGGCTATGAGTCGATGAGCTGATAAAATTGGCATATTTGACAAAGCAATTGCATCTCTGGTCAGGGTTTATGTTTATCTGTGTATCGCATTTAAAGTAAGATAGCAAACACACATCGTCATTTTCAAAGTTGAACCAATCTGCATCAGCTTGACCGATCATATCAAGTCGACTCAGACTCAAAGTATGCTTGAAAGCATTTAGATCAAAACTTTTGAATGGATTGTAGGAAGCATAGAGCTCTTTTAAATTTTTCAAACCAAAAAAAGTGTCTTTTTCCAAAGCTTTTAATTTGTTATAACTCAAATCTAAAATCTCCAAATTTTCTAGATTCCTAAAAGCTCCATTCTCGATCTTGTCTATTCTATTTTGACCAAGTTTCAAAATTCTTAGACTCGTCAAATTCGGACCGAAAATTTTCGAGTTTATGTTTTCCAAATTGTTGCTCTGCAAGTTTATTTCGAGCAAAAATTTAAGATTATTAAAAGAACTCGAATCTAGGGTATCGATCTCATTAGAGTTTAGATTAAGGACTCTTAACTTGGGAAAATTTTTCAAATAATTCAATTGATCTAAGCCCTGTAAATTGTTATTTTTGAAAATTAATTGTTCCAAATTTGTATAAACTTTGCTGATGTGAGCATCAAAATCAGGATTTTGGTGAAATTTTGAATTAGAAATTTCCAAATTTTGCAGACCATCTAAACCGGGCAAAGTGTCAAAATTCCAGTCGAACTCTATCCCATAAAGCTTTATGGATTTTATATAAGGATCAACCTTGTTTTCCATTTCCTTCTGATTGGGATATTTGGACTCTTGAGAGAAAACGATTCGGCATTTTCCTTCAAAGCTTTCACATTCTATACAATAGCATCCGATAGTCAGCTCATTTATGACCGAATTGCTGAAAGCGTCTTTGTGAAATGTAACTTGATTAAAAGGTCCCTCGATTAGGAGTATGTCGGTGGTCTTTAAGTTAAAAAAGGCATATTTTTCCACCCCAAAATCAAATACTTCTGGCAGCTCGAGTACAATTGTTTCTATGGTTTTGGTACTGGACTCGTCAGTGAATGCAAACGAGGGTACGTAGAGAAATTTTCTCAAGGTAAGGCGTATAAATGGCGAGTTGAAAACTTTAAAGTTCGGAAAATATAAATAGAACATTTTTTTATTGTTATTGTAGCGTTTTTTGTTAAGCTCAAAGTTGGCGTTAATGTCACCATAGTCGTCGAAATCGACCAATCGCTCGAGAGTGACATTGTCGTAAAATATAGGTCTGAGAACAGGATCCAAGTCCTTGGTCTCCATTCGGATTATGTCCGAGATGAAGGAGCAGTGAAGTTGAAGATGTTTTGTACACTGGCAAATTTGTTGTCGTCTGTCCTGAGGAATAGGTGCACAAATGGTGTTCGATACCACTGCTTGCGAGGAACCAAACAAGAAAAGGACAAAAATTGTACACAAATTTAACACTGCCGAATTGCACATCATTCCATTGTTTTACTAGAAAAATCTAAAAAAAATCACCTAAGTGCCACCAGTATAAAATTATAAGTTAAGTATAAAAAATTTATGACATTTTGATTAATTTTTTTTCACAAGATTTGTTTTATTTCAATCAATATTTACACTGTTTTAGATATAAATCACAAATTTTACGTAATCCTGCTACTGATAATTAAGTTGTTGCCAAGTGCACGATAAATTCAATAAAATTTGTACACATTAGATATTTTTAATTAATTTTTTTCTAATATAGAATCACAACTGGTGTTATTTTTGTATTAAGAAAATAATTATTTTTTTTACTATTAAATTTTAGCTTAAATCTGTAGAAAAAAATAATTAATTATAATATACTGGGCGTATATAGAATGTAAGCATTAAAAATTAGTAATAAATTCGCTATTCTAAACTGATTAAGTCAAATGTTTGATAAGCCAAAATATTTTAATTGTTTTTAAAAATTTTGTTTCTTAGACCTTTGATTATAAAATTACTCCATACCTTAGGGAAAATATAAAATAAAACAAGATATAAGAAAATTTAATTTTTAAGAAAAATTTTAAAAATGAGAAAAAACATTTAAATTTTAGAATTGTGAATTGTTATGTATTAATATAGTATATGAATTAGTGGACTGGATTTAAATTTTGTTTAAATTATGGACAGCATTTAATTTAAAAATTTGAATTATGTTTAAAATTCAAATTATGAAAGAAAGTATAGATTGAGGGTAAAAAAATTTGAGACAGGCTTTGATTGCCGGATGAGTAGCATTCAAGCTAATCGGCTGTAAAATTCTGCCTAACAACACAATCATTGTTATTTTTTTGGAAAGCATAGCTTTAAATAGTATTTAAGGAAAATTAAAATTGAGCTTTTAAAAATACATTATCTTATTTTCTTGTAAGAAGATAATAAAGTGAGAAAATTTAAATTACTAATTCCTTTTTTATCATTTAGCTTAAATTATTATCTAAGAAAATGTCTTGGATGTGATTGTTTGTTATAAGAAATGCGGCTACTGTAATTATTTTTTGAATTAACTTCACCTTTATTCTAGCATGTGTAAAATTATTTAAAAAGGTTTATTGTTTTTACCAATAAAGAATTTCAAATTTTTAGAAATTCAAAAAAAGAAATTTTAAGAATTAACAAGATAAAGCGGTTATCAAAATTTTAAGATAAAAATTAAGCATATGAAAATGCTCGAAAAGTTACCATAGAATCATTTAATTAATGAAATTTTGTCATTGAAATTTTTATTTTAATGACTAATGTATTTTCACTCAGTGATAGAAATTTTTTGTATTTATATTTTTTTTCAAAATCTATACCATTTTATATATGGAATTTTATGTCATAATTATGTACTCTGATTTTTTTGTTTTTGCTGAATTTGTTTTTATGAAATAAGAGACAATTAGTTACAAAAAATATATTTAAAATATTTTTACAACAATTAATGCAAATTACAGAAAATATGATGTGTTCGATTTTTTTTTGAATAAGTTAAATTAATGTGACAATCGATGATCCATTTTTGTGCAAAAAAGTTAATTTTTTTAAAAAATTTTGAAGAAATTGCTCCTATTTGCTCTATTTTTTTTTCAAATGTACTTAAAAATTAATTTAATGCTTCTCACTAAAAAAATTAGGAAAATAAGTTTTAAAAATTATTAAGGGAAGCATCAAATTAATATAAACTACTTGTTTTTAAAAAAAAAAGCAAAAAAAATAAAGATTGATAAAAACAACAATGTTGGCTAAGATAATTTTAAAATAGCACCCTTAGAAAAATAGATAAAACCTCTTAAGAACAGATATATTTAAATAAATATTTAGGTATAGTACATAATTAAAAGTATACTTTTCATCATGTTCAAAGAATCTTATAATGATTTATAGATTACACTTTTGAGCTACTGTTCTATTTTGTTAATTTTTAAAGTTTCGACAAACAAAATTTTTTTAATTCGTTACCTTTTCTAAATGATAATTTTGACCTTGTAAGATTAGAAAAAATTTAAAATCAAAAATAATTGATCAAATTTTGATTGATATACATTTATTTATATTTATATAAAAACGCCAATAGATCAATTTTTATTTGTGATATTTATTTTTAATCTATTGATTATAAAACAATTTTACATAATGAAATATTCTAACTTTTTAGATAATCAAATCAAAAAATCAATTTATAGTTAAATGAAAAAAAGGTCCCAAGATTTAAAATTTTCATTAATATTTCTTACAATTCTAAGGAAAATAAATAAATTTCAAATATTAACTTAAAAAAAAATAATCAAATAATTAAAGAGGGCAAATTTAACAAAACGGACTTTCTATAAGATTCATAGTTTAAAAGCATTAAATATATTAAATAAGAAACTATAAATAAAAAAAAAAAAATTGATTTTTACTTATAACTTTTGAATAGGTCGTTGGTTTAAATCATTAATGTACTCCAAATGTTCAGTATTTCTTCAATTGGAATTAAAAATGAAACTCTTCACTTGGAATTGGAAATTATTTGAAAGCTTGCCACATAAATTTTTAACTATAACTCTCAGCAAAGAATACTGAATATAAGCCGACGACATAATCAAAGTTATGAGTTAAACTAAATTTTTTTAAAAAAATACAAAAAATGCTTTAAAAAAATACGATCAATCTTATTATACTTTTTTATTCATTCAAAAAATAAAAATAAAAAATATTAAATTTTCTAATGATCGTTATTTTATCTATTGGGCAACCTTGAAAACTTGATTTAATATTTGAATAAATAAACCATTTTCATTTTTATTTTTATTTTTCGAATATTTTTTTGACAAATAATCGCTATTTAAACATTTATCTCACTTTATTATCTTATCCTAGGTAAAATCTTTTTAATCATTATTAATGGTTTACTACTCTCTTCTAAATCGGCTTTTGATTTATTCTTCTTATATTTTACTCTTTATAATAAATTTAGAGTACTTACTAAGAAACTTGTTTAACTATCTCAAAATTTAAATCAAAGACATTTTATTTTCGGTATCGTTGGAACAGTTACGCTAAATCAACTTGAAATTTTTTGAATTATTTTTCATTGTTCTCAAGTGGATTCAAAGGTAAAGCCTCTGACTTTTTTATTTTAAATTCGAATAATTTCAATTAAAAATTTTAGCTTAAACCAGTGCTAGAAAAAATAAGCTTTTTTTTTAAATTTAATATTTTTTTCTTGCTTTTATTAGAATTTCAATGAATTTAGCTTGTATTCTGAAATACTTGAATTTAAATATTGCATCCAAAATTTGGCACTCTCAGCGATTTGACTGATTTTTAATTTCATTCTTCCATTTTATTTTGAAAAAACTTTCAAAATTGTAGAGCAAATCAACCTCCTAAGTCGAGTAAATGAGCTTTGGTTACCTGTAGCAATATTCTAATTTAAGCTAGCTAATTCGGATTTTTATAGAAAAAAAAAATTTATTTTAGAATAGAGAATGGACCCTATTTTAAAAACTTAAAATTTCACTCTAAGCTTATAAAGCTTATTAACAAATTAATTTAAAAATTCAGCTAAAATCAATAAAAATAGACGAAATTTTAAACAGGGATAAGAAATTGGCATAAGCTATTTGTGGAAAATAGAATTCGTCTTTAGAAAAAATTCTCCGAATGATTAACTAAATAAATTTTTTGTTTTTCTTTGAGGCTCTGTGTGCTTAAATATCAGCAAAAGTAACATTTAAACAAAAATTTACACATATATCGGCATAATCTATTGCCATCAGGCATATCAATGGATAGATTTTCTTAACAGGTTAATATTCTAAAATGATTGATTTTCAGGCTCGCAAAAAAATAATGAAATTGTTAGCATATCATTCCAGAAATTAAATAAACTTTTCTTATTTAGTTCGAATTGATTTAATTAAGATTTGTTTGCTGTTATTTAAAATCCAATTCATAAAAAGCCGCACATGGCTCTTATTGATCTATAAATTTGTTTTTCTAGCAATAGACAACAATTCGATATTTTATAAACAAACAATTTAAAAAATACTTTTAACCCAAAATAATCTTATAACTAATTTATTTGAATTTTAAATTACTTCATTTGACTTATGTAAGTTTGGTAAAAAAAATTTAATAATGATTGATTAAATAAATTGCATAAAAATAATTTTAATTTAAATAAAAATAATTCAAAAAAAAATAATCAAAATTTAATCTCAATACATTCAAAACAAACCCTTCAAAAAATAAATGTAATCAATTCTGTTGGATTTTTGGCAGTTTTTGTTTACCCTTGTTTCCATATCCCTATTAAAGTGTTTAAAAGAATAAAAATTAACTGGGAATAGAATGCCATAATGAAAAATGCCATTTGAATTTTATAAAAATATTAAAATTATGCTTTTTTTCTAAGCCTTTAAACAATTTTTCAATATTATGGAAGAATTAGTGTTAGATTTCAATAAAAAATTGAATTATTTTCTCAATAGGATACTTTTTATTAAAGATAAATTATTAAGTCATAAAAAAAATATTCTCCATCTTCAATCATCTTAAATCTATAAAAATATTATTTTAAATCTCAAAAACTGTAATTATAAAAATAAATTATCAATAAATACAATTAGACTAAATTAAAGATAGGAAACTTTTAAATAAGTCATGATTCGAATTAAAAATTTATTATATGGTACGACTTTTTTTTAAGTGCATCCTTTTATTATCTAATTTGCTATCAAGTTTCATAAACATGACCAGTGTTCACCGAATATCAAGTATCAATAAAATATTTTCTAATAATTTACGACTAAAATCAACAAACTAGACAAAATTGTATTGATAGTGGAATTAAATATTATTAAATTGTTAATCTCTATGTTTATTCACTATTTTTAATCATTTTTTAACTCTAGTTTATTATATTAAAAAACATCATTTAAAAATAAAATTCAAATAGGTTATTACGTCACTAGAAATAAAGAAATATATATGGAAATATGATTCGATACCCTAAACTAAAAATTAAATAAAACATGATTTAAATCCAACTCAAATAAGTGATGGCAATCATGATCGACCCAAATAGGACTCGTTAAATGTTTACCATAGACTTGATTAGTTTGGGATTACACATTGAGTATATTTTTACAAATTTTTGCATTCATTTTTGCGAATATGTCGTGAATAGACGACTTAAATCGCTTTAAAAAAATAAATGGCTTAGCATAGAACAGAAAAAATTAGCAGCTCGACTCAAATTAATTGATGACAAATATATTTTGTTTAAAGCATTTTTCGAACCTGCCTCTGTACAAATATACAATTGAAATACTTTTTCATATAGGCGAAGGAATGATTTTTTATTTTTGCTTTTGTTTTTATTTTTATTTAATTAATTACGTAAGATTGCTATTGATACCTAATGAACATCGAAACACTTTGCCTCATTATTGAATGGTGAAATTCTTATTTAATACTAAATAAAAAACATACTAAAAAAAGTATTTTAGATGACCTTTGCTGATACTTTTTTGTTAATCTTTACGGATTCTAATATTTTAAGTCTAAAGCAAAAAAGTTAATGTTTTACGGTCCATTTTAGTAAAATTTTCAAAACTTATTTTAGAGTTTGCTTATAATGAATTTTAAATAATTTTTGAATCATATTCTTAAACCGATATGTAGAAGCCATGTAAAACTTTTCAAGAAATTTAGTGTATAATTTTATTGAATATGAAAACTTAGTTGACTTTGGAGTTGTTATTTGACTATTTATAAAATTCTAGCTGCAGCATATAGTAAACTAACAAAAAAATGATAAATTCATTAAAGAAAGAAATGTGTAAGAATGATTTGATAAATTTTTGATGGTACTTCAAAAAAAAGCTTGTGGTAGAACATAGATCAAAATATCAAGTTAAGAAATGTTGAATTTAAATTTATATAATTAAAACCAGATAACTAATATTTATTTTTCACTTTGAAAAAAATTTTAACATTTAAATTTTTTTTGATTAAAGCTGTTATTGAACCAATATATAATACTTTTTTAGATAAATTTTTGTTAATAAATGGAAATAATAAATTAAAAAGCAAAGCAAAATTTTTTTTTGTGTAAACAATGATTTAAGTCTTAAATTTTGCCAATGTTGTTCAAGTATAAAAGAGTCTCGAAGAATATTTTTTGTGTATTGTTTTAATCTTCTTATAAACAATAAGCTTTTTAAATTGATATTAATTAAAAAAATTTGCAATGCTCGAGTTAAAGAGCAAGTAAAAATTGATGGTATTAAATTAAATTTATTCTATTAACTTGATTTAATTTTCAGTTACTTTAAAAAATACAATTAATAAATAGATATCTTATAACTCTAACATTTTAAAAATAAGAATATACTTGTAAAACTAATTTTCCATCAGAAAAAATTGCAATTTAAAAATTATAGCATTTGACTGACTTCACATTTCTAAACAGTTTTAGGCTTCATTTGTTTATTAAATTAATAAATAATACAGCCTCGTAAATTTTTCTATTATGCATTGTTAGATCTTTAAAAATTATTTATTATGGCTTTTTTTAATTTTAAAGGACTCTTCTAAAAGTGATTGTCAGAAATTAAAAATTCTATCGTTTTTTATGAAAAATATTTAGATTTTTGTTATCGTTAATTAAAATATTTTTTGGCGATTTGGATTACTTAAGTCCAGCCAAAGAAAATAAATGTTCATTTTTTAAATAAAATCACGTTCAAAAAAATTTGAGCATTAATTTGATCGTTTAATATTAAAAATTGACAGCCAAGTCAATCAAAATATTGGGTTCTTAGATATCATCTGAAAAAATATTAAAAATTGTCACGCAAAAACAGATTTATTGAGATTATATTAATTTGAGAAGATTTATTAAAGAAAATTGAAATTATTTTTTGGTAAAATCACAGATTTTTTCAAATATTGATATTTCTAATAACTGATTATTGAAAAATGAAAAAAATCTTCAAAACTTACAAGAATCCATTTCAATTAGAAAAAAAATAACTAGCACATTTAATTTCTTTAATCAATAAAATTATTTCTTTAATAAATATATTGAAAATGAAAAATTTTATTTTTCAGTATATAAAAAGAAATAAAAATGCAAAATCAATCGCCATAATAAAAAACTATGCCGGATATATTCTGACCAATTTTTTAAAATTAATGATCAAAAAAAAAAGTTTTTTTTCATTATATTTCAATAAAAACAGCATAAAAATCCTCCAATTTTTTTGTTTTAATTTTTTGTGTTTTAAATACAAAATGTATCCAATATTGAAATAGCATTGCAAAAGTGCGATGTTTCAAATATTTTTTTTTTACTAGCTTTAATTAAGAAATATAAATTTAACCATCGAGTTGAATGGTTGATGATTAAATCATTGATGAATTTCATTGATATATAAAAAAAATCAATTTCCAATATTTTTAAAAGAACCCAGTGTTATCAAATTTTTTATTTTTTCCTTGAAACCTTGAGTCTGCTTCATCCTCTTACACAAAATCAATTATTTTAAACCAGATGAAAACAAAATTTAGAATTAAATGAATTCTTGTTGGTTTAAGCTTCGAATAAAGGTTAAAAAACCAAATTTATTTTCTTTATCTTAACGGTCGACTTTTAAACTTAACTGATTTAAAGGATTTGCTGTTTAAATTGTTATATTATAACTCATCTTGCCTTTATCCTTTAAAAACTACAATATGATAACAGCTTCCTAATTTAAAATAGCGAACTCGATGGTTTAATTTATTTTTCTTAACCAAAGTTTTTACTTTAAAAAAAAAAATTTCAAATAAAAATTAAACTCGTTCTATTTCACCAGAGAGTTTAATTTAAAACTTGAAAATGTTTGCAATATTCACTTAAATTTTTTTTCAATTTAAAACTGAAGCTTCCAAAAACTCTGCAATTATCTTTAAAATGCTCACCATCATAAAACATTTGATTAATTATGGAATAAATTGCAGAATTTTTGGAGAGCTTAGAACTAGTTTGTACAACTATGTTCAATATTGTACTTTTTGCAGAACCGTTTTGGTACAATTAGAAAAAAAAAGATAACTTGTTTCTTTTTTGTATTAAAATTTCCTATTTCCTATTTATAATTTTTGGGCTGTTGTATCAATTCATTAAGAAGAATTTTCGAAGTGGCAAAGTAAAAAAAAGAATCCAAATAATTAATTTTCATTACTTTTTTCCAAAGAATATTCCGATTGTAGCGATAAAAATGTGAAAAATATGGCTTTTATGCTTTTCAGCAAAGAACTCTTGATAGAATGTTTTCCTATAAAACACTATGGTAAATGAGCCTAACCGGGTAACCTATTTTTATTTTATTGCATATTTCGCACTCATTTTATTCAAAAACTCCAAAAATGCTCACCGAATTAGACCAGTTTTTTCTAGTCACCCCTTTACCTCCTGCGGTTAATTGGGTGAGGCCTTATTGGGTGAATTAGGTTAACCCAGTTACCCCTGATTTTGTAGATATTTAGCCCGAGAACTAACCTCTTTTTCAGGATATTCACCGAATTCACCCAATTAGCCCAATAAGAATTAAAAAAAGAATTAAAAATGTCATTTTAAAAAATATAAATATTTAAAATATTCTTTATTATTATTATTTTAAATATAAATTCTTCTTCTTAATCTTAAATATACGCTACAACATAACTATTTAGAAAAAAATTTAAACGAATTATTAACGAATTCAAAATAAATTTTATGTTTGATTTTTTTTTAGTTAAAAAGATCTGTCTCGGAATGTTGTATAAATTTGAAGCTTGAGTAGTCTTCAATTTATTTTCAAAACCATCTTTTTTTGCGTTATCAAGATCTTCCATCGAATACTTTTTTTTTAACTTCTTTTTGTTTGATCTGATTCATTTTTGATAATACAGAATGGAAATTTTTATCAAATAAAATCATATTATTTTTGTAAAAAAAGGACAAACAAAATTTTAAATTTTTCATAAAAAATGACGTCATTGTGATCATTCAAAAAAACTTTGAATTAAAAAAAAAGTGTTAAAAAATTTTTTAAGAATATTTCAGATATATATTTGGATTCCTCTCTTCAAGATATACAAGAATATGTGAGTTGTTTAAAAAAAAAATAAAACGACTGATATATTTCGGTTTTTCAAATTTCACCGAATTTACATTAAATAGATTTAGGCTGTGTTACCATATTCATAATTCGTCAGAAAATTTAAGAATGAAATTAAAGAGAAATGACTCAAAAATTTTAAAATACAATTTAAGAAATAGTGACAATCTGATTGAACGTATGTCAAAAACGGCTTATGGTAAAAAAACTTTTTAATAAATTGATGAATAGCTTTGTGATTAAGAGATAAATATTGAAGTTTGCAATATTCAAGGTTTCTGTATTCAATAACATCAATTTGATACTTACAGATTTGAAGAAAAAATTTAAAAAAATTTAATTTAAATATTTCTTTTACTTTTTTAAATAATTTTTTTAAAATCAAATATATAAATTTTAATTTTTTTTAATTTAAAATAAATATTTTATAAATAAAGTGTTATTCGGTCTTTCACTAGATGGAAATCACCATCATACAATTCATTTATAGAATTGCACTACTATTGACTGAAGCATACTTATTTCAAGAACTTAGAATTTTTGTTTCTAGCATTTAGAATACTGAATACTTTTTTACTTTTCAACGTTTGGAATTGATATCCTAAAAATAACAAAATCAAATAAAAAATTTTATTTGAATTTTTACTGGGAATTATAGGTAATCGATTTTATCAAACTTTACAATCAGAAAAATTTTCTTAATAATTCGAAGGACAAATAAAAAACAAATAAAAAAAAAAAACAGGAAAACTATTTTTGTCAATGTTAGCAAACAAAATTAAATTAAACTAAAAGCTTTTAAAAGTATATTTACTAAAAATTTGAAAAATTATTTGATTAATTAAATTTCATTTTAAACAAAAATCGAAAATTTCTTAAAATGACGGATAATTCATTAAATGATAGAAAAATATCTAATATTTTTCGAGAATGGACCGAATCTATAACAATTCACGGTTTTCCAAATATTTTTCGAACAAAATTTAAATTGGCTAGATACATGTGGATTTTCTTTTTCCTAATTTCAACTGGATTTTGCTTTTATATCATTGCATTAAACATCATAAACTATTTAAACTATGATGTTAATACTAAAATTAGAGTAATAGAAAAAGATTCACTTCCATTCCCAGCAGTGACAATTTGTAACAGTAATCCTTTTGTTACAGATGAGGCTTTGGAATTCGTTTCGTCATTTTTACAAAATAATAGTTTAATAAACTTTACAAGAACAAGCCTTTTTGATGAAATTTTTCCTGGAAATTATTCAAGACTATATACTAATTATAATATGATTCGTTATATGGCTTCAGTTTTATTCAAATCAAATACAAAAGAAGCTAAGCAAAATTTAGAAATTCCTTTCAATTTATTTTTTTTAAGCTGTATGTTCAACATTCAATATTGCGATCAAAGTAATTGGACATGGTACTTTGACACAGACTTTGGCAACTGCTACCGTTTCAATGTGAACCAAAGTGGTGAAGTAAAAAAATCTTATCAAGTTGGAAAATACAATGGTTTGATGCTAGAATTGTATGTTGGAATTCCAGATGATCAAAAAACTTTAAGTCTATCAACTGGAGCTCATGTATTTATTAATGACAATTTAGTCAAGCCAAATATTGGACAAGGATTAGAAGTTTCACCGGGATCTTATACAAACATTATTATAGAACGTATAAAAAATACGCAAATTCGTGAGCCTTACAGTGATTGTGTTGATAATTTGAATACAATTGACTCATTTGATTCAGAATATTACAGAAAAGTGTTTAGATCAAATTTAACTTATAGTCAATTTGAATGCTTCAATGGCTTCATTCAGTCCGAGATCTACAAAAACTGTAAATGTGACGACATAAATAGCAACTTTATAGGTGAAAATGGAAATCCGTGTGATGCTTTGGATGAACAGCTATGTTCAATTAAAGTTCGTAACGAGATTACAGTATCGAATTATAAAGATATAGCAAGTAAATTGTGTCCTTTAGAGTGTGAATCCATCAACTATGATTGGAAAAAATCAGAGGGCAAATATCCATCTGCTTCATATGCCAGAGATTTGGCAAAAAGTGATAAAATAATGAGATTGTTTGAAAATCGATCAGATATAAGTACTGAAGAACTACGAGAAAATGTCCTAGCCATAAATATTTATTATGAAAGAATGAAACAAATGGAAATAACTGAGAATGCAAGTATTACCTGGGATGGCCTGATCGGAAGTATCGGAGGAACACTTGGATTATTTTTAGGAATGAGTGTACTGAGCTTTGTTGAATTTATCGACCTAATTATTCAAATAATTTCTAGAAACTTAGGAAAAAATGAAACTAATGTTCTTTTCTTTAAAAAAAGGAAAGAAAATAATTGGAAAATTTCAGAAGGCTTTTATTTTTAAAATTAAAATTCTATTTTTAATATATAGCATTTATTATTTTCTTAAATTTCTAAGAAATCAAAAAATTTAGCTAAAAGGAATTTCATTTTAATCTTTTTAATGCTGTATCATTAAAAGATAGTAGAAAACATTTATTAAATAATTGATTCTTTAAAACCCATTTTAAATTTTAATGAATAATTTTAATAAATAAAAATTTTATTTTTTAAATTTCTATACAAATTAACATGTTTGAAAATAATTTTTTTTTATTTAAAAAGTATAATTTTTAAAAATGGACACGTAATATCTAATATGCAAATGAATACGTAATATTTGGCAAACAAAGTTAAACCAACTGGAATCGAAATAAATGAGACCAAAACTAATGTTATGTGCATCAACACAAATTAGATACCCCTATTACCATCGGTGATACGTAAATAGAGTGTGTAGGAGAATTCACTTATTTAGGAAGCACCATCAGGACAGCGATGGGAACATAGATTCATTAAGTGTGAATCTGATTGTTGGGGGATGTGTGAATCTGACAAGAAAAACCTGAACATCTTCCACACTGGAAGCCTGCGGAGTACCCTCGGGATACACTGGTCTGAGACATTATCGAATGCTGACATTTACAGTAGAACAAATTCAGAGCCATTAAGTCAATGGATTAAGAACAAAAGACTATGATGGCTCGGTCATGTACTTAGAATGAAAGAAACACGGATACCAAAATGGACACCTCAAGGGCGACGTAAGGCAGGACGACCAGCAGTAACATGGAGGTCAACAATCACGAAAAAGTTCATCGAAATGGGAATGACATGACGAGAAGCAAGGGTAAAGGCAAAAGATCGACTTGAGTGGAAATCAAAAGTAATGATCCTATGCTCCACAAGGATTAAATAAGAAAACAAATTTAATTTGCTACTTTTATTTTTAAATTATTTAAAATTGGAATAAATTAATTTACTTCTGCGTTAAAAAGCAGCCGATAAAAATTCTCTTAATTTATTTAAACGGTTTTCAGATCTTATCAAATCTAAGTCAAAATCTTCACAGTTCACGCCATTTTATTTGGATTTAACAAGAAAATTTTTTCATACTTTGGATGAATAGTTTTTTTTAAAATAAAGTTGATTTTTTTTAATCTCTTTATTCCTTTAACTTTTCAAAACGCGATGATCTTAAAATCTTAAATTTAAATTTTGGAATATTGTTAATGAATATGACAAACAATAATGATTCCAAGACCAAGCCCCGGGACACGCCACTCTTTATCCTTCCAATGCGAGCTTTTTTCTCCAACCACCACTTATTTCTTCTTACCTACAAGATATGCTTTGATCCAGTCAAGTAGCTTACCTTCAAACTCATAAGCTTATAATTTGATCAAAACCTCTGTGTGGGACTATTTCTAAAGCCTTTGAAATATCAACGAAGAATCAGATCGACTTCATATTCCAATCATATCGACTTCGGATTAAAAGCTTCACAAATTATGTTTTTTGTTTCAAGAAAATAATATAAATAATAAAAAGAAATAGATAAAAAGAGTAGCTGCGTTACAGTGGCATAGGAAACAGGTTGATGTATGGTTCTCTTGAACGATTGGAGTGGAGACGGGGTTGGTGGTCGCTGAGGAAGATTAACTTCTTTAAAACGGGGCTCCGGGACTCCCAGGTTCACTGGAATACTTTCATGCATCAAGCCTGTTCTTGAGCTGGTAAACAGTCGAGGCACCGATTACTGTCTCATTACATTATTCTTGGAACGAATTTTGTTGCTCATTTTTGTACTTTCTCAAGAATGTTGCTGTTTGGTGGGACCAGACCACTTGAGGTTGTTCGTGAAGGTGACACTATTTCTCCTATTGCTACTCGCTGCCTTTGATCTGATAGGAAGTCCCTTATCAAGTTCACTAAGCTGATCGCTGATCTTGTGTCGATTTGTTGAGGACAAAGCCGTGCTGCTCGGGAGCGATAAGTTTATTCCTGAAGAGGCTTTCCATCATGACGTATCCCAGAATTCATTCCATGATCTTACAGGGCAGTGAAGTTTGGGAAATTGGCCTATAATTGCTTACCGGCTTCTGCTCACTTTCAATTCTTATATAAATTACTCACAACATTTTTTGGGATGAAGCCGCATTGTGCTTTAATTAAAAGGTCGTTTTCTGGTAATTGATGCTTCATAACCTGCTTTATAATTTTTACAATGAACCGACATGAGCAAAATAGGTCGGTTAACTGGCTACGCGTTGGGCTTCGATTCTTTTAATTCCAGTACGATGGTAGGGCACCAGATTTAATTGACTCGAGTAAATCGGCTTCTGAGCTTTCTGTGAATTAATCAATTTGGTAGGTTCCTTTCAATAATCTAGACGAAAATATATATCTGCTGGCTGTAAAGGGTGTCATTAATTGATGTTTTACATTTTTATAATATAAAGTTATATAAATTTCCAGAAATTCAAACCTTAAGTGCTAACTGAATTTCTAATTTTTGACTTGAAATTCGTAATATCCGTTCTGTGAAACCCAAAATTTCATATTCTTTAGAGGTTCAAAAAAATTTAATTTTATACTAAATGAAATAACTTTAATGGAAATAAAATAACATCATTTTGTGAATTTATTTGTAAAACTAAATAAAACCATATATTTGTTCAGAATTTTGCCTAGTATATTTTATTGAAAAAAATATGGGTCTTAAGTGATCTCTGGGACTTCATACGATTTAAGTGAAAAAAGCGTTATTTTTGGCTAATTTTCACTAATAAAAATTGGCACACCCTTTTTTTTAAATGCAAACTTTTAATAAATGCTTCTGATGGCAATCAGAATGTCACTTTCTTTTTTCTGGTGAACTACACATCACTGTTGTGGGCAAAAATTAATGGGATTAATAAATATTTAAAAAGACTTTTTTTTACAATTCGTGTATTAGTTATTATATTATGAATCAATTAATTGGATTTTTTTAAGGTTAGATAGAAACATTTTCTTTAAAATTCGTATTAAAATTTCTCAAAAAATAAAAAAAATTAAAATTCATAAAGCTGGTAACATAATTTAAAACTGTACAAAAAACAAAACTTTTTTAAAATAGAAAAAAAACAAGAACAAAAATTATTTGGGACGAAATTCTATAAATGTATTCTCATCAATTCATTTAGTAACACGCGCAAGAAGAACAGTTATGTCATCGGGCTTGCCGCCTCTAATGTGTATGCCATGTTTTCTGGCCGCCTTGGCAAACGGCGATATGTAGTCAGGATCTAAGGCCAATTCAATTGCTTTACGCGCCAAATTGTTCGCAGCTCTCTCCAGCTCATCAATCAAACAGTTCTTCTGTTAAAAAAAAATTAAACAAAAATTAAATTCAATTTTTAGCGTAATTCAAAACTTCCATGCTTTTTTGACTTAAAATTTTTGCTTCAAATTTAATAAACCTGAAATAACTTTAAGCTGAGTGAATCAACATTATCAAAATCTAGGTTTTCATGGGTCTTTTATTTAATTAGAATTAACATTGGGTTTTCTAATTTTTGAAATTGAAATATTGACTTTTTATGACATGTCTGAGTAAATAAATAAATCGAATGTTAGCAAATTATTTTGACATTAATTAAGATTTGGTTTGTTGTCAAGTTTGCTCAGACTTGTTAAAGCAAAGACTTATATTTTTTATTTAAAAAAAAAAGAAAGTTTACCTAATTGCCCCATTTTTTAGAAGAATTAGGACGAAAACTTAACTTACAACTTGCTTGGTGCTTGTTAAGCCGAAAATTCACCCTTTTGCCGCCCAAAAAATAACTCCGTAAATTTTTCCGTTACTTTAAACTTAAATATTTTGAAACAGTGAAAAAAATTAAATTTTATCAAAAAATGTATTAAAGTAATTATAAATTCAACTGTAAATTAAAATATTTTTACAAAATAAGAAACCAAAAATTTACTTTTTAGAATTCTGACGCCGCTACTCACCCGAATTTTATACGACTGATCCCCAGATACTTGTAGAGAATTTTACGGGCGTTTCAATAAACTATTCTTTCTGGACAAAAACTAGATACATTTTTGGAAAGCTCGTAAAATTCTAGCCAGTGTGGATCGCATAGAACTGGGGGTCAGTAGGATATTTTAATAAAAACTCATCTAAATAAGAAGCAGAATCAGCCACTCGGGATTCGGAGCAGAGCCCTGGTTTAGGGTTTCCGGTAAGCAGAAGGTTAGGGTCATTCCAGAGTTGTTTAAAAGTCCCAAATTAACGTCCAAGTCATTAAAAAAATTCCGAACTTTAATTTTTTTTTTTAATTTGCTAGCTCAGGCTTTATATCAAACAATTTAAACTCTCGGTTGTCTAATGCATTTAGATTTGTCATATTTCAGAATTTTCTTGCAATTTTAGCATAAAAGTCTTCACAATTCTTCTTCAGAATTCAAAATTTTAAAGTCCGGACTTGGACTTGATTTGAGACTTGTAACTTTCAAACAACTCTGGGTCTTTCTATTACATTAGTCTTTACTTTAATTTAGGGTTTTTTTTTTAAATTAGCGAAAAGTTTTTTAACATTAGCGGTAAGGAAAATTATGAGTCAAAAAAAATTTAAAAAAAAACAGTTTTTGGACTAAATTCACAGACAAAAGAGGTTATTCGGTCAAATGGGTTATTTTTCGAGTGAATAAAGGGGTGGAAACCCTATTTGTCCCAGATATTCACCAGCTTTAATATTTGGATCCTTGACTTAAAAAAAGTTAGCAGCCTAATTAGGTTGGTTAAATCAAACATTGTCGTGGTAAAAAGCACCTGAAATCAAATTTAAAATTTGACTAAATCTCTCTAATTGCCCCAGTATTTTTTGTGAGCTTAAAATTCACCCTAAACATGATTAGCAAATATCAAACAAAAACAAGCTTTTTATTCTACAGACTCTAAATTATACAATTATTCAAAAAACTTGAATAACATATGATGTAAATAAGAAAAATTGTCACCCGGTTTACACATTAAATAATTGCCCCATGTTACAATGTAAGATTTCGACATTCTTTTCTCTTTTTTTCGAAATAGAGACCTTAAGTCATTTAACATGTTAGTTAAAAAAAAATCATTTACTCATTCAAACATTGAGGCTCACTAAAATCATTACCCCAAATTTTTAAAAAACAACCCCAAATGTTGAATGGATTTTTTTTTTAATTGTTTATTTATTATTTAAATAGACTTTAAGTAATGAAACTCCTTTAGCTATTGTTCATATATTAAAAGAAAGTGAAACAGATATAAGGTATTACAAAATTGGGTACACAATATTTAAAAAACATATAGTAAAATGGGAATATTAAGAAAGGGAAGCTTCTAGACAATTGAAAGATTTGGCTGTTGTAAGTCACTCCCGTGGAAATTCATGGACAAAAATTGCTGTGGGATACTTTTTTTCAGGTTCTTTTGAGCTCTCAAAAATAACTTTTATACATAAAAAAAATACCCCAAAAATAACTTTTATACATAAAAAAATTAACATCTTTTCAATTAAAGTATAAACAAATTTGGCGTCTAGTCCATTAGGTGAACAAGTGTTCACGGTTTAAGTGAACAAATTGTTCACCTAATTAATTTTACCCTGATAGGTGAACAAAAGTAGTTCACCTATTTTTTAAATTGTTCATCTAAATTTAACAATGTTCACCTATCCTAATAATTTACCAAAAAGACAATTTTTAACTGTTCCTTGTAAAATTTATATTAAAATAGGAAAAAAAATTTTAGAATACAAATTTGTAAGAATGATGTTGCAAATTTAAATGTTAAAATTTGTTGGAAATTAAATAGAAAAAAATGAATAAAGTTTTTGAATCTGAAGAATATGAATTACGCTTATTTGATGGTGAGCGTGATAAAAATCCATAAGACTCGGATTCATAAGCAAAAGATTTTAATTTAACAAGACACAAGACATAAAATTCTTTCGAAAACTCAAAGAATTTTTTTTTTTAATTATACTTTTTTCAAATGTTCACATATTTATAAAATTGTTCACCTAAATTTTTTAAACTAAATTTTTTTTTAATTTTCATGTTCACCCATCAGGATAAAAATAATTAGGTGAACAATTTGTTCACTTAAACCGTGAATATGAATTGTTCACCTAATGAACTAGATCCCAAATTTGTCACTATGCTCCATGCTTACCGAGCACTAGTAATTCACTTGAATCGATTCATTCAAAAATAAAAATTTAGACCAAAAATTTTTAATGGTTATTCCATTATAACTAAAAAAGACTTAATTGAAGCTTACAAGTGGAATTCACTCAAAAAATCAATCCTAAATAACAAGGAAGACAAATGCTACTACCTTCAAGCTGGTGACAAAAACGAAATTGCAAAAGAAAAGTGTAAATTTTATAATCAAAATCTTAGCTCACAAGATTGGCAAAATTTCGATAGTATGATGAGTGGTATCTTTAGTTTAATACATCAGATTCTAAAAGGTATAGAATCTACGATATTGGGCCTGTCCTAATAAATGCTACAAAATTTAAATATCTTGGTTTCTATATTTTAGGTTTTTTTTATTTATTAAATATGTATTTTTTTTATTAATTTGGTGCTTGTTTGTTTAGAATAGTAATTCTCTTTTTTTCTGTGCATAAAAAAAATTTGGAGTATCACAACTAAATTCGGCAAACATGACCAAGCATTGATTTAGAAATAAGAGTTGTCAAAAAAATTTTCCAATTTTTTGTTTTGCCCCTCTAACTAGGATGGCACAAAAGTTTTGAATTAGGCCAACACTATTTTTGTTTGAATAGATTCATTCAAAAATACCTTTAATTTAGAGATTTCGGACAACAAATGAGAATCGGTCAGATTGTCCCAGAGACCATCGGTACCAACCAGAATAAAGTCGCCTTCATCCAGCTGAATCGAGCACGAAATGGCCGAGTCGGGACTGTCATTGATCAAACTCTCCTCTTCTTGGTTATTCGCGTGGTGTTCGCCGAGCTCGAAATTGCTCGTGTTGGGCAGTATGGCTATCTGATAAGGCGAGTTAAAATAGTGCTGTTGCTCTTGAGACCTGTGTATTATCCTGTTATTTCTGATCACACAAAACCCGCTGTCTCCGAGATTGCATGTGTGCAAAAAATTTGTCTCATGATGAAACACTAGAATGCAGGCTGTGCTGCTTCCCACCAGCAGCCTGTTATTTTTGCTCTCCAGCAAAGTGGTGTAGCTCTGCTCGAGCAGATTGATGGGCGTTTTGTTGTCGACGTTTAGCTCAAAGTTCTGCTCGACCAAACGCTTGCATGTTTTCATCAAATTGGAGGAGAATTTGGAGGGGTCGATGCCGATCTCGTGCCATCCGCCCACTCCATCAGCCACGCCCAGCACGTCAACCCTGTTCTGCTTGGCTATGAACCAGGCATCGTCGCCGATCACGCCGCGCTTCTTGCCGCTCAGATTGGCGTCGATCCGGCTTGTCCTAATGTTGGTCTTGAACTTTTGGTTAAGGTAGCTTTTAGAGTAGCCCGAATAGGCGGTGATCAAGTGAAGTTGTTGAATCTGGTTGAGCTCGTGGTCCTGGTCTATGCCCAGCAGAGGTAGTTCATAGCTTGACGATGCCAGGCTCGAAAGAATTGAGTTGCCGAATAGAAAAAATGGCAGTCTGTTGAGAGACAAACTGGAGCCGGTCGAACACAACAGACGGTTTGTGGTGAACGCGGGTATTGTCTGAGTGAGCAAGTATCTTATGCGGTCCAAAAATGTGCTTGTCTTCTCCTGAAAATTCGGGTTGCTGGTGCATCGACTAAGAATGGTTTTGAGCAGACTTTTGCCTAGTTTTGGATTCGAGGCCGACGCTGCACTGCCGTACCTACTAGTACTTAAAACAATCGAATGCATTTTGCGCTCTCGTTCAAAGCATTTCAAAATTTTTGATTTTTATCTATAACGCTATTTGGTGCAATTATTCCAAGATATTTCAAATTATCAAAGATAGCTTTTAATGAGAAAAGTTAGGCGAAAAATAGCTTGTCTCGAAATTATTTTTAGCGTGTACCCTCCACGGTTTTGTTCAACTTTGGAATTGAATTTATTATGCTAATTTGCGAGATTTGTTTGCTGGCTTTATCGCAAAGTATCTGCAATATTTTTTTAGCAGAGACAATTTTTTTGTCTGATTGTTTGTAGACTAGGTCAAGTGTCTAAATTTAGTGGTAAATTTTTTTTAGCTTAAATCTATGGCGTTGAATATGACTAAGCGTTTTTTTTTTAATTTGCTAATTCAATGACTCTTGTTTTTAGTACTCTTAAAAACCACTCTGTTTAAATATTCTAAAACTAGATTAAATCAACTTGATATCAGTAAACATACTTGATAAAATTTCTTTAATCTTTTCAAAAAAAAATAATTTTTGATTTTTTTTATGTAAAAATTTTTGGATGCATACTAATCCATCATATCAATAATTAAATTGTCATATGAATTGAATAAAATCGACTTATAGATAACTAAATTAAATCTTAAAAAGTTTAATTATTAACTAATAGTTCTCTAATATACATCATACCCGAATTCCTTAACCAGAGCTCTGTCCTGACCCCTTTAATTTTTTTATGACAATCAATTTGGTTTTATACTACGATTTAATCATTCCAAAATTTATTTACTCTGGCTTTGTTTGTAACATTTGATCTAATATTAATAAATTATTCTTGAGAAAAAGTTTTTTCTTGAGAAAGAGTAGACAAAAAGAGTTGCGCTGTCATTGCTTTTAGCTATTTGGAAGATAAAAATTCTTTTTAAAATTTAAATCTCTAAATTTAATTAATTAAGAAATTATTAAAAAAAAATTGAAATTCTGCTTTTTTTTCACAAAAAAACAATAATTAATTTTAGATTTCTATTAGATAATACATTGTTGATTATTTGATTTTATAAATTTAAAATATTAAACCCAAATGTTGTTTTAGACTGTTTAAAGTTTATTTCTTCTTTTTTGCTATGTAAAATTTTTTAAAATTATTTAGAAGTATCGAGTCTTCTGTTGCTGAGAAGTATTTCATATGAAATGAGACTGATAATAGAACTGATAAGAATGCGAAAGAAGTGTCTGATTTTGAGGAGATGTGATTGAAAATTTCAAATTATTGAATGGATTAGAAGATGTGAACCTGGTCAGAGTCATGTAGAGTCCTGTTGCGGCGAGAAGAGGGAACAGCGTCAGAGTCCAAAGAGAAAGTTTCCCTGCTTAAATTATAAATGATTTTGCTGCTGCGATGAGCGCTTTGCATACCTTTTTCTGATATTCCACATGTAAGGTGTCGATGAAAGAACTAATATTACTATCTTGACTCTCGAATCTTGTGACAATACTAAATCTACTTTTATAATGAAGATTATTTTTTATCTAACAAATTGGTTTAGAAAACTAAAATAATTAACTTTTAGATGAGAAATTTAAAATTTCTTTAAAGCCATCATGTCATCACGTCTTTTAAATTACATCAAAAATAATTTTTTTTGATTAAAATCTATTTTGAAATTATTTCTTAAATCATTTTGGTCAATTTAGGTAAGATTAAATTTTTTCAAATAACACACCAAACAATTATTAAAATTGTAGCCAAGTTAATATTTCCATAATTAGTGATATTTAAATAAAAAATAAAACGTACAGAAAAAATTTAAATTTTTCATTCAAATCTGAGTTTATCTTGTTTGAGTCATCTCTTGCCAAAGTAAATAAGAATTTAGTTTTCTCCAACTCTAAAACAAATAGTTTTTGATATTCAAAATTATTATATTTATTTGGTATCGCCTTGGTTGCTTTTTAAATAAATCTATTTTACCTTTAAAAAGTAAACAATTTTAAGTCACTATAAAAAATAAATGTTGATGAAAATTAATTTTGAAATAACTAATAAAACTACGATAAAAATAAAAATTGGATAATTTTATTCAAAGCAGTCAGTTAGGAAATCGTTGCGAGACAATTTTCTAGGTAACATGAGCTTGCAAAAATATTAATATCCAAAATTATACTTTATTTGCCAGAAAGTTTCAAAAAGGAGCAGGACCAAAATCCAATTAAAAATAAACTTTAATACTTAGACAATAATTTTTGTAATTCTTTCAATTTAATATTGCTAAAACAATAATATATTGTCTAGTATTCTTTTTTTAAATAATGAACTATTTTAATTATTAAGTCTTATTTCGTTGTTTTTTTTTAAACATAGAAAAGAATAATTCTTTCTTCATGATGTATTTTTATCTGAGGGAAGAAATTAGTATGATTTAAAAACGCACATATTTTGGTTTAGTACTCAATTACGCATTAAAATCTTTAACCAAATTACTTTTGAAATTCATATTTCCTTTTTTAAAATTTTAAACACATTCACTTAAAGCATTCTTTATAAATATTACTTTTCTGTTAAAATTTAAAAATTGAAAATACTTTCGAATAACTTAATTATAAACTTAACCAAGAGTGATTTACTACCGAATGAAAATTTAAAATAGAAAAAGTTTAAACAAACTAAAACGTTTATTATATTATTACTTGACCAAAAGTTCATTTATCATCAAAAATTAATAAAATAATTGAAGAAATCAAACAAATAAGAAAGTCTAAAATGAACATTCTAATTAATACCTTTCTAATTTTTATGACTTTATTGCTCAGATTGTTTATTAAAAACATTTTTAAAATCATACATTAAAAAGCAAATTTTAACATAATCTAACATTCGAAACATCTCTTATTATCTTAAAAATTTATAATAATCATAACTATCTAAGTAATTGAATATCTAAAAAATCTTTCACTGATAATTAGAACGAATGGTTTACATTTTCTAAAACGTGTTTCATTTTAATTTAGTATAAAAAAATACTTAAATAGTAACAAAATGCTAAGCGTTGTTCTTAATGAATTTTTTAAACAAAATAAACTTGGTAAAATAAAATTTGTTTTTTTTAATAACTAAAAAAAATCCAAGTAGATTTTGAATACATTATTTAAATTTTAGTCCAAGACTTTATTTTTGATCTTATTGAATAAGATCAAAAAAAAAGCGTTTTTACCATTTGAAAAATAAATAATAAGATAGATTATTTAAAAAATAAAAAAATTGAAAATTTCTTAGAAAATAAATAGAAATATTTGTATTTTTTTATAACCATGAGAAAGTATTTATTCAAAATAATATAATATTAAAAGATAGAATTTTCTAGAATTTGTATTTATTAGAGAATTTTTGGTAATATTTTAACAATTGATTCTAAGCTATATTTTAATTAAAGGGTTAAAAAGCTAACAATTGATTTTAGTAAATTACTTTAACTCATAGCCTTAATAGATCTAGTTCCCTAGGTAGGTAATTAAATCTACAATTATAATATAGTAAGAAAATTAATTTGCTTTTAAAATAGCCAAAATCGTATTGTTAGAAAACTGAAAATGCAAAAATTATGATACTTCTAAAATTTGAATATTTCCCTAAAATTAATTAAAAAATTAAATTTCGATAAAACTTCTATTAAAGACAAAATTTTGATTTAATTTTTTATTAAAAAAAAATCTTGTCAATTGAAAACAATTTTATTAACTAATTACTAAAATTCAATCATATTTTAACTTAAAGGAATACTCAAAAGTTCATGTATTTAAAAAGAATGATACAAGGTTAAACTATGTAAACCTGATTGATCAAAATTATACCAAAGATTTTAATAATAAAATATAATATTTTTTTATACCTCCACTCTCTGACGCTTTATGCATAAAAAAAAGAGTTAACAATAAAAATCAATGTTTTTTAAAAATTTCGGAATTTTAAGTTCTACCATCTAACCTTTTTAAATATCAATAACAACTCTAAAATTTGTTTATTGAAAATTTTTTTAAATGTTAAAATAATAAATCTAATAAAAACTTTAATAATGTCATCGGCTCTTATTAATAAAAATTAAAGTCAATAATAAAAATAAGGGATCAATGAAATCAAAATAGTTACAATTTTTTTCGCCCAAATTTTAACTATTACTTATTCGAAAAATCTTTAGGATTTTTGGTAATAAATTTTTAATTTAAAATCAGTTTTAGTTACAATAAATTTTTTTTTAAATTTTTATTAAGCTGACCAAAAATTGGGATCAAATACAATGTCTTGTTTATACTCTTTAATATATGAATATGATTGAAATGGACGGTATTGATCATTTTTTATATCTTTATAGGTAGTCGGTCCTCCCAGTGATGATTGCAGTCCGGTATGCTGAAAAATTGAGGGCTCTACAGTAAACTCTTTATATTTATGAATTTTCCTAAACAGCTCTAGTGCTATATCTTTCGGCTCAAATACAGAAACTTTATTAGTTATATAATTCATGACATCAATTTCGATAAAATCAGCCAATTCGTTCAGCTTGCTTTTTGGATAAAGATTTGCAATGGCGTTAAAACCAATTGAATATTCTTTAACCCCATATCCAATAGGTCTAATGCTCAATTCATTAAATCTAAGAACTATCAATATCGCATTTAAAAAAAGAACAAGCTTTATCATTTTTGGCCGATATTGATTATTTACTTTAATTGAAATAAATATTTTTTTTATCATCTTTTTTTTAAACTCATAAACAGACATAAAAATTTTATTCAAAATAAAATTTATGATTATCAGTTTGACAATGGCAACTAGGACAGAGTATGGGTAAACAGCCCAGTCGAATTCTCTAAAACTAGTGAACAATTTTAGGCAGAACCAATTTGTTTTTTTTACATAACCAACCGCTTCGATTGTTTTGTTATACCAATCTTTGCACGGAATAGAATCATCTTCGATCATTAAAATTAAATCACAAATGTCCTGATTATAATAGTGTTTAAGGACAGTCACATAATCAGCTGCTTCTTTTATTTTCTTAAATCCATCAAAATTATCAACCAACTTGCTCACATTCTGTTTGAAATCAATTATGTTTACAATTCCAATCAAAGGAGATAGATCAGTACGGTTTTTCAATGGCATCCTATCCACATTGTAAACAGTTACAAGGATACGATCTTGGTATTTTAAAGGTACTCTGGTTAATAATGAAACTATTGTTTTTAATGGATAGTTGTGACTGGTTACCGGGCGTTGTTTTGACATAATGCCAACACATAGTTTGCCTTCGTCTAAGCTATTTTCTCTTATTAATTCATAATTGTTAAAAAATGGTTCATCGGAATTTCTAAGTTTTGCAACTTGGTAATTTTCAAATTTCCATTTTTTGATTTGTTCCAAAGCGGTTAGACTTTGATTGTAATAGCGGTCAATTTCGTCTAAAAATTCTTTATCTGTATCGAAAATATAGTATAGTTTTGAATATGGATTATGCCGATTTATAATTCCGATTACGAACCATAGTTTTATGAGAAAAAAAATTAAAAACAAAATTTCGTATTTTAAAATTTTTTGTATAAAATTTAAAATTAGATTCATTTAGATAAATTTTTACATGTTTAAAAAAAAATTTAGGAATCTAAAATTTGTAAAATAAAAAAATACAAAAAATTGTAAACAATCCAAACAATTTTTTATTTTCATTCTAGAATTTTTTTAATCATCTAAATTTTTTTGATTTAAAATAAATATTTTTATCAAACTTGTTACCCGGTTACAATAAAGCTTATAATATCAGTTTTTTATTATTTATAAATTAAGTATAAAACAAGGTAAATTTTAATATTTCATTTGACCTATTCTCGGATATCACTCGTTCTTTTTAAATTTTAAAAATTTCTTAAAATTATTTATTATTTATAAATAAGCATTAGAATTTTATTTTATTTATGTTTTTTTTTATATACTAAACGTAACTTATGCAGTTTAAAAATAAAAAATCCTGATGACTCAATCAATATAAAAGCAACATAATTTATGCGATGCTTGCCGTATTTTGAAAAAAAATTAACTTAATTTTCAGCCCATTGAAATGATATTATGTAAGACTCAAAAACCCATGCAATTAAAATTGTAGGCATAATATTTTATTTAAATTTTTGAAAATTAGATATTATTTTGTAAAACAAATGAATGACAAAAAGTATTTCTATCTTTATGATTTAAGAATTTGAAAAAGTAAGACTTAGCTTTGAATATGTAGCATCATGAAAAGCCTAACATTTAACCGAATAAAAAATTATAAATCTTAGTAAACACTTAAAACTATCAGTGTTAAAACTGTTGGACAAATTTTTCATGTTAAAAAATGATTAAAAAATTTCTAAAAACTATCCAACAAAAGCATTTTTTTTCTTTTTGAGATTCGATTTTTCCACCTGTGATTATTTTTTTTTTAAATCAAGTTAAAATTTTTCTATAATTTTAACTTTTATTCCGTCTCTAATTTTATGAGTCTTACTTTTCAGAACTAAAATTTATTGTCAATTTGTATATAAAATTTCAACCTTTGCTACTTCATGCTTCATTCTCGCTTCAATATTATGTTATCTTCAAGGTTGTTTAGAATAAAACTTGATGACATTATATTTAGTAGCATCCAAGCGCATTTTGATGTCGTGACTGGTTACTCTAACCCAAATTTGAACACAATTTTTGACCATAAAATTTTGAATTAATGCCAATCGACTTGATTGATTTTATAAATTATTTGTGTTTAAAGGCTCCATTAAATCCAAAGTAATATTGATCCTTCTATTTAATTTTTTAGATAACTAACTTTAAGATGTTTCAATTTAAAAATAAAAAATTTAATATTTAAAAAAGTTAAAAAAATCTGTAAAAATAATGTTGACATTATTGAATATTAAAAGCTTAAATTTAGAAAACTACAGCATTATCTCTTGACTAAAAGATTCCAAATTTTTTTTTCACGTTTGATTTTTATTCACATTGATTCAATTACCCATGCCTCAAAAGCCAAATTAACATTTAATTTATTTAAATAATTAATAAATTAAAATCAAATTATTAAATGAAAAAATTAAAAATAATTTTTTTTTTTGATTTCAAAGCTATTTGAAAAAATTTAACAACAAAGTATTCAAGTAAAATAATTCAAATTAAGCCGAAAATTCTATAAAAATTAAATAAATTTAATTGAAAATTGAAAGCTTAAATGCAAAAAACTTCAACATTGAATAGCCCTTGGTAATGTAACATCAAAGTGGGAGGAAGTTTCAAGTGGTGTTTCACAGGGATCGGTCTTAGGTCCCAATTTGTTCGTTTTGTACATAAACGACCTATTAGAGTTGATTCAAAGTCCGAGTCTCTCTTATACAGACGATTTAAAGATTCTAGGGATTTCAAGTAAAGTTCAAACAGGATCAATTCAGTTACAAGACGATTTGGATGTTTTAGACAGTTGGACAAAGACGTGGTCTACCGAACTGGATGTATCAAAATGCAAGGCAATGGAAAAATAGAGACAAAATGGCCTACACGGTTTCAAACGCTGATGGTGAAGTCATTTTGAAAGAAACCAATGAAGAAAAAATTCTCGGTGTTTTGGTGTCGAATGATCTTAAGTGGAGCAAACAATGTTCAGCAGCGGCAGTAAAAGCTTACAGAATTTTAGGTCAAATTAGGAATTCATTCATGTATTTGGATAGTGAGACTCTTAGACTTTTATACACCGGACTTGTCAGACCTCATCTCGTATATGCCGTTAGTATGTGGAATCCTTCAACCAAAGCAAGTATAAATATTAAAGTTTAGGGACGTGCAACCAAATTTGTCAAATATTTAAGAAAAAAATCATACGAAGATAGGCTTAAATCGCTAGAACTAGTGAACTTGGAAGAGCGCATAACAAGAGGAGATTTAATTAAAATGTCTAAAATAGTCAACGGCCATGAGAAAATCAACTTGGTGAATGGAGTGAATTTTGCAAAAAGTTAGAAAATGAATCTAAGAAGAGAGCATAACATGAAGCGGCTCATTTAGGTACAATTTTTTATCGAACAGAATTGTGTCAAGGTGGAATGATTTACCACAAAGTGTGGTTAATGCTGAAACAGTCAATAGCTTCAAAATCGGGTATTGATAAAGAAGTGTTTGGTATGGTGCAGAGAAAGCAAAGAAAGACTGCCACAGCTCAACTTGAGCTAAACGCCGTTTGGTGTTAGTGTAGATTTATTCTATACTGCAGTTCTTATTACTACTACTACTACTACTATTGATCTTTTGATCACAAAACAGTTTATTAATCTTAAATAAAAAATATTCGAAGGTTTTTTCCCTAATTTTCGATTTCGCCTTTGGTTCAATTCAGTTAATGCTATGGATATATTACAAATTTTAGCATTTTTGTTCATATTTACTCCTTGTAGATCTTTCGCCTTTACCGTTTCTTTTTCCAATGTCATTCCCATTTCGGCGAGACTGTCAGTCGTCCTACCTTAAGTCACCCTCGAGGTTTCCATAGTTCATTTTCATGTTTCGTTCATTCTACATGTCCATAAACATGTGCTCTTAATTCATTCACTTAATGAATCTGAATTTGATCTTATGTACAGTTCAGCGTGTAGTGTATCCCGAGAATTCTCATCAGACTTCCACAAGGTGTTTGAACTTTTTGTGTCAAACTCAGGTATTCCCCAACTTCCATAAGCAGATTTTAGTAAAACGAAATTTTATAAAAAAGGTATTTTTAAGAATAATAATGTAAAAATTGCTTAATTTTAGTAAATTTTTGATGAAAACAAAATACAATAAAACAAAGCATCAATCTAATCAAATTTTTCAAAATTATAAGAAAAATATTATATTTAATCACAAATAATTAAGCTTTTGAAAACTAAAAAAAAACTAAGAACCTGGGCTTATTTATGATGATTTTAATTTGAAAACTTCGCCTTTAATTTAATTAATTTAAATATTCTTAATGATTAAAACAAAATTAATATCAAATCAATATTTTTTCGAATTTAAAAAAAGAAATACAAATTTCTTATTTATGTTAAGGGTCATTTTCTTTGTAAAGTTTGAACCTTAAGTCGTACTTTCATGCGCTAAATGAAATAAATAATCTCCAGAATGTTTTTTAAAAAATTTGGACAATAGAATTAAAAAAAATTATTAAATGAAAGCTTAAATGCTTATATGCTTATTAAAAAAAAATTAGGTAATGTCACAATTTTTAAAGATTTCTTCCTAGGCAGAAAATTTTTGAACATTAATATCTAACCAAATCAATATAAATAAATTTATCGATGGATTAAAATTAGGCTTTTTAATTTAAAAAAAAAATATGACTAAAATTTTATTAATAAATCATCTAATTTTTAAACAGTTTTACTAAAACATTCTATTTATATTGTAGTTTGATCATTTAAAAAAAGCAAATAAAAATGCAATTATTCGGTTAACGGTTGTCGTGAAAAAGTTAATTTTTAACCAAATGATTAGTTTCAAAATCAGAATCTGAATATTGTTTCCATGTTTCATTTTCTATTTTGACAAGTGTGACAATTATTTTCCCTTTTTCAAACTTTAAATATTTAAATAAATTTTAAAAAATCGATAATCTTTAATGATTAAATTACCTCTATTTTACTTTTTTCAACGTTTATTTTGGCCGGCAGTCTTTTAATTTGAAAACGGTACACCTTCTGGGATTTATTTATCTTGATAGCCAAGTTAAATGATTGTTCACTAATTTCTTGTTCACGAATGGTACCATTTCCAAGTCCTTTTTTAAACATTTTTCCAATTTTTCTTTGAACCTCAAGTTCATCTATTACCAGAACAAATATGATCATGTCGTTTCTTTCCTCAAAGGAATCTTGGAGCAAAATACTTAAATTACAAAAATTGTCTTTTTAAGATCATACTTACAACATGGCACCGATTCCGAATTCATTTTTAATGATGATTAATTTTTTTTAACCAAAAACGATTTTTTTTAGAATAAATTTTGTTAAAATTTGAATGTTATTATCACTATAGTTTCGTTGTTTAAGCAACTTCGAGCTGTGATTAATAGTTCCAAAAAATTCGTCACAAACAAAGGCAAAAGGCGCTTTATTTATAACACTAAATTGTTTTAAAGTGTTATTTTACGGCAAATTCAAGAAGATAAATTATGAATTTCAAACTTTAAAATAAAAATAAATAAGAACTTAATTTCAAAAATTTATGCTTTTTTATTAATTATTCTATAAATATTTTACTTCTTTAAGTATTAAAGAGTGCAGAAAACGAGTTTTGCAAAATTCGGTTTTGAGATTTTGAATTCAAGATACTGTATTGTTTACCTTTCTTTTTATTATAATTTGCAGAAAATTTATAGATTGTCTTTAAAAAGAGTGAATTTATTCTAATTCAAAATTTTCAATACAAGTACAGTTATATTTTTTATTTATTTTGATACAAATGCTAATTATTTATTGATAACCAACTTCCTTTGAATGGGGTCAATTGATCACTTAAATTTTTTGAAAATAATTTATGAGTCGATTTCGGTTTTGATTGAAGTACGTAATTACAAAATATACGTATACGTAATTGAAAAAATAATATTTTATTTTGTTTCTGACTGAATTAAAATCTTTCATTACGTCAGATATGATCCAATTTACTATAATTTCCAAGTCGTTTTCAAAATCGCATTTTACAGTCTTGGTATTTTCCCACATATTCATCACACTTTTCGACAATAGCATCCAAGTCCACTATTACTTTGTCCCCTGACGGAGAGTCGGCCGAGTTGCATTACTCGCCACTGGACAGAATTTTTGTTTTTGTAGAATTTTTAAGCATACTTTCTTATCTTTGCCAAATTGGGGATCTTTGTTTGTTTTGCCTATTTGAGAATAATTTCTTTTTGAATTTTATCTAAAAATTTAAAATGGAATGGAAAATTGAATTTAAATTTAAAATTTATGATTTGGTTCCTATTAACGTATTACCCAGGAACCAAATCATATTTAGGATCCCATCGTAGTCCCAAAGATATCATATAACCCAAGAACTTATCAGGTACTTTTAAGATTTAAGATTCTCGAATAGACAGGCGTCTTTAGGGTAAAGTCAAACAAA
This sequence comes from Brachionus manjavacas, assembly GCA_019054805.1. NCBI lineage: Eukaryota > Metazoa > Rotifera > Eurotatoria > Ploima > Brachionidae > Brachionus > Brachionus manjavacas. Next base: position 7,486,172 of record JAHQIY010000003.1, on the reverse strand, counting down.
AAAAAAATTTCGCTAAGAGAGAAAGTCATACATATAAAAAATATATGCTCTTTTATCTAGGAAAATAAAAAAAAAGTCCAAAATCTGGAAATCAAACAAAAATTGATCTAAATTTTTAATATTACCAAATTTTTTTTTATCAAAATCTGTATAATAGAAAAGTACCAATGAAATTATAAACAAATAATTTTACTAATTTCTTTAATTTATCAATGTTAAAAATTTTAGATCAATTTTTGTTTGATATTCCCAGAAAAAGAGCATTTTTGTATGACTTTCTCCCTGGCGAAAATTTTTTTGTGACTTTTTCCTTTCCTCAGGTCTTTAGGGAATTTTTTTCCAGATTCCTATCCGAATTCTTTTCAAATCCTAAGAGATAAATTTATTTTAAGATAATATTAAGATTTTTTTAAGAATCTTATTAGGATTCCTATTCAAGTTCCTTTAAAAAAAATATGAAGATCTAACTATTATCTTAGTCAAGATTCCAAAGATTCTAAAGATCCCAACTCTTCTTATTACCAGGGTTTCCTAATTATTCCACTAAGATAAAAAATGATTTTTTTGTGAAACATTCATTTTCTTATTGATAGTTTAATTTTTTTAGGATGATTTTTAGTAATTTAATTACATAAATTAAAGCATTTGCTCGAATTTTACGACATGTAGTTAATCTCAAAAATAGCTACTTTTTAATTTTTAGTGTTCCAAAATTGCGGCATCTCACTATTCTGTTCAAAATTTTATTATCAGAAGCTAATAAACATCCTTTTTTAATAAAAAAAAAACTTACTCATTGATAACGTTTGGATTTATTTCTTTTCATAGACTAAATGAATTTTAATACTCGAGAAAAAAATGAAAATTAACACATTTGGACAAAACATAAAAAAACGGAAAAACTAATGTTTTTTCTTATATTTTAATTTCGATTCTGAAAATTTAATAAGTCTATTTAATGAAATATATACATTTATTTAAAGAATATAAGTTCTATTGTAGGTTAATATCTATAAATAAATAATAAATTATTTTAGATTACTTGAATTAATCTTAAATGTTTAAAGTCAAAGACAATTATTAGATGTTTTCGGAACCTAAAAGTTCTTAGTTTTCCAAACAATTAAAAACTTTTCTTCGCAATAAAATTAGTTAAGATCCAATTAATTCTTAATATTCTTATAAATCTATTCTAAGATTAAGATCTTCTGTTGTCTGATCTAAGGATCATTAACCTGACTAGATTTGTTCGTCTCAAATAAAACTGAATAACTAAAAAAAAAATGTATAAACCGAATTTTTGGTAAACCAAAAATTCCAACATTCAATTACAAACACCCATAATTAATTCGAGTCTTAATGACTTATTAAATTTAATCCAAATCAATCTTATAAATAATGAAAACAATACATTAAAATTGATTAATCCCAGATATACGATCCTAGAGCTCGATTAGGCTCTTAATTATTTTCTGAGATAAAATACCCTCTTGAGTAATATCAAATAATATAAAAAACAATTAATTTATCTTTCCTATAAAAATTTCTCTTTTTAAATGAATATAATAAAGAAAGGTTTTGGACTATTTTTTAAAATAAAGTTAATGAAGATCTTTACCCTTTTTATTTGAAGCAAAATTTTAATAATTTTAAAATAAAATTAAAAATTTCCATACAAATTTGCTTACAGAACTAAATATTTTAAAAGTGAAGATTTAGCTTATTTTAATTTAGAAATTTAAAATAAAAAAGTTCTAGACCTCTTATTTAAAGCTAAATTTGTTAATAATTATTTTTTAATTACGTTTTAAAAAAAAGAGTCTATTAGTAAAACAGAGATGTGCATGATTAATTTTTTATAAAAGAAATTTTGTTTGATAGAGTGATGCTTTAAGTGAAGTTACATTGCTAGTCAAATTCCAAAATGGTTAATTATGTTTTTATGAAACGTTGGATGCGACAAAAAAGCTAATTAGAATTGGAATGATTCAAAATCGATATTTGTTACTCTAAAGTTTTGTGTTGAAAAATTTCCGGATACTGATTGAAATAAGCTTTTTTTGCTGTGTATTATGTTTCCAGAAAATTAAATCTAAAAAATTAATGCTGAAATAAAGCTCTGATTTTCGAAATTAGTAATATTAGATTTTTAGAGTAAATATCGATAAATGGCGTTGGCAACCGATGGCAATAAATTGAATATTTACTTTTTAAAGCCAATATTTGTGATTGGCATCATTATAGATTGGTAATTTTATTGAAAATCTGAAGAAAAAAATACGATAAGTATCAAGTAATTGGAAAAAAGCATCTGAACAATTTTCACAAAGATAAACGTTCAAAAAAAAGTAAGGGAAACGAAGAACGTTTTGTCTATTTGAATAAAAAACTATTTATTTTCATCATTTAAAATATTTTTTCTACTAACGTTCAGAGCACACATTTGGACTTAATTAAGTTATCACTTAATGAAATTTGCTTTTTAGAAATAAAGAGTTTGAAAATTTCTACTTAAAAAGTTTTTTTTATCTAGAAAACATCTCTATTGATAAAAAAAAAATTTGAGATTAGGCAATCTGTTTGAAAATTCTTCATTTAAATTTAAATTTTTTTGATTAAAATTTAATTGTTCGAATATGTTTTTCAATTTTTATTTGCCCCCATTGACATTTTACATTTGTTATTTATTTTTGCTGTAGCTTAATAGGTAATTAAAATTAAAAAAGTTAAAAAAAATAATTTGAATACTATGGAGAAAAACATTATTCTATCTTAAATATATTTGCTTACAGAAATAAATATTTTAAAAGAGAAGATTTATCTTAATTTTTATATGGAAATTTTAAATAAAAAAATCTCTGGAGCTCTTATTTAAATCTTTACTAAGTGATATTTTTTTTAATAACGATTTTCTTTAATGATTAAATTACCTCTATTTTACTTTTTTCAACGTTTATTTTGGCCGGCAGTCTTTTTATTTGAAAACGGTACACCTTCTGGGATTTATTTATCTTGATAGCCAAGTTAAATGATTGTTCACTAATTTCTTGTTCACGAATGGTACCATTTCCAAGTCCTTTTTTAAACATTTTTCCAATTTTTCTATGAACCTCAAGTTCATCTATTACCAGAACAAATATGATCATGTCGTTTCTTTCCTCAAAGGAATCTTGGAGCAAAATACTTAAAATACAAAAATTGTCTTTTTAAGATCATACTTACAACATGGCACCGATTCCGAATTCATTTTTAATGATGATTAATTTTTTTAACCAAAAACGATTTGTTTTAGAATAAATTTTGTTAAAATTTGAATATTATTATCACTATAGTTTCGTTGTTTAAGCAACTTCGAGCTATGATTATGTCAATTAAATACTGATTGACTTTATTGATTACTTATCAACCGATCAATTTACTAATCAATAAAGATCAAAAATACTCGATATATAAATTATTAACTTGCCTTTTAATTAAATACTGATCATATATATATACAAAAAAATTCGTCACATACAAAGGCAAAAGGCGCTTTATTTATAACACTAAATTGTTTGAAATTTTTTTTTGGAAAATTCATGAAAATAATTAACAAATCGATTTAGAACTTGATTGATGAGTTTTATGTAATTATAAATAGAATTAAAATTATTTATTATTATTTTAAACTAAATTTTTTTGTTAAAATTTTTGACAAATCGAAAAAGTTATATTAAAACATAATTGCATCCAACTCCGCTGTTACTTTGTACTCCGAATATTATTAAATTCAAAACTAAGACATATTTTTATTTTTTTATTTTAACAGTGAGGTGAAAAATTATTTAAAATATCGATTGAAAGAGTGAACAAGGGTTGATTTAAATGATAAAAATTTAAATTAAAATTTTTTGAATTAAATGATGTTTGATTAAAATTTATGATTTATATGAATAACTGTAAAAAATTCTGTTGAAAAAGTATTAATGATCAAAATTATCATTTTCATAGTTAATTTGGAATTTTTATCTTATATGTAAAAATTTAAAATTTCTTTTCTAAAATAAATAAATAAAAAGTATTTTTGAAAAACTTTTTTGCAAATGATTTTCAATTGAGGGAAATTTTCAAATTAAAAAAATAAACCAAATTCTAACTAATATCATAATTTATTAATTAAAATTAAAATCAATTATCAACTGGTATAATTTAGGAACAAAAAAAATCAAACTTACGTTTTTTAATACTTAGTAAAAATTATGACAATATAAAATGTTAATCCTAAAGACAAAATTAATTCATAAGTCTTCTTCATTAAGCTCAACATATTGTTCAACACCAAGTCTAAACTTACAAATTCCTTTTACAATTGTGCGAGCACATTTTGTTCCATTGACATCGATTATTTCGAAAATGGACGAACTTGGCGGCAGCCAATATTTTTCCATAGCCTGACGTATAATATCTACAATATCATTCGAAAATAATTTTACAAATTGTTTATCTTTTCGAGTATTCAAAGTGACATTTAGTCTTCCTTTAAGTCGTGTCTCTACAGTAAAAATTGTGGCTAGTTCAAGTTCATTTACTACCAAAGAAGCACAAGTTCTACTCTTAGGCTTTACCTTAATGATGCTGTCGACACCCCAAGTAATTTCCTCTTCTTTTGTCTGGTCTTTACCACATTCGACCGATTGTTCACTTCGAATTTCTCCACTAACTTTGATTATTTCTTTCGGAATTTTAAAAGTTATTCCTCCTTCTTTTTCTAGCGAAAAACCTTTTGTAAAATTAAATCCGCAGCTTTGACGAGTTTTTCTCTCAGTTTTGAAAGAATATTCTTGTTCTTGGTTTGTTCTATTGGTAAAATATGTCTTGAACAAAGTTTGCTGCTGAGGTTTCTTGTTTATTTTATTCGTATGCTCAAATTTGACGTCATCTTGCACTATGTCAACTCTCTTCCAGTTTTTTATAATTTCCAATTCTTCAAAATCGCATTTGATAGTTTGTTTTGTCTTGGTCTTCTCCCACATATTCATCACCCACTTTTCTACAATAGCATCCAAGTCCACTATTACTTTGTCCCCTGACGGAGAGTCGACCGAGTTGGAGGACTCGCCCGACAGAGCAGAGTCACATCGGTTTCCATCATAAAAATTCCTAAACTAAAAAAAATAATTAAAAATTACAAAATTTCTGTTTTTGTAGAATTTTTATGCATACTTCCTGGTCTTTGCCGAATTGGGGATCTTTGTTTATTTTGCTCGTTAAAGAATGCATTCTTTTTGAATTTTATCTAAAAATTTAAAATGGATCATGGTACAAATTACTTGAAAGAGAAGACTTTGGACAATGTGTTCTAATTCAATAAAATTAGACAGTCATACGACTGAATATGTCAGACTAAAATTGAAATTTTTTTGTTGTTGAAAGCTTAAATGAAAATTTGACATATTTGGCTGAAGAAACAGCTCTATTCGATCAGAATCAAACTCTCAAATTAATATTTAGACAAATTTTTTAATCTCTCTAATATTTTCATGTTTCGCTGTGTTTCATTTTTTACGCAATAAATGACTTTTTAAACTTTTTTATTTTACTCGAAATTCTAATCTTAATTTTGGAAGAATTGTTAATCAAAATTTTGTAGCCGACTAAACAAGTTTATAAGTAATGACTGCAAATAACTCAGTACAGTATCAACGAAACAAACTTTAACATTAAAATTGTAGTAAGAAGAGAATTTTAAAAAAAGTTAAAGGAGCTTTATGAGAAATCAATTCAATTTTATAAAAAGTTTGGTTTGTTAATTTTGTTCAACAAGTCATTTCTGGACTAACTACCCAGATCTCTTCAATTTTAGTTTAAACTTCTAAATCTAAAAATTAAAAAAAAAAACATGACTAGATTTGTTTGTCTCAAATATAACTGAATAACTAAAAATAAAATTTCTAAACCGAATTTTTGTTTATAACAAAAATTCCATCAGTCAATTTCAAACACCCATTATTAATTGTAGTCTTCTAGTATTAAAGTATTTTGGAAAAAATACGATAAATATCAAATGATTGGAAAAAAGCATCTGAACAATTTTCACAAAGATAGCCGTTCAAAAAAAAGTAAGGGAAACGAAGAACGTTTTGTCTATTTGAATAAAAAACTATTTATTTTCATCATTTAAAATATTTTTTCTACTAACGTTCAGAGCACACATTTGGACTTAATTAAGTTATCACTTAATGAAATTTGCTTTTTAGAAATAAAGAGTTTGAAAATTTCTACTTAAAAAGCTTTTTTTATCTAAAAATGAGGCAATCTGTTTGAAAATGGTTCATTTAAATTTAAATTTTTTTGATTAAAATTTAATTGTTTAAATATGTTTTTCAATTTTTATTTGCGTAATTTGCGCCCATTGACGTTTTACAATTGTAATTTATTTTTGCTGTAGCTTAATAGGGAAAATCCGCTAATTAAAATTAAAAAAGTTAAAAAAATTATTTGAACACTATAGAAGAAAAACATTTTCAACGATTTTCTTTAATGATTAAATTACCTCTATTTTACTTTTTTCAACGTTTATTTTGGCCGGCAGTCTTTTTATTTGAAAACGGTATACCTTCTGGGATTTATTTATCTTGATAGCCAAGTTAAATGATTGTTCACTAATTTCTTGTTCACGAATGGTACCATTTCCAAGTCCTTTTTTAAACATTTTTCCAATTTTTCTTTGAACCTCAAGTTCATCTATTACCAGAACAAATATGATCATGTCGTTTCTTTCCTCAAAGGAATCTTGGAGCAAAATACTTAAATTACAAAAATTGTCTTTTTAAGATCATACTTACAACATGGCACCGATTCCGAATTCATTTTTAATGATGATTAATTTTTTTAACCAAAAACGATTTTTTTTAGAATAAATTTTGTTAAAATTTGAATGTTATTATCACTATAGTTTCGTTGTTTAAACAACTTCGAGCTGTGATTAATATTTCCAAAAAATTCGTCACAAACAAAGGCAAAAGGCGCTTTATTTATAACACTTAATCGATTTAGAATTTTATTGAAGAGTTTTTCGCAATTAATAATAGAATTATCCAATTTTTTTATCCTAAATTTTGTAGTTAAAATTTTTTACGATCCATCCAATAAAGGAAATAAAGAGTTAAATAAAGAAATAAAACAGCGTTGTAGTTCACGGTTGAACTTAATCAAAATATTGTCAAACAAAAAGTGGGGTCTTAAATATTGCACAATAGAAAACCTATTTTAATCTTTAATCGGATCTATAATTGATTACTCTTTTTCGTGTCTAAATTCATTTTCGGAGACAAACATTAAAAAATTCAAGTCTTACAAAACTCATCAGTTCGTTTTATACTTAAACTAAAATATGATACTCCTTTCAATATTTTGCATCATGAGGTCTTTAATAAACTTAAATTATTAACTGTCTCGAATCGGCTTTTTGAATTAAGCGAAAGAAATGTAGCGGGAGGACTGCGTCATTCTGTTCCATTGGTCGTCAAGCTGGTTGATGAATAATAAGCGGGTTTTGAATCAAGGTATGTTGAATACCCGACTCCATTGTGTAATTGCTATCTTACTATTTCTTCTTTCTTTCCTGAGCTGTTCAATACTAAAATACATTTCACATGTCACCTCTTACAATTTATCAATTTTAACTTATCTTTTTATTATATTTTTACTTATTTTAATCTTTTTTATATTTTTCTTTACATTTTTATTTTATTTTGTCTTAATTTTTATTTTTATTTTATTTTGTCTTAATTTTTATTTATTTTTTTTTTAATCTGAAGGAGCTTTAGCTCAGTACAGATAAAATAAATAAATAATAATACATTATAACATAATAACATCAAAGGACACTGTTACTCTGTCCCCCTATTATTATTTGATCCGAAACTAAGAATTTATTTTTATTTTTTCATTTTAATGTTGCAGGTGAAAAGAAATTTAAAATAGCGATCAAAAAAGTATACTAGGGTTGATAAAATTTTTGATCAATAGATTTTAAATTTATATGTACGATCAGTATTTTATTAAAAATGTAAGTTAATAATTTTTATTAATAGTATTTTTTGATCAATATTGATTAGTAAATTGATCGGTTGATATGTAAATCAGTATTTAATTGACATGATCAGTATAAAAATTGATTTATCGGTAATATACTTGTACCGATTAGTATTTTAATAAAAACTACATATAAAGATAAGAAAAAGGAAACTTTTTTAGTGTTGTTTTGGTCAATCGATAGACATCCAGCTGACAAAAATACCAAAGCATTTAACACCCAAGTCGAGATAACACTTGCAGATTGGACATCCGCTGCACAATGGTTACAAAGATAACAACCGATCATTAAACAAAAAATAAACAATAACCTGATAAAAATAATCAACAAATAGATCAAACATGTGTTGATTACTGGATGACTGTTCACCTTAATTGTGATTCGGATGAATTCGAGGATTACAAAAAGCACGAACCTTTACTATATGTCATTGTACTCGATTTAGTCATTTCAAGAACGGAAAATGTTCATGTAGATGGTACATCAAGAATAACATTTGCAAGCACTTGATTGGTATATCAAAAATTTAAATATTCCTGGATGTGAAATACCATTATCAGCGAAAAGTATTCCTATCGGCGAAAAAGAAAACCTGGAAGACCTAAGAAAGCAAAAAAGCCTTGTTAAGTCAGTAATTATTTTTGGTTTGAATTCTATTATTTTTTGGTAATAAAAACTTTTTTGGTTTAAAATAATTAATAAATTTGGTGAAAAAATAATATTTTATTTGGTGAAATAAATTTTTATTTGGTTTATTTTTTATTATTAATTTGGTGATTTATTTCGGTGAACTCTTAAAAATTATTTGGTGAAATAGAAATTTAGGGCCGATTTTGAAGTTGAGATGGAAGTTTGAGCAGATTGCCTAACTCAACGAAGAGCAAAACGAAGCCGCAAGTCGGTAATAGAGGAAAAGTACCCAAACAAAGAATCAGCATTGACAAAAATATACGAAGAAAGAATGTGGAATTACCATTATGAAAATAATACTCATGATAGAAAAAAAAAATATTATAGATGTATTAAAGCTAAATTTAGAGTTGCACAGTGTCCAGCTAGAGTTTCCTTTTTGTTCGACAGCCGTAGTGACGATGCTTTGTTTTCCGAAGCGAGAATGAATCACAACAATTTAAAAGAAACTAACGGGTTACCTGATGAAATCAAAATGAAAATTAAATATTATTTTGATTTAAGAATGAAGCCAAAAGCAATTTTGGCAAAATTGAGAATACTAAGTTCAAATTTCAAAATACTTATTTCAATCGCGACAAAAAAAATTTGGTCCAACACGAATTAGCTTAGGGGAATTCGAGGACTGGTGCATCAACAACAGCATAGCAACAAGTGAAAACACATGTTTTGTGGTAAATCATTTTTTAAATAATGGATATGATGAAGATGATGATGAAGACGAAGATGAAAAACGAGTTTTTATTTCAACTTGACGACTTCTAAACCCTAAAAAAACAAGCAAAATTCATGTCAATGAAACATTGAACAACAAATTGATCTGGGAAGGTATGTCAGCATTTTATGTGGCACAGCAGATTTGAACCCCCATTTCCACCCTTATGGAATCAGCGTTTGCCTAAACGAAACAACCGAAGACTTTAAATTTATCTTAAAGGCATTGGAAAAGGGTATCGAGCAATCAAAAGAAACAATTCAAGTACAAACATTAGTATCCGAAGCTTCTAAGGCAATTCGAAATGCAATATAAGAAGTGTTTGGTGAAAATTTTCTGAGCCCATAAGCATCGAAATGTTTACTAGATGATATTGATACTCTACAATTGTAAAGCAGTAATATAGTGTATGAAAAGCACGAGATTTATCTAGAAATAAATCTCGTGCTTTAGATTTATCTAGAAATAGCTGGGCAAGAAGCAGGACTGAAGGCTATCATTGGGCTAAAAGAAATAAAACAGTTACATTGAGCGTATTTGAAACATCAAAAGAATACTACATGCCAGCTGGTGAAGAATAAATCAGAATCATAATGCGTTGGAACACTTTTTGCCGATTCAAAAAGAGAGTTTCTTTGTTTAGATCGTGACAATTCCAAATGAAGATGATATGGCAGTTAATTGGAAGCGAGGTAAAAGTAATTGTCTAACCTTTTTCAAGCATCACTTTTACAAGCATTACACTTTGTCGGTCTTGCTATTAGATTAGAATATGTTAAACCTCCATGAGCAGCAAAAGATATACCGATTTGTGAAAAACGCAAAAGAATAAAAATTATATTTGGAACAAAAAAATTGACTTAACAAGTTGAAATTAATTAGTTTTTGTTTATTGTAATTTTTTTTGTTCATAATAATTTATTATATTATACATTGGTTAGTTTGGGGTCTAAAAAAATTTGAATCAATGATTTTAATTTAGTCATTGTAGAAGCTGATGAAAACTTGGTCATGGATGATGAAGTATGGGTAAATTCGCTTAATAACGGTTAGTATGAGGGCCTGTTGGTTAAAATGACATCAACTTACAATGGGTTGAAAAGCATAGATGGCAAAATAAAACTCAATCACACATTGAGGACAAGGCTTTCGGTAAATGATGATATGCTTATGATAATTGGTCAAAAAAAACATTACAAGAAAAAAATTTTTTAAAAATAATGGGACTTTTAAAAAACAAAGGCTGGAAGAACAGTTAAAGCAAAAGAAAGCCAAGCTGGGCAATAATCAAATAATTTTTTTGTTTTTTTTTTTTTAATTTTTGAAATATGGTTTAATATAGTAAATTTTTATGAACAAAAAATAATTAATCTCAACTAATTAATTTCAACATGAAGGTAATATGTTCTCAATAAAATTCCATTTAGTTTAATTTTACTGTTTGTTTTTTTAATCAATATAACATTTCATTACAAATTTTACTTTTAAATTTAAAATTTACTTAACATTATATATTAAATACTGATCGAAAAAGTAAAATACTTATCAAAATAATAAAATAAAAACTGATCAAAATATTTATTATTTTAATCAATTAAAATAAAGTCAATAAAATGATGTTTTATTAAAATTTATGATTTATAAGAATAACTGTAAAAAATTCTGTTGAAAAAGTATTAATGATCAAAATTATCAGTTTCAAAGTTAATTTGGAATTTTTATCTTATATGTAAAAATTTAAAATTTCTTTTCTAAAATAAATAAATAAAAAGTATTTTTGAAAAACTTTTTTGCAAATGATTTTCAATTGAGGGAAATTTTCAAATTAAAAAAATAAACCAAATTCTAACTAATATCATAATTTATTAATTAAAATTAAAATCAATTATCAACTGGTATAATTTAGGAACAAAAAAAATCAAACTTACGTTTTTTAATACTTAGTAAAAATTATGACAATATAAAATGTTAATCCTAAAGACAAAATTAATTCATAAGTCTTCTTCATTAAGCTCAACATATTGTTCAACACCAAGTCTAAACTTACAAATTCCTTTTACAATTGTGCGAGCACATTTTGTTCCATTGACATCGATTATTTCGAAAATGGACGAACTTGACGGCAGCCAATATTTTTCCATAGCCTGACGTATAATATCTACAATATCATTCGAAAATAATTTTACAAATTGTTTATCTTTTCGAGTATTCAAAGTGACATTTAGTCTTCCTTTAAGTCGTGTCTCTACAGTAAAAATTGTGGCTAGTTCAAGTTCATTTACTACCAAAGAAGCACAAGTTCTACTTTTAGGCTTCACCTTAATGATGCTGTCGACACCCCAAGTAATTTCCTCTTCTTTTGTCTGGTCTTTACCACATTCGACCGATTGTTCACTTCGAATTCCTCCACTAATTTCGATTATTTCTTTCGGAATTTTAAAAGTTATTCCTCCTTCCTTTTCTAGCGAAAAACCTTTTGTAAAATTAAATCCGCAGCTTTGCCGAGTTGTTCTCTCAGTTTTGAAAGAATATTCTTGTTCTTGGTTTGTTCTATTGGTAAAATATGTCTTGAACAAAGTTTGCTGCTGAGGTTTCTTGTTCATTTTATTCGCATTCTCAAATTTGGCGTCATCTTGCACTATGTCAACTCTCTTCCAGTTTTTTATAATTTCCAATTCTTCAAAATCGCATTTGATAGTTTGTTTTGTCTTGGTCTTCTCCCACATATTCATCACCCACTTTTCTACAATAGCATCCAAGTCCACTATTACTTTGTCCCCTGACGGAGATTCGACCGAGTTGGAGGACTCGCCCGACAGAGCAGAGTCACATCGGTTTCCATCATAAAAATTCCTAAACTAAAAAAAATAATTAAAAATTACAAAATTTCTGTTTTTGTAGAATTTATTATGCATACTTCCTGGTCTTTGCCAAATTGGGGATCTTTGTTTATTTTGCTCATTAAAGAATGCATTCTTTTTCAATTTTATCTAAAAATTTAAAATGGATCATGGTACAAATTACTTGAAAGAGAAGACTTTGGACAATGTGTTCTAATTTAATAAAATTAGACAGTCATACGACTGAATATGTCAGACTAAAATTGAAATTTTTTTGTTGTTGAAAGCTTAAATGAAAATTTGACATATTTGGCTGAAGAAACAGCTCTATTCGATCAGAATCAAACTCTCAAATTAATATTTAGACAAATTTTTTAATCTCTCTAATATTTTCATGTTTCGCTGTGTTTCATTTTTTACGCAATAAATGACTTTTTAAACTTTTTTATTTTACTCGAAATTCTAATCTTAATTTTGGAAGAATTGTTAATCAAAATTTTGTAGCCGACTAAACAAGTTTATAAGTAATGACTGCAAATAACTCAGTACAGTATCAACGAAACAAACTTTAACATTAAAATTGTAGTAAGAAGAGAATTTTAAAAAAAGTTAAAGGAGCTTTATGAGAAATCAATTCAATTTTATAAAAAGTTTGGTTTGTTAATTTTGTTCAACAAGTCATTTCTGGACTAACTACCCAGATCTCTTCAATTTTAGTTTAAACTTCTAAATCTAAAAATTAAAAAAAAAAACATGACTAGATTTGTTTGTCTCAAATATAACTGAATAACTAAAAATAAAATTTCTAAACCGAATTTTTGTTTATAACAAAAATTCCATCAGTCAATTTCAAACACCCATTATTAATTGTAGTCTTCTAGTATTAAAGTATTTTGGAAAAAATACGATAAATATCAAATGATTGGAAAAAAGCATCTGAACAATTTTCACAAAGATAGCCGTTCAAAAAAGTAAGGGAAACGAAGAACGTTTTGTCTATTTGAATAAAAAACTATTTATTTTCATCATTTAAAATATTTTTTCTACTAACGTTCAGAGCACACATTTGGACTTAATTAAGTTATCACTTAATGAAATTTGCTTTTTAGAAATAAAGAGTTTGAAAATTTCTACTTAAAAAGCTTTTTTTATCTAAAAATGAGGCAATCTGTTTGAAAATGGTTCATTTAAATTTAAATTTTTTTGATTAAAATTTAATTGTTTAAATATGTTTTTCAATTTTTATTTGCGTAATTTGCGCCCATTGACGTTTTACAATTGTAATTTATTTTTGCTGTAGCTTAATAGGGAAAATCCGCTAATTAAAATTAAAAAAGTTAAAAAAATTATTTGAACACTATAGAAGAAAAACATTTTCAACGATTTTCTTTAATGATTAAATTACCTCTATTTTACTTTTTTCAACGTTTATTTTGGCCGGCAGTCTTTTTATTTGAAAACGGTATACCTTCTGGGATTTATTTATCTTGATAGCCAAGTTAAATGATTGTTCACTAATTTCTTGTTCACGAATGGTACCATTTCCAAGTCCTTTTTTAAACATTTTTCCAATTTTTCTTTGAACCTCAAGTTCATCTATTACCAGAACAAATATGATCATGTCGTTTCTTTCCTCAAAGGAATCTTGGAGCAAAATACTTAAATTACAAAAATTGTCTTTTTAAGATCATACTTACAACATGGCACCGATTCCGAATTCATTTTTAATGATGATTAATTTTTTTAACCAAAAACGATTTTTTTTAGAATAAATTTTGTTAAAATTTGAATGTTATTATCACTATAGTTTCGTTGTTTAAACAACTTCGAGCTGTGATTAATATTTCCAAAAAATTCGTCACAAACAAAGGCAAAAGGCGCTTTATTTATAACACTTAATCGATTTAGAATTTTATTGAAGAGTTTTTCGCAATTAATAATAGAATTATCCAATTTTTTTATCCTAAATTTTGTAGTTAAAATTTTTTACGATCCATCCAATAAAGGAAATAAAGAGTTAAATAAAGAAATAAAACAGCGTTGTAGTTCACGGTTGAACTTAATCAAAATATTGTCAAACAAAAAGTGGGGTCTTAAATATTGCACAATAGAAAACCTATTTTAATCTTTAATCGGATCTATAATTGATTACTCTTTTTCGTGTCTAAATTCATTTTCGGAGACAAACATTAAAAAAATTCAAGTCTTACAAAACTCATCAGTTCGTTTTATACTTAAACTAAAATATGATACTCCTTTCAATATTTTGCATCATGAGGTCTTTAATAAACTTAAATTATTAACTGTCTCGAATCGGCTTTTTGAATTAAGCGAAAGAAATGTAGCGGGAGGACTGCGTCATTCTGTTCCATTGGTCGTCAAGCTGGTTGATGAATAATAAGCGGGTTTTGAATCAAGGTATGTTGAATACCCGACTCCATTGTGTAATTGCTATCTTACTATTTCTTCTTTCTTTCCTGAGCTGTTCAATACTAAAATACATTTCACATGTCACCTCTTACAATTTATCAATTTTAACTTATCTTTTTATTATATTTTTACTTATTTTAATCTTTTTTATATTTTTCTTTACATTTTTATTTTATTTTGTCTTAATTTTTATTTTTATTTTATTTTGTCTTAATTTTTATTTTTATTTTTTTTTTTTAATCTGAAGGAGCTTTAGCTCAGTACAGATAAAATAAATAAATAATAATACATTATAACATAATAACATCAAAGGACACTGTTACTCTGTCCCCCTATTATTATTTGATCCGAAACTAAGAATTTATTTTTATTTTTTCATTTTAATGTTGCAGGTGAAAAGAAATTTAAAATAGCGATCAAAAAAGTATACTAGGGTTGATAAAATTTTTGATCAATAGATTTTAAATTTATATGTACGATCAGTATTTTATTAAAAATGTAAGTTAATAATTTTTATTAATAGTATTTTTTGATCAATATTGATTAGTAAATTGATCGGTTGATATGTAAATCAGTATTTAATTGACATGATCAGTATAAAAATTGATTTATCGGTAATATACTTGTACCGATTAGTATTTTAATAAAAACTACATATAAAGATAAGAAAAAGGAAACTTTTTAGTGTTGTTTTGGTCAATCGATAGACATCCAGCTGACAAAAATACCAAAGCATTTAACACCCAAGTCGAGATAACACTTGCAGATTGGACATCCGCTGCACAATGGTTACAAAGATAACAACCGATCATTAAACAAAAAATAAACAATAACCTGATAAAAATAATCAACAAATAGATCAAACATGTGTTGATTACTGGATGACTGTTCACCTTAATTGTGATTCGGATGAATTCGAGGATTACAAAAAGCACGAACCTTTACTATATGTCATTGTACTCGATTTAGTCATTTCAAGAACGGAAAATGTTCATGTAGATGGTACATCAAGAATAACATTTGCAAGCACTTGATTGGTATATCAAAAATTTAAATATTCCTGGATGTGAAATACCATTATCAGCGAAAAGTATTCCTATCGGCGAAAAAAGAAAACCTGGAAGACCTAAGAAAGCAAAAAAGCCTTGTTAAGTCAGTAATTATTTTTGGTTTGAATTCTATTATTTTTTGGTAATAAAAACTTTTTTTGGTTTAAAATAATTAATAAATTTGGTGAAAAAATAATATTTTATTTGGTGAAATAAATTTTTATTTGGTTTATTTTTTATTATTAATTTGGTGATTTATTTCGGTGAACTCTTAAAAATTATTTGGTGAAATAGAAATTTAGGGCCGATTTTGAAGTTGAGATGGAAGTTTGAGCAGATTGCCTAACTCAACGAAGAGCAAAACGAAGCCGCAAGTCGGTAATAGAGGAAAAGTACCCAAACAAAGAATCAGCATTGACAAAAATATACGAAGAAAGAATGTGGAATTACCATTATGAAAATAATACTCATGATAGAAAAAAAAAATATTATAGATGTATTAAAGCTAAATTTAGAGTTGCACAGTGTCCAGCTAGAGTTTCCTTTTTGTTCGACAGCCGTAGTGACGATGCTTTGTTTTCCGAAGCGAGAATGAATCACAACAATTTAAAAGAAACTAACGGGTTACCTGATGAAATCAAAATGAAAATTAAATATTATTTTGATTTAAGAATGAAGCCAAAAGCAATTTTGGCAAAATTGAGAATACTAAGTTCAAATTTCAAAATACTTATTTCAATCGCGACAAAAAAAATTTGGTCCAACACGAATTAGCTTAGGGAATTCGAGGACTGGTGCATCAACAACAGCATAGCAACAAGTGAAAACACATGTTTTGTGGTAAATCATTTTTTAAATAATGGATATGATGAAGATGATGATGAAGACGAAGATGAAAAACGAGTTTTTATTTCAACTTGACGACTTCTAAACCCTAAAAAAACAAGCAAAATTCATGTCAATGAAACATTGAACAACAAATTGATCTGGGAAGGTATGTCAGCATTTTATGTGGCACAGCAGATTTGAACCCCCATTTCCACCCTTATGGAATCAGCGTTTGCCTAAACGAAACAACCGAAGACTTTAAATTTATCTTAAAGGCATTGGAAAAGGGTATCGAGCAATCAAAAGAAACAATTCAAGTACAAACATTAGTATCCGAAGCTTCTAAGGCAATTCGAAATGCAATATAAGAAGTGTTTGGTGAAAATTTTCTGAGCCCATAAGCATCGAAATGTTTACTAGATGATATTGATACTCTACAATTGTAAAGCAGTAATATAGTGTATGAAAAGCACGAGATTTATCTAGAAATAAATCTCGTGCTTTAGATTTATCTAGAAATAGCTGGGCAAGAAGCAGGACTGAAGGCTATCATTGGGCTAAAAGAAATAAAACAGTTACATTGAGCGTATTTGAAACATCAAAAGAATACTACATGCCAGCTGGTGAAGAATAAATCAGAATCATAATGCGTTGGAACACTTTTTGCCGATTCAAAAAGAGAGTTTCTTTGTTTAGATCGTGACAATTCCAAATGAAGATGATATGGCAGTTAATTGGAAGCGAGGTAAAAGTAATTGTCTAACCTTTTTTCAAGCATCACTTTTACAAGCATTACACTTTGTCGGTCTTGCTATTAGATTAGAATATGTTAAACCTCCATGAGCAGCAAAAGATATACCGATTTGTGAAAAACGCAAAAGAATAAAAATTATATTTGGAACAAAAAAATTGACTTAACAAGTTGAAATTAATTAGTTTTTGTTTATTATAATTTTTTTTGTTCATAATAATTTATTATATTATACATTGGTTAGTTTGGGGGCTTAAAAAATTTGAATCAATGATTTTAATTTAGTCATTGTAGAAGCTGATGAAAACTTGGTCATGGATGATGAAGTATGGGTAAATTCGCTTAATAACGGTTAGTATGAGGGCCTGTTGGTTAAAATGACATCAACTTACAATGGGTTGAAAAGCATAGATGGCAAAATAAAACTCAATCACACATTGAGGACAAGGCTTTCGGTAAATGATGATATGCTTATGATAATTGGTCAAAAAAAACATTACAAGAAAAAAATTTTTTAAAAATAATGGGACTTTTAAAAAACAAAGGCTGGAAGAACAGTTAAAGCAAAAGAAAGCCAAGCTGGGCAATAATCAAATAATTTTTTTGTTTTTTTTTTTTTAATTTTTGAAATATGGTTTAATATAGTAAATTTTTATGAACAAAAAATAATTAATCTCAACTAATTAATTTCAACATGAAGGTAATATGTTCTCAATAAAATTCCATTTAGTTTAATTTTACTGTTTGTTTTTTTAATCAATATAACATTTCATTACAAATTTTACTTTTAAATTTAAAATTTACTTAACATTATATATTAAATACTGATCGAAAAAGTAAAATACTTATCAAAATAATAAAATAAAAACTGATCAAAATATTTATTATTTTAATCAATTAAAATAAAGTCAATAAAATGATGTTTTATTAAAATTTATGATTTATAAGAATAACTGTAAAAAATTCTGTTGAAAAAGTATTAATGATCAAAATTATCAGTTTCAAAGTTAATTTGGAATTTTTATCTTATATGTAAAAATTTAAAATTTCTTTTCTAAAATAAATAAATAAAAAGTATTTTTGAAAAACTTTTTTGCAAATGATTTTCAATTGAGGGAAATTTTCAAATTAAAAAAATAAACCAAATTCTAACTAATATCATAATTTATTAATTAAAATTAAAATCAATTATCAACTGGTATAATTTAGGAACAAAAAAAATCAAACTTACGTTTTTTAATACTTAGTAAAAATTATGACAATATAAAATGTTAATCCTAAAGACAAAATTAATTCATAAGTCTTCTTCATTAAGCTCAACATATTGTTCAACACCAAGTCTAAACTTACAAATTCCTTTTACAATTGTGCGAGCACATTTTGTTCCATTGACATCGATTATTTCGAAAATGGACGAACTTGACGGCAGCCAATATTTTTCCATAGCCTGACGTATAATATCTACAATATCATTCGAAAATAATTTTACAAATTGTTTATCTTTTCGAGTATTCAAAGTGACATTTAGTCTTCCTTTAAGTCGTGTCTCTACAGTAAAAATTGTGGCTAGTTCAAGTTCATTTACTACCAAAGAAGCACAAGTTCTACTTTTAGGCTTCACCTTAATGATGCTGTCGACACCCCAAGTAATTTCCTCTTCTTTTGTCTGGTCTTTACCACATTCGACCGATTGTTCACTTCGAATTCCTCCACTAATTTCGATTATTTCTTTCGGAATTTTAAAAGTTATTCCTCCTTCCTTTTCTAGCGAAAAACCTTTTGTAAAATTAAATCCGCAGCTTTGCCGAGTTGTTCTCTCAGTTTTGAAAGAATATTCTTGTTCTTGGTTTGTTCTATTGGTAAAATATGTCTTGAACAAAGTTTGCTGCTGAGGTTTCTTGTTCATTTTATTCGCATTCTCAAATTTGGCGTCATCTTGCACTATGTCAACTCTCTTCCAGTTTTTTATAATTTCCAATTCTTCAAAATCGCATTTGATAGTTTGTTTTGTCTTGGTCTTCTCCCACATATTCATCACCCACTTTTCTACAATAGCATCCAAGTCCACTATTACTTTGTCCCCTGACGGAGATTCGACCGAGTTGGAGGACTCGCCCGACAGAGCAGAGTCACATCGGTTTCCATCATAAAAATTCCTAAACTAAAAAAATAATTAAAAATTACAAAATTTCTGTTTTTGTAGAATTTATTATGCATACTTCCTGGTCTTTGCCAAATTGGGGATCTTTGTTTATTTTGCTCATTAAAGAATGCATTCTTTTTCAATTTTATCTAAAAATTTAAAATGGATCATGGTACAAATTACTTGAAAGAGAAGACTTTGGACAATGTGTTCTAATTTAATAAAATTAGACAGTCATACGACTGAATATGTCAGACTAAAATTGAAATTTTTTTGTTGTTGAAAGCTTAAATGAAAATTTGACATATTTGGCTGAAGAAACAGCTTTATTCGATCAAAATCAAACTCTCTAACAAATTTCAACATTAAAATTGTAGTAAGAAGGGGATTTTAAAAAAGTTAAAGGAGCTTTGTGAGAAATCAATTCAATTTTATAAAAAGTTTGGTTTGTTAATTTTGTTCAACAAGCCATTTCTGGACCAACTACCCAGATCCCTTCAATTTTAGTTTAAACTTCTAAATCTAAAAATTCTAAAGTAAAAACATGACTAGATTTGTTCGTCTCAAATAAAACTGAATAACTAAAAAAAAAATGTATAAACCGAATTTTTGGTAAACCAAAAATTCCAACATTCAATTACAAACACCCATAATTAATTCGAGTCTTAATGACTTATTAAATTTAATCCAAATCAATCTTATAAATAATGAAAACAATACATTAAAATTGATTAATCCCAGATATACGATCCTAGAGCTCGATTAGGCTCTTAATTATTTTCTGAGATAAAATACCCTCTTGAGTAATATCAAATAATATAAAAAACAATTAATTTATCTTTCCTATAAAAATTTCTCTTTTTAAATGAATATAATAAAGAAAGGTTTTGGACTATTTTTTAAAATAAAGTTAATGAAGATCTTTACCCTTTTTATTTGAAGCAAAATTTTAATAATTTTAAAATAAAATTAAAAATTTCCATACAAATTTGCTTACAGAACTAAATATTTTAAAAGTGAAGATTTAGCTTATTTTAATTTAGAAATTTAAAATAAAAAAGTTCTAGACCTCTTATTTAAAGCTAAATTTGTTAATAATTATTTTTTAATTACGTTTTAAAAAAAGAGTCTATTAGTAAAACAGAGATGTGCATGATTAATTTTTTATAAAAGAAATTTTGTTTGATAGAGTGATGCTTTAAGTGAAGTTACATTGCTAGTCAAATTCCAAAATGGTTAATTATGTTTTTATGAAACGTTGGATGCGACAAAAAAAAGCTAATTAGAATTGGAATGATTCAAAATCGATATTTGTTACTCTAAAGTTTTGTGTTGAAAAATTTCCGGATACTGATTGAAATAAGCTTTTTTTGCTGTGTATTATGTTTCCAGAAAATTAAATCTAAAAAATTAATGCTGAAATAAAGCTCTGATTTTCGAAATTAGTAATATTAGATTTTTAGAGTAAATATCGATAAATGGCGTTGGCAACCGATGGCAATAAAATTGAATATTTACTTTTTAAAGCCTAATTATGTGATTGGCATCATTATAGATTGGTAATTTTATTGAAAATCTGAAGAAAAAAATACGATAAATATCAAGTAATTGGAAAAAAGCATCTGAACAATTTTCACAAAGATAAACGTTCAAAAAAAAGTAAGGGAAACGAAGAACGTTTTGTCTATTTGAATAAAAAACTATTTATTTTCATCATTTAAAATATTTTTTCTACTAACGTTCAGAGCACACATTTGGACTTAATTAAGTTATCACTTAATGAAATTTGCTTTTTAGAAATAAAGAGTTTGAAAATTTCTACTTAAAAAGCTTTTTTTATCTAAAAAACATCTCTATTGATAAAAAAAAATTTGAAATTAGGCAATCTGTTTGAAAATGGTTCATTTAAATTTAAATTTTTTGATTAAAATTTAATTTAATTGTTCAATTTTTATATGGGCAATTTGCGCCCAGTGACGTTTTACAATTGTAATTTATTTTTGTTGTTGCTTAATAGGTAAAATACGTTAATTAAAATTAAAAAATTTAAAATAAATTATTTGAATAGTATGGAAGGAAAACATTTTCAATTTGTGCCTTATCAAATTTTTCATAATTTTATTCGAAAATTTAATTTTTCAAAAATTTAAACTAGCATTTTTTTTATTTTCTCTAAAAATTATTCATTCATTCTAAATTTTGATTTTGACTAAATATGAGCCTTTTCGAATGATTAAATTCAAAATAAGACTGATAAGGTGAAAAAAACTTTCTAATTTTTTTTACGCATTTTTGAGGCAAACAGAACAAACTGGGGATTTTTTGTGAGGATTTTTACATTATAGTTTAATTTTTGTCTAAAATAAATTTCAAAAAGGATTAATTCATTTCTGGTTTCTACGAAATAACAACTAAAAAAAAAAAATCTAAATTTAAATGTAGATTTAATTATAAACCTTTAAAATTTTGCTTTGCAAAAATTCTGTTCTTCCTTAAAATACAATTAAAATTCTTGCTAAGTTTTGATAAAAAAAGATTTTTCCTTTTAATTAAACCAATTCATTGTGCCCAGTTATTGCAAATATTAATTAAATTTTAATTCTTTTTTTAGTTGAAATTAACAGCAATTAGTTTAAGTAATACTTTCTTATTTCACAATTAGATTCTAGATTCCATAGAAATAGACAAATTTGTTTTTAAAAAATGTTTTCATTATTTTAATTTATAATTTTAAAATTTTTTATTTAAAATACTTTTTTTTGTTCCTACACAAAAATTAAATTAAATTAACCGAAATTAAAAATTCAAATTTTTAACAAATCTAGTCCTTTTTTGATTGCTTGTTTTCATCTTTTAATTTAAATTAAAATATTTTCGGTCTAAAATTAAATCTCTGTAGCTTGTAATAAATATTTCATAATTATTCACTGATTTAGAAAATAAATAAAAAACTTAAAACTCAAGAATTTGTTTATTTATTTTTTTCATTATTGGAGTGACTAGCCAACTTGAATTAAAGATAAAGAGTATTTGTAAACATTTAAAAATACAGGACTTTAATTCAATAAAAGTGTGAATTTAATTTAATCAATTTTAAAATAAATGAGCTATAACAAACAAAATCCAAAAGCCTCTAAATTCACACCACGGTACTTTAAGCGCTATAATGTTTTTTTTAAATAATTTTTAGCATCTTGGTGTTTTTCAACTATTAAATTAAAATCTAACAAAAATCTTTTATTCACTTGTATAAAAATAAAACAAAATGTTTTAATTAATCATCATTATCTTATTTTAACATAAAAATTTGAATTTTTCAAATATTTAAAAAATTTAATTATTTATCATATCGAAAAGAGTGATATACCTAAAAAGTTTAAAGCTTGCAATCATTAAGCTTTTTCTTACAGTAAATTTAAAATGCAGTTTTAAAGTAAAGATGTTATTTTTTTAGCGAAAAAATTTGGCCTAATAAAAATTTAAAGATAGAAAATTTTTAATCTTTGATTTTCTTAGAAAGTGAGAGTGAAAAAATATTTACAAAATACAAATATATTGAAACGCTTGGAATTTTCGCCTCAAACTGTTTTGAATAGACCTCACATTTTGCTAATCGGCTTAAACTTATTGGAACCAAAATATCAACCTTAAAAGAAATAAAAACAAATGTTTTTTCAAAAAGAACTCGTAGAAGCGTATAATATTTTCTTAAAACTATTCGAAGATAATAAAAAATTCATTTAGTTTAGTTCATTAAGTTTTACCTCTTCATGTCGAGATAAAAATAATTTAGAACAATTAAATGAATCCTCAGAAAATTATCCCGTTGTGAATAGCAGAATGGAATTTAAGAAAAAATATTCATTCTGACAGACTAATTGCGGATAACGGTCTGCATTATCGACCTTAATGATGAGCTTACTTTAAAAAAAATAATTATTACCTTGATTAAAGAATGTTTCCAAAATTTCCAATTTTGAAAAAAAGTGCAAGTTTTTTTAAACAGTTTTAATTACAGTTTTAGCAAATATTAATTAAACAAAAAGTATTGTTTACTCTGGATATCTAATAAAAAACCACTTAAGAATGTTTGTCTATGATTTTCGAGGTGAGCTACTCTTGCGGTTTACTTTGCCGTGAATTATTCATTGACATGATTGATTAGCGATTGAATCGATCAAAAATCTATTATTCCTAAGTGCAATAACAAAATAGAGCGATGCCCTTCAATCGGCTTCGGAACATGGGACTTAGATTTCGAGTTCAACATTCAACTAAATATTTACCTCTTGAAAACAATTCAAGCATTCACAATTTGACTTTTATACTGATTTTACTTTATTAAAATTCAAATCAGAAATGCTCCAGTGATTTGTTACAATATTAACCTTTACAGAGTTCGGAACTGGAACATGATTTTCCTGCTAAAAGAAAAAGTCATTCAAAATTGTTTTTTATATGCTTATAATAAAAATTGAGTTATTTCAAGTGATTAATGGTAATAAGGTATGAAATGAAGAGAATCTAATTAAAATTCAATATTTTGTTTTCTAGTCGAGAGATTATTTTCTTTTTTATAACTAAATTGAGAAAATAAATATAAAATTCTAATTTTGACCTTACGAACATTTTTATTAATCTATTTAAAATGAAATTCTCAATTAAAAATGTCCTTTCCTGAAATAAAAAATAGCAGGTTCTAATGCGAAAATAAAAGAAAGGGCTGATCTTTCGGACTTAAATTTTATCTCTTGAATTTTTAAGATTTTCATGAGGTCTCCTATTGTAGATTCAATTAAACTTTTAAATTTCTCAAAGAAAGTTAAATCTGAGTCTTATCCGAACATTTAAAGCCTTTTCGAAAGTACATTATCAAAAATTTGACTTAAACTCGGCTTTTTTGGAGATCCTAAATAAACATAACTTGAAATTAATGATTTTCGATTGACAGTTTATTTATAAAACAGACTAATTTATTAAAAAATGGTATTTTATTCAAATTACTTGATTCTCCAAGTCCCATAACGAGAACAAATCTAATCTAAAATTTTAATGTCGGAATTATGAAATCAAAAAATTTTCATACCAAGGTGAACAATAAACTTTTAATCTAACATTTTCCAAAATAAATTTTTAATTTATTTGCTGCAATAAAATATATCTAATCACTCAGTCGTAAGTCTTGATATTAGATATCTTCTAAACGAAAAAAATTTTATGATTCTTTTTTATAAAATTTAAGTTATAAATCAACAATTTTTAGAGCTATATCAAAGCTCATGAATAAATTTCAAGCTTAGATAAATGAATTCTTAATTTTT
The DNA here is from genome assembly GCA_019054805.1 of Brachionus manjavacas. Lineage (NCBI taxonomy): Eukaryota > Metazoa > Rotifera > Eurotatoria > Ploima > Brachionidae > Brachionus > Brachionus manjavacas. Next base: position 7,461,328 of record JAHQIY010000003.1, on the reverse strand, counting down.
TAATAAACAAATAATATAAATTGATATTATTTGAAAAATGATATTTTATTCTATAAATGCGATTGAAATTTGAACAAAAATCGAAGTTGAATATTTAATCTTAAAATTTAATTAAGGACAGTTTAAACTAATCAGCTTTAAATACACATTAAGTCGAAATTTAAACTTGTTCATGATAGATTGATAAAAATACAAATTAGGGTTTGGGACTAGAGTTTTTAATTTCAAACAGCTTAGAATGAATTTTTGCTATCAAATTAATAAAAAATGTACAAACAACTCACTAAACCAAATTTAGTTCTTATTGAGAAATAAAATTTTATCTTCACTTATTAAATCGGTTATTTAGTACTAGTAGTACTAGTTAATTTCTTCTAAATTTAATGAGTTATTCCAACTAAGAGTCCATCAAATCAATTTTTGCTCTTTACATTCTTTTGGCTCCAAGAACGTGATTTTCTGATAAATTCAATATAAATTTTATGGCCGAGATCTTAATTATTTAATTAATTTTTTGCATTTTTGAATTTTGATTCATTTTTATAGAATAAACAACTATTGTCGAAATCATCAAAGTCAATTTTTATAGATAAGCTTGAAGTGATATTTTGGGTAAAAATTTAAATAATTTTGATTAAATTTTTAATTTTTTCAAATCAATTTTTTGTTTTCTTTAAAAAAAATAATTAGCTAAAAATACATTCAATTAAACAAGTTGATTAGTTTGATTCTTTAGACTTATATATTATAAATTTTTTGATAACAAAATTTGCCATAATTAGTCATAAATCATTAGATTTTTACTTTATCATTTGAATTTCAATAGAACAGTCGTAAGAGTCAGTAAAACATTTCAATATTCTAGGAATAATTTAGGGAATAATCAAATTAAAGAAAAGCAAGAACGAATAAAAACTGAATTAATTAATTAAATTCAAATAAAAATTGTATTTAATTATATTTTAATTAGTTTTGTGAATCAAAAAAAATTTCAAAAAGCGAGGTTTTTCTATTATTTTTTTTCCATATTTAATATGATTTTTTATTTATTTCTATAAACTTAAAATTTTGAGTTTTTCCTATTTAAATAAGAAAAATCCTTTCTTCAAAATTTAATTTAATTAACAAAATTTCGAAATACTTTTGCATGAATTTTTAATTTATCTTTCCTTTTTTTTATATGTATTATTAAAATATTAAAAAACAATGTTTAAAATACAGAAGAACAACAATTGAGATTTTTTTTATCAGCATTTTAAATTTAAATAAAAATATACAAAAGTTCACATGTTAAATTTTCGTGTTGCAATATTTGGTTGTTCTGAATTTCCCATTTTATTTTATTTTAATAAATTTTAATGCTTTTACAAAATGTTTAAATAGAACGACGAATTTATTTTCCAAAGAATGAAAATTAATTGTTATTTAGAACTTGTTATTATTATTATTCTAAAAGTTTAAAATTCATTTTGTAGAAACACCAAACGCTGTTGTGTCAACAATTTACCAAGTTTCAATGTAAATTCTTAATTTATTCGATTCCAAATTTTTATTTTGTGTCCTGATTAATTATGAATTGTGATATTTAAAAAAGTACTATAATGCATTGCAAAATTTAAAAAAATATGAAATTATTTTATGGGTTTAAAAATCAGTTCTGTGAGTATGATTCAAAATTTTAAATTTCTAATCAATTAAATTATTTAAAATTTTAATATTAAATATTAGACAATATTTTTTTAAAGATATCAGGTAATTAAAGATGTAGTTTTTTGCATAATGCCAATTTGATGGCAAAAAGTGAATTATTTTACAAGTCATTTATTTAAGAAATCTATCGGCATCTTGAAGTTAATTATCAATACAAAATATCATTACAATTCACAGAGTTTATCTATAGTTATTAAAATTAATCTTTGAATTTATTTACAAAATTTTGGTGAAATATGCTTAACATGTAATGAAGATTTAAAAATAATGTAATTAGGCATCTTTCTGCTCTTTTCCAGCATTCATTGAAAGATTTGTCCGGAGGCAACAGTTTTGCTAACTCAACTTTATTTAAATGTAGTAATTATTAGAAAAAAATTTTTTTATTAGGCAATCGCCTCTTATATAAATAAATCACAAATGGTTTCTTGCTGATTTTAACACAGGCCAATTGAAAAGCGGGCGCTTTTTAAAAGAAGTTTTTACAGATTACATATTATTTCATTAGATTGTGTAATTTTACGTAAAATGATGTAAAAAAGTAATAAAGTTTAATGTTTTTTTTCAAAAATTATTTTATAAAATTCAAATTTTTTTCCTCAATTAAATCAATATATAGTATTTATTCGACCATCAATATTTTATTTGAATTCAAAATAAATTTATTGAAGTATGTACAGTGCCGGAAATTAACTTGTCACATCATATCATATGAAATGATTTGATATCAGATGATATCAGCTAATATCAGGAAAAAAAAAATTTTTTACAAATTTTTACATTTGAAAATTCAAATTTAAATTCACCTGATATTATCTTATATCAAATGATAATAGCTGATATCAGCTGATATTAAGAAAGTTTAAAAAAATGATTTTAAATGATACCAGATGATATGATGTGACAAGTTAATTCCCGTCATTGTATTTTTTAATGTTGTTTCACTTTTAAAGTTTATCAGACTCAATTTTGCCAAAATTTTTAATTTACTGATTTATGGACAATATTTAAAAATTCAATGATTCAATTATTAGAGAAAAATAAAATTCAAGATAATAATTAATAAACTAATAGATTTTATTAAAATCTCTTTTATTATTTAATAAACAAGATTCCCTAACCAAAAACCGGATCTGCGCTCCGGGACGCAATTTCTCACTTCATCTATTTCAATGGATTTATTTTGTTAAATTGTTTTATTTTATGACTGGCCACGAGAAATATTCAAACTATTTTCAAAATTAATTGTTTCATACCCGCTTATTATTTTTGAAAGTTTTATTAAATCTTCTCTAAAAGGTCTGATTTTGATATCAGTTAAATTTAATATTTGAAGTCTTTTCCAGTAGTCATATTTTCGATATAGATGGGGTCTTACTAGTCTCGTACAAAGCATTTATGTTTAACTATGAATCAATGTTTAACTTTTTAAATCTTTTAAAAATCATACCAAAAATATGATTTCCATAACTGGTTCAATATGTTATATTTGGTTAGCCAATTTCAAATCATTTTGAATTTAAACTCTCAAACATTTATTTATCAAACTATTTGAAAGATCATTTTAAAAATATAATGGATAAAAAAGGACTCAAAAAAAAAAAAAATTTAATAAAGTTTTCGATTCTTTAATTGATTTTTCCATAATATAAAAATTTATTTTTTTTTTTTTAAGACTTCAATTTTGTGGATGCATAGCCAGTTACACCACTTTTTTCATTAAAATAAATCTTTTTTTCCTTTTGTTTCATCTCCATCATTCATTTTTACCCATTTAACACCCTTTTTAGATGTTTTATCAATATTTTGATTTAGTTTAGCCATTTGGTTACTATCTTCGTCTAGATTTGATTGCTCAGCAAGTTCATTAAACTCATGATCACTATAATTCTCAGAACTATTTTCATTTTCAATGTCATCATCAATGTCGCCATAAACATCACTTTAAAAATCACCATCAACATCACTGTCATCGCCATTGAAATCCTCAGAAGCACCCGAATCTGCGCTATCAGTCTTTGTTAGACTTGAAGAGCCTCAAGATAAGATGTTCTTTTAGACAATTTAATAGATTGTAATTTATTAAATCAAAATTTAATTCAAGTTGTTTAAAAATTGCTGACTCAAAGCATAAAATTAGTAAGAAATAGTAAAATTTTAGACAAGTCCAAAAAAATTCTTAGGTCTTTATGTTAATATTTTTTTAATTGCTGTTTAAAAATTAATAAAATTAAAACTTTAAATAAATTTATTCTACTTTTTTGAAATTAAATTAGGGAAAATAAAAAATTCGATTAATTTTGTTGGGTTTTTATATAATTTATTAAAAAAATCTTTATTATTGTTTACAACTGAATCTAATTTTTAGACTAATAAGTAAATCCAACTTACATTCCAAAATTGCAAATTATTTCACAAATACTGAAAAATCTCTCTATAAATGCCGATGAAACTGGTTTACACAACAAAATTGATTTCAAGCGAAATAAAATTACAGATTTTTTTTTTGTATAACGTTATCATCCGAATTAGTAGTAGTAGTAGTAGTATAAAAGCTGTGGGAGACTTGAGTCTCCAAGTATTGGCGCACGTAGACGCCCCACTATAAACAGCCAGTTGCCAATATTTTTAAATAAGCTATTTTTAAATAACTTATTTTTACATATTTATAATTAACTTTTTTTTTTTTTTTTACATAGTTTAAATAACCTATTATTAGATACAAGAAAAAATTTTTAAACTTTGCATTAAACAAACATTTTATAAATAATTTTTTTTTTTTTCTTTTTTTTTTAAAACTAACAATTGTTAGAGATTATATAAAATTCTTAAAAAAATGAAAATTGAATTAGCTATGTTATAGTCGGATGTTTTTTTTTATATATGGGTCAAATTTGTTCATTTTCTAAGACATGTTATTTAAATTAAACCTAACTCTTTTTAAAACCAGTGCTCATTTTTTAGTGACATGTCACTAAATTCGGATAATTACGTTATATAGAATTTTTTTTTTCTTCACTTGCTTGGTTGATAAATGATAGAAATATCACATTTTCTTTTATCCTTTGACCTGTTCAAAAAATTTTTTTTATGATTTTCTTTCTTACCACTGACATTTTTTGATTTTCGATTAAAAATTCTTCTTTGACTAATAAATATTAGAAAAATTTTTACGCTTTTTTAGAGAATTCTTCGGCATTTTTTTTTCAAATACCATACATTTTGTTTAGATATCTCCAACAAAGCCGAAGCAAAATTTAACTTGGAATTTAATTGTAAGCTTTAAGAGAGGCGATGGTGCCATGAATAAGAAATTGATGGACGTCGACTCGGTTGATCTTTTCAAGACTAAAGATGAAATTGTATGTTAAGAAATCTTTGAGGACAAATACAACGAAAAGTGTGAGAAACTCATCTCTGTAAATACGAAAAAAATAAACAAAGATCCACAGTGGCTTCAATTAGAACTAAAAAAGCGAATAAAGAACAAAAACAAAATGTGGAATAAGCTTCTGACAAACAGTTTTCGCAACAAATCTTTAGTTATACATTGTATTGTATGAATTTGTCAAAGAACGGATAAGAACGCTTAAGATAAGGATGGTAAAGTAAGGGAGGAATTAAAAGAAATTTTTCAGATGCTCAGTGAACAGTTTAAGTCAGTTTTCATTCATGAAAATCCCAACAACATTCCTATCCTGGAGAGCAGAATCTTAGAGACCTGCGAAGTCGAGATCTATGACCTCTCTTTTGAGAAAGTGTTAGTCAAACTTCGTGAGTTGAACGCAGATAAATCGACCGGAGCTGACCTTATTCACCCAGATGTCTTAAAAAAATATGCTGTATGTTTAGCTGTGCCGCTATGGTTAATTTTTCCAAAATCAATCCAGTCTGGCGAGCTACCTTTCCTTTAGAAAGTGGCTAACATTACCCCTATCTTAAAAGCGGAAGGAAAATGCAGGCTGAAAATTACAGATCAGTAGCATTGACATTAGTAGTGTTCAAAATTATGAAGAAATTAGTAAAAGACAAGATTTTTTCATACCTGCGATCGAATGAGCGAAGATCAGCATGGATTTGTAGAGAGAAAATGTTGCACAATGACCTACTAGAAACAAACGACTTTATTACGGATGCATTGAGCCATAACTTGCTCGTAATAATTATTTTCCTGGAGTTTGCTAAAGCGTTCGACAAAGTCCCGTACAAAAGACTTCTGCGGAAAAAAAAGGCTTACGGTTTCTAAATTTTACAGTTATCGATCCATTTCGGTCATTTAATGGATCGATAACTTTCTAACCGGAAGAAAACAAAGAGTTGCAATGGGTAGCGCAGCATTAGAGTGGTCAAAAGTAGTAAGTGGTGTTCCTTAGGGCCCATTCCTTGGTCCACTACTCTTCGTATTATTTATTAATGACATACCAGAAGAAATAAAGAATAAATGCAAAATGTACAGCGATGACACATAAGTCATTTCAACAACTGCAGACACTGATGCAATGGCATCCATTCAATGGGATCTAGACAGACTGTCAAAATGGACTGATTTGTGGTGAACAAAATTCAATGCCAAAAAATGCAAATACATGGTCCTAAACGATAAAAAACAATACATGGCCATTAATTTTATCATGCTGGACACAGTCAGCAATCAAACCCACATCCTGGAGCGAACCGCACAAGAGAGGAACCTAGGAATCATCATATCATCAGACCTAAAATGGAAAAATCAAGACATGAAAGAAGCCAGCAAAGTAAACCCCGAATTAGGTATGATTGGACGGACTTTTAGACACAATGATGGAGATATGTTCAGAGTTCTGTACTTTCCTTAAACATCTTGAGTTTGAGGTGCCGGTTCGGAACCCAAACTGATAACAGCGTACAACTACTACAACTATTCCTACTACTAAACCCTAAAACAATTTTGAGGAAATTTTATTGAATTTTTGTCAACAAAAGTTGCTGTTATGTAATAAAAAGAATCAATAAAAATGGTATAACCTCTGAAGTTGTGGATTTGGTTCTTTGAAAGTCCGTCAAAAATTTATACTCCGGTAAGAGAATTTATAGATAAAACTCGATCTTTTAAAGAATCAAAAGAAATTCGCTTTAAAACTACAACATTCGAGAAAGGATTGAAGAAGAACATCTTGTTTTATTTTCAAGTCGAATTGAGTATTTTTCAAATTTAAAAATCTTTTTTTTTCGAATCGATTTACGGGAACTTAATGCTCATTTATTTAGCAAGCATAAGTCTTTTTCGAATGTAGGACAAACTTTTATAGTTTTTGGCACTGCCAAATTACACCTGTTAGAATAACAATTATAACGTGAAATAATTGTTCCTTTTTCATCATTAAACTCGATTTATCATGAAATAATGAAACAGAAATAAAAATAAATATTTATTACTTAATAGAGAGAAAAAAAATTTAATTATTTTATTAATCAACGCGTTTCGACCAAAGGTCTTCTTCAGAATCAAAAATGACAAGTTTAATAAGAAAAATTGATTAAATACTTATGAAAATAATAAAAATAAAGGAAAATTTTTTAGAAGAACATTTAATTTTTATAAAACAAAACAACAAAAAATTTTCTTACATTATTCACAACTAAATTAAACATTTTATTTAAAATTATTAAAAAATAGTCAAAGTCTTTATATTTTCTATTTTCAGTATTTTAAAATTTATTATTGTTAAATTTAAAAAGATTGAATAAAATCTGTTTCATTTTATTTTTGAATCATCATTTAGGTCTTATTTAAATATAAACATTACATTTTTAAAATTTGATGAAATAAATAGTCCCTTTTAAATACATGATTTTTATATTTAAAAAAGCTACTTTCACAAGAAAATTGACAACTATTACAATTAGTTAGATAGCATTTTTTTGGATAATAATTAGATTTCTGGTCAATTTTAAAATTTAATACTAAAAGTGGACCAATATTTTTATCTATTCTATTTAAAACCAGGAAGTTTTAATTTTTTATAAGATTTAAATTCCTTTCCACATAAGTAAATGAGTCATTTATTAATTTCTTAAAATTTGAAAAATTATTATCATATTTAAAAAAATTTCAGGCAATCTTTTTGTTCATTATTTTTGTTTATATAAGGGAGCAATTCAAATATATCTTTGATAGCCAAATTTCTACACAGAATCGATCTTTCCTACCAACTTTGAAATAAAAATAAACTTTACAAAAATTGATTTTCAAAAAAAAACTATTAATCTATCAAGATTAATTAGAATAATTAAAAAATTATTAAAATAATACATTTTCTCAAAAATTGAAGTTCAAATGACTTTTGTGAATAGATTAAATAGGGAAAATCGAAATAAAATTAGAATTAAATAAACTTTTTTAATATTCTTTTAAATTTAAATGCTAAAAAATTCAATTACTGATCCATTTAAATGATAAAAAAAAAAATTTTTGAAATTTTTTGACACTTGAGAAAACTAAGAATCTTGATTTTTTATTTCAAACCTTTCACTTGATCTTCACTCTCATTTGAAATTATGTAAAGAAAAATTTTAAAATGGCAGCTTGAAGTTCATGATCATGATTATATGATCGAGAGTTTATTGATTAAAATCTTTATAAAAATGATGAAATAGAATTTTTTTATTTTTTTTTAAATTAAACAAATTTATTTTTTATTTTTTATTTTTTCCTAACAATATTAAATATTTATTTTAGTCTAAACTTAAAAATTTTGATTTGAAATTTACATTTTATCAAAAACTGCAATTGTCCAGTTAGCTACTTGCAGATGATCAACCTCTTCACCAGTAGAGTTTTAAACTAATGGAATGGTTTGTCAAAGGAAGTCACTGAATTTTCAAATGTAAATAAATACAAAATTGGATGCGATATTTTCAAGTCTAATGTAACGAGGCGGAGTCATAGCCTTGAGTACCTCTGTTCTTTTTCTCCTTTTTATACTTTTATTTTTTTAAGCATATATTTATTACACTTTTGTATTCTATTCATTTTAATTTAATCAACTTTAACTCTTAATGAATTAAATAAAAGAAAAAAAAGGCTAAATTTTAGTGTCTATATTTAGTTATATTTAAATTTAAATTTCTTCACTTCTAGCAACCATTGATGTGTCCTTATTAAGACTTGTCGCAAGTCTGCTTGTCATAGGTTATTTTTATACTTATTCTTATTATTTTTAACCTATTTACAATACTTTTCGAATTTAGACATAAAAACTTGATTGATTTTTTTTGTCAGATTTAAAAGAATTTTTGAAAGTAAAATTTAAATTCAAACATGACTGAGAACTTCTCCATGTTTAATTAAATAGAAAATGAATAAATATACTTCTTTGAGAAAACAATTTACTTGAATAAACAAAAAAAACAAAATTTACAAATTTTTACGTAATATTACACTATTTTGTATCATATGTGCCTGGTAAAAATATTAATTATACCAAAACTCATGTAATAATTCGTAAAATCACGTAAACGTTGTTCATCTCATTTTTAAGCTTATCAAGTGTATTATTCACCAGGAAAATTAAAAAATAAAACATAATGTTAGTAAATTGAATAAACAACAGCAAAGGTAGTTTCTTATTCAAGAATCTTTATTTGATGGTTAAATATTTTTTCTAAAAATTGAGCAAAGTAAATTAACGTTTAGTAAATTAAGTAAATACTTACATTTTTTTGGATGAAATGTCTAAAAGCAGGTAGAGTGAGTATTTACATAGATACTGAAAATTGAAAAACCATTCAATACCTGATGTAATACTCAATGTATCCCGCTTTTTGCTGTGTGTAAAAAGTTGAATACGAAAAAAAATTTATATTAACCTCATACTGGTAACTAGAGATAAAATTCTAAAACTACTCCATGTTACAAGCTGAGATTAAATAAATTTTTTTATCTAAAATAAATTTTGAAGTGCTTGTAGTCATTCGACAAGCACAAAAAGCTTTTATAAATATTTTTTTGAAAATTTCAATTCATTTCCTAGATAAAAGAATTGAATAGAAATAATTGCAAAATGGCAGATAAATAGAGCTCCAAATGACAACAAAAATGCTTCAAAAAAGCCGAACCAGCCCCATTCAAACGACTAATCTTATTTGTAAAAATTTTTTTATAGAAATTTTTTCAACTTAACCAAAATGGTAATAGTTTTGGCTTTTTGTACTCGAATCAAAGGAAATTAATTTCTTTTCAAATTAAGTTAAACACAAGCCTAATATATTGAATCTAAGTTGCAATTTAATTAACAACTTGGCTTAAATGTTAGCCGTTTTGTATTGTGACTAAAGTCTTTGTTTTAATTAAAAAATACCTTAATGTTTGCTTGAAATTTGGAGCAATTATATTAATATTGCAACTAAAATCACAAAATATTTTCGTGATTTTTAGCCAATTTTCTTAGTCCCTATCTAATCTCGCAAATGCCCAAAATTAATCATGGTTAGCCAACTCCCTAAATTCTTTTGCTCGGAAACATTTTCCAAGGCTTTCAAATTTTGATTGTGTTAAACACCTAAATATTCCAAAAGATGAAAAGCTTATGTATCCAAAGCGAAATATGAGTACATATTAATCCCAAGACTAATAAAAAAAAGTTTCATTTTTGCTTCTTTTTTTTGGTAAATTGAAAACTTCTAGATCTAAAAATTTAATTGAATTTGAAAATTAGCTTTTTTAGTCAAAAATAACATTTGCCAATTTTCCGAATTGGAGTCCAAGATAAGGGAGCATTTATTAGATTAATTTGATAAATTCACCTTAAGAGCCTCCTCTCTATTGCAAGGGCCAGAGTAAAAACTTGATAAAAAAATTGCACCAATTCGGTCGCTCAGCTAACACATCTCAAAAAAAGCTTGTAAAAAATTCCTTATGGCTTCAAATTTTTTGCTTATCTTTTCAATTTTAAAATATTCAAGTCCTACAATAAATTTTAAAAAAATTAGAAGAGAGTGTTGACAGATTTTATTAAAATCATAAAACATATTGGAAACAAAAAAGAAAAAAAAGATAAAATCTAAATGTTTTTCTTTTTAGTTTAGCTTTGAGTTAAAAACTGAATCGAACAAAATTCATTTAAATAGCTAATATTTAATTTACTTTAAGTACTTAAGGTATTTGAGACCATTGGTGCGCCAAAGTCACACACATACACATAAACACACTTGCTTTAATGAACGGATTATTGACTTTTTTCTACTCGTGATTTTTCCGAGAATTGTTTTATTTTGAAATTCAAGAAAACTTTCCAGATTGAATTTCGCTTTGCATGAAAGTCTATGAGGCGTTAGCGAAATGCCTAGATTTTCGAATAGATAAAATTAGAGATTTATCTCTCGAATTTTTGTTTAGTTTTAAACACTTGAAATTAAACACCTTTAATTTGATAACTTATAACTTTTTATCATTTTAAATCCTAATTCAAATACAATTTTCTTTTGAAATAAAAGATTCTAAATTAAACTTAATTCATTTTTTGCTTAAGCTCAAATTAAATAGTGCACTTTTTTGTTTGCCATTTACAATACCAACTTTTCACTTTGTGCCACGAATCGCTCGATCATGAGCCTAAATCTAATGCATCACTTGAAAAACTGCGGCCTCACAAAACACCCAATTTGACTTTAGCTTTTTTTTTCTTTTCCAAAATAAAACTAATTTTAACCAAATTTGACTACTAAGTTCGACCCAAAAAAATAAATAAATATTTAAGCCGAATTAAAAAAATTAAATCAAAGCAAATAAAAGCAACGTGAAAGTCACCTAAATCCGGGAATATTCTGTGTGCCCATAAATATCAATTGTTTCGAAATAGTTACTTAATCGAAAGTCCTAGTTTTTGGAATAAATTTCAAACATTTAAAAACGTGTCTTGGTAATAAAATCTCTATTGTTTTAGAAAAAAATAATATTTAAATTCTAAATAATTTTTGCATACAATCATGCTTTATGTACTGATTTTGAGCCTTGAATTGCTCAACTAGCCAAGATTTTCAAATCGCTAGCAAAATGAGAAAATAAATATCAAAGAACAAGAAAAATTTTCGAATTAGTTTTTAACGATTTTAAAGAAGTTTATGTCATTTAAAGCATACCTTAATGGAATATGTCGTTGGAAGATTTTAATTAAATTCATTTATGTTTGATAGGTAACTTAGAAGTTTTTATATTTTAGCTATGAATAATATGATGAACGAATGATACAGATGGCTTAGGAATGAACAAATTTTTGCTAATGAATGAGCATCGAAAGATCCAGTCATTTTAACTAAAGCTAGTTTATTTTTTTTAATGTCTGGATTCAAAAACAAGAAAATTATGATCCCATATCATTTAGTTTCATTTTAAATAAATTGATCAAATCACTGCTTCGAAAGTGAGAGTCATATGATCACAAACGCAGCATGTTTTTCAAAATTAATTAAATATTTTTTAAATAATTTCAATTTGGTTAACTATTTAATTCAAATTTAATCTCAACTTTGGCAACAACTTTATTCTTTTTTTTCAAATTTTGATTAATAGACTAAAATATGGAATCGGTCTCTATTCCACTACGATATGAATTTTTTTCTAATCAACCTGATAATTTATCATTTTTTTTCTAAATTAATAAACATTTAGTAAATTTTTAAAATTCATCAAGCCTTTTTCCATTAAAATTTGGCCAAAATTTTTTTTAACTTTTTGAAATTGAAAATCTTTCTTTTTTTTTCGATATTTTTATTTAAATTTTGTTAGAGACTTAAATTAAATCAATTAAAAATTTTTTTAACCAAAAATTCAATTAAATTAATCTAAAATTTTAGTGCAACTTTTGACTGTCTTTTTAAGGTTTTCTTTGAAATTAAGATCAAAATTTAATTTAGAAAAAATTCGATTTGATAATGAAAACATAATAGGAAAAGTTAAATTTCATTTGAGTAATAATTTTAGCTCGTTACAGATTTTTGTAGTGTAAAAAATTTTATTTTTTTAGGAAAAACTTATTCGTGCATTAGAAAATGGTTTTTATTACTATTGAAAATATTTTAATAAAATCAAAGTAATTTTTTTAAGTCAATAAATAAAGTGTAACCATTTTGGTTGTTGAAAGTTATTTTATCTAATTTGTTCTTTTTCGAACATGAAAAATCAATACTTAGCGCATCAGAGGAAGCTTGAAATTCATTAAAGACTGGAGAGGAAATTCGTGATAACTTGGTTTTTGAAGTCGAAAAGTTCTCGATAATCAGTTGAAAACGAAAAAAAAATACCAAAGATTTTGATTAAATTAATCTTAATAAACAAAATTTTAGAGATAATTTTAAAACCTTTTCATAACAAATATTCAAGTTTTTTCTATTTACCAAACTCTAAATAAAATGAGTTGATATTTATATATAAAGAATTTTAAATTAAAAAAATATTTATTCAAAAAAGAACACATTGCATTTGAATTACAAGATTCATATCATTGTATTGTTGAGTATTGTGAGATTCAAAATAATTTTAAACCAAGATTACAAATTAAAAAAAGTAAAAAAATTATGTCTCTTCTTCTTTGACTTTTGCCAAGGCGATCGAACTTAAACGTGGTTTAGCGTTATATGTCAAGCTTGCGTCCATACTACTATGTCTTCTGACATAAATTGGAAGCTCTGCATCTAAGGAAGATTCATCTGTTTTGTCTTAGAAAAAAATGTTCAAACCTTTGAAAAACTTTTAAATTATTACCTGATAAATGAACAAATAAAAGTCCATATTTGATGCTCCATACCCAGCCGATTAGAATAACAGCACTGCATAACTGAAGGACAAAAGCCAAAAAATTTGTCAAAAAAGCCCTCATATTTGTTTTGCATTTGTGTTTGGCACAGCAAAATATCGAGAATGAAGATATTAATGTACCTTTAAGTCAATTGAATTCATTTTCTTCAAAATATTGAAAAAATACCAAGTCCAGGGATTAGAATATTCAATATGCAGCAAATTATAGCAAGATATTTGGGCATAAAAGGTATTGCTTTATGAAAAAAGCTTGATTTTACCTCGTCTTTTTCATTTTCATCAATACTTTTTTTTTCACGTGATATATCGTTCACACTGATCTCACTTTCTTTCATTTCTGATATCCAATGCTTAATACTATTTAATAAACATCTGAAAAATTATCTAAAAATATTCATTTAATCAAATTAAAATAATTAAAATAGACATGATTAAACCTTCGAGTTAATTAAATTTTTGACAGCATTTAAAAAAAAAATAAAAAAACTCTCATTAATTTTGTAAATGAATTTAGTCTAAAAAAAAAACGAAATTGATGAGATTATTGGAAATTTTAATACCTCATACTTTTAATATATTTTAGAAAATATAATTTGTATTTCTATCAAAAAAAATTATTTTTAGGTTTTATTCCAAAACTTATCAATCTAAAAATAAATCTAAATAAATTCACAAATTTTAAATATTTTTATAAATATAAAAATCAGCCCAGGCATCAATGAAATCAAACAAAGTAGAGACGCTTTTAAAAAACTTTCTTTTTCCATAACTGATTAAGTATCTCAGATATTCGATTCAGATTATTTTTGAAAAAAAAGTCGGTTTAAATCGCGATTATAAATTATTTTCTGCAAAATGCCAAATTTAGACTCGGTTTAATTGCAACTCTATATGATTTAGATATTCCAAATGATTACTACAGATATCTAAAGTCAAAAAGAAGGAACTTTTTTCTTTGGAAAAAATCAATAAAAACTTATAAAAAAAGACGGTGAGCATCAATAAAATTTACATTAATTATAGCTATTTTTTAAACTTGAAAAATTCCATTAGCTAATTACTTAAAACAATTAAGACATTAGTGATCTATTGCTAAATTACAGCCATAAAGTTTGTCAAATTTAACAACAATTAAGCTACATTGATCCTTGAGCCTGGGTCCAATTTTAATCCAAAAACAAAAACCATTTAAAAATTAAAGCAGAGTTAAATTGCATGATAAATCATCTTAATGTAAAGTCGGATAATTCAGCGGATATCGTTTAATAAAAAATTCTTTTATACAAAGAATACAAACTTTATATAATTTTGATAAAAAATTTATTAGTCTTAATGATCTGGAACTTGGTAAATGCGCGAGAATTTTTACTAGAATCTATCTAGTTTTTCTTGTAATTGCAAATAGTGAACAAAAAAAAGATCTGAAAATCTAAAACTCGTGCTGGCATCTTAGAGTTAACTGCTGATTCCGAATGGCATTAATATTGAAATTGCATTATAGTAAAATAAAACTTGAAAATTAAGATGCATTGGATAAAACTGATAAAAAAATAGACAAAAATGATCGAGTTTTTCGTAATTACGCCAAAATGGGAGGGTGCATCAAAAATAGAAAAACTCTTGAAAATTTATTTTGAAAATAGTGTTGCTTTTAAGTGAATGAATATATTATTTGAAAAACTTGATAAAATAAGAATTGATTATAACTTTGTAAAAGCTTAAATAAATGTGAAAAAATCTAATCAAGCTTAATTTATCAATATTTAAGAACGTAATATTTAATTATTGATTTTTAAAATAAGTTTTTAATTATTAAATTAAATAATTAATTTTTTGTTATATCCTCTAAAAAATCAAACCGGTGTTCATTTATGCTCAATAATAAGCCCAAAATAATTCGATTTCTACCGAATCTTAATGAAGACCTTAATTTTTAAAAGATGAATTTAGACAGATATTTTATCAAAATTAAATAAGTCTTGAAAGTTATCTTTATAAAAAAGTTATGATAGAGCTAACTATTACGCATTTTTAAATTCAAGAAGCTGAAAAAAAGTCATTTAATTTCATCAATAAGTAAGGCTTTCATTTTAAAATGAGTTTAAAAACATAATTGAAAATCCTGTGCAAAATATTTAGCTGATAAATTTGACAAATGAATTTTTATAAAAATAGAAATTTTTTTTTGAAAAGTGATACAATAATTAATTTTTGTTAAATAAAAATGATAATTTTTTTAATTCGTTTTTTGAAGTTTCCGTTAGATTAAAAAGAACGATCACTTAATCAGATCAATTTAAAAATTGAAAAAAATAATCAATCAAGATAAAAATAAAATTTTTTAAAAATATTTGACACAAGTCTTGAAGTCTTTTTTGATTATTCAATCTCTAATCGTTTTATTATTTAAAAAATAATTTTTAATACTTCTTTGAAGCGATAAATTTGAAGAAAAATACCTTAAAGCTTTCTTGATTTTATTTAGAAAATCTCTGATAATTTGACAAAAGTAAATCAAAAATATTTAAAATAAAATATATTTTTTTCGGCTAATGTGTAATCTATTCCCTTAAATCAAAAATTTAATTTTAAAGTTTTTCCATTAAACAATTAATGGGCTTTTTTATCGATCGATTTTTAGGGTCTAATTAATGACAAAAAAGAAAGAAGAATAAAAATATATTGAAAAAAAACATTCCTTAAGAGAGAAATTTAATGAGAAAATTAGAAAAAATGCATCTTTATGTTATTTGGAAACACTTAGATTAAAATATGCGCTAATATGATATAAATTCTTCAAAACAAAAACTCAAATTATATTTCAAAATCATCTAGAAAAGCATCAAAAATCAATTCTAAATAATTCAGAATTTGACAAATTTTTAGCATATAATTAATTTTCGATATTAGACACTCGAAGACCTATGATCTCAAAATTTAATTTCTAAGTAATCGATTTTTAAGAGTTTGCTATTTTTTTATTTTCTATTATAAAATACTGATACTGATATAATTTGCATAAATTTTCTTCCGCTACTAGATACCACCGAAAAAAATTATTTTTTTAAAAACATTTTATTATGGTAACTTAAAAGTTTATGAAAATTCCACCATTGCTAAAAAATGTAATTAAAATCATTTGAACTGATTTGGCGATCAAAGAAAATTTATATTATTTTTGAACATTATCGAGCTTTTTAACAAAATTTTGAATTAAAAAAAAATAAAAATCCCACAGCAATTAATTTTCTAATTTTAATTGTTTTTTAATCTTATCTTTATCAATTGATCATACTTAAAAAAAAAATTCGCCCGACTAGTATTGCATTAACCTGCTGTTGAATGAAAATTTCAACACGCTCAGAAGATAAAATTGCTTTTTTATATACTAAATCTAAATAGCACCCCGATGAAAGTTAAACTACATTTGTTTTAAAAAATTATAAATGTTCAAAGATTAACGTAAAAAAAAATAATCTGAATTTTCTAAAAAAAAATTAAAAAAATGTTTTATTAAGCATTTTTTATCTAAAATGATTCAATAAGAATTTAAATGACAGCATCATTTAATCTGATATCTATCAGATATCATTTTTTTTGGATTTTGTTTGGCATGAATTTTTTCAAATTTGATAATAATATTAGACCTTCCAATAGATAATTAATTTCCATATTTTTCAAGTTTCTCATAACTAACAAATTATTAAAAATATAATTAACAGATATTAAATTTTCTGGAACCATCTATTTTAAAAACTATAATTTGAATTGCATTAGTTCAGATTGGGTTCAGTTGCATTTTTCTTGGGAATATAAAATACATTCTATTTTTTTAGTAATAAATGATAAAATAACTCAAAATTTTTATTCGACTCTTACTTTTAGATCAATAAATTAGAGAAGATTAGATTTAAAAAAAAACTGCGCAAATTTCAAAAAAGTTCTACCCCACTAGAATCAAACTCTAGAGATTTAGAAAGTTGTGTTTTATTATTTTTATTTCATATGAAAAATTTTAAAAAATGCTCAAATATTACAAAATTAATCATAAATTTCATCTTGAATAATTGAGGACTTAAAATTTGCTAAATGGTCTTTGTTTGAAATAATGGAAGAAACAAAACTTGAAGAAACCATCAGAAATCTTTGTGAAGAACTCGACAATATTGATGAACGACTACGTGATGTTATGTTTTCTTTTAAATTAATTCATACTGATTATTTACTCAATATGGATCCAATGATTGAAAAAAAAATTATGAGTGGTAAAAAAATTTGTCAAAATTGTTCGCTAGAAAATAAATCAAATAAAAGTGTTTAAAAAAAATTGAAATTTTTTGTTTAGAGATCAGACAGATTTTATCATCTCTTAATTTATGCTTAAAAAATATTGACTTAAAATTACTTTTGAATTAATTTAATTTAATCAGGAAATTGAATTTTCAAAATAAAATTCATAAATTTCGATCGCAAAATTTTTAACAAAGAAGACTGAACTGTTTTTTTTAATTATACAATCTTAGATGACCTTACGGTTGGGAAATTTTCGCGACAAATTTGATCTGGTTTCAGCATCTCTTTTTGGTAAATTTCTTGCTACAAAAAATGAAATTAATGCTTTCATTAAGCTTAAAATTCATGAAAATTTGGAATAATCAGTTTTTAATCAAAAAATTGTAATCATTATTTGTTAAAATATGATTAAATACTTTTAATAAAATAAACAATAATTTTTAGAAATTAATTGAATTTTCTACAATCGCATCAAACTGTATTCAAACGAAAACATAAATAACATTGAACCATACAAAATTTTACGTAATTTCTGAATAGTTTCATCTAAGAAAGTATTTGTTTCTTTTTTATAAAAGTTCATAATCAATGCTTAATTGATAATTTTTAAGACAAAATCCAGCAAAATTTTCAGATAAAGTTTTAAAGAAAAATTCCTAGGTTTTAAAATACAGTTTGGTTAAATTGAATAAAAATTTTTTCAGGAAACCATTTTTTTACAAGTGAATTTGTTGTTTTAAAAAATAAGCTTAAAAAATTTTTAAAAAATCTCATTTAGAATCTGATTTAAAAGTTCAAAGAAACTTAACTTTTAATCATCTAGTTAAAAATTAAAATATTTGATTGGCATGAAGAAGCGAGAAAAATAAACGAACTAAGCAGGAAAATTAGAAGAAGTCTAGTATAAATAGCTTTCTATTAGATTTGATATCATTTCACATTTAATCATAGACATGTTCATCTAATACTCTCGGATAAACACTAAATTTCTAATTAAACAATCATTAATAATTTTTTGTTTATTCTTAATATTTTGAGATTTTTTTTGAATTGGTAATTGATCATTATTTAAATCAGAATGTTTTATTTTTATTCAATTAAAAGCATTAAAAAGTAGAGATAAAATAAAATAAAAAATAAATAATGTTATAACCTTAATTGAAAATTTTTTCACTTAAAAGAATGCTCAAGCAATTTCAAATTTTTTAAACATATACTTGATAAAAGTGTTTTAATTTTGGATTAAAAATTGAACTAGTAAAAAATTAATGGCTAATTAAAAATATTCAAATTTCATGAATAATTTACTATTTTAATTATTAAACAAAAACTTGCAGTGAATCATGTCCAAAAATGTTTGCTCAATTAAAAAAATCACTCTAACAATTTTTATAAATTTTTAATTAAATTTTGACGCTATTAAAGAATTGAATTCATTGTTTTATTTTACTTTGTGCGAATTTCTTCGTTAAAAAATTAAAAAACTATTGGAAAAGTATACTTTTTTTATAAAAAATTTTTTTTGTCAAAGTAGCACAAATTATTATTTATCTAACAATTTATTTTTCAAAAACGAAATGGCAATTTTTTCTAAATATTTCATCTAATATTAATTAAACGGAATTAAAATCTATAAATTCTTAATTTAAAGCTTTTGATGCATCTTGATTTAAAATTTTGAGTAAAAAATAATTGCACTGCGTTTTTTTCAGAATTTCACAATAGCGCCTTATAAATCAAGATTTTCTAGTTTGTTCTTTTGTAAAAATAAAAAAAAAGTGATGTCTAATGCTAAATCAAAATTTTGTTCTCATTACGATCAGGACAAAGTAATTTTAGATTTATGGAAAAAATTAATTAAATTTAAAAAATGAATTCATTCATAGCTCTGTTAAATTTCCTTTCATGTAATTAGTCATTTCCAAAAAAAATTGATTTCGCTTATCCAAAAATTTATCTTTTTCGAACTGATAAAAAAGTTAAGATAAATTTAAAATAAATAGATTTAAGACTTGGTTTTAATCCAACAGAATGTAAACATCTTCTAACAATTACCAAAAATGTTTAATTTCTTTACTTTTCATGATAAAAATCCAACATTTCACATGATCAAATTTTTTTTCAATTTTTAGAAAATATTTAATTTTTTTCTGGCATAAATTAGCTTTTTGAGATAACAAATTAATTATTTAATTTAAAAGAATAGATAAATAGAGCGTGAAGTTAATTTTAAGAATGAGCTAATTTAAACTGCTAAAGTTGTATATTAAGAGCAGGCGCTTTGTTTTATTATTAATACCATAAATTTGTTGGTTTGAGGCTCAAGATAATATTTATAGTTAGGTAAATGGTTCTAACCTCTTCGAGAGGATGGTATTCGGTTTTTACAAGAGATAAACTCAACCAAATTTGCTTTGGTTTTAAGGTGTTGAATGGAAAAGTTTGCATTCAAAGATAAAGGTGAATTCTAAGCAATTGTAGCTACGGATAAGCCAGATTCTTAAAATAAATAAAGACTATTTTTAATAATTATTATTTTCCTATGATTATCATAATGCAAATATTTTAGTTTAGTTTAAAATTTCAAATGCTTTTGAACCACTGCAAATGAATTTAAATTTTTAAACTCAAGTATATGTGTGAGTGTGTGTGTACGTGATGGTGTGCAAACGCGATTCAACTCGTTCCAATTCGTTTTGGTTAGCCGGCAAATACAACCAATATTTTGAGCATAAAATTATAATTTGAAATTTGTATCTTTCAAAACGAAAAACCTATAATATCGCGTTTTTCAATAGCCAAAAATTTATAATATTTTATGAATCTCGAGTTACTTTTGTTTTTCTATTAGATTTTGGGCTTTAGAATATAATTTGCCTATCGAGAATTCTAGTTGTTAAATTCTGTGTTTTTTAGTTGTTATCTATCTGCGCTAAATTAGAGATTTCCAATGAGTTCACCCAACATAGGTTCAGTCGACTTGTCGACTTCGCCTCTGTCCATGGCGGCACGCAAGCGCCTCAACACCGGAACACCGGTGTACTCGCCAAACGAGACCCTAAACCAAATGACCCAAGAAGTAATTTTGCTCCTTAATCTTTACTGCTCTAAATGGCATGTTTTTCCAAGGCTGAGGCCAGACAACAGGACAAGTACACTGCGCAGAGGGAAATTCGCGCCATACG
This sequence comes from Brachionus manjavacas, assembly GCA_019054805.1. Classification (NCBI taxonomy): domain Eukaryota; kingdom Metazoa; phylum Rotifera; class Eurotatoria; order Ploima; family Brachionidae; genus Brachionus; species Brachionus manjavacas. The sequence continues at coordinate 7,440,346 of JAHQIY010000003.1, read as the reverse complement.
AGCCAAAGAAATGGAAAAACAGAGGAGAGAGGACGAAGAGCGCGAAAGAGAAGAAACCAACCGAATCAACCGGGCTATTTCAATAAACAACTCAAAATCTTCTACGTCAACATCAAAAGTAAGTTGGGTTAGGCTAATATTTAATAATCATAAGTTAATGGGACAAAGTATCGACTAATCTTCTATTGACCCATAAAATTAAGTTTTATCTCTATTGCTAGTTTTTGATTTTTAGTTTACAGTGGTGTGATATGAATTTTATCAAATTTAATTGACAGAATTATACGATAATTCAAGTAAAATAGCGTACATTCTTAAAGAAAGAATTCATTAAGTTTAAAAAATTACTTGAAAAAAAAATTATTTTTTTTTAATTCCAATTTATTCTAATGGGAAATTACACTGGAAAACATTGGATTTATTTTCATAAAGTTACTTAGGTAAAATTTACTAATAAAAAAGTAATTTTTGAGTAAAAAATTTAAAATTAAGTTAAAATTGGTTAAAATTTTTTTTATTTTTTTTCAAAGAAAAACAAAAAAGAGCAAAAAAGCATGCACTATGTACTTAGCCCATGATAAAAATGAAAACTTTATTCAAAATAAACTTCTTTTTTAAAATAAAATTTAATTTTTAAAAATTGAAATATTGATTAAGTGATTAGGTTCGAATCTTAAATAATCTTGAGAAAAAGCTGTCAATACTCACAAAGGTTGTGTTTTTCTTAGAAATAACAAAAAAAAATTTACCAATTTAACCTATTATTACTTTTTACTTAAAAGATACTTTTAGGAAATTTTACGAAAAAAATATGCGGCGGTGAAGTTTGGAGCAAAAACTGTAGAAAAATATATTTTATTAAATTGAATCTCAGTTTTATTCAATTATTGAATTATTCAATTATTTAATTTTTTATAAAAATTACTGTCTAACATTTTTAAACAAAATTTGATATACGAAAACAAAAGCAATAAAATGAATAAATTTTTTTATTTAGAGAATAGATAAAATATTGATAGAAACAGTTCTAAATGTTGAGTTTTTTGACCTTTTTCTGACAAAATATAACTTTTAATTGAATTTAATGCTAAAAATTTTATTAATTTTAAATTAATTTTTTCCAATGCTTTTCAGTGCTGAATTTTTAAACAAAAAAAGGTTTGTTTCCAAGAAATTTTGAAAATTTTGTTTTAATTAAACTAACTAAAATTCACGTAGAATTACGACAATTTTCGTAAATTCATGAATTTTGTCTTTTAAGATTTTACGCTTTTTTACGTGAATTATATCTAAAATTTTGTGTAAGTTTAGGAAATTAACATTAAGTTGAAATATTTTTGTCATATCACCACTGTAGATGATAATTGTCTTCTCTGGACAGCTGAAGGCGTTGGTGAATTTTTTTCTGGTTTCATGAATCAATTAAATTGCCATGACAATAGAAAAAATAAGACTTAAATTTTTAGCAGGCTAGTTTAGCACTTCCATTCTTGTGGAATTTTGTACGACGTGACTTTTTTATTGTCTGGTTGATTAAAGTGCAGACATCAGACCTTGTTTACAAATAATTATTAAAATATTTTTGTTTTTAAATCTTTTATTCAAAATTAAAGCCTCGTTTGTATTCGAGCACAGGCAGCGGTAGCCGGTTTGATGAGCCGTCCGAAGACAACCCCAAAGAGTTGAAAAAAAAAATCACCGAAATGGAAGAAAAGTTCAAAAAACACGCCATGTTCCAAACACAACTTGAAAACGACAATCAAAAGTTGATTTATGAAGTGGATTTGCTAAAAGATTTGATCGAAGAGCACCAAGAGTTGATCATCGAACTACGCCGACAATTCAAAGAAAAATCAAAAGTTTTTTTTTTGCTGTAAATTTTAAATTAAATTTTATAAATTTTCTCAATTAAGGAATTGGATTATCAAAAGCGAACTAATAAAGACTTGCAGACCGATTTTATTCGTCTTAAGGAAATTTTGAAGCAACGTGATGCTCTCATTGAAGAAAGTGGCTTAAAGTTGTACACAGACTATGAAGTTAAAAAGACTAGCTCTTTTAGTAACAAGACCAATGATTCTGATAATACTGTTAATGAAATTAAGTCCGTTTTGCCTGCCGTTCTTCTGGCACCTGATACTGCCAAATTGTTGGACATGCTCGGCGAAGGAACTATTGATGATAAATTAAGAAAGCTATTCAACGAAAAACAAGAACTCAAGGAACATAATAATAAATTGCTAAGCGAAATTGATGAGGAAAGACAAAAATCTGTAAAATTGGAAAAAAAACTCATTTCCAGTATGAATAAGTTGTCGGATAATCAAGAAACGTCACACGAGCTACAAGACATACAGCGTCAGTACACCAAAGAAATAAACGATCTAAAAATGAAATTACAAAAAGTGGAACATGAAAATATTATTATAAAACAAGATGTAAGTAAATTTTAAAATCACATTTTTTTTTTATTTAAAATTTAACTTGACAAAAATGACACATGCAATTAATTTTTTGCCACATAGTTAAGTCATGTTTGAATAATTCTATTTTAGAAAAAGTGTAAACTTTTACAAAAATTAAAAAGTCATTAAAATTATTGAAGAAAATTATATTTTAAGTTTTAAATTTGATCTTCTATTTTTTTTAGAAATCTAGGGATTAAAGTTTATGACAATGATTAAGCAAAATTTAAATCAAGTTAATAGAAACTATGTTAAATTTTTTTAGATTAAATTTTAGATTTAAAGAAATATTTCAAGAGCCAAGAAATTGTGAAACGAAATTTTTTTCTATAGATCAAAAAAGCTCCCAAATTAAGTTGTTTGGGAAGGAATATATGAATCTAAATTTTCTTTAATCAAAAAATAACTGATAAAAGCAGAAGAATCATTTTTTATTCACAAATTTTTGGTTTATTTATATTAATCTATTTAGACAAAAGAAATAAAAAGAATCTTAACAGAGCCTGTTGAGATTCATCAGTTATTTTTTTTTAATTTTTGACAGCTATTTGATAAAATGAACTATCTATAAATCAATTAAAATTTTATCTTCAAAACATAATATGATTTAAAATTTCTGAAAAATAGCCAAAATGATTTCGACTCCAAACAGAGAGAGTAGAAGTATTTTTTAAATTTTTTTTCAAATCAAACAACAAAATACTTGTTTTATGTATTAAGTATTAAATTATTTTAGACCTGTTTTTTTTAATCTAAACTAATTACTTTTTGAAAAAATTTTTGGACTGGTGTCGGCGGTCTTTAATTTTAAATGATAAATTGGATAAAAAAGGTTCTATTTATGAAAAATATTCTATTGTCCTTTTAAAATTTTTGATCTTGAAGAGCCGAAAAATAAAAAACTATTTTTAATTACTTTTAAACAATAGAATCAAAATGGATTGATTTAATTATACCGGACCAGTATTTGTGAATCTTAAATAAAATTGAATTTGAAGTTAAATAAAAATTTACTTTATTATTGAAATAAGAATCACTTTTGAATTTAATTTCGATATTCAAAATTTAAAAATATTTAATTTTTTGTTCAAATTTAAAATTTAATTTTAGAAGAAAATTAAAAAAAAATTTTAAAGAAAAATACGTGAATTCTAAACAATATATTAAATTATTTTAACTTTTAAATATTTAATATACAATAGAAATTATTTGATATGGTTAAAATTTGTAAAGCTCGAGACTAAAAAGTTTAGAAATAAAACAGAAGAACTAAAATAAAACTTAAATATAATTAAAATTTAAGTCTCCAATTTAAATGTTCGAACATCCACTTATTTGATTCCAACACCATGTTGCTTAGTAGACTTGATTCAAGTATTTGCAAATTATAATGCATTGATGTAATCATCTATTAATTTCCTTTTAATTCTTTGCAAAGTTAAATTTTCAAATTTTTTTAATTTTCAATTTTTTAATTGAATGATAAAAATAGTGAATCAAAAAGTTTCTTAATAGTTTACCAAACTTGTTCTTAAGAATTGATTTTGTTAAATAAAATTTTCAAAGAAATCTATTAATGATTTTTAAACATTGATTTAAATGATGCAAAATTTTTTAACCTCCGAAAAAAACCATTTTTTTCACTAAAATTAAGATTGTTATCGTTTTCTCAGATTTTTCATCAGATAAAAAAATTAATTTCCTTTTTTAAATTTAAATGAAAAAAAAATGCATCTAATTTTTATTTAAAATCAAGAAAACACGACTGGACACACAATTGAAATACTTACAGACAAACTTTGATCAATTAGAAAGTACAGAACAGCGTTTGATTAAAGAAAAACGCGATGCACAACGTGAAGTAAGTAGATCGTTTTTATTTTTTTCCTGAACCTGATTCCAATTTAATGAGACCAAAGTGTGACTAAATTTAAAAAAAATAAAAATTAAACTTATTTAAAAACTGATAGTTTCGCGAACTTAAAACCAAATATCAAGACGCTTTGCTTGAGAATAAACGCTTATCAGACCGCATTGATTCACTCGAATTCTACGCCAAAACCAATAATAACAGCAGTGCATTTCATAATTTAATTCCTTCAACTTACACCAACTCTAGTTCGAATAGCACTCGCGGTCGAACTCCGGCACCACCGGTTTCCAGACCGCGCATTGGCAGTGGAAGCTCTTCAATTAGTAGTTCTAGTGGTATTAACTACGGGTCGGCATACACTCCATCATACGATTCATCTTCATACCGGTCTCTATCTCGCCCACCGTCAAGGCAATCATCAGTCGAGAGATCTACAAGTTCCACGGACAATTACAACTCACTAATAAACTCATCTTTTTATGGCTCGACACATAGATTGTCTGACATTGGTTCAAACAGCGCTCGCTCTAGAAATTCTAGTCCATCTAGATATGACTCAGACAAATGGTCTTCTTACGGATCAACTCGAAATATTTCCTCTTTACCACCTCATCCTGCTTACGATACTTACTCTAGATCAAAAAGGGAAACGTCTACAGAACGATCGATATTGCGAAATCGACGAGAAGCGTCTCAAGAAAGGTCTACGCCTCGTCCATCAACTAGTTCCATTTTATCTAAATTAAGACGGTCTTCTTTTGTCGATAATGGGCCATCTAAATACTATTAACTTTAGTAGGTAGATTGAAAAGTAGCATGGTGTGTTTTTTGCATGAGAGTTTCTGTCATTTTTAGGGTTGACTAAAGGGTTTTGTTTGAAGGACTCTATTCTACTTAATTGAAAATTTTTACATAGAAAATCTAGATAGATAATCAATAAAGAAAATTGAATTATTTTTACAATTTATAAGAATTTTTAAATTAAAATTTTTTATTTAAAAATAAACACTCCATTTAATCGTCATTTTATACAATAAAAGTTTTTTTTTAAAGATTTTAGATTAAAATCCACAATTAAAAAATTGAATTCGTTTAAAATTTTAGTTCTATTTAATAAAAAGGACTAGCATCTAACTGATTTTTTTCTTTCCTAGAACTAAAAACTTAAGAAAATTCAAAAAAAAAAATTATTTTTTAGCTATTAATTTTAGATTTTTGGTTTTAAGATATATTGTTTTTTAAATTTATCTCTATTAAACAAAATAGAACTTTTAAGAAACAAGTTTCAGAAAAAGTCAAAGATCCTTTTAATGTTGCATTTATTTTCATTTAATTCAAAGTTTCATGGAATTGACATGGAATTGTTAAAAATTAGCAATCTAATAAAAAAAGACAATAATTTAAAATATCAAGTTTACTAAATTCAAATATTAATAAATAATTTAACAACATGAAAAAAAAAATTTTTTTCCATTAAAAAATTTTTTTTTCTAAATTATTTTAAAGAGTGAAATTTCTTTTTCTCTTAAGCTATTTAAAAAATATTTTCCACATAAATATTCTAGTTAATTAAAATTTATCGGTTTTTAAAATTCATTCACATGAAAATTGAACTTTTAAAAAATTGAAAAAAATTAACTTAGGAAAAATCGAATTCTTGATTTTAATGAAAAAAAGGGTATAGAATGAAAAATTAAGTTAGAGATAGGTAAAAATTAAATTGGTAAAATTAAAAATAATATCTGTGTTGAATTTAAATTCTGATTCAAAACATTGAATAAATATTTGATTTATTTTGGTAGTTGCTTCTGGTTATTTAAAAAAATTTTCTATCTGATTTTCTATGTAAAAATATTTCAAACAACTGATATGGTCCAGATTTAAGTAAATTACAGTTTTTAAATGGTTTTAATAGATTTTTTTTTAGCTAAATGATTCAAAAAGGCTTATCAACGAGTTGCAATTAAAATTAGAAGTCTTACAAAAAACATTGGATAGAAAACGTCAGACAGCTAAAATAATTGATTCTTCGTATCAATCTTTGGCATCTTCGTCTAATACTAGCTTGATTTCTACACAAAATAATTTAAATACAAATCAACTTTATATTTCGTCTTCTTCTTCAACATTGTTCACAGGTGCTCAGGAGCCCACAGGTCAAGAAAATGAAAGAAAGAAATCCGACACTGAAAAAACAGAACGAAGTTGTACTCCATCACAGCAAGAATATTCTTCGTCTCCCACTTCTTCTTCGGCATCATCTTCTTCTTCAGCATCTCCGAGCTCACAGCAAAATAAGCAGACCGAAGCAAGCGAACCTCTGACGCCAAATTTGGTCAAGACTTTGGATAATAAACCTGATTATGTTGAAGAAGATAATCGTGATTTTTAGTCATTGTCTTAAGTCAATGCTTAATTTCGACACTTTTCGAAAAAGGTCGCATGATTTCTATTCACCGTCCGTTTATTTAGTTTTTTTTATTTTTTTTTTCGAAGAAGATAAAGGAGATTAAGTGTTTTACTAATGAAATCTAATTATTTTGTGAGTATTTTTTTTTCAATTTACAAACATCCAAAGAACTATGCTTAGCTTTTTGAAATCATAATCGAATTTATAAAATTTTGAAGAAATAAAACATCGACTTTTCCTTTTTTATATAATTTTTATTTTATTTATTTTGTAATATTATTAATAAAAATTTAATTGATTATCAATTATCAAGTTTTAAACTGAATTGAGAGTTTTACTCTCTATTTTTTTTATTTAGATAAAATTTTTGTGAAAAAAGAAATTTTTAAAATGAAATTTTTGAGTTTTTAATTTAATTATTAAATTTAACATGATTTGGAATTTTTCATGTTTTTTTTTAAATGACATCATATGAAATTTTATATTCATTTATTTAAATAAATAAAAATTTTACAATAGAAATTCAGAAAATTGTTTAATAGCTATTTAAAGTTTTCAAAAAAAGAGTTAAATCAAAAGTTTAGAAGAAAACTTTTATTTTTATTATTAATATACGTAACAGATTTTCTAAGTTTTTTTATGCATAATTGCCTCAAGAATAAATATCATTAAGCGTGTATAAAAATTAGAAAACATTTAAAAGGATAATCAGCTGAAAAAGAAACATGGCAATTAAAATTTTTCTCTTGATTTATTAAAAATAATTAAAAATATTATTTGTAATATTTTGTTGAATTTTGAATGTTTTATAGCTTTTTTTCATAAGCTTTTTTACAATAAATCATAATTCCATTTTTCATGATATTTTTTTATACTATTTTTTTATTATTTAATTAATTAAACAAAAAACAAAACAACTATTTATATGCAAGCTTATTTTTGTGATTTTTAAAGGCTGCAATGTAAGTGTTCATCATTAGCATAGAAACAGTTACTGGACCAACTCCTCCTGGTACAGGTGTTATGTAGCTTGCTTTTTGCAATGCTTGCTCAAAATGTACATCACCGGTTACTTTACGATTTTTTTCATCTAAAGATTTTAATAAAATTTTATCTTTTATACAAAATTAAATGACAAACCATAATTTATTCCAACATCGATTACCACAGCTCCAGGTTTAATGTAATCCCCATTAATAGACTGAGAACAGCCAATTGCTACAATTAAAATATCCGCAGTTTGGCATAAGTATTTTAAATCTTTTGTGGTCTCATCGCATAAAAATGTGTCACCTTTTTTAAATTCCATCAAATGCTTCAAAGGCAAACCAACCAGTTTACTAGAGCCTAGAATGACAACTCTCTTACCAGCTATTGTACAATTAATTGATTCAAGGATTTTTAAACAAGCACTGGCTGCACATGGGACAAAATCATCCAAAAAATTATGATTACATAAATTATTATAGCAAGAGCAACTGAGACAGTCGACGTCTTTTTCGGGCACAACCAAATTTGTCAAATCGGTAAAATCAAATTTATTGGAAGTATCCAAAGGAAGTTGAGTAATTATTCCGTTTATTTTTGGATCATTATTTAATTCAATTATTTTATCCAAAACTTGATTTTTAGGTACATTTTTATCATATTTAAATAGAAAAGCATCTACGCCTATTTTGCGAGAGGCTTGTAATTTTTTTCGAATGTAGATATTGGAATCATGCCGATCTCCAATCTTTTCATGAAATTTTGATATTTTCTTTTTATTAGAAAAAAAACTTACTTGAATAATACCTAGACCGGGCCTGGTCCCTGAGTCCTGAATTAACTTATTAATCTTGTATTTGTATTCTTCCAAAATTTTACTGAGAAAGAAGGAATAAACAAGATAAATGCCATTAGATGATTTAAGTATTTTGGTACCTAGCTATTGTTGATCCATTGATGATTTTTGCTGGGCCGGAAAAATTTTTCTTGAATATTTTGGTAATCATCAGACTATTGAAAAATTATTCCAAAAATAAGCATTTTTTTTAAAATAAATATTCGAATGTTTAATTCAAGAGATATTTAGTTGAGTCTATATTGCAGTTCTAAATTTCAATTGTTCTAGGTTTTTTAACTTAATTTAGACTTAAAAATAGCAATTATTTTGACTTTGATCATCAAAAATATAAAGCGATTTTTTATTTAAATAATAATGGCTTGAAAATTAAGAAAAAACAGTCAATAAAATTTTTAATTTCAATCTCAATCAACACACTAAAAATTAAAAAAAATGATAAATACTTGATTTTCTTGAAATAATTAATACAAAAATAAAATAACTGCTTCCTTATAAATTAAAAACTACTAATATATCTAATTATTATTAACTTCAAATAATGAATTTATTGTAAATAAAATGGCTAAGTGTCTGATGAAACTAAATTAACAAAATGAATTTTTAGTAAGTATCTAAAATACCAATGTCTATTGCATTTGCGGTAGAGTTAGACGCGAGATTAGAAATAAAGACAATTTTTTATATTTTCAATGACGAAAAGGCGTAAAACCTAAAAAAATTAAGCAAAATCAATTTTATTTCGGCAGCAATTATCATCTTTAACCAACTTTAGTATACTGAAGCCCAACATATTGCTTTACACTACTGTCCTGTTTTCTACAGCTTTTTTTCTAAAAGTTTAACAGCTATGTATGTTGCACCATGCTGCATTCAGAGCACTAATTACCTATTACCATTTTGCACTGTTTTTTATTTACCGAATTTCGCTAAACCTTTTTTTTTATGATTGTTTTGTTTCATTTAACATTTTTAGATTTTGATCATGTATTCGAGGATGCATTGAGAAAACGCAATAAATCCAAAAAAGTTTATAAAAATTAAAATTTTCATTTAAAAACTGATTAGAAAAATCTAAAGTGGTAAAATTTTCTAATAAATTTAAGAGGAAAAAATATTAAATGCTGAATAAATTTTCAAATCAAAAGGTGAAAATAATTCTTGAGAACATTTTTATTAATTATCATTTAAGTACGACTTCAATTAAATTTTTAATTACAATTTCTAAATGTTTTCTTTTTTAAACAATAACGGAGGTAATATTAAATTTTATTGATGTAAACGATATCTTCGCAATCTAGATTTCACTTCATCATTTAATTCCAACGACCTTTTAAATGAAAATATTTATTTGAAATTTAAAAAAAAAAAAATACTTAAGAGAAGTTCCGAAGGTGTGCGTAATCTTGTAAATTGATTCATTCAAAATAAAAATCAATTTTTGTATAAATAGCTCGATTTGATCTGGATGAGAATTTTGCAGAATGCGGAATGAGATCGAACAACCAGAGCCTGTTTGATTGAACTTTTCGATCACCTTTTGCAAGTCAATAAAAGTGGTGATTATTTCAGCCAAATTTTGCTGCACTATTCCATATTCATCTTCTTTTAGCGATGCCATTACTAAATTACTGAGACCTTTTAAAGAAGCAATAACCAAAAATGAATCTACAAATAACTGTTGAGTCTTGTAATTTTTATTTTCTTTGTAGATCATTGCAAAATACTTTTGCTTTTTTAGCTTTTCTATCAACTAAATATAAAAAATAAAAATGAAAAATTTGCGTAGTTTTAAAATACTGATTTTGCCATTTTAAATCCTAGTGAATTGTTTTCATGAGCTAAACTTTTGTTGTATTTAATCGGCGAATGCACTGGTACATCATAGGTTTCATTCATATGAGCTTTGCGGATAGGCGATTTATATGGTGAAATATTGGGAGAAGTTAAATCACGTTTGGGTGATAGAACTGAAAATCGTTTATATAGATTTGAATCGCAAGGATCACTATGAGCACTTGACCCGTGCAGCATATCATCAAAACTGAAGGCTTCCATAAAATCTTTAATCACATTCAAAGCTTCAGTAGACACTTTTATCCAATTAACAGGTTGATTATCTTCAAAATTTAAAAATTATTTTAAAATTTTTAAAATTATTATTATTTTTTTTTATTTTTTTTTTAATTTGTTTGATTGCTTACTTAAATTAAGATTAAACAATTGACTACGTCTAGATTTGGAATTGATGGATAGGTCACAAAAATCATTCAAAGAGAGAATCTTAAAATTTATCATTGTAAATTGTGTGATAAATTTAAATTTTATAAAATAAAAAAAAACTAAAAATTTACTTGAATATATGGTTGAGAATTTAAAGACATTGCAGTAGCTAGAGGTAAATCCGATGCATCTACTGGGTGGATGTTAAAATGATACATCTTTAGTTTAAAATGATTTAATGGAGAAATTTAATTTTTTTTTTAGTCTTACTTCAGTCATGTAAATTTCATAGATATTCCAACTTATCTCATGCGCAAAATTTATCATAAAAGAAAGCTTAAGTGCAACAATTGTGGTTGAAAAGAAGTCAAATTGAACAATTCTTTTTTTTAAATAAATAAAAAATCATTTCTTTTTAAAAAATTTAAATATTACTCTTCTTCAGACAAGATTGAATTGTTTACGCCATATTCTTTAAATAAAATTGAATAAATTATTTATTAACCTTAAATTTAATGTTACCTATAATTGTGTAAAAAATAGACCAGATAATCAAGTTAATTAAATTTGATTTTAAAACAGTTAAAATCGTCTTATACACTCTGGATTTTAGGCGAGAATATTTTGTTTGCTTTTAAAGAGTAGATCAAAAGATCATGTTTATTCTTAAATTTAAATTACTTCAATTATAGGCCAGTTGAGCAAATAGTTTCCATTAAATATAAATTTTAACCAGTAAATTAAGGCACTGAACCCACAGAATGAAATAATAAAAGAACGATGCAGCCTTTGGATCAAAATTTAAAATATTACAATGAAAATTTTTATTATTATTACCCATTTGTCTCATAAAATTGAAGTAGAATATAACTTGTAATTGTTGCTGATACAAAATTTAGGAATATAGCGGCCATTTCAAGTGAATAGACAATTTGGATCAGTTTTTCAATATTGTTTGAATAAACTGTATGAGAAACTTAAAACAAGGTATGCATTTAAATTTTTTTTAAACCGGCGTAAATGCTGACAAACCTTTGAAAAGCTTATCACTGAAGCTAAAAGTAATCCAATAGGCAACTAATATTACTGCCGATCGATACCAAAACTGAATAGAGAATAGACTTACGAAAAACCCGGTAAATATTCCTGTAAAATTGTAAAATAAATCAAAATCAGCAGTAAAAGAGTGCCCGAGAATCAGAGAAATTAAAATTATTGAAGACCAAATTTTTGCTGCCAATTGACGCCATCTTATTACCTAAAATAAATAAATGTAGTGGAATTTTTAGTTTCATTTTTGCTCGGAGGATCAAGGATTTTGTAGAAATGTTGAAAATCAAATTAGCCAAAATTATAAAAATGAATTAAACCAATATTCTAATAAATAATATTTCAAAATTTTAATGATCCTCCGAGTTAAGGTTTAATTAAAAAAACCTCTGAATGAAAGTTTCCGGCATAGTTTTGAACTCTTTTTTCAACCATTTTTTAAAACTTAATTTTTAATTTTTAATTTTTTTTTCTAATTTCAAAGATTCTAATTTAGTTTAGAAAATAAATATTACAAACATACTTGTTTTTTTTTTATTTTTATAAAAAATTAAATAAACTTAATTTTTGAAAAAGATGAGCAAAAATTCATTTTTTTATTTTTTAAGATGACAGAAAAGAAAAGAGAAGTTAAGAAAAAGAAGTTTTAAAATGACTATCTTTTAGTAAATTTCAGAACCAATTTTACAGACTGGATCCTCAGACAGCTTAGATAATTTGAAAAATTTTCTTTTCCGTACACCCTTAAAAACTTGTTTGAATATCAAGAAATTTTAAAAATCTTTACAAATATGTTTTTTTTTGATAAATTGTCGTTTTTATAAAAAGATGGTCATCAATTAATGGACAGACAAAAAAATTAAATTTTACTGACAAAAAAGACTAAATCTACTGACAAAAAAAATACATTTGATGACAAATAAATTAATTGACTGATAAAATAATGATTTGAGTGACAAAAATACGTTTAGTCCGAATCTCATCATCAAGCTAGAGTCAACTATTAGACAACGTCACAATTTAAGTTCATTCCTTACAACCTTACAATTTTAGAGAATGAAATTATTAGATAGCTTAATCCGAATTAAAATATAATAAAATAAAATAATATAAAAGTCAGTGAAAAATTATTAAATAGTCATCTCAATATGTATATTTGCCAGTCGTTTGGTTTTTTTGTCAGAATAATTAGTTTTTTATAGTCAGCTAAAATAGATTAAATTTACCACTTTTAGTTTTTTTGTCATCTTAAAAAAATTAAATTTGTCACCCCCAAAAAATTTAAGCCAAAAAAGATACTCTTTTCAGTGTTAGGGTCGTCATTTTTATGAGAACTTATCTTATGCTTTTTTTAAGGGAACCAGCACATTTCTCTAAAAACAAATTCGCCTAAATTTATTTGTCGTATGATTCAACAGTTTTAATAAATTCTAACAGATAATTCATAGCCGTTTTTAAATAAATAAATCAAAAATTAAATTTTAGTTTTTTTTATTTTAAAAAAATATAAACTTTTTTTTTAACTTTTTTGATTTTTTTTAATATAATTTTATGATTCAAAAATATTATTTACAAAAAATGAAATAACGTAGAAAAAAAGTTATTCTTCGATTGAATCTGTTTGTAATAAGTCCATAAGAGTGTTGATATTTTTTAAAATTTCCTTATCTGAAATATTAATTGTGTGTACAGTTATCAATTCGTAGCAAGTAATTGAGTCGCTTGGCGCATTTGGATAGCATAGAGTTTTTAAAAGATCAAAAAAGTTCTTGTCAGTCATACCTGGTTGATGATAATCATTTTTTTCCTGATATTTTTTGCCCAAACACGAAGCTTGATAACTAGTGTCTTTAAATTGCATCGAATTATCATCATCCATTACTCGGTAAAACTCATTTATTTCATTAAAATTAATAGGTAACTCTTCAGAATCTCCACCTTTTAGCCAAATTGTATAGTTTACCTTAACTTCAAGCTTTTCATCTGTGAATTTAAATTTGGTTGAGTCGTTCTTATGCATCAACTTGTAAATGATCGGCAAATACTTTCGGTAGCTCTCGTTTATTTTTTTTTCATCAATTTTTTCAAAATTACAGTCAAAAGTTGGAATAATACACCTATGTGTATTTCTATTCACAAAGCTAAAATGCACTAAACCTGCCAATAAATGTGAGTAATAGGCCATTGCATAGTTTCGCTTTATTTTTACATCTAAAAATGTTTTGTAATCATTCAAATATTTAAAATAAGTCAAATTTAAGGCTTCTAGGATATTTGCTGAACGCTCACTCAGATGTTCTTTTATGTTCGTCTCTACAATATTTGAAGTTTTGGTATTTAAGTTGGTTAGGAAAATTTCATAAAATAAATCGTCTAAATTTGAAATTATCATCTCTATTTGCTTCTCTAAAAATACAAAATCATTTTCGCCGCACTTTTGCTCTGCTGTGTTGATAGTGCCAGCAATAATTTTCAACTGTTGGCTGTCATTGAAATTATTGAGTTTAATTAAAAGACTTTTAATTAGGCCATTAAGTCGAGCTTGGTCAAAATTTTGCCACTTGGACTCACTGATTGCTGAGCTTTTTTTGCGATTCAAAATTGTTTCGTCAAACGATAAGTTGGGCTTGATCAAATTTTTGTTTATTCGACTCAATAAATTTGAGCTTTTTCTTCTCGATTTGCTGCCTTCTTTAGGATTTAGCTCATTTTTTAAATTTTTTAACTGCTCAAAAAAGTCAATTAGCTTGTTAATAAAAAAAGTGAAAAATTGCTTGGTAAATTTGGAATTGTTGGATGACTTTTGTTTATGCAGGGTGGCCAAAAAATCAATCAATAGGCTCTCAAAATCTGATATTAATTCACAATACCAGGTATATTTGCGGTCTTTTACAGAAATAAAACACAAATTGTCGGCCATTTTCAAATAAAAAACATCATAAAATCCAAGAGATCTATTTTTGTTGCGCAAGAAGCACGATGATGTTTTAAATTGAATTTTTTGGTTTTCACTTTGGTTAGCAGGCGAGTCTTTGGTCACGTCTTGGACGGACTTGGGCGTTGATGTGAAAAAATTGGAATTTTCCGAGGCAAAGGTAGATCTCACCGTCAAATAGTGTTCATTGTCTGAATTAATAGAGTCAGGAGTGAGAGAGTAGTTGGGGTATTTTAATTCAATTTCATCGTTGGCGCCTGAGTCAAAAATCCAAAAAGATTCTATTAAAAGGACGAAAATTGAACTTGGATCAAAGGGAAGCTTTGGCTGGCAATATTTGGTGAATAAAATCTTGCCAAATGAGGCAATCATGTAAAAATTTATCATCGATGGATCAGAGAAAAAATTTTCTAGCTCATTATTTCTAATTTGTGTCTTATCTTCGTCGCCTAGAAGAAGCTCTTCATTGTTTTTGGAATAATCTCTGTCCAAGTGTTCAATGTCGGCCATGATTGTATCACTTTGAGCCAAATAAGCAACAAAGTCTTTTATAAAGTATTCACATCTTTTTTTTATGTCATCATTTATTTGCACTTCTTCAATCGCTTCAATGAAATATAAATGGTGAGTAAAGAATAAATTGGACCATTTTAGGAACAATTCACTTATTTCTGAATTGTTTATTTGGAAACATTTTTCGTCTAGACAAATTCCAAATTTGAACTTTGCCAATGTTATAAAAGACTTCAAAAACCAATTTGAATAAAAATCGCCGTAAATCTGTTTGGTTAGATCTGTATTCTTTTTAAGTGAATTTAGCTGATTAATGGGCAGAATGGATAAAAGGAGACAATTTTTGTACAAATAAAATTTAATGTAAAAGTTGGATTTTTTTAACAAGACGTGATCAAAACGGTAGTTTAACTCTCGGCTAATTTCAAAAGAGTTGACAATCGGAGCAAAATACTCATAAATTAAGTCATCGTTCAATTCAACTTGATTTTCCAGCTTGCCATCCCCAAAATAAATATGGAATTCTTGTATTAGATGATCTTTTAGCTCGTCGGTCAGTATTTTGAATATCAAAAATTTTCGTTTAGTTTCAAATAAAAGAAGAGATATAATTGATTGGGAATTAGGCATAGACGGTTTATTTAAAATAAAAATTTTAAAATAATTAGAAAAAATATTGTCGCCAAAATTTTTTTCTATTTTAGATGGTTGATCATTCTTTAGGAAAATTATCTCTAACACTTTTTTTTATGCACGTGAATATTAAAAATTCAAAAATTTAGGGTCCTAATTTTTAAGATAAAATTTTTAATTTTATAAAAAACCAAATTAAAATAGAAACGAAATTTAAGCGAAAGAAAAAGCCATGTTTATTTATGCTTAACTATTGAAAAATAATAAGATTTTTTTTTTGAAAATGAACAGTTTTTAAACATTAAGGACAATTTTAAATTTAATTTTTTATCGCTAAATTGAAATAAAATTTAATATTTCATTTAAATAAATCTGTTTAAAAACGTCTTTTGACACTTTATAGCAAAAACTTTATTTAAAATTTTTTAGATAAAATAATTTTCAAAAATTAGGTAAATTAATAAATGTAAAAATCATTAATTTACCTGATTTTACTTAGAACTAGGCAAATGTTCAATATTTTTTTCGTAAATTGTTGTAAAAATCAAAATTTTTCAAAAAATTTAAGAGCTTTGGCGCCTTTTTTGTTTCCTTAGTGGTTAAGGAACTTGATGTTTATTTAAATAAATTATTTTAAAGTTTAAAAATATCTTAATCACAGTATAAATCAAAACGAATGCATTAAATTAAAATTTAAAATTAACTCACTCAAAAGAAGCTTAAGCTTTTAAATTTTTTGAAAATTTTTGTTTAAACAGCAATTCACGTTCTTTACTTTTTTTTTAAATGAAAATGGAAATCAAAACGTTTAAATTTTTCTTAAGAAAAATTTAAAAAATTTATACTTCAAAGAGTTTTTTTGATGTGCCAAAATCGAAATGAAATTTTCGACTTCCTCCAAAAATCGAAAATTTCAAAACTGTTCTTTTAATAAAAAAAGTCCAGCCATTTGCCCTTTTTATCCTTATTAACTTTTAATTGTTGTCTGTTCTATCCTTTTCTTTCAGTTCCAAAAAAACACCTTGCACATTTCTTGTAAAAAGCTGAATCTTTGGATGCAGTTTCGAACTTGGTGCATTCGTATTTTTATTGCTATCATAAAACAATTCAATAAGACAAAGAGATAATCTTTGACAAGTCCTTAACTTTATTTACTGAGAGTTTAAAATAGTAACTAAAAATTATGACTTCCGCTTTATCTTGAAATTATTCCTTAAATTTATGATTGATGTTGCATTACCCAACAAAATACTCACATTTCTGATTATTTGCACTACTACACATTGAATTCCATAAACCTTTGCTTTGATCACTCATTTTTCTGCCTTGTTTGTTTGTTTCAACTGGATCATTTCATAACCCTGAGTTATCTGCGGCATTATTAACCTGATTAGTGATCTTGATGTCAAATGCAAACAGCTTGCATTTGTAACGTTAATTATCTGATGAATCGTTTATAGAAATTAAAAAAAAAATAGACATCCACTTTTAAAACCCTTCCTAAATCACCAACTATCACCAACTCTAACCTTAAGATTAGTCTATACTTCCTGGTCCTCAAAAATACATAAATGCAATTTTTTTTTAAAGGTTTAATCATTTTAAAACTTTTAAATTAAAAGTTAACCTTTTACTTTTTCAGAATCATTCTAAAAAAAGCATGTAGATAATATCGATTGCTCTCTAAATTAAAAATTTAATAAATTATGTGTCTTTAATATATTTAAACTTGTTTTTAAAACTTTCCTGATTTTTGTCGATAAAATACCTTTAAATATCATCATTTGCAAAAGTTTCCATTATTTTACAAATTAAAAATGTGACAGAGAATTTGAAGTTTCTACTTTAGTTTCTATCAAAGTGATTTACTACCTTCTAATGTAGCGGTGTCAAATGAAAGACAAGGATTTGAAATAGATGTATTCAAATTTTATGGTACTTTGGGCTATTATTTTGTGATTAAGTTTAAAAAAAATTAATTTCCTACAAAAAAAAAAATTGATTAACAATAAATGTATTATAAATTTTATCGGAATTTATTAAATCAGACTGCGATTTAAAATTGTATTCAAATAAAATTAAAATAAGAATTTTCTAAAAAAAAAAACAAATTAAATAGTCGATTTGGTCTCATAGGAATTTAATAACTCAGGACATTTTATTTGACCAGTAGATATCAAATAAATTCTCCACATTAGATCATAGTTTATCTCTTCATTGATTTTAGAATCCTTTTTATATTCAGAATGTGACCGAACAAACTTCCTAATCCAAGCTGCAGTTGTCATTAATTTTCCACTAGCTCTTTCTTCAATGAAATGTAAATACTGCTTAATGGTACATTGTGTATCCACATCTACATCTAAATGACTTAGATACTCATTTATTATGTGTATAAAACCGGGAAATTGATCGTTTCCATTCACGATCTCATTCACACTCATTTCGGTCAATTCACATTCTGTTCCATTATCAGTCTGTATATTTTTCCTAAAATAGAATTTTTCATTCAAACATGCATCTCTTTTCTGAGCAGTTTCCATGTTCTGGTCAACTTTCGACAATGGCATTATCAGATTTAGCTTAAATGACAAAATAGCTCTGGTAATAAGCACAATAAATGTGACCAGAGCTGCATTTTCAAAATCAGTTATTTGAACTTCAGTTGGCCGAAACTCAACTCTCCATCCAATCGAGGAATTAATTGGTGGAGGCTTAAATCTCATATTTTGCCAATTAGTTGATTGTATATTCTCGAAATGATCGGTCTCTTCGTCATCATTTATATACAATTTTTCTTCAAAAACAACTAAAGGGTCTCGGATAAACAAATGAGCTATATGCTTTGCCAGAGATTCATCAACACCATTTTGTACCAAATCCTGAAATAACTCTTCGTCTTTAATCAATGTCAAATCATTGTACTTTTGATTTTCTTCGCACAAATAGCTATCTATGTTTCCATATCGAGATTTGTTGATTACAAATCGGTTTTCTTTTAAAGGCTCTAGACCCTTTTCTTCCAATGTTCGATCATCACATGACGCGCTTATGATGTTCCATCTACAATCAACATCACTTAGATAACCCCTCCAGATCGGACTTGAAGCACTCAAAGCCAGCATAATGGGCGTCAAAGGAGTCAACTGATCATATAAATGCCTTGCTTCTTCTAAACTTTGAGCTTGGAATGTCATTTGTAAGCAACTACAGCCCATTCCAAAGCCCATCTGTAAAAAAATTTTTTTTTATTTAAGCCAAAAAAGTTGCTTATCTTACAGCGTCCAAATAGATGTGGTCAGGCTTAGAGGCTATTTTGGATTCAGAGTCTGGTTTTGGGTCATCACCGTACTGGTTCAAGTCTTCAATGAAGGGTCTCGGAGTATTTTGGTCAACAAATATGGGCACATTAATATCCACTTTTCGGTTTCGTCTTTCTCTTATGTTCCTAGTCAAACAATGGAACCGGGGGTGCCCGGCATAAATGGCTTGATCGCAATAAAAAAGTGATGTTGAAATTCCTTCGCCAGGTGTAGGCTTAAAGTTGGGAAAAGTAAAATTTGAGCAACCGAGCCATGGGAAAGCTGTAACACTCAATATATGTTCGTCTTCTCCTAAAATGTCTTGAACTTGTTTTCTTCTCAATTTCATGTTGGCTTCTACTCTATTAAAGCAGCTGGTTTTGTGCTGATAGGGAGCTCCAGGCGTAGCCTCAACCATGTAATTGGCATATTCAGGACGCCACAAAGTCAAACATTTTTCGTCTCTGTTTTCGGGTCCTTGTAAAGTCGGGAGAATTTCATCGGCTTTAAGAAGGAGATAGCATTTTTTGTTCTTGTGGTCAAATTTAACCAAAGTAAACTCGACTTCGTCACCCCATTTCAAGCAATCATTCTTACGGTCCTTGATTTTCTTGTGAATATTACAAAACTGTTTGACGCCTCGTTTTCTAATTTCATCAGCATATATCTTTGTTTGTTTCCAATCAAATGGTGTACCAAGTGATAAAAGACCCATTTAAAACTTTTTAGTTATTTCTAGATTTAAACAAAAAGAAATTAATTATATTTGGAGTCATTTTAAATTCAAAATTATGTAGATTTTTCATATATTACTCTATTTTATTGTCATCAATGTTTTGCAAAAAAATTTTAGTTTTCTAACTTTAAATACTTATTTTTGGGTTTATATACCGAATATCAAAACGCTTATATCACTCTTATTTAATGAATTTTTTTTCTTTTTTATTTCTTTAAATTTAATAAAGAAATCCTAACTTGGTTACATTTAAATATTAGATTCTTCGAAATAAAATAAATTCAATACATGTGCTTACGTAAATTAATATAATTACTTTAAATATCCTTCAAAATAATAATGGAAAACTGCTTTATCATTCAGATTTAGATTAATACCTTTGAAATGATTTATAAGTTAAAAATTAACAATAAACTTTTTTGATCATGATCAAAAATTGTAAATATTAGAATTCGATTCTTAAAAATGCTTAGTCATTTTCAAAACCTCCATTTTTTATGGGAAAAACAAGATGCAAATTATTCTAGAACTCGATTAAAAATATGAACTAAAAAATTTTAAGCTTAAAAAAATAAATTCTGATTACGATTATTAGAAAAGCAGAATATAATTTTTTTATCTAGATGATTTAAAATATCATAATTTTTGTGCGAAATATTTCCCTTTCTGAAAATGACCAATTTTATATTTTAATTAAAATTTTTTTTTAGTTAAATTTATTTCACGGAAAAAAATTAAAACAAAAAATTCATGGTCTTTACTTTGACATTTGTCTGTCATTCAAGAATATTTTTAAGCAAAAAAAATTATTTTAAATTAAAATTAAAAAAATCAGATTGTAAATGCAAAATTTTTTTTTTCTTACCATGTTATTATGTTAATTAAATACTAAATATTTAAAAAAAAATTTGATATTACCAAATAAAAATTAAAACATAAAATGAGTGATTAATAAATTTTTTTTCAATAATAAATAGTTTCCATTTTCAATATTTTCAAATTTACCATTCGGAATAGTTTTACTAGTCATGCCGCTTAATTAGATGGAGAACTACAGGCCGGAGCGTCTATTTTTTCCATAAATGTATGTCTAAATTTGATATGAAACTTTTTTCATCTATTTACTAAGATTTTTATCAAAACATTCCTTTTTTTTTTAATTTTTTGAAAACTGGAACAAAATCATTAGAGTAACATTTAAAGTTAAAAAGAATAGTAGTAAAAACTTATTAGTTGTAAACAAGAAATAAGTAAGTATTAGGAGACTTCTGTAAAAAGTTTTTTAAAAAAATTTTTTTTAATTATTCTACTCTTTTGTGTTATATTTTAAAAGATTCGTAAATGGCATCCAAATGTTGGCATCAAATGGACTGGACAGTCCAGCGGGTCGTACCAGAAATAATCATCTTGCCATAAAGAGGCAGCTGCTAAGAAGTTGTGGTGTTCGTCATAACTTTTTCGTTCACCGTACAGCCGGATACTGGAATTCACTTGATCTAGAGACAAGGATTACCGTAAACGCCAACAAGTTTAAAAACAGAATAGACAAATTACTCAAACCTTTTTGAAACAAGAATAATTAAATTTTTAATAACATAATCTATTAAGACATATTTTAAAATCAGACAGCTACCATAGCAAGGCTAGATATAGCATTGCTCCGCAGTTAGTCTGCTCTAGGTTTATTATTTTTATTATTATTACTTAACTTTATTTTTTATATATTGCTAATAAACTGGTCGTAGGCCTTTATAGCAGGACGTCGTCTGTCGTCACTGCTTGAGGAACTTCGTTCCTCAATAGCATTAAATATTACTACTACTACGCAATAATTAAACTTACTAAAGTTGATAACTTAAATGAAATGAATAACTTGCAAGAAAAATTAGGCTTAAATGTTTCCCAGGAAAGTCCACTAGATAGAGTGTTATCTTATGCCTATAAAACACTATTTTTCCATAATTTTGATAAAGAGATCAATGTTAACATTCTATTTTTAATGATATCAACTTAATTTTTTATTAATTTGAAAAAAAATCAAAAAATTTATTTGTTAATATTTCAATTTCTTACTTTTTTAAATGATTTTATGAAAAAATTAATCATGTTTTCTATAGTGCTGCAAATCATTAAATGAAGTCAGACATATGAATTTCCAGTTTAATAACCTACGTCAGTTTCTATCAATTTTAATGATTTTTTTTAAATTAAAACTAGTAAATATTTTTACAATTATTGGAAAAATTGTTCTTTATAAATTTATGCTATCTAAGTTTAAAATTTTTAAATAAGAATATCTGAGACTAAGGTTTATTGTTTGGGACACTTTAATTTGAAGTAATTTAAACTAAAAATTAACTTTTCTTTTGGTCTCTTTTTGAAATCGGAAAAAATAGAAAAAAATATATTAGAAAAAAAGAGGAAATTAATCTATATTAACCACTGTTCATCAATAGTATTTAATCTTTTGTTCATTTTTAATGTTTAGTTATTTGTTTCAGTTTTTGAAATTTACGAATAAAACAAAGAATATCAGAATATGATATTTAAAATAAAAATATCATTCGCTTTTAACAGAAATCTACTTTGAAAAATTTTATTCAGAGTCTTTAATTGAGGGTATTCTTATCCGGAATACAAAATAATAATACTAACTGTCCCTATTCTATCCTAGTGGATAATGGGGAGGCGCTCATCTCCTATTCAAGTGCCTTTTTGAGCAACGGCTCTGATCTGACACAGAGGCTACTGCATCGATTTGATCATCTACACCGCAATTATTACCCAGTCGAAACTGGTCCCCCTATTTTTATGATGAAAGAGGTTTAAACATTCGCCCCGTATTGCATAGATATTTTGGCTATACAGGCTTTCATTCTTATCGGGAATGGTGTGATCAATTTTTCCACTTTTGATTCTTAATTTGCATAATTTTAAATTGAAGAGAACAGAATAACAAACTTGAATTTTGAATATTGATTGTAAATTTTATATTTTTATTTTAAAATCATAATTTTCCCTAAAAAAACTTCTTTATTTTTAAAAATGTGTTCCACAAAATAATATATGATTAAAATTTATCGACGAATCTTTAAAAAAACAGCAATCTATAAATAATGCTAATTAATTTTTTATAAACAATTATTTATTAAACAAATAAGTCGTCACATTTAGAAAGCATTTGTTAAATTCAGCAAATTGAAATTTTAATTGATCTAAATTCTGGAATTTTAGATATAAAACCTAATCGCCTTTTTTTTTGAAAATAAAAAAAAAATGTCAATTAGTATTTTATAAAATTTTTAAACTTCGAAATTTTAAACAGAAATAAAATTTATTTAATGTTACAGAAAGAAACGAATTCGATAAATCTGTCAAATAATATAACGAAAGCATCTTAAATTAAATTGAAAAATTTTACAAAAATTTTACGGATTCAAAAAAATACTAAAATTTTATTACCGGGCTTTTTATTTAAATTATTTTTTATTTAGAAAGTTTTGGTATCAAAATACACTTATTATTGAAAAAAAATTTAAATTATAACCAAGATGTATCTAAAAAAATAGACATCTTTAAAAATTTGAAATATTTTTCTATAAAAAACAATTTTTTAAATTGCTCTTAAACTCATTTAAGACAAAGACTAATTATTGTTTATTCTTAGATTAGAATTACTTAAAAGCTCACTTGATTCAAATAAAAGTTCTGCCAAAGCATTTCCACATGAATCCTCTTGCTTTAAATTTTAAATTGATTATTTGAACGAAAATATATTCAATTAATTAAACCTATTCAAATTTTCAAAATAATTTCCAATTTTCTTTACACTTAAATAAAAAATAAAACTAATTTCTAAATTATTTTATTTTAAATTATTGACTTGATGTTGAAAAAAAATTATTTTGGGTATAAGAATTCGTCCAATTGTCCACCATTGGCCACAATTTTCTCTACTTCTATCAATTTATTAATAGATTCAATAAATGCTTGAGTAATTTCAACCTTTGGAAAAATTTTAACAAAATACTTCAAAAAATTTTTTTTTAATTTTTACCTCTGATTTACCAAGAGTGATCTTGCTACTTATTTCGGCAACAGAATGCGTTGTATCTCCCTTATCGACTGGCTCATCTATATCAAAATTATCGCCGATTAATTTAAAAGATTGGCTTAGATTCAAAGATTTCAGGATAGCAGATAGTCGACTATCGTGGCATAAATTAGGCAAATTGATTCGGACTGTTAATTTGAGCGTAGTGCCCAAATTTTTTGGGTCAGTGGTTACATAGCCTAAGTGCTTATTGTGCATCAATTTCCATTTTTGAGCTATTACTTGATCCTCAAATTTTTTGACAAAATCCACAAATTTAATAAAGCTAGTGCCCAAATCACTTGATCTGTCCATTACGCTAAGAACTACATGATCTCTTCTGTTCACAAAAGCAGCTAGTGTTCGGTCATGATTCAGCCAAATTCCTCTAGCGTCTGGCCAATCTTTTCCTAAGTTTGCTGATAAATCATTTGGATGGTATGGTCTGTTCATATAAATCTCTTTCTAAAATAAAAGATTTGCTTGATTTTAAATTTTAAATTTTGAATTTACATTAGCCAGAGATGTTTCTTCATCTTGAGTCAGCTCTTTGAGGGCATAGTAAGTTCCATCTACATCTTTCAAGCTATACAATGCTTTGACAATAATGTTCTCTATGTCTCGTCTTTCTCCTCGTGTACAGAACGATGGAAGACAGTATCCTTTAATGTTCCGAATGACCCTTAATCGAATACTAAGAACATATTCTGGATCGAATTGTCCATTTTGGATCTTTGAAGCATCCAGGTCAGTCGGATGAACTTGATCAGGCTTGTATCCATGCTTTTCTAAGATAACTTTGTCAAAAAGTTCTCTGAAAACGACATAAGACTCCTCGTCTCCGGCCACAATGCCAGTAAATGCATAAGTGCCACTGTTATCTACTCCAGGTTGAATAGCATCGTCTACAGTGAAGCCGTTTGGTGTCCTGCGGTCCCGAAGACGAGCATAAAGATCTTGGGTTAGATTACGGGCCATTATGTTTCTATTTCGCGTCAAGTCAGGGTATTCTGATGAGGCGGGGTAGTATCGGCGAGAATAGTTCAGACCAGCAGCTGAGAGTGGTTGCTCGGATATTTCTCCAACTTTTTGGTAGACCAATAGACCACCTACAGATGCGGCTATCATACGAATGGGAAGTTTGGTTAAAAATTTTTTGTACATTTTTGGAAATATTACAAAGCTGAAAGGTTTGAAATTTTTCAAATATTTTATTTTAACTTGTGGATTTTAAAACTAAGCAAATGTAAATTTAAGTTTTGTTAAATTATAAAAAAATTTCTATTAATCAATCAAGAAAAAATAAAATATCATTAAAATAAATTTTTAAATCAAATATTGTTGAAGAATAATACAAAAGAACAGATTAAAATATTTTATAAATTTTTCCAATAGGTTCAATTTTAGTTACGAACATTCTACAAAATTATGCAAAATTTTGAATGTAGTGCACATGATTAGTAGAATTACAAGTTGATGAACCAAAATAATTTATTTGCGGAGCCTAGCGTCCAAAAAATTATATTTTTTGCTCTTTTTTCTTGATGTTAGAATAATCGGTTAATTTGTTTTTTAAAAAATAGTTTTAAAAATCAAGAAAAAATTTGAAATTTTTTGATAGATATATTTTTTATTCAACTTGATTATAAATGATAATTAATAATCAAGATAATTAATAATTTTCTCATTTTTTTTCAAAAAAATTTAAATTTAAGACTAAAATAACGAGAAGAGAAATTTTTTACCCCCTGAAGTCAAAAAGTAAAATTTTTTTCTCATTTTTTATTGTCAATTAAATTTAATTATAACGGAAAGATACCTCATTTTTTAAGTCTGTATATTTAAGCAGAACATAAAAGCTTAGTTAAAAATCTTCATAAGCATACCACTCTGTTAATTTGAATGACTAAATTGAATTTTAAAACAAATAAATAGCAAAATACTGTAAAATTTTGTTATTTTATGAGTTTTTAAAAATATTTCGGTCAACAAGTTCAAGGACAGATACGATGCCTTCCGGTCTTGTCAACAATCTTGAACATGAACATTTATTCATAAAATTTTTCTTTTACAACTTTTTCCATCCGTAATCTTAACTCTTATTTTTACCTAAAATTCAAACAGTATTTCTTTTTTCAGTACTTTTCTATGTGTTATGTGCAAGGAGCTACCATAGGTGACCTCATAGTAGGCTAGCCTTGCTGTAGCTTATATATTATTATTATTTTTATTATTATTATTATTATTATTATCATCTTACACGAATTCACCGTAATTTTTGAAGACCCTCATTGAAATTATCCACAAATTTAATAAGATCAAAAATCAATTCTTAACACACTATTGTGACAAAAACAAAAAAATTTGATTTTTTTGTAACAAATTAACAGTGAATGTAGCAAGTTTGATGTTAATAAAAGTTTTAAACCTTTTTTGGAATAAGTTGATTTCAAATAAATCAAATTGATAAGGAATTAAATTGATTTAATACTTAATTATTTTTTTTAGGCCTGTACTTTTTTAGTTTTTTGTTTATCTGTTAGATAGAATACCCAACTCCATTGTGTAATTGCTACCTTGCTATTTCCTCCTTTTTTCCTGAAACCTGACATTTAACAATCTATGTATTCTTAACTTTCATTTTTTTTAGCTTATTTACTTTATTTTGATTTTTTATCTCATTTTATTAACTTTAATTTTATTTTTGATTTTGATTTTGATTTTGATTTTTTTTAGATCCAGAATAAATAAAATAATTTATCTGTGTTTTTTTAATTAAGTTACTCAACTTGCTCAATTAAAAATAAAAAAAATATTTTTTTATTATGTTAGAGATGAATTTATTAATTTTGTACCAATTCAATTATATATTTTTTAAATAAATTAAATTAATAATCAAATAAAAACTTAATGATATTAATTTTTGTCATTTGACCGATGAAAAAATTTATCTAAGAATTTCACAACGCCGTCTTTTTGGTTTAAGTCATTTGGGAACAAAATTTTTCAAATTAATATATTTTTTCAATAAAAAGATAAAAATATAAAAAACCGAATAAATCATAAAAGCTTCAAAATAAAACTTGAGATAAGGTAAAAGCACTCTAACTCTCTTTTGATTTTAAATTCAATATGAGCTTTAAATCATTTAAATTGAGTTAATAATTCGATATTTATTTTTTAAAATTGAACAAACTTTGTTTATGAATTGTGTTCCATTAGGATCCGAAGAAACAAGACCCGAAAATAAAATATGTTCTTGATTATTTTTTAAAAATTCGAATATTTCGATTAGGTCAAAATTAAAAATTTAAGATTTAAGTTTAGATAGACATTAAATAAAATTAAGAAAGCTTTTTTTCTATTAACGAAAAATTTCAACATAATTTTCTTTTAAAATCCTAGAATAAAAACTAGATTTGTTGACATTCCAAAAAGATTTTTTGTTGACATACCGTTATTTTTAAGCAAGAACAATTAACCTTCAAATTTTATATTTGATCAGAATTTCCATTTTTAGTCTAGTTTCACCATTTAGAGATGCTTATTTTTGGTGGTGATATTTTATCTAAAATCAAAGTAGTAGGATTAATTTAGATTTGAGGAATTTTAGATAAAAATAAATGAAAAATTTAAATAGTATTTAGATTATTTGGCACGTTTTATTTTTTAATTTTAAGCTAGAATTAGTAAAATTTATGAGATAAATTTAGAGATTTATTTTTAAAAAATTAACAATGTCTCCTCTCATCGGATGATTTGTTTCTTCCGGATAGAAAAAACTCGTATGAAACACATTGTCATAAAATGCAATATCAACTTGAACTCCATTATTCGAAAGTCTCTGTGCATAGATTAAGCCTTCATCTTTGCGTGTATCCTGTTCGGAAATAATCATGAAAGTTTTAGGCTGCTTTCTCAATAATTCGTCATCTGCTAGACCTGGTGATACATCAATATTAAACAGCTGCTTTAACAAGAATTCAAAATTTTTGTCTATATTTTTATCTTCTTTGCCAATTTTCTCTGGATAGACCAGGTCATTTATTTTATCATAATTGTCATAATACTCAATGCCATTTCGGTAAGCTTCTGGTATTAAATTTACATCCATATAACTTTTTAATTTTTCTCTAAAATGCTCATCAATTAATAGAGTATGAAAATTTTTAATTAAAAAATTTTCTTGGGAGCTTTTTACATGACCAATCCCTAAATGCCACAGAATCATTTTACTTCTCGGCATGAAGCTTTCGATATTGGCGTATTTTATCATGCTTGGCAGCAGCATATTAAAATATTGAGTCGGTGGATTTATCAGTATTTGAATTTTTGGTAAATTTTCATTAATAAACCTAAATTTACTTGACAAAACAGTGGCTATATTAGCTCCTATTAGAAATTGAAATTTAGAATTTATTTTTTTTAAATTAAAAATGATACCAGCAGAGTCACCAGCTAAAACAATTCGATTTAAATCTATGTTTAAATCATACTTTTCCAAGTTATTCAAAACAAAATTGGTTTCCAAAAATGCTTCCTCGATTGGTAGCGGGTACTTATTCTCTGGAGCCAAGGGATATTCGACAGCAATCAGGATTATTTTAAGCTCA
This sequence comes from Brachionus manjavacas, assembly GCA_019054805.1. NCBI lineage: Eukaryota > Metazoa > Rotifera > Eurotatoria > Ploima > Brachionidae > Brachionus > Brachionus manjavacas. The sequence continues at coordinate 7,411,657 of JAHQIY010000003.1, read as the reverse complement.
CTTGCAAGTGGTAAAAGTATATGATGGTAATCGTCTTCAAAATTATTTAATTTAAAAAAATAAAAAAACATTTCTTATTTACCTATTGAATTGAAGCAAAACCCGCCACCATGGTAATAGAACATTGCCGGCTGTAAATCGTCAGTGTTATTTATGGGGCTATAAATTCGTATTTTGCATTTTTTTGCTGTAGAATCAATGATCTTTTAATTAAAAAATAAATTTTAAATAAAAATATAAATTTTTAATTACATTAATTTTCTTAAAATCACTGTCATCAATTCTCTGAATTAATCGGACGCATTTTAATAAATTTCTGTACAAAATAGGCTCAGGATTTAAATGTAAAGCACTTCCTAGCCTAGCCGCTTTGGCAATCAAATGCTTGACTAAATATCTGCATCTATATTTAAATTTGTTTTTGACACAATAAGGAACATGTATTCTTGAGAATTCTAGAGCAGCGATAAGAGAAAATCCGGCAACAATCGCCCAAGATTTGCTATTGTTCATAAAACGAGAGGAAAGTATCATTTTAAGAAAAAAAAATATAAATCTAAAATAAAAGACTAAAATTTTTCACAATTTATTCGTTATCTTTAGTCCTAGTAAGGGTTAGGGTCGTTGGATCCTCGAGTTTTGTAGCTACTTTATAAATGATTTAATTATTTATGGAAAATAAATAGAAAAAATTTTCAAATAATAAAAAAGCTGACTTTACGAATGTTTGAACAAAAATCCTCGAAGAATGGAACGCCCCTCGCAAACGCAAGGCTGTGCTTAAAGAACCAATATTTGCTACCTAACCTTTTCAGTTAAATGTTAGCATCAATCCTTTAATTTTAAAAATAAATTACTTTAATTTTTTCATAATTCTAAAAATAAATTATTATTTAGTCAAGTTTTTTTGCCCGTATATTCAAAAATGTTAAATTGAACAAAAATGTTTGATCAAAATTTAATTCAAGATCTTCATCACTGGGAAATAGACGTGAGTAGACACATTTAATTTTTTGTTTTATTTTATTAAAAGTTTAAAATTTTCCAGAACCATTACTTCAAAAAATTACATTCAAGAACTGTTTTTTCCCGGTGGTTTGTTAAGCATTTGAACTACCATTCGGAGCTGAAGGTACTTTAAATTTCTTTTTTTCCTTTTCCAATTTGACTGTTCCCAAAAATGAGACACTCGTTTTTTTCCGATACTTTTCGGTAAAATCATCATCGTCAGCAGATGCTGAATTTGAATGCAAACGTTTTGTTTGTATTAATTCAGCGTTAGTGTCTTGCTGGGCCAGTCGAAATCAAAACGAGAACCATAGTGCCGAAATCATGGCTTAATAATACTGGTTTCAGTCTCCTGTATCTCAAACAATTATTTTCTAAAAAAATTTTAAGATTTAAAATTTCTTCAAACTTAAAATTAAGGGACATCAGGGATGCGTGAACTGTTTGGAATGGAATCGGGCTGGAACAGTTCTAGCGAGTGGCTCAGATGACCTGAGAATAATTCTATGGGACCCTTTTAGGCGCAAACAGCTTCAAAAAATTGAGACTAAACATCGAGGAAATATTTTCGGTGTCAAATTTTTGCCAGGTACTAATGACGCGTTTATGGCCAGTGCTGCAGCTGACAGAGATATTTATGTATATGATGTCAACAAAAATTTAACAATCAATGAAATCCACTCTCATATAAATAGGGTAAAGCAAATTGAAACTGCCAAAGACATGCCGTTTTTATTTTGGAGCTGTGCCGAAGATGGATATGTTTTGTATGTTAATATTGATAAAATTTTTAATTTTATTCATCTAAATTTTAGACAACATGACATTCGATGCAAACCAGCCGAAGCGAGCAATATTTTGTTAAACTATTCTTCTACTGATCTTGGTGACGTCAAAAATTCCGAAGCTAAATGTCTGGCCATTAATCAAGCGAGAAGTGAATACCTGGCAGTGGGTTTAAGTGATCCATTCGCTAGAGTATATGACAGAAGAATGCTTGAGCTTCGCTCTATTAGTCCTAGAGGTGCTCAAAGTGCACCAAGCCCAGGGAAAACTCAAAAGTAATTATTTTTTTATTTTAGATCAGGCTTTTAATTTTTAACTACCTTCGAGGCTTACGTGTGACCTCATGTTAGTCGTAAGATAATTCTCGTTGTGCCAAAAACATTTGATTCATGATGCCAACGTTTTGTTGGTATCTATCTTATGTTAAGGTTTGATATTAAAAGCCTAGAATAAGATGAGAACCATAGTGCCGAAATCATGAATTTAGAATAATGGTTTCAGTCTCCAGTGTCTCAAACATTAATCTAAAAAATAATTTTATTTGCTTGAAAATTAAATTTTTAAATTGATTTGAAACAAAATTAAAACAAATTAAAAAAAATCCATAATTTAAAATTAACTGATCTTAAAACTGCAAGTGTTATAAATGGAGAGCAAAATTTTGGAAAAATTAAAATTAAAATTAAAATATGATTTTTTTTTGTTTTATTTGATTAATAATGATTCCAATCTAGGATCTAATTGTTTATTTTATATTTTGTCTATTAAATAATAGTCAGGCAGATAGAACTAAAATGACTAAAATTCATATTCATTAGAAAAGAATATGCCAAACTTGATAATTATCTGGCATATTCATTTATAATGTCAGATAATTATCAAGTCTTTTGAAGATCAAGATCTATGCAAAATATTTTGTACTATCAAAATATAAAAATAAGCTTTTTTTATTATCGGCATTAAAATCATCAGTCGGCATTGTCAACTGAATTAGTTTTTTTCATTTAAATTACCTGCTGAATCAAATTTACTTGCTACCAAATTATTTGAGTCTCGGTGGTTTTTGAATTAAATAAATGATTTGCTCGTCCCTCACAAAAAAGCTGTTTAACAATAATAAACACAAATGTTTCATTTGAATTAAATATTGAGACCCTTAAATAGATCAAAAAATTCTTAAATATCTGACAGTTAGTAAAATAATTAATTTTTTTATTAATTTTAAGTGCAAATTAGTTTCAAATATTTTATCAGGCCTGTTTTTTTATCAAATCGATTAAAATTAGAAAAATTTTCATGATATTTTTAATAAAAAATGGTCAAAATTAATCCGATTAATTACTTTAAGGTTAATTATTAATTATCAATTCTTTTTTTTTTTTTGAAATATTTTATTGTGTTTATGCTTTTAATTACTTTCCTTTTTTAAATGATAAAATATAAATCCGTAATTTAAGTCATTTTGGAATAATCTCTACGGCTAAATATTTTTTAGGCTAAAAATAAATTCTGAAATATATCAAATATTTATTTTGTTTAAACTAAATTTTATGACATTATTCTAACTAAGATCTAATTATTTTAAATTTTGGACTAAAAAAATGGACTTTAAAATTATTTAAAGGACTTTGTTTGAATATAAACTTTTGGACTATATCGATCCAAGCAAAATACCATTGACTTACTATGTTCCAGGTCATTTGCCAAAGCGGATAGATGAGTATCGACGTCGAATGAAAACCCTTTCGATTACTTTCTTGTCCTTTAATCCCAATGGTACCGAATTATTGGCAAATCTTGGTGGTGAACAACTTTACCTCTTTAATTTATGTGATGAATCAAGCAAACCAGTTAAGTATGATTCTTACAGGACTCTTTTCGACGAATCCGATCTGGTAGAAATTTTACCAGCATCCAAATCTTCATCGAGTGAAACTATTCCAGATTCCGATTCACAAAAAATGAGTAACAAAAAAAAATTCAAGCTATCACCTAAGGCCGAAGCACTCAAACTAAAAGCTAATGCTAGTTTTGAGGAGCAAAATTATGTCGAGGCTATTGAATACTACAATCAAGCGATTCTTTTGGCCGAAAACTCTCCAATACTTTATGGTAATCGGGCAGCTACCCTTATGAAGCGCAATTGGGATGGAGATGTATACGCAGCCATGCGAGATTGTTACACCGCTTTAATAATGGACAAAACCCATTTAAAATCTCATTTCAGATTAGCCAAATGTTTGAATGACTTAAAATGGCACCAGGAAGCAAGAGAATGCCTTGAATTTTTTTGCACAAGATTTCCGGATTACGCAAAAAGTCAAGCTTGTGAAAATTTAATAAAAGATATTGACAAAGCCTTAAAAGGCTCGAAAAACAAGGAAACTACAGAAGAAGAGGACAATAGTGATACCGAATGGACAACTATGTCCGAGTCTGAGTCAGAAAATTTAGATCTATCTAAAAAACCAAAGCTAAATGAAGAAGAATCGGACTCTACTGAGAGTTTGAGTGCCAATAACGATAAAATTTTGAAAAAAAATTATTATGAAAAAAAAATTAACGCAGTTGATTTTAGTTCAAGATTTTGTGGTCATTGTAATGTGGCCACTGATATCAAAGAAGCAAACTTTATTGGAGAAAATTTTATAGCGGCTGGTTCAGATGATGGGTCATTTTTTATATGGGACAAAAAAACCACTAATATTGTCAAAGTTCTTCATGGTGACGAGTCTATTGTTAACTGTGTTCAGCCCCATCCGTATTCTTGCTACATAGCTACTAGTGGAATCGATTCAGAAATCAGACTTTGGTCACCTAATTTCGATGAAGCCTTGACAGATGAAGAAGATCGTGTTGTAACTGATGTAAAATCTGCTGTTTTAAACAATCAAGTTAAAATGAACTCGCATCCATTCGAGTATTTATTTTTAAATCTTACACAAAATTCAAGTATGAAAAAAGTGAATGAATTTTTTGTTTTTTCTAAAATTTTTTTAATAAATTAGATTGGAATAACGAAGAAAGTGGGGGACATCAGAATGTGGAATGCAGGCAAAGTTAATTGTTACAAATTAAGCTTATTTAAAAATGTATAAAAGAAAAGAGTTTTTTATTTATTTTCGTCCAAATAATAAAATTTAAAAATTAAATTAGGTTGTTGCGGAAAATATTATTTTGTTCGTGATTATCATGATTAATGAGCCTTTTAGAATCTTTTTTTTTCTCATTAAAAGCTAAACGTAAACGAAAAAAATTATATTTGTTTAATTGACGGCTGTAAAAATTTCAAAGTCACATCAATTTTAAGTATTTTTGTAAATTTAAAAATTAATTAAAATTTTTTTATTCGATATGGCCGTTTTTTGAAACAAATTTGATTACAATAGAATTTTAAGTAATTAATAAATTAAATATTTTTAAAAACGCATTTTTATTGATTTTGATTTTAATTTATTGTTCAATCTTTACGAAAAAATTATCAAAAAAAATAAGGGATAATAATTTAAAAATAATATTTAATTATTTAAAATTAAGCAAAAAATATTTGTTAATGCAATCGAAAAAACTGTTACAAAAGTATCAATAAAAAATTATAAATTTCTTTTCATTTTTATTTTGAAAAATATTCAATATTAGCCTTTTACATAGCTTTAACATATCTGGAAGCATTTTTTTAAATTTACAAGTTTAAATTTGTTCAATTGTTAAAAAATTTCAACAAATACAACTTATAGCTTTATTAATTCATGTAAAGCTCTGAGCTTTTAACAAAGAAAGAAACAATGCTTGCTTTTTAAATCGAATTTATTGTTGATTTAAATTCTGTGATTATAATGAGAGTTACATTAAATGAAGAAAAAGCTGGAGCAAATTTTTGGAGTCCATTTCTATTGTGAAAATAATTGCTTGCTGCTTGCTATTCCAAAAAGTGGTCTCATTTGACCATTTGAGTATTCATTGATTTTTTCCAAGACTTAAATAACTTAAATATTTTCTAACTGATTTTAATAATAATCCAAAATCTGTTTGAATTAAAAAAACGATTTTTAAATTCATTTAAGAATACAAACAAAATAAAACAATAATTACCGTATTCCTTCGTCCGATTATGCTGCACCACAAACTAAGACACACTTTTGGACCATGCACCAAAGTAAATCTCGTCCATGCTATAATATTTTTGATTAAGGACGATGCATGGTCTAATCAAGGGTTTAGGGCCGCATCAAACTCTAAATTTAAAAAAAAAATTTAAATAATAAAAAATTTATTTATCTAGTTTTTTATTTTCTTAATTCTTGGTGCTGCACCAAATGCATAATAAAAAAAAAAGAATTCTTATTATATTTTGTCTTAAACTCATGTTTTGAAGACGCATTAAATTTAAAAGTTCAAATTCAAATTGAAAATTGAATATTGAATTTTTTTTAATTTGGATTCTTTTGCTACTGTTTCTTCTTTAAAGTGTAATATTTTAGGTTTAAAAATTAAATTAATTTTAAAGATCTAAATTTTAAAATTTTTGGGGTCTTTTATTGCGAATAAAAAGGTGTGCCAAAAGAGCTATCCCGATTTTGACTAGATACAATTTAAAAAAGAAAAACTATTAGAAAATGTATCCATTAAGGCACAAGCAAATTTAGAGTTTACCTTTCAATTAGATAAAAATTTAGTCCAATTTTTTACAATATAAAGTTGAGAAGATTTTACAGTTTTAAGATAAATAAAATTTTGTATTTTTAAGACAAATTTGAACAAATTAATTTTGCAATTGAACCTCATTGCCGTTTTCAATGCCTTTATAAGTAAACTTTTAAATAATTTCCAATAATTTAAATCATATGCATTAGATTCATATGATTATATGATATGATTACTAATCAATTCAAAAAATTAGCTTTTTAAACAATAAATAATATTATTTTGTTTTTTTCTGCAGACATTTTAATTTGTTTAATATTTAATACTTGAAAGCAGCTAAATTTTTTCAAATAAAAAAAGTTTGTTTTTATATTTCAATTTTTAGTTAAGTAAAGCAGTCACTTTCGATAAAATGCTTTTTGATCTTAGTTTTTTCAAAAAAATTATATTGTCATCAACTGGCTTATGGTACTTTTGTTTTACATTTTATTCTACTATAATAGAAAAAAAAATTTAATAAGATATCAAAAAAATTCTTTAAATTAGATCCAATAGAAATTAGAACTCTAGTGATAACCGGTATGGTTCCAGTTCTTTAAAAATCATGAATAAAAGATTAATCTAAAAATGTGTTGCTGGCATGAAAATTAATTTGAATTTTAAACAAGAAAATACTTGACACAAATGCAAGTATAAAAGACTTAGACTTTAAAGTTCCTAGGGATTTAATTCTGTGAAGAAAAAAACTAGCACAAATTAAGCTATCTGGTTAAATAATTGTCAAATAAATTTCTTTATAAAAGTTTGTTTATCTTAATATCTTGAATTTAGAATTTTCGAGCTGGGAACTTCATTAGCACACACCCTGCAAATTCAACCATTTATAAAGACTAAAATTTTTAAATTTTGAGAGAACATTTAAAATCGCAATAATATTAATATTCTAATTCTAAATTAGACAAAAATCTAAAATGGTCGGATCATTTAAGCAGCATTTAAATCGTCAAGTATACTTTCGAAAACTTCATTTTCTACAAAGTTTACTTATTCATTTAGGTTTCTGAAAGCTTAGACTCATTTAAAGAAGAAATTTGCTTGGTCTTTGGACTAAAGGAAAAGATAGGCGCTTTGGCTGATGCTCTTAAAATATTTGAAGAAAACGATGTTAATCTAATTCACATTGAGTCTCGTTTGTGCAAAGATGACAAGGGTAAATATGAGTTTTTTGTCGACTGCAAATCCAAGGACAAAGACAACCTTCAAACTACAATAGAAAAACTAAAAGAAAAGGCAACTTATTTGCATATTTTCGACAAGTCTGTTGAAGGCAGTGTGGAAGAGAGCATTCCATGGTTTCCGAGACGAATCAAAGAACTTGATCAATTTGCAAATAGAATACTAAGTTACGGTGCTGAACTTGACTCTGACCACCCTGGATTCACTGATCCAGTCTACAGACAAAGGAGGAAAGAATTTGCCGACATTGCTTTCAACTACAAGCAGTATTTTTTTTAGGCTTTTTTAATTGTGGTATTTTTAATTTTATTTTTTTTAAGTGGTCAGCCTATTCCAAGAGTTAAATATACCGAAGAAGAAATCAGCACTTGGTAATAACTATTTTTTTTTTGGTTTTAATTTTAAAAATAATTCGAATTTTACAGGGGCATTATATTCCGAGAATTGACCAACTTATATCCAACTAACGCTTGTGAAGAATTCAACAACATTTTCACCTTGTTGCAACATAATTGTGGCTATAGAGAGGACAATATTCCACAACTAGAAGATGTATCGAACTTTTTAAAAGATTGTACAGGTTTTACACTCAGGCCAGTTGCTGGTTTACTTTCATCAAGAGATTTCTTAGCTGGACTGGCTTTTCGGTAAAAAAAAATAATAATTTTTATTTTTTAAATTTTATTAAATAAAACAAATTTTTAAGTGTTTTTCATTCGACACAGTATATTCGCCATCCATCAGTACCAAAGTATACTCCAGAGCCAGATGTGTGCCATGAACTACTTGGTCATGTTCCATTGTTTGCAGATCCGGATTTTGCTGATTTCTCCCAAGAAATCGGCTTGGCTAGTCTTGGCGCCCCTGATGACTATATAAAAAAATTGGCAACTGTAGTTTTATTTTTTTACTTTCTCCTTTTTGTTTAGGAATCTAAATTTTTCTTAGTGCTATTGGTTTACTGTTGAGTTTGGTTTGTGCCGTCAAAAAGGAAAAATAAAAGCCTATGGCGCTGGTTTACTTTCTTCATTCGGAGAGTTACAAGTAAATTAGATAAATTGAATTTTTGGAAATTATTAACAAAATCTAATTAAGTACTGCTTGAGTAACGAACCTGAACTAAAGCCTTTTGATCCAGAAAAAGTTGCTGACCAAGAATATCCAATAACAAAATTTCAGCCAATTTATTTTGTCGCTGAATCATTTAAAAGTGCGAAGGATCTAATGAGGTTTAAACTTTAAATTTTAAAAATATTTTTTTTTTCATTTTTGATTTTGAAAGTTCATATGCTCTGAAAATTCCACGTCCATTCTCTATAAGGTTCAATCCATACACACAATCTGTCGAAACTATCAATAACAAGCAACAAATTGTTCATATGGTCAGAGATTTGAAGAGTATGTTTTTCAGTAAAAAGATTACAAATTATTTTTTAATTGAATTTTTTGAAATAGATGAAATAAATATTCTGGAAGACGCTTTGAAAAAGATGGAAGAAACTAAATTGAGATAAAATAAATCGTTTTTTTTCAATTTACAAAGCAATTCATCAATTTAATTTTTTTTTTTCATTTTAAATGTATCTTTAAAATTAATTTTTATACGCTCAATAGTATTAAGAAAAAAAATTAATAAAAATTTTTAGTTATCAATAAATTATTTCTTTAAAAGATTTTTTTAAAAGTAGACAAATACCTTCATGAATACCTTCCTTGATGCTAAGATATAGAGTTGTGGTAAAGCCACAAGTCTCAAGTCAAATCCAAGTCAAAGACTTTTATTTTGATTGTTTAAAAAAAAAAAAAATTTTTTTTTACGTGTCAGAATCATGAACAAATGAAATTTTTGCCGTTCCAGGGAGTTATTGTGGCGGCCTAGCAATGTCAATGTCCGGACTTTAACTTTTGAAAAGACTAATTTTGGGTTGATAAAGATTTCATAAAAATGATTGATACGTGCTAAGGAAAATTAAAAACATTTAAATGAGCAAAATAGAAATAATTTCCTTCTTTAATGAAATATAAAAATAAATTTACTCAAGATCATTAAGGACTGTTTGAAGTCGCTTTTTAGAATTACATTTTTAAAAAAATAAAAAAATAAAGAATTTGAAGAAATTAACAAACTTAATTCACGTGTTAAAAATCATGCCAAATTTTTAATGATAAAATTTACATAAAATATATTTGAATTAAAATTTTAAAATGATCAAGCTAATTTTATTGCTTATTTTTACTTTTAAATCAATTAATTGTGAGCAAAATGTGTACAATATGCCATTGGAGTTATGCAGCGACAATCCCATGACAGGATTCACGCGGACGGGATACTGCGTAGCTAATGAGCATGATCAAGGTAAATAAATGATGAAAGATTAAAGAAAATATTTAAAAATTTTAAGGATCACATTTTGTTTGTGCAACTGTAACCGCTGATTTTCTTGAGTACACTAAATCAATGGGCAATGATTTAAGTACACCACATCCTCCTTACTTTCCAGGTTTAAAACCAGGCGATAATTGGTGCTTGTGCGTCTCTCGATGGATTCAAGCAAAGCGTAATGGAAGACAACCCCCAGTTGTGTTGCAGTCAACAAATTTTAGAACTTTAGATTTTTTAAGAAACTTTAACTTTACTTTGGAGGATCTTGAAACAAGTAGAAATTTTGATCAAAATTTATCTTCTGGTGTCACCAATTCAAAACGAGAATTATAGATTCAAAAAGAGATAAAATTCAACTCAATCAATAGATTTGTCAAATAAAAAATTTGTTCCATTAGATTCTTTTATTTTATTTTTTAAAAATTAAAAATATTTAAATTTACGATATTAAACGATAAAAATAATTAAAATGAAGTTTAAAAAAAATCAATAAACAATTTGTCTAATAGTTCAAGATTTTAGGTTTGAACTTTTTGAAAAATAAATTCATAACTATGTTTAATTTTTAAATAGAACTTGTCACAAATTTCTTAGATTCAACTTGATTTTTTTGAACATTTCTATCAAAATAATTACACGAATCTCAAATATAGTTTTTTTAATGCAAGTTATAACATTGGCGATTCGATCGCTTTATTTTAGAAAGCTCCACGTTTTTAGAAACCTCCACATTTTTTCATAGATTTTTGTTCCGAAATCTCTTTTTAAATAAAAAAAAAATTAACTTTAGAGCAAATAGGACATTTTTTATAAATAAAAATTACAGTATTTTTTTAAATATTTATTTAAAGCACAGCACAGGAAAATTTTTTACTACTTTTGGTTTCAATACGATTTGATAAATTAACTCTAGAGCAAATAGGACATTTTTTATTAAAAATTACAGTATTTTTTTAAAATATTTATTTAAAGAAAATAATTTTTAAATTATAAAATCGAAACTTAATTGGAAAATAATATTATTAAAAAAGATAAATACACAACGAAAATAAAATTGCAATCAACTTAAAACTAAATCTATATGGCAAAACATTTTATATGGCGCTGGTTTGCTTTTTATAGAACTTCCAATGTCCAAGTCATCCAGTGACATGTATTCATCATTATAAGAATCATGACATAAAGAGTCCAAGTCATCTACTGACTTGTTTTGATTTTTTAAAGAACTTCCAATGTCCAAGTCATCCAGTGACATGTATTCATCATTTTAAGAATCATGACATAAAGAGTCCAAGTCATCTACTGGCATTGTCTGAAAACAAAATATACCAAATTTGCATACTGGCTTATCTTACCTTTTTATTTTTTTCGTCAGTCGAAAGCTTAGCATCCCATGGGCAAATTGATTTATCAGTCGAATGTCATTTTAAACAAAGTTGGATAGTTTTGTCTATCATGGGTTTTATTTTGACTTTTTTGATTCTTGTAGGATAAAATCAATTTGAAATGAAGCGAATGCGTTAAAGCTAAAAACACGAGATGGAAAACAAAATTTCAATAATTTCAAATATTAAATTTTGAATGAAAATTTAAATGAAAAATTCAATTTCTGTGGTTTGAAAAAATGCGTAGGTTTCAAAATTAGAGCAGTTGTTAGAACGACTCGAACACTATAAAGATATACCAAATCTACAGTGTTTTTTGAATTAAGAAAGCAATGACATTGAGATTAAGCGAATAGGAGGCCTCGTTGTTAGAAGCACGTTTTCAAAACCCTCATATAATTGACGCTCAAAGCCAACATTTTTCTAAACCATCAGTCCCATTTTTGAATATTAAACTTTAGGCTTTGGAATTTTTTCCTACTTAATTTACAATTACATTGTATTTGAAATGCCCGTGCCAGATGATCAGCAGAAATCAAAGTGTGTGAAATTTATTGCAACATTCAGACCCAGTTCGATGTTCACTTGATTAGCCATAAGCGCAAGCAAATGGACAAAAAAAACATTCAGCCAACTGATGATTCATTTTGCTCTTGGGACAGCAAGCTTTCCAAAGACAATAACAATAATCAGGAAGATAAGCCAGTATGCAAATTTGGTATATTTTGTTTTCAGACAATGCCAGTAGATGACTTGGACTCTTTATGTCATGATTCTTATAATGATGAATACATGTCACTGGATGACTTGGACATTGTAAGTTCTTTAAAAAATCAAAACAAGTCAGTAGATGACTTGGACTCTTTATGTCATGATTCTTATAATGATGAATACATGTCAGTGGATGAATTTACTAATTACAATAAGTCAAAATATTAAATTTAAGTTTTAAAAAAAATAATATGTTCAGTAAGTATAATTTGTTATTAAATAAACAGAAAATAAAAAGCTTTTTATTAATGATTTCCTTAAGGAATTGTTTTGTAATTTGTTTTGATTTCTCAATTTACATGAGGAATCGCACTAAAGTGAACTTAAAAAATTTGACAATATTAATTCTGTTCATTTTTTTATTTTTGGTTTAAACTTTTACTAAATTTTGTTTATTCCTTTTAATCAATAATAATGTACTTTTAAAGTTTGTTCTTTTACACTGTAAAAAATTGTTTGTAATTAATTAATATTTTATTTTGTGTTTATAATTAATCAATTTGTTTTTTTTTTCTAATTTAGTTACACTCTTGTCTTGTTATTTTTTCACACTGATGTTTTTATTATTTCACTAATAAATACACCAGCTTTAATTTCTTATGAGATTTTAAATGAGCAATGATTTGAGTACACCACATCCTCCTTACTTTCCAGTTTTAAAACCAGGCGATAATTGGTGCTTGTACGTCTTTCGATGTATTCAAGCAAAGCGTAATGGAAGACAACCCCCAGTTGTGTTGCAGTCAACAAATTTTAGAACTTTAGATTTTTTAAGAAACTTTAACTTTACTTTGGAGGATCTTGAAACAAGTAGAAATTTTGATCAAAATTTATCTCCTGGTGTCACCAATTCAAAACGAGAATTATAGATTCAAAAAGAGATAAAATTCAACTCAATTTAAAAAAAATCAATAAAAAATTTGTCTAATAGTTCAAGATTTTAGGTTTGAACTTTTTGAAAAATAAATTCATAACTATGTTTAATTTTTAAATAGAACTTGTCACAAATTTCTTAGATTTAACCTGATTTTTTTGAACATTTCTATCAAAATAATTTCACGAATCTCAAATACAGTTTTTTTAATGCAAGTTATAAAATTGGTGATTCGACCGCTTTATTTTAGAAAGCTCCACGTTTTTAAAAACCTCCAAATTTTTCATAGATTTTTGTTCCGAAATCTCTTTTTAAATAAAAAAAAATTAACTTTAGAGCAAATAGGACATTTTTTATTAAAAATTACAGTATTTTTTTAAATATTTATTTAAAGAAAATAATTTTTAAATTATAAAATCGAAACTTAATTGGAAAATAATATTATTAAAAAAGATAAATACACAACGAAAATAAAATTGCAATCAACTTAAAACTAAATCTATATGGCAAAACATTTTGTTTAACTTATTGTCCAAAAGCATTCTTATGACAGAGGATTATTAATTTATGTAGACTTGATACTAAAAATTTAAAAAAACACCGGTTCTATATCCATCTTGGGCACAACAAGATCGCTTTGGGAACTTGATTGATCCTTATCTAGCGGTTTTTTTTCGGGGGTTGTATTAACAGCATGATTTATTTGACCTGAAGAAAAAAATCGTTCTTTTGTTTCTTTGGACATTGAAGAAAATGATAAAAATTTTCGTTTTTTTAAATGATTTTTTTTCCCAATACTAAGCACAGGACTCATCCTTATTTTTAAATCCCAATTTTTGTTGACAAAAAATTTTTTACCGCTTTTGGTTTCAATACGATTTTTAAGCCGCTTGACAAATCTGATTTTTTTAGCCATCACTAAATTAGATAGCAAAATTGATTGTTCGAAATTTGGCGACAAATCGAAATCATTAGAGCTAGGACTACATGAACTGGATGAACGCAATGACATGGGTGAATTAAAACCAACAGCAGATTTTCTCGGAGAAGTGAGTCGGATTGGAACATTTCTGCTAAAACAGCCATCTTTCGATGAAGGCTGAAACACATGAATTATTTCATTCATTATTAATGACTTGTCATGGAATTCATCAATTACTGAGCATACTAATTTAGACGGATTAACTTTGGGACTGTCGGTTCTTTCAGCATACTGGTTGGATACCTCGGTCAAAGTGGCAAAAGTTTTTTCTTCTGAAATCGTTGACAAGGACGAATTTCGCATAAAAATTCGTTTCTGATTGATTAGTTTAAAATTTGGAAATTTGTTGTCCAAAATGACTTGGTCAAATCCTTCATTGGAAAAAAACTCATTCTCAACATATTCTTGTCTGTTTTTTTCAATGTAAACATCTTCATTTTGTTCGCCGTAGAATCCCATCTTGGGCAGCATTTGATTACTTGATTTTTTTTCAGATGGACAATCAACTGGAAGCTCTCTAAAACCAAACTCAATGGGTGAATCACCCAGTAAACCCAGCTCATTTTCTGATCTAGCGTCTGAATTTTCATAATGGTGCTTTGTTTTAAAATGGTTTGTTTTATCTTTCATTTCCACCGAATACCAATTATTGCAGACTCCATTTTTACTAGCTTTTTTCGTATACTTTTCGGTCAAAAGTGAACAGGATCTTGCTACAAACTTAAATGAAAATTAAAAATACGAATCTATAATTTATCAATAATTCAGTTTTTTATTCTTAAATAATAATCTACTTGAGGAATGCAAACAAGCATTAGAATACTCAATGGTTTAACTTTATGTTCCATACTGTAGCTAAATTCAGCATCACAGTGCCACAAGGGATCAAAATTTCTGCTATCAATACACTCTTGGGTCTTGAATAAAAAAATGAGTAATTATAATTTTGAACATATGGTGTCTTATTTTACTATATGTGTAGTAATCACTACAATAAAATAAACAGTTGTTAAAATTGTGGAAGCTAAGCATGATGGTACAAACCATTTGAAATATTCTCTAAACATCCTGCTTCTATGTGCAAATACAAGACTAAAAATAGCCAAGACCAAAGAAAGCAAAGCTCCTGCGACTAGAAAAAGGTTATGGCTAGGTTTGAAAATTTTGTACTTACTGTTCAATCGATTTAAGGCCCATAAACCTTCCATTTGGCAACTCTGGCAGCGATGGATTTTATCATTCAGATCCGGGTTTAAGTTGAGAATATGATCAAAACTCTGAATTCGTTTATTATGAAATATCTGCTCTATATTTAGACTCACAACAACTACCATCAATACAGCAAATACTCTATTCAAATATTTGAGACTTTTTTTAACAATCATGGAATGATTCATTTTAATATTTGAATGAAAAAAGTACTGAATTTTTGATAATTTATTATTTAAATTCATTCAATTTGAATCGAGATGAAACTTTGGTTTGAATATTAAGATTTTAATTATTTGAATATTTAAAACGTCAAATATAATAGTCTTGGTTCTGAAAAGAGGAATCGAGTTTTTTAATATTTAAAAAATTAACGGTATTTTTGTAAAAATTACCGTTAATAAAAAAATTAAATTATTCGAAGTTTTTAATAATTAATTTATATTTTGAGATATTATAAAAATAAAATGGTAAATCAAATTAAATTTAAAGATTTTTTTTTCACATTTAATTTACAAAAAAAATTTAAAATTTAGTGATAAAGTTTTCATTTGTTTAATCTATCATTTTAGTTATAAAATTAGTAAAATTAATTAGAAATCTTTTTAAAATTTAAAATAAAAAATTCATTTAAGCCAAAAATTTAACAAATCAAATATTGAATTAAAAAAGGGTCTTATTTTTCGTGCTTTAATAATTTAATTGTTTGCTTTAAAAAATAATGCTATAAGAATATTATTTTTATTTTATTATTTTCTGCTATAATTCTTTATTTTTCTAGTATAATAAAAAATACAAATGATATAAAAATAAAAAAAATAAAAAAAAAAAAAAACAAAGAAAAACAGGTCAAATATTTTCTTTTTGGTCTTTTATGAGTATTAGACCCGGTTGATTGATCTTTTGGTTTATTTTTTGAGCCAGCTGGTCTTCCTCTTTTTTTTGCAACTACAATAGGATCAATATTTTCTTCATTATCTGACACTGTTACAACAACATAGTTTAGTCAGTTAAATTTTTATTATAGGTAAGAAACTTATGCATGTATCTTATATTTAAAAATTTCTACTTCAAAATTGAAACCAAAATTCACTAATTAGTTAATGCCCAATTAATATATTGTCATTACATATAATTTTATAGCATCGGTATTTTTATTTTATATCACAGGTATTATTTATTATATCAGATTGTGTCAATTATATATCAATTTATCTTTTAGTTTATATCATTTCCGTTAATTTTTATATCATTTTATTTTTTTTTATTATAGCAAAGAATTAAAATATTATAGCACGAAAAAATCATGTATTGTCGATATGAATGCCAATTTCTTATGGCTCATTTGGCTCATTTTTCTCAATTTACTCATTTCGCCTAATTCGTTGTTTTTGACTTTAAAAAACCATAGTTTAATCAAAAGAGAGACTTAGCCAGACGTCTTTAGCTTTGGAAAGAAAGAACGAATAGTAAGATGGCGATTACACAACGGAGTCAGTATTGGCATGATATAATTTAGAATTAATCAATTTGATTTTGCAAAATTATCTGCTTCTTATTCATGAATGGCTAATAATCACAAGCAACAAAAAATTACAGTTAACCTTAATTTGAGCACTAATTGACTTACCTGGGTGTCGCTAGAAACAAAAATAATTCGATAAATTATTTGTCGGGCAAGTAATCCTAAAATAAGTAATCCCAAAAATTAATCAATTAGTTAAACTATTATTTCAAGCTAAAAATTAATTTTTTATTTTTTTATGTTTAGTCTTTTTTTTTTATTATGAGTGAGCAAAGGCTTGGGACAGATTTACAAATAACTAAAAAAATAAATTTTTTAAAAAAAAATATAAAATTTAATCTAAACATATAAAAATATAAGCAAATAATGTTTTCGTCAAAGAGAATTTTAATAAAAATTCCACTATTTCAATAAAAACCCTCTTTTTCTTTAAAACCCATGTAAATTAGAAGCAGGTGCAGCCAGTCAAGATCCGGATCACTGACCAGGTATAGGTAACAGCGGCTAAGGACAAAGGGGTCCGGGGCGAAGCCCTGGTTTATGGTTTTGGGTAAGCACAAGGTAAAGGTTTTTTATTTAAATTTGCTTTAACTTTGATTTGGGGGTCTATTTTTTAAAAGAATAGGCGAAAAGTTTATTGCAATTAGCAGGGAAGGGAAATAATGTGCTCAATTTTGTTACTTTTGATCGATTTTTAATCATTGATGAATCATTTATTAAAAAATAATCAATGACTTTTTAATCTTTTTTAAATATTTTTGATAAAAATGATAGCAAATTTTATAGAATTTTTCAAAAATTTTATTCAACCTTTTGACACCAAAGATCAACTAATGGTTTCTATATACTTTTAAACCAAGCTTAAAAGGTTAAGTCAAACTAACGAAGAACAAAATGTATTAATTGAGTATAACGAATAAAATGAGCAAAATGAGCAAAATGAGCAAAATGTATAAAATGAGTAAAATGAAAAAAATGAGTTAAATGAGTAAACCTTAAGTATAAAAATGATAACTCTTTTCTTGGTAAATTAGAAGCAGGTGCAGCCAGTCAAGATCCGGATAGAAAAATAAATTTGCAATCTTGTCGTTTGGCTTAGCAAATTTGTAAAATCAAATTTAATTAATAGCGTCATCACGTAATACACAAAACTGCTAAAATTTGTGTGTTAGCAATGTCGCTAACCAATTCTAACCTAAATAGACGCTGGATTTTTAAAAATTCGGTCAAACTTAACCTTAAAAAGTTAGATAAACCAGTCACCCACAAAATTATATTTGACTCTCTGATGTCGCCCTTAATCAAGTCGAGAATGACGCAATCACGTCAATTTACAACTTTTAGTCGAATAAGATATCGATTATCGAATTCAAAGACTCGTCTTATGTCGAAAAATTTTTGGTCGAGAAATTGACATTAATGGCACAATTTTTAAGCTTGAAGATGCGAATATAATCCCGGATCTTAGAAGATATTGTACCTTTAGATTGCATTTCTTGCCAACAGATTTCCATAACAATCTTCTGAAAAACTTTTTCAACGCGGTTCGTATTGATGGACTGAAAATAGGACAAATTTCAGAGGAAAAGTACAAAGACAGACCTGAGAGAAAAAATTGTGTAAGAAGAATTAGAATTTCTTATCCAAAGGAAGTAGAAAACATTATTAGAAGCTTGTCTGGCCCAACAATCTTGTATGGTCTAAAATGTGTTGTTACAATCGTTGGACAAAAACAAAAATGCTACTTTTGTGATGAAGAAGGACATAATATAGCGAAATGCCCAGTCAAAGATTCAACATGTGAAAGGTGTAAACAAAAACGCCACATGACTCATAAATGCTAGGTTGCCGAAAAACTTGGTGAACTATCAAAATAGAGAAAAAAAATTAGAGAAATTAATTAGAGTCAAGACAAGTTTAGAGAAATCATAAAATAGAGAAAGGAAAATTAGAGAATTTGTATAAGAGAGAAAAAAAAATTAGGGAAAAAATATAGAGAAAAAATATAGAGAAAAGCACAGATAATATTTTTAATATAAATAAATAGCTTTTTTATTCATCTTGTTTAAATTCAACTAAAAATGAGCCAAATTAATTCTCCGCTTGTAAGTAGACTTAGATCTAACAAAGATTATAAGCCTAGCAAAGAGAATTTAATAAAAAAACAACAACTAAAATGCAATCAATTTATGTAAATGGTTTTGGAATTTTTGTTGATCAATTGTGCTCAGGTCAAAGTATGCTGACGAGTAATAATGACGATGAAAATCCGGATACAGTTTTTGCTGACATTGATTTTTCATTTTATAATATTTGTGATAGAATGATTGACTGTATGCAAAATTTGAAGATTAATATTTTAGACGAACATGATTGGAGTCTAAATATTTCCCAAAAAAGTGGCTATAAACTTTATTCAAATTTTTTTTGTTATGTTGTAGATAAACCAAAGAAAGAACTGGTACAAGAAGCGTCAAAGATTTATTGGCGTTGTGAGTTTTACAATGAATGTGGTGGATGAGGCGTGTCTAGTGGACTTTAACCACCTTTCAAGGAAACAAAAGTGCATAATCACATGCCAAAACCTGAGAGCAAAGAGTTTCTTGTAAGTAAACAAGAATTAAAAAAACGTGCAATAATGTCAAATGATGCACCAAGAGCACTAATAAGAGAATTTCATCTCAGCCAGTGTGATAATTGTATTGGAAATTGGCCAAACAAAAATGCGATTAGGCAGCAGATAATTCGGACATGAAATGTGAATGCAAAGGGTAACCCTAAGTGCTTAGAAGATGTTGATATTCCCGAAGATTTAAGATTGACTTATAAAAATTCTAAATTTTTTTATAGTTATTCTGGAAAGAATGACAAAAATAGAATAATATTTTTTACATTAGAGCAAAATATAAAACTTTTGAGCTCATATCATGACTGGTACTGTGATAGTACGTTTGATATTTCACCAACTGTGTTTAAACAAGTTTATACTATTCATATAATCATTAGGGGCACTACTCTTCCAATGTTATACGCTTTTCTTCCGAATAAGAAGCAAATAACTTATAAAAAATTATTCAAGATAGTAAGTGATTTGATTACAATCAACCCACACCGTTTTCCAATAGATATTTGGAATTTACACGAGAGAGTTAAAAAAGACTTGCCTAGAACCGATAATAATGTTGAGTCTTTGCATTCCCCTATAAAAAGTGATGCAAGACATAATCTTACAGTTAATAAAGTAGTTGAATTTTTCCGTTTAAAGCAAAGTAATATGGAATCAGATTTGTTGTTATTATTTTCAGGTAGTCAATTAAAGTCAACAAGCAGTAAAGCACAAAAAAAAAAGATAAAATAAAGCGCCAAGTTAAAGAATATAAAACAGAAAATTTAGAGTTGTTCCTTTCTGGATTTTTAATTTTATTGATGGAATACTAATTAATTTATCAGTTTATCAGACTTATTCTATTTTTTTTTCAATAAAAATTTTGTAATTTTTTTTCGGTAAATTTTTTTCTCTAATAAAAATATTCTCTAATTAATTGACACATTTTTTTCTCTATAAATTTTTCTCTTATTTAGCTATTCTCTAAAAATTTATTTCTCTATTTTGATCGTTTACCAAAAACTTAAATCCCTTGAGAGTAAAAAAGTTGACTATAGTGAACTTTTTGTGGAACAAGAAGAAATCCAATCAATCCATGATCAACAACAAATCGATTCTGAAGAAATTAGTAAGCCAAACACACCAGTATATCAGCTAGATTCAAACAATAGCAATGATTCAAATCTAATCCATCTTACAGGATCTCAAATCCTTAAAACGCCTGTTTTAGAGGATCATCTTCGTGATGTGCAAAAATCATACACTCAAGACATTTTGACACCAGTTGAAGCAAATAAAACTGACAAAACAAACATTTTATTCAAACGAAAATCCAAACCAAGAGACCATCTGAATCCGAGCCCAACAAAGATGATTCAAACGAAGAGAAATCGGACATAGAAAATTATGATGATAATCCTTTCGAGTCAGAAGCAAAGAGTTCAAAAAATATTGCGATTATTTAGTCCTCTTTTATTTAGCATTTATATTAATGATATCCCTAAAAGAAACAAAACAAATAATGAATACTCTCTTCTTTTTGCAGATGATCTAGTTACTTTTTTTATTTACAATAAAAAGGGGAATCTTGAAAATAAGATAAATAAATACACCAACGAGCTAGAACAATGGCTAATTAAGTGGAAAATGAAGATGTCAGTTGAAAAGTCGTGTTCAGTAGTAATCTCTAAGTACAAGAAAGAAAGTGATAATCTTAACTTAAAAATTTATGGAAATAGAATAAAAAGCCAGAAAGAAATAAAGTTTCTGGGTATTAAATTTGATTCTAAATTAAATTTTAATACACTGGTTGACGAAATAAAAGAAAGTTGCAATACAAGGCTAAATCTAATTAAGATTCTGTCAAACAAAAAATGGGGTCTTAATCAAAAAACGTTGGGAAATATTTATAAATCTTTAGTTGGTTCAATTCTAGACTATTCGTTTCCTTGCTTGAATTCATTTTCAGAAAATAATATCAAAAAGTTACAAGCAATTCAGAATACAGCAGTCAGATCTATACTCAGATTAAAATATGATACTCCGTCCAGCATCATGCATCAGGAGGCTTTTAATAAACTTAAATTACTGACAGTCTCGAATCGACTTCTTGAGTTGAGTGAGAGATATGTTGGGACAGGACTGAGTAATTCCATTCCATTGGTTGTCAGACTGATGGATGAATACAAAGCGGGTTTCGAATCAAGAAATATCGAATACCCGACTCCATTGTGTAATTGCTACCTTACAATTTCCTTTTTTTTTCCTGAAACCTAAACTATTTAAACCTGAATGACCTAAAACTCTCTTTATCATATATCTATTTTTTATTCCTGGTTATTAACTCTTACAAACTAATTTTTTTTTTTTTCCTAATTTTTTGATTTATTTTACTTAACTTTTTTTAATTTTTAATTTTATTTAACTTAATTTTTTTTTTTTTTTATTCTTAAGGAGCTTTAGCTCGGTACAGTTAACAAATAAATAAAATAAATAATAATAGTAAGTCATATTAACAGCCACCGTCAATAGGAGCCTTCCGATTTAAAAAAAAAAGCTTCATAGCTTAATTTAATAAAAATAAAATTAAAATCTAAACAGCATATCTCAAAATAAAATATTAGCATTTCCATAAGTTAAAACAGTTTTTTATTTTTTTGCTAAAGAATTTTCCTTTTTTTGTTTTTGCTCTTTTTGTTTAATTTTCTGTTAACTTATTTTAGCTTTATACTATACAGTTTTGCTGTTATTTTTAATATCTAAAAATGAAAAATAAAAAAAATCATTTTACATGGCAAATTGAGGTTGGTGATAAAGTAAAATTAACAATGTTCAAAAATTTTATTATAAATTAAGGTTTTAAATAATTTATTAAAGAAAAAATGTGAACAAGAAACATTTTTACCTGGTGAACATTCAAATTTTAAATATTTATTTTACATTTGCAAATTTCATAAAAATTGGATTCATTATAAACCATTCATTATAAAAATTGGATTGGATTCATATAATTTCAAGACAACAACATGGGTTTGTCAGAAGGAGGGCATGTGTGACCAACCTATTGGAGTGTCAAAATATGGTTTCGAGGAATATACTAGATGGAAATACGGTTGATGTGTTATACACAGATTTTTCAAAAGCGTTTGACAAGGTATCACATAAGAAGCTGATTTACAAACTGAAGGCGTATGGTGTGAGAGGTAGTATGCTGAGTTGGGTGGAGGCTTTCTTAAAAGGAAGGAAGCATTGTGTTGTTCTGGGTGATGTTGAATCAAATTGGGAGGAGGTGACTAGTTCTGTGCCACAAGGGTCAGTATTGGGTCCGTCTTTATTTGTAGTATACATTAACGATTTGCCAGAATGTTTAGAAAATGAATGTGAAATGTATGCTGATGACAATAAGGTGATAGCAGTAAATAAATTAGGCTTAAATAACGGACTTCAGTTGGATATTAATAATACTGTGGAATGGTGTAAGACATGGTCAATGAGTTTGAACGGCCCAAAATGTAAGATCATGCATTTTGGAAAAAATAATCCTAGGGACAGGTATTGGATTGAGGGGGATGGTTATAGATTTGAACTGGAAACAACGGAAGTGCAGAAGGATTTGGGAATTATGGTCACGGCCGATGGAAAGTGTTCGGCACAGGTGGAGGCAGCGGTTAATAAGGCGAGTTGGGTGTTAGGTAGAATTAGAAAGACGTTTAGATATTTTAACATGAATCTTTTTAAGAGTTTATATCCTACTTTTGTGAGGCCACATTTAGAGTTTGCATCATCGGTGTGGAACACGTTGAATAAAAGGGAGATAAGGAAGATAGAGGGAATTCAGAGGAGAGCTACAGGAATGGTGGTGGAGCTAAAAGGACTGGAATATGGGGAAAGGTTAAAGAGGTTGGGGTACACTGACCTAGAATTAAGGAGAAAAAGGGGTGACTTAATACAATTATATAAAGTATAGTATCGAAGGGGTTAGAGGAGGTGGACCTGGGGATGACTATAGGAAGGGGGAATGTAGGTAGATCACATACACACCAAATTGCTAAGGAGATCTGTGGGAATTGCAATATAAGAGGGAAATTCTTGCCTAACAGGACTGCAACCACCTGGAATTTACTTCCATCCTATGTAGTAAATGCGGTTACAGTAAACGGTTTCAAGTCGGAACTTGATGCACACATGGCGTCGGGAAGTCTTAGGAGATCGCTATATCAGGTTTAGAAATTGGCATAGCAGATAAGGATTTAGCTGATATAATGTAGCCTTATATACTGCGTTCACACAGGTTCGCCTGTGTCACAGCTTTCAATACTTCTATTATTTTATTTCAAGATTATTTTGATGTATTTTATTATGAGGTTTTATATCAGATTCGATACAGAAATTATTTTTTAGGATTTTATGTCGTAGATGATAAGTTTGAATCAGGAAAAAGAATCATTAGATTCGGAAAAATGTGAAAAAGTAAAGTAAATAGAAAAATTAAACTAAAAGCAAGACTTATTTGATTAAGACATATTTTAAAACAGTACTTGATAACAGTTTATCACAGGTAAAAATATAAAAAAATAAATAGTTTCTGCAATTTACTGATATTTAATCAAATACTGTTTTAATTTGTGAGTATTAATTATTACAGACAGAAAAATAATACTAATAATACTTATAAGTTTGAAAACAAGTACTTAAGATAAAAAAAAAACAAATTAAAAAAAGGATTAAATTATAATTATTGTAAAAATTTAAAAGAATAGTTTCAATTTACTAAATAATTTTAAAAAATTTATTTTAAAGGTACTGGCAAACTTGACAATGGAAATTTTTGTTTATGACGAAAACAAAGAAGTTAGAATTATTGTAAATCCAGAAGAAAAACTACTTATGCTTCAAGATAAGCTATACGAGCTATTCACAGTAACAACAAATCGTCAAGCATTGATATTTGAGGGCAAACTTTTAGATTTTAATAAATGTCTAAATGAACAAAATGTTCCTAAAGGAGCAAAAATGGAATTATTTATGCTAGACAGTCTTTTTCCTTCTCAAGATATTAATTATTTTAGCTAAATTTAAAATTTTTTTTAATTGATTATTAAAGAAAAATAAAATTTTATAACCGAATATTTTTTTTTTAATTTTATAACTGAATTTGAATTTAAAGTAATGAAATGAATTTTCTTTTCATTTTAAATTATTGTTGGCAATCGATTATCAATAATCGATTCAATAATCGCCTAGCATTAAGTCGATTAATTTTTTTTAGTTGACAACTAAAAAATGTAAAATTAAGAAGATCAAATTTTTTGAATGTAAGAATAAATTTATTTTTCATTTATTATAAAATATAAAAGAAATTTTAATTAAAAATTACCAAAGGACAAGCTGCAAGTCATTTTTTTACATTTTTTAATAATCAACTAAAAAAAGTCAATCGACTTAAAAAAAACAATTAAAAAATTTTTTCTCAAATCTCTCGTTGGCTTAGGATTTGATCAACTTTAAATTTTCTTCGGCCTTTAGATGTTTCGATCTTCATCGGTTTCTGAATTTCTTTGTATAAACTTTCATCAAGTTTCAAGGTAAATCAACATCCCAAATTTTAATCGTATGATCATGTGACTCACTCGCTATGTTTCTTTTGGATATCTGACAAACTCAACTAACCCAGTTTTCAAGGGCATTCAAGGTTCTCAATAAAAAACCAGTCGGGTGCCAAATTTTTATTTTTCCATCATCATTGCCACTCTCGATTTTACCTTTGGCTCCAAAAATGTTTCTGCGGTCTTCCAAACTAATGTCAAACCAGTCAATTTTGTGAGTATAAGAACATAAATGACACTCTGTAAGAGACGGATCAATCTCAACTAGTAAACCACAGCTCAACTTTATTAACGATTAAAATTTGGGAGGTTGAAAGTGAACAATTGATCAAAACTTTAAAAGGACATTATAACTATGTCTTGTTAGTTTATCAAATGTCAAATGGAAATATATTGAGTAGGTCCTGGGATACCACAATTAGAATGTTGAATATCACCAAAGTGAGCAAGGGAGAATTTCCTGAGGAATAAGTTCCAGGCAAAAAAAGCAATAAGCGTATTTTTTCAGTTCTTGAAATCTGGTGATTAATGCATAACCAATTCTGTTTGTCAAATGACTAATGACAATGCATGGGTGGGTCACATGATAACACATTAAAAAGTGAGATTCTGAAAGTGGTAAATTGATCAAAACTTTAGAAGGACATGTCGATTCCATTACTTTAGTTGGTCAAATGACCAATGGCAATATATTTAGTGAAGATTGGGATGGCGCAATTAAAGTGCGGGATCCAGTGAGTGGTAAATTGATCAGAACTTTAGTGGGACATGTAAACGGTGTGAGTTCAGTTTGTCAAATGACCAATAAAGATTTATTAAGTGGTTCCTGGGATGACACAATTATAATTAGGGGTCCCCGTGGACTAGAAAGTATCATGAAAGTATATGGTCTTCTTTAAGATTTTAATAATATAAAAAACCAACATTCAAATGAAATTTCTCAAACTTTGTTTACAGAAAACAACTTTGATACAATTAGGACTTTAATGGAACCAGCTGAAACTTCTATTTCCGGAAATGAGTTTACAAAAGATTTAAAGACAAAACTTTAAGAAATAGAATTTGAGGCAACAAAAACTAGACTGACACATTTTTAGTCTCAATAGTAAATCATACCGGAACACAAGATCTCAGCGCTATATTTGGTTAACAAACAAATTTGGACTCTAAAGTAGAAAAAGTTCAGGAAACAAAAAATCAAACATTTATACTTTCAAGAGCAAATCACACAGGAACACAGGATTTTAGTACCACTTTCTTAATAGGTATTCTTTCAGTATATCAGCTTTCAAATGGAGAAATTGTTAGTAGTTCTTGGGATAGAACAATTAGGATATGGAATGCGTAAAATGGCGAATTAAAAATAACCCTGTCGGGACATACAAATATGGTAGAATCAGTAAAATTTAAATCAGTATTCTTATTTTTGCTATTAAAAACGTTTCGAGTAATTAAAATGTAACCTTTTGTACCAAAACTAATGTCGGAGGGAGGTATGTTTCGGACTAAACCGTAGCTATCCATTCCTAAGCATAATTTCTTTAGTACTATAACTTCGGTATAGGACTCCTGAAACATGCTTTAGTTTTTGTTTCTATTTAGTTTCTTTTTTGTTTTTTCCTGAGATTTTAATTTAATAAATGTTAAAACCCAACATCTAACTTTAATTTAAAATCGTACTTATGCTAATTTTTTTCTATTAGATTCTTTTATTTTTTTAAAAGTGAAAAAGTTTATATTTTTGGGAGTCTGAATCATAATCAGAAAAAAAATTGTCTAAAAGAACTTGACACTAATTGTTTGCATTAATCCTGTTTTTTAACCATTTCTATCATTATAGTTACAAAAATGAAAAATTATCAAGCAAGTTTTCAAATCGACGATTCGACCGACGGCTTTATATTTTAGAAACCTACACATTTTTAAAAACAAGAAGAAAAATATTTTTATCTAAGATTCAATTTTTTTTTTTAAATTACAGAAATTTTCTTTCCTTTTTTTTGGATTACTTGAATCTAATTATTAATTAAATAAAAAATTTTCAAATTTTGCTTCAATAATTAATCTATTAAATTTTCGATTTGAATGAAATTTTAATTTAAATTTTAGATTAACATTAATTTAGATTAAGAAAAAACATTATAATCTAGCATAAAACTGATTCAAAAGAAAATTTAGAATTGAAATTTAAATGAAAAAAATTTAAATATATTTTTTGTCTGAAAAATTTGTTTATGTGTTGAAAATTTTATAATTTTTGATATAGATGTTTTTATTTAAAATTATGACGTTGAGTAAACGAAAATGAACGATCACTCAAAGCAACCAAAACGAACCAGCTCGTTTGCCTTAAACGATGTCGTTCACTTACTAATCTTACTTTTAGTCTCGAAATTCCTCAAATCCTTCGGAATATATCTGTGCTACGACTTGCTAAAACACATTCACATAGTTCAGCTCCTTTTTTTTTCACTCCTAATCGCAGCCTTATTCTTTCTTCTGCTTCAAAGACCATTTTCAAATCCAGGAACTTCGAAAAAATCCAGCATACTTAGCAAAATCCAATACATTCGTTTATTTAAATATTCAAGCTTTCAAGTTTTCATAAAACTTTTATGGTTACTCGGTCTCACCCAATGTGGCCCATTGCGAACTACCCTAATCTTTGAACAGTCCGAATTTGTTGTCCTATGCGCCATTAAGGCAATTTTTCTATCTCAAACAAATCCGTCACGGACCAGGGGCGTGTTTTTACTTTTAGTGGGTACTTTAGTCCTATTCGCATTTGACCACGATCGTCTACAAGCTCCCTCGGATCACCCCGAAGGCCACCACGGAATTATATCCCATTTATTCTATGTACTAATTTCCTGGTTTCAAGTGTCAGACCACAAAGCCGGAATTATTTTACTAGTCATTGCCTTATTTTTGCAAATAGGATTTAACCATGGCTCATTGACTAAAGTCTTAATTACAGACCTAGGTGGTCACAAGCGTGTCAAAGCGCTGTCAACTGTATTTTCAGCTATAATAATTGCACCTTGGGCCATTTTTAACCTTTTTACCAATATCATTGACCCGTCGGCATACACAAGCCTTGCCACAGAGGACTCAGAGCTTTTGACCAGCCAAACCGAGCACTCATGGCTCTACTATTTACTTCCCACACTTCTAGTGTCCTTGTTCATTTATCTAATTGATTTTTATGTCGACTCTTATGTAAGTAACAAAACAGAGAGCAATTTTGCAGCAAAACATGGATCTATATTTGTTTTTACAACATCAGTAGGTCTAAGCTTTATATGGAATTATCCCCACTTGGTAAAAGTAATGGTTATGGACAAAATAAAGACAATAGTTGAACAAGAGCATGCGTTGTCGTGGGGAGTAATAATAGCCTATTTTTTGTTCGTCATAGCCACACATAGTCTCAGTTCTCCGCTGATAAGTCACAAAGGAAGCTTTATTGGCTATTCATCTGTTGGCAGTCCATTGTACAGTCTCACTGGTGAAAATTTAAAAAAAACATCCATGTCAATGGTAACTGTGACCAAGAATATTATGCGAGAAATAATTTCCAACACTGATTCCAGGAAAATATTTTATTTTTTATGCCTAAATTTGATGTTCACATTTGTTGAGTTAATTTACGGAGCTTTTACAAACAGTAGGTGATAAGATTTTAATAGAATTTAATTTAATTTTTTTATTTAAGGCCTTGGACTTATTTCTGATGGTTTTCATATGCTCTTTGATTGTTCGGCTCTAGTAATGGGCCTTTTTGCAGCCGTAGTCAGTCAATGGAAGCCAACAAGGATATATTCGTATGGATTTGGCAGAGTCGAAATTTTATCTGGATTTATCAATGGATTGTTCTTGGTAGTCATATCTTTGTTTGTTTTTGCTGAAGCTTTTATGAGACTCTTCGAACCACCTGAGATTAAAAGCGAAAAATTGATCTATGTATCTTTTGCTGGACTATGTGTGAACTTATTTGGAATTTTTGCCTTCAGCCATGCTCATTCACATGGTGGCATTTCAGATGATTCCCATTCTCATTCACATTCACACTCACATGGTCACAATCACAGTCACAGTCATGGATCAGGAAATTGCTCATCCTCCGAAAACGATAACATGAGAGGCGTTTATCTGCATGTTTTGGCCGATACCCTCGGAAGCGTCGGCGTAATAATATCATCATTTTTGATCCAACAATTCGGGTGGTACATAGCTGATCCGTTGTGTTCTCTTTGTATATCGATAATGATATTTTTAAGCGTTCTTCCGCTTCTTAGACACTCATCATCAGTTTTATTGCTTAGAACTCCCGAAAATAAAGAAAAACATTTTAAAAATTTACTTCAAAAAGTATTTTTTTTAAATGGTTCATTTAAAATAAATTATTAATTGATTTAGATTTTGAATATTGAAGGAGTTTTGTCGTATAGAGACGACCATTTATGGCAACTGTCTTCAAATAATTATGTAGCTAGTCTCCATGTTCAAATCAGCCATGATGCCTATGAACAACTTGTTTCTTCTCAGGTTAATTTTAGAACAAATTATTAGTTGATAAAGAAAGAATTGAAATTTTTTTTAAAGATACATTCAATTTTAAAAGAACTTAAATTGAATAATTTGACTCTTCAGATTGAAAAACAAATTTTTTTTCAGCATTTACAGGGTCTCGGTGCCAATTTGGGTCAAATAGACAATGCTAATGTTGTTTATAGACAAGATAGTTGTAATAGAAGTAAAACAGAATTTTTGAATGTGGAAAAATATGTTTGAGCAAAACGCTACCAGAACTTATTTTGATAAATGCAAAATTTTTAAATAAAAATGTAAAAAAAAAGTTTGGCTCTGTTTAAATGAAAACATTAAAATCTAAGAAAGAAATAATGATACAGTACTCTGAATTTCTAAAAATATTTCGAATCATAATCAATTTATAAAAAAAAAACTTTTAAAAAAAATTTAAATTTTATTAATTTTATTTTTTAATTTATTAATATTATAAATAATTAGCTTATTAATTATTTTTCTTAATTGATCAATATTTATAATGGCAATTTTGTTTTGTGGAAAAAAAAAGAAAAATGACAAAAATTAAATATTTTGAATTTTTTAGTGCAAATTTTATGCTCTATTCAGAAATATAATCAGCTTTTGGGTGTATCAGGAAATTTATGAGGATGTTTCTGAATGCTTTATGTTGTTTTTTTTTTTTTATGAAATTTAAAGGTGATGATAATTTTTTTTTAAGATGTAAAATGGTGTACAGTAAAATTAAGATAATTAGTTATAAATGTGTCCAAAAAAAATGAGTTTTTTTAAATTTTGGTGATTTAGACCCGGTTTTTTTAATTGTTGGTTTCAATCATAACACTAGCGCTCTTCCAGAATAAAAAAAAATTATAAAAATAAACTTAATATAGATAAGACAAATACCTTGTATCGATCGAATTTTTTATTGGAAATCATTTTAAGGTTTTTAGTATTTTATTTTGAGGCAATTTTGAATTGATTAATATTAATTTTTAAATTGTTTAATTATCTATTTTTTGGTCATCAATGCCTTGCATAGTACAATTATTATGCTCTACGTTAGATTTTTATTTATTAAAAATAAATTTTAGCACTCCAGGTTCATCTGAATAGCTTTCACTTTTATTTAAACCGAATTTGAGTATAAGATTTATCAAATTAAAAAAAAAAATAAATAAAAACAATCTGACATCTGTAGAATTATATAAAAGTCTAAATATTAAAAAATTGAAGTAATTAAGAATATTTACAATTTGTTAGATTGCTATAAACGAATTTTATTTTGATATGATTGATCTGTTTTCCAGTAGTTGTGAATTTCTTTTGTTATCAGATCTTGCTTGGATTTGTTCATCAAAAATTTAATAAAAAGCCTGTTAGACCTTTCTTCGATGGTTTCTAATTTTAGTAGAGTTTTAACTCTAGTAGAGTTTTTTAGATCGTTTGATATTCCAGTTTTTTTTTGTCTGGCAATGATAGAAAGCTAAAAATATAAAAATAAAGATAAAAATATTTTATCGTAATTTTAAGCTATAATTAGCATTCAATTTTATTTAATTAATTTAATTTAACTCGCTTATTATATCAAGTCTAAAATAAATCTGAAAATTATTTTTTTTTTAAATTTAATCATAAATTTTGTAAAGTTGCATACATCTTAAATTGATTTTGTGAGTCGATTGAGGATACATAATACTGTCTTAGAGGTTTTCAGACCTTGAGATAAAAAGACAAAGTAAAGTAAAAAGCAATGAAACAGAAACAACTTTATCTAGTTACAAAAAGCAAAGTTAAATTTGTTTTTGGTGATTAAAAATTTTTCTAAATCTGAATACACTATCGGTCAATAATATGATTTTCTCTTAGAAAAATACACTCGATAATAAAAATTAAAAAAAAGTGGGCAAATTTTTGCGGATGGTGAAATTGGCTTTAACAAATATAGCATATTTTATCTTTCAGGAATTTTTTAATTTAATTTGTTTAATTAAAATTTTTTATAAATTTGAATTGTTTTTTATCTAAAAAATATTAAGATTATTAAAATTTTAACGTTTAAAATCAAACACATATTTTTTAGATTTAAATTTTATAAACTGTTAGACTAAAAAGAGATACTTGGATCGTTTCTTTATGGCTTAGTGTTTTCTTCTAATTTTCTAAATAAATCTTTTAATTATACATAGAAGCTAAATCGTTTTAATCGATACAATTTTGAATGATCGCACAGGTAAAACCTAAAATACTTTACCTTTAATGTTAAATAGTATTTAACATTAAAAGAATTAATTGAATTAAATTTATCCTTTTTAATTTTTTCTTTAGGGAAAATTTTTCGTTTTAAATTAAAATAATTCAAAAAATTTAAATTTAAAAATTTAAATATCATTGAAATCTATTGATATCCAAAAAATTTAGCATAATACCTCACTTTAGTTAAGATCAAAATGAAAAAATTTTGGCCAATGGTAAAAACAAAAAAGGTGTTCTATTGCTAAATTATTTGGACATTTTTTATTGTTTTGTTAATTAATCTTACGTCGCCATTTTTCGGTTTTTTATCTTAGAAATAAATAATAATATAAGTAAATTAAAAATTAATAAAATTTAACTGATAATTTTTATTTTCAGACAATTGTTTTGTGTCTAGTTTGTTCGTAATCGTTGAATATTTGCATGATACATCAATACCAATCAGATAATTATTTAGTTTATTTATTTGTTTTCTGTACCGAGCTAAAGCTCCTTCAGAATAAATTAAAAATAAAATAAAAAAATAAAATAAAAATAAAATTAAAGTTAATAAAATTAGACAAAAAAAAGAATCAAAATAGAGTAAATAAGCTAAAAAAAATTAAAGTTGAAAAGACATAAATTGGAAAAGATTGTTTCATGTGGCACATGTTTAAATAGTTCAAGTTTCAGGAAAAAAAGAAGAAATAGTAAGGTAGCAATTACACAATGGAGTTGGGTATTCAATATATCTTGATTCGAAACCTTCTTTGTATTCTTTCACCAGTCTTTCAACCAATGGAATAGAATGACTCAGTCCTGTCCCAACATATTTCTCGCTCAACTCAAAAAGACGATTCGAGACTGTTAGTAATTTTAGTTTATTAAAAGCTTCATGTTGCACGATGTTGGAGGGAGTATCATATTTTAACTTAAGGATAGATCTTACTGCTGTATTCTGAATAATTAGATATTTTTTTTTTAAATAGAAAATTTTAATACTAATACCTTTCAATTTTCTTCCTACTGATTAACTTTATGAACGAAAAAAAAATCATCTCTTAACAGATAAAGTAGTTATGATTAATTAAAAAAATTATTATTTATAATCAATTTAAGATTTAGAAGCCTAAAAGTGCTAATTCTTTAATCAATTCCAAAAAAAAAAATTAATGCAAATTGAAAGAATTAATCAGTAGTTTATAAAAATTGTATAGTTTCAAAGGAAAAAACTCCAATACATGAATCATAAAAGTTTTAAAATGAAATCTTAATAACACACATTTAAATCGCACAGAGAGTGATTTAAATGTGATTATTAACGTTAATGAATTTTAGTTTGGCATTAATATGCAATAAAGATACAGATAAAAATAAAAATCTTGAACATTTTTTAAAAAGTTTGATCAAATTTTACTAAAAAGCTTTAGCTAAAACATTGTTAAACTAAAATAATTAAAACAATTGACTTTTAGAAATAAATAAAATTTTTTGAATAAAAATAAGGAGTGTACTTATTAACAAAAATAAATAATTTCAAGATTTGGAAACAGTTTAATCGATTTTAAATTAAAATTTTTAATAAAAAGGATGAATCAAAATAAATTAATCAAATAAACGTAATATCTTGCTGTTCTGTATCAAAATTTGACTTAAAAATTTGAATTTTAAGCATCAAATATTGCTTCAAATTTATTTATAAAAGTTTAATATTTAAAGAATCAATATTTTCTAAATTAAATGGTCAAATTTTTCAAAAGTTATCATGTACAAATAAGTTGGATAGATTTGGCTATCAGGGTGTTTATTTCGGCTTAGAAGATTTACTAGTACCCTTTTTGCTTCAAGTAGGATCCAATTTATTTGAAAAAAAGCGAAGGCGTTAAAAGCTAAAAACACGAGATGGAAAACAAAATTTCAATAATTTCAAATATTAAATTTTGAATGAAAATTTAAGAGAAAAATTCAATTTCTGTGGTTTTAAAAAAAAGCGTAGGTTTCAAAATTAGAGCCGTCGTTAGAACGACTCGAACACTATAAAGATATACCAAATCTACAGTGTTTTTTGAATTAAGAAAGCAATGACATTGAGATTAAGCGAATAGGAGGCCACGTTGTTAGAAGCACGGTTTCAAAACCCTCATATAATTGACGCTCAAAGCCAACATTTTTCTAAACCATCAGTCCCATTTTTGAAAATTAATTTTTAGGCTTTGGAATTTTTTCCTACTTTATTTACAATTACATTGTATTTGAAATGCCCGTGCCAGATGACCAGCAGAAATCAGCTAAGCCAATTAAGAATTACAGAATTAAAAATTCCGACTGGCACTGCCGAGTGTGTGACATTTATTGCAACAGTCAGACCCAGTTCGATGTTCACTTGATAAGCCAAAAGCACAAGCAAATGGACAAAAAAAACCTTCAGCCAACTGATAATTCATTTTGCTCTTCGGACAGCAAGCTTTCCATAGACGAAAACAACAATCAGGAAGATAAGCTAAAAAGTAAATTTGGGAAAAAAATTTTTCTTCAAGTTTTTCTAGAAAATTTCCACTGCAAAGTTGACATTCATAATTTTGCATTGGCCGAGTCGCACAAAATCAATGCCAAAATTTACCTAATACCGGAGACAAAACGAGTCGGAAAATTTGAAAAATTCGGCTTTTACTGTGCCAAATGCAATGCTTACATGACCGGACAGATACAATTAGTGATGGCAAGTCAAGCTTTTGTCACTTTAAAAAAAAATAACTTTTTTTTTTAGCACGTAAAGGGAGCCAAACATCAGTTTTTTTCTCCGGGTGAAATTCCCGGCTATGTGCCATCTAAGGTCTACAACCCCAATTTCAAAAGCAACAAAACACCAAACCGTCCCCACGAGCACATCGGATGTCCACAGCCTCAGCCTGCTAAAAAACAAATGCCATGCTCAACCCCGGTAAAGGCCAGCCAAATGAATGGTTCATACGTGGACTACTATTCCAAGAATCAGAACATCTTGCATTCACAGTACTTTCCGAGATACTATTCAGGAAACTATCAGAGTCCAATGTATGGTCAGTATGGTCAACAGTCGGTTTTTACAAGTCCGCCGCCAACCAACTCGGTTTCACAGAACCCGAATGGAAGTTACTATGGACAATATGTGAATCAGAACTCGCCAGCCAGCCTTCACAACTATCGTATTGCTCAGTCTTTTCGCGTATTCCCTACAAATCAGTCAAATGTTATAGTTGTGAACAATGATAGCAGGGGAATAAGTGACGCCAACTCCAAGCCGTCCAGTTACAGCTCTACTTCGGAAAATTGCCTAAATGTCTCTTTTGAGAAAAACTATCCGGCTTATAGCGGCGGGTTTGACTCACCGGTTTTTAACCTAAATTTACAGCAGCCTAGAGTGGCTAGTTATTCAAACAGTATGTCCATGCCAACAAACCAGTCACCGCAGCTGTTTTACCAGAAAAGTTCGAATCGTTATTTGCTAAATTCTGACAGTAATCCGGTTGCAACTGCTCCTCAAGTCAATCTAGCTTATTACCAAAATTATTCGATCATAAGCTAATTTTGATTAGACTTTAGAGTTGAAATTTTTTCTTTTTTTGAATTTTTTTCTCAATCGTTTAATTTTTAAGATTTGATGAAAGTTATTGAAATTTTTTTTCTCTAAGAAAGTGACCAAAAAAGAGTTATTTTATTTGGTTTTGAGTCGACACATAGCCGCGTATTTTTTTAAAGGCGGATAATGTATGCAAAAACAATGCATTCTCCTTTACATAAATCGATTTTTATTTGAAAATTTTTGTTTTGAAGCTCAGAAATTCAAAGACTTTATTATTTCCATATGTCCACTTGTTTCTTGATTGACATTGACGAAACATTTTATGAGTAATATTTCATTTTATTTTTTTCGATTCAGTATTTAATAAAAATTTAATTCAAATTTTTTTTCTTTTAATTTCCCTATCGACAGCAACTAAAGCTTGAAAAGAGGAAATTTTTTTTAATTTAATCGATTAAAAAAACAATAAAAATAAACTATGAAAATAAACTTATTTTATCGATTTTTATAATTATTAATTCTTGTTAATTGTTTTCTAAAAAATTAAATAAAAATTGATATACTTTGGAATTCAGAAATTAAAATTTTATGGCTTTTTCAAAATCATGAAAAATAAACAAAGCTTAAAAATAAAATTGACGGGTACAAAAATCGTTTTTATTTTCATATTTTATTTTAAGATGATAATTAATTTAAAGTTTTTGAATTTTAACTAATTAACATCTACATAGCTAGTTGTTGTAGATCAATTCTTAAAGAATTCTTATTAAATTATTAAAAAATAAATATTATTATTATTATTATTATAAATAGATTTTTTTTCTTTTAATATTTTACAAAACATTGGAGAACAAATGATGAAATTACGCATTAAAAATATTTTGAGCATTTTTGAAATTTTGAAATTTTATCAAAAATTTTACTTTGCTCTAAATAAGAAAATTTTAACGAATCGTTTTTCTATTGACACTAAAAAAGAACCGGTCATAATTATGAAAAGATTAAATTTTGAATTTCATAATTCAAATTCATATTTGACAAAAATTAACTTTTGTTATAATCATTTTAATCAAGAAAAACATTATAAACCAACACGTAGAAGGCAATGTTAAAATTAATAAAAAAAAAAAATTAAACAAATTATTTTTGAAATTTTAAACCATTTATTTTTTGTATAAAAGAAAAATTATGAAAGGCCTGATTAGCAACGAAGTGCCTTATTCAGTTTTCAAATCTAAAAATCACTTTTTAAATTTTTATTTTTTTTACACAGCCTAATATTTAGTAGTCAAATAGTGGTTTTTGATCCTTGTATTATAGGTTTATATATTTTTTAATTTGGGTTTGAATTTCGAGCCAAATTAATCTAGAATTTAAATTTTAATTAAAAATTATTCAATATTTTTTAGAATTTTTTATTTTTAAATAAATTTTCCAAATAATTTCTATTTAAAATCTGGAAGGATAATAATATTCAAAGTGAAGTTCTATCAAAATGTTTTGGTCGCTGAGAATGTCAGTTTTAATATTTTCAAAAAAATTTAGAATTCAAATATGATTGATTTTTTGTTTAAAAGCAATTAATACATTAATTATTATGCTTGATTATTTTCATTAAATGATTTTCATCATCAAATAAATTTTTGCTTTTTTTTTATTTTTAAAGGGAACATAATTATTCAAGTTTATAGATCCTAATTTATTAAACAAACTTAGAAAAAGAATACTTCAACAAATAAAATAATCTATACTGTAATCATAGATAATATTATTTTATTTTAAAAAAATTTTCTCTTTTTAAAAGTATTTGAATTCATTTTAATAAAATATTAATTTATTTTTTGTTTTGATTGCTTAAATAAAATACCTATAGTTTTCCTGATCTTCAAAAAAATTACTTGAATTTTCAAATTATAAAATTTTCTTTTATATTTTATAATAATTAAAAAAGATTCTTTCTTTAAAGAATAAAAATTATTTATTTTCATTTTTTTAGAACAATTATTTTTAGATTCCTTTTAATAACTTGAATTGAAAAAAGAGTCAGATAATAAATTAGAATTAAATGAAAATATTACTTATGAAGAGATAAATTAAATTATTCATCTTTCAAGATGACTCTTGCATGATAAAAAACAATCTTGTTTTTTTCAAAATAATCGTCAAACTAGTCTGTCAATTTTTTATACAGATTTACACAAGTAAATGAGATTCGCATTATTAATACATTTTATCTAATCAAATAAGCCTATTTAAAAAAATATGTAAATATAGCCTGATGGAAGATTGTTGATTTCATTATTTTTTATTAATTAATCGTTTTTGAAAAAATACAAAATACAAAACTTTTAAACATTCAAGCATTTGGTGGAATTTTGATAACAAAATTTTTAGAAAAGCCTGGATTTTATTTAATTATTCAATTTTAAAATCAGAGGCTTTATATTTTTTGGTAAAATTATAAATAAACCATGATGTTATTTAAATATAATGAATCAAGCCGATTAATTCACATTAAATTAATACGATCGATAGAATTAAATATTTTTTATAATTCATTTCGAATTTAAGACATTTCCAATGGGTTAATGTGATTGTTTAATTGTCTTTTCCTGGTTTTATTGCATGAGATATTAACAAATATAAACTCTCATTTAAGTTTTTAAATTTTTAGTAAATATTTCTTTTATTTAATGTCATTGGTACTTAAAATAACTTTGAATAAACTGTCAATTTTAAATCAAACTTGAATTTTGTGTCAATTATCATAATAGATATTTTTTTTAGTTATTGAAACAGTAGTTTGTTTGAATTTAAAATTAGTGATTAGAAAATACATTAAGTTTGTACTATGGACCCACTGAGTCCTAAGGAGACATTTTTTAAAATTTTATTGACGTGGTGGGTACTGTAGCAATTAATGAGACAGTAGATCACAGTTGATTTCAGTGATTGATTCAGTTAAATTTTATTATTATTTTTAGGGAGTTAGATTTCTTTTCTATATCGTCATCTTAAACTTAATAAATATTTATAAAATGCTGGTCCGTTTACTATATTTTTTAATCTGTTTTAATCTTTTAGCTTTTAAAAATTTGAAAATTAATTTTTTAATCTTTATATATTTTTTGCCAGTTAGAATGAAGACTCAAACTTTCCTTTCAGCTACATGATTAAATTTTAAGACATTTAAAATAATTTATTTTCGAAAAATATCAAAATGGTTTTCTAAATATATTTAAGTGAATGTCGAAAAAATTCATAAATGAACAAAAAAAGATTAACAATTAATTTGTTAAGAGTTTTATCAAAATTAAGCGAAAATTAATTATTATCCGCTCTTGAGGATAATTTTTAAATTTCGATTAAAATTTTTGAATATGGAAAGAATGATGTAAGAAGAGCATCAAATTTTATTTATTCTTTTATTATATTTTAAAGTCAACTTATTAAATTAGTAAAAATTTATTTTTTAAAAGCGTTTAAATGATAATTTTTTGAAGTAACATTAAATTTTTTTAGTAGAAATTTTCTACTTTAAAACTAACAAATCAGTCACATAAAATAAGTAAAATAACAATAACTCCGAGATTTTGCCATTTTCCAATAATAAATCATTTGATTTAATAATTAAAAGGAATCCTTTAGAGTAAAAATTAATCGAAAATATTTGTTAAAGTAGAACAAATTGAATTTATTTTGAAAAATTTTTAGTTTTTAAAAATGACATATTGTTTTCTTATAAAAAACACTTTATTTTTTTAATGCAGCATATTAGAGTTTTGAAAAATATAAACAAGACATCCTTTTACGAGCTCAAGAGTTTTGACTTCATTTAAAAAATTAAAAAATAAATAAAGAATTAATTAATTAATTCTCAATTATACCATTATGTAGAGTGATTAAATATTTTTAAAAAAATAAAAATAATTGCCTATAACTTTTCCTTAATTTTAGTAGATAAATTTTTAGACTGAATATCAGCTAAGTTTTATGATGGTAAAAACTTTAGAGAAAAACAATTGCTAATCTTTCAAATATTTAATTAACTTAGGATATAAAAGAAAAATATTTTCATAAATCAAATAGAGTAAATATTTGGGTAAAATTTAATTAGCAGACAAATGAAAGCTTCTGATTTTCACGTAGCCTAAATTTACTCAATGCCAAATCAATTGAATTATATTTGACGCAGTTATCCTTGTGCATCCGTTTGCAAAAAGGTTATCTTATCTTATAAAATATTGATATAAAATATTGATTTTGACTTGGCATAAATGGCACATGAATTCATAATTTTCTCTAAATTTCATCTCAGTGTCTCCCGAGTTTAAACACATAAAGCACTCATTTGGCACTTAATTTAGTAATATTATAATTCTCTATTATGATTATTCAAATCAATAAAGCCGGATGTAAGATTCAAATATTTTTTATGATTGCAAATAAATTATTAGCACTGTTTTTCTCTTTCGATTTGTAAGCAAATTATTTCATGTTCATTTCAATGAAGCTTGCCATTTTTTCTTTTCCAGTACTCAATCGTTTCAGCTCTCATGACATTTTCAGGTTCATGAACACTTGATCCCTTTAAGAATGAAAAGCCAGTCCCACAAGACAAAAACCTCTCCGCTTAGCGGGTTAAAAAGATTTATTTTTAGCCAAAATTTAATCATCCCATATGCTAGAAGAAAATGTTGCTCTTAAATAAAGAAATTTATTTTAATTTGATTAATGAGCGCAATAAGTTAAGAATTTCTCTCAAATTTTATTTATTTTCACAATATGTCTATTGATTGATAGTTTTACTTAGAGGACCCGTAACCTTTTGAAGAATTCAATGGGGAATAATGTTTGATAGACTGAAAATTTATAGTTTTATTTTGTTGCTTATAAAATAGTTTGAGAGCTGCTTAAGAAATCCCATGTCTAATTAAGCTGAAATTCAATATTTATCATTTTAAATCAAGATAATTTTAACTGATAATTAAAGTTTCTAGGAATTGCTTTTGTTGCTTATTTTTCGAAAAATCCTCTTGTCAATTAGTTTCCCAAATTGAAAAGCATCAACTTATAATTGAACTATTTCAATATTTATTTTGAACTTCATTCAGGCTTTCAATCAATAATTCTGTTTGACTTGGGTGTCATCAAAATCAAACATTTCTTCTTTTTAATTTTAAAGCCAAATACTGTCACATAAGTTCCTCGATGTGTACAGCAAAAAATAATATTCAATTAGGAAGTTGGTAATTTTGAATTTCAATGATCAAACTCTAGATCTTTTCTTATTTTTTGCAGAAGTCTAAAGATAAGAATTCTCTTAGAAAAAATTGGAGAAATTTTCTCAAGAGCACTCTCGGAAACTAATTTAATTGTAAAAAATTTATTTTTATTTTCCGAAAATTTTTTCTTTGTATATTTTAGAAAATGTTGTTCAACAATTTTAGATCTACAGGCCAAATTTTCTTACAAAAATGATAATAATTGCAATTAATCAGTTTTAGACGCAAACATTATCTTCTGGGTACTTTTTCGACTAAATGTAGCTCTAAGATATAATTAAGAAAAACAACAGGAGAAATAATTCTGATTTGTAATTATTTTTGATTATAAAATTGTGTATAAATTTCGATAAAAAATAGTCACTTAAATTTGGGCAAACATCAAAGTTTAGCTACTTGCGTTTTCAAAAATCCATCAAAGCTTTACATGATAGAAAATCCAAACATTTCATGATTTGTTTTAAAGTGTTTTCCAATTATTGTAAAATAGGGAAAAATACTTTTGTTTTTTGTTTGCGCCTCAAATTGTGACACTGATATCAATAAAAAAAATTTTAATTTTCTGGACACTGATTGCAATCAAGATAAATCTTGAGCAAATCTTTTACTTGGTTTATAAAAAAACTAAATTAATAAACAAAAGACGACGCCGGGGTTCTACAGGAAATTGGCAAAAAATTTTAATAAAAACATACTTATTTTTTGCTTTAGATTAATGTATTGTTTTTATCATTCAGCAAAAAAATTGTTTTCCTGATTACATTGCTTGAATTATTCTGATTAGAATATAAAAATTGTTTAATATTTTATAAATCTGATCAAAGTATTTGAACTTTGAATTCTTTTTAGAATCAATTTATGAGTGTACAAGATAAAAATCAAAATAATGTAAAAAATTGAAGTTACTTAACAATGGCTTGAGAGTAAGTTGGATTTTGGCATTTTTTTTTCACTTATAAAAATCTATTTTTTCTAAATCAAAACTGCAATTTTTAACAATTTTAGTCAATTTTTTTTTCCTAGAATTAATTTTTTTTAAATTTATTCATTTAAAATAGAAATTTTTTTACTTATTTAACACATTTTTATCCATTATGGATTAAATACTGAATGATTCAAGCAGAAATGAGCAATTTTCCAAAGGAAAAACCAAATTTATTGAGAAGTGATCTTTTATCAAGCTCGTTCAGCCATGAGAGCAACAGTTTATTATTAGACAAAAAACGAATAAAAAGCGCATCCAGCTACGATGATTATGAGCTTGATTCAAGACAAGAATTGGTCCTGAATAGCATAGGAACAGGCAGTGACAACTCATATATGCAGGAAATAAATGAGAAAAAAGAAGACCTGAAAACAAATAAAAAACAATCTAGCAGAGAATCAAAAGCTTCTTCGAGCAGGATATTCGTGTTCAACAATGTGGATAGAGATAAGCATTTCCAAAAAGTAAATGATGAGACTTTAGGTGGCAATCGTTCTGATTCGTATATCCCCCAAGCTGATGATTCGTTATCTACTCTCTCGGATAAAA
This sequence comes from Brachionus manjavacas, assembly GCA_019054805.1. NCBI lineage: Eukaryota > Metazoa > Rotifera > Eurotatoria > Ploima > Brachionidae > Brachionus > Brachionus manjavacas. The sequence goes on along the minus strand of JAHQIY010000003.1, from coordinate 7,369,479 downwards.
AGAAAAAAATTATTGTCCGAGTGGTGACCATTTTTTCAATAGTGTTTTTTCTCATTTGCTTTGCAATGATTGCGTTTACTCTGCGCATGTCAGAAAAAATAGATGCACAAAGTAAAGTATTTTTAAATTTAAAAATAAACAATTAAATTCAGGGTAATTTTTTCCAAGTTCGCAAAGGTTACATGGAATACAATTTTAATTCGTTAGCAAAATCCACCAGAACAATACATCCAAAAATATTGAACCAAAATTTGCCACAAACACTCACAAAATTTGGTCATAGAATCAGCGACTTTGATTCAAATTCGACTCTGATCCAAACCAATCTATTGACTAACAATAGTATCACTATTGTTAGAAAAATTTTTACAATTAGACCAAGCAAAATTGACAATGATTAATGAATCAACGAAAAAGTATTTTAATGTTCGTCATTCGTTTAATCTTTATGGTGATATCACGTCAAATGTATGCAATAAATGTGAGCGTCTTAAGTAAATTTCAAATGAGTTTCAATTTCAGATCTATTTCAAATCTATTTTGAGTAGGACCAAAAAATTTGAGTTTCTTTACATTTATTTTAGATACACAAATTTGTAAATATCTTTTTTTTTTAATTTTAAATAAAATTTTCAATTAAAGTAGTCGTGAAATTGTTTTCTCAAATAGGCACACGTTTTTCAACAAAAAAATCTAATATTCACAAAAATATGAAAATTACCTTCGTCAATCGACTTATTCACAGTGATCTTTTTTTAATAAATATTTTTATTTCTTTTATAATTTTTTCATTTGATTGATAATAATCATTCTGTTTTGTTCTAATTTTATGCAATGTCACAAAACGATCGTTTTTTAATCATTTGAAATAAATTTGGAATAAAAATGACTTATGAGAATCATAAAATTAATCAAGTTTGATAAAAATAAGTGTTTTAAATATTTTGAAATCTAAAAATTAAGCTTAATCTATTAATATTTATCTTTAAAAATATGCTCATTAATTAATTAAGATGGATGTTTGTAAACCTAAGTTGTTTGTAGTCGATTGATGATGATGATGATGAATATGCATATCCAAAAAGAAAAAATCAAGATTTTAGAAGTATAAATTAAACTAAAAAAATTCAAAATAGTAAACAGCTATTACTCTAGTTTAAGTAAGTTTGGCCGAAAACGCTTGCAGCCAAAAAAACTGGATTTTAGAGGAAAAAGTAAAAAACTAATAAAAAATTTGAATTTTATCAAGCAATTTTTGAAAAAAAAAAACATTACAGTTTATTAATTTTTTTTAACATTATTTACGTAAAATTACACAATTTAATGTACCGTATTCCCTCCAGAGGTGGTGTCTCAAAAATTTTACTCAAGTCAAGTACAACTCAAGTCTAACTTGAGTCATTTTTTTTTGATTTGAGTCGATTCATTTTTTCTGGATAAAATTGACTTAAGACTTGAGTCGTAATTGACTCTAAGTCAAAAAAAAAAGACCGACTCAGACTCGATTCAAGTCATTTGACTAAAAATGACTCGAAAAATTCTTAAAAATAAATTATCCTGATTTTGGAACTACATGGATAAGGCCTGAAGATGAAAAATGCTGGATTAGCATCTTAAAGGAAATGCTAGAAGAAATTGATGAAAATGAAAGCCTAAGAGAAATTTCTAGTTCAAAAAGAAAAAATAAAGCATCTTCTGATTAGCTTTTGGTTTTCGATGATGAAAACAGTTTAACTGAACTAAATTTTTAAGTATGATTTAATGTTGAAAAACTTTTTCGACCTACAGCGTCAGTCCCGTTTAAAAAGCAGGGATAAAGGTGATTCTCATTTAGATTCTTTGAGGTGGTGGAAAGATACCAGACCCTTTTCCCAACCATTTCTAGACTAGCAAAAAAATTTTAGGCATCCAGCGCTTCTATTGAGAGACTGTTTAACAAGACTGGCTTTATACTGGGTCAACACAGAAGACAAATGACAAATATTTTGGCTGAAAATTTATTTTTTTTAAAAGAAAATTTATTTTCTAAATTCTATAACTTAGATTAAAAATAATTACAAAGATATTCTATTAATTAATTCAATTAAATAAATTTAAAAAAATCAAACATAAAAATTTTTTTGAAAGCATTTAAAAAAAAAATTAAATCTTCAATTATTTTTTACGTTTTCTTCTTTTTGAGTCAAAGGACTCAAAATGAGTCTCAATCGTCCACAAATTAAGACACGCTTTTGGAACAAGCACCAAAGTGAATCTTGCCCCTGCTAAAACATTTTTGATTAAGAACGCATGATCTAATAGTATTATCACGGGTTTAGGGCCGCATCAAACTCTGAAATTCTTAATTTAATGCGTCATCAAGACTTGAGTTTAAATCAAAAAAATCAAAAAAAATCGAAAAAAATATTAATTTTTCTAATATATTGTTTTTTTAATTGTTGGTGCTGCACTAAATGCATAGTAAAAAAAATTCCTTTATTTTTTTGTTTTAAACTCAAGTCTTGATGACGCATTAAATTAAGAATTTCAGAGTTTGATGCGGCCCTAAACCCTTGATACTATTAGATATATAATTTTCTGTCATATTTTTTTAATAAATGTAAATATTAGTAAAGTACCTATTTTTTGTTGCCAAAAGATGATTTTAAAAATAACAAAACACTTTATGCAATTAAAAATGATCCGAAAAGTAAAACAATAAATCTTTTGTAATATAAAATTAAAAAAGCGTACATTCAGGTTCTGAATCATTGACGTTTTGCCTAGAATACGCCGCATTAGTTTGGTTTACTCATACGGCAAAGGATATTAAATTTCTTGAGAATGTTCAGAAGTAGCTAGATGTAAGTTGCCAGAATAGTTGTGCTAAACAAGGAAAAGAGGTTAAACAATCTAACTTATTAAATTCCAAAGTGATTTCATGGTATTTGGGTATTTGACTAATATTGGAATATATTTGAAAATTCCTGGCTTTGTATCTTTGTAAAATCTCTTAATTGAGAAACGAAAGTATCTCCATTAATCTCTGCCACACTGATCTTTTTCTTTACTTCTTAATACAGATCTCTTGCGGATTCTCTTTAATTGTTTCATTAAAACTATGTTAATCTTATAAAGGTTATCCTTATTTGTTTAAATTCTTAGCTATCATTATATTTGGGTGCTAATTTTCTTGCCGCAATTACTTCTTAATCTCCACTTGGAGTTTCTTTAAGACCGATGAGAATAAAAGGTGGTCTCTTGCTCGAGATATAGTCGTATGCCTCCTTCCTATTGACCTTAAATCGAACAATATTTGACAAAATATAGGCATTGAAGCCGATAAATCCAACATAAATTTAAGTGGTGGTACAGGGGATTCATCAGTTGCTACAATTTAAAAAACATGTTATGTTCCGTCAAAAACTAGCATTTTTAATATTTTGTTTTTTGTACCAAAATTGACAATGCCATAATTTATCTGAAAATAGATTAAAAAAATATTGTATCTGAAAAAAAAGACTTACATATTTCTATTAAGTTTTTTAATTGCAGTCATGAGTAGATTTTTTAAAGAATTTAACATATAATGCTCTGCTAGTATTCAATAATAAAATAAATTATGTGCTCTAATAATGCTTATTTTCAGATAATTTATAAATGAAAATTAATTAATCCTTCATTTTATTTGAATTTTTAAAAAAAAAAATATTTTTAAAAATTTAAACTAAAATCACAGACATTCTCAATTTTTTAACAAAAGAACAGTTCAAAAATAAAAAAAAAAGCTTTATTTCTAAAGTCTAAAACTTCTGCTGCAAAATCAATGAGTTGATTTAAAGTTTGCATTACCTCAATTTAGTTTTTGCAAAAAACTCTACAAGTTTGCATCATAGGAAATAAAAATCAATGAAAAAAATGTCAGAATTTAGAAATTTTTTCAGTAACTTTGATTTATCTTTTAAATAAAAGATTTGAACCATACTTATTGTGCTTATACAATCTTCTATTATTGATCGCGTAACAAGTCATTTTTTAAAATAAGAATTGCATCTAAATTGCCAAGTTCTAAGTTTTAAAAATCCGTTTTATTCCGATCATTAAATAAAAATTTAAATTGCATTTTTAAAGTTTTTCTTTAAATATTCTGCTAAATTGCTCAAATAGATTTTTTTTGAAGATAAATAACTAAGTCAGTAGAGGACTAGTTGTCATGGTAATTTAAAATTTAGAATTAAAAGTTTTGATCCAAATATAAAAATTGCATAATTTAATTTTAAAAAAAAATCGAGTCCAATATAAATCATAAATTATGGAATTAGCTAGCTACAATACTCAAGAGGAGACTCCTCGGTTGCCTCCAATAAAGAGTCAAAGGTAAAATTTGAAAAAATGAAAAAAATGCGTGCTAAATAGAAAATTTAAAAGTCAATTAGCCAAAATCGACTTGGGTAATAAATATACCATTGGAAATTCAACTATTTCTGTTCCTCCTAGAAATGCTCTAAAGGTAAAACTAAATTCTATCAAAAAAATAAAAGTAAAATTAATGAAAAAAATAGACCAGTGGGGAGAATTCAGGTGGAGTTATTGATACTTGGCCAGCACATTCCGCTAATCAACGACCTTCTAATTTACAAATTTCGTTGACTAAAAACAATAATTTAATAATAACTAATGCTCAAGCAGAAGGAAGGCCGAACATAACTCCGAAGCCAAAATTTTTGGAGAATTTGGAAAAATTTTTACAGCGAGAGCTTAAGGTGCTCGGATGTGAAAATTCTTTTACAACAAGTGAAGCTCGACTTCAGGTAGGAATGTACAAAATTTTGTTAAAGTTTTAATTTGTTATTTTTTAAAGGCATACCGTGAGGCTTTTGAATATTTACTCGAGGAATTCAAGACCTATAAGCCGATTTTGTCATCTATCAAAAATGAATATGAGCTGATGTTAGCTTCACAACGAGAAAAAATTCGCGAACTTGAACCACTTAAGCAAATGCTGGTCACTTTGGCCGATCAATGTGACCATAAACTGATGCAGTATAGAGAGGAGGAAAAAATTGAGATCAAAAATTTAAAAGAAGAAAAGAAAAAACTTCAAGATTTAGTTTTACAATTGAAAAATGATCGACACATGTTGGAGATTCAGGTCGACAAGCTTCAGAATGAGTTGGCTGCGGAGCATGAAAAATTTCGCAATGAACAGGACAAGCGTAAATTGCTGATTGTTGATTTGAATGATTTGAGATTTCAACAGGAGGAGGCTAAGCTTAACGAGCTGAAAAAGGAAAAGAAGCGACAAGCTGAAGGCCATGCAGCAGTTGAAGAAGAAAGTGAAGACGACCCCGTCACTCTTAAAATAGCCTTGAGGTAAAAACTATCTTCTTTTTTTTATACATTCTCTAAAATTACAAATTAATAATTTCAGAGTTTGCCGACAAAATTTAACTGATTCAATGAAGCGCTTGACTAAAATGGAAGCTGACTATGGCGATGTTATACCTCGCCGAGATTATCTAGCTTTAGAAACTGTTTACAAAGAGCTAGAAGCCAAAAATGAAAATTTAGAAAAAGAGATGAAAAATGTGAGACATGACTATGGGTAAATAGAATAATTAAAAAATGATTATTAAATTTAATAAACTCTGATATTTTTTTCCAAGAGCATTGAGAGAGCATGCTAGAAAGCTAGAGGAAAAACTTCAAGAAATAGTGCAGGAGTTGGAAGCCAATAGAGAATCGAACACTCCTCGGCCAGACTGGAATATATGTGGGGCACTTGTTGAAGGTGGTGCCGAAAGATGGCGAGATATCTCTGATAATAAATCAAGTGCCCATTTATTAGAAATATTGATCAGTGAGCTGGATTCAAATTCAAAATCTGATTTCACTGGATTTGTATGCTGGAAAAAACAAATTATTATTTTTTTTAACATTTTAATCTCAGGGCATTGGTGCAGACATTCCAGCTTATTTAAGATATGAAGGAAAATTAAAAAATAAAAAATTTTCCAAAAAAGACACGCTAAAAATCATCAACGAGTTCATGAATTACCGAATGCAAAAAGAAGCGGTAACAAGATTTTTTTTCTTTAAAATTTATTTTTTTTTTTCCAGAAAAAAGAATCTTCATCTTTTGAACATGACTTGGACGAGTCTTGGATTGGTTTTCTTAAAAAAAAATATAATAACGATGCATTTGAGTATAGCTATAATGTGAATGATGCATGTGATAAATACTCCACAGATCTTACGGAATTTTTCCAAAATGCTCTTCAAGGTTTTTGTGATGAACAGGTTTACTTTTACGAGAAAAAAATGATGAATATTCTTTTGGATATGTTGAAAGAAAATGAAATGAGAGATATTGAAGGAGTAAGATGAGGATGATAAATTTTCTATGCTAAAGTTAAATAATTTTTTTAGAATGTTATTTCAAAAAGTGTTCTAAAGGAAGTGCTGCGCAGTTTTTTCCGTTCCAAAAATATGGAGCAATTAAATGAAGTAATTCAAACAGCCGAACAGGATTCGAGCTCAGTAGACGGATCACGAATTGAGTATATATCGCTTTTCTCAGAGGGACATGAAGATAATTCGAATAGTTTTTTGAACATGGTCAAAAAATTTATTAAAGAAGAAAGACTCAACTTTGCAAATCAAATTATGGAAAGCTTGTCAGGACAAAGGTAAGAAATCAAGATTTTTTACGACATTTAAATTATTTTTTTTAAATCAAAAAAGTACAATAAGTCCGGCAGATGTCCGAAAAACTATCGTGAATATTGACGAATCTATCACTGAAAAAAACATTGACAGAATTGTAAGTTGGTGCTTTGGCAGTGAAAAACAAATTGATCAAGAAGCTTTCAAGATCAAAATTGAAAATACTAATTTGTTTAATTATCCAAGAAAATAAGTTCTGAATTTTTTTCCTTTTTATTTTATTATTTAAAGAATAAAAGTTTTGAATGAAATTGAGAAGAAATGGCATGAAATGTAAAAGTTTTTTTTAAAAGGGAAGACACTTGTCTTATTTTAGTACATATTAATAAACAGCAGAATTGGTCAATTTTTTTAGAATTTTTTAGACTAAATCCAAAGTTTGACTTAAAATTTAAAATTGAGATTTAGATTCCATTAAAGAAATGATATTTGAGTTATTTAAAATTAACATTAACTAAAATTGCTTTGCTCCAAGCTTCTAACTACTTTATTTTCACCGAATTGAAATTGAAATTATGGCTAAATAAAAAAAGTTTCAAATTGTAAAAGTTGACGGTATTTTAAGAAAAATAAACAAATTTTAAGACTCGTTATCAAATTTTAAACTAATTAATTTATTATAAACATTTATTAAAAAATTGAATAGTGTTTATTAAGTAGATAAATATTTTTCAAGTTGATAATTTTAATAAAGAAAAGAAGATAAATAGTAATAATAAATAAATCATTTTTAACGTGTCTTTTTCCCGTACTTTTTTAAACAAGGGCTTCGATCTAACATGGATTTAATCATATTCACCAAAATTACAACCCAGTCGAATAATAATTATAATAATTGTCCCTTTTCCATCCTAATGGATAATAGGGAGGCGCTCATCACCTTTTCAAGTACCTTTTTGAGCAACGGTTCCGATCTGGCACAGAGGCTACTCTATCGAGTTGATCATCTACACCGCAATCATTACCCAGTCGAAACTGGTTTCCCTATTTTTATGATGAAAAAGGTTTACACATTTTAAAATAGCTACAAGTAAATTATTTTAAATTTTAATCATAATTATAAAATTAAATTTTTTTTCTTTTTTTTAAGAAACAACTTGCAAAAACTCAAAAAAGCATTGAGAAAAAGCAGGTTCAAATTACTTAACTTAAAACAGAGAATGTACAACAAAAGGTTCGAATTAGTCAGTTCGAAAATACAAATAACAAATTATTAATACAAATTGAAATAAAATGAAATGAGATTAAGAACCAAATGATCCAATCAAGCCAGCTGCACCGGTACCTGATGCCCATCCGGTAATCGAAAGAGTCCGAATGTAGAGTGTACTCATACTCAAAAATGTAATTTCGCCAAAACTTGAGCTAAAACTTGCTGCCATTACACCTAGAAAAATCAATGGTTTTAAATTACTAGGGGTCAGTGAGACAAGCAAAAAGCTGCATGAATTGGTGAATCCTCATTGTATTATTAATATAATTTATTATTTTTTAATAACCATTATTGAAATAAATTTTTTAAAAATTTCAATTTTTTTTCTGAACTAAGAATTCGACTATCGGCTTCATACTCTCAATTTCATACTATAAGAAATTTTTCTTCATCATATGTTTTTCCTCTTATTTACTTAATTTAAAAGAATTGCTAGGATGATTATCAAATTATCGCATTGACAATTCAACAAAACCTCATCACTTTCTCCGATTACACACACGATTGCTTTAAGATGACATAACAATGTATCTTTACATACAGTGCCGGAAATTAACTTGTCACATCATATTATTTGATATCATTTGATATCAGGTGTTATGATTTGATATCAGCTAAAATGAGGAAAAAAAATTATTTACATATAGAAATTCAAATTTAAATTCACCTGGTATTATCTGATATCGAATAAAAGCTGATATCAGCTGATATGAGGAAAGTTAAAAAAAATGATATTAAATGATATCAAATGATATGGTGTGACAAGTTACTTTCCGGCACTGTAGTGCCATTTGGTTTTTTAAAATGAGCCCAATGATAGTTTGCAATGCTGAGATTTGTAACAAAGTTAAAGTCTATCTTTCTAATTTTTTTTCTAATACTTATTCTTGAAATTTGAGATAAAGTGAAGCAATCATAAACTATTTTGATACACGCGAATTAAAAAAATTGAAATAGTTAAAAATAACTGTTTATTTCGAAACAGCTATTAATCAAATAGTCATCTTAATAAAGAGCAATTCAAAAGCCATACATTCAAAGTCAAATCCAAAATTCACAAAATTATTTTTTTAAAGTCTAATCAAATTACTATATTTTAAAATTTTTTCGGTTTTTAATTCTAAGTGAGAACTAAATATTTTTAAATGTAATTCAAAAATAATTCGTCCTTCTGAGAGCCAAAAAAAATTTTTCTAAAAAATTTATAATTCTAAATAAATTTAAATAATAATTCCAAGGAAAATTTTTTTCTTAAATATATAATAAAGTTCTCAAATTTATTAATTTAGTCCATATGAGGCTAAAATTACCTAGACAAATAAATTATTTTGAGAAAATTTTAATTCAATTAAAAACTATTTATAATTTGCGATCAACATTGTTTGTGTTTCGCCTTTAATCGAAAATTCTGAATTTATTGACAAAAAAAGTTGATTGAATTTAATGATTTATCATTTGTGAGTGAAGATTTCCGGAAATTTGCCGAATTTTTTATTAAAAAATTTTTTGCAAATTATTTTATTCTGAATTTTTCTAAATTTTTTTTGAAAAATTGCGAAATTCAGAAAAAGTTCATACAGATGAAAAAAAAATTACTTTGATTCAAATTTTTTTAATTTAAGAATTTATGCAAATAAACAAAAAAATTACATGATTCTTTAAATTAAATTTTTATTTTTTCTATTTTGAAAAAAAAAAAACTAGTCAATAGTGTTCCACGCTAGTCATACTATTTATTTAACTTATTTTCTTATTTAAAATTTCAGGTCTATAAACAATTTCTTATTATATTTTTGGTCATTAAATTGATCAAAAAGAATTTGAAATGCTTATGAGTGACCATTCTAATTTACAAGATTCTATTTTTTGCATTTTTGAATAAAAGTTTCTAGACTTTTTACTAAAAACTGATACAATTAGGGTTTATGCTCTAAATTTGTCCTCAAAATTTAAGTTAGGAAAATAATACCACCAATTAGGCCCAAAATTGACCAGTTTCAAAATAAGTTAAAATAAAAAAATGCATATCATCAAGACAAGATCAATTACAAAACTAAATTAAAATTTTTAAAAATAAAGATTTAAAAAAATGATGATTAATTTACCAGTCATTTATTACCATACGAACAAATAGAATTGTGCACAGGAATCGCTTTAAGAGGCAATTTATATAAAATAAAATCTTAGAATAATAGTTTTACCTGTGAACCCGGCCAAAGCGATACCAAAACTATCAGCAATGCTAGCGACTGCAATCGAAAATTCTCTCACATTTTTTGGTATCTCAATTGATATTTGATTAAAGGAGCTAGAACACTCAATTGAAATTTTTATCTAAATAAAGTAAATCATTAAGACAACGTACTTCACGTAACATCCACCGCCAAGAAGACCCTCCCAGAATATCAGCAAAAACACAATCCATATTGACGGAAAATAATCCAAATATATGTGTGACAAAAAGATGAAGATATTAAGAATTTGCAGAATTGGAAATATGGGCAAAAACTTTATCTTTATCCATTTAACAGATGACCTTGACACAAAAACAGCCAATTGGTACATAACATTATACCATCTACATTTGGATACCAAAAATTTATTTTTTTTGTAGAGAAAAAAAAATACCTGTATTGTAATTTGTGTTCCTTAATGAATGCATTTTTAAAATATAATAATTCAAATAAACCTTGATTGATAAAATACTCGGCAAAATAGACCAAAAATAAAGGTATCATAAATTTTAGAAGTGGTGGCAGAAGCTTGAATTTATCTCTTAGAGATCCGTGGTTAACTGATCCAAGATTATTTTCGTCATTGGTCTCATTTGTGTCTCGTTCTTCTGAGTCCGTATCAAGCTCAGAATAAACTTGAGATTTGGCAAAGTCAACAGTAGGCAGTGCAACATAACTTAGAGCCATTAAGACAGGAATGAACATCATCAATAAAATAGTGGTACTTGGCGTCAGTCCTATAGATGTAAGTGCCGCGTAACCAAATGATCCAATCAAGCCAGCTGCACCGGTACCTGATGCCCATCCCGTAATCGAAAGAGTCCGAATGTAGAGTGTACTCATACTCAAAAATGTAATTTCGCCAAAACTTGAGCTAAAACTTGCTGCCATTACACCTAGAAAAATCAATGGTTTTAAATTACTAGGGGTCAGTGAGACAAGCAAAAAGCTGCATGAATTGGTAATAATGACCACAACCACTCTTTTCCAATATTTTATTCTATGCACAAAAAATGGTGCTACTAATTTAATGGCAATTCCCGGTAGAATATCGGCAAGAAGGATCGCACCAGTTGACAATTCATTGCAATCATACCTATTTGTAGTATTGTGCTTGGGCAAATCAGTACCATTGGAATTGCCATCAGATAAAATGTCATGGGCAGCCGAAAGCATGATAACATAAGCAAAATTATTTGTCAAGCCTAAAAGCCAGTAGGATGTGATCACAAACTGTGGGTAGTATTTTCCCCAATAGTGTTCCAAACGATTCATGTTCATATTTATTGAATTAATAATTTTGAATTTTCTTAATATCATTTTTGAGAACAAAAAATTGGTTGAGTTTTAGATAAACTAAATCACGTGATAAATGATAAGGTCTTATCGAGTCCTCAGCAGAAAAAGCATTTAGTGCTTGTGCTTATTGCTGACTCTTCTCCGAAAAGTGAATAAATCAAATGAATGGAAAAAAGAATTTGATTTTGATATTTTTCGCTGTTAAGTTTTTACTTTACTTGTTTGCTGGTTTCAATGAAAAAATTATTCTAATTTTTTAAATTTTATGTAACACTCAAATTAAAAATATACTCGAAATTAAGCCAAGTTAAATTACAACAAATATCATACTTTTATAATATTTGAGTAAAAATTCAATTTTAATTTAGTTACAAGTATTATATTTATAAATTTTTCAATTTAATAGATCAGATGACAAAAAAAGTTCTTTAATTTTTTCTAATAATAAAAAAATAAAAATAAAATTTTGTTGTTTTATAATTTTATTTGGAATAGAATAAAAGGAAAATAATTACAAATAAAGAAAAAATTTTTAATCCAGCTAAGTAACTTAGTTAACATGTTTGTTTAATTTTTGAGTGCTCAAAAAGTTTTAAAAAGTGCGTCTTTTTCCATTTTAGCGAAATAGAAATAGCCATTTTAATTTTCAACTAGAAAAAAAATTAATTTTATTTATCTAAAATGATTGAAATAATAATGATTGCCTCTTATTTTGAGGATAATAAAGAGATCGCTTATATTTCCTTTTTAAGTTTTAGAAGAACTTTTTAGCGATTGCTCAGATCTAACCCAGAGATTAATACATAGAGTTGATATTCAACATCCGAAGATGATTTTCCTTTTAATCGTAAACCTCAATTCTTCAAAAAAAAATTTTGAAAATATTTTATTTAAAAATTTATTTTAACTAACGCTAATTTTTTTCAAAAACTCGTTTTGAAAAATTTCCGGAAAGAATAAAATCTTTAATTTTTAGCTTAGCAAACACAACCCCAAGTTGATCTACTCGTATGTGAAGAGTCAAAGAAAGCTACCCACCCAGATACGTTCGCTCATCGACCCCCAAGGCAACACCATTACCGACATGCCAAAGATTGTGAATATGCTTAACGACCAGTTCTTCTCAGCCTTCAACCCAGTCACCCACCTCCCTGTTCCTTCCATGCCTCCTAGATCCCTAGCCACCTGCCAAGTTGCATGGAGTCTTTCTCATCGAACAAAGTTAGACTTATTCTTAACAAACTCAATAAATACAAGTCTCAAGGTTCTGACAAACTTAATCCCTACATTTTACGTGAATGCGCCGACGCCCTTGCCGAAGCTTTCTCCCTAATCTTCTGCCAATCCTTAAAATCCGGGAAGCTCCCCACCCACTGGAAGGAAGCGAATGTTACCCCCATCTTCAAGAAAGGTACAAGAACCGACCCAGTCAACTACAGACCTATATCCTTCACTGCGGTGCCATGCAAGATAATGGAACGCATCATCAGAGACATGATGATGGATCACTTCATCATTAACCAGCTCATCACTCCTCAACAACACGGCTTCGTATACAAAAAGTCATGTGAGTCGAACCTACTGGAAACCCTCGATATCATAACCGAAGCTTCCAGCCGCGGATTCACCTCGATCATAGTCTTCCTCGATTTTGCCAAAGCCTTCGATAAAGTGTCCCACTCAGAACTGCTGTCCAAGCTAAAGTCTTACGGTTTCGACGGCCTCCTCCTCGACTGGCTCTCCGATTTCCTTTCCGACCGAAAACAACGAGTAGTTATCGGCTCCAGCTCTTCAGACTGGTGCCAGGTCACGAGCGGTGTACCTAAGGGATCGGTTCTTGGTCCTCTACTATTCACCCTGTTCATCAACGACATGCCAAACGGAGTACACCACCACTGCAAGCTCTTTGCCGATGACACTAAGATCATTGCCACCATCAAGAACGGCCTCGATATTGCCCAACTACAGTCCGATATAGACCTGCTCGCGACGTGGGCTAACACCTGGCACATGAGTTTCAACGTCGAGAAATGCAAATTCATGGTTTTCAAAAATAAAACTAATCACTTTTGCACTTCTTTCAAGCTCACCATGACATCAGCTGTTCCAGATGTTACAGACTGACACTTGAAGAGATCAAAACGGAAAAGGACCTCGGCGTATATTTCTCTAGTGACCTGAAATGGAGAATCCACTGCCAACACTCGGCGGCCAAAGCCAACTCCATTCTTGGACAACTCCGCCAGGCCTTCCATGCCTGGAATCCTCAATCCTTCAAGTCCCTGTACAATTCCAAGATTCTCAAACAAGAAATTTAAAAAATCCTGCCCAAAACATATTCTTGAAATTGTCTTAGAGAGGAAAAAGCTTAAGAGACTAATCCAAAGGGACCCCTTCAGTATTAATAGCCTTTCTCTAAAAAAAGAGTGTAATCTTCTGACTAATAGATTTCGCTTTGAGCAAGAAAAGATAGAAAATGAAAATATGAATAAATTTGTAAGGAAATTAGGACATCATCCTTGCTCGTCTAGGCCTTTTTGGAAAAAAATAAATAAAGTTAGAACTAATATTTCAAATTCCCAAATTCCAAACCTTATCTATGAAAATAAAGAATACAAATCTGACGAAGAAAAGGCTAATCTTTTTAAAGTTCTTTTGATGAAAACTTTCTCGTCTAATGATTTAAGCATCTCAGATCGAAGTCACGCTCAATTCATTGACCTATTTATTCAAAGTAAGCAATATTTATCCCTTTATCCTCAATCTAACAATACTTTCCCAAAAATAGAGATTGCTGAAATTAAAAAAACCTTAAAAATCTTAAAAAATGAATCAGCGCCTGGCCCGGATATGATAAGTTACAAAATGTTAAAAAACCTCCCAGATTCCTTTCTCCGAAAATTTTTTTAATTATTGTCTTTTAACAGCGACCTTACCTTTAGAATGGAAAGTCTCAAAAATAACCATGATTCCAAAAAAGAAAGTTTCAAACGACCCATTAAAATATCGTCCAATTAGTGTCACCAGATGTCTTGGTAAACTCTTAGAGCGAATAGTTCGGAATAGGCTTTACACATTCCTTGAAGAAAATAACCTGATCTGTGCCGAACAATCTGGTTTTCGTTCTCGAAGACGTACAACAGATAACCTTATTTTTATCACTCAAAAATTCTCTGAATCTCTTAATAGGAAAAAAAAGGTTTGTTCTCTTTTTTTTGATATCTCCCAAGCTTTTGATAAAACCTGGCATAACGGTATCCTATATAAAATGTCCCTGCTTAAAGTTCCTCTCTATTTCCTTGAGTGGGTTAAGCATTTTTTACAAAATAGGAAATTTTTTGTAAGTCTAAATAATTTTTGTAATAATCAGGGTTGTATTTTTACAGGTGTTCCTCAGGGTGCTGTTAGCCCATTACTCTTTACCATCTTTATAATCGACATTCCTAAAGTAAATTCAAAAAATAAGAACTATTCTCTTCTTTTTGCGGATGACCTTGTATCTTTTTTTATCTTTAAAAAATATGGAAATATTCCCACTACAATAAATAATTACCTTAAAAAAATTGAAGAATGGCTTATAAAATGGAAAATGAAGATGGTCCCTGAAAAAAGTAGCTATACTATATTCTCTGATAACTCTTCTAAAAATCAACCTTTAAATATTAAAATCTTTAAGAAAACCATTCCTTATGATAAAAATCCTGTTTTTTTAGGAATAACTTTTGATGAAAGTTTATGCTTTAATGCTCATGTAAATTTTGTTGGTTCTCGATGTGCTGATCGTATTAATATTTTAAAAGTGTTGTCCCATAAATCATGGAAATTAAACCCTCATACTCTAGTTACAATATACAAGTCCCTTATCGGTTCAATCATTGATTATAGTTTTTTTACTCCTATCCTAATCTCAGATACAAATTTTTCCCGTATCCAAACTATTCAAAATGTCTCAATAAAATCAATTTATAAATTTCCTAATGACACCCCAACAAATCTCTTAGATCAAATCTTTGAAGGCATAAAAATTGACAAAATAGAAATCCGTCTTAAAAACCTCTTTACAAAATATATTAGAAAATGTGTTACATTTAAAAACAAACTTGTACTTAATCTCATTGAGGACTATGTTGCAGCATTCTTTAACAGTTCAAGGACCTGTAAACAAAAAACGCCACTTTGCAGTATCTGGGATGAAAACAAGCTATGGATCAATGAAAGTGGTCTTTAAATTTTTCTTTATAACAAAAAAACTGTAATCACGCAGTGCATTTTTTTTTTAATTCTTGTTGTTGCTTTTTTTTTAGCTACTCTTAATTTACTTTCAATTCCAATGGCGGAAGGAGTTTTATTACTCAGAGCCATTTAAAAAAATTTAATAAACGTAAAAAAAAAAAAAGTTTACTTTTTTTAACAAGAAAAACAAATCTTGGATCGACCATTTAGTAGCGAAAATAAATAAACATTTAAATATTGCAAACATTGAAATTCTTAAACCATACATTATGAATATGAGTGGCCATTTACCTATTTGAAGTGAAATTTTTTATTCACAAATTCAAAAAAATCATCAATATTGAAAATACGACCCAAAAAAAAAATTTACAAAAGATTTACTGAGATAACCTTTTCATACAAAATGAGTACAAATTAAGTTTGGAGAAGAGACTAAACGTTATAAATCTAAATGAAAAACTTGAAATGATAAAAAAAGAAAACTGAAAATTCAATTCTGTGAATCTTATTTAATCATTACTGTATTAAATAAGATTCACAGTGAAATGATCGAAGTTACTCTAAAACTTTCTAAAAAAGAGCATATTAAAAACAGTAAAACTAAACGCAAATTTTGGTGGGACAAAAGCGAGATGCGTTATTATCTTAAAAAATACAAACTAAGCGATTATCGAGACCAATTCTCTAATTTTAAATACAAGATGTTCAGGAAAAAATTCAGAAGAGAACAAAGGGCAAGAATAAAGTAAAAAGTTTACTTTGAAAGACTTTTAAAAGTAAACTTTTACTTTTTTAAATGATTGTCCCATATTTTGAGGATAATATAGAGATCGCTTATGTCTTGTTTTCAAGTATTAGAAGAACTTTTAAGCGATTGCTCAAATCTAACCCAGAGATTAATAAATAGAGTTGATATCCAACATCCGAAGCTGGTTTTCCTTTTAATCCGTACAATTTGTAATTGAAATGTTTATTTAATAATTGGAAAAAATTTTATCAGAATATCCCAACATTTCAATAATTCTAATTTTGGTCTGGTAAATGAAATTTGAGTCTATTAGCGATATATCAAAAAACATGTGATTTTTAGATTTTTCTCAAGAACCATTCCTAATTACTTAATTGATAAAATGTTTAATTGAATAATGCTTTCCGCTATTTTGCTTACGAGATTGAAAGCGGTTACTTTTTTTTATTGATAGGTGCCACAGTTTCTTAATTATCCCATCTTTACTTTTCAAGATACAGTTAAATTATCGACAAGCAAGCTCTCCCATTTAGAAGACAATAATTAAATACGTACTCTTGAAAGGTCATAAGTTCAAAATAAAGAAATACAATCTACTTTTAGCAATTCAAATTAATATCATTCAATTCAACGTTTATTTTTTATTTACAACAAAATTTTAATTAAAATAATAAGGATATTTTCTTCTTTTTAATATAATTGTTAAAAAGTCATAAGTTTTAAGTCAAGTTAAAGTCCGAACTTATAATAATTTTTTTTAAATTGCGGACCTGGACTTTAATTTTAGCTTTGTCTAAAACTTTACCGCCAAAATAACTCCCTTAAACTGCAAAAAATTTATTGGACCGCAATCATGACTGATGAATAATCGTTCTTGTTAATTATTTTTGCGCCCTATTTTAAGCATAGTTACTGAAATTAATGTCCAAGCCAGTCTTTGAGTTGACTTAAGACTTGTGAATTTTAAACAACTCTTCTTTTTAATTTTTTCTTGAAAATGTTTAACTTTTTGTTCATTTCTTGATTTTTAGATTTTTAAATGAAAAAATCATTAATGTAGCGTTTAGACATCATAACTGTTAATTTAACCCGAATCACAACAAAATTATTGCTAACTACTTTATGGTCATACAAAAAACCATTGTACATATATCATCTGTTTTTAATTTTTAAGGATCTGGCAATTGATAATCATAAGATTTTATTACTTTATTTGACTTTATTATTACATTTTCTTTATATTATAAACAATAGAATAATATTATTTTTTACTGGATATCTAGCTTTATGGCAGCTTTAGTGATCATGATTTTGATCTTTACTATCTTGATCCTTGAAAATTTTTTGAGACACAAAACATGTTTATTGACCTTAATTAATAAATGTTTACCGCTTACTGATTAAAAAAATTGAAAAAAATTTGAAGACTTTATAGATAAATAAAAGAAACTTAAAAGATATTTTAGAGAAATTTAAAAGAAATTTTTAAAGATATTCTAGAGAAAAATGTACGATAACCTCTAAAAAAACTCTATAAATTTCTCAAAAATTTCTTTAAAGATCCTTTAAAATAAAGTTGACTGGGCTATTATGAAAAATTAAAAAAAAATTCTCAATTCCTTACCGTTTCTCACTTAATTTTACGTTAATATAAATCATCGAATAATTTAAAAATGAAAAAATGCAAAATTTAGACAATTTCAAAAAATTTTATTAATTATTATAACATTTACCTTCAAATAAATATTGATGAACAACATGAAATTAGTAGTAACAACAGGGATAATTAAAAATGTTTTCCTCTAAATTAAATCTAAACTAAAGGCAATGGATATTGTAGTAAAAAACGGGGGTGGTTGGTAAAATAAATTATAGGTTAAATTTTGATTACTTATTCAAATAAGTTTCTTTGGCTTTTGATCTTTCTAATTTTTTAATAAAATAATAAAATTTTTTATTTTTAAAATGGAGCCAATTTTACATTTTTCTTACCAAAAACCTCATTTTATGACCGTAAGCATTTAGAAACGATTTTACTAAAAATTACGTAATTTAATGTAAGCTTACATGATTTTTTGTAAAACTACATATCCTTACCGACTTACTAAAAATAATGTAAAAAGACGTAAAATTAAGTAGTTTAGCCCATTCTGCATCTTTTATAAAAGCACTGTAGTAAACTATTTTCGCACTCGTATTTATCAAATTATAAAAAGATAATAAATTAATAATATAATTTATAAGTAAATTTTATTAGAGTCATTCACTGAATACGAAAAGCTCCGTTCAAGAATTCAATCGATATAAATAATTTACAGTCGTAATTTCTCACAATTTACGCAACTATTTTGTTCCACTACTGCTAACTTTACCACCACTCGATACTCTTGGTCTAGATAATTTTTTAGCTGGAGCAAATAATTTTGATAAAGTAAAATTACCCTTTGGTTTTAAGAGACTTTTTGGACTCCTTGGACATATTTAGCGAATCGGGATCTTGATTTTGAATCATGATACTTTTTTTTAAATTCAAAACCTTTTCAAAATTAATTAAAGATGTTATTTTTTAAAATTTAACTTACTTCTAGATCTATGTTGGCTTTTTTTTCAATTTGATTTTGTTTAAAACTGTTCGCTTGACTTATCTGAACCTCTATTGTTTTCAAAGCAATATCACAATTTTTGCACCAACTGTCCAAAACACTCAAAATATCATCTACCTGCTCATCAGTCACATCTCTCCCGATTGCAAACTCGATCTCAAGCTGATTGTTCATTTGGTCCAGTTTTCCTCTTATAATATTTGCATAAAATGCTTCAATTATCAAGTCTTCGAGCTCCCTCACATTGCCAATGTGTAATTGTTCACACAGATATTTGTAAGAAATTGTTCGATTTTTGCCAGCTATTGAGATGATGCTCAAGTGTCTGAGCTTGGTAATCGATGCGGTGTTAAGCTCCGGATATTGATTTTGCTTTGCTTTATTTTAATTTTATTTAGTTTTTATTTAAAAGAGAAATTTTTTTACTTTTGTAGTCAGAATATGTTCCATATGCAAAAAGTTCCAGCAAATGGTAATACTTGGAATAAGTTGGATCATTCTTGAGCTTAAATTAATTTATAAAATGGAATTTTATCTACTTTGTCGGATTACTGTTTGAAAAAAAGCTAGCTCAAGAAAATCACTGAATGAATGAACAGATGGAGATTCGATAACTTTTTCAATCAATTCTACAGCTGACTCAGCATCGTTTAAAGTTTTTGCAATGCTAAGATATTGATCTATTTGAGTCGATTTATCCGTCATCTTGAACTGAAATAAGCAAAAATTTTAAAAATAAAAATTTTCTGATTTTATTTTCTATTCTTATGTTACATTGGAAAAAATCCAATCTTTTCTAAGTTAACATTTGACGATAAATTTGAAGTTTAAAAAATAGAAAAAAGTGATAAATTAATTTAAAATTATAATTTGACTAATTTTTTTGCTAAGAGAAGATCTGAAAAAAAAATTACATAATGATAATATTTTTAAATTTAAATGTTAGATATTAATTTATTTTTTTTTTTAAATCGAAAAAATTCGTCCCTAGGTGGATTCGAACCACCAACCTTTCGGTTAACAGCCGAACGCGCTAGCCGATTGCGCCATAGAGACTGCTATTCAAAATTCTATTTTAAATCCGAATATTCATATAATTATTAATTGACCAATTTTTTCATTAAAAATTTTTTTTCCATTAATTGGCCCATAAATAATTTTTGTATAAAATTTTTGATTCAAATTTTCATTTCAAATGATTAAGCTAGGTGTAAAAAGGCATCGCCGGGAATCGAACCCGGGATCTCCTGTTTACTAGACAGGCGCTTTAGCCACTAAGCCACGACGCCACTTGAAAATCAATTAAAAATTCAAAAATTTTAAGTAAAATTATTTGGTATCTATAAGCTAGGTAATTTTGAAAGTCAAGTTGGTGATTTTCTTCTTTTTTGATGCAAGTAAGCCAAATCAGATTTAAATAGGGAGTGTTAATTTAAAAAATTAATATTTGGTTTTTTTCACAATAATTTTTTTTAATTTTTTTCGTTGAACAAATAATCAATAATTATTTAAAAAAAAATTAAATGATGTAAAAATCCACCGAATGTTTTACCACAGAAACATTCAGTAAAAAAAAATTAAAATAATCAATAATTATGAAATTTAATTACATACCGTATGAAAATTTTTTTTATAAATTCTGAGGAATAATAAAAGCCATTAAACTTGAAAAAAAAATAATGATCACTTTACAATTTATTTTTATTGCATAAAATTTTTTAATTATTTTTATATAATATCATAAATCGTTAATAAAGAATAAAATTATTTAATTTATGGTATAAATCCTTCATTGTCAACTCCAGCCTCAATTTTGATTTGTTCCATTTTAAAGTTCTCAACTTTGTCATTTTTTTTAGCTGGCTTCCATTCGTCATCTGGTTTTAAATACTAGATAAAACAAAATTAACAATGCTAATACTTAAAATTATAACACAAAATACTTCTTTATAATCTCTCCAATTGAATCGACCTAGTCTTATATAAGTTTTTCTAATAGAAATGGTAAAAAATATTGGTAAAGGACTAAGAACTATTATAACTATTATCCATCCGATTGCATGACTCCAAGCCGGATATACATAGTCGTTTAGAGTCAGCTGTTTACTTGAAATTGCTGAGATTAAGAAAACACCCTAAATCAAATGAAATGAAATCAAACTTAAAATAAAAAAACTTTACAACAAAATTACAAAAGTCGTGACAGGGACAATTGCAAAACAGACAATCCAGTAATAGCTTAATTGTTTACCAAGCATTAATTTCAAATCCTTTTTTAGATTATTAATTCCGTAGATCCAACAGAGTCCAAGAGCTTCCAAAAACCCAAAAATAATGAAAGGATATCCAGACACATAGCCATCAATCAAATTTTGTATGTACAGTCCACTCTTAATTTGCCAAAAATTTATTCTAATTTAAATTAAATTCAAATTAATTTTACATGTGTAGTCATGGGAAAAGCGATTAAATAAAATACCATACAAATTAAAAATCTGTAAAAAGTCTCTTTACCATGAATTTCAATTTTTCCCTTGAGAATCTCGGTAATAGAGTCTAATACGCACTCACTCAAACTTAAGATGCTTCCGAACCCTATTGTGATCATCATCATGAAAAAAAAAATACACCAGATCCACGGAAATGGCATTAAAGAAAGAGCTTCAGGATAAACGATAAATGAAAGACCCGGTCCGCCTACTGCTAGGTCAGGAACATTAATGCCAGTTTTTGTTGACATATATCCTAAAACTGAGAATATTGCCAGACCGGCCAAAAGTCCTGTCACGGCATCCAATATAGCAATGAAAACGCTGGTCCTAATAACAACAATGCTCATAAATAATAAGAAAAATATTAAAGCAGATGATTACTTTTGATGGTTATAATTGAAGTCATTGTATCTACCCAAAGTGTACAAACCACCCTGAGCAACTCCTATTTAAAAAATTGAAAATTTTTTGTTATTTAGAATTTTAATTATACCTAAAATGAAATAGACTTGGCTAAAAATAAATTAAATTTTAGTAATTTATTTTGAAATCCTTGCTAATTACCTGGCTGCGTCAGTCCATGTCTGAAAAATCATCAAAATTATTATGGTTTTATTACATTAAAATTTTTTTTTTTGTGAAGTTTGATACAAATAATAAGTAAACTTCATTTATAAATGAACATTCTTTGCTTTTGACTTGGTTTTAAAGTGGTACTTTTCGCAAAGAATTTCATTAAAACTGCTCAATAATTCAGAAAAATTTTCGATCAAATTTTGAAGTTTAAATTTGACCAAAATGTTTACTTAAATAATTGAATTTTTGTTTCTGTATCTGTATTCTACCAAATTTCACTTATAGAATTATAAATTCACCTCAAGAGTTAAAAGCTTTTCAGTATTAATATTTAAAATGTAATATTCTATTCCAATTATGGCACCTTCCAGTGTAACTCCGCGGATTATCAACGCAAAAATCATTACATAAGGAAATATAGCTGTAATATAGGAAACTCTTAAAAAAAATTAATTTTTTTACTAAGGTAAAATATTTTATTATTATTTTAATGTTACTTTCCAAGTGATTTTACTCCCTTTGACAAACTTAGGAATACGAGAAACCAGCATGTAAGTAAACTCAAGGCTAGTTTCCAATTAACGCCGGTGAAATTCCCAATATCATCGGACAATGTAAGAACGTAATTACTAAGGAAAATGTTAAATTAGAAGTTAAAAAAAATTAATAAAAATACTAAAAATATTGTTTTGCAGGGGTTTCAGTGAACTTGGAGCAATGACCGATGGAAAGACTAGTGTTGATTACACCGACTTCCGAAGGTATACAGCACTTTTCATTGTTCCATTCAGAATCACATGTTGTCCATGGCAGAGTTGGAAAAAAAGATGAAATTAAATAAATTAGAGAATAACAAATTAAAACATTGTAATAAATGGAAATAAATGTTGCTATTAATAAAGAAACTATTCCCAGTCCTCTAAAAATAGGCACCACTTTCCAAACATTAATGGGACTAAATTTTGAGTATTGAGCGATTGTAATTTCCAAAAAGAATAATGGTAATCCAACAAGAAACAGCATAATTCCAAATGCAATCACAAATGCACCTTGAAATATTGTGATTATTGATTTTACTGGTCTTTTGAATTTTTTTAACTTACTTCCTCCATTTTTGAAACAAAGAAAAGGAAATCTATTTTTTTATTAAAATTGAATATGATTTAAAGTTATTTTCAAATCTTTTTACCTCCATACGTTACCGAGGCCAACCGAAAACCCTTTGGAAAATTTAAAATTTGATCTAAAAATTTGGAATTTTACTTACCAACGCATGTCATCAAAAATTCGATAGGACTTCCCCAAGTTTTTTCGGTTGACTTGGAGTTTTCGGATTTAACACTCTTCGGATTTTCGGAATTCATTTAATATTAGTTTTACAGTTGTGTAAGTCTCATGTAAATTATGATGTTATGAGAAATGCTAAAGATAAAATAGAATTAAATCGTATGGCAACTTAATTTTAATCGTTGATAAGAACTTTAAGAATTCAATTTAGTTTAGAAAAAAAAATTTAAAAATTGATAAAATTTTATTGTTTTTTGAGATAGTAAATTGTTAAAGAATAGAGAATTTGAAGAGCTTAGAATACATCTTTTACTTGATTAAAAATTTTAGTTTACGATAATTTTTGTTCTGAAATATTTTAAAAATAATATTTAATTTATATCTTATTGACCATTTAATTGATGCATTACAAAACGTAATTGTAAGCACAGACACAATTTTGAATTTTATAGCCTTATAAAATCTAAACAAAAATTTCTCTTATCTTAAATTAAAAAAAATCTTTTAAAAATATTTTTAAATAATTTAAACAAAATATAGTCAATTAATTTTAATTAAAACTTTTTTTAAAAAAATTTCATTTTAGCTTCAGACATAAAGTTCTAACAAATAAAAAATAATTTTATTTTATAGCGTTTCAGTCTGTCTAATTTTCAATCCACATCAGTATTAATTTTAATGATTTTAAAGCCCTTTAAAATTCCAGTTACAAATTTTGTTTAAGAAAACCTTAACAACTAGTCTATACTTTTTGTTTAAAATTATTTTTTTAGCAGAGAATTCGAAATGTCCAAAATTAAAAACCGAATTTTTTTAAATACCCTAAAAATTTTTAAATAAAATTTCATTTATCAGCGTGATATTTTTTCCAAAATTAGATATTTTTACGTTTTTGTTTTTTTTATTGCAATGCGTGGATGAATCTAATTTTGTCTCTATACTATTTTCATTCAGAATTACGCACTGATTCTAAAAAAAAATTGCGTCAGCCGGGAGTCGAACCCGGATCTGCTGCTTGGAAGGCAACAATGATAACCGCTACACCACTGACGCTTGAAAAATTTAGTCTTGATTCACAATTAGATACTTGATTAAAGACGGTCAAAAAAACCCTTAATAGTTTATGCACCAGTTTTTTCTCTTTAGCATTTTAAACAAATAAATGATTGATTTAGTTGTGATTTGTAAATATGGAAAGCTTAAAAAGAAAATGTAAATTATAAAATTATTTATTTTTCATGTTTAAAATTTAATATATATTTTGAGGTTATTTTTAAAAAACAAGTGAATCCGTGATAGTATAGTGGTGAGTATCCCCGCCTGTCACGCGGGAGACCGGGGTTCAATTCCCCGTCACGGAGTTTTTTTTTAGTTAAACTTTATTTTAAAATTGTAACATCTTGCGAATGTTACACCTCGTTGCAAAAAAAAAAGATTTTCTTAAAAATATTTAATTAAAATAACAACGAATAAAGATTTAAAGCTACTAATTTTTTTGAATAAATGTTATTTTATTGATCAAACTTTTATTAGTCAATTGTTAGTAAAACAATATTTCTTTGAAGACAAATTTGAATTTTTTTATTTGATTTTGAAATTGATGCAACTCAATAAGTTTTCCCGTGCCTGGAATTGAACCCGGGCCTTGACGGTGAGAGCGTCATTAATTCTGAAAGAAGATTCCGAAGTAGAAATAGTTCTTTTAGAATGTAACAACTAGCGAAGAATTACCTTAATATCATATTCATTTGTAGACAAAAGATTAAAACCAATGTAAAGAAAAGGCAATGGTAGCTTCATAAATCATACCATGAGAAAAATCTTATATCTAATGGGAAATATGGAGAATCTGAGAGACTTTATCTCTGTGAATGATATGGCAGAAAGTTACATCATATCGAAGAGGAAAATAAAAGGAGAAAGATAAGTAAAAGAAAAATTGAAAAAGCAGCCAAGAACAGTCAGTTTAGATGTAAGGTGTGACCCACGAGAAAAGAAAGTTTGATAAAGAAGAACGAAATTTTTAATTTATTTTTTTACTTTATACACTTTTGCCAAGTGCTTTATATAATTTAAAAAATTAAATTTTATTTAAGTTAATTATCTAAAAAAGATTGCTAAAGATAGATCCCGCGTGGTCTAGTGGTTAGGATTTGACGCTCTCACCGTCAAGGCCCGGGTTCAATTCCCGGCACGGGAAAATTTTTTTAATAATTTTTTTTTTACTTTTCTGTTAGCATTTCTTCGAGATGAAAATTATATTTCAAAACATTATTAGCTTTCACTGCATGTTACAAAGTCATGTTTCGAGTCGTTTGTAGGCAATAAAAATTATTTAAAATTTTTTTTTTCTATTAACAAATCCTTATTTTTATTGAAAAATTGGACACAAAAAAGTCTATGGGGCCAGATAAGGTTTACCCAGCAGTGCTTAAAAACTGTAAAGAATCAATTGTTTTTCATCTTTAACTCAAAAAGTGGTACTTGGTGACTCATGTTCAAATTGGATAGATGTGATAAGTGGAGTGCTTCAGGGCTTAGTACTTGGATCATTAATTTTTGTTATTTACATTAATGACATTTTAGAAGTTATAGGAAATGAATGTAAAGCTTATGCAGATGATATGAAAATTATATCGGTTTTCAAGAGTTTCAGCTCTATCTTTAGTCTACAATTGGATTTAGACAACATGTAAATGGTCTATAGACTAGTCTACTTCACTGAATATTGATATGTGCAAAGTTCTACATATTGGCAACATGAAAACAAGATTCGATTACACTATCGATTTAAAATCATTCAGCAAGTCTGTTTGCGAAACAGACTTAGGTATTTATTTCCAAAGCGACTTGAAATGGGATTCTCAAATCAAAATTGTGACCGAAAGAGCGAACCCTATATTGGGGATGATCCGCAGATCTTTCAAATTTCCAACTACAAAAAAAGTTAGGCTACTGTTCACTTGTCAAACCTATGGAATATTCCATCAGCTCCTTACTTAGAAAAAGGAGCAAAATTAAACAAAATGCAAAGCCCTCTTGGTAACTGACACATCCTTTTTGGACATGATTCGACTGCTCGGTCACCACACATCGACCATTTTTTGTCAGATGCAGACACTTTCTTGACAAAAAATGCACGACCCGATTGTTAACGGAGAGCCGTGGTTAGACCAACTGCTCTTATTTAGCCATTCTGTCTTCATGTCCTTGTCCAATTTGATCTGCATTGCTCGTCTGGCTTTCAGAAGAAGAAAACAGTGGTGGCGTTCTAAATTTTAAGCTGATACAGGAAGAGAGGATGGGATCAAATCTGGAATCATAATTTTGTAAATTTAAGGAACTTTAAGGAATTAATTTTAAATTTTTTCTAAATGTTTATAAATATTGTTTTTTTTAATTCATTTTTTTACTTTCAGTGATTTTAAAAATGATCTCTGGGATCTAAAGTAACTGCGTGATACTAAATTTTAATATTTCATAAAATTAAATTGAATTTAAAATTTTTATTAACATATTTAGAAAAAAAAAATTAGTAATTATTATTAATATAATATATATATATAAATTACTTTCAAAAATTTAACATGGTTGTATTTTACAAATAATCAAAACCCGTTCGCCATGTTAAAAGATACGAGAATGGGCGGTGTTTCACATTTAATTTAAAAAAAGTATTGAAAAAAACTTAACAACAGTCTTATTCTTACTATTTAAAACAAAGAGTGGCGCCTTTATTTCAATTGAATAAAGCACTAATTTTTTTTTGAGAAATTTTCGATAGGATCAGACTTTGAATTTATTTCCAAATTTGAATATTGAAATGAAAGAATATAAAAATTTTGTTGATAATGTTAAAAAATTTCATGACCAAAAGAATGAATTAATAGAATTATTAGTTAATTTAAAGCAATCTTTGATTAGTAAAAAAAAGAATTAATAGATTATTCTCGTTTCTATTTAAGTTCGTAAATTAAATCGTCCAAAATTTTAAATGGTTTTATTACTCATAATTAATATAATCAACTATTAGAAGAAGTCAATTCAAGGCCAATTAAAGTTTGTCATTCCTTAGTCTTTAGATCCATTACGGGAACAAAAACGACAAATTTTATATGTTGATTTTACGATAGCAAAAAATCATACAAAGGAAAGAATAATACTTATATCCTTTTGTACTCTCTATACTAGCTTTAAAATAAAAAAGTTATAAAAAAAATCAACGCTTATCTTAAATCAAGGTAAACAAACAAAGAAGGGGAGGTGCGGAGGGGACGCAGTCTCCTCGGCGACTTGTTATTTAGCTAAATTTATTTTTTATTTACTATTTTGTAAAATTGTCTTAATTTTTCATAAGTTTTCCTTTTTTTATTTTTCACATTATCTCTTTTTTTAGAAGACGATATTGAGTATATTTGTTTTATTTCATAAAATTTAATTTCATAAAATTAATTAAAGATCAAACATTATATTTGCTAAATTAGAATTAAAAAAAAATTGAATCAATCAAATGTTTTTATTGCTTATATCTATAAAAAAAAAATTAAGGTTCTCATAAATTATTAAAATAATACCTTTGGTCGGCCGCGGTATACAAATTAAATAGAATTTTTACCGTTTCATGTTCCGTTTTTATTTTTAAATTTCTCATTATCATTATAATTTTAAGAAAAAAATTTTTAAGGAATCAAAACTTGTCATACTAATTGGACGATAGTTATTAGGGTCTTGAGTGGGAGAAGATTTCTTAGGGATCATGGTTATACTTGCTATTTTCCAGAATTTTGGCACCTGGCCTTCACAATTATTGTCAGATTCAAAAAAAATCAAAATGTGTATGAAGAGGAATACTTTTTTGGGCCGAATCAATGATCTTTCCTAGATGAGTTCATTTAGCTCGTCTTTATTTGTTAACGAACTATCAAGCTGACTTGACGACTTAGGTAAATATCGGTAAAGTTCCCAATTTGCTTTTTTAAAGTTAAAATTAAAATTCGAAAAATGAACTGTAAATGAATGCTCAAAAAAAAAATATGCTTGGATGGGAATTCCGTAGACTTATTAATCCTTTTTCTTTTTTTTCTTTTCTTTTCTGAAGGAGCATTAGCTGGAACAGATAAACAAATAAATAAAAAATAATTTGACTTTTCATTCTACATTTAACAATAAAATTACGAATTGTATTTTTTATCAATATTATGAATCAGAGTTGTTTAAAAGTCACAAGTCTCAAGTCAAGTCCAAGTCCGGACATTTTTTTTTTTTTTTTCAAAAGTCCGAGTCAAAGACTTCTATTTTATTTTTTTCACGATGAATATAATGGCTAGAAAAATTCTTTAAGTATTTTAAACTAATAAATTGTCTTAATCTTGATGACTCGAAGTTCCGAGATTCCAAAGTCAATTTTTCTCTGGTTTTAAAAATAATTCAAATAAATCTTGCTGTTTTTCCATGAAGAGTATTTATTCAGGAACGGAAGACCACGAAAATTTTCGCCTAATTCTCAACTAGAGTCAAAGCATTTTTTCCAGTCATTTTTAATGCTAAACATGGTCGTGAGATTTTTTGCGTTCAATGAATGTGAAGGGAAAAATGAAAATTCTTTCGTTCCAGGAAATGATAATTTTGCGGTCCCAGGTGGTTATTATGTAAGCCAAGTGAGTGTTGGACTTTTTTTAATGACTTGAACCTTAATTTGGGACTTATAAACAACTCTTTTATGAATTAGTCTCTTATTTTTAGCTCAATTAATATTGGACTCTTAAGGAATGAATTTTGAATATGAAATTTTAAGAGGTTTAGGTTCCGAATTTTTTAAATGGAATACAATTTTATTAAACTAAAATAAAAAATTTTTAAATAAAAAAAAATTTGCATTTAATTTATTTTGATTTATTAGTTAAAAAAATCAAATTAATTATTCTTGATATATGTTTTCAATACTTGAACTTGTTAGATCAGAATCACTAAACTCTTGAATATCTTTTTGTGTTTCACTATCGCTTGATTCAGTTGATTCATTTTCGGATTCTTCACTGTTCTCACTAGATTCGATTTCTTTTAAATTCTTATCGTTTCTATCAACAGGCTCCAGTAAAATATTTAATTCCTGAATTGGAAATGAAAACCTTAGCTCTTTTTTATCCATCAACATTATTACCTCGTTGTATTTTTCGGGCATAAACTCGATAGAATAAAGATAAAATTTTTTAATGAACGGCAAATTTTGAATTGATCTGTAAAAAACAAAACTTATTTTGTCGCGAAACCTTAAGTTCTTTAGAAATATTTCAAAATCAAAGAATTGCTGCCAGATATGGTAATTTTTTGGACTAAGCGACACTGCTTTCTCCAACAAACGCCTTATTTTATTTTCTAATCCGGAATTCAATGCAAAACTGTCTTCTTTTTTAATCATTTCTCTGAATCTCTGAAATTGATCTTCAATTAAGGTACCCAAAAAACTGCCCGATTTTATCCTGACCGATATTTGCTCAAACAACTCATCAATATCATTTGTCTCAATTAGCTGGTTGACCAAAATATTCGATTGACTATCGTGTCTGAATTGAATTAGAGTTTTTTTCAGTTGATTTAAAAAAGTGTCTGAAATGTCCAGTTTAGGTGTAAATAAAATCAAATTTTTTACTACAGAATACAGTTTAATTTTGAATTTAAATTTGGTTATTTTGGCCAAACAATGGTAAATATAATCCAAAATTTTTAAATAAAATTCCCCAAATTGACTCTTAAAAATGCTTGTTTCATTTAAGATCGAGTCGTTAAGATCCATTAGAAAATCTATATCGTTATTTAGAAGAAGAAATAAAGAATAAATTTTGTGAAAGAGAAAAAATTTGATTCCGCCCTCAGCTCTTTTTTTGTCATATTCTACCTGAAAGTCTCGTTTAATCAAAAGTTGCCTGGTGCCATCTGACATGCCTATTTTGAATGTTGACTTCGATTTTTGGTTCATTTGATCTTTGTACAAACAATTTTTTGCTAGAATTTCCATCATATTTTCTCTTGCTGTCCGTGGCAATTTGATTTTTTGATTTTGTTTTAATTTTATTTCGACATTTAAATTGTTAACATCAAAATCTTGAGAATATATGCCCAGTTCAAGTTCAACAAAATCGATACAAAGTGAATAGATGTCCATGAATGCCTCGTGACTTTGACTATTGGCACTTTCAGAACTATTTAGTAGAGTATTGAATATTTTTCGTGTTTCTTTTAAATTCGAGTTTAAAATGTATTTTAACATGGCGTAGTTTTTCCAAAGAATGAAGTTGGATCTGTTTACTTCCAGACTGAGATCATGCTTAAGGATTTCGATAAGACTTTCCTTGGTAGTTAGCTCTTTTATATCTTGACTGATAGAGTGTTCAAACTTCCATTTTAAAATCGTAATTTGAGTTTGGTGTTTTACACAATTGAATTTATCTATTGATTGATGAAGTATTCTTTTAATAAAATTTACAAAATTTTCGATTAATTTTTTTTCTTGAGAACTATTGGGAAATGTGAATGGTTTAAAAAAAAAATTTTGGGTACTTTGTGACCCAGTGGATGCAGATGTGTCATCCACAATATTTAGAAATGATAAAAATTTAAACAATAACTTAATTTTGAGGTCATCGTTGTTATTCAAGTCGAATAAAAAATCATTTATGTCTTCATCAAATGAGATCAATCGGTCAGGATCGATACAGTCATCTTGAGTTTCACCAATGTACGATCTTGCATAGAATGGATACCAATTGTATTTAGAACGTAAGTTTTCTATTTCCAACCAACGATATTCAATACGAGTTGACTTCCGCTCAATTATTTCAGTCTCTGTCGAATCTAGAAACTCTTCAAAAAAGTAATCAAATTCGGATCTTTCTAAATCTTTTTGAATTTGCTCTCGATTTTCCATACACTTCAACCAGCCTTGTGAATACTTTTCACCAAATCTAGGAAGACCTAAAATAAATTAATTCATATATCAAAAATTTTAAAATTCTATTTATTTATTAAATTCATAATCCAAAAAAAATTTAATTAAATTTTAAAATCAACTAAAATTTCATAATTTTTAAAAAAACAAAATATTTTAAATGATTTAGATCTAAACGATCTTAGTTTTATTTTATTTAACCCAATATTAAAAGAATTACATTTAAAAAAAAAGAAAATTCTAGAAAAAAGATTTAAATTTCGATTTTTCATTTTTTAAAGATAATTTAGAACCTAATAAATATCTATTCAATTTTTATTGAAGTATTTTTTTGTTGATGTCTTTATTTATTTAAATTTATAAACAAAATGTTCTGCAAGGATTTAAAAAAATTAGCAGCTTTAATTTAAAAAAAATCATCTAAATTGATATAGGTTAAAAGACCCAAAACTAAAATGCTTGAATATAGTGTATGATTTGGATCACTATAACATTAAAAGTTATAAATTTTTTGCTTAACTAATTTAATAATTTCCTTATATTGTTAAAAATATTACGGGTTAAGGAAATTTTATTATCTTTCAGGATTATTAACACTAAAAGACTCGAGAAGTTTTTTGGACATTTTTTCACTATAAGAAGTTATATTAATTAAAAATCCAGTAAAAAATATCGAATTTTTTTCCCCTAATATCAAAAAAGTAATAAAAATTTAAAAAAAAATTTAATAAAATTAATAATTAATTAACATTTAAAAATATATTTGCATAAAGATCAATGAAGCTTTTAAGACTTGTCAAAAATTTAATGTTTTTATCTAATTTTGTCTAAATTTTCAATAATTTTCAAAATATTTGAATCAATTAATAAAAAATTGTAAAATAAAAGATTTTAAAGACTTGTCTGGTCTAAATGGCTAAAAAAAATTTGGACTATAAAATTTTTTTTTAAATACTGTACTTATCTTTTTCGAGCATTTCTAAAATTTTTAGGCTATTTGAATTAATAAAAACCTAAAATTGTAAATTATTAGATTAAAATAACCCAAAAAACAAATTTTTTTTTCATTTATTGTCATAAAAACGTTTTTTAGACTTCTCGGGTTTTAAAGGTTAAAAAAAAATGGATATTCTAGTGTTAATAAACACTAGCTGTTTCTTTTAGTTTCCATTTTTCTTTAAGTTTTCTTTTCAAGATTTTGAAGCCTATTTTAAGGCCGATTGATTTTGGAACCCCAGGTTGGATTTTTTTTATAATTCAAAAGTTATGTAAAGTTTAAGGTTTTAAGTTTTAAATTGTTATCTGCATAGTTTTTGATTAATCTATAGAGATTATGAACATTAAATAATTAAAAAAAAATAATTAGTTAACTTACCAAGATCCCAAAATAATTCAAAGATTGTTTTTCTTTTGTCGAAGTTTAGTATTTTATATTCATTACTGGACGTGGTGAAATTAAAATCAATAATAGCTTGAAATAGACCGATAGCTTTTTCCAAATAACCACAATTACGTAAAAAGCTACAATAGTTATCTAATAAATCAATTAGACAACTAAGGTAATCAGGAGATTTCTCAATTTTAGAATAAATTAAAAAATTGAAGCATTTTTTAAAAACCATTTGAATCCTATTGACATTAACCATTGATAGATTATTATTTATAAAAAATTTAATCAATTCAAACCAAATTTCGTATAGATTTTGCCAATTTGAATCATTTTTGGCCTCAAACTCTAGCAAAGCATAAAATTCATTCTCTATTAAGTCAACTGAATCATACTGCGTCATCATTTCTATAGAGCCAGCTTTTAGTTTTAGATATTCCATTCTAAGATGGAAATTTTGTGGATTTTCACTTATGGCTCGCTCAAAAATTGATTTTTTCCTCTCAAATAAAATGCTTGATATGTTCTTAATTTGCCCAGGAAGTCTTAAATTTACTGCTTTATCTTGATACTCAATAAACTCAAACCATTTGTCTATATCGTGTCTATTTTCGTTTAAATGCTTCATATAATCAGGAGTTAAATCAATATTTGATTCCTGTTCTTCGAGATCATTTTTCATTTCCAAATAGACCCACATTTTATTAGTAAGAGTACTTTCTGAAAGACTTTTGGCACTTTTGCTTACCACATCTTCTGGCTTTATAAAATTAGCTTTTGCAAAATATCGCTTTTGATTTAATTTTTTTATCATTTCTCTACGAACGCGCTTTTTAGAAATTCGACTCGGTTTATTTCGGCCATCAAATGGTTCGTAATATTTTGGCCGGTATTTGAAATAGGTTTGTTCAGAGCTTAGGTTATTTGGGTCTCCTTTTTTGTCGAGACGAAACGCGTTTCTAGGCTTTAGTTGCGGTATTTGGTCATAAAAATTAAATTTTTTAATTTGATCTTTGGAAAATTGAGAAAAAAATTTTTGATATTCATCATCGCACAAGATTTTTTCCAACTTTCTTGGACCATCGTTTGGAAAATGTTTGTTCTTTTTGAGTTTTCTTTTCTTTTTTGATTTTTTCTTGGATTTTTTAATTTTCTTTATTTCAGGCTCGGAACTGGTTTCTGACTCAGAGGAAGATAAGATGGTATAAGATTGGGGCGAATTTTTCAAAACAGGAACCTCTGGAAAGCTTTTTATTTCTGTCCATGTTTCGGCTGTTTCGCCGCCAATTGAATCCGATATATTTGAATAAGCTCGAAACATAATTTTTGATATTTTTCTTTTTAAATTTTAAAACTATTTAAATAATGCTTTTTGTGACATAATTAATCTAACAATTAAATCAGTTTGTTAGGAATAAAGTCTAATATTTTTTAATAGATATTTTAAACCTAAAATAATAATCTTTTAAAAAAAAAAAGGTTTTAGTTATTAAATTTTGAAAAAGTTTTATCTTATTGAATAAATTATTAGATAATAAAAAAAGATTGATAAAATTTCCATATGTATTGAAATTGGTGACCATGACTTAATTAAAAATTATTAAATTCAATATTTTATTTGTGGATCTTTTATAATATATAAGTTATATTATATTATAAATATATTGATCTTTTTCTATTTATCTCAATGAAAGAAGAGATTTGAAAAGAATTAATGAATTATTAAAATATTTTGTTGGGCGCACAAAACAAAACCTTGAAAGAGCTTATCTTTCGTTTGAAGTTATTTCATGATTTCCATATCTGGAGAAAGGTATTAAACTAAAGAAAAAGTCCAGAGAAAAATGTCGAGGATTTTATCAAAATAAAAAATCGAACAAAACTTTTAAACTCGATCATTAATTTTACATTATAATTTATTCTTATTATATTTTTTGACACTCAATTTTGAAATTTTATCATTTTTTAATCAAATATTTATTCATTTTAATTTAAAATATCAAAAAATAAAAAAAAAAACCTTTCAATAAAATATTAACTTCAATAGGATATCACTTTGTTGTATTTTAAATGAAATCAGTAGATGAATTGTTTAAAAAAGATTTTCTTTAAACTATTTTTAAAAATAATTTTGTTCTTAAGCCTGTATTAAAAAGATAGTTTTATAAAAAAATCATAGAGGCTAAAAAAAATTTATTTAAAAATAGACTTCAAAGCCTTTAGAGAAATCTTTTGATGTCGATTACAATAATAATTACAACATTAAGTAAAAACTACATCAAGCATAGTTTAGCTTGCAGAGAAGTCTTACAAGGAAAATTCTATGTTAGCTAAATGCGCATAAATCAAGGGACGTCAGGGACGACTTTGCTCGAAAAGAAGTTAGTCTTTCGAATGTATTTAGTTGATGCCGGGCCGGAAAATATTTTCTTAAGGTCTCTAATTGCTCGAGCCGGTCGGGTTCAGTCTGGGATAATGAGCTGGATTCAACAAGAAGAATCTGAATTCACACAGCTTACATCGTTCTGAAAATTTTGGCCGGTTAAGTGTCCGCTTGTACGGATCCCAACACTTATTTTAAAGAATAGATAAAAAAATAATCAAAGTAATCAGTAATTTAAATATTTAACAATTAACAAGTAGATTGTCAATACATCTAAATTGAAAATCAAAACTAACATTAAATTAGAATTTATTTCAAAATTTTTTCTAGTTTTTAAATTTAGAACAAACTTAAAGATTTATTCTTTCGCCGCACACAAGTCTTGATTTGTATCTCCAAATATCTTTCAAATCTACTTCTGAACCAGCTCTTTTCTTGGCTATTTCTTCAACTTCTTTCTTAAAACTTTCTTGAATAGTGCCAGTCACTTCGATATAGTTACTTTCGGAAGCCGCATAATGACACGAAATCGCTTTGCGAAATCCTTGAGTCCTATTTGCACCGCTACCATGAATCAAAATCGGGTGAAAAAAAACTGTGTCTCCTTTTTCCATTGGCAAATGAACTAAATTAGCCTTATCTAAATCTATATCCTGAATACCATAATACATTTTATTAACCCCTCCTTCCCATTTTGGATAATCATGCTTCAAAAATTGTCCCTTATGGCTTCCTGGAATGACAACCAAACAACCATTTTGTCTATTAATAGTCTCCATAGCTGTCCATGCACAGACTATTCTTTCGGCTGGTCGAAATGGGAAATAATACAAATCTTGATGCAATGGGTGTCTGGATGTCAAAGTGCCTGGATCTGGCGGCTTGTTGATCAACATTGTGTGCATTGCCATCACATTGTTTCCCAAAAATGATTTGACATACTCGATCGCTTCAGGCAAACAACAATACTCAAACAGTTCGTCATCATAGCAAAAATCTTGAATTTTTGTTATTGCCTTTTCGCCTTCCAAAAACTCAGATTTGGCAATTGCCACGTCTTTCATCACGGTCATGCCAGGAACTTGTATCTTTTTGGCGCATATTTCTTGAAAACGTTGTTTATACTTTTCTAATTTTTCCGCGGATATTAAATTTTTGACAACTATGAATCCGTTTTTTTCATAAAAATCGCGTTGTTCTTGAGTCAGTTTGCCTTCAGGAACAGTGTAAAAATACTCTTTTCCTTGCTGATTGAACCGACTTTGTTCCAAGTGGCTCTTGATCACCTTCAAGCGAATCAAGGCAGTCAATTTGATCTCGTCGTCAGGTCCAAAATTCATTAGAAGATAAAAAAAAAACTTGAAAATTTATTTTATATCTCGAGCAAGGGTGGGTACATGCCAAAATAAAAAATTTAAAGAATTCATTTTGAATATTTTATTAAAATTAGAAAATAATTTCATTTAAAAATGTGTGTTTCCGGTCTAAGCTTAAAGTTCTAGAGTAAACCAATTTATCTCAATAAAAAAACACTAGTCACCAATTTCACACTAAACAAAATTTAAATATGTACAATTTAGTAAACTAACTAAAATCGGAATCAAGTTGATCGACTCGGCAAGAGATGGACCCGAGCACTTATAATTTACTAACACCGTCTTAATTCAAATAAAAACTAAATTTTGATTTGAAAACATATCATTTTTTACATGATACATAATTTGACACCAAAAAAAAAATTAATAATTTGTATACTGAATTAAGAGTCTATAAGGATTTATTGGGATCTAGTCTACTTTGTACAATCATTGATTCATTTGACCGGACTTTGGCTTGTCTTGGTCTATTTTGTCGGACGATTTCAATTCGTTTGGAAATATTTCGTCGAGCTGGAGAAAGTCTGAAATGTTGAATGGCTCGTACTGGATCAATTCAGTTCCTTTGAAAAAGTAATTAGTCTCTTTGAGCAAGTGATTAAAAAAACCCGCAAATTAAAAATAAATTATTTCATTTATTCATTTTATTTTTATATTTAAAACATATTTAACAAATAAAAAATTATTAAGTTTTGAAAATTGTTTAAATTTTTTGTGCGTGAATCGGCCTAGAACCTTACAATAGGGTATCTGATGACCGTCTCAAGTCAGTCACAGTTAATAAGCACTTGAACATATCTCAGCTAAGCTAGATTCATTCAAAATCTATAAATAAGAAAAAAATCAAAACAACAGAGTAAATAAAAATTGACATTTTAAAAATTAAATTAATTAAAATAATAAAATCGGGTTTTTTTCTAATTAGATTAGCGAAATAAATTGATAATTGGAAAATTCATTACCAACTGTTTTTCCATTTCGAGCTTGATTATCTGCAATCGAACCAGACTCAACACCGTTAGATGTGTTTAACTGTGCACTCGGCACTTGGGTCTGAGTGTTTGTGTCTAAATCAAGTTCTGTACTTAATGGACCTTCCAGATAGCACTGATCATTGTCCATCTGATCCAAAATAATCGGTGAGAACAGCTAAAAAAGATTAATTTCGAAATGAATTTTTTAAAAATTTTGCAATAGATTATTTGAATCCTTTAATGGAGCTGATCAAATATTAGTAATTAAATTTTGATAGATCATTTTTAAAAATTTTTAAATTATGAGCAAAATTAAAATTTTTGTAATTCTCTTTTTAATATTTATATTTATTTAAAAATGTTTTGTAAATAAAATTTAAACAAACAATTCGAATAAATTAAAATTTTGAATATCAAGATCGATCAACTATCTTAGCGGAATTTACTTATTTGTTTTATTAATTAAATTAAAATTTGATTCAATTATTTTAACATCATTCAAAAGTAAATTCGATTTCATCGCTAATATTCAGTAATTTTGTTAAAAATAAAATGTACCTTTTTCACTTGTTCGATATTCGATATTATAAACCAAAACACAGCTTTGGTCCATGCAACAAACACCATCTCGCCCATGTTAAAATATTATCAACTTACTCATGCTCTAAGAATGAGCTTTAAGTCTTGAGTCTCTCTGAAACCAAGTTTTTTAACTTGGGATTTATGTGAAATATCATTTGATTTTTAAAACCAATTTACTGAACCACATGGGGTTCGAGTGTAATAAGTTAAAAATATTTTTTCTATTTTTTTTTTATATTAAATAAATGGGGAAATATAACTCAATATTATTCTTAATTTTACTTTCAAAGTAATTTTAGACTAGACTTATAACATTCAAATTCATTAAATAATAGAAAACATTTGAAAAAATTATTAAAGAAAAGAATGAAAAATTCAAATCAGTGACAATAAGATACTCTTCCTCGATTTTTTAATAGAAGTCATCACGATTATCAACTAAGGTTTCTTAATCGTAATGGAATTCTTTGACATTACGAGTTTTATCACCTTCGAAATCATCAATTAATCCTTGGTTTAGAAAGAAATGAAGAACTTTTTGTGAAAGTTATTAATAAAATCAAACGATACCCCTACTTGGTCCTATTTTGAGATATAATCTCTATCAAAATTATTTTCATTATTATAGGCAGAAGAACTGCATTTAGATATTCTGGCTTAATTTTTAAAATTATTTTTTTCATTATTCATTCTTACCCTAAAAAATAAATTTTAAGTTTATTTAACTTTAGACTGAAAGTAGCATCGAATTTAAATATTTTGGAAATCGGAAGAGCTAATGGTTAATCTGGTCCGAAAAAATTCCAAATTTAAACTGAGCACCATAACATTTTTTAGAAAGAAATGTTTGTTACTTATTAAATGGCTTCTTTTTAAATTTTCTTAACTTTTCTTTCATCTATTTTGTTCGAAAGAAATCAAGCACAGAAAAAATTTGACAAATTGGCTTTTTTTTGAAAATAAAATATCTTAAAATAAGTTTAGATATTCGATCAGACTCCTTTTTGGTTATCAAAAGGAATGAAATAATTTGTGTTGTTTAAAAATTTTACTCACGCTGTTAATTGTGTAAGGATCAACTTGGTTAAATGAGTTCTGGGAGAGAAAATCTTTTATTGAATTCAAATCGAGCTGAAGCGATTCGACTTGTTCGCTCATTTGTGAAGAGCTATAAGAGTTTTTTAAACTACTAATTAGTCGATTTATTAAGGAAAAAAGTTAGATTTAATTCTATTTTATTTTTCCAGTCCTTGGACAAACTAAAACTCACAAGACAAGGACTGAAAATTTGATTTATATAAATTCATTTTTATTGAGCTTCAAATCTCAATAAAAATTGGTTCATATAAAAAAATATAAAATGAAAAAAACCTGGATATCGGCTTTTTGAAAGTGTCAAGATTATTTTGATCAATCTGCTGCGTTGATTCAATCAAGCTAATATTTAAGAATCGATAAGAATCGCTTCTTGGCAATTAGAGCTAAATGAACTTACTTTTGGGAGTCCATGTTGTCCAGTTGCGGTGAGTTTGGCGATGTGAGAGTTTGCGCAGATTCCAAATCGGAACTGTTTGTGTTCAAAAACAAATTGGTATCCAAAAATTGTTCATTGGTATTTTTTTTGCTTGTGTCCATTGATTTGAGATCAAGAAAATTGTTGTTCGGCTGATATAAATTAATTGTGGTTATTTCGTTTGAATTAGCCTTGAGCTTTTTGACAGCAGGTTGGGTCTCTGGCATTTGCATGTGGTTCGACCCGTTGCCGTTCAGGACATTTGTGTTCTTGCTCGAGTTTATTGTCTCGATTTCTGTGTCGTTTATGTAATCTAAATTGTTACGGCTCAACGACCTCTTGCGGCCTTTGATGTCTTCTTCCTCTTCGTCGTCTTTTAGCTCAACAATATGCTGCCTTTGAGATTTGTTCATTCCGTTGACGTTCAAGCCATTGCGTAAATTATCCACTGGATAGACGTCTTCGTCCTCTTCGTCATGCATTACGCTCTCTTCGAGCACATTTTTTAATCTGTTCTGGGCTGTTAAATTGGCTGCTTGGTTGTCGATCATCAATGGCCGATTTCGTTTTAGGCTCGACATGGACGTTGGATTAACTAGATGAACCAGAAAGTGGATCAGCTTGTTGACTATTTGCTGTTGATGATGGTGCTTTTGTCTCAATGCCGAAATCTCTTTCCATAAAGCTTCGTTTTCTCTTAAAACAGCAAATGCATTTATAATTAAATTTAGCATTTAGCTTTGCCTTTTGATCGAAACTTAACCATTAGGTCAATTAAGAAGTTAAAAATAAATTTTTTTTTGATTTTGTAATTTTTTGTATAGACACTAGTCCACATGAGGAGACAAATATAATTTTTTTTTCAAACTTACCATCACGACAATTTTTTTTTACTCTAAAAAATCCAGAGGTTAAAAAGAGTTAAAATTGATGAATTATTTAATTAGCCATCTTAATTTTTTAAGTAATAATTGTATTTTTTTTTTTTAAATAAGAATTAAACAGCATATTCTTGATATAAAAAATTTTATCCCATATATTAAAACAACATCGGTAGCAACACATTTTAATTTAAAGGATCATGATCCTTCTACACATTTTAAATTTTATTGAAGATAAAAAAGATGACTTGGATTTAAGATTAAAAAAAGAAGCTACATTAATTAATTTATTTTTGAAACTAAAAACGAATCTTATTAATGATTTCATTCTCAATTTGCATAATATGTTTTAAAATATTCTTTCATGCATTGTATTTTTATTTTAAATTTAAAGCGTCTTTTAAGCTTTAATACTTTGTTATATTTTCTATTTTTTAATTTTTCTTTGAATTTTCTAAATATTAATTTATTTATTTTTTATTTATGTTTAAATTTTAATTGTTTGAAAAAAAATTTTTTTTAGCCTGAAGAAGAGACATAGGTCTACGAAACCGGTCGTATTTTAATTGAAAATATTAATAAATCGTCTTTTAATTAAATCGTTTTTGTTCTTTTTTTTGTCATTTTTTTTTGACATACCAATAATACTTTTATTTTTTTTGTCTTTAATTAATCATCAAAATACAAAGTTTGTAAATATTTTTTAATATTAAGATTAATTTTTTGCATGAAAAATTAAAAAAAATTTAAATGAATAAAAAGATTAAAAGAATTATTGAAATGTCAAAAAAAATATAACTAGTACTTAAAAAAAATATCATATAAATTTAAGGTAAAAATGTATTCATGGAAAAAAATCTTACTTTATTTTTTTATTTTTTCAAACTTCTTTAAAGAAGGCTATTTTTATGAAGAAAATAGTAAATAAATAAATAATTTTAAATACCGTATTTATTTGCTATTTGACGCCCCTAAAAGCCCTGAAACTCTTTTTTGGCCTCTCAAAAAAAATTGAATTTTCAAGGCTAAAGGTACAAAAGATGAAAGTCTATGTTTATATCTCGAAAAAAGTTTTTTTAGGCACCAAAACCAAGTATCTGGGCTTAAATTGCAGCGTTAAAAAACAAATAATAATTTGATAAATAAACAAAATAAAGAAAAATAGAGAGGTTGTCAAAATTTAGCAAATTTTTCAGACTTGGATTAAAAAATTGAAAAAAAATGATTAAATGGAATTTAATCAATAAATTAATGAATATGCGTAAAATACTTTTAATTAACAAAATTTGAAGATTTTTAATAAACTTCATGATTAGACTTTAAATTTTTTCAGAATAATTACAATTGAGACAAAATTTAAGTGTTGATTTAAAACCAACGTTTTAGTTAATTGATTACTTTATATAATCTGATGTATGAATTTTATGCTAATCTATATTTTTTCCCATGCAAAAATTTACAAAACATACTTGAAATTTTAAATTAAAATTTTATTTGTTCTGTTTAACACTGATTGTGTAATTTTAACAGGTCTAGTGTATTTAAAAGAAATTTAATAAAATAATTACGACTATTTTATTTATGAAGCCTCGGAGGCAAAATAAAAATATGGAAGATCTTCAAAAGTAAAACTTTTTCAGAGAAAAATTTTGTAGAAAAATCCCTTTTTTAAGTTAATAGATTTAAAGGACCAAAACAATCAAAATGAAATTAAAAAAAAAAAAAACATTGAGAAACTCTTATTTTTTCTTTGACTATTTGTAAACTGTGGCGGGAATAATTTATGACAGCTTGACTTTTTAGAGATAAGATTTTTTTAAATTTCAAAAAACTTCTACTATTTACAGCTTTTAAAAATTTAAGATATTTTTCTAAGATTTTAACCGCAAAAAAATTACAAAATGAAAAAAAACTTTATCTACACGGTTCCCTTTGAATTGACCTAGCATTTTATGCTGATTTAAGTTTAGCTCAAATTTGGCAAAACCACGGTCTAAACATCATTGGCTTTGGAGGAGACACAAGTCTTACTTTTTGACATTAAACAGTGAATCGTCAACCATTTTCTGCTTGCTCTTAATAACATTAACATCATCCAAGACCTTATTAAGCTCGTCATGCTTAATTGGCGAATATTGGATAGACAGTGCCTGTTGATTTGTGGCGCCATTCGAATTTGCCGACTGATTGGCATTTACTTTAAGATCAGGAACCTACAAGATTGAAAAAAAAGGAGTTCAAATACAAAGTCCCTTCGCTTGAGTCTAGGGTCGAGGGGTCTTTGTCTCTAAGAGTCCTTAATTGAAAAGTCTTTGATGTATTAGCCGTATTTTGGATTTTTTTTTATAAATTAGACTTAAAATTTAATCAAACCTTTGCAAATATTGGATTTTTTCTTCGCTTTCGGTATGTTTTTTAGAGAGCGAATTTACGGCGCTAAGCACTCTGGACTCATCGGTGCTAGGGTCGCCCGGTGTCTAGGAGAAAAAGTGTCAAATTAAGTCAGCCAAACATTACAAGTTTACTGTTTCAGCGGGTGTCGTCTGCAGCTCGCTCATTTGAAGCAAAGTGTTTAAATTTAGCTTAAGTTTTTGCTCTAAATTGATGGGCGCGCTTTCTTTTAGACTATCTTTTGAGGTTGCTATTGAGCTAGTTGACGGATTCAGACCATTCGAGACCTATAGACCGGTTAGGGTTAGTTTCCAATTTTATTAAAGACTTTTCAATTTTTTCGCCTCGGACCCCGCGACCCCAAGGTCAAAAAGCGCTTGCTTTGGTTAGATAAAAAAATTGAAAATCAAAGCCCTGCCGTGTACTCACTTTGCGTTTGATGAATTCCAAAAATTGCTCCTTGCCGCGGATAAAATACGGGTGATGAAACTCCATGTCTTCTTTTTCATTTTTTAGGCTGCCATGATCAATGCTGTTCACTTTGCGAAATCCGTCTAAAATAACAAGACAAATTAGTTGACGTGGCCCTAGAACAGCAATGAAAAATTGCAACAAAAAAATTACACATGTTTAACTGGCGAATGAAGCTGGCCATGTTGTTGTGCTTGAAAAATCTGGGCAGAATCTCTCTGGCAAACCGGGTCTGGTCATACACATGAAAACTAAAACCGCTCTTCAGAAATTAAAAGAAAAAAATAGCAAATTAAGATGAGCAGAAGTGTTTAATTGCTGATTATTTACCGAGTCCCAGGCGATCAACTCGTCATATTTAGAGTCTTCTACAAGGGTCCAGAGTTTGCTCAAAAAGGCCGGTATATTGGTGGTGGTGTACTCGAAATTGGGACTTGACAAGGGCATTTTGCTGTTTTTGTGTGTGTTTGTTCTATTTTATGCTTGATGCTATTTTTATCTATTAAGCTAGGAAAAAGTAAATCGGAGCTTTTTTTGGTCCCTTCCGGGCTCAAATATAAGACAGTTAAAATTACGAAAAAAACAAGTTTTGGTTAATTTATATCAAAAATGAGAATAAACCTATAACTAAACAAGAAAAATAATAGTGTGTGTATGTTAAATGTGCATGGGTTCACATTTTCGAACCCGTGCAAGAATTTTTCATCAAATTCCAATGAATAATGACTTGCAATATTTAGGCATAATTTATTACACTAATGGGTCTAGTTCGAGGTAATAAGTGTGTAAATATTATAATTTATGAGTGATATATTAGGTCTACTCTTGTTATCACTTTGCTTCTGACTTGACTTTCTATAATTGAGCTCTATTAGCATAAACACCACTGACTACTTAAAATTTCAAATTTGACACAAGTAACTTAACATTTGTTTAGCTTGGCTTATGTTTATCAGCTGTTTGAAAAACAGAATTGCTCATGTGTTCGAAACGCTTGGTGTTATTTGACTTGCGTCCTCTTCTCGTGATCGAGACTTTATTTTTTTTTCTCAGCTAAAAAATATCTTCGAGTTAATCTTATACACAAAAAAGTTATTTTCGACTACGCTTAAGCCATTCGAATCTTACACTTTCAGTTCGATTGTAAGAAAAAAATTCGAATTTTTGGCCTTGTTTCCTAACGTTTTTGTATCCAAGCGCTAAATTAAAAATTGAGAACTTTATTTTAGAATGGTCAATTAATTGATGAACAAACGATTGCTTTCTTTAGTTGCCGTAATTTAAAAATTTTTGGTAATTATTAAATGAATTACCTACAGCCATTTGGATTATTCTAAGTAAAGAAATTTTGATAAAAAATTCTCTTCATTTTAATTAATCCTAAAAATTTTAAACTTAAAAAAATTTCCGAGCCAAATTTACTCAATTGTGTCTGGAAATGTGCCCAAAATTAAAAAAATAATTATGTTTTAATTTAATTTTAAAAAGTAGCATCTTTAAACTTGTTTAGAAAAAATTAAATTCAAGAAATGAATTCAAAAACTTATGAATTTATTCTATTTTTTTGTTATTTTGACTCATTTTTTTTTAATTTATGAAA
Organism: Brachionus manjavacas; assembly: GCA_019054805.1. Taxonomy (NCBI): domain Eukaryota; kingdom Metazoa; phylum Rotifera; class Eurotatoria; order Ploima; family Brachionidae; genus Brachionus; species Brachionus manjavacas. The sequence goes on along the minus strand of JAHQIY010000003.1, from coordinate 7,324,586 downwards.
TAAAAAAAAACTACGCAATATGATTTTTTTTCTATGGCAAAAAACCCTTCAAACAATGACCAAGCTAGCCAAGAAAAAATGAACAAAAAATTGTGAAACTCTAAAATTGTTTTTTTGGTTTAAATAAATTAATGCAAAATTAAATATTTTATTCAAAATTTAATATATTATTTGTGTAAATACATACCTATGTAAAAAGCTAAAGTTTCGAAAAAAAATTAACTAACACCTATGTTAATATAGAAAATATTTTCATTAAAAAATCCCTAGCTTTCGAAGCCAAGTATTTTTTTTTTGAATTGACCAGTTCGCTTTGATATACTTCTTCGAGTTTTTTGGTCAAGTCAACACGTTCTCTAATAGCTTCTGGGCTTCCATTCAGTCCATGTAGTTTACCAAAGTTATTCACGATTGTGGTCTTATAGCTAAAAATCTCGTCCATACAAGCCGAGTACTTAGCTGTTTTTGTCTTGGCTACATAAAATCTATCAAAATAAAGACTCAAAATTTCCTGCTCTTCAGCTAGTCCGGCCTTATTCAAATTATTAGCCACAAAATCTGAATAATCGTCAACCGATTCAAACACCACAACCCTCACATCATCAATACAAGATCCTATCTCTCTAGCTTCCACATTTGACCAAAAAATTTCAAATAAATCATTTTTACATGGAAAGAAAGAGTAACATTTTACACCAAGTTTCCTAAACGAATGCCATATTTTGGCTGAATTTTTATGAATAGGTTCTTGAGCTAAACAATTTTGGAACATTAAATCACATTCACAATGAGTCAGAGTGTAAATCCTTCGCCAGCTCCATTCGTATCCATTATGCTCGCGTTTGTTTTGATTATATTTATAAGGGCAAATATCATGCATGCGACAACAAGCATCAGTTTCTTTAATTTTGCCTATTTCTGTGCAATTTTTAGCATCATTACCAATTCCGCACCAAAGCGTGCCTTTTTATTGAATGAATTTTTTAAAAACAGAATGTTCAAAAAATAAAGCAGTCTCACCTGACGAAATAAAACCAGCATTAGATTGGTAATTATGCACAAGAAGAATAACAGAAAAAAATTTTAAGATTAAACTCATCTTTAAAATTTAAAAAATTATGTTTATTAAAAATGTAATCATTGCTGAGTAAAAAATTTGACTTGTAAATTAAAATGAACTAAAAAAATTATCCTATTTTTATTTTGTATAATTTGAGTTTGAAGCCGAACACTTCACTGAGAACTGCTGAAGCAGCTGATAAGATTACTACCTTAGTTACATTATAAACCCATGTATTTACACCGAGTCCGCTTATTTTGAATGGATTCTCTATTTCTTTGAGCAAATCAGCTGCTAATTTAAGTACGTTGTTAACTACGATTAATTTGTCTTTTTTCTCTGGCTTTTTCTCCATTTCCAGATACAAGTTTATCTATGTTTATTAAAATATTAGGTAAAAATTCGCTAAAAAAGCTAAATTTACCTGCTCTGTAATTACCATAGACATACAATTTCGATACTTTTTGTTTATCTTATGACCGATCGTCATAAATCTGAGCATATAAGCCCATATGCAAAGACAAGATAATACTAGTTGCCAATCAGACAAGCTTTCGGTAAGAAAGTCAGAATTTTGTAAAAACTTTGAAAAAGTATTTAAATAAAAATTTATTTAATCAAAAACTTTTTTTACTCTTATGCAAACGGCAGAGCAGAGACTGACCCCGATCAAAAAAGTTGAAGATATAATGGCATCAATTGATCGCTGGGGCCCTCTTCTCTGAAAATAATGATTTAAAAAAAATTAAGAAATTTTATTCTAATAATTTATTTACTTTCATGTAAGATCGAACTGATAGCCATGTTTTTATATTTTCGACTTTATTTAGCCGAAAATGAGGCACATTGTTTTTACGTGATCTTCGATTTGAGGTTAAGTAACAGAAATATTTCGCGTGTAGCAATCTCTGATAGATAGAAATTAAAATTTTAAAAATTTTATTACCTTTTTATTTACTTGACTTAAAGTTCGTTCAGCCACGGTCAATAAAGTGAAAAAAAGAGTCAACAAAATAAAAGTTGACAAAAATGTATTGAAAAATACAAAAGCACACCTTAAATAATAGCATTAAAAAGATTCTTCATATGTAATTTTGATCAGCATCTGAATTAAAGATTTTTTGAAAATTCATAGAAATTATATTAAGCTTTCCAAATTAAATTCAAATAACAACAGTTAGGATAAAAAATTGATCTTAATAAAGATATCAATCTTATTTTTATTAATAAAATCTCAATTTTAATGAAAATATTTTTAAATTTCAAAATATGTGTCTGAGAATACATCGAATAGCATCTTTTGTAAACTTGCAAATTCTGAACAAAATTAAGTTAAATTACAATTAAAGATCATAAATTCTTAAATATTCGTATTTTTTAATATATAGGTTAGTAATCAATTGAAACTATAAATTGTCTACTCTATATAAAAAAATTAAAATACTACAGCGAATTTTGACAAGTTGAAGTTGATGACTAATTCAAATATCTTAAAGCTAAAAAAAAATTTGCTTATATTCTTTTACAATATTTTTATTCTTATTTACATTATGTGTTACATTAATTTTTTTTTAAATTAAATTAATATGAATTTCTTTAAACAAAGATGTTTGAATTGAAATGATATTTTGAATTGATCATCAAATTCAGCTTGCTAGAATTTTAAATATTTTTTTTAAATTGAAGCTCCTAATTTCATTTTTTTGAATTCAAATTATACAGTATGTTGCAAAACTTAAGAAAATTTTTTTTTTGTTTTTTTAATAACTTCTAAGAGTAATTAAAAATAAATAAAAATCTAAAAAAATTATTTCTTAGCTTTTGCAACATACTTTATAAACTAGTCAAAAATAGAATTAAAATTCTATTAGGTATCAAAATGAAAGAAACAATTTCTCATATCAAGTTTTTTACTCTAATCAAGAAATTATGTAAAATTTCACAATCAATAAAAAAGATTACCCATAACCATACATGTTAAGACGAAAAATTGGCGTGTTTTGGTTTTTACCAATACACGTACAAATACCCGAAGAACATTTAATTATCGGGTTCTTAAATGTATCCGTATTTTTATTATTAAAAACCTTTTAAAATTCCTTAAAAAAAAATTTATATTATATGAATGAATGAATTGAAATTCAGATATTTTTTGAATTCCAATTATGAAGGCCATGAAAATAAGTTTTTTTCGTATACGGATACGTGTAAGAACCCGATAATTAAGTGTATTTCGGGTTTTTGCCCGTGTATTGGTGTACTCGAACACTTCAATTTTTAGTGTCAGCTTGTATGCCCATATCTTACCATATTAATCGTACTCAGTAATGTTTAAAAAGCACTACTAATGATCTAATGCTATATCTGTTATTTTCCTTACTCAGTATTCAGCAAAAATATGATCAGTTTACAAATTTCAGTTTAAAGTTTAGTTTAGTTCAGATTGAAATAAAGGAACTGTCTTTTTTTTGTAAAAAAGTAGTGATTGGGTCTGTATGATACAATTTCAGAAATCAATTTTATTCCTCCAGCTATTTAAAAAATTTAATGAATTAAATGATATCATAGCATATGAGATTTTTAGAACTTATAAAGAATGAAAAAAACAAGGTTTTATAAAAAGCTAAAAATTAAATTAAAATTTCAATTTTTTTTTTAAAGAATTTAAATGATTAATAAATAGAACCTATGTGTTAATATTTGAAAAATTATTAAATTTTGTTTTTAGATTTAAAATTATATGTGAATTTGAAATTTTCAATTAAATTGCATCTGAATGTCTCAATTAATTTAAATCAAATAAAAAAATTTAGAAATTTGATTTAAAGCTTGTAAAGTGAATTGTGGCGTGATTTCCGAGATTCCTGAGTAAATTTTTCTGAAAATTTTGAACAGAATGCATGCAAATAAAGATAAAAACTTTTTTATTCAGATACTGGAGAAATTAAAAAGTATACCATATGTTTAAACCCGTCCAATAATCAAAATAACCTTTAACATAAATCATCTGAATTTTTAACGTTTTGATATTCAAAATGAACTCTAAAGCAACAACCACCGGTGAAATATATCTACTGGGTATAAATCTAGAAAGCATTTCGTCAATATGAACTGTCTGATTCAGAAAAGAGTCATTTAAATCTATTTTAGTTTTGTGATTACTGTGATAAATTATTGGCAGAACTAAAAAAAATCCATTTTGATATATTCCAGTTACATAAAATACTTACATGATATCAAAAAAGACAAGATTAGTCCAACGTAAAAATAATCATGTGATAGAGGATGTTTTTCCACATTGCCAATGACCATATTGCTAATTTCAAGCATAGATAAATCAGCTCCCTTCCATTCATTAAATTGCCAAATCAAACAAAATATTTTATCCTTTACTGCACTCGAGTTGACCATCTTTTGCTGAAATTTAAATTAAAAAAATTCCAAAAATTTATTCATTAATTACCGATATTTTATAAATTTCGGTATTATCTTTTAAAATGTTATTGTTAATTGAGCATTTGTCTTTTTTTTCTTTTTCATCAAGAGTTATGTCTAAACTAGTGATATCAAGTTTGCTAGTCTCAAAAGGTTCATCAGTATCTTCAGTGGATCTAGTGATCTCATTTTCCAAAGCTTCAACATTGGTTTCTTCGTCATCGTCGTCATCGTCATCATCATCATAAGCTACATAGTCATCATTTTGGTAATCATAAATATAATTTTCGTCATGAATGGAAACATGGTTTAAATCGGAATTTAGACTGTTTTCCGGCACTCGATTCGCATTTTCATCCACATACTCAAACTCGGCTTTATTTGAAGATGAGGAAAATGAACTAGAGTCAGTGGTTGTTTGATAATTGAGCAAGCCACAGTTTTCAAAATTAAATTCGTTTAAATTAACTATTCGTGAAGGTTTTAGTGTTTTATCATTTAGTTCTTTTTTGGCTGAAAGATTCAAACTCAAAATATTTTTTCGACTTTTGATACTAGTCTTAGAATCACTGAAGCATTTGATATTTTTTTTTAAAATTTGTGATTTTGATTTAGGCGTATTTTTGGCGGGCTTTTTTACTTGGAACCCTGTCTTTTCCTGGTTAGAATTTTTTGGATTTTCGACTGGAACTATTGATTGACTCCGAGTTCTCGTATTTCTAAATCTAAATGTAAAGTTGAATTGCTTGAAGAAGTTAAGAAAATCAGAAGTGGCTGTATCTTGTGCAAGTGGTCAAAAAAATTTTAAGCTTTAGCAAAAATTAAAGCAAAGTACAGTTTTAAATTGCTTAAGAAATTAATTCATCAAAATTTTTTTATATTACTCTTCGAATTCGCTTAAGTCATTATATTATTTTAATTTATTAGAACTAGTATTTTAAAAGAAATATTTTACTTTTCTGGATCTTGTCCTGGGAGCGATGATGATATATACGAATAAATAACTCCCAGAGTTATCATTGTAATCAATGGCATCAAAATATCTGTTGAATCGAAAATCTAATTTTTTTAAATATCTAAAATTTTCTCTCCAAAAATAAATTACTTGTTCATCATTCGGTTTTGTATTAAAGGCACTGTTTAATATTACAATATTTATTAATTGCATAATGTAAACAGTTAATATTAAATACGAAAATTTGCAGCCGATTTGCTTTTTCCACCTATTACATTAGTTAATTTTAAAAAAATTATAATTTTATTAAAAACAATTACCACTTGAAATAACATGGAAAAAATAAAAGTTTTATTATTCCATTAAATAAAATGTTGGACAGACTTAATTTTGATTTGAATTTTGGAAATGATGAACCCTTGATGAGGTCTATATCAATCAAGTCATCGATTTTGCTGCTTTTATCAGGGATGCAATACAGATTCTAGAGTTCCAAGGAAAGTTAAATAATTAAAAACTAATTTACACAAGATTACATGTTTGACTGTTTGGGAGTCCAGTGATTTTTCCCAAGATTGTTTATCTAGTGAACCGATCTAAAAAATAAATTCACTATTTGGTTTCATTAGAAGTAGTTACTAAGTTGTTTACTCTGGACTGGTACCAATCAAACAAATTGTGTACAATTGTGTTCATTTCAGTCGAGTTCTTAATTTTGTTGAGAAAAGATCGAAATGATTTTTCTATTCCTAATCTTCTTTATAAACAAAATTTGTTAATATTTGAAGAAAAAAAAACGATTATGCAAACAATGCAAAGTACATTCAGCTGTAATTTATATTAAAAAAAATTCAAAATTTTGCTATATTATTTTAAAAAATTTAATGATTTTTTGCCATGATCTAGTAAATTTTGAGTCGAAATTTTTTTCAAAACAAAAATTGAATTATGTAAATCTATGCCTAAACTGTGATTAATTGATCAAAAAATAACTTCACATTCAGTTTTTAATTTTAATTTTCGAATTAGTTTATAGAAACAAATAAAAAAGACTTATTTTAAACATTGATATAGTTGTTATTATCGAATTTGATTTGGATAGAATTTTAAGAAAAAATTGAAAATAAATTATTAAAATAGGAAAAAATACATCAGAAAATAAAAATATTTTTACAAATTTTTATTTATATTTTTTGTGCTTGATTTTAATCTATAAAGGTAAAAAAATAAAAAATAAGTCCGTGATAGTATAGTGGTGAGTATCCCCGCCTGTCACGCGGGAGACCGGGGTTCAATTCCCCGTCACGGAGTTTTTTTTTCAAATTTAAAGGAAATAAACTTCAAAATTATTAGTCATTTTAGTCAAAAGACTTTTATTTTTGGATAAAAAAGTGCTATCAATAACTTAAATAAAAAACTGAATTTTTAAGTATTTATATTCAATGTTATAGCATCTCAACCAATATATCTATTTTTTTTTAATCAACTGTTCTGCAAAAAAGATAATACAATGCATTTGGTGAAACTGAAAAGAATCTAAATTCTTCGGTAAAGCTTTTCGTAAATGCTCACTTCTCTAGGAGAAAAAAATGCACCAAAAGAAAAATTGGATAATTTTTTCGCTCATTCAAATATTAAATTTTTTTGATTTAAAATATGAATTAAAAGATATTAAAATAAAATAAACGAAAAAATATAATTTCTATCTGTTCCTTAAAAAGCTAATGATTTTGATTTTAGTAACAGTATAGTTGTTTATTTGCATAGATCCCGCGTGGTCTAGTGGTTAGGATTTGACGCTCTCACCGTCAAGGCCCGGGTTCAATTCCCGGCACGGGAAAATATTTTTTGAACATAATTTCTACTAATTACCTTGGTAATCATTATTCCTTTAAAAAATTAAATCTTAAAATTTATTTAATTGTTTTTCTATCTTTAATTTAAAAAAGAAATTTCTTATTTGACTGTAATAAAAACATGCTTAATTATTAGAATTTTTGAAGCATTTCTTTCTGTAATAAATTTTTTCTTTACCATGACTTGATTTCTATGCATTAAGAAATTAAATTTTGAGCATTAATTGATCTTCCAAGATATTTAAGTTATGGTGTATTTCTAAAGATCTAATAAAATCAACATCTTTCTAATCATTGGAAATTCAAAAATTCTAAATGAACAAAAAATATTTTCCCGTGCCGGGAATTGAACCCGGGCCTTGACGGTGAGAGCGTCAAATCCTAACCACTAGACCACGCGGGATCTAATTTTAATCAGCACATATACCAAAATGTAAAGCAGAAATTATTTTTAAATCTAAAATTTGACATTCTTAATAGATTAAAAATTAAAAAAATATGTTTCCGAATTCTTTTATTAATCTTTTATAAATTTAAAAACATTTTGAAATTTATAAAAACATATTAAACTAAAATTATAATTTACATTCCGAGTCTACAAATAGCGTTATGAAGTGGCAAAGCTAAGTTAAATAAAAATTAGTTGTTATATTTTAAAAAATTACGTTCTTAATTACCTGTGAATCCTGCCAATGCTATTCCGATGGTATCTGCAATCGTAGTCACTCCAATTGAAAATTCCCGATAAATTTTTGGAACCTGTATTGACACTAAATTGAGAGCACTTGAAAATTAAAATTATTAACTAAAACATATTTTTGTCTTTATACACAAATTACTTCACATAGCATCCACCACCGATCAAGCCCTCCCAAAAAGTAATTATCAGTACAATTATAATAGACGGTATAAAGCCATAAATAACATGCATAAAGAGAACTAGAAAGTTGAAAATTTGCAATATTGGAAAGATTGGTAAAAAAGTTATTGGAAAAATTTGTAAAGACAATCTTGATATAAAAACTCCGGTACGAAATGCAACATTGTACCATCTATATTGTGAACTATGATCCTTTATTAATTTATTATCTTTGAAATATAATAACTCATAAAGACCTTGATTTATCAAATACTCTGAGTAAAATATAATAAAAAGAGGTATCATATATTTGAGTAATGGTTTGGTTAACTTAAATTTATCATAAAGCCCCATCGATTCAAACGGAACCAAATTCTTTTCATTGATTTCCATTTCTTTCGAGTCAATAAGTTTTATAGCACTGAAATGTGATCGCCTTAAAAGCGAGCTATTATGGTCAGGAAGCAACATGTATGATATTGTCATCAAAAATGGTACGAAAAGCATGTATAAAATGGCCTTTTTCGGCGTAAAATAACTAGCTAGACCTGCATAGAAAAATGAACTCAATAATCCACTTGTACCTGAGCCGATTACATAGGGAAAAAATGACATGTTAGTCGGATATAAAGTTGTTAAGCTTAAAAAAGTCAACTCTCCAACGCTGGTGCTTACACTAGCACAGCAAATACCAGTAAAAATTAGCCATTTAATACTGTTAGATGTCTGTGACACAATTATAAAACTCCAAGAACCAGTGATCACAATGAAAACAAATTTTTTCGTATAGCTAATACGATTGGAAAATGCAGAAATTAAAAACTTCATTAAAAGACCTGGAAGCACATCTGCCAACAATACGGCACCTTTTATTTTAATTTTTTTAGAATTAAGTATTTGAAGGAATCAAAGTTTACCAGTTGAAATTTCATTGCAATCGTATTTTCCTCCATATCTTTTTGTCATGTTGTTTAGAGAAATTGGATCTGGTTTGAGCAAATCGTGGGCGGCTGAGATCATGGTAATTATTGGAAATAAATTGCAAAATCCGATTAGGTAGAAACAACTAAAAACTATTTTAGAATAATATTTTTTTTGAAAGCTATTGAGTGTTTTCTTGAAATCAATTTCTTGTGACGGTGCATCTTGAGAAGATAAAATATTTGAACTGTTCTGACTTAGATGAACTATCTTCTCGAATAGCTTTGAAATGAAATTAAATGCAAAAAAATTAGTTACACGAAAGCGCATTTTTAATATATTTTTAATTTTAATTATGTCAAATTATTTTAAAAAAGCTGAGGCGACTTGAGTGCATGATTTTTTGTTAAAGAAAATTTTACAAATTCAATAAAAATAATGATTAAAATTATAAATTATAATTTTAGTTTTATAAATTTTTCATTTCATTATCATTTATGAATAAAACGTTAATTTTTTCTACAAAAATCAATGGTTCTAACAAATAAATGGTGTGATAATGGTATAGTGATTTTATAAATTAATTATAGTTTCTAAATGGACTTTTTCATAGTAATTTTAAATTTAAGGAACAACATTTTTTTGCACAAAATAATTTTAATTTTAATATAATTTGATCTAACACTATCTTTTATAAACCCCTTTCAGTTCCTTATAATTTCTTTCTTAACTAATTCTGTAAATAATGTCTGTTGACTCTATAAACTTAAAAGTTCTTGTATTTTTGTAATTTTTTTTGTATGGCGCAATGTGCTACCATAGGCTACCTCCTAGTAGGTTGCCTCCGCAAGCTTGTCTATCGTAGCTTTATTTATTATTAATATTATTATAAACTTAAAAATTAGACTCAATGACTAAAAATTTAAATCAAGTTAATTTATTTATGAATTTTTTTCAAAATAAAATTCCTGATTTAAGGAATTTGAATTGATAAATATTGATTCGAAATTGTAAAGAAAAAAATAAAATATCAAAAAAGTAAACATAATTAAAAAATATATCTTTTGATGAAAAAAATATCTTCCCGTGCCGGGAATTGAACCCGGGCCTTGACGGTGAGAGCGTCAAATCCTAACCACTAGACCACGCGGGACTTTTTGATTTACTGCTTGATTTTAAATTTAATTTCTTCATACAAAAATAATTGTTTTTGATTGAAATTGATCAATTTAAGAAAAAATTTTTTTATTTGCCTTTTGATCCACTAGGCATTTTTTTAAAATTACACAATGTTTTTATGCCTTAAATTTTTTAACAACAATTTAAAAAAAAATACATCAGAAATAATACAATTTTTTAAAGAGATAAGAATATCAAGCGTCAGTGGTGTAGCGGTTATCATTGTTGCCTTCCAAGCAGCAGATCCGGGTTCGACTCCCGGCTGACGCAATTTTTTAAGCTAAATTTTTTTATTACATGTTATGAAGAAGAATAAAAATTTAAAATATCAAGTAATTTACAATCTCCTTCTAATAATTCAAGATATTTGATTTTGCAATTTTTAACCTTTATTCGATTTCTTTAAACTTATTATAACTAAAGAAAAATACATACTAAAAATACTACTTCCTCGTAAAAGAATACATTTACTTAAAAATAGTTACTAACTGGTTCGAAATACGAGAAATTTTATTTTTTTATCTTATTTAATAATCACTAAAAAAATATAAGTAGGATTTAAAAGTAATTAACTCGATCAGTTTAAAGTATTAAGTAAGATTATTAATTGATTTTTGTGTATAACTAGAAGTTCTATTCAATAGTTACAATATAACTGAAAGAAATTATTTCAAATATTTAAATAAATTAATTGGAATTTATTAATAAATTATTATTATTTTTAACTGCAATAGTCTTAACCGCAGAACTTTGTTTTTAGCAAGAAAATCTGCTGAAAAAAAAACAGCGTACCCTAACTTATGGCTTCTTGTTGAACACATAACACCTGAAATTAATGAGCTTGAATGAAGATTTTTTGCTAAATTCAAATGTTAACTGTTTTCGATATAAATTTATTAGATACGAAATTTTATTTTACTTTAATAGTTAATTTTTAAATAAAAAAGTTTACTTTTTGTTATTGTCAATTGGTTATTAATTTCGAGGAAATTATTTTTAAAAGATTTAATTTTTAATCTATTTCTTGTTTAGTTGGATACCACAATAAAAAATGCCAATGCACTCTTCCATTATATTCAAAAATCGAACTCTAAGAATTTTTTTTTTGATTTTTTGATTTAATTGATAATTAAGAAGATCAATCAAATATAAAATTTAATTCTATGACTTTTTAATATCTTTTTATATTTTTAATATCATTTTTTATTAGCAAAATATTTTTTGAATGTACGGTCAGTTTTTCAGTTTTTGATTTTATCGAAAATGAAAATGATTTTAAAATTCAAAACACTAAAAATTATTCCAAAATATTATTTAACTTAAAATAAATTATTTGTACATAAATTAGAACGAAAAAATCCTATCATTAGAAAATTTCTATATGATACTTTCAACCTGAGAAACTTAAAAATTAATTGAATTCTTGAAAATAATGAAAGCGTGTTCAAATTTTATTAAACTGTCTTCATTTTATCTCTAATTGAAAATTAAAAGCATTATGATACTTTTGAGTGGTGAAAGGTGGTATTTTTATTAATCAATGTTTATTTATTGTTCCTTCAAACAATTAATATTTGTTTTATTTATTGGAAAAAAAATGAATTTGTTTTAAATTTTTTTCAATAGTCATAATATATAAAGTATTCATGTGACAAGAATGATCAATTCATGCTACTTGAATATTTTGTTTTTAAAACCCGTTTTATAATTTAAAGTTAAAATATGCCTGCACTCATTTTAAATTTTTATTAAGTGAAAATTTAAATTTTTAAATAATATTTAATATTTAAATCAATAATTGTTTAGCATTTTAAAGCATTTGAAAAATAAAGAACTCCGTGACGGGGAATTGAACCCCGGTCTCCCGCGTGACAGGCGGGGATACTCACCACTATACTATCACGGATATACTGTAATTTTTTTAAAATAATGTTTTGTAAAATTTTCTTGGGAGGAAACGCATTTCTTAATATCTAAAATTTTAATTTAAAAGGCCACTTCAATTATTTTTATATCATTCTTCTCTCGTTATTTATTGAATTGAATGTAAATGATGTAAATAAATTTTGATTATTATGTTTCTAGAACTATTTGTTTTTATTAGAAATTTTTAAAAAATTGATTCAATGTTAGAATTTTCACTTCGGTAAATATAAAAGAACTCGATAAAGATGCCAATTCAATTACACACATTAAATTTTCTACACTTTTAACTTAATGGTGATACTCGAGTGTCTCCTTGGAAAATTAAATAGAATCTTAATCAAATTTTCGTATAATTGATTTAACAAAAATTCTATATTAACAAATAAAAAAGAGCAATACAAAATTATTTTATTTACTTATCTTTTCATTTTTTGCTTGAATTTTTCTTCACTTTTTTCGTTCTATTAGATTTTATTTTAAATTACTATGGTAGCGGAAATTTAGAATCTGCTTACTTGTTAAAATTTTTATAATTTTATTTCGGCTGTTAATAAACAAACCTAATCTTAACCCACTGTAAAAAAAACACTTGTTTTTTTTATTTTTCAGAACATGATTAAATTTTTATCAACTTAAATATTGATTTTGAATAGTTAAAATTGATCCAAGCATAAATCTAAATTTATCCCTCGAAAAATCATTATAAAGTGTAATTATTTTTAGAATTTTAAAAAAATTCTCCAGATATTGATTTTTAAATTATATTAAAAAGATAATTTTTCATTTTGCCGAATAAAGTTTTCACCTTCTTGTTCCAATTTTATCTATTAATAATTAAAATTTTTTTTTTAGAAAAAGATGAATACAACTGATTCATATTGCTTGAAAAGGTCGCCTGTACAAAAAAAACTTAAAATCTCATCAATTTTTTTTGTAAGCGTAGGCGGCACCATTTCAATTCTTGTCCTCATTTTAAACATCCTATTCATTTGTTTTTTCATAAAAAATAAAAAAACCAAACGTTCACCAGTTTGCATCTATTTATTATTTCTTTCTATTGCTGTACTAATTCGTTTAACAGAATTTTATTTATCAGCTCTAGTCAAGCTACAAATAATAGATACAGAAAAAGACAAATACATTTTGAACAGCCAAAAAGAAATATCAAACGATTTCATTTGCAAATGGTTCCACTTCATGTCACGGTTTTCAACACACATGTCTGTCTATTTGGTACTTTTGATTCAGTTTCAGCGTTTTTTGACCATTCGGAACAAGCTCACAGGCCTTAATTTACTTCTTTACAACCATGCATTGAGTTACTTCATATGTGTAGCCTTAATGCTTGTAGTTTTCATAATTGATGAATTCTACCTATTCGATAACTATTTTATTACCATAGTTTACTGTCCTCTCACCTTCATATACTCTTGTGTTGTTAATGACAAATTTAAACTTCTTCAAACAGTTAGGTTCGATACAAATATTTATCACCACATCCATACAGCAGTTTATAACATCTTTCCACTTATAATTTGTGTATTCTTGACCGTGGCAACTATCACTGAGATGAGAAAGAGACAAAAAAATGCCGAAAAGCGTCAGAGAATGATTTCAACTGGATCCAATTCTGTTAATTCGTCAACCGCCCGCGAAAAGAGCTTCAAACGAAAGAGACTTTCTTCGACTAATTCGAGCTATTCACCTAATCGAAACTATTCTCGAATAATCCGACGACCACAGAAAACAGTCATTTTTTCCAAGATGAACGTGATTTTTTTTTACCAATCTGATGTAAGCTATGCTTGTATTCTGATCACTTTTATTCAAATACTTAGCACCTTTCCATCAAATATGTTGAGCTATTTGACCGAATTTGACAGTGGTACAATTGAAAAAGTTGCCAATATTGTAGGACATAGCAATAAATTGAGCGAAAACGAAACGTTGACTAATGAAGCGTACTTAACACAGATAAATTTGAACTTCTTTTACATTTTATTAGGAATACTAGATATGTTTAATTTCAATTTTTATCTTGTTTATACAATTTTTTCAAGTAAAAGCTTGTTTAAAGAGTTCAAGCAAACATTTTTATCTAATTTTAGTTTTTTTTAAATTTACAAATTTTCAAATTGAGAAGAATTTTTTATAAGCATTGTGAAATTTAAACTTATAAATAAACTTCAATTAAATAAATTAAATCCTAATCATAATTGTAATGGATACTATTTAGTAAAATTATTAAAAATTATTTGAAAAAATTTCAATAAAATGTCACATAAGTAGGTTCTGTAAACATAAGTTTTTTTTTGCTTTTTTTACATTTTTAGAGATAGCATTAATAAAACGAAAATTATGACAAATTTTCCTTTTTTATTTAAAATTTAGAAATTCTAGTTCAAAATTTTTCCTTAACTGAATAGATAAATAGCTTTTGTTTTTGTTTTGTGAAAAATGAAAATTTTTAGCCCAATTTTTGAATTTAAAATCTTTCATTCATTCATTCTTACTTGACTAATATTGCTAATTTATTTTATTCCGATTCTTTTTATAATAAAGAAATAAAACATTATTTCCAATTTTATTTTCGAAAATAAAACATTTTAAAAATAGATAAATTTGAATCGTTTTTATTTTATATTTGTTGCTTGATATAGTACTGGTTTATTTACTGAAGATATGCATTACAAAATCAATTAAAATCAATGAGAATTTTTATTTCGATGATGTCCTATTAAGGTTTCCCAAGCAAAATTAAAATCTTAGAAAAAAAATTTTTCTTTCTGATTTTTATGATTTATTGAAATAAATAATAGTCAAATTATTTTATATATTTGGAAAATTTGTATCTTAATATCTCTTTTAATTGATTTATTATCAAGAATAAGACAGGAGGGATTCTTCGTGGTAGGACGATTGATCACTAGATGAATTTATTACGAATCCTTAATACATTAGACTTATTAATATAAATAGAATAGTACTATCAATAATGATTTTTAATTTAAATCACAAAAGAAAAAAAAAACAGATCCGTGATAGTATAGTGGTGAGTATCCCCGCCTGTCACGCGGGAGACCGGGGTTCAATTCCCCGTCACGGAGTTTTTTTGATTAAAATAATAAAAAACATTTGCTGAATTTTAAATATTTGACTGAGAAAATGAAAAAAAAGAGGTTTTTCTAAAAAGTCTTTAAAAATATTTTAAGTGATAAATTTTTAAATAAAATAAAAATTTGCAGTCATAGAATTTCAGAAATTAAAATTTTTCAAATTGATCTGTTTAAACGAATCTAACGGTATGCTAAACTTGTCTAATATAATTAATATTGCTAATTTAATTTTTAGCTTTATAGTTCACTATTAAAAATTTTGAACTAAAGCTTTGAAAATTATTTCAAAAATATAGAAGAGCAAAAACCATGTTGTCACATGTTAAATAATTAAATTAATTTAGGATCTTTTAAAAATTGAATTTTTAAACTTGAAATTTTTTCATAATCCTATTAAAGAAATTGCATATTTTAAAGACAAGTTTCGCGTGTTGTTCGATTCGTTTTTAAATGACCATTTAGAAAAAATAATTTTTTAAATTCTATGAACTTGATGTTAAGCAAATTATTATTTTTTTATTTAACTTTAAAAAAGAATTTGAGTATTATTAAAAAAAATCGAAATTCAGATTCAACGGTTTTTTTTCCCACATAGTATTTTGGTTTTTATTTTTTTCATTATTTCTAATTATTAATCTTAATTAATAAAAATGCATAAATAATTTTAAGATCTAATTTTTTCGTAGTTAGGTATCAAAAAAGGAAATAATCTAAATGATTGTTAAATTAGATACATTTCATATTTAATAAGCGCGTCAGTGGTGTAGCGGTTATCATTGTTGCCTTCCAAGCAGCAGATCCGGGTTCGACTCCCGGCTGACGCATATTTTTTTTTGAAATTGTTTGCCTTTTAAATAAATCAAAAATATTGGCTTAAATTATTGAAATAATAATAAAAATGCTTTAAATAAATAAAATTTGTTTTTGTAAAAACGCTTCCAAAGTAAAACGTCAGAGGATTTCTAAATTAAATTTTTGATTAAAAATTTGAATTAACATTTTTTAAGGAAAAAAATATGCCCAAAAATCAAAAGATTATATTCGTAATTCAGCCTTGAAAAAAAATTTATAAGAGAGGATAAATGTTAAAATTAAAATTAAAATAAACAAAAGCTTTATCATTAATGCTTTTTGTCTGCTAATTAAAATAAGTTTAAAAACAACAGAATAAAACAGTTTTAATTAATTTAAAAAAAATATTGAAACGCTTGAAACGTTTAAATTGCATAATACTTTCTGAACTCTAATGAAAAGAAAAAATTCCAATAAAATTTATTATCGAAACAGACACCAAAAGAATAGATCCCGCGTGGTCTAGTGGTTAGGATTTGACGCTTAGTTTAATGAATTTGTTTGTATTTTTCTTTTTTTTTTACTTCTTTCTAATAAAAATTATATTTTCTTAATATGTGTTCATTATTTCCTTAAATTGTTCTTATTCTAATAAATCAGTTCTTATTTTATTAAATTTGTGGCATATTTTACAATTTTTGTGGTTGAAATATATTCATCGTCGTGATAAAACTGATTTATAGGATGTTTAAATTTAGAATTTCATTTTTCATAATGAACAACTAATAATTTTAAATCTAAAATTTTTTTTATTAAATTGATGATTTCTTTTCAATAAAAATATATTCCTCAAATGGATAGATCCCGCGTGGTCTAGTGGTTAGGATTTGACGCTCTCACCGTCAAGGCCCGGGTTCAATTCCCGGCACGGGAAAATATTTTTTTAATATTTTTTGAATCAATTTCATTTCGCATTTTTTTTATTTAAACCTAATGATCATTCTTCCTTAAATTTTTTAATTAAATTGAAAAGATGAGATAAAAAAATCACAAAAAAAGAGAAAAAACAAACAATTAATTTAAACAAATAATTTAATGTTTAAATATGGTGCACCTTCATAATGAGAAAGTGTTCTGATACATTGAATATAAGGTTTTGTTTAATTTAGAAGAAAATTTTTGTTTAAAATTATTTTTTAATGAATCAAAAATCAAAATTTTCTTTTTTATAATAAAAATATAGGAAAATAGATATTTAAATTTGAACGAGGTAGTAGTAGTTTTTTGACTGTAGCTGGCTAGCCAGCGAGTGTGCTGATAAGGCACACTATGACAGCTGATGTGATTGATTGCTGCTCATCCAGCAATCAATGCCTGCTTTAAAGCTGTTAACATTAGGGGCTTCAACTAATTGATTTGGCAGTGAGTTCCATATGTTAGCGGTTCTGTTGAAAAAAAAGTTATCTCTATGTTGGAGCCTCGAAATTTCTTTGTGATATTTGAAGCAGTGACCTCTTCCTTGGATTTTGGTGACATTAAAATTGTTGTTTTTTTCAACCAATTCTATTCCATGCATGATTTTGTATAATTGAATTAGATCACCTCTTTTTCTTCTTTCCACCAGATTTGGAATGTTTAAAGCCTTCAATCTGCTTTCATACGGTTTGTTTCTAATTGAAGAAACAAATTTCGTAGCTCTGCGTTGAATCCTCTCAAGATTCTCACAATCCGACTTAAGAAATTGAGACCATACAGGCACAGCAAATTCCAAAAGAGGACGAACAAAAGTTAAATACAATGATCTAAATAACTTACAATCACGAAACATATAAAAAGATAAAAAAACAAGAACCAAAATCAAATTTTTTTTAATTTGTTAAATTTAATTTCAGAGATAAAGAACTATAATATAATTAAAATAATTTAATTCAGTATAATTTTATAAAAGAGGTAATAGTAGTTAATTACCGTATTCCCTCGTGCGATTATGCTGCACATGCAAATTAAAACATAAGATTAAAATTTTTTTAAGAATGGGTTAGATGTACTTAAGTGCATTGTTCAAAAGCTGGTAATATAGCTAATGGTGCAGCATAATTGAACGAGGGATTACGGTATAATTATAATACCGTCTAATCTCGCCTCATTTCAATTAATTAAAGTCTTTTTATTAATTTTATGTTTTCTCTCTTTTTGATTTTTGAAATTTATGTTTTTTTTCTCTCATTTAAAAAGCAAAATTTTTTGAATATTAAATTTATTTATTAAATTTATAATAAAAAGCCACTCAACCGACCACTGTTTTGGGTTTACCGTCAAATAAGGTACATCACTAGTTTTTAGGTTTTGCATTTTTAATGAATTTTCAAAAACCAAATTTTTACAGAAGGGACATTAGAATTTAAAATTATTTTAATTTAATATTGCTTGATTTTCAAATTTTATCAGCTCAAATAGGTTTTTTTGAATACTATTTTGATTGCTTTTGCTGAGTATTCTTTTGATATTTTTGATTGTTATCTCGCTTTTCGGCTTCCATTTCAAGCTTGTCTAGGAAAGTAGTGGCTTTACACAACATGGCGATTTCTTCAAGGGTTTTAGAATTTTCTTCAAATATATGTGCTGTGCCAACCCATATGCTTTTTATTCCATCACTCTCAAGGTTTTCTAAGAGAAAGTTTTTGGTGCATTTGTTAGTCTGAGTATGTTCTTTGAGTTTGGCTGACGGTGATAGGGCAAGTTTCCCTCTCTTGGTCAGATGTTTTTTTTTCTTGTCAGCCTTTTCTATTACGACGCCTAAGTACTTTACCGATTCGAATTCTTTAATGTCAAGTTTTAGGTATTCTTGCCACATGTCCAAACTTTTTTCCTAAGCATTCCGATAGGCTTTCTCATTAAAAATTGTTAGTGTGGTTTTATCGGGGTTATATTTGATTTCTGAGTCAATGTCAAACAACTCCACTATTTCCATTTGTCAGAATGTCGTCAGCATAGCCAAGTACATCAATCTTCCCGAACATGTGTTTGATGGCAATACCTAGGTTTTCCAGCTCAATAATAAGAGGTAGTAGTGCTCCACCTTGACGAACTCCTATTCTTGTTTTAAATGGTATGGAAAATTCGTTTTCATTGTTTATGATTATTGTCGAGTCACTGTAGTACGTAATTATTGCATGTATTATGGCTTGTGAGATGTTCATGTCCATCATTTTGCACATAAGAGTTGACGGTTTACCTTACCAGAGGCTTTGGATCAGACTTGTTTATAAGTCACAGTTTTAAGTCTAAGTCACAAAAATTATAGTCAAAGTTATGACTTGAACTAAATTTATTTTTTTAATTAACAAATACAAAAACCATAAAATGTTAAAGAAATTCTATTTCTTTAAGAAATGTATCACCTATTTATATATGTGCGTTATTCAACGAAATTTATTTTTTGTCTGAAGGCTGAACCTTATGGATAAATGCAGATAACTTTCAACAATATAATTTTAAGATTATGGTTTATTTAGAAATTTTTTCATTAAAAAAAATTTTTAGGTCATTTACTTGACTTGACTTAAGACTTGTAACTTAAAAACAAGTCTGCTTTGGATGCGTCAAAAGCACATGCGTAAAGTCTCCTCTTGTTTTTTTTTGCACATTTTTAGGTCTTGTTTTAGAGTAAAAATTGCATGGTTGAATAATGACGATTTTTTAAAACCAAATTTTTTGTCATGGTCTATGAGAGCATCGGATTTTTCATTAAAAAAATTTTTAGGTCATTTACTTGACTTGACTTAAGACTTGTAACTTAAAAACAAGTCTGCTTTGGATGCGTCAAAAGCACATGCGTAAAGTCTCCTCTTGTTTTTTTTTGCACATTTTTAGGTCTTGTTTTAGAGTAAAAATTGCATGGTTGAATAATGACGATTTTTTAAAACCAAATTTTTTTGTCATGGTCTATGAGAGCATCGGATTTTTCATTAAAAAAAATTTTTAGGTCATTTACTTGACTTGACTTAAGACTTGTAACTTAAAAACAAGTCTGCTTTGGATGCGTCAAAAGCACATGCGTAAAGTCTCCTCTTGTTTTTTTTTGCACATTTTTAGGTCTTGTTTTAGAGTAAAAATTGCATGGTTGAATAATGACGATTTTTTAAAACCAAATTTTTTTGTCATGGTCTATGAGAGCATCGGATAGTTTTTCGAGCAGTCCTGATTCATTAAGATTCGCAATGGTGTCCTATTTCTATTAGTCTAAGGTTATATAAGTCATTTGCGGGTTAATTTTGGGTCTTCAATTGTTGGTTTTAGAATCTCTTTTCGTTGGTGCAAGTTATGCTTCTTTTGTTTCCGAAAGTTGGACTTCGCTTGTAGATATTTCTTTTATTCTTCGCTATAATAATTAACCTTATATTCAATGTATCAGAACACTTTCTCATTATGAAGGTGCACCATATTTAAACATTAAATTATTTGTTTAAATTAATTGTTTGTTTTTTCTCTTTTTTTGTGATTTTTTTATCTCATCTTTTCAATTTAATTAAAAAATTTAAGGAAGAATGATCATTAGGTTTAAATAAAAAAAATGCGAAATGAAATTGATTCAAAAAATATTAAAAAAATATTTTCCCGTGCCGGGAATTGAACCCGGGCCTTGACGGTGAGAGCGTCAAATCCTAACCACTAGACCACGCGGGATCTATCCATTTGAGGAATATATTTTTATTAAAAAGAAATCATCAATTTAATAAAAAAAATTTTAGATTTGAAATTATTAGTTGTTCATTATGAAAAATAAAATTCTAAATTTAAACATCCTATAAATCAGTTTTATCACGACGATGAATATATTTCAACCACAAAAATTGTAAAATATACCACAAATTTAATAAAATAAGAACTGATTTATTAGAATAAGAACAATTTAAGGAAATAATGAACACATATTAAGAAAATAGAATTTTTATTAGAAAGAAGTAAAAAAAAAGAAAAATACAAACAAATTCATTAAACTAATAATTTTTTTTTTATTCTCATCACAAATTGAAGAAAAAAATAATAATTAGAGTACTAATTATCTTGTTTACATTTGTTAACACAATAAAAATATTTCATTTTTCATTAATTCACCGCCGTATGTTTAACATGTAGCTTTTTCATGAGCAACGTTTTGTAAACTAGCCCTATTAATTCTTTTAGTTGGTGGCTGAATTAATTCTTCTTCTTCGTCTTCTTCTTCAATACCAGCCTCGATTGTTTCGATTAAATCAGATGGTCGAGTAATCAATGCTGATTTATTATTTAAAGAACCACCAGCTTTTCTTTTATTTGTCAACGGTAAATCCATGCCAATTGATTTAAAATTTAACACATAGTGCTTCAACCAAAACCAACAAGTACAGTGACTCAATTTTAAGTTCTCTTTGTTCATTGTAATGATACGAATTCTATTGATTGCAACAAATATTTCATCCAAATTATTCCATTTATTATCTTCGAGATCTTGCAAAAATTGTTTACACTCATTTCTTGTTAAAGTTTTCTCTTTATCGCCGCTTTTCACTTAACAAATGCTACTACGTAAATATTGGATTATTTTACCCTTGTCATTCCAAGTTTTTCCATATTGCATGTCTCTGTTTGAATAGACTGGCTCATTGTGAAATTCCTTGATGTTAATATTGTCGAATTCCAGCTGTTCGTTAGTATCTTGATTTGTTGTTTCGATTGTATCAGACCGAATGATTGACCAAAATTTGATCATATTTTCGCGACATTCATTAAAATTCTAACAAGCCTAGTCTTCGTCCTCTTAATCCATTTTTGATTTTTTCGTGACTTGATTCTAACCCATTAGTTGTGCCTGACAACATTTGATCCTTACTTCTTCGTTTTCATTCTCCGGAATTTCTTGATATTTTCCACACCATGTAAAAGGTGGTTCAAAGTTGGCTGAGCAGTTACTTTTTTTTCTTTACGAATTTTTCTATCTTTTTTTGGCGGATTTATTCCTTTCTTGATTAACTAATGAATGATACGCTCAGTCTTTTGTCCCAAACTTTCTAAGTATTTTATTCGATTGATTACATCGTCGTCAATTTTTTATTTATTCTCTTCTTCTATGTGGTTCCTGTGATCATCTTCTGAAACAAAACATCTACCTGTTGTCCCATAGTTTACTTCGAGATAAAGTGCTGCCCGACAACCGTTATTTAGATATTTACAATAATATCTTTATTTGTCTCCTTCTTGTTTTTTAAATATCCACGAGTTTCCATTCACTTTCCCGTCAAATCTTTGAAATTGTCGAATTCAAAATGCATATCGTACATTATAGCTTTTCCTCTTTTCTTTTCTGACTTGGGGCTTTTTAAGATTTTGCCTGAAAATACGTCAACATCATCAAGAGTTTTGTCTGATGGATCTAACAAGACACTCTCGTTTTTGGTTCTACGCTTTCTGAATTCATTATATGATTAAGTTGTATTTTATCCACATTTCTATCTGTTTTATTCTGATAAGTTATACATTAAGTTAATTAAATCACTCAATTAATTATTAATTAACTCAGATAGTTAATTTTTTAATTGATTAGTGATTACTCTAATAATTCTGTTACATTTTTATCATTTATGTGCAACATTTTTATTTTCTGTTAATAAAATATTAAATTTGTTCTTATTTTTTATCATTTTTGTTGTTTTTTATATTTTTGTTATAATTCATATAATATTTGTTCTAGATTTAATAAATTTGTGGTGAACTTTTACTATCGGCCTTTTATCACCCATTTTTAACCTTTTTGAATATGAATTTTAAAAACAATTTAGATTGTTTGAAGTAGACAGTACTTGATAAAAAAAAGTATCTAAAATACTTAACTTTTTTTTATTTCACAGAATATTAGATGAGATTTCTAAATGCCAAAAATTTCAAAATTTTTCTAATGCATGAAAATTCAAAATAAAATTATTATGAATTAAATAGACAATTAATTATTTGTTTGCATATAGTTTGAATATAGGATCTGGAATCTAAAAAACTCTAGTAAAGTAATTTCTTTGTTTAGTAAAAAACTCCGTGACGGGGAATTGAACCCCGGTCTCCCGCGTGACAGGCGGGGATACTCACCACTATACTATCACGGACCTATTTTTATTATTTAACCTTTTTGAATTAAATTTGATGATTATTTTATCATTGATCTACTTACAACCAGTGTAACCACAGAACTAAGTTTAATTGGCATAGATAAAACTAATTTTTAAAAAAGATTAAAATTAGCATTTAAAAAAAAATTTAATGTTGTTTTTAAAAAACAGTTCACGGTCATTTTTATTATATAATAAATATTTTGATTACTTAATTAATGATCGAAGTTAAAGATGTTAATTTTTTTAAATTAAAAAATAAAATTGAAAACATATTTTATATGATTAAAAATATTTTCCCGTGCCGGGAATTGAACCCGGGCCTTGACGGTGAGAGCGTCAAATCCTAACCACTAGACCACGCGGGATCTATCCAAATTAGAATTAATCCTGTTTCTAAAAACAAATTCATCAGCTTTAGAAAATTTTAGAAATAGACATAAAATTCATCAAAGAATTTTTGAATTTTATTTTGTTTTCGTAATAAAAAAATTTGTCATTGGATTCAATAATTTTGCACCCCTTTTTTTCAAATATTTGTCATTATTTTATTCCTACTTTTTGTCATAAAAGAAAATGTTTGTTATTATTATAAAAAAAATTGTCAGTAGCTTCTATAATTTTGTTATCCTTTTTATTTTTATTTTGTCAGTTAATAAAAGAAAAAATTGTCATATACTTTCTATAAATTTGTCATATGAATAAAATATAAGCGTTTAATTTTTCTTTGCTAAATCAGAAAAAACTTAGAGAATAATTATTTTATTTATTTGTTAACTGTACCGAGCTAAAGCTCCTTCAGAATAAAAATAAAATATTAAGTTAAGTAAAATTAAAAATTAAAAAATTTAAGTAAAATAAAATCAAAGAATAAAAATAAAAATTTGAATAAAGTTTGTAAGAATTAATAACCTGGAATAAAAAATAGATATATGATAATGAGAGTTTTAGGTCATTCAGGTTTACATAGTTTAGGTTTCAGGAAAAAAAGAGGTAAGGTAGCAATTTCACAATGGAGTCGGGTATTCGATATTTCTTGATTCGAAACCCGCTTTGTATTCATCCATCAGTCTGACAACCAATGGAATGGAATAACTCAGTCCTGTCCCAACATATCTCTCACTCAACTCAAGAAGTCGATTCGAGACTGTCAGTAATTTAAGTTTATCAAAAGCCTCCTGATGCATGATGCTGGAGGGAGTATCATATTTTAATCTGAGGATAGATCTGACTGCTGTATTCTGAATTGCTTGTAACTTTTTGATATTATTTTCTAAAAATGAATTCAAGCAAGGAAACGAATAGTCTAGAATTGAACCAACTAAAGATTTATAAATATTTCCCAACGTTTTTTGATTAAGACCCCATTTTTTGTTTGACAGAATCTTAATTAGATTTAGCCTTGTATTGCAACTTTCTTTTATTTCGTCAACCAGTGTATTGAAATTTAATTTAGAATCAAATTTAATACCTAGAAACTTTATTTCTTTCTGGCTTTTTATTCTATTTCCATAAATTTTTAAGTTAAGATTATCACTTTCTTTCTTGTACTTAGAGAATATTACTGAACACGACTTTTCAGCTGACATCTTCATTTTCCACTTAATTAGCCATTGTTATAGCTAGATCATCTGCAAAAAGAAGAGAGTATTCATTATTTGTTTTGTTTCTTTTAGGGATATCATTAATATAAATGCTAAATAAAAGAGGACTAAATAATCTTAATATTTTTTTTTAAATATTTAGTTTTTTTGTCAAAGTGTAAAGATTAGAATATAATGAAGCAAGCGCAATATACAGAATCAATTAAAAATTATATTTGAAGGCGCTAAAAATATATTAATAGATTTCAAACAAAATAGCAGTTTTTGATAACCAAACTCAGCCTTTCGATACCTTACATTTTTTTTTAATTCACACGCCCTAATTAAAAATTAAGTTTGTGATACTTAATTATTTGAGAGAGTTATCACGAAGGTTTAATTAAATTCTAAAAATTCTAAATAAAATTTCATAATGGTAATGGTAAATAAATTTTAAATTTAAAAATATTAATCATTAGAAAAAATGCTCGTCAAAACCTTTCTTTATTTGACATTGTTTATTTACAATATTTTTACCCATTCTTGAAAAACTTTTTTCAATTAATAGTTAAATTTAATGTACGATATAAAAGTTTGCTATTAAATATAACAAGGTTTTACCTGTTGCTCCGCTGCCAGAATAATAAAAATAAAAGAAAAAGAAATTAGTATTGATTATTTAATTGATTGATTTATTTTATTTATTATATTGAAAAATTCTTATCAAAAATTGATTTAAAAATTTTTTTTTTATAAGTGTTGATTAAATGATTTGATGAATATTTCTGTACAGTATGTCACAAAAAGTTAGAATCAAACTTTTTTTTCTATTTGGTTTTTTTTGTTCATTATTTCGTTAACTCAGCTATTTCTCTTTCAGTCTTTGTCTGATTTTTCAAAAAACATGCAATTTGCCATCTCTGTTGATCAGCTATTTTATTTTTACCCATTTTTTTTCTATTTTGTCAGATTTTTAGGTAGTCTTACTTTAAAAAAGCTACTATTTGAAAAAAATTCATAATTAACGATCTTTTTAATTGCAAAAATATTTAACAATATTTTTATTTTTTTCAACTTGATTCTAACTTTTTGAGTACTGCGCAAACAACATTTCTTATAAGAAACACATGAAAAAACTTGAATGGATGAATTTCAATGAATTTGAATGTTTTTTTCTTTTCTTAATTTTTTTAATTAAAATTTATTTTTAAGTTGTAAAAAATTAATATTTAATATGTAATCTAAAAAAATGGATTAAGACAATTTTAAAAGCACTTTATTCAAATATTAAATTTAAACATTAAGATTAAAAGATTAAAATTATTTTAAAATCACTTGCACTAACAAAAAACTTAGCTTACCAATTTCTGTTGGAGACATGTCTCTTTTTGAAAGCTAGATACGTAGCTCGTATCTAGCTCATTATTGGAAGTCAGCATAACAAATGTTAGAGAACGACCAAGAAAGAATTTCTAAAATTGAAATATTTCAAAATGGATGCCAAAGAGACCCAAAGATACAAGAAGAAAACTTTTAAATAAATAAAAATTTTATTTAAAAAATGCTTAATTATGAATTTCAAAAAATCTTTTTTCAACTTTTTCGCTTAACAATGAAAATGCCTGACGAACAATAAACGAAGACTTGAAATCAAACAATGGCTCAATTGCTTTTGTTACAAATCTTAATTCTTTCATGGCAAACCATAAACTGTTCACTGAAACCTTGTTTACTTCTTCGATTTTTTCCAAGTTTCCATTTCGATAAAAATCGTAAATATACGAATTTTTTTTCATAAGCACATTTTGCAGCGAGTTCGAGAAGCCTCTTAGAAAATATTCGCTATCATCCTGATCTTCCAAAAAACTTTGAACAAATTCAGCAATTTCATTTTCTTTACTCATTAAATAATTTTTCAATTCTCCTACTTCAGGAAGTAGGATAAAAGAAAGTGCTTTTGCTTGTTCTTGGGAAAAAATTTTAATTTTCAAAAAATGGCTCAGAATGATGCACATTAAATCACACATTTCTCCAATTTCTTTGTTCATGACCAACTTATCAAAGCTTGCACTTAAAATGAAATCGATTAGATCAATTGATGCCAGATTTTCATTTCTCAATAAAATCAAGCATTTAACTTTATGAATTTTCGGGTTAAAATTTGAATCTATGTAAGCCTTGGACATCAAATATTGAATTTTTATATAAACGCTCTTTTGAGCGTTTTTCAGCTCATAATTGCTGCTGAGACGAGCAATCGGGTTTTTTAAAAACGATTCGAAAATCTTCATTACTTTTGGATCATAAAATTGCATTGATGAAAATTGTGTAATTAATTTTAAATTAAGACTGAAAGAGCCTCTAATATTAGAAGTTTTTGAAGCAATAACATTTTTAATTTTGTTCTTGGGCACTCCAAAAAATACAATGTTTCCTATTGTATCAAATCCACGTCTGCCAGCTCGACCGACCATATGCCGGTAATAAATAGGATTCAAGTAGCACAAGTCACTTGGTATCACCACTGTTTTACATGGCATATTAATTCCTAATGTGATTAAATCAATAAAATTTCTATTCAAAAAACATAAATTTAAAAATGATTACCCAAACTTAGGGTTTCGGTTGCAAAAACAACCTGAAGATGTTTTTTTCTGAATAGACATTCCACCGAGCTTCTAAATTTGGTATGATAATTGGCATGATGAACGCCAATTCCTCTTTTCCACGCCTCGAAAAAAATCTTTGGTATTTCCCTGTATCTATGCATTTTTATTTCACTTTCTATCTCAGAATTCGCCATTTGATATTTTGGGTCTAAAAAAGAGTACTTGGATCTATCAATCAAAGGAGGCATTTCACATTCCTCTTCTTCTTGCTGGTCTTGGTCATCAGAGCATTTGTTACGCTTTTTTTTCAAATTTTTCACCACCTTTTCCTCATTTTTGATACTCTCCATGAAATTCTTGTCCGATTTTTCTAAATTGATCAAATATTCAGTCAAAGCTACTGCCATTTGGTCACATCCATCGCAAGAATTTAAAAATATAATTGCAGGAAGCATTTTAGACTTGTGCAGTAAATTGATTAAATCGGGAATATTCTTAGCAAGCCATTTGGGAGAATTTGCATCAAGGTCTATTAGCGAAGCCTTGTCTTCGCATTGTTTGTTTATATCGGAAAAGAAAGTTTCAATCTCAGACTCGGTCAATTTTCCAGCTTTGAACCAGGTTTGTAATTTTTGACCAAAAATTTTTCGTAATCTTTAACATCTTTTTTTTTCAATTTAACACAATTTAAAAACTTATTTGGCAGAATTGTTTTGAAAAGCAGTTTTTTTTCCTCATTGACAGAGCAAATTTTTTGCAATGAACTCAAAATTTCGACAATCTCAGAAGCCATTAAATGAAAATCTTGCGACAAACTATTGTCTACAAATTTTTCTTTTGAGTATCCAAACAATTCATGAACTGCTAAAAGTAAAGGCTCTTCAACTTTTTTTTTCGGAACAAATAAAAATTTTTTCAGATCACAAAATCGTTCTTTATGAACAATTTTGTTTATCCTAAGACCTTTGGACTCTTGAATATCTTTTAACCATAGATAAAAATCGTCCAGATTGCCAATAGTTGCCGAAAGAATCAAAACAGGACAATCAACCATGTGGATAATTTTCTCGATACTCTCTGCCATACCAGGATCATTGACAGTTTGAACTTCGTCCAATATTACGTATTTGACCAGTTTAACCCATTCAGCATTCGAATTGTCGCATATCATGCTTTCAAAGCAAGTTGGTACAGTGACTAAAATTTGGCAATTTAAAGGATTATTAATGGCATAATCAGGCATGGACATTGCATAGACACTTTTTTCAAAATTTTTCGGATAAACTTTAGAAAATCGGGCATAGACTTCGGCAGCTACTTGGTTAGCTAAGGCCTTTATGGGGGCCAAAAAAACAACAACATCTTGATGGCTTTGACGCAAAATTTTTTCCATTGCGTAATAGCTAATGAATGTCTTGCCAGATGATGTAGGACAGCCTAATTTATTAAATTAAAAAAAATTCAATTTGTAATCTTTGAACAAATTTACAAATTAGGGCCGATTCATTGCGGTCTACAATATCAAGTAGATCTTTTTGCCACTTATCTGGTTTAAAACAGACTCTTGGATCATCCTTCGAATCAAGAGTCCGTGGCAAATATTGTCCACAATATTTGAGCTGAAACAAGGCGTCATGGTTGAATGTATTTTTTAGATCTTGGCAAAATTTTCTTATTTTTTCCCATTCGTTTTTTGACAGCATCTCATTGGCATAATACTGGCACAAACTCTCAAAGCCTTGATTTTTGAGTAAATTTAACAAATTCAAAGCTTCAAACTCGCTAAGTCTGTTTAGGTTATTTTCTGAAAGCTGATCTAATAAAATTAAAGTATTCATTTTTTTGTTAGTATTGTTTGACTCATAGTTAAGCCATTTTATCTTTAATTTTTGCAGTTCCAACAACGAATTTGGAGAAAGTTGATCTGTTTTAGTCATCGTTAAATTTTTGTCAATATCGTCAAAACATGATATCTTAATATTTTTCAATAATTCTAATTCTTTGCTTTCTTTGATATTTTTTTTTGTTTCTAAATTTTGATTTATGAATTCAAGAGCTTTTTTGTTAATTTTCATGCTAGTCTTGCTATCAGTTGAGTTATGAATTTGGGTAACAATTTTATGATGAAGACTTTTACTAAAATCCAATGAAGAAGCATATATTTCCATATATCTATAATATTTTTGATTTTTTTCAAGGATTTTTCGAGCATTCTGGTTAGCATTAGCATTAGGCTTGTAGTGAATTTTTAGCTCCCAATTGAAGCTAGTATCACAATTTTTAAACTCAACGCTAGCCAAAGATATCGGATTATTATTTAAATCAGTGTGATTATGCTCAAGTAAATTGGCTACATGATGGTTGTTAATTTTATAAATTTTAATAAAATTTGTGTCTTTTTTGATGGAAAATGTAGGCTCAGGAGTCATTTGTTGGTATTTATCTAATGCAATATCAATGGCTTTTTCGCCCATGACAATAGAAGAGAAAACATTCATGTTCCGGAATCTAAGGTCATCAATTAGGGCAGCTTGAATTCTATTTTTGACGCATATTTGGTGCATCAAATTATACTGAGTGCCGAGTTCCTTAAAAATATCAACTTTACTTACCAAAAATAAACTAATGTTATTTTCAGTAAGAAAACGAGTCCATTCCTTACTATCCCAATCTGACAGTATGTCAACTCTTACTCCAAAGTTGAGAAAGATTTCCACAAGACAATCACTCAATCGCTTTGATTCTCGCCTAAAGAATACAACTCGATAATCTTCAAGGTTGCATTCTTTCAAATTGT
Organism: Brachionus manjavacas; assembly: GCA_019054805.1. NCBI lineage: Eukaryota > Metazoa > Rotifera > Eurotatoria > Ploima > Brachionidae > Brachionus > Brachionus manjavacas. The sequence continues at coordinate 7,294,359 of JAHQIY010000003.1, read as the reverse complement.
TGAAGAATTTTGCTAAGTTTCGATTTATTACAGATGGAGAATCCGCAGAAATGTAGTTAAGCAATGAATCGCCCTCGATTATTATAGTACCAAAGCCAGCAAAGCTGTATCCAATATCAACAAAGTCGAAGGCTCTGGAAAAGAACCACTCTTTAAAACAAATGCTCATTTCTGTCTAAAAAATCCAAAATTTCAATTAAATTTAAAAGAATTTACTGAACCAATTTTTCAAATTTTTAAAAATTTTGATAAACTGTTTTAAAACGAGTAAATATTCATCTAAGAATTTTAATTAGATTTAAAAAACAAGAGGAAAATAAAATATAAAGTTATTATTTGGACTGATTTTTCATTACATGTACAAAGAAAATTTGTTAAAGAGGAATTCTAAAAATAAATTTTTGAAAAGATGATTAATTCAGGGCTTAAGCGAGAAAAAAACTTGACGATTTGATTTATATAGCGTTGTGTTGAATCAAAAAAGAACCCTCTTAAACTAAGAAATCTATAATATTTTTTTTGTTTAATACATTTATAATAAATTTTATTCAATTTTCATATGTTTATTATTTATTTCAGGAAGAATATTTTTCAAAAGCTACTTTTCAAGATTATTTTATGTCAGAAAATATAAGATTAACTGGATATTAACAAATCAATAATTTTTTAATGGATCTGTAACAAAATTACTGAAAAATTAAAAAAAATTTATTGTGCCGACGATTAGCTCAAGAAATTTAGTAATAATTATTATAATTTATTATTTGGAAAATTTAATTTAATTTAAAATTATGTGAATTTTTTACTAAAACAATTAAAAAAAAACATCTTCTAGAAAATAAAAAATAATAATTGTTGGCACGGGGAAATACTAAGATATGTTGGCAATTTCAAAAAATAGTATTTGAACAATAAATATTTTGATTACTTAATTAATGATCGAAGTTAAAGATGTTAATTTTTATAAATTAAAAAATAAAATTGAATACATATTTTATTTGATTAAAAATATTTTCCCGTGCCGGGAATTGAACCCGGGCCTTGACGGTGAGAGCGTCAAATCCTAACCACTAGACCACGCGGGATCTATCCAAATTAGAATTAATCCTGTTTCCAAAAACAAATTCATCAGCTTTAGAAAATTTTAGAAATAGACATAAAATTCATCAAAGAATTCTAAATCTTTTCTTATTCTAACCCATCAAAGTATTTCAGTTTTCACGACAAGATTTTTTTTAAATTATTGACTTCATTAAAATCATAAGTAAAATTCTTTTTCACTTTTTTAATAGAAAATTAAATTTGAGAATAAATTGGTTAATTTTTTTTATAATAAAATAATTAGATATTTGGTATTTAATTTTTCTTCGCTAAATCAGAAAAAACTTAGAGAATAATTTTATTTTATTTTTATTTAAATATTTAGTTTTTTTGTCAAAGTGTAAAGATTAGAATATAATGAAGCAAGCGCAATATACAGAATCAATTAAAAATTATATTTGAAGGCGCTAAAAATATAATAATAGATTTCAAACAAAATAGCAGTTTTTGATAACCAAACTCAGCCTTTCGATACCTTACATTTTTTTTTAGTTCACACGCCCTAATTAAAAATTAAGTTTGTGATACTTAATTATTTGAGAGAGTTATCACGAAGGTTCAATTAAATTCTAAAAATTCTAAATGAAATTTCATAATGGTAATGGTAAATAAATTTTAAATTTAAAAATATTAATCATTGCCACAGGGATCAGTATTAGGTCCTTTATTGTTTGGAATTTTTATAAACGATATGCCTTAGGTTGTAAATTGCCTTTGTAAGCTTTTTGCAGATGACACAAAGTTAATCTCAATAAAAAGAAACCCAATTGACCTATGGTTATCAACAATATGGTTATCAACAACAAGTATTTTAATATTAATATAACAATGAATGGTAAGCCATTAGAGAGTTCTAAAAAAGAATGGGATTTGGGTATTGTCCTTTGTTCAACAGTTTCATAATGGTAATGGTAATGGCAAATTCAGCCTCCACTGTTCTCTGGCAATTGAGCAAGGCCTTCAAGTTCTTGTCTATTAAATCGTTTAATCGTTTTTACCCATTCTGAAAAAAATTAATAAAATGAAAGATCAGTTTGAATTTATCTCTTTTTTTTGAAAATTAAACTAGTTTTTCTCCAAAATTTTTACATTTTGTGAAAATTGAATATTTTTATATTTTTAAAAATCAGATCCCCAATTAAACACGACTGACCCCTATTTTCTTTGAAGAAAATACAACGAGCTTTCTAAAAATGTGTCTTTTTAAAATTAATACTTATAAAATATAAAAATAGATTTTATGTTTTAAATTTTTAATTTTTTTTAAAAATAAATAAAAATAACTTTTGAAAATATTTTTGCTTTGCGAAAAAATTTGGGGGTCAGAAAATGAATGAATAAAATCAAAAATTCAAAAAATCAAATTCAAAATTTTATTTAAATAAAGAATATATGACAGGAAATAAAAATACTTAAGTAATATATTTTTATCTCGATTGAATAGCCATTACTTAAACTGTTATACATAAAAATACTATTTTTATGGTTAAGAAGTTGTTGTTTGATTGAATTTTGATTGTTTATCCGAGAAAATTCATCTCCAATATCAAAGTAATCATTTTCATAAGTATTTTGATCATAATAATATTCACCATAATCATAATAATATTCTTCATTATTATATAAATTTCGCATTTGATTCATTTTATCGTAAATTAGACCATTTTTTAGGTATTCGTTGTATATATAATCAGGTTTTAATTCAAAATTATCAAATTTTTTTATGTCTTGCTTTATTGATTCTTCCATAACCTTTTTACTGGTGATAATATTCGAATTTTTAAAGTAGAAATTCTTTTTTATCAGCTTGTTATTCAAGTATTTGTTAAGCTTTTTATTGAAAAATTTTAAAATTTCGCTTTGACGGTTAAGAGTTTTTTTCAATCGAGCTGGATAATCTTTTGACTCTTCATTTACAGATGGGCTCCCTGTATAACTCTTGATTTGACTTTAAATAAATAAATAAACGCGAATTTAGTTTGAGTAAAATTCACAAATTTTTAAATAGATACCACAAATATAAATGATCTCAGACAAATATTATAGCCTGAATATAAAAATTACACTTAAGTAAATAAATAAATCATTTTTTATCCTCTTTGACCCTTTATTTTTAAATTTGAAAAAAACGATTTTTTATTAGAAAATTAATAAGAAAAAAATTTTCTTCTACAAAATCTATTTGTGCAAGTCCAGAATATTTTTGAGCTCAAAAACATGAATCAATTTCAAAAAGATCAAGAAATTATTCAATTTAATTGATTAAAGTATTTCGAAATCGTGCTAAACATGTGCAAGTCCATTTAAGCTTGAGTTTTTTTCCAAAATTTAGAAAATATTTTTTTGAATTTTAAATTTTATCCAGCGCTTTAAATTGAATAAAAAGAAAAATTAGAAACATTACAAAATTATTAAAAATTATTTTGGAAAAAATCTCAAGTTTTTGTGTCGCATTAAACTTTTAATAGCAGTTAGCTTGGAAAAGAACTTGAAACACAACTTTAGAGCATCTGGTGTAAGTTTGGAATGTTTTGACATGAGCGAGATTTAGTGTTGGCGATCGATTATCAATAATCGACTAACTTTAAATTGATTTAATTTTTTAATCGATTATTAAATCGTATAATGTTTCTTAGTCAACTAATAAATAATTTGATCATTAATAAATAATTTATCTCTAAATTAAAAGTTAAAAAAGCAAAAAGTATTTTTTCCGACTGCATTGCACACAACTAATCATCAAATTTCTTCATTTTTGTTAAAATGGATCATAAAAGAAATTTTATCTCGAGAAAAATCCGCCACAAACATCTTTTTTCGAGTGTCAAATAAGTCGATTTAAAATTCGATTAAAAAAATTCGTCGATCTTTAATACTTGGAGTGGAGACGGCGCTGGTGTCTCGGCGGTCAAAATAAAATACTATTTTATTCAAATAATTTGAAAATTACAAAAAAAATATTTATTAATTTATCTTTTAATTTAACTATAATCCGGTCTAAAAAACTCATTTATTAAATTTAAATGAATTATTAATGGTTTTAATTTATGTAGGAGCAAAAAAAATTTTTCTCGTACCTAATTGTTTATAAAAAAAATACCTAAAAAATACATGAAATAATTCAAAATATACCTAGATTAATTTTTGTAGTACTTAATTATAAAAAATTTATTATTAAACAAAGACTTTTTAAATTCTTATTAGTTACTAGTTATTTATTTGTTTTCTAAAATAATAATTGATAAATTGAATATAACTAGTAACTAATAAAAATTTAACTATTTTATGTTTTAATAAATAAAAAGTCCGACTCTGAATCGTAAAAATATCAGTCGGTCCATTAAATCCACTAAATTCAATTAAAATTTTTTATTATATAAGTTTTCTTACCTAGCTATAGCTCCTTCAGAATAAAATACAAAATACAAATCTCAAATAAAAAAGTCAAAATAAAGTCAATTTAAAATTTATTTATTATTAATTTACTTCCTTTCTAAAATATTTTGCTAATGATAACTAAAAGCTAATTATCAATTGATTAATAGTTAAGAATTATTGACAACTAATATTAAAATAGTAAAATTTTGAAAAAATCACATTTCTTAATTAGATCTTATCAAAAAATAGTTAGGTATAAAAAGTTTATTAGCAATAAAAAAAAATTATTTTATAAATTTATTAAATAGCTGATTTGGAAATAAAATCAGATACGAAAAATAATATTTAAGCTCCTAGATAAATTATAAGCCTGTTTAATACATTTGTGGTATTATTTAGAAAATTTGTGTACACATTTAATGGGCCAAAAATAAATAAATAAAAATAACTTTACTTTTTAAAACTAGTTCCTGACCAGCAATTATCATTATTTGACACAGGGGTGATTGCTTTACAAGCATCAGAAATTAAAAATTTCCACATTCCATTTATTTCTTTTAAAAAATTCATCACTTTGAAAAAATATTTATGCATGTCCAGTCCGTTTGAGCTGGTAAATCTTTTATTATAAGAAATTTTTTTAGACGAATTTAGTTCTAAAAAATTGTCCCTAATGGTGTAATTTTGGCATGCTTCTAAAAGTTCGCTAATTATTATATGTCTATTTGTATTAAAATAAGCAATTCCATCAATAAGTTGATATTTTATTTCGTTAACTGTGTTCGGAAAGTTAACTGTATACTCGATATGAAATGATAATTTGTTCATTAAGACTTAATAATTAAATTTAGAGTTATAATTAAGAAAAAAGATTCTGCTTACTCAAAAATGAACTCCATAAATTATCAAATTTTGCGAGATCAATTGAGAAACAAGTCTTGTATGCTTGGATACAAGTTTGGTAACAGGGTTTAATGCTAATTTTTTCATGGTAAAATTCATCTGATGTACACAAAGAACATGATGTCATTCTTGTAATCAATTTTTGACACTCTCTAGATGGATTTTCTAATTTGTTCATAATCTCAAGAAGAATATCTCTAGCTCTTGTGAGGCCAGTACTAAAAAACTTAGCTGATTCCAAAGATAGTTTTATTTGGCTTTCCATTTCGCTGATTATATCAGCGCCGAATGGTTTAATAAAATAAAAATTCTTGACAACACACGAATAGCTGATGTTATGCTGTGGTATCGTGCTATTCAAATTTGCTGTGAATAAATTTAAAAAAGTCTTTGATAAAATTTCACTCAAATTAATCTGGTATTCACTAAAGTAACTTCTAAGACTTGAATAGAAATCAGAAATTATATTGCCATTTTTTTCGACATGACCTGAATCAGAGTTATTTAAAAGCAATAAAAGTTCATGAAAGGACTTTTCAAGGGATCCTTTGACTAAGTCTATTTTTGAAAAAAAAAATTCATTTAATTGTTAGACATTTATAAATTGAAAATTTACTATCAAAATTGGCTGTAAATTCTACGAATGAATTTCTTATCGGTTGAAGAGTTGCAAAAAATTGGGATTTAAAAAATTTTTTGTTTGCCGAATCAACAAGCTTTGGTTCAATACTTTGATAGCAGCATTTTGAATCTGAAAAATTGCAGATTTCCAGATTGCCTAATTGATAAAAAAAAATAAATTTATTAGTTTAATGAAAGTAATAAAATGAGACTTGCGCAAAGTCAGAAAAAAATTCATTTCAAAGTCAAATCGTTTGATCTGACTTGAAATTTTTATTTTTGATCCTGATTTGAATTGATTTTTTTTTTCTGAAAATATTCATTTCATTTCAAAGTCTTTGACATAAATGAGGCTGCTTAAATAAATACAAGGAACAGCAAAAAATTCATCTGGATGATTGAATAGAATGAAATATCTTAGTCTTTAATATATATGATTTACCATTATATTTAAATAAAACTTAAGATATTTACTTTTAGTACCATTATTACATAATTTTACAGTAAAAATAAAGAATTCTACGTAATCCAATATCCATTACTATAAACTGGATTAGAAAATTTTTGGGTTGTTCTTGGTAACGCCGAGTCCGAATATGTAGATGCATTTAATAGAGTCCCACAAGGAACAGTACTTGGTCCTATGCTTTTCACTTTTTTTATCAATGGCATGTTAGAGCTGTTTAGAAACAATTGCAAAGCCTAAGCGAATGGCGCAAAAATCATCTCTGAGATCCCAAGCATAAATTATATTAAAAAATGTAAGATGATATTGATAATGTGTCCACATGGTCAAATAAATGGTCAACTAAGTTAAACGCAGAAAAATGCAAAGTTGATCATTTTGAAAATCAAAACAACTCAAGTCATTATGTTATAACATTCGGGACTAAAGACTTAAAGTGGGATAATCAAATCAAGAGCTGTTTCACTAAGGAAAATAAAGTATTAGCAATGATTAAAAAGAGCCTTAAATTTAAGAACGCGAGTAACATAAAGCTGTTGCACACATCCCTTGTTAGACCTCACTTAGAATATGCAATAAGTAGTTGGTGTCCATATCAAGAAAAAGACATTAAAAAGTTGGAGAAAATTCAGAGAAGAGCAACAAAACTGATTTCTGAGTTTAAAAATTTAGAATATAAAAAGAGATTAAACAAGATGGAATTGTCAGATTTACCAACAAGAAGGACCCGAGGTGACTTGACATAATTTTATAAGATAACAAATGGCTATGAGATCTTGGTAAATTTACATTTTTTCAGTAAAATTTCATAAATTTGTGAAAATGTATTAAAAATTCTTTAGCCAAATCAATTCTGTATGCGTGGTTGATACCTTTGACACTTTTCAGCATCGCATTTTGCACCAATTTAAATAACAAAAAAAATAAACTAGCAAAAATTAAGTTAATTAAACTAAATTTAAGTTGGTTTGTATTCACTTCATCGGAGCCTAGAAAACTAAAAAAAAGCATTGTACAATTTTTCAGAAAAAAGATTTAAGTATAATTAAAAAAAATTGCCATAATTTTTCCCATTTTATATAGTACAAAAAACAATATGTCTCAAACAAAATAGTCAAATGAATGAATGGTTCATTTGGGTGACATTTTGGCCAAATTTTCAGATCAAAAATTTGAAGAAGCTTTCTTGTCTTAACTGATTTAATCCAAGTTACTGATTTAAGATTCATTTAGCACCTTAATATTTTTAAATTGATTAGATTGTTTTTTTAATAAAAAAAATTCAGAAAAAATTATAATTATTTAAATAAATATTTAATTTTTGATTTTGTCGTAATAAATAAAACCAAATTAGATATTTTGATTCAATTCAAATTTCTTACAGCTTAAATCTTTATAAAATTTTAATTAAAAAAAAAACTATTTAAATACAATTCTTACTTTCTTGATAATCTTCTCTTGATACTCGAGTGACATTATATTGGAACTCGAAAAATTTCCATGTTTTAGTGCACGTTTCATTGAGTGCAAGGAATTGTTTGTAATTGATCAAGTTTGTGCCAATAAATAAAATTTTACAAATTAAAACGAAATAACTTAAAATCATCGCTTTTGATCTATTTTGGGTACCATTTCATCTAGGACCAAAACAATATTGAGCAACTGGTAGAAAAAAAATCAAAATAGAACAAATGGTTTGTCATTTATATTTAAGATTTGATTGTTTGCAGAAAGAAAAGAATTTAAGTTAATCAATCAAAGCCAAAAAATACCCATTGCATGAAAATATTCTTCAATATTTGTGTTTATTTCAGAGTTATTCTTTATTTATACAATTTGATATTTTTCTTATGAATATATTCAACTATTACGGATCTATTCGATTCTCTTGAGCAATTTTTTCTTCAACTTATGCTTTCTACAATCTCAGTGATCTTTAAGAGTATCTTATCTCAAATCAAATTTAGGCCCAATATTTAATGTGTTTCGAACAGAGTAAATTGTTTGTTTCGAAAGCAAGTTGGAATCTAGCAATTAGTTATTCAGGTTAATAAAAGTCTGCTTGATATAGTCGAGCACTTGGCGAGCATTTGGGCTTATTAAATGATATATTAAAACTGTTTTAATCTAAACTAAACTTAGATTTGAATACTAAATAAATTACGAGTATTTTATACGAAGATAAAATGGATGTTACTAAGGTATATTTTGCTCAATTCTATAAACCGTTTAATTTACTCGAGCAGTGGCATTTATTTAATCAAAAAAAATTTAATCAAATAATTACGCTGGTTTACAATAATACAAAGATAAATAATTAATTTTAATTTCGATATAAATCATAGTTGCGAAATTCAGTACAAATTGAAAAAAAATATTTCCTTTTTTTTTAAATTAAAATAAAAGATTTCAAATTTTTTCGTTTGACTGAAAAGAAGGACCAGCAGATGAAAAATTTGTTTCGAAAAAATTGAAACATAGTGCAACTTCCAATATACCATGAGATAATTTTTATCATGATCCAAAATGACAAAAATTAAGGTCTGTACTTTTTAACACTAATTAAACTTCACCAATATAAATTTATTTATATCTAAATAAAATCAATTTCAGTAAATAAAACGACTTTATTAAGATAAATTTTTTTTTATATAAAATAGATGTTTTCAATTTTAAAAAAAACTTTATTTTTATCTCAAAAAAATTTAAATATCTTTAAATGATTTCTAAACTCCAAAATTCTGGGCGCATTTTTCTTTGATATATCTTTATCTAGAAATTGCTTGAGTGTCCATTCCTTGAACAAAATTATTATCGGATTCACTTTGCAAATCAAAAAAGGCCTTTTGTTATCACAGAGTTTTTTTAAATCAAGAAAACCGCTTTTTTAAAAAAATTTATTTTAAATGCATAAAGCATTGTTATTAAGTAAATTCTGTTCATGTTCTATTGATTAAAAAGAACAGACCTAAATTTTTGTCATTTTGGATCATGAAAAAAATTATTTTATTTCTTTATTTTATCTTATATTTAAATTTTTCTATAAAGGAAAATTTTTTGAACTAAATTTTCAAACACCACTTAAATCAAATTTTTCAATAAATTTTTTTTTTTTAATAATTTATTATTTTGTATTCTGGATTGGATTATGTTTTCGATTTGGCTTATTAAAATATTGCGAATCTTTTTATTGAAGCATATCCACTTGTTTATTTATATAGTCAAAAAATTAAAGAGGGACCCTCCGTCATTAGAAAATGGAGCTTGAATTTTATTATTGTTTTAATCTAAAAATAAAAAAAAATGAATTTTTTAATATTTTTATTTCTTAATATTTGGTGCTGCACCAAATGCATAATTCAAAAAAAAAATATTTTTTACTTTAAAATCGAGTCTTGATGACGCATTAAACTAAGGCTTTCAGTGTTTGATGCGGACCTAAACGCGTGATTACGCTATTAGAGCATGCGCTCAAAGTTATTATAGCATGGACCAGATGTACTTTTGTGCATGGTCCAAAGGCGTGTTTTAACTTGTGATGCAGCATAATCGAACGAGGGAATACGGTAGTTTTTCTCAGTTAGATAAAAAAATTAAAATTTCAGTTAGATTTTCGATATAATTAGATAAGTTAAAAAACTAAATAAATTATTAATTTTTTTTATTTTAAAATTTTAGGAATATTTTTTTTGATCAAGATTTGGTCAAGTAAGTTTACAATTAAATTTTTAATACATACAAAAATTAAAATAAATTTTTTTTTATCTTTAAGGATCCTATTTTATAAGCCTTAGAAATAGAATTCTAGTCTTAAAATTTACTTAAGAGAATAACAAATTAATTTGAGTGAAATTTAATCTTTGAAAGCAGCTGATTTTTCCGAATTTAAAATTGATAAATTGATTTATTTTTAGCTTAGATAATTAATTCTGTTAATAAATTCATTATATTTTAGGATTTTATCAAAAGCAATTTAAATGATTAAAAAAAATTTGTTCGAAATCTGAATTTGATTCTTTACAACCTAGAATAAAATTAAGATCAGTCGAATCAATTATAATACAAAAATTTAATATTAATTTTTTTTAATTTTTCAAGATTTTGAAAGGTTATATTCCATTTTTGACAGCCAAAACTATTTTGGTGAGCTTATCTAAGAAAAATTTGCTTTATTGGTCATCGTATTCTAAAAAAATAATCTTCACTCTTCAGTCATTAATTTTAGTATATAAAAAGTAAATAAAAAGCTATTTAAAATTTTTAAATTTTATCCAAAACAAACTAAATTTGATTAAATGTTTGATTCCTAAAGAAATTCAATGAAAAAAATTATTTAATATTAGTTATTTCATTTAAATAAAAAAAAATTGTTTTCAAGGGTTTTTGATGTAATTTTTAGGACAAATTTAGAAGTGTGGAAGTTCTTAACAAAACGATGGTCAATTGCTTATAAAAATAAATATCTTCCAAGCAAACTTTTCTTAGATAAGCTCACCAAAATAGTTTGATTGTCAAAAATGGAAAACAACCTTTCAAAATCTTGAAAAATTAAAAAAAATTAATATTAAATTTTTGTATTATAATTGATTCGACTGGACTTAATTTTTTTTTGCTTGTATCAAATTCAGATTTCGAACAAATTAATTTTTAAGCCTTTTTAATTGTTTTGATGAAGACAAAGGAAAAGCGAAAATTGTTAAAAAAAATGCAATAAAATAAATTAATCATCTTAAAAGATAATGAAATAATAACAAAATTAATTATCTAAGCTACAAATAAATCATTTTATTAATTTTAAATTCGGAAAAATCAACTGCTTAGAATTTGAAATCATAAAAAAGTCGATTGTGTTAGAGATACAAATATAAATTTCATTTAATATTATCACTTTATAAAATTTGAGTATTGATTACTAAAATTATATTACTGATAAAATTACTAGGAAAAAAAAAATCTTAATATTTTTATTTTTTAATTGAATGAGTTTAGATTTTGAATTAATTTGAAACAGTCTCTCACTTTCTAAAAATTGATTCAGATATTTAAAAAATGAAGATCTAAAAATAATTCAAAAAAAGAGGAAAATTGGTTAAATAGAAAACGAACAGAAATACTTTAATTTAGGTACCAATAATGCTTTGGAAACAAAGAAAAGAATACAAAAATGCTAACAATGTCATTCTCTAATTCTCTTTTTTTTGTGATCTGTTGATAGCATTTTGGAAAAGACCCAAAAAAATCTTTAATAAAGTAAACAAAGCGTCCGTGTATTAACTCATGGAACTCAAGATAATTTCAATTGTTGTAAAATATTAGTAAAATAATTCTTTCTAAATTTTAATAAAGTAAATTTTTAAATTAAAAAAATCAATTTAGTCTGAAAACTTGATGAGGCCGAACTAAATTTGAAAATTTATAAACTTTTCGACTTTGACCACAATAAATAATTTTTCTTTAAATGCAAAAAAAAGCCTTTAAAATAATTTATTGAAAACTTTTACAAAAATATAACCACTAATCAAGTTCTAAAAACTGATTAATTATTTAAAAACTTTTGGTCGAATATTATTATTTAAAGTTGTCAGGAAACTAGGTGAATTATTTGATTTATTTATTTTTTCGAACTGATTTTTCAAGTGAGTATTGCCATTTACAAACGCTGATGAGAACAAAGTTGCGGAATTGGTAGAGTTGTTCAACAAAGATGAATTAAATTCATTTGTGGCCATATTCGGAACATTGTTAGCCGAAGCAGAAGTGTGCAATTTAATTGAAGTTTTTTGGACTGAATCCTTTTGGTTTGATTGCTTTCCAAAAAATTGCTGCTGTTGGTTAAGAATATGCGACTGAATTTTGCTCGTTCTTCCGCCTTTTCGATTCAAATCTCTTGTAAAATTCTCAACTATTTCGTTTGTATTTTTACTGTTATAAAAATTGTATGGCGCTATAATATTTGCATTGGACATTATCTGAGCACCTGCCGTATTTAGAATTCTACGCTCACTCATTTGTTTGCTAAGTGTTTTTGGTATATAGTCCATCAGAGATTTTGTGTCATTATTTTTAAAAAAATCCGCCGATAGCATTTTTTGCTCTTCTTGCTTACCATGGTCTTTTCCTTTTGATCCCTGGACAAAGGACTGTGTAGTCTTGATACGTCTATTCGATTTTATTGGAGTTACTTCAGCTAAATTAAAAAAATAGCCAAATTTAATTTATCTTGATTTTTAAAATACTCAAAATATTTCGTTTGATAAATTCTTCAATCATTGGCTTAGCTTCTCTAGGTGGCAAGCTTTCTTCATCGGCCTCAGCTTCATCATCACTTGCCTCTCCATCTGATTCGGATTTTTCATCTGTAAATAAATTTAAATTTAAATTTAAATTTAAACAAATTTCAATTTAGCAAAAAAAATTCTTAAAATTGGATTCAAATTCTAACGAAACTATTTAAGATTTATTTAAAAACTAAAATTCTAACAAAAATGTATTTTCAGAAAGAAAAATGGCTACATTTCTGAAGAATCCTAAGTTATATCTGCAAGCAAATTAGACACTGAACAAGACTTACTTAGCTGGGAATTTAAGAAAGTGAACGGTCGATATTCTTTTGGTGTGTTAGGAATTAAATTTTAATAAAAATAAATTAAAAAAAATTTAATTACTTGCTAAATTTTTCAAAAGGAAAAGATCGGACAATTTTTTCCGATGATGTTCACATAGATGACTATGCGGATGAAGAGTTCCTGGTAAGTTAACTTCATTTGGAACAGTGTACCGAAATGTCATAAAATTTGGATCTGTCTGAAATTGAGCTGATTCTGTATCGAGCTGTAATTGTATGGCCTGTGATGAATATTTTTTAATAATTAAAAAGGTTTAATAACACTTAATTACATTTGGATTGATTTTTTTTGTAATTCTTTCTTCATTACGGTCAGCCAAAGGTTTAGCAGATCTGAGTCGAATTAAATTACGTGGATTTGAAGAATCACTATTCAAAGAAGGTTTCAGTAGCTTCTTTTCGGTTTCCTTACAAATATAAAATTAGAAATGATGAAAAAAGCGAAGATTAATTTTCCTTGAACATAAGCCTAGTCGAAAAAAGCAAAATTTAAGTAAGCTTTCACCCAAAATTAATTAAAAAAAGGCTTAAGATTCAAGGCGATTTTGAGGTGAGCTGTAAAAATAATTTTTAAAAAATGATAAAAAAAGCTCTTAGTGTCTTTACCGTCTGTGATATCGGTGGTTTTAAGTAATTTTTATAATTTTGTTTTTTAAGCCTTTTTGATTTTAACTTTTAAATAAATGTGCATTGTGAAAATATTTATATGACAAGAAATTTTTTATGTTACCAGAATATAGCGATGTTTGCTTTGGAGCTTTAAAGGTTGAAAAATAATTTAGCCAAATTTTTATTAATTAATTAAAAACGTTAAAAAGACAAAATAATTTAACGTTTTAAGTTATAATTTTATTTTGATATTTATAAATCTATTAAGTAAAAATTTGAAATTAAAATTTACTTTCAAAAGAGTTTCATTTGACTGTTTGCTAGTAATTACACTAATATTTTGATTTGGTTTTTCTTTTTTTTCCTTCTTAAAAAAAAAAAAAATATCAAAAAATATCTGAAAATTTTTTTGAATCGTGTTTAATAAATGTTTAATTGGCAATTTAAATCTAAAAAGCTTATCATGTGACTTTCGAAGTCTTTAAAAATGTTATTTTAATTTAGTTTTCAAAATTAGGAAATCACATCTAGTGTTTTCAAAATTATTTAAGATTTTTATATTCAATTTTTTTTAATTTTTTTATTTCTGCGTAAAATTTTTTAAGATGATTGCTGCAGTTGATATCTAATTTTAATAATTTGTATCATTGAGAACATTCAATCACTTCATCACTTAAATTTTTCTTCAGCAAATACTCTGCAAGTTAATTTTGATAACTTAAAATATCTGTGCACTTTTTAGAATGTTTTTATCAAAATCAACAATGCCAATCAAGCGTAATTCCGAAGTTTAGTTAAAATTGTTTAAAAAAAAAGCATTACTTTAGCAAAAAATATCAAGAGTGACATAAAATTCGAAAAATCAAAATTTTCTTTCTGTTCCAAATGAGCCAAAAACTAAAAGCTATTAAAAATTAGAAAAAATATGCAAGCCGAATTTAAAAGTTTTATTAATTCGATCTTCCAAAAAGACCCATAATTTAAAAGATAATACTCTTGCTGATTTTTTGTTATATTTAAATCGGATAATTACCAGAGTAAAAAGAAAATCAGTGATCAAAATGTCCTGATTATCAATATTTTTTAATCATATAATTTATACTAAAAATACTTGAATTAAAAAATTTTCACGATTTTTTTGTGAAAAATATTCGGGTAGCTAAATTTTAAAATTATTTAATTTTAAAATGCATGCTTGAAAAACGATTTTCAATTTTTTTTTACGATCTTTCAATTTAAAAATTATTTTTCACTTAATTTCGTTTAGAGACTAACCCCCTAAATTTTTTGCAGGAATCAGATTTTAGATATTCAAAATTGGTAAAAATTCAACGAACAAGCTAATTTACCAAAAAAATATAAATTCATAAATTAAAAAATATTGATCTAACAAAGGATACTACATTTGTGACCTAATGTAAAAACAACGACTTATATATGATATTCAATTGAGTCACAGGTCATTGGAAGTAAAAGATTGATATCAAATAGACATACAACAATGAAACGTAGTCAAAATTGGTTCCCCTTTTTATGATGAAAAGGGTTTAAAAAATCATCGCGTAGTGCAGTTTTAATTAACTAATTAACAAAGATTTATTATTTAAAAAGGTTATTCTGAAATTTTCAATTCTAATTTAAAAGTGGAATTTGTTCTATTATAAAAAAAATTATAACTAATTTTCATTTTTTCTTATTTCTTGTTGTTGACCAAATAGAATTTATTAGAGTTACGGATTTAGGTAAATTTCGATTTAATGTGAAAGAATAATAGAAAAAAAGAATATGCGAATTTTTTTGAATTTCATCAAATTTTTAAAATTCAAAAAAGAATTTCATAAAAGTTAAAAAAAAATTACGAGTAATCTTGTATTTTTATGTCTGCACTTTATATTCAATATTTTACCGATAGTATTTAACAATTAAACTACCAAAAATCTACTGAATAAAATATCTAAGTCAAACTAGTTATAAAGAAAAATATTTTTTTGAGGTTTAAATAACATTTAATTCGACTATCACATGATCAATTATTTAAAAAGCAATCGATATCAATTTGAGACAATTGGCTATCTAAAAATAATGTCTCAAATGGTATCATGGGAACATTAGTAAAGCAAGTAAGGCGATGTGTTGGTATTTAACAAAGCCAATCTAATTTAAAAAATCTAAATTGATTAAACTAAAATTATTTTCAATTAAAACCTGTTAAATTGCCAATATTAGTGTTTTAAACGTTTAGGGAAGTGAAGCTGGGAAAACTTGAACGAAAAAATAACAACACAAAACAACATTTTATTATTGATTTAATAAACTCATGTGAGCAATTTATTATTATGGATTATTTGCTTCAACCAGTGTGTTTTAACCAAAAATTACCTCGGTATTAGCCTGCGAATAGAGCAAGCTTACTTTATTCGTTAAATTATTACTAGTTTGAATCGATTCAGCGGCATTACTGTTATTATTGCCGCTACTTGTCTGATAATTATAAACGCTATTTACATTCGTAGTATTATTAACACCGTTTGAATTATTAGAGTTTATTTGATTATTATTAACTAGTCTATTAACCGTCTAATTTTTTAATGATAGTCAAAGATTACAATCAAAGTCGGAACATAAAAAAGGTTTAAATGTTTTTTTTTAAATTACCTGCTCTCTATACTTGGTTACTTGGGGAGTTACTTTTTTAGTTTTGATTTTTTTCTTTTTTTGCTGTCTTATCTTTTATGTTTAGGGTTAAAATAATGAAAAAAATTAAAGTTACTAAATCACTTTTGCAAAACGTTCAAGATGCAACGGGAGTCCGTCATCAGCTGAGCTATCAGATCCAGCATCATCACTAAAGAAAATTAGCTTATAAAAAATATCAACTAAAAAGTTGAGTTGCATGACAGTCTTTTACAATTTAAAATTTATGACCCTTGCTTTAGAAGAAAAAGACTCTAAAAAATAAAAAATAAATAAATTTTAAAATTAAAATCATGTTAAAGTTGACTCGTTAGAGTTCCCTCACAAATAAAAATGAGTAAAGAATTAAATTCAAATTATTTTAACTTTTTTTTGAGAATTTTTACCTTCATTTTTTTTTAATTCTAAGCTTTAAAAAAAGTCCAAAACAATATCTCCATTGAAAATAAATTTTTTAATATAATTGTATTTTCTCGGTATCTTAGATTGCTTTTATTTTTTTTCTATAAATTTTGTTCTTACTTTTGTTATCTTTTATTATTCTGCTGTCTTTAAGATAAAATAATGTAAAAATATAGATTCAAAGACGCAAAGTTGCATTCTATTGTTTAGATGATTTTAGGTTTTTTCATATTTTCAATTAAGTTTTGGACGCGAGACCTGAAAACTCCTTTAGAAAGATGATCGTTTTCCTTTTATAATATTCAATATTTTTGGTCAGATCAATGGTTTGGTGATGAATGAATCCATTTTTTTCCACGTTCCATTTATTTTACTTAATTTGAATTTGAACTCATAACCTCAGGCGCAATATCTTGTTATTTTACATTCTATACACCAACTACTCTATCTCTTCTCTCCATTTTTTTCAAGATTCGATAAGTGCAAGTTTTTTATTTAATAATATTTATTAAAGACCATTAAAGATAATTTATAAATACCTTTTAAATTTATAAAAAAAAGAAATAAGAAAAATAATTTGTATCAAAATTCCAATCTTTTAAACCATTAAATTCCATTTTTTTAAAATTAAATTATAAAAAATTATAAAAAATTTTCAAAAGCTTTTCTTCACTGATTCACTAACTATATTCACTTAAAATGGAAATAAGCCAAAGCTAATTTTTGAAATATTTGAGCTGGGTTTAAACTTTAAGATCGAAATTTAAGAATAAAATTTAGGCAAAACATGATAAAACCTCCACTAATTGAATTGGAGTTTGCAAATTGGCAAATACATTGTACCAGAACCTATTCATTTCAAGATGAAGAACTATAAGCTTTAAATCAAGCTAAAACTGCTTCTAATATTGAAACTCAAGAAACCCTTTTATTAAATTTTGCTACTAATACAATATATTTGTGTCAATTAAAATAATCTCGTGACTCTTTCTTATTTTATTTTATTACTTTTTATAATCATTTTTGTGAATAGTAAAATATATTTTTTACTCGGAAAAAATTTAATTTAATTATGAAGGTATAAAAATAGTTAATGCTATCGAATAAAATGATTGAATTTTTTTTCTTTTATGCAACTCTTATTAGAATTTTGAAGTTTACCTGGACTCTGGTTCATCTTCATCTAATTTTATATTAAGCGAATCGAGATCATTCAGAAGGTTGATTTGGTCTACGTTTATTCCCTGAGACTCTAATTTAGACCTGATTTGTTCTCTCAACAAAGCTTCTATTTCGTTCATGATTAATTTACACTGAAAAAAAAATTAAATAAAAATTCCTAAAAAATAAAGCTAATACTTTGGTCTGATCGGGATCACAATAATCCAAAATGGAATCGCAAAAATGATATGCTAAATGTTCCAAGTCTTTTGAACTAAAATGAAAGCCACTTTTTTGGTTCAATGTAGATCCATTGAACGTAGCTTCCATTGTGAAACTGTTCATTATTCCCAAATTCCACATTACTATTCTACCAGTTCCTTGTTTGCTTTTTTGGATTTTAAATTTGCAGGATTTGTACGAAAACTAAAAATAATTGATAACAATTAAATTTAATAATATTTTTTGTAATCAAAAAAAATTACCAAATCTTTGGCATTTTTACTCATGATCATTGGGAAAACATGCTCTTGAAAACGTTTTTTTGGATTATTGTTATTATGGCAACCGTAGATAAAGACATTATTTTTTCTACTGTGACCGTGTAGATCGCAATAAAGCAGGACTTGTCGCTCTTGGGTCAACTTTTTGATCATTTCTCTTGTGTGCCAAATGCTTGGAAAAGCTTCCTTTAATACTGTTTTATAATTTCGGTTTAAATCCCGACCAGTTAACGAACATCTATAATTTCCAATAATTACACCATCCGGATTGAGCATAGGCACTATTTTGAATATGAATGTGTCGCGTAGTAATTTAGCATCAGGCGAATTGCTGAGTAAAAAGTCCAAAAAGCCTTTCATCATCCAGGAAGAATTGGTTTCGCCCGGATGCACCCGAGCTGTCAAAACAATAGCTCGTTTGCTATTAGACTCTTCTTCGCTCGAAGATGGATTTGTTATGGTCAAAAGATGGACTAAATTTTCGGCCAGTGTTCTGCATAAAATTTTCACTTTACAATATTTATTTTTTACGGGATCTTGTTGAATATCAGCAATGTATTCCTTTTGAATTAAAAAATTAAATTTTTCATTAAAATTAACCCCAAAACTTTTTTACTTGAAGATTGGTGTATGTATATGGATAACAATGCGCAAAATAATAGGTATCGTTTTCATTCGGAAATTTACAAACCCAGGTAAGAGAATAAAGGCTTTTGAGATTACCGTCTTGGTCCTCAAATCTTAAAATTCAAATATTAAAGCTCTAGAAAAAATTTTCTTCAGATTTTTAATTTAATTTCAAAAAAGATTATTTTTAGACTTAAAAGGCGGGTAGTAACGTTAATTAGAAACACTTCAAAAGTAACTAATCGTATAAATGATTTAAAATAAATTTTTTAATTCATTAGAATAAATGTACTTATAAAGAGAATTAGTTTAAATTTAATTAATATCTTTATCGAATTGATTAAAAAACAGATTTTAACCTTTTTTTAAATTATAAAAAAGTTTAATGAATTTGATTAAAATATTATCAAACTCCACAGAATCACCTAAATGATCAAATTTTTTAAATTTAAATTCAAGTAAAAATTTGAATTTTCAATCATTATTAAATTTTTATAAAGAAAATTCAAACTAAACTGTGTTTGCATCTTTTTTATCCTTTTGGTCTAAAAATCTCATGATTTAGTATATAGTTATATTTAATTATTAATTTAATTCAGATTTTTAAAGCTCTTTATCTAAGCTACAAAAAATTCATTTGTTTTAAAAAAAATTTTTGATCATTAACATTAACTGGCTACGAAATAATTGTTTGTTTCCAGTTAATGTTTATAATATAAAAATTGCATTTAAAAAAATGACATTTCATATTTTCAAAAAAAATTAATCAAAAAAAACACCCAAAACTCTTCAGTTTTTTGGTAGGTTTTGCTTTTACAAGAACTTACGTAAATATTGAACTTTCACCTTATTTTTATTACATAAATTTTTATAAAAAACTAAAATCAAAATATCATTTAAAATTATTATAATTTTTTAAGGTAACTGGTTGAATATTCTACCATTCAATAACAACTTTAAGATAAGAGAATGATTGCTGTTAATAAATGATAGCTAATGAAGCATAAATTTTCAAAATTTGGATCTCTTATTTGATAATTCTTTAATTTTTTTTAATAATTAATTAAATGTAAACATTGATTAAAACCAAAACCTCCTATTGAAAACTACAACATTATCTTTAGTGCGACGTATTAAGCTCCAGGAAAAAATCAAAAACTTATATATTTGAATTTTTTTTTAATAATTCCTATTTTTATTTGTTTATATCAAAATCGAAGTATTTAATAATATGTATATATTTTTATTGCTTCTAGTCATAAACTTGGCTTGCATAAAATTTTGAAGGATTCCCGCAAGGCTTTGAAAAACTAAAACGCCAGAATTAACCATATGAAGAGCTTTTGAATATTTAATCAAAGAAAAATAGCTTTATTTATTTATATCTCGAATGAGATTTAATTTTGAAAAATGTCAAATAATTAAAAAGTATAATTTTTAAAAATCTTGATTTCTCAAATTACTTGTTTAAAGAAAGCTCTTTAAATTTCGAAAAAAAATCACATCTTTTTCTTAAGATAAAGTTTTAAATTATTGTTTCTAAAAATTTTCATTATTAAAAAATTATTGAAAAAAAAAAACGAAAAAAATTTGAATTTTCCTAAGTACGTACCTTTTAGTATGAGCTTAAAAAGAATAAAATTTTAATTGTTTATCTAATCGCATTTAAATAAATTTTAATGTGATAATTTAATAATAAGCTCGAAATCTAGAAAAACAATCTTAAAATTTTTAATTTATTTTTAGAGCTTCTTTTAAAAAATGTAATAAAAAAATAAACTATAAAAGTTATTTGAGTAACTTAAACTAAAAAAAAGCGTCTAGAAATAAATCTTAATGAATATTTGATGAATAAATATTTGCATTATAACTAAGGTTTGATATCAACTTTTATAATAATTAAGATAGACTTACCTTTGATTATTTTTATAATACCGAATACTAGTTCCCCAACGTCGCCAGCCAATATTTTTATTTTTAGCGTCCAATTCACTGTACATTAAAGGCTTCATTCCCATGTTGTATAAACTATCACTTTTCATTAAATTGGTAATGGTAAATCGGTAGTTAACATTTGGTTTGGCATTTTTAATTTGAAAGTAGAACCATTGAGTATGCTTATTGGTATAAAGATCACATCTCAAAGTTAACTCATATTCAAATTCATTTCTTTTTAATTTTTAAATTAAAGGTGATTTTTTTTTTAATTTTAAATTACATTTTGACAGCTTTCATTAAATTTCCCGACTCGAACCGCGACTCGAACAACAGTGTATTACTCAGCTCTATCTCTGATAAATCACATGTTAGCCTTGGACAAGAGTCTCGGCTTCCACCAACTCTAGATCGGATAAACTTAAAAAAAGGAGTTAAAAAAATTCTTTGAAATTTAATTAAAATTTATTAAAAAAATAAAATGTCAAAAAAAGCTTACGTATCCACAATTGAGTGGGTTGTAGTAAAAAACTGATTTAAATTTTTGATCATTTTTGTATATTGGCATTTCCTCGTTGCCGGCTTGAAAAATTTTTTCAAAAAAAAAAAAAAATTCAAATTGATTACTTTTGGTATAAAAAGGCTCTGGTTCTTCAAAAACGGAATCAATGTGGTGAATTTTGTCCGGCATTACCTGCATCTCAAATGGCCACCGTGGTTCTCGTTGATATTCGATTTCTCTTTGACCGAAATTGTAAATATTGTCCTTGAGCCACCATTTGTAGTTTTCAGACTTTTTAGATCCCTTATTGTTCCAGTCAATTTTATCTTTAACAAAAAAATAATAATTTATGTGCTAAAGATAATTGAATTTTTGCCTAGTGATAATTTTTTACTTTTAATCTTGTTTGATGTAGAATTTTCGCTGTCATCCGATTCAAAGTCAGAATCGTCACTGTTTACGTTCTTTTTGTTTCGTTTTGGCTCGTAGCCGAACCGAGCAATGGCCATGTTTCGTCCGGTAAAATAGCCATAGTGCTCCAAGTGCTTTTTCATAAAACTTTCATATGGGTTCTATTAAGGCAAATTTAGATTTGTTTTTCAATTTGTTTTTTATTTTTACTATTATTAGCGGATATTTTGGCGTGCTCCAACTCATTTTAGCGCATTCCAAAGGCTACAATATCAAGACCGGATTTCAATCTAAACAAAAAGCTTTTTTTTATATTTTTTTTTTCGCTACTAATTAAACAGCTAAACCTAGAAAGTTATTCAAAATTAAAAAATTTAACATAAAAAAAATTTCGTAAATTTTATGTTATTTTTCTATCAAATTTAAAAAAACCATATAGGATACTGTCTTAGTGTTTTCTTTTCTCCTTATTTGAGAATCAAAAAGCATTTTTCATATTTCTTGTTCTCACTCACTTGTTGTCATGACAATTTTACCGAGTTTCAACACTCGAGCTTTATGGAATAACAATATTAAAGCTAAAATTGTTTAAATTAATTACGGAATTTGAAGAAATTTCCTAGTCGTTTGGCAAAGCTAGTCTATCTAAGCAAGAATTTTAAAGGAAACTGATAGAACCCGAGAATTTTAATTGCTAATTAAAAGCATGCGAAATTAAATTTGAAAAGATTTAATTTTTTATGAAAACTTTTTTTTCCATTTTCACGATACTGTTGAAATCAAAGAAATTATTTTCTGAAATAATTAGCATCCAAGCTTTTGGTAGGTGGTTTTTGGAGCTTATTTACTTGCTTGCTTTTGTTTGACATTCCTAAGAATGTTAATGAAAATTGGGTTATTACACTCTCAAATAAATTAAAAATCTAAAATTTATTAGATCCATGGCAAATTATATTAGACACCGAGTTTTTTTAATAAATTAACATTTACCTTAAATTCTTGGAAAAATTGATTTTAAAAATAAATACCTTAACAAAAACTAATCTGAAGATATTTATTAATATTCAAAAATTTAATAAACTTGATAAAATATTCAATGAATAAAGGTTAAGCGAAATTTTTTTTGCTATGGTTAGGACAACTCAGACCTAACAGTGAAAATACGATTCTCGAATCGAATAAATCCAAATTAATTTTCGAAGTGGATTCCTAATAAATAAAGTATTTAAAATATTTACTAATTTGATGCCTGATAGGAGTTTAATTGCAATTGAACGGCTTAAGACTACTTAGCTAAATTAACCCCAACAAATATTGTGAGATTACCTACAAATGAAACGGTTCTTGTCTCGTTCAAGTCAGACTAAAATTACAATCGATTCATGGTGTTTTTTATTTTATTTTGATCCAATGTCACTCTATTTTATGAAATTGAAAACTTTTCTAAAATAAAGGAAACTTTTAAGCTAGAAATTTACTAATCGAATGATTATTTACTTAATTTTCATGAGCAAAAAAGCGAATAGGCCTGAGCTCCAAAAAAAATAAAAGGTAGAAAAAAAAGTTTTTTTTTTAATTTAAATTTTATAATGTTTATTTAAAATATAGAAAATTTAGGTAAAATGAGCATGTCAAAGATGACATTAAAAAATCAAATTACTTGGGATTAATTTTCAATTTTTAAAATAATCGAATTTATTAAAATTTATCAGTAATCTAAGGCCCTTTTGTGATATGATAAAATTATTATACAAATTTAAAATAAGAGTAATCACTAGAAATACTGAAAATGAAACTCAAATTTAAAATTTTAATTTGAAAAAATTTGATAATTAAAAAAATAATCTTTTTAAAAAAAAATGTTTCTGAAAAAAATTTACTCGTGTAGAAATTTTCGGTTCGCACTTCTGAGCCTAACAACAAACAAACACACTTTTTGATAAAATTCAGCTTAGAGTAAATTTTTGTTTTACTTGAGAACTAATTAAGAGACTAATAATATTATTTTTGAACCTTTAAAAAATTCGAGTACTACATAAATGAGGTAATTACATTATTTTACGTAAGAAGCAAAAATGAGTTTAGAACCCTTTTGGATTTGATTTTGAAAAAAATATTTAAAAACAATTCCTACAATATTTCATATAATTCTTTTAAATAAAAAAAACTTATGTCAAAATAAATTTATTCACAATTAAATTAAAATATTCCTTTTTATTTATTATTTATCTTTATATATTGAGAAAAAAAAAACTAGCCTTTTAAGGAAAATAGTCCCATTGAATAAATATATATATATTCATTATTCGAAATTGGATATTTTAAAAAGCGAGTTTTTTGTGAAAAATTTAAATTTAAAATTAAGAAAAAATATAGAAAATTCATTCAAAAGGTTCGTATTTATTTTACCATCAATCATACCTTTTTGAGTAAATAAGGATTCAAATTCTTGAGAAACAATTTTGTTACACATTGTATCCTTCTTAAGTCTAATTTCTAATTTATGAGTTAATGTTGTTTTATTAAATAGTTTTTAAGACTAATTTTTTAAAGACCTTGAAAGTCTAAATTCGAACTAATAGGAACTAAATAATACTTTGGATTAATTTCTTCAAAAATTATTGAGCTTTTATGTCTTAATCAAAACAAATTATCAGCTTGATGAAAATTTAAAAAAAAGCTTAAATTTTTTACTCTTTAGCTGGATATTCATTTTTTGATTAATATTTTTTTATAACTTAAAATAAAAGAACAATTTTGTATTAAAAAGTAAATAAATTTGAGAGAAAATTTAGGCTTTATTGGCACAAATAAGTCTTTGGTTTTATTTTTAACTAAATTTTTTGCTTCATTTATTTAAAGCAATCAATTAAGAAATTTCGATGATAGCGGATTTCTTACCTAAAATGTCTTTGATTAAAATAAATATCTTGATTTTTGGTATTTTTTTTTGAAAATGACATTCAATTTAAATTTTTTTTTAATTTTCCTTCCTTCTTCTGTATTGTAAGCGGAAATGCAGATTTTAAAGCTAAAAATTTTTCTTTTAGTTTAGTCACTAAATTTCTAGAGCAAAAAATCTAATTAAATAATTTGGTAAAATCTTAACTTTTTTAAAACTTATGCTTATTCAACTGACAAGTGCCATTAAATCTCCATTATTTTGAATTCTTAGACCAACTTCTTATCAATGAATTTGTAAGCTTATTCTGACCTTATTTTGTTTTAAAGTTTTGAACCATTGAATCCTTTTAATTTCTCTAGTTTTAATTTTGAAGATGATTTTAATTTCGTTTCAATACGATATTTTCATTGTTTAATCTAAATCATTTTTTTGTAACAAACTGAATTTTTTACTTAATTGTAAAATGGATTTTTAATTTTTTATTAATTTTTATTTCAATTTGTCCGTGGGACTTAAACTTTAAATAAATAAAAATAAATAAAATTTAAATAACTTTTTTGCTAAACGTGATAATTTAGTTCTTTAAGCTACTTATGGATGAGATGGGATCGGTTTGTCGAACCGATTCGATTATAAAACCGAATTAAAATTATTATTATTATTATTATTGTAATTATTATCTATTCATAAAATTACGCCAGATTCGGCGATGTAAAAAAAAAATAAAAAAAATGTCTTAAACTAAAACTACTTTTTTTTTAATATTAATATTCTGTTATTTAATATTGAATCGGTTTCATAATCGAAACTGTTACCATCCTCCAAACTACTTATTTTTAACAAATTTGCTTAATGCAGTAAGATAAGTCTGCAATTTTCTGCATTTTGCTCTCCATTAAAATGTTATATAATCAATTGTGCAATTACTTTGCAGAGTTATTGGAGATATATATTATCGGGTTAAGAAAAATTGCTTTGAAATTAAGCATGATACAGAACTAAATTATTTTTTATGGAAGAAATGTTATTCAAGATTTTCTAGATTGAAACGATCAAATTGAAAAAACATCACAACCTCCTTTAATTTTTAAAATTTTACTTTTTTATCAACTTTTTATAAAATTATTAGTAAAATATAATATAATGATTTTTATATTTTTTTTAGTTCTGAAAGAGCATTGATAGACCAGATTTTTCCAATAATAAAATTCAATATGAATAATTATATTTGATTCTAATTGCTTTTTTATTGAGGGTATTAACAATGGTTGGAATGTGCTGGTGGTCTTCTTGGATTTCGCCAAAGCTTGCTGTGTACTAAAGTGGCTGCTTACGGCTTCTAGGATCGCTTGGTGAACTGGACCAGAGACTTCCTATAAGATCGAAATCAGCGAGCATCAATAGGACAGTATGTGGCGAACTGGAAACAAGTCACTATTGGAGTCCCTCATGGCAGTGTTCTAGGCCCACTCCTGTTCGTTATCTACATCATCGACATGCCTGATATAGTAAACCATGTCATCAAGCTTTTCGCGGACGACAGCAAGCTCATCGCAACGATCTGTAATGTAAATGACCTGGCATTGCTGCAACGGGATCTTGAGGCACTCATTGAGTGGTCCACAACTTGGCAGATGCTGTTCGAATTCGAAAAATGCAAAGTAATGGAGTTCAGCAGATCCAACCAGAACAAGTACTCGGGCATGAGCCTGCATGGGTGTGACGAGGTCAGTACTCAATCAAACTAGTACTGAAAAAGATCTGAGAAAAACCTTCGCGAGCAATCTCAAGTTCTCCGGCCATATAAAAGTTCAAACTAATAAAGCCATCTCCATCTTTAAACAACTATGAAGAACGCTAGGAAATTGGATCAACGCCACCTTCACAACGCTATAAAGTGGATATGTCAGACCCCACTTAGAGTATGCAACTGTGGTCTGGTCTCCCTACACTGCCAAGGACATCAACATTATTGAGAAAGTACAAAGACGAGCAACCAAACTCGTTCCGATAATTCGTACAAGTCAGTGAGAAAACTTTTTGACAAACCGTGTTATCAGAGGGTGGAAAAGCCTGCCTGAGACAATAATCAGTACCTCGACTGAAAATCAGTTCAATAACAGACTCGACGCATGGAAGTATTCTGATGGACCTGGGGGTCTCGAAGCTCTGGTGTAGCGAGGTCTTTCTTTTTCAGTGATCACTAGGACAGCAGCGCCATCTACATTCCAATTGTCCAGCACAGCCACACACCAAATTATTTTTAATGACCACTGTTAACTTCCTTTGTAAGTCGTTTCCGCAAGCTTGCTTGCTGTAGCTTATTATTATTATCATTATTATTATTGTAATTATTATTATTAAATAGAATATCATGATTTTATAATTTTTTCAATTCTGAAGGAGCTTTTGCTAGACCAGATTTTACCAATAAATAAATTCAATATATTTGATTTTTTAGATACATTGGTTTTTTAGATTTTTAAGTATCATTTTTGGACTCGAAAAGAGCTTGTTAAGTTTTTTTAAAAAAATATATATATTTATTTATTACAATTGAGATTAATCATAAAAATGATAAAAAAATTGGAAACTAGTCTGAATAAATAATTTTTATATCATTGAGAAGATTTAATTTTCTTATAAATCATGAAGGAAATTCAATATTGAATTCAATATTGAATAATAATGTTGAATTTCAATAACTTATCTGATGGACATTTTAGCAACTCGAATTTCAAGATGATTCTAAGTTCCATTTTCAAGAATAGGAAAGAGTCACCAGGAAATCCTTAATTAAAATTTTAAGTGTATAATTTTACTTAAGTGATAGAGATTTATGAATTTTATAAAACCGTATATATATATTAAGTCAATTTTTAATTTTTTCTCATGTTTTTCAGACTGATAATAAATTATATTCAGAATAAAAAATTCGATAATATTGATCTGTAAATCAAAGCAAGTTTTAAAGGAAATAAGAATTTAAAAGTTAAAAATTAGAAGTTTTTTTTTAATTCTAGTAGTTAAAATAAAAAAAATTATCTTAAAATTTCATTAAAAAACTTTTAGGTCAATAAGTATAATTTTTCAATTTAAAAAAAAATATTATTAATTATATTATAATTTTCCAAAACCCCTTTTAAAAAGATATTACGTAAATAAATGGTCATTGACTACCAGAAAACCTTTGAAATAATTAACTATAATATTAGTACCATATTAAATCATTATATGGCGTCACACAAGATAGTTAAATTGAAATTCGTGTGTGATAATATTTTGAAAAAAGAACAATCTGAGAGCTTCAAAATGTGTAAATGTGTATATGATGAGTCAGACAAGGGTGCTTTCTCTCTCCTACACTATTCCCAATTCTGACTGAATATGTCATAAAGCTTGAAAACTTAGAGTTTGCGGATGATCTGCTGCTAATATCTAATAACGAAACAAAATGAAGACGCAAGATTTGGCGGACAGCGCTAACCCAAATGAAGTCAAAATTAAAGGGGCCAAAACGAAAGTTATGTACATTAACACTAAAATGGATACCCTGATAGCCATCGATAGTGTAGCGACCCAGTCACAATTAATTAATTTAATTATTAAATAATATTTTTAAATTTTTTAAATAATTCTTAGGATAATATAAGCAAAAATTTAATAAAAAAAGTTTTCTATTTTTTTTTAAATTTTACGATCAAAATTTAAAATTTATTTACACGCTTGATTTAAGACGAAAATCAATTCACATTTTTCTGAATAGAAAGACTTTATTAATTATAAATTTTAAAATTACTTAAAACTAGACAAAAAGCAGATTGAGTAAATTTTGAATCAAAGAAAATTGTAAGCGATTCCATTATATGGATAACGTCTTTTTTTAAGGGCAAATACACTGAATAAACAAATAAGCAAGAATTTACTTCATTTCAGCTTATTTATCAGCTTCATTTCTTTCGGCTATTAGAGTAGTTAACTCAATGATTTAATAGTTCTCTTTATTTTTTTCTCTATTTTTACAATTATTAGGAAATGTCAAAATAAAAATTGAAGAATTAAATTTTAAAACTTAAGAGGTTATACTTGTTATCCCTCGCATAAGGTTAAGTTAATAAAACTCAATTTATTTGTTTTTAAATTTTATTTTATTAAATGATAAAATTACACTTATAACAAATGCAACAAAAGGCCAAAGAAAAATAAAAAGGAAAAAGTTTTGTATTGTTCGTGGAAATATTCGAATAAGACGAATAAATGAAATAAAGTATTACATTTTTATGGAAAAAGAAATAATTAAAAAACATCAATTACAAATCAAGATAATATCAAACAAAATATTAAAATTAAGAAAGATTGCAGACAATGGTCTAAAAATAAAATTAATAACCCATGACTCTTCGTATCTTTTCAATGACATTCTGCAATTGTTTACAAAAAATATTGATGACAACTGACTCATCATTTATATATTTTTTTTCTTTTAATTTCTGTCAGGATAACTGATTTTACTCATGATCTCTTCTGAAAAAATTGAAAAAATAAGTCAAAATCGATACATCTATTTAGCAAATTAAAAAGAAAATTAAAAATTACAAAGATCCAAAAATACTTCACAATTAAATGGACGAGGGGTTTTTACACATAAAAAATAATGTTTTAGCATTAAAAAATTAAACCATCGCATAATAAATAAAAAGTTAAGATTATTTTTATTTTTTTTCTTTATCGCATATTTTTTTATTTAAGCATTAAAAAATTGTCCAAAGTAATTCGGCCTAGACGAGGGTAAAAATAAAAGACTTTACTATCTTTACTATAGGAGCTCAAGTATCTGAAGTGGCTCAAGTTACTGCAGTAGATCATCTTGATCAAGTTTATGAGGTCCTTCAAAATTCAGAAGCTGTTGTACTGATAAAAAGAGGAGATCGTCCAACTATACGTAAGGCTAACGTTGAACCAAGTAATACTGAAGAAACTCAAGTTGAAAAAAATATGTGTTCGAACATCAAAGGCAATATTGTGTCAATTTTTTTATTTAAAATAAACATAATAAGTAAAAATACCAAAAAAAATAAATTTTTTCCATTTAATCAATAAAAAAACCTTTCTGGTAAAAGAAAACTTAAAAAAAATCTACGAAAAAAATTTAATTTTTTTTCTTAGCACAACCATTTGTTCGGGATGATTCGAATGAGTCTTCTCTGATTCTTTGAATTTGCATCGATTATCATTTATCATTTAAAACCAAAGCTGACCCATGAACCGACAATAACATTGACTAATCCCATCTTGTTTGCTCTTTAACTCTCAAAAATCTCCTTTTATCTCACCGTTTTGCACTTTCGATTCCATTTCTTTAGAAATTATCAAAAAATTCAGGTTATTTAAATTCAATATTCCTGCCTCTTATCCTTTTGTTAGATCTTTCCAAAACTTTTTGATATGGAAATGATTCCGCATCATTAAGAGTTTCGTCTTCGGGATTGAGTAATACGCTTTCACTTGATTTGGTCTGATAGACGGATTGCATAAAAACGTTCACTTTTATCAGTAAAAACTTTAAGTCATTTACTATTTGGATGAGTTCTTAATTTGTTATCAATTGATAAATATATTGAGCTTTTAAAATTTTAGTTGCAATTTATTTGATATAAGTTGAAAATTTAATAGATTTGTTATGTTTTCATTGATTTAATTATTTTATTTATAATATGTTCAAAAAAAAGATAAAAAAAAGATAAAAAGAGATAAAAATATATAATTTTTGTTGATACTTTTTATAAGTTTGTGGTAATTTTTACTACATTTATAGTGTTCGATACTGACAGCCATTTTTATCTCATTCAATTTTTTATGATAACTTTTTTATATTTGACTTTTTTTTTCTTTATTTTTAATACTTGTCCATGGGACTTAAATTTTAATAAATAATAATAATTAAGTAAGTTTAATTAGTGTTTTTATTTTAATGATTTTTTTGTATCTGAGACTTGTATGAATATTTTTGTTAAGAAAATTAAAAAAAAATTTATTTTGATTTTTTTGGGTCAAAATTGACCCATTCTAGTCTTTGACGTAATTTTTTATTATTTTTTTATTTTTAATTGATTTCTAGTAAAACTTCCTTTTTAGGAGAAGTAAATTTTAAAAATCCAAAAAAAGAAAAAGAAAATAAAGATAAAAATTCAATTATTAAGTGAGAATAAAAAAAAAAGAAATAAAAAAAATAAGAAAAAGCATCTTTAGAAAATTGTTAAAACACATTTTACTCGATTAGTAAAAAAATTAGAAAAAAAAAAAGACCTTGAAAATGAGTCTCATTAATATTCTAGTAGTTCATTTGGGATAGTTATGAAGTGATTAAGTTTGCGATTGCCCATGCAAAGTCTTATGGAGTCAGAAATCCCATCTCTTGTGGTTAGTTCCCTTTTTAAACTGTTTTTGAATTCTATAAAATTTTTAGAGATTTTGTGAAAATTTGCTTTAAAATGATTTGTTAGGATCGCTTTATCTGCTGAAAAAGAATGCTTTAGGTGAATCAATAGATATTCAATAGACTCTGGGCATGTCTTAGTTTAAACATTGAGCTTATAAGGTTATTCTGCAGAATATTAAGACTGTTTTTAGTCTCAATATTCAGAGTAAGACTTTCAAGACCATAGTGAATTGCGAAAGACAATAATTTTTGTAAAGGAGTGATTTAAAGTCAGAAGAATGAGTGTCGATATTGTGTATTAAGTATGAAAGTCCAAAGAAGTCCTTCTGAACCTGTTTGAACTTTTCAATTGCACATGAGTTAAAGTCTAGATTCGATTTGATAGTAACACCCAGATATTTGATCGAGTTAGTTTTTGGAAGTTTAGTTTTATTGAGATAAATTTCTGACTTAAATAGGAGCGGACCAAAATTTATTCTATGAGGGGATTGAATTTAATTCTCCATTTTGTACTAAATTGGCTACAAATGTTCAAAAGTCTTTGAAGATGAGAGTCATTTGGGCTAATGAGCATATACTATTATTGAAACATTAATATTTTTAAATTGAGCACCAATTTCCTGTTTAAAACAATCTTCAATTAAATGGTCAATGAATATGTTGAAGAGGGAAGAAGAGAGTACCCAAGTTGATCAGAAAGATACACAACAGCTAAGGATGAGTTATAGTAGATTTTAAAAAGTAGCCAGTATGAAATATGTAATTTAGGAATGAGTTTATAAAAGAGACCATCTCGTCAAACCTTATTAAAGGTTTTCTCGGCGTCAAGAGAAGCTACTCTGCAATCAGATCCCTGATTTAAATAATATTTTAATTTTTTGTAATTTTTTATATCTTCGACGGATATTTTTTATTAAAGAATGAAGCAAAGATGAAAATGATAAGGTCACTTCAAAATGTTCCGGAGAGCAAAATATGAAAATTTTCTTGTTTTAATCCAAAAAAAATTTCATGCATAAAAAATAAGATAATTCAAAGATGAAACATTCATGGAGTCATCGATTTTAGATTGACTGGGGAATTCACATACTTAGGAAACACCATCAGAACAGCGATGGGAACACAGGGACATTAAGAACAGACTTCCCAAAGCAAAAAGTGCCTTTGCTAGACTCCGAACAGCATGGAATCAACCATTTGAAGCAAGGAAACAAAACTTAAGCTGTACACTGATGTCTGGGAATGTCTGAATCTGTCAGAAAAAGCCTGAACGCTAACTATACACAATAACGAATTCAGAGCAACTAATTCAATACATTATGAGAAATACTGCAGTATCTTGTACATCTACTTAGAATGAAAAAAACACAGATGCCAAAAAGAGTCCTTTACTACTTACACCTCAAGGGCGACGTAAGGAAGAATGCATAGCAGTAAATTGGAGGCCAACAATCACGGAAAAGCTCGCCGAAATGGAAATGTCATGGATAGAAGCAAGGGAAAAGGCCAAAGATCAACTAGAGTTGAAGTCAAAAGTAATGATCCTATGCCCCACAAGGAATGAATAAGGAAAAAAAAACTTGTTAAAAATAAAATTTAATCACAAATATAAAGTCCAATTCAAATAAGCAGGCCTCTAAAAAAACTAGACTGAAAACAATTTAAATTCATGTAAAAACTAAATTGAAAATGATGAGTCTAAATTTCTGAAAAATATATTATAACAAAAAACTATTGAATGATATCTTTTCTAATTTAATTTTTTTGAAAGAGATAATTATCTTACAACTAGCCAGATTAATAATTAATCAAAAAATATATAAACTAAAATTTAAGTTACAAAATTAACTAATTAATTTGAAAAAAAAACATTTAAAAGTCGTATTAAACGATTTTGTAAAATTAAATTATAACTATTCGTAAATTCTGATATCGAATTATCTTTTAAAAATAAAAATTCACTATTTATTTCAAATTATTAATTTGAATTTTAATAAAAAGTTCTTAAATATCATAAAATTTATTGAATGAATTTTATGAATCTAAAGTCTTAACAGAAGAAAATTAAAAAAAAAATGCATTATTCAAAGCCTACTTTAAGGTACATAGATTAGTGCCGCTAATCTATTTTGCAAAAGAGGCGTAATGAGCAACTTAAGATTTAAAAAATATAATTCAACAATAACCTTACGCCTCCTTATGTTTATTGATCACATTTTTATCACGCCTTAATCAGAAAACAGCAAATTCAAAATATTTAGAAAATAAAAACCTTGAAATAATAGAATTTAAGGTTAAATAACTTATTCTAATTAATATAATAATTCTAAAATATTCCATTAGAACATCTTGAAGTATCTAATTAAAGTAAATCATATATTAAAAATTTGCCAGCAAATGTTTATCAAATATTTTGAAATATCTTGACTAAAGCAAAATGAAAGAAGTAAGCTTAGCTTGTTCTCATTTCTTAAGTAATAAAAAATTAATATTTTAATTATTCTAAAAATTGTATCTAATAGGATTAAGATTTATCGAACATGAATAAATTAAACCAAGTAAAGAAAAAAGGTTCAATTTTTGGAACG
Organism: Brachionus manjavacas; assembly: GCA_019054805.1. Classification (NCBI taxonomy): domain Eukaryota; kingdom Metazoa; phylum Rotifera; class Eurotatoria; order Ploima; family Brachionidae; genus Brachionus; species Brachionus manjavacas. The sequence continues at coordinate 7,260,489 of JAHQIY010000003.1, read as the reverse complement.
GTATTTAAATATTGAGATTCTCGAATTATTTATCTTTAAACTAACTTTTACTATAAACCTAAATTTGTTTAGTTTCTTTCTCTTAACTCAATTAACTAATCTAACTAATGGTTTTCACAGTTGAAATTATCAAAGCTTTTAGAAAAAAAATGCCTTTCAAAGCACCAGAGATTTTTCGATGTCCAAAATGCAGCAAAGCTGTTTACGCTGCTGAAGAGGTCCTAGGCGCTGGCCAAAAATGGCACAAAATGTGCTTTACTTGCGGTAATTTTAATATTTTTACTGACTTTTTTAAAAGAACTTTTTTATTTTTTATTTAGGCTTATGTAGAAAAATGTTGGAGTCAACCACTGTAGCTGAACATGAGGGTCAAGTATTTTGTAAGCAATGCTATGGTCGAAAATTCGGTCCGAAGGGTTATGGTTTTGGAGGCGGCGCTGGATGCTTAAGTATGGACAGTGGTGAACATTTAGGAAATAAAGAGACTGCTATGTCGTAATAATTAATTAATTTTTCACTTTCTAAATTTAATCTTTTAATTCGAATTCAATATTTAGCAACAAACCGAATTACGCAGCTCCATCTGGCTCTCAATAAAACTTCTATTTAGATTTTGTATCAGAACATCAAATAAATTTCATCATTAAGTAGATTCGAATTGATCATTATTTATTTTTCTGAATTTTTACTTGCTTTTTGTATTAATTTACAATAAAATTTGAAAAAAAAATCGATATTTTTAAATTAAAAAAGTCTCAAAAAAGTCCTTTTAATATAAATAGTAAAAATAAAAGAAAAAGTTTCTAAATTGAAAAATTTTTACTTTTATATTTACTCTAAGATAGAAAGGCTTAAAAATTTAAATAGATTATATTTTATTAAAATTTATTTTTCAAATTTTTTTCATAAAAAATTTAATTCACTTGAGAAAAATGACAAATACTATCAAATCAACGCCGGACGTGGCATTTAAGGATCTGCAGGTAGACTGGAAGAAGAAACTAAGGAAGCCCTCGGGATAATAAAGTCTCTTGAGGACAAATTTGCATAATGGGGGCCATAATAGCAAGCCAGGAAAAGAAGAAATTAATTAACAATATTCAGGAAGTTAAGAAGATCATGAAAATTGATTCTTACTAGAATCTTACCTTGATTAGCTTATAATGTAAAACAGATAAGAAGAGTCATTTTATTAATTCATTTTTATTTTGGTATTTTGTTTTATTTTCAAAATTCAAAATGTTGTAACAATTTCAAAGCATTTTCTTTTTTTTCAGGGAAAAAAAAGGAATTTTGAAAAAGCTTCGCAATTAAAGGTTTATTTTTGTTTTTTAATCTAACATATTCTACTGGAAAATTTTAATAAAATTAAATAAGAACTGATTGAAAAGAACTTTTTTTATCGCGTTAAATATTCAATTTTTCAGAAGATTAAGTTAAAAAATCAATTCAATATTTTACTTTATAGCTCCTTTCATTTTATATGTTTTAAATAATTAGGAATTTAAAAGTTATTTCTGAAAAAGGTTATTTAACGGTAAAAATGGCTTTTATCATTGATTTTAAAAAAATCATTTGAAGCTTAATGGAAGAAAAATCGACAAATTTAACATTAAATTTTTTTAATGTCATCAAAGAAATATTAAACAAAAACTGCAAATCTTTCTTAAATCTAGTGAAATTTTAAGAAAATGAGTTTAATTGAATGATAAAAAAATTAAACCGATGCTTCTATATTAATCAAAAACTTGTTATTTCTTTAAATTTTTGTTAATTAATTTTCAAAAATAAAGTTTAGTTTTTTGATTTTTTTTTAATCTTATTAAAATCATTGTATATTTATCATCGATTTTATTTAAAGAACTTGTGAATTTATGTCCCTTGTTTTTTGGTCCAGAAAAAATGTTAGCCTATTAAAAAAGAATGAATTTCTTTAAGAATTCTTATTTGAACTAAAATTTTTAATTTTTTTTAATATAATTACTTAAAATTAGAATTTTTGCAATTTATTCTAATATTATTAGATTTATCTGTTTTCTTTTTTTTTAGTTTTATGAAAATTCGATAAACGTTTACTTTGTTTCATATCTTCAAAAATTTCTATTTAAAGAATCATGAATAATTTTCTACTACGTCTTAATAATTTATTAAGTTTAAATTTACAACGAATTAATATTAGTTGGTCAATATATTTAAAAATATGCTCAGTATTTATTTCATCAGTCTGGGCTTGAGTATTAGATTCCATTCGTGTAATCAAAATGATATTCTTAAGCAAGCTAAATAAATCAAAAATAGTTCATTATTTATTTTAAATCATTTTAAGTGTCCTATTTAATTGAACCATGGTTGCTCCATCTTGAAAAGTTTCTTATATTAAGTTTAATTGGAAGCTCTATTCAATTCTTTTAACATTGACTTTAAAAAAGGCTTCAAATTTTAGCCTTATTTAAATTTCGTTTGTATTATTATAATTTGTAGTTTACATATCATATTTTTGGCCAAAAATTGCACAGAGATTAAAGTAAAGCCTAAATTTGAGTTTTATTTACCAAAATTATTATTATTTTATGAAAAAAAATTAAAGTAAAATAATTAGTCAAAGACAAAATGTATAAGTTGGCTCATGTTAATTTATACTCATTTTTTTTTCTCAGTTTATGAATAAAATTTCTTAAAAAATAAATTTTTATTTTTTATTAATAATAAATTTTAGTTTTTTTAAATGTTTTGAATTAGAGTATTAATGATGAACGAGACGCCTGAAGTCAAGGAAGAAGTGCCCAGTGTTTTAAATGAAAATTTTGAGACACCTCCTGATGTAAGCCAAGAACCCGACGAGCATCTTTCTCGAGTTCAGGTAGAACTTGAAAAATTGAACTATGCCAATGAATCGATAAATAATCTGGAGCTCGAACTCGAAGAATCTAGACGGGAATACATCCAAACTGCTAATGAAACAGACCTTAAACTTTCATCCCTTGAGAAAAAGCTCGGAAGCTGTGTGGAAAAAGCCAAACCGTACTATGAAGCCCGGATTGAACTAAACGAACTGAAAAAAAAATACTTGGTAGCTAAAAATTTATTTGAAACAGCCCAAGAGTTGTATGTAGCAGCAAAAAATATGCAAATGTATGCAGAGGAAAATTTGGAAAATTTTGCTTTGGGAAAGAGCCAACATCAAGGTGAAAGTCAATCGGGAAATTACGACAAAGAAACGTTGAGCAAAATGTTAGAGATAGCGAAAATCAAAGTTAATGAAACCGAATTGTCAAAGCAAAGTAGTGATATAGAGCAAATACAAGCTTTTAGAATATACGAAGAGCAACGAATTAAGTGTCAGGATTTGGAAAAAACCCTAAGAAGATCTATCGAAAAATCCCAAGAGTATTATGAAGAAAAGGCGAGGCTTTATGAAGAATTAAGGTTTTTGTACACAAAAATTGAATGCCTAAAAAGTTGTTTGAGAGAAGCGAAGGCGACTTATCAGGAGTCTTTGCGCAATCTAGAGTCAATTAGCACTGAAATACATGAACAAAGACAATCTTTAGATCCGAGTTACTCTATACCTTGCCGAGAGGAAAGCAAAGACATCAATTTATCCAAACTTAATAGCAATTCAGAGTCTAGTTTTTCATCGTTGTCATCTTTGGTCTCTACATCGAATCAAAATAAATCTGCTAAGTCTTTAGATCAATCAGACATAAATTTGGTAAAAGATGACGAAGATTTTGATACTTATTTTCAAGGTGAATTCAACCAAGATAGCGATGTTAAGTTAAAAAAATTACCCAAGAATTCAAAAGCAGACACCAACCCATCGAAAATTAAGGACGAGTTGATAGAAAATTTAAAATTAGATAATGAATTAAAACTTTTGAAAAATAAATTAGGTGAAAATGCGAAAAAAATTGACAGTAAAAACAATCAGACACCGACAAAATCTCTTCCGAACTCACCCATCATATCAAAATTTAAAGTTTTATTTAATTAATTCACTACTGGTATTTTATTCGTTTCTATGTCTTTATTTTTAAATAATTTTTAAGTGTACAAACATTAAATCAATTACACGAAAAATGTAAACAATTGTGTCATTTTTTTATGAATTCAATCTTGAAATATAATCTACTGAAGCTGATTTTGATTTTAAAAATTTTAAACTAATAATTGTAATTTTAACCTTTAATTAATAAAAAATATATAAAAATTTTTTTTTTCCTAACTATAAGACGGAAAGAAATTCTTCATGTCTAACAATCTTAAAAAAAATTTTAACTCTTTAAAATTTATGTTATTTTAGCTCCCTGAGAGGAAATCAATATTTGAGATTAATTTTTCAAAAAAATAAAATAAATTGTTTTCTATTTTTACCTAAATTGGAACCAGAAAAATACAAATAAATTTTTTTATTCCTGGTAGTTTTTTTATTTAAACTAAGCTATCAACTTAAAATAATTTTCAAAAATCAAAGTTCTGATCTAAAATTTTTCGAATTTTTGATTTTATTGATTATTGAAAAAATTAATTTTCTTTAGAATTAATAATTAAATTATTTATTTTATAATTTCTATTTTGTATTAGCTCAATAAGAAGAAGAAAAAAATTTTTAGAGCCAGGCTTAGTTTTTCTTTAATTAAAAATTGACTCAAGACTTTCAGGGTCAACTATTAAACAATTCAATTCAAAAATTTTAAAAAGTTGAAAAAATCAAAAGCAAGTTTAGCCATCATTTTGATACAATTCAATTTTTAGATTCTGATTTTATAGTTGATGCAAAAAATTTAGACCAAATTTATCTAAACAATGATTACCTGAACAATGATTGACGCAGTCTCTGCTTTAACCTAAGTTCTTATCAAAAAAATTCAATGTTTCGCAAAACAGACCAAAATTGTGTTTTAGAACAGAAATATCTTAATTCGAGTTTGTATTTTGAAGACTACAAATCCTTTCCAAAAATTTCCCCTGAAGAACTAAACAAAAACATTGAAAAAGCTAAAGAACAACTTTCCTGGCCCTAATAATAAAAGCAACAGGCTATTAAAAAACTTACCTCACTCTTTATTTGTAATCTTAGTAAAATTCTTCAGTATATGCCTGGAACTAAATGATATTCCAATTATTTGGTAGTAAAAATTACCGAAATCAGTGTCTCTCAAGATTCGCTCATAAGTCCTTTTCTTTTTTTAATTTTTATTAACGAAATACTTAAACAAAGTTCAAATACTACTTCATACTCCCTCTAGTTTGCTGTTGATCTATTCACCTTTTTATTTAAAAAAAAATATAAAAACATTTCCAACTTGTCAATAGTTATCTCATAAAGATTGAAAAATGAAGTTAAAGATGATTCCAGAAAAATATAATAATAAATTTTCTCGAGATAATTATTTGAGAAATTAACTCTTAAATTGAATTTATTCGATTTAGATGTCAAGATTAGATAAATATAAAAATATAAATCTCTTTTGTCTCCTGACCCAAAGGGTAGGACTCTTCAAAGAGTGAGAGGGTACCCTAATTATTTTCACGGGGAAGGTGAGGCCAATTATTAATACCTTCTTCCTCATGACTTTCGTAAGTTTCCTATTGTTGATTTTATAAAATGAACAATAGCGAGATGAGTTTTATTACTCAAAGTTTATTAAGATAAAATAAACTAATTGAAAAAACAAAAGCAAGTAATAGTATAATCTTTGACAGTTTTCAGAATGATGGTAAAATTAGTTCTAAATCTGTTATGATTAAGATAAATTTTTTTTTAAATATAAAAAAAATTACTAGATCAAAGAACAGCCTCTGCAAAATTTTACATTTTCTCTAAGATTTGCACGTCATAATAAAATGCTAAATGAAGGCAATTATTCATGAGTTTTAGCAGACCCCTAATTCGGATTTCAGACATTCTATTAAACCAAGTTCAGCATGTAATTCTACAACTAAATTAATTTTTTTATTTGTATTCTGGTCAAGCAAATGCTCCTTTAGAAATGATTTTATCTCTTAATTTGTCCTTTTTTTTCGACAGTAAAAGGGAAAAATTAATCTTATAGGTGCAAAACACATAATTGCACCTATAAGCATTACCTGCAAAAACTTTTTTACGCTATTTTTGTTTCTATTTAATTAAGCATTTTGTTGATTATTTTACAAAAAAAAATTAATTTTTTTAAAGTTTTGCTCTTTTTTTCTTTTACCGAATTTCAATCATTATAAATAATTTTTTTAAATAAAGAATTCAAGTTTTAGATATCTTAAAAGAATCGAAAAAATTTTTTTTGAATTTTTATTATAAATAAATTACCACCTTGAATAAAAAAAGGTATCGACAATCTAAATTCGATTTGTTTTATGCAAAAAAATTCAAATAAAATTTAATTTAAGCAGCATGGGGTGGTGATTGATGAATCGAGTTCGCGACCAACTTCATCAATCCATCGGTAGACATGGATTTTGGACGCTCCAATGGCAAACCAAGAGCTCTGTCCCAGATAAGAGAAGACAAAACACCCAATGCTCTAGAAACGCCAAATAAAACGGTGTAGTAATTCATTTCTTTCATACCATAATGCTTTTAAAATAAATAAAATTATGAATATGCTCTCATTAATTCTTAGAAAAACTCTTACCCATAACAGAACTCCACTGTGTGCATCAACATTCGGCCATGGATTTTTAGCTTTGCCATGTTCTAGCAAAACATTAGGAGCAATTTTGTAAATTTGGGCAACCAATTTAAACAACGGATCTTCGGGTAATTGCTTCAAGGCAAATTCTCGCTGGCATTCGTATCTTGGATCAGTTTTTCTCAATACGGCATGACCATAGCCAGGCAAAACTTGGCCTGATTTTAAAGTTTTCCATATAAAATCTTTGACTTGATCATCGCTTGGATTATCTCCTAGCTCTTGTTTAGATTTTTGAATCCAGACCAAAACTTCCTTTTATTAATTTAATTTATTTGATAATCTGCCTGTTTGCAATTGAATATTTACTTGATTTGCCAAACCATGTAGAGGACCAGCTAAGCCATTCATAGCAGCAGCGAAAGACAAATAAGGATCTGACAGAGCACTGCCTACCAAGTGACATGTGTGAGCGCTTACATTGCCTCCCTCGTGATCACTAAGCAACAATTTACATTTTTATTGATTTGAAGGGATTTAAATTTACCTGTGAATAGTAAGGTAAAGTCTCATTAACTCGGTGAATTGTGGATCTTCATAACCTAACATGCTTGTGAAGTTCCACGACCAATCTTTGTTGACATCAATAGCTCCGACGCTTGTGCCATCTCTGTATAAATTTCTGTAAATTATAGCTGCAATCGTTGGTAATTTGGCAATTAAATCCATAGCGTCTTCATAAACATACTTTTTCAGAAATAAATCAATTGTTCAATTGGATACAAAAAATTTTTTGCTAACCTCCCAATACTTAGACTTGTGAACACCATTGGCATAGGCTTTGGCGAATTTGCTTTCACTCTGTAGAGCGTTGCAGGCAGCACTCAATTGTGACATTGGATGCAAATGGTGTGGAAAATTGTTCAACATAGTAACAACATGTTGTGGGATATGGGCACGGTTATTCCATTCTTTCGAGAGCCAATTTACCTTAAAAATTAAGAAATGAAAAAAAATTAATTAACTTAAAAAAAATTAGAACTTGTTCTTGAGTCGGAACATGGCTGGTCATCAAAAGCCAAAAGAGACCCTCTGGTAATGGCTCCTCGCCACCCTCAACTTTGGGCAGCAATTTTTGACACTCAGGAATCGAATAACCTCGGAATCTAATTCCCTCATTTGGATCCAATACTGAAGTTTCAGTAACTAAACCTTTGATTCCTCTCATACCACCATATGCCTTTATTTATTTATCAATATTATTTTAACATTATTTTTCTTGGTCAAACCATACCATATCTATTGTCACATCTCCAATTTTAAAGGAACCATGCTGTTTTCTGAATTCAGAAACTCGTTTTTGCTCTACTGGAATCAAATTTGCCATTACATCTTTTAAATTCTTTTTACAGTCAAGTTAGATGAGATTATTTAATTTTAATTTTAATTTTTTTACTGTTGCACTGGTGCTTGAAAATCGTACAGCGTTGAAAAAAGTCTAACAAGGAAATTTAAAAATTTTTTTGTCAATCGACATATTTAAAGTGAATTGGATATACTTGCGATTTTGAAGCCGAATTTAGGACTGCTTTACTTAATACAGACATAATCCCAATGAGAGAATTTAATTATCTAAACAAAAAGGGTATAGTAGAGCAGAATGTAGCTTGGAAATTTAAATTAAAGTCAAATTCCAATTTTTCAAAGCAAATTAGTTGCTTTTATCACCATGTAATGTACGCTTTATTTTATTTTAGCATTCAATCTTTTGCATTCATTCGAACTAGTGCAAGTATATATAAACATTAAAAAACCGATTCATATGCTTTTGCATGCTTTTCTTTCAAAATAATACTAGATTTTAAACTTTATCATCAATTGCATCACAAACAACGCGGCTTGATTAAAAACCTACATCCATGATACTCAATGCTTACTTCCAACGCTCTGTCTAAAAATTATGCTGAAAAATTCTATGAACACTAAACCATAAAACGTAAATCTAAAGTCTGATCTAATAATAAAAATATGAAAAAATTAAAATTCAAAAATTTCCATTTAATCTTAACATTTAAGCAATTTATGCCCGAAATTTGTACCCAGTCACATTTTTGATTCCGTGATTTTGTTTTGTTACTTTATGAAATATATTTTAATTTGAAAAAAAAATGGAATTAAGAAAGAGAAAAAAATTGCTCGATTTGAACCTTGAAGTTCCTAAAATAGTTGTTACTAAAAAACAAAAAAGACAAATAGAGCCGATTAAAACAAATTTTAAAATAGAAGAGTATTTAAATGATCCTGAGTGGGAGGATTTGTTGAAAGAAGAATTTGAGAAAGACTATTTTAAAAACATAAATGGCATATTAGATGAGGGATATGCCAAAGATATAATTCGGCCACCAAAAGACCTAGTTTTTAGAGCATTAAATTTAACAAAATTAAGCGAAGTCAGGTGTGTAATATTAGGTCAAGATCCTTATCATGACGATGGCCAGGTGACTATTTTTCCTCACCTTTTTTACTTTTAAAATTGATTAATAAGCTTTTTCAAGGCGACTGGCTTATCTTTCAGTGTTCCCAAGGAGTTAAAATTACCAAGAACTTTGCAAAATATTTTTACGGAGCTAAAAAATGACATCGCAGATTTTGAACGAGATGAATCCAATGGAGGATGCTTGGATAAATGGACCCAAGAAGGTGTTCTTTTGCTTAATGCATTTTTAACTGTTGAGTAATTAATAAAATCAATAAAAAAAGAGGGCTGTTAAAATTTCAAATTCTAATTAAACAAAAAAATTTTAATTGAAAATTTTATGTTTTTTTGTTTTTTTTATTTATAATTAGTTAAAATATTGTCTTTTTAACAACCTTTTCAAATAATTTAATGCTAAATATTTATTTCTAGGGCTCACAAACCGGGATCACATTCCAAGATAGGTTGGGGTTTGTTTACTAATAGGATAATAAGTTTGATATCGGAAAAGACAGAAGGATGCGTTTTCATCTTATGGGGAAATTTTGCCCATAAAAAAGAAAAATTAATTGATGCAAGCAAACATAAGATTATCAAAACTCCACATCCCTCACCGTTGACATTTACCAAATTTTTAAACTCAAAATGCTTTTCTCAAACAAACGATTATCTTGTTTTAAATGGAAAAAAATCCATAAATTGGTCGCTAAAATAGAGACTTAGGATACATGACAAATTAATAAAATTTCATTTGAATTTTTATACAAATTATTCCTTTTTGTTTAGAATTAGTAAATTTTTTTAATTTTTCGCAATATTTTGTTTCTTTCGTCATTTAATAAACTTTAAAAAAAATTAATTTTTTTTTTAATTACTTGAACTAAACAACTTGAGTTAAACTAATGAACGGCTTGCCATCCGAAATCATAGAAGCTTCAACAGTTAACCAATTCAAGAATATATATAATGCATCCAAGTCTAACGCAGCAAGTTTTAAAAACTTTAAATAACTAAAAATAATAAAAATAAATAGAGTTAACTTATTATTAATTAAAAATCTAATATAAGAAAGTTTTTTAATAGAAGGATTTCGAAATTCAAATTTAAAACAGTATTTTAAATTTGAATTTTATTATATAAATTTAACTAATTTCAAAAATTTTACTCAGAAAATACAATTTATATTTTGATATTTAAAACAAATCCAGTCGCCTTAAATAAAGCTTATTTGATCAATTTTAACAGTAAAAAAAAGTTAAGTATAATAGTCACCTATGATAAAATGATAAATTTACTTTTTAGTTAAAATTTTTTTAAATAAGTGATATTTTAATATGTTGATAATTTCATTTCAAGTCGTAAAAATTTATTAAAAGAGAGAATTTTTGATCCCAATATCAAATTGAACTTTCTGCTTTTATGCTAATAAGAACTGGAAAAAATAAAAATATCTTATATCCGTTTTGCTAATAATTAAAAAAAAATAATCTACTTTTGAAAAATAAAAAAACAGCTAAACATTTTATTTAAAGATAAAAAAATCATTTGAGTAAAAAATAAAACTAGTTCAATCTAATGGAGAGTTTTTTAAGATAAAATAAAACGAATATTTAAGATCAAGGAAAAAAATAAAAGCAATAGCCAAAATTGATTACTTGACATTTCATTCATAACTGCAAAGATAAAAAAAAATTTTGTTCAAATATTTTAATTTTGAAAAAAATGATTTTAACTAGCACAATTTTACAAAAAACGCGATGCTTTTCTTAAAATTATATTTAAAAAAGCATTCTAATTATGTCTCAATTCTTGGCCATTTTTCAAAACCATTTTCAAGTGAATGCAAAAAATTTTTTTTCAAATATTACAACATGACTAAAATCGAAACTCCATCCAAAAGCAATCAAATAAAACGTAAAATAGAAGAAGATAACGAAGACGACCTTTTTTTTAAATTTGAAAATGAAAAGAAAAAAAAATCCTTGGACTCGGATACAAAAATTATCAGTCCTATAAAAGAATCAACAGAAAAATATTCAATTAATAAAGAAATCCAAGAAAATCAACAAAAAAACTCACCTAAGAAAAACATCGACTTAATTGAGTCCAAAAATTCAGCTCAAAAAGACAAAGAAAACATTGAAATTAAAAATGATACGCCAAAGAATCAAAACTCTATATTAGTCCAGTCCGTACAAGAATTAGTCCAGTCACCAATGCAAAAACAAACTAAACTCAAACAAGGAAAACTTTGCTTTAAACAACTGGAAACAAAATCTTCACCCGTTCAAAGTGAACCAAAAATAGAGGTATTGGAGGCAGAAGCAAGTGGCGAGTTTAAGGTCGAAAATTATCTAAATGATCCCGAATGGAAGCAAATTCTTAAAGACGAGTTCAAAAAACCCTATTTCATTGAGATAAATAATAAAATAAAACCAGGCTATGAAAAGGGAATCAATAGGCCCCCTAAAGAACTTGTATTTAATGCTTTAAACACTACCAAGCTGAAAAATGTATTTTTCATTTTTATTTTTTATATTTTGAATTTGAATTTATTTTAAATTAGATTAAAATAGTTATTATCGGTCAAGATCCATATCATGACGATGGCCAGGCTCATGGGTTGTCTTTCAGTGTGCCTGTTGGTAAGAGATTGCCGCCATCGTTGAGAAACATATTCACTGAACTAAAAAATGATTTACCAGGTTTTAAACGAGATGAAAAAAATGGTGGATGCTTGCAAAAATGGGCAGAGAGAGGTGTTTTTTTGCTAAATGCGTTTTTGACTGTAGAGTAAGTTTTAAGCGAGAATTTTTTGGTTGTGTAATAATTTGTTTGCTAAGGGCTCACAAAGCCGGCTCACACTCGAAATTTGGATGGGACATTTTTACCGATAAAATTATAACATTAATTTCAGAAAAAAATGAAGGATGCGTTTTCATTTTATGGGGAAATTTTGCACAAAAGAAAGAAGGTTTAATTGATAAAAAAAAGCATAAAGTTTTGAAAAGCGCGCATCCGTCACCATTTTCAGTTACGCGTTTTTACGGATGTAGATGCTTTTCGCAAGCAAATTCATATTTGAAATCAATTGGAAAAGAACCAGTTGATTGGAATTTAGTTTGAGCTAATTTGTTTTACAAATAATATTCTTTTTTGTTAAGAATTGGTTTCGGTAAGATATCCGGTTTTCTACCAAATTTTAAAATTTCGAAATAAATTGTATATTCAATTAATTTACATCTTATTTTAATCAATTAAAATTTTTGCAATAAATTGTTTGATTTATATTTAAATTTTTAGTTTTTTTTTTAAGTTTTGATAACACATTTTTTTTCAATAATTTAATACAAAAAATTAAAAACCTTAAAACTTTCAGGTATTATTAGTGATAATCGACAGTTACATAAATTCAAGATTATCGAAATTCTAAAAAAATGTAATTATTAATTATGTTATTAATATTGAAATAAAAACCAAAATTACTGAACTAAGGAACAAATGTATTTTTTTATTTCTATTATAAAAAAAAGGTACATAAATAAAAAAAGTAATACAATTTATATCAAATTAGCATAAAAATAATTAAACATAGACAAAATAATATTCATTTTACTTTTTTTTTGTTTGTTTGATCCAACTGGTCTACCGCGGTTTTTTTTAACTTCAGGCTGTGGAGTAACGATTAGGGTCTCTTCAAGACGAATTTTTTTTGATATTGGCTCTTGTACAGGCGGAATCTAATTCTTCATATACGCTGATACCCAAATCATTTACATTTTGAGTTTCATTACAATAACATCGCAAGGCAAATTCTCTGTGACCCGTTTAAAGGTCCAATCGTTATCAGCAAAACTCATTGCTAGATGTCCTTGAGCTGATTCTAAGTTACGAAAACTACAGAAAGGGAGGTTAACTTTTCCCTTTCCCCTAGTTTTTTTACACTTGTTCTGGTTCAATGGACTCATCTTGGCTTAAGTTGTTTGGGATTTCTTCGATAAAAGACATTTTTGAATAGTGAATATTGTCTAGCTTAATAATTTCTTTTATGTATAACACTAAGGAATAAACTCATCTTGTCGGAATCAGTTTTAGATGGTCTATAATTAATTATTGAAAAAAAAAGTTTTTTTAGATATATATTTGTTTCAATTTGATCAAATTAGCTATCAAAGAAATAAAATAGTTACTAACTCAATCATATTTGACATTATTTAATTTAATTGTATTAACAAAAAATAATTGATTGACTGTAATCTAGTACTAAATGAATTTAATATTATGAATTTAGTACTAATGATTTTAGTACTAAATTCTTAAATAAGAAATTAATACTAAATGCTTATTTTAAAATTAAATCTAAATCCTTATTTTTGAATTTAATACTTAACGACTTTAATACTACAAGTAAATAATACTACGAGAAAATAATACTATAAGAAGTTGAAAATTTTATCTATAAAAAACAATAAATGCCGAAAATCAAATTTTTGCACATTATATACAATTAAATTAAATAGAACTTGACTAAAAAATAAATATAATTGATTTATCATTTTGAATTTTATAATTAAAGGCTAATTAATATAATTAGATGACTTCTTGTATATATATAAACCAATCTTTGGTGCTCTTCAATTAACTTAAATTATTTTAAAATTATCTAAAAAACTCAAAACAAAACAAAATTTGAAAATGTCCTAACCAACTTTAATCCAAAGTAATTTTGAAATCGAAGGTAAGAAAAAATCCCACCCAGTGGTTATCTTTGAAAACCAATTATACTGGTGGAAAAATTCTACGGAATCAACAAAAATGCACTGCCACAATAAAATTAGTCGGTGAAGAAGTCGAAACTAACGGACTTCATTTCCACGATCAACTATCTGAAACACATTTGATAATTAATTAATTAATTTTCTTTTATCTTTTTTTATTTTTTTTTTTCGATCCTTAATAAAATAATTTTAATGTCAACAATTTTTTAAATTATTAGCTTAAATTCTTAATAAGAGAAAAAAATAGTTTTAAATATGAAAAGTATAAAATTCATTTAGTATTTATTTCGCTTAGTATATCTAAAAAAACATCAGTATTTTAGTTCTAGAAAATATTATTTTGTCTTTTAATATATTATACGCGATAAAATATTTTTTAATCTTTTATTGAAAACAAAAAAAATTCACAGTCGATTATTTTTTCCTGATAGAAAGGAATTTTTAAAGAATCTGATTTTTTAAAATTTTTATTTCATTAAGCAATACATGAACAAAAGTTCTTATTTTGATCAATGATATGGAAGGCCCCTAGAGTCTTAAAATGAAAATTTAGGTTTATTTGAACATTAAAGGTATTATTATCAAATTTTATGAACAAAAATGCCAATTAAATTATTATATATTCTGAATCACCTGATCAAGATCTATAAGGAAATACTCAAACTTTTCATTAGGAAATTCTATCCAAATTGTCCCATATCCTTTATTTGAGAAAAAATGTAAAAAAAATTAAAGACACTGCAATCCTCATTAGAATTAAAGTCCAAGTCCGAAACAAAAAAAATTCAAACCCTTTAATTTTAATGACTTTGACTTTAATTTCGGACTTTAAGCAACTCTGCACAAAACATTAAATTTTATATCACTAGTGAATTCGGTAGAAATTGAACCATTGAAATTTTGAAAAATGAAATTTTGAACCGCTTTTGAAATTTGCGGCCCCTATTTGGTGCCCGTTTTTTTAAAAGAGAATTGATCGTGAAGTGCAACATCGTGCTTCAAAACTAATTTCTACTATCCGAAATTTGTCTTTTGTCAACGCTTACTGAGAGGAGACAAAGTGAACAATAGAACCAAATTAACAAACTTTTACATAATATGAATGAATTTGACAAAAGTAATAGATTTGAAACTGTAAGAAACATTAGAGGAAATTGGTTTAAGTACCACAAATAAATAAATACACAGCAACAAAAAGTAAACTTTTTATTTAACAATCGTAGTTTAGCAATTTTATTTAAGAGTCGCAAATTTATGGAATGCACTACCAGAAAATCTTGTGAATGCGCCATAGTTTTAAAGCACGTTTTGATCACTGCTCATTCAGCGACTTTACTTTTTTTTTTAATTTTTCATTTAACTTGAAAACACACTCACTGGCTCTGCCAGAATAGCATTAATTATCACTACTACTACTACTGTAAAAAATCTTTCCGACTTCCTTATTTAAATTGTTGGAAATCCTAACCTTTACCGCATCTTAATGACAATTCTATCTAAATTAAACAGTATGTTGCAAAAATTTAGAAATTATTCTTTTTATTTAAAATTGTTTATTTATTAAATTTGATGAAAAATTGAGTGCAAAATAAAAAAAATAAATTTCAAATATACGGTCATTTCAAATATTAAAAAGTAAAAATTTCTTAACTTTTGAACCTTTTTTTTTCTTTAATTTATTGTATCCATTTTTTCTTTTTGTATTTTTTTGGAATTTTTTTCACTTAATTTTTTTTATTTGGTTTTATTTTTTTTGAATGATGACTAATAAAAATTAAACAAAAAGAGCTGCCTATTATATACGAAAAAACTATTGATTTGTAAAAAAAATTTCTAAACTTTTGCAACATACTGTATTTTTTCCTTTTCTTTCGAAGGTTTTTCATTTAGCTATCTAGCAAACGAAAAAGCTTTCCATAGTCGATAGTCTTGAATCGACCGAGAACTTGACAAACATATTATTTTTCACAAAGTTTTGAACATCTTTTTTAGTGATGTGGTAAATTTTTTTCTAATAAATTTCGGAAAAGAATTTTTTTTTTATTTAGAAACAGTTCTGAAGTTTATTCAACAGTTAAATTTAAGATAAAAAATTCTCAAAAAAAAAATAAGCAAGATGGTGTAACATGCTTTGTTATTAAATTGTTAGAAATATTTTACCTTGAATAAAATCCTTAATTTTAAAAATTTATTTTAAGTAAAAAAATATGATTTTTAAGCTTTTTTTAAATTTTTTTAAAGATTTTAATTTTATTCCATTTGTGTTGAATTTTTGTGCATGAAATTTTTTTCAATTCGATTATTTCAATTTAGAAAAACAAGCATAAAATTTTTATCATAGGGAATAATTTAGCTCTCTAAAATATCTCTGCTCAAACTCTTCAAAGTAATTGCACAGTTAATTAGAAAACTTTTTTAATGGCGTTCAAAATGCAGAAAATTGCAGACTTACCTTACTGTATTAAGCAAATTAGCTTAAAATTAAAAATTTTACAGAATTTTTTTATCTTTTTTTAGTCAAAAAATTTAATAATTTGTTTCTGAAATAAATAGTTTAACCCCTTTTTTTAATAATTGTTAATTGATCAGATAATTTTAATTTTGTTAATGCTGATTTTGAAATTTGTGCAGTCAAATTTTTGGTAAATAATTTTGTCTCCTTTCAAGCAGTTTAGTCAATTAAATCCTGAATATCTATCCATTTTTAAGAACTTTTTCAATAAAATTTAAAACAAATTTTAAATAAAGTAAATTTTTTTTTAAAATAAATTTTTATTTTTTAACAATTTTTGATTTTAATTTTGATCATTAAAAAGGATATTACAAACAAATACCAATTCAAAAATAAATTTTAATCGTCATCATCAATCAAATCGTTGCTTATCGAATAGTTTTCATACTCAATTATTTCTTCGTCACTTAAATGATAACTTGTGTCTTCAATAAAGTTAGAAAACCTTAAAATTAAAATAAAATACAATTGTTCCTAATCAAACTGTCCAGACTTACTTGCCAGGTTGACTTATCTTTCTTATTGTTTTCCAAGCATCACATTCTGGACTTCTACAAAAATCTCTCAGTTCATTCAAAGCCTTCATCGTGTACTCTTCTCCTTGTCTAATAAATTCATCTTGAGTTAAAAGTCGTCTTTTTTCTGGAAAATATTTAAATCTTAAAAAAAAAAATGATTCATTTTTTTTTTAAATAAGATTTACTTACTTGATCCGATTAATAAGTGCAAAATTTTTAAAATATCTACATTTATAAACAAAATTCACAATTAAAAATGAAATTATTAGCGATATTGAAAATTGATTGTTCGAAGCTCCCAAATATATCAATATCATGGATAAGAATTTGAGTATGAGGTTTATTATATTAATTCCACGCTCATTTGTAACTGGTCCTCTATAATAACAATAAGCAGCTGATATGACCCCAGCAGTAAACAAATATAGCAATATGTACAATTGAAAAGATTCTGTTAAATTTTTAAAATTGAAGTAAACCCATCTAACAAGGTATAAAAAAAAAGAAGAGCCTGTCAAAAAGGCCATCGTAGCAATTTTTTTCTTTGCAAAACAAGTTAAATTAAATTTTTTTTAAATTTTAAAAATTTTACTCTAGGAATAAATCTGATAATAATAATTAGCAGGAGTATCAGTGAGCCAACTATTCCAAGTGACATCCCTGAAAAATATTGAAATACTTCATTTCTTAAAAAAATTAAGATAATAAAAATGTAATTAATTTTATTCAAAAAAACTTACCGGCTAAGTTTGCTCGAAGTGTAGAATAAAAGAACACCGAGCAAACAAAAAGTAACCAATTTGATATCTATGTCTAAAACAAGATTTGATTTTTCAAAAAAATGAGTCTAGTGTTAATAGTTTTACATGTGAACAAATATTCAACCTCTAAGGGGCCATCCATTTCTATTTTTGCTGAATAATTTTTGAACATTGGCAAATAGAAAACATATTGGCATGAGTATTCACTTGATTCTTGAAATGATTTTAATTTTGATAAAATTGTGCTCAGTCTAATAAAGAAATTAGAATTTTATCTTTTTTAATTTAAGATATTAATTTACATCGGAAATTTGTTTTCTGAATTAGACAATGAAGTTAAATTGAAATCTTCATAAATTTTGCATGGCTTTTCCGATTTAACAATCAGCTTTGAGAAAAAATATTAAAAAATTTTCGATCAACTGATTTTGAGTTTTACTTGTGCAGTTGACCAAATTTTGGAAAAAGTTTTTTTATGAGGCCGAACTGATATAATAAGGCTTTGAGATACAGAGCCAGCAAATTTTCGTTTATCCATACCAAGATATTCAATTTGAGGATTTGATAAAACATTTTCGAAGACTAAATTTAACTTTTAATCAATTAAAATATCTAATTAATGAATAGTTAAACTAACTTGAACAAAGTAATATGGCAACTAACGACCATATCTTCGATCCGGTTATTTTCATTTTGCTTTTATCATTTAGTTTATTACTAAAAGTGTTTTCATCTGTTCTTATTTAAAAAAAAGAATTATTCTAATTTTTAACAATTTGATATTTTAAATTCAAATCCAAGTTTACTTAGGTAAAGTTTAGATATTGATATTTGAAAAAATTAAACACTGTATTTAAAATCTTTTAAATTTTTTTTAATTCTCTTTCCACTTAATTTAATAAAATTCGGTAATCTGATATTTTATCTCAAATACAGAGTTGTTTAAAAGTCACAATCTCAAGTCAAGTCCAAATCCAGACTCTAAAATTAAAATAAAAAATAAGTCCGCACTTGGCCTTTATTTTGAGACTTTTAAACAACTCTGCTCAAATATTATTTGGATTAAATTTTTTTTTTTATCTTTTAAAACAATTTTTTTTATGAATAATAATTGAACATTTGTTTAATTATTGAAAAAAAAAATTCTCTTCAAAATTTATTTTTTTGTTTGTTAAAAATAATAAAAAAGCTACGGTAAGCAAGCTTGCTAAGGCGGTCTACTAGGAAATGGCACACAAGGAAATTACAGGGATAGAAAAACGTATACGTTTTTGTAGTCAATATAAATTATTTATAGTACAAAAGTAAGAAGAAAATTATAAAGAACTGAGAGGGTTATATAGTAGAAATTGTTTGAAAATTAAAAAAAGTAATGTGGGAAAAACTTGATGGCCGGTTATGAAGGCATGGTAGCGATTCTTCAATTGATTGACTGAGTCGGATTCCGTGACCGCAGCGAGGAGAGCATTCCACTCAAATGTACAATCACATAATGTGGGACCATTTTTAATTTAACATAAATAAAATGGAGGCATCCTCGTAAAAAATTTTGGATCGAAAAATTAAATAATCAGATAATTTGTGCTCGTTTTTAAAGTGTTTTTAATTTAAAATTTTAATTTAAATTATTTAATTAGAAAAACAATTAGTCAGAATAAATGTTTTTTTTAAATTTCTTTAAAGATCCTTTTTTAATTGTATGGATATTATTATATCGATTATATAATGTGTATTGGTTTTACTTAAGTATGTGATGGTTAGGGACACTCATTTGTGAAGACTAAATCAAATTTAGAACATAATCTACAGCAGCATAGCCAGAAAGGGATTGACGGGGACTCAAGTCCTTCTATCCAAAAATTAAAAGGGTTTGAGACCTCTCTAAAAATATCTATTTATAAAAAAAGTAATAATTTTCCAGCTAAATTGTAATTTTAATTAATTGTTTTATATTTTATTACTCATTAATTTTATTTTTAATTTTAAATTAGTTAAATTCTATCTCATAAAATGTAATTTTCTGTTTTTTTTTTCATTCCGAGCCCTCCACCCATTTGAAAATGTCTGGCTACGCCCCTGAATGATCTATACTATGAAAACATTAATTTTGATTAAACTTTTGTTAAATTTTACAAAATTTTAATATTTTGATAAAATGAATCTAAAGCAGGCTCAAATGTGTGAATAATATCAAAATTTAGCCAAAGCACATTTAATTTCTTCAAAGAAGACGTAGATAAGAAAATTGAAATTTGTGCTCATGATGGAAAAAAATTAATGATTATGAACATTAATAAATAATAAAAAAAAAGACGTAAATGATTTATCAATTTTAAAATTTATAATTTTTATTTATTCATTATTAAATCGTGAACTATTCTAACTTTTTTGCGAAAGTTTGAAAATTTTGCAAATTATAGAAATTTATGTATGAAACTTGGTAAAAATCCAGTGCCATGTGAAATTTATGGAATATTAAAAATATTAAAAAGTTTAAAAAGTTGCAGTTTTTTTATTTTTTTAATAGAAAAGCTATCGTCTATTTTTTTCTAGAAATCTTATAAATTAATTTGAAATCTAAAATTAATTTCATTAAATTTTCGATGTTAGTTTTTTCAGTCTTGTTCAAAATGTGATCATTTTTTATGATACCGGTTTGGTGAACAAGACTGATCACCAAAAAATAATGCCAAAGAATACCACGTAAATTCATCAACAATTTCATCAGCAATTTCACCAATTATCAGTTTAATTCTTTAAAAAAAGTTCAATTTTTATTTTTTTTATCTTTTTTTTATCTTTTTTTTTCCGAAAATTTTATCAATTTTTTTTAAAAAATCGCTGATTGATTTTTGAAGTATTTTTTCTCCAAAGTCTCTTTTTTCTGGCTCAATGCTAATACCATTTTCATTATTTACACTTATCCCATCTTCATCTATATTATTTACAATTGATATCATCAGTTTTTAGTGTTTTGTCGCTCATTTTAATCAGGTAAATGTGTTATTCAAGGAAACGAAAATTAAAATTTGGTCGGATTATTTAGAATTAAATAATTTTGAGGAAAGTATTTGTCTTGTATTTATATTATTTGTAGTGGACATACTTAAAGACCCGAGGGATGCAGGCATGTCAAGCTAAAACAATTTAGTTATTAGATTTTACTTTGAGCATTATGAGCTTATTGCAACTTTAGAGCTAATCTAATACAGGGATCTTTAAATGTTATAAACATTCTTTAGAATTCTCTGGTGCGTTTTTTAAGCTAAAATTTGGTATATTCAAAAACTTTTAATTTATTTTAAAATTGGAAATAAAATGTTTTACAAGCAATTTTAGATAGTTACAAATGGTCAAGGTCATTTATTTGGTTACTCTATCAGAGGTATATTAAATAAAAAAAAAAAAAAATTTCCTAATTTTTTGGAAAAACAAACGTACCTTTACATTCCCACGTACAAATAATGATGCCAAATCTTAGCATTCGCGTAAACAAGACCTGATACAAGACAAAATACAGCAGTGGGAAAAGCTGTTGATTTGTTCCATCAAGAACAAAGCTTCATGGAATCAAATTTAGTTAGCATTTTTCAAGGAAGCAAAAATAAAAAAAATCCTTCACAATACGAAACAAAAACAAATGAATTGCATATAAATGGTATTGATTATTAAACAAGCATCAAGTTTCTGTGTGCTTTAGCATTCTATATTCAACACTAAACTTTCGAATCAATAATAGTATAAAAAACCTGCGAATGGTAAATGTGCTACCCCATGGATCCTTAAAATATTTGAAACGCTTTTAGTCTCCACTGAATGACCAAAAAAGTTGTTTCAAATGTAAAACAGATTTTAAAAATTTCATAAAATTCAAAACAAATAGATTTCTTGTGAGAAATGTAACAATTGGTCTTGTGGGAAATGCCTTCCAAGTCGCTTTTATTTAAATATGGAATTTTTTTGTTCAAAAAGTGCTCTAAATAGATTAATTTTGTTTTATAAAAGGATAGTAGTAGTATTAGTAGTAGTAGCTCTTGCGGTATAGTAATTTATACCAGCGCAAAACTTGCGCTTAGCCATGAATTCATTTTGAGTATTTCTTTATCAATTTGTGCCTTGAAAATGTTGAATGTCTTTGCTGATATTGTTTCTCTTGGTAGTTTGTTGCATGATTCAACAACTCTGTTTGTTAAAAATTGACAACGATTTTGTCCCTTTTTGTTAATCGCTCTTACAAGTTTATTATCATTTCTCTTTCTTAGATTTAGGCATAAGCCTAAATATTTTCTTTTTTCTTATACTTTTTTGTATTTTAAATGCTTGAATATATGTAATTCACGGATATACCCCAATGTAAGGATTGAAACGTTAACAAAACATCTTTTTTTATTTTAGCTATAACTTTTGAACCATTCTTTTATTTTAAATAAAGTTTTTTTTTTTTTTTAATTAAAGACAATATTCTCTTTTATTTCTTTTATTCTAAGCCTGAATTTCTTCAAATGTCAAAAAAAAATTAAGTTTGAGAGACAAAAAACAGTGATTAAGCATTTTTTAAAGAAAAAAAAGAAAACTAATTTAAAATGTTATTTTTTCTTTTTTTTTAATTAGGCTAATTATTATTTATTTTGTTCTTTATTTGCTTTTTAAATAAAGATATCAAAGAGTGTATAAATTTTTTTTTAAATGGATCAGATACGTCTTTTTTAGATTTTCACAAATTTGTTTATGACTTGATCTTTTAGATGTAAATTTTTCAAATAGTCTGTCAAAAAGCGATTCCAGTAATTCGATTTTTAACTTTGAATGGATGAATACAAGTTTTCAGAAGGTAGAATTTAATTTGTTTTAAAATACGGTTTTGAATTTTTTGACATTCTTCGAGGATCTTTTGAGTTGAGGTATTCATTCCGACGAAATAGTCAAGCTTAATTTACGTTTCTATATTTAATAAAACTCAATATTTTTCATCTTAAATTTTTTGTACTCTATTTGTTTTCTATATTTTAATAAATCCCCAATTCTATCATCATTAAATAATCTTTCAATTTTCATTATAAGAGACTATGTAGAATTGTATTCTTGTATAATTTTTTTTTTGGTAACAGGATATTTTTGAAAAAACATCTGTATAATTTTATTAAAAAATTTTCAAACAAAACATACATTAAAAGTTTAAAATATAATTTCTAAAACTGTAAACTAAGCCGAGTGATCAATTCAGAAAAAAAGCAAAATTAGAATCTTAATTATGCAATTGAATTTTTTTAAAAAATAATTCTAATTTAATGCCGAAGATAAAAAACAAAATTTAAAATAATTTTTTTGTTCCTAGACTTGGTTTGTTTTTGCATCAAAAGCAGCTTCTTGATTTTGATTTAACTCATCATGTTTTCTGTGTTCCGTTTCAATAGCCTCAATTTCTTTCCTACTCAAATGATCAATAATGCCCGCACCAACACTATCACCCCAAACATTAACAGTTGTACGCAAACGGTCTCTGAAAAAAATCCATCAATCTAAACCAACTATTTACTTTTAAATTAAAACTTACAAAAACCAATCAACTGTATAAATTAGAGATATTTGATGAGTTGGCAAATTCAATGCTCCTAAAACAATAAGCATAGTGACCAAACCTGCCGATGGTACAGATGCAGCACCTATAGCAGCTAACGTGGCCGTGAGACTAAACTCAAAGATAATTTACCATGCTCAAGAAAAATCAGAAAATTTTAAATACCTAGTAACTACCAGATCGATAAATTCAAGTTTTCGATCATTTAATTGAGCAATAAAAATTACAGCAACTGCTTCATACAAGGCAGTTCCATCCATATTAACTAATTTAATAAATTATTTATTTAATTTTTTTTCAATTTATTTAAAATACTAGTTGCTCCGACTGGAAGAACAAATCTTGAGATGAGACGATTTATCTTGTTTTTCTCTTCGATACAATCGAATGTAGTCGGTAAAGCAGCAGTACTTAAATAAAATTATTAGTTTTTATTTTATTAGTCCATTTTTTTTGTTAAAATATCTAGTTAGCCTAAATTAAAGAATCAATAGTAGTAAACAAGAAAAGCCACGTAATCTTTGATAATCTATTTATCTAGTATTTGGCTCTATTTAAAGTTAACAATCAGAGCTAATATCTAGTTTTTCAAGGACCCCTGATAAAGAAGACTTTAAAAGTCAGAATATTTTTCAAGTTAAATTAAAAAAGTTAGGGTCAAAACAAAACCGCTTGAATCAATGGGTGTTTTTTTTTGTTATCTATGACTTAAAATATTTTAGTTGAATTTTTCTCAGTTTTGTGACAAAATCAATTTACCTTGAGGCTGTGGCAACTGCAATAAAGAGAGCATCGAACATATTCTTGGCAAATTTGAACACATTTTTTCTCGTCACAACAACATAAAGTGTAGGCAAAATAACAAAAGCTAAAATAATTTTAGAAAAAAAAAAACAAAAATAAATAGATAAAAACCATGAATTGCAAGTCCGAGTATAACAGTTACCATGTACATTGAAATTCTGGCAAAAACTTGAGACGGATCCCTCATTTCAATAACAGTTGCTATAATTAATGAAAAAATACCCAATGGAGAGATTCTTAATAAAATATTTTAAAGCTTCAATTTAAATTTTTTAGTTAATTTACATCATGACTAGTTTAATCATTTTAACACTGCAATTGTTCAAGGCTTCAAAAATTTTCACCAAAATCTCACCTTCTTTTCCCATCGAGGCCACAACGCCACCAAAGACAAAACAAAATACAATTATACCAAGTACATTCAAGCTTCTGCGACTGCCACCAACTGCTTTGTAAAAATCGAACTCTTTAATAATGGTCAACTCGCTAGAATTAGTTAAGCCCGAAGGCAAGAATTTCAGTGTTTTATTTGTTCCATTTGAATAGAGTAAATGATATTTGTATTCTTCTTGAAATTTGGTCTCATATTCTCTAAAAGCCATTTCAATTATGTTGTCTGGAAAAAGATTTCTAACCAAATCCAGCAAAGTGTCATGAGTAGTAACATATTTGCTAGTGTCAATTGGTAGTTTAAAATTTTGGTTAACATCAGATGACTTGCCTGAGCCTGGCTGAATGACCACCACCAAAATGATTCCCATCACGACAGCAGTCATAGTTGTGGAAAAATAATAGGTAAGTGCTCGGGCTGCTATTTTTCCGGCAGAATTTGAGCCTAGACCAGCAATGCCACTGATCAAACTTGTGGCAATCAAAGGCAGAATCAAAAACTTAAGCATTCTCAAAAATAGCTGACCAAAAAATCCGAAGTATGCTATTTGATTGTCATTAAAGGTGAAGAATTGCCTAAGTATAAAGCCCAGTGTGATGCCTAGGACCACGCCGGCAATCGTGGCTAAGAACAGAACATTTTCTTTTAATTGCTCCTTGAAAACAGCTTTGATATTTTTGACTGGTGTTAGTATCACATCAGCTTCATTATTCAATGTCAAAGGAATTTGCTCTTTTATCTCTTGGCCAAGCTCGGTCATTCTATTTACCACTCAAAAGCATACAATCTAAAAAATCAAAAAAAAATTGGTTTCTTTATCTTATCTTTTTTGATTTTAAACTAGCTCGGCTTTATAGACATAAGGTGCAACATGGCTCTTGAGGAAAACAACATTTCTAAACTCAGGACTCCGAAGAACTAATTGACTTAATTATCAATTGTAGATGTAATTTAAGAACTATTATGCATGACTGTGTGAGAATTTTTTCAGACTCTTACTCAAACTATTGAAACATAAGTTTTAGATTTAGAAAGCCTGAGTTTAAATTGCTTATTCATGTGAATTTTTACAAAAGCTCTTCAAATTTTTATGCTGCAAATAGTGGAATTTTAATAAGAAAAAAGTATGTTGAATTTATCTGAGCATTTAGCAGCAAGCATGTTCTTGAAAAACTTGCGTAACTTTTTGGTAGCTAAATATGCGGGCTAGCGGCATTTTCTTGAAAGCGCTATTAAGTCCTTCAAATTTTTTTAAAATAAATATTTAACAACAAAAAAAAAACAAAAATAAAACTATTCGTAATTTGTTTAGATTACGTGATTTTTCTATATTAATTTTCAGAAATTTCACAAATTTAAATCTACCAAAATTTTGATCTTAAAATAATTGAGGCCCATTTATTTCTCTTAAAGAAGCAAATAGTAAAAATATCGTAATTCATAAATCATTTAACCAAGATCGAAAAACCTTTCTAAAGATGGTGAATTCTTAGATCCCCTTAGGCATACGCTAGTCAATAATTTATTCTAGCTTTTAATTTAAAGATTTAAAAAAAAATTTATAAAACTTTTTTTTTTTCTAAAATCCTTGATTTAAATTCTATTGTTTTGCAAAAAAAATACGTGCTTTTGAATGCAAGTAGTTAGCTCAAAATTTTTTTAATTAAATATTTAAATAAGAAGTCTTATCAAAAAAAATTCTAAAAATTTAAAAAATAGTTTGCCAAAATTTTTGTTTTAAATTAGATTACCTTGTGAAATTGAAATCGGACAAATAAAATGAGGTTATAAGCTATGACAAGTGCCTATCTTAAGAAATTTGATATCGACTAGAATTTCTCAAATGACGTAATATGTTTAGCAAATCGTTCCATTAAAAGATAAAAATACACTCTTGAAAGCAGATGCGGAGCCTTCGAAGCTAGAAATAATTTTAGTTTATCTCTAGAAATCGAAATTTTTTTAATGTAAATTTATTTAAAGATGAATATCAAGCTTATAACCACGTTTTTTAATGTCTAATTTATAATTTATTTGATATGCTTTATTAATTTATAAATTAGCTAACCAACAAAAAAAACTAAATAAATCAGTGACTATTTGTAAAAACATTCTGACATGGTTGATTTATCTTCGATGACCTTAAATTTTAAATTTTTTATTATCCTTTAATTATTCTTTAAAAAAAACTCAAATTTGATTTTTTTGTAATTTTTTTTCAAAAAAATTATTTTGTCGATTTTTTAACTTGTTAGAATAGAATTTAGAAAATTACGCAATCATTTTTCTATAGGTTATACTAACTATAATTGAAAAAACAATATACAAGCTTTAGTAGATTTTTGAAATTAATTTTCTACGAAGGAACAGATATCAAGGCTTGTTTTTAATCAATGTTTTGTCTAAAATTTTCCATATTTTTCCGAAAAACTTCGAACTTAAAATTATTTTGCTAAATTGAACAATAAGCAAGACCAAGAACGCGCTCAATGAGCTGAAAACTTCTACCTTAATTAATTATAAAGACTAGAATTATGGTGAATATTGAAGACTTTAAATAAACTCTAAGGCAACGAATTACATATATGCACCTGACTTAATTCATAACTTGTGATATATTCTCTTTTAAACAAATTTCAGACAAAGCTAAAACAAAACTATCTAAGTGTTTATATAGACGATTTGTAGACCTTGAAAAATATCTAAAAATATGTAAAACCAAGCTTAATCAATCTCGATATCAAAATAAGTGGTAGGTATTTACCAACGGGGTCTTGTTTACAAAAATAAGCATATTTTTGAAGTTAAAAAATCATTTTGTTGTATCAATCAATCAAAGATAAGATTCAAATATTTTTTATTAAGGCAAATAGATTATGAAAAGTAAAAGCGACTAAGCAAGTTACAAAAATAATTTATAAATTAAAAAAAACAAGTTAAGCCATGTTATTTATTTGAAAAGAGAAAAAAAATTCTAACCCAATTTGATTAGATACGAGAAAATGTAATTTAAAGTCGAATCAAGCACTCAAAGCGTAAATAGTCTTTAACTGAGTGAGTCTCGAAATTCGAAGCTTAGATGATTCTTTTATGAAAAAGTGGAAGAATAAAAATCATGATTTGTTAGACTAAAAATTTAATTGTATAATTAAATTAAAACATGATTGAAGAGTAATATTTTTAATTTGAATTCAAGATTCAATTTATTCATTTACGATTTTTTAAGGACAACAAGAAAAATTAGGTAAAATTAAAAATAAGGTAAATCGGATTAAACTAAAAGATAAAGCATCTTAGGATCTAAGAGACCTATATTTAAATACTTAAACTGTATAAATATACCAAGGAGATAGAAATGAAATTTAATTGAATCGAATGAGGAACAATAACACAATCAATAACATAAAAATTCTGCTTGCATTTTTAGAGCTTAATGATATCAAAAATAATTTTTTCTCTTTTTTTTTGAAAAAATAAAATAATTAGTATTAAAATAAAAGGGTTCTTAATCTTGTATGGTAAAAAATAAAAACCAAATTTTCCTTATTGTAAGCAAAAAATTGCAAGTTAAATTTTTTTTTATTACTATTTATAAAAATTAAATTTCTTAAATAGAATCTAATTTAATAGAGAATAAGAAAAGAATATTTAAGATGCTGATTTAGAAATTGAGAAAAAATTGTATTAGAAAAAATTCTTAATTTTTAGTAAAATTTTTCAGATGTAATCACAGGCATTTATTAAAATAATTTAATTTTTAAGATGAATAAAATTTAACATTGAAATTAAAAAAATTAAATCCTTAGAAAATTGACAGACTAAAATTTAGCCTTTTTTCTACTCATTTAAAAAATTTCAAAATATTAGAAAGACCTTAATTTACAGAAAAGTAACAAAGGTAATAATTTGAATCCAGATATTCAAACATTAGCTTTTAATTTTAACACTTGAATATCATATTTTGAATTTTTGAGAAGTTTTAACATTTAAAAACATTTTTCATTTTCTATTTAACTCTTTATTAGTTTAGCTGAAAAAGAAAATTTATTAATTTAACATTCAATGTTTAATGGTAGTTTTCAGTAATCGGTAAAAGTAAATTGTAAGTCATACATAAAATATTTATTAAAATCCTATAATAATTACATTATGGAAACTAAAAAAATATATTTTAAATTAAAATTACAATCATGATTATTAAATTTTGTAAAAACTAAAAAAAAAACTAAAATATATTTTGTAAATGTAAATAGACTTAAAAATAGAAAATAAAAGGCATTGAATCAACAAATAGATTTAATTCTATTTTTTATCCTTATTTTTGCTCTCGGTTTTTACATCATATTTTCCTTTTTTCTTTCTAAATATGCTTCCGAATATGTTTTTTTTGGCTTTTGCTTCTTTTTCGCCACTAGTATTCGGCTTGGTGTCCAGATTTGAACTTGTTGCTGAACCAGCCATTTTGCCTAAAAAAATTGGTGTTAAAAATTAAAAAAAAATCCAAAAATATTAAAAGTAGCTAAAAGTTTTCTATTTAATTCTAAAAAGATAAAAAAAAGCAGCATTTTCGATTGCTTATGAATACCTTGAATTTTTTTTTAAAAATAGCTTTGTGAACAAAAATTTTATAAGAACAGAATTGCTAAAAATCATAAATCTTGATTCCCGTGTTACATAAGATTTGAATTTACCTCAACCAAATTAAAATTAAATTATTCATCGATGTCAATCACAGAATGAATTTTTAGATTTAATTGCCGTTTTAACCTCTCATTATTTATTATAATTATTTTATTTTTTTTTAATTTAAAATAGGAAATTGATAAAACATAAAAGAAGAAAAACAATTAAAATAATTAAATTAATTTAAAAAAAAAAGACTACTTCTTCTTTAATCAGTTCTGAGTTTAAAGAAGACGGTTTTACTACGATATTAAAAATTATAAAAGCATCTACAAATTGTCTAAAAAATTCAAAAATTTACTTTATATAATTGCGCTTTAGCCGATTTTTAAAATGTAATCCTATATTGGAAATGAAACCGAATGCTTCATTAATTGTATAAGATGACATATAAATAATAGATAAGAATAATAGAAAAAATCAATAATATTAATTGATTAAGTATTCAAAAATTTAGAATTCAAGATTTTAAGCAGATTTTTTTGGCAAAATTCTAATATATACTTGGTAAAGTTTGAGCTCTCTTATCTTCCGATGCCACTAAATTTTGAATCCCGTAAACATTTTGTTCACTTGCATTCGATGGTTGTTTGAGTAAGTTTACAGAACCAACTTCCGAATTTTCACTGTTTTCGCTTATAATGGAAATGTTTAGGTTATCGGTAGGAGCATTCATGCTTTCGACTAAGGATTTTACAACTCCTGCTTCTCTTTCAATTTGTTTAGTTTTAATAGCTTGGTTATAGGAAGTATGTCTCATGTCATCGGCACTTAACTGAGAGCTATTAATAGCGGACTGCTTCAGGACTTCGGCAATAAGTGACTCCTTTTTGTCTATTTTTCTTGGTGTTGATGGTTCGCTTCTAGCTTCTTCTGATATTACACTAACTGGTCGAGCAAGTTTAATGTCCTCTTTGTGAGTGATGGCTGAGGATTTTTTGATAATGGAAACCAGAGGTCGACGATCCCCTTTTGTTGAGTCCAAGTGACCGACTTTGTCCGAAACACTTCCGATTGATAATGGAGAAACGGGTGCTTTAGGATCTTCGCGATGACGGTACGGAGCAATGTCATTTTGGTCATAACAGACTGATTTTTTGTTTTCAGTTATTTGACCAAAAGAATCTTGGACAAATGTCTCCTCAACTAAGAACAAAATTTTAATGTTGCTTATTAATTTTAGTCATGCATTTTTTAAAAAGCAAGCTTTTATTTGATAATAAAACAAAAAATTTACAATAAAAAAAGTATAAAACTAATAAAAATAATTACAAGCAATGATTACTTAAAAGATTTTGGTTATAAATTAATTTTTGGTTAGCTAAAATAAAATCATAAGAAATCAAATTAATGTGGTCATGCGATTGAGTAGCTAGAGCGTTGGCTAAAGAATTAGGGTTAAAATAAATACCATTATTAAAGCTGTTATTTAGCGGCACATTTTCATAAATGGGCATTCGTTGTGCTTCTGTTGATTTATTCAGAGGTGAACTTATTTGGGCATAATAATCCTCATTACTGACATCAGTATCTAAAGACTCGGATTTAATAGGTGGCAAAGACATCACAACCGGTGCTCTAGACCTAGGCTTATTTGGTGTTTGAGCTGACAGAGAATTCAAATCACCCGTGCTAATGTTTAAATGACTAGTGCTGGTTAGGTTATAAGTGCTTAGTCCTGATTGACTTGGAGAAGCTAAAGGTGCAAATAAAGCAAAATAAAGCACAACATTAATTTCAAGCAACAAAATTAGTTAGTTATAAATTTTTTTTTACCTGAACTCTCAACTATTTTTTCCATCCAAAGATCCAATTTTTCCATGTCGAGCTCATCACCTGCGGCATCAAATAAATACTCAGCACCATCTTCTGTTTCTACATGAATTACATCTCTCTGAATAGTCGTATCTTCGATACGATTTAGCTTACAATTGAAAAGGTTGATCGGTTGAGCAGCTGCGTTGAGTTCGTTATAATCATTTTTATTAATGAAAAAACACATCAAATTTCCATGAATTGAGGTGAAGAATGGTTGGTATTCTTTAGATATAAATTCAAATTTAATAAATCTCTTTTTTAAATTTTAAAAGTTTAATTAAGTTTTTTTTTAAACTACCAAAAGTAAATTAAAATTAAAATCATCTAGCTATTTTGATTTTTCTTACATTTCTATTTAATAACTTTAATAATTAAATATTTAATTATTAATTATTGAAAAATAAATGTTTTGTGATCATTCTCGTCATCGTAAATGGCTACTCTTATATTTCTCATTTAAGAAAAGTAACAGTACGTAAACGGCCTTAATAACCTTTTTTAAATAAAGACCAAAATGTGCCTAAATAGTTTTAATAAATTTTTATTTAATTTTTGGATATTTTTTTATTTGAAATTTTGCTAGGAAAAATTAATTTGATGCTTTTTTTAGAAATATAGTAAAAAAATGACCAAGTAGCAACCTTGTTTATACTTAACTACCAAATTAATGTTTAAGTTCATTTGATCAAAACTTATCTAAATGGGAATTTTGACAAAAAAAAAATTTAGCTTCATTATCATTATCTTTAAAATTCTTGTAATAAAAAAATTTCAATTTCAAAAGTTACAAAAAAACATGATTATTTTATTTTCAATGGATTTGAATCTTAACAAAAAAATTGAAATATTTTTATATCAAGAATTTAATGATAACAAACAAATTTTTTATCGCTATTTCATTTATTTTAAATTTTAAAAGTTTAGTAGTCTAATCATGAATTTTTTGTTTGCAATTTTTAATTCTAAATATTTTTTACAAGACATTTCAATTATTTAGATATTCAGTGTAGTGTCTGATTAAAATTGAAAATTTAAAAATAATTTTTTTGAAAAATTTCAAATCCCAAAGAAAAAGAAAATTTTTTTAAAATTTTTTTATGCTAATCTAAAAAATTTAACTAATTTTTCTAATTACCTCTGATCGGAGCTCTTTGACCACCTTTTTGATATTCCTGTTTTCTCATTAAATATTCTGTAATAGTCGGAGCTGAAAGCCCGATCATTATTCTGTGCTTATCTCTAATACTTCTCGTTCTATTCCTGTCCTTTTTGCGCATAGGTCCAGCATTAGCATTCTTTGGACTATTTACTTGTTTGGTCATTTGATCACCATCCGTCTGAGTCTTAACTTCCAAATTCTTGGCTATTTCAGTTGAGCCAACCGATTGAGATACATTGGCGGCTATTTGATTTTGTGCCACATTGGCAATTATTTCCTGCGTTCGCCTGCGCTCGTCTTGACGACGCTGTTCCATTTTTCGTTTTCGCTCCGCATCTTTTTTCCTCTCTTCCTCAAACTGCGCATCAGCCTTGATCCTGTTTGCAGCCTCGCGTTCCCTAATCTCTTTCAGTTTCTTCTCCAATTTGTTCTCTGTCCTCAAGTTACCAAATCTAGCCTCCATGGCATTCAACATTCTCTCGAAGTCTTCATGTTGTTTAATCAAAGTTTCCACACTGGACACACTATCGCCAAGTATGTCCGTGTGCACATACGCATCTTTAGAAGAGAGCCAAGCATCTAAATACTTGATCTCCCTCAACAATTTGTTGTACTCCAAATTTTGTTCATACAAGTCCTGTCTACTTGACCAAGTCTCCAACAAATTGCCATTGTTTGTCTGAATAATTTGAATTTTACTCAAAATTTCCTGTTTTACCACTTTGTTTCTGGACATTTTGGCCAACAGCTCTTCGGATTTTTGTAGAAATTTTTGCAACTTAGGCTGCTGCGAATCGATTTCGATTCTATGTTCTTTATGCTTTTGCAAGAGCATTTCGGCGTTGTTGACCTCGCCTAGTCCATTTTGGGGGCTCAACTCGACCGAAGTCAATTTAACCAGCATCTCCCTGAGCCATTCACTAAGCTCATTGAATTCATTGGCAAAGACGAACATATTTTGCGAGCTCTGTATTCTTTCCCTTCTCTGACCCAAATGCTGCAACACCAGGTTGTACTTTGTGTCCGCTTCATCTAGCTTGCTTTCCAAATGATCCTTGGTGGCCGGATAGCTTTCAATCAAGCGTTTGGACTCAGAATTGAGCCGTTCTAGCTCTTCGCTAAGCGATACAAGCTCATTTTCGAGCGCTTCTTGTTGCTTGGCCAATGTGTACACACTGGCCAAGTCGTATCCAATGTCTTCATTGCTTAGAAATTTTTCTTTTTCCGATGCCCATGCGATCAGGTCATCGCAATCCTTGTCAAAAGCATGCACCTCAATGGCGCCCTCGAGGGTCTTGCGGCGTATGTTGGCCATTACATTCAGATGGTTCCAAATGTTGTTTATAAAAGAGCATCGCTCATCAATATTCTCAATGTAAATGCTCGGCGTGAACTTGTTTTCGCATAGTTGCTGAGCCAAATCATCAAATTGGCTTATTTTGTCCGAATTTTTGCTCAAATAATTGACGAATTGTTGGAATTTTTTGGCCAAAAGTTCGGCATGTTCCAGATCTTGGCCAAAGTCTTGACTTGACGCGAGCACTTCTTGGTCCCGGAGCCAGTTAACGAGCGCCTCGGCCTCTCTTTCGAACTGGAATACACTCAACATGGCGTTCAAGTACTGCTCTCGGTCCAGCGCTGAATCGCAAACACTCTGATACAAATTTTGCATTTCGAACACCTTGCGTTGAATTGTCT
The DNA here is from genome assembly GCA_019054805.1 of Brachionus manjavacas. NCBI lineage: Eukaryota > Metazoa > Rotifera > Eurotatoria > Ploima > Brachionidae > Brachionus > Brachionus manjavacas. Next base: position 7,226,684 of record JAHQIY010000003.1, on the reverse strand, counting down.
TCTTGTCAGTGTGCTTGCAACTCTGAAGTTCGGCACCCTGTTGAACCAACGAGTCCAAGAGTTGCCGTTGATTTTGCAGATCGTTTGACTTCAATTTTTTCAAATAGCTCAAAGTGATGAGCTCATTTCGGCCGTAGTCTGTGCTGGTCATTTGTTTCAATTTGTCCTTCATGTACTGGATCATGTCTTCGCTTTCTGACAAAAACTTGTGCGTCTGGTAAGCATCGTCGAGTTTTTGCTTGCGTTCGCCAACCATGTCTTTGAACACAAGCCACTCTTTTTCCAATTCGGCCAGTCGACCCGACAACAACTGATGGGCATAGTGTTTTTGACCGACAAGTTTCTTGGCCGTTTTGAACACATTTTCGATCAGCTCTTGGTGATTTTTGGTCTCTTGCTCCAAATTGTTATGTTTTTTGACCATTTTATGCGTCTCCTGGAGACTGAAACCCAGTTCGTCAAGCGATGCCAGCGCCATCTTGTCGCTGATCCATTGACTAGCATCGTCCATGTCGTGCAACACTGTGAACAAGCTCAGTGATTCTTGTAAATTTTCTTGCCTTATTATAAACAAATATTAAACTCTTAAATTTTAAATTAATAACTTCATTTTTAAAAATTCAGATTTTTTTTTTCAATTTTATTTTATAAAACCTTAGAACTCATCAAATTATGATAAATTCATTTAAAAGTTAGCTCCTAAATTTGATGTATTGAAGACATACTTGATTTACTTGATAAGAATTACGTTTTTAGGCCCACTTAATAAATATAATTACTAATTAAACTAATTATTCTTTTTCAAAAGAAAAAATAAATAAAATAAGCATCGTCAAATATAGGTTAATCCTTAAAGAGTGAGCCATATCCACATTTTATGTGAACAATCTACTAGGTAAATTTAATTTCTTAAAAATTTTAAATATTAAAATTAATAAATTAATGAGGTACTTGACATTTTTTTATTTCGAATAAATTTTTAAATATTGAATTGCATTGATTATTCAAAATTCATAAAACTATTATATGAACCAGTATTAAGGGTTTTTTGAGCAAAATGAGTTCGCTAGTTTTTTAAGAGAATTTTCCAAACATTTTTGAGAGTTTTAAAAAAATTTTGAATATACCAATTTTATAAGAAAAAAAAAGATTTACCTTCAAGTAATCACTTCTTCTCTTATTCAAATAAATATAATTTATAAATTTAAAAAAATGGAATAACAGACAAAAAAATTGTGAGAGTAATTTTACTTAATCTTTAAATATATTTTTAATTGATTCTCTGAATTTTAGAGGAACAATTAATGACTTGCAATTAAAATCTTTTTTTAAATTTTAAAAAATTATTTTAATTCTCAAAAGTTTTAAATTTTTTATAAACTATAAAATTCAATGCTTTACTTAAATTTCAGCCAGCTGAATTTTTATTGATACAATTAAATATAATTATCTATCATCACAATTTTTAAAATATATGCTTAATGACCCCATCTTTTTCCTCTGACTTATTTCCAAGTACTTTAAAATTGAAACCTCTAAAATTACAGTAAATACAAACCAACTTAAAGAAAATCTTAAGATTAATCTGATTTCTAATGATGGTATATCTGATTCAATTTGGTTATGTCTATGCAATTTAAAATTAAAACATTACAGAACTCTTCTAAACGAGCTAATTCAAAATAAAAGAAATTCATGAATTTTGGTCCAAATTATCTTGCTTTCTAACTTTCATGCCTTTTTCTATTTTCGAACTAATGTTCCTTTTTTATTTTTTTTTTTTGTAATTTTATTTTTAGGTAATAATTTTTCATTTTTTAAAAAAACACAAAAACACAAAAAAATTTTTATTTTTACTTCTCCTTAAAGGAGGTTAATTCAATTCAATAAATAAATAAATAAGACTTGTGACTTAAAAAAAAGTCTGATTTTGTTAAAAAATTCTAATTTTTAAAATCAAAAATTTCAAAAATAAAATGAATAAAAAATTTGATTAATTTTTAAAAAAAAATAAATTTGTTACCTGATCTTGCAAGGCTCTTTGAGCTCATTGAACCGTTGCTTGACTTGACCCGCCATTTCCTGAATATCACCGAGCATAAAGTTATCCTTATTTGTCAAAAGATACGAGTCAAGCTCGAGGATTTTTTCGTTCTGAGCCTCGATTTGTTTGCTTAAATTTTCGTGTCTCAACAAGAGCATTTTGCATGAGGATATGTCGTGGCCATTGTCGTCATTGGCCAACTGTGACTCGACTTCATCGAACCAAGTTAACAAGTCATCAGAAAATCTGGTGAACGAGACATACTTGAACGCATCGTCCAAAAATTTCTTCTTTGTCTCAGCAGCAGTCTTTAGACCGTTCCATTGGAAGTCAAGATCTTTGAGGTGTTCGTTTATGTTGGCGATTATTTGGCTCGACGATGTGCTCAACGAGTACAGCGTGGTCTGGTGTCTGGCCAACAGTTGGTTGGCCTCTTTGTGTATGTCCTCGACTCGTTTTTGTCCGATTTTGTTCAAATCGATCATAAACGCCTGATGTCTCTGTATTTTTGTCTCCAAATTGCTCAAGTCCGTGTAGGTCTTTTCCATGGCCGTGACTGTTTTTTCCTTGATCCACTGTATGACGTCATAATAGTTCAAGAGCAAATTTTGATACATCAACGAGTCGTCGAGTTGTTTGCGTCGGTTGGCGCACAGATCGCTCAATTGCTTGCGTTTGGCGCCGCTCTGGTTGATTATCTGCTGGAGTTGGTCGGCATTTGAATTCTTGAGGCGTATCATTTCGCTGGCTCGCTGTTCCAAACTGTCAAACGAGCCATGAGCGCCCATTTGAGACTTGACCGAGTTTTCCATGTTTTCATGCTTGGTTTGCAGCGATTTGGCCGCCAAGACCGAATCACCCACATCCGGACTGTTCAACCAGGTCTCAATTTGCTTCGACCAGTTCTCAATTTGGCGCCACGACTCCTTTACTTCCAAATACTGGGCACACTCGTGCAGCCGCTTTTGTTTCTCCGACGCCTTCAGCTCAAGCTCCTGTTCCAGTTGATGGATGTCTTTGATAAAATTAGACATTTCCCGCTGCACCAGCTGATAGTTGGACTCGTTTGACTTGCGCTCAATCAAGTCCCTGCCCATGTCACGCAAACTAATGAAGCGGTGCGTTTTGCCCTCGATTTCAGTCATTCTTTCCTGATGCAAGTTAATGGCAGTCTCGGCCTCGCCAAGACTGCTCGGCTCGCTCTGCTGCTGAATTCTGTTGTCCATGTCCCATATCCACCACTTGAGCTCCCTGTACTCGACCATAAACTTCTGATAGAAAAAGCTCGACTCCAGCTTAGTGGACTTGGCCTCGACCAGATCTTTTAGATGCAGCCAATTTTGAATGACTTGATCGAATTTGTTGATCATGTCGTCGGACGACGAGGCCAGCAAGGACTCGTTCTTGACCTGTTCGAGCTTTTCCTCGATCGGACTAAGCTCCGATTTCAGATCGTTCAGCTTTGTTTGTGCCGCTTGAACCGAGTCCAAATTTTTGTGCTCCACCTCCACTTGCAGAACATTTATCTTGTCCAGTATGCGCTGGTCAATGTCTTCCAAATCGCGCATCAACAAATGAATGTCCAGTGCGGCGACCAACTTTTGCCTATAGCTGCTCACACCGGACTTGATCAGCTCAGATCTTTTGATCAAGCGGTCGTTTTTTTCGGCCACCATTTGCTGGTCGGTGCGGCCCAAGCGCACCAATTTGTCTCCCATTTCGATCAATTGCTTCAGCTTGTCCTCATGCTTGGGCGATGTGGTGTCGTCGACTTTTTTCAGCAGCTGAATGCAGTGCTCGTAGTCGCGACCAACATCGCCATTCTGAATCATCAGCTCTTTGTCTTTGAGCCACTCTTCGAGCTTTTCCAGCTGGTCATTGAACTCAAGTATGTCGTTGGCCTCGGCGAACTCTTTTTCGCGCTCGTTTATTTCGTAGGCGAGCGCTTGCCACTTTTTGTTCAAATTTTCCAAAGTGCTGCGCATCAAATGCTGGCTGACCGAGCTGTTCGTGGTCAGCTCGTGCTTGCCGCGCTCATTCAGCTGCGCGTATCTGCCAAAATTGGACTCTATCTCGCTCTTGAGCGCCTTTTGCCTCTGGAAGAGTTTTATTTGGCCGTGAAGAGGCAGCGAGTGCAGCCTTTGACACAAACCCTTTGCACTTCTTATCCTGTCGTCGATCCACATGTCGAACTCGTCGACGTCGCGGTACAAGCGAAAAAACTTCAATGCTTCATTCAATTGTGTGGCGCGTCTGCGGCACAGTTCTCTCAGGTCGTTCTCTTTTTTCAGAATAACATTCAAAATGTCCTTTAGCTTGGCCGTTTCATTGAGAGCATAGATTTCGGCCTCGCGGCTATTTAGCCGTGCCGTCTCTTTTTCCAACAAGAGGGCACCTTTTCTCTTCAGCTCAATGGCTCTTTCCAGCGACTGTTTGTCCATTTTTTTCTCCAAATTTTCACTTGTCTTGACCAAACGCTCCAAATCTTCCACAATCAAAATGTTCTCTTTGCTCAATTGTTGCTCAAGTTCGCCAAAAGACTTGGTCAAAATGGACTCCTGCGAGCCTATGAGCGAGACCAGTTGACTCACATCGCGGTAGAACTCGTGACACTCGTGCTGAGACTCCAGGAGCCGATTTTTCAGCGTCCAGTACTCGATCAGACTCTCTCTCCTATTCATGACATCATTTGTGATCAACACAACTTCTTTGGCATGCGCGTTGTCCTTTTTTCCTTCTATTTCAATGCACAAGTCCTCCAGCCTCTTGAACATGTCGTCTCTCTGCGCTATCTCTGATCTCACATTGTCGTGTTCTTCTTTCATTTGAAGCACTGAGTACACGTCCGATGGCTGAGTAAAGCTCACAAGACCAGCTCGAATCTGGTCCATCCATCGGTTCAAGTCTTTCGACTGGACCATAAACTTGTAGTAGTCTCTTGAGTTGTTCAAGTCTTTGGTTCTCTTTTCGCTCTTCAATCTCAGACTATTGAATCTGTCAATTAGATCGTTCATTTCGGACAATATTGACTCTTCGGTGTCGCCTGGGTGCTTGGCGCGCAACATTTCGCTCTCCTTGTTCAAATCGTTCAAATGGATTTTGAACGCGAACAATTCTTCCATGTAAGTTTGATGTTTGCGCACCAGGAATTCGCACGAGTTTAAATCCTTGCCCAAGTCGGTCACAAAACCGGCCTCTTTTTCGCTCATGCGCCTATTTAGGTCCTGGGCGTCCTTGTTAAAGCGGTGTATGTCGGCCGCTGAGCTCAGCAGATGCTCACGCTGGCTCAGTTCGTTCAGCAGTTGGTCATGAGTTGCCTTGAGCTCGTCGCTTCGTTTGTGAATGAGCTTTGCATCGGGGCTCTTGGTACCAAGCAGATCGCTGGCTCGTTGCCTCAAGCGGTCGTATTTGGCATCGGCAAGCTTGACCTCGTCTTTGAGCGAGTCGAATTTGTCACTAATCAAAATCAAATGCTCAAAGTCTTGTCCGAACTCTTCCGATTGAGCCTGGGTGCGCTTTTCGTTCATCCATTTCATGAACTCACAACTTTCGCGCTCAAATTCCAAGGCTTCTAGCCGATGAGACAAACTTTTCTTTTTCTGGTCGCTCTCGGTCAACATTTCGTCCACTTTGTGCCTGGTCTCTCCAATTCTAGACTCAACCAAACCACTACAGGCCTTCTTTTTGTCCAGTTGAATTTTGTACTCGCGCAAATCGTGCGCCAAATGGTCCAGTTTGGTCAAATTTTTGTTCACACTCGACTCGCTGGCATTCTCGCTGAGAGTATTGGCCAAAATTGGCATCTTTTCACTCAACGAAATGTTTATTTGGTTTAGTTCTTCGAGTTGTTCTTGTTCAACAAGACAATCGGACACTAGTGATTTTTTTTCGCTCATAAACGCCTCTAGAGCGTTCCATTTGGACTCGATTCGGTCTAATTTTTGTGCCAATTCGGTCAAAGAAGGCATTCTCTGGTCCATGAGAATATTGTGACTTTTTTGTGTGAGACCATCAAAAATTGTCTTGTGATTGTTGATGCGTATTCGGTCCAATTCGGCCAATTTTTTGCTCATGTTCTTTGCCTCGAACAATGTCTGCGGCATTGTGTTGGTAATCAAGTCAATTTGTTGCATGCTCTGATCGATCCATTGTGTCTCTTGGTCCAAGTCGAACATCAATTGCTGCACTCGGTACTCGGACTCAAGGCTTTTTTGTTTCTCCTCAATCAATGGGTTAAGCAGATTGTAAGAGTTTATGTAAGCGCCGAGAGCGTTCTTGAGCTCTTGTTGCGAACCGCTGTTGTCTTTGTTGCCCAGCGAAGCAACGCTTTCTTTGTTCATGTCATTCAGCAGCTCTATTTCCATTGTGATTTGTTTTTTTAGCTCCATATGCTTTTTGAGAGCTTGTTTAGAAGACCTTAGGTCATTGTTGGCGTAATTCTTGCTCAATTCGCTCTCCAGTCCCTTGACTCGATTTTCTACATCACTTATTTTCAAATTCATCTCTGCCTTGTCCTTGGCCTGTTGCAGCTCTTTGCCTTTTAGCTTGGAATAGTTTTCCAAGTCTAGCCAATTTTTTTCCACAACACTGATCAACTGCTGGACTTTTTCATTAACTATCGCCTTGGATAAACGAGCACCATCGACTATTAGACTATCAAGTCGGGTTCTATTCGAGATCAATTCTTTCTCAATGGCCTCGTGCTTGTTCATCGACTTTTCCAAATGGGTCAATGAGCTGGCCTCGGCATTGGCATTTTCCATTATGGATCGTCTCTCGTCGATCCAACAGTTCAAATCATCGCACTGTATCTTAAAGTCATAGAATTCCTTGGACTTGGCCAGCTTGTGCTTTCGATCCAGTGCACTTTGCTTCAATTTTTGTCTCATGACAGTCAAAGAGTGAAAAATTTGCTCCATTTCGTCCCAGGCGAAGTGTTTGTTTGCCTTAAGCTTGGTCAATTGGTCAGCCAAAATTTTCATTTTGTCATCTTGGGCATTTAGTTTGGCAATGAATTCGTCGTGACGCTTCTGCAATGCGTCTACATTGCTTGACGAGCTGCCTACATCGTCAAATTGTAAATAGGCCTCTTGGTCCAGCATCAAAAGCTGCACGCCCGAAGCGTCCTGTTTAAACTTCAAATATTTCTGGTAGTCATCCAAATATTTGCTCATGTCATTCAGACTATTGGCTGTGTGGCATTTTATGCTAGTCGCTTGACTCAAACCAGAGTTTATTTTATCAACACTGCCAGCAACACCGCGTTTGCCAAGCAAGTCTTGACCCAACTCTTTTAAGCTGCTAAATTTGAACAGCAGTTCATTTTTGAATTCAGCTTCCAATTCTGCAAATTTGTTCTTCATTTCCTCGTGTTGTTTGAGATCTCTGGGCTCAGTCAAATCGTTGAGTTGGCCAACAAGGCCGCCACAGGCCATTCTGAAGTCGTCTAGTTCATTTTCAAATCGCTGTAGACCGTGTTTTTCATCTAATTTTGCTTTTCGATTTTTCACCTCCTCTCGCAGCCTCAGCCACTGGTCATTTATCATCTCTTGCTTTCTACTCACATTCACTTTCTCCTGCGGAAAATACTTGCTCACTTCTTGGGCAGTCTCTTTCAGACTGAGCATATTTTTGTCAATTGGTCCAAGTTCTCGTTCCATTTTTTCCTGTTTTTTTTGCAAAGCTCGCACAGTTCGCACATCGTTTTCGTGTGCCACCTCTTCCTTTTGCAAGGCAGCTAGTTTTTCCTTCACCAAATCACTCACTTCCGCATACAAACCATTGTATTTTTCAATGCACTGAAACGCTTTTATTGAATTGTCCCAGGTTTTTTTAAGCTCCAAAAGTTTCTGGTAATCGGCAGCGAGCACGCTTTGCTTTTGCTTTATTTCGCCGTGTGACATGGCCTTTTTGGACGTTTCGATCACATAGGTCAACTTTTTGCTCACCAATTCATCGGCCAATTTTTCAATTTTAGCAAACTCGTTTTGGTAGGCCAAAAAATCGGTGATAAAAGTCTGATAGAGGCGCTTGGACGAGTCCGGATTTTCCAGCAACGATTGTCGATTGCTCAGGCTCATTTCGTCAAGCTTTTCGCCAACCCACTTGCTGAACTCTTCGTATTTTCTGAGCCATCGGTAGAATGCTATTGTGTTGTCCAGCTGCTTGCGTCGTTCAATTGACGAATTCAACAGTTGATTGAACATGAATTTGATGTCGGCTTGTCTTTTTTGTAAATTTTCTGTATTCAAATGCTGCAGTTGTCTTGGTTGAATGCTGGTGGTTTTGCGTCTCAGAATAGAGCCCTTTTTTTTCCTGTCATTTTTGAGCGCGTTCACCGCCGGATTTGGTTTTCGCACAACTTTTTCCACTTGAACAACTTGTGGTCGCTTGACCAGCTTTTTTTGCTGCTTGGCAAAACTTTGAACGCCAAGTTCTTTGACATAATTGGCCGGCGCATATCCCTCTAGGCCGTTGGACTTTTCCAGCAGCCACCACTCATTGTTTGTCTTTTCCTTTAGCTCCATTATTTCTCCTCTTTGAATGGAAAAATGTTTGCTGCTGAACGTGTACAGAGCCTTGACACAATTGGCATTTATTTGTACACGCACCAATTCTGTTACTTCTTTTTCGACTATTTGGTCGACATAATCAACTTCTTCTATGAAAGAATCTGCGGCAGAGAAATCCGAATCCGAATCGTCGATATCTTCGGTGTCGGTGGCTATTTCTCCCGTGGAAGCCAGAGCATTGCGCTTCTGGTTCTTCATCAATTGTTGCTTGATCTCAGCTGGAAATGAGCTAAAGCGTCTGTTGCCGATCAGCACATCGGTAATCTCAGTCAAGCGTCTGATCTCGGCCTCATAAGCTTTGATTTCTTCCTGTATGCGCGCATGTCGGTTTTGCAACGCCTGGGCACTTGTCTCATCTTTGCCACAATCGCTGTTCAATGATACCAAGGCCATTTTGTCCTTCATCCAATACTCGGCCTCATTGGCATCGGCAAAATATTGCTGAGATGAAAATGAGTCCTCTAATAGCGATTTTCTTTTGGCTGCTAATTCTTTCAGTTGTTTGATCAAAGCTTGCATCTCTGATATCCGCTGGACCACATTTTGGCTCTCGACCTGTCCGAATTGCTGTCCATCAAGTATCGTTTCGCCCTGAGAGATAATTTTGTCGATTCTGGGCGAGCGAAATTTAATCTCGTCTTCTAGCTGTTCATGTTTATTAATTAAAATTTGAGTGGAGCCTAGGTCATGTCCAGCATCATTGGACTTGACTACGCGTATTTTTTCCTCAATCCAAAGAATTTCTTCATCTGTCTCTTCGAGGAATTTAAGATAGTCGCGGTGTTCGCGCAAGTAGCGGCGTCTTTCACCGCAAAGAACATTTATTAAGTCAAACGCTTTGTTCAATGCGTCTAATTTTTCTTTGACTAGTTGGGCCTCATTGATCAAAGGTTTTGAAGTATTTTCACTGATGCTGCTGTTGGGTGACGGAGACACTAGAGATTGAGAGGCAGTGGAAGAACTAGACAAGTTGGAACGCGTAAATTGCTGCGCTCTGCGATTTACACTTTTTAGATGTTGGCTGATGCCCGCAATCTGAGACTCTAGAATTCCGTGTTTGTCAATCAGTTCATCCGCATCTAGCAAATATTCTCCAAATTCTTTGGATTGAAAGGCTTTCTTAAAAATGAAAAATAAATTTTAAATTTTAAATTATTTTCCTCTATTTATTTTATGAAAAAAAAACAGATTTTGTGAAGGTGGTAATTTTGAAGCAAAAACTGTAGAAAAATATATTTTATTAAATTGAATCCCAGATTTATTTAAATTATTAACAATTATTTAAAAAAAAATTACTGTTAAATTATTTTTAAAGCAAAATTTGTAAAACGTAAACAAAAGCAATAAAATAAATATTTTTTTTTATTATTAGAGAATAGATCGTAAATTGATAGAAACAGTAATAATAATTGTCCCTTTTCTATCCAAGTGGATAATGGGGAGGCGCTCATCTTCTTTTCTATAGAAACGATAGAAACGATTGATTTTTTTTCTGAAATAAAAAAGCTTTTTTTTTTAATTTTAAAGCTGATAATTTTTTAAATATTTTGCTTTGTTTTAATTTTTTTTGCTCCTTACTTCACCGTCACACAGAAATGATTTTTGATTTAGGAATTTTTAGAATTTTTTCGGACATTAAAAATATTAAATTCTATATCATTTAATAGATTTATAGAATTAGATAGTTATTTTAATTGCTTTATAAACCATCGAAATTTTAGAATTAAAATTCAAATTTAAACTAGATCTATTAATTTGGATATTTTAGTCTTTAAAATAAATAGTAAAGATCAAATTTATTTCATAAAAATAGATAATCTTTACAAACTAATTGTACTTTAAAACTGAGAAATATTAACAATTAATGAAGTTACAAAAAAAATTTAATTGATAATTATATCGCAAATATTTTCATATTAACGCAGCATTAAGCAATACTGATTTATCTACCTTAAAATTAGTTTCTCTCATTTTCAAAAGGTGTAGATTTATGTTATACTCTTGAGAGTTTAATAAAAATTTTAACAATAAATAATCAGTTTAAAAATTTAATACTTTTAAGGCAATTAAACCAACATGTCAGAGATTTAGTGCTACATAAAAAACAAATATTTATGAGATCTAAGATTGTATACAGAATTTTTAATACATTATTCTAAAGGGGTATATTTTCTTTATTATTAAAGAATATCAATTCTTAAATTTTTTCAAAAAAAATTTTTTTAAATTTTTTCTATTTTCCCCTTTGAAGTCGCATTCTCAAAGAAGCTAATTAGATTAAAATTATCTAATTTACCAAACAAACTAATTTTTAATTTTTATTTGATTAATTTTATATTTTAAAAATAGCATTATTTTAAATAAATAATAAATATGCTCCAAATAAATTAATAGATAGTCTCTTGCGTAATCACTTATAAGTTAATCAAAATGATAAAATAAAATATTTTTTGTCATATATAATTTTAGACAAAAAATACTAGCAGCTGATATTAATTTTAATACAAATTTTTTACAAGAATTTTATAGACCGATAATAAATGTAGCGAAAAAACCTTTCAAAATTATATTTTAAAATTGCTTAAATAATTAGCTTATTTTGATCTTTTCTTTAAATTCCATAATGACTTTTTTGAATTAAATATCTATATTTATTTTCACATGCTGAAAAAATTGAATTTTTTTACTTTCTAATTTTAAGCATAAAATACTTATCTGTTGATATTTTTGATAAAATTTTCTAAATTACTTAAGTCAACATTTTCTAATTCTCTGTTAAGTTTCTAATTTAGCTTTTTTTTCAAAATTTAACAGAGAAAAAATGTTTTTAATTATTGTTTAGCTCGCGATTTGAATATTAATTATTTTTTTAGCTTTTAAATAAAAATTGCCCAAAAAATTATTCTAATTTTTTTGTTCTGGAAAAGCATGAGGGTGTAAAAAATTCAAAAAATACCTCTAGATCAACCATCTCGTTTTTTAGACTTTCCATTTCCTGGAACAAAAACTCCAATTCCTGAAATGTTGCCATAGAAGCTTTTCTTTTTTCGAACTGATCAATTAAATTATTAAATGCTGATTGAATTTTTTGATTGCGTTTGTAAACAGTGTCTTTGGAAAAATAGTCTTCTTGTATTAGCTCTTGTCCTAATTGATCTAGACGCTTGAATCTATCTGATCCGGCATTAAAATCAGCACTTAGTGCTTCTAATTTTTTAAAAGTTGCGTCCAATTGAGACGAACTGGAAAACGAAGACGAATTGCTTAGAATTTTTGCCATCTCACTGATCCAGTCTTCCCTCAGTTTTGCTTTTTTGTCAAATTTATCATACATTTGCTCAAGTTTTTCTTGTCGATGCAGTTCCCTTTTCAGAGCCATGTCTCTCTCGTGCTCGACCTTTTCTAGTCTTGACCAAGCATTTTCCAGATCGCTGACAGTTTTGCCTTCAGGCGGAATGTAATTCGGGTGGCCCTGGGCATTTAGCTTCATGTTTATGCTATAAAAATTAGCCTCAATAAGAATTTTTTGCCTACACTTGGGAGGCTTATCTAGAACCATGTATTCCTTGTAAAATATGAGCATTAGCGACTTGATTCCGTGAAGCGAATTGGGAAATTCAAAATTGCTCAGATCGCGTATATTTTTGTGTATCCAAGCCATCAAATTGGCCACATCGTATTCATAGGCCTCTTTAATGCGGTCGATGTCAATCAGATAGTCGACTATTTTGCCAATGCGCTTTCCACCGACTGCCTCGTTTTTCATCTTGGCAAATGTGTGATAGTAGGAAGATACATAGGTAAGAATGGATTTTTCATCTGGCCTGTCTACATCGATATCCTCAGGATCCAATAATTTGGCTATTGCTAGGTGCTTTTGAGCCAACTCAAAGGCATTGTTCAGATTATTGAAGCTGTCATCGGGATGTAGTGAATTAAAATCAACAAGGTCTGGTCTTTGTGAATGAATTAGGGCGTTGAAAGCGAGGCCATTTCTCCAGCTATTGGAAAAGTCGATTATTTTGACACCTTGGTAGCCGGATGTTTTTCGCTGGCACCACAACAGCAGAGCTTCTTTGGCACTGCGCTTTTCGTGCGTGTCATCCTCGGCCTCAATTTCTATATCTTGAATTTGAAATCTTAAGATAATGCTCCAAATTAGACCTAAAATAAGTGTCGGATTGCCCGATACAATGTCTTCCGCTCCAATACTCTCTAATTTGATCTAAAATTCAATTAATTATGAGCCAAAAATCAAATCAATTGTCCACTTAATTACTTTGCTTTGTACAAAATTTAATGCTTTATTAACGTTCTCAATTTTGTGCACTTTGAGTTTCCCTTGATTTGGCTTTCCCAATTTTTCACCCGATATTACCTCTAGCAATTTGATCAAGCGTTTACCATCTTCCAAATCGTTGAACAAGTTATCGATTTCCATTCCATACTTTGGGCAAATTTTTAAGTTCAGTAAATTAAAATTGAAAAATTTCGTTTACTTTTGAAAGGAAGGAATTACACCATTTGGTAAATGTTTTCTTTTGGACATTGATGCGTTCTTGTTGAAGAGCTTTGATTCGACTTTGTTCAAAGTCTTTAGTTTGTTCAATATGGTTCTTAAAGGAAATAAATGACCAAAGAAAATAAAATTAATTTGGTATTGTTACATTTTTGGTGGGGTCACGAAAATTTGACATTCTTTTGACCCTTTTGTTCTACAAAAATTTTTATCACTGGGTCTTATGTCTAAATTGAAAAATTAATTTTTGACAGAATATTTAAAAAAAAAGTTAAACATTTTTTTAAAATTCAAATCATGTTCTTAATTATTCTCAAATCAAATTATGTTTTAAAATTACCCGATAACAAAAACTTATCTGAAACAATTATTATAATAAAAAGCGTATGATTTTTATGGTCAAATGAAACTTGTTTTCAGTAATTAAAAAAATTATCAGCATTTTAAAATTGAAGCACAATTTTATATTGGTTTTAACTAAACTGGTTAGTCATCTAAAGTTGCTAAATTCACCTGTAAAAATTTCTAACAAACTTAGATGAATAATTTTTTTTTATAAAACTGAATTCGAACAAGTTCTTAAAATTATTCTTTTAATTAAAAGCAATGACTAAATGCATTGTTTTATTAATAAAGTATTTAACGTCGAACCGCCTCGCAAAAAAATGGTGACTTTAAAAACACATCTAACTAGTATTTAAAAATATTAGTAATTTAAAAATTTATCAAATCGTTCGGTTTTTTTTTTAATTTTTTTCTAAATTGTTAAATAAAGATTTTTTTTTAAATGTCATAAAACTTGATAATATCAAAAAAAATCTTCTCTATCGATTTGTGTAAAAATAATAAAATTTGATTTTTATTCCAAGCTAAATAAAAGGTGTCTTTGTTTAAGGAACAAAAAATTTGGACACTTTTTAACATTTGAGTGTCAAGTTTATTGAGTGTTTAATCTGCGAGGGATTCATGAAAACAAAAAAGAGCTTAATGATAAGTTTTGTTACTATAATAAACCAAATTTTCTCTTAACAACAACAAAAAAATTGGCTAGACACAAACTTTAGAGTTTTAATGAGATTTGTGAAGATTTTCAATTGAAATTTTTACAATTTTTTGCTATAAAAAAAAACTTAAATATCAAATTTTAACCGGTTACGGGATTTAGACGATAATTCACATTAATCACAATTTAAATATTCGGGAAAAAATCAAACTTTGAGTATTAGTGAAAAAAAAGCCTAGCTTAACCATAGTTCTAATTTTGTTTACTTGAAACAATTAGCCCTAAAAATTGAATCTAATGACCAAAAAGAACTTTTTGCTTAGTTTCTTTATTAAATTTCAAATATTTGCTCTTAATTAATAGATCATGTTCATATTTGAATTAGCTAATCTAAACGTGAAACAAAATTTCAATTATTTTTCTTTTCAATACTCTGACACGTAAATCATATCTAAATTGGCAAAGGGACTTCAATGCATCTTTTTTAAAAAAATTTTCTCCTTTTAAAATGATAAAACTAAACAAAAATTAATAGATAAAACCACCCAACTGCACTTATCTCGAACCATTATCTATTTAAATTGATTTATCACCAAACAGTGATAAAGGGAATTGCGTGGGTCTAAAATGTGTTGGTTGTAAGTCATGTTTTTATTAAATAAATGATTTTTGGAAGGATTCTAGAATTCTGTCAGCAGAATTACTCGCTGTGTAAATAGAGAAACGGTCAGCCTAGTTTAGAACTAGAGAATATAGGTATTATCAAGTTATTTCAAGTGTTTCGACGAGTTTTGCTAAATAGACCACTGAAACTAAATAGTTTAGAAATAATAGTCGAATCTTTCAAACTAAAGGCTAGCCATATGTCCATTTTTTATCAAGTAAACGACCCGATTTTATTAACTGAAGCTATTAAATTTGTGAAATACGATATTACTTTTCCTTTTATAAATTTAATCACTTAAATTATTATTTTTCAAAATCTAAATGATTAATATTTCTAGAGTGGTTAAATACAATTTTGAGAGAAATAATGCTTTTGTTGTGCAAAACCAAATATTTGCCAATCTGATATCCGACTTTTTGAAAGAATCACTTTCATATCTTTAATGCATCAATTTTGGTATAGCTTTTTTTTTCAACATAAGCTTTATCCCTCAAAACATCTGAGCCAAAAAATCTACTATGATCCATTCTAAATTTTTTTCTTTAGTAAAAAATGAATTCTTTAAATTTGAAAAATTTTATATTTTTCTAAAGTACTTGAGTTGGTACTTGAAAAATACAAAAAAAATTCGGTGAAATACCATTTCTATATCGAGGGATATTTACTTAACGGAGTTCAGCCATGTAAAATTCTAAAGTGACAGCCATAAATCCATTTGCAAATAATAAATTTAATTATGGTTATAAAAATTGATTTCGATGTGTTTAAAAGATCCAAAATTAAATTTTTAATAAATCCAAATTACAGAAGTATTTTGTTAAAAGTGTTTTTTTAAAAGATTTGTGAAAAATCGATTTTTCCTAACACTGAGTGCCAGTTTACTTAAGAAATTTTTGCATCGGCCACCGATACACTTTGATAAACAGCTCTTAATAAAAAATAATGTCTAATGGATTTCTTATTTTAATTGACGGATTTGCTCTTATATTTTGACCTAGTTTAAACATTTTTTAAAGGTAAATTTCATTATTGAGAACGATCGGCGACCTACGGTTTAAAACATTTCTATTTCCTTGTATCGGATTTCAAAAAGATATTTTTTTGTAAATTGTTTGATTGACCAGATATCCAGAAACCAATGGAAATTTATAACATAAAGTCCACCTAAATTGACCTGCTGCATTCAATCGGAAAATTTTCCCTATTTTCCATTTGTTTGTGTTTTTAATTTTAGAAAAAATTATTATTTGCAAAAAGCTTGTTTTCCCATACCAGAAACTTAAGCTAGCTTTTTGACGCCAATTTTACAAGGACTTGATCTTTTCTTTCATTAATATTTAAGATATGACATAATCATATTTTGACTAACATTTAACATCTAGTTTCCTAAATTAGTTAACACTAGAAATAGAATTAAATTTATTTTAAATTTTATTTTTATTTTAAATTTACCTTTTGTTTAAGAAATCATTTTTTTTGTTGAAAAATAATAAAAAACACTTTAAATCTAATACTATGTGTGATTTTTACCTGATGTAATAAGCTTATTTAAATTTGAATAGGGATTCAAATTTTATTTGAATTTGATTTAATACTGAATTGGAAAAAAACCAGAAAATTATCCAGGAATCATACCAGTTTTATTTAGTTTCACTTAGTTTTGAGAAAGTTTTTGAATCTAATTTTATTTTATTTTTAAACAGAATTAAAATGCTTTCATTGTGCTAATAAAGATAATTTTAGCCCTATAAAATTATTCTTAGTAATTTATTTTTATGAAGACTCAAAAACATTTTTATTATATAATATTTGTGTCAATTAATATTTGAATATTTCAACAACTTCTTTCTTATTTTGAAACTGCTTTGCTTCTCTAAATCACTTATTGATCGCTTCATTCTATAAAAGGAAATGTTATTGCTTGGTAAAAACAAGGTTTTATTTAAATTTCAGGGTTGGTTCAAGAAAAAAAAAGAACAGAAAATCAAACACTTTGTCTTTTCCAGAATGGTATATCTTCATTCAATTACAATTGCGAGCTTGCAAAGGGTGCAATTGTAGACTTGAGCTTGCAAAGGGTTAAAACTTGGAAAGTTTTAAAAAAACTTTTCACAAAATTTATCTTGAAAACTTCTTTCCGAACTTGCCTTTCTCAATATCGCTTATTAGCTTGATGTGGTGACAAAAAAAATATTTATTTAATAAAATTCATAATAATATTATTTATATGGATTTAAAAATGCCGTCTAAAGATTAGCTCACAAAGTATTTTATTTTTTCCGTGAGTAGAGAACTCTTGGAAACAATCACTCTACTTGTCTTATAGTTGTTTAAAAATTGGCACGGAAAAATTATAATTTGAGTCACTATTGACCATGGTCTAAAAGTGCGCACGTATGTGGAACCATTTAAAGTCAGAGAATCAAGGAGACTAAATTTTCTGAAAATAATTATTGATAATTAATAAGAGCCGTTCTAACAAATGCCTTTATTAAGAAATCTAAGGCACCCTTTGCAGAGAGTGTGAACCTTCCACTGCTAAATCCTTAAAGGAATTTAAAAGTGGCTAGTTATTTACTGTGGAGAAATCTTATTAACCTATTTGTGACAATTTTCCTTAATTGAAAAACTTACCAATTTAAAATTTAAATTTTCATTGAAAGGTACTTAAACTTATTGAACATTGTCACAGTGAGCCTCATCAATCAAACTCAGAATTTGCGAATTCAACAGATTCTATTTAAATCCTCATTATGGAGCTATTAAAAAATGATGTATTAAAGACCAAAAAATTAATTTATTTATAATAAAACAACTTAATAAAATATCAAGAATTGTGCGATTTTGTTTTGATATTTTATGAAGGTTGCTCAATTTTTTATTGATTTTTTTTCAAATAAAAATATTTGATTATTTAAAATTTCTATTTGTAATCGACCATACCAAAATTGAGATATTTGTCTTAAATTCGTCACTAGATAAGGTTTTCTTTCGAAATATTTTTTAGTTTTTCAATTTCAACAGAGACTTGAAATTTTAAAGCGTTGATTTCAAATGAAATAAAAATAAGTAAAAAGAGTAGCTCGAAAGAAAATAGAATCAAATAAATTGTCCAGGATTTAAACAAATTGAAAATATGAATTCAGAAATGAAATTGTTAAATAAACAAAATACTCAAGAGGTGTAACACACAAATATTCTTAATTGTTATTTTTTACTATAAGTAAAATATTATTTTTTAAGGTAAATTAAATTTTTAATGTCATCCAGATAGACAAACGTGATTAAATTTCAGTAGAATAAAAAATCAAAATTAGCACAATTCGCCAAACTTTTATCTTGGAACGTGCTAAATAAAAATAAAATAAATTTTTAAGTGCTCTCTGTCGAACTATGAACCAAGCCGATTGAGCTTCAACTCAATTTTCTTTTTCGAATTTTTCGAACATTGCTTGGAAAAATAATGGAGCATTTTGCTCAGAAAATTAATCTTAGTGATTTTGCTTTGTGTTTAAGAAGCAGAAAAAGGGAGTTTTAGTGTTTTCCGAAGTCGAGGCTAATCAACGTTGAACACAAAGTCATGTTGAAAATATTGAAGCTTAATTTGGTACAAACAAATAAAATGGTTCAATATTTACAAAAGGATATAATTTACCAAAAATAATTACAATTAGACAAAGATCCTAGGATACTCATTTAAATCAAAAAGTAGATGAATCTAGCTCGAACAAAAAAAAGCAAATTTATCCATAAAATTTGAATTTAAACCTAACCTATTTTTAAAAAAAATTGATAGATTATTAAAATTACAAAAAAGCTTTTGAATAGGAAATAATATAGAGCCATAGTTCATAAAGAGCTAGAAAGGTCTCGGGGCTTTTTCAAAATATCAAAAAATTATCTTAATAAATCTAAAATGATCTTATCGAACTTTGTTATTTTATTTTGTTGGACAGATTTTTGTTTATTCTAATTTACAAGTTTTATTCCGCTTGTTTGAATTTATTCAACGAAATAGAAAAAAAAATAATTTATTTTAGTATTAAAGGGAAAATTATATGAGCAAAAATAGTACGCCATTTTTAATTACTTTTATACGTTAAATCAGCAGGGAAAAATTTGACAAGGTCATTTTTATTTCGAGACTTTTATAAAAATAAAGAATATTTTATATTATTTTTTTTTAACTTGAATCTATATTTATTTAAAGCTATTTCACAATATTAAGCAGAATTTTGTCGCCAGCATGAAATTTTGATGCTGAGAAACAATAGGATTAAAATTTATCAAATTTATTTATATTTTTATTTATGTTTTAAATGGTGTTTTTAGCAATAGAAAAATATAATATTATAGTTTTTTCGAATAGAAGATAAAGAGCAGCTATTTTTTTAAAATAATTTTGACGAATTCATTTTATAAGTGCTGGTAATAGGTGCAGCGAACCTCTCTCCTATAATGCCGACCTGTGTCTGTATTTCGTAATGTCCAAAAAAAAAGATTAAGAAACAAATTCAACAAGTTGAAAATGAAATTATTTTCAATTTTAAAAATAGGAATTATGTAAGTTTTCTTTTTTAAAGCATGTGTTCTTAAATACAAGAAAAAAATTTTTTAGAGCTTTAAAAATTATTTTTAATTATTTTTGTCATCATCGAATCTGGCGTAGTTTTAATAAAACAAATTAAAATTTTTATATTTATATTTATATCATATAAAAAAAAAATTTTAAGGTTTATTTCATTTAACGAAAATAGTGGGAAAATTGAGACTTGTAAATCAGATTAGCCATTTTAATCTTAGATTACTTTAAAAACGTCTAAAAACTATTTTAAATAAATTTCCATTTATTTAATCATTATTCGATTCATGTGTGATTTTAAAGAAGAAAATATTTTCTAATAACAATTTAGAAAAAAAATAAACTCTTCATTTAATAATTTAATCCATTTAATTTCAATATTGAGTAAATTTAAAGGGTTGATTTTCTTTTTTGCTAAATATGAATTTTAATGAGCAGGTCAATTTAATTTAAATGCAATTATTAGTATTTTACTTAAGCTAGTTAAGATTAAAAATAAATAGGCGATTGTTTTCCTTTTATCTAGAAATGAAATGAACTTAATTTTACCTGATTAAAATCAAAATAGGCTAGTTTTTAAAAACACACGTAATATCAAAAATTAATTGGCATTTTTTTTAAACAAATAGTAAATATTTCAGACATCACTTTTATAAAAAAAAAGCTTAAAAGAATTTTTATAATAAATATAATTAATATAAATAAAGAATAAATCAATATAGTTAGATAAAGAATATATCAAACTAATCTAATTTTTTATTCCTGTTGATTATTAGTCATGTTTTTGTGTTGATTTTTTAAGGTCTGTCGCGTTTACGTTAATAGAAACATGTCCGGCTGTTATAATCAGACTTAGTCATCAATGGGGATACCTGGAAAAAAGAAAAATAACTCTCTTGCTTTGATGAGAACAAAATAGAATTAAATATCTAAGAACTAATATCTCAGAGAAAATAACGATTGATTTTGGTCTTCATTTAAATCCTTCCATAAACTAGCAGATATTAGTTTAAAATCAAAAAAAGATAAGGGAAAAATTATTGATAGCCCATTTTTACCTCCAAAAGCTCAAAAGATTAACTATTTAAAACAAGTATGTAGAGCTTGATTAGTAATTCATAAGTTTTTTTTTCTAAATTAAATCAAAAACATTCAAAAGCTGCATTATCAAAAATTAAAAATAAACATATTTATGATAAAATCTTCTTGACGAAATTTTTTTCTTCTTTTCAATAAAATTAAGAATTACTAGTAATTTATCTACTAACGAAAATCTATTCTATTATCTCCTCTACAATAAAACTTGTTTATGAATACAATGTATTGAAAACATTAGAAATTTAAAAACTAGGTATCAAAAAATTCAAACTTTGATATTAAAAAAATAAAATCATAATCATTTCTTTTATTGAATGTAAACTTTTAAATGATTCCAAATAAAAAATCGGATAAGCTAGGAAAATTCCTAAATTAAAAATAATATTGAATATTTGTAATAAAATAAATAAATTAGCTGACAAAATAAAATTTCTCAATATTTATGTTTAAATTAAAAAAAAATTAAAAATATTGAATGAATTATTAAAAATAACAATTTCGGACCATTTTTTTTCAAAAAATACCCCATGGAATGTTGCAGATCAGATTAAATTAAATAAGGCGACTTGAAAATCTACTTTTATCATTTTTTATCTACTTTTTTTAGCAATCTAAAGATGAAAATTTTTTTAATTTTTTGCTTTTTTTTAAGTTAAAAAAGTATTCTCTTTAAAAAAAATAATAAGAAAATTCTTAATATGAAAACTTATGAATTTTAAAATTAATTTTTTGATATTAACAAAATTAAAAAAAAAAAATCAAAATTAATCTTCAAATTTTATTAAAACGA
Source organism: Brachionus manjavacas (assembly GCA_019054805.1). Classification (NCBI taxonomy): domain Eukaryota; kingdom Metazoa; phylum Rotifera; class Eurotatoria; order Ploima; family Brachionidae; genus Brachionus; species Brachionus manjavacas. Next base: position 7,205,409 of record JAHQIY010000003.1, on the reverse strand, counting down.
TACAAATATTATTTGAATTAAATTAAACTTAATTTAGATCAAAAGATTTTTTATAAAAAAAAATCTAACATAAATGTATAAGATAAATATGAAAGTTTCTTTAAATGAAATATTTATTTAAAAAAAATTTATTTAGCTAATAGATTTGAATAAAAAAAATCATTCGTTTAATTATTTGGGTTATTTTAAATCAAAAATTTAATTCATAAAATGAAATTTATCAAGTAATTAAATTTATAAAATCTACCCGTAAAAAAATCCACCAAATACGGATGATAAAAATTTCACAAAAAAGACTAAATTTTGAGTTTATCGGTTCTAATTTATTTTGTTGATAAATGATAATATTTCAATGCACTGAAAGTTTTGTTTTTAATAATTTGCATTTATTTTCAAATTTCTAATTCAATTTTTTTTAGAATAAAATTCATTTAAAACAATCTTCGCAATGCTAAATTTGATCCTTAAACCCGTTCACAGATCGGGTTGTTTTTTAAAAAAAGTATTTGACGTCAAATCTTCACCTTTTGAACATCGAATTGTGATCAAATGTAGATTTTTAATGACAGCTACGTCAGGTACATCTTATCTAAGCAAACAGCGTCCCAGCAAGAAAAAAAGCAAAAAAATACCACAGTTTACATCAATGCCGATGTTTAAGGTAAAAGCCTATGCAACCGCTGACTACTACGATTTAGAAAATATTAAAATATCTATTCTTAATTCTGAAGCTTACGAAAGTGTCACCGTGCCAAATTCAGAAGAAGCCGATGAGTTCTTGTGTATAAAGCCAAAATATGAGCAGATTAACGAAATCGAACCAAGACACATATTTTTCTTTGAAGATGGTAGCGTTGTGTTTTGGAATCTTTCAAACGAAGAACAGCGATTTATACTCGGACTGATTGAAAAACATGAAGAAAATACCTATGACTATGAAATTGTTGAGGAAGAGTCCGAAGTCATGAATTATTCTCAGCTTAAGTATTTATTCAACGAGGACTCCAAACAGGACGAATTCAGTCCGTTGATTTCAAATTTAGTGAAATTTAAGGGATCATATTTGGATGACAAAACAACGAGATTGATTGATAACCAGATTTATTTTTCCGAGTCTGGCGATCAATTGTTAGAAAAATACGCTTTTTCGGACGCGATGGCTTTATCTGTCAAACTTGGTATATGGGAAAAGAATTTAGAAAAATTTAGCGAAAAAATTGAATACATATCGGACGATATGCGGCGCGGAAAGAAACTCAAATTAAAGTTGGAAGAAATTTTGAAGTATCTTGGAGAATTGTTCACCATGAGACATGTGGTTAGTTTGCACTCAAATTTTTTGGACACACCTGATTTTTACTGGGACAGAGAAAAACTAGAAACACTTTATTCCCAATTGTATTCTCATTTAAGCATTGCCAAGCGAACTCGCTTGTATAATGAACGTCTAAATCATTGTATTAATTTAATGGAAATATTAAAGCAACATTTGACGGATAAAAATAGTACAAGATTGGAATGGATTATAATAGGTCTTATTGCTCTAGAGGTACTAATAGCTCTCGGTGTTTTTGATTTTATTAAAAATTTATCTAAATGCTTGATTGAATATACAAATGATACCTTCAAAAAAAATAAATGATCAGGGCAATAAAAATATTTTTTAATTTTAATTAAAAATTGGTGTTTATTTATTCCTTTTAAATGATTTAAACTCTTTTAAAGACAAGTAATATTTAAAGTAAAAAAATAAGTATAATTTAAAAAAGTAGAGACTTGCAATTTAGACAATTTTACGAAAAGTTTGACTCATTTTATTAATAATCTTTAATCCTTTATTAAAAAAAATTACTCCAATTTCGGCGATTTTAAAAAAAATAAAAATTATATTTTGTAAAGATTTGTAAAAGTATTCAAAGTATAAATATGAAGTTGTAAAATTTGAATTTACATATTTAACATGGCAATAAATTCCCTTTGAAAATTATGTTTACAGTGGTCTAAACTTACTCAAAAAGTTTTATTCTCTAATATACAATTTATATTATTGTTGTATATGTTAAACTTATATTCTATTTGAATTTTTTAATGGTTGTCTAAACCAATCTTTACCTGAATTTTTTTATTTATTATTTGTTATTGTATAAAACATTGTACATTTTATTAAATTTTTGAGGACAAAATAAATCAATCCAGTCTTATCCAGTATTTTGAATTGATTAGATTTTTCAAATGAATGTAAGTATTAGATTTGTAAACTAAGAAGAAGAATCAATTTAAATATTTTTTGGTGAAAAAAATTACAAAGCAATTCAAAAAAAAGAATCATCATTTTAAGATCACTTTTTAGTTGAATAATTTCCAATGTTCTCTTGCCTTATTTGAGAACGATTTAAAAAAAAATGTTTTTTTTTATCCAGTTTTGATATTATCATTGGAATTAACCATTTTACGTATATTATTTTGAAGTCACGTTACATAATTTTTTTTAAATATTATTTTTTATTTGAATTTTTCAAAACAAAAAATAATAATAAAATAGTGCAATTGGTTTAAATTTTTGTGTTTGAATTACAAAATGTATCCAATTTTGAACTAACATTGAAAAAGTGCGATGTTTCAAATATTTTTTTTAGTTTCAAAAAGAAAATAATTTTAAGTTAATATTGCAAACATGATTAAACTTTATCTTTTTTTTATAAATTTTAACTTTGGGTTTGTGATGTGATGATCCTTATGTTTATCTAATCTAAAATACCAAAATATTCGTATTCCTTATTATAAATTTGAAGGTTGAATCCAGTTTTGATAGAGGATTCATTTTAAATTTTTTTTAACAAGCCATTTATTGTCAAATTAAATTTTATCTATTTTAGATTTATAATTATTCTATAATTTTGAGAACTTAATGTTACTTGGTTAAGTTTTAAGATATTAAAAAAATTAAAAGCTCATAATAACTTTTTTTTCAATTTAATTTTTATTAAGGCACCTGTCATAACTTGTTAATTAAGCAAAAAAAATAGTACTTATTTATATTTATATCTCCTTTTCTGGTACCTTTTTGAGCAAGGGCTCCAATCTGACACAGAATCTACTGCATCGAGTTGATCATCTATACCGCAATTATTACCTAGTCGAAAACGGTCCCCCTATTTTTATGATGAAAATGGTTTAAACATTCGCCCCGTATTGCAGAGATATTTTGAAGAATTTTCACCCTCAGCGGGTTTTGAACACTCGATCCTCTGCTTTCACGACTAACATGCAAATCGTTCGACCATACGGGCTTCAATTGTGAAATAAAACTATGAAATTCAAAAAATTATTTAATTAAAATCAATGACTTGGTAGCAGACTTAAAATTGGGTGTCCCTAACCACCACACACTCAATATGACTAACGCATACTAGAGTCTGACCAACACACATTCAATTCCTGATGAGCACACAACTTAAAAAACAATCATCTGATGAGTGTTGTTAAGTTAAAAGAAAAATTTAGATTGAAAAAACAAAAATCATTATCGAAGACAATTAAATGAACAACACACGCTAGGTGTGTGTTTTTAATATTTATATAAATAATATCAATTGTATTTTAAAAAAATTTAAAATTAATAGAATTCTCAGAAAAAGAAAAATTATTAATTTTTGTCTGACTCGGACGAAACGGAAACGAAAGCTTGAGGAAAGTTTAGATGATGATCGATGAGGATCTTAATGGATCGAAATTGATTAAAATTGTGCCCTCTTCTCCAGTACCAATTTTTAGATTGTTTACGAGATCTGACCAAACACTATTCAATAAATCTTGACGAATTTAGTCATGTGCCAAATGTTACTACAGCTATGTCAAAGCTAGCAAAAAAATATTTTTTTAAAATTAATGAATTTAAAAGAGTTGAGCCTAAATTGTATAATTATAATCAAAAATGTTTTGTAAACATGTATAACCAATCTTGTTCCTGTAAATATTATTTAAAATGGAAGATTTGTTCACATATATTGGCATTAAAAATGAAAAAAGGTAAGTTTGTTTTTAAAACTAAAAGAGGGGGCGTGTCCCACATGCAAGTAAAGCCTTAAATAAATAAAAAATATTTCTAATTTTTCTATAAATTTACAATAAAATACTTTTGCTTCGTTAAAAATAAAATTTTAAATCAAAACTTAATTAATTTTTTGCTTGATCAACACATTCACTATGTGTGCTGTTCAGCTGATTATCTTCGGAAAATAATTTTTTTTTTCAATCTAAATTTTTCTTTTAACATAACAACACACATCAGATGTGTGTTTTTCAAGTTATGTTTTCATCAGCAATTGAATGTGTGTTGGTCAGACTCTAGTATGTGTTGTTCATACAATATTTCCCTTAAAATTCACCTTTTTGGCTCATCAATTATTCTAAATAGCTCATCAGGTATTCACTCTCTGAATTAAATCTCTATTTTTTAATTAAAAAGCTTATTAAATTTTTCTAGTAACGTCTTGAACTTACTCATTTTTTCTATTTACATTTAGAAAAGAGGACCAAGGGCTAAATCCCAAAATTCGGATTTTGTCTCAGAACTATTTACCATCTGTCTTATGTTATGGAGACCCTAATTCATCGATTATATCCTTAAATCAGAAATTTAGGTTTTAATGCCGAATTAAAAAATGTAACAATGGTTAAAATCCGAAAATTCCGCTTTTTTGTTTAAACCAACAAAAAACTTAAAATTGAAATTCATATTTTAGAACAGGAATTAAAATTAAGTTCAAAGAATTATTCAAAAAAAAGTGTCTATTATTTTTTTATAAATTATTAAAAATTAGGATGCTGAAATATACTAAAATTTCTGATTTAAGAACAAGCTCGATGAATTAGGGTCTCTATAGCATAAGACAGATGGTAAATGGTTATGAGACAAAACCCAAATTTGTCTTCTTTGCTAGGATATACGATATCCTTATCGAACAATAGCAACTAATGGTTTATGTGTTCAAAAAATTTAGAAATAATTGATAAAATTATGATATTTGCAGTCATAAAAAAAAATTTTAATTTTAGATTAGCATTGTTAACTTATTGATAAATTAAATAAGTTCAAAATAATTTTGAAATAATCTAATTTTATTAAATTCATTTTACAATTATTTATTCTATTTAAAATAGTCTCTTTATAGTATTTATTTGAAAAAAATTTCTAATAAATAACACATTGTTCAGTTTTCAGTTCTCAATCTCAGTTCGGAATATTGTAGAAAACATTTTTTTTAATTAAGAATCTTCTTTACTGGCGAGTTGAAAAAAAAATTTTGAATTATTTTTATGAGAGTTAAAAATGAAATTTTATTTATTAATTATCTTTTGAATTCTTTTATCCATGCACACAAGAAACATTTCAAAATTTATTTTTTAGCTTACCAAATTAAAGCTCTACTTTATAAATTCAAAAAAAAGTAATATTTTTTTTCATAAAAACTCATTTTATAATTGCGTGGCAATGCGGTTTCCATCCAGTATAGCACAAAAAGTATTTTCTGAAAGAGCATTCAGTTTTAAATTTTATTTCTGTAAGCTGATAGCTTTTCTTAGAAACTTGATAAAATCTAAAAAATTCAATTTTTTATTGAGGTATAGTTGTCTTTGGCTTCCTGTAATTCGGGAACGGATCGAAAATTTTTCTACTGTAAAATTGAATGCTTTTTCAGAAAATACTTTTTGTGCTAAACTAAATGCTTATCACATTGCCACGCATTTATAAAATGAGTTAACATTTTAAAAATTCATAAAATGTCATAAAAAGGCCAAATATGAAAAAAAATATATTAATAAAGTAGAGCTTTCAAATGATAAACTAAAAAAAAATGAAATGTTCCTTGCTTGCATGGACAGAGAATTCCAAAGGTGAGAATTAAATCAGTTGAATTTTTAAAGTAATTATCTTCGAGGCACTATAAGTATGGAACGGAAAGACCTATAACTTAATCAAATATATATTCTTGTAGCGAAGCTTCAGCACAGATATTACAATTAAAACTTTCAGAAATAATTTCAGAAATTTTTTTTCAACTCTCCGGTATTTTTTAACCAAAATATTTAATCTCCTAAAAAAAATTTAAATTCTAGTACTTTCAGACCAAAGCTTAAAATTTTTTCCATAAAATCTCTTAAATGCAATAAAAATCAATATGCGGTGTGATCCTCATACTGAATCCTCTCTAAATTTAAAAAGTCCGATATTAAGAGCTGTTCGATCTATTGTTAAATGTAACATAAACAGAATGTGGAAATACGGTATTCAACTGGCACAAAAAAAAACTCACTGAAATCAAAAATAATTTGACAATAAAAAAATTCCATTTATTTTAGGAACATTTATTTTGCATTCATATTTTGCATTGCTAAAATCTAATTATAAATTATAAAAAAATATCTTAGCTTTAGTCATATTTCAAACGAAATTTTGAGTCTAGCAATAATATTTCTGCATATTCAAATGTATAAAAAAAAAATTGTTGTATAAGTAAATGAAAATATTTCTTAAATTAATAGATACTAATTCAATGAGCTTTTAATATTTTTGAGTTAAAAAATAACATTTATTGGTGATTACCACATGGAAAGCGATCAAAACGATCCCGTAGTAAGTTTAGACTCGTCGAATCAAACAACATCGACGAACCAGTCCGAAACCAACAGTGATATCAACCAGGAAAATGGTATGAAAAAAATTATATCTAAATAATCTTTTAATTTTTATCAACTAAAGATGTTGACATATGCCGGGTATGTCGAAGTGAGGCCACTATTGATAAGCCTTTATTTTATCCATGTGTCTGTACGGGAAGTATTAAGTACATTCATCAGGAATGGTAAGCATCAATTAATTTTTTTTTCAAATAAACCCTAATTAAATTGATTTAGTTTGGTGCTATGGCTAAAGTATAGCAAAAAAGAATACTGTGAACTTTGTAAACATAAATTTACTTTTGCCCCAAGTAAAAAAAATTAAAATTTAATAAAATAAAAATGATTTAATTTTAAAACTAAAGTTTATGATCCGAACATGCCTAAACGATTGCCTGCCAAAGACATCGCAACTGGCCTTTTGAAAAACATATTTAAAGCCGTTCGATTCTGGCTACACTCTACACTCGTAGCCATTTCTTGGTTAGTCATAGTGCCACTAACCGCGTGCCGCATCTATCGTTGCCTATTCGCTGGGTCAGTTAGTTCTTTGCTTACCTTACCATTAGACATGCTATCGACAGACAACATAATGGGCGACATACTACAGGGTGCTTTTGTGGTATTGTGTTCGCTGGGAGCATTTATTAGTTTAGTATGGCTTCGAGAGCAGATATTATCTGGTGGTGGTCCTGACTGGCTAGAGAACATTCATCTAGTTCCAGAAAATCAAAACAATATTCAAATTGGACAAAATCAAGTGCCAAATGAAGCTCAAAATGAGCAGGCTGATGAGCGTCCAGCTAATAACATAGCCGTCAATGAAGAAGAAAACAATCAGCAAGCTTTTGAGGCGCCAGAGCAGCCAAGACAGCCAGTTCAAAATAATGATGACAACCACTGGAACCCTATGGAATGGGATAGAGCTGCAGAAGATTTGACTTGGGACCGACTTTTGGGTCTCGACGGTTCTCTTTTGTTTTTAGAACACGTTTTTTGGGTGATATCGTTGAACACCTTGTTTATTCTGGTATTTGCTTTCTGTCCCTACCATCTCGGACACTATCTTATCTATGGTCTAAAAATACATGACTACGTGGAAAAATCCCATTTCGAGGGCTTGTTAACCACTTTGATTGGTTATGCTTTGTTGGCCCAAATATTCATAGTCTTGTATGTTTTGATGGCAGTTTCGAATTTTTACCGTGCCCGAAAAGTAATCGGTCTGTGCTACATAGTTATCAAAGTGGCACTTTTAGTCGTTTTCGAAATTTGTGTGTTTCCGTTCATTTGCGGTGTATGGATAGACATTTGTTCACTCAAGCTGTTCAACACCACCATTAATGATAGACTAAGCAGCTTTGAGAACTCGCCAGGCACTAGTGTGTTCGTACATTGGCTAGTTGGAATGATGTATGTGTTCTATTTTGCCACATTTGTATTTTTGTTACGTGAGGTTTTACGTTCAGGGCTACTGTGGTTTCTAAGAAACCTGAACGATCCAGACTTTAATCCGGTACAAGAAATGATACAGTTGCCTGTATTCAGACACATTAGACGCTTTTTGACATCAGTCACACTTTTTGGTTTCTCGGTTGTTTTGCTGCTTTTGATTCCAATTAAAATAATTAGCTATTTTCAGGCAAATTTTTCCAAAACAGTTTTACCCTACAATGTTTCTTCTAGCAGCGAGACCCTATCCACAGAGTTATCTATTGAACTCATTTGGCTGCATGCTGCCTTACCGGCACTATTGGAACAAAATCACATCAGATCGTGGGCAAAAAATATGATCAAAATTTGGGCAATGGCCGTAGCTTGGTTATTGGACCTCAAATCATATTTGCTCGGGGATCAGCAAAATTCTGAAAATGTGAACAATGCGAATAATCAGGCAAATAATAATTTGGTTCCGGCACAAATTGGCCAAAATCCTTTTCAGTTCAATGTTGGCCTGGCTCATCAGGCTTTGCTTCAAAATACTGCACCGTACACCACTCAGCCATACACAAAACCTAGTTATTTCAAATTAAGAGTAATTTTTAGTCAATTTTAAAAATTTGTTTAAAAATTTTATTCAAAGATTTTGGCCTTAATTGGACTCATGAGTATAAGTCTTCTATTCTTTAGTATATCTATGATAGTGATACCAGGTAATATTTTTTTTGTTATTCGATTTCTAAAATAGTCCCCGATCACAGTCTGTTAATAACTAGGTCATAATTAGTGATCGCATTACTCGCAAGACTCAGCGGTGTCAATTTTTACACTTTTCACAATTTAAAATTCCTTTTTTGATGAATTTTCAATTCGTCTAATTTTTTTTTCTATTTTTAGTAAAGTCTAAGCTAAAATTTTGACTTGTTTATTTGAAGTTGAGAATAAATTTACTCTAATGAAGAAATAATTAAAACTGTAACTTTTAAAATAGATTAAAATTTTATTTTCAATTTATGATAATCTACAACTTTTAAGCCTGATAATTTTTCACTTGTTAACCATTTTAATTTCAAACAAAAAAATTTAAAATCAAATCAAAAACTTTTTAAAAAATATTAGAGTAAAATTAAGTTTTTCAGAAGTCAAATTGCTGATTTCACTTTGAAACAACTTGAAAATGCCATCCTGAAGTTGATGATCAATTCAAAATAACATTTCTATTCATAAGAGTTTATCTGTAGATATTAAAATAAATTTTTGATTTAATTTAAATATTTGGAATGGAAGATGCTTAAAATTTTATGTAGATAAAGAAAATAAAAAAATAAGAAAAAACATTTTCTAAATCCATAGATAAAATCAATTTTTATATTAAAATGAATTACTGATTTTTTGTAAAATTTTTTTTAAAATTTTTTTATTTCTAAAGGAATTGTATCTAGCATTCAAAATTAAATAAAAAAAAAATTCAAATATTAAATTAAAAGTAAATTATAAATTTCAGTAGCCTCTGTGTCAGATCGGAGCCGTTGCTTAAAAAGGTACTTGAAAAGGAGATGAGCGCCTCCCTCTTATCAAGTAGGATAGAATAGGAACAATTATTATTATAGTTATTAAGTTATAAAATAAAAATAAAATTTGCCAAAAAATCATTTTAATAAATTAAAATTGACTTATAATATTTTAATATAACTAATTTTGTAAAGTCCCAATAAATCTAATAAAAAATTAACAAATTTATTCAAAAAAAATAAATTTATTTAATCAAACAAAACATAATTAAAATAAACAAAATATATGTTTAATTAATTAATAAAAAATGAAATTTATAAAATAATTTTTTTTTTGTTCAGCCATTCGGACAATAATTACCTTTTTTAAAATTCGATTTTATTAATGGATTAAGAATATATTCTTCCAAAATTTTTTCATTTTCTATCTTTATTATAATTATTAAGATTAAATCAAAAATTGATTTTAATATCTAAAGATTAACTCTTGAATTTAATAATAGTTGATAAATATTATCAACTTCAAGTTGTCTCTAAAATGACTGTTTTTTACTTTTGTGCAATTATGAGTTTTTTAAATTTAATTAAATATAATCTCGAATTTTTTTAATTTTTTCTGTAAGTTATTTATCTCGAACATAAATCTGAAATCTGTTTTAAATAAAAAATATCTTTAATTGATTTAATTTAATTTAATTGAATGTTTCAATTTATGGTTATTTTTTTCATGAGTTTTTGAACTTTAATTTTTTAGAACCTTCGTTAATTTAAATTGAATTTTAAGACCAAAAATGACGGATTTTTGTGTTAAAAAGCTTCTAAATTCTTATTACCAAGTTTAATAAGATTTAAGAAATTTAGAAAAATTATAATTCTCTGTTGTAAGAAATTAATAATTTTCTTTTCTTTTAAATATTCTATATCCAAATTAGTCGATAGGATAAAGCTCGATCTCCAAACGACTTTCCAGTAAATAACTGGTTATCATTTCAATAAAATAAATAATAACAGTTGATTAAAAAATTGATATTTTTTAGTAACTATCGGAAGATATTTATTGTATCAACTTGTAGGAAGTGATAAAATAAACGATCTATACACAATTGTGACTGGCTTTTATTCAATATGGCTAACTCTTCGGTTAACAACAATTTTTTACAATTGGATTCAAATGGGTCTTTACCAATTGTTCAAAAAATTCAGAGAAAGAATATGGATTGTAAGAGTTTTATTTGTATATAAATTTATTTTTACTTAAATCTCTAGGGTTATTAAATGATGTTTCTAACAAATTGTTAATTTTGTTTTGAAATTTAAAGAAAATTAAATTTATCTCTCTGAAAAATTTCAAATGACGAAATATTAAATAATAATTCTAGTTAATTGATTTTAAAGTTAGCTTATTTTTTTTAGTTTTCTAAAGTTTTCATCGGATTGTCAATGATTTTTGGTTTCATACCGATTCTATTCGGACTATTATTTCAAAAAATTGTTATTAATCCAATAAGTTGCAATTTGGATCAAACTCCAGTGCATTCAATTTGGCAAATATGGGCACTTGGTGTTCTATTGACAAAAATATCAACAGCACTTATTCTCATAGGTCCACAATGGTCACTTAGAGAAGCTGTAGATCGAGTAAACACATTTTTAAAAGAAATTCTATAATTCTATTAAATTTTAATCTAAGTTATGCCAAGATGGACTAAGAAATATTAATTTAAAGTTCATGTTCATGAGACTGATTTATCCGATTACTGTCTGGCTGGGCTCATCATTGGCAATTCCATATGTAATATCAAGAAGTATTTTCCCCATGCTAAGTAATTATAAAATATTTAAAAAAAATAAATTTTTTTAAATTTTTATTTTAGCAAAGGATACCGAATTCTTGAATAAAGTTGATAAAAGAATATATTTGACCATTCTACTAATAGTGTCGCTTACCATTTTTTTGACATTTCAAATGAATCAATTTAAGCGTATTTATGAAAGAATTCGTAATGATAAATACCTAGTTGGTCAACGTCTTATTAACTTTGAGCGAAATTTAGCCAACGCGACCCAGAGCACTTCAGGCGTTCAACATCAAAGCTAAACTCAAATAAATAAATCATCAAAAATTATTTGTTAAATTATGTAAAATTGAACTGATTTATAAAAAAAATTTTTTTGTTTATTAAGTTATCAATATTTCGAACACTTTTTTCGGTAAAAACTGCTCAATTTAAAGCCAAAAATTGCTTAAAAAATGTTCATATCTTATAAAACTTATTAAAACATTGAGTTGAGCATTTATTTAGAGGAAAAATTTTGTTGAATAGATTTTTAATAGATTTGAATGTATTTTTACTTAAGAACATCCCGTAGAATTTTAAATAAATTTTTTTACTGAAGAATTTTTTTTTTCAAATTGAACCGTGGTTATTAACGGAATCAAAATATGCTCCTAAATTGAAAGATTAATATTTAATTTTATTCTTAGATAATTTAAATATTAAATATTTAATAAAAATGACTAGCAAAACAAAAGTATTGAGTCTTTACAAAGTTATGATCAAAGAATCTAATAAATTTTCTTCCTATAATTTTAGGTAATTTTTATAATTTTTTAATCTACTGAACGTCTCGCCAAATATTTTTAAAATGATTCTAAAAAAACCGTAATTAAAGCCTTTTTTAAATCAAATTAAATTTAATTGATAAAAATCTAATATGACTTCCTCCAAGTTAAAAAGAAGTTGCATGAATGCGATAAGGTTCATTTGATATCGTATCATCAATTGTTAAAGTTAATCATCAAAAAAAAAATCAAAATAAGAAATCTGTAAATATTAAAGTAAATTTTTCTCATTTAAATTTTAAAGCTTAAGCTTCCTGAGTATGCCTTGTTAATAATAATTGTCCCTTTTCTATCCTAGTGGATAATAGGGAGGTGCTCTTCTCCTTTTCTAGGACCTTTTTGAGCAACGGCTCCGATCTGACACAGAGGCTACTACATCGAGTTGATCATCTACACCGCAATTATTACCCAGTCGAAACTGGTCCCCCTATTTTTATGATGAAAAAGGTTTACACATTCGCCCCGTATTGCAAAGATATTTTGAAGATTTTTTCACCTTCAGGGGGTTTCGAACTTATGACTATGTCTAGTCAATAATGACAATCAAAGTCTTTGGAATATAGATGTATTCATTTATCCACAGATGAGTTAGAATTTTGCGCTATAAAAGGCATGGTGAAATTCATACACAAATTGAACAAAAATTCTTCCTTTAACGAAAAATTAATATTAAATTCTAGACTTTTTTTTGATAATTTGGGAATTTTATCAAAAAAAATATTTGAGAATTTTAAACAACTCCGATTTTTTACATGAGAAAAAATATTTTAAATGAAAAAGGTGCAACAAAATGTGTTGGACTTTGATGCAGTAATTTTTTGAGTATATTTTTTATCGTTTATTTAAATTTATCAAAAAATGAAGAATTTTTGTTCAATTTGTATTGTAATTTCACAATAGCTTTTTAAAAAGATCTTTTAAGTTTCTCTTTATTTTTGACGATTTATTATTTTTTTAACTAAGATTGGTAATTTTGCATGACTACTATTATTCATAATAATTTTTGCAAATTGTATTGAATTCAAAGTTGGTCAAAAGTCACAAAGTTGAAGTCAAGTCGAACTCTTTAAATGCTTTTTTTTTAATTTTGAAAAAATCCTATTGAAATTACAAATGGAAAAGAGTGCTTGACGCATAAATAAAAAACTAAAGATTAAAATAATAATTATTGACACATGAACAAAAAAATTTAAGTTAAGTATTAAATTTAAATTATTAAAGCATAATAGGTCAATCCTCGCATAATAAAAAAATTAAAGTATCAAAAAGTTGTTATCGCATAAAATAAGCACAAAATTAGTCATAATTTAAGTTTGTAAGTTAATAATTTAGACATCAACAAATTCTTTGTGTTTGTTTGGTCACATTGGATAAACAAAATTAAAAAACTTAGTTCAAGTTCCAGAAAAGTATTTAAATTTGGTTTTTGATTGTGAAAAAAGACCAGGAATAAAGAAAAAACTTTTGGAATCTAAGGCAATTTTTTTTATATGAAAAAAAATGTATTTATACAATTAAAACTGATGAAAGTTAGTAATTTTAATTTGAATTAACACAATCAATATTTTTCGAAATTTTGTTCTAAAATTCACAATGCCTCTCAACTAACTTGTGAAAATTGTTAAGTTTTTTTTAAGTTAATTTTAATTTTTTCGTTTAATATTTAAGAAAATTCAAAATCAAATTGAGGATTTTTTTTTCAATTTTTTCAAGTTTTAAATTCAAATTAGAAATAATTTTTTGTTGTCCAAATTAAATATATTCTTCTAAGTACATTTATCTATATGCCAAGAGCTAAAATTTAAGGCTTTCAAGATGGTTAACTTTTTGAGATAAACTAGAGATTAAAATTATCTTTTGCTCAAGATAAAGATAAAAAGTATTAACTTGTCTTTTAATTAAAGAGAATATGCGAAGCAAAGAATAAAATACGAGTTCGAGCAGAGCAAATCTGTGAGTGACCCGGTCAAGCAAGCTGAGCTGATCGAAAAGGCCAACAAAAATTTAGATATGATAAAAAGACAAGTAAGAAAAATTCAAACTCGTCCGAAAATTATTTTAAGAAGAGATTATAAATAAACATATAGTAAAGAAATCTTATGCATGAATCTGAAATTTAGCTCTACTTAAAGGATCACGCGTTCAACTGCTTGCCAATTTCAAATTCGTACACTGAACTCTGAAACTTAAATTACGCAAGCTCCAACTAATTCAATTCATTCAAACAAGAGAAATTTCAGATTCATAATTTTTTATAAACAAAAAAAATTCACTATTAATAAGACATAAATATTTTGCATTTAAGGTGCTAATCAGTCAAATGTACCCAGTAGAAAAGCTCGTAATTGAATAAATTATTCGAATCTTAAGAAACATAGTATTCATTTAACAAATCAAATCTAGACACGATTGATTCTCTAAACTTGGTTGTTGTTTTTTTTTTTGAATTTTTATTTTAAAATATATTAAAATTTTTTGAAATAAAATTTTCTCAATTACCAACACCAATTGCTTGTTTGTCTAATAGACACTTTTGCTTTTGCTATAGATAACAATAGTAAATATGACAGACAGTTTTTTAACTAAAGAAAATCAAGCTCAAAAAACAAACAAAAATGGTATGAAGCAAGAGTGCTTGGAAAATTTAGACGATACCCAAGTTGAGTTTAAAATTTTTGTATCAACTACAAAAAACAACGAAAAAGTGGATTCATTATACGAAAAAATGCTAGACTACGTGGAAAGCCTGACAAGCAATTACATATGGAACAATGAAAAGTTTTATCTGAACAGGCCCATCAGCACTCTGTGCCAGCCAGAATACTTGCACACAATTGAACAAAACCCCATAGACTACACTTGCTACGGATGCGTTGACTTTGGCGACAACCTAAAAGACGAATGGTACATTGTCTATCTACTGCGCAAGTTGACGTCGAAATTCGACGGCCAAATAGCGGTCAAAGTGAACGACTCGGACGGCGAGTTTCTGCTCATTCACTCGGCCAACTATTTGCCCGACTGGGCGTCGAGTGCTGCCGACAATTGCATGGACAACCGGGTCTTTATTTACAATGGACAGTTGCACATAATTCCGCCCGCGACCTCTCCAGCCCAGATAACCTACATGCCTGCATTCGGCTCGATCAAGAACAGCCTTCATGGCGCCAAGTGTGTCTTCGACTTTCCGTCTGTGACCAGAGCTGGAGACTTGATCCAAGAGTGCATTCAGAAGCAGATAAGTGTATTCGAGCCGGAGGTTCTGGCCAAAAGTTTATTCCACCGAGCCACTTGCCTCATACCTGCCAAACTAGCCTGGCTGCTCAAAAACAACCCCGGCTTGATCAGCTCGGCCATAAACCGATTTTGCGAAAAAGACCCCAAAGATTTAAAGCTGTGCAACACCCTGAGCATGTTCAAACCAGTTGACCTGGTCAATTACCGGGTCCAATTTACCAAGCATTTGTATGGCAAATTAAAGTATGTTGATTACCGGCCCGAAAAGCGTCAAAATTGGCCCAACTTTGTCCAAACAAGCAATCCCAATGAACAGCTATTGAATAGTCTGAACAAGGAACGAAGCATTCTGGGACACAAATTGACGTGTGCATTTGAGGTCATATCCAAGCAGCTGGTGAACGATCCGCTTGGTGACAAGTCGTTCGAGGCCTATGTGAGACGACTGAAAAATTTTGGCTACTTTAAAGACTTGTTGGAAAATTCGAAAAATTACAAAGAGCTGATGGAAAAGGCCAAAGAAAGCTATGAGAACGATGGCTCTCATTTCGAGTCAAATGTGTCGGACAAAAAACACCTTGACAAGCTAGTGGACAGTTTTTATTTGGAAAATATAATTAATGAAGACTATGTGGTCAAGATAAAAGAGGAAATAAGCAATGTGCAAGAAAAAGAGACGGATGATAGTGACGATTGGTTGTGTGTTGAGGCGCCACAGTTGGATGACTATTTGGAAATGTATGCTAGAGGTGATGTCGGTTCAACCTATGATTTTCGCATTATTTCAAATGCGTTCAAAAATTTTATCACCAAGCCATCGAAAAAAAAGGAGAATTTGCTCGACGGTGTCGAGTACAAGTCAATAAACAAAGACAAAGGTGAAAAATTGATAGATTTTAATGTGGAGTCGATTCAGGATAGTTTAAATGAGATTTTGAAGATGAAAAGTGATGAGGAGAAGACAGATGACGGTGATGAGACCGATTCGTTTTATGAAATTGGTGACGATGCACTTGACGACCAGGATTTGGATGAGGATGAGGAAGGTTTGAAGAATTACATGGATTCAATGGACAGTGAGTTAAGGGAAGTCAAAAGTTTATCTCGTTCCACAAAATCAGATGATTTGGATATTGATTTGAATCTGGTTTCAAACGCTCTCGAGTCTTATTCGTCTCAGTTGGGTCTGAGCGGACCAGTCTCAAATATTCTAAAATCTCTGGGACTCTAACCAGAGACAAGACATGTTTTTTTACTTGTTAAATCTAATTATTAAGAAGTAGACAATTTTTTGAATAAAATTGTAAAGATAAATAAATGATAATCACGTTTTATTTGTAAATAAATTTATTTGAAAATTTTCCTTTTTTTTAATAAAATATTTTTTTTATTGATTCACTTATTCTCTTTGCTTTTGATCACAAAAGTTGAAAAGTATCACAGTTGTTTTATTTAGCGATCAACCCTAACCTTTTTTAGTCATTCACCTAAATTTTAATTAACAATTCAATTTTTAGAATGTGCACTAGTAATTTGTTTTCATATAAGAAAAATAATTAATTTTTTTAAAAAACAATTCATATTAAAATCAAAAAAAGACTATTTATTTAGTTTTTATTTAACTACGGGTATATAAGGCAATAAATTATTAAAAAACAATTTATTTTTTATTTATGAAATTAAAATTGAAAGTTTGAATCGGTATTTAAAGTAAAATCAAACAATCGTATTTTCTAAGATTAATTCAATTTTTTTGAAAAAAATATTTAAGGCCTACTTTACTTGATTCAAAGCAAAAAATAATTGATGACATAAAAAAAAATAAATCCAGAACTAGGCTCTATGCTAAGTTCATTTAAAAAAAAACAGTCATCGACACCTATACTCTCTGAAGAAATATTGTGCAAAAATTTATAGGATTATAAAATTTTAGCTAAAAAAAAGGAAATGTTCAAACTTCTGGAGTCTTGATATTTTTTAATTTGCCATATTATTATTTTTTTTTTTGAAATAAATAATAAATAATAATTATTAATGATCATTGATAAAATTAAATTAATGAATATTTTCGCTGATAAAAATAGTCATTTTTAAAATACATAAAATATAAAAATCTTCAAATTAGATCATTTTTTTACCCTTTAATTTCAAATTTTATTTTTTTTCAAAAATTATTTAAATATTAGAAAAAATAATTTTTTGTTTGTTGTCATAAATCGTAAAAGTCATTAAGTTTCATGTTAATTAACTTACAAATATTATCATATTATTGTATGTCGGATTAATGTATTCTTTGCTTAGTAATTTTGTTCTAAAAATCTATCTTCCTTTCTCATCATCAAGTCAATTACTTTTGATCTTGTATTTAAAAAAAAATAGGTAAACCATTAAAAAAGGAAGGGTGT
This sequence comes from Brachionus manjavacas, assembly GCA_019054805.1. Lineage (NCBI taxonomy): Eukaryota > Metazoa > Rotifera > Eurotatoria > Ploima > Brachionidae > Brachionus > Brachionus manjavacas. The sequence continues at coordinate 7,187,512 of JAHQIY010000003.1, read as the reverse complement.
ATTTTGACTTTTATAAGATAAAAGTCACAAAGATGTGTAGAACACTTTGGAGATGTTCTTAAAGAGTGACCAGACCTTAAAGAGTGAATACATCATGAACCCTCTAGCAGTGACCCCTATATTGATATCGAAGTACTAAGCAAAAAGGAAGTAGAGGCTACAGTTAATGTTTAAAAAAATTAATACCTCGACAAAGGGACCCTTCTAGAGATATTGCACAGGCTTTTCAGCAAGACATGGTGTCAATAGGTAATACCAGAAGACTTATCAAAAGGTTTTATAGTCAAGCTTCTGAAGAAGGAGACAAAATCATCTGTCGCAAATGGTGAGAAATAACACTGCTACTAATAGCGAGCAGGGTGTTCTGCTTTATTACCTTGGGTAAGCTCATAGCACAAATTCTGGAATGGAACAGTCAATTGTTCGTGAACTCCATTGCCTTCAAGAAAGCCTTTGAAAGAATGCATAGAATTCACCTAAAGACACAAGATCTTTTTAACACCTTTAAACCAAACGGACTTAAAAAAGCAATACTGATGCTTGGGAGGGATCTGAGTCTGATAGAAAAAGTCTGAAAACTTTTCACACTTGAAACCTATGGTGGTAAATTACGGATTGCCAGTAGTTAATTGGCGATCAACAACCACGAAGAAGCAAGGGTAAAGGCAAAGGATCAACTTGAGAGGAAATCGAAATTATCGTGACAATGCTTCACAAGGAGCGAATAAGGGGGAAAAATTGGATTCTAAAGTTTGAATTCTATTCAATTTCTATTAAAATAAATTTTTCGTTATTAATTATAATTAAATTTAAAGAAACAAATTGGGTAGAATTTTCCATTACCTTGAGATAAATATATATTCAAAATCTAACTGGTCATATCTAGGATACGCCATTATTTGTTTTCCTTATATCCTATTAATCATCCTATGCAGCGCATGTAGGTCGCCTCTAAACTCCAATTATTTTAATTTGCAATAAAATTTGGAATCTATTTTTCAGTATCCAATTTTTTGACACATTTTATTATTTTCCCATTTGACAAGAATGTCATTATTTAAGATTAATAAATAGTATCTATTTTTAGCAAGTAACTTTTCTTTATATTTTTTGAAGAAAGCTTATTCATGATCATTAATTTGACCAAGATTCAAATATTTAGCTAACATTTAGTATTAAGTTATAAAAAGTGGTATTTTTTTTTAGCTTTTTTTTAAATTTAATAATATTAAATGTTTTTAGCATTAAATATTTAAATTTTATTCTTTTTTATTAAGTTTAAAACGATTTAAATAAATTTTTCGACAGAATTACAAAATAAGAAATGATATCAAATATCGATTAAATGGCGATCGGTTATTTAATATAGATCAATCATGATCATTGTTTACATCTCTTTGATTACGTCTTCAATTTCCTCCTTGGTAAATAAATGGAACAATTTTTCTTTGGCAGAAATGGTGCTCATCTAAATGTTAAATATAACTACATTGAAAATATAAAAGCCCAATTTTATACTTCAATATTTGTTGCATTTAATTTCTCCTCCATTACTTGCTTAAGAATAGATAAAGCGTGCTTCGATGCTTCTTTCAATGTCATATTCTTTTATTTAATTAATAATTATTTTTTTAATAATTGAATTTTTTAAACTCGATAACTCACTTTATGATAAATATCTTGTAAATTTTGTTGGGCACCTTCGGAGCCCGAGCCGATAGCCTTGGCTTCGTACTCGATAAAAGTTCCACTTGGCTCTAAATGAAATCTAAATAAATGAATTAATATTAATAAATTTAGAAAGAAAAACAGTTTTATTTTACAGATGAGGTCCGGTTTCGTCCACTCCGGCAAATAGCAGAGCAACACCAAAAGGTCGACTCTAAAAAAATAGCAAACTTTTGAATTAATTTTTTAAATTTTAAATTTAATTTTCTGTACCATTGCATAGACTTCATCTTCTTGATCACTAAATGCCAATGCCAAATCGGAAACTGCTTGAGTGACTGCTTCTACACTCATTTTTTCATCATAGTTAAACCAATGGTTCTAAAATAACAGTCGATTATAAGAATCAACAAAATTGTCTTTTAGTTTACTTGGGCTTCAACTCTGGCTTTGTCAATCAAGGTTTTGGAATCAGCAATTAGACCACTCATAGCACAAGCTACCCAAATGAATGATTAAGAAAAGTTTTATAGGAACTTCTTTAAAAATAGAAACCTATATGCGAATCTACTTCGACTATCTTTTCGATTGTTGATGGAATGATTAACGATGATGTAACTCGTTTTTCAACAGCTAGAACTACACCTTCTGGTGTTTTTATTCCAATTGCAGTAGAACCTAACTTTTTTTAATATATTTTAGAAAAAACGAAGGAAAAATTAATTTTTTAAATGCTTACTTTAATTGCTTCAATGGCATATTCTACTTGAAACAGTCTTCCTTCTGGGGAGAAAGTGTTCACACCATGGTCATATTCAGAACGGGTCAAAAACATTTTTTAAGTTATAATCACTCTTAAGAACAAAAAATTTAAATAAAAAATAGAGACAAAAATAAGTTTAATTTGGATCATTTTTGCTGATTCAATGTGCCCTTTTTAGCAAATAAATGCATTTAGATTTAATTTCTTTTTAAGTTTGAATATTGTTCCAAAAATTTTACAGCAGTGAGACATGCAATTTTAAATAATTGCTTTGAATCTAGAATTTTTCAAAAAGCTTTTTTAAATGTCTTTCATGTCATATAAAATAATATTAACATTTATCATTTAATGAGTATCTTTTGAAATTCTCTATTTCGAAATAAATCTTTAATTCTTCTTTTTAAAGTGCCAAATTCGTAATAAATGAAATAAATTTAAGAGCCTTATCGATTACTTTTTTTTAAGATCTAAAGATATTTTGTTTCCCTTGAGAAAATATCTTATAGAATTTTAAATTAATTAAAAAAACGATTCTTAAATTTTTGCCAGTTTAATTATTTAAAGAGATTTGCATTTTTATTTAAAATCTTTCTATCTATTTCTATCAAATTGAAATTGAGTTTTATATCTATTACTTCCGATTGAAAGAATTTTTATTACTAAAAGCAAAAAATATTTTTCTCTCTTTCACATTTTTTTTATATTGCGATTGATATTTATCATATTTTGAATTTAATTAAACGGGTTCCAAACTCGTTGTGTGGCATAGTGATCACGAATGTGAATAATTCCGAAACCAACACAAAGCTTAAAATAATAAATGACCAATTTCATAGCTGCCTGATCAATAAAATTATTAGTTGAGAAAATTTTTTAATTTATTTTGATTCTATCAAAATTTTTTAATAATAATGTCAATTTTTTAAATTTCAATTAAAATTTTGAATTTTAGCTATCAAATGACATTTTTTTTCCCAGAAATTTATCTCAAAAATAACACTACAGTATCAGTAGTATACAGCATTGTGAAAAAGCTAAGAAAAGCTTTTTTTTTACCCTCTTTTTTGATTTGGATTGTCATAAAAAGGTTTAAGATTATGATTTTTGAGACATTTTTTTCGGCTAAATTATTAATTCTCTTAGATCAAAATTTAAAAAAATTCTGGATTAATATGATAATTAATTAATTTTTTATTCTAACTAGACAAAGACTTTCCAAATCATATATTTGAATTAAAAAAAAAATCATCTTGAAGTAAATAAAACTAACAACCATAACTTATTAATAATGAGAAAAAAAATTAATTATCACAAAAATGAAACCTATACGATAAAGATTTACTAAAAAAGTTCAAGATTAAGATAAGTTTTGGTGTAATGGAAGTTAAAGCTATTTTCGAAAAGGCTTTTGGACCTTTTTGAAATTATTCTATCGGAAAAAGTTTAATTTTAGATTCATTTATTAAATTTATTTTATTATGAGTTTAAACGGGTAACTTAGTTAAATAATTTTATCTATATTAGAACTTTTTTTTAAATTCACCTGTATCTATAATTATCTATGTTACTTAAAAAAAAATGCTAATATTTTAAGTTTAAATTTAATAATCTTTTAAGTATTACGGTCTAGACAAATATTCAAAAAATGAGATCAAAATCTTCCTATATCAAAATATAAAAACAATTATGGTGTAATATTCAGATAGTTCTAGAAATTTTCAATTAAAAAAACGTAAATTAGAAAACTCTATTTCACAACAAATGATATTTAAAAACTTTTTATAAGAAAAAGATTGTAAGAAGTTAAATTAATATTTTTCTTGAACAATTGCTAATTTTAATTTAAAAGTTGTTTTTTATTTAATTATCTAATTAACAAAAAGAATTTAAAACTTGAAAAGCAAACTTATCTTGTCTTTTATTTATTTTTATGTTTAATTCGAAAGATTGTATCATCTTATTAGAGTTTTTTTTCGAAAATTTTATAGGATTAATAATGGTATGTCTATTTATTATTTATGGAAAAATTTATTTAAAAATCCAATGAACAATTTAATTATTTAATCAAATCAAAGCATTGTTCTAAAATATTGACTAATTTGAATACATCATTAAACGTGTTGTATAGAGGCGCTGGGGCAAATCTAAGAACATCGGGCTCTCTGAAATCACACTTAAAATACAAAAATCTTTTAAAATTTATAATTATTTTGTAAAGATTAAAGAAAAATATATAAAGATTTTTTTATAGTTTTCAAAGAATTCCAGGGTTTAAAAGATAATCAGAATTTTTGAATATTTCCTACCACTATTCCACGTTTTTCTATTTCTTGATGCACTTTCTTAACATTACTAGCAAATCGAATCGATATTTGAGCACCTCTTTCTTCCGGGTTTGTAGGAGTTATGTATTGAATACTGGAGAATTCTAAAAAAATAATAAGAATAGCTTTTTTATTTTTAGAAAATTTCTACCATTATTATTCTTATCAAATTTTCTGTTTAATAAGCTTTCCATGTATGCTGTTAAAATCTTTGAACGCTTTCGTAAATTTTCAATGCCAATTTCATCAAAAATCTTCACTTAATATTTAATAAATATGAATTTTAAATTATTTAAATATATACGTCCAAGCTAGCTTTTAAACAACTACATAAAAGCATTGAAGGATTGCTAAGTGCATACGCAGAAGCGCCTATTTCGTACTCGATCTCTTTAATTAAAAAAAATCAACATTTTGGTTTATTTTTGAATTGATTTACTATTTGTCATTTGAAATCTGGTATCAAATCGATGACTCCACCATCCATCAAGTTTTTTAAATTTATTGACTTCAAAATGCTTTTGATGCAAAAAGATACCTCCAATTGAACCAGCACCAGAATTTAAGTATTTATAAGTGCACCAAGCTGCAAAATCGACATTCCAATCGTGAAGATTTAGTTCAACATTTCCAACTGCATGAGCTAAATCCCATCCAATTTTACAACCCTTCAATTTTTTTTAACCAAAATATGACCAAAAATGCATATGATACTTTTGCTTGAGCAGCCCGCGTTATTTTTTCTATTTCGAATAACTGTCCAGTAAAGTAATGAACTCCACTTAGCAAAACTACGGCTATGCTGTCACCTTGTTCACTTAATACTTTCAAAATATCATCTGTTTTTAAAGTGAATTCGTTCTTTAAAAATAATTTTAGTCTCAATAGGGGATTATCTTTATCAACTACTTCTCTAGGCTTTAACAACACCATGCATTTTTCTGGGTTTAAATTATGCAATTTAATTTGTGATTCAACGATATACTTTAAAAAAAAAGAGGATGATTAAAATGATAAAAATAAAGTAATAATAGTACATGATCAGACGGGAAAGCTTTTTCCTCTAGGAGAATTTTAAACCTTGTCTCTGTCGGCTGATAAAACGAAACCTTTTGTGATAAAAAAAATTTAACAATTTTTAATTTTTATTACAATTTTACCATCAATAAGTGAAGATTAACTGATAAAAAATTCATCAAGTCTACTTCATCAAGTCTAGCACCTTTTAAAAATTAAGAACATTTTTTTTTATTTAAAAAAAATACCAACTAGCCGAGCCATTGCGGGTTTTAAAGGCTCGTTGCATTTAGCCCATGGAAGTTCACCCTCAAAATGACCAAAAACTCCGCTGAAATATAAATTTTTACCATGAAAATTCAAATAATAAAGTTTAGCTCAATTAACATTTTAGCCCATTTATCAATCTCTTTGTCAACATAATCCTTGGCTGTTTTGGGCTGTAGACCTAAAGAATTACCACACATATAAACGCTATCACCATCAGGATTATCGACCAAAGATAGATCCACTAGAATAATTTATTATAGAATTTTATTTTTTGATTGAATTTTTTTACCATTTGGTAAATCTTTTAATTTTGGATAGTGGAATCTATGACGATTCGATGGCCAAAGATTTCGTTTGTCCAGTTCCTGACAAAATTCTTCAGAATAGAGGTCCAATTTCCATTCACTAGCCAAATTTGAGAGAATTTCAAGTGGGTGGGTTTGTAAAGAAGCCATTTTTGTTTATTTTGATTTGAATGTTTGAGAATTTATCAAAATTTGTAAAAAATTAAAAGGCTCTTATTGCGTTTTGTTAAAATATTTAAAGCAAATTTTTTTGCCAAGATAAGAATTTTTGTGAATTATTTTTATGCATTTTTTTAAAATAAATTTAATAACTGATCTAAAAGTTTTGTTTGTTTCAAAAAATGTGTTTTAGCTTCAATATTTTTGTACAATTGATTCAGATAATATAAAAAGAGACACAAAAAATTTTCAAAATTCAATCAAAATATCTTTACGACTAATTTACTCTAGGTAAATTTTCTTGTTATTTTAAAATTTTATCTTAATTCGCAATTATGACTGCATCGAGAGATACCTATAAAAGCGAATGCAAAATAGAAAATTAAATTTTTATTTTTAAGTTGGCACACGCTAAAACTAAAGATTCTACGACAATGGATTACATGTTCTACACTCAGCAAAAGGTAAATATCAAAATTTAATTAAATGTCACAAAATCGAAAATTATTGACATCGAGTTAAATCTAAACACGCCCTTTTATTAAGACAAAACAATCTTTTAAGAAATTGGTCCCGAGAAGCTAAGCGAAGAGTCAAAGCAGCCTCTATAAAATTTTTAATGAGCAAATTTAAATTTAAGTCAAATTTATATTGATTTTAATTATTAAAATTACCAAAAAATATTTAAGGTCAGAATTAAGCGATGTTTAATTAAGGTGATATGATTTTTTTGATCTAAGGCTCACTAAAAATCTGTTTCATATTTATTATTATAAAAAGAGACAGAAAAATGTTTGCGGACGAAAAATTTAGTTTTTGAGGACAATAATTAGAAAGATAATTCATTTTTTGATTTGAGCTCAAAAATTTGATTCATCATGAGCATAAATTGAATCGTTATATTTTTAAATTAAAACAATTTTTTTGGAATTTTAAAATGCTGAAAAAAATCATAATGAAAAATCAAATTTTAATATTTAATTAATCTTTATTAAAGACTTTGAAAGAAAATTTAAAAGAAAAAATGGAAAACAAAATTTCATTGGAACTGGATACTCAAAATAGAGTAGAAATTTATTTTCATGGTATTTAAAAAAAATTTTAAAACAATTAATTTCGTCTTAATTTTGCACAAAAGGAGCAACTGTAACATCATGGGTATGTGACAATGAAGAAAAGATATTTCTGAGGTTTTATTTAAAAGCATTTCTAATATTTACAAAAAATAAAATTTAAATTGAAAAGTTCAAAATCAATTTTCGATAACAAAAAAGCCATCAGAGGAGGAATTCCAATAGTTTTTCGTACTAATTAGTTGAAAAAAAAATATTGTTTTTTACTAATTTTATTTTAAAGCTAATTTTGGACCTTGGGAAAATGGTCCTCAACATGGCTTTGCAAGAATCAAAAAATGGTCTATTAAAGATTCACCTCGAAAAGTATTTTATATCTAAAAATAAAAATAATAAATTTTAATTTTATTTGTTCTAGATAGATGATACATTACGAGTAGTTCTTTCTTTAAAGGATGACGAAGAGACACGGGCTCTTTGGGACTATAAATTTGAACTTGAATATCAAGTTATTTTAGGAGTGAAATCTTTGAAAACGAATTTGATTGTAAAAAATACAGGTAAGCTAAAAAATAAAATTTGAGATTAAAAAATATATTCTTATTCAAAGGATCAGAGGAATTCGATTTTACAGCTTTGCTTCATACTTATTTTAAAGTTGATGATATAGGCAAAGTTTCTGTCGAAAATTTTAAAGGATTGAATTTTATTGATAAAGTAATTAGTCGATTTTTCTATTAAAATAAAATTTTTTCAAAATTTAAAGGTAAAGAACGGAGCTAATGAGATTGAAACAAAAGAAGCGATAACTATTGATCAAGAGATCGATAGGTTTTTAGAAAATTAAAGAAAATTTTTTTTATCTTAATTTTAAAAGAATCTATGCATCAACTCAAAATACACTTTTTATAAATACTGGAAAAGAAGTTTTAACTTTGGCGAAAAATAATCTTCCTGATACAGGTAACTTTTGAATTTTCGAAACTTAATTAAATTGATTTAAAAATAAAAAGTTGTATGGAATCCTTGGATGGATAAATCTAAACAAATGTCCGATTTTGATGATGAAGAATATAAAAGAATGATTTGTGTCGAAGCTGGAAAAGTTTCATCAAGAACCGTACTGAAGCCAAATGAACAAATTGCAATGACTCAAACTATAAAAGTTTAAATCACGGTTTTAGTTAGTTTCACTTATTTATTTTAAAAAAATTATTATTTTATAGTCTACTTTAAATATAATAAAAAAAAAACATTTAAAATTTTTTTTTAATTTTTTGCTGTATCAATACATTTTTTCAATATGTCAACAAATTTAAAAACTTCATTAAATGTGTTGTATAATGGAACAGCCGAGAATCGAAGTACATCAGGGGATCGGTAATCGCACTTAAATTTAACTTATTAAATTTTATTAATTTATCTTCTTATAGATATTACAATTATTCCATTTTTTTGAAGTTCTTCGAAAATTACTTGAGCATTCATGTAAAATTTAATTGATATGTGAGAGCCTCGCTCATCCGGAATTTTTGGTGTTATTTGCTCAAAGACCAATTTAGAATCTAAATTAAAAAAATTATCTCTCTCATAAAACTTTATTATTTGTTTTACTGTTTATTTTTCTTTCCAATAAATACTCCATGTAAGTTGTTAAATAAATTGATTTTCGGACCAGTTTTTCGAAGTCAGCCTCTTTAAAAACCTTAAAACCAAATCAATGTGTATTTTTGATTTAATTTAAATTCCCAGCAAGTAGTGAGTTTCCTTTTAATTAGATTCATTTAAACAATTTTTTAATTGAAGAGATTAAAAAACTTTTTGAAATTTTTTTTTTCATTTTAAAAATAGATCTCTGTAATTATCAATTACTTTCTTTTGCTTGTCATTAAAAAATATTTTTATCAAATCCGCAATTGCCTTGGAAACTGAAAGGTTTTTAAAGAAGTTTGTTTTGGGTTGAAAATAATGTTGAAAAAGTTTTTTGATCTCTCAACTAAAAAAATGAAGAAGTTACTAATCTATTCTATCAAAAAATTATCAAAATTTTGCCGAATTGAAAAAATCTAATTGAAAGAAACTCAACTTCGCCGACTTATAACTTGTACCTTTAAGCTAGCCTCCAGACAAGCTAGGAGTATACTTGGCGCTGTACTCATACAATATTTTGATACTCCAAAACAGTAATCCATCTCTTGAAATAAAAAAAGAAACAACTATTTTTTTTATTGTTAATTCTTTTTAAAACTACTATTATTCATTAAAAATCTTGATCGTAAATCATGTCCCCACCAGCCATCTAATTTTTTGCAGTCAATATTAAAGTTTCTCTCATGCAAAAACATTCCTCCGACTCCACCAGGACCAGAATTTAAATATTTATACGTACACCATACTCCGAAATCTATGTTCCATTCATGTAATTTAAGCTGTACATTACCAACTGCGTGTGCTAAGTCAAAACCAACAAAGCATCCCTTGCGGTTTTATTTGTCAATTATTTTTTAATTTAGTTAAAAAATTATTTTACTTTTTTATGAGCTGCTTGAGTTATCTCTTTCATTTTGAAAAGTTGTCCGGTGAAGTATTGAATTCCACTGAAAAGAACTAGTGCTATTTCGTCTCCATGTTTTTCTATCGTATCCAAAATGTCCTCGTTTCGTAATGTATGTTCACCCTTGTGAAGATGAAAAAATTACTACTTAGATGATTTTTAGCTTGAGTTACTTCTCTAGGCTTCAAGCAAATCATGTGATCTTGAGGATTTAAATTATTGAGTCTAATTTGAGATTCAATTGCATACTTAAAAATGATAAAAAATAATTAATAGAAAAAAGGTTCGAAATTCATTTACGTAATCAGACGGAAATGCTTTATCTTCTAAAAGAATTTTTGTTTTTCTGTTTTTTGGCTGATAAAATGAAATCTTAAAAATTAAAAGTTAATTTAGACTAAAACCATGACTTTTTTCCTACCAAAAAAAGATTTAAATTAACAGTCAAAGAGTTGAGCAAAGCAATTTCATCGCAACTGGCGCCTTTTCAAAAATTTGGATTATTTAATAATTAAAATCATCTATATTACCGATCAAGTCGGCCATCAACGGTTTTATTTTGTATTCCATTGTCGTCCAAGGTTCTTCGCCATCAAAATGACCTGTGACACCACTTTAAAAATATAAAATTTTCTTCTTTATATTTGTTATATTTTATTACAGTCTAGCCCAATTATTTATGATTTTGTCAACATGTTGCTTAGTTTCAATAGGTTGGAGACCCAAAGAATGACCACATAAATAAATACATTCTTGACTGTCGTTTGAATCTTTTGAACCAACTTAAATAGCACACATTAAATTAACACATTTATTTGATGGTTTAAGGATTACTTTTCTTTAAATCCTTTTTTTTCGGGTAATTAAATTTGGACCGAAAAGTGGGCATAAAGTTGTCTAAGAAAAACGAGAAATTTTCACTCAAAATATCAATTTCGTATTTTTCAGAAATTGATTTTAACTCATCAATTGGGTTTTTTAAATAGGCTGAATTGAACATATTTATTTAAAAAGTTGTTTGAAATCATTTCTTTTATTTAAAATAAATGGGATAAGTTTATTTTTATATTGGTTCTAGGCTGAACTAATTTAGAACCTGAAGTATTTTATAATAATATTAACTAAAAATAGAAAATTATGACAAACGAACACAGGCAGATGGCACTTGTCTACTTAAGGATTTTTTAACTTTTAAATCAAATAGCGACAATACGATTAACAGAGTTGCATTCCAATCTTTGGCTTTGTCATTATTTTCCATATATAACTAAATTTTCAAAGTTAACAAAGTTAACAAAAAAAAGTTAACAAAAAAAACACCTAATTAAACTAAATTTTGGTGATGAATTATATCTAAAATAAAAAAAAACCTGGGATAAATTTATTCAAACTAAACTTTGATTTTAAGAAAAAAAATCTGTCACTCAAAACACAATTTTAAACTTTAAAAATCAAAAAGGCTTTTTAAAGCGATGACTAAAAGTTAACCTTCAACGGGAATTAAATTTTTTAGCTTGAAAATTCGATCATTTTCGTTTTAAAATAATTTTCAATTTATTTTTTAAACTAATTTTTGATTCTTGTTAAGAATTTTTATTTTGACAAGGTGATCAAACATTTGCAATTCGGTTAGTAAAAAAAGTTGCTTCTTTGACTCTAATAATAGTTAGAATTAAAAGTAAGTAATTATAGATTTATAGGATTAGACCATTGAACATGGCAGGTCAGGAATCCTAGATTAAGGTAAGATAGTATTAAAAATGCGCTTAAGATGTATCATTTACTATCGAAAAAAGGAGTATCATAATTTCAAATCTTAATTTCAATTTACTTTTATTTTTTAATAAAATGTTAATGCTTCATGAATAAAAACAACAACCTTTGAAAAAAATCTTAGTTTTTCTTTTAAAAACGAGGTTGATTAACTTGATAATTAAATCTTAAAAGCTATGATAAAAATATCTGAAAATAATTTCTGATTAAGATTTGTCACCAAAATTAGTTATATTTGTTAAATTTATTTCAAAATCTTAACTTGATTTCCAAAATTTAAAATTAATTCTATAATTAATCCAATTTTTTGAATATTTAGTATTTAAAAATGGACAAAATATTTCAAAACTTGAAAAGTTTTATGTAGCATTCAAAGTTAGTTTAACAAATTTAAAAAAAAATAAATTCAGAGAATTTTCTTATGCATTTTTATAAGCTTATTGATTGAAAAAAAAATTAAAGCATCTGTTCTACTTCAGAAAATCATCTTGAAGCACATTTAAAATTCAGGTGAAATAAACAAAAAAGACATGATCAATAATTCGTCGAATTCATGGTCTCTTTTTTTAAAGAGACATTTCCTTCATTGTTTTCCTACCGTTTTTAAATTAATCAATCCTTTATTAATTGGTTAATATATTTATTAATATATTTAGTTACCCTGAATAGAATTTTTTGAATCATAAAAATATTTTTTAGAACTCATTTTTATTTAAAAATAAAAACTAGTGATTCCAAAAAGGCATCAAAATGAAAAAAATTAAGTTCATTGTAGCACGGTTTAACGCTTAATAGTTTTAGAAATATAAAAAAATTCAAAATTTCATTTAAAATGCATCTGGCTTTGAAAAAATATCTCTTAATTTTTTTCATTTATCATTTGTAAAATGTGCGTAACAAAACGTTATTTGACTTAATTTTTTTATTCAGAAGAATTAAAATCAATAGATTATGAAGAAAAATTTGAAAATATTTGAGTTATTTAACTCGATATACAGTTTTAAATTTCGATTCTATTTAAATTTAATTCAAGCCAGTTAGAGATTTCCAAATGCGTCGTCTGTTCAGTTAATTTAAGATAAAATAAGACTACACGCAAAATTGTATTCTTTTTAATATTAATTAATTATTAGAAAATTTTTATTTTTTGAAATAAAAAATCAAAATTGCCCTATTTATCTTTTCATTATTTTTTTTCTTGGATTTAAAATCTCAAGTGACTAGACTTTAATTAGATAAATTTTACAGAACTATTTCGTGTGGAAATTATTGAACAAAAATTAATCAAGTGACTCTTTAAAAAATGAAATTAGTTTTAAAAATATATTTTTTTATAATATTTAGATATTATTGAGAAACTATGGTATCAATTTTTCTATATTGTTCCTCTGTTCTTTCAATTTTGATTCTTTATTTCTATTATGAACCATGTAATGAAATGTTGAACAAATCAGTAAAAACCAAACGAAAAAAAAATGCAAGAAACAAAAATTGTAGTAAAAATTAATTTTTTTTTTATGTAAATAAAACCCATATAATGAATTAAAACATTTATTTTATTTACAATAATAAAAATCTTTCTTTCTTTTTTATTTATTTTTTTAAGTATCTAAAAATTAAAAAGAAAAAAACAGCTATGACTCTATTTCTTTGTTCATTTTTTAAATAGAATAATAAAAGAAAAAATTGATTTCAAAATGGTTTTAAATAACAAGGAGCATTTTTATGCTGAAGAATGTTGTAATAATAAATATAGATGTTGTTAATGATTTTTATTGCTTTTGATTTTATAAATTAAAATTTTAAATAAAATTTTGGAATAATTTTTTATGGTTTTATTTTGTTTGACAAGACATTTAATTGAATGGTTATTATTTTAAACCATACAAATTTTTATTTATATTTCTAAAAAAAAATTAAAATTAAATACAAAGTTATATAACTATGAACGATCGTATTTTTTCTTGAGTGCTATTTCACTTTTTATCTTCTTTTATTATTTTTAATCTAATATTAAATTTTCTTGAATTTTTATCCTTGAATTTATTAAGGAAATCATGAAAATTTTCTAAATTCTTTAATTTTCATAGTAGAATATTGCTTCGTTATTTCTAAATCAAATGAAATAAAGTATTATGGTATTTATTTCATTATGCTTTCCATTTTAATTTTCTATGGAAAATTTCTTATGTTCATTTCTTTCGATTAAGGATTTAATGATATCGGATTCCCTAATCTGTTATCTTTTATCGAATTCCTTAATCGAAAATTTTTTTCCCTAAGGCTACGGAAAAAATTGCTCAGATTAATCAAATTTTTTTAATGATTTGATTTTATCAAATTAAAATACTTTATTACTTTAAATTATTGAAAAATTATATTTTAAAAATTTTTGAAAATTAATTGTTTAATATATCTTTCTGTATTTTTTTTCTAAATTCAAATTTCTAAATTAATAATATATTTAGTTACTAAATTTTTTTTTATTTAAAAGAAGGAATAAGGAAAATTAGAACAATTTTATGATTTTGTATTCAATCAAAATTTTCTGTAGAAATCGCAGTCAAAGCTTCAATAATAATTTTAATTCCTTGACCAAAAGAAACTCCACAATTTACTACTAATTATTTTAAAACAAATTTTTTCTTCGTTAATTTACAGCTTGCTTTAGTTAATTACAATTTTGTGCTTATTTAGCTTTTTGGACCCTAAACTAAAAAATCAACTTGATATTCAAAATAAACAATTCTTTTATAAGGAACACATATTTTGTATTCATTCACTGATTAAGGAATTTTTTACTTAAGCCAGAAAAATTTTAAATCTGCGGAACTAGATTAAAAAAATTTTAAATTTATATTTTAAACTGTCTAAAAAATCTATGCTATTACTTTGTTGGAAGTGAATTTAAATACAGAAAATTAAAAAAACTTATTTATTTCCTTGTTTCCAATAAAATTTTCATTTCAATATGTATACTAAAATGTTGAGGTTAATTAATGCAATGTATTAAATTTAAAAAGATATAAAATTTATAATAAATTGGAGCTTTTAAATAGATAATTAACAGGTTTAGTTTTCTTTTGAAAAGAATGTTTTGTAAGTTTTTTAATTTATATTGTTTATTTAGCTAAAATTATCAATTATATAGATCAATTTAAAATCCCATTAATCTAGAATTTCAAATTTTTGTGCTAACTTTAAAAAAAAATTATCTTGGGAAAAAAAAATTCAAATTTATACAAAATTTGACAAATTTTTTTTTGTTTAATTTTAAATAATCGAAAAGGAAAAATAAAAAAATAAGTTTCTGAAATTCGCCAGAAAAAAATGTAAAATATTAGTTGTGAGAATGCATCATGGTGTATTAATGATTGTTCCATCAATTTCAAAATTAAAAATCACATGAACTACTTTTAATAAGAAGAAATCAATTTACTTCTAAATTTTGATTTTTTTCATAATTTAAAAATTAAGCTTGTTTTGCTGTTGTTAGATTAATAGATATCTTTAAAATCAAAATAAAAACCTAATTGAATAAAATTATCATTGATAAATCTTTTAACGAGGAATTTTTAGTGAAAAAAAATAAATTTTAACTTTATTTTGATAAAAATTTTTGGTTGAATTTTTTGATTCTAGCAATTATAAGACTAATATCGTATCCTAAAAAATGATCTTTTTTTTTATTATTTTTTAAAATTCATTTCTTAACTTAACATTCATGACCCAGGTGATAATTCAAATTTTATTCAAAAATTAAATTCTATAAATTATGCTGATTTTTTAATTATTTGTTGTATGGGCTGATACCATTTTAATTCTTTTGTCAGAATACCGATTTTCTAATAGAATATCACTGTCTGTTAGCTTCGGGTTATTATTTTTATACATGCCATCGACTGTCAAAAAAAACAAAAAAAAGAATTCGCCTAGAAATTTTATAATTATTCAAGACAAGGTAACAAAATAAACAGTTACCACATTCTTTCATTTTATTTTCAAGAATATATTTTTTAAATTTTAGTTTTTTTTTTTAATTAGCCCGGATTTCGTTCGAATGACCTAACTTTTCGTTTAAACTCTCTTGACTGGAATTGTAGTTGTGTTTTTCTAATGTGATTAAAAATAGTTAATTGAAATTAAATAAAATGGAGGATTGAATTTAAAGAAATTTTTGATTTATAAACTTAGAAAAAATAAAAAACAATAAAAAATACATTCAACAATTTGACGATTATGATTCATTTTGGAAGCTTATCTGAAAAAATTATTTTGTAGAAAATCATGTGTTATTCAAATTTTGATTATTATTAGCTCTCATTTTTAAATAATCAGATTCAAAAATCAAATTTTAATGAAATAGATAGACTGCTGCGAAACAAAAGCTTTATAATTTCATGATGAATAATTAAATTGTAAAATTAGCTTTTTATTATTCCTAAAAATCTAAAATGACAATTTTTTTATTTTGATTAGATAAAGATCAAGCTAAATTAAAAAAAATTCTTTTGATTATGTAAGCATTAGTTGGACTAATTCAATCCATTTATTTCAAAAATTTCAAACAGTTGTATGCTATTAATAATAAGGATAAAAAAAACATTGGGTTATTTTAAACATCTATCAGCCTCTAAAGTCTTTAAGTGTGTAAAAAAGTTATTGTTGTTATTCTGCTAAAAATTCAACCAGAGAAAATGAAATAAATTTTTTCATTTTGCGATTAATGCATATTTTGTTTTTAAATTGTTTTTTTCTTCTAAAGCAATTTTTCAAATTAACTCTAAATATTTTTCATCACTTAAAATTTTTATTTTGTTATCTAGTATCATTACGTGGGTAAATAACTTTTATCTTAAGACAAAATACCAAATTTAAATACCAAATTTAATTGATGTACACAAAACAAGTTTCCTAATGTTGAATTTATGAATTAAGCTATTCACTTTCTAAAAATTAAACATCAAAATTAACACAGATAATTTCTAGTTTGTTTTTAATTGAATTTCCATAAAATCCTGTTTTGTTTTATCTAGACTAATAATTTATATCTCAGAAGCGTTCTTCAAAAATTCCTAGCTAGTAAGAGACTTGTTTCTTTCAAATTTGGTCTTAGATATTTTTTCCGAGCTTTTAATACTCAGAAAAAACCCTATCTAAAATTGAATCGGAAAACAATTAAATTATTAACTGAATAAATTTGGGTAGAAGTAAAAAAATTAAATATTTTGGGATTTTATTTGACTTATTAATAAATTAGCCTTTTAACTATTAATAAACTGAGAAATGCCATCTAAATTTAAAATTGCTTTAAAAATGTTGTGTGCGACATTTTTCTAAAAACCAAATTAGAATCAATAGAGAAATACTTAGGTAAGTAATTTTTACTAATCTAAATAAAAAAATCTTAATAACAGAATTTAAAAAGCATACATACCATTAAGTTTGATTTAAAAAAAATAAACTAAAATTAATATTCAATTTTAAAACGAACTCTATTTTGTTTTTTTTTTCAAAAAATTTAAATCAATTTTACAAATATTATTAATTTTATTTAATAGGTTATTAAATAATTTAAAATTTATTTTAAGTTGTTTTAAATTTAACACTCAAAGGACCGGCGGTGTCAATTTGACACTTTTTCAAAAATTCAAATTTAATTTTTTAGTTAACGATCGATCATATTTACATGTTTTGTTATTTTTTTTAAAGTTTAGGTAACGGTCTTTTAAATATTCTACTTTTCATGTTACAGACTTTTATGGAACGAATGCAAAATTTAAACAAAGTTTATGTCAAAAATAGCTGGTCCTTTGAGTGTTAATAAATCAACAAGAAAAAAAAATTTAATTTAAAATCAAAAAATTATCATTAAAATTTAAAATGAAAAAAAATACGCGCGGCCCTCGATAATCAATTCAAAAGCGGTTAAAAAAAAGAATAATTTTGTTATTATAAGATATAATGGTAATGAAATTAAATCTAATGGTTTATCTAAAATGATGAATTCATTATAATTGCAGATTTCCTTAATTAATTATTTAATAATAGATGAAAAAGTATGATATTTTTCATTGATTAATTAGTTTTCTACAAAAAAAGCATCAAATTGAACAAAAAACATAGAGAAGCAGACTTTTGACGAATGCCTAATTTTTTAAGAAAATCATCACGCTCAGCTGTATTTTATAATTTACACATTCTTTTTTCATTTTTATTTGAGAACAAATTATAAATATTTTCCTCCCTTGTATGTTCAATCTTTAGCATTCAATATAAATTATGAAAAATATATTAAAATATATGAATAAATCGCTTTTAGGTATTTAATAAACTTGTGGAATTTTTCTATATTCGAAATAAATTTCAATCGATCGAAGAGGACAAATTGGGCCATAGTCAAGATGCGTCCAATTTTGAATAGTCAAAGAAAAACCAGTTTTTGTAAGTGAAAATTTGTACGCTTAGTATCAGAGGACCTAGGTCGAAAAAATGGCTTATGCCAATCTAAAAGCGGATTTAATGTCCCAAGAACATTAAGAAACAGGATAAATTTTAATGTTTTGCTAAGAATATTTTAGAAAATTTTATTTAAAAATTACTAGTTAAAGGTACTTAAGACAATTATTGCATACTTAGGATTCAAGAAGGTTCTAAAAAAACCTAAATTATGTGACAAAAATTCTTGGGATTTTTGGTTTAACAACTTATTGTTTTAGGTCAAGTAAATAGATATAAGCGTGGATATAATATTTCTCCTACCAGTTAACTCAATGGGAGCATACTTTTAGATCATTAATTTTTTTAAAACCAAAATTAATTTTATTTATGAAAGTTTTAAAATTTTCAAATTATCTTTATTTGTTTTTTTCTAAAATGTCTAATTTAAATTCAATCATATTTCATATTATTTTCGAAGCAAATGAATTTAAACGTGACAAAACCTTCTTTTTTTTAATTAAAGCTGAACATTATAAAATTGCTTGGATTATTAAAATAGAAGATTAAAAATTTATTTTGTATTTCAATTTTTCCCTTTCATGTAATAATTAAAAAAATAATTATTTTAGATTAAAAAATTCAAATATTTTAATGCTTCAAATAATTTAAATTTAAAATGTCAAATTCGAATACTTCATCCAATTCGAGTATGAACAATTCGAATAGCAATCTAAATGGAAATGGTCAAAGTATGAGCTTGAACATTTCTTCATCGTCCAAGCAGCTAACTAGCAAGGACCGAGTGACTTTGGTAGTGGACGAAACTCCGTTTGTTGTAGATTTGAAGTTGTTGACCAACCATCAGAATACTCTGTTAGGACGAATGTTTTCGAACAAAAATTTTGAGCTTAAACCAAATAGCCGAGGTGAATACGATATTGGACGTGGCACTTGTCTTACTTCCTCTATTTTTCGAATTATACTAGTAATCAAAATTATATGTAATAAATATTTACTTTTATAAACTTAATTTTTTTATTGTCCAGGATTATTATAAATATGGAGCGATAAAATGTCCGCCGACAATCCCAGTACCTGAGCTTAGGGAATCTTGCGATTATTTGATGATTCCATTCGATGCAAACACCGTCAAATGTCAAGATTTAAGTAAATTGATTAGAAAATAGAATTTAAATTTTTCATTTGGTATTTGAATAAAAAGGAGGGTTTCTTCACGAGCTGAGCAATGAAGGAGCCAAAAACCAATTTGATTACTATTTGGAAAAGTTAATATTCCCAGTGTTGATACAAGAAACGAACAAAGGTGAGCGAGAGTGTCACATAGTTGTGTTGTGCGAAGACGACGTAATAGAGTGGGACCCTGAATATCCGCCTCAAATGGGGGAACAATATTCTCAAAGTAAAATGAATTTATGAATAAAAAATTATTTTTTTCTAAAAATTTTTCCTCAGTCATTTATAGCACTAATTTGTACAGATTTTTTAAATATATCGAGAACCGCGATGTGGCCAAGCAAGTCTTAAAGGACCGAGGATTGAAAAAGTTGCGCTTGGGCATTGAGGGATATCCAACGCATAAAGAAAAGGTGAGACTAAGGACTGGAAGCAGGCCCGAAGTGATTTATAACTACGTGCAACGACCATTTATTCACTTGTCCTGGGAAAAAGAAGAGGCCAAAAGTCGCCACGTGGATTTTCAATGTGTTAAGAGCAAGTCTATCACCAACTTAGCCGAGGCTGCGGCCGAGTCTATTCAAGATCTTGAGCTTGTACATACTGAAAACCCCCTAAATCACCTAAATCAAACTGATAACGAGCTCAATGCATTAGAAATCGACGGGGAATCGGTCTTATCAAATAACCCGATTGCGATGTCGTCTGCAGCAGCAGCCATTATTGACGGTGTGTCCCCACTTAGTCACCATCTTCACCATCATTTTAGCCAACACAGAAACTCATCGTATTCGAATCATTCTTCACTTCAAGCAGGTCAATCTAATTCAAATAGAACTAATTCGAACAACAGTATAAATTCTAATAGCAGCAGAGAAAATTTTAGTCAATTTCAAAATAATACAGAATAATGGCTGGGACAAAGTCTGAGATCATAAGTGTTTTGAAAATTTTTTAAATATTTCTCTTTTGCTTTAAAAATGTTTAAATTTTGTATAATGAGATTTTCGTTTTTAAAAAAAGAAGCTATTTAACTCATGTTGTTTGTTTGCAATAATAGAGATCAAATTTAATTAAAAGCTAACAAAGATTATATCTTTCAAAGTCTTAAATTAGATCAAAGTCTCTTAATAATGTGTTTCTTTTCTATTATAATATTATTTTAAAATGACTTAATTTCACTAAAAAATAAATATCTTATACCTAGTTTTATTATTCAATAATTATCAAAATCGTTTAATAAAAAATTATAAAACTACATTTTTTTTATTTAAATAAAATACAAAAGTTCAATTTAATTATTTAATTTTTTTAATAATGTAAATTTTTACAGCCAAATATTCTAAAGAAAAGTTAAAAATTGCAAAAACAGCTTGCTACAAAAAAGAAGACTTGCTGATATATAAATATTCCAATGACTTGATTCAAGATGATTTTTTTGTTTTAATTTGAATTATTAAATATCAAAAATAAGACGTATGTGCGTCATTAAGTTTTTTTAATTTTAGGAATGAAATCTTGTTATCGGCAAATTTTATTACTTTGTTTCAAGTCAATAATTTTTCATTAAGAAATTTCTTTGCATAATATTTAATTGAATTCTGACTGTTGTTTCATAATTATTTATTTTAAGCTAATTTTTTAAGAGAACATTCGAAAAATTCCAATTTGTAATCAAAATTCGTTTCTATGTAATTTTCATATGTAACAGTCAAAACATGTTAATTAAATTAAAAATAAAAAAAACATTTGGTTTATATAATAAAAGTTTTATTTTCGAATATACTTGATTTATTTTAAATTTCTGATTTTAGTTTAAAAAAAAATTTGTAGAGTATTTTGCAGACTTTTTTTACTGCATTAATTTATTATTATTAATATTATTAATATTATTAATATTAATAATATTATTATTATTATTATTATTATTATTATTATTTATTGATTTAAGCCTCATAGGCAAAATAAAAAAAAAGAAAAAGTTAATTTAAGTTCTTCAAATTCTACAAAATTTGAAATAATTAAATATAATTTAAATTATCCAAAAAAAATAAAAATTTAAATTATGTAAAGAAATCTACTTTTAGTAAGTCGTTTAAAATTCTATACAAATAAAAAAAATTTTGACCATTTTCGAACTCTTTTTCGATTTTATACATGACCAGATTGACCGAATCAACCAACCTGCGATTTTTTTCTGCAAATATGTGCTCAATTATCAAAATAGACGTCCTCGATTTATAGTAAATTAAGCAAATTTGCTTATAATTAATCATTTTACAGAAGTAAATTATCTCTTTCAGTAAAAAAAGTTTTTTAAGTTTTTCTGAATTAAAAAGATAGGATTGAAACGAATTTGACAATCCCATAAAATAATTTGTTACTTCAATTAATAGTAAACTTACTTTTGATAATTTTTTGGAAATTTAAATCTCATTTTTTGAATCCATCTTAAAAACGATGTCCTAAATTTTAATGTTTGAAATAAAATAATTATAACAATAATAATAATGAAAATTACTACGCTTATGCGTGAAGTCTGGATTAACCAGACTATAAGCAATATTTTAGTCTCTCAAAATCTTATCTCTTATCTCAATAATCTTATCAAATAATTTTTTCTTTTAATTATTTTGAATAAAATTGTCTAGTAAAATTAAAACCTATTTTAGAAATTTAACCATAAGAATTTCCGATCAAAAAGATAAGTAAAAAATTTAATTTAAATTTCAAAGTCTATTTTAAAAAATAGTATATAGATATTGACATATTTTTGTGTATACTTTTATCCTCCAAAAAATGAAATTAAAAAAAAACGATTTTTTTGTCGATGTATAAAGCTTTTGCCTTGGGCATTTGTCAAAATATGTAATTATTAATCAGAACTTTATTTTCAAAAATTTAAAAAATATTAAATTTTTCAAAATCAAACACTGAATTTAATTATTCCAAAGCATATATCAATCAAAAAAATTTTTCTGTTTTTTTTTAACATGTAATTTCGGTATTATTTTAAATTCATTAAAGCAAACTTAATTGATCTAGTTCTTATAACATAAAAATAACAATTAATTTAAATGTGTAAAGATGAATAGCAGACTACTGAATTAACACCGAAAATCATTTAATTGATAACTTTTATGCAAAGGCTTAACCTTCACCATCGCCATCTTAGGAGCATACCATCAAAGGCAAATAGTTTTTTCTTTTTAATAAGAGCTCTATCTGGCATTTCATCAAATACTTTGGAAAAATCCGTAAAAACTACAATCAAAATAAAGCCACTGTTAAAATCTCGGTAATAACATCAAAATTTTTCAACTATTTTCTTCGGACCTAATCTGCACTGCTTTTATAAAAGGTCCAGAATCAGCTAAATTACGTAATCTTACATTATTTTTAGTGATCTTACGTGAATATTAGTTGGTAAGAACATGCTAATTTACGTAAAATTACGTTAGCTTGCTTAAAAAACGTAACTTTTAGTGAAATTATCCCAAAATGTTTACAGCCAAAAAAAATAGGTTTTAGGTAGGAAAAATGTAAAAATTGACTGTTTTTCCCAAATTTTGAAAAATATAAAAATAAAATTAAAAAAAATTCTGAAACGATTCTTTTGACAATTTATTTTTAATGAATTGAGAAGATACTTAAAAATTATCTTTATTTAATCTTAAGAACAAATAAAAATTAAAAAAGATTTTAGGTATAAAATATATTAATTTATTTAAATTAAATATTGATTAGTAAAAGTAATTCATTTATATTAGAAAAAAATTAAAAACTTTCAAAAATTGTTTATTTAAGCAGAAAATTTATTGTGTTTAAATGATATCTATTTTGTCAAGTAAAATTTTGGAAGTAATGAAAATCAAATAAAAAACTATTTTTGATCATATCAAAAAATTTTATCTTTAAAAAAATAATTTAGCTGAAATCGATTTGAAATTATTGACATTAATACTTTATCAAAATTTTTGACTTGTTTCTTTGGCATATTGAGTGTTAATCAGACCTCTGCAAATTAAACTAAATTCAGTAATAATTTCCTTGAATTTTCTCTTATTGCTCGACTCACTTAAATTAAATAATAATTGTCTCAAGTATTTCAACAAAATAACTCATTTTTACCTAAGAATCGACTTAACAAAGCCTTGTTTTTGTTCTTTCGATAAATGTAAACTAGTTGTTTGAGATTCTCCTGTTACAACTGACTGTTGAGTGATACCGTATGGCTGAAAATCGTTTTTAATCAAAATTTGGTTAAGTAAACTATTTGTTAATTGTGGATATTCTTTGACAAATATGTACAATATCCCTGATAATATATCCACTAAATGTCGAGGTAATGCTCCGCTAATTCCCTTTAAAAATTTTATAAATTTCTTAAATAAAAAAAAAAAATTTTTCTTACCATCATTATTATGTGCAAAAGATTTAGAGAGTTTTTCTCTAAAAATTCCATCAAGTTATTTTTGAGTTTGGTGAATTTCACAAACTCTTCCTTTATAATTTATCAATTAAATTTTGTAATAATTAAACTTTAAAATAACTAAAAAGAACTAACCAAAAATGTCGCAACTGCTCTTAGAGTGTATTGTTCGGGCAGTTGTAATCCAAGTTGAGCTAAAAATTAAAAAAATAAGATGTATTATATAAGATGTATTTTAAGATTGTCTTTGAGTTTTAGCTAAAATTGTCACTTCTAAAATAGAAGTTGAAATTTTGAATACTAATCGGAACTTATATAAAATACTTGCTTACTATTTTTTTACCAAAAGTATGATGAAAGAAGAGTAATCTCAAATCTCACATCAAAAAATTAAAGCTTTATTGTATTATTGATTTTTCAGTATCAGATAATATTTTATGATTCATTTGAATTAATGCTAGTGTTTAATGATGTATATAAATGTTATGTTTTTAGTTCTATTTTTTTTATTATACTTCAATTATTAGCCAAGAACAGATTTTGAAAAACTGTTTGACAATTTTGAATATTAATTTTCAAAATACTTGAAATACCTTGATCTTTTCACTGCAAACCGACATTGAAAAAATGAATGATATTAAAATTTTAAAAATAAGTTTAAATTTTAGCTAATGAAGCATCAATTTTGTTGAGAAATTGAGACTAATAAATTAACATGCAAAAAGATTTTGGAATACTAGAGAACTAGCTTCGCCTTTGACAAACTTTCTTTTAAATTTAATATTCAATTATGAAACTACATTTTTTTTAGCGAAATAAATTTAATTACCCAGAGTCTCTTTATATTATTTTTAAAATAAATAAGTTTTAAAAAAAATATCAATTAATTTAATAGGAATTTTTTTAAAGAATAAACTATTAATGGTCACTTTTCAAAAAATTAATTATATGGCTAAATCTTTTAAACAGAATAAAAAAAAATCTTACCGAATTTTAACAAATAAACTAAAGATTCCTCGTTCAGTTTTTCAAATAAGTCATAGTATTTTGATTTTAGAAGCTAGAAAAAATTAATTATTAAATTTCATTTTAGAATTATTATAATTATTTATTGAAAAAAAACATTACTTTTGCAAGACAGGTACAATATTGTTCAACGACATCAGTATGATCATGAAACCAGTTCATATCTAGAGAATAAAAATCAATTAAAAAGTTATCAATTAAAATCGATTTCTTACCCCTTGTCATTAGTTTCATTGCGTTTTGATAACTAAAAAGAAATAAATTTGCCAAATTATTTTTGTATTTGTCATTTTTCCACCAAATAATAAGGATTTGTCTGCATACTTCATAAGCGAATTTTCGCCATGAATTCTCATTTAGAATGTAGAACATTTGGATTAGTTCATTTAGAATGGCTTCGGTAATTTCATTCTCGGGCTGTGGGTTACTACAGGCAATATTTGAAGACAATGTAACAGATATGCTCTCAAAGAGTTTGTCTATAATAATTAGATCAGTGGAAAGATTTCGACTAATTATCTGCTTGTAAATAGGAATCAATTTTATTAACAGAGAGTTGACAATCGCTCTTTCATCATTAGATGCATTTACTATTGCACCATGACCAGTTCCAACTTGGAAAGAAGTGTTTACAGATGAAGCTGTTGAATCATTTGCCATTATATCAGTGCTATTGTGATTTTGTTGTCGCTGAATTAGGGAAGACATTAGTTGAGACAATAAATTTAGGATATGACATGTCAAAGATTGTGTATTTTTATCTGTTTGTTTTAATTGAGCTAATTCGCCTAACTTCAATATATAAGGCTCTACTATGCTCTGTAGCCAGTTGATAGACTTTTGATACTCAACAATTAACAAATCTGATAAACACATACCGATTATTGACATTAGACGATTTTCATAATTTTGGGCCACAAAACCAGCTTTCAGTGCTTCCTTAAATAAATTTTTTTAAGTGTACAATTAAAATTTATCTTAATTTTCAAAAAACACAAATTCTTTTATAAGGCTTTTTCAATTTAATAAATAAAAGTTTAAAAAAAGTAAAATAAAAAAAATCGTAGAAAAATATTGTTTTATAAATTTGTTCTTTTTGCTTTAAAAAATTTCTATGACTTGAATATCTGAACAATGGGGAACATATAATCAATTATAGTTATTTTTTATTTTTTAATTACGAATCATAATTACCTAAATTTTAAAAATCAAATGAAAAAAGGAAATTTCAATTGAAAAGTCATCACCTTGAAAAACAAAAAATTTGAAATTATGGATATGGGCAACTTAAAGTTCATGATCATAATCAACTGATCAAAATTTAATTGATTAAAATCTTAATAAAAATGATAAAATTATATTTTTATATCTTTTTTAAATTAAACATAAGATGTTTATTATTTTTATTCAAAAAAAAAAACAAATCTTTTTTTTTCTAATTGACCTTTAATTGATTCTTCTAAAATCTTTATTTGAAAACTTTAAAGACAATTTTAAATTGAAATTTAGGTATCCAAATAATGGCTCAAACAAATGCTTTAAATGATATTTTTAAATCAATTAAATTATATTACGGCGAAACAAAGTTAAATATTGTATTTTAAAAATTTCAAAATATTAATTAAGTATTCAATTTACTTCAGATAAAAATTCACCTAATTTTCTATCTAATTATTGATTAAACAATGATCTTTAATAAAGTTTAGGCATTTATTATTAAAAAATTGATTAAAAATATCTTTTTATTTAAATCAAAAACTAAAAATTTTGATATCAAATTTACATTTGATCATGAAATTGAATTTGCCATGGATATGATCGAAATTTTCAGCTAAAAAATATGTTTCGATTATAAAAAAAATTTATTTGAGTTTTATTAAAACAGTGGTATTATTTACTATTTTTAAATAATACCATAGACCATAGTAAACTGTAACCACAAAAATAGTAAATAATACCACTGTTTTAATAAAACAACCAAAGTCAACATAAGTCAAAGTCGACTTTGACTTTGAGATTAATTTTGGTAAAAGTCAAATAATTTTAAAGTCTCAAGTCGTTAAGTTGACTTGAGTCCACTTAATTATTTTCAGGCTATAACATTAGACCTCATCATTTCATATTAGCACCAAATTACAGAAAATTAACAATGATAAAATTTAATTTAAAAACATTGAAATTCGCGAACAATTTAAATTTTTTAGTTTTAGTCAAAGTCCAGACTATACTTCAAAAAAATAAAATTCAAAGTCCAAGTCAAGACTAAACTTTGACTTCATGACTTTGGGGGTTGTGAAGTTCATTTCAATTCGATCGTTTCAATTCAGAAAAACTTGAATAACTTTTTTACTAAAAGAGATAATTCAGTTCTGTGAAATGCTTGATTATAAGCAAATTTGCTTAATGCAGTAAAATAAGTCTGCAAAATACTTTGCAATTTTCTGCATTTTGCACCCCATTAAAAAGTATTCCAATCAAGTGTGCAATTTCATTGCAGAGTTTTTGCAGACATATATTTTTGGATTAAGCAAAGTTGCTTAACCATTAAGCATTTTACAGAACTAAATTATCTCTTTTAGTAAAAAAGCTATTCAAGTTTTTCTGAATTGAAATGAACTTCACAACTCCATGACTTTGACTTTTGACCAGCTCTGCATGGAGGTCAACAATCACGAAAGAGCTCATCAAAATTGGAATGACAAGGGAAGGAAACAAGGGTAAAGGCATAAGATCGACTTGAGTGGAAATCAAAAGTAATGACCTTATGCTCCACAAGGAGTGAATAAAGAAAAAAAATAGGCAAATGCTTACACTTATGCAAAAGTCAAAAAAAAAAAAGTAATTTTGAAGTCTTAGAATTAAAAAAAGATCGCCATAATAACTATCTGGAAAGGCAAAAAAATCACATGGACGCGATCATAACTGCAAGTCTAATGACTTGACTTTGTGACTGTTGAGCAAGTCTGGAAAAATACTAATAAAAGCTCAACTTACTTGGCAAGTGGAAATAATCTGATCTGCATAGGAGGAAAGATCACAATCGTTGATGATGTCCTTGAGAGCAAAGCTAGCCGATTGAGTCACAGCTTCAGTTTTAAGACCCAAAAGGCAAAGCGAAATAGCATTTGGTAAAACAGTTGGATTTCTTTCCAACCAACTTCCTAAACTACCAACAGCCAAAAGAGTTGTCGACAGGATATGTTTGTTTGAGTACTTTATTTTCGGCAAAAGATCTACAAAAGTGACCAAATAAACGTCGTTTGAATAGCTGAAATCGGGGCTGCATGATTCATTTAATTCACTGACTACTGATTGAAGCATATAAATTAGTGCTTCTTGAATCCGCCAATTTTCTGGTTCAGCTTCAATGCATCTGACTAGTCTTTTCATAGAAAATTCGAGCATTATTTCACCGATCAAAGAAATCATGTAGACCATGGTATCACCAATATCAATTCTGTAGCATCGTAAACGCTCTTTTTCCTCATCGGTCCAGTCGTCGTAGTTATTTGCAAGTTGAAGTTTTACAATAAAAATTTCCAGTAAATTGATAAAAAATGGTCGAAAAATAATTTGAAGATCGTTTGAGGGTTGATCTAAAGCCAACAGAGTGTCCTTTAAGCAATTTAGATATTAAATGAAAAATTGAAAAAATTAATTTCTTAAATACCTGTAAAGAATACCAAAAAACAAAAGTCAAATCAGAGCTCTCTTCATCTACTGGAAAGCTTCCCGGCATGGATGTTAAATTCTGAATAAAATTTAAATAAGTTTCAATTTTTCAATTTAAAATTTTTACCATTATTAAATTCATGAATTGCATTAAAATTTGTTTCACTTGATCATTACCTGAAAGAAAACCGTCGAATAATACGCTCAATTGATTTTCGCCAAATGCTAAAATCAATTTCGTTAAAACAACGCATCCGTCCTTTTGAAAATAATTTAAAATTTGTCAGCTCATTTAACTTTTTTTTTATTTTACGTTATCTTTTTCTTCTATGTATTTTGTAAGCAAATTTTGTAGTTCAAGAATTTTTGGCATATATTTAAATATTGAATTTGTATACCTAAAAAATTTAAAAATAATTATAATTGTAATTTTAAGTTCAGATTAGGTTTGAGAGAAAACAAAGTGAAGTAAAGTTCAATGTTCAAACTATTTTTTGTTATGTCAAAAAAATTTATGGCACTCTAAAAATAAATTTTATTAAGCTTCTTAAAAATTGTTCCTGTTCCATGGCTCTTAAATTTACTTTTCCTTAAAAGCTTGGATAAAATTTTTTTAAAATTTGGATGATTATACAATTTAAATTTTTCCATTAACTTTGACTTTTTTAGCAACTAAACTAATTATTGCAGAGTAAAAACGAAAATCTAAATTTTTAAATAATTATTTCAAATATTTTGATAAAAAATTTAATTTTAAAAATTGATGAATTTGACAATAAAGTTTTTAAATTAATAAAGTCTTCGCAGAAATTTTGATAAGCCTCCTCATCGGGTTTTTATCTAAAAGATGAGATGAAATTAAAAATATACTTTATAAGAATCATTTTGTGATAGGATTGATAAAAATTTTAATTTTTTTTCCAGCCTTATCCTTATAAGCTTGGCTTACATAGTATTCTAGAACAAAAATATTTTCATTATTGATTTGACTTGATGATCGATGGTAAATTTACGTTAAATTAAAATCATCATGTCAAATAAAATTGTTTTTTTTAAATTTTATCAACTGATTTTTTTGTTAAATCATCCAAATCAAGCAAGCTACTAAGTTTTTCTATTTTTGTTCTAAAATTCAAAATTTTATTTATTAATTTATGAAACACTCCGGCTACTCAGAAGGATCAGCGTCCTTCTTTTTAGCCAAGCGATAGAAAAGGCACAGCGAATTGAGATAAGTTCATAATAAGTAAAAAATAAAATAAAAATCGCCGACACTCTTGGATACAAAAATTCAAAATGTCTAAGCTTATTTGGTTTTTAATCATAATTTTATGGTCAAATTAAAAGGTATTAATGTGATTTTAAGGGGAACTTAATATCAGAGTTGTTTAAAAGTCACAAGTTTCAAGTCAAGTCCAAGTCCGGACTTTTTTTTTCAAAAGTCTGAGTAGAGACTTTTTGTTTTTTTTCATGATCAATATAATAACTAGCAAAAATTCTTTAAGTATTTTAAAATAATAAATTGACTTAATTTTGATGACTCGACGTTCCGAGATTCCTAAGTCAGTTTTTTCTCCGATATTAAAAATTATTCAAATAAATCTTCCTATTTTTCCATGAAGAGTAATTATTCAGGAATTTTTCACGTTCAATGAATGTGAAGGGACAAATGAAATTTCTTGCGTTCCAAGAAATGATAATTTTGCGGTCCCATGTGGTTATTATGAAAGGCAAGCGAGTGTTGGGCTTTTTTTAAAAAAAGAAAATAAAAGTCTTTGACTTGCACCTTAATTTGGGACTTTTACACAAGACTGATTAATATTCCAGAAGATTACTAAAGGATTTTTAAAATCTATATTATTTGATTCAAGACTCAGAATTCTCCTTGAAAAGTACATAAAAAAAGTTTAATATTTAAAAACACACTCACTACTTCTCTCATACAGGATTATATTAATGTTTTTGTTGAAAGCTCAAAAAGTTCTGAACTTAGAACCCTCTTTTGTAAAGTCTCAAATGAGCTATTCCTATATGGACAACTATTTTTCTGTAACATTTCCAATTTCTCTTTCAAATTCTAATTAATTTAAAATAACTTTTTTATGGACACTTTTTTTTAAATTTAAATACTAATGGCGAAAGGAGTTTTATTACTAAAAGCCATTTATTTTAAATATTAAATAAACTATTTTAAAAAAATTATTAGAATTAACAGGTCAAACTTGACCTGCTGTCGTAAAAATAAAAGGCAAGAGTTTACTTTTAATTAGTTAATGGTTTAATTATTGTTGATTAGATTAGATTAGGCCAGCAGGGAAGGCCTGATGAAATTATAATTCTATTTTAATTATAACTGATCTACTTTATTATTATTTATTATTATTCAAGCTTCAAAGGCAGAATTAAAGTAACTAGTTTTCTAAAAATAATAAAGTATAAGAGGATTTAAATTTTTTTAATGTTATTATCTATTTATAAATCTTTTGAAAGGAATTTGCAATGGATTAACAAATTTACAAAACAAACTTTTCAATTTAAATCTGTGAATTAGTAGGCTGATTTCATATAGAAAAATGTAAACTAAAATCATTCCTTGACATTCTTCAGATTTAATATTTTTAAAAAATAAACTAAATCATATTAAGACTTTTAGTTTATTTTTTTAGAAGCCCTAATTTAATAAGGAATAATTGAAAAAAAATTTGAATTGAAAAAAAATTAAATTAAATTATCAACCAAAATTCTTACTTCATATTATCTTCTGAACTAAAAAGACTAATTAAGCATTCGGCTGATTGATCAAAAAGACTATCGTTGTAAATGTATACGAACAAATAATCAATAAACTGTTGAATCTCATCCATTTGAACACCAAACTCAATCCAACTAGTCAAGCACTTAATTGAATTTTCAATCATGTTAAAATAAAGCGACGAAGTCGATAATAGAATATTTGGTGGAAGGCTATTAAAACTATTAAACAAATTAAGTAAATAGTCTCTAATAGTATGAAAATTTTTTTTTAATTGAGAATTTATTTGGGTCCTCTTGAGTTTGTTTAGATTTAAAGTAGAAAATTCTTCTGGGAGCAGAGTTAAAAGATCTATGACAATGATAATGAGTTGATTACGCTGATCTTCGTGTTTTTCGGATTCGTTAATACAATTGGGTATTGTGACAATGATATCTTGGATACAATTTTGCCACTGATCTTGAATGAGATACAATGCTAGCTTAGCCAGTGCCGAGTTTAGCTTTCTTTGTATAAAACGTATTTGTTGATTTTTGTTATCCAAAAGCGATGTAGCGTAAAGCAAGAGCTTTTCAAGTAATTTGTTTTTTAGAGTATCATATTGGTCGGTCGGTACATCACTAAAATGCTTCGATACTTTGTTATAAATACAACTTGCTCCGTAGAATTGACAATTGGTCGATTTGTTCATATCGATTAGGTCCCAGCCAAAAGACCAAGCTTCAGGTGAATTCTGCGCCGATTTCAGCCATTGATCCAGCTGTGGTTTAAATTCATTTGTGACTTGACTTGTTGCATAAAATTCATCTACAATCTTAAATTTAATTTAATTTTTAAATTTTCATATTTTTTAATTAAAAAACATATTGAATAATAATTCATTTCCCAGAAATTAAAAGAATTGTTACAAAATTAATTTTTTATTAGAAAAAATTCTATAGTAAAATTTTTCAATTTTTTAATTGACAAAATAAATAATTTTTTTAGTGAATTGATAATATTTAAAAAATTATGGAAAATTTTACAATTTAAATATTTTCAATCATTTTAAATCAGGTTTTTAGTATACAAATGACTGATGTTTTTTTTCTGAAAATAAGTTAATAGCTATCAATAGAATCAATAAGAATTGGTGTCAAATTTAAGCAAAAATATGTTTTAGTTTTTTAAGAGTTAAGACTGTTCCTTTTTCTTGAATAGTCTAAATTAACAAAATGTTTGAAATATAGAATAGAAGGTATAAACATGCAAAAGGCCTTTATATATGCCAACTTAATTTATTTTGAATATCTAAATTCTAGTTCAAACTCAAAGAACCTTCGGATTTTTTGTAGTTAAAAAAAATTAAAAAAATCAAATACAAATTAAAATGCTTTTTAAAATGTGTTTGATTTTTGTTACTTTTTCAAGAAACATGGACTCTAGGATATAATATTTTTTAATCTTACTCCGTTAGTTTTTCCTTAGCAGATTAATTAATAATAAAACTAAAAATAATTTATTTAATTCCAAAAAGTGGTTCGAAAATTAATGTGTCTAATTAGAATAAAATATAAGCTAATCATGTGTTAATTTTAACCGAAAATAGTTTAAAATAATTGCAGGAATTTTTAAATAACAAAAATTTTCAAGTTAAACTAGGGAATGAATTTTTTAATTTTTAAAATCATGCTTATATAATTTCACAGTTAAGATATTTATGTATTGACGATATGAATACAAGTCAACAAACTGAAACTTAGATTTATTTAGTATTTTTTATATAATTTTTATTTATGGATATTTTTTAATCAGTTTGTTCAGTTTCCTAATGTTGCTTGATAGGATTGATTTTTAGCCTAATAATATCATTAAAGCTTTTGTCAAATATGATGCTTCTTCTCAAAATTAAAAACTGAAAAATATTGCCAAAGTTTTGAATCTGGTGTTTCTCTATTTTTGCAGTTTTACATTTAATGAAAAAATCAAGGTTAGAACAATTTTAATTCATTCAAAATCATTAATTCTATATTTAGCTGACTAAAATGGTTAATTTTTGATATAAATATTTTTCGAACTAATAATCAAAAATTATCAAATAGATAAAAATGAATTTCATTTCAGCGTATTTAGATATTAATTTTGAAAGAAAAATTAATTCCTGAAATTAAGTTATGAAAATAATTTGATTAATAGGTCAAAAAAATGTATTATTTTTAAATTTTAATAAAAAAAGTTAATTAAAAAATCTGAATTGAACTGATTTAAAATTTTCATAGCTAAATTATCATCTTGAATCTTAAATGAAATGCGTTTTTATGTCATATTCAAGTATTGGTAATATATTTTCTAAGTCAGAATTTGACACGGAACATAAAATACAAAATAATTAAAAAAAAAATATCTTTAGATTTAGGAGAGCTCTTCAAGTTAATATTTTTTAACTGAAAACTTTCCAAATTCATAATTTTTAGATAATTTTGTAGAATATTAAAAAGATAGTTAAACTAATTGAAATAAATTAAAAAATTATTGATTTTTTATAAGTATTTGGCGTCAATTTAAAAAAATGTTTCCTGCATAGCAATCAAGTACATTTTTTATTCTAATTCAACTAATTTGAGTAATGGTCTGGATTCAGGTACGTTTTTGAAGAAAAAAAAACGAACCATAATTTCTTATTAAGTTTATGGTAAAATGAAAAAAAAAATTGAAATACTTTTTCGGCGTTTTCCGTTGTATATGCTATTTGACTGATGTCCATTTGGTGTTGATCGAAAATCAAATTACTTTAAAA
Organism: Brachionus manjavacas; assembly: GCA_019054805.1. Lineage (NCBI taxonomy): Eukaryota > Metazoa > Rotifera > Eurotatoria > Ploima > Brachionidae > Brachionus > Brachionus manjavacas. Next base: position 7,153,313 of record JAHQIY010000003.1, on the reverse strand, counting down.
TATTTTACAAAAATAATATTTGAATTTTCAATCAGCTAAATTTAATATGAAAAAAAAAATTTCAATAGAAATATCATAAAATATAGATTTGCATTGTGTGATTCAAATTTAGTCTATGTACTAGAACATATAAAGTCTCAAGATATACTTAACGCCCAGAGGGTGCATTAACACAATGTCTTGATGCATTGCTTGAAATGTAAAACCCTTGGTTGCATGCTGCAAAAATGCACACACACCACTCAAGCAAACTTGTTAATTATGCTCGAATTTGTGTTCACCTTTTTTTTAAATAGTTAATATTTTAATTTAATACATTAGCATCTAGAAAGCAACTCGAACGCTCGTTTATTCTCATCAGCCCGAGAGTGTGCCGAGTATTTATGAATCTTGACGCAGAGCACAATGAATCAATTTAACAAAAATGTGATGGTTTCGACAAACAACCCGAGTCAACCTCAAGGACAAACAACCACTGACGCACTCATCATAAACTCAAACTCGACTGTGGTCTCGGACGAGCTGATACTTCAGCTGCAGGAGCAGTTCGGCGACACCAAGCAAATTTACATCCTCAACACCTCAAACAATTCTGTGTCTTCCTCATCAGCCTACAATTCCTCGTCCAACAACAACACAAACACAATCCAGTATTTGATAGTGGACAAAGATGTGGACATAAATGCCATTCTCCAGGATCCTGCCATCTTTCAGAATCAGACAAACTCTCAAAACAGTCAGCCAAGTGCGCCGAACAGCACAATGTCAGTGGCACCCAAGACCTCGGTGCAACAGCCACCAGCCCAAAGCCATCACCTACTTGCCGAAGAGTCCATCCAGCGAGTCAATGCTCCTCCGCCCAAGCGCAAACAATTCGAGTACAATGTGGACAATACAAAGAAAATGAGCTATCAGGACGCGTTTTTGAGATTTTTGGCTGGAGAAAAACAGCCAACTTTGGAAATAAATAGCAATGAGCACACAAACAAAAAGCCCAAGGACACAATCTACTACAACTTTTATCTAAACAATCAAAAATTGTCAGCTCAAAATACAAACTCTGTGCCCAGCAACCCAAGCCCTCCAATTGTAATCACAAATGGCAACACGTCGCTCATCAACTCAAATGGCTCCAATAATAATGACAAAGAAAATTACTACAATTCTAGTCGGAGAGAAAATTTGCACCCATTGAACAATTTCGAGTACAGAAACAGCTACAAAGACCACTATGATAACCAAGGTGTCCGCATAAATCCGGCCTTGTTCAAAAATTTGCCCTCCCATCCGGGCACAAGTCAAATAAAAGTAAAACAAATCGAAAAAAATGATTCGGGCAAAATACGAGCTGAACTAATTGACCAAAGTTCCAAGACTACGGCCGTGGTTCCAGCTCAAAATTCAACCCTGAATGATCACACTTACCGAAGCAGCAGTCAAACAAGTCAGCCACTGATAGAAGCCAAAATTTTGCAAAAGGAACTCTCTCAAACCGATGATCTAAAACGAAAATCAACCGATGACATAAAAATGATTGAAGCGGACGGAAAAACCAAGCAGAGTAAAACAAGCGAACAATCAGTTGGTGTAACTACGTTCAATCAGTCCAATTCCAGCTTGGCCAAACAAAATGAGCTAGAAAATGTGACGTTTGGCGAAGGCGAATTTTTGATCCATAAACCAACGTTCAGCGGTGATTTTGACAACTATGACATTTGGTGCGTGTTGGACGAACAGTACTTGCAAAAGTATGAGCCTGTTTTGTTGTCAACTGGCGAGCGCTGTCATCAGTCAGCCAATGTTTTGGCGCATTATACGGCCAACAAGTCCGAGTTTTTGCTAGTCAAAGTAGAAGAAAAAGGCAAAACTGAAAATAATAACATTGTGGTCGGTGTGTTGTCCGAGTATGAGCCAAAAAATAGTCCCAAAATTGCCGCTGCCCTGCTTCCAGATAGTCAATCCCCGATTGAAAGCCAAATAAATCAAAACACCGCGCCAACTGATGCCAATAACACTGCTGGAGATTCAAACAACCCCAATGTAGTCGTAGTTACCTACGACGATTTGAAGTCGGCCTTTGATGTTTTCATTCAAGTATTGTCAAGTCAATACTTGAACACAGAGTTTTTGGTAAAAATAAAAGAAATCCAAGACGAGTACTTTAAGCCGTCTATGGAGTTCATCGAAACAATACTGACCGAAAAATACAATTCTTTGTTTTCATGTGTTAATAATTTTGTGTCAAATTTAAATTGTAAAGCCAAAAATTTTTTCGGCAATAGCAAAAATATGATCGAATTTAAGGACGATTTTAGGTATTTGCTTGAGCATAAGCCAAAAATTTTGATCCAAAAAGTTGCCTTTGACAACGCTCAAATGCAAAAGTTCAAAAAATGTGAATCATTAAACTATTTTTATGATATGTCGAACGATAGCATGGCCTACGATGATGGTGACATTTATGTCAATTATCTGCTGCAATTGAGTGGAAATCTATATGACTCGGACACATTGGTACCATTGGCTGGTACCATCGTTGCCGACAAGCAATTTTTAGTATGCACAAAAATTTGTAATTATGTAAATCATTTGCATTCACTGAAACACTTTAAAGTTGCCTACCTGGAAATATGTTCACAGAAGGTAATTTTGTTCACAATTATCTGTTAAAAATATTGGATCTATAATAATAATAATAAAAAGCTATGATGAGCTAGGCACATGAAATGGGGCAATAGCCTCATCATAATAGCTTGTTCAAATCGTTTTATCAATTTTGCTTTTAAATTCATTTGCAGTTTTTGAGATTATTGAAGAATTGAAGACTAAGGGAGTATGCCAGACAATTTTTTCTAGTCCTTTAACAATTTTGAACATTTGAATCAAATCTCCTCTCATTCTTCTTTTTTTTAAAGTACTAAAGTTAAGTGCAGCCAGCTTATCATTGTAATTCATCTTTTTGAACTCTGGAACCAGTATGGTAGCTCTCCTTTGAACTGACTCTAAGACTTTTATATCTTTCTTAAGATGTGGGATCTATACTCGTACTCCATACCCCAAATGAGGTCTTATAAAAGCTTCAAATAGTCTAGTTACTGTTTCATTATTTTGAAATTTAATTGTTCTTCTTATTGAACCCAAAACAACCCAAATCAGCTCTATTTGCATTTACTTGGTTGAACCATTTTGAATTGTTCTTAATAAATAATCTTAGGTCTCGTTGTGCATTAGTTTGTATTTCTCATTATTTAGCTTGATTAAACAGGCATCTGTCCATATAGATATTTTGGCGAGATCATAATCAAGTGCTTAACATGAATCATTACTAGTTGCAGTGGACATCAACTTAGTATCATCAGAAAGCATTTCACACAGATTGTCCAAAAGCTTTGGGAGGTCAATAATGCTATAAATAGAATTGGACCTAAATCTGAACCCTGTGGTACTCCACTTCCTGCGTTTATCCATTCGTAAACTGTTTCACAACTCTTTGTTTTCTCTTAAACAAAAACGCTTTTATGCATTCAATGATTAAGCTATTGAGGCCATAACATTCAAGCTAGGGAATTAATCTTTTGTGTGGAACAGTGTTAAATGCCTTGGCAAAATCTAAATAGATGATCTTGTAAAAAATCTGAGAAAATTTTTACAATTTATAACCTGAATTAACTGGCACCTGTGAAAAAAGAAAATATTTTTTTTCAATTTTTACTAATTTTTTCAATTTTAAATATTTGGTCGTGAAAAATATGAACAATTTTCAATTACTTGTGTAAAAATTCATTTTTTCCATTCTTGACAAAATTTAGCTTAATTTTATCAAAATTAGAGAATTATCTTTGCTATTTTTGCTGAGAAAAAGAGATATTAAAATTTTAAATATTTTTTTTTAAATTTTTTTCACAGATATATTTCACTTCAATAAAACAAAACTCTTTTTTAAAATAAAATTCAATCACAAAATATAAAAAACACTATAAATAAAAATTATCCGTTTAAAGAGTAAAATCTAAGCAAATAGCACAATAAAAAGGTCAGTTAGTTTATTCGGTTTAGCTGGTCTTACTCGTTTTTTTGAAGTCTGGTTCTCTTTAAATAATTTTTTTTAAATAGAAAAATCTAATTTTAGTAATATTAATATTTTTTAAATAATAATATTAAAAATTTTCAAAAATCAGTATTTTATTAAAATAATCTCAAAAAATGTCTTATTTTTAGACCCTTATAAAATCTCTAAAATATTACTTTGATATTTGATGCTTAATTTTTGCCCGAAATAATTATTTGCCAGATTTCAGCATGTGTTTTATTAAATAGTTTTGGAAAAAGTTAATGAGCTATTTCAAAGAAATTATCTTAGATTCTTTATTATTTTTTAATCATGAAATATGTCCAAAACTTAAATCACTGGCTCTGTGTAATAGAAAAATAAAGCAATTTAAATAAATAATAGAATGCACATTTACAACTGTGTAAATCATTTGTAAATGAACACAGTACTCATACATTTCTAAAATCTCAAAGAATAACAGAAATTTGCCTATTAAATTTTAATTTAAAAATCGTCTTTTAAAATTTTTTTAAATTCAGAGCGGTATTTTAGAAGTTATAAAATTTTTTTTTTTTTTTGATAAGGTTGTACCATCGATTATTCTGGTTGTACCATCATTTAGATATTTTTCAATTAGCATTTAAATTTATAGAATTTTTTTTCCGGCGTTGGTTTGCATTACAATTATTATATTCTATAGATAAACTTAATTATTTAAGCAATTTATGAATTAAAATGAGAATTGTGTTCTTCTTTATGCAATCAAAAAAAATAAAAGTTTTCTTAGCTAGATTTTTTTGTAATTCTGATTTTTTAGATTTAACGATTTAAATTTTATCAAATTTTTTGTCTTAATATTTGTTCGTATTGGTGACAGAAGTCAAAAAAATATACTAAATTCTTACTTTTAAAAATATATTCACTGTGATACAGTTTGATTAGTTCGAACCGACAAATTTACAGTAAATGATTTTTGTCTTCGTAAAATTTTTGTTTAATTTTTCCTAAAATAAATTCAAATTTTTTGTCCACTTTGGGCCTTTTTGTGAATGAAAAAGTAGATAAGTAATTTTTTGAGTGTATATGATTTTTTACAACAAATAATCCAAAATATGAAATTTTTAGATAATAATAATAATAATTTTGATACGACAGGAATATATTTCTATAAGAATAGTCGATAATAATAATAAAATAGGTATTAAGAAAATTCGATTGTCAAATAAACAATAAAAAAAAGAAAAAATTTAAACTAACAATATCCATCTATCAACTGCAAGAATCGGTTTGTTTGCTAAAAAATAAAATTACGTCAAATTAGATTATTTAGTTAGATCATTTTAAAATAAAAGTAAAAATATTAAGCACAGTTAACTTATAATTTTATAGAAAAAGATCAAGAAACAAAAAAAAAGACTAGAAATCGGAAAAAAATGAGATCTCATCATCATAAATTGCTTTCATCGAAAATTTTTTTTAACTTTTGATTTATTATTATTACTCTGACTTCATAAATGATTCTTTTCATAATAATATCATTTTACAATTAACTGTAAAATCTGTCTATCCATTTGTTTTACATAATATAACAAAAATCAAAAATCTTATATTTTAAACAATTCAAATTTATAAATAAATATAAAATAGAGTGGAAATTGAAAAAAAATTCTTTCATGAAAAACCATTACCTTAATTCAACTTGCAAAAATAGACAAAAATTAAAAACAAGTATAAATATATTTTTTTGTAAGACTTTGGAAGTAAAAATTTTACCATTTTGTGCGGAATATTGAATGACATTATTAATCAAAAATAACTATATTTAAGATCGAATCTATAAAAATTCAATTGAATGATTCGAATGACCAAAACAGTAATTCAACTGATGAAAATACCGAATTGCTTAATTACTGTCTAGCAGATACTCAATGGCTGTTAGAGGTAAAAGCATTTTATTTGCATTTTATTTTAAATATATTGAAAATGTTTTAAAGATGTTTGAGAAATTTAAACAACTATTGTTCGATGTTGACACCTTAATAGCTAACGAAATGTCTGATGAAGGTAATTTTGAATGTGCTTATAAAGTAATTAAATATTAATTCAATAAAAAGAAAAAAGTCTGAAGCAAAATTCAAATTCTGTGGCATCAATGAACGGAATATAAAATTTGAGCAACAAAGAGGCAACGAGAATTTATAAAAAATTTTAAAGTTATTTTTTGTGCTTTATTTTTGAATTTAGTAAATACTCGTGTACTGATTGTCAACTTTTTTTGTTTAAAATTATGATAACAAAGTTTTTAATTTATCTTCTAATAATTTCTTTATAAAAAGTATTTGATCTCTTAAATAAAATTCGAATAAAATATAAAACAAAATTCTCTTATTGTTTATTTTATAAATTTTGTTCATATCAAAAATTTGATGGTATAAATAAAAAAATAAAACAAAATAAATAAAGAAGATATATGAAATTTATTTTTCGTAACTTGATTTTTTTAAACTTCAAAATTTTTATCAAAATCAAACATTAAGAAAAAAATTTAAAATAAAAATTATACAATTTTAAAATTAAATTTTTTTTAGCAATACAAATTTAAATTCATTCGTTTTATTAATTGGTCGTTCTCTCTGGAATTCCTAATTTTAGTTAAAAAATATTTCCGATCAAGTTGACTCATTTGAATTAATCAAGTTTTTTTATTATTTCTAATTTGCAGCTTGACAATGTTCATTTTAAAGATAAAAAAGTTGAAAATAAAAAGATTTTAAAAAAATTTTTCTAAATTTATAATTTTAATATTCTATGTGTAATTTGATTCTAATCTTTTTTGAATATTTATTTAATTTTAAATTTTTTAATTTTTATCTCTTAAAATTTTTTGATACCTTTTAATTTTGCAAGCCTGTTTTAGTTAGTATGATAAAAATGCATGAATCAGTGAAATCAGTGAATTTTTTTACCCAGCATCCAATATTATTTATATCACAAAGCTTTATTTTATGATTAAAAAATTTTCTCGTGCGATTTTAGATATTTATCAAAAGGTAATGTTTCATTTTTAACTAAGTATTTTTTTGATTCAGCCAAAACTCTTGATAAGATTTCCCATCGGGCGTTAATTGAAAAGCTTGGTTTATATGATTTCGACTTTAAATTAAAAGGATTTGATAATTAATATAATATGTGTTCTTTAATATATTAATATAATTTTTTAACCTATTTTACTTAAAAATTTTATCTTATTTTTTATTAATCTGTGTGTAAGGTAATGTGAATATGTTATTAATAAAAAGCTTTATTAAAGTTTTAGAACGTTCTGAAGTTCTAGTATTATTATTTTTATTTATTTGTTTTTCTGTACCGAGCTAATGCTCCTTCAGAATATATAATAAAAAAAAAGAAATAAAATTAAAAAATGATAAAAATAAAAAAAAGGATAAATAAGTCAAAATAAAATTAAAAACGATATTTTGAAATAACTAGAGTTAAATGAATGGAATTCTTATTTATACCTATATGCTCGTGGCAAGAACACGAGCTTGTAATTAAGTCAAGATGTGAGCTTAGTAGTTAATGTATTGTCAGCATTTCGAAGCGTCTAACTTTTGGGATACAAGTGCAAACGTGTGCAAATAAGAAAAAAATTTCCAATACTTTAAAAAAATTGGGAATTTTGATCAATTATGCTATTACTTTCAATTCCATTGTAATCTTGAAAAAAAGCATGCATTGATCTGGATGATCATTGATGAAATTATTTTTGTTTAATTTTAAAACTATTTAATAATATTTAGTAAGTCTATGATGTAATTTAAATCACATGAAATGGGATTTTGTTAAAGCTAATTATAATAGCTGCTTGAATTTAATTTGCTTTTAAATTGGTTCAAATTTAACTTGGCAAGCGATTTCAAAGTTCAGTTCATAAAAAAATTTTATCTCTATTTTTAAAACTATTTATTATAGAATAATATAAACATATCTCAAGAGAAGTCCATTTCGATTTTTTTCTTTCTTTTAGCTTAATTTTTTGATACTTTTGATGCAAAATTTTGACTTATTGTTTGAACCGCTTCAATTGAATATCAATTTTTTCTTAAATGACATTTTCTAGCTAATATCAAGATAGAATTCTAATGAAAGTTCTATTTAAATTTAAGAACAGTGTTTATTTTGATATTTTAAAATTTGATTTATAAAAAATTTGTAAAAACAAGTTTTTCAAACTAAATTTTCAACTTTAAAACTCAAGTTTTGATTTTTTTACAAACCTTTTTATAATATTAATAAAGAGGATTTTTTAATTTATCCTGAAACCAAATATGGCTTTGTGAAATTCAGAACAAAATGATAAAAAGAACAGAGAAAAATGTAAAAAAATTTAATAAGTTTTTTTCTAAACGTTTAAACTTGGTTCTGTAAATGCAACAACATTCAAAATTGCATCAAATATCAAGGTCTGTTAAATTTGCACAGTTTAGCAGAAATTAAATCTCAATTTAATCAGGCGTTGTGTATTTTGCAGAGATTTTGCAGACCATTATTTTATTTATTTATTATTTATTTGAGTGAATTTAACCTCATAGACACAAAAAAAAAATTAAAAAATCTACTTTTAAAAAGTCGTTTAAATGTTAAATAAGTAAAAATAGTTCAAAATTATGTGACTTTCAATCTGAAGTTGTTGAACAACAAATTTATTCGAGTCCACCAAACATCGGTTTGCACAATGGAAGATATGGTCAACAATTGATTGACGTTTTTGTGTTATAACCGAATGTATCGATATAAATTTTCTTTTCTAAGTTGTTTATCTGTCTACAATACGAAGATTTTTTTTAGTCAAAATTTTCATAGTTTCCTTTAAAAGAAAAACAGTAGGCTATTACACAAAACACTATGACGAAGTCGTTTTAGAAAGAAGATCTTATGTTTGCAGTAAATCTTATGTTTAATGGCTTCTAACAGAAGCTCTTCTCCACTTTTTTCCATTTTTCTTCTACAAAATCATTAACAAATTTTCCATCACCAATTAGGAACCCAAAGTATTCAATGTTCTCAGATTTAGAAATAGACAAATCATTTAATTTTAGGTCATACCTATGTTTTATTTTTCCTTTTTGAAAAGTAATCGCTGCATACTTACAAGAGTTAAAGTCGATTTTCCAACCAGTTCAAAGAACTAATTTTAAACTTAGAAAAAAAAATCATTTAATTTTTTAAATTTTGTACTGTTCTTTTGTAATGAACTTCAAAAAACCACTAATATTTGATTTCTTTAAATTATTTTGATTTAGAATTAAAAAAATTGAGGAATTTAGACTAACCTTTTTAAGTTAATTTCACAATAAATGAAAAAATTAGGTCATTTTTTAAATTAAGATTGCTAGCGGCATGATATTCTTGAAAGTAAATTAAATAGCATTATTCCTATAATCTACCTAAGAAATTGAACCAATTTAATCGGTCGAATTGATCACAATGGCTTAAAAACAAATTTCAACCAATTTTTAGAAATTAAGAAAGTTCTGAATTAGTCTGATTTTTTGTTTGATTTTTGCTTTAAATTATTTTCTTCAACTGTACGAAATTTTTTGTATTATTAAAACTTTTTTACAGTCTGAGAACAAAATTATTTTTTAGCTAAAAATTTAAATAATTAAATTTTTTCAAATAGCATTTTTTTGAAAAATTTAGTAACACGTCTATTCCTTGAAGTAAGAATAGAACAAAGATTTTGTTCGAATTATAATGAATTATATCTTAGAGACTAACGCAGCATTAAGAGATTTTACAGCAATGATTTTCTAAAGGGTATTTTAATTTTTCAAAACTGAACATTTTATCTTTAAAAAAATGCAAAAAAGAGTTTTTAACAATTTGTAATTATTTTTTTTCTTAGTTACCTTAATCAAACAAAAAATTTCTAATTTAATTACGGTCAATTTTTAAAAATTGAAGCCAAACAATTTTTGCTCTTTTTTTATAATTCTGTTTTTAGTCATAATTTAAGTTTTTAATTCATTACTCATATTGTTGTTTGATGTTCATATTATCTTCAAAAAAATATTTATTTAAGGTATTTTTTTTCTAAAGTGGAATTTAATTTTTGACTGAGATCTAAAATGATTTTTGAATTCTTATAAAATTTTATATGCGCATTGAGTACTCAACACATTCAAGAGTCGTACTTACAAAATTTTCTATCTCTGAAAATCTAGTGATTTGTAAAAATTGCAAGTAGGCCTTTTTAAGTGCTGAAAATCAAATATTCTATTTAAATTTTTAGAACTATTTTCGGACCGATAGCGAAATTTTTTTTGTAATTAGCAAAAAGAACTTATGCAATTAATTGATTTGGTAAAATTTTCATACTGTTAAATAAAATAGAATTTTACCATAGTTTTTAGATAGACAAAAATAAGATAGACTATTCACCTTAGTGGCTTTTCTTGTTACAGAAATAATTAAAACTAGTTTTAGCTAGAAAAAAATCATTTTTGACTGCGGAGCAAAATTGTTAAGCTAAATTAATCAAATATTCATATGGGAAATCTTCAGCATTTGGCGTTTACATTTTGGAAGCTAATTTTTTGATTGGATTTGCTTTAATGGAAGATAATTAATGAAATTTTTAGATTTTTTTTAAATTAGGTTCTGGTATAAAGTGTACCCATTGTGTCTCTAAATTAAAAATTGCGCATAAACAATTTTTTTTAATGCGCAGTTCAATTAAGTTCTAATTTCGGAGTACTTCTAAAAATTCTGAAAAGTAAAAATTGTGATCTTTGAAAAGAAAAAATTATTCTCAACATATTTTCAACAAGATGTTTCCTCTACACTCAAAAACGATCTAATTTTAGACTAAGAATTTTTTTTTACCTAATTTTTAATTAATATTAAAATAACAGTCGCAAATATGACCAAAAAATTTAAGTGTTTATTTTTTTCCTTAATTTAACTTTAAAATTAAAATAAAGAATCTATATTAAATCAAGTAATTAAATCTTTGTTGGCGTATAATTTGTGATTTTTTTAAGGAATCTCGATTAATGAAGTTAATTTTTATGTCTTTTTTCTAGATGATTTTGCGTTTGAAAAGCTTCGTGAAAAAATCAAGAGAAAAAATTAGAGTTTTGTGTTATTTAAACAAGACTCGAGACAAACAGTCTCTTGTGAATAGGACCTAATTTTTACTAATTTGTTACAAGGCAATATATCAAATATTTATTTCGATTTTATTTAATAAATGAAAATGTTTTTACAAAAATAATTTAACTTGAATTTAAGTTTATGTAAATGAATCTAGTAAAAAATCTAAAATTTTGTAATTATAAAACAAATAATAAAATGATTAAACAGCTTAAAACAAATTAAAAAATAAAATTTTAAAAGCATTAATAAGCTTTTGAATTATCTTGAGTGCTTCACAACACCAACGTAAATAGAAATCAAGCTAGTTCTTAAGAGCAATAGTCAGAAGACGTAAACTACTATGAAAATTTAAAGCAATATATGATTAGAATCAAAAAGATTTGTTCTCTAAATGCATTGCTTACCAACATTGTAAACAGCTTGAAATTTAAAAAAATTAAAAAATTTCAAATAAAACTAAATCTTAAATTAAATGCTTCAGAAATGAGAACAGTAAATAAGTAAGCGATGGTCAAGGAAGCGCACTACGATTTGTAATTATTTTACGATTATTTAAGCCAAATTCAGCAGATTTTTTCAATTTTGATTTTCCTCTCGACAAGTTTTTCCAATAAACCTGTTAGAGTTACATAGAATCTCTTTAATTTATATTTCATTATCAATTTAAGATTTGAAAAGAATAAATTGGTTTGTTAATCAACGCGATCATTCAAAATCAACAAGAATAGATTGTTAAAATGATTTCTTTTTTTCAATAGGAATTGTTAGTTTTAGTTTAGAATGCTGAATAAATCGAATTCAGAAAATTTAACATCGAAAATTTTTTCCAAAAGTCAAAATAGCGATTGTAGTTTATTAATGCTGGGATCACAAAAAAAGTCTGCAAAACCAAAAAAGGCCAAATTAAACTCGATCCTAAATCGAACTCTAAGCGATTCTGTACTAAATAAAAAAACATATGTTTCAAACCCATGGCACTATCAAAAGGTAAGTAATTTTTTATTATAGAAATGTATCAGTATTCATCCTATTTTTAACAATTTGAAAAAAATATTTTTTTCTAAGAAATGTTCTTTATTTACCAATAAGATTTTAAAAAACATTAAAAAAAAATTTGACTTAATTAATTTTGGTGAGAAAATTGACTAGCCCGAAAAATTTATTAAATTATATTTAAATTTTAATCAAGAATATTTATATTTAGTTTATAAAATAAAATTTTAGTTATTTAAAGATAAATAATGCAATAGTAATTTTTTAAGAATACTTAGTACCATGGCTGTATCCATTACGAATAATTTAATTTTCAAAATAATCAAAATATTTTTTTTATATCCTGTTTAAGGATTAATGCTGCTTTTTTGCAAAAGAAATTACGGTCAAACATATTTAAAAATTATTCGATTCTTGCAAATATTTTTAAATTTTGTTTTCTTAAATTCAAGTTAAGATAACTGATACCGCTACTTAAAGTTACTTGAGCTTTTATTAAATTTTTTAATAGAGATTAATTCCGTCTGTAAAATATAGTCTTTAAAGTGAAAAAAAAGGAAATCAGATAATAATTATAGGATGCAAATCTAAATAACTGGAACGGGACTGAAGTCTAAATTTTTTATTATTTTTAAAATTTTAAAATCAATAAAAATTAATTTTTTTAAGAAGCAAGGTGTTTTGTCCCGGAAAAATAGGTAAATAGACAAAAAGTTTTAAATATCCATTTTAAAAAAACTTTGTTAAAAGCACGAACAGAAGATCATTAATCTATAATCCAAACTCGACATTATTTAATCAAAATTTGCTTCATTCAACTAATTCAGTCACAAATAAAAGCTGTTTTTATTCTAGTGGTTCAGCTGGGCCTCAAAGTCCATCTTTGTTTCCCAACCAATCTCCCGTGGCTAATATACTCGGTAACCAAACCAACATTCTAAATCTCAATCAGTACAATATCCGTAATAAATTGAAGCAATACAGAAGTAACTGTTGCATAGTAAATAATAACATACCACTAGAAACAACTGACAATTTTTCATTGTCATCTTCGATTTGCTCATCGCTTTCGCCATCTCCAATAACCATAGTTAATCGACACAATCGTTTACTTTTGTCAACACCACCGTCGAATGCACAACTGTTTTTTAATTCCAGCTCAAAGAATTCTAAACAGCCGGTTTCATCACCTACATTGGGACACACTCCGTCACTGCCTCTGACAAATAGTACTAAATAAGAATTTCAAAAATTAAGTTTTCTAATAAAATTTTTGTTAAAGCTAACACAAAAAATGTGATTGCGAAAGAAAAAAAAGATTCCAGACGATGGTCTTTGGCTTCTATTCATTCTACGGGCTTTAATTCGATAAATACTCCAAGTCTTTCATCACTTCCCCCTTCATTTGAACAGCAATCTACGGTTTCACTACCTCTTCATTCTTCGTCTTATACAAACCTACAAGACAATTTAGTAAGTGGAATTTCAAAAAGCCAAAAATCATTCTCAGATCAATCAGGCAAAGTAACTGCAAGTGACAATTTTAAGAAAAAAGATAATAAAGCGTATTCTCAGAGGCTTTCTTTGGGTACAAAATTAAAATTTGGTAAAAATTTTTTGAAAAAAAAATTTTATTCTAAGGAGACCGAAGGTGCAGATTAAGCAGTTCGAATGAAAGTAGTCAGCTTGATGATTCATCTGAGGTTGGATTTTCATCACCGCTGTCACATCTTCGACAAAGAGCTCGTAGTTTAAGGTAAATAATTTTTTTTAAATAATTAGTAATAAAATAGTTTAAAATAAAAAAAAGTTTTATGACAGTTGCAGTCCGTGCAAAGCTCTAAATGATTCTGGTATGGCTCCAACTGAGAAGTTTAAGGAAAAATTTCCCAAAGCATGCAAGCAATTGGAAGAAAATCTTCAAGAATTCATCGATGTCAACAAAATTGATCTCAATTCATCAGCTAGTTCGCTAAATGCGACCGATGTGACAAGTGTAAAAGACTCCAAATATTACGTCACTCAACCAAACTGTTTGGATCCAGTGGCTCGCTTTATTCAAAATCAGGTGATCGAAATAGCCAAATTGTGTTTGGAAAAGTCAAAATCAAATCAGTTGACTTGTTCGTATTTGGACGAAATGACGGGCTCTTTGGAAAAATTGCTGCTCGAAGCAAGAGATAAATGCTGCCAAGTGGAATTATCAGTCGAATATTTGCACAAGTTTATCAAAAAATTTCTGTTCATCATTTCACATGTAGCCCGGCTCCTTGAATGCATCGAATTCGATCCACTTGAGTTTAGTCACTTTTTAGACTGTGCTGAGCAACAAGCCAAGCAGCAAGAGATAAAGACAGATATTCCAAAGTATATCATATCAAAATTAGGCATTGATAGAGATCCCATAAAAGAGCTAATCAACGAAGAGGAATTAATGCAAAAATTAAATCGAACCAACTCGTTGACGAGCACAAGTACAAGTGGATTTTCCGGAGATGACTTTTTACCAAGTGATTTTTCGTTAACAACAAACGCTAGCCTAAAAAACGACACTCAAACTTCCATTATGCCTCCGAGGGAGCAAGATTTTGAAGAAATAAAATTGATTAGTAATGGAGCTTACGGGTAAGAAATTTTAAATTTTATTCATTAATATTAAATCAATGGTTACTAAAATTTTAATATTTTTCAACCAAAATAAAATTATTAAGTTGGGCTTTTTTAAAATTAACTTGCAAAAAATAATAGAAGAAATATTTTAAACCCCAAAATGTTTAATTATTATAAATAAATTTGTATTAAGTTTAAAAACCTACAAACCAATTTTTTTGCTCTTCTTTAAATTTTCTCATCTCCATAGTGTATTTTTCAATGTAAAGACACTAAGATTTTTTGGTATTTTCTAGATAACTAGATAATTACAAGTGATGTATTCAATAAGTTAATGATAACTGCATGTTTAAATTCAAATAACTCTGCAATAAGTCCTAATACTTTGTTCGTCTTAGTAGAACAGATCTTGGCTTGATAACCTCTCTTGATTTTTTTTAAATAGAAAATACCTAGGTATTTAATTAACAAAAAAAATCTTCACTCGTTAATTTTGATAGTCATTGTACATTTGGCCCATAATATCATTTGATATCATAATCGTTTAAATTTTTGAAACTTGCAAAATTGACCTCATTGCATTTTCTGCATTTAAAATTTTAATATCTTCCTTGCTTAAAATGACAGAGATTATTTTTGCCCCATCCCTGTAGACTTTGTAGTGAATTTTTATCAATTTTAACATTTTATTGATATAATGAAAAGAAAAAGATCAAGTTTTCATCCTGAATAATTCCACTAATTCATCTAACTATTTGGATTTTACCTTATCTAAACATACCTTCGTAAAATTTAATTGACTTTTTTCATTCTTGAAAGTCATTTGAATATTACATATCGTATCTACTATTAATTAAATTTAAACTTGGTCATTTTATCAAGTTAACAAAACTGATAAGACCTAAAATTAGAATGCTAAAATTGAGCTACTGTATCTTTTAAAATAACTTTTTAGAGCTGTTCACTTGGTCAGACATAAAACTTTGGGACATAGATTTGCCATGAAAAAAATAAAAAAACAAAACATCATTTTGAGAAACCAGATTCAACAAGTGTTTACCGAACGAGATATAATGACATTTACCGACAATCCTTTTGTGGTAGCTTTAATTTGTACGTTTGAGACCAAGAAACATTTGTGCATGGTAATGGAATATGTAGAAGGTGGTGATGTAGCTACTTTGATCAAAAATATGGGTCCTTTGCCTTTGGACATGGCCAGAACTTATTTTGCCGAGACAACACTGGCTGTAGAGTATTTGCACAACTATGGAATCATTCACCGAGATCTAAAACCTGACAATTTGCTTATAACATCACTTGGCCACATTAAACTCACCGATTTTGGCCTCTCCAAAATTGGTCTCATGAATTTGACCACAAACTTCTACGAAGACGATGATTTCATGAGAGATCTTTACTGCAAAGAATTCAACGATAAGCAAATATGCGGAACTCCTCAATATCTAGCACCAGAGGTATTGAATTAATTTAACAAATAAATTTTATTTGATTGAAAATAAAGAAATTAACTTTAAAAAATTAAAGGTTATATTGAGACAAAGTTATGGCAAAACAGTTGACTGGTGGTCTATGGGAATTATTTTGTACGAATTTTTTACCAGTATAGCTCCTTTCAATGGAAATACACCCGAGGAATTATTTTCGAATGTGATAAATGGTGAAATTGGTTGGCCTGATGACGACGACGAATTGATTCAAATACCAGAAGATGCCAAAAATTTGATCATAAGCTTGCTAACCCATGATCCCATGAAAAGGCTAGGAGCAAACGGAGCAATTGAGATAAAACAACATTCATTTTTTAATTTTCTTGATTGGAAAAATCTTTTGCGAATAAAGGCTGAATTTATACCGCAACTTGATGGTCCCGACGACACAAGCTATTTTGACACTCGGTCCGAAAGGTATAATCATGATGCTGATCCGGCAAATAATAGCCTTAATCCACACTCATCTTTCCTTTCTCTGCCAGTCGAACAACCCTTATATAAAGTTAATTCGGGCCTCAATTTTAACAAAGTTAATTCAAATGAAGATAAAATTTTAACCGAATTGTTAAATAAAAATTTAATGATAAGTGAAAATGAGACCGGAGATGGAATTAACAGTGACGATGACACAGATAGTGAATTATTTGCCAGTTTTTCATCTTGTTCATCAAAATTTAGACTAACTTCTATCTCTAACAATAATTCTCCTATTCTTTTCACCAATGAATCATCGAACAGCAATCGACTCAATGCTGACTTAGGCTCCAATATGAGCATCAATTCTTTAAATAACCTTGGCTATTTGTCGACAATTAAATCATCATCTAAGAATTATTTAACTAACGAAAAATTTAAAATGCCAAAATACGGTTCACTTCCATTAGAAGCTGAAAAAGCTTGTTCTGATATGACCAAATCAACAAATAAAAAAATTGATCTAAAATTAGATTCAGAAAAAAAAATAAATATTAAAGACTCTGCTTTGTCAAACACATCAACAAATACTGACCATAATTATTTTAAAAATCAATCTTCGGCCGATACAACTAAATCTACGCTGACTACTCCTGTGGTAACGCCAACTACACCGACCACAACAAACACTAAGCTTAAGAATTTCTTACAACCAGTTCAAAATAAAAATTCAAATCTTATTACTCTAATATCTAAATCAAGTAAAGATAAAGAAATAAATGATGTTAAAAAATCGCCTTTATTAGTTGAAAATTGTACCAAATCACAGCAAACCGAAACAACCAACAAAAATTCCAATTGTAAACTAAATCGATGGTTTTCTTCTTTTGTTCCCAGCAGCTCAAAAACAGTGACATCAAATACCGTCAAAAAAGACAGCACAGGTAGTAGTAGCAACAGCAATCTTTTAAAAAATAATCAAGCTAACAAAACTAATTTTAAGTCGAAAGAACAATTTAAAAGTAAGTTTAAAAAAATATTAATTCTGCATAAAAATAAACATTTTTTCATTACTTTTTAAATAAGCGTTTAATTTATGATCTTTTCTTTAGAAACTCTTTAAAAACATCTAAAATATTATAAATATTGTAAATTTAACACTAATTAGAAGCTAAATGAGAAAGAAATACAAAGCTTCCCATAATTAAAGGAAAAATACCCATAATTATATTTTAAATAAATAAACAAATTTTAGTATTTTTTTCGTAATTGAAAGACTATAAAATTTTATAATCAATGATTAGTTCTATTTCAATATAGGTAATTTTAATTTTCCTCTATTTTTTTTATTGTATTTTAATCATTCTTTTACTTATTTTTCCTTTTTTTAAAATTTATTCCATTTTATTCAACTTTTTTTTGTTTTATTCGTTTTTTTTTAATTCGAAGGAACTTTAGCTCGATACAGAAAACAAATAAATAAATAAATAATTAGTTAATTAACAGATTTTTTGTTGAATCACCTACCAATTTTTGTCTCAATTTTTATAAATTAATTGAAGGAAAAAGCTATTTCAAAATTTGCAAAAATTAATTAATTCTTTAACCAGTTCAAATATTTTAGAAAAAGCAAATGAAATAAACAATCTGCCCTACAATTTGAAAGAATTAATGAAGCACATTTTTAATTTTTCAATAAATTTGAATCATGAAAATTTAATTTTAAATATGAAAAATCTCTTCAAATTCATTAATTTTTATTAATTTAAATTAAGAACCAATTTCGAATACGCCTATTTCAAATCGAGTATTAAAACATAAGCAAGCACCAAAATCAATATTACAAAACCAGTCAAACGGACCCACCATTCTAGCTAATAGCAGCAATAATGTCCAAAATTATCAACCATATAATCAATACTCATACGCTCAGGTGAAACCTGATTTTAATGATTTTTCTCCTTTAATGGAAATGATTGAATCCGGTGCCAAAAGTCCAAAAATAACTGTCAAAAGAAGTTCACGCGGATTCGGTTTTGTTATCCGAGCTATAAAAGTATTTTATGGTGATTCAGATTTTTATACCATTCAGCACTTAGTGGTTCAAATTGATCAGCAAGGGCCTGCGTTCTCCAGTGGTCTAAAAAAAAATGACATAATTACTCATGTAAATGATGAGATTGTTTGCGGTAAAATGCATTTGGAGATAGTTCAATTAATGATGGCCAGTGAAGACAACACTCTTATCCTAAAGACTGTGCCGTTCAATCAAACTAATATAAAAACTGGAGGCAGAAAAAGGTCTCCATCTAGGAACATTTTTGTAGGAGCCTACACACCGCTACATACTCAACAGTTAGGCTACAATATAACACCGAAAGATTTAAGCAATATGAGAATATTTTCTAACTCATGTATAATGCATAGCTTCCAAAATTATTATCCATCTGAAAGCCAAGTTTTTTGTAGCTCCATGCAACCTGCTTTTACTCTAGCGTCTAATCCAAGTACCAGAAACAGCTCGACATCATCACTTGTCTCAACATCGAGTCGAAGAAGTCTTGGAGCAAATGTTAATGACTTGTACCCATGTTACAAAGGAGGACTACTACAAACAACTTATCAAGCCCAAAATTTTGTACCATCTTTTATTCCTCCTCAAGTATCTCATCCGTTGCATGTAAACAACTCACAAACTTTTATCGCTCCGTGTCAACCGGTTGCTCAAGAGCGAAAAAAAGTTCCATGTTTGCGTCGTAAGTTAAGTGAACGCTATGCTAATGCGCACAAAAGCGAACTCCAGCGACAATATCAACTTGAGAATCAAACTCAGCATTCTTCGTCATCTTCTTCTTCTTCTTCCTCTTTAAATAATTCGTTTAATCTTAAGCAAAGAGCTACTTTATCTCCGAAAGTTAGCCAAGGTAATTTTACATTACCAAAGAAAGAAAACGAAGGAAGTTTTAAAAAAGTTGAAAAAAAATTTAAATAGTGTAAAAATAAATGTGTAAGTTTTATTCTTTTTGTTCTGGACAAGTTTAATTTGTGAGAAGTGTTTTTACTTAAGAATTTTCAAAAATTTGAAATTTATTTAGAGTTTATTTTTCCTTTATTTATTTTTTTTCATTGTATGATTAAAAAGAACTGCCAATTATAAATGACATTTACTTTATGTGAAATTATTATTTTAGACTTGATCATTTTTCGATCATTTCTTTTTTGAAACTTGAATTTAAAAATAAAAAGATTTATTTTCCTAGTATCATGGTATTGTGAAATTTAAATTTTCTGAATATAAATTGCAATTCCTAAGATATCTTATTTAAAACAGAGCATTAATGTAGTTTATTTTTTTAATTATTTTTTTTCTAAATAAAAGTTTTAATGAAATTTTCAAAATTTTAATTTTAATTTTAACAAATTATTAAATACAATTAAAAGTTTCAATACAACCGCAAGATTTTTTTAAAGATTATAACTAAAGAAGTTAAACTTGATTATGAATCGTTATTTTCTTTTCGTTCTATTCTTTTCTTTCAAAAGATAAAAATCAAAAATAAAATAAAAATACATTTTGTTAATGATTCTACTCTTGAAATTTGCAAATATTTTCTTATGAAATCGATTATTCATAAGAATTATTTGAATTTTGATTATGAGTTTGTTGTTTAAATATACTTAGTTAAGTATCTTTCAAGCATACTTAATAGTTCTTTCATTTATCAAAAAATCTTCAAACCATACTTTAACTTTTTAGCATGCTTATTAAAGAAAATAAAACTCAAATTTTTTAACGCACTCGATGAATGATTAAATAAATTTAAAAATGACAAATAAAATCATTTTCAAAAATTCAAAATATTATTAATTTATTTTAGCCCCTGGGTTATTTTTTTTACAAATTAAATCGAAATTGAAATTTATTCTAATAAATTTGTACTCTAGAATATTACTCAAAGAAGCAGTCGATTTGTAAGAATCTTTCGAAGCTTGCGATAGTTTCCTTAAGTAGAATGCAACTTAGATAGAACTTATAAAATTTCTTTTTAAAAACATTTAAAAATTCACTAAAATAATTAAAATATAATAAATAAAAATCAAAAAAAAATCAAAAAAAATCGAAAAGTTCTAGAAATAGAAAAAAAAAAAAACGATATATTGAAATTACCAGAGATTAGACATTTTTAAATATTTGATAGTTAAGGAAAAAAAAGAAATTGTAAGGTATTAGTTACACAATGGAGTCGGATATTTGATAAATCTTGATTCGAAACCTTCTTTATATTTTTCCACCAGGCTAACGATCAAGAAACAGAATGACTCAGTCGTGCCCATGACATATCGATTCGAGACTGCTAGTAATTTAAGTTTATTATAAGCTTCGTAATGCTTAATGATGGATGGAGTATTGTATTTCAGCTTCAAAATAGATCGAACTGCTCATTTTGAGTAATAAAAGATAGTCAATTTTTTATTTATTTATTCGAAAAAAATGATAAAAAAAATATGATTAAAAATTAGAAAAAATAAGAACAATTTCCTCTTTCTTTTATGTTTCTTGAGGAATGCATGTAAAAAAAAAAATTTAACTTTTTATTTTTTCTATTTTATTTTATTTTACTTTTTTGATTATTTGATTCTTATTTTTAGTTTGGATGAGCTTTGGAAAAGATAAACTAGCTGTAAATATTATTAGGATTAAAAAAAAATAATTTCTTAATATTCGATTTACTTTCTATAATTAAGATGGCAATAAGTTTGAAAAATTTTATTAAAATATGGAAATTTTGGTTAAAAAAATAAAATAAAAATAATGATTTTAGTTAAACACTCTCGAATGCCACACTTGATTCACCTTTTACCCAAAAAGCTCCTTCATTGACATAGTGTTTTAGCTTTTCGAAAGCGACATTACCAATTATGTTTACTAAATTTGGATTAGACTCAAAATTAACAACCATTAGCTTTATCATTTCGAGTTTGGACTCTAAACTTGACTTATCTAGTTCAATTGATCTGTTCAATAAATAAGCATCAACGAAAGTCTCATCACAATTAAATTTGTTTGGCGTAAACAAAAGCCGCAAACCCCATTCAGTCTGGCTAAGTGCCTTAAAATATAAATGAGCTGATTTTCGATTTTCGGCAAATGGTTCCTTAGCATAGCACAAACATAGATTAAAAAAATTCTCATGTGAAATTATCAATGTGACATGCTCATAAATTTCTTTTGACATATGGATCCATTCTGAGGTTGTCCAGTGGGAATTTTTCCATTTAATATCGGCATCATCACAATCAAGTAAAGAGGGATCTGGTGAAAAAAGCTCGCACAAACATCGCAAAGCATTAGTTTTGATTCTATCATTGATACAATTTTTTGTTATCCACACAAATCTTTCCAACAACTGAAAAAACACCTGCCTATAATTCTCCAGAATAAATTTTTTTACCAAATTGCTTTCAAAAAGATAGCAAAATGTTTCAATGGCAAAGCTAACATTTTCTGAATTCTTGATAAGACTTTCGTCCTGGGCTATTTGAAACAAGTAAGTGTAGAACTTGGCAAAATGCTCTTTGGCTTCTTGTGGTCTTTCTTTGGTCACATTAGCAAATAGTTTAATAATGGAGGGCAATAAAATTGCTTTTTCGGAATCAGGCGAAGCATCTAAATAACTGATCAAATTTTTTAAATATCCACACTTAAGCACATAATGGTATCCGTGTGCCGGTACCACTAAATCCCCTAAAAGCTCGATGCAATTTAATTGACTGAGCAGGTCAGATGTATCATTCAAAAAATGATTTATTTTCCTGCTTAGATTGTATTTTTCCTCGGATATGCTCATCAAATGATTGTCTGATATCGATCCAAGACGAATAAACATCTCCATTACGCGGAAGCCAAGAATTGAATTTTGGCTGGATATTTTTGATAGTAAGTTCAATAAATTTTGGTTATCATCGAATACCGAGCAAGTGAACACATGAACTTTTCTTTGATCTTCTTGAAATTTGGCCTCAATTTTGTTGAGCCGAACTGTCAAAAAACAAATAAAATCAGACAAAATGTTCGAATAACTTGGAGCTGTATCGGGAATTTGCTGCGCAAATATCACTAGGAGATTTTTTAATTTGGACACTAGGTCTTCTCGAGATTGAAGATCTGAGCCAATATTTGTCGAATCTGTTAAATAGATATTTATTTTAGCATATTTTAAAAAATAAATTTATTTACCTAGCTGCTTGGTAAATTCTAGGAAACATTTTACACAAACATGCTTCACTTTTTCATCTACGTGTTGGGTGAGTATAAAAACTACTTGGTCATAAAAAGAGTAAACTAAATCGTTCAAAGACTTAAAGGTATGAAATATTCTTTCGATTATATCATATGCTTCTGGATAGTCGACAATTCCTCCCGAGTCTTCGAGGTTTTTGGTCCAAATGTTTAGCGAGAATAAAGACTGAAAGTTGACAGCGTTCTTGACAAAGAATTCTCTTATTTCTTCATTTGACATTTGATTGAAAATAAAGTGTTTAGCATGGGAAAGAATTTCAGATTTTTGCTTGAACGAGCTGGCAGATATTATGCTTTCAAAAAGTTCAACCAGTTTGGCACTTTCTTGGCAAGTCATTTTTATGAATTAAAGCTTAAGATTTGTGAATTTGAATTAAAGAATTTGGTTGAAATATTTTCTATCCTTTTAGAACAAAAGCTTTCTAAATTAAGATTTTCATATAATTTATTTATAAATTTTTTAGTTAATTTAAAATAATTTTTGTTTTGCTATGTCATGCTGAAATTAAGATTTTTTTGTTGTCTTCAAGCTTTTGATAGATCATAAATAGTGAAGATAAATTTTGGGGAAAATGTTTGATTCAAATTTAGATTAAATCATTCACCAAATTTTTGGGTAATTATGTTTTTAATTTTTTATTATTTTATTAAACGAGAGTAAAAACAACCGATATTTTGAATATCTAAAATAATTCATATGGATTTAGTTAAACGGGTTCAAATTTTTGTTGATAGAATTCTAATGTTTCATTTAAAATTTTATTTAAAAAAAATCTAATATTTATTTAGAGCTACACGCATAGCTTACAGAACAGAAATTGTATACAACTAGTCGAATTCGAACAATTAGTTTTCAGCCTTTTTTTCATTTTGATTCCTTTACAAATAATGAAATATCGATTTGTTTTATTAAATTGAAAATACATCTGAAAAGGATTTGGTTTCAGTCAAAAAATTTTTTTGAGAATATGGAGGGTTTATTTATGTGGGTTAAAAAGCGTTTGATTTTAATTTATTTGTACCAAAAAATACTTCAAATTAGTAATTTTCATTTCAAAAATTTAATTTTACTCTGAATTTTCTTTTGTAAAATTTATTTTCTTTTATTTTCTTAAATTGATTTGTTTTCGTTTGAGTTGAAAAAAAGTACTGAAAACATCAAATTTAGATCAAACAAAAATCAGAGATGAAAAATTTTATTAATTCAATTAAAAAAGAAATTAACTATTAATCACTTTAATCAATATTTTTGCATTTTTAATCATTAATCCAATTTATTTTGTTGGAATCCATTTAGTTTTTTTACTGGGCTTCTCAACTCAGCTTTTTAATTTTGATAAATCAGCTGATGGTCAAATTTTCATTTTAGCAAAACTCAGTCTATAAATAAACTAGTTTGAAGTCATTTTTTCTAAATCATATGGTATATTTTAATAGGCTTATCAAAGTAAAAATGATACATCATCAAAAAAAAGAAAAAATATTGAAAGCAGATATTTTTTCATTTAACCAAATTTCGAAATAATATTTTTATAAGTTTTTGCTACTGGACTCACTCTAAAAAAAAGCTAATTATGGACGCATAATAATCAATAACTCTATATAAGTTACTAAGTTACATTCTATAAACTAGAATAATTAAAAAATAATTTTATGAAGATTTTTTTTTAAATTTTGACTCCTTTGGATAGAAAAATCTTTAATGGGTTCCCATCAGTTTGAAAGATTTTCTGCTTGAACTGTAAATTAATTTATTTAGCACATTATCATGACATAGCGTGTTTAAAAACACTTTGAAACAAAAATTTTAGGTCGACTAGAATCAATCTATCTATTTTCCTAAGAGAAAAAAGTTTAAATAATTAAAGAATGATTTAGACAAATGGTCCAGTTTTAATTATTTTTTTTAAATTTTACTGTATCGGAATTCAGACAAGCAAATGTAAAAGAAAATTTGAAATTCTGAATTGTCAAACTGTCATTCGGTTTTATTTCAATTTTCTGCCAAATGTCAAAACTCAATCGCTCAGTTTGTGGACTTTTATCTAAATTCTATCGATGGCCAATTTTAGCTCATTATATTCATATAATTAAAGTAAATATTTTATTTAAAGATTAAACCAAAAAATTCATTCAAATAAAATGTATTATTAAATAAGACCGTATTAAGTTTCGCTAAAATTTTGCATTAAATCCATGATTAACTCCATGAGTGTATCTATTACATTTATATTTATAGATTTTTATATCACAAAGTATTAAATCTTAACGATTCTTAAATTTATGTAATCTCATTAAAATATACGTCAAATAGACTTATTTTTACACTACAAGCTCAAAATATTAAAAATTATTAATATTCGAAGCTAGAAAGATAAAATCCCTAGAAAATATTCATTTTCAGGAACTAATTTAGTAATTTTTTAGTAAGGAAATTTTCTCACTCTCATTAGAAAATTGAAGGTGCCCTTAGAAAATTTTATGTGTCAAAAATATAGGCCAACTATTTTTTTTTTTGAAAAATTTGGATCTCTTGAACAGATAAATATTTGCTTTTAGATAACGCTTTTTTGCTTTGAATTTTAGATAAGAAAAAATATTTGCTGATTTTAAATTTTGAGAAACGTGAGCCTAGGTACGGATATTTATTTTGCCAAACAATCTGCTATGGAAATAAATATTCAATTCTTGATCTTAGCTAAATTATTTTTTAGCTTTGTTCTGAGTTTCCTTTTGAAAATGAATGGTAAAATATTCATGAATATCTCATGGTTGAATTTTCTTATCAAACTTAGCATTTATTTTAAAATATATGAATGAACTTATTTTCAATATTCAATGTGAAGCTAACCCATTTCAAAGAACAATCTTAATTGCCTAATTTAAATAGATTCATTATATATTGATTATTTTTAAAAATCGTATTTTTAGGCAATTTTAATAATCAAAATTTCATTTGGATACAATTAACTAAATTCATTGGACTGACTTAAAAATCTAAATTCATATTTGATTAGCAACAATTTTCACACTATTTTATCATTAGTTTTTTTGTTCAGTAGCAAAATAAAAAAAAAATTTAAATTTTTTTTAATTTTACAAAAATTTTAGATTAACAGTCTACTGAAATTATATTTTATCATAATAATCTATTCAATCAATTTGCAATAATTTCATGCAAATTATACTTTAATATCATTCCAGTGAGCTAGTCAGGAAAAAGCATTCATTTCATTCATGACCAGCTGTAGAAAAGAATATATAATGTTATTACTAAAATATAATATTTAAGAGTATTTATCAAATTAACTAAGCCTATAATCGATTTTTTATGCTAAGGAGCGATATTAGTCTATTTTGAAATGCTAAACTGTATTAAATAAAACAAAAAATTATTCGAACAAGGTTAATATTTAGTTTTGCGTATATTAAATTTAAAATTTTCAGATAATTAAAAATAACAAACTGAAACATTAATTCATCTTATCTAAATTAATTTTATTTAATATTTTCAAGCATCAGTTTAAAGGCTTATTAGCATACTTAAATGAATCAAGTGATTTTTAGGTCTAGGGTAAGGTATCTTCAAATTTAAAAAAATAAGATTAATCAAAAAGTTACTAATCATACCAAGTAATTGAATTCCTTATCAACATACTCAAGGAAAGCATGTTTTTAAGCGAATTTTTTGCTTAAATGAAAAACAAACTAGACACCATGGTTGTTCCTTAATTCAGTAGAAATTTAAATAATTTATTTATTTTGATTAAAATTCCTATCAAGTTCAATTTTGAACTATGAAAATTTCGAAAATAATTAAGATACATTTATTATAGTTGAAATAAAATTTTAAATAAGATTTTTTTTTCAAAAATTTAGGAATTAATGCCATTTATTTTGTCTTAAAGGACATTTTGATTGTGTTAATTTAAGTCGTAAACTTTAGGTAAAAAAAACATGGTCGACTGGTATAAATGATCTTTTCTCACGACCTATTTGTTGATGCTCTAGTTATTAACAACAAAATGAATTGAATATTTTTATGGGACACAACTAGTGCTTGAAAACGTCCCCTTGTCATTTAGTTCATGCTAAGAATTGTTGAATACGATCTAAATTATCTCGACTCGAAGTAACAGCAAATAAATGCACAATAGTAAACATTTGTTTTTAACTAATGGTCCCCCGAATTCATTAATCAAAGAAAGTTCACTTTGCTTTTGTTTTAGATGTATTATTTATAAAAGAAAAATATTTAGAGATTTCTTCGGAATTAAAGTGTTGATTGATTTTTTTGTCAAAAGCTTTTTTCAAAAAACTCTTTTAAATCCAGCAATTTTTTATATTTCCATTTTTCTTATTTT
This sequence comes from Brachionus manjavacas, assembly GCA_019054805.1. Lineage (NCBI taxonomy): Eukaryota > Metazoa > Rotifera > Eurotatoria > Ploima > Brachionidae > Brachionus > Brachionus manjavacas. Next base: position 7,125,905 of record JAHQIY010000003.1, on the reverse strand, counting down.
AATTTATTCAATATCGACTAAATAAAATATAAGAAATGAAGAAAATTCTAGCACGTATTGAGCAAAATAATCCATGATGACAAAATATTAAATTATACAGAAATTTCCTTTTTTGAGTGCTTTTTTGTCTTTAAAAAGCTTTCCGAATCTCTAAAGTAAGTTATTTAGCCAAATACTGACTAAATCTAAAAGTAATCAATTAAGTTTCGTAGTGCTTTTATGTGTTTTTCAAGTATTTCTTGACTAAATTTCTGGACACAAAAATAAAGAAAAAAAAGAAAAACAGCTTTAAAATTTTATTTTAATTAAATTCAGTTGGGCTGAATTCGCATTTTAAAAAGTTTTGGAAAAAAATTTAATCAAAATCAAACCCCATTAAGTAAATGATATCACGATATAAAAAATTTTTTTGATTGAAAAGGATAATTTGCAAGTAATTTTGATGTGGTTCAATCGATTAGAACGCCCTCTTAAAAATCGATTTAGATTGCCAAGTCTTAAGCTTATTTTACTTCCGATGATTAGTTAAACAAAAATTATTTTAGATAAATAAGTTTTTCGATTTAAGGGTCATTTACGAATAACACATAAACCAGGTATCAGCATAAGTGGCATAAAATAAACTCAAATTTTTTTGTAATTTTATTTGTATGAGCAAAAGAAGCAAAAGAAAATTGTTAAAATTTGTTGTTGCATTAAGCAAATCCGCACAATACTTTGCTTAAAAAAGCATTGGATTCTCAAAAATATTATGATATGGAACTTAAATTTATTTAATTCGGAATAAAATTGCATAGTCTACTTTAATCTTTTGAGTTGTTGAAGTTATTATTTTGAATAAACATTTAGTACTTATAATAATAGAGAAAATTTATTTCTTTTTTATCTAGAAATCATCTGCTTCAAGCTGGCAGAGGAAAAATTTATAATTCGCAAGTACTATGGGTTTTAGCAATCCATTAAATAAATCCGTAATTTATTTTTAATTAATCGAAGGATTAAGAAATGCGCATTGATTTTATAATAACTAAGAATCGATGAGCGTACTTTTTTTTAAAGTTTTTTGCTATTAATCAATTGATTAATTTTGACGCCTTGTGCTCCGCTGGGAGTAAAAGTTTAAAAACGAAATAGAAATAATTTTGAATCCTCGAGACCGATTCAATTCCTGTGTTGTCAAAATTTTGTTTTTTTTTAGGAAAAATTTGACATCCAAGTCAGGCTTCATTTAAAAGTAATCAAGTAACTAATTTTAAAGTTATGTAATTTAAATTTTTAGCCCATTTTAATTTAAGCTTGAATCAACAATAAAATACTTTCAATTTATTCAAAACAGAATAATTATATATTTGATTTTTCTGGTAAGAAAAATAACTTTAGCTCAATAAGCCTTGAGCAAAGTAAAAAAGGACTAAAAATAGAAGAGAAATTTTAAACTGCTGCTTATGTGGGTTTCGGTATTGTTTTTATTAAGCATTTTCTGGAGAAAATTTGACATACTCAAACGATTATTTTTCCCTTTATCATTACCTTGAACATTATTTTCAACGCTTAAAAATGAATTTAAAATTTTTTTTTATTAAAATGATTAAGCTGTTAAACATGCTCTGATTATCTTAATTTTTCTAAGTTTTTTTATTGATGTAATTTATTTAAGCATTTTAGCAATTATTTTTTTAATGAAAGATAATGAATAGACTTTGAAAGTCTGATTGAGCAAAGTAATAAACAAACCAAATATATTATTTTCAATTTCAGACTGAGATAGATTGGTTGCCAGTTAAAGTGCACCTCCAAATATAATCAAATAGCTTCAAGACTATTTTTTTAAGTAAAATTTTTGACAACTTGATATCCATTAGACACTTAGTTATAATTTGAAAAAATTTTAATCGCAAATTTTTCAAACATATGAGCCATTGTTAAAAAATTTGCATTAATGCATAATTTATGCTCTAGCACAAGAATCTATACAAGCTAAATCTAAACTCAAATGTTAATGATTTTAGAGTTGAAGTTATTTCTCTATTTTTTCTATGTTTTCGCGTTAAATGCTTGAAATAGAAGTGCTTTGAACACCACCAAATAGATCAAATGATTTGGAAAGCACTCGGTCACTTTTGAACCATTTATGGTTTTGGATTGCCGCCTAAAAAATGGAGTAGGAAGAATTTTTTAAAGCAATTTTTTACTTTTAGATATCCAGCCTAGATGATTTAATTTTATTTTTGTCAAAGTTTTTATTTTGGGGCACAGGATCCGGTTGAATACACCGAATTTGGAAAAATGACAGTTTAATGATTAATTTGAATCCAAATTAAAAGAAGATAATTTGAATAAATTTGAATGATGCTCAATAAATCGAATAACGATATCGAATTATGTTCAAAAAACTTCGAAATAAAGAGCAAATGGTCAAGCAATGGTTCAGATAATCTAAAGAAAGCAAGCCGTACAGCAAACAAAAGCAAGCTGAACTCAATTTTAAACAGAACTCTGAGTGATTCTATTTTGAACAAAAAAAGCACTAGTCTTTCTAATACATTTCAGTCCCATAAGGTTTGTTAAAAAATTTAAACTAAGATTAAAATAAAAGCTATGAAGAGATTTTTTTATATTTTTAAGAGATAAAAAAATATTTGAAAGTTTTTTAATTAAAAATTGCCAAAATTCGTTGAAGAAAGTAAATTTGTTAGTAGAATTTGTGACCCATTGATCATCTAATTTAACTGACCTGTTAAATTAGATGAAATCTGCAGTTTTTTTTTTGATTATTAAATTTAACTCCAAAATTCGAAAATTTTCTTAAGTTTTTGTACTAATTTGGTGCCCAAGATTCTTAGAAAAATTTTCGTAAAATGGGCTAAATAATTAAAATTAAATTAAGTTAATTGGTTTAAATAAAAAAATTTAATAATTCTAAAATATTTTTTAAATGTTATTTAATTTTTAGTATCTTCGTTTAAATAATCAAATTATCAGTTTATTAGTTTTAAAAGATTTGATCTATTCGTCATAAAAAATACCATATTTAAATTATTCATAATTTTTTAAGAAATAAAAATAAATATTTACTAATGTGTAATAATGCGGTGTGAATGATCAACTCAGAAAAGTAGATGAGCGCCTCCCCATTATCCACTAGGATAGAAAAGGAACAATTATTATTTTTATCATTACTAATAAATATTTTCAAATTTTCAAAAATTCAAACTTTGTTCAAATTTACTTTAATTTTATTTCATTAATTTAGAGGGAATTGTGTTTATCCAGAAAAAACAGGTAAAATGGACAAAATAGTTATTTTTCAGCAATTTTTTTAATAAAATTTTCTCATTTTTTTTAGTACTAACCGAAGATCAATTTTATTCCATCCTTGCTCAACAGCGTTGAACACGTCATGCAATACCGGTTCTCCTGCACCACCAAGTCCATCTCTCCTCCAAGTTCAATCACCCAACTCGAGCTATTTCGGTCAATACAACTACAGAAGCAAACTTAAATATCACAGAAGCAGCTGGTGCATTCTGAACAATAATTTAACAGGTGGTTTAAACACGAATCATGCAGATTCAGCTAACCCGGTGTCAGGCAACGAAAATTTATCGTTTCCTTGCTCGCTATCTTCATCACTTTCACCCTCGCCAATTACCATTTTGAACAACCATGCCTCAAATAACAACCTAAATGGTCTTAAAAACAATGTAAAGCCTTTATCCTCTCCCAAATTGCAGCTAACACCTGCCTCTTCAAACGGACCAGGTAAACTATTAAAAAAATTCATTTGAATAAAGCTATTTCACCGTGTCACTTTAGTCCCGCTTTCCTTGTCAAGCAAAAACCTTGACAGTCGTCGATGGTCTTTTGCATCGATCAATTCAAATTCTTCATCCGGTTATGGTGGTGCCAACACACCGCCAATAATAAGCACACTAGCTCCTAGTTTTCCACAAGCTAACAAGCAAACAACACCATCAATTCCTATTTGCTCATCTTCGTCAAATAATCTTACCGACAATTCTAATCCGTCTTCATTTTCATCTAATGATAAAGTTTTATTGTCAAAACACAAATCTTTCTGTGAAAGATCAAGCAAAGAAAAAAAAGCAAATGATGGAATCCAGTGTACAAAGCGCGCATCAATCCGTAATTTTAAAAAATAAAAAAAAAAAAAAAAAAAATTTAAATAAAATAAAAGAGGAACGCAGGAGTCGCCTTAGCAGTTCGAATGAAAGTAGTCATTTGGATGATTCCTCTGATGTAGGTTTTTCTTCACCAGTGTCCTGTTTTAGACAAAGAGCTCGTAGTTTAAGGTAAAATAAAAAAAATAAAAAAAAATTTTGCTTTTCATTTTGTGTCAAGTTGCAGTCCATCTAAAGGACTGAATGAATCAGATATGGCTCCAACTGAGAAGTTTAAGGAAAAATTTCCCAAAGCATGCAAGCAACTGGAAGAAAATCTTCAAGAATTCATCGATGTCAACAAAATTGATCTCAATTCATCAGCTAGTTCGCTAAATGCGACCGATGTGACAAGTGTAAAAGACTCCAAATATTACGTCACTCAACCAAACTGTTTGGATCCAGTGGCTCGCTTTATTCAAAATCAGGTGATCGAAATAGCCAAATTGTGTTTGGAAAAGTCAAAATCAAATCAGTTGACTTGTTCGTATTTGGACGAAATGACGGGCTCTTTGGAAAAATTGCTGCTCGAAGCAAGAGATAAATGCTGCCAAGTGGAATTATCAGTCGAATATTTGCACAAGTTTATCAAGAAATTTTTGTTCATCATTTCACATGTAGCCCGGCTCCTTGAATGCATCGAATTCGATCCACTTGAGTTTAGTCACTTTTTAGACTGTGCTGAGCAACAAGCCAAGCAGCAAGAGATAAAGACAGATATTCCAAAGTATATCATATCAAAATTAGGCATTGATAGAGATCCCATAAAAGAGCTTAATAACGAAGAAGACAATATTCAATCGTTTAACAGAACTGATTCGATTACAAGTAATACAAGTACTAGTGGATATTCTGGTGATGAAATGCAATCGAATGATTATTCGACATCAAGTACTAAAACCGAGACTCAGACAGTAGTGTCTCCAAGTGAAGATGATTTTGAGGAAATAAAATTAATTAGCAACGGAGCTTACGGGTAAAAAAATTGCTTTGCATTTATCCACTAGTTAATAATTAAATAAAATATTATTAAAAACGATCAATTAAGTTTTTTTTTTAAATCTTATATTTTTTTAAATTTATTTAGAGCGGTATTTCTGGTCAGACATAAAACTTTGGGACATAGATTTGCCATGAAAAAAATAAAAAAACAAAACATCATTTTGAGAAACCAGATTCAACAAGTGTTTACCGAACGAGATATAATGACATTTACCGACAATCCTTTTGTGGTAGCTTTAATTTGTACGTTTGAGACCAAGAAACATTTGTGCATGGTAATGGAATATGTAGAAGGTGGTGATGTAGCTACTTTGATCAAAAATATGGGTCCTTTGCCTTTGGACATGGCCAGAACTTATTTTGCCGAGACAACACTGGCTGTAGAGTATTTGCACAACTATGGAATCATTCACCGAGATCTAAAACCTGACAATTTGCTTATAACATCACTTGGCCACATTAAACTCACCGATTTTGGCCTCTCCAAAATTGGTCTCATGAATTTGACCACAAACTTCTACGAAGACGATGATTTCATGAGAGATCTTTACTGCAAAGAATTCAACGATAAGCAAATATGCGGAACTCCTCAATATCTAGCACCAGAGGTATTGAATTAATTTAACAAAAAATTTTATTTGATTGAAAATAAAGAAATTAACTTTAAAAAATTAAAGGTTATATTGAGACAAAGTTATGGCAAAACAGTTGACTGGTGGTCTATGGGAATTATTTTGTACGAATTTTTTACCAGTATAGCTCCTTTCAATGGAAATACACCCGAGGAATTATTTTCGAATGTGATAAATGGTGAAATTGGTTGGCCTGATGACGACGACGAATTGATTCAAATACCAGAAGATGCCAAAAATTTGATCATAAGCTTGCTAACCCATGATCCCATGAAAAGGCTAGGAGCAAACGGAGCAATTGAGATAAAACAACATTCATTTTTTAATTTTCTTGATTGGAAAAATCTTTTGCGAATAAAGGCTGAATTTATACCGCAACTTGATGGTCCCGACGACACAAGCTATTTTGACACTCGGTCCGAAAGATACAATCATGATTCGATAAGTTCTAATGTTCCATCAAATTTAAGCTTTACATCCATTTCAAACACTGAGCCTGTTAGCAAAGCTGAATCGTGCTTATCTCTAAATAACCCAAATGAAGATAAAGTTCTAACCGATTTATTGAACAAAAAATTAATGCTAAATGAAGCAGAAGATAATTTGACTAATGATTTTAATGATGATACAGATAACGAGCTTTTTGCCAGTTTTTCTTCTTGTTCATCAAAGTTTAGGCTAAGCACTGTATCTAACAATTCTCCGGTTCTTTTCAATGATTCTAACAATAGATTAGAAACTGATATTAGCAGTAGAGAAGTAGCTAAAATTTCCAAAAATTTAGCAGAACCATTGGAAATCATAAAAAATGAAGAAAAAATTACTTCGAATGAATCAAAAATAAATCCTCTCAAGTCTTCGTCTGAGGTTGAAAATTTAGATAACAGAATAAAAGACTCTTCATCATCGTCTTCATCTACATCCACCACAACCACGACTAAAAGCGTTCTGGATATGAACAAAAATTCAGCCAACAAAGAAGACTTCAATTTGACATCAAATTCTACTTCTTCTTTGCTAAGTAATGAAGCCAAACAAAACACCGAGATCAATTCTGACAATGCAACATTATCTATTCCTACTCCTACTACACCCACTTCTACAAACAAAATTCATGGTCAACAGAACAAGAGCTATCAACAAATTTGGACAAAACCGAACAAAAACTTGGGCAATCATCAAAGTTCTAAGAAAGCACGAAACAATCATTATAATGAGAATAGAAATACCAATCACTCAAATAATACCAAGTTAAATAGATGGCCATCTTCAGTTACTTCTTCTGGAATGCTATCAACTTCACCGACAATAAGTCATCGCAATAACTTAGGATACAACTCTCAGTTAAATAAATCTAATCAACATTTGGCGAACCTTAATAACAAAAGTAAGGATCTTTTTAATACTCAGAACATTCCTCGTTAAATATTTATGATTTTTAATATTTTTAATTTTTTTTAAAATTTATTTAAAATTTATAAATCGCTGCTATGACAAAATAAAAAGAGTTGACTCGTGATGATAGGAAATTTTAGGGGGAGGTTATTAAGAAAAATTATTTGATGATTATCTATAAAAATGAGAAAAAACAATTTTATTTACAATTTAAATTAGGGAATAACCACTTTTTGATTTATTTTTTTTTAAATTTTTTAGAGTTTGAAAAAATTAGAGAATACGAATAATGTGACCGAAACACAAAAAGTTAAAAATGAATAAGAACCAGAGTTTTATTTAAAATAAGCGTAATTAAACACTAATGATTTCAACTATTTGATTATTAGAGTTTTTAAAATGCTTTATAGAAAGAATAGCTAAAAATAGACACCTTGAAGTTGATGACCAATTCAAAGAGTTTATCTTTAGATATAATTAATCTTTGAATTGATTTGAATTATTATAAATTATTATGCTTTGGATGTTATGTAGATTTAAAAATAAAATTAATTCAAAAAATATATTCTCAGCCCATTTACAAAATTGATCTTTAAATTTAGATTTATTAACTCATTTTTTGCATTTTTTATTCAAATTTAATAATAGGAAAGATCAATCTTTTCAATAAATTACTAATTTTGAATTTAATTTAAATTTTATTTTTAGATGCTAGATACAAAAAAGGTGCTCTAAATGTTTAACAGTAGTCACAGACATTCTAATTTTAGATATTTTTGAAATTTTCGTGATAATTTTAAAGAAATTTACTAGCTTTATATTAAAAATTCATTGAGATTCAAAGAATCTGACGCATATCAATACACTCGAAATTGATATGACTACAGTTCATTATTTTGGCCACTATACTTTTAAAATAATATTATTCAAAATTAATTGATTTTTTGAATTGATCATCAACTTTAAAGTTTCAAATTAATAGTTCGAATTTTTAAGTAATTTGGGTAACCATAATTTAAGTTTTCAATCACAAGATTATTTATTTATATTAATTATTATTCCTCTTGGTTTTAATTGTAGAATAATATATTTGTATTTATTTTTACGTTAAAAAAAAATTTACATTATTTCAGGATATTCAAGATTCAAATAGTTATAACATTTTTATCGTATCAAAAATTAAAAATTTTATCTTTGATCATAATTATGCCCTAAACACTGTAACTGTAATTGTGCATGATTTTGCTTTAAACAGCTAGCTTGTTGTAACTTATATTATTATTATTATTATTATTTTTATCCCGAAAGTTGATAGGAAAAAATAGAAAATTGAATTTAATTTATATTTATAGTTAAATTATCAATTCTAAAAAATGATCTATCTTTTTTTTTTAATTTGTTTTCTGTACCGAGCAAAAGCTCCTTCAGAATAAAAATTAAAATTAAAAAATCATAAAAAAAATAAAATAAAATTTAAAAGAAAAATCAAAAAGATTTAGTAAATATAAAATAAGAAAGGAGGAAAAAAAAGAAAAGATTAATTGAAAAAAAAAGTAACAGGTAATAATGACATCGTTAAATATTTAGGAGTTCAGGAAAAAAAGAAGAACTTGTAAGGTAGAAATTACACAATGGAGTTTGATACTCGATATATCTTGATTCGAAACCTTTGCTATATTCTTCTACCAGTCTGACAACTAATGGAAAAGAGTGGCTCAGTCTTGCCCTAACATATCTCTCACTCAATTCAAAAATTATATTTGAGACTGTTAGTAGTTTAAGCTTATTATATCCCTCATTCTCATGATGTAATATGTTTGAGGGATAATATGTTGGAGGGAAATCATATCTTAGTTTTAGTAAAGAACGAACTGCTGAATTTTGGATTAATTCTAACCTTTTGACATTAGTTTCTGAAAGAGAGTTAAGATAATCTAGAATAGATACAATCAAAGAATTATAAAGGTTTCCTAAAGTGTTTAAGTTAAGGTCCTATTTTTATTTGATAATATTTTTATTAAATTTAGCCTTGAATTGCAACGTTCTTTAACTTCTTCTATCATTGAAGAAAAGGTTAATTTAGAATCGAATTAAATACCAAGGAACTTTATTTATTTTAGGTTTTCAATTCCATTCCCATAAATCCTTAAATTAAACTCAGAATTGTTTTTATTAACAATCATTAAACACGACTTTACAACAAAAATCTTCATTTTCAACTTGAAAAGCCACTGTTCTAATTCACCTAAGTACTTATTCATCATACTGTCTATATTTCCATTTTTGTTGTAAATAAAAAAAGTTGCAATATCGTCTGCAAGGAGAAGGTAGTATTCATTATTAGTTTTATTTCTTTTAGGAATATCATAAATAAATATACTAAATAATAAAAGACTTTGAATATGTTTAAGATGGAAGAAAATATTAAATGTGCAAGATTGGATCAGGTCACGATTCAAACCATGATTCATTGGCGATCAGATTGTGCTAAAACTGCATTTTTGTACCTTATTGAAAAGAATCCATTTTTAGTTGACAATTAATTAGCATGGTTTTTTAGGGGACTAACTAGTAATGAATCGTGGAATCCAATCCAATAACTTTGATCCAATCTTGCACATTTAATATTTTTTAAAGTCTAAACGACACAAAACATTCAGTATAATTGCTATTTTGTAATTACTTCTTCTGATCCTAAACCGTCCATTTTCTGAATGTTTTAATTACCTCATGTACCATTATTCATTTTTCCTTTTTATCATATTTTATTTTTATTTTTTTCAAAACTTTTTTTATCAAAACTTTTAATTTTATTCTATTTTGCCATTTTTTTATCTGAAGGAGCAAATGCTCGATACAGATATACAAATAAATAAAACATTCTGTAATTGATAATTTAACTATTAATATAAATGATTTATAACTCAATTATGCATTTTTCACTGAACTTAAAAATAAAATAACTGTAACTTGATTGAATTTATCTATTTTAAAAATTTAAAGGAAACAACTTTGAGCGTTTAAATTCAGGATCAAACCCACGGCTTAATGTACCTTCATCATCAACACACGCTCACTATTTGCCTTACCAAAATTTTAACCAATTCAGTCAGTACCAACTACTACCACCTCAGTATGTAGAAAATAATCCGCTCAATGAGCTGATTCAGCAGGGCTTACAAAATCCAAGGATATTTATCAAACGTAGCTCAAGAGGCTACGGTTTTGTCATTCGAGCAATTAAGGTGTTCTATGGTGACACGGACTTTTACACAATTCAACATTTAGTTGTTCAAATAGACCATCAAGGACCGGCTTTTTCGGCTGGGCTCAAAGTAAACGACATAATAACCCATGTCAATGATGAAATTGCTTGTGGTAAAATGCACCATGAAATTGTCAAACTAATCATGTCCAGTGTGAACAACACTCTTTGCCTAAATACCACACAATTGAATCAGGCCAATATAAAAACAGGCGGGCGCAAAAGATCGCCTTCAAAGACCAAATTTGCCCGAAACAATCATCACAGCTACAATCCACCAAAGCTCAGCCGCCAATTCAGTCACCCAAAACAACCAAATTTTTTCTACCAAAGCCAAATGCCAAATTTCAATCAGCAAGAGTCTCCAAATTATTTGAATCCGCCATTATCAGCTTATGTCCTATCATCCAATTCAGCAAATAGCTCCACATCGTCTTTGGTCTCTAACTCAAGTCGACGCAGCGTGGGCGCTTGCTCCAGCGAGCACAATTCTTATTTCAATGGCAATCTGCTGCAAAGCTCTTATCATCCGCCAAATTACCAAAATGCTCACTTGTACCAACACACTCATCAACACCTCTTACCAATTCAAGGTTTCATTCCACCGGGCCAACCAGTGCAACAAGAACGCAAGAAAAAAGCCTGTCTTTTCCGCAAATTGAGCGAAAAATACGCCAATGCTCACAAACACGAATTACAACAACAATTTCAGCTTCAGCACGTTCAATTACCTCATTCTTCTTCATCATCTTCGTCTTCTTCGTCACTAAATAATTCATTTAACAGCAATTTACGCAACAGATGCGGAAATTTGTCACCAAAACTTCACCCAGCTTATATGAACAACAACTTGATTGACTCCATGTCAGATTCGGGTACTTTGACCAAGCGTAACATGTCTGCTACTGATCTTCACTTGCCTAACTTTTACCCATATAACATGTCTAATGCTAACTCGCCAAACAACAGCTTTCCCAATTCTCCTGCTCATCCCCAAAGTCCAGTTAATTTCATGCAACCTTTGGTAAATGCTTTGCCACTTAGCTACCACAGCTTTAATCCAATTCAAAGAAATCGACCACACTCAATGATTGTATTGGATAACACAAAATTTGATTTTGAGAATGAATTTCCGGACAATAGGAGTCATAAAGGCACCGTTTTGTCGCAAAACGTGAACACAACTCGAGGATCATCTTGTTCAAATACTAGTAGCTTTATGGACGAGATCAGTTTTACAGATAATGACCATACCATAACAGCTGGATGTACTGGTAGCGGAAGTAACCCGTCTATAGTGGCGGGCGATCGTCCGAACCCGCTTGTCTTTGATCCCAATCATCACTTTCAAACCATTAGCTCACCCGAGCAGAGTGATCAAAAGATTGAAAAAAGTGAGCCGTTGTTCAGCGAGGTGGTCAGTAAAGGATTAGACAAGAACGAAGAGGCAGATGGCAAAACCAAATCTCAAATGGTCAAAAATTCGAAGCCTTCTCTAATTTCTTCAATTAAATCAAGTTTAATTAACAAAGCAAACTCAAATTCTAAGCTAAATTTGTCGCCGTTTTCCACCATCAAAAGCTCCCAGAGCAAGAATAGTCAAAAATTGGAAAAGCAGCAAAAAAAACAGGAGAAACAAAAGCCGAAAGAAAAACAATCTCAATTGCACAGTCCGAGTCCTTTGGCAACAAGTGACGGCTTGGTGATCACTTACGGAAAGCTGACATCAGTTCAAACGTCGCTGATTGCACCGTCGACTTCTCAAGCTAAACAAACTGAAGAGTCAATGGGTCAAAATTAATCATCGCCATTTATTGAAAAATGAGAAAAATTTTTTAAATTTTATTTTATTGTAAATTTTTGTTTTTGTGTTTTGACAGAATTATTTTTTTTACAATTTGGTTAGTTATCTCTTATTCCTGATTTAAGAGAGAGGTTTTTTAAAATTTAAACATTAAAAAGCTTATTTAAGGTACGGTTGTGTAAATAAAATGAATTCCGAAAGTAGATAAAACCTGGTAAAAAAATAGATGGCTTTTGTGTCAAAAGTCCTGAAAGGTTAGCGGTATTTTGTTTAGTGAATTTTTTTTGTTAAGGTGATTGTTAAAATCTTTGATTTAAGAAACAAAAAATTCAAATTTTTGCTTCCTTAAATTGTCTCAAATTTTTTTCTCAATCATTAGAATTATATTTTTCTTCTTTTTACGGTTTAATCTTAATTTTTTCGAAAACTTCAAATGTAATTACAATTTTATTTATTACTTTTCTTAGAAATTTTTTACGAAATTTGTTGTTTTCACTAAATAAAAAATTACCTATTTTAAATTTATTATTTTGTTGAGCAAAGTGAAAAGCTTTCAAATTTTTTAATTAATTAATTTTTATTAATGTCTTTTTATTGATTTGTCAAGTTGTTCAGATTAAAGAAATCAAAGAATCAAACAATTGAAAAATAAAATGAAATATAATTATTTTTATACAAGATAAGTTATAAAAAGATGCAAAAGATATATTGAAATGAGCAATGAAAAAAGCTATATTTTTTAGAATTGAACGTCCGAAAAAAGAAAATAGCCAGTTAAACTCTTTATAACAATACTGTTGTTACGTTAAAAATTCTGAAAAAAAGCAAATACGATTCTTTCAAAGAAATCAATTTTTGACAATAATTTTAGCGTTAATTTTTTTGCTACGTATTAATTCATTAAATAATAAATAAATTATAAAGATTTTTGGCTATAATCTTTGGTTTAATTTAAAGATGGAACGCAGTTATCTGCATTAAAATAGCCGTTTACAAAATCGTTTAATTTAAAACCTTTGTCTATTTTGTTCTTGAATTGGTTGATTGTCGGAGCCTCGATTACATTTTGGATAAGTTGGTTCCAATTATTGATAACTCCATTTGTTAAAAGAATTTGACCTTGTTGCACCGTTTTTAACTTATTGTTTCGTTATTGAATAAGGGTGGCTCCTTGTATCATAGAAATTCTGGCAAGGTATAGTGAAATTCTCTTTGTACCAGTTAACATTGTCAGCACCAGTTTTAATCTTGAATTGTTGAGTCAAATCACCGCGAATTCTTCTTTCTTCCAATGTTGCTAACTCAAGTTTTTTTAGTCTCGATTGATAATCTAGCTCGTTATTTGAACAAATTATTTTTGTAGCCCTAGGTTTTTACACTTTCAAGACGTGAAACATCTTTGCGAAGAAATGGATGCCACACTTGAGACGCATATTCTAATTTTGGTCTAACTAATGACGTGTAAAGCTTTTCGAGAACAAACTCGTTCTTTGTTTTGAATGTTTTCTTAACTATCTCCAGAGTTCTATTAGATTTATAATTTCTGCAATATGCTAATCCCATTTTAAGTCTTTGCTAAAAACTACTCCCAAATCTCGCTTGTTTGGAGAACTCTCCATCTAATAATTACCGAGCTTATAATTTAAATTCAAGTTGTTTTTACCATAGTGAATCACCTTAAATTTTTCTTTGTTAAAACTTATTAACCATTCGTTCGTCCATTCCAACAAAGCATCAAGATCTTTTTGAAGTACTTTTGAGTCTTCAAAATCTTTAATTACCGACAAAATCTTTGTATCGTCAGCAAACAATAAACTCAAGTTTTGAGAACGATTTGCTAGAAAGGCATTTATACAACTTAATAATTTATCATCAAATCCATATTCACTACATTTGTTAAATGTAGTAAATATGGATTTACTACATTTAACAAAATATCGATTACATTTTATACGGTTTAATCTTAATATTAAACATCGCCATTATTTTTGGATTGCATACCTGAAGAAGGCGGTCTGTAATAGCAGTTAATATTGCTAATATCTGATTTTAGCAATATTAGCTTAAATCAGATCTTTTGATTATTTTCTAAGCAAAAGATCTGATTTAAATAAAGGCTGAATGAAATTCTGAGTTTAAAATTTCGCTGATCTCTTTTCAATGACTCTGTTCACCTTTTCCATTCTTAATCGCTTTAATTGATTCTTTTGGCTTATGATTCTTATTAACAGACGAAAAAAAAGTTTTTGGATTTGTCTTTCATGATGATGCTATTTTTGCTTCAAAGAGTTGAATCGACTTAGCTTGCGCTTTATCTTTTTCTTTTTTTGCTTTTTTATACTCAACTCAACTAAAGCCTCAGTTTTTCTAGAATTCCTACTTGTTAAATAAATGACCCACTTGCATTTTTTGATTTAAACAAAATTTTTAGCTCCTTATTTAACCATTTAGGCTTAAATTTCAACTTTGACTGATGTTTTTCTTAATAAACGTTGGGCAACCTTCGTAATTTTTTAAAAACATTCTTGAAGATTTTTGATGAACTTAAACGATTCATTGTCTTCTGTCTCACACCATGGTGCACCATTCGACCACTTAATAATCGGGTAATTGAAATCACTAGAAACTACCAAAGAGTCAGACTTGCCAAAATTTACAAACTTACTGGCATTGTTTATCATGCTGTTTATTCTCAAATTCTTTTCTAAACCTGAAGAAGGCGGTCTGTAAATATAGCCTACTAAAATTTTATTTTTGTCGTATTGTGAGCAAATCCATATACTCTCAACTTCATGGTCAACTAATCCTGTCTCTTCAACTTGATAAGCACTAAGTTCTTGGCTCACATAAATACCAACACCTCCTTCTCTCGAACCACGATCCTTTCTAAAAAGCACTTATCCGCCAATATTGTAGACTGAGTCGGAACTGAACCAAGTTTCTGAAATCATAGCAGTGTCTGATTTGTTTGTATGAACGCTAGTCTCAAGTTCATTTATCTTGTTGTCAATTGAAGTGGCATTCGTATACCAGAAGTTTGAAAATTTTTTGCTTACAGTTTCGTTTTTATTTTGTACCAAACTAAAACAATTATGCTTTTCGATGGAGTTCTGGTTAGCGTAATCTAAACTGTTTTGGGGTAAATTTGGGTAATTGCAATTATTTTTGTTTTGAATTTTATTATTACAGTCCTGCTACTATTTTATTATTATAATTTTTTAATGTTATATATTTAAAATTCTACATATTTAATATTCTCTAATAAAAGATTAAATCCCCTCCTAAATCTCCTGATCTGAACCCAATAGAGTTGCTATGGAACGACTTAAAAAATTACGTAAGAAAAAAAATGATTTTATCAGAATCAGATGCAACAATTGGGGTAAAAGAATTCGAGAAAACCTTAACACCAGTTAAATGTCAAAGTTATATTAACCATTTAAAAAAGTTTGAATTTTATTCAATTTTTATTTTATTTATGAAGTTTAAATCTTATATATTTTAGGTAATAAAAATTGTTATAGATAAAAATGGTGATTGGTCTGACCATTAAAACTTTAGCTATTAGCGTTAATTTAAAAAACTTTATTTTTTACTAGTGTTTTTTACTAAAATTTACTTTTTTTTACTTAAAATTACCATTTTATAATAAAAAATTACGTAAAAATACGTAAAAAAACGTTTTTTTTTTTTTTGTTTTTTTTTTCATAAAATTTATAAAAAAAATCAAAAAATTCAAAAATTCACCAAAAATTGGACTTTTTTTGGCCCTTTTGAAGATTACCAAAATTGACGAAAAATCCGGTAAAATTACGTAAAATTACGTAAAATCTGGTAAATTTACATTATTTTACTTTAGTATTTTTACGTAATTTCACAGATTTTTTCCGATTTTTACGTAAAATCTAGTAAAAACACGTAATTTTTAGTAAAATCACTATATCGTAGCAGTACTGTATATAAGAAACTATTAAAATGAATAAATTTATTTGGTAACTCGACGCCATCGTTTCTTCAATTCGTTTTTCTATTCGAGTTTTTTAAGACAATTTTTACGACCTCATTTCCTCGAATCCTATAGGCATTCTATTCTGAGCTTTATTCAATTTGTTCGCTTAATCTAAAAATATTTCGTCTAATTCTATTTTGAACAAAAATTGAATGAACCAATATTTCACAAAACCTGAGAAAAAAATATTTCGGATAATAAGTGAACTATGGTTGAAAAAACCGACTCGATCCAGTTTTTTAATGATTGAATATAACATTTAATCAAAATGAATTATTTATCTACTTTTTTTTTTAAAGCTCATTTGTATTTTTTTTATCTATTTAATTTTATATTATTTAAAGATATTTTTAGTTTTTTCCATATGTTTCTAGTCTCATAATGCATTTGCTCGGGAAAAAATAAATAAATGAATTATTTAAAAAATAAAAAAGGTTTTATAATATTTTTTTCAGATTTTAAAATAAAAATTAAACTCATTTCACTAAACAATTTAATATCATATATGAAAATGCTTGCAATATAAACTTAAAATTATTTTTTATCTGAGACTGAAAAAATAATTTGAAACATCGCACTTTTTCAATGTTACTTCAACATTGGATACATTTTGTAATTCAAACACAAAAAATTAAACAATATTAAATTCAAAATAAGTAATTTAATGTAAAAATTGATCTATCCTATCATTTAATTTAAATAAAAAATTTTAAAATGAGTTAATAAATCTAAATTTTAAAATTTAATATAATAAATTGGTAAAGAAATTATTTTAAGTTTTTGTTAATTAATAAAGAATATCATGAATAAAGATAAAAATTGGATAAAAAAAATGCTTATACAAACAAATAACATAAAGAATAGCCATCGTTTTATTCTTTTAATCAAAATTAAAAAAATTTAAAAGATTATTTGTATCTCAAGTCGTTTTTACCATCCAAGGCCATGTTGACCAAAACCACCATATCCACCGTATCCAGAATAGCCACCATAGCCACCATATCTACCATAAGTGTAATCGTAACACATTTTATTTTTTTGTTTTCTTGTTGATTTTTGATATTTGAAGAATTATTTGTTTTTTGTTTAATAATTTCGTTTTTATAAACATTTTTTAGCATTACTAATTTTTGCATATTTCTTAACATTTGAATTATTGATTACTGATTAATTGATAGAAAATAAATAATATTTTCACAGCTAATTGATCAATAGAGCAGAACATATTGCTTCATTCTTTTCATTGCATACCATTTTGTCAATGAAATTATCTTTAAATGAGTCACAATAATATTGATAAAATGTTATTGATCAAAATAAATGTCACTTTCTTACTTTTCAATAATTAGACTATCAGAAGGATTAAAATAGTTTGTTTTTATTCTAGCAATCTAGACTCGATTTTAAGACTTTAATGCGAAACAGGTTTGGACAAAACTGATTTATGTTGTTGTCTAACTTTTGAGCTTTGATATTTTCTTTTGCTTCTTTTGAGCTTAAAAAATTTGATTTTCTTTTCAATATTTTATTATTAATTTTCAACTTTTATTTTTTCTTAAAATAAAAAATGATTTTTTTTTACCCTTCCGTAAAAAAAAGTAGTCAAAAGTTTCTTTTCAAACAAAAGTGAATAAAATTACAAGTAAAATTTTACTTTGACTTGTAGTTATTTTTTATTTTTTATCATTTTAATTAATTATTTTTTTAAGTTATTAAAGTTTGCTTATTTTTTCAAAATATTTTTAATCAATTAGTTAAGCTAAGCATCGAAACATCTAATTATCATCACCAACATATTACCCAAAGAACTAATTTTTGAGCTAATTTATAAAATATATTGGAGTTGTACATCCGCTATCAGGTGCCATTGTTAGTGAGAAACCATCTATATTTGCCGATAGATATAAAAGGTTCCCTGGATCACATGTGTACACATATTCTGGCTTTTCCCTTGGATCATTAAGACAGTGATGGGCTACTAAGTCTTGATTGGTGTAATGCTTACAGCAGCAAGTGAAACCCGAGTGAAAGAAGCTTAAAATTCCAAAGTGAAGTTGTTTTTCTTGATGTGTCTGAAGAATACTGTAATAAAGTAATAGCTGAAAAATTAACAAATAAAGTAAACCCGGACGATAATTATTTAGATGATCAATAAACCGAAAGTGAAATTTAAAAGATTAAAAATTTATTTTAACAAAACTCACAAAGAATAGGAATTTTCCTATTCTTTTAATAAAAATGAAATAAAAAAGAGACTAATACATCATTAGTAATTGAAGAATTTAAAAGAAGCCATATCTACTACATCTGTCATATCCACTATATCCGCCATATCTACCATATTCATGAAATCTACCATATTCATGGTATCCACCAAATCCACCATACCCACCATAGTTATCATATCCGCTATAGCCACCGTATCCACCATAACCGAAACACATTTTGTTAGCTTTATTTTTCCTGGTTGATTTTTTAAAAATTATCTGATAATTTAAAACAAAAATATTTCATCTATTTATACATTTGATAACTTTACTCATACTTTTTCTTTATACTCATTATTTTGCAATGATTGTTTAAATCATTGAATAATAGTTAACTTTGACAGATTTTTAATCAATAGAGCATAAAAAAATGTTCTAGCTTTTAATATTTTGACTCAAGTTTTTTTTAAAACCTATTCTTTAGAAAAATAGCGCTGATTTTTTCTTCTGAACAAAAACTAATATGATTTTTCTTATCAGTGTGTAAAGTCATACGTTAACTTTTATTAATGATTGAATATTTCGGCTAATTATTATTTTTACACAAGTATTTCTGAAAAATCACCACGAATCACATCGAATATTACTTAATAAAAATTTAAATTACTGAATTTTCAAATTTTTTTTGTTTTGATAAATTAAATAAAATTTTTTTTTTCTTTATTCAAACTAAACGATTTTTAAATGAGCTATATATTACAGGCGAAAATAAAAACAAAAAATTGGCATTAACTTCCAATAATACACTCTGAAACCCTAAGGAAAATAAAAATTTTATTGAAAATTTAAAAAACACCATCTTAAATGAATTCCAAAGATCACATATATTCAAAATTTAATTCTTTTCTATTCCTATTTTGTTCTAGTTAAAACCTGTTTGAAAAATGTGATTTTTATCAACATTTTTAGGTTTTCTCATTTATAATCAAAAAAATCTTTAATCTCGAACAAGCCAATATAAATATAAATAATTTCTATCTTGTACGTAATGTGTTCATATTCCTAGACAAAAAAATGAGACCTTACTTTAAAATTATCATTTTATTTGCTGCATTTGTCACCACTGTTACATGTGATGACATTTTCAAAGAGCTGGAAGACAGAATAAATTCTTACCAAGTTCTTCAGGAGCAACAATACAAGCCTCCTTTTAAATGGGCCGAAAAAAAAGGTCTTTTCCGCTCAGACATCCGAATAAATGTATTCGGAAATCCGATTGCTCATGAAATTCGCAGCGGAGAAATAACAGCAATCTTTGACAATGACATGTTCTCCACCGGTTGGATCATAACTACTTTACTAGAGTCCAATTTGTATGGAAAAGGTGCCCCTGTATTTGACGCCAGTCGTCTTCAGCTAGCTCTGGAATCAATCGGAGCTTTTAACAACAAAAATGACAACAATTTCAAGCAAAGTTTAATTCGAACATTTTGGCCGCAAATTTTCAACTCAACATATAAAATATGGCAACAGCAACCAGATAACATAAGAAATGTAGCCTTGAATATTGAAAAAATACCGTGGGACTCGATAGAAAAAATTTTGCACATATTAAATTTTGAGAATTTAATAAAATATGCCGAAGAATTTCGTCAACTGGGATCCGAATCAATAAAAGCTTTTTGTATTCCTCCCGACTTCGATGACACCTATTTAAATCTAGGCCTGGGTGCTACTTTATACAAATTAAGAGATGTCTATCCCCACTCATACCAATCATGGCTCAATAACAACACTGACATCCAGCATTTAATTGAGGTGACAAACAAATATGCTTACAAGCCATTTAGCTCTGACATTAATCAGAATACAATCGATCCAAGAACTTTCTACTTTGCACGGGCATTCATCCAACAGGCTTACCAAGAGAAACGACCCTTGAATTTAATCACCACATGGATTCAGAATATTGATGAACAACGAAAGCTCAAAGACCTGAGCGTTTCAATGCCATTTAGCGTTAACAATGTTGATGTTACAGTTTCGGCAAATACTATTTATGGAATCACATCAGCTGCCATTTACAACATAAACAATTTTGCTCCAAGTTTTGTTGAAAGTCAGGAAATGGTCCAGACTTATCTAAACACAACCAAATTTATTTCATGGGCTATTAAGAGTAATTTTTCAGATAGACCAGATTTAGCTCAAGTATACTATCCAAGTACTTATAACTTTTTGTGGTATGCCAGTCGAACAATATTTTTAATTGAAAATGAAATTGAAAAATTTATCCATTTTAGAAATAAAGGTGGTAACCAAGAATATTTTGCTAGTTTAGAAAGCATAAGCGATATTTTATTAGAAGCAAAAGGTTATTTACAAGATGCTTTTGAGAGCAAAGCTACGGAGTATTTGTTAAAATGGCAGATACCAGATGGACCCGACAAAGGTTATTTTCGAGATTTCTTAGGCTTAAATGACACAAACATATTCGGAAAGCAAGACCCAAAAAATGAAGATGCTTTATTTAGCACAGCTCAGGCAATTAACATTTTAATTGCGACCTGGACTTATCAAAGACCTGACACTAAAAGTTTAGTATGGAAAAAGAACACGCCAAGTAATGTTAAGCAATTGGTTCAGACAAGTGTTAATTGGCTGAGAGAAAATGTGCTTGGTAGAAAATTCAAGACTTTTAATGCATTTTTTTCCGGAAGTGTCAAAGGTTTTAATTCATTGCCTTTTTGGTATCCAGCAAATTTTGTCCAATTTTTAAACGGAACAAAAGCAGATCCAGAGAAAATTAGCACTGATGATTTAGGAGAAGTAATTTATGGTGTCAAAGGATCAATTGATGAGACTGAATTTCAAAAAATGGTTAAGCAAAAACACTTTAATGTATCGACTCCAATTGAATTTAGTGGATATAATATAAAGGAAAATATTTTTCCGTTTTGGTCATCTACACCTTACACTTACGCTGTTTCTCTTCTAGCTTTATCTCAATTTAATAATTTAGATTAAACGTTTATTTTTTTTCTTATTTTTAACTAAAAATATAATATTTCTGAAATTTACACTTGTTTACTTTAGTTATCTCGAATTAAGAATCAAAGATTGAACCAAAATTTTAAAATTGTTGAAATTTTGAGTCCAACCAAAAAATTATAGAAAAAAAAAACGAAGATTTGTTAAAACTACTGCCAATTCTATTTTTTAATACTTGGTAAATCAGATATATCTGAGATATTGATTGAAACTCTAAGAAAAAATGTGATTTTTGTGTTCTGATAAAACTCTATAGTGATATCAATTTTTCACAGTTTAGTCTTAAAATATTTTATATTTAAATTTTAATATTTCTATAAAAGATAATATTTTATCTGAATTAATAGCATTTTTCTTAAAAAGTTGGTTTTAAGACTCTTCCAATTTTGCTAAATTACTGCCGTATATGGACCTTTATGGACCAACACTATTAAGGATGGTCTTAATTGGTTTCAGCATTGAATTTTTGAAAAAATTAGTTTCTCTTTTAATCTTCTTCTCATTTAATGTGTTCTTTTACAATAAAATTACAGACCTATTATCAATGAACTCTAACTCATGGCTAAATCTAAAATTAAAGCTAATGAAAGTGACTCAGGGAATTTAAAATAAAAGTTTAGGAACAATATTAATAAATTGTTTTGTGATCAAAAACTGTCAATTAAATTAAATAAAATTTATCCAATTTTTTAAAATTCTGTGGTTAACGTTGATTTTAAAAAAAAAAAACCATGTTGTTACAGTTTTAATTTTTTTACAATTACCATTTTTCCCTATTCGATATTGCAGTCTATAAACCGAAACAAAGCTTTGGTGCATGCAAGAAACACCATCTCGTCCATATAATGACATTCTTAACTTACACCGTATGATTTAAAAATGTGTTTAAAGCCTTTGAGTCCTCTTTAAAATCAGTTTTTAAGTTAAATTCGGCATCAAAAATCAAATCTAAAATTCAAAAAAATAATCTTGTTTTTCACAAAAATCTCAAGCTTAAATGTCCTATTTTACTAAAAAACTTATTTAATGTGAACTCAAAGGCTAAAAACAAATTTTTAAATCAAACAATGTGAATTTAGAATGCTATAACATGGACGAGATGGTTTATTTCTGTGTTTCAGTCTAAAAGGATGCGGTAAAGGAGAAATGTAAAAACCCAAACAGCCTGGTCCCTGACTCCCACTAAATTCTAATTTTTAAAGCTTTTAAAATTTTTTATAGGCATTTTATCATATCCTTTGGTTATAAAAAATTTCAGCGGGAAGTAAAACTTTCATATTTCAAATGAGAAAACAGTTTAAGTTTTATTTTTAAATAAAGATTTAGAGCCTGAAACTCTCTCTCTATTTTTATTTGAAAGTGACACACTATTTTTTTAATTCGAATATAAAAACATATCAGCAGATAAAAAATTTCAAAAAACAAAAAATTCAAAGCTTCGAAATTTATTCTAAAAAATATCAAAGAAAAGTTCATTTCCTTTCTTATAATAATAAAAAATAAATAAATGTGATTTATCCGACAGTTGCATTTTGAAGTTTCTTAATAGTAGCCGTATCCACCATAGCCACCATGTCCGCCATAACCACCATATCCACCATATCCGCCATAACCACCATATCCGCCATATCCGCCATAACCACCATATCCGCCATAACCACCGTATCTACCATAACCACCATAGCATCTAGAATTACTTGCACCCATTTTGTTATTTATTTTATTTGGTTTGTTTTTAGCTTATTTGATGATTTTTCACGAAAAACTTTTCTATTTATATCATTATTTGTTTATGAAATTAACCAGAAATGTTTCATAATTATATAAATTAAATTATTGATGAAATTTTTAGTCATTTTAAATTTTTAAATTACGACTTAGAGTATGTTGGAAAAATTCAGAAATTATTCAAATATTTTTTTGTTACTTTTAGACTAAAAAAAATATATAAAAATATAGAAACAAAATTTTGAAGTTTTTTTTAAATCTTATATATCATACTTAGTAAAATTATTATTCTGTCAATGAATCTATTTTGAATAACTTCCTGTTAAAATTGAATTGAAAAATCCTACCAAGGTGCAGAAATTTATCAAAATCGGATTTTATCGGATTTTATCGGATTTTATCAAGAGATTAATCGATTTTATTTAATTTTTTGTATAAAATGCTATGATTACAATTTTTTTAATTTTCAAATTAACAAATTAAACTTTTTTCATATTTGAATAAAATAAAAGTTTAAAAATGTCTTTTTCTTTAGCAAATTGCCACAAATAATATCTAATTTTTTCAGTTTTATCATTGCTATAATGTCTTGATATTAATTATTTTATAATGTAAATTTTAGTGTTTAGGATGATGAACAAAATAAACATCAATATCATACAACTATTAATGATAGTTTGGACGCAATGGATAGAAAATATAATCTTTTGGTTTATCTAGTGTTAAATATAAGAACTTGCAATTCGAAAAAGGTTGGTAAAATGATCCCAAAAGTTCATAAGACACTGCTCAAAATTTCAATAAGCACCTGAGCCGAAAAAAAATACAATCTTAATTTTTAATTTTTAATTTTTTTATTGGTCACATAATTTTGATAAATTTTTTAATTGAATTTTATTCATAATGTAGATTTTTTTTAACTACAGCGGTTTTAATAAAAACGTAACGCAAAAAAAGCCGCGACCAAACAACGGCCAGCGCGGCCGTCCGTCCCGGCCTGTTTGCGGCTCCGAACCGGCCGACCTAAGCGACTTAAAGAATTTATTTATTTTCTTAACATTTGAAGTGTTATAAGTAATGAGAAATTTAAAATAAGACAAAACGATCCAACTTTGTTTGAGATAAATTTTCGAAAATTAATCATTTGAAAAGAGAAATTAATCTATTTGTTTTATAGAAAAATGTATTTTTTGTTTCCGAAATTATCAATTAAAAAAAGATTTAGATTTTTGTATGAACTAAAAAAAAAGAACCAAGAAAATAAAATGAAATTTTATTATTACAAAGAAAAAACAATAAAACTTGAAAAAAATTTAAAAAGTTTTAAAAAAATTAATAAATAAGAATAATAACTTATGATAATATTTTAATAGCGATAAAAGCTTAGTTGGTCTAAAATAAAACAAAATCTGATGATCAGGAGAATAATTGACGGCTAAGTTAAAAAAATATAGTTCAGTAAACAAATTAGATAGTCAGTATTTGATGATTATTTTATTTATCTCTTAGGGTGGGCCGGCAAGGTCGCTTAGGTCGGCCGGCAAGATCGCTTAGGTCGGCCGGCTAGTAAGGTCGGACGGGGCGGACGTGTTGGGACGCCAAAGTTACCGTTGGCCGGCCGGCCGGATCGCTTGCGTAACGTTTTTATTAGAACCGCTGTACATAATTAAAGCGAAATTATCTTCATTTGAATTAAATTATTTAATCCGATATTTTTTAATAGAAATATAAAACAATGAAGCTATCCTAACAAGTTTTTTGGTCTTTAATCACAATGCAAAATGAATAATAAACTATAATTTTTTTATTTATTTAAAATAAAAAATTTGATAATATATCAAGCATCAAACGAGTCATTTTGACTGGTTTTGAAAAACAGTTTAAGTTTTATTTTTAAATAAAGATTTAGAGCCTGAAACTCTCTCTCTATTTTTATTTGAAAGTGACACACTATTTTTTTAATTCGAATATAAAAACATATCAGCAGATAAAAAATTTCAAAAAACAAAAAATTCAAAGCTTTGAAATTTATTCTAAAAAATATCAAAGAAAAGTTCATTTCCTTTCTTATAATAATAAAAGATAAATAAATGTGATTTATCCGACAGTTGCATTTTGAAGTTTCTTAATAGTAGCCGTATCAACCATAGCCACCATGTCCGCCATAACCACCATATCCACCATATCCGCCATAACCACCATATCCACCATATCCGCCATAACCACCATATCCACCATATCCGCCATAACCACCATATCCGCCATAACCACCGTATCTACCATAACCACCATAGCATCTAGAATTACTTGCACCCATTTTGTTATTTATTTTATTTGGTTTGTTTTTAGCTTATTTAATATTACTTTTATGATTTTTTTTAAAAGAAATCTCCCTTATTTATACAATTGTAATGTTACTCAATTAATTATTTTTTCAATATTTAGTATCGATTGATTATACTGATGAAATTATAAATGCTACAGACAGTAATTTATTAATTTGAAAAAAAAAATCATTAGAGCAGAAAATTAAGTTTTGTGGATTTCAGAACAAATTAAAAATCTTTTTATTTACTAAAATTAGAGATGAAATGAAATACTAATAAATTCAATTTAATTTGATATATTATTATTATTATTATTATTTATTTCAATGAACGCCTTTAAGGTGATGTAAAAAAAAATAAAAAAATAAATGAGATGAACAATTTTAAAGAAATCAAAGACAAATGTTACCACTTTTTATGCAAAAAAAAAGAGTGTGTTTGATTTGAAAATCAGTTTACATTCAATCTAAATGTATTTATTATTCTTTTTGGCTCATTGGAAATGTCTTAATTAAATTTAACAGATTAGTCTATTCCTTTTTTGTGTAAACATGTAACCGGAAAACTTGACTTAAATATTTCAAACCATCACCTGCCTCTAAACAGGTTCATAATTCAGTCATAATTTTGAAATGTTCAAAAGTGACTAAAAATTTCATCAAAAATTTATTTGATATTATTATGACGCAATTTTCATAAAAATTCATCAATTCAAACATCGAAATTTTTTTATATATTAAGAAATAAGCATTTATGAATGCATGTGAAGGCCAATAATATTTAGCTTTTTCTGATATTTTACTGACAACTAATAAATTATTTTACTGATACCTAAAAAAAGCAGTGATAATAATTCATTTCTTTATCACCAAAATTTTTAAATATTTTCTCTAATTCTTATAGTAAGCTTTTTCAAAATTGTTAAAAAAAAGGCTCTACTCTAAATTAATTAATGACATCAATATAAGCTTTTATTAGAAAAAATACAAAAAAGAAAACAAAATTTTTCAATTTCTGTGAAAATAAGTTATATTTTCTTGATAAACTGCAAAATCGTCATTTGTCCGATTTTTCAGCGATGAATTACTCAAACTACTCTTTGGTCTCTAAAAATGTAAAAATTTAAAAAAAATCATATTCAATCATGTAAAGTACCTGAATGGCACTGTTCACAGGCCGACCTTTTTGATTGAAAATAAAGGCACGTTGATTGCTTGCGTTGGAATCGGAGGATCTATGAGTTGGTTTATTTTCTGTTTTAACTTCATCATAATCAACGAGTTTTGATCGAGAACCGTGAGGATGTTTTGTTGGTGTAAAGATTCGTTGCGGAATTAATTTTTGCCTAATCAACAATTAACTTCATTTTTTTATTCAATTTTTTGATTTTTGAACTTACCTATCTAACTGAAGTTGTGCACGATTTCTTTTTCCTGAATAAACTGGTAACAAATCATCATAATCTTAAGAATCAAATTTATTGATAAAGGAAATAAAATCTACTTAAGTTTAAAATAATTGTAATTTTTTTTACTAATTGAATAGCCTTCGAACATTTTAAAGAAATTTTAACATCTAAAACGCAATAATTTTGGTAGCTGAGACCGAAGATTTAAGCTAAGAGAATCGCTATAATGCGTATCCTTACATTAACATACAATATAAGGATAAATCTAAAGTCTAAAGATAAATAAAGTAGAGACAATTAAAAAATTTATTGTTAACAAAAGTAAAGGTAAAATAATAAATAAATTTTAGATTTAAGTGAGATTTCATTTTAATTTAGTGATGTGATTTAGAATTAAATAACTTTGTCTTGTCTTCTAAAGGTTAACTTCGGCAACTTACCCTTTAAGGCTTAAAAAAAAGTTTGGTTAAAATTAATTTTCAAACCACCTCTGGGCAATTCTGATATAAACTAAACCTCAATAGTAACAATTAAAGCCTTTATTATTTATTTAATAAATTAAAATTTATTTTATCGGATAATTAATAACGTGCAGTTTTAATAAGCCAGAGATGTTTGGTTATAAAGCAATCTTGAAAACAAAAAAACTCTATTTTTGTCTTCAAAACTCATAAAAAAATCTTTTTATACCTATGTTTCCATATTTATGGCAACCAGTTGTCCAGGAAACGGCCTTTAATTTAAAATTATTTTTTTTAAAATTAATATTAGATTCATGATTTTCCTTTACCAAAATAAGGATTAAGAAATTTTATACTCAAAATCTTTTCTTATCAAGTATTTTTGGATGATGTTTCAGTCAAAAATTAGAACATACGGATAAAAATTTCTTATTTTTCCAAAAGTGATTTTCAATTTGAAAAAAATTATATTATTAAATCTAAAATTAATTAACTTGCTGTGAATTTTTTTTATCCGAAAAAGAAAAAAAGACAATTATATAAAACTATTTTAAAAATTTTTGAGTAAAAATATTTTATATTATAAAATTCTTACAAAAGTTAAGTTTTTTTTTAAAGATTAAAAAAACATGATTTTGTAAAAGATTTTGAATTTATTTTTCGAATCTGATCGCTTTAATTTAGCTACATTTGAAAACCTTTTTCCTATGTTAAAAAATGATCTCTAAAAATCAAAAAAAAATCCGTAAAATATGTCCCTAAAGCATGGAAAACATCGAACATTACTATGATTCAAAAAAAAGCCTCTTCTTTACAAGATCCTTTAAATTATAGACCAATTAGTATAACGAGTTGTTTGGGAAAGCTCCTGGAACGCATAGTATTTTCAAGATTATACAATTATTTAGAAAACAATTCCCTCCTTATCCAGGAGCAATCTGGATTTAGGAAACACCGGCGAACATCAGATAATCTATTCTTTTTAATTCAAAAAATTGTGGAATCATTTAATAGAAAAAAAAGAGTTTGTGGCCTTTTTTTTGATATTTCTAAAGCCTTTGATAGGGTTTGGCATGAAGGTCTACTTTTTAAATTGATTAAAATGAATCCAACTCATTATTTGACTAACTGGATTAGATCCTTTTTAGATAGTAGGACATTTAAGGTAAATGTGAATGACCAATTGAGCGACGAATATCAAATAACTGCAGGTGTTCCTCAAGGCTCAGTAATTAGTCCTCTTTTATTTAGTATATATATTAATGACATCCCAAAAAGAAACAAAACAAATAATGAATACTCTCTGCTTTTCGCAGATGATCTAGTTACATTCTTCATTTATAACAAGAAAGGGAACCTAGAAAATAAGATTAATAAATACATAAAAGAACTAGAACAATGGCTTATTAAATGGAAAATGAAGATATCAGTTGAAAAGTCGTGTTCAGTAGTCTTTTCTAGGTACAAAAAAGAGGGTGATAATCTAAACTTAAAAATCTATGGAAACAGAATAGTGAGCCAAAAAGAAATCAAGTTTCTTGGTATTAAATTTGATTCTAAGTTAAACTTTAATACATTAGTAGACGAAATTAAAGAACGCTGCAACAAAAGGCTAAATATTATTAAGATATTGTCAAACAAAAAATGGGGTCTCAATCAAAACACACTAGGAAATTTATATAAATCTTTAGTCGGATCGATTTTAGACTATTCTTTTCCTTGCTTAAATTCATTTTCAGAAAATAATATCAAAAAACTACAAGCAATTCAGAATACAGCAGTAAGATCTATCCTTAAGTTAAAATATGATACTCCCTCCAACATCGTGCAACATGAAGCTTTTAATAAACTAAAATTACTAACAGTCTCGAATCGTCTTTTTGAGTTGAGCGAGAAATATGTTGGGACAGGACTGAGTCATTCTATTCCATTGGTTGAAAGACTGGTGAAAGAATACAAAGAAGGTTTCGAATCAAGATATATTGAATACCCAACTCCATTGTGTAATTGCTACCTTACTATTTCTTCTTTTTTTCCTGAAACTTGAACTATTTAAACATGTGCCACATGAAACAATCTTTTCCAATTTATGTCTTTTCAACTTTAATTTTTTTTAGCTTATTTACTCTATTTTGATTCTTTTTTTTTTTATCTAATTTTATTAACTTTAATTTTATTTTTATTTTATTTTTTTATTTTATTTTTAATTTATTCTGAAGGAGCTTTAGCTCGGTACAGAAAACAAATAAATAAATAAATAAATAATAAAAAAGAAAACCAGAAAAACTATAAAGAAATTTAAATGTATTAGATATTTTTAAATTTATCTTGTTTGATTTTTTTAACTTAAAAAAATCAAACAAGATAATTCTTTTTTATTATTTATCAAATTTAAAAATATTATGATAAAACCAATTAATTTTTGGGCTTTTTTTACTTTTAGGTTAATTTAATTGTTAAACACAAAAAAAAAATTGCCATATTTTCCTTTCAAATTATTCCATTGAAAAGATATTTATTTTAAAAATTTTAATTGTAGAGCCTAAAAAATCTACCTTTTGTTTGGATATTAATAAGGCAAGATTATCAATTAATTCAATACTCGCTTGACTAAATATTGTTTTTTTTTTTGAAAAAATATAAAAGATTGACTTTGGCAAAAGAAAGAAACAATTTTTAGTTAAAATATTAATTGCATCAGCTATATATTTTATTATAATTGTATCATTTTGGATTAGTTTGATAAAAATCATGAATTTCAAAAAAAAATATTGTTCTAGTATTTAAATTTAAAATTACCTGTCCATTTGATTTAGCCAAGACTGTGGTACACTCAGGACCAGTTCCCCATTTATCTTGTTCATTCCAAACAAAAGTATGGGGTGGTTGCTGTTCTACTTCATCAGTACGAGCCCACACGGTGATTGTATGGCCGGGCTCAAGTTTTGTCGGATAAGGCAGACGAAAAACTGCTACCGGCATCGAGGAAACCATTTGCTGAATAGTGTAGTTACTCAAATCTTCTTCGTAAGTATTCGATACATTTAATAGACGAATGTAATATCCATTTTTATTAACTTCGTGTATTTTTACGTTTCCAACATAGCTTAAATATTGAAATTAAAAATTAAAAGTCTAAAATTTTAGTATCATATCTACCTTGCTTCTGTGACTGTGCTGTTATCGATTGTACTCAAGGAAGAGTTGCTAAGTTCTTTTTTCACTTGTGGATTCAAAATGGTAGACTTTTCAAAATTGCTAAACAAATCTTTGGTTACATCTTTGCTTTGCCTCAATTCGGCATTTTTTGATTTTTGATTGCTCGAGTTAACAGCCAAATTTGTAGATGAGTATAAAGCAGATTGCTGGAAACCTATCGGAGTCGAATATTGCATATTCTTTTGAGGGTAGTCAACTGGCTGAAATTGTTTGGTATAAAATTGATTTTCTAGATCGTTTGGTGTAATCAGTCCTGAGTGAACCAAACCCTGAAATTCAATCTCAGGAGAAATGTTTTTTGATCTTGCTTCATTTATATTTAAATGCTCTGGGCCATTGTCGTTGGTATGTTGAATATTTGTTAGTTGTCCAAAAGGTACCTGATATCTTAACTTGTTAACACTACTCCGTTGACTTAAATTTCCTTCATTTGAAGGTCGACCTGTTAATTGTATAAGCCGAGTTTCTTCAGCGTCAAGTTTTGATTTTAAGGAGCTGATTTCAGAGCTTATTGAATGCTGATTTCTAACTGTCGGACTCATTTTTTCTTCCAGACTTTTCTTCATAACTTCCAAATTGTATATCTAATTTGGATCAATTTAGTTTTTAAAAATGACGATTTTTAGTGAATTTTTTAATTACCACTGATTCCAAATTTTTGCACATGTTTTCCAATGAGAAATTTTGCTCTTCAAGTTGTTTATTTTGATTATTAAGTTGACTGTTCTCAGATTTACATTCATCCAGTGATTTAATTAATTTGGCCTCATTTTCTATGGATTCATTTAGTTTCTTCTCTAAAATGATTTAGTTTTTCAACAGGTTTAATCCAAAAAATAAGAAAATAAATTATGCATTTTTAATTGTTAAATTTAATTTTGGAAAATTTTGTCAATGGTTTAAGCGAAAATCTAAAAGAAGTAGTCTTTATAAAACTGGAGAATAGAAGTTTTTATTAATTATCAAAATAAGACTTAAATTAAATTAGTTCTCCACAGAATTTTGAATACACTTTCAGCATCAACTTAATGATTGTTTGTCCTATAGACCAAAAATATAAACATATGAATTTTTGAATAATTTAAGATAAGTTTAATTTTTTATTTTTATAGCTATTGACATATTGCTATATTTTACTGTTTATTTATTAATTTCTTGGCATAAATTGCCAAAGATTTTTGATTTTTATACGAAAGCGCATTAAAATTCCCAACAAAAAATAAAGAATTTTTTTAGTTTTTAAAAAGGAAGAGGTATGGACAATATTTTTTTAAATACAATTATTCAACAATTCAAATATTTTTAATTTCAACTAATTTTTCAACTGTATGGTTATTCGATTATTCAGCTTTTAGGAAAAATAATTCAGAATAATTTTACTAAGATCTCTCTTTGCGTCTAATTAACCTGATTCCCTAAACCGGGGCTACACCCCAGACCCCATTCAATCCCCAGTTTGTTCAAACAAAATTAACTCTGAAATTATTTGAAAATTTAACAATCATTTAATAGCTGATTAACCGAATAATCGAATAATTGGTAAATATCGAATTTTTTCCATGACTGGTATGGGAAGAGTGTCAATGATACACAAATTTGTCTTAAATACTAATAAAAAATTATTAGATCAAAAGTATATAGTCAGACTTGTTTTCATTAAAAAAATCAATTAATGGCTTTTTAATATTTTTAATTGATTTTAAAAATTGGCTGATTAATTTAAGATCACAAGTATAATGATTCTTACATTTAAATTTGTCATGTAAAAAATAATATCATTAAAATCTTTTTAAATAAAAAATACAAATTTTTTCTGTTTTTTTAAGTGGTTATCTTTTTTATGAAAAAAATTAATGTAAAAAATTTTATCATCAAATTAAATCAATTTTTTTTCTAAATTGCGCTTTCTTAAATTTTATGCGTAACGTTCTATACAGGATTTTTTGTCTTCTTTTTGGCTGAAAGTCTCAATAAAAAAGGTAGAATCAGATTGTGTGGCTAATTCCTTTCTTTCAGCATTCGGATCAACATACTTTTCAAAGTTCTCTATAGATTTTTTCAATTCATCATTTATCGCATAATCAAATACAAATGAATCTGTTTGAGTAGGTCTTAAAACCTTTAAAATCCATTTTTTGAAATTTAAATTCAAAAGAGATTTTAATTTGTTTTTATTTTTAGAAAGTTAAATTTATGATCACCAAAAAAATTAAAATAGTCATGTTTTTTAACATTTTACACTAATTTTTAAAGTCTTCAATTCTAAAAATTAAGATCCTGATCTTAAAATTAATATTTCAATTTTTTATTGTATGATCATGGGATCATACACTTAACGCGATCCAAAATATCTGTAATGCATTCTGACTTTTGTACTTTTTTGAAAAGTAAATTGCTTTAGCCTAAAGGAATTTATCTTACAACTGCTTTAACCTTTTAATCTATGAGAAAATTACTAAAACGACTATAAATGTAGGAAATAGTCTAGTGCCACTAGACCACTAGATTTTTCGGAAAAATTTGAAGTCAGGTGTCCTTACGTAAAGCAACTGAAGCTTAAATTAATAAGGTTTTATTGAGAAATGGGATTGTGAATTTCCAAATCACAAAAATTAAAAAAAAAAATTAACAACAAACTGAAATTTTGAAAATTATTCATGATTTTTAAAATAAATGAAAAACTAGGACGACTTCGCAGAACCAAAAACTTTTTTTTTTGCAATGTGAAAAATTAGTACAAAAAATAAAAACGCTATTATTTTTTTTCTAATTGTGCAAAAATGGTTCTGTAAACAGTACAATATTTTGCAAATTTTTTAGAAACGAATACCAAGCTCTGCAAAATCTCTGCATTTTTCTGCAAAATGCACACCATAAAAAAACATATGATTAATTAATGGAATAAATTGCAAAGTTTTTGCAGAGCTTGGTACTCGTTTCAAAAAAAATTGTAAAATATTATACTGTTTAAAGAACCATTTTTGCACAATTAGAAAAAAAATAATAGCGTTTTTATTTTTTGTACTGTAATTTATGTACTAATTTTTCACATTGCCTTTTTTTTCGTAATATCACATTAGGTATATAAATTTAAATTTATCTAAAATTAACTGACCAAGTAAAATATTGTTTAAGTCATGATATCCATATTTTAAGCATTTTATCTAAAAGCTTTACGAAAATGAACCAAGACATATACACTCTAGAACTTGTTAGGCCTTATCTTGAGTTTGAGTTTGCATTTCTGATTAGAGAAAGATACAGCCGAAATGAAAAAATCAACAAAGATTATCCTTTGAAGCTAAAAATTTAAATTTTTGAAAATCATCAAAAATCTTAATGCATTCTTAAAGTTTTCAGTATTTTGCCTTCGATTTTATTTTTTAAATCTAAGTCGTTTGCTAATATCACTTATGTCTGATGGTAAATTTTAATTGAACTGACTGGTTTAAAAAAAATCCACACTCATTGAAAAAAGTGAAATTTTTAAATAGTAAAAAATAGTAAAAAATAATTTATTTTTAAAACTAAAATTTTAAAAGCCGTCGCCGTGAACCTATAAATTTTTGTTATAGTAATGCGAAAGTTACTCTTATAAAATTAGTTTTCCTTCAAATATTGCCGATTCTGATTTTTAATTAGTTTCTTTTTTATTCTTTTTGAATAATAAAGTGTTTAAAAAAATGAATTAATTACCTAACTCAGATATTGAATTTTGGTACACCTGAACTTGAGCTTTGAGGTTTTCGGTCTCTTGCTCAAAAATTTTCTTCTCAAACGCCGACGATTCCTGCACTTCTTTAATTTTACTTTCTAAATTTTGTCTATACGCTATTTCATTATCAGAACTTGAATAATAATTAATAAAATTGTAATTTAAAAAAAAATCTTACATTTTTTGTTTCTCATTCAATTTAGCTACCAGGTCTTCCAAGTCTTTTTTTAAATTTGAATTTTCCCTAAACGGCTTTTCTGATTCCAGTTTTAAATTTTCAATTTCGTATTCAAGGCGATTATTTTTGGTCTTTACTTCATTCAATTCATTAGCAAGTTGATCATTTGACTGCTTAATATTTTCAAATCTTGCCATAAATTGTTAACTACTAAAAATCATCAAAAATAAATACTTTAATTACTTAATAACAAAATCCTTTAGTTTAGATTGCAGATTAAAATTTTCAAGCGAATATTTATTTTTAACAGCAGACAATTCTTCTATCTCGAACTTCATCAATCTAATTTCCTCTTCATAGAGCTGCTTCAAAGCTTCCAAATCCTTTTCCAAGTTTTTCATCGATTGCAGTAGACTGTTATTAGGCACTGTGCTGGTTTTCCAGGATGAAATTGAATTTGTTTGACTTGGCGGATTTGTAAATTTTAAGTATTGTGTCAAGTCTTTCACCTTAAAAATTAAAATACAAATAAAACCAACTCATAATTCTAGACGCGTTTAAGTAGGAATACTTAAACTTTCTTTTTCTAGAGCTAATTAAATTTTATTTAATTTAAAAATTCGAGCTCCGAAAACCAGAGAGGAGATATTTTACTAAAATAGTGCAAAACCAAAACATACAGCATTTATGTAGAAGTCAAGGCGGGTGTTGATTTCCTTGAGCTCATTTTTCTCATTTAAATTTCCATTTGTTGCATCGTTTTGAGTCGAGCTCTTAGGTCTATTGTACACCGAGTTGAAATAATTGGGTGAAAATTGTTCGCCGTCGCTCATTCTCTTTTAATCATTTAAGACTGATTGCATTTGTGGAATATTTATAAACTTAAAAGATCAAAAAATAACAATTATGTTTTATGGAGAGCAAATAATCTAAGGTAAACAAGACATGTTTTTTTATCGAGTTACATAGTTACATGAAAATGAACAGATATAAAACACAGATTCCTCAACTCTAGGCGACTTTTTGCTGGATCAATTAGCAAGAAGCTAATTTATCAAAGTTTGTCTATTAAATTTAATTTGACTGAGAGATTTTAATGATTTAACATCAAAAAAACAATCCAAAGAAATGATTTCTATATTTGTTCAAGAGAAAATATTGCCTTGTGAGTAACTATAGTAACAAAATTTGTTTCGCTTTTTCTGAATTTTAGGTATCAAATTTATTTTTTTAATAATTTAAAAAATTTTTTTGTTCAAAACTACAAGATACAACGAATCCTTAAGTTTTTCCTTTTGTTGTTTTTGTGTTATTTCTTAATTGTTGATTAGGGTTCTTAGACTTTAGCCCATAAGAAAAAATATTAAATAAAAATTTTGTGATTCAAAAAAAAATTCTAAATCTCAATAAAATTTCTTACAAACAATTAAATTAATTAAAATTTTGAATCAAAAATATGGGTTTTTATTGCCATTTTTCTAAAAAAGAAATATTCATTAATGATTTTTTTATAGTCTTGGAATATTTGGTTTTAATTTTATTTTTGGTTCCATTAAGAAGAAGTAAAATTATTTCATTTGAAAAAAATTGTTTTATTTGGCGAGAATGAATTTCAAGCGGTTAAGTGGATTGAATTTGTTTGTTTTAATGAAGAATAGCTTTAGAAGAGTTAAAATGTGCTAAATATTTTTATAAACTTTTTTGATAAAATAATCAAAAATATCCAAAAGCTTATTCAAATGAATCACTATTTTAAATGAAAAAATTATTTCTTTTTTTTTAAGAAAAATAAACGAGATTAATTAATGCAATATAAATATTTTATTTGATTTGAACCACATTTATATTTTAAGCACTTGAATTTCAAGTAAAAGAAAGATTTCTGAAATTAAAAAAATTAAATTTGTTTTCATTTCTTTATAAAAATAAAGTATTTTTACCCTTACAGTTAAAGGTTAATCAACACTCTAGATCCCTTGTCATTAAAGACCGATTAAAACTTCTTTTAAGTAAATCATTGAAATATTTTAGAATTTTGTTACAAAATCTGTAAATATCAAATTAATATTATTGAATATTGAATTCTTGAATGTTGCAAATTTCAACATTGATCTATTGATCACAAAGCTATTCACCAGTGTTGTATAAAACAATTCGAATGTTTTTTAACTATTTGCTTTTTTAGATGCAAATTCAATCAATTTAACCCTTGAGAGAGTTTTCAGCAATTTGAGGAATCTCGCTCTATTTCTCTTATAGCTTACTAACAATTATTGTTCAAAAAATCCTAAACTCAGCTCAGGTTAGCTTTATCACGACCAGAAGCGTTGCCATATTTATACAATACAATTTTTGGTGGTATTTCATTAAAAGCAGCACCTGATTTATCTTTAATGTAATTTTTTAAAATAAATTGTTTAGTTTTTCAAATCAACGATGAATTCAAATCTTTATTGGGGATTTTTAGTTGAGAATTTGTTGAAAGTTGGAATTTAAAATTGTCATTGATTTTTGGTTGAATCAGGATAATGATCCGAAACACAAATGAATTGAAGAAAAATTAAAATCTTTTTTTTTAAAGATAGCCAAAATTTTGTATTTCAAATTCAAATTTTTTTCATTTAACCTAGTTAAAAAAATTATGTGGTTTATCGAAAAATTTCGAAAAAATTTTTAAAAAATCTTAGTAGCGAATTATTGATTGATTTTATTCAAGATAAAAAAAGCATTAATTTTTTTATTGAAATATATATTTTTTTTTGCTTTTTTTTTAAAGTCTAAATTTAAAATTTAATATTTTATTGTTAATAAATAGTTCATTTTAAAAACACGATATTCTAGACAAAAATATTTGACTAAAATTATCTATTAAATGAAAAGTTTTAAAATACTTCTTTTTGAACGAACAAAATTTAAAAAAACAATATTTTTAACAGAGACATTAAAATTTATTTTTCTACCAATTCCTCGGTAAGTATTATTTTTATTCGAATTGTTTTTATTGACTAATATTTAATTTTTTTATACTAGCATTCATCTATGCAAATATTATTTTTATTGTCAATCAAATTTTGAAGTTGTCTTATCAAGTTTCTAGCCAATTCTAAAATTTCAACAATATCGTGTTTCTCTGCCATTTCTTCATTAGATATTTTAAAATTTGGTTAAGAAAAAAAAATAATGATTGAAAATACCATTAAAAAATTTGATGATATCGGTAAAATCCATATTATTTTCAATGATTATGTCTCGATATGTTTCTACAAGAGCAAGAGCTATAAATAAATGAAAATGCTTTGAACTAATATGCTTTGCTGACCAAATTGTTTCCCAAACTGAAAAAACGTCATCATACACCAATTCTCTCTTAAAATCCAGTAAGAACCATCTATACGAAAAGTAAAAATGTGTGTAATCGCCTCTATGATGCATGTGCTCGAACAAGTCCGTATCCAAAATTTGAATCAAATTTCTCATGTTTGAAAAATGCTCATCCATTGCTGTTCCATGCGGAAAATTTAGCGACATTCTTTTCATTAGCTGTTTAAAACAGCTATACGTTAAGGGTTCTAAAATAAAAATAAAAATTTATTTTAATTTTTTTGCTCATTTCAAGATTTAATGTAATTTTTATAAAAAACTAATTTTTACTTAAAAGAATAACTGAAAACGCTTTTAATAAAAAAAAGTTATAAACTCAAAAATTACTTACCATCATCAAAAATTACGAGTAAAGGCGCTACTAAATCACACATTCCTTGAATATATCCAATGTTAAGGTTCTCCCATACAAAGCTTGAATTTTAATTTTCAAAATTTTTTTTATAAAAATCATTTTCGATGTAGCTAAAATATTTCTTTAAATAGGCATTTAAAAAAATAAAATACTTTAGACGTGAGGCTTACGACAAAAAACACTATAATTTTTCTTTTTATGTTTTCATTATAAAATTATTTACTAGAAAGAATTGATGAATAAATTTTAATTTACTTTTTATTCACTTGAATTAATTGTATGAATAGTATTATTTAGGATCCTTGAAAAACTTAAATTTAAGAAATGTGAATTTGGGACTAAAAGAACAAAATAAAAATTAAACTTATTTTTTCAATCTCTTTAACTCTTTCAGTAAAATATTTCATCAGATACAAAGTTGTTCAGTTCTTGCAGAGATTATTTGGGTAAAACAAATTTTATATTAGCCTACCCATAGACTTAGTTTAAAAGCTAAGCAAATTAAATTTTTGTTTTGTTCTTTTGTTCCAAAAATAAATATTTTACAAAAATTTTAGCTGGGAAAATTAATAAATAAATTTTTAAACAAACAAACTAGCTACTTTAAAAAATACAACAAAAAATAAATAAAGTATTTTAACTTACGTATACATAATATTTTTTAACTTTTTTAAATTTTCGTTAGACGTAAAATACCAATAGTTTCTATCACATCTAGTCACATCCTTGTCAATTCGATGCATATTCAATGCAAAATTTTCTATAATTTCCTGATTAGATAAAGTTCGTTTACTAGATCTTTGACCAGAATCAATTTCCATTTTGCTTTCTTCACTGTGCTCCTGTTTTAACTCTTTAAAATCCTTGATCGGCTCACAGTCAAAAAAAGCAATTTTTTCATTCAATTGATCAAAGTCACCAGCATCGATATCATGAAAACTTTCATCAATAGAAAACGAAGTGGCATTTGACAAAAAATTTCTTGTATCTGTATACACACTACCTGTTTTAAAAGTTTCAACACTGTCATCATCTTCCTTTTTTCCTTCGTCTTGAGACAAAACTTCCCAATCACTTTGGATTTTATTCAAAATATTATTTACTATTTCAACAGCAAAAGCCCTGCATTCCTCGTCCGTAAGCTCTTTTTTTTGTCCTAAAATTGAGCAACTCACCGTGTCTATGTCTTCTGAATTTCGTGACATCAATTTATTCAAAAGACTTTTAGCTGAAAATTTTGATAACGAAAATGAAAAAGACGACTCATTTTCAACAAACACATCATTGCTTAAAGAAGAGTCTTTTCTTAATAAAACTTTGGATTTTTCCAAGCTTTTGGCTTCATTTTTTAATGACTCTGTGGTAACTAAAGGTTTTGGCTTTTGTTTTAAAATACTGAAACCAAAAAAAGATTTTTTAGCTGATGATTTTTTGTTCATGTCAAAAGCTGGTGTCTCATTTTTTGACATCGATATTGAATTTTTTCTTTCAGGTTTTACACTTGACGTTTCAGCATTTTGAGCCTTGACATTAAGTGAAGCGGCCAATTTTTTCTGATCTTTGGTATTTATTAATTCCTCAAAAGGCTTCCATTCTTCAATTAGTTTACAATACAACTCACAATTGCTTGTGTCTTTCATTTGCCTTTCTTCTAGTGTCATATCAATTGTGTAATGGTCAAGCAAAAAAGGCCAAACTTGTTTACGCAAATCATTTTCAATGCCATTTAAGTAGACAATTTTATAAAAATATCCTTTGTTTCTAGCAAGCTTATTTACTTTATTTTCATTTTCTGTCCATTTAAGCCAAATTGTTTGGTCTAATTTTAATTTATTCAATACGTAATATTTTCCAATGTTTATTTTATTTCCTTCATTGTTTAATTCATTTTCAGTATCTTCCCCGTCTGATTCTTCGATCAACATGTCCTTTTCCGAGTTAATTAAATTGACAAGATGAGTGGTTATGGTTTTTAAGTGCCTATGGTAAGCGAGCCAACCATAAAAAGCGCGGCATAGTATCTGTTTTTTCATATTGTCACACAATGTTCTCAAAGAACTTCTTAAAAAAAAAATTATCAAATTTAAATTTTTAAAATAAAAATATTAAATCTTAAGTTTATTCTGTTTAATCAAGGGTTGGAATTAAAAATTTCTAATTCAAATTTTTGAATTTTAGTTATCACAAAAATAAGTCTTAATTTAAAATTGTTTTTTTATTATTATCAATAAGATTTTTGTTATTTAACACCCTAATGTGCAAGCTCAAATGACGTTTTTTATCAGTGACATTAGTATTAAAATAGTGCCATCGTTAATATTAATTTGAGATCCTGCAACTCAAAAAATGCT
Organism: Brachionus manjavacas; assembly: GCA_019054805.1. Taxonomy (NCBI): domain Eukaryota; kingdom Metazoa; phylum Rotifera; class Eurotatoria; order Ploima; family Brachionidae; genus Brachionus; species Brachionus manjavacas. The sequence continues at coordinate 7,085,236 of JAHQIY010000003.1, read as the reverse complement.
TTTGAAAATTAGAAAAATGATTTTTTATATCTCAAATCGTAAGTACTGTCTAGGCATGTCAAAGTATAGCCACATTAGTAAAATCTTAAATGGTTAGATAATATTTGCAAGCAATTTATCTTTGCATGAAATTTTTAGAAATACATTAATGACATCAGACGACACCAAGCTGAGCTTGAAAATGATATAACACAAAATAAGCTAATTAGTGATTTCAATTTTCAATTAGAAGGTACAAAATTGGATAAAAAATTTTGAAATATTGATTTAGATAAACAATATCAATCTTAAATTATAATTTTTTAGTTTTCGTATTAGATTAACTTTATTTTTAATTTTACCTGTTTTATTCTTAATTCTTATTTCACTTATCCTGAAAGAGGTTAATGAATAACAAATAAATAAATAAATATTGATATAGGCACACAAAAATTTCCATAAATTTAACTTTAGCATTGTAAAAAATGAAATTTTTTTCTGGCCTTAATTACCATAAATAAAAGCTGACATAAAATTTTATTTGACTTGTTGAAATAAAAAATTGTTTTATTAAATAGTTTCAAAAGATGTTTTAAATTTGATTATGATTCAAAAAGAAACTATTGGGACTAATTTAAGATCGGTTCTTTTTAATTTTTTTAAATACCAAGAAACATGAAGTAATCGATGATTATCGAAGAAAAATTCCATAGTTTATATTTTTTAGCTTAAGTTATAGGCTAATAAAATTTAAAAACAAGTTCTTTTATAATGAAATTAGAAAGCGAATTTTTAGAATTTTTTAATTCAATAAAAATTAAAAGGTTTTTGGAGACTTTTTTTCAGACCTTTTTTTGACAAATAAATGAATGCATCAATAAAATTTTTCTTATTTGAATTGAATTGAATCTTATTTGAATTGAATCATTAAATTTTAAAAATAGGAATTAAGCCATTATAAATTTCTAGAAAAATTTCCAATTTCTAAATTTGGTAAATAAAGTTTTTTTTTTTTTTAAAAGAAATTAATTTTATAATTTTTAAATGTTTCATAAATTTAGATTCTAAAAATTATAATTATTAAAACAACATAGTTTAGAGAGCAAATTGTGTTGCTCTTTTACATAAATTTCACCCAAAAGTTAACTTATGGACAAAATTTGTTTATCGAAGAAAGGCTTGTTTCATCCACAAAAAAATTTAATTTTTAAAATCTAATTTTATGTATCTTAGACACCAAATTAGTCTTTATTTTATCCAGTTCAGATAGAATTGGCGATTTTCTAAGTCTAAAAAATTTGAAACCTTTAGAAATTATTAATCTCATTATTAATTTTTTTGCTTAATAATCAAATTTTTTACACAGCAAGATTTTTTTCTTTTAAAAATTGATTAGAAAAAAATAATTTACCTGGAAGAAATTTGTTTCAAATTTGTCAGATTATCGGTATTAAACTCAGTTGACATGCTTTCAAAGCTATTGATTGAATGTTGTTGTATGTTTTCAACTTTCGATAAAATGCTAAACCCATTTATAGATGTTTTATCTAAAACTATTGATGAAGGACTAATCGAACAATGATTGCTATCAACTGAGCTAAATACAGAAAATTGAGATGTTAAAGATGGTGATGAAGCCTTTGCTCCATTATTTGGCTGACACTCGTCCATCGACGAATTTTTTATTCTCAATGAAGACAAAAAAAAACCTAGTTTGTTTTTATTATAGGACATTTTTTCAAAGAAAATTGCATTTTGTGATTGATCTGATTTATTGCCAGCGGATAAAGAAAATTCCAATTTTCGTTTGTTAACAGGTTCTGAGTTTACCATAGTTACATTTGATTTGGAGTTTATTATCCTGAAAACAAAGTCCTCTTGACTTTCTTCCATTTCGTCCAAACTTTGACTCTGGGTTTTAATAACAGCATCACTTTTGTATTTTTTGACTGTTTTGCGTGGTATTTTTGGAAAAATTTTTCCTTTTCCATCATCATTCCACAAGGCCGGATCTAACAGACCATTGGGTGCCAATCCAGTCTCTAAACAAGTCAAAAACTGGAGTAAATGACTTCCTTTGGGAAAAATTATGGGTGGATATTGAACACCATCTTGAGCAACCAAAACAATAGTGGCACCTGAACTGTCCTGCTGATGACAGTGCAAATATACAATTGTGTTAAAGTCTATATTCAATGCGTAGTCCCAATATCCAGTTTTATTTTTGGTCATTGCCGCATCATCTAGTGAATTACATCCGTTCATTATTTGGTTCGGGGTCCATTTTAAAACCAAGCCGCTTGAGGTCAAATGCAGTGACAAGTATCCGGCTATGTCTTTTTCACGTTGTATCACTATGACGTGATTTTTTCCATAAATTATTTGTGATTTGGTATTTTGGTGCAATGATTCTACATATTCTTTGGCAGAGTAATTGAATGATGTATTTGTTGGATTGTTTGACTGAGGCGAAGTCTGGTTGGTGTCTTTTGAAGCAAAACAGCTAGATGTATTTGCTTGAGCTGGGAAAAATTTATCACTGGGAAAATTGCTTATGTCATCCATAGCAGTGCTTATACTTGCCTTTCGCTTGGCAAAAGATGAATTCAAACCTAGTTTGTATCTATTGAACACATTGGCTGTAGAGTTGGATAAATGTGCGCCAGTCTGGTGGTAAATAATGCCATAGACTTTTGAAAAAGAGTTGGCTGAACTGTGCATTCTGTGCCGCTGGACAAGCTCGTCCGCATCCGGATCATTCCAAATGTGTTCACAAGACTTCATTTGAGTGTATTCGAGAGCACAGGGTCCGATCAACAGTGAACTAAAAATAGGTCCATCAACCGGATCAGCAAGAAGAGCGTAAGGATAGTAATAGGTAGCGGAATCTTCAATAAAGTGGTCTATGATTTTTATCAGACATTTGTTCAATAATGCGATTCTGATCCACAAAAAGCGATAGCAGTTGGAACCTTTAGAAAAAATTGGAGAAAAATTTCTTCCGTTTATTAGCTGATTTGAGCTAAATGAGGAACACGATTTTTCTGAACTGGAAATGGTTCTGCGTGAGAAAAGAGATTGCTGCGAATTAGCCGAACATAAAATTTTATTTTCATTTATTGAGTTTTTTGAGCAATAAGCCTTCTCATATTGTTCACACAAGTCCAAAATTTGCTTTGCTTGCTCGCAGTTTTTGCTTATTTTTTGAAGAATAAAAAGAGTTGTGTTGGTTCTGAATAGACCGATCGCTCTACGTCTCAAACCGTGGAGAAGACATGATTCAATGGTAGCTACAAAAACGATTTAGTTAAAATTAATTTGAATATAATTAAATTTGTCAATAAAAAAATATTATTTTATCATTTAAATAAAATCTCGGACATATTTGAAAAAATAGTTATTTTATAAATTTATTTTTATTAAACAATCATTTTGTTAGAATCGATAAATTAGGCAACGTAAATCCTTGCAAATTGACCGAGGATTCTGATGTAAAAAAAGTACCTAATACCTAGTACCGGTTACGACCTCGGTGTTTTTCTATTTCATTTTAACTCTAACCCCAGGGCTTTTATGCTTTACTAAATTCAACAATTAAAAATTAATTTTAATTAATAGACAAATATTAATGATCAAATAAAATATCAATATTTGAGATTTGTTTTTTTGTCACTATGAAACAGTGGTGATTTGACAGGATCCATGGTAAATTTACGCAATTTCACGATGTTACGAATTTTATTGGTTTTTACATTCTTTTCTTTTTTAACCATTTTTACCAAAAGTTTACATAGTAATTGATAATTTTTCGTAAAATTACGTAAAATTTAATTAATTTACCATTTTTAAAAATTCTTGTTTTACATAAAAAATAGTAAAATTACCTTTTTTAAAGTTAAAATGCGTAATTCAACCAAAAATTACGTAAATTTACCATGGATCCTTATGCCAAAACACTACTGTATATTCTTATTAGAATTTTTATTGCAATTTTTATTTTTTATTTTATTTAAATGAAAAATTCTGTCATCGCTTCTTAATTTTGAATAACATGGTTATGATTGTAAAAATTTTATTTTTCTTTTCTAAATTATCTAAAATTCGATTTAAAATAATCAATTAATTAGCAAGTATTTTTTTAAATTCTTTCTTTCAACTGGAAAGTTAAATGAAACATTGTTTGTTTCACCTTTTAAATCTGTAGTACAAAATCCAGATTTTTATAAAAATATTCCTAAACTAAGAATTTTTGTATGAAAATCTACATGAACCTTTTTAAGGCATTTAATAAAGTACCACACACAAGAATCATCCGTAACCTTTATTTAATGATATGTCTCTACGATTTTGTGACAAAAAAGAAGCATAGAATGGTTTTTGGTGATATATGTTCATGCTTTAGGCAAGTTTTTGGTGATATTCCCGAAAATTCATTATTATGACCACTATTATTCCTATTTTTATAAATGACTTGCAAAATGGAATAAAAATTTTTCAAAATTATTTGCTGATGATAGTTAAGTTCCCAGCTTGTTAAAAAAACTCCAAAGATATTGCTAATTTACAAAGTTTTGTTGACATTTTGGTCAAACGTGGCTTTTGGAATTTTATGAGGAAAAAAATTGCTGTAATTCACTATAGTATTATCGATCAAAAAACAGTTATTACTAGGCTGATTGGGAATGCAAAGTGATTGAGGCAACTGAAGAAAAAGACCTTGTATTTATTCTCAGCAACGATTTTAAAAATTCAGTTAAATAACTGCTAATTGAGTTTCTAAATCAAACGGTTATATTAACTTCCAGATATGGAAATATTGAAGCTATATTTTCTTAGTTAGACCTCATTTAAAGTTTGATGTTCAATATTTGAATCAATTTTAAAGAAGGACATAAAAGCATAAATGGGGTCTCCATAAGAGCGACTAAACTAATTGAAGAATTGAAAAATTTGATCTATGAAGATCACCTTAAAAAGCTAAACCTTACGAAGGAGACCAAGAAGCGATTTAATTGACAAATCGAAAATTTTACAATACTTTGATTAGGTCAAATTTATTGCATCTTGAATCAAATGTTGGAACATAAATAAAGTAGAAATTATAGTTCCGAAAAACAGCTACAGCAAAGTATGGTTATAAAGAAATCACCGGGGGAATCAAAAAACGATTCGTTATAACGTTACTTTACTGAAGTGAGAAATTTGCTTCACATAGGTGTGGGAAGTCGATTCCAGAAAACTGGTTCGAAACAGGTTTGTGAAACCGGTTTGATTTAGGAACCGGCTCAAAATTAAATAACAGAATATTAAAAAAAAATTAAAATCAGATTTTAATTTTTAATTATCGTTTGATTGAAAAAATTTAAAATTAATTTAGTTAAAAAAATCTTCTTTTTATTCATCTGTTAAACTGGTTCAACTTCGAACCGGTTTCCCACCCCTACCTACACAAGATTTAACTTTTTAACAAATCGAGAAGCGAAAGATTGGAGTTGACATGCTGACAGTTTATAATTATTTTTTATTTATTGAAAATAATTAAAGCATTAGACATGTTATAAGAAAATTTGTAAATTGTTAACTTTACGCAGAATAGTGTGATATAGCGACATATCTGTCGATATCACTGGTAAGTTGATTAACTTAACCATGAGCGTTAACAAGGAGCATAAATAGCTGCTTCATTATTTTTTTTCGAAAAGTCTAAAAATTTAGAAATTTAATAATATCTAATTAATAAATGTATTAAATACACTTATTTAAAAAGAAAAATTTAATTTTTGCTATGAATTTCAATTCAAAATAATTTTTTGAAATTAATCTAATTAAATTAAAAAAATAATTACTTTCAGCAAATTTTTTCTACAGCTAAATACTCTTGACAGTAAAACAATGATTAAAAAAACTAATTATTTGCAATAAAAATGAACTTAAATTAATTAATTTCAATATTTAAGTAATATTTTCTCTCATTAAAAAGTGTGATCAAGAAAACGTGAAAAATACACATTTTTTTGGCGTCAGGTTTTTAATAAGCAAAAATTTGGCTCATTTTATTTTTTTAAAATTGATCGAGTAATTGGTCATTAATTCGAAAAAGAAAAGAAAAAAAATATAAAGACAATCAAAAATTTTTCTGAGCTAAAAAATAAGGTAAAATTGAATCATATTTGAAATTTTAAAAGCGAATTTCAAAAAAATGAGGATAATATAGAGGTTTGAAGATTGAAGAAAAACATCATATTGAAGATTTGGAATAACCAGTAGCTGGAAAGACGTAAAAGTAAATTTATTGAATTACCATAAATACCAAGTCATTAAAATTTGGTTTACAGAAAGAAAAATTCTCTTTATTTATATATGATGTAATGTCTTACCAAATGTCTTTTTGATTAACAGGTTCAAATTAAATAGATTTTTTTTACATTTGAATTTGATTTAATGAAAAAATAATAATAATTAAAAAAATGTCAATACATTTTCTTTGTCCTACTAATAAAACCTTTAATCTGTTGATAAAACTAAAAATCTCTCAAAAATGCATTTTGTTCAACGTATAATTTAATTAAAGATTCATTTACTTTTTATAGATAAATATATTAAGTGAAAATTAAAGTTTTTAGTGTCGTTAAAGATTTATATTCAGATTAAATTTGCATCTTAAAAAAAAATTTTTAATATTTTTTGTAACTATATATTAAAAAACACTATTTTTTGATTAAAGTAAATTTCATATTGAATTTCGCTCAAAAATGTCAAACAAGTATCAAAAAAAATTCCATGATTACTAATGATTTTTAGCATAAAGGAATCAATATACTTTTTGAAATTTTTGGATAAAAAAGGAGTTTAAAAACCATCTGATCCTTCTAGTTTTAATAAAAAATATCAATAATATTTAATCAAATTATAAAGTTAAAACTATAATAATTAAATCAATTAAAAAATAGCTCTGTTTTAAAAAACACTTATTCAATTTTTAATTACTAAATTCAATTTAGCAATCTAATTGAAAAAATATATGAACTTCAAGATTAAAAAATACAGTGCTGCTACGATAACTGTATTCTGCCTAAATTTACCAAAATTTACGTAGTTAAGCGTAAATTCATGTAAATTTTTCTTAATTGTTGAGAATTTTTTATTTTTTTTAATTTCTCCTTGTATTAATAGATATTTGATTAAATTATTTATTTATTTAAGGAGCAATTAAAAAAAAAATAAAAAATCCTTAACAACTCCTGACGATTTTAATTTCTATATAAATTTACGTGAATTTGCGTTAAATTGGTTAAATTTAGGTAGAATACAGTTATCGTAGCAGCATTGTAAATAAATGATTTTTTTACGTGATCAAATTTTAAAGTGAATTTTTATCCAAAATTATTTACTTCTCAAGTTTATCTAGCAATTTCAAAATTTTTAAAAATTTAATATTTCAATTCAATTATCAGTTTAATCAAATTTTTGAAATAAATTCAAGCTTTACTTACCACATAATGTTGTAATACAAGAATTGTCTTCATTTATAAACTTTTTGGTAACTGCAATCTCCATCAATTGCTTGCACTCTTTTTTCACATTTTTTAGGAGACGCTCACGATTTTCTTTTTCTTTGAAAAAAAATTAAGTAATTTGTTTTTTAAATAAAAGTTGACCACTATTATGTGAACCGAAATAAATTAGCGAACATTACACAAATAATGGACAAAATGGCGAGTTTAAATACCTTCTATAATGCTCGACATTTCTGATTCTAAATAAATAAAAAAAACATTTGGAACAGGTTGAAGGATTTAGGATAAGGCATGAAATAAAAATATTTTAAATCTAAACATTTAATTTAGTCAAAATAATACAAAAAATGTACTCAAATATATTTTTCAAATAACCGAACATTACTTTAGCTATTTTTAGATTCTTGTGAAGATTGAATTGAACTAAAAAATTTAGAAAAATAAAGATTTTGAAGAAAAATTCTTTTAACAATATTAAGTATATATTTTTAAGTTCTGAAATAGTAAAATTCAGCTTGCATCAGAATAAAAAATTATTTCCTTATTTTTCTCCCCCTCTGATTTTCAATATCACACTCGTTTATTGTTGGAGCTTTCAAATGAATTAAAATAATACATAGCTGTAGCATAATTCTCTAATTTTTACCATCTTCTAATTCTCATCTTGTTTTGTCTCGTTTTATTTCTGATATTATTTTGAATAAATTTTTTAAAATATCGATTTTTCTCCACTTTTTTGATAAAAAAAATTCCTTTATTATAATGGAATGCAATGTATTGCTACATAAGTATATTTATTACCGTAATGACATCAAAGAAAAGATCGAAAAAAAATTTTTGCTTATGCAAAAAAATGAAAATCTTTTTAACATCTTAATTTATTACTTTTTAATTTCAAAAACTAATTTAAAGCCAAAATTGCTTAAAAGATTTTATTTCCCTTTTTTTTTATTTGCGTTATGAAATATGATATAATACGTGGATTCAAACAATTACTTTAATTAGATCTTCATTTTAATGAGGACTCAAATTTAAATAAAATGTTCCCATCAATACGATGGTGTTTTAACAATCTTTAGTTTACCCAACTTAAAGTAAAAAAAAATATTAAAATCAAAATTAATTAAATAGTTCATAAATTAATTATTAATAAAAATTTGAGTAATACTATTTTTCTGAAAAATAATTTCCATTTTTCAATTTTGACTTGCTAAAATTATTGGACACGCAATATTTTTTCGACTAAAATAATATATTTAAATTCTGTAAATTAGTCAATCAATTTAATTCACTCAATACTTTGACACTATCATGAAATGCCTATCTTTTAAATATTCACGTTTTAAAAAAAAATAAGTATAAGCATATTCTTTCTTTCACCAAAAAAAAATTACTTTTTTTTTTAATTAGAAATTAACAAATATGTCCTCAGCATTTAATATTAAATATTATTTGGCATCTTTATTCAGATTTTTTTAACAAAAAAAATTCAAATTTCACTTCAATGGTGGGCTAACAATTCTAAAATTTGTAAAAATCAATATGAGCATTTTGATTAAAATTTGCGAAAAAAATAAATAAGAGATATTAAAATTTAAATAATGTCTGAGATTGATTTTACCTAAAGTTTAATTTTGTATTTTTATTATTACGAAAACACCTCTTGGGTAATAAAAAAAAAGATTTTGTTATATTAAATAAAAATAAATTTCAGTATTTAATAAAATAAATGTGTATTTTTTTAAATATTTGTGAGTTATTTATGTATATTTAAATTAACAAAGGAATACTAATTTAAATCTAGTAAGCGATGAAATGCCAAATTTTTGGATCTTGGACCCTTTTTTTAAATCTCTTCCATGAAAGAACTAAATTAGAATAAATATTTTTAACTTTATAAAAAATCATTTCATTTAAAAGAATTAAAAATAAAATTTACACCAAAAATTTAAATGTTTGAGTTGCAAAAAAAATATATTGAATAAAAGAAATAGACGTGATTCAATATAAAAATATATTTGGCACTTCTACTTTCGTCAAAAACTGTGAAGTAATACAAATTAACCTTATACATTAAGGTGTATTAATGAAAAAAAAACATTTGTAAATAGTAAGAGTTACCGATAGAAACAAGGAATTAAAAAGAATTGATTTTTTTTGAATGAGATAATTTATTTAAAAAGATAAACCAAATTAATTAACTGAAGGCTAAAAATAATTAAGAAAAATATATTTTTTCAGGTTTTATTTTTTCGATTTTTCTTGACTTGGATTGATTTTTTTCTCTTATTTAAAAATTTAAAAAAAATCAAAAAAAAATGAAGTTTTCGCAATATTAATTTAATTTTTTTTTTTAGCAGCATCAAAAGATGCTAAATTTAAAAGTTTTGTAAAAATAAAAATTTAATGAAAAAGATTAATCGACAAAGTAATAGATAACTCACTGGCTTTTTACAATAAAATTTCTATTTTAATTTATTTTAAATTGTTTGAGCTTCATTGGCAATTAAATTAAATCCAATTGAATCTAAAATTATAAGTTATAAGACAACCTAAAATGGAAATGTTTAATGAAAATAAGATGAAATTTCTTTTTTGAATTTGCTTTTGAAATTGAATACCAAAAAATGCCCAATTATGCACTTAAGTCATAAAAACATAGATGGAAGACAGCTTAGAGAATTTGAAGCGAAAAAATGATTATTTAATAAAAGATGATCTGATAATTTTTTAAATTTTTATCTAAATGTTAGATTTTTTTCATAATTGATTTTTTTTTGAAATTAGAATATAAAATAAAACGATAATATTACAAAAAAAATTATCGATTTTCCATTTTTTTAAGCTTTTTAATTTTTTATTTTATATCATTCGCTACTAATTTTTACACGATAGAAAAAATTTTTGTTTTATGTTTTGTTAGCTTACTCGACAAAAATTAGACATTATACCATGTTTGAATTAAATCAAATTTAGTCAAGAAAATTTTTTTTATATTGATCAGAAGAATGAAAGATTATTATATCTTGAAGTATCTGATTTATTTTAAATCGAAAAAGTTTGAATTATATGATCGATTCTGATAAAAGCAAAACATCTGTATTAACAATTTCCGTTTTTATGCCAATAAAAATAAAAAATAATCTCGCATTTTAACTGCAGAGAAATCATCAATTTCATAAAATTAGGCAAGGGTGAAGTTTAAACCAAAAAATTTGGAAAATTAAAGAATAAATTGATAATTTTAAACATAAAATTCATAAAAATTAAGAAGAAAAGTCAAAAACTTAACATTTAGTACTGTTTCTATAAATATTTGAATTATTCTAAATAAAAAGATTTTTTTAATTTTTTTCTCATTTAACAAATAGTAAAAATTGCTAAAGATTTATTTTACAATAATTGCTAATAATTGATAATAAAACATATTTTGCCGAAGTTTTTGCTCCAAATTTCATCGCTGCTAAAATTAATTTAAATTAAATTTTTGATTTTTTTGCAATTAGATTTATCTGATTTTATTAATTAAAGAAAAAATAAAGAGTTATCACGATGAGTGAATTTTTTCTTTCCCAGAGCTCAAGGATTTCATCAAATAAAATATTTCAAAATTATGTATTAATTACATATAAATCTAGATTTAATCGCGAATTTTTTTTTGCTCTTTGCATCTACTCTTAGAAGACCTTCGAAGGTAAAGGATATAATTTTAAACAAATTAAGATTTAAATTGAAGCTTTGTAGTTTTTAATTTATTTCGCTAAAAGAAAAGCCCAATGGATGATATTTTTTTTCTATAAAAAAATTGAAAAATTTAAGTTTTTAATCAATGGCCAATTCATTATTTTTTTACTTCTAGAAAAAAAATCAAAATTAAATTAATCATCTCCCCAATTTAACAGATCAATAAACAAATTTTCTTTATTCGAAAATTGAAGCCTAAGAAAATGTGGATGATAATTCAAACAAATTTCCCTTCATCAAGCATTAATTGTGCAATTAACCAAAGAGAAAATTTATATCAAAAAAATTAAATGAGTCGGTTTAAAATTCTTTTTCTGTAATTTTTTCAATTAGAAAAAAATAGAAGAAAACGTCATTTAAAATATCTTAGTGGCAGCAGTACAATTTTAGATGTTAGAAAAAAATCAATAATAATTGACAATTAAATTTCAAAAAATTAATTTTCTAAATTTTAAAAATAGTACAGAGTACAGAATTGCCAAATTTCAAATCGGTAAGTATTTGAAACTGAACAGCAAAAAAAATAAAAATTTAAGTCAAAAAAATAGTCATCTGCACAATTTAGACGGCATGGTAAAAACTAAACTACCCAAATACATTTAGTGAATATTTAAATTAATTTTAATCTGCACCTTTTTCTAAACCCCCTTTCTCTTCGTCAAAATTCTCTACGAGTACTTGCTTGTAAAGCTTATTTTTTTGCATGAATTCAACTTAACCGATTTATAATTCGAACTTAGAATTTTAAATTAAAATTAGCAGCCCCTTTTTGATTCAAATTCATCAACCAGCATAAAAGATGGTAAAAAGCTATTTTTAAATCCCATTTAATCGCAGACATCTAATTCAATTAATACTTAAAGGGTATTGATATTAACCATAAGAATGACCGTAAAGTTAGAAGATTAGCTCCAAGAAGCAAAGATGTCTATCTATTACTCTTGGTCAAGGTAAACTAAAATTGTCAATTTTGTTCCTAAAAAGCAATCGCTAATTCATTGTAGCTTTACAGATTTTTGGCCCGTCGCTCTGGTTCCAAATTCAACAAAATCATTTTAAGACGTTTGTTCATGAGCAAAACCAACCGTCCACCAGTTTCGATGGCCCGCTTGGTAAGCATCAATTTATTGAACAATCAAAATCAATGATGATTAATTAGTTCTTGCGGATATGGGATTGATACTAATGATATCAAAGACTAAAAAATCTGAGAAAAATTAAAATTTTAAATTAAAAATTTATTTTTAAAAAATTGAATTTTTTAGGTTAGAAAAATGAGCCAAAAAGATCGTCAAGGTAAAACGGCCGTCGTTGTTGGAACCATTACCAACGATGTTAGACTATTTGAAGTTCCAAAACTATCAGTAAATAGACTTTTTGTTGTTGATAACTTTCAGTTGAGGATTAAAAATGATGAAATCTAAATTGCGGATATGGGATTGAAATCTTAATGAAACCAACATTTTCTGATTTAGTCCTAGCTGAACTTTTTAAGGTTGATTTTTAATACTTAACAACAACACTAGGTCGTTGCTTTGCATGTAACTGAACAAGCTCGAGCCAGAATTCTAAAAGCCGGAGGTGAAATTTTGACTTTTGATCAATTGGCTTTGAGATCACCAAAAGGTGAAAATTGTGTCTTGCTGTCGGGTCCACGTAGCCAAAGAGAAGCTGTTAGACACTTTGGACCAGCTCCGGGCACCAGACACAGCAACACTAAGTAGGACAATGAAATTTTTGTCAATTTATTTAATTAATTTTGTTTTTTAGACCATACATCAAATCGAAGGGACGTAAATTCGAAAAAGCCAGAGGTCGTAGAGCTAGTCGTGGTTTCAGGAATTAAAATAGTAATTTGTCATAAAATTAGTATTTTAATTTAAAAATAAAAATAAACCATTTAAAAAAATAATTTTTTTCCTATCCCGTAAGATCGACTTTTTTTATTTCTTTAAGTGGAAAATTTTCAGTAGAGTTTATTCACCAAGCTATCAAAATTGAATTAAATTTATATTTTAATTTTGAAAACTATAAAAAATTAGCAAATTTTTCTTGCTATTATTTACATAATTTTTTGACAGATTGTTTTAAAAAAATAATTATGATCAACCAGTTGATGATAAAATTTAAAATATTTTTGAGCTTTAATTAAATTAGTTAAATGAGTCTTGATTAAAATAAAACATAAAGGAAAGACCAAGTATAACCACAAATTTAATTTAAACTAATGAAACCATTTACATTAAAAAAATAGATACTAACATTACGCTATTGTTTTAAAATATATTTTAACAAATTAAAAAAAAATTATTTGATAGCACAAATTACGTAATTTCCTGAAAATGATTTAAAATCTACAAGGAAAAAACGTGTTTTTTGATTTAAATAATCTAATTCCAAAAAAATCCTATAAAATAAAAAAATTAGTTAAGTCAATGAAAATTTATCTTTATAATTACAGACTACATTTTTAAACACTAAATTAAGTCATCTTTTTTTTGTTAAAATAAATCTAATAAACAAAGATATTGTATACATAATTTGTATCATGCTGACAGCAAATCTTAAAAAAATAAGTAAATATAGTTTATATAATCGTCAACAAAAATAACGAATATTTTTTCACGTTAAATTTTTTTTTGTTTTTGAGCAAAAAATTATGGAAAGAATTTTTACAGTGGACAAAACCACATAGCCGTCGTTTAATTATTTGCAAAGTTTTTAAATAAAACAAAAACCATATATTCTTTCCTATTTTTATTTTTGAATTTTTTTAAAAAATAATTAAAACATAGATACAAAAATATTTATTTATTTTTCTTTATTAAAATAATTAAACAACAAAATATCTTTCTGGCTATAATTTTTATTTTGTTTTATTCTATTAATTTCTCTTTGTCATTGGATCCGAATTCAGTTTAGATGTACATTTTGTTTATTTACAACTTCTAATTTAAAAATGAAAAAAAAATTTCACTTGAACTAATAATTTTCCCATCACCAAAATAACTTTCAAATCTCTAAACAAAAGTATTATTTTTAAAAAAAATAAACAAATATTCTCTAGAATTCGCATAACAGCTATTTGAAATTTTCTGATTTAGTCATTTCAGCCAAATGAACCAAATATTCTTGAAGATTGTCTTCAGTGCGCTCCGACACGAATCGATAATTCAAAAGACTAGACTGGATGGAACCAAAGCTTTGATCTAATGAATTGTTTTGGTTCAGACATTGATTTTGACCACTAGGTATCGATTTGTCAACGACTTCGAATGCTTTATCCAATTCTTTAAGTTGGTTGTTTTTGTCGAACAGCAATCGACGTCGACCAAAAGATAATTTTCCCATATCGTAATCGTCCTCATCACTAGACATAACATTTTTCATATTTAAAATTTTATCAACAAGATCTGAATTAGTCTTGGCAGGACTTTTAACTTGCTTGAACTGAGGATTTGATAAGAATTTTTTTTTAATCTCCCTCAACTTTTGTTTGCGTTCTGTTCTGACTTTTATCGGAGAAAAAACCAAATGTGAATCTTTTGAAGTTTTAGATTTACCAAAATAACGTGGCTCGCTATAAAAATCTGCTTTAGGTCTGAATGCAAAAGATTTTGGTGAATTACAAATAGACAATGACAGCGATGAGCTTGAAGTACTCGCCGATGAGCTTGATGAACTTGTTCTACTGTTTCGCAAAGCTGGTGCAGTGTCTGATTCGTTGGAAATGAGCGATGATTCAGAATTTTCTTTCAAATCTCCAGCAAATTTTGTCTCAAGGGGCAAACGTCGTTTTTTGGTTTCATTTTGGGTCTCTTTTATGCAATGTGAATGTGAATCACAAAGTTTAGGTGAAAATTGGTAAGTTTTGGAAGCGTTGCAGTCTTCGTCATCGGTTAATTCTTGAATTTTAGATATGGTCATGCTTGATGTTGTGATTGGTATGGCTGAAAAATTTAGTTGAGATTGTAAGTTTTCAATTTGAGAGCTTGATTTAGGTCCATAATTGTTTACAAAACTTGGTTCGGTTGTTTGAGTAGATGATGAAACAGTGCTTGGTTCGATCAGTGTATCGTTGGCAAAAGCTTCATTAAGATCAGCAGGTTTTTTTGGTTGTTGTGGACATTTTTTATGGACTAATTCGATTGTATAGTCAGCATTGACACCACTAGCCGGTTGTGACAAATTTTCAATCAACAAACTTAAGTTATTTCTCTCATTTTCATTCCTTGTTAAAAAAAATGAACTTTTTTGTTTTTTATTTAAAATTTTACGAAATCAAAATTAACAAAATTTAGCAGGTAGTTGAAAATAGATCAATTTCTAATTTTCAGTCAAAAAGTTTGATATAAAAATTAACAGATAGTATAAAAAGATTCGGTAATGAAAGTTTACATCAGAGCTTATATTTTTAATAATTTAAATCGAAAATAAAAAAATTTAGTTAGCAAATATTAAAACATTTTTTATTAAAAAATTCAAAACATTTTTTTAGGTGCAGGTGGCCATTTTAAAATTTCCAGAATTCATTTAAGAATCTAGCAATTCTACTTGAATTTAATTGAAAAATAAAAAAAAATAAAAAAAAATAATCTATTGTTTTATTGTAAATAGAGCCTAAAAATTGAAATTAAAATAAAATAAATCAATTTTTGTCTCAAAAGTAAATTAAAAAATTATGCTGACATTTTTTTAAATGAAAAAAAATTGAAAAAAAGCTCAAATTTTAATTAAAATTAAAATGACTTTAGATTTTTTTAATTAACTATAATTACTTTTTTAATAACTGTAATAAATTTAGTTTAAAAATATGCTACATGCATTTAAAATAACTTTTTATAAATAGACAACTTTTGTGATTTGATATAAAAAAAACTCATTTTACATAAAAGACCTTTTTTGGCATGAGATTTATTTCTAAAATTTTAATATAGTTTTTCTACCAATTCTAAAATGATTGATTTCGAAAATGAATCCGCCAGGAGTTTTGTTGAAAGAATGGACACTCAAGTAATTGCTACATAAAAACCAAAAAGAAAGAAAAAGACGCCGAGTATTTTTGGAGTTAATAAGTCATTTTAATAAATTTTATTTTTTATTCGTACTAAAAAAAAATTATTTTTATATTGAAAAATGAATTGTGTTTTTATCAATGGAATACAATAGCTAGAAGTGTCTTTTTATTTAAGAAGTTAATAATTTATAATTTGCTGTTCTTTTGTTATAAACACGAAACCCCCCAAGACCCTACCGGAAGTAACCAAATTTTAAGTTTAAATAGATTTCAAAAAATTTTTAAAAAATATTTGTTTAAAAAATAATAATTTTTAATAAGTTAAAGTAAAAAAAATAAGTTTTGTTTAATTAGACTTTAAAAAACAGCAATATTGATAAATTCATTTTAAATGGTAATCTAGTAGAAATGAAGAATGCCTGAAAATTGTAAAATTTAAAATATCGAATAATCTATGCAAAATGTTAATTTAATTTCAATTTTTAAATTTTTAACTCAATTGGTCAATTTTTTTTAAAACATTTTATAATCAAACCTTATTAGAAAATTAGAACAAAAGTAAAATTTATTCTTTAACATTTTGTTTCGTCAAAAATCATCAATTTAAAAAAACACGCTGCATCTTTAATTTTAACCAAACCTAAATTGGCGCTTAAAATTAAAAAAAAATTAAATTCAGTCTAATTTAGATAATAGAAAATAAAAAAATTGAATTTTTTTAAATCAGTCATTTTGAATATTTATAAGAAATAAATTTCAAATTATATTTTAAAAAATTATTTAAAATAATTACCTAGTTTTTAAGACATAATCTAATTTAGGCAATTGAGTGTTGACATTTTTTAAATGATCCCATCTGACAAGACGCTGTATTTCAGGTAACCTTGCATATTTATTTTCATTTGATTTTAGATCAAAATCGTTTATAATCATGAAAATAAATGGCTCTTTAGAGTTTCGAAAATTGATCATAGTCGAATAAAGAAATTGTTTGATAACGATATTGACAAGTAAAATATCAACATTATTGTTATCATACAACTTTCGAATCAAAGAAAAGCGTCTAGGATTTATTTTTACTTTGAGACGAATCTTTAGATCTGTAATAAAAAATAAATCCTGGTTTAGATTTCCGGATTCATTGAATAGATAACAGTTGAAATTGCTCGTAGACGAATTAGATTTTATTTTGTTCAAAAATAAAGATCTATTCTGTTGATTTATCTTTTTAAAATCGGATTCCAACCATTCCATTTTTAGAATAAAAATAATAATTGAAAATTTTATTTATGCACTTCAATGTTACTTATATAACAAACAGTTTTATTTTTAATATTAAAATTTAGTTAACATTTGGCGTCTTTAGAAATTTTCATTTAAAAATCAGTCTTTGCTGACAAGTTACCAGTTTATGAAAAACTTTTATTGACATTTACAAAAAATTTGCTTCTGTTACTTATTATTTTAAAAAAATCCCTATATAAAAAAAATTAAACTAACTTTCTTACGCTTAATACGATTTTCTAAAATAAAAAAGAGAAAACTATACTCCGAAAATCGACCGGAGAAAAATATAAAACTTAATAAATATAAAAAATTAATAGACATAAATTGAATTAAGCCTTAAAATATTTATTTGGTTTACGTAATTGCTATCTTAAATTTCTTTCTTTCTTGAACTGTACTTAAAAATGCAGTACCTTTTATTACTTATATTTTATTTTAATTTAATTTACTGGTTACTTTCATTTTAATAATAATAATAATAATAATAATAGACTACAACAGGTTAACTGTAGAGTAAGCTATTGCTTGCTATGGTAGAAATTTTTGCACCTTGAAGGCTCCTGAATCGTCTACTCTTTTCTAGAAGAGGTTTTTGCTTCTGGATGTGATAGTCTCTGTTGTTAAATTGTTCCAATTGTCAATAACTCTATTCAATAGAAAATGTTCTCTGTAGCCATTCTTGGTTAACTGCTCTCCAAACTTGCTAGTAATGATGATGCCTAGGTCCCGTTCTCTTTCAGTTTGATTAAGTGGTTTCCCTTTCGTTTTTAAGCTAATTGAAAAGTGCCTGTTATTGAACGCCATGAATTTGCATTTATCATCATTGAACTCCATTTGCCATGTGTTTGACCACTCAATCAGTTGAACAATCAGTTACAAAATTTTATTTTTATTTTCTTTTAAATCTGAGAGAACTAAAACTCCGTAAAACTAAAAAATAAAATGAACTGTCTAAAATTCAAATCTTTATTGTCTGAAATGATTTTTAAAAAAAATTATTTTTTTTTCTCCCATTTTTCATGTAAAGAGCCCAGAAAAATTTTCTGATTATTAATTAATTAGTGGACTTTAGATTTCTCAAAAATTGCTATTTAAATAATGTGTTTCTACTTATGAAAGATTAGTTAATTTTATTTTTGCATTAAATATCGTAATTTATGGTAAAATCGTCCAGAATGCTTATATTGATATCTTATTTATAAATATAAACTTAACTGAGAATCTGGTCTTTTTTTTTTGACGTGTAACTCTTAAAAAATTTTATACAGTTTCAGAATATATTCTATTTGGGTTTGTGGAATAATTTTAGGACTAGATTTAAAACAAATAAAAAGGCTAAAATTTCACCTTTTTCTAAATTTTCATTTCAAAAATAATTTTTTGTTACAAAAAGACTCGAAATTGTGACGTAAATTCAATTGTGTAATTTTTATTTTATTTATTTTTCCTAAAATAACATCAGGTCGATACAGGTATTCAAATAAATAAAGATTTTAAAAGAAACAGCTTGATGTTTTAATTTTGCTTATTTTACTGATAAAATATTAAGATAGTTAAAAAAAATTCGGGAAAAATTTTATTTGTATATTATTTCAAAATTCTATCAGCTAAAAATCTAAACAATTCCGAACACTTATTCCATAAAGAAAATATTAGAAAAATCAGTGCTGCACAATTGTTTTACTTCCTCTAAAATTTCAAGAAATTTAAGAATTAAAAAAAATTAACTTTTTTAATAAACTTGCCATCTATCATTGTTAAATTTGCATTCTTTTGACACACAACTACATACACTTCTCTGAGATCAGATTTTTTACAAGCAATCCAATAATCTTTTCCACTTTTGACAAAAATTTCTCCGCTCGGAACACAACTTTTTAGTAACTTGATAAATAACTAAATTTGATTTTGTTTTAAAACAAACCTTTCTAAATCTTTAGACAATTGAGCTATTAATGTCATCAAATGCTTGGGAAGATCTTTAGTTTTATTTAGAGTTGATTTTTGAGCCAAATTCAATCGATTGAAATAGATGTATTTTATCTCTTTTTCCTCTGTACTTTATGAAGCGAATATTTATTAGAAAATGATTTGACACTGTTAATTTTTTCTTACAATATGCTACTTCTTTTTAACTGCTGTTCACAAATTTCTTTGAGGAACAAAACTAAATTCGGAGCTAATATTTCATCAATTTCTTTCAATAGGCTCAACTTAAAAGCTTTACTAGTTGGAATGAATACAAAAAAAGTCATTCTAGATAAATTATAGGGAATAAGATAAAACTGTTCCGGATCTGGCTTATCCAAGTAAACTCTTTTAAATTCAAAATATTCTTGGTCAAATAGATCAATTGAATTCTCCAAATCGTTTGACGTAGAAGGATTTGTCAGACTATTCATTAAGTTTTTGGTGCTATCATCCACCAGAAATTTGGAAGCCAACTGTGATTGCGGAACACTGGTAGCATTTTTACTTATCAATTCTTTTAGATACTGATAAATTGCCGATATGTCCTCTTGTTCAAGTCCACTCCTAATAATTTAATAAAAAAATTTTCTTTACAAGCTTTATTCTAGTCTTTTTTTACCAGATAACTTGGTCATTGTGCATTACTACAACTCTTTGAACTAAAGGAAGTTTTTCTTCCAGCAAGTTAAGTAAAGATTGAATTTTTAGATACATATTTCGGTCCAGTGACATAAATTGAAGACCATTAAAAGTATTCATTATATCACAGTCACGAACATTGAGCTTGGTTTCAATATACTAGAAAAATGATAATAAATTTTTTTTTTTTCTAAACAAAAAAATTTACATCATCAAAAAATAATTTCATTTTTTCTTTTAACTCATCTTGACCCATCAATTTGAGGGAATCTCCTATTTTTCCATTAAAAAGCTGATGAGATTAGAAAAGAGTATATTTTTAATTAATTCAAATGGCTCACTCGATAGTAGTTGTAGATTTTTTTTAAAATGGACATGTAAATTTGGTCCGATAACAGATCATTTTCGTATACTTTATCAAGAGAAAATGGCACATTTAAACCGATAACCATCCAAAAATTGTCTCCCAGTTCATTAATTATCATTCGAATTTTCTCAGTATGCACAAATTCACAAGGTTTGCTTGATTTGAAAGTTCTTAAGAAAAAAAAGTATATGCGGTTAAATCAATGTAAGCACACTACTGCGTAAATTTGATCATTCCAGCGCAAAATCCTGCTGTTCTAATTTGCTTTTCGATCTTCTCACCCGGTGGATAATAATAGAATATTTTTTCAGCTTCCTTAAATTTTAGAGTAACAAAAAAATAAAATCTAGAAAATTCTTACTTTTCCCTCTTTTTGACCAAAGTCCGGGTTAAAGATAAAAAAATTGGCCAAGCTTATTTGATTAGTACCGAGTTCATGTCTCATTTTGAAGCTTTTTTTTTAAATATCAATTAATCTTTTGAGTATCATTTACCTCAAGTCATGTGCTTATCAAAATTATGAGCAATTTATGAAAAATTAAATAAAGATTTATTCAAATATTCATAATTCCTTATCTGATTAGTGAATTTTAGATCAGTGTGGAAAAAGATAGTTGGTTTGATTTTTAAATTATTATATCAAGCTTTCTTTAGGAATAAAATTTTATTTATTTATAACAAGCTTTAATGTTCCATCAAGTTGGTGTCAAATTTTTGGTCCAAGCAAAATGTTACGTTTTATATGATTTTTCATTTTTGTTTTTAAAGAAACATATTTTTTCTAATTTTAAATTGTGTAAATTTAATAAAAATTCAAATTATGACCCAAAAGGTATCGAAAACGCTGAAAAAAAGTGAAAATAAACCAAAAGGTATGAGAAAAAAACTTTAAAATTTCGGTTCTTGTAAAATTTAACGAATTTAAAGATCAAGTAATTGATGGCAAAATACCACAAAAATCAATTAGAGAATTTTTCACCAAAAATCAGACCATTAAAAATCAAGAAAATATTGAAAATGTGAGTGAACAAAGCGAGAGTGAAAATTTGTTAAAACAAAAATATTTTGATGATCTTGTAACGAGTACGAAAAAAAAGATGAATAAAAAAATAAACCATTTCGCATATGATATTAATTATGTGATATTTGAAAATATTGCGGCAAAAAGAAAAATTGTAGCCAGAAGGAATCATCATTTGAATAAAATGAAGCGTTTTAGTGAAAAAAAAGTTAAATATTAATTAAAGTCGACTTTATTCGAAGTAATTATTGGTAAATTTGTTATTTGTAAATTTTTCTTTACAGTTTTTATGTTTTGAAATTTTAATTCAATGTAAAATAAAGATTGTGGTACATTTTTAATATAATTTTCTGATATCTAATTGTTTTATTTTAATGAAAGAGCGAACTAATAGATATAAAATAACGGTAAATCATAAAATGGAATAAGAATATTAAGAAAATTTAATCAAGCAGCAACAATATCAAGTATTTTTTATAAATAAAAAATAACTTGAAGAAAATTACAAAAGAGAAAAACATTGTTCCAAAGATGGATATTTCGTTATTTGAAAAAAAATTTCTTATGAAATAAAATGATGTCTAAGTATCAATTTAAAAATAAGGGCCATTTTATCGAACTTTTGACATTCTAAATTTCATTTAAGTTTTACAAAATTGAACTGCATTAATTGAAAACAAAAAATTCACGAATTCTTATCTTAAATTATACATGACAGGAATTTTTGGAAAAACTTTTAATTTTTTTATTAAAAATATTTAAATTGAATAAATTATTAAAAACATAAAAAATTTTAAATAATTAGGACCTTAATTTAATCAGAAATATATTTTCAATAAATTGACTAACAACAGAATTTAATGAAATTACCTAAGATTGCCTTTATTGGATAATCATAAATTAGTCAATAATTTCTTCATTATAACTTTAAAACATAATTACTTTTAGTCTTTCAAAAGTCTAAAATTATCAATTTTTTTTCACATTATACAATTATTAAATTGAAATATTTGTTCAAATTATATTTTATAAATAAAAGCACACTTAAAAAATTGAACGAGAAAAGCAAAATAAAAATAGCTTCTATTTAAATTGACAAGAAGATTTCGTTAAAAAATGCAAAGATACTTAAAGAATTAGTTTAAATTGGAGAATTAACCCTCAGTATTAAACTATAACTTATTGAAGAGCTTCAAAATTAATTAACTAAAGTCAAACTAAATTTATTAGATTAAAAAAAAATAAAGGAATTTTTTTTCATTTGTATGACACATATAAAAAAAATTTGAATATTTTAGAACTCAAAAAAATAAATAAGAATTAGAAAGAAAGCAATAAAAAACGAAGCTAGATATTTTGCTGAAATAATTTTAATGAAAATTCCATTTTAAACACCCAAGAGGTGCTTATAAAATAAAAGAGTTATCGGGTAAACTTGACAAACATACTGTTGTAGGCTAACTAGCTTATTATTAGCCATTTTAATAAAAGAAAGTGTGAAGTTTACAATCTTAAACAACAGTATTTTGCCATAAACACTTGTTCATCAACCAAGAACCACACCCAAAAAATCCTCTTTTAGCATTTGCTTATAAACATACTTAAGTATAATATCTTCAAGCCACCAACTTTAGTAATTAATAAAATATAAATAATAACTAGGGAATAATAACTAAGAAGTGTAATGTTAGCTACGAACTGACCAGTTCATTAAGCCGCCAACAATACCATCAAAACTTTTCAGCATAATTAGCACACTTTTTGCTGAAAAACATTTCTTACTTTTTAAAACAATCGTAAACTCTTTAACACTAGAAGCACCAACGAGTCAAAATGACTCTTTTTCGATTTTTGGCCGCTAAAATCTAAGTCAATTTTTGCTATTTGAGCAAATTTTTTTTTTCTCAGCATAAAAATTAGAATAACTTTCTAAATTAACTAAATTAGTATAAAAAAAATACTTCCTTTGTACAAAATCAAGTATATACTTCTAGAAGCACTAAAAAGAGTCATTTTGACTCGTTTTTTAATTAGAATTTTGAATTTATCTACAAAATCAATGGATGAGTCATTTAATATTTATAAAAAGCATACAAATCTTTAAAAAACTGACTCAAATCCTAATACTTAAACGAAGATAAGCAAATTTAAAAAATGCAAAAATCATAGTTTGCGTATTTTACATGAAAGACGAAAAATTGGTTCAAAAAGGAATGAATTCATTAGAAGATAAAATTTTTGCAAGATACTTTTTTTTAGCCAAATTTTTATTTTTCCTCAAATAAAATTAAGCTTTGAATAGATTTATCCAAATAATAAATTATTATCCATTTTTATCTATCAGATTCCATTAAAACAAGTCATTTTGATTCGTTTTGGTACTTCTAGTGTTAAAATGCTTAACTTTTTAAATAAATAAAAAAGTTGACATAAAATTTAAGTCAATTTAGCCCTCGTTTTTTTTTTAGATCATCACACTTGGGTTTGTTAACAGAATTATTAGACTCTTGATAGTATCAAACTTAAATTAAAAAAATATTTACAATTTAAGTGAATAGCTTTAAGATCAATTTTAATCTCATAAAAAATAATAATCTAACAATTAAAAATTTTTGCTTACTATTTTATCTAAAAATTTTAGTCGGCTTTGAAATTTTACCAATCTTGAAAGACAACTTGTCTCCACTAATGTCTTCATTTTCAAAGCTAAATAGATCAGATATGGAAAAAAGTGTTTACAACCGACTCCAATCGCTTAGTAAAAAATTTTTACTGTTAGATTATTATTTTTTTATTTTTATAAAAAGCAATAAGCAAAAAAAGTATCATAAAGGGTTAGGTTAAAAAGAGTAATAGCAAGAGAGTTGAAAATGAATAAAAAAGTGCAACTTAAAAAAAAACTAAAATAAATCTTTAAATTTTTTTTTAATTTAAATTTATGAATTAGATCTAGAAAATAAGCTAACAATGGTTCTACCATTACTATATTTTACATGTATATACCAAATTTTACGTAAAATATGGAAAATTAACCTTTTTAAATTTTTCTAAGCGATCAAAATTTAGTATTTAAAAAAATAAATAATAAATTCGATTTTTTCTTTGGAGATTTTTGTTTTTACTTAAATTTTGGTTTAAAAGAAAAATTTATCAAGGCTAATTTACCATATTTTCGTAAAATTTGGTAAATACACGTGGTAGCACTATTGTAAATTAAAAAAAATCATAAAAACATTCTCATTAGTTTTTTGTCAAAAAAAATCAATTTCGTTGAAACTGCTAATTCATATCAATTATAAAATTTAAAATTCCTTTAATTAAATTTAATTCATTTTGTATAAATATAGCTCAATACCAGCATTCTCTCTCAGTCCTCAAAGTTTTTAAATTAGTTTTTCAAGCTCTATCACATTTTTTTCATTATTCTTAAATTTAAAATTTTTGATAATTCTTGATTTCTAATCATAGAAAAGATAAAGTAATAAAGAAAATTTTAAAAAATTTAAAGCATTAAAAATTGAATTTAAAATTTTATTTAATTCTCATTAATTTTATATTTTATGAAAAATAGTACAAATAAAACACATAGTACAGACAATCGCATTCGTCACAAAAATAATATTGAATATTTTAAAACTTAAAAAAATAGCTAAAATTGGAAATAGTTAAATTAAAATTAAACGATTTGATAAATAAGTAAAGCGCATAAGTAAAATAAATAAAAAAATTGTTTAAAAAAAATTAATTTTTAAAATTTAAATCGCTAAAAAATAATTAATAAAAATCACCGGTCGTCATACAAAATAAATAACACATCGATAAGCATTTGTTATAAAGAAATTACACTTCTTCTTCATCGTCAAAATCAATTTTAAACTCTTTCTCTTCATATCCATCATCACTCGTTATTGTAGCAGGTGAATTACCAATTTGTACAGGCACAATTTTTCGCTTAACCGAGCTTGGCCTAGTGTTCCTGAAAAAAAAATTAATTGCCCTAAAATTGAATTCTATTTAAACTCACTTGTTCAATGACAATACTCCATCGTTATAGATCGGATTTACTCCTGGCGGGTATTCTATTATAATTCCCGGTTTTTTTCTAAAATTATAAAATTACTCTCTATCTTTAAAAAAATTCTGCCACAAAAACTTACGATATTTTTTGCTGCTTGTGATTTTGACGCAAACAGAATACGAAAAATACGAGAATTATAACAAGTAAGCATCCGATAAAGAAAAGTAACCAGAACAGCCAGCTTGAATAGAATGGTTTGTAAATGCTGAAAATATCAGTATCATCAGCTCTATTTCGCAGCGGTCTTGGGTCAATAAAACCATGGTCAAACTCGTTCATGAATGCTCTTGATGGCGAATAGTTTTTCCATATTTTCAAAAACAATTCCAAATCTAAAGTCTTTTGCTCTTGTTTGGCTTCGACTTGAATTACTAGGCTATATTTTGTGGAATCAAAATCACTTGACTTAATAGCTAGCAGATCTTGAATGGCAACTTTAACACCATCAGCCTGCAAGATCCTGGGTATGTACTTGGGTCTAAGTGGATTGAGTGAGTGGAACATGATGTCCTGTAAATTATGGCTCTTTAAAGGCATTATAAAGCTGTAATCTTTGTCAGTCAATCTAACAGTGAGCTGAGTTATTGTGTTTTCTGTTTCATCCGAGTATTGACTTGGCGACCAAGCTGACAATGTGAGCACAAACCGATCTCCAATTTGGTAATTTTCTTTCTGAGCTAATTCTTTGTTGATGTAGACTTTTCCGTTCATTTCGTCAATAATGAACAGCTTTGGATCAAAATTTGATTCAAGCATTTGCTGAATCTGACTGTGGTTCGAATGGGACACCAAGTGGTTTGGTAATTTGGTCAAAATTTTTTCATTATTGCGAATTATCTGCAGCATTTCTATCCTAAATTTGACCACTCGTTTTATTTTCCTTTTAATTAAATGAGATTTGGCGTAAAAAATTGCCGACTTGCGGAAAGCGTCCATGTCCATCGATAGTTGGGTTGACTGTTGACTTCTTAAATCCTCGAATTTATACATTCGTTTTTCGGTTGTATTCAAGTTTTTGTCAGAATCCCCTAATTGAACACTGAGGTAATATTCTTGTTCGTCGAATTCGATGAATAGTTTGTCCTTGACGACAAATAATTGAACCATGAGGAGAGATTTTTTGTCCAAGTGAACATTGGGATCAATTCGGTCTCTGCTGGTTGCTTGGATTGTCAACTCATAAATATCTCTCTCTTTTCGTTCCAGTTCATCCATCAAATAAATTTCACCAGTTGTTTCATTTAGTGAAAATTTTCCATCTGCTTGGCCCTCAATTATAAAATATTTAATTTGATTATTTTCAGGCAAACTGTCCCGATCGAATGCTAACGGTAAAACAGTCACCAATGATCCAATATCCAAATTTTCACTTACGTTCACCTTTTAATAATTTAATTTAAAATTGAAATTAATTTAGCCAAATAAGTATTTTTAAGTATTCCAGAAAACTTAACGAATCCTCATTTTTTAATAAAATTATTATAGCTCTATTAAAAACCAAATTCCTTTAATTAAATTTAACATTTAAGCAAAAAAGTAAACGAATTTGTATATTTGCCTAGAAAAATTAAAAAAAGTAGCAATATTTGAAGATAATTATTGTTTTCAATCAAACATGATTTTAAACTTTATATAAAAGAAATCTGAATAGAAATTTTGAATTAAATTAATTTGTTAATTAAATCTATACTTAACCTATCAATCTTAGCTTCCAGCTTTATTTTAGATTGATTCAAAATTTTAAAATTTATAAAATATCAATCAACTAAAAAATTAAGATATGTTTTAAATTTTTGAGAAAAAAAAATTTTTTTTTCAAGCATCAATTCTAATTTTTTCTTAATTTGAAACAAAATCTTTTTAAAAAAAAAATTAGGAAAATAATATTAATGTAATTTTTGTTCCGTTTTTCTAAATTTTGAAAAAGAAAACTTTTAAAAATACAATTCTTGTGCCTTTTTTGAGCGATGGTAAAGTTTAAACCATTTTGCAACAAATCAGAGGAATGCTCCTAAAACTTTCTTAAATATTTTTGTTTATAAAATAATTGAAGATTTTTGTCTGGTTTAAAAATTCTACGGTTAAATGAAAAAATTATGCTTTAAGCAAAATACCTTTAGTGTCTGGTTGTAATTGAATTCTGGCTCATTGTCATCCAAATCGATCACCATAACTTTGACTTTATATTCAGTGGTCAGTTCATATTTAATAGATCGTTCCAAATCATTGACAATTTTATTGTTGCTCTCAGTTTCCTCATTGATCATTATTCCACTATCGGTGCACAAAATCCTCAAATTAAACTCATTCTTGGTCTCATAATCGAAGTTAACAAGCGAATAAACATGTCCAGTAACTGGATCGATTTGGAAATTTCTCCATTCATTCAAAGGGTCTTTGTCGAGCGAGTAGCGAATCACCGATTGTCTGTAGTCAGGATCGTAGGCTTTGACTTCAAAGAGAAGCATGTCCAGTGGAGAATTTTCCATAAAAATGAACTCATTCAGCATTGGACTGGTCACCAGTGGAGCTTGGTCATTTATGTCTATCAAATTGACAAACACCAAACAATCGTCGCTATTTCCGCCCATGTCTCGAGCAGTCACCAAAATTTCATAGGACTTTTCCACACTTGCCAAATCGGCATCCAGATAAAAATTCAGAAACAAAGCCCCGGAATTTTTGTCAATGTAAAACGCTGTCATATTCTCATTCGAGTCCGAATTCAACTCAAACATCCTATCATTAATAGATCTTATAAAGTAGTGGACAGTGCCATTTGGACCCAAGTCGTTGTCGAGTGCGTGCACTCTGGCCAAGTATTTTGGCAAAATGGTCAATTTTTCTCGCACATTAACCCGCTGAACAGGCTCGTCAAAGCGCGGACTCTCATCGTTCAGATCATTTAGCCAAATGGTAACCATGGTCGTATGGAAAAACTCCGGTTTGCCAGGGTTATAGGCCAGAATAGTTAGATTAAATGATTCGGCTCTCTCGCGATCCAATTTAAACGAGTCCCTCACACTAATCAGTCCAGAATTCTCATTTATGGTGAATATGTTCTCGTGACTATTTGTTATCTTGTAGACTATTTGATTGTGCTGTTCGCTCTTGTCCAAATCTCTGGCCCGCACAATTCCAACTTTGGTGTTCATCGGTGAATTTTCGTCAATTCGAAACTCGTATTGGTCTCTGTCGAATAGTGGACGATTGTCGTTCTCGTCCACAATGTTCACGACCACTTTGGCACTTGACTTGAAAACACCGTCCCAAGCGTTAATTACAAACTCGTATTTTGGCTGAGTTTCGTAATCAAAGTGGTCGAATGACTGAATTTTGTAGACCATTGGACTTATTTGACTGAGTCTGAAACTTGACGTGTCCAGGCCGCTTAATGTCAGCTCAATAGGGTTTAGCTGGTTGAGTGCCTTGGCCTTGGCCGAGTCCAAATCTGGATCAATCAATTTGACAAGCAAATTAAGATCAAAAGGCACTGTTTTCTGGTTTTCTTTCATGTCCACTTGGTAAGCTTGTTCGGAAAACATGACCGGGTTGTCGTTTAAATTTCTCAATTTGACTATGAAGCTGCTCGTGCCACTTCTTACTTTGGAAAATGAGCTCATGATTTGACTCTCTACGGCCTCTACTGTAACAACAAACTCCTTGAACGACTCATGGTCAAGCTTTCTCGAGTCTTTGACTTCAATCAGTCCCGAATTTTCATTGATCATAAAAGTGTCATTACAAGTCAATAGTTTGAATTTGAGTTTGACTAGTCGATTTTTGGACCCAGAATTTGGCTCGCTGATTATAGAGTCAAACGAATTCAGCACTCGGGCATATCCCATTTTTGTGCCAGGCTCCGAATTCTCGTCCAAATCAACAAAATCGGGTGTCTTTATTTCAAGACGGTCCGTATTTTGTTGATCAAATGAATAGTAATTTGGATCAATTTTGACTCTTATGGAATAGGATGAGTCCAATTGTTGCGGTGTGCCAAGATCTTGTGCCAGTATTTCCAACTCATACAAATCGTGCAAGTCGTGATTTTTGTCTGTCATTTTTCTCAGGTTAATGAACAAATAGGAGTCTGAGTTTATTTCGAACAAGGCTTGTTGATTGTCTTTTAGACTGTAGGTGACAGTTCCATTTGATCCGAGGTCTGGATCGGATGCGGCAAAGTATCCGATCAGGGTTCTTTCGTTAACGATGGGCAAAATTTTGTACTCTCTTGGAATGGATGGCAAAAAGTGTGGTCTGTTGTCATTCTCGTCCAGAATCTTGATGAAACACTCAACACTTGACTTCAAACGAACTCCATTTATTTCTGAATCTTGAACGCTTAGTTCAAGGATGTAGTTGTCGAATTGTTCGCGGTCAAGATCACCGATTAGGAAAAGGTCGCCAGTTTTTTGGTCAATTCTGAATAGATCGTTTGTGACTTTGATTTGGGTTCGTGTTTTGTGCTCCAGTGTTTTCAGCGAAGACAAACTAAAGTGAAAAATTGGATCTAGAGGAAAATCGGCATCGCTTGCTTCGATTCGGAACAGCTTTTCGCTAGGCGCGTTCTCCACAAGCGAAAAGCTGCACCTTTGCTCTCTGTTCTCTCTGGGCAAGTTTTCAAATTTTGGTTCATTGTCATTTACATTCAAAATATTGATTGTAACTTTTTTGGACGCACTTAGCGGTCTTGATGATTTGTCCATCACGACCACAGTCAACACCAGTTGTTTGTTCAACTCGTAGTCCAGAGATCGAACCAAATAGAAAAAACCCTCCGAGTCAATCTCAACAATGCCAGACTTGGGCACCAATTCAAATGCCAATTGAGAATTGACACCTTCATCAATGTCAAATGCTTTTATCTGATAAAATTTGCTGCCGATCGGCTCGTCCTCGGACAGTGTAAGCTCAACATCCGCCTTGTCATAGAAATTGGGCGCATTGTCATTCAAATCAAACAAAGTTAGTTGAATTTCTTTTTTGGTGCTAATAGCTGGGTCAAAGGTGTTCTGAGCACGAATTTGGATTCGAATTGTCGAGCCAACGGTTGGCAAGTCACGATCCAAATTAGTTCCTTTTGTTTTGTAGATTTTCACCTCTCCACTCTCTGGATCAACTTGGAGTCTAAATGCATCCAAGTTTAGACCACTTACTTGGTCTATGTTATAAGTTATGTTGGAATTGTTGGTGGTTCGGTCCAGATCGAATGCTTTGAATTTTGTGACAAAGCGTTCAATGGCAACAGTGGTTTCATCGTCTTCCAAAATGTTCGGCTCATAATTGTAGCCAGAGTCGAATATTGGAGGGTTATCATTTAAGTCATTTATTGTTATTTTAACAATTAGATTTTCAATAATATTTTCTTTTTCGTCCAACACATCAACACTCAATAGAACTTCATCGGTTTGCTCTGCGTCTATTCTCGCATCACTTGTCGTCCTTACAATTGCGCTTGACATGTTCACTTCGAACCATTTGGAGTACAAATCTTGAGGTGACGAAAATTCATTATTTAACTTATAGTTGAGAATTCGATTGGCATCTTTGGGCTTAAGTTGGATTAGGAATTTGTTTCCGGACGAGTTTTCATCTAGATGTATTTGGATGACTCTTTCTTCAAAAAGAGAGTCGGAATTCGAGTCTATTTTGACAACTAGAGTTGTGCTGCTGCTTAGACTCTCGTTTAGCTTGGATACAGCTCTGATGTTTAGAGCGTAAGAATCTCCGGAGTAGAAGGAGCGAATTTTTCTGGTCTTAACAGCTCCGTCTTCTAAGCCAATGCTGAACAAGTCATTGGGATTCGATTTTGTGTTGTTATTGGCATCTAGTTCGACCACTGAGTCCAAAAAGTACCTAACACCATGGTTGTTGGGATCGACTGCTTTGACTATGTCAATTACATATTCGTTGTCTCTGGACTCGGCTAGGGACCTGCGATACAGAGTTGTGTGTCGTGATCCGCCGGCAAAATGCTCAAAAATGGGCTTTTTGTCATTAGATGGCTCTACAATCACACTCAATTTGAATACATCCTCTAGCTCAGGTCTATCCAAATCAACCGCTTTGACTTCAATTAAGTATTCGCGGAATTTCTGATAGTCCAAATTGTGTCCATCTCGCAAACTTATCTCACCATGGGAATCAATGACAAACATCGAAGTATCCAAGTTGATGTATTCGTTTGAAGACTTTAAATATTTAACAGATACAATTTGTAGTTTGGTTTGTCGGAATTTTGTGGTAACATCCTTATCAGTTACATTCAGTTTGGCAACTGTTTGGTCAGGTCTAAGTGCCTCATTTACATACACTCGAACACTGTTTGCGACACTAAACTCTGGACCATTGTCATTTAAATCGATGACTTTTATTTTAATTTTTAAATTGGTCTTGAGCTTAAACGGATTGCCATTGTCCGAACAGGTCACTATCAAATTGTAGTCTTGTCTAGTTTCGTAGTCAAGAGGAGATGTAAGTTCCAACAGACCAGACATTGGTTCAATTCTAAATTTTTGGCTTATTTCATTTGAGTTTAACTCGTTGTCAAAATAGAAATAGACAGTTCCATTATGGGAAAAGTCCAAATCAGTAGCTTTCAGCAAGTAATTGAATTCATTCGAGTTCTCATCGATTTGGTGCTCAATCAAAGTCTCTGAATCAAATACAGGCTGATTATCATTTATGTCCAAGACACATATATCAAGATCCAATTCATCCTCAAGCTCATCTACATCATAAGCTATGACCTTGATGCTAAAAAAATCATTCATTTCCCGGTCAATACGGCCACCATCCAACGTCTTTAATTCACCGCTTACTTCATCTATTTGAACAAATTTGTTCTCATCTACAACTCTGTATTTAACAACTGCATTTGGTCCATGGTCAGCATCAAAAGCTCGCACGGTACCAAACACGACCTGTTCGGTGGAATTTTCCACTACACAGAATTTGTAATTTGAATGCTCAAATTTTGGCTTGTTGTCATTTACGTCAATTATGTTTATTGACACATGGGTGGTGTATGCGAACAAACCATCGGAGCTAGTGGCACGTACTCTGACACTTCTTATTTGCTTGACCAAGTCAGGTTGATCCATTTTTTCAAAGTCTATTCTCTCACTTGTAGTTCTTAGGACTCCACTATTGGCATCGATTGTGTAAAACGGATTGGTGGTGTTGTTTTCTTCAATAATTGAGTACGCGACTTGACTGGCATCTAGGAAATCTTTGTGATTGGTGTCCGGTATATTGGCCTTAACAGTTAGGAAAGGTGTATTTTCGGGCTGCTCTTCATCAAGATCCACAGCGTAGAAATCTACTGGTAGACCATTTGTTTCGTTAACCCATACACTCATGCTTCCTTTGTTTAAAACATTGATGCGGATTATTTTGCGGCTTGAGAGCGTGTCCTTAAGTTCAAGGGGTCCGTCATAGGCGATTATGGTCAGGATATATGGACTCTCGGAGACTAGAAGTCTTTGTGTAGTGAATATTCCCACTGATCCCCAGTATGAGCTAGTCGAGTTTTGGCTTTGTCTAAGTTCGAATTTGTCATAGGAACCTCTTGGTAAAAATGTGTCAAATTTGTATATAATTCGATCCGGATTCGGATTTTCCATATCAGTTGCCAACACAGTGCCAATTAAGGTATTGGGTCGGATTGAGTCGAGTACATTAAATGTTTCCTCGTTGCCGTTGACAAACCTCGGTGGTTTATTGTTCACAGGAATTACTCGGATGCGGATTTGAGCCCGAGAAACGCCACGGTTCGGATAGACCGGTGCTGGCATAGTGTCGGTAACTACTAGCTCGAGTAAGTAGTAAGATTTTTTCACAATGTCATAATCAACAATCATGTCATCACGAACTTTCAGGATGCACCATGTAATGTGTGGATCATGAGCGTCTAAACTAGTTCGAAGTTCAAATGGATCTGAGGTCTTGAGACCAGTTCCGAAAATACACTCCAGACCTGATGCACCATCTCTGTCAAAAACGCTTATTTTTTGTAAGATCGCACCTCGGGTTTGTTCACCTTCTTTCACCTCAATCAAATTGTCGCTGTGTTTGTCCAAGCGTATGTCAGGTGGATTGTCGTTTATGTTGTTGATCATGATGGTCAAATTCATTCGATCTGAAAGAGATGAATTAGATGGAGCTCCATAGAGACCCGAGTCTTGGACAACTATTTCGCATTTGATTCGGTTGAACTTGTTGAAAAAGTCTAGTTGTTCAGCATAGTCTAATTCGTTGTTGAATATTTGAGTTCGGGTTTTGATAACCTTTAATAATGAGTAAATTAAAAATTAATATATTAGTATTATTATTGAGTAAATTTAAAATTTATTAATTGTTAAAGAAAAATTTCTTTAGATCAGGGGAAATGATTCAACAAGATTTAAAAAAAAAAAAAATTTCTGTAATTTAAATTCCTTTTGTTTTTAAATTTTAAAAAAAAGTCAAAATTTACAGAATGATTATCGGTTTGAATAATTATTAAACAATATTCGGTAAAAAAATTAAAGCGAAAATTTATAATTGGCAAGAATTTAAGGAAAATTTTTTAGAAACGTCAACTCGCTTTTTTTGGAGAAATTGGATAATTTTTGATTTTTTTAGATGTTTTTCCAAAATTTAATAAAATTATTTTTTAAAATATACTTTTAAATTCAAAATGGTTGGTTTTTTTAAACTTAATAAAGGAAAATAAAAATATTCAAAACAAATAAGATAACAAACTATTGTTACTCTTTTTTTTTCCAGAATCCATTAAAATTACAGTAGACAGTACTGATAAAATAAATATATAAGTCAGCACTTCATTTTAGTAAAAAAATTATATTTCAAAAGAATTCTGGAAATAGATAAGATAAGATGAAAAATACTCAATTATTTTTCTTTTAAAAATGTGTTTTCTATTTATTCTTATATTAGTTAATAAAAAATTGATTAGGGAAAAAAAAGTGAGTACAAATTTTACCTCATCAGTGTCGAATTCGAGCAACAGCTTGGAACTTATTTCACCGGTACGTTCATCAATAAAAATATCAAAATTGTCTGGTGAACATTTGTTTATTTTGTACTTGAGCGATTGATTACCATATTGAGCCGACAAGTCTTGGTCCGACGCTTCAACTTTGACTATACTTTCCAACAAATTCGATTCATCTTTGCTAATGACCAAATCTTTGCTAGCAAATGTTGGTGCATTGTCATTTTCATCTTCCACTTTAACAATAAGCTTGCTCACTGTCTCGAATTCGCCGTCCGAGCATGACACATCAATTCGAATCAAAGTTTCATTTGGTCTAAACAACTTCTCATAATCAAGCTTGTTAGTGTAAGCCAACAAAGCGCTCTTGTAATTTCTGCTCGTCGAATCTTGGTACACAAGTCTGAACAAATCATTTAAGCTATACTTCTTGGGCGCTTCTATTTCACTCATGGTATCATGTCTAGAAACGTATTGAACTGATGAAAGGCTTATTTCCAATTGCGAATCCAAGTCTCTGTCATAACAATCAAATCTAAAGTTATCTACTGACTTGTATGAATTTTCCTCTTGACCAAAAGTAGCTTCTTTGAGGGTCAATGAGCTCAAGCCTGGCTGGATAACCGGCGTAAACTCATTCGCGTCTGTGATTCGAATTTCGAATCGCTGAAGCTCTGAATTTCTTCCAAATGGTGCCGGTGCCAAGTCTCGTGCATAGCAGAAAAACACAATCAATTGCTCGGCTTCGGCATCTAAAGTGCCATTTAAATAAACCTTGCCAGTGCTGGAATCAATTTCTAATAGGTTCGAATTTCCAATCAAAAAGTATTCAATTCTGCCTGGGTCGCCCTTGTCTCGGTCATAAGCCTTGATGGAAGCAATCTCTTTTCTTAGATAGACACCTTCGTCAAGTTCTATTAGACGGCCGGCTGGCAAAACTTCCTCAATTCTTGGCTGATGTTTATTCTCATTTTTTAGGTTGATCGAAATTTTTAATCTCCCAATTACGTCCATTAGAGTATTCAGATAATCATTTTTGGTGTACAAATGAACACTTAGGTCCATGGACGTGGAGCCGACTAAAATGTCTTCGTGATCTTCCAGAGACCTGTTCAAGCTGAGCAAAATTTCTGTCGGCCCAAAGTTAACATTAGAAGATGACTGTATCATTTTAGGAGCAAAGTTGAACAAATTGGCAAATTTGCCATTCAATTTGACAAAAATGTCGTACGGAAACGGGTTCTCAATTTGAATCATTGGATCCAGAGTTATCTTTGTGTTTGCCACGGCGGACCGGTACAATTCTGCTCGGTACCTTCCATTTCTAGGCACATAGGTGGACAATCTTTGCAATTGCCTGGCATCAATTTTGTACACTTCACCATTAAAGTAATTTTTATTAGTGCCATCAGACAATTCAATTCTGAATCGGTTGTGTAGGTTTTCGTCCATCAAAGCCTGATCTTCGACCGAAGATGAATCATTTTTTTCAACAAGAACATGTGTACCATTTACCGACAGCGATAAGGACCTAGCCACCGCTGGAGATGTGGCATTTGAATCAAAATTTACCTCAAATCTATTGTTTTTGTCCGTGTCCTTAATTTTGTAGGCCTTGATTAAATTTGTGTTGTCAAAATTGACGAGAGCATCTCGATTTTGGTCAAGTTCTTTGGTGATGTAAGGCATGAAGCTTAGTGGTCTTTCGGGCAAGCCCAGCTCCGGCATGGCCGGTATTGGCTTTCGCGGCGGAAATGGCGTCGAGCTAACTGTCTTTGTTATTGAATTTAAATAGTCCTCTAAATTGTTCACAGACACAACTATCAAATTTTGACCAAATTTTTCCATTTCTTGTTCATCCATCTCAAGCTCTGGTACTTTATCATTTACATCCAAGACATCAAAATCAAATCTGACCCTAAAATCGTCTTCAGTGACCAAAACAAGACTTAGATTGGTAACCAAATCATGGTCAAGTCTTCTGATGAGCTTTAGATTCGAGTTTTCGTAATCGTATCTAAAGTAAAGCTCTGGATTGTGTAAAGTGTCGTTTAATGACTCGATTTTGAAGTTTTCGGACAAAGGTAGTTTATGATCTGTGACAAAAGAGCCAAGCTCGGCAATTATGGTATTTTCTGGCACCGATTCTTCAATAGAATAGCTCGAATCGCTTATTTTTTTCAGTTGCTCTATCTTTGGTTCTAGTTTGTACACAATTGGTGTCAAGTGTTCATCTTGATCTGACCTTTTTATTAGCTTTCTAATGGACAGATCAACAAACAAAACATTGTCTGTGTATTTTGCGTCCGAGTCTTGGGCTCGCACGACTAGTTTTATTCGGCTGAGCTCGGCGTCCTGTCTCAGCAGGGTCAAATAGTCATCGTTGGACAGCTCGGCGATGTCAAAGCTCAAGCTTCCATTTTTGGTGTCGAGTCTAAATGGTAAATTTATTTCTGATTTTGACGAGACCAAGCTTTGGTTGACCAGTGCATAGACTACAGTGTCGTCTTTGTCCAAATCAATTGCTTGAAATTGGTAGATTTCGTCTGGTTTTAGTGCCGGTACAGTTGTTAGGTTGTTGGATGGTTGCACAAATAAAGGACGTTCGTCGTTTTCGTCCTCGATTGTCACCGAAACTGGCTGAATATTCGACCAGTATTTGGTTGAACCAAGCGAGAAATGAGCTTGTACAAAAAAAGTAGACTGCTTGAATCTTTGTTCAACGCTCGGGATTTCTCGGTCCAATTTTAAATCAGTTGTTTTTATCTCTCCAGTTTGTTCATTAAGTTCATAAAATGGATTTTCACCCACAATTTTGTAGCTGACTTGAACAGGTGACTTAAGGCCTATAGGGATTACGCTGACGGTCAGTATGACAGTCTGTGCCGGCGTGCCCTCACTTAGTGTAACTTGGTACTCCGGTTCGGACCATCTGAGCTCGTCATAAATTTGCTCATTTTTGACAATGACAGTTAGGTTACACTTGTCCGATTGAGAATTGCCATCTGTCACACTCACCGAGAATTGATAGCTCTGCTCGGTCAGCTCCTCAGCCAGCATGATCTCAACTCCATGCAAAAATTTGTCATTGGTGACAATTTTTTTCAAAGTTAACTTGTCACTGCGCGACTCAAATTTAAGTCCATTCTCAGAGTCGTGTCTATCCAAATCGGTGGCAAACAAACTGGCAACTATTTGTCCTCTAATGTTGTGATTCGCGTTCAAAAGCACACTCAGCTCATTTTGGGACATTTTCGGAATTTCGTCATTGATGTCATTTACCAAAATGATAACATTGGTTCTAAATGCCAAATTTGCATTCAAATTAGCAGTGATTGTAAAATTAAAAATTTTGTCTGAATTTTCGTAGTCAAGTGGTTGGCGCAGAATCAGCTGATTTTGGTCCATGTAAAGATGTTGATTCAAAAAAATTGTTTGGTCGTTGGTAAAGCCATCTATTTTGTAGTTGATTTTAACGTTGGGCAAGACATTTCCAATGTGAGCCAAAGGTCCGATCCAATTTTCGTCTACATTCAGCACATACTCGGTCTTGTTGAATACTTGACCAAAGGCCGCACTCTCAGATTCGATCACATTTAGCCGTACAATAAATGAATTGGTGTTGAATTGGGACTTGCGGTTGAAATAATTGTCCTCACAGGTCACATTCAGCCAAATTATTTCTTTGTTTATATTGTCCGGATTTGTTAAAACTCGCACTAAAAGAGACACTGAATTAAATTGGTTTTCCAATTCGGCTGACATGTATTCGTGGTCCAAATAGAATCTGGTGTCATTTATGCGGCAATACAGAGACTTGAGGCCGAATTCATCGCTAAAGTCCTTGTCTTGAACTTTGGGTATGAAATGAGTGTTGTTAATGTTTATGAGAGTGTGTTGGTAGAAATTTTTGTCCAAAGTGGCATTTAGAAATTCATTTGGAAGCAAATTTAGATTTGCCAACTGGGGTCGGTTGTCGTTCAAGTCAATTAGCTTGACATAAATGGTCACATCGTTAAACAAGTCGGACCTTTCGACCAATTTAGCTCTAAGCTTGTATTCGTAAATGTGCGATTTGTTGTTGTCCAAAAAAAGCTGGTCAAAATCGCGGCCACCATCAGTTGGATACAAAATAACAAACAAATCTGAATTTACTTCTTGTTCGGGTTCGTTGGAGGCAAGTGAGTCATTTTCCAAAATAGCTATCATGTCTTTTTTGCTTATCCAAGTCTCTTCGAATTCAGGTGAAAATAAATTCAAAGGGTCCGCCAACTCCTCGAGTTGTATTTTCGATGCGCTCAAATTTTCATTTATTAACTTGAGCCTAAGCTTGTGGCTGGAGCCTTCTTTCAGCTTGAATTCGTATTCAGAAAATTCAAAATAAGCAGCGCGCTGCACTGCCGACTGCGGCTTTAGATAGATGATAATTTCGCTCCTGAGCTTCAAGTCGTCCATGCTGTCCTGAACAAATACGGCAAATGTGATGGGTATTTTGGAAGTGGAGTCGAAATACCGGCCCGGAATTCTTATGTTAAATAAATTGGTGGTCGAATTGTAGCTTTGAATTATTTGGAATGTGTCGTCTGGGTGCAGGTAGCGACAAAAATAGAACAAATCACCGTCTCCACCTTTATCTCGGTCTTCAGCTCTCACATCTAATACAAAATCTTGACCCTCTTGAACATTGTACAAGAAAATTCGCTGCTGCTGTTCGGTCGGAATGCCATCTTTTAGAAAAAATGCAGGAGCTGGCAGCACAAATCGCGGCTTAAACTCATTTATGTCCAAAATTCTCAGCCTAACCAAAGATCTGGTCTCGTATTTATTCAAAGATTTTTCACTTCCTCTAGCAATTATCTCAAACTCAATTATGTGACCATCGACAGTGATGTTTTCTTCATAGTCATAAGACTTGGCCATGTACAAGCCCAATTTTGAGTATCTATACACTTGATCCAGCTTGAACGAAAAGTCTTTGTGAGTAGTCGACAAATTGATCCTTCCATTCACGCCATGGTCACAATCACTTACATAAATGGGCTCAAGCAATTGCCTTACATTCTCAACCACTTCAAATTCATACAATTCTTTGTCGAATACGGGCAAGCACATATCACCATTTATCACCTTAACAGTGACATGTCTGTCAGTAAAAAGCAAGTTTTTTCCACTCGGCTCATCGGCCGATTCAATAGCTCTGATCGTGAAATACAAATAGCGTTCCTCTTGGTCCTCTAGAGTGATAGGCACTATGCAGTCCAAGTACCATGTACTGTTTTTGGAATGCTTTTTTAGCTCAAAAAAACCTTTCATTTGGCTAGAATCTTCCAACAGCTCGTATTTTATGTCTCCCAAAGGCTCATTGTTTCCACTCACGGCCAAAACGTCAAATACAGGTCCGACCTTATTCTCATAAAA
This sequence comes from Brachionus manjavacas, assembly GCA_019054805.1. Classification (NCBI taxonomy): domain Eukaryota; kingdom Metazoa; phylum Rotifera; class Eurotatoria; order Ploima; family Brachionidae; genus Brachionus; species Brachionus manjavacas. The sequence goes on along the minus strand of JAHQIY010000003.1, from coordinate 7,045,200 downwards.
CAAAACATAGCCCTCGTCCATTGACAAAAATTGCCTATTAAATATCAAATTGGGATTAAAATTTCTTCTATCTGTGTCGACCATCATGTTCTTGGGCTCGATGAATCTAGGTGGCAAATCTGGCACGTCAAGCACTTGAATCTTGATCAATTGCTCGCTAAAGCCTCCAGACGTGTCTGTGACAGTCAATAGAAGAACGTGTTCTTTTTGAGTTTCATAGTCCAAATTGGATATCAGCCTCAATTCGCCGTGGCTGTTCAGACTGAATGGAGAATCGGCGATGCTTGTTTCATAGTTGGTCAGTCGAGTGTGTAGTTGAGAGTTTTGAGTGTCCGGGTCTTGGAATTCAATCTTGGAATCCGGATTTATGACCTCGCCTATGGATGTATTCTCGAATATTCTAAATTCGAATTGTTTAGTGGTCAAATTGTAATTCGAGTGCACAGTCACTATTTCTGGTTTTTCGTCGTCCACATCAGTTATTTCGATGGCACTGTATTTTTCCAGTAAATTAGCACCGTCATAGGCATAAGCTAAATAGTTGTACGATTGTCTTTTTTCATAGTCCAGCTCTTTGTCCAAGATAACTTCACCGATCCATGTGTTGCCCATTTTGATCACATTTACCTTGAAAATCACGTCATCCGGATCATCGTCGGGCCCGTTCTCGGACTCGGCCTTCCGGATGAAGTAGAACAGAGGCTGGGACTCGGGATCGAGAGCTAGCAAAAAGTAGACTTTGTGGCCAATTTTGGTATTTTCCGGAATTAGCAGGGACTCCATGCCTCCGGAGCGCGGCTGTGTTTCTACATTGTAAGACCATCGGGGACATTTGTTAGCTCGGTTTTCGGGCTTAAGAAAAGTTTCGAGAATTAAATTCTTGAAGTTTTCTGGAATGGTTCGGTCGGTGAATGTCTGGTCTGCTCTCGCTTCGTATCGTTTGCCACCGCAAATTATTGAATAATTGTAAAATTGAGTTAGATTTTTTTTCATAAAATCTATTTCGAGCTTTAATTTGTGGATTTGTTTTAGTTCCTCGGCTTTCGATAGACTTGTCAATTGATTTGAGTGGATTGGCTTGAAAAAAATGCATATCAAACAAAAAAGACCGAGCAGAACTCGTTTGGTCATGGTGCTTTTAATTCGATGTGTTTTGTACAATTAAAAATTTGTCATTAAAATCTGTAAAAATTATTAATTTAGAATCTAAACAAGAAAGATTAAGCCATTAAAATTTGAATTATATACAAGATGTAATAAACTAGCTTGGGGGATAGAATTATTTTTGGCAAAAAGCGCCGAGAATCTTTCTCTATAATTCAGTGATAAAACTTGTAAAAAGAAAAGTTTAAAGCTTTTGTTTGACTATGAATCTTCTGTCTCGAGTTTGAACGAACAATGAGTCAATAGCACGCTGTTTAAGTTTAAGAAGTTTTCAAACCAATGTTCATTAGTGTCATGTGATCATATCAAATGGTTAAAATTGAGTCTTTAAAATTTTTCTAGTCTTATTGATTTGGTTTAACTGTAAAAGTCTTTTTATTTTATTTTGAGTTCTAAAATACCGGACATTAGACTTATTTTTGTTTAATAATTTTTGACATATTTAACCAAATTTTTTTCACTTCAAAAACATGATTTTATTAAAAAAAATAATTAAAATTTTAACACTAGAAGCATCAATTTTTTTCTAAGTTAAACAAAGCATACGCTCATATTGCGTCTAAATGTTGAACCTTTTTTTAAAGCACTGGGTAACAAAATTTTTTATAATAACAAGAAGAGCAAAAAAAACTGTACAAGATGGTATAATTATTTGGTCAATAGCCTACCGTTGATAATACGCAAAATTTGATTGTTGATGTCGGGTTGTAAAAAATTGTGTTCAATTTTAATTTAATTTAATCTTTCTCAATTTGCTAAAATAATTGCCTAGAGATGTTATTCTGCCTTCGGATAATCCTCTTTTTATAAATTTCATCGATTGAAAAATAAAACTTACCTAATTATTTGTTTTATCTATTATTTCTAAAAATGCTTTGTTCAGTTGAAGGAATTCAAAAATCATTAAAAATCGATTTTATCTTATGTTTTCATTTTTATAGTTTTTATGAAAAAAAATTTCATCATTTAAGAAATTTTACTAAAGATTAAAAATTTGTATTCTAATATTTTAGAATTTAGATAAATTTTCATTTTTGTTTATAAAAATTTAAATGAGGTTTTAACTTTCATCAAGCCTTTTCTTTATTACGTTTACGAAGGCAGAATTCTAAAGGTTTTTTAATTGAAAAAAGTTCTATAATTGAAGAATCAAATAAATTTTTTTTCAACTCACTTAAATAAAAATTTTTCTAATTAATAAAAAAAGTTTATAAATTTAACAATATTAATTATTTTTTAATTTTAATATTTGTCCGAGATTTTATTGCATTTTAATTTTTTCATATCCATTTTTCAAATGTAAAAAAAAGCTTTTTAATCATAAATGCAAACAAATTTCATAAGAAAATTATTTAAAAAAATTTGAAAATTCAAAATTAATTAAAAATTTTTACATTGCTGAAAAGTCCAGCATTCATTTTGAATTTTTTGTTCTCAAAGAAAAGCTTTTAATTTTTTATCGATTTCCAATGATTTTTTCTAAGTCTAAAGGAGAAGTTACTTTGAAATTTATCTTTTCATTAAGCTACTAGAATGCTTTCTCTAATAGAAATTGAAATTAAATTAATTTAAAAAAGTCAAATAAAAAAAAAATTATATTTCAGTTGCTCTAAACTAAATGTTTAATTAAATGTAAAAATCTTTAATCAAACGAACAAATTTTGTTTTAAAAAAACAATCAGCCTTGTAAAAAAGATTTTGAATTTTCTGATTTTTCTTGGTTAAAAATATTGAAAACTTATTTCAACAAAGAATTTTATTCAAAACAATTAAACTAAAATAAATTAAATTGTTAAACCGATGATCATATAAAACTTTCATAACTTTTTAAACTAAGATAATTTATTTTGATTCCATAGGTTTAACTTCAGCATTACTAATCTGATTTTCAGTTTGATTAGATTTGGCGTCATTACTAGTTTCTTTTTTCACATCTGCCTTTTTTTCCTTTCCAGTTTTTTCTTTCTTTTCGCCTTTTTTAGCACCTTTTTTATCTTTCTTTCCATCCTCAGGCTTTTTTTCTGGCACACCACCAAATTTCTCCTTCCACACTTTTACATCAGCTTCCATAATTCGCTTAAAAAGGGGCTCAGGTTTGCCAATTTGATGGCCTTCCGGAAGAAAATTGTAGAATTTGTTAAAGAAAATTGGGTGCGAATATTCATCAGGCTTTAGGTTCTCACTGTCGTACACTTCTTTTTCCGAAATAACATCAAATGTTGCTAAGTTGAGTTGCTTGCGAATTTTGGTCGCTACGTTCGGCATATAAGGATATAAAACACTTGATAGAACAAACGCAATATTCGCACTTACTCCGATAACAGTTGCACCTTGAATTCTTAAGACCATTATTTTAAAAGATTAATGTGATTTTTTTTTAAATTACTTTTCTTCATCAGTTCCTTTAACCAAGGTCCAAGGTTTTTTGGCTTGCATGTACTGATTGCCAATTCTGGAAATGGTTAGAATATTCTTAATACCGTCTCTAAGCCTAAGTTTTTCTAAATTTTCTTCATATTCTTTTAGTTCGTTATTGATTTTAGCCAAAATTTTGAAATCTTCCTGAGTCAACATCATTTTTGGTATTACACCGCCAAGGGATTTTTCACAAAATGACAGAGCTCTTGAAAAAATTTAATGAATGATTACAATATTAAAAATGAATCTTACCTGTTTATAAAGTTTCCTAAATTATTCAAAAGTTCGGAATTATTCTTAGATTGTAAATCTTCCCATGAAAAAGTCGAATCTTGAGTTTCTGGTCTGATGTAGGCAAGATAGAATCTAAAAATGTCGGATTCTATGTTGGTTGATTTGGCTTGATCGCCAAATACACCAGTTCCTCTGCTCTTGCTAAATTTTCCCTCTTCATAATTCAAATAGTCTAAAAATTAAAATAAATTTAAATTAAAAAGAAATTATAATAAGCATTTTTAAAAATTTCTTTTAAAAAATACATTGAAATGAAACTTAAAAAACTTCTGAATTTTTTTATGATTCTTGAACATTTCTGAAAAAATAATAAAAATAATCACAGCTCATATTTTTCTTTTAAAATCAATAATTTTATTAAATAGTACAGATCTATTTGTTTATCCTAAATGTTTTTTTTTGGTTCTTTAAAACTAATTATTTTTAAAAACTAAACGTTTATTCAGAATCATCTTCAACTTCAATTCTTCGACCTGCTACACAAAATCAGCCAGGTTCGGATACTGACGACGAAATAGACAGCATCGAAGTCGATCTAAAACCTAAGCGGGGCAAATCAAAAGTTTACGATGAGTTTCAACGCTATGCTTCTTATCAAGAAGCATTAAAGGTAATCCAAGATAAAGATATTTTGTTTGAGGATACATTTTGGGGAAAAAAAAACCTAAAATTAGGTAAGGGAACTAACAGTGATAAACAGTTCTTCATAAAGAGGAAGACCACCTAAAAATCGCAATGAAGTTAATGAACAAACCGTTGAGAATCCAAGCAAACGAAGAAAAATTTCGAAAAACAAATAAACAAATAAATTAAGCTCTTTAATAGAGCCGTTTAATTTTTTTCTCACACTTTTATTATTTTTTTTTTACTTGAGTGTGATATTTTATTTTTTATTTGATACAAATATTATTTTATTAGATACTATGAAATTTTATTAGATATAGATTAAAATAAACTAGATACTAAAATAATTTGTAGTCATTTATTAATTTATCCTGTACCGAGCTAGGGAGGTAGGTAACTATTATCATACAATTTATTAATAAATAATAAAATGTCTCTTTTATACACTAGCGGATAGCAAGAGAGGTGGTCATCTCCCAAATAACCTTTTTGAGCAACGGCTCCGAACTGACACAGAGAATACTGCATCGAGTTGATCATCTACACCGCTAGTAATGGGTGTTCAAAAAAGAATGTTCAAAATTATACAAATATTTAATGGTCTTTATCAATTTAGAATATTGAAAAATCCAGTTCATTCGATGGTTAACTAAAAGTAAAAGAAAAAGGCCACCTAAAACACCTTTACCTGTAAATAACACTTTTTTTCAATAGAATGCCATTGTGAAAAAGAAGAGAAGCTAAAGATACTCAAACTTGGAAGAATTTAAAGAAGAAATAGAATTAACCGTAAAGAAAAGTCCAAATTCGATCAATAAGAACGTATTTTTATACCTATCAAAATTTTGAACATTATTTTTTGAACACCCATTATTACCCAGTCGAAACCGGCATCCATTTTTTATGAAGAAAGAGGTTTAAACATTCGTCCCGTACTGCAGAGATATTTTAAAAAAATTTTCTACTTCAGCGGATTTTGATTTTTAATCCTCTGCATTGATGACTAACACACAAACCATTCGGCTATGCGGGCTTTATTTATGAATAAAGTACGATAAAAGTTTTAATGTTTTAATCGAATTTTTTACTTAAAATAATTTCAGTATGGGAACATTTTTAGCCAACTTTTGCCTTAGTTATACTAAAACATTGAGTTCAGATTACAATTAAAAGCATGCCAAATGGTGTTAAATATTTACCTATTCCGGACAAATGCTCGACTAAGGTGTAATTATCACCAGTGCCTAAAAGACAACTCGGAAAAATAACGCTGTGAAAAGGCACGTTATCCTTTGCCATAAATTGGTAATAATTAACAGTATCGGGAGATTTGAACCATTTTTCCCATTCTTCAGAATAGTTAGCAGTTATTGACAAGTAACCTATTGGAGCATCAAACCATACGTAAAACACTTTGTCTTGAAAGCCTTCTAATGGCACTGGTGTTCCCCATTTTAAATCTCTGGTAATGCATCGTCCCTTGAGACCCTCTTTTAGCCATGCTTTTGTAATTACAGCAGCAGTATTTGTCCAGTGGCCTTGGTCTATTGTCTTTTCAGCCCATTCTTCTAATTTTGGAGTAAGCTTTGGCAAATCAAGAAATAAATGTCTAGATGTTTTAACTATAGGTGAACATGAACATGTTTTACACTTTGGTTCTTTCAATTCTATAGCATTTATTAGCTTGCCGCATTTGTCACATTGATCACCGCGAGCATCCGTGTATGAACAAAATGGACATATTCCTTCTACAAAACGGTCAGCTAAAAATTTCACACATTTTTCACAATAAAGCTGATCAACTTTATCTTCATAAATGAATCCGTTTTGATTTAGTTTATTAAAAATATCCTGCGATATTTTTGTTTGCCAAGCAGTGCTTGTTCGGCCGAAATAATCGAATTCGATGTTAAACCAGTCATAAACTCTTTTATGCTCTTTGTAATATTTTGAACAAATCTGCTGACATGTCAGACCTTCTTCAAGAGCTTTGGTCTCAGTGGTAGTTCCGTACTCATCTGTACCACATACAAATAAAGTGTTTATCTCTTTCATACGACAAAATCTTGAATTAAAAACGATTATTTCGCTCAAAATCTAAAAAATTTTAAAGCCTACTTGGCAAAGATATCTGCACTCAAGGTACAGCCAATGATGTTACCTAAATGAGGAACATTGTTTACATACGGTAAAGCAGAAGTTATTAGAATATTCTTCGAGTTATCTTTTGGTAAGCTAAAATTGTCAAATTGGTAAAATTATTAAAACAATAAATTTTGGGAATTACATCGGATGACATGCTGACTTGACTTTGGTAAAATCTTGTCCCTTTTGATTCCATAAATTTTGAGCCTCTGTGATTTCCTCTTCGCTCACATTGAAATCTAGTTCAGAGACAGCTTGGGCTAGTTCGGCGGGAGTCGGCTGCTTTGCCATTTTAAAAATCTAAATAATTGATTAAATTAATAAACACATGGAAATAATTAAAAAATTATTTTTGAATGCATGCGATTTTATTTATATAAATTTTTGTTAGACTAATCTTGCAATTAAACTAAACTTTTACTCTTGCAATATTAATGTAAAATTTGCAATTTAAAAATTGAAACTTTTGCAACTAAATTGCAATTTTAATCTATTTTATCGAAAATTCATTCAAAACCATATAATCATTTGACTTAAAATATAAATAAAACATGATTTTAAAGCTATCTAAAAAGGCAATCAAGAAATATTGAGAAAAACATCAATAAGTAATAATAGACAAAAATAAAGTTCTCTGTTTCAGTCTGAATCACATCAAAAAACTATCAATTTTTTTTTACGAAAAAAAATTTACTTTAAAGTAAATTTTAAAAATAAGTTATAATAAAAAAATTTTTTAATAGAAAGATAATTTTCGATTAGAAAAAATTTTTATAACTTAAATTCAGAAAATAAAAATTCAAGTCCACTTGATATTGAAATTCTAGCTTCAAGTTGGTATCACCGTCCACAAGAGTTTAGATTTTTTGACAAAAAGAAAGTACCAAATATTCCATTTCTCTTTTTTTTTAAGTTTTAAGTTCGATAGAATGTTTAGTTTCAAAAAATTATTTAGAAACTTCAAACAGGTATTCAAATATTGTTTTTTCGAATTCAAATTCTTGAACAATTAATTTATAAAGGGAATTTGAAAATTTATTATGATGGCTGCCATTCGGTGAAGACAATTTGTAAAATTAAGAGTTAGATGTTTATGGAATAAAATTTAAAATTCAAAATTATCAAATGCAGAAGGCATACTCTTTTACGAACGGGGTTTTCAATCAGTGGAATGGCCTACCCCCTGCGGTCACAAACTCCGAAGCAGTCAATCAATTTAAGAATAGCTACGATGCTTTCATGACCGGATACCAAGATTTTACCACAAGTTAATTTTTTATATAAATTTAATTTTAATTTCTTTACTATTAATCCCTTTCAGTTCCTTCTAAGCTTTATTTACTTATTATTAGTAAAATAAATTGTATAACAAAATTAACAATAATGTCTATTTGACTATATAATCTTATCAGTTCTCTTATTTCTGTATTTTTCTTTTAAAGCGTAATGTGCTACCATAGGCTATCGCCTAGTAGACCGCCTCTTCAAACTTGCTTGCCGTAGCTTATTATTTTTATTATTATTTGATTATTTAATTAACAGATTTTGTTCAAATGTAAATTTTGAAATTTAGACACTAAGCTCAGTCAAAAAAGTTTATATTTAATTTTTCAAATAATTTAGGATAGTAATAAGCAAATGTTTATCAATAAAAGTTTTTTTTCTGTTTTTTTTTCAACTGATTTTAACAATTACAATCACAATTCAAAATTTATTTTGACGCTTAATTTAAGACGAACATCAATTCACATTTTTCTCAGTAGAAAGACTTCATTTTTTGATTTTATAAGTTTCTTGTTAATTTTAAAATTATTTAATATTCCTATACTAGATTTAAAGTAGCTTGAGTAAATTTGAAATCAAAAAAATTGAAAGCAATCAAATTAAACAAATCAAGTCTTAAATAAAGTGTTAAGGGCTATTATACTGAATAAATAATTGAGCATGAATTAACACTAAATATGGGCCTCCAAAAGTATTGGATGTATCACCTTTATCTCTTTTGGCTATTAGAGTAAGTGATTCTTCTTAGCTGGCTGATTTTATAATTTTATAATTTCTTTTGAAAAACTGAATTTTCTCATGTTCAGTTCTAACTGAAAAGGAAAGTCAAAATCTAAAGATCTATTTCGAAAATTTAAAAGCAAAATGAAAATTACAAGCAACCAATGACACTTCACAATCAACTAAATTAATTTGGCGTGTGCTAATTCATTAAATAAAATTACTGATATTTCACCAATTGTACTAGATAAATATAAACATACCTTTCTTTTCATAAAATTACTTAATTAAGATAAAAAAAATTTATTCTAAAAATCTAGTTTTTTCTAAATCCTAAATTCTAAATTTAATTTAAAATTTTAAAAGATATATCAATTGCCTAACATTCCAAGCCATTGCTTTTTTTTCTTCCAGGTTTTGGTTTAGAACCAATCACCGAATCTAAATACTTTTCTGGTACGTGAATTTACTTGTTTGTTATTAATACTACAATGATATGTAGACACATGTAATCTTTAAAGTAATCTTTACATTAAAAGGCACTAAAGTTTAAAAAATACTGAAAATCAAGACTCAAAAAAAAAAAATTATTTTATAAAGATATTTATTTAAAAGCTTAAATTCAATTATATATGTGTTCAAAATTTTAAGATAATACCTTAAATAAATCAAAAGTGATTCGATAAAAACATAAAACATCCAAGTTTTTTAGATTTTAGAACAATGGTCATTTTTTGGTGTTATTTGATTGTATCTTCTCGAAAACTAGACGAAAAAAAACAATCTATAGCTCATTTTAATCATAAAAAAATTCTCTACAAAATGATATATAAAACTCACAACTTTTATATGGTGATTTATGAGGACAACTTAGGTCGCAGGTAGGGGTCAATTAGTAGGCCAGAGTATAAAAATATCAATTTCAGAAACAAGAGAAAAAAAGCTGTAAACCCTCAAAATTTCACTATTATATCATTGTCCGTTCACTATTTTTTTTCTCAATGAATTTTAAGACAACCATTTTTGGCCACCCGTTATTTTTTTATTAAGTAATTTTAGTTAAAGTTTGAGTTATTTTAGTAAAAAAAATAATAAATCGCTAATTAATTTTTGAATGTTTTCTTGGCTCTAATCTAAAAAAACTCAATCATAATTAATGAAATGATCCAAGAATGAAAAAAGATGAAAATTTTAAGTTTTTCATGATTTGGTAATTTTTTTATGTTCTGAAGAGAAAAAGATGAAAATTTCCTGGTTAAAATCCAAGATCATTTTTCATGAAAACATCGATTTTAGCTTGACGGGTTTATCAGAATCATTTCAAAAATTAAGAAAGCAATTAAAAGGGCAAACGCTCTGTCCATTCTTGCCTACTGCGATGATATAGTCTTACTATCACCATCGGAAAAACATATGAAAATTTTGCTAAGAACTTGTGAAGAAAATGCAAAAGATTGGAAAATCGAATTTAATGCCTCTAAATCGGCATCAATATTATTTGAAAAAAAAAGCACTGGTTCTAAAACAGATTTAAATTAAATGGTTCTGCAATTCCTAAAATACAAAGTTTGATTTATCTAGGCCTTCCTATTGGAAATCAGAAATCAATAAATGATTTCGTGGAAAATAAGATGAAAAAAGTTGAAAAGAGTTTTTACTCTCTAAATAGTGTTGGATGCAAACCAAAGCTAATGAAGCCAGAAACTATAGCTTTCTTATACAACAGTTCTCTCAATCAATCTTTAGATATCATTTAGATAATATCTTTATTAATGAAAAGAGTTTAAAGGAATTTGATATACGGCAAAATATTTTAATAAAACGATTTATTGGACTCAGTAAATTTACAAAAACAAAACCTTTGAACAAAGCACTAAAATTGGAGTCAATTAGACAAATTTATTATAAGCATAAAATATTCTTTGTCAAACAAATTATAAATAACCAATTATGTAAAAACGCATTTGAATTTTTAAGAAAAGATTACAAGATATTTGAGAGAGAATACGTCTTTTAATAAACAGTTATCAAAAATAAAAGATCTGACTCATATAAATTGCACTGAATATGATTTAACATTCAGTGTTACTTTGATTGAATGGTGCCTTTAATGTAACAACAATGGACTAACCGACTCGATAAAATACTATTTTTATTTAATAGAATAATCTTAATCATTTTTTTGTATATAACAAACTGAATTTTTTACTTAATTGTAAAATGGATATTTAATTTTCTATTAATTTTTATTTCAATTTGTCCATGGGACTTAAACTTTAATTAAATAAATAAAAATTAAAAGGGCAAACGCTCTATCGTTTTTGTAAGTTTAGGAGTTCCTTTAATCCCATGTCAGGTTCTCGTGAAAATTCTCTAAAAGAATCGGTGACAAAAAATCACAGTGAGATCTTTAGATAATTTTATTGAAATTCTTGTCAGAAATTTTTCTTTTACTCATAAAAAAAATTCTCGAGAACCATATGATAATCAATCATTTTTCTGTAAAAATTAAGAAAATTTAATAAAGAAAATTATTATATAAACGTTAGATTCTCAAAAATATGAAAATTACTAAAAATTTTTTTAATTGTAATAAACTTAAATAATATTGATTTTTTGTTTAAAATAGAAATTTTATCAAAAAATATGGTATCAATGTAGGCTTGGTAAAAAAAATAAACTTTGAAATAGTTATTAAAAAATTTATCTAAAGAAAAATAAAATTTAGTAAATGTGACCAGAAATGACAATCGTTCATGGCCGAGCACGTCATTTACAATCTCAAGGTAGTGTGGAGAGGGGAAATGCCGACATAAAAATTTTTTTAACTATCTAGATGAGAGAAAATAAGTCGAAGTCAATAGGTATTGAAATTTATTCAGTTGAAAAAAAACATTCTTATCACTCAGGTAAGGCTGTTTTTGGTACTGAAACTCATATAGATTTAACTTTAATTTCGATAGCTTTAAACGACCAAACAGTTGTTTGATTCCGTTTGATACCAATATGATGAAAAAGACCAGAAAGAGTTTGTTATATATTAGAAATAACGTCAGGGCAAATCAGGACAATTCAGGCAGACTTGTTTATTAGTCACAAAAATTTAAGTCAAAGTTAGGACTTGAACTAATTTTTTTTTTAACAATCACAAAAATCATAAAATGTTAAAAAATTAAAATCTATTTCTTATGAAATGTATCACCTATTTATAAATGTGCGTTATTCAACGAAATATATTTTTTGTCTGAATGCTGAACTCTATGGACAAGTGCAGATAACTCTGTACGATATAACTTAAGATTATGATTTATTTAGAAATTTATTTTATTAAAAAAAAAATTTTAGGTCATTGACTTGACTTGACTAAAGACTTAAGTTTGAATTCAGGACAATTCAAGACGATCGCTTTGAAAAAAAAACACGCCATTCTTGTTCAAAATTTAAGTCTAATTTCAAATCCAGATCAAGCACTATTTTATTTGATTTTAAATTTTGAAGTCAAAAATTTTCAAATTAATTTATGAATTAATTAAAATCACTTGCTCAATTAATTTATGTAAATCAAGTAAAGCTTCGCTTTTTTTTCATTTTTAAATTTTGATTTTTTTTCAATTTAAGTTTTAATTTAGAACGGCTTAACAAAGTGCTCAATTTTTAGTTTAGTTTTGCATGATGCTTGCTAAAAAAAAAAATTCATAAAATTTTGAAAACTAATAAAATCAAGCTCTCCTACATTTGATAACATCAATAGTTTACCTTCAAAATTTTAGCTTTAAAATTTTTGAAATAAATATTTTCAAATTGATAAGAAATTACAAAAAAGCAAAATTTGAACCAATTTAATGTTTCTCATTATTGTTACTTAAAATTTAGCTTAAAGCTTTAAAAATAAACTTACTGATTCAATGGCATAGACTGATGCATTCTGTATAAACACCAAAAAGGTGTGCTTTTACTCAAATAAAAGCTAAAAACTTTGATTAGTTTCTTGTTTTTTTTTAGAGTTTTCGATTTGAAAAAAATGGCAAATCAAGACATCAATATTGATCAACCTCGGTATGATCAAAGCTCCTATATTGGTCGAGCTAAGCATTTTTTTGTTACCACAAATCCACTGAATATTCTGGCTTCAAATCAAAAGCTTGACGAGTCCAAACATCTTGTGGAAAACTACAGAAAAACCAAAACGCTCCCGCCAAATGCCACAGTCGAATACTTGTGGAAGGCAAAGTATCTGATGGATTCGGCTTTTCATCCGGACACGAAAGAAAAAATGTTTTTTATTGGTAGAATGAGTGCTCAAGTACCGGGAAACTTGTTAATCACTGCAGGCATGTTAACATGGTATAAAACAACACCAGGCACTGTTTTTTGGCAAGTGATAAATCAATCTTTTAATGCCATTGTAAATTATACCAATAGAAGTGGCGATAAACCGATTTCAAATTCAAGATTGGCAACCTCATTTGCCATTGCTACTGGTAGCGCAACGGCTACTGCACTGTTTTTGAACTCTTTGACTAAAAAAATGCCTCCAATTGCTGGTCGCTTTGTTCCATTCGCAGCAGTTGCGGCGGCTAACTGCTTCAATTTGCCATTTATGAGAAGCTCTGAAATCGAAGAAGGAATTCAATTAATTAATGAAAATGACGAAAAAATTGCCCAGTCACCGAAAACTGCCAAAATTGCTATTTCACAAGTTATTATTTTGATATTTTTTTCCTCAATTAAAACATATTTAACCCTTTAAATAGGTAGTGATTTCAAGAGTCATAATGGCTACTCCCGGAATGGTTTTGGCTCCAATTGCAATGAACTTTTTAGAAAAGAAGTATCCGAGAATTAAGACAAGTCTTCCAATGACTCTTGGATTACAGCTAGTTCTTATTGGTACATGTCTTGTTTTTGCAACGCCAATGTGTTGTGCATTATTTCCTCAGAAAAGTTCAATTAAAGTCGGCAGTTTGGAAGACCATATTAAAGATAAGTTATATAAAGATGGATACAAAGATACTGATCATGTCTACTATAACAAGGGTCTTTGAGACTTCTTTTATTTTAATTATTTTTATTTTAGTTAATATTTAAGATGTCTAGCAAATTTTAAGTAATTTTTAAACAAAATTTAAAATAAAGATATAAAAAAATTTTAGTATTAGCTTATTTTACTTTTTTTAGGTTTTTAAAAATTATTCAAAATAAAAAGAACAAAATAAAAAATAAATTTTTGAAAAAAAAAGAGAAATGATGTGCGAACAGAAGTAGCATTTTCCGCGTGTTTTTTTTTAAATTTTTCATAATCCTGTTCAAAGACTTGAATTTGAATCCAAGCTCCTAAGTTTAAATGTTAAAATTCTGGATTCAAATTTCTGCCTTGAAGGTTGTTTCCTTATTTTGAATTAAATAAACTTAAAAAATAAATTAAAATTTTTCGATTTTTTTTCAATTTTGATTTAAATGTGTTTAATCAGATAGCACACCGGAAAGATCCAAACCCTCATCACCAATTATCCATAGGGCTATTATCCATGAAAATCGGAATAACATTTCAATTTGTACCAGATACCAGAAAGACTTTAAGTTCTGTTAAAATATATACTAATTAATATTTAAGTTATCATTTGAAAATTTAGGTGAATAATATGCTTTTACTTTAAAAATATAATAATTAATGTATGGCCTGATGTAAACTTGCTCCAAAAAATTTCAGTTTTTGTTCGATCGAACGCTTTAGAATCTAAAAGGGTGTCATGTTAAGTTATAAAGTATGTGATCATGACAACTTTAATAACCTATTTATTAGACATTAACTTTGATTAAAATAAAATAAAAAAAAGGAAAAGTTTTATTGAAATAAGTTATTTGGTTTCGATTAAATTAATAAAAAAATGGTTTAAAATTTTTAAATACAATTGAAATTTCGATAAAAAAAAATTTTGCCATGATTTTTGAATTTTGTAATTAATTAAGAATATTTGCAATTGTGAAAAAAATCAATGTAATCAATAGACTAGATATCTGATTAATTGAACCGTTGCTAAAGTAATGCTCAAATTTTGCCAACTTTGGATCAAATGTCGTTCGATCTGTTAAAAACATCATTCGAGTATGAGTATTTTGCTTCAATTTGTCACTCGGCGAAGTCGATGATATTATTTTAGTAGACTCGGTTGTCTGCATTACAGTTACGGTGGATTTTGTAACAGGCTTAAGAACTTCCACATCATCTAATTCTTTTTCAATCGATTCTCTATCAATATTTGGTAAAGGCTGTTCTTCTTTTGGAACTTTTGGAACTTTTACATCTGATGTTTTAATTTTTTTTATGATTCGAGAATTATAGGCCAAATTTACATCATCATAATTTATCAAATTTAACAAACAGCTTACAACCTCTTCTTTTTCAAAAGGTTTATTGATGATGATGGGTCCCAAACTCAGTCTAACTTTAGAAAACCTAATAGGATCATAATCAAAATCTTCCTCAGATGGTTCAGAACGGTCTAAATGTGTGTTTGATTCTCTTTTGAATCTATAAAAAATATCATCATAATCGAATCTGTCGTAAGGATAAAAATAACCTCGACTACGTGGAGGTTCGAATCTAAACTGAGTGTAACCTACCCCTGGATTGGCATGTTCAACTAAATCCTCATAATGGTGCATGTTGTCAAAATAATGCTGATCACCAACAAATTCATTGTGACCGTATTGATTAGCATGGTTGTATATTGGAAATGAATGAAAAGGATCAAATGGTTCTTGTTGAGGGATCACATTTTGAAAAAATTGGTCTTGCTCAAACTGGTGATATTCAGGAAAATGTTGATTTGGCTGATGATAAACCGGTGGATTCTGATTCATTGACGGGCTATTTGGATAAAATAATGGCTGATCAGGAGTTGGGTGAGGTCTGATTGAATTTGGTGGCTGCTTGATAGGTTTTCTATTAAAGGGAGGATTTATTTTTTGTTTCCTAAAAAAATTAGGCTTGTTTGGAAAATTGGCCGATTTTACGGCAAGTTTAAACGAAGCATGCTTTTCCATTAGTCTAAGTATAACATCTGAATATTCATTATCTGTGTTTGGTATCAGAAAATCAGCAACACACGACACTTTAATTGATTCATCAGTTTTTTGAGCTTTTATGTAATGTTTTTTCAGATAGGCCATAGTGAATACATCTCTTTCTTTTTGCACAAAATTTGGTTCATTGGTAATAAATCTTGGCTCATAGGATGATAATTGGTCATGTGTTATGTTATCGTATTTTAGTATATACATGCTTGATCTTGATTCTGTCTCTGTGACGAGATAATTTTCCAAAATATCGGGAAGTTTTGATACATACTTTTGGTCACTTGTTCTAATCCAATCCCACACAGTAGAGTCATTGAACTCGTGGTAATTGATCGGGATACTGAATTTAATGGGATACAAAGTTTGGTTAGTTATCCATTTTAGATGATGGGTTATTCCTGATTTTGTGTTATCCTCTGGTACAATATTAAGAAGACTTTCTGTACAAAATGTGACACTTAGAGAAATTAATAAACAAAAAGTAATTTTTACAAAGATATCAAGCATCCTGATCTCTTGATATTTTAGCTAGTTTTTAGAATTGGATTCTATTTTATAGCTTTACAAGTGTGTAAGTCCCGAGAGTTTTTAAATCAATGAGACTGCGTGTACAAACTGTTCAGCTTATTTTTTTGCTAAATAAAAAATTAAACGAGAATAGAAAATTTTTAAGCTTTTTCTTTATTCGAGATGGATCAAAACTAAATTTCAATCGAAATTTAAAAATTAAAATTTTTATAACATTTAAAATTAAAATTTTTTAAAAAGTACTGATAAAATAACAGTCAAAGCAATTAAAGAATTGAACAGATTTTATTTTTTAATTTTTCATCAATTGGACAGTTGAAAATTTCCAAGAATTCTTTTGAGTGTTCCGCGATGGCATTCAACCTGTAATAAAACTAGACACAAAAAAATAACAAAATTTCTTTTAAATTACCTGACATAACTTGGCGAGTGTTCATACTCATATATTCTATACTCTATTTGATCACAAAATAGCTGTGAATAGGCCATAAAAAAAAGCTGCTCATTTGTGAACGAAATTAAAGGTAACTTCTTTGCAGGACCGTTTTTTAATTCCCAATTTTTAAAAGCCTTATTGTAAAAAATTTTTGCATTTTTTTTAAATAAATAAAAATTTAATTTACATTTAAAGCAACCCTAAAGCCAATGTTGTCAGCCATATTTTCTTCCAAAGTTTGTAACGTATTCAACTAATGAATTTCAATTAAAAAAATAAATGTTTAATTTTTTTTATTAATAAAATTACATTCTCATCATGATCTTCGTAATTATCTGAGTATTTTTTATATTCTTCAATGAAACAGTCTTTGAGCTCATAAAGTTTTCGAGTAAAGCTAAAAATTTAAATTATCATGTCAATTTAATTTCGTTTTCAAAAATACCTCGAGTTTAAATTATTAAAATAAAATCCTTTTTCATCCAAAAATTCTAAAAATATCAAGCTTATTTAAAATTGAAATGTTATTTAATCTCAAACAATTAATACTTCCATAACTAAATGCTTAATATAAATTTTTTGATATTAATTAATTTTTGTAAATAATAAAAATTACCATGAGCCATTTCATGAGCAATTATGAAGCCCAAACGAGCAAAGTTAAATAACCTTTAAATTATTAATTCAAATTTTCTAAAAATTCAAAATTGGTTGTTACATTAAATTTTCTGGATCGAATATTGGAGTTTGTATTATTCCAGCGGGTACATCTATTATATTTGATTTTTATTAGTAAATTAAGTTATATATATTAACTTACATATTTCGTGTGTTAATACTGAAAATGCAGCATTGGGAATAGAAGGACCAAGGAGCCATCTAAAATTTATTTTTAAAGTTTAAATTATTTTTTTCAATTCATTTTTACATTTTTTCGTTTCTTTTCTTGTTCAAATATACAAAATTGTCTTTTAAATTGAAAAATCTTCTAAAAATTTCATTCTGAAAAAAGCTTCGATTTGAATTAGAAAAATTGTACTTTAAAATTCAAAATTAATCTTAATAAAAATTATTTAAAAAATAAATAAATTAATACTTTTAAATATTCATTAGTTATTAAAGAGTCATTAAAAATATATTTAGGATATCCGATCCTAAATTTTAAGTTTTTGATCTATGGGAGAATAAATGATTTTTTTTAGATTATTAAATTTTTTCATCAAAAATTACCCTCTCGATTGAAAATCCTTTTGACTTCTCATCCATCCATGAGCTCTGGTAAATCAGATTTGTGAATTCATTTCTTAAAAACATGATTAATTCTTCCACCTAAAATTAAATAAATTTTTCATTCACTTTAAAAATCAAAAATTACCTTTAAAACATTTTCAGGTTTGAAATTATCTTTTAAAAGGAATTTTGATAGCAAAACATTGAAATTTTTAAAAATGTAATTAGAACAGATGAGCAGTTCATTCTTTGATGGCTCCTAAATTAGAATAAATTCAAGTTTAAGTTTTTGTTCGCTTTTATTCTTACCATAATGTCATTTAATGAATCAATTAATTCCCATATTAGAAAATTATCAAAGTCACTTAAAATTATAAATTTAGATTTAAATAAACATGTTATTTCTTTAGATACTCTTCATGATATTGTGACTCATAATTGATAATTTTGACTAGTTTTTGCAAATATTCAAGATCATCTATGATAACTGTTTGATTTCGACTAACATTCATATTAAAAGTTTTTTTGAAAACATCATCTAAGATATACTTTTCCCAATCAAACTTTTCAAATAAAAGATTAACCAAAAGAATACAAAATAAGGATATTGAAGTCTCTTTATGTTTGATCGTTTCAACTTAGAAAAAATTAATTATCTATTCTCAAAATTTAACAATTTTTAGAATTCTGCTATCTCTGCAAAGACCTATCTCTGCAAAAACATCCAATGGTGTAAAAATGCTTAGAATTTAAGAGTTTTTGCAGAAATAAATTTTTGGAATAATTTTCAAATTTAGTTTGGGACTGACAGTTTTATCGAAAATTTTTCATCGAAATCAATTAACATTTTTATTGAAAATTGATATGTGAAAATTAAATAAACAGTTACAGGATACAAATTTTCAAAGGTTTGATTGTTCAGAGAAAAAAGAAGAAATATTTAGGTAAAAATTACACAGTGGAGCTGGGTATTCGAGATATCTTGACTCAAAACCGGCTTTATATTCCTCAGCCAATTTACTGTCCTCTAACTGTTTATTTCAATAAATCTAATTTTTAATTTTCTACTATTTAAGTATTTTATTTTTATTCCACTTTTACTCATTTTTTTTTTAATCTGAAGGAGCAATAGCTCGATTTAGAAAACAAATAAATAAATAATAAAAACTAAATAGAATCTATAAATTGGTTGTATTGAAATTATTCAAATGCTTATTTTAATTTTCATATTTTTTATTATATTCTTTTTTACCACCTTATTAGTCTTTTAGTTTTAAATCTATTTTTAATCTGCAGAAACTTTATCTTGCCACAGATAAACAAAATTAATTAAAAAAAGTCCGGATTTGCCTTGAGACTTGTGACTTTTAAACAACTCCGAATAAAACCTAACTAAGGTAATACAAAAAAAAATTACATATTTAAAAATAAATTTAATAAAAACCTTTAGACAAATTAGGTTATACATTCAAAATATTTTAATCACAACTTCATCTTTTTTAATTTCTCTATTAAAGTAATTGCCTTTTTTCGATAAAAAAGTTTTAGATGAAACGTGGCAGTGTTGAAGTTTATTTGAAGTGATCAAATTAAAAGGTTCTTCATTATCCTAACTTAAAAGTGATTTGATCTTAATTTTATACGTAAATTAATATTAACTTGTTTTAAAATGATTAAAAAAAGGTTAGAAAAAAATAAATATTTCTTAAATGCATCTTTAAACCCTCACTTGTAATCCATAGAATACAAACAAGTTTATTTACGCAAAAAGTAATGATCAAATGCATGTAATGCTGTCTAATACCCCTGGAATCAAAAGGTTTAATTCCGAAACTGTAGTCTTGAATGCGAGAGGATCAATTTTTTTTTTCAAGTTGATCTAAAAAGAAAAATTTAAAATTTAGAATATAAATAATCTTCAAAAAATTTACTTCATAAAAAAGTTTACTCAATCTTATTATTCCATTTATTTGAGATTTATTGTTCCTTTCTAAACTAAATCCATTAAATTCGTACAGAAAATCCGAAAGTATTTCAATCAAATGCTGCTGAATTTTTGAGTTATTTATTCTGAGACGCTGAGCTTCTGATCGTTTCAACTTATTTTAATTTAGAAATAATTTTAGATTGAATTTCTAAAACTACCCATAAAGTATAATTTGAGTTGTTAAAAATGTCAGTTCTGACATCTACAATAAAAAATGGTTCTATTCCAATTTTAAAAAGATTCAAAATTTTATCAGATGTTGAAAAATTTTTCCCAGTATTGTAATCTATTAATGGCCATTTGTTAAAATTTTCATCAATAAAGCCAATAAAATCACTAAATATTGTTTTATCTAAAATTTTAAACAATTAATCAATTAATTAAATTAAAATTTTTAAATTACCTCGTATAAGACATTGATCAAATAAATACTGTAAGTCTTTGATCGGCTCAAGATCTTGAGGTGAATTTTTCATCACCATTACTAAATAAAGAATCAAATAAATAAAGGTTTATTTTTTATTTTAAAATTTAAACTGAAAGTCTTACTTTCTTGAACGTCATGTATAACTTTTTGATAGACACTTGACAAATGATTCTGATGAACATGTTTACAGCTAAATTCGAAAAAGTTGTCACAAGCAGATTCAATTAGATTAAAGTCAGCAAAATTAAGAGCTTGATTGAAAAAAATTTAATTTTATCCAGAGACTAATTTATTAAAAAACCTTCGACAATACAAGGCTTTGTCGAACAATATTCATTGGTGAGAGACAGTTTTATGTTGTCAAAAAAAGAAATGTTATTTGAAATTTCATAATTAATTACATCATTTAAATCAAATATTGATCTGCTCAAAACGCTGTGAACAATAAAACAATATGTAATGAAGGAATAAACGTTTTTCATTTTTTTTAAAAACTAATGTATAATATGTTTCTACACTAGCATATAAACAATGCTTTTTATCAATGATCCATTAAAAATTAAATGTCAATAAAAATATTTTTTGAATCCTTTCGGTGTCAAATTTTTCCACTAGAAAATTATTTTTTAGCTTTTTAAACAATCAAAAGGTTTATTTAACTTTCAATTTTTATCAATTAGGAAATTATTTTCAAATTTGATAACCTTTTAATTTTTCAAAAAATAAAAAATTACTTTTGACTCTTTTAAGAATAGTTGGAAACAAAACTATTCTAATAATCATAAAAAATTTATTTTTTGAAATCTCTTTTGAAAATTATTGAATAATCGTTCATTTTGATTAAATCGTAATTTTCTATTTAAACATTCATTTACATGAAAAATCAAGGTTTTAAATATTGGCCTGTATCACAATAACAAATTTTTGTAATTTCAAGGAAGAAATTTAATAAAAGGATTATTCAAATTAATTTAAATTGGTTAGATTTTAACAAAATTATTCCAAAAAATTTTCAAAATAATGGATTTTTAAAAAATCTGACATGAATTTTGTTTCAACAATAATTTTTTTAATTTATTGGAATGGAAGATTTTAAGGCATTGTGAATTTTCATACAAACCTTTGAAAAATTACAAAAAAAAAATATTGTTTTTAAATTTTAAATTAACAAAATTGAGCTTTTTAAACTTTGATGAATACAACATGTAACAAAATATGTTTCACTAAATTAAACAAAAAAAGATTAATTTTCATTAACAGGGAAATATCAATGATTAAATAAAATATCAATATTTTGAAATTTATTTATTCTCTCTATGATCTATTCTAATTAGAATTTTTTTGTATTTTGTAAATCTATTTTATTTTTATTAGTTAAATTAATTTTATTTCAGTAAATTATTTACAGTAAAAAAGTAAGAAGGAAATTATAAGGAACTGAGAGGGGTATATCTAGAAATTTGCCAGAAACCCTGCTAGAGTTATATGGTAAAAACTTGGTGGCGGGTCATGAAGGCATCGTATCGATTCTTGAATTGATTGATTGAGTCAGAGTCTGTGACCGTAGCGAGGAGTGCATTTCACTCATTAATAACTCTATTCGTTAAGTAATTAACCCTCTGCGTACATTAGGTTGAAGGTTTACATGTCACCTTTGGATCATGTCACCTCGTGCTTGGCACTCATGAAGTGATATCAGATTAAGAATGGCAAGGCGGTCCTCGTAAATCCAGTTCTTATTTCATTCGGATCTTTCTTTAATTTATCGAGTTCCTCCCTTGGATCTTTTGATTTAAGATTCCCAAAAAAAATCTTTAATTCCGCAATCCATTTTTCGCAGGTGTTAGTCTTGCCAGAAGGCAATTTTCGAATTAGGTTTCTAGATCGACTCTCCAATAGACTCTTTAAAACAGCTAATTTAACCCTCATCGATTACCTGATATGTCTGAGCTTGAAATCCTTCCAACCATTGTTCCACATCTTCATTTTCCTTACCTGCAAATACTTTGGTCCAATTTATAGCGGGTTGTTGAACAAGGATTAACTCTTCTCCAACTTTCGTTCTAGAATGGTTCATAGCTGAGCCACTTCGAAAACTTGTTCCCGAGGCTGGTTTCTGGACTGGTTCAAGATTTCCACTTAAAGTGAAATGTAGACAATTACAATTAAAATTATTTTTTGAGGTAAAAAATCGTAAAAGTTATTTTTTTTTTCAAAATAAATTTTGTAAAATAAAATAAAATAATGTAAAATTCAATTTTATTGTCTTTGATAAGCCAAGGGTTAGTATTAAAGTTTTTTGCAAATTAGGATTAGGGTTAGTATTATACGTATTTTGAACCCGAAATATGTATTTTGCTTTAAAATTTTGAAGTGCAGGATAAGGCTTCCGGTTAGACAATGAAAGCCTAGTTTGATATCTTGGCTTATCAAAGACAATAAAATTGAATTTTATGAAATTTTAAATTATTTTATTTTAATTTACAAAATTTTGCCTGACAAAAAAATTAACTTTTACGTTTTTTTACATTTTTATACGATTTTTACCTCAAAAAAATTATCGTAATTTTACATAAAATTACAAAATTTATCTTTTGTAGAAAAATTAATCAAAAATATAGAAAAATCAAATTTTGAACGGAAAACTCCAAAAAAAGAACCAAAATCTAGCGACTTTAAGTAAAATGTCATCGGATCCTCGTAGCAAATCAGTGCTGTAAAAATTACTTCTTATTCATATTTGTCAAAGTCTGGTAAGAAACTTTTATCGAAAACCTTTAGTTAAGTGTCAAATACCTTGACTAGATATTTCAAAATTTTGAATCATTTAAGTTAATCTTGACTCCACTTGTAAAATTTATATCGTTTTAGATTCGAAGCTAATGTTGACGAAAAAAATTTCAAGATTACTCTTTCTTTCCACTGTCTTTTTTATGAACACTCAACCTTGATCAAAAGATCAATGCATTATGGAGACAATTATTTGGATTGATTAGACACTTTTTTTCAAAAGTAAATTTAAATTTAAATTTTTTTTTTTTTAGAAAATCAAGAAAAAATTTTGGCTAAAATTTATTAAAAAAAGAGAATATATAAATTGACAAAACTAAAAATTTGTAGCTAAAAGTATTTGAACGAACAGAATTTCGAAAATTTCTAGATAAATCTATATTTTTTGAGATTGTTTGTTGAAATACAATTCGATTATCTTCCCATAATTGCAAATTACATTTTACTTCTTCTGATTTAGCGAAAATTGAATTTCTAAAATAGATGGGACCTTCAACATACTCGAGGGCAACAAAGCTGCTATCATGTCGTTTAAAGCGAATTTTATTTTGTTCATAAGATTGGATCGCATTCACATCACGTTTAACTCGAGTGCCAAATTTCAATATTAAATTTTGTAAAACTAACGCCTTGTTTTTGCTCAAAATTAAATTGTCATCATGTGGTATTAAAATTGTTACATTACAAAAAGCCATGTTTCTTCTTTTAACATATTTATTTTCAATACTAAGAGACTTTAAATAAAACAGTGAAAAAATCTCTTTTTCTTGAAATTCATCGGTTCTGGTACCAATGACTCGAGGCTCATAGGATGAAAGTTGTTCGTGGTAAGAATGATCGTACTTTAGAATATCTAATATTACTTTATCATGCTGCTGATCGAAACGGTAATCTTCTTCAAAATGATCTATTTCTTCAATAAAAAGATCTTCTGATGCTTTGTACCATTTGAAATCGGCATCAATTCTAACCGGTGTTTGAAGTCTCAAAGGAAATTTTGTTTCTCTGGTTATCCATTTGTGCTTGTAAATAACTGGTGAAAAATATTGATAATTATGACGTTTTGCTAGTTTGGCTACACTGGCTTGGGAAAAGCATAAACAGAATAGTAGTAAATATAGAAATGTAATCTGATGCATATTTTTGAATTTTAAAATTTTCCATACCTACAATTATTTATAAAAAAATAATTTTTTTCATTTATGAACTAAATATTTCAAAATTATAGACAGAATTTTTTATTTCAAGTCACCTTTCTGCCTAAACAACTGACAATTATTCATCAGAAATTAATTAGTAATCGCAACATATTCTATAAACCATAAAAGATTTATTTTTTAATATTTTTATTTCTAATTGTGAAATAATTCTGGTAAAAATAAACAGAGAAAATTATCAATAAATGATCTATTAAAATTTTAAATTACTGGGACTAAAATTAAATTAACTTGGAGTTAGGTTTCAATCAAATTATGAAAAATATAATTACGAAATTTAAAAAAAATCATGATAACCTAAAATGGTTAAATGAAGTTTACTATCAAATTTTTATTATCATAATCAAAAATAATTCATTTAAAATGATTACAATATTTTTTAAAAATAAAACGCAAAAACATATTGTTATGTTGAGCAAACTATACAGAACTATGATTAAATTTAAATTATTTTTAAAGAATTATTTTGTCATTAACTTTGATTTTCATCTAAATTTTTTTGACTTTGTTTCTACGCTTTAAAAAAAAGTGATCTTACGGGAGCACTCATTTGCAGAGAATTCAGTAATTAAAATTATTAGTTCATTAAAAATTTCTGCTAAAACATATTTGTCAATCGACTGGTCAATTTGATAAAGTTGTGAAAAATCTATATGTAATAATTAAGGAATTCCATTTCAAATTTTTCCAAGATGAGAAAAATCTCTCTAAATCTAATCAGTGGCATTTAAAAGTCTACGATAAATGAAAATAAAATAAATTGATAAATTCAAAATTTAAATTAGAATTAGAAAAAAAAAATTTCTAATTAGAATGTCTTTATTTAAAACTTTTTAAATACTAATAATAATAATGATAATAATAATTTATTCAGTAAACACCGCGAGGTTGATGAAAATAAAATAAAATAAAATAAAAAAAGTAAATTAAAGTAAAGTTTTGTCTTTCCAAATAAATTTAAAGAATAAATTTGAATTTTTTCATAATTATGTTAGTTACATGATTTAATAGAATTAAAAAAAACTGCTGGAATAATTTTTCAGATTCAATTGTTTTTAGTTTTTTTAAGATTTAAAAAAAAATTAGACAAAGAATAAATAAGACTTTTTAATTACTTTCTTGTATTTGTTTTTCTTTACAAATTTTAAATAAATTGTTAAAGTAGCCTAATTAGTCAGAACTAGACTTGTTTATAAGTCACAGTATTGAGTCTAAGTCACAAAAAATTTAAGTCAAAGTTATGGCTTGATTTAAAATAAAAAATAAAAAATTAAATCCATTAACTTGACTTGACTTAAGGCTTGTGACTTAAAAACAAGTCTAGTTCTGACTAATTAGACAAAATTGTTGAAAATTTTTTAAATAAAAAATATATAGTTTTTGAATTATTTTTTTTACTAGATTATACAAATTTAATTTTAGTTTAAATTTATTAGATTAATTTAAGTAACAATTATCATTAGCTTGGTTTTTTTTCAAATATAAAGTGATCAAATTGAGGTAGTTTTGAGACCGACTTATAGACCAACTATTTTCCTTAGTATTGGTTTTTTGAGTTAACCGATCATTATTAGTTTTTATTGATATTTGAATAATAAATGAGACAATTAGACCCATAAAAGACAAAAAAACTTTAGTTGAAACAAGTAAAAAATTAATTTTTTCTTAAACAATTTCTTTACATGTTATTTAAAGTTTAAATTCATATCTTATTTTTGAATATTTTATTTAATTACAATAACTCAAGATTATTGTGAAATTTGCGACTAAATTTTTTCAAAAAATAAAATAAATTACAACAAAGAAGCTACCAATTAATGGAGTCAAGACTGACTTTGATTGTTATAACCATAAAAAAAAACTTAGCAAAAATTTATTATAATTATTAATTAAAAGCTTCTTTGTTGTAATTTTTTTATTTTTTGAAAAAATTTAGTCGCAAATTTCACAATAATCTTGAGTTATTGTAATTAAATAAAATATTAAATAAATTATTAGATAGATAAGAAGCCCCTAATGTTAACAGCTTTAAAGCAGGCATTGATTGCTGGATGAGCAGCAATCAATCACATCAGCTGTCATAGTGTGCCTTATCAGCACACTCGCTGGCTAGCCAGCTACAGTCAAAACTACTACTACTACTACTACTACTAATATCAGATGATATGATGTGACATGCTAATTTCTGGCACTTAAAGTTTTGAAGTTTTAAATGATCGCTTTCTTCTTCTTAGATTCTTATTAAATTTTCAAAAGACAAAATTTTTAAAAATTTGTTTCATGAAAAATTACTTGTTTTTGAAGTATGTTACAAATTTAAATTTTTTTAAAATCTATTTAATAAATTTAGGTAAATTCACTTCGTATTGCGTAGATGTCGCGATAAATATGATTTGGAATTGGTAAAATTGAGTAAATCTACCAAATTTGCAAATATAAAAACAGCGACCAAAACATCACTGTTTTATAAGTACAAATAGTTTTCTAAGTTTTTGTAGTAGTAAGTTTAGTTTAACACAAAATTTTATAAGTTCAAATTTTGTTGGCCTTTCATCACTTAGAGAAAAAAAAAATAATTTTTTTTTTTTAAATAGTTTGGGGAAAGACCCCTGGCTGCTTGGAATGGAGCTGAGTACTTCCTTTCAGTCATTTAGATTATGAAGCTTTATCTTAAAAAAATTAAAGTTTTTGATTGAGACTCAAAAAAAAAATAGCAAAACTAATCTGCAATTTTTTTGTACTATAGTTGCAAATGTTATACTTAAAAAAATAAATAAATTTATGCTACATTTTATTTTCTTATTCTAATAATTTTTTTTTTATTCTATAGTTTTTTTGTTTTATTCGTCAAAAGCCATCGTCAAGTTCAAGAGAAATTTTAAATGTATTAAAAGTAATTATTTATTTATCTACATAAATAAAATACTATATCTAATTAAATGTCCATGTTTAACTTTAAAAAAATTAAATCAAAAATACAAAAAAAATTTTGAGAATAAAAATCTAAAAAAAATTAAAATTCAATTTAATTTAGAACAAACTAAAAACTAAAATCGGAATAGCAGAAACAAACGCAACATTTCGGCAAAAAAAAATCGAATTTTGAGAATTTTTGTAACTTTTTTTTGTCGTTGGTGTCTCAACAACCGGAGACCTTTCCTCTTCTCGTTTATAATTGGGTACAAAGGTATCAACAGGTTTAAAAAGCACGCTCCTACTAATCAAATTCCTCCCCTCCAGAGGGCTTGTTTCAAATAAATCAAGCGTGCACGAAACATTGTTATTTTTAAGACTATCTTTGTCAAATATATTTGTTTTAGGTAAGACAATGGGCCCAATATCCAAATCTACTCGTAAAAAGATCGATTTAGAAGAGTCTCTTTTATTTCTAGGTATTTTGGTTTTAATATTTAATTTTTGCTCGTATAAATCGTCTATTAGTCCTATTTTAAACCGCAAATAATTTTCGATTAATCTCATATTTTCTTTATTAATTGTGTCATTATTTTTAGGTAACACTAGAGTTAAATTACAAAAAACATTAAAACTGTCCTCAGTTTCGATTGTGTCTATAAAATGCGATTCCAAGTAGATCATGGTGAAAAAGTATCTCTGAAATTGGTTTAACCCCACTGGAATGGGCTCAAACGAGGACAGATGGTCATGAGTTTTGGTGTCATATGAAATTAAGTACAGAAACGATTCATTTGCTGTATTTGAATAGAGAAATACGTTGTTATATGTTTCCAATTCGTCAACATAATTATTTTCTGAGTGCTTGTACCATCTATAGTCTGTGTTATGTCGTCTCGGTATTCCAAAAAGTAATGGCAGATTTGGCTCGGTTGTTACCCATTTGAGCAAAAAATTCGACTTTGTTTCTCTTTTAACTCGACTTGAGTATATTTCAAGCGAAAGCTCAATAAAACAAAAAAATAATAAAAAATTCATACCTTTAAAATTCTAAAAAGAAAATTATGAAAATTTTAATTCACCTTTATGATGGTAAAAAATATTTTTTCGGTTAAAACTATCTAAATAGAGATTTTTTCTATTATAATAATCTGAAAATATTTACTTTGAAAGACTTTACACCGGTTAAGTATTTTTTTTTAATAAATCAGCTATTAAACCATTTAAAAGAAAATAATGAAACAAATTTTTGTAAAAGGATTTATAATTTTATCTGAGTTAATTTAATTTAGGCAATAAAACAATCCAGATTTCTGTGATAAACTTAAGAAATACAAATCTGGATTGCAAATTAAACCTTTTTTTATCTAAAATATTTTCTAAAATATATGTTGCAAAGTATTTAATAAAACATTAATTTTTTTCGTCTAGAATACTCATCTTGTATTTCTAAATTTGGTTCTTCTGAACAAACGTAAGGAGAATTCTTTTGATACATATTTTCCGTTTACATTATGTAACTTTACCTTGCAAATATCATTTACAATTAAAGTCATGCGTTTATTGTGTTTGTTTCAGTTAGAATTAAAAAAAAATTTGAAAATTTCAAAATCTTTTAAAGCCGAAAAAATATTCAATGATTTGCAAAAATATATTATCTTTTTTGACATACGAAACTTCAAAAAAATATCTTTAACTCTACTTAGTAGATAAAAACAGAAATTTATTTATAAATTGAGAAAATATTTTTGTAATTGAGCAAAAAATTTTTTTTTAAATTCCTAAGTAATTGGAAAATAAAATCTTTTTTGATAATTATCTTTCGAAAATAATTTAAAAAATATTCAATTTACCACGTGATTTAAACCATCGAGGTAATCAAAATGATAAATGACCCAAAATCAAAAATCACTGCTGTTGTTAATGAATTAAAATAGAACCAATTAACATATTATTGTGCTACAATACAGACCTGATAATTTAAAAAGATTAACAAATTATTTTATCAGTTAAATAAAATCTTGTTACTATTTTGCATGTTCCAAATTTTCTGACATGGTCTAAAAACCACGTGTTTATAAACCTTATGCATTTATAGTAGCTTAAAAAATTTTAATTTTTAATTTAAATATATATACTTTGCTATAATTGCATGAATAATTACTTATTTTTCCCAAAAAAGTTTTGTTAGTCAATGCTAAGAATAAACAAAGATTTTTTTTTTTAAAAGATACCTGCTTTTTAATTAAAAAATAAAATTTATCGTCGAGTTTGAATTCTTTTTAATTAAAATTTTTTTTTTTAAATCTATTTATTTTTATTAATTGTCTAAATTTCTTTAATTTTCTTGACTCGAGACAAAGAAAACTTAAATTTTTAGCAAAGCCTACAAGCCATAATTTTATAAAATTATTTTTTTCATACATTTTGTTTTAAATTGAAATATAAATGATAAGTTCATTTTTAAAAGCTTGTATTAAATTTTAGAAATTTAGACCAGTTTTTAAATGTTTTAATTAAATTTTTAAAAATCTTCATAAAAGCATTTATCCCTTTAAATTTTTTCTAAATTCGTTTTATTTGATTAACAGAGCTTGTGGTTATATTTTCAAAATTGAATTTTTTTAGTTAGCAAGTTTTAGCTGATTTTGAAAAGAAAAACATTTGGAGTAAAAATTTTATAACATTATTTCTTTAAATAAAGTTTTGAATGCATCAATAAAAGCTTTTCAAGTAGAAAGAAAACTAAAAAGTCTTGTTTATAAATAGTCTAAAAAGTATTTAGTAGCAGTTCAATAAACTTAAATACTTGCTATTTCTCAAAATCATCTTTTTATTGATTATTATTATTATTATTATTGTTGAGCTATGGTTAGTTGAATAGCTTACTGAGCGTATTTTAGAGGAATAAGCTTGTTTTTAATATTTCAGAATGCTTTTGTTTGTTAAAATTATGAAGCATATCTTATTTACGGTTAATTAATTTTTATAATTTATAAAACCGAAAATAAAAACTTAATTTGCCATAAAAAATCTCATTGAATCGACTAACAATTGTCATTAGTTTAGTTTTTTGTAATTGATAAGAAAGACAATTAGACCGATTAAAGACATAAAAACTTAGAGCGAAAAGAATAAACGAACTGTGAAATTTATGTAGGTGAAAATTTTTTTTCTCTTTAAAATGAGCTCCTAGATGTTTTATTTTGTTTAATTCTTAAATTATAATAATCCTTTAATTCCGAAAGAATTGATTCAATATAAAATAGTTTAAGAGAGTTAAAGATTGCTTGTGGCAAATTTAAAAAAAAAAACGCATTTAAAACAAGCTTAATAAATTAATTGTTTTAAAAACGTAATTTAAAAATAATATTTAAAATGTTGAAAATTTAATTTTAACTAAAAAATATCAGAGTCTGTAAATTTTTTTAATAAAAATTATTTTTTTATTTTTGATTTTCTTAATCGAAATTGCATAAGTTCAGTTTATAAAACAACGATAAAATTTTACTACTAAAAAAATTGTAGAATATAACAACTTATTTAAAATTATAATTTTGTATCTTAAGAATGGTGACATTCACATCCGAAACAGTATCTTGATAGCAGAAAATAGAAAGTTAAAAAGAAAGAAACCAAATCTAGATTGGCGTTTTGAATTTGGGGAATTTATTAAAAATTATATATTTTAAATAAGATGAGTAAGAATCACACATAAAAATATAATTTTTTTTGTTAAAAATGCTATTTTATTGATTAAATTAGATGATAATTAATTATTAGAGTTGGATAATCAAAAAAAGTTTGAATTTTTTTGTTTGTCTTTAGGATACACCTTTAAGTTTAATTTTTCTACCTTTTTTGTTTTTTCTATGTTTTAATGTTTTAACTCTTTCCCGAAAATTTATGTAGAATAAGGAACTAAAAAAAGTAATTTTAGAGAAAATAATACTGGTAGGGAAAATTAAGTAATTTCAGAATTTTTTAAGGTTATTTTATTGGTATAGCCGGATAATTAAGTAATAAAATAATTTAAGTAAAAAACCGTATTCCCTCGTTCGATTATGCTACACCACAAGCTAAAACACGCTTTTTGACCATGCACTAAAGTAAATCTCGCTCCTGCTAAAACATTTTTGATTAAGAACTCATAGTCTAATAGTATTGTCACGGGTTTAGGCTCGCTTCAAACTCTGGAATTCTTAATTTAATGCGTCATCAAGACTTGAGTTTAAGACAAAAATTTAAGATTTTTTTATTCATTTGATGCAACAACAAGAATTAAAATGCTAGAAAAATTAATTTATAATTTCGATTTTTTTGATTTTTTGTCTTAAACTCAAATTTTGATGAAGCATTAAATTAAGAATTTCAGAGTTTGATGCGGCCCTAAACCCGTGACAATACTATAAAATCGAACTGGGTAATATGGTAAATACCCTGATCATTCTTATTTAACTTTTTTATAAAACCCAAAAAGTCTCAAATATCATTTGAAATTTTAAAACGATCTCGTCGCAAAGAACTGATATTTTAAATATCTAAAATATTTTACCTATAGAAAAATTTAAAGCTGTAAACATTCTTTTATTTAGGCCAAAAAATAATTAAATTTTAAACAAAGATATGAAAGTTTCATACCAAGATATTTTATTTTATTAACAAAAAAAATTAAAAATACACATTATGGATAATAATAAACAAAAAAAATAATAAAAAACATAAATCTCCGTATTGATTGTGTTGGATAGTTTTTAATTGAAAAATTTGATGAAACAACTTCTTGAATCTTATCTTTATTTTCTATTACTTTTGATTCATTATGATTTAGCGCATAGGTTCCGTCATAGTCTAAAATTTTGATGCCACAACTTGCTGTCAACTTTTCCAAAGTTTCCTTATAGAATGTTATTGGACCCTCTGTGAAATCGATTTCATAAACGGTTTGAACATTTGTCGATCTTTTGACTCGATAATTTGTATTTTTAATAAAGCGTTTTTGTCTAAAATTATCATGAATCTTGAGTGTTATTTGGACCGAATTGAATAATTCTTCCATCAAAATTTCAGCATGCTGATCGGCCAAATCAGCTGGATAAACGAATGTAGCAACACATGATAATTCTATTTTGTCATCTTTATCCACAATGTGTGGGTAAAATTTGCTCAGGTAAACAATGGAATAAATTTCCCGATCAAAGTCCAAAAAATTGTTATCAACTTGTTCATGGCGTGGCTCGTAGTGGTCAAGTAAAGAAAATGATTGATAATTAAAATCAGTAATCAGCAAATTTAGACTGGGATTTGAGCTTTTCGCATTTTGATCCTCAAAAGTAAAGTAATTTTTAAAATAATCAAGTTGATCAACAAAACAGTCCGAGCCGTATTTGAACCATTTTGTATTTCCGAGGTAACCAAAATTGTCTTTTAATCTAACGGGGTATTTTGTGTACGGTGTTATAAATTTTAATCGAAAAAACTCATTGTTTTTGAGCGATTTGCGAGCCAAATCTCTACCTGTTGCTATTGCTATATTTAAAGTAATAAATAAGAATCCAATTTTCATAAAATTATGCTTTTTGTTTAGACCCATTTTCGATTTTAAAAAAAATACTAATAATAAAAAATAGCGATGGTAATTTTTTTAAAATAAATATTTACTTTAATTTTTTAAAGATAAGGTTTTATACTAAAAATAATGAATAATATTTGCAACAGTTAAAGATAATTTTTATGCCCAAAAAAATTTCCACTTATATTGCTAAGTAATCTCTTAGGTCATACAAAGTAATATTTTCTCAGCAAAAAATTGATTTTTTTTTTCGAAGGTGTTTTAAATTAAAAATTATTCAACGTTTTTCTTGGATTTATAAAAAAAAAAGAACTATTAAGTATTAGATTTAAAAATACGTGTACACCTTTCTAATACTATTCAAATAAGAATTATTAAAATTGTTTCTGATATTAATTGTTCAAGAGGATTATGTGAAAATTGATGATACGAATAATTAAATTTTTTTTCTCAAAAAATGAAATTTAATTTCCAAACTCTTAGAAAAACAACTATATTTATTTTTAAAATAAAAATTTTTAACTATTTTAAAAGTCGACAAAAAATAGCCAAAAACAAGCCACAAGTAAAAAAAGAAGGATTTCAAATTCATGAAAATTTTTTTTTCTTTAAACGACACATAGACCAACAGCCAACTAAAGTAAAACTGATTTTGAGATATGTATCTTTTATTAATAAAATAAAAAAAAATATTCTGTTTTAAATGTATTGTAATTTAATGTTAAATAAGTTAATTAAAATAAATATTGTTTTAATCAGAAATCGTTTTTATTTAAATTTTTTGTCTCCAAATTAAAATTTTTTATGTTTGAATCGAAATTAAGTTTTAAAAATTTAAATTTCTATCTTAATTTATGCTTAAATTTGTTAATTTCAATAAAAAGGTAATTTTTATATTAGTAAACTAAGTATAATTTTTTGACATTTACATTAATAATTTTGGTATCATAATTATTACTAGGCATCAAGGAATATATTCATAATCATCAAGTTTGAATTTTACTTTAAATAAATTGATTTTTTCTTTCTCTCTCGGTGTCCAAAATTGCTTATCATTATTATAAATGATATTCACGAATTAATTGAAAATAAGTTTGAGACATGCTAATGGTACGACAGTCATTTCTTAAGAAATGGTCATTTAGTTAAATTTTGATAAATACTAAGACAAAAAACATGGCTTTTGATTACAATTTTAAATGGAATACTCTAAATCACCTGAGCCTCGTTTCAGTCAGTATCAAGAAGAATCTTAAAATTTTCTGCAGCTAAACTTTGAAGCTCTAAAATGAAGCTCTTCCATTATCAGAGCACAATTAATGCTTACTTTTTCCTCAGAAAAAATAATCTGATAGGTAATTAGGTAATTTAAATCACCACTGCCGTTCTACCGAACTAAGCATCCGTAGCGTTACCATACTCTTTTGAAATTGTATTGAGTACTGGTTCGTTACGGATGATGATTCCGTATGATTGCAGTTGTGATTTAAATTATTTAATTAGTTAAAGTGTAGCATTTTAAAGTAGTAAAAACTTCAAATTTCAATAAGAATGAAAAAATAAAAAATGAAAAAAAAAACGTTCAAGTAAATATTTATTAATTTACGGCACAAATGTAAAAAAATTAAAATATTTCGTTTCGTTTTTAAAAAGCTTAATTTAAAATATTCATTTTTCTAAATTTTTTTCACTAAAATCAATTAAAATTTACGAAAATACGCGCAAAAAAATTAATTTTTTAATTTAAAAATTTTTATTAATTTTTTGAAAAAAATGGAAAAATCAAAAAAGTGTAAAAATTGAAAAAATTGTGGATTTTTTTGGCCTTGTTTGCTTTTACGCGAATTAACCAAAATTTTGGCAAGTTCTGGTAAAATCATGGTATCAAATCAGTACTGTACTGTATCCATAAGGAAAAATACAAAGGAGGCATATCTCTTATACAGAAGTTTTGAGGGACTGCTCTGATCCAACTAATAAGATAATAAATCTAGTTGATTTCCAGCACTACAATTGAACTTGGTTCAAGCTGATTCCAATCTGTATAATTATTAAAGTGGTTGAAATATTTTCGCCCCGAATTGCACAGACATTGAGTAGAATTTCTCATAATGAGGGAATTGAACCTCCGACAATACGATTGTAAATCTGGTTTGATAAAAATGTAAATTTTTGTTAAAAAACGTCAAATGAATAATTAAATTGAAGATTTTAATTTAATTAAAAATTTAATTATTAATTTAATTTTATTTAATAGTTCTCTAATCTATAACATACCCGAATCCCTAAACTAGGGCTCTGTCTTGGACCTCGTTTAATTTTTATATGACGATTTGATCATTAAAATGACGGCTTAATATTTTACTTTTTTGATATCATGGAAAAAATACAATCTCAAGAATGCAAGAATATGATTTTTTTTCATGTTTTTAGCTATGGCCAAGATTAAATAATCTACGAAAACATGTCATAGGATATTGAAATAGAAGCATTATTCATTTCAAAGAACGGTAGACTGAAACCACCCATCAATTTTTAAATTTATCGATCATTTCCAGGCGGAGCAAGCTTATTTTGAAATAGAAATAAACATCCCTATCAGGGTTATTCACTCTCAAGCTTCTACAATTGAGCCGAGTTATAACAATACTGGTTAAAACGAAATAAGTTTGGCTTTGTTAACATTGATCTAGAGTTTTATGGAAATCATTTCGTCCACAGACCTGAGGAAAGCTTTTAATACATTGATAAGCTTTCTAAAACACACTTTATTTCTAAACTTTATTTTGGATAAACTTTTATTTCTTAAAAATTAAAATTTTAATTAATTTCTGCACATTCTTTAACATGCTAACTTGATTAGCATGATGTCCATTTTTTGCGCCAAATTCACTGTTTTAACCAGGCTCGACTGGAAATACAAATAATTTGAGCTAAATAGAAGACTATAAATGCTTTTTCCCACATATACCAAAAATAACATATTTAGAAAGTCTTCTAAGAGTAAGTTACTTATTTAAAATAATCTTCATATAATGGACACGCATCGAAAGATCCAAAGTTCCATCTTAAACATTGTTGATATTTTGATATTTCACTAAAAATTTCAAGAATCTAAGAGCACTTTCTCTAAAAATTAGTTAAATCACCATTGTGCGTCAACATACAGTCTTTGTTTTCTCTTGGAATAATGGAAATCAACATGGTCAATTAATGAATTTTTTAAAAGTCTTAAATTCAATAATTAAAAAAGGAAAATATTAAAAAAAGTTAACCAAAAAAGCAGCGAAATTTTCGGATTTTGTCATCGTAAAAAATAAATCTAAATGACAAATAATTTTTCAAATTAAAATTTGACTAATTGTCAATCAAATTTTTCTGTCCTTTTTTTCGATCTAAATCATATTTAAAAAAAAGAATTTGATAAATTCAACTGTATCAGAACGGTTGTGAAACATTGAGGTTGTTATTGATATATTCTGAAAGGTTCATATCTTATTTATTAGATATTTTAAGAACATGATTTTTTTAGTTAACTTTAAAGATATCTTTTAGAATAAAAGAAAAATTAAACCAAGATTATATTTTATATTTCGAAACTCAATTAAAAACCATTATTGTTTTTTCACGATTAATATAATATAATGTCAATTATTTTAAGATGATAAAAAAAATACTATAAATAAAAAGCTTGCAAATAAAATAATTGAGTCTCGAAATTTTGATTAAAATTTGTGAATATTTTTTTCCTTAAAATTAAAAAAAATTAAAAAATTGAGACTTAAAAAAAAATTAAATTTTTTATTACTCTAAAACTATTAATTACTAATTGAATTGAAAAAAAAAATTATTTGGATTTTTCTTATCTCTTTCGAGATAACATACTTATTAGCATGAATTAAAAATTTTCAAATGAAATATATAATTTTCAAAATGTTCAAATTTCATTTTTTAATCATTTGTTTTGCTTTCAATTTTCTAGCGAATGCTCAGTCCAACAATCATAAGCTAATCAAGCCAATTGATGAAAAATACAAGAATTATGTAGTCTATTTAATTAAATTTTTATCACCAGACACTAGGTATCCAGTCGTTTTAAGTGACAAAAGGCACATTCACTCTAATAAAACTTATGATCATACAATTTGGTACCAACATCACAAAAAATCGTTGGTTGAAATAAGTAAATTTCAATCAGGTTTTTTCGGTAATGAAAGCAGTTTCTTGGATGGAAAGTTAGTTGGTAATAATTTACTCTTATTAAAATACGAAGCGCATAGTAAATTATTGGATCACTATGAACCGATACATTTTTTTAAAGAGACTTCAATAAGGAAAGATGACATTAGTTACAGAGACGATGAATATGAAATAAAAGATGACAGTTTAATTCAAAATATTGATTATGTTAACAATAAATTCAAAAAAATATATACCTTAGCATATTATGATGATTTGGAAGTTCTAATTGATGATACCGGAATGGATTTAAGCGTTGAATGCATAGTGGATATCACAATGCCAAAGTTTTTATCAACGCATCAAAAAATATCTTTAGAAAATGAATTGAGAAGCTTGATTAGTTTTAGAATTAAATTCCAAAATGATACAGATGATTTTTTAGATGAGGAACAAAAAGAGGAAATGAATGATTTTACTGAAGGTTCAGATTATTTAGAAGTTTATAAAGCGAGAGCTGGACCTTTTGTATTCAAAAAACAAGATCTGAATAATCAGAAAGTTGTTTGTGAGTTGCTACTTAAAGATTATGATTTAACAAATGTTTTGAGAAAAAGAAAAATTGTCCGATTCTCTAATAACAGAAGAAATAATTCGAATCAAAACTTAAAATTTTCTTTTAATCAATTAATTTTATTTTTTTTTGTAGCATTTTTTCTAAATGATTAATAGATTGTTAAATATTTAGTAATATATTTTTATTAATTGAGCAATTTCTTAAATTTTAATTTTTTCAACATTTTGAATTCATGTTTTTTGTTTAAAATTGAAATATTTAGATAAAATCCCATTAGATTATTTTATTAATGACTAAAATTGAAAAAATGAAAAACTTAGATGAAATTTTTTACGGAATCTTGAAGATTCTAATAAATTATTAAATAATCATGTTTGTTTTCTATCTGTTACAATAATTAAAAAATCTTTTAAAGAAAGAAGAAAAATCTAATGGATCGTTTCTAATGGATCTTTATAATATTTTTTAAAACCAAATCGTACTATTTAATTGTCCAGCAACGGCTCCGATATGACACAGGGGCCGTTGCTCAAAAAGATCGAAGCTGGTCCCCCTATTTTTATGATGAAAGAGGTTTAAACATTCGTCCCGTATTGCATAGATATTTTGAAGATTTTTTCACCCTCAGCGGGTTTTGAACCCTCGATCCTCTGCCTGCATGACTAACACGCAAACCATTCGGCTATCCGGGTTCAAATCATTCTATTTAATGTTATTTTATTTTTTTTAACAATTTTTCTTGGGATATCAACATAAATAGTAAAAAAATAAGAAAATATTCCCTTAAGTTTATATTTTTCTCCTAAATCCTGATAAATTTATTATTTTTTCTAAAATTTTTGCTTTAAAGAAGTTAGATAAGAGCAATAAGAAATTATTTGATTAAAAAGGCTATTTTTTTAGGAATCTTGTTTCTGAAATAATTAATTTAGTTACCTTAGTAGTAGTAGTAGTAGTAGTAGTATTAATTACTGCAACTCGGAGCTAGTCCAAGAAAAGAAAAAAATAAAATCTCTGACAAAAATTCCTTACTCTCAAACCAAGTTCTTGGAGTTTCTTCTTACACTTTTTACTGTCAGGTCTAGTGTTTAAACTGTAGTTTAAAGCTTAACTGAAATTCACAATTTCCATATTGTTCACTCGCTTGAACATTTGGATTAGATCTCCACGTATCCTTTTCGTTTTTAGAGTTGGTAATTTCAGCCTAAATAGCCGCTGTGGATACTGAAAATTTGCAAGCTCAGGTACTAACCACGTCGCCCTTCGTTGCACTTTTTCTATCTCATCTATATCTTTTTCTAAGTAAGGACACCATGAGCTGATGGCATATTCCAAATGAGGTCTGGAAAGTGAACAGTGCAGTAGTCTTACTTTTTTTGCTGTAAGAAATTTGAAAGATCTGCGGATCATTCCCAATAAACGGTTTGCTCTTACAGTCACATTTTTGATTTGAGAATCCCATTTTAAGTCACTTTGGATATATATACCTAAGTCTCTTTCGCAAACAGACTTGCTGAGTGGTTTTGAATCGATAGTGTAATCAAATTTTGTGTTCATGTTGCCAATATGTAAAACTTTGCACTTATCAATATTCAGTGATGCTGACCAATCCTTTGACCATCTACATATGTTGTCTAAATCAGATTGTAGACTAAGAATCGAGCTGAAACTCTTGATAACGGATATAATTTTTGTATCATCTGCATAAGCTTCACATTCATTTTTGATGATTTCTAACATGTCATTAATATAAATAATAAAAGTTAATTGCCCCAGTTCCGACCCTTGAGGCACTCTACTTTTCACATCTATCCAATCTAAACACGTTTCACCAAGTACTACTTTCTGAGTTCTACCCTTCAAAAAAGATGTGATCCATTTTATCATACGTTCACCATAACCATAAAACCTAAGCTTGTACAAAAGCTTATCATGAGAAACTCTATCGAATGCTTTCGCAAAATCTGTATAGACCAGATCCATCGAGCAGCAGATTCGTCAGGCACGATTTACCTGGCAAAAAACCATGTTGGCAGCCTGATATAAGGTTATGATTCAGTAAATTTTCTAGCAATACATCTTTTACTAAGCTCTCAAGTAACTTGCGTATCAAACTGGTTAACGAGACAGAACGATAATTCCTAGATGACAATTTAGAACCTCCCTTGTGAAGTGGAGTTACAAAAGCCTGCTTCCAAAGCAACCCTAACCTTCTGCGTTGTTTGAACATTAAAATAACATTTTCTTAATAAATTTTATTGGTAGTTTATTTTATTTTATTTTTATTTAGATTTGCTGTAGATCATCTAAAATTTGTGGAAATTTTATAAATTTAAAAAGTCAAATCTTTCCTAAGTCTTCAATTAGGAAAAGGGTACAGAAAAAAATTAAAAAAGTAAAAATTAATCAAAAGTCAAGTTGCTCGTTTATTAAATATAAATTAAAATTTAGATAAAAAAATTGACTGGGTCATATTACAATTCGATTTAAAAAAAATATAATTTAAGATTTGAAATTTATCCTAAAAATTATCATTGATAATACATTTCTTTGGTTTTGGTAATTGCAGATGCTTTCGTAGCCGGATGAACTCCAGGAATGAATGGTTGGTTATTTTTTCGCGTAGCCGAATCAATCTCGTAAACTTTACCACATCGCTTATATGGTCTTCTTGTATAGCAAATGGCAACAACGCATCCCAAGAAAAAAATGGCAATAATACCACCGATTATAGCCAGACCAACTATCCACACTGGTTTGTACGTAAAAATTTCATATTCATTTCCGCTTAGTTTCTCTTTAAATTTAAAATTGTAAAATTAATTTAAAAAAAATTAAAGATTTTTATTTTACCTTGACTTGGAATGGTTTCACCTAGATCAATCCAATAATCAGAAATTCTCAATAAACTATTGGAGTCTTTAGGCCTGAACAAAGAGCATCTAATTTCAGTTTGGTTTTGCATGATGCAACGTTTTGTATTTGCAGCATATTCGACCAAAGCATCACGAAATTCAATTACACTTATTTCAATGGGGCTTCGAATACGAACAGTTAAGTTTAATGGAAGTTCTTCTTGAGTTCTTGACATTTGGTCATTATTCGAATCAAAATCCAATTTAACCCTAAATTGACCGATCTTAGGATCAACATACTTAATAATAGAATGCTTTATCTAAAAATAAATTTTTTTCAAAATATTTAATAAATTAATTTTGAATTTTCAAATTTACACTCGCTTCTAAAGCATACACATCGGATGTCAAACAGTTATCGTTGGATGATTCAATGGCGACTAATTTAATGAAAGAATGTAATTCAAAAAGATTCGATTCATTCATTATTAGACTGGAAGAAATTGGAAAAAATTCTCCAGTAACATTGGCATTTACTTCCGCAGTTTGATCGTCATCCAGTGTAGCATTTTCAAGCGGGCTGGCAAAATCATTAGAGCTAGTTATCTGATCAAATTGAACAGTTCCGTCAATGACACTTGAATTTTGTTCTGAATTAAAATTTGAAGTTTGATTGTCAAGGATTGGGTCCATGATTTCAACAAGCGGGTTCAGCTTGGATGTATTTACATCTTTGAATTCATTTGAAGAATTCATGACGATCGGTATACTAATTGTTGAATTTTGGTCGAAATTGGTCAACGCTTCGGTGTTAGTTAAATTATCATTTAAGATTTCAGCAGTGCTGTTGGGAACATTAACAGTTGGATAATTTGTTGAACTTTTTGCATTTTCATCAAAATCAATGTCAAAAAATGACCAGTTGGTGTTCAAAAGATTTGAAAATTCAGACATTACCATACTTGATCGGTTAAAACTCTTGACTGTTTTGTTTAAATCGTTCCAAGTGGTGTTATCTGCTGAATCGTGACCAGCAGTTTCATAAGGAGCTGCGTTGAAAGCGCATGCGTGTAGCAAAAGTACAAAACCGAGCAAACTTCCGATATTCAACATTTGTGTTTTTTTTTTATCAAGAGATGAGCCAAAATTAGTAAAAATTAGACGCTTTTGATAAAATAAATCTTATAAGACTCGAAGCAGAGGATAAAAATGCATGATCTTTTGAGCGTATTTCATTCAGTCAAGACTAGTGAAAATTGAAATCAACACTAAACATCTTGAAGTTTTTTAAATTTATTCAGGGATTATGTTTTACACAGAATTCTAAAATTTTGATGAATTTTTTTCTAAAAAATTAGATTCTTTTTTAATTTTATTTGTTTTTATTAAATAAATTTTAGAAATAAAAAATAACAGCATTTTTATTTACTTAATTAAACATTTTATTAACGAGCTTTGTCAGATCAAGAATAAAAAAGGCAAAATTAAAGAAAAAGTGAAAAATTTAGAAAAAAAAATCTTCAAGTCATATTCTTTTGATTTTAATTGATTCTGTAAATTGCAATGAATAGTTGCAGGTTCTCTAAACACCCTGCCATTTAATGTTCAAGCATCTTCTGTTTAATTGATATTTTGATATTTTAATGGGAGGCCAGAGAAATCGAAATAAAATTTAAAAATTTTCAACTTAAAAAATCAAATAATTTATAAAAAAGAAACTTCGTTTTTAGTAAATAAAAATGACAAAATAGAAAGGGAGATTGTTGAGTATTACATGCCTCCCGTTGATCTTGATCAGTATTTGGGTTATCGGCATACCCCAAAAATTTTTAATCCTTTCAATTTCTACTTTTTTACTTTCTAAATGTTCACATCCTATTGTCAATCAGTTGACTAAGTGATAGTTATCTATCTTGAACAACGATACGCAGGTACGCTTAAATTTTGTTTGAGTTTTTGTTTGAACCTAATCATATTGATCAATACCTGAATCATATTGTCTTGTCTTTATCTTCAGCTCTTTCTCTCGTCTGTTCACTCAGAGTTCTTTATTTAACTATGTAAGTAAGAATTCCACTATCATTTTAGAGAGCCTTGGGTTAACCGATCCTCTAAAATGACAGGTAACCAAACAGTTCTTTATCTATATCATTGAAAAATCAAGCGTTTTTAATCTCAAAAATAAATTGTCTTTCAGAAAAGTATCTTTTAAGACATACACCAAGATAACTAGAAATTTTAAATTATTGAACCTAAAATAGACTTTCTAATTATTAAAGTTAAAAAAAAAAGCATATTGATTGACTTTATTTTAGCAAAATTGTCTAATAGAGACTTTCGAAAAAGCAAAAAAAGTCAATGAAGATTGAGTAACAATTATCAAAAAAATTCAAGTCTAGCGTTTTAAATTTGATTTTTAGAATTGATTCAATTGCAATTCTAGTCAAAATATTTTGAAAAATCAATTTATATACAACATTTTCAGCTATTGAAAATTTACTTTTAAATTTGGTACACATTCAAAATAAATATTGAAAAAATGATTTAAATGAATATTTATGAATTTAGCTTTATAGTTTTTAAAATATTTTTTCTAAGGCTTTTTTTTGAAAAGGAATTTTTCAAATTATCGAATTTAAACAATTCAAAAGTTAAAAAAAATCTCAGTAAAATAATTAAATAGGACTTTTATTATTTTACCTGTTTAAAAAAAAATATAAAATTTAAATTTAAAGTCAAATCTAAAATAAATGTTCGTATTTTAATTTAATACCATAATTTTTAATGTTGAATAAAGAATTAAAAATAATGTCGAGTAAGTTATGTATTTGTTCATACTTAGCTATTGTCCATTTTACGATATTCTATTTACTTACACTTGGAGCAATATGGATTATTTATCAAAATCATTTTAATAATACCATTTCCAAGTGTAAAAATAATCAAGTATGGACTATTGAAATTACTACGATCACTCCTATACCAACTACGACCACTACAACTACAACAACATCAACTAAAACAACATCAACTAAAACAACATCAACTACAACAACATCAACCACTACAACATCAACTACAACAAAATCAACCACTACAACATCAACCACTACAACATCAACCACTACAACATCAACCACTACAACATCAACCACTACAACATCAACTACAACAACATCAACTAAAACAACATCAACTAAAACAACATCAACTACAACAACATCAACTACAACAACATCAACCACTACAACATCAACCACTACAACATCAACTACAACAACATCAACCACTACAACATCAACTACAACAACATCAACTACAACCACTACAAAAATTATCAGTAAATTTACCAAATATTTTTTATCTTTACTTTAAAATTTTTTTTAAATTAATAAAAGATCATGTCGGTTCACTTTGTAATTCAGACTCAGAATGCCTAGGAACCAATGTTTCTGGAGTAAATCAATTTCCTTCTTCAATTTTTTCTACCACATTCTGTTCAGGAGGCGTGTGCAGGTAAATTCTTTCTAAAAAATTCTTTTTATTTAATTTTATTGAAAAATTTCTAGTTGTAAATCTCTGTATCCTAACAACCAAGGAAATCGATGCACAAAACCAAATGAAAATGAATACTCCTGCATTGACGATGTTGAGTGCGAATCAAATAGATGTCATACAAACAATAAATGTGTTAGCTAAAAATCCATTTAAGATGCTATAGATATTTTATAACAAATTAATACTAGTAGTTTAATATTTAATAAAATCCATTTATAAATGACAATTTGTTTTTTCAGAGATTTTCACACAAAAATTAATAAGACTTTATTAATCAATCAATTTAAAAATAAATAAATAATTGCTGACCAAAGATGCTTGTCATGAATTTTATTAAAAAAAAACAACTTTAGTATGAATTTTTATTAAAAAATATTAGTGAGGGGTCTTAACTAAACTAATCAAGTTTAGTCGACTAAAATTTAGCTGACTAAATTTTAGTAAACTTTCATTTAATTAACAAAATTTTAGTCGAACAATTTT
Source organism: Brachionus manjavacas (assembly GCA_019054805.1). NCBI lineage: Eukaryota > Metazoa > Rotifera > Eurotatoria > Ploima > Brachionidae > Brachionus > Brachionus manjavacas. Next base: position 7,000,719 of record JAHQIY010000003.1, on the reverse strand, counting down.
TGTTTAAACTAGCATTAGTTTAGTCAAATTAGTAATACAATAAGTCATCTTTTTATTTTATATATTCGACTTAAGAATGTTTTAAATAGTCAGAACCACTTCTTTAAGTATGAAATATTAGATTTATTAGGCAAATAATTTATATATTTTTTTTTATTTTTTAATAAATTAATTTAATTTGTCTATAGAACTTGAACTTAATTAAATAAAAAATGCAGGTAATATTCAGGAAAAATTTAATTAACTAAATTATTAAATTATTAAAAATCCCTGAACTGTGATTTTTGTAATGATTAGCGAGTAAATTCAGAGAAATTTAGACCAAATCAAAGAATATTCGATCCTCTAGTTTTTCTCAAATCTTGTTTGTATCAGAATGATTTGGGAAATTTTTGATCGAATAGTAATTCAAAACGCATTCTCTCAAACTGAGATCGTTTCAAAAATGATCGTCGTTTTTGACAATTTAAAAATTCTATTTAATCACCGATTTGCTCAAGATTTTGAAGCTTTTGATTCTGGTGAAGAGTTAAGACTAGATGAGATGGTCTATGCGTGATGGATAAGATTGATGGTAATTTTGGTTAGGAAAATGGGATATTTTGGCGCTTAAAATATTCCAATAAAATATTTCGGGTCTAGTATAATGAGAACAAATCTTGTTCTCGGGTTTTGTTTAATTCGTTTAATTTGACTTGATTGAACACAATTAAATTGTTAAAAATAGGAAATACATTTATTCATTGAATCTTCTCCTTCTTGTAAAGTTATATATTTTGATTCTGGGTCTAAATCTAAATCTTAATCAGTTTCTATAATCTCTTCGATATAAGATGGTTTTAGATTTGCATCAACTAACATTTCCTCAAGTATTTCAGAATCATTAGGGATTTCAAAAGTTTAGAATTTATAATTTCGGGCTTAATATTTTAATCGTTTAAAAATTGATCAGGTAAAATACCTGGGTGACGCCAACATCGGCGAATCGTTCCCTGGTCAATTAATGACTACTCGTCATCTATTAAATAGATTGCCTTTTTATATTTATTAATTTAACTAAGAACTAGATGTATTTTATTGTAAAACTAAAATTTTAGTTTTCACTAATCACTGTAAGTAAATTAAGTCTAATTAACTAATCACCTTAAGTTAACATTTTGTCTCCAAAAGTGGATCATGAACATACTGCTGTACCGAAAAATAGGGGAATACAAGGAAATGTTAAAGAAATGATTCAAGGAAATGTTAAAGAAATTAAATGAAATGATTCAGGTTGTACTAGTGCCCTAAATATTATTTACACGTTATGTGATAAAAAAGTTGAAAAAATACCAACACAAAAGCAAATCTACAATTTCCTCAATGACTACAGAAAGAAACTTTATGGTTCGGTTGGTATAACTTATTTTGAACTTGAAAATTGGTGCAAGAACAATTTATTTAACAGTTCATTATCAATTGATGATGGCTATGTATTAGACTTTTATGTACTTGCTATACTTACCTCAAGGAGTTTTTATGTAAGCATATTCTGGTAATATGCTTAACTAAGAAAATTTTGAAAATACCAGAAAATTTTTATGACTCAATAATTGGTTGTAAACCAAAACCTGGAAAAAAGAAAAAAGCCGGTAAATGGTTTGTTAGACAATAATTGTTTGTTTATTGATTTAGAATTCTTGTTTGAAAACAAATATTTTTGTAATAAAGTTGTATTTTTATTTTGATTAAGTAAAATTTAAATCTATAGTTAATTCAACTTTTGAATTTTTAAACAAAATTATCAATGAAAATCCGAATATTGGCGGTAAAGGTGTTTTTTCAAATGAAATGATAAAAATTTTAAGTAATATTCGAAAAAATGCAAAAAAAAACTACAATATCAATCCGAACATTTCGTCATTTCAACAGTATTCAACTAATCGTAATTCTCTAATACCTCAAATTATTCCTGAAACTCAAACCGAAAGTGATAATGATGATGAAGATGACGAAGAGAATGACGATCACGATAATAATGAAAATCCAAATAATTCGATTAAATTTGTTACTGACATGATACCATTAGTTGAATCCTTAAAAAATGACAAAAATTTCCGAGATTTAAAACACTGGATACGTAGAGTTTTAGTGAAAGAAAACAATATTAAATTATTAGAGTTTCATTTGAATAATGAAACTACACCAAGTCAATTATTTTTTGATAAATTCCTTACTCCGTTTTTGAATTTCGATTCAGAATTTGTTGAAGCCTATAATAATATTATTAAAAATACCCAAAGAAAAATTATTACTGAATCAATTAATCGTCTAAAAATTCAAATTGAATTTTTAAAAAATAATATTCAGAATGGTAAGACTCACTTTGATTCAAATAAAGTCGATGATTTGATTGATTATCTTTACAAAACCATTCAAAAAGAAAAAGAAAAGGAATTTCTTTAATCCCATGAAAAAGCTACAAAAATAGTTGCTCGACCATTTATTGCAAGACAAAATTTAAAACAAATTAACAAACAAAATTCTGTTACAATTGATCATCATATTTCCGTAAAAATCAATTTAAAAAATAAAGATAATAATCGAAGTAGGACTGATACTAATGAGGAAGATGAGGAAGTGAGTTGTCACAAATCTTCTAGAGACGGTGGACCGCATTAGTGATGGCATCGACAACGGGTTTCATGTCCTCGTAAAGCTTTTTAAAATATTACAATGTGACAAGAATGTAGGGAATTTATTAATTACTAATAAAGATTTTTTATTTATTGCTAATCATCATTTAAATGATACAAATACCTATGTTAGATTAGAAGGCAACCCTCTTCAAGAGATAGACGATAAAATTAATTTCGAACTTAAAAAATTATATGAAAATAAAAATTGATTTCAAAACCTATATCAAAAAATGGAAACAAAAAATAGCAGAATTGGATCATTTCGTGTTCTCCCAAAATTACATAAAGCAAAATTTGGAATAAGGCCTATAATTAACTGTATAGAACACCCTACTTCAAAGTTATGTGAATTTATAGATAAAGTCATAAAATTTTTTCTTAAAAAATGTCTTACAATATTAAAAGATCTACAAGAATTATTACAATTCTGTGAAAATAAAAAATTTGGATCAGATAATTTATTTCTATATTCCTGTGATTTTGAATCTTTATACACTAATTTAAGGAAAAGTCATGTTGTCCCAACTATTGTCGAATTTTTATCTAATGAAGGTTTATTTATTAATAATCCTCATTTTGGGTGTATTGCCATTTATATGATTTTAGATTTGATTTTTACTTGCGGAATTTTTAATTTTAACAATGAGTTTTTTAAACAAATTTTAGGTCTGCCTATGGGGAGCAAGTGTGGCCCTTCTGTGGCTAATTTATATTTATTTATTCTTGAGAAGCATTGTGTTTCTTTATATTCTTATTTTATTATTTACAAAAGATTTATAGTTTCCCCTTTTGAAATTAAAATTGAAGACTTAACCTCTCTATTTATTTATTTAAAATTAAATATTTAAAATGAAAAATCAATAGTTTTTTTAGACCTAAAAATTACCTTTGAACCGCTTTTAAAGAAATTAATTTTTGACCTTTATATAAAACATACTAATTCTTGTTCATATTTGATGCCTATCTCGAATCACCCGAAACATATATTTGATAATATCCCAATATCTCTCTTTACTATAATAAGGAGAATTTGTTCATATTTTAAAGATTATTTAAGTCATTCACGAAATTTACTAATTCAGTTAGTTAAACAAGGCTATAATTTCAATAAAATATCAGGTATATGTAGGAATTTGGCTATCAAAGATAGATATGAATTACTTTCCTTTAAAAATAAAATTAATGAACAAAAAGATTACCTAAAATTTTTTCTTAAATATGATAACAATTTTTCAAATACTAAGGTGAAAAAATATTCCTATTTTATAAAAGATAAAAACCTCCTGGTTGTAAATAGAATAGATAAAAATATTGGTTCACTTTTTGTATTGAATTTTAAAATTGACCAGAAACCTAATTATTATTCAAAAAAATGCTATCAAATTAATTGTAATATTTGTCAGTTTTCTTGTGAAAGTAGCTTTATTAAATATAAAAATTTTTATATTCCATTTTTAACTAATTCAAATTGCGATTCAATATTTGAGAAAATCACTTAGCAATTACGACAAGTGTTCTGAAGTTGCTATTCATTTTAACATAATTGGTCACAAAAAAGAAGATTTTATTATTTATATATTTAAATCAGACCTAAATGATGATAGAAATCGTAAATCGACTGAAACAGATTTGATACACTTTTTTTTAAGTTTAAATATACCTATAATAAATGTAAAAATACCAAAAATAGAAAATATTAAAACTTTGACTTTTTTATTAAAATGTAAATATTTATTAAAATGTAAATAAAATATTGAAATTAGTTTAGAATATTGAAAAACTTTATTTTTTTATTATATTTTAATTTCTTATTAAATATTACAGTAAAAAATAATAAAGATTAATTTGTAATTTTATGTTGAAAAATTTCAATTTTCTATATTTTCTAAAAAAAACTTTTATTTTTTTATTTTATTTTATTGGGTTATTAATTAACTTTTCTTAAAATACTAGTCATTTTAGACATGGATAGACAATGAGATCAAACTTTTAAAAAATCATTTTCCTTTCTGTACTTTTTGTACTTTTTCTAATTAATTTATTTGGCCCTGTTCCTTTTTGTACTTTCTGTACTTTTTGTCCTTTTTCTAATTAATATATTTGGCCCTGTTCCTTTTTGTACTTTTTGTGATTAATGGTAATTTTAATCATTTTATTAAAACTTAAACGGGGTCCGGGGCGGAGCCCTGGTTTAGGGATTCGGGTATGCTGGAGGTAAGAAAAATATTAGATAAATTTAAAATTTATATTTAAAATATTGATTAATCAAAGATTTTTTTATTACCATTAAGAACAAAAAGTACAAAAAGGAACAGGGCCAAATAAAATAATATTTTGAAAAAGTACAAAAAGTACAGAAAGGATTTTTACTTTTAAATATTTTCATTGTCTTTACCTCATTTTAGATCCTGAAGAAGGCCATTTTGGTCGAAACGCGTCTATTAATATAATAAAATAATTTCGTTTTTGTAAATTAAAAAATTTTTTATAATATTTTTGGTTTAATATTTGTATTTTGGATAAAAAAAATATCTTTTATCTAAATAACAAATATTTATTATTTGAATTAGTGAAGAATAAGTAATTTTGTTTTTTAAAGAAGAACATGCCCAATTTTTATGCCATATAATTAAAGCATCGGATAAAAAAAGAAGATACGTTAATAATGAAATAGATCGAGGGAAATCGGTTCTATAAAATTTCTGGGATAAAAATAAAATGGGATTTAATTAAGACGAGACATAATCGAGCTTTTACTGAAACTTAAAACGCATGCATTTTTTGGTTAAAAAAGGGAGAGAACCTTTTTTTTAACTTTAAGCTTATTTTCTTGTAAAAGCTTATTCGGTTAAATAAATAATTACTAAATAAATAATTTTTTTTAATCATTGTATATCTTTATTTTTTATAACTTTTCTAAAATTATTTTCTAATATTTTTTTCGCTGCAAATAAATGTAAAAATAATAAATTGCTATAGTTGCAAAATTCAAAAGGACAAAATTTTGGTTCACAGCATGCAATATTGCAATTGTTATATAAGAATTGAAATATTTGCATGCATTTGAATTTATTCAGAAAGCTTTCTAAATAATTAGGGCTTCGAATTTAAACTATTAATTCAAATTTTAGTCTTGTTTAAAAAAAATAATAAACGTGCCCAAAATGAGTGGTATCAGTTTATTCAACAACCTAGTCAGAAACTCTTCTAAGATCAATTTCGGTTCAAGAGTTAATCAAGTAATTACTAAATATTATTTTTTGGTTTCCCGTTTTAATTCAATAATTTTTTAGATAGTTAATTTTGTTGCCAAAAATGATACAAGACGTTACCTAAGCTCCAAAGTGCTTAAAGACTCAGTAATTTCTATTATTAAACTTAAATTTTTTTTTATTATTTACAAAAACATTTTCTCATTAAGAAAATCAGAAATATCGGAATTTCAGCTCACATTGATTCAGGAAAAACAACTTTAACTGAACGCTTACTTTTCTATTCGGGACGTATCAATCAAATGCACGAAGTCAAAGGAAAAGATCAAGTAGGCGCTACAATGGACTCAATGGAATTGGAAAGACAGCGTGGAATAACAATCCAATCTGCAGCCACATACATTGATTGGAAAGACCATAAAATAAACATTATCGATACGCCAGGCCACGTTGATTTTACCATTGAGGTAGAAAGAGCCTTGCGAGTTTTAGATGGTGCAGTATTGGTTTTGTGCGCGGTTGGTGGTGTCCAAAGTCAAACAATGACAGTAAATCGTCAAATGAAAAGATACAATGTACCATTCATTGCCTTCATTAATAAATTAGATCGAATGGGAGCTAATCACAACAGAGTGGCTGCTCAGTTGAAGTAGTCTAGATGAATTTTAATTTAAAAAATTTTAAATTTAATAAAATAATTTAGGCAAAAGTTGGGCCAAAATTGTGCATTAGTTCAGTTTCCGATGGGTTTAGAGTCGAAATTTAAAGGAATTGTAGATGTTATTGAAGAAAAAGCCATTTATTTTGATGGAGATTGCGGGTACGTAGATTTCGATTTCATTTAGACTCTGGCAATGTTTATTTTTGATCCATTTTAAAGTGAAATTGTGAGGGAAGAACCAGTTCCAAATGAATACAAGGATGAATTAAAAAAGAAAAAACAAGAATTAATAGGTGATTTTATGACTTTATTCCAAAAATAGAAAAAAAATTAAAATTTTATTGCATTACAGAGTCTCTTTCAAATGTAGATGAAGAGTTGGGTGAAATGTTTTTGGACGAGAAAGTTCCAACAAATATACAAATAAAAGTAAACCTGAAATGGAATCAAGAACTTTTTTTTATTTTTTTTCCTAATAAAAGAATGCCATACGAAGAAATGTAATAAATCGAACATTTACTCCGATATTTGTGGGCTCGGCGCTTAAAAATAAAGGAGTGCAAAAATTGTTGGACGGCATTATCCAATATTTGCCAAATCCATCCGAAATTTCCAACTACGCCCTGGACGAGTCTAGCGAGTATGAATCTAATCACAAAATTTGAACAGCTTTTTTTCTTACTTTTTTTTTGTAACCAGGAATCCTGTTAAAATTCCCATTAATCCAGATAGAGGCGGCGAAAACAAATTTTTAGGCCTTGCGTTTAAACTAGAAGCAGGTCGCTATGGTCAACTAACTTATTTGAGAGTATACCAGGGAAAAATAAAAAAAGACGACTTTGCTTATAATGTGAGGACTGGAAAAAAGCACAAAATTTCTCGTTTGGTCCGAATGCATTCCAATTTTATGGAAGACATTACGGAGGCATACGCAGGAGATATTATTGCTTTGTTTGGCATCGATTGCTCCACAGGAGACACTTTTGTTACTGACAAAGAGTTCAAGTTATCCATGGAGTCAATGTATGTTCCAGATCCAGTCGTTTCGCTGTCAATAAAGCCTGCCGATTCAAAAATGAACGACAATTTTTCTAAAGGAATAAACAGATTTATGAAAGAAGATCCGACTTTTAAAGTTCTTTATGATAGTGACTCTAAAGAGCTTATTGCTTATGGAATGGGTGAATTGCATTTAGACATATACGCAACTGTAAGAATGTTCCAAAAAGATCAAATATTTATTTTATTTAAGAAATTAGTTTTTAAGAGACTGGAACGGGAATACAACTGCAAATGTATTCTAGGAAAACCCAAGGTTGCATTTAGAGAAACTCTTCTCGAGCCTTTCGAGTATGATGGCACAAAAATTTTGTTAAATTTTTTCGATTTTTTAAATCTTTTGAAAGATTTGATTATTTGCATAAGAAACAATCAGGCGGTCAGGGCCAGTATGGCAGAGTTATTGGAACCCTTGAGCCATTGCCAGCCGAAAAATATCAATCAATTGAATTTGTTGACCAAACAACTGGAACAAATGTGCCAGATCAATTTATACCTGGAATAAAAAGAGTAATTTGATTCAAGTTTGTTTTTTTTTTTTTACTCAACATTTTTGAAGGGTTTTCATAATTCATTGGAAAAAGGTATTTTGTCTGGTAACAAAGTTACTGGTCTTTTGTTCCGCTTGACCGATGGAGCGAACCACTGTACCGATTCAACAGATTTAGCTTTTCAACTTGCTGCAGAGGGCGCTATGAAGCAAGCTTTCACAGAAGGAAAATGGCAAATAATTGAGCCCATCATGTTTGTCGAGGTAACAGCGCCTGAAGAATTTCAGAGTGCTGTTGTAGGTAATTTAAACAAAAGAAATGGAATTATAGTAAATTCGGAAACCAATATGGGCTGGTTTAATCTACAATGCGAAGTTGCTCTCAATGATATGTTCGGCTACTGTGAGAATTTTTTAATAAATGAAAAACATTTTTTCACTAAAGTTAAATTTTTTCTGCTATTTAGCTTCGGAAGTTCGATCCTTGACACAAGGAAAAGGAGAATTTGCCATGGAGTTTTTGAAATATTTGCCTGCTAGAGAAGATGTTGTAAACAAATTAATCGATGCTTATACGACCGACAAAACGCCCACAAAAAAGAAAAAGAAAAATTAAAAACGAACAAATTTTTCTAGTTAATTTTTTTTTGTTTTTTGTTTTTCACAAATAAAAATTAAATTCAATCTTTAGTGTGGTTAATATTTTTGAATGATTAATTTATCATGCATAGATGATTATAAAAATATTTTCATTTTAACTAAATCTATGAAAAATTTTAAAAATTAGAGCAAATATCTAAACAAAATTTTAACAAATGATTTACACTTGATTTAAAACAATTTTTTTTCCACAACATAAAAAAAATATTTCTTTTTTGAAAGAAGTTTTAACTCATTACTTAACTATAAATTCTTTACCACTTTTTTGAGATTAGTTTTAGAATTTTAAATATAAATCAATGGCTCTGAACGGCTTCGATGGAACTGGTACATTTGGAGGAAATCTTGGAATTTTAGGTCTAAATGGTGCCAATTTAGGTTTAGGCGGAGTTAATCTCGGTTGCTGCATAGATCCATGTAATCAAATAAATTTAAATATCCCGGGATGTGAAACAGCACAGTCATTTGACTTTCCTCAAATGTGTGATGCTCAACCGATTGTAGTAAACCAAGACATTCCAGTACCAAGACCGGTCGTAGTAAGAAAACAAACTGTTCCGATTCCATTTTTACCCTATTGCCGTAGAACAAAAAGAGGTTATCCAAAATGGTAAAATAAGAGGGCTAAAAATTTATTATTATTTCAAGAGAATTATCAAATAAAAAAAACTTAAATAAAATTTTTGTTTCAAATGCTTTTTTTTTCAGAAAAAAATACAATATAAATAATGGTAAAATTTTAAAAAAAGAACATATTCAAAATTAACAATTTAGTTTTAAAAATTGGATTATAATTATTTTCAATTAGAGTACTTTTATCTTAATATATTTAAATAAATTTACTAAAAAAAATCTAATTCGATTTAGATAATTAATAAATTAAAAAAGAACAAATCTAAATATTTTCAAATTATTTTTAGTTGACTAAAATTTAGTTTTGGTTTACCTCAGAACAAAAATTGTAAAGGCTATTTAGATTATAATTTTCAAAATTTGTGAAGCGTGAATCAAATATTTAAAATGTAAAGAAATAGGGTTACTAAAATTTTAAAATAGTGAAGAATTCTTTTAAAAATATATTTTTTTTTCGACACTGTAATGGGTATAAATTAATTAAATTTTTGAGATAAAAATCTACTTCCTCACAGATTTAGGTCCGATAGGTTCCGGGAATTTCATCTCAAATGAAAATCTATCTAATTTAGTTCCAATTAGTAATGTTTGCCTACCAAATCCGATTTCAGAAAATTTCAACCCAAACAATTCATTCGGTTTAAATGATCAATTCAACAATATGGGAATTTTAAATTCGCAAAATTGTTTGAATGCAGATCCTATTATATTAAATCAAGATATTTTTGTTCCTCAACCTGTAGTTGTTAAGCAAGTATTTGTACCAAAGCCATATCTTCCTTACTCGCGCTGGCATAAAAATGGCTTTCCTTGTTTTTGGTAATTGTCTTCATTTAAAAAACAATTTTTAATAAAATTTTTATTTGATGACCATTAAGTTAGAATTAATTTCTCAATATTTTTCACACAGTGGTTTGTCGAGTCTTTATGCTTGAGTTGTTTTTAACTCAAATGAATCAATTTGTTCGGAAAAATGAGACAATGCCAAATGAAATTCTTGATTGCCTAATTGTCTCAAAATTATACAATTTTTTCTAATTCAACCAATTTCATTTCTAAAATGACCAAGCTTAAATTACTTGCTCTCATTGCTAAAACTAAATAGGTATCTATCCGCAATTTTATTCTCAACCCATTATTTTCGATTCGATATTTATCAACCATGACACTAATTCTAGTATAAATTAAACAAATTTTAAAAAAGAGCAATAAAAATAATTTTAAATTTAAAAAATGAATTCAGGTTACATGGCTTCATGTGGTACTTGCATTGCACCTGCCATAATTGTAACACCATGTTCACAAATCCAAAGCACGATGCAAGGTTTTCCCCAGCAAATGCCTCAATTTCCGACGTCATATCAACAATATCCTTCCCAATACCCTCAACCATATATGCAAAATTTTTCCCAACCAAGTACTTGTCTAACTAGTTGCACAACAACTTGCGGTCCAAATTTAATGCAAAGTTATGCTCCATCATATCCATCATATCCATCCTATCCATCAATCTACCAACCTCAACCACAACCATGTCTTCCTCAATGCCCACCATCTCAATTTTCCCAGCTTTCTGTTAGTCAGCCGAATTTTCAAAACTGTGGTCCTCAATCTATTGTTCAAAATTATCCACAATGTCCACCTAATGTCCAGTGTTTTACCAATTACCAGCCATATGGTCCTAATTGTTTGCCGGCTCCTGGATCTCAAACAAATATTTCCCAAGAAAGATCCAAAGAAATAATTACTATACCTTATTTGCCATACAGTCGTCAAAATCGTCGTGGATATCCAAGCTGGGATTAGTGTATAATTTTATTCTAGATTTTTTTAATAAAATTTTATTAATTAATTAACTGGTGATGATTTATTTAAATTATTGGTGTTAGCTTTTAAAATATCTACTAAATAAAATACCATTTTCTATTTCAAAGTCCAAGCTTATTTTAATTTTTTCAAAATAAATAATAAAAATTTTGTTTTCTAAATGAATTCTTTTTATAATCTGTTTAATAATCTTCAACAAGTTTTATATTATTGATCAACAAACTAGTGATAAATTAATTTGGATAGTGAAATATATTTTTTCAACAACAAAAATTAACAACCCTTATAATCACAAGCTCAATTAAAAAAAGATTTTCCATTATTTAAATACCACACTATATCAATGATTCAATAGAAATTCAGCATGAAATTTTGGTATATTTTTTTAATTTCTAAAGTTTTCGGAGATAAATTAATTTTATTAATTTTCAAACATCATTTTAATCCAACTACATCGTCAGAATCGGCGTTAAAATGAAATGAAATAAATAAATTTAATCAAATAATATTATAAAAAATAGAAGTAAATTGTTAATTTTAGAACTATATAATAAAAAAAGAACTATTATAGTAAAAGTAGAACAAAATTAGTTGAAATTTACCTAATAAGATAAAAATATAATTAAATTGATTAAACCATACTTTTTTTAGGAAAAATAGAAATTATTTTTTTTTGTTACAACCATTCGGGCAATAAAAACCTTTACGTTTCTTCATATCAAGAGTTGGTTAATATAAATAAAATTAGATTAATAAAATGTGAAAAAAAAAATTTATTTTTTATAGCTAAAATAATTTGGTATTTATTAATTTTATTTTATTTTTTTATATTTAATCTTTATTTAATAAATTATTTTTTAATTTATGACATTAAATTTTTCTTTTGATGAGTGAAAAATTTATTCTTTTCCTATCTAATGTCAACAATAGATGAACTAATTTAATTTATATAATGATTAATAATTAATTTACAATATCTATAAATAATTTAATTAAATTTTGAAACTAAAAAACTTTGTCAGTATATTTTCTGGACCGTCCGTTTAAATTTAAACTAAACGGTCCCAAAAGTAGCCTGCAAAAATATTTGACTGACCGGTGGATGACTCAGTTTTTATTGAAAATTTTAAAAGTAAAGTTTTGAAAGCTGCCTGATTCACTTAATAATTTTCCTTTTTCTATTACACTAAAGTTTAGTGGATTATGGGGTTGCATATATCTTCTTTTCAAGTACCTTTTTGAGCAACGACTTCGATCTGACACAGAGGCAACTGCATTGAGTTGATCATCTACAAAACATATCACTTTTTCAAAATTAAAAAAAAAATTCGAGCCATATTAAAGTTATGCTATTAATGTGGTGTCATTTAAAAAAAAAGAAAATTTTAATATTTTTTTATTTAGCACTAAAATGATTAAAACAATAAAATAAATTTGTACATGATTTTTAATCTAAAATAAAAAAAATTGTTATGATTGTAAATTATTTATAATTTTCCATAACTTTTTTAACCAAATTATTGAAAAAAAGAAAAATTTTTTTTTTTTATTTCAACTGTAATGTTATCTTAGAATATTTTTAGTTATCGTAGGTTAATTTTTATTTTTTATTTATGACAACATAAAATGCTGATAGCAAAATTGTTATTAGACTGATCACTAAACAGATATGGTATCCAATGATAGCATATAATGTTATCATCTGGTAATAGTATAGACTAGACCCAAAATATGACCAAATTATATTAAAATATTACCTCAATTTTATTTAAAATAAATAATTTCAAAAAATTTTTAAATTTTTAAATTTAAACATTTTATTAACAAATTATATGGAAAAGTTTGAAACGTAACAAAAAATTTTCACATATTTTAACGTTATGTGAGGTTATCAATCATTTTCTGACAATTTAATTTGGTCGCTTTGGATCTGCTCAAATTAGAATATAATTCAACAAATTCAATAATTTCATACTTCAATTCCCAATTGAAACTATTCTTGAAGATACGAACAAAATTTTCATAAAAAATACTTTGTTCTTCAAAATATAAATTTTCTTTGTCTTTAAAAGCTATCAGACTTGTAAGTTTCATTTTGGATGTTATCATATCAACAAAAAATTTAAGTAGAAGACCTTAATTGAATTATTTAAATAAAAATTTCAAAAAATAATATTATTATTAATAACCATCACAAAATATAAATGAGTATTTATGGAGAAGAATCTGGTTTATTAGAAAGCTAAAGCTTTTTACCCACTGAGTATACATCATTGATTTTCCAATTTTGAAATATTTCTCGACAATTTGTCTCATTTGATTTAAAATTATCTCGTCTTTAATTTTATCACTTTTATTTAGATAAATAACTAGTGAACTTTGAAATGATATATCGAAGTTTTCATGAATTGTAATACTCTAAACACAAACGAATATTAAACAATTTTTCTAATATATAATTAGAAAATTACATTTATTTCTAAATATTTATATAATGAACTTGTGAATAAATTTAACATGTCATCATTTATTTTTAGATTTAAAAAAAAAGGCAGAATTTGTAAAGCAACTCGACCCTAAGAAACGAATAAATAGAAATATTAAATTTGAAAAAAAAGCTACTTTTTTGCTAAATAATGTCTGTTCCCAAATTTTTGATACATCTTTCCAAAATTTGGTATAAAAGTACATGAAATTCGAACGTGGTTCTGAAATGATTAGATTTTTTATTTGCCAGATATTTTAAAATCATACTTAGAATTATATAGGCAATTTCAATAAAATCAATGACATAATCTTCATTCAGATTGTAATCTTTTGTTTGTATAATTAGCTTAGCCGAAAGATCGGTTAAATTTTGCAAATTTTGCTCGAACAAAAATGCATCATCAAAGTCATAATCGAACAAAATTAGGGTCTTTTTAAAATTTTTTTTAGCGAAATCTAAAATTTAACATGAAGATTACCTGAGATGTTTGCTTGGTCAATTGAATTATTTCAGCTGAAATTTTAATTTTGGAAAAATTTTCGATCAGGGAGTCAAATAATGCAAGAAAAATATCAAAAAATTTGAAAAAAGCTAACTTGGATAAATTACAAAGACCAAAAGGAAACAGGAGCAGTGCATTTAGAAAGTTGGAAACCAAATCTGAATTTTTTTTTGCTACAAAGGTCAAAAAATTCTTGAATAGTTTGAAAAATATTTCACTACTCAGCATAAAAATTGTTTGGTGCTCAATTGTTATTTCAAAATTAAAAATCTTGTTACCAAAAAATTCATTCAAAATCTTGAAAAATAATTTTAAAAATTTATTCTAAAAAATTGAAATTTCAAAAATACCTGGGCAATTTTATCAGCATTAAACTCATCTAGAATATAATTTAAAAATCTAAACGAATAGATAAGCCAACCAGTCCGTTCAACTTCTTCCAAATTGCCAGTTAGAGTCATACGCAAAAAAATAGTGTCAACTAGATTATTTTTTAAATAGCTATCAGTTTTGATGATAGATTGTTTTTCGTATATATATCTTAATTTCTCATTTATTTTTATGAATAGATTAGTAAGATCGACTTTTAACCATTCCGGGAATAAAGCAATTTTTTCTCTGCAACTCTTCAAATTAATTAATTTTAAAAACATGACAATTGTTTTTTCTTGAATCTGATTAAGAAGATTAGTCGAGAATTTTTTATATATAAATTATTTTTTACCTCAATTTCAATTGACTCTAACTTCATTAAATACTCAATCATAGTTAAAAAATTAGTGCTGATTATCTAAGAATTATTTTTATTAGAAGTCAAAAGCTGAAAAAATCCATGGTTACTTGATTAGTCCATATTTTGTGGACAAAATAGTCATTTATTAGAAATCGATTTATTAAATCAAAGAATTTTTTTGCAAAAACTTCGGCACTTGCATTGTCAATTTCTAGAATTAGTTTTTGTTGATCTATTATTAATTGGTAATACTCGTTTTCTAAACAAGTGGTCTCTTTTTTTAGCACACAGAATGGGAACATGGTCAATGAATGCAAATTGAAAAGAATTAAAAATAAATCAGATTTTTCAATAATTTTAAAGAATATATCAAAATTATAAATAAAGATTATGAAGATCATGAATTTGTCCCATAGAAATTTCAGAAAAAAATTTAATATTTACAACTACAAAAAATTCAACATAGTTATAGAAAATTAAAATTGGATTTTTCAAACAAAATGGCTAAGCATCATTCGAATTTTATCTGTTTAATAATGATTTTCTGAAGACAGGTAGAACGAAACATATGAAAAGAAAAAAATTAAATTTAATTAAAGAGAAATTTTGGTTTTAAAAAAATATAATGTCAATTTAATAAATACTAAAATTCAAAATCCCACTTTTTTAATTTCTTCATTAATCATTTTTTTAGCAAAGACCAGTTATTCACTTTTGACCTGCTTAGGGTTTATTTACAAAAGATTTTTTGCCAGAAATGGAATGGTTTCTTGATATCTTGCAATAAACAATTTTCTAAATCTTCTTTGAAACAGTTCGGAATTCCTCTTAATATCAATTGTTGCTGATTAGTAGAATGAATATCTAAAGCTTGACGAAGTCTGTAACCATAAAGATTTTGACAAGCAAGTGCATTTGACATTCATATAGAGATTTGCATTCAATTTATATTTTCGTCTCATTTTTATTATTTAAGTTTTTTTTAACTTTTAAAATGTTTTTTCTCTTTTTGATTTTTATAATTAATGTATTTTTCTCATTTTATATTAG
The DNA here is from genome assembly GCA_019054805.1 of Brachionus manjavacas. Classification (NCBI taxonomy): domain Eukaryota; kingdom Metazoa; phylum Rotifera; class Eurotatoria; order Ploima; family Brachionidae; genus Brachionus; species Brachionus manjavacas. Next base: position 6,984,726 of record JAHQIY010000003.1, on the reverse strand, counting down.
TAAAATTTGTTAAATTAATTACATGCTTTTTTCTACCTCAACCAATTCTCTCTTTAACGATATTTATCAAAATCTGAATAGAAAATAGACATTGAATGCCATCAAAAAATATTATTTTAGTTAATTTTGTGGGAAAAGAAAAGAAGTAACAAAAAGGGTCGACTAAACTTGTCCGTTTTTTTGGGTGCAAATTATATTCATAGATATGAAAGCGAATTAAAAAATAAATGTTTAATCGAATTTTTTAATGCATTCGAAAATGATTGATTTTATAGGTGAGCCAAAATGGTTGGCAATAATTTTGAAATCTAAAAAAAATATGCTCTAGCTGGAAAAGAAGTTTTACACGATTGCGTACCTAGACCTATTGATTGTAAAATTATAAGTCAAATTATACCTAAGAGTTTATATTTAAAATGTGCTCAGCTATATACCAGTTGCACACTAATTTTTATTAAATTGAAAAAAAAAAATTTTAAATATTTTATTATATACTCATCTATTGATGTGCTTTCAATTTTTAGTAACTCTATTAGAAAATAACATCTTATAATTGCCACGCCAATAATTGGGGCTCACAAGCAAGGATAAATAAAAGATAATTTTTTGATTAAACTTTAAATATTAAAAAAATGTACATCTTTTGAATAATATATACCCGGGATTTAAATAACGCAAAAATTCACGCAAAAAAACGCATCAACAAATAAACGCCTGTTTTTATGCATAAACGCGTAATAATCTTTAACAAAACAGCGTTTTTAACGCGTTTATTTAAGAATTTATAAAATTAATGGCAAAAGTTCAAAATACAAATAAATAATCAAAAAAGTTGATTTCATACGAAATCTAAAATATTTTATTATTTGTGAAAGCATAAAAAAAATATTTTTAAAAATTATATTATTAGATTTAAAAATTATTTGTGTATTAACGCATCGTCCTATTCTTTGTTTATGCAAGAAAAGTAGAGTTATATGTATTTACGCCACAAAATAAGACTCCAATATTTTTCAGCAAAAAATAATGAAAGATTGATTATTTTGATTGATATTTTGAAAAAATATAATTAAAAAAAAAACAATCATGTTCATGAATGGTTTTTAGTGATTTAAATAATATTTTAAGAATTATTGAAATGATGCTTTTTTTATTCATTGTAAATTAACAAAAAATAAAACAAAATAAGAAGGAAGCGTAATTAAAGGTTTCTCTAAATTTATTATTTGATAAAAGATTCATAAAAGAAAATTTAGTTTTAATCTGACAATTTTTTAATAGACTGGCGAATATGGTATTTTACTGGCAAAAAATTCATAGTGGAGGTATCCGGATAGAGTTGATCTCTTTAAGCGTTTTTAATTTATTATAATTAAATGTAGGATGTTAAAAGTTCTTCATGAATGGAAAAATAATTGGATTAAAGTTTTTATTGAGCATGCTGATACATCCAATTAAAAAGACAATCCTTGATAGTTGATATAAGTAAAATCGTAATTGATTTATTGATTAAAACTTTTCATGTATTGACATGTTAAGCTACCAATTAAAACTAGCATTCCCTTTTTATAACATTAATCAATCAACTAACATAAAATTTAAAGACGAAAATGACCGTTAAATTTTCATATAATTCGATAGCGACATGTCAATATTCATTTTTTTAACATTTTCACTTTTCCACAATTCAACTTTTATTTAAATTTTTTTTTTTGACCAATCTTGTACAAAATTCGATTAAAACCAAAACGTAATCTAACGAATAAATAAGATAGTGAGAAAGCTGATAAAACACGGATTTTGACAGTTAAATTTCTCAGCAACAAAGGTGGAAATCTAAAAGCTACCTAACTGGCCGCCCTACGATTAGCCAGCTGACTCAGAAACAAATAAACAAGAACATTCAATAACATCACTAAAAAAAGCATTACAATGGAAGTCAGTGTGATATTAAGAATCGCTCAATTTGTTAATAGTTTTGTGAATTTTTTTGTTAATCAGACTTTAAATTTTCTAGGGCAACCAATTTTTATTTATATTTACAATTTATATTTTTATTTGACTTTACATTAATTAATTAATTCAACTTTTAATTTAAGAAAAAAAAAAAATCTCTTGCTGTATATTGTTTTTATAATCTATTTCTTTTTTAATAAATTCGCCAACATAGTTACACTCATAATTTTTTTATTAATTTTTTATTAATATGAAAAAATAATATTTTTTTTATAATCTCGATATAACGGGTATTTTTTAGTTAATTTTAGGTAAAAAATGAGACGTTTCTATGCAATTTGATGCAGTGTGCTTAAATGCGTCTAAATGAAAGATCCTATGACACCGAAAGTTAGTTAATAAACGCGATTTTATGCTTTGATTTACTCGATTTTACACTTGTTTTTACGCGTAATATTTTGCGTAATTTTAATCTCGGGTAGTAACTTTATTTGCAAGATATTAAATTCATATAAAATGGTTGTACTGATGGTAGACATAATTCTGAAATGTTTTAAAAATATGGTGAATTTTTGGTTTTTACACGTTATTTTTAGAATACGTTTATTTTGATTTGCTGTATAATAGTAAGGTTTTATAATAGTACGGTGTATTTTAGTACGGTTCTGAATAAAAGCTAATAAAATTCTTTAGAATATTTTATTTTAATTAAAAACGATTATTTAAAAAAAAATACACTGTTGACATACAATTATAAAAAAATGAAACAATTAAATATAAAAAAATAAATGGTAAAAGTTGTAATTTTCGCTCTCCATTAGTATTAAATGACTTAAAAGCACCTAAATGATGAGTTTTTACAAACATATTATAATTATAGCACATAAAATCTTGGAATAAGTAAACCAATTCAAATCCTCAATGGCTTAAGCAAGAAATCAAACATTGAAAAACCTACCAGAGCCCAATTAGCGAATTTCCTTGCAAGAAACACTTGATTGCTGTATCAAAAATTCTAAATATTCCTGGATGTGAAATACCATTATCAGCGAAAAATATTCCTATCGGCGAAAAAAGAAAACCTGGAAGATCTGCAAAGGTAAAACAAGCCTTGATAGTTCAGTAATAATTTATGGTTTGATTTGTATTATTATTGGTGATAAAAACTATTATTTTGGTTGAAATAAATATTTTTTTGGTTTAAAATAATTAATAAATTTGGTGAAAAAATAATATTTTTTTGGTGAAATAAAATTGTTTTGGTGAAAAATATATTTATTTGGTTCATTTTTTATATTTTTTTTTGGTGATTCATTTTGATGAGGTATTTAATAATTATTTGGTGAAGTAGAAATTTAGTGCCATACGTTAATATCTATAATAACGTTACTAGAGGTTAATTTTGAAATAAATTTTTCTATTTTTCTCGTAATATACTGAAGTCAAAAAGATAAATATAGTAATAATCTGTAATTAATGAAATAAAGCTTAATTATTATTAAAAGTTTATTTATTGGAGCAAATTGTATTTGGTCTATGACATCTGGAATTACACAAGAGGTGTGATTTTCTACAACCGCATCGATCTGTAATAAATTGAGATGTACAATTACATTTTACCATTCCTTGACCACCACCAATTGACATTTCATTGAATTATTTTGTCTATTTTTTTTTGCATAATTTTAATTAAGAAATATTTATATCAAAATATTCTGAAAAGTAAATTTAGTTTTTAACTATAGCAAGTTTTTTTTTTTATATTTACGGTTGCATCAGTAAATATCAAAACTTACTTAGTAAAATTTGATAATAAGAAAAAAATTAATATTTTCTTCAAGATTTAATAATGGATCAGTTTATTTTGGTATTCACGTTTTATCAAAATTTACTATAACAGATGAATAGCTATGTTTCAGTCTATTCTTATTTCATTCTATCTATTTTTTAATGCTTTCATAACATTTACCTTTTTAAATTACAACATTTTACATTTTACAATAAATTTTATTTTATTCTTATTTTTTATTTTTATTTGATTATAATTTTATTACAATTTTTTTTTTTAATCTGAAGGAAAATTAGCTCGGTACAGAATACAATTAAATAATAAAATAAAAAAATTCAGAACTATTTTGAATAGCTTCATCTTTTATCATTATCTGTTTGATTAGTTTTTTTAAATTAAAATTGACACATGCATGAAAAATATTTTTCCTTTAGGTAAGATTAAAAAAAAATTTATTTACATGTAAGTTACGTGTACTAATAATTCTTATTTTCATATCGTATCTTACCTGAAAATAGGTGCACTCTATTTTTTAATAAAGTATCAATTATAAAAATTTAAAAAAAATTGAATTGATAATAAAGTTTAATAGGAATTCCTCCAAACGAAATAATCAGCCATCTTTACTTTAAATTTAAAAAATAATTTTTTTCTTATCTTGAATATGACTGAGCCATTTTTGAGTATGTACTTAGTATGGTACTTTAGTATACTTAGCGCTTTTTTGGGATAATTTTAATAATAATAAGATGATGTAGCATTAAATAAGTATAAATTCAACTTGGCCATTGAATTATATTAAGTTTAATTTCAAGAAAAATTGAAATTTTCCCATAGGAGAAATGCTCTCTTTTAAATTCAATCTCAAAAGGTTCTAATTTTTCCAGGGTATTATTAAGCATATTTTTATTTATAAGAATCAAGTAAGAATTAGTTATTTTAGATGACCTTTTCTTCTGACTAAAATTTGTTTTCATAGTAAACACACGATTTTATTTATTTATTTCTTTATTTGCTTATCTCTGCCGAGCTAAAGCTCCTTCAGTTTAAAAATTTAAAAATTAATAAGTTAACTTTAAAAAATTATAGATCACAAACGTCAGATTGATCAAAATTTTGGAAATTGTTTCAAAAAACTAGAAAATTTTAATAATTTCACAACTTTTGACAAAATTTTTTTAATAATTTCTTTAATATAAAATGTCGTACCTAGAAATAAATATTGCTAATCAAATTCATCTAATTTGTCAAAAATTTTACATATTGAGAAATTTTTTTTTTCTTTAAATATTTTAAAACTAAGATTAGCTAATTTAGTTAAAAATTTTCAAATAAAATAAAATAATGGATATTTTGACTCTGCAATTTAATTTTAATGATTTTCTAATACTTTTAGTGCTTTGCAAACTTGCAGAGTTTTTGCAGAGACTAAATTTGGGTGGTACAAAGTTTGTACCAGCTGATACATTTTGCAGAACTATTTTTAGACTTTTAGTAAAAAAGTTATTTCATTTTTAAATTATTGTTTTTGTTTTTTGCTTCAAAATTCACAATGCCGGATATTTTTACAAAATTGTGTTTAGACGTCAAGTCATTTGGATCACAATCAAGGAAAATAAAACTCAAATAAAAGCAAGAAAAGTACAAGGAACTTTGCAATGTCGAATCGAATAAAAAAATTGTATCCCTCAATCTAAATAAAAACAAATATTGGGAGCTAAAAAACAAACTTATTTCTGAAATAAGCGAGGATTTCGAATTCGAATTCAAAAAAGTCAACAGATCGATTGAATTTCTTTTTGGTGAAGAATTTTATTACAAAGCAATCAAATCAAATTAAATGATGAAAAAATTAAAAATAGAAAATTACTTTTAAGTTTTTGTAAAGGTTTAATTAAGATAATTTTAATGGATAATGTAGCTTTAAGTCAAATTATTCCTTTAACTTATCAAATTATTTTAGTGCTCAAAAAATTGAAAACTATCCATGATATATAATTAAATCGACTTTTATGAAAATCAATTGATTTATTAGAGGGTTAAAAGTAAAATCCAAAATTAAAAAAATAAAAATATTTTTATTTTTTTTAAGTCAATTTCGTTTAATAAAAATAATAATAATATAAGTTACAACAAGCTAGCAAGCTAGACTTGCGAAGATGGGAAACAGCAGGATCCCATCTAAGGTAACTGTGTTATGTACACTTAATCAGTAAAATTCATTATGTAAGTAAATAATTAATTAAAAGATGATAATAATGTTTGAAGAGGAAGAAAAGTGTCGTGGAGAACTGGTTGGCTTTTGGTAATTTGATTCGATGTTGAGAGGAATGGGGGCCTCGGGTCCTCGGATTTAAACTTTAAAATAAGAATTATATTAACTTATAGTACTATTCAATAAAATTTATTTCTTGAAAAGAAGTTATTTCAACAACATTATGAAATTCAAACACAAAAAATTAAACTAAGTTATGATTCTTAAAATCAAAATTATTAATTATTTCATAAAAAAATTTATCATAAAAAAATTTATCATAAAAAAATTTAAAAGATTTTAAGCCACTATATTATTTTACCGCAAATTTAATACAAAAACCATATTTTAAATATTAGTATTTTTAAATATAAGTCTTTTATACCAATTAAATGATATCTTTGATCGCAGCTTTATACCAATCATTTCTTCATTTAAAAATCGTGGAACCTTGCAGTTGGACGTAAAGACGTTTGTTTCTTGTTTTTTTTATATCAAAGTATTTAGTCTAATATGTTTACCATTTTATACATTTGGATCAATTATCCTTTCGTTCTCCTTGTTTCTAGAGTAGTTAAGTTCAAAACGCCAAACCTTTCGACATAACTTTCTTTACTAAAGAAAGTATTTAAGTCAAATGTCTACAACGGGCAAACACATTCACCAACAGGACAATAGAAATACTTTCTAGTTAAATACAGTTTCTCAGTTTCAGCAGTTTCTCGCAAATTGTCTGTAAAAATTGTGTTTGTGCCATGAAAAGAGCCAGCTGGTCCTTTTTCCACACTATTTGAGTTTCTTCTGATAGAGCAGTACCAGTTGATTCTATTTACGTTTTTGTTTCATTTGATGAATAAAATATAAATTTAAGCAAAATTTTAGAGGAATTTTGATCCAAGTGTTTTAGAAGAAGTATTCTGTATTTTTTCATAGATATATACATAAATATATTTAATAATAATAATAATAATATATATAAGCTACAGCAAGACTAGCTTGCGGAGATGACCTACTAGGAGGTCACCTATGGTAGCTCCTTGCACATAACACATAGAAAGTACTGAAAAAAGAAATCCTGTTTAAAATTTTTAGGTCAAAGTAAGAGTTAAGATTCTCGATAGAAAAAGCTGTAAAAGAAAAATTTTATAAATAAATGTTCATCTTCAGGATAGTTAACTAGAACGGAATGCATCGTATCCATTATTGAACTTTTTGACGGAGTCGGCGTCTGTCACTGTAACTGGCAAGGCGTTCCACTCGTTGACTATCCTGTTGGTGAATGTGTTTGCCCGTTGTAGACATTTGGTGGAAGCCTGGCCGGACAATCTTCTTGCATGACCTCTGATACCTCTGGCGGGTCCGGGTTGGGATTGTGAACTTGCGGGAACCGGGGGGTTCACCCAGCTCACTTCGTTGATGCCTTTGGTGAGCTTGAACATCTGTATCAGGTCTCCACGAACACGGCGCTCATTAAGGGGAGTTTGTCTAAGGACGACTAGACGATCTTTGTAGCGCCAGTTTCTAATGCGGGGCACCAGTTTGGTGGCCCTTCTCTGCACCTGCCCGAGCATCTTTGCGTCTTTCTTGCTCGGGGGGGACCAGACAACAGCGGCATATTCCAGGTGGGGTCTTACGTAGGCACAATAGAGGGTCCTGCAGGTATCTATGGTCCAATATCTAAATGATCTTTTCAACTGGCCGAGAATTCCTGTAGCTCTTTTCACCTGATTTTTAATGTGAATAGAAAATTTTACGTGAAAACGTGACGCCCAGATCCTTTTCTGTGTCGACGAAAGCTAGTGCGCTCCTGGACTGGTCATCCCCCATCAGTAGATCGGATTGGGCGTAAAATATTTGAAGATTAAATTGGTTCGAATTTTATAAAAAAGAAATAATTAAAAAAATTCTTTTATTAATTCATTTTTTAAATCACTTTTTAGAATTTGTTAAGTTTTAAATTTGATCTTTTTTAGATAAATACTTGTTTATATTTAAATCCTTTCAAACTACTCGATAGGGTTCTGGTGTAAAATTTAAAGTTTTAGGCCCTGGACTCATGGCTTTTTATATACCAGAATTACGAGATAATTTGCAAGAATAGATGCTAGTTTTTTTTAAGAAAATTTTTAAAATTAATAAATTTGAAAAGCTTTAAATTTGAAATGATCGACAAAAATCTTCCTTTATTTCTCTAAAACATTTAAAAAGAGATATTGACACAATCTCCTTTCTAAAAATACAATATCGAATTTTTTATTTAATTTTGGACACATAACAATTCAATCAAAAAATGAAAATTTAAAAATTCGATAAAATTAATTAAAAAAAACGTTAAAAACAACGGGTGAAGACAAAGTTCCCCCAATTTTTTCAAAGGTCATAACTCTTTCATTTTTAAAGAATGAATTAGAAAGAGAACTTAGAGATATACAAAGTCTATTTATTAACTTTTTTCTATCTTATCATTTCTTCGAATACTACCAATCCGACTTTTGACACCTACCATTAGGATGTGTATTGATGTTTAGCTGGTTTAACACAGAAACTCAATTGATGAACTGTTTTCGATTCCCAGCCATCCTCCTATACATTCCTTTTCAATATGAACCAAAAATTTTCAATAGCATCAGGCAAATTTGCAGGGCTATCTATTGATTGATTGAAATTTCGATCATAAAGTCCAATTACGTTATGAGAGCTCGGGCCAGAATTTAAAATTTTTGTCTGAATGATTCTTATTGATGAAGGCAAGCTGAAGTCTGCTGCTTGTTGTCGGAGAAATATTTGGCGTTTCCATTTATGGTCTAAAGTAAATTTATTTAATAATGCACGATTTTTGTATAGTATAAATACACTCGATTTCGAAGGGCCTCTCTTTGATTAAAATTTTTTAAAGTTTTATAAAGTCAATAAAATCATCATTTCAAGTTATACTGTTAGATGGGGATATTATTTTATGTGTAAACAGGGTGACAACTTTTGATAAGTGTTTTTTTTCCTCATTAATATTGGATGTCATAAGTTTTTTTTTAAATAATCACATAATAGAGAGGACGTAGAAAAAAAGCTTTTTTTTGTTTGAAATGTGCTTATCTTTTTGAGGCTGAAAAATGACTTCAAAAAAAATCCAGGGGAAATCAGTGAGATTTAATCAAATTTGAAATTTGATTTTGGCCGATTTTTACCATCAAACAAACCTAATTAGACTGCCAACTTATCTTGAGCTAAAGCATCTAAATAAAAAAAAGAAAACAGCTGTCAGTAATCAAGGTGCTGATCTTTAACCTGGTGAATTCCTGGGGTTAAGGGATAAATAGGATTTCAACCCTTTATTCCGACAATTCATCCCATTAACGTCAAAAATAACCCATTTAACCGATTTGCACCGATTTTAACCCGTTTGCCCCAAATTATCGTATTAAATTTGTTAAATCTGGAATTTAAGTAGATTTTATTTTTTGAGAAATTACTCCCTGCATTTATAATTTCAAATCTTCAGAATTGAAATTAAACTCTTAAGTAAACCTTGAATGAGTTTGATTTTATTTAGAAATTTGAAAAAAATAGTGAAAATTCATTTATTTATTCGTTTATCTGTACCGAGCTAATGCTCCTTCAGAATAAAAATAGATGAAAAAAAAATAAAAAATAAAAAACTTAAATAATTCATTTTGATTTTTAAATTTTTATTCATAAATTGAAAAACTGGGTATAGTTAGTTAGATGAACCATAGTTCACCTATTTTGCGAAATATTCTTGTTCTCGGGTTTTGCTAATGTTTTAGTTTTTTTTTTATTAGAATAATCTATCAAAAATTAAATCTTAGTTTCGTTTATTCAAAAGTTATTTATAAAAATTCATAAAAATTAATTGTGAAGTAGTTAAATCCATATCGATTATAATAAATTTATTGATGAACATTTTGAACATAAAAAGAGCAATCTTTATAAAAAACTTAAATTTTCGGGGCAATCAGGTGAAATTCCTGCTAACCGGAGAATTCTGAGTTTGAATTCAAACTCTGAGAATTCAAACCTGTAATTTTAGTTTAAAATGATAAACGAAAAGAGGAAGTTATGTCAACATTAACTAAGTCCAGGAATTTTGTCTTCACTCGATATTTGATTGACTTAAATTCATAAAATTTTCTTTATAAACTCTTTTTCAAATGCTTTACCATCTGATTTATTAATACAGTTTAATTATTTTAAATAATTAAAAAACTTAAACAATCTTTTTTTCTACAACCATTTAAATTTAAAACAAGTTGTCTTAATCAAAGTGAACGCTAAGAGAGGAAGAACTGAAGAAGTAGGCAAAACTTAAAAATAAATACAAATCGAATGTTCGAATGAATCTTTTAATGATAATTCATGAGAATATAGTGGAAAATAGAATATCAAGCTGTTTTTTGAGAAATGATCTCATTTTAAGCAAATTTTTCACAGAGGGCTCATTTATTTTGCAAAAATAAAAAAGCTCTTATTTCTATATGATTAAGTCTTTTATTTTTAAAAAATGAAAAGGTAGTTTTTCTAAATTTTGACTTGGTGATTGCGTAACATTATAGTTTTTACTGTATTTAAACATAACTATTACATAAGAAAAATACTATCACTTAGCTACATGCCTGATTTTTTTTAAGTTATTAAAGGATCTTTTGAATTTTATTAGTAACATGCATAGGTTTCCATACTCCGGTGTAAATAAATCAACTCAGGAGTTTCGTGAACAAAGGTAAAAACTGAATTGTTTTTCCTTCTTTTCTACTATAAATTTATCGAAAAATTACAAAAATTAAAAAGTTTAGATTTTCTAGAAATAAATAACTATGTTATTCAAATTTTTGACCCTTTTGATAGTCTTAAATTTCAGCCAAGGTAAAAAATTCAAAGTTAATAACTTATATTTAAAATGTAATCTTTTAGGTCTGGACATCATTCCATCTAAGGACATTTCTACAGACTCATGTAAAACAAGTCCATGCCGAAATGAAGCAGCTTGTGTGCCGTTACCAGATGGCAATCACTTTTGTAAATGCTTAGGTATTTAATAAAGAATTTTTTTGAGAGAAAAACATTTAAGAATTAATTTCAGATAATTATGGTGGAAAACATTGTCAAACAGAAAATCCGTGTAAAGAAAATTCATGTCAAAACGGAGCAAAATGTAAACCAACTAGTAGATTTGAGAACAAGGCATTTGTTTGTGAATGCCAGCTGGGGTTCTATGGAGAATTTTGCGAAAAAAGTATCATTGATAATTAAAAGAGTTATGATTTAATTTTGATTTTAAGAAAATGATTGTGGTGAAATTAGTTGCCAAAATGGAAAGTGCGTTGAGGAAAATGGTAACCAGGTGTGCTCTTGTCTAATTGGGTTTACCGGAAGTATGTGTGAACTTGAAATCGATCCCTGTGCTGGTAATCCTTGTAAAAATGATGGTTTATGCATTAAGGAATCTCACGATAGATATTCATGCCTATGTTTACGTGAGTTAAATTAGACTTTAGTTTAATTTATTTATATATTTTATGTAGCGGGTTATTTTGGACAAAATTGTGCTGAAATTGATCCTTGCAGCTCAAACCCTTGCAAGAATGGAGGCGAATGCCGATCATTAAAGCTAGGTTCTGAAACTGTTCACACTTGTACATGCAAAGCCGATTTTTATGGTACACATTGTGAAAAAGGTATTAAAAAAGAATAGGAAAAATAATTGAAATTTTTTTTAATAATTTTTATTTTAGAAAATCCATGCGTAAAGGAGCCATGCAAAAATTATGGATTATGCAAGTTTGATAGAGGTGTCGAAAAAGCATCGTGCATTTGTTTCAAAGGTTTTACAGGAGCAAATTGTGAATCAAAAATTGATGATAACTGTTCTTGTCTGAATGGAGGAACTTGCTTTTTAGAACAAGTAGAAGGGAAAACATCTGAAAAATGCTTATGTCCGAGTTGTCATTATGGTCCGAAATGTGAGAATCGAAATCCATGTTCTTCATCACCTTGTAAAAATGATGGCTTGTGCAAATTTGATGTAAAGAGCGAAAATATTTCCTGCTTGTGCATGAAAGGTTTTATGGGAGAATTTTGTGACGAAGTTTGTGAAGATAAATCAAAAATATGTAAACTTGCTAATGGTCTTAATTTGTGCTCAACAACAGGATCACAATGTAAAAAAACTTGTGGATTATGTGAAAATTAATTTTTTTTTATTTAATAACCTTTTAAAAATTTTAATTATTTTGTTTAATCATATTAACCTCATTTAAAAAAAATAAAAAAATTATACTTTACACTTAAATTTTTAAATTAATTAATAAAATTAAATAACTAATAAAATTTTTGATCTCAAATCTATACCCTCTAATCTATTTTTATCGATTACATATTATTAGCAAATACCAATCTCCAAAAGTACGGTGATGACATCCTTGCTTACTTAATCAGCAAAATAATCTCTGAAGATCTCCTTTGAAAAATTGGCGACGCAGCATCCAACTGGTCTACTAAAAACAAAATGCTCCTAATTCAGGAACCATCAGTGGGCCCGGGTCCAAAAATCACCAACAGCATACCGTTGCAAAGTATATGAAAACAGTTCCGTATATAAATATCTAAGAACACTCAAAAATGGTGTTAGCACCATTAGTTCTTCAAAGCATACCAAATACCAAGGCAGTTAACCAATTCCATAGAATGTCAATTTTTTAAGTCATACAAAGTTTGAGCTAAAATCAATGTACACATTCGCTTACAAAAATTAATTCTTCACACTGATTTAACTGATCTTTTCTTTACTTTTCATAATTTTTTTTTTTTTAATTAATTTTACAGTTTAAAACTAGTTATAAATATCTAAACAAAAAATATTAAGGTAAAATAAAAAAAAATTGCCCCAGGAGAGGATTGAACTCACGACCTTCGCATCGCTAAACTGTATTTATAAGTACGACGCTCTAACCAACTGAGCTACTGGGGCTTATTTTAGGTTAAAAATTTCAAAATTAAAAGTTCTATTTAGGCCATATTTTAAAATGTTTTGAAATTCTAAATGAAATATTTTTTTTAATTTTGGTATCCTTTTTATTGGTATTCATTAAAAATTTTAGAAAAAAGTAGTTTTATAATTAAGCCTTACTTTAGCTCAAAATCGAAGCGGGATAATATTGTTTGTCATGTCAGTTAAAATGAAATTTTATAATTTAAGTGGTTTTTATTGTTTTTATTATCAAAAAATACATAATGAATATATTGATTCCGCAATTACTATACTTTAACTCTCATTTTTTATCAATTTTCTTGAGTCATTTTTGTCATTAAATTTTATAAATTTTTCAAACCACTTAACTATCAGAGCTTGATAAATATTTTATGTTACTTTTTTTAGAATTTTACAAAAAATTAAAATTAAATTTTGATTACTGTTCAACTTTTCTGTGTAATTTTTGAAAAAAGGCAAAAAAAGAATACTACGATGTTTCGAATGAATATGTTTGGAATATTTTATGTAAAAAGAGAAAACAGATTCAAAAAGTTTCTAAAAAAAAGCCGCCAAATAAATTAAATAAAAACAATGAACAAAATTTATCAATAAGTTAGTAAAAAAATTTTTTTGTAATTGTGAAGGGCACAACATTGCTAGATGTCGTGTTAAAAACCAAGCTTTCAAAAACTGTAATCAAACAGGACATTTGACCCAGAAGTGCTCTTTAGCTGAGAGGCTTAAATCGATTGAACGAGCAAAAATTGACTATAGCGAACTAGCGATTCAAGAAGAGGAAGAAGAAATTTCTCAAATAGAAACAAACATGTTGGACTTAATAACCAAAACTCCACAGTTGACAAATAACGAGTCAACAAATGAGGCATCTCTTTTGTCGTCACAGTCAAGTCAAAAAAGTATGCATACTCCAGTTCTATCAATGAATCTTAATAAAGATTCCGAACAAATAAACTGCTCAAATTTCGAAAAATTAAGAGATCAATCTATAAAGTCAACAAAATACCTTGTTACCAATATTCAAACAAGTAAGCAAATCAAGCGCGTTTCAGAATCTGACAATTCACAAACAGCTGAATCGAAAAAACTTAAAGATCAAACTAATGATAAGGAAAACAATGAACTTAATGGCTTAATGCAAGACAATAATATTGGACAGAATTCAGATGAAAACAACAGCGATTTCATACAAAAGCAGTGAAACTCAAACATACAATGATGAAAAATCTTTTAAGTCAATTTTACTCTAAGAACAGGTTAGTAATTACACACTGGAAATGTCTTCACTTACCTAGTAGGGATCATCTCTTAGGAAATTTTTTAGCTCAAAAATGTCCCGACATTGTTTTGCTCAATGAATTAAAGAAAGATTTAAGTGAGGCAAATTTTAATATTGAATTTCACAATTATCAGTTCTTAACTAAACCACGCAACAAGTATGGAGGAGGAGTAGCTATTTTAATTAAAGAAGGAATTGAATTTATTCAAGATTTTTCTTATGAGGAATTCAAGTCAGAACTCCTTTGTATAAAACTAAATTTAGGAAAGAAAAATGAATTAGTTGTATTTAGTCTTTATAATCCACCCAATGTACTTTTAACTTTGAGCTTTTTAAAACAGTAAATAAAAAATGTAGAAACTTCATTTTAGGTGGCGATCTAAACGCTAGAATCCTTTTTAGATAGAAGGACTTTTAGGGTAAATGTAAATTACCACTTGAGCGACGAATATCAAATAACTGCAGGTGTTCCTCAACGCTCAGTAATTAGTCCTCTTTTATTTAGTATATATATTAATGACATCCCTAAAAGAAACAAAACAAATAATGAATACTCACTGCATTTCGCAGATGATCTAGTTTCATTCTTCATTTATAACTATAAGGGGAAACTAGAAAATAAGATAAAAAAATACACCAACGAACTAGAAAAATGGCTTATTAAATGGAAAATGAAGATATCATTTGAAAAGTCGTGTTCAGTAGTCTTCTCTAGGTACAAAAAAAGATAGTAATATTCTAAACTTAAAAATTTATGGAAACAAAATAATGAGCCAAAAAGAAATCAAGTTTCTTGGTATTAAATTTGATTCTAAATTAAATTTTAATAAATTAGTAGACGAAATTAAAGAACGCTGCAACAAAAGGCTAAATTTTATTATGATATTGTCAAAAAATAAAAGGGGTCTTACTCAAAACAAACTAGGAAATTTATTTAAATCTTTAGTCGGATCAATTTTAGGCTTTTCTTTTCCTTGCTTGAATTCATTTTCTGAAAATAATATCAAAAAACTACAAGCAATTCAGAATACAGCAGTAAGATCTATCCTTAAGTTAAAATATGATACTCCCTCCAACATCGTGCAACATGAAGCTTTTAATAAACTAAAATTACTAACAGTCTCGAATCGTCTTTTTGAGTTGAGCGAGAAATATGTTGGGACAGGACTGAGTCTTTCTATTCCATTGGTTGAAAGACTGGTGAAAGAATACAAAGAAGGTTTCGAATCAAGATATATTGAATACCCAACTCCATTTTGTAATTACTACCTTACTATTTCCTCCTTTATTCCTGAAACCTAAACTATGAAAACATGTTCTACATGTAACAATCTATGTCTTCTAGACTTTCATTTTTTTTAAGCTTATTTACTTTATTTTGATTTTTTTTTTTAATCTTATTTTATTAACTTTAATTTTATTTTTTATTATGATTTTAATTTTCTAATTTATTCTTAAGTCCTAGTTCGGTACAGAAAAAAAATATAAAAAAAAAAAAAACAATAAAAAAATTTTAAATATCCATCAATTTATTTTATCTAAAAAATGATAAATGATATTTTTTACAAGGCAGTATCCAAGTCTAATGGACAACTTTTTGTATTATTCAATTTTACAATATTTTATTTTTTGATTTTTTTTTTGCTAACTATGTTTTCTATTCATTTATTGAAGTTTGCATCTTATTCAACTTTTCAATTTGTTAACTTTTCAACTAAAATCACTAATCAATTATTTATTAGAAAAAATTTAGCAATATTTAACAAATAAGCCTAAGATTTTTGGTCAACCGAACTGCCTAATAAAATTTAATTAATTTTTAAAAAAATTTCATTTGAACTTAAAAATAATTGAAAATTTGAATTGTTGATTTAAAGATATTTAAGTTGTATAACACAAATTATTGTCCATGAATGGTTCCCTATGGCGGCACCTTCGTTTAAAATGTGTCAACTTAACAATCTATAAGAAATCTTACTGTTAGATTCAATCGGAATGTTAAAAATTTTATTATTTTGGTCAAACTGATGACATCTAGAATCATATATACAGTAGTGATTTGACATAAGAATCAAATAAATTTGTGCCTTTTAATAGTACTTTTCAAAGTACGCGGACTAAAGTATCGAACACCTTGAAGGTAAATAGGTCACAGACTAAAAAAATTAGAAATTTTGAATTTTCAAATAAAAAAAGTGTTATGTTACAAATTTTTTTGTTTTTTAGATTCTTTCCTTTTTTTACCAATTTTACGTAAAAAATGAACTACCATCGAATATCGTTTAAATTTATTGTTTTTTAAAATAATTTTTTATACAGTAGAGATTTGACATGAGGATTCATGGAAAATTTACGTAAAAACTACTAACTTTACTTTTTTTACGTAAAACAAGAATTGTAAAAAATGGTAATTTTACTGTTTTTAACTTAAAATTTTTTACAATTCTTTGGTCTTTTAATAGCTGGTGATTTCAACTTGCCAACAATCAGTTGGAATGGTCTGTATTTCGGTTTAAATGAAGAGTCTTTTGAGAGAAAATTTCAAATGAACATTCAAGTAGAATTTACTCTAATGAACGCGGGTCCCCATTGGGATCGTTAAATAGAGCACATCTTAGTTTGTCATGGACGTATGAGATAAAGGGCAGCGCCGAGTCAGCTTTTTACAGAACTTCTTTGATGTATAAAAATGGTGATTATGACAATTTTAATCAATATTTTGACTCAATAGATTGGATAAAAATTTTAAATAATTTAACTGTTAATGAAATGTATGAGTACTTTTTTTGACAAGTATAATTTTGCTTGTAATCGTTTTATCCCAATTTATCAGTCTAACACATCGACTGTTACTCTACAAGTTATCAGCTTGGATTTGAATTTGAAGGATTTGAAGGAAAAATTTTTTAGATGAAAGAAAGCAAAGAGTTGTTCTTGGTAGCGTTGAATCAGAATGGCTTGATGTAACTAGTGGTGTTCCGCAAGGATCGGTCCTTGGGCCTCTTCTTTTTGTTATTTTCATAAACGATTTGTCCGAATCTTTAAGTAATTAAACAAAAGTCTATGCTGATGATATGAAAATTTTAGCAGCTGTTAACCATCTAAATGATAACTTATCTTTACAGCGCGATATAGAAACTGTTGCTGGGCGATTACATGGGCGACTCATTTAAACGTAGAAAAGTGTAAAGTTATGCATATTGGTAATAAAAATCCTCAGCTTGACTACACAATTTTTAATAAATATGGAAGAGAATTATTAGATAAAACAAAAATGGTAAAGGATTTGGGTGTGTTTTTTCAAAATGATCTAAAATGGGGTGCACATGTTAGCTACTCTTCTGGCAGAGCGAATAAGATTTTGGGAATGATTTGGAAAAATTTTAAATTTTTGGACGCTAATGTAGTTAAGTTTTTGTATACCTCATTGGTAGACCTCTTGGTGAATATGGAGTTAGTGTTTGGAATCCATACCTGAAAGAAGATAAGAAGGAATTAGAAAAAGTACAACGTAGAGCTACGAAGTTGATTCCAGCCTTTAAGAATCTTGAGTATGAAGAAAGATTGAATAGAATAAAACTTACCACTTTGGATACGAGAAGAAGAAGAGGGGATTTGATTCAGTTTTTAAAAATTGAAAACAGTCTGGAAACTGTTAAATTGGTAAGTGAAATCATGTAGGTTCAAAGAAATAATTATATTTTGAGGGGCCATGCAAAGATGGTTACAAGAGAACTTATTAAAAATTGTCCATCACGGTTCAACTTTATCACAAGCAAGGTTGTAAACGACTGGAATCGTTCACCAAAAATGTTGTTGAAGCAAATTCATTAAATTCCTTCAAAGCAAGACTTGATGAATGGTTTATGGTACAGAAATTGCTGTGATTGCAAAGAACTGCCTTAGCCTTACGGTTTAACTCGACTTGCTCGAGTCGCAGTTATTTTTACTACTACTACTACTATTTTTCAAATCGGGGGTAAAATGTCAAACACTTTTTTTTTTTAAAAGTTATCAAAAAAACAGTCTCTAATGATTGATCCAATTTTTCTAAAAATTTAATAAAATTATCATAATTTTAATTTTTTGTCAATTTTTTTTTTATTTTAGATAAAATTAAATAATGTTTTAAATATCGTAAATGAGCCTTTTCTTCGGTTCTTAAAATTTAATTAAATCAATAAAGCATATAAAATTTATTTAAGAAAAAGAATATAATAAAATATTTCTTACCAAATGAAAAAAACCTTCTAATTCTGTATATAAAAAATCTTTGTTTCCATTTTAAGCAGATACAAGTTTAAAAGACTTATTAATATTATTATTATTTATTATAATTAAAAAATTAAACAATAAAAGTTAAAAATAACCAAAAAAAAATAAACTTTATTTTTTTATATTTTTAGACATCTCGGGTCTTACTAATTTAAAAAATTGGACCTTCTAGTTTAAATGACTAGCAAAATGGCTCAGCTTCTTTTTTGGTTAAGCTGAAGAATAGCCTTATAGTCGATTTTGGGAGGGTTAAGTCATGAGCATAGTTGAGATAATTGATTTTTTTAGATGACTATCTGTTTTTGTCCCCAATTTTTAATGATAATCTAATATTTTCATTTTAAAAAACTCATCATAATAAAAGGGACTAAAATATTTTCTAAACATACTAGTTTTATATAAATAATTTAAGTTTCAGAAAAATTTACACACACCAATAGTGAATATTGTTTAAAAAAAATTAAGAGTATTCTATTGTTATCTGTTACCTAAAAATTAAATTTTATTAAAAGATCAGTCATTTAAACGTGATTTTTTTCCTTGAAAAATATTTAGGATATTCATCAATGAATACTGCTGGAATTTCGATTAAAAAATAAAAATAGTAAAAATAATATCTGATTTTACTTTAAGTAAAATAAGTAAAGTTGATTTTACTTTACTTAAAGTTTAATAAAATGATGCTAATTTTGAATTAAACAAAAAAGATTATCGCTAAATTTAAGCATTTTAAAAAATTGACTTTAATTACGGATTAGTTTAATGAAAAAAAATCTAAAATAAATATTGATTGGCAATTTGATTGTTTAAAATTTTTTAAACTGACAACATTAAAAAATAAATAAACATGCTCTCGCTCAAAAAAAAATTTCCAATTTGAATAATCTTATTATTTTCGAATTGTTTATAAAAATCGATTTAAATAAATTTTGAATTAGAAAAAAAATTTTAATCAAATTTTTGAAATACGATTCGATAGCTTGGCAATAGAATTCTCTTATTTTTGAACATTTCTAATGCATTTTTTCTTATTTAATAAAACATAATAAATCAATAGATCAATCATGCATTCAAACCAAATCTGAATATAAATTACTAGAAACATTTTCCAAAAATCATTAGTAAAATTTTGACTAAAATTCAATTTCAACATGTCTTACACCTACTCCAGATATTCAACTTCAAGTAAGCTTTTTTGAATAGCTTTGGTTCGGATAGATGATAATTTTTTGTTAGGCTGCTACGAAAGACCAGCTTACACTTGTGCTCCAGTTTGTGAGCCAGTATGCTGCAGACCAGCTTGTCCAAGACCAAGAACCACCATTGAAATCGTTGTTAGAGCAGAAAGAAAACCAAGAAGAACTGTTGTATGTGAAAAACCAGTCAAAGTTATCGAATGCATTCCAGTTGAAGTAGTCAGAGCTGTAAGATGCAAACCAGTTGAAATCAGATGTGTAAGACCAACTATCAGAGAAGCTCCAAAATCAACCATTCAAGTAAGACGATCAACTATTAGAGAAGAGGCCAGATTATCAGACAGAGTTAGACCATTGCAATCAGAATTCAGACAATTGCCAGATGTCCATGTAGGTCAAGGTCCAACCCAGAGTCAATTGGCTGCCCAACAACAAGGTCCAACCCAGAGTCAATTGGCTGCCCAACAACAAGGTCCAACCCAGAGTCAATTGGCTGCTCAACAGCAAGGTCCAACTCAAAGTCAATTGATTGCCCATCAACAGGCTCAATTAGCTGCTCAACAGCAAGCTCAATTAGTCGCCCAACAGCAAGCTCAATTGGCCGCTCAACAGCAAGCTCAATTGGCCGCTCAGCAACAAGCTCAATTAGCTGCTCAGCAACAAGGTCCAACCCAGAGTCAATTAGCTGCTCAGCAACAAGGTCCAACCCAGAGTCAATTGGCTGCTCAACAACAACAAGCTTAATTCATTCCAATTACAATAATAATTTTTTTATTATTAAATATTTATTAGATTTAGGAATGATAATTTCTTTAGGGAAGCATACTTTCCTAATTAGATTAAATAAATTTTTCAGTCTTTTAAATTTGTGTTAATTCTAATCATCTTTATTAATTGATTTAGTTTAATTTATTTCGTAAATTACGCCAGAATTGGCGATTTTTTTGATTGTTGAAAAAATATAAAAAAAATTGTTTTGTGAGTCCTTATGAAGTTATTTTTAAAAAATGATAATTCCAAATAATGAAGGAAAGTTAAATTTTGTCATTAACCCTTTTCGTATTGACCCTTTTCGTATCAAAAAATATTTCTTATCTTTTACACATTTAAAATAATCCTAAAATTGAAAAAAAATGATGATAACTTATTTCTTAAGTTAATGTTTTTTTTGGTGGCTTTAATCAAAAAATTAGCGATAAAAAAACGAATCTAAATAGATAGAGCATTAGAGAGATAAATTAAGGAAAGTTGTTTAAAAGTGCGGACACTTGGACTTTAATTTTTTGTTGATTTAGACTTGAACTAAGCCGTCCCAATAACTAACTGGAACTGACTTTGACTAGAACTCTCTTGAGACAAGTGCCTTTTAAACAACTCTGAAACTAAGCAAATTTTAAAACTTCGGACCAATATGGTGTCCCTGGTCATAAACCTTGAAATGTTGAAAATAGAATCTTTTTTGCCATCACTTGATATAATTTAAAATTTTAAAGTTATTATTGCAACAAATAAGGTCCGTAGGCTTATTGATTCAAACTTATGCGTTGGCGAACATTTCCTAATCTTGTACCATATTTTGCTCATCTTACCTATCTGAGAAATATATGTTGTTTTCTAAAAAATATATATGTAAGCATATAGTTGGTATGGCTACTAGATTAAAAGAAGTCAATCTTCCATCGATAGATAAAGTTGTTCCGATCAGACAAAAAGGTAAGGGGGGCAATAAAGAAATTTTTTTATTAATTTTATTGATTACTAAATTATAAAATTATTTGACTTATTAACGACTTATTTGATTATTACGATATTCACTGATAATTTTTCTGATACTCAATAATAATTTTTTTTTTACTCAATTTTTATTTCTTTTATAATTTTTTTGACAATAGAAACATACCCAAATAAATATTTTTTATCATCCAAATAATCAATATGAATACCCATTTAATAACAATTCTTTCTTTAATTTCTTAAAAAATTTTTATCTGGTAGTTATCACTTTTTAAATTTAAGTTCCATGGAAATTTAGTCTTAGAAATTTAAAAAATGGTTAATCGGAAAAATTTTTTATAGTTTAAATATTGTTTAAGTTTTACTGTCTAAATGGAAGAACAGCATATGTTTTCGATTTTTTATATTAATTGTTTAAAAACATAGAATTGTAAATTATAAAATGCTTCATTAAAGACATCTTTATATGAAATGTCTTATGCAATCAAGGAAAAACTTTTTTAAACACCTACCAAAAATAAATAGTTATGTACATTAAAATTGGTATGAATCTAAAAAAATAACTAAAATAAAGTGAAATTGCAATTTGATGTATTTATGCATTCTCATTTAATTTGATATTTTTAATTACAATTTTTGAAAAACAATTTTGGAATTTAAATGGCTTTAAAAAGCAAAAAAAACTTTTAAAAAAAGTATGTTTATTTTTCCAAAATTTAAAAAACGAGCCGCACTTTTCTAAAATTTTCTCTCTTGCTCTTTGTTAATTTTTTTTCTATCGGTCTTTTTGTGATTTTTATTGTGGCTTTTTAAATAAAACTTTTTCATTTAAATTAAAACCAGTGTTCAATACTAAGATATATTCTAGGGTTGGTGATCGTGTATGCAGTCTTGCGATCGCTCAAAAATTCTTGACCATAACCACCTAAATGGTTAAATTTTGAAATCGCTAAATTGAACCGATCTCCAGACCAAATCCCCACAGCTTTTGAAATAGTTTCGTAAGAAATTCGCCTAACATTAATAAAATTTATTAGATTATTATCAAATTTTTTGAAATTCTAAATGCTAAATAAGTCACAAATAAAGATCATTAATGTGTCACCCAATAGCAAAAACAATTTTATAACATAAAACCCAAAAATTATTCGCTATGAGTATTAAAAATCTTGAAGCAGAAAATTAATTTATCATTTTTCAATTTTGAAAAAAAAATAAAGTTTTTTTGTGAATTTATATTTATTTTGTATTTTTACCTTAAGTTTTTATGAAATTAAACTTAATTTATTAGTGTGAAGAAATTAATAATCAAAGTAATTTAATTTATTATTTTAGAGGTGCTTGAAAAAAAAATTTGTATAAATTAAATAAATTAAACTCATATTGATTTTAAACCAGCAATTGTTTTTGATGTCACATATTTTTTATGATTATTTTTAATTAAAAGGGTAAATTTTTTCAATTAAAAAGAAACTGAAAAATTATTTTAAATAAAAATAATCGAATACATAAGTTTTGACTTTACAATTTTTTGTAGTACAAACATCTAAATAATTTAGATCTATGGAGTTCTACTATGATTCAAAGTTATCTATGATTGAACCAAGTATTTGAAATTTACTAAATAATCATAAAATTTTTATTTTAAATTTTATATTTTAGGATCATTTTATTCTCGAAAATTTGCTTTTAATCAGCCATTGATTTCTTATAATTATATGGAACCTTATCTGGATCAAAATTCGTATTTTTACAAGAGAAATGCTAGAAATTGGTGTGGTCAAAATCAAAAATCGATAATACCTAAGAATATTTATTCAAACAACGGAATTGTTACCAATTATAAATCAAAAAAAATTCCTTACAGCGAGTACTTTTTACCACTCGATTTCGATGAGTATGTGCAAACTATAAGAAAGGGCAAAAAATTCACCACTATGATTTTTTATCATTAGAATTGATTTAAACCAAATTTTTTTTAATATTTTATTTTAAAAAATAATTTTTTTAGACTAATAAAATAATAAAGTGTTTAAATTTAACTAAATTTTTTCAATTTTTTTTCTTTTTTCCTAGCAAGCATTACATGATCTTTTGCATAGACCTTTCATTAAAAAAAAATTTAGACTAACTTTTAAAATTTTTACTTTACTCAATTAATTCAATACGGATTAAAAAAAATTCCTAGCAAGCATTACATGATCTTTTACATAGACCAGGATAATTTGTATTTAAATAGTCACAAAATCCATAACTAGCCCATAAAGGACAATTTACATCCATGTCTAAACACGGTGGAAAAGTACAAATACCGCAAGAAATCGGGCAATACAAAGGAACTGGAATATTTCTAAATAAGTAGTTATAATCACAGAATCCGTGAATTTTCCATTCATGACATGATCTCGAGTCCAAATCTCCTCTTATACAAATATCAGATGGTATCACATGACCACAGTTTTGGCCGGTATAGTTTGCTATAATAAAATTAATTAACAAGAAATATTTTTTTTAAAGTTTTTTACGTAGACAGATGCATTTGTAGTTGTTGTTAAACCAGTTTTGACATGAGCCTCCATTCAGACATGGTCTAGATGAACATGAATCAATTATCTCTGAATTAAAAATTTATTTTAAAACAGAGTTGTAAGACACTTAATGTAAAACACAGTTATTTTAAAGTCACATGTCAATAATCAAGTAAAATCAATGAATTTTTCTTTACACTTTGAAGTTTATGATTAACTTTTGATGCTCAAAATGATCAAATCATGTTCAAATAATGAAATAAATTTGTATTATTTAATAGAATTAGTGCAGAGGCACATTTTTGGTTTTTACATACTTTTTTGAATTTGAAGGTAAAATCTGCAAAAAGTCTGCAAAAAATTACTCACTTAAAATATATAGAAATAACAATTTATTTCATAATTAAAACTTTATTTGATTATGTTGAGGATCAAAAATTGATCATAAGCTTCAAAGTGTCTTTTTTTCAAGTCTTGACTTGGACTTAAACTTGTGACTTAAAAACAAGTCTGTTGTAAATATTTATTTTCTTACTTGTTTCACAAAAATTTCCAATATAATTCGGTTGACAGATGCAATATGGTAAACCATTTGGATTAAGAGTACAATAACCACCATTCAAGCAAGGATAATTTTTGCATCCAGTGTTGCAATGCTCACAATTAAAGCCAGAACAGCCTGGCAAACACTTGCAAGTATAGGACGGATGATTCGCGTATAAAGGAACACATTCGGCTCCATTCAAACAAGGATTTGAATCACATTTATTGATCACTAATTTTCAAAAATTTCATAACTTTTATTTATTTTTGAATAAAAAATTACAGTTTTCACAAAAGGTCCCATTGTAATTCGGTTGGCAAACACAATATGGATGACCATTCGAATGAATCGCACAATAGCCTCCATTCAAACAAGAATAATTCGAGCAAGCTGTGTCGCATATTTCGCAATTAGTTCCTCGACAGCCAGTTCGGCATCTACAGGTATATTTAGTCTGTGGATGGTCATAGTTAGCAGTGCATGTTCCTCCGTTCTGACATGGGTTGTTAGTAAAACAAGGATTAACTAACAAATATTTTTTAATTTTTTACTTTTTTTTTTTAATTTTTAAAACCTTGATTGCAATAGGGACCTCCACGATTTGCAGGACATTGGCATTTCACACTATGAATAGAGAAATAGGTTGTATGCTGGCAAAATCCAGTCGAGCATCCAGTGTATAAATTACTGCACGATAAGACAGGTGCATTACAACTACCACATGATTTTTGACAGTAGCTTCGTATAGGAATGTTTTCTGATAGCATAACATCACATAAGCCCATTAAAGCTCTTGTTTTACAGTCAACGGAACCGTCAGAACACAATGGTAATCTCAAATAGTCTAAGCAATTTTTTAAATTAAGAAATTGAGTATTATTTTTATCTCAGTAATACTTTGACAGGTAAGACAACATCTTTGATAGTTAAATTGATTTTGGCACCATTTTTGAGGGTCATTACCTTGAGATTGGTAATACGCTATCAATGATAAACAGTTTGATACATTCGGAATTTGGTTGAAAACTATTCCAGGACTAAGATTGCACTCTGGCAAAACATGAATAAAGAAATGAATAAAGATCAATTTGGTCGATTTTTAATTACCTGAAAAAGCATCTGATGACTGAAAATATGAGGCTAAGATCAGAAAAATTGCCATATTTGTTGGCATTAAAAAAAACTTTTTTGACATTTCTGGTAAAATTGAAATCAAGGTTTAGTGAACATTTAAAATTGAGATGTATATTTATAGACTTTTTGAGCATTAAAGTATCGGAAGAACGCGTGACAAATTTTGATAACATAGAGAGAATAAAAACATTTCGTGAGATGGGAATGATCAGAAACGTAATAGGACACGGATTTAAATAAATTGGAAAACATCAGATTTTTTAAAATTTTATTTTTATTTGGAATTAGGAATTTAATTAAAAACGAAAAATATTATATCGAGTATTGTTAGGATTCATATTATAGGAACTATTATAATGCCTGCTGCTGGTATATGCTCATGCAAAAAGTTAATGTTTAAGCTCGACATGAAATTTTTATTTAAATTTTAATGTTTTTTTTAAATTTTATTTACCTTGGTGAATTGGCAAAAACAAAAAAAATTGATCAAAAAAAAACTGAATATTATAAAACATTTGAAAATTGCTAGCTTTAATGAAAGTTACATCATTTAAGTTTCTTTTGTAACTTAATCAAATTTTCTGTCAATAAAAAAATGTTATTTTTTCTTTTTTTTGAAAAAAGTAGCTTTCTTAAATCCGATTTTTTTATTTCAATCCACAAACCCTTTTACGTAAATATTTGAAAATAAAGCTTGAATTTCAACGTTATTTGTAGCAATCATATTTTTCTAATTTTAATTTAATCTTTTTAACAAAAATTTAAACTAATTATTTTTTTTGTCATCGACCAAAATTGAAAAAGAAAAAATATTGTATGTGATTATGAATTATAAAAATACGCCTTAGCTTTATTTTGAGCTAAGATTCTAAAGTAGGCTTGAAATTTTTTCTATATTTCTAAAATTTAAAATTTTTAACTAAAATTTTATTCCACTTCTCTTAGTAAACTAAACAAAAACCGAATATAATCTAAATTTTTGAAAATTATTAATGTTAGACATTTCTTGCCTTAGGTTAGCCCGAAAATTACTGAATAGATTTAAAGAATTAAGTAATACTTTTTAGAATTCTGAACGGAAAATAGTTGCTTTTGACTAAAAAAGGTAAATATTTACATCATAATCTACTGTATTAAAATTAAAATCTTGCAACAATTAAAAACAAAAAACCTTGTCTAAAGCTAAACTTTAAAATTTTAATATATTTACTTTTGGGTTAGTTTTATTTTATATCATTTTAGAAGAAAAAAATAAATTAGAAAAAAACTAATTTTCAATTATCTTCTTTATTTTTCAGTTACTAACTAACCATTTCTAATTTTTTTTAATTTTTAAAATTCAACCAAAAGAAAGCTAATACAAACAAGCATTGACAACAAATGGTCAAAAAGAATTAAAGAATTTAACCTGGACTCTAATTCACAAAATTTTATTCTTCAATAGTTCAAAAAAAACTACTTAGATAAAGAGTCTATCTAGACTAAATTTTACCATGCAATATTTAATAGAAAAATCAAAACTTAGAAATTAAATGTTTGTTTATATTTTTTTCAAAGCTTTAAATAGGGAAAAATTTTTAAGTAATCAACTTTTAAGTTTTAAATTCGATAAATTACGAGTTTAAAGTTAACTATTGTTAAATAATTTTTTTTTAATTACTAATTCCTAAATCCAATTTTCGTTTATGTCTTAAATGCATGAATTACATAAGCGAGCAAACAGTGTATATTTTTTGTTTTTATTTAATTCAGCAATTAATTTTGAAAAATTTACTATCTCATAAATATGTTATTTTATACTAAATAAATTTGATCTTTTTTTTTTAAATAAATTATTTGACTGAGGATGGTTAAAAATTGTTAAAAAATCTAAAGTCTGGTTTCAAATATTTATTAAATTTAGTCTGTAATTTTCTCTTCATTAAGCACAAAAATTATTTGATTCTTTTTATTGTAAAATTCAAAACGATTGCTGAAAAGAAGACAAATTTTCATTAAATGGAATAGTTATTTCTTTTATTTTTTATTAGATAGTTAAAAAATTGATGTTTGGAAAAAATTAAATTCGAATAATAAAGAGAAATTTTATAGTTCAAAAAAATGAAACAAATTCAAATTTTCATTTATTAAAAGTTAAATAATATCAAAAAAATTTTCGCTTCGAAATTTTTTTCAGAGTTTGCTCTTAAGCCAGTTAAGTAATTTTCACATCAACAGGCACTTAAAAATGAAAAATTAATATTCCGATAAAAAAATTTAAAATAATTATAATCTATTTTATTTAACTATGATTTTTCCATTTGAAATCTTACATAACTTAAAATTTAACTTTAAAAAAATTAACCATCAAACTTTTCTTGTTCAAAAGGCTTTATCCTCTAAAATAAATTCAACCTAAATATTTTGTTCTTACCGACTTGTCTTTTTTCTTAGGGCTTTGTCTTTGACTGCCTCTTGCAGGTGATTCTCGCGGCAGCGATCTTCTAAAAATGCAAAATTTTATTAAAATTTAATTAAATTAAAAAAAACTCGATACCGAGTTTCTTGTTGATGTGCGGCTTCTTCTTGTTGCTGAAGGGATAACGCCAATAAATAGCTTAAAAAGTGAAAATTTCAATTAGTTTGCAAGAACAAAAATCAGACATAATTTACTCATTGTCATGTGGATTTTGTTCTGAAGAGTCTGGTGCATTTGAAGCTGCTTTGGAAAATTTAAAATTAGAGTCACAGAAATGACCCGCACCTTCAATATTATCCAATGTTTCCCAAACAACATCTTCATGGTTTAAATATCCACTATCAGTGACCAAAGTAAACAGGCGATTATTTTTGGGGTGCTTGTAAATTGTGGAAAAATGATTATTTCTAAACAGGATGGATAATTCATGAGGTTTTAAAATAGAGTGCAATGCACTAAGACCATAGTAGGTTAGCTGAGACGCTGTTGATTTCAAGAAATCCTCAGCTAAAAGCTTTAAAGTTTCTTTTTCCGTATTGCTATTCTCATTTCCGCTTACGGATATTTCAACAAGCTGGTTATAACTTTTGTCTGCCAAATATTGGTAGAACTCAGTCTGTTCGGGGTCTATTAACCATCCATGATAAAGGCTAATTGCAAATATGTCAAATATGTCCATTTCTCTGGTGTATTCAAAATCGCTCACTCCAGTAAACTTTACATTCACATCCAAACCAAATTGTAGTTTTTCAAATATAGACAAAGAATCACTGATAATTTGCTCAAAATTAATGACAGATTTGGCGGCATTTTCTTGCAAACGTGGCACAAATTCATTAAAAAGAAGATCAGCAAGCTTTTGAATCAAAATCTCATTTGAAATTACTTCAACATTGTTGGCTAGGTGCATTTGGTCTCTGAGAAGCAACACATTGCATATGCTTATTAGAGGACACGGGCCATTTATGTTCTGGAGAATAATTGGAACTTTGCGGTCAAAGAAGCCTATCCATTTGATAGCAAATAAGTTATTTTCAGTTTTTACAGAACTAATGGCCAGGGTTTCATCAGGTTTAAGTGGATTTGAGTTGTCATTTAAATTTATTGTATCAAATTCAGAAGCAAAGTCATTTTTTTCTACCGGTTCATTTTCAGATTTTTCAATAGAATCAGCTATTTTATCTATGATTTCTTCCAATAGAGAGTTTATTGTGTCATTTATAGAAGCATTATCTGAACAAAAATGATTAAGCAGGACTAATTTAAGAATGGGAAAATTTCTTACGTTGATTTTCAATTTGTTTAATCGACATACTTTTTTGTACTTATTTTTGATTATAATTGCGAGCCCAAATTAAAAAAATTTATTTTATAATTTTATTTTAAATTTATTTCGCAATAATCAAAAAGTTAAAATTTTGACAATATTAAGTTAAAATAATCACAGTTGTTTTT
This sequence comes from Brachionus manjavacas, assembly GCA_019054805.1. NCBI lineage: Eukaryota > Metazoa > Rotifera > Eurotatoria > Ploima > Brachionidae > Brachionus > Brachionus manjavacas. Next base: position 6,955,118 of record JAHQIY010000003.1, on the reverse strand, counting down.
AACTAGTTCAATAAGTTATATTACGGGCAAAGTAAAATTTTTGATCAAATTTCATTTTTCAAATTTGATCAAAACATTTTGAATGATCATTTAAATTTCATCGCAGATTTTTACAGATTTTAAACGTTTCAAAACTTTATTTTAAAACTATTTAAAAAGGATTGTAATTTCTTAAAATGCATTGAAATTTAATTTCGCATTAAAAATGAAATTTGATCAAAACTTTTAGTTTGCCGAATTATGACTACAAGGAAATACGTAAATTTTTGAAGAGCATTGAAAGTTTTCTTTTTAAAGTTGGACTTGATTTGAAAATTTGTTAAAAAAACGGTTCATAACTCTCCTTTCACTTGCTTTTATCGCTAATTTGCCATCGAATCCCTTCAAAAATAAAAAGGTAATTGGTTATTATATAAACAATGGTAAAAAACTTTAATAATTAATAAACTTTTAATAAGATTTTGTCAAATAATGCTTTAGAACTTTCATTTTGCTGAAATAAATGATTAAAAACCAAAAAAACAAACTTAAAAATTTTAGAGTAGTCAATTGACCATGTTGCTGTAGTAAATACTGCGACCCTTTCTGGTTTTTAAGCGGCACCACATAAAATCATGTATATCATTAGTAATTTCAACGAACTTAAATAAAATAAAAATAAAAGTTAATCATAAAATATAAAATCTATTCAGGAATGAAGAATGTCCAAAAGTTTTAAGGTTCGTAATTCCTGAGTATGATTTTCAATTAATGATCCGTTCATATAATTATTCCTCAAATTAAGGCTTTCATTACAATTTCAAAAATTCCACAATTTATTTATTTATTTTAATTTTTAAATAATGTAATCTTGCCGGTAAAAATTTTAAAATTAGAAATCAATAAACCTTTTTAAATTATTGAAAGAAATTATTTAATTTGGAAAATTGAATATTATTACCACGTTTTAAACCATTTTTTTAAACTTAAAAAATATTCTTTAATGATCAAGCCTGTCAATTATTTATATCATTTTCAACTAAATATAAAGTTGAAAAATTTATTCGCTATTTAACTACTCTTAAATTAAATTAAAATTGTTTCTTTTATGTTTTTCAATCAGTAAAGAAAAAATAATAAAAAAGAAATGAATAAAATATTGAAAATTTTTTCTTCCTAAAAAAAATTCATTTCGAAAATCTTAAAACAATAAAAAGTCATTAAACCAAAAGTTAAATTTCATTAAGTTTTCTCAAAAAATGAATAAACAAAGTTACACTCAAAAGCTTAAAGAGATCGTCGAATCAAGCACAATTCATGGCATCCCAAACATTTTGCGAACCAAAAGTACTGTAATTAGAATATTTTGGATTGTGATGTTTTTGGCCTCTTTTTCATATTGTACTTATTCGGTTGTTCTGATCATAATTAAATACTTGCAGTATAATGTTATTGTCAGAATGGAACTAATACAATCATTCAACTCCGAATTTCCTGCAGTAACATTTTGTAATATAAATCCCTATGATTTTACAATTGATGAAAATTTTAAAAATGTTTCTCTTTTTCTTAATGAGTCATTTCTTTACAGTGATGACTTCAACAGCAAAAGTTGTGACACTCAAATGACCAATGTGTTAGTCAATGAACTGCCGAATTTGAAAGGCTTCACTTTGGAAAAGTTATTGATTTCGTGTCAATATGACGGAAAACCATGTAATCCTAACAACTTTTTTCCTCATAGAGCAGTATATTTCAGAAATTGTTACACTTTTAACTATGGAAAAAATTCAAGTGGTCAATCAATACCAACTGAAAATTCAAAACGCCCTGGTATGATTAATGGCCTAAAGCTTAAGCTATTTATTGGTGCGCCTGAATATCAGCCTTGTTGGGAGCATAGATTTGGCGCTTTGATTATCGTCCATAATCGCACATCGCCGCCTTTATTTGCTGAAGAAGGACTTTTCATTCAAACTGGCACTGAAACAAATTTTATTTTAAATAAAGTAACTATAAATAAAATGGCTAGTCCATATAGCGACTGTGTGGCTAATGTTTCAAACCGGAATGAGTTCGATTCAGTTTGGTATAGAAATGCTTTTGATTTTAGTCGAAGTTACAGACAGAAATGGTGTGTTTTAAATTGCTCTGTTACAAAGGCCATCGAGGAAAATATTCGCAATTGCCAAGCTTTGAGCTTAACTTCATCTTTTGAAAGAACAAATTGCGTTTATCATTTTGAAAATTTGACCGATTATTATGGTTTATGTTCACCCGAATGTCCCATTGAATGTGATTATTCACACTTCAATATTTTCAAAAGTGTTTCAAGTTTTCCAAGTCACTCGTATGCAAATTTTCTCTTATCAAAAAAATCATTTCGATCAAAATTTCCGTATGATAATATAACTTTGGAACAAGTGAGAGACAGTGTGGTGTCGCTAAATGTTTATTTTGATTCGAGCAGTTTTGAAAACATTGAAGAATTACCCGAATCGGATTTTGGCTCTTTGCTTGGCAATTTGGGTGGACAGCTCGGACTTTTTTTGGGAATGAGCTTTTTAACATTTGCAGAATTATTTGAAATTTTTTTTCAATTGCTTTTTAAATTTTTACTCAAACGTAACCACAAAAAAGCTAAAATCAGAATCACCCCAAAGCCGGCAAATTGAAGTTTATAATCAAATCTAAATGATCTTGCTCAAATATTACCATTCAAGAATTTTTTTTAAGACAGGCAGAACGAAACATATAAAGGATAAAAAAAACATACAGCAAAATTATAATTTAATTAAGGAGAAAAAACATAAATATAAATCTAAATGTTTACTAATTTTTTAATATAATATTATTTTTAAATAGATAAATTCAATTAACCAAATTGAAAAAAATATGATCAATTGAATAAATAGATTAAAGACATAAATTCAAATACGAATTTCTTAATTTTAATAAATTCATAATATATTTTTTGAAAAAATGTTAACATACTCAAATCTTTTTGGTGTTCGTGTGAAACAAGCACAGATGCTATCTGGTAAATTGAGATTTTTTTTTAAAAATTTATGTTTTTTTTCTTCGAATTTTTAAGTAAAATTGGTTGAATAAATTCTTACTTTTTTTAAAGTTTTTTCTCTTTTTTCACGTTTTTTTCTACTTTCCCCCTTTTTTTTTTTTAAATTTTATTCCAGGAATATATTTTCGAAGTAAACGTTCAATGTTTAACTGATTTTTTTTGTCTGCAAAAATTTCATGCATGCAGAATAATGCATAATACTTTGTTATAATGTAGATTATTCTGCTTCATGTGAAAATATGTCTCTGCATTTCATTTTTTAATTAAAAATGTTTACAAATTCTTTTTTTAGGATAATTTTTGAACATGATCATGAAAATTTGATCAAAAACTTCAATTAGCCAACAAAGCCTATATCTTTTTTTAGAAATTTTTAGTTTTTAATTATTACATATCATTTGTTTGATGTGTTGAATATTTTACTACCTTTAAATAATATACTGTAGCCTCTAAGTAAGCTTTATTTTATAGTTGATGATTTAAAACAAATAAATAAAGAAAAATACATTAAAAAATGATTCAAACATAAATAAGAATAGTATATTCAAATGATGAAAAACAACTTTATTGAAATGTTAAAATCACATCTGAATCATTCACTTTAACACTCACTTCAATCAAAATTTTTGAGTGAATCACTCACACTCAAAAAAATAAGTGAAAATTTTTGTGGCCAAAACGAAAGTTAAGTGCATCAACACAAAATTGGATACCCCGATCACCATCGATGGTACAGAAATCGAGTGAGAAAGCGAATTCACATACTTAGGAAGCACCATCAGTACAACGATGGGAACACACAGAGACACTAAGAATAGACTTGCTAAAGCAAAGAGTGCGCTTGCTAGACTCAAAACAGCATGGTAGTCAACCAGCTACAGCAAAGAAACAAAACTTAAACTCTACAACAGTGTAGTAAAAGCAACACTGATGTACGGCAGCGAATGTTGGCGGATGTGTGAATCTGACAAGAAAAGCCTGAACAAATTTCACACTGGAAGCCTGCGAAGGATCCTCGGGATAGACTGGCCTGAAACATTGTCAAATGCTGACTTAAACACAAGAAAAAATTCAGAGCCATTAAGTCTGAATTAAGAATAAAAGACTGCGATGGCTTCGGCATGTACTTAAACCAAGTGAAAATAGTGAAGATTATGGGGTGAATCACGATGCAAACCCAAAACCAGAAACTCTTGGACCTATTTCTCGTACTGAAAATGCAATGAACACAATTCCATCTAACCAAGCTTCTCAAACATTTCAAGTAATGGCTATTCAAAATGAAATTTGTCAATTAAAAAAAAATGAAGCAATTTTTCAAGAATATTTAATTTAATTAACTCAAAATTATTTAATTTTTGTATAACATTTACTTTTTGCTCTAATTTATGTTTTTTCAATTTTTAAAAAATCAAAAATAAATTTTACAAATCTCAAAATTAACGCTAACGTGGTTGAAAGAGAAAATTAATATTCACTCCAAACAGCCAAGGGATTTTGTCCCAAATTATTTTTTAAATAAAATAAATAATTAAAAAAAAAGAGGATGACCAAAAAAGAATTAATATTTTTTCTGTAAATTTTTGCCATAAATGTGAATCGGATTCACATTTCTGTTCATTTTTTTTTCTAAATAAATATACATAAATTTAAAATTAATGCTTAAAATATTGATTAATTAAATCTTTTTTTAGTATCATTAAGTAAAAAAAGTACAGAAAGTACAAAAAAGAATAGGGTCTAATAAATTTAAATAATAATAAAGTACAAAAAGTAGGAAAAGGAAAATGGTTTTTTAAAAGTTGAATCTCATTGTCTATCCATGGTGCAAAACACTCAAACTCACATTCAAAATGATTTTTCTTGCTCTGAAATGTTTGGTTTAGACATCCATTAAAAAATTCAAAAATTCAATACCTGATATCTTCTTACAATGACAAACTTCTATCAGCTTTCTGATTTTTAAGTTTTTGCTTGCGTAAATTGATACAGATAATTTTATTATCAAATATTTGATTTATTTTTAATGTTTATCTAACAAAACCTAATATTTTTAATTTCTTAATTAAAACTTGAAATAGCTGAATTTTAAAGCTGTTATGATTACCAATATTATTTTTCAATGCATACTAAAAAAACTATTAAATTTCTTTATTTATTGGCTGACAGCCGCTGATTTTGCATTTAAGAATGAAAACAAATTTTTTCGATAAGAAAAAAAATTATCTTACAAAATTTTCGACATAAAAAATGAACATATATTTGATCTTGATATTATTAAATGCAAGACAAAGTAATATCACTGCTGATTATTTTAATAACTTGATATAATTTGAATTTTTTAGTTTCTTCTTGGTTTGGAATGGATCTTGTCCATATAATATTTAGAGGATATTCAACTGAAATATGTCCAAAAAATTCTCAATTTAAAGAAAAAATATCTGATAAAATATTAGATATAAGTTGCGAATCAGACCATATAATTATTATCAAATGTGTTTTTAATGGATTTGCTAAAGATTTGGCAAATTATTGGAAATTTTTTGAATCATGTTTTGAAAAAGATTCATTGTCAAAAGTGAAAAATAAATGTCATCATAAAAAAAAATGTCAAATTGAAAATCTAGATGATTTAGGATCAACTTGTAGTTCGAAGGGAAAAAAAATTTTGATTCACTATACCTGTGAAAAATTTTCAATTGGTACAGCCTCTTAGAACCTCTTTAAAATTCTGATAGGTAATTTTTTATAATTAAAGATACAAAAAACGAGTTTCAATTCGAATGCTTTGACTCGGGCCATTCTTATGATTTATTTTGTACAATTTTGTTTTTAACCTCAACATTTGACACCAAAATAGATTTAAAATTAAATATATCAATTGACGGATCGATAGAATCTTTTAATCTTCAAGCTTTGGGTAAATTTATTTAAAAATTAAAACAAATTAATTTTGAATTGAAAAAAATCGACAAAACTTTCAGTTAAAACATGAACCATGCTTTAGATCAAAGTTTCTTAGCTAGCTTTTTCTCTTTAGTATTTATTTTCTTCTTTAAATTTTCACTTTTGTACCGCTTAAGCAAGCTTGCGGCGCTTCACAAAAAAATTCACTTTGAAATCTCTTAATTTTTTGGCATTGTGAATTTTGGAAAAAAAAACAAAATAAAAATTTTTTAATTGAAGTAACTTGATGTTTTAGTCAATATTTCAAAAATAAAAGTTTACAAATATATGATTCTTGAATAAAATTAATTTTTAAAATTAAAGAAATTAAAAATGTCAGCCAAAATTTACCAAGTTTAAACAATTCAGAATTTGATGGTATTCTGCTTTTAAAAAATCGCATCTACTCAATTGCTTTTTTTGATTCAATTGAAGTTTATGCTATCCGAAATTCAACTTTAAAATTACATGTAAGCTTATTTAATTTTATCTGTATTTTTAAAAATGGCCTCTTTGAAAGCCAACTATTTTTAAGAATTTTTTTTTTACTGACACTTTTAAATCTCTAAAATAATTTTTTTTTCAATTTCTATTTATACCTGAAACTGATTATGTACCATTCATTTTTTTTTTGCTTAAATTTTTTGCTGAAAGGAGAATGTGCGATCTCCAAACAGTTGGAACGAATTCCCTAACAATTCCTTCAAAAACTTTACATGCAACCGACGTTAGTGATACGGGTCCATAATTTACAGGCTTTAATTTACTTCCTTTTTTGTAAATTGGTGATACATTTTCTCATTTCCAATCAATTGGTATCCTACCTGTTTCGAGTGAATTTCTATAAATTATTCTCAATGGCACTGACATTATTTTTGCGCAGTTTTTAAGTATAAGTGTATGTACTTCATAAGCACCTATCGATTTTTTTCCATCTAATTTCTCTAGTCTAAGCTCAATGAGATCACCATTAAACTCTCGCATGATATTCTCAATATCGAAAGACGAGGATGTTCGTAATGGAAAATAAGGCAAAATTTCGCTGGGTTCCCAATAAATTTTTCCATAATCATGTTTTAATTACTTACTTTCATCCTATACAAAGCTCGATGCTTCATTTTTATCAGGCTCAGAGTTGTTTTTAAGTCACAAGTCTTAAGTCAAGTCAAGTCAATGACTTGACTTAGATTTTTTTTTTTTTAAGTCAAGTCAATGACTTAAAATTATTTTCTTTTTTTTTTAAGTCAAGTCAATGACTTAAAATTATTTTTTTTTTTTTTTAAGTCAAGTCAATGACTTAAAATTATTTTTTTTTTTTCTTAAGTCAAGTCAATGACTTAAAAATTTTAAGTTTAAAAAATCGGAAAAAAAAAAAGCGGCAAGTCAAAGTTACGGTCAACATTGTGGCGGGCGGTCATTTAGCCGTTCAGCTTGGCGGCCAGAATTTGGGACTGCGGCGCTGAAAAAAAAGATGCCAAAATATCATAAAAAATTAAAAAGTTAAGAAAATTAAATATGTTTATTAATTAAAAAAAAACCATAATTTTATTAAAAAAAAAAAAAAACCAACGGCCAACAATCATCCACTACCAATAATACTCAATTTTAATGAAATAAATAATTAAAAGTATTTCTAATCTAACTCATGACTTTGACTTAAAAAAAAAAAAAAAAAAATTTAAGTCATGACTTTGACTTAAATTTTTGTGACTTAGACTTAAAACTGTGACTTAAAAACAAGGCTATTCACTTCATAGTTCATTCATTTTTCACTCAAATTATCTCTTTTTTCAGGTACATGTTTATCTTTTTGTCGCACATTTTCATTCAAAAAACTACATTCGTTTATATTCCCTTCACAAAATCCTTTATCCCATTCCACTGACCCCATACCTAAGGTGATTCGGTCAAAACGTTTCCTTTTAATTTTCTCTTCTTTACACACCTTGTACTCATATCTTTTAAAGGAATTTTTTTTCCTTTTTTGTTAGAAACATGTGTTGTTGGAAATAGTTACAAACAGGCTCATGTGTTGTTAGAGTAAATATACTGAATGTTTTTCCGTGTAAAAACGATGGAGAATCTACATAATGAACAAGAAAGGCTTCCTCTAAACCTTCAACAAAACGCATCTCATTTTCTCCACATGCACTACCACCATCAAACGTCCAGCTGATTTTCGCAAAATTGAAATCTCCACAGACCACCAGTGCATCAAATAATTTATTTTCTATCATTTTTCTTGCCTTATTTAAAGAAACATTGATACACGCAGTCACAGAACAATCACTTCTAGGTGGTCTGTACATGCATCCAAACAACACACTTCCGGCACCACTTCTTAAACCCCAAGCCAAAGGAGAGTCTCCAAACAGTTGGCCTTCAACGAGGCTATTTGTAAAAAAATAAGTTTATTTTAATTCTGCACGCAATTCTGTTAAGAACCAGAGTTGGTCAAAAGTCAAAATTGAAAGTCAGATTTGACTTGACTTTATTTTAAATCATTAAATTAATGAGCTAAACACTTCAATTAATTTAAGATGTTTCGTTCACTTGCTCAAAATTAGTCATTAAAAATAATTTGAAAATGTTGAAATGTTCACTTAATAAATTTCATAAAAAATAATTTTCAAATAAGATCCAGTCAAAAAAGATCTAAACATTTTTGAGCTATTTATAAGGGATAAATTTAATTATTCATAAATAATTTAAAAAAAAATTAGTTTTAGGGAATATTAAGTAAATTAAACAATATGGTTTATAAAAAATTTTAACTTTATTTTTTTAGTTTATTCGTTTAGAATTTTGTAATACAGAATATTTGTGCAACATGGACTGGCTATTGAGAAATAATTTCACAAATTTCAATATTTTACAAACATCAAATGAATTTAATGTTAACGGTGGTTATAATAGATTAAATGTTTCTCAATTGGGAATCGAAAATACACTTTTAGATATTAACACAATTGCATTCTTAGAATGCATTGGTTTGTGTTCTTTTGGTAAAAAAACTACGTCAGATCCAAATCACCTAGATCCCATGGTGATTAGGACAAGCAATTATTCATTTAAAATTGTAAATTTTATGCCACATTCTATTTTCAATATTAATTTAAAACTCAACTACAAAATATTTTTCTCTCATTTCCTGATAGAAAACATGAGTGCAGATAACTTTTCAGTTGAAATAAAAAAGCAATCGCTGTTAAATTATAATTTCAATAGAACTTATTTTTCACATGACCTTTTCAGGAACGAAACTTTTAGAGAAAATGTTATTATACAATTTAAAGTAAACAATGACTCGTTTACTAATGATAATAAATCAAATTACACATATGTCACGATAGAAGATGATCTGTCAACTGAATTAGGTACCACAAATTTAGAAAATGATTTTCAAACTTCAGATGTATTCAATGAGAAAACCTCTTATTTTCCTCGAACCCAAGAGATCCTGAGTTCTTATAAAACAATCATTAATAAATTAGAACGCGAACATTTAATTCATGTATTAGAAAATAAAAACAATTTAGATGGTTGTTTGAAAGAATGCTCGAATCATGGATATTGTGTTTATGATAAATTTAAAGATTCTTATAGCTGCCAATGCAATACCAGCTTTGCTGGACAAGCATGTGAAATTAATTTGGATCCGTGTTCTTCTTTACAGTGTTTAAACAATGGAACTTGCGTTTCTTTTAAGAATAGAACTTTTTTCTGTATTTGTTCATCGTTTAGTTATGGGAAGAGATGTGAAAAATTGGTAGATGTGTGCCTCAATCAAACTTGTTCAAATAATGGGATATGTGAGCCGTCAAATCATGAGCCAAAATGTAAATGTTTTAAATCCTTTTACGGAGATAATTGTGAGCATGAAACACAAGAACAAATTTTTATAAGGCATGTCAGAAAAGCAAGTTTGATAATATCAATTTTTGTACTAATATCGTTTTTTTCAATTATCTTTTTTTTGGATTTGGCAAGTGTATTGGGTGTTAATGATGGGTCACATAAAAAGAAGCAAAAAAAATTGACTCTGAATCAGCGACTTGTTTATGTTAATAGAAATTCAAATAGATTGGCAACATAAGAATATTTTGTAATATAAAGCAATAAATTAAATTTAGAAAGATAAAATTTTTTTTTGCTTTTAAGGTTTTCAGATAGCACATAATGGCCTCAACACGTTTTGACAGTATTGAAGAAAATTTAAAATTTAGCTCTTAAATCAGTCATTTTTTTTTACTATAAAATTTTATAAATTAAAATTAATTTTTTTATACAATAAACAAAATTTTTGCTGTTAATAAATTTCCTAACTAAAGATATTTTTTCCAAAATTTATTCCAAATAACTATTTTTTTATTTAAAGACGATAATTATGGATAGAACTAATATTAAAAAAATAACAATATTGGTAACAGCTTAAAAGAATCAATATTTTAAAGATCTGAGTAATAAAATCATTAATTATTGAGGAAAAAATCTTGGTTTAGGTAATATTTCTTAAAAAAATATAAATTCAGTCCTTAATGTTATGTAACTGAAATTTAAGAAATTAAATTTTGAAAAAATAAAGAACAGAGTTCGGACGGAATTTTATATTCAATGCTATTTTGTTTTTATAAATTTCAAATTGAGCTTTGTCCAAAGTTATCTATACTGAAATTCGAAATTTTTTTTAAATTTTTTTTGAGTCAAAAATAAAATTGGTCAAAATGGGTGATTTTCTATCAAATTATGTATTTGGTTTAGGGTTTAAATCTCAGATATTTTAATTTTATTAAAATCACCTTTTTTGCCATTTAATCTAAAAAATGTTCAACGAATTTGCTAAAGAAAAAAAATATTACAATTGTTTTTTTTTAGACGGACTTTTAAAAGGGGTGAATTTTTAGGTCAATTCGGTTAATAGGGTTAATAGGGTTTTTTTTTGATGGTTCTCTTTATTTATATATTCTAAAAATAACTTTTGTTTTTAATAAAAAAAAATAAAAATTATAAAATTTTTTTCAATATACAAAAATTATGAAAAATAAAAGAAATCTAAAACTAGAACAATTATAAAACTATTATAAAGCTTAAAAAAAGTTAATTTTTATTGCTAATTTAGAATTTTTTTTATTTGACATTCTCGAACATGATTTTCTTTTCTATAAATAAAAATATAGACAAAATTGAGATATAATGAAAAAGTAATGATTTTTTAGAAAGAAGGGATAAAAGGCGAATAATTCGATGTCGAGAATGTTCTGCCACGTGATACAATGAAAGAAAAATTAAGTGTTGAAAATGATTTAGAAGAATACATTAAAAAAATAATTAATCAAAAAGAAAATCTGAATTCGTTAGACTTAGCCAACTATTGAAGATTTTCCTTATATCGATGAAGAGATAATTCGTAAAGACATAATATTAGGAACCTATCAATTGAAACCAAGCTTTGAGTATTTAGCTGATCATTTTAACGAAAAAGGCCATTATGAAATCTACATGGTTAAGCTTTCTGATAGTCAAGATGTCAAAAATTGAATTTAATTTTTGAAATGAGATCAAGGAACTCTAAAAGAGCTAAATACAAAGCTTATATCCTCAATGTTATAGAAACAAAAAATTAAAGAGAAGATAAAGGGCTTATTAATGATTGGAATTTTACTTGTAAAAATGTGGCTAACACTGTAGGGTGTTGCCCACACGTTTCAAAGCTATTTTTTTATTTAAGTTGTGAAATTGATGAGATCAATTTTCCCTATCCTGCTTAATTTATAAACAAAATAGTTGCTTATGTTGTTTATTCTCTATATCAATATATCTAATTTTAATTTTCTTCTATTTTAACTTATTTTATTTTATTTTGATTTTTTTTTTTTAATCTGAAGGAGCCTTAGCTCGATACAAATAAATAAATAAATAAATATGTAGCTGAAAAGAGCGACATGAAAATGATAATGAAAATGGCTTAGAAGAAGATATGAATGATAATGATGAGTGCAAAAAAGAGGCTTAAGATGATATTAGTTGATAAATAACTTTAAAAAAAGTCTTCAAATTTGAAGATTGATTCGATTAGAGTAGATCTGCATGATATAGGAAGGACAGATCCATTATGCAAGAGAATCTACTAATATTAAAACACTTTTACAATTGATTATTTTGAAATTTGGCGTGTTTCAAAAGTTTCAAAAATATACAAAAAAATATATTGAAAGTTTACCAAATATATTAGATGGAAGAAGACAAGAAATTACGCTTTAGTATTTAGATTTATAGATTTAATTTAAAGTAATATCTGAGATATGCTATTTGGAATAAGGAATTTAATGATATTGAGAAAAACAGACATATATGTATTACTTGTTGGGGTGGTAAATACGACATGTCTTTTAGACACTTAATTTAGTGTAAAGCCAATGATGTGTTTCTTTAATGAAAAATATTTAAATGTATGCAGATCTTTTTAATTTTTTTGTAGACGAAAATTATACAAATTTTTGTAAATTTTTTTTTATTAAATTTAGCTAATTAGTAGTTTCAAAACAAAATGTGAAAATTACAAATATAGCTTACTAATGTCGTTATGTTTAATAAGGTGATAAGGGTCATCTGCAAATTGCTGTAAGTGTATTTAAAAAATCTCTATGAGTGAAAAAATGAGTAAATATATAATTTTAAATATATTACTTTAATTTTTAAATCTTGATTAACTATTATGTATGTTTTTCTCTTAATCTGTGTCCATCCGCTCTGGTGAAGTTTTTATTTTTAACTTTGGTGATGTTAACCTTGAAGCTAAGATGCTCAATTAAGATTGATCGAAATTGAATGTTATTTTCATTTGATTTAGCCAAGTTTTAATTTAAAGAGTTTAGTTGAGTTTATATTGCTAAGTATATACTAATTTCGATCAATGTTAATGAAGCATCTTAGCTTCAAGGTTAACATACTAATTGATCTGTGATTGGCAGTAACTTGAGAAGTAGAGACTTTTTTTAATCAATTTAATGTTTTTAGTTTTCCATGCTTTCGGAACTCTACCCTCCCGAAGAGATGGATTAAAAAGTTCTATGATTTCATTTAAGGAATTTTTAAGTAAATTTTTTAACATTAAATAATGAATTTGGTCAGGTATCTTTTTAAAGACATAATCTTTCAGGTTCTGGACCTTAGATACGTGCAGGACCCTCTACTGTGTCTATGTCAGTTTTTTATTCTTGTAAAAATTAATTAACTTTTCTAACCCTAAAATTTTTTATTGTATATTTCTATCAGTGTTTTATCTCATTATGTGCGACGAGCTACCATAGGCTACCTCTCATGTAGGCCGCCTTCGCAAGCTAGTCTTATATAATAATAATGATAATAATTAATCAATTTGGGCAAATTGGATCTTTAAAACTACCCTGATTGTAACTTTAAAAGAATTCATAGTTAGAATTCATAATTCATAGTTATTTCGATATCTTTCTAAGTATCAATTAATTCAGAATAAGAACTAAATGTTGAAGATAATGTATTGTTCTTTTCTTCATATTTTTTTAGAGAAGCTTTTAATTCAGATGTTAAATGACTAAATTTTTACTTGAGTTTTTGACAGCGAATTCTCTAAAGTTTCTTCTGATTATCCTTCATTCTTTAATAATTAAAATTTCTAAAACACGTAAATTTAAAAATTTACTGATCTAACAGTAAAAATGAAAAACAAAAAAAAATGAATAAATTTTAAATATTTACTGATTTTTTGTATAACTAATTTACTGAAACAAGTTTATTAAATTACTGAAACGAAACGTATATTTTCAAAATAAAAAAAAAAAAAATATTTTTCTATTTGAGTTTTAGTAATTTACTGAAATATTTTAAGTTAATTACTGAAATAGTGTAATTAAAAATTTATTTTTTTTGCAGCCTGAATTCCTTCCATGACATCTTGAGTTACATTACAACTAGGATTTTTTGCAACCACATCGATTTGTCATACATTGACCAGTACAGTTGCATTTTACCATACCTTGACCACCAAGCAAGCTTCTGGAATATATTTCTTACTTCTTGTCATCATTTTTTGTGCTCGTTTTTGTTGATAATCACTTACGTTATTTCTTATACTCTACAAAGAATTGGTTTTATCGATAATATCATCAATAGGAAGATCTTCGTTTGATGGCTCTAGATTGACCATTCTTCAAGTTTTAGCATATTACTGAAAATTGTTTTACATAATTACTAATTGAAAAGTAAATTAAAAAAATTACCAGTAAAAAAACAAAACATAATTTTATTCCTATTTGTTTTACATTTTTACTGGTAGACCAATAAATTTAAAAATTAACGTGTTTTAGAAATTTACTGTTACATATATATAACTATGTTCAGGTTTTGTAGATTTTCTGCGACAAGACATGCATTTATGTGTAGAAAACATGATTTTCCTGTAATTTTATCATTTAATTCATCTATTGTGAGTGAACTCTTAGTAAAATTAATCATGTGAGCATTTAAAATCTCGCTGTATAATTGCCAGTTTGCTTTCTAGCAGTTAAACTTTTTAGCTGTGTATTTGCTAATTATTTGATAGTCCATGGAAATAGATGCTTAAATTGAGAAATGGTCACTTGTCAAATACTGACTATTTAGGACGGACGAAACATAAAAATAGAGAATAAAGAAAATATCATTTTTTTATAAAAATGTTTTTTTCTTAAAAAACATAAATTTTTGGATATTTTTTTAATTTTAGAAAACAAACCATAAAATTGTGTTTTTGTAAGACAAAGTAATCTTAAAAGCTAATGAAACATTTAATAAATAAATCCTATTAAAAATTATTTTAATAATTTCAGGATGCCTAGGCGAAAAATTGACTGGATTTTCTTAACAAAACTTAATTCAGAGGTTGATTTAGAACATTTTTTTAAACAGTACCCTAAATTTACTTTTTTTTGGAACTCACTAATTGAAATAGGTAAACAAGTAAATATTAATTTTATTGATCTAATCGAATATATATGCATTGATGCTGATCGTGCAAGTTCAAATAGTATTAAAAATGTGTTAATTAATTCAAAAATTATCATGTGCTGGTATCATTTTAAAGCTAATGTAATTTTTGTACAGGTAAAAAATAATTAGCAATTTAATTGATTTGTTTTTTTAAAGATAAATAAAAATTCGAAAAAAATTCCGAAATCATGTGAAGATGAAATAGTGAATAATATTATTCATCTTAAGTCAACCAAGAATAAAGAAAGTTTTGAAAAATCAAAAAAAAATATTTGGCTAAATGGAAAAAAAATAAACATTTGAACGATTTTGTTAAATATTTTTCAAAACAATGGCTCGCTGAGCCATTTTGTAATTGGCAATTGTATCAAACTCCTCTTGGTTATGCTATGTCAAATAATCCGATTGAGTCGTACAATAATAAAATCAAAAGATTCTTTACAGAAAGAACCAAATTCAATTTTTTGCCAGTTTTTGAGATTTTTGAAAAAGTGGTAATATTTGAGTCTCGTATCGAATACATTACTCCAATATGTTCTTTTGCTAAACTTTCTACCAAAAAGGAGGCAAAAAAATATTTAGAATCATTAGCAAAAATAGGGGAAGAAAAAGAAAATGATGATATTTTATTAAAATATAAATGGAGCGATAAATATTTAGTAGAAATAAACCCAAATTGCTTTTGTCCTGATTGTACTCATTGTAGCTGCTGTCAATTTTTGGATTCTGCTATTTGCATACATCTAGGAGGTTGTTGCGATTTAGACTCAATCGGTTTTCCTGGTATTATATTAAAAAAATTCAAAAATAAAAATAGTTCTCAAAAAAGAATAGTAGGACCATGGTATGAAAAGGACTAATTAATTAAATCAAAAATAATTTATGTTTTATTCTTAGTTTAATAACAATTGACTTATGTTTTTTTGTCAGTTTGATAAATAAAAATTTTTTTTATGTTGTGAATTCTTTTTTTATGTTTTATTATACCTCATCCATTTAGGACAAATAAAAATTGGTAATTTTGTCAATTAACGAAGGAGAAATTAAAAAAGGATAAAAAATTTCAGAATTAGTTTATTAATTTTTTTGATTTTTTTATTAAATTTGTCAAGAATTTACTCAAACAGTTGCTTGTAAATTTTATCCAACTCACATTTCTTAATTAAAAAATTTTAATCTTAAATCGAAGCTAATGTGTAACATATCCTTCTAAAAGTTGGTAAAATTTGTCACAATCTTCTCTTGTTACCTTTAATGTAGTGTCACTTTTATGTAAACTGCTTAAATTTTTATTTATCGCTATAGAATATTGATCAGGATACAAATAAAAATGAACTAGCTTTTTTCCATCAAATTCTTTAAAAAATCCTAGTATATTTCGATTCAGATTGTTATCACCTATCCAGTCCTCCACTATTTTATTTGTCCATGTTTTTACTTCGTCCAATCTGTCTGTGATCTTTTGTCTATTGATTTCTTCACTTAAACTCTTAGCTTGGGCTGAATAATCTTCAGATTTAGACTTTTGATTAATTTTATTGAATAAATCTACCAATGAATTAAGTAAATCTAGTTTAATTTCCTTATCAAGCTGTTTGGTATAGGCATGATTGTGAAAACCTTGCACCAAATGAATTAATGCTTCGTTCATCTGTCCATTTTCAATCAGACACAGGCCTTTTAAGTAGGATACTTTAATACCCAGGCAAGAGTCTGATCTGGTTAAATGGATTTTTTTATTCAAAATTTCCCATACTTTTTTCCATTCTTTCATGGCAATTAACACTCGAGCTAAATTTATTAGTGTTTCGATGACAGCTGGATCGTTGTGATCAACAATTTTAGATCTAAATTGGTATGATTTTTCATAGAAATTGTTAGCTTCTTTGTAAATTTTCATTTTAAAATTACACTCTCCAAGACAATTCATTGAATCGGCTGTTCTAAGCGAACAATTGCCAAAGAGTTTAACTCTCATTTGATATGCTCTTTTGTGGTACAGATAGGCTTTTTTTAAATTATCTATTTTTAGGTAGCAGATTCCGATCAAAAAGATAGTGTCAGTCATTTCGGAATCGATTCGATCTCCCAGCAGTTTGAGTCGAATATTTAGGGAATCTTTGAAAAAATAGAGAGCCCAAGAGAAATTGTACATTTTGAAATAACAGTGAGCAATGTTAAAAATGTTTTTGGCTATTTCGAGAGAATCTGAGGTGTAAACTTGGCAATTAAATTCCTTTATTTCTGCATGAATTTTAAGTGCTTCGCTGTAAAGACCATTGTCAAAATAAATTGAGGCCAAGAAATTGCCAAGTTTTATTACTTCACAAATGTT
Organism: Brachionus manjavacas; assembly: GCA_019054805.1. Taxonomy (NCBI): domain Eukaryota; kingdom Metazoa; phylum Rotifera; class Eurotatoria; order Ploima; family Brachionidae; genus Brachionus; species Brachionus manjavacas. The sequence goes on along the minus strand of JAHQIY010000003.1, from coordinate 6,937,773 downwards.
TTCGTCACCTTGGAAAAATTTTTTCATCTCATAATAAACAAAACAGTATTTGATCAAATTTTCTGCATTGTCTTTCCTGTTATTGTGACTGAATTGGACGTATTTGTCTAAAAGTTGAATTAAAACTTTGGCAAACTCATTCTCCATAGCGCTCAAATTTTTGAAATCTAAAAAATTCAAAAATTTCTCCATCGATGAAAAATAAATATCGGCTTTGGTCATTCGCGTCAAATCTCGCTTTTGCATGTGCGGGAGTAGATCGTGCAGACTTTTGGCAATTTTTTTCCTCAGAAAAAGCTCGTCATCAGCACTTTCATTAGCTAAAATGAACGATTTGAGATCGTTGATAAAATACTCATTCATTTTGAAGCAAAGATTTTTATTTCGAAAATTTTTTTCCACCATTCCCAAACTCACCAAAATATTTAAAGGAATTTGCATTTTAACCCAGGACAGCTTGAATATAGACACCAGCAGGTCTTGAGGCACACACTCGTGTTCTACATAGGAGAACACTTTGCAAATTTCGAACGAAATTCGGTTTAAATTGTTCAAAAATTCAAACAAAAAATTCAAATCGAATTTTGCATCTTGTCTGAATATTTGACCAAATAGAACCAAGTTATTGTATTTGAGAAATTTAACTAGGAGTGGAAGAAGAAAAGGCCTAAAGTTTTTAATTGGAATTATGCGAAATAAATCGTTCTGATTTAAATATTTAGTTTGGCAAAAATGTGAAAAATATGATTTTAAGTCTTCTTGTGTAAAGCTAATTGAAAACTTTAAATATTTGACTTTATATTTGGAGAGTTTAAAATAGGCAGAATTCGAAATGATTATAATCTTGATAGCTGATAAATTAATTTTTGACAGATTCTTTTCGATTAAATTTGATTCATTTGCATCGTAAAAAAAGTAAAGATCCCTACATTTGGAATTGGGGTTTTTTAGTCTTGCATTGACAAAATTTTTAGAATCAATTTTTTTTAATTCATTTGACAATTGAGCATCCGATTTTGCTGAAAACCATTTTATATTAAATTTGTCTTTCAGTACATGACAGTATTCTATTGCAAAGCTTTTCTTTCCGATTCCAGATTGTTCAGTAATGCTTTCATGATTACATAAAATTAAAATTTTTTCATCCTCATTTTTAATAAATTTATCCAATTGATCGAATAAAAACTTGTTAGTGACTGAACCGATAAATGGGATCTTTCTTGGTGGGATGTTGGATGTCTGGCCATTTTTTTTGGACGTCTTATTCATAGCTATTATTTTTTCTCCTCTATAATAAAATTTTGAGTATATAATAATTTATTGCATCGTTAGCTTATCTTAGACACTTTGAAAATATTTTATCTTTTTTAAAGATTTAATGTTGAATATTTCTATAGTGACTGATATTCAAAAAATATATTTTATTCAAAAATTGTTGGAATTAGTAATTAGAGGTAATAGATATGTAAAAATATCAAGTAAAAAATGAAAATAATGTAATTTGGTAGTTTTAAAGTTAGATAGAGATTTTTCTAAGTTCTTTTTTTTTGAATAAAAATTAAGAATTCAAGTAACCAAAAACAAATTAAATATTTATCTCCAAAAGATTTTGATTTTTTTTCATTTATCAAGTTAAAATTAACTTAAGTTAGATTTTTGAATTATGCAGTCTATATGTCATTAATGTAATCATCATTAGGGTGTAATTCTTTTTATCAAAAATGTCAAAAGTGTTTTTTAAACAATATTTGGGACTTAGATTTTTTGCACTTAAATCCAAATTTCAAGTTTTTTTTTTATTTTATACTGAAAAGCTGCATTGAATTTTGGATTTTTTTTTAATAATGCTTTTTTTTTCTATTTTCATTTTTTAACTTTGTATTAAACCCAATTTTTAGATTTAAGAACTTGGCATCGATTACACGTAGTTCTGAAAAAAATCTCAATTTTTGGGTTTGGATTTTTGTTCTTTTTATGCTTGTCTAAGTACAAAAAAAAAATTTAAATAAGAGGCTTTTTTTGTATAAAAATATTAATTGGTAATAAAGATTGACTAGATAAAAAAGATAAATTTTGTTACATAATTTTATTTTATTTTAAATTCAAAAAGACTAATTAAGACAAAGTAAAAATTTTGTTCAGTTTTCAATTTGCTCTTTTTGCTCTAGAATTTCAAATGCCCAATTTAATTGCATTGCATATTTGCAATTATTTTTAATTGATATTTGAAAGCTTTAAAAATTAAAAAACTTTGTAAATATGTAATGCAATTAAATTAGGCATTTGAAATTCTTGAGCAAAAAGAGCAAATTGAAAATTGAACAAAAATTTTACTTTGACTTAATTAGTCTTTTTGTATTTAAAATAATAAAATTATGTAGCAAAATTTATCGTTATATTTTCTTATATATTCTTATAGATTTTTGAATATCTCACTTGAAAAAAATGTAATATTCTAAAAAATATAAAATAAAAATTATACATGGCAAAATTTATTTCTGTTTTTTCTGTTAAAATTTTTTTTATTTAAAAAAAATCTTTAAGTAAAAAAAGCCCAAAAAAAGAATTGGTAATAATAATAAAAAGTCCTACCGAAAAAAAATTCTAGATATCTCTTTTAATTAATTAAATCATTTGAAAGTTTTTGCGATTATCTTTTATTAAAATTGGAATATCTTTAATACACTTGTTTATTTTTTTTCAAAATTTTGATAATAAATTTTAAGAAAATTATCGAACATTTTCCTTAAATTTTTACCAAATACAGTTAAATTTTTTTTTTGATTTTTAAAAAATATGCCTCTATTTGTCTTTATTTCTCTTGAACTTTCCTACTGAAATTCATTAGCGTTTGCTTTTGCTTGTTCACCAGAATATCAAAGTAAGTATTTGTATGTTTTTTAATCTACTGAAGCGATTAGGCAACAACAACGACTCAATCAAAGCCCTGCCGGACGCGGATAGCTGCATCTAAACTTACGGCAGGGTCATCGCCTGTTTGCTCAATGAAATAGCCTAAATAACAAATATTGGGTCGGACCTCACCCACACTGCAGCTCTCTGTCCCAACTCAGACCAGCCGCCTCCTTTCCAAGCACCTATCAACTGCACCCAGCGAGAACATTTTTTCACGAATCGTGTCATCAGGGAGCGGAACAGCCTGCCTGAGACAGTTATTGGTGCCTTGACTGTATAGCAGTCAAGAACAGACTTGACGCATGAAAGTATCCTGGTAGACCAGGGGTCCCGGAGTCCAGCTGTAACGAATCCATTCTTTCTTAGCGACCACCGGGACAGAAGCGCCGTATTCAACCCAAGTGTCCAAGACAGCCACACACCAATATATTTCCAATGACCACTGTAATGCAGCTTCCATAGACGGCTACCTTAGTAAGTCCTCTACGTAAGCCTGTTTGCTGAAGCTTTTTATTATTATTGTAAATGCTTCTGATGGTTTTAAATCTAGACATAGTAATGACTTCTTAAGCTACGTTTTTGGTCTAACGGAATGGATTTAACATTTTTAATTTACTTAAATAAAAATTTTAAAATTGCCGCTCTGATGATTTTTTAATTAAATATTTGGTGTGATTTTCGAAAATTCTTGTATAAAAATTAAAAACCACCAAGTTTGCTCTGAAAAACTAATGTAAACCTTTAAATTCAATATTAAAATTCTTAAAATTTAAATTTTTTGACAAAACATTTTAAATTTAATTAGATAAACTATTATATTTAAATTCTTATTAACCATATTGCGTCCATATGTTCCATTTTTTAAATTAAAAATACATTTTTAAATTCAGTTTTGAGTATTTTTCAAACTTCTAAAAAAAAATTCATTGCTCGATATTTCCAAATTTAAGAGCTTATTGTATTTTATTTTAAACTTAATTAAATATTTAGACGATCTGTTAAAGAATTTAAGTTTTTTCTAGAAGCCTCTTCTATTTAAAAAATTTCAATGCTCATTTCAAAAGATTAGTGCTCACAGCAATAATGTGGTAATAAAGCTTGATTATATATTTGATTTTCTATGAGATTTTTAATTTTGGATTTGAATTCCAAAAATTTTAATTATTATTTAATTTTATACTTGTATTGAACAAAGGATCCCTTGGATTAAAAATAATAATATTAAAGTTTAAATAAATTGAAATTTTTATTGAGTGACATTGATTTAGAACTCAATAAAAAAAGTAAGCAATTGTAAAATTATTACCTTGGAGTTTTTTCAATAAATGACGGAAGGCTTAATAATTATTTATATGTTGGTCTTTTAGGAAATTACTTTTTTTCAGTGAATCTTCTACGAAAAGATGAATTCTTATGCCAACATGAAAAGGATTAATAAAAATCAAAAATCTCCTCCTTAACTTTTTGCATTTGGAAATTTAAATTTGAAAAAATTTATAAAAAATTTCTCATATATTCTCACAAAATATCAAACTTTCTTAAAAGTTTAAATTTTAATATAATTGAACAAGTCGAACTAAGGAATTATCTTGTTTTGAAGCTAAACGCCACAAGTGACCCTAATTAGAAGCAATCTTGCTTGATACAGTTCTAAATTCCTGAATTGAGAACATGTTAAAATTCTTATTCTTTGAAATAAAAAAGATGAATTGGAGTCTCAAATCCAATGAAAAAAAAATAGTTTTAATAAAATATTTGACTTCATTTTATAATAGAACATATGATTTTCTATTTTTTAAATTTTTTTAACAATGCAAACCAGTCAATCGACTGAAAAAGGATGACTGTAAGTCATTTCAAACAGACTTTAGTGTTTTACTAAATGAAAATCAAATTAATTCAAAAATCAATAATTAGTTTTAAAAATCAATCCAGTTTTTTATTAAAATTAATTTTAAATTATTGAATGAACTTGTATATTTTTAATTTATAAATTAGGATCTAAGCAATATAACAAAAAACCGAACCTCCTAACCAAACTGACCATATTTGAGGCATCAATCTTACAAAATATTCGTGAAAATCCTGATATTCTGTTGCATTTGTTTCTCATGCATATTTCGAATTGATCGTCACACTGAATCTGAGTATATTGACATGCATCATAGCACAAATCATGTTCAGCACAGCATTCTATTAATGAGCCTTCACCAAGATCAACCAATTGCTGATCGATTGTAAATTTACCTGGACCACAACCAAGAACTTTGCCAGACGTTGTATTAAATACAAAAGCAAGAGTTTTCCTATAGTTAAAGTAAAGATAGAATAAAATATAAAAAATGAAAGTTCTCATTTTTGATCTTGTTTTAAGACGAAGACGAAATGGGCTTTGTTAATAAAAGAACAAAATTATTCTCTTTGTTTAACGAACTGACATTTCATTAATTAAAAAATTTAATTCTGATTTAATTTCGTTGAAAAAAAGATTTTAAAGTTCATGGATTAAAATCAAACTCCATAAAAATTATTGTACGAAAGTCTGAATTTTTTGATAATTAGCTCCTTTTTTTTCAAATTCTTCTATATTTCTCAATTAAAATAAAAGACAATACTATGAAATTTCCTGATAGCTTTTTCATCAATCATGATTATTTTTTTAAAATAAATTAAATTTGAGTTATTTGGTTTTGGCAAAATTTTGAAAAGAATTCGAAAATTTTAATTGCTTAAATGATGTCTGGAATTTATTCAATTTTGATAATTCAGAACTTGTTAGAAGCCTGGATTATTAATTTCTTTAGACTCAAATTTAGCCTTTGGAAAAGGAATGTCAACTAAAAATATACGAAATATTGTAGTGAATCATCATGTCTAGGATTTGAAAAATCCAGAATTTTTGATAAAAATTTTACAAAGCAAACAAAAAAACAATGTAATTTAGAAAAAAAATTGAATCTCCTTAATATCTCCATGGTAAATTGAGCCAATTTTTCTGATCGATTTAAATTTTGATCTGTTTTTTTTTAATTGATGTAATAGTACATTAAACAACTGCCTTGATAAGTCTAATTTTTAAAATTTCAATTTTCAAACAATTTAAAGTAAATTTGTGCCTTGTAAAAAATTTATAATTCTTTTGTTTAAAAAAACGACTAAAAACATTCCTGAAGCGATTCTATACTTAAAAAAAGAATCGCTAATCTTTTTATTCTATTATTTAAAATAAACCAGGGTTTTTATTTGATTTTTTAAACGATTTTTTCTAATATAAAATAAAAAGCAAAAGCAATCAAATTTTTAAAATTTTCAAACCTAACAATCAATATGATCGGAGAATTTTTTAAACTCTTGTTTTGTGTACCGCTAATTTTTATCGCATACAAAACCTATTGCATTTATGTCATAAGAAAAAAATATAGCCATATACCAGGTCCTAAAACCAAGGGTATACTTGGCTTTTATCTTGGAAATCTGAGCGAAGCCTTGCGATACATCAAAGGTGGCAAGCTTTTGGCTGACATGATGCTTGATATGTAAAATTGTTTCATTTTAATTTAAAAAAAAATTTTTTTTTTTAATTTAATGAAGGTGCAATGATTACGGAAGAGTCTTTAAATTTCAAATTGTAGACAAAATTGTAGTCTTCACCATTGAGCCAGAGGCAGTAAAAGAGGTCTTGATAAACCAAAATTTTCCAAAAGTGCCTGAAATATACAAGCAAGTTGGATTTCCCTATAACGAAAGGTCACCTAAATTTTGAAAAAAAAATTCAAATATTTTAGACTTAAAATTTATTTTAGATATTTGGGAAATGGACTCTTGTCTGATACTGACTTTGACAGTTGGCAAAAGAGACGGGTTCTTTTTAATCATGGATTTCAAAGAAAGTGTGTAAAATTTAATTATAAAATTTAAACTAATTTTTTTCAAGCATTCTTTTAAACTCGATTGATGAACTCAACTCTAAAATAGATATGCTTATGATAAGGTTGAGATCGTTGGCTGATGGTAAAACGAGAATAAATTTGCTAAAAGAAATTAGCCATGCTGCTCTAGACATTATTGCCAATGTATTTCAAATAAAGAAAACTGTAAAAAATTTAAAATTTTTAATTAATCTTTTAACTCAAGATCGCATTTACTATGCAAGTTGACACCATCAACGACCCCAATAATGAACTAAATCATTATGTTTACGAAAGTCTAAAGGGATTCTATAGACAAACATTTGAGCCATTTTTGGCTGTAAGTTTAAATTAGAAAATATAAATCAAAATAAAATTAAAAAAATTTTCAAGTATAATCCTGGTGAATGGAAATGGTTGCGCAGCTATAAGATAATAATTCGAAAACTTAGAGATATCGGAAAAAAACACATCATGAAGCGCCTTCTGTATTTGCAGAATGATAACTATGTTCCTGATGATATATTGACTAATCTGCTCAAAAATCATGGTTGGTTTAATTTCAAAATATTAAATTAAATTAAAAATTTTCCTACAAACAAGGAACTTTTAACATTAAAATTTTTATATTTGATGCTTTTTTTTTTGGCTAAGCGTTCCACAATTAAAAATCAAATTTTCTCTTTTATTTCTTTATGCAATTCAAAGCAATTCTGTCAGTTTATTTTTAAAAATTAAAAATTTTCTAACTTTTTAAAATTTATCAATGTGGTCAATAATTTTAAAAAAGCTGAATCATGCATTCTTTTTGTCTTCTATGAGCTACAATTGTTAAACTTAGATAATTAAGACCACTCTTTTAAGGAAGATTTCTTGAGAAGGAACTGATTTAGTTACTCATTTTTTTAAAATGATTTTTGAGAATTTTTAATAATTAATTTTAATTATTTAAAATATTATAAATATATATAAATATATATTTAAAATATTTAAAATTATTGAAACTCAATACCGCAATAAAATTTCATTGCATTCAAATTGTTTAGTAATTACAATTCAAAATAATTAAAAATTTTAGTTATATTTTTAATTAAATAGTTTTTTCAAATTTTGAATTTATCTGTAAAAATTTTTCCTATTAGCTCAATCGTTTTTTTTTAGTTGATGAAAAATTTAATGTAGACAATATGGTAGATGATTTTTTAACATTTTTTGTTGCTGGTAATAAAAAATTAATTTTCATTTTAGATTTCTAATTTATTCTTAAAGGTCAAGAGACCACTGCAAATACCTTAGCTTTTTGTATGCTTGAAATCGGAAGAAATCCGCATGTTTTTGAAAAGTAATAAACTACCAAAAAAAATTAATTTTTAAACAATTTTCTAGACTTAAAAATGAAATTGATTCGGTCTTGGGATCAAAATCTTTTATAGATAATGATGACCTAGCCAAGCTAGCATATACAAATTGTGTATATAAAGAAACTTTACGCTTGTGGCCACCTATACCGGAAATAGCCCGTATTTCAAACAAAGATCTAAATTTAAACGGTTACTATATCCCAACTGGAAGTTGGATTGAAGTAAAATTTTAATTTAATTTTAATTTTAATTAATTAAAAAAATTTGCCTTAAGGTTTCGACTTATGTGAGTGGCAGATTTGAAAATTATTTTGAAAATCCTCACGTGTTCAAGCCCGAAAGATTTTTATACGATATAACAAATCAAAAGTATATCAATTAAAACATTAATTAAAATTAGCTATGTTTTTTACAAAAAGGATAAATAATTATACATATTTTCCATTCAGCTTAGGTGCTCGAAATTGCATCGGACAAAACTTGGCAAAAGTAACGATCATAAATTTTAGACTCAATTATTAAATTGTTTTTATTATAGCTTGTGGGAAGAATACTTATTGCGAAATTCGTACAAAATTTTGAAATAATTTTAGATCCAGCTCAAAATTTTGGAGTAATTCAAGAAGCAACTCTACGCCCCGCTGATGGAACTCAGTGCTTTCTTCAACCCCGAAAAAACTAATTCTTTTTTTTTCAAGAGTTCTTATTTTTACCATTGAAACCGGTTAAATTTTACTATTAATTTTAAATCCATTCTTTTAGAATTTTTTCTTAGCTTAAATAAATTATTAATTATTTTTTATGCAAAAATTTTATTGTTAATTGTTACCTGTAAATTCTTTTAAAACCATAAATCTTTAATCCAGAAATTTTTTCATCATTTCGTAGGATTGTAATTAAAAAGATTTAGAAGAAAAAAAATTACTTTAATTTCTTAAATTGAATTATTTTCCATTTTTAAATCGTAATTTTTTTTCGTCAAAACAATTTTTTTTATTAAACAAACCCAAGATAGTCTTTTAATTTTGTTTAAGCAAAAAAATCAAATACTTATTTTTTCTTCTACAAATATTGAATTAAAATATTTTTCATTAATAGACTTGTTTTAATTTTTGACAAAAATTCTAAATGACTAAAATAAGGCAGTTGAAAAAAAAATAAGATGGAATAATCTAAGTAAAAGAATATTATATGATTAAGATTTTAAAAAAAATTATTAAAAAAATTATAAAAAAAAATTTTGATTGAGCTGTAATTAATATTAATATTGTGTAAGCAAATAAATCAGATTAAGTCAATGAAACTACGAACAATTATTGAAAAGAGATTTTTTTAAAATATTTTCCGTAGCTAAATGATAAAAATTGATTTGTATCATACATTTATTTAATAAAAGAAAAAACTTTCTTTTTTTGAAGCTATTCCGCAATTTTTTTGGTCGATTGTTTGAATTTTTTTGATCAATTAGTTTCTGTTAATCTTGTATATTCATTTCATTGAAACATTTGCCAGTTCCAAGCAATCTTCGAAACTTCGTTATTAATTTTAAAAACTTATAATCAATGTCATTTTTTTGTTTTTGTTTTAAAAATCATAAATTAATTTTTCAATACCAAATATTAATTTTTTGGCGTAGTTAATGTTAATTATTAATATAATCATTTTTTAAATTAAATTGTATTGTTTTTTTTTACAATAAAAACATAACTTTAAATTTTTTTATTATTTTTGATTAATGATTTCTTGGTATTAAAGATTTAAAAATTTAATAGTAACCAATGTAATGTACATTATTTAAAAGTACATTTTTATTTTTAGACAAAAATCGCTCTTTATTTTCGATTATAAATTAATTTAATTGAAACCAAGGAATTTCATGGTAAGAAATATTTAAAATAAATCAACTCTAAATAACTAATTATTGATTATTATCTTTTATTATCTTATAAGCCTTAAAAATTTATTATAATATTGTGAGTCAAAAAGTAAAATATGATTTTTGCAACTTGGCAAAACCCCAAATTAAATTTTTACTAAATTATACAGGGTACTTTTACTTTTTTTACCGACAGCAAATTTGAATATAAAATTATTTGTTATATACATGTTTGAGACATAAGCCAGCCCATTCAAAATCTAAAAACATAGAGAATACAAATAATAATTTTTATAATTTCAAAAAACTAACCATATCAATAAAGCCATGAGAAAAACTCTACTTTTTGAAAAAAATTGATCGAATTGAAGAGTCCAAAGCTGGTTTAGAGAGATTTTAGGCTTAAATTTAAGAACCTGAACTGCTAACTTAATTCCAAAGTTTTTAGCCCATTTCCATTTGCTTTAGATGACTCGAAAGCAACGGGCAAGCAAATTATTTGACTTTTCACTTGTATAATCCAAATTTTTTAAAATATTCTAAAAGGTCGCATAATCTGATAAAAAAATTCACCTTTTAATTTTTATTTATATTGCTGTATCAAATTTGAAATTGGTTAAAAGAAAAAATTACTCTGTTTCTTAATTTGAACATTTGACAAATTTAAATTGAGTTTTAGCATCATTCTTGTGAAAAAAAATTAAAAATTCATTTCAAATGTCTTTATCAATAAATACTCAAACTAAAGAATAAGAAATCAAAACCATTGGGTTAGTTAACCAACGGTATCGAATATTATTTTTTGTTTAAAAATAACCAAATCATTTTAAACAGTTTTATTTAAAAATAATTTAAAGCTAATTTCAATTAGCAGAATACATTTAAAAAAGTTTTCAAAAAAATTTTATTAAATAAAAAATAAGACATAATCTCAAGCAGATTGGTGAGTTGAAGCATGATAGCCGAAATTATTTCCAGTGTGACAACTAGCGAATAATTAAATAAATTTAATTTTGAATTGAAAAATGTGATAGCTATTATAATGATATTAAAAAAATAAATTAAGCACATAAAAAGACTCATTCTGGTCAAGTTCCATTCTGATCTGTCCAATTTATAAGAATTTTCATTGCTATCTGCGTTAACTTCTTGATTATTTGACTTTGAACTGTCTGAATTTAACTTGGCCGAGTCAAGCAGTAGTCTTTGATTCCTAAGAAATTTTTCTCGGTTTTTTGCATAAATAAACGAATTGTACAGAAGCAAAAAATTGATAATCACAAAAATTGCTATCAGCACAAAATATCGTATTACTGGAATAAAATTTTTGAAAAATAGCCCTGTCGGACTTTTGGAAAAGTCGCTTTCTGTCACAAAATACTTTTCATTTTTCACATCAATTTTTACCATTTTCATATAGGGAAAATTTACCAGCAGACTAAACAAGATAATTACAAAACACATTGAGCGAAATGACAGTAGCCTGAAAATGTCTTTGTTCTTGAAGATAATTAAAAACCGGTTCAAACACATTACAATATTTGCCAGAATGCTGATCATTTCTGCCACTGTTGACCCGTAAATGACCACATAAGCATAGTAAAAATTTGACAAATAGCCATTGCTCATGCAAATACTTCTGCAGTAGATTACGGGCAGAAATATGTACACAAACGAAAAAATGGCTTGACTCAGCGAGTTTAGAAGCAATGTTTTATTGATACTTGTGTAAGATAGCCTTAAAATTTTGTTCATTGAGTTCTTGACTGGCTTCATGTAAACAAAGATACAAACGAGTCTTAGAGTGAAGCCCAGAAGAGACATCATTGGTGTCAAAAATTCCTGAATAAGCTTTAAAACACGCTTATTTTTGCTGTCCAGAAGGATCTCTGTGTCATAAAACTCGGTGAAAAGTGAATCGTTCATATCGATTTTTTTACTTTTTTAATTTATCTAGAAGAAGATTTTTTTAAATAAAATAATCAGAAAATTTTATTAAAAGATTAAGTTTTAAGCAAAGACGCAAAATTGATTGTTTTTCAATTAAAAATAAAAAAAGAAAGGATAAAAGAAATTCACTAAAACGATTAGATAATTTGAGTGAAGCATGTAATCCAAGAAAATTACTTAGAAAAAAAAAAAAAGATTATTTAAATAAAATCCAAATACTGAATTAATCGAAATTTTGAATTTAAAATAAATTCATAGAAAATATCAAATTATCGATTATATATTTTGATTTTTTTCTAATGCTAGATCCTAATTAAAAGAAAATCTCATTTCAAATGACATCGAAGAATGTATTTTTCCGCTCCCAATAACTATCTTTTAAAATTATATCATTCGAAATAATGACATTAATGCTTAAGGATCACGTTCAATAGTAAGGTTTTTAAATAATTAAAGCTTTCTTTTGAGTTTTTCTCATTCATTTAAAAAGTCCGATGAGAAATTAGATTTATGGTTGATTTTGTAAACTAGCTTGGAAAACTGTAGAACACAAAAAAATGATTTACTATTTTAGAAATTCAGCTATTTAGAGTGAATATATTGATTTAGTAAATTAATGAATCCATCAGTATGAATTCAGAAAAAACTACGTGAATATTTATTTTTTAAAATCTAATTGAAAATAAAGAAATTAATTTTTTATAAAAAATAATTAACTAGATATTGTCGAGTAATTTTTTTTTCTCTTTCAGTTTAGATAGATCTAATTCAGATTTAGGACTTAAAAATAAAACATTATGAAACTTTTCCTAGCATTCTAATCAGGATTCTAAAGCAAAGATTTTGACATCCTACAAAAACGCTTCATCTGAACATTTTCCGTTTGTTTTTGTATTGATTATCTTAAAATTTTTCATTAGTAAGTATTTTACAATATCTTTTTTCAAAATTATGTAAACAATTTGATTCTTTTTATATGAAATCTAAATGACTCAAGAAAATTTTTAATTTCTTATTTTTTAGTTAATTTGGCAAACATTTTCATATTTAATAAAAGTATGGAATTTTGCGGGGATTAATTTCCCGAGAAGAAAAAAAAAGTTTCGACCAGCTTTAAGTATATTAAAAACTATCTATTTGGAAAAATTTGAAAAAGAGTTTGTAGCTTTGTGTTCGATTGGTAAAAAAGCAATGCCCGATACCACAATTGGTAATTGACCTCCTCAGCTGGGGTGCCAAAATATTTAGAAGCCGCAATTGGTTATTTTAAACAGTTCATGGCCTTATAAAATCTTATGACTGAAGGACTTGAAAATCAGATTCACAAGCTGACGAGAAAAGAAGGTGATTTCCAATTCTCTCTCTCTCTTTGTTATTGCTAGTGATTTTTCACTGACTTTTTAATGATGGCATTTTTTGTCTGCTCCAAGATGCATAGCGTTGCACTTTTGTTTTTCAAAATGAAGTTCATTTTCCAAAAAAATGTCCACTTTACTAAGTCATCGATTTTTGGTATCTTAGCCGAATTGAACGGAATTAATTAGCTTTGTGTCTTCTGTTTATAGTTAATAGATTGAATGGCTAAGATCAGACAAGTCTTTGACGTAAATTACGAATGCAAGAGGGTCAAAAAAGGATCCTTTAGGAACACTGCTGATGCTTTCCACTCGGACAAATTGTCTTTTTCTACCTAACAGGAAGAAGTTAATTCAATCTATTATTGTAAAGAAAATTAATAAAGATAATTTGAAGCTAAATTTTAAAGTGAAATAGAATTGATTTAATTTTTAATTCAAAAAACAAAGTTTTGAGAAGTTCCAAAAAAAAATAGTGTAAAACAGTAATGTAATAAATTCTCTTATAAATTAGACTAAAGTTATTATTACCTTTTAGTTACGTTGAAGAAGAATTTAAAGCATAATAAAACAAAAAAAAAAGTCAATTGAGTCTAATTTTAAGAGAATTTGTCACATAATTATTTTAAACTCTTTTTTTTTGCAATTTACTTCACAAAGCTATAACATTTAGCATTCTTTTTAAAGCTTTTAGAATATACATTTAGATAATTTGATTATTAAATTTTTTTTGTTCAAAGAGATCTTGGATTTCTTTTAAGATGATTTAAGAAAATAGAAAAAAATAACCCTAAGCTGTTTTTAAGTAAAAATCTAATTAAAAAATTTCCATTAATTAAATTATCTAAATAAAAATTTAAAAGCTCTAGAAATTAATGTTTTTTTTCACTGATAAATTTAATTTCAAGCCAAAAATGACTTTTTTTTAAATTTAAATTTGAAAATCGTATTCTTCAGTGCTATTTCAAAACCAGCAATATAATCAAAATAAATTTTTTAAATTAAAAAAAATTTATATAATTTTTTTATTCCTAGATTAGATTGTTTAAAATTTTGTCGTTAGTTTTAATTTTTTTGAGAAAAAAATGTCATTTAAATATACTGTAATAAAATAATTTTCATGTCAATATTTTTCAAACCGTTGAATTTTTTAATTTAATTAAAGTAGAAATTACTTATAAACGGCTGAAAAATTAATTCTTTAAAAATTAATTAAACATAAAAGGCATTAAGTGTACAGGACCTTTTATAAATGTAAATAATTGATTTAAGAAATTTGGGATACTTAAATTAAAAAAAGCAAAGGGGGCATCCGGGATTGAACCGGAGACCTCTCGATCTGCAGTCGAATGCTCTACCACTGAGCTATACCCCCTTCTATCTGGACACAAAATTAAGTCGACAAATTTTCTTTGAAAATCGATTAAGTTAAGATTAACATCTCGACAAAATATGACAAAAATGTAAGAGTAAGATATAAGGGGGTATAGCTCAGTGGTAGAGCATTCGACTGCAGATCGAGAGGTCTCCGGTTCAATCCCGGATGCCCCCTTTATTTTTTTTATATCGAATTATTTAAATTTAATTATTCAAATTGTTAAATAAACTAATCTAACCAAAAAATACTTTGTTTTGCTATAGAGCTTTTTCTTGAAAATGGATCTAAATTAAAATGTATAAATACACGTTTTTAAAAAAAAAAGAATTTATTTTCAAAATTAACAAGCAAATTTGAAATTAAAAATGTCAGCACAACCAAGCACTACCGCTACCACAAATCAACCTCAGAACCAAAAGACCGAACTTGGCCTTTTAGAAGAAGATGATGAATTCGAAGAATTCGAAGCAGAAGATTGGAATGAATCGGCCAAAGAAACAGAAGAAGCAGAAGCAAACTTGTGGGAAGATAATTGGGATGATGACAACATAGAGGACGATTTTACCATTCAGCTGAGAAATGAATTGGAAAAACGCGGTCAAAAACTCGAAATGTAAATAAAGTAAAAAACATTCATTTTAAATGAGACAATTCATTAACTAATTTATTAATATCGATTTAAATCTAACAAAAATATTGTTCAATAAAAATTAAATTAAAACATTTTATTATTTATGAGTTATTTGAAGGTTTAAACCAATTGAGTCAAAATAAATTGCTGCCAAAAAAGCTGTAATTGAATTGTGTTTTTTGATAAAAGTTTCTATCATTTCTGTGTATGATTTGACAAAATCAGACGACTTCAAACTCAGACTGTAATCTGGATTGACCTTTTTAGAAAATTAAAAAAATTTTATTTTTTTTTATTTCAGTCAAATTTCTTACCCGGAATAAAATAAAATCATCTGAATTTTTATGACTAGTTAACTTGACGATTTTGTCTTCAAAATTTATCTTGAAACCGAGTAAACTTCGAATTATTCTGGTTATTTCTAAAGCTTTCTTTTTAAATTCGTTTATATGCTTTTGATTCATTGAAGCCTGCTCTTTTAGCTTTATCTCCAACACTTGAAAATATAAAAATTTTACTCCTGAAAATTTAAGAAATAATTTACCTTGAACATCTTCACTTTTCGTTTGCATTAAATCTTCACGAGAAATTTCTAAGCCTTAATTTTTATTTATTAATAAAATTTAATTGATTTGATTGATAGTTTACCTTGAAGAACTTTGTCCTCAAGCTGTTTGTATCTTAGACGCATTTCTTGAAGCTCTGAATTTAATACTTCAATTTTGGATCTAAGGACAAATAATTAATTGTAGAAATTAAAAATCTACTTCGGTAATTAATTATTTTAATCAATATAAAAAAAATTCAGTGTTTGTTTTCTTTTAAACAAATTTTTTCGGCTATTTTTGAATAAAATTTTAAATCATCTTTTGTTCAATTATTTTTGTAAAAAATTCAATTGCTAAACTCAAGAGTTAGCTTAGATTTTCTATTTAAAAAAAAAACAATTTAAAGTTGACTCGAAAGATAATTTTCTTAAGATAAATTTTGTAATCAAATTTTAATTATATAAATACTCATTAAATTTGGCAAAAAAAATTTTCATTATTACTCAATAGCACTTGATGAAAAAGTATATATATTTAGACATAATCATGCATAAGTATGCTGCTATAAACCACTTTGCATACTCGAATACAGCGATAGCTCAAAAAGACATTCTTTGGAAAGATTACAAGTCTTTGGGTGCTTTTGATTTGCAATCTTACTAGTGGATTTAAATAATGGGATTCATTAATAAATCCTTAGTGAAAAATTACTAAAAAATTAAAAATTATTTAACTCTATTAAAATAGTGTAAACGTGTTTCTATTACAGTGGTGTTCCGTATTTAGTAATTTACGATAATTTACATAAAAAATAGTAAATTTACCAGATTTAAAATTGAAATAATTTGAAACTTTTTTTAAAAAAATGAATTTTTTTTATCCTACAATATTTATTTTCAAAATTATGTATAAAAAAAAATTTACCATAATTTACGTAAACTTTGGTAAAAGGTAATTAATTTAATGGTAATTAATTACTAAATACGGAACACCACTGTAACATTGAATTCTAAATATGATTTTTTTGGAAAAGAGTGATAAAAGGTGAGTCTAAGTGATCATGGCTAAGTCTTCATTGCTTTTCGTAATTTAAATTAAAATGTAAAACAATTCTATCGAATGTGGATTTAATGGTGTTAAAGTCAAAGCTTTTGAAAAAATAAATTGAATTGATTAAAAAAGACTATTTTTTACAGATCATTTTGAAAATGATCTGAATAATTTTTTTATTTTTTTCTCAAATGTTTCCTGAATTTTTATAAATTCAGGAAAAAATCTTATTTGATTTTTAAATCTAGTTTTTCTTTTAAAACCAATTTACTTTTTACTTAAATTAAATATTAAATGATCTTTTAAAAATTGAATTTTCTAGTTAATTGTTAAAATTTTTTATTTAAAATATTTGATTTATTTAAATCGTTTAATAATTCAAAAAATAAATGTACTAATTTTTTTAATTCAAGTATGAAAAATTATGGAAGAGTTCCAAAATTAGTCAAACTTTGATTTAAATTTGATATAAGAAATGCAAATTATGAAATTAAAATAAAGTCACTTCATTTAACTTAATTCAAAAAAAAACTAGATGAATACTTAATTATTTATTAAACTTAATTATTTTTTATATTAAAAATTAAACTTACTCATATGTTGAATAAATTTCCCCGGTCAAATTAGCTTGAATTTCTACTGATTTATACTTATCCTTTTTGATTAAAAAACAGTTAATTTCTTTTGTGTTTCGTGATAAAAATTACTTTATTTAACTGAAAAAAATTTTCACCAAATTTAATACTATCTGTTTCATGTAGTGCTTTTTTATATTCATCTATAATTCGTTCTTGTTCTTCAATTCTAGTTTTCAAGTTGTCTATTTCAGAATTTCCATTTCCAGACTCATACATGTCAAGTATATTTTTGTACGCGTTTCTTTCCTTTAATTAACAAAATTAAAATTGAAGTTAAAACAAAGCAAAAAAATCTACCGTGTTCAATCTAGTGACACGTTTACTGATTTCGGCTATTTCCGAATCTTTTTCACTTATACTATTCTTTAGCTTTTTGTTTTCTTCTTGACTCAGGCGATTTTTTTCTTTGATCTTGGACAATTCATCATTTAAATCATTAATCCTATTTTGTGTTTAAAATTTCAAAAAATTTAAACAAAAAATTTTTTTCCGGTTACAAATTTTTTAATTGATCAATCATTGGGTTCGACGCTTTGAGTTTCTCAAAATCGCCTTCTAATTTTTTTAATTGATCATTCAAATTCTTAAAATAATAAAAAATAGTTAAAATAATAAATTTTTTTTTAATACTCACATGATTTTCGACTTGTGTGTCAACCAGTCTTTTCTCAACTCGCTCTATTTGTTTTTTCTTGGACTCGAGCTCTTCTTGGTAAAGGTGAGATTTTTCTTGAATAGCTCTTTTTAATAAAAATCAACTAAGTTTTTATTTTAAATGTTATATTCAGACTTGTTTTTAAGTCACAAATCTTAAGTCAAGTTAAGCCAAGTCAATGATTTAATAAATCCATATTTGATACCAATAAAGTAGTTTCTTCCAAATTCCTGGTCGTTAATCTTGACCTATGTGCCCTGTAAATGTAACCAGATTTGGAAAATAATTGTTTTAAATGGTCCAGATGAAGCAGGTATTGATAAAAATTTTTGTGCAAGTTATAACTTTGACTTAAATTTTTGTGACTTAGACTTAAAACTGTGACTTATAAACAAGTCTGGTTATATTTACTTGTAGTATTCAAGTTCAGATTTTAATTTTCTATTTTCTCTATCCAATTCATCGGTCTTGTTATTTTGGTGAATATATTTTTCAAAATATTGAGCATTGTCACTTAATTTAATATTCTCATTTTCCAAATCTCTTATTTTATTATTTAATAAACAATTTTCTTTTTTAACTTGTTCTAAATTTTTGCTGATCTCTTCATTTTTTCTCACCTTACTGAAAAAATTAATTAAAAATTTTAGCTTTCTAATGATTTTAAAAATAAAACCAATTTAAGCTGGATATTTCTTCTTGATATTGAGACAATTTAAGCTCGAAGGATTCGATGTCAAATTTCGAATCCATATTAGACTTTTCTGTTTTTGATTTTAAAGACTCAATTTCTTCATTTAACTGAAATTTTTTATAGAATTTAAAATTAGATCTTCTTCTAAAATTGGAATTTTGATTACATTTTCAATTTGAGCCTTTAAAGATTTTATTTCTTTTTCCTTTTCGGGCAATTTTTCTTTGTCATAAACATCCATTTGGCTTCGCATATGTTCCATTTCACTTATGATTAATTTCTCATTAGTTTTTGAATTTCTTAATGATAATTCTAATTCTTTTTTCATTTCTTGAATATTCTTAGAAAATTTATAACTAAAATTAAAAAAAAAAAAACAAAAAAAACTCGTACCCGAAGCTCATCGGCTTGCTTTTCTTTGTAAGCCTTAAATTCCATTTCGAGTTTGCTGCGCTCATTTTTTTCAGACATCAATTGCTGCTCAAGAGTTGCTATTTTGAACACACTTGATTTGATTTCAGATTCGAGAATGTGTGTGTCTAGTTGTTCAAGCTGGATTAAAATTACAAGAATATTTTCAAAATAACTTACTAAATTTGTTTATTTGGTTTTCAGAATCACTTTTGTTTATGGAAGCATTTAATTTTTTTGATGTATTTGGTATTTCATTTTGCTCTTGGGCTTCATCAAAGTCAACTTCCAGCTTTCGCTTGGTATTTTGTTGAACAGGGGTACGACAAAGAGACATTTTTGATTTATAAAAAAAATTTTTTTGCTTTTAAAATAATTTTTAGAATTTAAAATTAAAAAAACTCTGTCAAAACAAAATGGTATATTTTTTTCATTTTGCTTCAAAATTAGTCTGACTATTGAAATAAATAAATTGGTTCTAGTTGAATTAGTAAATTCAAAAATTTCAGTTTTTAAAAGCTTTAAAAATTTAAACTGTTAACAAAAAGATATATTTCTATCATTAGCTAGTTTATTAATCAAAATTAAATCATTTAATTATCACTTAAAAAGTTTTTTTAAGATCTATACGAACTCAATCTAAATTGACTTAATCTATGCCAAGTAATTCTTCAAGCAAAATGTTTACCAATTGGCCAAGATTATAAAAGTATTCAACCTTCAAAAATAAGACCTCCATCACGACGTCAGTCAGGTGAAAATAGTGAAGATTTGCCAACTCCAGTGAGTCCAAATGCAATTAAGGTAGATCCAAAACCAGCAACTCTTGAAGTCTTTTCTTGAATAGAATTACTATGAACACAATTCAGCCTGAATCAAGCTTATGAAAAATTTCAGAAATGGTTATTGAAAATGTCAGCCAACTACGAAATAAAATGGTCGACCAAAAACAATTAGATTTTTAGCACCTTTTTGTCTTGTTTTGGTTGATTGATTTGGTTTTCAGTCTTCAAAAAATGCAATTTTCAGAAAAAAATTCATCACCTTTTTTTAAAGAAAATCAACAAAAAAAATTTAGATGATTTAGTTTTTAGAAATAATCATAAAGAAAAAAAATATTAAAAAATTAATTAGAAAAATTGACTTATGGAAAATAACTCTACACAGTCAAGGGCTCGAAAAATTTTCATTTTAGATTAGGTCTGATTAAATTCCTCTCATAAGGCGTCGGTATTTTGTCTTTTCCGCCTAGTACTTTTGAAATTACGACAGAATTTAGACCATATTTGTCAGCGTCTTTCGTGGACCTGTAACTTTAATTGAGTTAAAGTTTAAGTCCCATGGACTAATTGAAATTTAATATTAAAAATAAATAAGTATAGAAAAGTTTAGTAGTAGTAGTAGTAGTAGTAGTAGTAGTAGTAGTCTTAGCTTTAACCACTTCCTCAGGAAGTCTATTCCAGTGCGGAGCTACTCTGTTCGAGAAAAAAACGTGTCTGGCACTCACTGCGGCAGAAAAATCATTTCTTTTATGTGCTGGAAAACTATCTCTTTGAACTTTTGCGCTGTTTCCTCTTAACCTCATTATCGGTCCATTCCTGCCAACAGGATCCAGAAGTTCTCTGGTAAACGACACTTTTTCATGACCGTCAATCACTTTAAAAACCTCAATCAAATCATCTCTCACCCTTCTCTCACTAAGTTTTGTTAAACCCAATCTGGCAAGCCTTTCCTCGTATGAAATTTTTCTTAGTGACCAAGGAATTTTCGTTGCACGCTCTTGTACTTTTTCCAACGCTTTTACGTCACCTTTTTTGCTCGGATTCCAAACTTAAACTACATAGTCGAGGTGAGGTCTAACCAAAGACATATAAAGCTTCAACCAAAGAGTTTCTTCTCTGCTTAAAAATGTTCTTTTAAGAATTCCGAGTACTTAATTTGCTTTCGCGCACGCGTTTTTTACTTGACATGTCCATTTAAGGTCTGAAGACACCATAACGCCTAGATCCTTTTCACACTCAGTGGTACACATTTGATTTTTATCCAATCCCTCTTTTCCCGATGTTTCATACGAAAATCTAGCATTTAGCCTTCCAAAATGCATAATCTTACATTTTTGAGCACAGAGACCTTTCATTCTTCATACATCAATCCATTCACACAGAGCATCTAAGTCTTTCTGCATATTTTCCCTATCACACAAGTTGTTAATTACTCCAAGAATCTTCGAGTCATCGGCATAAATTTCTATTTTGTTTGAAATGATGTCAGGTAGGTCGTTTATATATATAACAAAAAGCAAAGGGCCAAGCACAGACACTTGAGGTACGCCACTCAGTACTTCTGACCAATCCGAAACTGCATTTCCAAGCAAAACGCGCTAGCGAACCCTTCCGCTTAAAAAGTCTTTAAGCCATTCGATCAATCGTTTACTCAGTCCGTAACTGCTCAATTTATGTAGGAGGCGTTTATGCGGAACTGTGTCAAAGGCTTTCGAAAGATCGAGGTAAATTTCTTCAACCCTATTTCCCTTAGCTAACTCACTCGTGATCATGTCAAAAGTCTCCAAGAGATTTTTTGGGAACAAAGCCATGTTGACTTCCGGATATCAGATTATTCTCTATTAAATAAGACATAAGTCGATCTCTTATAATACCTTCAAGTACTTTACAAGCCACTAATGTCAGAGAGACCGGTCGATAGTTTTCTGGTTCAAGTCTACTCCCTTTTTTGTGGGTCGGAGAAACATTTGCTATTTTCCATTGTTCAGGAATTTTGCACAATTCAATAGACCGCTTAAAAATAATTTCCAACGGCTTAGACATCCCTTCGGCACAATTTTTTAAAATAAGAGGATGAACTCCATCAAATCCAATAGATTTACTACCGTTAAGTTTCTCAAGTTTTTCAATAGACATTAAATACTTAATACAAAAAAAAAGAAACAAAGTAGAAATAAAATAAGTTGTCTATTCTTGTCATTTTTTTAATTATAATTTACAGTCACAAAAAGATTATTTTCCAAGAAGTGTTTTTTTAATAGTTTAGTTTGATTCTTCTAGTTACACTGCTTTTACTTCTTAATCTTTTTGATCATGTCATCATTAGCATCAGTTTAATAACGATTTTTTTTACTTAATGCAGTGAACTTCCAAATGAGTCTCTTCTTGTCGCTTCCAATCGTGGTTTCAAGCTCAAGTTCAAGAATTATTTTTCTAGTTGTCTCAAATTGCATTAACATTGGAAAAAAAAAAGTATCTACTGTGCTTATTCCGGAATAACTACAAATTGCTCTGAAGGCATGAATATATTGTTTAAAGATCTTATTGGTTTTAAAGAAATTCCTTTTGACGTTGCTGTTCTTTGTTTTCAAAAATTGTCTGTTTATTATCATTATGAAATAATCAGAGGTTTTTGTAATCGTGGTAATTATGTTTTAAAAGATTATTATTCACATTTATTAAAAGATATTGATACTGTAATTTTACGTCCATCAGTTACTATTGAATCTTTTATAAAAGATATAAAAAATGACAACTTAGATAGTATTTACAATAAAAAGCTGATTATTAAAGATTTTGATACAAATATAGATCCAAGTTCAAAAAATTCATCCTCATCAGCATCAACAGAACCTGAACAAACAAATTATTTTAAAAATTCTAAAATAATGAGAGCAAAAACGTTCGTTGAAAAAGGTCTAATTCAATTTTCTTCACAAATGGGCTGTTTTAATATAAAAGACGAAAACAACAATATTTTTATGGTAACGTTATATCCAAAACCAGTTTGTTCTTATGGAAAAAATAATTGCTGTCATATAATTGCAGTTCAATTAAGTATTGGCTCTGTAGATGTTGTTAAAAAAAATTGATAAAAATTTAAAATTGACAAAGTTAAAAGAAAAAAAAATTAAAAAGTGGAAAAAAGCATAGAGATAACTTTGATGAAGAAGAAATTGTTCGTGTAACAATTAAAAAAATTGCAGCAATTAAAGACGGAATTGAATGGTAAAATAATGGAGTCGAAGAAGCAGATAATGAAGTTTATGAAGAATTAGAGGGTGAAAATAGATATGACCAAAAACAAGAAAAGAAATTATGTATTTACCCGAAAATTTTTACAAATAAACAAAAAAAAATTCTCTTATTGGTTTTAAATTCAAATAATTTTGATTTCAAACAATTGATTCAAGAGAGTGATTTGTTATGTAAACCTGAAGATTTGGCTAGTGGTGTTGTTAATATTGACTATTCTGTTTATCAGAATCATTTTTACGAAGATGCATATATGAGTTTAAAAAGTGTTATTAAAACCAAAAGACAAATTTTGACCCCTAAAAGGAAAAGAAAATTTAAATTAAGCAATTAATTATATTCAATTTAAAATCATTAAATTAAAAAACTTTTTAATTCTTGTTTGTTTTTCTTTCAATAAAATTTAAATTCGTTTTTTTCTGAAATTATCATTTCTAGCTTTATAGTCTAAAAGGGGTCGTGTCCGTATTTTAGTACATTATCACGAAGTCCGTGTCCGTATTTTAGACGACATTTTCGGCAGTACGGATCCGGATTTTAGGGATAGTCAACAATTTATATTTAAATTAGCAAAAATTAATTCTTTTACTAATATTCTTAGCATAAACGGTAAAAAATTTTTAGTCTATAGCTTCTCACTAATTTGCAGTAGTGTACTAGTTATTAAAGCCGGCTTCGCTAGTCGTGTTGTTTTGCTTTTTTGACTTAAGTTGTTGAGTGTGAGTCTCAACTACACCAGAGTTTGTCGTTGACCTTGATAGCTCCAGTATAGCAGGTACCAAAAAATAATTTCACGTAAAATCCGGTAAATTTACTGTTTTTCACTTTTGCGATTTTACGTTAAATTACCGGAATTCCCTTAAATTTACTAAAATTTTCATAAAATGGTAAAAAGGTGGAACACCACTGTATATATCCTACTCCGTAGCCATTTTTCACAAGATACTGGTCTGATTAGTCACAAGATTGATGACCAATTGGTCACAAAACAGAGTAGACTCAATTTTTATAAACAGGTGGTAATTAATAGTGCTAGTGGTTTAATTAATGATTTAATAAATGATTTAATAAAAATTTAAAAAGTGAAAGAAAATAAAACTCAGGATTGAATTTTTTTAAAACACAATTTTATTTCTAGATTTGATTGATCTTCCCACTTTTGAAACTGAGAAATTAAATTCAATTAACAAGGCCAACAAACAGAAAGTTGTTCCATTGAAACATATTACATTTAAATATAATTATGATACTGACCGTAATTTAGCCGCCTATAGAAAAAAAAAATTTATGTCACATTTTCTATGCTATTTTAATACCAATGAGTTGTGATTAAGAATACTTTGCAATTTTTTTTAATTAATTTAAAAAAAGTGATTTACAAAAAAAGAATTTGTTTGAATAAAAATCATTATGATAGTATGATAATAGAAATTTTAGAAATTATTTTGAAAATATCTTCTGAAACAGATATTAATTTTGAACCACAGCATAGCCAAAAATTGGTTGCAAACTTTTACTATTATCAAAATACTTCACACCAATCATTCCTCCTGTAAACGACATTGAATACTCGGTTGAGAAGTAGTCCCAAATAAACGATGAATTGCTGAGAGTCAAAGGAAAATCCGATGTAACCAAACCACCTAGCATTTCCATGTCATAACTGAAAGACCAGTCTTTTTCCCATACAAAATAATTTCTGCTATTTCTTTTCAAGTAGGGAAAAAGTGACAAGATCCATCCGGAAATAAACGGACCACCTGAACCTCCATTCACTTTAGATAAAAAAATTAATCAAAATTTTAAATTTTAAAAATTAAGTTGACTTTAACTCTTATAAATTTGGTTCCAGAATTCTTCATCAATTTTGTTTTCAAAGGCATCTACAAATTTTTGAGCCAATTTGTCCAATTGATTATACCAAACGGCTAGACTTGGTATTGTTGAATTTAAATCTGAAATTTTTGACTTTATCAATTTCCAGTCATCTATGCTGCCAGATATTTTAATCTCTGGTATACCACACAAAGTGGTAAGTTTGTAATTAAAATACTTCTGGAAAGCAGCTAGGAAAACTATTTTTGAACATGCTGAAGTGACGCGATTTGTAGTGGTAAACTTGGCACTTAGCAAATTTTGCGCAGGAGGCTTCAAATTTGAGTTCACATTTTGGACAAATTCGTCAATCAACCCGTCCCATTGATTCTCAGTTGAATTGAAAATAAAATAGTCTCTTCTAATATTAAGAGTTTTTTTTTCTTTATGTTCGACAAAGTTTCCTCGCAGCTCTTCTGAGTTAAGATCAATGTGAATCGATGTGCCACTCAATATAAGGTACCAAATGACATCAGGGGTTAAAATTAAATTTAGATGGTTTGCGTATGCTAGATGCACAGCGTTCACAAAAGGATGCAATTTGCTTGATATGATTTTTGTTTGGGCGTCTAACTCAGTTTTTGTGTATTGTACTTTAGATGGATGAATGTCCAAAATGGTATCTAGTATTTCGATAAAACTAGAATTTGTTCTATCCTCTACTGGTAGATAACCCAAAGGTAAATTGTGCTGGCATTTAATGCTAACCAAAGTGACAAGATTTGCTAAGAACAGGACACAAAAGATGCTTGCGATCAAACAGCGCATTTTATTATTTTGAAAATATTTTAATCTTTCTAAAATTAAAACTAAAAATAAGATTTATCAAGTACAATTATTTTAAAAATTTCAGTCATGTGATATGACAGGTCAATTGATGTCAAGGAATTATCTTTGCTTTATTGAGGAAAAAATAGCGACGATCTTAATGACTTCATTTTTGTTTTTGAAGTTTTTTTTTATTTTGATTTAAAATAAAATTAATTCTTAAAATTTTAGATTGACTTTAAAAACAATAATTTTGGAAGATGAATTTATAAAGACCTTTATCATCAATAAATAAAAATAATAAAAATGAATTTTGTTCTTTTATTTAAATATTGATTTTTACTGAATGTTTAGAAAAATTAAAGAGCTTTAATTTTTTTTAATCAAAATACAATTGTAGATTTAATGTACCAACAATGTTTTTCTTAATAAAATAAATTGAATGTAATAATTTTTTGGAATTAATGTTAAGATACCTAATTGATAAAATGTTTAAAAATATGAAAATTAAAATCTCTATTTTTAAAAGTCTTTAATTTTTACTAAATCTGATTTTTAATAATTTAATAAATTCAAAGGATAAAAAAAATTTTGAAAACAAAATTACATGAATTAAATATTACGGTTTTGAAATTTATTTATTTTATTTTAAAATGGCAAACTATTAATTTTTTATCATTTTTTAAGCCCTTTTTAATATACAAAATTTGGTAAAATTTTCTAAATAAAGACATACAAATTGTAGGAAACATTTTAATTAGTATTTGGCTTAATAATTTCAATAATGTGATTTAGGACAAAACGATTGACTGATTATCCCATCTTGTTGTATCTCAGATACCAAAAAAACTAACTTTTATGCGTCTGTCAAAAAGATTCGATCGATAATATTTTTAAATTAGATAAAAATAAATATGCTTGTTAAGATGTTTTTTTCATGTAAGATTATTCAGCTTAGATTTGACTTTGGCTCATATCTCAATTACATCTCTCGCATTTAAATTTTTGAATAACAATTGCTGCATGCTTTGAGTTGAAATCCACAGAAGTTGTTTAGTACTAAATATTTTCAAGTTTAAAAATATAAAAATTAATTTTTAAATTTAAATTTGAACTTGAAGCTGCAGATGTCGATCGTGATGCCTGTTGAAAAAAATTTTATGTGTATAATTATCATCCTATCCCTTTATGTGCTACTGCCTTATAATACTGCATTCTATTTTGGCGCAGGCGCAAAATACCATAGAAACTTAAGTTTTTTAGAAAATGTGAGAAAATTTTGAGATTTGAGAATTTAATGCAGAATCATAAATTGTAAAGAAATCAATATTAACAAAAAAATTTTTTAAACATTTTTGTTAATCCTATTAAAAAACTCTCTTAAAAAATTAAATGAGTATAAATTTTAAAATTTTAGCAATCTCTTTTACCAAATAAAGGACTATGGTACACTGAATGTTTTTTTTATTTAAATCATTATTACTATATTCTATATATCAAATGAAAGCTTAGTCAATTTGCAACAAAACTAGTTATATGTCTTTTTTATCAATTATCATAACTGAGTTATTGAGCCTCCCCTCTTAATATTTATCCCTTAATAATTTAGAATAAATTCGATTCTATTTATGAGACCAAAATTTTTATAGACTGTATCATATTTTCTGATGACTATCAATTTCGAGTATCGCATCAATATTTTCTAACTTCTTATCAATAAATATATAACAAATCAATAATTTACTCTGTTCCCATTAGAAATATAAAAATTGGATAGGAAAAACTTAAAAATCATATAAAACTTAACTGTTTAAGATTTTTAAAAATATATTTTCTCATAGATTTAAGACAATAGTTAATTTTTTTTACGATCAATCATCTTTTCCTTTATCATCTGTAATTCTCTCTGGTTTTTCTGGTAATCTTTGAGATGCATTAATCAAAAAACAAGTCACTTTCAGTTGGTTTTAATTTTTCAGATTTGTTCATAAAAACCAAAGGTAATATGCTAGTAATATGTGAACATGTCCTTTTCACTCTTGCACCATTTTTGCTGTACAATACCAACCTTGTCTAATTAGAATAACAAATGAATGGATTGTTTTTTCAATCCAGAATTTTTTCTAATTTTGATCTAAGAGAATATAAATTTATTCAAAAAAAAATTGTCTCAAAATAATAATTCTAACGCAAACAATGGCAAAAAAAAATTTTTAAAAAGCTTTTTTTTCCAATCTCTGTTATTCTTTTCTAGTTCTTTTCTTTTTTGTCTTTTTTTTTAACTTTGAAAACAAATTCATCAAGATTCATGATCAAAATTTTACCTAAGACTCATTGAATATTAATTAAAAAAAACACAAATGAGAAATGTATTTTTCAAATATTTAATATTTTTTAATTTACATTGTGTTTAACTTTCACTTTATTTAATTTTCAAAATCTTTAAATAAAATCCAAAAATCATCACTAACGACTTGTAAAAGAATTTCTAAAAATGATTTTCATTTTATTTTAAATTTCAAAATATTTTTTAGATTTTATGAAAATATTTATTATACAAATTATTACATGCTTTTACTCAAATAAACATTAACAAATTTATTTGATAGATAAATAAGAATAGAATAAAAACTAAGTTAGATTCATTCTGCAGATTTGACTGGTATATCATGTCGATTATTCTTTCTTAAATTAGCCATTATTTCAATTGTTTTTTTGTTTAAATCCTATAAAAAAAATTCTTAAAACTATAAATTTTACCACAAATCTTACCGTATTGTTTGTAACCAGTTTTTCGAGATTTAAGCTATCTTTATAATATGCATAAAACGCTTTCACTGACTCTGGTGATTTCGTTTCTGCGATTATTGAGTAAAAAATAAAATTTATTAACTGATTAAATTGGGAAAAAATTTTCTTACGAATTAATTGTGAAATTAATTCAAAATCATCGCCAAACTTGTTAAATCCTTGAAGAACAAAGTTGATTTCTTTCTGTGTCCAAAAAGGAGTTACATTCGTATCACTGGTTTCAGAGTCGAATAAAAGTTTCTAAATGAAAAGATTAAAATTTCATTGCTTTTCTTATCTTTATTGGAAAAATAAAATTCTTAGTATCATGTAGAATTTTTTATTTTTTCTTGTGTCAAAAATTATTATTAATTTTATTTTGTAACAAATATGAGAATTTTTTCTTCTAAATCTTCTTATAAATATGACATTTATAAAAAAATTAGGTCTTGAATCAACTGATTATAAATAAAAAAAACTAACTTGTAATAATTGATCATCTATATATGACCATGAATAATTAAATGTAAAACTTATTAGACTTAAAATAAATCATCTTAAGTTTATCTTTTAGTTGAAATTAATGCATTTATTTTCTTTTTAATTAATTCTCAAAAAATTTTAATTTTGTATAATCAATCAAAGTTTGAGGAAAAAAATAGCTTAAGTTTTGAAAAAAAACTATTTTATGAGAAAAAGAAAATTTTTGCTTCTTATCTAAATGACTTAGATTAATTAAAAAAAAAATATTAGAAACTTAATAATCTTTAATAAAAAAATTTTGAATAGACTTATTTGAAAAATAAAAAAAACAAAATATTTACATTAATCTCAGCCTTAAGAAGTTCACTTTCATGAGCAAATTTTTTTATCATTAAGTCAATCTCTTGTTTATTTTTTTGATGCTAAATATAAATTTTAATTTTGATAAAAAAAATTCGGCTTATATTTACTTCTCGTCTTAAAATTATATTTTTCCTCTGCAGCTCTTCGAAAACCGTATCTGGACCGGTTTTGACTAAATCCATTAGTTCATCATAGTTGAGATAAATTCCCTTTGGTGGTTTGCGCAGCGATTTGTGGAAATTTTTGGCTTCTTTCGATATTGTAGCTGTGTTTGTAACATTTGATGATTCGTAGCCTATTGCTGCATTAGATATTGCCAAGTAACGATTAGTTTTGGTCAAAGAATTATTCTGTGTGCAATTGTGCTTCTGCGAGTTACCATTTGACAAAGACTTGTTTATGACATGATCTGGACGCATTAGCCCAGTTTTTCTTTTTATCAAAAATAAAAACTCTTTATCTCATTTAAATTTATTTTATTTTACTTGAAGTAGTCAAAGCAAGGTATGCAAAGTTGGCCTTTAGGAGTTGATTGATACTGACTCGTTATCATATCACAATTACTGCATATTTTAGAAGCACTATTCTTTAAATTTTTTTTTTAAACAATTTAAGCTATCATAAAATTTACTCTTACGATAAAAGTTTCATCAACAGACTCATTATCATCACTATTTTCCTCTTCATTATCGTTTTGATAATCATTGTTGGAATTTTTGGCATTGTTCTGTTGGCTCTCTATTTGACTGATGGCTTTTGATTTTTTCCAATTGTAATAATAGGTGACCAAAGAGCCCTGAGATTTATTCGGGATCTAGTTGAGCAGTAAAATTCAAAATTAATTAAAAATTAAATTAGAAAGTTTTTTACAAGTTGTCTTATTTTAGAAAAATTTTTTCCATTAAACGAATAAGCTTGTTCGAAAAGAACTTTTTGCTCTTGGGTCCATTCGTCTTGTTTAGGGCAATATTTCTTCATATTACTGAGAGCATTGTTGATGTCATGTTTGTACCAGAACAAAAAAGACAATGCTTGTTCTGTACTAAACGAATGATTTTCCATAGCTTCTTTGAGAAAATCATCTATTTGCTGCTGTTCTAAATTTTCAGCGGGTTTCCAAATTGGAAACTCTTTTAGTTCAAGTTGGTCACGATTTAGCTTTTGTTTATTTGCTGAAAAAAGTCTCAATTAGTCAAGTTAAAGCGTTGATTTAAAAAGTTAATTACGGTCATATTCTGATAGATTTACTTGAAATTCATTTCCAACTTTTATGCAAGCACCTGAAGTATTTTCGGGAATTAGATCGCTTATGTTGGAAAGGTTAGATGATGTTGAGGATTGAATGCCTTTATTTCCATTAACAGAATTAGAATTTAAGTAAAAATTTTGATCTATCTTCATTTTTGTTTTTAAAAAATAATTTCTCCGTCTAAATGTAAAAATGTTGATCTGATTGCAAAAAAAAATTCTCAAAATATTAAAATTTTGAATTGGTGTTTAAATCTTAAAATGGAAAGACACCTCACCGAGAAATTAATTACTTCAAATTACCATTTATTAGAAAATTTTGATTGCCAATTATTAATTTAAATATGCTAATTATATATTTTATTTAACAAAAATATTGCTGAAAATTTAATAAAAATTTGAAATTATTTAATATTTTAAAACAAGATTAATTTTTCATAACTTTTACAATCTAAACCTTTTGGAACAAAAATTTGTAAAAATTTTTCAGGCTACACTTAAACTTTTATACAGACTATTTAAAGCTTTCTTAGACTCTTGAATTAATAAAATATTAAAATCAAAGTTGAATTAATCATTCGTGTTTTTTTATAAGATCTGGTAAACATAGGAATTTTTTTAATTTTTTTTTAAATAATTTTTTCAAATCAAAAAAATTATTTTTACTTAATAAAGCTTCTCAAACTGGTCGACAGTAAGAACTATATATTTAAGCAGTATTTAAACTTATTCGAGTTAAACAATTTTCACTTTTATCTTCTATTTTTTATTCTTAGAAAAATACATAATGAATTTTCATTCAAACCCTAAATTCACTAAATTCAACAAAAAAGGTTAATTTTCATTAATAATGATAAAATTAAATTTCAATTTTGTGAAATTTATTTATTTGTCTCTATACTATAGAGATTATTATGATATATATAGATCTAATATATTCTAATTAGAATTTTGTTTAGCAATTTGTAAATTTATTTTATTTAAATGTTAAAATTCTGTCATCGCTACCTAATGATATTGAATTAGGTCGTTATTTTTGTAATAAATACAACTTACATGTTTAATAAAAAAGCCAAGTGATATATACGGAATTCCTTCCACAGTATGAAATAGGATGCAGGAAATATTTGAAGGCCAAGAGACATATGCAGACAAAGTCGAAGCCAAAAAGAATGACGAATAAGCTAAATCAGCTCATCAGACGGAAAGGGTGTCTGTGGGAAAGTGCGAATGAACAAAAAGTCGAGGAGCATTCTTAAGGAGTACAAAAAGTGCGCAAAAGAGGTGAAAGCGAAGGTCAAGCAGTCATCAAGAAGTTCGATATGTCAATCATAAATAAGGCAAAAGACAACCATTAACTTCTATATTCGTACATGCGGGACCGGCAGCATATCAAAAGGTTAATCAGGTCCAGAGAAACGAAGAAGAAGCCTACACAACAGACTGAGACGAAATAGCTGAAATAAAAAGCCAGAATATTGAAATATAAATGCAAAAAATACTGGGTGAGGAGAGCAGAATCTTTATGCTACAAAAGTAGAGAGGGACTTGGAAATTATGAAAACCGGAGATGGCTGGATTCTAGGCAGAATAAGGAGGAAATTCAAATACTTTAACATACAGTTTTTCAAGAAACTGTATCCAACATATGTTAGGCCACATCTAGAATTTACGTCAGTCGCATGGAAAAACATGTCTGCAGGCGAAGTTGCCAAGTTTCAAAGTTTACAATACAGAGCGAAAAATATGGTGAAAAATAAGGACTTGTTGGAGAATGTCTCAAGCAGAAAAGTAATCTTTGTTGGTGACGGTAGGAATGATTTTTGTCCAGCTCTTGACCTAAAAGAGAGCTATTTTGTGAGGCGCGGATTTAATTTGGAAAAATATTATGAACGATTTAGGATCTTGGGGATTACGGACCTGGAAAGCAGGCGAAAGAGGGGATTAAATACAGATGTATAAATTAGTCAATGGACTAGAGGACGTGGATATAGAGTTTAAGAGAGGAAATAGTGGAAATAAATCACACACATTCCAGTTAGCTCGAGAAATATGTAAGGAAAGCATAGGGATAAAACTTACTGAAAAATCTGGCGTATTAAATCCATAGTTTTATCAAGAATTTAAATTGGAATTGTTGCATGAAAATTCACAATGCCTTAGAAAAATTGTTAAGTAATTTTGAAAATTTTTCTCAGATTTTTTTTCAGTATAAGTCGTATACATTTCAATGAATAAAAAAAAGTTTTATGAAATTTGGTACAAAAGATAAGTCGACATTATCTTTAGCGGTTTAAAATTTCTTTCCTAAGAGCAACAAATATATTTTACCAAAACAGACTTGAAAAAAATGAAATTGAAATATTTAAATTTAGTGAAATTTTCATTTTTTTGAGACCTTAAAATGCTGTTTATATATTTATTATTTGGGTTCATCAGAAAAATACCATATAGTTTATAGGTTTTAAATTCTACATTACTGATAAAATTAGAGGGTTTAGAAAATTATGTTTATGGTATGATACTATTGATTAAATATTTTAAGTGTTGATAGACAACTTATGGTCGGATAATAAGAATCCTTGGTATTATAACAAA
Organism: Brachionus manjavacas; assembly: GCA_019054805.1. NCBI lineage: Eukaryota > Metazoa > Rotifera > Eurotatoria > Ploima > Brachionidae > Brachionus > Brachionus manjavacas. Next base: position 6,904,240 of record JAHQIY010000003.1, on the reverse strand, counting down.
GTATATATTCGAACCTAAAACTCTTAACTGAACCAGAGTGACCATAAAAAAACCTGTCAAAATTAAAGCATAGAATCTTAATTAAACTTTTTAAGTGGTTAATTTTAATTAAAAGAAAATTGATTTATTCAAGGGATCTAGCTAAATTTTAAGAATCAACCAAAAATAGCTAAGTGTATGTTCATTTTTTAAAATATACTCATTCAGCTTGTTAATCACGATAAAAATTATGCCAGAAATAATTTATCATTTGAGAGAAAGTCGATGCGAATTTTTTGTATTATTTTTTTTAATTTTCAAAATAAACTAAATAATTAATATTAGCAATATTAATTTTTTTCTTCAAAAGAATGTATTTAAAAAAAAATCATTTTTATTTTTAAATCATATTCCTTTAATTAACAATAACTATATTTCAAACGCATTTGTTTTAAGTTATCAAAATTCAATCATTAAGACTATCAAAAGTATAAATAAGCCAAAAATACAATTCAATAAAACTGAATCTTGAATTCAATTTATATATTGAACTCGGTATTATTTGACAATTTTTAAATATTATAGATTTAAAAATGTTTTTTTTCATGAATTTAAAAATTTTGAAAATCAAACTTAATTTTTGATTTTTCGATCAAATCTACTTTTAAAATGCAGACAAAAATAATTTAATTACGTTTCTTAAAAATGAATCGGTAAATAAATTTTTAAATTAAGAGATTTTTAAAATTGTTTTTCAGTGAGTTATATTTTTTAATTTATTAGATTTTTAGACTAAGAAATTAATGTCTGAATCGTAAAATAAAATATAAAAAAATGACAACTAAATTAAAAATAATTTGTTAATTATAAAATATTCCTAATCGATCTTTAAAGTTCCAATTTTTTTTTTATTTTGATAAAAAATAATTAAAACTTTTTTTAAATTGTTAAAATAAATAGTTTAAAATATTTCTTCACTTATATAATTAAGGAACTATTTTCAAAAATACGAGCTTTTCCTAATATTTAAGTTTGAAAAATTAGAAACCAGTCATATTCTTTTAAATAAATAATCAAAAAATTAGAAATTCAATTTCAAAAACAATTTTGTTTAAAATAATCATCTTTTTGTAGAAGATATGATTATCATATTTTAACTTAAGGATAGATCTGACTGCTGTATTCTGAATTGCTTGAAGTTTTCTGATAATTTTTTCTGAAAAAGAATTCAAGCAAGGAAAGAATAGTCTAAAATTGATCCAACTTAAGATTTAAATAAATTCCCTAGTGTATTTTGATTAAGACCCCATTTTTTTTTGACAATATCTTAATAAAATTTTGCCTTTTGTTGCAGCGTTCTTTAATTTCGTCTACTAATATATTAAAATTTGACTTATAATCAAATTTAATATTAAGAAACTTGATTTCTTTTTGGCTCAATATTCTATTTTCATGAATTTTAAGATTATCAATCTCTTTTTTGTACTTAGAAAAAAATACACAACTAAGTTTAGTATTCGATAGATTGTGATCCGGAACTAACTAATCTACTAGTTCGGTAATTAATGATTCAATTTTGGCATTGTTCAATTTGTTTACTGTATTGAATCTTTTTTCAAGGTTTCTGCTTTAATTTAAAGTAAAAATTGGTCAATTCTTCTGAAAAAACAGAAAGCTGTGACTGTTTGTTTGATTTTTTTAGGAGCATCATTTATAAAAAAAATGCATAAAAGTTGATGCAGATTAAAGATAGTTTTAAAATCTTTATGTAATTTAAAATGCAAATTATTATTTTTATTTAAAAGTCACAAGTTAAGTCAAAGCCATGACTTGTTGGAAAAGATTAAAAAATCACAAGTCAATATTTTTACTTGAATCAGACTTTCTCGTAACAAATCTGAGTTTAATGTTCTGGCAATTCAAAACGGATTATTATCAAATGAGTATTTAAATTAATTATTTGGATGCTAGAATAAAACTTTTTTGTGTATTTATTTATTGTAAAATTATTATAAAAGAAATTAAAAATTAGTTCATAAAAATTGTAATTGAGTTTTAGAAAAATTATTAGTGAGTGTTAATTAAAAAATTAATAAGAAATATTTTCTAATAAATGCTCTTATGAAAGCCTGCCTCTCTTTTTTTTTCTCAGAAAGGAACTGATTTAGCTATTAATAGAAAATTGTATAAAGGAATCATTTAAAATGCATTCAGGATGATTGAAGGTGCGCATTTATTTTCTCCAGTACTAAATAAAGTTAAACTCCTTAATGATTAAACGATGCCGACATGGAAAACTCAAGGAAAAAAGGCTGTATGCAATTGTCTTTGTTTCCTAAAAGAGTAAATATGCAGCACGAAGTTGGTATTGCTATTAGATTAAAAGAAGTCAATCCTCTATTAATAGCTAAATGGATTCCCATCGGACAAAAAAAGAAAGAGAATTCATTAGAGAACAATTTTTTTTAATTATCCCTACAGTTAAAATTAGTTAAAATTAAATAATAATTTTGTGAGTAATGGATGATCTGTAGATCGAGATTCGATTTTAGTGCAATAATACACATTTTTCTTCCTTTTACATAGAATAAAAACATTAAATATTTTTTACATTTTAACTCATCATCTTGTAATTTGAATTTAAACTTTTTGAATATGTGTCGATTTTAAATGGTTCATGGTCAAATTGCTGAGATATACTTCAGAAACGCTAACCAACTTTCTCTTGTTTTACAAGGCTAAAAAATGTAGTGATGTTATTTGAACAATTTTTATTTGGATAAATCAGATTCGAAAAATTATTTTATTTAAACCAAAAATTCGAATTTTCAAATATCTTAATTAGAAACTAAAATTTTTTTTAAATTAAGTTAATTATTCAAATAAAATATGATCCAAATTTAAAAGACAAATTATTTTTTGATTTGAAAACAAAATCAGTTAAAAAAGAAATCAAAAGTGCAATTTGGCTAAAAATTTGATTAAATGCACAAAAAAATTTTTGTAATTTGAAAAAGTGATTTATTTTTTGTTAAAATTAAAGTTAAATTCTTGAATATAATTAAAAAAATACTAAATGATAGAAACTCTTAGTTCTAGTCCAATGCCTTAAAATATCACGCCGTGTACCACACAATCAAAAAAACGTAACTAAAAGAAACGTTCTCCGCTTCATACTCATTCGAGACAAATTGATTTAGATGGTCAAATATACCTTTTTTGTAATTATTGTATTACTAAATATACATATTCTGGGTCAACAAAAATATGCTTAATCATATCTAAACCACCCACCCGGAATATTTAGAAAACAGTGACTATGATGAAGAAATGGAACAAGTAGTTTCGCATCCTATCAAACGAAAAAGAATTGAATTAGCGCTAGGTTTTATCTAATTGCTATTTGTCATAAGTGCTGCGTTGCCATTTACCATCGTCGATAATGAACAATTTAAACAATTCGTCAAAAACTGAATCCAACATATGAATTACCGGGTCGGTATAAATTGTCGAATGAGATATTGGATAGACAATACGATAATACAGTTGTTTTAATTAAAAATGCCTAGTCACATGCTTTGTCTATCGCAATCACGCTCGATTTTTGGACGTCGATTCAACGATACCCGTATCTTGGAGTAACATGTCATTTTATTGATGTAATTAGTTTTAAATTAAAATCGTATACATTGTGTGCCAAGCATTTGCCAGGACAACACATAACTGAGAACATTAAAGATGCTCTTTTAGAAATTTAAAAAAAATGGAACATTATTCCAAAAATAGTTGGTTTTGTTACCGACAATGCGTCAAATCTGGCAAAATTAGCAGAGTTTATCTCTCAAGTTGAACCTGAATTCTCGCAACTTCCTTCAATTTGGGTGTGCTGCACATATTTTAAATTTAATTATAAGACGCCTTTCTAAGTTGACGAGTTCTGTTGAATTTGAACAGGTCGACGAAATCGATTTAGATGTTGATTAAATAAATGTTCTTACGGCTAATGAAACAGAAATTATGAATAACTGTCGTGAAGTTGTAGCTAAATGTAGGAAAATAGCAACAAGTGTTCATCAGTCGAACATTCTTTCTAATCAACTTAAAAATGCGCAATTGGTATTAAATATGCAAAAGCATGAAATTTTACAAGACGTCTCGACTAGATGGAATTCCACTTATTTAATGGTCGAGAGAATTTTGGAACAAGCGGAGGCCATTAACCAAGCGATTCAAAGTCGTGAATGCAATAAAAAATTCGATGGCTTAAAAATATCAGACAGCTAGAAAGAATACATGGAAGAGATTGTTCAGGTTTTAGCATGCTTTTATGAAGCAACAGTTGAATTGAGTGGCTCAAAAAATGTAACGCTTAGTATGGTTTTACTAATTTTTGAGAGCCTCAAAACAGAAATAACGCTGTCAAAGCAAGACAAACCTCTAACTAGAGTATTGAATCCATTTAGTGAAGTGACAAATAAAGACTATTATGTATTTTGCACCGTCTTAAGTTACTGGAAGTGAAAGCAATGTATCACAAGTAACGAGTTGAAATGCTCTTGATGTAATGATGGACTGTAAGAGTTTTTATTTCAATATTTAATTTGTTTAAGCCTCTTGACACTTAAAACAATTCCGAACATATTCGCTACTTTATGCTGTCCAGACCAGTAAAAATTTATATTCGATTTTCCTAGCTGTTGTTGTCATTGCAAAATGTCCACCTAATTTTGAATCGTGCATTTGCCTAAGAGTATTTTTTCTCATCGTTAGAGGGACTACAAATTGATAACTTAACTGGTTATCAACCATTTTCCATTTTTAAGAGCATTCCATTTATTTCTCTTAATCTGCCCCATTGAAACAATATCTCCTGAGATCTCCACTCAAGCCTCCATTTTGTGGGCGATTAACAGATACATATTTTTCCATCTTACAACTGTTTCACTTACATTGTCTTGCAACTGAGGGTTAATATCATTTGTCTGAAACTAAATCAAATAGATGTATGGAATGCTCTCAATGATCTTATCGCCATCGTCATTCGTTCCTTCGTCTATATTAGGCAAACGCGAGAAACCATCGGCGTTCTCGTTCTTCTTCCCAGGTTTGTATTCAATTTCATATTTATCTTCACTTAATTTTATTATCCACCTTGCGTTTCTTGGTTGAGATTAGTGTAGGGATCCGTACAAGCGAACAATTAACCGGCCAAAAATTTCAGAAACCGTGACTATATCCGCATTAGCCGGAAAACCTTTAATCGGGCGGACATTTTTGGACCACAAAAATAAACAATCTTAAATATACGGGCGGTCAAAAAACCGGCGAACTATTTGAGGGCGGTAATGCTAATAATTGATAGGGAATAGGTTTCTTTGATCATTTCTTGTTGTAGTCTTTGTAGACCAGTTTAAAGAATTATATTGACTGTCGTAACCAAATCTATTCTGTTGATTGTTCACGTTTCTTATACCATTAGGGAAATTTTTCTAAATATGTCTTTCCTTATTACACAAGAGCATCTCATCGTTGGTTTTTGAACTTGTTAATTTGTCGTATAATTCCTATTTGTATAATTAAGATAAGCTCCATCGTTTGAATTATTTAAAAATTTTGAGTAATTGGACATATTTGATAAATAATCATTTACTTATTCCCTTGTGTCTCAACGCTGTTTTGTGAATTTCTAAAATGTTTATCCTGGCTTTGAAACATTATATTCGATATTAACTTGGGTGTAATTAAGTTTCTGATCCATCTTTCTGTTATCTGTCTTCCTGTTCCTTGATTAAACATATTTTTGTTTCGCTCTCTAATTCCACTTTATCCAAACGGTAAACCATTTTGTTCTCTAGATTTGAGTACCAATACCTCTAATTTTTGGTGATCCAATACAGCTAATCTTTCAGCCAATTTTCTGTCACTGATTCTTGTTAGGAATTTGCCTCGAAGAAAAATATCTTGTTCCCTAGGATTTAGATCAGGCAAAGCATTTCGTCCTAATTCCTGATGTACTGTCGCATTCTAAACTAGGCTTTCATTTAGCTCTTGGCCTCTTCGAACACTTATGATAAGTATGAAGGTAAACATGGTAAGAAGATTCTTGTCTTCTAAAAAGAGCTCTGAATTTGGTTTTTACTTCATCATATGACTGTTCGTTTATCAAAATATTGACTATTTTAAACGTTGTATCATCCATCAAAGGTCCCAACATATTCATCTTATCTCTTTCTCCAAAAATTCTATTTTAGTTCAAGATAATTATCAAATCTTGCTAGCCATATATCAACTTTTGTAACAAAGTAAAAACAGATGGGGCTCTTAAGCTTGCCATTATTAAACTCTTTTGGCTTATGCTTTTTCCGTTCAAATACTTTGTTGTTTCAGCTTCTTTATTCTACAATTGAAAAAATTTTATGGTTCCAATAATTGCTAAATGAAATATTTTTCTTATTGCTGAATGAAATTAGGTTCTTCAAAAATTGTTTTTCCACCTTGCAATTTTTTCGCTCATATTTTTAATCAAGCTTTTGGCCTTATATTTTACAAAATCACGCGTTGAAACATCACTCCACGATCTTTCTTTTCAACTATTTATTTTCTTAAGCAATCGGCAAACAAACAAAAAATAAGAAACAAATAGTGAGAAATTATTAGAAATATTAAGAAAAAATTTCGAAAGACTACATATCGAAAGTGTTTACCTCTATTATTAATAGTCATATCAGTTGACACTTGCGGAGTGAATCAAGTAGAAAAAGTCAAAGCTTTTCCGATTTCCGATCAGACCATTTCCCAATGCCATTAAAAGCAACTAAAAGACCAAAGTTTTTTTCCTCGTAATTCTCAGAATTGGTTTGATGATGACGAATTTATTTAGATGAGGTTTAATTAATTAGAGTAGATATCGAAATATATTAGGTTCCATTTAATTTATTAGTGTAGATATATATAATTATACTCAAAAGGAAATTTATTAGATGAAGAAAAGATATTAATTAGATGATGAATTGGAAATATATTGGTGAAGGTAGGAAATGATAGCCTTCAATATCGACTAAAACAATGAAAAACTAGAATCTATTTCCCTTCTTCCAGTAAACAATTTAGCCTTTTCAACCATCTCAAATGCTTAATTTCTGGCTTACCACTAAAATCAACTATTCAACACACCTGATACCAAATTTTATTTTTATTTTAGAAATCAACCTAATAGCTTAACCGCTGCCACCAATGTAGTAGAGGCCAAGTGTGTGAATAATAAGCTTAGTATTTAGTTAAACACTTTATTTAAATTAAGTTAAGAAATAACAAATGAATCTCTTTTCTATTTAAGTAACAAGTTATACTTATAGTCTGATCATATCATCATACTACAGATGGTTTAATAAATCTAAAACAAAATATCAATTGCCGAATCTAACCAACATACATGGAGAGTAATTTCTCTCAACAGGATGAAGTGTTGAAAAAAGATTTCCCAAAACAGAAAACAAAAAACTCAGAAACCAAAAATGAGTATAACTCCGACAAAAAACGATTTGTTTCTAATCGAAGAAACAATAGTTGCTCTGCTTTGAATTCTTTTAACATTCCCACAGTCAGACTTAAGAATTGGAGACCATACAGGCACCGCAAATTCCAAAAGAGGACGAACAAAAGTTAACTACAGAGATCTAAATAACTAAGAATCAGATCGAGCGAATGATTTCCTGATGCGATTTTCCGACATTTGATTTGCTTTGTTTCTAGCCTCTATCACTTAATTTTTACATTTCAGGTTTGTATTTGAAATAACTTCAAGGTCCTTTTCGGTTTCTGACGTCGATACTGCTTACCATTGAAAAAATTAATAAAATCTTTGTTTTTATGATCAAAATTAAGAAGATTAGTTGCACATGACTTTTTCTTGACAAATCCGTGCTATTCTTTAAATTAAATATTATTCTTATTAATAAATCTTCCATTTTGGTTCGTGCTTTCGATTATTTTGCTTTCTTTAATTAAATAGAAGTTAAAGACACATGACGAAAATAACTCGGCATTGATTTATTGCTTTTTTTAAACAATGGAGTAATATTTGCTGATCTGAATTGTATTGGAAGCAGACTTTTGGATAACGATATTCTGAAAATCAAAGTTAAAGGAAAAGTAAAGGCTTTGGACAGTTTTTAAACAATGACGGATGAAGCTTGTCTACACCACATATTTATTTTGATTCAGATCTTGTAATTTTTAAAATACAATTTCATAACTAATATCATTTGGTTCAACGTCAATATATTCTGACCAGTTTTCATTTAATTCTACTTCAGAAGGTGAAAGCTTACCATTGTTCAATAACAAAATCATCTTGAAAAAATTTATTTAGAATATTTGATATCTCTTTCGGATCTTGCATTTATTCATTGTTTGGCTTTTTTAATGCTTTGATTGATTATTTGATTAATTATTTTTAGATTCTTCTTAGCTTTTTCCACTAAATTTTGTTCATATGTTAGTCTGGCTCTTTTTATTTCTGATGAAAATAATTTACACATATATATTCTAAATATTATAACGTATAATCTTTAAATAGATTCATATCCTTGCAGTTTCATGAAAATTTCCTGTATCTAAGATTCCTTTTATTTTTAATAGAGCGATAATATACCAAACCACAAAAATGACTTAAGCGCGATCAATTTCGATCTACACAAGTCAAAGAAAGCAAGAATTAAAGAAATTTAATGAAATCTAGATATTCTAACTACAAGTTCAGCTGTAATTAATTACAATGATAAAAGATTCAAAAATACCAATTTACTATTTTTTCTGGTTACAGTTACAGTGCCGGAAATTAACTTGTCACATCATATCATATGATATCAGATGATTTTTTTCCTGATATCAGCTAATATCAGAAAAAAAAAATTTTTTACAATTTTTTACATAAAAAAATTCAAATTTTAATTCACCTAATATTATCTTTATCAATTGATTATAGCTGATATCAGCTGATATGAGTAAAGTTTAAAAAAATGATTTTAAATGATATCAGATGATATGATGTGACAAGTTAATTTCCTGCACTGTAACTATGGTCCTTTTTAATATTTCAATTTAAGATTTATCTTGATTCTCAATTGACGTTTTTTTAATTAATTCTTTCACTTTAAAAATCTAATATTTTATTTGATTTTTTCTTCATATTCGAATAATTCCACCAGCAATACAAAACGTTTACCAAAAAATAAAATATTTAAGTAGTATATTTAATTAAAACTTAATCTAGTTAACCATAAACGAAGGATAACAAAATGGTATGTGGACTTTATTTTAAGATCTCGAATTAAAATTAATAAAGAAGTAAACAATTATTTTTTTTTATTCAAACATAAGTCACATTATTTACAAAGATCTAATTTATTTTCAAAAAAAAAAAAAAGAAAAATTACAATAAAACAAATATCATTCAAGATTAAAAAATTAAATTATTAAAATAGACATTATTTTAACGTGACGTTGAGAGCAAAATTTTTTTTGTTTCGATTGATTAAAGAGTTTGAAAACGAATACTACAAATAATTTAAAGAAAATAAAGTTTGAACCAACATTTTTAAATTCTAATTTTTTTTCAATAATTTAAAAAAATAAAAATTTCCTCTTATTCAAAATTCTAAAATCAGCAATTTGGGTCCATCACTCTTATAAATTACTATCTCCATTTGAGCCGCTAAATTCGCCAAAAGTTTCACTTGAATTGGTACTTGAGTTTATCGAACACCCGGCTTCAAAGTGTACAATACTGTTGTGGGTTTTGTCTCTAGATTTCTTCCACTTATAGTAAAAACTTACTAAATTAGCATGAGTTTTATGGGGCAGCTTGATTTAACAAAAAAATTTTTTTTCAAATTTGATTAAAAAAATTCTATCTAACTTACAAGTTGATTTATTCGGTGAAAATTTTTGCCATAATACCAAATGCCTTGTTCAAAAAGCAGCATGTCTTCTTTGCTCCATAGGTTGGGATCCGCACTGCAGCTTCTGAGCGAGTCGATCGCCTTCTCCACATCGTACTCTTGGGCGTACAAGACAGAGATGGCATTTTCCAAGTTGAAATAGTTGATTTTAGCCAGCTCTTTGAGGTACGCGTCCATTTTAGGGCCGTCAATGTACTCGGACGGCACCCAAATGGCCGTCTCTTTCTCGATTATATTTTTTCTAAAATTCAGGTGTTTAGAAGCTTTTAAAATTTGCACATTAAGAGCCAACATGAAACAAGATTTAGTTTAAAAATCTTACGACTATAGTCACTCAAGTCTATTTGGTACTGGTCTCCGACTCGGATTTTGAAGTCGTCATATTGGTCATAGTACTCGCTGTGTGGTGATCGAGTACTTGTCTGCTCTAAGTTCGGCCCCGGATCAACCTGCTCAGGCTTTGTCTCAATATGCTCCCTTGCATTATAATTTGAATTCAAGTCGGACTCTTGGCTTTTTGAGAGGGCTAAACTACTCTGATCGTTCGGTATGTCAACACAATCCAGCATTTTTAATTGCATTTTTTGGCTAGCAAGCGATTTTTACACCAAAATACAAAATTTAAAATGGATGAAAATTTAATTTTGTATTCTATATGCTAAATTATTATAATTTTTGGCTAGCAAATTTATTAATTAACTGATTTTTATTGATTGAATGAAGTGTGCGTATAGAAAAAAGCCTATGTACGAGTAAACAGAGTGCTATGAACCTTTGCTTTATTAATTATGGAAATATGTGTTTGTTAATTTTGCACAGAAAGGTGGGCCATAATACAAAATTTTTGACATTGTTTGGCATAGACTGTTATTCAGACAAGACCAGTTTTTTTTTTGCTTCATGGCAAAAATGTTTAATTTAAGAAAGAAAAAAATTTTAAAGCAAAAAAAATAAAAAATTCAGTCCAAAGGCAATTTTTTCTCAATTTTTAAAATAAAATTTTAATTTTAAAGTTTTTTGAATTTTGAATTTACAAGGCCGATTTTCTATTTCTGTTAGAAAAAGAGAATAGCTTGACAATATTAAATATTTGGGTTTAAAAATAAATTAAGCTTTATTTAGAACTGATTAATAGTTGATTTAACATTTATTTTAATCACCAAATGAAAAAAAATAAATTTAAAAAATATCATTGAAAATAAATTCAGCTAAATTTTCTTTACATTTCACCTGCAATTTATGCTAATAATCAAATTAAATCATAGATGAATAATTTTTATTAGTATTTTTAATTATTTCAGAACAAAAGTAACAAAATACTCCAATAACTCATAATTGTATTTATTGGGAAAATATCCTGTTTTTTTTTTCACTAAAATTTAATTGTTGATCTAAATTTTTTTAATTTAGATCAACAATTAAATTTTTTAATTAAAAATTAGAAAATTGTAACATAAAATTTCAAAGATTCAAAAAAACATTTTTTGTATTTTATTAATTTTTTAAATATTATGGAATTTTACTTTTAAATTTTACCAAAAAAAACTAATGGAAATATATGTTTATTGATTTTGAAAGGTGGGATTTAATACAAAACAAAAAATGGACCCTTCACCTGTCAAACATTAGTTAATCTTTTTTAAGTCCTTAATTGATCATTACAGGAAAGAAAGAAGAAATAGTAAGATAGCAATTACACAATGGAGTCAGGTTTTCGACAAACTATCAATACTTAAACATTTTGTCCCTATCATTACTAACAATTTGTCTGTTTTAATTGTATTTTATATTATATTTTAACTTATTTTACTCTTATCTTATTTTTTTCTTTATATTCTTATTTTATTTTATTTTTAAATTTAAAGGAGCTTTAGCTCGGCACAGTTAAAAAAAAATAAATAATAAATTTATCCAGCTCAACCTTTTCTAGGACTAAAAATCTTACTCCTTTCAACATAATTTACATGAGACCCTTCACAATGATTTAAATAAAGAATATACAAGTTTTTAGTGAAATTTTTACCTTACTTTACCGACCAATACTAGAAATTTTGCAGCACATCCTGACGTTTTTTAATTTAACTTAAATGTTTTCACTTATTTTTTATTTGAACTGTTAATTTTATTGTAAAAGCTTTTTAATTTTTTTAATCTAAAAAGCTAATGCTTTACAAATAAAAACAAATAAAAGGTAAAATTAATCTCTTAGAAGTAAAAATTATAGGAATTTTAAGAAAACTACTGATGATACAAGATTCATATGATAACATTTTTTATAAAAAACTATTTAAAAGAAATACTCTCAAAGAATTTTTTTTATTGAAAAATTTTATTAAAAAACTTTAAAATATAGAGTTTGATTAAACTAAATCGAATATTATTTTTTAAACAGATTTTAAATTAATTTTTTAGATTATTGTCTGAATAAATTGAAACTAATTCGTCTCATAGATATATACATTTTTTATGAAATATTTGTTCTATGATTTAGTTTTTCTGGGAAAAATAATTCTAAAAATTGAACGTTCACCAATCTATCCTTAATTTCTTATAAATTTTTCAATCTATTTTCAAGATATTTTTTGTATTTTTTAGTCTAAATGAATTTGAGTAAAATTTTTATTACTAGAAATAAGAGAAGGATATTTTTCAGAAAGAAAAAGATTCCATTTATCATATATCTGGCTTAAGAATTATAAGGGATCATGGAGTACCATAAGAAAAAAATATTGAAATCAAAATGTTACAAAAATTAATAAAATTAAAAATTAATCGCTTATGATCAGTTTGAAAATTAAAAAAAAAGAGATTCTTAAAAATATTGTCTCTTAAGCTATACGATCTTTGTTGGTAGATAAAAAGAGATCAAAATTTATCAATATCGAATATAATAGCTTTTTGGTGCAATGAAAGTAAAATTTTCAGTTATAAAATAAAAATCAAATCGAATAAAAAAAATATTTTTTATCAAAAAGGATCTCTCTGAAATTTTTAAAAACTGTTCTAGTAAATTGCACACTCATTATGAGCTTAAATTAAATAGGTAATTAAAAATAAAAATTTTATTAGAGAATTGATCTATTTCTACGAGCCGAGTTAGAAAAAAAATATAAAAAAAGCAAATTGTCAGTAAAACAAATTTGTCAAAATTGAATTTAAGCATTCCATTTTTGCCAAATTATTAGTTTCAAACATTACTTTGTTTTTAAGATATTTTTTAGCATTTCAAAATTATTAATTGATTAATTGGAAATGTAAATTTAAAAATATTTATTTAATAAATTAAATGATTATTTTATGGTTTTATAGCTTGTTCTAGACCAGCCATGTGCTTTAGTTGAACGCCAAATTCATCTAAATTTAAATGGAATTATTTATTTAAAAAAAAGATTTTTTTTTTAAATTTTACTTTTGAGAATTTCAGAAACATGGTAAATTTGGTTTCCTTGAACAGACAAAATAAACTCATTTGAATTTTGAGTCGCTCCAAGAGGTTCACTAATTGAAACACTGCATCCAATCTCTTTGCGCAAAATGTTCTGCAAATAATTTGAATCAAGATCAAACTCACTCAAATTATAAACATTGGTGACTTTTTTATTGCCACCTCTAGATTCGAGTTTAAATTCGATAGGATGAAATTTTCCCTTTTTAATTACGGCTTCCTGTTCACGTTCAATTTTGTCAGTGTAAATTTTTTTTATTTGATGCATTTGTCCCATTCTGGAAAAGATAAGCGCAAAAAGCTCATCAAATTTAATCTTTTCAACCTGTTTATTTTTTACAAAAATCTTATTAAGCAGCTGATCTATAAGCACTAGCCTTAAACAAATAATTAATATAAATGCAAAAATATAATCGCAAAAAAATAATCGCAAAAAATACTTTGGATTAGAGGTATCTTGAAGATTATTATTTTTGATATAATTCATTATATATTGTCTAATATCTCCCGCATTTACTACGTCACCACGCTTGTATGTGCTTTTGAAAATTTCTTCACTATTACCATCCACTTTGTATAACTCAAAGACTTCGAAATATGCTTTCACATTTTCTTTAGAATCTTGCTCATCTTTTTGTTTTAACCATTCTGGTTTTTTTAAAAATTTTATCCTAAATCACAAAAAAAATGATAAAAAACCTGATTAAAATCTAAAAATAATAAATTACAATTCATTTTCTTTATTAATTTCAGTTATAGACAAAACGCCCTTTTGGTCCTTTAGCTTAATGCATCCTTTTGATTGCATTTCTTTTAAAAAAACACTTATTTTCTTGAAACGAGTTTTTTTCAAATCATATTGAAGATCAGGTGGGCTTGAAATTCAAAACAAATAATTTTTTTTATTTATATCAATTAATTCTTACCAACACGATTGAATAATTTTCATAAAAGTACTCACCACAATAGGAAATTTGATTTCTTTACTTTTGAATTTGCAAGCCGCAAGAAACGAGTTGGTTAAAATTTCCTCGTGATCTACCAAGATCTCCTTGGACTCATCTAAGCTTGTAAGCTTACTCGTTTCATCAGTTGTTAAATTTTCCAATTTTTCCTCCAAAACATGTTCATCCTTTTCGGTTTCTGTGTTCTCCAATTTTTCTTCATTTTCACGAATTTCAGTTTTTTCTTCACATGTACCTGAAATCATTGGTGGCTCTATATTTTTATCTCCCTGAGCCCATAAATTATCAAGATAACAATGAATCATATTTAAGCATTTTCCTCTCATGGCTCTCATATACATATCTTCACCGGATATGTTAGCTTTACCGATGCCTACTGGTACTCTTTAAAAAATATAATTTAAAAAATATAATTTTTTTCTAGAAATATTACTCATTTCCTCGAATGCATACTGCACACAATTCATTTTTTTCAATATGTTTAAAAGTATATAAATTCAATGGCTGGGTAAATATCACACCCGGAAGCATTAGGTCTTAAATAAAATATACATAAAGTCATTTAAACTTTTGGTCTCTCTTGTTTTAATGTCATTTAATAATGTTTCTTAATCATGCCTTCTAAAATCCATTTATAATGTAATTATTTTCAAATTTTGCCTTTAAAAAAGATACTCTAAATTTGTAAATGAAAAAAAAAATTTAAAGCGTAAATTTTGTAAAATATTTTAAATCATTAATATTTAAAATAATACAAAAAATCATGTTTAAGATAAACTTTTAACATTTATGGTTGATTCACGATATTTTTTAATAAAGTTGATGAAAAAAATTCTAATTTTGGTTTAAAGTTTATTTAATCTCCGAGAAAAAAATTAAATATGATTGCCATTTTAATTTTAATGATTTGCTAATGCATATATCACTTTTCAGACTTGTAGAGTCATTGCGGAGACTAGATTCGAGTAATAAATAGTAAAAGTTTTTATTAGTTTTTATTAGCGAGGTTTAGGCCTGAACAAGAAAAGTTTTAATTTGAAATTTTTATTTTAGTTCTTTGTTAAAATTCAATGTTCAGAATATCTTCAATTTGATATTTTAATTTTTTTTCTTAGACTATATAATATTGATTACAACTAATTACATAAAAACAGAGACCAGCAATACTTGTTTCAAACACTTACCTGCACCGTTAACTAATTTTCCGAATACTTCTCTGTGTGTGTAGAACTTTGGCAAAATGTTCGGAAACTTCCATAGAAAATAGACTTAAAATTTTTTTTTTTAAATTTTGACATCTTCAAGTTTATTTTTACCTGACGGTAGGAGCTGATCATCTTTATCGAATTTGAAGAAGTACGGAATTTTGTCTATAAAATAAACTACCATGTCAGTGGAATCATGAGTGATTATTTTGGTTAATATTATCTCGCTATCTTTTACTTTTATGATATTTTTTAGTTCATTTTCGTCAACTAATGGGAACTGTTTCAGAATTTCTTTTATTAGATTTTTTCTTAAAAATTAAAAAATTTGAGTTTTAATCATTTTTTTTACTTAATTTAAAGGCAATTTAACAAAAAAATAATAGCAAAACTTGCTTTTATATTATAAAAACATATTAACCTATTAATTTTGTTATTTTTCAATTATTTACTGATTAAAATGATTCTTTTAAAAATTTTAAATTGTTGGAAATGGAACTAAAATTAAAAAATTTAGAACATTTTTTTGAAGATAGTCTAAAATTGAAAAAATTAACCCCAAAGAGATAAATAAAAGTTTAAAGTTTGCTTTGGTAATAGCTATGTTTTATTTGTTTAAGAAGAATATTAAAAATCTTTATTTGAAATAAAACTCTTTTCTAATATTTATAATTACAAAAATACAATGTTTCAATTCCTATTCAGTAATCAAATTTAAAAACTAGCTAATTAATTTGGATAAAAATATTAACGAAAATACCAGAAAAAAGCTTTTCGAAACTAAAGATAAAAGTTAAAGAATACTAAGTCTATTTGATTTTGTCTAAAAATCTACAGAAAAGTTTTTAAAAATTTAGAAGTTTAATGGTTAAATATCATTAAAATTTATCAATGAAGCAAATTATATTCAAATATTACCCTTAAAAATTGAAATAAAGCAATTATTGATAAAATAACAAAATTTATAAAAAAAAACAAAAATCAAAATGTTAAACTCTTTCATTTAAAAGTTGACAAAAGGAGAAGCCTTGACTAATCAGTGTTCTTTCGAATGGTGCTTTGAATGTCACAATTCTGGACTAACTGACTCGATAAAAAACTATGTTTACCTACTCGAGTTTTGTATGTTTAATAATCATTACCATTTTTATGTAAAAAAAAAACTGAATTTTTACTTAATTGTTAAATAGATATTTAATTGTCTATTAAATTTTTCCTTTTTTATATTTAATATTATATTTCAATTTGTCCATTGGACTTAAACTTTAATTAAATAAATAAAACAAATATAAAATTTAAAGCAAATATTTTTAAGGACTAAAAAATTAACTTACTTTTCTGAAGATTTTATTTGATTATTTGATCTAATCTTTATATCCTTTGCAAACATGTTTGTTTATATTAATCTTAAAATATTTAATTTTTTTATGTTTTTTTAAATTTTTTTAAGATTTTAAATTCTTAATAATTTTCACTTGATTTAAATGAACAAAAAAAAACTAGTAAATTTTTTATTTCAACAAATAATCAACTAAAAATATTTAATCAAAGATAAAATTAGATCAGACGAGTTATAGATAACTTTTACCAATTTTTATGTACTACTCTTTTTCGCCTACCCCCACCTTTGTTTTTGTGAGAAAACTTTTTTCTAGAATCAAAATTAAACTTCTTATTTCCTTGCTTTAGATAATTTTCGATCGAAACCTTAAGATTATTGTCACAAAACAAACACGCAATTGTTGAGGTTTGTCCATTTTCCAGCGGAGTCTTGTCTTTATGATAAACAATTTGCAACATCGGTGTATCACATTGATCACACAAATCATCCGAAACATCGGCCTTTATAATTGTATCTGGCAGGACTACTATCAACCTACACAATTTATTATTGCAAATGACCCGAAACTTTGGCGGAGTAGTATTGTCAAATAACATGAGTCCCGTTTGACATTCAAAACATTTTGACAGTGCATTTGAAGTGAATCCATGAGTACAAGTCGGATGTGAACAGTTGATGCATCCATCACCTTTTTTCATGTCATCAAAAGGAGGGTTATTGAAGCAGTAGGGACAAAATGGGTGGTTGAGATTTTTGTTTATAGAGTTAATCAAGAGCTCAAAGTCGTCCAGTGGACACTTTAGCTCTCGGTATAATTTAATGGTTCCATTTTGAGGCAAATTATAAGTATCCTTGCAGTATTCGCAGTACAAACGCTGCGGTTTACTGAGAACCAGCTTCATGAAGCGTCTGCATTTGCCACAACGACTCATGGGTTTGCCGGTGGCCGATAACGATGAAAAAGAGTCCTCGAAAAGCGAGTCCATAAAGAGAATATTCTGAACAAAAAAATGGAATTTTTGCTCGAATATTTTAAGAGTGTGCTTCAGAACATCCAGATAATTGGCCTTACCTAACGCAATTAAGTTCAGTTGTTCTTCAACTTGGGATCTCATTTTTGGCAAGCAAAGTTCCGGGTCAATTCGCTGATAGCCATGAACCAAAACTACACCCAAATTGGTCGGCACCAAACGACGATCTCTCTCCAATTTGACATAGTTACGCTCACAAATGTTGTTTATGTGAACTGGAATGGACGCATCAGTACCAATGCCATTTTTTTCCATCAAACCGATCAATTCACTTTCGGTCAAGTAATCCGGTGGATTTGTCTGCTTTTCAAGAACTTTTATCTGAAATAAAATTATAAAGAATTCAAAAAAAAATCTTTTTAAATTTTGTCAAAGTACATGTCCGATTTGGACTGATTCCCCTTTTTTCAAATTAGGTATTTCTTTGAAATCGATCTGCTTCCAAGGCATTAAATCGGTCCAGCCGTTTTCAATCGTATTTTTTCCACAGCATGTAAATTCTTCGTTTTTTATTCTAAAAGTGACTGTTAATTCTTCATATTTACAATCACGTGAGACCTTTTAAAGAATATTTAATAATTTTTTGTTTAGTAATTTTAGTCTAAAAATTATACAGTAGCCAAAAAATGCTTTGTTATAAACTCATACAGACGCCATAAATCGCCTGGTAATTGTTCTGGTGAAGCAAATGACGTTGGAGTTATAGGTGGATGGTCACCCTGGTCCTTTTAAAGATTCAAAATAGATTAAATTTTTCTAAAATAATCAAAATCTTTTATAACTAGGGCAGATTATCGTTTCATAGAAAATTATCACATTAATGTTTTTTTCATAGAAAAATTTACCAGAAATTTTTAATTACAAACGATTAAAAAGTTAAAACAATTTAACTGAAACTGAAAAAAAAACAATCGTTCGAGAAAGGTTTGATCCTTAAGATAATTAAATTAATAAATTGATAACCTTTCTATTATTTAAAATCGATTCTAAAAACTTGCTATATTTATATTTATTATTATTATTATTTTTATTATTATTGGCGACTGTGGTAGTAAGCAAGCTCTATTCCCCTCGCGCTCCTTTAGAGGCACATGCGTGTCATTGTTGATCCCCTGCCACCCTTTCTTGTTCTGGGCTAGCTGCTCCAACTTGCGAAGATCAATACAAGACTAATTATAATTTACAATTAAAAAATTTTAATCAAAACTTAATCAATTCAAACTGATTATAATCAAAACTAGTTTTATTGAATTAAAACTTAATTTTATTACAATCTCAGTGTTTTAGTTAATTTTTAAAAAGTATATATTCTATTTGAATAGTCTTTAAAAAATTTCTTTAAATATTCTTGATAAAATTAAAAACCACAATTGAAAATTAAAAAAAAATAAAATTATTATAATCTAAAAAAATATTTATACAATCATGGGATCCAAATAAAATTCAACTGGAATATAAAATTTAACAACCATGTATTGCTAAAGTTGAAACTGAGATTTTAAATTTGAAAATAACTTATTTTCAAATTTTAAATCTCCTTTGATAGATTTTATCTTCATTTTTATTATAAAACACTTTAACAATATGTTCCTAATATCTATTATTGAAAAGTTGCATGTTCATCAATGTCAAAAAGTGTTTTTCAAAAATAGATCAAAATTTAATCTCCAAATTTAAGAATACTCTGCTTATATGGAGGATTTCTGAAAATAAAGATTATTAGAGACATCTTAACTATGAGGCAACAAATTTATGGCTAGCAATTTATAGCAAATATGATAAACTTTGCCAAAAAGAGAAAAATTAAAAAAAATTAAATGCAAATTTTTTACGAACTTTTAAAAATTTAAAGTTGCGTGAAAAAATATCGAAAAAGTGAGTGAAGCATTTTCAATTGAACAATTGTTATAAAAAATAGGAAATGTATGAAAAAATAAAATTAAGTTTTTAGAATCCGGTTAAAATGATTTTTAAGATAAATAAATTTTAAAAAGATTAAAATTTAGGTAAAATTGATACAAAATTTTTAATTTATATAAAATTTTCTGTTTCTATACAAATTTAATCGGATAATAAGAAAATTATATATATATTTTCGTTAAAAAACGCAGATTTTTCTAAAGAGCTAAATTATAAAAATAGTTTTTCAATAACTTTAAAACATTCATATTTTTGTTTAGATAGAATTTTTTAAAAGTTATTACACAGTACTAAAGCTAACTTATAATTTATTCAATTAATTTCTTCTTTTTTTTCTAAATATTCTTTTCTTCTTCTTTCCTTTAAAAATGTGATAAGAAGAGGAAAATTTTAAATTAGTTTTGGTTTGTATTGTATTTAAAAAACAAGTAAAGTTAAAGATTAGTTTGTTTACGGTGCTCAGATTTAAATTGAATCGAAAAGTTAACTAGATTAAATTTAATTCAAAATTTAAGTTGAAAAAAGTTCAAAAAATAAGAACAAAAACTCCAAATTTGATGAAATAGGACAAAAAAAGAAAGTAAAAATGTCGAAAAGATAAAATATCGTTTAAGAATAAAAATAAAAAAATAAAGCGTTTGTTTTATCAATATAATAAAAAATAATAGATCTCTTCTTATATGTCAAAAATTTGATTGATCAAGATTTAGTTAAGTATCAGGATCTTTTAAGGTAATCACATAGTTTGATATTTTAAATTTTCTAGAATTTTTATTTTGATGTTTTTTTAAATAACTAAATTTAATTTGATCCCAACCAACCTTATTCAAATATTTTTAAATATATTTAGATTTAAACTTACGACTCCTTTTCTTGGATTAACCATTCGTCCATTGAGCAAGTCTTGGGCGATCGAACCCCAACTCGAACTTTTAGTCTGTTGAACTAAAACTTCTTTAAAGTTAAAATTTGCTGCATAGTTAGTTGTTTCTGTTCTTGGATAGCTTATATAGCCTTGAGTGTAAAGCTTTTCGGCAATTTGCATTGCGTGAATCGGACTTATACCAAGACCAGCACTTGCAGCTCTGAGCATTTCTACCGTGTTTAAAGCTATAGGTCGTTGTTTGGATTTTTCTTGTAAATGAACATCAATAACCACAGCTGAGCTTGTTTGTTTTAAATCATTATAAAACATGTAAACAGCATCTTTGTCAAAAAGATGATTTCTTGACCATTTCACACTAAAGCTTTGTCCAGTTTGTGCATGCTGTAATTCGGCGTCTAAATACCAAAAAGTTTCTGGCTTGAAAGATTTTATTCTGTCCATTCTGTCCACACAAAAAGTTAAAGTCGGAGTTTGGCATGGTCCATACGAAACCAAACTGCAGTCCAAGTCACCATATTTTCCTTGAAAAAATCGCGTTTGAAAACGAGTAAATGCGCAACCAATTCTCAAATCAAGTTCCTGTCTTGCATCTACTGACAGTGACTCATTTTTGTTTGGTTTTACTAGATTGTTCATCGCTCTTTTTATGTCCTGGTCAGTTATGGAACTAAAATGGGCTCTGAAAACATTTCTCTTTTTAAAAATCGATTAAAATAAATTCATTTGAAAAAAACAAATTTTACACTATCACCAGGTCTGGCAAGAACATGATTGACACTGTCGATTACTTCAAAGCATATATTTTCACCTTCTCTGTCACAGTCAAGCCAAAGCACTAAAAAATCAATTCCTCTAGCTTCTTTTTCAAGAAAAGCTGGCATCTTCAAATTAGGCGTCGCTTCTTTTTTTAGAGTTTCAGCAGAAAATAATTCAGACTTTAAAATTTTAAAAAGGAAATTAAAAATTAAAAAAATTAAAATTAAAAAATACAGGATCAGTTTTGTCCCAATTGTTGTATTTAGAATCAAAATCCAAACTCATTACATGTCCACAAACTGATGTCATCTTAAATCGGACTTGATTGTTCATAAATTTGCCTGACCATTCGTGTATACTGCATGCATTGTTAAATCCTTTTCGAGAATTCATGTTATTGTTAGATAGAATTTTGGCTATACTTTGGGCCAATGATGGTTTTTCGGCTACCATTAAAACTATCATTTTAAATTTGAATCTTTTTTTGTTTCTAAAATTTTTAATTATTAAGACAACTTTTTTCTAATTTTGTAATTTTGAATAAAATTTTAATGTTTCAATTTCAAGTTACCTTTTAAGCAGATAATTGCTTTGAAATTTTAAGCTCGAATATTAATCATCTTTAACTGATATCTGTTTATTTTGGATTCAGGAGTTATTTTTCTATTATTTTTTGTATTTTCAGAATTTATTTTCTACCATCAACTGGATTTAAAATTAAATATAATTCGATTGTTTAAATTAAGAAAGAATTTTTGTTATTGCTGGTTTAATGGTTTTACTTTTTTCACCCGAAGGAAACATGGATTGGCAATGAAAAGCAAAAATAACATAAGTACCGCCAACTGTTATTTTGTGTCCTTTGGTGTATGTTTGTGATGATTTCAGTTAAATAAAAACTAATTATGTTGACAAAGATCTTTCGCTTTGGCTAGGTTTTATTTTATTAAGAGTATTGTACGAATTTACTTAGAAGAAGACGGGTAAGATAAAATTTTAGTTTACCTTACCCGTCTTGTTAAAATAAATAAATAATAACGTTGAAAGATTATTATTTATCTTTCAACTTTCAATGATGCAATTTTCAATTTAATTTTTCAGATTTTCTAATAAAAATAAAAAGGACATTTAAGGCCTAAAACCGAAGATTATTTTTAATTTTTATAAAAACAGATACGAAAGGTGAATTCTACGCGTCAAGATACATTATATTATACATGAGTAAAATTTTTAAATTTCATTTACAATGACAGTACCATGATTTGATCAGATCTTTTTTATCCAGCTTTTCGCATTAAATAAAAACAGTTAAAATTGTTTGACTGGAATTTATTTTGACTCAAATTATATTAAAGTCTAATTTTTATCAATTCGAATTCAAAATTACCACTTTATTTAGCACTCAAAGGTCCGGTTTTTACTACTTTAAGGATCAAAAAGGTTCAAAAAACCTCTTAAATTAGAATTTCTATTTAGTTAAAATAGAAAATCTATTAAAATGAAATTTAATTGATTTGATAGATTTAATAGGATTATTAGATATTATAAAGTATTTACTGGACGTAAGTGACATGTCACTATAAACGAAAAAATGTTTGTTGGGTGACCACGAGTCAGTCAGTTTTATTAAATTAAAATAAAGAAAAAGTTTTGAAAGCTGCCCGATACACGGAATACAGCTTATATTTCACTGCCATGTTGTCGATGTGGATCTTCATTTGACATGGGCGGGAATCTAAAATAAAAGGTAGCAGAGAAGCCGCCGCTTCATTAATTAGAATGGAGTCAGTGGGAGCTACGACTGAGAAATCACACCTTGCTAAAGTCCTGATGTGCCAAATAACCTAAATTGTTTAATTTACTTTAATTTTTCCTTTAAAATTTAAAAAAATTTTATTTTTATTTAGGTTTAAGAATTTGGGTCGATTTTTTTTTAAAAAAAAATTTAAATGAAGACACAAAACTTAATTTGGAAATTTAAAAAAGCAAATTTTTTTTTCAATTTAAATATTACATCGCATTTTAGAACAAAGTTAACAAAGTATCTAATAAATTTTCTGAGTTATGAAGACTGTTAATAAGTTAAAAAGTCGATTAAAATTTAATATTTGGGTGAAAAAAAACAATCAATTCTAGGTAATAATTAGTTTTGTTTTATCGATTTTAATCGTCAATTAAAAAAGTCTAATTAGGAAAATTTGCTGACAAATTGATCAGATCTATGAGTATAAGTTAATGACTTGAACAAAATAAATTCGAATTCAGCAATATTTTTAGTTAAAATTATTGAAAAAAAAAGGAAAAATACTTCAATTTACTTTTGAATTATAAAACTTATAAACTAACAAATTAAATTAAATTTCAATTAAACACTCATTTTTGCCATATTTGAAAATTTTATAAATAATCTAGTCGACTAAAATGAAACAAATTCAACTTTTATAAGAATTTTTTTATGGTATTTTTAATTTATTTTTACCAAATTTTATAAAAATCAGAAAATTAAAGCATTTCAAGTTATTAATATGAATTTTTGGCTTTAAAATTTACTTTAAAAAAAACACTTAAATAACATCGCCAGTGGACCAAAAATAGGACTAGCTTTAATTTTTTATTTAACATATTTTGGTTTGTGAATTATTTATCACCAAAAAATTTTCTGTTTATAAAAATATAAAATTTAAAAAAAAAATAACTCAAAGTAACATATAAGTTAATTTAGTCGTTCTTATTATTATTCTATTTTAGAGGCAAAACTAATACATGTTCTTTTTGCATCAAATCGTGCCTCTAGTGTATTTTGTCAAAGTTACAAGCCCTTGTAAGTTGATAACTTTCACTAATAAACTAAATTTTTACATTATAAATGGTCATTTTGACTTTTTTTTATAAATTTTTATAAAGTAAAGAAGTGTTACCATGACAACCAATATAAAGAATAAACCTCTATTTTATAATTTTGTGTATTTTCAAAGCACATACTTACTAAAGCCAGAAACAATTTTTTGCCAAACAGTTTCTCTAAGAAATATTCACCTTAGCAATTAGCTTTTTTACTACAATAATTAATAAAAGATTTTACAGGAAATCGATTAATGAAATTTTAAAATGGCATTGAAAAACATCGAGAGGCCTGATAGCAAATGGAGTTACTGCTTGGATAGGCTTTTCGATCCGGAAGAACTTTATTATACTCCAATGGATGAGCTTTTAAAGCGATATAAAAAGCGAAATCTAATGTAAAATTGAGGAATTAAGTGACATAGTAAAATTTTAATAAATTAAAATTTTAGACCGGGGCGTATGTTCAATTTGGCTAAAAAATATGGTAACGTGCCCGAGAAGCGAACCAGAGTCATTCAGGCGCCTCAGATGGAACGAGCAGGACAAAGAATATTTGGAACAGAAAATTTCTACTACCCTCCACCTAAAGTTTATTTTTGCTCTAAACCAAAAGTAGATTATTAAAATAGCTTCATCTTGATTTGAGTCTGAGATTCTTAAAAGGAGTTTGTCAAAGATCAAACAAGTACTAGCTCAAGTGAAGAGGAAAATAATGAGAATTTAAACTATGCAAATTGGATGAAGAAGCGAAAAAATTTACGCGACGGTCTTAACAAGCTGGATTTAAATTCAAATTATTTAAAAAATAAGAAAAATCTAACCGAGGTTGAAAAAAGAGTTCTGCATTCAATGATTTATGTAGATAAACAGATTCAGACGGATCCATTGGTAATTTATTCTTTTTTAAATTTTAAATAGAAAATTAACGTAATTATCCGATTAATAATTTAGTGACATGTCACTAGAAAATGAGCACTGGTTTTAGAAAAGAGTAATGTTCAATTTTAATGACATGTCTTAAAAAATGAATAAATTTGACCATGTTAAAAAAAACATCCGTCTTTAACATAGTTAAAAAACAAATTTAATTCAATTTTCATTTTTTAAAGAATTTTGTATAAGCTTTCACAATTGTTAATAGTTTTAAAATATGTTCACTTTTTATTACATGTCACTAAAATTGAATTTTTATTTTTTTTTTAAAACAGTGCTCAATTTTGAATAACATGTCACTAAAATAGAGTACTCTATTTTAAAAACATGTCACTCAATTCGGATGATTACGTTAAATACTTTACTTTTGAACTTTTTGAATTGGATTGAATCAATTTATAGCTATTTCTTAAGCGAACCTTAAGCCTTTGAGCATTTGCATAAAAGTCAGGAAAAAAAGTCTGAAAAAGTCAAAAACAAGTCACAGTATGACTTGAACTTGAACATTTTGTCAAGTCTTGACTTTGACTTGTTTCAAAAATTTAATTTCATTTTTAAGCTATATTCAATTAAAAATTATTTTTTTGGTGTTATTTGTTTGGTGAAAGGGTCCTTAATGTGAGAAGGGTACAAAAATTGTTCATAAAATTTAAATGCGATCATTCCAGACTTTGGAGCAAAAATTTATATGAAATTCAATTAGACAAGAGATTCTGAGAAAGGTCTGACTGAACAACATACCTAAAAATCTTTTCAACACACTTCAACTCTTAAATATACTTAATTCTGATAATTATAAATGTTATGTTTAACGTTCTAAATTCTTATTATCTTAGTCATCTATTTTAGAAAATAATATTTAAATTTTTTAAAAATTGACAAAGTTCAAATACAATGTTTTAGTCAACTGAGTTTTACAAAAAATTTTAAATGAAAAAAAAATATGAGATATAGTTAATCCTTTATCAAAGATTTTCTTGAATCCCAAAAAGAGTTAAAAAAATAGTCTTTATTTTTATAAAATTTGCCTTTTTTAATATTTCTCTTTAATATTAATTTTTTTTTTACAGTGGTGATTTGACACTTGGGTTTTAACGAAAATTTACGTAAAAACCCTACGTAAAAACTTAATTTGAAAACATTTTTGAGATTAAAAAAAATACTTTTATCTTTTTTTATTTTGGCAAAATTTTGATTTGGAACTTTTTTTTTTAATATCTTAATATTTAAAACCCAAATGTGTGGAAAAAAGTTATATACTTACGATAACTAACTTTAATATTTGAATATAGTGCTTTTATAATTGTCTTAGTCCATTTTTTTAGATTACATAATATATATTAATTTTTTTACAACTTAAAAATATATTTTAATTAAAAAATTAAGAAAAGAAAAAAAAATTCAAATTCATTGAAATTCATTCATTCAAGTTTTTCTTACAAGAAATGTTGTTTGTACAGTATGTCCCAAAAAGTTAGAATCAAGTTGAAAAAAATAAAAATATTGTTAAATATTTTTGCAATTAAAAAGATCGTTAATTATGAATTTTTTTCAAATAGTAGCTTTTTTAAAGTAAGACTACCTAAAAAACTCACAAAATAGAGAAAAAATGGGTAAAAATAAAATAACTAATCAACAGAGATGGCAAGTTGCATGTTTATTGAAAAGTCAGACAAAAACTGAAAGAGAAATAGCCGAGTTAACGAAATAATGAACAAAAAAACAATAAAATAGAAAAAAAGCTTACTTTTTGTGACATACTGTACATAAATATTCATTGAAACATTTAATCAACATTAATGAAAAGAATATTTTAAAATCAATTTTTAATAAGAATTTTTCAATATAATAAATAAAATAAATCAATCAATTAAATATTCAATCCTAATTTCTTTATTATTTTGGCAGCGGAGCAACAGATAAAACCTTGTTTTATTTAATATTTAAAATAAATGGCTTTGAGTAATAAAACTCCTTTCGCCATTGGTATTTAAAATTTAAAAAAAGTGTCCATAAAAAAGTTATATTAAATTAATTAAATTAATTTGAATTTGAAAGAGAAATTTGAAATGTTACAGAAAAACAGCTGTCCATTGTCTCATTTGAGACTATACAAAGGAGGGTTTTAAGTTCAATGCTTCTTGAGCTTTCAACAAAAATATCAATATAATCCTGTATCCTGTAAAAGTAATGAGTATGTTAAACTTTTTTTCATGTACTTTTCAAGCAGAATTCTGAGTCTTGACTCAACTCTTTCCTATAAATGCATTATTTATTTATTTATTTATTTCAATTAACGCCAAACGACGATGAAAAATTGTTATGAATTAGTAAAAGTAAAAGTCCCATGGACAAAAAAGAAAATATGTAAGACAAAAAAAGATTATGAAATGATTTGAAAAAAAAAAAAAAAAAAAAAAAAAGTTTCGATTATCTTATTATTTATTTTAAAATTACAAGTCGAGTCAACTTCAGTTTCTTCCAATATTAACCGTAAGTCTATTATTAAAATTTATCATTTATTTGATTTAAGCCAGATAGGCAGAATTACATAAGATAAAAAAGTAAAAATCTATAAAATTAAGAGTTATTTACATTTGATTCTTATTATTTTATCTATAAAATTAAGAATTCATAAAAATGATTAGTTCAAATATTCACTTTGTTACTTTTGATTAAATATGAGTAAGAAAATTAAGAAATTTATGCTGAGAAATTGATTATTTTACGCTTAGGAACTCATTTAGCTCGTCGCTTGCTTCTTGACCTATATTTAATAAATGTACAGTGTTTTTAACCTCTTCAGTTCCAATAAGTAATTTAAATTTCCCATCTATCTCTTTAGTTGCTTTCTGACTCGATGTGTATATTTGTTCGATATCATTACTCTTGTGCTTATTTACCATCTCAGCGACTATTGATTTCTTGTTAATACCTCTGCTTTTATTTTTCGATTGCTCGATTACTTGTTCGATTATTTTCCGCGTGTACTTGTTCTCGATCAGATTGCGGTAGTACCCATTTTTTAGGACGGCCAATCTCTCATTTACCTTATTTAAACCTAGCGCGGCTAAGAGCCAAGTACTCCGCTTTCTTCTTCTCACCCCAACCAGACTCTTTATAGTGTTTGATTCGACTTTTTGCATTGTGTTTGCTTCCGAGGTATTTAGTGGCAAACATTCGACACCGTAATACAAAACAGGGCGACAATATGTTTTGTAAAGATGTACCTTTAGATCGGTTTTAGTGTTCTGGTTAAGGATACTTTTTTTAATGGCACCCAATGTCGCAAATGTGCTCATTCTTCTATTATCTAAGTGTGACGAGTTCGACAATTGATCATTTATTTGTACACCTAAATATTTTCCTATAAATGCATTATAGATTCCAATTAAGGTTTTTTTATTTAACTTCCACTATCTGTGTGACAAAATTTTAATTAAATTCACGCGATCATGACGTATAGAACTAATGAATTCAATTTGGGAGTTGGAAAAAAGATTTTGTCAAATTTTATTCCAAGGAAGACTGGGGAATCAGTGTAGGGTATTTGCTTTCCAAAAAGTTTTAGCCTTTAAAAAATGTAGCAATATTTTTCTGGAGACAACTTTAGCCTCCATTTTTGTAGCCAAAGCTGCAGTTTTTTAAGATAGTTATTTATAATGTTAGCAATTTTGCCATATTTTTTAAAGATAAATAAAGGTCACCGGAAAAAAACAAGGAATACGACTGGTTTTTTTGGTCCTTCTCATTAATAAAAAGTCATTTGGGGATATCATTAATATTTTTATTAATGATATCCCCAAATGACTAAGCATATTTCATTAATGTCACCGATTTGCCTTTTTGGCTTTTGTGAAATAGCTACATCATTTTCGATTTCACTGGGAAGTTGATTAACTTAACGGTAATAGGCAAATTTGAACCGAAAAAAAAAATTAGAAATATATTTTTGTTTCGAAATCGTTGTATTATTGAACAATACTTTTCGAACTGTTTTCGTAAATTTCTTAATTTCTTAATTTTTGTTTTGACTTTGTTATTAATATATGAAACTCTGGAAACTTTTGATGGTAATGCTTTCTGCGAGTTTTTGTGACAACATTATCTTTAACGGTGAAGTTTGCATAACAGGTTGGATCGGTGCAAACTTAGTGCGTCAAATTTTTATTATTTTCCTTCCAACGGTAGCGATGACCATTGAATAATGCGATAAGGTGTCCACTTTTCTCATTATTTATTCCTAAGTTACTTGGAACAGTGTTTTGAGTTTGTTCAGAAGACATTTTTGAAAGATTTAAATTTTAAATTTATTTTCAATTTTATTTTTTTAAGTAGATATTTTTTTTTAAATTTATATTTTACTGTATTTAGTATTTGTCAAATTATTTGATAATTAATTAGATCTCAAAGTTATAATAATCCGCAATATTTTATTTTATGGAAGCGGTTTATCATTGACATGTTAAACTTTGAATCTTAATTTAGGCAATCTACTTGAGCTAACTGTGAGCGTTTAAGTAAAAAAAGAGTATAAATAACTGCTACAATGCGTCTAACGACAAGATCAGATAGCTAGGGTCTAAGGGTGCTAATGTAAACTTTAAAGTTCTAATGATTTTGATTGATATTGTTTGTCAAATCTTGAGTATTTTTACTTTTGAATTCAACTAGTAGTTGAATTCATAGCTGAATTCAAAAGTTTTAGATAAAAACATATTTTATATATTTTCTTTAGAAATTTTTTATACACCCTGATTTAATCAATCAAGTGTTTTACGAATTTATCATTTTAAAACTAAGTTTAGTCATTTAAATTTGTATGAAAATTAACCATTTTAATAACAACCAAAATTAAGATTTTAATTTTTATTGAATTGTGATTTTCTTTATTCAAAAATAAAACTCACGCTTTAATTTTTTTATTCAATTATTTTATTATAATTTCTAGCTATTTTTTAAAATCGAATAATTGACTAAATATTCAGATTCAATTTTAATTAAACCAACAAGAAAATTAAATTTTTCCCAAGCTTTTTTTTTCAAGCTCAATCAGCTAATATTCTCAATTGTTAATTCTAAAAAAGAAAGAAAATGTATCTATGATTGTATAATGAAAGATTCTATCTTTACATCTTAACTACTTTGAAACAATTAGCAATAATTTTGATCAAAAATTGATACTTCGAGCAATTCCAAAATTAACCATGCATTTTAGAAATTATTTTTATTTGAAATAAATTAATCTATAAATAAGTAATATTTTTTAAAAAGCTCAATCAGAAAAAAAATATTTTTAAATCCCTTCAACTTTCCACAGTAATAAAATAAAAAATGTTTGGTAATTTTGGTTTCTCTTTGGACGATTCATGTGGTTCATGCCCACCACCAATGCCATTGCCATGTCCAAAACCATGCCCACCACCATGCCCTCCACCAATGCCATTGCCATGTCCAAAACCATGCCCTCCACCATGCCCACCACCAATGCCATTGCCATGTCCAAAACCATGTCCACCACCATGCCCACCACCAATGCCATTGCCATGTCCAAAACCATGTCCACCACCATGCCCTCCACCAATGCCATTGCCATGTCCAAAACCATGCCCACCACCATGCCCACCACCATGCCCACCACCATGCCCACCACCAATGCCATTACCTCCAGTTAGCTCATGCTCTCCTTGTAGTGGCTCAGCTGGATTTTCATTTTTCTAAATGAGTTATTCACAATTTTTAAAAAATAAGAAACAAATGGCCATTTAATCTTCTTATTAATCTTATTTAATAAATTTTGAAATCTTAATATTTTTCTCTCTACGACTGCTTTATATTTTTTTTTATTCAATTGAAAAATAATCGTTTTAATCAATAGCTTTAATTAATTAAAAAATAGCAAATTTATAAAAAAAAATCCAAAAATTAAAATGAAAACCTTTTTTTATTTTTAAATTCCTTTAAATTTGTACATTAAAATGCAATAAAAGGTTCAATTAGAATTTGCATTTTTCATTTTTTTTTCTAAGTTTAACATTGCAAGATCTTTTTCAATTTTCTGAAGTTGATTTAGTTGGAATTAAAATTTTTATTTGATAATGAGATTTATAATTTAAATTTTTCCTTTAATTTTTATCAGATGAATAAAAAGGACTCAAATAATCTCAAATATTAATAATCTAATTTGATTTTTACACATTGTTAAATCCTTTTAAGTTTTGTGTATAACCTTTTTTATGAATTCTTCATAAATTTATTTAAAATTTTAGAAAGGCAAGTCAACTAAAAAAAAAACTATCAAACAAGAAGATGCTTATCAAACACCGATGGCAATGAAAAATATCGAAAACTTTCTAGAAGCAAACAAATGGCGACTAATAGATTTATTCAAAGATTTAGACAAAAACAAAGACTGGAGCATAAATAAAGAGGATTTTTTAAGAGAATGTAAAAAAGGAAAATTAGAAATACCCGATGAAATGATTGATCAATTAGTTTTGATGCTAAACTCAGCAAAATCTGAGAAAATTTTCTACAAAGAGTTGGCCAAAGGTCGTAATAGTCATCTGTCAGATCGAAGAAGCGAATTGAAGGGTAAAATTTTTGGCCATTTTTTTCAAGGCCTTTTTAAAAATAAATTTTGTTTTGAAATTTTTTTTTAAAGCTTCATCATTTCAATCTGAAGGCAACATTTTGAATAGCACTCGAACTTCTTCAGACAAAAAAGAATTGAGTAAATCAAGAAGCTCAATTCAGAGCTGCGATACCTCCAGGGCGGATACGAAAGATGGTTTAAAAAAAAAAATTCCTTTTTTATAGATATTTTTATATCCTTTTAGATAGTTGCAAAATTGACTCACGACTCTCTAGTTATGTGATTCTACCAAAAATTGATTCAAGTATGGAGTTTTATCCGCCTCCTTCTATTGAGAAAAAACAAATTGAAAGATCGGTGAGCGTAGCTTCTAGCCGATCTTTGGTAAAAAGATCAAACTCTGAAGCGAGCAACAAAGATGAATTCAGCGGCACGAAAAATTCAATTGATGAACTCAGACACAAAAACATAAAGGAATACATAAAATGTTTGGAAAGAATCAAGTCGTTGAACATTAGTAGTTCAAACTTGTTGAATGGCTTAGTGGCACCAAGTGATCAAACAAGTGAAGAGCTAATTAGAATTTTAAAATCGAAGACGGAAGAAAAAAAGTTATTAATAAGAAAGGCTGAAAAAGAAGCTAAATTAAGGAATAGGCGACGAAAACTGATAAACAAAATGTGATTCTGAACGTGAAATTTCTTTTTTAGTAAATTGAAAATTTTAAAATCTAATTTTTTTTTACTTTTTTCAATTTATACGATTTCAATTTATTTTTTCTTGTGTAAAATAAAATTAAACAAAATTTTAATGTATTTTTTATTTTACTTCTATAATTATGTTTATCTTGCATGGTTTGGAATAAAAATGGCTGTGAAATAGAAGCCAATTTAATTTATAGTCTCGTACTTTTCCAGCATTCATTCGGGATCTTTCACAAGTTGATTATATTTAGCAGGAAATAATCCATAGTTCTCCCATTAACGATTTCAAATTAAAATATTTTTCAATCAATTTTTGTTTTATTTATTTTGGAAGCAATTTTATATTTTAAATGTAAAAGGGTCAATAGAAATTAAATTCAGGTAGATGATATTTTAACGATTTAATTAATTATGGTTACCAAGTAAATTATGCAATATTGTCATTTCAAGATACATATTTATTACATAATATTTTGAAAAAAAAATTCTTTAATGAAGAATTACAACTGTATTTTTGATTATCCCAAAAAAATTCGGTCTACTTACTTTATTTTTGATTAATTTTGTCTTTTAGCCAATTTGAAATTCCTCCAGGTTTTAGTTTTAAAATCATTTTCCATTATTGAAAACTCAAATGTTAAAAACAAACAATTAATTTTATTTTTTCCTAAAAAATAAAAGCCTTTATTTCATAAAATTCTTATAAAATGAGATTTCCTGCCATTTTATTTCAACATTTTACTTGCATTAAAAACCACTATTGTCATGTTCGATTAGCTTTAAAAATTTTTAAATCAAATTTTTTTATTCTACTCTCTCGTTCGACTAGAAGCATGGTTAAAGTTTTGTTTGGCAATCACAAATCATTTGCATTAAATTTGTAAGCGTTCTCTTAGAGGATATTTATTCAAAAATGATAAAATAAATAAATAGAATTTAATTTGGTTTTATTTTTCGATTAAGCAAAATTTGGTGTTTAAATTTTGTTTTAAGACTCTAAGGTATTGATTAAATGTTTATGTAAGAAAGTAAATGTATGATTTGAATATTCTGAGAACTATGAAACAACTAAAATATTTGAAAAAAAAATAAAGAAAAAGAGCTCAAGGTGGTCGGATTGATGTTCCAATCAAAGAAAAACCATGTTTGGCATTTTCAAGAATTATTTTTATTAAATAAAAAAAAACACCTAATTATTATTTTTAAGAGCAACGAAAGTTTCAACAATCAAAAACTTTAGAAAATTTTAAAAATTTAATTTTTATTGAAATTAAGAAAAAGAAATTAATGTGTTTTCGTAAATAATTATACTCTGCTTTGTTGTTCTTGTTAAGCCATTAAGTTGTTAGTACTTTATGAAATGAAACAATCAATTTTGAAAAAAAATTGTTATCAGACAAACAGCGAAATAGATCCCGTAGGATCGAATTCGTCACTAGCAAACTCATTTCAATCCAATTTGGAGAATTCACGACCCGTGCACACATCTAAAAATGTCAGATTTATTGGCATAGATATGACCGAACGGTCTGAAAAGCCGCCCGACAGGGCCACCTACTCAATAACTCGACCAGTCACTGGCCCCCATTTGCTCAATCGAAACTTGGCAAAGAAAAGCTCTTCAATTCCAATGAAGCAAATAAATTTCTACTCAAAGCCAGAGGACTCAATTACTTTTGTCTATCAGCAAAACCAGGCAAATAATTTCCACAAAAATAAAAATCATGTTTTTTATTATCAACAGCAGCAAGCGCATCAGTTAAATAAAGGATTACGGATTACTTCAGCATCAATTGAGAACAGACTTGTAAAGTCTAATCCCACAATAAAAAGAGCTCCTAATGGTACTCATTTAAAATATTATTTTTTTTGCTTAAAAGCCAAGGATTGATTTAAAATTTAAATTTTTTTGAAAGGCTTGAACAACTTTTTAATAATAAATATATAAAAAATAAAATTTTATTTTACTTTCAGAAGCTTCAACTTCAGCAAAGCAACCAGCCACCAGTGTAACACCGATTCGCACTCCAATATTAATCAGCAATTTGCTCGCAAGTGCCAATTCTTTGACCACCAATTCACATGAAAAAAATCCGAACACTAGTTATTATTATTATTTTAATCGATCTAATACATCGAAAGAAAATAATAATCCTATGAGTGCAACCAGCCAAAATACTCCGAAAAGTCCAGCTAATAGACTAAAATTTAGTAATTTGGAAAGAATTGGTTCATCCAATGACCAAGGCTCTCTATTCTCGCCGCGTTCGCTCTCCGATCAAAAGCTGACCAACATCCTGCCCATAAATATGAGATCAGCAACACCCTCTTTGGAAGAAAACAATCACAAAAATTCGCCATCAACTCTAACCCTGTATACCTATTTGCTGCAAAGTAATAAAAAGCTGCCCAAAGATGTTCGAGCGAGCATAATCCGATCTCAAACAAAGCAGTTGAATACCAGTCGAGATGATATTCAAATTGATTCAAAATCAAAACTCATGGAAGATTCAAATAAGCGTTTTCGTTTGAAAAAAGACATCCAGTCCGATCAGTTTATGAAATTGAGCTCTAGAGTGTCAAGTGCCAGTGCAAACACTCAATTGAGCAATGAGGAGAATTCTTTAGTGCACAGGTCAGTGCCTTTATCTGAGAAGGAAACCACTCTTATAAATTTATAATTTTTCTTTTTTGATTTTTGAATAAATTTAGTGTCATTTTAATTTTTCTACAATTTATTTTAAAAAAAAATTTATTTAAAATCAAAAGTTTAAATGGCTTCTAAAGCGAAAGTCTTGTTAAAAAAAATTATCCTGGAAATAATCAAATATTTATTGATTCAATAAACTTGAAAATTAAAATTTAATATTAAAAAAAAAGCATTTAACTTGGCTGAAGGGAGACTAAAAATATGTAATGAGAAATAATCTGGAGTTGCTATGTCAATAAAGCGACATCGCTCAGGAATTTATTTCTATAAATTGAGAAAAAAAATTGTAATCGAATCAAGGTATTTGATAAAAATGAGCGATGACGAATTGTCCTTGACTATTTCATATAAAAATGGAGAATTTTTAAAAGATGGTCAATACAAAATTATAAATGAGATTGGGGAGGGAGGCTTTGGTAAAGTCTATTTGGTCGAGGACACAAAAACCCAAAATGAAAAGTAAAATTTTCAAAAGTTAATAATTATTTTTAACAGAATTTTTGCCTTTAAGAAGGGCTCTAAAAATATTGACCCGTAATTTGCTGGATAATGACGAGCTTCTGAATGCGATAGATGAAATTAATCTGCTCAGAGACATGGATAATAATTTTATCATCAAGTATTATGATTGTTTTCGCCACGATCACAGAGCGTGCTTGGTCACCAATTACTGTGAGGTAAGGGTTTATTAATTTTTATTCACGAATAATAGTTAAAAGTTTTTTTTTAGGGTGGTGATTTGGATG
Organism: Brachionus manjavacas; assembly: GCA_019054805.1. Lineage (NCBI taxonomy): Eukaryota > Metazoa > Rotifera > Eurotatoria > Ploima > Brachionidae > Brachionus > Brachionus manjavacas. The sequence continues at coordinate 6,868,217 of JAHQIY010000003.1, read as the reverse complement.
ATAAAATCTACGAACACAAAAAAGACAATCATCATTTTGCTGAAAATCAAATTTTCATTTGGGTTTGCCAAATGCTTGATGGTTTGAGCTATTTACACAAACGAAGTATCATTCACAGGGACATAAAGCCAGCGTAAATTTCCCTGATTCGAAAAAAAAAAAATTTTCAAATTTTTCCAGAAATATATTTTTACATAGAAATTTGATCAAATTAGGTGATCTGGGTCTAGCTAGATCTTTAGCATCGATTCAAAAATCAAGCAAATTCGCTGGAACTATAAACTACCTTTGTCCAGAATTGATAGAAAATAATGAGTTGTTTTTTGCCTCAGACATTTGGTAAGTAAAAACAATCCGGTTGATATTCTTACATGAAATAAGAACTAAGAAAAAAGGGCTATTGGTTGTGTTGTTTATGAACTTATCTGTTTAAATATGGCATTTGATGGACGAGGTTATTATCAAATCATTAAGGCCATCGTTGAAAAAGACCCACCAAAAATTGAGACTTCTTTCCGCTTAAAATTTGTTTTAAACAAGTAATGGCTTTTTAAAATATTCAAAATTTATTGGACTGGACCTTTTTTTAAGAACTTTAATGAAGCGGCCAGATGACAGACTATCAGCAGTTGATCTTCTCCAATTTTTAATGGTAACTTATTAAAAAATAATATTATTATGATAGCTTAAATATCAAAATTTAAGAAAACCAAAGAAGATGAAGAATTGAAATAAATTAAGTTAAAATTATTTATGTATTGATCTATAAAAAAATAAATTTAATTTTTTTTTTAATTTAAAAGTCAATTCATTTTTATTTCTAGTAATTAAAGTAGCATCTAAATTTTTTTTCAAAATTGAACTTTGTTAATGAACCAGGGCCTTCAGATCAAGATTAATTCGGTTTTGGAGATTTATTTATTTTATGAAAATAGATCTGTGCCAAGAGTATCGAAAAGTTAGCAATTTGGTCAGAAATGGAAAAAGGTGTACCTTTTCTTTAAATAAAATTTAGTTAATTAAGCAAAAAAACTACTTAATTAAAATATCAAAATAGTCAAAAAACTGTCACGGTCAATCAAAGCAAAAAGTAAAGCGAATGATAAATTATTTCAAGAATCTAGGCACTTTGTGATACAAATCGATTATTATGAGATATTTAAATAGAATGCAAATAATTTAATTTTGAAAAAAATTTAAAAAACTTCCAAATTAGAAGTTAATTTTCAAAGATTAATTGTATTCAAGTTTAATTGAATTTTATTATTTGATAAGATTACGTAACATAAATTTTTTGTAAGATTAGATAAATTCTGATCTAGCCTAAAAATGGCCAATGTCTGCTTTTTTTAAATTTTAAATTTGTTATCAAAGTAAATCTTTTTGGATTTATTATGAAAAAGGAAAAAAACGGTGCATTTTACATTAGGAACCAAGAACAAGGTGTAATTTTTTTCTTTTTGTCCCTTCCGCGCTTTAAATTAAAATTTAAGATTCGTATTGGGTTTAGAGTGGACTTTTTCTTGTTTAAACCTTTTCTTCAATCTCTAGCTTTACTATAGTGCTACAAATCATATAACGTAGTCAGAGATATTAGTTTACAGTCTAATCATCTCTGTCAGATTCAATCAATCTTAATGGTTTTGAAATTATTGCTGGTTAATTTCATTACAATTCTTTTTTTTCATGTTATATTTGTGTTTAAATTTTAAAAATATAAAAAATTAGAATGTCTGAGAGTACAATTTTGGGGAACTGTAAAGCTGGAGAGGAAAGAATAAGTCTTAAACGGGAAAAAGTCCCCTCTAAACCCAATACGAATTTTAACTTATACGAGCTATATACTAAATCGTCCAGGTGATCAAGAAGTTTTTTGCTGGAGATATGTGGCGAAGAAAAATACCGAAGAGATTTTTTGAATAAAATAAATTAGCGAAAGTTTTTATAAACGTGCTCTGTGGATTTAGCATTTATTTTACATTTCTTGTATTTTTTATTCAAAATTTTCAATTCCAAAATAAAACATATTTTAATAATTATAATATTTATTTGACAAAAAAATCAATTTATTAAAAGAAGTATAAATGATGTAGGGGATAATATGAATCCCTAACAGGAGCGCTAAAAAACGGCCTCCTTTGACAGGCCTTGACTTTTAAACTTGATAGTATAATAAATTGAGATGTAAGAAAAAAAATAGTGTAAAAAGTTAATTAAAACCAAGAAAAATATCCAATTGTTTTTAAAAACTTTGTGTATTAGCTCCATTCCTATTACTTCATCAAGTGAATTCCAAAATCCAGTAGATGATTTTGAAAAAATGGTACCTGGCGTGACAGTTTTCAATTATTTCTCTTTCCATTGTGAATTGGCCCCAAATGGTTCCGCCTGCTGGTAAATATTTGATTGTCACTATTTATCTCTACTGAATCATGACAGTGTTAAATCTTGTATAGCTGGATAAGATAACTGAGTGCGCGTTTCCGGTCATGTTTACACCATTTGGATGCTTCTCACTTTTCAACATACTGCTTCGTTTTGAGATCCGGAACCATTTTGAATATTTTTTGCTGAATGCCTTCAGCTAACAGGTGTTCAATTTTTCGACAAAAAAAAAATGTTCTTAATGACCGAATTTACCGTAATCTAGAATACCTTGGACTGCTAATCACATCTTTCTTCTTAATAATTGTCCCTTTTCTATCCAAATGGATAAAAGGGAGATGCTTATCTCCTTTTCAAGTATCTTTTTGAGCAACTGCTCCGATCTGACACAGAGGCTACTGCATCGAGTTGATCATCTTCACCACAATTATTTCCCAGTCGATACTGGTCCCTCTATTTTTATGATGAAAGAGTTCTCCCCGTATTGCAGAGATATTTTGAAGATTTTTTCACCCTCGATCCTCTGCTTGCATGACTAACACGCAAACCATTCGGCTATACGGGCTCTCTACATCTTTAATCTAGAACACCTTGGACTGCTAATCACATCTTTCTTCTTACTTTTAAAAAAATATAATAAATGTTTAAGAAGCTAAAAAAATCTCTAGATCTAGAAAAAGAAGTAGAAAATTTAAATAAGTTATTATTTTATTTATTTATTTGTTATCTGTACCGAGCTAGAGCTCCTTCAGAATAAAGTATAAAAAAAAATAAAAAAAATAGAGTTAATAAAATAAGATAAAATAAAAATAAAGTAAATAAGCTAAAAAAAATGTAAAGAAAGTTTAAAAGACATACATTGAAGTAGGTTGTTACATGTGACAGAAGTTTACATAGTTGAAGCTTCATGAAAAAAAAAGAAGAAATAGTAAGGTAGCAATTACACTATGGAGTACGGTATCCAATATATCTGGATTCAAAGCCTTGTTTGTATTCATTAACTAGTCTGACAAACAATGCAATAGAATGACTCAGTCCTGTCCCAACATATCTCTCACTCAACTCAAAAAGCCGATTCGAGACTATTAGTAATTAAAGTATTAAAATACTAGACGCTATTAGAATTTTCGAGTATAAGAAGAATGCGTAAAAATATTTAGTTTTTTTAATTTTTATAATAAATTTGTAATTCAAAATAATTTAAGACGTTTTATAATTAAAGTTCAGCTAGTTTTTATTTATCAGTTGTAAATAAATATTTTCATAAATTATTTTGATTTTTTTTTTCCGTATTCTTTGTTCCGAACTTTAAAAGGTTCCGGTTCCGTAGTTTAGGAACAACCAAAAAAATTTAAAAAATCTCTTTCGGCCTTTGAAATAGAGAAATTCGAGAGCAAGAATTGGGATACATTTCTTAAGTCTCTTGGGTCTGATCCAAACTCTTCCCGTCCTATTTGGAGAAAAGTTAATTCGTTTAAAAAAAATTTATCAAGCAATTGTATCCCCAAACTTGTTCTAAACTCAAAAGAGTTTAAAACACATTCCGAAAAAGGTACTCTCTTCAAAGAGATTATTGGTGAAACCTTTACTCAAGAAAAAAATGATTCCTTTGACAATGACACGGTCGAAGGATTTGTTTCAAATAAGGATTATCTGAAAGACAGTCCTTATTTAAATTCCGAAAAGTTTTTTCCTAAAATCAAAATTGAAGAGTTATAAAAAACATTAGAAAACTAAAAGACGAGTCAACGAGGTATGGACAATATTTTTTTAAATACAATTATTCAACAATTCAAATATATTTAATTTCAACTAATTTTTCAACTGTATGACTATTCGATTATTCGATTATTCAGCTTTTCGGGGAAATAATTCAGAATAAATCTATTAAGATCTCTCTTTGCGTCTAATTAACCGGATTCCCTAAACCGAGGCTGCGCCCCAGACCTCATTCAATCCCCAGTTTGTTTAAACAAAATTAACCCTCAAATTAACCATAGTTTGACTAAGCGAAAGGCGACGCTAGGCGTCTCGAGCTTAGTCAAACTATGGTTAATTTAAGGGTTCTTTATTTACAACTAAAATTCTACCGGAAATTATTTGAAAATTTAACAATTATTTAATAGTTGAATAATCGAATAATCGAATAATTGGTAAACATCGAATTTTGTCCATGACTGTTTTACTTTGAAAAACAATTTCTTCAAAAAACAATTGGCTTAGTCTAAAACTTTTTGGAAAGCAAATACCGTACACTGACTCTTCAGTCTTCTTTGGAATAAAATTTTAGCAAAGTCTTTGTTCCAACTCCCAGGTTGAATTCAGTCATTCTAGATGTCATGATCGCGTGATTTTGATTAAAATTTTGTCACACAGATGGTGAAAGTTAAGTAAAAAAAATTTAATCGGGATCTATAATGCACTTACAGGCTCCATCATACCCCAAACCCCTTTTTTCATTTATTTTTATTCTGAAGGAGCATTAGCTCGGTACAGATTTACAAATAAATTTAAAAAAAAAAATTTAAAGTAGCAATATAGTTGGTGAGGAGTATGCTGTAAAATCAATAAAGCTAGGAAGACAGAATTCACTTTCATGCTCTAAAAATTTTTGATCTTCAAATTAAAGAAAAAAGAAGAAAATTAAAAGAGAGCTTTGGCATGCTCCAAAGTAATTTCAAACGTTGCTACGCGTCAAATTTTAGCATATGTCGCTAATGGGGTAAAATCCGTGGAAGTGCTTGCACTTTTGCCATCTTATGATTTGGATCGTCAGGCAGCTAATATAATTATGAGATTGATTAGTTTACAACTACCGACGACACCTAAAACATAAACTGATTTTTCAACCAAATAGATGATGCGTCCATAAATTTGAGTCCCATCACAAGAAGATGGCAGTGATGGGGCTCAAATTTATGGACGCTGTGTTCCTCTTGGATATTGTTTATTGCCATGAAAAAATCAAGCTATATGTACTCAAGTTTTGAAAATTTGGGCTTTGTATCCTGAAAATCCGCCAATTTCGATGACTTCTGACTTTAAGGTTGCCTTTTTAAATGCCTTTAAAACAGTGTTTTCAAAATCAAATCTTTATGGTCATTTTTTCCATTTAAAACAAACTTTTTGGAGAAAATTCAAGATTTAGGTTTGAGTGTTTTATATGAAAACTCTCTGATTCATAGAAAATTTTTAAAACTTGCCTAAGTTTTGGCTTTCGTTCCTTCAGAGGATGTCATTCGTTTATTTAACAAAATAAAAGAAGATTTAGGTAAATCAATGGAAAATTATGAAAGAATGTATGATTTTTTATAAATATCTAGAAGAAAATTGAATTGGGTATTTAATAACACAAGAAACTAGTCGTGGTAGAGGTTTGAAAACTAACGATATATTTATTAAGCCATGGTATGCAATCGAGTTATGGAATGTTTTTGGTAGAATTAGAGAATGCTTGCCCAGAACAAATTTTACTGAAGCTTGGCCTTTAGTAGCATGCTGAGTAACCATTCGGATGCATTTAATTTAATTGAAAAATTGATTCAGGAACAACGAAAAACTTCCGATACTATTATTCAATTACAAAAAGGCGTTCAAATAAAACCCAAGTATATTTTCATTGATGAGAGAATTAGAGAATTACAAAAAATTTATTCAAAAGAAAATTTTTAAAATTACAGCGAAAATTTGTCAGCAATTTTAGATTTTTAAAGAAAAAATTGCTAAAAATTGATTTTAATTTCTAAAATAAACTTGCTAATTTAATTAGATTTTCTTTATTTCTTGCTTTAATTTAAGCATTGCTCAAATGAATCGCCCCGTATTAGCCATATATATATATTATTTTGATAAAAGGTAGATATTTAATCAAAAGTATTTTAAAATTTTTAATTTTTAATAATTTTAATCAAAAACACCCTAACTTTTTTAATACAAAATTTACTAATAAGAGGGCTGAAAAGAGGGATTAAACCGCTCGAAACTGCCCTGGAGTCCAACTCCTAAATTATTTTTCAAATAAATTAGGAAACAATTATACAACAAGCTTTTTTAATTTTTTTAATTTTCAAAGTCTTTTTTAAATTTGTTACATAAGAATATATTTTTTACTTTTCAAAATTTTGAATATTCGTTTTAACACCGGTTTTATCGATATCCCTTTTCTCGTTAGGGCTTTAGACGCAAACTACAAGCTTTAATGTGGCATAACCAGAGTTGGTCAAAAGACAAAGTCATGAAGTCAAAGTCAAGACTTTAAATTTTGTTTTTTTGAAGTTAAGTTAAAACTTAAATTCTTTTCTAAAATTTTTTATTTTAAATAAAATTCAGTTCTCGAATTTCAATGTTTTGAAATTACATTTTATCATTGTTAATTTTTCATCATTAATAAATAAAATGATGCTTTGACATAAATTAATAAATAATCAAATAGAAAATTATTTAAAAAATGAAAACAAAACATAAATAAATTATTATTTATTCCCATTTCAAATCGAAAATATCAAAATTTAATAAAAATATTTGATCAAGTAAGAAAATCATTTTCATGTTTTTCTTAAAGGCGCTAAAGAAAAGCTACTTATATAAATAAGAAAAATTAAATATTGAATCATCAAATCTTATGAAACTGTCTAAAAGTTTCTCAAGCTTGAAATATATCTTTTATAGTATTCATAATTTTTTTATTAAGCAAGGAATGAATAGTGTATTTAGAAAAACAAAACTTAAATGTTGCAATATCAAAACTAAAAATCCAAAATTTTCTTAAGCTTAAATATATCAAAATATTCATTTTCATAATTTTTTTTATTAAACTATAAGATTTAAAAATTCGAAAATAATTAAGTTGACTTGAGTGGACTCAAGTGAAAGTCAGACTTTGACTTTTCACGATTCTGACTTTAAAGTTTGACTTTAGACCAACTCTGGGTATAACAAAGGAATTAATAATCAAATAAACCAGCTAATTAGAAGAAAAAGTGAACTTATTCTTTAGCCTATATTCTACTATATTCTACTATCGTTGGTCTCGCAGCTGCTCGTTTCGACTGTTCATGAAATTTTAGGTCACTTGTTAACCTGGATAACACTCTTTTGTAGTTTTTGTAATGATCTGTCCATTTATTTTATAATCATTACATTTATTGACAGGTCCCAAGTGCATTACAACAAATTTTTCTATATGAATCCCAATTGCCAACAATCGAAACTTCATCAAGGTCCTTTTGAATTTTTTTAAAATTCTTTTCACAATCAACATGGTTCATTAGTTTAGTATTACATCGAATAGTTAACATTCAGATACAGAGAATTCCTGCAGATAGTTTTTATAAATTGTAAAGACAAGTGGTCCAAGTAAAGGTCCTTGCTGGACATCACTTGTAACTGGCTTCCACCTGGATATAACATGCTCAATAACTACGCGCTGTTTTCGATCTGTTAAAAAACAGCTTATACATTTGATAATTGGTATTGGGATTCAGTATGCTTCGATTTTGACTAGCAAAATAAACTACTTTGGTAAAGCTGTTGATTTTTTCTTGTTCATATTAAAAGTAAGAAAATCTATGACTTGTCACATTAATTCTGGTTCCTCGCTGATAAGACATTCACAGCCTTCCATTCGACAGCGAAAGTTGATTCAGACAAAGATTTCATCAAAAATATTTGAGGCAATGGACCCACAAGGGCCTTTGAACAGATCCTATATCCATCCAAAGTGTTTGGGTTGGTATCATGTCCAATACAGGAGTCTTGTAACTTATAAGAAGTATTAATCTTGATAAAACTTTTTCCGATGTGATTGCTTGTTCATTCCCGAACAGTGGATCAGCTTTAGCTCGCTTCTAGAAAATTTGCTTTGCATTACTTAAAGATAAAGTTGAAGCCGCCTGATTGAATACTGAGTGAAAGAATTCATTTAATTCATTCCATATCTCACTTTTCTCAGTAATGAATTGTCCATATCGGTTTTGTAGCAATAGATTCTCGATTACTATATTAATTTAAATTTAAATTTAAATTCAAATATAGAATTAATTGAGTAATATCAATCCTAAATTTTCAGTGAATTTGATTTCATAAAGAGATGATTTTTGATGACAAAAGCCTTCAACCAAGACTTGAATAGCGTTCAAATTAAAATAATTTCAGCAAAAAAAATGGCTAAATCTTTTTTGCTGTTTATCATTTTGACCTTTTGATCATCAGAAGCCACAAATTAATTTCTTCTTCTCTTAAAATAGACGTATGTTAGTCTATCAATCATCAAAGATGAAAAAAACAATTTTTTAAACTTTAATTTTTAAAGATAAACTATAAATCTAATCATGTTTATGACAAAAATTGTTGCTAGCAAATTTTCTCTTTGAAAGGGAAAAAGTTGGGATTTTTAATTCAAGATTGATTAATAGCATTTTGATCAATAAATCAATAACAGTTTTAAATATTCAAATATTTTAATTTTATTTTTATAAATTCTGTTTAAAAGTTCAAACGAATCAAATCATAAATTTTATTTCATAATTTATTCGAATAATTTTACTTACAATATAAAACACTATTTTTTTCATTTAATAATTTAATAAAATTGAGATAATACTTTTTTTTGTGATCTAAGCCCTACATTTAAATGTCTGGTTAAAATTAAAAATCATTAAATATTAAATAACGAACAAAGATCATGATTTATTTTCATCATGGCAAAATTCTTAATTTTTCTTAAGAATCGTTCTTCTGGTTTATCAATTTATCAAGAAAAATTGATTATGAATTATGTTCAAAGCAGCAAATAAAAAACTTGCAAACAATACTAAAGGATGTTTTAATTTTTATCTTCTGGACTCAATAAACTTAATTGTTGCATTATTTACAAAACAAAAATTTTCATTCTTTGTCATTCATTATGATGAAATACTTTTTACACAATAACCAAGGGTCCAATATCATTAAAAAAAATCTGATTTAGATTGCATCTTAAATTTAAATTTGTTAAATAAATAAAATTTTTGCTAAATTTTTTGTCTGAAAAAAAAATTAAACTCAAACCTTATTAAGACTTTTGCAAATTTTTAATAAAAAAGTATTTATTTATACTTAAATAATAATGTTTTATACTTTTTTATGATTAATATTAATATTTTTATTTAAAATTTCCTTTAACTTCATGGCTAATCAACAGGCTCGTGTTTTTGTCAAATAAATAGAAATAAATGATAATAAATACTTTTAGAGTCAAAACTAAGAATAGATTTTAGGTAAATTTGCTATTATGTTTTGATTATGATTAGTTAGAATTTCAAAATTCTTTATATTTAATTTTTTATAACAGTTTCTAAGCAGAAAAAAATAAGAAATTATAAATGAAAATGAGAGTGACGATTACATTACAAAAAAAATTTCCCAGGTTGAATTTTTAACTTAACTTTTATTTTGTTTAAATTTTTATCTCTTTTTTGCTTTTTTGGCGTAATTTCTGAATAATAATAAATAAATTTATCATATTTAACATTTCCATTATTTGTGAATAATCAGTTTAATGTACTTTTAGAGATTCTGTTGACTTTTTGGTAAAAAATATTCAACTTTAAAAATTAATTTAGCACAAAAAGTAAAAAAGTCAATATTTTTAGAAAATTTATATTTTTTTTGAAAATTTGCAGTTTTTTTAAAAGAATGGAAAACTGTAAATCCATTAATCTAAGAATTAATTAAATCACAATCAGTTTCTTTTTAAAATCAAAATTTCAATTGCAAGAGATGGTTTATTGTCAAGCGACTAGACTATTTTATAGTTTTAAAAGCCTTTTAGAAATTTGCTCAATGAAATTTAAATCAATTATTTTTGTATAAAAATTTTATTGGCAAAATTTTACCGCATTTTTCAAAAATTTACGTTTTTGAAAAGTTACTTTGGATTTTTAACATTTGACCTTTATAAAATGTTTTACCTTTCATGTCAACGCTGTAACTGATTATTTTTTTAGCTTTAAATTTAGTTCTATTTGACAAGAAATGTAATTTTAAAACTAAATATTAAAATGAATTTATCAACAATTCCCTCATAGAACACAAATATTAAACTTTTTTTAATTTTTTATATTCCTTCATCGCTAATATTGGTAATTGATATAAATAACGATAACAATAATAAAAAAATCATTGTTTTTTAATTTTAATTTATTGATATTCAAATGCTCTAAACTTGATCGCTAAATTTCAAAATTAACTTTTTATTCGGAATAAAATATTATAAACACAGATTTTTTTTCTAACCTTATTAAAAGAAAATGAATCTTATTCAAATTTCTTTTGGATATCAACACGTGATTTAGAAAAAAATCGCATATTTTTCAGACGCTCAAAATCAACAATAATCAATATATCAGCTTTTTTTATATGAAATGATTTATCATTTGTTTTTGTTAAATTTTTTAAGAGTGGGCTTTAATTTGATTTTAAAATATTTACTGATTGCTATTTTCTTATTATTTTCTTATAAAGTTAAGATACAATATTTAATCATCAACAGAATTGACGAGATTAATAATTTTGGATAAACACTAGATCGTTTAGATTCAAATGATTAATTATTCAATTTGATCAGTTTTTTTTTAAAAGAGTTTTGAGTTTTAAAATTGGAATTTTTCCAGGACGCAAAATCAAATAATGCAAGAGTAAAGTGGACAAAAAAATTTAAATTTATTAGATTTATTTGTATAATTTTGTTTGAATACAAAAATACTGTCAAAATACACAGAGAAAATAAAAACCAATTTAAAAATCTCCAAAAAAAATATGCAAAAAAATCAAGTGATAAAATAAAGATAAAGACTACCAACTCAAGTGAAGCTTTATCGAATGTCGAAATAAAAAAAATTAAAGTCAAATAAAATTTTAGTATCTAACAACAAAATATATCAAAAGAATAAAATTCAAATATTTTTTTTTATAAATCTTTTTATAATTTTTTGATTTAAAAATTGTGAAAAAAAATAAAATAAAAAAATAATTTAGATAACTCGGAGGACTTAAGTGTAAATTAAAGGATATTAGTGCTTAATAACTCTGATTAAATAAATATTCATTCGTTTTTATAATTACACAAAAAAATTCGGAAGAATATATTTAGACATATTTTTTAATTATTTGACGGAATTTTTGTCCAGCTGCTGAGCTAATTGTGAAATATTTAGTGGCTGAATTGGTTAAATTGGCATTAGAGGGTCCATTGGTGGTGTTTGACGAAAAAATTGACGTCGAAATTCGATTCATCTTGTTTGCACTTGATAACTGTTTCTGTTTAAGCTCATTTTTGAGCAAATTTTCATCAAACAAAACCAAATCGGAGCTCTCTTCATTCAAATTATTGCTTTCTCTATTCCCATCTAGCTCGTCTATATCCACATATATATTTTCTTTTAATTTTTCCCTATCACTTTGTTGTCTCTGTAATAGATCGTTTTTGCTAAAAAACGACTGCGATCTCCGCTTTTCCTTAAATGAAAATTTATTTAAATTTGACCAAAAAAATAACAATTAACAAATATTATCTAAAATTTTCTATAGTACACTCATTTATTAATTATGTCACGTCAAATTTTGACTAAGCCAAATTTTAAAAGATGACAAGCATTCATGCTCAAAATGAAAAATTTAAATAAATATTTTAAATTAAGCTAAAAAAAATTTTTTTTAAATCCCAATTTTCGTCTTTTTTTTGTTAAATGGACTATGTGACATAATTAAGAGATGATGAATGCAGACCACAACACTAATAGACTAAACAACAATTGAAACACTCGAAAAACATGTGAAGCGACAGCGAACCTTAATGAAGCCTTGCTTTTTTTCTATTTTGCCAAACTCATGCAACATTGGTATTTTTTTTAAAGCATCTTGACAACACAATAAACAGACTACCAAAATAAAACAAAATGCTCGGATATATTTCTCTCTAAGAAGATAGACAGCGAAAAAATTCATCAGTTTTCCTCTCAATTACTAATAGATTATGTAATTGAACAAAAAAGCTATAGCTCATTTATCATTATAAAATAAATAAATTAATTGTTATTTAATTAAATATATCCGAGCTGTCTTAAGCATGGAACCATGGAACTTGGTCTTACTTTTAGGTTTAATTCTAATTGATTAGCTAAATTATTAAAGTTTTTTTTTTAATTAAAAAAAGGAGTGTTTTAAATTTTGGTATTTACCAAAGGATTGTTGTAGATGGAACATTCGGAGCCAGCTCGACACAGACCAGCTGAATTATTGGCAAATTTGAAATTGCTCATACTGGCAACAGTGCTTGTGTTTTGAGACAAATCTAGTAGGGAATTTGACAAAGTTCTTTTAATCTTAGGCTTTTTGTTGTGTTCACATGGCAAATTTGTTTTGGCAACAGGTGATATTTGGACTGATTTTTCTGCGGAAAAGTATGAAGAAGAGGATGTATAAGAGGCTGAGGATGATGATGTGGAAAGTGTTTTGTTGGCACTTGGGTTCACTTTCGGCGACACTCCATTATTATCATTATTAACAAGAACACCAAAATTACTATGACACCCGCGGCCGCTACTATTAGCATTTCCATTAGCGACATTCTGGTTTAGATTAAGCAAATTTTTTGGCTTGTATTTCTCCAGCTCGGTTTTGATTCGAATGGATTCGATTTCGTTTGACTTAAAGAAAAATGATATCAAACATCAAAAACATTACTTCAAGATATTAGCAGAGCTTTTTTGCATCAAAAGAAAAAATGTTTATATTCCAAGTATCAGAATAAAATCTAATTTGGAAAAGAGGCGAACACTTCTCTCCTTCAGAAGCAAATGCCAACAAAAAAAAGAGAGAAAAATTTTTACTTCGGCAATGGATTCAGCTAAGTCACGACAGAACAATTGTTGATCGTTTTCGTTTTTCGCATTGAATGTAATTAGCACTTTTTTCTCTGGCATTCTAATCAATCTGATACCATATTGATAGTCTAGGGTGTCAAAAATACATTAGCTTAACTCAAATGTTTGTTCAAATAAACTTACGATTCGTCGTAAACAAAACAACGTTCATACCATGCAATGGAAACCCATATTTGTATGTGTACAATGTGTTATTCTTTTTTTTGGAGAATACCTTTGTAATCTGATTTCGAATAGAAAAAAATTTAAATGTTAAGAAAATAGAGTCTATATTTTTATTGAAAAAATAAAAAAAAACTTATCAAAAAATAACAAATGCTTTCGATTAGATCTATTTATTTGCCAATGCTTTTGAAGAATAGATCTATCAAACGCAATAAAAAAAATAAAACTACTCGTTATAAAATATTGATTTATTTTAATCATTACTATCTAGTATTATTTGATATATATTTTTTACTTAATTATTATTGATTAACCCTATGGTTATATTTTAATTATCAATCTAAATTTTTATTTCGTTTTTTTCTTATGCTAAATATTAAATGTGAAATGCATTTTTTTTCTAATGTTTGCTAAAAATTTTCTACTTGAGTTTTATTTCCCCTAAGAAAAATTTTTTATGACAAATATTGATTAGAAATATAATTGAACAAAGCATTCTAATCTATTGCATTGACTAACGAGGATAAATTGGATGGAAATAATTATTTTTTTGGCTGACAAAATATTTTCAAGCTATTAATAATGCCAAACATGAATTCGAGCTTGATGCGAAAGTTTATGCCTAATTTATAGTAGACTGAAAATTATATTAATAAAATGAGATAATCTAAATAATTGAAATTTATTGATGAATGAAAACAAATTTGTCTTGAAACAGGATTATTGATTGAAGAAAACCTTAGATGAATTTTTGCTCCCTAGCGATAAATTTTAGATTAACAAAATGAACTTAAAAACAGAGACAAACAATTTGCTGAATGGAAATCTTGCTGATTTCTTATTAAAAGAATTTCATAGAGACACATTATTTAAGTAATTAGTTAAAATTAAAAAAGCAATTAAATCTATAAATTAAATTAGCCCTTTACATATATTATATTTCAAAGGTTAGAGTTTTTTTTTGGTCTAATTTTAAATTTTGAAAATTAAATTTTCTAAATCATCAAACTATAAAAAAACTTCAAGTGCTTGGAAACAAAATAGTAATTTTAACTAATTAAATAAACTCGATTTATCGATACTGGTCTAGAAGAAAACGATAAAAAATTAAATTACATATTTTTTTAAAATTTTAAATATCTATTAAAAAGTATTTCAACTACTTTAAAAAAATTTTATTTTAAAAAAAAATCAAGTAATATCAAATATGGTGAAATTGATAATTGACATTAGAAATTTATTAAAAATGTTTATTTTTTGAATAAATTTTAAGAATATAGTATTTATTTATTGAGACAAAAATAATGATCAAAAAATTTAAATATAAAAAATTCGGTCTTCTGTTATAAAAAATATACTTTCAATTATTTTGATTTTTTTATAATTATAATTTAAAGAAGGAAGCTCCTTAAAGCATATGTCTAATTTTTCTTAAATATATAAAGAAATTTGGTTTGAATTTTATAAATTTTTAATGACCTTTTTTTTAGCTTTGTTTTCTTTACATAAAAAATATAAGTGCCACTAAATAATTAATTTTTTTCAGCTCTAATGCAAAAATTTTTGTCAAGATTAAAAAAAAATTTCATTCACAATTTTTGAGAATAAATTTATTGATTAATTCAAATTAGGTATGAATAAATTTTTTAAACTTTTTTCGCCAATTTTTTTCACTCAAATATTTAGAAAATCGTCAAATTCAAAATAGGAGTTACAATAAATGAAGTAATCTGAATAATTATTAATTAACTGCTAAGCCAAAAAACTGTTAAAAAGCATATAAACATTGAACAGTTAATGATATAAGAGTAAATTAATTTATGCATTTGAAATAAAGTCACTACTTAAATTTTTTAATAGGTATTATGTTAAAGTAAAAAAAAAATTGGAAATATTAAAAAATTCTCTTTCAAATAGGTTTAGAAATGGAAGATAATTACGAGTTTTTTTAGAAGAAAAATTTGATTAAAAAGAACTCAACATAAAATTTTGATCATGTTTTTTTGAATTAATTTTTTAAATCCCAAAGGCGCATAAAAGTAAAAAAAAAATTTTTGAAAAAATTCTCTTAGAATCAAATTATAAAGCAAAAGAATCCAATCATAAAAATAACTGAGATCTTTTTTATAATATTTCATGCAATACCGTATACAATTAAAGTATCAAGTTTTAAAAAAAAAATTGACTTCATTTTTGTTTAAAATTCTACTTACAACAAGAATGTCATTGAAAAGGAAGCAATCTCTTAAATGAGAATTAGGCTTATCTTTTTTGGTCAAGTCGTACACTTCATATAGCTGGACAATGCAAACAAGACGTCTGTGTGGCAAAGCAAATAGAGTAGTGGGCTTCTTGGCACCGACAAGATTTTTTTCAAATTCAATAACCGAACTTGTATGATCCTTGCCCGGTTTGAACTCGTTTTGTTTGACTCTGTCGTAAACACCCTGCAAATAGTCCTTGTCAATGTCGTTTCCATTGTCAATTCCTTTGGTCATTTTAAGAAACTGTTCGAATTTCATTTTTTCACTAGGCTTTACGTTCGGATTATGAATGCTTGTGTTAAGTAAAATGACCGCGTAAGCGAACACCTCGATTGTCTCCTCGGCACAGTTAAACATGTTTTTACAAACCAATTTATTACATTCTATAAACCGTGTAGAAAATGCGTGAGTCAGATGTTCGATTTTTTGCGCTTCACCCTATAAAGGAATTTTAATAAATCCCAGCAATTCAACAAAATTAAATGACTTTTACCGGCATACGGAAATGAGACTGGAATTTTCTCAGTGCTTCATCTACCGCCAAATCTTTGAGGTCTATCAGCTGTATGAATTCTCTGAAGAAAAGTTAAATATTTATTTTTTTAATCTGTAAATTTGAAATTAATTCAATGAGTAAGAAAAAATAAAAATTTTAGGAATTAAATGAAAGATTACTTAGTTTTTATTTTTAATGTCACCTTATTTTTATAATTAGGTTCGTTTTTTGATGCATAGAAAGTTTTTCAATAAAAAATATTTGAAATCAATTTTTTTCAGAAAAAATTAAAATTGTCTAAGATATGTCCGAACTTTCAAAGAGGGCACTTTGCCAAGCCTTTGAATGAGAGTTTTGAATTTTTTTCACTAAAGCGTTTTTCAGGCATTTAAGCTTTAATTTTTTAGACTAAATTAAAATAAGCTTTAATTTTTTAGACTAAATTAAAATATTTGAGATCTTTATTTTTGTTAGTTCCATTAATTTAAAAAACAATTTTGAAAATTGGTCTTAAAAATTTGTCATTAAATTTTTTGGATGTATGCTTAACATTTTGCTGCTTAATTTAAGTGGAATATTTTGTACCCAAAATGTCACAAAAATCGTTAAAATATATTAAACTGATAGGTATCAAAAATGAGGTATTTTAAATTTTTTTCAAAAATTCAGAAAAGCTTGTTTTAAATCGTTAAATTAATTTTTTTTAATTTCTACTTACAAAAAATGAGTCAATATTTGATAATTTTAATTTTGGTTTCAAAAATATAATTAGATAGCTGGAGTAAGAAATGATGAAAAAGATTTCGAAACTTTCATTCAAAGGTTTGTGAAAAAAATTTGCCTTTTTTTATCACAGGTTTTTGGATGAGGGTTTAAAACTACTAAAGTCAAAATAAAAAAGCAACACATAAAGCTAAATTTGTCAAAAAAATTTTTGTAATTTCCACTCTTCTGGAAAGAATAAATTAATTCTACAAAATGAAAACAAAAATTTAAGAAAATTTAAAATTATTAATTATTGTCAATTTTTGATTCATTTTTTAAGAAAATTTTTGAAAAAATTCCTAAAAACTTTCAAGAGTCAGTACTTATTTTATTTACTCTTGCATTATTCTATTGATTTATGTGAAAATAAAGCAAACTTTATTAACAAATTTAGCTAACTTTGTGTAATTATTTTATTCTAAATTTCTAAAAAAACTTAAATAAATTAATTTTAGACAATACAAATTTTCTGTCAATTAGATGAAAACCTAAGATGAAACAGTCCTATTGAAAAAAATTAATAATTTAATTTTTTTTTATTTTTCTTTGAAAAACTTTAGACAATAATTTTTTTTAAATTTAACTTTAATTTAAATTTTTTTTTTAAGTAAACCGAATCAAACTTTTAATTATACGAAAAAAAAAAGACTTTTCTTTAAATTTAGTTAAAAATTAAATAAATGAAAGACAAAAATCAACTACAAAACCGGTTTTGCGGAACCGTTCAGTAATCAGACAATCATACAGATTGTAAAACAAAAAATTCATTCCAAATGAAAAAGAAGAATATTTTTTTTGGTTGATGACTTGAAATTTTTAAAACTTTTTTATGATTTAATTTTGTTTAAAAAAATTAATTAATGTGATTTTCACATTTCAATAAATAGATTCAATGCGTTTTTTATCATTTTGAATATATGATTTCTTTGTGTTTGTATTTAATCCTCACGCCAGCTTTTTTTAGTTCTTCTTTTTAGGAATCCTCCAATTTGGTTTAATAAAACTATATTTTAAATTAAAAAAAAAAACTAAATTACGTAAGAACATTTCTGATGAATTTGTCCTGAGTGTTGCTAATATATTCGCCTATCAACTGTTTACTTATGCAGTTTCGATTGAACAAAAACTCGGCTATGCTTTTCGAGTTCGGGTCCAAAAACTTCTCCTCAATCAAGTAGTTGACACCTTTTTCGGGTTTTCTAAATAAAAAAAAATATTTAAAAAGAAAAAGTTAAATAAAATATTTTCAAACCTGTTAAAAAGATTTAGACCGACTAGATATTTGTGTTTATTTACATCGAAATTATTGATTGACTTAGAACTGAAATTTTTGTTTGAATCAGCAAAGTTGTGTCTGAATTTTGATGGCGAATCGCAATTCTTGGGCGTTTCCCCACCACTGGCCGAGCAAACAGGTGAATGTTTTACCTTGTCCTTGAGACTTTTGCCACTAGACTCGGAGATCTTTGTGGAGCCTGACGAACAGCTCGAAGTCGACTCACTCGAGTACACACTGTTAATGGAAGTTGAGTTGATGGTGATCAAATTTTTTGTTTTTTTGCTGTTGATTTGTGGCTCGTCGTCATCGTCCAGATTTTTGTAGTCGCCATTAGCCGAGCTCAGCAGCGATATGGTGGACAGGTCGTCGAATTTTGTGGCCGAATGGCTCTTAAATTTCTGCTCTAGCTTTTCTTTGTCTTCAGGCTCGCTCTCTGCGTCCTCAAACTCGTCATCTTCTTCAGCAGCAGTGGCAGCGCCGATTTTGGGCTTGAGATTTTCGATGAAATGCTCAAAATCAACGCTGGCCAAGTCAATGCTCGGCTTTTTGCTTGTCTCATTGGGCTCAGCGGCACTGCAGCTCGATACGTCCAAGCTGCGCCGTTTCAGCGTGTTCTCGCACAGCTTTTGGTAGTTTTTTCTCAGCTGGTACTCGCGGTAGGCTAGTTGAATGATGCGGGCAGCGCGTCGCGCCCTCAAGTAGCCACCGTACTTGCGGTTCAAATACTCTATTTCTTTTTGCTGCAGGTCATTGGAAAGCTCGTACTTCAAGTGGTTGTTTGCTGGCTTGCTGTTGATGGACAAGGGTGTCTGGTTGCCGAACTCGTAGGATTTCGAGTCCAGGCTTTGGCTGTTGTTGAGCGTGGATATGGTGCTCTTGAGGCTCTTCTTGCCCATTAGCTGCTTGGGACTGTGCAGCATCATGGAAGAGCTGATTGAAGAGTTGATGTTTTTATTGTTTAGCTTGTAGTGGGGGGTGAAAGGGACGCTTTTGGAGTCGAATTCGTCTAGCTCGCATATGCGGTCATGTTTGGCCAGCGAGGACGAGGACGAGGACGCCGAGGAAATGGGTGGTGTCGGCGATGCCAGGCTCAAAGACGACGTCGCCGAGCTGTTCTCGTTTTTTTGAATCACAAAGCTGGCGATCTCAATTTGTTTGCTGAGATAGTTCATGTAGCTGCTGTCCAATGGTTTGTAGGTGTCCAAGGCTCTGGGCGACGTAATAAAATCGAACTGTTGGTCTACGAAATTGTCCAAGTATTTGCTGCTTTTGGCCATGGGACCGCTTGCATTCAAGGCTTTGTTAAGTCTATTCAGCAAATTGAGCAGATAGTCTCGCTCGTTCAGCAGGCTGGCTTGATTAGACTCGTAGTTTTTGAGCTTTTCGTTCAACTTTTGAATTGTTGTGTCCTTGTCTTTGATCAGTTGACGAGTCTCTGGTGGTGGACAGTCAATTCTTGACTTAATCAAACACTTTTCCATCATATACAATTCATTTATTTGTTTATTTTAAAATCTATTTTAAATTTAAGAGAAAAAATTTTGAGATCAAAAAAAAAAAGTGAAAATTAGGATTTTTTATTTTTGCAAAAGAAACGAACATAAAGGATTAGATTCTTTGAAAAAAAAAACAAATGCAAATTAATTTTGATAATAAAAACAAAATAAAAACCAAGTGGTTTAACTTTGTATCAATCTTAATAGAGTTACTTATTCGATGTTCTAATAGACTAAAATTAATAATTAGACTTAAGATGGTTTAGATAAGATTAGAATATTTTTTTTAATCTTAGGAAAAATTTGCTTTTGCAAACTAGCAAAAAAAACATGCTAATTTCCAAGTTTATTATACAAATGTAATATTTTAGGCGAATAGACTTAGTTCTATCCGTGTTTTTAATTATTTATTTCTTCTTAAATTAATGTCACGTTGATGCCGCTTTCGAGTGTCTCACGCCAATTCTTTCAGAAAAGAAAAAATTAAAAGGTTGATTGATGCATGAACGAGAGACCACGCACTTAATTTTGCTTTTTTTTTATTTATTTCAACAAAAAAGCACCTTCTGAGTGATAAAAGAATACTAAATTTAAAATATAAAAAAAGAGAGAGAAAATTGTAAAAATTGCAAATTACTTCATATTGGTAGGTGATTATTTTATAATTAAAAGTAAAAAAAAAAGAAAAAACAATTTTTTTATTTCACTTCTTGATGGAATTCTTATTTTTGCAGTCACAAAAAAAAAAAGCAGAACAAAAATGAAAAAATTTTGCATAAAAAATTCTAAAAAACGAATTCACATTAAAAAGTATGAAAATTACAGTAATTTTAGAAATTAATTTTTAAAAAATATTAAAGATGGCTTTGCAGAGCATTTGCTGGTCCTGGATTTAGGTGATTCAATTTGCAGAACCATATCTCTTTGAAAATTTTTTTTATTTTTCACTATTCCAAAATTTGAAAATGTCTTGTTGAATATTTTTTTTTAATGATTTTATTCAACGCTCTTATTGAATATTGATGAATAAATTTTAGTGAAAAACAGGCCGATTTATGTAAATGATAATCGAAGTGTTAGAATTAGTAAATTGTATGACCCAATGGTCTATTTATTTACCTGATTTGTTTTTGAAGGTTATCGAAAAAACAACTATCTTAGAGTTTTGTTAAAAAAATTTTTATGGTAAAGTTTTTAATAACTAATAATTAAAAAGGAGTCATTTATTGCCAAAATTTTTAATAGATAAAATTAAGAATTCATCAGTTTAAAATGATTTAAACTTAAAAAAAAAATTAAAATTAAAAGATTAGAAGAAAGCCTTTACATAAATAAATTTGACTAAAATTTTTTTTTATTTTTTTCATTTTCCTTGTAAAGATTGTTATTTTTTCTTATTATTAATTAATGAGTTCTTCAAAATACAGGTTAAATATATACAAAAAATAAATGATCAATTGATCAAAAAATTCACTAGTTCTGATCTCCTGAAACTTTACCTTGATAAAATAAAATATTAAAACAAAAATGAGAGCAACAAAAAAGCAATTCTGTTAACTCTGAAAATTACTAAATGTTATTTCTCATCTGGTCACTCAAAAATCTCCATCAACATATTTTTTTTTACTTTCTTTTTTATTGTGGCCAAAATCATGAACTTCAGTAGGATATATTAAAACAAAAGAGTATCTCAACATTGTACAAAACAATCTGTTAAGACAATTGATAGGGTTTAAAAGTAAGTTTCTTATGTCAAATATTTTAAAATGTCCAAAAATCTTTAATTTTGAACAACTTTATCTACAATCAAAATTCTCATTTATTGAGACTTTAAAATACAATTACTTGGCATTTAAGATCAATTGCTCTCATACAATTTCAGAAGATTTCTTTAAATCAAATCATCCGAAGCTGAATGATATAATGTAATCTTTCTTTTTCAGCTTAACTATTTTTACTTTAAAACATTATTTGTAATTTAAAATAAGTGATAGATTTCTTTCAAATTCTTGGGAAACATTTTATTCATAAACTTGTATTATCTGAGTTTAAATATTTAAAATATTAAAAAAATTAAATTTTAAGCACATTTAAGAAAAATTATTGAAAAAAAATAAATATTTATTTACTTAATGAATAGAACTGGTGGTTGACTTTCATTATAAGTCAGTGCTAATCTGTTCCACAAAATTTATTTTAAATGCTTATTCTAAGACCAGCTGACATGACCCTGCAAAACGTTGGTCTTTATCTGAAATATTGGATCGCTACGAGTACTTGACATGATTTTGATAGATTAGTAGAATAAATACAAAATATAATTCAAAAATCGATATTGTGTCTTTAGACTGAATCTGAGCTCATCACGATATCTTCGAGAGGTTTTAAAGGTTAAGTTTTTGTCAAGTTGGACACACATAGTCGAAGCTCTTAATCGATATTCGACATGTGATAACCATTTTCTTCAATTTAAATTAATTACACAGACAAAGTATATGCGATTGCAATCTGTTTTCTAAGACGCTAGGATTCCACATGAGACCGAATTTGAAACAATTTCGTATTTTTAAAACTAGATCTATGATAATTTAAGCTCAAAAAGGTGCCGGTTAATGCTAAATTTTATTTCGTTTTTGTTAAATAGAAAAAATAATTTTAATCTTTAATCCTAAAAATTAATAAGAAAAATACCTCAGAAAGCACCATAAATTGAAATTATCAAAATTAAATTTTTTTATTTAAATTTCGATTACTATTTTTAATTAAAAATCAATGATTAGCCGCGATTTATGCCAATAGACCCAAAAAAAAAGAATATCTTGTACACATTATTATAACTCTTTTTGATTAATTAATCATTATTTTTTTATTTCATCAAAAGGGAATCAATTGAATAAAATTCAAAAAAAAAATTTGAAAACATAAATTTTATTTTCTCACATAGTTAGGAGAAAAAAAATTGAATATAAAAGAGAGCAAAAAATGAATAATAATTATTGAAATTAAAAAACATTAACATTTATATTAAATATTTTATTAAATTTTTTTTTTTTTTTTTTTTTAGAAAACACTAAAACTTTGTCTTATTTATAAAATTTTATTTTTTTTTTACTTTTTTTTACATCGCCTTTAAAGCGTTCATTGTAATAAATAAAAATTTTTGCCATTTTAATTCAGGTTACATGAGTAAAATGTTTATTCTGAATGGCATGAAAAAATAAAAGCTGACTAAATAAGATAAAAATGCTTCGAATGATGATAAAAATTTTTTTCTCAATTTACCCAAGTTATAAAAGTTTATTTCTTTATTATTTATGCTAGTTTTTCTTCATGGTAAAAGATTTTTTTTAGCAATTTTAGCACAAACCGCGACTAATCATTATTTTTTAATTTAACAAAAAGGAATCAAAATTAAAATAAAAAAAAAAATTATTTCAATAATTTCGGTTTATATTGCTTTTTTGGAATATCTCTTTAACTTTTAGGACTGAAGACCGATTTTTAATAAAAAGCATAAATAAAAATCTAGGATTAATCAGTGCTTTTAATTACTAACAATAAAAAATTATACTGCTCCGCAAGTAATTGAACTTGTCACAATAAAGCCTATAACTACTACTTCAAATACTAAAGTTTTTTTAATTTTTTCTTTCTGTCTTTTTTTCTCTAATTGTAAAAATTTGAAAAAAAAATGCTTTTTTTTTTAAAATGACGGAGTGAATTTTATTAATTAGAGTTATTTAATATAAAAAAAAACTAATATTCAATATATTTAAAAATTATATTTGTAAAGTTTCTTTTTTTAAGCGTCTCAGTAAAATGATCTCCATAATTCAAGTACGGTGAAGTTTGGAGCAATTTTCATAGAACAGATAAATTTACAGCTTGTAGCTATTAAATATTTCTTGCCTAAAAAAATGAAAAAATTAAACAAATGTTAACAGATTTTGTTAAATTTTAATCTTTATCTTTCTTTTCTATAAATCAAATTAAAAAAATAATGCTTCTGAAAAGCGACCTTTTAATTCATTGAAAAAAAATTAGAAATTGAGTCATCAGTGAGTTATTTTATTCTCTAGAATAAATCAAGATTTTTTCAACTTTTCAACTTGTTTTTCAGACCGGACTTGAACGACTATATGAGAATAATAAATTATAATATAAAAGTTTATTTTCTTAATCATTGCAGTAACTTTTAGATCAGTGCTTGAATTAATTATTGATTAATAAACAAGTTGAATAAACAGAAAGATAAGACTACTCCTTGCTAAATTTGCTTTACTCGTATTTTAAAAGCTAATTTTTTTTCGTCACCAGAATTTTTAATAATCTACGATTAATTTATCAATACTTTGTCAACATTAAAAATAATTAAGATGATTCAAGAGCCTTCAAATTTTTGCTTATTACAGAATTGATTTACATGATGATGATTAACTGCGGTTTATAATATACAAAAAAATGAGAGAGGTAGAAATTTAGTTAAAAAGACAAAAAAAGAAAACCCGGCATACAAAAGTAATAAGTAGACAAAGTACAAAAACCATTTGAGTATTTGACATCAAATTTTTTGATTAATAAATAAATTTAATTAATTAAATTCTATGTAGATCTAATTATTAATAGATTTTTCTTAAATAGACCTGAAGAATTGATTAGATTTGACAATCACCACTTTTTCCATTTTTTTCACCTCTTTCAGATCATGCAATAAAAAAAGTTAATGTTTATTTTTACATGTAACAATCCATTTCAATTTAAGTCTTCTTAACTTTCATTTTTTTAAAATTTATTCTGAAGGAGCTCCAGCTCGGTATAGAAAACAAATAAATAAAATAAAAAAAATAAAAAATTTAAAATACTTTTTTCACAACTATCTGTTTTATCTTATTTTTTTACACTCTCTCGAAATAAAGATTCGTTTGGAAAAATTAAATTATTTTTTCCTCAATTATTTGAAGAAAGTCTCCTAACAGGTCAATAAATGCCATTCAGAATCAGTTCACCAAGTTTGACTCCGAATATTATGAAAAAATAAGAAAAACATTCAATTTTACTTAATAAATAATTTTAAAATTTTTTTAGAATTAGTGATCGAATTAAATTATTCTATTCCGAGTATAAAATAATTAATATTTGAGTCCAGCTCAAATAATACATATTTTTCAGATGATTAGGCGATTTTTTTTATTTTTAATAAGAAAAAAAATCTCCAAAGATGATAAATAAATGCTGAAAATTGAAACAGAACTTGTGTTCAATTTAATAAAAAATATCTAGTTTTTGCTCCTTACTTCACCGCCGCATATAATTTAATAACTCTCAAAAAAGAAATGAGGTCTAAAACCCAAAACACTAAGAAAGCTGAACACATTTTTTTATTTTCTTTGTTTAAATTCATTCTCAGAAACTAAAATGAAAAGAATACAAGTCTTTCAAGATTTCGCAGTTCGGTATATTCTAAAAACTAAAATATAATACTCCTTGCATCATTTTAAATCACTAGGCACACATCATTTTAACATACTTAAATAACTAACAGTCTCGAATCGACTAAATGAGATGAGTGAGAGATAAATTTTTTTTAATTTTCTTTTTTTCATTTCACTTTTTTTAAATTCATTCTTCATCAGCCAAGAAACCTAGATAATAACAGGACTGGGTCATTGTGTTCCATTGGTTATCAGACTTGGTGCAAGAATATAAGAAAGGTTTAGAATCAAGATATATCGAATATCCGTCTCGATTGCATAATTAAAATTTCTTCTTTTTTTTTGAGCCCTCAAATATTTAAACATGTGTAACCTGTCACTTTCATTTCAATTTATCCGTCTTAATTTTTGGTTTTTGTTTTATTTTATTTTACTTCTTTCTTTTTTGTTTTGATTTTTGTTTAATCTGAAAGAATCTTTTAAAAGCTTGAAAAAATCACGCATTTTTCCTAATTCTTTAATATACTTTAAAAGTGACTTTCAAAAATAACTGATGAAGACAAAGTTTCCGGACTAAGTTTGTGTCGTCATAAATACCTCATTTTAAATGAAATTCCAAATCTGAAAACAGATTTGGAATCTCCAGAGTTTGTAAAGTATTTATAACTTGAAATAATAATTTTATTGACTTGCTGAAACTAAAAAAAATGAATCAAAGAGAGACCCTTCGGTGAAAAAAATGGTGCATTAGGAAATAAATTTACTGTCGATCATAAATGGAAACGCCAATTACTTCTCATACAAGCATCAGACGCCAGCTAGTGTCAAATATAGTAAAAAGGTTAAATTCGTGAAAAATCTGTCAGAGCAGGAGATTGCTTCCCTTCATCAATTAGTATCATTCAGACAAAAATTTTATATTCTGGTCCGGCTTGACGAGTTCTCATTAGACAGAAGCGTCATTGGACTTAATGATCGAGAATTTAATCGATCATGTCGACAAGACAGATAAACTATTGAAAATTTTTGGTCCATTCTGAAAGGAAAAAAAAATTCTCTTTTCTATCCTAACGCTCTTCTCCTTTTCTAGTACCTTTTTGAGCAACGGCTCCCATCTGACACAGAGGTTGCTGCATCGAGTTGATCATCTACACCGCAGTTAATACCCATTCGTATTATGATGAAAGGCGTTTAAACATTCGCCCGGTATTGCAGAGATATTTTGAAGATTTTTTCACCCTCAGCGGGTTTTGAACCCTCCATTCTTGAAAGGAAAAGTTAACCAAAACGGCTGGGAAGCGAAAACACTTCATCAATTGAACTTCAGGATTCTTAAATTTCTGTGTGATATCAGCTAAACATCAACAGACCCTAATGGAAGGTGTCAAAAGTTGGATTGACAAAATTCGAAGAAATGATACATTATTAAAAAGCTTAAAGCTGAGAAATCTAAGACCTCTGTTGGTGTCAAGCAAGCTCTCTCCTAGGCTTTTCTCAATATATTTTAAGGACTTAATAGCAATAATAATAATAAAGAGCTACAGCAAGCGAGCTTGCGGAGATGGCTTACTCGGAAGCCATCTATGGTAGCTAATTGCGCAAAAATCGAGAGATAAATAAAGGAACTACAATAAAAGTTATAGAGACGAAACTGAGGCACAAGACGAATACGAGAGATTTTACAGATTGATGAGCTAAGTAAATTTAAAGTAATTTAACTTGTCATTAATAAGAAATTAATAAAAAATAAATTAAATAATGGTACAATAGTATAAAAAACTAATAAGAGATGAGTAATTTCATATGTAGGTAACTTAATAACTTAATGACTTAATCCCGGACTTTGTGGGCCACAAATTGAAAAATTGCGTAAAGGAGTTAAAGTCGAATCGATACGAGCTGGCATCTTTCTTTACACCGATGACATCATCTCAATTAGCGACACTGAGGCAGGACTTCAAAAGCTTATTAAGCTTAAGCTCTTGCGCAAGTCAAGTTTAATCTAGAAAAAACTGTAATCATGATCTTTGGCTTAAACTAAAAAAAAAGCCCTGTTTAAGAATGGAAAGGCGCCAACTGACAAGAGTAAATCAAATGAAGTACCTGGGAGTCTCCTTTAACAAGATGATGACAAAACACATCCACATCAGATGCAAACTAACTGCATCAAACGTGGCAGAGCTTAAGCTAAAAGAAAGCGTCATTAGCATCGAGCTAGACTATAATATAAAGGCTCAGTCTGTACCAAACGTACGTAAGTTCAGTGATCCTCTATGGAATGGATGTTCTAGTCATTAATCAGACGGAAACAAAGAAGATAAAAGTCATTGAATCGAACATTCTTAAAAGTATGCTTGGACTACCAAGACATTCAAAGAGCTCTGCATTTTCAAACGCCTTGGGAATTGACACAACTGAATCTCGAATAACTCCCGCCAAGTATTGTCTAGTAATAAGATTATGCGAGAATTCGCTGACTTATACCTTTCTAAATCAATTATTTGCGATTAGAAACAGCTTACCAAATGATCTTAATGGTAAATCTTTTATTAGAAACATTGAAAATATGATTGGGATTCAAGGGACTGAAATCGATACCATACTGAAACTAGCCCGTATTTTACCAAGGATTTGCCTTTCCATATTTGAAATGTTGTCAGAATCTGATATGGTTAAAAGGATCAGAGATTTACTAAAACTAGGGCAAGCAGGCAAAAGTTTTCTTATTGCGCTCTTAAAACCAGAAAAGATGCAATAATGACTTACTTATTGGTGGCCTAACCTATTAAATATTTTTTATCTTTAAGTAAATTTTGAACACTATTATGTCAATTTTTATCAACGTCGCCTTTTGGTGTTTCTACTCGAATTAAAAATATTAAAAAGCTTTAAATTCTCTTTCTAAAATAATTTGGCCTTAGTCTTCACTCTTTAAAAATGAAGAAGTTATGACCTCTTGAAAAAATTCGGAAAACATTGTGTTCACCCGTTATTCGAAAAAAATATCTTCATTCTATACTTTTATCATAACTTTCAATTTTTTCCTCTCATAAATATAAATTGTCTTCAATTAATAAACGCCACCTAAACAAACTTTGAGATTTTATTTAAAAAATAAATCTTACTATTTAGAGTTTAGTCATTTATAGGAGATAACTATCTCGTTTCAAATAAGATCATTAAACCCACAATTTTCTTAATTACATATAACCACTTCTAACTTATGGGCAGGTATGTTGATCGAGTCGCGCATCTTCACTTATAGTCGCTGTATATGTGTCAATAAAATATGTCTCCAAGGCTCGGCAATATCTTAATTGCCAAAAGACTGTCAAATTCTCTTTCGTCACCACAATACCGTGCACCCATCCAAATAAATTGGACATTTGCTTTTTCAAATAGCTGCAAGCTTGACAGCAGCCGTTTTATCTACCATTCATTTCTAAATTTTGCTCACAAACCGTTTTCTCTTTCACTATTCTAATCAATTCTTCTTATCTAAATAGGTTAATTCGAGCGAATCTTCAATAAACTCATAGATAGCATTTTTTTATTAAATATCCTTCTAGAATTTAAAGCTAGAGTCCGTAATGAATGCGAACAAATATCGATATTTCTTTTTCTAGATGTTTATTTCCAATATCTGAGCTGAATTATTGATTTTTTGAGCTGGCCAAAAACGGGGCGTATTTAGTCTAATCGAGAGCGGCTCACTTGCGCTCACGATTTATGATAATAAATGTCTAATTTAGTTGTAAATTGGTACTTGAAATTTGAGATCCATTAATGGCATCACTTGTGAGCCGGTCTCAGACAAAACATTCTACTTGACAACTTAACAATTGCGCAAACCCAACAATCCATTCTAAAGTCACTTGATCCTCAGACCTTAATGCTATTTGAATATCGATTGCTAGTTCATACCACTTGAACAATGCTTACTGTTGAACCAAGGCCCTTTTGAATTATAATCACTTAAATAAATACTAAATTGCTTAATTAGATTAAGCCTAGATTGTGCTTTGATATTTAACTACGGTCTTAAATATGCAAAGCTTACAGAAACAACATGTTTGCTGTATTTTCTGCTACTGTTTGATAGGACCAAAGATGCTCATCATCTTCATGATTTTAATATTTAAAACAAAATCTAAATAACTTTTATTTTCGGCTCTTTCATTGCTATAAAATTGAAAATTAAAATTCCCTTTAAATTAAAAATTATAGAAAAATCTTGAATAAATGGTTGTTGTTGTCGAAATTAAATAAAGGCCTATGAAATCTGGTTAAAGCAGATTTGATGTGAGTTCGGTTTTTCTTCATCGATGTTGCATTCAAAATTAGTTGAGAGTGGTGCCGCTGACAGGACAGTGTCTTGAAGTATTTTGAAGTCTTTTAAATCCAATTTAAAAAATCTCTAAAGAAACTGCTAAATTCTAGCCTTGATTTTCTAAGTACACGAAAAAATCAAGAGGATTATAAAAACCTTTTTATTTAAAATCAACTAGAGACATTTTAATCTTTTTTCTTTTATTTTGGCTTAAATAACATGATTATTAAATAAAATAATTTAAGTGGTTTTGTGACTTTTTCAAAGAAAAAACAAGTGAAAATTGAGATTTGAATTTTAAGTTGATATTAAAGAAATGCTGACAATTGTTCGAATTAACCTGAAAATGTAAAGCCGAGTATTTTAATAAGCATTTTGGCTTTTAAATTCAATAAGAATCACTAAAACCTAAAAATAGAAGACCTAATTAGAATTTTGCCACGTGATTAAATTTAAAAATAAATTCTTTTAGACAAATATCTACCAGATTTTAGCTAAATCGAAAAAGTTGTTTGTCAAAGTCGTAATTTGATATATAAATGATTCAACATCTTTTTTTTTTTCTTTTTAATAATAAATAAAATTGAATTAAAAAAAATTTCTAATTTAATTTTAGATTGGAGAAAATTTTTTCGAGATATCTGCTAAAAAGTGTTTTTATTTAATTGTGGTAGATTTGCGACAAAAAAATATTATCATTCATCGATACTTGAAAATGTGAAGTCAACATGCTCACCTTATCGCTTTATCTAAACACGCAGTCAGTACGTCTGTTAACAAGGCATTTTATAAACCTAATTAGAATATTTCTAATGTCATCAAGCTTCAAGTTCAAACATAATTTCAAAAATTTAATTGAAGAGATAAAAACCGTTAGCCAGAAATTTGAAACAAATCCTGGTCCATTTATGGAAAATAATTTTAAAAAATTTATTTATTAAATAAAATCTAAAAAAACTCTTTAATTACAAAAAAAATTAAAGAGAAAAATTGTACCGAAAAGAATAAGAATGAAAGAAGAAGAAATGATAAATTTAAGTACGACTTTTGAATTTACAATAATTTAAAAAAGCCAACTTTTTATTTTCATCTTTAATAAATTAGTTAATTTATATTTAGAGACAAAAAAAATGAAAGAACTTTATTTCAGTTTTATTTCAAATTTAGTTCATTAGCCTAGCGGTGTATTTTAAATGTAATAAATGAATAAATAATAGAAAACAAAAAAGAAAAAATATTAAGAATAATTAATTAGACTGGGACATCTGGAGATAGCAGAGATATATATTAATTATTAAATCATTTGAACATCCTTTATAAAAAACCTGTTATGCAAAAACTCTTTATTAATTTTCCAAAATTAAAAAATAATTCCAAATTAAATTCCAAAAAATTTATTCAGAAGCTTATTAAAGAAAAAAAAATTAGCTAAATTTTTTTAAAAACTTTTAACTCTAAAATTTTTAATGGGAAAGAAATAAGAGATCTACTGGTCTTTTCAAACTTTTTTAATAAAAATATCCATTTTTACTTTAACTTAGAGACTATAGATATTAATTTCAAATACTCAAGAAAGTTAATAAAAAGAGGCGATAAGTGGCCATTGATCATCTCATTATATCTCAATTTTAAAAGCAGCTCGAGCCGCAATCAAAATAGAAATATATTAGATGCTTAGAAATTTATTGAAAAAGACTGATGATATTTATTTGGTGCTATCAAATTTCAAGTATTTGATTACAATTATTTTTTACTGATCATTATATTCATGATATAACCATTTGACTTATGAACAATTCTGCTAGAATGTGATATTTAACTAGAATAATTTTCAAAAGCCTGAATTAATCTCGGCAAAATTCGACTTTCTAAGAATATGGCATCAAAATAGCCTTACGAAATATTATTTATTCAATCGATTTTGAGTCTGAAGAATTAAAAAAAAATAAAAAAAAGTTTATTTAATACTTGTAAATAAAAAATGAATATTTAATGAATCGATTTTGAGTCTAAATATTCCATTAAAAACTTTTTTTGGAGGGAAGTTAAAAATTTTTAGAGTCGACTTTTAACAATCACTAAATGCATTTAATATTAAGCAATCTTAATTAAAATTCAATTCAATTGTGACTTGAATATGATAAATTATGTGGATTGATTTTTATAGTGAAAGATAGAGTTTGTCTAGGGTCATGAGTCGCACATTTTAATATCAAATTTTAAAATTTAATTTCGAATGATATTTAATGAAACGATAAAGGTTTTTAATTTTGCATTTAGCCGATGAATTCGAACCGTATCGTTGAAAATAAATATTAGACCATTTTTATGAGTTTTTGTTTATTACTAGGGGATTAAATTTTTAAAATAATTTACCTGAGTTTTTTGGTGTTAACTTAGGCTTACTTTATGATTATTTAAATTAAAAAGTCAATTAGTCTCGATTGAATTTTTTAATAAATTCTGTTTGTTCTATTCATGTGAATTTATTCCTTTTGGCAGTGACAAATCGGTTGATGGTTCTAAAAATAAAATACTTTGTTTGGAAAAAATAAAAATTCGAGACACTCTTAGAATCTCAAATTATCTAAGTTAATGAACTTATTACTATTTGTGAAAAAATCCTAAATTTAGTGTAAATAATTATTTACTTAATTGAGAATTTCTACAGACTATCTCAAAAGTTACCCAGCGACGAGTCTAATTGAGGCTAGAGTCCGAAAATGCTTTAAGTTGAGCCTTTGAGAGTTTATTCGGAACTTGTTAATATTTCTGCAGTTGACTATTGACATTTTTTCTTTATTAAATAAAAAAATATTCATCTTCTTATCTATAAAAAAATGATAAACTTAAAAAAATAAATAAAAAATAAAAAAGCACTTTGCTCAAATCTTTTTAACCTGACCAAAAATTTGCACCACAAATTGAAAAAATTACAAATAAATTATATAATAAAAACAATCAAGTTTTGTCTATTATAAAGTGTTATTATTGTTTACGGAATATTATCAAAAAATGCTGCTTTAAGTAAAATTTATCAAAATAAAATTTTTTATTTTCTAATATTTTATTTACTATGCATCTAGCTTAGTTTATGTTTATTTAACAGAGTAGAAAAATTTATTTAATCCTATGAGTGCCAGCGTTTAACGGCGATAGCTATGAATTTACCAATTTTAAATCGAAATGGCACGTTATCCATTTAATAAGTCATCCATAAGTTAGCCCACAATCTTAGCCCCAAGTTCTTTGAATCTCAGAAAATAGCCTATAAACTTTAAAAAATTTTGTTAAAATTGTAGTATTCTCGTTAAATAACGAATATGTATTCGGTTCAAATAATTTTTTTTTACTTTTAAGGTTGATATTCTAAAAAAATTCAATTTTTTGGACTATTAAGGTATACTGTTAGTCCAACGAATTAAAAATTTATGATGGTAGAAAAAGTTTCTTCTCTAGAGTAATTTTAGTTGAAATTTTTCTAAAATTTAGTAAATTTTAACTTAAAAACAGTGTTTTACCAAGATACATGAGCATGTAGCAATTTAGAACACATTTACGCAATAAAGAAATATGGGATCTAAGATATTTTTATTTTGAATTCTACAGCCAAAATTGCTTTTAGATCCATGTTCATCGAGTTTTTCAATTGGCACGTAATTTTAGCCAAAAATTGAGCGTTTTTCTGGACTTTTAGCATGTATTGTATCAAAGGCATTGGAAAGTGAAGGAATTTTTTTAGTTAAGTATGTCCTCAAATGAAAAACTCGATGAACATGGATCTAATGGTAATTTTTGCTTTACAATAAAAAAATTTCCTTTTTGCATAAAGAAAAGTGTCTAATTTTGGGCTAAGATTTTGGGGTTGTTTTATGGGTAAGCTGTCTTTTCGACTCGAAATTCGTAATCTTTCTCGAAAATATCAAAAACACTTTTGGCATGCTAGTAACTATTGCTGTTCAATACTGAGACTCAAAGGGTAAGCAAGAAAATTTTTTGTTATCTAAAAAAAGCAAATATCTACCACAAAATTGGTCCTGAAAAGTGTCATGTCATCTAGGATTTCCCATTTAAATTAAAAAACTTTGAAATTTATTTAAAAGTGAGCAAAATTATCTAAACAAAATTTGAAGGTTCTAAGAAAATTTGAGTAAACAATTTCTGATTTCCTCTAATAAAAAATCGCTTTAACTTTTTCGATTGCGTAATTTTTGATCAAGGATTTTTAAATTTAAATTAATATCTTAACAATTTCTAAGCATTGTAATAATTGTAAATATCAAAATAAAAAAGAGCGGAAACTATTTATTTTAACGAAAACTATATAATTAAGAAGAATTTAATCCAGGAGTTTGATGCTTGGCCTCTCAAGAACACCAGTCTTGTAAATAAGAATTTTTTCAACACAATCAGTAAAATATCGATTTATAAACACTGATTTGTTAACAAAAACCAAACGTAGTTTGATGCCCTTACGTAAAATAATTAATGATATCAAAATGTCTTTATGACATAATAAGTTTTGTAAGAATTGTTTATTGCAATGGTTTGAATGGTTTGAATCTATCGACGTTGGGTACTTTGTTTATAATAATTTTCTAGTATTAAAAAAAAACACTTTTTTTTTATTTAGCTCTTATTGGTATGGCTTCATCAAGTTTCCTAGCTTGATACCTAATTTGTGAACATCTGTTTTATTATTATTTTTAATTTAGATTTTTACTTGACTAGTGCAGAAATTAGATTACCAAAATTTAAAACTTTAAATAAAATTTCGATTATTTTTGGTGCTTTTTGATAAGAATCAATTTTTCTTGACCTAAATTTGAACTCAATTTTTGCTGTTTAGATTTAATTTTGCGGAAAATTTTAATTCTAAAAATCTAAATATCTGGCACCAATTAATTAACAAAATTAATTTTAAAAAAATCCCTTCAAAGTTTATTTCAAAAAAATAAAAATTTTCTTTTTTAAAAAAAAAACTTTACTTTTGCGAATTAAACTAATTTTATACTTATTATATTTTTATGTTTTACATCGCCAAACCTGTCGCAATTTTTTGAATAAATTAAATAAAATTAAATTAAATATTCTTTATTGATATCTTGAAAATAAAAAGAAAATAATTTTTTCTTCAAATTGTAGAAATGTCTTAAAAGCTATTAATCAAATTCAGAACAATTTAAGTTTGTACTTTGAGAATTCTTTTCGAAACCAATCTCAATAAATAGATTTGAGCAATGGTCTAAAAATAAAAATAGCCCAAAAATCAACTTAAGCTCGATTACACCAATTTAAGCGATCTAAGATCCCATAGACAAGTCGATAAATTGTTAATATTTAATATTTGTTAAAGCTAATCTTCATTTTCTCTTAAGCTCTAGTTATCAATCAAACAGTACATTTTAGATTAACCAAGACGAAAAAAGAAGCTAATCCCAGAGCAAAGGCTCCTAGATATGCTAGAATAAAATTAAACCTAGAGGTTGGCAGCAATGTTGCTGGCTATTTTTGATAAATAATAAAATAAACAATTCGATAAACTTTTATTCTACTTAAATTTATAGAAGCGAAATAAATTAAATTTAACGTGAAACGCGAGCAAATTTAGCTAGATAATTTGGGCATCTGATGGATCATAGAATAAACCATGAGACTTGCTTGATCCCTAATATACCAAGATATTTTCAAATTAAAATCTTGCTTATTGTCTTATTGGCGACGTAATCCCAAAAAAAATATACCTGCCCTAAGAGAAAAATAGAAAATTTAAAATATGATGTAACCAATATATCTCTTTTTTGAGCCATTTAAAGAATTAAGATAAAAATACTTTTGAAATAAACTAAATTTTTTTTTCCTAAATCTAATACTTGAGTGAAAACATGATAAGATTTTTGAGTAATATTAGCTCATCACAGCACATAAATTCTCTAGTCATGTGCCAACCAAATTTTTGTCAAATTTTTGTTCCGTTTTGTCGCTTTAACAAAGGATTACTAAGTAATCAAAGGTTTAAGTTAAACAAAAACTCTCACTCATTTGGCAAACAATTAAGAAAGTCTTAAGTTATGTGCTAAAATTAAAAATAAAATAGCTAAACTGAAAACTGACTAAAACTCTCATTGTTTTATTTATTTTTGTTTAAAAAAAATCACTGAAAATTATGGTCAATTTAAAATGGGCCGTTCTGAATAAACTTGAGACACAATTTATTTTTGATTTTGATTGTTGCAGTTAATCTAGAAAAATTGCTTTAAAACATAAAAACTAAAGTCCAGACTTGTTAAATTTTTTTCTATAATAAATTTTTTTTATTGACTTTTGAGAGAAATCTGATGAAATCAAACTCTTTTGTTTGATTGCTTTAAATAGATGCTTACGCCAAAAGGCTCTTTTATACCAAAGAAGTTTTTTAGGAAAATCGATTGTTTTTGCATTTTCAAAAATCTTCTATAAATTTATAAAAAAACGCGAACATTGTTTTTTTGAGAAAAATGTTTAAATTTAAAGTCATTTAATAATAAGGTCTATTTATCTATTAAATCTCTTGAATAACAAATTTCTAAATATTCTTCCTAACATCTTTAGAAATGAATGTATAAATCCTTAACATCCAAAAGCTTTGTTTACATATAATTTAATACGCAATTAAGTTACAACGCAAAATTTTATGATTAAATCAAGTTGAGTTTTTGTATCCTATAAGTTAATTTAATATTTTAATCAACCAAAATCCAAATATAATTTATTCGAAATGGTTTTGAGTGTGAGGCAAAGTCCTAATTAAAAATTTAATAAAATAAATGCTAAATTAGCTGGGATTAAAAAAATATAAACATTTTTCGATATTTTTATTTAACTCGCGAATAAAAATAATAATGATAAACGATTGTTCAAATTGCCAAATAAATCTACTGGCTGTCATTTTAAAGATTTCTGTAAAAATTAGGAGCCAGTCTGCATGAAACAATATTTTCTGAATTTAATTTTTTTCTTGAGCATTTTTAAGGCTTAATTGAATCTCAAAACTTCTAAATATCCATTTGCTGCACCAATGACTCTCAAATTTAACATAAACAAATTGATTGATTCATTGAATTTTTAAAACCATTAGAAATTTAAAAACTATTTAAAAAAAATTTTTTATTTTATTTTAGATCTGTAGAAATATTAAAACCATTTTAATTAATCTATTAGGTCCTTTTAAAGCCTCTTTTTAAAATGAAGGGTAATTTTTTGGTTGTTTTGAATAAACTGTTGATTTATTGAAGATTTTTCATTAATTTATTTGCCACCAATTTAAATTAAAAAATTGTTCATCTTAAAATTTTTGCCTTACTTTAGACAGAAATGTTCTTATGAAATTGGAATTTAAAAATAGAGGCTAGCTTAAAAAATTTCCAAAAAAATGAATCATAAAATTCACTCTAAAGCATTAAAATTTAATTGTTTAATAAAAAAAAAAAAATTGTTTTATTCTTTATTCAATTTATAAAAAAACGCGAACATTGTTTTTTTGAGAAAAATTTCAATTTATTTATTTTTTTGGTATGGAATATTAGATCTTTAGTCTAAAAAAAAAAGAAGAATTTTGAAAAACATTGAATCCATGTTTTTATTAATTTGAAAATATCGATTTATAGATAACTTTTAGTAAAAATCAGATGAATCTCTTAACTAAATAATACAATTTGAATCTTAATTTATAATTAAATTTATTTACTTATACTTAAATTTATTCTTAGACTAAGAATTGAAAATGTTCAATAAACTAGTTTTACAAATTTTTAATGTCTTAGTTTTTAATTAGATCATCTTAATCAGAGTTGTTAAAAGTTCCAAATTAAAGTCCAAGCCCGGACTTTTTTTTATTTTTTATTTTTAAAAGTCCAAGTCCAGACTTTAAAGTTTTTTTTCAAAAAAAAGTCCAACACTCACTTGACTTCCATAATAAACACCTGGGACCGCAAAATTATCATTTCCTGGAACGGAAGAAATTTAATTTGTCCCTTCACATTCATTGAACGTGAAAAATTCCTGAATATTACTCTTCATGGAAAAATGGGAAGATTTATTTGAATATTTTTTAAAACCGTAGAAAAAATTGACTTTGGAATCTCGGAACGTCGAGTCTTCAAGATTAAGACAATTAATTATTTTAAAATACTTAAAGAATTTTTGCTATTCATTATATTCATCGTGAAAAAAAAATAAAAGTCTTTGACTCGGACTTTTGAAAAAAAAAAGTCCAGACTTGGACTTGACTTGAGACCTGTGACTTTTAAACAACTCTGATCTAAATGAACATTAACACTAGATGCATCAGCCTATTTTTGGCAACAATCTAAATGGTTCGCTAAAAAGATATTAAAATTTTACCTAAATAAATATTTGAAAAAAATAGAATATTTAATTTCTTTTAAAGTTTTTTTAATGAAATATTAAAAATTTTTAAATGATGTTTGCATATTGAAACATTAACGAAAAGCCGATTGCATCCTTTTTTTTGTATATTTCTGAGAAAAATTTTTTAAAGATTTATGTCTTTTTAATTCAGTAATCTTAATGTTCACTTAAAATTGGTTCTATAAAAATTGACAAATAATTTTAGCCTTAGTAATTTTTTGATATAAAGTAGTAAAAATGTTTTGTAATGTTTATAAAATTCATACAAACAACCATTTATGTTTTGTTTAGAGCCTGTAGACTTTAAATAATTAAGTCTAAACAATAAATCATTTGATAAACAGACATTCTTTTTAAGAAATTGAAATAAACATTTAGTTAACGTTGTTTAATAAATTTGTTCTAAGTTTATGAAAAAAAAATAAAAAAAAAGTTTTAATTTTAAATCTTGGTCAAAACCAATAAATAAATTCTAAGTTTACCAAAAATTATTTAATAAGTCAGATTACAATACATTTAAAATAGAAAACATTTATGCCTCCAAAATTATGAAAGTTTTACTCAAAAATTAATCTATCTTGAAGAGAAATTTAAAATTTCATAAAGTTACTTAATGCTGGTGTGCCATACAATTTAAAAAAAATTTTTTGATGAAAAATCATTGATACACTTCACTTTTAAAACTCCTTTTTAATTATTTGTTCACAATAAATTTTATTTTGTTCATCCTTAACAACCATTTTTAATTTAGAAATAAAATTATAATCTATTCCATTTTTAACTTTGAAAATTCCTTAAAAAAATAAATAAAAATAATCTAAAAAGTTTCAATTTTTTTAAGTTATTGAGATATCCCGCAATGCAATTTGCTTCGAAGGTTAAATTTCAACAAAGGAAATAACTATTTTATGGAAAGAAATCTAATATTAGAGAGTTAAATCTCTTTTATATTTAGAGGACAAAATACTCGGTTTGCCGAGTTTATTTAATTAAAAAAATATCTAGTTATATAACTTAATAATTATCGATCCAATATTGAAACAAGGAACTGAGAGAATAATTATGGGATAAAAATAGCAAAGGCCTTTTTAATTTAATTGTTAATTATATCCTCAAAATAATAAAAAAAAACAAAAAGCGTTCAGTTTAATTTAAGAAACGATATTTCAATTATTTTGCATCCATCGAATCTAATTTTGCTAATAAAATCTTGTACTAAAATCGCTCAATATTATAAACAATATAGGATATGAATTTTTTTTATATATACAAGCTAGAAAATTGTATTTGAATATTGTTATTTTTAATCTTTAAACCAATTCCAAAGCCAACACAGATTTTCTTTAATTAAAATTTGAATCTGAGTTGACATACGAATTAATTTGTTTAATTACTAAATTCAAGTGTTTAGGAAGATTTTATTTTTATTAGCAAAATTGAAATAATTAAAGTGTTCAAAAAATTTATCTCTGTAAAAATTTTTTGAGAAATTTATCAAATAAAATAATCAATTAAATTAAAGAAGTATTAAAGATAAATTTATTATAATCAGCTTTTAAAACATTCAATTATGAAAGGCAATAATTTAAAGAGTCGCAGTTGAAATAGTCAATTCTTGGCTCGGTTTATAAAAAATTTAATCATTTTTTCACAAATTTTAATTGAAATGAAACGATGATACCCTTGGTGGTTTCTAGTGCTTTAAGAAAAAAAAATACAATTAAAATTGCTTTTAAATATCATTTTTCATCAATATAAAAGCTTGAATGAAATTTTAGATGAAACTAATTATGAGCTCATTATTAAATTGACGATACTTTTCTTTTCTTCAAAACGAGAAATATGCTCAATTTTTTTTTGATTTTTTGATCAAGTGTTTAATTTGAATATTTAGAATTCCAATTTCTTAGTATTAAAAAACTTGATTAAATCTCTCAAAATAAAAAAATGTGCTTTTCTAAAATTTTTTAAAATGTAATCTTTACAAGTTAAAATTGCTAAAGCCACGAAGCAAAATCGATTTCAAAAATATCTAAAAGTTTAAGTTTGATCGAATTTTAAACAATTTTCTTATAGGGTTTTTGATAAAATTTTCTCTGATACGTCAAACTAAAAATTCTTTTATTTTTAACTTTTTTTTGTTAAAAAGAAGATTATTAGAAAATAAAAAATAAATTTATTTTATCTGTGTCAAGTGAATTTTTATTTAAAGAAAATAAAGCTTAAAACAATCAGACGCTGTTTTAATTAGATAAATTAAGCGTTTTTGTTTGAAAAGAAAAGTGACACAACTTATGATATTATAAAAGTTTTATCAGAATTTAATTTTTTAGCATTCGGTACTTTAAGAAATTATTGATTTTCCTGGGCTTAAGGTCGGTAGTCAGGGATTCAATACAAATAATTATGTAATAATGTTCTTGGTAACATAAACATTACCAAATAATTTAAGACGCAAGTAAGACATTTATAAAAATCATTTCAAAATTATTAAGCTCATAACTTTCATGCTGAATTTTGAATGCCAATGAAAGAAATATAACTAAGTTACTTTTCTGTTTCTCTTTGACAAGCCTTTTTGTTAAATTAATTCCAGGAAAAAATACTACTTCAACTTGTTTTGTTTGTTCAGAATTTAAAATTTTAATAATTTATTTAAATATTTTTATAATTTTTGATTGAATCATCACAATTTAATTTGGCTAAAGTAGATTTCAAATTTTGCTTTGTTTAAAAATAAACCCTCATGCGCTTCATGATATGTAATTTTTTTTTTCTCCAAAATCAAAGATTTCAATTTATTTGAATAATAAATTTTATTTTAATTTTTTTTTCTTATTTAATTTAGCAATTAGGTATTTGTTATTTGATTCATTGGATTCAAAATGTTGATTAAAGAATTGTAAGATTATCTTTTTAAAACTTTCTGGGATTTAACTTTTTCTCTTAGCCGTATTTTACTTCCTATGACTTCCGAAGAAGTAATTGTCAAAATTTTAGCTGATTTAATGACTAATTCTGTTGAAATTTAGTACCAAATTGCTCAACTATGGTCGGTCGCAAAGTCCAGCAAGGAAAATACAGGTGGTGGAGAAGGAATTCTAGTTTTGAACAATGAACCTTTTGAAAATAAAAGAGATTTGTTCAAAAATCACACTTCAGGTCAATACACTCACAAAATATATAAGTTGGAGAGCCGCGTGCCGTGGTGGGTAAGAAAGATGGCTCCAAAAGGAAGCCTTGAACTTCATGAAGAAGCCTGGAATGCATATCCCTACTGCAAAACAGTTGTAAATGTAATTTGAAAATTAAAAAAAAATTGAGCCTGAGTACGACATTTTAAGCCCTTTTTCTTTTCTAGAATCCAGATTACATGAAAGAAAATTTTCAAATCAAAATCGAGTCACTGCACGTCGATGATAATGGTCAACTTGATAATGTATTTTTTTTTTTTCAAATTGCTTCAAATTAGAAAAAAATTCATTTTTGTTTTAGCCTTTTGACTTACCAAAAGATTTACTTAAAAAACGAGAAGTTGTCTATATTGATATAGTCAATGACAAAATTCCATCCGGAGTAAATAAGCGAAAATTTTAGCTTATTTTTTTTTAAATTTTTTGTAAAGGATTATGATGAAAAAGAAGATCCGACAAAATTTTTATCAAAAAAAACCGGTAGAGGACAATTGAAATCCGACTGGAGAACAAGTACAAAACCAGTCATGTGTGCCTACAAATTGGTTACCGTTGAATTCAAATGGTTCGGTTTACAAGGAAAGGTTGAAAAATTTATTCAAAATGTAAGCTTTTAAAAGAATTGATTTTTAAAATTTTATTTATTTGTTCAAAGACTGAAAAAAGACTATTCACTAAATTTCATAGACAGTTATTTTGCTGGATAGATGAGTGGTACGGTTTAACAATGGCTGATATTCGTCGTATTGAAAATGAAGTCCAAAAAGAGCTTCAAAATGTATGTATTTAGATTAAATTTTAATATGAAATTTTATTAAACTAAAGAATATTCTATCTCTTTTAATTAAATACTAAGTTTTATTTCGTTGTTTATTATTATAAATATTTGATTAAAAAAAATATTTTTTAGAACATCAACAAGGGCAACATTGTTGGATTGAAATGTGGTGACGATGACGAATAGATATTTTCCACTGGAGTGTTTCAAGCAATTAAAAAAACAACCAAGATACAATTTTCAAATTCATTACATTTTTTTTAAATTCCTAATTTAATTTTGAAGTTTAGCGCCACTAAAATATTTAAAATAAAAAATATTTTTGTACAACATTTTAATATTTAGAATTCCAAAAATGATCAAAGAAAAAAGAATTATTTTACCATTTATTTTTTTATTCAAAGATTAGGGTGATTTTATTATAAATGATGAGCCTAATTTAACAACATTTTAAGATCTCAGGTTTTTATGTAAAATAGCAAAAAATTTTTTATTGTTCTATTTTCCTTAAATTTTAATTATTTTTGAAATTTTTAGTTCTTTTATTAGCGTTATTCTACACAACAAAAAATTTAATTAATTTAATTTAATTACCACTTTTTTGTGATTCAGAAATCACTTAAATCAATGAACCTAGCAATACGCTTACGAAAGCTATGGTAAGGGTAGAGAAATTTTTGAAAGCTACGGTATATGATTTTGCTTTTAACAAGGAATTAAATCACTGGGATCTTCTATTTTTTTATCAAAAAATCTTCAATAAATTTTTTGATAAAAAAAATAGAAAGCAATAATTCTTGTTCAAAAGCAAAATTTAGATAATTTCAAAGTTCTACATTTTCGTATTTCTATATTTTCTAATATTTTTACTGATAAATTAAAAATTAAAATTTTCTGAAATACTGCACAAAACATATTAGAAAAGATAAAAATACGGAAATGTAATAATGTAAAATTATTTACACTTTGGCTGTACAAATCCCACAAAGTTGAATATTTTCCTCTTCACATAGAATTGATCTTTGGAAGACGCGATATAAAAGAAGATAAAAAAAGAAATTGAAAATGAATCTAATTAAACAACATAAATAAAAATATATATCATCAACTTTTGTAGAATTAATAGTTTAATTGGGTTATTCTAAAGGATCTTTGGCAATGTCATCAATTATTGTTTTTATAAACTCTAAATCAATAGGTGCATTTGAAAATTTCCTGATAAATTCATTCTCTGATAACAATTCGCAAGTTGATCTGTCATCCGGCATCTTTATTAAACTAAATAAAATAATTAAGAAAAAAACTCAGCATTTATTTATTTTAAAATTTACCACTTGTCTACAAAACGGCATAGATCAGGACTGAATTTTGTTTCATCAAGTTTCGGTGGAGGGTCATTAAAAATTTTCTGTATTAATTGTAGATCATTTAAGCCTTCGAACGGATGCGTGCCAGTAGCTATTTCAATCTTTATTTTTATAAATTTATTTACAGAATTTCAAAGAAAAAAAATTTAAAATTTTGAAAATTACTAAGCTAATTCCAAAGCTCCATACATCAGATTTACTATTGTAGCCCTGCGATTGATTTGGTTGCATTTTTTCGGGCTTTAACAAAAAATATTATATTTTTCTCGATTTTACGTTTATCTACTTCTTACAGACATATATTTTCGACATCCAAGAACACTTCTACAGACAGAATCCACCACAAACCCACTTATACTAAAATCGCAAATTTTTATTTCACCTTTATAATTTAAAAGTATGTTTGATGGCTTAAT
Source organism: Brachionus manjavacas (assembly GCA_019054805.1). Classification (NCBI taxonomy): domain Eukaryota; kingdom Metazoa; phylum Rotifera; class Eurotatoria; order Ploima; family Brachionidae; genus Brachionus; species Brachionus manjavacas. The sequence goes on along the minus strand of JAHQIY010000003.1, from coordinate 6,824,519 downwards.
GTCTCTGTGCATAACACACGATTGTTTCATAAAAACTAATGCTCCCATTACTGAACAAGCCAATTTCGACAAAAAAAGTTCTGTCATTTGCAAATCTTTTTTGAAAACCTTCTGATAGAACCGGTCCATTGATGCATCCATAATCTCTGTCAATATCCAAATATAACCCTAAAAATTTCCAAACGTTGAAATTCTACTTGATTAATTATAAGAGTCTAGTACAGTAATGTTCTGCTTTTTGTTTTTTAGAACAATTTTGAGCTTTGGCGCCGATTGAGTGAGTTTATTATAAATGTGAAGAAAATTTTTTAAAATGTACGTAAATTGCTGTAAAAAACAAATAGCAGAAATATCGTAATATCACTGTATATGTGTCATCTGACTTTCAAGTTATTTTTCGATCAATTTAAAATCTTGGATAGAATTTTTTAAAAAGTTAATATGATTAATTTCAAAGATTTATTTAATTATTGACCTTAAACAACTCTGAATCAAAATATTTACTTCAGCATTTAAAGCACCATAAAATGTAATCAAATGTGGACATAGATTGGCAAATTTTAGTGAAGCCCTTAAGTCCATCAAATAATGGTTATCTTCATTATCTCTAGTCAGATCATAATTGATTGCCTTTTAATTAATTATATTTAAAACACTTTTAAATTGAAGTTAAAATTCATCATGTTATTTTATTTTTACCTTGGCTGCAAAATGCATTTTTGATTCTTTGTGAAACATTTTAGTTACCGTGCCAAATTGACCGCTTCCAAGAAGATTCTGCTTTTCTAAATCGTCGTATTTGATTAAAAATTCTTTGGACTTGCCATTGTTGTCTAGAACAACTGTGCATTCTCTGCTTAAATTAAACTGCCTTTTCGATTCAAAATTAGTTTTTTAAAAAATTTTAGAACAAATTGATCTTTTACGGTTCAGGGAGTGGAGTTGATGGTATTTTTATTTTTAGATTTTCCTCTTTTTAGACCAGAATTATTAATATTTGTGAACATCAATTATTTTAATTACTTGATTTCTTTTTAACCATTCTGCTTCCCTAGTTTGCTTAACCTCAATTAAATCAATTCAGTTTGTTAGGTAAACTAAAAAACATTTAGAAAACTAACAATTTAGTATAATAATTAATAAAACATGAAAAATTTTCTATATATATTAAAAAATAGTTAGCCATTTTGGATAATTTTTTTTGTTTGCAAAGCTATTTATGTTTAAATTTTTTAATATTTTATACCTAAAACCAAATTATTCTCCTTTCATTTCCAAGGTAATTTGGAAGCAAACAGCTATAATGTAATTTTGTTTTTCTAACCATTTTTTTTCAAAATTTGAATAAACAATTTAAGAGAAGTAAAATCTATGTTAGAATATGATCTTAAAAATGGATTTGTTTTTTGGACTATGCATATTTATTTTTTAATTTTTTTTTTTCAATATTTTATATAAAAATTTAGTATTTTTTTTTAATTTTCAATTATGCTTTTAAAAATTTATTTCAAAGCTAGATAATAAAAATATTGGAATTTTATCTATTTTATTAAATAGTTGTACAACAATAATGTTTTGCATATTAAATTGAAGCCTAGGTTTTTAGCTTTTGAACGGTTTTTTGCTTTTTTTTAATTTTTTTTTGTAATTTATTTTAATTTCTGTTATTCTAAGAAAAAAAGCATATCTAAAAATCTTAAAAGCAAGCTTAATTTTTGAAAAGGCAACTTTCTTAAAAGCTTACATTTAATTAAAAAAGTGCGCAAAAATTTCAAAAGAAGTCAATTTATAATTTTTAACAAAAAAATATTTTAAAGAAAACATTTATTTTTTTATTTCTATACAAAAACCTTATTTTTTTTAGGGTTTTTAATCATAACTTATACAAAAACTATCAGAAACAAATAATCTATAGCTCTTCCTAATCAAGAAAGATTCTCTAAAACTTGATGCTTCGGTAAAAAAATTACTTTGGTTCAACGTAAAATTCTTCTCCAAATTGTACCATATCATATTTATTTTAAAATACATTTCAGTGGATTATTGACAAACGATCAAGAGAAGCATTTTTAAGGAAAAACATAGTATATCTAATAATTTTTTGCAATGAAAAATACATGCTCTGAATTTAAATCCAAGATGCAAATCTTTGCTAATTTTTGACTAATCTAAATTATAAATTACTAGAGATAAAAATTGAAATAATTTTTTCAGAGTAATTATAGCTGAAACTTGAAAATAATTAGAAATAACAAATAGCTTAATTTTTTAAATTTTATTATTAAAAATATAATGCTTAAACGAAACCAAATTAATTTTAGATATTTTTACATGACAAAATGTTGATCAAGGAATAGTAATAATTTAAAAAAATTTATTTGCTTATTATCTCAATTAATTTTTAATAAATTCATTCAGCGTGAGATAATGAGTAAATTTTGGCAATATTTTATTGATATTTTAAATTTTAGCCGAGTCATTCTTCCAATGACCGTAGAAGAAGTAATTTAAGACATTTTTTGGCCATATTTAAAGACTCCTTTTAGTACCAAGTTGCTCAGCTATGGTCAGTCGCAAAATCAAGTAAAGAAAACACTGGTGGCGGCGAAGGAATTGTAGTTTTGAAAAATGAACCCTTTGACAACAAAACAGATCTATTTGAAAATTACATGTCAGGTCAATTTACAGAGAAAATTTACAAATTGCAAAGCAAAGTTCCGTGGTGGGTGCGCAAACTTGCACCCAAAGGAAGCTTAGAATTACATGAAGAGGCATGGAATGCATATCCATACTGCAAAACAGTTATTGACGTAACATTTGCTCTTTGTCTTGTCAAATTTTTCGCTGACCAGTTCTCGATTTAGAATCCTGATTACATGAAAGAAAACTTTTTTATTCGAATTGAATCTCTTCATATTCAAGATGACGGATCTTTAGACAATGTAAAATGGTCACTAATTTAACTACATTTTACTCATATTTTATTTAATTATAGCCTTTTAATTTATCTAAAGATCAATTAAAAAAACGAGAAATTATCAACATAGACATTGCAAATGATCCAGTTGCTGCAGGAGTGAGTTAAAATTAAATAAATATCTTTAAAATTATATAATAAAAGGATTATGCTGAGAACGAGGATCCGACGAAATTTTTATCTCAAAAAACCGGCCGAGGTCAGCTCAGACCAAACTGGAAACAGACCACAAAACCCATGATGTGTGCATACAAACTTGTAACTGTTGAATTTAAATGGTTTGGTCTTCAAGGAAGAATTGAAAATTTTATTCAAACTGTAATTTAATTTTTGATTTGAAATTTAGTCAAAGGTTAAGAATTTTTGAAATTTTTTAGAGTGAAAGAAGGCTTTTTACAAAATTTCATAGACAACTATTTTGCTGGATTGATGAATGGCACGGACTAACAATGGATGATATCAGAAAAATTGAAGAACAAGTTCAAAAAGAATTGTCAAAGGTGAGTTTTATTTTTGAAAAATTTTGAACAAATTTTACTTTTGAATAATTAACAGGAAATAAAAGAAGGAACTGTGAAAGGATACGTTAGCAACGATGAATAGATTTTTTAAACTATAGCTATTCCAATTTTATGATTTTTTAATTTTAAGTGATTTATGTGAATTATTTTAAAATTTTATCTTAGCCTATTTAAAAAATGAATAAAATTAAAAAATTTCGATTTTTGACAAATTAATAGTTTTTTTAATTAAATATTATTCTAGTTTAACTATTATAATAATATAATAATAATAATATAAGTCTATAGGAAAAGGATGACTTTACATTATCCTTAAACGGAGCGCAAGGATTAGTTGCACTATATTAGCCTGTTAATTTTTGCTAATATTTTTTTTAAAATGTGCATCAGGTCTGTTTTTAAAACCATTTATTGTTGTTTGTTCGACAACATCCCTTGGCAAATTGTTCCAAGCATTTGCAACACGGTTGCTGAAAAAATTGAATCTTTGGTTGCAATTTCGAACTGCTGTAGCTTATTGTTATTATTATTATTAATCAACATAAACTTTATTAAATTTCTATCTCATGAATTATTGGCACTTTTCAAAAGAAAAAACGCTTATAATATATATTAAAAATCAAAAATTATTAGTTGGAAAACAAAAATACTGAAAATAGGGTTATTTTTAATTAACAATCGTATCTGAGTGTATTTTATTTCCTTTCTAGACTCTAGGACATTTAAGTTAAATGTGAATGACTACTTGAGCGAAGAAAACCAAATAACTGCAGGTGTCCCTCAAGGCTCAGTCTCAGTCCTCTTTTATTTAGTATATATATTAATGAAATCCCCAAAAGAAACAAAACATTTAATGAATACTCTCTGCTTTTCGCAGATGATCTAGTTACATTCTTCATTTACAACAAAAAGGGGAACCTAGAAAATAAAATAAATAAAAACACGAACAAACCAGAACAATTGAGCGGAAAAAGAAGATTTCAGTTGAAAAGTCGTGTTCAGTAGTATTTTCTAAGTACAAAAAACAGAGTGATAGTCTAAACTAAAAAATTAATGGAAATAGAATATTGAGCCAAAAAGAAATCAAGTATATTCTAGTAGTAGTAGTAGTAGTAGTAGTAGTGGTAGTAGTATTGGTAGTAGTAGTAGTATTATAAACTGCTACATTGAGATGCGGTACAGTAAGTACCTAGCCCATAAATGAGCTTTATTAGTTTCCATTATCCATTTATCTAATTGCGCTTTGAAAGTATTCAAACTTTTCGCTGTAATTATTTCAATAGGCAATTTATTCCAAATTGGTACAATTCGATTTTTTAAAAACGTATGTCTGCTCTGACTGGTTTTAGCCAGTCCAAGGTTAAGCCTGAACTGATTTCCCCTGATCATATGGTTGTTATTCGCATAATTAATTCCATTAACAAGATTCACTCTCTCATAACCTTGGATAATTCTAAAGAACTGGATTAAGTCACCACGAACACGTCTCTTACTTAAAGAGTCTGGTGATAGTTGTTTGAGCCTTTCTTCATATTCAACAATGTGAAAGTCATCAACCATTTTTGTAGCCCTTTCTTGTAATTTTTCCAATATGTTTATGTCACGTTTTTGAACTTGGCTCCAAACACAAATCGCATATTCAAGTTGAGGTCTAACAAGAGACTGGTATAAAAGCTTGAATGCATTTTTAATAAGTCTAGAGAAACCATTTCTCAAAATACCAAGGACTTTATTAGCTTTGTTTACTGATAAATTCACTTGATTTTGCCATTTTAAATCACTAGAAACAATCACTCCCAAATCTTTTTCACCATTGCTTGAAGATATACGCTGAGCTATTCCATTTTGATCGCATAAAATTTGATTCTAAAAAAATTATTACTATTTTTTTTCTAAATAAAAATAAAAATTTTGTTTTTTTTTTGCATCAATTCACACAATTTTGCTCCTTTTTAATTATATTAAATATCAATAAATAAAATTATTTCTTTCATCAGTTTTTTTGTTTATATTATGCATGAAAATAACAAAGTTAATAATTATATGCCATTAAAAAATTCACAAAAATTTTATGTGAGAAGACATTTTTTTATTTTTTTTCAAAATTTAAAAGAAAATTTTTATTGATGCCTATTATTTATTCTGGCAGTATTTCTTAAAATTAATTTATTTATTGATTAAAAATATTGTTTGAGCTATAAACGGGCAGTTTGAAATAGAATTTAGTCTTTCATTTCAGACAAATGTTCAATGTTAATATTAATTTAAAATAAGAAGATATAAAAAGTCAATTTTAATTCTTACATCGAAATAGTCGGCCTAAATTGTTATATGTAAATAAATAAAAGATAAGATAATTAATCGATTTTAATTAAGAATAAAAATAATGAATTTTCTTTTTTAAATTATTAAATTTAAAAAAAAATAATCACAAAAATTAATAAGATAATAGTTTAAATTAAAATACGTTTTGATGACATTGTGAAATTTCATATAGATCTTAAATACAAAAAATCAATCGAAGGTTTTACAATTTTTCTGCAAAAATGATAAATTAAAACATTTTTAGTTTTACCAATATGTCTGCAAAAACTCTTTAATTGATTACATATTTATTTTAAGTACTTTTAAATAACGTGAAATTTCGCAGAAATTTGCACATTGTTTCATTTTTTCAAAATGGTTTCGCTTGCAAAAATAATTATCAATTTTTTTATTAAAATAATTATATGAAATTTCAATGTCTATTTGGGCCAATTTTCTGTGTTCTACAATTTGAAAAATACAAATTTCAGGATCAAAAATCTTCTAAATCTTCGTCAATTTCATCAATTATATATTTTATGAACTCAAGATCGTTTGGATTTTCTAAATATTTTTTGATAAACTCGTGTTCAAGTAGCTCAGAACAAGAAATCCTCTCATCAGGCCATTTGTACAAACTAATAAGAAAAAAAATTGTTTAAATAAATTACTCAAGGCTAATGAAATATACCAATTTTTCACCAAGTTACATAACTCTGCACTAAATTTTGTCTCATCCAGCTTCGGAGGTTCCTTAGAAACTATTACCTTAATCAAAGTCAATAGTTCGGACGAACCATTGAATGGGTGGTAGCCTGTTGATATTTCTATCTAATAAATCTTAATTTTATTATTATAATAATAAAAAACTTGACATTACCAAACTGATTCCTAAGCTCCAAATATCAGATTTAATAGAGTGTTGTCCACCAGTCATTGAAGTGTCGATTTTTTCAGGCTTATATTAAAAATATTTATTTTTTCAAAAAAAATTTTTATAATAATTTACTGCCATATAACTTTGGCATCCTTTTTCAAATGTCATACAAACGGAATTTTGTGCAAAACCACTTATTCCCAAATCACATAATTTAATTTCACCAGTATAATTTAAAAGGATATTAGATGGCTTAATGTCTCTGTGGATCATTTTTATTTGCTTCATAAAATACAAAGCTTCTGAGACTGCATGAGCAACCTTGGATACGAATAACTCCGGCATTTCTTTGACCAGAGCGAATACTTTGGAATAAAAACGATCTAAAGATGTGTCCATTTCTTCTGTTAAAATCCAGATAGCAGACTAAAAACAAAATTAACTCTCTATTTAATTTGGAAAAAGAAATTAACTAACTTCGGCATGAATTGCTCCATAAAATTTAATCAAACTTGAACACTGATTACCAATTTTTAGAAGAGCTTTAAGATCCATGCCTTCATTTTTGCTATCGTTAGCTTCCATTTGACTTTCTTCTATCATCTTACAGTACATAATCATATCTGATTATAAAAATCAAAAAAAAAATTTAAGTACCTTGACTGCAAAAGTTTGATTGGAAGGTTTATGAAGCATTTTTATCACAGTTCCAAAGTGACCTTTGCCAAGGAGCTCTTTTTTTTCCAATTCCTCAAATTTAACCACCATCTCTTCTTTTGATTCAGAATCATTATCAAGCACAATTGTGCATTCTCTGGTCAAGTTGAAATTTCTTTATTCAGAAAATTCAAAATCAGAAATTTATCATAAAAAATAGCTTTGTCTACTTTGCTTGCTTTCTTTCTATTTTTAGTGTCGTCAATTTTGAAATTTTAGCTTCAATTTATGTAATTAATAAGAGAACAAAATGGTTTTCATAGAATTTGTTACTTTTATTTCTTTTGTCCATTTTAGAAGATATTTTGTAGAATATTGGAAAAAAATCGAAATTTTGGAAACTTAACTAATATGAACCACTTTTACTTACTCATTTATGATAGTCATAACAACTATTCAATGGTATTTAGCCAGTTAATTTAGTTCATAATTTTATGTAAATATTTTAATTAGGTAAGATAAAATATAATTAAAGATAGTCAATTACGCGTTTAATAGTTTAATGAATTAATTCTGAATTGTAAAGCATGAAGTATTTTTCAACTAGAATTTTAGATCTAATTATTTTTTTGTTAAAAAATTACCTTTAAATCATCATTTCTTCTACCTATCATATCTTCTTTTTTTCTAAGGTCGTCCATTAAATTTTTTAACTTTATATGCCTATTTTTAAACTAATCAACAAGATTTAAATTAAATTAATTAGCCATTGCCATTTACTATTTCAAAGCGCTTAGTTATTTTGTTTCGCAGCTAGATCATTAATTTAAAAAAAATACATAAAATTTATTTTTCGCAGCAGATTTACTTTAATATTGTATTTTGTTACACTAAAAATTATACAAACAAGGCAAAAAATTAATTATCAAAAGTTATTTTTTTCGTTTCTTGTTCAATAAAATCTAAAATCAAAAAATAATTAGACTCTATTCAATTCACATATTTAAAGAAAAAGTTTCATTTTCTATGAAAGCTTTCCTACATACGCTTCATAGTGAATTGGAATGTTAATTTTAAAAAACTCTAATATCCGATTTCATATTTTTTATAAGAAAAGATGTAGTTTTTATTAAATTAGCGATGAGAAAAATTATGGACATTTCTTAAATAATTTTACTTGGTGATTTTATTTTTACAAATAGTATGTTAAACATTCTTATTTTCATGGATAGGCAATGAGATTTAACTATTAAAAAACAATTTTTCTTTTTGTATTTAATGGTATTTTTCCCTGTTCCTTTTCATAATTTTTATGCTTTTTGGTTATTTTAATCATTATTTTAGAATTTAAACGGGTGGATTTGGGTAAGCTGTAGATTAGAGAGATATTAGTTGAAATTAAAATTAAAAATTAAACCATTAATTAATTAAAATGTAAAATTAATTTCTATTAAGTATATAAAGGAGCAAGGCCAAAATAAATAAAATTCAGATAAAGTACAAAAAGTACAGAAGGGATTTTTATTTTATAATATTGTCATTGTCTATTCCTCCTTATTTTATCTAATTATTGACTAATAGCTCATTTAAAAAAAAAAAATCATATCAAAAAAAGGTGAATTATTTTTTATTGTATATTACTGAATTTTTTTATGAGATAATGTTACTATTTCTGCTAAATTTGTTAATTTATAGAAGTAACTAGTATATTTTTGTAAATTTTTCCCTAAATTTGTGATTTTTTGTATGAAAAATAAAATTAAAAAAACTCCAATTATTGTTATTTTTAGTCTAATTTAAAAAAAAAAACAAAACAAAAAATCACTGCATTACTAGAGCTTTTTTAGCTTTTGGAGGCCTACCAGCCTTTTTTTTTTGCCAAAGGAACATTTTTGAACTTAAGAGATATTTTCACTAGTTTCTGATGAGTTGCAACTGCAATCACATGGTAACACATATAATTTTTTTTGAAAAAATCCACATGTACATTTACTATTTACCCAATTTTCTCGAACTAGAGAAACTTTGCTTATTTTCATATAGCGTACGGCTACATCAAAATCCAAATTCTTGTAATATGTATAGTTGCCATAAAGGATTTTTTTTTGATAAACATTGATTTGTCTTTTGTGGTTAGAATAAAGTCATTTCCATTTTTTGGAATTACGATTGATCACTCACCAAAAATTGATCGAAATATAATTTTTTATAACCTAAAAACACACTTTGTTGAATTCTTCCCTCCTAGATCGAAATAAAGAAAAGAAAACTTGAATAATATTTAACTAAAGTGGAAAAAATAAGTAAAAAAATTTAATTATTATTATTTACAAAATTCATTTAGAATGGATTCAAACATTTGTATTTAATTTCTTTATCTCATTTTTTTGTTTTTAACATCACCTTGAAGGCGTTCATTGAAACATATAATAATAATAGTATGTGTGTAATATCCAATTTGTGTGCTCATCAGTAATTAGAGTGTGGTGACACAACATTCCCATAGAGAAATAAGGGAAAATATTTTTCCTGTAATTTTAGTGATGCAATCAGAAATTTAAATTAAAAAAATCGTCAATATAAATATGAATTTTGTTATTTCTAATAATGGGAGGTATTTAATCGATCTCTAAAATTACCTAATCGATCACTAACATTTTTCTTTCTCTTATTTTACTAAATACCCTTAACTTATATTTATTAATCTGTCTCCTAAATTAAATAAATCAGCAACTAATTTTACTTAAATTATCTCTTATTTTTATTTATTAAATTGATTTAAAAAAAAAGAATTATAAAAAATTTCAAATAATTTCAAATAAAATAATATCTTATAAGTATTTTCTTGGTCTACCTCTACCTCTCTTTAGTGGAGCTTCTACTTTCTTACTTATACCACTGCTGGTTGATGCTTGCACTACTTTTTCAGCTTCCTTATCAATTGTTTTTTTGTTCTTTTTTGTTGGTATAACTGTTTCTTGTGGAATTTCTTCCTCTACTTCTGTTATCTTTCGCTTTATAACTTTGATTGAGCTGACAACTCTCAATCAAAGTTTTAAATTGAGAGAAATTTTTAAGAGTACTTTTTGTAAAGGAAATGATACTACTAACTTAAATTAAAAATTTAAGAGTTTACTAATTGAAGCTTCTTTATCTGCTTCTGATTGGTACTCAAGCGCCTTTTTAGACTTACACGGTCTACCTCTTCTAGGTTTTTGTCCAATAACTACTTGCTTAGCTTCGATTGGTATTTTGATAAGTTTCATATTTGCAGCAAAGCCAACAAGATGCTTAAAAATATGATCTTTAAAGAAGGAAGGACAGGAACAACTAGCTGTTTGCATCCAGTTATCGGAGTTACTATCCGAGCTGATTCTTGTTTCCCTTTTTTGACAAAAAAAACTCTCACAGGAGATAATTAAATTAAATCAAGAGATAATTTCAACTGTTTATTAATTAAGTTAAGAGCTATATTCATCATAATCGTACTCATCTTCAGTAAATTTAGTGACAAAAAAACTCAGGATACATAAATATTTATTATTAGAGACAGTTAATTAATCAAATTAATCGAATAAATAATATTATAAATAGAAAAAATAAATATCTATTTTTTATTCCAGGTTATTAACTCTTACAAACTTTTTTTTTTTTATTTTCCTTATTTTTTGATTTTATTTTACTTAACTTTTTTTAATTTTTAATTTTACTTAACTTAATTTTTTATTTTTATTCTGAAGGAGCTTTAGCTCGGTACAGTTAACAAATAAATAAATAAACAATTTATTTTATTAAGTGATCGTTTAAGTAATGTAAGAGATCGATTAATAATACCCGTTTAATAATGATGATTTATTAATTTTTAAAACTTTTACATGAAACTCGTGAAATTTGCTTTTTTCATGCAAATATGTGCAAAATAAAATTCACAAATCTTTAAGAGTACTTTTTGAAAAGAAAATGATACTACTAACTTAAATTAAAAATTTAAGAGTTTTAATTTATGATTTAAATTAAATTAAATATTCGAAGAACTTTGAGAAAATTTAAAATTTTATTTTGAAAAAAAAAACGTCGAGCGTTTAGATAAGGAAAATAAATTTGATTTTTTTAACCTTTAATTCGAAACTTAAATCATAGAGAATTCATTTTGTTCTACATAATATTTCATTATAAAAAAACAAAAAATTTACTAGATTGGCTTCTTTATGACTCATTTTTTGGTTATTTTACTTAAGATTTTAAAAATATTGGAAATTGATTTATTTAATAAAAAAATTCATCAATGATTTAATTAGTTAATTAATAGTTCAACTCGTCGGTTAAATTCATATCTGTAACAACAACTCTAACTCAATTGGTAAATCAAAATGCTCCAAAAAGAATGATTGCAGACAAGTTTCCGCCTTTAAAAAGAATTGCTACCACGCTTCAAATACAAGCAACAAGTGAAGAAAAAAACTTCCTACAATTCCAAACGTCCTTGCTGAGCTTGTAATTGATGGTGAGTATGCAATTTCAAAAATCAATGAGCCTCTTAACAAATATGGCGAGACTCAAAGTTATCTCTAGAATTTCTTATTTGTTATTATTTTTTATTACTTGATACAATAGATCTTTTTGTCGCTAGTTTTATTGTAAATATATTACTTTTTCATTTTTTTTTACATCAATTTCTTATATGAAAAATTAGCAATAAATTAATGTAGCATTCTTTTCTTATAATATTTTTTGACAATAAAATATTTTGGCATTAACATTTTATTCTTTGTTCTTACAGATTCATGTTTTTTTTGATTAACCTTGAGTGACAATTTTTTGAGTTAGTGTCAAAGCTACAATGCAGAAACAGGCCTTTGGTTTGCTCGTTGAACTTTCCATTAATGCTTTTACTCATTATCTATAGGGGTGAAGTTTTTTTCAATTCGATCGTTTCTATTCAAAAAAACTTGAATAACTTTTTTAATAAAAGAGATAATTTAGTTTTGTAAAATGCTTAATGGTTAAGCAACTTTGCTCAATCCGAAAATAAATGTCTGCAAAAACTCTGCAATCTAATTGCACACTTGATTGTGATACTTTTTAATGGCGTGCAAAATGCAGATAATTGTAAAGTATTTTGCAGACATAAAGTATTTTCAAATTAAGCAAATTTGCTTATAATTAAGCATTTTACAGAACTAATTTATCATTTTTAGTAAAAAAGTTATTTAAATTTTTCTGAATTGAAACGATAGAATTGAAATGAGCTTCAAAACCCCTTATCTATAGATGGGATATAGGTTGTATAGACTGGAACTAATTTTTATAGCATAAAGATCATTATATTCTCCATATTTTTATTTAAATATAAAAATTCTCAACTAAACTTTAACTTAAGAAAAAAAATTAAAACAAAATCTAATTTGGATTTTTTATTTAGATTTAAAAGAATCGTCTAGATAATTATTTATTCGTATACTCAATTTGAATCAACCAATTTATTAGCAACCAAGTCATAGGCCTTGGCCATACAGATATCAACACCTCTATCTTTATAATCTACTTTATAGGTACTTGAATGATTCTTTTCTTCAAAATCAATACTTGAACTATAATCATTTGATGCCTGGGATTCTCTTCTGCTGTCCGAATTTTTTACGATTGTTTTCTTTACTTTCAAAGACGGAATAAATTGATTATCAAGGGTACTAATAAATCTCTAAAATAATTAAAGTAAAGAAATTTTTTTTTTATTCCAGAAAAACAATTACTATATTTCTATTATGCGTCAGATTGGAGTCAGAAAAAGATGGATTGTAGGTGTTGGATGACGGAATTCTGTTTTCTTGGTTAGCTCGGTTTGTCTTATCACTAAATGAATAATTATAGTTTGAATCAAACATATGATTATCTGATTCTGATTCTGGTTTAAGGCCTGTTTTTAGTCTAGATCTAAACGCATCTATTGCATAGGGCTCTTTATTTTTTTTGGCAATGGTTTTAAAAGCCTCGGGATCATAACTAAAATCAACCATATTTTGCGTTTTTGCATCCATCGGAATGCGTGAAATAATCGATTTGTTTCGTGATTCAACAATTTCTTTGGTCATACTTGGTCCACGCTGTTTCATGAATTCTTTAAAGTTAATCTTGTGAAAATCTTTGGTATAGACAGTGTCCAAATTCATTTGTCCTTGGCTTATTTTAAAAGTATTCTCAAATATATTCAGTGATGATGATTCAGCTCTATGTTTTCCATAGTTCTTGTAAAAAAGCGCTTCATTAGTGGTCAATAAATCGCGTTTATGATTTGGATAAAGGAGTCTACCTTGATGGAAATAATTTTAAGTCGTTGATATATAATTTAAAAGCAAAAATGTATACTTGTAAACTCAGGATATTCTGGAATAGGCTTTGCAGGGTTGCTTCCCCATGATTTGAAATGATCTTTGTTAGTTGTATGTGAGGTAAGTTTAACATTTTTATCAGGTAATTCAATACTAATTTAAAAAAAATATTTTATCAATCAAATTTTGAGTTAAAAGTCTAACTTTGATTCTTTTGGTCCATGCTTTAACGGAGCCTTAATCTAAAAAATTGAATTTAAATTAAACATTCTTGTTATATTTAAAAAGTTGGTGTTTCTAGAAGCCTTAATAAACTCAAATTTAAAAAAATAGCAAATTTGATTTAGCAAAAATCATAGAGGTATTTTTTTGCTAATTAGTGCTTCATTTAAGAAGTTGTTTATTTAGAAAATCAGAAATCTATTTAAATGAATAATTGAGAAATCCTACAGAAGAATCTGGTGTTTCTATAGAAGTACAAATGTATTACATGGACTGTAGATTTATCAGAACCGGTCCTAGGAACTGAATTTTTATCTTGCGGTTTAAAATCAAAATTTTTGAAAGTTTCTGTGTATAATGATGCTCCATCAAATGGATGGGGATTTATTAAACTCGACTCAAAAGCATCCGATATCTTAGTCACATATTTTTTGCATAGTTTTGTGTGCTTTTTTTTGCTTCTCTCAAAACACCTTGAAGTAAAAATTTTTACAACGAGGATTTTTAGATTAAATTTCCATTGACTTACCCGCAGTCACAAAGTTCACATAAACACTTAAATTGGGGAAAATCTGAGAGCTTCAAGTTATTCCAGTCCGGATTGTGAATCTTAGGCATACCAAAATCTTGAAATTTGTATCTTAAATTTACCAAAGTTACTGAAAAATAAAGTTAATATAAGGACAATAATTTTCTTTGGAAAAAAAATTTAAAAATCGATTAAGGTTTCTAAGAGAAAAATATTAGTTAGCTACTAAACAGTAATGCAGAAGCAGTAGCATAATGTTCATAGCCAAAAGTAAAATTAAAATTAAATTTTTTCCATCTTTTGTTTTTATTTTTTTTTAAATTCTACCAATTTAAAACAAAAAATTTTCTTTATCAAATAAGTTTATTACTTTCACTTAGCCATTTTTCATGTTTCCAAAAATGCTTGCCGAAACTATAGAAATTTTTGCAAAGTATTAATTTTAAGTATAACTTTTATTAGTAGGTAAACAGTCTATTAAATTAAAATTAAAGAAATTTAGAAACAATTTAACAGCATTTTGTTATATGCTGGGCAAATTAATAAATAATTAACGAATAAATTCCTTGAGCGAATTCTAAAGCTTTGTGAAAGATTTTAAATTGAATAATAAAAAATACTTTTTTTCTAGATCTTGAAATTTATAAAGACTTGATTTTTTAAATTATGTTTCTCCAAATTTGAAAAGATTTATTTGTTGACAAAAATTTTAAAGCGATTGATTATTAAAATTAGTGTCAAAATCTAAGAAAATGCTATTTGCCATGAAACATTTAATTTATGAGAGTGAAGTTTCCTGTTTTATTTTTTTTGATTTAATTCTAAAACAAGCTGAGCTTCACAACCCAAAAACTCAAAAATTTTTTTTTATTTTTTCATTCATTCTTAAGAGTATTTTGATAATCTTGAAAGGAATTAAAGGATTATATTCAAATCTTTAATAAAATTTTAGAGCATCTTTAAACTTTAGATAAATCAATTAAAAATAGCTAAAAAATTAATTTAAAAATTCACCTTATTCATAAAAAAATAATTCAAATTAAATAATTTACTTATTTTTGAAGAAAATAGATCAATCCTTAAAAAAATTTTTTTAGTCTAAAACTGAAGATTAATTGAGGAAATTTTAATTTACTTTTTGCTTGCTTGATTCTGCCTTTAATTCATTTTTTTTTAATTATAGCTTCAATTTTTAATAGATCGAATTTAATTTTTTTCAATGTTTGATTGCAATATTTTCTTTTTGACAATTTTTGTTCTAAGATTACTTTTTGGAAAAAATGCCCAAAGAATTTAATAAAATATAAATATAAATAAACGAATTCGAATAAAAAAAGCTAAAAAGTATTGAAAAACAAACACTCTTGTAAAAATAACAAACTTATAGGTATAAAAAGATTACAAAAATTTTAGAAATTTAAAATAATTTTAGAACTCAATGAGCTTCAAAAACAATTAAAGACATCAATTGCCAAAACTACTAAGCCAAATAAAATTGATATTAATTTTCAAAGTTTTTGTTTTATATAATATGCGAGTAATTACCAGATCAACGTAACTTTTACTGTTTCCTATTTCTTTTTATAAAATTTTTAATTTTTAAATTAAACTATCATTTTTGTTTTGTTAATTAAAAATAATTTTGTTTATTTTTTTATACTTTATGATTCTCAAATAATTTTTTAGCCAAAACAAAAACTGAAAATAAAAATGGTTCTAAAATCTATTTTTATTAATCTAAAAAAACAAAATTCAGCGAGGACAAAATCATATTATGACTATTAAATAATTTTCGACTATTTTCTTTCTAAAATATTATTTTAATAAATTTTGGAATGAAATCCTAGACTACTTTGAATCATCAGTCAATCTTTTCGATCTTTTTAAAAAACAAATTTAATTTTAATTTCAATTAAAAATTGATTAAAAAAGTAGTTTGTATTTACAATTTAATAAATTCTTAATGACTAACTTTAGATTCACTCTTTGTGTAAATATTTAAGAAAGTCAAATAAAAATTTCTTAATCAAGGACTGATTAACTTGTCTATAAATCTCTTTTCAATTCAAAAAAAATTAATAATTTTTTATTTAACGAGATAGTTATGATAGAGATGCAGTAAGCTTCTGCAATTTTCCGCATTTTTCACGCCATTTAAAAGTATTCTCATCAATTGTGCAACTACTATGCAGAGTTTCTAAAGACATATTTTCGGATTAAGCAAAGTTTCATTTGTTCAAAGTTTTAAACATTAAAAATTTTGCAGAACTGAATTATAGCTTTTAGTAAAATCAGGATTATTATTAAATGGGTATTTATTAATTATTTGGATCTAAAAATAAAAAATCAAAATTATTGCTAAAGAAATTATAAATGAATTCATTTTTTTTTTAAATTATTAATGAGAATTAGATAAATTATTATTGAGATTAAAAAATTAATAAAAAATAATAGATGTTTTTTTGTTAGTGTAGGTCTGCATCTTTTTCTTTTTTGTCCGATGGGAGCTGATTTAGCCTTAGAATGGAAGATTGACTTCTTTTAATCTAAAAAGCATACCAACTACGTGCTTGCATATAAACTCTTTTAGAAAACAAGAATAAGTGCATTTAGCTATAATGTTTTCATTAGTACCTTGGGCTCGTCTATCAGATATCCTCGTTAGACTTTTTTTTTTAAATTGTTTATTTAATATTTAAAATAAATGGCTTTTAGTAATAAAACTCCTTTCGCCATTTAAAATTAAAAAAAAAGTGTCCATAAAAAGTTATATTAAATTAATTAGAATTTGAAAGAGAAATTGGAAATGTTACAGAAAAATAGTTGTCCATTGGAATAGTTCATTTGAGACTTTACAAAGAAGGGTTTTAAGTTCAGAACTTCTTAAGCTTTCAACAAAAACATCAATATAATCCTGTATGATAAAAGTAATGAGTGGGTTTTTTTTTAAATTTATGTACTTTAATGTTTACCGAAGACGGTGTGTCATTTGGTAAGTGATAGATTGACTTAAAACATGTATTTTGAATTACTTGTAGTTTTTGAATGCTTGTATGGGAGACATGGGCTAGAATGAAAAAACTCTATTTTAACCTATAAGTGCATTATTGATTCCGATTAAATTATTTTTACTTAACTTTCAACATTTGTGTGACAAAATTTTAATTTAAATCACGCGATCATGACATCTAGAACGAATGAATTCAACCTGGGAGTTGAAACAAAGAATATAAAATTTAGCTACATTTTATACTCTGGGAATCTGGACACATCTTTAGCCTCCATTTTTTGTAGCCACAGTTGCAATTTTTTAAAATAGCTATTTATAATGTTAGCAATGTTGCCATATTTTCTTTAAGATAAAAAAGGACAGCAGATCATCGGCAAATAACAAAGAATATGACTGTTTTTTTTGTCTTGCTTAAGGATATCATTATTAAATATAGCAGAGTAGAGGACTAATAACTGCACCCTGGGGAACTCCAGTATTTATGGAACCTGAATCCGAGACAAAGTTATTTATTTTCACAAAGACAAATTTTTAAAAAGTTAACAATCCACTCCTAAATGTAGAGAGGGGTCCCAATTTTGGTAAGTTTGTAGATTAAACCACTGCGCCATACCTTGTCAAAAGCTTGAGAGATGTTGAAGAAGAGGGAACATACTTTTTTCTTTCTTTCTAAAGTCTCAGAGACCTTTTGATTTAAAAATACTAAATTGTCGGAAGTACGTCGGTCCTGCCTTAAACCAGACTGTTCTTTGCAGATGAGACTCTTGTCTTCAAGGAAATTGTAAAGCCTATTTGTAATACTTCTTTAAAGAACTTTTCCAAGACAGCTAGCTTTTCCTCGTTAGACGTATTGGAGTAGCTATTAATGCTCTTTGTTAACTTAAACGCTCATGGTTAAGTTAATCAGTGATATCGACAAAGATGTCGCTATTACATTAGCTTGTTTCCAATCTTGACAACTTTTTCTATCAAGGAACCATATTAAATGACTCCACAAAATTATCAAAAGTCGTTAATTTTTCAGATCGGTAACGCTTAAACTCAGCATCAGAAATCTTATTAAAATCATCTGAAGGAATGCAAAACTTACCATTTATTATTTTAATTTCCTTCGATTCCTTTGCCCATTGGTAAATTTCGTCCAAAAATTAAGAGTAATAGTTAGTTTTAAAATAAACTTTTAATAATTAATATTAGTTGGATTGTGGTCAAATGACCATCCAGATACAATATCAACTGCTTACTGTAGGAACTGGCTTAAAGGTTTCCTATTTCGGAATGTTTTTTGATCCTTAATAACTCTATTAGTAGTAGTAATAGTAGTAGTAGTAGTAAAATTAACTGCAAATTGGAGATTCTCCAAGCGAAGCTTTAATAAGCTATAGCAGTCGTTACAATATGCTTCGCCAACCACCCATCAATATTTGCCTTGAAACTGTTAAGACACTTTGCATTTATTATTTCTTCTGGCAATTTGTTCCACTCATTCACAACTCTATTAGTAAAAAAGTTACATCTTGGAAGACAGTTTTTAACACATTCCCAGATTAGGTTCTTGTTATTCCTTCTCAAGTCGTATCTTCTGGTATCAGGTATTTTGTTTTGACTAAAATTGATCCCGTTTTCAAAATTATCTCTTTCCATATTGTTTACAATCTTAAACATTTGAATAAGATCACCTCGAAGTCGTTTTATTCTAAGATCAGTTAAACCGAGTTTCAATAAACGCTTTGAATATTCAAGATCTTGCAAACTAGAGATTAACTTATTAGTAGCTTCTAATGCATTATTTGTACTTGGAATAAATAAATGTGCACCTTCAAACCATCCTGAATGAAAATTAATCCATTCTTTAAAAAAATAATCGAAAAATTCTTTGATGGATGAATTTGTCTAAATGGTTCTTTTCCATTTTTTCAAAAGTAACTGCGTTCCTAGCTTGAAAAATTTGAAGAGTTGGTGATATCTGCATATTTTCTATGTCCAATATTATTTCTTTAGTTAAAATCATTTACTATACAAAATCTATCATCAACTTATTTTCAAATGTTATTCAAGTTTTTCTGAATCGATGGTCGAATTGAAACGAACTTTACAAGCCTTTATCTATAGATGGGATATAGATTTTATGGACTGCAACTAATTGTTATAGCATAAAGATAATTAAAGTCTCCATTTTTTGGTTAAATAAAAAATTTCTAAATTAAACTTTAATTTAAAAAAAAATTAAAAAAAATCGTCTAGATATGAATAATTTAGTGACCAACAATTTTATTTTAAATTTTTTATAATGTAGAAGTTACATTAGGAGAATACTTTTTCTGCGACAATTGCAAACCCTTATAAAGCAGCACAAGTTATATTTGTTTGGCTTGCAGAAGCATTGCTACTTTTGAAAGAATTTTTTTTTATGTTTTCGAAAAGAAGGCTACACTTTTTGTTTTCGATTTAAAACTATTTACATTCATTTTAAAAATTTGACTATCTATTTTGAATAGTTGACCGATGGCCAGTTATTCAGTCATTTTAGCTCACAGAACTAATTTTTTTTGTGAAAAATTTATATGTTACTTTTTGAGATGACAAAAGAAATAATTAATAAATTTACTGAAAATTTTATTTATTGAACTGACTGGTTTAGTTTTTTCCCCTACATTTTTATCTTTATTTAAAGAATATTTTTAGATCTTTTTTATCTAAGAACAAGAGTAGGGTAGTAAACTAATTAATTTATTAACAAAAAACGATATAATTAAATTTTCAATTTATTAGTCAAAGGGTTTAAACAAACAAAAATTCTAAAATTATCTTGAACCGATCAAGAAGTCGAAGTTGATAATTTTTCGGAAATTTTTTAGATTGAATTTTTTTGATTTAATATTATTTTAAAAAATTGAAATATGTAATAAAAAGTGAATTTCCAATTGGCAAGTTTTCTTTTCTTTTTTTCATTTCTAAAAATAATTGCGTAATTATATTTCAAATTTTCGCATGCTTAAGTATTGAGTTTTAATGAAACAACGTAATTTCAAAATTTCAAAAAAGTTAAATAGAAAAAAAAACTTGCCAATTGTACTTGAATATCTGAATGATGAATGTAAATCCAGTAAATTATTTTAATATTTTTACCTTTAGCATTTGAATTTCCATGTCGAATTAATTTCTTTTTAAATTCATGTAGTAAATTTTTAAATTCAAAAGTTTATTTTGATTCAAAAGCATTTTTGTCTTAAGTTTTAAAAATACGGTCTTCCTGTCCTAGTATAATCTTTTGAAATAAGTTAAATTAATAAGCATATTTTCCTTAAATTTGAACTCCATTTTGTTTAAAAATAAAAAATGTTTTTTTTTCAAGATTTTATTTATTGATTTATTTAACAAAATATGTTTTTTCATAAGCATTTTTTTTGTCAAATTTCTTTTTCCAATATTTTCTCTGTGATCTTTTGAAAAATAAATTAATTTTTTATCTAAATTTAAAACAATACAATATTTACTTTGCTTTGTCTCTAGGCTCAATAATATTTCTCTTTTGTAAGCTTTTGTACCGATCCATCATGATATTTCCTTCTGGCTATAACAATAATTTTTATTAATAAATTCACTAAAATTTTAAATTAAAATACTTTTAATGTTCTTAAATTTCCTGTTATTTCATCGCTGAGTTTTAGCTCAATTTCGGGCTCTTCATATTTCAACGAACCAAGTCGTTTGGGTGCAAACAATTCTTGATGTTTCTGCTCAGTTTCTTTTTTGAGACGTTGTTCTTCTCGTGTTTTTTCCTCATCGTTTATTTCCTTTTTGATTGACTTCAATCTAAAAATTTCATTTTGCTGAACACGCTGTTGTTTTTCATTTTCTTTTTGTTTTAACTTAAAAAATATTTTTTTTTAAAGAAATTGAAAAAATTCATCAAATACTTTTATCTTTTCTAAAAGTTGTTTACGCTTTCGCTTGGCCTTTGAATCGTTATTTTTTTTCTCTTTTTTGACAGAATTCATTTCGCTATTTTCATCCGAATTATGTTCTTCTTTATTTTCGGTCTGATTAAACAAAGTATCAATTGCCATCTCTTCCATCCAAAGTTTCTAAATGCAAATTTACAATTATTGTTCCAAGATAAGATTTTTTTCAAATAAAATCAACCTCAATTTCATCCCAGCTCATTTTTTTAATATTATTCGTCTTTTTTCTCATCTCTTTTTCTTCTTTTTTAAGTTTTTCTAGCTCTATCAGATGGGCTCTTAGCAACAAATCCTGATGATCATCATAGTCTGGGTTGTATGAAGCCCCCGGATGAGGAACTTCGAGTTTGGGAACCGCTGATTTTGGCTGAATTGGATTATCTGGCTTCTAAATTTAAATATTTTTTTTTATAGAATAATAAAAACTTTAAAAAATAATTACCTTTGGCAAAAGTTGTTTTGTATATCGAAGAAAATTTTCTTCAATTTCATCCTTTACTGGTTTATTTTCAGCTTTTTAAAATGCATGTTAAATTTTATGATCATAAAATGACTCATTAATGTCATAAGACAAAAATAATTATTTAATGACAAATGTTATTTCATCATCAAAAATTCAAATAAATATTTTGTCGTAATGCAAAAATGAACTATAAAATATACCTTTCCATATGTCCTGCTCGAAATTGGTTTCGATAATAACATTTTTGCGATCCTTGGTTCGAGATACAATTTTTTTTGTCTTTTTCTTTTTTTTGATTATATCCTTTAAAACAATTGTGTTTTCTTTATCAATCTCTTTACTCTTGAGAATGTTTTGTAACTTATTTTTTGACAATTTGACTTGTTTTTCTTTTTGTTTTTTTTGTCTTTTGGAATTTTTATCAGCTTCTTGATTTTTGTTCATAATATGAGCCGGATAGCTGAGAGAATCAGGTTGAAGATTTTTATAGCATTTTAAATTAAGAAGCTTTTCTTCCAGAGAAAGGCGTTTTTTTCGCGCTGGCTCTTCACTTTCGTTGATCAAATCTGCTTTTTTTTCTTTTTGAATGAAAAAAAGATCTTCGTCTTTTTTCTCGGATAAAACTCCTCTATAATCAGAGATTAAAATTTTAATTAATTAAAAACAATTAAAATCTTACCCGTGATTTTTTTGCTGTCTAAAATCATCAATTCCTTGTTCAACTTCAGCAATATCAGTTTTTTTCCAATTTTTCCTCTTATGCTTAACTAATTTTTGCTTTTTCTTTCTATTTTGATCCGAAGCAGCGGGCTTAAGAGAATCCTCTAGGTTTAAGGTAAGCATTTTGTATTTAGTGTTTAATGAAAAATAGTTATAAATTCAAAAAGCATGCCATATTCATTTAAATTTATTAATATTGCAAATTTTTTAAAAAATGCAAAAATGCTTAGAAGAAGCTTGTGATTTTGTCTTTTCAAATTAAAATGTATTATTTATATTAATTTTTAAAATCCTGAATGATAAGCAAGGTGAATAAGCTATAAAAATTGTGATTCATTTTCATATCCAAAACACTTTTGATTAGTTCACTTAAATAAACCAAATAACTAGCAACAT
The DNA here is from genome assembly GCA_019054805.1 of Brachionus manjavacas. Classification (NCBI taxonomy): domain Eukaryota; kingdom Metazoa; phylum Rotifera; class Eurotatoria; order Ploima; family Brachionidae; genus Brachionus; species Brachionus manjavacas. The sequence goes on along the minus strand of JAHQIY010000003.1, from coordinate 6,801,549 downwards.
CTTAGCAACTTCGAATAAGTAATAATAGGGAACCCAATGTGTTAATAAAATTTAAAAAAAATTTGATTTCTGGAAACTAACTTTTTAACCAAAGTTTCTCCTTGGAAATATTTATATTTCGATTTCCTGATTTTTGTTCTTCCAAGGAGGTCAGGGTGTCAAATTTTTTTAATTCTTTCAGTAAAATTTTGTTTACTTTTCTTAAAATAAAGGCGATCTTGAAGTTAAAACTTGATTATTAAGCTATATTCTAATTTTCAAAAAAATTTTAAAAAAATTTATTTTTTTTTTAGAATTAAATTTAGTTTTCGAAGAGATTTTTAGTATGCAATAGTTTATGGTGATAAATTGAATGAAATAAAAAAGACTTTTCAAAATTTTTTAAGAAGTAAAATTGTTAATTGGCAAAAGCGTGAATCAAGTTTAATTGTGCTAGTAAGAGATGAGTTTTGCGGAAAAATTCTAAAAAAATCCTCAAGTAAAGTTTATTTTTCCAAATGAGCGAATTTTAATTAATTGCTATTAAAATAAGAAAAGTTTTAGAATGAGTTCAAATTTAATATGAGTAATTCGAAAATTGAAAGGTCGTTCACTACCCCAAATTAGCTTTAAAGCTAAATTTCAGGAAATAAAGTAATAAGTAATACATTTTCTTGTGTAAGATCCAAATTGTCTTTCGATCGAAATACTAGTTAATCTTCAATAATTATATATAAAGAGTATAAAAATGAATTATAATTTTTTTTCATTATATTTATCGTTCTAAATAAATTTTAGATTTCTAAGATATGAGCACAAAAGATAAATAAAAAATATCTTATATTCTAGTAAAGTTTATTTTCAATTATTTTTTAAAAAATGAAATAGAAAATTTAATTCTCCGTTTTTATTATTTTAGTGACGCAGTGAAAATAGAAAAGTATCAAAAAAATTAAAAGAACCATTTAATTATCAAGATTTTTTTTTCTTTTTTGTGACTCATTTTTTTGACGTAAGTAAATTTTTTCTTACCTTTGAAATTTTTATCGAAAACATCTAAGCCCTAATAAATTCTAAAAAATTACCAAAAGCATTAGAAAACAAAAATATTTTTGTTTTCTATATTTTTCCTTTTAGATAAAATTTTTCTCACTTCTAAAAAATTCTTAAAAAAAAGCTGAAAATTAAATAGATTTAAGTTGAAGGTTTAGGTCAAGATGAAAGCCGGAAATTAACCAGATAAATTTGCATAATTCAAAATTTCTCTATTTGTTAAAAAGCTTAATTTTGTTACTTAACAATTGAACTAAAAATTCACTGTTTTAAAACTGCATATATTGAAATAATTAATATTTTTCATGTGTACATCAATGTATATATCAAATTTATTTCTTTTACATTTTACTTTAAAATTTGCATTTTTTATTTATTTGAACTATGATTTTTTTTTAAAAATTTTTAAATGTTTTTGTAATCCTTTAGAGCATAATTTCAACAAATTTAAAAAATTGAATCTTGAAATTTTTAAAATAGGAAAACGAACGTAACCGTAAAAATGAGTAAAAAAAGAGAGCGTAAAATTAATTTTATTTTGAGTTAAAAATTGAATATTTATTTGCCACTTAAAGCTAGAACACACAAACTTCAAATGTCTTTGCCAGTACCCCAACCAAGACGGTATGATCATTAAAAAAATATGTCATTTTTAATTTTGTCCTTTTCCAGAAATTTAGACTTGGCAAGAGAATGTAAAATTACAATAAATGAAAATGGTGAACCAAAAGAATATGTTGTAAATTTTAATGAGCTTGAAAGAGGAGATTTGCTCGGTAGAGGACAGTTTGGCACTGTAACACGAATGTTCCATAAGCCTTCGAACTTGACCTTTGCAGTCAAGGTATTTTAATTTTTAAGAAATTTTTTGAATTTAAAGTTATCTTTAAAAGATGATTAATGATGATTTAATGGAAGGCAGTGATAGTCAAAATCAAGCCATGGATTTAAAAGCACCTTTGAAAATGGGTGACAAATGCCCTAGTTTGATCAAATTTTTTGGTGCAATTCACGCTGAGGTAGACAAAATTTTTATTTAATCCATCAATAAAATTATTTGTTTAGTCAGCGTTTTGGATCCTGACAGAAGTAATGGATACATCTTTAGATCGCTTCTATTCCAAGGTTTTTGCTCTGGAAATGCAAATGACAGAGTTATTTTTATCCAAAGTTGCTAATGCGGTTGTAGCTGCTTTGAATTATATGAAACAATTGCACATGATGCATAGGGATATTAAGCCGTCCAATATACTTTTAAATTATACTGGTGAGATAAAAGTGTGCGATTTTGGTATAAGTGGTTTCACAACAAATTCTGTTTGTAAAACTTTCAAAGGTTGTCAACGATATATGCCGGTAACTGCTTGAAATAAAATTTCAAAGCAAAATTTTAGTTTAGTTGTGTTTTAGCCTGAGAAAATTGATCCATCTCTAACTGGTGAAGGATATTCTATAAAAGCTGATATTTGGAGCTTGGGTATTAGCTTGGTAAATATTTTTTTTTAATTTTTGCCAATTATAGGCTTTAAAATTTTGTTACTGAACAATGCTTTTATAAGTCACTTAAAACTCACTCTGTTTGACTTAAAAGCAAACAAAGTTTGATCATTTTGTTAGTTTCCAAGATTTGATTTATTTATTTAAATATTATCAAAATTTTTTTGTTTCTTGTTGATTTTTTAAGATTGATTCAATTTTGTTACAAAAGTATTATAAAATACACAGTCATGTCCTTTCAAACAGTATTTTCATATAATAATTCTAAAGTTTTCATTTTCTTTCTAAAATTTTCATTATTTTTAAGGAAAAAAAATTAGATATAATTAGATCACTTAAAAATCAAAATAAAATATCTGATTTGATTTAAAATATATCGTGAAATAGTTGAAAAAACAGTTTTTAAAGTATGTTTCTCAGATTAAAAAAAATTATTCGAGAATATATTAAGGACATTTTTTAAACTAATATGATAGCTCAATTCTAGGGCCCTACTAAAACACTGACGCACATTTTTTTTGCAAAGCATTTTTTTCACTTTTTTTTTGAAAATTTAACTAGTTTTTCTCCAAAAATTTTATTTTTTGTGAAAAGTGAATATTTTTATGTTTTAAAAACCTGACTCCCAATTTTATACTACTTACCCCCATTTTCCATAAAGAGAATTTAATTAGCTTTCAAAAAATGTGCCTAGTTTTTATCCAAGAAGTAAAGTATTTGTGATATTTTATACTTAAGTTGTATATTTTTAACCTTTTTCGTCTAAAGTAATTATCGAATGCAAGACACTTAACTGGACTTCTCTTATTAATTAAAGTTTATTTTTACTTCTTCTATAGAAGTACTTAACTTTTACTTAACTTTTTTACTAGTTTGAATTTTCGAAAAATTATTTTAAAAGAGATTAAAAAAATTTAAACGTTAAATAAAATATGTGTTCAAACAAAAAATAGGTAACCAATTTCTGGCCACAAATTACCCTTTCTAAAATTAGGTGACCAGTCTTGGTCACAAATTTTAGATGAAAGGGACTGGCCGTAATATGACATAATATGTGACCAACTGGCCACCCATCACTATAAACATGTCAACCATATTGTTCATTATAGAATTATGATTAAAAAATTAATTTATTTTAGATCGAGATAGCAACAGGTCATCATCCATTCAAAGACTCGCCTGGTTTACTAGGTTTAATTAAAGTTATTGTTTCAAAAGATCCACCGAAGCTAGACGAGACAAAATTTAGTCCTGAATTATGTGAATTTGCAAATAAATGGTAATTTTTTATTAAGTTAGATCAGAAAAAATATTTTTTTTTTTAATTATAGTTTGGTCAAAATGCCCGATAATAGAGCTTCTTGTTCAGAGTTGTTGGATCACGAGTTCATCAGAAAATATTTAGAAATTCCAAATGATCTAGAATACATTAAAAAAGTAATGGACGAAGTCAAAAAAGATAAAGTTGATTCTTAATTATAAAACGATATTTATATTGGATCGAATTTTAAAAAAAGGCTGACTTGCAATTTATTTGCAAAGACAAATTTTTCTAGCAAGAAACTTAATTTTGTAAAACTATCCAATTCAGGAAAATAATTTTTTTAATTTTTAGAATATTAATCGATTTTAAATATTTTATAGTTTCTTTCAAAATCGAAAATTCAATTCATTTTGTTTTGCAATTTTTCTGATAGCAATCATTAATAAATTTTACAGAGTCGATTTATTAATTTGAAAAAATAATATTTTATTAACTTATTCTATTCACATGAATCCAAACAAAACTAGAAGTTTGATGTTGATGTTACTGCCAATTTGTAAAATGACAATGACATAATATTTTTTTATCTAATTAAAGTTAAATACATAAAAGTGGTAATGATTATTTAACATTCAAAATTCGATTAGGTAAAATAGTATTATATCAATTCAGTTAGTCCAGAATTATGAAATTCAAAGAACCATTCAATCGAAAGAACACTGAAAGCGAGATCAATTTCTGTGCAATTTAAATGAGTCAAATACTCTAATTTTGACAACTGTTTAATGAAAGGAGAATTTTCTATATTAAATTTTTTATAGTTTTTTCTTAATTAATCAAATAAATTTTTGCATAATTGGTTATTGAAGATTTTTATTCAATAAAAGTCTAAATTTTAAAAATATTGAACAAAAAATTCTTTAATAATTCAATTAATTAAAATTTTACATCAAAAAATCTTATCATGGTATTTGAAGCGAGACTTTTAATCATCATTTCGATTATCTGTATATAAATTATAAGTTACACACATACCAGTAAAAAAACCGGCTATAGTCTGTTATGTGAACGGGCGATCACTTATTTTCAAAAAATTGAGAATATGTGATCAAGTATAAATTATGTGATTGTATAATAAATATTACTTGATCTTTTCAAAATGAAAAATAAAAATGAAATTGAAAAAGATGAAATCAATCCAATTAGGAATTTTAAAAAGACGGGCATTTTAAAATCTGACGATTTATGTTATTTTTGTTGCACTAAATTAAATTTAATAATAAAGCCTATGAGATCGAAAAATTTTCCCTTAAAAATCCTAAACCATCTAAGCAAGCTATTTTAGAAGTTTTAGTTGAGCCAAAAAATAATGGTAAGCTACAATGTGATTTGTGTAAAGAAGTTGGTGTTTAAAAGTATTTACAAAATGAATGAGGTTTGAAAATTCACAAAAGTCGAATGCAAAAAAACTGAATTGGACTTGTCTAAAATACATATTTTGATTAATTGAATAATAATAATAACAATTTTCCCTATTCTATCCTAGTGGATAATGGGGAGGCGTTCATTTCCTTTTCAAGTACCTTTTTGAGCAACTGCTTCGATCTGACACAGAGGCTACTGCATCAAGTTGATCATCTACACCGCAATTATTACCCAGTCGAAACTGGTCCACCTATTTTTATGATGAAAGAGTTTTAAACATTCGCCCCGTATTGCAGAGATATTTTGAAGATTTTTTCACCCTCAGTAGGTTTTGAACCCTCGATCGCCTGCTTGCATGACTAACACGCAAACCATTCTGCTATAAGGGCTAATTGAATAAATGACCACACCTTTTTTCTCAATAAAAGTATGTTATCGAAATTAACCCACGTTCATAAATCTATATTTAAGGGCGAGCGACCTAAAAGAAATCAAAAAGATGGCTTTTCAAATGGAAAATGAAAATTTTTAGTGAAAAGTCATGTTAATTGATCAATCTTGGATTATGATTTTCCTTGTTTAAATTCATTCTCAGAAACTAACATCAAAAAAATACAAGTTATTCAAAATTCAGCAGTTCGATCTATTTCGAAGCTGAAATATGATACCCTCTCCAATCTTAGTTATGCACCAAGAGGCTTACAATAAACTTAAACAACTAACAGTATCAAGTCGACTTTTTGAGTTGAGTGAGAGAAATGTCAGAGCAGGTTTGAGTCATTCTGTTCCATTGGTCGTAAAACTGGTGGAAGAATATAGATAAGGCTTTGAATCAAGATTTTTCGAATATTTAATAGCTACCTTACAATTTTTTCTTTTTTTTCTTAACTATCAGATATTTAAACATGTCTAACCTCTAGCTATTTCAACTTAACTTTTTTAAATTTTTTTTCTCATTGTTTAATCCTTTTTTTCCTATTCAACTTTATTTTTAATTTAATTTTTATTTGTTTTTCATTTTTATATTTTTTATTCTGAAGGAGCATTAGCTGGGTACAGATTCACAAATAAATAAATAAATAAATTTGTGCATTCACTTAACAGACTATAGCCAGAAAACCTTTAGAAATCATTAACTATGTCCAACAGAAAGCACTCGGACTGTCTTAGATGATTTTTTTTTTCATAAAAAAGTCTTTAAAGTTTCAATTTTAAATGAAACTACTCGTGACTAACTTAAACAAAGTCTCTTTTGAAATCAATTAGAATTTTTAAATAATTTATTTAGAAAAAATTACAAAATTTTAATTCTTTTTTTTAATTTTCTAAGATTTAAAAATTGAAAGAGAAAAAATTTATTTTATAATTATATAAACCATCTGATCACTTAGTAGTAGTAGGATGAAATAACTGCGACCCGAACAAGTCGAAATGAGCCATAATGCTATAGCAGTTATTTGCAATCAGACCAGTTCTGTAGCATAAAACCATTCATCAAGCCTTGCTTTGAAAGAGTTTAGCGAGTTTGCTTCAGCGACATCTATAGGTAAACGGTTCCAGTAATTTAAAACTCCGTTTATAATAAAGTTGAAACGTGATGGACATTTTTTAATTAGCTTTCTTGTAACCGTTTTTGCATGGCCCCTTAAATTATATTCTTTGAACACATCTGATAACATTTAATAATTTAACAATTACAGACCATTCATAATCTTAAAGAATTGAATTAAATCACCCCTTTTGTTCACTTATCTTCATATTCAAGATTCTACAAAGTTAGAATCCACTTCATAGCTTTATGCTGTAATTTTTCTAATTCCTTCTTATCTTCTTTCAAATACGGATTCCAAACAAACACTCCATATTCAATCAGAGGTCTAACCTATAAGGTATACAGTATACAGTCTAAAAATTTAAAATTTCTCCATATCATTCCCAAAATCTTATTCGCTCTACTAGATTAGTAGTTAAAATGTGAACCCAGATCATTCTGAAAAAGCACACCCAGATCCTTTTCCAAATTTGTTTTGTCTAATGAATCTGTTTCATGTTTATTAAAAATTTTGTAGGTAAACTTAGGATTTTTATACACAAATTATGACATTAATTTTACATTTCTCTATGTTTAAATCAGTCGCCCAAGTAATCGCTCAGCTTGAAACAGTATCTATTTCGCTTTGTAAAGATAAATTATCCTCAAAATGGTAAACCGCTGCTATGGCTTTCATACCGTCAGCACAGACTTTTGGTTCATTTCTTAACGATTCGGAAAAATATTTTATGAAAATTATAAATAAAAGGAACCCGAGGACCGATTCCTGCGATTAATTTAAGAATAATTTTTATAACAATATATTTTAAAGAATTTTTTTAATTATTTAACTTTAAAAACAAGCTGATTAAAAATTATAAAAATAAAGCTATTTTATTTAAATCTTAATTTCAAATAATTTATCATTTTTAAAAAAACTTCAAATTTCGCCTTGAGCCATTAATTCTCGCTTCATTTGAATTGTTGCACAGCAAGGACAACTAGAAATAGATCTAAGTATTTTAATCTAAATTAATATCTCTTACCAAATAGCTGCCATTGCGTCTTTGTCTATTTGACCCTTTAATTAAAACGTTTAGACATTAAATAATAAAAAAATTGAACCAAACTTTTATTCGGTAAGTTCCTCTTATTTTTGATCGTAAATTACCTAAGCTTTTAGGTTTAATATAAGTACAAATATATTCCTTAAAAAATCAATAAGTAATCCTTTATTCAAATCCAAATTTACCCTTGCATCTGTGAACAAAATACATTGAAGACTATGTTTAAATAAAGTTTATTTAGCACTTAAGAAAAAAAATTCGGATTACCATGGTAGACACCAAAATCCCATGCAACATAAACCACAATCGGAACAGCAATCACACAAGCCATAAGTCCAACTATATTCATAATTGAACGAATTAAACGATTTTTTAGGTTGAACAGTTCGGTTTTGAAATCGCGTAGGCCTTTAAAAATAAATTCTAATAAAATTTCATCTCTAATATTTTGAAAAAAATTTCTGTACATTTTAAAAACTCAAAAAACTTTCAAAAATTGATTTGAAAAAAATTCAATTTTATCAAAATAAAGAAATTTTTATAAACTAATTTTCTATTTGTTTTCGATTATTTTTTACCAACCTGAATCGAAAACAAATTTAAAAAGTTTTAAATCCTTAAAATTAATTGCTATAGTTATTTAGTATTAAAGGTAATTTTAACTAACTTTTGGAATAATTTTAAGCCATATTTTTATCCCTATTGTTAAAGATCCTTTGGTAAAATCTTTAAAATTTTCACTTAAGAAAATTTCGCTGCCTAAGATGTCGCATAGAAAGTATAGTTTTTATGATTTGATATTTTCTTGAAAAAAAAATTTTAAACAATTATTAGAATTCATCCAATATTTGATAATCAGCCAACCAAACAATATTCTGAATTAACATACGACAATAAATTTTCTTATGACTTTTGTAGTTGCTGTGTAGATTGTAGACTTTGTTGTTGTGGAACATTTTGTCTCCCTTGGTATTGTTGGTAATAATTTTAATTTTAGATTTAAACTTTTTTTTTCAGTATGATATGGAGCCTCTACATGGATGCTCAAGTCTTTTTTTTTGAAATTTTATGTTTTAAGATAAAAAGAAATTCTGTTTAGGAAGGCTGTTGTGCTGGATGCTGGCAATTTTTTACAATTTTTGTTCCTCTTAATTTTTTCTGCTCAAATATGAGTTTTCTTCGTACTAAATTAAGATCAACTTATAGAATTCATGTAAAATTAAGATTTTTTTTCAAAATTTGACTTAAAATTCTCAATATTTTCTTAAGGGAAGTATCCTAGAGGATATGTTCTACACTTCATGCTGTCCTTGTTGCACAGCTATACAAATGAAACTGGAGTTACAGAATCAAGGAGTCATAGATTAACCCAGATAGAATTTGATTTTAGATAGAAAATTTAACTAACAAAAATTAACTGAGAAAGTAATTATTAACTCGGAAAATATTAATTTAATTAAATAATATAATTTTTCCCCACTATTATTTTTGAATTGATTACTCTTAAAGCTTTTTTGTTTAAATTAAAATTAATTGATGCTCCACGAGTTACCATATTGGAAACTAAATAATTTTTATTTGAAAAAATAATTTAACAGTTTATTATTTTATTTTAATCTAATTTAGTCATTAAATTTTAGAGATTTTTTAATTGTTTTTTTTTTTTTTTGAATTACTCATTTTGAGATATAAAAAATAAAATAATTAAAATCTTAAAATTTAATCGAAATAAAAATTTATTCAAAAGAGTAAAAAGAGAAAAGTAAATCAAAATTGATTAATTAATTGAATATTAATTGATTTTTTTTTTTTTTTTTTGTTACTACTAATAAAAAAATTTTTACTTCGTTTTGATATAATAATTGCTACTTTTTTTTTCTACAATAAAATAATAAATTTACTACTAGAAAAAATAAAATTTACTACTGTAATAATTATTATCCTTGTATTAATTAGTATTATCTCTGATGAGAAATAAACACTAAATCAAAAATATTTAAGTGAAAATAATGTATATTTTATTAAACTCTATTCATTTAGTCAAAAAAATTTGTAATTATTATATTGCTTAGAAAATTTTGTTTTTTTTTTTCTTTTTTACTTAACTTGAGATTTTTGTTAGGCGTGATTTTTTTAAGATTTTTTAAGAAACACCTTTTTTATTCAGTAATTTGCAAGTTTTATTACGATGTTCGAATCAATAAAAGTTGACAAAGATGAAAAAATTATTCAAAAAACTTGCACTGAATTATTAATCTTTATTAAAGATCACTATTATAGCCTTGTCCTAAAAATATCAAGTGAAGAAAAAAAGATGCTGATAGATTTGATTTCAGCTTGTTTTTTTTAAAATTAAACCCGTCGTTTGAATTTAGAAAATGAATATTCTGATTAATTTGATATCGCCATGGCTTACTTAATATATATATATACAGTCAAAACTCTTTAATCCGAAGTTCGATATCCCGAAGAATTCGCAAATCCGAAGAAAAATTAGGAAATAAAAGCTGTTACATGTAAAATACATGTTATTTTCACTCTTTAATCCGAAGATTCGAAATTCTCTAATCCGAAGAAAATTTAGAAAAAATGTTGAGTTGAAACTGCTAAAATTTATATAATTTTATTGTTTCAGTGTTATAAAATCATTTCGAAAATTACTTACGTTATTTTCAATTATAAAAAAAGTAAAAAAACAAGTGTTTATTTAATAAGTCAAAAGTTCAGAAAAAAAATGTCACCTACTCCGCCAAGGAAAAGAGTTGAATTATTATTCTGATCTTATTCTGATTTAGTCGAGTCTTTGGATAATTTAATTAAATATAATGAACAAAAAAAATGTTTTACCGAAGATGAATTTATTCATTTTATGCAATTGACTAATAAATTGAGATTTTGTAAGTTGGACAAAAAACAGACTAGCTTGGATACTTTTGTTAGAATATAATTTTATTAACCGTTAGAAATTTTAATTTAATTAATCAAAATTATAAACTTAATGTTATTTTTGTATTTTTTTCGTATAAATAAAGTTTAAATTTTCTTAATCCGAAGTTTTTCTACTTTTTACCATTATTCGGATTACCGCATATCCGAAATTTCGCTATTCCGAAGAAAATTTCAGAAATATTTAATGTTCGGATTATCGAGGGATGACTGTATATATATATATGGAAAATTAGTTCAAATTAAATACTTAATTTTTTTATGCTTTAATCAATATATTAGATTCTATTTTATTTCTAATGTTAACTAGAGAACCCATTTTTTATTTAAGTAAAAGCTTACTCTTATCTTTTTTAAATCATATAAAACAAAAGGGAATGGTAAGATCTATGGTCAATCCTAGCAAAATTGGGTCTGTCTCGTGGGTCTGTAGCCGTAAGCCCCGTACCTGAGACTCAGTTACAACCTTAATTTTTTTAAATTTCATTTTCATTTTAATCCCTTGGCTTTTAAAGTAAATTAAAACAAACCTTTTAATTGTCAAATGAATTTTAAACTGTTACCTCAGACTACTTTTTTTTTTTCATTTAGTCTCATAGGATGAAAAATTTAAAATAAAATGTTCTTATTGACCGAATTCAACCAAATTCTGTACAAATATTTAATAAACTTAAACAATTAAGAAAATTAAAAATCTAGTTGTCTCAGGTTGCCTTTTTTTTTACTAAAAGAAAAAGGCCACCTAGAACACCTTAACCTGTAAATCACGCTTGTCCTCTAATTTTTAATCAAGAAAAAATTTATGTTTAATACCTTTTTTTAAATAGCAATAAAAAATGACTAAAATGAGCCTTTTATCATGCGTTTATGTCTTTGGGTTTTTAGCATTTTTAATGTAAACTTACGTAAAATTACAGAGTTTTTAGAAAAATTCACAAAAAATGAATTACATTCTTTTCGTAATGTACCGTAAACACTTGTTTACAGTGACATTTAAAACTAACCGAAAAAAGATTTTGTTTTTACTAAATATTATTAAATGCAACTTAAGGCGAAATTTGATTATTATTGCGCAATAATAATCAAAACAGTTGACTCAATTTATTTAAAAATTGGATTAAAAAATTCAAATTTAATGATTAGTAACTTTATCGTAGTCTCATGAAGGCATTTTTTTTTCTAAACGTTTTTACCTTTTTGCTTTTCTGCATGGAACATTAGATTCAAATTTTTTTTTCTGTGAAATACTTAATTTATTTATTTTTATTTATTTTATTTAATAACAATGAAACTTGAATAAAAAATTAATAATAAAATAAATTATCTTTAAAAATAAAAGAGACATGGTTTCATTTTAGCCATAAAAATAGTTTTATACAACCAAATAACCGATTTTAACACAAAAGAACTAAATAAATTTTTAAGAGATTTTCAAAATAGTAAAAAAAATTGAATTATTATCTAAATTGACACATGCATTACATTTGTGACCTATTGCTCATATAATTTAACTGAGTTATTTTTGAAAATAAATTTTATGACCAAAACGCTATCTTAATATCTCAGGCTTTTTTTAGGCTTTTTTGTTTAAATTTAAGCGAATAAGATTTCCTTTTTATCAAAATAAGGCCCTTATTTTGATAAAAAGGAAATCTTATTCGTACGGTTAATAAAATGACGAGTTATGCTTTTAGGGAAAATTACAGACATATTTAATATATGATTACATATTTAAAATATGTAATCTACATATTTTATATATAAAATTTTTAAACGATTGAAAATTTAATTGAATTTAATTTTATTCATATTTAAGTAAAATAAACGCCTAAAACAAACGATAATAGCTAAACTTTTTAAAATTGACTGAAATTTTTGATTGAATTAAAAAGTAAAAAATTGACTGAAATTTTCCAAAATTAAGAAAAAATCAGACCTATCTTTAAGTCACAATCTTTAATCTCATTAAAAGTCATCGCTTCGGTCTGAATCCCTTTTATTTATCTGAATAAGAATAATTTTTACATATTATTTAGATTATTTAGTCAATTAAAGAGATCCAATTGTTTAATTAAACAAGGTTAATGTATTAATAAAATAACCGGAATATGCCGTAATATAGCGAAAAAAAAGAAGTGAACTACTTCTTTATAAAACAAAGTCTATTTTAGCAAGTAGAAAGTTAAATTTGGGGGCTGTGAAGTTCGTTCCAATTCAGAAAAGCTTAAATAACTTTTTTATTAAAAGTGATAAGTTTTTTCTGTAAAATGCTTAATTTTAAGCTTTGTTGTTTAACCTTAAAATAAATGTCTTCAGGAACTCTGCAAAGTAACTGCGCAGTTGATTAGAGAACTTTTTAATAGCGTACAAAATGCAAAGAATTGCAGTTTTTCGCAGACTTATTTTATTTTATTGAGCAAATTTACTTAAAATCAAGCATTTTACAGAATTAACTCATCTCTTCTAATAAAAAAGTTATTTAAGCTTTTCTGAATTGGAGCGAACTTCACAGCCTCATATATTTGACAAAAACATATCAGCCTTAAATAGATTAAATTTATTAAATTTATTTTTATTTCAATCATAAACCTGAAGAAGACCAACGTGTGGTAAAAAATAATTTAATTTATTTTGATTCTAATTTTTTTTTTAACAAAAATTAATCAAAATTATTAAACGAATTTAATCAGAAATCGGTCATGATTCGGATAATCAAATTTTTAATAATTTCACTCTTATTCATAAAAAAATAACATAAAAAACCGAAATCAAACAGCCAGAGTTGGTCAAAAGTCAACGTCAAAATTAAAAAGTCAGATTTGACTCAGACTTTGAAAATTTATTTTTTTTATTTATCTGACGCCGCCATTTAGAAATCTTTTAAAAATGCTTTTTAATTAAAAAATCTTCCTAATCTCTAGAAATTTAGATAGTGTTATCTCTTTAAAATTAGAAAGTTACCTTTTTGAATTTTATCTTTTCATTTAAGGATAAAATTAGAAACAATCATATTAACTTATAAGAAAGATAAAATCTTTTTTCTAAATATCATAAAATTCAATTAATTTTTTAGAGGAAAATGTTTAAAATATTTTTTCTAATCTATCTAACTATTGATTTGTCTCAATGTCAAATGCTCATTAATAAGAGGACCACAGATCGACTCAAAGAAAATCTTTTTGAACCTTTTAAACTAGAAAAGCTCAACGAATATTTTAATTTTTTTAAAACAGTAGGTAGTTACGAAAAATTAAATTTTGTCTAAGAGGCTATGTTAAAGGAGCTACGCAATGGTGAAATAAAAAAATTCTACCTAAAGATATCACAATTAGAATCAAACATTCAAAAACTTATCAATAATTATCTATTCGATTCCGAAGAGGACCAAATTGACTTTATCCAGTCTGGTTTAAGAATGATTCATAAAAATTTTCTCTTGGATAAAAGTTTCGATCAATTTTTGCACAAATCAGAAAGTATGATAAATTTTTTTCTTATTAAAAATTAAATTTTTTTTAAGAGATATCTAATTTACCGGATGGGGATGATTCTGATATAGATAATTTGATGACTTCACAACGATTGAATTATAATAAGAAGTTTATTTTTTTAAATATTAATGATTCTTTATTATTTAATTTTTAAGAGAAAAAAAAACGAAGCCAAATTTTGATGGTGAAAATTTACAAATACTACAGGTATTTTAGGTGATTTTCAAATTTTCAAATTCAATATAAAATTTTAGCTTGAAATGCCCATCAAAAAAAATTCAGATTTTATGAAGGCTAAATTTAGTGGTGTCCATCCAGCATTTTTTGATGATGAAATATTTGAAACTGAAAAGGACAATTTTCTGGATAATTTTCAATAGATTGTAACCAAGACAAGCTTTCAAAAAATTTGGAGTTAATTAATAAAATTTAAAATTAAAATATTTTTTATAAAAAATTTCAATCACAAAACTTAAGTTTTATTCATAAGCCCAAGTAAAATAGAAATAAAATTTAATCAATTTGTTGGTAATTAATTAAATATTTCGCCACGAGCCATTAATTCTTTTTTCAATTGAACTAAAGCACAGCATCGGCAGCTAAACAAAATATTTATAAGATTCACTTTATATGAAATTTATAAAAGTTACAATAAAGCTGTTGCTGCATCACCATCAAGACTTCCCTTAAAAATTAATCTTTATTTAAAAGAAAAGTACAATTTATCTTACTTTTATCTTATATGTGCTTCTTATTTTAGTTCTAAGATTCGCGATGCTATGAGCAAGTGGAACTGTGCCAATGTATTCTCTAGCATCTGTCATGACAATACATTCCATACTTAATTGATAAATATTTCTATTAGCAAAAAGTAAATATTTACTTATATAAAATATAAATTACCATGGTACACAAAAAAAACCTAGACAGCAAATTCTACAATCGCTGCAGCATTCGCAGAGACCATATTGCCACTCATCTTGAAAATCTAAAGGAGTATACATTCTTTTTGGCTGAATGAATCTGGGTGTATTATTGACACTTGCACTATTTAATAAAAAAAATTAGAATTTCCGGAATTTTAAAATTTTTTCGTTTTTTACACTTTGCTCATTTTTTAGAATTATTTTAAAACAAAAAATTATATGATGATTCTAAAGTCTGATATGATAAAAAATGAATGTGATCGATTAATAGAAACATAATTAATAAAAAACAGTCAAAATAATAAATATTTCGTTGCTAATGGCCCTTAAATTTTTTGATATTGACCTAAAAAATTCTTTTAGTAAAAACGCTTGAAAATTCGTTTGAAATATTTAACTGATTTAAAATACAAATTTTGAAATTTAAATAAAACTCAATTAAAAAATCGAAATTTCATGATTTTTATTCTTAGATTATTATTCTGATATTAAATAAACAATTTTGAAATAATAATTTTAAATTTCTAAACATTTGATTATAACTAAGCAGACGAATAAGCTATTTGAATAAAATTGAAAATGTCTGCTTTTAAAAAGTTTCATTGGCTTTTTATAAAAGGTGTTTAAAAACATAGGTAATTTAAAACAGCACAAAGAAGTTAATTTGGAAACTTTCAAGCAGAATTTATTTATTTGATTTGAATTTATTTTCAATATAGAATTTTGAAAAAAAAATGGACTCCAAACGCCGTAGCAATAAACGATTAAATCAGACTGGGTATTTTAATAACAATTTAATTTTTTATCAATTTATTTTTATTCAAAAGAGTGAGTGTAATCACAACTTCACCTCAAAAAAATTTTTCTGAGCTTACTTATGACAATAAATTTAACTATGACTTTTGCAGTTGCTGTGTGGATTGCAAACTTTGTTGCTGTGGAACATTTTGCTTACCATGGTAAAATTATCCAAAATTACTTTCTATTTTATTGAGCTTTAAAAAATATCTTAGCCTTGTATGCGATATATTTCAAGATGCCAAAGTAAACATGTTAATACATTGAAATTTAAAATTAAAACTTTTATTTTTACATCAAAGGAAGGTTCCTGCTCTGCATGCTGGCAATGTTTTACCTTTTTATGGCCATGTTCCGGTTTTTGTTGGTCTAATTTGAGTATGTTGAGAACAAAAATTAGAGGTGCTTATAAACTTCATGTAAGTGCTAAAATAAATATCTAAAATTAAGCTTTTAAAAATTATCTTAAAGGGAAGCGTTCAAGAAGATCTTTTATACTCGGGAATGTAATATATTTAATCGATTGATTATTTTTTGTACTTTTTTTCAACATTTATTATTAAGGTGCCCATGTTGTGCTGCAATTCAATTGAAACTAGAAATGAGATCACAAGGCATCACTATCTAATTAAATATATTTTTTAATTCATTCTAATTCGTTTAATAAATGAAAAATTAATAAAAAATAATTAATTTGAATTCAATATAATAAATTATTAGTTTTAATTATTTGTTTTATTTGTATTATTATGAAACAAATGGACTTTTTGATGATTATTGAGAGCTCAATTTAAATTTGAAAACTTTTAAGCTAACAAAGCATGTTATCAAGTTAAAACATTATAAGCTTATAACAATTTGGCTGATGGGAATGACTAATATCCATTCATGCCTGCCTTGGTATTTCCTTAATTATATTTTTAAAAATAATGATTATTAAAATATAAAGATGTTTTCGTTATTTTTGACATTATCTAAATATTGATAATTTTTTATACTACAGGCTAATTTTTGAAATAAAAAACTATTAAATTTTAATGTTTTTTTTAATTTTTTGCATTTGTTACTGTAATTAAAAGTTTGAGTCATAACCTTAATTATTTCATGATTTTTTTAATTCCAACAATTTTAAAAACAATAGTTGAACCATAAAATCATATTTTTAATTATTTTCTAATTGTCAGACAATATGAAAGCTTGCAAATTTCATTTTGGCTATTTTAAAAATATTTATCTAATTGTAGTGATTAATTATTTTTCTTTGAAATTTTTTAGCCAATCTTTTTTATATTCTAAAATAATACATTTTTGATTTTTGAAAAAAATAAAACTGTATTAAGTTGGGAATTAAAAAAATCTCAATTGTTATACTTAGCTTCTAAATAAAGCTAAAAACTTTAAAAGTTACACCAACAAAAAAAACTAAGTTAAAAAAAGGATTTATTTTTAAAAAAATTGAGGTTTAAAATAAAAAGTAGAATAAAACTTCATTTTGGTAAAAAACGATTGCTTATTTTTGGAAAATAAGTAGAACTGTTGGTTGAGCTAGTGCTATTAATGCTCAATTTTGTATCATCTCTGTTTAGCTCGGCAGGTTCACTTCGATTAATCAAGGGTGGGAGGATTCCTTTAAAATTTTTCTCGTCACTTAAAAATTGGTTTGAATTGATAATACTTGGTCTTAAAGAAATATGCTCCATGTCTTCGGTTTGGTTTTCATTAGTTGAAGTGTCATCTTCGGGATCAAAACCATGTTTTCCTGCATTCTGTATAACTTGCTCATTTTGGTTTTTCAATGTATTTTCTCTTTCTTTCAAAACTTCAAGAGCCTCATCATAAAAAGAATGTTCGGAATTGCTCACTAAACAAAATTAGAAAAAAAAGAGAAAAAATAATCTAAAAATACCTGACTGAGTGCGATGAGATTCAACGATTTGATATAACCCTTCATTTTTGGCCTCATCTAATAACATTTTAATAAGGTTCTCATTTATTTTCGGCATTTGATTTTCTTCATTATCCTCTAAATTATCTTTTTCTTCGGCCAGAGTTTCCAATTTTTTTAGTTCACTTTAAATAAAATCATCATTTAAAAAAAGTCTAATTTGAAAACTTTCACTATACCGGTCTCCGTTTTCAAGTATATTTTGACTATTTTCTGTATAATATTCATCAATTAATAGTCGGAGTTGGTCTTCGCTTACTAAAGAAACTAGCGATTCAGGTCTCTTGAAATATTATTTATTTTAAAATTTCTTATCATTTCATTATATTTTTATACAACAGTCGTTTTTTTTTAATTTTGAATTTAAAACAATGGGCCTCCTTCAAAAAATCTATCGTTTTCTACAATTTCATTGATATGATAATCAATTAATTTTTCCAATTGTGAAAAAAATAGTTTATATTTTAAATAATAATTAAAAAAAATGATATCTTTTTTTTTAATTTTGTTGTATTTTGATGGAAACCCATATTAAAACCTTGGAACATTTTAAAATGTCATTAGATATTAAACATAAAAAAAATACCGTTTCAAGCTCTGATACTGATTGTGTCTCTAGGTTGATAGTTTTTATTTTTTCCAATTGAGAGTCAAGGTACTTTAATCTGATTTCTTGTTCGCGAGAAATTCTGGCTTCTCTAATAAATTTGTCACCAAATTCGTTTTCATCAAAATCGTCATTGAGCTTAATTTGTTTGCTTTCAGGTCCCTAGAAACAAAATTTTACCATGAATGAAAATAAAATTTGTATCCAAAACAAATAATTTTCAATATCATTTTAATTTAATTTTTGTTATTTTTTCTTTAGATTTATTTGTTGTCTAATTAAAAAGCCCCAAAAAAATAAACTAATAAAACATGCTAAAAACATTTCGAATATGAAAAAATTAATTATAATTTTTACTTAAATTAATTATTATTTCAATACTTTAAGTAAAATCAACCTCTGATAAAAAAGAAAAAATGAATAATTACCAAAATGTTTAGAAGAGAAATAAATAAATAGCTTTTAATAAAATTCATTCTAAATTATTGATAACAACTTTTTATTCAATTTGATTAGGATGTGTTTACGGGGTTAGTTTTATGAAAAAATCACAATCTGAAAAAAACTTAAATAAATTAGAAAATGAAAAAATCATTGTTGTCATTTACGAAAAATCGAAATCAAAGATAAAACAAAATTTTCGGAAAAAATTGCAAAATAGTGCATCATGCTGTTATTTTACAAAAACAAAGTCTTAAAATTCATTTTTAAATAAAGATAGTTATTTAATTGATCCGTTTTTTATTGAAATGTTCTGATCAATATCCATTTGATTAGTTTATTAATTAAATGATCACCTAGAGTATGCTGCTGCAGCTTGGAATCCATTATTGAAAAAAGATTTAGAAATATTAGAAAAAAAACAAAGGCGTGCAACTAAATTGATCCCTGAGATCAGGAACTTAAATTATGAATACAGATTAGTAGTGCTCGGTTTAACATCTCTAAAAGTGAGACGAGAAAGAGGAGACCTTAAACAGTTTTCTAAATGTATTAAACGGCTAAACTTGGTAACCTGGCAGCATCCTGTACTTAAATGTAATTCCCTTACAGAGGATGGTCCTGCAAACAATATTCGAGGACACAAACAAAGATTTAGGACAAATATTTATATTTTTAATAATTACAAATTACAAATATTTATAAATAATTACATTTTGGTTTCGTTTTTGTTAATAAAAATAGATAAAAATTATTGATTAAAACAAACTAACGAGATAAATTGAAAAAAGAAAGAGCCTTTGATTGTAAGAACATAAAAAGTAATCAGTTGAATTAACCAAATTTTAATGTCAACAGGATAAATACATTAAGATTTTAGAATAAACATTATAACTAAAATTAAAAAATTAAATTAAAAAGTAAAATTAAAAAAAAAAAACTAAAATATATTGCAAACTTTTTTTAATTTTTCTATTTTTTACTTGCATAAAAATTTAAATAAATCTTATTAAATAAAAAAAAATTTTTTAAATGATTATTTATTTATTTTTTTGATGGTGTTTTTTCTGTAATTAACTTTACTATCTATTTTTATGTACTGATTATTTAATTAACCCTCTTAAATAAATTGAATCAATCTAAATCTTTTTAGATCCTAACCATCAAAATCTTTTTTTCCATATTTTTAAATTTTCCTTAATATCTTTTAATGTTTTTTTAATCTTAAAAAGTAATGTGGCTCGGTACAGTCAAACCAACGCCTTAATTAATAAATCATTTGCTTCTAATTGTTAAAATAATTGCTTATTTTTTAAGGCAACTTAAAAATATTTAAAAAATATTTTTTCCTGAATAAAAATAAAAACTAAAAAAAAAACTAAAAAAATTCTTTAATAATTATTTTTCTTACCCAAAGTCCATGGTATGCATCTTGGTCAACAGTGTATGAACTGAATTGAGACTGTGAAATTCCGCTAACTCGACTAATCGTACTCCTGGAATAGTTGCGCTTTTCTAAAGCTGTATTAATCCGTTTCAATTTTTCCAGTTCGTCTTGATTTGGCTTAAAGCCATCTCCGTCAGATAACTCAACTAATCTCGGATTGTACTCTACAATCATCACATTCTCTTGATTTAATTGCGAAACACTTGAATTTTTGGCGTCCACATTGTCCATATCAAGTAGTATTTCATTAAGTCGTTGCTTTTCCTCCTCAGTCATTGCCAAAACACCACCTGTATCTTGAGCTAGCTTGATATTTCTTTGAATGAAGTTTTTGTCTGCACCTTTTTGATTTTTAATTTTGGATTTAGAATTCGCTCTTGTCGAAGACTTGGACTTGCTCGATTGTGTGCAATTTGATGAGGTCTCTGAACTAGATGGCATATTTTCAAAGTAATCTGGAGCTTTTGGAGTTTTTGGAGTTTGGACTCTCGAGCCATTGATGCTATCGTTTTGGTCAAAAACTTGAGTCTTAAAAATTGGGGTCAGGTTGGAATAAGAAGCATTGGATTCCGAGTCGTTCTCGGGATCAGCATCCAGATCCACATTAGTTAGAGCAAGAAAATGTGCTGTATTTTCAGCTTCTGATTTTGATTCCTTGTGATCAGAAGTGAGTCTCAGTAACTCTAGCTCTGCTCGATTTTTTTCTATAAAGGCAATTGTTTCTCTTTTAACTTGTTTCTCTTTTTTGATCACAAGGGACAACTTTTTATCCAGTTTTCTCATTTGAATCCAAGCTTCGCGTAACTTTGGCTCTAGATGATTCAAGTCAGAGGTATCGATTTCATCATCATTTTTCAAATTTTTAAAAAACTCATCATCAAGTTTTTTGTGTTCAATGGATGTTGGTTCTTGCTGCTGAGGAACTTTTTGGAAGGATAAGCTATCATTTTCTGACTCTTTATTGTCATTGAGAGTATCCGTATCGGAATCATTTGGATCTTCTTCAATTTCGTTATTTTCAGTCTTGTCCCCAGAAAAATCACTGCTTTCTTTCAAATTTAGATAAATTTAGCTAAGTTCTAATTTAGACCCTTTTTTCATAATCTTACCTTTGAGAAGTTCTAAAGTGTCTATGGAGGATCGCCCCTCACTTTTACTATCTGATTCTATATTTTCTACGTCATCCTAATTTATAAAAAAATTATATATTATACTAAATTTTGTTTTTCAATCATTATTTTTTATTTGATTTTTTATAAATAGCTTGACAATCTATTTTCCAAGATTTAGTTAATTTTTGCTTTTATGACTAAACTGCTCCCCTGATTTCTAGAGTATTTCGAGCAGAAAACTAAAAAATATGCACAAAATATTTGAACCTTCTTGGACTTTTTTCCAAATTTTGATGCTTTCTGGCAACTAGAATTTCAATTTCAGCTCATATTTATAACTAGCTTATTTTTCAGTGATATTTTCAGATTTAAAAGATATTTTTTTATTTTAATTAAATTAGTATTGCGCTAACTTTAACTTAATTTAACACTAGGGAACTCATATCATTGTAAACGATGCTCTAACAGTAAAAAATTTAGTAAATTTTTATTTTAGATTTTTTTGTAATAATCTTAAAACTTTTTTTTTATTAAGTTAATAGCTTTCTCTTATCTCTTTTACATCATATATTTACATGTATTTTTTATAATTATTTAATGCATGGCATATTGCTTTAGTCTGTGGTAAATTGCTTTTGGGTTATCGAAAGGGAGCGCTGCAGTACTTTGAAGTACTGATTTTTTGGATCGCTTTACAGCGTGCAAAGAGGTAAACGATTCTTATCGTGAGTTCCAACCTTCATTTCGGATTAGTAGGCTTTGTTGAGTTTGGGTAGCTTTTAAGGCTACTCAAACCTATGATTAGAACCTATGATCATTGTAATATTACTTTCTAAAATTTTTGAGCTTTGACGAAATATTAAAAAAAAAATAAAAAATAAAAAAATTACTTACATTTTGAGTATTCATTTTCTATTTTAAACAAAATTTAATTAAAGATAGATTAAAAAATTGAATTATCAAATAAATTGAACATTTTAACGCTCAATTTTACATTTTAAAAATACGTCATTTTTATAAACAATTTATTTTAATTTCATAATTAAAAATATTAAATTAATTTTCATTTAAAAAATTTAGCTAACATTTTAATAGGTATTGTAAAATTCTGTACAAAAAAACAATACATTATAATTCAAAATTTAATGATTTTTTCTAAATTTTATTCGGTAAATGCAAGACGGTAAAATTTAAATTTTTGTATTAACTGGCAAATTCTGCAACTAAATGGAAAAAAATCAAAAAATTTCATATTAATTTGAAGTGTTTTTTGTAGCGAATTTCACAATTGCATTTTAAAAGATGTTTTAAATTCTATTTCCTGTTATATTGAAATTTTGTCGTTCTATAATCAGAGCGCAATTGAACAAATGATTCAATTGTATCTTTGCTCAGAAGTACCTTTTAAAAAAAATTTCAATAAATTAAAAAAAGAAAAAAATCTAATAATGTACCAAATTTTCGCCGGAACATATTTCTTGCAAATTTTCCGGTTTAACAACAAGCAAATTAGTCAATGAATATAAGACCGCAAACAGTTTATCCACAACTGGGCTGTTAAAATTCTTTGCACATAATCTATATTCATTTATATCTCTGATTACAGCCATTGCTCCTAAAATTAAAAGATGCTTAAAATTAATTTTTAAACTTAAATAAGTATTACCAAGTTCATTATATTCAAATTTTAACAAGTGGTCATAAATGCATCTATGGAATTTGATACCGAATTCCCTCAGAGCATTATTGACATTTTTTCCATCTAGACAATTGCTTATCTTTCCAACTTGATTTTCAACCACTTTTATTGCCTTGCTACAAGCAGTTGTCGATTGATTAAAAATTTCATCATTTTCTGATTTAAAATCAGTCTTTTTTTGTTCATTTTGCAATACATGTCTAATGTGGTTACAAATTACCGTAAATGCTCTTAAATTTTAGCATTATAAATTAAATTTTGAACAAAATTTTACAATTCTACTTTTCCAGACCCGTGTCTATTTTTACTTCCAGATCAGTACAAATTTGATTTAACTTGTTCATTATTTTCTGATAATAAGGAGAGTTCCTTATAGTTAGAATATAAAAAAAATAAGAGAATAGATATTTAGCTTACATAACAGGAGGAATAACACTGACATTGGTGAACTGTTCAAAAAGATACATCAAATCGTTCATTTGTTTGATGAAAGGAAAAATGTGTAGATTCAACTCTTGTCTAAATTCGACCGAAGGCAAAGCATTTATGTGCAAGTCAAGAGAATAATAAAGGTGATCTCGACACAGATTTTGACAAACTATTTCAAACATATCGTCAATGGCCTTTGGTTGACTATTAACATCACACAGCTTAAAGAAATGAAAGAAAAGTTAGAGATTTCAGATCTGAAAATGGAACCTACTAATAGTGATCTGTTGATTGATTTCTTGGCATCATCAATGCATAATGTAGTCACATCATGGGACAAAAATCTATCATCAATTATCTCGTTTATAGGTTTGGAAAGTAGATTAGACACAAAACTAAAATCAAATAATATAGCAAATTTTTTTTTAAGCATTTTTAAATATACCCAGATTGTGTTCTTTTAGTATGCCCAATTTTTTCGTAAAATCTTTCCAAATGAGCTTTGAATTTATTTTGCAAATTTGTTTTCTCAAGGCTTAATGTTTTTAATAAATAAATTAAAAATTTAATAAAATTTGGTTTATTTTTAAAATTTTAATCCAAGTACTTACTTAATATAATCTTTTAGATGCACTTGAAAAACTTCATTTAATAGTTTGCTGAAAAAAGTACTCTCGCTTGAGATCTTCATCAATTCAGAGAGTTCTTTTGAAATTTTCTTGGTCCTTTGAGAGACAAGTTATTTTATCTTCTTACAAGTGGGTCTAAATATTACTTGTTATAATACAAATAAAGCATATCAAGATATTTTTCTAGATCAGTTTCTCGATGTTTGTCGAGATTTGTTGTTACATAAATCTAAAATTTATTAAATGAATAAACAAATTGAATGAAAAAAGCAAAAAATATATCTCTTTAACAATTATACTGAGTTAATTTCAATTTAAATATATTCGAACTAAATTAGTTTAAAAATTAAAACAAAATGATTTGTTTTAACTTCATTTGTGAAAATTTTTATTCAAAATAAAATTTTGAAATCTAATATATATTTCATGATTTTTTGATAGATTATGAATTTTTTATTTATCTTTTTTTTTAAACTAAATTATTTATTCAAAAATTCTCGATTTATAAGACATAGTTTAAATTTTTCAGCAATTCTATTTTGAACTAAAATCTATTGACCATTTTTCTTAATAAGTTTTCTTGACTTAAACAAATTTAAAAAAAAAAATTTGTTTATAATGGTTTTGGTATTTTTGATTGATTCACCTAATTTGATATTGATTAGCCAACATAAATTAGTAGAATTGAAAGTGGTTTGAAACTTTTATCACTTTTACGGGAAAAAAAAAGTTAACATTTTTGATTAAATAATTATTGTTATGTTTTGTCAAAATTTTAAATATTTAACACAAAATTTAAATAAAATTTTTTATAATTTAAGTATTTTGTTTAAATACAATCAACTAAGAAGAATAATTTAATAGTTTTTAATTTAAATTTAAAATACCTGAACTCTATCTAAAAACAGATCTTTAACAAATTGTTCCATTATTCTTTCGTTGTTCAAAAAAACTTCATTAATTATATCATTTGTTTTAACACAAAGTGGCATTATATCCGAAAATAGATCATTTGAATTTTTCATAGACTAAAAAACAAATTTTATTAAAAAATCTATTATCTAATACTGAAATGACAGATTTTTTATTTTTAAATGGAATTTTTTAATTTCAACATAAAATTTAAATTTAAATAATTTTTCGTGTTAAAATTTTAAAACTCTATAAAAATTAAGCCCGTCATTCAAGTTTCAAATCAGATCTTTAATAAATTTACCATTTGTAAATTTTTTATGAATTGGTTTACACATTCTTGGTAGTTCTAAACAAAAAAATTGAATATGATTTCTATAAAAAATTTTAACATCAAGATTTACCTTAAAATTAGAAAGGATATTTAAACATTTTTTCATTTCTTTTCTATCATTTCTGTAGAATGCCTCATGAAATCGTTGAATAAGCTTTATTTCAATTTCGGAATACTTTTTAAGGACTAATCCGTTAGCTTTCTGAAATCTAGCAAAAATTTTTTTATTTTAGGGAAAGAATTTTAGAAATTTGATAAAAGATAACCTATCATCAGTTAAGTCATTGGATAAAAGGTGAAGTTTGTAAATTACTTCAGCAGCTTGCTCCAATTTGGAGTCGTCTGCAAAGACTCCACTATTGTCGATCCCATCCATAAATTTGTCAAAATATTTAGCAGTCTTGTGTGACTCAAATAAATTTAACCGAGGTCTGTTCAAATTTTCCAATTGTGATCCCATATCTGACATGGTAGATGATACATTACTGATTCGCTTGTCTAAAACAGTTAAATATTCATACGAATCTTTGTAAGAATTTTCGAGAAGCAAAATTTTCTCTTTACAAATTTCTTTTTCCCTTTGACAATCAGTCTCTAGTGCTCGAATATTTTGCTTAGTCTTATCATTAATTATTTTCAAATCATCGATGGTCTTTTTAAATATGTTTTCAAGAAGCAATGAATCAAAATCAGATTGACCAACACGTCCATCAGTTGCTTTATAGGTTAAGTTTTCGATCAAATTATCAACGTTAAATATTTCCTATTATAGGCATAAAAAAGATAATTTTTCGTTAAAAAATAAACACTTAATCAATACTTGCTCAATTTCCTTTAAAACCAAATGGGCCATTGTAACGTTTTTTTCAGATAAAAAATATTTTTAAGATAAACTAGATTGATGAAATTAGCCGACAAAAAAATTATAATTTTTGAAATTTTTTTCTATTAGTTTGTAATCTAAAAAGCAAAGTTATTTCCAAGACGATTAAGTGTAGAAGCAATTTAACATTATCTTGGTTTTTTTATAAATAAATTTTTAAATTAATATCGAAGTTTACACATCTAATTGAATTTATTTTTATAAATTTGGAATAATTTCAAAAATTAGTGAAAAGATGTAAATTAAAACTAAATTAAAAAAAAAACAATGATAAAAGTAAAGATACAGTTATTGATCGCACCTATTAGGGTCGGGTCGATTTTAAAATAATCATTGTGAAAAAACATCTCAAATCTAATTTTAATGAACTGATCACTTAATTAATAATAAAAGATAAAATCAGACTTGTTTAAAAGTCACAGTTTAAAGTCTAAGTCAAAAAAATTTAAGTCAAAGTCATGACCTGACTTAAAACTTGTGACTAAAAAACAAGTCTGGATAAAATTGATTGCTGAAAAAATTGAAATGAGTAAGAGGGATGTTAATGAACATTTAGATATTAGATATCTATTAAATATTAATATTTCAATAGATACACAGAAATTATTAAAAAGTTTTTTTATTTTTTGTTTGCACTTTTTAATTATAAATTTTAAGATCACCTTAAATATTTTTTCGATTATTGCCCAGATCTAGCAGAAGACACAAATAAAATATTAGCAATTAAATAAAATTAAAAAGTTTTAATTTTTTGTGTTTAAATTACAAAATGTATGTACTCTAATAGAAAAAAATTAAAAGTTAATATTGCAAGAATTTTTATATTTGAAATTAAAATTTTTAGTGAAATAGAAAGAGTTTAATTTTATTTTGCTAAAAATTTAAATATCTTTAATCAGTAAGTAAAAAGATCTATTGTAAAAGGATCAATTTTCTAGAATCTGATTTTGATCACAAACGTCATTAACAATGATTTTTATGAAATAAATTACAAAATTCTTGAAGCATCTTTCATAACGAATTTATTTATTAGGAGCCTTTTTTTAAACAAACGAAATATTAAAATTTACTCAATTCGTTCAGAAGCAAGACAATTTTTCAAAATTAGCATTCTTTTAAGGTGGCTAGAATCAAAAATATTGCCTTGAACGATTGCTTATTCAAAGAAATCATCGAATGTAAAAAAAAATTTGAAAATGAACCAAAATTTAAAAAAAAAATTTTTTATTTGAAGTTAATTAAAATTATTAAGATTTAATTAAAATATTAATTAATAATTGAATTGCTTCTTCCACATATGTTTAAAAATACCAATGATTTTCTATTTTTCTTAGAAACTCTACGTATTAATATAAAGCCTTTTAAATTGAAGAAGAGAATATGTTTTAAAACTTATGATTTTAAAATTTAGGAACAAAAATTTAAAAAAAAGGTGCTTTGTTTGATTTTCAGTTTGTTATTAAAATAAGAGGAAAAATATTTTTGAATGCTCATAAAAATTTATTTCAAATAAACGTAAATGTCTAATACTAAAACAATATCAAAATTTAAAAATCAAAAAAAGTTTGATTCAATTTAATCTGATCTAACGTTTTTAAATGAAAAATCATCAACATCACCAAAAGGTGTTTCGACTCTTTCACAAGTTTTCAATTGTGAAGTTTGCCTGGATTCCATCTTAGCTAATTTTTCAGCAACCTGTTCAAATACCTGTGGTTTTCTGATAAAATTTATGTTAAAAACGTTTCCATTGGTTTTGGTTGCAAGTCTTGTACATAAATCAAGCCTGTGTTCGAAACGATAGCTTTCAAAGGAATCTTCGTCGACTCCAAGTGATCCTTGTTGGGTTAAGAAGACTTTGTTTTGGCCATACCCAATTATGTTCTCACCAAACAAATCCGGATCGGCAATATTGTAATCGTCCCAAGAACTCACAACAATGTTTCGCTTTGATAACAATCTTTCCAACAAAACAGCAGCTTTACTTGAGTATTCAACACAGTTACCACAGCCAACAATAATCAAGTGACGATTTTGAGCCAATCGATTTGTAAACAAACTACCAGCAAGAAACAAAGCATTGTAGAGATCATCCTTTTGAATATTGCTTGTCTGGTCCTCAGCTATCGATTGATATGCCTTTTTAACATCAAAATTAAATGTTTGACCATATTCAGATTGGTAAACTGATGCGCCATTATTTCCAAGTACTTTAACAAAGTAGTATCGGTTTTGAGCTATTAAAAGGAAAAAATAAATTAAAAAAATATAACTCAATTGAATGAAAATTCATTCAAAATAGAAAGTTACGCTGCTTAGCCAACAATTTTCGAGCGCTTGATGACAAGTCAATTGAATATTTCGATTTATCACATGGTAATAGAACAAAAACATAATCATTTCCTTTATCGAATAAATTAGCTGATGAGCTTGAAGGTTTTTGACCTATATAAAATGATTTCCCTTTTGCTTGACAATTATCTTCAATAAATTATATTTAAAAAATTAAAAAAATTGAGCAAAATTATTTAATTTCGAATATTTACAGCATTCGTTGGGCTCATTCACATCAATAGACTGGAGTCTGGCATGATTTGCAAAAGCTTTCATTACTGGGCACTTGTTGTTAGAATCAGCGTTTACAGCTAACTCACATAATCGTTGCCAACCAATTGGGTTAATCGCCTTTATGGTAAAATTAAATGAAAATAAGAAACAATTTCTTAACAATTTACTTGTATTGCATTTCTAAAAATGGCCTTTCTATGTTTGCCAAATATTGAATAGCAAACCTTAACAGCTTCATCACTCGGATTTCTCATTTGAAAATTTGGCAATCGGCATGAATTGTCCAAAAACCAATAGTCCTCTTCGACTTGTTCCGAGTTGTAATTTGACTTGCCTAATAATCCATTCACCTTGCCTGTATACCACCTTGTCAAAGCAACACTACAACTTTTTGAATCTTCATAACAAGTAACTAGTAAATCATTATTAACTTCAACAGAAACGGAGTTAAACGATCTCTTTACAACAATTCTGGCCTTTTTGTCTTTTATTTCAATTGAATGTGGCAATGATAGAGGTCTTTTGTTAATCGAGGCCGAATTCGGAGTTATATCAATTGAAGGTTGGCCGTAAGCGCTTACACTGAGCCAAGATTTATCAACGTAACTATTTAATATTACGCTAAATTGATTTCTAGTTAGTTCGTGGGCCAACAAGAATTTGCACCGGGATTTTAGGAGTCTTGATTCTCCATTATATGTAACCAAATTTCTTCTGTTGAAAATATGGCCTGCAATCGTATAATCATTTAGAGATCTTGGTTTATATTTATTTATCAATGATCGTATATTTGCACCCTGAATGTTGCGTAGCAAATTAGATTTAACAGATAGGATTCTGTTTCCTAATTTTCTTAGCGTATCTCTATATTCTGCATTAAACTGATACAAATTACGAGCGTTGTAAATCGGACGCTGCGCAACTAAAGTGTTATCAAAATGTCGAGCTACTCGGTCTAATTGGTTTTGGTTGTTGTAAGAAATCATCGTTAGCCTTGGAATAAATCTTGCTAATGTTTTAGATAGTTTTCTAATTTTGAAGTGAAGCTTATTAACTTTCTTGGCAAATGCGTTATATTTCACGAATATGCGCTTATGAAGTGGAAGCTCATCCAAAATTTTTTCTTCTTGGTCATCTTGATCTTGATTGTATTTAAATTGATTAACTAATCTATTTTTTGCATTAGATGGCAAAAAGTTCGAATAGAAATCTACAATCAATAAACCTAGCTGCTTCAATTCACCTCGTACTTGCTTTCGATCAATTTTAATTTTGTCATATGTTTCTTTTAAATCGCCAATAAATGAACCATATACATCTCCGAAGTAGGAATTGAATTTTTTGTTTTCAGAGGCTCTTGACTCGCTGACTTGATTGGCTAAGATATCGCCATAAATCTTGTTCCAAAGTCGATTCCATTTAAGACTCAATTGCAAATATCTGTTGTCATTATCATTTGTAATTTCCTGATCATAAATGTTTACAATCTGCAATGAACCGACACCCATTATTTGATTATTATTTGTTATGTGCTTTATTGCAGCGTTCGCCAATGATTCATTGTAAATACCAACAATTAAATTGTATTTTTGTCCTGCTTGTATTGCATCTAAATTTATGTCAAAGACATTATTGTTGGAATCAAAACTGCTCTCTAGGGCCGATAAAGTTTGGCCAGTCGACTTTTCTTTAAGAATTGATTTTACAACATAAACATTACCAGTCTTTAATTCACTTGAAGATTCGGCAATAAACTCTGAATCGTTAGGACTAACGAGTTCGAGACGTATCAAACGGTTATCTGGATCATATTCTTTATCGACCGAGAATTTAAGCAAATTTGCTAGTCTAATTGATAGGAATCTTAGTCGACCATTAAGTTTGTTAAATTTGTTTTCATATTGTATGTTAAAAGAAGGTCTGGCTAAATTTAATTCGACTGAAAATTGATTTGATTCAAAATCAGATGAAAGTCTTGAATAAAATTGAATCTCATTTTGGACATTGTTTGGGAGCAAATACGAAAAACTTGCATCTAACTGAGTTTCGTTAGAAAGTCTTTTTCGATCAATATTGAATTTCAATGATTTAAACGATGGACTGATCACTTCGGCACTTATTTTTGTATTAGTCTTGCCATAGTTATCACGTTTAACAGACAATCGTAAAACTTTTGAACTATCTTTACCATAATCCCAAAAATATTTGATATCAGATGAAAATTCACGTTCATTATTATAGTCGTCATCGTCATCAAATTGCTTATCAGTGAGTAAAGCACGATTAGATTGATATTCAATTCTAAGTTGTCTTGTTGTTGGCAAATTAACTGTGATTTCAATGTCTCTTTTTCCATCTGGGAGATCTTTAGCACCATCGGCTTTTAGAGAAAAACCATAGCTCAATTCAACCGGAAGTTTGCTTGATTTTATTTTACATTCCAATTTATTGTAATAATTTTGCTTAGATTCAATGTTTAACTCACAATTCTTATATGTCTCGGAGCCGAAGTTAGCATTCAAAACATATTTTCCGCGAGAAAGCTTATTGGAAGGCTGATCAAGTTCTCTATTATAGGAAAAATGTCCGGCGAAAAGTCTCTCCGAATTTCTATCCCATTGAATCTCAAGTGAGCCACTTTTTGAGTAAAATTTCTTATGCTTTATCTCAATGTGTCTTGATTGGAAGTACAAATCAGATTGTAAGTGTAGAATCAAATCGGTAGATTTTTGACCATCTCTATTTTTGTCGGATGATCTTTTAATTGTCAGGGCATCTTTTAAAAATACGATATTCTTACATTCTGCAGAAAGTAAAACATCCAAAAGGTATTTGTAAGAGGGATTGATTTCCTTGCTTCTAATCAATTTTGTTTCAAGCGAGCAATCAGATGTGTCAAATGTTTTGCCTTCAATTATACGAGAATCCAAGCTTGTTAAAATATTTTGCTTTAAATTTAATTTTGTTCCAGAACAAAGTTTTTTTAAATTTTCATTGCTATCAATCACATCCTCTTCTGAATCTTCAACTTCATCACTTTCGATTACATCTCTTGTTGAACTATTTACACAGTGCGTTCGCTGAATATATATATCGATAAACTTTGACTGATCATTCGCATTGACAAGATTAACCTTTGCATTTATATTCGTCATATCAGAATTAACTGGTTTTCTCGAATAGTCTACACTAAGAGATTTAAAAACCCGATTTACAAACTTATTATCTGATTCCAATGAACCTGAAATTGATTTTGAACTACCATCCAAAGTTTTGCTGATAACGAGTGAATGTTTTAAGAAATTAACAGATCCAGGATCGCTTATTAAGGCCGGAAATTGTGCATCAATACTTGCATTTAAATCGAATTTATTAGATTGTTTATTTGTGGATGCAGAACATTTCAAATCAAAATCAAAATTCAATTTAGTTGATTTAAACTTTAAGAAGTTTTGGCCACTTTCAAATCGCTTTTTACCATCAAATTGCCAAAATACGTTTCTTGTTTTCAA
The DNA here is from genome assembly GCA_019054805.1 of Brachionus manjavacas. Taxonomy (NCBI): domain Eukaryota; kingdom Metazoa; phylum Rotifera; class Eurotatoria; order Ploima; family Brachionidae; genus Brachionus; species Brachionus manjavacas. Next base: position 6,769,054 of record JAHQIY010000003.1, on the reverse strand, counting down.
ATCAAAAATGTAATCCAACTGATCAACGTTTCCTAATGTATTGGGTTGACCTTTTTTAGCCAAAATATTAAAAACAAGACCATTTGGTTGATTTTCACCATCAATAAATACTTGCAAATCTCTTTTCAGTTTGTTGGGCATCAAGATGCGCATAATTTAAGCGAAATTCATGAACTCCAAAAAATTTATCACTTAATCTTCGTTCATTTTTAAAAACTAATTGATATCTAAAATTGCCTGGCATATTTAGAGAAGATTCGAAATTTTTTAAATTAACAAATTTATATTTGACAACGCCAGATGATGTAACTTTTATATTGCCACCCAAAACTTTAACATAATCTACATCGAATTCGTTGAATCCACCAGTGCTTTGTCTTATTTGTGAATTTGGTTTGGTTTTTAAGCCAAAGCTTCTTACTTCGCCAATTTTTTTCATTTCAAATTGGGCATCAATTCTAGGTCCATTAACCGATAGTTTGGTCTCGATCGACAAGACCTTGATTAATATTCTAAGCAAACCATCAGTTTTTAAGTCAAAATTCATAAAATGTTGCCTCTTTTGAACAGAACTCTCAAAATCTAATTGAGTTGTAACGCCAGCAGAGTTTTCAAAAACTTTTATTTGAAGTGAAGAACTCAAAGATTGTCTTGGCACCTCATTAGGGTTCGATCTAACGCGATCCAAGCATCCATTTAAAGTTGATTCGACAACAACAAACTCGGCATCATTTTTACTGAGAGACAACTTTAAATTTCTTTTATTTGAATTTTGGTCAACATTTCGTACATAATCGAGTGTAATCGACTTGATTAAATTATTAGAGTCTAGTTTTGTTAAGGATTTAGCAATTTTGCTTTCTCTTGTGGACAAATCAATTGCAAAATTATCAACTCCAATTCGAACATGAACTTCTTTTGAATTAGGCTGTTGGTCTTTTATTTCTTTGGTAAAAAAGACTATGTACGGTGAAGAGCTTTGTGTCTTGGGTGTTTGAACTTGAGCTTCCAAATGATTAAGGGTTAATGCGATAGGATCAGCTTTGAATAAAATCTTAACACTATGATCAACATTTTTAGGTTCATATTTAACACCCATTTGAACATGAGATTTAGCATTCGGCGATGATAAATCGAAAGCATGCGAAAGTCGAATAATGACCGGAGAAACTAATGTGAAACGAGGACCAGAGTATATTGCAGATAAGTCTAAATTTGATTTCAATAAATCAAAAGAAAAAACGCCTGTAACACTCAAAGATGAAGGTCTTTTTGTTTGCATCTTAAAGTCAACATCATAGTCATATTTTGCACCTGATCTAGATCTTAGGCTCAAGCTTGCATCTGCAATCTTTTCCATTTTAAAGTCGGTATTTTCGCTTAATTTCTCAATGACCAAGTTTGATAGAATGTCTTTACCTTGTGGCGAGACATTTAATAAGAATCGTCTATACTTGTGTTGTCTCAATTTAGAATCAAGCAACAATTCAATTTTATATGTTGGTACTACATTTTCTGCATTTTTTTCCCTTGTTAATTCAAGATTCAAGTCTAATTCTCTCAAAATTTTGTTTTGCAACAACAATTTTGCACTCAAGGCTTCTTGTTTTTTATACACAATATCGCTTGATAATTTAAATCGGACATCATTGCTTTGAAGATTTTTCAACTCAATGTTTAAATGTCTATGAATGCCTCTATTTGTATCCTGTCTGCTCCCTTAATTTTTTGATTATTTAGTTAATTAGTTATCTTGAATATCATTTTTGAAAAACTTACTCGAGTATGTAAATTGCATTCTCTTGGTTACTTGGTTTGAATTAGATATTGTTTGTAAAAAGGCATTGAGAGTTTTCGAGTTTTCTGTTTTTACACGATTTCCACTAAGACTAATTGTTCGAACATTTTCAGGATTTTTGAGTGTTATCTTCAAATTAATTCAGATATTTAGTAAAAAAATAGTATTTATGATTTAGAAAAGTAATAATCAATTAGAAACTGGCAAGAATTTGAATCTTTTTAAAATTTAAATAAATTACTTCGTAGCGATATGGACCAGACAAGACTAGTTTTGGTCTATTCGCATTACCATAGATGCTTTGTTCTTCATCTTCATCGTCTGTTTCGTCATCTTGGTCGTTGAAATTGTTCAAAACTCTGTCAAAATCAACTGGCTTAAGAGCATCCCAGAGTGAACCTTGTTTTGGTCTATCAATTGATAAGCACAGATCAATGCCGAGGCCATTATGAAAGTTGCTGCTTGTACAATTTTGATATGCGCGTCTGTCTACATCAAATTTTTTTACCTCATTATACTGCCCATTAGATAGTTTGTAAAATTTTCCACTTTAAAGAGTGAAAAAAAAATTAGCACAATTTTAAACTTTGATGAAATTTTATGTATCGTACTCCAAGACAAGCAATGGTATTTCTCTTAATGGAGTCAAATTCCAATTGTATTCAACTGAGTCGGCTTTTTTCTGGCCATTAATGTCAAGTCTAAGCCTGGCATTCATAAATGCCTTCTTCTTCAACGCAAGTTTATTGTCTTTATTTATTTGGACTTCAAATCGTCTGTTTACAGCCAATGAAGCACTAAAAATAAAACAAAATTTAAATTAAATGTTGGATTTTTCAAGTCTACAATTGAAAATAAAATTACCTGTAAAAGTTGTCGATTTTGAAATTTCTCAAATCGTTTGACTCTGATTTTGAGCTTTGTTTTATCAACAACAAACCAAAAGTAGTATCCATAAAGGTATTGAATTCAAAGCCATTCATTAGTGGTTGTCTTACTCTTGAATCAATCAAAAACATGTTTTTGATTGTATTTACTTGAGAATAAAGTAAATGTTCACGTGGATTCCTCAAAAAGTCAGACAAACGCTTCAACTTATAAATAGTGTCCAGTTCGGAGTAGAAAACATCTGATCCATAGACTCGAACCAAAATTGACATGAATGGTTTGTCTTTGGTATATTTGAGCTTTTAATGGAAATAAAATTGATCAGGATTTTGCGAATAGAAAAAAAAAGTAAAAAAAAAAAACCTTATCAGCAATCGCTTGAACGATGTCAATTATTTGCTCTGGCTGTGACATGAGACGCTTCAATAGTTGTTCTGATGTTAGCTTATCAATTAGAACCGATTTCAAAATATCCTCTAGTCCCTCGGTTCGCAATGTAATATCAGCAAAATTTATAGACATTCCGAACATGTGAAATGTGGCATTTAGACGAATACTTCTCGGAATGAAAGATCTATCACTAACGTAAATGACAGATGTGTCCAATTCGAATGCACCATCTCTGCTAAGCGAATATCTGTATTTGAAATTGTTCCAGGACAATTCTTTAAAATTGACCGAGAATTTTTCTTTCAATTCAGGATTAGACATTATCGGATTCAACAATATGGTCAAGCCACGCTCGCGTGCATAATCGACAACATATGTGAATAGCTTAATTAAGAAAAGGAAAAAATTGATCAAATAAATTAAGGAAATAAATTTTTTAAATTAAAATGTTTATTTTAAATTACTTGAATGTCATTTTCATTGAGCAACAAGTCAACTAACGAATTTCGGGCAAATTGTTGGAATCGTTGGGTTTCAATGCATTTGACCAGAATTTGAAAAGCATTTATTCTCAATTCAGTATCTTCATTGGTGTTCTTGAGCAAATCAATTAAACCTTGGGCATTTATAATTGTATTTATGTCAAAGCGTCTAAATGATTGCACAGCCGACACTCTAGTTTCCAAGTTGTTCTCGTTGTTCAAAGCACATTGAATCAATGTGTTTACATCGCTGTAAAAGCCAATATTTCCAATAGCCTTGAGTGATGTAGTAACCAAATGTTTGTTTGGCGAGTCGGCACAATTTGTTCCAAGATTATTGGCGAACAAAGCACTGAAACTTTTCTTGAAAAAATCAAATTTAATAAATGAAAAGGAATTTTAAATAATTAGCTAGTAAAATTTAGATTTACAAAAAATAAGCAAATAATAAGTAAATGATAAAGAAATAATAGAGAATTTGTTTAAAACAAAAAATTGTAAAAATTTTTACCAATAATGATTGATCACACTGATCGGTGTCACAATAGGACTTGACTAGTGATGAATAGACCAAATACAATTTGTTCATATAGACATAATCACTATTTTTATTTATTAAATGTGATTTTAAATATTCTAAAAATTCTAATCCTGGCTTTTGTAGTCTTGCCAAAGCAGTTAACACTGGATATTCATTGATCAAGCGTTGTTCGTCAAATGCGTTTTCTTCCATCAATTTCAAAACAACTTCGAATGACTTTTCCGAATTGGCAAAAACAAAACTTTGTAAAACAGTCAAACTGGCCAATTTACATTTTTCGCTACTTGATCGGTACAATTTGACCAAATCGTTAGCAGACATTGATTCAACAGTATTCACTAGAGCTCTAAAGTTGTTTGAGTGTTCATTTTCTAGGCCTTGGCCATTACTCACCAATGAACACAAATCGTTCAAATACTTATCAATGTTAAAGTTTTTGTATTCCATATCATCTACTGATTTGTCAGTATATTCAAATCGAATATTGTGCGTTTTAAATGGACCTTGAGCTCGTCTATCGTAACCATTCGATGCACTCAAATATCTAAGCGATTGTCTAACAACTGCTTGAACACCTTTGTCGCCTCGAGAGCCCAGTTTATATGTTGAATGTTCGTCACACTTCACTTGGTCAACAATTCCATTCTTTACTTGCACATCACATTCATATTTTTCTACAAACAATCTTGCTTGATAAAATTCCTTAAGATTAACAAAAAAGAAAAAAAATTAAAAAAAAAAAAATTTTTAAATTCTGCTTGACCATAAACTTACCGGAATGCTTTTGTATGGCACGTATTGGACGGCACTTGTTTTACTGTTCTCATTCAAAGTGCATCGTTGAAGTGATTTTCTCTTTATAATGGACGAATCTTTGACCAAATAGGTTGTTCTGCATCGTCCAAGTACATCAGTCTCATAGACAACAGCTGATTTTGCTTCATCATTTGATTCACTTGATTCATCCAAGTCTCTCAACACATTCACCGATCTAACTTGTAATGCACTCAATATACCACGTTTTATGTTTCTTGACCAAGCCGAATCACCTTCAGAAAAGTCCACATTCGGGTCCAATTCACCTTTTGAGTTTAGTCTAAACTGAACCGAAAAGTCATTCAAATTTTGCAAAACACTTTGAACATTTTTTGCATCAATCGACTCTCCATCCAGACTTGAATCTTGAAGCCTCAACAAATACAAACATGGTCCAACACTTCGCACAAATACTCTAGCTTTCAATTCGACTCTTGACCTAGACTCTTCAGAAACATCATTTATCCATAAATCTGTTTGTGTATTGTATTCGTACGAGTACTCTTTTCCATTTTCGTAGCGCAAAAAATCGTCTCCCGAACAAAAATCCTCACTTACATTTGGCTCAGCCAAAGGTGCCAATAATACTGATTGCAATAAACAAAAGCAAACAACTAGCAGGAAATAGTTTCTATTTCCTAACATTTTTGAGCACTTGTTTAATCAAAATTGAATATTCGATCTATTCTATTTTACTTTTTGGCTTTTGTATTATTTCTTTTTGTTGTTGCTGAAAAACATTTTAAAATTTGCTCATATTTATATTCAACATATTCATTTGATAAGATATCAAAAGTCCAATTTTTTTAAATTTTGTTATCAATTCTAGTATGCACTTGAAATTTTTTTTCGAATCTTGTCTACATTAAACATTTTTTTTATCTTGAATAAGGTACATTTTAAATCAAATGCCATTCAAATTTTAATGCAAGTTAAAATTAAGGTTTATTAAAAAGTCTTTTAAGCAACCAGTTTTTTTCTCCTGGTAGTAAATTATAATTTAATCAATATATTTGCATATTTTATTTTTGATTTTTTGATTTTTAAAAGCTTAATTAGAAGAAATTAGAGTAAAGCTTGATGAAATTTCGACATATTTGTAGTTTTCTCTTTTATTTTTACACTTTAGAGTAAAATCAAAATATCTTTTACTTTTCCTTGTTAATTGAATATGGAGGACAGATCTTGAAAATTAAAAGGAAAATTTTTTTATTTATTGTCCATGATATAGTAAATTATTTAAACCAGTAAATTTTAAAGTTAACTGATCTTCCAAGAAAACTTGCTCTATCATATAATTTTCTCTGTTATTTCTTTAGTAAATTACGAAAAACTGTCAATTTAATTTACATGGATAAATTTAAGTAACATCACAGAATTTATTTGTTTACTGTTCCCAGCTAAGGGTCCTTAAAATACCAAATAGGTAGGAATAATATTTAAAATGTAAGAACATCAATCTAGTAAAGAAATTCGTATTTTTATGTGAATTTTTATCAAATTAAATATAATATTAATAAAATATTAGATATTTATTAAATTAAAAAAATTTAAAAACAGAAATCATCAAAATGTATTTTTTGTTTTATGTTGGCACTTTTTAATTATAAATTTTAAGATCACCTTAAATATTTTTTTCGATTATTGCCCAGATCTAGCAGAAGACACAAATAAAATATTAGCAATTAAATAAAATTAAAAAGTTTTAATTTTTTGTGTTTAAATTACAAAATGTATGTACTCTAATAGAAAAAATTAAAAGTTAATATTGCAAGAATTTTTATATTTGAAATTAAAATTTTTAGTGAAATAGAAAGAGTTTAATTTTATTTTGCTAAAAATTTAAATATCTTTAATCAGTAAGTAAAAAGATCTATTGTAAAAGGATCAATTTTCTAGAATCTGATTTTGATCACAAACGTCATTAACAATGATTTTTATGAAATAAATTACAAAATTCTTGAAGCATCTTTCATAACGAATTTATTTATTAGGAGCCTTTTTTTAAACAAACGAAATATTAAAATTTACTCAATTCGTTCAGAAGCAAGACAATTTTTCAAAATTAGCATTCTTTTAAGGTGGCTAGAATCAAAAATATTGCCTTGAACGATTGCTTATTCAAAGAAATCATCGAATGTAAAAAAAAATTTGAAAATGAACCAAAATTTAAAAAAAAAAATTTTTATTTGAAGTTAATTAAAATTATTAAGATTTAATTAAAATATTAATTAATAATTGAATTGCTTCTTCCACATATGTTTAAAAATACCAATGATTTTCTATTTTTCTTAGAAACTCTACGTATTAATATAAAGCCTTTTAAATTGAAGAAGAGAATATGTTTTAAAACTTATGATTTTAAAATTTAGGAACAAAAATTTAAAAAAAAGGTGCTTTGTTTGATTTTCAGTTTGTTATTAAAATAAGAGGAAAAATATTTTTGAATGCTCATAAAAATTTATTTCAAATAAACGTAAATGTCTAATACTAAAACAATATCAAAATTTAAAAATCAAAAAAAAGTTTGATTCAATTTAATCTGATCTAACGTTTTTAAATGAAAAATCATCAACATCACCAAAAGGTGTTTCGACTCTTTCACAAGTTTTCAATTGTGAAGTTTGCCTGGATTCCATCTTAGCTAATTTTTCAGCAACCTGTTCAAATACCTGTGGTTTTCTGATAAAATTTATGTTAAAAACGTTTCCATTGGTTTTGGTTGCAAGTCTTGTACATAAATCAAGCCTGTGTTCGAAACGATAGCTTTCAAAGGAATCTTCGTCGACTCCAAGTGATCCTTGTTGGGTTAAGAAGACTTTGTTTTGGCCATACCCAATTATGTTCTCACCAAACAAATCCGGATCGGCAATATTGTAATCGTCCCAAGAACTCACAACAATGTTTCGCTTTGATAACAATCTTTCCAACAAAACAGCAGCTTTACTTGAGTATTCAACACAGTTACCACAGCCAACAATAATCAAGTGACGATTTTGAGCCAATCGATTTGTAAACAAACTACCAGCAAGAAACAAAGCATTGTAGAGATCATCCTTTTGAATATTGCTTGTCTGGTCCTCAGCTATCGATTGATATGCCTTTTTAACATCAAAATTAAATGTTTGACCATATTCAGATTGGTAAACTGATGCGCCATTATTTCCAAGTACTTTAACAAAGTAGTATCGGTTTTGAGCTATTAAAAGGAAAAAATAAATTAAAAAAATATAACTCAATTGAATGAAAATTCATTCAAAATAGAAAGTTACGCTGCTTAGCCAACAATTTTCGAGCGCTTGATGACAAGTCAATTGAATATTTCGATTTATCACATGGTAATAGAACAAAAACATAATCATTTCCTTTATCGAATAAATTAGCTGATGAGCTTGAAGGTTTTTGACCTATATAAAATGATTTCCCTTTTGCTTGACAATTATCTTCAATAAATTATATTTAAAAAATTAAAAAATTGAGCAAAATTATTTAATTTCGAATATTTACAGCATTCGTTGGGCTCATTCACATCAATAGACTGGAGTCTGGCATGATTTGCAAAAGCTTTCATTACTGGGCACTTGTTGTTAGAATCAGCGTTTACAGCTAACTCACATAATCGTTGCCAACCAATTGGGTTAATCGCCTTTATGGTAAAATTAAATGAAAATAAGAAACAATTTCTTAACAATTTACTTGTATTGCATTTCTAAAAATGGCCTTTCTATGTTTGCCAAATATTGAATAGCAAACCTTAACAGCTTCATCACTCGGATTTCTCATTTGAAAATTTGGCAATCGGCATGAATTGTCCAAAAACCAATAGTCCTCTTCGACTTGTTCCGAGTTGTAATTTGACTTGCCTAATAATCCATTCACCTTGCCTGTATACCACCTTGTCAAAGCAACACTACAACTTTTTGAATCTTCATAACAAGTAACTAGTAAATCATTATTAACTTCAACAGAAACGGAGTTAAACGATCTCTTTACAACAATTCTGGCCTTTTTGTCTTTTATTTCAATTGAATGTGGCAATGATAGAGGTCTTTTGTTAATCGAGGCCGAATTCGGAGTTATATCAATTGAAGGTTGGCCGTAAGCGCTTACACTGAGCCAAGATTTATCAACGTAACTATTTAATATTACGCTAAATTGATTTCTAGTTAGTTCGTGGGCCAACAAGAATTTGCACCGGGATTTTAGGAGTCTTGATTCTCCATTATATGTAACCAAATTTCTTCTGTTGAAAATATGGCCTGCAATCGTATAATCATTTAGAGATCTTGGTTTATATTTATTTATCAATGATCGTATATTTGCACCCTGAATGTTGCGTAGCAAATTAGATTTAACAGATAGGATTCTGTTTCCTAATTTTCTTAGCGTATCTCTATATTCTGCATTAAACTGATACAAATTACGAGCGTTGTAAATCGGACGCTGCGCAACTAAAGTGTTATCAAAATGTCGAGCTACTCGGTCTAATTGGTTTTGGTTGTTGTAAGAAATCATCGTTAGCCTTGGAATAAATCTTGCTAATGTTTTAGAGAGTTTTCTAATTTTGAAGTGAAGCTTATTAACTTTCTTGGCAAATGCGTTATATTTCACGAATATGCGCTTATGAAGTGGAAGCTCATCCAAAATTTTTTCTTCTTGGTCATCTTGATCTTGATTGTATTTAAATTGATTAACTAATCTATTTTTTGCATTAGATGGCAAAAAGTTCGAATAGAAATCTACAATCAATAAACCTAGCTGCTTCAATTCACCTCGTACTTGCTTTCGATCAATTTTAATTTTGTCATATGTTTCTTTTAAATCGCCAATAAATGAACCATATACATCTCCGAAGTAGGAATTGAATTTTTTGTTTTCAGAGGCTCTTGACTCGCTGACTTGATTGGCTAAGATATCGCCATAAATCTTGTTCCAAAGTCGATTCCATTTAAGACTCAATTGCAAATATCTGTTGTCATTATCATTTGTAATTTCCTGATCATAAATGTTTACAATCTGCAATGAACCGACACCCATTATTTGATTATTATTTGTTATGTGCTTTATTGCAGCGTTCGCCAATGATTCATTGTAAATACCAACAATTAAATTGTATTTTTGTCCTGCTTGTATTGCATCTAAATTTATGTCAAAGACATTATTGTTGGAATCAAAACTGCTCTCTAGGGCCGATAAAGTTTGGCCAGTCGACTTTTCTTTAAGAATTGATTTTACAACATAAACATTACCAGTCTTTAATTCACTTGAAGATTCGGCAATAAACTCTGAATCGTTAGGACTAACGAGTTCGAGACGTATCAAACGGTTATCTGGATCATATTCTTTATCGACCGAGAATTTAAGCAAATTTGCTAGTCTAATTGATAGGAATCTTAGTCGACCATTAAGTTTGTTAAATTTGTTTTCATATTGTATGTTAAAAGAAGGTCTGGCTAAATTTAATTCGACTGAAAATTGATTTGATTCAAAATCAGATGAAAGTCTTGAATAAAATTGAATCTCATTTTGGACATTGTTTGGGAGCAAATACGAAAAACTTGCATCTAACTGAGTTTCGTTAGAAAGTCTTTTTCGATCAATATTGAATTTCAATGATTTAAACGATGGACTGATCACTTCGGCACTTATTTTTGTATTAGTCTTGCCATAGTTATCACGTTTAACAGACAATCGTAAAACTTTTGAACTATCTTTACCATAATCCCAAAAATATTTGATATCAGATGAAAATTCACGTTCATTATTATAGTCGTCATCGTCATCAAATTGCTTATCAGTGAGTAAAGCACGATTAGATTGATATTCAATTCTAAGTTGTCTTGTTGTTGGCAAATTAACTGTGATTTCAATGTCTCTTTTTCCATCTGGGAGATCTTTAGCACCATCGGCTTTTAGAGAAAAACCATAGCTCAATTCAACCGGAAGTTTGCTTGATTTTATTTTACATTCCAATTTATTGTAATAATTTTGCTTAGATTCAATGTTTAACTCACAATTCTTATATGTCTCGGAGCCGAAGTTAGCATTCAAAACATATTTTCCGCGAGAAAGCTTATTGGAAGGCTGATCAAGTTCTCTATTATAGGAAAAATGTCCGGCGAAAAGTCTCTCCGAATTTCTATCCCATTGAATCTCAAGTGAGCCACTTTTTGAGTAAAATTTCTTATGCTTTATCTCAATGTGTCTTGATTGGAAGTACAAATCAGATTGTAAGTGTAGAATCAAATCGGTAGATTTTTGACCATCTCTATTTTTGTCGGATGATCTTTTAATTGTCAGGGCATCTTTTAAAAATACGATATTCTTACATTCTGCAGAAAGTAAAACATCCAAAAGGTATTTGTAAGAGGGATTGATTTCCTTGCTTCTAATCAATTTTGTTTCAAGCGAGCAATCAGATGTGTCAAATGTTTTGCCTTCAATTATACGAGAATCCAAGCTTGTTAAAATATTTTGCTTTAAATTTAATTTTGTTCCAGAACAAAGTTTTTTTAAATTTTCATTGCTATCAATCACATCCTCTTCTGAATCTTCAACTTCATCACTTTCGATTACATCTCTTGTTGAACTATTTACACAGTGCGTTCGCTGAATATATATATCGATAAACTTTGACTGATCATTCGCATTGACAAGATTAACCTTTGCATTTATATTCGTCATATCAGAATTAACTGGTTTTCTCGAATAGTCTACACTAAGAGATTTAAAAACCCGATTTACAAACTTATTATCTGATTCCAATGAACCTGAAATTGATTTTGAACTACCATCCAAAGTTTTGCTGATAACGAGTGAATGTTTTAAGAAATTAACAGATCCAGGATCGCTTATTAAGGCCGGAAATTGTGCATCAATACTTGCATTTAAATCGAATTTATTAGATTGTTTATTTGTGGATGCAGAACATTTCAAATCAAAATCAAAATTCAATTTAGTTGATTTAAACTTTAAGAAGTTTTGGCCACTTTCAAATCGCTTTTTACCATCAAATTGCCAAAATACGTTTCTTGTTTTCAAATCAAAAATGTAATCCAACTGATCAACGTTTCCTAATGTATTGGGTTGACCTTTTTTAGCCAAAATATTAAAAACAAGACCATTTGGTTGATTTTCACCATCAATAAATACTTGCAAATCTCTTTCAGTTTGTTGGGCATCAAGATGCGCATAATTTAAGCGAAATTCATGAACTCCAAAAAATTTATCACTTAATCTTCGTTCATTTTTAAAAACTAATTGATATCTAAAATTGCCTGGCATATTTAGAGAAGATTCGAAATTTTTAAATTAACAAATTTATATTTGACAACGCCAGATGATGTAACTTTTATATTGCCACCCAAAACTTTAACATAATCTACATCGAATTCGTTGAATCCACCAGTGCTTTGTCTTATTTGTGAATTTGGTTTGGTTTTTAAGCCAAAGCTTCTTACTTCGCCAATTTTTTCATTTCAAATTGGGCATCAATTCTAGGTCCATTAACCGATAGTTTGGTCTCGATCGACAAGACCTTGATTAATATTCTAAGCAAACCATCAGTTTTTAAGTCAAAATTCATAAAATGTTGCCTCTTTTGAACAGAACTCTCAAAATCTAATTGAGTTGTAACGCCAGCAGAGTTTTCAAAAACTTTTATTTGAAGTGAAGAACTCAAAGATTGTCTTGGCACCTCATTAGGGTTCGATCTAACGCGATCCAAGCATCCATTTAAAGTTGATTCGACAACAGCAAACTCGGCATCATTTTTACTGAGAGACAACTTTAAATTTCTTTTATTTGAATTTTGGTCAACATTTCGTACATAATCGAGTGTAATCGACTTGATTAAATTATTAGAGTCTAGTTTTGTTAAGGATTTAGCAATTTTGCTTTCTCTTGTGGACAAATCAATTGCAAAATTATCAACTCCAATTCGAACATGAACTTCTTTTGAATTAGGCTGTTGGTCTTTTATTTCTTTGGTAAAAAAGACTATGTACGGTGAAGAGCTTTGTGTCTTGGGTGTTTGAACTTGAGCTTCCAAATGATTAAGGGTTAATGCGATAGGATCAGCTTTGAATAAAATCTTAACACTATGATCAACATTTTTAGGTTCATATTTAACACCCATTTGAACATGAGATTTAGCATTCGGCGATGATAAATCGAAAGCATGCGAAAGTCGAATAATGACCGGAGAAACTAATGTGAAACGAGGACCAGAGTATATTGCAGATAAGTCTAAATTTGATTTCAATAAATCAAAAGAAAAAACGCCTGTAACACTCAAAGATGAAGGTCTTTTTGTTTGCATCTTAAAGTCAACATCATAGTCATATTTTGCACCTGATCTAGATCTTAGGCTCAAGCTTGCATCTGCAATCTTTTCCATTTTAAAGTCGGTATTTTCGCTTAATTTCTCAATGACCAAGTTTGATAGAATGTCTTTACCTTGTGGCGAGACATTTAATAAGAATCGTCTATACTTGTGTTGTCTCAATTTAGAATCAAGCAACAATTCAATTTTATATGTTGGTACTACATTTTCTGCATTTTTTTCCCTTGTTAATTCAAGATTCAAGTCTAATTCTCTCAAAATTTTGTTTTGCAACAACAATTTTGCACTCAAGGCTTCTTGTTTTTTATACACAATATCGCTTGATAATTTAAATCGGACATCATTGCTTTGAAGATTTTTCAACTCAATGTTTAAATGTCTATGAATGCCTCTATTTGTATCCTGTCTGCTCCCTTAATTTTTTGATTATTTAGTTAATTAGTTATCTTGAATATCATTTTTGAAAAACTTACTCGAGTATGTAAATTGCATTCTCTTGGTTACTTGGTTTGAATTAGATATTGTTTGTAAAAAGGCATTGAGAGTTTTCGAGTTTTCTGTTTTTACACGATTTCCACTAAGACTAATTGTTCGAACATTTTCAGGATTTTTTGAGTGTTATCTTCAAATTAATTCAGATATTTAGTAAAAAAATAGTATTTATGATTTAGAAAAGTAATAATCAATTAGAAACTGGCAAGAATTTGAATCTTTTTAAAATTTAAATAAATTACTTCGTAGCGATATGGACCAGACAAGACTAGTTTTGGTCTATTCGCATTACCATAGATGCTTTGTTCTTCATCTTCATCGTCTGTTTCGTCATCTTGGTCGTTGAAATTGTTCAAAACTCTGTCAAAATCAACTGGCTTAAGAGCATCCCAGAGTGAACCTTGTTTTGGTCTATCAATTGATAAGCACAGATCAATGCCGAGGCCATTATGAAAGTTGCTGCTTGTACAATTTTGATATGCGCGTCTGTCTACATCAAATTTTTTTACCTCATTATACTGCCCATTAGATAGTTTGTAAAATTTTCCACTTTAAAGAGTAAAAAAAAAATTAGCACAATTTTAAACTTTGATGAAATTTTATGTATCGTACTCCAAGACAAGCAATGGTATTTCTCTTAATGGAGTCAAATTCCAATTGTATTCAACTGAGTCGGCTTTTTTCTGGCCATTAATGTCAAGTCTAAGCCTGGCATTCATAAATGCCTTCTTCTTCAACGCAAGTTTATTGTCTTTATTTATTTGGACTTCAAATCGTCTGTTTACAGCCAATGAAGCACTAAAAATAAAACAAAATTTAAATTAAATGTTGGATTTTTCAAGTCTACAATTGAAAATAAAATTACCTGTAAAAGTTGTCGATTTTGAAATTTCTCAAATCGTTTGACTCTGATTTTGAGCTTTGTTTTATCAACAACAAACCAAAAGTAGTATCCATAAAGGTATTGAATTCAAAGCCATTCATTAGTGGTTGTCTTACTCTTGAATCAATCAAAAACATGTTTTTGATTGTATTTACTTGAGAATAAAGTAAATGTTCACGTGGATTCCTCAAAAAGTCAGACAAACGCTTCAACTTATAAATAGTGTCCAGTTCGGAGTAGAAAACATCTGATCCATAGACTCGAACCAAAATTGACATGAATGGTTTGTCTTTGGTATATTTGAGCTTTTAATGGAAATAAAATTGATCAGGATTTTGCGAATAGAAAAAAAAGTAAAAAAAAACCTTATCAGCAATCGCTTGAACGATGTCAATTATTTGCTCTGGCTGTGACATGAGACGCTTCAATAGTTGTTCTGATGTTAGCTTATCAATTAGAACCGATTTCAAAATATCCTCTAGTCCCTCGGTTCGCAATGTAATATCAGCAAAATTTATAGACATTCCGAACATGTGAAATGTGGCATTTAGACGAATACTTCTCGGAATGAAAGATCTATCACTAACGTAAATGACAGATGTGTCCAATTCGAATGCACCATCTCTGCTAAGCGAATATCTGTATTTGAAATTGTTCCAGGACAATTCTTTAAAATTGACCGAGAATTTTTCTTTCAATTCAGGATTAGACATTATCGGATTCAACAATATGGTCAAGCCACGCTCGCGTGCATAATCGACAACATATGTGAATAGCTTAATTAAGAAAAGGAAAAAATTGATCAAATAAATTAAGGAAATAAATTTTTTAAATTAAAATGTTTATTTTAAATTACTTGAATGTCATTTTCATTGAGCAACAAGTCAACTAACGAATTTCGGGCAAATTGTTGGAATCGTTGGGTTTCAATGCATTTGACCAGAATTTGAAAAGCATTTATTCTCAATTCAGTATCTTCATTGGTGTTCTTGAGCAAATCAATTAAACCTTGGGCATTTATAATTGTATTTATGTCAAAGCGTCTAAATGATTGCACAGCCGACACTCTAGTTTCCAAGTTGTTCTCGTTGTTCAAAGCACATTGAATCAATGTGTTTACATCGCTGTAAAAGCCAATATTTCCAATAGCCTTGAGTGATGTAGTAACCAAATGTTTGTTTGGCGAGTCGGCACAATTTGTTCCAAGATTATTGGCGAACAAAGCACTGAAACTTTTCTTGAAAAAATCAAATTTAATAAATGAAAAGGAATTTTAAATAATTAGCTAGTAAAATTTAGATTTACAAAAAATAAGCAAATAATAAGTAAATGATAAAGAAATAATAGAGAATTTGTTTAAAACAAAAAATTGTAAAAATTTTTACCAATAATGATTGATCACACTGATCGGTGTCACAATAGGACTTGACTAGTGATGAATAGACCAAATACAATTTGTTCATATAGACATAATCACTATTTTTATTTATTAAATGTGATTTTAAATATTCTAAAAATTCTAATCCTGGCTTTTGTAGTCTTGCCAAAGCAGTTAACACTGGATATTCATTGATCAAGCGTTGTTCGTTAAATGCGTTTTCTTCCATCAATTTCAAAACAACTTCGAATGACTTTTCCGAATTGGCAAAAACAAAACTTTGTAAAACAGTCAAACTGGCCAATTTACATTTTTCGCTACTTGATCGGTACAATTTGACCAAATCGTTAGCAGACATTGATTCAACAGTATTCACTAGAGCTCTAAAGTTGTTTGAGTGTTCATTTTCTAGGCCTTGGCCATTACTCACCAATGAACACAAATCGTTCAAATACTTATCAATGTTAAAGTTTTTGTATTCCATATCATCTACTGATTTGTCAGTATATTCAAATCGAATATTGTGCGTTTTAAATGGACCTTGAGCTCGTCTATCGTAACCATTCGATGCACTCAAATATCTAAGCGATTGTCTAACAACTGCTTGAACACCTTTGTCGCCTCGAGAGCCCAGTTTATATGTTGAATGTTCGTCACACTTCACTTGGTCAACAATTCCATTCTTTACTTGCACATCACATTCATATTTTTCTACAAACAATCTTGCTTGATAAAATTCCTTAAGATTAACAAAAAAGAAAAAAAATTAAAAAAAAAAATTTTTAAATTCTGCTTGACCATAAACTTACCGGAATGCTTTTGTATGGCACGTATTGGACGGCACTTGTTTTACTGTTCTCATTCAAAGTGCATCGTTGAAGTGATTTTCTCTTTATAATGGACGAATCTTTGACCAAATAGGTTGTTCTGCATCGTCCAAGTACATCAGTCTCATAGACAACAGCTGATTTTGCTTCATCATTTGATTCACTTGATTCATCCAAGTCTCTCAACACATTCACCGATCTAACTTGTAATGCACTCAATATACCACGTTTTATGTTTCTTGACCAAGCCGAATCACCTTCAGAAAAGTCCACATTCGGGTCCAATTCACCTTTTGAGTTTAGTCTAAACTGAACCGAAAAGTCATTCAAATTTTGCAAAACACTTTGAACATTTTTTGCATCAATCGACTCTCCATCCAGACTTGAATCTTGAAGCCTCAACAAATACAAACATGGTCCAACACTTCGCACAAATACTCTAGCTTTCAATTCGACTCTTGACCTAGACTCTTCAGAAACATCATTTATCCATAAATCTGTTTGTGTATTGTATTCGTACGAGTACTCTTTTCCATTTTCGTAGCGCAAAAAATCGTCTCCCGAACAAAAATCCTCACTTACATTTGGCTCAGCCAAAGGTGCCAATAATACTGATTGCAATAAACAAAAGCAAACAACTAGCAGGAAATAGTTTCTATTTCCTAACATTTTTGAGCACTTGTTTAATCAAAATTGAATATTCGATCTATTCTATTTTACTTTTTGGCTTTTGTATTATTTCTTTTTGTTGTTGCTGAAAAACATTTTAAAATTTGCTCATATTTATATTCAACATATTCATTTGATAAGATATCAAAAGTCCAATTTTTTAAATTTTGTTATCAATTCTAGTATGCACTTGAAATTTTTTTCGAATCTTGTCTACATTAAACATTTTTTATCTTGAATAAGGTACATTTTAAATCAAATGCCATTCAAATTTTAATGCAAGTTAAAATTAAGGTTTATTAAAAAGTCTTTTAAGCAACCAGTTTTTTTCTCCTGGTAGTAAATTATAATTTAATCAATATATTTGCATATTTTATTTTTGATTTTTTGATTTTTAAAAGCTTAATTAGAAGAAATTAGAGTAAAGCTTGATGAAATTTCGACATATTTGTAGTTTTCTCTTTTATTTTTACACTTTAGAGTAAAATCAAAATATCTTTTACTTTTCCTTGTTAATTGAATATGGAGGACAGATCTTGAAAATTAAAAGGAAAATTTTTTTATTTATTGTCCATGATATAGTAAATTATTTAAACCAGTAAATTTTAAAGTTAACTGATCTTCCAAGAAAACTTGCTCTATCATATAATTTTCTCTGTTATTTCTTTAGTAAATTACGAAAAACTGTCAATTTAATTTACATGGATAAATTTAAGTAACATCACAGAATTTATTTGTTTACTGTTCCCAGCTAAGGGTCCTTAAAATACCAAATAGGTAGGAATAATATTTAAAATGTAAGAACATCAATCTAGTAAAGAAATTCGTATTTTTATGTGAATTTTTATCAAATTAAATATAATATTAATAAAATATTAGATATTTATTAAATTAAAAAAATTTAAAAACAGAAATCATCAAAATGTATTTTTTGTTTTATGTTGGCACTTTTTAATTATAAATTTTAAGATCACCTTAAATATTTTTTCGATTATTGCCCAGATCTAGCAGAAGACACAAATAAAATATTAGCAATTAAATAAAATTAAAAAGTTTTAATTTTTTGTGTTTAAATTACAAAATGTATGTACTCTAATAGAAAAAATTAAAAGTTAATATTGCAAGAATTTTTATATTTGAAATTAAAATTTTTAGTGAAATAGAAAGAGTTTAATTTTATTTTGCTAAAAATTTAAATATCTTTAATCAGTAAGTAAAAAGATCTATTGTAAAAGGATCAATTTTCTAGAATCTGATTTTGATCACAAACGTCATTAACAATGATTTTTATGAAATAAATTACAAAATTCTTGAAGCATCTTTCATAACGAATTTATTTATTAGGAGCCTTTTTTTAAACAAACGAAATATTAAAATTTACTCAATTCGTTCAGAAGCAAGACAATTTTTCAAAATTAGCATTCTTTTAAGGTGGCTAGAATCAAAAATATTGCCTTGAACGATTGCTTATTCAAAGAAATCATCGAATGTATGTAAAATGTATGTAATGTAAAAAAAAATTTGAAAATGAACCAAAATTTAAAAAAAAAAATTTTTATTTGAAGTTAATTAAAGTTATTAAGATTTAATTAAAATATTAATTAATAATTGAATTGCTTCTTCCACATATGTTAAAAATACCAATGATTTTCTATTTTTCTTAGAAACTCTACGTATTAATATAAAGCCTTTTAAATTGAAGAAGAGAATATGTTTTAAAACTTATGATTTTAAAATTTAGGAACAAAAATTTAAAAAAAAGGTGCTTTGTTTGATTTTCAGTTTGTTATTAAAATAAGAGGAAAAATATTTTTGAATGCTCATAAAAATTTATTTCAAATAAACGTAAATGTCTAATACTAAAACAATATCAAAATTTAAAAATCAAAAAAAAGTTTGATTCAATTTAATCTGATCTAACGTTTTTAAATGAAAAATCATCAACATCACCAAAAGGTGTTTCGACTCTTTCACAAGTTTTCAATTGTGAAGTTTGCCTGGATTCCATCTTAGCTAGTTTTTCAGCAACCTGTTCAAATACCTGTGGTTTTCTGATAAAATTTATGTTAAAAACGTTTCCATTGGTTTTGGTTGCAAGTCTTGTACATAAATCAAGCCTGTGTTCGAAACGATAGCTTTCAAAGGAATCTTCGTCGACTCCAAGTGATCCTTGTTGGGTTAAGAAGACTTTGTTTTGGCCATACCCAATTATGTTCTCACCAAACAAATCCGGATCGGCAATATTGTAATCGTCCCAAGAACTCACAACAATGTTTCGCTTTGATAACAATCTTTCCAACAAAACAGCAGCTTTACTTGAGTATTCAACACAGTTACCACAGCCAACAATAATCAAGTGACGATTTTGAGCCAATCGATTTGTAAACAAACTACCAGCAAGAAACAAAGCATTGTAGAGATCATCCTTTTGAATATTGCTTGTCTGGTCCTCAGCTATCGATTGATATGCCTTTTTAACATCAAAATTAAATGTTTGACCATATTCAGATTGGTAAACTGATGCGCCATTATTTCCAAGTACTTTAACAAAGTAGTATCGGTTTTGAGCTATTAAAAGGAAAAAATAAATTAAAAAATATAACTCAATTGAATGAAAATTCATTCAAAATAGAAAGTTACGCTGCTTAGCCAACAATTTTCGAGCGCTTGATGACAAGTCAATTGAATATTTCGATTTATCACATGGTAATAGAACAAAAACATAATCATTTCCTTTATCGAATAAATTAGCTGATGAGCTTGAAGGTTTTTGACCTATATAAAATGATTTCCCTTTTGCTTGACAATTATCTTCAATAAATTATATTTAAAAAATTAAAAAAATTGAGCAAAATTATTTAATTTCGAATATTTACAGCATTCGTTGGGCTCATTCACATCAATAGACTGGAGTCTGGCATGATTTGCAAAAGCTTTCATTACTGGGCACTTGTTGTTAGAATCAGCGTTTACAGCTAACTCACATAATCGTTGCCAACCAATTGGGTTAATCGCCTTTATGGTAAAATTAAATGAAAATAAGAAACAATTTCTTAACAATTTACTTGTATTGCATTTCTAAAAATGGCCTTTCTATGTTTGCCAAATATTGAATAGCAAACCTTAACAGCTTCATCACTCGGATTTCTCATTTGAAAATTTGGCAATCGGCATGAATTGTCCAAAAACCAATAGTCCTCTTCGACTTGTTCCGAGTTGTAATTTGACTTGCCTAATAATCCATTCACCTTGCCTGTATACCACCTTGTCAAAGCAACACTACAACTTTTTGAATCTTCATAACAAGTAACTAGTAAATCATTATTAACTTCAACAGAAACGGAGTTAAACGATCTCTTTACAACAATTCTGGCCTTTTTGTCTTTTATTTCAATTGAATGTGGCAATGATAGAGGTCTTTTGTTAATCGAGGCCGAATTCGGAGTTATATCAATTGAAGGTTGGCCGTAAGCGCTTACACTGAGCCACGATTTATCAACGTAACTATTTAATATTACGCTAAATTGATTTCTAGTTAGTTCGTGGGCCAACAAGAATTTGCACCGGGATTTTAGGAGTCTTGATTCTCCATTATATGTAACCAAATTTCTTCTGTTGAAAATATGGCCTGCAATCGTATAATCATTTAGAGATCTTGGTTTATATTTATTTATCAATGATCGTATATTTGCACCCTGAATGTTGCGTAGCAAATTAGATTTAACAGATAGGATTCTGTTTCCTAATTTTCTTAGCGTATCTCTATATTCTGCATTAAACTGATACAAATTACGAGCGTTGTAAATCGGACGCTGCGCAACTAAAGTGTTATCAAAATGTCGAGCTACTCGGTCTAATTGGTTTTGGTTGTTGTAAGAAATCATCGTTAGCCTTGGAATAAATCTTGCTAATGTTTTAGAGAGTTTTCTAATTTTGAAGTGAAGCTTATTAACTTTCTTGGCAAATGCGTTATATTTCACGAATATGCGCTTATGAAGTGGAAGCTCATCCAAAATTTTTTCTTCTTGGTCATCTTGATCTTGATTGTATTTAAATTGATTAACTAATCTATTTTTTGCATTAGATGGCAAAAAGTTCGAATAGAAATCTACAATCAATAAACCTAGCTGCTTCAATTCACCTCGTACTTGCTTTCGATCAATTTTAATTTTGTCATATGTTTCTTTTAAATCGCCAATAAATGAACCATATACATCTCCGAAGTAGGAATTGAATTTTTTGTTTTCAGAGGCTCTTGACTCGCTGACTTGATTGGCTAAGATATCGCCATAAATCTTGTTCCAAAGTCGATTCCATTTAAGACTCAATTGCAAATATCTGTTGTCATTATCATTTGTAATTTCCTGATCATAAATGTTTACAATCTGCAATGAACCGACACCCATTATTTGATTATTATTTGTTATGTGCTTTATTGCAGCGTTCGCCAATGATTCATTGTAAATACCAACATTTAAATTGTATTTTTGTCCTGCTTGTATTGCATCTAAATTTATGTCAAAGACATTATTGTTGGAATCAAAACTGCTCTCTAGGGCCGATAAAGTTTGGCCAGTCGACTTTTCTTTAAGAATTGATTTTACAACATAAACATTACCAGTCTTTAATTCACTTGAAGATTCGGCAATAAACTCTGAATCGTTAGGACTAACGAGTTCGAGACGTATCAAACGGTTATCTGGATCATATTCTTTATCGACCGAGAATTTAAGCAAATTTGCTAGTCTAATTGATAGGAATCTTAGTCGACCATTAAGTTTGTTAAATTTGTTTTCATATTGTATGTTAAAAGAAGGTCTGGCTAAATTTAATTCGACTGAAAATTGATTTGATTCAAAATCAGATGAAAGTCTTGAATAAAATTGAATCTCATTTTGGACATTGTTTGGGAGCAAATACGAAAAACTTGCATCTAACTGAGTTTCGTTAGAAAGTCTTTTTCGATCAATATTGAATTTCAATGATTTAAACGATGGACTGATCACTTCGGCACTTATTTTTGTATTAGTCTTGCCATAGTTATCACGTTTAACAGACAATCGTAAAACTTTTGAACTATCTTTACCATAATCCCAAAAATATTTGATATCAGATGAAAATTCACGTTCATTATTATAGTCGTCATCGTCATCAAATTGCTTATCAGTGAGTAAAGCACGATTAGATTGATATTCAATTCTAAGTTGTCTTGTTGTTGGCAAATTAACTGTGATTTCAATGTCTCTTTTTCCATCTGGGAGATCTTTAGCACCATCGGCTTTTAGAGAAAAACCATAGCTCAATTCAACCGGAAGTTTGCTTGATTTTATTTTACATTCCAATTTATTGTAATAATTTTGCTTAGATTCAATGTTTAACTCACAATTCTTATATGTCTCGGAGCCGAAGTTAGCATTCAAAACATATTTTCCGCGAGAAAGCTTATTGGAAGGCTGATCAAGTTCTCTATTATAGGAAAAATGTCCGGCGAAAAGTCTCTCCGAATTTCTATCCCATTGAATCTCAAGTGAGCCACTTTTTGAGTAAAATTTCTTATGCTTTATCTCAATGTGTCTTGATTGGAAGTACAAATCGGATTGTAAGTGTAGAATCAAATCGGTAGATTTTTGACCATCTCTATTTTTGTCGGATGATCTTTTAATTGTCAGGGCATCTTTTAAAAATACGATATTCTTACATTCTGCAGAAAGTAAAACATCCAAAAGGTATTTGTAAGAGGGATTGATTTCCTTGCTTCTAATCAATTTTGTTTCAAGCGAGCAATCAGATGTGTCAAATGTTTTGCCTTCAATTATACGAGAATCCAAGCTTGTTAAAATATTTTGCTTTAAATTTAATTTTGTTCCAGAACAAAGTTTTTTTAAATTTTCATTGCTATCAATCACATCCTCTTCTGAATCTTCAACTTCATCACTTTCGATTACATCTCTTGTTGAACTATTTACACAGTGCGTTCGCTGAATATATATATCGATAAACTTTGACTGATCATTCGCATTGACAAGATTAACCTTTGCATTTATATTCGTCATATCAGAATTAACTGGTTTTCTCGAATAGTCTACACTAAGAGATTTAAAAAGCCGATTTACAAACTTATTATCTGATTCCAATGAACCTGAAATTGATTTTGAACTACCATCCAAAGTTTTGCTGATAACGAGTGAATGTTTTAAGAAATTAACAGATCCAGGATCGCTTATTAAGGCCGGAAATTGTGCATCAATACTTGCATTTAAATCGAATTTATTAGATTGTTTATTTGTGGATGCAGAACATTTCAAATCAAAATCAAAATTCAATTTAGTTGATTTAAACTTTAAGAAGTTTTGGCCACTTTCAAATCGCTTTTTACCATCAAATTGCCAAAATACGTTTCTTGTTTTCAAATCAAAATGTAATCCAACTGATCAACGTTTCCTAATGTATTGGGTTGACCTTTTTTAGCCAAAATATTAAAAACAAGACCATTTGGTTGATTTTCACCATCAATAAATACTTGCAAATCTCTTTCAGTTTGTTGGGCATCAAGATGCGCATAATTTAAGCGAAATTCATGAACTCCAAAAAATTTATCACTTAATCTTCGTTCATTTTTAAAAACTAATTGATATCTAAAATTGCCTGGCATATTTAGAGAAGATTCGAAATTTTTTAAATTAACAAATTTATATTTGACAACGCCAGATGATGTAACTTTTATATTGCCACCCAAAACTTTAACATAATCTACATCGAATTCGTTGAATCCACCAGTGCTTTGTCTTATTTGTGAATTTGGTTTGGTTTTTAAGCCAAAGCTTCTTACTTCGCCAATTTTTTCATTTCAAATTGGGCATCAATTCTAGGTCCATTAACCGATAGTTTGGTCTCGATCGACAAGACCTTGATTAATATTCTAAGCAAACCATCAGTTTTTAAGTCAAAATTCATAAAATGTTGCCTCTTTTGAACAGAACTCTCAAAATCTAATTGAGTTGTAACGCCAGCAGAGTTTTCAAAAACTTTTATTTGAAGTGAAGAACTCAAAGATTGTCTTGGCACCTCATTAGGGTTCGATCTAACGCGATCCAAGCATCCATTTAAAGTTGATTCGACAACAGCAAACTCGGCATCATTTTTACTGAGAGACAACTTTAAATTTCTTTTATTTGAATTTTGGTCAACATTTCGTACATAATCGAGTGTAATCGACTTGATTAAATTATTAGAGTCTAGTTTTGTTAAGGATTTAGCAATTTTGCTTTCTCTTGTGGACAAATCAATTGCAAAATTATCAACTCCAATTCGAACATGAACTTCTTTTGAATTAGGCTGTTGGTCTTTTATTTCTTTGGTAAAAAAGACTATGTACGGTGAAGAGCTTTGTGTCTTGGGTGTTTGAACTTGAGCTTCCAAATGATTAAGGGTTAATGCGATAGGATCAGCTTTGAATAAAATCTTAACACTATGATCAACATTTTTAGGTTCATATTTAACACCCATTTGAACATGAGATTTAGCATTCGGCGATGATAAATCGAAAGCATGCGAAAGTCGAATAATGACCGGAGAAACTAATGTGAAACGAGGACCAGAGTATATTGCAGATAAGTCTAAATTTGATTTCAATAAATCAAAAGAAAAAACGCCTGTAACACTCAAAGATGAAGGTCTTTTTGTTTGCATCTTAAAGTCAACATCATAGTCATATTTTGCACCTGATCTAGATCTTAGGCTCAAGCTTGCATCTGCAATCTTTTCCATTTTAAAGTCGGTATTTTCGCTTAATTTCTCAATGACCAAGTTTGATAGAATGTCTTTACCTTGTGGCGAGACATTTAATAAGAATCGTCTATACTTGTGTTGTCTCAATTTAGAATCAAGCAACAATTCAATTTTATATGTTGGTACTACATTTTCTGCATTTTTTTCCCTTGTTAATTCAAGATTCAAGTCTAATTCTCTCAAAATTTTGTTTTGCAACAACAATTTTGCACTCAAGGCTTCTTGTTTTTTATACACAATATCGCTTGATAATTTAAATCGGACATCATTGCTTTGAAGATTTTTCAACTCAATGTTTAAATGTCTATGAATGCCTCTATTTGTATCCTGTCTGCTCCCTTAATTTTTTGATTATTTAGTTAATTAGTTATCTTGAATATCATTTTTGAAAAACTTACTCGAGTATGTAAATTGCATTCTCTTGGTTACTTGGTTTGAATTAGATATTGTTTGTAAAAAGGCATTGAGAGTTTTCGAGTTTTCTGTTTTTACACGATTTCCACTAAGACTAATTGTTCGAACATTTTCAGGATTTTTGAGTGTTATCTTCAAATTAATTCAGATATTTAGTAAAAAAATAGTATTTATGATTTAGAAAAGTAATAATCAATTAGAAACTGGCAAGAATTTGAATCTTTTTAAAATTTAAATAAATTACTTCGTAGCGATATGGACCAGACAAGACTAGTTTTGGTCTATTCGCATTACCATAGATGCTTTGTTCTTCATCTTCATCGTCTGTTTCGTCATCTTGGTCGTTGAAATTGTTCAAAACTCTGTCAAAATCAACTGGCTTAAGAGCATCCCAGAGTGAACCTTGTTTTGGTCTATCAATTGATAAGCACAGATCAATGCCGAGGCCATTATGAAAGTTGCTGCTTGTACAATTTTGATATGCGCGTCTGTCTACATCAAATTTTTTACCTCATTATACTGCCCATTAGATAGTTTGTAAAATTTTCCACTTTAAAGAGTAAAAAAAAATTAGCACAATTTTAAACTTTGATGAAATTTTATGTATCGTACTCCAAGACAAGCAATGGTATTTCTCTTAATGGAGTCAAATTCCAATTGTATTCAACTGAGTCGGCTTTTTCTGGCCATTAATGTCAAGTCTAAGCCTGGCATTCATAAATGCCTTCTTCTTCAACGCAAGTTTATTGTCTTTATTTATTTGGACTTCAAATCGTCTGTTTACAGCCAATGAAGCACTAAAAATAAAACAAAATTTAAATTAAATGTTGGATTTTTCAAGTCTACAATTGAAAATAAAATTACCTGTAAAAGTTGTCGATTTTGAAATTTCTCAAATCGTTTGACTCTGATTTTGAGCTTTGTTTTATCAACAACAAACCAAAAGTAGTATCCATAAAGGTATTGAATTCAAAGCCATTCATTAGTGGTTGTCTTACTCTTGAATCAATCAAAAACATGTTTTTGATTGTATTTACTTGAGAATAAAGTAAATGTTCACGTGGATTCCTCAAAAAGTCAGACAAACGCTTCAACTTATAAATAGTGTCCAGTTCGGAGTAGAAAACATCTGATCCATAGACTCGAACCAAAATTGACATGAATGGTTTGTCTTTGGTATATTTGAGCTTTTAATGGAAATAAAATTGATCAGGATTTTGCGAATAGAAAAAAAAAGTAAATAAAACCTTATCAGCAATCGCTTGAACGATGTCAATTATTTGCTCTGGCTGTGACATGAGACGCTTCAATAGTTGTTCTGATGTTAGCTTATCAATTAGAACCGATTTCAAAATATCCTCTAGTCCCTCGGTTCGCAATGTAATATCAGCAAAATTTATAGACATTCCGAACATGTGAAATGTGGCATTTAGACGAATACTTCTCGGAATGAAAGATCTATCACTAACGTAAATGACAGATGTGTCCAATTCGAATGCACCATCTCTGCTAAGCGAATATCTGTATTTGAAATTGTTCCAGGACAATTCTTTAAAATTGACCGAGAATTTTTCTTTCAATTCAGGATTAGACATTATCGGATTCAACAATATGGTCAAGCCACGCTCGCGTGCATAATCGACAACATATGTGAATAGCTTAATTAAGAAAAGGAAAAAATTGATCAAATAAATTAAGGAAATAAATTTTTTAAATTAAAATGTTTATTTTAAATTACTTGAATGTCATTTTCATTGAGCAACAAGTCAACTAACGAATTTCGGGCAAATTGTTGGAATCGTTGGGTTTCAATGCATTTGACCAGAATTTGAAAAGCATTTATTCTCAATTCAGTATCTTCATTGGTGTTCTTGAGCAAATCAATTAAACCTTGGGCATTTATAATTGTATTTATGTCAAAGCGTCTAAATGATTGCACAGCCGACACTCTAGTTTCCAAGTTGTTCTCGTTGTTCAAAGCACATTGAATCAATGTGTTTACATCGCTGTAAAAGCCAATATTTCCAATAGCCTTGAGTGATGTAGTAACCAAATGTTTGTTTGGCGAGTCGGCACAATTTGTTCCAAGATTATTGGCGAACAAAGCACTGAAACTTTTCTTGAAAAAATCAAATTTAATAAATGAAAAGGAATTTTAAATAATTAGCTAGTAAAATTTAGATTTACAAAAAATAAGCAAATAATAAGTAAATGATAAAGAAATAATAGAGAATTTGTTTAAAACAAAAAATTGTAAAAATTTTTACCAATAATGATTGATCACACTGATCGGTGTCACAATAGGACTTGACTAGTGATGAATAGACCAAATACAATTTGTTCATATAGACATAATCACTATTTTTATTTATTAAATGTGATTTTAAATATTCTAAAAATTCTAATCCTGGCTTTTGTAGTCTTGCCAAAGCAGTTAACACTGGATATTCATTGATCAAGCGTTGTTCGTTAAATGCGTTTTCTTCCATCAATTTCAAAACAACTTCGAATGACTTTTCCGAATTGGCAAAAACAAAACTTTGTAAAACAGTCAAACTGGCCAATTTACATTTTTCGCTACTTGATCGGTACAATTTGACCAAATCGTTAGCAGACATTGATTCAACAGTATTCACTAGAGCTCTAAAGTTGTTTGAGTGTTCATTTTCTAGGCCTTGGCCATTACTCACCAATGAACACAAATCGTTCAAATACTTATCAATGTTAAAGTTTTTGTATTCCATATCATCTACTGATTTGTCAGTATATTCAAATCGAATATTGTGCGTTTTAAATGGACCTTGAGCTCGTCTATCGTAACCATTCGATGCACTCAAATATCTAAGCGATTGTCTAACAACTGCTTGAACACCTTTGTCGCCTCGAGAGCCCAGTTTATATGTTGAATGTTCGTCACACTTCACTTGGTCAACAATTCCATTCTTTACTTGCACATCACATTCATATTTTTCTACAAACAATCTTGCTTGATAAAATTCCTTAAGATTAAAAAAAAGAAAAAAATTAAAAAAAAAAAAATTTTTAAATTCTGCTTGACCATAAACTTACCGGAATGCTTTTGTATGGCACGTATTGGACGGCACTTGTTTTACTGTTCTCATTCAAAGTGCATCGTTGAAGTGATTTTCTCTTTATAATGGACGAATCTTTGACCAAATAGGTTGTTCTGCATCGTCCAAGTACATCAGTCTCATAGACAACAGCTGATTTTGCTTCATCATTTGATTCACTTGATTCATCCAAGTCTCTCAACACATTCACCGATCTAACTTGTAATGCACTCAATATACCACGTTTTATGTTTCTTGACCAAGCCGAATCACCTTCAGAAAAGTCCACATTCGGGTCCAATTCACCTTTTGAGTTTAGTCTAAACTGAACCGAAAAGTCATTCAAATTTTGCAAAACACTTTGAACATTTTTTGCATCAATCGACTCTCCATCCAGACTTGAATCTTGAAGCCTCAACAAATACAAACATGGTCCAACACTTCGCACAAATACTCTAGCTTTCAATTCGACTCTTGACCTAGACTCTTCAGAAACATCATTTATCCATAAATCTGTTTGTGTATTGTATTCGTACGAGTACTCTTTTCCATTTTCGTAGCGCAAAAAATCGTCTCCCGAACAAAAATCCTCACTTACATTTGGCTCAGCCAAAGGTGCCAATAATACTGATTGCAATAAACAAAAGCAAACAACTAGCAGGAAATAGTTTCTATTTCCTAACATTTTTGAGCACTTGTTTAATCAAAATTGAATATTCGATCTATTCTATTTTACTTTTTGGCTTTTGTATTATTTCTTTTTGTTGTTGCTGAAAAACATTTTAAAATTTGCTCATATTTATATTCAACATATTCATTTGATAAGATATCAAAAGTCCAATTTTTTTAAATTTTTTTATCAATTCTAGTAGGCACTTGAAATTTTTTTTCGAAGCTTGTCTTTTTTCGAATTTTTTTTTTGAACATTTTTTTTATCTTTAATTTGTTACTTTTTAGTCAACTGCCACTCTCTTTATTATTTTTTGAAATCTCTATATTCAATACAATCTTTTTTCTGTTTCAATATTTTTTTCGCTGAAAACAATTTTTCTTCGGCCGTTACTTAATTAGTTTTGAAATTTTTTCCTTTTTAAAGTTGTTTAGCATAATTCAATGCTTTAAAAGCAATCAATTTATTTCTCCGTTTATTTTTAAATTATAAAATTTAATCTTTATTTTATTTTGAAATTTAACTTTTGATTTTAACCTTGAAAATAAATTAATCTGAATAATTTTATATCCTCACAAATAAACCTAAAAATTCAACTTTTAAAATTTAAAACAATCAAAATTAGTTTGGGCAAATCTAAATCTCTTTAAATTTATAAATTCTAGAAATCTTTATATTATTCATTTTTAGTCTAGAATTACTTGTAAAATAAAATTTTGTGGAATCGTTTTAAGTGAAAATAATTTTTAAATCAAAAATAAATATCCTTTTTTCTGAGAACTTTAATTTTTTTAATTCCGTTTCTGACAATACCATTTTAGATCTTGTTTCATCAATATTTTCTTTAATTTCTTCGAATTTTTTGAATCATTTTAATAATATTTTGAATCCAGTGATAAATGTGAAAAAGGCATCAATTTTGAGTAATCATTTGTTTAAAAATTACAAAAAAATTAAGTTTAAAAATATTTTGTTTTTCATCTAATATTAATTCTTAGTAAGAGTAAAATCAATCGACTTAGAAATAGCAACAAAGATTTTTTATCAAAATTAATTCAATTTTTAGCTGAATTTTTTCAAAATTTAAAAGTTTTTATTTGAAGAAAAATAGAACTAACACATTTTTTATATTATTGCTATTGTATCGATGATTTCTATATCTCTTTTCTGTTTATACTTGTTTTAATTGAATAAAAATAATATATTTAACAAATTTAATAATTCAAATGTGATAGCATTTGAACAAACAAAATTCATCACTCATGAAAACTATAAATATTTTTGGCATTGTAACAATTTTGATTCCAAATGTTTTTAAAAGTAGTAAATTCCAGATCAAATTTGAGCCAAATTTTTCTGGTTTCATAAAAAAAAAATTTAATTTGAAAATTAAAAATGTACCTAAATTGCTAGAATCAAATTTATACTTTTTTTAATTAAACTAACAGTTTAGATTTTTAAACTTGTTGTTTTCAGAGAGTTTTATTTTGCCATTTTCTGTTATAAAGACTCATAAAAATTACGTAAGAAACTTTATTTTCAATTTTTATTTTCTTAAAGCCGAAAAAATTTAAGAGGCATTCAAACAAAAATTCACAATCTTTATATTTCAAATTATTTCAGGTTAAGCCAGAGCTTCATTATAGATAGAATTTATTTTTTGAAAAAAAACTGTATCAATTAAAAGTTAGATGAAAACTATAGAAAACCTAAACCTGATCGCAAATTTTGAATTTCAAAATTGTTGAAAGAAGTTTTTAGAAAATTAACTAATAGGAAAGAATAAGATAAAATCAAAAAGATGGATAATTATTTCAAATCATGAAGAGTTAAGCATATTTTGAACATTTGATTCCATGTATCTACGCTTTTAATCAATCCACAATCAGTATTTACTTTGATTTTTTTGTTGTATTAACTTAAAAGTAAGAAGCTTTTCAAATAATGATCCAACTGTTGATTTAAAAGGCACAACAATAGCTGTTTAGTTTTAATAAAATAAAAAGAGTTATTATCAATTTTGTATCATCATTCAGAAATTTTTTTAATAGAATGATATAAATCGAAATTTCGATTTTGAATTAGTGAACACAGCTTTAAAAAAAATAAAATTAAAATTAAATATTTTAATACCAAAATTTAAAAAAAATCAGGTTCAAAAAAACAGAATCAAAATTTGTATTTATTTTTATTGCGTAATATTATTAATTTTAATTATTTTTTTATTAAGTAATTTTTAATTTTAAAGAAATTTTAGCTTGGGGTATTTTAGCCGATCATTGCTTTATTCAAGTTCTGAAATTTCAGATTTTTATAAATAAAAACAAGAATTTTAAATAGGAATTTTCCTTTGTGTAATAATACACTCTTCTATTTATTAATCTTTTTTAGTCTTATGAGTTAAAAATGAATATTATTTGAAATTTTTTAATAAATTCAAAGATCGAACTCAAATCTAAAAATAATGATTAGATTGATTCTCAAATATTAATCGGATAATAGTTCGGAATAATAAATTGCTTTGAGCATTTCATGACTATATTATTTTAAAATTTAATTTTGAGCGTTTAATAGTTGGCTCGATCACTTCACAATTTTTTTGTTCAGGAGTAAAAATTTCTCAATATTGTCCAGACATATAAATAAATTAAGACATTAATACAAAAATAGCCTAAAAAAATTAAAATAAATAAATAAATTGGGAATTTTTTTTAATTTTTTATTTATATTTACTTAGAAACTTCTTCTTGTACTAAAATTATTTTAAAATTGTGAATTTTTTTTTAATATAATTAGAATCAAAAAAAAATTTTTTCAAAATTTAAAAGTCTTAAAATGAGACGTTTTTTTCTTTTAGTTTTTAAAATTAGAACTTTATCTCAAGTTGATTAACTGCTTTTTTCAATTATTTTAAATGTTTTTACCTTTTTGTTACAAGAATTTGTAATCTTGGAATAATTTTTAATTTTAAAAATTTCTTGTAGCCCAAATTTTTTTTATTTTTTTTTAATCTCATTTTATGAAGTCTTGATTATTCATTTAATACCCCAATTATCTAAATAAAATCTAAACTGTATTTCAGTTTGTCAATTTCTTATTGCGTTCCTTTTAATTTAATTTTTTTCCTAGCTGCAACAATTTAAAAAATCATATCAGGTTAATAAAAAGATTTTTATTTTAGAAACTTATAAAATTCCATTAAATAATTCCATTCATATTAAAAATTAGGTCAAAAGACAATTTTGAATAAAATCTAAACAACGAAATAATTTTTTACATCAAGTTGCTGTGTTTTTTTTGATTTTTGACGCATTTTTCGAAAATTAGGACATGTAGATTTTTTAAAAAATATTTGTTCTACTTTAATAATTACAAAGACTGTTATAAATATTATAGTTTAAGTTAGCCAAATATGGCATTTAAATCAAGTCTAGCGTCACACGTGCCGACAGTCTACTCATATTTTAGAGAAAAAAAAACAAGAAAATGAATTTAAAATTAATTATAAATATATATTAAATCTTTCATTTGATATAAATACTTATAATAAATCAAATTAAAAAAAGTTTGACACATAAATTAATTTTTAGAAAAAAACAAAATACTAATTAAGAAGCGTTTATGGCATTATAAAAAAAATTTTAATTAACTTTTTGGGTAGTTCGAACTCCAAATTTCTGATGAGTTATAAACCAATTTTTGGCTATTTTATCAGTTTAATAATTTCTCTCATGCTGTTTGCTTGTTGGAATCTTATTTTTTGTTTGGTTTTAAATTTCGTCAGTTAATAACTTTGCCATACATTTAGATTTTATCACTAAGATAATAATAAAAACTTATAAAAATTAACACAAGTTTTCTAGTTTTAACACACTCAAATTCGTGTTAAAGACAGCTTGGTCTTAAAAATTTCCCATAACTTAATTATTAAGTAATTTATAAATATAGGTGGCCTTAACTAGGTTAAGACGAGATTGATTTATTGATTTATTTTTAAAAAAAGTTAGCTTATATTAAATATATCTAAATTTATTATAAATATTACTAAAAGAAAAATTTCACGATTAAAATTTTTGGAGAAGAATAATAACATATTTCAGCACATTTTTTCACAAAATCAACGCGAATCAATGTATTTGTTTTAGAATATGGATTTATGTAGAACTAATAGACAACTGAGAACGAAAACATAGTACCCGCTGGAATTAATTAGCCATTTCTCTTAAATTTAGTATACCTTTAGAAAAAATTTGTTTTAATCTTATTTTAGTAAATATGGTCTTAGTTTTATTTAGATAAAAATCCAATGATACTTCAAAGAAAAAAGAAATTATTTTAGATAAATAACTCGAAAATAACAAAATATCCACATACTTTTTTCGACTTTTTAATCTCTTTTTTCTATTCAGGATAACAAATTTCAAAACGGTCTCCTTTTCAAACACTAAAACAATTGTTTTTGACAAAATGATAGACAGTAGAACGAATTAAAAAATAGTCTTGGCAAATACGAGTGTTCCCAGTTTGTTCTAAAGGCATCTTAAACTCGATTTCGCTTAGTTTAAAATTTAAAAATATTTTTTTCAATTAATTTCAGCTTAAGGTTTTTCGCTCTATCCAACATGTCAATTTTTTATGAATTATTTAATTTCTAATAACTCAATAAATCGAAATTAAATCATGCATAAAAAATTATTTTGCAAAGACTTTTTATAGTTTTCTATATTCAGGTGTGGTTCATCGATCTAATAAATTGAGAATTTTTTTGGTTTAATTGAAGAATAAGAAAGAATTGTATTCTTGAGTGACTGGAATATTTGAAGTTATGAGTCAATGCTCTAAGATATGAAAAAATCTGCTTTTTTAATTCATCCGATCATGATTGTAGCCCAAAACTAAAAGAAAAACATATTTTTAATACCAATAAAGAATTTTGATAAGAAAAAATAGAAGAGTCTATTTGTCTGGTTTTTAAGAGAATTTTGATTGAAAATGGATAAGCATAAATCTATCTTCTAGAGGGCGCACAAGCCAATAACCTTAGATATGGATAACAAAAATCAATCAATATACAGTGAAAAAACACTAATAAATTGCAATTGAAATTCTGATTTTTGAAGATAAATATTTATACTTATAGATATAAAGTTGCTTAATTAAATCACAGGGGTCTTGTTTTTTCCATATTCTTCACCGAGATAGCATTTTTTTCTTCTAGCTTGTTTCAACTCAGTAGTTGATAAAATTAAAATTTTTTTTTGTTGATTTTTTATGTTTGATTTACATATATTTATATTAACTCAATTTATTTGAAGTGGTTTATTGTTTCAATATAATTATCGAAATTTATTGAAAAATATCCGAAACAGTCTGGGTATTTTTTACGGCTTAAATCAAATGTTGTTTATGCTCCTCGAATTTCATTTTAAAACTTTTGTGAAATGATTAGATCTGAAGTTTTTGGAAGCAGTAAATTACTCGAATGGAATCCTTACAAATAAAATTTACAAACGAATAATTAGACCAAAAGCTAATTTTGAGGAAAAATCTGACCGATTTCAATTTATCATTTCTCTTAATTTCTATTCTAAAAAGTTAACTAAAATTTAGTGCACCCATTAAATAAAATTATATAATTTATTAATTGATTTTATTCTTGTTTTGCTGCTGGATTCGTTTAAAGAAGCTT
This sequence comes from Brachionus manjavacas, assembly GCA_019054805.1. Classification (NCBI taxonomy): domain Eukaryota; kingdom Metazoa; phylum Rotifera; class Eurotatoria; order Ploima; family Brachionidae; genus Brachionus; species Brachionus manjavacas. The sequence continues at coordinate 6,733,914 of JAHQIY010000003.1, read as the reverse complement.
TTATTCCCTTTGGGGTTTTCTTTTGAAATAATTAATAGCTCAAAATAGAGAGGAGAGATAAAAGTTGCAATAGCAATAAATATCTTTTTTGATTATGAATTATTAAATCTGATTACTGGCTTCCCTCTATTTAGAATTTGATTAAAAAAGGCGAAATCTTAACGCATTGATTCTCCAGGTTTATTAAAAATAATTAACTAAAATACTTCCATTTTTCCTAAATCTTGAATCGGATGCAAACCATATTCAAAAAGAAAAATGAATTAGTACTATTGATATTAAGTAGATCAAGTTTTCTTTGATAAAGATTAACTTTTCGATTCAATTACAGATCTTAGTTCTTTAGACCAAAATTATTTAGAATTCAACAATTAATCCAACCAAACATTCAATAGATAAGAATAAATTGATTAATATTTGGCGAACTGGAGGAAATAATATGCGTCAACATTGTTTGCATTTAATTTTTACATCTAATTAAAAATATCCATTTTAACAAGTATTGTAAAAGGTTTTTTAGTTGAGTTTTTGAGCTATAATCTTAAGGATCAAATAGCCAAAATAAACTAGAGCTTTTGTTTAATATTTTGTTTAAATATAGAGCTTAAATTATGTCTAAAAATTCAACCGAATCTTTTTGTTTATTAAATAATAAAAGTATCTCAGTTTAAAAATATAAATTATTTTAATATTTCCGCAAAATACAACTTTGGTAGTTAGCTGAATGAGGGTTTTTAAAATGAAATATTTTATTTTTGAATTAGATTGCCAGATTTGGAATTTTTAAAAATCTTTTATGTCAAGAGGACTGAATTTAATCAATCCTGTTTTTATCAAGCCCTACGTAGTAAAAAAATTAAAGAAATTGTAAAATTTTATTTGTCTTAAATAATCTTTTTAAATTTATAAATAGGTTTATAATATTATTTTTAAAGATTTTCTAAATGTCTTAATTAAACGAAATTAGATTGTGTTGGAATCGATGAACTTTAGATTAAGATAAGTAAATGAAATACTTGCTAGAATTTAATTTAAATATTTTTGTTGAGAACAAACTTAAGTATTAACAAGATTCGTGATGCATCCATTCGTAAATTTGGATTCAAGTCATTTCGTGCATATTTGTAAAAAATTTCACATTGTTATATACATATTTAAAAAAAAGGACAAATATGTTCAAATTAATTGCCATAAATCAAGCTATTTGCCCAAGGTCTAACTCAAAACTAAGGGTAAAGTGCTTAATTAATAAGAACAAAAAAATTGTTAACCAAAAGCTAATTTTCAATTAATGTATTCAAAAGTTTCTTTTAAGCTAAAAAAATTTAAAAAAAATTTCTATTAGAGTATTCGTATTTTTACTCGGGACATATTAATATTTAAAAAGATTACCTACAAAAAAAAAAGATATTTTAAAAATGACCTTTTATTTAGAACGTCGAAACTCTTTTGTTTTGAAGTTTTGAAAATTTCATTATTTTCAAAAGATTTTTATCGCTTGGTTTCATTCATTTTAACATCATCTCTCAACTAAAAGAACCGTGATTTAGCTTGTCACTTGAATTCATTTGACATAGACGCATAAATCTTGTTGGACGCTTTGGTCAAATGTTGAAAAAATGAAAACACTGAGCAGGTTTTATTAAAATCTTAATTGAAAGCTTTTAATAATTTAAGTGATAAAATAAATTTAGTATAAGCTCGGCTTGTAACAATTTTTATCTAAGACACATCAACATAAATAAGAGATGACAGTGGTTCTTGAGTTAGGCCCAAATCTGATCCTCGACTTAATTATTAATTAAATTGTCATTAAAAACTATTTAATGTGTTTGAAAAAATAGGGCTTTGTTTTGTGGGGTTCCCTTAAAAAAAACTTTGATGGATAATTAATTTTTTTAGATGGAAAAAAAAAATTTTAATTTCATTAATTGACATTCAAAAAAAAACAAGTTTACACGAAAATTCTACCAAATATTTTTGTATCGAGGAAATTTATGCATGGCTTTGTTTTTTTCAACAATGAAACAAATTTAATCTTTTAAATCTTGTTTATATAAAAAAAATCAACCGGTTAAGTTTCCTTTGTTGTCACTAAATTTGCATTAAAATGCCAAGTTGGAAGCCTGATTGCTTAAAAGCGTCGACCACATTAAATCACATCAACAATACTATTCAAACAGCTCGTCTTTTAAATGGTAATTTTTTTAGAAAATTTTTATTTTTTTCTTATATTTATTACTTATATTTAGTTAAATTTTTTTAAAATCAAACCTACTGTATTAATAATCACATTAATTTATTTTTTGTTTATTTTTTATTTTTAAAATTCAAAAATGATGCCTAGCTATTCAAAAAATACTTTTATGCAAAGATAAAAAAAACTGAATTTTATTTTATTTTCTTATAATGTAAATTAACTTTCTCAAAATAAATTGAGTTCATTCTTATTATTTAATCAAAATAGATGTTTAAACTGGTAGGAGTATCAACATTTAGATGACTTTAAGCTTTTTTATTTTGGTCTGTTCTAATATCCTAATATTTTTGTAAAATTTAGACGAAAATTTAAATGTTTCAAATGAATCAAATGCATCCAGGACAAACAATTGTAATGACTCTAATTCAAACCTTAAATTAGATTCGCCACATTCAACCAAATCTGAACAATCGTCGAAAGCTCTCTCATTTCAAAATGCCTCGACCAAAGTGTCAAGTAAGCTTTTGTTTCAAGTAAAAAAAAACAAGAAATGAATTTGAAATTTTTAATAAGCGAATTTGTTTAAAATAAAATAAAATTTTATCCAAGATTCACAGTAAAAATGTGCCTTAATTTGACCTCAAAAATTTTTTCTATTTATCCAAACCACCAAGAATCAATTTTCAAAGAATACTTTGTGTAACCCAACACTTTAGTTTGTGCTAGATTGAAATTTAATGAAATCATTCAACTTTAAATCAATTAATCTCTTTAATAACTGATTCTCTAGGAATTTTTTATTAGATCAAGTTAACTTCGAGATTAATGTCGTAAATCGTACTTTCAAATAAACTAAGCTAGTTTTTGATTGTTCATTCTTAAATTTTAATTTAATTTAGAGTTTGTTAAGTTTGAAAAAATTGGCGAGAAGACCAAACTGATCGGCTCGCTTTATTTATAATTAGGTCTACAAGATCAATAAAAGAATGAGCTTTTCTAAATCTAAGGCTAAAATCTCTTAAATTTTCATGAATGAATAAAATCAACAAATTTTCTTTATCAGGCCAAGTTTTGGATTGAATTTTTGGCTATAGACTGTATGCAGAAAAAATTCAGTAATGATTTATTTTCCATCATTTCTTAGCGGATTTTTTCTTTATCGACTTATCGTTAGCACCAAATTATTTAGCATTTAATAGCTCGAAGAAAATAATTGTTAAAATTTGGAATATTTATCTTAATTTTCGATTTAGAGGATAAATATTAGTTCATATATCGGACTATTTTTCGGGGACATGTTTATTACGAGGTATAGTTAAGGTTAGAAATTTATTAAAAATTAATTTCTAAATTCTCAAAAGCAATTCGATGCAAGCTTCTCTTAACCAAAAATGTTTTGTCTTGTAAGATTTTTATATAATTTTACTTCATGTTTACCATCTTTTCTTTTTGCAATCGGTTGCGTTACTCAATTAAATTTGTAATCCATCTGATTTGAATAAGTTAAGAGCCATATGATCAGATCAAATTTAGAAAGATTTATTTCTCCCGCGGAAATACTTTATCTTACTGTTATAAACTAAAGTGAAAACCATCACCGCTGTTATTATGCAATAAACGCATATATAAAAAAAATTACTAAATACAAAATGAAAATAAAATTTTATTTCAAAAGCTAATTCTTTTATTTAAGAGTTTTGAAATCATCAAAGAATAAATAATTTTATTCATAAACCAGTTGAACTTTCGTGACCAAATATTTTAAAATTTTAAATACAAACTCAAATAAAAGTCTTTTAGTTTCGTATTTCTTTGTGAATTTTTTTCTGAATTTTTGTTCGAAAAAAAAGGTGAAATGCTAAAATATTTATCAGTCAAATTTTTTCTTTTTTTATTCAACTAAAAATATTTTTTAATTTCAAAATTATCAAATATCAGAATAGAGTGCCTGATTTTTTCTAAAACAACGTCTAAGTGCAATAATATTTATTTTTGGAATTATTTGGTTCATATTTTACAAACGTTGCTTTTGAAACTAGTTTAGCTCTATTATAAAATTACATTAAGACAGTCTATTTGGCTATTTTTGTTTTTATTATTGTGACAGAAGCATTTTAAAGTTTATAAAAATATTTAAGTTTTTTTTTAGGTTAAAATTGTGATTATGGCTAAGATATTTAAAATAAACTGAGCATTTTAATTTAGAGTATTAAATTCTTCAGAGATTTAAGCTTGTGCCGGAACTGATAAAAATATCGAATTTTTTCAAAAATTAATCTTTAGATTTAAAGTATTATGGATTAAATCTTTAGTTAATCTGATGATCAATTAAGAATTAAATTATGTTTCGGCCTGGATGCCACTTAAGAGATATGTTTAAAAAAAGCACAAGACTTACTGAAAGTTTTCAAAATGAATTGTTTGTTCAAAATATTTTATTAAATAATTATAATCAGAAACCAGAAATTTTTTTAGCAAATAATTTGGAAACTTTAGATTTTGTTTTTGTATTTACTAATTTAAGTACATGGGCAAGTTTACGCGAGACTTAATTTCATTCATGCTTTTAAATGATAAATTATTGAATACTGTCTGAAAAGTCTTTTTAGCAAAGCCATCAATATTAATTTAATAAAAAATAATAAACACTTATACAGATTTAAAAACACGTCTAAATATAATTGTAATTACACGAGACTTCAACAATTTTTTTCGATAAGGAGCTTTTTAAAAAAAGATTTTATTCATTTAAAAAACACTTTTTTTGATTGAAAATTAATTAAATATGAAAATAAATAAAGTAAATGGAATCGGAAAATTTTATCGCTTAGTAACTTAATTTAGAATAAAAAATCCGCCAAGAATCAAGATTACAATCAAAAGTTTAGTTTCCTCATAGACGAACGTTAACTCAATAACTTTAATTAGGTTTATATTTAATAAAAATAAAAATTTTTAAAAATAAAAAAAATCTTAATCAGATTTATGGCCCAAAATTTGATGACTATGAGAGAATATGAAAAAATTAGCTTTATTTATTTTGATTTTATTTATGGCCAACACAATTAAATTTTTGATCAAGCTCATGGTAAGAAAAGTCTACTTGAATTTTTTATGACTGAGCTGAAAGCTTTATGAGCGACTTAATCAAAATTTATTCACGTTCTTTAAGTATATATAATACTTATTGTTCAAATTCTTCATAATTGAAAGCACGATTAAAATAAAATTTATTTGTTTTGGTTGCATCGTTTCAAAACGATGCGATAAGGCTTATTTAGGTCATTAGTGCTGAGTTATATTAGATTATTTTCGCAAGTGACGAACATAAATTTTTAAATAGAATGTCTTAATATTTTATAAATTTTCCTATCTTTTTTTCCCCAAAGATAACATAATAGATAAGCAGATAAAAGATATGAGCTAATAGAAGAAAAGAGCTTTTCTTCTAAGTTTAATTTGAATTACCTTTGCCGACAAAAAGAAAATTGTGCACAATACAATGGGCAATGCAAATAGTAATGAGGAATTATCATTATTAAAATCATCGTACTCAACTTTGAATTTAAATCGAAAATTTAATTTTTACACAAATAATAACAAAATAAACAGGTCTAGTTTTATTGACAATAAGGCTAGGCGAAAAAAGTCTGCTTCGACCACATCGCTATCGAGTCTGGGTTCGAAAAATTCAACTTGCGTAAATAATGCTAGAAATCTAAAATGGCTTTATCTTGGTAAAATATTCCAACTATTCATTTCTTGTTATTTTTTGGTTATCTAAAAATTAATTTTTAATATTCTAGTTCAAAAAGGTTATTCAGTAGTTGAATTATCTCGTTTAAATGGATCACAATTTGGTCTCACAATTGCAGGTAAATATTTTTTTATTTATTTTTACTTTATAAAATAAAGTTTGAAAATTTTTAATTGTATGAATATTAAACAAAATTTATGCAAATCTTCTTTTTAGGTTTTTATTTCTCTTTTTTAAATTTATAATTTTTTTAAAAAATATGATTACGGGGATTTCCCAGGGCAGCTCCGAGTTTTTTAGGCCTTCTTCTCAGTCCCATGATAGAAATTACAAAGTTTAGAATTATTTAAAAAATTTAAAAAGATTTAATATCTGATTTTAAAAAAGATTTAGAAAAAATGGCAGAGATTTAATAATCAAAAAAAAGAGCTAGATTATAAAATGAGTAACATTAAATTTCTTATTGATTTCGATTATTTTGATGTCGAATGAATTTTTTTTATGTTTAAGTCTTAAAATTAATTTTGTCAATATTTTTTTCATAAAATTTAATTTTTATTTAAATTGTTGAAATGTTTTAATATTGAGGTAATTTTTACTTAAAATAAAAATTTTGCAATCCATAGACCAAGCTTTTAAAACAGAATGCTTGAATCTAGCTTCGGGAGCTAATAGAAAAAACTTAAAAAGGTCAATTGTTACAATATTTGAAAAAAAAGCTTTGATGGCTTGTTTGTTTAATTCAATAAAATCAAATTAAAAATTTATTTTAAAACTTTTAAAATAAATCTTATTTGAAAACTTGAACTCTTATAAACCCTTCTAACTTTCAAAGATTTTTTTTATTTTCATTAAATACACAAAAATTTCCCAAAAAAAATTCAAAAATAGAACTAAAAATTATTATTAATTATTTAAATTTTAGGAGGTACTGATAAAGACAGCAGACCGAGAATTTGTGATCTCAAGCCTGGTAGCATAGCACACAGGTAAAATAAACTCACTAAAAATTCCAAAAAATTAGCCAACCTAATATCTAGATGTGACGAATTACAAATCGGTGACATGATCATCTCAATAAATAACATTAAGACTCAAGGACTTAAGCATGAAGAAATCATTGATTTAATAAAAAATGCTGGAGATTCATTACGTCTTGAATTTGAATACAATTTACCTCCTTGGCGTAAGTTTTAAAGATTTGTCTATTTTTTTATAAATTAAAATTTTGTCAGCTATTCATCCTCATCATGCCGTGAGATCCAATTCCGTTCATATTCAACTCGAAAAAGAGAATAATTCATACGGCTTTACAATAAGAGGAGGGTATAGTGAGGATCAGATTAAGTCACGACCTCTCATTGTTACCAATATACGGGCTGGAGGTCCTTCAGATAGAGAAGGAACTCTGAAAATAGGTGACCGAATTTTAGCCATTAATGGCATAAACGTAGCTAGCGCAACCCTACAAGATGCTTATTTTATTTTAAAACAATGTAAAGGACTTACTTTGTTTCTAATTGAATATGATTCAGCCATTGTTGATTCTATTAAGAATTCAAATGGTCCTTTACTTATTGAAATAGAAAAATCTCCCGGATCGTCCATTGGTATAAAATTGTGCACGGGAAAGTCTCTTGGTGGAAAAAATCAAATCTTGGTAGAAAGTGTAAAACCAGCTAGCATAGCCGACCGATGTGGTGCAATATACGTCGGAGACCAAATTTTATCTATAGACGATATCAGCTTTGAGCATGTTACTTTGGCTGAAGCTAATCAAATTTTAAAGAACTGTGTCGGAGAATTTTCTCGAGTTGAAATTCTTCCCCTAAGTCAAATGCATGCAACAAAATCATTCAGTCATATCAAAAGTAAGATCACTTTTCACATTAGTGTAGTTGTATTAATTAACTAATTAATAGCAAATTAAAAGCTAATTTTATGCTCAAATCAATTTTCTCTTCAATTATTAGTTTAACATAGAATTTTTTTAATCTTATATTTTTAAATTTAAAGATTTGAATAAATGCTTTCCGAATCAAAATAGATTTAAATCAACAAACAACTTGAATATAATAAACAGAAAAAATAAGTTAAATTTACAAGAAGCAAAATCATTATTTAGCAGTCAAAATAATTTAATTTTAAAGAATAATCAAAATAATTTGTTAAGCAGTATTTTATACAACGCTTGGTTGCAAAAATATTCACGCAAAAGAAATAATTCCATGAGTAAGTTATCAAAGTTTACTAGCAAGCAAATATTAAACAGCACACTTAATGTTCCATTTTAGAATATACTTTGAAAATATTAAATTTACTCAATTAACTAAATAATTAGTAGTAGTAGTAATTTTGCTGCGTGGAAACCCACAAGCTGGAACGTGGGCCAGAGCCCCAAAAACACGCCCAACTGTAGCAGCCAGAGTACCTGTAATGTTATGAGCCTCTGAGCCTGGGCATCATAACATTTGAACCTATCCTATATATTAGAATAAGATTTAAAGACTAAACTCAAATAGTCTAAAATTCAATATGAAATTTTAGATTTAACTTAATTAAAAAAATAAATAAAAGTCGAGATTATTAAGTCCTAAATAAATAATTATTTAAAAATAGTTGAATTTGAATAAATTTAGTTATCGCTAAATAGCAGCTCTATCATGTGAATACGCTAGTTAAAAATCTGAAATAAAATTCATTCTTGTATTAATTCGTAAAAATTAAAAGATAGAAAATTCCAACAAAATGAAAATAAATAATTTCCATTTAAAACAAAATAGGAGTTTATTAAAATTAAATATTTATCTTATCTTATTAAAATTAATAATATTTATTTATGAAATAGAGTTTTTGTCACTATTTCATGATTTTTTTCAAAAACGCGATTGCTATTGCTAAAGAAAATTTTTTTAAAAAAATCGCTTTTTGATTATTATTTTTAATAATTTTACAAATCTTTATGACACTAGATTTCTTTCGCAAAATAAATAGTAAAACGATAATTACAGTTAATCGTTAATTAATAACCAAAATTATTAGATTTGAAGATATTAGAAGAAATCCTTTATTCTAAATTTAAATAAATTAAAGCTCTTAAGTATGCAAAGTATTTTAAACTTTATGATAATATTGTGATTTTTTTAAATTAATATATTTTTTTACATCTTATTTTTTAGGTGATAGATCACCACACTTTAGTTATGTATTTGTTTAAAATTTCCTCGAAATTTTTAAGCCTTTTTAAATCCTCTTTTATTTACAGAGTTTTTTTAATAGGGAAAAGAAAAAATTGATTCATGTTTTTTCATTTAAAAATAAGTTTTAAGCCATTAGAATAAAAATTTAATCATATGTGTTTTGTAGTGAAAATTTAAATTTACAAAAGATAAATGTTTTTGAGATTATAAAGAATTAATAAGTAAAAAATTGAAAATAGGAATTATTGGATAAATGGACTCATCGAATGTCTGATACAAATTATTCAGTTGAGTTTCAGTTAGAAATTTCTCTAAGAGACGATCTTAAAACTTTTGATACTAGGTTTTGATTTAAATTTTTAATGTAGATCTATACTCCTAATTTTGATATAAATTGTTACAAGCAAGATATTTTCATTTAATTTTTTTATCTAATTAGCTTTTAATTATCTCAAACATATTAATCTTTTGTACATTTAAATTCTTTCGAGCAAGAACTAAATTCTTCTAAATTTAAAACAAATTTTTCTAAAATTTTGTTAACTTTATTTTTCTTAAAAGTTGTGTAATTTTGTACTTTTAATTTGCTAAATAACAAATATTGATAATCTTTGTCTCTCATTTGTAAGGTTATATTGATAGTGTCAAATCTTTAGCTGATTTGAACAAAGATTATCGGCTTGCTGACATGAGAAAATTTGGTAACATAACTTTAATAAATTTGCTTGCTTGTTTTTTATCTTAGATTTAAAGAAATTTAATCATGTTTAATTAAAGGCTCAATAAATTCATGTAGTACACCTTTGAATACAAATTTGGTTTGCCATTCAGATATTGTCGAATTTAACTTAATAGCCGATGAAAACGGAACGTTTGGATTTACTTTACAAGGACCTGGAGTAATTATGCCCACTATTAGCGACGGAATTCAAAGTTTTCCTTTGTATCCTGTGGTCGGCTATATTGAGCCCAATAGTCCAGCGGAAAAATCAGGCGTTATGCAGCCTGGAGACCGAATTCTCGCCGTTAATGGTCGTTCATTAGAAAGTCAATCTCTTGACGATGCAAGACAAATAATCAAAGAGACTGGCTCTAAGCTTCATTTAGAAATAGAATTTGATGTAGCTGATGCAATAATGCTAACAAGTGGTATTTTTCAAGTTAAATTGTTGAAGAAAAGCTTAGAACTCGGAATATCAGTTGCATGTAATAATTTTTTTATTTTTTTTTATCTCAAAATTCTAAGTTGATTTAAGATCCTAAATTTTGGAAGTCTGAAAATTATCCCTACATTAGTGAGGTTAAAAAAGGAAGTGTTGCTTATAGGAGTGGAATGTTACAGCACGGAGATCAAATATTGTTCGTAGACAACTATTCTCTCAGAAACAAATCTCTGACTGAAGTTAATCAACTTCTAAAATCTACAGATGAAATTGTTAAATTAAAAATTAAAAAAGACGAGGCTTTTTCAGGTAATTAAAAAATTAAAAAAATAAAACAATAAATGATTCATTCTAAAATTTGAACAAAAAGAAAATGCAGATGACAAAACAGTTGTATATACAGTTGAAATGCAAAGAAATGGAGGTCCACTGGGTATCACTATATCAGGAAGTGACGATATATTTGAACCAATGTACGTTTCGGGCTTGACTGAGGGTGGTCTTGCCGAGAGAACGAATGCCATTCATGTGGGAGATGTAATACTTGCCATAAATAATGTAACACTTAGGGGAAAATCTCTTACTGAAGCAATTGAGCTGCTTCAGAATGCAGATGATTCGGTCACTTTGAAAATTTCTAGAAAACTGCAGAAAAACTGCCGAAGTGAAGAATTTCTGCCATCGAAAAATTTCAAAAATTCTCAACCTTTCAAAATCCAACATGATCGTAATGCTGAGATGGCCGAAAGTATTTACAACAGTGAGACCAATTCAGATTACAACAAATCTTTGCAATTCCGTAAATTGAAATAGATATTACATTGTGAATTTTAGTGGAAAAAAGTGCTTTGATTGAAAATTAATCAAATTTTCTTTACAAGTCTAAAATTGATTCCTTAAAAATAATTGCATTTAGCTGCTAAGTTGAATGAGCCGCGATCAAATTTTAAAATGAAATTTTAATAATCATCATTAAAATAAATTCATTTAAATGAGTTTTTGATATTTGGTTAATTTTAAAATAATCAAGAAAAAATGTATTTTTTCTGTTGCTTCATTATCATCTTTTCTCGAAAAAAATTTTAAAAAGTGAGAACAGGACGAAATTTTTAATTTGTGCTGTAATAATTAACAAAACCAATTTTAGACTTCCTGAAAAAAATTATCATTTTTTTGTACTAAAATTCATAAAATCAAGAAAAGATTTTTTTATTTAAATTTAATTTTTATTCAAGTTCCCTTCCCTCTAGACATGACTAATTTTATAAGACAGCCTCATCATCAATCGAATAGTCAAAGTAGCATTGCAAAACTAAAGATTAATAATCAGTATTTGGAGAGTTTAAAAAAGAAAGCTACTAGTCTCGATAGTATCAATGCAGTCGAGCGTGAGCTAGATGAAGTTCTAAAAGATTTAGAGCTAAATAGCCAAGATTTAAGTGAACAACTTGAAGAGAACGAATTTCAATCTAATAGCATAATTGAACTTCCTATAACAATACAAAAAAATATCAAAATAGAGACATGTTCCTCCTCTTCCAACAGCAGTTCCTCGCCATCGGCCTCTCTAAATAAAAGTAACAATAGCAATAATTCAATTAAATGGACTCCTGATAGCAGTGATAGCTATGGTCGACAGGTAAAAAATTCTGAATATACTAAAGATCAGCCAAGTGAATTGTACATTGACGACCTTAATTTAAATCCAAAAGCTCGTCAAAATATCATCTCAACATATGAGCTGTGCACAGAATGCTTCGACGATAATCTAATGATGCCAGCTGACCAAACTGGATACAAGAATAACGTGAAATACTGCAAAAATAAGCATATTCAAAATTTGAATGAGTACATGAATAAATCTTCGTCGCCAATTAGTTTTTTAAAGGAAAATAAAAATCTGCCACAATCAATGATGACATCATCTTCCACCGTATATAATCAAGTAAATCCTATGCGATTTTCGAGTTCATTTTCAAATCAAGACTTGTCCAAAATAAATAGATTAAATAATAGTGATAATCAAAATCGTTGTCGGTCTTCTATGGGTCAAACCGAAACAGGAAATGAAAATTACATTCGAAATAATTCGATAAGATCAACAAACGGAAATGTAATAAGCCAAAAAGTTTTTTCTATAGGACCACCCAATGGAAGTATTAGATCCGGAGAACATTCTCCTAGCCCTAAATCATCAGATACCAGAAGTAATTTTTTTATCAGGCCTATCTAATTTTCTATCCTAATTTAATGTAAAAATTTTGATTTGTCAACTTGATTTCATTTAAACCATTTTATAAAAAAAAGGAATACACCATGAGGTTATGGATGCTTCCATTTTTGAGGTTTTGAATTAATTGGAAGATAAAAAATTTAAATTTAAACTCTAAATTTTCTTTAAAATTATCAAGATTTTGGATTTTATTTTTTTAATTTATCCTTGAATGAAAAATAATTAAAAAAAAATGAATTCACTGACGAAAATGAAAAAAAGGGAAATTTTCTCTATTCTAATATAATTTTTGTTTAGAAACAATTTCAAAAAAAAATTAGAAACGCTCTTATTCTTAAACATCAATTAATTTAAAATGAAATTTTAAGATCGATTGTAAATAATCTCTTAGTTCAAAAAAATTTTTTAGATGAAAAAATATACAAAATTTGGCATTATTTTGAATATTTTTTTAGTCTATTCTATTGATGCTTAAGACTTTCTCGGGTTTAATTTTAAAATATAGTTCTTAATTTAAAAAAAATTACTCCATTTCAAAAAATAAATTACACGCAAAATTATATATCATCAAATATTATTAATAAAATTTTTTCGTTTATACATTAAGTCATATTTTTTCGTAAAAATTTTTGCTATTTTTTAACTTTAGGGTTAAAAGGGGTTGTGAAGTTCATTTCAATTCGATCGTTTCAATTCAGAAAAACTTGAATAACTTTTTTACTAAAAGAGATAATTTAGTTCTGTAAAATGCTTAATGGTTAAGCAACTTTGCTTAATCCAAAAATATATGTCTGCAAAAACTGCAATGTAATTGCACACTTGATTGGACTACTTGTTAATGGGGTGCAAACTTATTTTACTGCATTAAGCAAATTTGCTTTTAATTAAGCATTAAACAGAACTGAATTATCTCTTTTGGTAAAAAAGTTATTCAAGTTTTTCTGAATTGAAATGATCGAATTGAAACGAACTTCACAACCCCGGGTTAAAACCACCCAATGGAACTTTTCATTCCATGTCACCAAAATAGAGCTTTAAAAAAGTACTCTATTTTAGGGACATGTTTTTGAAAATTGAGCACTGTAAAAAAAAAAATAAAAACGAGTGCTTATTATTTAGTGACATGTCAATATTTGATTTAAAATGTCACTTAATTTTGATAATTATGTTTTTAAAAAATTCAAGTGTAAAAAAGTTAGCTTTTTAACTAATCTTGATATTTTTTTTGTTGAAATAGCTTTGGCTCAGTAAGAAAAAAAATTAATTAGAAAAATTCTTTTTCAAGTCAAAAAATATTTTAGGACTTTTTGACAGTTCTTCAAAAAAAAACAAAAAAATCCTTTTACTTGAAAATTCTTTGTGTTACTTTTCTTTTTATCATTGTATGAACAATAGCTAAACGAGTTTCATTACTCAAAGTCTATTAAATAAAAAAAACTTTATAAGAAAAAAGGAAATTCCTAAATATTAAAGGGAATATTTATAACTTTAAATTGATCTTTTAAAATTTAAAACTTAATTAATAAAAAGAGACTTAGGAAAACTCTTATATTAGGCTAACGATCAAAAATTTAAACAATTTTATAACTAAATTTTTTAAGGCCTTGAGAAATTTAACTCTGAGGTCGAGAAGTTATATAACTAATACGTAGCTATAAAAATTTTGAAAATGATAATTTTTAATTGGAATATCTTACTTACAAATTTTTTTAAATACCGGTCAAAAAAACGATAAAAATTATAACAGCATTATTGTAATTTTAGAATGTAAAATTTCTTTGATAAAAGCGTTAAACCTGGCAAAATAATCATTTTCGATGTAAAATGATTCGGTTAATAAGTTAATAGATTTTTTTATAATAATTTGTAAATAGATAAAATTTAACTCAGGATCATATCAAAATTCTTTATTGAGCTTTTTGTATTTTGATTTCTAAAATTAAACAAATAAAATGAAACATTAAAATGTAATGGATTAAACTGTAAAAAAAATTACATTGTATAAGCTCATAAGCTTATTTATCCATGAATGAAAAATAGCTTGTTTATTTTTAATACTTTCGTTCTATGAGACAATATGAAAAATTAAAAAAAAAAAGCAGACTGTGGTAACAGTTGAAATTTTATTTGATAATTAAAAGGTTTGTTTTTAATTTACTTTATAAATCAAGGGGTTAAAGAAAAATTTAAATTGAAAAAAAATTGGGTTGTAACCGAGTCATAGGTACTGGACTTATGACTATTTATACACCAGACCCACGTAATAATTTGCAAGGTATTAATAGGCTTTACCATTCTCCATAGTTTTAAAACCCAATTCATTGTCTTTATCATTAAACAGAAAAATGGGTTTTCTAGTTTTAATTATAAAAATATCAAAAAAAATTCGTGTAAAAAACTAAATAAACTTTCATTATAAACTTTAAAAAATTTTTCTTAACCTTCTTGTTCTTTTCTTCATTCATTTTTTCAAGATTCAAAAAACGAGATTAAGAATTTAGAATTGATGAATGAGTGGCAAAGAGGAAAGAAAGAAATTACTCTAAACTTATTTTCATTTTTTATGCATTTGAAAAGCCAAATTTTAATTGAAAAATTTTATTTTATTTTTTGAGACCTTCAGATCAAAATTTGATAATTTTTGTAAGAGATTTTATCAATTCAATACAGTTTAAACATCAATATCTATATTATAATTGCTTTTTTTATCCCAAAAAGTTCTTGTTGCTTTAAATTTTAAATTTTTTAATTTAAGATGAAGAAAAGCTTGATAAATTGCCTCCTGTGCCACCCTCAGCTTGGTCAACGAACTCATCATTCAGAAGACGAAATCAGTCTTCATACTCATCAAATAATAGGCTAAAAAAGTCAAATATAAATACAAATAATAAAAATTCGTTCTCTATTGATGTGTCAGATAATTTTAGAGATGATAATGCTGATAATGATTTAACTAAAGAAGGCAAGTTGAATGCATTTAGAAATAATTTTGAGCTAACAATCCGAGAAAGCGAAGAAGAAGAGGAAACAACTAGCAGCTTTTGTTCAAGTGTCAAAAATTATGATAACATTAACCAGAACGAAGAAAACCTCGAAGATGACAAAATTGAGATCACTTTAAATAAAGATCAAAATCAGAGCGATTTCGGTTTTAGTGTTACTAATAGTCTTCATGGTAATGGAATTTTTGTCAGTCGAATCAAAAATGCAACTAGTGCTGAAAGAAATTTTTTTCTTAAACCAAAAACAAAGATATATAAAGTAAATAATTTTTTCTTTTATTTTATGAGAAAATATTTGTTGCTTTAAACTTAGAACTTCAAAAAACTCAAAAAAAAAAATTTTTTCAGGTAAACAATTACGATTTCACAAAAATTGATATCGGCCAGGCTCTGAAGATTTTATCAAATGAACAAGTGACTAGTAGTTGTTTATTAAAGTTAGTTGTATCAAATAAACCAAAAAATGTTATCTTAAATGAAGAAAGAAAAATCAACCAAGAAGATAAACTAAACTCAATCCAAAATCCATATGCGATTAATTCAAGTCGAGCAACAGCTCTTTAGATCAAATAATTGAGATTTTTTTCTAAATACAATGTAAAAATGGTTAACAATAATTTTTTAAAATTTTCGAAATTAATTTTTTTTTAACTTTGTTTTTGTTATCACATTTGTATCAAATTTTTCTAATTTTCTAATAAATTATAAAAAATATTTTTAAACTTTTCATTGTAATAAAATAAAAAAAAAAAGAATATTATAATTTTATTGGTACTATTAAGAGTTCTTAATGAGATGCTTTTTAAAATTTTCTTCATTAATATTCAACCATATAGAACTCTTAGGAAAAAAATTATAGATTTGTCATCATTTTACATTGTTCTTTTAATTTAAATGAAAAAAAAAGTTCATATAATATAAAATACAGATTCTATCAGTATTTATTCAGTATATAAACACAAGCCTGACTCAAAAGGATATTAAATATTGTTTGCAGAATTCCGCAAATAATTTCCAAGTTTTTGTGCTGAATATGCCAAATGAAATCGAGATTGCTAGAAGTCTAGAAATTGAAGATTTAGCGGAAGAGACATAAAGTCATGGTGATACAGTAACTGCAATTGAAATTCCAGCTTTCAATTATGATTTGAGAGATAATTCTTCATATGATCAAGATGAATGTTGGCTGACCGGTGGCCTGACCACGAGTCAGTCGTTTTTATTTATGTTGAAAAAAATGAAAAATTCGAAAGCTGCTGATTCACCGACCCATTAAATTATTTTTTCTAAACAAAATAAAAAAGTGAGTGTTAAAAATTTTATTTTAAAATCTGTTAAAATAAAAAAATCAGATGTAAAAATGTTCAAACCACTTAATGAAAGAGATAAAAAAATTTTAAGTGGAATGATTGATAAGTGAGGTGAAAAAAATAAGTAAAAATGCGATAAAAAATGAAAGAAACTAAGTGCTTTCGATATTTGGAGATGATCAAAAGATAATCAAATTATAAAAATTGGACTTTTGATATCTTATCAAATGAATATTTTGAATATAAATATGAGCAAATTTCAAAATGTTTTTCAGCAACAACAAAAAGAAATAATACAAAAGCCAAAAAGTAAAATAGAATAGATCGAATATTCAATTTTGATTAAACAAGTGCTCAAAAATGTTAGGAAATAGAAACTATTTCCTGCTAGTTGTTTGCTTTTGTTTATTGCAATCAGTATTATTGGCACCTTTGGCTGAGCCAAATGTAAGTGAGGATTTTTGTTCGGGAGACGATTTTTTGCGCTACGAAAATGGAAAAGAGTACTCGTACGAATACAATACACAAACAGATTTATGGATAAATGATGTTTCTGAAGAGTCTAGGTCAAGAGTCGAATTGAAAGCTAGAGTATTTGTGCGAAGTGTTGGACCATGTTTGTATTTGTTGAGGCTTCAAGATTCAAGTCTGGATGGAGAGTCGATTGATGCAAAAAATGTTCAAAGTGTTTTGCAAAATTTGAATGACTTTTCGGTTCAGTTTAGACTAAACTCAAAAGGTGAATTGGACCCGAATGTGGACTTTTCTGAAGGTGATTCGGCTTGGTCAAGAAACATAAAACGTGGTATATTGAGTGCATTACAAGTTAGATCGGTGAATGTGTTGAGAGACTTGGATGAATCAAGTGAATCAAATGATGAAGCAAAATCAGCTGTTGTCTATGAGACTGATGTACTTGGACGATGCAGAACAACCTATTTGGTCAAAGATTCGTCCATTATAAAGAGAAAATCACTTCAACGATGCACTTTGAATGAGAACAGTAAAACAAGTGCCGTCCAATACGTGCCATACAAAAGCATTCCGGTAAGTTTATGGTCAAGCAGAATTTAAAAATTTTTTTTTTTAATTTTTTTTCTTTTTTTTTAATCTTAAGGAATTTTATCAAGCAAGATTGTTTGTAGAAAAATATGAATGTGATGTGCAAGTAAAGAATGGAATTGTTGACCAAGTGAAGTGTGACGAACATTCAACATATAAACTGGGCTCTCGAGGCGACAAAGGTGTTCAAGCAGTTGTTAGACAATCGCTTAGATATTTGAGTGCATCGAATGGTTACGATAGACGAGCTCAAGGTCCATTTAAAATGCACAATATTCGATTTGAATATACTGACAAATCAGTAGATGATATGGAATACAAAAACTTTAACATTGATAAGTATTTGAACGATTTGTGTTCATTGGTGAGTAATGGCCAAGGCCTAGAAAATGAACACTCAAACAACTTTAGAGCTCTAGTGAATACTGTTGAATCAATGTCTGCTAACGATTTGGTCAAATTGTACCGATCAAGTAGCGAAAAATGTAAATTGGCCAGTTTGACTGTTTTACAAAGTTTTGTTTTTGCCAATTCGGAAAAGTCATTCGAAGTTGTTTTGAAATTGATGGAAGAAAACGCATTTGACGAACAACGCTTGATCAATGAATATCCAGTGTTAACTGCTTTGGCAAGACTACAAAAGCCAGGATTAGAATTTTTAGAATATTTAAAATCACATTTAATAAATAAAAATAGTGATTATGTCTATATGAACAAATTGTATTTGGTCTATTCATCACTAGTCAAGTCCTATTGTGACACCGATCAGTGTGATCAATCATTATTGGTAAAAATTTTTACAATTTTTTGTTTTAAACAAATTCTCTATTATTTCTTTATCATTTACTTATTATTTGCTTATTTTTTGTAAATCTAAATTTTACTAGCTAATTATTTAAAATTCCTTTTCATTTATTAAATTTGATTTTTTCAAGAAAAGTTTCAGTGCTTTGTTCGCCAATAATCTTGGAACAAATTGTGCCGACTCGCCAAACAAACATTTGGTTACTACATCACTCAAGGCTATTGGAAATATTGGCTTTTACAGCGATGTAAACACATTGATTCAATGTGCTTTGAACAACGAGAACAACTTGGAAACTAGAGTGTCGGCTGTGCAATCATTTAGACGCTTTGACATAAATACAATTATAAATGCCCAAGGTTTAATTGATTTGCTCAAGAACACCAATGAAGATACTGAATTGAGAATAAATGCTTTTCAAATTCTGGTCAAATGCATTGAAACCCAACGATTCCAACAATTTGCCCGAAATTCGTTAGTTGACTTGTTGCTCAATGAAAATGACATTCAAGTAATTTAAAATAAACATTTTAATTTAAAAAATTTTTTTCCTTAATTTATTTGATCAATTTTTTCCTTTTCTTAATTAAGCTATTCACATATGTTGTCGATTATGCACGCGAGCGTGGCTTGACCATATTGTTGAATCCGATAATGTCTAATCCTGAATTGAAAGAAAAATTCTCGGTCAATTTTAAAGAATTGTCCTGGAACAATTTCAAATACAGATATTCGCTTAGCAGAGATGGTGCATTCGAATTGGACACATCTGTCATTTACGTTAGTGATAGATCTTTCATTCCGAGAAGTATTCGTCTAAATGCCACATTTCACATGTTCGGAATGTCTATAAATTTTGCTGATATTACATTGCGAACCGAGGGACTAGAGGATATTTTGAAATCGGTTCTAATTGATAAGCTAACATCAGAACAACTATTGAAGCGTCTCATGTCACAGCCAGAGCAAATAATTGACATCGTTCAAGCGATTGCTGATAAGGTTTTTTTTTTACTTTTTTTCTATTCGCAAAATCCTGATCAATTTTATTTCCATTAAAAGCTCAAATATACCAAAGACAAACCATTCATGTCAATTTTGGTTCGAGTCTATGGATCAGATGTTTTCTACTCCGAACTGGACACTATTTATAAGTTGAAGCGTTTGTCTGACTTTTTGAGGAATCCACGTGAACATTTACTTTATTCTCAAGTAAATACAATCAAAAACATGTTTTTGATTGATTCAAGAGTAAGACAACCACTAATGAATGGCTTTGAATTCAATACCTTTATGGATACTACTTTTGGTTTGTTGTTGATAAAACAAAGCTCAAAATCAGACTCAAACGATTTGAGAAATTTCAAAATCGACAACTTTTACAGGTAATTTTATTTTCAATTGTAGACTTGAAAAATCCAACATTTAATTTAAATTTTGTTTTATTTTTAGTGCTTCATTGGCTGTAAACAGACGATTTGAAGTCCAAATAAATAAAGACAATAAACTTGCGTTGAAGAAGAAGGCATTTATGAATGCCAGGCTTAGACTTGACATTAATGGCCAGAAAAAGCCGACTCAGTTGAATACAATTGGAATTTGACTCCATTAAGAGAAATACCATTGCTTGTCTTGGAGTACGATACATAAAATTTCATCAAAGTTTAAAATTGTGCTAATTTTTTTCACTCTTTAAAGTGGAAAATTTTACAAACTATCTAATGGGCAGTATAATGAGGTAAAAAAATTTGATGTAGACAGACGCACATATCAAAATTGTACAAGCAGCAACTTTCATAATGGCCTCGGCATTGATCTGTGCTTATCAATTGATAGACCAAAACAAGGTTCACTCTGGGATGCTCTTAAGCCAGTTGATTTTGACAGAGTTTTGAACAATTTCAACGACCAAGATGACGAAACAGACGATGAAGATGAAGAACAAAGCATCTATGGTAATGCGAATAGACCAAAACTAGTCTTGTCTGGTCCATATCGCTACGAAGTAATTTATTTAAATTTTAAAAAGATTCAAATTCTTGCCAGTTTCTAATTGATTATTACTTTTCTAAATCATAAATACTATTTTTTTACTAAATATCTGAATTAATTTGAAGATAACACTCAAAAATCCTGAAAATGTTCGAACAATTAGTCTTAGTGGAAATCGTGTAAAAACAGAAAACTCGAAAACTCTCAATGCCTTTTTACAAACAATATCTAATTCAAACCAAGTAACCAAGAGAATGCAATTTACATACTCGAGTAAGTTTTTCAAAAATGATATTCAAGATAACTAATTAACTAAATAATCAAAAAATTAAGGGAGCAGACAGGATACAAATAGAGGCATTCATAGACATTTAAACATTGAGTTGAAAAATCTTCAAAGCAATGATGTCCGATTTAAATTATCAAGCGATATTGTGTATAAAAAACAAGAAGCCTTGAGTGCAAAATTGTTGTTGCAAAACAAAATTTTGAGAGAATTAGACTTGAATCTTGAATTAACAAGGGAAAAAAATGCAGAAAATGTAGTACCAACATATAAAATTGAATTGTTGCTTGATTCTAAATTGAGACAACACAAGTATAGACGATTCTTATTAAATGTCTCGCCACAAGGTAAAGACATTCTATCAAACTTGGTCATTGAGAAATTAAGCGAAAATACCGACTTTAAAATGGAAAAGATTGCAGATGCAAGCTTGAGCCTAAGATCTAGATCAGGTGCAAAATATGACTATGATGTTGACTTTAAGATGCAAACAAAAAGACCTTCATCTTTGAGTGTTACAGGCGTTTTTCTTTTGATTTATTGAAATCAAATTTAGACTTATCTGCAATATACTCTGGTCCTCGTTTCACATTAGTTTCTCCGGTCATTATTCGACTTTCGCATGCTTTCGATTTATCATCGCCGAATGCTAAATCTCATGTTCAAATGGGTGTTAAATATGAACCTAAAAATGTTGATCATAGTGTTAAGATTTTATTCAAAGCTGATCCTATCGCATTAACCCTTAATCATTTGGAAGCTCAAGTTCAAACACCCAAGACACAAAGCTCTTCACCGTACATAGTCTTTTTTACCAAAGAAATAAAAGACCAACAGCCTAATTCAAAAGAAGTTCATGTTCGAATTGGAGTTGATAATTTTGCAATTGATTTGTCCGCAAGAGAAAGCAAAATTGCTAAATCCTTAACAAAACTAGACTCTAATAATTTAATCAAGTCGATTACACTCGATTATGTACGAAATGTTGACCAAAATTCAAATAAAAGAAATTTAAAGTTGTCTCTCAGTAAAAATGATGCCGATTTTGTTGTTGTCGAATCAACTTTAAATGGATGCTTGGATAGCGTTAGATCGAACCCAAATGAGGTACCAAGACAATCTTTGAGTTCTTCACTTCAAATAAAAGTTTTTGAAAACTCTGCTGGCGTTACAACTCAATTAGATTTTGAGAGTTCTGTTCAAAAGAGGCAACATTTTATGAATTTTGACTTAAAAACTGATGGTTTGCTTAGAATATTAATCAAGGTCTTGTCGATCGAGACCAAACTATCGGTTAATGGACCTAGAATTGATGCCCAATTTGAAATGAAAAAATTGGCGAAGTAAGAAGCTTTGGCTTAAAAACCAAACCAAATTCACAAATAAGACAAAGCACTGGTGGATTCAACGAATTCGATGTAGATTATGTTAAAGTTTTGGGTGGCAATATAAAAGTTACATCATCTGGCGTTGTCAAATATAAATTTGTTAATTTAAAAAATTTCGAATCTTCTCTAAATATGCCAGGCAATTTTAGATATCAATTAGTTTTTAAAAATGAACGAAGATTAAGTGATAAATTTTTTGGAGTTCATGAATTTCGCTTAAATTATGCGCATCTTGATGCCCAACAAGCTGAAAGAGATTTGCAAGTATTTATTGATGGTGAAAATCAACCAAATGGTCTTGTTTTTAATATTTTGGCTAAAAAAGGTCAACCCAATACATTAGGAAACGTTGATCAGTTGGATTACATTTTTGATTTGAAAACAAGAAACGTATTTTGGCAATTTGATGGTAAAAAGCGATTTGAAAGTGGCCAAAACTTCTTAAAGTTTAAATCAACTAAATTGAATTTTGATTTTGATTTGAAATGTTCTGCATCCACAAATAAACAATCTAATAAATTCGATTTAAATGCAAGTATTGATGCACAATTTCCGGCCTTAATAAGCGATCCTGGATCTGTTAATTTCTTAAAACATTCACTCGTTATCAGCAAAACTTTGGATGGTAGTTCAAAATCAATTTCAGGTTCATTGGAATCAGATAATAAGTTTGTAAATCGGGTTTTTAAATCTCTTAGTGTAGACTATTCGAGAAAACCAGTTAATTCTGATATGACGAATATAAATGCAAAGGTTAATCTTGTCAATGCGAATGATCAGTCAAAGTTTATCGATATATATATTCAGCGAACGCACTGTGTAAATAGTTCAACAAGAGATGTAATCGAAAGTGATGAAGTTGAAGATTCAGAAGAGGATGTGATTGATAGCAATGAAAATTTAAAAAAACTTTGTTCTGGAACAAAATTAAATTTAAAGCAAAATATTTTAACAAGCTTGGATTCTCGTATAATTGAAGGCAAAACATTTGACACATCTGATTGCTCGCTTGAAACAAAATTGATTAGAAGCAAGGAAATCAATCCCTCTTACAAATACCTTTTGGATGTTTTACTTTCTGCAGAATGTAAGAATATCGTATTTTTAAAAGATGCCCTGACAATTAAAAGATCATCCGACAAAAATAGAGATGGTCAAAAATCTACCGATTTGATTCTACACTTACAATCCGATTTGTACTTCCAATCAAGACACATTGAGATAAAGCATAAGAAATTTTACTCAAAAAGTGGCTCACTTGAGATTCAATGGGATAGAAATTCGGAGAGACTTTTCGCGGGACATTTTTCCTATAATAGAGAACTTGATCAGCCTTCCAATAAGCTTTCTCGCGGAAAATATGTTTTGAATGCTAACTTCGGCTCCGAGACATATAAGAATTGTGAGTTAAACATTGAATCTAAGCAAAATTATTACAATAAATTGGAATGTAAAATAAAATCAAGCAAACTTCCGGTTGAATTGAGCTATGGTTTTTCTCTAAAAGCCGGTGGTGCTAAAGATCTCCCAGATGGAAAAAGAGACATTGAAATCACAGTTAATTTGCCAACAACAAGACAACTTAGAATTGAATATCAATCTAATCGTGCTTTACTCACTGATAAGCAATTTGATGACGATGACGACTATAATAATGAACGTGAATTTTCATCTGATATCAAATATTTTTGGGATTATGGTAAAGATAGTTCAAAAGTTTTACGATTGTCTGTTAAACGTGATAACTATGGCAAGACTAATACAAAAATAAGTGCCGAAGTGATCAGTCCATCGTTTAAATCATTGAAATTCAATATTGATCGAAAAAGACTTTTTAACGAAACTCAGTTAGATGCAAGTTTTTCGTATTTGCTCCCAAACAATGTCCAAAATGAGATTCAATTTTATTCAAGACTTTCATCTGATTTTGAATCAAATCAATTTTCAGTCGAATTAAATTTAGCCAGACCTTCTTTTAACATACAATATGAAAACAAATTTAACAAACTTAATGGTCGACTAAGATTCATATCAATTAGACTAGCAAATTTGCTTAAATTCTCGGTCGATAAAGAATATGATCCAGATAACCGTTTGATACGTCTCGAACTCGTTAGTCCTAACGATTCAGAGTTTATTGCCGAATCTTCAAGTGAATTAAAGACTGGTAATGTTTATGTTGTAAAATCAATTCTTAAAGAAAAGTCGACTGGCCAAACTTTATCGGCCCTAGAGAGCAGTTTTGATTCCAACAATAATGTCTTTGACATAAATTTAGATGCAATACAAGCAGGACAAAAATACAATTTAAATGTTGGTATTTACAATGAATCATTGGCGAACGCTGCAATAAAGCACATAACAAATAATAATCAAATAATGGGTGTCGGTTCATTGCAGATTGTAAACATTTATGATCAGGAAATTACAAATGATAATGACAACAGATATTTGCAATTGAGTCTTAAATGGAATCGACTTTGGAACAAGATTTATGGCGATATCTTAGCCAATCAAGTCAGCGAGTCAAGAGCCTCTGAAAACAAAAAATTCAATTCCTACTTCGGAGATGTATATGGTTCATTTATTGGCGATTTAAAAGAAACATATGACAAAATTAAAATTGATCGAAAGCAAGTACGAGGTGAATTGAAGCAGCTAGGTTTATTGATTGTAGATTTCTATTCGAACTTTTTGCCATCTAATGCAAAAAATAGATTAGTTAATCAATTTAAATACAATCAAGATCAAGATGACCAAGAAGAAAAAATTTTGGATGAGCTTCCACTTCATAAGCGCATATTCGTGAAATATAACGCATTTGCCAAGAAAGTTAATAAGCTTCACTTCAAAATTAGAAAACTCTCTAAAACATTAGCAAGATTTATTCCAAGGCTAACGATGATTTCTTACAACAACCAAAACCAATTAGACCGAGTAGCTCGACATTTTGATAACACTTTAGTTGCGCAGCGTCCGATTTACAACGCTCGTAATTTGTATCAGTTTAATGCAGAATATAGAGATACGCTAAGAAAATTAGGAAACAGAATCCTATCTGTTAAATCTAATTTGCTACGCAACATTCAGGGTGCAAATATACGATCATTGATAAATAAATATAAACCAAGATCTCTAAATGATTATACGATTGCAGGCCATATTTTCAACAGAAGAAATTTGGTTACATATAATGGAGAATCAAGACTCCTAAAATCCCGGTGCAAATTCTTGTTGGCCCACGAACTAACTAGAAATCAATTTAGCGTAATATTAAATAGTTACGTTGATAAATCGTGGCTCAGTGTAAGCGCTTACGGCCAACCTTCAATTGATATAACTCCGAATTCGGCCTCGATTAACAAAAGACCTCTATCATTGCCACATTCAATTGAAATAAAAGACAAAAAGGCCAGAATTGTTGTAAAGAGATCGTTTAACTCCGTTTCTGTTGAAGTTAATAATGATTTACTAGTTACTTGTTATGAAGATTCAAAAAGTTGTAGTGTTGCTTTGACAAGGTGGTATACAGGCAAGGTGAATGGATTATTAGGCAAGTCAAATTACAACTCGGAACAAGTCGAAGAGGACTATTGGTTTTTGGACAATTCATGCCGATTGCCAAATTTTCAAATGAGAAATCCGAGTGATGAAGCTGTTAAGGTTTGCTATTCAATATTTGGCAAACATAGAAAGGCCATTTTTAGAAATGCAATACAAGTAAATTGTTAAGAAATTGTTTCTTATTTTCATTTAATTTTACCATAAAGGCGATTAACCCAATTGGTTGGCTGCGATTATGTGAGTTAGCTGTAAACGCTGATTCTAACAACAAGTGCCCAGTAATGAAAGCTTTTGCAAATCATGCCAGACTCCAGTCTATTGATGTGAATGAGCCCAACGAATGCTGTAAATATTCGAAATTAAATAATTTTGCTCAATTTTTTTAATTTTTTAAATATAATTTATTGAAGATAATTGTCAAGCAAAAGGGAAATCATTTTATATAGGTCAAAAACCTTCAAGCTCATCAGCTAATTTATTCGATAAAGGAAATGATTATGTTTTTGTTCTATTACCATGTGATAAATCGAAATATTCAATTGACTTGTCATCAAGCGCTCGAAAATTGTTGGCTAAGCAGCGTAACTTTCTATTTTGAATGAATTTTCATTCAATTGAGTTTAATTTTTTAATTTATTTTTCCTTTTAATAGCTCAAAACCGATACTACTTTGTTAAAGTACTTGGAAATAATGGCGCATCAGTTTACCAATCTGAATATGGTCAAACATTTAATTTTGATGTTAAAAAGGCATATCAATCGATAGCTGAGGACCAGACAAGCAATATTCAAAAGGATGATCTCTACAATGCTTTGTTTCTTGCTGGTAGTTTGTTTACAAATCGATTGGCTCAAAATCGTCACTTGATTATTGTTGGCTGTGGTAACTGTGTTGAATACTCAAGTAAAGCTGCTGTTTTGTTGGAAAGATTGTTATCAAAGCGAAACATTGTTGTGAGTTCTTGGGACGATTACAATATTGCCGATCCGGATTTGTTTGGTGAGAACATAATT
Organism: Brachionus manjavacas; assembly: GCA_019054805.1. NCBI lineage: Eukaryota > Metazoa > Rotifera > Eurotatoria > Ploima > Brachionidae > Brachionus > Brachionus manjavacas. The sequence goes on along the minus strand of JAHQIY010000003.1, from coordinate 6,706,938 downwards.
GGGTATGGCCAAAACAAAGTCTTCTTAACCCAACAAGGATCACTTGAAGTCGACGAAGATTCCTTTGAAAGCTATCGTTTCGAACACAGGCTTGATTTATGTACAAGACTTGCAACCAAAACCAATGGAAATGTTTTTAACATAAATTTTATCAGAAAACCACAGGTATTTGAACAGGTTGCTGAAAAACTAGCTAAGATGGAATCCAGGCAAACTTCACAATTGAAAACTTGTGAAAGAGTCGAAACACCTTTTGGTGATGTTGATGATTTTTCATTTAAAAACGTTAGATCAGATTAAATTGAAACAAACTTTTTTTTGATTTTTTAAATTTTGATATTTTTTAGTATTAGACATTTACGTTTATTTGAAATAAATTTTTATGAGCATTCAAAAATATTTTTCCTCTTATTTTAATAACAAACTGAAAATCATACAAAGCACTTTTTTTTAAATTTTTTTTTCCTAAATTTTAAAATCATAAGTTTTAAAACATATTCTCTTCTTCAATTTAAAAGGCTTTATATTAATACGTAGAGTTTCTAAGAAAAATAGAATATCATTGTTTTTTTTACATACGTGGAAGAAGCAATTCAATTATTAATTAATATTTTAATTAAGTCTTAATAATTATTAATTAAGTTCAAATTAAAAAAAAAAATTTTTAAATTTTGGTTCATTTTCAAATTTTTTTTTACATTCGATGATTTCTTTGAATAAGCAATCGTTCAAGGCAATATTTTTGATTCTAGCCACCTTAAAAGAATGCTAATTTTGAAAAATTGTCTTGCCTCTAAACGAGTTGAGTCAATTTTATTATTTCGCTTTGTTTAAAAAAAGGCTCCTAATAAATAAATTCGTTATGAAAAATGCTACAAGAATTTTGTAATTTATTTCATAAAAATCATTGTTAATGACGTTTGTGATCAAAATCAGATTCTAGAAAATTGATCCTTTTACAATAGATCTTTTTACTTACTGATTAAAGATATTTAAATTTTTAGCAAAATAAAATTAAACTCTTTCTATTTCACTAAAAATTTTAATTTCAAATATAAAAATTCTTGCAATATTAACTTTTAATTTTTTCTATTAGAGTACATACATTTTGTAATTTAAACACAAAAAATTAAAACTTTTTAATTTTATTTAATTGCCAATATTTTATTTGTGTCTTCTGCTAGACTTGGGCAATAATCGAAAAAATATTTAAGGTGATCTTAAAATTTATAATTAAAAAGTGCCAACATAAAACAAAAAATACATTTTGATGATTTCTGTTTTTAAATTTTTTTAATTTAATAAATATCTAATATTTTATTAATATTATATTTAATTTGATAAAAATTCACATAAAAATACGAATTTCTTTACTAGATTGATGTTCTTACATTTTAAATATTATTCCTACCTATTTGGTATTTTAAGGACCCTTAGCTGGGAACAGTAAACAAATAAATTCTGTGATGTTACTTAAATTTATCCATGTAAATTAAATTGACAGTTTTTCGTAATTTCCTAAAGAAATAACAGAGAAAATTATATGATAGAGCAAGTTTTCTTGGAAGATCAGTTAACTTTAAAATTTACTGGTTTAAATAATTTACTATATCATGGACAATAAATAAAAAAATTTTCCTTTTAATTTTCAAGATCTGTCCTCCATATTCAATTAACAAGGAAAAGTAAAAGATATTTTGATTTTACTCTAAAGTGTAAAAATAAAAGAGAAAACTACAAATATGTCGAAATTTCATCAAGCTTTACTCTAATTTCTTCTAATTAAGCTTTTAAAAATCAAAAAATCAAAAATAAAATATGCAAATATATTGATTAAATTATAATTTACTACCAGGAGAAAAAAAAACTGGTTGCTTAAAAGACTTTTTAATAAACCTTAATTTTAACTTGCATTAAAATTTGAATGGCATTTGATTTAAAATGTACCTTATTCAAGATAAAAAAAATGTTTAATGTAGACAAGATTCGAAAAAAATTTCAAGTGCATACTAGAATTGATAACAAAATTTAAAAAATTGGACTTTTGATATCTTATCAAATGAATATGTTGAATATAAATATGAGCAAATTTTAAAATGTTTTTCAGCAACAACAAAAAGAAATAATACAAAAGCCAAAAAGTAAAATAGAATAGATCGAATATTCAATTTTGATTAAACAAGTGCTCAAAAATGTTAGGAAATAGAAACTATTTCCTGCTAGTTGTTTGCTTTTGTTTATTGCAATCAGTATTATTGGCACCTTTGGCTGAGCCAAATGTAAGTGAGGATTTTTGTTCGGGAGACGATTTTTTGCGCTACGAAAATGGAAAAGAGTACTCGTACGAATACAATACACAAACAGATTTATGGATAAATGATGTTTCTAAAGAGTCTAGGTCAAGAGTCGAATTGAAAGCTAGAGTATTTGTGCGAAGTGTTGGACCATGTTTGTATTTGTTGAGGCTTCAAGATTCAAGTCTGGATGGAGAGTCGATTGATGCAAAAAATGTTCAAAGTGTTTTGCAAAATTTGAATGACTTTTCGGTTCAGTTTAGACTAAACTCAAAAGGTGAATTGGACCCGAATGTGGACTTTTCTGAAGGTGATTCGGCTTGGTCAAGAAACATAAAACGTGGTATATTGAGTGCATTACAAGTTAGATCGGTGAATGTGTTGAGAGACTTGGATGAATCAAGTGAATCAAATGATGAAGCAAAATCAGCTGTTGTCTATGAGACTGATGTACTTGGACGATGCAGAACAACCTATTTGGTCAAAGATTCGTCCATTATAAAGAGAAAATCACTTCAACGATGCACTTTGAATGAGAACAGTAAAACAAGTGCCGTCCAATACGTGCCATACAAAAGCATTCCGGTAAGTTTATGGTCAAGCAGAATTTAAAAATTTTTTTTTTAATTTTTTCTTTTTGTTAATCTTAAGGAATTTTATCAAGCAAGATTGTTTGTAGAAAAATATGAATGTGATGTGCAAGTAAAGAATGGAATTGTTGACCAAGTGAAGTGTGACGAACATTCAACATATAAACTGGGCTCTCGAGGCGACAAAGGTGTTCAAGCAGTTGTTAGACAATCGCTTAGATATTTGAGTGCATCGAATGGTTACGATAGACGAGCTCAAGGTCCATTTAAAATGCACAATATTCGATTTGAATATACTGACAAATCAGTAGATGATATGGAATACAAAAACTTTAACATTGATAAGTATTTGAACGATTTGTGTTCATTGGTGAGTAATGGCCAAGGCCTAGAAAATGAACACTCAAACAACTTTAGAGCTCTAGTGAATACTGTTGAATCAATGTCTGCTAACGATTTGGTCAAATTGTACCGATCAAGTAGCGAAAAATGTAAATTGGCCAGTTTGACTGTTTTACAAAGTTTTGTTTTTGCCAATTCGGAAAAGTCATTCGAAGTTGTTTTGAAATTGATGGAAGAAAACGCATTTGACGAACAACGCTTGATCAATGAATATCCAGTGTTAACTGCTTTGGCAAGACTACAAAAGCCAGGATTAGAATTTTTAGAATATTTAAAATCACATTTAATAAATAAAAATAGTGATTATGTCTATATGAACAAATTGTATTTGGTCTATTCATCACTAGTCAAGTCCTATTGTGACACCGATCAGTGTGATCAATCATTATTGGTAAAAATTTTTACAATTTTTTGTTTTAAACAAATTCTCTATTATTTCTTTATCATTTACTTATTATTTGCTTATTTTTTGTAAATCTAAATTTTACTAGCTAATTATTTAAAATTCCTTTTCATTTATTAAATTTGATTTTTTCAAGAAAAGTTTCAGTGCTTTGTTCGCCAATAATCTTGGAACAAATTGTGCCGACTCGCCAAACAAACATTTGGTTACTACATCACTCAAGGCTATTGGAAATATTGGCTTTTACAGCGATGTAAACACATTGATTCAATGTGCTTTGAACAACGAGAACAACTTGGAAACTAGAGTGTCGGCTGTGCAATCATTTAGACGCTTTGACATAAATACAATTATAAATGCCCAAGGTTTAATTGATTTGCTCAAGAACACCAATGAAGATACTGAATTGAGAATAAATGCTTTTCAAATTCTGGTCAAATGCATTGAAACCCAACGATTCCAACAATTTGCCCGAAATTCGTTAGTTGACTTGTTGCTCAATGAAAATGACATTCAAGTAATTTAAAATAAACATTTTAATTTAAAAAATTTATTTCCTTAATTTATTTGATCAATTTTTCCTTTTCTTAATTAAGCTATTCACATATGTTGTCGATTATGCACGCGAGCGTGGCTTGACCATATTGTTGAATCCGATAATGTCTAATCCTGAATTGAAAGAAAAATTCTCGGTCAATTTTAAAGAATTGTCCTGGAACAATTTCAAATACAGATATTCGCTTAGCAGAGATGGTGCATTCGAATTGGACACATCTGTCATTTACGTTAGTGATAGATCTTTCATTCCGAGAAGTATTCGTCTAAATGCCACATTTCACATGTTCGGAATGTCTATAAATTTTGCTGATATTACATTGCGAACCGAGGGACTAGAGGATATTTTGAAATCGGTTCTAATTGATAAGCTAACATCAGAACAACTATTGAAGCGTCTCATGTCACAGCCAGAGCAAATAATTGACATCGTTCAAGCGATTGCTGATAAGGTTTTTTTTTTTTAATTTTTTTTTCTATTCGCAAAATCCTGATCAATTTTATTTCCATTAAAAGCTCAAATATACCAAAGACAAACCATTCATGTCAATTTTGGTTCGAGTCTATGGATCAGATGTTTTCTACTCCGAACTGGACACTATTTATAAGTTGAAGCGTTTGTCTGACTTTTTGAGGAATCCACGTGAACATTTACTTTATTCTCAAGTAAATACAATCAAAAACATGTTTTTGATTGATTCAAGAGTAAGACAACCACTAATGAATGGCTTTGAATTCAATACCTTTATGGATACTACTTTTGGTTTGTTGTTGATAAAACAAAGCTCAAAATCAGACTCAAACGATTTGAGAAATTTCAAAATCGACAACTTTTACAGGTAATTTTATTTTCAATTGTAGACTTGAAAAATCCAACATTTAATTTAAATTTTGTTTTATTTTTAGTGCTTCATTGGCTGTAAACAGACGATTTGAAGTCCAAATAAATAAAGACAATAAACTTGCGTTGAAGAAGAAGGCATTTATGAATGCCAGGCTTAGACTTGACATTAATGGCCAGAAAAAAGCCGACTCAGTTGAATACAATTGGAATTTGACTCCATTAAGAGAAATACCATTGCTTGTCTTGGAGTACGATACATAAAATTTCATCAAAGTTTAAAATTGTGCTAATTTTTTTCACTCTTTAAAGTGGAAAATTTTACAAACTATCTAATGGGCAGTATAATGAGGTAAAAAATTTGATGTAGACAGACGCACATATCAAAATTGTACAAGCAGCAACTTTCATAATGGCCTCGGCATTGATCTGTGCTTATCAATTGATAGACCAAAACAAGGTTCACTCTGGGATGCTCTTAAGCCAGTTGATTTTGACAGAGTTTTGAACAATTTCAACGACCAAGATGACGAAACAGACGATGAAGATGAAGAACAAAGCATCTATGGTAATGCGAATAGACCAAAACTAGTCTTGTCTGGTCCATATCGCTACGAAGTAATTTATTTAAATTTTAAAAAGATTCAAATTCTTGCCAGTTTCTAATTGATTATTACTTTTCTAAATCATAAATACTATTTTTTTACTAAATATCTGAATTAATTTGAAGATAACACTCAAAAATCCTGAAAATGTTCGAACAATTAGTCTTAGTGGAAATCGTGTAAAAACAGAAAACTCGAAAACTCTCAATGCCTTTTTACAAACAATATCTAATTCAAACCAAGTAACCAAGAGAATGCAATTTACATACTCGAGTAAGTTTTTCAAAAATGATATTCAAGATAACTAATTAACTAAATAATCAAAAAATTAAGGGAGCAGACAGGATACAAATAGAGGCATTCATAGACATTTAAACATTGAGTTGAAAAATCTTCAAAGCAATGATGTCCGATTTAAATTATCAAGCGATATTGTGTATAAAAAACAAGAAGCCTTGAGTGCAAAATTGTTGTTGCAAAACAAAATTTTGAGAGAATTAGACTTGAATCTTGAATTAACAAGGGAAAAAAATGCAGAAAATGTAGTACCAACATATAAAATTGAATTGTTGCTTGATTCTAAATTGAGACAACACAAGTATAGACGATTCTTATTAAATGTCTCGCCACAAGGTAAAGACATTCTATCAAACTTGGTCATTGAGAAATTAAGCGAAAATACCGACTTTAAAATGGAAAAGATTGCAGATGCAAGCTTGAGCCTAAGATCTAGATCAGGTGCAAAATATGACTATGATGTTGACTTTAAGATGCAAACAAAAAGACCTTCATCTTTGAGTGTTACAGGCGTTTTTTCTTTTGATTTATTGAAATCAAATTTAGACTTATCTGCAATATACTCTGGTCCTCGTTTCACATTAGTTTCTCCGGTCATTATTCGACTTTCGCATGCTTTCGATTTATCATCGCCGAATGCTAAATCTCATGTTCAAATGGGTGTTAAATATGAACCTAAAAATGTTGATCATAGTGTTAAGATTTTATTCAAAGCTGATCCTATCGCATTAACCCTTAATCATTTGGAAGCTCAAGTTCAAACACCCAAGACACAAAGCTCTTCACCGTACATAGTCTTTTTTACCAAAGAAATAAAAGACCAACAGCCTAATTCAAAAGAAGTTCATGTTCGAATTGGAGTTGATAATTTTGCAATTGATTTGTCCGCAAGAGAAAGCAAAATTGCTAAATCCTTAACAAAACTAGACTCTAATAATTTAATCAAGTCGATTACACTCGATTATGTACGAAATGTTGACCAAAATTCAAATAAAAGAAATTTAAAGTTGTCTCTCAGTAAAAATGATGCCGATTTTGTTGTTGTCGAATCAACTTTAAATGGATGCTTGGATAGCGTTAGATCGAACCCTAATGAGGTGCCAAGACAATCTTTGAGTTCTTCACTTCAAATAAAAGTTTTTGAAAACTCTGCTGGCGTTACAACTCAATTAGATTTTGAGAGTTCTGTTCAAAAGAGGCAACATTTTATGAATTTTGACTTAAAAACTGATGGTTTGCTTAGAATATTAATCAAGGTCTTGTCGATCGAGACCAAACTATCAGTTAATGGACCTAGAATTGATGCCCAATTTGAAATGAAAAAAATTGGCGAAGTTAGAAGCTTTGGCTTAAAAACCAAACCAAATTCACAAATAAGACAAAGCACTGGTGGATTCAACGAATTCGATGTAGATTATGTTAAAGTTTTGGGTGGCAATATAAAAGTTACATCATCTGGCGTTGTCAAATATAAATTTGTTAATTTAAAAAATTTCGAATCTTCTCTAAATATGCCAGGCAATTTTAGATATCAATTAGTTTTTAAAAATGAACGAAGATTAAGTGATAAATTTTTGGAGTTCATGAATTTCGCTTAAATTATGCGCATCTTGATGCCCAACAAGCTGAAAGAGATTTGCAAGTATTTATTGATGGTGAAAATCAACCAAATGGTCTTGTTTTTAATATTTTGGCTAAAAAGGTCAACCCAATACATTAGGAAACGTTGATCAGTTGGATTACATTTTTGATTTGAAAACAAGAAACGTATTTTGGCAATTTGATGGTAAAAAGCGATTTGAAAGTGGCCAAAACTTCTTAAAGTTTAAATCAACTAAATTGAATTTTGATTTTGATTTGAAATGTTCTGCATCCACAAATAAACAATCTAATAAATTCGATTTAAATGCAAGTATTGATGCACAATTTCCGGCCTTAATAAGCGATCCTGGATCTGTTAATTTCTTAAAACATTCACTCGTTATCAGCAAAACTTTGGATGGTAGTTCAAAATCAATTTCAGGTTCATTGGAATCAGATAATAAGTTTGTAAATCGGGTTTTTAAATCTCTTAGTGTAGACTATTCGAGAAAACCAGTTAATTCTGATATGACGAATATAAATGCAAAGGTTAATCTTGTCAATGCGAATGATCAGTCAAAGTTTATCGATATATATATTCAGCGAACGCACTGTGTAAATAGTTCAACAAGAGATGTAATCGAAAGTGATGAAGTTGAAGATTCAGAAGAGGATGTGATTGATAGCAATGAAAATTTAAAAAAACTTTGTTCTGGAACAAAATTAAATTTAAAGCAAAATATTTTAACAAGCTTGGATTCTCGTATAATTGAAGGCAAAACATTTGACACATCTGATTGCTCGCTTGAAACAAAATTGATTAGAAGCAAGGAAATCAATCCCTCTTACAAATACCTTTTGGATGTTTTACTTTCTGCAGAATGTAAGAATATCGTATTTTTAAAAGATGCCCTGACAATTAAAAGATCATCCGACAAAAATAGAGATGGTCAAAAATCTACCGATTTGATTCTACACTTACAATCCGATTTGTACTTCCAATCAAGACACATTGAGATAAAGCATAAGAAATTTTACTCAAAAAGTGGCTCACTTGAGATTCAATGGGATAGAAATTCGGAGAGACTTTTCGCGGGACATTTTTCCTATAATAGAGAACTTGATCAGCCTTCCAATAAGCTTTCTCGCGGAAAATATGTTTTGAATGCTAACTTCGGCTCCGAGACATATAAGAATTGTGAGTTAAACATTGAATCTAAGCAAAATTATTACAATAAATTGGAATGTAAAATAAAATCAAGCAAACTTCCGGTTGAATTGAGCTATGGTTTTTCTCTAAAAGCCGGTGGTGCTAAAGATCTCCCAGATGGAAAAAGAGACATTGAAATCACAGTTAATTTGCCAACAACAAGACAACTTAGAATTGAATATCAATCTAATCGTGCTTTACTCACTGATAAGCAATTTGATGACGATGACGACTATAATAATGAACGTGAATTTTCATCTGATATCAAATATTTTTGGGATTATGGTAAAGATAGTTCAAAAGTTTTACGATTGTCTGTTAAACGTGATAACTATGGCAAGACTAATACAAAAATAAGTGCCGAAGTGATCAGTCCATCGTTTAAATCATTGAAATTCAATATTGATCGAAAAAGACTTTTTAACGAAACTCAGTTAGATGCAAGTTTTTCGTATTTGCTCCCAAACAATGTCCAAAATGAGATTCAATTTTATTCAAGACTTTCATCTGATTTTGAATCAAATCAATTTTCAGTCGAATTAAATTTAGCCAGACCTTCTTTTAACATACAATATGAAAACAAATTTAACAAACTTAATGGTCGAATAAGATTCCTATCAATTAGACTAGCAAATTTGCTTAAATTCTCGGTCGATAAAGAATATGATCCAGATAACCGTTTGATACGTCTCGAACTCGTTAGTCCTAACGATTCAGAGTTTATTGCCGAATCTTCAAGTGAATTAAAGACTGGTAATGTTTATGTTGTAAAATCAATTCTGAAAGAAAAGTCGACTGGCCAAACTTTATCGGCCCTAGAGAGCAGTTTTGATTCCAACAATAATGTCTTTGACATAAATTTAGATGCAATACAAGCAGGACAAAAATACAATTTAAATGTTGGTATTTACAATGAATCATTGGCGAACGCTGCAATAAAGCACATAACAAATAATAATCAAATAATGGGTGTCGGTTCATTGCAGATTGTAAACATTTATGATCAGGAAATTACAAATGATAATGACAACAGATATTTGCAATTGAGTCTTAAATGGAATCGACTTTGGAACAAGATTTATGGCGATATCTTAGCCAATCAAGTCAGCGAGTCAAGAGCCTCTGAAAACAAAAAATTCAATTCCTACTTCGGAGATGTATATGGTTCATTTATTGGCGATTTAAAAGAAACATATGACAAAATTAAAATTGATCGAAAGCAAGTACGAGGTGAATTGAAGCAGCTAGGTTTATTGATTGTAGATTTCTATTCGAACTTTTTGCCATCTAATGCAAAAAATAGATTAGTTAATCAATTTAAATACAATCAAGATCAAGATGACCAAGAAGAAAAAATTTTGGATGAGCTTCCACTTCATAAGCGCATATTCGTGAAATATAACGCATTTGCCAAGAAAGTTAATAAGCTTCACTTCAAAATTAGAAAACTCTCTAAAACATTAGCAAGATTTATTCCAAGGCTAACGATGATTTCTTACAACAACCAAAACCAATTAGACCGAGTAGCTCGACATTTTGATAACACTTTAGTTGCGCAGCGTCCGATTTACAACGCTCGTAATTTGTATCAGTTTAATGCAGAATATAGAGATACGCTAAGAAAATTAGGAAACAGAATCCTATCTGTTAAATCTAATTTGCTACGCAACATTCAGGGTGCAAATATACGATCATTGATAAATAAATATAAACCAAGATCTCTAAATGATTATACGATTGCAGGCCATATTTTCAACAGAAGAAATTTGGTTACATATAATGGAGAATCAAGACTCCTAAAATCCCGGTGCAAATTCTTGTTGGCCCACGAACTAACTAGAAATCAATTTAGCGTAATATTAAATAGTTACGTTGATAAATCGTGGCTCAGTGTAAGCGCTTACGGCCAACCTTCAATTGATATAACTCCGAATTCGGCCTCGATTAACAAAAGACCTCTATCATTGCCACATTCAATTGAAATAAAAGACAAAAAGGCCAGAATTGTTGTAAAGAGATCGTTTAACTCCGTTTCTGTTGAAGTTAATAATGATTTACTAGTTACTTGTTATGAAGATTCAAAAAGTTGTAGTGTTGCTTTGACAAGGTGGTATACAGGCAAGGTGAATGGATTATTAGGCAAGTCAAATTACAACTCGGAACAAGTCGAAGAGGACTATTGGTTTTTGGACAATTCATGCCGATTGCCAAATTTTCAAATGAGAAATCCGAGTGATGAAGCTGTTAAGTTTTGCTATTCAATATTTGGCAAACATAGAAAGGCCATTTTTAGAAATGCAATACAAGTAAATTGTTAAGAAATTGTTTCTTATTTTCATTTAATTTTACCATAAAGGCGATCAACCCAATTGGTTGGCAACGATTATGTGAGTTAGCTGTAAACGCTGATTCTAACAACAAGTGCCCAGTAATGAAAGCTTTTGCAAATCATGCCAGACTCCAGTCTATTGATGTGAATGAGCCCAACGAATGCTGTAAATATTCGAAATTAAATAATTTTGCTCAATTTTTTTAATTTTTTAAATATAATTTATTGAAGATAATTGTCAAGCAAAAGGGAAATCATTTAATATAGGTCAAAAACCTTCAAGCTCATCAGCTAATTTATTCGATAAAGGAAATGATTATGTTTTTGTTCTATTACCATGTGATAAATCGAAATATTCAATTGACTTGTCATCAAGCGCTCGAAAATTGTTGGCTAAGCAGCGTAACTTTCTATTTTGAATGAATTTTCATTCAATTGAGTTTAATTTTTTAATTTATTTTTTCCTTTTAATAGCTCAAAACCGATACTACTTTGTTAAAGTACTTGGAAATAATGGCGCATCAGTTTACCAATCTGAATATGGTCAAACATTTAATTTTGATGTTAAAAAGGCATATCAATCGATAGCTGAGGACCAGACAAGCAATATTCAAAAGGATGATCTCTACAATGCTTTGTTTCTTGCTGGTAGTTTGTTTACAAATCGATTGGCTCAAAATCGTCACTTGATTATTGTTGGCTGTGGTAACTGTGTTGAATACTCAAGTAAAGCTGCTGTTTTGTTGGAAAGATTGTTATCAAAGCGAAACATTGTTGTGAGTTCTTGGGACGATTACAATATTGCCGATCCGGATTTGTTTGGTGAGAACATAATTGGGTATGGCCAAAACAAAGTCTTCTTAACCCAACAAGGATCACTTGAAGTCGACGAAGATTCCTTTGAAAGCTATCGTTTCGAACACAGGCTTGATTTATGTACAAGACTTGCAACCAAAACCAATGGAAATGTTTTTAACATAAATTTTATCAGAAAACCACAGGTATTTGAACAGGTTGCTGAAAAACTAGCTAAGATGGAATCCAGGCAAACTTCACAATTGAAAACTTGTGAAAGAGTCGAAACACCTTTTGGTGATGTTGATGATTTTTCATTTAAAAACGTTAGATCAGATTAAATTGAAACAAACTTTTTTTTGATTTTAAATTTTGATATTTTTTTAGTATTAGACATTTACGTTTATTTGAAATAAATTTTTATGAGCATTCAAAAATATTTTTCCTCTTATTTTAATAACAAACTGAAAATCATACAAAGCACTTTTTTTTAAATTTTTTTTTCCTAAATTTTAAAATCATAAGTTTTAAAACATATTCTCTTCTTCAATTTAAAAGGCTTTATATTAATACGTAGAGTTTCTAAGAAAAATAGAATATCATTGTTTTTTTTACATACGTGGAAGAAGCAATTCAATTATTAATTAATATTTTAATTAAGTCTTAATAATTATTAATTAAGTTCAAATTAAAAAAAAAAATTTTTAAATTTTGGTTCATTTTCAAATTTTTTTTTACATTCGATGATTTCTTTGAATAAGCAATCGTTCAAGGCAATATTTTTGATTCTAGCCACCTTAAAAGAATGCTAATTTTGAAAAATTGTCTTGCCTCTAAACGAGTTGAGTCAATTTTATTATTTCGCTTTGTTTAAAAAAGGCTCCTAATAAATAAATTCGTTATGAAAAATGCTACAAGAATTTTGTAATTTATTTCATAAAAATCATTGTTAATGACGTTTGTGATCAAAATCAGATTCTAGAAAATTGATCCTTTTACAATAGATCTTTTTACTTACTGATTAAAGATATTTAAATTTTTAGCAAAATAAAATTAAACTCTTTCTATTTCACTAAAAATTTTAATTTCAAATATAAAAATTCTTGCAATATTAACTTTTAATTTTTTCTATTAGAGTACATACATTTTGTAATTTAAACACAAAAAATTAAAACTTTTTAATTTTATTTAATTGCCAATATTTTATTTGTGTCTTCTGCTAGACTTGGGCAATAATCGAAAAAATATTTAAGGTGATCTTAAAATTTATAATTAAAAAGTGCCAACATAAAACAAAAAATACATTTTGATGATTTCTGTTTTTAAATTTTTTAATTTAATAAATATCTAATATTTTATTAATATTATATTTAATTTGATAAAAATTCACATAAAAATACGAATTTCTTTACTAGATTGATGTTCTTACATTTTAAATATTATTCCTACCTATTTGGTATTTTAAGGACCCTTAGCTGGGAACAGTAAACAAATAAATTCTGTGATGTTACTTAAATTTATCCATGTAAATTAAATTGACAGTTTTTCGTAATTTCCTAAAGAAATAACAGAGAAAATTATATGATAGAGCAAGTTTTCTTGGAAGATCAGTTAACTTTAAAATTTACTGGTTTAAATAATTTACTATATCATGGACAATAAATAAAAAAATTTTCCTTTTAATTTTCAAGATCTGTCCTCCATATTCAATTAACAAGGAAAAGTAAAAGATATTTTGATTTTACTCTAAAGTGTAAAAATAAAAGAGAAAACTACAAATATGTCGAAATTTCATCAAGCTTTACTCTAATTTCTTCTAATTAAGCTTTTAAAAATCAAAAAATCAAAAATAAAATATGCAAATATATTGATTAAATTATAATTTACTACCAGGAGAAAAAAAAACTGGTTGCTTAAAAGACTTTTTAATAAACCTTAATTTTAACTTGCATTAAAATTTGAATGGCATTTGATTTAAAATGTACCTTATTCAAGATAAAAAAAATGTTTAATGTAGACAAGATTCGAAAAAAAATTTCAAGTGCATACTAGAATTGATAACAAAATTTAAAAAAATTGGACTTTTGATATCTTATCAAATGAATATGTTGAATATAAATATGAGCAAATTTTAAAATGTTTTTCAGCAACAACAAAAAGAAATAATACAAAAGCCAAAAAGTAAAATAGAATAGATCGAATATTCAATTTTGATTAAACAAGTGCTCAAAAATGTTAGGAAATAGAAACTATTTCCTGCTAGTTGTTTGCTTTTGTTTATTGCAATCAGTATTATTGGCACCTTTGGCTGAGCCAAATGTAAGTGAGGATTTTTGTTCGGGAGACGATTTTTTGCGCTACGAAAATGGAAAAGAGTACTCGTACGAATACAATACACAAACAGATTTATGGATAAATGATGTTTCTAAAGAGTCTAGGTCAAGAGTCGAATTGAAAGCTAGAGTATTTGTGCGAAGTGTTGGACCATGTTTGTATTTGTTGAGGCTTCAAGATTCAAGTCTGGATGGAGAGTCGATTGATGCAAAAAATGTTCAAAGTGTTTTGCAAAATTTGAATGACTTTTCGGTTCAGTTTAGACTAAACTCAAAAGGTGAATTGGACCCGAATGTGGACTTTTCTGAAGGTGATTCGGCTTGGTCAAGAAACATAAAACGTGGTATATTGAGTGCATTACAAGTTAGATCGGTGAATGTGTTGAGAGACTTGGATGAATCAAGTGAATCAAATGATGAAGCAAAATCAGCTGTTGTCTATGAGACTGATGTACTTGGACGATGCAGAACAACCTATTTGGTCAAAGATTCGTCCATTATAAAGAGAAAATCACTTCAACGATGCACTTTGAATGAGAACAGTAAAACAAGTGCCGTCCAATACGTGCCATACAAAAGCATTCCGGTAAGTTTATGGTCAAGCAGAATTTAAAAATTTTTTTTTTTTAATTTTTTTTCTTTTTTGTTAATCTTAAGGAATTTTATCAAGCAAGATTGTTTGTAGAAAAATATGAATGTGATGTGCAAGTAAAGAATGGAATTGTTGACCAAGTGAAGTGTGACGAACATTCAACATATAAACTGGGCTCTCGAGGCGACAAAGGTGTTCAAGCAGTTGTTAGACAATCGCTTAGATATTTGAGTGCATCGAATGGTTACGATAGACGAGCTCAAGGTCCATTTAAAACGCACAATATTCGATTTGAATATACTGACAAATCAGTAGATGATATGGAATACAAAAACTTTAACATTGATAAGTATTTGAACGATTTGTGTTCATTGGTGAGTAATGGCCAAGGCCTAGAAAATGAACACTCAAACAACTTTAGAGCTCTAGTGAATACTGTTGAATCAATGTCTGCTAACGATTTGGTCAAATTGTACCGATCAAGTAGCGAAAAATGTAAATTGGCCAGTTTGACTGTTTTACAAAGTTTTGTTTTTGCCAATTCGGAAAAGTCATTCGAAGTTGTTTTGAAATTGATGGAAGAAAACGCATTTAACGAACAACGCTTGATCAATGAATATCCAGTGTTAACTGCTTTGGCAAGACTACAAAAGCCAGGATTAGAATTTTTAGAATATTTAAAATCACATTTAATAAATAAAAATAGTGATTATGTCTATATGAACAAATTGTATTTGGTCTATTCATCACTAGTCAAGTCCTATTGTGACACCGATCAGTGTGATCAATCATTATTGGTAAAAATTTTTACAATTTTTTGTTTTAAACAAATTCTCTATTATTTCTTTATCATTTACTTATTATTTGCTTATTTTTTGTAAATCTAAATTTTACTAGCTAATTATTTAAAATTCCTTTTCATTTATTAAATTTGATTTTTTCAAGAAAAGTTTCAGTGCTTTGTTCGCCAATAATCTTGGAACAAATTGTGCCGACTCGCCAAACAAACATTTGGTTACTACATCACTCAAGGCTATTGGAAATATTGGCTTTTACAGCGATGTAAACACATTGATTCAATGTGCTTTGAACAACGAGAACAACTTGGAAACTAGAGTGTCGGCTGTGCAATCATTTAGACGCTTTGACATAAATACAATTATAAATGCCCAAGGTTTAATTGATTTGCTCAAGAACACCAATGAAGATACTGAATTGAGAATAAATGCTTTTCAAATTCTGGTCAAATGCATTGAAACCCAACGATTCCAACAATTTGCCCGAAATTCGTTAGTTGACTTGTTGCTCAATGAAAATGACATTCAAGTAATTTAAAATAAACATTTTAATTTAAAAAATTTATTTCCTTAATTTATTTGATCAATTTTTTCCTTTTCTTAATTAAGCTATTCACATATGTTGTCGATTATGCACGCGAGCGTGGCTTGACCATATTGTTGAATCCGATAATGTCTAATCCTGAATTGAAAGAAAAATTCTCGGTCAATTTTAAAGAATTGTCCTGGAACAATTTCAAATACAGATATTCGCTTAGCAGAGATGGTGCATTCGAATTGGACACATCTGTCATTTACGTTAGTGATAGATCTTTCATTCCGAGAAGTATTCGTCTAAATGCCACATTTCACATGTTCGGAATGTCTATAAATTTTGCTGATATTACATTGCGAACCGAGGGACTAGAGGATATTTTGAAATCGGTTCTAATTGATAAGCTAACATCAGAACAACTATTGAAGCGTCTCATGTCACAGCCAGAGCAAATAATTGACATCGTTCAAGCGATTGCTGATAAGGTTTTTTTTTTTTACTTTTTTTTTCTATTCGCAAAATCCTGATCAATTTTATTTCCATTAAAAGCTCAAATATACCAAAGACAAACCATTCATGTCAATTTTGGTTCGAGTCTATGGATCAGATGTTTTCTACTCCGAACTGGACACTATTTATAAGTTGAAGCGTTTGTCTGACTTTTTGAGGAATCCACGTGAACATTTACTTTATTCTCAAGTAAATACAATCAAAAACATGTTTTTGATTGATTCAAGAGTAAGACAACCACTAATGAATGGCTTTGAATTCAATACCTTTATGGATACTACTTTTGGTTTGTTGTTGATAAAACAAAGCTCAAAATCAGACTCAAACGATTTGAGAAATTTCAAAATCGACAACTTTTACAGGTAATTTTATTTTCAATTGTAGACTTGAAAAATCCAACATTTAATTTAAATTTTGTTTTATTTTTAGTGCTTCATTGGCTGTAAACAGACGATTTGAAGTCCAAATAAATAAAGACAATAAACTTGCGTTGAAGAAGAAGGCATTTATGAATGCCAGGCTTAGACTTGACATTAATGGCCAGAAAAAAGCCGACTCAGTTGAATACAATTGGAATTTGACTCCATTAAGAGAAATACCATTGCTTGTCTTGGAGTACGATACATAAAATTTCATCAAAGTTTAAAATTGTGCTAATTTTTTTCACTCTTTAAAGTGGAAAATTTTACAAACTATCTAATGGGCAGTATAATGAGGTAAAAAAATTTGATGTAGACAGACGCACATATCAAAATTGTACAAGCAGCAACTTTCATAATGGCCTCGGCATTGATCTGTGCTTATCAATTGATAGACCAAAACAAGGTTCACTCTGGGATGCTCTTAAGCCAGTTGATTTTGACAGAGTTTTGAACAATTTCAACGACCAAGATGACGAAACAGACGATGAAGATGAAGAACAAAGCATCTATGGTAATGCGAATAGACCAAAACTAGTCTTGTCTGGTCCATATCGCTACGAAGTAATTTATTTAAATTTTAAAAAGATTCAAATTCTTGCCAGTTTCTAATTGATTATTACTTTTCTAAATCATAAATACTATTTTTTTACTAAATATCTGAATTAATTTGAAGATAACACTCAAAAATCCTGAAAATGTTCGAACAATTAGTCTTAGTGGAAATCGTGTAAAAACAGAAAACTCGAAAACTCTCAATGCCTTTTTACAAACAATATCTAATTCAAACCAAGTAACCAAGAGAATGCAATTTACATACTCGAGTAAGTTTTTCAAAAATGATATTCAAGATAACTAATTAACTAAATAATCAAAAAATTAAGGGAGCAGACAGGATACAAATAGAGGCATTCATAGACATTTAAACATTGAGTTGAAAAATCTTCAAAGCAATGATGTCCGATTTAAATTATCAAGCGATATTGTGTATAAAAAACAAGAAGCCTTGAGTGCAAAATTGTTGTTGCAAAACAAAATTTTGAGAGAATTAGACTTGAATCTTGAATTAACAAGGGAAAAAAATGCAGAAAATGTAGTACCAACATATAAAATTGAATTGTTGCTTGATTCTAAATTGAGACAACACAAGTATAGACGATTCTTATTAAATGTCTCGCCACAAGGTAAAGACATTCTATCAAACTTGGTCATTGAGAAATTAAGCGAAAATACCGACTTTAAAATGGAAAAGATTGCAGATGCAAGCTTGAGCCTAAGATCTAGATCAGGTGCAAAATATGACTATGATGTTGACTTTAAGATGCAAACAAAAAGACCTTCATCTTTGAGTGTTACAGGCGTTTTTTCTTTTGATTTATTGAAATCAAATTTAGACTTATCTGCAATATACTCTGGTCCTCGTTTCACATTAGTTTCTCCGGTCATTATTCGACTTTCGCATGCTTTCGATTTATCATCGCCGAATGCTAAATCTCATGTTCAAATGGGTGTTAAATATGAACCTAAAAATGTTGATCATAGTGTTAAGATTTTATTCAAAGCTGATCCTATCGCATTAACCCTTAATCATTTGGAAGCTCAAGTTCAAACACCCAAGACACAAAGCTCTTCACCGTACATAGTCTTTTTTACCAAAGAAATAAAAGACCAACAGCCTAATTCAAAAGAAGTTCATGTTCGAATTGGAGTTGATAATTTTGCAATTGATTTGTCCGCAAGAGAAAGCAAAATTGCTAAATCCTTAACAAAACTAGACTCTAATAATTTAATCAAGTCGATTACACTCGATTATGTACGAAATGTTGACCAAAAATTCAAATAAAAGAAATTTAAAGTTGTCTCTCAGTAAAAATGATGCCGATTTTGTTGTTGTCGAATCAACTTTAAATGGATGCTTGGATAGCGTTAGATCGAACCCAAATGAGGTACCAAGACAATCTTTGAGTTCTTCACTTCAAATAAAAGTTTTGAAAACTCTGCTGGCGTTACAACTCAATTAGATTTTGAGAGTTCTGTTCAAAAGAGGCAACATTTTATGAATTTTGACTTAAAAACTGATGGTTTGCTTAGAATATTAATCAAGGTCTTGTCGATCGAGACCAAACTATCGGTTAATGGACCTAGAATTGATGCCCAATTTGAAATGAAAAAAATTGGCGAAGTAAGAAGCTTTGGCTTAAAAACCAAACCAAATTCACAAATAAGACAAAGCACTGGTGGATTCAACGAATTCGATGTAGATTATGTTAAAGTTTTGGGTGGCAATATAAAAGTTACATCATCTGGCGTTGTCAAATATAAATTTGTTAATTTAAAAAATTTCGAATCTTCTCTAAATATGCCAGGCAATTTTAGATATCAATTAGTTTTTAAAAATGAACGAAGATTAAGTGATAAATTTTTTGGAGTTCATGAATTTCGCTTAAATTATGCGCATCTTGATGCCCAACAAGCTGAAAGAGATTTGCAAGTATTTATTGATGGTGAAAATCAACCAAATGGTCTTGTTTTTAATATTTTGGCTAAAAAAGGTCAACCCAATACATTAGGAAACGTTGATCAGTTGGATTACATTTTTGATTTGAAAACAAGAAACGTATTTTGGCAATTTGATGGTAAAAAGCGATTTGAAAGTGGCCAAAACTTCTTAAAGTTTAAATCAACTAAATTGAATTTTGATTTTGATTTGAAATGTTCTGCATCCACAAATAAACAATCTAATAAATTCGATTTAAATGCAAGTATTGATGCACAATTTCCGGCCTTAATAAGCGATCCTGGATCTGTTAATTTCTTAAAACATTCACTCGTTATCAGCAAAACTTTGGATGGTAGTTCAAAATCAATTTCAGGTTCATTGGAATCAGATAATAAGTTTGTAAATCGGGTTTTTAAATCTCTTAGTGTAGACTATTCGAGAAAACCAGTTAATTCTGATATGACGAATATAAATGCAAAGGTTAATCTTGTCAATGCGAATGATCAGTCAAAGTTTATCGATATATATATTCAGCGAGCGCACTGTGTAAATAGTTCAACAAGAGATGTAATCGAAAGTGATGAAGTTGAAGATTCAGAAGAGGATGTGATTGATAGCAATGAAAATTTAAAAAAACTTTGTTCTGGAACAAAATTAAATTTAAAGCAAAATATTTTAACAAGCTTGGATTCTCGTATAATTGAAGGCAAAACATTTGACACATCTGATTGCTCGCTTGAAACAAAATTGATTAGAAGCAAGGAAATCAATCCCTCTTACAAATACCTTTTGGATGTTTTACTTTCTGCAGAATGTAAGAATATCGTATTTTTAAAAGATGCCCTGACAATTAAAAGATCATCCGACAAAAATAGAGATGGTCAAAAATCTACCGATTTGATTCTACACTTACAATCCGATTTGTACTTCCAATCAAGACACATTGAGATAAAGCATAAGAAATTTTACTCAAAAAGTGGCTCACTTGAGATTCAATGGGATAGAAATTCGGAGAGACTTTTCGCGGGACATTTTTCCTATAATAGAGAACTTGATCAGCCTTCCAATAAGCTTTCTCGCGGAAAATATGTTTTGAATGCTAACTTCGGCTCCGAGACATATAAGAATTGTGAGTTAAACATTGAATCTAAGCAAAATTATTACAATAAATTGGAATGTAAAATAAAATCAAGCAAACTTCCGGTTGAATTGAGCTATGGTTTTTCTCTAAAAGCCGGTGGTGCTAAAGATCTCCCAGATGGAAAAAGAGACATTGAAATCACAGTTAATTTGCCAACAACAAGACAACTTAGAATTGAATATC
The DNA here is from genome assembly GCA_019054805.1 of Brachionus manjavacas. Lineage (NCBI taxonomy): Eukaryota > Metazoa > Rotifera > Eurotatoria > Ploima > Brachionidae > Brachionus > Brachionus manjavacas. The sequence continues at coordinate 6,686,026 of JAHQIY010000003.1, read as the reverse complement.
AATCTAATCGTGCTTTACTCACTGATAAGCAATTTGATGACGATGACGACTATAATAATGAACGTGAATTTTCATCTGATATCAAATATTTTTGGGATTATGGTAAAGATAGTTCAAAAGTTTTACGATTGTCTGTTAAACGTGATAACTATGGCAAGACTAATACAAAAATAAGTGCCGAAGTGATCAGTCCATCGTTTAAATCATTGAAATTCAATATTGATCGAAAAAGACTTTTTAACGAAACTCAGTTAGATGCAAGTTTTTCGTATTTGCTCCCAAACAATGTCCAAAATGAGATTCAATTTTATTCAAGACTTTCATCTGATTTTGAATCAAATCAATTTTCAGTCGAATTAAATTTAGCCAGACCTTCTTTTAACATACAATATGAAAACAAATTTAACAAACTTAATGGTCGAATAAGATTCCTATCAATTAGACTAGCAAATTTGCTTAAATTCTCGGTCGATAAAGAATATGATCCAGATAACCGTTTGATACGTCTCGAACTCGTTAGTCCTAACGATTCAGAGTTTATTGCCGAATCTTCAAGTGAATTAAAGACTGGTAATGTTTATGTTGTAAAATCAATTCTGAAAGAAAAGTCGACTGGCCAAACTTTATCGGCCCTAGAGAGCAGTTTTGATTCCAACAATAATGTCTTTGACATAAATTTAGATGCAATACAAGCAGGACAAAAATACAATTTAAATGTTGGTATTTACAATGAATCATTGGCGAACGCTGCAATAAAGCACATAACAAATAATAATCAAATAATGGGTGTCGGTTCATTGCAGATTGTAAACATTTATGATCAGGAAATTACAAATGATAATGACAACAGATATTTGCAATTGAGTCTTAAATGGAATCGACTTTGGAACAAGATTTATGGCGATATCTTAGCCAATCAAGTCAGCGAGTCAAGAGCCTCTGAAAACAAAAAATTCAATTCCTACTTCGGAGATGTATATGGTTCATTTATTGGCGATTTAAAAGAAACATATGACAAAATTAAAATTGATCGAAAGCAAGTACGAGGTGAATTGAAGCAGCTAGGTTTATTGATTGTAGATTTCTATTCGAACTTTTTGCCATCTAATGCAAAAAATAGATTAGTTAATCAATTTAAATACAATCAAGATCAAGATGACCAAGAAGAAAAAATTTTGGATGAGCTTCCACTTCATAAGCGCATATTCGTGAAATATAACGCATTTGCCAAGAAAGTTAATAAGCTTCACTTCAAAATTAGAAAACTCTCTAAAACATTAGCAAGATTTATTCCAAGGCTAACGATGATTTCTTACAACAACCAAAACCAATTAGACCGAGTAGCTCGACATTTTGATAACACTTTAGTTGCGCAGCGTCCGATTTACAACGCTCGTAATTTGTATCAGTTTAATGCAGAATATAGAGATACGCTAAGAAAATTAGGAAACAGAATCCTATCTGTTAAATCTAATTTGATACGCAACATTCAGGGTGCAAATATACGATCATTGATAAATAAATATAAACCAAGATCTCTAAATGATTATACGATTGCAGGCCATATTTTCAACAGAAGAAATTTGGTTACATATAATGGAGAATCAAGACTCCTAAAATCCCGGTGCAAATTCTTGTTGGCCCACGAACTAACTAGAAATCAATTTAGCGTAATATTAAATAGTTACGTTGATAAATCGTGGCTCAGTGTAAGCGCTTACGGCCAACCTTCAATTGATATAACTCCGAATTCGGCCTCGATTAACAAAAGACCTCTATCATTGCCACATTCAATTGAAATAAAAGACAAAAAGGCCAGAATTGTTGTAAAGAGATCGTTTAACTCCGTTTCTGTTGAAGTTAATAATGATTTACTAGTTACTTGTTATGAAGATTCAAAAAGTTGTAGTGTTGCTTTGACAAGGTGGTATACAGGCAAGGTGAATGGATTATTAGGCAAGTCAAATTACAACTCGGAACAAGTCGAAGAGGACTATTGGTTTTTGGACAATTCATGCCGATTGCCAAATTTTCAAATGAGAAATCCGAGTGATGAAGCTGTTAAGTTTTGCTATTCAATATTTGGCAAACATAGAAAGGCCATTTTTAGAAATGCAATACAAGTAAATTGTTAAGAAATTGTTTCTTATTTTCATTTAATTTTACCATAAAGGCGATCAACCCAATTAGTTGGCAACGATTATGTGAGTTAGCTGTAAACGCTGATTCTAACAACAAGTGCCCAGTAATGAAAGCTTTTGCAAATCATGCCAGACTCCAGTCTATTGATGTGAATGAGCCCAACGAATGCTGTAAATATTCGAAATTAAATAATTTTGCTCAATTTTTTTAATTTTTTAAATATAATTTATTGAAGATAATTGTCAAGCAAAAGGGAAATCATTTAATATAGGTCAAAAACCTTCAAGCTCATCAGCTAATTTATTCGATAAAGGAAATGATTATGTTTTTGTTCTATTACCATGTGATAAATCGAAATATTCAATTGACTTGTCATCAAGCGCTCGAAAATTGTTGGCTAAGAAGCGTAACTTTCTATTTTGAATGAATTTTCATTCAATTGAGTTTAATTTTTTAATTTATTTTTTCCTTTTAATAGCTCAAAACCGATACTACTTTGTTAAAGTACTTGGAAATAATGGCGCATCAGTTTACCAATCTGAATATGGTCAAACATTTAATTTTGATGTTAAAAAGGCATATCAATCGATAGCTGAGGACCAGACAAGCAATATTCAAAAGGATGATCTCTACAATGCTTTGTTTCTTGCTGGTAGTTTGTTTACAAATCGATTGGCTCAAAATCGTCACTTGATTATTGTTGGCTGTGGTAACTGTGTTGAATACTCAAGTAAAGCTGCTGTTTTGTTGGAAAGATTGTTATCAAAGCGAAACATTGTTGTGAGTTCTTGGGACGATTACAATATTGCCGATCCGGATTTGTTTGGTGAGAACATAATTGGGTATGGCCAAAACAAAGTCTTCTTAACCCAACAAGGATCACTTGAAGTCGACGAAGATTCCTTTGAAAGCTATCGTTTCGAACACAGGCTTGATTTATGTACAAGACTTGCAACCAAAACCAATGGAAATGTTTTTAACATAAATTTTATCAGAAAACCACAGGTATTTGAACAGGTTGCTGAAAAACTAGCTAAGATGGAATCCAGGCAAACTTCACAATTGAAAACTTGTGAAAGAGTCGAAACACCTTTTGGTGATGTTGATGATTTTTCATTTAAAAACGTTAGATCAGATTAAATTGAAACAAACTTTTTTTTGATTTTTAAATTTTGATATTTTTTTAGTATTAGACATTTACGTTTATTTGAAATAAATTTTTATGAGCATTCAAAAATATTTTTCCTCTTATTTTAATAACAAACTGAAAATCATACAAAGCACTTTTTTTTAAATTTTTTTTTCCTAAATTTTAAAATCATAAGTTTTAAAACATATTCTCTTCTTCAATTTAAAAGGCTTTATATTAATACGTAGAGTTTCTAAGAAAAATAGAATATCATTGTTTTTTTTACATACGTGGAAGAAGCAATTCAATTATTAATTAATATTTTAATTAAGTCTTAATAATTATTAATTAAGTTCAAATTAAAAAAAAAAATTTTTAAATTTTGGTTCATTTTCAAATTTTTTTTTACATTCGATGATTTCTTTGAATAAGCAATCGTTCAAGGCAATATGTTTGATTCTAGCCACCTTAAAAGAATGCTAATTTTGAAAAATTGTCTTGCCTCTAAACGAGTTGAGTCAATTTTATTATTTCGCTTTGTTTAAAAAAAGGCTCCTAATAAATAAATTCGTTATGAAAAATGCTACAAGAATTTTGTAATTTATTTCATAAAAATCATTGTTAATGACGTTTGTGATCAAAATCAGATTCTAGAAAATTGATCCTTTTACAATAGATCTTTTTACTTACTGATTAAAGATATTTAAATTTTTAGCAAAATAAAATTAAACTCTTTCTATTTCACTAAAAATTTTAATTTAAAATTTAAAAATTCTTGCAATATTAACTTTTAATTTTTTCTATTAGAGTACATACATTTTGTAATTTAAACACAAAAAATTAAAACTTTTTAATTTTATTTAATTGCCAATATTTTATTTGTGTCTTCTGCTAGACTTGGGCAATAATCGAAAAAATATTTAAGGTAATCTTAAAATTTATAATTAAAAAGTGCCAACATAAAATAAAAAATACCTTTTGATGATTTCTGTTTATCTTTTGAATTTTTTTTCTAGATAGATGTTCTTAAATATTTTTTTGCATATTATCTTGTTCATTATTTAGAATACTCATAATTTACTCATTGTCTTTGTTTTTTTTTAATCAACTTTAAAATAACTGTTCATTCTAAAACAGTTTTTATCAACGATTAGAGATTTGGTAGGACAAATATTTTAATTGGTAGATTTTATTCTAAATTTTCTGATAATTAATTTAAATTAAAAATTCCTTATCACTTTGTTAAACTAGAATTGATTTTTTTAAAAACTATTCTATAAAATCCTTATTTTTTTAGAACTTAACATTTTAAAGAAAATAAAAATATCAAAAATGTCCGATCTTGAGAATCTGATTGAAATGGGTTTTTCTGAAGAAAAATGGTGATTTTTTATCTGAATATTTTTTTCATTTTTTATATTTTATTAGCAAAAAAGCTCTATCTTTAAATAACCAGAAAATGCAGGAAGCTCTAGATTGGCTTTTAACTCATGCAAATGAGCCTGATGAGCCAATCGAAGAAGATAGCATAAAACCTGTATTGAAATTATCATCTGAACTTCCTTTGGCTGAAAGCAAAAAGACCGAAGAGAATGAGATGGAGATTACAAATCCTAATTCTTTGAAATGCGATGATTGTGGAATTATTTTGAAAGACGAAGATTTTGCCACTTTGCATGCACACAAAACTGGACATGTTAATTTCAGCCAATCTACAGAATCAATTAAACCTAAGACCAAAGAAGAAATCGAGGAACAGAAGATTAGGTTGAGTGAAAAATTGAAAAAATTAAGGCACGAAAGAGAAGAAAAAGAGAAGCAGGAACAAATTGAGAGGGAAAAATTAAGACGCAAAGAGGGAAGACAGCTCAATGAAATAAAGCATAAGTTTCACGAGGAAGAAATGAAAAGAATTGCAGAACAGAAAAGAAAAGAAAAATTAGCAGATGCTGAATATAAGTTTGCAACTTATTAAAAAAATTTTTTGATTATTTAAAAATTGCTTTTTATTCTAGGCGCAAATTAAAAGAGCAAATCGCTAGGGATCGAGAAGAATTTAAAAACAAAAATCAACCTGAAAAGCCGGTCCCAGTTCCACAACAATATCCCGTTTCTAATGAAAAAAGAGAATATAATGAATGTCGTATTCAAGTAAAATTAACCGATGGAAGTACAATGGTTGGAAAATTTAGTGCCCAAGATCAATTGGTCTCAGTTCGTTTATGGGTTGAGAAAAATCGAACAGATGGAAATAGTGCATTTAATTTAATTCAGACATTTCCGCGCAAAGTTTATACCGATGATGACATGACTAAAACTTTATCTGATCTCGGTCTTGTTCCGGCCAGCAGCTTAGTTGTTTCTAAAATTTAAACATTTTTTTTAACTTTCAAAATTTTAATTGGAATTTTTTTGAAATATTTATTATAAAATAAAGGATTTCACATATCGATTTAATAAAAAAATTTTGTTACAAAAATCAAAAAAGAATAAAATGCATTATAGGCAGGTTACAATTTTTTTAAAGGGAAACTCAATTTATTTATTGTTGCTTTGCAAAAAAATTTAAAAGAACTTCTAAGTTTGACATCGAATTTATTAAAATAAAATTTTATTTTTTTTTGAATTTAGAATTATTTAATTCGAACTTATTAATGTTGATATAAACCTTTAAATAAAAGTAATTTAATTAATAAAACAAAGAGATAATTAATTAAAATTAAACTTACGAGTAAAGATAATAAAAAAAGGATACCATGTAAAATGCCAACTTAATCCATCCTTCTTTCATTTCTCGATTCAATACATCTCCATTCATAACTAATGTGGGATCATATATCCCAAAACGTGACATAACGGACCGATTTTTATACCTAGATGGATACCTTTTTATTTTTAATTTTAAAATATTTTATACTTATTGAAATTGAAGATTAAAATTGGTAAATTCAGAACAAATGTAATGAAATCACCACCAAACACTATTAATAGAACCATGACTGCATGACTTATGTACTCTGGTAAAACTAACTAAATTTAAATACAAATATTAGTTATTTAAAAAAAAGCTTTTCATTTTTCATACCGGATTAAGAGTATTACATTGTTCGATTGGATTTTTTTGATCATTTTTTAGTTCATCAAATGCAATAACCTAAAATTAGATTATTTAAATAAAAAATTGAATAAATTTTTGAGAAATTCTTACATGCCAAATTGCAAAGAATATTAAAATAGCTGTCAGGATCAATGCTATCATGTATGCAAAAGCCAAATATGTAAATCCCATTTTCGATCACGTTTAAGAGAAGTTTTGAATGAGTTGTTTTTTTGAGTATTTTATGGTTGTATTTGGTCCTAAGGACGATAAATTCTCAAAACGCTTTTTCTTATATTTTATAAAATAAAAACAATTTAAATCATAAATATCAGTGTTTTAATTTTTTTGATACTTCTAGAAAAAAAGTTGAGTTAAATTGAATTGTCTTACTACATTTGGTAATTTAATTTTTAAAAGGAAAAAATTATATAAATTAAAATTCTGTAAAATATAAAATTTAATTAAAACCACTTCTCTCAAAATTTTGTATGTCTTGAATCACATTTTTTAATTATAAAAATTTTGATTATTTTACTTTAATAGTTTTTTAAATTATTTGCGCATAAATTTACACAAAAATAGATTAAAAAAAGTTTTGGAAAAATTCTGTAAAATTAAATTTAAAAATTAGTAATTGTTAAAAAGTTTTTTTAAATATTTTTAAGTTTTATATAATTTTAAACAAAAGAAATTAATAAATTTATTGTCTAATGAAATATAAGCTACCCGTCCAAATTATACATGTCGAAATAATTGTTTTCCAAAATTTACCTCTCAAAATTTTATTTCTCGAATCTGTTACGTCGAATTTATTTTGTCAAAAATAGGCCTATTCGTAATTTATTTAGTAAATTAGATTGAAGAACAAGCTTAATTTAACTTTATTATTAATTTATTAGTTGAGTAAATAAATTAATAAATATCAAATAATTTAGATCAAAATTTCATCTTATATTGCTTTTTAGCAATTAATTCTAAATTGAATTGTAAAACTTGCCTACAAATTAATGAAAGTAATTAATGCAGTAAAATTTTAATTAAAAAAAGGGTAATTTTTCTTGAATTTTTATCAGATTCTAAAATTTATTTGTTAAATTTTCAAGTTAATCAAATATTATAGAAATTAAAAAAATAATTTCCAATTTTAACTAAGAGTTTTTTGATTGACTTTAAAATTAATTTTAAAGTTTTTTTAATTATTTACAACTCAGTTAAAAAAATTAATAAATTTTATAATCATAAATTCGAACATTTTTTTTTTATTTTAAAATATTCTTTTTATCCATGATCAAAAAACGGCAAACAAAAAACCCTTTTGATTCTTAAGAAAACTTAATTATTAGACACTTTATTTCGATAAATTAAAGTTATCAATATTTGAAATAGAATTTTATTTTTAAGTTTTAAAAACAAATTTATTTATTATTATTTTGTTTATATTATCTTCCAAGTTTTTTTAAATTTTAATTAATTCGACATAATTTTCTCGGTAAAAAAGTGTTTTTGTTTCAAATTTTATTTTGAAAATTATTTAAAAAGAAAATCATGTGCCTAGAATATTTTTTCTTACACAATAATTATATTGCAAATGCTTAAATTATTCTTATACTTTAATTATTTTAAATTTAAATTTTGAATCATTTTTATTTAGACTATTTTTAATGTAGAAAAATGGAAAAGTCTGATTTGATTTTGTTGAAATTTTATTTTTTTCACTTCAATCAGAAGATGAATGAAATCATTAAAAGATTTTTAGAGCTGTTGTTTCTGACTTTTATTATAAAAATTAAGATAATTTTGATTAAAAAAATTAAAGATTTACTTTTCCTAACATTGAAAATTATTGTCTAAAAACAGCAGATACTTTGATTAAATTGATATATAATATTTTTTTTAATTTTAGTCGAAATACAGCATTCTTTTCAATAATTAAATTGGTGTTAAATATTTATTTATTTTAAAGGACAGTTAATTTTATTTGTATAAAGAATATTGAAAATCCATTAGGATTTAAACGCTCAATTGGATAAATGAGCATATTTTTTCCAGAATCAAAATGGTAAATTTTTTTTTTTTAGTTATTGTTAAAAAATTCTCATACATTTTAAGACAGCCTCACAGTGTGATAATTGATTTATTTTATTTTTCAGTTTTTTATCTTCTTCATAAGTGGCATGAACCAAACCATCAACAGTTCACAAATTCTCAAATAATGAAGGTCAGTGAATATGAAGAAATAATATTTGTAGCAGATGTAATAATTCACATTTAATTGGATGAATAAAAGGGTGCGCCGAATAACCCGGTTGCTTTCTTCCACATTAACCCATTCTGCCCAGCGTTGTGTATTCCTATTGAACCAATTATTATGAATGCTATTTTGAAGCATTAATTGAATTTCTTAATAATAATCAAAGCAGCTAAGATTTTTTCAATAAATTAATCAAAAGAATATAAATAAGAGAGTAATCGAAGAAGTATGGAAATGATTAAATCCAAGGTTAAAGAATATTCAACTATAAAAGAAATTTCAACTTATATTGTACTTCTCCTTTGATTTTTGTGTTCGACGAGGCTTCGTCATCGAAAATTTCTATCTTAAGATAAAGGGACCAAAATGTTCTTATCTTGCGTGGATTTCTTTCCAAACTTAATAACAACACTTTTGTTCTCTTTTCGGATACAAAAAATACAAGAATTAAAACAATTTAAGAAACTGTAAAAAATGAAAATTTTTGCATGAATGGCAGAGGTTTATGGGGCTTTTGGTTGAATGCAGAAAACAATTCAAATGGAAAATTTAATTCAATTAACACAAAACGATTTTAAACATCGGCATGTGAAAAATTCGGCAACTGCCAAATGGCAGTTACAATTTATGTTTACAGCAAAGAGGATCCATTTTAAATTGCTTATCTTTCAGAGCCGATTCTTGTTGAAGCATTTGCTTTTCTAATGCAAAGTATTGGATATGAAAAAGTTGTCTATAGTTTTTGGATTGCTTGACTTCATATCTTATATCTTAAGGTGAAAAAGGCTAAACAATAGCAAATCGATTCGTATAAGAGATAAAGATATGGGAGTTAATAAAAAAAAATTGAAAAAAATACCATTTTGTTTTTATAACAGGAACTATACCTGAACCGTCACAATTTTCAATAATATTATCATCAAATGTTTTTATTTTGAAGGAGCATTTGCTCGGTAAAAAATAAATAACTGAATAGTTTTAAAGTTTAAAAAAGAATTTTCAAAATTTTTTTCAAATTTCCAAATAAAAATTAAACTTATTTCATTTCACCAAAGAGTTTAGTTTTAAATATGAAAATGATTGCAATATTAACTTAAAATTATTTTTTTTTAGGAACTGAAGAAATATATGAAATATCGCACTTTACAATGTTATTTCAACCATTGAATACATATTGTTATTCAAACACAAAAATTTAAACCAACTTATTTTACTTATAGTTTTTTTAACTGAAGGAGCTTTAGCTAGGTATTGATAATAAATAGCAAATACTAAATAAATAAAAATAACAATCACTTATATTTTTATTTTCATATCAAATGGATTCAATGAAAAATAGGAACAATGAGAACACTTTTTTTGAGACTTTCATTTTTATTGGTTTGACAAAATTACAATATTCTACAAAAAAAATAAAGCAAAAAATTAACTTATAATTTTCTTCTCTTTTAACATAAAAACGAAAAGGTTTTTTCTTTTAAATCCTTTCCAAAGATTTTCGGAGTTTTTAGCTTAATTACAAAAGAAATCGCTTTTTATGATTTACCTTCCCATAATTTTCCTATAATCAACAATAACATCTTTTTTGATCTCATTGATAAACCCATTCTAATGATTGTCTAATTATTATCATAATTGGAATTATATTTATCTTAACTGTATTTTCTCTTATACTGTATCTTTTTTGTCTTTCTTTTTCAACATAACGTTTTTTTTTTTTGAACGAATATATTTATCCACAAAATGTGGGTAAATATTTTATTTTATTTCACACAATATACCTGAAAATAAACAATTTTTTTTGTTAACTGTACAAAATATTTAGTTATTTAGCCACAAATTGACATTAAATTTTTTCTTTTATCTTAACATTGAACTCCATCAATAAAAAAACTATTTGAAGTTAATCAAGCAAATTAATTTATAAGTAAGAACGAACAACCTATATGACGTTTTGACTCTTAATTACCCATTTTGATCTACCTTTAAAAACAAAAATTCATATTTATGATAGCTTGATTCGTTCTATCATTGAGTACAGTGCTCCTCTTTGGAAAACCATCTCGGAATATAACTTGAAAAAACTTGATTCAATACAGTAACATGCCTTAAGGATCATCAACAAAGCACCCATTTGCTGTTCAAACACAGAACTTCACCAAAACTTAAAAGTCCCGAAAATTGTAGAACGCATCAGCCATCTCCACTCACGTTACTTGATTAAGGCTCTAAATAAAAACGAGTTGATCGAAGAATTATTTGCTAATTTAACTCAATTAGAAGCTCACTTTGAAGTAAAAAGAAATTATTTTTATTTTCAATTTAATTTGGTGTTGTAAAAAAATTAGGTTGAACATTTTGTTAAAGTAAAAATCAAAATTAAAATCGTTTCTATAGCAATCATACTTCGATTCAAAATTTTTTCTGATTCCCAACAGACAAACTATAAAATTTAAATTTGAATAATTCAATGCGTCAAGCGTTCAAATTTCAAATTAACTTGCTTAAAGATGCGTCGAAACAGCAATAGTGACACATCGACATCCTCACCACTCCTAAACGACTACAAGCGAAATTTCGTTCTCAAACGTCTCTTGCAAACCATTCTCGGTGGTCCCATTTTTAAATTTAGTTCTACAATAAAAGCGCCCGCCTACATTTATATACTTCAAATCATCCTTTATCTGTTGCCTTTTGTGTTCGGTGGAATAAGCATTTTAATTCATGATTTAGTTAACGCGAAGCAATGGAACTTGTACATATCAATAATAGCTGGTTGTCTTTATTTTTTACTTATACTTTCACTCAAAATATCTTTTCTGATAATTGTAAATAAATCATACCAAACTAAACAGTCCGAAAATGCTGAGATGGCAAATAGACTTAGCGATGAGCAAAATTTTGAATTCACCAATTTTTTTTCGAAATCAACTGTTGAGTTTTTGATTCCCACATCCAGTGAACTCTTCATTGAATCAAATGCAGCCCGAAAAACAGCAAAAATTGTTAAATCTCTCTTACAAAATCTATTTGATTCATGTTTTGTCGGCTTAATAATGTTCAGCAGTGTTTACTTTGAGTCAATAATTTACCTTCAAAATTTCTACTCCCTAGCAGCAAGTATAATCCTATTTATTTTACATTGGATTGTATTGATGATGTCATGTTATTCATTATGCTTCCGAAATCCACCGGAACTCGCTATTTACCAACCGTATGCCAATTTAAATATTAACCGATATTATAGAGTTTTTTATGTATTTTGTTTTCAACTCATAGAACTTATCTTCAAGTAACCATCAATTTTTTTTCTTAATTTTTTTTTACTGGAAAGAAGTTTTGACATGAGAAAAAAGAAAGAATTATATAAAATTAACTCATTTTTTTTTGGTTTTTTTCTTTGAGCTTTTGAAACAAAACAAAAGTAAGAACCAAAGTAAGTTAAAAGTTTTAAATATTGACAAGCAAATTCCGTATTTTTTTTATACAATATTTCCGTCTATAATTCGAATTCGAAATACAACTTTAACCCAAGCAATGAATACCATCTCTCCATTTTAAATTATTCTTAACTTAAGCTGCCTGCGCTAAAGTCCAATTATGGAGCGTGGTAAAATTAAAGCTTTTTAATAAAATGCAGCATTTCCTCTATAGTTTCTATGCAAAAATTAAAATTTTTTTTATTGAATAAGCACCGCAAATAAGGCAGAAAAGAAAATTGAAAAAATGATATTTTTTATTTTATTTTTAAATAGTATTTTTCAATAGCACAGCATTAGATCTAGAAAATTTTAAATTAATTAGTAATTTTGAAAAAAGAGTTGAGAGTATAAATTCATAGAGTGATTGTTTGGTACCAAAATAAAAATTGGTAAAATTTGTGAATAAATATCCAAAACAATGAGCTTTTTTAAATTCTATAAAAATTTTTCTTTTAATCGTTTGACTGTTTTCTTATTTACTCCGAGCAGAGAGGCTTTAAAAGAACACGAAATTTTATATTCAAAACTGGACATATTTTTAAAGCAATTTTGAATGAAGGGTATCTTACCATCTTTAAATTAAATAATGCTTTTTTAATCACCATCTTAATTTCAATTGAGATAATTTTTCTTGTTTTTAATAAATTGTTTTTGTGTCAAAATAGAAATTAGTTACTTATCTTAAAGTTTAAATAACAAAGTATTTGGTTTTTGGTACTTTAGGTTGGTTTTATTGCCCAAGCAATTCATTTGTATTTCTCGATTTTTGTTTATTGAATTGGCTTCATCCAAAGACTGAATAAAATTTATATTTTATGTTACAGAAGAGAAAGAGATTTGGACAAATATTAGAGTGACGCGAAAGATAATTTAATGAATAATAAAAATTTTATATCATGTATTTCTCGCCATTTTCTAGAAAATTAGATGATTAAAATTAAATTAAATTTTCAATTGAATATGAATTAGTATTTAGAAGTTTTTTCTAATCGCTCAAGCTATTTTTCCAAAAAAAAAGAGATATTTTGTTATTCTGTAATTAATTTATGTTTTAATACTTATACAGTAAGACAAAGATCCTATACAGTAAAGTGCGGTTTCAAAAGAACTATTTTAAAAAATTCCAGTCTCGACGGCGTTAAAAACATCAGTTGGCGAATAATACAACGTTAACGTTTAAAGATTATTTGGTTTAGTTTTATTTTGCTTTTAATTAGCTTTATGTATATTAGTTATTTATTTATTTGTTTTCTGTACCGAGCTAGAGCTCCTTTAGATTAAATTATAAAAAAAAATTAAAAATCAAAATAAAGTAAATAAGCTAAAAAAGACACATATTGAAATAGGTTGTTACATGAGACACATGCTTACATAGTTGAAGCTTCAGAAAAAAAACAGGAAATAGTAAGGCAGCAATTACACAATGGAGTTGGGTATTCAATATATCTTGATTAAAAGCCTCGTTTGTATTGATCCACCAGTCTTACAACCAATGGAAAAGAATGACTCAGTCCTGTCCCAACATATCTCTCACTCAACTCAAAAAGCCGATTTGAGACTGTTAGTAATTTAAGTTTATTAAAAGCCTGATGATGCACGATGTTGGAGGGAGTATCATCTATCCTTATTTTAACTTAAGGATAGATCTTACTGATGTATTCTGAATTGCTTGTAGCATTTTTATATTATTTTCTGAAAATGAATTCAAGCAAGGAAAAGAATAGTCTAAAATTGATCCAACTTAAGATTTAAATAAATTTCCTTGTGTATTTTGATTAAGATCCCATTTTTTGTTTGACAATATCTTAATAATATTTAGCCTTTTATTGCAGCGTTCTTTAATTTCGTTTACCAGTATATTAAAATTTACTTAGAATCAAATTTAATACCAAGAAACTTAATTTCTTTTTGACTCACTATTCTGATTCTATAATTTTTTAAGTAAAGATTATCACTCTCTCTTTTGTACCTAGAAAAGACTACTTAACACGATTTTTTAACTGATATCTTCATTTTCCATTTAATAAGCCATTGTTCTAGTTCGTTGGTGTATTTATTTATCTTATTTTCTAGTTAAAAATCTTTCCTATTAATAGTGATAAAATAAATTAGTCTTTTTTTTAAATTAAACTGAATTAAAAAAAATTAGGCTACTGAATAACAAATTTTACTAATTAATTAAATAATGTAAAAGCTTCACACTAGTAATAATTTTTTGAAAATTGCTTGAAAATTTATTTTTTAAGTTTTTCAGTCAACAATGCAAATATCCCATCAACAGTAATATTTTATATGAAAATATTTTTTACATGTCTACCTTTGGGATGGTATTTAGGTATATTGCCACCAATAGATGCGCTTATACTTTGGTTTAGCGAACAGTGCTACATATATTTGTATGGTGGAACAGCTACGGCTTCGAATCTTAGACTTGTCTTTCAATTTACTCTGGCAATTTTAGTATCAATGGCTCATTTTATTCCCAGCGACATAGCCATTGTGATCATATTTACACTATTCGGATACATATTGAGCTCAATTGACCTCATGTTCATCTTTGAATGGATATTAGTCAAAGTGCAGAGCAAAAATTCAAAAGTAGCTCCAAGCGACCAAGTTGAAGAGCCAAAAAAAATTCCATCAAGAAAATTTCCTCCGAATTGGAAAGACTGGCTGTACCATGCTCTAATACTATTGCTTACAATCACCGTTTCGGTAGTTATTTTTGCAGTATTTGACACCAGCTTTACTTCAAATGATACCCCTTTCTTGATAGAAACAATACTTTTATACATCAGCATAGGTGTTTTCATTATTGGCAAAATACTAGGTGATCTCCAAAGTGTTTTTATATTTTTTGGCCTAGTAAGAAATCCTTTTTATCCCACATATGCACTTAGTCAGTCATTGCCGAAACAAAATTCTCCAGCCAAATCAATCAATGCGGGAAAAACTTTTTTTCTAATTCTAAAATATACTAGACTTGTTTTGATAAAGATATTTGCTCCATTGATACTTACCGCAGTGATATCAATTGACTGTAGTATGAATAAAATCTATGGAGATAGTTCATTGAGCTACTGGCGAACTTTAACTGTTTGGAGAGCCTATCGATGGGTAGATTTTTAAAATTTAAAAATTAAAATTAATTTTATTATTTAAAGGTGTGGCAATCAAGCTATGACTGCTTATTCGAAATGGGTCTTACTCATCTAGTATTATTTTCCATTACTTACAACTCAATTTCGGACACAGCCTCAAAAGCTGATCTAATAAGATATTTCCTTACCGGTTGTCTTTGTTCAAGCTTTATAAGAGACCGTTTAAGTCAACTATTCAACAAATTGTATGCTTATTTATTGATAACTATTACTGCTTGGACCATTAAAAAACAGCGTCGTCGTTTAGCCTTGGCTTTCTTGATAATCAATGTTATTCTGATAATACCTCTGCTAGTGTTTATTGTCATGCCATCATGTGTCATCAGTGCTCCCCTATTGCCTCTTTTTACATTTCCCATATTTTTTTTTGCATTTCCAAGACCCTTAAAATTTTGGCCCCAAAAAAAAAATTTTTTTTCCAAATCTATAAATATTTATAATGAAAATTTTCAAAGTAAAAAAATTAATTCTCCAGACTCACTTTTTTACTCTCAGCTAGTGCCCGATTTGGTCAAGTCTTTCAAAGAACACATTAGATCTGGAAGCATTGGCCAGTCAATCAAAGCTGATACGTTTTTTCTAAGTCGATTTCAAGACAGGATTATATGGATTCAAGTCTTGGAGTCATCAAATTCTTATTATGTTATCAATATTAAGGGTCTTGAACTGCAAGAAACTTCTTGTCACACTCGAGAAGCCCAGTACATCGATGATCTGTTCGAGTTAAATTTTGAAAATCCTACCGGAGCCGACTCCAACTCCCAGTCAAAGTCTAAATTTTTGGTCTTTAACAAAAAGCCATTTAACTGCATCAGCTCTAAGGATGTTCTCGTTTTGAATGCGTATTCAGATGCAAGAAATAGTCTTGTCGGTATTCTAGACTATCCAGATAATTTGGCTTTTTTGTCCCTTATATACCCCAAGGTTCTTCATTATTTTATTATTCTTTATCTAGTAGAACGTAAAGACAATTTTTGTTCCAAAGAAAATTTTGAAAATGGTCCAGAAAGCGCCAAAGAGAGTAGAAAAAGTATTCAACAAAACGAAGAATACATTCAAATGTCTCCATTGGACCATTTTGTGACAGAAAAGACAGAGTTGACCATCGGATCGACAATAAGCAAAAAAAATATTGTTCTGACTCATGATGCAACAGATAGTTTTGATGATTGGTCAGATGACGATTCAAATTTTGAAAAAAAAATTATACCGAAAAAAAATTCAATTTTATCAAGTTCAAGTGCAAAATATCAAAATCAAAAGTTTGATTTTGATTTAAATGAAATATTGGGAACTCGAGGAAATGAATATTCAAAGATTGAAACTAAAGGAAATCACAATAAAAACTCTGTTAGCCAGGAAACACTAGAACAAAGTTCCAATAAAAATAAAAATCTGTTTAACATCATCCCTTCTCCTCGGATAAAATCGCCAGTTGGAAAATCCGACTCAAATCTGGCTCTTCCAGTTGAATGGCTTTCTTTCATGAAAGAAAATTTGAGCTCAAATAGTTCTTTGAATAGTAATAGTCTCAAGGATACCATTATGACCAAAAATTGGATAAGAAAGATTCTACTAAGCCGACGAGCAGAAAAATTAGACGACAAAGACCTAAATAAGTATGAAATGGATTTATGGACGAGTCATTATAAATTTTTGTTAAAATGTGTTCAGACTTTGGGTCTTAATGAAAAAGTGGTGAGCACAAATTTGAATTCGGACTCTATCAATAATTTTTACCGCGGAAATTTGCCCTGGTCACCGACTAACGAAAAAATAACTCAGATCATTCCTGATCTTCATAATTTGCTAGTCAAAGCTTTTAGGTAGATAAATTGAAAATTTAGCTTATTTTAAAATTTTTTAGTAAAATTGATTGAATTTAAATTTTAGATATGCAATCAAAATGACTATTGATCATGCTACAATTTGTCCCATAACTGATGATGATGAGTTTTTTGAGACAATTGAATCATTTGAAAACGAATGGCACATCGGTTGTGAAAATGATGACGAATTTTCTCAGAATATTCAAGATCAGAAACCATTTATTTTCACATTGCATAAAGATTCTTCGACAGTACTTAAAATTTTTATTTTAAGCCAAAAAGTTTATATTGATTTTATTTTAAAAGAAAACTTTGAACAGTCGAACTTTAAGCATGCAACAAATAAAATCTCCATTAGCAAAATTGAACAGTGAAATAGTTAAATCAATTTGGTCAAGCACTAATTTAGAATTGCTCTATATGACTAATGATGACGAAGAGCGATACTCAATCCAAGCACATGACTTCATTTTAAGAAACTTAACAATTCAAAGCAGTGATCCGCCGTTGGGCTATGCAGTGTATAATTCTGAAAATGTTTTTATATCAATGGCTAACCCTTTTTTTGAATAAATAAAAAAATTTTGGTCATTCGTTCTATGCATTTTTTAAATAAAATTCTATCTTTAATGCCCCTTATTTAATTTTTATTTGGAAAAGAAATCGGCTTTTTTTAATTTTTTAAAAAAATACATTTAAATTGTTTTTTTAAAGGTTTTCAACAATTAAATAAATAGAATAAGATCGAAAATCTTAATTTATTAGGCTTAATAGATTCTTCAATTTTAAAAGTGAATTTTTAAGGCTAACTTTTTAATTAACTTGACATAGGATATTTGGACAAAGTTTACTGAAGGATAATTATTTGATTTTCAAGTGTTATCTGAGCCAAAGCGGAATTTTCTTGTTTTTCGAATGTGGCTAGCGATAAATGTAAATAAGTTGTTTGAGTATTGCCCAGTGTCTGGACAAACAAGTCTAGGGAACGCCTTTGGTATTATTTTTTTGATTTTGATGAATAGAATTTTCAATATTTATTCATATTTTCATTGTTTGTATTTATTTGAGTTTAGATAAAAAAATAAGTGCTTAAACGATGAATTTATATGAGGCTTTAAAATTAAAGGATAATGGAATAGCCGGGATTATCTTGCCAGTATTTTTAATTGCTTTGGCGCTTATTTGGACACTCTTAATTATTTATATCAAAATTAGAGAAAAAATTCAGTAAGTATTTAATGATTTAAATTTTAGATTATTATTTTGTTTATTTTTAGAAAAATGAAAGATCTGTTGCAGACCAGTAATGAAAAAGAGACGAAACCTTCCCAAATATCTCAAGTTTCTCAAGCACCGTATTTTTCGCAAAGTACATTTTTATAACAATCTCAATTTGAAAATAATTTAAAATCTTAAATTGTAAATAAACTCTTTGTAATATTTTTCTTAATAATTCAAAATAAAATAAAATAAATAAAATTATCTTTAAATAATTTTTAAAATGTTTTTTTCTGGTAATAACCTTGTTGATTTTAAATTGGAAGTCTATATCGGAATTTTTTGCTTAGCGAAAATTTGCTTTTTCTGTGTGAAAGTATAAATATTTTGTTTGTTTATATTTCTTTCTTTTGTGTTCCATTGGTTTCTTATAAGTTTTTTCTTGGCACTTCCGGGCGACTTGCTAATTTTACTACAAAAAATATATCGTCCTCTGGTTGAGCAGTATTGTCTAATAGAAGATTATAATTTATCATACTTTCCAGTGATATCGACAAAGATGTCGCTATATCACATCTTCCCCCGCTTTTATAAAGCGAATGCTAGGGAACTGTCGACCATCGTGACCACTGCCGGATTACCAATGACCGGGACCAGCCATAGACCATTATTTTTCCCAGGTACTAACTGAAACTAGTCAGGTAGCCGTTGCACGCACTATAAACATTACTGCCACCGAGAAGCACTTTAGTCTTCTGGGGGGCTTTTATCCTCGTCTCCAAATGTAATGTTTAAACTAGTACCCATGGGCCCTCTTCTGGGGGGAAGATGTGATATAACGACATCTTTGTCGATATCACTGGAAAGTTGATTAACTTAACCATGAGCGTTTAAGTTAACAAGGAGCATAATAGCTACTCCAATACGTCTTAAGACAAGATATAGGTTATTAACTATATCTAGAAAAAAAATTTTAAACATAATTTTATTCAACTAAATTACTTTTTTTGTATCTTTTATCTTAAACTATTATCCTATGTAAAAATATAAATAATTTCCATAAAGGCTGACTAAAACAGCCTCGGCTGGGGTCATTTAAATAAACTAATTAATAATAATTCTTACGACAAGATCGGATAGATGGGCCCAAGGGTACTAATGTAAACATTACACAATTAAAGATTAGAAATCAAGAATATACTTCTAAATCACTTCATCTCAGAAAAAAAATTGAGGAAATGTACTTTTTTCATTTATGGAAATATGATGTCAAAATTTTAAATTCATTGGTGAAATACTGAAAAGAAACTAGATTATAAAAAATCACATTTTTTTATGATGCAAATTTTAATTTATTTCAGTGAAAAAATG
This sequence comes from Brachionus manjavacas, assembly GCA_019054805.1. Classification (NCBI taxonomy): domain Eukaryota; kingdom Metazoa; phylum Rotifera; class Eurotatoria; order Ploima; family Brachionidae; genus Brachionus; species Brachionus manjavacas. The sequence continues at coordinate 6,666,343 of JAHQIY010000003.1, read as the reverse complement.
TAAAAAATAAATTCTATTTTACTTATTTCCCTAAGCTTAGAATTGCGACGGTCCAAAAATTTCAAATTAATTTGAAATCAAAAAGTTAAAAAACCTTCTAACGCTAGAAGCACCAAACATTTTTTTGTTTTTTTAAGCTAAATTAAAATCTAAGTTCGCTTTTTTTTTTTTAAATTACCGACACCTGAATTACTTGAATTTAAGTATTTTTGGATAAATTTTGATAAATTTGTAAAAATTCAGTCGCTTTTACTTGTAAATTTTACTATTTAAAAAATCCATGTATGAAAATAGTTAGCTAATTATCTAGTACTTTGGACAGTTTTTGAAAGAAAAATATTTAACTTTGGAGAATTCCTTCACTTCACATCTAAGTAAAACTAAAAATATTTTTAATTTGATTTCATAACTAATGGAAAGATTTAATGACTTTGAATTCAATTTTTAAATTAGTTTTGATAAAAATAATGAAAAATTTTGTTTAATGAAAAATAATTTATTTTAAGAAGAATTGAAATTAGGCAATTTTCTAAAGTAGACTTTTTTCCATCCAAATATCTTTTAAACTTTAAAGTGGTAGATAGTTAATTTTCTGCATATTTCATAATCTTACTATTTAAAAAATCCTAGTGTAAAAAAGTAATTGAGTGACTCAATTCAAATCAATGAAAATCCAAAATAAAAGTTTACACAAAATGAAATGGGAACTCTAGTTCAATTTAAGTTTTTTTTATTAAATGAAGATTAATGATTTTTTGTCCATGTTCAGCCTTAACGGGATAAAAAACAAATATATGGGTGCTTAAGAATCAAATTGAATTTGAAATTAAATTATAAATAAAAAAGATAAAAAAAAAAAATTGTGTTTTAAAAATTCACTTTATTAAAAAATTGAAAAAAGAAAAAAAAAATCATAAACATGTCAATTTTCAATCAACGTAAAGCTTTTTTATTTTGATTTTTTATGAAAAAACATTGCTGAAAATTAAATAACTGCGATTTTTCCTTAAAAGAACTTATTTTTAATAAGAATTCGGATCTATGGTAACTTTTCTAGGTGATTTTGATCTATGGCGAGTTTGTGAACTATGATGATGATGTTTGGATGGACTTTCGCTTCGTTCATAGGAATGGTGCGAAGAATGTGCATGTGCATGGTGGTGTCGTCTGGTCGGACTTGCTCGCTCGTTTGAACTAGATGATGAGTAAAATTCACTAGAGTAACCTTGGTTGTAGTTTGGTTGATAACTGTTCAAATTGGCTGGAAGTGGTTGAATATGAACTGGCACTATACCTTCATTGAATGAGCTAATTATTCTCTCAATTCTTGAGATTATTTCGTAGTCAGCAACTGCTAGCGAACTCGCATCCAAGCCCAGCATTCTCGCAACGACACCTCTAAAGTCGAGCAATTGTCTTTCTCTTTCGTCTCGCTTCTCTAATTCTTGTTTTAAATTTCGCAATTCCTGACTCAATGATTGCACGGTTGAATCAGACGATGTGCGAGTTTTGGATATCTCTGAGTTGGTTGAGTCCAACTGATCTCTTAATTTGGCTATTTTTAATGATTGTTTCTCTTTAATCGACTCAAGTTCGCTTATTTTGGAACTCAATCTTGAAATTTCTTTGTCTTGGTCCGAGGTTTTTCCTTTAAAACAATTCATGTCCAGTAACTGGGCTTTTAAGTCTTCATTTTCTCGTTTTAGATTGTTCAATTGATCTGTTAGTTTTTCCACTTTGAGCTTAAATTTTTTGCTCATCATCACGTGATCTTCTACTTCGCGCTCTAGAGCACACTTGTTGGCTCGTTCTTCTTCCAAAGCGGATAATTTTTTTCTCAATAGGTCCAAATGTAATTCCTTATTGTCCAGTTGTTCTTTCAAAGTTTTGCACTTACGCTGCAAATTATAAATGTTGGTTTGTTTGTCTTGGATGCAATCATTTTCCATTTTAACAAGTTGTTCCACTCTGGCCAAAATTAAGTCAATGTTCATGTCCAAACCAATATCAGCAGATATCTGACTTATTTTCAAAACATTGCCAATTCGCTCAAGGAATGATAAATACTTTTCAAAAATTTTTTTTAAAAATAATGAAAAATTTTTTAATGCTACTGTGCTGGACAAATGTCGCCAAAAATTCATAATTTACAAAAATAGATATTTATACTTTCTTTTCGAATAAAAAATATTCAATCTTCATTCAAACCTTTTTTTTTGGAGTTTTTGGTTAAGACAGTATTCCTAAGTCTGGTTTAAAATTTTAAAATGTCTATTTAAAATGATTCGGAAGAAGGAGATGAAAATAATAGTAATGAATTAATAAAAATATCGTTTCCATTTACGTCAGAAATACAGAATATTACGACTTAACATTCTAAAATTTTATTTATTTTAGATATTCTATTTTTTACTTAAAAATAAAACTCTGCAAAAGCTAAAATTTTAATTTTTTTCTAATTATTAAAAAAGCTTCTAAAAGCAACCCAAACTTGTTGAGTTTAGGACAACTTAATTAGCTGATTGTGAACAATCAATAGCTATAAATTTAAAATATCTAAACTCAATAGTTTGGAGTCTATATACGCCAAAACTCTGAAGGATTATGCACACTTCTTAAGCTCAAAATTTGATTCTATTAAAGTTTTTTAAATAGGAAATATTAAAGTATCCATTGATCAAATATTTGAAAAACAAACCATGGAACAAAATCAGAAAAATATTGTTAAATGTTGAATGAAATGAATGAGAAAGAGACAATCATTAGATATCTAAAAAAATAAGCAAATTTTGAATTTCAGAAATTAGAGCTTTTAAAAAGGTACCCAAAATAAAATTTTTAACTAAATAAAAATTCAAAAATAATCTATCAATTTATAATTACCATTAAAAAAAATTTGGCCAGCAAAGTGAACTAAATAAATTTTTTTTTCTAATTTTACTTTAACTCGATCTGATTTAAGATTGTCTCGCAAAGCTTCATTGGCACAGTACTCGCTGTCTAGACTTTTTAATTTATTTTCCAATTCGACGCTTCGACTTTCTCCTTTCTGGTACTTGGCCTCCAATTCTTTGTATAGATTTATCTGATCAGTCAATTGATTGGCAAGTTGCTGAATTTTTCCCTCCATTGAAGCAATCATGAGACCTCTATCTTTGCTGGAACTCATCAACAACTGAATCTTCTCTTTAATTTGATCCTCATTAGCCTCAACTTTGACAAAACTATCGCTCAATAAAGTGGAAACTTGTTCCTTGAAAGCTGTAAGGCAATTTTTGTTATAAAGTAAATCATATTCGTTTTGTTTTAAGTTGGCCGCTTGTGCTGAATAGACCGATTCTTTGGTCTCGAGTTCGGTTTTGGTCGCCTGCCATGCCGCTTGAATATTGCTAATTCTTTCTTTTAAAGTTTCAATTTCTTTTTCCAAAACCGAATTGGTAGTCAAAGCTGAGTCTCGTTCAGCTTTTAGATTATCCGCTGCAATTCTACTATTGATTGACTCCTTTTCTAATTTGTTTAGTTCGTCAACCATACGCTGGATTGTTTCTCGATTGGCCTTGTTCTCTGCTTCGCTAGTGGTGAACTGGTCACTTGTTGTGACCAGTTTTCCTTTTACCATAGAATTTTCATTGACAATATCTCCAATTTTTGTGATCAATAGCTCGAGGCCGGCGGCATTGCTGGTAATTTCAACTCCGGTAATAGATGTCACTTTGGTGGCTAATTCATTCAGCTTGCTCACTAAGGCCTCTGTTTTACGCTCCGCCTCTTCTCTTTCATTCATGTGAGTTCTTATTCTTGATTCAAGTTCGAGGATATTTTGCTGCAAGTCTTTATTGTCCTTTTGTAGAGTGTTAATAGTAATGCCTGACTTGCTGGCAACTTGCTCAAAACTGTTCATTTCATTCTCGAGTTCGCGGATTCGGTTTTTTTGGGCAACAATGAGTGCATTCATTGTGGAACTTTCGCTTTTCATTGTGTCCATTTCTCTTTTTAACTCATTGATCCTCTCATCTCTTGCTTGAACTTTAACTTTGCATTCCGCAAGCTATGATTTTTTTTTAGTTTAAAGTTTTTATAATTTTTTTTAGTTCATACTTCTGTGCTAACTGCCTCAAGCTTGTTTGCAGTTGAATCAAGTTCTCTTCGGATTATTTCAACTTGAGTTTTTTCGACTGTCAATACAGATTCGTACTGAAAAAAAAAAAAATTTTGTAAAATTTATTTTAAAACATTTTGAAAAAATAGAACAAAAAAACAGATTTTATTTTTAAAATTAAGAAAATGATTTTTTTGTTTTATGAATATTCAAAGGAATCTATCTATTTTGTAATGAAAATGAAGCTTAAAAAATTTATTAGAAAAAAAAATGTACTACTCAAACATGATATAAAATTAAAAAGCTATCACATATAAAACTCTAAATTTTGATTTCGAGTATTCAGATTTATATGAGATTCGAAGAAAACGCTATATTGAAAAATAAATTGAGCTCGTACAAATTAAATTAAATATTAAACAACAATCTAGGATTAAGAATTTTAAAGACAATAATTTTAAAGTTTTGATGAGATAAAAGTCAAGCTGAATATAAAAGCATTTTAAATTTTTGAACTCTAATAAATAAATTTAAATTTTTTTTCTAAAAGCCCGATTCTGTAAAATCTATTATCTAATATTAATTTATCACCTAATGAACACTCTTAACAAAATGAGTTTTTAAAATATTTTATTCCTGTTTTGCTCCAAAATTCATAGATCCTAAATTTAAAAAAAAAAAAAAATCATTTTCTGCCTGTAGTCTTTATTAAACATGAATAAATAATTTAAATTTAAATTAAAAATAATCAAATAAATTAATTTGCAAATTTTTGTCGTTACTCAAAATAAGGGCTAGAATTGTAAAGCATTACTAAATAAACAAATTTATTCATATTAAAGAATTTACTAAATTTACCGCCAAAATAGAATTAATATTAAACTATCAAATTAATTAGTATCCCTTAATACTAAAAAAATGATATTTCATAACAAAAAATTTTAAATTTTTCTCAAGGGTTGTGGTTTTATAATCAAGTCAGAAATCTCAGATGAACTGTAAGTGATTTCTTTTCCTTCAAAGAAAAAAAAGCACATCAGATTTTTAGAGATCCTTTAATTTTAATCCTTAATAATCTTATTTATTTTAGTCTTTAAAAATTGATTTACTTACTTTTTCGTTATTTTTAAGTCTCTCAAATTCGCGGTAAGTTGATAATTCTGATATCAATTTGTCTTTTTTTTCGATGTCATTTTTCATCATTTTCAGCTGATCTTGTAACTTAAAGAGCAAAATTTATATATTAGTCTAAAAAGTAATAAGAAACTATTTAAAACAAAGTTATATTTTTTTCCATTTTTTATTTTATTTAACTCTGAATTTGAAAAAATAACTTAATATTTTATTAAGATGGAACTAAATTTATTTTTGAGGTAATAGTTGATTTTTGAAGGTCCAAAATTTTAAGTCAACTTACATCGCCCATTTGTCTTTTGAATTCATTATCTGTGTTTCGCTGGTAAACAGTGGCTCCAAGCAAAGCTGTATTAGAATTTGCGTCTATCCAGTTGGTTGTGGATTGAGCAGTAGCCCGAGCTGAGGCCAGCGAATTCAGCAGCAATTCTCTATCAAGCACGTAACTAGACATAGCTAAAAATCTAAATGAAGTGTATTCAAAATAAGACTCATAGAGAAAATTTTTTTTAAAAATTAAACAAATAGCAACAAACAAATTTTTCGTTAACGCCTAGATTTATCCACTTATGAATAATAAAGATAAAAATATTCATTGAAATTTTGTATTGAAAATACGAAATTTTTTTTCTACAGAAACAATGAAGCAAAGGTGCATTTTGACTAAAAATTATATTTTTTCATCTAATTATTTTTGGTCTTGAATTTTATGGTGTTTTTTGTTACCATGGCAAAAAGAAAATATTTTGAAAAATTTGCTTTACATTCGGTATAAAGGCGACCGACCTCCGTCAAAAAGCAAATTTAAAAAGCCTTTTAGCAAATTTAAAATTACAAAATTAAGTGAATTTTGTTATTTACTTGATAGCTTATAAATCATTATACGAACACACAATGGATAACTTATGAAAAAATAAATCAAAAAAATTAAATCGGTTGCTAGTTATTTAATCGAAAATACTTAGGAGCTAAAATTAAATTTAAAATCGCTCTTTTAATCTCGTTTTTAAGCTTTATCCGAAAACATTTTTTAAATAAAGGATTTATTTTTTACTTAAAACAATGATTAATCAGCGAACAAATTATAGTCATGCAATTGATTCAAAATTATTCTCTATTTTTTTATTTAAATTAGCTATTTAGAAATAAAATTAAGTATTTCAATAAGTTGAAAATAGCTTTGAAAGTGCTTCACAGCTAAGTTTGCTTCAAAAGGAATTTTTTTCTAGTTTAAGGCGAAAAAAAAATTTATTCAAATTTAATTTAAGGGCTCTATTTTTTCGAAATATTTCAAAAAATAGCTCATTCAAATTCTTGGTATACTCTAAAAAAAATATAAAAAAATTTTTTATAAAAGTCTGGCGTACTCAAATTACTAAAAATATTATTTTCTTTACTTATTAAAAACCATTCAATATTTAAATTTAGATTTATATTTTTAAAAATATAGCTAATTTTTATTTTGTATTTTAAACATCTTACACGACAAGGAAAGTTGCTGTTGTTGCTTGAGCATTTTTTCGTAATCTTAGATTATAAATTCCATTAAATAGGTAAGCTGATTGGAAAACAGCTACACATAATTATTGCACACATATTTATTACACTCTTTTCCGAATATCTTGGGAATAAAAAAATTTTCCAAAACAACTCATAATTATTATTTTGCCTCTTTTATTTAATACAATTGAATTTTTCTTTTATGATCGAGTGACAGTTTATTATTTAAATTAAAAGCAAAAAAGTTAAATAGTTTTTTGTTACCATATTTAGAGGATGTAATTTGGTTTTTATTAATTTTTGGGAGTCTGTAAATAAAAAGCTTTTCTTTATTCACATCAATGATAATAAACAAAATAAAAAATAACTGGACTGGTAAATGTAGTAATTAATTAGTATTCTTTTTAAACAAACCCTAGTAAATAATTAATGGTTTATTTGTTGAGGAAAAAATTAAATAATCCGAAAATTTAAAAAAGCCAAAATTTCTGGACATATTTTTCTTTCGAATATTTTATATAAAAACAACTAAAAGAAAATAATTTCAATCTTTTCTTAAATCAAAAAATTTATAGCACGAGTTTTTCATTTACCGGGTGAAGACATAATTTCCGGAATTTTTCAAAAGGCCATAGCTCTTTCATTTCTAAAGAATGAAGGCTAAGATAATTTAGGAAGAGAGCTCAAAGTTTTACAAAGTTTATTTTTAAACTTTTTTCTATTTTATCATTTCTTCTAATTTTATCAATCTGACTTTTGACACCTTCAACTAGGGTCTGAATTGATGTAAGGCTGATCTCATGCAAACATTTATAAAGTGTATTTGCTTCCCTGCCATCCTCGTCAACTTTCCCTTTCAATATTGATTGAATTCGATTGAATTTTCGATCATAAAGTCCAATAACGATTCTGCGTAATGATAACTCGCCAAGTCGAGCCAGAATTTTTGTCTGAATGATACTTATTGATGAAGCGAAGCAATCTTCTGCTCAGACATTCATGGTAAACGATCTGATTAATTGCATTGCCACTTACAAAGATGTATGGCTCTGAGATTCCTTTCGCAGACAAAGTAACTCAGACTTCTGAAAAAATCTGCCTTCAGATTTGAAAAAATAAATCAAATCTGATATCAATTTGTCAAAATGCACACATATTTCAATTTCAAAAAAAATACAAAATTAAGCAAATTATTATTACACTATTATTAAAGATTGTCATTAAAGAAATGAGGAAGTTATGAAAACACAAACTTAGTCCGGAAAGTCTGTCTTCACACGTTATAAAAAAAATAACTTTAATTTCAATTTAACACATATTTTAACCATATTTGCAAATTTTACAAAGAATCGACTAAAATAGTACTATTGAATATTGGAAGAATTTGACTATCCACGAAAATAAAATGAATAAGTTTTGGAAAAAGATATCCGATGTTTTCAGAATGAAGTAGATTTTTATTATTTTGAAAATTTATTTTACAAAGCATTGGCTATGAGACCTGATTAATCAAAAAGAATAGTTGTACTCAATTTGATCGTATTATCAAATATTTTGAAACAAACAATAAAAAAAATTTTTAATTCGAAAAAATTAATCAAGTAATTTTATAATTTTTAATCTTTTAAAGATAAATTATCCTTCTTTAAGGAGAAGTAAAAATTTAAAAGTTTGCTAAATTGCAATTTTTTTACTTAAATTTTTTTTTCAAATATCAAAACAAACTGAACAAAATGACAGAATTAAAAAAAAAGTTTTGGAGGAGGATCGTGACTATAGAAAATTTTTCGAATCTCAAGTATTCTGAGACAAAAGAAATCAGGATTATGGAGCTTAGATTGAATCACTTTTTGATTTTATAAATGTCAGAAATTTATATATTCTCAAATTTCGTGATTTTTAAATTTTATATCAAATTTGGAAATTATTTTTTGAAAAGCTTTTATCCGAATAACTAGGGAGTGTAAAAAAAAGTATGTATTTTTTTTGAAATTGAACTTAAAATTAAAATAAACCAGGTACGGAAGTACCCAGTTAGACATTTTATAGAGATATTTTGAATCTTTAAAGATTCTTTAAAAAAACTTCTAAAATTTGGCCTATTTTGAAGAAAAGATAGAGAAATTTTAGAGATAAAAAAGTCTATTAATGTAAATAAAAAAGTCTTTAGGGTTTGAGATTTTTGTAGTTTCTTTCAGAATCTTTCTTTGAATTTCTTATTAAAGAAAATGATGAGATATTATTTGGTTTAAATTTTAATATTTTATTAAATTATTTTCTCGATTATTTTTTTTAGATTTAATAAAACTGATAAACGTAAATATTTTTAAATCATATATTTTAGGAAATAAATTCAAGTTAAAAAATTGAAAATATGATACTATTAGCGGTGCATCTAATTTTTAGATTATTTATATCAAGAACCATTCCTAATTAAACCAAAAAGCTTTTTAATTCTTACTTGATAAATAGTTTTGATAAATAGGAATGAATAAAGCCACATGCTAATTTGCTTACTTTGGATTGATAGAGGCTTCGTTTTTTTATTGATAGGTGCCACAGTTCACTTATTTATTTATTAATTTATCTATTTGTTTATCTGTATCGAGCTAATGCTCCTTCAGAACTTTTTTTTTTAAATATTTGGGCTGTTTCACCATTTAGGTTTTCAGCCTAGTTTTTTGATTAGACAAATAGAGATAATATGTTTAAAAAAAATAAGCATTGATCAAGTTTCTCTCTTAAAGAAAAAAAATAAAATAAAATAATACGAAATTGAATAAAAAATAAAAAAAGATCCTTCAGAACTTTATAACTTTCTTATAATTTATATTCAAGATACAGTTTAATTATTCACAAGCGGGCTCTCCCATTTAGAAGACAATAATTAAGTCATAATACGTACTTTTAAAAAGTCATAAGTTCAAAATTAACAAATATAATCTGTTAATACATTTAACCGATTTAAAATAAAATCTTTCAATTTAGAGTTTTTTTTTTTAAATAATAAACAAATTACCTTAAAATTTTAATTAATTAAATAAAGATTTTTTTCTATACAAAGCGGTTTAAAAGTCATTGACCTCAAGTCAAATCCAAGTCCTGACTTAGAATTTTTTCAAGCCTATTTGGAATTTAATTTAATTAACTTTGTTTTAAACTAGACCACCAAAATTACTGAATGAATAAAAATTCATGTGACTGTGATAATGACTGATAATGATCGTTTTGCCGTTCCAGGTAGTTATTTTGGCGGCCTAGTTAAACTCAATTGCACTGGAAATTTAAATCCAAGTCCGGACCTTTAAAAAATATTTTCTAGTCCTGTCTTCGAGTTCACTTAAGACTTATACCTTTTAAACAACTCTTTATTTTAATTTTTTTCAATGCTGTCTTGAAATTGTTTAACCCTTTGTTCATTGATTTTTAGATATTTTTATTAGAAAAAATGTTAATGAACCGTTCTGACGGCAAAACTTTTAATTTAACCAGAACCAGAACAAATTGCTAATTTATTTTTGGTAATACAAATTTTTTTTTAAAAACAATGTAATACAAAAAAAAAAAATAATGTATTTGTCTGTTATTTTCCATCTTTTCTGCGAAATTTCGGCTACCATAGATGTCTTTCTGGTAGGTCATCTCCGCAAGCTTGCTTGCTGTAGCTTATCTTAATATTTAAAACCCAAATGTGTGAAAAAAAGTAAAATTTTCATGCATATACTTACGATAACTAACTTTAATATTTGAATATAGTGCTTTTATAATTGTCCTAATCCATTTTTTTAGATCACATATATATAATATTTATTAATTTTTAAAACTTAAAAAAAAAATTTAATTAAAAAATTAAGAAAAGAAAAAAATATTTAAATTCATTGAAATTCATTCATTCAAGTTTTTCTTAAAGAAATGTTGTTTGTACAGTATGTCACAAAAAGTTAAAATCAAGTTGAAAAAAATAAAAATATTGTTTTCTTTGCATTTAAAAAAATCGTTAACTATGAATTTTTTTCAAATGATAGCTTTTTTAAAGTAAGACTACCCAAAAATCTGACAAAATAGAAAAAAAAATGGGTAAAAATAAAATAACTGATCAACAGAGATGGCAAACTCCATGTTTTTTTGAAAAATCAGACAAAGACTGAAAGAGAAATAGCCGAGTTAACGAAATAATGAACAAAAAAACAATCAAATAGAAAAAAAAGTTTGATTCTAACTTTTTGTGACATACTGTACAGAAATATTCATTAAATCATTTAATCAACACTTATTAAAAAATTCTTTAAAATCAATTTTTAATAAGAATTTTTCAAAATAATAAATAAAACAAATCAATCAATTAAATAATCAATAGTAATTTCTTTTATTTTTATTATTCTGGCAGCGGAGCAACAGGTAAAACCTTGTTCTTATTATTATTACAAAAAATGATTATGCAAAAAACATCAGCTTTCAATTTTTAAGCAATCGGCTAGTTTTGAACAAAAGATTTATGATTTTGTTTCTTAAATTGACAGCAAATGCCAACAAAAATTTAGAAAGAACAGGCTTAAGCAGGAATTTCATAAAAACTAAAAAATTAATTATAAGCGTCAACTTTTAATTTTAAATTGCTTAAAAAAGATTTTCTTTTTATTTAAAATATTAATTTTAACCGAAAATTAAACTTTGTATAGCGAATAGCACATTTAGCGATCATGGTTTACATCTTTATTATCTAAATCATTGAAAATTCCGTTCAATTATCTGAATTCGCCTTAATACATTAATATTTACGTTTGATTTTTTTGTATAAAAATTTGAAGACTTTATGGAGAAAAATGTACGATAACCTCTAAAAATTTCTCCAAAATTACTCTAAAGATCCTCAAAATTTAGTTGACTGGGTAATAAATAAAAGTAAAAAAAATTAAACCAGTCCTTTTGATAAATAAAGCTAATTATCCATCCATTCTGCTTAAACAATCTAAATAAATAAAGATTTAAAAACAATTATGAGTTATTAAAATTTATTTAAGAATAATTTCAAAAAATAAAGAATTCTCACAATTTCAAAAGAGTTTGATAGAATCATTCTTAATTATTTATTTTGTTACTCTAAAGTTCCATTTAAGTTATTTACTCTGATAACATTGAACAATGAAAAAATAATTAAATATTGGATAATTTTTGCCAAAATTTTTTTTTGAATTTTTATAGAATTAATTTTAAAAAAATCAATTCAATTCTTAATCTTTATTTAGATCGATAATTTTATCTAATATTTCGAAATGCAAGCTTTTTAAAATAGAAAATGGGCGATCAACGTTTGAAACTAAAATATTGTTTGGTCGGTAGTGAATCGGTTGGTAAAACTTGCTTTGCTAGACAATTAGATTCCAAGCCGTTTGAAGAAGAATACAATCCAACAATCGGTGTAGAATTGTTGATTTATTTATCTAGCTTTGATGGAATCGAAATTAAGTACCAAATATGGGACTCTTCTGGGAAAGAAAATAATTCAAATCTAGTAAACGAATATTGTAAAACTTCCAGTGGCATTCTGGCATTTTATGATATTTCCAGTGAAAATTCGTTTATCAACCTAAAAAACAAAATGGAATCGATAAAGTCTCTGATAGACAGTTTTCCTTCAGTAATAATTATAGGCAGCAAAACAGACTTAGGGGATCAAAGAGCAGTTTCGAAAGAGGATGCTGAATTGTTCGCAAGGGAAAATAATTTTTTGTTCACAGAAATATCCTTAAAATACTCTGCCAACGCAGCACAGGAAACCATCAGAAAGATTACAGAAAATGTAATGAGAAAAATTGATCTATTGAATGGCGAAAATTTTACATCCAGATCGTTTCTTTTACCTAGACTAGTCAATGAGAGCGCTAGCATGGTGAATACAGCTCGTTCTCAAAGAATCGATGCTATGTCGAATTCGGTGCTAGTTTCAAGTACAAATATTGTCAACAGATTAAGTGAAATTGAAAATCGAAAATTTATAGCTGACGTAAGGAGTCTTGTTTTAATTTTTTGGATAAAAAGTTAACACTGATTAAGCATAGATCATTAGACCGTGAAAAAAAATGGTCCTTTCAAATAATTTGATTTTAATCAAAGGCAAATTTTTCACTAAATTTAACTTTTACATTTTAGATTGTTTATAGGTGCGCCTTTTAAAGATGTTGACTTTTTATCATTTCTAATTTAATTAGTTATTTTTTTAAAATTATTTTAAATAATGTAGTTAATTGATCAAATGAAAATGCTCAAAGCTGATAATGAAAAGAAAGACAGACTCATTGGTAGATTGTCAAGTTTAAGGTATTTGTTTTTTTAAAACAAAAAATTTGAAAACAATTTTTAAATAGTGAAAAACAAAATTAAATACGAAAATCAAAAGTTACTTTACAAGTTTATCAAAAGACTAGTGTTCCTGTCTGTAAATGATTAATTAAAACTTTATTTTTTAATTACAAATTGCGAAAAGATATTAAAATAAAAAAAGTTTTAAATTTATTAAAAAAAAAAGTAAAATTAAAAAATTAAACAATTTAAAGTTTCAGTTAAACTTTTTTCTTAAATTAATAAAAATCAGATTGCTATTATTGAAAATTCAGAGCTTAAATTTAGTAAACTTCGATAATTAATTTTGAATAAAAAATCCAAAAGTTTTTGTTTGACTCAATCCGATCTCTTTTATTTCTTAAATTTTGAATAAAATTTTTAAGAAAAGTTTTATTATAATTATATAAAAAAACAACAGTTCAATAAGAGAATGATAGTATTCTGTTAAAGATTCATTTTTAAAAAGAAAACAAATTAATGAAGTATCTAACTTAATTGTTGATTAAGTCATTGAAGATTTGAATTTGAATTTTATCAGTTTAAATAGTGACGAATAAATTTTTCCTTGCCAATTTGAAAATTTCCTCTTATGAAAAGTAACACAAAATAGTAGAATTATAAAAATAAGACACTTTTTATTTTGAAAAAAGTTTATTTAAATTCTAAGCACCTTTCGGTATTTACAAGAATAGAATAGTAAAATTAAACTGGTTTTTTAATAAAAATTCCAGCCCTCAAGTAAATCACGAATCAACATTTTTTCAAAGATTAAAACTTTTTTTATAGAAATTAAAACCATACTGAAACTAAATTTAGCAACATATCAAACTTTCTTTCCAGTGTATTTTTAATTGATTTTAAAATAATTTTATAAAAATTTTTTTTTAAACTTTAATTCACACACACGATCAAAAAAAATTTTTTTTATGTCAGAAAAAAAGCAAAAAAAAAACTTAAAATTTAGTATTTTTTCTAAAAATATTCGATCTGTTGTCTAATTTATTTCTTTTGTTTTCGTTTAACAATTTTTGTTTAAAAATTTTAAACAGTAATTTTAGGAAATTGTTGTCAATAATTGAAATAAAGCTAAGATTCAATTTAATTAATCATAATTTTCTACAGTTTTTGCTCCAAACTTCACCTCCGCCAATGTCATCTAATATTATTTTTGAAAAATCAACATTTAATTTTTCTATTCTCAATAATATTGTGTAGGTGGAAAAATTTCAAACATTTGAGTTCACTTAAGAATCAAGTTAATCAATAATTTATTGAAAATATTGCGTAAATAAACGTGATCTGATCGAAGATCTAAAAAATCAAGTTTGTTTTTATTTAATTTTAGATTTTTAGCTAAATAAAAAACATCTATCAAAAATAATTATAGTTTATCAGATTTGAATAGGGAATTTTTCCTCATTATATTAAATATAAAATTCTAATATTTAAATAATAAAATGAGTTTTTAATTAGTACTTTTAAAATTGTTTTTCACTAGGTTCCATAATTTTTTATTCAATCCTAAAATTTTCATAGATAAACCATTAGTTCTTTATTATTTTTTAACAAAAATTTTCTGAAATTAAATTTTATATTATGAATATTTTTAATTGGATTCATTAATTCTTATAAGATTGATTAGTTCAAACTTTAAAAGTAAAATACTTTGAATTTTTAGGGAACCGAAGACTGAACGCCACGAAGAAAATTATGAAGTATCTTTTAGACTGCAATCCGTAGTTTGAAAATTTTAATTTGATTTGAAAGTTTGAAAGATTTCTAAACATAGAAAGAAACGCTTTTGATTCTGTAAAAAAAGACTTGGAGACTAAATATGAAACAGTATCTTTTCAGGTAATTTTCTTATTCAGCATCGTTCAAGTAAATTAAAAACTGGGATTTTTTTAGCTATCAGAAGAGAAAGCAAAGGTTTCTGTAAAAGATGAAAAAATAATTGAACAAAAAAATGAAATTGATCGTCTAAAAATCAAAATAGAAGATTTACGGAAAGAAAGTGATGAAAAGTCGGCAAAATTATCTCAATTTGAAAATGATTTGGTTAGCTATGAAAATGTTCGTAACAAGTCAACCATTACAATTAATGTCTTGCAAAATGATAACAAAGAATTGCAGTCCAAGATTCTCGAGCTGGAATCAAAAAATAGGTATTTTATTCAATAAGAAAAAAAATATTCTTAACATTTTACAGAGAGATACTAATGGAGAAAGAAGAATTGGAAGCTAAATTAAAAAAAAACAACGATCAAATTAGTTTAATACTTAGTACAGTTGAATTGTCCGAAAGCGAAAATTTTGAATCGATTGCTGAAAAAGTAGTTTCTAAAGAAATAAAAAGTGGTCAAAAATTTAAATTATTAATTAAGTTAAAATCAATGAGAACCGAAAGTTTGATCAGTAAAGGAAAAAATGAAGAATTCAACCATTTATACACATTCATCGAAACTGAAAATAACTTAAACAAGCAATTAATTTCAGATCTTAAAAATCAAATTCGTATTCTAGAATCACAAATACTTGAGTATAAAGTATCTACTGATAATCTTCGAGCTGTAAATTATACTTTCTTTTTTTTTAAACTAAAACTTTTAAAAGATTTTTGAGATAATTTTATCAATTAAAGGAAAAAGATGCAGCAATATCGTCCAAAGAAATAATTGAGCAAAAAATGGAAGAATTAAAAGAAAAGACCAACAATACCCAGCAAGTCTGGCTATCCGTAAGCAAGAAACTTGACTTGGAGGAACAAAAATGTGTCGAAAATGAATCCAAACTAAAAGATTTGGAAAAAAAGATATCTGAACAACAAGCTGAATTTAAAGCCTTTATAGAGGAGGTTGCCGCTCTGCTATCTGATGATTATTTTCAAGTTGAATCAAATAAACATGAAATTAAAGAAAAAATTAAACTTTTGATGCTATCGAGCAAGCACAGAGGCTTAGTAATCTCTTGAAGTCTTTTTATTATCAAAATAAAATTTTAATATTTTTTATAGATGATTGGATCACTTGAAGAAAAAATTAAAATTCTAAGTCACGATCTTAAGGCTGAAGCGGAGCAAAAATTAGGCATTAAATTTCACTTGGATTCGAACCAAACTATTTTAAAAGCTTTGGAAGATAGAGTTTTAGATTTAGAATCAAAATTGAGTGAAAAAGAAGCAAAAATTGAATCACTTTTAGTTGAAAGAGAAAAAGTTTAATTTTAACAAGTTAAAATTTGAATTAATTTTAAATTTAATTGAAAAAGATTGTTAAAGTTGTAGAGAGCTTGGCAAATTCATTCGAAATTCCACCTGAAAATATAATCAATTCAATTCCAAGTCTTGACAAATGTATAGATATAATTTTGTATAAAATAAACACAAAAAAAACAACTCCAGAGCCAGTTAATGTTGAAAAATTTAGCAATGAGGAAAAAATTAATTCCCTACGTGAACAATTAAACAATAAGGATATTCATTTGGAACTTTTGCGAAAAAAATTGGCTGATTTAGAAGAAGAAAAATTTGGTCGGAGTGAAATCCGAACTGAATATGACAAAATGGTCACTAATAGTAAAAAATTAAAGATTAAAATTGAAAGGTTAAATGAAGAACTAGCTAATTGTAAGAGTGAAAATTTACACTTGAAATCTCATTTAATGGATATTAATAATCTTAAGGTAATTTTTTTAAGTCAGAATTCAACAAATTTTTAATTTTTTTAAGTTTCAAATTACGACCAAAGATTCAGAAATTGATAAACAGAAAATCAAAATTGCTGAATTAGAAAGTGCCTGTGACAGTTATATGATAAGGATTGGAAATTTAAAAGAAGATGTTGATTCGACCACAAGCCATCTAGATCAAACTAAATCATCTTCTGATAATTCAATTAAAGCATTGAGTGATGAACTTAGATCAGTCAGAATTGAATATAACAAGACAAAAACAAGAGAACATCAAGTAGATTTTTTTCAAATTTTTTTTCAAAATGAATACAAAAAGTTTATTTTTTAGCTTCTTGATTTCAGGAACGTAGTTGCCAAAAAAGTTGGTCTTGAAATGAATTCATTGAGTGTGCCAGATTATGAGATAATTGCCAGAATTGAATACTTTGTCAATGATCGTATTCACTTGATTTCTCATCATCCACCTTTAATAAATAATGTTCAATTTTGAAGTTTCATGTTCATTTTTTCAGCCTTAATTCAACATAATTAAATTTTTTTTTAATTAAATTTTAAATCCTGATAAAATTTAAAAAGTGAATAAAAATTTAAGAAAAAAGCAAGATTTCAATAACAGTAGTTTCTAATTTAGATAAAATAAATAAAAATGATGGAATTATTTTTTTCAAGAATTTTCACCAGAAGAAGTAGTCTTTGCTTCAACCAGAGTTATTGTGAGTCGAAATTTTGTCGCCTTGTGTTTTACGTCTTCTATTTTTTGAGTTTGGGATAATGCCGTCTTAGATTGTGACTACGGCTGATCTCATAGCTTTTAAAAAATGTCCCAATTCACCCTGTTCAAACCTTTGCTAATTTAAATTGCTTGGAAACTCGTTTATATTTGTTCTATCCAAATTATAAAAATATCGATTAACAATTATAATCACAAAAATTTTAAATTGTCAATTTGCATACAAACATTTTCAAAATTTATAAATTAAACTTTATTTTTACAAATTGGCAAGATTTTTATTTCATGAATACATTTTTTACTTTAAATTTAAATGGTATTTTTTTAAATACCAATTGTAAAATGTTAGGTATAGAAATGCTAATGCAATTTATTTACATAATTTGTAAATTGATAGAAAAAAAATCAATAAATAAAAACATAATAGTTTAAACGTCCCTAATAAAATTCGGCATATGTTTTTGACTTACCTCTAAACTATTAAAAAGTACCTCTAAAATATAACAATTTACCTCTAATTTATTAAAACATAAGCTAAATTGTTATTTATAAGCTATTTTAATAAAAAAACTCTATTCTAATAAAAAAGTATCTAAATTAGTAAACTAGCAGATATTTTATTAAAAAAAATCTAATTAAAGAAAAAAAATGTTAATTAAAGAAAAAATAAAAAGCTAATTAGAGAAAAAAAAGAAAGTAATATTACGAAAGAAAGTATATACAAATAACGTTTCATACGCATTTCTGAGTTACAAACTCGACAATACTTTTTCGTTTCATCAACACGAATTCTTTTCGACGGTTGAGGAGCTATTTCAGACTCATCGTCCTCATTATCTGATTCAATGCCTTTTGCAGGTTCATTTGATGCATTTGTTTCATTTTTCTGACGTTGTAAACACGATACATTTTTCTTCGGTGCCCCCCTTTTTCTGTTCGATTCAATTGGTAAATCCATTGCTACTAAGTCAAAGCTACATTTTTTCAATCTTGCACAAGTAGCTATTTGATGATCACAATGATAGTCTTTAAGACCAAACCAGCAAGTACACGATGATTCTCTCCAATTTAGGTCGACTTCGATACGGTTAATTGAAAAGATACATTTGATCATTGCATCGAAAGAAGTCCAATTTTTTTCAGTTAACGCTTTTTCGAAAGCTTTGCACTCTTCTTTTGTGATATCATTTTTTTTGGTATTCATAACGTAATAATATTTTGAATAATTAACAGAGTTTAATTAATAAAATATATGTTTTTTTAATTGATTAGCTTTTTTTTTTAATAATTAGCTGCAGTTTTCATTTATTAGCGGGTTTTTAATATTTAGATCAGTTGTTTTAGATTTAGAAGTCTCTTTAATTTATTAAAGGTGAACTTTTAATATTAGAGGTAAGTTTTTATATTTTAGAGGTATTTTTTAATAATATAGAGGTAAGCAAAGAATTTATGCGATAAAATTCCAAGTCATTAAAAAAGAGTCCGAGCAAGAGACTTTTATTTTTCTTTTAAACTTTTACTCATACTAGAGTGCCACAATAACTACCTGGAACGGTTAAAGGAACATCTGGCCGTGATTCTGACTGAAGAATTGCCGATGCGATGGATTTGACTCAGTTCAATCAAAGAAAACTTTATTTTTTAATAAAAAATTAATCAAAAAAAAATCATAGAAATCTTAAATTAATCTAAAGCTATAAATATTTTTTATTTATTTATAAAATGAATGTTTAATAATTTTATATTAAAAAAAATTGATTATTATATCGGTTTAACCATAGTTGTTTAATAATTGAAAGTCCAAGTCCGGACTTTATATTTTTTATCATAAAAAATACAAGGCAAGCATTTGAATAGTTGACTTGAGTCTTTTTTTAAATTTTAAATTTTTGAACGATCAATTTTCAGAAATAAATATTCTCTTTAGTATTAACCCTTAAAAATTTTATATTCTTTCAAGTTTATTTCCTAAATAATTCACATTGATATTCTAATTTTTTCTAACTTTTAAAATCTAAATCATACTTAAAATATTACACATTTCTAATTCTAAAAAAAATGAATAGAATTTCATAAATATCATAATAAAACTTTAAGTTCATGAACATGATCACATTATCGAAAGTTAATTGATTAAAATCTTAATCAAAATGATTTAATCATCTTTTTTTAATTGTTTTCAATAAACATTAAATCTTTATCATTTAAATTTTATTCTTATCGATCTTTAATTGATTCTTCTAAAATATTTTTAAAAGATTTTAAAATAAAATTTAAAACCCACATTGAGGTATCCAAATAATGGGTCTAAATGATATTTTTTTGAACTCTTTATCAATATTTACGCTTTATTTCATTTATTTCAGATTATTACTATATTGTCTTTTTAATTTCAGTTAATTAAGAAAAAAATAGAAAAAACTGAAAAAATTTATAATTTTATTTATTTCAAAATTTACATCTTGTAACGTAATTATCGATATTTACGTATTATCAAAAAAACGATAACATATAAGTATTTGAAAGAATTTGAAATAAATTTCCCTCATATCAACCGAATTTACCCATTCTGATTCAAAAATAGCTATGAACGCATCAATGACAAGATCTTTTTTGGAGCATTTTTTAGAAAACAGATTCCAGTTAGAAATGATTGATATATTAAACATTTTTATTCAATTTTATTTCAAATTCTCTAAACTAAAAATTGTATAATATATTAAATTATTTTAAATTAAAATAAATTTAAATAAACAAAAACTAATTAATTTAAACTTATTAAGTAAACATTATTTGCCAATAATAGAATTTTTATTTTTTCAACAAAAAATAACGAGTCTCAACAGAAAATAATTATTATCGAAGTACAGGTAATTAACAGCCATAAACAAATAAATAAGTAAGAAATCTTAAATATTTTGATTGTAAATTAAGAAAAGCAAGAAACTTAATTTGAAATTCTAAATTAAGATACAATTTAATCAAAAATAATCAATTGATCGGAATTTCTTTTTATGAAACATTATTTGTTTTAACTTTAGAGACTTAAAGAAAAATGAACAATTCAAAATCTGGATTTTTAAATGATGTATTGGAAGTTTTGTATGAAAATTCACAATCTCTTAGAAAACGGATAGCAATTTGTAAAATTTCAATGAAATGAAATATTAATTATATTGATAAAATTTGAAAAAATACAATTTTATCAAATATTTTGCTTAAAATAAAATTTGAAGATTAGTTTATTTTTTTTATTTTTTTTAAGTCAAATTATTATTTTTAAATTATTATTAAATTTTTTCAAAAATTGTAGATTAGGTCTTTTATTAAAATAACCAAGATTGTTCATATTTTTATTTTTAAATTAAATGAAAAATAAGGTGCAGATAAATTGACAAGCGAGACTGGTATGAAATAATATGATTTTTGATTAGAGTTTCATCAAAAAACATTTTATTTAATTAAAAATATTGGTAACTGAAGCACCTTCGATTTATGCAAAATAATTCATAATATTTTGTTAAAATCATATAAAAGTTTTTTGTTCTATTGTTTCATTACTTGTTCTGCAAATGAAACCAAGTGAAACAACTCTTGTTTCACCTTATGTGAAATTTTTCAAAATCTCTGCACATCAATTATTTATTAATATTACTTTTAAAAAACGTGCAATTCGGAAATTAAAATTTTTATGGATGGTTAGATAATAATCCAGGGCCTTTTTTATTTTTTCAATTTTTTTTGAATAAAGTGAATAAATTTTAATCAACTGAATTAATAATTTAATAACTGTCAGTCAAAAATTATTAAAAATTCAAAGTGGTTATTTAACCTATATTTGATTAAAAACAAAAATTAAAAAAAAAAATAATTTTATCCGAATGAATAGATAAATAAATGTTATTCTGATCCTCCAGCTGCAGCTGCTTCCGGATTGACAATGTTTGCCAAGAACATAATCACAAAAAATGGTACTATATACATCCAATATTTAGAGAAAAAAGATTGATTCTCAGCTTGAGAACCTTTTTCTTTTTGCTCTTTTTCCAATCTAATTTTGTCCAAGTATGTCTCAGTGTCTGGTTGCTGCGCTTGTTTAATGCCTTGAACGCTGACGAAAAATGCCAAATGATCTGGAATTGAAGTAATTTTTTCCTTCAGACCAAGTTGAGCTGTTTTAATTGACAAACTATTCAATTCATTGTTAATTGAAGTATGAAGCGTTAAATTTAATAGAAAACCAGCATTAGCCAAAGCCTTCGTAAAGATAAATGATGATGCCTTGCATTCGTAGATCGGATACTTTCTGCACAACCTGAGTCTAAATATCGAGTTATCACTGTCAAGAACTGATTTTAGCTTTTGAAAGATTTCGCCATCTAATGATTGTGATTCAATACGACTCCAAAAAATGTTTCCACTCTTTTCTAGTCGCAAATCTTCTTCGTTTAAGCTTTGAATTTGAGCTGAATTTTGATTTTGTTTTAGCAGTCGAAGATTTACTTGACCAATTTCTCGGAATTCTGAATCGTCTATAGATTGTTCAATATAATACAAATCACTATCATTCAATGACGAATCTGACTTTATTAGAGATAATTGTACAAGAAACACAACCACATTTAAGTATTTAAACTCCATTTTTTAAAATTTATCCAAAATTTTATGTAAATTTAGGATTTTTTTAGTTTTAATTTTTCATATCGAACAACTATATTTTTGATATTTTTTCAAAGAATTTATGCAATATTAAGTTAACAAAATTTTTTTGATTTCAATAATTTGATGTAAAAATTTTCAAATTTGTGCTTTTTTTTCATTTAATCTGATAAAAAATTAATTCAAAATTATCCTTTAATTTTGCGAATTTTTATTTAAAAAAACAGAGTTATAAACAAATTAGAGAAAAAATAAAATTTAGGATATGTATCATAATTTAGAATAGTTTTTTAAAAAATGTTAGCAAAATATGTGAAAAATTATCTAGTGATGCAGTGAAACAGCATTTTGAATTTAAAATGTATCATGCTGTACTTTGGCTTCTTAAATCGTTCATTCCCTATGAAGCTTTTTTAAGGTATTTGATTTTATGCTTTATCATAAAGTTGAAAAAACTTGAATGTCATGCTTGATTGTATTTTTTTTCAAAACAAAATTTCTCCAAGTTAAATTCAAATTAAATGTATAAAAACAAGTTCGTGGCTTAAAACTGATGAGCATTATACAATAGAATTTTATTTTACCATAAAAAAAATATTTTTTTAAATTTAGATTCTAGATTTAAAATGTTCTTAAAAAAGAAAAAAGTTAAACCCGCAGAGAGGGAAAAGTAAGTTTCAAAAATACTCACTTAAATTGAAATTGAAATTTAATTTTCCAGGGAAAAAGAAGTCAACTCTTTTATCAATACGATTAAATCGAAATTGTCCAAGAAAAATGTGGAAAAAGAAAAAAAAATCTCTTTTTTCAAATTGGTAAAATTCGTCTATTTTAATTGAAAAAACAACCCTATTAAGTTTAAATTAAGTTGACCTATTCTGACTGGATCGATAGATTGATTATGGTCGTTGGTCTTGCAGCAGCATTGGGCGCCGCAGTTGTTTATCCATTTATGTTTTTGTTATACGGGGAAGTTGCTAAAACATTAGTTAATTACGGAAGGGGTAATAATAATTCTAAATATTCTAATTCGAGCACAAATTTAGTATTTAGCTCAACGAGTAAAACAATTAATGTGACAGGAGATAAATGTGCAGTTGAAAACCAAGAACAAAAGGATTATGACAATAAGATTAGTGAAATAGTCAACTATTATATCCTTCTAGGCTTCGCTACCTTGATTCTTGAATATTTGGCACATGTCACATGGAACAGTGCAAGTGAAAGACAAATCAAAAAATTGAGGTACATAAATTTTTTATCTTTTGCAAGAAAAGTCATTTTTTTTCAAAGAAACAAACTCTATGAAACCATAGTTCGTCAAGATATGGGTTTTTTCGACCAGGCATCATCAGGTGAACTAAATTCAGTTCTAAACAGGTAATTTATTTAATTCTAGTTAATTTAGCTATAAAACATTTAAAAATGAATTTTTTTAAAAAAAGTAATATAGAAAGTGTTAAAGTTGGCATAAGCTTTAAAGTAAGTGATTTTGTTTGCATGTTATCCAGAGGTATAGCTTGCACAATAATGGCTTTGGTAAAAGCCTGGAAATTTACAATTGTGTTTTTTGCGTTAATTCCGTTCATGATTCTTTCAACAGCATTAATGGTTGTTTCGGTCAGAAAATATACAGTGGCAGAATTCAAAGCATATGGAACAGCAGGTGGGATCGCCCAAGAGGCGTTAAGCTCAATAAGAACAGTGCTAGCGTTTGGCTTGACTAAGAATTCAATCGGGAGCTATTCAAAAAATTTGGATGATGCCGAAAAAATGGCCAAAAAAAAAGGTTTTGTTAGCGGAATTTTCGGCGGTCTTTCAGGTGGGCTGTTGACGTTTTGTTTCGGAGTAGGAATTATATACGGAGTCTATTTGTATCGTCTAGATTGTATTGAATACAACCCTGGTGCTATAATACAATCTTTTTTTCTAGTAATCACCAGCACATTTTCGATAGGCCAAGCGCTGCCATATCTAAAAGAACTGGCAGAAGCTAAAGGTTCGGCAATTAAAATATTTGAAATTCTTGAAACCAAGTCAAAAATTGATGCATTTGATTCTAATGGTCAAAAATTAAATCAAATAAATGGAGAAATCGAATTTAAAGATGTTCATTTTAGCTATCCAAGTAGACCTGAAGCCAAAATTTTAAAAGGATTGAGTCTGAAGATTCCCGCAGGCAAAACTGTTGCCCTAGTTGGATCTAGTGGCGGTGGAAAGTCAACTGTTATATCTCTGCTTCAAAAATTCTACTTACCACAATCTGGTCACATTTCTCTGGATGGTCGTCAGATAGATGAATTGAACCTTAGTTGGTTTAGGGAACAAATGGCTTTGGTATCTCAAGAACCTATTTTGTTCACATCCACAATAAAGGAAAATATTCGACTCGGTCGACTGGACGCCTCTGACGCTGAGATTGAAGAAGCAGCTAAAAATGCAAATGCACATAATTTTATCATGAATACAACTAAAAAATATGAAACATTAGTAGGTGAAAGGGGCTCTCAATTGTCAGGTGGACAAAAACAAAGAATAGCAATAGGTAATTTTATAATCAAATATTTGAATATTTTTAATTTAAGCAAAAATTTTTTTATATCATAAAAATTAAAAATTCCAAGGAATAAGAACTCAACTATAGAATTAAGAGTAAATTGTAGTATTTTATTGTTTGTACTATCAGTTTTATGAATTTAAGCACACAAGTTTTTTTATTTATATCTTACTAAGATTTTTGTCATTTTATATTGTTGTAATTCAAATTCAAATTTAAGAAAATACTATTCTTACATTTTAACAATCTGTAAAAACTGCCTTTAATAGTTTTGAATTTAAGTAAAAAATAACGAAAGATTAAACATTTATTAGTTTCCGAGTCAGTTTTTAGAGCATTTAAAGTTTTTTCAAATTAAAATAAGAATTTTTATTTTTATAATTTTCCACTAATTTTATGCATTTTTTAGAATTTCTGAAATGAAAGATTTTTTGAAAAAGGATCATTAATATGCAGCCATGTCACATATACAAATTAAACACAAACGAGGAAATTTCAAAAAATAAACGTTTTGAAAATTGATAACAAAGCAAAAACCCTACGGTTTCAGAATTAAGAAATTTATTCTTAATAAATTTTAAGCACAGCTCGACTAAAATTTAAGTAGTCTCTCAGTTTAATTAATTGATAAATTACGGTTTTAGTGGACCTTGGCTAGTTTTTTAAAAAGTTGTAAAAGTCATTTGTAATGATATTGTACTAGAGAATCAATGTGATTTTAAAGTTAAAAAGAAGAGAAAAGGAAAAGCCTATTCCACTCACAGATAAAAAATAAACTTAACTTTTATTTAATTTTTTCCAAAACATGTTTTATAAATTAAAAATTAAATAATAAAATTTAAAAAAATACAGCGCTTTTATAAAAGATGCAGAATGGGCTTAATTACGTAATTTTACATTAATTTTAGTAAGCTTACGTAATCGAAACCCTGTTTTAAAAATTTTGACTTTTAAGATTAATTATTTACGACCAATTTCATGTTCTTCGTCAATTTTTTTTTTTAATAATTGATATTCTAATTAATGAAATTTTTCGCTTAAAGATATTTTGATTTAAAGTTTTGTTTAAATCTTGAGATTATTTAAATTTTTTTTTTTCATTTTTAAATTATTCGATGATTTATATTTTCGTTACAAAATTTTACCAAAAATTGTGTAATTTTACGTAAAATTAAGAAACGGTAAGGAATGAAAAATTTTTGAATTTTTTATGATAGAATTAATTAATTAATAATTTTGAAAAAGAAGCCAATTTTTCATTTTTCTTACCATAAACCTCATTTTTTTGACTGTAAGCATTTAGGAACGTTTTTACTCAAAGTTACGTATTTTATTGTAAGCTTACGTGATTTTTCATTAAATTACATATCCTTTCCGACTAATATTCACGTAAGTTTTTGTAAGCTTACGATTTTTCTTCAAGGCTCATTTAATATTTTAAGGCTTATTTTTTTCAGGCGTTTTACAAAACATTTTGTTTGCGTAATTTTATATTTTAGAATTAATTTTAAAACAACTTCAATATTAACAAAGCAATTTTTAAAAATAAAAATCAATGTACAAAAAGCCGCCAAATATATGATTCTAAAATTTGACATTTTATCTCGAAAATTAATTAGTCAGCCCTATTTTTAAGCTTTTCAAATCACCAATTAACTAATTTCTTTTATTGAAATTAAAACTCAATTTATTTGTTTAGGACATATTTTAATTTACTTTCGATAAATTATCAATTAAAAAAAAGTTTATTAAAAAAAATTAAAATTTGAATTTTTTTCGTAAAAACTATTGCTGTTGAACTTAAATGAATATTCGAAAATAATCAAATGGTTTAAAATTCAAACTTATATCCATGATCTAAAAATTTTCTTTTTGTTCAGCAAGAGCTCTTATTCGAAATCCGAAAATTTTACTTTTGGATGAGGCTACATCAGCTCTTGATTATGAAAGTGAACGGATTGTTCAAGAAGCATTGGATAAGGCTAAAATTGGAAGAACAACCATCATAATAGCTCATAGACTGAGCACAATTCAAAATGCAGACATAATCGCTTACATCTCGAATGGTCAGCTTTTGGAAATTGGCACACATGACCAGTTAATGGAGTCAAAAGGCTTCTACTATGATCTAGTTCAATCTCAGACTCAGAATCCAATCAACAAAGTAATCGAATCTGGACCAAAAAATAAAAAAAATGACTCTGACTCTAGCAGCGATTTTGATAGTGATGAAGAAAACGGAGAAAAGAATAGGAGAAAAAGTTTGGCATCAATAGATGATAAAAAAGAAGGCAAAAAAAAGAAGAAATTTCGACCAAAAAAATTATTTTATTATGAAAAAAAGCTTCTGAAGATGCAAAAACCAGAGCTAATTTGGATTATAATCGGTGTCCTAGGATCAATGTGTGTCGGTATAGTGTTTCCATTGACAGGTTTAGTTTTTTCGAATATATACAATGTATTTCAAAGTCCTTGGGATGATCAAATAAAAGAAAGTCTTAAATACATGGGAATTTTGTTTGGTATTGCTTTGGCTAATTTAGTTGCCAATTTGGCTTATAATTATTCGATTTCACTTGCTGGAGCTCGTTTGACGAGAAGAGTTCGGGTGCACATGTTCGAGTCGATGATGAGGCAAGAAATCGGATTTCATGATTTGGACGAGAACAGATCAAGTATTTTGGCAACACAATTATCCATGACTGCTCCATTTTGTAAAGGCTTGTCATCTGATAAATTGGGAATTTTGTCACAGGGCATTGCTGGAATAGGTTTTTCAGTTATATTTGGTTTGGTAGTCAACTGGAAGTTAGCTTTGGTCATGCTTATTTTTGTTCCGATCACTTTTACTAGTGGAATTATAGTTGGTCGCTCGTCGACCAGTAACAAAGTCAAAGGAAAATCGTCTAATGAAGAAGGTGGAAGAATTACTATAGAAACTATTGAAAACATAAAGACTGTTATTAGTTTAGGCAGAGAGAAACATTTTATTGCAGAGTTCAATGGAATTTTTGAAAAACGTATCAAAAAAACTCTCTTAATGTTTCATGTAACTGCTCTGTTTTATGGTATTTTGAACAGTTTATTGTTTTTTATCCAAGCTACAGGGTTCAGCTTTGGCTATTATCTTATCAAAAATGATGGTTTGGTTACGGCTGATTTGTATAAAATTTATGCTTCTATCACATTTTCCTCAATGATTTTGGGAAGGGCTTTTGCTACACTACCAGATCAAAAAAAAAGTCAATCAGCAGCTAAAACAGCATTTAAAATTATCAATAGAAAGTCAAAAATAGATGCACTGAGCGAAGAAGGCCTAAAGCCCAACGGTGTAGTGGGAAATATTCGCTTTGAAAATGTTCATTTCAGATATCCAACAAGACCGCATATAAAAATTCTAAATGGCCTTAATTTGGAGATTAAAAATGGTCAAACAAATGCTCTAGTGGGACCTTCCGGTTGTGGAAAAAGCACAACTATATCTCTTTTACTTAGATTTTATGATGTAGAGAGTGGAGTCGTATACTTGGATGACATCGATATTCGAAAATTGAACATCAATTGGCTTAGATCAAAAATTGGCCTTGTATCTCAAGAACCGACATTGTTTAATACTTCCATATTGGAAAACATCAAAATGGGCGACATTCAACGAGATAGTGTAAGCGTTTAATTTAAAATTTTACTTAGAATAAAAAGATGTCCATTTTTTTGTTAGATAAACATAAGTGAAGTTATTAGTGCAGCTACGGATGCAAATATTCATGATAAAATTCAGAACTTACCAGAGGTAGGCAATTTTTTTTAATTATGGGAGATGTAAAGTGAATTTTTGTTCTAGAAATATGACACAACTGTTGGATCTAAAGGGGGTCAATTGAGTGGTGGTGAGAAACAAAGGGTGGCCATAGCCAGAGCGCTAATACGAAACCCGAGAATTTTATTACTTGACGAAGCAACGTCGGCTTTGGTAAAAATAGATAATTGTTTAAGTATTTATTTTGATTTATTTTTTAAAGGATAATCAATCAGAACACATTGTTCAAGATGCTTTGGACAAGGCTCAAGTAGGAAGAACTTGCATAGTCATAGCTCATAGATTGAGTACCATCCAAAATTCAAATAAGATTTGTGTGGTAAAAGATGGCATTGTGCTCGAAGAAGGAACTCATTCCGATTTAATGCAAAAAAAACAATTTTATTTTAATCTTCAAAATCAGACCAAAAAAAATTAATCGACGATAAAACTAGCTCCGGAATTTAATTCATTTTTTAAATCCTCTAGAATCTAGATTTATTCTGTAAATAATTTATAATGGATAAAAAATTATCTTTATAAATACAAGTCAATACAAAAATACTTTTTTTAATTTTTTTATAAGCAATTTTTATTTTTTCCGAGATAAAATCAAATTTTCTTTAAAAGTTATTTTAATAAAATTTTAAAATAAATTAGCCACATTTGTTTGAGTTTTAATAAAAAAAAAAAAAAAGTTAAAAAAGCTAAATAAATAGTAGATAAAAAATTACATAAAAACTTAGTTTAATCAAATGAAAAACAAACTCAATTTCAATTTTTCTTTAACTAAAAAATTAAATGAGTCGAATTTCAGAAGATTTCTGATTATTTAAGTAATTTGTAAATTGAATTTATTTGAATTATAAAAATTGAATTAAACATAAAAGTTTGAGATAATATTTTTAATTTGAAAAATTATCAGCCAGAAATTTAAGTTCAATAAATTTATTCCGGCTTAGTGGTGGTAATCTATTATTGCTTAATCAAATCTTGATATTAAATATTTTGATTTGTAATTGATCATCTATCTACAAGCTATCTCCTTAAAATAATCTTTAGTAATTTTTGTTTATTTAATAAATTTTTGTTTAATCTTAATTTATATTTTTTAAGACCTTTAAACGGAAATCATCTTATAATTGATTTAAATTTATAATGATCGATTATTTC
Organism: Brachionus manjavacas; assembly: GCA_019054805.1. Classification (NCBI taxonomy): domain Eukaryota; kingdom Metazoa; phylum Rotifera; class Eurotatoria; order Ploima; family Brachionidae; genus Brachionus; species Brachionus manjavacas. The sequence goes on along the minus strand of JAHQIY010000003.1, from coordinate 6,636,663 downwards.
ATCAAGTTTATATAACAAATCATCGGATTAATCATTCAAAGCTTTTACAAATCAAGCCTTTAAGTACAAATTTTTCCTAGTCACTTGATCCAAATAAGTGTTTTTTTTTGTTAGGAATCGAATGAGAACAATAAGCAAAGATTTTATAAAAAAATTTTAATTTTTTTCCTATGTCTAGTCTTAAAGAATATCTTTAACGCATATATCAAGATAATTGAGTTAAAAGATATTTTACACATCGAATTTTTGTTTTATCGAAAAGGCTTTTGAAAAATGGAATTTTAAATGAACCATCTAATTCAACATTAAACATACTATCACTTGAAAATATTCAAAATTGATATGAAAGTAATATTCTACATTTTTATTTCATTTCATCTTGAAAAATAATCTGCAAAAATATTTGGTAAATTTTTTCAGTATTCTATTCGGAATACTCAAATTATAAGCTTGATAAGCAGAATTTTTACTCCAATATTTTTAATTTATTTTTTTTAGCTGATAAAAGCATTATTCCATTGATACTCATTATATTTGCAAATATGGAGTTTTCTAATTTAGATAAAAATTAAGGCAATTAAAATTTATCATTCAACCATGACTCGAAAACTAGTAAATAATTTAAAATTTGAAGATTATATATTTTTAATTTTAGATTGTCTTTCTGGCGAGTCCTAAAAATTGAGCTAGTTAACAGTTAACATGCTTTTTAAATAGAACTTAAAACAAAAATACAGAAAATAATTAACAAAGTGCGTCGAAATAATTCATGGACAAGAGTAATTCAATTTGATCAATGAAAATTAATTGTATGCCAAAGGAATAGTGCAGTTTCAATAGAAATGTGAAATTTTCAATTCAACAATTGTCATTTAAAGTAGCATTTAAAAGTTTTTTAAGGTCTATTCGAGTTTACATTGAGCTCACTTTAATTAGCTCAAAAATGCCCTATCAAGTTCATGATACCGATTCTCTAAATTAAACGCAAATTCATTTCGGTTGAAGTCCGACTGATTTTATGCGTTTAATAAATATTACGAACTGACCAAGCTCGTTAAAAAAAATTTATAGCGAAACCTTATTTAAATGAACGCTGGGGCTTTGGGCCTGTTGTAGGGCTTATTACTATTAAATAAAAAATAATAATTGCAGCAATTTTATTTTTATTATTTACAATTAAGAAAAAAAAAGAGGAATTTAGAAATATCTAGAAAACGAAGACACATACATATCCACTAGACGGACAGACGGAATTCTGCATTGAAAATTTTCTAATCAAGGCTTAGATAAATTCAGTAAGATCTGTTGATTTTTCATGTGTTCAATATTGATTATTGTTTCCACTTGGGAACCAGGAAGACGAATATTTGAATATTTAATTAATTCAAGTCTCTGGCTGAAATTTTTTGTTGATTTTTATTAGTCTCGCATTTGCATTCGACTTTTTTTTATTAATTCCTGATGTACAAACATACAATTTTAGATATTTAAGTCTTAAAAAAAAAGGAAATTTCTAAAACTTAAATTTTAATAGAAAAAAATGTAAGCTCTAATTATCGATTATTTTAATTTTAGCTTGATCGATAATTTGTAATTAGACTTGTTATGGAATTAAGCCTCAAGGTTTACAAATCGATTGATTCGGTTTTTAGAACAAATCACTACAAATAAAAAATGAAAACATTTTAAATGTTAATGTTCCGAAAAAGTGGGCTTTACAGTTAGTGGCCACTACACTAAAGTCAAGTAATTATGATTTTTTTTCTTAAAGGTGATGTGCCATGTAGATTTGATTTTTTTTTCTACTGAAAAGCAACAGGTTCTTTAACAAATCTTCTAAAAAGATAAAAAGATCTAGTCTTATTAACGTTTAGCTGAATAGATCAAGCAAATAATTATTTGTTTAATCAACGGTTTGATTAATAAAATTCAAAGGTTAAACATCTTTGGCTGAATTTAGTTTTTAGACAAAATTTAAGCTAAAATGTTTAAGAAATAACAATTATTAACTGAACATCAGTTCTATCAATAAATTATTACTTTTTAAAGATAAGTACTTAGGCCCACCTTGTTTATTTTTTTAAATAAACAAGACCTCAGTTGGATCTCCTTTTCAAAGTGAAGTAACATAAGATGTGCTTCTTTACTAAAGATTCTTGCTTTGGCCTACATCAAAAATTCAAATTGAATTAAATGTTCTGTTAGCTTTGGTCCTTTATTTGCCAATAAAGAGACCATTTTCGTCAATTGGTCAACAGTTGGCAAATTTAACGATGAAAAACCAAGACTTATGGTTATCAACAACAAGCACTCTGATATAAACATTACCATGAATGTCGAACCACTTGGAGTAACAAACAAGAAGCATGATCGTGGTATAACCATAATTTATAATGGAGCTACCTGTTAATAATAGCAGCTGATAGGGTGATCCTGTATCAACTCAGCAACAGTTCTAGTTCTAGTATTGGAAAGCTATAACTTTCAAGTCTATGTATTTGGCTTTTGTAATAGACATTAATACACATAATAATAGGATATAGCCCATATGAGACAAAATTAGTTTAAGGTCTGAAATTCTTGCCTAAAGATATTTATGAACTTGTTCTGACATCACAAAAAGCAAGAAGAGAAAGAGCCGACCACATCGAGTACTTTAAGATAAATGCTGGTTTAAAGCAGGTTGATTGGTACAAGCCAAACAGCTTAGCGAGTTTAAAGAAAGCTGTGAGTGCACTAGGGAATATTCATGAACAAAAGAACATAATGGCCAAAAAATTCCCCAAAACAAGTCATAGAAATATTTTTTTTTTTGTTTTTAGTTATGGATAATTGGAAGTCACCATCACCAGAAATAATCTCAGCAAAATCAGTAAACATTTTTTAAAAGAAAATATTTGTTTAGCGACACAAAAATTTAAAAAAAAGAGCTTTAAGATTTATACACTCTCAACTACTCGTTTAAGCTACCATAGTAAGATCCTCGCCTCTTGCTCTACAGGTTGAAGCCTTTATTAGATTATAATTATTATTTTGATGGCGCTTATCTTCAAGGAAAAACGATAGTTATTTCTTTCAAATACCGCAACAACAAAAAACTTTTTGGTTGTGCACTTTTACCTTAAACTATTGTTTATAAAATAAAGAGTTTTTTTGCCAAAAAATAATTTTTTGACTAAGAAAACTTTATTTAAATTTTAGAATTAAGTTTTTTAGTTATTTTCTCAGCCACTTGGTTTCATGAATTTTGAAAGTAGATTTCTCTTGAGGAGTCAGAATAACAAGTTTGCATATAAGAATAAACAAACTAAAATTTTGATCCGTAAAAGTTTTCAAAATTAATTAAAAGTTGTGAAGCTTTGAGTCTCAAAATTTTGAAAAGTTTTGCCCAAAAGCCTCAATTTAATTGTTAAATTTAGCTTAGGTTTTAGCAAGGGTTGAAGAATAGTCTTATTTTGATTTTTAAATTAAGAGCTTAGCTTAGATCAAATTTTCACCTGTCATATTAGGATATTAAAATTCTACATCCAAGTTTCTTGTAAATCACCAAAGGCTTTGCTAATTTTTTTATTGATACCTTTCCAAATTAGATTTGATCATTTGTACACTTATTAGTGATGTCCATAGTCAAATAGGCTCCAAAAAAAAATAATTTTATTTTGAATTTTTTGCGACAAAAAAAACGACACTATTTCAGTACGATAAAAATTCGAACAAATTGATACCTTGAGAGCAGATTGATTTTTTCTCATATTAGCTCTAATATTTTACATTTCCTTTATCTTAAGAAATTCAAACAAGCGTACTCTTCTAATGGAATACTATCTTAAAATAAAGATGAGGACTGATTTCCTTATCTCGGAGAGAATTTTCTGAGCTTTTTTTTTATTTTTCAAGTCGAGATTTGAAATTTAAAAGATAATTTTCAATTCATCTCATCAAACGTTTTTTTTTACTAATTCATTTCTATTATCTTTTTAGATCAATAGTTAAGCTCTTGAGCAAAATGAGATTTAAAGAATTTTTTGTTGCTGAGCGTAAACTAGTTTTAAATTGTTAATAACAGTGCAAAGCTTTTTTAGTCAGGTTTATTTTTTTCGACTATCACTGAAGCCTTTTGTTTTCAATTAGGTTCTCTAACATTGCGCAACCTTTTGGTGAGCACTTCAATCACTTGGACTCGTTTGATTCACAAGGCCAAGCTGAATCGATGCTTAAAATAACAAGCACAATTTTATCTAAAGGCTTTAAAATGAATGTTAAAAAAGCAGCTTTTTTAGTTAAATTAAAATTTTTAGAAAAACACTAGTCACATGGTTGTTTGTCTAAACAAGCTCAATGATTCAACCAAGACCTAGTTAAATTGTTTGTATGAGCTTAAGAAAAATATCGAAAAGAGTCAATGGAATATCAGGTAGAACACAGGTTATTAGCTTAATTTTGATGAAATGCTTTCTTTTTTCCATTGTGTTAGCTAAGCGAAAATATTTTTCTATCAAAAACAAATCCAATGGTTTCAGCAAAAACCACTGCTGAACAATTTAGCTTAAATTGCTCTATTTAGAATTCAGAAGACACAGATTAAAGTGAGAGTGAGAGAAGAGCAGCAGTATCAGCAGAAAAAAAACTGATCACACCAAGGATGGAACTTGGGACCTCCTGTGTCAGACAGATGTGATGACCACTCGGGATTTAACACCAATGTAGGGCACATCGAAAGTCTTCAAATTGATAAATAATTTAAAACCAGCTTGAGCAGTCTGACCAAATTCTGCTAATAGAACAGAACCTAAAGAAACATGAATGCTGCGAAATTACTCATGGTTCATAAATTTTCAACTATCATCATAATTCCGACTGAAACTAATAAACGAACAATGCATACTGGCACAATTATCTCTACCCGACTCAAAGTCGAGGCAAACACAACAAGCAAGATTCGATTAATTTCATTTATAATTAACCTCCTTTCTATTCAGATATTTTAAGTAGTCTTAAGTAAAGATTTTATCTTGAATTTCAAAATCTTAAGCTATACGGCTTCTAGACAAATTTTCCTCAATTTAATTTGCCAAAATTTGCCTCGCTCACATTCCAGTGCTACAATGGCGAGCAAACTTCTCGTTTGTCCATAATCGCTAAAAAACAAAACATGTGAAATTCAAACTGAAACTTTATCTGGCCTATTTAGGCCATAAAGATATTAATGGTGATTAAATGTGTTCACAAAGCTTCGACAATATTCCCTCTCTTTTTCTCTCTTTTTTAGCCAAATTTTCCCTCTAGAACATACTTAACAAAATTTATTTTTACAACCGCTTTATTGGCCTTCTTTCATTCAACATACCATTTTATTATCATCTCATAGATGATATTTATCTAGGCTCAACTGTAATAAACAAACGCTAAAAGATTCCTCTTTTTTTTCTTCTTTGTTTACGTTCCAAATCATTTATCATCAGATCAAATTTGTTTATTCTACGAGCAGACTTCTTATGATATTTGAGACCTAACAATTTGTTTTGGCAGATAGTTTTAGAATTGACCGTGTCTATTCAAGTCAGCACACTTTGAAGAATGTTGCACAACGCAAAACTTGTGTCCCGGAGCACATTTTCCACCTTTAAAGCCTAGAAAGCCAATTTATTTTCGTGTCAATAAATATCTCTTATCTATTTACTTTATTGATATTAAGATAAAGCTAAAATTGAAGTTAAATCTCTCTAGTCTACAATTAAGCTAATCTTTTTTTGATACAAAGACCAAAATTTATCAAACTCTTGACAAAGATTTAATTTATGGTCAGTTTTTATTCGGCCTTAATTATTTGGTCTAAGCGACAAGTTGGACTTTAAATCAATCAGGTTTTATTAAGGCTATTAAGTGGTTTTCAAAAGCTCTGGGTCACTGTCAAAATATTTTTTGAAACAGGCGGATTTGTTAAGTAACTGGTTATTTAACAAAAAATATAGTTTTTTTTTCTTAGTGCGAATTTCGAACAGGAAATAAAAAACTCACATATTCCAGGCTAAATCGTGTGACAACATAGTTGCTGAATTTTTGTTTTATTGACAATATTTTTTACAAAATTTATTTTAGTCAATTTTTTTTATTAACTTGTGATTAATTGCATATGAAGCTAGGGTTTATGATTTTTTAAAGGTCTGAGAGTAATTTGTTTCTATTCAATGCAGTATTCAGTGAGCTCGATGAATTTAGAATAAAATTAGTTGAAAATTTTTCCAGTTTAATAAAATTAAGTCAATCGGAAAAAAAGAGAAAAATGCAAATTGATTTTTTTTTCTCTAGAAAAAAGTCTTCTGTTTTGTGCCGAGATTAATCAAAAATTTGGCTATCAAAGTTTTAGCGCTAATTTTTTCAGTAAATAAAATAAAAAAATACCAAGAATTTAGGACCTACTGACAAATGATAGTAATGAAATATAAAACTCAATTTTTTATCTAATTAGTTTTTCTTGTAATTTTAAGCAAATTGACAAAAATTATTTAAATTTTTTTGTTGCTTTGTCATTGCCATATTTGTTTCATAGACCGAGTTGTAAGTGAAATTCTATTGACACAAGCAAATTGTCGGCATCTGTCCTTGGCTTCGAACTGACCAGTTTTGTCAAGAGTGCAAATAATGCTGTTTAAATTAAATCCTTAAAAAGTGTTTGCTTTTCAAGTCTTTAAGTAGATTGTTCCATGTGGTTTGGTGTCTTTGAAATTGTTTACTTAGACGGGCATTCTAAAAAAAGAATTGGCACTTCCTGAATTCAAATAAATCGATTGCACAGAACTGGCTAAAGAAGATAACATCTGCCCAGGAGATTAGACTTGAAAATTTTGTTTATTTTTTTAACTAGCCAGCAAATTAGGCTTTTTAAAAGATCCATTCGATTTAATTAAAAAAATCGAAGCCAAATATCAAAATCGATAAAATTCTCTTGTGAAATTTTCGAATATCATTCTACTGGTTTTCATTTATAGATACAAATGGCATTTGCAATGCGATTTAAAAGAGCACCTTTTTTTATTTTTGCAAAAATGGCTTTCACACTAAACGTGATTTTGAACAAAAATATTTCATTTTAATGGACAGGGTTTTGAGTAATTGAAGTGACCAGACTAGCAGTGGCAGCTAAAAAGTCATTATCTGTGACTAATAAGATTCTGTTTTTTTTTCCATACTGATTAAATATTTATTTAATTAAAAAAATATATTAATTAAGTCTAGCGAGAAGTTTCTCTTAGCATCGATTCTCAGACCAGCAAAAAAACTTTGCTAATTTAAATTAAATAGAGAGTGGACTGGACGAGGAAAAATCGATTTGATGAATGAGAAAAAAACTTTGACATTTATTGATTTTTCTGCTCGGCTTAGGAAATCAAAATTAAGAATGTTTAAGACATGGAATTTTTATTGTCCTGATAATGACAATGGTCAATCAATTAAATTATCTTGTATTTTCTATGCCGGAAAATATTCAAGTTTGTAAATTTAAATTTTAAATTACTCGGCCATTGTTGGCCAAAATTGCAGACTGAAGAATAAGTTCTTATCAAAACTATGGCTTCTAGAGCGTCCCTTGCCTAAACTGACACATTTATCATGATAATTTAAATTTTGATTTCGTAATTTGTTTTTTTATCTTGCAAAATTTAGATAAATATTTACAAACTTGTGGTGGTATTTTTCTATTTGTCAACAATTTCATAGCAATTCATAAATATTAATTTTATTTTTTTTAGTTTAAGATAGACCGTGCGATTAATTGTTGCATAATATTTTAACCTGGAAGCAATTTTAAGAAATAGAAACAATTTCTAGCGATTTTTTTCAATTAAATCTTGGATATAAACTCAACAAGAAGCTTTTAAAAAAAAGTGTTACTTCATATTTACTATTCTAGAGAAAACACTCTCTGGGCAAGCGTCTATTTCTAATATTGTAGGCTAATTTTATTAGGTTTTTGTATAGGGCAGATTTACCGAAAGTATTTTTCTAGTGAATTAAAATTCCGATTAATTAACCGAGTATCTTTAAGTAACTTTAGCACTATTTTACTTAATCGGATGAGAATTCTATTAAATCATTGCCACTTGCCATTCCTTAATCTAAAAATTGAGATTTTTCATATTTAATCTATTTGAGACTAGATGAAGGTTTATGAAAAATCGGATGCAATTTAATAATTAATCTGTGGCATTGGTCTAAACCAAGTCATTCGGATAATAAATCAAAAAATTATGTCATCTCCTATTGTTTTGTTTTTTTCATTCATAAAAATTAATAAAATCGAAATTAGAATCTGTAATAGTGAAATTTTAGTTTTGAAAAATTTAATTAAAAATTGGTATTTAAAACTAATTTTCTATTCGGGAATTTCCACTAAAGATTTATCACGCTCTTGAAATGGATCGATACTCGGAGCAGTTCTAAATCAATTCAAATCCACAATTCTAGCCATTGCCTCAAAATAAATCAAAAAAGCTTCTCTCAAATTGGAATCAATTTCATTCAGGTTTTGTGATATTCTTTATACTGATAGAGTTAAATGAAGCATTGAGTTCAATGTGAGACCAACATGAAACAAATGTAAATTCAATTTATTTAAAGCGGTCTCGAAATAATTAAGTTTTTGTAATTAAAATTATAAATGTCATTTTAATGCATGTCTTAGTACTTGTACTTTATTAAAACACGAAACATTTTATTTTAAATTTTACTTTTCTTTTTTTTCCATTCTATTAAAATGTTTATTTGGTTTGGGCGAATTTCTCGAATTTTTTGTTCTAAAAAAAAAATCAAAAACTAAGATAGAGAAAAATGATAAAAAACCTGAAATTTTATTATTTAAATTTTTGGTTTATTTGTTTCTAGATGGAAATATATTGAAATATTTTTTTAATGACAAACAATAAAAATAGAATGAATCGATACGCCATAGCTCTTTACGACAACGAATCTGAAAGTGATGAAGAATTGAGCTTTTGCAGGAATGATCTATTTCAAGTGCTCGAGATAGATTTTATGGCCATGCAAGGATGGTGGCTATGTAAATTGATAAAAACTAACAAGACAGGACTTGTGCCCGGAAATCGACTAAAAATCACAAATGACGAAAAATCTATTTTCAAAATAATTAGCTTACAATTGAATAAATCGAATTTAATTTCCAAAAATTCTTCTAATTCAATTTCATCAGCATCAGCGTCGAATAGTCAAGTAAGTTTTTAAAATTTTTTTTTCGACATTTTTTTATTTCTTAAGAAAAAGAAAAAAACTAATAATTGTTAAAGATTAGTGTAATTAAAAAAAAATCTTAATAATAAGAGCAGTCTGATAAAAAATCTGTAAATGATCAAGACTATATAAAAAAACCTTTTTTTTTCATCTTCATTGAGAGTATATGGCTTTATTTCTTTTGTTTTTTCATATTTTTTTCATTAATAATTTAATAGGTGAACAAACTAAATTTTTCAATGACAGATTAAAATCTTGAAAAAAAAAGAAAAGTAAAAATATTGATCGAATTTCAAATTTCTAAGTGCACAATTGAAATAGATTTTTAAATGCCTTAAAATGTTTTATTTTATTGTCTAGAAATATTGCTACATGTCTTACAAGCGTTTGCTAACATAAGAATAGGTGACGATTTTTTTCAAATACGACATTGTTAATTTTGATACAAACCTTCCAAAAATTACAAAAATAAAATTCTTTTCCATTAATTTAAATTGAAAAAATGAGCTTTTTAAACTGTGAATATGAAACAGCATGAAAAAAGATAAATTTCACTGAATTCAACAGAAAAATTTAATTTTAATTTAATCAATATTTTAATATTTATTTATTTTTTTGTCTTTATGATCTATTCTAATTGGATTTTTTTTTGCAATTTTTATATTTATTTTATTTAATTGTTAACTACTTAAATAATTTTGAATTAGGTGGTTATAAATGTAAAAATCTTATTTTTCAATTCATAATTAATTTACAATTTGATTAAAAATAATCAATTTGTTTGGCACATATTTTTTTTTATTTTTCTTTAAACTGGGCTGTTAATAAAACATTTTTTATTTCGCCTTTTAAAGTTTACAGAAAAAATTTGAAGTTCCAAGTCCATATTTTTTATAAGGATTTAAATTATGTTTTTGAATTTTCAAACAAAAATTCATATTGCCTTCAAATTCTTAGATTATGGTGATAATAAAATTTAATATTTGGAAGCATTTTTGAATAAAGTCACAATGAGAAAAATATTTTCAACACCTTTATTCGTAAGTTTATCTATTATTATTTACTTTATCTGGGCCAAGCTCTTTCAGATTGAAAAAAAACATAAAATCAAGAAAAAATAAAAATAAAATTCAAAGTAAAAATAAGATACAAGTAAAATAAATTAAAATATAATATAAATGGAAAATTAAAATAGACAAATTGTAAAAGTATTGACAGTTGGAACATGTTTAAGTACTGAAAAATTTAGAAAAGAAAGAATATCTAGTAAGTTACCAATTACACACTGGAGTTGGGTATTCGACATCTTGATTCAAAACCAGCTTGAAAACCAATGGAGCAGAATGACGCAGTTCTCCCGCTACATATCTTTCGCTCAATTCAAAAAGTCGATTTCAGAGAGTTAAGAGTTTAAGTTTATCAGGGTCTCATGGTACACAATATTGGAAGGAGGATAATATTTCAGTTTAAGTATATAACGAACTGCTGAGTTTTGTAAGACTTGAATTTTTTTAATGTTTGTCTCCGAAAATGAATTTAGACACGGAAAAAAGTAATCAATTATAAAAAGATTTATATAGGTTTCCTAGTGTGTAATAGTTTAGTCCCTATTTTTTGTTTGACTATATTTAAGTTAAATTTAACCGTGAATTACAACATTGCTTTATTTCATCAACCATTGGGTTAAAGGTTAATTTTGAGTCAAATTTTATAGCTAAAAACTAAATTCGTCCAAGTCATTTTCTAGATTTCTTTTTTTTTAAAATCTAGAATGTAAACAAATCGTCAGCAAAAAGAAGAAAGTATTGACTATTTGTTTTAACTCTTTAAGGTATTTCATTGATAAAAGTATTAAATAGTAATGGACTTACTACTGAACTTTAAGGAACACCTGCAGTAATATTGTATTCTTCAATTAAATGACAATTTATGTTTTCTTTAAATTATCTTGAATCTAAGAATGAATTGATTCAATGTGTTTTGTAAGGGGAAGATTCATTTTTATTAGTTTATTAGATAAGACTATCATTTCAAAACGCTTTGGAGATGTAAAAAAATAGGAAACAAATTTTTTCTTTCTATTAGGTGTTTCTACAATTTTTTGAATAAGGAAGAAAAGATTAGCAGCGGCTCGTAGATTTTTCCAAAACCTGATTGTTCCTGAATTAGTAATGAGTTTTGTTATAAATGGCTAGTTAATTTTAATTCATCAAATTTACTAAAATTATCACCAATTTTACTTGATGAAAACAAAAACACAAATTAAGTTTCATAATTTATATTTAGATGCATAAACACAATTTTATTTCATAAATCCCAAAGTTATAAAAAAAATAGTCTCTTTCATGCCAATGTTTAGGCTTCTTTTATTTCCCTTTTTTTATTTCTGAATCAAAATATTTTCAGGTAGAAAGGTTTGATTGTTAGCAAAAACATTTAAAAGTTTATGTTTGCACATCCAAGTTTTAAAATAATCATAACAAGTACACTTGGAGAACTTTCAATTATCTGGATTAGTTCTAATAATCCCAGTACCATTATTTAACTCAAAGAAAGCATCGAATGTCGAATGAATTGTTATTATCATGATTGTCGTCGGTACTTGCATCAACTTTTTTTTGCACTTCAACTATCGGAGGTTCAATAGCTTTTATACGGGAAAGAATATTTCAGTAAATTTGGTTAAAAAAGAATAATTAGTCGTTTTAAAAAAATATATTTGCGAAGATTAGATTTAAGGAGATAAATCTAAGAGTTAAGAAATGATAGAATAAAACAACAAAATTTAAATTAATTAATTCATTTTTTAAATATGTTAGTATTATTTACTAAAGAATACAATTCAAAAGCAAAATTAAATATCGATGAATAGAATTTTTATTTAATTGTTATCATGTTTTCTTTGATATTAAAATACTTTTTTTGTTTAAATAATAATGCATTTTGAATATTAACAAAAGAATTTTAATCAGACACGCAATAAGTTTGCAGAGAAGTGCACAATTTAAATATTTTTCTAAAAATCCAAATTATCGTATAAAAAATTTATCATTTTGTTTAAAAGCTATTAAAATTTAGCTCAATTGAAATGATCAAATTGAAATAGAATCCGCGATTCTTTATTCTTGCCCTAAGATGTTTACCAAGTAAAATCATTTGTTTTTCAAGAAATGTCATAGAGGTGTATTTTGAATAATTTCTAATTTATTCTTAATTGTATTTCTGATTTTGAATGTGAGCTTAGACATAGAAAATTATTATCTGGGATAAATGTAATAAGTGCTTTATGATTAGGGTTGCAGCATAGAAATTAAGTTAATAAAACAATATTTTGAGTTAAAGGCACCTTGAATTTCATTACAAAAAAAGAGTAGAAAATGAAAAAAAAATTTGAAATTTTTTTTTTCAAATAGCTAAAATAAATTCTATAAATTGAATAAAATGGAACATTCATGTGTTCGTTTTTACAGCTAAGCAATTTTTGCCAAATTTGGTTGATACATTAAGATCATTAGCTGATAAAACCAATTTTAGCCCTTTAGAAAAAAAATTTTTTTTTCTTCTAAAATTCAGAATGTACATTTTATTCAAACTTGGCCTCTATGTGTAAAACTCAACACTAAATTTACTCAGTTCTCTCTGTATTTTGTATTTTTCTTGAAATTTAAAATATTGAATTTGAAAATAAAAATATTTAGATCTGTTAATAAAGAAAAAATGTTTTTTTTGATCTGATATTAATACAAATTCAATTTTTAGAACTCATTGGATCAGCATGCTTTCAAAGATAAAGATGGTACTTTAACACGACCAGAAACGAATAAAATAAATCTTCCAGCCAAATTAAAAACTAATCCGAAAAATTTATCATATAACACTTCGACTAGTTCAAGTGACTGCAGTTCACAAAGGAAAAGTGATGAGGACGACTACGACTATGATATACCTGCAAACAATAGACCTACAAGTAGACTAATAAAAGAGCTAGAGGAATCCAGAAAATCAATCAGTCCAACAATTGATTCAGGCATTAGTACATCTTCTTTAATCAGCCTCAACTCAGAGCATCTAATTAGTTTGGTCGAAACGGCATCACGGTGTTCAATCAATCAGCGCATCAGTGAGTATTCCAACTACGATGAACCCAAAACACGGCACGATTTGAAATTGGATTTCGACGATAAAATTGAGCGCATTTATCATCTGATTTCAAATATGGAAAATTTTAGTTCAAATCAAATTTTGATCAATGACAATTCTAAATGTTTAAAACCAATTTTGAACGAATTTGTCAATAATAATTTGAAATTGATCAAGCAAGAATACGCCTGTTTTCACCCTGATTTGAATATATTCAACAAGTTGAAAAAATTAATTGACCAAATAGAAGAATTTCATAATTTTATTGAAAAAATGGACTTAGAAGATCCCAAAAACGAGATTGTGTCATTCAAAAACATTTTAAATGAATTGAAAGATTTGGTTAATGAGGAAAAAATTTTCTTTTTTGACCGAGAGACGAGTTCTAATCAAATACAACACGAAAATGATGCCAATTTTGGGAGCAAAGAAGATCAATTTTGCAATGAGGACGATTACTGCGAAATAGATGAGCTAGAAGAGGAACAATGTATGAAGCTGAAAAGAGAAAATTTGGATAAATTGGTTGAAAAAGTTTCCAACACATCAGCTTTGTGCATGACCCTTAAGCGTAACGATGAGAAAATAAAGCGCGAAATAAAATTGGCAACTAGCTTAAATGACTGCGAAGCGTCCAGACTCAATATGAGCGACCAAATGCTTCTTAAATTCTATTTGAAGCATGTTGAAGAGAATTTTTCTGATTTAAAGGTGATCTATGAAGCTCTTATGGAAAAAATTAACAAGCACATGGCTCTTGAAGTTGAATTGGCAAACAAATTGGCCTTGAATGGGCACAAGCTTATTTTTATTTGCGACACTTTGCAGCAAAATCTTCACAATGAAGTGCTAAAAATAAATTTGTATAATTTGTCCAGCAATATGTGCAGTTCTCTGAAAAATTATGTTATTAAAATTAAAAGTTTTGACCATAAAGTAACCGACGTTCAGAGACAGATGCTTCAAGAGTCAATGAAGAATGTCTACGTTTCCGCAGAAAGCTTTAATAAACAAATTCTAAAGAGTTTTTATAGTTACTAATGAGAATTTTATGAGACAAAATGTTTAAAATATTCTCAAATTGTTTTTATTTGATTTTAAAATAAGCCAAATTTTTGTCAATTGTAATTTAATGTTTTAAAATTTTAATTGTAGAATTATATATTTATATTTTTTTCTTAAATCAAAATTAAATAAATTTTGTTTATATATAAAGATTTTTTTCTTGGTTCAATTTTATTTAAATCTAGTCCAAGAGGTGCGTAGTCTGCTAAAAGGTATTCTAACCATTTTAAAATATTCGTATTTACTTTTTTATTTGTATCTATTGATTATTCTTTAATTAGGGGATTCAAATTCAAAAAATTATTTAAAAAAAATATTAAAAAAAATTTTTTTTCTTTATTTATTTCTTGTGGTGCATAGGGTCATTACTTTTTATTTCAACTCAAGTCAATTTTTTGCCTTCCCCTTGCTTCTTGCCCCATGTCATTCCCATTTCGATGAGCTCTTTCATGATTGTTGACCTCCATGTTACTGCTGGTCGTCCTGTCTTACGTTTCCCTTGAGGGGTCCATTGAAGAGCTCTTTTAGGTATTCGTGTTTCTTTGATACATCGCATTCTTTTATTGTTAATACACTGACTTAATGACTCTGAATATGTTCTTGTGTTTAAGTCAGCATTTGACAATGCTCAGGCCATTGTATTCTGAGATTCCTATGCAGGCTTCCAGTGTGGAAGGTGTTTAGACTTTTCTTGTCAGATTCACACATCCCCCAACATTCGCTATCGTACATCAGTGTCGATTTTACTACAGTGTTGTACAGTTTAAGTTTTGTTTCCTTGCTGCAGCTGGTTGGTTTCTAGCAAAGGCACTCTTTGCTTTAGCAAGTCTATTCTTAATTTCTCTGTATGTTCCCATTGATGTACTGATGGTGCTTCCTAAGTATGTGAATTCGCTTACACACTCGATTTGTGTACCATCGATGGTGATCGGGGTATCCAATTTGGCGTTGATGCGCATAGCCTTTGTTGAAGTCCTGTACACACCTTGAAGCTCTCAAAACAAACTTGAAACACTCGAATTTCTTATAGAAGAGATTTATCAAGTTGACTTTCTTCTATTATTTTTTAAATAAAAAAATCGATTGATAGTAATATTCAACATAAAAACTGATTGAAATTTTTATTTGATTATGAATTTCAACTTGTCATTTAAGTCTTACGTGATTTTAGTTTTTTCTTAAACCTAGATAGTAAATATAATGTGTGAAGATTTTTGAATTTTTTAGAAGACTGGATTATTTCCCAAATTATGATTATAAGCAGTGCTTGTTTTTATCTGACAGGCTTCAGGATCGGCATATTAAGAAGTGGCCTCATTCAAATTTTTAAAAATTTCAAGTTTTAATAATTCCGCATTATGAATATGTTTTTTTTGGAGTTAAAGAAAAAAGATTTAATAAATTAAACCCGAAAACTCCTGATTTTAGAACTTGTTCTCCTTTAGAAATTTTTATTTTAATTGAAACTCATGCAAAAAAAAATTAAAAAAACAAAGCCAGACTAATTTCAAATTCAAATTCAAAATTCAAATTAAAAAAAGTTGACTGTTCATGATCATCATTTTAATATGATTAAATTCATAGCCGGGGATAGTTTTATAGAAAAGTTCTAGCCAAGCATCTAAAATAATATTTTTTGTTTAATTGTTTAATTTAAATTTTGATTGAAGTGAACATTTACATTTTTCTGATAACAGTTTTTATTTTAAAAAAAAAATTCAATTTTGGAAAATATTTATAGAAAATAAAGAATCAAGAGATGATAAAAATTTTAATCGCTGATTAAATGAAATTTTAATAGTGGTTCTTTTAACCGGCAAGAGAAAAAAAAATTCAATTTATTTTTTAAATAGAAGTTAAGGAATTTTTTTTTCCTTTTCTGGTCTTGAACATGTTTTAAATTGACTTTACTGTAAATTATTTTGCAGTATGAAATTTTGATCACAATCTAATTACCAATCCGACAATAATTTATTTATACAGACAATGATTACACGAAAAAGTTATTGGTCTCTTAAGGTGGCTTCGTCTTTAACTTCATTTTATGTTGATTCCAAAGCATTATTCCAGAAAAGCCTAGATAAAGGTAAAAATAAAATTCACAGAGCCAATTTAAGCCGCAATGTTTGGATTTTTTGATCCTCGCTTTTATTCAATTTTAACGTTTACATACTGTAAATCACATGGAATACTCTCGAAGATTCAAAATTTTTGATTTATTTGTCTGCAAAATTAATAAATGATTTTCTAGTAGTTTTATTAATTTAAAATTTTTCTATGGCATTGTGAAATTTCATACAAATCTTCCAAAAATTACAAAAATAATATTCTTTTTCATTAATTTAAATTGACAAAATTAAGCTTTTTAAAATTTGATGATGAAACAAAATGAAACAAAATATGTTTCAGTAAATTCAACAAAAAAAGATTAATTTTAATTAACAGGAAAATATCAATATTTTGGAATTAATTTATTTCTTATCTCTATGACGTATTCAAATCAGAATTTTTTTTGAATTTTGTAAATTTATTTTATTTAAATATTAAAATTCGGTCATCGTTTCAATTGTAGAAATCTTATTTTTCATTTCTAAATTAACATACAATTTGATTAAAAACAATCAATTTATTGGGAAACATTTAATTAAATTTTTTTAAAAAAACAATCAATACTAATACTACTGCAACTAAATCATTACAGCTTTTTTTTAGATTCAATTCATTTAAATTCATAAATGTGATCAATTTGAAATTTTTCTAAAAGAAAGAAGGTTCGAACTCCGAATAGCTGATCAGCTGATTAAAATGATTAATAATAACATTTATTTATAAAATTTTCCTCTTACAGCTTTTTCTACCGAGAATCTTAACTCTAATTTTGACCTAAAAATTTAAACAGGATTTCTTGGAAACAGAATACCATAGGTGACTTCCTAGTAGGTCACCTCCGCAAGCTAGTCTTGCTGTAGCTTTTAAATATTATTATAATTATTATAATAAAAGAAATAAATCTAGATATGGCAAATTTTTTATTCTATTTTACATTTTTAGAAATAATTGCGTAATTATATTTCAAATTTTAACATGCTAAAGTATTGAGTTTTACTCAAACAACGTAATTTCATAATTTCAAAAAAGTTAAATAGAAAAAAAAACTTGCCATATCAAGTAATTGACCAACTAGAAATAAAATATTTGACGTTTTAAAGTAAAATTAGTTTTTGTACTTAAAATAATACTCATGACAAAAATTATGTATAATCAATATTTATAATGCTGCTCACACTTGTTCATCCAGCCATTTGGGAGATCGTTGTTAAGTAATAAGAATTAAAAGCATCTAAGGCTAATCCTTGAGGACTCCACTCGTTACATTCAGACATTGATGATTTCAAAATTATTAGCTTTTCTATTTTAGGCTGAAAAAATATATTAAATAAAAAAATGGCTACTATTTAATACCGTATCTAAATGAATTTAGTATCTAATTTTAATTATTGAAATATCCAACGTATATAATATCTAATATATTTTATTCAAATATCTTAAAATATTATTTTGTACCTTATTAAATTATTTTATATTTTTTTATGTTAAGTGTATTAAAAGAAACTTATCTATTTTTTACCAATTTCTCAAATATATTATTAATAATCTGTAAAAACTCAGATGATTTTTTGATCAAATAATTAATAATTGATTCTTAATTATAACATCTAAAAGCCTTTATAGCCGAATGATTTGCGTGTTAGTCATGCAAGCAGAGGATCGAGGGTTCAAAACCCGCTGAGGGTGAAAAAATCTTCAAAATATCTCTGCAATACGGGGCGAATGTTTAAACCTCTTTCATCATAAAAATAGGTGGACCAGTTTCGACTGGGTATTAATAGCGGTGTAGATGATTAGCTCGATGCAGTAGCCTCTGCATCAGATCGAAGCCGTTGCTCAAAAAGGTACTTGAAAAGGAGATGAGCGCCTCCCCGTTATCCACTAGGATAGAATACGGACAATTATAATTATAATATCTATTAAAACATCAATTTCTAATTACTAATAAACTGATGAAAGACAATAAAACTGAATCTATTTCTTTGTGAAAAAATTATCTTCTAAGCTAAAATAGCTAAAAATTACCAGAGAAAATTTGGAAAATTGTTGAAGAATCGACAATAACTCAAGTTGAAAACAATCAACCGATTAAAGTTTCAAATGACCTAGAATTCAATTACCATTAGTAAGAAAGCGATCACACAGCAACAATACCAGTTCCAATTCAAAAAAAGCGTGGCAGACCTCGTAAAAATAACAAGTCAATTGACACAGTTCCGGCTAAACGACAAAAAACAAATTAATATAAACTAGGAAATCAATTTGTTTAAGTTTTTGTATGAATTAATTGTGTTTCTCATTTTTTTATTTTTTCTATTTTTTGATACTATAATAATCAAAAAATGCATTAATAAAATGGACATTAATATTTATGGAAATAGAATAAAAAGCCAAAAAGAAATTAAGTTTCTAGGTATTAAATAATTAATTATTTATAATTAATTATCTAGGTATTAATTATTTTTCTAGGTATTGATTCTAAATTAAATTTTAATACACTGGTTGACGAAATAAAAGAACGTTGCAATACAAGGCTAAATCTAATTAAGATTCTGTCAAACAAAAATGGGGTCTTAATCAAAAAACGTTGGGAAATCTTAATAAATCTTTAGTTGGTTCAATTCTAGACTATTCGTTTCCTTGCTTGAATTCATTTTCAGAAAATAATATCAAAAAGTTACAAGCAATTCAGAATACAGCAGTCAGATCTATCCTCAGATTAAAATATGATACTCCCTCCAGCATCATGCATCAGGAGGCTTTTAATAAACTTAAATTACTGACAGTCTCGAATCGACTTCTTGAGTTGAGTGAGAGATATGTTAGGATAGGACTGAGTCATTCTTTTCCATTAGTTGTCAGACTGGTGGATAAATACAAAGCGGGTTTCGAATCAAGAAATATCGAATACCCGACTCCATTGTGTAATTGCTTCCTTACAATTTCCTCTTTTTTTCCTGAAACCTAAACTATTTAAACCTGAATGACCTAAAACTCTCATTATCATATATCTATTTTTTATTCCAGGTTATTAACTCTTTCAAACTTTATTCATATTTTTTGATTTTATTTTACTTAACTTAATTTTTATTTTTATTTTTATTCTGAAGGAGTCAAGCTCGGTACAGTTAAAAAATAAAATATAAAAAATGCTCAAATATAATTAAATAACAAAGGTTTCGAATCAAGTAAATCGAGTACCCAACTTCATTGTGTAATTGCTACCTTACTATTTCTTTCGTTTTTCCTGAATCATCAAATATTTTAAAATAGCCTTTACCATTACGACCATATATTATTCTAAGACTCAATTAACATCACCTTTTTTAGATGAAATTGAACTATGTCCCTGTAAATACGTTTTCTTTTCTTTTATTCAATTTTATATTAGATAACTTAATATGACAATCATATCTTAAAATATTTTTATTTTTATTTTGTAAAATTTTTAAGTATGCTTTATTTCACAGCATACTTAGTTAATGTGGTCCTTTGAGGACCCTTGCCTAGTCTGAAATAAATAAATAAATAAATTTAAAAATATGTATTCTGTTACTCTCTATCAAAATTAATATGATTTTAATTTTAATATTTAAATACTTTTTAACTTATATCATTTAAACTTTATTTTTTTCTTACTTTTTATTTTTATTTTATTTTATTTAACTTTATTTTAATTTTTTTTTTTATTTAATCTGAAGGAGCTTTAGCTCGGTACAGATATACAAATAAATAAAATAAATAAAAAAATAATAATAAAATGAATTAGATACTTTTATAATTTTGTTTCGTTTTTTATCTTTTAGATACTAAATTAATTTGTCGTAATAACAAAATTGGATTAAAAATTATTTGAGATCAGTCTCATAATCAAAATCGACCTTTTGAATTTTTTGCTAATTTTTAAGTTATTTGTTTTTTTAATTTAATTAAATTATTCAAATTTGAGCACACCAAAAATCATGAAATTAAAAAAAATGAATACTAAAAAAATTCAATTAAAAGGCTCCTAAAAAGCTTTTTAATAAATGTTTTTGATCGAAAAAAATTATTTAGAATTTTTTTTATTTATTTTATAAATTCAAGCAAAAATGTCTAAAAATGGCATTTAAATTAAATGAATATAATCAAAATTTATTTTTAATTTTTAAATTCTATTAATTGAAAAGTTTAAATTATTCACATGATTCCAATTAATCATCAAATCTTTTTGATAAGCCATTACTACAGACTATATCGAAAATTTCTAATTTAGCATCAAATACGTATAGTCGTTTAATTTAAATTTTGAAAAATTAAATGAATTCTAAATTATAATTCTAAGGTTAATTTATACAATTTATTGAATACAAGTTAAAAATTGTTTAACAATTTTCTTTGATCTATCATTTTATTATGTGAATACTGATTCAACAAGCGGACATATTCGATTATTCAAATTATGTAAATTACTTTTGAATACAATAAATATAAAAATAACTCGCTTTTATCATTTCAGACTCAAAATGAATTTCAAGTTTAAAAAAAATAGTCAAAAAAAGTATGAGTGTGATCCGCAATTACATCAAATGCATCGGAAAGAAAACTCCAAAAAATGCACCACCTTCAGGTCACTTCGCTACTGGATTGCCATAATTTCATTGTTATCTATCAATTTTTATCTTTTTTCAAATTATATCATTTTGAATCTACGCAACGATCTTCTACTCAAAAACGATTACTGGCTAGCAATGCGGAAACAAGATAGAAAAAGTTGCCTCACAAAATCAGCATTTAATCGAAGCACCTTACATACACTCAACGAAATGATTAATTTTTTTAACAAAAAACGAGATTTTAATTATTTTATGTGCTTTTCAAGTTTATATTACGCCGTAAAAGTAAAAAATTATGACGTATTCAGCTCTCACATTGACCAAAATAGTTTTAATTATAAAAATTCTTTTTATTCTCTTAAAAATGAGCAAAAATGTGTCAGTAAAGAAATTTGTCTTTCCGAAAAATCGGCTAAAAAGACAAGAATACACTTGTGCTATCTCAACACATTTCTAAAACAAAAATCCCTATGTGATGTAGTTAAAAATTTTGAAAAAATGTACAGCAGAGACACGGTCTGTGATTACAACCATATGACTGGAGAATACATAGTCATGTTCGGTGAAGAAGTCGAAATCATTTTTCACGAATATTACCTGGAGTTAGACTCATTGAAGTTTTTGACAGATTCTTTCGATTCAAAAAGAAACAAAACTGGTCTTGGTGTTGAATTATTTGAAGAAAATGCAAAATTAAACCAAGGTTGGCTGGGAAAAATTTTTGCCAATCAGTATTTTAGCCTTCCGAGGCACTTTTTTTATTCCAAATTGTACACAAGTAAAGTCAAGTCAAATTTCGTGAATTATTTAGGCGTTCCTATCAGACTGCCATCAGAAATAATTAATTATTTTATGATATTCTATTCGACAATATGGTATTTTTAAAATTGTACATTTCTTTTTCAATACTTAATAAAAATTAATTGAATTTACTTAACAAAAATATTTTTTTTTTCTATTTTGATATTAAAAATACTGCTTTAAATAATAATTATATGACATTCATTTTTCATTTAGTTTTATTTATTTTTTATTCAAAGATGAAATTTTGAAAAATGGTCATTATTAAGTGAGAAAGTCACAAGCTAAATAGCAATAAACATAAACTTATGAATTTGCGCAAAAATATCTAGATTAATTGAATTTATCAAAGAAAGTCTAGTGTTTGAAAATAATGAGCCAAAATCTGTTATCAAATTTTCAACAAAATTTTAAATTTTTTGTTGCATTTTAAAGTGGTGATTCGCTACATGGATTTTGCCAAATTTTACGTAAATTAACATTTTTAAAAATAGTAAATTTACGAAAATTTACAAAAATTTAGATTACGTAGAAAATTGAAAATAATTGTAAAACCAGAAAAGGCCAAAAAAGTTTAAATTAATGCTATTTTTTAGTAAAATTTTCAATTTTTTTCATTTTTGCTTTTGAAGAGATTCAAAAATTAGCATTTAAAAATTTTTATTTTGTTTACGTAAATTTACGTACAATTCTTATTTAATATAGGTAAAAATAGTACTTATTTTTTAAATTTATTAAATTTGTTTATACATTTTTTTTCTTATATTTTAATACTGATTTGACTACTCTCCATCTTTAGCTATTACATCAGGAATAACCTTTTTTAAGTAGTTAATATATCTCTCACATTTTTCCGGGCTCAAAGTCTTTTCAAATTCTGGGAATTTCCGAAATCTCCTTTTTCCTAGCAAAATTTTAAGGATCGTTCTAAACCATTTCAATCGGATTCAAGTCTGGCGAATTGAATGGAGATTTGCGTTAAATTATTATTAACAAACTCTCAACTTAGAAGCGAAAAAATTAAAAATAAAATTTTCCCAAATTAAATTATTTAGCCTTAAAAATTCTTTTAAAGGAAAATTGGAAAATTGCCCAAGAATTATACTTTTAAAGAAGCTTGGAATAGAGCAAAAATTGTCTTTAGATGGACAAACAAAACAAGAAAATAGACCCTATAACTAAATTAGATGATAAAAATTATAAAATTTAATAAATTTTCCAAATTTTTACCAATATTTAAATTGAATTTTACGTAAATTTTGGTAAATTTAGGTAAAATTTGGTAAAATCCATGTAGCGAATTACCACTGTTTCTATTCAATTCAGTACCAAAAAATGCATTTTAGATAAAGCTAATCATTTAGACTTTATTAATCATATTTTTTTCATACTTTTAATTATTTTAGTGGCAAATGGTGTTATTTATTAATTTTTTTGTAAATCTGTATCGAGCGTTAGCTCCTTCAGAGAAAAATAAAAATAAAATTTAAAAAATAAAATAAGAATTATAAAATATAGTTAAATTAATGAAATGAAATGTTTTTGAAAGGCAGAAAATTGACATAAAAGTTTTTGAGAGAAAAAAGAGTCTATGACAAGGTAGCAAATACTCAACGGAGTTGGATAGTTAACAAATCTAGATTCGAAACCTCGTCTGTACTCATTTACCAGTCTAAGAAGTAATGGAACAGAATTAGTAAGTCCAGCCCTGACATATCTTTCGCTTAATGGTATTTGTAATAGAAATTATTTTATCTTAGTCTGGGATTAAATTGTGCATTCAAATATTCTAATTTTAATGAAAATTTTTTCCTATTAAATGATATTAAATTAATTAAGATAACCTTATGAATTAAATGAATAAAATTTCAATGGAATAATTATTTTTGACTGTAGCTGGTTATCAACTAATCAATCATTGAAACTATTACAAATAAAATTAAAAATAATTTTTTACAATAATTAAAATTCTATCTAACAATTTCTTAAATCAAACTGTATTAGAATATAGTATTTCAGTAAATGCAATATAAATTTGGAATTTGAATAAATTTTTTTTTTTAAATTAATTTAAATTTGATTTATATATATCTTAAAAATATCTCTGCAGTACGGCACGCATATTTAAACCCCTATCATTTAAAAAAAGGGGGCCAGTTTCGATGGGTAATAATTGCGCTGTAGATGATACTCGATGCAATAACCTCTGTACCAGAACGGAACCGTTGTTCAAAAAGGTATTGGAAAAAGTGATAGGTACCTCTCCTACAAGTACTTGAATTTACAAATATTTAGAAAAATAAAGCTCTAATTATTTTTACCAATCAGTAAAGGTCCTAGTAAAGCACTGACCCCCAATTTTTTAAATTTGAGAAATTTCAAAATTTTTAAATTAAAACAAAACTTTATTTATTAATGCAAGCTTTCAAATAAAAAATCAAAAAAAATCTAAATTTGATTTTTCTAAATAAATAACAGTTAAAATCTTACAAAAATTCTTTATCGAAAGGTTTGTCGTATAAATTCGATTTCAATAAAAACCAATGTATTTTATTTTAATCAAAATATCTCATAAATTATACTTCCTGTAGAAAAAATAAGCACATTTTTAGAAAGCTCGTTGAATTCTCTTCAAGGAATATGGGGGTCAGTTGGGGGTCAGGTTTTTAAAAATAAAAAAATATTCAATTTTCACAAAAAAATAAAAATTTTGGAGAAAAACTAGTTTAATTTTCAAAAATAGAGAAAAATTCGAACTAAATGATATATTAAACTTTTAAAAATAATTTTTCTTCGAAAAAAAATTGGGAGCCAGTGTTTTTGTAAGACCCATCAGGAACGTAAGTAAAAATTTGTTAAATTTTTTTTGAAATCGTTCTTTTTAAAAACAACATTTAAAGAAAAATTTTAATAATTAATTCATATTTTTCATTTATTTAATTTTTTAAAAGATCTAATAGTAAAAAAGTTTTATCTAAAGATGGGTAATGAACTATCAAAACATATTGAACAAGCAAAAAAGACTGGGATCCTTCAGCTCCGTGACTTTAAGCTTACCAAGGTATTTTGCTATCTATTTTAAACCTTAGATTATTTTGAAGTTCAAAAGATTCCGCCAGAATTATTTCAAATAGCCAAATCAATCAGAAATCTTGATCTAAGTAACAATAGACTTATCATTTTAACATCGAACTTGTTTTCAAATATGGAAAATTTGAAAACTCTAAATATAAGCAATAACAGAATTGAGTCTATATCGGATGAAATAGGTCGCTGTGTTAAGCTTGAAAGTTTGGACATGAGTCATAATTTTTTAAAGAATATTCCCAACAGTTTACATCAATTAAAAAATTTGAAAAAAATATCTATTAATAACAATCAATTGACGAGCATACCTAAAGAATTAAGTCAACTGACTCAATTGGACTTTGTTGATTTAAGTTCGAATAAAATACAAGAGATTGAGGATTTTGTAGAGAATTTTTATTGTATTGAGCTAAATTTAAATGAAAATAAAATTAAATCTATAAGTGATAAAATATCCGCTTGTCCTCGACTCAAAGTCATTCGTTTGGAAAATAACTGTCTCCAGGTTTCATCAATACCAGCTAGCATACTAAAAGATTCCCAAGTTTCGTTAATAAACTTTGATGGTAACCAGTTTTCCAAAAAAGATTTCGAACTTTTAGACGGATATGAAAGAGTAATTTTTATTCTAATAATATTTTAAATTATAAAATTTGTTTTTTAAATCAGTACATGGAACGGTATACGGCTACTAGACGAAAATTCGATTAATTCGAGAATTCAAATTGCTTTTTTTTTACTAATTTAATTTTAATTTTATTCAAACATTTATGATAAAAATAGTAATTTTTCATTCATATATTTAATATTAAATAAAGAAAAAATGAATAAGCAAATATGAAATAGATTGAAAATAGATATGATTTTTTTTGTGTTTTATAAAGTAATTTTCTGAAAAAAATTACAAAATTTTTTTAACTAAATGATCTAATTTATTTATTCGTTGTAATAAATCAATTATAATTTCTATGTAATAAATATTTTTTTTGTTAATATTGGTTTTTAATTTTTCCTTACTTTACTTTAAAACTGTGATTTTTTAATTTTTACTTGCCTCAATTTTCAAATATTTAGTAAAACAAAATAAGCGTAATTTTGGTATTCATGTCACACCCTTATTTAATCAAATTTATAGACACATACGCAAGTTTAAAAATTTGTAATTAAAAAATTAATACCTATCTGAAAAAATTATACTGTAAACAAACGACCCTTTTCAAATTTTATAAGCCCTCTTTCTTGTAAGGGGTTATGGTGCGCTTTTGAAAAAGAGCTCATCTTTAATATTTATTTACTAAATTCAATTTGAATCAAATTGAGTATTTATATTTAATTTTTTGTTGAAAAAAATAGGAATTTGAATAATTATTAGTTGGCTTTTTTAATTAGTTACCTGCTCATATAAATTAATTATTAAAAGATTTGATTAATCATAAGAAATTATTTATCAAAAAGACATTTATCGGGGTTGTGAAGTTCGTTTCAATTCGATCATTTCAATTCAAAAAAACTTGAATAACTTTTTAACTAAAAGAGATAATTCAGTTCTGTTTAATGCTTAATTATAAGCAAATTTGCTCAATGCAGTAAAATAAGTCTGCAAAATACCATGCAATTTTACTGCATTTTGCACCCCATTAAAAAGTGTTCCAATCAAGTGTGCAATTACATTGCAGAGTTTTTGCAGACATATATTTTTGGATTAAGCAAAGTTGCTTAACCATTATGCATTTTACAGAACTAAATTATCTCTTTTAGTAAAAAAGTTATTCAAGTTTTTCTGAATTGAAAAGATCGAATTGAAATGAACTTCACAACCCCACATTTATCTATAATTTCTTAGGCTATTTCAATATTTTAATTAATATTTTGGTGACTGATTACATCGTCAACTGTTGTTGTTCGACTCCTTCTTTATTTGATCTTAAAATTTTTCTTGGTGCATCGTTAACCGCTGGGTTTTGATTTTTTGTTTAGTGACTACTTCGGTAAAATTAGTGCATCATCACTAGATGAATCATCTTCTGTGTTAGATCGGAGCCGTTGCTCAAAAAGGTACTGAAAAAAGATATGAGCACCTTTCCATTATCTGCTAGGAAAAAAAAATAAAATTTTAATTGCTATTAATATTAATAATATTTGAAATAAGGTATTTTATAAAGTAAAATAATTAAAAATATATTTTATATATTTTCTTGATAAAAATTACGACAGCTTTGATTTACAGCTGGAGGTGTTCTAGGTTGCCTTTTTTTAGTAAATCATGAGACAACTCGATTTTATAATTTTCTTAATTGTTAAAGTCTATTAAATGGTTTTACAAAACAAAATTTGGCTAAATTCAGTGAATTAGAGTATTTTAATTTTTTTTTTACTTTAATTTATTATAATTAAAATTTTTAGTCAAAAATTTTGAACATTATTTTTTGAACACCAGTTATTTTTTTAGATCATCGAATCAATTAATCATTTAACACTATTTCATGTACCTTTATTTTATCAAACTTTTTTTTTTAATTTTTGTTGTTTTGAATTAATTGAATAAATGTATAAACTATATTTGAATTTTTTTAACCTGAAGAAGATAATCCTCAAATGAAATAAAAATATAGAAATTCTATTAATATAGTAAAATTTTAAAAACTTATCATTTTTTCAAATTTATATATAAAAAGTCAACGGAAATAAAAGGAATTTTCAGTAAAAGAGATCAAAAATTATTTCAATTAGCAGTTGTCAATTAATTTTGATTTTTATTTCCATACATTTAATTTGTTGTAATTTATTTCAATAACAAAATTTTTAAAAATGTTGCCTAAATATTTGTATTTTTATTTGAATTATTTTGAAAATTTAAATTTAATGTATTTCACATTTATCATTATGATCCATTTTGTATTCTTTGGTATGGATATGTACATATTTATGAAATAAGTACATAACTATTTTTATAATTATTTTTACAAACTGTAACAAATTCAAAAGACTTTATATTCAATAAAAAAAAATCTACTCTTAAAGAGGTCAATTTTTGGCGTCATTTTAGAGTCACACTTTTTTTTACAGTAGCGAAATTCAAATTTTTTCAAAAAAAAACTTACCAAAAGTTAATCAATTAATTCCAGGAAATTGGAATATAAAGAAATTTTTTTTTTAAATTTTAAAAACATGAATATTTTTGTAATTAAATTTAATTAATGAAAGTTGCTAGGAAAATAATCTTGAAGATTAATAAATTGACGAAATCATTTTTAACTTGATTAAATAAAATTAATTGCTCAAAGCACAAAATTTTTTAGCATGAAAACTAACATCAATTTTGCTGAACAAAATTGGTCGCAGACAAGAACCGATAGTCGCGATTCTCATCTAGAATTTATTTGACTCAATTGACGAAAATTAATTTTCATTATCACAAAACAAATTTACTTGCATGCTTAACAAAATAAGAATTAAAATTTCTCAATAGCCCTTTATTAAAATAAGCTTACAAAGCGAACTAAATTTACAAAGTACCTGCGTAATAGTCGAATATCTTTAAAATCTAGTTATTAAACAATTATTTGCTAGTCAAGTAATCAAAAATTCTTTGTTTCGAAAGATAATTATTAAAAACTAACTTTTTTGAATTTTTCTGAATCACATTCGATAAACAAAAGTTTTTGTCACATCAATCATCAGTAAAACATTTAATTAACTCTTTGAATTATTTTTTATTTCATCAAGATCAATCAACATTTATTTATTTCCCCAATACCTTCGTCTCAGTGAATTGTAATTTAGCAGGAGAAAATTTTATTTTATTCCATTGAGTTATAATTTTTTTATTCAATCACTGAAATTAAAAGCAAAAATTAACAATAGTAAACCAAAAAAATTCTACAAGATTTTATCTTAATTTAGATATCTATCATTTAACATGGATTTAAATGAATATAGAATCAAAGGTATTTGATTAATAAAATATTTGATTAATAATCATTTTATTTATTTGACTTTCAGGCAAAGAAGCTGTTGATTACATAGCCGATTATTTGAAGGATATTCGCAAAAGAAGAGTTTTTCCCGACGTAGTTCCTGGATACATCCGGGAGCTTTTGCCTTGTGAAGCTCCAGATAAAGGTGAAAAATGGGACGAAATATTCAAAGATGTCGAACGTGTTATAATGCCAGGGGTAATAATTTTTTATTCTTTTTAATTTTAGTCTACAAATCTCTAAGATAACACACTGGCAAAGCCCACATATGCATGCCTATTTTCCAGCTCTCAACTCATTTCCAAGTTTGATCGGAGATATGATTTCTGATGCCATCAATTGTTTGGGCTTTACTTGGGCCTCTAGTCCCGCTGCAACAGAACTTGAGTCATTAATGATGGACTGGTTAGTCAAATCTTTAGGTTTGCCAGAAAAATTTCTCAACTCCAACCAAGAACCCTATGGTGGAGGAGTTTTACAAGTATTTTTTTTACTTTTTTTACAAAAGTCCATTTAAAGCCTTGAAATAGACAAGTGTGAGTGAATCGACCTATTTGGCTTTGTTGGCAGCCAGATCTAGAATATTCGACAAATATGGATGCAGTGATGT
Source organism: Brachionus manjavacas (assembly GCA_019054805.1). Classification (NCBI taxonomy): domain Eukaryota; kingdom Metazoa; phylum Rotifera; class Eurotatoria; order Ploima; family Brachionidae; genus Brachionus; species Brachionus manjavacas. The sequence goes on along the minus strand of JAHQIY010000003.1, from coordinate 6,607,033 downwards.
AGAAAAATACATCGAAAAATCAGAAATAAATGGACGTCTTGTCGCCTACTGCTCTAACCAAGCGCATTCATCAGTAGAAAAATCAGCACTAATAGCTATTACCAGACTTCGATTGCTTCCAACTGATGATGATCTCAGACTAAGGGGTGAGACTCTGAAAGAAGCTATTGAACAAGACAAAAAAGATGGCTTGATACCATTTTTTGTTTGCGCTACACTTGGAACTACTGGAGTCTGCGCATTCGACAACCTTGAAGAAATAGGACCTATCTGTAAGTCGGAAGATTTATGGCTGCACATTGATGCTGCCTACGCGGGAAGTGCATTTGTCTGTCCCGAATACAGGCATTTTCTTGAGGGAATGGAAAATGCTACCTCTTTTGTATTTAATCCATCTAAATGGCTCATGGTACACTTTGACTGCACTTGTCTCTGGGTTGAAAGTTCCATCTGGCTGCATCAAACATTCACAGTCAATCCGCTTTATCTAAAACACAAGTACTCGGGTGCAGCTATTGACTACATGCATTGGCAAGTGGGTCTTAGTCGTCGATTTAGAGCTCTCAAACTTTGGTTTGTCATTCGCTCTTTTGGTATTGAGGGACTTCAGAACCACATACGCAAAGGTGTGGAGCTGGCTGAGTTGTTCGAAAAATTGGTCAGATGTGACCAAAGGTTCGAAATAGTGGCCAAAAGACATATGGGTCTAGTTGTGTTCAGATTAAAAGTAAAATTGATAAAATAAGATTTTTTTATTTACAATCAATTTTTTTTTCAAAGGGAGAAAACGAAGTGACTGAGCAATTACTAAAGCAATTGAACAAAGATGGAAGACTTCATGTAGTACCAGCGCGAGTCAAAAACAAATACATCATACGCTTTACTGTGACATCTATTAACACTACAGAAGAAGATATTAATAGAGATTGGAATATAATTCAGGACATTGCTAGCGAAGTTTTGGATAAATTTGAATTGGAAGCACTAAAACTGGAAGAAATAAAAAAATTTCAATCGAGCTTGCTTTTATCAAATGTACCCCAAATACCGAAATTGGTGAACGCAAGTTTTCTTGCGTTTCTTCAAGAAATAGATATGACTTATGAAATTGTTAAAGAGCTTACGAACAGAGATTACTCTAACTCCCATTTGCCACTAACTCCAAGGCGCAAACCAAAGCTGAACAATAGTCCCTACCAAAAAGGCATTAGCTTTGATCAGTTGCCTCTGGCAAACTTTTTGAACAAGGAATGTAATGGAAAAATATTTCTTGTACCAAATATAAATATTAGAGAAGAGGAACAGACTAGTTTTGAATGTAAAAATACTGCTCCAAATGGTAAAAAGTCAAATAGCAAAGGACCCAGCAAACAGAGTAGTCTGGATTCAAAAATTGAGCATATTTTCGAAGAAGTTGAAGAGGCTGATTCCCAAGCCAATTTTGATCAAAATAATTTAAGCTTTAATTAAATTTATTTTATTTTAATTTTGAAGGATATTGTTTGTGAAATAAATGTTTAGGTCTATTTATTTATGGCTTATTCACTTATCACGGAAATGCTCACATTTTATATAAATAATTTCATACTTAGTTTTATTTTAAACACTCTTCATCGTTTAAATTCATTAAATTAAAAGCTAAAATTACATTTTTACTCTTTTTAACGATATCATAATCTTAATAAATTGGACACCAAAACAATTAAGATATTTTTAATTTGTTTAAAAAATATACTACACAAAAAAAATTTTAAATATTTCAAATAAAAAAATAATTAAAATAGTAATATAATCATATCTCTAGTAGAACTAAATAATTTTGCTCAAATGAAAAGTATAGTGACATACTAATATCATTTTATTCTCAATTAATCAGTTTTTGGTCTTTGTTTTTGTATCAAATTTAATTATATAAAAACATTTTTAGGAAATATTATTTGTCATTGCTTAAAAATTTAAATATTAAAAATGAAAATTTCTACTAGAAGATACTTTTTTATGAATAAAGATAAAAACGGGATGCTTTTTAACCCGTCATATGAATAATCGAATTAAAGATTTTTATGAATTAATAGTTTCATTTTACAATAATAATAATAATAATGAGCTACGGTGGTTGGTCCCACCAAACGAAAACCCATATAGGGAACACTATAGTAGCTTTCAGAAAGTGCTGATTATTCCTTTAACTATCGAAACGTACTGATTTCGTCAACCATTTTCTTAAACAAATTCTTTGAACTTGCTTTGACTACTTCAGGAGGCAGTCTGTTCTAGTTGTCTTCTACCCTGTTAAGAATGAAATGCTCACGTTGGTTGAATCTCGTCAGTTGTTTGGACATTCTGTGTTGGTACCCACGTATACTCCCCGCTGGACCAGAACAGCTCAACGAATCGTAAAGTTTGTTTGGATTGTGCCAGTTCACTTGAGTTAAACCATTAACTATCTTGAAATATTCTACAAGATCTCCTCTCTCTCTTCTCATGCTCAGGGTAGTAAGTCCCAAGTTCTCTAATCTCTGCTCATATGCTAGATGCTTAAGTGACTTGACTAATTTTGTTGCTCTTATTTGTACCTTCTCGAGAACTAAAATGTCCTTCTTCGTGTACGGACACCAAGCAGCGACAGCATACTCAAGATGAGATCTAACAAATGTCACGTAAAGCTTCCTGAACGTACCAATTGACCATGACTTAAACGCTTTAGATAATTGTCCCAGTACCATATTAGATCTTTGGGCCGCTACCTTAGCTTGCATACTCCATTTCAGATTTGAACTTATTACCTAAATCGCGTTCATTTTCTGTCTTACACATATCTAGTCCATTCATTTTCAAATTAATATTAAAGTACTTGTTGTTGAATACAATATAGCCGCACTTATCAACATTAAAATTCATCATCCAGTCCTCGGCCCATCTCACCAGAGAGTCGATGTCACCTTGTAATGTTGTAAGAGCCAATGGATTTCTAATAACACCAATAAGCTTTGTATCATCGGCAAAAAGCTTGCACAGTGTCTTGATTGCTTGAGGCATATCATTTATAAAAATTACAAAAAGCAAAGGACCTAAGATTAAGCCTTGAGGCACACCGCTTAATACATCTAGCCATTCTGAAGACTTGTCTCCAATAACCGCCCTTTGCTTTCTGCTAATTAAAAAATTGTTCAACCAAATGAGTAGCCTACCACTGAAACCATATAGTTGAATTTCTTTGATCAACGCTCTGTGTGAGACTTTGTCAAAGGCCCAAGCAAAATCCATAAATACCATTACCGAAGTAAAGCCTCGATTGAGAGCTTCCTTGATTGTCTCTAACAGATTGGTTAAACACGATTTCATCGGAACGAAACCATGTTGCTCCCTTGCCACCAAGTTAAATTTAATTAAATGGTCCATCATCAAATCCCGAATCATACGCTCCATGACTTTGCTCGGCAGCGATGTCAAGGAGACTGGCCGGTAGTTTATCGGCTCAGTTCTACATCCTTTCTTGAATAATGGCGTTTTCTTTCCTCTTTACAAGCCTTTAGCACCATACCAGTTAGAAAAGACGCTTTCAAAATTCTTTCAAAACATACTGATAACGCAAATCTGCACTTTGATCTTCTCTTTGATATTTTAATTATTTTAATTTCGTGATTCAATCTTGCCTTTCTAACCTCGAATTTAACTCTCCTGGAAATCTTATTAAAGTCGACTCTTTTCTACTTGCCTTTGAGATTCATTTTAATGCTTAAGAAAGCTTTATATTTAGTTTTAGCTAATGCCTTTAACTCCTTATTAAACCATCTCGGACTTTTCATGGTGGCTGATTTTTCAGCAGATACCACCACTTTTGGGACAAAAGAGTTCATGGCTGCATTATAAAGCACTGCCAGATCCAAACAAAGTTCATCTACATCTGTACTAGTTTGCCACAGTCAAGACTCGTAGACAGAACAGTCGATGAATTTGTTCATGGCCGTGTAAGCTCCCTTATCATACCTGAATTTTACAAATGACTTGTTGAAAGGTTATGAAACAGAGTATAATTTGGCATATTTTTCGTTGACTTTTCATTAAACCATGTCTCAGTGACAAACACAATATGTGGAAACTCTGATAAACTGTAAACGATAACTTAAAAAAAGATTTACGAAAAAAATTTAGTACAAATATTTGTTCGGGATGATTCGAATGAGTCTCCTCTGATTCTTTGAATTTGCATCGAATATCATTGAACGACTAGTTATTTTGTTTGCTCTTTAACTCTCAAAAATTCCCATTTTTTTCACTGTTTTGCACTTATGATTCCATTTCCTTAAAATGTGTATCTCACATTTCATGTAGTTCCAGGAACCGGAATACATAATAGCTTACGATTATTATTATTTTTATTATAATTATTTTTTAAAATTAGATGAAATTTTGAACATCATGTCAAATTCCTAAGTTTTTTTTAAATTTAATCATGATTCAATTTAATTGAAATTTTGGAATCCAGATTTTGGCGTTTGTTTTACAAACTGGCGATAAAAAGTACTGTTGTTTTTGTGGAAACTCAGGAATTTCATTTTCTATTTCTATGCATTTAACAAATTAGTTAAAAAATTTTAAGGCGGTAAATTTGGATTTTTTTTTCAATTTTATATTTTTAATGATCTCAAAAATTATTTGTGGTCAAAAAATTTTTTTCAAACATTTTCATACTCAAAACTTTGATTCGTATCTGTTTATTAGATTATATATATTTTTACAGTGTTAATAATAATAAAATTTTTTTTTTAAAATAATTCAAATTAAAAAAATTAAAAGAGATTATTGTTTGTCGGTTTCTTTTTCGCTTCAAAACAATTTTTTGTCTTATTTTATAATAATTCCTGTTTATTTGGAGCGGTTTCAGCTGTATCTTTTTTTTTATTCTCTAATGAAAATGATTCATTTAAATTTATATCTTGTTTGGAAAATTGATAATCTTCATTTTTCGAACTCTCCATACTGGACACGACTGTTTTGGCTGACTCATTGATAATAGAAATCTTATTTGCCTCTGTTTTGGCAGTATAACCATGCTTTGAAAGTATAGTAGGCTTTTTTGCCTTAGTGACCATTAATTTTTGTGTAATTATTTTTTCCTTTTTTATTTCGTCTTCGTTTTCGGCTAAATATTTAATTCTTTCTCTCTCGAAAATTGCTGAAAATGAATCTTCTGAATTGATTGAAAAAAGGGTAAAAAATTTTGAAAAACACTCATCTGCTATTTGCCTAACTTTTTCAGATTTTTTGAAATTTTTACACTTAAAAAATACTTGATATCTGAAATGTATTTTATTTCTTAAATTTTACTTCACGTATAGTTTCAACAATTTCATGAGCTCTAAAAAGGTTTTTTCGAGTGAATGGTAATTTTAGCAAATCTTGCATCAAAAGGAAGCATCGCTCCACGTCCTTTTTGATAAAAAATTAAATTAAAATAATTATTGTCATCAAAAAATGTACCAAATTATCTTCTCTCTGGCATTTTTTAATTTCCGCGTTCATTCGTTGTAAAGCTAGCTGAATTCGAATGCCTAGAAAAATTGAACTGAATAAAAATTTTGATTACAATTTATTTAAAGTATACTTTTGAGTTTAGCCAATTTTTTTTCATTAATTTTTTTCTCCTTCAATTTTTGCTTTTCAGATTCTCTTTCTTCATTAGTCATTCTGAGTTAAATTCTATAAATGTTGATTTTAATCAAAAAAAAGATAAATTCCAAAAATTACTTATTTGATTTTTGTTTAATTCCCATTTTTTTTTGTTTTCCTTCAGCCTTATCTTCATCTTTAGGGTATTTTTCTGCCTTTGCGATTTTGTCAATTGATTTCTTCGTTTCAGTTTTTTTTTGGCCCACTATGTCGGAATTCTCTTCATCTTCTGTTTTTATTAGATTTGTTTTATCCTTGGTTAAAACATTGGATTTTTTTTGATTTTCTTCTCGTGTTTCTTCAGTGGTATTTTCTTGTTCTTTTTTAAAATTATCTTCGACCTTCTCAGTAATATCTTCATCATCAGAAATTATCCTTCTAGTTTTGGTTGAAATAGACTTGAAATCGAAATCATCGTCCAGAGGTCGCTTGGGAGTTTTTTTAACATATTCTGCTTGACTATCCGGGTCTGAATTCGATTCAGCGCTTTTAATAATTTCTGAATGACCAACATCCATTTTTTCTTTTTCTTCACTTTCAACTTTAGATTTTTTCTCATTCTTATTTGATTTTTTCTTAAATTGTGTCATTTTCTTTATTTTAAATTTAAAAAAAAATAAGCAAAAAAAAATAAAAAAATACTAGATCAAGTTTTTTTGTTTTGGTTTTTCTTCGGAAGCTTTTCTCAGATTCTGTTTTGGATTCTAAATCACTCGTTGATCGTTCTGTGCTTTGTTTTTCCACATCCACTTTTTTTGTCTCATCGAATTCCATTTTTTCATCAGCATCTTTTTCTTCGCTTTCAATTGTGGGTTTTGGCTCATTCAAATTTGATTTTTTCTTATATTATATTATTTTCTTAATAAGAATTTAAAAGAAGAAAAAAATTCTAATTACTTGATCAGATTTTTTTGTTTTGGTTTTTCTTCGGAAGCTTTTCTCAGATTCTGTTTTGGATTCTAAATCACTCGTTGATCGTTCAGTGCTTTGTTTTTCCACATCCACTCTTTCTGTCTCATCGAATTCATTTGAATCAGTTTTTTCCGAGTTTTTGCCAGAAGTGTTTGAGTTCAAATCATTACTACTTTCGCTATCAGAGCTATCTTCAGATTCACTTCGTCTTTTTAGATTTTTCAGATCTGGATCGTTTTGAATTTCATTCATAGCTTCGTTGAAATACTTGTACTTCCTTGGCTCGCCATATCTTTCAATATTTTCTTTATTAAATGGAACCAAACAGTCCGGCTTTATTAAATTTCTTAAATTTTCAAAAAATAAATCAAATAAATTAATTAGAAAAAAAAGTTTACATTTCATAAGTTGCGTAGAAAAGGATCTTGTATTTTATGGGTTTCGTCTGATTTTCAACTGTTTCAATCTAGAAAAAATTAGCCTAAATTAGGCCCAAATTAAGGAGATTTTATTAATTTACTCTTGCAGGCCACCAAGGATAACCTTTGAGCTTGGCAAAAACTCGATCTCCTATTCCATAAGAATTATTCGATTTCGAAGTTTTCGATTTGGTCATTTTCAAATTATTCAAAAAATAGATGAATGTTTTTTTAATTTTTGAAAATTTTTTAAGCAAAATTTATAATAATTTATCATTAGCTAAATAATTTTAGAATCATTTTAAATTTGTGTTTGAAAATTAAAGCTCGTTCATTGTTAATTTTTTTTTAATCATTTCAATTTTTTGTCTTGGTATAAATTTATCTTTTTATGAAAATCTATGATCTTTAATTAAATAAAAGAGGAAATGACAAAAATAAAAACAACAGAAAAGATATTTCAAATTTGAATTTTTGATTTAAAATCTAATATTTCCTAAATACTTTAAAAAAGATCCTTTTTTTATGGAAAAAAAACAAATGAAATATCTAGAAAAAAAATAATATTAAATCTGAAAATTTTTTTTAAATCAATTCTAATAAAAATGATCACAAAGGTAAAATTTTTTCTAAAAATTTGATTTTTAAATTTTTTTTTATTTTTCTAATATCCCGCACTCATTTCTTTTATCTTGCATTGATAAAAAAATAAATTATTTTAGCATCTTAGATCTTGTAAGTTCTTGATTTTCAGTGAATTTAGCTACTATAGGTGCAGCTTTTTCTAAACTAACTAAATAATTAGTCAAAAATCGATTCAAAATTCAAGTTAAGTAATAAAAAATTGTTTATTTCCAAGAAATTCAATTAGAGAATAAATTAAAAGGTTTTACTAAAACTAAAAGGGTAATTTTGATTATTTTTTTATTTAAATCAAAAAAAATCCATAAATGCTTGTCTTGATACTGTTGAAAATTATTTTATTTGAAAACAATTAGTAACTATTACTAATTATCTTCTCTGAATAATTTCAAAAATTCTCCTAATTTAAAAATTCAATCAATAAAATTTTAAAAAAATATAAAAATATTAATAATCTATTTGAACTTAATTTATCTTTATTATTTAAGTTGAATATTCGAATTTTGGTTTAAAATTCATAGCCAAGAATTTTGTCTTATATTAATATCAAGTTTTTATGATTAAATCGAATTGAGTGAAATTGATTAATTTATTTTTTAATTTGATATTTTAGTAGATATTTTAGTCAAACGATTTATAATTTTTTTTTGTAAATTTAAGCTAAGTGAATAAAGTTTTTCCTGTTTGTTATAAACACAAATTAAGGTTCATTTCAATTATTAAAAAAACAAATGTGACTAAAATTTTTGATATAAAACATTGTCCAATTCATTTTAGATTTTCTTAATATATTTATATTAGTCTTATTATATTGAGTGCTACCTTTATATTTCAATTATTATCGTTTCTCTATTCTTCCTGCATAAGAAATTAATTTCAACATTTTTAATTTTGCTGCCATTGGGGAATAATAATGGAAAATAATTTTTGAATTTTAATTAAAATTTTTCATAAAATCATTCCCGATAAATTATATACATTTTTGAATCAAATCAAATAAATAATAGCAAGAAAATTTTTACTAATTTTTAAAGGGGTAATAATAAAAAATTGTTTTTATAATTAAGAGCATTATTTTTTATTTTGATGTATGGAAACCGGCAATCCTATTATATCATTTTTCATTTTTACAATAATTTCATTTTTTAATCAAAATAATTAACCGAAATTATTAAATTATCCAATTCGAGGTTTTGAATTTTTTTTGCCACGATTAGACCAAAAATCATTAATTAAATGCTATTTAAAACATTTTTACCATGCATAAAGCTTAAATTTTGTCGCACGAAAAACTAATTAAAATTTTTGGTATTTCTAAAAAATTTTTAAAAATCAATAATTCTCATATTTTCTTCATACTTTTAAATTTTTTTAACAAGTGTTTAATCATAACTACTTAATTTAATTTCCTTTTAAAATGATAATTTGTTAAATAATAACTTTCAGTCAGCACATTTTTTCAGCAGACTTTTTTTGCCTAATCACTTAACTCTACCTAATAATAAAATCAAGTTTACTGTATTTTAAATCATAGAAAAAATGAAAGAGAGAAAAGTAGTTGGCTTTTTTCGACAGTTTTTGATACTGTTTTGGAAAAATTGGGTTCTTTTCAAACGCAACATTGCTGGAACTATAACAGAAATATGTGCCTCGTTAATTTTTGTGCTTATTTTGCTAATATTGAGATTTTTTGTCGATTCGACCAAAATCGAAGAACAGAATGCAAACACAAGTCCAATCTTTGATGTTTTGAGCTTAATAAATGCAACAACTAATCGTACTTATTTGATGTACTACCCAAATAATTCGTTTATTGAAGGAATTGTTACAAATGCTTTCGATTTAATAAAATCAAGCAAGCCTATCTTTAATGTGACAGGTAATTAATAAAATTTTTTAATCGATTTTTAGTTTCAATTTTATTCATTAATTTATTTCAAATATTTTAATTTTAAGTTATCGGTTCTTCAACAAGCGAGGCAACAAAGTTAAATGTTGAAACGATATCAAAACTTTTTGCAATGGTAAGTTTCCCGGACAGCTACAATAATGGAACTTTACCAAGCAATATTCAATATAAAATATTTACTCAAGAGTAAGAGTTAATTAGTTTTAAAAAATATTCATAAAAATTTTATTTGATTGTGTGATTAAATTTTTTTTCGAAGAAATTCGAAACAAAAAATAAACAATTTGCTTCATTAAAATCATTTATTCCTAGGCTAACAGAATTAATGAATTTTTTTAAAATTAATTCCTTTTTTAGAGAAACAGCGTTCCAATATAACATAGCAGAGAATTTTTATTCAAAGAATGAGTACATGTTTGAAAATTCACCTGAATCATATTGTTTCAGTAAGGACTCATTTTTTTTCTAAACAGTTTGATTTTTCTGGAATTTAAACAAAAAAATAAAAGATTTGAGCAAGTTTTTAAAATAAAAGCACTTACTATTTAGATTTTATTAGAATTTAGAAATCCAAATAATCTCAAATGGAGCATTAATGAGAAAAAAATTATAATTTAATAATTTTCCTAAGCGACTCTAATATTTTTACCATATAAGTTCAAATTCTATTAAATATAATTTGTCAAAAATAAATTTAAGGAGTAATCAGGAACTCGTGTTCCTTTGCTTCCTAATACTTGACATAGACCCAACCAGTCTGCGTTTGTTTAAACCAAACACTTTTTTTTAATATACACTGTTAACTTAATTGACTGACACTAAACTAGATGATAAATTTTTACAAATAAACAATTCTATTTGAAAAAAATAATTACAACATGATCATTTATTTTCATTGCTGATTTGAACCACTAGTCTTTTTTCATTAGATTTAGTAAATATTTGGATGGACTTGAATCCATGAACTGGGTTGAAATTTTAGAATAAAGATTTTAGAATTTCAAGATCTCAAATCTTTCTTCTTTTGTCTTTGTTGATTTTATGATTTTAGTACCTAAAACACTCTTTATTTTATCTTCAAAATTTCATTTTTCCGTAAAAAAGTCTAACAACCGTCGACGGCTTTGTTGTCCACATAAACAAAATAATTTTAAATTTTTCCTTTGTAGCAATAATTTTTAAATTATTTATTCCATTTTCAAATAGTTTACTGTCATAACCTTAAAATCTCTTTCTTCTGATTATTCAATTAGGATCCGAAAATCATATTTTATAGTTCGATAATAATCAAGTAAATAATTTGTAAATAGCTTGCAGTCAAAAGAGTGAACAATTTCCTAAAAAAATCAGAATTGTTTAAAAGTTATAAATCCCCACTTTTTTTTCAAAAGTGCGGAGTTGGACTTTTAACAAACATTTGATCTGCTTTACCAATCGAAGCTACCCACGAGAAAATTCTTAGAAGGAATCTTTGAGAAAATGTAATATCCAAGATTCTAATAACATTCTTTTAGGGCCTTAAAAAATTGCTTTAGCAATAAATAAATGAGCTTTAAATTTATATAAGAAATTACATAAAAATAATCTTTATCAATTTGTATTCATTCGCAAATATAAAATTTCAAATAAAATAAATTCTCTAAAAAAATCAAGCTGTCTATTTCAGATAACAAAAATTTTATAATTTTTAAACTTAGGTCGAAAGTATACTAGATTATATAATACAATTTTTAATCCTATAAAAAATGCAATTGATTTGTCCCTAATATCTCAAGTAACTGGATTGGGACTTGACGAAATCGAACCAGTAATTAGAAATTTTTGATCAAGTACAACATTTTTTTTGATTGTATTTAAAGATTAAAATTGCTCAATACTTTTGTCCCGGTTATGACAATGACATTTTCAAATCCAGATTTAGCTTTTTTCCTCTAGTAATAATTCAAATCGCATTTTTGTTCACCACGATCGTCACCCTTGGAAGCATTATCAATGAAAAGCAGGCAAAAATGAAAGTAGTAAAATTATGTAAAAAAATATTACCTAAAATTTTTTTCAAAGGAATACCTGAAGCTGGTAGGAATTAAAAATATCGCCATGTGGCTCACATGGATAGTTCGGTTGATTGTGCCATTTTTGATTCTATCGGCACTGTTCACTCTTGTGAGTTCGGTAAGACTTAACCCACGTGAAAAAGACAATGATGCTTTAACAAAAAAAGCGGTTTTTTTCTACACAAATCCTTTTGTGGGATTCTCGGTATTTTTCGTCTATTCACTCCAAGTAACAATGCTCACTCTACTACTGGGACAAATATTCAGCAAAAGTAATTATTGAGTTTTATTTTGTTTAAATAAATTATTTTGTTTCATTAGCTTTTATTGCCAAAACTTTCACTATTATTTTCTGGCTAATCACCTTGATCAACTTTTATGACAGTTTACCATCGTCTTCTATCAAATATTTATTTTGCATTTTCCCGAACACGGGATTAACATTCGCATTCCAAGTTATTTTCCAGTACGAAAGAAGTGGCGAGGATTTTAGCTATCTCAATTTATATAAAAATTTGTTTGATGACACTTTAAATTTGGGTGCAGTTCTTGCCTCCATGCTTGGTTGGACTTTATTGTACATTCCTGTTACATGGTACATTGAGAGAATTTTGCCAGGAGAATACGGAGCTCCTTTGCCATTTTATTTTCCTTTTATGGTAATTTGAAAAAAACGAAATACATTTTTTCTAATTAAACTCTAATTTCTTTTTACTCAGCCTTCATACTGGAGAACCCCTAAAAAAAACAAAATGGATGATTTGGATTTTGATCCGGTAAAGCAGGATAAGTATGGATTTGAAAAAGACCCGATTGGTTTGAACCAATCTATAACGATTCATAATGTGACCAAGGTGAATTTTTTTCCTAATTTATATGTCGTGTTTATTTTGTTTAACAAAAAATCCAGAAATTTAGATATGGATTTTCCAAAAATAAAACGGTTGTCGATAGCATTTCTCTAAATATGTACGAAAATCAAATAACAGGCTTACTTGGTAAACATTTGAAGTATGAAATATTCAAAAATTTTACCATTAATTGATTAGGTCATAATGGAGCGGGAAAAACAACAACAACATTCATGCTCTGTGGTAAATAAAATTTTTTGGCTAAAGAAAATTTTTTATTTTTTTCAAAGGAATATATGCTCCCAGTTCGGGCGATGCAAAGATACTTGGCAAAAGTATACGAACAAGCATGAATGAGATACGTTCTTCACTCGGCTTTTGTCCACAATATGTATTTTTAATTTAGAAATTAAATGATAAAAACTAACTTTTTTTTTTAATAAAGGATATTTTATATGATGATCTAACAGTATCCGAGCATATAGATTTAATAGCTTCGGTAATTTTGAAAAAATTTAAAAAAATTAAATAAATTTTTTGTTATCTAATTTAAATAGATAAAAGGTTATTCAAAAAAAGAAATCAAAGAAGAAATATTAAAAATAAGCTCTCTGGTCGGACTTGAAAATGATCTTGAAAAAAAGTCCAAACAATTGTCTGGTGGCATGAAGAGAAGACTTTCGGTGGCAATGGCCTTAACTGGTGGCTCTAAAGTAATAATTTTAGATGAGCCAACTTCTGGATTGGGTATTTTAAAATTCAATAGAGAGAATCTCGAATCTAGCCGATCAATCGACCATTAGGTGATAAAACATTGACCTCTAGACCAGTCATTGACAAATATGCAATTGTAAAAAAAGGAAAATCTAAAAACGTTACTTCATCTAAGCTAAAATTAAGTTGAAAGTAAAATAATATTGGTCTTTAAGATAAATTTTGAGAATTATTCTCTAATCTATCAAAAATTTGGATTGCATGAAACCTTGTTTTTGTAGAAAACAATTCTTAATTTTTCTAATTAAACTGTTATTATTATTTATTTTCTAAAATTTTCTAAAGAAATAATATTCAAAAAAACACTCGTGTGAAAAAAAAAGACAATTATCTTTTATTAAATTTAAAATAGGGGGTGAAATTTTTTTTTCACCTCACTCAGTTTAATTCACGAAAACTTAGTAAATTTTTGTTTTAAAATAAATGATAAATCAAGCCGATAAATGTAAATTATCATTTCTCAACAAACTTTCCTTCACTTATTTATAATGCAATGTAGTTTTCGGAAGATTTGAGACATTTTGCACGGTAATGATTTATAAAACACTAAAATATAAAAATTAAAATATTTAAACTTTTTAAATATTTTAGACTAAAGGTTTTAGTTTGATTTTTAAAATAATTATTATTAATTCTGCAACTAAGTATTGTACTTAACTAGAGTTCATTTAATAAAATGCAGCATTTACGCTTGATCTTCTGTTGAAAAATTAAAAATGTTTTCTAATTAGATTCTTATTTTCAGATGAAAATTTATTAACAATAAAAAAGTCAATTAAAACATTAGAAAATTGTCATTTTGATTTGAAAAATAAATAATTCAAGTACGAACTCAGAATTTTTTAATTACAAAAAATAAATTTTTTTTTCAAAAGACCAGAAATAGTATTTAAATTCTTATAATTACGCATAAATTTTTCACAACGCTTACGGGCAGTTGGATGTTCTTTATTACTTATTATCAGCAATAATTACCCATTTTTATGTATTTGTTATTTTATCTGTTTCAGAAAAAGTAATTCTGAATATTGGATATTTTTCAAAAATAAAGCCCTAAATTTAACTTTTACTGTAACAAAAAAATTGTCTTTACTCTCATAAAAAAAATCAAGTTTTGGTTCTTTTTAAATTTTATTTTTAATGCCAAAAAAATAGTGAAACAAGTCCAAAGAAAAGGGTAAGGAAAAAGCTTCCACCTGATAGGTATGGAAAAATTATTAGACAGAATAAAAATAAACATTTCTTTCTTAAATATTCAAAAATTTAAATTCAATTATCGCATCGAATTCAATTGATTTTTTTATAAGCATTTTGAAATTGTACATTTAATTTCTGTAAAGTAAAGTTTAAATTCAAATTTCAACAAGAAAATTTTTAAATTTTACCTTTAATCTCACAAAAAATGTTCTTATAATTAGATTCAAAAATAGAAAAAAGCTAAAATTGACTCTACATTTTTTTTAATTTTCAATTTTTTTATGTTAGAGTAATTTTTTTATTTTAGTTTTAACATTTGCTTTATTTTTGGAAAATATCCCATATTCACGGTATTTTCTAGCTAATTCAATTTAATTCATTAAAAAAAAAAGATTTACCGTAAAAAAATTCGAAATAATATTAACTGAATTATGTTAGTAAAACAGGATAAAAAAAATATTAGTGGAAATTTTAGTGGAGTTAAATATTGGAAGGATTTATATTTTCAGAAAATTGAGATCATTTCTAAAGCAAAGGGTAGAACAATGAAAATATCTAGAGATTTTTAAGCATAAATACTTAGATATTTTCGATGATAAATAATTGAACCCAATAGAACTGATGAAAGACATCTTGGAAAAAAGATAAAAATTGTTAATTTTTAAAAAGTCTAAGAACTTTTAGGATTCCAGACATGTGACAATTAGATTTTAGATTTAACATTTGTTTAACTGGGTTGTTTTGATCAATGTAGTGCTTTGAGGGTTCAGTTGCCCAGGTAGACGGATCAGATGATCGACTTGATAGATCCAAAATTTAAAAGCTAATTAATTTTGTTAAATTAATACAAGATCCATATAATAGAAGATCACTTTGGGAGCTTATTGAAAAATTCAAAGAAGGAAGATGTATTTTGCTTACGACACATTTCATGGGTAATTTTTAGATTAAATTTTAAGATTTAAATTTTTTGTTTAAATTAAAGAGGAGGCCGATGTTTTGTCCGATAGAATCGCTATCATGAATCATGGACAAATCAAATGTTGTGGGTCTCCCTTTTTCTTAAAAAATACATTTGGTTCTGGGTATAGAGTTGCGATTGCAAAAAACAACGATTTCATCGAAACTCGTTTTGTGACATTCCTAAAAAAACATGTCGAAAAATACTTTATCGAAACAAATATTGCTGCAGAAATGTCTATTTCAATTCCCTACGAATTGAGTTCTAAACTTCCTTCAATGCTAAAGGAAATGGAAGAAAGCAAAGCTTATTATGGTATTGATGGCTACGGAGTAAGCTCACCAACAATTGAGGAAATATTCATAAAGTAAATTATATCAAGCCGAAAATAAAAGATTTAAAATTTTTTCCAAGGATTGGAAGCATTGATAAAAAGGATTTTGATCAAAATGATAAGGAAGAATTTAATGATACCCATTTAATAGCTAACAAAGATGATCTTACGAATGGTAAATTTATAATTAATATTTAATAAAAAAAAATCGCTCAGATTTGTTTTATTCAAAATAATTATCTAGAGATAACCTAAAACTTTTTGGTCTTTTCCTTCCAGTCAACTGAAAAATTAATAATAGTATAAAAATAATAATAAATTAAATTTAAACAAATTAAAATTTTTTGTCTGGAAATAAAAAGTTTTATTTTTATTGCTGGGATATTAAGATATAATAGCATTTTAGTTTAAAGGGAAAGCTTTTCTGACAAGATAAGTAATGGTTAAGCACTTGCTGTGACTGCTAGACAAGCTTTCTTATTAAATAGAGTGGTTCCACACTGTAATAAGTTTACTCTCTACTTGTTAGAATGGAAGAACTATTAGATCTAAAATTTTTAAAAACTTCAAAAAAGATGAAAAATTTTTAAATGCTCCCGCGCAAACAATAATGGTGATCGAAACAGTTTTTGCATTCTTTTAGTTAACCTTTTCATTCTGACTGAGAAAACAAATAGAGTGATCAGTAAAAGAATTAAAACCTAGACTACTATCCAAAATTTTGGAAAAAATTAAGGTGTTCAGCGTCAGGTTCTTCTAAAATTTGAGACGCTGAAATCAGGACAAATTACTAGTGTTGATTCAAAAGTCATTAGGTCAACTTGACTTAAATTTTTTTTCTTAAGTAAAGTAACTGATTATTAATTAAAAATCTTAATTTTCTTTTCATAAATGTTGGATTCCAATTTTTGGCTAACCAACATCAGTAACATCATCAACATCAATTTCCAGAGTTGTTCAAAAACTTTAAAAAAAAAAGTAATTTTAGAGTCTTTTTAAAGTCAAGTCAAATAACTTGACTTAAAATACAAGTTTGAAAATTACTACTGATGTTGGTTAGTCTTAATTTGCTAGTTAGCCAAAAATTGAATTATGTTCCTTTTACGACTTAATTATTCATTTTCTTAATTAGTTTTTAATTTTAATAAATCCTTTATATACTCTAATGTTTAATATCTTGCTTCTTGAATCGCCACATCAGACATGGAAATTAAAAAACTTAACATTTTTTTTAAAAAAAGAGAAAAAATTTGAAGAGCCTTAGCTTAAAAAACTGGAACTGAAAATTAAATTAAAAAAGAAAAGGGGGAAAATTCATTTCAGAAAAGCTCGATCGAAAGATTAGTTTATCAAAAAAATTAGTCTGAAAATTGATTTTTTATTTTGAAGTTTATTTTTTTTTAATTTACCCAAATTTAGTTAAAATTAAACATTCGATTTACTTTCGATTATATTTTGAATTTTGGGTTAAATTTCTAAATTTTGCGAAATTTCAAAATTGTTTATTTTTAATGAATAAAAAGGTAATTTGTACAAAGAAAATTCGAAAAATTCTTTAGCCCAAAATTCTTTGAAAGTGCAATCTTTCAGGATCAAATTATATTTATATTTTTTTTAAGAATAAGAGTCACTTTGATTCATTCTTTTAATTTTTAGTTAATATTTTTAGTTAATAAGGATATCAAAATTGAAATTTAACTTTTTGATTTTAAAGTATTTTTAATCAAACTAAAAACTATTAAGAAAAAAATTTCTATTTTAAGCATTTTCGTCCAATTTTCACAAAAACAATGGTTTCATCTTATGGATCCAACAATTGGTTGCCCTATGGTTGAAACGATTTCGCATATTCTATCGTCGATTCATTTTGGCACTCATAATTCTTCTATTTCCATTCATTATTGAAATAATCATAGCTGCTCTAATTCCATCAGAGACCAATTTGATAAATTCAATAAGAGGCGTTGTTTCCAACTTTGGCTCATATGATCTCACATTGAACAATTACACTAAACAAATTGTTCCGTTTTATGTGAAAGGTTCTGTCGATACAACTTCCTTAAACAATCACATAAACAACTATTTTACCAATTCAAAATTTCCCGATGTCACACTAAACCGAATGGACCAAGACAATGTTAACGAATACGTTTTGTCTCTGAGGAAAAAAGATCTGAAAAACATGCTCAATACTTACTTTGTTGGTATGAGCATGAATTTGACCAATGCCACAAAGCTGTCTGTCACTGGCTACTTTAGCTCGATGGCATTTCATTCAAGCGCCAATTTAATAAACGAAATCGACAATTTTCTGCTCAGCTTTTTGACTAACGATCTACAAAATACCATCACAACAGAGAATGTCCCACTCGCTTCGAACAACACCCTATCTGGATCGAGTAATTATTTGGAAGTGTTGGCTTGTTTGGACTCGTTACCAGTGTCGCTGCTAAATTTTTTTAACAGCGTGATCATAGCATTCATGATTGGCATTATGGTGATTCATGTCGGCCGCGAAAGAATCAATGGTTCCAAACAATTACAAATGCTTTCCGGTCTGGGACCCTTTACCTATTGGCTGTCGAATTTTTTGTTTGACATTCTAATCCACTTGATCAACATTTCATTAATTGTAATTGCACTTAAGATTGTGGACGCAATTAAGAATGACGAGAGCAGTGAGATAAAGGCGATTGCTGGTGACGAAACCCTTGGCTATTTCTACTTTTTGCTTTTAATATCGTGCTTTTCGTGGACTATTTTGGCTTTTATTTGGTCTTTTTTGTTCAAATCAGAAATAATTGGTTTTGTTGTTTTGGTGATTATACTCGGTTTTGCAGCCTTTTTGGACATAATTTGGACATTTTTAGAGCTATTGATCCTAAATGGACAAAGTACAAGGAATGCAGGAGCTGATTTTATCTATGCGTTGAGAATTATATTTGCACTAGTTTTTCCAAATGTGACCGTGAAAAGAGGCTTATATAATCTTAAGGTCAGATCGAATAAATTTTGTATCGATGCTGTGAATGACATATTGGCTGGTAAGTTAAGATATTTAACTTCATTTTTGTTATAAAATGTATGAGTCCAATCTATGAAAATCAGAACCGATTTCAAATCAAACAAATTTGGACGGTGGATTGTTCAGCTTTTTTACAACAATTTACATAAAATAATAAAAATATTGTAAAGATGGTGATCCCAAAAGTCGATACTGCAAAGTACTGCAGCGTACTCTTTCGATAACCCGTCTAGAACCCTTAGAATTGCCATGCATTACAATATAAGTTAGTTTATAAAAGTAATAGATCAAAAGTTTACCAGATCTTAGGTAAATTGTTTTAAGAACAAAATTGTCCAAAAAATTCAGGAGCTTTGCTGTCAAAAATATCAATTTCATAAATTTTAAGAAACGCCAAAGCTCCTGAATTTTTTGGACAATTTTGTTCTTAAAACAATTTACCTAAGATCTGGTAAATCTGGTAAACTGGTAAACCAGATCTTAGGTAAATTGTTTTAAGAACAAAATTGTCCAAAAAATTCAGGAGCTTTGGCGTTTCTTAAAATTTATGAAATTGATATTTTTGACAGCAAAGCTCTTGAATTTTTTAGACATTTTTGATCCCCAGTCAAACATTTTATAGATTTTTTGTAGTATCTTTTAAGATTCTTTATAAAATCGCTAAAATTTGGCCTATTTTAAAGAAAAAATAGAGATAAAAAAAAATCATTAATTAAACAAAAAAAATATTTGTTTTTTCTATATATTCTCTTTAAAATTTTTAATCTGTTCTACCAGTCAAAACTTTTAAAGAGATATTTTGTAAATTCTTTCAAGATTCTTTAAAAAATCTTTATAAGTTGAATTATTTAGAGATTTTCTGTAGTTTCTTTACAGATTCTTTATTATTTATTTTTTATTTTTTTATTTGTTTATTTTATGTGCCGATAAATGAAAAAAATTTATAAATCTCCTATTTAAAAAAATAAAAATACCCTAACATACTAATTCTTATTTCTTAAGAGACTTTTAGATTTGAGCATTAAATTTAACTACAAAGTCTCATCAATCAAGCATGAGAAAAAATTATTTATTTATTTGTTTATTTGTTTTCTGTACCGAGCAAGAGCTCCTTCAGAATAAGTTAAAAATAAAATAAAAAAATAAAATTAAAGTTAATAAAATTAGATAAAAAAAAAAAAGAATCAAAATAGAGTAAATAAGCTAAAAAAATGAAAGTTGAAAAGACATAAATTGGAAAAGATTAAATTTAACTACAAAGTCTCATTAATCAAGCATGAGAATAAATTCGTGAGAAATAAGTTTTTAAACGACGAATAATATTCAAGATAAAAATTTGAAATGTCGGAAAGACTTTTTAGAGATAAATAAAAGAAACTTAAAAGATATTTTAGAGAAATTTAAAAGAATTTTTTAAAGATATTCTAAAGAAAAATGTACGATAACCTCTAAAAAAACTCTACAAATTTCTCTAAAATTTCTTTAAAGATCCTTTAAGATAAAGTTGACTGGGATCTGAAAAACTATTGATCGCTTACTTTTACAAAATTTACGTAGATTTTCAATATTTTTATAAATTAATTTCTGAAGAATCATCATCTTTACTTGTTCATCGAGTCAAGATAGATAATGTTGGAAATTTGGTTTGTTTTAACTCTTGGGCTAATAATTAACAAATTATAATTTATCATTTTTTTAACACTAGAAGCACCAAAACGAGTCAAAATGACTTGTTATATCTGGATAAAAATGGATAATAATTTATTATTTGGATAAATCAATTCAAAACTTAATTTTAATTGAGTAAAAATAAAAATTTGGCTAAAAAAAGTATCTGGCAAAAATTTTATCTTCTAATGAATTCATTCCTTTTCGAACCGATTTTTCGTCTTTCATGTAAAATACACAAACTATAATTTTTGAATTTTTTAAATTTACTTATCTTCGTTCAAGTATTAGGATTTGAGTAAGTTTTTTAAAGATTTGTATACTTTTTATAAATATTTTATGACTCATCCATTTTGTTGATAAATTCAAAATTTTAATTAAAAAACGAGTCAAAATGACTCTTTTTGGTACTTCTAGTAGTATATACTTGATTTTGTACAAAAGAAATACTTTTTTTATTTGAATTTAGTTAATTTAGGAAGTTATTCTTATTTATATGCTGAAAAAAAAATTATGCTCAAATAGCAAAAATTGATTTAGATTTTAGCGGCCAAAAATCGAAAAAGAGTCATTTTGACTCGTTGGTGCTTCTAGTGTTAAAGATTAAATTAAATACCGACTCTCGTGGTCAAATAAAAAAAGTAAAAATTAAATGTTCTATAAATATTCTTTATTAATAATATTTTTGTTTTTTTTTTGGCAAAAAAATTGGCTTAAAAACCGGTCAATGATTTGACTTAAAAAAAAATTAAAAATTATATTATTTCTGTAATTGGTGTTTTTATAAAATTTTAAATCTAAGGTAGAATAACATGTTTCCATTGATGTATAAATAGAAAAGACTAAAGAATTATTTTGATTGAAATGTTAAATTTTTTGCATTGTGTAAAATTATGGGAAATGGTAAGACCTATAATCAACAAAATGTTACATTCTAAAATGACAATGGTGTTGTTAAAAAAATTAATTAAATTAAATAGTCAATCATTAGTGATTGTTAATAATATCAGTATTTTAATTATTAAGTCCTTGCTACAGAATTTTTATAAAAGCTAGTATTTGCTGCAATTTTCATTAATTAATTTATTTATTTTTTTGAGAAAAAGCCGATTAGCCGACCACAAATATGGTTTATCGTTGAAAAAGTGTACCACTTGATAAAAATAAGATTGTTTTTTTGGAATGATAAACACAGAAATAATCAGACCTGACGAATTGATATCAGCAATATTATTTTTATATACAATATTATTTTTGGCCATCGAGTAATGGACTGAAAAAAAAATCAAGTTCTTAAATCTAAAGAAACGCCAAAGCTCTTGAATTTTTTGGGCAATTTTTTTTAAAACAATTTACCTAAGTTTATGTAAGATATGGCAAACTTTTGATCTGTTACTTTTATAAACTTATATTGTAATGCATGGCAATCATAAGGGTTCTAAACGGGTTATCTATATAACAGTCACATACATTTTTTGCTTAAAAATGGCTTTACTCAAATAAAAAATTCATGACTCATGACTCATTACTTAGACTTAAAATTTTTTGACTTTTATAATAGTCTGATTAAGAAACTTGAATGAAAATAATTTTTTTCTAATTATTTTAAATATTAAATGAAAAAAAACTAAAGTATTTTTTTTCAGAAATTTTTGATTGCGTAATTTAAAAGCTGCCGCTATATAAATTTGCCATATTTAGTATGCGTTTTATTTATTTTCGGTCAATACATCAGTACATTGTGTCCATTTTAATTATCAGCTCTTTCAAAAAAATTTCATGAATCAGAAGCAAGTTTTTTCAAGCTTTATATTTGAAAAAATTTTTGTTGATTTTTTAAAAAAATATATGAAAATATTAAACTGGTATCTAAACTTAATTCCTATGATTATAATTTTAATGATTGAAAATATTAGTTATTATTAAAAAGTAGTTTTTTAATTAATTTTTTCCACTTAACTATTTAAAAAAATCGATTTAAATAACCATTTTCAATAAAAAAATTTAACTAATTTTTTGCCATTTGAAGAAGATTTGCCATATAATCAAGATCACTTGTCATTTAAAGAACCTGGAATTGGAATGGAATTGCTTTTTTGCGCCATCCAATTTTTAGTGTTTGTTTGTATTTTGATTTTAATAGAATCAAGTCCATTTTCAAGATTAAAATGCAACAAAATCTCAAAAGCAAGGATTGATTCGAGTTCTAATAGAATAGTATAATTTAACACTTTGCTAAATTTAAATTTTTTGACTAATTTTTATAAAGCTTGAGTCAGACGTTGCCAAAGAAGCTAGACGCATAAATAATGGAAACATTAGCGATTTAATTTCTGAAGATCCGTTGGTCGTTAAAGCTTTGACCAAAAAATTCAAAAAAAATAAAACTGAATTCATCGCTGTAGATAAGCTTAGCTTTGGTGTTGGCAAAAATGAATGCTTTGGGCTATTAGGTTTGTTAAAAGTTATGAGAGTTGAATCTAATTGTATAACAAATTTTATTTTAGGTTTAAATGGCGCAGGAAAGACCACAACTTTTAAAATGCTCACTGGTGAACTTATCCCCACTAGTGGTAGTGCGTTTATAAATGGAAATGAAATTGTCAAAGATCGGTCAAAGGTTCGCCGAGACATGGCTTTTTGTCCTCAATTTGACTATTTACCAGAGTTTTTAACTGTCGAAGATGCTTTTAGTCTTTTCAGTGCTTTACGTGGTCTAGAAAGAAACACAATCAAAAAAGTTATTAATGATCTTATTTCAGTATTTAAATTAGACGAATACAGAGATAAACTTGTGAGTTAGGAAAAAAAATTGTTATGCAAATTTAAATTTCAAACATTCAAAAGGTTCAAAAGCTAAGTGGAGGAAATAAACGAAAAGTTAGTTCCGGACTGGCTTTTATAGGAAGGCCGAGTGTAATATTCTTGGATGAACCGACTACCGGCATGGATCCAGCTGCTAGAAGATATTTATGGACTGTAATAAAAAAAGCAAGAGAAATGGGTCTAACTATAATTTTGACTACGCATAGGTAATTTTTAATTCTGAGAAAAATTTACTTAAAATTATCAAAAAAAAAAGTATGGAAGAATGTGAAGCCTTAGCTACCCGACTTGGTATTATGGTCAATGGACAATTTAAGTGTCTTGGAAGTGTACAGCAATTAAAAAACAAATATGGCAAAGGATATACTTTGATTTTGAAATGTAAAAACGGAGTTGATATTGGAAGCCAAGTGCTAAAAACCGAGCTTTTTGTGACAAATAATATAAGATTTGCGAAACTAAAAGATCGTCAACAAGATACTCTTTTTTATCAAATAGAGATTGAGGATAACGTTGTTTATGGTCAAGATGGAATTCAAAGTATTGCTGATTTATTCACTTTGCTAGAATCTAACAAAGATCTCCTGAAATTAGAAACTTATTCACTATCACAAACTACTTTAGAACAAGTTTTTCTTTCGTTTGCTCGTGAGCAAAAAAGTGATGAAGATTTGGTCGTAAAAAAATCAAAAAAATAACCAATTATTCGGAATAAAATTTTCGACTAAAAAACATTCTAAAAAGATTATTTTATTAGCATTAAAAAATAAACTATTTTTGTTCCTTTTTTATTTATCAATTTTTAATTTATTTTGAAAAATTTTATTTCAAACATTGTGATTTTGAATTTTTAAAATAAAATTAACATGGAAAATAAATTTTATAAAAAGTCAAGTTTTTTTTATCTTTTTAAAATTTCTCAAATTCAGTTATTTTAAATAACTTTGAATTTTATTTTGATGAGTTATATTTTCATTACAAAATTTGGGTCTCTACGTTATTGTTTTCATTTGATGTTTATTAAAATTTTGATTGCTTACTAAAAATTATCTAAAATGCAATTTAGGGTTTTTATTAGAAAAACTGTATAAATTTATAATTTACCATTTTTTGCCCAAAAGATTCATATTTAAAGTATTTTTATATAATTTATTATTATAATTTATTTATTTATTTTATTTTTGAAATATGATATAGGAGAATAGATAAAAAAGATAAAAAAAATTTATTCTAGAAATTGAACAACATTTTTTTTAGTGCAGCAATTTTTTTAAAATCTGTTAAAAAAGCGTAAAATTTCAAAAAGAAACATTTTTAAAACGAATCTAAATTTCTGATTTTAATTGAACAATTTTTTAGTTATGACCTAAGATTAAATCTGTTATATTTATTTATTTATTTACTTAATTAAAGTTTAAGTCCCATGGACAAATTGAAATAATAAAAAAAAAAAAGGACAGTTAAATATCCATTTTACAATTAACTAAAAAATTCAGTTTATTATATACAAAAACATGATTAAGATTATTCAATATACAATATTCTATTAAATAAAAATAGTATTTTATCGAGTCAGTTAGTCCAGAGTTGCTTCATTAGAGGCATCATTTAATCAAAAGAATACTGAATGCTAAATCGTATTGAGTACAATTTATATGAGCCAGATTTTCTACTTTTGATTACTGTTAAATAAAAGAAGTATTCTCTCTATTAAATATTTTACAAACTTTCTTTAAGTATTCAAAAACGTTTTAACATAATTGGTTATTGAAAATTTGTTTGACAAAGAATATGTTATGCTTATAATAAATTTGTCTAATTGACTCCAATATTAGTGCTTTGTTCAAGGGTTTTGTTTTTGTAAATTTAGTGAGTCCAATAAATCGTTTTATTAAAATATTTTGCGATACATCAAATTCCTTTAAACTCTTTTCATTAGTGAAGATATTATCTAAATGATATCTAAGGATTGATTGAGAGAACTGTTTGTATAAGAAAGCTATAGTTTCTGGGTTCATTAATTTTGGTTTGCATCCAATACTATTTAGAGAGTAAAAACTTTCTTCAACTTTTTTCATCTTGTTTTCCACAAAATCCTTT
Organism: Brachionus manjavacas; assembly: GCA_019054805.1. Lineage (NCBI taxonomy): Eukaryota > Metazoa > Rotifera > Eurotatoria > Ploima > Brachionidae > Brachionus > Brachionus manjavacas. The sequence goes on along the minus strand of JAHQIY010000003.1, from coordinate 6,581,688 downwards.
ATTGATTTTTGGTTTTTAATGGTTAGGCCAAGATAAATCAAACTTTGTACTTTTGGAATTGTAGAGCCATTTAATTTAAATTCTGTTTTATAACTTGTACTTTTTTTTCGAATAGGATTGATGCCGACTATGAGGCATTAAATTCGATATTCCAGTCCTAAGCATAATTTTCACAAGTTCTTAGTAAAATTTTGGTGTGTTTTTCGGATGGTGATAATAGGACTATATCATATAGTAAGCAAGAATCGACAAATTTATTTCACCAATCTTTGCACCAACTTTTATAATCAGTACATACAGATAGCATTTGATCGATGAAAAAATTAAATAAGTACGGAGATAATATTCCTCCTTGGTTGACTCCTTCTGTCATTGGGAAAGGATTACTTTTTTCTTCACCAACTTTGATGATCACCTTAGAAATTTCATAATATATGTTTAATGTTCCCCACAAATAATTATTCATTTTTCCAATTAATTTGAAGAAAAGTCCAGCACGCCATAATTTATCAAATGCTTTACTGGATTCAAGACTTATTAGATTTAAACGAGATCCTCCTTGGTAATAATAATTGACTACTTCATTAGCTAAAAAAAAGCAATGTTTACATGAGCTCTTTTTTTTGTATCCAAATTGATTGCTTTAAATACCATCAAAAACATTCGTTTTGACCAAGATAAGAGACTCAAAAATAGTTGATAAACATGTAGACACCGTGATAGGCCTCAAATCTGAAGGATCTTTTGATAATCCTTTTTTTGGAGTTTAATAAGGAAATATTGAAATTCTTTGGGAGATTCAATATTAATAGCCAATTTTAATAGAAAAATTAAAGAACCATTCATGCAAAATGAGGAGATTTGTTTATGATCCATATATGAAAAATTCATTGCATATTAGATCGTGACCAAGACTTTTCTTACGACCAAATTCTTTAAGTACATCCTTAATTTCTTCAAACGTGAAACAAATAGGTGATTCATCCAGATAATCTAAACTTTTGTTATAATTTTTAACATCCAATTCTACATTCTCCTGTTCTCTGCTATTGGGCCTATCATAATGAGAAAATAATCTTTTATTGATTAATTTTTTTTTGATTAATGTTTGTGATATCATTTTTCAGTTGGGACATTTTATTAGGCTTAAGTTTTTTTACATTTGACCAAAATTTCTTTTTATCATGTTTTCGGTAATTTTCGAGTTTTAGGCTTTTTTTCTTTTCATTAATAAACAATTCCTGTCTTGCCAAATGTTTGAGCCTCTTTTTATTATGTCTAATTTCTTTCTTTATACCACTATTTAAAGGTCTTTCGAAACCTAAAGATTCATAAAGTAGCTAATTTTCCTATTGAAATCTTTGGTTTCCTTTTTATTTTTAATTCCTTACTTTCAACAGTCCTAGCAGTCTTAAGAAGAATTTTTGGAATTTCTTCGTGGATCTTATCTAACATTTTAATTACCGAATTAACATTTGATGTATTAGTAAAAGATATTTCATTCAATAAGTCTTTTACATTATATGAGAGTAAATTTTGATAGTTTAGAACAAATTCGGGCTTGTTCCAATGTAAAAAATGGAAATTTATTTTACCGTCAAATTTATTTAATCTTTGATATAAACTCTGAGTCGTGAATCTCACACATTATTGGCCTGTGATCACTAAAATTTTCTATATAATTCATATGTTCAATTTTTTTGATATTTCTATGTAATGACTCTCTTATAATATAATGATAAATAAAGGATGTGTATTCGCCTTTCTAATAAGTGAATATTTAATCTTCACTTGTGTCTGTAGAAACACTAATAAGTTAATTGTTACACAAAAAATTCTTGAATAAATTATCAAAACGTTTCCCTCTTTTAATATCACAATTCCAATCACCAAAAATTAATACTGTAAATAAATTTTGGTATCTGTCACTAATAAAATAAATTTCAAATGATTTAAAATTCTGACATTTGTATGATGCTATTTTCATTGTTCCATGTTATAATTTTCTTTATGGATTTATGCAAATTGATTAACTCAAATTTATGCAAATTGATTAACTCAAACTCAAATTAACTCTTTTGCTCAAAAATTAAAGTTTAAAGATTTGAAGAAATAAGTTCAGAGAAATAAAAATAAATATTGATCACTTGTTTAAATTTAAGTAAAAAATTCAAACAATTTTAATTAAATATTAAAATTAATGAAGAATATATGTTACTTTTTAATCATTATCTATTTTAAATTAGATCTTTATCATCTCTGAATTGAATTTATTCATCACCTCTGAATTTATTACTCAAATTTATTTCTTTTCTATTATAAAAAAAAATGCTACAATTTATATTTAGATCTTTTGATCTTCATCTCAAATTTCAATTTGCCAACAAATTAATGTAAAATGGTTTCAAATGATGTAAATTTTTCTAAATTCGAAAGCAAAAATAGATTTGTCAAACAGGCGAATGCGATCTGTTAGAAAAGAAATAAATTTTTTCCAAAGCAATTTCTTGACATGTCATGTCATGTTTATTTTCATTTTTAAAATTTTAAAATGTCCCTTTTTACCGCACTTAAATAAGTTAAAAATTTTTTATTGATTTAAATGAAAGACAAAAAATATTTACTGTTTTAAATAATTTATTTAAGTGGAAAAATAACATCATTTAGGTTTGAATAAATGTATAGAAAAATTATAAATTTTAATTTTTGAATTAACTTAACCTGAATTATTTAAATTGTTGATTGTTTTTGTTAGATAAATTAGAGATCGATCATTTTGATGTTAATTTTATAACGAACCATTATTAGACATAACATGTCAAGTAATGTTTAGTATTTATTCCTTAAAAATTATCAAAATCATTTGATTAATTAAGTTTTAAAATTTTAAATGATCGTTTTGATCTAAAAATTTGATTTCAAACTTCAATTAGCCAATTTGTTAAAGCTTCCCTTAAACTATATTTTTTTATATTCAAAATTAAAATATCAAAGAAATTTTTAACTTTTATATAATATAAATACTTCAAACAGCTTTAAATAAATATTAAAATTAAAGAAGAATCTTTGTTACTGTAACGTCGTGTTTTTCATTAAAAAAAATCTTTCTAATTTCTTGTTAGAATAAATTATATGGTTTTTATATTTTAATAAATATTATGAAATTTTTTTTCATGATATGTAACTAATGAAGTCGACGCAACAATTTAAAAAAAGTGAATTTTAGACTATATTCGATATTAGGGACACATAACTAAATAATTTTGAAAACCTGAGTTTGGAATTTAGCGATATGTCATTAAAGTTGGGTATCCAATTAGTCACATCTTGTTAAAATCGACTTTTTAAGTTAAATATGAATTAATTTAGACTTAAAAATTAATGTATAGTTGAATGGTTTTCGTGTTAGTCATGAAAGCAGAGAATCGAGGGTTCAAAACCAGCTGAGGGTGAAAAAATCTTCAAAATATCTCTGCAATACGGGGTTAATGTTTAAATCTTTTTCATCATATAAAAAGGGGCACCAGTTTCTACTGGGTAATAATTACGGTGTAGATAATCAACTTGATGCAGTAGCCTCTGTGTCAGATTGGAGCCGTTGCTCAAAATAGTTCTTGAAAAGGAGATGAGCGCCTCTCCATTTTCCACTAGAATAGAATAGGGACAATTATTTAATATTATTAAAAATTAATGCAAGCTTACATAATTTTACGTAAAATTATAAATACTTGCCGACTAATATTTACGTAAGATTATGTAAGCTGACCGAAACTTACGTAAAATTACGTAAAATAACGTGATTTTACCAATTCTGGGTTTTTTGTAGAACCACTGTAGTGTGTCATCCAAACAACATTAAATTGGCTAAATTAAAACTTGCTGTTTTTTTATTAGGAATTTTTATTAAATTTACTTATAAGTTGTTTTTTTATATTTATTTTAATTTTTTTTTTTAATTTCCAAGAAAAGCTAAAAAATTTATATAAAAAAACCTTAAATAATATTGAGTGAAAAAAATATTTAAAATTTAAGAATGAGTTTTAAATTAGATCTTTGGTAGAATTAATTCACTGTTCATTAAAAAAATTTCTATTTCTATTTATGCCTTCAAATGAAGGATGTCATAAGTTTTTATAACAATGTTAATTTAGAGTTTTTTTAGTCTAATTTAAATCATCTGGAAGCTTTCGAACAATATTCAAAATTTATCTAAATTATGAAAATAAAAAATGGTTCAAAAATGATTTCTTTCAGACTTAAACTATCTCTATTGAAAAAATTGGATAAAATAGACTTTTTAAATAAAAATCTTATTTTGTCAAAATCAGCGAGAAAGTAAAATAAATTTTTCAATTCTAGAGAATAAAAATACATTAATTCATTTTAACATTTAATTGAGTACGTGTAAATTTTAAAAATCTACTGAAAAAATTGAACAAATAATTTTTCGAATTTGAGACAGAATTTGACAATTTTTTCATCATTAAATTTATTTAGAATTTTTGGACATTTTAGATCAAAATGGACTTGTCATTTTTAGACGAATTCAAACGCATGAACAAGCGTCAGATGTACTACCAAATTCTTAACTTTGGCATGATTGTTTCTACGGCTTTGATGATTTGGAAAGGTTTAATGGTCGTTACTGGATCAGAAAGTCCAATTGTAGTTGTTCTCAGGTAACTAAAGAACATTGACTTTTAGCAAAAGCTAAGTAATTTTCTTCAAAAGTGGAAGCATGGAGCCAGCATTTCATCGTGGGGATTTGCTTTTACTAACCCATGAACCACAAGGGCCTATACGTGTTGGAGATATAGTTGTTTTTAAAATTGAAGGACGAGAGATTCCTATCGTTCATAGAGTTTTGAAAGTCCATGAAAAGTAAAATCATATATTTCAATTAAGATTTAATTAAACAATCATATTTTAAGAGAAGACGGATATGCAAAATATTTGACTAAAGGAGACAATAACTCTGTAGACGACCGCGGTTTATATGCTCCTGGACAATATTGGCTTGAAAGAAAGGATATTATTGGAAAAGCCAAAGGGTTCGTTCCATATATAGGAATCGTTACCATTTTAATGAACGATTACCCACAATTAAAGTATGTTATATTAGCAACGCTTGGTATTTTTGTTTTAGTCAAAAGAGAAAATTAGTTTTCTTCAACAATTCTGTCGAGTATATCCATTGTTAACAGAATAATTCATTTGTGCTTTATTTATATTTAAAAATAAAAAAAAAAACTTAAAGAATGTTGTTAATTTTTTTTTGTTGAATAAAAAGGAAATCTGTCTGATTTACTTATAAGTAATAGATTCAAAGGATTAATCTTAAAACCATGTCATGATTTATAATTTTTTTTATTTTAATACAGCCTTAATTTTTAATATTTATTAAGAGATAAAATACAGTCAATTCTCGGTAACGAACAACTTTCGGTTTTTTTTATATCGAAATTCTCATATAAAGCGGTTAGGATAAAATAAAATTTAAACTAAATTTTATTGAAAAAAAAATTAATTAAAAATGTGTAAAAAAACAAAAAGTTATCTTTATTCAAAAAAATCCGTAATAGATGGTTGTTTGGTAAAGCTACTTTCAATCATATAATTTTCAATTTTAAACAATAATTTTTTTTTCTCCTTATTCACTTCTTGTGGAGCTTAAGATCATTACTTTTAACTTCCAATTAAGTCGATCTTTTGCCTTTACCCTTGCTTCTCTCCATGTCATTTTTATTTCGATGAGCTGTTTCGTGATTGTTGACCTCTATGTTACTGCTGGTCGTCCTGTCTTACGTCTCTCTTGAGGGGTCCATTGAAGGGCTCTTTTAGGTATTCGTGTTTCTTTGATACATCGCAGTCTTTTATTGTTAATACACTGACTTAATGACTCTGAATATGTTCTTGTGTTTAAGTCAGCATTTGACAATGTCTCAGGCCATTGTATTCTGAGAATCCTATGCAGGCTTCCAGTGTGGAAGGTGTTTAGACTTTTCTTGTCAGATTCACACATCCCCCAACATTCGCTACCGTACATCAGTGTCGATTTTACTACAGTGTAGTACAGTTTAAGTTTTGTTTCCTTGCTGCAGCTGGTTGGTTTCCATGCTTGTCGGAGCCTAGCAAAGGCACTCTTTGCTTTAGCAAGTCTATTCTTAATTTCTCTGTGTGTTCCCATCGCTGTACTGATAGTACTAAATTAATTTATTGTATAATATTTATTATATTATTATAGAATTATTATATTTTTTGGTTTAAAAAAATTGTTTCAGTTCATTTATTCTATCGATTGCTTCTTTTAAGCTTATTTGCATCTTGTTGCTCATTTTAAATCTAATAATGTGATAAGATTCTAAAAAAAATAATTAAGTGACTATTCCCTATCAGCCCTATCAAAGGGTTTGGAAATATCAAAAAATAGGCAACAAACTCTTTTTTCTATTAAATAAATCCACAATTTTTTGAATTTAAAAAGAAAAAATTATCTGATGTTCGCTGGTGCCTAAATCCAGACTTCTTCTGGATAAGAAGTGAATTTTGTTTTAAAAAATTGTATAATCTTGAATAGACTATGCGCTAAGGTAACTTTCCTAAACAATTCTTTATACTAATTGGTATAGTAATTGGAAGGATCTTGTGAAGTAGAGGCCTTTTTTAGAATCATTGTAATGTTCGCATTTTTCCACGCTTTCTGAACTCTACTATTGAGATAAATTAACAAGTTATATGATTTCTACTAGTGAATTTCTAGGTAAGTTTTTCAACATTAAGTTATGAATTTGGTCAGGTCCTAATTAATTCATTTGAGCAAAGTGGATCATTAAAACCACACTGATTATAATTCCGAAGTTTTTTTCCCCTTTTTTATTCCTTATCATTTAAAGTCAAAGTGGGAATTACATTTGATCCTTTTTTGATCAGAATTTTTTTTTTCCAAAAAAGGCCTACTTTTCCCATTTTCTTAATAAAATTAAACCAATTTTGATTCCAAAATTTATATTTTAATTTAATTTTTAGAAATTAATTTCTCTCCCCTAGTTAATAAAAAGTTAATCTTATGAAAAGCGAGAATGAACATGACCATAACAAATAACAAGCGTCAAACAAGTTATTCGGTGAAATATAAATTGAAAACGATTTGCAAGATTTTTGGAACAATGTCTCAGGACAGTGTCCAAATGGTCAAATGAATACGAAAACAATGACAAACAATTCATCCAATTTACAAAAATTGAACTAAAAAAGGGAACGGAAGGCAATCAGTGGGCAAAAGGCAATAAAGGAGTTACCGCGAGCGTGTTAAAAACTATAAGAGAATACTAAATACCAGCTGGTGAACAATCAAAGGCAAGTAATTAAGAAATCAGCAATTTATAAAGAAATGAACTGGGACACCTTTAGTCAATATAAAAAGAGAACTTTCGCAATTATGATCTTGACACTTTCAAATGCAGATACTATGGCAGTCAATCGAAAAAAAGGTAAATGTTCCTGTCCAGAATTTTTTATAACAGTTCATGCGCAAACAAGTTAATGTCGATCTCGCAATCAAGTTAAAATATGTCGAACCACCACCACCACCAGCAAAAGATGTGCAAATTGGTGAAAAACGCAAAAAAAAGATTATCAAATAAGGCAACAAAAGCTTCAACGAAAAACTAATTTTTTTTTTAAATAAACATTAAAAATTAATAGATTTTTCTTTTATATACTGATTTGTTCTAAATATTTTACTGATAATTATTAAATGTTAAACACTGATTGAAATACTAAGATGCTTATCAAATATATAAAAAAATTGATGAATTAATTTATTCTTTTAAAAAATTAAATTTCTGTGTTTATTGAAAATTAACCACAAAGTTAATCAAAACAAAATAAAGGCAATTTAAGAAAAAGAGAATAATTTCGTTTTGAAAATTTTTTTCTTCAAAATATATATCAAAGTTTTTTTAAATATATTTTTTATTCCATCTTTAAATGCTTGAATATATCTCACAAAAATGAACTGGGACAATGAACTGGAACTTTGTCCAAATAAGGACAAAAATGATCCTTCAATTTTTGAAAATGATAGGAATTTTATCTGAGAAGGAATAAAAATTGGCTAATTCAATTTTTATTTTAGCATCTATTTTCTTTATTATTAGTCAAAAGAATCAAAAACTTTTAAGTTTTAATAAATCGTTTTTTTTTAAACTTTAAATAAAAGTATAGAAATTAGGTGGCGTTTAAATTTTTTAACATGTTTTAGACACTTAAAAAAGATTCAAGAATTTTTTTTTTCTCGTCGAGGTCCCAATAACATGAGGGTTATTGAGGGTCTCAAACAGCAGCAACCCTTGAATTTGTGTTTTTAAAAGCTTTAAAATAATTTCATTATTCAATCATCAAAATATTTTTTTTTAAATTGTTATCTTTATCTTAAATACTTTAGAAAAAAAATTTAAAAAATCTTAAAAATTGACCAAGAAATAATCATTTTAGGTATTAAATTAAAAATATGACCATGAAACTCAATAAAAAATTGAAGTTCTAAAAGACTCTTTTCTTGTACAAAGCGTGTTTTTCCCAACATTTGTTAAATCTGACGGAGCTTTGGATAAAACGCTGGACTAAATTATCACTGAGTCACATGACATGATAACACACATAGAGTGCAGAGCGCCTTTTGGTGATGTTAAACAAGGTCATGTTGTACTAGAATTTTGCTAGACAAAGAGCAATTGACCAAGAAGTTTAATTACAAAAAAGCTGAAAGTATTGATATATCTTTAATGATTCGAGAACTAGATTGGAAAAGTATTTTCGGTGAAGTTGGGTCAAACGAAATGTTCGAAATCTTTCTTGGCTATTATAATTCAATTGTAGCAAATCATGTTCCAATCAAGCGCTATCCAACATCTAGATTCAAACCAAGATGGCTCAACTCAGAATTGAAAAATATAAGCAATCATAAGAACAAACTTTGGTTTAGATTTGTCAATTCAGGTGTCGGAAATAAAAAACAGGTAAGCGAGTACAAAAGTGCTAGAAAGGAATGTTAATAGCAAATTAGAAAAGCTGTCAGACATTATGACCGCGACCTGGCTCTAAAAGCTAAACGTGAACCAAAACTTATTTTTAACTATATGAACAAGAAAAGAAAACTACCTGGTGGTATTGAAACGATTTTAATAAAAGAAACAGTGTGCTCAAATCGCCTCGAGATTGCTGATAACTTAAATGGATTTTTCAGGTCAGTTTTTGCTCCCCAATTGTTTGGTGACTTACTAAATCTACCAGTGCGTACAGATAAAAACTTTTCATAAATCCTCTTTTGGCTTTTAGTCCTACCAACATTGAGAAATATCTTAATAGTTTGGACTCATCGAAATCCTCTGGACTAGGTAACGTGAATGCTTTAGTTTTGAAGGGTAGTTCAAAGGAATTTTCAATCCCATTATCAACAATTTTCATCAAGTCATTTTCAAAGGGACTTTTACGAGAAAGATGGAAAATTGCTAATTTTACCCCTTTACACAAAGGAGGGTCTAAAGTTGATAGAAAAAATTATCAGAAACGAGATGATGACCTTTCTGTTTGAAAAAAGTTAGTTAGTAGTAAGCAACATGGTTTTATGCCTAAGAGATCTTGCACCACTAACCTGTTGGAGTTTTTAGAACAGGGTTACTTTTGAGATTGACAGTGGTAATTTGGTAGACGTGATCTACACTGATTTTTCCAAAGCCTTCGACAAAGTTTCTCATCAAAAATTATTAATCAAATGGATCTCATATGGATTTTTTGATAAGACTTTGGAATGGATAAAAAGCTTATTAATTGGAAGAAAACAGCGGGTTATACTTGGTGTTTCTGAGTGGGAGAATGTGACAAGCGGGGTTTCACATGGGTCAGTCCTTGGACTAATACTTTTCGTCATTTACATTAATTACCTTCTTGAAAATTTTTTAAACCTTGCCTTTCATATGCTGACGACTTGAAATTGATGGGAATTTTTGATCGTAACTTAGATAGCTCAGTTGAGCTACAGGAAGATTTGGTGATATTAAATGAATGGAGTAGAACATGGTCTACAAAGTTAAATTTCTCGAAATGTAAAGCAATGTACCTTGGCGGAAGAAGGAAGAAGAATGTTTACCTAATGCCAAATTCATATAGAATAAATGCACTCGAGGAGACAAATCATAAGAAAGATCTTGGCGTTTTTATTACAAATGATCTATGAATGGAACAAGTAATGCCATTGCTTCGTAACGGTTACGAAGCAGCTGCAAAGGCAAATGGCGTTTTGAGTCAAATCAAGAGTTCCTTTTCATATTTGGACCTTTTCATATTTCATATTTAGAGAGACGATTGTGCCACTCTATAAGGAACTGGTTCACTCTCATCTTGAATAAGTAGTCAATTTCTGGTCGCCTTCGTTTTAAACGGACATAAATATTCTTGAGAAGGTTCAGAGGAGAGACACCAAATTAGTTAAATCAATTAAAGAGAAACCTTATGAAGAAAGACTTCGAGATCTGAATCTGATTAGTTTAGAGGAACGCTGATTAAGAAGTCACTTGATCCAAATGTATAAGATTGTGCACAAGATTGAAAATATAGAATTGTTAAATGATGTAAATTATGCTTAAAGTTTATCTTTAAACTTAAGAAGAACAAATGATAAAAAGTTGTTAAGGGAAATTAACAAAGGAGGACGGTATCGCTACAATTTCTTAACGAACAGAGTTGCCGAGACATGGAACAGGTTATCAACAAATGCGGTAAATGCGATGTCAGTCAATAGTTTCAAAGCATTTATAGACCGATAAGTTTTTAGAATGGCTCAAGGCAACGCCTGCAATGGCCCTTATAGGGCTAGGCCCAATTACGCGCTAGTGTAGGCAAATGCTTATAATACAGTTAACTACTACTACTACTACTACTACTACTATTCTTAACCATTGTATTAAAATTTTTAATGTTAAAATGATTTTTCAATTTTTTAATTAAGAAAAAAAAATCTTTTATTTAATAAAAAAAATCAATTATTAATTATCGATTTTATTAATTAAAAATACCTCCTTTCTTAAAGTTAATCAAACAGATATTTGTTTTTTGGGTATATTAAATTTATGTAAAATTTCCAGACTTTTTTACTTCAAATACTTGAAATTAATGAATCACTCGGTTATATTTCTTCTTATTAGTATAAACTGACTTATTAAAAAATAAGATGATTTCATACAAATAATTTTGATTCATTAAAAATTAATTTTTGAAATTTTTGCATTGAATATTTAGAATCTTGATGGGTACAGAGTATTGTATAAGCAATATTATTTCAAAAAAAAAAATCATGAAAAGTGCATTAAATTGAAAATTTGAATTCGAAACAAAAATGGACAATTTGAACAAAAAACTCGCAGCAGCTAGTTCCAAACAGATTCAAATATACGAGCTACTTATCAAAATTCAAAATGTCCTCAATACAGAATCTCTTTTACCACGTATGTCTTATTTAAAATCAAACCAGAATTAATTCGAAGATTCAATTTTGTTTTTACAGAATTTATCTATTTTGCCAAAAGCATGGAAGAGATGCGCAAAAAATGGCTTCAAGCTGAAATTTCATGCAAAGAACTCGAAAATAAATTGAACATGGAAAAAAGCATTTACCAACGCAAAATAAATGAGCTTAAGTAGCATTTTTTTACCATCAAAGAAAATTAAATCACAAAAATTTGTTATTTCTAGAATAGATATTGAAATTCACCATGAAAAAAGATTGACAGCTGAACAAAAAGCTGAAAGACTGGTAATTAAATTCAAAAAAAAAAATTTTTATTTAATTAAAATTTTTTTTAGCAAATTGAACTAGATAAATTGGTAAATAAATTTTCGTATTAATAAATTAATTTAATTTAAAAATTTAAAAAGCAAAAACAATTCGAAATGTTTCAAGAAATTCTTACCAGTGACAAAAAGCATTCCATCTACAATTTAACAAATACAGATAACATGCTTCCTTATCAATATGATTTTCAAAATCAAAATCCCAACTTTGACATAAATACCAATCAAAACTTTAATGACATGAATACACCAAGACGGTATATTTAAAAATTCTAATTGATACTTGGTAGTTTAAAAAAAATCTAGGTCTTTGAGGGGAATCGAAGACACTGGATCCATAATTTCAGACTACACAGAAGATGACATTGATCTACCTAACGATGAAAACATAATTACAGATACTTATCAAGTGTCAAACGAGAATCCGAGCAAAATAGATTTAGTTCATTCAAAAACGAATCAAGTGTCCAACAAAAGTTCCAGTTCTAACCCCAAAACTTTTTCCACCCAGCTGCCACCATCAAATTCCACTGATATCTCAAAAGGCAGTCGACGCTCAATCGAACGTAAGACAAACAAGCATCGACAGAGTACTTCATTAACTCGAGACCAAGATTTCAATCGGGACATTGCCAAAAATCACAACCGAACCAAATCAATCGATTTGAGCAAGCATCAAAAATTTTCCTGTGCACAAACTGGTTCGGATTGTGACAAAAGGAACTCAATAACTGCAGTTACAACCCTTAAGTTGGAGAGTGGAAGACCAGTAGCATTGACAAGTGAGATTCAGCACAATGGCGAAAGCATTAAAAAAAGGAAAAATCTTGATGCAAAATCTGACTTTAGTCATGTGCCAGCTCGGGTTAAAAACCGCAAAAAACGACCTTCGCGGGAATTTTTACAGCGAACTGCTGATGAGAGCGAGACCAATGAATCAAGTGAAATATTCTGGAATATTTCAGAAGTGGTGATGGATGAGTCGACATCGGAAAAAAGCTCATCAAATCGGCAAAACATTAACATCATGACACCCATTGTTGAATTGCCAACGCCAAGCAAAAACTCAAAATCAGCTCACAAAAAAACAAGCGCTACACCAAGTCACAAGACAGCAAAATCAGGCGCTTTGATTCCCCTCGCCAAAAAGTACAAACGAGTCCATGTTTTCAAGGCTCAGGTTATTTTAAACAGTGAATTGTGCGCTGCTTGTGACAAACGAACCAAATTTGGCAAAATGATACTCAAATGCCGCGAGTGTGACATGATAATTCATACAGACTGCAAGGATTTGTTGACCAGAGCTTGTTTTCCATGTTTAAATTTTCCATCGCAGGGTTCAGTCTCAGATTTTGTTAATGCAGATGAAAATCCCAAGGTACCGGCCATCCTCCAGTTGTTCATAAACGAGATCGAGACACGCGGATTGATATGCCACGAAGTGGGTCTTTACAGAGTTAATGGGTCCGATCTTCAAGTCAAACAGATAAAGGAAAAATTTTTCAAGCGGCATCAAGTGCCAGATGTCAGAAAAGTAAATGAGGTGCATGTTCTTTGCAGCTTTGTCAAGGACTTTTTGAACAATCTAAACGAACACCTGATTACGTATGACTCTTGGCACAGGTTTTCGAAAATATGTGAAATTCAGAATGAAAACGAGAAGATTGTTGAATCAGAGCAAGCCATACTGGCCTTGCCCGACGCCAATCGGGACACACTGGCCTTCCTTATCTTGCACTTGCAGAGGATTAGTGAAACAATCGAGTGCAAAATGCCTGCTTCTAATTTAGCCCGTGTTTTTGGACCATCTATTGTGGGAAATTCCAGTCCTAACAAATCACCCGCTGAGATTATAAATGAACTCAAAATTCAGCATCAAGTTGTCGAGAATTTGATCAAGGTACCGTCCAGTTTTTACTTTAGTGTTCTTGATTCGAACGAGCAGCCGCAGAAGTTGTTCAAAATTTCGAACAAAACTCCGGAATCAATGCGCAAGAGCAAAACAGCAGTGGTTTTGTCAAGTATCCTCGGACCGGCCACCAATCTTCCGAGTTCATATTCAATTCAATCAACTAAAGCGGCTTCCAAATAAAATATACATTCTTTTATTTTTTGGCAAGATTTTTTTTTTTTTTATAAAAAAATGAACACTCAAAATTAAAACTATTTCGTAAATCTTATATAATTTTTGTGTTTTGAGTTTTTTAATTAATTAATTAATCAATGTATCATTTATTACGTGAATAATCTAAAATTTCAATTCGTTTGAAACTATTGTAATGGAACAAATTTTATATTATTTCAATTTTTTTTTGTTTAAAATAAATTTTTTAATAATATTATTCAATCGGTTAAATCATTAAATCAAGGCTCAATACGTCTTAAAATTTATTTTAACATTTGAGTTATTAAGTTTTTTTAAATAAAAGCAATAATAAGCTGAGACAAGCAAGCTTGCAAGATATTTTACTTCAGACTTGGGCAAAAGTCATTAAGTCTAGGTCAAGTCAAGTCATATCACTTGACATTAAATTTTTTTTAAATAAAATTTTAAATATCTTACCATTTCTTTTAGGAACTAATATATTTTTGCAAGAAATTACCAAAAATTACAACAAATATTGTAATAAATTAAAATATTTTATATGAAAAAAATTCAAAAATTTTTTTTTCGAAAAATTAAAAAAATAAAAAAATTTATTAAAAATCAAGAAAATTAGCAAAAAATTCCAATTTTTTGGGCGAAATCGAATTTAAATTGTCTAACAGATATAAATGTAACTTAAAGTAAAATACACAGATTTCTGTAAGAACCATGTAAAATAAAAGCACTGTTGATCGTTGTGGCTCCAATTTATGATTCTAGTGACTTATTTTCTTCTACGATGGTCAGACAGCTTTTGGCAGTAGATTCGTCTGTAAATATAATTTTCTTTCCCAAAAGAAGAATATTAAGGACCGTAAAATCTATTAAAATTTGTCAAAATGTATGCAGATGATACAAAAATATTCTCGCAAACGGTATCAGAAATAAGCGCAGTGAAACTTCAATCAGATTTAGATTTAATTTTCAAGTGGACTCAAGATTGGCTTCTTCTCTTCAACACATCATAATGTGTGGTTATGCATTACGGTCATAAAAACAAAGAATTCACTTATTTTATTAATGGTAAACAGTTATCAACGTCTGAAACCGAAAGATATCTTGGAGTTATCTTCAATACAAATCTCAAATGGAAAAATCAAGTGATAGAGGCTACAAACAAAGCAAAGCAAATGTTGGGTCGCATCAGGAAATCATTCGCTCGTTTTGATTGTAAGTTATTTAGATCATTGTATTTAACTTTTGTTCGTCCTCTTTTGGAATTTGCTGTGCCTGTATGGTCTCCATTTCTTAAGTCGGATTGTGAGAATCTTGAGAGGATTCAACGCAGAGCTACGAAATTTGTTTCTTCAATTAGAAACAAACCGTATGAAAGCAGATTGAAGGCTTTAAACATTCCAAATCTGGTGGAAAGAAGAAAAAGAGGTGATCTAATTCAATTATACAAGTTCATGCATGGAATAGAATTGGTTGAAAAAAGCAACAATTTTAATGTCACCAAAATCCAAGGAAGAGGTCACTGCTTCAAATATCACAAAGAAATTTCGAGGCTCCAACATAGAGATAACTTTTTTTTCAACAGAACCGCTAACATATGGAACTCACTGCCAAATCAATTAGTTGAAGCCCCTAATGTTGACAGCTTTAAAGCAGGCATTGCTGCTCATCCAGCAATCAATCACATCAGCTGTCATAGTGTGCCTTATCAGCACACTCGCTGGCTAGCCAGCTACATTCAAAACTACTACTAAAATTGTACATAAGCAAGCAGATAACTTAGTAGACATTTTTATTTCAAAACTTTTAATAACTTAATAAAGTTTTCTATAAAAAGAGAATTGTTATGAAAATTTTATTTAAATAAAATTTAATTTGTTTTATTCTTTACATTTAAATTTTATTTTATAAACATAAAATATCTATTCAAAGAAATTGTTTGCTTTATAGATAAATTGTCGTTGGTGGCCAAAATACGTTTATTCAAACTTAATCTTTCAACCGATTGTGCCAATAACAATTCTAAAATACCAATAATAAAACTTTCTTTCTGATTACCAGAAGTTAATTAATGGAATTTAAAAAATTAAGTATGATTACTATTTTATATCAAGTCTGATGAATATTATTATGAGCACTGATATGCTAAACATTTGCTTAAAAAAGGTTTAAGGTATTAAACAAATATATTCTTTAAAAAATCGAAAATTTTTAATATTATAACTGTATTTAAATTAAAAAAAACTTAAACAATATCTAAAAACTAAAATCAAAACAGCTTTTTTATGTTAGGAAAATAAAATTTAAATGTAAAGAATAAAATAAATTTAAATAAAATTTTAATAAAAATTCTCTTTTTAAAGAAAACTTTATTTAGTTATTAAAAGTTTTGAAATAAAAATGTCTACTAAGTTATCTGCTTGCTTATATACAATTTTAATAGATTTTACGGTCCTTATCATTCTTCTATTGGGTAAGAAAATTAATTTTAAAATAAAATTTACAAAATTTCGGAAAATAGGTTCAATTATACTAACATATTCGAATCTACTATTTGAATTAAAATATCCCAAAGATGGATGCTGGACAACAAAAATTATATCAACTTATTCATCAAAACCTACAACTGTAGACATTGATGATGAAACGACTGTGGGAACAACCTTTTTATTAAAACCTACAACTGTAGACATTGATGATGAAACGACTGTGGGAACAACCTTTTTATTAAAACCTACAACTGTAGACATTGATGATGAAACGACTGTGGGAACAACCTTTTTATTAAAACCTACAACTGTAGACATTGATGATGAAACGACTGTGGGAACAACCTTTTTATTAAAACCTACAACTGTAGACATTGATGATGAAACGACTGTGGGAACAACCTTTTTATTAAAACCTACAACTGTAGACATTGATGATGAAACGACTGTGGGAACAACCTTTTCATCATTTATCTCTACTTCAATCGTTTTCGCATCACTTATTTGTTAGTTTTTTTTTCTTATTCATGCAACTAATAATATTGTACTTAAAAGCTGGTGTACTTGGAGATGAGTGCCAAGGTCATGGTAACTGTTTAGGTAGTTTTAAATCTATAAGAACAATCGATTGTACAAATAACAAATGCGTGTAATTATGAAATTAAAAAACCTAAAATTTATTTTAAATAATAATTTTTTTTATAAAAAGATGTTCGGAAGGTTATACTAAACTGGCTTCAAATGATCCATACAGATGTGTTAAGCTTTTAAATGAATCTTGTAAGGATAATTTTGAATGCAATTTTATTTGCTCAGCAAATAAACTTTGTTCAAACTAAATATTTCATTTTTTAAAATAAATTTTTACATTTTTTTTTTTTTTAATTTGTCATTAGTCAACCTACTCAAAATATGATATTTAATAATTTTAAACTAAAAAATTACTTGAACTGTCAAACTTGCTTTTGTAAAATCAGAAATAAAACTGAACTTGGATAATTTAAAAAAAAAAACAATATTTATATACATCAAATGTTTGACATAAATGTGATCAATCAATTTAAAAAAATTTCCGATTAGAAATTATAATCTTAAAATTGGTTTAAATGATATTTTCAAATCTTAATTGTGTAATGTACCGTAAAGTCTTGTTCATTACAGCATGCTTACTGCTTTTAGGGTATAAATAAATCCATTTAATATTATCCAAAAAAGGTGATATTTTTTACTAAATTAAATGAAATTTAGCTACAGTACTGCTACGATAAACTGTTTTTACGAAATTTTACGTAATTGCACGTAATTTTTCGAAATTTTACGTGATTTTACATAAATTTACGTGAAATTACTAAAGTAAAAAAAAGGAAATTTCCGAAAAATTAGGTAAAATTACGTAATTCAGTAATTAGTCTATTACTTTTTAATTTTTTCAATTATATCATTGAGGGTTATAAAGAAATCAAGTTCTTAGATATAAAATTTGTGATTCAAAATTAACCTTTACCCCAATGGCTGATGAAATAAAACAGCATTGTTGTCCACGGTTAAATTTAATAAAAACATTGCCAAACAAAAAATGGAGTCTTAATTACTTCACACTAAGAAATTAAATCTTTAATCGGATCTATAATTGATTACTCTTTTCCTTGTCTAAAATCATTTTCAGAGACAAACATTTAAAAATTCAAGATTTACAAAACTTAGCAGTTCGTTATATACTTAAACTGAAATATTATACTCTTTCCAATATGAATGCATCATGAGGCCTTTAACTTTTAACAATCTCGGCCTTTTGAATTGAGCGAAAGATATGTGTAGAGAGGACTGCGTTCTGTTCCATTGGTTGTCAAGCTGGTTGATGAATATAAAGCGTGTTTTGAATCAAGATTTGTCGAATATCCGACTCCATTGTGTAATTGCTACCTTACTTTTCCTGAACTGATCAATACTTAAATATGTTCCAACTGTCAATACTTTTACAATTTGTCTATTTTAGTTGTCTTTAATATTTTATTTTAACTCAATTTACTTTTATCTTATTTTTTCTTTACATTTTTATTTTTATTAATCTGAAGTGGCTTTAGCTCAGTACAGATAAAACAAATAAATAATTATAAATATTTAGATCAAAAACAAAAAATTAAAATTAAAGCAAGAACTTAATTCATTTTTCACTTTGATTTGAACTTAATTTAAAACCAGTTTTGTTGAATTTTATTTATTTTATTTGAAAATCTCTGTAAATCTTCATAATATCTCTGCAATACGGGGCGAATGTTTAAAACTCTTTCATCATAAAAATAGGGGACAAGCTTCGACGTTTCGACTCAATCTTCGGATACCAAACTATTGTGAGATGTCGTTAAATATCGAACGCTGGTTTTCAAAATAATATAATGACATGTCACTAATGTCATGTCATTATATTATTTCAGTTTAAGTATATAACGGCTTTTACAAATCCCCTTCCGGATCTCTTATATTCTTTTTTATTTCTTTTGGATCGAAAATAGACCAAAATTGGCAGTTTTTCGAAATTTTTATTTCGACATTAACGACATATCAGTAAGCTTATGCTTTCTTAATTTTTAAAAAAATGAATAAAGAGAATTGAAGATTATTTATTTTATTTATTTATTTGTTTTCTGTAACGAGCTAGGCCTCCTTCAGAATAAATTTAAAAAAAATCAAAATAAACTAAATAAGCAAAAAAAAATAAAATGAAAGTTAAGAAGACATAGATTGTTACATGTGGCACATGTTTACATGTTTCAGATTTCAGGTAAAAAGGAGGAAATTGTAAGGTAGCAATTACACAATGGAGTTGGGTATTCAATATATCTCGATTCGAAACCTTCTTTGTATTCCTCCACCACTCTGACAATCAATGGAACAGAATGACTCAGTCCTGTCCCAACATATCTCTCACTCAACTCAAAAAGCCGATTTGAGACTGTTAGTAATTTAAGTTTATTAAAAGCTTCATGATGCACGATGTGTATCATATTTTAATTTAAGGATAATGTATTCTGAATTGCTTGTAGTTTTTTTATATTATTTTCTGAAAATGAATTTAAACAAGGAAAAGAATAGTCTAAATTGATCCGACTAAAGATTTATATAAATTTCCTAGTATCTTTTGTTTGACAATTATTTAATTATATTTAACCCTTTATTTCAGCGTTATTAAATTTCGTCTGACAGTATATTAAAATTTAACTTAGAATCAAATTTAATACCAGGAAACTTGATTTCTTTTTGGCTCATTATTCTGTTTCCATAATTTTTTAAGTTTAGATTATCACTCTCTTTTTTGTACCTAGAGAAGACTACTGAACCCGACTTTTCAACTGATATCTTCATTTTCCACTTAATAAGCCATTGTTCTAGTTCGTTGGTGAATTTATTTATCTTATTTTCTAGGTTCCCCTTTTTGTTATAAATAAAGAATGTAGCTAGATCATCTGCGAAAAACAAGGAATATTTATTATTTGTTTTGTTTCTTTTGGAGATGTCATTAATGTAAATACTAAACAAAAGAGGACTAATTACTGAGCCCTGAAGAACATCTGCTAAGTTTTTGTAACTAAGATACAATACAATAAATTGTGATTCTAGATTTCTTATACTGATTGTCCCTATTCTATCCTAGTGGATAATGGGAGGCGCTCATCTCCTTTTCATGTACCTTAGATTTCTTACTTGTGGCTCTTGTAATTGTTTTTTCATTTGAAATGTGTTAATCGAACTTATGTACCTATTAAGAAAATTTAGAAATATATTAATTGCTCTAAAAATCTTGTTAATTTTTTTTTTTTTTTTTTAATTATGTGAAAATAAAATATATTTTTTTAAAAACGTAAACGCATCTTAAATGTTACAATTTTCTATTTATTTTCAGTTTAGTTACGTGAAAATAAATGTATTCTTCAAATAATATATATGAAGAAAGAGAAAAAGAAGGACTGGGATACATATGGTGTTAATTTATCCCCTACCGCTAGAAAAATTCTCTCGATGTAAGAGAGAAATTCTTTAAAAATAACAAAAACAAAATAACCAAAGAAAAATTTCATTTATCTACTGTTTTTCGGATCGTCTGAGTCTAGGATACGATTTACTTTTTAGTGAGTTCATGAATAAAGTTGGTTTGTTTCAATTTGAGAAAAATTTGCCATCTTGTTTTTTATGTCTTAATTTATTGTAGCATTGTAGGATTTTAACTAAAGGCTCAGAATTCCTGAGTAAGATAAAACCAATAAAAAAACCGTCATGATTCTTTCTAAAGCTGTTTTGCTTTCACCCGATGTCATAATAATTGTTGTCGGACTGTTTTGCCTTGAAATTTTTAAACAGGGCTTTTAAAACCTCGTTCTTAAGCTTCTTAATAACTTCCGGATCTCTTAATTTAAACTCAATATACAGTTGCTTAAATAAAACAAGAACAGGTTGGCTCCCAAGTATCTCAATTTGATTTTTTGAATATGTGGCTAAACTGGATATGAGTTTATAACCTCCGCTACTGTATCATTAGATATGTTGTTATCATGATGACTTGTATCAGAAGATATAGCTATGTTTAAATCTACTCAGGAGTGTTTTGCCGATAATCAGTCTTAAGATAAATTTAGCATTCATACAATCTCCTAAAAATATTAATAACAATTTACGAACACAAAAATCTTTTGAATTTTAAATGAATACTTAAATTCTAAAATTTTCAAAAATTTTCAAATTTTAATATTTTTCATTTTTTAGTTGATTTTGTTTTATATTCAAATTGATTTTCAAATTTAAATTAAATTCGAATTTTTAAATAAAAACAGATAGTTGTCGACTTTTATTTTTATTCAAAATTTTAAAATAAATTAAAAAAGAAGAAAGAATCACAAATTATCATGCATCTTTACTTCTTTGAATTAATTTCTAAATTCGAATAAATGATTTTATGGCAGATGTGAACCATTTTTTTAATCTTCGCTCGATGAGTTTTAGAAAATATGGTTTTGGAGCAAAAAGTGCTTACTTAGCTTTCGTGTTATCTAAAAGGATAAAAAATATCTGATTTATTTTTAACATTTTATGTTTTAAATTTAGGATTTTTTTTTAATAAATGTGCTAAGTTTTCACATTGACAAACACGAGAATATCTTGTTTAAATTATACACTTTATTTGAATTTTCGGTAAAAATAAAAATTAAAAAAGCTAGATTTTTTAATCAATATTGTATCAGTCTAATGTTTTTCTATTACTTTTAAATCGTTTAATTTATAAAAATAATAAAATTAAAAAAAAATCATTTTTTTTACTAAATTGTAAGAAATTGAACAATAATTCAAAATTAATCAAGTTGACTGGTCAATATTTGTTTCAGCGTTTCTAAATTCCTAGTCGAAACTGAAGAGTTATTTGACGCTTTTTCGATCAATTGTTCGCCCATTTGTTCATAAAGGCTCATTACCAACTTAGTGATCGAAAAATTTAAGCTGTTTATTCCAGCAGACATCGTGTTGCCCTTAACTAAATTCAAAATTTGCCACAGAGCTGGAAGAATGTGCATATCAACTTGTTTTTGTTTTCTCTGGTACACTTTGGAAACCAAATCTAAAAAATAATAGTTAAAAATTTTCAATCATTTAAAATCAAAACAAAAACCTGAAAGTTTTAATATTATCTGAGGTTTGACTCGAGCGTTTCCATGAATGGCTATATTTGTAAATGGTTGAATTAGTGAACCACCATCTTAATTTAAGTTTTTTAATTTCAAGAAATAAATAAAAATTTATGGACAATTTTTAAAATCAATTATGCAAAACTTTGCATCATATTCTTTATCTTTTCTCCTTACAATAACTTTTATTGTTAATTTAATAATTAGGTTATTTTTCCCAAAATTTATAAATGTTTTTAATTTTACTCTGAAAATAAATTTTAAAAAATTTGAAAGTCTTATAACCCAAAAATTAAGATTTTTTAATCATTAATAACTTTTTTGGATTTTTGCGAAAATTAAATTTTAACTCATTAATAAATAAAAACATGAGAAAGTATTAAAATTGTCCATTAATGTAAATTAACTTCATTTTTGAGTTTATTTTACCCAAGTATTCAACAAGAGCATCTAAAATATTCGATGCCATATCCTGGATTTCGCTATTTTTAGATGCTAAATTGTGTGCAATCAACGGTATCACATTGACCAAAACAGGATTCAGATCATCACGAAGCAGCGGCGTTATTAAATACATTGTATTGAGAGCTTTGTAATTTACTTTTGAATTGCTTTCTGTAAGGCATAAATTAAATTTGTCAAATATTTGTACCAAGTTCACAATGGCCATTTGCGGTTCTTGTTCACACAGAACTTGGAATTTTTCAATTGCATCCATTCTCTCTCTAAAGTCAGCATTTCTCATTTGAGCGCACAAACTTTTAACATATTCTTGGGATTGTTGATCAATACGAAGAGATGGTGGCAAAGGTGGCGGATAATTAGTTGGTCGCGAGCCTAGAGGTCTAGGTTCAACTATTCCATAAACAGTCCCGGCTCGGTCCATGTTCGTGTTTGATCCCGCTGATCGAGTGATCAAGTCGGATCCAACTCGAGCAGCTTTTCTAGAATTGCGCGCAGATTCTGTTGGAACTTCGCCCGGACCCTTAACTCTAACAGTATCCAGTATTTCTTTGATATTTTTTCTTGTCTTTTCGTTAAGGTATTTGACTAATAACCGGTCGAATTCGTCATGAGACATTAAGATGTGGAAAATTTTGCGTCCATACCATCTTTGTTAAAAAATAAATATTATTTTTCATGCTTTTCAAAAGAATTTTTTATTAAAAAGCTTTTTACCTTATGTCTACTGGACCGTCTACAACAAACTGAGCTGCAGTTACCAAAACTTTTTCTGTAACATCTTTTATACCACTTAATATTCGACCAGGACCCATTATTTCACAGCATTTGTAAACGTATTGAGCGGCGACCCTACGTATAACGGGATTTCGATGCCTTTAAAGATATTATTCTTTAGAATCAAATTAATTTTAAAGAAAGTATAAAAGCTTTTTTTTTTTAATAAATTAATTGAAAAATTAAAGATTTTATTTTTTAAAAATAATTTAGAAATTTAGTTTTTTATTTAATAAACTTAAATTATTTATTTTTAAGTTAAAATTTAAAAATTGAAAATTAAAAATTCCATTTTGTTTATAAAAAAGATTTATTAAATTTTTTAAATGTTTATTTTTGTATTTAACTAAAAATAAAATTTTCTGCTTTTACTAAATAAACTAGCTGTTACTTAATCAAAAGAGAAATCAAATGTTTTTTAAAAAAAATTCAATTATTAAAACATCCAAATCACCTCAATTTGCTTATTGCTTAAGAATAACCTGCAACTTTTAAAAAAGAGACAATTCAAAATACTTCTATTTCGTCTTATGGTTTAAGTTTCATTAAAGTCAAAAAATTTAATTATTATTTTATTTTAATTATAATAATTATTGCTACTAAAGAAAATTCCTCGATTTTTTGAAAAATAAAAAAAATTTTAGAAAATAATCGACTGATTATTGTTTAAAACTTTAATAAACGATATCTATTAAATAATAATTATCGAAATACCCAGTCAACCCAAAAATAATGATTTTCTAATGATTCTCTGAATCATTGGAACAACGATTTCATTCTTACATGAAATAGATGGTAATCATATGTTAATTGATGCAGAAATTAAATCTGATGAAATTTTCAAAGTTCCTAAGAAAAAGGTGAAAAAGTCTCAATTTAAAAAAGTTTTATAGAATAATAATTATTGAAATTTAAGACTAGTAAAGTTATCAAAGAGGTCAATGGAACTGGCAATCAAGCGGGTCTTGAAAGAGCGTTAAACACGTTAAATGAAGGTTTAACTGGACTAAACACAATGAAATCTTTTTTTTTTCAATAATAAATCGTTTACTAATATCCTAAAGTCTCAAAAAGGGAAACGCTTTAAGGACGATCCAGGTCAAACATTAGATCATTATCAAAAAACTTACGCTAAAATAATGTTAGAGATAAAAAGTAAATTATTAATAAACCAGTTTATTTAAAAATTCTTTTAAATTGGTTGACTTTGTGCCGAAGAATTCTACATTTTCAAAATTAGTTCTGCTTGATCAAAGTAATCATCGAATGTAAAAAAATTTGGAAAAAAAACATGAAATTTTTATGGAATTGTACAATTAATTAATATTAGTCCAAACGTTTTTAAAAATTAAATTGATGAAAACAGTAATATTTAAAGTCATAAATAGAGGATTTTTTTTTATATTAACAACTAAAATTCACTATTAGTACAATATAAATGAAACAAAATCAAAATCGATTAAAAAAAAGCAAAAAAAATATTTTTTTAGAATAAAATAAAAAGGCATAGTTTTTCGTTAGTAGATAAATCCTTTTTATAGTAGATAATTATAATTAATTAAAAGTAGATATAATAAATAAGATAAAAAAAACATTCAGTAGATAATCATTAATGTAGTAGATAATTATTATAAAAGTGTTAATATCAAAGATTGAGGTACTTATCGAGATAGATTGAGTTTTAAACCATTTTATACAAAGAAGTGAAAGACTTGTTGCAGAAAATGGTTTCTTGATAAAGAAGTTCTATTGCTCCGATTAATATCAAAAATCAAACTCATCAACAAGTACGGTCCAAAGTGTAAATTATTCAATCGTTAATGTCTCTAATCAAAATCAATTAAATTTTTTGTTATTTTAATTATCGATATCTGGAACCGTTTACCAAAAAATGTTGTTGAAGCAAATTCATTAAATTCCTTCAAAGCAAGACTTGATGAATGGTTTATGGTACAGAATCTGGTGTGATTGCAAAGAACTGCCACAGCCTTACGGTTTAAAACGACTTGCTCGAGTCACAGTTATTTTGACTACTACTACTTTATTTAAAAAATAAATATCTTTTATTAAAAATATTTATCTACAGATAAAAAATATCTATTAATCTCAGAGCAAAAAGTATCAACCAATAACAAAAGAGTTTATTAGATACAAATAAGGTTATTGACAATAAAATTGCATTAAGAATTATTTTCATCTCTGATCAGCTTCTTTTTTTCTTTTATCTCTGGAATGGGTTTCTTTTTCTATTACTTTAAAAGAAGGTTTTGTGAAATTCAGTACAAATTGTTAAAAAGAACAAAAAAAAATGTAAAAAAATTGATTAACTTTTTTCTAAAGGCTCTCACTCTTAATTCGACCACAAAGGATTCAATAAATAAATTACAAAACAACTTAATTAGACAAATGTTTGGTTTAAAAGCCTATTGTCACATATCACGAGTCTTAAAAGTACTGAAAGTTTTCAACTTTGATGAACTTTATCTATTTTCAAAAACTTTTATTGATACAATTAAATATAATTATCTATCATCACAATTTTTAAAATATATGCTTAATGACCCCCCCCCCCCTCTAATAAATCTTTTTCCTCTGATTTGGTTCTTATTTCCAAGTACTTTAAAATTGAAACCTCAAAAATTACAGTAAATACAAGCCAACTTAAAGAAAATCTTAAGATTAATCTGATTTCTAATGATGGTATATCTGATTCAATTTGGTTATGTCTATGCAATTTAAAATTAAAACATAGCAGAACTCTCCTAAACGAGCTAATTCAAAATAAAAGAAATTCATGAATTTTGGTACAAATTATCTTGCTTTCTAACTTTCATGCCTTTTTCTATTTTCGAACTAATGTTCCTTTTTTATTTTTTTAAATTTAATTATTAGGATAAAATGTTTATTTTTAGGTAATAATTTTTCATTTTTTAAAAAAACACAAAAACACAAAAATTTTTTTTTTTTTTACTTCTCCTTAAAGGAGGTTAATTCAATTCAATAAATAAATAAAGGTAAAAACTTAGTTCTGTAAATGCAACATAGTGCAACATTCAAGTCTGATAAATTTGCAGAAATTAAATTTCAATATAATCAAGTGAAGTGCATTTTGCAGAGATTTTGCACGCTTTTAGCAGACCTTTACAGTTGATGCAACTCTGAATGTTGCACCATGCTGCTTTCACAGAATTAATTTTAAACCTTTAGAAAAATTTTTTTTAATTTTTTTACACTTTGTTCTGTTCTTTTGTACTGAACTTCACAAAACCTTAAAAGAACTACTTGAAAAAATTACTCAATTAACATTATTGATTTTATCATGGAAAACTTATCTCTTAGACAACTATAAGAACGTGATAAGCCCTTTAAACCACCAACCTACGGTACAAAAGCGCAACTGATCGAGCGAATCAACAAAGCACAGTCTGGTGAACCTAAACAATTAAAACAATTTTGTTCGCAATTTCGTTTATTAAAACACGTGAAAAAAAACGTGTTACAAACAGAATTAAAAAACTATATCAAAACCTTAAAAGTCAATCACCAAACTCAGCGAGAACAAATAAACCTTATTCATACTATCGAAAAATAACAAGCTAACAACGATTTTTATATTCTTTATACTCGATTTTCCAAATCATCAAGATAATTCAAACGATGGTGAAAAATTTATTCAACCAGCTCCGAAAACATAGTGAGGCCTTATGAAAATGCATTTCAAGAGGTAGTTAATGAAAAGTGTTGGAAAGAAAGAACAAATCAGGGAAAAAATTATGTCTCAATCAATTGTTTAATTGTATCGGCCGAAAATAGTTTGTGAGAGTTTTGATTATTATTATGAACTTTAATAATTAAATGCTTAGTAAGTGCTCATGTAGTACTTTTGGTAAACATTATTTTTGTAAACATTTGTTTTTTTTAGTATTATATTTAATTTGTACAAGAAAGAGCAACAAGAATAGTTCATTAGCTGAAAGATCTAAGTTACACAGAACGATTCCTACATTTATGAATAAGTTCTCTGGAAGAAAAATGAAAAAGAGGAGATATGATTCAAATGTTTAAAATTTGCAAAGATTTTAATAAAATTGACCTCTCTTTAATGAGCATGAGATGTAATAGGAATTATTTTGCAAATTTGGGGTCTGAAAATGCAGTATTACAGAGGAGAAGAGCGAGTATACGTTTAGAAAAAGAGTTTGTTAGAAATTGCAAGGTGCGCGAAACATTAGTTCTATACGAACAAAGTTGCAGGCGATTGGAACAAGCTTAATAAAGAAGTAATTGAAGCAAGGACTGTATTGTCTTGTTTTGTTCTTTTCGTTTTTTTTCATACTTTTTGTTTTTTTTTTTCATTTTTGTTTTCGATTCACTCAGTAATTACTCAAAAAAATCACTAAATAATTTTTTTTTTGTTTCACAGATTTTTTTTTCCTATAATTAATTCATTTTGTTTGTTTTTTTAATATATTCTGTTATTCAATAAATCAAAGCCTTTTTGAACATTTTAGCTATCAAATTTAATAAAAAATCAAAATGATAATTTAAAAAAGAATTTAATTTTTTTTTTTAATTTTTCAAAAAAAACTCAACTCGTTCTATTTCACTAAAAAGTTTAATTTTAAATATTAAAATTCTTGCAAATTTAATTTAAATTTTTTTTTGAAAGAAAGATTTTCAATGTTATTTCAACATTAAATACATTTTGTAATTCAAACCCAAAAAATTAAACCAATATTCGTTCTTAACTTTTTTTATATGTGAGAAAAAAATTAAAAACAACTTACGAAGCTCCTCCATTGATCAAAGCAATAATTGCTTTAGTCGTTGTTACATTATTTATCATTTTTTCAAGGCATTTCTCGATATCAACTCTTATGAACTCGTTCGTTTCACTCAATTTTTGAAGAATAGATTTGACAGCAATGTCCAAGTCAACGTCCATGTTCTTTTTTAGATTTACAAACAATTCACCAAAAGTCATCAAAGCAAATCTTGATACTTGAGACCTCAAATTTTTAACCTTAAATTTTTCAATTTTTAAAACAAATAAAACATTTTTTAATTTTATTATTTTTACTTCTTGAACTAAAGCAATTACAATCGGATGAATATTTTCTACAACGATGTCTTCATGATAAACACTCAGCCTTCGGATTATATTCATTGCATTGCATTTATTTTCCCTTTTTAATAATTAATAAACTAAAAATTTAAAAGTCTTTTAAAATTACCAATTTTCTTGTGACAGATAATTCATTGCTTCTTTGAAAGCACTCTCAGGATTTTTGAATGGTTGTTTTACAAAGTCTTCTTTGACCACTCTTGTCACAATTTCCACATCACTCTCTAGGGTTTCTGCTTTTTTGCGAGTCTTAGCTGGTGATGAAATCAAGTTCTCGTGAGCCGTTTCGTTGGCCAAAGTTTCATTTTTGACCGCCTCTGATGCGGCTTGTCTTGCTTTTATCCTAGCTCTATGGAAAATTATTATCGATTCATTTCTTAGATTTTTAAGTTTGATTCAAACTTACTGGGTAGCTTTGGTCGGCTGAAATTTTGGCTTATCCAAGGATGGCAAGTTGGCCGATGGCAAATCATACTCGGCTTCTAAAAAGTCAAGATTTGTTAGATCATAGGCTGAATATTTCGATTTTTTCTCCTCTTCAAATTCCAAATTCTGGTTGACTGACATTTTTCCCGAAGGATATCCTGATATTGACAAACCGAAATCTTTAAAAAAATATATATATATATTAATAATTAAAAATAAAAATATATTTTTAATTTTGTTTTTTTTGTTTGATTTTCGATTTTACCTGTTTTTTGATTTTCAAATTCACTTGAAGGGTTAGGAGATTGTAGGCTCAAATTTGAATTCAAATTTTCTAATTCTTTTTTCTTTTTTTTCTTTTGTTTTTCTTCGTCACGTTCCATTGTTTTTTGTCTAATTCGAGAACAAAACGACGAAGACAGTCGGTATTCCTGAGAAATAGCAAATTTAAATTTTTTCGCTACTATTTTTTTTTATAAATTACTTCTTGAGTTTGATTTTGTTCGAAATTTTCTTGACCAAAGTTGACATCGTAGTTGGATAAGTATCCACGACCAACAACATCCAGCATATCACCTTGGTTACCATTAGTGGTCTCATTATCGTTCAATTGGTCATTCATATCTCAAAAATAATAAATATTTAATTTAATTTTTTAACTTAAATTTATCAAGTTACATTTAAGGGAATTTTTCTTTTTTAGATTTGTAGTGTTCGAATTTGAATTGATCGCAGAATACTGATCTTGATTTGCCTGATTGCCAAGTTTGACTCCGACAATTTCGACATCGCTTGGATGCGATGGTTTGAACGATACGCCGGCCAGAGGCTTGTATTCAATGTTAGAATTTGAAGTCTTATTTTGAACCTCTCTGGTTCCGTTGACCAATTTTTTTAATTCGGGATTATTTTGGCTCTTTTCTAATTTTATAAACTGATTATTACTTTAAAAAAAAATATTCGTTTTTTTCTATAGATTAATTTATTTCTATACAATACCTATTTTCGTAGTCTGAGATGGAAAATATTCCGCTTTCAGGGTTCGATGGAGAATAACGTGAAGTGTTGTTTTCACTTGGATTTAATTTTGCTAAATAGGAATTGGTCTTATTATCCTTTCGGGAATTATTCAATGGTATATTTGGATTTGATCTGAAATTTTTGCTGTCAAAAAGATTGGTGTTGGAATTGGGTGGTGCATCATAATTGCTGTTTGTGTTGGAACTGATTGCAAACATTTTATCCAATCTTCGTCGGTTTTTGGCACTGCCTCGAATGCTGGGTCCGGTGTCGAATTTATTGTCCGCTTCACCAGAGAATTGGCTGTCTAGTTCTGAATCAAAATTCGATCTATTTGTTGCCGCATAAGAGTTGTTTTGACTGCTAAATGAATCGTTGGCGGTGTCCACGTTGTATCTGTTTGCTGAATTTCGTCTTGGTATTATTGGTTTGGATGGAATTATTCCATCTTTATATAAGAAAATTTTGAATGATTAATTATTTTGTCATTTAAAGTTTATTTATGTTGGTATCAATTAGAAGACAAATATTTATCTTGAATTATTCTGTTTGAATTTACCTTAGATATTTTTAGTAATTTTTAGTACAAATTTTTCACATTTATCGATAGTAAAATTTAACTCAATTTAACTATTTAAAATTTGACAATTTTTTTTTCAACTTTTTGACGATTTTATCTATTTTATCTAATTAATATTTTTATTTTAATTAAAGACTAAACTCTGGTTTTCACAATCAAATAAAAGATTTTTAATAAAAAATATTATAAAAGAACACAAAATATACGTTTAAAGCTAAAGAATAAATTGATTTTTTTGAATATAAATTTTAAAAAGAAAATTTTCTTTTCAAAATCATTTTTATGTTTATATTGAATATAAACGAAATCAAGGATATTTTAATTTAAGAGACATTTTGGAAAATTTTTTTTAGTCTTTTTCTCAATTTTAAGTTAAAAAAAATCCAAGTACTTAGTATTTGAAAGTATAAATTGATTTTAACAGTAAAGAATGTGAAAAAGTGTTTCAGGTAGGCGAGGTTTTTAAATTCTTCAAATTTTAATTAAAGTTTGAAACCTTTAAGAGAGTATTTTCTTATAACCAAAATATTCTGGAAAAAAAAAAACAAAACAAATAAAATTCGATTTTATTTGAACTGTAATGTAATTTTAATTTTAACAAATTTAATCTTAGATTTATTATTTAACATATGAAAATAAAATAAAATTCATCTTTCAATTAATTTCCTGGCAAATAGAAACTTAAAAAATACTAAAATAAGTTTTTCTTCGGCATATTTAAAACTAATTAATGAGTTCCAAAGATCAGACCACGAGGAATCTGATGTCCATGACCATCAGAGAAATAAAAAAGAACTTTACATAAATTAATCCTAAGATCTTTAAGAAAATATATTTATTTATTTTAAAATACTTGATACACTTGATAGTAATTTTGTTAAAATTTTTTAAAGTTTTGAAAGTTCTTGTGAACGATAATGCAAAAGAAAAGTTTAAATAAATAACATTTAATGGGATATTTTTCATTTAAGAAAAGAATTCTATGTCCAAATTATTCCACATAAAAATTAACTGTCATTTCTTTAGTATTCATTAAAATTTATCTTAAAACTAAAACTTTTGTTTTATCTTTTATTTTTTTTTCTTGACTATAAAATAAATCACCAAAAGCTTAAGATAGTTGTCAAATTAAAATTTAATATTTTTTTATTTAATTAAAAATTAGAGTCTCATAGGCAAAAGAAAAAAAATAGTACAAAAGGGTTAAACTAAAATTGTCGATAAATAAAATTAGCAGTTTTGTTTTTAAAAAGGATTTTTTTGAGATAAACTTACTTTTTAAATTAAGATTGGCATATTTTCGCTTTTGTACATTATTTTCACTGTTTATACTGTCATCGAAATTATACAAATTATCCAGACTATGTGCTTTTTCGTTTTGAAGCTTGGTGGCACTGCTGGAATAATCGGTCAAATCTAAACAAGAACAAAACCCAACTTAATATTTTGATAAAAAAAATAAGCTTACCAATTTGAGAATCGGTTTTTGATTGATGAATTTTTTTATCCTTAAGCTTTTTAAGATATTTTTCCTGGTAGGAAGATGTCGAAGGATACCCTGTTTTGTTCATATTTGTAGACGTATTTAAACTGTTGTTCGCTAAAGTATCTTTTAAAGAAAAGAAAGATAAGCTAAATTATTTTAAGTTTATAATTAAAAATTTAAAGCCCAATAAACCTCTAAAGCTGTTATCATAAGGTTATTTTTATCAAAATTAATTAAAAAAATTAAGTGATTAATTTACCAGTTAAAACATCAAACTCATCATTCAACGGAAACGCTTTTAGTGGAGCCACCTCCCTGCTTCGAGTCGCTTTCGGTACAGTATTAGAATTGCTATTGGGAATAGCTTCTTCCCAGGGCAGTCTTTTAGAGGCCGAAGGCCGGCGAAACGAAACAGTTGATATTTGCTGAACATTGTTTTGATTAAGATTAGAAATCCTGTGCACGCTATTTTGATTTGAATTTGAAGCTGTGGTGTCAATGTAAACGGATTTTTGTGACCTAGCTGAGGACACATTTGAGGCTGGCGCTGATGAACCAGACGCTGATATGATCCATTCGATGTCTAAATCCAAACCATTGACAGAAAATGTGGCACCCGCTGAAGGTATTTTCACACCATAATCCAAGCTCATGTCACTGTTTAGGCTTGTTAATACGTTTCGGTTAACACGATAAATTATAACATCTTTTATTATATTTAAATTGTCTATATTTTGGAAAAATGGTACGTGTTCTAATTGTTCTACAATATTTCCCGCATTTCGATCCTAAATTTTAACACAAATAAAAATAGAAATATTTTTTTTTCAAATAATTTGTTTATTTTATATTTTAAATTGCTAGCCGATTACTGAAAAATATATTATAAAAATCGCTTGAAATACTCTGAAGTATTTAAAAACTTAAAATTTTTGGGTTGAAATTCTGCTAAATTGTCTTTATATTTTTGTATTATCAAAATTGAAATTAGTTTTAGATTATTTTTAAAAATAAAAATAAATAAATTTACAAAGGCAACTTGAAAACGTTTTATGCATTAAAGTTTATATTTTTTAAATGATAAATAATATTTTATCAGTGGAAACAACAAAGCATTCATTTTGACTCGATGGTGATATTTTAAATATTCATAACTTTTAACAGAATGCTTAATTAATTCAATGTTTAATGTCAATGCAATTCGTAATTTAAAATTAATTAATTATTGCTATTATTTTAAATCAATTTTCAAAGGAATACAAAAGAATAGTCACTCTGTTACAGTAGCCAGTGCTCTTGAAGTAACCAATTCAATAATGGTGAAAAACTGAGTATTTTTTACTCGTTTTTCACATTTAAAATTATTTATCAGCTTATTTTGGTTAATGTAGTGTTTTATTTAACTCTGTGTCTTTAATACCCTTGCGCCGCCTATTTTTAAAGTTAAACGCAGCTTCCTTATAGATCCTCCATCGCAAGTGATCTCTGCAAGCATAGCTTGCCCAAACTCTCCTCTCATTATTATTATTTTTACATTTGACTAAACTAAAATTTCGAGGAAAACACAAAAGGTACCCAAAAGATTTCATGTTTTTATTTAAACAGGATTGTTTGGATTATTGATTAACAGATGCCTGCAAACAAAAAAACAGATAGAAATAACATAATCAAGAGAACGATTAGTACAAAATCAAATAAAAAGACATTACAAATTACCAGCAAAAATGTTCACTTAAATTTTTGTTAGAAAATAATTAATTTTTGTTTTTATTTAAATCCTTTATGAAAATTGAAGGCTAAATTTTATTTTTTTTCAAATTAGAATAATATTAAGTTTTTAGGAGTTTTTCAATTTTAATTTTAAAAATCCATATGAAATACTGAATAAATCTTTTACATTTTTAAGAAATCAATTAATTTTTAAAGTGATACAAAAACTTAACTTTGATTTTATTTTTTCAAAAATTTTTTTTATTTAAAATTTGTTCTGCATTTTATATCTGATGATACAATAGCGCTTATTCAATGGCTGCAAAAAAATTCTAAATAGTGTTAAGATGATTAAATTTTAATAAATTTTAACCTTGAAGTTATTTTTAGAAAGATTAATAAAAAAAACTCTTATAACTTTGTAATTTTCGAATATATATTAATTGTATTTTTAAATAATAAAATAACTAAAAATTATTAAAATCTTAGAAATAAAATTTTATCTAAATAAGATATTGAAAAGTATCTTTAGTTCAATTTAAGAGGTGATTGAAAAGTCATCTAACAGGTTAATGAAAAGTATTCTACTATAAAAAAATCCTATTGCTTCTTTGAGGCCCTAGGGACCAGGCGAAAGACTTGGTCATAAGCTGACCAACTCAAGCACAGAGTAGTCTAGTTTTTCCGTATATTGAAAAGTATACAAAAATAAGGCATTGAGAAGTGCAATAGGGGCCCATCTTTCGATCGTACATCTGTCAAGCAAATCAGTAACCGAAGATCGATCAAAAACCAGTTAACCGCGACGGATCAGAAACTCACGCGAAGCATTACAATAGTAGTAAAGTTTTTTTTACTTTTGTACTCTTTTAAATAACCGGCATAGCCATTTTTTTGATTAAAAACACAAATGCGCCAAGATTACAATTAAAAATATTTAAAACCTAAAACAATTAAAAGTTGAAATGAAAATGTATTTTATTTTTATAAGTGATTGCAATTTTTTTAATTCTTTTCTAGATAATATTCCATCTTCCTAGATTTAAAATTATAAACATACTATTTTTTTAAATAACCTAAATTCTAATTAAATAAAGCTAGAAATGACGATTTTTCTAAAAAGATTAAAAAATAATTTATCTTTGGGGAAATTAGTGTAAAAAATGATAGTTAAAGAAAAAAAACAGAATAACTTAAAATTGTAATTCAAAATCTATTGAAATATTTTGTATTTTTTAGAATGATAAGATAAAGATATCAAAATCTAACTTTTAATTTAAAAATAAACTTTCCTGGGTTTAGCTTATACTTTTAAAACAGAGAATTGTTTTTTTTTAGTTGTTCTTTTTTTTAAATAAACGTCAGTGTTATTAGTTGATCATGCTTTTTAAAAAATTAAAAAATTAAACTTAATTTGACTTTAGGTAGCAAAAATTTTATTTCTTACTTTATATTTTTTTGGCTGTGAAAAATTTAGAACTCAAAAAAAACATCAACCCTTTCAATAAACTCTTATACAATGCTATATATTTTTCTCTTAAACAAAAGTTTACCTATTAGAAAAATTAAAAAAAAGCATTTTTATCAAGACCCTGCAGCAATCAATACAAAATAGGTTATTTTAATAAAAAAATTAGAAATTACAATCTGCTTTAGGCGATTGAGAATAATGGCCAAACATTCGAGCGACGCATGCCGCACACTTCTTTTGATGTCGCACAAAAGCGGAGATACCAGGAAGAATATTTTTCTCAACGATTCGAATTTGTCATTTGGAAAACGCAGAACACAAGCAATCACTAAATTTAAGGTATCTTCTCTTGTCTTGGCCGATCTTTCCCTGACCTTTTCCAACAATGCTTCCAGTATAAGAACCGGTGAGCTCATTCGCTCAATAGCTGTAATCATCATTGATGTCAACGCTTGGCGTATTGTTTTCGACTGGTTCGTCTGGTTCATTACACCACGAGCACAAGCACTTATTGCTTTGTAGCATTGGCTGATATTGGTACCAAGTTTTTTAATAAATATGGTCAAAATCTTAATTGAACAAAGTCGAATTTCGTAGTTAGCATCATTCATAAATTCACTCATATACAATATAAAATCTTGATAGTAGGGATATACAGTTTTTATGTCAGTCAATTCTTGGACAGACTGTTCCAAAGAGTTGATTGCCTTGAGACGCTGAAGTTCGTCTTCGCCGGACAGCTTTTGTAATGTTCGCGTCGGGATTAGATTGAATTTCATGCTTTCCTCTTTGTCCAAGCTGTCGGCTAAAGACTGGTTTTTGAATTGAATGGAACTTTTGATCTGGTTTGTAGCGTCCAGGTAATTGTTTCGATTTGTCAAAGGGAGTTTGTTGATGTAGCCTACAAATTTGTCTTTTTTGAGCAAATTTTCCAGCTTGGTTAAACAATTAAGTGCGCTTTGTTCGAGCAAAGGACTTGGTAATTTGTTTGTTAGAGACTTAATGATCGAGGAGTAGTCCGAGTGCTGGAATTCACTGGTAAAAAATATGCCCAAAGTCGGGTCTATGAATTGTTTGGCCATTTTGGGGTCCGGGTTTTCGATGCCAATTTTGATAAATTTTTCAAAGCATTTGCCATTGACGTCATCAGTGAGCCTCATGTATGAATAAATTAGATCGATGGAGAATGTTTTTAGTTGTAATTTTGGCGACACACTAGACAGGATTAGATAATCGATGAGTACATTGCTTACTTTTAAATCGATTTGTTTGAATTTTTCATTTATTTTCGGGTCAGTCTTTCGCCGTTGTTTTAATTTATCTATTATTTTAAAATAGGATTGGAGAAATTTTACACAAAGTCGCTGAACCTCGTTACTAATTGTATTAGTTAATAAGTGTCCGAAGGCTGAATAAAATTGTTCTAGATTTTTTATGTTCAAGATCTGATGATCCGAGCTGTCGTTTAGGCACTGAACAATCAATTCTTCCAATAAGTCGCACTGTTGTTTAAAATTATTACCTAAAGATTAAACATATTTACAAATTTTGTTGATTTTTTTTATTTTTGTTTAAAATTTAAATTAAAATTAATATTAAAATTTTTCGGAACTTAGTCCTTCTTTCAAGCTCTAACATAAAAATATAAATTTTCAAAAAAAAATTCAAGTATTTCTTAAAATCTAGTAGAGGCAAAATAAAATAAATTTATGAGATTTAATAAATATTTTTATATTCTTTTATGAACAATTTTTTCAAACCGGAAATTAGAATATTTTTTTAAAAAAACCTTTTAAAGCTTTTGTTAAAAAGTTTTTTCAAAAAATTTGGAAATAAAATTCTTACTTAAGAAAAATGATCCGAAAATTTATTTTAAAAAAAATTAAATGTTCATTTTAACACTAGAACAGCGAATATTAAGAATATTTTTTTCCTAACATCTAGTAAATCTTTTGAATAATTAAAAAAAATATCGACATTTTTAATCAATTATTTAAAATTAGTTTAAAAATGTTAAACATTTTTTCACAGAGCCTTCTAGTGTTAAAGCATTTTTCTAGAAGAAATTTTTTTTTAATTTTAGATCAATTAAATAAAAATATTAGTTTGATAAATTGAAATTTAAAAAAATTTTAATTGTCCGCTCTACATACAAAATATTTTATGAAAATTTGAAGTTTTTATACAGAAATTTAAAGACTTTTAACTTTTGTGTAAATAAATTTTTAAAACATCGTGTTAATAAACAAAAATTCAATTTTAATCAAAATTTATAATAGCATTGTTCTTTAGGCTAATTGTTTTGAAAAAAATGTATCTTCAAAAACTTCATTGTTTGATTGTGTTCATGCATTGACAAAAAATTGATATTTAAATTTTTGTTAACCTAGATGTATTTTATTTCTAAAACTTTTAATATTTTTTCACTATTGAGCCATTCAGTATTAACTTTATTTTTTTAGCCAAGACCTTTTTTATTTAACTAGTTTAATTTTAATTTATGAAAAAAAAATTTGCAGAAATTTATTTCAAAACAAAAAATCCAAGTCTCTAATTTTTAAAAAAATAAAAAATGTTTAAAAATTCTTTTGTTCAAAATTTTTTTTTGCAGACTATTAATTGTTTTTGTAACAAAAGAAAATAATTTTTTTAGAGATTTTTCATATTAAAAAATTAAAAAAGTTAAACTAAATTTTCTGAGAGTTCTTAAATTTTGGATCATTGCTATACATAAATTAGTTTCCTTTATTACCAACAAAAAAAACAAAAATTGTAATATTTAGAAGTCTATTGAAAATTGAACCTTAAGAGCCGCAAGCAAACAAATTACATGTTACTAAAGCTTGTTTAAAAACAGCCAAAAGCTGAAGTGAAAAGAGATTATTTCTCTAATTAAAAAGTAAAATAATTACCTCTAAAAATGTCGATTATGGCGTCTTCGGTGTACGCTCGACGGAAACCAAAACTATATCCGGGATCAGTTATCTTTTGCTGATCGCTCATTGAATAGGAGATCGAAGGCAATGGTGGTTTATTTGACGTGTTGATTAAATATTTGCTTGTGTTTGAATTGCCAAAGTCCATGTCATTATAGTACGAATCGGTGATCATGGGCGCCATGTCATTAATTAATCGATCAGGCTTTAAAATGTTAGCATTGTTTCAAAAATCTAAATTATGAGAAAGTTAATTATTTTTAAAATTTTAATGTTTAATAAAAAAAGAGAGGCAACCATAATTAAGTCAGCGATACCCTAAAGTTGTTTTTAATTCTCAATATTTAATTTAGCAGATTACATCACCTAAATGGAATCTCTCGAACTAAAAATAACATAGCGAATCTGTTCAAATGAGAGGCAGGTGAGTTGGCAAGTGTGTCAATTGAACAACAACAAAATTTGGATTAAAATGAACAAAATCAAAGAAAATCTTGGAAAATAAATTAAATTAAAATTTTGTGGAAAATAATCAACCAACCAATTTCAAGTCTATTTGAAATCTTTTCTTGCTTTTAATTATTTTATGTAATTAATAATAAGAAATTGAACGCACAACGAGAAAGAGAGTGCTTAGGATTTTTCGGCTATAGGCCTTAGCTCTTGCAAAATTAGAAAAATTACTTAGAAATTTAATTGATTCTAGTTGCTCCATTGAAAATTTCGGTGTTGCCATGGAAACCGATTTTAATTTTCATAAAATTATTAGCTAAAATCAAAATGAACAAGTTTTTAACTAAATGGAGACTAGTGCATTTCTCTCATCTAAAAGCCCAAAAGTCTAGCTGAAGTTGACTTAATCATAAATTCGTACAATCGACCAAAACGATTTATAGCTAAATTAGTACCAAACAAAAAAAAAGTCAAGCAAATTTTTCTTGGCTAAAAAGCGCCTCGTGTTACAACTTTACGGCTCTGATTGTGTTTGGCAAATTTAGACATTCAATCTGAAGTTAATTTACCTTCAGGCATAAATATTTGATCTCTTTTAAAAATACAAAAATATTAATTGAGCAATGAATTTCGAATTAAATCGACTACCCGATAAACACTTGAATCAAATGACAATCAATTCACCTTAATTTTGGCAAAAATCTCTCTTATTCACGTTCACTGCATTTCATTTTAATTACATTAACTAGAAAGACTGTGCTCATTATGACGTAATTAAGGGGTTAACTTTTTGATAAATTTAATAACAAAAATTAATATTTTGTCACAAAAAGTTTGTATCCTAAAAGTCCTAAAAGTCTTTATTTTATAACTATACTTAGTCTATCTTGTACAATTGTTTGCTTCTCCGCTTCATTTTTAAATTTAAATTATCGAATTCTCATAACTTGTACTATCTATGACAAAAATAGTGACAAAAAAATCTATTTATCATAACATTTATTATTTATTCTAATATTTCTTGAAAAAAAATTAAAAAATTTGAAATCGGTCACATATTAGACACAAATAAACAAACAAAAGATGATCATGAACTCACAAAAATATGCTCAACAATTTAATGGGTAAACTTTGTCAAATGGATCCAAAGCCTACTATAAGTCTAAATTCTATTCTGTTCAACTTCTAATTTTGTTGTGGTTACATCAAACCTGTTTGAATAAAAGCTATTCATTTATAAATCTGTACCGAGCTAATGCTCCTTCTGAATAAAAATAATAAATTTAAATAAGATAAAAAGAAAAAAAAGGATAAATAATTATATAATTATTATAGACATGATTAAATAGTTCAGGAAAAAAAGAAGAAATTGCTAGGGAGCAATTTCACAATGGAGTTGGATATTCGATAAATCTTGATTCAAAACTATACATTAGAGAATAACTTTTTTAAATTATTTTTTATGTTCAACCTTTTTTTAACTATTAAAAATACTATTTAAATAAAATCTATCATTTGTACAGTGTTGAATTAAAATTGGCGATTTTTCAGATATTTTGGTTAATTAGTAATAATTATGCAATCAAGTGTAAACTTTTAAAAAATACCTAAAAAACTTGATTAATAAATAATCCGTGTCACTTCACCAAAATGTCTGATAACTTTCCTATAAAGTAAGACTGAAAAACTCAAAGAAAGGTGATAAAAATAGAATCTAATAAAAATTATGTCAGTTCAAATTTAAATTGGTTCGAATTTTGATTTTAACCTAGATCCTTTTTATCTAAATTCAGTTGAAAATTTGAGATATTTGACCCATTTTTATTCTGACTAGATGATGAATACCTATTCCAAATTAATGAAAATTTTATTATTTAGTTAATTATCAAAGAATATTGACAAAAAATTTAAAATGAACTCAAATCGATGCTTTAATATTTTATTTAAATTAAACCGAACTGTAAAAATCGCATTTTCATGCTAGCTAAAAATTTTGATACTATTGAACAAAAATTTTCATTTAATGAATACAATAATAAAAAAAACAAAATTAAATTTAGATTCGAAACCCACTAAGTAAGCTGTTCAACGAAAACATTTTCTCTGGTTCATATAAAATATAAACAATCGGAAAGGTAATTCAAGCGCCTAAATAAAATAAAATAAAATAAAATTTAAAATTCAAATTTTAGATAAATACATTT
Source organism: Brachionus manjavacas (assembly GCA_019054805.1). NCBI lineage: Eukaryota > Metazoa > Rotifera > Eurotatoria > Ploima > Brachionidae > Brachionus > Brachionus manjavacas. The sequence continues at coordinate 6,540,926 of JAHQIY010000003.1, read as the reverse complement.
CGGTCGTAGAAATAATAAAAAATGGAAAAGTTTTTTTTTAACTTCTTTTACTTGAACTTATTTGTTTTAGGAATTTTTCTAGTCGAAAATTATTTTCATTCCTAATGGAGGACTTTTCTCAATTAGTCTTGATTTTATGTGTTCACGTTACTTAGATACTTAAGCTTTTCTATTTATTATTTTAAATACTTTTATTCGAAAAGGTAATTTTTTGAATTAAATTTTAATAATAATCCAAAAAAATTTACAAAATGACTGAATCAACATCGAAACCCGAAATAAAAGATGAAGCAGGTAACTAGTTTGCTGATAATTCTTTGAGCGGAAACAAAATTAAGCCCAATACTGAATTTTAGAACAAATTGTGGCACAAATACAAAAAAAATTGACTGAAGCTTTTGACGTTTTCGATGGAGACAAGACGAGATCTGTTGATGCAAAGTAATTAATTCATTCTGGCGTGTTTATTTACTAAACAGCTTTAATTAAGAGAAGTTCCAACCATTATTCACAGTCTGAATTTGGTCCCAACTCAAGGGGAAATGCGTGATCTGGTGACAGAGGTAAATTGTCAAATTTTAGCTAATAAATGCCTATTGATTTAATCAAATTAAAGATGGAAGATGGAGATAATAGCGATGTGATTAAATATGAGAAATTTGTAGCGGTAATGACTGATGTACTTTTAAATAAAAAGTAAAAATTTGAAATTAAAAATTCACCTAGTTATTTTGAAATTTTAAAATTTAGATTTAAGCCTGCAAATGAGAATAAAATATACAAAGCCCTACAAGTTCTCGATACTGAAAATAAAGGATATTATACAAAAGAAGATTTAGTACGCCTTATGACTGGCGAAGGTTTTGCTTCACTTTTTTTTCAATGATTTCTCAATTCAATTTTGTTCTCTTTTGATTTTTTAAGAGTAATTAAATTAAAAACCATAAGGATTCTTTTTTTTTTGTAAACTATTTGGGGAATTTTTAGGCTTTAGACTTCACTTTTTAGCTCCAAGGAGAATTTTTTAATCTAATCAAAGACTTTAAGGATTGACGCCAGTTTTCTAGGCTTTTATGACTGATAATAGAATTTCAGCGAATAATAAAACACTCCATTTTTTAGTAAGCTAAATGTATTTAAATTTGATAACAAATACTTATTTTTTTTATGAGCGAACAAGAATGAAGTCAATTTTAGCAATTTTTTAGATTCTTTTTTAAGGCGAGCCATTCAATACTGAAGAAATGAACGAAATGCTTCAAACGTGTACTGCATTTGCAGATCCTGCTAGTCAAGCGGACAATCCGCACATCTTGTACAAATATTACATAAATGATTTAGTAGTCGAGGATACAAAAGATTAAAATATTTTTAGCGTAATGTTTATTATTTAAAAAATATTTACCAAAAATTTTCAAATAAATTTTTTGAATGCTTTAATTTTTATTTATAACAAAAAAAATGATCTTAAAAGTCAGACTGCTGTATTATAACATCACTTTGAGCCTTGTCCCAATAGTGTTCAATTCCGAGTTTTTTTAAAAAATCACGGGCAAAAGTAATTGTAGGACACATTTTGAAAATCATCGGACCAAAACTTCGGGTTTTTACAGTTCCTTCCCACACAAGAGAGCAAGTGTTCTTTTCTCTAGTTGATTCGTCATCGTCTTTTATTCTACTATTTGTTTCGGCCCATTTAATTCGATTAAGCATTAGACGTTTAAATTTTCTTTGCTGCTTAGGACCACCTTCGACAACTACAAGGTTCAAATTTTTGTACAGCAAGACAGCACCTGTCATGTGCAATTGATTACAATTTGCTTCCAATTTGAATTTCACTGCCGGGTCACTAAGATCCCTTACTCTATAAACAGATACATTCACAACTAATGACGTGTTTTCCATCAATTTTCGCTTTTTTTTCGCAGCCCTTTCGGCATCAGTTAATTTTCGTGAGGCATTGTGTTCTTCGTGAAGTCTTAATAGAAAAAAATATTTTTTTTTTAACCAAAAATTTAAATCGAATTTTCTAATTTACTTTTGTCTCTTTGCCATTTGGTTTCTGACGAATTCTTCGACTTTAGTGGGATCCTGTACGGCCTCGGTACCCAAAACTCTCATCAAATTTGAAATTTTTACTTTTGGTTCCGGTGGCGGGATCAGACCAAGCCTTATTTTTTCTTGATCTTCTTTTAGCAACTCAGCTCGATTTTGTCTCCTCAGTTTTTTTCTCTCTTTTTTAGTAAGCATTACTGCAGGAGCAACTTTTCTGTCCGAATGAGTTGGTGGCTTCATTTGAACTGGATGCTCTATCAAACGATTTATTCTTATTTTTTCTCGCATTTGTTGATCGTTCAATAATTCCAAACAGTTGTAACTAAAATTAAAATAATTTAAAACTGAAAAAATGTTTATTTTGAGCTAATTAATGATAATAAGTATCTGAAGCTAGATAATTTCTTTTAAGAGACTTAAAAAGTTAACTTGAATTAAAAAAAAATTGATTCTAATTATTTAGAAAAACATTAGTTATTTTTTTTTAATTTAAATAAAAAAATCAAAATTAAATCAATAAAATTTTTGAGAATTTTCCACTTAAAATTATGCTTTTTAAATCTAAGGAAATATTTAAATGATTGCTCTAAGCGAGAAAATAAAATATTTCCTTTCTTTCAAAATATTATTTCATCAATGTATTTTTTCTTATTTAAAAACAATTATTAACACGCTAACCTATTTGTACTTTTTAAACCAAGAATCTATTATATTTATTATTTAAAATATAATTTGGGATGAACCCAGTAATTTTGGAACGGAACTTAGTCCATTCATTTAGCTCAATGATAAAATTTGAATTAAAAAAAAGCAGGCCTTATTTTAAAACTTGGGTATTAATATTTGAATGAACAATTTTTTAAAATCAGGAATTGAATTAGTTTTATTTTGATAATTTAACGACCTGGCATAATAATTGTCGATAATTGTATAATTTCAGAATAAGTAATATTTACCTATTTTATACAAAAATTTGTTCAAAAATTTTTTTAATTTAAATCCAATTTATTTTGTAACAGTTTTACTTTAAATTCAGAAAAAACATTTTTCACCTAATTTATTCATGGATAGACAATGAGATTTAACTTTTATAAAAAGGTATTTTCCTTTTTGTACTCAGTGGTTAATTAGATCATTATTAAAAATTTGAGGGGTCCGGGTCGGAGCCCTGTTTTAGAGATTCGCGTATGCTGTAGATTAATGAACTATTAGTTAAATTAAAATAAATAATAAACTTTAAATTAACTAAAATTCTAAATTTAACTGCTATTAAGTACAAAAAGTAGTTAAGGAACAGGGTTAATTAAGATAACCGTTGAGTACAAAAAAGATTTTTACTTTTTAATATTCTCATTGTCTATTCCTCATTTTATTTTTAAATTTTTTAATTTCTTAAGAAAAGTTTAAATTTTAACTTAGTCATGGAAAGGGGTGAAGACAAAGTTTTCGGACTACTTTCGCATTATAAATTCAATTTCAAATCTACAACACAGATTTTTTTTAAAATATATAACTTGAAATAATATTGACTAGCTGAAACTAAAAAAAATTAATCAAAGAGTGACTTTTCGAAATCGTGTGTATTTATACTGTGAAAAAGTTCGTGCATTAGGAAAAAAAAATTCTGCCAAAAGAATCCCAAAGCCATATATTTTTTAAAGTGGCAATGCAATTAATCATAATGTCTTAGCAGTAGATTGCTTCCCTTCATCAATAAGTATGCCTGAAGCTAGACCCATTGAAGATTTTTGATCAATGTCGAAAGGGAAATTCAAACAGGATGTCTGAGAAGCGAAAACACTAAATCAATTGAGGCTCATGATGCTAAAATGCCTGCGTCAAATCAGCCTAGCATCAATATAGACCATAATGAAAAGTTTCAAAAAGTCAGATTGACAAAACTTGAAAAAATGATATAAAAGAAAAAAGTTAATGAATAAATTTTGTAAAGCTTTTAATTCTCTTTCTAAATCACTTAGCCTTCATATTTTAAAAATGAAAGAGACCTTTTGAAAAAAAATTCGGAAATCGAATATTAAATTAAGAGATATTCATTGTCAACTCAGCGAAACTAATGCTCAAAATTCAGAAGATAGTTTTACTTCAAAAAGAGCAAGAGCCGATTTGTTTCGGATTGAATTAGTCAACATCAATTCGAAATCATTTAAAGAATACAAAAGCCCAGCGATGTTTGTTTGTTTAAAAAAATGTGGATAAAATAGTTTTTCTCATATATTTTTTTTAAAATATGTTTTTTCAAAATTATTTAAGTTAAAAAATTAATAATTTCTTTTTTTAAATTTTGTGTCTTTTTTAATATTTTGTGTCTTTTTTAATATGCTTATGGGACGTCCCAAAACATCTGAATAAAAATTTTCTTAATTTTTCAAACAAAAATTTTTGCTAAAATTATTTGCCCGAAATAAGTTAAAATACTTTAAACTTGGTCTAATGTGCTATATTTAAGATTTAAAAAAATATATGTACCAAATATTAAAATGAATTAAACTTACTTCATTTCATTGAGCACTGCAAAGTCCCACCATTCAATATTAGGAATAACTTCTTTCTGAAATTTAAAAATTAATTTAATAATCTTTTACTTTAATAATATCAGTTTCTTTGTAAACTTAAAGATATATTATCTGGTATTTCTCTGCTATGTACCTATTTGGCTCTAGCAACTATGTACAGGAATTAGAATGGAAAAAAGTTAACATAAGATTTAAATTTTTATATGCCGACTTACAGTTGTTCGCTTTGGTTGAATTAGAGCAAGTTTTGATTCATTCGAAATGCCAGTTTTTTTAGATATTGAGGCGATTTCTTTTTGGAGCAAAAGAAGTTTCGATTTGGCTCTTAGCTTGTTGGCTATGTCAAGATACTTTCCTTTTTCATTAAAAACTAGTTTTCTTTTGCTGCGCTCTTTTGTTTTGAATTTAAGTCGAGCGTCATAAAAACTTTCGGCCATTTCTTTTTCTCCTTCAGACTTTTTGTCACCAAGTTTGGCTTCCAAAACACTTGAAATGCCAGAAAAAGTTGAAGCCAATCCACTTGAAAAATCTTTTTTGTCTCCACCCATCGCTGTTCTGTAGTCTCTTTTTTGGGTCTTGATGTTGGCTTTTAAAGTAGGCATGGGTGTTTGCATTAGGACTACTTCGCCGGTTCGCTTATCAACAGTTCGTCCTTCAGAATCAATAATCAAATTCAAAGATCTGTCACGTTCCTCCATATTCTGTTGTTTTTGCATTAGCTGTTCTGGTAAAGTTCGCGGCATTGATATTGCTGTGTTATCAAGATAGCTTTTAGCCTGAACATTGGCTACAGAGGCGGCAATTCTCGCCTTTAAGGCAATCAAGGCATCTTTTTTATTATCCTTTAAGAATAAATTTAAAAAAAAAAATTAAGAATTTTTTTTATTATTACACTTATCTTGGTGAGTCCAAGTTGGGCTTTTTTTTCCTCAATTGATTTCTTGGCATTTGCAATTATTTGGGATACCTTTTAATTTTAAAAGAAGCTTTTTTCAAAAATTTATTTGCACCTTTTGTGTAAGACATTACCTCCACTGGGTTAGACATTTCGGTGTCCAAAAAAATCAGTATTTAATTTCTAAATGTTAAATTTATTATATTTTGCTCAGTAAATTTTATGAGAAAAAATGTTTATGCTGAAATTTCTCGTTAAATTATAAATTTAAATTAAATTTTTTAAATTGCAAAGTATTTTTAACTTTTGTTCTGATTCTCCGGTTTATTTGATAGAGATCGGGCATCGAGTGCTACCAAATGATCAAATTTAGTAAAAAAAATACAAAAAAGAGCTTTTAATAATGGAGTCGGATTTTGGGCATGGGTTTGATATTAATTAACTGAATTAGTTAAAGAGCGAGTCAATATTTTTTATGATTTTTCCTTTTTATTTGATTAATATTACTGCCTCAATAAAAAAATACAGAATTTTTCTATGGCCTAAGAATTTTATCCAGTATTTGATTTTTTTTCTATTATTTTTAAAGTAAAGAAAAATAAATTTTTTATCCAAAAATTAAAGCATCAATTCATTATTTGCTAAACATGCTTTGAAGATTGGAAAATTTCCTGAATATATGATTAACTTTTATTTGCACATTCATGGAAATCAATATGATTCGAATAGAATAATGCCACTTCCGTTCTTTGGAATAAATGAGAACGATTGATTCCCATAATAACTTCCAAGAACATTTTGATTGTGTATAAATTATTTAAAATCTTTGAAATTAAAAATTTACATCAATAATAATTTTTTTAAAAATTAAAAACAAATTCTGCTTGGTTCATACGTATTGAAAATGAAGCTTTGAAAAAACTTAATGCAACTATCAAGAGTTCATTGAGTCTAAGTATTATTTTAACCGTATGGCAAAAAATAGAAATAAAAAGCACAAAATCATAGTTTACTTTTCGTTAAATTTTGTTTATTTTAATTTCAGAGGTAAAAAATTGAAAAATTTTATTCGTCATTTTTTCATAAAATTGTTAGCTAATAGTGTTTTTTTGGAAATAAGGTCTATCTTTAAATTAAAAAATGAATTTGTAGAGCAATTTTATTTTGGCTTTTTATTCCATGAGCTTTTTTCAGTTATTCTATGCACTGAGTCAATATTTTATTGTGAACTTTTATGACTCGCATAGACACCAAACTTTATATTTAATTTTATTTTAGAAATTAAACTTTTTTAGAACGTCAAAGAATAGAAATAGTAGTGCGTCAATGACATGATCCAATTTGAATGGTATTTATGTTTTATTTAGCAATCTATACATCTTTATAATTGACTTGATAGTTCATTATTTGAAAAATCTTTCCATTTTTGAGAATTTGTCAAATAATCTTCAAAAAAAAGGTGAAATAAAATTGAATTAATTAGAAAGCTCGAATGTAAACAGAAATCCTTTTTTTCTACCACGAGACCTTGATACAGCATCTATTCAGATTTTACTAATGTAAATTCAAATAAAATTGAATAATTTTTGTGCCTAGGAAATCGTATTTTTTAATTAATTATGATTAAAAGTCTGGTCAAAGTCGTATTACTTATTAAAATTTTTAAATGAATAAAATTTTCTAATTTAAACAAAAATTAGAAAAGTTAAAGTTAACATGTTTTTTAAAAATCTATTTGAAGATGAGCAATAAGCGAAGAATGAACGATTCGGGAAACAGTTTAACAGAGGAAAAAAATGAAAGTGATAGCACAGAAAGGGTTCCGGGATGCCAAGAAGATCATGTAGCCACAAACGAAGTTAATGTGACCAAAAAGCGGTTGCTTTTGGATCAAAAATTCAAAACTTTTTTTGAAAATATTTGCAATCAAGCAATGGGAGAAATAGATGAGTCTGAATTGGAAAAAAGTCAAGATGATATTCACTACGGAAATATTTCTAACGAATATGATCCGGATAAATCAGTCACCACAATTAAAAAACTAAACGAGTCCCCAAATGAAAACCAATTGGAAAAATTACCTCCCCAACTTATAAACTTATTAATTGAGACTTCAACTGAGATGTTTAAGGATAAAGATATACATTTGAATAAAAAAGATTGTTTGCTGCATTTAATTGAACGTAATCGAAAAAACTCCATTGTGTGTCCTTTTGATGAATTGGCCTTTTGTAAAATTAAATATTTGGACTCAAAAATGCTGATTCAAGCCGATCAGAAAATAAATAAATCAAAAATTTTTGACTCAAGTCAAATAATGGATTTGATGCCTAATTGTTTATCAATGTACTTGTTACAATTTTTTTTCGAAATATTTCAACCAAGTGAACTGAAAAATTTCTCTAGGAAAACCCTTGATTTAATGCTCAAACTCAAGAATAGCCTTAAACCCGAAGCTTACTTCGACACTAATTACAAGACAATGCACTTGGTCGAGAATTTATTGTGCAATTGTTTTGCTTTATATAAATATAAATTTAGTTTTAACTATAAAATTGGTTTTTTGAATTTCATTTCATCGTTATATTGTTTGGTAGAAAGTATTGCCTCAGACCCGAAAGCAAGCCGTCTTGCTAAAATGCTACCTCATTTTATTGAAGCACTGGTTCTAAGCGGATTTCTCGCCCGGCAAGACATTCTCGCTTTGAAGTTTCAATTCGAATCAAAATGTTCCAAATATGAGGATAATTTTTTATCTGATGTAAATAAAATTTTAAAAAAGCACCGCATTATGACCCTTAAATCAAGGTGTCGAATATTAGTAAGACAAAACTTGGTCGGTTTTAATCATGCTGTCATTGAAAAGCTTAAATTGGATCGCAAAAGTAAAGAATTTTTAGAGTTTGATTCAGAATTTCATAATTTATTTGATGAAAAAGAATTTCAATTTGATTAGAGGTGCTTTTTATCAAAATGGTTTTTCCAGATATGGGGATTTAACTCTAAGATTAGGTAAAGGCTTAAACATAAAAATGGTTTAATTTCATTCAATGATTGGTAATTTGTGTAGAAAAGCTAAAATGTAGTCTTAATTTTTGAATAATGAATAACTTTTTTTTAATTTAAAATTCAATTCGAATATCTTAAAATTTAATTTTGCTAGTTTATATTTTTTTAATAAATTTTTATAATATCAATAAAATGTAATAAATTTTTTTATGACATCTTTTTAACTTGTTTTGATAGTTTTGTAAAATTTTGAATTTTTCTTATCACAATAGCTTTTGTAATTATAAACTAAATAGACGAATAATTATTTTAATAAAAAAACCATCTTTTATTTCGAATGCGAATTTTTAAAATAAATTTTAGGAAAGCAACTTTGAAAATTGTTTTTGTTACTTTGACAACTAAACCTTTTTAGATTTTTATTATGATATATTAAGCTCATAGATTTTTCAATTAGTGTTATGGTAAAATATTTCTTTTAATTCAATTTTTTTCAATTAGGTCTATTAAATTTTAATAAGTTTAACGAGTTCAAATTGCTCTCTTTATTTTTCATTATTTGATATATTTATATTTGTGAATAAAAATAATTTTCCTAGTTTGTTTAGAGAAAAAAGAAAAAAATATTTTATTTAATTTTTAATTGAAATTTTTTCCTAATGTTTTTTCCTATTTTAAATTTGAAAGAATTGCTAATAAATTGACAAACAAAAGTAGAATTATTTACAACATTTAAAGTTTAAATAGCTTAAAAATCAATTTATTAATTATAAAAAACAGATTTACTGTTTCTTTTTTATCAAATAATATTTCAAAGTACACTCTAGATTGAAAAAATTAAAATGATTAATTCTGAAAACACCGCAAAACTATGATAGCCTAATTTCTTAATGAAATTTTTTTCCCAAATTTTCTCTCATCAATTTTTAATTTCTTCATATAATTCCAATTTTTGATTTCATTACAATGTAAGCTTCTTAGTCAGCTTCATGATTTTATTATTTTTCTGTTATACTTGAAGGTTAAATTTTATCTTCAGATTCATTTTTAAAATCAGTATCCTTCTAATTATGCTTAAATTGATAATTATCAAAAACAAGCGATTGAGTTCTTTTATAAAATTAAATTCCACTCATTTATATCTGAGTCACAATTAAAACATAAGTGCTATATATTAAGCTAATAATCTGTAATTTATTATTATTTTTATTTATTTCAATATTGAAACTTTTTTGAATGCAACACTCCAAAAATTATGAGTGAAATGTTTTTCTTATTTTTAATTTAAGCTAAAATGATATTAGATAATGAGTGAATATTTTTAAAATTTTTGAAAAATTATTCTTTAAAAAGAGAAGATATTCTAAATTACTCTAGAAATCTGTAATTTTTTTGAATTTCTTATTTTAAGGATTATGTTCAATAAGAGCTCATTTTTTCACTCGATCGAATTTTCTCCTAGATGATAGAATATAAATTATAGCTCACTTTAAAGATCTTGAGACCAAGATTAAAAAATAAACACATCTTTAATTTTTAAAGTTTTTCTTGAACCTTTAAAATGGTTCGAAATTTTATTTTTGGCAACTATATAATCTTTGTCTCAAGAACTTCAAAATGAGCTATAATATGTCTTCTAACTATAAGACTAAATTCGAGTAAGAAAAAAATTCGCTTTTATCGGACTTACTCCTTTAAGAATGCTTAATTTGATAAAGTAAATTATTTCTTGAAAAATTATTACATAAAGAATATATGCACTTTTGTATATTTATTAATACTATTGATTAATAATTAAAAGCGTATTTAAAAGCATATTTAGAAGATTTGTAATTTAATCAAATTAAATAATTTTTTTTTGGAAAATGGTTGTTCAGAATTTTAAAATTAGATGACTTACAAATATTAAACCACGATCCATAACCTAATTCTTAAACTACAAAATATCATAAAATTAACTTATTACGTTCAATTTTTGGTTCAAAGGAATGTTTTACCTACAGAAAAATGTTTAGTCCTTTTTTTTTGCAAGTTTGATATAAAAATTTTATTTTATTTATATCTTTTTAATTAAAAAAATCTCAGAAGTAAATTATAAATTCTGGTAGAATTTAATTGAAACAAAAAGGCCGAAAAATTGAATTTCTCTTTTCTCTTTGAAAATATTTCTATTATTTTAATTTTTACGATACATTTATAATATTTTTTTTATTAAAATCGCAATTTAGAAATATACAAATTTCCTTTAATGTTTAAAAATTGACTTTTTGAAATCAACATGAGTCGTTTTTTTATTATTCAAGTATACATTGATAGTTTTAGTCTTTAAAATTTTTAAATATAGTACATTTATTGAAAAATTGTATAAACATAATTTTAAATTAAGTAATTAAAACAAACTTAAACAAATATTTTACAAAAAAAAACTGACAAAAAATCAATTTTGTTTTAAAAAAATCTCAAAATCCCATGTTTCGTAAAAATAAATCGTATAACATTTGAAAATGTGCTCTTCCCAAAGTAAACCAAAAATTAAAGTCTTGATAGGAATCGACGATATTTATTCAAGTGAAAAGATTGCCGCTTGTTTTAAATACCGTGATTCATATGAAGTCGTACTAGGCGACAGTGATAAAAATTCCTCGGTAGATTTAGAGTACGACTTATATTGGCTGGAGTACGAATACTTAAATTTTGAAAAATTGATAAACCCCTCAAAAAAAGTTTTGTTCAATAGTTTTTGCATTAGAAAAGGCTTAATTCGTAAAGCTCAAATCGCTTTTTATCTTAGAAAATATCTTGCCAAAACCCAGAGCCAGCTTTTCAAACATGTGCCCGAAACTTATGTGTTTGAGCTTGATTACATCGATTACTTGGATGAGGCATTGAATGATTGTTTCGAGGTCGAGCAAGCGCTTGAGAGCAATTTAAGCATTAAAGAAGGACAAAGTACAAAAAAATTTATTTTGAAGTCAAGCATGACTAACAAGGGCGCTGAAATCCTGATTTTTGACGCTAAAAAACAGTTAGAAGACTTCTTCATATCACGGATCGAAAATTCTGAGGACGAAGTTTTAGATTTGAGAGAATGGGTCATTCAGTCTTATATTGAAAATCCTCTTAAACTAGGACTTTACAATAATCGAAAATTTCACCTGAGAGTCTATGTTTTAGCTGTGGGCAATTTGAAGGTGTTTGTTTATCGAGATGTTTTGGCTTTATTTGCTTTGGAAGAGTATACAATTCAGACAAGAATTCAAGATGAAATATTGGATTTAAAATCTCACATTACTAACACATGTGTACAATTGGAAGATATTGAAAAAAATAGTGAAAAATTCGCTAATGCCGAAGAGGAATGCATTAAGCGGTTTTGGGATCTTGATTTTGATGAAAATAAAGAGAAAAGCACTGAGAAAAAAAATTCTATATTCGCCCAAATAAAATATTGTGTTGGTGAGATATTTAATTGTTTGCATCATGAACCAACTGTGTTTCAGCCTTTGGAAAACGCTTTCGAGTTGTATGGATTCGATTTTTTAATTGATGAAAAATACACTTGCTTTTTTCTGGAGGCGAATGCGTTTCCAGATTTTAAGCAAACAGGCTCTAAGTTGAATGATCTCATAGATTGCCTCTTTTATCAGACAATTTGTGTGGCAAGCGATGAATATTTTGGTGAAGCCAAAATTTGTGAACCAACTCAAATGTTTCTCGTTTATGAAAAAAAAGCTAGTGGAAAGTTTTAACGAGCAATTTGTTTTATTTAGCCAATTTTTTTATCTAAAATAATTTTTTATTTATTAAAAGATTGAAGAAAAATTTTTCAAATTTTAGTTTAATATGATAGTAATTTAAAAAATAAAAATGTGATCTTGTCAGATAAAAATATGCAAAAAATATTTACCATTAGAAACAATATTGAATTGAAGATACCAAAATCAAAAAGCTTAAACTTTGGCGCTTTAATTCGCTTTAAAATTTAGATTACTTATTTACTGTGTTTATAATAATAATAATAAAAATAATATTTGTTTGAAAGTAAGATTTTCATTTTTAGCATATAGTCTTATTAATAATTAGTACATGCATTTAAGTTTAAATCAAATTTTTCTGATATTTATTTTAAATCATTTTTTTTTAATTAGTAATTATCCAAAAAAAAATTGATTTTATTTAAAACGCTTCATGTCTCTTTATCAAAAATTAGAATTCTCTTTTTTAATCTTTTATTTTATCTCTTATTTCTTTAATTTTATTTATTTTTTTTAATTTGAATTCCAAACAGACTCTTTTGAATGACTTTGGACAGGCTAAGTGTAATAATTGAGTTTATAAAATAAGATTAAATGACTCTGAAACTAGTATTTGTCTTTTTAATCATTTTCTGACAGTTTATTCGATTTTTGTACCACTTAATTCAAAAAGAATACATGTCTTGCTTTTACTGAAACTGCATATCATTTTTGATTCTAGCAGAGAATATTTGCCTATGGATTCTCATGATGTTACCTCTTACTGTCATTCCATAAATATGGCCTACATTTTCTTTGACTAGCTTTGCCTTTTCTACTAGCTTTACTAGTTTAAAAAGTTTAATCATTTTGATTTTTGGGAATCCAATTTTAAAAGAACAGGAAAAAATTATAAAAAATTTTTTTTTTTTATAACTTAGAAATTAGTTATGCAAATGCAACATGGTGCAACAAACATATTTGCATCACTCCATTCTCCTAATCACATGGATGATTTCTTCAAAATTTAAAGACCAAATATTTAAAAATTAAATTCCTGATTTTATATCCAGAATTTTTGCAGACAAAATCTAAAGTGAAGCAATCATTTCATAAGAGTATCGTTTTTCTTACGTAGAGATGCTTTTGAATAATAAAGCAATTTATCTTTCAACAAATAAACAAATAAAAATCAATGATCTGTTTAAAAACTAACTTTAAAATGTTAAAAAGTTCATTTAATAATTAATAAAAACAAAACATGGTGATTTTCTAGTTAAAAGACTCAAATGGGTGAGCGTTTAATTCATTGAACATTTTTAATGGATTAATATAGTGAAAAAAATCCATTGAAAAACAAATAATATTTTTTGAGAATAAATATTTCACATAAATTTTAATTAAAAATAAAATGACAAAGTGTTTAAAGTTTTTCGAATTACCTTTTCTAGATGATCTACGAGTGTTAGTCCATTAATGCCGCAAATTAATTTAAAATTTGTTTTAAAGATTAATACTATTTAAATTAATTTGATCAAATTTTTTCAAAATTAAATTTACGAAATTTATCTGAAAAATTTGTAAATGTACATAAAATTACCTTAATTTCTATAGAAAAAGCTAATAGAAAAAGGACCAAAAATTATCGTTTTATTTTTAATTTTCGAGGAATTTTGGAATTTCAAAATTTTTTTCGATAAAAAGAGGTTATTTTTCTTTAAAACATTTGTACGTAAAAGTCTGTAATTTTTCGTAAATCCAAAAAATTTTTCCCCAGTAAAAAAAAGTGAAAGTAAGTAAAAAAAAGGAAAGCATAAACCTAATTAAAATTTAATTATTTTCAAAACCAAAAATTAATTTATTTTATTAATTTTTAGAAAATGTTTCTATTTTTTATTTTTAAAAGTTTATTTTTCTTTGCGAGGAAGCTCTTTCATTTTTAAAGCTATTTTTAGCGTTTGACCAGGTTAAATAAAAATCAATGTAATTTGGAACTAATTTCTTTCTGAGCTTTAACGAATTTCAAATTGATTTTATTTTCCAAAAATCATTATAATACCTTTGATATTCATAAATGTTCTAAAATCTTTATTTTGGTAGAAACTCGGTGGACAATAAAATGGGTTTTAAAACTATTAGGGATAGGAAGACCTATCGTTAATCCTTACAAATTATCCCATGGGTTTGGTGTATAAAAAGCCATAAGCCTAAGACACGGTTACAACCCAATTTTTTTCGATTTCATTTTCACTTTAACCACTTGGCTTAAAAAGTAAATTAAAAACAAACCTAATAATTTTCAACATATAATTTCAAATATAATTACAACTGTTACCATAGTCTACTTTTTTTTAAATTTATCATATCGTCTCATAGAACGAAAATATTGAAAAATAAATAAGCTAATAAGCTTATACTGTGTAATTTTTTTCACATTTTAATCCATGCCAAAAATTGCTTAATAAGCTAGTTTCCATTATTTTTTATTAAAAATACTATAAGCTCACAAAATTAAATAAAGTATTTTTATATTATCCTGAATTAAATTTAATCTATTTACAAAAAATATTTATTTAATTATTAACTCAACCATTTTTCACCAGAACCCGATAGGTTAGTTTGCAAGGTTTTGTGCAATTATCAAAGAAATGTTACAATCTAAAATTACATTAATGCAGTTAAATAATTTCTAGCGTTTATTTTCACATATTTTGTAGTAAAATAATTTAAAATAGATACTCACATTATGTGGATGTGGAAATGAATTTTTTTTATTAAGCCACAAGTTATTAGAAAAAAAAATAAAAAAAAAGATTAATAAGTCAGATTAATTAATTAATTAGTATTACAATTAACACAAATCCATTTTTTGATCTTAGGTGCATAAGCTTTTTTAACATATTTTAAATGTAAACATTTTTTTTTTTAATAGTTTTTTTATTTAAAAATTAATTTAAAAAAGCTTCGAGCTAACATTCGAAGTGAAGCTCCTTCTGCCCAGTAAAAAAATAAAACAATAATAAAAACAAACAAACATATTTTAAATTACATCATTAAAAATAAATTTTTTCTTTTTTAAAAAAGAAAAAATTTACAGAAGAAAAGAAAGAAGACAAAAAATTGATAGATTCTAAATAACTATATAAGAGAATCCTGTTCTCATATCAGATCTTAAAAAAGCTAAGAAACAAATATAAACTAATTCTAAACTTTAATTTTTTTTTTTTTAGCTTATTTACTTTATTTTGATTTTGATTTTTAAATATATTCTGAAGGAGCCCTAGCTCGGTACAGAAAACAAATAAATAAATAAATGACGTCAATTTTAGTGCTTTGTTCAAAATTTTTTTTTCGTAAATTTACTGAGTCCAATAAATCGTTTTATTAAAATATTTTGCCGTATATCAAATTCCTTTAAACTTTTTTCATTAATAATGATATTTAAAGATTGATTGAGAAAACTGTTTGTGTAAGAAAGCTATAGTTTCTGGCTTCATTAGTTTTGGTTTGCATCCAACACTATTTGTTTTTTACCGAGCTAGAGCTCCTTCAGAATAAATCATAAAAAAAATAAATAAAATTAAAATTTAGTTAATAAAAAAAGATCAAAAAAAAATCAAATTAAAATAAATCATTTAAAAAAAAATGAAAAGAAATTTTAAAAGACATTTTTTTTTCTGTACCGAGCTAGGGCTTCAGAATAAAGTAAATAAGCAAAAAAAATAAAATGAAAGCTAAGATGAAACAAATTGTTACCAGTGGCACATGTTTACATATCTCAGATTTCAGGAAAAAAGGAGGAAATAGTAAGGTAGCAATTACACAATGGAGTTGGGTATTCAATATATCTCGATTCGAAACCTTCTTTGTATTCCTCCACCACTCTGACAATCAATGGAACAGAATGACTCAGTCCTGTCCCAACATATCTCTCACTCAACTTTGGATAAATTATGACATATTAAAAGAACAAAATCACTGCATTGAGATCTTACTAAAAACACACTAGGAAATTTATATAAATCTTTAGTTGGATCAATTTTAGACTATTCTTTTCCTTGCTTGAATTCATTTTCAGAAAATAATATAAAAAAACTACAAGCAATTCAGAATACAGCACTAAGATCCATCCTTAAGTTAAAATATGATACTCCCTCAAACATCGTGCATCATGAAGCTTTTAATAAACTTAAATTACTAACAGTCTCAAATCGGCTTTTTGAGTTGAGTGAGAGATATGTTGGGACAGGACTGAGTCATTCTTTTCCATTGGTTGTAAGACTGGTGGAGGAATACAAAGAAGGTTTCGAATCGAGATATATCGAATACCCGACTCTATTGTGTAATTGCTACCTTACTATTTCCTCCTTTTTTCCTGAAATCTGAGATATGTAAACATGTGCCACATGTAACAATTTATTTCATCTTAACTTTCATTTGATTTTTTTTATCTCATTTTATTAGCTTTAATTTTATTTTTGATTTTGTTTTTTTTTTTTTTAATTTATTCCGAAGCCCTAGCTCGTTACTGAAAACAAATAAACAAATAAATAAATGCATTTGAATCAAGTTATATCGAATACCCGACTCCATTGTGTATTGCTTACTTACAATTTCTTCTTTTTTTTCTGAACTCATCTATTATTTAACATTTTGCACCTGTGATTACTTATAATTTGTCTATTTTAATTAACTTTTATATATGTTTATTGGTTTACTGGTTTATTTTACTCTTAACGTATTTTTTCTTAATTTTTTATTTTATTTTATTCTGAAGGAACTTTAGCTCGACACAGATATAACAAATAAATAATAATATTGTATAATTGCTACCTTACTATTTCCTCGTTTTTTCCTGAAGCTTCAACTATGAAAACATGTGCCACATGTAACAACCGATTTCAATATATGTCTGTTAACTTTCTTTACATTTTTTTATAGCTTATTTACTATATTTTTATTCGATCTTATTTTTTTAACTTTATTTTATTTTTTTATTCTGAAGGAGCTCTAGCTCGGCACAGAAAGCTTTCAAATATTTCAAATATTTTGACATTAGAATAAAAATAAATGTGTTTGAGATATAAACTTGATTTTAGGTCTCTCATTTATTTAAAATATCAGACAACATTTGACACACCACTTAATAAATTAATTTTTCTTTTTTCATTTTGTATTGTGCATGTACACATTCGAAATAAACTTATCGAAACAAGCGCTTTTTCTCTATAAGACAAAAGTCTGTGCTAAAACTGTCCCCCAAGATGGCATCACTTGCCATAATTATTTATTAATTCTGCATACATTATTTCACGTCTTATAAACACTTTAACTTTTTCATTAACTTGGTTTCATCATCATAGTCTTTCAGCAATAAACCCATTTAATACGTTTTACGCTCAATCCACTCTAAACCAAAGTCACTCACAAGTTATCTGTAATTTTCTTCTTTCAGAGCATAAATTAAAGCATGACCGCTAATTTATACAAAGTCGGCGGTAAGTACCCTTATCAAGTAATGCACTTTAATTGACGGCAACTCTATTCCTTTTTAATCTCAGATTGGGTCTATTGTGAGGTGTCGCCTTTTCAGCCGTATGTCATCCGCAAAATCGAAGAGCTGACCAAAACTCCTAGCGGCAATGTGGAGGCCAAAGTGATATGTGCGTTCCGCCACCAGGAAATACCAGCATCAGTCATAGCCACAGTTGAAAAATACCAACAAAGTAAACCACTTTCTCTACACACTCTTTTTTTAAATCTTCATTTATTTTTCTCTAGAAAATAAAACAAGTTCAGACGAAACAAAAACAGAGCCAGCCGAGGTGCAATCAGGCCCTGAGCTGGCCCCGAGCACTTTTGAAGAGGCCGACGTGTCCGACTTGAACGAGCTGCAGCGGCACAATCTTCGCCACCGCGAGGTCTATTTCAGCAAGTACACGGACACGATAGCAGCGACCACAATTCGTTCCAAGTGCTCTGTGCTGCTATTCAACGAAGAGGTCGAACGCTACTCGGAGTACCTGCACAAAGACGACCAATTTTTCTACCACTTGACCTACGATCCTTCGCAAAAGAGCCTGGTGGCCGACAAGGGCGAAATCCGAGTGGGCTCACGCTACCAGGCCGAAATAATCCCCACAAAGTTCAGTCCGAATGGCTCACTGGTCGAGGAAGCGGGCGAAAGCCAGGACAGAGTCGACCGAGTGCTCAGATCACAGCAAAAGAACAAAGACGGGGAGATACCGATCGCCCAGCAGGGCGACGAAATAATGGCCTGGTGTCCGATGGGCCTCAAGCTAAATGGCGCCGAAAACAACCTAAGCGACAAAGAGATAGACCAATTTATAATTATTGCCAAATCGGTGGGTACGTTTGCTCGAGCGCTCGATTGCAACAACTCGTTCAAACAGCCTAGCTTGCAGTTGAGCGCCGCGTCGGCCTCTAGAGATATCACTCTGTTTCACGCCATGAATGCCTTGCATGAAAATAATTACGACATCGCTAAAGCAACGCTAAGTTTGGTGCCTGAAAATGGGCCTTTGTTGTGCAGGGATGAGCTAGAAGAGTGGTCGGCTGTGGAGGCCAATTTGTTCGAAGATGCGCTGGAAAAATATGGAAAGGACTTTGCCGAAATTCGCAAAGATTATGTGAGTTTTTTTTTTATTCTATTATATATTTCTATTAAATATAAAAATTTCTCAAAGATTCTTATCTTTAATAAAGCTCTACTTTATATTTTGATTGTAAATTAATGATTATTAATTTGGGACATATTACTTTAATATAGTCTACTTTATTAAAGCTCTACCTTATAAATATATTTTTTATGCAATTTTTAGGAATTTTATACAAGTAAAAAAGTATTTTTTCTGAAAGAGCATTCAATTTTACTTAAAAATAATAAACATAAAAACTTCTTCGAGTATTATTTTAATTTCTTATGAACTTGATTAAATACAAAAATTAAATTCTTCTTTTTTTGAGACTAGGTTGTCTTTGGCTTGATAGAACCTATAGATTTTTAATATTCTTAAGGAAAATTGAATGCTCTTTCAGAAAAAATACTTTTTTACTTGTTTAAAATTCCTAAAAATTGCATAAAAAATATATTTATTAGGTAGAGCTATAATAAAATAAACTAAAAAAAATTGGAAGTGTTCATTGTGTATATGGATAAAGACTTTCAAAGATGAGAAAAAAATTGGTTGGGGTTTTAAGCCACTTTTCTTGGAGGCACTTTAAGTATGGAACGGAAAAACCTTTAAACATATTAAACATATGATATTGTTCAGGAAATTAACACTTTTAGCGATGACCATCAATTTTTTCAAATCAAAATAAAATAAAATAACACTTTTACCTAATGAACAAGAAAAGATTTACATAAATAAATATTAAATTAAATATTAATCATAATATCAAATTACTCATAAAATACTCATATTAAAACAAATACAATTGGGAAAAATATGAAATTATGGGAATAGTACCAAGCGGACAAATGTTTTAAAAAAAACTACAAAAGAAACTTTTTCATACTCTATAAAAGAATTTAAAAATTGTCAGAAAAACCTTAAAAAGAGACTGTTAACGCAATAAAAATTTAATTAAAATTATTTTAGGACTTAGATAAATTAAAAGGATATCAACAATTTTTTGTTCAAAAGCAAAACAATATTTTTTCATTTTATCTTATGCTATTTAAAAAAAATTAATAAATATATTTATTTAAACATTTATAATTATTTTACAGTAAAATATCAAAGCTTTTATTTATTTAAATAAAAGCTTTGATATAAAATTTAAATTCTTAATTTAAAGTAGAATTGTTGATCTGAATTTAAAGTTTTATCTTTCACGATAAAAATCAATTCTTATCCGTATATCTCATTCTTGAATTTTGTCATTATCTGAAACATGTTTTGTTCAAATTTAATTAAAATCAAACGAATAATTTTTGTATGTCATTTTTAGAAGGCTTGTATGAAAATTCACTTTACCAAATATGTAATCGTATAATCTAACTTTTTAAGGTCGATGTTAAAATCATTTCTCAGTGATAACAATAAATAAATTTTTTATTTTTGATGAAATTCAACTAGTTGGTTTCAATTTTTCACTTTTTTTTAGTATACAATTACGAAAATAAATTTAAGTTAAGTATTAGTTGATAAAATTTTCGGTAGAATTGGTCATCATGAAAAGACGTTTACGATTCTGTAATAAATTTTAAAAACTAAAATTTGACTTTAAAAGCTCAAATTTATTTTGATCTATTTTTTTCATGTTTTTTAAAAACCGGCCCTTAAATTTTGCTATTGATTGCAAAAAAAAATTAAAATTTATTTAATATATTTTTCAGTAATAAAAAATATACGGTCATTAAAGCGACATTGTGGACTTTGGAACAAAGAATAAATCTTATATGAAATGACTTTTTTACTATGAGTTTAAAAGTTGTCCTGTAAAATGTATCAGCTGATACAAACTCTGTATCACCCAGATTTAGCTTCTCTGTTAACTGAAAATTAATTTAAATGATTTTCTAAAACATTTAGTGCTTTGCAGACTTGAGATTTGTGAAATTCAGTACAAAATGATAAACAGAATAAAAAAAAGGTAACATATTATGTTAAACTTTTTTTCTAAAAGTTTTAAATTAGTTCTGTGAATGCCACATAGTGCAACATTCATAGGTGCATCAAAAATCAAGGTCTGCTAAACTTTCAGAGTTTGAAAAAAATTAAATTTCAATATAAATAGTGCATTTTGCAGAGATTTTGCACATTATTAGCAGACTTTGACTATTGATGCAACTTTGAATGTTGCATCATGTTGGATTTACAGAACCAATTTTAAACTTTAAGAAATATTCATTTTAATTTTTTTACATTGTTTCTGCTCTCATGTACCGAACGTCACAAAACCCTGCCTTGCGGAGTTTTGCAGAGACTATTTGAATGGTACTGTGTTTTTATCAGCTGATACATATTGCAGAGCAATTTTTTAGACACAAAGAAAAGAAGTCATTTCATTGTTATATTTATTTTTTTTTTGTTCCAAAATTCACAATGCCAGTAAAGCTCAAAATTCAAATTCAAATGCAGCCTCTTTAAAGAAATAATCTAAATATTCTAAGCACTGGTTTAGATTAAAAATGCATTTTTTAATTTTTAATCTAAAATAAAATTAAGCAATTATAATATTTTTTTTTTGAAATTTATCGAGGGGACGAAAATTAAGATTTAAAAATTGCAAATTTTAAACACTTGAATTTTTTTAAATTGATATTTAAAAAAAAATTTCTCTAATTCGTTTTAAAACGTGCAGGGGTATCGGCGCCATTTTTTTTTATAGACATTATTTTATTTTAAAAATAATAAATTAAAAAAAAAATTGATTAGTAAAATTTTGAATAAAAAAGTTACCATGGAAAACGATGAAAAGTCTGATCGAATATTACTACTCATGGAAAACAACAGACAGGTACTTGCAGCAGAAGAGAATAAAACTGACAGAACAAGAGTCCAAACTGAAGCAAGTCTACATACCCAACCAGTAAATAAGAATTAAAAGTTAAATAATAAAAAAAAAAATCCCAATTTCTTAATTAAGTTCTAAACAAAATCAATCAGCATTAATTAAATCAGCTCATGTTCAGATATTCGGCCAATATGACATCCACCTGAAAAACTCTTGCGAATCATGTGGCGCGCCTAGCAACTCTACCAATCAATGGTACGCCTATCAACCTACCAACTTGGTACAATTGATAATGAGCGGAAACACGAACCCCACTCACCTGGCCAACGCTCAAGCCCAAGCGGCAGCTGCTCAGCAAAACAGCACTCACATAACCCAGTGTCGTTTTTGTAGCGAGTGCTGGGTGTACTACAAAAAATTCTCCGCCTTCAAATATCCATCTGCCAAATACGAGAAGAACATCCAGAATAAAAACCAAGTGCACAAATGTTCGGTAAACGGATGCGGCAAAGAGTTCAAAATGAAACAACTTTTAGTTAAACACTGCGGAATTGCTCACGGATACTTTGCCAAGAGTAGCAATCCGCCCGGTCAAAACGAGCGTCCGGCGATCAGGAATCGCACAGCATTCTTTCTATTGACCACTCCAATGACCAAAGCGGCCCGCTTGGTCGCCACTGAGGCGATCAAATTGAGAAAATTGTCCCGAAAGCCGTTCAAGCTGGTCGATTTGGCCGAGCTGAATCGCCAATGGACAAAAGAGCCGAGAAACATCGGCGAGCTGTGCCAAAAAGCCAAAAGAAA
The DNA here is from genome assembly GCA_019054805.1 of Brachionus manjavacas. Lineage (NCBI taxonomy): Eukaryota > Metazoa > Rotifera > Eurotatoria > Ploima > Brachionidae > Brachionus > Brachionus manjavacas. The sequence goes on along the minus strand of JAHQIY010000003.1, from coordinate 6,518,409 downwards.
AAAATTTGTCAAAAAACCACTGGATGTCAAGTTGATCCTCAAAATTGCCAAGAACACAAAAAAAGTGAATGACGATGACGACAATTCCAATGACTTGGTCATCGAAGACACCGACAAGCCAGAATTTCTGAAATATTTTGAGCAAAAATGCACCACTCCTTGCTATGTGCCAGAAAGAGTTGCTTTTCCCAAGCCCACTGCCGAACAAATAAACAAATTTCACTTTAATCTTTTGTCCCAGAGTCGAAAGCGTCCCCATGAAGCCACCAACGGGGACGCGCCAGCTGCCAAAATTCAAAACGGTAGCGAAAACGACTCGAACGACTCAAGTCCTCAGTCCAAACGGAGCCTGTTGGCGCCCAAACAGCCAAAGCTAGTTGCCAAACAAGTAGTAAGAGCGGCCCAGAAGTCCTCGAAGCCAACCCAGTCGAGCAATTTGCCCAATTCACCTGACGACATCTATTTTGTGTCCTTCGCTAATTTGAAGAATGTGAGAAAAGAGCTGGACGCTTTGTGGACGAGGAAGATGGCGCGCAAGCCGCACAGACTATTGGGCGGCCACCATGCCGATTTGTACAAATCTTTGGAACAAATAGGGGCGGAAACAGTTGCAAAGATGAAAAAAGACAACGGCTCAGTCGAACTGAACATAAACGAAACGTCCAACGACACGGTGCAATCGAATAAGATTGAGGGCAAAGCTGGTGAGCAGGAAGCCGAGGCCGGCAACTTGGTTGTGCTCGATTAACTAAAAAATCTAAAATTTTATTTCTAAAAAGTTATTTTTAAATTTGTTTAAAAAGGTTAAATGTATATTTTTTTTTCGTTGGCTGATAAGTGTAGATTTGTTTGGCATCATGACGATTATTTAATGTAATACACTTATTCATGGTAGAATATTCAACGAGTTCAACAGCTAAGTTTTTTTTCTTCATCAAAAATGTTTATAAATTTAGAAAAATTGGTAAAAATAAAAATTTTGAATAAAAATTGTAGTTTTTTGGTTCAAGTTTTTTTCCCTGGCCTTTATCTAGAAAAAAAGTCAGTAACATGGCAATGAATTATTTGGCATTTCTACAAAATAAAATTTATTTATCAACTTTAGATTTTTGGTCAAACTGACAACCGATTTTTAAATGGCAAGTAAAATTTTATTTCTTATTTATTTTTTCTAAATTAAAGAAATTTTCTTTTCTAAAATTTTTGATTAACTTAATAACGGATGTTCAAAATTTAATAAACTTAAACATTTACTAATTAATACTCAATAGACTTTAAAAAATTGAGAAAATCTACAAAATCTAGTTGGTGCAAGGTCTCCTAAAAAAAATCCTTCATAGACTATTCATTGACTGTAAATTACGCCTGTCCTCTTATTTTTATCAAGAAAATATTTACTGTAACTAAGCCTAACTGGCTGCCTTTTTTTATAAAAAATGTTGCAAAAAAAATTGTAATGGGGTAAACCTAATTGCCCCAAATTTTACCCTTTTGTCCCCAAAAATAACCCTATTGTCTTCTATATTTTTCTGTTAATTTCAAATTTGATTTTTTTACATTGGTAATTTATTATTAAAAAATTTATACAGAAATAATGAATTCAACTATAAATTTAATTTTTTTTTCCAAATTAAATAAAAAATTGATTTCTATAAAATCATGACCACCCTACTGACCTCAATTTTATACGACTTAAATTTTCAGAAAAAATTATCTTTCTGGCCAAAAACAAGACACATTTTTGGAAGTTCCTTGGAATGGGTGTCGGTCGCATAGAATTGGGATCAGTAGATGCGAGTTTTTTGAAAATATTAAAAATTTATTTTTAAAAAAAAATTAAAATACTCGAAAAAAACTAATTTAATTTTCAAAAATAAAAGAAAATTCCAAATTAAATGACGCTCGCTTGTAAAATGAGTGGGTGTCAAGGAAATTTTAAAAGCTCTGGAGTCAGTGTCTTTGTAAAAAATTGCATTAATAAACAACATTTCAAATATTTATTTTACAAAATATAAAATAAAAAAATTTTGCAAAAATAAATTTCGAAATAAAACAGTTTTATAAATTTTGACTAATTTCACAGACAAAAAGGGTAATTCGATCAAATGGGTTATTTTTCGATTAAAATTTTTTTCAATTTAATTAAAAATTTCAATTAACCATTTTTTAATTTTTTTTACCATTAAATTGATTACATTATACCAAAACTTAAGTAAATTATGGTGAATTTTTCTTTCATCATTAAAAATAGAAGGACCAGTTTCGACTGGGTAATAATTGTGGTGTAGATGATCAACTCGATGCAGTAGCCTCTGTGTCAGATCGGAGCCGTTTCTCAAAAAATTACTTTAAAAGCAGATGAGCGCCTCCCCATTATCCACTAGGATAGAATAGGGACAATTATATGGTCTCAAATTAATAAAAATTAAGTTTTATAAAAATTTTTTTTCCTAATTCACACCTTTTTTTTCAAGCAATGGTTTCTGACTAATGTAAATATTAAAACGTTTTTATAAAAGAATTTAATGGAATCGAAAAGTTCTTGTTAAAGTAAAAAAATAATCTTAGACCGAAATGACCAAAAAAATAATGGATTTAAATCAAAAATTATAAGTCGTTCGATTCAAAATAAAAATATATGTCTTTGTATTATTTTAATTTTAAATCTGAGATTGTTCCAGGCTTGATCACACTCGGCCTCAGGTAACAGACAAAGAAAGACTTTAATTCTAATTAAAAATTCAACATTCTGACGGCTGCTTTGAAAATAAAAGCGTATAAACAATAAACTAGATCTAAATAGTGTGATCTGAATTTTAAATTTATCTAAACTTTGCTCAAATAAAAGAATTTAAATTTTACTTTAAAACAATCCAATTTAATTTATAAATTTTCAAAGCATGCCTCGTTTATTAGTAAGCTATTGGTTTTGATATATTGCCCATAATCTGCACTGAATTGATATTCTTTGAGTCTAAATTTTTATCTAAAAGTATGCTCGAAAATTTCGAAAAGAACAAGCCCATGAAGATGGCATTTGGTGCTGCGCTTGGTCAAAATTTGAAAAAGAAAACATCGAAATAATCGCAACTGGCTCAGTAGATGACAAAATTAAAATTTGGTCTTGGCAAAGAGAAAATTTAGAATTGCGGCACACTTGCGAAGGACATCAACTAGGCGTTGTTTCAGTTGACATAAACAACACTGGATCAAATATCCTTTATCAGAAATATAAATTAAATAATAATTAGCTTATTTTTTTTTCCCTTAACTTTTTTTACTCATTGCTTCTAGTTCCTTGGATGCTATGATTAGAATATGGGATGTTGAGTCTGGCAAGCCGATCAAAACCATAGACGCGTCTCCAGCTGATGCATGGACAGTCTCTTTTTCTCCTGATGGTAAAAATATCGCTTCAGGAAGTTATTCGGGAAAAGTTAATGTGTTCAACTTGGATACTGGTAAAAAAGAGACTAATTTTCAAGTTGATGAAAAAGGAAAATTTACCATGAGCATATCATATGTAACAATTTCATTGAATTATTTTTGAAAATTCTTAACAATTTTGGTAGAGTCCTGATGGAAAATATCTTGCTTGTGGTTCCATTGATGGATTTGTATATATCTATGACTTGGAGGCGAACAAACTGCTGCATTCTTTTGAGGGACATGCTATGCCGATTAGATCCTTGGCCTTCTCACCGAATTCTCAGGTTCTGTGCACAGGATCTGATGACAATTACATAAAAGTATTTGATGTGTAAGTAAACAAAACTCTTATTTCTAGGTGTTTTATATTTACCATTTTATTTTATTCTAAGTCAAAACGCCAAAGTTACTGGAACACTGAGTGGACACGGGTCGTGGGTGCTGAATGTTGCTTTTTCACCTGACAACATACATTTTGTCTCAAGTTCATCAGATAGAACAGTCAAAGTTTGGGATAGAGAAAAATTAAAGTGTGTTCATACGTTCTATGAACATCAAGATCAAGTTTGGGGTGTTAGATACAATCCGTCAGCTACTAATATTGTCAGTGTGTCCGAAGATCGTTCCATAAATGTTTATGAAGTTCCAGCTAATCAATGAAAAATATCACGATTTTAAAATTGTTTGTAATATTGGTTAAAATCAATTTAATTTTGTTTTTAAAAATAAAAATTCAGTTTGAAAAATTTTTGTTCAAAATTGCGAAGTGTCAATAAAAAAGGTAGAAGTTAATAAATCATATTTTAATACTAAAGATAAGCTTTCATAAAATTCATCGAAGTTTGACTCATCAAATTGAGATTATCCGTAGAAAATAGAAAAAATAACGTTGTTGATGAAAATGGGTCATTTTTGACCCAGAGAAAAAAAATTTATTTGTGTTTTAAAATAATTTTATTAAAAAAGCCCAATCTGAGTGATGAAATGACTCATAAGACCACATTAGGTTGACTTCGACTTCATTTTTCCCAGTTATTCCTAATATCAACAATAGACCAATTAAGGATTTCAACTCCATTTCGGATGTAAAATCTTCTTTTTTAGTTATTCTTTTATTAGTGTATAAAACAATTTTCCTAATTATTGAAGAATAAATAAAATAAGAAAAAAAGCATGGATAGACAATGAGATCAAACTTTTAAAAAATCATTTTCCTTTCTGTACTTTTTGTACCTTTTCAAAATATTTATTTATTTGGCCCTGTTCCTTTTTGTACTTTCTGTACTTTTTGTACTTTTTCTAATTAATTTATTTGGCCCTGTTCCTTTTTGTACTTTTTGTGATTAATGGTAATGTTAATCATTTAATTAAAACTTAAACGGGGTCCGGGGCGGAGCTCTGGTTTAGGGATTTGGGTATGCTGAAGGCAAGAAAAATATTAGTTAAATATAAAATTTATATTTAAAATATTGATTAATAAAAGGTTTTTTTATTACTATTAAGAACAAAAAGTACAAAAAGGAACAGGGCCAAATAAAATAATTAGAAAAAGTACAAAATGTAGAAAAAGGAACAGGGACAAATAAAATATAATTCTGATAAAGTACAAAAAGTACAGAAAGGAACAGAGCCAAATAAAATAATATTCTGAAAAAGTACAAAATGAACAGAAAGTACAAAAAGGATAAGGGACAAATAAATTAATTAGAAAAAGTACAAAAAGTACAGAAAGGATTTTTACTTTTAAATATTTTCATTGTCTATACCTCAAAAAAAGTGGCTCATTTTGGCACAGTTTCTAACACACGAATTGAGCATTGATTGATGATTCTGTACATCAGATACATTCGGATAATATTGAGGATTAGAACTCCATCTATAACATTTTTCTTTCCCATAAAAAATATGATTAGAAGAATTTTTATCTTTTGAATTTAGCGTAAATGTAGCTAAGCGGAAATTCAATGCTGCATTTCACCATTAGAAGTTGGATCATTATCTTCAAAAGATTCTTCTTCCGAAGTTTCGATACCACAAACTAACTCTTCTAATGACGGCTGAACATAATCGAATTCATTATCGCTTATTTGTTCTAATTCGTTTTTCAGTTCAGGTGAATAATTAATAAAATTTAATTCATAAAAAGACCAATTTTTTTTAAATTGATTTTTAAAAAAACATTTATCTATATATCAAGTTTTTTTTCTGAGAAATTCTTTAATTTGGAAACAAACCTTCAATAATTAAAAGAAATGGGACTTCGTTAAGGTTCGCGCGGAGCAAAACTACAGCACTATCTGAATTTCGGCAAACCGACTTTAAAATATTAATCTGCATACTTGAAAACCTAGAAAAACGGTTTTTTAGGTGGGGTCACCCCCTCAAAGATCGAAAAAAAAACAAAAGTTAGTTACCTTTGAGCTAAAATATCTCATGTTCTAATAGACATAACCTTATTAATATATATATATTCTGAAAGCAAATAGTCTCATCAACAAAATGGTGTATTAATTTAATCTATTATTTTACTAATAGATCGATATTTTGGCAAAAAATGGTAAAAAAATGGTATTTTTTCACTATTTTTGTATCTGGTACGCGGTTTACCCCACGACCCCTACTTTTTTATACAGATTCTGAAACTAGAGAAAATTCTGAACAAAATGTAGGGACACCTTTTTTTATTTATTGAATTTAAAGCCAAAAAAAAATTGAATAAAATGAGTTTGAAACTAATTTTTGAATAATAATTTTTATTATGTAAAACGTCAGAATTAAATGTAAAATTAGTAAAATGTTTTCAATACTTAATTTAATTTTTGTTAAATAATTAGTTTTCTAATTTTTTTTTCTTAATATTTTTTGAGATGCCTAAAACACCCGAAAGAGTCTCTAAACTTTTATCAAATCTTGGAAATAAAACTTTTCAAAACTCGAATAAAAGGAATAAAAATTGTACGTAATAAAAATTGTATTGTGCAACTACTGGCTGGTAAGACAAGCAACTACGAAAGGAAATACAAGCTCAATCTCAAAATCGACCAGAAAGAGGTACCATTTGAGCCAAATCCTACCTTTTTAGGTATCAAACTTGATTCAAAACTAACCTACAAAAGCCTTCTACAAGACATCATGGAAAAAAAGTTTAAAAAGTGAACCCAATTCGCTGAATCAAAGGCTTTAGATGGATACCTTAAAATCAATTTAACCCTCTACAAATAAACTTAAAGACAGATCAAACCAACTCAATAATGAAACCAAGAGATAAATAAAAATATATTGCAAAGGAAATCGGCGATTTTTGTAAAAAGATCTAATCCGAACCAAAACAAATTCCGGGCCATTTTTATGCCATCAATATTATTATGAGTAATATGGTTTAATTGATAAAATATTTCAAATATGCTGACTGAAAAAAGGCACGTTTTGGATGCAAATGAGATGCATTTTTTGAATTTTATTTAATTACTGAAAAAAAGGAATCGGATTTTATCGAAAAATTGTAGACCTATTTAAGCAAGTATTCCAAATTTTAAAAAATTTTCGAGACAAAAACAAGCATCCAAGCAAAAACGATTTATAAAGCATTAAAAAAATAGACTACCGAGCAAACGCCAATTTCACAATTTCTAAAATTTTTTAAAATCGAAAAATCATATTTTTTTTTTCTCTTTTTTAAACTAAATTTTAGCCTTATTATAGCATTACACTTTTTTACTTTTATTTTATATTCATTTACTCATTTAATTTTTACTATTTACTCTTTTTCTTACCTGGAAGGCTGAAAAGGGAGCCTACGCCGCTCTGGAGATAATCTCTAAATTATTTTTTAAATAAAAAATAAATATTTAAAAAAAAATTTAACTGAATTCAAAAAATTACAATTTTTTTCTAGAAAAAAGAGATAAAAATGAGCCTCACTCGGAGTCTATTGTAACTTGCGGCGGAAAACCATTAATATGAATAAAGAATGAATTCTGAAATTTCTAAATTTCGTGATACGAGTTAAGATTTTTTTCACTAACTAAATGAATAAAAATATAAATTGTTAACAAAAATCATTAAATTTTTTTAACAATATTAAGTCGCATTTCGGACATTATTTCGTTGTATATTATTATTTAATGAAATTTCTTATTTTTAATTATTAAATTAAATATATTCTATAATTAAATTATTTATTCTATGAATAATAATTATTATTAACAAAAAAAAATTGGAAGATAAATTAATTTGTTTTTTTTTTAAGAAAATGAAAAATTATCAAAAATATTATAATAGTCCACGTCATTTTGGTCCGTATCTGTGATCAAATTCAAAAAATTTTTCTCTAACTTTTGATCCTCTTCGTCAACAATCATATCATTTATTTCATCTTTGTCATCGTTTTCCAAGTCATTCATCAATTTCATTAGAAGACGCTAAAATATTTTTAACAATTTTTTAAATTTTAAATTTTAATTTAATCATTTTTTTCAATAGACCTGTTCATCTCCGATAGGGTCAGTTTTATTCAAATAATCTAATGTTAATTTCCCCGCCTCTAAAGTAAGTTTTAAAATAAAAAAAAAAGACCTAATTTCAAAAAATCACCTGTAAGTGATAGTTCAACATTTGAAATATCAATATTTGACTGATTAGTCATCCAATTTAAATTATTATCTACAAAATTTGGTGAAGAGCTTAGTTTTTTCTTTTTATTAATGTCGTAATGACATTCACTATCTGATGAACTCTCATTAAATTCAACTGAACACGATTTAGGCTTTGACTTTGAGCTCATAACAGAACTTGATGCCATGGTCTTTTCAGGTAAAGAATCGGTGTAAAAATTGTAAATTGTCTGTTTGGTCGATCGGCTGATCGGTCGAGCAAAACTTTTTTTTTTATAAAATTCAGACAATTGAGTGCTTAGATCCAAATCTTTATTATTCACCTCACATTTTTTCTCATTATTTATTTCATTTTTTAGATCTTCAAGTATTTTAATCAACTCGCGATTTTTGTTTGATTTGGCTATTGAATAACTGGTTCGATTGAATCTATCGCACCTATCCAATTTAATGTTCTTGCTTTTGCATAATATTTTGGCTATTTGATTGTTATTTTTTTCAGCACACAAGTGCAAAGGTGTCATGTCCAGAAAGTCAGCAGCGTTTACATCAGAATTGTTTTCAATCAACAAAGAGGCTATATCGAGGTATCCACCTTGGCAGGCATAGTGTAATGCTGTTCGATTCAAATTAGATCGTGAATCTAGGTCTATTTTTTGATTTATCAGATAGCTGACCATTTCTAAATCGTTATTTGAGGTTGCTATATGAAGAGCGTTCATGCCATCCTTTTTTTTAATTTAAAATTTATTTACAAGAATTTATTTTATTTATTTGAAAATTTTTAAATAAATATTTTGATTTTTTGATTTTTATAGAGCAAATATTCTTAATATAAAATCAAACTCTAAAAAGAAGTGAATAAAATATAATTTACCTACTTTATTCGAGTAATTTAAACAACATTTTGAAGTTTCGAGAATATTTTTGAGTTTTTGCAAATTTTTATCTTTGACGGCACGGATCATCGATTCATTGTTGTACGATTTATTTTTTGTTTTCATGTTTTTAAAACAAAACTTGGTTCATTTTTAATTTTGACTAAATTTAAGTTTAAATATGAATAGAATTATTACTTATTTTGGTCACGTGACCAAAAAAATTTTAAATATAAAATAATCAGGCAAATTAAATACGCTTTTGAACATTTATCAAAATGAATTTAACTGATCGTGAAAATATAAGGTGTCTGGCAGATGCCAATTTTCTCAACCTTATGACACCTCAAAGAACCGACGATCAAACTCACACTACAAGAGAGCAAATAAATACTGAAGAACTTGTCAGAAATTGTTATGAAAAGTTCATACAGAATTATCTTAAGGACTCTGAGTAGATATAATCTTTATATTTTTAAAACTTGACTTATTTGTTGCAAAGATTGCCATTTTTAGACAGAAATTTTCACATAAAGTTTCTTCAACGAGGAATAAGAAATTTGCCATCATCATTTGAGGTAAATTTTAGTCAAATTATTTTATTTTGGCGTTTGATATTAAAAAAGAATAGTGTTTAGATTCAAGTCAGCCTTGGATATGCTACTGGATCTTGCATTCTTTGTTTCTTTTGAACACTGATTTTAGTGAAGAACTAATTGATGAGTAAATAGCTGTTTTAAGAATTTTAATAATAATTTTTTTTATAAATTAGAGTAACAAAATTTCTGGACACTTGTCAAAACGAAACTGGAGGCTTTGGTGGTGGGCCTGGACAAATTTCTCATCTTGCAACCACTTATGCGGCTGTGAATGCTTTATGCAATTTAAATTCTGATAGAGCCCTAAAAATTATCAAAGTAGAATAAAATTAACAAAATTTGAAAAGTTTTATTTCTTTATTTTTAAGGTAAAACCATTATTATCTTGGATCAAGTCTTTAATATTAGATAATGGAGCAATGTGTATGCACACCGACGGAGAAGAAGATGTTCGGTATTTATTACTAGTTTTGGTCTTGTTTTAGCTATAAAATTAAAATTTTTACCAGGGGAGCTTATTGTGCCATTAGTGTTGCAAAATTGTGCAACTTAGAGCAATTTGAACCAAAGTTATTTGACAAGGTCATTGAATGGATCTTAAGGTATTTCTTGATTATTTAAAAATTAATTTTTTTAATTTTAATTTTTTTGTCGAAAGCTGTCAAACTTATGAAGGTGGTTTTGGTGCAACTCCGTTCAATGAAGCCCACGGAGGTTACAGTTTTTGTGCACTTGCAGCACTTAAGCTTTTGGGTAAAGAAAAAAAATGTGACATTGAAAAGCTTACGGTAGATTTAAATTGATGCTAAGACTTTTTTAAGTTTATATAAATAGTATTGGCTAGTAAACAAACAAATGAAGTTCGAGGGCGGCTTTCAAGGAAGAACCAACAAGTTGGTCGATTGTTGTTACTCTTTTTGGCAGGGAGGAATGTTTCCAATTATTCATTCTGTGTTGATATTAGGTATTTTTTTTCAATTTAATTTTAATAAATACTTCAAAGACTTATAAATTTAAGATAGTGAATATCTTCAGGATAATCAAAATTGGCTGTTTGACAGAGGTAAGATTGTTTCAAATTATTATCTTTAAATTCAGATTTATTTTTCGTCAATTTTAGAGGCTCTTCAAGAGTATATCTTAATATGTTGCCAAGCAAATTATGGTGGAATTATTGACAAACCGGGAAAGTAAAAATTTTTTTTTTATTTTTAAAAGAAACCAAATAAATTTCTACATACTCTAGAGTGTTTCACAAATTATTTTTAATTTTTGTTTAAATTTTTTTTTTCTTATTTGTCAAATTTTGATAATCTATTTCTAAAAAGAAACCGGGATTATTATCATACGTGCTACGGCTTATCAGGACTATCGGTATCTCAATATTGCATGGACAATACAGTTAATATTTGCGGAAATGATGACAGCTTATTAGTAAGTCAAAATATTACAAAGATTTAAAATTTTTCAAACGATTTATTAAGAATCGTACTCACCCATTGTTCAATATTGGGTTTGAAGGCGCAACTAGAGCCATTAATTATTTTAAGAATCATCCGATTCAAATATCAGAATAAACTATCCAAAAACTCACTGTTTAAATTTATTTTATTAAAATAAAAACTTGAATGAATTGATTATTATTAATATTATTTTAAATTTTCAAAAATGAAGCTAATCAAAATATGTTTTTTAACTTATGTAATTAAAAAAAATGTAAATTTTTTTATGTATTTAAATTTTTAAGATATCTAATAGGTGCATTTTGCTCTAACAATAACAAAAAAAAGATAAATAAGTTGTGAAAAATGTAAAAACATTAATAATACACATAATCTTAGATTTTTTTTAGAAGTAAGTTATATATTTCTATAAAATATTCTAAAGTAAAAATTTAACTGTTAAAATATATTATAATTCTGAACGCCTTTGAAATAACGGTTAAATAATTTAGAACATTTTTTACTTCAATTGTTAAATTTAAATTAACAAATTACCAAAAATGAGAAAAAAAATTTTAAATTTAATAAGAACCAATTTTTTCTGAAAAATTTGACATTTACGGAAATTTATAATTGGGAAAAAGTCCATTAAAAACTATTTCACGATATCTTTTAAATTAAACAAGATGAGGTCACCCCTCGAATCACGCAGATCAAAGGGTGACCTCATCTCCCACTAAAAAATCGCTAATGGACTACTTGACATCTACTGGCTAGCCTCAACCAAACTTATATCGTCCATCGCCTGTCACGGCCCAGCAATCGCAAGCAGGGGTCACAAAAAACGCCTTTTTGTCCAACTATCCAACTGCCCGGCGCGAACAAACTTCCTAAATAACAGAGTTACATCTACCTGGAACAACCTCGCGTCCTCGACAGTCAACGCTCAACCCTTAAGAGCTTCAAGGCCCGCCTCGACATACATCTTGCCCGCACGAACACCACCACCACCTAAACCTCAACGACCAACCATGGCCCAGTCAGTGAGACGGTGAGTTGAAGGCCTGGGCAGTTCCCAGAAGCGTTTACGCTAGGACTGGAGGGGGGGGGGTCTTAGCTCGAACACTCATCGTCCCACATTCCTTCTCGCCAAACGCACAACCAGTCATCATAGCGATTCAAGTTGTTTTGGATTGTTCGCAGGGTGCTTCCCTGCTATGACTCAATTTATTATTATTATTATTATTATTATTATTAATTAAGTGAAAAAATTGAATAAAGCTATTTAATAGAATTCTTAATTCTCGAAATTGATATAAAAATTAGTTAATAATTTTTTTTTTTGCTTATTTGAAGGAGCTTTAAAAATAGCTTAGCATTTGCTCTGATCTGGTTGACTTGGAATTAACCTTTCAACAATCCCAAATACCCAAATGCGCTCTCTTCTTAAATCTTTGCCTTTCAGCATAAATAATAAAAATTAAAGAAAATTAAAATAAATTGTTCACCCTTTAAGAGTTTGAATTTGGGCAACAAAGATTCATCTATTTCCCAAAATTAACTTACTTCGCCCAATTTTAAATGTTCTATGTAATTATTTTTATCACTACATTAGCTTTTTTTCTAAATAGATGAAAAAATTTCAAAATAATTGAAAAATTTTTAGATGATATTAAGGTCAATTAATAGTTCATTAAACATGAGAACAAGAATTGTTCAAGTAACAACCATAGTTTACCTAAGCGACTAGACCCAAAAAACTATGTTTTCCTCTAATAAAATTTTGACTTTAGTGATAATTTAATTTCGTTTGGTGCATTTTAACAAATTCTTAATTAATGAAATTTTAAGAATAGAGCGAAGCTAGTTTTTTAAACTACAATTATTATCTTTAAGGATCATCATATCACAAACCCAAAGTCAAAATTTAGGAAAAAAAACAAATTTTTTTCATGTTTGCAATATTAACTTAAAATTATTTTTTTTTTGAAACTGAAAAAAATATTTGAAACATCGCACTTTTTCAATGTTATTTCAACATTGGATACATTTTGTAATTCAAACACAAAAAATAAAACCACATGTTTATTAAAATATTTAATTTTTGACTTAAAAATCATGAAAATTTGCGAAAGAAAATTAATATTTTGGAAAAATTATAAATGCGATCATGAACGATCAGGAACGTCAATCATAATCTTTTAACATTCACCTAGATAAAAAATTTTAAATTGAAAATTATCTTAAAAAGCTATCATTTAAGCTAGAGTCTTAATATCTTTTTATTTGAAAATTTCAAATAAAACAAAATTAACAAATTACCTCAATTTCAAACAATTCCAATATATTCTCTTAAAAGTTGTGCATATATTAAATGAAAACAATCTTTGAATTCAAATTTATGGTAAAATTTCACTAAAATTAGAATCCGAAAATGCCGTTTAAAAAAGGTCCAGCATCATGGCGCCGAACCATTGATTACCTAAAAGGCGGAACTCTTGTATTTAGAGAAAAAGTTAAAGTTTGTACAATAAATTATCATGAGACTGAATCTGAAAGCGATGGCCTACGACGTTTTGTTTTCTGGCACCTGGCTCAAATTCAATACAAAAATCCTCATGTCCAATGTGTTCAATTGAAAAATATAGTCAAAACACCATTTATTACATTTCATACACTAGAAGATGATAAGATAAATAGTATTTATGTAAATTGTTATAAGAAAAAAGAGCATGAGATATTGGAATACTGTGAGAAATTGGTGGGAAAAACTGCTGAAGAAATTGAGCGAGAAGCACAAACAAATCAGGCTAATTTTGGTGAAGGATGCTCGAGGTACTGCATATGCTTGGTCGAAGGCCAAGTAGCATGTCCTCGATACAAACCACTTCCAGAGTTCATGAGAGGCAAGTACTTATTAAGCAAACAAGATGAGTTAGAAGAAATAAGAAAAACCAAATCTGATGAACAAGCTTTAGCCGAATATTGGAATTCTAAATAAATTTTATACACAACAAGATTTAATTTAAGAAAAATAAATAAATTAATTTAAATATTAAATGTTGTGTCAAATTAATTTGGTCGTTTTTTTCTTATTTAATTTTATTAAGTTGATCTGTCTAATAACTGAACTCTTAATCCATTTTTTAAGCTTCAATTTAATAACAAAATATTGATATTTATAGTTTGAGATAGATTTAGTTTAAATTTGGTCTTACTATATTTCTTATCAAAAATCCTTTTTTAATTAATTAATTAATATTATTTGATATTTTTATTTTCAAATTAGATTAATAAATTTGCAATTTTAATCTTTTTATTTAAGTTATTGCAATTAAAAAAAAACGATAAAATTTAAAAATTTTCAACATTTTTACAATACAATTTATTTTTCCTTTAATTAATTTTTTCATTCATTGTGGGAAAATTTATTTTGAAACTTGCATTGGAATCCCAAGAAGTTGTTGAAAGCAGTTTTTAGAAAAATTCAGATACCGTTTCAATTAGCTTTTGTTTTAAATTTTTTAATTAATAATTTAAACAATTAATTAATTTTGCTTTTTAGTGAGACATTATAGGAATTTTAATTTAGGATTTTTAAAATAAGAATCTTAATTTAGGATATTTTTTAACTTAATTTGAAATACTCTTTTAAAATTGACATTTTTTTCTTAATTATCGATTTACCACTTACTTCTCTATTTTAATAGAAATAAAAATCTTAAATCTTTTCTTTAATTTTGAAGATCTTGATTTAAAATTTACGGCGCAAAATACTGTTATAAAAATTCACTTTTCTATTGATTAAATTTTCGATAATTTTTAATTATTAAAAACTTTTTAACTCAAAGTGCTTATAAATTAAGTCTTTTTATGAAAATTAATTTTATTTATTTATGTGTAGGTGCGAAATTTTTTTAATCAAAAAATTTTTAGATTTTAAGGTATCATAATAAATTTCCATGGGAAAAAATCATGCCAACAGTCATATTTAAAAATTAATTGATAATAATACTGACATTTTTAATTTGTTTATTAAAAGAACCCCGAGTTTCTAAAAACAAACTTTTAAACGCCTTATAATAAAGGTTCTTTGAATCCTTAAATTAAGATTTCGTTTTAGATTTGAAAATATTTTATTTAAAAAAAAAAATACTTTTTATCACGATCATTAAAATCATGGAAAAAATTGATCCTCAAAATTACTAGTGGTTTTTATTTATTCAAAAATTTTATCAATGTGTTTAACACAAATTAATGACGAGTCGAAATATTTATTCAGAATATGTTTATTCAATGACATTTTATAATTTATTTATTTTCTTAATTTTATTATAGTTGCTAAAAAATATCGGGTTTTTTGGATGATGATTTGGATTTTTTTTATTATTATTATTATTATTTTTATATTTACAAAACAAAATTAAAATTCAAAAATTTTTCCAAGAATTATCATCTAATTCAAAACAGTTTAAAAAGTATTAAAATCAAAGAAATATTTCATAAACCATTTCCAGACCGTGAGAAGTATAACTTTTGATTCCTCAGTAGTGCACGCAAAAGTAGGACCCTGTGTTAAAATCAACCCTCTTATAATGGATATTTTCATTTTTAAACGCGGCTTAAAAATACAAAGAATCTACAATAAAAGACGGTCAAAAACCGGTAATTTAAACTTGAACCCTTACTAATAAGTGATAATTTAATCTTAGGGAGGTATTTAATCGATCTCTAAAATTACTTAATCGATCACTAATATTTTTCTATCTCTTATTTTACTAAATTCCCTTAACTTATATTTATTAATCTGTCTCCTAAATTAAATAAAACAGCAACTAATTTTACTTAAAGTATCTCTTATTTTTATTTATTAAATTGATTTAAAAAAAAAAGAATTATAAAAAATTTCAAATAATTTCAAATAAAATAATAACTTATAAGTTTTTTCTTGGTCTACCTCTACCTCTCTTTAGTGGAGCTTCTACTTTCTTACTTATATCACTGCTGGTTGATGCTTGCACTACTTTTTCAGCTTCCTTATCAATTGTTTTTTTGTTCTTTTTTGTTGGTATAACTGTTTCTTGTGGAGTTTCTTCCTCTACTTCTGTTATCTTTCGCTTTAGAACTTGATTGAGCTGACAACTCTCTCTTCTTTATCTGCTTCTGATTGGTACTCAAGCGCCTTTTTAGACTAACACGGTCTACCTCTTCTAGGTTTTTGTCCAATAACTACTTGCTTATCTTCAATTGGTATTTTGACAAGTTTCATATTTTCCTCAGTTTCACTACTTTTCAGAGAAGACCAAATCTTTTCATTATCTAACCAGTCTTTGGATGCTTCTTGATCGTCGAATGTTCTCTCATAGATCCAGTTCTTCCTGGTTCTTTTCTTTTTATTGGATTCTGCAATAAAAGACGGTCAAAAACCGGTAATTTAAACTTGAACCCTTACTAATAAGTGATAATTTAATCTTACACATACATTTTTACTTCAAAATATAAGTTTTCTAAAGAAACGAAATAGAAAAACTATGTCAAAAAATATTTTTACATAGCTAAATAAAAATCAAAATTAGAATTTTTGTGTTTTTTAAGAAATATTTATTTTCGCTTTCGAATTTTTTTTGGGAATTTTTAATAATTCTTCCGAATAAAGCCATATTGAAAAATTAGTTGACATTAATTTAAAATTTGGAATTTAGTTTATCCAACAGTTTTTCACTTTTTTACGTTTTTTTAAATAATTAAAAGATTTTAAATTCAAAATTTATCAAACATACATAAGTTTTAATTTATTTATTAATTATTTTAGATCATGATCTTAAATACATGATCATGATCCTACTATATCTTATTTAATAATTTTTTTAATCAAGAAAATCTTATTATTAAAGTTCACTATTTTAAATCAAAATAAATATTTAAATATTTGTTTAGATAAAAGCTTTTAAAAATTAAAAAGATGGGTCAGCCTAAAGCTCGTTTGGATGAAATAAAATATTTAATCTATTTGTGCAATTCTTTTAATTTTTTAATGGAAAATTTTATTTAAAAATAGAAAAACTCAAATAATTATCTAATTTGACCTGGATCGTGGTCCATGTTTTTATTTTTATTTTTATTTTCTTTTGACATTATTTTAGATAACATTTTATACAAATCATTTAATTTAAGTCTAAGTCTCAGATGTGTTTTTAAGAGCATGATTCAAATCAAATTAGGAATTGAAAAAATTAGTAATTTTACCTTAACACGTAGTTTTCGATAGGGCTAGATTTTTTTATATAACCTGGGTGTGAATTAAGTCAAAAGAAATTAAAAAAATTTAAAATTAAATTTTTTTGTTGTTGAACAAAATTTTGTTTTATTTTATAATTTATGCTCAAAAAAATTATATAGAAATCATACGATCTGATATCGTGATCATTGAATTATTAAGTGTGTGAAAAAAGAAAAGCTTAATAACCATATTTATTTCAAGAAAAACAAGCGAATTTTCAAGTGGTTTTTAGGCAAAATTAATTTGAAAGCAAAAAAATTTAGAACTCAATTATTTGAAATAATGCAAATATTAGTATTTTCTTTTCTTTTGAATACGGCTTACTTAAGACGTTGTTACCAAGTCCGAAAATTTAAAATTATTTGATCATTGCAATAATCATTGCTCATGGTTGTCGACTTGAATTAATTAAATTTTTATCATTTAGGTTATTTCGACTGAATATACCACGTCAATTACTAAAAGTTAAAAGAAGAAAACATTTTCTTTTCCTTAGAGCTTTAATTAAATTTCACTTGACGTTAAAATAAACGCAATCAACAAAAAGGATTTAGGGTGGAACAAATAAATTTTTAAAAAATGGCTAAATGAAGTGGCATTAATCTAATATTTTTCTTTTAATTTAATTATTAATCCTTAGACAAGTTCAGCAACCATTTTTCAAAAAAAAATTATTTCAAAAAATTTCAAGTATTTTGTTTATTTATCTGTTAAATTATTTAAAGAGCAAAGATTTTCGTTTAAAACAATCCCAAAAATAAATTTAGTTTATGTAATTTAATGGAAATTAACATTAGCAAAAAGTATTATTTAATCTTTCTTTTAGAATCAAATATTACGGTATTAATCATAAGTAAGACAGAGAAAATAAATTTTATTTTCAATTTCTCTCAAAAAAAAAAAAGCTATAAAATTGATTAAAAATAAAAATTTTCAATTTTTTTGTCAAAGTTTTTAATTGCGCAATTTTCAAAAAAAATTTCAGAAAAGCATCAGTCTATTATGAAATAGGCGAATTTCAAAAAGGCCTCATTTACTGTCTACATCAATTTTCATTCAAAAGCTGATTCATAATTCGAATAAATTATTTTAATAAAATTTATGTATCTAAAGATATTGGATAAAATAAAGAAAAAATGCTAAACAAAATTTTGTATTTGCATTTTATTTTTAAGTTGAGAGTTTTGATAATTAGTCCATAATTAACCCAGTCGCTATTAAAATATAGATAGTTGGCTTGCTCAAATCTACTGAAATGAAACCTTTTGTTTCAAGCTAACCCCAAAGCCTTATTTTATTTTAAATAAACCATTACAGCTGTTCGAGTCTGATCAGAATTAACAAAAATTTAAGATAAAGACCGAGTTTTGAGAAATTTTGATTCTGCAATTGTGTTTTTTTTACATTTGTTCTAAATTTGCGTAATGTTCAGAGTATGTCACTAATAGAAGAACTAAATACACATTTTGATGATGATTCGGAAGCGCTTGATCCTCGAATCCAGGTAATTAAACACTATCTAGTTTGAATTATATTAGTAAGATAATTTTTTTTAGCAAGAACTTGAGCGACTAAATCAAGCTAGCTCGGATATAAACAAAATGGAAAATGAACTTGAAGTAATCTAACAGAAAATTTTAAATTAAAAAAAAAAAATTTTTTTTCTCAGGATGCCAAAAATTTGTTTAATACGACCAGAAATCGACAACTCCAACGATTAGAATTTCTTCAAAAAAAATTCGGATCATGTATAGTCAAATCTAAACCTTACTATGAAGCTCTTAAAATAACAGAAAAAGTATTTAAATTTTTTCCTTTTTTAATTTTTTTTTTAACTTGTTAAAACTGATTTTAAAAATTTAAAAAGCTGACAAAAAAAAGAAAACATCCTAGAATGATTTTTAACTTTTTTTATTTGTAGAGTAAAAAATGTGAATTTTATGGTCAAAAAACTCCATCTTAATAATTATTTTTAAGCGTAAAATTTACCTTCAAAATAATTTTTGCTTTTAATTAATTAAAGTTAATTTTGACCATGCTCATTTTGAATAGTACCACTTTAGCTGAGAAAATTTTCATTTCCATTGATGAAAAAATTTTCCATTGATGAAAAAATTTGGGTTAATGTTAAATTTTCTGGCTAAATAATTTATTTTTAGTAATAAATTTAGTTTATTCACAAAACTTACTAAAAGATAAAGATACAACCAATTGGTCTCAAAATTGAAAAGCCCCAAAAATTTTTAAGTTGAAAAAAAGTTTCTGTGAAAAAGCATTTACAATTTTAAATGAATTTGAATTAGAAATAAAATCCTAAACGAAATTATATTTTAAAATTATATTAATAAATTTGTGGAGTCTCTTCGATTTTTGAAGTCTTAAATTTGATTAGATAAATAATTACATTAAAACCCTTCAGAAGAGCTCTTTAATCTGAATTATAAACAATTTAAAACACCCAAAATTATCCCATAACTTTCCAGATACACGAAAAGCTAATGCATTTTTGAACAGAGCGTGAAAATTGTTATATTTTTGTTAAAATTAGTTAAATTAACTCGAATCGGACCAAGCCCACTGTTTTAAAAGTTACTCACTTTTGTAAAGAAAAAAATTTAAAATAAAGTATTCAAAAGTTTCCGATCAAAAAATTCTATTCTATAATGGCATTGTGAATTTTCATACAAAAATTCCAAAACAATTCTAAAATTATGGTTTATTAACTACAGATTTTTCTGTACTTTTTAAAGGTGAAACAAATAATGTTTCATTTTACAGTCCAATTTAAAAAAAAATTCAAATAAATAAATGGATTTTTTTTATTCAAATTGGATGTTAACTAAGAAATGAAAAATATTTTTTTTACAATTATAATGATGACAGAATTTTAACATTTAAATAAAATAAATTAAATACAAAAAAAAAAACTGATTAGATCAGAGAGACAAGAAATAAATAAATTTCAAAATATTGATATTTTGTTTTATCATTAATGCTTTCGTGTTAATAAAAATTAATCTTTTTTGAATTTAATTTTATCATCAAATTTTTTATAATCTAAATTTTGTGAATTTAAATTATTGAAAAAGAATTTTTTTTTGTAATTTTGGGAAGGTTTGTATGAAATTTTATAATGCCTTTTAAAATCTTAATGGTTATCTAAGTTTACTAAGCAATTGTTTTTAATTAAAAATTTTTTAATAAAATTTAATAAAATATTTAAAAGCATTCTTTTTTTTTTAAATAAGAAAACTGCCTAGATATTTTAATTTCTAATGATATAAAATTTAAGGTAAGTTTTGGACTAATAGTCTAGATCCAAATAAAATATACACCAAGATGAAAATTTGGAATAATCCAAATTAAATAATTTATATTTTTAAAACTAAGAGATTTATGTAAAAAATAAAAATCAATTAAAGAAAAAAATAGACTAGTCACAAGTCACATGATAAATTTTTTTTTTTCGTAATTTTTAAAACATTGTGTACTTCAAAAACAAATTGAACAAAAATTTTTCCTTTTTCGATAAATTAAAATTAAATGAAATAAAACATATTTTAAAAAATACTGCAACATAGTACAGCATACTTTGTTGCACCTTTTTTACCTAAAATACAAATAATAATTTGAAAAAAATTTTATTATTTTAAAAAATTTAATTTTAAATTATCAAAAGAGAAATATTTAGAAAATTTTGTTAATTTAATGAAAAGATTCAAGAATTAGATACTTTTATACTGGCTTTTATATCTGTACGATATATGTTATATAATTTTTGTTCCCAATCTTTAAAATCATACTTTTTTTAATTTGAATTTATTTTTTAGCTTCGATCTGAAACTCAAAAAGCAGTTCAAGAGTATCAAAAAGCCTATAGTTTGTACAAAACTGCCAAAGAAACCTTATCAGTTGCCGAAAATAATTTATCAGGCGAAATACCTGATGTATGGCAAGAACATATGAGTACAACTATTACAAAAATTAATATGAGCAAAAAAATGGTCGATCAAGCTGAAGAAAATCATCGACAAAAAGCCGCAGAATTTCAGTCATCCGAAGAACGCTGCTTAATTTCTGAAAAAGACTTAAAAAAATACATTATAAAGTCACAGCCATATTACGAGGAAAAAAACCGATGGAATGTCCAAACGGAAGCACAGAAAGCACGGATAGACGAGTTAGAACGAGCTTTGACCCATGCTAAGGTAACCTATAAAGAAGCAATGAAAAATTTATCTAACATATCTGAACAAGTAAAAAAAAAAATTTTTTGTTTTTTTATTTTAAATTTGTTTTAGATTCATGAAAAGCGGAGTGCTGAAAAAAGAGGTCTAAAAAAATCACCTTCACGTGAGTCAGGAGTAGGTTCCGAAAATCCAAACGACTATGTCGAAACGCTTAATTAGATGATTATATTGTAAAATGTTTTATAATAAAGTTTGTCAAATTTTTAGTTATACGATTTGAATAAATCGCATTTTGAACATTTTTGTGGGAATTTTCGATTTTTCACAATTTCGAAAATCGAAAACTAACCATTTTGAATGTTAACTCAAATAATTTCGGAAATTGTAAATTTTTTTAAAACAAAAAAATCAAACTATTTCGAACAAATTAAAATTTTTCGGTTATTTTTTTTGTTTAAATTTCTCAACTTTTTAATTTGTAAATTTTATGTTAAACTTTTGATAATAAAATTAAACTAAAAATTCATTTTATTATAAGAAACACAATAAATTTTAAAATAAAAATAAAATCTTAATATTTAAAACCCAAACGTGTGAAAAAAAGTAAAATTTTCATGCATATATTTTCGATAACTAACTTTAATATTTGAATATAGTGCTTTTATAATTTCCTTAATCCATTTTTTTAGATTACATAATATATATTAATATTTTTACAACTTAAAAATAAATTTTAATTAAAAAATTAAGAAAAGAAAAAAAATTCAAATTCATTGAAATTCATTCATTCAAATTTTTCTTACAAGAAATGTTGTTTGTACAGTATGTCACAAAAAGTTAGAATCGAGTTGAAAAAAATAAAAATATTGTTTTTTTGCAATTAAAAAAATCGTTAATTATGGATTTTTTTCAAATAATAGCCTTTTAAAAATAAGACTGCCTAAAAATCTGATAAAATAGAGAAAAAATGGGTAAAAATAAACTAACTGATCAACAAAGATCTCAAATTGCATGTTTTTTGACAAATCAGACAAAGACTGAAAGAGAAATAGCCGAGTTAACGAAATAATGAACAAAAAAACAACCAAATAGTAAAAAAAGTTCGATTCTAACTTTTTGTGACATACTGGACAGAAATATTCATTAAATCATTTAATCAACACTTACGAAAAAAAAATTTTTAATCTATTTTTAATAAGAATTTTTCAATAAAATAAATCAATCAATTAAATAATCAGAACTAATTTCTTTTTCTTTTATTTTTATTATTCTGGCAGCGGAGTGTTATGCCAGCAAAATTGTCCTTGTCCTTGTCCTTGGCCTTGTCCTTTCAGCCGTTTAACAGGAGCAACAGGTAAAACCTTGTTTTCCATAAAAGGACCTTTTTTGCTCAAGTAAGGCCTTAAACACCGATGAGCATAAAATTATTGAAAATGAAGTCTCTTCTTTTAGCAGATCTATACAGAACAAAGCTTACGAATATTATGTAACAGAATTTGAGATAAATTCAGCTATCAAAAATTAAAAAAAAATAAAGCAGTAGGTTTTGATGATATACCAGCTGAAATGAACTAAATTTAAAAAGCTTCTAACCCTTTTTTATTCAATTATTTTTAATTCTGGGTTCATTCCTGAAAATATAAAAACATGCATTGTCACTCCAATTCCAAAAGGTAAAACTGACTCTAAAGCACCAGAAGATTTTAGACCGATATCGGTTTCCTCAAGTTTTGCTAGTATTCTAGAGCATATAATATTACAAAATATAGACATTAGAAGAAAAATTCACAAGAATCAATTTGGCTATAAAAACCAGTACTCGTGTAAACACGCGTATTTTCTAGTTATTGAAATATCCAATATTATAATGAAAACAAAACAAATGTTTACATGGCCAGTTTAGATGCCCAGAAGGCTTTCGACAGACTGTGGAGGAAAGGCTTGTTTTAAAAAAGAAATACCTAAAAAAAAGAATCAAAAAAAGAAATACCTGAAATGTTTTGGAGAACATTGTATAATTATTATCAAGCATCAAAAGTTGTCGTTAAATTTAATGATAGGAAATCAAATCCTTTTACCATCACTGATGGAGTAAAGCAAGGGGGATTTTATCACCTTATTTATTCAATTTTTACATAAATGAGCTTTTAGATACTTGCGATAGATTCAAAATTTGGTGCAGAATAGGTCCTCATAATTTATCTATAATTGCGTACTGTGATGATATTGTTCTTCTAAGTCCAACAAGATTCCATTTAAAGCTCCTTCTAGATAAATCTAGCCTTTTTGGAACTCAATGGAAAATAAATTTTAACGCGAAAAAATCTGTAATATATTGTTCAGAACACCAAGGAAACAAATTGAATGTAAAAAGGGATTTCTTTTTAAATGGGAGCATTCTTGAAAGAGTCTCTAGCTTAACATATCTTGGTCTTCCGATTGGTAACCAAAATTTCTTAAATAAGTCCTGGGATGAAAAATTCAATAAAGTTCAAAGGGCTTTTATTATATTCATTAAGGAGAATAGGATGTAGGGCATATGGGTTGAATCCTATAGTTCTAGCTAAAATCTTTAATATTTACTGTCAACCTATCATGAGCTATGGCTTAGAAATGTGCTTTATTAAAAAAACAAAATTGAGCGAGTATGATAAATCTCAAGCTTGTCTGATTAAAAGAAATCTTGGTCTACCCAAGTTTGCAAGAAACACTCTTCTATTAAATGCTCTAAGGGTTAATAAAATTAGTTTACTTAAAGTATAAAATACTATTTTTTCAACAAGTTAAAAGTCTAGAAAAAGTCAAAGTTGTTTTCGATCTCAAGAACTACTATACTAACAATAAATTTCCGCAGAATTCTTTCATTAACCAGTTAAGAGAAACAACAGAGATAGTTGGTAACTTGGAAGCTCTAAATTTTAAAGACTGTTTGTTGAGGCTAAATGAGCATTTTGATATTAAATTGAATAATATCAATAAAGAAGAATTAGTTAGGAAAATAATTAATCTTTGTCGTTTAATTTCTGAGGATGAACTGAACTCCTCTTTCTATAAAAATATTTTATACAAAGTTCTTGGTGAACAAGTAACTTAAGTTTTCTTTATTTTTTATTTTATAATAATTTTTATATATGTTTTTTTATTTGAAATCGTCCATGGGACGTAGTTTAATTTTTCAACAAATAATAATAATAATAATACTGGACCGATATATTCATTAAATCATTTAATCAACACTTATGAAAAAAAAAATTTTAAATCTATTTTTAATAAGAATTTTTCAATAAAATAAATCAATCAATTAAATAATCAGAACTAATTTCTTTTTCTTTTATTTTTATTATTCTGGCAGCGGAGCTATTTCAAGGTAAAACCTTGTTTTCCTTAAAATAGTAAAAACTCTGCTAATTTTCTTTGTATTCGGCAAAAGTGTCGATTTGTCTGTGAGCATGAGATTTGTGAAAAGCTGGTAGTTTCTCAAGTTCAGCATTTATTCTCAAAATATTTGGAAAATCGTTTAGACTGACATTGAATCTGTGAGCAGAGTATACTTGAGGGACTAAGCAAAGATCAGCTATTGTTAATTCATCTCCCACACAATATTTTCCGCTTGATTCTGCTAAAGCAGCTTCAATCGCTCGAAATCCTTTAGTTAAATAATGCTGAAGCCATTCATTTTTTTTCTCTTCTCCTATTTCAGAAACCAAACGCTTCAAAACATTTGTATTTTGATATGGCTGAACACCAGAATTGATTATTTCAGCAATAGCTCGGGCTCTACATCGTTTAACTGGATCTTGGGGCAATATTCTAGGTTCCTGTGGCCTAGTCTCGTCTATATACTCAATTATTGGCAACTTTAAATCAAATTTTTGAAAAAAATCATTAAAATTAAGTTATTACTGATTGTGTAAGACGAAGTCCATCAATTTCCAGAATGGGTATTTCTTGTTTCGTATTTAGTTTGGTAAAATTTTCGCTTAGCTGTTTAAAAATAAAGGTGAAATTTAATTTTAAACACATATCATTTACCTGTTCGTCAGCATACAAATTGACCGCTTTATATTCATAGTCAATTCCCTTTAATGCTAAAGCTATGGAAAAAATAAACTAGATTAATTATTTTGGTATTGAAGAAATTCTGTACCTATTCTAACACGCCATGAGGCTGAACTTCGAAAAAAATTCCATAAAACGGGCTAAATTTTTTAAAAAGTGGTTAGTGTTTAGGTAATAAAAAACATTTATCGTTTTAATAAAATTTAAACTTAAATTATCGCATCATTAAAATTTTTCATTTATCAATAATTAAAGAGAATTTTAATATTTTAAAATTATAAAGATTAGACTATTTTGCATCCGATATTGTTTTAAAACATAAAGAAAATTAATTTTAAAATTCGAGGAATTGGAGAGTTGTTCTTGTTTTCTTCTAATTGATGATGAATAAAAATTTATTTGAAAAATACCTTAGATGCCATTTTTTAAGTCAAAAATTGAAAATATTTAGTATGTTGTTGTCTAAAAATTAAAAAAATTTTAAAATAGCGTTGTTTCTAAAATAACGTGATTTAATTAAGATAAAAGAAAAATTTATTTTTTAAAATTGAAAAAAATCTAGATAAGCACTGGTGGTTCAGTGGTAGAATGCTCGCCTGCCACGCGGGCGGCCCGGGTTCGATTCCCGGCCAGTGCATTTTTTTTTGGACGATTAAAATCAATACCACAAAATTTTAAATAAAATGTCTCAAATTTTTTATTTTTTTCTCCAATTATTGAGTTTATTCATAAAAAATTAATTAAAACTAAATTAAATAGAAATCCACTATTTAATTTATTGACACTTTTTATTAAAAAATGATAACAAGTTTAAGAAAAAGTACTTACATTTTGTAATAAAAATAAAATAATGTTCTACTTTTTGTTTAATCAAAGTTTACGAAACATAAATAAATTTACACTTAACAATTTAGTTCCACAAAAGACGCCAAAGCTCTTAAGGTAAAATCAAACGTAAATTCTTAAACTGCTTCACCAAAAGGTTCAGTGTTAAATTATCTTATTTTATTAATTTTTCAAAACTTATTTTTAGAAGACTTTTCTAGCTAACAGATTCGTAAAAATATACTCATTACTTTGATTATTGTTTCAATCTAGAATGTTATTTTTCAAAAAATGCAATAATCAAACTTGCTGAAATTTATTATTTTTAAATTTTTAAATTATTTAGATTTAAAATTTAAGCTAATAACTTCAATGACATAAAAAACTCTCTAGAAAAATATGGCTGATATGAATTTCAGCATAAAACTCAATTGAGTAATATCTTTTTTTCTAACAAACACTCTCTTCTCATAATTTAGGTACTTTTTCTTAAATTTGCTATCATTTTCTAATAAAAAGTTTCCGAAACTTTTTTACTTATTGACAATAAGTTAAAAATGGTGGATTTCTATTTAATTTGGTGTTAATTAATTTTTTTATGCAAAAACTTAAATATTGGGGAATTTATTTAATATTTGGAAAAAAAAATAAAAAATTTGGGGTATTTTATTCAAAATTTGTGGCGCAGGCGCTATACTAAATCTCGCCCATGTTAAATTCAACTTAACTTGTGTTGCATGCGCCAAAACCGTATTTCGGGTTGTGGCGATGCACTATATCCAGGGTCTTGAGAATGTTGCTGCATTATTTAAGTTTAGCAAAGGGATAATATTTAAAAAAAAAAGAGTTTTTTATATTATGTATTTGGTGCGGCATTAAAGTTTAAAAATAAAAAAGAATTTAAAATTACTCTTTTTTTTTTTAAATATTATCCGGTAATAAAAAACTCGTATTTCTTTACTCTAATTCATTTTCGATTTATTCTTTTGAATTATACATACGTTTCTTTGAAAAAAAATTAGCTCTCACCTGTTCATTAATGTTTTAAATTTCAATTTAATTCATATTAGATTTTACTCTTATCAAGAGCCTATTAATAAGTTACAATGTTTTTCAATAATCTCTGATCGAAATTCCATAAACATTTTGAAACTTTCTTTATGGTCATAATGGTAATAAGAAAATTATTCCTAATTAAATTAAATAAAATCAACTTGAAAGTAAAATATTTTTAATTTACGAATAAAGCCGTAAATTTGGTTTTCCTTGGGTAAAAGTATTTAAAAGAAATATAAAATTTTCTTATTTTTATTGAATAAAATTTCTGAAATACCAAAAAAAAAAATTAAAAGAATAATTATTATTTCAAGTTAAAAATTCTCCCTAATTATGAGTGTAAGCGTGAATGATTCACTCAAAAAATGTTATCATTCACTCATTAGTTGAATGCATAGGAAACATACTCACACTAGAACTCGAAAAAAATATGTCAAATTATTTATACATTTTCTTATTTTATTTTATTAAATTTTTCAAAGAGTAAAAAAAACTACTCACAAACACAAGAATATTAAATTTTTTCTTAATTTTCTTAACGAGAGGGTTAAGAAAATTACAAAAATTTAAAAAGAATTAAAAAAAATAAGATGGGTTTTCTTTTGTTTTATGGTGTCAGATTATTATTTGAAAAAACAAATTTAAAAATTAAATTTATTACCGTGCCAGAAAATGGTTTCAGTTCGAATGAAAGCTAGTGGAGAAGCCAAAAGATATATAAAAGTTATATTTTTAATTTCTCTTATTTTTAGAAAGAAAATTGAATTTAGAATTTCCGAACGAATAAGCTGTAATTTTGGACTTATTAAAATTTTATTTTAAATTAAACAAAAAATTTGTAACTTTTTTTAAAAAGAATTCAAGAATTTTGCTGCGTGGAAACCCACAAGCTTCTAAGTTGGCCAGAGCCCCAAAAAAAAACGCCCAACTGTAGTAGCCAGAGTACCTGTAATGTTATGAGCCTCTGAGCCTGGGCATCATAACATTTGAACCTATCCTCTTAACCAATTTTCTCGAGTGTCCTTAATAACCGTTCACATGGATAGTAATATAAAAAAAATATTAATACAAACGCCAATAAATAAGATACCATAATATAAATTCTTGAAATACCATTAACCAAGCTTTTTCCTATTCTCTTCTTCTCTAAGCCAAAAATCCAATCTTACTTTGAAAATATTGAGACTACTAGCGTTTACTATACTGTCCGGCAGCTGATTCCAAATTGTGGATACTCTGTTAGTGAAAAAATGCATTCTTGCACTGACCGGCGAGTGAAAGTCGTTGATTTCACGTGAAGTGAAACTTTGTGACCTTACCCGCCTTTTATTGCATCTTGTTGAGGCCGCAGGAACATCTTGAATGACGCTTGATTCAAGATATGGTCTTTAATACCAGTCAATACACTCGAGCTCATTCATTGACATTCAATGAAAAATTGAATTAAATCACCTCTTTTGCGTCTGAGATCGAGTGTCGATCGATCGAAATCAAATAGAAATTAATTAATTGTAGTTTTATGAAGATAATTGAATTTAAAAATAAAAATTTTTAACAATTGTTTATAATTTGTGGCTCAACAAAAAAATAAATTAAATTTTTGAAAATCTTCTTTTAATTATTTATTCTAAAATTTATTGATAAAATTTTAAATATGTTATCCAAATTTTAAATTTATTTAAAAATGTTTATAAATAATTGCTTTACATTAAAATTAGAGTATTGAAAAAATTACGGAAATTTGAAATAATGCTGAAATAGAATCTATTGAACAACACACTGGCTTTCTTTTGGCTGAAAAGTCGATTTATTAACAATATATTCATTTATACATTCCCCTTCATTTAATCTTAAAAAAAAAATAATTAAGTTTCGTTCAAAAAATATTTTAATTCTATTTTATTACAATTTATTTTCTTCATCCAACTGAATAACTAATTCATTTCTTTTGTTGACTAAATTAATAAGCTCATTGAAAAGAACGCTTTCAGTTTTTTTCTGTTCTTCTGTCTTCAGGTTATCTTCTATCTGCATCAAATTTCTAAGTTGATCACTCAAGATTTGATAGCGCTTTTCCAAACATTTTTCATTCTGACTTATTTTATAAAAATTATTAAAAAAAAAGGTATAAAATTTCAAATATTTTACAGTAATTCAAGTTCTTGTTGTTGATGTAGTAAAACATTTCTTTCGTTTACCAACAAAAACCATTCTTTTAATAATTTGTCCTCGAGTTTTTTGTCCTTTTCGCTTACTTTGATACCTTCTTCTGCACTTGTCTTTTTCATGATGGATCTCAGCTGTTTTTCTATTAACCCCCCTTTCTCATCAAGTTCTTTTTGCTTTTGTTTTAAATTAATAATCTCTTGGTTGATGTACTCAGTTCCCACCAAAATTTCATCCTCGTCTTCAAATGGATTAGTTGGTTTGATCAAGTCTTCTGAAGGCTTTCTAAGTGTATATTTTGACTCAGTGATTATTTTATCAACTTTTTTTCTAAATTCATCATTTTCTTCAAAACTCTAAAAAAAATGGTCAAATTTATAGAATAAATTTAATTGTTCTACTTTATTTCGTTCCATTAATTTCTTAGCATTATTAATCAGTTCTTCACTAGATGAATTCTTTTTTGGAGCCAGTGTTTTGCTTTTTGGCGTCATAAATCTAGAAATTTTTTCTGAAGACTTCTAAAAAAATTGAAAATAATTTTAAAATTCGAATTTTTTCTTAATTTAACCTTTTTGTCGGTAGTTTGTTTTTTCTGATGATTACTTTTGGCCTCTTCCGGTGACTTGATTTCTATTATTCCTTTTTTGTTCTGTTTTATCTTATTTTCTTTTACTAAGTCATCATCATCCGAATCAAAAGGGTTAAAAAAAGAATTTTTGATTTGCTGGTTATTGACCAAGGTGTCAGCCTTATTTACATGTGTGATTGTTTTTTTCTTTTGAGTTGAGTTCGGAGTTGCAGAGTAATTTGAAAAATTCTTGACTTTCGCTTCTTGATTCAATGAAGTCAGCGTTTTTGAGTTTGGGGATATGTTAAATGAGCAAGGGTTAGATGGATCATATTTTTCTCTAATTTGATACAAATAAGTCATAATGGATAGACGATCTAAGTTTTTTCGGTTTAAAAAATCGGCATAATCAACCACTCTAACTATGGATTCTTTATCTGTTGCGTTGAATGCTTGCTTTAAATTTGATTTAAAGTCCGTTTTACTCAGTTCATTCAAATTACTGAAATGGGTAAAAGATCAATAAATTAAAAAAGAAATTTTTAAGAAAAAGTTGAAAAAAAGCTATTCAACATTTAGTTGAAATATGACATTTTCTTAATTGTTTTATTTAGGGGCTATTAAAAATTTTTCTTGAAAATACCAAGCTTTATATATTTAAATCCAATGAGTTGAAATTTTAACTTTAATTCTTTTTAGTAATCTAGTTGTGATTTGAAATTCTATTCTTCTGAATCAGATTTTTTCTAATCTCGAGCTGAAATGTGTTGAGGCATGAGGAAACTTGGTATTTAATTTCTGGAAAAACAGACGAACAAAGATTCACTAATGTTAAAAAATTTTAAAAATTATTATTCAGATTAATCAAGACTGAATTTTTTTTTTTTGCTAAATAAATAGAGTAGTGTTTGGAGATTTGAACATTTTTTTTGTTAAAAAAATATCCCTAAAATTTTTGGTATTAAAGGATGATTTATCAATTAGGAGAAAAAAAGTTCGGTAAATTTTATTTTAAATTATTTTTTTTATTTTTTTTGATCTAAAGAAACTTTAGCGGTATAGATAAAAAATAGATAAATAATAATTGATTCGCTTCTTTTTTTTTACCTGTTTAATTATCTTAATAAAGTATTCCACAGGTATTTCCTTATTCCCGTTGTGTGGGTCATTTTAATGCTATTCTTATTTAAAATTGCTACACACATTCTTCTAAAATCCTATTCATTTGTCAAGTATAAGATAGGAATAATGAAAACCTCCGAAGCCAAAGTTTGATTAAATTTTTCTTTAAAAATTTAGATTTAGGCTACATTAAATACAAGAATTTTGAAAACAAATAAATAAATAATTTGTAATCTCCTAATTACAGATTATTTAAAATTTTGAATTAGACTTTGAAAAAAAAATTGCTTATTACTGTAATTTAATTAAGAAAACTAAATGCTTAACTATTAAATATAAATTATGTATAAAATTATTACGAATTACAGTAAAGTACGGCTATAACGAAAATATTAAAGATGCATTTGTCAAATATTGGTTTCTTAATTTTTATTAATCGAAATCAACAAATAAATATAAATTTTCTTGAATACCGAAATCTTAAAACTAATCCCTCCTTTATGATCAATTTAATATTTTAAAAAATCGCACATTTACCTTTATTAAGATAAAAAAAAAATATACCCTTTTTTTTAAACCGTTTTATTTTTTCTATTTTTTTTTGCTAATTTTTCTTCTATTTTCATTTTATTTTTTTTAAATCATATTTTTCATAATTAGTTCTTTAAATCTTAATAAAATAAAAACTTTAAAATTTTTTTTTATCTTATTCGGATGCAACGATATTCAGTTATAACGAACCGTTTATTAAATACCACAGTGACTTCGTTAAAGCCGTATTTTACGGTACCTATTATTTTTTAAATAGATAGAAGAATTTAAACTTACATTAAATCTGGCCTGAAGTGATGTATTATAACACAAAAAGCTATGCCATTTGTCCATGATCCAGTAAAATCATTGACCTCCAAGTCGTTCAACAATTTGTGACTTAATAACTTGGAACACTGAATGATTTCCTTACACCAATCAAGCAAATCTTTACTTGTCTTATTGCTTGAATCATTTTCAATTGTTTGATTATTTTTGGAGCTTAATTTTATATTAAAATTATTATCTACTTCGAAAGTAGTTGTTTCAGATGATTCATCATTTAAAAATGGATTCGAATCATCAGTGGCTTCGTCCTCTAATGGATTAGGAGGAATCATAGTGTTTTGATCGCTTTTATGCATATCTTTTTTCTCAATTTCATTTGACTCCAAGAAAGGATTTGATTCTTTAGGCTCATTTTTATTACTATTGTCTGAAATTTTAATCTGTTCCTTAGAATGCGAAGGAGTTAAATTTTTTAAAGATGTCATTTTTGCTAAGTTTGATCCCGAAAATGAAGATTCAATTTGCGAACTCTGGCTTTTCTTAATAATTGGAAAAGATACAACTTGATGTTTGTTGGAAGCTTCAGTAAGTGTATTATTTGCTGTGCTTTCCATGAAATTGTAGGCAATGTTGTCCAATTTGGCGCTAAAATTATGGTCAAAATAAGAGTCTATATCCAGCTCTTCTTTTTCAAGTATATCATTATTTTCTTTCAAATAAAGATTGTTTTTTGAATTATATTCCGTAGATAACACTTGACCATCAAACTTTTGACCGGATAAAATATTTGAACATGTGTTAGTCGCCGTAGAAGCAGTTGACATATAAGAAGCTATGCTTATCATGTCTTCATCCCTTTAAGACAAAACGTAGTTAATTAAAAAGCTAATTAATCTTAAAATTTAGACCAACTTAAATTTTTATTGTTCACTAAAATTTAATGAGCATTGCAGCTGACAATCTTACCGTAATTAAAAATTTCACTTTTATTAGCTGAAAATTCGTTAAGATAAATATTTAAAAAATTTGTTTTTGCAGAGTTGTTGAAAAAGTTAATTTTTTGAAAAAAAATCGCCTTTTTTTTGACACAATTTTTTGTTTTTATTTATTCGTTATTATGATCTTTTTAAATCATTTAATTTTTATTAATCGATAAAATATTTGAAAGTGTTTCTATATTTTTTTTTTTTTAATTTCAAAAAATTCCTAATTAAAGTTTGATTTCAAAATTGTTATTTTAAAATAAAACTTTTGATCAAATTTTAGCTTTAAATCTGGTCCAAAAAATTTAAAATGCGATTTAATTTATTTTTTAAGTTTCAAAGTAAATTTTTAATTTTTTAAATAAGAATTGTGATTTTTGAAAATGCATTGAATCTAATTGCGCATTAAAACTGTTTTGATTAAATCTAAAATTTGTTCTAAGATTTTAATCAGCCTAAAATATAAAGGCTCTTCTAAAAAATCAATTTGATGCAAAATTATCTAAAAACTTTTAAACAAATGTAATTCTTTTCATCATCGAATGCTTTTTAGTTTACCAAATCTTATTAATTCTTATCGATTTTTAAATCAAGAGGACTAAAGAGGACTAAAAATAAGGTATACAGCCTTTCGGGAGAGTCCTGGGGGTATATTTTTCAATTATATTAAAAAAAAAATCTTTTTAGTTCTCTATTTGCCAAGAGACTAGCTGCAGCTGAATTATTCATCTTTTTCATTATTTCTTATCCACTGACTTTTTTTATCATCCAAATTCCAAAATATTAAACTAAACTTTAACTCTTATTTTTTTTCCATCCAGCAATTAATGAAGTTTTTTATTTTTTTTTGTTGGTTAAAAATATATCTTTTTAATTGTAAACAAGTAAAAAAATATATTACTATTTAAAAATTGAATTTTTTGGAAATCTATTCAAATTTGAATGGCAAAGATGAATTTTTTTGAAAAAGACTTTTACAAAAAATATTTTTTTCGTAGATTAAATTTGATAAAATTGGACTAAATGAACTTTGAAAGTGAAACAGCTTTAATAAAATATGCTTCACTAAATTAAAAAAATTGATTGATTTTAATTTTAAGGTAATATTGAAAAATTTAAAATCAATATTTTATTATTTAAAACAACAAATTATCACAAAGATCAAAGAAAACATAAAAAATACAAGTAAAAATTCAGTCCTCGCTCAATCCTTTAAAATCTATACTCAAATAATTATAAATTTGGTGGTTTAATTGTAAATAAAAAACAGGCTTAAACGTTTGGTTTGGTCCATATTAAAAGTACAATAAAAATAATAAATTATAAATAATAAATTTTTTAAAATAATTTATAAAAATAATTTTATTATCTTATCAATCAACAAAAAAAGACAGCATTTTACTTCAAAAAGATAAAGATCATTTTTCAAGCTGGTCTCTAACCTGGTCTCTTGATTTAAAAATCGAGAAATGCCTTGTAATGCATATTGGTTCAAAAAATCCAAACTATAACAATTTTTAATAAAAATGGAACTATAAAACTTTCTAAAACGACTCTAGAAAAGGGTTAGGTACGTATATTCAAAATGACCTTAACTGAACAAACCAAGTCAGATACTGCACAAATATTGCAAACCGAATGCTAGGAATGATAGCAAAGAATTTCAGATATTTAAATACAGACTCTTTGAGAATGCTCTCGTACGGCCACACTTAGAGTTTGCAATTAGTTCTTGGTGCCCATATTTAGAAAAAGAAATCGTTGAACTTGAAAAGGTTTAGAGAAGAGCAACAAGACTCATTTCTATCCTTCGTTTACGAATATGACAAAAGACTTGAGTTGTTAGAATTAACTTACCTCAAAGTAAAAAGAATGAGGTTCGATTTAATTTAGATCTATAAAATCATTAATGGCTATGAAAGTGCTAAACTTATTAATGAAATTAACCTCTCTCCAAATCAAGTTACAATTTGAGGAAACACACAAAATGCAGGGTAAGAGAAGATGTCAAAAATTGTATGCATCGTTATCATTTTCTTTCAAATCGTGTGGTAAAAATATGGAATAGCCTGTCTGAAGAAATAGTTAATTTAGAAACAAAAAATATTTTTAAAACCATACTGGATATATGGCTTAAAAATTTATTTACTAGTAAAGCTTGTAAAAGTTTAACCCGTTTTGGGTTTATTGAAATTTATTGAAATTTTGAAAAAAAATCTAATTCTCTATTCTATCTTAAACTTCATATATTCTATCAACCAAAAAAACGGATCTAAAAAAAAAGATTTTTCTATAATCAAATACAAATTTTTGTTTTGAATTTCAATTTTTTTGCTTCAATTCTTTAAGTGTTAAGAAATGAACTATTTAAAATTTTTTTAAATTTATTTCGAAAGCGATGAGGATAAAACCAAAATTTGGTTAAAAAACGCATGAGTCAAAATTCTAATTAAGTTTAAAATAATTGTCTAAATTACTTATGCCCCAAAAACTTTTGAACTAAGCAACTTTTTAAGTTTTTATGAGAAGAAAAATTACATTTTGGGTTTTTTCAATTTTGTTAAAATATTTTTATTTTGAATCGATTGCCAAGAGAAATTCTAACAAAAATACACCGGGCTAGAACTCCAGCTTATTTCAACTCAACCACAGAGGCATTTAGCAAAATTTTAAAATCAACTAAATAAAAAAATTTTAATCGATTCTAAAATTTAAACAAGTCTTGCAGAAACGGCTTTAGGTAATTTTAAGAATTCATTTAAACCTGTGAACAATAAATATTTTTATAATCTATGTTAGTTAGACTAAACTAATAAAATAATAAGCTTACGTTGCTTTGCCCTCTTTGATAAATTGGCACGCAATTTGAAAAGATACAGCTACTGACTTAATCTTGCTTGATGCTGGTTTGAGAGTAAAATTTTGAATCTCTGTCTGATGAAAAGGCTCCATACTTGCATATTTCTCTAGATTAAACTTTCCAGTAGCCAATAAACGTTTTTTACCATCTGCATTGTCCTTTAAAGCATTTTAATATTTTTCATTTCCATTAAAACAAAAAACTACACTCTCAATCATCAAGGTCCATTCTTTCTCTTCATAATCAGTCTCATTTATTGTCCTATAAAGTGTCACATCAAATTCAAGCTGATCTACTGACCCATCCCATTCGACAGTGCCCTCGTAAACATTGGTCAGTCCTGGCTCCCATTTTGAATACTGAAAAAAATAATTTTAGTCCATGCAAGCTTTTTGTCTAATCTTAGATACCCGTGACTGATACTTTCTATTTCGATGGGCCCATATGATACACACTTTGTTTGGCTGCCATTTTGATACACAGTTTATTGAGACAGCATGACCAAAAGTGGTGAATTTATATTTAGTGGCCTTTTTGCCAATACGCTGCAAACGCCTCCAAACTTTAGGCATAGTCTAATTATGCATAGCCCAACTCTACAAAAAACATGTTAATTTTCAATCAAAATAAAAGCTTGATAGGTAGGAGAAAATAAATTTTTTGAATAGAATTCGAACATTCAATATCACACAGCGATTCTATTTCAAAATTGAATAAATTCAAAAATTATAGCAGATATTATAATAAATTTTTCAAATTCGAGAATAAAGCTTGACAACTGTTAGTTTTTATAAGCAAAATTTCTAATCTATAGACTTAATTTAAATTATTATAATAAAAAAGAGTATACAGAGTTTTATGGCTGCATTAGATCGATATTTTTGGACTCGAATGATCAACCACTTGAACCAAAAAGCCATAAATGGAATAAGGTTATTTTTAGAAATGTTCATTTTTTGTAAAATAAATTTTTATTTAAAATCCAAAAGTTTGTTTTATGAAATCAATCAATGTCTTTTGAAATAAAAATAAACTTGACGAATTTATAAAAATAAA
The DNA here is from genome assembly GCA_019054805.1 of Brachionus manjavacas. Taxonomy (NCBI): domain Eukaryota; kingdom Metazoa; phylum Rotifera; class Eurotatoria; order Ploima; family Brachionidae; genus Brachionus; species Brachionus manjavacas. The sequence continues at coordinate 6,481,461 of JAHQIY010000003.1, read as the reverse complement.
TTAGATAAAAATAGTTATGTTTTTTATTTAAGAATGTGACTATTATTATTTTTTTTGGCCAAAATTAGATCAAATCCTCATTTTTTTATTCAAAGCTTCCTAATGTTGTTCTTTAAATAAACAAAAACCTTTAAAAAAAGCAAAATTCGTTGAATTATTTTTAAAAGTTTCTATGCTTGCAGATGACACCAAGGCAATTAAATATTTTGCATCATTCGATTGAAATTTGTTTATTATTTTCTAATATTTGAATATTTTTCATCTTGTTCCAAAGTAATTGGTGAATGTGAGTACATTTTTGCCAAGATATATTCAGCAAAATTTTTCACTTGACGTAAGCTTTTTTTTTAATTTAGCACAATTCCAATTTTACAAACAATCATGATTTGATCTTTTACGTAAGGAATATTTTTTTTGTTAAAATTATTGAGTAGTCATGGCCACAGACATCGTTTCTAGGAAGAACTTTAGAATAATAACATTTTTGATGTTAAATAATTAATAAAAGAACTAAAATTAATCAAAAAATCCATAACAGGAAACCGAGTTTTTGTCTAGAGCAGATTTTGAAAAGGTTTTTTTTTCTAGTAGAAATTTAAGAAAAAAGTGATCAAAAAATAATGTTTTAATTGGTTTTAAAAAAATTTTCTTACAAAAAGAAACATTTTTTTTCTCTATAGTACACCAATTTAAGTATTCTAATTTTATGAAAGTTTTTAGTCCCAAATTTAATTAAAAAAAGGGCGATATCTTAGTAATTTAGTTAACTTATTTGTTAGTGAATGTTCGGGCGAGAAAATATTCGAATTATAATAAAATTTTATAATTTATTTTGTTGTTTTATTTTTGGAGTAATATTTGTATCGAAAGATCATAATTTAAAAAAATAAAAAAAAAACATAAAATTTTATTTAGAAAATAAAAGAGAAAATCATCAGCAAAAGAGTTGATCGTAAAGTCAAAATTAAAATTTTTCCATAGACGAATATTATGTAATTCTTGTCGACTTTAAGCGCGACGTTTTAATTTTTACATCGATCAGACCTCAACTTAAGATAAATTCTAGTTTTACCTTTGCTTTTCTAATTACAGAATTTACATTAGTGAATAAAATTAAATTTGCATTTTAACTAATTTTTATCTTTGTTGCTCAATAAATAATTTTATTTTATTATTAGAAAAAAAGTCATGATTTTTTATCTAAACTGTAATTGAACAGTTTTTTTATCAAAGAATTTATTACAGCTTCGTTATTAATTTGGTGAAAAATAAAAAAAAATGGATCAAAACGACTCGGTCATTACCAATATAGACCAAATAAAACGAACCAAAACAAGTGCAATAAACCGTGGGTATAAAAAATCAGAAGGGAGCAGAGATGACATCACATCCGGACCAACTGTCTCTTCTACCGAACAACCACAAAATAATCAATCGAAACGGCCAAAAAGTAATTTATTTTTATTATTAAATTTTTATTTGAATATAAATTTCTCTTAAATCTTGATAGGCTTAGATATTTTAAATTCTACGGGTTTTTCATTTAGCATATATTTTAAGTGGTAGAGCTTTGGGACATTTTTTCTCAATAAGACATTTTATTCACTTGTAATTTTTGAGAATGAGTAATATTGACATATTTACCTGTTTTAGATTCTTTAATTAGAATTATGAGAACTGTAAATATTTAAGAGTTTTAAATCTTACTGAAACTTCCAATCCAACAAATAAAACTAGATATTCTAGCTAAAAAAATCTCAGGTGAGCACTAATTTTAAATTTTAACCCGACTAGACGTCGGTGTCTCTATTATAATTAGAGTATATTGAGAAAAAATTTTCAAACAAAAATTACAGAAACCATAGATTAACAATAATGGAATATTTAAGACTTGATTATGGTTAAGCATGGTTTGTTTAACATGAAATATTTTACCGTATTAAGTCTTAATACCAAAAATAATTAATAACTTATTTTACTATAAAAAATTTTAATCATGATTAGTAAAATTTTTAACAATTCTTATATTTTTGCTGTATATCTATTTGAAATCTGACAATTATTAATAGTATTATTTCATTCAAGATTTGTTCGATTGTTTTTGATTAAAATATTTTAATTAATTGACTTGGAACTTTGAATTAAAATAATTAGCAGTCTTCTCTTTAATTTTTTACAATAAAATTTTTATTTAAAAATGTCGCTGTCCCAGCCACCAAAAATTCGAATTATAATACAAACAGATACTCTACTCTACTGATTATAATGGGAAATAAAAATTAAAAAAATAAATAAAAGAAAAAGATGAAATTAAATAAAATTCAATACCTTTTATTCTGAAAATTGTATCAGCTAAAGTATCACCTAGATTCAATTTCTGCATATGCTACCCAAGGCCATTTTTCTTGTATTTTAACGAATGTACATTTTTTTAGAATATTTTAGTTGTTGCATTAAATCTACCAGCTGATTTAATTTTCAGAATAAAATTCATTGAATTTTTTCATTTTTGTTCTGTTTTCGACCGATACTTTTCTATCACTTATTTAACTTTACCTTTAAAAATTTACTTTTATCAATATAAAATGAATTTTAGCGTTTAAATTAAGATAAAAATAATTTTTAAATAAAAAACTTTTTCAATGAAAATAATACTTAAGTCCGAAAAAAATTTAGAAATATCTTAAAATGACTTCGAAACTCCAAAATATTAAGCGCCTATTTCTTTGGTCTTTATCTTTATCTAGCAATTGCTTGAGTGTCTTTAGTGTCCATTTTTTCCATTAAGCGACAATCGGATTCATTTTCCAAATTAAACATTTTAAAATTCGATCAAAAATTATTTTTGAAACAATTCTCAAAAAAGGTCAAAAAAGACTTTAATATGCAAAGAGTTTTTTTTAAATTAGAATAGCTGTTTATTTATTAAAAAAAGTTATTTCAAATGTATGTAGCATCTTCATAAAAAAAATTTATCTTAGTGATAAACAAAGTCATTTTAGATACAAACTCAATTTCTAGCCACTGTTTTTATTCTAATAATCACACTGCCATAAAATCAGGTGTCGAAAGCATCAAAAATTCAAGTGCAGAGTGCAAAGCAATTCATTTCGAAAATTAACTTTATTTTAAATTTTATTCTTCTATTTTCAATTATTTTTATTATCTCTTATCTTAACTAGTAAATTAGATTCATGTTTTTTTTTTACTTTTCTCAAAACATTAGGAATTATCATTTTGTTGCTCACAAATTTTTGGTAAAGTGCGCATCATGTGTATTAAATTTTTTAATTGTTTATAAAACCCACATGATTTTTTATTTTTTAAAAAGATACACTATTAAAACAGCAAAGATTGCCAGCCTGGCAACCGATTCTTACAGCGAAAACCGTTTTGCCTTTATTCTTTTCAATCGGAGTTATTTTTGTTATTCTCGGTGGTATCTTGTTACATTTCTCAAATATAGTAATTCATCAGTTATTTCATTTTAATTTTTAAGCAATTAAATTTATTAGGTAAATGAGTTTGTTTACGACTATACTGATTGCAATTCAATAGATACAAGCACGCCATGCTCAAAATTAGTAAACCATACAGCAACTTGTTACTGTGAAATATCTTTTAAGCTCGATGAAGACTTCGAGGCTCCGGTTTATGTATATTATGGTCTAAAAAATTTTTACCAAAACCACAGACGATACGTGAAATCGCGCGATGATAACCAACTATTAGGAAAATCTTACACAAGTCTGAACAGTGAATGTAAACCATATGACGAACAAACTGTGGACGGAGTAAAGAAATTCATTGCGCCTTGTGGTGCGATTGCCAACTCTCTTTTTAATGATTCCTTTGAAATAAATTATACCGGTGTAGCTAACATAAGTCCTGCAGTACAAATTAATTTATTGAGAACTGGAATAGCATGGAATACAGATAAGGATGTCAAATTCAACAATCCAGAAAATAATTTTATTAATACAATAAAACCAATAAATTGGAAAAAAAATGTCACCGAATTGGACCCAGACGATCCAAACAACAATGGGTTTAAAAACGAAGACTTAATTGTTTGGATGAGAACTGCTGCTTTGCCAAATTTTAGAAAATTATACAGAAGAGTTGATCATACAAAAATTGCCTTCAATAGCTCCTTGCCAAAAGGCTATTACAAAATAAAAATCGATTACAGTTAGTTTTAAAAGCAAAAAGGCAAACTGATTTAATTGATTTCGTTTTATCTTTTAGATTATCCAGTGACATCTTTTGATGGAAGGAAAACTTTTATTATTAGTACGACTACTTGGATAGGAGGAAAAAATCCGTTCCTCGGAATCGCCTATTTGGTTGTGGGCTCATTGTGCATTGTACTCGGTTTTGTATTTCTAGCCATTCATTTCAAATTTGCTCGAAAGTAAGCTATGATTAAATTTTTTGATTTATTTTTTTTAATTTAAATCTAGTCTAAAATCGAACGACGATCTGTATCAGTCAAATATGGCATCGAGTTCCAGAAACAACATATCTGTAATAGAGGCTAGCGAGAGTCAGCAATTTTAATTATGTCGAACTAATAATTAAATTTAAAAAAACTTATTATAAAATTTACAAATTCCATCCTAATACTCTTAAATACATTCTTTATTTAATTCAAAAGGCTTTCAGGTCGAAAATATGCAACTAAAATTGAAGTTTAGAAGACCTGACGAAAAATTTGAATTTTATATTTTTAAAATGAATTTATTGCTAATTTTGTCTGAGCTAATGACCGTAGAAAAGTTACATAAGATATGTTTTCTATTTTTATATGTACAAAGTGAATACAAAGTTTTAATAGTAATTCTAATTTATCAGAAAGCTTGGCCCTATTTTTATTCTTTTATGGATTTATTTTTATTTTCCCTACAAAACATTTTAATAAAATATCATTTTGATTTGATCTCTTAATAACATAAAACTTTTCTTGTTTATTTTAAGAGTTTGGTAAAATCATGTTGAAACAAATTTAAACAATTTTTAATTGACCAAGATCTAAATTTTGTAAAACTTGCAAATCAAAGTCATTATCAATCAAAGTCATTAGGAAACTTTTTTCTATCCTGCAATCACAGTTTAAGTCCATTTTTTTTTAAGTAATCTTAAGATTAGTAAAGAACCATTACTTAATTATTATTAAGCTCTTAAATTCAATATTTGAACCTAATGGCTTTAATAAAATAAAAGTTTTATTAAGAAAAATATGATCTTTGTTCATACCAACATATAATTTTTTTAAAAATGATAACTTTTTTTTAACTTATCTCCTTAAATTTAAAATAGAAACTAAAGAATAATTACTCAGAATTTTGAAATATTATTTGAGGAACAGCGGTAACATAATTTAACCGTAACCGTCGAATAATGGTAACTCGAAGTTCATGGTCATGATCACATGATCAAAAATTAATTGATTAAAATCTTGGTAAAATTATCAATAAAGCTTTATTAAAATACTTTTTAATCAAACACAAAATGTTTATTATTTTGATTAAATAAAAAATATCTCTTTTTTTCCAATTGATCTTTAATTGATTTTTATAAAATATTTATTTGAAAATTTTCAAGACAAATTTAAATTTCACACTTAAGCATCCAAATTATGGCTTTAAATCATTTTAATATTAAATTAAATATATTACAGCGAAACAAAGTTAAATTTTGTATTGCAAAATTTTAAAATATTGATTTAGATTTTATTTTACTTCAGATAAAAAATTCATGTAACTTTCTTCCTAATTAATGATTAAACAAATCATATCTAATAAAGTTTAAAAATTTAGTATTATATCAATCGATAAAAAATACTATTTTTTTATAAATCAAAAACTAGAAATTTGATCAAAAATTTACACTTGATCGTAAACTTCCAATTGCCCGAATAATTTTATTCAAGATTAATAAAATGCTTTGTGGTCAAAAGATCAATTTTGAAGTTTAAGACATTTAAGCTATTAATTTTCAATTCCATTAATTTTACAAATAAACTCATTTGTAACAGAAAATAAAAAGTTTATTCCTTATCCACAAGAAATCATTGAATCACCTTTTATCATATTAATCTAAAATTCAGTGATCTTAAAATTTATTTTAAAACTATTTAGTTTTACTGAATTACCAATTGGTTAAATAGTATGTATGGAAAATTTAGAACATTTCAATTTTTTTATGCAAGGTTTGTTTCTTGAAAGCCATGCGGCTAAATATTAAAAATAAATAGATATTTTTTTTTAGAAATCTATTTAAAAAAATTTTTTATCGGAAAAGTACATAAACTAGGATAGAAAAAAAAATCGAAGTAAAAAAACCGCAAAAAAAAAGGAGTGAAATTTTTTAAAATAAAAAAAAATGTCTAAAAAATTTAGAACATATATTTTTAACATTTAAAATGCACACCCTTAGCTTTAATACACTCAGCGACACGTTTTGGCATAGATTCAATCATGTTTTTTAATACTTCACTAGGAACTTTCAACCATTCATCAAAATGAACGCTTTTTAAATGCTCTACTGACGTAATTTTTGTATTGACCATTTTGTGGTCAATATATGACCTTAAATTCTCTATTGGATTGAGATTAGGTGATCTTGGGCACCAGGGGAGAATTGTTATTTGTTTTTCTTGAAACCAATATCGAACGTAATGAGCAGAAGATGCGCTAGCGCCATCCTTCTGAAAAATCCAGTCTTGACTCTGATCAAAAAATATCTCGGCTGATGGTAATAAGTTATTTTCCAGAGTGTTCATGTACACAAATTGATTAATTCTGCTTGTATAAATGGAGCAGCATCCAGTACCTTAATAATTAATACATCCCCAAATACCAACAAATATCTCCACCATTTTGTAACTTTAGTAAACAAAACTTGGTGTGATACTTTTCGTTTGCAAAAAGTTTTACAAACAGCCTAGGTTTTCTGTTTAATAACGGGTGTTCAATAAATGTTGGCGCGAGTTTGTTTTCGATATAATCTAGTGATTGGTTCATCGAAAATTTTTGAAATTTTATACATATATATATTAGACCTTAATGATTACAAAACACTTTGTATAAGGTATCTGCTTTGTTTATACCGGAAATAAACGGCATAACCTTGACTCCACCTAAAAAATCTCAATGTCCTCCTAGTTAATGATATTATTTTAATAAGTTTTATATATCATTTGATAGATAATCAAACAAGGATCAAGATGATATATAGATCATTTTTTTATTACATTCAGTTCAAGAGATATACTCAAAAAACCATCAAATTTTAACCTTATTTTAAAAAGTAAAAAATTTGGAATATTTTTGATTTTGATCGTATAACTTTTGAACGGAACAAGATATTTACACCAAATTTTGAACATTTTTATAAATTTGATTCAATTTAAATAAAAAAATAAAAATTTTTACAAATTACTATTTTCTTCACTATTTTATATAATCGTTTAAATGAGAAATATATGGTAGTCTTTAAGTCAAATTTTATTTATAATTACTTAGTTCAAAGTTTAAGTTTATGTGCTTAAATTAAAGCTAATAAGCTGAGCTTTAATTTGTATATCACTGTTCCTTTGTATTTTCAAATCATTCGAATAATTTCCTTTTGAATTCTCGACATTACTAATTCTTTTATTAAAAGAACAATCTGATTTTTTAACCTTGTCTGTTTGTACTTAAGTGATTGCTCTTTTTATTTCTTCAATAAATTCATCCCTCGTTGCGAATTTATTCACCTTCATACGCGTAAAAATCGCATTCCAGATCAGGTCAGGTGTTGAGATTTGGTCTTATCCTTCAATAGACCAATTATTTGCCACCTTAGATGCTTTTTATTTGCCTATTTTTATGGAAAAAACGCCAAAATGGTACAACTCAATAAAATGACCGATTTTAAAATCCAAAAATAATAAACCAAACGTAATAAGTGCAGACAAACAGTATGAAAAAACATTCCAAGCATTGTGTGAAAAAAAAAATTGGCCAGGAATTGTCAAGGTGTGGTAAAATTTTAGGATAAAATAATTGTTCTAAACTTTGTAGACTATTTTTTTTTTTTCAAATTTATCTTTTTTTTCAAATGGGTTCTGGAGTGTTCAGAAATTTTTTTTGAACAATCTTTATACCAAAAGAAAGCTAATAAAATTATCTTTAAGATGATATAGTTAACATCAAATGTAAATCGATTATAATTTTAGATTTTTACACCTTAAAATATTTTTTTTAAATTTTTTAGTAATGTTCTAAACTTTCTCGACATAATGTACAGAATGAGAAAATGCATGAATAGAAATTTAAAGTACTGACTCACTTGTGTGCAAAGGTCAGAAAAAAAGTCATTTTTTAGATCAAGTCATCAAACTCGACTTATAAATCAAGTCATTTTTAACTCAAATTAATATTTGAATTTTTATCGTTCTATGCAGACATGATTGCGTCCTCATGAATTTTTATCTGATCCAGGTAGTTAGTGCTGCCACTTTAGTCTAATGAATTAAATTGGCTTTGACTTTATGACTTAGAATTAATTATTTAAAAAATTAAAAAATAATTTTTATTAAATTTTAACTTTAATGCTTTATTTAAATAACAGTTAATAGCTTTTGTTTAACAATCATTTGGAAAAACACTTTTGTTAAATTTTACAGTGATCAGTTAATAGCTTCACCTAGAATAAAACAAAAATTGAATTATGATTAAAAAAAATGTTTTTTAAGTTAAGAATATATATTGACAGCCTTTACAAATTTTTTAATCCAATGATATTTGAAAATGATAAAATTAGATTCTTTATATAAAATTATTTTAAGAGTTTAACATCATTTTTAATTAACGTAATGGTCCGATAAATATGACATGTCAACACAAATAACAACTAACAAATTTAGTGACATGTAATATTTGAGTGAACACTGATTTTTAAAATTGAAATATTCGCTTTTAGTGACATGCAACAAAAAGCAAATATGCATAAATATTGCTATTTTTTATGAAAATATTGCTCGGGTTTAATGACATATTTTAACTCATGTAATTGACAAATTTTTTATAATAAATAATTTAAGATAAAAGTTTTTGTCGAAAAATATATTTTATTTGAATTGAATTGAATTTTTTAATGTATTATACAAAAAGAAGTTGATTTTTAAATTAACATGAGTTAAAAACATGTCATTAAACCCGAGCAATATTTTCATAAAAAATAACATTATTTATGCATATTCGCTTTTTGTTGCATGTCACTAAAAGCGAATATTTCAATTTTAAAAATCAGTGTTCACTCAAATATTACATGTCACTAAAATAAGGTACTCTGTTTTAGTGACATGTCATATTTATCGGACCATTACGTTATATTTATTAATTTATTAACATCCTTAAAATAGGTGATTGATGTATCGTAGCTTAACTCAATAAAAGAGGTTAAGCCAAAACTCTTTTCTTTCTTTTTCGTTATTATTTCCAATAATCCCATAAATCTCAAAAGTTGTAAGTGTATGCGTGTCGAGAGTGGAGTGTGCTTCTAGAGCGTTCTAGATGCTTCGGTTAGTGTGTGATGATCACATGATCACCATGCGCTAACACGATTCAACAGGTGAGGTTTCTCTGGAGCAAGACAGAAAATAACTAATAAGTCATTAATTTTAGTTCTGTTTTTGAGAAAAATATTTAAAAATTTAGGATAACTTTTTAAACTTTCCTCATATCAGCTGAAATCAGCTATTATCATTTGATATCTGATAATATCAGATGAATTAAAATTTGAATTTCTTTTTGATATATATGAAAAATATGTTTTCCTTATATTTGATTGATTTCCGACACTTTACCAAAAATATTAATCGGGTTTATAAGTTTTTCAAAACTTTGCATAGTTATACAAAAATTAGAGAGATCATAATTTGAAAAAGATTATTAAGTTTTGAATATTTACTAAAAAATAAATTTTTATCAAAAATTTTGCTTTCACATTTTATATGCTTAAAATTTTTAAATACTAAAATCTAGCGAATAAAAATAAATATGAATAAGTGCCGGATGAGTTTTTTAGACTCCTTTATTGCCTGATTTTTTCCAATATTATTAAATAATTTTCTTTTATTATTGTAATAATTTAATATTTTTTAGAATAATTCAAATAGATAGTTTAAAAAAAAACAAACTCAAAAGATTTCATCAATTTATATGTAATAGCGGTGACCGTAAAGATTAGAATAAATCCCTAAATAAATACTTATCAATGAGGACGTTTATATTCTCGAATAAAATAAATATTTAGAATAAAATAAATATTTAAAATAAATTTAATCATTCAAAATAATCTAAAATTTAGCTTTTTTTTCACTATTGTATTTAAAAAATTTAAATCATTAGTTAAAAAAATTTTAATTAACTTTTTCATTTGAAAAATATATTTATCAACTAATAAAATATTTTAACAATTTACAATAAAACTCCTGCATTTATTAATCATTAATCAACTGACTTAGATTGGCTTTTGAGAAATTTGAGCGCCAATTTAGCCGCAGCATTTTTGGCAATACGATAATTTCTTCCAATTCCTTTAAATTTGCCACGACCAAAAACAGACACTGTAACACGAATTTTTCCATCAATTGTTCGCTCTGGTTTTTCAAATTTTGCTGTTTCAGGCTCTAATTCTAGCAATTCTCTTATTGGAGATTTGGGAACTTCATTTGTAAATTTGTCGATATAAGGCTTCATGAGTCCATAGTAAACCCTCCATACAGTGTCGAAAGATTTATTTGAATCCAAAAATATCGCTCCTGCTACAGATTCGAAGATGTCGCCAAGACATTTCGGAACCTCAAGCTCTTCGAATTCATTGTTTCGCGAATTTATAAAAGGCTTATATTGATTGTCCTGTTCAACAAAATTCTCCATTAATTTCGAAGACTTAATTTCAGAATCATCGATTTCATCCTCGTTGTTCATCAACAAAAAATATTCATCGTCTTCATCATCAATTTGGTAATCGAAAAACTTAAAAATGAATAGTAAAAATTGTTTTTTTTATCGCCTCACTGATGGTTCGAAAAAATATCAAAAAAAGAACTTGTTTAAGAAAATGGTTGACGAAAACAATTCGTCGCGATACCTATGATATCGAATGAGTCACTCTCGGAAAGCTACCAAAGCGATCCCTATATGGGTTTTTGTTTGGTGAGATTAAATTATTATTTAGATTTAACTTTAATATTTTAAGAATATTAATAAAATAAAGCTTTTTTTTTTTTTAAAATTAAATGCTTCTTATTTAAAAGCTTTTAGAGATTTTTAAATGATCCTTAATAAAAAATTTTTAAAAATTTTATGAAAGTAATATTTTAAACTTTATTTTTCTTAGAATTTTTGGTCAAAAATATTCTAGATTTAGTTTTTATTTTATCGTAATTTTTTTTTAACTTTTTATAGAAATTTATTTCAGGCGGGAATAAATTTGATAGACTGCTCTCTTTTTTTTTTATTTATTATTCAATTATCCTTTAAGTTATATTTTTTAAGATTTTTATGGAAACAATCTCCTATTTTAAACCATTAATTTCCTTTAAAAAAAATTAATGAGGTTTTTCTTGAATATTAACTAATTTTCTTTAACAATTCTAATACTTGTTTATAAACTTCTTCTGATTTTATAATCAACATTTAAATATTCGGGAAAATAAAATTCTAAACTAAGAATGATGTAGAAGTTAAAAGCTTGATAAGAGCGAAAATATGAAAAAAGTAAAGGTATATGAAATGACATGATTGTTAGATTTTTTTCCAATGAATCTATCCTACTAATCGAACGAAGAAATCATTAATTAATTTTCTAATAAAAAAAAATTGATAAAAAGAATACATTAAATGTAAAACATCTTATTTAGGGTTGATAGCGGTTTCTTTTTTTTTTAATTAAAAGCAGATTAATTAACATGAATAAATTAAATTGAAAACTAAAAAAAATAAGTATTTAATTTTGTAAAACTCACTTTAGTTCAAGTTTGAATAAAGGTCGAACCGAATGTGATAAGGTTTAGATTTTGGTTTTGCGTAAAAGCTTGTGAAATTATTTTCTATAAAATTCTGGAAATGTGGAGGATAAGTTATGGTGTTTTACTTCGAGAGATAAGTATGGGTCCGTGTTTTATATTTGGAGATCCGTTTTTTAGTAATAACCTTGTATATAAACATATTACAATAATAGCCTAGAGTAAAAGTTGACTGAATTTCCAGAAAAATTCAAGCACTCTCTATGGTTTAAATGTCAAAATTTGGTTAAAATAAGGACTAAGCATTTTTAAATGTCAACATAATTTCTATACGTATAATTTATTTTTTCTCATTTAAAATTAAATTTATAAACAATCTGTCAATTTTACGATGCTTATTGATTGTAGCTAGTCTTTATAAATTCTTTAAAAACAACTTTAAAAATTTTTTTATTTAGAGACAATTTATTTTATCATCCTATTATTTCAAACAAACAAATTAACAAAATCAGTTATTTACAAAAATTTTGAAATTGGAGTTTAATTAAAAATTAATTAAAAGAAATTGAGTTCGAGTTCCACAAATATTGAATAAAATACCCCAAATTTTTTATTTTTTTCAACAAATATTAAATAAATTCCTCAATTATTAAGTTTTTACATAAAAAAAAATTAATTAACACTAAATTAAATAGAAATCCACGATTAGTAACTTGAAACTTTTTATTAAAAAATGATAGCAAATTTTAGAAAAAGTACCTAAATTATGAGAAGAGAGAGTTTGTTAGAAAAAAAGATGGTATTCAATCGATTTTAAAGTAAGAAATGGTATAGAATATTGAATTTTTTTTTTAAATTAATTAAATATTTTTGAAAAGAAGCCAATTTTAAATTTTTTCTTACCAAAATCCCCATTTTTTTGAACGTAAGCATTTAAGAACGATTTTACCTAAATTCGCGTATTTAAATGTAAGCTTACGTAATTTTACGTAAGAATACATATCCTTACCGACTAATGTTTACGTAAGATTACGTAGGCTGACCAAAACTTACGTAAAATAACGTAATTATACTAATTCTGGGCTTTTTATAGAACCACTGTAACTTTTAGCAAGTTTGATTTTATGTATTGTTTGAAAAATAACATTCAAGTGTTAAACAATAATCAAAGTAAAGCAAAATAAATGAGTATATTTTTACGGATCTGTTAGCTAGAAAAGTCTTCTATAAATAAGTTTTGAAAAATTAATAAAATAAGATAATTTAACACTGAACCTTTTGGTGAAGCAGTTTAAGATTCTACGTCTGATTTTACCTTAAGAGCTTTGGCGTCTTTTGTGGGAGTTAATTGTAAAGTGTAAATTTATTTTTGTTTCGTAAACTTTGGATAAAACATAAAGTAGAACATTACTTTATTTCTATTACAGGTACTTTTTCGTAAATTTGTTTTAATAAAAAGTGTCAATAAGTTAAAAATAGTGGATTTCTATTTAATTTAGTTTTAATTTATCTCTTTATGTATAAACTTAATAATTGGGGAATTTATTAAATATTTGGGAAAAAGAATAAAAAATTTGGGGTAGCGATTTTAATAGTCGATTAATTAACAGATTCTTAAATTTTGCTTTTATCCAAACTATAGGTTTTTAAATGAAGAGTAACTAAATTTTTAAAATTTTTAACTTCGAATTTACTATTCGCGACTGAAAAGAAGATTTTGGATCCATTCAGAGTGATCTTAAGTGGTTTCTATAATTTAAAAAAAAAATTTAAATGACAAATTTAAATTTTATATGACATTTTTTTCATTTAAATAATTAGAGAAATTTACATATTATATAATTCAAAAGCTATAGCTTACTTCTTCATCTAAATCGAACTCATCATTTCTGTTTTTTTGATTGCGCACAAAATTATCAATAATGGTGAACAAAACAGGTGAAGAATACTTGAAATACTTGTAAAATTCATATTTTACTGCCAAATAGGCAAAAATGTTGTTGTTGACCAGAGCTGACCTCAAATCAGTTAATTCGCCAGGTGAATGCCTTTTTTTGTCTTCATACAAATGCCGCGTAATCACATAGTCAAGTATTGCATCGCCCAAAAATTCCAATCTCTGATAACAATCCGTAATGGTATTGTAAGTGTAAGATGAATGAGTGAACGCCTGCAACAAATATGCTGGTTGCTTAAACTTGTACCCAATGCAAGCTTCAAAACTTTCCAAACCGAACAACAAGTCATCTAATTTTGCTGGGTCGTCAATTTGCGGCAGTGGAACTTGTGGCAAATTAATCAATAGCTCGGAGCCGTCTTCACACTTAGCCTTTGGCAGAACCTCGAGGCCGAACCATGACATGACTTGGAGAGCAGCAAAGGGCCCACTACAGATCAAATAGGCCCCAATTATTGACTCAACACAATCAGCTATCGATTTATCAGACAAAACATGGTCTTTGTATTTATCAAACTTTTCACTTTTGTCTGCCGCTTTACTGGCCACTATTTTGGAGCTGTTGTTCATTTTGGTGTACAGCATGGTGGAAAAGTCACTGCCAAAATCTTTCGTGCTTATAACACTTTCGTAAAGTGGTGGTAGCCACGAGTCCAATGGATCAAACTTGCTTGATATGATCAACTCTTGGATGTTTTTTCTTTTGCCTAATTTGTACAAATTGTAGTTGCTGACTTGTTTGCTGCGCAAAAAGCTCAATTTTCCCTCGTGGATATTTGGATAGGTGAAAAATAGGTAAACTGTTACGGCTTGTTTTAAAAATGAATCGCCAACAGTCTCAAGTCGTTCCAAATCGAAGCCATCTGCAGCATTGGACAATGTCAAAGCTTGGAGTAAAAGAGCTGGACCCGGACCTGACTCGTCATTAAAATCGTCATCCAAGCTAAAATGAAATTGCCAATCGGTATTACGGGCCGACTGGATTTCGGCACGATTGGCTCGCTTTTTTCTGCTCGACTTTTTTCCAATGTCCAGAACACAAAATTTTGCTAGATTTTCTTCTAGCAATTGTTTCCGCAATGGAAAGTCTAATTTGGCTTCAATTAAACACTCGTTCAATTTATCAATAGAAATTTTATTTTTTACTAAATTTTTCAAATTATCTAAACTATTTTGATACTCATTATTTTTTGAATAAAAGTTAAAAAAAATCTTGTTGATCCACTCAAAATTTTTGTAATTTTCAAAATCAATGTTTAATTTAGAATTTGTCGATATTTGACAATCACTATTCAATATGCAATCATTGGTCAAATTAGCCAAGCTAAAGTCAAAATTGTGCTCATTTGCTTTTAAAGTAGTCTGTAGATGGTCCGTGTCGAAGCCACTTTTGACCAAATCTTTGACCAAATTACAATTGGTCGAGCTAACACTCAATTTGGACAAGAGTTTGGCTGATTTTTTTTTCATATCGGCCTTTAGAGTGCTCAAATCGATGGTAAACTTATTTGTGTTCATTTCCTCTTCTTCTTCATCAAACTCGTCATATTTGTCTTCTTTGACCACTTTTTTGGGCCTTTCTTCTTCATAATCCTCAAACTCACTGTCAATGTCATCGACCAGCAAATTCATCTCATTCGGATCTATGAACAAAGTCTTGAAGTTTTCATCATTCCAGCCAGATGGCGCTCCATCGATTCCATTCGACTTGAAGTCTAAAAATTGTAGATCTAAATTTTTGTTTGTAGAATGCAGCTCATTCAAACAATTTGCATTCCATTCACCTATTTCAAAATTCCACTTGGGGTCAATTTCGCTCTCCTGAAAACAAGACTTTTTCTCGCTTTCAATCATGGCTATGTCAATTTCATGGTCTGGCAAATTGCTGACTTCAATCTCTCGGCTAGTGTCCCATACGAACTCGAGGCGATTAAACCTTTCGCTAAACCATGGCACGCCGACACCAGTCCACTTGGCCACTTCGCGCCTAAACTCTTCGACATTCAGCAAACAGTTGATTCGGTACAAAATCGAAGGCAAACACAGCGATCTGCGCCATACACTGGACGACAACGGATGCACATTGACCAGTTCGGGCACCAAAAAAATTTGGCTATTGGACGATTTTTTGTCCGATTTGAAGCCTTGATGAAATGATTTCTGGAGCACACAGGCCTTCATGTTCATGTAGCGGGGCGTCAATAGATTGAGTCTGGTAGATGGATGGTTAACAATTAACAGAGGCTGATTCAAGTCGGTTATTAAAATTCGATATTTACAGGCAAAGTACTCGTAGAATGTGTCAAATGCGGAAATTTTTGAATGTGAGGAGACTGGAAACGCAGATAGAGGGCTTAGGGTGTAGTCTATTTGGGACACAGAATAAAACTGAGGTTGGATGTCTATATTTCTGTAGTAGGGTACAACGACAGAATCTTGGTAAAAAAATTCATTAAATTTAAATGATGGCAGGTTTGAGTTATCTTGGTCTTCTTCTTCTTGGCTTTCGTCGCTGATTTTTCTCGCATAGCTGGGCACTTTCATCAAAGTCCTATCCGAACATCCCTCAATGGACGCCATCAGATCCCATTCAAAATCGCAATTGATCTCGTTCAGCAAACAAATATAGTAGCCTTTGGAGTTTTGTTTTTGTTCTGGATAGTTAAGAATATTTGAGGCCAGAGCCCCTCTGCCCTCCATTCGAAGAACATTGGAAAATATAAATTTGTGGAACACTCGCAGAGTTCTAAGCTGGTTGGGGCTCAGAAAAATAGAGGACTTGATCAACTCAAGGCTTATGGTTTCTTCTCCCATTGAGGTAAATATTGGAAAATCGACAACATCCAACAAGGGCTTGGTGATCAAAATTCCGAAGACCTTTACTTTTTTTGGACCTGATGCAGTGTCGAGTTGAAGTGGGGTGGTCAAGTGGCACTTGATGGCGTACAAATAACTCGGCTGTTGAACACTAACCAAAGTTGAATTGGTCAAATAGTGCGAGATTTTTTTCCTGTAAGTTTGCTTTCTTTTGTTGCCACCGGGTCTTTGGGACATGTAGTTGGCAATCGATTGATTGTCTGAATTTTTGGCAAAGCATGAGTTAAACTGAGACCATTCGCGCTCATCATCCGAGTCAGCTCTGTGCTTTTGGCGGTAGAATATTTCCTTGGTCACTGGTTCCAGGTATTCTGTGACTTCGCTCAGCTTGCATAGAATCAAGCATGCTCTGTAAGCGGCGTTCAACTTAGCCATGTTTGGCTCGTCTGTCCATTCACTTTGAATCGGTTGCCTACAGCCAGAGTTGATGGGCAAAAAAAGTGTGCATTTGTATTCCCTTTGGTGCTGGTTTTGTCTTGTTTCCATTTCTATTTTAGGCGTCAACTGGGTCAATGAATCGCTTGGCAAGCGTAAACAATACTTATTGATGTAATAAATAGAATTTTCTAGACTCAAATAAGATCTTATATTGACCGAGTATGAGTGTATTGAACGATTTAGATTAATCAAATGAGAATACTCATTAGTTAGAAGAGACTCAATTTTTTTAAATTTTCCAAATTGATTGAAAAAATTTTCGAAATTTTCTTTTTCAATAAAAAAATGACAATGAGAATTTTTTGTTTTAGCTCGAGTCTTGACCGAAATGTAGGAGAAGTAGTCGAATGGCAGCTCGTCAGTGCTCTGATTCAATAGGCCGCAGTTAAATCTAACAATTAGATTGACATAGCTAGGCGAGTGGATTTTTTCCTCCATTTCATAGCTACATATTAGGAGATTAAGCTCACCTGAGTAGAACTTGCGCAAAATGTCCTCTTGCTTGTAGCAGTCCGGTCCCTGATTGTCAGATTCTGTTTTAACCCCAGAGGGTCCAATTATGTAATTTGGATACAAGTAGCCCAGACCAGGATCCTCTTTGGACAGCTTTTTGAGCAAAAGACTAAGCGACGTGGCCACTTGTTTATTCTGAACTAATATCAAGCAGCAAAGCTCGTCCGGATGGATCCTACTAGAGCTCAGACTGGACTCTCGTAAAAGATCAATTAGAGCTCGCACCTTGGGTGTTGTGAATAAGTGTAAAAAAATTTCCATCGGGTCATCGCTGGTTGCCGATTGATGCTTACAATTTACAAATTGTTTGATGCACATTTCGCGCAGTTCTCGCAGAACTGTTGAAGTATACTTCAGACACAGCACCTGATGAGTGGACGGATTTTCCAGAATTCTGTAAGAAAAACTTTGGCCTTCAACAAACAATTGCTCAATAGTTGGAGCCAAATTTTCGCACGAGTTTAATTTGCGGTCAGCTGTTTCTATGTAGTGTGCCAATTTGTCCAATTGACATATAAATGGCAGCAATGACTTTGCCAAGCACCAGATGCCAACCTCGTTCAGTAAATAGACACATTCGTTCAGAACTCTGACACAAAGCAAATTTATATAAGACTGTATGTCTTTAAAATTGACAGTGCTCAACAAATTTGCCACCGAAAATTTGTTCATTTCTTCCAAATAAAGATAGGAGTTTTTTATTTTTTCTCTAAGTTTAGACTCAAAATTATCGCCATTTTTCAAGTTTACACTATCGCATATCTGAGCACACTCGGCTGGCTCGACACCATTAAACAAATTGTCCGTATCGAGCAAATCGGTTGCTGTCTCAACAAAGTCAGCGAAAAAAATATCTTTTAGATGATCCAAATGCTGCTTTATGCCATCTGGTTCAGTTGATTTGTTTATTTCCAATGAACCAAAGCCCACAATAATAGGCCTGCTGCACCTAGATTTAAAGAAGTCTAGAACTTTTTTATAAGCATTGTTGTGATAAGCTGCGGACACTTCTTCAAAGATAGCCAAGGCCAATTCGTTTGGTCGAATGAAGCCCTTCTTCAGCCATGTTTCAAGCACACACACATTCATAATCAAAATTTCAGCCTCTTTTTTCAATTTTTTCAGCGAGTTGGTGTCAAAATTGTTCATTAGATAGGACTCAATGCCGGCAATTTTCAAGCTTGTGTGCCGGTTGATCAACTCCACGTACTTACTCGTTTCGGAGCCCATGTCAGTGACTAAAATAATAAATTTTTTAATATCACATTCATACTCTATTTCACTTAGACGAACATGGAATTCTTTTAGGATGATTAGTTTCAGGTAGTTTTTCCAATCTTTATTTCTCATAAAAATTAAAAAATTTTTCATATTTGTATCAGAGTTGGTCAAGTTTTTGACATAAAAATCAATTAACTGAACTTGATAGGGCTGTGGTGTGAAACGATCGCGAAGAATGTCCATATCCCATGGCATTAGCTTGGTCTTGCGGTATCTGATGCGTTCGCTTTTCTGATTTTCACTCGATTTAGACGAGTTATTTTTGCTTTTTGAGTGTGACGACCTCTGACTGGGAGACGGATGTTTTGATTTTGTTTCTTGGTGGACATTTTTTGTCTTTTCAAAGGTGAAATTGTCAAAAATCGAATCGTCAAAATGATCCATTTGAAGTAAAATTTAGATAAAAATTGAATACTGTTTTTTATGATTTAAAAAAAATACTGTTTTTAAACTTATAAATGACAAGTTTGAAATTTAATGAAATTAATTATTATTTTTGTTTTTTTTTTGAATATTGGTTTTGATAGTTTACATGAAAATACTCTAAATTTTGATCTAAATGTAAAGTTTTATCTGACGATGTTTGTTCGATTGACTGCAGAACAAGGAACCAAATCAGAAAAATTTGTTGAATTCAATTTTTTTTTAATCTACTTATCTCTAAAAGAGATATTAATAAATAAATCCTAGTTAGGCGGGGAATTTATACACTAGGAAATTTTACTTATTCACATTTTTTAAATTTTATGAAAATTTGATATTACAAAGTAAATTTTTTTTTCAATTTTTGGACCTTGACCATAACTTTAAAAAAAATGTGGTAATTTCAATGATAGTGGTTTGGTGAACAAAACTGATCACTAAATTGATGGTCACACAATAACTAATCAAAAATAAAAAAAAAATTAGAGGAAATTGTCAAAGGAAAAAAATTGTGATTAATACTTTTATTTTTATCATCAATTTTTATAATTATGTGATCAGAGTGAACAAACTAAGAAAACATTGATTAAGTCATCAAAAAATAAAATACTTGATCAACAATTCTCTCTTTGTTTAAACTATGATCAAAATGGCCATGAATTGAATCAACTTTTTTTGAAATAATCAACTCGGCAGTCCAAGTTTTAATGAGAGTCAAAATTAACGGGTATAGAATAAAAAAATTTTTATTTAACAAAGACTTTAAATTTTTTTTTTAAATTATAACTGAACCCTCCTATTTTTAAAAAATAATATCAGTTAAGATGTCTAACTCCATGACGGCGTATGATATTGAGCCTAGAACGAACAGTTTTAGCATGTTCTTGTACAACCTTTAGGTCCATATTGCTCAGACAAGTGCGAATCTTGTTTTCGAGTTGCTTAAGATTTTTGGCCTTCCAATTACCATCATAAACTTTCAAATTTCCCCAGAAATCTTCGATTGGTCGTGCTTTTGATATGTTTACTGGATTCACTTCTTTGGCAACATACCTTATATTTTTATCTAACCTATAATTCTGTATCATATTAATTAAAATAAAATATTACATTTTTTAATAGTTTGAATTAAAATAAAATAAAATAATCTAAAATAAAGTGTAAAAGAGAATAGAAAAATTAAATAAATTAAAATGAGTAATTTAAGGTGCTACATCTATAAGTATTGAAAGTTCCAGGAAGGAAAGACGAAATAGTAACGTGGGAATGAATCAAGACATAGAAAAATAGAAAAACGTAAAAAATTACATCATAGAAAAAAAAACGTAGAATTTAATTACAGTAGTGATTTGATAATAGAATCGATGATAAATTTACGTAATTTTACGCAAAAATACGCAATAATACGTAAATCTTTAAAACAAGAATTGTAATAATAGTAAATTAACTAAAATTTACGTAAATAGAAGTAAAATTACCAATTTTTACGTTAAATTATGTAAAATCCAAAAATGCCAAAAAAATCTCAAATTTTGCTGTTTTTCCTAAAATTTAAAAAAAAAACGATTTCGACTCCTATTTTTTTTTAATTTAATTTTTTACCATTTTTTACGTAAAAACTGGTAAAACTTTACAGCGAAATTTTGGTATTATATGGTAAAAAAAGAAAAAAATCTAAAAAACAAAAAAGAGACTGATCTTTCATTTTTTACTGAGAGCGAAGAAGAGATACAAAAAAAAAAATTGCAAAAAAGAAAACAAAAGATGAAGAGACTGAAATGATAGCTGTAGTTAATGATATACCAAATTGTAAACTTCCATTTCACCACTTGCATCAAGTATCCTCAAGCGTAGATGTTTCTAAAATAATATAAAAGATAGATAAAGATGATGTATACCAGATATTTAATTTATTTAAACCTCGTATTTTAATTTTTTTTTAAATATTATTAGCTAGATCAAGATACAGTAGTTCGTTTTGTATTAGAAGAAAATTGTTAGCATTTGTTTGCCAATGCTATTATCAGCAGTGACAAAATTTTATGGTCCCAAAGAAAAAATTATGATATTAGTCAAAATTTTAGATGACGTTTATATTTGTATTATATTTGAGGATACGGTACTTTTTTAAAGTAGTTTTTTGATTTTAGAATGCTATAAAAAGTTATAGTAAGGTGAGAAAATAATTTCATAAATTTTTTAGATAGATAGATATTTAGTTTTAAAGAGATGAACTCTCAAGGTTGTTCCGAAGCAAGGCCTCATACAATCTATCTTTTTTTTGTATGAAGAGGAGAGAGGCTCGGAGGTCTAAATTTTTTAGGAATTGCAAGAGTTAATTTATAACTAAGACGCCCGGGGGTTTTTTCAAACCACTTTTTTATATTTAAAAGTTAATAATTGCTTAAAAAAATAATATTTTTGAATCTTTTTTTTAACCCTAATTTAAAATTTTATTTTAACTTTGACTTTAATTTTAAAAATAATAAATTTTAAAAAATTACATTAGAAAAAAAATATATACATAAACGCCCGAAGGGGGTTTTTTAAGCCCCTATTTGAAATTAAATATTTAAGATTTCTTTTTAATTATTCTCATATGTTAATTATAAGATAAATAAATAAAAATAAAATGTCAAAGCGAGCTTCAGCTAAACTTGCCTTGGAACAGCTAACCAAATCTAATGATGC
Source organism: Brachionus manjavacas (assembly GCA_019054805.1). Classification (NCBI taxonomy): domain Eukaryota; kingdom Metazoa; phylum Rotifera; class Eurotatoria; order Ploima; family Brachionidae; genus Brachionus; species Brachionus manjavacas. The sequence continues at coordinate 6,459,262 of JAHQIY010000003.1, read as the reverse complement.
TGATTCATATCCTTCAGAGGAGTCTGATTATGAAGAAGAAACCTTTAAATCTGAAACATATCTTTTGAGTTGTCAGATTCTACAAATGATGAATCCTCTTTGTCAAAAGTGTTTTGAAAAAGGAGATAGATTTTGACTAATATTAAATTTTTTTTTTATAATTTTATTTTTTTTGTAATTGAATTTATAATTTTTGCATTTAATTAATTAATTTGCTATATGAATGAAAAATTATGCTATTTTTTTTGTAATAATGTAATAAATAAATTAAGCATAACATATTTAAAAAAAAAATGTCTTTAACATGAGGTTAAAATGCATTTTAATTGAAGGATTTAATGAGGAGTTTTTAAAACCCCACCGGGCGTTCTAGTGTTATATTTGGACCACTCACCATCGAATTTCACAAAATTATATGCTGCAAAAAATAACATACATGTGTAAAGAAGTGAATCCAGCAAGTTTACCGGAAGCAAGACTAATTTGAGATTTTTGGAAAAAAAAAAAAAAAACAAGACTAGCATTTACCTAGGCAAAATGTATCCAAAGGTTGTAAAAGATCTTATGATCACCGATATAATTCCTCATATAGATTTAATCCCTAAATTGATATAAATTTTTCTAATAACAGTATTCGTTTACAATTAAAAAAATCAATTAATTTTTTTTGAGTAAAAATTGGAAAGTTTAAGAAAGAAATACCTGAGAAAGAATGGATGGGTAACTTAAAGGAGGAATGCGAGATATCTGGAATTTTTTAAATTTAATATGTGCACTTTGGCCAACTTGGTCTTTGCTATAGAACTTATAATTTACTAATTCTGATCATTACTTATTGGTTTTCCATGTTCATTCTTTTTATGCAGGCTTAAATTATTTAAAAACTATGAATCAAAAAAATTAGAAATTTTTTATTTTTTTAAATGCTTTTTTATTAAAATAAAAATTGAATTGAAAAAAAATTGGAAATTATTAGATCTGAAAAGCACTAAAAAATTTTTTTTATTGAGTCAATTACCATTGTTTTCATTTGTTAAATGCTATTAAAAAATCATCTTTTAATTTTCTTCATTTAGATTTTTTTTTTGATTTTCTTGAACTATTTTTTAAAATTGACATCAGCCGACGGACAGATTCTTTAAAATTCTTATCCATAAAATAATTAATGAAAAATTGAGTCACACAAACCAAATTATTCATTATCAAAAAAATCCAGAATAAATGATTTAAGTGTTGATTTATATCCTCAAACGTTACAATTGAATTTTTGAAGTAAAAAAAACTGTTTAGTTTTTTATAACTGAGAATAAAATTAGGAATTCTCGATATTATTATCAATGAGCTGTTAAGGAAAACAAGAAATAAACTCTGATAAATGAATTTTTTGGATTTTTTTGATTTTCTATAGATTCCTAATTTATTTTTAAAATTATATCGATAGATAAAAATAATCAGTTTTAAATCTATTAAAAGAACTGTCAAAACGAAAAATAATTGAAGCAAGTCCTGTGAAATGTTTATTTTAAGTTTTAATGAATCGAACCAGTCGATTAAATATGGTTTGAAAAGTATCAGACCTATTAAATCAAAGTTTAAAAAAACAGCAATAAAAATAATTATTGGTAGCATAATAGAATAACTTTTGTTCAAAATGAAATAAACTTTGCAATATTTCTGATTTGTAATAAACAAATACCTGTCTAAAATCATCAAATAAGTGGCCAACAAGGAACAACTTATCGAAAAATAAGTTAAAAAATTAATAAATCTATATTTGATAAGAATTAAAATCATGTTATCAAAACGAAAATCCATGTCACAAGATAAATCTTCTGGTAAGGTCACTAAGTCTGATGAAAATTTACAAACAAAATTAAAAGCAAGAGTTAACATTAATATTATTTGAAAAAAGAGTTGAATCTTTAAATAATCATATATTTTTTCCTTTAAATTTCCAATGAGTAATGACAAAAAGCTAATACTTATAAGAGGAAGTCCTACCATAAAAATGACCATCATTATCAAAACTTCCAATATAATGAATGGACAAGTTGTTTTGTAATTCACGTCACAATTAAAAAAGTATTCCGATCTATCGAAATTTAATATTCCACAATTTGTCATCTTTTGGCTAAAATTGCACCTATCTACTTGGTGTTCAAAATTATCGAAGCAATTCGATACTGAATCAGTACTCATTGAAATAAATATCTGATCTGATTTAAAAAAGGATTCAAATTTATAGTTTAATAAAAGCCAAATTAGTGAGCATGTGCATGTCAAATTTTTTTTCGAATTAATTATCGGAAAAACCATATTTTTATGTGGAAAATGTACAAATTTACAGAAATCATCATCAGGATAAGTATAGTTTTTGTTTAGATCGTTTAAAATTAGATAAATTCTAGAGACATAATATCCACTAGATTTTTTCAAGCTCAAACCAACACAGTCGCTTAAATTGTTAATAAAAGAATGAATATTTAAATTTTGTAACCATTTTTTATTTGAATTTTGCCAAAAGTCTTTAAAGTTTTCCACTTCGAATTTCAATTGTTCCAAACTTGAAACATAAGTAAAGGCATCTTCATCAATATCATCAAAAGATGAATTAAAAAATGAAACTTTTCTTGTATTAGAGTGAATTAAAAAATTAAAAAAATTTCTTTTAAGACTTCCAACAAAGCCATTAACTTCTATTTGATCGATTTTTGTATTTGAATAATAGTCAAGATATTCTTGGATTGATAGCTGCAAAAAAATTGGGAAATCATTAAAAAGATTTAATTTTAAAATTTCAATGTTCGAAGAATAAAATATCAATGGACACAGAGTCTTTGGGTATGTAACATTTTTCAAGACAACTGATGATTTGCGATGTTTTGAGTACTCAATTTTATTAAGAACAAATTTAATTAAATTCAAACAAAGCTCTTTATTTATCAAGCTTGTGCCATTAAAATATATTTCGAGATGACTATCATGAATTTCATTAATTAATCTCATTATAGGAAAAGAATTGCTCATGTGAAATTTAGACGCATTTTTGATAACTAAATTCGAATTAGAATATTTTGATAAATCTGTAATTTTTCCGATAAATAGCTGATGATGTGATAAATTTATAGTTACATTCTCATAAAGCGTTAGATGATCGAGAAATTCTTGATCCAAAATCACATCATTCTCATAAAAACATTGCAATTGATTCACTCCATTTAATGTACATTTTGTTTCGGCACTTACTATACAAAGAAGTACGAAAAAATCTATTAAATTCATCTATCAAATCAGAATAAAAAATATAAAATAAAATTGTTTTAGAAAAGCCTTTTTGATTTTAATTAAAATATATCTTATCAATAATGCATCAGAGCTTTATTCAGTTCCTCCATTGAAAATTAAACCAAAATTCTAATGTTTTGCCAATTCGAAATTTTATTTAATTAAATATTGAAAATTTTAAAAAAGAAAAATTTAGCGTCAAAAAAATTTTATATCTCTTTTTAACTTATACTTATTAGATATTCTTTTTCAAATTGATTTCAAATAATGAAAGAGATTTTTTATTAAATAAAAAAAGAGATTTTTTTGCAAAATTGGAAATGCATAATTTTAATAAAATTTCCTAAGTACTGAATTAAAACCTAATTGGGGATAAACGTATTTTCACGTTCTTTTTGGGTATATTATTATTATTTACTTCATTAGACACCTCAAAGGCGATGAAGTAGTAGTAAACTGCAATATATGCAGATGCTTATACTGCTGTTTACTATATTGCGCATAATTTCGCCTTACCCTAAAATGACCATTGCAGGCGTTGCCTTGAGCCATTCCAAAAATTTCCAGGTCTATAAATGCTTTGAAACTATTGACTGACTTCGCATTAACCGCATTTGATTCCATGCCTCGACAACTCTGTTCATTAAGAAATTGTAGCGATACCGTCCTCTTTTGTTAATTTCACTTTCCAACTTTTTATCATTTAATCTTCTAAAATTTAGAGTCAAACTTTTAGCATAATTCACATCATTTACCAATTCTATATTCTCAACCTTGTGCACAATCTTATACATTTGAAGTCTTACTTCATAAGGTTTCTCTTTAACTGATTTAACCAATTTGGTTGCTCTCTTCTGAACCTTATCAAGTATATTTATGTCCGTTGTAAACGAAGGCTACCAAACACTAACTGCATATTCAAGATGAGGGTGAACCAGCCCCTTGTAAAGTGGCCCAATCTTTTCACTCTTTATTTGACCCAAAACGCTATTTGCCTTTGCATCCGCTGCGTAACATTGCTTGTTCCATTTTAAATCATTTGAAATAAAGTAAAAAAAAAAGAAAAAAATTTGATAGTATAATTTATATCAATTAAAATTTTTTTATAATAAATATGAATTTTAGAATACTTGTTTTGGTTCAAATTTAAAAAAAAACGTCTTAAATACAAAGTAACAATGATACCTGTAATTAAAACTCATAAATCAAGGTCTACATGTTTAATTAGATTTTGAATTCAATTCAAAGTTATATTATAAAAAAATAAAATTATTAGAATTCTCCTGATAAATTATTTTGACCCTCTTTCTTTTTTCAAATAAAATAAAAAATATTTGTGATTTTTTTCTTCAAATAAATTCTAAAGAAAATACAATTAACCTTAAAAAGAGCTTTAAAAATTTAAATATTAATTGATTTTTTAAAAGGGTATTTATTACCATTTGAATTAAAATTCCTTACTAAATAATTATCGTCTTATTCCAAAATTTTGAAGAAAATTAAATTCGAAGCACAAAAATTCAAAAATTTGATCATTTCAATAAATTTAAAGATAATTAGAAATTAAAAAACGAAATAAGCAGCAAAACAACAAACTAAATTTTCCTTTATTTTAGCAAAAACATAAAAAATATAATAACATAATAATTTAATTGTATTTTAAATTCTTATTTCAATTTGTCCATGGGACTTTAATTAAATAAATAAAAACTCCTTTTTGACTTTTGATAGAAGATTTAAAATAAGAAAATTAATTTAATATGATTAAAATTTTTAATTTAAAAAATGCTTTTTAATAGTAAAATTTTCTATAGAATTGAATGCTACATAAATTTAGCTAGGATTTATTGGATGTCAAAAAAGCTAACTCGTGTTACACGTGTAACAAAAATAAAATAAATAAGATAATGAAAAAGACAATAAAAATATTATTTTTTTTTTTATAAAAATATAAGTTTAAGACAAAAAAATAAATTTTTAACAAAAAAAAAATACAAAAAAATTATTGTTGCACCAAAGTATTTTGTTTTTGGAATACGATTTATTTATTCATTATTTATTTATTTGTTTTATTTGTGCCGAGCTAAAGCTCTTTCAGATTAAAAAAAAATAAATTAAATAAAAATAAAAAATAAGACAAAATAAAATAAAAATGTAAAGAAAAACGATGATGATGATAAACGTCTTTATTTAAATAAATAAATAAATATTGGCTCGAGCTTTCGCTCCTTTGCCAAGCTTAAATAAAATGTTTCAAAAAAACAAAAATAAGAAATATAAAATAAAATTATTAAATACGAAAAAAAAAGAAAATAGAACATAAAAAAAAAAACGGAATATTTACAAAAAAATAAAAAATAAAAAAGTAAGATTTTTTTTTTTGTTTTTTTTTTTTTTTTTTTTTTTTTTTAATTACAAAAACGAACGTTTTTAAAGAAAAACGAATACGATTTTAGAATTTAAGGAAAAATTTTTTCAATTAAATCGTCCCGTATCTTCTTGATTAGACAATCGTTTTTCAATGAGCTCTTCTTCATCTATCAAATGATCTTCATTGCTTGTTAAATTTTGCGGTTTCAAGACTTTATAAAACCTATCCAAGCGTTTTATTAAAACATCTTTTTTTCCGATTTCTGGCATAATTCTTGAAGCTGTTTTAATGAATATGCCGAATAACTGTTAATTTATAACATTTTGATGTGTGAGTTAAACTCGAGCTAGTTTCTTGTTCGATTGGGTCAATTCTTACTTTATTGATAAGCTCAATCAAATGCGCTTTTGAATCAGAAAAAGGCCATTAACTTTATTAATTAAAGAATTTCGGTTAACTTATTTTTAATTTTTTTGCGGTGTTTTTATATCCATTAAATTATCGGATAATCCGATAAAAGCAAAAAAAGAGCACTAAATATAAAAAAAAGTTGACAGTAAACTAGGACATTTAAGGTAAATGTGAATGACCATTTGAGCGAAGAATATCAAATAACTGCAGGTGTTCCTCAAGGCTCAGTAATTAGTCCTCTTTTATTTAGTATATACATTAATGACATCCCTAAAAGAAACAAAACAAATAATGAATACTCTCTGCTTTTTGCAGATGATCTAGTTACATTCTTCATTTATAACAAAAAAGGGAACCTAGAAAATAAGATCAATAAATACCTCAACGAATTAGAACAATGGCTTATTAAGTGGAAAATGAAGATATCGGTTGAAAAGTCGTGTTCATTAGTCTTTTCTAGGTACAAAAAAGAGAGTGATAATCTTAACTTAAAAATTTATGGAAACAGAATAGAGAGACAAAAAGAAATCAAGTTTCTTGGTATTAAATTTGATTCTAAATTAAACTTTAATATACTGGTAGATGAAATTAAAGAGCGCTGCAATAAAAGGCTAAATATTATTAAGATATTGTCAAACAAAAAATGGGGTCTTAATCAGAACACACTAGGAAATCTATATAAATCTTTAGTCGGATCAATTTTAGACTATTCTTTTCCTTGCTTGAATTCATTTTCAGAAAATAATATCAAAAAACTACAAGCAATTCAGAATACAGCAGTCAGATCTATTCTTAAGTTAAAATATGATACTCCCTCCAACATCGTACATCATGAGGCTTTTAATAAACTAAAATTACTAACAGTCTCGAATCGGCTTTTTGAATTGAGTGAGAGATATGTTGGGGCAGGACTGAGTCATTCTATTCCATTGGTTGTAAGACTGGTGAAGGAATACAAAGAAGGTTTCGAATCAAGATATATTGACTACCCAACTCCATTGTGTAATTGCTACCTTACTATTTCTTCTTTTTTCCTGAAACTTGAACTATTTAAACATGAGCCACATGTAACAATCTTTTCCAATTTTATATATTCTTAATTTTCATTTATTTAGCTTATTTACTTTTTTTTAATTCTTTTTTTTTTTTTTTTTTTTTTTTTTTTATCTTATTTGATTTACTTTAATTTTATTTTTATTTTATTTTTTTAATTTTTAACTTATTCTGAAGGAGCTCTAGCTCGGTACAGAAAACAAATAAATAAATAAATAAATAACTAGAACAATGGCTTATTAAATGGAAAATGAAGATATCAGTTGAAAAGTCGTGTTCAGTTGTCTTCTCTAGGTACAAAAAATTAACTTAGATAATTTTAAAAACTTAAAAATTTATGGAAACAGAATAATGAGCCAAAAAGAAATCAAGTTTTTTGGGATAAAATTTGATTCCAAATTAAATTTTAATAAATTAGTAGACGAAATTAAAGAACGCTGCAACAAAAGGCTTAATATTATTAAGATATTGTCAAATAAAAAATGGGGTCTTACTCAAAACACACTAGGAAATTTATATATCTTAAGTCGGATCAATTTTAGGCTATTCTTTTCCTTGCTTGAATTCATTTTCAGAAAAAAATATCAAAAAACTACAAGCAATTGAGAATACAGTACTAAGATCCATCCTTAAGTTAAAATATGATACTCCCTCCAACATCGTGCATCATGAAGCTTTTAATAAACTTAAATTACTAACAGTCTCGAATCGGCTTTTTGAGTTGAGTGAGAGATATGTTGGGACAGGACTGAGTCATTCTTTTCCATTGGTTGTAAGACTGGTGGAGGAATACAAAGAAGGTTTCGAATCGAGATATATTGAATTCCCAACTCCATTGTGTAATTGCTACCTTACTATTTCCTCCTTTTTTCCTGAAATCTGAGATATCTAAACATGTGCCACATGTAACAATCTATGTCTTCTAAACTTCATTTTTTTGGCTTATTTACTTTATTTTGATTTTTTTTTTTATCATTTTATTAGCTTTAATTTTATTTTGATTTTGATTTTGATTTTTTTTTAATTTATTCTGAAGGAGACCTAGCTCGGTACAGAAAATAAATAAAAAATAAAAAATAATTTTTAATTATCTTATTTATTATTTATTATTATTTATTTGTTTTATCTGTGCCGAGCTTAAGCTCCTTCAGATTAAAAAAAAAATTAAATAAAAATGTAAAGAAAAATTAAAAATAAGTTAAAATATAACAAAAAGACAATTAAAAATTTATAAATTGTGGTGACATGTGCAAAGAATTTAAGTATTGAACTGTTCAGGAAAGAAAGAAGAAATAGTAAGATAGCAATTACACAATGGAGTCGGGTATTGAACACACCTTGATTCAAAACCCGCTTTATATTCATCAACCAGCTTGACAACCAATGGGGCAGAATGACGCAGTTCTCCCGCTACATATCTTTCGCTCAATTCAAAAAGTCGATTCCAGAGAGTTAAGAGTTTAAGTTTATTCAGGAGCTCATGATGCACAATATTGGAAGGAGTATAATATTTAAGTTTAAGTATATAACGAACTGCTAAGTTTTGTAAAACTTGAATTTTTTAATGTTTGTCTCTGAAAATGATTTTAGACACGGAAAATAGTAATCAATTATAGATCCGATTAAAGATTTATATAGGTTTCCTAGTGTGCAATAATTAAGCCCCCACTTTTTGTTTGACAATATTTTTATTAAGTTCAACCGTGAACTACAACGCTGTTTTATTTCATCAACCATTGGGTAAAATAAACTCTTAATATATTTTTTAGACTCTGGATTAGATCCTTTTTAGACTCTAGCACATTTAAGGTAATGACCACCTGAGGTTTTCTTAAATAAGAAAACGGGATGTTTTTTATTTTTTTAAAAACAGGATAGATTTCTTAAATAAGAGAATGGGATAATTTTCCACGGGATAATATTTTGGGGATAAAAAAAAACGGGATGATTTTACTATTTACCGTTATACTTTGCAAAATTAAACAAAAACCCAATTAACTTAGATAATTTTAAAAACTTAAAGAAAAAAACCTTTTTCTATAAATTAATCTTTTCCAATAAACTTTACTTCCGCTACTGTTTGATCAATTACAGTACATCCTAAAACTAACTTCAATGCTTTCTTTTCTTTTCCTCTTCCTTTCCTCTAAGAAAAAAGAAGGAAAAAGAAGGAAGAGGAAAGGAAAAGGAAAGGAAAGAAATCGATGAAGTTAGTTTTAGGATGTACTGTAAAAGATTACTAAAATTTTTTGTTTATAACTAAATAAGTTAATATTAAATTAAAAATCTGATAATGATTATCTTGCGAGAAATTAATAGGTCAGTCAATTTTCTATACTCATTTTTTTTTGAAAAGAATCAATTTTTAATTAGAATCCCAGGAGTTTGGGTGATGATAATTAATCTTTTAAATTATTTATCTTTCAAAACTCTAAATTAATTTAAAAAAAAGGTTGTTTGGTGAATGCAAACAATTTCAAAACTTATTTAACTTTTTTCGAGACTGTTTTATTTTTATTAGTTACTAAGCTCTTTTCAACAAAAGCCATGCACTGAATAAGAAATCAAGATTCCACATGCTTTTTATGCACAAGACTATTTCTAATCATGGCAATGTACATACTTAATAAAAATAAATTCAACCTTTACAGAAATCATCATCAAGATCCCCATATCAACAATACATTTAAAAAATTCAAATTTTTAATTGCTTTTTCTAAAGTCTCATTCAAGTACCGATTTGGAAAAAATTATAATTTTTCTAATTTCTCACAAATAACTTTTTATTTTTTAGCAAAATTTAAATTCTTTATTTGAGCACATTTTTTCAAATTTTATTTTAACTAAAAATTAATTCTGAAAATTCCATTATTTAGATTTAAAAATAACTAACCAGGATCAAAATGGTACATTTCTATCAACTAAATGATTGAAAAATCTAATTATATTTAAATTCTAAAGCAACCACAAATCATTTTACTCAAAGAAGGCACTGACTCCTCTCAAGGCAAACCTCAAATCATCACCAACATAAATGCCTGTTGCGCCATCGCCGAGTCAGTACGCTCAACCTTGGGTCCCAGAGGCATGGACAAATTGGTTGTCGATTCTAAAAGTAAATCAAAAAAAAAAATTAAATCTTTTTCTCATTGTGCTCTTGAAGATAAAACAACCATATCGAATGACGGTGCCACGATCATGCACTTATTGGAAGTTGTTCACCCAGCTGGCAAAACTCTAGTCGATATAGCCAAATCACAAGATGCTGAAGTGGGTGATGGTACCACCAGTGTAGTTCTCTTGGCCACTGAAATATTAAAAAATTGCAAGCATTTTATTGAAGAAGGAGTTCATCCGCAAGTTATCATAAAGTCATTGAGATTGGGAACAAAAATGGCAGTGGATAAAATACGGGAAATATCGGTCAAAATAAACAAAGAGAATAAAGAAGAACAACGCAGTCTATTGACCAAGTGTGCTGCTACTACTCTCAGTTCGAAATTAGTCGCTCATAGCAAAGACTTTTTTGCCAACATGGTCGTAGATGCTGTCATGCTTCTTGATGAATATCTGCCATTGAACATGATAGGAATCAAGAAAGTAACAGGTGGTGCTCTTGAAGACTCTCGTTTGGTGGCTGGTGTGGCATTTAAGAAGACATTTTCTTACGCTGGATTCGAAATGCAGCCTAAAAAATACGAAAACCCTCTTATCGCTTTGCTTAACATTGAGCTTGAACTAAAAGCCGAAAGAGACAATGCTGAGATCAGAGTTGAAAGTGTTGAAGAATACCAGAACATAGTTGATGCCGAATGGCAAATTTTGTATGACAAACTTGAGAAAATATACAAAAGTGGCGCCAAAGTTGTTCTAAGTCGACTTCCAATTGGTGACGTAGCCACACAATATTTTGCCGACAGAGACCTTTTCTGTGCCGGTCGAGTTACAGAGGAAGATTTGAAGAGAACAATGAAAGCGTGTGGTGGCGCTATTCAATCCACTGTCGAAAATTTGGACCGTAGCGTGCTCGGTTCAAGTGCTATGTTCGAGGAGATGCAAATAGGAGGAGAAAGATACAATTTGTTCACCGGGTGTCCGCAGGCCAAGACTTGCACTTTCATTTTGAGAGGAGGTGCCGAGCAATTTATTGAAGAAACTGAGAGATCTTTGCACGATGCCATCATGATCGTGAGACGTGCAGTCAAAAACGATGCCATTGTTGCTGGCGGAGGTGCTATTGAAATGGAGATTTCAAAATATCTAAGAGATTATTCGAAAACCATTGCTGGCAAAGAGCAAATGATTATTTCAGCATTGGCTCGCGCATTTGAAGTTATTCCTAGACAGTTGTGTGAAAACGCCGGTTTTGACGCGACCGACATTTTGAACAAACTTCGCCAAAAGCACTCCGAAGGTGGTACTTGGTTCGGTGTTGACATAAACAGAGAGGACATTGAAGACAATTTTGCTGCAACTGTTTGGGAACCAGCTGTAGTCAAGATCAACTCAATAACTGCTGCTTCCGAGGCTGCCTGTCTCATTTTAAGCATTGATGAGACAATCAAAGCTCCAAGAGCTAATCAAGGAGACTCAGTTGGCAACAGACCATATCCTGGAGGCGGAAGAGGAAGACCTATGTGAAAATTTAGAAAATTTTTAATTGTCTTTCTTTTATTTTTCGTTTGATTTGAAAAATCAAAAATATTTTTTATATGGATTTTTTTGCCAAAATAATAACCACCATTATCGAATGCAATATTATCAAGAAAAAATTTTTTTCTCTATAAATTATTTAAAATCGTCAATAAAAGATCACATTATCATTCATTTTAAATATTATTTTGCTTTAAAACAGTCAAAAGATTTATATTCCAAGCCCTTTAATTTTTTATAGTCTTAATTTTTTGGTTTGCCATTTTGTAGGCAAATAAATTAGGTTTATTCGGAAGTCGACACAGAGGATTGATAGAAAAGTGAATAAAATTTTTTGATGATCCTATTGAAAAAAGTACCATGCAAATTGAACCATATTAATAATGATACTAGTTAGGAGGGTACCAATATATTGTCAAAAAATGTTTTGTAAAAAGATTTAAAAAAAAAATTAAAATTTTTAAAAAAAAAGTAAAAAAATAAAATTTCATTTTTAATTTATTATTTACATTTGTTTTTTGTTTACCTTTCGAATCATTTTTAAATGCAAAAATTGTGTTGTTATTTTAAAATAAATTAGCAAAAAAAATTGGTACTTTACTAATATTTACATTAGTTTTGAAAATATGAGAAAAAATTAGATATTATTACATTAAATTGTGTAAATTTACGTAAAAAGATGTAGAAAAATTTAATAAAGTGTAGTTTTTTTGTTTCAAAAATTGTTTTATAAAATTCAAATATTAGTGAATTTTTAACTTGATTTAATAGATTCAACAATATTTTGTTAGCGGCTTATCACAGTAATGAGAAGCTGGAATGCTACACAGTCTCTCTGGAGAAAATAATAATTAAAAGTCCTTAGTTTAAGTGTTAGTAACTTAATTGTTGCTAGTAGTTGTTACTTCATTAATAAAATAAAATAGAATAAATACAAAATGTTGCTAAGCCTAATTTATAACTGATAAGAAATACTCTTCGTATAAATGGACCAAGACTTTTGGATAAATGTGTGTGTGTTCTTAAACTTGAATTTTGATAAGACATTTAAATAAATTCTTCAAAACAGCACTTTTCACTCTTTTATTATGAGCACTAACAAGTCGTTGACCGCACGTCAACAATTTTATTCTTTCTCAATTTCGGAAGTTGGATTAAGTTTTCCATTATTCATGCGAGTATTATTTATTTATTGAATTTAATTAACCTCCTTTAAAAAAAAAAAATGAAAAAAAGAAAGTAAAAAAGGAACATTAGTTCGAAAATTGAAAAAGGCATGAAAGTTAGAAAGCAAGATAATTTGGACCAAAATTCATGAATTTCTTTTATTTTGAATTATCTCGTTTAGGAGAGTTCTCTTGGATAGTTTAAAAGATAGACTGTGCTATAAAAAAGAATAATGAATCTAATTGATTCATACTTTATTTATCTAAATTCCCATAAAATGATTCCCTATTTTTTTCACAGTAATTTGGTTCTGGAAAGTTGATTAACATAATTTCGCATTTTCAAAGTGTCATAAAAATCTTGTTATGTAAAAATACGAAAAGGCCTTGAAATACCTAGTTTATGGGTTAGACAAATGAAAATAAAGATCTGGTTCCTTTGCTGTTAAGATACAACAATTAAAAATGGTTTCTACTTGTAAATTCTATAATTTTTAATTGCTATTTGTCAATTCAGTGGTAAATAAAAATAAAAATAGATTTTATGTAACATAAGAATAAAAATAAAAATTTTTAAAAGCAGACACTCAAAATTTAAACTTTAGGGACAAACAATTTTTTGCTCTTTGTTAAATAGATAAATAAAAATAAAAACCAATTTTTAATTACAAAATACATTTCGAAAATTTTTCTTTTTTTCTTGGTTTTTTATTCGACTGGGAACAATCATTTTCGTATTTTATAAATCATTTTTGAAATTGGCAATTCGAATTACAGAGCGAATTTTTATAAATATTTAAAAAAAAAAACTTTTAATAATATTTAATTTCTTATTTATATGGTAGAGTATTTATAAAATAAAAAAAAAAGTTTTTTTTCTAGAATGGCAATGTTTTTTTAATTAAAAAATGGCAATGAAAGAATATCTACTAATGTTAGTGTTGTTAACAATTATTTCTTTGGTTCTCAAATCACAAATTGGAAAGATGAAAATAAAAGAGCTAAAGAATACTCAAAAATATATCCAATTCCAATGTACCAGTTCGGATGTGTGTGGAGGATGGGCAGATAGATTAAAGGGTCTTTTGTCAACTTACGCTTTCTCTCTAATTGCTAATCGAAAGTTTTTAATCAAAATGACAAAAAATTGTGATCTAAAGAATGTATTAGAACCAAATGAAGTAAATTGGGATTTTTCTCAGCTTTCAAAGAAAAATTCAATTTCCAGTAAAGTTGTTGATTATAACTGGAATTTTGGTTTAAATGGCAAATTCAAAAAAGAAAAAAATCTTTCAGATTTGACAAATCACAGTTTAATAAGCATAAAAGGAGCCTTCATGTTTTCTGATCCTTTATCCGAAAATCCTAATTTCAAAAAAACCATAACGGAACTTGGATACAACCAGTCTGAATTTAAGATAGCTTATCTTTTGAGAAAATTGTACAAAAAGCTGTTCAAGTTAAATAAACGCCTACAAGTTAAACATGATTTGTTTTTAAAGAAATTGAAACCTTCAAATAAAACAAAAGTAATATGTGCTCAAGTTAGAATGGGTGATCCAGGTCATGTTGGACAAGCAGATCAAAATGCATCCATGAGTTTTTGGTATTTTATCAACAACACTTTTTTAAGTGCATCTGAAAATTATTCAATATTTGTTACTGCAGATAGGGAAGAAGTAAAATTAGAGGCAAAACATTTTTTCAAGTTTCAAAATGTTGTTTACAATGAACAATCAAGTTATCATGTAGAAAAAAAATCAGAATCATGTGATGGCTTAGAAAATGTGATATTTGATTTTCATTTAATGCAGCATTGTGATATTGGGGTTGTGAGTCATTCTGGTTTTGGTATTATGTCAATGTGGAACCGTCCAGACCCATTCAAGGATTTATATGTTTACACAAAGGAAAACCAGACTGCTTTTAAAAAAAGTTATTGGAATAGAAAAAAATTAACATTTTTAAGATATAATAACTTATCAAGTATTTATTTTACTTGAATCCAGATTGTGATTAACTAAACTAGAAATAAAATTAATTAACCATTAAAATTATTTTTTCTTACTTTTTACTATTATTATTAAATAAATGAATTCAATGTGTATATTTCTAACCTGAAATCAATCGGTCTGTTAACACAATGAGATAAGAATACTAATTTTATTCTGGTTTTTTAGCAAATTTTTATTTCTTAATATTTTATTATAGAGAATATATTTTAAGAGAATTATAGAACAGTATATCTTGAATTTTTTACTTAATAAAAAATAAAATTTCTGTGATATAGAAGCAATTTTTTTATATTGTTTTGTAAATTTTTAAAAAAGAAAATAAAGTACCAATCAATGATTCTAATTACTTGTTTCGTGGGATTGTGAGTTTTTTCAATTTGATCGATTCAATTCAGAAAAATTTGAATTATTTTTTTTAACAAAAGAGACAATTAAGTTCTGTAAATCGCTCAATATTTAAGCAACTTTGCTAAATTCGAAATTACACAACTAAAAAACTCTGCGAAGTAATTGCACTGTACTATCATATTTTTGAATATAATAATTAGCTATGTTATTAATAAAAAATAAAAGAGGCAAAAACACTGACAATAGGTGTATTTTTTTTTGATATTAAGAAAAAAAAATAGCAAAATTGTTAAAAGTGATACAAACACAAAATAAAAAATACAAATTTTTTTGAATATAAGATCTAAAGTTAATTTTCAGAAGCAATTAAATAACATTATTCAGTTTATAACAGTAAATAAAGAGAAAGAAAATAGAAAAAATTATATATTTATAAATCTTTATTTTTAATTTAATTATATATTTTTTTCTAAAAATCTCAATTTCTAAAGAGAAGAAGAAATAATTATAAATATTAGAAAAGAAAGTGATAATAAATATTATCATCTTTAAATATTATGAGATTTAAAAATAAAATGAAAAAAAATTTTAAAAATGCAATTTATAATTTTTTATTTCTTTTTTTAACTATAGTTGTTTCATATTATTCAATTTATGGTAAATACATGAAAAATTTTTGTTTTTTTAATTGTATTTGTTACTTTATTTTTTTTGTTATTTTTAATTAAAAATCATTTTTAGATATGTATTTTAAAATTGATTTAAAATCGGTAGGAATAATCAAAAAAAGCAGAGGAGATTCGTACATTCAAGTAAGGAAGGAGAAATTATCTTGCTTGTAACGTTGACATTAGTACCCTTGGGCTTGTCTGTACAATCTTCTCGTTAGACCTATTGATAAATCGGTCATTTTGACATTTAGAGTAGTGTTGGGATCCGTACAAGCGGACACTTAACCGGCCAAAATTTTCAGAAACTGTGACCGTGTCTGCATTAGCCGGACAACCTTTAAGCGGGCGGTTATTTGGCCGGTCAGTCAGGCGATCTAATTTTTGGACCGCCAAAATAAACGCTCAAAATACGGGCGACCAAACCGGCCAACTTTTTGGCTGGCGGTCATTAAATTTATTGTAAAATTTTGAAAAATAAAAAAAATAAAATGAAAAATAAAAAATATTTTTTATCATTTTAATTAGTTATTTTTTTAAAAATTAAAAACATTGTTTCGAAAAAATTATCAATTGTGGCTAACCACCAAAAATTTGGCTGCATTTTTGACCGTCCGTATTTTTAGGCCGTTTTTCAGACCCTTTTTCTTTTTTTGTTGACCGTATTTTTTGGCGGCCAAAAAAATAGACCGGCCAAAATACCGCCCGCCAAAAAATTGTCCGGTTTATTGGTCGCCCGTATTTAGAGCGTTTATTTTGGCGGTCCAAAAATTAGATTGCCTGGCTGACTGGCCAAATGACCGCAAAAACCGTCCGTGTATTGGACCGGTTTGTCTTGACCGTATCCAACACTAATCTAGAGACCGATCTTGGTCAGGCTTATTAAAAAATAAGCGTTAATTAATTACAATAAATGAATGATATTTATTATCGATAAATAAACTATGAAATAGTTTATGTTATTTTATTTGGTTAATTTATTGTTTGTTTATTGATCAGTTATTATCCAAATTAAATTTTTAATTTAATTTAATTAAAATCGTAATTTTTAATTTGAATATCTAAGTTTTAATCGTTTTTCGATTAAAAAACAAAAAAAATTATTTAACAGCATTATTTTAAATTTAGAATATAAAATTTCTTTGACAATTGCGTAAAATCGCTCATCAAAGAAGCATGGTTTACCAGCATCTCCAATTCATCCTTAGCTGACTACTACGCTTACAGAAAAGACAAGTCAACTCACGGTGGCGGTGTCACAATTTAATAATAATAATAATATACCGTATTTCCTCAAATAGAAGAAAGTTCGGTCATCAAAGGATTTCTTCTATTCGAAAATTTTTCACTCCCAAAATGTGACTCAATTAAAAGAAATTAATAGCTATTTTTTTCTTCTATTAAAAACTAGAAAAATGCATGTTTTACATGAGAGATGATTCATAAATTTTCTTTTAAACAAGACACATATTCTCTAGAAAAATAACTCAAATAAAGGAAAATTTTTGACTGAAATGCAAGCAAGTTTCTTCTATTTGTGGTTACTTCTATTTGAGGAAATACGGTAAGCTACGGCCTGCGGAACGAGACTAAAAATTAGTCCCACTATGGTAGCTATCATTTACAGTAATTTTAAAAATAGGAGAAAATTAATGAGAGTTTAGGTAAAAATTCAAGAAAAAATGATAATTGTTAAATAAAAATGTAAATAATTGAATGAAACATTTTTGACCTTGAAAATTAAAAATTAAAGTTCAAATGCTAAAATTAGCAGCCATTTTTGTTTGTCAAATTTTCGTTCTATTAAATTTGGCGTATGAATTTAATCTAATTTAAAAAAAAATAATATAAAAAAGAAATTTTTCAAAATAATTTATTGATTGATTTTTCTATTTACAAAATGTACATTTTTGGTTTTTATTTAGTTATTTTTTAGTTTTTTTTCTTGTTTATTTTTGTTATTTTTTTTGTATTTTTTGTTTTTTTTTGTTTTTTGTTTGTTTTTTGTTTGTTTTTTGTTTGTTTTTTTTTACTATATAATTCTCATAATTAAAAAAAAATTAACAACAAATCTTAAAACATCCATAAACCGTTAAAACAAAAGAAAACATTTTTTGTATTTCTTCCAGAATATTTGTAGTAACGCTAATTATTTTAAAAGAGTTTCTGAGAAATCTTTTAAGATTAATTTTTTTGGAATTGTGCTTTACTACGGCATTGACCCGACACCGATCGTAATTCCAATGTTGATAAAAATAATTGAAGCAAACTTGGCACATTTTAACAATTTAAATCTAAAAAAAGTTTAAATTAGTTTGAGTCATTATTTAAAATAAATTACTGAAAACTTCTTTGTACTTTTCAATTTTACAATTTTCTTTAGCTTTTATATGGTATTTTTTCTAGCTTTTTAAGTAATATCCAATAATTCAGAATTCGTTATTGAATGAAGCTCGAGACAACGCTCAAAAAATTCGTTTCATTTTTTGAATACTAATTTAGCTTTTTATATTTTTATGATTGATTTAAGACCTGACTTTAAGACTTAAAAAGATTTTTTTTTTCACTCTTGAATTTTCTTTAATTCACTAAAAATTAAAGTCGCTGAATTAATAGTCGATATTTTCAAATTTTAAATCTTACAGTTTTGAATAGTGAGATATTGGAATCAAGTCTAACTAATCATGAAAAAACTAATCATTTAAATGTACAAAGCTAAATTTGAATTCAAAATTTCAAACGAATTGTTTGAGCGTTGTCTCGAGCTTGAATTTATAACGAATTGTGTGTTAGTGGATCAACATTTAAAGTTTATTTTACATTTGATTTTTAAAATTAGAATTTTTGTTTAATTTTGTTCGGAGCTATATACTTCAGATTTAAAAAGATATTGGTGTAATCTTTTTAAATCTGAAGCGTATAAATTAAATTATGAAATAAATTAATTAATTAATTTTGTTTTTTTAAAAAACAAGAATCTGCTAGCTTCAAAATGTTTTGAATTTTGAAATTGGTTTCAAAATTTTATGAAAGTTAATGACAGCCCGCCAAAAATTTATACGTATTTTTGGCTGTCCTAAAAAAAGACCGCCTGGTTGACCGGCCTAATGACTGCCAAAAACCGAAAAATAAATTGAAAAAAAATTAAAAGCAAAATTTGTTCATATTTTTTATTTAAAAAAAAAATATTCTTGTAGTTTTTTTTTAAACTCCTATTCCGCTTATGCCAGAAAAAAATTTCATATTCTGGTAGATCTCGACAAGATCATAAATTCTTATTTTACCCACTTAGTCCTTTTAGTGTTAGGTGAAATGCATTAGGAATGCATCCATTTCTAGAGACAAATATTTGTGACGAGACCTGTTTAAAACATATATAACACCGCATTTCAAAAATGAACTATCGGAATGGAACCCATTTCTTCAAAAAAAAGAAAGATCTTCAAAAAATCCGAAATTTCATTTGGAAAAAAACAAGAACTAGGAATTTTTAATTTTTTTTAAAAACCGAATATCTGGTCAGTAACCAAATCCGTAGAATCGGCCGAAACAACTAGCTTTCAAAAATTGACTACACAAATTTGGCAGTGATGGCGCCATTAAAAGACAATTTCGCAAATCATTATGAACAAAAAATTAGCTTCTTTCACTAAGCTTTGTCAGTCCTAATTTCGTCAAGCTCATTTCATAGGACATGTTTCTTAGAGACAAAGGTATTTTTGTCGCCTTCTCTTGCACCTTTTCATACTTGGATTCCAAACCTGCACTGCGTAATCTAGATGAGGTCTTACCATGGATATGTACAATCTTATCCACAGCCTTTCCTCTGTACTTGTAAACGTTCGCTTGAGGATTCCAAGTACCCTACTCGCTTTCGCACAAGCACTTTTCACTTGGTGGGTCCACTTTAAATCTGATGAGACCATCACTCCAAGATCCCTTTCACACTCTGTGGTCGTTAGTAAAACATTCCTGTTGCTTTTTTGTGTATATTTATGCCTTTCATTTAGTCTGCCGTAATGCATTACTTTACATTTGTTAGCACACAGTTCCATACGCCAAACCTCTATCCATTGACATACTGCATTCAGATCTTTCTGTAACATCGCTCTCTCATAAACTTTATTAACTATGCCGAGTATTTCTGAGTCATCTGCATACAATTCCATTCTATTTGAAACGCAGTCAGGAATGTCATTTATGAACAGAAAAAAAGCAGGGGTCCAAGTAAAAACCCATGCGGAACTCCACTTAGTACCCCTGACCATCTGGAAACTCCATCACCAAGAACAACTCGCTGAGTCCTCATAATCAAAAAGCCTTCTAACCACCTTCATATTTTCTCACCTAACCCATAACCACGTAGTTAATAAAGTAGTTGATGCGGTATAGTATCAAAAGCCTTTGATAAGTCTAAAAGTATTTCATCCACACTGTTTACTTTTGCCAACTCAATTGTGATCATATCAAGCGCTTAAAGTAGGTTTGTAACACAACCCTTCTTTGGGACAAATCCATGCTGACTTCCAATTATAAGTTTATTCCCTTGAAAGTAAAACATTTGTTGGTCCCTGACAATACCAGGACCTTGCATGCAACTGAAGTGAGTGATACGGGTCGATAATTAACAGGCTGTAATATATTACCCTTCTTGTAGATCGGCGACACAATTGTTCTTCTTTTGGGATCTTTCCTGTCTCTAATGTTTTTGCGTAAATTATCTTCAAAGGCACTGACATCGTTTTTGCGCAGTTTTTCAGTATCAGTGGATGTATTTCATCATTGCCCATCGATTTATTGCCATCTTATTTCTTTAGTCTCCGATTAATCAGATCCTCGTTAAGCTCTCTCATGGCATTCTCAATTTCGAAATAAGAAGAAGTTCATAAAGGAAAAAAAGGCATAGTATCATTGGGTTCTTTATTAAAGACGGAATGAAACTGATCGTTTAACAACTCAGCAATCAATTTTTTTTGTCACTCGTTACTTCACCCTCTTTTGTTCTTAACAATCTTATCTCTTTCTTTTCTCCCATTTTGCATCTTACTTAAGCATAAATTAGTTTTGGATCACTTTTTGCCTTTTTAGAGAGTCTGTTCTCATAATCCAGTTTCAATTTTGCATACCAAGCTGGGTGCTTCAGTTTTATCACTCTATTCACCTCGTTTTTCATCCATGTTTTGCACTTTTGCAAATTCTTTCTTTTTTTTGGTACATGTTTCTCACATTGTCGCAGATACTCATTCAGAAAACTTGCATAACATTCATAAATATTCCGTCCGAGAAATTCATTTTTCCATTCCACTGTTTTCCATTCAATTAGTAAATAAATGTATTAAAAAAATACACCATTTTGTGAATGAGACTATAGACTTTCAGAATATACACATATTAATTAAGTTATGTCATTTAGAACATGAAATATTTTAGCTCAACTTTTTTTTTCAATCTTTGAGTAGGTAGGGAAACAAAAAAAATTTTACCACACCAAAAAAGTTTTTCTTTTTAATCATTCAGATTAATATTTTAAAGTCAGACTTGGAAATTCAGATAATACTGTAGCTTTGCAACTCGCGAAAATTAATTTTTCATTCTAATTTAATTTTATACAATTCAAACAGTTTTAGTTAATTTATGAAATCAAAATAAAACGCTTACAAAAATTTATAGAAAAGAAAACTTTTATGAATCTTCTTTTGAAAATTACTGAAAAATTAAAAAAACATTAAAAAATTGTAGTTAAAAAACCTCTAGCTTTCTAGCATTTTTAAAATTGAACTAAATTTGAGACTTGTATCATTTATAATTCGATTTCATGAATAACTCATTGATTCCAAATTTATGCTTTCATCAAAATTTAAAACATAGATTTAATTTAAATTTTTTCTTTAATTTTTTATCTTTAATTAAAAAAGATATCATCGACAATGTTTTATAAAATAATAAAAATTAAGCTTAAAATCATTCATTTAATAAAAATTTTATTTCATACAAATCAATTTTGAAAAACTTATGAAGAATATTCAAAAGAACGATGATTTTTTTGAATATTTTTGGAGATTCTAATTTCTTTTGAAAAAAATTCAAATTTATAAATCTAGTGATCACACTTATTGCTATACCCCTATATTTCTTACTGTATATGTTTGAAAAATTTAACTTTTCAAGCAATTATTTCTACTAAGCTTTCCTGTTCAAATATACAGTATTTAAATAATAGTAATTGAAATTTTATAAAGTTCAAATTTTTCAAAAATGCTCAAAAATCTTTTGCTGCTAGTTTCAATACTTGGTAAATTTTATCGGCTTATGTTGAAATAACTTTAAATCAATCAAATTTTAGCCATTGCGTCAACTGTAAATTCCATCTCAATATCCAAGTCTATTTTTGAAGATGAATGTAATATAGAATTTTATTTACGATAACTTGAATTTATGTATAATAAAAATTTAAGTTGAGGCACAGATAAAGGACATGGAACAGAAATTAAATGAAAATATACAATTTCAAATTAAGGCTAGCAATTTAATGAGCCAGAAATTAATAAATGAATCGATTGCTAATGTCATTCACAATCAAGAACTAATTAACGAAACAATTTCGTCGATAGATCAACGTACCTACAATGAGACAAGTTTTTTGACTGTGAATGGAATACCCGTATTCTACAATGGAAAAAATTTTATCAATTCTTTGTTTCTGGAAAAGCTTGACCAAAATGCTACTGAAACCGCATGGTTCATTTTGAGAAATTCATTCGAAACAACTTTGGAAAACTTGAAAATCACTGAAATAAATTTGAAAAATTCTCTCTTAAATTTTTTATAAATGAAATGTACAAAATTATCGATTAGTATTTTTTGTATTTTTTTTATAAATTTATTTGAATCTATTAATAATTAAAAAAATTGTGTTAATAAACTTTTTGAGTTAATTTTTTTATTTTTTATTATCGCC
The DNA here is from genome assembly GCA_019054805.1 of Brachionus manjavacas. NCBI lineage: Eukaryota > Metazoa > Rotifera > Eurotatoria > Ploima > Brachionidae > Brachionus > Brachionus manjavacas. The sequence goes on along the minus strand of JAHQIY010000003.1, from coordinate 6,436,334 downwards.
GAGCTAGGCGTAATTTTTTGAATAAATTTTCGTATTTTTTTCTTATTATTAATCTTGTTGTTTTAAATCAGACTAATGTCTGATTTAGTGTGGTATTGAAATATTGCTAAAATGATTACAATTGTGAGAAAAATCAGAGTATGAGTAAATACACCATTTTATTTCTTTAAACCTTATTAAAGAAATTTTCTAATTTTTTCAAAATTAGATACATAATTTTTTCTATTTTTATCTCAAAAAAATTCAATATAATCTAAAAAAATACTAGATTTAAATATAGAAATGTTAATCAAGTAAAATATAGTAGAATCAATTTTTTATTTTCTTAAATTTCAAATTAGTCACTCAGATGAATTATTTTTTAGATAAAGACAAATAAGAATATTATAAAGTTACAATCTTTTCTGAACTTTTTGAACTTTTTATTCGTTCTTAATTAAACGGTTTTTAACGACCTTAAAAAACTTTTCAGTTTAACCCAAAACCGATCCCTAAAATGAGACCTTGCTTCAACCTTTCTTCGTTAATACTTTTTACTGGTTATGGACAATATATTAAAAAGGAATCATAATTTCAAAATGGATAGGAGCCTGACTTATGAATTAAACTAATGAACCCATTTTTTTTGTTAAAGATGTGGACAATAGATTGGGCTTTAAAACTATAGGAATGGTAAAACCTACCGTTAATCCTTGCAAATTATCCCGTGCGTCTGGCGTATAAAGTCCAGTACCTAAGACTCGGTTTCAACCCAATTTTTTTTAAATTTCAATTAAAAAAAAATTGGCTTATAAATTAAAAACAAATCTTATAATTATCAAAATATAATTTCAAATATGATTTCAACTGTTACCACAGTCTGCTTTTTCTGTAATTTATATTTTAAATAATTTATATTTAATTTCTTTTTCTGTATTTTTAGAACGAAAATATTAAAAAATAAATATAATAATTATAAGCTTTCAATCGAAATAAATGGTGACAATTGAAAAAAAGATTGCGAACAAGTTAACTGCTCAAATTTGGAAAAATTAAGGGATCAATCAAAAAAGCCCCTCTTTACAAATGTTCATACAAGTAAGCAAATCAAGTGCGTTTCAGAATCCGACGATTCACAAACAGCAGAATCGAAAAAACTAAAAGATCAAGCTAATGATGAAGAAAAATGTGTCCTTAATGACGTATTTCAAGACAACAATTTAGGACCTACATTAAATGAAAACAATACCTATTTAATACAAAAACAGTCAAACTCAAATATAAAATAAAGAAAAATCTATCAAGTCAATCTTCTTTTAAGAACAGGTAAGTAATTACACATTGGACTTCATTTACCTAGTAGGCTTAATCTCTTAGGCAATTTTTTAGCTCAAAAATGTCCCAACATTGTTTTGCTCAATGAATTTAAATAGATTTGAGTGAGGCAAATATTTACCTTGATTTTCAAAATTATCAGTTCGCAACAAAACCACGCAACAAGTATGGAGGAGGAGTTACTAATTTAATTAAAGAAGGAATTGAATTTACACAAGATTTTTCTTTGTTTTCCAGTCTTCCCCCGAGCATTGTTTTTCTGATAATTGAACATAGGAAAGTAAGAAGAAACTTCCTAAAAACTCGCTGTCAAAAGCTCAAGCAAAAATTTAATCGAGTTAAAGGCATCTTTAAAAGAATTCTGGAATCAGTATTGGTTTGATTTTATCGAGAAGTTGGGAAAAAAACCCACTGACAAGTAGACCTTTTTGGAAAAAAATAAATAAATTTAGAACAAAAAAAGGATCAAATTTAATCCCAAATTTGATTTTAAATAACAAGGAATTCAAAACTAATGAAGCAAAGGGAAAATACTTCGGAGAACTCTTATTTTCAATATTTAGTCCTAATTCTGATCTAATTGATACTGAGAAATGAGACTTAATTCTAACTCTGAATTCTTTAGAATAACCAGTGTGATATTATTGATCCAATTTGATTAAATGAATTAATTATGGCTTTAAAAAGATTCAAAAATGATGCGACATTAGGACCTGACTAAATTAATAATATAATGTTAAAAAACTTACCTAAAAATTTATTAATAGAAATCACAGAACTTTTTAACTTATCTCTTCGAGAAGGTTGAGTTCCGAAAGTGTGGAAAACTTCGAACATTACTATGCTTCAAAAAAAGGCCTCTTTACAAGATTTTTTCAATTATAGCTTGAAGAGTTGTTTAGGAAAGTTACTGGAAAGAATAGTTTATTCAAGATTATACAATTTTTTGGAACAAAATTCACTTCTTATCCAGGAGCAGTCTGGATTTAGGAAACACCGGCTAATATCAGATAATCTATTCTTTTCAATTCAAAAAATTGTGAAATAATTTAATAGAAAAAAAGAGTATGTGGCCTTTTTTTTGATATTTCAAGAGCCTTCGATAGGGTTTGGCTTGAAGGTTTACTTTTTAAATTGATTAAAATGAATCCACCTCATTACTTGAATAACTGGATTAGATCCTTTTTAGATACCAGGACATTAAAGGTAAATGTGAATGACCACCTGAGCGAAGAATACCAAGCAACTGCATGTGTCCCTTAAGGCTCAGTAATCAGTCCTCTTTTATTTAGTATCTCCATTAATAGCATCCCCAAAAGAAACAAAACAAATAATGAATACTCTCTGCCTTTCGCAGATGATCTAGTTACATTTTTCATTTACCGCAAAAAGGGGAACCTAGAAAATAAGATTAATAAATACACCAACGAACTAGAACAATGGCTTATTAAGTGGAAAATGAGAATATCAGTTGAAAAGTCGTATTCAGTAGTTTTTTCTAGGTACAAAAAAGAGAGAGATAATCTTAACTTAAAAATTTATGGAAATTGAAAAGTGAGCCAAATAGAAATCAAGTTTCTTGGTATTAAATTTGATTCTAAGCTAAATTTAATATACTGATAGAAGAAACTAACGAAATTAAAGAACATGCAATAAAAGGCTAAATATTATTAAGATATTGTCAAACAGAAAATGGGGTCTTAATCAAAACAGAGATCGATTAAATATAACCCATTAATTGTTTGAATAGAATATTATAACTTGATTTTTAAAAAAAAGCGAAATATCTTTTAAATGCCTACAAACTTCACCGAAAAAAAAAGCGGTGAAGATTATTTTTATTTTAAGTTAGTTTCTTCCTTCCTATCTTTTTCATAATTGTCCCTATTCTATCCTTGTGGATAATGGGGAGGCACTCATCTCCTTTTCAAGTACCTTTTTGAGCAACGGCTCCGATCTGACACAGAGGCTACTGCATCGAGTTGATCATCTACACCGCAAATATTACCCAGTCGAAACTGGTCCCCCTATTTTTGTGATGAAAGAGGTTTAAACATTCGCCCCATATTGCAGAGATATTTTGAAGATTTTTTTTACCCTCAGCGGGTTTTGAACCCTCGATCCTCTGCTTGCATGACTAACACTCGGCTATACGGGCTTTGTTGGGTAAATTTAGACATATTAAAATAAAAAAAACACTGCTATTTTAAATATATTGATGCCATCAGCCACACAAAGGTAAATAGTTAAATAAAAAGTTAAATTTGATTGTATATTCATTGAAATTTTTATTAAAAATTACCCATTTGACCGGTCAACCAGGCGTTCTATTTTTAAATATTACTTTTAAAAAAATTTCTGTTTTGTTTTAGTACAGATAAAATTTATTAATCAGTCAACACAAAAAACTTTCACTTAAATAAGCTATTTTATCGTATCTTTTCTTATTTGCGATTGAAAAACTATTTCTTCTTTCCTTCTTTCGTGATCTATCCAATATTTAAAACATTTATGGCTGTAATGCCTTTATTTACTAATCCGATAAGTAAATAAAGGCATTACACTTTTTAAATCTGAAGTATATAGCTCCGAACAAACATAAACAAAAATTCTAATTTTAATAATCGAAAGTAAAATAAACATTATATGTTGAGTCTAAATTAAATTTTAAAAATGAAAATAATAACTGAATAATTAATTTTTTTAGCCATGTATAAGGATTTGAAAAATTTGTGAAACAAAACACTCAAAAGTCTTTTGCGTTTTATAGAATCATGCTATCATGAGAATTATGAAGCTGATTGTTATACCTTAAAAATTAAGTTGCTTTGAAATTTTATAATTTTTGAAAATTTTTTGAAAATCAATTCATAAAATATGCAAGAGATATGATCAATTGAAAATCATCCCTGACTTTCCTAGGAAGGGTCGTAACCCTATTTTCTAAATGTTTAAACACCCGATCATATAAAATTTCAAATTTTTTTTTTAAAATCGTTGCATTTTTCGGTGTTGCGATTTTTGTTTAAACGTTTTTCTTTTTTTTGTTTATTTTTATTTTTCTATTAACTTATTTCAGCTTTGTACTGTATTTGTACAGAATTTGGTTAAATTCGGTTATTTAAGGTTTTACCAATTAACAAAATCTATAAAATTTAATCAAAAATGATGAAAAATTTAATTAAGAAAATTGATATTTAATTTTATTTTATTTGGGTTTGATTTGTAATAGATTAGGATAATTGGTTAGTACCTTTTTATTGAAAGTTTGAGACCAATTTTGTCAGCTAAATTCTTTATTCTCAAAGATCAAAATAAAAAAAAATTGGACTAAAATGACAATCCGTTCATTTGTTTATTTAATTAGATTAATTTGAACCCAAACTCCAATTCAAATTTCTAATAGTTGTCCTATCAAACATTTTCAGATATTTCATTACCAAAAGAAATTCCATACATTCATATGGACTTATCATGATTCAAATGTCTAAATTAAGTTTTAAGAATGATAATAATAACTTTATAATCAAATTTTTTAGCATGTATAAGAAATTGGAAAAATTTGCTAAACGAAAATTCACTCAAAAGTCTTTTTTCCCTTTAATCACCAATTGATGGCATCCGGTTTTGTAAAATCATGCTATCAAGAGAATTATCAATTTAATTAGTGGTATTGTGTTGTTTTTTATTTAACTTTTTAATAAAAACTCTGAAAAATTAAAATGTTTACTTTTCTTTAGCAAGACTTGAAATCATCTGTGATTTTTGGTTAAAAATCTTATAAATTTTGCAAATATTATCCCTTTATCAAATATTTGATATCTAAAATTTTTAAAAAAAAGTAAGTTAGTTAATGCATGAGACAAATAGGTTAATCTAAACCTAGCTGTTGTAATTCATCAAACATTTTCAGATATTTCATTCCCAAAAGAAATTCCATACATTCGTTTGGACTTATCATATTTCAAATGTTTGATGAGATTTGATTAAGGAAATGTACTTGGAACAAGCAGTCTTAGATTCAAGCACGAATTACAAATTAGAGTAGTTGATTCTAATATTGTTAAAATATTTACACGCTTATGAATAAATAAAAGTGACCTTTTTTAGCCAAAAATTTTGGAATAAATTTCTACAGAATTTATAAAAAATTTTTTTACCGAAATCTTTTCCTAAGCTATTTTTCCATATCCGAATCAATTTTTTCATGTTCATTTTTTGTTATGTTTTATCTTAGAGAGGAAGTTATTGACTTTGATATTTATCTTTTATTCAAAATAAATATTTTTATCAATTATTAATGATAATTGTCATGCATTAATAAAAATAAATCATATAAAATCGATTCATTTTTTAAGGTATTTGTTTTAAAATTGTCTATGGAAAAGAAAACTTGAAAAATAAGATTCTGCTAGCCACTATAGAAGTATTTAAGCTTATATCGGTGTAAGGTTAACTTAATTCAAGGAAAGAGGAAATAAAACCATGATCCTAGACTTAATCAAAGGATTACTTAAAATCAAGCAAATTTTAAAAATTTAAAAGAATTGGTATTGAATTTATACTGGACTATTTTGATTCAAATGCCTTAAACTAAAAAATTTACCATAGACAAAACTTTATTTACTGTTGTTATTGTCAATTTGTTTTTTTACTTTTTTGCTGGATTATTATCAATAAATGCATTTTATAAATTAACTGCATTTAGTGTTTATAATCTAGACTATATATTTTTATCAATCTTTATTAAATTAAGTTCTTGATCGGCGCTAGAAATTTATTATACCAAATTCGGGATGTGATAAAGTGCTGTACCGTTATTGTCTTATCACGAATATTTTTTTCAATTGAAAAGTTTAAAAAAGTAAAAATCGTAAATCAAAGATTTGGGATAAAAAAATTACATATTTTATGTTTTTTTTTATTGAATTTATCAGAAAGCAATATTTGATTTTGATTCAATGGATCTTCATAATTTTTGATTTTCATTTTTGATCGGTTTTGTTTTTCTTGTTTTTATCTGGCAAATAATAAAACGTGATATAAACTCAAAATAAAATGTTCTCATGATTAAGCTTACTTGATGATTTTATCTAATAAGTTCTTATTGATTTTAATTTGTTCTAAAAGAGTAGAATTACAGTTCGTGTGAAAAAATAGTAAATTTTATTCTTGGAACGGTTTCATAAAATATCAAATTTTAACAAATCATTAATTTCAAAAATAAGAAATACGCTCATTTTTTTAATTTTTAAGAATTTTCAAAAAAGTTTAAATGAAGCATTCAGTCTATTTTTATAATTTTTTTAATCAAAATAAAAAAAATGTAAATTAGATGGTGAAAAGGATTAAAAGCTGATAATAATGTTTCTTTGGATAAAATGTCAACGAGAATTGATAAGCTTCTGGATATTTTAGTTTAACTGCTTTTACAATTTCTATTTAATTATTTACAAATTTGGATTAAACCTATGATTTATTATAAGGTCATATATTTCTTTTTTTCATTTTTTAAATTTACTAAAAAAAAATCGAGAAAACAAAATTTAAAAAAATAGAGTACTTTTTTAAAATCCTAAAGCTAATGTTAGGATTCAACTAACAAGATTAAAAAAATTTTTAATCCGATAAACAAATTTTTTTCACAAATCTACTTTTTGAGATTTTTTCATCAGACTATTTTAGCATCTCTCTATAGATAAACCACTAAACTTGAAAATAGTTTTTTTTAAATCAATAGTTTTATTAAAAATTCTTAAAATTGTTGGTAATAAATTAGATATAAATAGTAGTAATAGTAGTAAATTTTGTGTGTATGGTCAAACATATTATGATGGATAATGCTCATCTATTTTAAGTAAAATTCCAAAATTACAGTAATTTTTTTAATCTAAAGCCTCCGAATTCGATTCTTTAAGTCTTTATCAGGTCTCATAAAATATATCTTACTTCAAATACTAATTTAGACATCCTCATCATTTTTTATCTACTTTTTGATATTTTTTAATCAAAAGAAATCTTTATCAAATTTTAGAGAGTTCTTGTTAGATAATGTTTTCTAGATTTTTTATTACTTAGTATACATGAGTGATTTTGAATTTTTAGTGTGACATAAGAGCATTATTAAAAGTAGAAATGAGATTAAGTAATGCGATTCAATTTATTTAAAAAAAAAATTTTTTTTCTTGTTAAATAAATTTAAGATTTTATTAAACGAGTCAAGAGACTCGTTCGGTGCTTCTAGTTTTAAGGTATTAACAGTTATTGTGAAAAGGCTTCCTGAATTCTCAAAGTCCCAAGAACACAAAAAAATACTCCAACATCAAATATATATTCAAATATTTATTAATTGTTATTACATCAAATATATATTAATTAAAAAAATGTGTCTCGTTTTAAAAAAAATCGCCAGTCATTTGTCATGTAAAGCATCTATTTTCTTATTTCTAATAGAAGAAAAAAAAAATGGATAAATTTCTTTTATTTGAATCACTTTTATAGAGTAAAAATTTTCGAATAGAAGAAACACTTTGAAGATCGAATTTTCTTTTATTTGGTGAAATAATAATATATGTAATATAATAAATGTTTGCCCATTTGTGAAACAAATAGATTTGTAAACTCTTTTCTACTTTTGTCTTTAATTCTCTGAAAACATCACATTTAGATCTTTTCGAGCATGTTTTGGTTATTTTTCATTTCATAAACCAAATAATAAAATAATGCACTTGATCCAGCGCTACAAATTGAATAAAAAATTAGAAAAATTTTTATTTTACTTTGTGGCAAAAATCTCAAACTTAAATGCTGCATAAAACTTGAAAACTTGATTTTGCTGTGGAACCAAGGCTTATAGCGATATGATATTTGTTGCAAGCACCAAAGTTGTGTATTGATTTATGAGGCTGCAACATCGAATATGGGAAAACGGAATTTATTTCCTTTAGTTTTCATAGTTTATGATAAAAATTTTTTGTTAAATGATAAACCATTTTTTTTTGTTTCATATAATAAGTTCGTATATTTTTAGCAATAAAACAATGTCAGACCATTTTGCAACAAATATTTGATTGAATTAACTAAAAACGATTCAAAAGTGACAAATATTTGGAGAAAAGATACAAAAATCTTGTAGAATATGGGACTCAAATATTTGAGAAAAACCCGATAAACTGAATATTGCATAATTGAATTCGACAAGGCAATAGTCAAATTTAAAATTTCAAAATAATCCATATTAGGTTACATAAAGATCAAATTAAAATTTAAGTTTTCCTCCTTCAAATATGGACGTTAAGTTAACGGTAAACATTTATTTTAGTTAATTAGCGTTTAATGCTATAAATTTGAATCAAATCTCATAAGACTAACCATTAATTTTAAAATCGGTGAGATTTCTTTTTTCTCCCTTTTTTCCTACTAATCTCGTGAAAAATCGACCTTGTTAAAAATGGGTAACTTGAGACGCTTTCTTTTTGATTTTCAAGTTGCATAAAGAATATTTTTTCGTGTCATCTTAATTCAGATTAGCTTTATTTTAAAATTAAAAAAATTAATTTATTTAAATTAGGTTGTAGAATTAATTTTTAATCTTTTGTGCACTGGCACACTTCAATGATATTTTGCCAAAGATCGGGCACAATATGGCTTATTTAAAAACAAGATAAGCTTCTTGAGTTTTAATTAACAAGTGAAACGATTAGCTAGTGAAAGAGTGGCGACGCGTCTTTGCGTGACTCTATCAATTTTGCAAAGATTTGAGCAGAATTTTAAAAAAAGAAGAAAATTTAACAATAGAATGTGAAATTTAAACAAGAATTTTGGCTTCAGATAATTCCAAAATTTAAAGTTTAGTAGGCTATCCGATACTATTGAAATATAAATAGCTTGTCAATTTTTTTTAATAAAAATTTTCATTAAAGGTATTCAATTTTATCTGATATGACCAATAATCGGATATTGCATAATAGTTGACAAGTAACCGAATCCATATCAGTGCTAAATAGATCAAATTTTTTGATTTATTCTTGAGATTAGGCAATTAAAATTAATTTTTGCTCTCAGTATAAAAGCACAATTTGAAATTTTTTTAGTCAAAATATTCTAAAACTTTTTTCTATCAAATAAAAAATCTATCATATGCTTTCAATGTTTAATTTTAGGAACAAAATCAAAAAAATCTTCATGAGAAAATGACCTGTCCGATTGAATTCTGTAAGAAGATGAGCGATAAATCACAATTTTTTTCAACTTTTTTCAACATTGTCGATCTCGTATTTTGATTAATGTGACACACTAACAAGGTTTCCTTAAATATATCATTACTTTATTGTCAACTTGAAACTGATAGTTCGCCTATTGTTTTAGATATTGATTCAAATCCTTTAAATTTTTTTTTGATAAACATTTAATGGTAAGAGATTCTTTTATTTAGAATTAAAATATGCTGATAATTTTTTTTTATTAATTTTATTTTTTTTTTAAACAAAGATCATTCAATTTTAAGTTAAATCAACAGGAAAACATATCCATGTCTAATTGAAAGAAATTTAAAAAAGAACAAATAGTAAATTTAATTATCAAAAAAAATTTTAAAGTTTAATTTTTAAGATTTCATATCTTGCTGTCAAAATCAATGAAAAATTATTTAAATTTTTAACTTTGGGTTTTGTGATAAGCTTTTAGTTTAAGTAAAAAATCGAAAACTTGATAACCTGCAATCACTGATCTTTAGATTATATATATATAACGCAAATTATTTAGCGGGTATTAATGAGCAAAATTAGGTGTTATAAAGTGTCTATTGGGAACATCGTATACAAGGATTGAATAGAACATACATTTTTTAAGGTGGATAATATATAGAAAAATAGAATTTAGAAAAAAAATTGAACGAGTTTATTAATTTCAAATAATCAGATTTTATAAAAAATAAACAAAATAAATTAATTAATATATTCTTTATATATGATTGACAAGAATATTTATTTACATTTATTTATTTATTATGCCTTTAATGAATTTTGTAATTTTAATCTTGTAAGTTAGGTCTAATAAATTATTATTTTTTTTACTCTTTTTAAAAAAATTATAACATTCTATTAAAAATTATTATAAATATTTTCATTTTTTTTAAAAGTGCAAAAAAAAGGGAAAATAATCAGTTTTAGTCAGTTGATTTAAGCTGAAAATAGTTTTATTTAAATCCTGGTGCGTTCTAGTATCAAATATGTCAAGAAATGGTCGTTTTGGAAGTTGTGAGGTTCTTTTCAATTCGATCATTCCAATTCAGTTCTTTGCTAATAACTTTTAAATGAAATGAAATAAATTGGTTCTGAAAAATGTAAAAACCTGAAACAAATTTGTTACACCTCAAGATAAAGTCTGCAATAACTGTGCAAAATATTTGTTTACCTTATTTAAATCATTCTTAATGTAGTGCAAATTGCATAAGTTTGCACGCCATTTTGCAGACTCTATCTGGAGGTGTAACAAACTTGTTGTAGGTTGTGAAATCTTTCAGAACTAGTTTATTACATTCTATTCAAAAGTTATTTGCAAAGAACCAAATTGAAACGAACTTCAAAACCCCGTCGCTTTCAAATTAGGTTCATTGCAAATAACTTAATAATTAAAAAAAAAATTTATTTTGCCTAAAATAGGTGCAACACAGAATTTGCAATTTTTTTTGGAAATTTTTTTTTTATTTTTCAAAAAAAAAAAGAAATATTATGTCAATTTACCCCAGAAATAAAAGTCTAAAATTTAAAAAAAAAAGATTTTTAAAAACCTATTCAACAAAAATCGATTTAAAAGAATAAAAAATTAAGAAAAAAACTTTCCGACCATGTTCTATAAAATATGAGCATTTGGCAGAACGTGACTAATTAATCAACACCGACCCGAGCATTATCCATTAAATTAAACTCCTATTTACTGAATACAAGCTTAGAAAATATTTAAAATATTCTAATGTTTCCTATTCGAAGTTTTTTCCGATAAAATGCGTGTGCCAATTGTACCCTTATAATTAAAAAGGGCTTGTCACCTCATGTTATGAACAAACATTTAAAGTAAATCTATTGATTTGAAATCGATTAAGCACTAAGCAAACACTTATTGCAAATAATTTCCCTAATTAGGCAAAAATAGACTTAGACCAAAAGTAAATGTAAATATTTTTTTAATTAGCTGGCTAATTTAGAGTAAACAGTTGAGGAAACGCGTAAAAGTATGCTCTAAAAGACCCTTTTTTGTTTGGGAGATAACAATTAAATCTGATTAATTAGCAAAAACATTTCATTGTGTTCAGTAGTGAGAAAAAATACGCCTTTATTAGCGTATATATAAAAAACAATTTTTCTTTCTTAATTTCTCACTAAATTAAAAATATAAAAAAAGTAAAAAAATATAAATTTTATTTTTAAGAAAAATTTTTTTGTATTTTGAGAGAAATTTTGCCACTGAACGAAAAAAAATGATGAAAACAATTCATTTCTTAGCTTTGATGGCTGCTTTGGTTCACTGTGCATCAATGTTACCACCGAACACTGAGCACCAAAAGATTTTTAGCCTATCTTCTAATAGCGCACTATCTCTAAATTTATCAAACTCAAATTTAACCAAATCAAAGCGTCAGTTATGTAAGCAAGCCTAAATCTTAATAAAATTTTAAAATTAAATTCTAAATTTTTCAAATTCTATATTTTAGCGGCTTGCTATTCAAATCCATGCAATTACGGCACATGTTATGATGTGGCTTTGGCACAAAAAATGGTGACTGGGTTCTATTGTGTTTGCTCGGCTGGCTACACAGGCACACAGTGTGAAAAAGAAGTTAATGAATGCTCATCAAATCCGTGTCAAAATGGAGCCCAATGCTTGGATCTGGTCGGATCATTTTTTTGCTCATGCCCCACCGGTTACAACGGAGTCCTATGCGAAAAACGTAAATTCTTATTATTGCTGACAATTTTATTTCTAATTTTGAATGTATTAGAAACCATTACCAAAATTTGTCCGGAAAACGCCTGCGGTGATGGCGAGTGTGTCTTGACCACCCATCCAACTCATCAGTACGCTTGTAAATGCAAAGACAACTCGTACAAATTCGAGCCATGCTCATGTAATTTAAAAATTACCAAAAATAGATAATTTTATATATTTTATTTTGTTCAGCCACCAACAGTGTGAATAAGTGCACTTCTCAACCATGTGGATCAAATCTATGCATTGAAGCACCGAATTCGCCGTCTGGCTTTGTTTGCCAATGCGGACCAGATGACTTTAGAACCTCTAGCTGTGAATGTAATGAAGAAAATTATCTAATAAAATAGATTATCAATTTTTTTCAAGCATTAATTGTGACTGAGAGCTGTAAAATAAATTCGTGTCTCAATGGTGGTACTTGTGTTCCTTACAGTGCCCAAGAACTCTGGTGCAACCCGATTCAAACAGGACAAACTTGCTGTCAATGTGTCACTGGCTATACTGGATATAGATGTGAAACTGGTAATTTTTGGCCATTTTTTGTTGAAAATTTTTGAAAAATTTATCGAAGAAATAAATGAATGTGTTTCAAATCCGTGCAAAAACGGAGGAATTTGTGAAAATTTGGTCAATTTTTACAAATGTACCTGTCCTTCAGGCTACACCGGAACCAATTGTGAACGTAAATTGATATAATATACTAAAAAAAGCTCTTTATTTAGATATTAATAATTTTAGAAGCTCAAGGCTGTGCAAATAATCCATGTAAATTCGGTGGCACTTGCACTCTTGCCCCAAATGGTTCTGAAAAATGTCAATGTAAAGATGGCTTTACTGGAACTTATTGTGAAATTGGTATGCAAATTCGTCTATTAAATATACTTTTTTCCCTATTTCTCACTACATTTTTTAAATTTTGTTATAAAGATATAAACGAGTGTTTGTCATCGCCGTGTCAAAATGGAGGTACTTGCATCGATTTGGAAAATAGCTATGCTTGCTATTGTCCAGATGGTTATTTCAGACCGACATTTTGTCCTGCATCTTCATTCACAGCTATACCAACACGAAGTAATGTTCACTACCTTTTTTTAGACAAAGAATATCCTCTTAGTAGAATAGAATCTTTCTAGTTTCATAGAAAAAAACCTTTCATTACTATAGTTATAGCATCTATTTTGACTGCTTAAACATTAAAATCAACCAGGTATTACAATCGCCACTACAACAATAGCTACAACCACAACTCCAGTCACTGTTCCATACAATTACCAATTTTCAACATCAACAATCACTCCACTTTTAAATCAAATAGTTACTCCATGTCAACAAAACATTTGCTTCAATGGTGGATCGTGTTACATAGTTTCTCAAAGTGGTTTTATTTGTGTATGCCCAATCGGATTTAGTGGAGACATGTGTCAATTTTGTATGAATCAATTATACCATAAATATTTCCATTTTTCGTTTCATTTTCTTTTTCTTCCTGTTTTCATACTGAAATTTTTTTTTTAAATTAAATCAACATTTTAGAGCCGGCAAATACTCTACCGGACTTGTGCCCAAATCAGAGCATCTGTCAAAATCAAGGTGTTTGTCGTATAGTCGGCAGCACTTTTATATGCGTTTGTCCTGAAGGATACTTTGGTAGTTTGTGTGAATTAAAGGGTAAATAGGTTAAAAAGAAATTAAAATTATTCGATAAGGATTTTTAACTTTACAGACCTACAAATATCCATCCTGTCGTCTTCATTTTTGACTACCTGTATTCCTAATCCATGTAAAAACCATGCTACTTGCATTAATTATGACTCAGGAGAGTTTTATGGCTGTCTTTGTCAAATTGGCTACAGCGGAAAATATTGTGAAGTAGCTTCTGGTATAAAATGCTAAAGCTTAGCGTTAAAAAAATGGGGTCATTTAAAATTTTTTTTTAAAGAAAATGAAGTTATCTTAGTTGATCCCTGTGATCCCAATCCTTGTTTTAATGGAGGATCTTGTATTCTAAGTCATAATGGAGAGTTTGCCGGTTGCTTTTGCAATACATCCGAATTTTCTGGACCTTACTGTCAAAATTTTAGTCGTAAGATACCACTGCCCGCTTTCTCTTTGCTTTGCTTTCGCTCTATCTACAATCTTTATCTGAAAAATCGTAATTGTTTTTATTTCCAAGCTTCTACAACTACTACAATTGCTTCGACAACAACAACAACCTGCTCTCCTAACCCATGCTTCAATGGTGGTGTGTGCAACAGCCAAGGCTGTATCTGTCCATCAGGCTATTCGGGTCAATTCTGCGAAACATTGACAAGTAACTCTTTTTTTTTCTGCAAAATTAATTTTTTTAGGAGGGTTCAGGTTTAAAAAAAAAAAATTAATTTTTAAAAAACTTAGCCGCCGATCTATGTAGGAATATTAAATGTCAAAACGGTGGAGTATGTAATGTAGTTTTAAGAGGCTCAGCGCCAACAGCCGAATGTTGGTGCCTGAAAAATTATGCTGGTTTCTATTGTGAAATTTCGATTTTAACCGGTAGGGCTTATGAGGCTAAGCTTATCGGATTAACTTGCTTTAATTGCTTATAATTTGGGAAAGCAAATTATTATCCCAAAAATTGGAATTAATATTTTACCTTTAGATTCAAACCGCTGCAGCGAGATTAAGTGTCTGAATAATGGAACATGCTCTGAGACACTGACTGGTGTTACTCCATCTGCTTATTGCAATTGCAAACCTGGTTTTACTGGTCCAAGATGTGAGACTGAATATTTCCGATGCACTCAAGATGGTATCTTTACTGACATCTATGGATGTACAAGCGGAAGATATTTGGAATGTGTTTACTTTGGTCAATCGTCTGTGGGCTTAAGTAATGGTATTTTATTCAGAAGGGACTGTCCTCCCGGTCTGAGATTCAACCCAAATTTTGGCTATTGTGACTATGCTACCAATTTTAAGTGTCCAGGCGAATAAATCTGAGGGGTTAATTAAATTGTTAGTTTTAATTTTGCCACATGTTGGTATAATTCAAAAACAACAATTAAAAACAAATGTTAAATGATTCAAAAACTATTTATGATGTAAAGATTAGTTAATGAGTTTTTTAAACTTTAGCGCCTTATAATCGTTTTTCTTCTGTTATTTGAATAATATTGTTAAATTAATGACATTCCACTTTTATGGTCGTTTTAAGATAATTTACATTCAACAAGTAGTTGTTCTTGTTTTTTTAATTATTTATTTTTTGTTAACTTATCAAAAACTTTTACTCTAATAAAATAAAAAAAAAATTATTATACAAACTTTTTATTAAAAAAATTGACATTCAGATAATTAATTAAATAAAACGAAAAAACCCGTTTATTAATTTAAAACGTTTTTTTTTTCAATTCACCACTTAAAATCATTTTCTTTGAGCAATGAAATAAATTCAATAAATTACGCTAATCCTAAAATGCTAAGTCTTTTAACAAAAGTATTTTTGAAAAATACCAACTTTGAAATTCTTGATTTGATAAAATAAATGAGTTTCGAGTTCTCAGTAATCAGGATATGATCAGTGACCATTTTCCAATCGAAACTTCCATAGCTTTCGATTACTAATTAACTGTGAAATCCCTATCAAAAAAGCTTAATTATAAAAAAGCCAATTGGCATTTATTTCGTGAAGTTTTAAATATCCCAACACATTTCTTAGTGGCTTCTGCAGGGACGATTGACGAACAAAACGAAACAATTACCAAAAAAATATTGGCAACTGCACAAAAAGTATACCTTTTCAGTCTCAAAAAGTTTTCAAGAGCAGTCTACCTCCTTATATTGTAGATTTGATTAAAGAACGAAGGAAAATAAGAAGATATTTTCAAAAAACTCTTTGTCAAATGACCAAACAAAGATATAGTCATTTAACATTGGAAATTAAAATTAGCCTGAAAAAATTTTGGAATCAAAATTGTTTTGATTTTATTAAAAAAAATGGGGAAAAACCCCTTATCAAGCAGGCCATTCTGGAAAAAAATAAATAAGTTTAGATCAAAAAAAGGATCAAATTTAATCCCAACTCTAACTCTTAACAACCTTGATTTCAAAACAGATAATGAAAAAGGGAAATTATTTGGAAGAATATTATCTTCAACATTCAGTCTTTCTTTTGACCTGGAAAACACTGGAAAAGATACATAGATAACTCATTTTAATGAAAAATACTTTGAGAATAATAGTCAGCTAGTATTCAACGAACCGATTAGCCTTAATGAAATGATTATGGCATTAAAAAGGTTAAAGGGAGAAGTAGCTTGCGGACCTGGCCTTATCCACAATTTAATGTTTAAAAAACCTCCCCTTAAATTTATTAAAAGAAATCGATCTTTTTAATCTTAGTCTCCAAGAAGGTACAGTTCCTAAAGCTTGGTAAAGTGCCAATATCACAATGATACGTAAGAAATCTTCTCCTATGCAAGACCCATCCAATTATCGACCCATAACTGCTTGAACGTATTATTTTTTCAAGGTTATATGATTTCTTGGAAAAAAATTCTTTGCTAATTCAGGAACAATTTGGTTTTAGGAAACATCGAAGAAACGCAGATAATTTAGTTTTCCTTATCCAAAAAGGGTTGAATCTTTTAATAGAAAGAAAAAAGCATGTTGCTTATTTTTTGACATTTCTAAAAGTTTCGACAAAGTTTGGCATGAAGGTATAATCTATAAACTGATTAAAGTAAATATACCTGCCTACTTAATTTTTTGGATTAAATCATTTTTTAACTGTAAAACATTTAAAATAAATATAAATGATCACGTTAGTGATGAATTTAAAATATCTGATGGCGTTCCTCAAGGATCAGTTATTAGTCCTTTATTATCAATGATATTCCTAAAAGAAATAAATCTAATAAAAAATTTTTCACTTCTTTATGCAGACGATCTTGTGACTATTTTTATTTATAAAAAAATGGAAATATAGAATGAAAGATGAATAAGTACTTGGTTGAATTAGAACAGTGGCTTGTCGAGTGGAAAATGAAGATTTCGGTTGAAAAGCCTTGCTCAATGAAAAACAACAAAGAAAGTTCTATGTTTAATTTAAGGATTTATGGGAAAAGAATCGAAAGCTTAAAAGAAATAAAGTTCTAGGTATAAAATTTAAATCCAAATTAACCTTTTCTTCAATCAAAGATTAAATTTAAAAAACATTGCAATTCAAGGCTAATTTTAATAAAAATCTTGTCGAATAAAAAATGAGGCCTTGACTAAAACACTTTAGGAAACCTTTACAAGTCTTTGATTGTATCTATTCTAGATTATTGTTTTCCTTGTCTGAACTCACTTTCAGAAACTATTATCAGAAGTTTAGAAGAAATCCAAAATTCAGTAGTTCGTTTTATACTAAAACTAAGTTATGATACTCCCCCAAACATGTTACATAATGAGGCATATAATAAACTTAAATTGCTAAAAGTCTAAAATCGACTATTTGAATTGAGTGAGAGATATGTAAGGGCAGGATTGAGCCATTCTGTTCCATTAAATGTTTAACTGATGGAAGAATATAAAAAAAGGTTTCAAATCAAGATACATCGAGTACCCAACTCCTTTGTGAAGATATTCAAAGAATCACCTGAAAAAGTGAAGATTGTGTTTGACTAATTTGAGAAATATTTGTAGCCTTTAAATCATCGAAATTTGGGATGGGAATGGGTCATTACTTTTATAGTTTCAACGTTTGAAATCCACTCAATTAATAAAAAATATTTCATGCTAAAAAGCTTGTCAAACATTTCTTGATTTGAAGAAAAAACTAAAAAAGCCTTTTTATTTATTATATTTATTTTATGTTCTTATTTATAATTAAAATACTCACATAAGGTTACTTGAAGATATCGGGCATAATTGTTTTTTTGACAAAATTCACTTAATAACCCCTTTATTAATTTAAAACGTTTTTTTTTTTCAATCCACCACTTAAAATCATTTTCTTTGAGCAATGAAATAAATTCAATAAATTACGCTAATCCTAAAATGCTAAGTCTTTTTACTAAAGTATCTATGAAAAATACCAATTTATTCCAAAGATTCAACTCAAAATGCATTCATTTAAAATTTTTTGGTTAATTTTTTGATAGTGAATCATCTAACGTATGCTTTTGAAAAGCTAAGGTCAGTTTTAAAAAAAGTTATTTTAATTAATTCCTATGCACTTAAATTAATCCAAACATAAGGGTTGATCTTTCGAAATTGAAACTAACAAATCTTAATTAGGAAAATATCAAAAAAAAAATCAAGTGTTTCATTTTTTTTGTCAAAATGTCTTAAATTTGTTCAATTATTGAATGATTACAAATCTTGACGTTGAACTCATCATGAATTTTTGGATTCCTAATTCATAATATTTAGCTTTGTTGACTTATGAAAAAATTGAAAATTTCTTTAAAAAAATTTTAAATTTTATATGATTTATTAAATGAGATTAAATGGCGGTTTTTGTCTTATTTAAAAACAATTCGTCATTTAGAAAAGTGAAAATCCAGCTGAGCCACTACAAGGAGAGCATGAGCTAATTGGAGGTAATGGCAATGGCATTGGTGGTGGGCATGGAGCTGGACATGGTGGTGGGCAAGGTGGTGGACATGGTGGTGGGCAAGGTGGTGGACATGGTGGTGGACATGGGGCTGGGCATGGCAAAGGCAATGGCATTGGTGGTGGACATGGTGCTGGGCATGGCAAAGGCAATGGCATTGGTGCAGGGCATGGTTGTGGACATGAGCCACATGAATCGCCTAATGATAAACCGAAACCACCGAACATTTTTAATAATAAAGCTTTTATTTTTTTTTAAATAAATTATATTTTTAATTCCACATGATCAAAATTTTTCCTTATTTATAGATTAAAATAATTAAGAACAAGATTTTCTAAGAATCACTTGAATGCATCATTTGTTTTCTCTTTATTAGAGAGTATCAATTTTTTCGCCAAAACCATTTTTTATTGTTTCATTATTGTTAAAATGTGAAGATGCAGTCTTATATCTATCAAAAACTCAAAAAGTTATTTTGGTGAATTATTCTCATTAGTAATTATGTTGAATTTGTTGAACCTGCAAAAGAAGATATAATCTTTTATTCTATTTTAATTCATTTACTTTAAAAATTTATTGAATAACCACTCAGTTTGTATTCAAATTCGCTTACAAATGATTACTTTCTAAATAAATCATTTAACTTTTTTTTTTGATCATTTTACCTCTCTGCTTTAATTTACTTGATTTATTTCTTGCTGAAATTTTTTTTCTGCACATACTTTTTATTTCCCAGTTTGTTCCAATTTTAAAGTGCCCAGAAACGAATTATAACAATATACTCACAATTTTTAACAGGAAAATTGCCAAAAAAAATTTTTTTTTCAATTCATTAAGGAATTGAAGATTTCAACATCAGAGTTAAATTCAAGTGAAGATTGTGTTTGACTAATTTGAGAAATATTTGTAGCCTTTAAATCATCGAAATTTGGGATGGGAATGGGTCATTACTTTTATAGTTTCAACGTTTGAAATCCACTCAATTAATAAAAAATATTTCATGCTAAAAAGCTTGTCAAACATTTCCTGATTTGAAGAAAAAACTAAAAAAGCCTTTTTATTTATTATATTTATTTTATGTTCTTATTTATAATTAAAATACTCACATAAGGTTACTTGAAGATATCGGGCATAATTGTTTTTTGACAAAATTGACTTAATAACCCCTTTATTAATTTAAAACGTTTTTTTTTTTCAATCCACCACTTAAAATCATTTTCTTTGAGCAATGAAATAAATTCAATAAATTACGCTAATCCTAAAATGCTAAGTCTTTTTACTAAAGTATCTATGAAAAATACCAATTTATTCCAGAGATTCAACTCAAAATGCATTCATTTAAAATTTTTTGGTTAATTTTTTGATAGTGAATCATCTAACGTATGCTTTTGAAAAGCTAAGGTCAGTTTTAAAAAAAGTTATTTTAATTAATTCCTATGCACTTAAATTAATCCAAACATAAGGGTTGATCTTTCGAAATTGAAACTAACAAATCTTAATTAGGAAAATATCAAAAAAAATCAAGTGTTTCATTTTTTTGTCAAAATGTCTTAAATTTGTTCAATTATTGAATGATTACGAATCTTGACGTTGAACTCATCATGAATTTTTGGATTCCTAATTCATAATATTTAGCTTTGTTGACTTATGAAAAAATTGAAAATTTCTTTAAAAAAATTTTAAATTTTATATGATTTATTAAATGAGATTAAATGGCGGTTTTTGTCTTATTTAAAAACAATTCGTCATTTAGAAAAGTGAAAATCCAGCTGAGCCACTACAAGGAGAGCATGAGCTAATTGGAGGTAATGGCAATGGCATTGGTGGTGGGCATGGAGCTGGACATGGTGGTGGGCAAGGTGGTGGACATGGTGGTGGGCAAGGTGGTGGACATGGTGGTGGACATGGGGCTGGGCATGGCAAAGGCAATGGCATTGGTGGTGGACATGAGCCACATGAATCGCCTAATGATAAACCGAAACCACCGAACATTTTTAATAATAAAGCTTTTATTTTTTAAATAAATTATATTTTTAATTCCACATGATCAAAATTTTTCCTTATTTATAGATTAAAATAATTAAGAACAAGATTTTCTAAGAATCACTTGAATGCATCATTTGTTTTCTCTTTATTAGAGAGTATCAATTTTTTCGCCAAAACCATTTTTTATTGTTTCATTATTGTTAAAATGTGAAGATGCAGTCTTATATCTATCAAAAACTCAAAAAGTTATTTTGGTGAATTATTCTCATTAGTAATTATGTTGAATTTGTTGAACCTGCAAAAGAAGATATAATCTTTTATTCTATTTTAATTCATTTACTTTAAAAATTTATTGAATAACCACTCAGTTTGTATTCAAATTCGCTTACAAATGATTACTTTCTAAATAAATCATTTAACTTTTTTTTTTGATCATTTTACCTCTCTGCTTTAATTTACTTGATTTATTTCTTGCTGAAATTTTTTTTCTGCACATACTTTTTATTTCCCAGTTTGTTCCAATTTTAAAGTGCCCAGAAACGAATTATAACAATATACTCAAAATTTTTAACAGTAAAATTGCCAAAAAAAATTTTTTTTTCAATTCATTAAGGAATTGAAGATTTCAACATCAGAGTTAAATTCAAGTGAAGATTGTGTTTGACTAATTTGAGAAATATTTGTAGCCTTTAAATCATCGAAATTTGGGATGGGAATGGATCATTACTTTTATAGTTTCAACGTTTGAAATCCACTCAATTAATAAAAAATATTTCATGCTAAAAAGCTTGTCAAACATTTCCTGATTTGAAGAAAAAACTAAAAAAGCCTTTTTATTTATTATATTTATTTTATGTTCTTATTTATAATTAAAATACTCACATAAGGTTACTTGAAGATATCGGGCATAATTGTTTTTTTGACAAAATTCACTTAATAACCCCTTTATTAATTTAAAACGTTTTTTTTTTTCAATCCACCACTTAAAATCATTTTCTTTGAGCAATGAAATAAATTCAATAAATTACGCTAATCCTAAAATGCTAAGTCTTTTTACTAAAGTATCTATGAAAAATACCAATTTATTCCAAAGATTCAACTCAAAATGCATTCATTTAAAATTTTTTGGTTAATTTTTTGATAGTGAATCATCTAACGTATGCTTTTGAAAAGCTAAGGTCAGTTTTAAAAAAAGTTATTTTAATTAATTCCTATGCACTTAAATTAATCCAAACATAAGGGTTGATCTTTCGAAATTGAAACTAACAAATCTTAATTAGGAAAATATCAAAAAAAAATCAAGTGTTTCATTTTTTTTGTCAAAATGTCTTAAATTTGTTCAATTATTGAATGATTACGAATCTTGACGTTGAACTCATCATGAATTTTTGGATTCCTAATTCATAATATTTAGCTTTGTTGACTTATGAAAAAATTGAAAATTTCTTTAAAAAAATTTTAAATTTTATATGATTTATTAAATGAGATTAAATGGCGGTTTTTGTCTTATTTAAAAACAATTCGTCATTTAGAAAAGTGAAAATCCAGCTGAGCCACTACAAGGAGAGCATGAGCTAATTGGAGGTAATGGCAATGGCATTGGTGGTGGGCATGGAGCTGGACATGGTGGTGGGCAAGGTGGTGGACATGGTGGTGGGCAAGGTGGTGGACATGGTGGTGGACATGGGGCTGGGCATGGCAAAGGCAATGGCATTGGTGGTGGACATGAGCCACATGAATCGCCTAATGATAAACCGAAACCACCGAACATTTTTAATAATAAAGCTTTTATTTTTTTTAAATAAATTATATTTTTAATTCCACATGATCAAAATTTTTCCTTATTTATAGATTAAAATAATTAAGAACAAGATTTTCTAAGAATCACTTGAATGCATCATTTGTTTTCTCTTTATTAGAGAGTATCAATTTTTTCGCCAAAACCATTTTTTATTGTTTCATTATTGTTAAAATGTGAAGATGCAGTCTTATATCTATCAAAAACTCAAAAAAGTTATTTTGGTGAATTATTCTCATTAGTAATTATGTTGAATTTGTTGAACCTGCAAAAGAAGATATAATCTTTTATTCTATTTTAATTCATTTACTTTAAAAATTTATTGAATAACCACTCAGTTTGTATTCAAATTCGCTTACAAATGATTACTTTCTAAATAAATCATTTAACTTTTTTTTTTGATCATTTTACCTCTCTGCTTTAATTTACTTGATTTATTTCTTGCTGGAATTTTTTTCTGCACATACTTTTTATTTCCCAGTTTGTTCCAATTTTAAAGTGCCCAGAAACGAATTATAACAATATACTCAAAATTTTTAACAGGAAAATTGCCAAAAAAATTTTTTTTTCAATTCATTAAGGAATTGAAGATTTCAACATCAGAGTTAAATTCAAGTGAAGATTGTGTTTGACTAATTTGAGAAATATTTGTAGCCTTTAAATCATCGAAATTTGGGATGGGAATGGGTCATTACTTTTATAGTTTCAACGTTTGAAATCCACTCAATTAATAAAAAATATTTCATGCTAAAAAGCTTGTCAAACATTTCCTGATTTGAAGAAAAAACTAAAAAAGCCTTTTTATTTATTATATTTATTTTATGTTCATATTTATAATTAAAATACTCACATAAGGTTACTTGAAGATATCGGGCATAATTGTTTTTTTGACAAAATTGACTTAATAACCCCTTTATTAATTTAAAACGTTTTTTTTTTTCAATCCACCACTTAAAATCATTTTCTTTGAGCAATGAAATAAATTCAATAAATTACGCTAATCCTAAAATGCTAAGTCTTTTTACTAAAGTATCTATGAAAAATACCAATTTATTCCAAAGATTCAACTCAAAATGCATTCATTTAAAATTTTTTGGTTAATTTTTTGATAGTGAATCATCTAACGTATGCTTTTGAAAAGCTAAGGTCAGTTTTAAAATAAGTTATTTTAATTAATTCCTATGCACTTAAATCAATCCAAACATAAGGGTTGATCTTTCGAAATTGAAACTAACAAATCTTAATTAGGAAAATATCAAAAAAAAATCAAGTGTTTCATTTTTTTTGTCAAAATGTCTTAAATTTGTTCAATTATTGAATGATTACGAATCTTGACGTTGAACTCATCATGAATTTTTGGATTCCTAATTCATAATATTTAGCTTTGTTGACTTATGAAAAAATTGAAAATTTCTTTAAAAAAATTTTAAATTTTATATGATTTATTAAATGAGATTAAATGGCGGTTTTTGTCTTATTTAAAAACAATTCGTCATTTAGAAAAGTGAAAATCCAGCTGAGCCACTACAAGGAGAGCATGAGCTAATTGGAGGTAATGGCAATGGCATTGGTGGTGGGCATGGAGCTGGACATGGTGGTGGGCAAGGTGGTGGACATGGTTTTGGGCACGGTGGTGGACATGGTGGTGGACATGGTGCTGGGCATGGCAAAGGCAATGGCATTGGTGGTGGACATGGGGCTGGGCATGGCAAAGGCAATGGCATTGGTTGTGGACATGAGCCGCATGAATCGCCTAATGATAAACCGAAACCACCGAACATTTTTAATAATAAAGCTTTTATTTTTTTTAAATAAATTATATTTTTAATTCCACATGATCAAAATTTTTCCTTATTTATAGATTAAAATAATTAAGAACAAGATTTTCTAAGAATCACTTGAATGCATCATTTGTTTTCTCTTTATTAGAGAGTATCAATTTTTTCGCCAAAACCATTTTTTATTGTTTCATTATTGTTAAAATGTGAAGATGCAGTCTTATATCTATCAAAAACTCAAAAAGTTATTTTGGTGAATTATTCTCATTAGTAATTATGTTGAATTTGTTGAACCTGCAAAAGAAGATATAATCTTTTATTCTATTTTAATTCATTTACTTTAAAAATTTATTGAATAACCACTCAGTTTGTATTCAAATTCGCTTACAAATGATTACTTTCTAAATAAATCATTTAACTTTTTTTTTGATCATTTTACCTCTCTGCTTTAATTTACTTGATTTATTTCTTGCTGGAATTTTTTTCTGCACATACTTTTTATTTCCCAGTTTGTTCCAATTTTAAAGTGCCCAGAAACGAATTATAACAATATACTCAAAATTTTTAACAGGAAAATTGCCAAAAAAATTTTTTCAATTCATTAAGGAATTGAAGATTTCAACATCAGAGTTAAATTCAAGTGAAGATTGTGTTTGACTAATTTGAGAAATATTTGTAGCCTTTAAATCATCGAAATTTGGGATGGGAATGGGTCATTACTTTTATAGTTTCAACGTTTGAAATCCACTCAATTAATAAAAAATATTTCATGCTAAAAAGCTTGTCAAACATTTCCTGATTTGAAGAAAAACTAAAAAAGCCTTTTTATTTATTATATTTATTTTATGTTCTTATTTATAATTAAAATACTCACATAAGGTTACTTGAAGATATCGGGCATAATTGTTTTTTTGACAAAATTGACTTAATAACCCCTTTATTAATTTAAAACGTTTTTTTTTTTCAATCCACCACTTAAAATCATTTTCTTTGAGCAATGAAATAAATTCAATAAATTACGCTAATCCTAAAATGCTAAGTCTTTTTACTAAAGTATCTATGAAAAATACCAATTTATTCCAAAGATTCAACTCAAAATGCATTCATTTAAAATTTTTTGGTAAATTTTTGATAGTGAATCATCTAACGTATGCTTTTGAAAAGCTAAGGTCAGTTTTAAAATAAGTTATTTTAATTAATTCCTATGCACTTAAATCAATCCAAACATAAGGGTTGATCTTTCGAAATTGAAACTAACAAATCTTAATTAGGAAAATATCAAAAAAAATCAAGTGTTTCATTTTTTTGTCAAAATGTCTTAAATTTGTTCAATTATTGAATGATTACAAATCTTGACGTTGAACTCATCATGAATTTTTGGATTCCTAATTCATAATATTTAGCTTTGTTGACTTATGAAAAAATTGAAAATTTCTTTAAAAAAATTTTAAATTTTATATGATTTATTAAATGAGATTAAATGGCGGTTTTTGTCTTATTTAAAAACAATTCGTCATTTAGAAAAGTGAAAATCCAGCTGAGCCACTACAAGGAGAGCATGAGCTAATTGGAGGTAATGGCAATGGCATTGGTGGTGGGCATGGAGCTGGACATGGTGGTGGGCAAGGTGGTGGACATGGTTTTGGGCACGGTGGTGGACATGGTGGTGGACATGGTGCTGGGCATGGCAAAGGCAATGGCATTGGTGGTGGACATGGTGCTGGGCATGGCAAAGGCAATGGCATTGGTGCAGGGCATGGTTGTGGACATGAGCCGCATGAATCGCCTAATGATAAACCGAAACCACCGAACATTTTTAATAATAAAGCTTTTATTTTTTTAAATAAATTATATTTTTAATTCCACATGATCAAAATTTTTCCTTATTTATAGATTAAAATAATTAAGAACAAGATTTTCTAAGAATCACTTGAATGCATCATTTGTTTTCTCTTTATTAGAGAGTATCAATTTTTTCGCCAAAACCATTTTTTATTGTTTCATTATTGTTAAAATGTGAAGATGCAGTCTTATATCTATCAAAAACTCAAAAAAGTTATTTTGGTGAATTATTCTCATTAGTAATTATGTTGAATTTGTTGAACCTGCAAAAGAAGATATAATCTTTTATTCTATTTTAATTCATTTACTTTAAAAATTTATTGAATAACCACTCAGTTTGTATTCAAATTCGCTTACAAATGATTACTTTCTAAATAAATCATTTAACTTTTTTTTTTGATCATTTTACCTCTCTGCTTTAATTTACTTGATTTATTTCTTGCTGAAATTTTTTTTCTGCACATACTTTTTATTTCCCAGTTTGTTCCAATTTTAAAGTGCCCAGAAACGAATTATAACAATATACTCAAAATTTTTAACAGGAAAATTGCCAAAAAAAATTTTTTTTTCAATTCATTAAGGAATTGAAGATTTCAACATCAGAGTTAAATTCAAGTGAAGATTGTGTTTGACTAATTTGAGAAATATTTGTAGCCTTTAAATCATCGAAATTTGGGATGGGAATGGGTCATTACTTTTATAGTTTCAACGTTTGAAATCCACTCAATTAATAAAAAATATTTCATGCTAAAAAGCTTGTCAAACATTTCCTGATTTGAAGGAAAAACTAAAAAAGCCTTTTTATTTATTATATTTATTTTATGTTCTTATTTATAATTAAAATACTCACATAAGGTTACTTGAAGATATCGGGCATAATTGTTTTTTTGACAAAATTGACTCAATAACCCCTTTATTAATTTAAAACGTTTTTTTTTCAATCCACCACTTAAAATCATTTTCTTTGAGCAATGAAATAAATTCAATAAATTACGCTAATCCTAAAATGCTAAGTCTTTTTACTAAAGTATCTATGAAAAATACCAATTTATTCCAAAGATTCAACTCAAAATGCATTCATTTAAAATTTTTTGGTTAATTTTTTGATAGTGAATCATCTAACGTATGCTTTTGAAAAGCTAAGGTCAGTTTTAAAATAAGTTATTTTAATTAATTCCTATGCACTTAAATCAATCCAAACATAAGGGTTGATCTTTCGAAATTGAAACTAACAAATCTTAATTAGGAAAATATCAAAAAAATCAAGTGTTTCATTTTTTTGTCAAAATGTCTTAAATTTGTTCAATTATTGAATGATTACAAATCTTGACGTTGAACTCATCATGAATTTTTGGATTCCTAATTCATAATATTTAGCTTTGTTGACTTATGAAAAAATTGAAAATTTCTTTAAAAAAATTTTAAATTTTATATGATTTATTAAATGAGATTAAATGGCGGTTTTTGTCTTATTTAAAAACAATTCGTCATTTAGAAAAGTGAAAATCCAGCTGAGCCACTACAAGGAGAGCATGAGCTAATTGGAGGTAATGGCAATGGCATTGGTGGTGGGCATGGAGCTGGACATGGTGGTGGGCAAGGTGGTGGACATGGTTTTGGGCACGGTGGTGGACATGGTGGTGGACATGGTGCTGGGCATGGCAAAGGCAATGGCATTGGTGGTGGACATGGTGCTGGGCATGGCAAAGGCAATGGCATTGGTGCAGGGCATGGTTGTGGACATGAGCCGCATGAATCGCCTAATGATAAACCGAAACCACCGAACATTTTTAATAATAAAGATTTTATTTTTTTAAATAAATTATATTTTTAATTCCACATGATCAAAATTTTTCCTTATTTATAGATTAAAATAATTAAGAACAAGATTTTCTAAGAATCACTTGAATGCATCATTTGTTTTCTCTTTATTAGAGAGTATCAATTTTTTTCGCCAAAACCATTTTTTATTGTTTCATTATTGTTAAAATGTGAAGATGCAGTCTTATATCTATCAAAAACTCAAAAAAGTTATTTTGGTGAATTATTCTCATTAGTAATTATGTTGAATTTGTTGAACCTGCAAAAGAAGATATAATCTTTTATTCTATTTTAATTCATTTACTTTAAAAATTTATTGAATAACCACTCAGTTTGTATTCAAATTCGCTTACAAATGATTACTTTCTAAATAAATCATTTAACTTTTTTTTTTGATCATTTTACCTCTCTGCTTTAATTTACTTGATTTATTTCTTGCTGAAATTTTTTTCTGCACATACTTTTTATTTCCCAGTTTGTTCCAATTTTAAAGTGCCCAGAAACGAATTATAACAATATACTCAAAATTTTTAACAGGAAAATTGCCAAAAAAATTTTTTCAATTCATTAAGGAATTGAAGATTTCAACATCAGAGTTAAATTCAAGTGAAGATTGTGTTTGACTAATTTGAGAAATATTTGTAGCCTTTAAATCATCGAAATTTGGGATGGGAATGGGTCATTACTTTTATAGTTTCAACGTTTGAAATCCACTCAATTAATAAAAAATATTTCATGCTAAAAAGCTTGTCAAACATTTCCTGATTTGAAGGAAAAACTAAAAAAGCCTTTTTATTTATTATATTTATTTTATGTTCTTATTTATAATTAAAATACTCACATAAGGTTACTTGAAGATATCGGGCATAATTGTTTTTTGACAAAATTGACTCAATAACCCCTTTATTAATTTAAAACGTTTTTTTTTTTCAATCCACCACTTAAAATCATTTTCTTTGAGCAATGAAATAAATTCAATAAATTACGCTAATCCTAAAATGCTAAGTCTTTTTACTAAAGTATCTATGAAAAATACCAATTTATTCCAAAGATTCAACTCAAAATGCATTCATTTAAAATTTTTTGGTTAATTTTTTGATAGTGAATCATCTAACGTATGCTTTTGAAAAGCTAAGGTCAGTTTTAAAATAAGTTATTTTAATTAATTCCTATGCACTTAAATCAATCCAAACATAAGGGTTGATCTTTCGAAATTGAAACTAACAAATCTTAATTAGGAAAATATCAAAAAAAATCAAGTGTTTCATTTTTTTTGTCAAAATGTCTTAAATTTGTTCAATTATTGAATGATTACAAATCTTGACGTTGAACTCATCATGAATTTTTGGATTCCTAATTCATAATATTTAGCTTTGTTGACTTATGAAAAAATTGAAAATTTCTTTAAAAAAATTTTAAATTTTATATGATTTATTAAATGAGATTAAATGGCGGTTTTTGTCTTATTTAAAAACAATTCGTCATTTAGAAAAGTGAAAATCCAGCTGAGCCACTACAAGGAGAGCATGAGCTAATTGGAGGTAATGGCAATGGCATTGGTGGTGGGCATGGAGCTGGACATGGTGGTGGGCAAGGTGGTGGACATGGTTTTGGGCACGGTGGTGGACATGGTGGTGGACATGGTGCTGGGCATGGCAAAGGCAATGGCATTGGTGGTGGACATGGTGCTGGGCATGGCAAAGGCAATGGCATTGGTGCAGGGCATGGTTGTGGACATGAGCCGCATGAATCGCCTAATGATAAACCGAAACCACCGAACATTTTTAATAATAAAGCTTTTATTTTTTTAAATAAATTATATTTTTAATTCCACATGATCAAAATTTTTCCTTAGTTATAGATTAAAATAATTAAGAACAAGATTTTCTAAGAATCACTTGAATGCATCATTTGTTTTCTCTTTCTTAGAGAGTATCAATTTTTTCGCCAAAACCATTTTTTATTGTTTCATTATTGTTAAAATGTGAAGATGCAGTCTTATATCTATCAAAAACTCAAAAAAGTTATTTTGGTGAATTATTCTCATTAGTAATTATGTTGAATTTGTTGAACCTGCAAAAGAAGATATAATCTTTTATTCTATTTTAATTCATTTACTTTAAAAATTTATTGAATAACCACTCAGTTTGTATTCAAATTCGCTTACAAATGATTACTTTCTAAATAAATCATTTAACTTTTATTTTTGATCATTTTACCTCTCTGCTTTAATTTACTTGATTTATTTCTTGCTGAAATTTTTTTCTGCACATACTTTTTATTTACCAGTTTGTTCCAATTTTAAAGTGCCCAGAAACGAATTATAACAATATACTCAAAATTTTTAACAGGAAAATTGCCAAAAAAATTTTTTTTTCAATTCATTAAGGAATTGAAGATTTCAACATCAGAGTTAAATTCAAGTGAAGATTGTGTTTGACTAATTTGAGAAATATTTGTAGCCTTTAAATCATCGAAATTTGGGATGGGAATGGGTCATTACTTTTATAGTTTCAACGTTTGAAATCCACTCAATTAATAAAAAATATTTCATGCTAAAAAGCTTGTCAAACATTTCCTGATTTGAAGAAAAAACTAAAAAAGCCTTTTTATTTATTATATTTATTTTATGTTCTTATTTATAATTAAAATACTCACATAAGGTTACTTGAAGATATCGGGCATAATTGTTTTTTTGACAAAATTGACTCAATAACCCCTTTATTAATTTAAAACGTTTTTTTTTTTCAATCCACCACTTAAAATCATTTTCTTTGAGCAATGAAATAAATTCAATAAATTACGCTAATCCTAAAATGCTAAGTCTTTTTACTAAAGTATCTATGAAAAATACCAATTTATTCCAAAGATTCAACTCAAAATGCATTCATTTAAAATTTTTTGGTTAATTTTTTGATAGTGAATCATCTAACGTATGCTTTTGAAAAGCTAAGGTCAGTTTTAAAATAAGTTATTTTAATTAATTCCTATGCACTTAAATCAATCCAAACATAAGGGTTGATCTTTCGAAATTGAAACTAACAAATCTTAATTAGGAAAATATCAAAAAAAAAATCAAGTGTTTCATTTTTTTGTCAAAATGTCTTAAATTTGTTCAATTATTGAATGATTACAAATCTTGACGTTGAACTCATCATGAATTTTTGGATTCCTAATTCATAATATTTAGCTTTGTTGACTTATGAAAAAATTGAAAATTTCTTTAAAAAAATTTTAAATTTTATATGATTTATTAAATGAGATTACATGGCGGTTTTTGTCTTATTTAAAAACAATTCGACATTTAGAAAAGTGAAAATCCAGCTGAGCCACTACAAGGAGAGCATGAGCTAATTGGAGGTAATGGCAATGGCATTGGTGGTGGGCATGGAGCTGGACATGGTGGTGGGCAAGGTGGTGGACATGGTTTTGGGCACGGTGGTGGACATGGTGGTGGACATGGTGCTGGGCATGGCAAAGGCAATGGCATTGGTGGTGGACATGGTGCTGGGCATGGCAAAGGCAATGGCATTGGTGCAGGGCATGGTTGTGGACATGAGCCGCATGAATCGCCTAATGATAAACCGAAACCACCGAACATTTTTAATAATAAAGCTTTTATTTTTTTTAAATAAATTATATTTTTAATTCCACATGATCAAAATTTTTCCTTATTTATAGATTAAAATAATTAAGAACAAGATTTTCTAAGAATCACTTGAATGCATCATTTGTTTTCTCTTTATTAGAGAGTATCAATTTTTTTCGCCAAAACCATTTTTTATTGTTTCATTATTGTTAAAATGTGAAGATGCAGTCTTATATCTATCAAAAACTCAAAAAGTTATTTTGGTGAATTATTCTCATTAGTAATTATGTTGAATTTGTTGAACCTGCAAAAGAAGATATAATCTTTTATTCTATTTTAATTCATTTACTTTAAAAATTTATTGAATAACCACTCAGTTTGTATTCAAATTCGCTTACAAATGATTACTTTCTAAATAAATCATTTAACTTTTTTTTTGATCATTTTACCTCTCTGCTTTAATTTACTTGATTTATTTCTTGCTGAAATTTTTTTTCTGCACATACTTTTTATTTCCCAGTTTGTTCCAATTTTAAAGTGCCCAGAAACGAATTATAACAATATACTCAAAATTTTTAACAGGAAAATTGCCAAAAAAAATTTTTTTTTCAATTCATTAAGGAATTGAAGATTTCAACATCAGAGTTAAATTCAAGTGAAGATTGTGTTTGACTAATTTGAGAAATATTTGTAGCCTTTAAATCATCGAAATTTGGGATGGGAATGGGTCATTACTTTTATAGTTTCAACGTTTGAAATCCACTCAATTAATAAAAAATATTTCATGCTAAAAAGCTTGTCAAACATTTCCTGATTTGAAGAAAAAACTAAAAAAGCCTTTTTATTTATTATATTTATTTTATGTTCTTATTTATAATTAAAATACTCACATAAGGTTACTTGAAGATATCGGGCATAATTGTTTTTTTGACAAAATTGACTCAATAACCCCTTTATTAATTTAAAACGTTTTTTTTTTTCAATCCACCACTTAAAATCATTTTCTTTGAGCAATGAAATAAATTCAATAAATTACGCTAATCCTAAAATGCTAAGTCTTTTTACTAAAGTATCTATGAAAAATACCAATTTATTCCAAAGATTCAACTCAAAATGCATTCATTTAAAATTTTTTGGTAAATTTTTGATAGTGAATCATCTAACGTATGCTTTTGAAAAGCTAAGGTCAGTTTTAAAATAAGTTATTTTAATTAATTCCTATGCACTTAAATCAATCCAAACATAAGGGTTGATCTTTCGAAATTGAAACTAACAAATCTTAATTAGGAAAATATCAAAAAAAATCAAGTGTTTCATTTTTTTTGTCAAAATGTCTTAAATTTGTTCAATTATTGAATGATTACAAATCTTGACGTTGAACTCATCATGAATTTTTGGATTCCTAATTCATAATATTTAGCTTTGTTGACTTATGAAAAAATTGAAAATTTCTTTAAAAAAATTTTAAATTTTATATGATTTATTAAATGAGATTAAATGGCGGTTTTTGTCTTATTTAAAAACAATTCGTCATTTAGAAAAGTGAAAATCCAGCTGAGCCACTACAAGGAGAGCATGAGCTAATTGGAGGTAATGGCAATGGCATTGGTGGTGGGCATGGAGCTGGACATGGTGGTGGGCAAGGTGGTGGACATGGTTTTGGGCACGGTGGTGGACATGGTGGTGGACATGGTGCTGGGCATGGCAAAGGCAATGGCATTGGTGGTGGACATGGTGCTGGGCATGGCAAAGGCAATGGCATTGGTGCAGGGCATGGTTGTGGACATGAGCCGCATGAATCGCCTAATGATAAACCGAAACCACCGAACATTTTTAATAATAAAGCTTTTATTTTTTTTAAATAAATTATATTTTTAATTCCACATGATCAAAATTTTTCCTTATTTATAGATTAAAATAATTAAGAACAAGATTTTCTAAGAATCACTTGAATGCATCATTTGTTTTCTCTTTATTAGAGAGTATCAATTTTTTCGCCAAAACCATTTTTTATTGTTTCATTATTGTTAAAATGTGAAGATGCAGTCTTATATCTATCAAAAACTCAAAAAAGTTATTTTGGTGAATTATTCTCATTAGTAATTATGTTGAATTTGTTGAACCTGCAAAAGAAGATATAATCTTTTATTCTATTTTAATTCATTTACTTTAAAAATTTATTGAATAACCACTCAGTTTGTATTCAAATTCGCTTACAAATGATTACTTTCTAAATAAATCATTTAACTTTTTTTGATCATTTTACCTCTCTGCTTTAATTTACTTGATTTATTTCTTGCTGAAATTTTTTCTGCACATACTTTTTATTTCCCAGTTTGTTCCAATTTTAAAGTGCCCAGAAACGAATTATAACAATATACTCAAAATTTTTAACAGGAAAATTGCCAAAAAAAATTTTTTTTTCAATTCATTAAGGAATTGAAGATTTCAACATCAGAGTTAAATTCAAGTGAAGATTGTGTTTGACTAATTTGAGAAATATTTGTAGCCTTTAAATCATCGAAATTTGGGATGGGAATGGGTCATTACTTTTATAGTTTCAACGTTTGAAATCCACTCAATTAATAAAAAATATTTCATGCTAAAAAGCTTGTCAAACATTTCCTGATTTGAAGGAAAAACTAAAAAAGCCTTTTTATTTATTATATTTATTTTATGTTCTTATTTATAATTAAAATACTCACATAAGGTTACTTGAAGATATCGGGCATAATTGTTTTTTTGACAAAATTGACTCAATAACCCCTTTATTAATTTAAAACGTTTTTTTTTTTCAATCCACCACTTAAAATCATTTTCTTTGAGCAATGAAATAAATTCAATAAATTACGCTAATCCTAAAATGCTAAGTCTTTTTACTAAAGTATCTATGAAAAATACCAATTTATTCCAAAGATTCAACTCAAAATGCATTCATTTAAAATTTTTTGGTTAATTTTTTGATAGTGAATCATCTAACGTATGCTTTTGAAAAGCTAAGGTCAGTTTTAAAATAAGTTATTTTAATTAATTCCTATGCACTTAAATCAATCCAAACATAAGGGTTGATCTTTCGAAATTGAAACTAACAAATCTTAATTAGGAAAATATCAAAAAAAAAATCAAGTGTTTCATTTTTTTTGTCAAAATGTCTTAAATTTGTTCAATTATTGAATGATTACAAATCTTGACGTTGAACTCATCATGAATTTTTGGATTCCTAATTCATAATATTTAGCTTTGTTGACTTATGAAAAAATTGAAAATTTCTTTAAAAAAATTTTAAATTTTATATGATTTATTAAATGAGATTACATGGCGGTTTTTGTCTTATTTAAAAACAATTCGTCATTTAGAAAAGTGAAAATCCAGCTGAGCCACTACAAGGAGAGCATGAGCTAATTGGAGGTAATGGCAATGGCATTGGTGGTGGGCATGGAGCTGGACATGGTGGTGGGCAAGGTGGTGGACATGGTTTTGGGCACGGTGGTGGACATGGTGGTGGACATGGTGCTGGGCATGGCAAAGGCAATGGCATTGGTGGTGGACATGGTGCTGGGCATGGCAAAGGCAATGGCATTGGTGCAGGGCATGGTTGTGGACATGAGCCGCATGAATCGCCTAATGATAAACCGAAACCACCGAACATTTTTAATAATAAAGATTTTATTTTTTTAAATAAATTATATTTTTAATTCCACATGATCAAAATTTTTCCTTATTTATAGATTAAAATAATTAAGAACAAGATTTTCTAAGAATCACTTGAATGCATCATTTGTTTTCTCTTTATTAGAGAGTATCAATTTTTTTCGCCAAAACCATTTTTTATTGTTTCATTATTGTTAAAATGTGAAGATGCAGTCTTATATCTATCAAAAACTCAAAAAAGTTATTTTGGTGAATTATTCTCATTAGTAATTATGTTGAATTTGTTGAACCTGCAAAAGAAGATATAATCTTTTATTCTATTTTAATTCATCATGAATTTTTGGATTCCTAATTCGTAATATTTAGCTTTGTTGACTTATGAAAAAATTGAAAATTTCTTTAAAAAAATTTTAAATTTTATATGATTTATTAAATGAGATTAAATGGCGGTTTTTGTCTTATTTAAAAACAATTCGTCATTTAGCATTCAACAGTATTCCATTTCGGACTCAAGGTTGTTCCTGATATCTCAAAACATGTTGTCTTGGCTACATCCATGTTATAAGAAAAGATTGTTGACCAACTGCTAATAAAAATATTATTTTCACATCTAATTACAATAGAAATGGCCTCGGGAGGTATCAATACTGATTTTGCTTGTCCAACTAAAAATATATGGTAATTATTTATATAATTAAAAGTTTTTAATAAAAATATCACTTGGGAAATTCCCAGATTCCTCGTTTTTGTACTCATCACCCAATTTGTAAATTACTTCGAATCTTGCTACATAACCGCCTCTATTTTTAACTTTAATTATAGTCCAATCATTCCTAAATAATGTCGTTGCTAAACTTTCGCCATAAAAAAATCTTATCTTTAATTCATAATTTAAAAATTACTTGAAACACAAACTCCCAATGCCAAAAATAAACCAAAATAAATCAGTATTTTCATTTTATTAAACCACGCTAAATGTTATTTAAAAAAAGAAAAAAAAGTTTAAATATTGCAAATACATTATCGAACGATTTTTAAATTTTAGAAAACTGATAAGACTCCAATTTTAATTTATGGGAAAATATCAAACACCAACAAAAAAAATATATCAGAATTTGTTTTCTAATGTCAGACATTAAAAAAGATTCAATTTATTTTACAAATAGAAAATTTTCTTAAGAAATTAAAAAAATAATAATTAATTTTAACTTTATTAATGAAAAATATTGACGTATGTCTTTCTTGAAAAGTATTGTAAAACATCATAGGTCATAAAACCAACACCAGCAGCGACCGGGCCTTTTATCCAATTCATTGACAAGCCTTTGTAAAGACCTTTGATGTATCCCTCTTCACTCACAATCTTGGATAAAAGTTCCAAAATTCCTAGATCAGATTCATGCCTATTCAAGATATACGCGGTTTGCATTCTTCTTCGAATGATGTCAAAGGGATATGAGGACGTTTGTCCAGCAGCACCTGCAATCGCACCGTAAAAAACTCTTTCCATCGGTTTCGGCTCTTTTTTGTTTTTATCTTAAGAAATTTAGCTATGTTTTTTTTTTCAATATTTTCTTATTGTAAAAAAAATTACTTTTATGAAGTATTTTTAGAGTTTCGTATACAAAATATGCACTTCCGGCATAAGGTAAAGCACCTAATAAGCTAACAGTATAACCACGGTAAAAACCTCGAATACCTTCTAATTTATAAGTTTCATTAAAAATTTCAACGAGGTTTCCAAATCTTGGAAATTAACTTTTTCAACATTTATTCATATTTTAAGTAATCGATTTAAATTATTACTGGCTTCTATTTGTTACCGCCATTCTTGCCCGAGCAATGTCTAGTGGATAAGTGAAGAAGGCTGCAGTCGCTCCAGCTAAGGATCCAGCTAAAAATCTTTTAAATGGTGTCGGACTTAAATAGAAATTTCTTTTTAAAATTGATAATTTATTTAATACAAAATTAACTTTGTCCTATCGACGTTGAGAATGCGCTTATATTGCTCATGGCTTGTGAAATTTATACCAGCAGAAGGCATCACTCGGACCATACTGGCCGTGTTACCTCGCCATAAATTTCGGAATCCATGCGAGGAATAGTCATTGTGAAGAAAATTGAACAAGGCTTTATAACTAAATGGTGCTTTACGGACTTGGAAGTTTATTTTTGCTCTATCAAGTGGAGCAATGGTAGTTTTAGCGACTGCTCCAGCCAAAGAACCTGCGATCAAAGAGGTCAAAATTTTTTTCTTTGTCGAAAGAGCATTGATTTTCTTAATTTTTAATTTTTAATAAAGTTATTTTTAATATAGAAATTTTTACTTTATCATGCGTAGAATCACTGTTAATCATTTTAATTTCTTTCTTGGCATTAATTTCATTACTTTACATGGAATACGATTCTTAAAAAAATTCAAAAGTTATATTTTTATTCCAGTTCGAATCTTGGCTGATAAATACGTTGTTAAACGTCATCAGAATAAATTTAAATTCTTTTTTCAAAATTTTATATTTTATTTATTAAGAAAAAAAATTTGATAAAAACAAAATTTTTATATTTAATTAATTATTTAAGAGGTGCATCAGTGTTGAGCGAGTAGCTTTTCACCCTGGAAAAGTAAAAATTCGGAAAGTCAACTTTATTCAAGTCAAATCTAGCTCCATTTACAGTGTTTGCAGACCTTGAAAAAAAAATTTTCAAAAAATCAAAAATAATCTTGATAATACTTATTGACTGTATCGATTTCATATTGTTTCCATTGAAGTTGATTGTTCATTTTACCAGTAAGTTCTAGTTCGATTCTATAAACATTTTCTTGCTCTTGAATCGTTTCTCTTTCTTTTTTTTTTCCGCTTTTTAATGCTAAAGTGTTTTTTACGTAAGCATTTTTGATCAAAACTAAGCAAACTTTGTTCGATACCAAAGTCCAATTTCCTTTAATGATGCTTTGGTCATTAGAAATAAATTGATTGTAAAATGATTGTATTAAATTCAATGATGCGCTCGGCTTCTTTAGTTTGTTAACTACAACTTTAGGCTCATCGGGAGATGTTAAAAAAAGGACGGTGCCATCCGGCAAAAAGCGTAAATAGCGATAAAATTCGACCAAATGCCATGGTTTGTAGAAATTATCCAAAGAACGCTCACCTTCCCTAGCATAAGTGGTTTTGCTTATATAGACCCCATCTAGATTCAATCTAGGCCTTTTAAGATACATTTGACGCCAGTCTGAATACATCAACATGTAATTTTTTAAATTATTTGCACCCCATATTCTAAAGTAATTTTTTTTAAAAATCAAGAAAAAATCATTTCTCCAAGTTTATGTTCTCTCACTTGGCACAAGCAAGCTTCCATATTTCTGGATCTCGGCCGCATACATAGAACCCTTTACAAACCTAAATTTAAATAAAGTATTTTTCTAATTATTTTTATTTCAAATTACTCACTGCTGAAAAATTGTCTAGAGAGCGCATGTCTAAATGCTCTGATACGACCCATTTAAGGATCAGTATGACCACTTCCAGAGGCAAGTTAGAAAAATGGGTAGACTTTAAATAAAGACTAAAATTCGAAAATTTAAAGATAAAAATATACCTTTTGATTATACGCTTTTTCACACAATTTATTTTCAGAATCAATAAATTCCTTAAAAATTCGATACAATGGCTTATCAAGTTCACCGGATGGAATCGCGTCTTTGGTCTCTTTTTTTTCAATGTCTCCTTTTTCAGCTTGTTTTGAATCACTCGGATTTTTTTGCTGCTTAGTCGAGATAATTTTAAATTCAATGTCAGCATCGAGCTGCATAGCCATTCGGTAAAATTTTATTGCTTCAAAATGTCGACTTTGCTGCTCAAGGATCACTCCTTTATTAAATAAATATTGTGCCTTTTCTTCAGTAGTTTTAGGCTGTTGGTAATCAAGATCATTAGAGTCCAAGTTATCGGAATCAGACGGCTTGGTTGGTCTAAGTCGATTTCGTTGCGGGAATTGTTGATACATCGCAACATTTTTAGGTCTTTTTGATACTTCGCTAGTTTCCCCCGGTTTTGAATCAAAGCTTTTTTGAAATTCACTATTTTCTAATTTTTTCTCCACTTCAAGCTCTTTTTTCCATTCGAGGCGAAATTTTTTCAATTCGCTTTCTAATTCAGAAACTGTTTGTGAGGCTATTAAATCGCTAGGCAAAATATTGTCATCTTCAGCAAATACATTCAGCTCGTTCGTATCGTCGTAGGCAGACTTAAAATTTAATTTTTACATTTTAACAATAAATTCTAAAATATTCTAACCATCTTTTAAATTCGTAAAGTTTTTTTTTTTAATTGAAAATTAAAGGCCGATTGTGTCTTTTTTAGTTTAAGTTTTTGTGCATTTGATTATTAGCTAATTATGAAATTTGTATGGTAGATGCTCAATTTTGGGTGCATATGGTAGGAAATTTGCATTCGAAATTAATTCATTTTTTAGCTGATAGTAAAGTTAGTTTTTTAATATTTTTTAATGGGTTGTAAAATATCTTGGCAACATTATTATATATTTCGAGGGTAATCGAACAAAATGCAACTTTCTTACTTACAAAAAATTTAAACAAACTGTTTTATCAAAAAATGAAAAATAAATATTTGATACAAAATTTAAACCTTCCTTTATTTAAATTTAAATGAGATTTTTACAAATTTTTAAAAAATTTGCTTGAAATTTGAATGGTCTCTTGGGATTGAAATTTAAAAAAAAATTTAAGCTTTTGCATTCATTGTTCATGATTTTTTGACCGATCCTCAACAAAAATATAGAAAATTTAAATTTGAAATTAATTACTTCTTTTTTGAATTAAAATTACTTCTTTAACTAATTTAATCAATAAAGTATACAATTTAATAGGATTCATTCTCATTTAGCTAATCTTTAGCTTTAAATACTTAAATCATCTTTATTTATTAATGAAAGATTATTAAAATTTTGATAAAACAAAGTTGTAGTAGTATTTAGGTTTACACTGTATTCAAAACTGAAGCTTAAATCTTGACTAAAAGCGATTTAAATTCTAGACATTTTAAAAATGGTTTAATTACCAGTAAACTTTTAAAATATTTCATTTAAAAATTGATAAAAAGAAACATTTTTAATTTTTTGCTTAAATTACATATAATTTAGATTTGGTTCTTAAAAAGTATTCCGATAAAGGGAATTAATAAAAAAGCTTTTAATAAACAAAATTATTGTCTGTAAAAATAGCTTTAAATATACAAAAAGTTTTAATTACAGTGATGTTACGATAAAAGGATTTTACCATAATTTACGTTAATTTTTGTCAAATTACGGAAATGAACGTAAAAAAAGGGTCAAAATTTATTAAAAAATTTAATTCTCAATAATTTTTTTAAACTGAATTATATGAAATATTAGACTTTTTTTGATACAAAATTTTGTATATTTTTGTAAATATAACTTATTTTTTAGTAAAAAATGTAAAATTAGTTAATTTAAGTTTAATTTTTTTTATTAACAAACAAAGACAGAAAATAACAAAAAACACCGGAAGATTAAATTTAATTTTTTTTTAACTATTTTAATTACAATAGTTAATTAGGTTATTATTAATTGAATGATTTTTTTTTAAATAGCTTGAATGTAATAGCAGATTATATTACTTAATTTTGAATTTTAAAACTTTAAAACGTATGTATTATGGTTTAATTATTGAATGTCAGTAATTAACAATGTCTTTAATTTTGGTATTTTACGGCCGAGGTTGGAGTGGACCAACTGCTTCGAAAGCGATTCGGAAAGGGCAGGAATCAAGAAAGGCCAGTGGACAACGATGGCAAAAGAAAGGACCGTGTGGCGCGACTCAATCTCGTCCCTAACTTCGACTTCAAAGAAATAGGACCCTTATTATTATTATTATTATTACGTTACTAATCCTAAATTTTTGTAAAATTACGGAAATTAACGTAAATTATGCTAAAATCCTTTTTTCGTAGCAGCTTTGTAGAGATTAATACCAAAATATAGCTAATTAGAATATTTATATATTTTTAAAATAGATAACTAAATAAACATTAAAAAAGTTCTTATATTTTATTAAAATTTTTTTCTTAAATAAATCCTATCAATGCATATTTTTTGGGCATGTATTTTAGAGATAAAAAAGTATTATTATTTAACAATTCTGCGAAAAATGTTTTGTCTGTAATAGAATCGTTTTTTGAATCAGTTGACTGTACGGTCAAAACGGTAAGAATTAATTTTTACTAAATATGAAATTCAAAATAAATAGAAACATTTCTAAAAATAAAAACTCCAATTTGTCATTTAACTTCATTATATTAATATATAAATTAATATAATGAAGTTAAATAAAAGAAAAAATAATCTGTAAAAATTTAAAATGATTTAAGGTAGGAGTGATTTATTTAAAATTTTTTTTTTGAATTACTTTTAACGTAAATTAATCTGATTTACATAAAATAACAGATCACTTTTTTGAGATTAAAATAAAATTTCAACTTTACAAAATATTAATAATATCTAAAAAATGACCCGTTTTGCTAGATTATTTAAGTTTTCAAACATTACACAAATAATGGAACAAATAGTTTCTATTCTTTTTTTGTTCGTTTCATTTTAACAAATTTGATCATAATTATTAAAAAACTAAAACATCCTTTCATAAAACTAAAAATGTCAATTTTAAAATATATGTGCTATACAAAACAGAATGAAATATAATAATGAGTGATAATAAAACAAGAATTCATGATGGTTAATTTTGAAAATAATAATTATTTTGAAATTCTGTTTTTTTTGTTTTGATAAATATTTAAATTATTTTCTTTAAACTTTTTTATTGATCACATGTTAAACTCAAATCGTCACGATTGTCTTTAAAATCAGAAAAATTAGAAAAAATTTCAAGTCTTTAAAATATTTAAAAAAAAATGGTTAGAAATTGATAATTTCGGATATTACAGTAATTCAATCCATCAAGAACATTCAAGAAGCATCAATAACGACATAAAAGCGAATTACGACAAATATAAAAAAGAAATCAAAAATCGGCTTTCATAGTGAGGAAACCCCTGACTCGCAGGATTAATCCTAATCCAGCCTAAACTATTATTATTATTATTTCTTGAATTTACAAAAATTTCCGAAATTAATTTGAAATTTTGGTTCACTGTATTTGACACCCAGAATAGTAAATAATGTATTTTAAATTCACTTTTAAGTTTTTTTTAGGCTTAAGTCAAAGAGTTTTATTTTTAATTTAAATTACATTAATTCGTTCAGTATTGTTTCTTTAAAGGATTATTTATAATTTGAATAAATTTTAAAATCAAATGTCACCATTTGACATTTGAAATTGGTATTTGATATCCTAATCATGATATCTTTAAATACAAAAAAATGTTTATCTTTATCAAATGACTCTAATATCATTTGTTAAACATCTTAAGATGACAGACGATTAGAATTCGGAAGTTAGACTTCAAATATTTACCAGGAAATGCTAAAAAATAGTCGTTAAATAAATTTAATAATTATGGCCCAAAGATGTGTTCAATTATGCTTTAAGAACTTTTCAAATAGTGATTATTAATGTAATATAGGGATAAATTTATTATTAAAAGCAAATATATAAATTTATTTAGATCAAAATTTCTATTTTTCAAATTATATTCTAAATTTATCTTATTAAAAGAAAATAGCGAGTGACCTAAACTTTATCTAAATTTGTTTTTCTATTCGAAAATTTATATTTTTCAATTATTTTGACATGAAAGAAGAGCGCAAATGGTTTCAGACATTTTAATTACATTATATAAATTTTTTATCTTCATAATTTTTTAGCATACATCTAACAAATAAACGATTTAAATAAAAAAGTTAATTTATTCTCTGTACAAATTCTAACTCAAATAATCTAATTGCGTAAAATTTTATTGCTAAAACGGTGCTTTATTTAACTAATTTGACATTTTATACAATTTAAACAATAAATTAGTAACTTGGAAATTTTTCACTTTAAAATTGTTTTAAAATTTTGTTTATGCTCAAAATTTAAATAGGTTACTGTAATCAAATTATTTATTTTTAAAAATACAAAATGAAAATAATTATTTCATGTGTTACGAAACAATTTTTCTAAAAATCTAAAAATATCACCTGATATTTTAAAATCTAAGACACATAGTTAGATTAAGGGTATTAAATGTTTTTTTTTAGTTAAATGTATGGAAAACTGAATTTTTAATCTTTCAAAAAAAGAGTCTACGTCGAATATATTTGATAAGCTATTATTGATAAAAAAGTAAATTTTAACTTTTTTATTTTAAACTTATTATATCTAAAATGAAATTCAAGCAAAAAGAAAATATTAATTTAGAAAGTTTTAAAATGGAAACCGATCGGCAAGTAATCGCTTTTGAAGTCAACTCGGACTCAAATCTCTCTACGGCTCAGTCATCAACCAGTCTAATTACTACAAATAAAAACCCGAATCAAAACAAAAAATCAAGTTATGTTACTCTTGTTATTATGTTTACATTGAACCTTATAAATTACAGCGATAGATTCACAATAGCCGGTAAATACTTTTTTTACATTTGAAACTTTTATCTTCTATTTCATGTGATTTAAAAAAAAATATCAATAATTCATTTGATGATATAACAATTTAGAATGTATTTTATTCAAATTAAATTAACAATTCTTACTCTTGTTTTTTAAATTATGTCTACTCAAGATAGATTGTTTATTTCTTTTTTTTAATTTAATTTTTAAGGAAAATGGCAACAGAAATTTTTACCAAAATAAT
The DNA here is from genome assembly GCA_019054805.1 of Brachionus manjavacas. Classification (NCBI taxonomy): domain Eukaryota; kingdom Metazoa; phylum Rotifera; class Eurotatoria; order Ploima; family Brachionidae; genus Brachionus; species Brachionus manjavacas. Next base: position 6,392,153 of record JAHQIY010000003.1, on the reverse strand, counting down.
TCGTATTTCTTTAAAATTTCATTTAAAAAAATATATAAATCTAATCATTTTTTATTTAAAAACTATTTCCTTTTAAATAATCTTATAAAATAAAAATTAAAATTTTTAAATAAATCAATTAGGCAATTATTTTTCAAGAAAGACTCATTAGTTGAAACAAGAAAATATTGATTATTTTTATTCATTGTTTTTTTTTTTTCATTATAAAATTTTAGCTCTCAAAAATTCAAGCATAATAGGTTTTTCAAACAATCTTTATATTTAAAAATATATTAAATTACATTTTTAATTCTCTTTGATCAAAAACTTTAAATGTATAAATATTTTATAAACATCCTAACGTTGATAATTTTTTTTACTGTTACGATTGATTTGTTTCAATATTTAGATTTAAAAATCTTAATTAAATTTAATAATAATAAATTTTCAAAATTCCGAATTTCTAAATAATAATAATAATGATTTATGTAAAAATTATTAAACTTTTATTTATGAAGCTTAAATTTTAAAATTTGAATTTAAACTCTTTTCTTTGTGATATTTAAAATAGATGAAGACTCATCATGAAATTTAAAAAAGATGAACTTTATTAATTAAAAAATTTACTCGAACTAATAAAATATAATTCTAGTATTTAAAAACAAAAAAGCTTTTCTACAGAAATTTCTTATAAGAATACAGCTTGTTTTAACATATAGAAGCAGCTAAAAGCTTGTTTACTTTATATAATTTTCATATTCTTAAAAAATTGCTAAATTAAAGCAATCAAAATAAACTCACAGAAACTTGAAATCTTCAAAATCTCTTAACAATATATTTACATCTATCAAGCCTTATAGCCAAACTAAAACGACTAAAATAAACGCCATTCAAAAAATTCTATTTAATTAAAGGTGAATTGCAAAAAATATTTAAAAACTAAAATTTTAAATTGAAATTTTGTTCATAATTAAAATTTAAGTAAAAGATTTAATGACATGTAATCATTTCTAATTTAATGACAGCATTGAATATTTGAGGTAAGAAATGATAAATAATGATTAATTTTCTATAATTTCATCGTCAAAGATTTCAAAGATTTCAAAATTTTCATTTTTAATGAAAAAAAAATTGTTTATTATAATTTTTAAAAAAATTTTCGTAATGTACGATAATGAAAAAGTAGGAAAAAATTAATTTTATTCTGTTAATCAAGCTTTGTTTCTAAAACAGAATCTTCTAGTAAATTCAAGATTTTTTTTATTTTAATTCGGTTACTAAACAATTTTAATGAGGTTCGAAAATTTTTAATATGAAGAAAAAAAAATTTAAAAGGTAAAAAAGACGTAATTCTGAACTAATATTGGCGGCATATTTTTTTTAAATACTCAAGTCCTAAATTTGTATCAATTAAATACTATTATTATTAGATAAGAAAATTTTTATTAATTTTAGAGACGACTTAAACTGCTAGGCTTAAATTTGCATTTTTCTGCATACAAAATAGATAATTTTAATATTTCGCATAAAAATTTTTGTTAGGCAACTAATGATTTTTTTAATGAAGAAAATTAAAATTATAAATTAAATACGTATTAATTTATATATAGAACTTTATTGATAAAAGAGTATTAAGTGTCATCCTAAGTAAATTTAAATATTCGATCTAATTTAATATATTTTAGACACAACTTGAAATAGATAATAAATTGTAAAAACTGGTGTCAATTTTTGATGTATTTAAGGCTCTTTAAATTTCCATAAATAATTTAGTAACTGACAAAAGCTAATAATAATTTTGCCAATTTTCTTCTAAATTCTTTAAATTATAGATTTTAATTTAAAATTAATTTTGAAAAAAATTCGAATCATGGATGTTGATTTCAATTTTTTCACATGTTCAATGAATTTTATCTAATAAAAATTTAAAGAAAATTTTAAAGAAAAACAACAAATTAATTATTGCAAAATTTTTCAATAATTTCGTAACATTAATTTAACTCCGTAATAAAAAATTTTAAGCTATTTGGAAAACATTTAGCAGGCTAATAAAACAAAATCTTATTCTGACAGAAATTCAAAATTAAGAAGGAAGTCTCGTTAGTTATCGGTCCATTTTATTTTGAATAAATAATTCGTTCTGATAAATTTTGGTAAAATCATTTTAATAAACCAACACCTTAAAAATACAGTATTCTCATCAATATTAAGCAATCTTTTTTTCAGATTTTTTCTTCCATTTAAAATATTTTAGCATAATTTAAATTTCAAAATTACACAATTATAATATAAGCTTGTGATCTTTTTTAACATTTATAAGTTTATAAAAAGATTTTGCATTGGCATTTTGAATTTTTTAAATATATTTAAGACAAAGAATAATTTGAAGTGACTGATTGATTATCAAAGAATGATAAAGATTTAAAAATAAATGTTTTAAAGAAAGATTTTATTTAGAAATTAAATTGGTAAAATTGACTGAATTTTTTTATTTGAATTTAAAACCAAGCGAGCTTTACTCATTTACAATCAATAGATTTAATCTTATGAAACAAATATGTGTTCAAACCAATAATTTTTCTAAAAGACAATTTTATATAGCCCTTATAGCCGAATGGTTTGTGTGTTAGTCATGAATGCAGAAGATCGAGAGTTCAAAGTTTGGACAGGGTAATAACTGCGGTAACCTTTGTGTCAAATCGGAGCCGTTGCTCGAAAAAAAGTACTAGAAAAGGAGATGAGCACCTCCCCATTATCCGCTAAGAAAGAAAAGGGACAATTATTATTTAAAACAAGTTTAAGTGATATTAAGACTTGATTGAATTTTAAATTTAAAAAAAAATTATTATTTTATTGTTTTTTAAACTTGTGAAAAATCGTTAATAGAAAAAAAAATATTTCTTGAAATTTATTTCATAACTTAAATGAGTTAAAAATACAATGATTTTCTGACCTTTTAATTCTTTCTACAAATAAGTTAAATTTAAGTAAATTATTAAAATTAATAATCATCTAAGTAAATTATTGATTATTACAATTTAATAAAAAGTTAGATTTGCTCAGTTTTACATCAAATGAAGATAATTTGATTGAAAAAGTTTCCAAATAATTAAATAAATTTATATTTTAATTTTTAAAATAAAGCTGTGTACTTTTTAGGAATTATTTTAATTTATTTAAAAATATAAATAAAATACCCACTCGAAAGTTTAGAATTAGATGTAGCATCAAATCCTTAGGATAAATTCAATTTTTTTTGTTCAGTGCTACTGAAAGCAGATCACAGAAGAATAATTAGCTCAAGACTGAACATACTAATGATTTTTAGATAGCTTTCGGCTTGTTTAATTACCAATTTTTGATATTATTTTTATAACATATCTGATATTGCATTTCTTCCTAAGTTATATTACCTATTTTTTCAAATTTAAGATTTTCGATCAAAAGCTTCTCTTGTTAACTTTGTTTCTTTAGAAAGTTGCATAAGTGATCCAACATAGCCCGTATAGCCGAATGGTTTGCTTGTTATGCAAGCAGAGGATCGAGGGTTCAAAACCCGCTGAGGGTAAAAAAATCTTCAAAATATCTCTGCAATACGGGGCGAATGTTTAGACCTCTTTCATCATAAAAATAGGAAGACCTATTTCGACTGGGTAATAATAAGCGGTGTAGATGATCAACTCGATGCAGTAGCCTCTTTGTCATATCGGAGCCGCTGCTAAAAAAGGTACTTGAAAAGGAGATAGGTTGCCTAGACAAAACATTTGCTGTAATTTTTGGATCAACTAGACGTTCAAGCGGTAAATTCATAGTGATTTCTTTAAAGTTACATAATTCTCATTTAAATTTTTATAAGATATTTTTTGAAAGAATATACCGAAATCCTTAGCTGATTTCGATAATTTTTTTATCAAAGCATAATTGGTTTGATTTAATAATATTAATGGTTTCGTTTTAAATAAATCAGAGTATCCAAGATTAAAAAAGATACTAGTTCAGTTATAACTGATAATTTATATTATTTTAAACTATATTCAATAAAATTGACATTTACTTCAGTATTTTTGTTTTTTTTAAATATTTTTGTTATTACAATTTATTTTACGCCGTGTAAAAGCATTAATCATTAATCGTTAGTTAATGATAAATGCTTTTTCACCGAATGAGTCTTTAGTTCTCTACGTTCAAAATAATTTCCACATCCTGGACATTTCACAGGAATTCGTTTATTACTCGATTATTCTTCGTATTTCAGATGATGACCATTGGTCACATTATGCAATAGATCCAAGATTCTTTTTAGAGATTATTACATTTTTTTAATGTTTTATAAACTGTTTTAAAGCATTTTTTATGATAAAAATGTGAAGAGTAAAGTCAATACCCTTTGCAAAATAACCACCAAAAAAATATTTCAAGCAATAAAGTTTTATTTTAAAATTAAATCATTTTTTCCAAAATGAACAATTTAATTTAAAAAATTTATATGGTAAAATTAAATATTAGAATATATCCGAATAATGTTTAAAACGCCAAATCATTTTCACTCTTAATGACTGTGATTCTATTGATAAAATGTATCAATAAAATTAAGAACTAATGGTGTGTAAAATTTTGAAGAAATCCGAGACAATAGTTTAGGAAGTAAAAATGATACTCCTTTTTTTTGCAACAATTAGTCATAGAAAATATTTTGTAAAAAAAATCTCTCCAAGAATATTTTCCAAAATTTAAAAATAGACGTAATTTAAGTTATTGATTTAATTTTAATCATACTTTAATTAAGCGTATGTAAAAGGTTGATTGAGAATAAATTATATAACCTGGTAATTTATTGGTAGAGTAAGATAGACTTGGCAGAATAATGAGAGCTTTTTGCTGTAAATAAATTAAAAACAAACATTTTTTTTAATGAACGAATATTTAGGCTCAGTCACCTCCTAATCAACCGTTCAAAGTATGTCTAGCTATACAGAAATTTTCAGAAATAAATGTAAGACTTGTCACTAAAAAATTTGTCCAATTTCAATTGATATTTTTCTAAAACTGGTTTCAAATACTTGCCACGATTTAAACAGATAAATGTGACCTTTGTGGCAGCCAGTTTTTTTTTCAAAACTATCATCAATCATCATCATTCAAATTAGTAATTTTTACTAAATCTAGTGTTAGAGTTCACTAGAGCTTGCTATCAAAAGAAAAAAATTATTATAATTTATTTATTTATGAATTTCATTTTATTAGAACAAATTCGATCTAAATACACGTATACGATTTTTGTACGTTCTTGACACTACTTATGTGTTTAGCTAAGATCTTCTAAGAGATCCAGTTATTGATACAAAAATTCTCATAGCCACTGTGGTCTCTGGTTTGATTCTGAGTCAGTTTTTTCTCAGTAAAAGGAAAATTCGCTCAAATCTTTCGATTTGAAAATTTTCCAAAAACCGTTTTTTTTATTTTAAGAAAAAATTTTTTTTCAAAATTCTAAGTTTAGACCAAAAAAGAGACTTTTAATTGTTGCTAATTTTAATTAATAAAAAAACATTAAAAGTTCTAAATCTTAGTTTAATCATTTTCAAATAGAGTTAGTTGAATCTCATTAAATTTTTTGTCATGGGATCTGAGTACCAAAATGAGGCGGACCAGCTCAGCTCGAAACTGAGCGACGACAGAGACGTGTTCGACCAGCTGGTAAACGGCGACTACAAAAGCTTGTCTAGGTCCAATTCAGTAAAACCCTACGACCTAGAGCTGAAAGAGCTGAACAAAGACAACCAGGTGGTGCGCCGCCTACGCACCAACTCGTTCAATACCAATTACCCAAGCTCTCGAATAAATTCAAATTCAAACAACACGCCAGCCAACAACTCCGTGATACTCAGCGACTTTAAGTCGTCAGTGAAAAAGCTGTTCACTGGGAGCAAGCAAAAATTGTCCCCGTCTTCATCGATCGTGCTCAACGCCAAAGAAAAGCGAAGACGCAAAAAGAGAAGCTTTTCGCACTCGTTTTCCAATCAGTACGAGGCCTGTTTGACCAGCGAGGAAGAAGAAGTGGACATTGAGGAGGTTTACGAGGACGAGTCGAGCACCAAAAAGCCTCTGCTGACCAGGTCGTGCTCTAAGCCGGACAAAAAGGAGGCCCTGATGGCCTCGTTTGGTCCGGTGTCCGACTCGATCCAGAAAAATTTGATCAACAGCAGCACCACTAGCAACTCAACCGAGTCCTATGTGCCCACATCGGACTCGGCCTCGTCCAAGTCTGCTTATTCGGAACTTATTGAACAGTCTGATAAAATGCACACCGATGAAAACAATAATCAAGGTGACGTGAAGTTAAAGGACCAAAATAAAGAAGTTCCAAATCAAAATGTTGAATTGAAACGATCCGAGTCGGTCCGAATGAGACACAATTCTAGTTTAAATTCTCCTGTTTTAGTATCGCACAATTTATCGAATGACAATTTTGTTCAGTTTAAAAAATCTCGCAAAAAAACTCACCTGGCTAAAAATTATATTGCTGTGCTTATTTTGTTTGTTGTAAATTTACTCAACTATGTTGATAGATACACTCTTGCCGGTGCGAAAAAATATAGCTTTTTTTTCCTATCAAGTATTTTATCAGTTTGTTTGAATATTCAAGAAAAGTCTCTATTCTTTTTTATTTTTTTTTTAGTTTAGATCTGACACTGATCTTTTAAATATTTTACGTGAAGTTAAGGCAGAACTTTGATTCAAATGATTTTTTTAAAGCTGTTGAAAAGTCTTTAAGTCAAGTCAAACTTTGACTAAATTTTTTGTTGTTGAAATTAGAAGAGTCGAAAAAATTTTTAAAAATGCAATTCCTAACCTCAAACATACAAGTAGAAACCAGCCAAGTTAAATGAGTTGACTTAGAAAATTCTTTTTTACTTTTTCTGAGTCAGTTTTTGTAATTATAAAAACATGTTTAGCCTATTTATTAGCGCAAATCTTGATGATAAAAAGTTAAAAAATTTTCTGAAATCACCTATTTGGAAAAAAGGCTTATACGGTTGATTCAAATTAGCCCAGCTCTAAATCAATACTGAAGGATTGTTTATAGATTCCTTTAAAAGGACTTGGTTCTAGGTTTTGTGAAGTTCAGTACAAAAGAACAAAACAAAATGTAAAAAAATTGAATAAATTTTTTCCAAGGGCTAAAAATAAGTTCTGTGAATAGAACAAAGTGCGACATTCAAAGATGCATCAACAGTAAAAATCTGCTAATGATGAGCAACATCGCTCCAAAATGCACCACGCTCGATTATATTGAAATTTAATTTCTGCTAAATTCTGCAAACTTGGCAGATCCTGATATTTGATGCAACGTTGAAAGCTGTATATGTTTTATTTACAGAACTAACTCTTTACTTTTAGAAAAAAAGTTATTCAATTTTTGTTCTTATTATTTTGTACTGAATTTCATAAAACCTTGAGTTTTCTTTTTAATTAAATCATATTATAAAATTTAAAATGACTTTTTTTATTATGAATTTATTTCTTTAGAGAAGAGCTTTTGAGTTTATTTATATATTTCAAATAATAGAAAATGAATTGCCACAATGTTCGTAAATTTTAGTAAAAAAAGTTTTTTAGATTTTAGAAATTTTCAAAGAATTAAGAAAAGTAAATTCTATGAAGTGCTACCCATTCGAATGGATTTTCCCAACAGTTTTTCTATAATAATTCTACCATTTGAATTTTAAAACTTTTCGTTTAGTTATAAATGTTGAATTAGAAAATTTAAAATGTATGCTTTTGATCTTGGTAAATTAAATACATTCACCTCTTTACCTTTCTGACCAAAGGAGTGATCAAAAAAGTTGGCACCAAAGAGATGATCGTATTTAGTACTAGGAAATATAATGTTTAAAGAATTAAAAATAGTTGGTCACCCGGTTTCACTTTAAGAATTTGATTTTACTCAAAGTAAAAATTAAATCACATGAAAAAATTTTAAAGCTACTTTTGAATTTAGTTTAATTCACCTTTGGTTTGTTCTTTGATCTAAAGTTAAAAATAAAGCAAAAAAAAATTAAGTGCTTCAATTTTTGTAAAAACAAAATTTGCTTAAATTTTTAAAAATTTCCAGAGTATAAAAAAAAATTGATTTTGTGAAATATTACACGTTTGAACGATTTTCTATAAAAACCATGTTATAGGTCTTAAAAATTTTTAAGAGAAAACTATTATTTCCAGTATCAAATTTTTCCTTAAAAAAAAATCAAAATAAAATTGATAAAGGAAAATTTTTAAATTTTAGTATAAATAAAAAAGTTCGAAAAATTTAGAATTATGAATGAAAAATTTTGCCTCAAAAAAATAAAAAAAAAATTCAATAATTAATAACAGCCAAATTTAAAGTTAAATTTTGAATCTATAAATTTTTTGATCGTTTTTTTTATCACTTTTCTGCAAAAATTCAAAAATTTGGAAACAATACTTGTTAGAGTCATTTTGCAGGCTTTGGTAGGCATTTTAGGTGTAAGAAAATTGTTCCAAAATCTAGTTGAATTTATAACAAAGATAAGAGCAAAAAATCACATGAAATATCCATTTGTGTAGTCATTGAATATTCAAAAAAATTGCTTTCTATTTTTCAATTCTCAAATTTGTGAAACTTTTTTAATCATTTTTTTTATTAAAGGTGTTTTGCTCAAATTGCAAACATATTTTGACATCAAGGATGGTGAAAGTGGTCTATTACAGACCGCATTTATATGCAGTTACATGTTATTGGCACCTTTATTTGGTTATCTAGGTGATCGCTATTCCCGCAAATGGCTTATTATATTTGGAATTAGTTTTTGGTCATTTATGACATTTATCGGATCCATTGTTCCAGCTGACGTAATTGAAATTAAATTTAAAATCTAAAAAATCTAAATAAAATTTTTTGTTTAGAAATTCTGGTTATTTTTACTGATCAGAAGTTTGGTGGGTATCGGCGAAGCGTCATACTCTTGTGTCGCGCCGACAATTATCGGCGATTTGTTCACCGACGAAAAAAGAACAAAAATGCTGGCTTTATTTTATCTAGCAGTACCGGTTGGCAGCGGTCTTGGCTACATAGTCGGCTCAACTGTAGCAGAACAATTCGGTGGTTGGCAGTGGTCTCTTCGAGTAACTCCACCGCTAGGTCTTATTTGCATCATCTTGTTGATTTTTGTTGTTGAAGAACCCAAACGAGGAGGCGCTGAAGGCAGCAATGTTGACACAAATAAGTCCTCTATGATTAATGATGTAATTTATCTAATTAAAAAGTAATCTTAAATTTTTTGTTTTAGAATTTTTAAAGGGCTGTCTTTATACATTAAAAAGGTTTAAGAATTATGGAAAAATTAATTATTCTAGTTTTGAGAAAAAAGCTGATAACGATAAAACATAGTTTAAAATTAAGCTAAATTTTAGTTTTTATAAAATATCTTAGATTTGTTTTCCCTGAATAAATTTGCCATATTTACACGTCTTATCAGAAATGATCAAGGTTCAAAATTATACAAAAATTTTTCTAAATAATTAAAAATTATGAAAATTAAATTGATAGGTATTTGAGTAGAGACAAATTTTTTAAATTTAGTCATCGTTTTTTCCAATATGTAATAAATATATACTCAATTAGATCGAAAATTATTTTTACTTGACTTATTTGAAGTCAAAACAGTCAATATTGGAAAGCAATAATCTATTTAGCATTGTTTTTTCATTTCTCCCAACCATGGGTTTTGTGAAGTTCAGTACAAAAGAACAGGACAAAGTATTAAAAAATTTAATAACTTCTTATCTAAAAGTTTTAAATAAATTCTGTAAATGCAGCATGGTGCAACATTCAAAGTTGCATCAACTGTAAAAGTCTGCTAATGGTGTGCAGAATCTCTGCAAAATGCACCACGCTCGATTATATTGAAATTTAATTTCTGCATAACTCTGCAAATTTACCAGGCTTTGATATTTGATGCAACTTTGAAAGTTGCACTATGTTGCATTTACAAAACTAAGTTTAAACCTTTAGAAAAAAAGTTATTCAATTTTTTTACATTTTTTCTGTTCTTTTTTTCATTTTGTACTGAATTTTACAAAACCCAACCATGTACCCTGGTTTTCAATGACTTTTATTTTTTTGGCTATCAAAATATTCTTTTTTATAAAATAGAGGAGTCAGTATGTTAGGTAATTTGATTAAGCAAAAATAATGAGTCTATTTGCTTAAATATTGTTTAGTTTTTTTTACTTGCTCTGAGATCTAGAAAGTGTATTTAAAAGCAAGATGAAAAAATTTTTCGACTATTTGAAAATGAAAAATATATTAGGCATTTGAAAATTATATCAGATTCTGCAGAGAATTGAAAATTTACTTAATAAATTGATTAAAAAATTTTTTAATTTTAAAATTTTTTTGGTATCTTCTCAATTAATATTTACTCGTAAAATAAGTCCCAATAAATTATTAAATTTAATTTATTTTTCAAGCAAAACATTCATGTGGACAACTATGGGATTTACTTTTGCATCATTTGTGCTCGGTGGTCTTTCATGGTGGGTTCCAATTTATGTTGAATATGCTATCTATTCAAAAAATCAAACACCAAAACAGTAAGTCAATTATTTATTAAAGATTTTGGATTAAAATAATATTTATTTGTAAGGATTTCTCTAATTTTTGGCGTTGTAACATGCTTTGCTGGTCTGATCGGTGTAGCTCTTTCATCTGTTTTATCATCAAAGTAAATATTTAAAAAATTTTATTTGTTCAAATTCAAATTTAAATAAACTAAAACAAATTTTGATAGATTTAGACATAAAATAAAGAATGCCGATCCAATAATTTGCGCATTCGGTTCTTTGGTAGCAGTTCCGACCTTGTTTATTCTAGTTGCCACCACTCGTGATGCCAATCCATTTTTATTCTGGCTAATAGCTGCACTAGCCATTAGCGGAATGTGCTTGAGTTGGACTCTTGTAGCAGATATTTTACTATACACTGTATATCCAAACCGAAGATCCATAGCTTCAGCAATCAACATTTTGATTTGTCATTTGCTTGGAGATGCGGGAAGTCCTTATGTCATTGGAGCTGTAAGTGATTAAAAAATTAGATTTGAAAATATTATTTTATCTTAATTTTAGATAAGTGATGCTTTTAAAATTGGAAAGCCAGATTCATTTTATACAAAATTTACAAGTTTACAAACAGCGCTTTACGCTGGACCTTTTTTTGCAGCGTTAAGCTTCGCGGCTTATCTATTTGCGGGAATATATATAGAAGAAGATAGGAAAAAAGTCGACGACTTTATCAAAAGTAGACCAGATAAATTTAAAAAGATATTTTTATAAATTTTTTTTTTGAAGAAAGCCAAAAACAAGATTCACCAAATTCCGGCTCCATTAGTGATTGTAATATAAACGAATTTTCTGAAGCTCAGGGCAAGCATTTGCAAGCTTATTCGAATCCAGTAGATGAAAGTGATGCAAATTTACAAATGAATTCAAATGTCTTGGATAGTTTGAATTCGAATGCTTCGAATACTGTTCTTACAAATAATGAAGTGCCTGTACTTTTCAACAGTAGTGCGAATCTACTTTCAAAAACTTCGCCATCTAATATAAATGAATAGATACTTTACCATTTTTTGAGATGCTGACAACTGTGAAGATCATTTTATTCATCTACATCAGATTTCTAAATAAAATTTTTCTGAATGAAAATTGAAACAATCTGAAGGACAAAATTTTATGGATGAAATCAATCATAAAAATCAACATCTCAAATTTTGGTTCAAAAATTTCGAACCCACGAAAGAAGAATTTAGCTTTTTTTTTATTTTTCATTTACTCCATGACTATTGATTTTTATATTTGACCAAATTCACTTTGTTAAGTATAAGGATGATTTAAGTTTTTAAAACAAAAACCAAAATGATAAGAAAATGTCGATCGTTTTTTTATTATTCTTTGTTTTGTGTTAAAATCTTTTTTTAAAAGCTTTCAGCATGGAAAGGCTAATTTTGATTAAAAATTCGAGTTTTTGAAAAAAAAATTGAAATTATTGTAACTAAATGTATCTAAAAATTATAGAAATTAAAAGAGACATATTATTTTTTTAATGATATTTCATCGAATCTAATTTAAATCGGTTTACTTTTTGAAAATTTATTGAAAGATTTATTTATTTATTTTCCAAAACCCTCGTTATTTCGATATTCGTGTATTATTTTTTATAATTCCAGAAATAAAATAAAAAAATTAAACTTTAATTATTTTTACTAAATTCTTTTTTCTTAGTGAAATGTTAAATATACTTTATATAAATTAACAAAAAAAATAGTGAACTAATATTCAATTATCGTCTAAGAAAAAAATTAAAAATAAAAGACAAGCTAATGACTTGACTTGAAGCTTGAGACTTTAAAAAATAAACTGGATTAATATCAAGTTTTCTTAAATGAAAAAAATAGAGTAAAAATTTATTGTTTCAATTAAAATAGAAAATAAACTAAGCAAACAAAATATTTTAAAAAATTAAATTTAATAATTTATTTTAATTAAATTTATGATTAAACGTTTGAGATTTTATTCCAAATGATTTTCGTTTTTTTTTTTCATTCTAAAATCAATAATTAAATTTCAAATATTGCAAATAATACTTGGAAAATCTTCTATAAAGCATTTATGAACTAACCAACACCATTTCACAAGACTTTCCAGCTGAAGTTGTTAACATGGAATTGACTAATGAATTAAAAAAACTCTTAAAAAGAATAACACTACTAGAAAAGTCTTTTGGGATATAAAAAAAATCTAAGATGTCATAATCTATTCTGTGCCATAAATGATCATTTAGTTACCATAATAGAATAAAAATTAAAAAAATTTTTACTCAAACTTTGATTAAATTAAAAAAAAAACAAAAACAATACTTTGCCAAAAGAATCTAAAATTGCATTTTATGCAAAAAAATTAAACTAATTCGATTCCACCAAAGAGTTTAATTTCAAAAATGAAAATGTTTGCAATATTAACTTAAAATTATTTTTTTTTTGAAACTGAAAAAAATATTTGAAACATCGCACTTTTTCAATGTTATTTCATTATTGGATACATTTTGTAAATTAAACACAAAAAATTAAACCAAATGTATCTTGAACTATTTCTTTTTAAGATCTTATAACAATGGAAAAAACAAATTTTCGAAATCAAAGTTTTTTAAAAATTCTTATTCTTACCAAATATTAACCGAACAGAACTTGAATTTCTTCATTCGCGATATTGTACGTCTTATATAAGAAACCTTACGACAAGTTTCCTCTGATCTTGCCAGTTTCTTACTCAAGATCTTAATCCAATTATCCAATATCCTGGGATAAAATGAGAAAAAATATTTTTTATTATATTTCCTTTCGTTTTTGCGTGCTTGTTAGAAGAACTTAATAAAATAGATAAAATAAAAAAAAAATATTGCTAAGCACTTTAAGAAAAGATAAGATCAATATGCTGGTGTTATAAAATAAAATTTAAATTAATTTAAATATAGAAAAAAAATATTAGGTTGCATTATTAAAATACTGATTTTTGATTTTAAATTAGTTTTTTTTTTAAGTTAAAATTTTTAGCTATTACAAAAAACGAAAATTTTTAAATTAAATACTGAAATTGTAATTTGTTGATTTAGAACACTAAATTGTAAAATTGTTTATTTAAACAATTCTTAAAACTAAAAAATTAAAACCGATTAATTGAAATCTATATTAAAAAGATCAATGTTAAAAAAATATTTTCAAGTATTTGACATTTTTTAAAAGAGTCTAAAAATACTCTTATTTGACCAGTAAAATATCATTTGCATTGATTTCTCGAAAAAAGTCCTAAATTTTTTAAATTAATTTTCAATAATCGATATTCTTATTATTTATCAAAAATTTAACTTGTTTATTTTTCATCTGAATGTTATAAATACACTTTTGAAAATAAGATTTTTAAATGACCATTCTTTTATTATCGATTAAGTGAACGAAGGAGCTTCTAGTTTTATTCACTAATTAAAAACAAAAACTTTTCAAAATTTCGGTTTAGTTTTTTTCAATATTTCGAATATACAAATTAACTATTTGACAAAATAGTCTTTGAACAAATCGAATCGACAAGATTTTTAAAGTTTTCGCTAAATATTTAAAAAAAGATAAGGTTTGCATTTGCGGTATGCACAATAAGATTATTTTTAGCAAAGTTTTTTATCAATTAGATTTTATACAAGAGCTTAGTAGGTGAAATTCAAGTTAAGAAAGCTCTTAATGATATTTCTAATTTTATTAACCTTAATTTTTAGCTCATATGAGCATTATTGGCCTATAATAATGGTCAATGAAATTTTTAAATTAAAATTTTACCCAAATCGACCATGCGTGTCAGTATTATCTATGAATCTAGAAATTCAATTTAATAAAAACAAAATTTCTCTCTTCTTAGCACTCTAAATCTTTAAATTATATTTTGGCCAAACATAAAATACGCGAGAACTCACATCTAAGTAAAAATTATGATCAACTACGGTGGATCCATTACATCGTCATTTCCCAATACGCTTTGTTCCTCGCCATCAGGCCTGACATGCAGTCTTTGTGGTCTGAACTTGAATACTCCCGAATTTCAAAAATGCACTCATTGTGGCCTAAATATTTGCCAAAATTGCCTGCTAGAAAATTATGAAAGCTTTCGAGAAAGACATGATAACTCTCAAGATCTCTGCTACAATCAATGTCATTCTAGATTCAAAAATTTATCAATAACTCATTATAATTTGGTCAAGAAGGATTTCAAGCAAATGTACAATTACTCGAAAACCATCGTAGAAAAACTTCATTTATTGAACAACACAATCAAAATAGAAGAGTCAACAGTTACTGAGCTCAATATGATAAAGCATCAGGTAAATACAAAGGCTTTGGAGTTGATAAAACAAATAAATCAAGAAAAATCAGATCTAATTGAACAAATCGAAAGTGTCAAATGGAAATATGAATCGTAAAATTTGAAAAATTAAAAAAAAATTTTCCTTAATTTTTTATTGATCCAAAAGAACTTTAAATGAGAAAAAAGAATATTTTGCTCTTTCAATGCAATATAAAGACGAATTAAGAAAAATCATCAGAAAATATAAAGAGTAATTTTTAAAAATATATAAAAATAAATCATGACGATACTCTTATAAACGTGGGCAAGTAAATTTTTATCAGACATATTTTTAAAATTTCCTATTTATTATTAAAACAAGTCAGTCAAAAATTCGAAATTTAATAATAATTCAAGAAAGCAAAAAATATTTGTCTTTGTTCTTATCAACTGATTTTTTTCGATTTTTTTAATTTTTATTTACTTAAATTTTAAATTTAATATAAAATAAGGCTAAGTGTTAATATAGTTACGTGTAATTAAGAATTTATATTTTTTGTCTATATGAAACTCATTTGAATGCACTTGAATGACTTTTAAAAGCAAATTGATAGATTGATTCTGAAAGATTTAGAATTTTTTTTTCAGACAAATTTGTATCTTCTAAAAATAGTGGTCTGCAAAAATTTACAAAGTTTTTCAATCAATTTTTTAGAATAAAATACTAATTTTGATGATAGTTTTTTTAAAAATTTGGTTCACAATTATAATGTATTTTGCAGAATTTATCTTTTAACTTTAAAATTTTTCTATCGAAATTAACTTGACTTTTAAAAATTGTCTATCTAAAAATTCGAGTCAGTCAGATTATTCCAAAAACTGTGTCTAATCTTACGCTTAACCTAAAATTTTTCCATTTTTTATCATTTTCATGTATGGATTAATGTAACTTATATTTTTTATTTGTATTGTGAGCTTAAGTTTTTTCAGAAAAAAAATAGCAATCATTTATTTTATCATAAAAAAGAACAAAAAAAAATAAAAATAAAAAAAGACGTAAAATGTAAAAAGAACGTTCAAAATTTTGACAAGTAAAAAAATATGTTCCTACATGTACTTTTTGAAAATTTTAATTATCTATTTTAATTTAATTAGTTTTTATTTTATTTTACTTTTTATTTTTTATTCTATTTATAATAATAATAATAATTATAAGCTAAATTGTGTTATTTCACCAAACAAAAACCCATTTAGGAATCGCTCGGGCATTGTGAAATTTCATACAAACCTTCCCAAAATTACAAAAATAATATTCTTTTTCATTAATTTAATTTAAATTTACAAAATTGAGCTTTTTAAAACTTGATGATGAAACAACATGAAACAAAATATGTTTCACTAAATTCAACAAAAAAAGATTAATTTTTATTAGCAGGAAAATATAAGAGATAAAAAAATATCAATATTTTGGAATTTATTTACTTCTTGTTTCTATGATCTATTCAAATCAGAATTTTTTTTGCATTTTGTAAATTTATTTTATTTAAATGTTAAAATTCTGTCATCGTTACAATTTTAAAAATTTTATTTTTCATTACCAAGTCAACATACAATTTGATTCAAAAACAATCAAATTATTGGGAAACATTTATTTAATTTTTTTCTTAAATTGAACTGTTAAATGAAACATTGTTTGTTTCACCTTTTAAAGATTACAGAAAAATCTGTAGTTAAAAAGCCATATTTTTATTAAGAATTTAATTATTGTTTTGGAATTTATGTATGAAAATTCACAATGCCTCGCTACAGTAGCTTTCCGAGAGTGACTCATCCGCTATTATTTTATTTTTATTTTATTCTATTTTTTTTATCTTTATCTCGATAAAATTGATCAAATAAACGAAATAATTAAATAAATTCTTCTTAGTACTTTAGTAACCGGTGTTCAAAATTTTGACAAGTAAAAAAATATGTTCCTACTGACCAAATTTAAACAACTTTTGAACAAATATTTAATGGACTTTAACAATTAAGAAAATTAAAAAATCTGATTGTCTCATGGTTTACTAGAAGAAAAAGGCACCTTTTTATCTGTAATTCACACCTATCCTCTATTTATCAAATATAAGAAAATATACATGTTTAATGTCTCTTATTTTAAAGAGCAATAAAAAACGATTAAAATGAGCCCTAAATCATTGTTTTATGTCCTATCTTTCAAAAGTTGTGAGAGAAAATAATTTATTAAAAAGAGTTTAATATCTATTTACTTTTCATCAAATGTACCGAAAGGAAAGTCTATTTCATTTAAAAATTTTGACTTTAATTAATTGATAACTGTGCTTATAACAAATATATTTTTAATTAATTTCTTAATGAATCCTGAAAATATTTTCAAAAAAATTTAAAAATTGTGCATTTTCACTTTGTAATAGATTATGCCCTAAAAACTTACATAACTGAATAATGTGAGTAAACCAACATACTTTTTTGGACACCCGTTATTAAAGAAGGAGTTACACAAAGAAGAATTCATTTAATTATTTCATTTATTTGTTCACTTGAACCTAGCTAAAGATCCTTCAAATTAATAAAAAGAGCAAAATAAAAATAAAATAAAAACAAATTAAATTAAAATAGATAATTTAAATTACCAAAAAGTACAAAAAGGAGCAGGGTTAAAATAATCAAAATGCCATATGACACAAAAGTGGAAAAAAGATTTTTACTTTATAATATTCTTATTTTTTATCTCTAATTTGTTTATGGCGACTTTTAATTTTATTTCCATAAATTTTCAGGTTAAAATTACCAGTTTCTTAAGGCCATAGATTGAAGTTGAATTTCAGCCTTCTTAGATATTTGGCGACATTTATTAATAGGGTTTTAAAATTTTCATTTCCAATTAAAATATTCACGATTCTGTTATTGAAAAAGTAGTGCCTTTGACTGCATCTAACAATTTCCCTTCTCAAAATGCTTCTTCGACCACCTCTCAGCATAGAGGATTGTAGATGGGAATGGTAATTTATTTCTTCTTTACCTTTGGATAACTTGAACTTTTGTATTAGATCTTCTCTAGTTCTTTGTTGTTCCAGCGGTAGAATATTCAATTTTTGGCATCTTTCCTCATTTGGTTTACTTTTGAGAACATGGATCATTTTTGTTACACGACACTGCACCTTCTCAAGGCAGAACTTGTCCTCAACCGTGTACGGCGACCAAACTGGGATTGCGTTCTCTGGATTAGGTCTTATGTAGCAAGTTTAGAGTTTCTTCCAAGTTGTGATATCTCTATTCACAAAAGTGTTCTTTAGTTTTGTTTGTTTAGTTTGTAGGTTTGAGATCGTTCGATATGATATCTCCGAGATCTCTTTCCGTGTTTTCGATAAGAAGGCGATTTTGAGAATCATAGTCTTTAATCGTGTAAGCTGACTTCGGATTATGTTTCCCTATGTGCATAATCTTACACTTGTTAATATTAAGCCGCTTTAGCCAAGTGTCAGTCCATTCGAACACTGCGTCGATGTCTTTCTGAAGCTGCATAATATCCTCAGCTAAATTAGTTGGTCTGATTTGTGTCAGGATCTTGGTGTCATCTGCATAGATCTTGCATGCGCTTAACTTTGTCTGGCAGTTCGTTTACATACATAGTTGATTAATAATTAATCTAATTTTAATTAAGTAGCAAGAAAAATTTTTATCAAAAATAAATTTTGAGCTAAAAATTGATTCACACATTTTACTTTTTCATTTATTTGATTATCATCATAACTTAATATGTTTTTCATTAAAAACTAAATTTTTTAAAAGGTATAAATCTGAAGAAAAATGTAGTCTAAATGATTTGTTGAATTTGTATTTTTCAGTGAAAGCCATAAGTAAAAATTTAGATGATTATAATCACATAAAATTGATGGCCGAACAAGATCCCGTTCAGGTCAAATTTGAGGAAAGGCCGGTCTATCGAAATTTAATTGGAAAACTAATGCTTAACCAGGTTTCGAGCAGTTCTTCTGCTGATCCATCTGAAAAATCAATTGATCCGGACATTCCCAAATCTAAACGACACAGTCACATTGAAAAAACTAGTGATTCGAATTTAAAAAATCACATGTCAAATTTAAAAAAAATGACCAAAAGTCATGAAGCTGACCTGAACAAAGATTCATCTAAAAGCTTTTCACTCAACGATCTCATCAATGCTGCAAATGAAATTTTTGTTCAAAAAGAAAACAAGCCTCAATATGAATTTTCATCGCCTTTTTTTTTCAACAACTTGAAAAAAAATAAAAATGTAAATAAATCAACTCCGGTATTAAATAATGACAACGAGGCCAAAAATCGAAGTTACGACCAACTAGTAGACAGCGAAATTCAGTCAAATAATGAATTTGAGTACAGAAAAAATCAAATTCTAAGTGAAAATAAAACTCTTAATGCATCATCAAATTTTAATCTGAATCAAACATGTTCCCAAAGTTTCTCCAAACTCAATCTAGCCACTCAGCATGAAAACAAAAATCTTGGTTCCAAATCTGATCGAAATTTCGACAAGATCAAGAGTGCATCTAAATCATCGATTAACTCTGAAAAACGCGCTCAAGTAAAATCTCTAAAGCCGACCAAGATTGAAGAGCATCAGGTTGCGAAAAAAAATCCAAAGCAAAGACTGGAAATAGATATTGTGCCATCTCATCTAAGCTTTTCAAATAATAATCTTTTAATTTCTTCTTCTTATGGTAAAATTCGAGGTACAAATTTAAATAAAAATAAAATTTTTTCCTCAATTTTTTATTAATTTATTTAAGTTCTTGACATAATCACTTTTAAAATGCACAAAGATGAGCTAAAAAATGTTCTTATAAATGGAATTTGCATGCCAAAGTCAACAGTGTCTGGCCACAATCCGGACTTACTCTATGCGGTCACAAATGCTCAAATGAATCCCAGCGATGACGTACTAAATGTGAGCAACTCTGTGATTATAGTGACAAAGCGAGAGCTCAAAGTTTTAAAAGTAGAAAGTGGAAATCCAAACGAAGACTATGTTTTCTCAAATCCGAGTGGGATATGCTATGATATCCACGAAAATTTGTATGTTTGCGACTCGGGTTTTAATCGAGTTAAAGTATTTGATCAAAATATGGTTGTTATTCAAATAATAGATGTAGCAGCAAATAGCCAAGATCGCCTGTCTCAGCCAAAAAGTGTATCTACTTTTCAAAATACATTGTTTGTGTGTGACTCAGCAAATCACCGAATAGTGACCTATGAAATAGTTGACCGTGGCAAAGACTTTAAATTTAGGAGCATCTATGGATATGGATATGGAGACGAACGCGGCATGCTACAATATCCGCTCGAATGTTGTACTGACTCGAAAGGCATCCTATATGTCAGAGATCATCATAATTACCGTGTTCAAGCTTTTGATTTAAACGGAAAACCACTGCAGTTGATTGAAGTTAATTCTCAATGGGAAACTATTTATTCAATGACAGTTAATGAAAATGGCGATATTTATGTGGCTAAAATTGTACATTTTCAAGAAAAAGACAAAACCGGAAAAATTAATACAATTAATAAATACTTTATTGATATTTATTAGTATTTTTTTTAGTTCAATTCGAACTCTGTTTATTATTTATTTGTTATCTTATTATAATTGGTTAATAATTGTTGTTGCATGGCATGCTTCCTTTTTTCTTTAATTAATAAACAATTTAATTATATATTTTGTTTTTTTTTTTGTAGAATTATTGAAAGACTTAAATGAGAACTATTTTTTCTTGAAAACTCTTAATAACGTAAATGCTCGACTTTAGTGACATGTCACCACAAAAAATACTGACAAAATGGATTTTTTAGCTTGATTAAAAAAAATAATTAAGTTTTTTTTTTGAATGAGTACAATATAAAAAATATTATAGAAAAAATATTTAATTTGAATTCTTTAAAAAAATTAATTATTCATTTCAACAAAAATCTTTTTGCAATCCTTTTATTTACAATTGGAACAATAGAAGCTGTCATTAGGTCTCAAACCTTTCGGCCAGCAATCTCCACAAACCCAATTGTCACATTTTTCACAAGAGATCCATGCATCTTTGTCTCCAGAATTCTTATGGCAACATTTACATTTTAAGCACTTCTTTTTCATGTAATCAAAGAAGATTTGGCTGTTTGTTTAGCTGGAGCGGGAGATTTCGAAGCGGACAATGGTTTAGCTGGAGTTGGTGATTTTTTGGTCATAGTTCGACCATCAGAATTGGAAGCCGATAGTGTTCGAGAAGACGCTTGAGGCTTTGATGCGGAGAATAATTTGGCTGAAGTTTGTGGCTTTTGAACAGTTGATGATTTAGCCAGCGTTTGTGATCTTGTTGCAACAAACTGAGGGTTAAGATTAGTTATTGTTTTTTGCAGAAGTGGAGTTTCTGAAGCGTTAGACTGTTTAGATCGAACCGGAGCGTTGGGAATATTCAATGTTCGGGATGGAGTTTCAAGGAGTTTTGAAGTCAGTTAGGCTTTAGAGTTCGATATTGACGGTGGTGTAGCTGGGGATTTTGAGACACATAATGACTTGGATTGAGCTTGGGACTTGAAGCCAATAGATGTTTTTGAGGCTGGAGATTTTTTAGCAGATTTTGAACAACCTTGAAATTCCCTTAAGAGACCCTCTTTTGTATTTAATTTAGTTATCTTCTCTAAGTTCTTTGTGTAACCTGTTTTAATTTTTTCTCTTTTTGAAGTAATTTTAGGATCAGTATTTTCTTCATTTTCGTCCGAATCTCTTTCGGTATCTGAATCTGTCTCGGATTCGGAAATTACTAGAATTTCTTCATTGTTAGATTCTTCTTCAAAATAATCTTCTTCAAGATTTTCATACTAGCTTTCATTAAAATCTTCGTCGTCCTCATATTCACCATCGTCGTTGCTTGAGTCACAATAATCATTCATTTCTTGATCGCTAATCGAATCTTCATCGTCAGTATTGTTTGAATCATACACTTCATTAAAATCGTCTTATACAAATATAATAAAATTTACCTCAAATTAAATTAAAAAATAACAAATATTTTATGAAAATATTTAATCTAAACGTAATGTTGTTTATTCAGTAAAAACTAACATGATTAGTTAATAGAATCGATATAAAATGAATGAAATAATCTCTAATATAATGAAAAAAATTTTTTTTCTAAAAATTATACAATTTATTTAAAAAAAACATAGATAAATATTTTTATTTTTTTCGGCGTCTGCTAGTTTATCCTCACACGGATTCCAAAAAAATGCTTTCTTTGGATACTTTACCGAGCTAGAGCTCCTTCAGATTATAAAACAAAAAAGAAAAAATAGGCGTATAATTATTACCTGTGTTCAGACATCCGAGTTTCTAGTCATAACTTTCATGAGCATTACTAGAAACTAAAACTTATTAGGGTCTTGATTAGGAGAAGATTTCTTAGGGGTCATGGTATAGTTGCTATCTTCCAGGATTTTGGCACTTGGTCCAATTCCAAACTCATGTTAAAGAGGTGACAAATTCAAAAAGAGTCACTGTTGGTAAATTTTTTAACATTAGGTTGTGAATACGATCTAGTCCAGATTCTGCTAGTTCTTTAAATATTTTTAAGACATTTTTTATTTCTGAAAGAGTGATTGACTCGTTTAAATTGTTTTGTACCCTATTTTTTAGGTTATCACTTATCTCTTGTGATATTTCACAATTATCCTCTGTTTCAACGAAATCGAGATGAGGACTTAAAGTAGTGGCCAACAGATCTTCAAAGATTCTTCTTTTGTCTATATCCGTATTGAATTCTTTACCGTCTTTAAGAAGTGATGAAATTTGTCTTGTTCATTTCTTTGACCTGAGCTTAATTATTTTCCTCCAAAAAGTCCTACTTGACAGAGGATTTTTTCCTGTTCTATTTATGAATTCGAGCCAGTTTTGGTTCCAAAATTGTTTTAGACTGTGACGTAGCTTAGATGGAAGCGAAATTATACAAGTTAACAATATCAAATACTTGGGTGTCCACATTAATGATGATGATAAAAACAATTCACATTTAGATAAGCGCAGAATATCGTCTGTAACAGCTCTTGCAAAACTTAAAAAATTCGGATTTCTATCAGATAAGATACACCCCAACATAAAAAGCCATCTATACAATTCATACGTAAGATCCGTCCTGTATTATGGACTGGAAAATTTTCAATTGAAGCTTACAGAAAAAAATGCGATCAAGCGCATAGAAGGAAACTTGATCAAAATAATCATGGGTGTCTCAACTCGGTGCAAAACAACCAATCTTCTCATAGCACTAAACATTGAACTAAGCAGTCTGAGACTTGAGAGCAATAAATGAGACTTTTACATTCGTCTCAACCAAAACAAATATACAAAGAGTATTTTAAATATTTCCAATACATTCAATATTAGCGAGGATTTGCCAAGGGAAGTGGAAGAAATGCGCGACCAATACAAGAAAACAACAAACATGGAAATCAACAATCTTTTTGAGTTCTGTCACGTTTACAAATACGAAAATAGAGGAGAGCTAAAATCCATGCCAAGCGATAATACGGACATTACAAAACTACGTAAAATTTTCAATATAAAGAACCGGCTAAATATATCGAAAGAGTTTTTTAATATGAAAAAGTTCTAAATTTATTACATTTTGTTTTTTTTTTGTTTTAACATTTTTATACTAATTTTCTTTTTTTACATATTTTATATAATAATAATAATAAAGAGCTACAGCAAGCAAGCTTGCGGAGATAGCTTACTCGGAAGCCATCAATGGTAGCTAATTCTACAAAAATCGGGAGATAAATTAAGGAACTACAATAAAAGTTACAGAGACGAAACCGAGGTAAAAGACGAATACGAGAGATTATACAGATTGATGAGTTAAATAGATAGTCCAAAAAAATTTGTCATTAATAAGAAGTTAATAAAAAATAAATTATATGGTCGTGACTTGGCCAGAAAGTCTTCTTCTGTGTCCCCTTATATTGCCGGCTGGTCCTGCTTGCGAGAGAGAGTTACAGTGTCCCATAGGTTTCACCCAGCGTACAGCGTTGACACCGCAATAGAATTTGAACAGCTGGATAATGTCTCCTCTTACACAGCGCTCCTGAAGTGTCGTGAGTCTCAAGATAGCGAGGCGATCAGCATAGCTCCAATCCTGTATCTGTTCACTAGCTTGGTGGCCCTTCGTTGCACAGATTCGAGGCACAGACATATGAATTACTGTATTCAAGAATAATTGTATAAAATAAAATGCAATGCGCTTTATTTAACAGTGCACTGCTACGTGGTCGGCAACGGCCTTAGCCTAAGTTTTAAATAAATAAATTATCTCTCATCACAATTTGATTAGTAATGATGGTATATCTGATTCAATTTGGTTATGTCTTGTGATGAAGACATCACATGTACTCGGTTCGCTGTGCAGTTGCATGCACTCTTATTTCATATTTATATTTTATATTTATCTATTTTATTTATTTCATTTCTACTCATATTTCTTTTATATATAATGAGATTTATATTTCCGCCCGGTGTTCAGTCTACGACGACAACCGGGCCCGGTTTTTCTTTTTAGATCAATAAAGTTTTATAACTTAAATAAAGAAATAGTTAACTTTATTTTATGTCTTTGCAGAACTATCTTCAATTAGCTAATTCAAAATAAAAGAAATTCTTGAATTTTATTTTTTTTTATTTTTAGGTAATAATTTTTTCATTAAAAAAAAAAACACAGAACTGTCTTGGGTTTCAACTCATTTAGCTACCATAGCAGTCTTGCTTGTCTAAATGACAAGAATCTATGGTGTTAAGGACTCGAAAATATTCAAAAACATAAAATTGAAACAAATTAAAAAACAATCTTACGCAATTATTTGCGTTAAATTAATAATTAATTATTAATGATAAAAATAAAAAAATCAAAGCTAAATTTTAAATTTGAATTGAAACCAAAAAATTTTTTTTGGAAAAAAAAAATTCACATTTTAATTAAATTTCGATTAATTTTTGAAAAAAAGAATGAAAGTATTTTTTTTTTATAATCGAAACAATAATTAAAAATTGTTTTGATTTTTAAAATTAATTTTATAAACTTTAATTAAACAGATAATAATTTTTTCTTATTTTCTAAATAATTTAAGTACTTTCTAAAGAAATAAATTACAAAGGTGCCGATAAGCATGAAATTTAGACTGAGAAAAATGTAATCAATTAAAAATACTGAATATAAACCTTTTATTAAATAATTGAGAGATATTTAAATATTATTATTTAAAAAGTTAAATCTTTTGAAATGTCTTAATCGGCACGTAAAAAATTTATTAGCATTTTAATAATAAAGAACGATTTCTTTTGTTTTTCATATACTATTAAACTGAGTCAAATAAATAATACAAATGTAATATCTACCGTTCCAGGAAGTAATTGTGGCGGCCTAGCAAGTGTCAATGTCCGGACTTGCAATTTTGAAAAAATAAAAAAAATTTAAAATTCCGAACTTGGACTTTGTGATTTGGAACTTTTAAACAACTCAGTTTCACAATATCGACTTAAACGAATAATATAATAGTTTAAAACTCAGTAAATATCTTCAAATAAAATTAGTTTTAATTTTTTAATGTGAATAGAATATGAAAGCAGGAAATGTTGAAGAAACAAAAAGAAACTATTGACAAAAGACCTTGAATATTATTTAGCAATTTTTATTTTTTCTGCCTTATGGGTGAAAATATTATTTTGTTCAAGAACATAAAATTTCATTTCGGAATAAAACAAGTCTAAAACTTTTTTGAATAACAATAATTAAATAGATAATCAAACATAATTAAACTTAAACTTTATAATGTATATATTGATTATTTTATAGAATCGCAATAAAATTTTTATTTTTTTATTTTTATTTTAAATTTTTATTTACTCAATGATAACCTATATAGAATTAAATAGAAGATTCAATGCAAATAAAAATAAATGGACCAAAAAATTCCCAAGTTTTAAAAATCTTCAGGAAAAAATGTCTTCAAATTTTCGGTCTCGTCTAGATGTTAAACTCAAACTAGAATCAGTGGTTGTTTTTCTGGTATTTTCAGTTGGTACATCAAAACTAGATTTTGCATCGTTTTCAGTATTTGCAGTAAGCGCAGACACAACTTCAGTAAAAAGTTTATTCCATTCCCATATAACGTCTTCTTCTTCGGCAATTTGTGTCTCAGTGCTCAAACCACAATGTAACAAGCTGACGTCTATGTTTCCTTCCTTGAAAAAAAATCTTTAACTCACTTTATTCTTTTGGTCATTCCTCAAATTACTAAAAACTGGAATGCTTTTTCTCTGAAAAATTCTTTATCAAGTTCCTTGAATGTTGCTATTTGATGAACTTGAACACTTAAATAAATTAGAGCAATGAGAAAAATTCCAAAAATTCTAGTAATCTACTCAGGAGCTTCAGCTACTTGAAAAGCAATATCTTCTACTGGATCTGGCATTTCTTCAAGATCCGGAATTTCTGGAATTTCTTAAAAATAAAATTATGTTTATTTTAAAATAAAAAAATTCATCTGAAATCAAACCATTCTCTTCAATTTGATTCATTTCTCTTAAATTAAGCTTCCTTGAAAAAGCAGTTGAATCAGGCACATCTTGACTTCATTTTGTTCATTAATTTAAATTGAGGTTGTTTGTGAAAAAATTACCTTGCATCTACACTAAAATTGTTCTCAACATTTTTTCTCCTTGATCTAAAATTTTGACTTTGAGTTAAACTTGGCTCATTGAGCTCTTCGTTGGCATTTGTTCGATTTTCTGGTAAGTTATCCAAACTAATGCCTTCTGTGGCATTCGAACCTCTTCGATTTTGAGTCTAAAAAGGAAAAAAAAATGTGTGGAAAAATTTTAGACATAAAAAACGAATACTCTTGAAGCATCAAGATCTAAAATCGAGTCTATATTATCGTCATCAATACGATCTTTCCTTCGTCTTGAGCTTAACTAGATAAAATATTAAATTAAAAACCAGATAAAATTAGAAAATTTTTTAAGCTTACCTTTCTAGATGATTTAATCGTCGAATCAAAATCAATATCTTGATCGGACATAATTTACTTTAAATTTATCTTAACTGTTTCCAATTAATGGAATTTATTGAGAAGAATTTTTTTCAAGAAAAATTTTCCGAATAAAATGTTCATTATTTTTTTGTTTCCATAGTGACCATCAGAATACTCAATAAATTTGTCTTAATATTAAAGTCTTTTAAAGCTAAAATTTCAATATTTTTTTGTTTAAGTGTAGATTTATATTTTAGTAACTTCAAATCGACGAATTTTAAATTTCTGGATTTGAACTAAAATTTTCATTATTTTGATTTATAAGATTATTTATAAATAATTCCTAAATCTAAATTTTTTTAGAGAATTCGGTAAACAATTATTTTAAATTATTAGATAAGATCATGCAAGTATTTTGGATGATGGTTTTGAGAAGTTCACTGCAATTACCAAAAAACTAAAATAACAGAAAATGGTTAAAAAATAATTTAAAGCTTGAATACGCCATTATTTGTTATTTTATTAATTTGTTTCCATTTAAACATTCAAATTTTGGTGAAAATTAGCAGAGATTTAAAAAAAAAACTAATAGTTTAAAGTACGAATGCAAATTATTATTCCCAGAGAATTTATAAGTAGATAAATCCGAAGATGAAAAGATTGCAATGAATTGCTTTTTTTGGAAGAAAAAAGTCACTGATAATGAAAAGAAAGAACAGGATTTGAAAAGTTGTCAAATATTAAATCATTTTTAATAATCTCATTTTCAGCTAAAAAGTAAAAGTTTTAGCTTTGTAATTTCAAATTAATTTAATTTAAGATTAATGATTAGATTATTTGCTTTTGCTTCAACAAATGATGTAAGAAATCATTTATGTGAAATATTTAAAAAAATTTTGTTACTTGCTGTGTTTAAATTAATTTTAGTTAGATTTTTTAAATATTTTTCAATTTTGTCTCAATTTGCAATTAAAATATTTTTGGTATTGTGAATTTTGGATCCAAGAACAAAAACAAAAATTAATTTAAAATTGAAATAGTTTTTTTTGGTTAGGTCTAAAACTCATTCTACAAAATGTAACAGCTACCATGATAAAATTCTTAGTAGTAGTAGTAGAATCTGCAGTATAGATATTTCTATCTACACTAACGCTCAAAAGCGTTTAGCCTTGTAAACCAAGGCTTTAGGAAAATGCAGTATCCAAGATTCTTATAATATTTTGTTGATCAAAAGAAACCTTAGAAATTCTTAATTTGCCAAGATTTGTAAATTAATCTATAACGAAATAATCAGATCTTAGATCATAAACCCAGTTTTTTACAAAATCATGCTATAAGCAATAGAAAATTTTTGTAAGTTTTGTCTCAAGAATCTGAAAAAACTTTAAAAAAATTTTTAAGAATTAAAGTGAAGTTTTTGGAAATTTTAAAAATAGATTCTTGTTAGAATCTTATTTTAGTTATATTATAAAAGAAAGCAGATAGAAAAAAAGCACTCAAATTTCAAAAGTTTTAATAGTTGAAGTTAAAAAAAATTCATCTTTATTCTAAAATTTAATTTTTAATTCTAAGTTTATTTTAAGCTAATCATGTTCATTTTCAATTTATGTAATCGCTTATATCATGTTATATTGTAATATGACGTTTTATCTTCCTAGATTAGGCAAGTTTTAAATATTTTAAGGCAATTTTTTTATTTTTTTAACAAGAATAAAAAAAATTTTGTAATCATAGATTCGTTTGTCAGCTGTGGTCTAGAATTTTCGACTAAAGAATCTAAAACAATTTAACAAGACTAAATTGTTACATAAACCATCTTTTCTATCTAGATAAAATATTCGTTTTTCAAAAGAAAAATGTTAAATCGATTCTATTTTACTAATGGGTTCTTTATTTATTCAAAATATCTATTTTGCTTTGTAATAGAAGTTTCTTTGTTAAATTTTGGGATACTTTTAGTGTCATTTTTTAATTTCGTTATTCAACATTAAAACATTTTTTCAAGAATTGGAAAAATTATGCTTTTGATCAGCAAAATGGACAAACTTACCATAATATTTTTCTAAGAAAAAGATTCTTTACTGTTATTTAACGTCATATAATGAAATATTAGACAAGAATTCCAACTCTTGGTTAGTTAATAATTACTACCATAATCAATTTAATGGATCAATAATCAATTTAACTTAAATGTTAGTTGTTCTTTAACATAATATTTAAAAAGCTAGCTTTAAAATACCATCTTAAGATTTAGTTTTATTAAAAATAACAGAAAATGGTTAAAAAAATAATTTTAAGCTTGAATACGCCATTATTTGTTATTTTATTAATTTTTAATAAATATAAAAAAAAATTGTGTATTTTTTCATCTTTTAATAAAAATCATCGTGTGATTTTGAAAAATAAAAAAAAGAGTGCGATAATTCAAAAATAAACAAAATTGGAATTACTTTTGTAATATTATTACTTTGAAATTAAATAAAGTTTTTTTTGAATCTTTAGATTAAACCGACTCTTCTATTTTGAAAAACTCTTTTATATTTTCCTGAATTTCTTTATTTTTCTTCTAAAAAATAATCTAGCTTCATTCCATAATCCTACTTTTTAGGTCTTGCAGGATCCGATACTGAACTTGATCAAGAAATTATCTTGAATTGAATATTTTTTTAGTCTAGTATTGAAAAGAATTTTTTTACGAAGAATCAATTAAAGATCCTGTATAACATCTTATCAAAACTTTTGATATTCGATGGTACCTAAATAAAGTCTCTGAAAAATTTCTGGAAGTATAAAATGCACTTAATGTAGCAAAAATCATTAAAATTTAATGGCAGAGTTTTTGTAGTGATTTAGACTGGGTTACAAAAATAGCTATTTTTATTTTTATTTTTGTTCTTGGTACCAAAATTAACAATGCCGTTTTTATTTAGTATATAAAGGCAAATGTAGCATGAATTCGAATCTTTTAAAAAATCTTTTTTTTACGAAACAAATTATTATATGTTCTTCAGATTGCTTTGTTGTCTGAGAAAAGCTTGAATAAAAAATTTCAGAATTCACCTGCTAAGATGGCTATGATAAGATAATGTCCCCTTAATTTTTAATTTTAAAAATTTTAAACTCGTTATTGTCAGATCTTAAAATTTTTTGTAAATATCCATTGACCTAGACAACGAAATTTAGTAAAACTTGACAAACTTAATGAGATTAATCTGAAAAAACAAAAAAAAAATTTCCTTACAATAACGAGTTTAATATTTTAAAAATTAAAAATTAAGTGGACATTGTCTTATCATAGCCATAACCATCTTAGTAGGTGAATTCTGAAATTTTTTATTCAAGCTTTTCTCAGACAACAAAGCTATCTGAAGAACGTATAATAATTTGTTTCGTAAAAAAAAAGATTTTTTAAAAGATTCGTTCTACATTGGCCTTTACTGAAAACTTTTTTTTAAATATATTGCCTTTGTAATGATAAAATGATAAAAGCCAATTTATTCAAATAATTACAAATCAATTTTAAAATTTTTATCTCTTTTTAAAATAATTTTTGATAACAGCAGTGGGTTTTAAGCCTTGTTTTCATAAATCTATCTTAGAAAATATAATTGAAATCATTATTTTTCTATTAGAACTCAAATTATCTTTAGACTTATATTTTATTAGATCATCATGAGAAAAGAATTAACTAGAAGAGCTGCTAGAAATTCATTATCTTACTAAAAAAAATATTGATTTAAATGTCGTTTAAATAAATTTCCGCTTTTTTAATGAAGTCAATCAATTTAGAAGAAACTTCTCAAAAGGGTATCAATGATTGTATAGATTGATAAAATATAATAGCTTTTTACTAAAAATTTCCGAATGAGCATATTAAGTAAATATAACGTTTTCCAGTTTTATATTTAAATAGAAAAAAAAATAATTTTTTTTTTAGAATTGAGTCAAGGGTTTAATAAAATCGTCCTATAAATTGAAAGCTAAAATAGCACATGACACAGATACGAGTTAAAATAAGTTTAAATAAATAAAAAGAATTTCGGGTAAATTTTTTTAATTTAACGTAAAAAACAATTGTTGAACAAATATAATATTTTCAAAATTTTTCACAATTAAAGATCGCAAATTTTAATTAAGATTTATTTTTGAGAACAAACTCTAAATAGGTAACACTAAGGTTTCTAGCATTCCAAAATTCTCTTTCGTACCTTTTTTACATTAATTCTAAGTATCATAGCAACTGAATGATTTTCAATTTTTAATAGAATATTTAAAATCGATTAATAAGCTAAAAATGCATAAGTATTACAATTTGGATACATTTTGTTATAGAAATTCATAAATTGATAATTAAGAAAAATTATAACAGTGATTCTTCGAAAATGGGTAAGAAATTTATTTAAATAAATAATAACTTTTTTATATTCGACTTTTTTTTCTTTTTTTGTCCATTGGACTTAAATTTTAATCAATAGTAATAATAATAATTAATTTAAAGAGCAGTTACTGTAATTCCTGAAGCTTAGCTTTTTTACTAGCTTTTGTTTAGATGAACGCCTGAGTCCATAAAAAAGAACAATGAATTTAATTATTCAATTTTTAATTGAATTTTCGACTGATAGGACAATCGTAAAAATTCGAAAAAAAATCTAGTTTTAATTATTAAAATTAATATCAAAACTAAGAAAAGCAAAAAATTCTGAATTAAATTATTTTTTAAACTCTATTTTGATTAATAAAAATACGCTAAAGGATGTAGCTTGTGTTAATCATTTGGTGTAAATAAATCAATAAGATATGATTGAAGTTATTATTTATCAGATGAGAATGATAAATCTCTCGACGCTTGCCAAGACTATTAAAACAAATTCTCTATAAAATAGAGCAGTTACAAAAAAATTATCAAATTTATGAATGAGAATTAAATTAGAATTGTAATCTTTTTGTAAAATAAATTTAATTATCAGAATAAATAAAAATTGTGATGCCTATTTTTAGTAAAATAAAAATGATTAATTCTAAAAAAATATTCTGGCATATTTAAAAAGTCTAGATGCAAAATTTAATGGAATGCCAAAGCAAAAAAAGCTATACCTATTTTTAAGACTCTAATTTAGTGTCAGGTAAATTATTATTAGTTAAAGCAAAGATCTAATTAAAAATTTTATTTCTTTCTCTTTTATCATCATCTATTTATTCAACAATTTTTCAGATTTAGACACCAGCTAAGGAAATTTTTACTTGTTAGCTTTAAGATACGAATATTAAAAAAATCCAAAAAGAATTATTTTGGTTGAATTTTTTTATTTTTGATCCGGATAGATCTTTAATGATTTTTAAATGAACTGGTCAAACTCTTTTCTTATTTAGAAAAAAATTATCTAAAAATATTTTTAATTTGAAGCCTTCGAATCTTAATGCGTTTTCTGTATATTGAAAAAATATTTATTGAAAAGCGTCCTTTTTTATTTAAAATGGCTTAAAATTCTAATGAATTTAATTACGTGTTTTGGATATGTTTTTAAATTCTAGCACACGGATTTTAGTACACGCGATTTTTAGAGAAATAATCTTAATCTTAAATTCGGCGTAGCATTTGAAGTTTTTTTCAAATAGAATTTGATTAGAATTAGAAACGGCTTATGATGAACGTGTCAAAAACTGAAAAATTTTGAAAGAAAAAAAATCTTAAATCAACGAAAACTATAAAGATTTTTTTTATTTGTAAATGTATAATAAAATTATCTTGGTATTTTTAACATTTTAATTTAATTAAGTATTTTTAACAAAATTTTTGCAAAAAAGAAACTCGAAACTTTGAAATTTAAAAAAATATAATTTCCATTAGTGATGACAAAGTTCTCACTAGATTTTTTTTAACAAATTATCTTAATTTCTGTATCAAAAACTATTATTATAGATAAAATATTATAATGTTTTTCTTTTAAATGGCCGTTAAATATTACAGTTTTAATCATGTTTCATTTTTTGTAAAAATTTATTAGTATAAAAACACAATTTTGGAAATATTTTTTTAGAATCTCAGAATAGCATGTGATTATTTTTGATTACGAATTTTTGTAATTAGGTTTAAGAACGCCTAATAATCTAAATTAGAAATCGAGATATTCAATTATGATCAAGTATCAATGTTATTCACGAAGTATCAAGTTTTGTGTAATAATTTTTTATTTTAGAAAAAGTATTGAATTTTTTTTTTTTAATTTTTAAATAATTAATAGATGAATTTAGACTAGATTGACTAATTGAATAAATGAAAAGCGCTATAAAATATTTCCTCTTGATCATAATAGTCTTATGGCTGTTCGGTTTTTTGTACATATTTTTCGGAAATTCCCGTAAGAATTTTTATCAAGATAGAAGCGATTTTAGTAATCAGAATGACCTGAGCAACTGGTTTCGGAAAGCGGAGATTGAAATTTTTGACTTACAAGCTAAAAATCGCCACAACGAAGAAATAATAAATGAACTAAGGTATTTCTTATAATCTAAAAAGAAAAAAATCCGAATTGAAAAAAAAAAATTTAGACAAAAAGCTCAGGAATATGAAAAAAAAATTGCCGGGCTTAGCTCTGACCAAGCTGTAATTTTCAGTAAATTTTGACAAATCAATTATTCCTTAATATTTTATCTTGCTTTGTTTTTATTCAGATCCAAGTTATGAATTCGAAGAAACCCGGCGAAAAATATATCACGACATCAAAGATGTGTCGTATTTCATCAATTCCCAAATCGGCGAACTTAAAAATTTGAAAGAGACCACAAAATTAAGTTCTCATCTTGATTTTATAGAAAAAAATTTCCAAGAGCGAATAAAGTAAGTTTAATTATTAAGTCTAAATAATTTATTGAATAATTTTTAATTTAACTAAGCCTATTGATTGCAAGCAGCTATAATTTATCTGTTTCGGATCAATTGGGTGAATGGCGTAAATCTGAATCCCGAAAACTAGCTCAGCAAGTACAAAATAAATTTAAAGAATTACAAAATCCAAGCGATTGTAAGAGCAGGAAAAAAATAATCTGTGATATGGGTAAATCGTGTGGCTTCGGTTGTCAAATGCATCATGTTATGTATTGTTTTATTACTGCCTATTTTACCAATCGAACAATGATTCTGCAATCGAGCGGATGGCGATACAATGAAAAAGGATATGAAGCTTATTTTGAGCCTTTGAGCAAAACATGTTCAGCTTCAGAAGCATCCCATTCATCTTGGAATGGTGTGACAAAATTTTTTTATTCATTTCAGAGATTGGTAATTGAAGAAAATTTTGATGGCTTGAAATTTTCTCGTAGAAATCAAAAGTTTGAAGTTAAACTCAAACAATACTTCTCTTAGTTCTATATCGAGCCAAAAAAATATTCTTCAATAAACAACTTTATAAGTTCATTTAAAAGTAATATGATCAATTTTTTTAGAGAATCATGGTGAAAATGTTAAAGCAATTAAAATGCCTATTATCGACGCTATTATTGATAAGCCTAATTATTTACCACTAAGTGTTCCCAAAGAGTTTCTTGGAGCAATTAAAAAATTTCATGGTGATCCGTTTGTATGGTGGTCTGGCCAAATATTGTCTTTTTTAATGAGATTCAATTCAAAATTCCAAGAAATTGTTGGCAAACATACTGAAGATATCAAGTTCAAGACTCCTTGTGTTGGGTAAGCAAAAATTCTGTCTTTAATGTCCGGTTAGCTATCAAATCTCTTGTATTGTTCATGTTATTTATACATTAAGGGTTAAACTAGTTTTTCATGAGCGTTTTTTATTAATTCCTCAAAATTTCCGTAAAAAAATAAATTTAAAACTTAAAAAAAGAATAAATAAATAAATATAGCTTTCCACCAGACTTGTTTTTAAGACACAAGTTTAAATAAAATTCATCACTTGACTTTGAAATCAAGTTAATTGTAAGTCAAAATTAATAGTGCAGTTCTCGGCCAATTTGAATTTTATTTAAGAAATTGAATTTTTAGCGTTCCATGCTGTCATGATCACGGCCGACAGGAAGGGAATGAAATAAAATTTAGAATTGCCTTTAAAAACAAAATGTTTAAAAGCTCATTTGAATTACTCAAGATGATTTTATAGAACCTGTGCTTGAGGATAAAAATATTTTTTTCATTTTCTTAGAAGAAAAAAGATAGCTCATTTTGAATGTTTTGAAATAAGGATTAAAAATTATTTTAGCCCTAAAAAAGCTCTCGAAATATTTTTTTTAAATAACACTTAAAATATGTCAGTTTTTTTTAATATACTAAAAAATTCATTTTATCTTCTAATCTATGATATAAAATAATTTTTAAATGAATTCAATTTAAAATAAAAACTAAATTTTGATAATCGTTTTTATTTTTTTTTTGAATTCTCCCTTTGTTTTTATTTCTAGCATCTGTGGTTTAAACCATATCATCCATTTAATAGTAACTTTAACTTGTAAAACTTGTTTAATTTATGTTTTGGAAATTTAATGCTCCATCAAATAATATAATTTTAAAAATAAGCTGGTTGAAATTCCAAATAAAAATAAATTTTTTTCAAATTGTATTGTTTAAAAACTACCCCGGCACTCAAAATGAATTGAAAAATAACATATTTTCAAATTTTAAAAAAAATTTGGTTTCAGTGCGGCACTAAATATAATAATAAAAATAATAATAAAGGTTAAAACTAGCAAGCAAGCTAGACTTGCGAAGATGGGAAACGGTAGGATCCCATTTATGATAACTGAAATGAAAAATTTTTATATTCTAAATTTCAAACTAGATTTTTTCCAAAATAAATTTTACTTTTTAAAATTATTCCTATTTCTTGAACCTAAAAGAAAGACAATAGAAAATAACAACCACTGCAAACAACCTTAAAAAGAACTTAGAATTATAGTGAACGTTAAAAAAATATCTAAAATGTTTGCATTACTCTTGGTTTTGACATTTGTCAATCATCTATAATTTTATTTTCAAGAATTTTCTTTTTTAAAACTTATGGTAAATTATAAAAAACGGGAAATTTGCAAAATTACTGAACTATCTTTGTAAATTTGCGAAATAAAGAATAAATCATCAATTTATTAATATAAGAATTTATTTAAAATTAAAAAATACACAAAAATTACTTGTTCTTTTGACTTGTGTTTCAGAAATTACAGAGCATTAAATTACTTGTTAAAAACTGATAAAAACATAAAATCAGTTATTTAATAAATTGCTAACCTAGGTGAATGATAGGATAGCGATTTTTTAAATTTTCTGAAATATTCAGAAAAAATATAAAATTAAAAAAATATAAAATTATTTACATTTTGCCAAAAATTCATTCCTACGTTGAATTTCTTCAACCTAACAGATGATCAAAATGCAGACTTAGAAAGCAAGTATTAGGCTCCATTATGCAATTGCTACCTTACTTATTTTTTTTGGGAGTATAGCATCGTTTAAAATAGCTATAATTAAAACAGCGTACAGGTAAAAAAAATATCAAAACAGCTCAATTAATTTTTTTTTAATTAGGAAAAAAAAATTTTTAGAATAGCTTAATTGCCTTTCTAAAAATATAATATATTTTGATACATGTATTTTAATATGATAAAGTTCTAAATTTATTACATTTTTTTTTTACATTTTTATACTAATTCTCTTTTTTTACATTTTTTATATAATAATAATAATAATAATAATAATAATAATAATAATAAAGAGCTACAGCAAGCAAGCTTGCGGAGATAGCTTGCTCGGAAGCCGTCTAAATTGGAACAAAAAAACTCAAAAAAAGGAAAAATAATCTTATTACGCAAAATGACTAGTAATTGTGTAAAATTAATAGTAAGTTAAAAAAGTGAGGAAAAAAATAAAAAAATAAGCTAATTTCCTGAAAGATCAGGAAATTTTCAAATATAATAGGACATTAATATATTTAATATAAATAGGAAAATAGAAAAATTTTTGAACTTCTTATTTTTGAAATCTTAAATTTTATATATTTAGTATTCATGTACGAAGAACAGATAAAATTGGAACTGAAGCTGCATTTCACAGCATAGATGAGTATATGAAATATGCCAAAGATTTTTTCGACATAATTGATTTAAAGAATGATCAAAAAGCAACAAGAAGTGTCTATTTGGCCACTGATGAACCAAAAGTTTTACAGGAAGCAAAAGAAAAGTAAATCTTAAAACATTTAATTAAATTTTATATAAATATGCATTAAAAATTAAGATATAAGGACTATAATTTTTTAGTTGATGAATCAAATGCTAGAACAGCATCTCTTGATAAAAGGTATTCACCCGAATCGGCTCAAGGAGTCATACTCGACATTTTTCATTTATCACAATGTGATTATTTAGTATGTACATTTTCATCTCAAGTGTGTCGTATGTCTTACGAACTGATGCAAGTTCGCTTTCCGGATGCATCGTGGAGATTCAAATCTTTGGATGATGTTTATTATTTCGGAGGACAAAATAAGCACGACGTAATTGCTATATATGATCATCAACCAGTAAAAGAATTGGGCGAAATTGAGCTTAAAAAAGGTGATCTTATTTCTTTGGCTGGAAATCATTGGAATGGATATTCGAAAGGTAAGAACAAGCGAACCCACCAGCAAGGATTATTTCCGACTTTTAAAACTATAAATGTGATTGATTTTTATTGAATTTTTGACAAATAAAATTAATTATTAAAATCAAAGTTTTTTTTTTGTTAAACAAAAACCTAAAATTTTGCAAAAACTTTTTTCAAAAAACAAAAAAAATTTAAGCTTCAAGTTTTTCGATAATAAACACCATTAATTTTTTAAAATGAAGCATTTTAAAAAGATGTAAATAATTTTTAAAATTTTAAGGCGGCCAATTCACCACCTTTTTTCGTTTTGATCAATTTACCTATACATTTTTTTATTATTGACTTGATTTAAATAGAATTTCAAAATTTCACTTCCTGATGTCTTTAAAATAATTTCTTAAATTCGATTGAATAAATCTTTGTTAAATTTTAATCTTAGTAACCCTAAGTTTTTACTGAAATCCCTTGCTTCTTAAATATTTAGTAATATTGTTTTTTGGTTTTAAAATATTGAATTTTAAGAGCTCGCCATCATCTCTGAAAGAATTGCTGGTGTCAAATGAATCAAGATTGTTGACGTTTAACTTACGAAATAAAGAAAAATTATATGAGCCAAGGTGCAAAACCTTGGCTCATTTAAATTTGTTAAAATTAATTAATTAATTTAATTTTTGATAAAACTATTTCAATTTTTCCCAAGCTAAAATTGTTTATTTTATATATTTTATTTTATTTAATATTAATTGCAATATTTTTTATATTATTTTTTGCTATTTTTTTTAAATTTAAATAAATATAATTATTAATCATTCGTTTAATGGTGAGAAATCGGCATTGTTCGAAAAAGCACATTAGACTGTTG
Source organism: Brachionus manjavacas (assembly GCA_019054805.1). NCBI lineage: Eukaryota > Metazoa > Rotifera > Eurotatoria > Ploima > Brachionidae > Brachionus > Brachionus manjavacas. The sequence continues at coordinate 6,353,721 of JAHQIY010000003.1, read as the reverse complement.
ATTAACATTCAAACTTAAAAAAAAGCAAAAAATTTTACTTTAGTGAATTAAAAATACCTTTAATTTTATTCTCTCTAATCAGCCTTAATAGTCAAAAGCTTCATTTAATTTTGAAGTTGCGGGATTAATCTTCTAGTTTGCAAGGATCACTTTTTTTTCCTAAGTTTTTTTTGTTCTTTTGGAATTTGTTTTGATATAATTTAAGCTTAAAATTTATTGACAATGCTATTGATTAATAATCTGTTTTAGCTCCATGTGTTGAGGTTTTTCTTTACATGTTTTTCAAAAAATTTCAAAAACTCATTTATATTTCATATTTAATTTATATAATGAAAGAAGATCAGTAATACCTCATTGTATAAAAATTTCAGTAAAATGAAGGCTTTGGTTGCTATTATGTTAAAAAAATACTCTAAAGTCTATTACAAGATTAACATGGAATTTTTACTCGAAAATTTCATGAAATTTTTTATTAAAAAATAGAATTTAAATAAAACCTTAGCATTAACAAAAAAATTTAAAACAAAAAACACTTGAAATTCGAATCATAATTGCCAAAGAAAAAAAATCTCATAACTCATCTTTAAATAACTAAGAACTAATTTACCGATTTTTAAATCTTACTGTTGATATCAATTAAATTATATTTTTTTATTTAATTGATTTTAAAAAAAAAACTACCAAAAAGCAAATTTTTTTACAAGTTTCAAATTTTAGCAATTCTTTAAGTGTTAGAAAGATTGTTAGTTATAACCTAACTCAAAACTTTCAGATTTTGTGAACCAATTTCTGTAAAAAAAATTTGTAAATTTTATATAAAATTTCTTAATTAAATAAAATAATAAAATCTGATTCAGTTATTCCATTGACGCAATTCATTTGGATAAAAAACGTTTTAGATACAAACAAATGTATTTAATTTGAATAGAAATTTTTTTTATTTACACAAAAAATTTTCAGTATCAGCTCTCTAAAAATGTCTCAATATTTAATCAACTTTATTAGCTTTTTTTATTTGTTTTTAATTAATTTTTTTTATCAGTACAAATTATTTAAACAAAATCATTATCAATAATCTTCTCCTCTAATAAACATTATTAAAAAATCGTTATTTAAATTTAACTTAACGAAAAAAATTTAACAAATTGGAAAATTTACTAAAACAGACTCAGACAAACATGCTTAAAAGGCGACGATCAAAAATAATTTTATTTAAACTAATTTTTTACTGCCTTTTTATCTGGACACTGTTCATTTTGTCAAATATAACAAACAATAAAGATTCATTTAGCTATCAACGATCATTAAAAAACAGTTTTGGAATAGGACTTAAAAAAAATTCTTTTAAAATGGTGATCTATTTTGAGTTAATTTTTTCATTATAAAGAAAAAAATTTAAAAATATTTTTTAGATAAATAGAAGAGAAAATGTTTATAAGTGGATTTCGCATCATGTAAATGAGACATTTTATAGAAATGATGATAAATTTATGTCAGATTATGTTTCGTATCTAATTAAAAATCCGATAATCAGACAACTAAGAGTTAAAAATGGTATTCCAAAACTTATTCAAGCTTAATTTTTAAAATTTTTAAAGTTTTTAAGAATTTGATTAATTTTTTGTTGGATATATTCTAAGTCAATATCAGAGTTGGTCAATTTGTACCAAGCTAATCCTTTCATTAACTAAAAATTAGTCCACAAAATAATTTAACTAGTTTTGTAGAAATATCTATCCTGAATGAGTTTACGTTTCTATACTTTATTTTTAAGTATTTCATAATATTTTTTTTTCTCTTTTAATTTTATTTTTATTTTTGATTTTATTATTAAATTCTTCACTATTTTTCATAAATTAAACAAAAGTATTAATTTTTATTTCAAATAAATACTAATTTCATTATCTCAAAATTAAAATTAAAAAAAAAATTGCAACATAACGGGTGAAGACAGTTTCCGGAATTTTTTCAGAAGGTCATTGCTTCTTCATTTTTTTCACTTCTCAGCCATCCTCGTAGACTTTCCCTTTCAAAATTAACCAAAAATCTTCAATAGGTCTAGCTTCAGGCATATTTACAGAGTTATCTATCATATCTCCATGGTCGATTGAATTTTCGATCTTTAAGTCCAATGACACTTCTGCATAATGGGAGCTCGCCAAGCCGTGCCATAATATAAAATTTTTGTGTGAATGATACTTATTGATGAAGAAAAGCAATCTTCTGCTCAGACATTCAAACTTCTTTTTCCTTTGGCTTTGAGATTCTTTTTGCAGGCACAACAACTCCAACTAAAAGTTTTTCCACGAACTTGAACTTTTTATTATATTCAACTCTCTTTGATTCATTTTTTTTAGTTTCAGAAAGTCAAAATATTATTATTTGTTATTAAAAATTATTATAAAAAAAAGTTATAAAAGTTATATGGATTAAACAAACTTTGAGGATTTTAAATCTGTTTTCAGATCTAAAATTGCATTTAAAATGAGGAAGTTATGAAAACACAAACTTAACCCGGAAACTTTGTTTTGACCCATTACTATGTTGCACCTTTTTAATCTGAAATGTTTAATTTTTTAATCTATTGAATTGGTGTTTATTTTAATTTTTAAAATATTTTAAGCTAAAAATAATGTTATACTAAATTTAATTTTATTTTTATATTTTTTTTTTTTAATTTTATTTTTTTTTTTTAATTTCATCTCTGAAAGAATTGCTAGTGTATTTCTTTGTATTCAATTTATAGAGCTGGACCAAATGTATAACTCAAAAAAGTTATCTTTATGTTTCATAAAAACTCGAGCTTTGATAACGCATTAAACTTAAACAATTTGATTTTAAAGCGGACTCAAGGCTTTTTGTCATTAAGTTCTTAACATACTTTTGCTAACTTTAGAAAATTAAACAGGAAATTATTATTTTCACATAACAAAACAGCCTCAAAAAAAAGAATCTAAGTTCAAGTTGTCATGAACAAAATGCTTCAAATAATATATCTAAGATTTATAAGCCAAAAAATCAAAATCAAAATTAAAAATGTTTTTTGCCAATATTATAATTTTAATTTACAATATTAATAAAATCATCTTTAATCTAAAGACTATTATAAGAATATGAAATGGTTCTGAATTTTAAAAAATCTTTATTTATTCAATTATTTATTTATTACTACTACAACAATTTAATTTTTTTTTAATTTCTTAAATAAATAAATTTCTGTAAAAAATCAAGCTGGCTTAAAAATAATTTGAAATTTGACGTTTCTCCAAAAAAGCTTTTCAAAGAAAATATTTTTTTTAATCTTTAACAAGAAAACAGGGGATTGTTTATCGCTCAGAAATTTTGGGTTTATTTATTAACTTTTTTTCAAAAAGAAGCTAGCCATTGTGCCGATAGTGAGTGTTTTTTGGTGCTAAATTCAAATTTGAAATAATTTGGTCGGCGTGCAAGCTTGCTCTTAAAAACGCATCCAAGTTTTTAATTTTTAAAACTGTTTTTCAGAATATTTTGCATTTAATAAAATAAGGGTAAAAAATAAAAAGTAAGGTAAAAATTACTTCATTTAAAAGGGCAGAAACAGAAATTCGAATCAGATGTGCATTTTATTCAAAAATGAGAAAATAATTTCCGGTGAGTAAGCAGAATTTCCGGAAAATTCAATATTAATTGTTACAAGTTTAATTATTCTGTCTTTTTTCTAGAAAGTCAAAGGAATACTTGTTACATGATTGATCAGCTATAAGCTATTAAGATAAACTTGAGATTTTTTAAACAAAAAAATTATTTTTAATAAATTGGTTTTATTACAACTTTTAAGTCTAATAATCCATTTTAAAGAAATAATTCTTATCATTATGAGAATTTTTTTCTTAACTGCAAATTATAAAATTGTAACGAATATTTTTACTGTTTCATTTAGACACTTAGCTGGATTTGAACTGATCGAAAGCGGAAAAAAAAATTGAAAAAATATTTTTTAGATAATCAGCAAAAAAAAATCAAAAGTAATTTTTGAAACAAAAAATCAAGCATTTAAATTTTTTTTTTCTCTCTTTTTCAACATAAAGTTTTAACTTATGATATTTTTATTTTATTTTTTTATATTTTATATAATAGCATTAGCTCGGTACAGATAAACAACTAAATAAATAATTTATTTATATTATTATATATAATTAGTAACCAAAAATTAAGACAACTTTAACAAAACTTAAAATTATTTCAAACCTTAAGCTTAAACTTAATCTTTGAAGAAGCATGCACAACGACCAGAGTTTTGGACTCGGTTTGTAATTATGATTTCAGTAATGGTAACCAGCTAAAATCTAACTTCGATTTAAAATGGAAGTTATTCAACTCAAGTTTACTTAAAGAATCTAATTTGAGCAAATGTTTTGCCTACGATAGTTCTGACATAAGTTACCATTATCATGGTGAATATGGAACGTATATGAGCGGTGGATATATCTATGAATTAAATTCAACAAAGCAAAATATCATATTTGATTTAAAAACTTTAGAAGAAAATAATTGGATCGATAACTTAACAAGAGCAGTTTTATTTGAATTTTCAACATTCAATCCAAATCTCAATCTATTTTGTAATTGTATTATTTTATTCGAAATGTTACCAACTGGCAATTTTATAAATTCAGCTTTTTTCCGACCCCTTTTATTAAATATTTCTTCGCAACATTTTCTTTTTAACATTTGTGGAATTATTTATTTAATATGGATTAGTTTTTTCTTTTTGATAAAAATTTTCATTTTATTCAAGAAAAAATTTAAATATTTTAAAAATTATTCAGTTTTAGTAGATTGGAGTTTGATTGTATTCTCTTGGATTTCTTTTTCAATTTTCTTATCCCAGCATAGGACTAGAGAATCAATAAATCAAAAAATTAAGGATGCTGAGCGCGTCGACTTTCATGAGTTAGCTTACTTGAGTGATAAGTTAGATATTTGTTTGGGATTTTGTGCATTTTTAGGAGTAATTAAATTTATACAACTATTAAGATTCATCAGCAGTATATCCTATTTTTGTAGTTCCTTAAAAATGATGACTAAAGAATTATTTCAATTTTTTGTGATTTTTTTCTTAATTTTAGTTGCGTTTGTTCAGCTATTTTATTTACTTTTGAATGAAAAATTGCGTGGATTCTCAACTTTGGTCAATTCATTCGAATCATCGTTTATGATTATCCTCGGAAGAATTCACAATCAAATATATGACGGATCAGCACCATTTCTAGGACCACTAATTACAATTTTTTATTACATGGTTATTACAATTATTTCAATTAACATTACCAGAGCTATAATTATTCAAAATTATACAGTAATAGAAGAGGATGAAGATGGCGATGAATGCTTTGATTTTATTTTAAATAAATTAGAAAAATGGTTAAAATTTGGCAAAAAAACAGATTATATAACTTTTGAGAATGATGTTTTTTCAAAGCTTGAACGAAGAGTTTCGATAACAATCACTGAAAGTTCTCATTATTGTTCATTAAATTTAAAATCTTTGTAAAATTTTTAAAAATTTGAAAAATGTTGACTTCAGTTTTAGCCCATTTAAAAAAAAATGGAAAAATGATCACTTAGATAATCTAAATTGAAGTTCGAATCAGAAACAATAAAATTTTAATTAAATTAATTAAATATTATTTTTTTTAGATTTTAATATAACTTCAGAAAAGCTTTCAAAAATTCTTGAGCAAACTATAATTATAAGGTCTCTGCTGCTATATGGCCAATTAATCACATTGATACCTTTAAAACACCAAATAAAATATCCAGAAATCTGGTCACAAGATTTTATATTCAAAATTTTTTTTTATCTACAATCTAATTTCTATTTTCAATAATGTTCAACTTTTTTACAACAATTTACGTAAAATATTTTTTATTGTTGTAAAAAAATTTCCAAAAAATTTGGTGCCTTTTTTGTTTTTTTAGTGATTAAAGAACTTGGTTTATGTATAATGGACAGGGTCAGCGAGTAAATTGACAACGGTTGGAATGTGTTGGTGGTTTTCTTGAAATCTTTTTATAAAGTGTGTAAATAATAGTCAATTTGAGTCTTTGATTTTTTTGTTTTAATCAAATATGAATTGAAAAAAATCCTCAGACAATCTTGATGGGTGAAACATACACCCATCAAGATTGCAAAAAAAACAACACCAGGAGTAAATCGCCAAAATTTTTATCAATGTCCAAATTTTTTTTGATGCATTTACTCCTAATTATCTGAATTTTACTGTACACCCATTTTCATCACCTTTAAATTTCGAATGAAAAAAAAAACAACACAAAACACCCAAAAACACACTCATAACTTTCCAGATACACCCCTAAGCTAATTTATCATAAATATGTTAAATAGAAAATGTAGTTTTTATTAATTAAATAATATGATTTTGCCACTAAAAATCGAAAAAACAACTTTTTTTTGCTCTTCGACAATACACCTTGATTTTGTCGATTTTTTAATTTTTTTTATTTTTTATAAAATAATCGATCTTGAAGAATCTGAAAATAAAATTTGATTTCTTCTATCTAAATTAGTTATCAAAGTAAATTCATAACAACTCTACAATCGTCTTCAAAAGTAAATCGAATATAAGGAAAAGGTTAAGAATAAATTTTTCGCATCATTTTTAATTTTTAGAACAATATTTTTTGTTATTTTGAATTTTTATTCTATATTTGTGAAAAATTTGATTAGGGTCTTAAATGAATTTAAAGTTAAATAGAAGACCAACAAAATCTTGTGAGTGAGATTTTTGAGAAAAATAAAGAGCCTTAAAATAGCCTTGTAGGTTCGAAAGATGAAAATGAATTTATTCAAAATCAGATTCTTTAATAAAAATCCTAAGGATTTCAAGTATCCATTTAGAAAAAATGATTTCAGTGATTGGTTTCAAAATAACATGATAAGTAAAATTTTTAATTCTTTTTTGAAATAATCTGGTCTATCGATACTATTTATTCATTTTTAAGAAGAATACTGAATAAAGAAATGACGACTAGAACATTTACATAAAAATATAGAAAATATTAAAATAGACTCTTAAAAATTTTGATATAAGTTTTTACTAGAATCTCTTTATTAAATACCTTAATTTCCAAAAGTTTAAAATAAGTTCTTAGAATACAACAAAGTGCAACATTCAAAGCTACATCAACAGTAAAAGTCTGCAAATGATGTGCAAAATCGCTGCAAAATGCATCACGCTCGATTATATTAAAATTTAATTTCTACTAAACTCTGCAAACTTAGCAAATTTTATTTTTATGATGCAACTTTGAATGATGCACCATGTTGCGTTCACAGAACTAAGTTTAAACCCTTAAAAGTAATTCAATTTTTTTAAATTTTTTTCTGTTCTTTTTATCATTTTGTACTGAATTTCATTTGAATTGAAAAGAAAAATAATTAAAAAAACCTTAATAGCTCTTTGAACCCCTCCGTACCTCCTCAGATTTTTAAGTTCATTTTCAGAAAATCTTATTCAATATTTGATTTGTTTAAATTGCCTTTTATCAACTCTTCAAAAATTATTAGAAACGTATTATGTAAAAAAATATTTAATTTAATGAATGGTGATTATTAGTTTGATTTTAAAAGTTAATAACAGTCAATAAACTTGAGGTTAAAACCAAACGAATATTATTTTTATTTATTTGTTTTCTGTACCGAGCTAGGACTCCTTCAGAATAAACTAAAAAAATCAAAATCAAAATAAAAAATAAAATTAAAGTTAATAAAATGAGATTAAAAAAAATCAAAATAAAGTAAATAAGCTAAAAAAATGAAAGTTTAAAAGACATAAATTGTTACATGAGGCAAATGTTTACATAGTTCAGGTTTCAGGAAAACAGGAGAAATTTGTAAGGTAGCAATTACACAATAATAAAATATTAAATTCAATTAATATCAATAAAAAAATCAATAATGTAGAATTATTTGAATTTAATTTAATTTTTAATTTTAATTGACACCTGAAACACTTTTGAATAAAAAAAAATCGGGTCCAGTAAAGTATGTGATCAATGTGTCAAATCACAAATATATGAACAATTTTTTTCTAATTGAAATTTCTAGATTTTTCTTGATCACTTAAATACGATCAACTTAAACAAGTAGTAAAAAAATATATAATTTACAAAATGATTAATTTCGCTAATTGATAAAAATTATCTTTAAATAAAAAATTAAAAATCAAAGCATTTTTTTAGCCAATTTTTGATAAGAGTTTTAAAATTTAAATAATTGCAAAGTTTTCTTTACTATGAGAGTATATGCAGAAAAGAAATATTTAGACTATTATTTTAAAAAAGTTATAACTTTTGAAATATTACGAAAAGTATAAATTTTATAATGGATAAAAAAAAAGTTAGTGGTCCTATAGATTGGAGAAGTTTGATAGCCGGTACAGCTGGCGGGGCTGTTTCAACAGGAGTTTTTCATCCATTAGAATTAATTAAAATAAGATGGCAGGTATATGAGGCGGCATCTTTAAAAAGGCTCAAATTCTTAAATAATCCATCAAAAGACTTATCTGAGCAAGCGCCAGCTTACAGGCCTAAATATAAAAGTCTAATGGACACAGCTATCTCGGTCTATAAAAGTGAAAATGGCATTCGAGGACTTTATCGAGGCTTTGGAATCAACACATTTGCATCAGGCTCAGCATGGGGACTTTATTTTTTGATTTACAACGGACTTAAAGCAAGACATGACAAAAAATTGACACTGGGAAACTATACTTTGGATGCCACAATTGCTGGTGTAACAGTGATTTTTATCACAAATCCGCTTTTTTTGGTCAAGACACGAATGTGTTTACAGTATAGTCAAGTTGATGCAAATGTTGGAAAGATTGTCAAATACAAAAATTCATTTAATGCCTTAAAAACGATAATCAGAAACGAAGGAATTTACGGTTTGTATACAGGATTTGTTCCAGGACTTTTCGGAACCTTAAATGGAACCATTCAAATGGTGTCATACGATCTAATGAAATCTTGGTGGTCAAATTATTTCAATGAAAACTTGACAACTTTGCATTTTTCTGTTTTTAGTGGCTTGTCAAAAGTTTTAGCCGTGGTTTGTACATATCCGTTTCAATTGACCAGAGCAAGACTTCAAGATCAGCATCAAAATTATAAAAATTTTTTCGATGTAGTATCAAAAACTTATCGGAATGAAAGAATATACGGTTTTTACAAAGGACTAATACCAGGTCTTCTTCGGGTAACGCCAGCCGCAAGTCTTACATTTATTGTTTATGAAAATGTTCTTAAATACTTGAGAGAAAATTAATAAAAGATTTTATAATGATTCGATTTAGAATTATCTTAGTACAAGAAATTCAGGTTAATCGTTTTTGTTGAATTATACAAAGCAAAATTGTTTTTTTTTTAATTTAATTTTATTAAATTATTGTTATTATTTTTGATTTCCTAAATATAATAAAAGTTTTGGTCTTGCTTTGAATTTTTAATTACAATTTTAAAATCAAAATTCTTCGTTTAAAATATTTTTAGATTTTTTTAAATACAAATGAAAAAAATTTTCAAAAAAGAGCCAAATGTATTGTTTTTTTAGAAAATTGACTTTAATTTTGTTTGTCTATAATAAACTAAAAATATTTTTGAAAATTATTATGTCTTCTATTTCGGGTGTTCACTGTCTTGTGACCAAGTGGACATCAATCTTGGAACCAATCCGATCGATACCGGATTTGAGACCACGTAGTCACAAAAATTTGTGAACTTTTTTTTTGTGACCAGAAAAAATTAAATAAAATATGTGAAAAATGAATCATTTTTTGTAAAAAATTCTTAAAAAATTTCTGAAAATTTTTGATATGATTTTGATTGATTTAATTTTTAACTTCTGTCTATCACATTAACTCTTCATTTTCCATATACTCTTTACGCTTTTTTCCCAAAACTTTCTTAATCGAAATACAGCTTTGGTGCATGCAACAGACACCACCTCGTTCATATTGAAACAATCTTAGCTTACACCAATTGTCTAAAGGTATGTTTTAAGCCTTGAATCCGCATTTAAATCAATTTTTTAAAGTTAATGCGACATTAAAGCCTTAGAGATTTTTCCAAAAATTAAAAAAAGCATAATCATTTTTTAAATTTTTCTATGTATTCAATTTATAGCGCTGTATCAAATATATATATAATTCGATTTTTTTAATCAAGTTGTTAAAAGGCTTTTTTAGCTAACTTTTGACAATTTAAAAAATTTCAATTATCTTCAAAAAATTTAAAATAATTATCACATAATAAAATCACTTAATTTTGTAACGCAAAAAAATGTTACAATGTTACACTCATATTCATTATTTCAGTCCGAGATAACTAAAGCTAAAAATTTAAGAATGCTATTTTTTAGAAAGAAATTTTAAATTCTTTATTTAAAATAGTTCAAAATTTTTTATATCTAAGTCCGCATTGAATAAGATTACTTTTAATATTTAAAATATCAGACATAAGTCGTTAATTAATTAAAATAGAATAAAACCTAATTAGAAAATAATAAAACTACAAATTTTAAAATTTGTCTATTCGTTCGTTGAATAGATCTATCTGTTTGTAGATTTCAGCTGGAGTGGAATCATTTACATATTCATCAAAGTACTTTCGTATCTCAATAACTTCTTCCTTTAAAAATTCTTTGTCAAGACTCAGAAGCTCCTTCATTTGATCTTGAGTTAAATCCAAGCCATTAATGTCCAGACTATCAGCAGTTGGTACATAACCAAAAGGTGTTTGTTGAGCAATTGATTCATCACCATCGACTCTCTTGAAAATCCATTCAAGTACTCGAATGTTTTCTCCGAATCCTGGCCACAAAAAGCTTCCTTGACCTTTGTTTGACTTTCTGAACCAATTGACATTGTATATTCTTGGCATTTTGCGTCCATCTTTATTCAAGCTAAGCCAGTGTTTACAATAATCACCAAAGTTGTAGCCGAAAAATGGTCTCATAGCAAACGGATCATGCATGATTGTTTTTCCTTTATGTTCAGCAGCAGCTGTGGCTTCAGATCTAATGGATGCACCAACAAATACTCCGTGCTCCCAATTGAATGCCTCATAGATTAGGGGAACACCTACTGGTCGTCTGCCTCCAAAAATAATAGCTGAGATCGGAACACCTTCTGGACTTTCCCAGTTGGGATCAATTATTGGACACTGTTCAGCAGGAGAGCAAAATCTTGAATTTGGATGAGCAGCAGGCTCTGCCGAATCTTTGGTCCAATCTTTTCCCTTCCATGAAATCAAATGCTCGCCATGAGAAACCATGTTTTCATCTAATCCTTCCCAATATACTTTACCGTCAGCGGTATGAGCCACATTGGTGAAGATAGTGTTATATTGAACGACCTTTAGAGCAATTGGATTTGTGTGCTCTGAAGTTCCAGGACACACACCGAAAAATCCATTTTCTGGATTAATGGCTCTCAATTCTCCTCTTTCGTCAAACTTCATCCAAGCGATATCGTCTCCAACACATTCGATTTTCCATCCTGGAACTGACGGGGTCAACATGGCCAAATTAGTCTTGCCACATTGAGATGGAAAAGCAGCAGCTATGTATTTCTTAACGCCTTGCGGATTGGTAATGCCCAAAATTAACATATGCTCAGCCAACCATCCCTCTCGCTTGGCAATTATAGATCCAAGACGAAGAGCAAAGCATTTCTTTCCCAACAAACTGTTGCCACCATAGCCACTTCCGAACGAAATAACTTCATTTTTTTCTGGCAAATGAGCGATCATGGTCATTTCCGGATTACAGGGCCAGTTGTTCACAATTTTTCTCTCAGTAGGCAAAGGAACACCAACTGAATGCAAACATTTAACAAAATTTGCATGGTTATCAATCTTTTCAAACACATCAATGCCCATTCGGGTCATGATTCTCATATTGCACACAACATACAATGAATCAGTCAGTTCAATGCCAATTTTTGAGATAGGACCTCCGACCGGACCCATACTGTACGGCACAACATACATGGTCCTACCCTTCATGCATCCTGGAAATCTTCGACCAAATTCATATTCGAAATCGTCTGGTGACATCCAATTACCCAAAGCAGAGCATTTCAAATTTCTCAGATTCAAAGAAGCATCGATTTCTTTGAACCCGTGCTGGGGCTGAGGTATGGTGTCGAGCAAATTTTTGGTGCTAATAAATGTTCTTGATTCAACTCGGGCAACATCTTTAGGATCTGTCAAAGCAAGCCAGCAGTTGTTCAATTTTTCCAACTTTTGAATCACACCATTTTTTTGCAAAGCTTGCAAAAAAGCTCTGTTTTCTTCAATTGAACCATCACAAATATGAATTGCGTCTGGTTGGCAAATTTTGGCCTTCTCTTCAATATAATCTTGAATACTTTTAGGCAACTTGGTCAAATTGCTGCGATAGGAGGCTTCTCTCAATTTAAGAATCTTATCGTCATCTGCAACATGTTCGCCAGTTATGTTTTCAAAGTGTCTATGCTGATTATCACTGGATATTGATGCCATTCTAATCTTAATTATTTAGAAAACTTCTTTTACACTTGATTAATTTCTAAAATTAAAATGACTTGGTGTTTAACAATTGCTTATAGAATGTCCTTAAGCTTAAATTCAAACAGATTTTGGCTTATGGAAATTTATTCGAAAAATTAATCAAAACTTTTGAACACTAGATTTTTAAAATTTGTGAACTTAAAAAAATTTTTTTTGGCTTAAATTTTCATCTAGTGAAAGCGTGGGTCATATTGAAAATTAAATGGAGTTCAAATTTTCTTTTTAATTTAAATTTTGCAAAATTTTGTTAACTTGAATTAAAAAGAGATTCAAATTTATAGAGAAAATATTTAGAAATAATGTACTCTTCAACCTGAACATGGCTTAATGTTACTTAGGATGAATCAAAAAACTGGGTGTATCTAAGTATAAAGAAAAAAAATTAAAATTCAATTCTTTTTTATCCAAGACGAAAAAAAATAAAATTTTAGATTCATCTCTATAAAAATTTAAAACTAGATGGAACTCTCTTTAAAAACTAAATTGAAAATAAAACTTAAAAACTCGGGAACAATAAAATCGAGAATTTATAAGCTTAGTTTGTCTGAAAGCTTAAATTTTTATTTTAAATATCAAAAATTATTTTTTGCGTTCTTTCTCTTTTTAGCTCACTAAATGCACTATATCAGCTTAAATCAAAATTTTTGTCATTAAACATGGTAAAAAATTACATAGATAAACTCACAAATTTAACTAAGAACGCTCGAGTCACGCCCAACGCTCAAATATTAGTATGAAAAAAAATTTGAATTTTCTAATTTTGGATATCTCATTTAAATATTCAAATTATAATTTTATTTGGTATTCATATCGAATTTCTAGTCTAAAATGTAATAATTTAATTTTTGAAAAATTTTTAAGAGAATGTTCAATCCTATTTTTCTCATTTATCTTTTCTAAAATTTAATTTTTTGGCAAGCTATTTAATTAAAAATTCAAAATATTTTTGATAAGTATTTTAATAGAGTTATGAAAAAATTGATTTTTAAATATTAAAGGGATAATAGGTAAAAGGTTTTAATTTGAGTAGTCAAAGTAAACGAAATAATAATTCAATCTATATTCGGCAGTATTTTAGTGAACTAAAAAAAACCAATAAAAATGCTAGTGCTTGATCGGTTTTTCTAAAACCTATACCTTCTAAGAGCATATATTGATATCTTCAAAAGATGTCGATAATTTTTATAGTTTAAACTTCTTAAAAATATAATAAGTTTATTTAGATTAAGTTAAAATTATTTAAATTTGACAAAATAAAATTCTTTTTGAATATGCATAATAAATTGTCTTTTCCTTATATTTACTTCAGATATCTCTTATAAATTATCTCAAATAAACTAAAAACACCTGTTTTTAGTATTCTTCAAAGTTAGAAAAAAAAATTATAAATGGAATAAAATTAACTAACGGGTGACAACATAAAATCGAGACGAACTTAAAAAGGTCATAACTACTTTAATATTTATCAAAATTAAACGAAATTTTGAGAGGATATAGCATTTTTATTCTAGTTTTTATTTATGCTTTTATCTTTTTTCAATAAGTTCATTTCTTCAAATATTATTGAGTCGTTTGAATGTAGAGGCCAAAAGGTCCTGTACGAGATTTTGGTCCATATTTCTTGTACAAAGTCGTATTTTATTCCTTTGTTCATCCAAGTTTTTTGCTCTCCAGCCATTCTCAAACACTTTCCCATTTAAAATGGACCAAAAATCTTCAATTGGTCGTACTTCTGGCACATTTGCAGGGTTAACGTATTTTTGCACAAATTTGACCACTGTATTGGCATAATGAGAGATCGCCAAGTCGAGCCGGAACTTATAGTTGCCGTCTGAATGATGCTTTTTAATAAACGGAATGACTCTACGCTTTATAAAGTCTAAATAGACAGTCTGGTTGACTGCAAGTCCACTTTTTGTATGATTGGCGCAGAAATACCCCTCTCAGAAATGACCAACCAAACAAGTAATTTCTGCTCAAATTTCTTAACTGGGGTATATTTTGTACTTGCTGGTGTTGCAACAAAGTTACTTGAGTAAAATATATCATTTCCATTGATTTTACCATGACTGAGAGTGAAATAGGATCCACCGTCTAAAATCTAGGTAATATTTGGATTTTTTAAATTTTTTACTACTTTTTTTTGCGTTTCGGCTCGGTCAGGGATTTTAATCTTTTTTCTATGTGTTATTTGAAGCTTCTTCAACAATTTTGAGACCATTTGCTGGCTTCTATATAACATTTTGGCTGCTTGACGCTGACTGATGTTTACTTTGTGATCAAAAGCCTTTTTTAGCCTGTTGAGTTGTACTTTAGTCATTTTTTTCGATGTTTGACCAGATCCTTGTTTCCTTTCTGGTAAAAATATTTTCTACGTTTAAAATTCGGTAAACAGTACTCCTTGGAATTTTTTCTGTCATAAAATGCCTCACAGTGAATATCTTTCCAAGTGAATTCTTAGGGCCTCTTCTTCAGATGAATTTATTTGGGTCATTTTTAATTCAAATTGAAAAATTTTTTGTTTTATCATATTTTAAATTAAATTTATTACAAGAATATGGAAAGAGATTTTAAAAAAAAATTAAAATAGCATTGCAAATGATACTTTAAAATCGTCTCGATTTTAAGTTGTCACCCGTTAAAATAGAAGAAGAAATGCAACTTTTAAAGCTGTAACCATCAAGCAGTTTTCGCAAAAACCTGTGCAATTTTATATTTAAAAGAAAATATTTTTACTTAAGAGTAACCATTTTTTTTAAATTCTTTGTTATAAAAAAATTTATCTGAATAATTAAAATAATTGATAAAATAAGCTTTTATCGATACTTTTGAAAGGTATCGATATTTGTCATTAATTTTGGAATATATCCATATATTATTCTTATTGATCAAGGTTATCAATATCAGGCACTAAAAAATGCCAAACTGAATAATTAAATTTTTAAAGCGTTTTTTATAACGGGTGTTCAAAAAAGGATGTTCAAAATTTTACAAGTAAAAAAATATGTTCTTATTGACCAAATTTAACCAGATTTTGATCAAATATTTAATAGACTTTAAAAATTAAGAAAATTTAAAAATCTAGTTGTTCCATAGTTAACTACTTTCTTTTAAATAGCAATAAAAATTTATTAAAATTTTGAACATTCTTTTTCGAACACACCGTTATAAAATAAAATATGAATTAATAAAAGTTGACTCTAAAAAAAAGAAAATTACATTTTTTTTTAAATTAAAATTATTTTATTGATTACCAAAGAATTGCTAGATAAGAGTCAAATGTAATGTGCAAATTGTTTGTTTTAGGGTGAAAAAATCATCTAATTCAAACTTGTCGCAAGTTTTCACTAAATATTCCAAATTGTTTCAAATTCACAATTATCAAGTCCAAGTCCGAGCTTTAAAATTTTGAATACTGAAGAAGAATTGTGAAGACTTTTATGCTAAAATTGCAAAAAAATTTTGAAATATGGCAAATCCAAATGCATAAGACAATCAAAGAGTATAAATTTTTTGATATAAGCCTGATCTAGCATATTAAAAAAAAAGGGGACTTATTTTTTAAAAAATGTTTGAATAATTATAAAAAAAATTCTCTTACTTGTTTGCTTGATGATGATTTAATTTAGGAAAAAATTTAACTTTTTAATATTTTACTGTTTGATAAAATTAATTAAATTGTAAATATAAAGTCAATAATATAGAATTTTAATAAGCTTTATTAATTTTTCTTTTCGAATATGAGTTTTGAATCAGGATGGTTACTAAAATTATCTTCATCTGAATTTGAAGAGTAAAGATCAATCTTTTTTAATTTTGATTAAGAATTTCAAATAACTTTAGATTTAAAATTTTGAATCAAATGGAATGTCATTATATAAAGAGACATGTCGTTAAATTTGTCAAAACATTTTTTATAAAAATTAAAATTCTTAAAAATATCTATTAGTAAATTTTTTATTTTTTATTCAAAATGTCTCACTAAATTTAAAAAATTAAAATTATTTAAAAAAAAAACAGAAAATATTTATGATCAAATGAATTATCAATATGTTGAGATATCTCTTATTAAGGTTTCTTGATCTCATTGGAATTTTTTAATTTAATTAATCTTAATATAAAATTAAATTGAAATGATCAAAAGAAATTGTAAATTAATAGTCAAAAAATTAAATCTGCAATTAGAAATTAACATATGGTTTTATTAAAAAAAGCAATTTAGAGATGGTAAAATACCTCAAAACTGGAAAGAGGCAAACATTAGTCCTTTGCACAAAAAAGGCTCTAAATCTGATCCATCTAACTATAGGCCAGTGTCTTTAACCGCGGTTCCATGTAAAATTATGGAAAAATTAATTCGTGATGAAATGATAAGACATCTTTTTCAATTGGATTTAATTGCCAAAGAACAACATGGTTTTGTAAAAAATAAGTCATGCATCACAAATTTATTGGAAACACTGGATGTCATTACGGAGTCATTGAGTCGATGTTTTGGTACAATTTTAGTTTTTCTAGACTTTGCAAAGGCAATTGACAAAGTTTGTCATAAATCACTGTTAGTCAAACTCAAGGCCTATGGATTCGAGGGTAGTATTCTAAGCTGGTTAACTGACTTTTTAAAGGATAGGAGACAAAAAGTGGTACTAGGACAATATGAATCGGATTGGAAACAAGTTTTGAGTGGGGTGCCTCAGGGTTCGGTACTCGGACCTTTACTATTTATAATATTTATTAATGATATGCCGGAGGTTGTTAAGCAGTTATTGAAATTATTTGCTGATGACAGTAAATTAATTGTACAAATAAAGAATTGGCTAGACATTAAATGCGTACAAAATGACATTGACTCACTTGTAAGTTGGGCTAGAGAGTGGAAAATGGCTTTCAATTATGAGAAGTGTAAAACAATGTTTATATCGAAACGTGAATTCAGTTCAAATCCTATTAATCTAGTAATGACAAAAGATGATGGCTCAGCACATAATATTACTAGAACTAAAAGCGAGCGTGACTTAGGTGTTATACTGTCAGACGACTTAAAATGGAACGATCATGTAAGTCAAGCTGTTTTGAAAGCAAATTCGGTACTTGGTATGCTTAGAAGAACATTTACATTCTGGAATATTGAAAATTTCAAAATTCTGTTTACAACTTATGTTAGACCACATTTAGAATATGCTGCACCAGTTTGGAATCCTTACAGAAAAAAAGATTCAAAATTACTTGAAAAAGTGCAACGTAGAGCGACAAAATTAGTGCCTAGTCTGCGAAACCTCGACTATCAAACAAGACTGGAAAAAATTGGACTTACAACACTCGAGAAAAGAAGAGAGAGAGGTGATTTAATACAATTCTTTAAAGTATACAATGGAAAAAACAATATAAATTGGTTTCAACCGGTCAAGTCGGCTATTTCTATTCACACTGATAGTCCAGCATCAAATGTAAGGGGACATAAGCATCGACTTGAAAGACAGTTAATAAGAAATTGTGAACAAAGACACAATTTTTTTTCGAACAGGATTGTTTAAAAATGGAATAGATTGTCAGATCGAACTATAAAAGCCAAGTCAATTAATTGTTTCAAAATCTGTTTAGATACGATCGAAAAATAAAGATAGCTGATAAAGTATGGTTCATTGAACTCATACTAATACAAGTTAAACTTGTTTCAGCTTTTTATTATTATTATTATTATTATTATTTAAAAAAAAAACAGAAAATATTTATGATCAAATGAATTATCAATATGTTGAGATATCTCTTATTAAGGTTTCTTGATCTCATTGGAATTTTTTAATTTAATTAATCTTAATATAAAATTAAATTGAAATGATCAAAAGAAATTGTAAATTAATAGTCAAAAAATTAAATCTGCAATTAGAAATTAACATATGGTTTTATTAAAAAAAGTAATTTATTGATAATTATATTTTTATCTTTTCTTTAAAATTTACTGTTAAATTAAATTTTAGTATTTTTTTTTTAACTTTTTTTTAGTTGTATAAAATAATTTTAAAGATTTTTTTTTTTAAATAAAAACTAGATATCTTATGTTTTATTTATTTCATTTGATTTCAATTTAATAATATTAAAAAACCAACTCCAATTTATTATTTATTCAAAATAGATTCGAAAAATCGCACTTTTTTCATTCTTTTTCAAAATTGTGTAAAAAATTTTATTTTAAAACGAAAAAATACACCATTTTAATTTATTTCGCTTTTTATTTTTAAATCAAAATAAAATGTTCCTTAATTAATTCACAATGAATGATTTTATAAACTTTTAAGCGACGAGGAGTTGCTTAGAAACGTATTATTATTTGACTTTGAGAAAAAAAGTTATTAAAATAAAAAAAACTTTATTATTAACAGATAATTGCTTATTTCTAGCTTTTTCAGATAAAACAAAATGACGGAAGTTTTATCTAATTCATTAACTGAATCAAGGTAACACTCATTTATATTTTTTTTATTTTATATAATATTTAATTTAATTAATTATTAGTATTATTAACGAAATAGAGACATATAATTTGTACCAAAAGCATTTTGATGCCAGAACTACCATTAGCCTGTCTAAGAAAGAGGCTGAAGATTTAAATCGAAAAATTTCGATTGAATTATTAGCATTGGAATGGCTTACCAAATTAGATAGTTCATCAGAAATCAAAACTTATTTATTGGAAAATTTTCTTCCGATTTTAGTTTTGGGATGTGAAAAAATTCTAAAAGATGCTCAGAACAAAAAATTAATAGGAAAAAGTGAGACAGATCCTAATTTTAATCCTATTAATCGTTTGGCTCAATTTTTGATGAGAAATAATCCAAAATCAGTTAATCATCATGAAACATCCCCATATGTTCGAACTACTCGTGAAGTCTATCAAAAACTAAGAGATCAACTTTACGTACTTCAAGGAAACAAGTAATTAATAATTGAAAAAACTTTTTAAAATGTATCAATTTTTTTCTAAAGATTAGCAACTGTGAAACAAAATGTTAGAAATAGACGAGCTGAGAGAGAAAAAATAGAAAAACTGCAAAAATTTGAAATTTCTAAACGAAAGTCACAAATTGAAGCTCTTTTTGATAAATTCAATGTTCCCACAAATGGCAGGCTTGAATTTTCTATTGTAAGATTTTTAATTTAAATTTTAATAATAAAATTAAATTTGTGTCAAATAGTTAATTGAATGTTTAAAATTTTACAAAAAATTTACTTCCAATCTTCCGACTGATGAGCAAAAGAATCTAGAGATAAAACCAAATTTTCCTCCATTTTGCTACAACCGTGATGATCTTAACTTGAAAAAGAGACTAATGAAGAGTGAATTCATCGAAGTAAATAAATTAAAAATTTTAAATATTAGTATTAAAACTAGAAAGCCCTGTGAGTTTTTAAAACCCAGTTTTATAATTTAAAATTTCAACATCTTCACAATAGAGTGGAACAGTATAATACTTAGTATTTTAGAATAATTAAAAGAAACATTCATATTTTGAATTAATTTATTTTAAATTAGAATAAGAATTTTTTATGTTTTTTTGCCGGACATTCTAGTGTTAATGATGATTTAAAATCTCCTCAAAAAAAAAATTTTCACTTTAAAAAAATTTAAACACAGGCTCAGAAAAATATTTAAAATTAAAAGTCAACAAAAAAAATTTTTGATTTTTTAATTATTTAAAATTAGGTTAATACTCATTTAATTTTTAGTTAAATTGAAATAATATTAAGACTTTAAATGATTGAAAATGTAATCAATATTTTTTATTTAGACCCTTTTGTTCATTACCGAAGATATGGAAAGCAATTATTTTGAGAATTTTAGTGATTTTATTGAGCAATGTTCGATCTACTTCGTCAATTTAGCTAACATGAACAATTTTAGGAAGATACTCCACAATCTCCTAATAATGCTTGATTCAACTTGTGTAATTTTACCTTTTATTTAAATCGAAAATTAGAAAATGCGACTTGGAATTCAAAAAATTGTTAAAAGATCTTTTTCAAGTCTAAAATTCTAATTTAAATTTTAAAATTAAAAAAAAAATATGACATTGCTTCTAGACTGGATATTTGAGCCGAAGAAGAATCATAAAATTGCTCAAAGATTTCAGGGAAAGAGATGCCAATCTCTCGGTCAAAGATCCATTGGAATGTAATTTTTATAAAAAGTTCTGTAGTTTTGTAAACACTGTTGTTTTTTAATGTAGGGCCTGTTCTTGATCCATTTATAAAATTTGAGAATAAACTTGAACAACTGATTCCATCTGCCGAAAGAGTATTTTGTTTTTTTATTAATTTTTAAATTGCAAATAATAATTATATTATTTTAAAAGAAATTGTCCGAAATATCCAAAGATTTTTTGATGAGCCAAATATCATTGAACCAAATTTCCGAAAAAGAATCGGCACCAAAATTAATCGAGGAAAATCAAGCTGACCTAGAAAAACCGGATGACAACAATGATCAAAACGTTAAAGAAGAAACTACCGAAAAAGAAATTGATACTGAAATTTCCAAAGAAATTGAAAAACCACAAGAAGATAACAATAATGCAACTGACAATGCTACAGATGATGATTCTAAAGAAGCTGAAAAACCGACCGAGGAAAATTCCAAAAAGGTTGAAATTCCTTTGGAAGGAGTCGAAACTGAACCTATAGACTTGGCAAAAAGTTTTCAAAATGATGTGTCAATTATCGATGAAATAAAACCAAATAGTTCAAATTTGAACGAAATTATTCAATCCACTCTTTCAAGAGATGAAGAACTTTGTATTAGATTTTTCTAAAGTTAATCCAAATAAAACTAAAATTAATTTTTTTAAGTGTTTATGAGGGGTGGAATTTTTTACTATACTCCAATTACAAATACGTTTCAAATTGATTTCTTGGATGAAGTCGAAGAGGAACCGAATATTGATTTATTGAATGAATTCGACCCCGAATTTGTCAACTCTAAACAATTTCGTAATCTTATCAACGTTTATGTATCGGACAATTTTCTTAATTCAGAAATTTATGTCAATAACCTTATTGTTTATCTAAAAGACAATTATGCTGAAAGCAGATTTGAGAAAAATTCAAAACAGAATAAGGTATGTTGAATCAAAAATAAAAAAATAGCACAATTTTGTCTATAAAAAGAAAAAATATCAGGGTTAAGACCAAGTCCAGCTTTATTAAGCCTCTCTTTATTGCTTTATTTCTCAACTTAACTTTGGCTGTCCCTAAAAAGCGGAAAACGGAAATTCCGCATCACTTTTTCCGCTAAAATTAGGCCACCATGTAGCTCCTCTATATGGTTCCTCGTGTGGACACGGCGAACCAAGTCAAAATTTCCATTCTTTCGTAAGCCCTTTTTCGAGCTATTATATTCACAATCTAAAAAAAAATCGAAAACGATTTGGTTTAATTTTTTGTGTTTGAATTACAAAATGTATCCAATGTTGTAATTCCAATAATTTTGTAATTGTATCCAATAACATTGAAAAAGTGCGATGTTTCAAAAAATTTTTTTCAGTTTCAAAAAAAAAAAATAATTTTAAGTTAATATTGCGAACATGAAAAACTCGGTGTTTTTTTTTTGAATTTTGACTTGGGTTTTTGAAATGATGACCCTTAAGATTATATTTTTAGTTTAAAAAACTATCTACGCTCTGTTTTCTATTTTTTATCAATTAAGTATTTGTTAAAAAGGACCAAACGAAAGTAAATTATCACTTATGTCAAAATTTTATAAGATGAAAACTAAGTTTTTAGGGTTTTTGTCAGTGAGGTAAACTATGGATCACCTGTTGCCGGAACGATTCTTGTTCTCAGGTTTTATAAACTATTAGTTCACCTAATTTAAAAAAGCTAATGTTATGATAAACAATAAGATAGAAAGGATAATTACATAGAAACTTTAAAGTTGGACCGAGAAGGAAAATTTTGCGAAATAGATGAATCTATGTTCCCCAAAGTCAAACACTTGAAAGTTGAAAAATTTAATTTTTAATTTTATTATTTATGCTGAAAGGCAAAGATTTAAGAAGAGAGCGCATTTAGGTATTTGGGATTATCGAAAGAGTAATACCAAGTCAACCAGATCATAGCAAATCCTATTTCTAAAGCTCCTCCAAAAAAAAAACCTAATCAACTATTAACTAATTTTTATATCAGTTTCGAGAATAAGGCATTCAATTAAATTTTGAGCTTTATTCAATTTGTCCGCATAATCTAAAAATCTTTCTTCTAATTCTATCATGAACAAAAAAATTGAGTGAACCAATTGTTCACAAAACCTGAGAACAAAATATTTCGGATAATAAGTAAACTATGGTTCACCTAACCCACTAGATCCAGTTTTTTAATGATTGAATATAAAATTTAATCAAAATGAATTATTTATCTATTTTGTTTTTCTTTTTAATGCTCATTTTTATTCTTTTTATTTATTTAATTTTACATTATTTAAGTATATTTTTTGTTTTTTCAAATGTTTCTAGTCTGAATGAGCATTTGCTCGGGAAAAAATAAATAATTGAATTATTTAAAAATTAAAAAAGAATTTTCAATATTTTTTTCAGATTTTAAAATAAAAATTTAACTAATTCTATTTCACTAAAGAGTTTAATTTCAAATATGAAAATATTAACTTTAAATTATTTTTTTGTTTGAGACTGAAAAATTAAATTTGAAACATCGCAGTTTTTTAATGTTATTTCAACATTGGATGCATTTTTTAATTCAAACACAAAAAATTAAACCATTTAATTTGCTAAATAAGATTTTCTTGTTTGATTTTTTTCCAAATGACACAAAAATTTCACATTTATTATGTTTTTAAATAAAAAAATTATTTTTTAGAATAGAACAATTAAACAAGAAACTTATAAGAATAAAAAGTATTTGTCTTGTTTCGAAAAATTAGACAATGAAGGAAGTGGACAACTGAACCTAAGTAGAATCGAACTTGCTTTGCAAGATTTCAAAGATGGTCTTTTCCAAGAACAAATTACAAATGGTAAATTCTAAATAAAAATAAATTAAAATTAGAATTAAATTAAAATTTAAAAGCTATAAATTTAACTCGTTCGGAAATTTCGGCTAATGGAAAATCAGATGATTATATCAATCGAAGCGAATTTTTTGACTTAATTTCTGTACTAGTTGGCTTAGTTGATTTTCCAAAATTTGAAGATCAATTATTAAACTACCTTTCTTGCTTGAATAGCGTCAGTTTTTCTAATATCGTTTAATCTTTTTTCTCAATTTTGTTACTCTAGCTTGATGTCAATGAGAAAACAAGGGGTGAAGTGAGGAAAAAATGGCTTAACCAAATTAAGTACGTCGGAGATATCACTTGCGGAAGTTTTGAGCCTTTGTTCAAACAATTATTTTTCACTTTATTAAAAGTAACTATAATTGTCATAGCAAATATTTCTGAGCACTTAATTCTTTAAAAACAAGGATGCTGAAAACCATGGAATGAAAAATGCAATATCAGCTTATATAGGAGTTTTAGAAAATCTCGAAAATGGTTCGGTCGGTCTTAAATTTCTTGCCTCTACCCCTCATGATTCAAAACATATTCTTGGAAAATCGCTGACAAGAGATGATAAATGCATCAGCTTTGAAGTAATTGACAGCACTAAGTCACAACATGTGGAAAATGTTCGTCTTAATGAAAATGTCTTCCACTTCAATCCTTCTAGCAAAGTAAATAAAATTTGAGTAAAATTTTATAAAAAATAATTTTCTATTATTTAAGAGTGATGGTTCATTTGTTTTAATCCCTCTAAAATACGCTCGTAACAAAGTTTTTGGTACAATTGGAATTGATACATTACAAAATACGAATCAAAATTCAAATTTTTCTGATCACGAGCTCTCTTTTTATCAGGTAAGAAATTTTAGGATTTTTTTTCAAAATTTGTCTTAAAACTTTTAAAGGGACTCGCTAATTCATTTGCGATTTCATATGCTCATATTATCTTTAAAAATCGCTTAATCAAAACCTGTTTCAGCTCAATCGAATGGCTAAAATCTCGTTGCAGTGGAGTAAGTCATAATTATTAGCTTTGAATGAAATAAAATCCAAATAAATTTTTCTTTATTTTTAAATTTAGATTGCTGAAATAAATGTTTATTTTGTTCAAATTGTTGAAAATGAATCGAATTTGTCAGGTTCTGAAGAAAATTGCCCAAATCAAACAAATGAAAAATTTAGCTTAAATCTTAAGCCAATTATTAAGTTTAATCGAAGAGATGATAAGTTGGTGAATGTCTTAAATGATACAGGTTACATGACTGAGGAAATATTAGAAAAAAACAACGGGTAAGTTTAAAGTAATAAATGGCAAGGCATTTTTTTACATTCAATTATATAAATGTAAAATATATATTTTCAAATATTTTCTTAAAATATATTTACTGAAAAACTTTAATTTCTAGAATTTAGGTCCTACAAATAAAATAATTTGTAAAAAAAGTGAAAGTAAAAAAAAAGGAAAAAAGAGTAATAACTATTTTCATCTAGCGACTTCTTCCAATATGGTTTTGCTAAGTTCAGTTTTGACGATTTTTGTAGTATTTTTAGAGTAATGTCATTGCTGCATAAATTTTCCTATTAGTCGAGTTTTTGTTATTTGATTACGTTTTGAACTAAGTTCAAAAGCCTCAGGATTCATGATGTTGGAGGGAGTATCATATTTTAATTTGATGGAAGATTTAAATATTATTTTCTGAAAATGAATTCAAGCAAGAGAATGAATACTCTGAAATTAATCCGACTAAAGATACATCTAAAGTTTCTAAAGTGTTTTGATTAGAACCCTATTTTTTGTTTGACAGCTCTTTAATTAGATTCAGCCAGTATTTAAAGTATTTGAAAAAAAAATTTATACAATTTAAAAAGGTTTTTTTATTATTATTAATTTTGATTAATTTTTATCTTAAATTGCATATTTTGCAGACAGTCCTTTAGCTTTTCTTTTTTAAATTTAATTTAAATTGTCAAATGCGTTAACAAATTTTCTTACAGACCTCATTTTAATTTTATTTATTTGGAAGTAAATTTAGACCTTTTTTGTAAAGTTAAATCAATGTAATTTCTTAAATGAAATATTTTGAGCTGATTTATAGATTGGCCGAGATTTTAACCAAAGCTGTTTTAAATTTTTAAGATCAAAAGCTTACGAATGTGCCTCGGCGAGTGAATCATCAGTTGAATACTTTAATGGTAAAGTATCATATTATGCTCCTTTGAGAAATGAGGAGCATAAGACTGTTCTTGTGCTTGAGATTACAAGCGAAGGTACATTTTTTTTTAAATAGAGTGAAAAATTCTTCAAATAATTTAAACATTTTTTATTAGAATATTTCAAAAATGAAGAGATCAAAGAACTAGAGCTACCGCAAATTGAAATCATCTTGTACATTCTCCATAAGTGTCAAGAGGAACTTTTAGACGCACATTTTCTTGGCGAAACTACTAATCAATATGGTAAATAATCAATCATTTAAAAATTATGTCAAAAATCTCATTTAAATGAAAAGAGTTTGAATCATTGCATGAACAAGACAAATTTGACATTCTATTTGAAAAAAGATACATTAATTTTATATGTGAAAAGCTAAAAGAAAATATTGGAACTTCGATAGAAACCGAAGAATCCGTAGTTGCTGCCGAAATCATTAAATTCATTTCAGATTTGGTCAGCTATCAAGAATTTAATCAGAAAAAAGTTTATTTTATTCTATAAAATTGATATTTTTTACCGTTTTTTTTTAAGATTGTGGATGAATTATTAATTGATAAGATGGAACACTTTGACTCGACTGTTAAAAATTTTAACTTTGATTTGTCGACAGATGAAAGCATCAAAAGTAAAATTTAATATCATTGTCAAGATAAACTTGTAGTTTTTTTTTTTTTAGGTCTATTTCAAATAAGAAAAGATATTAGTGTATCGATGCCTTTGATTAGATTATTAATAGATTTTGCATGCTTAGTTAAAGATATGAGATCAAAATCAAAATTATAGGCCAACTAAACAATTGAATGTTGAGATTATAAAAGTTAATAAAATTTAAAAAAAAATACAAAATTTTTTATTTTTTCTCAATATTTAAATTACTAAAATTATTTTTAACTTAAAGAACTAAGTAAATCTACAATTTTCGGAATTAGAAAAACAAATTTTTGAAAAATATCTTGATGGTTATTTTTTGAAGTTTTGCTCAAGAATCTAAGCCATAAAATCACTTTTTGTTGAAATTTTTTTAGTTTCTTTTTAATTTTGATTTTTTGCACTTGGTTGTAAATGATAACTGCAAATATATAGTCGATTATTTTTAAAACTTTGTTAACAATGTCGAAAGAAAAATCTAAAACTTGTTTTACTAAAATCTGGCAATTTTCATTTCCTAGATTTAGTGTTGCCATTATTTCGGGTTTTAATTTCTTGTAAAATTCGCTGGATAAAAAATCGACAATAAAATCATATTTTGAATTTAAGAAAACTTCTAAATTGTTTTTTACACAAATTTTGAAATTGTACATTTTTATTAAATCTTTTGACGATTTTTCCTGAAGCTGGTGAAATACCATCGAAAAATCATCCACTTTTTGGCATTTATTATGCGACACCGAATAGCTTTCAAGACAGTTCCAACAAAATTCATATCCACAAAAACAGCGCATGTGTGGACATCCACCATTTTTTTCTATAAAAGATTTACATTTTGGGCAAAATTTTCCTTTAATTGTTAAATATTTATGTTTTCCATGTTCATTCATATAATTTAAATAAAACAAAAATTGGTCGCATGTCAGTGGAAAATGTGACTCTAATTCACAGGCCATGCACATAGAATAACCACAAACACATTTTGGAAACTTAAATCCGCAATTTTTAACAAAAAAATTTCCACAATCCTTCGGGCACTTGATGTAGTTTTGTTTTCGCATTTTTTTAGCACAATAAATATTCTGGTATCGATCAAATTTTTCTTTTGGTAAAAGAAGTTCCAAAAATTCTAATTTTAGAATTGTATCACAATTTTTAAAGCAACATTTAAATTCTCTATTTGGAAAGTTTGCTTTGGTATAGTTTTTCCAACATTCTAAACAACAGCCATGCTGACAGTCAGACAAGACTATTTTGAATTCTGAATTGTAGTAACAAATTTCGCACTCATAATTTGAATAAACTTTGTGAAAGGAAATATTACTATTATTTAGATGATTTTCGTTTTGAATTTCAAAAGGAAGTTGCTTGATGGAGCAAACAGGATCTTCGAATGTATTAAAAATAAATTGGCCATCAGTGCTGATAGATTTGATAAATTTTTTCAAATTAAATAAAATGTAATTTCTAGAATTAAAATTTTCATTTTTTTGCTTCGGTTTGTTGACTATAAAATCTTCGTCTAATATTATTTTACGTTTTGATCTTGTTTTAAGAGTTTTCCGAATGTGCCTGTCATTACTTTTCTTAACATGATACTTCAAAGCTTCTTCTTTAAAATACAAGTTGTCATTTCTTTTTTTACATTGTTCTTTGGTAAATTTAAAAATCACTTCTTCTTCAACGGTTCCATCTTTGAAAATCGTAATTTCTTGCTCATTGACAGATCTCTTTTCTTTTCCAATTTCTGGCTTAGAAATAATTTTTGACTGGAGACTTTTTTTTGTTTGCCAATTTTTGTTCTTGTTCATATTTAGATAAACATTTGTATTAGTTTCAAGCTTAACATTGCAAATTTCTTTGTATTTTCTCTCCTTTTGTTTTAGTTGTATTTTTTTCAAATATCGATTTGATGATTTGAATGAATAATACAAAGACTCAATGAGATCTTCTTCCATAAGATCGAAAAAATAAGCTGATTAAAAATAAATGCTTAATTATAATTTATATTGGAAATTATATAGAAAAAATAATTTCACAATTTCTAACATATTTCACAAAAAGAGAGCATGTTAGATCATGTTGTGAAATTAAAGAAACTTTATATTTTTTAAAAATGTTCTTTTCTTAAAATACCCGAAAATTTAAAACTAACAAAAAACCACAACAGATTTCTAATCAGTTAAACATATTAAAAAGTTTCAAAAAGTATTTTTTTGAAATTGTTAGCAGAGTTTTATAAAAGTCACAAGTCACAAGTCAAGTGCAAGTCAGAACTTTGTATGTTTCAAAAATTAAAAAATTACAAGTCATTAATTTTTTATATCTTGATTTTGTATATATTTTATATATTTTTTAATATTTTTTAATATTTTTTATTTTGTTTAATTTATTTCTAGAATTTTTTAAGCATAAATTTTTTTGTTTTTTATTAACACTAGAAGCACCAAAAGGAGTCAAAATGACTTATTTTAATAGAATCTAATGGATAATAATGGATAATAATTTATTATTTGGATAAATCTTTTCAAAACTTAATTTTAATTTAGTAAAAATAAAAATTTGGCTAAAAAAAAGTATCTTGCAAAAATTTTATCTTCTACTGAATTCATTCCTTTTTGAACCAATTTTTCGTCTTTCATTTAAAATACGCAAAATTTAATTTTTGCATTTTTTAAATTTGCTTATCTTCGTTCAAGTATTAGGATTTTAGTCAGTTTTTAAAGATTTGTATACTTTTAATAAATATTTTATGACTCATTCATTGATTTTGTAGATAAATTCAAAATTTTAATTAAAAAACGAGTCAAAATGACTCTTTTTGGTGCTTCTAGTAGTATATACTTGATTTTGTACAAAGGAAATATTTTTTTTATTTGAATTTAGTAAATTTAGAAAGTTATTCTTATTTTTATGCTGAAAAAAAAATTGTGCTCAAATAGCATAAATTGACTTAGATTTTAGCGGCCAAAAATCGAAAAAGAGTCATTTTGACTCGTTGGTGCTTCTAGTGTTAAATAAATTCATTTAAAAATAATATGACAATTATGTGATTTGTTTAAAAAATCATATTTACATTGAAAAAGAAATTTAAACAAATAATTATATTTTTTCCTGAATAAAAAATTTCGATAATAATAATTTAATTTTTTTATATTTTTTAATTCTATTCTTAAAATAAGTAAAAATCTTGACTTATTTTTTTCTAATTTTTGAAACAAGTCAAGACTTGTTATTTTTTAAAAAATATATTTTCAAGTCCAAGTCAAATTTTTGACTTGTTTTTGATTTGTTAAGACTTATTTTTCCTGACTTTTATACAAGTCTGATTGTTAGTTAATAATTATAATAATATTAATTATCTATAGAAAGAAACTTTCGGAAAAGTCTTACAGTCACTCCAAGATCCTCTACAGAATTTGTAAGTCCTAGATAATTACAATTTACTAAACCATCCATATTAAGTCTCAGGCCAGGAAACCCATTTTTACTTGATTTACTGAAATGAATCAACTTGCATTTTACCACATTAAAAAGCATTTTTCAGGTTATAGACCATTGATTGAGTGCGTCAAAATGTTTTTGGAGCGTCACAAGATCTCCTTTACCTCTAATAGTGGCCAGTAGCTTACTTTCATCTGCAAATAGCTTAATTAAATCGTGCACGACCTCAGGGATATCTTTGATGGATGTCACGAAAAGTAGAGATTCTAAAGCACTTCATTGTGGAACTCTACTCGTTTCATTCTTCCATTCTTCTGAACGCTGTCTTAAAAAGATTTTTTGTTTGCGATGTGTCAAGATCTCTAATCCAGATGAATATCAAAATCAAGCGATGCAAGTTTAATTTGAAGAGACTCATCGCATACCTTGTCAAAAGCTTTTGCGAAAATTATAGTTTATAATACATTTTGACTTAACCATGTTTCTGATAGAGATACTGAGAATAAAATATTTTATACAAATAATTTTTTCAAATTCATGTTTATGAAAGTTTTTTTTTTGGATGCATTCAAAATTCTAACTTTTTATTTTATACATACAAGATAGATTGATAATGCTTTTGAAATTGAGTTTTTCATACTAAAATTATTAGGAAAAATTTAGAGTTGTTTAAAAGTCACAAAACTTCAATCAAGTTATTTTTTAAAAAAAGTTAAAAAAACTCACAGTGTTCTATTTCTAAATAAATTTATTTATTCAATATTTTTCCAATTTAAGTACAATTTTTAATTGGGCTCATTAAAATCCTAACAATTTGAACTTTATTTTGTTCCATAATACAAGATTAAGATGAAACCCAAGTATCTTACAAGTCATGAGCTATGTTTTTTTTTTAATTCTTCAAACAATCGCTATTGATAAGTAAAATTTGACGAAATATTATTTTTTAATGTTGAAAATTTTTTTCTCATAAATACTTCGATTGATTTAAATTTATTGAAAGACTATTATTTAAGTTTCAAAACAAAGCATTGATTTTTTTTTATTTTGAATAAAAAAAATATATTTAAATCTATTATGTAAGTAAATTCTTGGATAAATTAACACTTGTAATCAAAATTAAAATTTTTTCGAATACTCAAGAGTTAAGCAATATTAAGTGATATATTTTAAATTGACTGCGAATATTTGATCGCAATAAATTTATTTAAAAATAAAAGACTCAAACAATAAAATAAAAAAAAAAAAAAAATAAATTCAGTGTCGAAAGATTTTTACTGTAAAATTAGTTAATAATTAATTAAAAATCAAACAAATTCTTGTTCGATAATATTTTTGATATCACTTAGACAAATTCTTCCTGCACTATCAATGTCAACATTACTGAAGAATGATTTTATTTCTTCTTCACCAAACTTACGTCCAATTCTGTTGTACATTTTTGACATAATTCTCTCAGCTTCGCTCAACGAAACAGTCTCATCCGAGTCCAAGCTTAGCACCCTAATTAAATCTCTCAAAAGACTTTTATTCTTTTCCCTCTGGTTTTGAAGTTCAACAGTATTTTTATTAAAAGATTCGGATTTTTTTAACAAGTACCTATATTCAACAAGCCCCTCTCGTTCTAAATCGACCAAACTCAATGCATAGACATCACCCTCCAGTTCATAAATAGAATTAGATGAGTTTTCGGAAGCTAGTGCTAGGCCAGTCGGCGGTTTTATTTCTTTGACAAAATTTGGCAACTCTACGGCTTTTTTTAGTGTCGATCCATATCGCTGAACATACTCTAATGGATTGGCTTTCACTATTCCCAAATCCTTAAATTCTTTTTGAATACGAACTTGAGGGGTCTGCCATTGAACAATCATATTTTTGGTCTTTTGAGAAGCCGAGTCTGTGTCACTAGAACGAGCAAAAATAACTTTTCGCTTGACCTGTCTGTACGGCAACCATCTCTCGATTATAATCGATTGAGGTTTGTTTGGCAATGGGGCCAAGCGTTCAATGATAACTTTTCTCGGCGGAGGTGGTACTCTTTTGCCAGATATAGTAATTATTTTTTTTCCTTTTAAGAAAAAAATAGAAAAATTTTACCTAAAAAATATTTACAAATGCTTACCGACTTGAGGAGGGGGAGGTGGAGGCGCCTCGCGAATAACAAGCGGTGGAGGCGTCGCAGGTCTAGGTGGTTGTTGACGGATGACAAGTGGAGGAGCTGGCGGCAGGGACAGATTAGGCTCTTGTTGAATAAGAATAGGTCCCGGTGGAGGAGGAGTCGGTGGTCTCAAATATCTTATTGCTACTTCTTGATGATAGACCACGCTTTGATTTGTTTTTTTATGGACTATTTCCGGGTTGGGATCATCATTTATTTTATATTCAGACAATGGAATAGCACCTTTCCAGTTAAGACTCTCGGTCTTGTTGGCCCATATGCCTTTCTCGCCATTGACCACTATTTCGTCAGTCTCTTTTACTCTTATTGGCTCTGAGCTGTTCAAAATTGCTGCTTCAACCCGGCTTAGTTCATCCTCCTTGTTTGGATTTCGGTATTGGACTACCTTGTCCGATGTGTAGTGACCATCTTGTCTTGATTTACTGACATTCAATGAATTTATATTGTCCACTGTTAGACGAGAATTAGTTGAAGTTATTATGTCCATCAGTGCAAAGTCCTGGGTGAGTCTATTGTTGCCTGAAAGTCCGCCAGTTTCCTTGAGCAACAATCGTTCTTGGTCTGTTATACTCATGTTTTGGCGATTTTTCATTAGGTTTTTTGAAAATAATTTTACTCTTTTTTTTATTAAGTTTTCTAAAAATTACAAAAAAATAATTGAATAGGCAAGCAACCTTAATAATTGGGTTTTGGAAGTTAGCTAACCTAGTTTACTTTAGCAAGAAATATTTTCAAAAATTGGAATAAAGATTTGGAGCCTTTTTCAATTAGATCAGCCGAGCGGCTAATTCGAGGTCTAACAAAACTATTGACAAACTTTTATTTCAAACAAAAAAAAAGAAATTTCCAATCTTACAAAAAATTTTTATACCCAATTTATTTTCAAAAATTAAACAAAGTGTGACCGTTTGCTTTGAAATTGAATTGAAGATTTCAAAAGCGTCAAATTTAGCTATTAGGAATATTGCTCTCTTTCATAAGATAAAAATTTGTAACACTCATTAGTTTTTTGTTTGTTTTATAAACTTACAGGCATAAATTTAGTATCGGTATTAATATGTCTAGTAACTATTGTTTATTTAATGCTTTCAAATAAACGTCAAGTAAATTATTGTTTTCATAATGGTTAAATTTATTTGCCACTCGAAGTCTCACCATTGGCAAAACTCTTTCAAGTATTTTAATTTTTCCTAGGACTTTAAAATTGCCGAGAAAATATTTTACTTTTCAAATTGAGCACCTTGTTTTTCTATTAGACTAATCTTTGACTTTTGTTACATTTATTTTATTTCGAAATTAATATATACTAATTTTAAGCCTTCCATGCGTAAAAAAGTGCTCTCAACTATTCGAAATTGCATGTAAGAAGTTTTGAATAATTTTTGAATTAATGAAAAAAATTAATTATCTTTTAGCACGGAATACACTTTCACAGTTAAAAAATTAACAAAAACATATTGCTCAATTTTTTTAGCCAAAAAATATAATTTAAAGTAGATTTTTATTAGACTATCTTTAGATTATTTATTGACGCTTCTTCAGGAGATGAAATAAAAATAATTGAAATTAAAAATTTTATTATTCTTACTTGGACTACTTGTTTAAATAAGGGATCGATTCTTTAAGATTAGAGATCTTAGCCATTCATGCCCAAAAATAAAAATATTTTGCAAATTTTTATTCTGTCGATTTCAACCTATTATTATAAATTTTTTAAATTATAAATTGTTCAATCGGTTTGTCAAACGCTTTTGTTTTTGTATTGAGTTTTTCGTGAACAAATGACCAAATTTTTTAAAATCCAAAAATTAGAAATACCCAGCGAGAAAATCTTGAATTAAACTCAAATGGTTTTCTTACTCGAGTACTGCGGCGTTTTCGCATAGTCTATTTGTCAATTTTTATTTTAATTTCTCATAAGCTTCTCTTACTCTAAATAATTCAAATAATTAAACAAAAGAGAACACTATAATTCAAATAGATATTTCTCCTTTGATTCCTAATATTAAATTTCTTAAAATTGATCAAAGTAAAAACTTAAGAGACACTAAAAAATCTAAAAGATTTAAAGCCGGTTAATGAATACTAAAAATTGTAATTACCCTAAAGGTAATTTATTCATTCAATCTGTGGCTTATTTTTTGATAATCAACCTTGAGAATTATCTTCTTGGTTAATTTAAAAAAAAATATTTAATCAATATTGAATTCAATTGAAATGTGTAAAAAGCTTTAATGTCCCAATTTTTTACTCTCTATTTTTTTCTCACTATATAAATCTAAACCCTTAGCCTTTTAATCAAATTGTAGTGTAAATTGATCAACAAACGTGCATTTTTTTTTTAAATTTATTAATTCAAAAGACTTTATAAAAATTGGTCAAATAGAACCTGCTAATGCTTCATCAAATTTAAATTGGTAAACTGAAAATTAGTTAAAACAATACGAATAATCTAAATGGAAATAATCATTAAAAAAATAGATATGGTGCAACATAGTCTGTCAAGCTATGCAAATTTAGCAGAAATTAAATTTAAACATATTCTTGCGTAATGGAATTTGCGGAAATTTTGCACATCATTAGCAGACTGTGACTCAAAAAATGACTTTGGCTTTGATTCTCAAAATCTTTGTTGGTCCAAATGACTGTAAAATAATTTATTGTTTTTTTTTAGAAGAACTTTATCAGATTACTTTACAACTAAAATGATCCATATTAATTTTAAATCAGAAAATTTTTTAAATAAATGATTTATTATAAACAAAACTCTTAATGATTTTATTATTGTACTGAAACTAAAAATGAAACAAATATTATTTTCTAATAAAAAAGCTTGTTTAAGAATAAATGTATAAAAAAAAAATTTAAATTTTAGCACAATAAATTGACAACAAAATGAATGTTTAAATGATCGATTGAAAGCGTCGGCTAAAGCATTTTTAATCAATAAAAAGAGACATTTGCTTCAAAGTTTATTTTCAAAATAATGTTCTCGAAGCAAATGGCTTTATTTAGTCAATTTTTTTGACGATATTCTGGCAACTTGTATGATCTAGACTTGTTAAATAAAATGGTCTAGTAATTATAAAGCTTGTAAATATTTATCTGATATGAAATTTCAAAGTTTAGTTTAAAAAAAATCTGGTTCCTTTTTAATTTTTTAGATTTTTCATTTTTAAATACCCTCTTGAATTTAAGACATTTTAAGGGACTGTGGTTTGAAAAAAAATCATAGAATTACATGAACTTTGTTTCTTTTTTGAATTTACTTCAAAATTTTAATGAAATTTATATTTAAATGGTTTGATATCATTTTTTTAAAATTCATCCAAAAAAACTTTAATTTCTAGAATGAAAAGATAGGAAAATTTTAAATACCTTACACTTTGTTTCGAATAAATATATTTTCCTACATGGTCGCGATTATTAAGTAGTCTCGTTTTTAAATACATGCTGAAATCTAAGATATTTAATTTTTTTCTAGATTTATATAGATCAATAAATTTTAAAATTCATTGATTAAAGGTGATTTAAACGAAATTCAATGAGAGTTTCCAAAAATCAATTGTCGATCTCTAACCCCATGATGAAAGGATAATTCGAATCTTCGTATTATATTAAATTGGAAGATCCATTCATTTTATTTAAAAAAATAAAAAATAAAAATTATCTAAAAAAATTTCAAATTAATTTCAAAGATAAGAAATTACTTTATTCTAATGTTCTCATCTATTAATCCAAAATGCTCATATTATCACAAAAATTAACTTTTTTTTTGAATTATCATTTTGTTTTTAATTTCGGCTAGGAAAAAAGGACAAATAAATATGTATTTTAATTTGATTTTGGAAAAAACAATAAGTTAAAATTATCAAGTATTTGATGGCATATATTTTAGTTTATTTTATTTTTTTATAATTTTTAATCAACTTATCCACTTTTCAATGGTTTTTTAATTTAATTCATAAACTGTTAGATAATTATTTCTGTTTATAATGACGAAAGAAAAATTATTATCTATATGGTTTAATTTTTTGGGTTTGTATTACAAAATGTATCCAATGTTGAAATAACATTGAAAAAGTGCGATGTTTCAAATATTTTTTTCAGTTTTAAATAAAAAAAAATTTTTAAGTTAATATTGCAAGCATGAAAAACTTTATGTTTTTTTA
Organism: Brachionus manjavacas; assembly: GCA_019054805.1. Taxonomy (NCBI): domain Eukaryota; kingdom Metazoa; phylum Rotifera; class Eurotatoria; order Ploima; family Brachionidae; genus Brachionus; species Brachionus manjavacas. The sequence continues at coordinate 6,317,401 of JAHQIY010000003.1, read as the reverse complement.
TAATTTTGACTTTAGTTTTGTGATATGACGATCCTTAAGATAATATTTGTAGTTTAGAGAACTATCTACGCTCTGTTATCCTTTTTTTATTTATATTATAATTTATAAATTAAACCATATTTATAACACATTTAATATTTATAGACCTTTTTTTATTTAAGAACAAAGTTATAGCTAGTTAATAATTAATTTATATTTTTGCAAAAAATAATTTTATTAAATTTACAATCTATTAGTCCAAGAGTTTAACAAACAGAATTTCTAACATTATCTTGATCTTCCGATAGCATTTTGGGTCCTTGGATTAGAAAAAATAAACTTAGTAAATGGAGTGAAGTTTGCAAAAAAAAATGAATCTTAGAAGAGATCTTTGCATAAAACTAGTAAGAGGAATGAGACAAGACTGCGCTTTCTCCCCAACCCTATTACTAATTCTAATTGACAATTTCATGAGGAAAGCAACTGCCAGTCCGAGGGGTATACAGAAAGACTTGAAGACTTAGACTTTGATTTGATTACTTTATGAATAACGCTAAACCATTAGTACTCGAAATAAAATGGGGCTAATACAAGAGTTGTTCAAAAGTTATTGAGTTAAAGTCCAGTCATTTGACTTGACTTTAAAAATCTTTAAAAGTCAGCCAGCTACAGCAAGGAAGCGAAGCTGCACAATAGTGTAGTAAAAGGAAGCGAATTTTGGAGGAAATCTGAGACTGATAGAAAATGTCTGAACACCTTCCACACTAGAAGTCTAAGAAGGATTCTATACTGGCTCGACACATTATCAAACGCTGAACTATACAGAAGAACAAATATTGAACCAATGAGTCATTGATTAAAAGACTGTGATGACTTGTACATCTACTTAGAATGAAAGCAATACATTTACCATTCAGAGCCCTTCAATGGACACCTCAAAGGCGACGGAGGGTAGAACGACCAGCAATAAGTTGGACGTCAACAATCACGAAATAGATCACCGAAATGATATGTGGAAAGCGAGGATAAAGGTAAAGTATAGACTTGAGTGGAAATAGAATAGCTTATGCTCTACAAGGAGCGAATAAGGAGAAAAATTTTTTGTTCCAGTTTTCTTAATTCTCTGCTAAACGAAGAATCGTTTTAAGATTTTTTTTATTAAAGAGATCGTTTTGATCTGTCTAATCGCTCAAATAATGACACACCAGCCGATTAGCTTGATCTTAATTATTCTTGAATTTATGATATTAGCGGTTGTTTTCGAAAAATAAAGTAAATTTCGACAGATATAAATTCGACATTTAGTTTTTCGAAATATTGTTATTCTACATAAGAAAATAAAAATTAATTTTGAACTTGTTTAAAATTTAGAAAAAAAATGTATGACCTAACAATATTGTTAGGAAAATGAATTGATAAAGTAGTGTTCTGGTCGTATTAGCAGACGTAAGCCAAGTTATATTTATTTGGAAGAGCAATTAAATCAAGCTATTTCCGATTTTACTTTTGATAAAACTTCATCTTTTCTTAAAAAATTTATCTCACTTGATAGAATTTAATAGATAAATGAATTAATTTTAATTCTTTGAAATTAATTTTTGATTTTTTTTAAATTTATTTATTGATGAATTAGCCTCCTATAAGAAGAAGTTAAAATTAAAAAATTATAAAAAAATAAAAAAATAAAAATTTATTTAAAATTAATAAAAATAAAAGAAAAGAAAAAACAAATAAAGAACTTGGTAGAGAACTTGGACCAAAATTCATTTTATTTTGAATTAGCTCATCTAAGAGAATTCTGTAATGTTTAAATTTTAAATTGCTAAGACATAACGGAATTAAGCCCGTATAGCCGAATGGTTTGGGTGTAAGTCATGCAAGCAGAGGATCGAGGGTTCAAAACCCGCTGAGGGTGAAAAAATCTTCAAAATATCTCTGCAATACGGGGCAAATGTTTAAACCTCTTTCATCATAAAAATAGGGGAAACAGTTTCGACTGGGTAATAATTGCGGTGTAGATGATCAACTCGATGCAGTAGTCTCTTTGTCAGATCGGAGCCGTTGCTTAAAAAGGAGATGAGCGCCTCGCCATTATTCACTAGGATAGAATTGGGACAATTATTATTATAACCAAATTGAATCAGATATACCATCATTACAAATTAGATTATTCTTAAGATTTTCTTTAAGTTGGTTTATAATTACTGTAATGTTTGAGGGTTATATTTTAAAGTACTAAGAAATAAGTAACAAGTCGGAGGAAAAAGATTTATAAGAGGGAGGGTCATTTAGCTTAGATTTTATAATTTTTGATGAAAGATAATTATATATAATTGTATCAATGAAAGTTAGTTTTGTAAATAGATAAAGTTCATCAAATTTGAAGATTTTCAATACTTTTAATACTCGTGATATGTGACAGAAGGGTTTTGGATGAATTAAGAGTAAGAGTCTCAAGACCATAGATGAATTCAGATAAAAAAAATGTTTTGAATACAAATTATTTGAGTTTAGTTGAAGAGATAGGACTATTAAACTTTTTTAAAATTTAATTGCCTGTGTGTTAAGGTCAAGATTTGTGTCTATAAATCCCAGGTATTCTATCTGATTTGTTTCATTAAGTTCGGATCCATTTAGGTGGAAAACCGACTTAAATAATTTAATACCAAAGCTAACAACTTTTTTTCATTAGAGTTAAATTTAATTCTCCATTTATTCCCATAAGAACCACAGATATCTAAAAGAATTTATTTGTAGATGGGAGTCAGCTGAGCTTATTAAACTTATATCATCTGCATTAACAATGATAGAAACATTAAGCTCTTTATAAAGAGCTGCAAGCTCCTTGTTAAGGCATTCTATCAAAAGATCATCAATATATATGTTAAAAAGAAATGAAGATAAAATAGCTTCTTGTTTTATACCAGTTTCAATTTTAAAGGGATCTGTTGTTAAATTATTTGGAAGCGATAAGACAGATAGTGCTGATTTATAATAAATTCTAAATAGTACCCAGTAGGAAATATCCAGTCTCTCTTATAGAATAAGCCATCACGCCATATTTTGTCAAATGCCTTTTCTGCATTTAAAGATACTATCTTACAACCAGAGCCTTAATTGATGAAGTTAAGAATTGTTTATATTCGAGCTGGCTTTTGGGGTCGATGTTTTAAATACTTTGCTTCTACAAGAACTAGTTTCGATCTAATAAGTAAATTGTGTGATTAAAATATAAGTTATAATAGACAAGAAATTAAGTGTAAGGTAAACTGCCTCTGAATCGTTCATAAATAAAGGAACGGGCATGGCAAATAGTGAACTGCTTAACAAATCATGCTAAAATGTGAGTTGTTGGGGAATACAAAATTTCATGGATCCAATTCAAGTTGCAAAAATAAAAATTCAAATTATTTTCATTTATTATTAAAATTTTTATATATTAATTTATTGATTTTTTATTTTGAAGAATTGAATTTTAAATTTAATAAATTTACTTTAGTAGTTTTATTAATTAAGTAATAAATCAGCTTTATTGCTCATTTATTATAACAAATAGAACCCAGTCAAACATTTTATAGAGATTTTTTGTAGTATCTTTAAAGATTCTTTATAAAATCTCTAAAATTTGGCCTGTTTTAAAGAAAAAATAGAGATATTTTAGAGATTTAAAATTAATTAATTAATTAATTAATTAATTTATTGTTTAAAATCATGAATTAAACAAAAAAATCTTGTTTTTTTCTCTATATTCTCATTAGAATTTTTAATCTGTTCTACCAGTCAAAACGTTTAAAGAGATATTTTGTAAATTCTTTCAAGATTCTTTAAAAAATCTTTATAAATTGAATTATTTTGAAGAAAAAATGGAGATATTTTACGGAAAAAAAAATCATTAATTTGAATAAAAAAATCTTTATTTTTTCTCTATATTCTCTTTAAAATTTTTAATCTGTTCTACCAGTCAAAAAGTTTTAGAGATTTTCTGTAGTTTTTTTATAGATTCTTTATTATTTATTTTCAGAGTTGTTTTTAAGTCACAAGTCTTAAGTCAAGTCAAGTCAATGACTTAAAATTATTTTTTTTTTTTTAAGTCAAGTCAATGACTTAAAATTTTTTTTTTTTTTCTTAAGTCAAGTCAATGACTTAAAAATTTTTAAGTTTAAAAAATCGGTAAAAAAAAGCGGCAAGTCAAAGTTACGGTCAACATTGTGGCGGGCGGTCATTTAGCCGTTCAGCTTGGCGGCCAGAATTTGGGACTGCGGCGCTGAAAAAAAAGATGCCAAAATATCATAAAAAATTAAAAAGTTAAGAAAATTAAATATGTTTATTAATTAAAAAAAAATCATAATTTTATTAAAAAAAAAAAAAAAATTTAAGTCATAACTTTGACTTAAATTTTTGTGACTTAGACTTAAAACTGTGACTTAAAAACAAGTCTGTTTATTTTTAAATAACTTATTCTTTATTTTATGTGCCGATAAATGAAAAAAATTTATATATCTCCTATTTTAAAAAATAAAAATGTCCTAACATATTAATTCATATTTCTTAAGTGATTTTTAGATTTGAGCATTTGACTTAACTACAAAGTCTCATCAATCAAGCATGAGAATAAAGTTTATTTATTTGTTTTCTGTACCGAGCTAGAGCTCCTTCAGAATAAGTTAAAAATTAAAAAAATAAAATAAAAATGAAATAAAATAAAATAAAAATAAAATTAAAGTTAATAAAATAAGATAAAAAAAAAAAAAAAAAAGAATTAAAAAAAAGTAAATAAGCTAAATAAATGAAAATTAAGAATATATAAAATTGAAAAATCTTGCATTTCAAAACAAAGAAAAAATTTTAATTATTTATTTATTTATTTGTTTTCTTTACCGAGCTAGAGCTCCTTCAGAATAAGTTAAAAATTAAAAAAATAAAATAAAAATGAAATAAAATAAAATAAAAATAAAATTAAAGTTAATAAAATAAGATAAAAAAAAAAAAAAAAAAAAAAAGAATTAAAAAAAGTAAATAAGCTAAATAAATGAAAATTAAGAATATATAAAATTGGAAAAGATTGTTACATGTGGCTCATGTTTAAATAGTTCAAGTTTCAGGAAAAAAAGAAGAAATAGTAAGGTAGCAATTACACAATGGAGTTGGGTAGTCAATATATCTTGATTCGAAACCTTCTTTGTATTCCTTCACCAGTCTTACAACCAATGGAATAGAATGACTCAGTCCTGCCCCAACATATCTCTCACTCAATTCAAAAGCCGATTCGAGACTGTTAGTAATTTTAGTTTATTAAAAGCCTCATGATGTACGATGTTGGAGGGAGTATCATATTTTAACTTAAGAATAGATCTGACTGCTGTATTCTGAATTGCTTGTAGTTTTTTGATATTATTTTCTGAAAATGAATTCAAGCAAGGAAAAGAATAGTCTAAAATTGATCCGACTAAAGATTTATATAGATTTCCTAGTGTGTTCTGATTAAGACCCCATTTTTTGTTTGACAATATCTTAATAATATTTAGCCTTTTATTGCAGCGCTCTTTAATTTCATCTACCAGTATATTAAAGTTTAATTTAGAATCAAATTTAATACCAAGAAACTTGATTTCTTTTTGTCTCTCTATTCTGTTTCCATAAATTTTTAAGTTAAGATTATCACTCTCTTTTTTGTACCTAGAAAAGACTAATGAACACGACTTTTCAACCGATATCTTCATTTTCCACTTAATAAGCCATTGTTCTAATTCGTTGAGGTATTTATTGATCTTATTTTCTAGGTTCCCTTTTTTGTTATAAATGAAGAATGTAACTAGATCATCTGCAAAAAGCAGAGAGTATTCATTATTTGTTTTGTTTCTTTTAGGGATGTCATTAATGTATATACTAAATAAAAGAGGACTAATTACTGAGCCTTGATGAACACCTGCAGTTATTTGATATTCTATAAGTCGTGAGAAATAAGTTTTTAAACGACGAGTAATATTCAAGATAAAAATTTGAAATGTCGGAAAGATAAAGCTATTAGCGATGTATCAAAAAACATGTGATTTTTAGATTTTTCTCAAGAACCATTCCTAATTACTTAATTGATAAAATGTTTAATTGAATAATGCTGTACGCTATTTTGCTTACGGGATTGATAGCGGTTACTTTTTTTTATTGATATGTGCCACAGTTCACTTAATTATCCCATCTTTACTTTTCAAGATGCAGCTAAATTATCCACAAGCAAGATCTCCCATTTAGAAGGCAATAATTAAATCATTATACGTACTCTTGAAAGGTCATAAGTTCAAAATAAAGAAATACATTATACTTTTAGCAATTTAACGTTTATTTTTTATTTACATCAAAATTTCAATTAAAGTAATAAGGAAATTTTCTTCTTTTTAATATAATTGTTAAAAAGTCATAAGTTTTAAGTCAAGTTAAAGTCCAAACTTATAATAATTTTTTAAATTGCGGACCTGGACTTTAATTTTAGCTTTGTCTTAAACTTTACCGCCAAAATAACTCCCTTAAACGGAAAAAAAATTATGAGACCGACATCATGACTGATGATTAGTCGTTCTTGTGAATTATTTTGGCGCCCTATTTTAAGCATACTCACTGAAATTAATGTCCAAGCCAGTCTTTGAGTTTACTTAAGACTTGTGAATTTAAACAACTCTTCTTTTTAATTTTTTCTTGAAAATGTTTAACTTTTTGTTCATTTCTTGATTTTTAGATTTTTAAATGAAAAAAAATATTAATGTAGCGTTTAGACATCATAACTCTTAATTTAACCCGAACCACAACAAAATTATTGCTAATTACTTTATGGTCATTTAAAAAACCATTGTACATATATCATCTGTTTTTAATTTTTAAGGATTTGGCAATTGATAATCAAAAGATTCTATTACTTTATTTGAATTGCCTATTATACATTTTCTTTATATTATAAACAACAGAATAATATTATTTTTTACTGTATATCTAGCTTTATCGCAGCTTTAGTGATCACGATTTTGATCTTTACTATCTTGATCCTTGAAAATTTTTTGAGCCACAAAACTTGTCTATTGACCTTAATTAATATACCGCTTACTGATTAAAAAAATTGAAAAAAATTTTGAAGGCTTTTAAGAGATAAATAAAAGAAACTTAAAAGATATTTTAGAGAAATTTAAAAGAAATTTTTTTAAAGATATTCTAGAGAAAAATGTACGATAACCCCTAAAAAAACTACAAATTTCTCTAAAATTTCTTTAAAGATCCTTTAAATTAAAGTTGACTGGGAAAATAAATTTACTAAAAGATTTGAAGCTAATAAATAAAGTTCAAAGTTTGTTGCACTAAAATAAAACAAAAAATTTCAAAAAAATAGATTCCACAATTTTTTAATTTTTTTTTTTTGAATTTTTGAATTTTCTTCAAAAAATTCTGAAAATCAAATAGAGCTAAAAATTTTTTAAATGTATACTCGAACTATAAAAAAAGACTTTTTTCTGAATTTTAGAATTTTTTTAGATTTTATTTTAAAATGTTGATGATCATGCTTTTTTTTAAATTTATTCGTATAGTTTAAAATTTATCTCTAATTAAGATTCAATTTTGTTATTTGTATTCAAAATTGGAAAAGAAAAAATCCAATTTCCGTTTTTATTAATAACTAAAAGCTAAAATAAATTTAATTGATTTTTTTAAATTAATTTTACAAAAAATAGCACATCTGCTTCTTATTTAGCCAAAGAAACATAAGAAAACTCGAACGCAATCTTCTTTTACTCGGTTACAAATACATGAATTTTGTTCAATAAACATGAGGAAAATTGAATATCATTATAGAACTCTATCTTCAATTCTAACTGGAAGCTTTCTGATGCGCGGCATTGCTCTAGCAAGAAAATATCGAACGTATTTGATTCAGTTTGTTTGACCATAAATTGATCTTCCCTCAAATTATTTCCATATGAATCGACCAATTTAAACTCATATTTAAGCTTTATGCGACGACTGTAGGTATTTACTCGGGTTGTAAAAATTCTTATAGGAGCTCTAACCCGGTATGAAATTGATGTATAGCTGTAGAATATTTTCATCGGTTTTCTTAGACATTCAGGCTCAGCGTATCTACAAGTTGTCGGAGCGCGATCACATCGTGAACTTAGTATAAATCAATTAATTTTGGTTCTAATTTTTATTTGTGTCAAAATTACTGCCTTCCTTCACCAACTTGATAGTATCCTTCCGGACAGTCTATTTTAATGCATTTGAAATCTCCTCTTGTGTTTACACAAATATCTCTATCATTACAATTGTGGATTCTTGTCTCACACTCGTCAATATCTATTTTATTTTTCATTTACCTTTTTGATTCAAGCAGCTAATAATAATTACCTATGCAGGTTTTTTTGTATCTAAAATCAAGCTGAAATCCTGATTTACAGCTACATTCATATGAGCCAGGAGTATTTACACATTCTCCAGGGCAAAGGTCTGGTTGCAGTTCACACTCATTTATGTCTTAAGAAATTAAAAGTAAACTTAATAATTTGGTGCGCCGAAAACTAGTCTATTAAGGTAAATTGAATTCTTTGAAGTAAAAATCAAAAAAGTCAAATCGTTTTCCTTTCTGGACAAGAAAATCTTAAATATTACCTTGTTTTCCCTGAATAAGACAAGTAATGAATGGATTAATTAATGATAATTTATTAAAGCATTATTATTAAAACTTTAAATAAAAACTTTAGCTTTGAAAATTTTATTTTATTTTTATATTGTGAAAAAAACCTATGCAGATATCTTTAAATTGAATTAAGTACATTTAACAATAAAAAAATTGTTATCAATTTAATAGTATCATAATTTATATTTTTATATTAAACTTAAAATCTCTTCCTTATAAAATTATTAATAACCAATAATTAATTAGTTTTTTATGACAAAAATATTCAAGATGTAAAAATATTGTAAAGTTTAAAAAACTTACCAACACAAGTTCGTTTGTCTACATCTAATTTGTAGCCTTCATTACACTGACATTGGTATGATCCGTAAGTGTTCACACATTTATGGTCACATATTCCTGGTTTTGCGCACTCATCTTCATCTAAAATGCCAATTAAATTTAATAATACCAAAATTTTTTTATTTCTTACCAACACAACTGTAGAATATGTGTGATTGTAATTTAAAGCCCGGTTTGCATTCACAATTAAATGAGCCTGGATTATTGCGGCAAACTGAATTCGAAGGACAAACGCTTCCAAATGCACATTCATCAATATCCTCACATATGTTTCTGATTTCATCCAGTTTGTAGCCTGGTGGACAAACACATTTATAACTTCTTGGTGTATTGACACATTCGGCATTAGATGGACAAGTATGTCGACCAGTTTGGCACTCATCAATATCTTAAATTTTAATTATTTTATAAATTTTTAATTTAGGTTGAAACAAACCAATGCATTCTGTTTTGTCGAGGTTGTACTCAGTTCCTTCCGAACATTCAAGAATAAATTTACAAACATATGAGCCTATATTGTTTTCACACTTTTCATTTGAGTGACAAATGCTTGGATTCAAACATTCGTTGATATCTAGTAAAAAGTTATTTGTGTTGAGGTTGCCTTTTTTATTTTGATTTACCTTCGCATTCCAAAGTCTCAATGTTTAACTCAAAACCTTCTCTACATCTTATTTTTTCACATTCTCCCGTATTATAATTGAATTTAAAGCCGCGATTGCATTCTTTGGCCTTGCATCTATAAAAAAAAATAGCAGAAAATTTCAAATTTTTTAATTTTTTACTTAAAAGATCCTGGTTTATTTTGACAAATAAAACCTTTGGCACAATCATGAAGATTCAGCGAACACTCATCAATATCTAAATCGTAAAAAAATTTTAACCTAAAATTTTATTAAATTAATCAAACCTTCGCATTCTTGTGTGTAGGCGTTGACTGTATAACCAGTTCCGCATGGTTTTTCTCGGATACATCTAAATGAACCTGGATAATTTTCACATCGCATTCCTACAGGACAATTGTGTTTTCCGGTCATACATTCATTGACATCTGATATAAAAATTTAATCAAATGATTTTAGAATTTTTTGGCAAAATGAAGTTAACGATTATTATTAAATATTATTTAAAAAAAAATATTAACTATTGTTTTAAAAAAAAATTTAATTTAAAAATTTTGCTTGGCATTTCGATTTTCTAAACATGAAAATGTATCTCGGTGTTATTTAATTAATTTTTAACTATTAGAAATTAGTTGAATCCTTTTTGAATAATAATTTTTAATTGTGATCATTAAAATTTGTTTATCAAATTCAATTTGCCTTTTTTTTACCTCTGCATGAAACAAAAATCACATCAAACGAATAGCCAACACCACAAGATTGAGTGCATCTATAACTTCCAACAGTATTTTGGCAAGTTGAACCACGATCACAAATATTAGGTTTTTTACATTCATCAATATCTATACAATGATTTGTTCTCTGATCAAGCTCGAAGCCATTAGGACACCTACAAATCGGTCCCGAATTTGTATTGTCACAAATTTGATCATTAGGACAAAAGTGTGTGTTACAATCATTAGCTAAAAAAGAATATAGATTTTAATTTACTAAAACATTAATTTACGCTTTGATTTTCGTTTGCAGCATTCCAAAAATACATGGTTACATTCATCCCCAAGTTCTGGCACAGTTTTACAATCAACATCATTATTTTGAGCCTGAATACCCAAATCGCAGCAATTACAACACTCCTTCGAAAATAGATGTTGATAAGATTTTTAAAAATGTCTTTAAAAAATACAGTTAAAATATCACAATTATCATTTTTTAGGTCATTGCATGGTAAACTGGCCAATGCATGTTTTTTACCTCTTTCACATTCTTGGTTTCTTCTATTTTGAGAGCAACAAATAGTGAAAGCAAATTTACACGAAGTCGATCTGTCATTCAGCATGGAGTAGTCATTACAAGATTCCGGGTTGGATGGGGAGTATTGGTTCTTTCCATAAGAGCAGCATTCTTTAAAGTTATTGAATGGAGAGTAAGAATAGCATGCTATATTTAACATCAGCGCACATGCTAGTAAAGCTAAAACACTTAAGCTATTTTGTATCATTATTTCATAAGTATCTAAAGTTGTTTTTTTAGTTTACAATAAAAAATGATAAAGCTAAAATTCAGCAAATTTAAAGTGAAATTTCTGAGCGAGTCTAAAATTAATGTTATGTAATAGGAGTCCTTGATGAAGAGTAAAAATTTAATACTTAAAACTGTTCTAATCAAATTTTAACATGATATTTGGCCTTCAAATAAAGCTGATAAGCTCACTTCCGAAATAATTAAAAACATTTAATTTGAAGTTTTTAAACATTGGGTTATTCTATCTTTCAAAAAGATAAGAAGAAATTTTATTCATTTTGAGTATTCAAAAGTTGAATTTAACCTAACGTTTTGGTGATCATTATTTCTGCGAAGTTAAATTTAACTAATGTGGTTTGTCAAACTAAATTATTCGCCTCAATTCTAATAATAGAGTTTAATACATTTAAACTAAATTTTTACAATTAATAAAATTCTTCAAAAATATAATTAAATTTTTAATTCATTTTAATTTTGAACAACTTAAATGAAAAAATAAAAATTATTTTCCAAAAAAAAATCTATGTTGCTCTTATGGGTTAATTTAAAAACAAGTGAAATAAATTTCTATTTCAAAAAGCTGTAACTGCTTAAGTTAACCGAAGTATTAGATTACGAACTAAAGAATTTTTAAATTAAAAAGCCAAGTTATTTTTTGAATCAAACAAATTTGAAAATTAATTAAACTTTATTAAAAAAAAACTAAAGTCTTATCTATTAAATAATTTTTAACAATAAAAACAACAAATTCTCAGAATTTATTTATTCTTTTTTTTATTCTAATTAATGCTGTTGATAAACTTTATTTTTTTCACAAAAAAACTTTTCAATTTGCCTTATCATTCTACCATAATGAACACTTATTAATCGGATTGTTTTGTTGACCAGGCTTACAGTTGAAAGTGTTACTAAAAGCCTTCATATTCATTGTGGTTCCTTTGACTCTTTAACAATACGATTTTAGATATTAAAAATTTTGACTTTTTTTTTACCTAAATTCACCCATCGAATGTACATTTCTCTTTAATGATCGTTCGATGTATGAAGCCTTATATTTACTGCACCAGACTTGACCAAAATTAATGTAAAATAATTGGTCTTGATTAAAATTTAGTCCTGGAAGAAGCGGTTCTTTTCCATTTTTATTTTCCCATCGTTTATAAGCCTATAAATCAATTATTTTAAAAAAATACAAAAAACAGTCTCAACTACACGCTGAGTTAAAATAATTTGTTGTTTAAATATTTCTTTTTAAATAATTTAATAATAGAAACATCACCGTACTCTAAAAGATTCTTTTAAACCGCCATTGTCAGCTATGTTTTCACCTTGAGTTTGATTTCCATTCATCTTAATTAAAAAATAATTTAGGAAAAATACTTTTTCTAACTCCTTACCGTTTTATTAATCTGTTTGATCAAAAAATTATTGTATTGATCTACAATACATTTGGCTCTGCTTTTGTAGTTTTCGATTGTTCTTTTAAGATAAAATAAAATCTAATCATTTGATTATTTAGAATTACTTATTAGTCCAAAGATCACCTAGTTCATCTTCATGATAAACCCCATTTTTATCGAAATTTCTTCCTTCATATCCAGATTTTACTAATTTTTAATTTAAATTTTCAAATAAAACCTTTGTCATCGAAGCCCTAGTTAATAAAAATTTGGATTTCATGTAATATTTAAATAATCTAAATAGATATTTACGTGAGTGATTTCATGCCCAATAACTTTAAAATAACATAATTACTCTTTACATAAATGAAACAAATCAAATTTACCTGCGCCAATACCACCATAATTCAAGTAACTAGATAAATTCATAAGACAAAAACTTAATTAATAAATAATCGAATTACTTAGGTATTGATGAATCATAAAATGGTGCCTGAAGAATTCCAGCTGGAAAACCTTAAGATTTTTTTGAGGGTATTTTTTTTTAATTTTACAAATAAAATTTTACAAATTTGATTAAATTGTGCGCTGTAATAAGCATTAACAACAGCAGGACCCATTAGCCATCTATTTTTAAATAAAATCAGATATTTTAAATAATTTAGTATAACTTACATTTTTCTGTCAACTTTTTTTCCCAATTCTTGTAAATTTTCTCTAACCAATATTTGATTGATTAAGATATTGTTGGCAAAAAAATTAAAGTCACTCATTTTATACTAAATATCACAAAAATGATTTTTTCGGACTTATTTTAATTATTTACTTCTTTATATATTTCTGTCATATGAGTGTTGTTAAAAATGTATTCAGGATATCCAACTTTTAAATCCAGACTGTCAACCTTTAAAAAAAAATCTTGAAAACTTAATTAAAAAATTAGCTTTACTTTTTCAAGAGCAGCTCGACGAGAAATATTATCAATCCATTGGTATTCTGTTAGCATAATTTTAAACTCGTTTTGAATATTTCTTATCATTTCAAAAGCCTTTTATGGCAATTTGAATTAAAAAAAAACAAATCTTAGTTTAATATTACGGCATTTTTGGACTGATGATGAAAAAAATTTTCAACATACAATCTTCCCACAGCAAATTCCATTAAATCTGAAACAGAGTCAATGCACCCTGTCATACGAGTTGCAGAAAACTTTTTATGATTTCTGAATAACTTTTTTAATTGCTTTAAATTAGAAAGTATAATTTTGATGCTAAAATAATAATACTTTTGAATATTTGGCAGGTACCACATTGTATTTTTTGGGCAGAAATTCTCTTGAAAAATAAACAAATACCCAAATGAACAAGTTATCTAAATTCCTTAATTAATTTAAAATCTCTAATCGTTATTAATTTAAATCTAGCAATTAAATAAAGACTTTTTGTTATTGTTTAATTCTTGAGAAAATATTGTGATTGCATTTTTAATATATTCTGAGTCAGTTAGGTAAATCGTTTCATTATCAGTCAAAGTTTTGTTAGCTAAAATGTTAAATACTCCATTCTGTACAAATTCAGTCCAATCAAACTTTTATGAAATTTTAGATTCAAATTTAAAATAATCGAAAATCGGTTTACTTCTGGAAATTTTTGTTTAAGCTGTCCCAATGTTAACTTTTCAGTTCTAATTTTCCTTTTTTCTTCAATTGTAAGTAAATTCTAAAAATTAAAAGAATAATTTTTGAAAAAATAATTGAAAAAAAAATTGATTTTTTTTTCTTAATCAAAAAACATAGAAATCAATTATTTAATTTAAAATTATTATTAAGAGAATGTAGTTTTGAAATATCCTATTAATACACAATCTAAAATGATAAGCACACACTTGATTTCTTTACTGTTACCTTTTTGAAAAAATATTAAAATAGAAAAAATCTTTCCTTTTAGCCATAGGGTTTAAACGAAAGCTTCAGTCATTCGAACAGTTACCCAAATTTTTATTTTTTAATAAAAAAGAAAAAAATGAAAGCAAAATCTGATATTAATAACTTAATAAACCTTCCTTAAGAAATATTGAACAATTCGTTTGCCAATAATGAAAATCTAGGCTTGGTGATTATTTTTTCAATTTTTACAATTCAAGAAAACTTCAGTATGTGATTTTTAATTTTAAAGAGAATGGTGGACAAAAATCAAAGATTATTAAGGTACACAATTGATACGTGGATTTGACGAAAACTTTAATTATTTAAAAAATGCCACAAAAACACCGAATGTTGATAGTTTTTATGGAATTTTGAATAAAATTTGAATTCAAACGATTGATATTTACATTTTTATTTACTTTAATTGACTAATTTTACACAATTTTACCTAAATTCACATATTTTTCGTTTTATCAAAAATTTCACATGAAAAAAATCTAAAGCCTAATTCTAAATGTCTAAAATTCCCTTAAATTTACGTAAAAAAATTTGGACTCTAGAAAAGCGAAATCAAATTTAACTAGCTTTCTTGCTTTCATTAATCTTAAAATAAAAATTTAATTATTTTTTTTTGTAAAAATTTTCGTCAATTGTTATAAAGTTTGAGTTTTCGTATTGAGAATGAGTAATTTAATAGATAGTTTTTAAAAAAAATATCATTTTTATATAAAGAAAAAATATTTAATAAAACCTTTGCTAATTTTCTTTCGATCTCGACCATTTTGTAAATATCATTTGATAAATTATCATTATTGGAATTGTACAATCGAAGAATTTTTGCAATGAAGCTTCTATACCAATTCATAACTTGCTCATCTTCGTAATAATTTTTATCAAAATACCAAGAAGCTTGTGAAATCTTAATGAAATTAGAATGGTTAAGATTTTATTAAAAAGTAATTATCAAATTACTTTAATAACCGGTATGTCTGGGTTTGAAAGACTGGTAGTGACATACAAATTAAATAGTGGAGAAATTCCACTCTTAAAGAGGGACAACAATATTTTGTATGTATGTTTTGGACTATTTTTGAAAAAAACTTTATCAAATAAAGGCCATCCATCAAATTCATTAATAATGAATTTCATTAGATCAGTCTCTCCGTAATTTTCAATATGACCTTAAATAAATTTTATTCTAATTACTAATTTAGTATCTTGTCTATTTTATATA
The DNA here is from genome assembly GCA_019054805.1 of Brachionus manjavacas. NCBI lineage: Eukaryota > Metazoa > Rotifera > Eurotatoria > Ploima > Brachionidae > Brachionus > Brachionus manjavacas. The sequence continues at coordinate 6,301,704 of JAHQIY010000003.1, read as the reverse complement.
CTAAATTGTTCACCAAAAGATTTTTTAAATAACTGGTTCAGACTAAAAATAAATTGAATGGATTTTTGAATTAAGAAATCAATTTTTTTGTTGATTCAAAATCAATTACATTAGAAAACATTCGAATTTGATTTAAGTGAGAAAATATTATCTGTTTTTAAAATGAATAAATTTACGTTCATTCTTATGTTTTAAAAAAATAAAAATAGTAAAAATGATAGGCTACAGCAGTATGCTAAATAATTTTTTTTAATTGTCAAGAATAGTTGTAAAAAAATGTTTTTGTTAATTAATTTAATTAGTTTATTGTAAAAAGTAAGCAATAAAAAAAATTTATTTTCTTCTTTTAACTATCTTACCAGTAATATCTAAAATTATTTCTAAAATATAAAAATTAAAATAAACAAAAACTAAATTATTTCATCTTTTTTTTCTCTCGAGAAAAGGTAATTTAAACAAAATTAATTTTTTTCGAATTTCAATTTTAGTCAATTAATTAATTAAATATTAAAGAAATCAAGCTTAGTTCCCAAAGGATTTGCTTCTCTTGAATTGTTAATAAATTATCGCCAATATCACTCAGTATTAGGTTATCTTGTTTTCTTGAACTGAGATTGGCTTGGATAAAAGATTTTATCATTTCATAATTTAAAAAAATTCATAAAATTTTTGGCAATCTTTTAGCAACAACCTTTCGTCATCATCTTAATTTTGTTGAATCCGACTAAATTGTGAAGTATCACAAGAAACAAGGTATTTCTTAAGAATAAGGTACAAAATAATTCAAACTAGTCTATCACTCAATTAGAAATTTCAAATTCCTTAAAATTAACTAAAAAAACTAGCGGGTTTTGGTCTAGATTGTTTCAACAACCTAATGTTAAAAAACTTACCTTTAAAAACTTTATTTGAAATTAGTTTACTATTTAACATGAGTTATGGAACTAGGCTTAGTCCCAAAATCCTGGAAAATAGCAAATAAAACCATGATATCCTAGAAATCTTCTCACACTCAAGATCCTTATAACTATCGTCCAATTAGTATGAAAAGTTGCTTTGGCAAGTTACTTGACCGTATTTTTTACACTAGAATATATAATTTTCTTGAGAACAATAAATTACTTATTCAAGAGCAATCAGGATTTAGAAAACATAGACGCACTGCAGATAATATTTATTTTTTTATTCAAAAAGTTGTAGAGTCTTTTAGTAGAAAGAAAAAAGTCTGTTGTCTTTATTCTGACATTTCTTAAGCTTGGCACAAGTTTGGCACAATGGACTAATTTACAATCTAATTAAAATTAATCTACCGCCTAATCTTATTTATTGGATAGGATCATTTCTCCATTTAAGATATTTTAGAGTGAATGTAAATGGTCATCTAAGTGATCAATACCACAAGGGTCAGTAATTAGTCCACTTCTTTTTAGCATTTTTATAAATGACATACCTAAAAGAAATTGAAAGGTGGCTTTTCAAATGGAAAATGAAAATTTCTATTGAAAAGTCATGTTAAATGATCTTTGAAAAACTAAAATTAAAATCAATCTTGACCTTAAAATTAAATTAATGGTAACAATTTAAATAATGAGGAAAAAGTTAAATTGGACTCCAAACTTACATTTAGTCCAATGGTGAATGAATTAAAAGAGCGCTGTAATTCAATGCTTAATACAATAAAATATCTTTCAAATAGAAAATATGATCTAGAACCAAAAACATTAGGTAATCTCTACAAATCCTTAATAGGATCAATCTTGATTATTCTTTTCCTTGTTTAAATTCATTCTCAGAAACTAACATCAAAAAAATAGAAGTAATTCAAAATACAGCAGTTAGATCTATTTTGAAGATGAAACATGATACCCCCTCCAATATTATGCACCAAGAGGCTTTCAGCAGACTTAAATTACTAACAGTCTCAAATCGACTTTTTTTTAACAATTTCTTCTTTTTTTACTGAACTATCAAATATTTAAACATGTCTAACCTCTAGCTATTTCAACTTAACATTTCTAATTTTGTTTTTCATTATTTAATCGCTTTTTATTAATTTTATCTTATTTTAATTTTATATTTTTTTAATTTTATATATTCTAATTCTGAAGGAGCATTAGCTCGGTACAGATTTACAAATAAATAAACAAATACCGTATTCCCTCGTTCGATTATGCTTCACCACAATTTAAAAGACGCTTTTGGACCATTGTACCAAAGACCAAAGTACATCTCGCTCTAATAGCGTATTCACGCGTTTAGATCCGCATCAAACACTGAAAGCCTTAGTTTAATGCGTCACCAGGACTCGATTTTAAAGTAAAAGATAAAAAATAACTTTTGAATTATGCATTTAGTGCAGCACCAAAGTTCAAGAAATAAAAAATATTGTCACATTAAAAAATTGGTGAAATATTTTTTAATGAAATGGAAAAAATATGAAGAACATTTTGGATATTTGTTAAGCAACTTTTTATTTTTAGTGATCTCTAATTTTGTGAACAACATGTTTTAGAATGACATTGGACACAAGTGTTCACTTAATTGACAAGATCTCTTAATTATTAAATTATTAAATTATGTAATTACTTTCATTTAAACACGACTGCATCAATTTTTTAGCATCTTTGACTGGCCGAATATCGTGATTAGATTCTGGCATAGTCAATACATCTGAATCACAAAAATAAAAAATTCCAACTAAATTAAATTATTAAACTCATAAAACCTGACAGAGATTGTCCAAGTTGCTTGTCAATAATTTGAAATGTGCTCAAACCAATTTGGTGATCTTCAAGCCTAGTTTTATGAACGAAATTTCCGCAAGTGAACTGGAAAAAATCCTCACATGGGTCAGCTGAAAAATTCATATTATTGATTATCATCGCAGCTTAAATAATAAATTGTGAAATAGATCAATTTGCGATGAAAATTTTTAAAACCTGCTTTAATGCATGCTTGACTGGTACAGATTTCTTTGGTTTCTTGTTTAGGGGAGTTGTTTGTACTAAAAGAGAATATAAAGACAATAAAAATTGTCAGTGCAGCGATAAATGTTAAAGCAAAGGCCAGAGATTTTTTAAGCCGCTCAGCGTATTTTGCTGAAACCAAATTATCACTGGTATCTTGAATATCAACCATATTAAGCAATTAAATTTTAAAAAAAGTTAAAATAATTTTATTATATATATTAAGAAAAAAAAAGTGAGATGGTGTTAAATTTACAAATTAAGATATCTATTAAGGTGTCTTGAATAAGTTGAAAAATCTTAAATTACAAAAATTTTAAAAATACTTGATAAAAAAAGTTCAAGTAAAGGCTCAAAACGCTTGAGGAAAAAAAAATATAAAAATGCTACCAAACTGAGCATTTTTTAATTGGATTGTTATTTTGTCCGATTTTACATTGGAATGCATTACTGAACTCTTCAGAATTTGAAGTAGGTCCAATAATTCGAAATTCACCAGGAGAATGGGGGTCATTAATAATTGCTTGAATCAAATACTGATCACGTGATTTTCCACACCATAACTGTCCAAAACTAATGAAAAACATTTGCTCAGTTGTATACTTTTCTAATCCGGGTAATAAAGGTTCTGGACCATTTTTTTTCGACCATCGCTTATATGCCTATATAAAGTTTGTTTTAGTTTTTTTTTTGTTTATCGGCATTTTTATGATCAATTCAAAATATCATTTCAATTCAAAGAGTTAATCTTTAGATGTTAAAATTAATGCTTGAATTAATTTAAAAAAATTTAAAAGATTTTAAAAATCAACTTTTTAATTTATACTTATAAACTGATTTTTTTTTTAAATTCTTTATTTCAAAATATTGCTAGGAAAGTTCGTTCTTTTCATTTTATTACTTGTTTTGCAATTTAATATTTTAATTTAGTTTTTAAAATTTAAATTTGAATAATAGATACATACACTTTTGAAATAAAAAAATCCTAAAATAAACTTAAGAAAAAATCAGTTAATAAATTTAAAATTTAAAAATCGATTTTTAAAATGCGTTGAAATTTTTTTTTAATTTTTTACTTTTTAAAACTATAAAACCATGTTAAGAATGTTACATCAAAAATTTTTAAATTAATCCAAATATTAATTTTTATAAATAAAGATTAACTTTTTGAATTAAAATAATATTTTGAATTGATCATTAACTTCAAAATGCCTTTTATCCATTATTTAAAAATTACTCGAAAAGCTTCCTTTAAACCACCATTGTCAGCAATATTTTCTCCTTGAGTATTGAACCCATTTAGCTTTAGAGTTGAAAAATACTTTATTTATTTATATTTTTTTCTGATTTCACTTACTTTTTTGTTGACTTGCTTTACTGTGTAGTTATTATATTGTTCTATTATACATTCAGCCTTCTGTTTGTAAACATGAACTGTTCTTCAAAAAAAAAAATTAGGTTCTAAAATTAAAAATATAAAGCAAAATTGTTCTTGAAAATGAAGCGGATGATTTACTGTAAGAAAATTAACCAAAAATTTTAATTGATCTGATCTGCGTCTAAAGATAGATATTTAATAATTTCTACTTTGATTGACTAAAATTTAAATAATCAATAGAATAAACAAAATATGATCAATTTTATTAACATTTTAATTGTTGAAATAACTAAAGGTAAGACATGTTTAAATATTCAATGCTTTGTTTGGTTTGTTATATAAGGTTTGTTATATAATCGGAAAAAATTGCTGAATCATAGAAACAAACTCAAATTGAACCAAAAAATGCGAATTAATTTCCAATAATTTAATCAAAAGAACATTTTTCATATTTTTATTCTACTAAAACTAAGCACCGATAGTTTTTTATCTTATTGAATTAAAAATTTTAGATAAAAAAATTTAAGGTTACTTTTGGGTTCTTTCTTGTTTTTGGTTTCTAGTTTTTTTTGATAAAAAAGAGGTCAATAAAAAGCCATAGAAAATTCAATTTTTAACAAAACTAATCCCAAAACTGCGGCTCTGGCCCTGGAGCCTGTTACATTTTTTAGTCTTTTCTTAAATCTAATAAATAACCAGAGTTGTTTAAAAGTCCCAAATTATAGTCCAAGTCAATAAAAAAAAGTCTGGACTTCATTAGATTTAAGCCTTTTAGGCAATGAAATAAAATAAAATTTGAATTGTCGAAGAGAAATACTTGGATACCTGAAAAAAGCACCCTACACTTTTCACTCAAATACACACCCGGTCGTAATTCAAAAAATAGATGTCCAGTAGAGCTCGTTAATATCTCAAAAAATTCGTCTTTTTAAACTCTTTTTAATGGTCGGTAGCTCTTGGTTTATTTATTTTATATAAAATCTCGAAAATCGCCAAAAAACCACTTTTTTTATACATCCTTTTTTTATCCCGCCAAAAATACTTAGATACGCCCCCACAACTTTTATACTTTTTCATGAAAAAGTCAAAAATTATGTCCATTATTTCTTGGTTCAACACACCCCCATTAAACAAAAAAATTTTCAAAATTTTTGGTAAATTGAATACGTAGAATCTGAATTCTTGCTTAGTTTTGTCTCAATTAGTTTTTGAGAAATTTTAAATTAAAACTAAACAAACAAAAATTGATGTCATTATTTAACTGTCAAGTTATGACTTGAACTAAATTTTTTTTATAATTAACAACCACAAAAATCATAAAATGTTAAAAAATTAAATTCTATTTCTTTAAAAAATCTATCACCTATTTATAAATTTGCGTTATTCAACGAAATATATTTTTTGTCTGAAGGCTGAACCTTATGGATAAATGCAGATAACTCTGACCAATATAATTTTAAGATTATAGTTTATTTAGAAATTTATTTCATTAAAAAAAAAAATTTTAAGTCATTGACTTGACTTGACTTGACTTAGGACTTGTGATTTAAAAACAAGTCTGGATTTTTCTTGCTGTAATAATAAAAATTATTTTAAATAGCTTATTTATAGACTTTAATAACAAACTATAAGCATCTTAATCCAAACCGATTTTGATTAGGAACGATAAAAAGTTTATTGCACTAAAAAAATTAACGATATTTTGCGACAAATTTTCGAGAATTAAGAATCTTAACGATAATTCTCGTTTTTGTATCGTTAAAAGGATAATTTTAAGAAATATATTGCTTTAAGTTTTAAGGAAGAATAATCTCGAAAAGACTCATCAAGGCAAAATGAAAATAATTTTAAAAAATTTTATATTTTTAAATTTTTTGTGCAATATTTAAGAAAATTAATGAAAAAATTCTCCCAAATTATTTAGTAACCAAAATCAAAAATAAAAATTTGATGTCAATTGCACAAAAAATCTAAAAATATGAAAATTTAAAATTTAAATTTTTTCAAATTTTGTCATTAAAATTTTGAAGAAAAGTTCGTAGAAAATATACCCAAAAATAACCTTCAATTAAATTAATTTAATTAACTTAAATGAATCATAAAAAATCTCGGTTTTATTTGATTCTTTTTTCATTGTCTGTGTATGCGGAAGAGCATTAAAAGTATAAATGCTTTATTAAATTAAATAAAACGCTTAAAAGACAATAATATTAATAAATAAGACATTTTTATTCTTAAAGATTATTTTTGATAAAGTATTTACTATTTCAATGATAAAATAAATGAAATAAATCAAATTTTAATTTACTCGTTAGCCCATAAACCAAGGCCATCTTCATCGGGATGATAAATGCCGTCTTTGTCGTAGAGACGACCTGTAAATGAATTTATTTTTTTTAAATGATTAAAAGAAAATTCATTTTCAAACCTAAGTCATCAAATCCCTTTGAAAAAAAAAATAAAAAAAAATAAAAATAATTTGTCTTGAAATTATTACATGGGTTATTTCATGTCCAATGACTGTTCCGATCCCTCCATAATTCAAATATCTTGTAAAAAAAGCATAAATATAAACCTAGAGCAATTTTAAGTTACTTTGGATTTGAAGCATCATAAAATGGCGACTGAAGTATTCCGGCTGGAAAGCCTAAAATTTAGATTGTAAAATTAGCTAAATTAAATCTCAAAAGCTTACATATCTGGTTAGCTGAAGGGCTATAGAAAGCCTAAATTAAATTTAAATTAAAAAAATTCATAAAATTTTGATAAAATTTTTACATTAACCACTGCTGGTCCAGAAATCCATCTATTTATTTTAAAAAAAAATTATCAAATTTGTCTCATGATTATACAAAAATTTACTCTTTTGGATTATGTGTTTTGCGTATTTGGCCAAGTTCAAAATTTGCTCGTAAAATTTCTAGATTTAAATAATTTTCTAATAGATCACTTTCACTAAAAATAAACTAAAAAAATAGATTTTTAATTTCTTATAAATTCAATCAATTCTATTTATCCTACATCTTTGTATTCGTTGTCCAAATAAGTATCATTCAAAATCTTATCTGAGTAAGCTATTTTCGAGTCCATGGAATCAACCTTGATATAATTTTGAATTTAAATATCAAATTTTAAAATAGCATACTTTTTCCAAGGCGTGCTTTCTAGAGATCGGATCAATCCAATTACTTTCAGTTAAAATAGCTTTAAACTCAAAAAGCAAATTATTTATCATCTCTACTGCCTCTTTTTTAGAACTGCTATTGAAATAACGAGAAATGTATAATCTGCCAACTGCATACTCCATTTTAGTATTGACAAAATTTGAACATGACAATGATCTTGGTTGTTTTATGCTAGTTCCTTCGTATATCTTTTATATATATTTTTTTTAAATAATATTAATTCAAGCAACTTTATTAAATTACTTTATCAAACTCGAGTTTAGCTTCTTGAAAAGCTTTTGGCAAAAAAGGTATGGTTTCTTTGACAAAAAGCCATATCAAAAGATTCTTTAGATCACTAAATTAAAATTCAATTATTTGTATTTAATAAATAATTAAAAACTTGCTTTTCATTATTTTTTTTCAATGAAGCATAAAGTTTTGTCGCTTCGATGAGGTAATTCCAATCATCGACTAAAACAATTTCGTTTTCATCAACAGTCACATTGTTTACATCTTGATATATTCCAAATAAATAATTTTTCCATTCGAACTTATAAATAAAAAATTAAATTTTTGAAATTATGAAATTATTATTCTATGAATGAATATTCTTGAAAATAAAATTCGTAAAATTATTGACTCACATCAGGAATTGCTTTTTCCAGCTGTCCGATAGTCATGTTCTTATAAGTAGAATTTCTTCTAAAATCATCATCCAATTGAAGCTAATTTTATTTCAAATGAAATTTTATTTAATAAAAAGTAAATAAAATTGTTTTTAAATTTCAAATCAGAGTCAAAGTCGTGACAAAAACCAAAAAGTTTAATAGACATTTTGTGTATGCAAAAAATAAATTCAAACATTTTTTTGTTTACCTAATAAATACTCTTATTCAAGATGTGGAAGGAATTGAATTTATGGTGGGATAATATCTCCTTTTTCAGAATTTAAGCTCCAAATGTTTTGTAAACTAATATATTATGGACTACTAAATGTTCTGTAAATAATTTTTAACAAAAAACTAATTTGAGTTAAATGTCAAAAATCTTAGTTTAAATTAGCATTGAGAATTAGAAAAAAATAACCGGTTCAACAGTGAAAAGATTCAGTAATTTTTTTTCTACTTTAAACCTAAAATTTGTTCTATAAATTATAATTTGTTTAATAAATTGTATCATTATCTTTTATGAAAAAAGCTATCAAGTTTTTTTATTTTTATATTGTTTTTTGTTTACATTCTTGATGAAAAAGATGTTAATTAAACGAAAGTCATGTCAAATTTTCGAAAACAATTAATTTTATACATTAATTTTCAAATTACAAAATTGTTTGCAATTAAAGAAAGTAATTATAATACAAAGATTCAAAATCACAAAGCCTTAAATCACATAAATAAAATAAATTTAAAAATAATTTTTTGTTCTCGAATGTTTAAATTGAATACCATTTAGAGTATTGGCAAAAAATTTTTTGACTCCTGACTCTTAAATTTAATTTAAAAATCTCACCATTGCAAATTTTTGTTCTATCTCTAGCATTTTATCTACATCAGCCGTCAAATTTAAGTTCTCTTTGTTTAAATTTCTTACCACCGTTATCATTAAATCTTTGTAAGCTTGCATTAGCTTATCATTTAATAAATTTTCCTTGTTAAAAAACCATTCTGGTTGTGATAACTTAAATAAAACAATTAAAATAAAATAAAAGTTAAATTTCAAGTTACTCTTAAAATGTATTTTTTAGGGTTTTTTGGGTTGAGAGAAACAAACAAATCAAATAATTGCCAAGAATTTTTTTTCCTTAATTTTATCAAAAGATCAATTAGTGATGTTGAGTTTGTTGATTTATTTTGATTTAACAAAGGCCAGCCATTAAACTTTGTTTTGATTATATTCAATAAAATATTAGACCCTTTTTCTTCAATTTTCCCTTAAAACAAATAGCAATAATTTTAAAAAGAATATTAAGCACAATCCTACATTCATTTATACATGAAATAAACAGCTTTTTTGCATTTGACGTAGCATTGGTATCATTTGGTCCAATTGGCTCTGCCAACAAATCTTTATAAAAATTTTGATAAGAATTTTAAAGCAAATATTTCGATGAATAGTTACCGGAGATTGAATAGGCTAATTTGTCTCTTAAGATTGATAGTTCATCAATTTTTGGCTGATCATCAGCAATTCTATGACTGTCGCCAAACATTCCACAGCTAAATTTGTAAAAATTTTCGCATGGGTCCACAGATTCGTCTAAATTTTTTAGTATAAGATTGGCAGCTTTGATGCAGCTTTTGGTAGTGCAAATGTTTTGTTTTGGCTGATGAATTGATATGCTCAGTAAAATGCCAAGAATAGTCACAATAATTGACAAAGCGAAAATAAATCCTGTTACTACTACTAAAATTTTTTTCATATTTGTGTTGGATTTTTGAATTTCTATCATTTCGGTCATCATCAAATCTAAAAAAAATTTTCCATTAATTTATAGATGTCAAAAAATTTGTAAAGTAGAAAAAAAAAATTTGATAAAAAGTTTTATGAGGTTTTAAAATTAAGAATGCTGTAACGCTAATTGAGATTTTTTATCTAACTTAAAATTTTAGACTTTTTAAGTATATCTGACAAATAGTTCAAATTTTTTTTATCAAATAATCAAAACAAAAAACTTGAGAATATAAAAGTTTTAATTTCGAATTTTAAAACCTTAAAAAATAATAAAATTTTAATTTAAACGCTTGCGTAAAAATTTAAACTGCGAAAATTGATAAATAATAAAAAATAATCAAAAATTCAAGCATCGATCACACGTTAAGCTAAATAGCCTTGATTCAATATTTAGTTTTTTTATTATGCCAGCTTTATTCGGAAAGAAAATGATAAACATGTCTTAAAATTACATTTTATTATTTAAATCAAATACTTGGAACTTATTTCTAATCAATTAAGAAAATTAAAATCCAGCAAGTTTTATTTTACAGCAATAGTTCAATATTTTCCACTTAAAGAAGACAAAATAAATCATTGAAAATTAATTTTTTAAAAAATAAGAGTCATTGAGCTTTAACAAATTTACACTTTCAACTCAATAAAAAGCTAATACCAGTGAAAAAAAATATTCACAATAACCAAAATTTTTCATTTAAAAATTAAGCTTAATTAAAACAATAATGTACTTCTAGCATTTTAAACAATATAATTATTTAACAAATATTAATATTTATTTTTTTTTTAAATAAACATTTCATTGAATAATTGCTTGCCCTAAAAAAAAATTAAGTTATAGATTTGAACGCAATAAATTCAAATAAAGGCTAATCTATTAATAAAACGCTTTTATAAAGCTTAAAAATCTAGGTATTGAATTAAGTAGCTTGAAATTATATGATCATTAAAATATCTTCAGTAAGTTTAAGGCCTAAAGGAAAAAAAAAACAAATCTTTATTTCGCTTGCGTAGTTTTTTCAAGAGCACGTTTTTCTACTATCTGTTAGAAAATGTTTTTAAGATATAGATATTTAAGAAAATTGAAAAACTAAAAAATTTAAAATTTAATGTCCAGACTTTAGTTTTATTTTTGCCTTTTTGATAAAAATAATGGTTAATCTTATCTCAATTAGCCTCCTGTTTAGAAGTGATAGATACCGTATTTATTAACATTCATTTGAGATATAGAAATTTTAAAATAAATATTTAATTTGTATCCTACAGTTCAAATGACTTGAAACTTAAATTTAGAAAAACCATCTTGGGTAGATCAAAACTTGTTTTAATTGTGCAATAATTAAAAAAGACTACATTATACACTAATTAAAGAATTTTAAAGAGCTTAAGCTATTTTTAATTTGCATTTAGAGCTGTTATCTATTAAAAAAAGCTTTCATTAAAAAAAATAGTCAGTTATTAATATATTTTTAATCGCTTTTAAGCAAAATGGATTTAGCTGGTTATAGACTAGCTAAAATGGATGATACACCGACAAATAGACTAATTTAGAAAACAATTAAAAAAGAAATAGAAGTAATCACAAAAGAGCATTATCTATAGACCAAACTTTTTTTATTCTTACTAAAAAGAGATTAAAAATTTTGACTCAAAACACTTGAGCCTTTTGTTAAAATTTCCAGTTTGAAATTAATTTTTTAGCCATTTTATCAGTCAATTAGACAGTTTAAATATTTAGAGATACTTTTTGGGCAAATTTATTTTTAAGCCTAAGCTTAAGAAAGTAATTTAAATTTAGTCTAAATTTAAAAGAGCGCTACTCATTGCATTCAATAGATTGGTATTCAAATTAAAAATTAATAGCCTCTCTATGGATTTATTTTTCTTTTTAACGAGAAAAAAAAGAATACAAAATAAGCCTTTAAAAATATTTATTCACAAAATTCAATTTATTACAACAAATATAATCATTTAAATTTGAAAAAAAATGAAATTGTTAAAAATCCACATTCATAATATCCGGCTTACCAAACCGAGCATTTTTTGGCTGGATTGTTTTTTTGACCTTTTTTACAGCTGAAAACTTCGCTGAACTCTTCCAAATTCGAAGTTGGACCAATTACTCTTTTTGAAAAAATTTAAAAAAAAAAATTTATTTATTTTTAAAACCTGAATTCTGCAGGAGAATGCTGGCCATTAATGATTCTTGACATTAAATTTTGATCGCGGAATTTACCGCACCAAACTTGGGCGTAATTAATAAAAAACAATTGCTCTTGATTAAAATTTAAACCAGGCAGTATTGATTCTTCACCATGCTCTTCGACCCATTTTCTATAAGCCTTAAGAAATTATCTTTTATTTTATCTTTTTTTTCAGTATATAATTGCTGTTCTACTCTAAAGGATTGTTTTATTCCACCATTATCAGCAATGTTTTCGCCACAAGTTTGCAAACCATCAATCTTGAAATACAATCTTTAATTTTTTAAAATTAACTAAAAATTATAATTTACTGTTCTGTTAACTTGAGTAGAATGATAACCATTATATTGATCTACGAAGCATTCAACTTTTTTTTTGTATTTTTCAACTGTTCTAAAAAAAATCGAATTAGAATGAATTAATTCTGATAATTCTTTACTCATTTGTCCAAAGACCGGCTGATTCATCTTCATGAAAAACTCCATTTTTATCATACAAACGCCCTGTTGAAAAATCCATGATACTGTTCAAAAATGGCTTTTTTAAACTTACCCCTATCATCAAAACCCTTTAGTTAAAAAAAAAACTAATCTTTTGAATTACTAAAATTTATTAAAAAAACCTACATGAGTTATCTCGTGACCAATTACTTAGAAAAATTTTTTTTTAAGATACAATTTAATAATTGATTGATGAAAAAAATTACCTGATCCTATTCCCCCGTAGTTTAAATAACTAAAAAAATACAATTTATTTAATTTTTTGTAATTTGAAGAGTTTGAATTTTTACTTTGGATTTTCAACATCATAAAAAGGAAATTGTAAAATTCCGGCCGGAAAACCTAAATTTAATCATCAAAAATGTAGTGTCGATACTAAATTGATACTTACAAATTTGGTTATTTGGTGTACTATAAAAAGCCTAGAATTTAAATTTTTTTTAATTCCAAGTAAGATTTTAGGATTGACCTTACATTTACAATTGCTGGTCCAATAAGCCATCTAAAAACAAAATAAAATTTTTCAACAATTTATTATTTTTTTTTTAATTTATTACTCTGATCGGTTGTTTGTTTTTCTTAACTTATTTAAAGCTTCAATTGTATCCGCCTTGAGGATGTTCATGAAATTAATGAAGAATTCGTTTGGGTCAATGGAATACTTGAAGCCCATATATTTGAAAATTGCTTAAGATGAATTATTTTAAAAAAATTTACTTGACTATATAAATCTTCCATGTGAGTATTGTTGTAAGAAAATTCAGGAAATCCAATTCTTATGTCAATATTATTCGCCTAAGATAAGAAATATTGAAAATAACATAATAATTAAAAAGTGATAATTATAAAAACCTTGTCAATAGCCAACTGTTTACTCTTTGAATCCATCCAATCTAGTTGTTTTAGCATATTCTTGAACTCATTCTGAATATTAAGAATCATTTCAGTAGCCTTAAAAAAAGATGATATTTAACCATTACAGAGGTTGAATGCACTTTTTACCGCATCTTTGGACGCATTATTAAAATAGTTCTCAACATAGAGCCGTCCTACTCCAAATTCCATTGTTTCTAGAACAAAATTTGAGCAAATTAATGACCTTGGAAGTGAAGAAATTGTTCCTTTTGTAATCTTGAATTGTTTTAAATGAAATTGACAAAAGAGTTTTTATTTAAAAACACTTACTCTGTCAAATTCAAGCTTGGCGTCTTTGAATTTTTTAGGCAGCATTGTAGTTCTGTCTTTTATAAATACCCATATCATTAAATTATCAAGATCTCTATTAAACATTTATGAATTTAAATAATAACAAAAATGTCGGAAATTACTTTCGACGATTTTTCAAAGCATCATGAAAAACATCAACTGCTTGTTCGATATACTCCCAATCATCAATCAAAATTGGTTCGTCATAATCAATTGAAATGTTGTTTGAGTATTTAAAAATTTTATTGAAATATTTTTTCCACTCAAACTTGGATTTTTTTAAAAGACTATTCGACTTTGATGGCTTTAAATTTACCTTAGGTAATTTGATTTCAAGCTCTCGAAGCGTAAATTTTTTGTGTACCAAATTTCTTCTTAAATTTTCATCAATTTGCTTCTAAAAAAAAGTAATTTTGTCAAATTTAAATTTCATTGCTAAATTTTTTACCATTCCGAAATCTTTTTCCAGATTGTAAATCTTTTCAATGTCATTTTTTAGATCCTGATTATTAGGACTGAAAAGTTCTATTATTTTTTGCATTAAAGATTTGTAAGCTGAAACGGTGCTTGGGTTATTGTAAAGTTCTTTATTAAAAAACCAATAAGGCTGACTTAACTAAATTTAATTTATTTTATTAATCATTAAATGAAATAATTCAAAATTACCCTAATGAGAGAAGTAGATGGATATTTTGGACTCGGGGAGATCATTAAGTCGAAAATAAAATGTGTATCAAAAAGTCTCATTTTTGTCAATTTATCTAGTGCCGAAACAAATTTATACCCAGAATCTTCAGACAAAATTGGCCATCCAAAAAGTTCATCCTGAATGAATTGAAGCAATCGCCCTTCACCAATTTTATCAATAGTTTCTTAATGAATATTTTTAGTCCATTTTTTTGAACCAGAATTAAATACTTTTTACCTTCATCCGAGCACGAATTAAAAAGATCTTTAACTTTTTTTATTGATTTATTGTCGTTTTGTTGAACAGGTGCTGTCAACAGATCAGCTAGGTTATAGGCCAATCTTTCCCTCAATGTGTCAAAAGTATCTACTCGAGACTGGTCATCTGGTATTCTGGTATTTTTTTGAAAGTTGCCGCATGAAAATTCGTAAAAATTTTCACCTTTATTGATTTATTTCTGAAAATTTTGCTAACTATTTTAAATAGAAATATACTCACAAGGGTCAACTTTCAAATCCATATTCTGAAGCATCATATTAGCTTAAGAAATTAATTCAAATAAATATTCAATAGTTTTCTCATTTATTTTACCGGTTTTGATACAAGATTTTGAAGTGCAAATCTGACGACGGTAAAAACTTGTCTTTTTACTTAGCAAAATTGACAAAATTATAATTGTGAAAACCAAAAAAGCAGCTGAACCATAAATAAGTTTCAAGAACTTCTGATATCTTAGCAAAAGATTATTATTATATTAATTATTATTATAGAAATTAAATATTGATGTCAATTCTAATCTACGAAAATTGTTCAAATTTAAAATTCACATAAAATATCATAAAATCCTAAATGCAAAAAATCAAGAATTTACGAAAATGTTCGTACATAATCATAATTTTAGGTTGTTTTCAATTAATTTTAGTTAAAATAAAAATTCTTAAATGTTTGGAAAAAATGTCTATTTTGGTTAAAATTTCAAAAACCATGATTTGGCAAATTTCACCTAAAAATGTTTTCCAAATAATTTGAAAATTTCAACTTTTAATAAAATTATGATTATTTTACGTAAGTTGTCGCAAAATTTAGCTAAATACATTTGTCAAACAACCACTATAATAAATCGGAAACATGCAAAGTTTTACCTTCTTTCAGACATTATTAATTGTAGGATTTTGTAAATTTTCAAATTTTTTTTATTCAAAATTCAAAGATAAAAATTAGTTGTTTGGCTTTCAAATAGGAAAACTTTTTCCTAATTAAAATTAATTAGCATTTATCTTTTTACAGCTAAAAATAACGCGATAAAGAGTTCTTTTCTTGTTCATTTGATGATTTAAAAGGGAAAAATAACGTTAATAGTATTTTTACAAAATATATTTAAAGTACCGAGCAAAAGTTAAAAAGATTAAATTTAATTAACAATTTTAGCAATCTTTTTTTTTCCATTTGGTATTTGACTGATTTCTATAAAAAATCGGAGCTCAGACTTATCAAAAAAAAAATTGTAAAAAATTAACAAACAGAAATTTATTAAAAATCGAAAAATTCTAAACCATGATTTTGACAAAAATTAACTTTTTATTCAGCTCAAAAAAACGTGAAAAAATTATTTTTCTTTTCCAAATTTTGACTTTACCAAACAGAGCATTTTTTGATCGGATTATTAGCTTGACCAAGTTTGCATTTAAAAACTTCAGCAAAATCTTTTGAATTCGATGTTGGTCCGATAATTCTAAAAAAATTAAAAATTTTTATAAAAAGCTTTTCGACAAATTTATCTTATATTACCTAAATTCTCCAGGACTATGGTTCGAATTCAAAACTCTGTACAAAAGAGATTGAGATCGATACTTTGTACACCAAACTTGAGCATAATTGATAAAAAACAATTGTTCTTGATTGAAGTCTAAACCAGGAAGCAATGGTTCTGGGCCATTCTTTTTGACCCAGTTTTTATATGCCTTAAAAAATCACTTTATTTTAAATCCAAATTTCTGATCTTGATCAATTTCATGACAAGCTCCTTTAGGAGTGTTGTTAGATTAAATTGTTCTTAACTTAAGTCATAAAATTGACCATGCTTCCAGTTTGGTAATGATAAAAATTTTTACTCTAAAAGATTCCTTTAGACCACCATTGTCTGCTATATTTTCTCCTTGTGTCAAAAAACCATTCAGCTAAAATAAAAAAAAATCCTTAAAATTCAAAAATAAAAAATCTTTAATGATAAAAAATACTGTTTTATTAATTTGTTTAACTTTGAACTTGTTA
The DNA here is from genome assembly GCA_019054805.1 of Brachionus manjavacas. Taxonomy (NCBI): domain Eukaryota; kingdom Metazoa; phylum Rotifera; class Eurotatoria; order Ploima; family Brachionidae; genus Brachionus; species Brachionus manjavacas. The sequence continues at coordinate 6,284,876 of JAHQIY010000003.1, read as the reverse complement.
TATTGATCAATAATGCACTGAGCTTTTTCCTTATATTTGTAAACCGTACTAAATTTAAGAGTTTAAATCACATATTCTGTTAGTCTAAAAATAATTTTCCACTTGTTCGTCCAAAGACTTGATGCTCCATCGGCATAATAAACACCATTTTTGTCGTGCATGCGTCCTCGATCATCAAAACCCTTAATTATTAAGCTATATACTTAATTGAATGATATTATTCTGCTTACATGAGTTATTTCATGACCAATAACTTTGAAATAAAAATAAATATTTTAATAGTGTTATTATTGTAGAATGGCCTTACCAGAGCCTATGCCCCCGTAATTAAGATAGCTTTGAAAAAAGTTTAATTTTTTTTCCACCAAATTATTTATAAGCTCACTTCGGGTAATCAGCGTCATAAAAAGGTGCTTGGAGAATACCAGCTGGAAAACCTGTGCAAAATTAATTTAATAAAATTTTTAATTATTGAGGTTCTCAAATCTTTAAATTTCAATAATCAAATTTTAATTTATTGGGCCAACTTTAATTTAGCCTATTTGAAAATCAGAAAATCCTTTAGCATTTAAAGATTGAGTCATCAAAAAACAAATTTACTTACAGATCTGATTAGCATATGGACTGTAGAACCTAAATAAGTTAATTAATCTTTAAATTTGAATGTTTTTAGTTTATTTAAATATCTAACGCATTAACAACTGCTGGACCTGATATCCATCTAATAATTTAAACATTTAATCCATTTAAGAATTCATTTAAAAAGTTACAGCTTTCGATTCCTCCTAATTCTCAGCTCATTAAATCCGCTCAAGGCATCAATTTTGAGGATTTTTAATGAATTTTGTAAATATTCGCTTTCACTCATCACAAACTAAAAAATATTAAAATTAAAATTTCAAACTAAAATGAAAAGCGGAATAGTCTTTGTTTCAACTTGTCAATCACCTTAGAGTATAAATCGTTCAAATGGGTCGTGTTGTATATAAAATCTGGATAGCCTACTTTGCTATCAATATTCTCAGCCTTTTTATGAAAAAAATTTTAACTTGCCGAATAAAATGAAAAATTCAATACTTTTGCCAAGGCCAAATGTCTTGATTGATCATCTAACCAGTCGGTCTCTTTAAGTATTTGCATAAATTCAATTCGAATGTTTTCGATCATTTCACTTGCCTTATTTTACGGATAAATATTTTTGTCTGTTTTTAAGAATTTTGAGAATTACCGCCTGTTTCGAATGGTTATTGAAATATCTCATCACGTACAAGCGTCCAACTGCGAATTCCATAACATCTAGCACGTAGCTTGAGCAAGTAACAGCTCTGGGATGCGACGATTTGGTTCCTTTATAAACCTTAAGAAATTTTTTGCCTTAAAAAATTGAAAAAAATAAGAAATTATTTACTTTGTCAAATTCTTGTTTGGCGTACATATATTTTTTTGGCAAGAATGTAACTTCATTTTTGATAGAAGACCACACCATCAAATTTTCCAAGTCACTGAAATTTTTTCTTAAAACTTTTAAAGATATCAATTTTTGCTTACCTTTTCTTATACAGAACATCTGCTTTGTTTATAAAATCGCTGATCAAAGTAAGATATTCAAAGTCATCAACAATTATCGGTTCAGTATCATTAATTGTAACATTTTTTACTTCACTAAAAATTCCTTCAATTATGTATTCTCTCCAGTTGAACTATGCATTATTTTTAAATTTTTTAATTAAGAAAAATTGAAATTTCATTTACATTCGGAATTTGTTTAATCAAGTCTCTAATAGTCATATTTTTGTAGGAAGATTTTCTTTTTTGGTCCTCATTTACCAATTTCTAAATGTTAAAAGATAATTTGAAATAAGCTAAAAAATTTGGCTCTACCATGGCTATGGTTTTTTCAATTTCAAACATCCGGTCCACAGCTTCAGACACGCGCTCAGCAGAATTGTTCAAATAAGTCACATATTTCGTTATATACTGTTTATATACTTGGACAAAATTAGAGTTATTATAGTATTCTTTATTGAATAGCCATCTAGGTTGTTGTACCTAAAATTTGTGCCATAAAAGTCAGGTATTTTCATTGATTAATTTACTTTAATGATAAGAGAAAGAGGATCTTTTGGATTAAGAGTGACATGAAAATCAATTAAAGTTTTGAATCCAATTTTCCGCAAATTAACCATTCGTTGTAGAATTGAGATATTAAAATTCAGAGGCCTTAGAATGGGCCATCCACAAAATTCTGAGTCCAGTACTTCTAGGAATCTTTTTTCTCCATTGAGCTGAATTGATTCTAAAAATTGTTTTTTTTTTAGATTAAATTTTTAAAATTAATTGTTTTTTTTACCCTCATTTATACAAGATTGGAAAAGTTTTTTTGCATTTTCAGTCGATTTAATGTCATCGTCATTTATTTCTTCAGATAAAATGTCTTAAAAAATTTTTCCGGATTAACATGTAATTAAACTTTTAAGATAATTATTTTAAAAAGAGAGTCTAATACCTGAAACCATGTGTGCAAGGTCATTTCTGAGTATATCAAAGACATCTATTTTGGTTTGTTCATCGGGTATTCGATTTGTCTTAATAAAAGAGCCGCAACTAAATTGATGAAAATCATCACCTTTTTAAGTAAAAAAAGACGAAAATTAAACACAATTATTTCCTAATAAAAATTACATGGATTGACTGATTTATCCAGATTGTTTAATATTGTATTAGCTAAAAATTAAATTAATCTGAAATTATAACTCTTAACTATTCAAAAATCACCAGCTTTTATACAAGCCCTAGTTGAGCAGATTGGGTTTAGATGCTGATGGTAATTTGATGCAAAAAATAGAACCAATGCTCCCATTATGGTTAAAATCAGGAAAAAAATAATACATGTGAAAATGTACAATTTTTTGTATCTTTTAAAAAGTATTTTAACTAAATCAAAAGATTTTATTTTCAATAAATTACTTTTTATAAGAATTTCCGATAACTGCTTGTGTATCTTCCATTTTACCAAAGCTATAGAATTTTTAAACCAACGTATATTAATTGAATTTAAAAAAATGCCAATACATCAAAAAACACAAAAGCAACCAAAAAGTAAAAAACTTAAATAAAAAATAAATGGATAAAAACAGATAGTTTAAAATTTTTGATCTGTAGCCTGTTTTTTTAAATTCAATTCTTTACTGCCTGATTAGTTGATAATTCGAACTTTTATCTGTTTTTTTGATTAATAGTCTGGAAAAATTCAGAAAAATGCTGATAAATAACTTAACCCATTTAAGATTTTTGATTGTTTTAAAAATTAATACTTAAAATGAAATTCAAGTACCAAAAGATTGTAACTGAAATGTAATAGTCCTAGACATTTAGAATTTCGCCTTGTGATTCAAAAAATCTAAGCTTTCGCTTTAATTTAAATGTCATCAACAAAATATCAATTATATGAAAATATAATTGCTCAATTTTTTGGCGTCATTTTCAAAAATTAAACCTTTTTAGAGAATAAATCCTAATGAATTTCAAGATTGATTTATATTCTTTGATTTAAAAGTTTTAAATGAATTCAAATAATATTAAAAATATTTTAAAATCTTAATTTTTCAAATGGCTAAAATCCATTCAAATTTAAATCTGTTTTTGATTGAAAAAAATTTATTAATTAAAAGGCTTTTCAGCACTGATCACTCAACACTGCTAAGCATTTTAGATGAAATGCATTACCAGTTTTTTCTTGATAATTGTATTGAAGGTAAATTTTATCTTTAGATTAAAAACTTTGCTAAATCCATCTATTCACATTTATTTTTAAAATTAGGTTTATATTTGAATTTAAACAGTTTTTAATTATTTTCGTATTTTGTTTATATTTTTTCTTCAATTTTCAAAATATCCTCTTCATTTATTAAGTTAACAAAATGAATGTTTAATTAAAAATTCTAAATGTATACAATTTCAATAATTATATTCCATATTTTTTTAATTAATTAATAGTAACAAAATTTAAAATTTTGAAAATTGTAAAATAATTCAACAATTCTGTACGCAACAGTTTTTTTGTTATAATATACTTTTAATTTAAAAAAATTCAAACATTAAGACAAATAAATAATTAAATCAATAATTAAAAAAGCTTTCAAAAACTAATGGAATTAAGTAACGATTTTTATTTATCAATATAATTTTATTTATTTAATTTAAAAACTAAACAACAAAGACTTCTTACATAATTTTAAAAGACTCACTGACTTTAGTATTTAGATTTTAAATGACTACTGCTATTCGAAAATAATGAATAAGAACATTTTAATAATAACCAGAATTTTACATCAATGTTCAAGTCATGACCTGACTCGAAATTATTTTTCAATAACAAATTTTTGAAAAAAAATCATATTAAATTCAATCTAATCTATAATTTGATGTTGTTTTAAATAATAAATAAAATAGTATAAAAAATAAAAAGTAAAACCAGATTTTTTATCTTCTTGTACTAATTAATTTTATTTCAATACCGATATGAAATACTCGAGTATCGAAGGTATCGTTTGAAAAATATCAAAAGTATCTAAATCAAAATTTAGCTTCATTTTCAGAATTTCAACGATTTTGTTAATTCTTGATAATTTATATGATTTTACTTATCATTTTAATAAGTTAAAATTAGAGTATCAAATGTGTCTTTTTTATTTCTTAACTTCGTTACTTTCTTGGAGATAAATTAATTTTGGCATCCCTAATTGTAATGATATTAAAATTGGATTATAGGCAAATTTAGAGAAAGTGAAACAATTTTTATAACTAAACATTTTGAAATTCTATAAAATTCAGAAAAATATAAGCTGCTTTTGGGATTACCATGGTCAATTAATTTGTTACTTTGATCAATTATCAATAGTGATTTATCCTATTTTCTTAGATTGATTGGAAAAATTTTCCAACTAACTATGGGCAAATAGATGCAGACTTCGAAATTCGATGGACAAATTATAAGTGAAACTGTTCGAGAACTGACTGCGGTGAAAAATGTTGAGTCTCATTCTTGCCTTAAAAAGATGCTAATCCTCAGAGATAGAATAAAATACTACAAATGATATAGAGACAGACTTCATTGGATCGGCAAAGATTGGACTTAAGTAATTCTCAGTTATGAGTCTTACTTCGAGGTCATAAATAAAAATATAGAGTTTATTTTGTTGCGTAAGCTGTGGCTAAATATGTGAACGAAGAATAAACCTTACCATCACACATCAATATTTACATTGACATCTTCACCATCAATACAGCTTTTTATCGAGCCTGACAAAATTTGGATTTTCACACAGGACGGTTCATCATTTTTTGATTATTTTACTATGTTTTTCTAGTCATTTTTGATAATGAATAAAAAAAAATTTGAATACTTGAATTTTTATTTAATTTTATAAGCAAAATTATTAGCAAAAATACAATTCCATTATAAAAAATTGTTCTAACTTTTTGTGACATACTGTTAATTCCCGTGAACCCTTTGAAATGAATAAAAATTAAAAATACACATCACTTAATAATAAGAAATAGAAAAAAAAATTGAAAAGAACACACCAAAATATAAGCACACGTAAGCCAAAAGTAAGAAAAAAAAGCACAAGTAAGCCAAAATAAAATAAAAAGCACGCATTTTTTGCTTGAAACAAACTGGCCAACGTTTGGACAGGGAACCGTATCTGGGCATTCAAAAACTTTGCATGAATGGTGCGGTAATATTTCGAAATTCGTCCTGGAGCTTTCAAATCATGTGAAACATCTAGAGGAAAGAGAAATTGAGAAATACATTGAAATAAACAAACTGAAATCTGAATTGGCAGCAGCAAATAAAACAGCAAACTCATCCAACATCAGTAGTCAGTGGGTTCAAGTTGTAAAACAAGGGACAAAAAATGCAAAAAAACCAGCCGACCAGATAGCTGTAGCAAATGCAACCATCAGCGAAATGAATGAAAGAATTAAAAGAAAAAAAAATGTGATCATTTATAGATCGTCAAATTCAAGAAGCAATAATCGTTCATCAAAAGCGTCATCACGTGTGGATAATCTCGAATCTTTAAAATGTATGTATTTAAATGCTACTTCCTTGGACAATAAACTTGATGAATTCAGTGTTGTTATTGAAACATAGAGCCCACAAATTGTGGCAGTTAGTGAGACTTGGTTTAAGAGCAACTCAAATGCAAACATTAAAGGATACAATTTGTACAGAAAGGACAGAAGTGATGGACGCAGAGGCGGGGGTGTATGTCTCTACATTGATGAAAATATCGATTCTTTTGAATTAAATGATGCAGGTTTTAATTTAAGTAAAATAGAACAAATTTGGGTAGTAGTTAACTTTAACTGTGAAAAGTATTTAGTTGGCTGTCTTTATAGGCCAAACGATTTTGTTGATATGAACGATTTTGATTTAGTCTTCAAACAAGCTAAAGACTATGTGGATGAAAGAGGTTTTAAGGATATTCTAATAATGGGTGACTTTAACTTTCCATCAATCATCTGGTCAAATGGCTGTGTTTCAGAAATCTTAAACGAAAATGGCATCGAACATAAATTCAGCGAGACGCTAAGCGACACTTTTTTATATCAGCATTTAAATGTTCCAACATTTCAAATGTCAAACGAAAAAGCTGTCAACACTTTGGATTTGATTTTGACGACTCAGTCTGGCAGAGTGTATGCAATCGATACAAAATTTGTGCTTGGTAACATTCATAAAGGACATCTGGTTATCTTTTTCAATTTTGTACTCAAAAACAAGGTTAGTAAGGAATCATATATTATTGAAAAATTTATTTATAGTAAAGATGACTTTGAAAAAATTTCTGATTTTTTATCAAATATTGATTGGGTGCACTTATTTGAGAATTTAAATATTCAGGAAATGTACAATGAGTTTATTTTCTATGTCAGCGAAGCTAGTAATCGATTCATTCCAGTGACAGATGGCTCTAAAAAGAAAAGTATCTCAAAACCTTGGATAAAAGATGATCTCAAGATCTTAATTAGGAATAAGAAAAATCTTAGATACAGGAACTGTTCATGTAACTGGAAGGAAATGAATCTTTATAATGATTACAAAGGTATCTGTAAATTAGTTTCTTCGGAAATAAAAAGAGCCAGACTAACTTATGAACAAAATTTAGTAGATAAAGCTAAGAAGAATCCAAAATTATTATACAAATATCTAAATGATCAACAAGTAATCAGAGAATCAATCAAAGCATTAAAGAAGTCAAAAAATGAATTAACGCAAGAACCGAAAGAGATATCAAATCTACTAAATAAATGTTTTCAAGATGTTTTTGTTATTGAACAAGATGGGGAGCTTCCACCTTTTGTAGCTGAACTAAATGAAAACTGTTCAGAATATATTGACATTGAACCAAATGATATTAGTTATGAAGTAGTTTATAAAAAATTACAAGACCTTAATCAAAATAAATCATGTGGTGTAGACAAGCTTCATCCGCTATTGCTAAAAAACTGTGCAGAAGCCTTTACTGTTCTTTTAACTTTAATTTTCAGAAAGTCTTTATCTAATAGTCAGCTTCCAATATAATTCAGATCAGCAAATATTACTCCATTGTTTAAAAAAGGTGATAAATCAACGGCAAGCAATTATCGTCCCGTGTCTTTAACTTCAATTCCGTGCAAAATAATGGAAAGCATAATAAGAACCAAAATGGAAGACTATCTTTATACCAAAATGGAACAATATTATATCTAAAGAACAGCATGGATTTGTCAGGAAAAAGTTATGTACATCTAATCTTATGGAAACTCTAGATTTCATCTCAATGAGTCTAGAAAAAAGTATTCCTGTTGATGTAATTCTGCTAGATTTTGCGAAAGCATTTGATACAGTTCAGCACAGACGACTAATAGCTAAATTGAAAGCGTATGGCTTTGATGGTCTGACACTAAAATGGATTGAAGCTTTTTTGAAAAATAGAACAAAACGAGTTGTTCAAGGTGAAATTTTGTCGGATTGGGTTGAGATTTTTAGCGGTGTATCACAAGGATCAGTGATTGGTCCACTTTTGTTCGTTTTGTATATCAATGATCTACCAAAAGGAATAGAGAATATTGTCAAAATGTATGCAGATGATACAAAAATATTCTCGCAAACGGTATCAGAAATATGCGCAGTGAAACTTCAATCAGATTTAGATTTAATTTTCAAGTGGACTCAAGATTGGCTTCTTCTCTTCAACACATCAAAATGTGTGGTTATGCATTACGGTCATAAAAACAAAGAATTCACTTATTCTATTAATGGTAAACAGTTATCAACGTCTGAAACCGAAAGAGATCTTGAAGTTATCTTCAATACAAATCTCAAATGGAAAAACCAAGTGATAGAGGCTACAAACAAAGCAAATCAAATGTTGGGTCGCATCAGGAAATCATTCGCTCGTTTTGATTGTAAGTTATTTAGATCATTGTATTTAACTTTTGTTCGTCCTCTTTCGGAATTTTCTGTGCCTGTATGGTCTCCATTTCTTAAGTCGGATTGTGAGAATCTTGAGAGGATTCAACGCAGAGCTACGAAATTTGTTTCTTCAATTAGAAACAAACCGTATGAAAGCAGATTGAAGGCTTTGAACATTCCAAATCTGGTGGAAAGAAGAAAAAGGTGATCTATTTCAATTATACAAGTTCATGCATGGAATAGAAATGGTTGAAAAAAGCAACAATTTTAATGTCACCAAAATCCAAGGAAGAGGTCACTGCTTCAAATATCACAAAGAAATTTCGAGGCTCCAACATAGAGATAACTTTTTTCAACAGAACCGCTAACATATGGAACTCACTGCCAAATCAATTAGTTGAAGCCCCTAATGTTAACAGCTTTAAAGCAGGCATTGATTGCTGGATGAGCAGCAATCAATCACATCAGCTGTCATAGTGTGCCTTATCAGCACACTCGCTGGCTAGCCAGCTACAGTCAAAACTACTACTACTACTACTACTACTAAAATAAAAAAAATCATAGGATTTCCATAATAATTTGGAAAAAACATTTTATCAATGGGTCGGCTTGATGATCAAATGTGAAACTTCAAGAATGTAGTCATATTGAACCTCTGAAGTCTAGATAATCCAACGATTCAAAAATAAATATTTAATAAAGGAATATGAATAGTATGACCTTAAAATGTTAAAAAATCAAATAATTCGCAAAATTTCACATATAATATTAATCAGCGCATCGAGTTCTATTAGAATATGCAGAGTTGTTTAAAAGTCATAAAGTCAAAGTCAAGTCAAGTAAAAAGACTTTTTACGAAAACGATCAGCAAATATTTATTTTTGAATCGTTGGATTATCTAGACTTCTGAGGATCAATATGACTATATTCTTGAAGTTTTTTAATTATTGATTTAATTATTTATTTGTCTTAATGTTTTAATTTTTTTAAATTAAAAGTAAAATTATAACAAAAAAACTGTTGCGTACAGAATTGTTGAATTATTTTACAATTTTCAAAATTTTAAATTTTGTTACTATTAATTAATTAAAAAAATATGGAATATAATTATTGAAATTGTATACATTTAGAATTTTTAATTAAACATTCATTTTGTTAACTTAATAAATGAAGAGGATATTTTGAAAATTGAAGAAAAAATATAAACAAAATACGAAAATAATTAAAAACTGTTTAAATTCAAATATTCAAACAAGTGCTTCATGGAAGTAATTTTTTCTTTGTGTGTGTGTGCTTTTTTTTTAAGCTACCTTTTGTCTTTAATTAGTAAGCTTTTTTTTTCAATAAATTTCAGAGTTAATATTCTCCTGAAATAAAAATATTAAATAAGTTAAAAGAGGGAAGCAGAATGTATTTTTTACCTCAGGTTTAATAACTACACACCCTTTCCTAAAAAATTTTTATGGAGATATCGTAGCTATATTAGTAAAAAACTCAATTCTATTTAATTAAGGTTCCATTAATTATAATCATAATAATTGTCCCTTTTCTATCCTAGTGGATAATGGAAAGGCGCTCATCTTCTTTTCAGTACATTTTTGAGCAACCGTTCCGATCTGACACGGAGGTTATTGCATGAATTTGATCATTTACACCGCAATTATTACCCAGTCGAAACCGGTCCCCATATTTTTATGATGAAAGGGGTTTAAACATTCGCCCCGTGTTCAATTAATTAATAAATCGAAAATTTAAACATTTACTTTTAAATTTTAAGATTTTTCTCTAGATGAATGTTTTTTTATACTTAAGTTTTAATTTTTGTAAGAGTAAGACATAATGTAATTTTTATCTTTTATTAAATTTAAATACTCGAAATCGCTTAGTTTTAGTAAATTTTACAGCAAATTTGGTTATTTCAAATCTAATCTTTTATTTTTTTCAATTCTAAATTAACTTGATAGCGTGTTCAAAGATTCAGTAGCATTTAATTTAGAAAACTAAAAATTAACTAATTTAGAAACAAGGCAAATTTTCAAAAAATTAAAAAATCTGAACAAAAGGAAATATATCTAAGCTATTTTAAATGAAGGATAGACTTTAAATATCATATGATCAAAATATAAATTGAATTTTATTTAATTTAATTTTAAGAAATTTTTTGAATCCGATCAGAGTCAGGGTAGTTTACACAATGTGCGACAAATATTTTGGTTTTTTGTTTCGTAAGAAACAGATTAACAGTGAAAATATTGGAGAAACAAAGCTTGCCAGGGTGCTCAACACATTTGATTTGACTGCATTAGGTTAATTAATTAAAATTATCTTTAAAATAAATAAAACCTTTTTTTTAAAAAAAGGAATCGGATCCACTTTGGGTAATTTAGAAAGGTGCAAACAGAATTTAATTTTTAAATTTGGAAAAAAGGTGCTGGGATTTACGTTTTAGCTGGGTCTGTAATCAAAAACGTATCAGGACCATCAGTTATAATTTCATTTATTGTCGCAGCAATTGCATCTGTATTGGCCGGCTTATGTTATGCAGAATTTGGGGCTAGGGTTCCGAAGACAGGTAGCGCTTATGTGTATACATATGTTACCATTGGAGAATTTCTAGCTTTTATTATCGGCTGGAATCTTATTCTGGAATATGTAATTGGCACTTCAAGTGTTGCCAGAGCGTTCAGTACTTACTTCGATTCTCTTGTAGATAATAAAATACAACATTTTTTCAGAGAATACATGCCAATTAATATAACGGGATTTTCACCGTATCCAGGTTAGTCTTTAAAATACTGAAAGCAATTTTTTTATTTTTTTTCCAATTATCTAAGATTTTTTCGCTTTTTCAATTACTCTTTTGATATCAAGTAATTTTTAGTTATAAATCAATTTAATTTTTAATGTCATTGTATTAAAGTAATTCTTGCCGTTGGAGTCCGAGAGTCATCAACTATGAATAATATTTTTACCGGAGTGAATTTACTCGTGGTCACGTTCATAATTATTTCAGGATCTATAAAAGCTGATTTAGATAATTGGTCAATAAGTCCCAAAACTGTAAGCTAATTTTTTTTGTATCTAATTTACAATAAAATTTAAATTTAATGAAAAAATCAATAAGACAAAGTTAACTAAGTAAACTCTTCTGCGTAATAATCATCAAAATTTACCAGATTAAATATTAAATTTTTAACAAAATCACTATTTTAGGTTTAATATTTAAATAAAAAATAAATTTAAGATCCTGAGCTTATTTTTTAAAATTTTCCATCTAAATCAGTCAATGGTGACTTTGATTTAAACTAGTGACCTATAAAGTCCAATCTGACCTAACGATCAATAATTTAAAATAGTAATAACCATAAAAAGAATTTAAAATTTAAATGAATGTAAAAAAAAAAAAATCAAACTTACTACTAAAAAACTGACTCTCCGTTTATTCTTCTAAAGAGGTATATTTAAAATTAAAACTTTCAAAATAATTTAAGATTTTTTTTAATATTAAAATTAAAAAGTATACTTTCTGGAAAGATAATTCATTTAAGCTAGATAAGCTGGTGGAATTTCTTTTTTAGAAAAATGAGGGTCTTTTGAGAGTAAGGTTTTTTATAAAGTCAAAAAATTAATTATTTTGAAAAATAAAATTAAAAGAAGAAAACAAACTTAATTTTCAAGCTTAATCTTATGTAGCAAATTTAGAAAATATACTCGTTTTGATAAATAAATTAGGTGAGGACATTTTAATAGGATTCACATTAGAAAACGTGTAAAAATTAATTAAACATAAACTACGAAAAAAAATACTTAGACGGAGTGATTAAAAAATTTACCAAAAATTAAGTATTTAGTTTCATATCTATTAAATCAAAATATTCAAGATTTCAGTGATTTTTTCTTTATAAAGTTACTAACTTTAAATAAAAAAAAAATTTTACCGCTTTTTTTTCAATTTAGTTTTTGGAATTTAAAAAAAAATGTTTTATAAAAAAAATTAAATAATATTTCGCTTTCTTTTAAAATATTAAGTTTAGATTTTTAATTCATTTTGTTAATTATGACCATAAATTAATTGATTAGTATAATAAATATTTTTATAATTTTTTTTTAAATTTTTTGATCAGTATTTAATATATAATAATAAGTAAATTATTTTAAATAAATTAGTAAATTATTTTAACATTACCAGTATTTTGAAATGTATTTAATATTTAATGTTAGGAAAAATCTAAATATTAAAAGTAAAATCTATTAATTTGTAATGAAATTTATTATTGATTAAAAAAAACAAGCAATCAAATAAAATAAAAAAAAAGCTTTTCTTGCCTTTTATGGTCTTCCTCTTTTGAATTTTTCACTAATCGGTACATCTTTTCTTGCTGCTAGTGGTTTGACATATTTTAATCTAATTGCAAGACCAACTAAATGTTTGCACATGTAATGCTTGAAAAAGGTTGGACAGATGCATTTACCTTGTTTCAAATTGACAGCCATATCATCTCCATTTGGCAAGGCCCTATTTTCGAATTGGCAAAAATCCAAAGCATCATATTATGTTCCAAAGCATTTCATTCACATTTCTGATTTATTCTTAACTTGCCTTTGGTTCTTCACCAGCTGGTATGTAGTATTCTTTTGAGCTTTCATACAACTTGAGGTAACTGTTCTATTGCTTTTACCCGAAAAATAGCCTTCAGTTCAATTTTTTGGTTCAATTGTTGGCGTATTCATTTGACCATTTTGTCACTGTCTAGAGACATTGTTGCAAAAATCGTGCTAATTGCATTCGTTCTCTGAGTTTTTCTCCTTTCTTGATCACTAGATTATGCCTCTAATGCTTTGTCGGCTGATGGTGTGTTGTGTGCAGCTCCATCATGCCAGTTTTGATGAGCAGTTAGCCGCGATTGCTTCAAGTAATCGATGGAAACTTTTTACTTCTTGCCTAGCCACTCAATTGAGTCGGATTTCTGCATCTTGAAATAAAGAATTTTTTTTTTATTTTTTTTTTTTTTGATCTTAAATTAATAAAAAATATTGAGGTTTCTTAAAAAACTAGTAAAAATCCTTATTAACTTTACTTGAGAATACATGTCTAAAAAAAATCCATCTGTTCAATAGTGTAATTTTCGGAGAATAGTTCGAACTGGCTGCAGAGTAATTTTATATAATTTTAAATTCAGCGTTATTATTTTATAAATGAACCATAAGTAGTTTGCATTTTTTTGCCTGGCTGGTAAAAAATTGTTAATTTTTCCTTTAATGAATCTAAAACAATTTTAGAGGTTAATTTCAAGTTAAATTTCAAGTTAAATTTATTTATTCAATGAACGCCTTCTAGGCGATGTAAAAAAAAATAAAATAAAATAAGACAAAAAAAAGTACTTTTCCATAGCGAATTTTAAATTTTCATAATTAATTTTTTTTTTTTCCTTTAATTTTCTAAATTATTATTCAAGTTTTTAGTTTGTGAGATTTCTATTTTCTTGTTTCTGTTTTCTTATTTCTATTTTTGCGACCAAACCACTCAAGGACTCAAATCACGATCAAGTCGAGCTAGGAGAACAAAAAGCAAACAATTTAAGCCAAAATATTAAAGGAAACATTTATCTCCATGTCTTTCTAAGAAGCTTTTATTTTTTTATTTTTTTTATTTAATTAAAGTTAAACTTCCATGGACAAATTGAAATAATAAATTAAAATACTAAAAAAATGTTAATATGGTGAGGTCTTTAATGAACTTAAACTTTCAAATGTCTGGAATCCAATTTTTAATTGAGCAAAAGATATGTTGGTGGATGAATATAAAGTGGATTTCGAATAAAGATATATCGAAAATCCGACTCAATTGTGTAATTTCTACCTTACTATTTCTTCTCTCTTTACTGAAACGTTTAATTTTTAATCTGAAGAAGATTTAACTCGGCACTGATAAACAAATAGATATCTTTGAAAATTGACCGTAAAAAATTTAAAACTATAATAATAAAAAAATAAATAATAAATATATTCAATTAAAAATTTACATAAATGCATTTCTTTTTAGTAAATGTACCGTATCTTTCTTTTTGAATTATTCAACTTTCAAAATTTTTATTTTGCTTATAATTTTTTTCAATCTTCATCTGAAAAATTAATTTTTTTATTAAATGATAAATCAAATTTTCAAAAAGTTTATTTTACCTGTAAAAATTATAAAAAATTTGATTCTTTTAATTTTAATTTCATAACAAATCATTAGGTTTAATAGAAAATTCGAAAATCTAAGTAATTTTAATTTTTTAAAAATTTTTTTTTAACTATTAAATGATAATCTTTTTAAAAAAAAAGTTTTTAGGTGTTAGAAAGTTAACCAAATTTTTGACACTGGGATTTTTTGAGATATTAATATAAACAATTAATTACAATTTTAGTAAGAACAAGCAAACAGACACTTTCATAAAAATCTTGTAGTAAGCACTTAATAATTAAAAGGCTGCTGATCTTTAACTAAAATAACTATCCCTCAACTAAAATAGAAACCATAGGCAATTAAAGTCTTAAGTCTAAAATCTAACTAAAAACATTCTAACTAAGTATACCTGGATACCACATCATCCTAGGCTTATTTTAAAAGTTAAAAATTGTCTAAAATAATGATCTCAAAAATTTTAACTAGTCTTCACTTATGACTTTGAAATTAAATTTAACTTGAAGTCGATCGAGTTGATCTTCTCGTAGTGACACTCTGAAAAGACCTTCAGTATTTTTAATATCCATTCGAATACTTAGTATTTCATGATAATTTTTCAAAGTAATATTTGTTTGTTTTTTTTTAAGTTTGTGAATTTTACATTGACCAAAAATTGGTCAAATCCATGCAATGCAACATATCAATCATGCGGTAACGGTGGATTCTTTCCATTCGGACTTTCTGGAACGTAATTCTTAATTTAGAAAAAAACTTAAGTTACATTAAAATCAAACCTTTTTAGGCTTGCAGGTGCAGCAAAATGTTTTTATGCTTTTGTTGGATTTGACTGCATTGCTACAACTGGCGAAGAAGTAAAAAATCCCCAACGAGCAATTCCAATCAGCATCATATTCTCTCTTATAATTTGTACAATCGCATATTGTGGTGTTTCTGCTGTACTCAGTTTAATGCTTCCATACTACTTAATAGACGAAAACGCACCAATGCCAGAAGCATTCAGGATGGTCGGGTGGAACTGGGCCAGATATTTGGTAGCAATTGGCGCCATATGCTCCCTATCAACAAGGTTATTCAATCAATCACTGAGTCATTCAATAATAAATAAATCTATTTTTTTCCAGTCTTTTAGGTGCAATGTTTCCTCTACCACGAGTTTTGTATGCAATTTCTTCTGATGGTTTAATCTTTCGAATATTATCGAAAATTAATCAGAGATTTAAGACCCCACTTTTAGCCACAGTACTTAGTGGCTTTTTTGCAGCTTCTATGGCAATGATTTTTGATTTAGATCAATTAGTAAATATGATGTCAATAGGAACTCTTCTAGCATACAGTTTGGTTGCCCTTTCGGTTTTGATTCTAAGATATCAGCCTGAAAGTGAAGCCAACGAAAGACGACTGATTAATAGAGCAGACTCAGAAGAAGATTTGAATGCAACTCTATTTAAAAGACTATTTATACCGCCTAAAAATTCGAGTCAACGAACATCACGTTTAGTCAATATTTTGTCAGGATTTTGTTGTAAGAAGAAAAAAATGAAAATATGAAAAATATTTATTTTAAATAAAAAATTATTTTATTTGAAGGTCTCGATATTGTCATAATATGTTTGATTCTGGTTTTAGCTGAGGACAAAATTGGACAAACTCATTTTGTAGTCGCTTTGGCGATTTTTGTCACACTTGGGATGATATTGACATTTTCGATTATTAGACAGCCTCAAAATACAAAAATTATAACTTTTAAAGTATGTATTTGAAAATATCAAAAATTTCTAAATTTTTGACTTGAACCTAATTTCTTAGTATATGCCCTAAGGAATAGCCGAATTTCTTTGCGATGTCTCTTATTTTTATCAATTTTATCTTAAAAATAACAAAATTTACTTTGATAGATCTTAATTTTATTAAATATTTTGGTAAGATTGAAAGCTTTTTGTACTATAAAAAATTTTTCAAGCCAAACAGATTTTTTACTATGCTTAAAAATTATTACTATTACTACATTTCTGTTGATTTATTTATTTTAAAGAATTCTAATTAAATTTTTATGAAGCAAGTCTTTCAAAAAATATTTTAATGAGTTTTTGAGAAACGATATTTTAAATTTATTTGATTTTAAATTTCGTTTTTATTTTTGAAATTGGTTAAAGCATAAAATTGAATATTCATGCAAATTTTGATGAAAATTGGACAAAATAACTTTTCATTAATTTTCTTTTAATTTTTTTAATTAAATAATTCAATTTGTCATTGGGACTTGAACTAAAAATTGAATTTAATAAACAAAAATTAAAAAATCCCTGAATAAAATAAACAAAATATATTTTTACCTTTCAATGATCGAAATTCAATTGACTTAGTTCTAAAAATTCATTTAAGCATAAAATTAAAATTAATTTAAATCTTGATAAATTAAAATTAATAAATTTTTTTCAAGATGCCCTTGATTCCAATTTTGCCATTGATTAGCATTTTCATTAACTTTTATTTGATGCTTGTTTTAAATTCAGCTACATGGATACGATTTGGAATTTGGATGATAATAGGTAAATTAAATTTTTTTATTTTTCAAAGAAGAATTTAAACAAAAATTTATTAATAAATTGAAAATATTCTAAATAGATGATTAATTCATTTGAAATAGCTTTTTATTTTTTGAAGAAAATTTATTTGATATTTGATCAGTTTATTTAATTTATAAATTAATTCCAACTTATTTTTTCAAGGATTTATTATTTATTTTGGTTATGGTGTTTGGAATAGTTCGGAAAGAATGCAGTATAATTTATTAAATACAGATAGTGATGTTTCATCTACAAGTGCATCTGCCAATTCAGACAACGAGGGAGCCTATGACGACACAAGAAGCTTGTGAAAAATACATTTTTTTGCGATAAATTTTAATTTAAATGTTTTTTATTCGGTCAATTATATAAACAAAAATCTAATATTTGTATTAAAAAATTTTATACCAAATTTAAAAATAAAATTTTCTGAATGATGAAACGTCAACTTTTTATGCTGATCTAATCAATCTTATCTTTTAACCAGACTTCGTGAGTTTAATGTAAAAAAATCGCCAAGTGCGTTTTTTTTAAATGTCTAGTTTTAAAGACACAATAATTATTTTCACGCTTGATGCATTTTACTCTAAAATTACCTAGACAAATCTGCATTTTAATATCAATTAGTTTATTTTGATTGAAACTGTGCAAAAAAATAATAGTCTCTTATTATTCAAAATTCAAAATTTTTTCTTAAGGATCAAATTGATTCAAATTTTAATCCTAAAATGCTACGCTATATTCGATTTTTTATCTAAAATGTTTTTGAAAAAGGAATGATTTTTTCTGAAGAAGATAAAATTCAAATTTTGTTTCAAATGACGAACAAAAAATCAAATTTAGTTGGTTTTATAAATTAACCACTTGTTTTTAATTAGTTTTTTTTAAATGTAAATTTAAAAAAAAAATCTAATTGTAATTGTAAAAACCCACGTTTCAGGTAATAAACTAAAAAGTAAAGGGAAAATCAAACAAGAATAATTTAATTTAAAAGTTTGTAAAAAAAAAGTCCAAAATATTTTTTTAGTAAAACATCAATTTAATTCTAATTTAAAGTCATTTTTTGTGTTTATTTTCAATTAAAAAGAACAAATTTGCTACTCTTACTCTTTTAGGACTCAGTAAAGCATACAAAACAATTATCATGGCCATAAATCAACTTGTTTATGCGAATTGTCATAACTTGGTATTTTTTGGGCGATTTTGTTTGTAAAGCTTGCTATGGAGAATGTTTAATGGAAAGAGAGAAAATATTGATACACATTAGCGTGGTTTTGTCGCCCACTTTGTCTAGCATGGTATTTTGGGCCAAATAATATGTATCTAATTTTTTTATAATTAACTAGTTTTTTGAAATTTTAATTAAAATTATATTTTTCATTTCTCATCAATTAAAGCAATAGAAGAATGGAAAAATCGTTAATCAAAAACAAAATTTACCCTCCACCTATAATTTTTTTTCTCATATGTCTTGAAATATGTTAAGTTCGAATTTTGCTTAGTACTTTTTGGTAAAATAGATAAAAACAAACTATTTTTTATGCTTTTTTGAGTGATATTGTTTTTGCTCATTCACAAACGTGAATTAGACTTCGACAATGTGATATACGAATTCAAATTGGCCAAAGGGGTTCAAGTTTTGCTTCACTGATTTACTATCTAGTATAAATAAGATGTACCATTTTATTTGGACCATCAAACCAACACAAACAAACAAGCAAATTTGAATTAAGCATTCGGATTATTCTTTAATTCGTAAGTGATCGCAAATGTAAGGTTCGATAGTTTACCCTTGATTTAAAATCTAATCGAAACGTAAATCGCTCAGCCATTTAATTACAAATGAAAATTTATTTTTTTTAAAAAAATCTAAAAAGTTAATAATTTGGCAAAATTTTGTTGTTGGCTCAATTAAGCTAGGTTTTTAAGTTTTGATAATTAATTTGAAAAAATAATTAGAAAAATATAGTTTTTCTTTCTTTAATAACGAAACACTAGTTTTAAATTTTCCCACGAATTTTTTTTTCCAAGCGTAACCGCGATTTGAGTATATAAAATACTCGTTTTTGATATTTTTCATTATTCAAACAAAATTTGAATTTAATTTTATTTTTAGATTTTAATCTTAACTCCATAAACTAGAATTATATCAATAAATTAAAATGGGTGGTCGTAACGCTAGATGTTGTTGTGTTCCAGCTGGTCCAAGATGTCCTCCTGGTTGTATGCCAATTGGAGGCGGAATGGGTGGCTTTGGTCAAGGAATGGGTCATGGTATGAGCATGGGTCATGGAATGGGCATGGGTCATGGAATGGGCATGGGTCATGGAATGGGCATGGGTCATGGAATGGGCATGGGTCATGGAATGAGCATGGGTCATGGAATGGGTCTAGGAATGGGAGGCTTTGGACAAGGATTAGGAGGATATGGTGCTATGGGTGGATTTGGTCATGGAATGGGAATGGGTGGTTTTGGTCAAGGAATGGGTCTCGGTATGGGCATGGGTCATGGAATGAGCATGGGCCATGGAATGAGTATGGGCCATGGAATGAGCATGGGTCATGGAATAGGAGGATATGGCGCTATGGGTGGATTTGGCCAAGGAATGGGTGGTTCTGGTCAGGTGCATTTGATTTGCCAACCAGTTCATCAACAACAACATTTCCAAATGCCTGTACCAGTACCAGCTCCTCTTCCGCATCCACCAATGCCAGTACCAACTCCTCTTCCACATCCACCAATGCCAATACCATCTCCTCTTCCATATCCACCAAATCCTTCAAACCACCATTTTCAACAAGTTCAAAATCCAGTACCACAACAAATTGTTGTTTACCGACCATCATCATCATCCGCTGCAAGAGTTCAATGCCCACCAGGTTGTGTGCCAGCAAAATCATTCAGCTCAAACTCTAGTCCATCACCAAGACACAGACAATAAACAGTATTTACATAACAGTAGTTTTCCGTAGATTTTAGTATTAGTTTTTTATTAATCAAAATATTAAATCTAACAAAATAAACAACCAATCTAAATATCTAACATTAGTTAACCTAACAATCATTACTTTTACCAAGTATTAATTATTTCATCACATCAAAATGAATGAATTTTAAAAATGGAATTAGAATCATTTTTAAAATTTTCTTTTGGTTAAAAAAAGTGAATTTTTTTTAACAATTATTGAATTTTGGAATATTGTAATTTTAAGCCCGTGTTGAAAAAAATTTAAGATAGGATTTTATTTAATTAATTTAAAAAAAACAAAATTTTGGTAAAATTTAGGTTTTTTTTCCATAATAATAAATAAATATATTTTAATAAAAATAATTTTTTAATTTTTAACCCTAACATAGAAAAAAAACTAACAATTTAGATCTTAAATATAAACTAATCAATGACCTGTGTCATTTAAGATTTAATCAAAACATCCCGATCGTTTAAAATAATGAAATTTTCAATTTAAAAAAAAAAGATTAATAATAGCCCATTTTCATTAAAACTTATTGAACTTATTTATTCTCAAATTTTATATTTTATTGCATTTTCGATCTCCAAATCCTAATAAAAATTATTAATTTAGCTTAAGATTTACACATTTAGATTAAAATAATAAAAATTTAAAAAAAACTTAAAATGGGCTCAAGAAACTCAAGATGTCCAAGACCATGTCCGCCAGGATGCGTTCCTGTATATCCATCATGTGCTCCTCGTGCATGCCCTCCACCATGCCCTCCACCATGTCCTCGCCCATGTCCACGACCATGTCCCCGCCCATGCCCACCTCCATGTCCTCCACCTATGCCAATGCCAATGCCATCATTCTGTCCTCCTCCAATGCCACCACCAATGCCAATGCCGATGCCATCATTCTGTCCTCCTCCAATGCCACCTCCAATGCCAATGCCGATGCCATCATTCTGTCCTCCTCCAATGCCACCACCAATGCCAATGCCGATGCCATCATTCTGTCCTCCTCCAATGCCACCTCCAATGCCAATGCCGATGCCATCATTCTGTCCTCCTCCAATGCCACCACCAATGCCTATGCCATGCCCACCACCAATGCCTATGCCATGCCCACCACCAATGCCTATGCCATGCCCACCACCAATGCCTATGCCATGCCCACCACCAATGCCTATGCCATTCCCACCTCCAATGCCACCACCAATGCCATGTCCACCAATAATGCCTCCTCCATTTCCAATGCCTTTTCCACCCTCTCTTCCACCTCCAATGCCTTCATTTATGATGCCACAAATGTCTAATGGACCCTTTCCATCATTTCCACCAATGTTTCAACAGATGCCAGCCTTACCGCCTCCAGGTTTTCAACCACCATTCACACAAGTAGCCCCACCACCACCACCGCCATCTTTCACTCTTCCACCTCAACCAACTCTTACTCAAAATTTAAACCAAGCAAATGTTTACCGTGCCCAACCTGTACCAAACATGAACCAATTGCCATGTTGTCCGCCTAATTTTTATCCACAACCACAACAACAGCAATTCAGACCATTTTGTCCTCCAGGTTGTGTTCCAGCTCCACAAAAATGTCCACCAGGTTGCGTTCCAAGTTCATCCAGGGCAAAAAATCAATCAGTTACTAACTATCCGGAATTTGGTAGAAATTCCCGTATTAGACAGATAAGCCCTAATGAAAGAAAATGAAAAGTAAGTATTCACAACTTAGATTAAAAGCCAAACTCATGATATTTATTTTAGATTGGAGAGCTAAGTCCTAAGATTTTATTTGTCTGATTTTTTTGATTTAATCTTTTAATTACTTTAAAAGTAGTGTCTTAGTTGTTCAGTATAGAAAGTTTATTTTTATGGTACTATAAGGGATATTTTTTTTGGATGAAACTATATATATCTTTTTTCTTTTCTTTATAACAAAGAATTAATGTTAGAACGATATTTTTGATGGAATCTTTTTTTTAATTTTATTTAACTAATTAGTAAAATGTCCGATGACAATCGGTCAAATCGATTTCAATTTTTAGAACTATTCAATCAACCCAAAAAACAGTGATTGAGATTAAAATAATTTTAAAATAATTGAATTTAACATTTAATATTTAGAGTCTATTTTTTACTAGAATAAAATTAAATTATAACCATTCTATTTTTTAATCAAAGACAAAACTCGTAAAAAAGTTTTGCAGAATGTGTTTTAAAAAAATTCGATTAAATTTATTTAAATTTGAATTCTAACCTTTTTGATTCAGACTATTCTTCATCAAACAAATTACACAGTCAAAAATGGGTTTGAGCAAATCAAAAGCCGAAAAATCAGTTCAACAAGGTTTCCCAAATCAACCAGGCTTTTCAACTGCACCAGGCCAATTTCCATCATTTGCTACTCCATCAGGTGCTTTTGGATCTCAAACATTTCCTGCAACTGCATCAGGTTTCGGTACACCTGGATTTTCTTCACAAGCCTCTTTTCCGCCATTTCCAGCTCAAATGCCAGGACAAATGGGTGGTTTTCCAAATAATCAAATTTTTGGTCAAGCACCATTAGTTTCATCATCTAACTTCCCAGTTTCATATCCAGGACAACGTATGCTTTTTTTATGATAAAAATTATTCTCAATTTAAAAAATTTATCACAGCATTCAGACCACTCATTCCAGGATACGCACCAGCTCCAGGAAATGAAAGAAGAGGTGAGACATTTTTAAACTATGAAAATAAACAAAAAAATAACCGATTAATTTAGATCAGCAAATGGGACAAATGATTCCTCAGGTTCAACCAGGACAGCAACAAGGCAAAGCTCGAAAGCATTAATCTTCAGCTAGCTGAAAATTGCAAGAAACATAATGATTTAAAAGAATTGATTTTTTTGATTTGATTTATCCATTTATTCTGTTTTTATTTGACACTCAATTTTATACGAAAATGTTTATTTATTTATCAACTAAAGAATGGCAATATCTATTGTACTATTGATGATAGTAGAGATGTTGAGTTAAAACCTCTTTATATTCGTCTTTGTGCGACTAGGAACTTTATAATACTGATCTCTAAAAATATCAAAATTTATTTAATCGGTTTAAGTTATTTTATTTTAAAAAGTAATGATCCAGAGATTATGAGTATGAATTAATTTGAAAATTTAATAAAATTTATTCAAAATTTTTTCTTTCATTTTGCTAAATATTCATTAACTATTTTTTTCAAGTGAAAAAAAGATGAAAATAAGCTTAAACTATCATTCAAAATCGAAAATTATAGTCAAGAAAAATTTTTAATTTTTTTTGAAATTTTTTTTAAAAACATATTTTCCAGAATTTTTATTATGAACGAAAGAATTATTAATAGTGAATAAGAAAAATTCGCTTAACTAGAAAGGATTAATTTAATTGAAAGAGGAGTTATTTGTTTTATATTGGATGGATCTTTTCTTTATTTATTTATTTGATCTTCATAGACGAGATGTAAATTTCGTACTTAATGAAGTTTTCAAGATAGTTTTTTAAATTTTCAAATCAATCAAACATTTGTATTTTTTTATAGTTTGAAGGAGCATTAGCTCGGTATAGATAAACAAATAAATATATAAAAGTTTTTTTTTATTTGGTTATTACATACATGTAACACGAAAAGCATGATAAGATTGTACAGGCCGCACTCTAGTTGTTTTAGATTTCGTCTTTATCACGCCAAAACATGCATTTGAATTCAACGTACTCGTATTTGGTTGGATTATTTTTGAGGTAACGACTTGCTGACTTTGGAAAGATGTGATAGTTGGTCTGGCAATACTTTTGGTACACGACATTGAACTCTTCAAATGTTTCAAATTTTTCTCCTAATCTTATTTCTGACATTTTTAATTTTTTAGAACTAAGTACCAAGCTAACAGTCAATATATGCTTGTAAATCATTTTAATTGAGTTAATTAACTGAGTAATAAATTGTCATTTAAACAGAAGTAATTCAATGCAAGTGAAGTATATAAAAGTATTAGTTAGTTTCATAAAAAGCTACCTTACTATTTCCTCCTTTTTTCCTGAAACCTGAACTATGTTAATATTTGCCACATATAACAATCTTTGTCTTCTAAACTTTCATTTTTTTTTAGCTTATTTACTTTATTTTGATTTTTTTTTTATTGACAAATTAACTCGGTAAAACGAGTAATTATTTTGATATTCGACTTTTGGCTTAGCAATCTTGTTCTTAATTTATAGCGTCATTACGTGATTTAAAAGCTAAATTTCAAATGGAAAGTTCGCTACCGAACCCAAGCAAAACTCAACGTTGGAATTTTAAGAATTCAGTCAAACTGAATCTCCCAGAAGATTTCAACAAGGAATTATTTCGAGACTTTTTCGATGCTGTAAAAATCAATGGTCTTAAAGTTGAACAAATTTCAGAATAAACATTCAAAGAAAGTCAAGTTAAAAACTGTGTTTGACCCAGAAGTGCTCTTTAGCTGAGAGGCTGAAATCGATTGAACGAGCAAAAATCGACTAAAGTGAATTACCGATTCAAGAAGAGGAAGAAGAAATTTCTCAAATAGAAACAAACATGTTGGACTTGATAACCAAAACTCCACAGTTCACAAATAACGAGTCAACAAATGAGGAATTTTTTGTCGTCACAGTTCAGTCAAAAAAGTATGCATACTCCATTTCTATCAGTTAACCTTAATAAAGATTCTGAACAAATAAACCGCTCAAATTTCGAAAAATTAAGAAACCAATCTATTAAGTAAACAAAATACCTTGTTTCAGGTTAGTAATTACACACTGGAACTGTCTTAACTTACCTAGTAGGGTTCATCTCTTAGGAAATTTTTTAGCTCAAAAATGTCCCGACATTGTTTTGCTAAATGAATTAAAGAAAGATTTAAGTGAGGAAAATTTTTATCAATTATCTTGATTTTAACAATTATCTAAACTTTCTAAACGTTCTTAACTAAACCACACAACAAGTACGGAGAACGAGTAGCTATTTTAATTAAAGAAGCAATTGAATTTATAAAAGATTTTTCTTGTGAGGAATTCAATTCCGAACTCCTATGTATAAAACTAAATTTAGGAAAGAAAAATGAATTAGTTGTATTTAGTCTTTATAATACACCCAATGTACTTCTTAACTTTGAGCTTTTTAAAACAGTAAATAAAAAATGTAGAAACTACATCTTAGCTAGCGATCTAAAAGCTAGAACAAAGCAAATAGGCTGCGTAGGGGAAAATGAAAACGGTAAAATTTTGGAAAGAATAATCAATGAGTTATACTTTTCAGTAATCAATGATAAGCGCCCTACTTTCAATAAATTTTGATAAGAATTACTTTGAAATTCTTGATCTTTTTTAGTATCATCTTCATTAATTGACAAAATTACCGAATTCAATGTCTTAAATAGTCAAGACATGACTACTTACGATTTCCCAATCTAAGCATCAATTTCTATGGACTATCAATTAGTAAAAAAATCAAAAGCTAAAAAATTTAACTATAAGAAAGCGAACTGGCAATTATTTAGCAAGATTTTAAATTCTCAAATAGTTGTTATCCCTAAATGTTCCATTACAATAGATCAACTAAATGATAAAATTACAAAAAAAAATCATTTCTGCTTCTCATAAAAGCATTTCTTTTCTTTCTTAGAAAATCTAAAAAACCAGTCCCCCCCCAAATTGTTATCCTGATAAAAGAACGCAGGAAAGTAAGAAGAAACTTCCAAAAATCTCGCTGTCAAAAGCTCAAGCAAAAATTTAATCAACTTACATCTGAGTTAAAGGCCTCTTTGAAAAAATTCTGGAATCAAAATTGCCCCGATTTTACTAAGAAGATGGGAAAAAAAACACTAACAAGGATACCTTTTAGGAAAAAAATAAATAATTTAGAACAAAAAAATGATCAATTTAATCCCAAATTGGATTTCAAATGACAAGTAATTCAAAACAAATGAAGAAAAGGGAAAATGCTTTGGAGAACTCTTCAATATTTGGTTCTAATTCTGATTTAATTGATACTAAAAAATATTTCGAAATACTTAATTCTAACTCTGAATTTTTTAGAAATCATGATCAGTATTTTTTTTAATATTATTCTAATTTGCTTAAATGAATTAATTATGGCTTAAAAAAATTGAAGAATGAAGCGGCATCAGGACTTGACCAAATACATAATTTAATGTTAAAAAACTTACCTAGAAATTCATTAATAGAAATCTCAGAACTTTTTAATTTATCTCTTAGAGAAGGTAAGAAAACTTCGAACATTACAATGATTCAAAAAATGGCCTCTTCTTTACAAGATCCTTTAAATTTAAGTCCAATTAGTATAACGAGTTGTTTAGGAAAGTTACTGGAACGAAAAGTTTATTCAAGTTTATACAATTTTTTTGAACATAATTCACTCCTTAACCAGGAGCAATCTGGATTTAGGAAACACCGGCGAACATCAGATAATCTTTTCTTTTTAATTCAAAATATTGTGGAATCATTTAATAGAAAAAAAAGAGTTTGTGGCCTTTTTTTTGATATTTCTAAAGCCTTTGATAGGGTTTGGCATGAAGGTCTACTTTTTAAATTGACTAAAATGAATCCACCTCATTACTTGACTAACTGGATTATATCCTTTTTATATAGAAGGACATTTAGGGTAAATGTGAATGACCACTTTAGCGACGAATATCAAATAACTGCAGGTGTTCCTCAAGGCTCAGTAATTAGTCCTCTTTTAATTAGTATATATATATCGCAAAAATATTTTTTTTAGTCTTGATTATTTTATAATGATTTTAAATGATTTGATTTTGCACTGACAAAATTTTATTCATTTTTATTTTATTTTATTTTAGTTCTAATTAAGCTATTTAATTCGACTTGAGTGGAAATCAAAAGTAATGACCCTATGCTTCACAAGGAGTGAATAAGGAAAAAAGAAAAGAAAAGCTATTTAGTAATTTAATTCTCTAATATTGTAAGGAATGAACTTAAATTGTGACGTTTTCTCATAGTTGACTCTAGCTTGATGATGAGATTTAGACAAAACGGTTTGTCATAATCGTCTGGAGCTTCCTTCTGATTTTGGTGCTATAGTTCAAGATTTTGATTTTTATTGTGACCTCAAAATCAGTAATTTGTTGTAAAAATAATTAATTAGTCAAAAAAGTATTTTTGTCACTCAAATAATTATTTTATTAGTTAATTAATTTATTTGTCATCATATGTAGTTTTTTTGTCAGTAAAATTCAATTTTTTTTGTCAGTCCATCAAGAGACGTTTTTAAGGCAAAAAATAAAAAATAATTTTTTGAATTATGCTTTTGG
Organism: Brachionus manjavacas; assembly: GCA_019054805.1. NCBI lineage: Eukaryota > Metazoa > Rotifera > Eurotatoria > Ploima > Brachionidae > Brachionus > Brachionus manjavacas. The sequence continues at coordinate 6,257,347 of JAHQIY010000003.1, read as the reverse complement.
TGCTGCACCAAAGATTAAGAAATGAAAAAAATTAGAAAATTCATTTTTATATTTTAATTTTTTGCTTTAAAAACGTATCTTGATGACGCATTAAACCTAAGGTTTTTAGTGTTTGATGCGGACCTTAACGCGTGATTACGCTATTAGAGCATGCGCTCAAAGTTAACAAAATTATAGCATGGGCGAGATATACTTTGGTGCATGGTCTAATAGCGTGTCTTAACTTGTGGTGCAGCATAATCGAACGAAAGGATACGGTAATTTAAAAATATAATTAAAAGATGCGATTTTCATCATTAAATTACTGAAATTTTATATTGCGCAAATTTACAAATTTGGACAAAAACAGTGTTTTAAAATAAAAATGGTGAAGATTGTAGAGTTTATTTAAGTAAATTATTAAATTTGTTTTCTAATTTAAGATTTAAATTTTGAATAATTTGATTTAGATAAGTACCAAAAAGAATCAAGTTCTCAGTAACCGATGATGCATTAGTTATAGCAAAAAGTTAAACAATGAAAAACTAAGTTATTAAAATAGATAGATAAGTTATATTATTAATAAAATGGATCTATTTTGCTAAAGAAAAAACCCAATCAAGTCCAATTTTTCTGTGCATGGACTTGACCACATTCATTGGCGTATTTGCAGATTTTTATTGTCGATTTCGTTAATTAAGAAATCACTTTTTGGAGTCTCTCTCTCAGTCACAGAAAGTCCCATTTTTAATTTTATTTAAAATTCACTAAATTTTCTTTTTTTTAAATTAAGACATAAATTGCAATTTTTACTTGCAAAATTTTTCTTATGAACAAAATTTTCTTTTTTATCCCAAAATTTTTTTAGGATATTGTTCTATGCTATTTAAATGTATCAAAAAATTCCTATTTCAACAAAAAATTGAGTCATTAATTATTTTTCAGATTTGGAAATTAGATTTTATCCATAAACACTGCCTTACTAATTTTTTAGAGTTTTAGTATAGAATAATATTAGTTAATTAATCCTGTTTTATTTCGAATTTAATTTCAATAACCCCTTAAGAAGATAATAAATTGAATATTTACTTTTAAATGGCTCAATCTTTTTAATCCGATTTTGTTAATCTATTAAATTTAAAAAACGATTTATAAATCTATTAAATTAATAAATCTTCTTTCTTATAGAACTAAAATAAAAAATTGATTGGGTTTTGTTTCTTTTTGACATCCCAAAAAGAAACAAAACAAATAACGAATACTCTCTGCTTTTCGCAGATGATCTAGTTGCATTCTTCATTTATAACAAAAAGGGGAACCTAGAAAATAAGAAAATTAAATACACCGTTGAACTAGAATAATGGCTTTTTAAATGGAAAATGAAGATATCAGTTGAAAAAACATGTTCAGTAGTCTTCTCTAGGTACAAAAAACAACTGATAATCTAAAACTGAGACTGATAATCTAAACTTAAAAATGAAAAAAGAGACTGATAATCAGAACTTAAAAATTAATGGAAACAGAATAATGAGCCAAAAAGAAATCAAGTTTCTTTGTTTAATTTGATTCTAAATTAAATTTTAATATATTAGTAGACGAAATTAAAGAACGCTGCAACAAAAGGCAAAACATTATTAAGATATTGTCAGATAAAAAATGGGGTCTTACTCAAAAAACACTAGAAAATTAAATAATAATAATAATAATTTAAGCTACAGCAGGAAACCTGCGGAGCAAGGCTAGACGTAGCCTTTCTATGGTAGCTGTCTGGTTTTTACATACCATAATAGTTACAAAAGCTAATTTATTTGCCGTTATTTCGTTTTTAAATAATTATACAGCTGGTTTTTAAAGCAATTCTTCGATTGCGCGTTGATTAATTCGTCAGGCAGTTCATTCCAACTGTTCACTAGTCTATTTGTCAGAAAAATGTCTCGTTGTTTTGTCTTGGTGAGCTGCTTAGTCATCCTGTGCTGATTACCTCGAATGCCACCGGCTGGACCTTCGCTTCTCAGTGAGTTGCTTTTCAAACTCTGGTTATGCCACACTACCGAGCTAAAATCATTCGTGCTTAAAAAACTCTATAAGGTCGCCTCTATCTCGTCTCACTTTTAAGTTGGTTAGTTCCAACTTGGCTAGTCTTTGTTCGTATTTAAGATGTCTGAGCTCATGAACCAATTTTGTGGCTCGCCGTTATACCCTATCTAGTATGTGTATATCTTTTTTTGAATAAGGGTTCCAAGCAGCAACAGCGTATTCTAAGTGCGGTCTAACGAAAGCCACATACAGTTGCCTGAAAGTGCTGATTGACCAGCACTTGAATACTTGCTTGATTTGTCCTAAAATAATATTGGCTTTGCTTGCAGCTTGGTGGTTCCATTTGAGGTCGCTTGTTACATAGATTCCGAGGTCTCTTTCCACATTGGTTTGTTCCATTGGTACGTTGTTCATTTGAAGGTTGATAAGTGGAAAATGTTTGTTCTTGAGGAACATGAACTTATATTTGTCGCCGTTGAAATCCATTTTCCATTCATCAGCCCATTTAACAAGCCTATCTATGTCAATTTGCAATTGCTGCAAATCGAGGCGGTTCTTGATAATAGTGAGGAGTTTTGTATCGTCCGCAAAGAGCTTTATCAAGCTACTTACTACGCTTGGCATGTCGTTGATAAATATAACAAAGAGCAGCGGACCAAGGACAGATCCTTGTGGGACTCCGTTTAGCACGTCTTTCAAGCCAGAGACATTCTCTCCCAGTACCACCCGTTGCTTTCTGCCTGAGAGAAAGTCTGTAAGGTTTGCCCTGACGCCGTATGCCTCAATTTTCTTAATCAATGCCCTATGAGACACTTTGTCGAATGCTTTGGCAAAATCCATAAAGACTATAGCTGAAGCAAAGCCGCGGTTCAAAGCTTCGGTTACAATGTCGATCGTCTCAAGGAGATTGGTCAAGCAAGATTTCTTAGTTACAAAGCCGTGTTGCTGTTTCGCAATCAAGTTGTACTTGATAAGATGTGCCATCATCGCATCCCTAATAATCCTCTCCATTACTATCTATCCTTAAATTAAAATATAATACTCCCTTCAAAATCGTGCATCATGAATCTTTTAATAAACTTAAATTACTAACAGTCTCAAATCGGCTTTTTTGAGTTGAGTGAGAGATGTGTTGGGACAGGACTGAGTCATTCTATTCCATTGGTTGTAAGACTGGTGGAAGAATACAAAGAAGGTTTTAAATCAAGATTTAACGAATATCCAACTCCATTGTGTAATTGCTACCTTACTATTTCCTCCTTTTTCCTGAAACCTGAACTATGTAAACATGTGCCACATGTAACAATCTATGTCTTCTAAACTTTCATTTTTTTTTATAGCTTATTTAATTTATATTTTTTTTTTATCTCATTTTATTAACTTTAATTTTATTTTGATTTTGATTTTGATTTTTTAATTTATTCTGTAGAAGCCCTAGCTCGGTAAGAAAACAAATTAAAAAAAAACAAAAAAATAAATAATTAAAAGTAAGCATTATTCCACAAAGCATTATTTATTATGAAAAAGATATTTTTTCCTTTTTTTATCATTTATGAAAGCTATTTTTTTTAAATTTCAAAGATTTTTTTCAATATATCTTTCAATTTACGTGGCAAAGCGCCAAAAAATTGACAACATTTCTGACGCCCATATAATTATGGCAGTCCACAAATTTGACCGCCCTTTTAAGTCTGACCGTATTTTTATAGGGAAAAAAATTAAAAATTTTATTTTTTCAAAACAAAAATCTTAATCAAAATGTTTTAAATTTTTTAATATTCAAATAAGAAAATAACTTTATTTTTTACTAAATAAACCATGAAATGTTTCAAGATAAAAAAAATCTTTATCTAAAAATTTAAAAATTCAAGCAGTATTTAAATAAATTTATATTTACTGGAAAAGGTACCATCTAAAAACAACATTCATCAAAAAAAAACATCCGGTTAAATAAAATGATGGGATTTTATTTACATCTAAAAGGATGTTAAATAAAAATCAAATGACATAATGTGAACAAATTATGTCTTTTAAGATAAATTTGGTTCTTCACACCAGATTTTGTTTTTTAACCTCTTTGCTGAGCTCCATGTTACTGTTGGTCGTCCTAAAGATGTCCATTAAAGGACTCTTTTAGGTATTCGTGTTTCTTTCATTCTAAGTACATACCCAAGCCATCACAGTTTTAAAAAAAAACGAAAAATCAAAAGTATCTTTTTTAATAAATTTCAATAAATTATTTGATAGCTTTTCCGGTTTTCTTTTTTACAAATTGAAAAATTAGGTCTAGTCAAAACATAAGTGTTATCAACTGATAACTTAGCATGTTAACAATGGGTACCAAACAGGTTTTGTGATAAGTCTGGTAACAATTTTATTAAATAATTTTTTTAATTTTTATCTTGGAAATCATGTAAATTTTTTTTATCATTTTGATGCTTTATCAAAAATTTAAAAATTTTTCTTTTTTTTACACTTTTTTCTATTAATTATCCCCGCTTTAATAAGATGACAAAGTTTTTTTTTTAGTTTTTTTGACTGACTTGAGCTACACGGAATTGGATTTTGGCAATTAGAAAAACAAAATGAATTTTATTAAAAAGTCAAAATTTCATACAACAAATATCATTTTTTATTAAATTGCATTCAACAGCTAATTTTAAATCTAAAACGAAGTTTTCAGAAATCAAAAATTATTAATTAGCTTGATTATTTTAAATTGAGTGTTTAATTAAAAAGAACCAATGATTAAAAAATTTTCTTATTCTTATTCGCCAATGCGACTAAGATCACGTTTATTTATTTATTATTTATTTGTATATCTTCATCAGATTTAAAAAATAAAAAATAAAAAATATTAAAAAAAATCAAAATAAGGTTAAATAGAATAAAATAAGAATAAAAAATAAGAAAAAAAATAAAGTAAAAATAACATAAGTAAAAAAATAGAGAAATATTAAAATTAAAATTAAATAATTTAAGATAGAGAGTAACAGAATACATTTTTTAAATATCTGATGGTTCAGGAAAAAAAGAAGAAATAATAGACTGTCAGTAGTTTAAGTTTTTTATATGCCTCATGATGTAATATGTTGGAGGGAGTATCATAACTTAATTTTAGTATAGAACGAATCGCTGAATTTTGGATTACTTCCAAACTTTTTATATTAGTTTCTGAAAGAGAGTTAAGACAAGGGAAATTAAAATTTAGAATAGATCCCATAAGAAATGATTTAATCCAATAAATTAAATAGGCAGGTATATTTATCTGTATAAGCTTGTAAATTATACCTTCATGCCAAGCCTTCTCGGAGGCTTTGGAAATGTCAAAAAATAAGCAACATACTTTTTCTTTCTATCAAATGATTCGAAAAGTTAATTGATTAATTTTTTCTATATAATTTTTCTTTATTAATTTTCGATAAAAAGTGTCAGTCCCCAATAGTTAAAAGAATGATCAAGATTTTTATCGAAAAAATTTTAAAAAAATTTAAAATTAAAAAGGACATAATAATATTCTGAATTTTACTTTCCGAACTAATTTTCAGAAAATAAAATTTAAAGAATACAGTTAATTCAAAATTTGTATCACAAGATCTTAAATGAACTTAATCAACTAACAGTTTCAATTAGACTTTTTGAGCTGAGTGAGAAACATGACTGAGTCATTTTGTTCGATTGATTGTCGGACTGGTGGAGTGATACAAGATGTCGACTAGCCGAATTCATTGTGTAATTCCCTCATTTCAAACATGCCAACATATAGCACCTGTCATTATTTATTTTAATAAATTTAATTTATCTATTCTCTTTTAAATTTTTTTTAACATATTATATTTTCCTTTATTATACTCTCAATTTTTTTTTTCTTTTTTCTTTTTTTTTTAATTTTATTTTGAAAAATAAATTCGAAATAAAAAGCATAATAAGTTTAGTTTGAAATGACTCAATTTTTTTGAAGGTCCAGTTAATAATTTTGATAGTTTACCGAGTCAATAATGACAAATTTAAATAATTTAAAAAGATTGAAACACCAGAACCCAATATGTGAGTATTTACCGTATGCTGTGTCTAAATGTACCAAAGGATTTTAGATAAGTCTGACAAATATTTAAAAAATATTATCATAGATGCTGTAATTAGAGCGTTCGCTGGGTAAAAGGATAATAAAGTGTCTCTTTCATTTTGTATAATCATTGTTAATTTACATTAATATAAATTTTAAAAAATGTCGTAAAATTATTTTCAAAATATTGAACTCTATTGCAATGGAAAAGTTCTCTAATTTTATAAGAATTAGTTTAACTAAAACTTAAGATGTCAATCAAGGTAGTATTTGCAAAAATTAACTCTAAACTTTAACTGTTTGGATTTTCAAGACGAAATTAAAAAAAATCCTCAGCATTTTTATTGATGGATACTAGAAAAACACTTTCTGTTATGACTCAATAGATTAATAAAGAGACTCAAAAAAAAGCCTTAACATAATTCTGGCGAAATGATTCCTCTTTTAATTTTGTAAATAAAGTTACTCAAAAAAGCTTTAAAAATTTAAAAAAAAAAAAATTCTGACAATCTTCATGTTCACATAATTCTGGAGCCGAAACCGAAAGTTTGTTTTATTGAATTAAAATAGTAATTTTTCCATCCTTCTTCTGTGTTCTCCAAAAAATTCTGCGGTATTCCAGTCTGATTAAGCGTCAACAGGGTGTAATCTTCTTTCTCGTTGAATTCCAATGTCACAACCGAATAATGCTCATCAGTCCAGCGTTTGTTTTTCCAATTCATCACTATTTTTTTGTTAGGCACCTGTGATACATTTAATTTGAAGTTTTTTTTTAATTGAGCACAAATATATTTCACTTACCAATTCCACAAAACTTCCTGTCACATTCGAATCGAATAGCGAAAATTTTCCTCCTTTTTCCGGCTCATAGACAACATTTGATGAACGTGCAAAAGCTCTAACCATCTAAGTATACAATAAAGTAAAACTTAGCCCTACTATTTAGCTTAATTACCTCAATGTTTGTAAATACGTCATACAATTCGCTAACTCGGCATTTAAAATCTTCAGTTAGAGACAATTTTTTAGTCAGTATTTTAGCAGAGCCATTTATTTCCTGATTTAGCTTTTCTGAGGCAGGTTTTTCGGCCGATTTGGCTCCCTGTGAATTTGATTGAGTTGAAGCAAGATTTTTCAAATTACTGCTGCTGTCTTTAGTGGGCAAAATAAGTCCTTGCGAAAACTCTTTTCAAATTGTCAAAAAATTATTTAAATTTAATCTTATTTGTTTATTTTTAATCACCTTCTCTCAGCAGAGTAATATACTTGGCAAGTTGCTGCCGTATTTTTTCAGTTCCCTGGCGATACATGAACTCCTTTAACTTTGGCTGCTTATTGTCGTTGGTCATGCTAACGTTTACGTCCACATCTTTGGCATCATGTTCCTCGCTTAGATTCGGAATATCAAATTTTCCTTTATAAACAGTTTTATTTTCGCTGTTTTTCAGCGTTCCTTCCCACTCTCCATTTATTACCCATTCGTAGAAAAAGATTAGTTTAGCTTTTCGGTTATTAGCAGTCGCCTCGCCTTCAATTTTGCTTATTTCCTTTATTATGCACGAAACTAAAGCAAACTAATTTAAAATCTTTAAGGAAAAGTGTTCATCTAAAATTTACATTCATCGTTTTCAATTTTTAAACCACTTAAAAGCTCTTTGATCTTGTCCCGTGACCATGGAGTTGCATTTTTCTCGGTCCAATGCCAATTGTTAACATTGGTGGCATCAGCTCGTTCCTCTACAATCCATCTTGGATCACCTTCTCCCCACTTGGCCATCTTATCTTTATTTAGACGGATAGTTCACGAATTTTCTTTTAAAATAAGTTGGGATTTAACTCGAAAATTTTGCTATTATATACTTGCGCGCTTTTATATTTCAAAAAGCATACTATTTAGCTGAAATAATTTATTCTAGAAATTTCTAGAGTATATTTCTCCAAAATGTTTTTTTTTTTTTAAATAACTTAATGCAAAATGGAAAAAAATGTTATCAAAATTTAGCAAATATTTTTTTGTTAAGTCAAAGAATAATCTTTAAATTGGGAGAAAAATGAGTTCCCTATTTTCAGATTTTATAAGACAACTAGACAGTCGTGGTGCAGAAAAATTCGAGGCGCACTTTTGTGAATTTTGAACTGAATTTGGATGGTGACCGCGTTTTAGTCTTGGATTTTTTATGTTCATTTTAAAATAAATTTTAAAAAATAATTATTTTTTCGGTTAAATATTCACAAAATTTAGCTACTCAAAATCAAGTTGAAGGATATTGGGAGTATTGAAAGTTATGCAACTTTAAAGCCTGAATTTTTACGTAACTAGACTGAGTAAAATGCGCAAATTAAAGCATCAAAATTTCGAGAGAATAATTTATTAAAATTTTCAAAATTTGAATAAACCTCGTTGAAAAAATTGATCTCTAGTACTTTAAATTCTAGGAGTCTCCAATTGTTGTTCAAAACGCAAGTTATCTTTCACTTTAAATTCAAACTAGATAATTTTAAACAATTGATGCAATTAGTCACATTGCTCTAATAATTTCAAAATTACTTTCAGACATTATTCGAAAATATTTAAGACGAAATTTAGTTTTAATCAGCTGTGAGTTTAAAATATATTGTTTTCAAAGATAATTTAAAAGCGTAATTTAAAAAGATGCTTTCATTTTACTCTTTGTATTTTTAATCAATTTTTGTCTGTCTATGAAAAAAAAATCTAAAAAAATTTTAGGCCTCGAAGACTTTGCCTCCTTTAAAGATATTTCAACTTTTTTCAATGGGTTCGGTATAACTTTTTACTATATTTAGACCATAGTTTATATTCTATCCTATAGTAAATATTTTGTTGTTGAGATCTATCGCAAATTTTTGTATTATTGGCCTTTATTTTGATGAACCACTCTACTTGGACATCTTGAAAATATCTTGGTAAAATTTATTTCTACAAAAAGTTTCATTTTTATCTTATCTTGGCCTCTAATCAATTTAAAAGATTATTTTTAATTTAAGAATTATTTAAAACAGCACGAAAATTATTTTTTTATTCAAAATTTAATTTAGAAATTCAAGAAAAAAAAGTTCGATGTAAGAGTTGATGGGTCCAGTGCAACCAAATCAACAATAGAATATTTATTTTGAAAATTAAAAAAATGTCCACATCCGTACATCAATACAGAGGCCTCAATGCACAATCTACAGACAATGAAGAAGAAGATTATCCGCCTCAATTTACCACATTTACTCATGAAGTCGAAAAATGTAATTTTAGAAAGTTTATTAATGACGAAATTTATCTTTTATTTTTTTCCTAGCAAAATGGAGTCATATAGACGATTTAGATGAATTTTTTGCTCGTGTCTATCATTACCACCAAAACCATGGCATGCCGTCGCTGATCTTAACCGAATTTCTAAATCTTTTTCAAATAATTTTCTTGGCATTCTTCAGCGTTTTTATGCTTGAATGTGTGAACTACAGTGTTTTGTTCCAAAGCCAGCATGTAATTAGTGATAAAAAAAATAATACGTTTGTAGAAAAAAGGTCTTTACATGACGTAATATATCCTCTCAACCAATGTGCCAACAAGTAATCTTTAACACTTTTACCACGCAGAAGCTTATTTTCTTCCACTAATAGTGTTGACTTCAAATTATGGTTTGCTATAGTTATTGTTTTAATATTTTGGATCTTTCGATTAATAAAAGCAATCTACAATATTGCTCGATATGCCGAAATTAGGTCTTTCTATATTTCAGCTTTGAATATACATACGGTTAGTAAATTTCATCAGATTAGAATTTAATTTTTTTAAATTAAAACCAAACTAGTGTAAAATCCCAAGTCATAAAAGTAGAACATTTTTTTTAAAAATCTGAACAGGGTAAATTTTTTCAACTAAATAATTAGAAATTTTTCGATCAAATAATTTGAATTAGCAAAATTTTTTCACAGTAGTAAATTGTTTTTTATTTTTTTTTCGGGGCTAATAAATTTAAAACTTATTTTTTTTTAAACATTTTAAAAATATAATGATTTTTTGCTTTTTGATTTTTTCAATAATTTCCGTAAAACATTGTCAATTTTTGAAAATTTAAAAAAGTCAAAAATCAAAAATTTGCTAGATTTTTCGTAAATTTTTTCGTAAACAAAGATGTACAAAAAATTTAAGAAGTCTTTTGAGTTAGTTAATTATAAAATGTAAATTTGATGCATTCGTTTTGATCTATTTATATGATTAAGATTTTTGTAAATTATATCCCCTATTATTCACTAGCTTATAAACGATCATTATTATTATTATGAGAGCTTAAGTATAACTCAAAAGACGTCAAAGCTCTTAAATTTTTACGACATTTTTGTTTGTGCAAAAATTTAGGTAAAATCTGGTAAATTTATGATTTTTGACTTTTTTAAATCATCACAATATTTTACGTAAATTATTGTTCAAAACAAAAATGCGACATCACTGCTTATATGGTGAAAGAAATTAGACAAAAAATTATAGAAAAATTTTACTTAGATATTTATTTTAAATTTAAGTCTTTAAAAAAGTTTAAAAAAATTAATTCAAATTAACATGAAAAATTTATCTGTTATTAATTTCTAAGATGCTTTAAAATTAATCTGAGATAATGGCTTTTCACTCATGACTAATGACTTGAGACTTTTACACAATTCTGGTTAAAACTTAAAATTAATTTATTTTCTCTAAAGAACGATTTGCCGAACATAACATGGAATGAGGTTCTGGAAAAGCTTCTTCAAATGCAAAAAAAACACCATTTATGCATTCATAAGCAAGATTTGACTGAATTAGACATATATAACCGTATTCTTCGATTTAGAAATTATTTAGTAGCCATGGTGAACCAGGGAATTTTACCACCAAAAATTGATGTACCTATTTTCGGGCAACTGTATTTTATTCATTATTTTATTTAACTAATTTAATATTTATTTTTGAAGAGTTTTGCTAACCACTGGCTTCAAATATAATTTTGAATTTTTATTTTTTTGTAAATTAATTTTTTCAATACAAAACTAACCAAAAATTGATATTTTTTTCTAAATAGGGGGACCATTTGCACCTTTTCAGAATTGTTATCAACTAAGACATGAATACAAAGTTTACAGTAAACGAGCCGAGCTTACCGCCGAGTAAATTAATTAATTATATTTATTTTAGACAATTTTTTATTTTCTCTTATCATTTAGATTATCCAAATCAATATTGTTGCTCGGAATTCTTAATTTAATCTTATCCCCGATAATATTTGTTTGGCAATTACTTCAATTTTTGTATAATTATACTGATGTAATTTTTTTTTTTTTTTTTTTTAATATTAAAAAATTTTTTAGTTGATTAAACGCGATCCAAGTGTGCTCGGATCGAGGAGATGGAGCAACTATGGTCGATTGTATTTCCGACATTTTAACGAGCTTGATCATGAACTAGATGCACGATTGTCCAAAGCCTATAGACCAGCAATGAATTATCTAAGTTCATTTATATCAAAATTTCTGTCTGTTTTGGCCAAGTTTTTTGTTTTGACATGCGGAACCATATTTGCAGTTCTAGTTCTTTTGACAATATATGACGAAGATGTCATTAATATTGAACATTTACTTACTATAATATCTGTGACAGGTGCGATAGCAGGAATAGCTCGATCTCTTATACCTGATGAGGTACTTTTAATACGGCTAAATTAAACAAAAAATTAGACCCATTTTTTTAGAATTTTGTTTTTTTCACCGATCAAATGATGTTCCAAGTATTAGCCCATGTTCACTATATGCCAGATTCATGGAAAGAACATGCAAATTCTTACATTGTCCGAGATGAATTTGTTAAATTATTTCAATATAAATTTGTAGGCTTAAATTTTGAATTTTTTTCCTCTTTAAAATTAATTAATTCTAGGTTTATCTTCTCGAAGAGCTATTAAGTCCAATAATTACGCCTTTTATATTAATATTTTGGCTTAGACCAAGGGCTGTAAATTTGGTCGACTTTTTGCGTAACTTTACAGTTGATGTGGTTGGAGTTGGTGACGTATGCAGCTTTGCGCAAATGGATACAAAAAGACACGGTAATCCAAGATGGCTGTCCAAGACAAACCCGAAAAAATCACATCAAGCTCGAAACGGGAAAACCGAACTGTCACTAATACACTTTGTTCATACTAATCCCAAATGGAAACTGCCTGCAGAATCCCTTGCTTTTATTGACCAGCTTAAAGATCAAGCAATTAAAGAATCAAGTACTATAGAACAAAGCATCAGCAAAAGCATCAACGATCCAAAGACAGCCGACTCCATTACTGAAGAAAAAATGGAACAATCTCTAACCAAATCAATTTATCATTTACAATCTCTTGTTTACAATCCGAACTTGCCATCAAATTTAATAAGTAAATTTTTTTACAAGATTTAGTATTCATGGTAAAAAAGTTGAAAAAGATTTCTTATTAATTTCTTGTATTCTTTATCCTATAATTGATTAAAAAGCAGTTTTTTTATTTCATTTAACTTTTGTGAATAAAGGTTAAATGGGAGATCTAGGTAAATGACAGACAAATTAAATTTTTAAAAAAATTTAGCTCATTTTTTATTAAAATAGAAATATCTATCAAATATAAAATATTACTTTAAAAAGGACAAAATAACTAAAAATTTTAGTTAGCATTTTACCCCAAATTAAAAGTAATATCTAGATATAATTTTATTAATAGAAAAAATTTGCTTTTAATTAAAAGATTAATTCGAAAATTCTTTTCTTACCCTGTTAATCTTACATTTTAAATTAAATTTTCAATTCATTTGGTCTTAAAAAGAATCATCGATCAACTCTCAACCGCAGTACGATTTTCAGATGCAATCTTTTGGTCAAATGCCTAGAGGAGGCGTCTCACGCATTGAAGGTCCATTATTTACTAACAAGCAGCAGACACTTCTGTCAATGTAACTTTAAATATCTAATCAAAAAATACTGAATAATATTTTGATTTTTCAAGAGCTCAGGCATCGACTCTACAACTTTCGTCACAAGGCTTACCTTTGATGCCGGGACCAAACATTACTACTGCTCTTGAAAATTCCCTCGATATGTGTTTCAGTGCTTTGTACATTCATGAAGTAAAATTTTATTTGAAATTTTTTATTTGAAATTAACTAAAAATTTTAAGCTCCATCGCAAATATCATCATGGAGATTATATCGACCTGGACAATGTAAAAGAGGAGAACGATGACGACACAGATGGAGAAAATTTATTCGAAATGAATCAGAAAAGACCGTTGTTGCAGAGCGGTGGCAAACACGGTGCATACAGTCAAGAAATAGAGAGTGAAAGTGAGGAGGACAATTCTCACAATTTGACAATGACAAACTACAATGATAACACCTATTTAACCAATAATCGCGGCAATGGACTAAAACTTTCTCATAACCAAAATCAAACCAACAATTTTAACTCAAACAGTCTTAATTTATAAAAATTTGTTTTTAAATATTTAAAAGTTTAAAATGTTTTTACAATGATTAAGTTTTCTACTAAGCTATTTGTCAAAATTATAAAAATTTAAACGATGAAACTTTTTGTTATGTTTTTAAGGCTAAAACGAAATAAATTTTTTCATAGAAGCTGTTTTTTAAATTAAAAGGCAAACTTTTGGCAAATAAAAATCATTTTTTTTATTTGCCAAAATAACATATAGATATTTATATGTTTAGTTTTCATTGACTAAATTAGATAAAATTAACCGAAGTTTTTGTTTATGTACAATTGTAAAGCGATTTGTTCCTTATGTATTCGGTTTTTTACTCTTTGAAATGTATATACATTTATTGTCATTTAAAAACTTTTTTTTTTTAAATTTTTTTCATTCTTTTGTGAATAAACTTAGCTCTAAAATTCATTTTTATCTCTTAAAATCAACCTGTACTAGAAAACGAGTAAACTTACTTTGGTCTATTTTAAAATTACTTTTAAAAAAAAGCTAAAATTTATTTCAAAAATTTAATAACTAATTTATCTATAATATTATACTATAGTAGCCCACATAGCAGAATGGTTTGTGTGTTAGTCATGCAAGCAAAGGATCGAGGGTTCAAAACCCGATGAGGGTGAAAAATGAATTAACCGGTCCTTTACCTTAATCAAATATTGTTTACCATGTAATTTACATATAAACTTTTTATTGAATTTTTTGAAGAAAGCTAGAATAAGGGTAGTGTAAAATTTGGAGCAAAATTTGAAATAGTAGCAGAACAATTTTTATCTAGCTGATTAATAATAAAACAAAAGCATCAATTCTTCAAACTCTTCTTTTCCTGGCTGTAAAGAAATTAGATTAAATTATTCTCTTTCTGTAATGTTCAAGAAATCAATAAATTTAAATTTTATGTGCATAATATTATTCTTTAATAAATAATAATAATAATACTATATATATTGAATATATATAAGCTACAACAAGACTTGCTTGCGGAGGTGGCCTACTAGGAGGTCACCTATGGTAGCTCCTTGCACAAAACACATAGAAAAGTACTGAAAAGAGAATACTATTTGAATTTTAGATCAAGATAAGAGCTAAGATTGCAGATAGAAAAGCTGTAAAAGAAATTTTTATAAATAAATGCTCATGTTCAAGATTGCTGACTAGATCGGAAGGCATCGTATCCGTTCTTAAACTTGTTGACCGAGTCAGCATCTGTAACTGTAGCTGTCAGGGCGTTCCACTCGTTGACTATCCTGTTGGTGAATGTGTTAGCCCGTTGTAGACATTTGGTGGAGGCTTGGCCGGGCAATCTTCTTGCATGACCTCTGATACCTCTGGCGAGTCCGGGTTGGGATAGTGAACTTGCGGGAACCGGGGGCTTCAACCTTTATTTTAAGTTTTTTCTTTGTATAATTTTTTATCATTCTAAAAATTATTACAAATTTTTATCATTCGAAACATTTTTCACAAATTTTTTTACTTGTTTTTCGTAATTTCTTTACTCCAAATGGTTTTAGATGAATTAATTCCACAATTCAAATTAAAAATTTTCCTCAATTTTTTATTAAATATTTAGATTTTAAAGTTGTAGGCCAAACCATCAAAATTAACCAGAGCGATAGTTCTTTTGATGGTTAAAAAATTTAAATTTTTTTTGAGAAACATTTTAAAGTGGATTGTAAACCTATCTAACTATTTTAAAATTTTCAATATTTTCTATCTATTTCATTAAAAATTATGGGTATCTACTTATCCTAAATAAAATTAGGAATAAAAGCTTGGAGGGGTAATTAAGACTGACCAAGCAAAATAAATTGTAAATTGTAAATATTTTTTTAAAAATAAATTAAGACCAGGCAAATAATGTCTTTGATTTGAATTTTAAAATAACATGAATAATTTTAATGAGGAAATTGGACCAACAAGCTATGCTTCATGTCAGATAAATGAGATCAAACTTTCTTCTACTAAGTAGAAATACTCCAAGAAATTTCTTTAAAGCTAAAACGATAAATTTATCAAAATATTAAAATTATAATTTTAATTTTTTCATTCTTAAATTTTTGTTTTTGTTCTAAAATTCAAAATACCCATTCAAACATTTCATTTGAAAATATTACAAGGATTTTTATTCAAATGAATGCTATTTTTAATAGTAAGTTTTGTTAGTAAAATACAATAAACATATTTTATTTTACTAAGAAAGCGGAAGTTTTTAAAATACTTATATTCGGTGGAAATAAGATTTAAAATTTTTATTCAATTGAATTTTTTTTGAGTTTTCTAATTGAAATTTACTAATTTATATTTTTGTTCAAAATTATTTCATGAAAAAGATTTATCTCAAAAATTTTAATTTTTTAACTGAATAAAAATAGTTATTTATTACTTAAGAATTAAATTTTTACTGCATTAAAATTTAATTGTTGTCAAATCCTTTCTAAATTTAGATTTTTAAATTTTGTTGTTTTTTTTAGAAATCTGAAAGCAAAAAAAAAACGCTTTGTCTAAAAATATTTATTATGTATTTTTAAATTTAGAATATTTTTACCATGTCTAATTTTCACGTTAAGGAAGTCAATTTTCAAAATTATGAATTGATTTCAGAGGTTCAAGATGTTTTCAAGACTTGTTATTATCATTTAGTTATTGATAGAACAATCTTTGCCTTGAAATCAAAATTTAAAAGACCTTTTTGTTTGTTAAATTTATTTCTTGTATCATTTTTGGTATCGAAAGGCATAAAAATTATTCTCGATCAAAATTTTCTAATTATTTTCACGAGTTCATTTTTATTTTTCTCACTTTGTTTAATATTGTTCACAGTTCAATTTATGTATTTTTGTTGGGTCCCATGGATCCAAGAAATTCTCGATTCAGATTTATCATTTCAGCATGCAAATAAAACCTATAATAAAGATAAAAATGTTTTTTTTACTGCTATTAATTCTTCGAATTCATTAGTTGGCTGCGCAGGACTTTTGATAGACAACGAAAAAAACATTTTCACCGATTCTATTGTTCCAACACTCAAAGAAAATGAAGCTCTTTTGATCCGAGTATGCACTTTGCCTAAATACCAAAAGAATGGAATTGCCAAAGCATGTATTTCCAAATGTATTGAATTCGCTAAGAAGAAAAATGTAAAAGTTATTAAGCTCGTCTCGACTTCTCATCAAATTGGATCAATAAAACTCTATAAATCATTTGGGTTTACAGTTGAAAAGATCGAGCCATATAATAAATTTTTTGAATTTGATACTTATTTAATGAATTTAATTTTAGAATAATATATGATATAAGAAAAATAATATTTGCTTAATCTTTTTCAAATTATTTGCTAAAAATAAATTAAAAAATAAAAATTAAAACCATTGTAAAAAGTTCTTGATTAATGCTTTTATTCAAGTTTTTTTGTATTTTTTTGTATCATGAACAAATGAAAAAATAATTTTAATGAATGAAATTAGAAAAAAAACAAAATTATATAATAAACTATGTTAAGTAAAGTGTTAAAAACTATTTCAACTAAAGTTGTAAAATAGCACAAAATTAAAAAATTTAAAAAAAATAATTCTCTAAATACTCTTATTTTTCATTTGTAGCTTCAAAATATTCCTTTGATTTAGATGGGTCGGCCTTCATTGTTTTTTTGCCTGGTTTCCAGTTAGCTGGACAAACTTCACCATGAACATCAGTAAATTGAAAAGCCTGAACCAATCTGAGAGTTTCATCAACCGATCGACCGACTGGTAAATCATTGATGGTTATTTGACGCAAATTTCCACTTCCATCAATCAAAAACAATCCTCGAAAAGCAACACCTTCATCTTCTTTCAGAACACCGTATCTCTTAGAGATGTCTTGAGTCTTGTCAGCCAAAATCGGAATGTTCATTTTTCCTAAGCCACCTTGCTTTCTTGGTGTATTGATCCTTTTATTTTAAAATAATTACCTTTTGGTTTTGTTTTAATTAATTTTTTTTTAAATTACCATGCTAAATGTGAAAATTCGGAATCTGTGCTAGCTGTCACAACTTCACAACCTATTGATCTGAATTCTTCAACTCGGTCTGAAAAGCTGATAATTTCAGTTGGACATACGAATGTGCTTTTTAGAAAAAAAATGATAAAATTTATTTTTTTAAAAGAAAATTAAACTTACAAATCAGAAGGATAAAAGAATAACACAAGATATTTTCCTTTATAATCATCCAAAGAAATTTCCTTGAATTGTCCATCAACTACCGCAGTAGCTTTGAAATATGGAGCTGGTTTTCCTATTTGAGTTTGAGCCATTTTTTGATTTTTTTTGAAACTTTGTTTAAAAAAAATATTTGAAATTCTTACTTTTATATGAAAGTTTTATATGAAAACTGAAATATTACTCTAAAAATTTTCCTAGGTAATAGTGACAAAGTAATTTTAATAATTTGGGTTAATTATAAATCTTATATTCGAAAATTTTTTCACACAAATTTTGCAGAAATAAAAAAATTAATTTTTATAATGACTAAGCTAAATAGCTATGCTAAAAATAAACAAAATTTTATCATTTTTCTGATTATTTTTTATTTTATTTTTTTTCTATTCTACTCTAAAAAATTCTCAAATTAAATTCTAAATACTGAATCACATATTTTTCGTTGGATATGGGTGTATCTATGCAATTGACGCTTAGAATTAAGCAATTAAGCAATTATTCTAAAAAATACTTTTCAAACAAAAACCAAGTAAAGAAAAGGTGCGAGTCACGTTAGGACCCCTGTCTATTAGTAGAGCTAAAGACAACATTCGCATTCGGCACAAAGTATTGATCTATTTTAAGCAAAATTCCATAAATTTTTGGATTAAAATTTTCCCAAATAACAGGACATTCAAGGTTAAAGTTTTCAAAAGTTCCTATAAGAGCTGGTGTCCTATGGGGATCTATCCGAAGCCCACTTCTTTTCAGCGTTCTATAATTGACACATTTAAACATTATCAAATAAATTAAATTTACTCGCTCCTTTTCACCGATGACCTCACAGCTTTTTTCATTTTTTAAAGAAGTCAAAACATTGAAATGATCAGGTAAAAATTAAAAATTATTAGTTAGATTCATTATAAATGCTTAGTTATAATGTTTTTAATTAGATTATGTTTAAAATTCAGATCAATTTTTAAAATTTCAAAAAGGCAATTTGAATAATAAAGATGAATTTTTCTTCAAAATTTTAATAGTAAATCAATCAATCGTGAAAAAAAAAGTTTAAAAAATCACAATACAACAATTTGCACCATTATACAATGTCTAATTATTTAAAATTTTAAAATTACATTAATCTGAAAATTTTATCCAAACCAATATTCTTTTGGTGTATATTTTATTTTGATGCAAAATTAACAATTCGAAATCAAATAAAAAATGTTATCATTTTGTTTTTTTCATTTTTTTTATTTTAATTTAGGTTAATTTTTTTAAGTGATATAAAAATACAGATTTGTTCAAAGTCCCAAATTAAAGTCCAAGTCATTAAAAAAAAAGTAACCACCTGGGACGGCAAAAAAATCATTTTTCCGCAACAATGATAACCCGGAACGAAAGAAATTTCATTTGCCCTTGATTCTTTAATGGATTTTCGATGCTTTTTAATTTGGCTCAGTTTAATTTTTAAAAAATTTAAAATAAAAAATAATCAAAATAAAAATAATAGAAAGCAAAAGTTTTTTTTATTTTTTTTTGTAAATTTTAATATCAAAAAACTAGATAATTTTTTTTACTATTTGGATTTTTATTATCTTTATTTTTTTGATTATTATAATTTTATATCTTTAATTAATTTTTTTTTAAATCACCTCATAAAAATTCAATCAAAATTGAGAGGAATTTTTATTAAAATTAAAAATTTTCACCTTAAAGCTTTATTAAAAAGGAAATATTTTTTTAACACAATTCAAGCCTTCTTAATTAATCCTTCACTTAGTACAAAATTTCAAAAAACATAAAAAGAAAAAAAAACTTGCCAATTATAGAATCTTTTAGAATTTCGCTATACAGTAATGATTTGACACGTGGATTTTTCGTAAATTTATGTTCGTAAAATTTTTCGATATTTTACGTAAATTTTCGTATTAAATTATTGAATTTTTTGCAAAAGACATTTTTAAAATAGATCTAAAAAATTTATCTTTTGGTTTTTAAACTATTCGTCTATTTTTAGGTCAAACAATGTCTTTAAAAAGCATTTTTTCATGAAATAAAATTAATTTACAAAACCATTTTTTACAAATAAAAAAGCCAAAATTAACGTAAATTTTCGTAAATTTTTTTTTGAGTGAAAATTTACCAAAATTTACAAGCTCGAAAAAAAAAAGATTTTTTGCCATTTTTGGCCAAAGAAGATTTACTTAAATTTACGTAAAATACCCAAAAATTTCGCAAAATTACGTAAGGAAAGAGTTAGTTTTATTAAAAATTTTTTTTATAAATATTAAGTTTTCCTAAATAAACATATGAAAAAATTGAGTCAGAGTACGAATGGTACTATCTTAATTGTGTTGGCATACAATTTAAGGTCAAACTCACTAGTCAATTCCATAGAAAATAGAACTTTCCTTCAAACTAAACACAAAAAATTTTAACTTTTTCTTTATTTGCATAAAATATGTTTTTAATTTTATTTTTAAATATAATTTTATCTGAAGTAGCATTGGCTCGATCAGAATTATTTACAAATAAAAAAATAATCATTGTGATGAAAATTAAATATACGAATCATAAACCCAAATCTTAACAATTTGTTCGATAATGGTAATGATAGTAATGTCACTCCGTGATCTGCTCACATTCTTTTTATCAAATTTCTTTGGTCTGTTAGGACAACTTTTGGTGGTCCGAAAATACCCACAAATTTCAATAAGAGTGAAGCTTGTTACTGTTTTGCTTTTTAACAGTTCTGCAAAAAGGAACTTAGTAAGGGACATCGAAGAATCCATCTTTTTGTGATCAAAAAAAGTACAAGGAATCCATCTTTTGTTATTCATCCCAAATTTTATCGATTTTTTGTAATATATTTTTATTACTTTAATAATTTCGCAAAATCTTTTATTTCTGAATTAAGATCAATATCAAAAAACATGAAGACGTATTTTTTTAAGATATCTTTAATTCTTGTCAAGCCAATTTTCAGTTGCTTTCTTTTGCTATCGGAAAAAAATCTTTTCTTTCTAACCCTGCGACAAACGTTTAAAAAATTCAAATAAATTATTGCGAATTTTGAAATATTTGTGTATTTAAACATTACACTGATTTAAATAGATAAATTAAATTTCAACCAAAATCCTTAAAAATTTTAATACTATCATTTCAGTTTTCGAGAATTCATTCATTCCAAATTCTTTCTAAGTATGCCAGTTTGTAATTTATTCTGGAAAAATTCATAAATAGTAGTAGTAGTGGTAGTAATTTGCTGCGTGGAAACCCACAGCTGGAACGTGGGCCAGAGCCCCCAAAACTCGCCTAACTGTAACAGCCAGAGTACCTGTAATGTTATGAGCCTCTGAGCCTGGGCATCATAACTTTTGAGCCTGTCCTCTTAACCAATTTTCTCGACTGCCCTTAATAACCGTTCCAATAAATAAGATACCATATTATATAAAGCCATATGAATAAAAAAAAATGTATCTTGTGCTGATTTTTGAATTTTGAAACACCATTAACCAAGCTTTTTCCAGAAAATATTTCCAGAATTGCCTCGATGTTTAACTTCAACACAACAAATGCTGTATTTTTTTCTGTGACTTGACAATCTTGATAACTTTTTTGAAAAAATGAAAAAAAACTGGGAAAATTATACATTTTGGATTTATTTTACTTGATGTTAACTTTTAGAAGTGAACAACTTCTTGCAGGCTCACATTGAACTCAAATTTTTCCTCGAAATATCTATAAAATTGACATTCTACTAAGTAATGCGGTAAGATCAGAGAATGGCCTAAAGGGTATATTTATGGACACTGTCGAAAACTTTATTTTAACCAAAGAGGATGAAAACAATTTTGAATATTGTATATTATTAGTTTAAATATTTAAACCCTTAAATTTTATTTTGAAAAAATTGAAAATTTATGCTTTATAAAATCAAAGTAAAGAGAAACTTTTAAAGAAAAGGCTACATTCATTTGTTAATCATCTAGTTATTTTGTTAGAACTGAATTATCACTATTTTCCATTTGTAGCTTCAAAATATTCCTTTGATTTAGATGGGTCGGCCTTCATTGTTTTTTTGCCTGGTTTCCAGTTAGCTGGACAAACTTCACCATGAACATCAGTAAATTGAAAAGCCTGAACCAATCTGAGAGTTTCATCAACCGATCGACCGACTGGTAAATCATTGATGGTTATTTGACGCAAATTTCCACTTCCATCAATCAAAAACAATCCTCGAAAAGCAACACCTTCATCTTCTTTCAGAACACCGTATCTCTTTGAGATGTCTTGAGTCTTGTCAGCCAAAATCGGAATGTTCATATCTCCTAGACCACCTCGTTTTCTTGGTGTATTGATCCTTTTTTTAATAAATATTTATTTTTTTTTAATTTTAAAAATGAAAATTTTTTTTATTGCTAAAAATGTTTTCTTCTAATAAGTTATTTTTATTTTTAAATTTATTACCAAGCTAAATGTGAAAATTCGGAATCAGTGCTGGCTGCAATAACTTCACAACCAATTGATCTGAATTCTTCTACTCGATCTGAGAAACTTATAATTTCAGTTGGACATACAAATGTGCTTTTTGGAAAAAAAAATAAAAAAAATAATTTTTGAAAAAATTAGTGATAATTACAAATCAGAGGGATAAAAGAAAAGGACAAGATAATTTCCTTTATATTCATCCAAAGAAATTTCCTTGAATTGTCCATCAACTACCGCAGTAGCTTTGAAATATGGAGCTGGTTTTCCTATTTGAGTTTGAGCCATTCTAGAAATTTCTAATTTTTTGAATTTGTTCTGTAATTATATCTTAAGAAATTATTTGTTTTTTTTTTATTTCAATAGAAAATTGCCTAAATTTTACAACAAAATAGTAAAAATAATAAATGCTTGGCGTTACGATTATTATGTTTTAAAATTTAAATTTCTTTATCAGGTTTTGTTAGTTGGAATTTTCTGTTGTAAATAATGAATCAG
Source organism: Brachionus manjavacas (assembly GCA_019054805.1). Lineage (NCBI taxonomy): Eukaryota > Metazoa > Rotifera > Eurotatoria > Ploima > Brachionidae > Brachionus > Brachionus manjavacas. The sequence continues at coordinate 6,234,595 of JAHQIY010000003.1, read as the reverse complement.
AAAAAAGGTAATAATTAGGTTAAAAAATCAATAAGCCTTTTAATCGATATTATATTGGGCTTTTATTCGATACTTCTTCAATTTAAAATTTAAATTAAAAAACCGGAAAATTCGTGTCTAATTTTTAGTAGTTTAATTATGGTTTTAAAATGATTGTGATTTAACAGTTCCTGCTTTCTAGAATTTGAGTATTTCATAAATTGTTTTCTAAATCCATTATTCGTTTTATCGAATTTCTTATCATTTTTTTTTAAAATAAACTAAAAAAATCAATTTGTTTTTCACTTTTTTTGGACCTATCTCAAAACTCTGGTTTTTAAGTCAGAGTCAAAGCTGAAAGGAGGAAAATTGTGACTCCTCACTCCTTATTCAAAGCAGCAACCCAGAAATTTTTTTTTAGAGACTCTAAAAAGTACTTCAAGCCTTAAGAAAATTTATGGAACGCTTTGCCAAAAAATCTTATGAACACAGCTTTATTCAGCATTTCAAGCAGATTTTGATATTTGAATGAGCAGCTCTCAAGTTATTCGACTTTTAATTTTGGCTGAAAATACTTGTTTGCTACAATTACCACTTCTTGTACTAAATTAGAAAATTTTTAATTATAGTGCATTTGTAACCAGAAATTTTGAAGAATATTTTTTCTAGAAAGGAATTTTTAATTCCTCTTAATATTTGTAATTTATTTATTTTACATACTAATTTTGTTGATAGGATACTTTATTTTTTGATATAAGAGAAATCGAGTCACGTTGAAATAGTTTACTAGCTAATCTAAAAATTCTAACTAACTATAATTAGAAAACATAATTATTTTGAAATTTTTTGAATATTTGAAAATCATTACCAAATTCATAAATTCAAATAATAAAAAAATGAAGAAAATTTTTGCTTGTCTTTCAATACTTTTTTCATTATTTTTCTTATTTTTGGTATACCGGGCATATGTTATTAATCAGCCATGTAAGCATCAGATCAAAATTGTCGAATCCAGTTCCAAATTCCAAATTAATAATGAAATTTTAAACCGCTTCAAAAACAGTTTAAAAATTCAAACTGTCTCTTATGGGCAAAATAACCAAAATTTCTCAGCTTTGAAGGATTTTATTTCTTTTATTCGAGCTGGTATTTTATTGAATATACCAAAATTTTTGAATAATTTTTTTCCCAACAGAATTCAGTGATATCGAAGCTTATAAATATGCTAAATTGGACATTATAAACAAATACAGTCTTCTATTCAAGATTCAAGGCTCTGATTTAACTCTAAAGCCATATCTATTAGCTGCTCACTTTGATGTTGTCCCTGCAGATGGCCAGAACGATAATTGGAAGTTTGATCCATTTTCTGCTGCCTCAGATGAAGGCTTTATTTATGGCCGAGGCACTTTGGATGATAAATCAAGCATGCTGGGTCAACTAGAAGCGTTAAGAATTTTTTTGAAAAGAAATGGTCAACCTAGAAGAACAATTTATCTTGCCTATGGGCATGATGAAGAAGCCTCGGGATACCAAGGCGCTAGGTCGATTGCCAAATTCCTAGGAAACACAACTCTAGAATTTGTACTTGACGAAGGTACTATGATTGTTGAAAAAGTTTTTAAAGGCCTAGATACTCCATTGGCGTATATTGGTAGCGCTGAGAAAGGCTATTTGACTGTAAAATTTTTTGTGAACACTACCGGTGGACACTCTTCAATGCCTGATCCAGAAGAATCTGCCATTTTCATTGTTTCAGATGCGATTTCCAAGTAATTTATCTATTAAAAAATTATTTAAGAATACTTAGTATAGATTAAAGGATGAAAAAAAAAAAACATCCAAGTTTTTTGGGTTATGGACCCGAAACCAGTTTATTGACTAGAATAGCCACTAATTTAGGATTCATAAAAAGAGTCCTCTTATCGAATATCTGGATTTTTAGACCGGCTATCGAATTGTAAAAATAAATTAAATGCATTTTCTCTAATATAATTTTTAATATATTTTCAAGCATTCTGTCAATGAATCCGACTACTGATTCTTTACTGAGAACCACTACTGCAGTTACAATAATTCGCTCAGGTGTCAAGGAAAACGTCCTTCCATCTTATGCTGAATTCTATGTAAATCATAGAATTCATAGTCTTCAATCTTGTAGAGAAGTTTTGGACTACGATTTAGCGGTCATCAATGATAAGCGCATTAGCTATGAAATAATTGACTGCAGTGAACCAACAAAAACTTCTTCAACAGATAGTTTAGGATATTCAATTATTGAACATACTACTTATCAAATATTTCCTGGAGTCTCGGCAGTTCCAGGTCAGCCAAATGTCTTTGAAAAATTTAATATTTTATTAAAATTTATTCGAATTTTAAAAAGGTATAATGATTGCTTTGACAGATTCAAGATTCTATACTAACTTGACTGAGAATATTTATCGATATTTGCCGATCAGACTTTTGAACGAAGATTTAAAAAGGTTTTAATTTTACCAAGCTTTTTTTTCCACAATTTAAAATTTTATCTTTTTTTTCCTAATTGTTGAAGATATCATGGTGTTGATGAGAGAATATCTACGCAAGGCTATGAAGACATGATTAATTTCTATTATTTAATTTATAAAAATACTGATGATGCTCATTTTAATAAAACAATAGAACTTAGAAATGAACTTTAAAAATAAATATTCAAGATTAATATTATTTTTTAATTTTATACCAAATATTGAACCAGAATATAAGGGTCCTACTAAAAGACTGACCCCTAATTTTTTTTTAAAGCAAAAATATTTTTAAAAGCTTTTAAATATCATTCAGTTTGAATTTTTCTCTAATTTTTGAAAATTAAACTAGTTTTTCTCCAAAATTTTTATTTTTGAAAATTTAATATTTTTTTATTTTTAAAAACCTGACCCCCTACTGACCCCAATTTCATACAACTGACCCCAGAAGAGAATTTAACCAGGTTTTTAAAAATGTGCTTAGTTTTTTTTCCAAGAAGTTTTTGAAATATTTTGATTAAAATACAAGACCTTTGTTATCATTGAAATCGAATTTTAAAATTCTTAATACGACATACCATTCGATTAAGAATTTTTTATGATTTTTGACTATTTTTTTTCGTTTTCTTAATATTATTTTTAGCGAAAATACTTGATTTTAAAGAAACCTGACCCTCTATTTAATACGACTTACCCCGAACTGGCACCCATTTTCCTTGAATAGAATTTAACGAGCTTTCTAAAAATGTGCTTAGTTTTTCTTCAGGAAGTATAGAAATTCAAAACAAGGAATTCAAAACTAAGGAAGAAAAAGGAAAATGCTTTGGAGAGCTCTTATCGTAACGTAAATTATTGTAAAAAAAATGTCCAAAAAATTGAAATAATTTGGCACTTTTTAAAAAAAATGAATTTTTTGAATTTTTCAATATTTATTTTCAAAAATATGCCTTAGAAAAAATTTACCATAATTTACGAAAATTTTGGTAAATTATTTTATCAATTTAATAGTAAAATATGATAAAAAGTGGTAAATTTTCAATTTTAACCTTTTTTTAAATGATTTTTTCAATTTTGACATTTATCTGGTGTAAGCAAATTTTTGAAGTCCTTGATAGTATTTAAGTTATCATTTTAATTTAGTGTTTTTTTAAAAAAAAACTTTCAATTCGTTACACATACGCTCAAATAGATTTAGATCGGATGATTTTGGTGGAAACTTAACCTAAATTTTTGAAGGCATATAATCATTAGCTGTGTTTATTTTAAGCCAAAAAAAAACTAAAATACTGAATTTAGAACAAAATTTTTTATTTAAAACCTTTTTTAAGAAATATATAGCACTAATTATCTAAGTAGAACAAAAAAATAAAAATAAAAACAAAATATATTTTTTAAAGACAAAAAAATACTTAATTTATTTTTTTGTGTTTTTCTATCGGACTGATATTCCGTGTTTATTCTTTATTACTTTTTCATTGTTTTCCAATCTACTTTTATTTGCTAATGGCCGCTCGGCTATCTCATCTGTTTCAGACTCTCCACAACTAATGATGCATAATTCCATGATTGCTTGAGTTTCAATTAGCTGTATTGTTAATGCTTTTCTTGTTTCTTTAGGGCCCGACGTTTTTTTTCAAGTGGAAAATTCATTGCTCTTTTGATCAAGGAAAAATCAAGAAAAAACAAGAAAGATAAAATAAATTTCAATTTCATAAAGCAATATTCAATAACGCAATTTTTATTGAACATCATGGGATTAAAATAATTGATTTTGTTTTAAAAGAAAGAAAACTCAAAATGCCTTTATCTTATATTTGAATTTTTGATAATTATCAGTATTGAAAATAAATATAGAAAAAAAAAACGAATTGAAAGTATTTTTGAGAAAGCAGGAAATCCTAAATAAAAATGATGCCTTTAATGCTATCAAGAACTTCAAAAACTTGCTTACACGAGAAAAATGTCAAAATTAGATAAATCATTTAAAAAAGGTTAAAATTGATAATATAAATAAAATTATTATTTATTATAATTAAAATGTTGATAATAAATAAAGTAATAGAATATCAAGGAAGTTGGTCAAACAATTAAAAAATATAAAACTATTTAAGATTTTTTTTAAGTTAAAAATATTAAGAAAAAAATTTTTTTTGCAATTTAAAAATTTAATTTACCACTTTTTACCATATTTTACCATTAAATTGATAAAATTTTACCAAAATTTTCGTAAATTATGGTAAATTTTTTCTAAGACATATTTTTGAAAATAAATATTGAAAAATAAAAAAAATTTATTTTTTTTAAAAGTGCCAAATTATTTCAATTTTTTGGACATTTTTTTTTTACAATAATTTACGTAAAATGATCGGAATTTACCAAATTTTACGTAAAACCTGGTAAATTTACTTTTTTTACTTTAGTAAATTTACGTTAATTTACAATATTTTACGTAAAATTTGGTAAATTTACTATTTTTTAGGTAAATTATCGTAAATTACTAAATCACTGCAATTAATAGAGATCATAGAACTTTTTAATTTATCTCTTCGAGAAGGTAGAGTCCCGAAGCGTGGAATACTTCGAACATTACTATGATTCAAAAAAAGGCCTCTTCTTTACAGGATCCTTTAAATTATTGACCAATTAGTATAACGAGTTGTTTAGGAAAGTTACTGGAACGAATAGTATATAAAATTTTACAATTTTTATGAAAAAAAATTCACTTCTTATCCTGGAGCAATCTGGATTTAGAAAACACCGGCGAACATCAGATAAACTTTTCTTTTTAATTCAAAAAATCATTTAAACCATATTATTTCCTCTTTTTTTCATGAAGCTTCAACTATGTAAACATCTATCACATGTAACAACATTTTTCAATATATGTCTTTTAAACTTTCTTTACATTTTTTAGCTTATTTCCTCTATTTTTATTTTTTTTTAAAATTTATTCTGAAGGAGCTCTAGTTCGGTAAGATAACAAATAAATAAATTGAGTTAACTAAAACAAATGCTCTTAGATCGAACTCAATATTTTCTTTCCACCTAACAATTAGTCAATTGCATGCCCAATATATTTTTTAGAAACTATTCAGGATAGATACAAAAAACTTGCCTTCTCCGAATGTTGCCCTTCAAACTTCTATCAAATAATTGTTTTCAACCATAAACACATATTTTATCAAACTTTAAATTAAAGCTTAATTACTCCTTCCTCTCGTAAACTAAAATTTAATCGTATTCTGATTTAGGTAACTTCTTTGATTTTGTTAAAAAGAAGGTCTTGTGAAGTTCAGTACAAAAGAACAGAACAAAGTATTAAAAAATTAAATAACTTTTTTCTATAAGTCTAAAATTATTTCTGTGAATGCATGATGGTGCAGCATTCAAAGTTGCGTCAAAAGTAAAAGTCTGCTAATGATGTGCAAAATCTCTGCAAAATACACTACGCTTTTTCGGTCTATCTTATCGGCTCTTTTTTAATTTATGTGGTTAGATCATTTTGTTCTTTTAAAAAGAACAGTGTTTCATGAAAAAAACTTAGAGCCAAATAATAATCAAAAATATGTCAAATTTCAATGTACCACTTAAATTTAATTTTTTATTACTGCTCTATCTTTGCAGTAATAAAACTAATATTATTTAATGAATTTTGATTTTCATTATGTTTTTTATTAAATTCAAGTCACTATATTTCGAATTTGAAACAGCGTGGTGTATTATCAAAATGCATCCATGAGTATTTGGTATTTTATCAACAACACTTTTTTAAATGCATCTGAAGATTATTCAATATTTGTAACTGCAGATAGGGAAGAAGTAAAATTAGAGGTAAAAAATTTTTTCAAGTTTCAAAATGTTGTCTACAATCAAAAATCAAGTTATCACGTAGAGAAAATATCAGAATCAGCATGCGATGGCTTAGAAAATGTGATATTTGATTTTCATTTAATGCAGCATTGCGATATTGGAGTTGTGAGTCATTCTGGCTTTGGTATTATGTCAATGTGGAAACGTCCAGATCCATTCAAGGATTTATATGTTTTTACAAAGAAAAACCAGATTACTTTTAAAAAAAGTTATTGGAATAGAAAAAAATTAACATTTTTAAGATATAATAACTTATCAAGTATTTATTTTACTTGAATCCAGATTGTGATTAACTAAACTAGAAATAAAATTAATTAACCATTAAAATTATTTTTTCTTACTTTTTACTATTATTATTAAATAAATGAATTCAATGTGTATATTTCTAACGATAAAAATGTATTTTATATATATTTTAAACATTTATTCTAGAAGAAATGTATTTAAGGAACAAAAGAACAAAGGAACAAAGCAAGGAAATGGATCTATTGGAAATTGGTGCTATATGAGCTGTTAATGTATTTATTAAACGGAAGGCTAAATTCTCATAGATATGTTGATATTCTAGGAAACTTACTTCAATAAATGAACATTTAAATGAACATGTTGAGAATATGAAGCCTTCATATTTCACTAAGACAATGTCCCTTGTCAAGGGGCCCGAAAAGTGGATCAACGGTTCCAAGAGTAAAATACAGAAATTTTATATTGACCATCAAACATTCCAGATTTGAAATTCATTGAAAATTTATGGAGTTGGCTCGATAGAGTCTTTGATTTGGGGCACCTTAAAATAATATAATATCATAGATTTCGTGTAAGTTTTGTTATTTCTGGAAAAATCGTTCCTTTAATAAAGATAAATTTAAATTCTTGATCCGTTTCTTAACTTTTTCATAATAATATAGATAATACGTATAATTTTTTTTATTATTTTTTTTGAAAATTTTAATGATTAAAAATAATACAATTCTTTCATTTGAAAATATATTTGAATCATTTATGCTTCTTCTATAATTAACTAAATTGTTTGTTTGTCTTTTATTGCTATTCGGACAATCATTTAATGATTCTTAAGAATATTAAGGATCAGGTTCTGTAGGAATTATTTATTTTTGTTGAGTCTTGCAATCGATTTATTCTACTTGTTTTCAACAAAAAATAAATTTATTTTGTCAAAAAGAATCTAATTAATTTTCTATTTATCTTTTATTCAACTTTAAATTCCATATCAATAAAATAAACTTAACAAAACTTTTTATTTTTCTAAATAATATTATAAAAAGCAATTATCACTAAAAAAATAATATCATTTGAAATTTTCCGACATAATTTTTTTTCAAAATAATGATAAAATTAAATCCACTACGGATCAGTATTTTAATCTTGTTAGTATCAATATTTTTAGGATTTGTTTACATAGCAGATGATAGCAGTTTGACTTACAATACAATATGCCAAGTAACATGTTACGGAACCTCATTTATAATGGGCAAAGATGAACAGAAACAAAATTTCAGAAGTTTCAATCGTGAAAAGATTTGGGCTATCGGAATGGGTTTTTATGCGGCAGCAAAAGGAGACTGTTCAATATGCTCAAAAAAATACAAAATTTAATCAGTATTATTTAATTTGAATCAAAAAAATGAATTTTGTAAATCAATCAAACTAAATTTATATCTAATTAAAAGATTTTTTTTTTCAAATGAAACGTTTTAATATTTTATTTTAACTAAATTTAGACAAGAATCGAGCGGTTTTATATCCATTTTGAATAATAAATTATAAAATTTTATTATCAAAAGTTTAAAGAAAATATTTGGAAATTTATAATTAAAATCAAAACCTTGATATTAAAAAAATGAACTTATTGTAAAATAAGTATTGTAGTCCACCCTAATTAAAAAACCGATACCCATAAACAAAAATCTATTTAACTAAATAATTTACAAAATTTGTATGTAATGTTTAAAAAAAAGAAAATATTTTTGATGGAATAAAAAATAATTAAAAAAAAATGAAGAAATATTGTAACACTAAAGCGTCCGGTGAAAAAATATTAGAAATTATTGGCTAATTTGAATCAAATAAGATAAAATGGAAATATATTTTTAATTACTAAATGGGATCCTAAGAAATCAATAAAATAACATACAAAATAAAAATTAAGTAACTGCATTAAAAAAATATTGAGACTTAAATTTAACCGGCTTCTTAGTCTTAACATTAAATATAAATGAGTTATCATTTATAATTTGAGCTGAAAACAATATATATATAAATCATTTCTGAAATTTTGCGAAAATTCTTTTTTTTTTAAATATTAAAAGAAAAAAATATTAAAAATTTTTTTTTAACAAAGTAAGTTAAAAAAAGGTATCTCTGAATTAATTATTATTCTTAATTTAAAATGCAAGTTATGTTTTCTATAAGACTCTAAATATTTGTGCACAATTTTATTAGTAAAAATTTCACAGAATTAATAAAAATCCCCAAAAAAATTATACAATAATAAAGTAAATATTGTGTCAATTTTTTTATTTAAAAAAAAAACATAACAAGTAAAAAATACCAAAAAAATTTAATTTTTTCCATTGAATCAATAAAAAAACCTTTTTAGTAAAAGAAAACTTAAAAAAAATCTACAGTCTAATTTTAGTACAGCCATTTGTTCGGGATGATTCGAATGAGTCTCTTCTGATTCTTCTGACTCTTCCGAATTTAAATCGATTATTATTGATCAACTCTTAAACCAAAGCTGATCCTTGAACCGACAATAACATCGACTTATCCCATCTTGTTTGTTCTCTAACTCTCAAAAATTCCCGTTTATCTCACAGCTTTGCACTTTCGATTCCATTTCCTTAAAAATTATCAAAAATTCAGGTAATCTAACTAAATTCAATATTCTTGTCTCTTATCCTTTTGTTAGACTTTTGAAAGACTTTTTGAAATGGAAAAGATTCCGCATCATTAAGAGTTTCATCTTAAGGATTGAGTAATACGCTTTTACTTGATTTGGTCTGATCGATGGATTGCATAAAAATGTTCACTTTTATCAATAAAAACTTAAAGTCATTTAGTTTTTAGATGAGTGCTTAATTTGTTGATAATTAGAAAAAATATTGAGCTTTTAAGATTTTAGTTGCAATTTTTTTTAAAGCTGTAAATTTAATAGATTTGTTATGTTTTCATTTATTTAATTATTTTATTTATAAAATTTTCGGAAAAAAAATAAAGAGATAAAGATATATAATTTTTGTAATAGAGTAGTGAATGTATGGAACATTTTGGATAAAGATGTAATAAATTCACAGTCTTTTTACGTTTTTAAAAACAAAATTGATATGATTGAGCTATTATGATGAGATTTATTATGTCGCCCTCGATCTACCCACACCAACGCCCAGAAAGTTTTGCCACTGAACTGTTGCAACGCATCACAAAGAAGGGCACACGCGTAGCTGATGTGCATGCTTACGCCGCATACAGCCTTCACTTTATGCATATCACAAGTGAATTATATATCGATCGAATGAAGCAAGAAAACATCATTCAACTACACTTCTATTCTAGACTTTAGGCCTTACTAAAACTCGACCGAATCGATTAGATCGGCCGATTTCATATTACCTTTTTAGATAAATAAAAGTATTCGAACCATCAGACTTAAGTCTTCTCGTTTTTTTATCCATCCAAACTAACAACCCAGAACTAAACCATAAAGGATAGAATATCAATTCATAGTCTTTTTACGTTTTTAAAAACAAAATTGATTTGATTGAGCTATTATGATGAGATTAAACCCTCATTTCATGTACCTAGCACATTTTAGCTATTAATTTATTATTTTAATAAAAAAAATAATTATTCTTGCATTAAATATTCTATTTAATGTTTTTAATTTCACTATTAACTTTACCATTTATTTACTAAAATAATAATAAAAAATTAGGATACAAAGAAAAATAGTAAAAAGAATTATGTAAAATCATCAGATCAAAATTTAATCCAATTTTTAATTTTATTTTGGAGACAAAATACTTTACCGAATCGACTAGACCACGATTTAAGTCCATAAATAGATGATTATTCAATTAAATTGAAGAATTGAAGTCTTCGAACTATAACTCATAACATTAATATAAGTCTTTTTCTCCACATTATCAAGTTGATTTCAAAAACAGGTGTTTTTCTGATCAAATTCTTAATGGCTACCATGAAGGAATGTCAAGATATTCCAGCACACCGATCTATTCTGTAATTTCTTCAAAAGAATATCTTGTGTTTCACGTATAATTCTTCCACCATCTCTTAGGATAAAATTACTCTCAACTCTTTCCAATTTTTCTTCAATTAATTTCCAGATAAAATTACTATCACCAATCGGGAGATCTAAGTATTCAAAATTTTGAGTTTGAGGTATCTCAAATCATTAAGAATAAAGATATTTGCCCCCAAATATTCGCCTTTTTGAAAGATTATCAGATTTACTTGGATTAAATTCAATTTTCCGCTTTTGAGCGAATTTTGAACACTTTTCCAAGAGGAGTTGACAATGTCTAAATTTCGTTGCTTGTATTACAATATCATCACAATAACCAATTATAAATAAATGAACTTCATTTATGGATGTACCAAGCTTTAGGTCAGTACATTCATTGAATAGGTTGTTTATCAAATAGTTCATTATTTAATGACAACTTTCATGATTTTGAACACGTCTAGCTTAAGTAGATGTTTTATTTGGTAAAAAAATTTCATTAGAAAAAAATTAAAATTTTTATATAGTAGATTTTAAATTTTATCAGAAAAAATTTTTTGCAAATATTAACTTTATTTAATTTTGTTCAGGTAAAAAAATTTAATAAAACAAATTTGAAACCAAGCTTTAAAAATAAGGATTATTTTATTTTTAAGAACGATAAATGATTATTTTCTTTAATTTAAAGTTCACTTAAGCATTCAATTTGAAAATAGAAGTCTGTAATATCAGGTTTTCAAAGAAAAGCTTGTTACCATCGATTTTTATGACCTAGAAATTTTATGAATAGAATAATTAGAGAAAAATTCAAAGAGTCACACGACTATAAATTAATCAAAAAGTATAGCAGAGAAATTATTTTTTTAAAAAGAAAATTCTCTAGAAATTCTATCTTTTAAATGCACTAAATTCGAGAAGGGGTACATCGTGTCGCTTTGCCTCTAGTTCATATACAGCAAAAAATACCAATTTTATTATAATATAGATAAACGATAGGAGAGAATTTTTATCTAATAAAATATTTTGTCGAATTTTCTTTTGAAAAATGCTAAGTCACTGCATTTTAATCAAATACGAATGAAATATTTCACATTATATTATACATCTTATTATTTAAAAAGATTCTTTTAGATATCTTTAGAATAAAAATTTGGAAAAATGGCTCAAACTCAAATAGGAAAAACAGCTCCATATTTCAAAGCTACTGCGGTAGTTGATGGACAATTCAAGGAAATTTCTTTGGATGATTATAAAGGAAAATATCTCGTTCTTTTCTTTTATCCATTAGATTTGTAAGTTTAATTTTCTTTTAAAAAAATTAATTTTATCATTTTTTTTTCTAAAAAGCACATTCGTATGTCCAACTGAAATTATCAGTTTCTCAGATCGAGTAGAAGAATTCAGATCAATAGGTTGTGAAGTTGTTGCAGCTAGCACTGATTCGGAATTTTCACATTTAGCTTGGTAATTAAAAAAAAAATTAATAAAAACAAAACCAAAAGGTAATTATTTTAAAATAAAAGGATCAATACACCAAGAAAGCAAGGTGGCTTAGGAAAAATGAACATTCCGATTTTGGCTGACAAGACTCAAGACATCTCTAAGAGATACGGTGTTCTGAAAGAAGATGAAGGTGTTGCTTTTCGAGGATTGTTTTTGATTGATGGAAGTGGAAATTTGCGTCAAATAACCATCAATGATTTACCAGTCGGTCGATCGGTTGATGAAACTCTCAGATTGGTTCAGGCTTTTCAATTTACTGATGTTCATGGTGAAGTTTGTCCAGCTAACTGGAAACCAGGCAAAAAAACAATGAAGGCCGACCCATCTAAATCAAAGGAATATTTTGAAGCTACAAATTAAATGACATTTTAAGAAATTAAATTTTTTGATATCTTAATACATTGACTATTTTTTAAAATATTTCTCAAAAGTAGCATATTTAATATTATTTCTTTGTTTCAATAAAACACATAAATCTTAGCCATTTATCATTGTTTAATTTATGTGGTCAATTTTTAATCGAGAGAATGAAGTTTGGAACAAAGTATTTTTGAAAATTAATATCATGAATTTATAAAAAAATTTTAAGTTTTAGAAAAAATTAAAGGTTGAGCAACCATTAAAATTTTTTTTCTTTTTTTAATCGAAATTCTTTTAAGTCGTCGAAATAAATTTCTTAATAAGTGGTTTTTGGAAATTTAATTGCTTACAACTTACAACCGCTTCTTTAAAACCTATGTTTTTAATTTATTTAAGCTTTATAACCAAAACCTTCATATTATAAATTTTAACTCCTAACCTTTTTTTCACCATGTTGGACATTTTCTTTGAAGATTCAAGACCGTCTTTTTTAGTTGTTCTTTTCTTAATTTTTAAAGAAAATTTTGATTTAATTCAAGAATGTTTAATTTTTACTTCAACTTATTTTTCTATGGAAGGAGACAGTGAACGTGTGCTTTTAATTTTTTTTTTTCGAACATATTCCAGTGACCAAACTTGCTATAAATTTTTTAATTTACTAAAAGATTAACAAAAAAGAAAAACCCTTATGTAAAAAAAACTTTTACTTTTAAAGATGGTAATGATTTTTTTGATTAAGAAATTTTTAAAACACTTCGAATTTTTTCAGTCCTCTTTTTTTCAAAAAAAATAATTCGTTTCAAAAACAAGCTTTTTTATTATTATTTGTTAAAGTTTTTCATAATTTGTTCTTTTCAAGAAAAAAAATTTCGCTTTTAAAATTTAAAACAAAAACCATACTATGAGTGAAAAATCTAAGAATCCTAACCGAGTGCTCCCTAAAAAATCCAACAAAAAATTCAAAAGAAAAAGTAGAGATTGATAAGGATATTTTTCATATTTAATAAAAACAAAAAAATGTGATTTGTCTTTTTTATTTTTAAAATGAATCGATAGTTTTTTTTACTTTGTACGACGGAAAGATACCTTCTTTCAGAGTTCGCAAATTTTTCCCTTTTGAATATCCATCCCAGTGATTTCCAGCAATTCCAACAAGATCACCTTTTCTCAGTTCTATTTCCCCTAACATAGGATTCGGTATATGATCCAATACTGCTATCATATTTTGTCTTAATTGACCACCAAAATAATAAATATCGTCCAACGATTTAAAACGCCAAGAGCCATCTGGATACCGAGTTTGTTGAATTTCATATGCCATGCGACACACTTGAGAAGATAGGGTGCACACTAAAAAATCACATTGCGACAAAAAATAAGTATCTAAAATGATCCCTTGTGCTGATTCTGGTGAGTATCGGTTGTTTAGGGAGGCCGTTTGTGCATTTAATTCATCCATAATAAAATTGTATTCCTGATACCTAAATAATTTTTTTTTTGAAATAAACAAGCTAAAGATAATTTAAAAAAAAAAACTTTTCTTTTGCTTCTTTAATTACTGATAAATCGTCGGTGGCCAAATAGACAACTCGTAGATGTTTTTTTGATTTTTCCAAGTCGACCAAGTCAAAAAATTCTTTAACATGGTTCATGTACTCGTTTAGGTCATGAAATGATGCCTCAGTGCCAAGTTTATCCGTTCTCCTCACGTGAACTCTACATCCAAGCGAAACAGTTTAATCAAATTAAATTTAATTAACTTTTAAATTTACCCTACACAAGGTGTTCGAAACCCTGATTTTTTTTGTCTATCTTCAACAATTTTGGCAAATTTTTGATTAAATCGCATTAGATAGGATAAAATTTGACCTGCCCACCAAACAAAAGGATCCCCATGAAATCTACTTAACGAGTCCGAGTATTTTTTTGGAACACTCAATGGTAAAAATTCAGGTTTTTGTGAAATCATATCTATAATTGGCAAACGTATCACATTAGCTGTTTCGTATTGATTTCCTTTAATTTTAGAAAAAATTTTTTATTTTTAATAATTTCAAAATAATTTATTTAAATGATATATTTGTTTATTAAAAAAAATACCATTCCATTCTACACCATATTCATTTATTTTAATGCATTTTTCACTTAGTGGCCTAAAATATGCTTCAAAGCCATTGGAATTGTAGCGCCATCCAGCTGAGTCAAGTATTAAAGTTCGATTCAAAAAGTAAGAAGTAATAAAACAATACATAACGTGGTGCATTTGGCATCCAAAACCACATGATTTATTTAATTCACAAATAGCTTTTTTTTGTTTGTCGCACTCACTTGGGTTTTGTAGTTGGTCAAACTCTTTTCGAAGTTTTAGTGCCAAAAATTCAGATTCCATTCTACGCCATTCTCCTAAATTATCACTATTCGATAAATTTCCCATTTGAATGAGCAAAAAACTTAAAATTATACAAGTAAATTTTGAATAAAATTTATTTGATCTTCTATACTTAATTCGATCCTGAAAATTTTGCTTAATAAGTGAAATTTTTTTGCTCAACAACGATTCATTTTTTAACGTTACAAGATTAAAATTCACAAAGTAAGATAGGTCTTTAATATCATCGAATATTTTGCGCCTGAGGCCTTCAAACTTTTCACTTGGATCTTTATTCAAAAAATTGAAATTTTTTTTTTTTTTTGTTAAAAAAACTTACATCGATCTGAATTTATCAAATTGATTCCATCGCTTTTTTTATTTAAAAATTTTGCTTGATTTCTAAAAATTAATTTGTTAAAATAAATTAGCTAGACAAGACTAAATTTACTACTTAAGACTTCTTATAATGATTTCATTTTCTTGATTTTTCAATTCAAGATCAGTTAAATGCTTCTCAGCTTCTATAATTCTCTGCTTTAAAATTTGAATCTCATTTTGGTCACAATCAATCGATCGATTATTCGATTGAATTAAATTTTTGTTGGACAAAATAAACCATAAACCAAGAAACCAAATAAGAACAAAAAATATCGAAACATTGATTAAACTTTGCTTCATTTAATCGAAAATACAAAAAAAAATGAATATTCTGAGATTAGATTAAATCTAAATTAACATCTAATTTTTTAATTTCAATTTAAAAAATAGTAAGGATAATCTAGTTGTATTTATTTGAATTAAAGTATTAAATGGTGTTTCTCAAAATTCAAAGAGGAATATTAAATTTAGCTAAGGATCAAATTTAAAATAGGAAAAAATCATCGCATTAGATTTTCGAATTTTTATTAATTTCGGCTAAATTACGTTCAATAAAAAAAATTAATAAGAAAAAATTGGGAGAGCTTGATATTTTACTGTATTATGAGAAATTTCTTAATTTATCGCTCTAATTTAATAAAAACTCTGAAATTAATTATTCTGGTTTCATTTTTATAAATTAAAATTAATGTAAAACACATTTCTAATAAAATTTTGTCTACAAATGAAATCGTAATTTCAAAAATAATGCCTAAAAGTTTAATTTTAGCAGACTTGGATCGAAATAATTGAAAAACAATCTAAATATTACAAAAAAGATATTTTATAAAGAGTTTTATCTCTTTTATTTAATTTTATTCTTTAAAAATCTTGAAGAAAATGCACTCAGTAAAATTAAAATTCAAGTTACATTACAAGTTATTAAGACTTTTATTTCAATTTGCTAAATTTTATCAAAAAATTATCTAATGAATCTCGGGGTAGTCTGGAGTTTTATAAATCAATTAAATGGATTGAATCGTGCTTGAAATTTAAATGCCTCTCAAATATTGCTTTTTCAATTAAAAATTTGTAATGATGCGACAAAAAAACTCTAAGTCTCTTAAATGCTAAACAAATCAAAATTAAAAAATTTTGTTTAAAAAATTTCAACTGATCATGAAAACAAGTTGATCTTGAAAAAATAATTATTTGACTGATATTTAGATAATCAATCAATGTCCTATAAATAATCAATTTTTAAAGGAGATTTTCAATTAACTTAAAATTTTCTGACTGTGAGAATGTTAAAAGAATTCAACGCAGAGCTACGAAATATGTTTCTTCAATAATAAACAAACCGTATGAAAGCAGATTGAAGGATTTAAACATTCCAAATCTGGTAGAAAGAAGAAAAAGAGGTGATCTAATTCAATTATACAAGTTCATGCATGGAATAGAATTGGTTGAAAAAAGCAATAATTTTAATGTCACCAAAATCCAAGGAAGAGGTCACTGCTTCAAATATCACAAAGAAATTTCGAGGCTCCAACATAGAGATAACTTTTTTTTCAACACAGCCGCTAACATATGGAACTCACTGCCAAATCAATTATTTGAAGCCCCCAATGTTAACAGCTTTAAAGCTTTAAAGCTTTTATTGCTGTATGAGCAGCAATCAATCACATCAGCTGTTTTAGTTGTAAGCACACTCGCTGGGTAGCCAGCTACAGTCAAAACTACTACTATTTTGTGTAAAATTATCTAGTAAAATGTGAAAAAATGTAAAATTTGTAAAATTAAATGTGTTGGACAGGAACTTTGAAAAACCAATTTGTTTTGAAATCGAATTACATAGATTATCAAACGAAATTGACAGTTATTTATTTTAATTCTTTGTGTTTGAATTACAAAATGTATCAACTGTTGAAATAGCATTTAAAAAGTGAGATGTTTCATTTTTTCAGTTTCAAACAAAAAAATAATTTTAAGGAATTTTTACATTTGAAATTAAAATTTTTAGTGAAATAGAATGAGTTTAATTTTTATTTGAAAAATCGAAAAAAAATATCAAAAATCCTTTTTTAAATTCTAAACTAATTAATTAAAAAAATTAAAAAATATCGATAAATTTCTTACCATTAATTTTAATAAAAACATCGCTATTTAAAAAAAGAACAGATCCCTAAATTAAAGCTAAAAATAATTTATTAAAACTTGACTTCTGCTTGCTCGAGACTTAAAATGAGGGCTTCCCTCCAGATCCTTTTGACCAAAGCCCCTTTTCTATTAAGCAGAGCTTCGGCTCGGACTCCGACTGGCTGAAACCGCTTCTAATTTAGATGATTTTTTATTAAAAATAGTGATACCAAAACATTATTTGCCATTAAATCATTGATGAATTTTCTAAAAAAAAAATCAATATTTTTAAAATCTTAAGTCAGATTACTCAAAAAATGAACAACAAAGAACTCTTTATCGTCAAATTTTTATTTTTTTAACTGAAAACCTTTAGTCTGATTCATCTTCTTACACAAAATCAATAATTTTAAACCAGATGAAACCAAAATTTTGGATAAAATTAATTCTTCTTGATTTAAGTTTTGAAGAAAAGATAATTAAAACTAAATTTTATTTTCCTTATTTCTATTAATTCAGAAAAAAACACATTTCTAGACAACATTGGGTTTTAAATTTAAATGTTCTAAATTTAGCAGTCTTTAAATCGGGGGCAATCACCACCTTAAAAGAGTTATTCATTCTTGAAAATTAAATTAATGTTATTGAAAATCGAAAGATTGAATGTTGAATACTTTAACATTAATCTCTTTATCAAAAAGAAATTAATTCATCTTGAATAAAAAAATTCGAAGATTCTTCCTCACTTTTCGATTTAGTTTTTTGGGTTTAATAGGGCAATTAAGGTTTTAAATTATATTTCAAATTTCTTGATTCATGTTTTTTTAGCTTTTAATATGTGTTTATAAAAAAATTTTCTGTCTGCCTTCGAAATAAAATTCAAGTGGCAGGGATCCTGACTGATAGATTTGGGTTCCTTGCCGCTTCAGCTTGTTATTATGGCGGCCTAGTTCAAGTTCGAACTTTAAAAAAACTTAAATTTTATGTCTTTGGCTTTTCATTTTAAAATTAAATTTTATCATTTTACTCTTAAATAAGAAATAATAAAAAACTTTACTTTTGATTAGTAAAAGATTCATCCACAACTATTTTTTTATATAATAATATTAGTGAATTATGAAAAAAATTAAATAGTTAATTTTTTGAATTGGATTTGAAAAAAAATTTTAAAGTCGCGCTTAATATAAATTTTTTGCAGTTGAAGGTAGTTTCTTTTGCGGCCTAGTCAAAGCCCAAGTCTGGACTTTTTTTTGGGACTTTTAAACAACTCTAAATAAAGTATCCGCGAATCTACTAGTATTGGGATCCGTCCAAGCCAAAACTTAACCGGTCAAAATTTTCAGAAACCGTGGCCTTGTCCGCATTAGCCGGAAACCTTTAAGCAGGCGGTCATTTGGCCGGTCAGCTAGGCGGTCATTTGTCCAGTCAGCTAGGCGGTCAAATTTTTGGACCGCCAAATTAAACGGTCTACGAAATATGTACGAGCGGCCAAAAAACCGGCCAACTTTTTGGCGGGCGGTCACTAAATTTTTTTAAAAAAAAATTAAAATTTTAAAAAAAAATAAATCAACATTATTTCGAAAAAATTTAAATTTAAGTGGCTAACTGCCAAAAATTTGGCCGTATTTTTGACCCCTTTTATTTTTGACTGTCCGTATTTTTTAAGCCGGTTTTTTGGCAGCCCTTATATTTTAGACCATTTAATTTGGCGGTCCAAAAATTTGACCGCCTAGCTAACCGGCCAAATGACCGCAAAAAACTGTCCGTGTATTGAACCGGTTTTTCTTGACCATATCCAACACTAGAATCTACACTAATTATCGCAAAATTTTTTCAATTACGAAAAAAAACGCTAACTTCTTGAAAATTTTTTTACTTTTTTCCTTTGGGCTTGCCTCAAGAATATTATAGTGTATATTGTAAGTAAGAATGAATAAGGATCGAGTCAACTTCAAAATGATCTCTTCGTATAAAGTAACTGGACAACAAAATGGTCTACTGAGCTAAATGTATTAAAGAGTAAAACAATGTATATTGGTCGAAATAAGAATAAAACTGGATATACAGTTCCAATTTTGAATAGAGAAGTGAAGTCATTTTAAAGTCTTTTAAAAGTCAAGTCAGTGACTTAACTTTGAATTTTTTTCAAAAAAGTCTTAAATTTTTTTGGACGTTAATAATGGCCCACTCTTTTTTAATAAAAACAACATCTAATTTAATAAAAACAACATCTTTTTTTTTAAACCAATTATCTTTTATTTATTTTTTATTCTTTTATAATAAAAAATATCTAATCTAATAAAACATAGATAAAAATAATAAGAAATATATAATTTTAATAAAAAAACACAAAATTAATTAGAAATAATCTTTTTTAATAAAAAAATACTCAAAAAAGAAGATAATTAATTATTTCTAACATTTGTTTTTGCAATACCAATATCTTCTTTTAAGCATTAAAATGTTGCATTTTGGACAATTTTGTTAAAATAAGATAAAAATTCGTTTACTAAACGAACTAAACAAACATATGATATGTTTGTTACCAAAATTTTTCCATTTTTTTATAAACAATTCAATAGATAAATTAAATAAACTGGGCTCAACTAGACTCTGTTTTTTTTTTATATCAGTTTTGACTAAGTTTTTATATTTTATATCGATACCTTTCATATAAGAGTCTAATTTTCGATATACATGAGCCCAGCAATTAACTCTTTTTTCTAAATTGAATATTTGTCTAAATCCATTTTCAATTGAATTAGCATTATCGGCTACTAAAGTATTTTGATTAATTGTAAAATCCAAGTGTTTCTTGCAATTTTCTTTTAGAGCTTTGAAATAAAAAGCAAAATCATCTTCTTGTTCTGTTTTGCATAGTGCTAAACCGAATGGATGTAGTTTTCTTGATTTGTCAGTTGTTCCACCGGTCAATACTGGAAATCCACCATATAATAATTTGAAAGTCGCATCAGATAAAATATGACTGTTGATGCACGCAAAGCTTAGTAATCTTTTTGTTGTCAGAAATATTTTGAACGTTTGTACAGGCAATGCTTGAATTTCGTATTTACCAACAAATACTTGATCTTCACTTTCTGGTAATTCTAATCGATTATCACACCAGTTTTTAAGATCTTGTAGTGTAGGCATAGCAACTTCTTTCTTTTCTGTACGAATTTTTTGAAGAAAATTTGTCAAGTCGCTTTTTTTAACTGGCGGAATACCTAAAACTGTTAATTGATGTAATATTGCTTCTGGTTTTGTTCCAAGTGAATCTAATTGTTTGATGTGTTTTTGTGTTTCTTCTGGAATTTTTGTTTCTTCTCCATTGTCTTGATGGCAAGTATGTTCATTATCTGAAATAAATACTCGAAATAGATTCTCATAAGCTGTCAATGCATACATTGCTACTTTACATCCATTTTTTTTGTATCGACAAAAATATTCCAATTTTCTATCGTTTTTTAATATCTTTGAGCCATTTGAGTTCCAATATGTTGAGCTGATTGAATTTTGTTCTAGCTGTTCTTTAAATATTTCATTACTTTCATAATTTTTGTGATGTAGATAGATTTTTCCAGTTCCTCGTGATTTAATTGTTACTGGTTCTTGAAAGTCATCTTGGTCTGTTGTATCGTCTAACGTATCATCGTTATCCAGTCTTATTTCTTCACTAACCATTCTTATTAATTTTTTCCCTTAATAGTAGCTAACATTATGTTTACATCAGGATTTATATAGCATTATAAGAAATAATTGACAATCAAAAATTTGTGAGTAATAAATGATGTTCAATAATAAATTTAGATAATTTTTTATAAAAAAGAAGCTCACTTATTAAAATAAGTGTTAATTTATTAATTATATTGTTTGATTATTGATTAAAATGTATTTTTATTAGAAGAAAGGATTCTTAATATATTTGTTAATCATCAATTAAATTAGATGTTGTGTTTAATAAAAAAGAGTGGATTTTATTATTTTTAATAATATTTTTATTAATAACGATGGTATTAAAATTAATTGCTCAATTTTTTTTTATATATTAAAAAAAAAAAAATTAACATTAAGTATTCGACATCAACATTTAATTTAAAGAAAAGAAAAAGCTACATCTTTCGAAAAAAAAAAAATATTTTTTTCTCTAAATTTTTCAATTTTAGGGAATTAAAATTTAAAAAAAAAAATTTAAGTCAGGTCAAATGACTTGACTTGACTTGACTTTGACTTAATGACTTTTGTCAAAGTCTGATTTGAAATATTGAAATCTTTCAATAAATATTACCATTTTTTTTTTTATATTTTCTGTAATTTGACAAATTTTACGCTTATTCATTGCCTTAAATTCATGATTTTTTTTCATATACTATTTTACTGATATTCACGTGAATTATCGTAAAATTCGGTAAAACTTCACTTTGGTTTGCGTCAAATTATCAACTTTTATTTCAAACCATCTTCTCTCGAATACATTGCAATCATAAAATTGAAAAATCTTGAATTTCAAAACAAAGAAAAAATTTTAATGGCATATATTTTTTTGAGTAGCTAATTTATTTTTTTCGAGTAGCTAATTTACTTTTCAAAATAGCTAATTGAATAAAAAAAAAATATTTTTCGACAGTAGCTAAATTATTTGCGATTATTGCTAATTTATTTTTTAAGTAGCAACTGATAAAAAATTAATTTTAATCTAAAATAGCACTTAATTGACATCATATAAGTGACAATTAGATAAGAAGTCAGAATTCTATAATTTTTATAATGGTAATTATAATGTTTAATTATTATGAGTATAAAATTAACAGACTTTTGAGTAACTTCGAAACAAAAAATTTAAAGTAAAAACAAAATATGAGCCGAGAAAATTCTGAATCATCAACGACTTCACTTGTTCGACGAGAGGATGAATATGATCAAGCTTTTGAATTACTTTACAAAAAATGGCAAGCGTTGAATAATCAAAAAATCAACGATATATTTCAATATTTTAGGGATCAATGGCTTACCGAATCCAATATTGGATGGCATGAAAGTTATGCAAGTGGTTTTCCAAGTACAAATAATGCTCTTGAAGCGACAAATGACGTTATCAAGGATAAAGCTACTCTTAGAGATAGACTTCCTGTTAGAGATTTTTTGAAATGCATGGATGAACTTTTATCAACTTGGTCCGAAGACCGACATCCAGACTTTAAAACGACAACTCGATTTCATCAAAAACCAATTCTATCCACCCATGAATATACACTTGGTCATGATTGGGTAAAAAAAACAAACGAATCGTTAAATTAAGACATCAAAATAAGGTTATTTACATGGTAAATTCAACTGATGTAAATTATGAAGCGACAAAAGAAGGCTGTCGAAATTATTTGAACTCAACAGGACCTTGGGCTACTTTTAAAGAATATTTTTCATGGAACGATTCTTACAAGATAATCGAAATCAATGAACAAGTATGGGAATTAAGTGAATGTTCTTGTCAGTATTGGAAAAAAAATTACATTTGCAAACATGTAATAGGTATAAGCTATGAACTGTCTAAGTTTGATACCTTTCCAGCTTTGGACTTGAATATTGAGCAAAACTCGAAGAGAGGTAGACGCAAAAAAGCTCAACTGGCCCTTTGAATCGGGACGCCTTCAATATGCCAACACAATTAGTCTCAAATAGTGAAACAAATGATTCTCAGCCAGTCATAAATGAATTAACAAATCAATCAGCCCCAACAAAGCCCCCAAGAGGTCGCCCAAGAAAAAATAAAAATTAATTTTTGTGTATTTTTTGTGTATTTTTTTGTTTTTTTTTGTTTTTTTTTTCAATTTTTTGTTTTCTATTTTTGCTACTTTTATAATCTATTTTTCAAAAATAAATTAGCTATTTTGAAAAGTAAGTTAGCTACTCGAAAAAAATAAATTAGCTACTCAAAAAAATATATGCCAATTTTAATTTGCAAAAATCTTTTTTTTTAATTCGCCAAGACAAAAAAAAAGACATGTGCTTAAATTGTGCTTCGAAAAATGAGCATAAAAAAAACAGAGAATAATCACGAACAAAAGTCTTAGACTCCAAATTACTTGCAACAACTTAAGCAAATTATGATCGTAATTATGATTAATTTTTTATGTCTGTTCATATATTAAAAAAAGTCAGCCATTTATAAACTATTGCTAAAAATCTCCTATTCAAAAATAAATTTATCATTTTTCATTATAAAAGAAAAAGAATTAAAAAAGCCAATAATGTCAGCCGAAGCATCTGCAAACACACAAGTCGACACTGGTGTCGAACAAGTACAGAATATTGTACCAAGCCCAAATGGTCAAGTTGAACAAACCCTTCCCCAGCATGAATCTACTGAACCTGCTCAGAACGGCCATTCCGAGCCGGCCAAAAACGACCAAAACGGACATGCCGATCAAAGTAGCACAGCTCAAAATGGACACACTGAGTCGGAAAAAAGTGACCAAAACGGACAAGTGGATCAGAACAAAACAGACCAAAATGGACACGTTGAAACAGTTGAAAAGGAGCAAAACGATGTTCCAGAAAACGCAAGCCCAATAGATCCAAGCAAGCTAGAGCCAGAAATATCTCGCAAGGTTTTTGTGGGCAGTTTAAATTACAACACAACCGAGGAGTCACTTAAAAAGTACTTCAGCCAGTTTGGCCAAATGCTCGACTCTGTAATAATGAAAGAGTCCAAGACGGGCAAATCAAGAGGATTCGGCTTCATTACATACACAAAATCGTCAATGGTTGACGAACTCCAAAAGGCCAGGCCTCACAAATTGGACGGCAGGGAGCTGGAGACGAAGCGGGCCACGCCAAGAGAGGAGTCGGGCAAGCCGGGCGCCGAGTCCAGCACCAACAAGCTTTTTGTTGGCGCCATCAAGGACGGCATCGGTGAATCCGATCTGCAAAGTTACTTTGGCAAATACGGAAAGATAGACGACTGTGTGATCATGAGGGACAAAGAGTCAAACAAGTTGAGAGGATTTGGTTTTGTCACATTCAATGACTATGACCCTGTTGACAAAATAGTGTTGGAAAAATTTCACAATGTTAACGGTCAGTCGTTGGCGGTCAAAAAAGCCTTGCCCAAAGACAACCAAAATTCCCAGCAGAATTCCAATCAAAAAAATTTCTCCAAACACAGCCCTCACATGAAGCCGAACGGGCGACACAGTGCCCAGTTTAACAACGGCCCGGGCATGCTAAATACCCCGGACAATTTTGTGCCAAACAATTCTCTGATGCCCAACAATAGCATGCCTTTTATGAACAACATGAACATGAACAACTTTGCAATGTTCGCCCAAAAGATGTTCGAGGCTGCTGCCAACAACATGCCCATGCCTTTTAACAACAACGGCATGAACGGTAGCATGGGTGCCAATGGAAGCATGGGCAATGACGGTCTGTTTAGCGCGCCTGACATGAGCCGAAGACAAGGCGCCATGTCCATGAGTTCGAATAGCAGAAACATGAACTTTGCTAGTGATGATTTTGATGGTGGGTATTCGAAAATGATGCACAATTGTGATCATTGATTTTTTCTACTTTAGATTTTAATGGATGGTCTAACAACAAGAACAAAAGCATGAATGGACCTGGCCCTATTAAAACAAACAACAGACAGCAATATTCTAGAAATGCTCCTTATTCTGGTAATATAAAAAGATAAAAAATTAATTGATATTTGTAGAGCAAAGTTAAATTATTGATCTTGATATTTAGAAAAAAAAATTTGTGTAGATTAATTTTTTAATTTGGGAAAAATTAAATTTTTTCTTTTTTTTTGATTTTTTTTTCGAACTGTCAAATGTTTTAACTTTTAAAAATAAAAAATTTATTTCACATCGCCCAGATAATCTTTTTAAGAAAATTAGGTTTTTCTTTTGCTTTTTTGGGCTAACTATCATCTCTTTGGAAAAAGGTCAAACTTTTTTGAGCTTTCGTAAGGAAAAGAAAAAGCTTTCGAAAAATTAATTATATTTCTTCGTTTTTGTCGGTTTTTCATTTGCTCTTTTAAAATTTGAAGATGTTAATAAAATTTTCTATAATTTTTTAACTAACTTCCTTTATTTGTCGTACTTCATCAAATAAAAGAAAGTTCGGTCATCAAATGATTTTTTCTTCTCGAAAAATTTCTCACTTAAAAAAAAAGGTATCATTATTTCGACTAACAATTTTCGACATGCTAGAATTAGACAGGTAAATTTCGACACGTGTTTTTTTCAAGAAAATTTTATTTCGACATTACATTAATTTGACAAATAAAAAATTAGACATGTATTAATTAGAGAAGATTAGACATAATAAAAAAATAATTCATAAACAAAATTAATATTCAATTAATAAAGATAAATTATTTAAAAAATCAGAAATAATTTGATTGATTTGTTCTTCTAGTTTAACATAAACCGGTTTTTTCCTGTTAACTTGTCCATTACTTAATCTTAAATATTTATTTTCTGTGTTTGACTGCTCTAGTTTTAAACTATTAATTAAACTAAATAAATGCGGATGTGAATTAATTGTCGACTGACATTTTCTTTCTATTAGAAATAATAAAAACCATGTTTTACATGACAAATGACTGACAAATTTTCTTTTAAATGAGAAACATTTTTTTGTATAAAAAACTCAATAAAAGAAAATTTTTTTAATCGACACTCTAATAATATTTAATCATCTTTTCTTATTCTTTTTTCTTTTGAAAAATTGATGAGTTTTTAAAAAATTAAAATTGAAAAATAAATTTTAACATTAAAAGATGCCACTTGGGCATTCTTTTTTCCTCAAAATTTTGCATAGCCTTTACAGTTAATTTATCTAGTATTTTTGCAATTTTTTCTTTTTAATTTTCTTGGTTTGATTTATCACTCGTTTAAATCATCGTTATCTTTAAAAAAATTTAAATTAATATTTGATGCTTCAACTTTAAAATTAATAAATGAGTTATGTTTTTATTTACAATTTTTATTTCAGGTCGAAATAAAAGGAAGTAAGCAGCCAACGACCCATGAAATTAAATGTACAAAATAAATGTATAATTTACCAAGCATTTTTCAGCATTCAACAAATTACAAAATTGGCATATTCTCGTAAATCAGGTATGTTTTTTGTATTTTTTTTCACTTGATCTAATCAAGTGAGCAATAAATTAATTTAAAATTTAAATGAAAAATTTGATTGTACTAAGCTTTTTGCTTTAACTAAACAGAAATTTGTCAGAGAGAGAGAGAGAAAGCTGAGACTAGGAGAACTGAGTCACTAGTTTAGTTAGCTAGATCGAGTTAGCTCCACAACAAATCCTTAGTCCATAGGACTAGTAAAACCGGATTAGCATGCGTCTGCGCACAAATTACGGACAGATTAGACAGCTTTAGTCAAGTGTCTTAGTAATTGAGGTCATTGACAGAAAACTTAAGACGCATCAATTACTGATTCATCAATTAGAGAATGTGACAATTTTGGATATTTTAAAATTTAGTTGAGTTTTGAAAAATGCATTAGAAAATTATTCGTCGAAAATTTAGCAAATGATACACATTAATGTGAATTAGTTTTTAGTACAAATTTTTGGTCCTATTAGAAAAAAATATGGTCTTTTGAGCTCACTAGAAACCAGGTTTCCAAGTATCTATCGACCATAAGTTAATTTTAAACAAACAATTTAATCTAATAAAAAATTTTTAAACATGTTTTTTCGTTGGCTTTTTTTAATTTCTCAAGTTAAAGATTTATTTTTGAGATGAGATTTCTGTCGCTTTTCATTCTCATTTTTAATTAATTTTTTTATGGTTTATTGTTATCAAGAAAATTTTATTACATATTTAAAAAATTTAAAAATAAAATTTTTGTGTTAAATTTTTTCTTTGTTACACGACCTAAATTCACTGACCCCCTCAAATTCCAGAATATCAGTATTTAAACATGTTGTCACGAAACAAAAATAATAAAATAACTAAATTAACAAAATGATAAGAAACTTAAAAGTATTGAGTATTTGTATTTTTTTACTCCTGTCTATTTATCAGAATGGTAAAATATTTTTATTTGAAGAATAACAATTATATTTTAGGAATTGATTTTAAGATGCAGTAAATAAAACTTCTGCTAATTTGACAACTACGGATAATGTCCAGCAGTCAGATAAGTCACCCGAGTTAACTTCAATGGATCGACTAAATGACATGATGATGGATGAATTAGAAAGCTTCGATTCTGGTGAAATGGATGGATTTGATGAGAGAGATAATTTTTTCTTTTAAAAAATTATGATTTTTTTTGTAACCTGATTTCTTTAAATAAAATTTAAATAGTAATTAACAATTTTCTTTAAAAAAATTTTATTTTTTTTTATAAAAAAATTAAAAAAGTATGATTCCATTTGATAAAATTCTGTTCCAAAATATTTTTTTTAGAATTGGTTTAAATAACAAATAATGCCACAATTTTTCCATATTTTTATTACTGAAAACCTTTGCTTTCTATTCATAGAAATGTATTTTCCATCTGAAATGTATTTTCCATCTGAAGCAAGCTTCGCATGAAAATAACATGAAATTTCGAAGAATTACGTAAATTTACATTATTTACCTTAATTTACAATGAATACCATATTTTTCAAAAAGCGTTTTAAATTTTTTTCAGCCCAATTCATTTAAGAAATGAAATTTCACCCCTAAAAGAAAGCTAGTCACTGTCACCAACAATACCAGTTTCTTCGAAAAGTTCGCCAAAATTTCGGTTTTTTGAAATTTTTCATATTTTTCAAATTACCGTAATCTTAAAGATGTAAATGTTCGAAATATTATGAAAAATCATTAATGTATGTTTCCTGTTAATAATGTTTCTATATTTTATTGTCCAGTGGCAATTAATAAGTTTATTTGTAGAAAAATTAAATTATGGTATGAATAATTATCAAAGTATTATTATTATTTTGGTTATTTTGGTAATTAAATCAATTATATATTGGTTCTTTTAAATTAAAAAATCTGAAATGATGTCTGTTATTTCACAGCTCTTGCTAGATTGAAAAAATGAAGATAAGGACTATTTGGAGAGATGTTATTGCCAATTTTTGTAAACGACAAAGGCAGAATATACAATTTAGTAAAAATGTAAGTGGAACGATGAGTAGGTCGTTACCACGAGAAGAACTTATCCTATTTTTAATATTAAAATGACCTTTCTTAAATTATACGAGAGAATAATTTAGAAATAATTCTTTGTTTTTATATTTTGAAAAATTAAAATAAAAATGATTTCTTCTTTATAAAAAATATAAGTTTCATATTTATATGCGATTAGTTTCTTTGGAATGTAGTTACTTTGGACTGAACATTAGTCTTCATGTTTTGAATAAGTTCTGTTCATCATTGTTTGTGTAATGGATTGTTATATTAAAGTCTAAAAAGGTTTCAAAGGTTGAATTATCTTTTTTGATATCTAAATACATAGTTAATTAAAATATCTGAAATAACTCAAAATATGTAGGGAATTTATTTGGATATCACGTCATCTGACATATATTCTCATAAAACAGTTCCAGTACTTTAGTTGGACACACTTAGAGATTTCTAAAATGGACTTTCGAGTGAGAAACTATGAAATGTTTTGTCCAAAAGCTGAATTCAAGTTTGGCTTGAAATACCATGGAAAGATTTTTCAAAGCAAGTATTGAGATTAAATAAATTTTTTTAATTATAATAATTTAAATTCATTTTTTTTTCTTGGGGTTGAATTTTTTGTTGTGGTATCAGATTAGTTTTTCTCAATTTAAGTCTCTAATAAATAAAAGTCAACATTTTTTGAAAGAATCTTCCTTACTTTCTTTACATACCCGCAAATTATTTTAATACAATTGAAATACAAATTTTCGATAAATAATGAGTCAATTTACCACGAAATACAAAAGTCATCTTAGAAATGATTTTTTAGGTATTTTAAATTAGATAAAAAAATATTTTTATTTCATAATTATCAACAAAAAATAGGGTCAAAATAAGAAAAAGGTAAATGAGGTCATTTGTGATTCAAAGCTAAAATTACTTAAATTTTTTTGGTCATTTAATTGACGGAAGTTTTTTTTAATTTTCAAATCTATTTAAGAAAATGCAATACTAAAATTGAAAAAAAATCAATTTGGCCATATTTGGAATTTTTTTATTCAAAACCTAAACTAAAATTAAATTAATTAATAGACATAGCTTATAAATGAAATTAGATTTTAAAATAAAAACAAAAAATCAAACAAAAATAATAGTGGCTAAAATTAGCATTATCGGTCTGAACAAAATTTCAAATTTTATTTTTACAAATCCTCGACTGCAACTGCCGACTCTTCTTACTCTATAAATAATTTAAATTAAATAAAACAAAAAAAAAGAAAAACAAAATTTTTAATTAACATTTGTCCTCTCATTTTGTATGGTCTGAATTCGTCTAGAAAAATTGGCACCTAGCGGAAGACTTATGTTCATGGATTGATTGTGATTCGGCGACGAACCAACAACCATAGTCACTAAATTTGAATTAGACCTAGAGCCTAATTTCGAGCTAACAATTTTACTCAAAAAATTCGAACTAGTTGCTCCAGAATGGCCGCCCATTGAGGTCGAATGAGACAGATTAGATTGACCAGAACCATACGAGCCTATCTTTGTAAGCTTGACTCTTCCATCCCGCTCATCTTCACTATTCGAGCTTGTCTTGGCGCCCAATGCACCAATTGGCAAGCAATGAGATGATATCTCGCTAAAAAGTCTTTTGTTCGAGCCACGAATTTTTACCTCGCTTTTCTTAATCATTTCATTTATTTGAAAAATCATTTTATCCGAACCCAATTCATTAAAAAGATAGACCAGTTTATTTCTGCCACTGTATTTGTTGTTTATGGGCTGAACGAACTGTGCGGTGCTCGAAACCAAGCGATCTCTGCTGGGCGATATGAATACGCACTTGGTGTCAACTATTTTCCTTGATGTAAACTGTAAGTTGATATTCAGATTTATTTGAGTTGGTCTTGGCACAGGCGACACCAAATGCAAATTATTAGCAGGAGCCGCAAGCAGTTTGGTGTCCGGATTGTTGGTCATCTGGCTGCTGAACTTGGCTTGCAACTGTAAAGCAAATTCTTTCATGGACTTGATGTAAACTGTGTTGTAAAAGTGAATAAGATCGCCGCTATGTTCGGCCTGGTCAAGTAGCACCTCGCGGTAAATTGAGCTCGAGTCTGATCGCAGCGATTTGTAGGTTCTCAAAATTTCAGTGAACAAAATGGGCAAATGGGTCAACTTGCAGGCCAAATAGACAGCGCAGAGTAACATTTGGTCCAGATGACGACCTCGCATTAAACAGCTATTTTTGTCTGCTCCTAGGCTCACCGAAAATTCGAAAATGTTCCAGATTTTTTTCAGCAAAAGTTGATGCTTCTCGCTGCTGACACTCTGGGGTGGTTTGAGCGTCGATGAAGTGACAGGTGTCAAGATTGGCGTGGATGTGGACGTGGATGCTATTGGAGCGAGTGGTTGGTTAGAATTGGCTTGATTACAATCAGGTTCATTCAGTAAAGAGTTCATATTTAGTTTGTCTAGTAGGTGTCTGAGACGAACATTGGCCAAATTGTAAAACTTGCGAAAAAAATATGTCAAAAAACTGGTCATGTTCAGCAGTCTCCCGTGTTTTTGGTGTTTGATTCGTGAGCCAGTGGGTGTAAGAGTCAAAACTTGTATTTGCTTTGAAGAATTATTTGGCATTGTTTTGGTTGTCAAAATCATGTTGTCATTTGAAACAGTGGTAGTTGTTGACGAATTGGTTGAGCAAACAACTCGAGTGATTGTCGGCTTTGCCGGAGAGGACTCACTCTTTGGATTTGTGAGAACAGCTGCTGTTAGAAAGCTGCCTGACGCGCCTGAATGAGACAATTGCGAGCTGTTCGCAAGGCCAACCTCGTCATAGAGCGGAAAAGGAAAATTGAGCTGCGTGAGTTCACTTTGGCTATTTGGACCCGAACAAGCTAACTTCAATTGTCTTACTAGTGTCCAAAGTTTGGATTCTTTTGACCAGCATAAAAGTTCTAGGATATTTTCCTCCATGGTGTTCAAATGCCTAATCATTGATTTATTCAAATATATCGAATTTGTCTGGTTGTTTATAGATGTGCTGGTGATGAATAGTTCGATAATGCGCAGCAAGTCCACTGGGTCCAATTTTAGGTTTTTCAGTGAGTATGGAAAGCGAAATTGGTCCGATTTTAGTTCGATCAAGGTCAAGAGTTGAGCTTGTTCGGTTTGTTGTGTGGCTGAATTGCCAGCTAAAGATTTTGACACAAATGATGAGTTGAGCAAAATTTCGAAGCAACAGGTATACACGCTTTTGTGGAATGCCTCATTTTCACACAATTTCTTTATTTGGAATTTTAAATATTTATTAATTTTTTCGAAAAAAAATTATTAAAATAATAATTAATAAAATTAACAAAACCCAGGAAGTCAAAAATTTTCTTCTAATATTTTTATTACTATAATTAAAACATAACTACTGTATATCTTAGATTAAAATGCATACTCAATGTGATATAGCGACATCTTTGTCGATATCACTGGAAAGTTGATTAACTTAACCATGAGCGTTTAAGTTAACAAGGAGCATAAATAGCTGCTCCAATACGTCTTACGAGGAGATCGGATAGACGGGCCCAAGGGTACTAATGTAAACATTACATCTGGCGACGAGGATAAAAGCCCCCCAGAAGACTAATAAAGTGCTTCTCGGTGGCGGTAATGCTGATAGTGCGTGCAACGGCTACCTGACTAGGTTTAGTTAGTACCTGGGAAAAATAATAGTCTATGGCTGGTCCCGGTCATTGGTGATCCGGCAGTGGTCACAATGGTCGACAGTTCCCTAGCATTCGCTTTATAAAAGCGGGGAAGATGTGATATAGCGACATCTTTGTCGATATCACTGGAAAGTTGATTAACTTAACCATGAGCGTTTAAGTTAACAAGGAGCATAAATAGCTGCTCCAATACGTCTTACGAGAAGATCGGATAGACGGGCCCAAGGGTACTAATGTAAACATTACACTCAAATCGTTGAAAATCAGTCAATTTAATCTCACGTACCACTTAGTATAGAAAATAGCTCTTAATTTTAGGTGCGTGTGCTAAAAAAAGTATACATTCAACATTAGCATCAGCACCTAATCTCAAAACCTAGAAATGAGTGCTGAATTTATGCTTATGTTCTGTAACTGAGTTTAAGTGCTAAATTTAAAAAAATCAAAAAATTAAAAGATTAATTTTTTTAAGAAATTAGAATTCTAATTTTAAGTGCAAAAAATTGATCAAGTTTCTTCTTATTTGATCTGCAAAAGATTAAATTTAAAAACTCATTAAAAAAAATTACAACTTTAAACTGACTCTTTCATCATGTCGTATGTAGATATTAATTGGGATGAAAAATTTTCATGTTTGTGACGAACAAGAAACTTATATTACCAAAAAGCATTGTCGTTTTAAATCAAATAGTTTAAGTTGTTGACGAGTATAAATTATTGGGAGTGACCATAGATAGTGGTTTAAATTTTGCCAAACATATATCAACAGCTTGTAACCAAATAAATAGAAAACATTTTTCAATTAAAAATCTATTCTATCTACTTCTTTAAAAATGCAATTTTTCAAGACATTAATTCCTCTATACTTTGACTATGTGCTAACGCTAGTAATATATTTTACAAAACCAATAACTCAGAAATTATTTAATCTATTTTATTCTGCCTTTTTAAACTGTTTAAATTTGACTTTTCAAATTTTGAACACAACGATAAAATAAAATAAGAAACCTTAAAGAAATAGAAATAAATTAATTGTACCAAAAATCACAACAAAGTTTGGAGAGCTAACTTTTTATGATTTTTTCTCAAAATTAATTAATAATTTTTTTATTGATCGTTTATGTTTATCCTTCTATTATTTCAAAACATCTATTTTGAATAATATAAATATGATTTTATAAAAGTCAATTAAAATTTTTGATAAATTTACAGAAACTTTTAAAAATCAATTAATTAGGTTAATTAAATTTTTCTTTTTTTTAACAATCTTTTTATATAAAAAATTTTGATATATTGTATTTTAATGAATTTTTTATTTTAATTGAAATAAATGAAAAGTTAATCAGTCTTTTCAATAGATAAGGGGACTAAACAGTTAATCATCTTGAAATTTATTATTATATCGTCTGACAAAAACTCAACTTCAATCGCAAATGCAAAAAACAAAACCTAAATCAAAAATCAAGTACAAGTACATTATGGGTAAATGGAGAAAAGGGTTGACCCCATTGAGCCATTTTTATACGCTTTACCTTAGAAATTAAACCGATTACTCTTAATTCCCTATTTATCTTAAAACCCTATTTATCCCTAGCCTTTTTAGTGTTATTATAAAAGGCTAGGGATAAATAGGGTTTTATGGGTTAATTTTGACTAGACTTAAATAAAAGTCCGAACAAGCTTGATTCAAGTCTAAGACATAACTTGGACTTTTAAATTTTTTCTTGAAAAAAGACTTTGACTCTGAATCTTATCTTGACTAAGAATCTAATCCCTTTTGCCAAAATTAATTTTCAATTTAAAATTTGATGCTATGGATTTAATTTTTGTTAAATAATAGTTTAACTACCAGAATACGTTTTGGTTTTTGAACCTTGATGTAAATCAGCAGTTTTTAAAAACCATAGAAAACTATTAATTAGAAATCTAAGAAATGAATTTAATTTCGATATTAAACAAAAAAATGGTTTGATAATTAAATTTTAATTTTTATTTATGATAAATTTTTGATACGGACTTTAACGTTGATGAGCTTTAGATTTTTATTACATTATATGATACAATTGTATCCGATTCAAAAACATAAAAATAAAAATAATTTATTTGATACTATGAAAATGTTATATTTAGCTTTTTTAACTGACTTAACCTTGACTTTTGATTCCAAATAACACCCAAAATATTAAAATCAAAATCAAAATCAAAATTTAAAGAGTAATTTTTAAACTTTTCAAATAAAAAAATAAAAATATTGCAAAGGTCTTGCAATATTATATTTTTTGTTTAGATTAAATTTTTTAATTATTGTAATTATTTGAATTTATAATTTATAATAATTTAAAAAAAATTTAAATTATTTAACTAAAAATTGAATTTTTTTTAATCAAATAACCAAAATAAAATTTTTAGTTAAGTTTAAATTTCTATGAAAAGAAGTTAAAAAAATACCTTTAAAAAACAGTCGAGTCCAAGTCGCTTTTTCTCATTTGATATCAAAATTTCAATTGATAATAAATAAAAATTATGAACAATAGAAAAAAACTCGTTCAATAAATAGATGACATTTTCTTTAACATGAGCCAAGTCATCCAGTCCCGATTCATTGAACTAAAAAAGAAAAAAAGAAAAATTGATAATAAAAGCAACTAAATTGAATTTTACATTTTTGATTACGTCATTTATAAACAATGTTTTAAACAGATCTAAGACTTTTTGAAATTCAAATTTGTAATTGTGAGACTTTAATTCATGTTTATGACTGTCTAAATCAAAAACGGTTTGAAGACAATCGGAAACTTTAATAGAAAACAAGGCCTTCTCCTCTTGATCTATTTCTATTTTTTCTGTATGATGGACGAGTTTTTTGAGTAAGACTCGTTCGTCTATGTCCAAATTAAAACTTTCTTCTGTATTTGCACAATTGTTTCGATTCAGAAGATTTTTTTCGTAATTTTGGTCCAATTTGGTACAGAGAATTTGTAAAAATTCTATATTTTCACATTTATCAGAGAACAAATTCTTCATTTGCGGTTGGAAATAGTATTCGTTAACAGTTTTTATTTCAATAGAATTTCCATCGTATTTTTTACAAATATAATCAATAAACTTGTTGAATTTTAAGGATTTAAGACCATTTTTCCTGCATATGCTAATACGGAGAAGATATTGTTGGTTTAAACTCTCAATCCTTTGGTACAAGTAATTGATACAACATATTAACAGGTGGTACGAATTGACCAAATCATTGCTTATGTGCGGAAATTGATCTAAAAAATACTTTTTGTATTCAAGATAAACTAATTTTTTTTCTTTTTCAATTATACTTTTAATGTTTATAAAGAGAAGCCATCCGAAAGTGAAGAAATCTTTCGAATTTATTTTAGAATGAGTGTCAATGGTGTGTTGATCACTGGCAAAAAAATTTATCAAAAATTCGAAAGAATAGTTGAACACATTTTTAAAAATTGTCTCATATTTTTCATAAAGAACTCTAGCTACATTTAAATTGGATTCAATTTTTATCAAACGAGAAGACAAGTGAGCCGGTACTTTGAGTATTGCAATTAACTTATTGCTAAGTTTCAAAAAATTTGAAATGCTTAATTTAAATTTTGTTGTAAATAAAAATGCACGAAAAATTTTTAAAACTTACTCTATTTTTAGTCGCCTTAATAGCTTTAGAATAGAGAAAAATGGAAATTGGTCTATTTTTGAAATAATTTCACTATCGAGTTTATCAGTAGAGATTTTTTTGTTTGACAATTGATTTTGATTGTTTTGGTTTTCGACTTCAATCTTTTTGCGAACAATGTAAGAAATTTTTTCGTACGCTAAATACAAGCAACATCCGAGCCAATGCTCGTCTTCATTCTAAAATTAAATTATAAAAAACTGTGAAAATTATAAATTTTTTTAAACCAAATTAAATTGAATAAAAATAATAAAAACCGTCAAATAAAATACATTCATTCTTAATGTATTTACAACAAATTGAATAAAATGAAACAATTTTACTTGAAAATAGAAAAAAATTATTTATTTCATTTTAAAAATTATTTTCTTAAAATCTCATAACATTTAAAAAAAATATTATTATCAATTTCTAGCAATATTTTTCTTATTTATTTAAAAATTTTAGAAAAAATATCAGCTTGCTTGTTTGTGGTTCGTATAAGCTTTTATTGATTTTTTTCCATTCTGTTTCTTTTTATTTACAAAATTTTTTTTTACAGACGAAAAGATATTTTTATTAATTGTTACTGAAACTTTAATCTTATATTCAAAACAAGAGACTCAAAATTAGTCTATCGCCATGCTTGAGAACCCTAGATTTAGTCTATCAGTATTTAAAAATAAATAAAATTTTAGCTTATTTGTTTATCTTTTGTTACCGAAGCTCCTTTAGATTAAAATAAAAAAAGGATATAAATTAAAATAATTATTTCAAAGTATGATACAATTAAAATAAAATAACTTAAAATACAAAAAAGGAATTTGAATAAATAAAAAATACAAGTTAAATAACATCTGAAAGTCAAAATTTGGAAAGCTTTCAATAAACAAAAAAGATATTAATTTATCTCACCTTTCCTTTCGAATTTTCCTTTCATTTTCCTTTCATTTTATTTTGATTTTTGGGATTTTTTATTTAACTTTATTTTAATATTTTATTTTAAATTTTATTCTAAAGGAGCTCTAGCTGGGTACAGAAAAATAATAATAAATTTTTATTCGTTTAGATATATTTTAATTAAAAAATGACATTTTACTTATTAATAAATTTTAATAAAATCTTTTTTCCACATGCGTATTTTTTGGTATTATAGATCTTTAATCTTAAATTATTTAAATCCTGTTGAATTAGTGTATTTTGATAAAGCAATTTTTTGTAAAATTTAACTTTAATCGTATATATTTTTTAGTCTAAATCTTTTAATTAGAATTATTCTTAATTTTTTGAAGAAAAATTATTTTATTCAATACTATTAAAAGATTTATCGGGTCGAATTGTACCATTATACCCTTGCAAAGAAGCCCAAGAAATTTGGATTCTGTCCCTAGGGCTACGTACCATTGTTAAACCATATGTATCTAGGTTATAGAGAGAATATTTCATCGCATTTTCTAAAATCAAAAATTTGAGTTTTAATGCCGATTTAAAAAACGAAATTCATAAATAAAGCAATGGTTAAAATCCCAAAAATAAATTAAAATGCCGCTATATTGTTTAAACCAAGAATAAACTTAAAATTGGAAGTCAAATTTTAGAGCAGAGATAAAAATTAAGTTAAAGTCAAAGTAAATTAAAGACAAAAATGTTTATTTATTTTTTTTAATAAACATTTGAAAATCCTAATTTTTAATGGGGCACTAAAATTTGAAATTTGCTATGATAAATATTAAAAATGCTTAAATTAAGCATAAAACGATTCAAGATCTATAAAATTTTTTAAGAAAAAAATGAAATTATCAGAGAAAAATTCATTTGAATTTATCAAAAGATTAAAAAAGCAAATTAAAAAATTATCAAAAAAGCTTTCTTAACAATATTTTTAGGCTATTGTTAATGCCATTAACAATGGTGGTAATTGGTCTAATTCATAAAAAAATAGTAAGAAATATTATTCATTAAATACAATTTCTTACTATATTTTAATGGCACCACTGCGAACGCATATAAATATAAGCTGCCCAAAGTGATACCGGCAGCTTTCGAACTTTATTTTTAATTATTAATAAAAACGACTGACTCGTGGTCAAGCCACCGGCCAGCCAACATTTTTAGTAATCATTTTACTAAAAATTTAATTTTATTACAAAAAAATTACTTTCTTTAAAGTTTAAAACATTATTTTATGTAAAATTAGGCAATAATTTCAAGTTACGAAAAATTGTTATAAAACTAAAACAATTTATTAAAAATCAAATTTTTGTCCGGAAAATTAGACTTTTTTGGACATCAGCATTTTTTTTAAGTTTGACTTTAAAAAACTTTAAGTAATTTTACACCAATTTATGTAAGCCATCATTTTATTTCATTCTACATTTGATGTTAATTTGTTTAATCTTACATTTTATGATGTCAAATAATTTTGAACAAAAAAAGATTCAAATTAAAGCTTATAATTTTACCTTGAAATAAATTTTAAATTTTTTACACAATATCAAAAATTTACTCTTTATCTCGGGTCTAAAAAGCGAAAACGTTCTAGTCTTAAATAAATGAATTTTCTACAAAAACTCAAATAAATCAAATATACATAAAATTTAGAGATGATAAATTTAAAAAAAAATTTTTTGATTGCTCTAACTAATTCAGTCACGAAGACTTTTCCTTACATAAGAGAATTATCATTTAATGCACTTTAGATAATAGTGGTTTTTTAAATCAACTTTTAATTCCCTCTATGGTCAATCAAAGTCTCCGTGAAATAAATGATTAGAGCAATCTTAGAACTTATTTTTTAAATAAAGAATCAAAGCATCATATGAATTTTAATAAGATTTTATGAGACGAGTTTGTGGCGCGGGAATAGGAGGCAGTCTAAAATTCATATTCTGTCTGATATACCAAACAACTGGATATTAAGTTTAAGCAATTTTTCTCAAAGAATTGAGTTTTTTTAAAAAAGTATTTAACTAAATTCAATTTAACATCAAAATTTCTAGATCAGAAATGCAATCTAATCTATCATTAATCATTTATTGTAATTTTTTTATACAATTTAATTTAGTTCTCTTTTTGTATATTTGAAATTTGAATAATTTTTAAAATAAAGATCTCAAGAATTTCTTGCAATCAATTAAAAATATCAGATAAAAATATAAAAAAAATTACCTCAATTGAAAAGATTGTTTTTAGGTGCCCGAAATTGGCCAACGTCTCATCAATTAAATTCAAACAGATGTTTTCAATTGAATTTCTAGATTCCGAATCAACAAAATTTTCGTATATTAAATTGACATCATGTAGTCCCAGATATTCTACTAATTCATTAATTTTTTTCTCATTTTGAACATGCAGCTTATTTTCATTGTCTTTATCTTCAGTTTGCTCTATCTCCATTCTACTAAACAGCTATTCTTTTAAAAGTAAAATGAATTTTGAAAAATTTAAAAAACTGGCTTTAAAATTTATTTAGAAATTAAGCGTACCAAATTTAATTGTACTTATGAGAGCTTGATGAACGAAAAATCCTTAGTCGAATTTAATGATAATTTGAAATTTCGAAAAGAATCAAATTAAAATTTGTTGTTAACAATATTATATATTTTGTTTCGTTTACTTCTTTCTGAGTTTTGTTTTGATAATTTATAATTTAGAATTCTTTTCGTTTTTGGAAATTTAATTTAATTCGCAATTTTTCGAGCTTAATACAAGTACTGAAACTAGACTTTCAAAAAAGCAAATCTTTAACTGATTTAAAGCTTGTTCGATACAAAAACAACAATTTTTTGAGCATTGTCGATTTTTTTGTCTTTATTTTAACAAAAAATGCAAAGGGTGTAAAGTAAAAAGAAAATAACAAAGCAAAAGAATTAAATTCTTTTATTTTTTTATTAATTCTGTCACTCGAGCATAATATATACTTTATTTTATCTTTTTTAGACCATTTAAAAATTTGACTCTAGAGGTTTGAATAGCTTTGAAAATTTTGAAACCCTATAGAATGGAAACACATTGAGATTCTGCTAAAAACAATATTTGATCCAGCAATTTTATTTAAAATTTATTAAGTCGATTTGCTCAATTTTTTTTTATTAAACAAAAAAAAAAATTTTAATAAAAAACTTGAAAACCTTTAAAAATTAGTTTAACTTAACATTTTATTTATTCAAAAAACCAGTAGATTTTGATCTTTATTAAAAAAAAATATTTATAAAACTATACTATAAAGATTGAAGCTTTTTAAATTTTTTTTTATTAATTGCCGTTCTACTTCAAATCGAAATAAAGACTAATAGAAAACAAATGATGCATTTTATTTGTATCAAAATTAACCTTCATCGTGGAGAAGTAAAAATAAAAATTTACAAAATTAAGAAATCAAAATAGAAAAATTTAAGAAAAAAATAAAAGATCAAAATAAAAAAAAAAAAAAAAATAATTTTTTTAAGAACTGTGGACCAAAAGAAAGTAAATCAAGACTTGAACCAGAAAGACCCGATAAAATTTCTAAGGAGTAGACTTTAGATTGTTTAGACATAATTTAATAGAGTCAGATAAGCCATCGTGGGGGTTT
Organism: Brachionus manjavacas; assembly: GCA_019054805.1. Classification (NCBI taxonomy): domain Eukaryota; kingdom Metazoa; phylum Rotifera; class Eurotatoria; order Ploima; family Brachionidae; genus Brachionus; species Brachionus manjavacas. The sequence goes on along the minus strand of JAHQIY010000003.1, from coordinate 6,194,142 downwards.
AGATTCTTTTTAATTCCAATTGAAATTGAAATGAGTTATTTTTTTATAAAATGTATATCTTTACCAAGGTATGAAAAAAGAAAAGATATAGTCTGTTCAAAAGACTTAATTCTAACATTAGTGATTGATTTATAACTGATACACATACAATCAAAAATGTAAGAAGCAAGTCTATTATATTTTAGATTTTTGATAAAAGAGAGTTTAGAAAAAGCATAAAAATGTTCGAAATTGAAAATTTTCAAGATCTTAAGAATATTTGATAAGTGACAGCTATAGTTCAAACCTAACATGGTTCGTATAAAGTTGTTCAGGGAAATGTTTAAGAATTTTAAAGTTTTCACTTTTAGTCTTGAGATACTTAGCCCATAAGTAAACTATATATGATTAATGATTGATTGGATTGAATTTTCAATCAAGAAATCTTGATCTTTAGTTGAATTTTATTTTGTATTTTCTCTAAAAAAAACTCAATTCTTTAAAGAAAATTGCTTATTTCTCAATATCTAGTTGTAAGCAGATTGTTTTTTATTGTTGGATCACTTCCCAGTCACTAATAAACTACCAAGTACGGTGTTAAATATAAACATGTCTAATAAAATTAGAAAAATTTTAAGTTTTAATTACATTATTATGATAAAAAAAACTAATTAAATGATAAACATTATTGGTTTTTAAATGGCTTTAAAACCTTTACCAAATTTGGGACTTGAAAATCACCAGGGTATTCATTTTTAAAAGGTTTGATCATCGTGAATTACAAGCCATTTCTTTTTAAATTTGTCTTTAAATCACATATTAAAAAATAGGGTATCAATTTTAGAATACATTTATATTATCTATGAGAGTGATAGAATTGAAAGATTTGAAACGAATGACAATTTGATGATCAATCTCATCCAGAATCAACACTTGAAAGTCATTTTTCAAAAATTAATGTTTTTTTAAAACCTCTTTTAAAAAATGATGATTTTTTCGCAATAGATTTTTCTGTTGCAAAAAAATCATCAATTGTTACTCTTCTTTCACAAAAATTTCCAATACCTTGTTTGAAATCTCTTTTACTCATCTTAAAAAAATTAATTTATGAAAATATACTCAAATAAGTATTCTTTTTTGATGATAGATTAATTTCTGTTTTTTTATTTTTATAATTAATAATTGCCCTTTTTCTATCCTAGCGGATAATAGGGAGGCTCTTTTCTCCTTTTCCAGTACCTTTTTGGAGGTAAAGTCAATGAGAATATAAAAACTTACTTTTTGTACTTTATCAGAATTTTATTTTAATTGGCCTCGTTCCTAACTGTACTTTTTGATAATTAAAATAAAAATTTTAAATTTTAACTAATATTTTTCTTACCTTCAGCAGACCCGAGGCCTCCGTTTATTTTTTACAATTACCTTAAAGTAAAAAAAGTACAAAAAGGAAAATGGTTCTTTAAAAAGTTAAATCTCATTGGTTATCTATGCCTTTCTGAGATCTGACAATGAGGTTACGGTCTTTACTTCTAAATTTGAATTATTTTGTCATTACTTTAAAATCATTTTAATAATGTTAAAGCAAGCGTTCCAATTCAAAAAAAATATCTAATATTTTATTAAAACCAATGTGAACTTTCTATTTTAAAGTACTTTTAAATAAATTGTTGCAACAAATGTTCGCTAGAAATTCTATTTTAATAAGCATCAAAATTATTTAGTTCCCGATTCTTGGAAAAAAATAAATGTCTTTAAGGATACTCTTACTTCAACTGCAAAAGAAAATAATTTAAGATATCTTCAATAATTATTAATCCGAATTCGATTATTTATAATAAATTAAATACAAATATTGTAAATAAATTTAAAATTAAAATTTTGTACATTGTAAATAATTAATTCGAAAAAATAATTTTTTAATTTTATTTTCTTAATTGGCGGTTTTTTATTGTGGATTTTCATTCAAAAATTCCAATGCAAAATTTTAAAGACTAAAGATTTTTTTCTTGTACTAAAGATTTTCCTATAGGCTTTAAAAGGTGAAGCAAAAAATATTTCATTTAATAGTCCAATTTAAATAAAAATTTTAATATAATATTTGCCAATAAATTGATTATTTTTAATCAAATTGTAAGTTAACTTAGAATTGAAAAATAAGATTTTAAAATTATAACCACCTGATTCCAAATTATTTAAGTAGCGATGACAGGATTTTAACATTTAAATAAAAAAAATTCACAAATTGCAAAAAAATTCTATTTAGAATTGATCATAGAGACAAAAAAATAAATACAATAATGTAAATCTTAAAATATTGATATTTTATTTGAATCATTGATATTTACTGTGTTAGTTAGAATATTTTTTGTTGAGACTAGTGGAACATATTTTGTTTCATTTTGTTTCATCATCAAAGTTTAAAAAACTAAGTTTTGTCAATTTTAATTGATGAAAAAGAATTTAATTTTTGTGATTTTTGGAAAGTTTGTATGAAAATTCACAATTCCGTTCTTTTTGATAACATTGTCAAAAAGAATACTCTCTGGCCATTTATTTACTTCAATCTTTGAGAAATTAATATAAGCTAACATAAATGTTTAAAAATCAAAGAAAAAAAATGAATTAAGTAAAAGCCAAAAATTTTGCCTTTACATTTAATTTGAAAAATTTCAATCATAATTCTAAAAATTGAACTGAATATCAAAATGAGTTTGGTCAAATTATTGTGTTCTATTCATTTTAAAAAAAGTGTTTCAATTTTTAATGATAAGTTGTCAATTATAGGAAATCTAGCATTTCAGACCAGAAAGTTTACCAATGAAACTAAATTTACTTATACTGTAAGCAAATTTAATGACATACATATTCAATCAGATGAAGTAGATAAGTTAATGCAAAAAATACATTCGAATACTGATGAATTCGAAAAAATTTTAAAAAGTAAAACATGCCATATTAAAATATCAAATTAGTGAAATTTTAATTTTAGAATCTTTAAATGAATGGAAGGACGAAAAAGAACTTCAATTTGGTACTACCTTCCAATTAATTTATCTAATTTAGCTGTAATTTTGGCTAAATATGGATTCAAATATCACCATGCTGAAAATAATGAAGCAGTACTTTATAAATGGCTACCTGATGACAGGCCATCTAAAATACCATTATTTGCTACTCATCAAATGGGTGTCGCTGGTAAAGGTCGTTTTATTATTTTTTAGATTTTATTTTTTTATAGGCGCGGTATACCGATCTGACAGAAACCAAATTTTATGCATAAAAGATAGAATCATGGTCAAAGACTTTTGGAAGCTTCCAGGAGGATCTGGTAAATAGACTAAGAAAATTTTTCTTATTCTTAAAAAATAACAAACTTAAGCTGATTTGGGTGAAAATGTTCAAGATACTGCAGTTAGGGAGGTATTCGAAGAAACAGGAATAGAAACAAGTAAATAAAAATTGATAAGAATATTCATTATATTCTCAAAACAAACACTTTTGTAGAATTTCGTTCTGTTATCGCTTTCAGGCAACAACATAATTACCCAAGAGCTCATGGAAGGTCTGATCTCTATGTTATTTGTCGGCTTGAGCCCATCAGTTATGAAATCGATCACTGTAAAGATGAAGTCAAAGCTTGTGAATGGATTGATTTAGATTTTTTGTGCAATTATAGTGAAAATAATATAACTAAAACAGTTTCCAAACTAATAAAGTATGGAAAGGTCAGAGGCTTTGAAAACATAGACATAGCACCTAAAGAAATGAGTTCACCGTTTAGGGAAAATTTTATAATCTATTTTTTCGTCAAATACCCGAATAGAGTTTCAGACAGTTTAAAGGTTTTAATTTTAATTTTAGATTTAAAAAACAATGATTAAAAATAAAATTGATTTGATAAATTTTGTATCTTTGTTTGTGCTCTATTTTATTCAAGCAATGCCCTATGGCTTTCAATCAAGATATTTGCCACTTGTAATGAGGAAACAAGGTGTCTCAATAACTTCACTTGGTTTATTCAAGCTTCTGCTAATTCCTTGGGTATGTAAATTTTTAATAGCAGCTTTAATCGTCGATGTTCACAGAACAAAGCGTTTCTGGCTTCAAACTAGTCTCTTTGTACTTTCACTAGGCTCTTATTTTGGCATATTACTTAGTAATTTTACAGAATTGGCCTTTTTGCTATTGATACTAAACACGGCTTCGGCCACCCAGGATATATGTGTTGACTGGTTCGCAATGAATGCATTGAAGAAAGAAGATCTAGGCCTTGGAAATACCATTCAAGTTGGTGGATTCAAATTAGGAACTTTGTTTAGCGGAGGATTTCTAGTATTTTTGATGGATTATATTACGATTTCGCAGACTTTTTTTATAATTGGAACTGTCTACATGGCCAGTTTACTTCTTTTAAACTTTTCGCTCTTTAACTCAGAGCTAAAATTATCACAACAATCAGAAGGAATAGATAACGAAAATAAAAAAGTATTAACATTCAGACAAAGAATTAGTTTGCTTCATAATTCACCGGTTACCTATTGGATTTGCATTTTTGTCTTAATCTATAAACTAGGTAAAACGCTTAAATTTTTTAACTAAAGTTTAGAAAATAAAATTTTTAGGTGAACAATCTTCTTTGAATCTATTGCCAATTTATTTACATGATAGAAATGTTTCTTCAGCCAAAATTGGATTTTGGACAGGAATATCCGGACAATCACTAAGTATAATTGGATCGTTTTTAGGCGGAATTATCTTAAAAAAGACAAGTAAAAAGTAAAAATGCATTAATTTGAAATTTGTTCTGAATTTTTTTTATTGTGGTACTTAGGTTTTCTACTTTAAAATGGCTAGAGTACAGTGTTTATCTGCGTTTGATTCCAATAATTCTTATTTCTTTTTTTATTATTTGGAATGAGATAAACCATCCGAAGATCAAAGAAGATTATCAATTTAACAATAAGATATTTTGTAATTTGAATAATTATTTTTTTATTTTTTACAAAATTTTGTTAAGATTCATTGATGATTTTGGTCCAACTACAGCTTTTCTTATCTGGAATACTCACCACATTTACGTTCACATTAATGATGGAAATATCATTCATGGCACCTAAGACAATACAAGCTTCTCATTTTTCACTAATAGCCACTTGTGAAGTATTTGGAAAGCTACTATTTCAGCCCGTTATATCGTTTTTTGCTGACGAATTTGGATATTCGGCAGCTTTTATACTTTTTGTTGCATTATATTTTATTTGTATAATCAATCTTCAGTTCAAACCTGGTAAATTATTACTAAATCGAAACCACTCTAATCAGGAATAAAAACAAATTAAAAATCTAATCTTAAATTTTTTAGTATTTTCAATTTTATTTCACCTACAAACTAACCTTTCAATTATCATTTCTCAATCGAACTTAGAATTGAAATCGGTAGCAAGCTGGTCCTCTTTAAATACTGTAATTACTTTGGTTATGGAACAGCTAACTTTCCAACCCTAAAAAACTAAGTCCTTCCTTATCTAATTTGTATGGATAAGTATTTTTCAAAACAATTTCCCAAAATTTCAAGGCGATTAAATTTTTAAATTTTACAGTTTTAAACGAAAATTGTAAGAGAAAATTACCAATAATTTGAGATTTTTTTAATTGTCTATAATTTAAAAAGTAAAGACTATGGCAAATTAATATTGAATTAAAGATTTACAAAAAATTTAAACATTAAGATTAAATTATAAAAGGCATTGTGTAATTTAACTCTGAGGCCGAAAAATTATTTCATTAAAGTTAATTAAATCTTTAGAATGCAATATCCTTTAGTAAAATATAATAAAAATTTAATTTTTTGTTTTAATTTTATTACTAATTCTGAGCTAAAATAAAAAATCTGAAAATAATAGATTTTAATTTGATTCTTGACTTTTATATTTGTTTAAATATCGATCAAAAACAAAAAAATTACTTAGAATGTAAAATACAGCATTATTTGAATGTAAAATTTCTTTGAAAATAGCGTAAAACCTCGAAAAGTACCATATGAAGTTCTGGTGTAGAATGAATGAATGAATGACTATTATTATTATTATTGTGTTAAAAAGTTAATATTTACATATTTAATTATTTTCTAAATAAATAATTTTTAAAAACTCAGGGTAATTAAAAAATGGCATAGTTTTTCGTTAGTAGATAATTGTTTTTTTCAGAAGATAATTTTATTTTAAAAAAAAGATAATTTAATGAAAAGATAAATGTTTTTGTTAGTAGATTTTCACCTTTTTCGGTAGATAATTATTTTGTTACGAAGATAATTGTTTTGTTAAGTAGATTATTTTTTTATTTGTTAGATTAACTAATTATACTTAATTAGCACTTAATAAGTGTTTCTTATTAATTAAAAAGTTTCGTTCATTAATAAAAATAAGTTTTCTTAATTAATTGTACTCTAAAACAAGTATAAAAATCGATATCTATAAACAAAAAACTTATCATTAATTAACAAATTAAAAATATGGAAATATCTGAATCATCTACTACTTCAATTCTCGCGGTAAATAACTCGCAAGAAAATAATGGTGACGATACAGATAATGACGTTGAAGAAATTGTTTCAAGTAAACGTGGAAATGCAAAGGTATATGATGACTATGCAACTTATACCAATTACAAAGAATTTATAGAAAGTTTGGATAATGGGTTGATAGACAATAATCAATGGATAAAAAAAGATAAAAGGAATACAAAAAATGGAGAAAAGCAATTTTACAAATGCTCTTTATGCTCAAAAATGATGTTTTCATTAAAACTCAGTACAAGTTTACAAGTTTCAGTGAATTTACAAGATATAGTGCATGAACACGGTGATCAAATTTCAAAAGAAGCATGGGAAAAAAGTAAAAAAAAAGCTGTCCAATTGTATCAAAAAGATAAAAAGACTCCAAAAGAAATAGCAAGATGGCTTAGACTCAATTTGGGAGATGGGTATGTCGAGCTTCAAATGGTATAGCATCATCAAATAACGATCAAGTTATAGTTACACAAGCTCCTGTTGAATCCACTTCAAATAATTTTAGAGCCCCTGAAAAACGTGGACGTGGAAGACCTAAAAAAAACAAGGAAAATGATGCCAATTTAATTACAGAAAATCAAACAAATGATGAAAATTCAAATCAAAGTGCTAGATTATCAAAGAGAAGAAAACCGTAATAAACGGAATTAATTTTTTTTATTTTTTTCTTAATTAATTTTTTTTTCTTAATTAATTTTTTTTTCTTAATCAATTTTTTTTTTATCTATTATAAAAAAATTATTATATATGATAAAAAACATTTATCTTTTTCTTTGTATTTTTTTATCTTTTAAAAAAAAATAAAATATCTTCTGGAAAAAATAAATATCTACTGACTAAAAATAGTCTCATTAAAAAATTCTTTAACTTATTTAGTGGGCTTAAATGAAAAAATTGGTAATTTTTTTTAAACTTTTAATATTTTGACTTTTAAAATTAGACAAAAACATTAAAAAAAATCTCAAATTGTTGTCCGCATCGCTTACAAAGAAATTGGTTATCTAGTTTTAAAAAACAAAAAAGACTTAATTTGAATAAGATTTTTTCTTTATTGTGAAAAAGTAAAAAAAAATAATATTTAGGTTAATTTAGTAAATGATTTTGAAATTTTAATAAAAAATTCTTAAAAATTGCTAATTCAATATAATTTGACAAAAATATTAAAAATTGTGAAATAATTTTGGATTTAAGCTATTTTTTGAAAAAAACTTTAAATTAAGAAATAAATAAAAATTATAAATTGAAAAAAAATGGACATTTTTTCTTCATTGTATCAGGATGCCAAATCCTTAAGGCCTACTTCATCAAAGAAAATATTTAAGCTTAGTAATCGAAATTTCGAAGAAAAGTGTTATGTCAAATGGAACGAGAAAATGTTTTTTGTAAATTTAAATAAGAATAAAAATTGGCAAATAAAGAACTATTTAATATCAAATATCAAAACGAATCCTGAATATGGTAAAATAATTTTTGAAAAAAAATTAGAAATATTAGTTTTCAAGCCAGGAACAAGCGATGTCTTCCAAAAATTTTATTTTCAAAAAGAATCTATTCCAAAAAGAAGCGACAAAGTATACTTTAAACGAGAATTCAAATTCGCACATATAATATATAAGAAAAACTATGATAAACATATCATAAAAACTTTAAAAACAAAGGCCAAAAGGACTATAAAGGTAGACTCAGATTTTTTAGTTATAAAAAAAAAGGAACAATTTAGAAAAGTTTTTTTTTATTAATTGCCGTTCTACTTCAAATCGAAATAAAGACTAATAGAAAACAAATGATGCATTTTATTTGTATCAAAATTAACCTTCATCGTGGAGAAGTAAAAATAAAAATTTACAAAATTAAGAAATCAAAATAGAAAAATTTAAGAAAAAAAAATAAAAGATCAAAATAAAAAAAAAAAAAAAAATAATTTTTTTAAGAACTGTGGACCAAAAGAAAGTAAATCAAGACTTGAACCAGAAAGACCCGATAAAATTTCTAAGGAGTAGACTTTAGATTGTTTAGACATAATTTAATAGAGTCAGATAAGCCATCGTGGGGGTTTAGATTCTTTTTTAATTCCAATTGAAATTGAAATGAGTTATTTTTTTATAAAATGTATATCTTTACCAAGGTATGAAAAAAGAAAAGATATAGTCTGTTCAAAAGACTTAATTCTAACATTAGTGATTGATTTATAACTGATACACATACAATCAAAAATGTAAGAAGCAAGTCTATTATATTTTAGATTTTTGATAAAAGAGAGTTTAGAAAAAGCATAAAAATGTTCGAAATTGAAAATTTTCAAGATCTTAAGAATATTTGATAAGTGACAGCTATAGTTCAAACCTAACATGGTTCGTATAAAGTTGTTCAGGGAAATGTTTAAGAATTTTAAAGTTTTCACTTTTAGTCTTGAGATACTTAGCCCATAAGTAAACTATATATGATTAATGATTGATTGGATTGAATTTTCAATCAAGAAATCTTGATCTTTAGTTGAATTTTATTTTGTATTTTCTCTAAAAAAACTCAATTCTTTAAAGAAAATTGCTTATTTCTCAATATCTAGTTGTAAGCAGATTGTTTTTTATTGTTGGATCACTTCCCAGTCACTAATAAACTACCAAGTACGGTGTTAAATATAAACATGTCTAATAAAATTAGAAAAATTTTAAGTTTTAATTACATTATTATGATAAAAAAACTAATTAAATGATAAACATTATTGGTTTTTAAATGGCTTTAAAACCTTTACCAAATTTGGGACTTGAAAATCACCAGGGTATTCATTTTTAAAAGGTTTGATCATCGTGAATTACAAGCCATTTCTTTTTAAATTTGTCTTTAAATCACATATTAAAAAATAGGGTATCAATTTTAGAATACATTTATATTATCTATGAGAGTGATAGAATTGAAAGATTTGAAACGAATGACAATTTGATGATCAATCTCATCCAGAATCAACACTTGAAAGTCATTTTTCAAAAATTAATGTTTTTTTTAAAACCTCTTTTAAAAAATGATGATTTTTTCGCAATAGATTTTTTCTGTTGCAAAAAAATCATCAATTGTTACTCTTCTTTCACAAAAATTTCCAATACCTTGTTTGAAATCTCTTTTACTCATCTTAAAAAAATTAATTTATGAAAATATACTCAAATAAGTATTCTTTTTTGATGATAGATTAATTTCTGTTTTTTTATTTTTATAATTAATAATTGCCCTTTTTCTATCCTAGCGGATAATAGGGAGGCTCTTTTCTCCTTTTCCAGTACCTTTTTGGAGGTAAAGTCAATGAGAATATAAAAACTTACTTTTGTACTTTATCAGAATTTTATTTTAATTGGCCTCGTTCCTAACTGTACTTTTTGATAATTAAAATAAAAATTTTAAATTTTAACTAATATTTTTCTTACCTTCAGCAGACCCGAGGCCTCCGTTTATTTTTTACAATTACCTTAAAGTAAAAAAAGTACAAAAAGGAAAATGGTTCTTTAAAAAGTTAAATCTCATTGGTTATCTATGCCTTTCTGAGATCTGACAATGAGGTTACGGTCTTTACTTCTAAATTTGAATTATTTTGTCATTACTTTAAAATCATTTTAATAATGTTAAAGCAAGCGTTCCAATTCAAAAAAAATATCTAATATTTTATTAAAACCAATGTGAACTTTCTATTTTAAAGTACTTTTAAATAAATTGTTGCAACAAATGTTCGCTAGAAATTCTATTTTAATAAGCATCAAAATTATTTAGTTCCCGATTCTTGGAAAAAAATAAATGTCTTTAAGGATACTCTTACTTCAACTGCAAAAGAAAATAATTTAAGATATCTTCAATAATTATTAATCCGAATTCGATTATTTATAATAAATTAAATACAAATATTGTAAATAAATTTAAAATTAAAATTTTGTACATTGTAAATAATTAATTCGAAAAAATAATTTTTTAATTTTATTTTCTTAATTGGCGGTTTTTTATTGTGGATTTTCATTCAAAAATTCCAATGCAAAATTTTAAAGACTAAAGATTTTTTCTTGTACTAAAGATTTTCCTATAGGCTTTAAAAGGTGAAGCAAAAAATATTTCATTTAATAGTCCAATTTAAATAAAAATTTTAATATAATATTTGCCAATAAATTGATTATTTTTAATCAAATTGTAAGTTAACTTAGAATTGAAAAATAAGATTTTAAAATTATAACCACCTGATTCCAAATTATTTAAGTAGCGATGACAGGATTTTAACATTTAAATAAAAAAAATTCACAAATTGCAAAAAAATTCTATTTAGAATTGATCATAGAGACAAAAAAATAAATACAATAATGTAAATCTTAAAATATTGATATTTTATTTGAATCATTGATATTTACTGTGTTAGTTAGAATATTTTTTGTTGAGACTAGTGGAACATATTTTGTTTCATTTTGTTTCATCATCAAAGTTTAAAAAACTAAGTTTTGTCAATTTTAATTGATGAAAAAGAATTTAATTTTTGTGATTTTTGGAAAGTTTGTATGAAAATTCACAATTCCGTTCTTTTTGATAACATTGTCAAAAAGAATACTCTCTGGCCATTTATTTACTTCAATCTTTGAGAAATTAATATAAGCTAACATAAATGTTTAAAAATCAAAGAAAAAAAATGAATTAAGTAAAAGCCAAAAATTTTGCCTTTACATTTAATTTGAAAAATTTCAATCATAATTCTAAAAATTGAACTGAATATCAAAATGAGTTTGGTCAAATTATTGTGTTCTATTCATTTTAAAAAAAGTGTTTCAATTTTTAATGATAAGTTGTCAATTATAGGAAATCTAGCATTTCAGACCAGAAAGTTTACCAATGAAACTAAATTTACTTATACTGTAAGCAAATTTAATGACATACATATTCAATCAGATGAAGTAGATAAGTTAATGCAAAAAATACATTCGAATACTGATGAATTCGAAAAAATTTTAAAAAGTAAAACATGCCATATTAAAATATCAAATTAGTGAAATTTTAATTTTAGAATCTTTAAATGAATGGAAGGACGAAAAAAGAACTTCAATTTGGTACTACCTTCCAATTAATTTATCTAATTTAGCTGTAATTTTGGCTAAATATGGATTCAAATATCACCATGCTGAAAATAATGAAGCAGTACTTTATAAATGGCTACCTGATGACAGGCCATCTAAAATACCATTATTTGCTACTCATCAAATGGGTGTCGCTGGTAAAGGTCGTTTTATTATTTTTTTAGATTTTATTTTTTTTTATAGGCGCGGTATACCGATCTGACAGAAACCAAATTTTATGCATAAAAGATAGAATCATGGTCAAAGACTTTTGGAAGCTTCCAGGAGGATCTGGTAAATAGACTAAGAAAATTTTTCTTATTCTTAAAAAATAACAAACTTAAGCTGATTTGGGTGAAAATGTTCAAGATACTGCAGTTAGGGAGGTATTCGAAGAAACAGGAATAGAAACAAGTAAATAAAAATTGATAAGAATATTCATTATATTCTCAAAACAAACACTTTTGTAGAATTTCGTTCTGTTATCGCTTTCAGGCAACAACATAATTACCCAAGAGCTCATGGAAGGTCTGATCTCTATGTTATTTGTCGGCTTGAGCCCATCAGTTATGAAATCGATCACTGTAAAGATGAAGTCAAAGCTTGTGAATGGATTGATTTAGATTTTTTGTGCAATTATAGTGAAAATAATATAACTAAAACAGTTTCCAAACTAATAAAGTATGGAAAGGTCAGAGGCTTTGAAAACATAGACATAGCACCTAAAGAAATGAGTTCACCGTTTAGGGGAAAATTTTATAATCTATTTTTTCGTCAAATACCCGAATAGAGTTTCAGACAGTTTAAAGGTTTTAATTTTAATTTTAGATTTAAAAAACAATGATTAAAAATAAAATTGATTTGATAAATTTTGTATCTTTGTTTGTGCTCTATTTTATTCAAGCAATGCCCTATGGCTTTCAATCAAGATATTTGCCACTTGTAATGAGGAAACAAGGTGTCTCAATAACTTCACTTGGTTTATTCAAGCTTCTGCTAATTCCTTGGGTATGTAAATTTTTAATAGCAGCTTTAATCGTCGATGTTCACAGAACAAAGCGTTTCTGGCTTCAAACTAGTCTCTTTGTACTTTCACTAGGCTCTTATTTTGGCATATTACTTAGTAATTTTACAGAATTGGCCTTTTTGCTATTGATACTAAACACGGCTTCGGCCACCCAGGATATATGTGTTGACTGGTTCGCAATGAATGCATTGAAGAAAGAAGATCTAGGCCTTGGAAATACCATTCAAGTTGGTGGATTCAAATTAGGAACTTTGTTTAGCGGAGGATTTCTAGTATTTTTGATGGATTATATTACGATTTCGCAGACTTTTTTTATAATTGGAACTGTCTACATGGCCAGTTTACTTCTTTTAAACTTTTCGCTCTTTAACTCAGAGCTAAAATTATCACAACAATCAGAAGGAATAGATAACGAAAATAAAAAAGTATTAACATTCAGACAAAGAATTAGTTTGCTTCATAATTCACCGGTTACCTATTGGATTTGCATTTTTGTCTTAATCTATAAACTAGGTAAAACGCTTAAATTTTTTTAACTAAAGTTTAGAAAATAAAATTTTTTAGGTGAACAATCTTCTTTGAATCTATTGCCAATTTATTTACATGATAGAAATGTTTCTTCAGCCAAAATTGGATTTTGGACAGGAATATCCGGACAATCACTAAGTATAATTGGATCGTTTTTAGGCGGAATTATCTTAAAAAAGACAAGTAAAAAGTAAAAATGCATTAATTTGAAATTTGTTCTGAATTTTTTTTATTGTGGTACTTAGGTTTTCTACTTTAAAATGGCTAGAGTACAGTGTTTATCTGCGTTTGATTCCAATAATTCTTATTTCTTTTTTTATTATTTGGAATGAGATAAACCATCCGAAGATCAAAGAAGATTATCAATTTAACAATAAGATATTTTGTAATTTGAATAATTATTTTTTTTTATTTTTTACAAAATTTTGTTAAGATTCATTGATGATTTTGGTCCAACTACAGCTTTTCTTATCTGGAATACTCACCACATTTACGTTCACATTAATGATGGAAATATCATTCATGGCACCTAAGACAATACAAGCTTCTCATTTTTCACTAATAGCCACTTGTGAAGTATTTGGAAAGCTACTATTTCAGCCCGTTATATCGTTTTTTGCTGACGAATTTGGATATTCGGCAGCTTTTATACTTTTTGTTGCATTATATTTTATTTGTATAATCAATCTTCAGTTCAAACCTGGTAAATTATTACTAAATCGAAACCACTCTAATCAGGAATAAAAACAAATTAAAAATCTAATCTTAAATTTTTTAGTATTTTCAATTTTATTTCACCTACAAACTAACCTTTCAATTATCATTTCTCAATCGAACTTAGAATTGAAATCGGTAGCAAGCTGGTCCTCTTTAAATACTGTAATTACTTTGGTTATGGAACAGCTAACTTTCCAACCCTAAAAACTAAGTCCTTCCTTATCTAATTTGTATGGATAAGTATTTTTCAAAACAATTTCCCAAAATTTCAAGGCGATTAAATTTTTAAATTTTACAGTTTTAAACGAAAATTGTAAGAGAAAATTACCAATAATTTGAGATTTTTTTAATTGTCTATAATTTAAAAAGTAAAGACTATGGCAAATTAATATTGAATTAAAGATTTACAAAAAATTTAAACATTAAGATTAAATTATAAAAGGCATTGTGTAATTTAACTCTGAGGCCGAAAAATTATTTCATTAAAGTTAATTAAATCTTTAGAATGCAATATCCTTTAGTAAAATATAATAAAAATTTAATTTTTTTGTTTTAATTTTATTACTAATTCTGAGCTAAAATAAAAAATCTGAAAATAATAGATTTTAATTTGATTCTTGACTTTTATATTTGTTTAAATATCGATCAAAAACAAAAAAATTACTTAGAATGTAAAATACAGCATTATTTGAATGTAAAATTTCTTTGAAAATAGCGTAAAACCTCGAAAAGTACCATATGAAGTTCTGGTGTAGAATGAATGAATGAATGACTATTATTATTATTATTGTGTTAAAAAGTTAATATTTACATATTTAATTATTTTCTAAATAAATAATTTTTAAAAACTCAGGGTAATTAAAAAATGGCATAGTTTTTCGTTAGTAGATAATTGTTTTTTCAGAAGATAATTTTATTTTAAAAAAAAGATAATTTAATGAAAAGATAAATGTTTTTGTTAGTAGATTTTCACCTTTTTCGGTAGATAATTATTTTGTTACGAAGATAATTGTTTTGTTAAGTAGATAATTTTTTTTATGTGTTAGATTAACTAATTATACTTAATTAGCACTTAATAAGTGTTTCTTATTAATTAAAAAGTTTCGTTCATTAATAAAAATAAGTTTTCTTAATTAATTGTACTCTAAAACAAGTATAAAAATCGATATCTATAAACAAAAAACTTATCATTAATTAACAAATTAAAAATATGGAAATATCTGAATCATCTACTACTTCAATTCTCGCGGTAAATAACTCGCAAGAAAATAATGGTGACGATACAGATAATGACGTTGAAGAAATTGTTTCAAGTAAACGTGGAAATGCAAAGGTATATGATGACTATGCAACTTATACCAATTACAAAGAATTTATAGAAAGTTTGGATAATGGGTTGATAGACAATAATCAATGGATAAAAAGATAAAAGGAATACAAAAAATGGAGAAAAGCAATTTTACAAATGCTCTTTATGCTCAAAAATGATGTTTTCATTAAAACTCAGTACAAGTTTACAAGTTTCAGTGAATTTACAAGATATAGTGCATGAACACGGTGATCAAATTTCAAAAGAAGCATGGGAAAAAAGTAAAAAAAAAGCTGTCCAATTGTATCAAAAAGATAAAAAAGACTCCAAAAGAAATAGCAAGATGGCTTAGACTCAATTTGGGAGATGGGTATGTCGAGCTTCAAATGGTATAGCATCATCAAATAACGATCAAGTTATAGTTACACAAGCTCCTGTTGAATCCACTTCAAATAATTTTAGAGCCCCTGAAAAACGTGGACGTGGAAGACCTAAAAAAAACAAGGAAAATGATGCCAATTTAATTACAGAAAATCAAACAAATGATGAAAATTCAAATCAAAGTGCTAGATTATCAAAGAGAAGAAAACCGTAATAAACGGAATTAATTTTTTTATTTTTTTCTTAATTAATTTTTTTTTATTAATTAATTTTTTTTTCTTAATCAATTTTTTTTTATCTATTATAAAAAAATTATTATATATGATAAAAAACATTTATCTTTTTCTTTGTATTTTTTTATCTTTTAAAAAAAAATAAAATATCTTCTGGAAAAAATAAATATCTACTGACTAAAAATAGTCTCATTAAAAAATTCTTTAACTTATTTAGTGGGCTTAAATGAAAAAATTGGTAATTTTTTTAAACTTTTAATATTTTGACTTTTAAAATTAGACAAAAACATTAAAAAAATCTCAAAGTGTTGTCCGCATCGCTTACAAAGAAATTGGTTATCTAGTTTTAAAAAACAAAAAAGACTTAATTTGAATAAGATTTTTTCTTTATTGTGAAAAAGTAAAAAAAAATAATATTTAGGTTAATTTAGTAAATGATTTTGAAATTTTAATAAAAAATTCTTAAAAATTGCTAATTCAATATAATTTGACAAAAATATTAAAAATTGTGAAATAATTTTGGATTTAAGCTATTTTTTGAAAAAAACTTTAAATTAAGAAATAAATAAAAATTATAAATTGAAAAAAAATGGACATTTTTTCTTCATTGTATCAGGATGCCAAATCCTTAAGGCCTACTTCATCAAAGAAAATATTTAAGCTTAGTAATCGAAATTTCGAAGAAAAGTGTTATGTCAAATGGAACGAGAAAATGTTTTTTGTAAATTTAAATAAGAATAAAAATTGGCAAATAAAGAACTATTTAATATCAAATATCAAAACGAATCCTGAATATGGTAAAATAATTTTTTAAAAAAAATTAGAAATATTAGTTTTCAAGCCAGGAACAAGCGATGTCTTCCAAAAATTTTATTTTCAAAAAGAATCTATTCCAAAAAGAAGCGACAAAGTATACTTTAAACGAGAATTCAAATTCGCACATATAATATATAAGAAAAACTATGATAAACATATCATAAAAACTTTAAAAACAAAGGCCAAAAGGACTATAAAGGTAGACTCAGATTTTTTAGTTATAAAAAAAAAGGAACAATTTAGAAAAGCTAATGGGTCAATAGATAGAATTGTACTAAATTTGAAAAAATTAATTGAATCAATTAATAAAGATCAACTGAACTTTAGAACATATGAAGATTCGCTTTGCTCACTCTCAAAACCACTTTATTATTTAAATCAAAAACAGGAAAATTGTTCATTTCGCCAGGTTATAGCAAATTACAACTGTCCCATTTGTTACGATAATTCTAATCTTAAACTAGTTTTAAATTCTTGTAATCATGGATGTTGCAAATATTGTTGGGAAAGTTATGTTATTACAAAGTTTCCCTGCCAAGAATTTAGGTGTTGCTTCAATAGTTGTGATAAAAAATTAGAATTAGACATTTTAAAACTACTTTTACCCAGAATTATGTTTAAGCAATATTCGAAAAATGTCATGGAAAAAGATTACATAAAATGTCCAAAAAAATGTGGCAAAATTTTGGATAAAAATTGCCGCTTCAAATTTCTTAGATGCTGTTGTGGTTACTCGTTTTGCATGGAATGTAAAGCAGAATCTCATTTTCCAGTTCGATGTGAAACTTATCAATTTTATTTAAATTTTTTTGAAGACAAAAATAATAATAATAATGAATTGGTAGTTAAGGGAAAATTTTGTCCATCATGCAAAGTGTTCATAGAAAAAAATGGTGGTTGTATATATATGCAATGTGTTTGTGGTGTCCATTTTTGTTGGAATTGTCAGCAAAGAGTTTTTACCGAGCATGGCAATTGCTTGTTAATAAATGAGTTTACAATGACTTTAAAAGAATGGGAACAAAAAATAATGCAACCTTTGATTGATCAGTATTTATATAGAGCATCATGTGGCGAAAAATTGATTTTAAATTTAAATCAAAGAGATCATTTTACAACCAAAATAATAAATAATCAAAATTCAAGGATATTGTGTGATTCGATTGTAAGAAACTTAAATATTGAGCGAAAAATATACAATAGTTTTATAAAGCAAGTTATTCAATATTCATTTGATTTAATTTTAAAAGTTAATAAAATAATTGAATTAATATTTGTTCAAATGTGTTTTTATAAAAAAAATCAAATAAAACTCAATCAAGAAGAAACAGAACTTCAAAAAATGTTAATTAAATTATGCGAATATTTCAATAGAGTCTTATCAAAGCATACAACTATGGAAAGTCTGAGACGAATAATTTTATTAAATTTAAAAATTTTGACTATTCTAAACAATTTTAAAACTATCAATTAAATATAATTTATTTGTTTAAAATCGTGACTTTTGCAAAATAAAATTTTACTAAAAATATTTAATTTTCCAATCAATCACTTTTTTAACATTAAAAGTTTTTTTCATTTAAATTTTAATAGAAAACAAAAAAAATGATGATAAATGTATTCAGTGTCGCGTAAATTTTTAAGGTTAGATATCTAATACAAATTTCATTTTTATCAAACTTTAAATAAAAAATAATATCTATTCTCTTAACATACAAATTATAATTTTAAGCAATGTAAAAATAAGAAAGGATAAAATACTTCAAAAACTAATCAATTTCCTAAAATCAATTGTTAAAAAACAATAAATCAATTTGTTTCTTTGCTTTTTAAAAATAGTTGAAAAAAAAAATTAAACCATCACCGCAATTTATTAATTTTAAAATAAGAATAAATTAAATAGATTAAAATAAAATTTTAAATATAAGCTTTGAATAATTTAGTTAATTAGATCTTTCAAATTATTATTTCAGGAAACTATTTACAAATCTTCATTATTGAGATATAACAAATAAGAATAAAACCCTGTTAAAATTTTACATACTGCATAGATTATTAAATATTTGTTGAAGGACGGCTAATATTTATTTTTGTATAAATAGCTTATCTTCATCTTCTTCGTTTTCATCGTCAGTGAACAAAAATTTTTTACTATTTTCACTACTTCCAGTTTTAAAACTTGATTTCTTAGAACTAATCGATGTGGTTAAAATTTCCTCTTCGTCGTCCGAGCTAGCTAATTGATCATATTGACCTAAGCCTGGAATTCCAAAATTGGCTTCTCCCAGTCTAAATCTTCGACGCTTATCTAAATTAGATGTTCGTCGTCTATGATAAAATCCAAGAGCTAACAAAATAAATGATAAAGAAAGCAAAACCATTCCGGCAATCAGTAAAGACTGGTTATTTTTTTGCACTACACTGGAAATATCTTGAGTTAATTTTTCAAATTTTCCAACATTTTGTTTCAGTAAAATTTTTAGAAATGTAGCCGCAGATTTGTCAACATTAAAAGCAACACTTTTTTTCTCATAACTAAATTTTTAATTAAAATTTAGTTTATTAACAAATAAAAAAAAAATCTTTACTTTGGGTGTGTTACAGTTAGGGTATAATTTCCAGGAGTAAGTAAACGCCAAAAGTCTCCATGAACATAAGATGTTAAATTGTGATTGATGCCAATAACTTGGATTATGGCATTTGAAATGGGCTTTTGAGAATGATAATCCATTACAAGACCACGTACACCCTTGTGAACTTGACCAAGATACGAGATCAAAGCGTACTTGTTATCGTGCCAGTATTTTTCAAGATTAGACTCATCAATCCATTTTTCGCAGCTTAGTTCAATAGTGACCTCAAAGTCATTGGTGTCGAAATAGTTCCAATCTTGCATGGATCCTCTAGCCGTGTACCAGGCTGCACCATTTGTAATACCTCCTGGAAAATTGTCTCCTGATCTGCAACGAACATTACTGAACATTTTTTCATGAGCCTGGTAGCGAAAAAAATAATTATTAGATTTTTTTTAGAAAAATAAATTTAAACCATTGAAAAGGATTTGGAAATCATTACAAAAACAGAATCATCTGGCGAAGGAGAATCAGCATTCAGACCATCTTTGTTATCATCGTACGGGTAATTTACAACCATAGCACCACTGTGTAAATTAGCAGACAGAACAAATGGAATGTACTTTGACCATTCAATTATAGCCTGGGTCTCGGGCTGCATCATTTCCTTGGCTTTAAATGGTGACGGAAAATTTCTGTTCAAATCAACTTTATTTTCGTTCAATCTGCCTTCTAAATGATATTTTCTAGCTTTGGCATATCCATCCGGATTCACAGTTGGAACTATGTGAATTCTTGTTGCATCTATCAAACCACTAATCAATTCATTTTGGCCATAATTTTCACAAAGATATTCTATTAAATTTACCATTAACTCACGACCTAATACCTCATCACCATGTATGTTGGCAACATACTTGAACTCGGGCTCGCCTTGTTCATGAACCGATGGATTGTCACTGATAATCATTGCATACAAACTTTCACCATTTACACTCTTTCCGAATTTATAAAATTTTGTAATCAAAGGAAATTTTTTATTCATTTTTTCCATGAACGCGAGCAATTCCTCGTGGTTATGGTGCACATACTTTTCTGGCTCAATCGCATCAGCTAGCAGAGAATTGCGCTCAGATCGACTTGTCAACTGATTTATCTTATCAACCAGATTTTTCATGTCCACTTGGGTCAAAGTTTTTTCTTCCATTGCTTCTCTTTTCAAGGTGAAATTCAGCACTGTTAAATTATTTTCTGTCACTTCAACTTGTTTAGTCTCTGGTTTATACCCATTTACATAGGCTGTTAAATTGTAAACACCAGGAGTGAGAAGTCTCCAAAAGTCACCATAAGTACTAGTAGTAATATTATACTGAATACCTTGAACACTTATTATGGCATTTTTCAGCGGGGTTCCAAATATTTGGTCCGAATTTAGAGTGTGCGCATCGGAAAAATCACTAACAAATCCCTTAACACCTATGTGAACTTGAGCCATGTAGTTAATCAATGCTTCTTTATTATTTTCCCATTCTGTTTTTAAATTTTTAGCCAGAGGATATTTGCAGCAAGACAATTCCAGAGTAATTTCGAAACAATTCGAATGAACGTAATTGAAATCTTGCATGCCGCCCACTACGTCATACCAATCGGCACCATTTGTAATACCATTGCGAAAATTTTCACCACACGCTTTTCCCTTGTGCATTGTTTTGTGATTTTTTGAGTATACCGAGGCTAAATGACGGAAAATTTTGTCATCCGGAGATGAGCTATACAAGCCTGATGTTTTGTGGAATCTGGAATCGTCAAATGGATAACTAGCAACGAGAGCACCTCCATGTAAATTGGCGCTTAGCACAAACTTATTGTTCAATATCCATTTCATTAAGGCTACAGTCTCAGGCTCACGGTTGTGAAACATGTTTTCGGAATTTACTTTTGGATCAAATTGATCGGGAAAATTTCGGTTCAAATCGACATTGTGTGCATTGTGTCGCCCATTGGAGAAATCGCAGCTTCCTTCTCTGACTTTTTCGAAGCCGTCCGGGTTAGCCGATGGCATTATGAAAATGTTTGTCGAATTAATGAGATTCGTAATGCGCTCATCTTTGCCATAATTGCTCAATAAATGGTAGATTAGAGATATCAGTATTTCGCGGCCAATAGTTTCGTCACCATGTATGTTGCCCACGTATTTGAACATTGGCTCACCTGGTTCAATCCGGTCAATTTGATCGGTTATCTGAAACACAAGGATATCACGCTTTTCCACAGATTTACCTATCGAATAGACTTTGGAAATATGTGGGTAGGACTTTTGGAAATTTTCCAAGATCTGTTTCATTTTTTCATAGTTATGGTACTTCGAAAGGAGCAACTCGCTAATAGGTACATCATCGACTGTGGCCTGGAGATCAGATGAGCAGAAATTTAAAAGAGAAAATAAGAGCAAGGTCACAATTACATTATACGGCATAATTTCTGAAATTAAATTAAATTTTTATTTTCAATCAGATGCAAAAAAAAATTTTAATTTTTCTTTTCCTGAAGCAAATTTAGTTGCAAAGCTATAAAAAAAAAGTGTTTGTCAAAGCTTAGAGAATCAATTAAGACTATAAATGAATGAATTTTAATTTTTTTAAATTTTCGAATACGTCAACAAATATTTAAAGTTTGAATCATTTTTAATTTTTTAGTATATGTTTGTAATACAAATTTACATATTTTTAAAATCTGAAAAAAAATTAAATTATTTTCTTAACATTTGAAGTGTTATTAACGAGCAATTGGAAAAATAAAGATAAAACGGTTCAGCTACATCTGAATGAAATTTCGGAAAATTCAAAAGAATAGATCAATTAATTTAATTGTCTATTGAGATATAAACATGTAAAATTAATTATTATAAAATTTTTGTTAGTATTGTTTTATTAAATACTGCGACCCTATCGGGATAAGCTTCTTCGAAGCTATGGCAGTAAATTAGACTGTATCTTTAGCCATTTGTCCAAGTTAATTTTGAAGCTATTAATTGATCTAGAATTAAAGATATACTGAGGAAGACTATTCCAAACATTAACTACTCGGTCTGTTAAGAAATGATATCGTTGCAAACCATTTTTTCACATCTTCTTTAACAGTACATTTGTTATAAATTTGAATACTTATTCATTATTAAATTATTTTAATCTGTGTATTTTATCTAAAAGCTTAAGCTAATTATTAAATTGACTGAGAATTTTTTTATCGATTTTGCAATCAATTTTATTTTATATGAATTAAATGTAAAATTTAAAAATGAATTTTTCGATAAAAAGGATTTTTTGCATTGGTAATGTTTTAATGGAGTTATCTAAGCATTTTTTTTAATCTACTGGTAGTCATTAGTTCTAATTTTTAAGAAAAAAAAATAAATTAATTTGATAAATTTATTAAAGAAAAACTACTACTAATAAAAAAATATTGCATTAGCGAAATTAATGAAAATTTCAAAAAATTAAGAGTACAAAAATGTTTTATCTAAATATAGATAATTAGAATTCAATTTTTAAAATGATAAATGGTTATAAAATGTTTAAAAAACTGATCGGCGATCAGTTTTTTAATTTCTGAATGATTTTTTTTATTTTTTATTACGGTAATAAAAAATAAAAAAAATCATTTTGGAAAAACAATAATGAATAAATTTTGTACTCGATTGATCATTTCATTTATCTATGTACTAATATTTGGAACATTTATATAATCATTAGACTTGCATGCTCGCTACATTAAATTGTATGATTATTAGCATACTAATACTAATATAAAATAATCATTCCAATAATTTCATTCTTCTATATATTCTACACTTGGCACTCGTTTAGAAGCATAAGGCTTATCGTAAATTGAAGCTAAATTTTGATCGAGCTTGCATTTTATTTTTTTTTTGCAATTTTTCTTTCTTTTTTAGAAATCAAAATTTTTGAGCATTTAATTCAATTATTTTTTTCATTATTTATCACCCAAAATATGATTCAATAATTTAAATTTCTGACATGCAATTTTTTTTATTTGAGAACCCTTAACCATTTACATTCGGTTAGATTTATACCATAAACCATTCGATTTTTTTATTTTTTTATAAATTTATCAGGTTAATGGCCTTAATATTAAAATTTGATTAATTTTTTTAATTCTTAGACAATTGATTTCAAGGTTCAAATTTGACGTCGTTAGTTTATCCTATTCTAAAGTTATGATCAAAAATATGAATATTTCAAAAAGCCAATGTGCCGAGAACAGTTTTGTGTAATGATCAGATGCAATGTCATTCGCCTTAAAAAATATCAAATAAATAAATTTGAAAATTATTTGATTATTAATTATAATTTAGATCAGAAGCTAACTAATCTGTGTATAAAAATTTCATAGCTATCTCATTAATACAATATTTTTTTTCTATTATAAAAAGGCCTATATTTTTTTGAGTAGCTAATTTATTTTCAAATAGTAGATAAAAATAGTAGCAAAAATTTTTTTTGTAGATAAAATATTTTCAACTGGTAGCAAAACAAGTTACAATTACAATTATTAATTTAATATTTGTATATCTCATTTGGGGTCAGGGGGTCCCCTGAGACTAGATACAAAAAAACAAAAAAATGATTAAAATTTCGGCTTTTTTTAAAAAAATCTTGAGACTAAATTTTTTTTGGAAAAAAAAATATTTTCTAATAGAGAATTTTTTGCTCTACAAGATGGTATGTGATTTATATATCTTTTGTATATGTTTGCAAAAGATATTCTCATCGGACCGAAGCATACTTTTGACAGTTAAAAAACTCTTTGAGCCCCTGTAGCGGAAAAATTTTTTTCAATTATTATTTCCTGAACTTTACTTGAAAAAATAATTTAGCTACATTATCTATTAATTTAGCTAATTTTTATTAGCTATTAAAAAAAGTAAATTATCTACTCAAAAAAATTAAAAACCTTATATAAATATCATCATTACTATTTGAACATCCTTTCTTTTTTAAAGACTCGATTAAATTCTCGGTCACTTTAAAATTAAAAAAAAAAACTTTTTTTTTATTTTTTTTTCTACTAAAATTTATGTTCAATATTTTGCCATTAATTTTTAAACAAAATTTATTTTAATTTTGATTTTATTATTAGAATTAAATTTAAAAAAATCAAAATCGATACGGTTCTTTTGAGAAAAAAAAATATTTTGAATTTAAAAATTGAAAATTATGCTAAAAATACGAATTAAATAATTAAAATAAATTGTACACTAAATCCTCAATTTTGATACTTTTGAGAGTCAAAAAAGATTTCTTAAAAAATAAATAATTCTATCGAACAAAAATTTTATCATCTGGCCCGAATTCATCGTCGTCTTCGGTAAATAGAAGCTTTCGATTATCTTCTTGATCAAGTCTTGCGTACAATCTGGTGGCATTTGGTGTTCTAGAATGACGTCTGGATGCCTTTACAATCATTACAATAATGAGCAGAATTACCAAAATAACAAATAGACCAGTGAATAAATATGCATAGTTATTTGTTGATATAACTGTAATGACTTCATTGACAATTTGGTCATAATTCAATCCCTTAGATTTTAAGTCAAAATTGACTATAGTTGCAGATTTAGAGCCAACTTGGACTTTCACTCTCTTTGATTCATAGCTTTTAAGTAAAATATTTACTCAAAATAAAACTTAATTTTAAAATTACTTTGGATGAGAAGCAATCAGGTAATAGTGTCCAGGAGTAAGCAAACGCCAGTAATCTCCATAGCGGTAAGTTGTTACATTATGCTCATTATCTTCTATTGCAATGACCGCATTTTGAATAGGCAGTTTAGACTTTTGATCTCTTACTATGCCTTTAATACCCTTGTGTACCTTTGAAAAAAAAATTTTTCTCAATTTATCTAGCTAAATTTTTGTCAAACCTGTCCAATAAAAGATAACAACGGATACAAATTCTCTTCCCAATATTCTTTTAACTTGGGCTGCTCAACAAATTTATCACAGCTAATTTCAACATTGATCAGCATGTCATTAGTATTCAAGTAGGACCAATCTTGCATTGAACCTCTGATCGGGTACCAAGCTGCTCCGTTTGTAATTCCGCTGGCAAATTTTTCGCCCGCTTGACAAGGCTTGTATCCAAAGCTCATTTTTGGGTGCACATTGGAGTACGCTTTTGCCAACATCTTGAAAGTTTCGTCATCAGTTGTCGGAGTTTCTTGCGATTCTCCTTCTTTGTTGTCATCAAAAGGATACCGAACAACCATAGAGCCACTGTGCAAACTGGCCGAGAGCACGAACGGATGTTCTTTTGACCATGAAATTATGGACTCGGTCTCTGGTTGAATCTTTTGGTTGGACCAATCTGTGGCACCCAAAGCTTCTATTATTTTGTCAACATTGGTTTTGCCGTCTAAATTCGGCTGGGCATTTAATTTGTACAAAGATGGAAAATTTGAATCAAGATCAACGTCATTGGCATTAAGAGCACTTCCTCTAGCATGTCCATCAGGGTTAACACTGGGCACTATGTGAATGCGAGTCGAATCAACTAGTCTTTTGACCAGCTCATTTCTGTCATAGTTATCGCACAAAAATTCAATTAGTTCTATCAAAATTTCTCTGCCTAGTATTTCATCACCGTGCATGTTTCCAATGTACCTTACTTCAGGCTCGCCTTGCTCATGTACCCGCGGATTGTCGCTGATAATCATTGCATACAAATTGGAGCCATTCGCGCTTTTACCAAACGAATATGAACTAGCAATCGATGGACATTTTTTTTCTATTTCACTCATCAATTTTTCTAGCTGATTGTGGTTATGATGCACCAGATCGTAGGGCTGATTGGCTGTGGCAAGCAACGAGTCGCGTTTTTCAGCATTTCCCAACAGATCTATCTGAGAAACCAAAATGTCTATGTCATTTTTCACACTGGCAAACATGTTCGGAACTATTTCTTGGTTCTCGCGTTTTAAAGTAAAATTTAAAACAGTCACTTGGTTCTCGACCACATCGACCAGCTTGGCCTCTGATTTGAATCCATGGGCCCAAGCTGTTACTTTATAAGTGCCTGGTAGAAGCAGCCGCCAATAATCGCCAAAAACATTTGTAGTCACATTGTGATCTAGCAGAGCCACATTTATCACAGCATTTTCAATGGGCGTACCATAAATTGCCCTTTCATTCAAAAAGGAAGAGTCGGAAAAATCTGTGACAAAGCCTTTGATGCCCATATGCACTTGAGATAGGAAATTAATGAGAGCTTGGCGGCTATTTTGCCACTCGGTTTTGAGTTTTTCCGCTGGAGGATACTTGCAGCAAGCCAGGTTCAAATTCACCTCAAATGTATTTGAGAAAAAATAGTTGAACTCTTGCATTGATCCACTAGTGTTGTTCAGTCTAACACCTGAACAGGATATTGTTTCGTTGGTTTTGGGTCGAGTGGTCATAAATTGGCTGCTAAGGTGAGCGAACAAATCGTTGTCTTTGTTAAGGTTTAACTTTGATGGCACAGACTGGCGCAAGTTTCCACTCAGCACAAACTTGTTACCAAGAATCCAGTTCATCAAAGATGCTGTTTCGGCTTCACGTGCTTCAAACAAAGACTCCGAGGTAATATTGGCATCAAGGATGTCCGGAAAATTGAGCTCGATGTCAATGTGGTTCGAGTTGAGCTCTGCATCCAGATTGCAGTTGAAAGATTTCCTTTTTATTTTCTCGAAGCCGTCTGGGTTGGCTGACGGAATTATGAAAATGTTGGTGCTATTGATCAAGTGAGTTATTTTTTCATCTTTTCCATAGTTTGTTAAAAGATGGTAAATTAGATTGATGAGCATTTCTCGGCCCACTGCTTCGTCTCCATGCATGTTTGCAATCAATTTTACACTCGGCTCGCCCGGTTCGATCCGGTTTATCTCATCTGTTATTTGAAAAACTAGCAGATCTCTGCTTTGGACTGATTTGCCGATTGAAGACAATTTGGAAATGTTGCTGAATGACCGGTGGAATGTTTCTAATAGTTTTTTAAGTGCATTATAGTCATGGTACTCCTCAAGTAGAAGATCTTCGATTGGTGTATCTGATCGAGACTGGACTATTAGGCTAGATATCAGAACAACTAAAATTTTATAGCAAAACATGATTTGAATAAAAAAAATATCAATTTTTTTTGTTAAGCGATGAATATGATTTTAAATCGTGCAACAAATTCAAAATTTTTTTTAACTTTTTATTTAAAATCTGAGAAAAAAAATTATGACGAACAAATGATGGAGGATATGACGATGTTGATTAGAATCAAATATTTTCACTAATGCAAATACAACAATTTGAATTTGACTTATTCATCCAGTTGTTGTTTTTTTTTTTGATTTTTATTTTAATTAATTCTCTATTTGACTTTTGAATGATTGACTACAAACCTACGATTGAAACTTAACATTCAAATTTAGTTATTAATTAATTAAAAATAATAAATCAATCATAAATAAAAAAGAGGAGATTTTTAGTGCTGAATTTTGAAAAAAAAATGATCGTTTATCGTTTATTTTTTACTTTATTAAATAAATTAATTTATTCATGTCAAATAAATGAATGAATTTCAAAATGCTTCAAGAAAAACTAAATTTTCAAAATTATTTAAATGTTTAAATTCATTTTAATTTTTTAATCTTTTTCAATATGTAAATAGAAAATTTTAGAAGTGTTAAAGTTTCATTAAAATGTGCAAGTGTTCAATCTGGATTTAAACTTTTTTTCAACAAAAATAATTTCAGCTAATTTTTTCGATTTTTCCACAAAAGAAATTTTTGATTAACTTTTCTAATTCCTAATTAATTTATTTTCTCAAATTGATTTTTTTGAACACGTAGTTAAACTTGGAGACTTCAAAGCTGCCCATTAGTGGAATATGCTTGACAAAATATTTGTAAAACTTAACTTTTTAAATTGGTTGTTTTCATTTACTAGCGCTGAATAAATGCTATTATTCTTAAAACATACTATTGTGTTGGCTAGAAGATTAAAAACCTGTCAGATACTTTTAGAAGCTTAATGTTTACCCATCGGTCAACAATGTAAAAACAGATCTACCTTCGAAAGCATGACTTGCACCACAATGTCAAACTTAAACTTCTCCTGGTTAACCATCTTCAATCCAATTAACCCTTATACAATTATTCCAGATTAAAATAATCATTTCTTGAACCAAAAAGAATCAATTTTTTAATGGCCTTTATTTTTATTTTTAAATTTTTTTTAATTCAAAATATTCAAATAAATAAGTTAGTAAATTAAGAAAAAAGCCTACGAAAAAAAAATAATGAAAAATTGCGTATTTCCTTCAAAATTTCCATTAATTTACAAACAGCAATTAAAGCCGACTGCTTGGAGATCGCATGTTGCTTTTTTAGCAAGATAAGCTCTATTCATAGAATTAAAGCTAAATAAAAATTATCAAAAAGTTAAATAGGAAAACAATAAAAGTAATTTTTCTTAAAAATTTTGTTTTTTTATTTAGGGAATAAGTCTTTGGTCGATTGCTGATTTACCAGTGTATTTAGGAATTTATGGTATTCTGATAAACTAAGAGTACATTTTAATGATTAATTATGAATACCTTTTGAATTGCTTTTTTCCTGATTTAAATTTGGTATAACAACTATTGACGTAGCCAAGCCTAAAATAAAGATAAGTCGAAATCGTCTCAAATCTATTTTTGAGTATAAGAAATATTTTTTTCGATTTTTTAATATTTTTTAAGCATGAATTTTATTAGAAATTAATTATTATAATGTTTTTAATTAATTGTTATATTATTTTAAGATAAAAGGAATAAAAATCTCTGTGTCAGATCGGACCCGTTGCTTAAAAAGGTACTGGATAAGGAGATGAGCGTCTCCCCTATTATTCGATAGGATAGAAAATCAAATATTATTTTTATAAAGTATGAATTTCATAAATTTTAAATAACTCATATATTATTTTTTTTTATTTGTTTCAAATTTAAAAAAATAATTTAGAAGAATTTCATAAATTTAGTCTAATAATCAGAAAATAGTTATTTAAACTGAGTTATTCTTTGACTGAGTCTTTCAAAGAAACCAAATCATCATCTTTTAGATCTTTAATCCAATTTACAAGATATACAAGCATTAAAAAAAAATTATCAATCGAAAAAAAATCCAATGTTGTCGACAACTTACTAGTGTTTAATTACAAATTCAGCTTTAAATTAAAATAGATTACAACAGAAATAAAAATTTATCTTTAACTATTAAAAAAGAAGCAATTAAATTAAACATTTTTAATAAATCTTTTTAAAATAAGTTCTGAAAACGCTATGTTTATTACGCGAAAAGCAAATATTCAAGATCTTTCATTTATTACACATCATAAATATTTGAAAAGTTATTATTTCTTAAAGCATGGTTTAATGACTTTAACTTCCTCTAATGTTTTAATTATGAAGCGGAAGATATCGTTAAAATTTCCTTTTAAATATCAAACTATTGATTAAAAAACTATATTTTAAAAATTTGAATTTTTTCTAATGAGCGATTTTAAAGACTTTATCAGGTTTGCATTGAAAATATTTCATTTATTTATCTTTTTAACAAAAAAATCAAATTTATCAATAATTCTTTTTGTGTAGCTTATTAATTTTTAATTTTTTTTGTCCATTATTTTTCAAAAAGCTAACTTAGTTTATTCCAAAGAAAAATTTGATATTTTGGGGGTAGTGTGAATTAAAGAAAATGAGCCCTTAAAGTTGTTATAAATCACCTTAATTGAGTTTTTCGTTATAAAAATATATAAGTGTAATTTTTCAACCAAATCCGATAAAGGTCTAACATCTACAAGAAAGGAAAATTTATCAAATAAAAAAACTATTTAGATTTAATAATTATTATTTTAATGTAGATAAAAAAATATTTTTTAACATTAAAATATTATTTTAATCATATATCCAGATTTAAGTTAAGATTGTTATACGCTGTTTTTAATTTCGAAACTTAAAACTTTAAGATTGAAATTGTTTTAATTGTTTTAACGTTTTATTTAACGCGAAAAAAAATTTGAAATAATTATTCAATTGAATATAAAAAAAGCTTTAATTATTTGCTTTACGGTTGCTCGGAAGAAATTGTCGTATGAAATATTAATAGGACTATATTTATTAATTTGATAAGCTCTTTGGTTTAGTTTCTGGAAACTCCAATGACTTGAAGACTATGCCATTTTCTGCTATATTTTCATTAAAATATTTAAAATAGTTGAAATCAGAAATAACAAAAATTGTATCTCCTTAATATCTTCGGAATCTATTTATTCTTTGATAGCCCGGTATTGGAATTCAAAATTATGTATTTGACACCTGAAGTTCTTTTTAAGAATGAATTTGAAATAATTTCAAGATAAAAGTTAAAGTTTAAGTGCTAACTTTTTTGTATTGATTAATTTCTTAAATATTTGAAAGTTTCTTGAATTATTCAAAAATTACTTCAAAATATTCTAAAAAAATTTAAATTTTCATTATTTAAATTGAATTATTTTGATTTACAATCATACTTTAAAGTCTCAAAGTTCTAAATCGGTACTAACTTTCACAAGATTTTTACTTTGCCTTATTTTCGATAATTTTTTGCTTTTCCGATGAATAATTTATAAATATTAATAATTATTTCATATTTTGAATCAAAATAAATAATTTTAATGCTTTTAATCTGGCCTTTAGTTTTTAATTAAAATAAATTTCTTTTAAGTTTTAAAAATGAACTTGGATCAAATCATCATTAAAAGAAAAAAAAAGCTTGATTCATTAAAAGAACTTGTTTTTTAATTCCAGATTATACAACAACTATTAATATTCAAAATATTTTGATAAATTTTATTAAAAAAAGTAATCTCTATTTCTCTCATAAAATATATTGAAATCTCTCGACTGATGTAATCTACTCAAGAAGATCAAGACTTAAAAAAATATGTTGTTTTGATTAGAATTCTTGATTGAAAAAATCATCTCTAATTTAAAAAAAAATTATTTTGAAAAAAAATTTTGTTTTAAATTATTTATGTACAAAATCAAAAACTTTTTTTAATTGCTGGATAAATCGCAAAATTTTTTTGGGCTAATTAAAACAAAAATCTTAAGTCACATTGTTTCAACGTTAAGAATTCTTTTAGTTTTTGAATTTAAAATTTAGTACAAATAAGACTTGTGGTACTTTCAATTGGGTCCATTCACCTTTTTGAGTAAAGCCTTGATTCGAATTCTGAATAAGGCGAAATAATTAAAAAATTTTTAAGTTTTTTTTCAATAAATCAAATTTCAAACAATTGTATCAAATAAAAGATTCAAGCACATAAAAAGCACTTAAATAGCATTCATTAGAATCCTATGGCTTTACAAAAAAAGTTACAAAAAACAGTCTTTTTTCCAATTAAATCTCATTAGGACGTTAAAAACTCAAAAAATTTGCTTTTATTCTACTTTTTTTAAAACAAAATATTTACTTTGTTTTACGATTTTTATTTGAGATCAAAAATTAAGAGAAAAATCTTATAATAGCTTTTGTATTTCCACCTGATCCAAATAGAAGAAACTAAATTTACAGAAAAGATTGCAAAATATTCGAAATTATTCAGCATTTCAAGTGGTTAAATAAGCTGTTATGTGCCAAGACCAGAAAATTCTATTAATTTCAAGGGTTGCTTAACTTTATTTAAGGCAATTTATTTAATTGATGTATTTCTAGTGTACAAAAACGAGTATCAAATTTTGATGGTTTACAGTTTCTATTTTTTATTTAGTCAAAGCTTAACAGAGTTTAAAACAATATATTGAACAATTTTATGAAATTTAAAACCTGTATCTGTAAAGATAGCTGTTGTTTTTCAATTAAAAATAGATTTTAATTTAAAATGAAAAAAAGTGCTAATTGTTTTTGTTGTCGAAGATTTCTCAAAAAACTGTGTCAAATGACTGATACTTAAATTTTGAAAAAATTTTGATTAGTTCGATTAAAATTCATGTTTTGATTAGGGAATTTAGAAAAAAAATAATTAAGTGGAAGCCGAGAATTGGCCATGCAGAAAAATTAAAGCATTTCATTCTTGGATTCTATTCAGCGTTAAATTGTTTATTTCAAATTGTTTATTTCTATTTTCGATTCTTTGCATTCAATACTTTCTCCAAATATTTAAATTACCTGAGGGTCATTTTTTCATGGCTCTTCAAACAAGGATGTTTAAATTTTTCTATCCTATCTACTCAAAATTCAGTCAGGCATGCTATGTTTTTTCAGATTTATTTTAAAATATCTTAATGGTAATTAGAAAAGAAAATTTCTTAATCTTGATAATTTTGAATGGGAGTCCAAAAACAGGTATAGCTGATAAAGAAAACTCATAACCAGTTTATTAAGTACTTAGTGTCCAGACTGCTCTTGAGATAAGTGCTAATTTTTTTAAATTTCTTGAATTTTTCAGTCATGTTTTATAAAAATTTGTTAGAAGTTAATGCTAGATGAACATTTTAAAAAAATTCGATTATTTCAAAATCCATAAAATCAATCATCAGTAGTGCTAATTGTTAATAAATTATCATTTCAAAATATTCAAAAAATGTCCTGTAAAAGTAGCAAAAATTAATTTAATTTTTAATTAAAACTTGTTATATTTCGTGACAAAATTGATAAATCTCTTTTCAACAAGATTGCATGGTAAGTGCAAACAAGACTTTAGTGTTTCTAATGAGTTCATCAATACTATTTATTTATTTAATCAAAAATTTGTTTGTTTAATATTTATTTTCAGATTTTAAATATTTTCTTTTCATTTCTTTGTTCACAATACGTGGATTTTTGTTAACAAAAAAGAATAACGAGTGCATTTAGACAGGAAATTGAGCTTATCTCTTAAAAGGAAGTTCATTTTTTATTTACAAAATATATCATGGCAATTTTTTTTAACTTAAGAAACGCAAAATATGAAGTTTCAGGCTTTTGTAGGGTAATCAGATCCTTGAAAATTTGATATCCTTGAAAGATAAAAGCGTCGCTCTAAAGTCGGCTTTAAAAGGCTAAAATTGGTCTAAGACCGGTATAAATTCATTTTATTTTATTTAACAAAGAAAACTCGTGAAATAGGTTGGAAATTCGATAAAAAAACTCTTAGCACTTTTATAAAAAATGACTCAAGGCCTTAAAAGATATTAACCAGAGTGATAAGCAAAATTAAATTTATATCAATATATATTTTTTCTAGTATATTTATAATTATTTGCCTCAATAAGGATAAATAAGTCAAAAAGATTATTTAAAAACAATATTTTTAATTGAGATGTGACCCAAATTCGAGGCTATCTTATCGAAAAACATTCCAGTTTCATCATCAGTTAATTTTTTGTTTGTCTTCTGATTGGAATTGTTATTTTAGCCTCATAGCGATTCACAGAACGATCCAAGGTCTTTGAATAAACAAATATTCGGCTTTAACAAATATTTGATACAAAATTTGAATGTTATACAAATATTTTTGTTAAAACTAATTTGTTTTGTAAACCTAATTTTTTATAATTTTAATTTAAAACCCTAAAATTAGTCAAACTAATACTATTAGTATTTTTTTTATTAAGTTTGCTTTAGTTCAACATTCAAGGTGAACAAAATCGTTTCCTAGAAAAAACCCTCTATTTCTAATTGCTTATTAAGTGTTCTCTTTTAATTTGTATTCGAGGATAAATTTAATTAAATATAGATAGTTAACCTTCTTTATTAAAATAAGAGATTTTCTTATTAGTCTCAAAGGTATTCGGTCTAATTCGTGATTGTGTCATATATAAATGATCGAAAATAGCCTTTTGAAATTGAATAGAATAAAGAAACAAAATTATTCAAAGTAATCGGCCAAAGTAGCATTATGTTATTTTGGGAATTTTTTTTATTTTCACTCTCAAGAATCTTGAAAATTTGATAAAAAATTAGAAAAATCATTTTTATTATGACAAAATTTTCAAACAATTCTGGAAAATCAACGAAAA
Source organism: Brachionus manjavacas (assembly GCA_019054805.1). Classification (NCBI taxonomy): domain Eukaryota; kingdom Metazoa; phylum Rotifera; class Eurotatoria; order Ploima; family Brachionidae; genus Brachionus; species Brachionus manjavacas. The sequence continues at coordinate 6,159,873 of JAHQIY010000003.1, read as the reverse complement.
AATTTAAATATTCTAGGTTGCGTTAAAATTTAAGTTTTCTTGATTCAATTTTGATCATTATTTTATATATTTATTTTTTGTTAAATTAATAGTGAATAATAATGTTTGTATAATCTCATACCGATCTTTCGTTTTCTTTTGATAAGGCCAAATAAATCATTAATTTTTTTCTGAACCGTGGTCTTTTTATGTAACCAACTTGATATCCATATTTAAGTCTGTTACTTTTCGGCTAAACTAGTTACTAGGCTTTTTGCAATCAAAAGATATCCAAAAAATAATTTTTAAACTAAAGTATAATCTGTTGTCGGCCTCTATCGAAAATCTCAAGTTTTAAAATTAATAAAAAAAAGCATGTTTTTCATATAGTACATTATTAAATATAACATAGGTTAGAATGAATATTGCTCAAATATGAATTTTCGACTTTAGTCACGGTTAATCTAAATCTTTCGCAAAATAGTCACTTTTTTGACTAAGTTTATTTTTTTCATTAAATATTAGGAACTTGGCAAAATTAGGCGGAAATATTTTTTCATTTTGGTTTATGATATTTAAAATAACAGTAGGATAATGTCAAAAAAATTAGATATTTAATATTTAAAGCAAATATTTGAAAAAGCTTTATAAGTTATTAAAACAATTCAGACACTTGTTCATCTGATCTTTTTTAATTTTAGAATACGTTCAAGACAAACAAAACAATTCAATTTGTGATTTTGTGAGAAATTTATTTAATATTTAATTTATATATTTGTTTATTTGAACCGAGTTAAAGTTCCTTAAGAAATCAAAAAATATTGGAAGTGGTTCTAGAGAAAAAAAATACATCTTGTAGCATTGCTCAAGTAGAGCTTTATAGAGTTATAGCGGTCGTTTCTGTTTGCTTCCTTTGTTGCTTCAGCATCCAACAGGCATTGTGATTTTTGGAACAAAAAACATAAAAATTTTAGGTCTAGGATTAAAATTAGTTGTGCAAACTTTATCTTTTTATCGCCCAAATCTCTGCAATTTAATTTTAATGATTTATTAATAAATATAAACACCTAGCTATGCCAATTTAAGCTTCTCACGTTTAAAACATTATCTGGTAACTAGTTCTTATCTTTGAAAATCCTTTTCGCTAAAAAATTCAATCTTGGAAGGCAATTATTTATTTTTTTTCTCTGTAGACTCTTGTTATGTCCTCTGGGCTCTTATTTTTTAGTATCGCTTTTGATGTTTAGGTTATAATTAATCACAGCCAAAGTGTCAGGTCTTTAAATATGTTAAACCAAGTTTAGCTAAGTGTTCTTGAAATCCAAGATTTTAAAATTCTGTGATTAACTTGGTTGTTTTCGCTGAACCCTTTCAATTTTTGACAAGTCTTTCTCTGAGTAGAGAATCGCGTTAAATAGATATTAAGAGAGAATTTAACCGATTTTTTTTAATTTTTAATCAATTCTTTCTGTTCATTTTTTCTGAGTTGATTAAATCATTTTGTGATATTTCATTTCTATTTTAAATTTTTTGTTTTGTTTTGGAGAAATAGTTTTTGAAATAATTTTCCAAAGTCAAGATTTTTATTTTTAGTAACTAGCTTTGTTACCCCCTCAATAATCCCTTTCAATTTGACAAGTTTTTCTCTAAGTAAGGAACCCAAGAACTTACTGCGTACTTTGTGAATTGAACAGCAAGTTTAATGATTTTAGCACAAAAGAATTTTAATAAAAATCAAAAATTTAAAATAGAATACAGAAAAAAATTAAAATGGATAAATTGAAATAAATAATGATAGGTGCTTCATGTTTTAGTATAAATAAGGTAGTAGTAACATAATGGAGTTGGGTATGCTATATATCTTGATATATTGATTTTAAATTTTTCATACCTTATTTTTTGAAAATGGTCAAATTTAATGAGCATCGGTTAGGAAAAAAAAACACAATTAAATTTAACATCAACATCAAACAAAACTCTAAGATAATAATCAGACTGAAAAAATCAAGATTTCACTATTTGCCATTAATTAAAATTTTCAATGAAGAATATTTTCTTAAAGAAATATTTATTTTAATTCAAAAAGCAGACAGCGCATGTTCTTAATTATCCGACAAAACCTGAGTTTTTAAACTGATAGCTTAGCTAAAAAAAAAACTCAATTTATTGATATCGATTGTCATAAATAAACTAATTTCAAAAGTAGCAAGCATTTAAGAGAAACAAATGTGACATTTTAAAAAATCAAATAGATACATTGCCAGAGGACAGTGTTGATTTCGAATCTATATTTGTTTACCACTAAGATATTTACATTTCACAATCGCTTCTTTTTTTTAAATAAAAAAATTTTCAGCTTCATTAATCAGGTGCATTATCAACCTCGGTAGAGAGATTATCGAAAGGCCGCTCTCATTTTTATAAATAGATCAACTTTAGTATTTTTATTGCTTTTTCATTACATTTTCCCAAAAAAATACAATTTACTGAATCACTATAAATACTAAAAAAACAGGGTCAAATTTAATGTTCATGAAAGATAACTTACGTTTTAAAATTTAATCTCATTTTTGGATTTTAAATTTCAGATTTTTTAAGTTTTAGACCGAGTTTGTTTTCAAAAATTTAATTGTTGTTAGGGTTTCATTAAAAAACAGCAAGTTTAGGACAATTAATAGAGTTTCTAATATCTTAATATTCAAACCTGCTTCTGCCATAGCGATTCGCTTTCAAATCAATCAAAGTTTAAAGACTCTTTCGTAATCACTTTTTCAAAAATCAAAATGGGCATATAATGAATTAAATTTGAATGCAATGAAAATAAACTTAAGGTAAATTTTTAAATTGAGAAAAAATTGGCCCCAAAGATTATCCCTTCAGAAAATTAATTCTATATATTGGCCATAAAAAAACCAATTTGAAATTGAAAGTTTACTCAAGTTTAGCTCATGGCATTAGCTAACAATTCTAAATTTTAGAATATGCTTCAAATAATTTAAATTGTTTTTTAATTGATTTTTTTTAAAGCTAAATTTCGCTTGCATGAAGCCAGAATTTAATTAAGAGCCGATGTCCGTAAGCGGTTTTTGATAAATTTGCCTTCTTAAACCTTTTTTACTCAATTTTTGCTCAAGTTTACGAAGATAAGCTAGTTATATTAAGTCTTTCTAAGATCTTTATTTTTCAAGTAGCCAAAGCGATCAATGGATTATGAGGCCATGGTGAGTGAGTCAAGCAAACCTGTCCTATTTATCCTTTATCTGGACGATTATTAAAAAAAAAAATGAAATTTAGATAAAGATTTACGCGTTCTCCGCTCTTAAATAAAATTTATCTATTTCAAGTAACTTATGAACCATTATTTATTTATGTTTCGGCATATTTTTTTATTTAGACACTTGACGTTTTATTTACAATAAATTTTAAGAAATTCACATTTTATTTTCTTTTTTTTTAAATTACAAATTGTAAAAACAAAAAAATTAAATTGATATTTGATAGATTGAATTCGAGAATTTATTATTTCCATTTGTTGACAAAAATAAAAAAGTCATTAAGAATCGATTTTAATAATATGTCTAAAATAAAATGAAAGAACATTTTAATTTAAAACAAATTGAATACAATTAATGGTCACTAATAGGATATCAGAATTTTTTTTTAAAAAATTTTATTTCATCTTGATCACGATCGATTCTCGTTATTGTCAAAGGTAAATTGAAAAATATTGGAATAGAATGTAAGCCATTTTAAATGAATTCTAATTTTAAACTAGATCAATTATCGATTTTGCATGAGCATTCAAATTTTTTAATATATTTCAAATTTCAAGTTATTAATTTGATTAAATTTAACTTTTTTTTTTGCTAGCTCACGTTTTCTTTAGGGTAAATTGTGTTGGTTTTAGCATTAAAAATCGATAACCAATTCATAAATAAATGATTTTAACTTATAGCCGCATTTTAACAGAAGTCCTTTTTAATTGTGGTATCCAAGCCATTTGAAGGAAACGACTTTAATAATTCAAATGCTCGACTTAATTTTTGATAAGCTCATAAATTTTTGTCAATCAAAATTTATTAAGAAAAAGCTTTGCGGTTACTTAATATGTACAAATAAGCCAACTTCCTTCCTTTCGCCGCTCCATCGATTCCCACATAAAATTTATTTCAATTTTTCTTCCATATTTTTTTTATTTTTTGACACAAACATTAAATTAGGGTTAAATTTTATTTTTTCTTATTTTAACTTTTAGAATTTATCATGTTATTATTGTAATGAGCGGACCAAAAATGACTAGACCTCTGACCATATCCTTTTTCAATCGTATCCAAATAACATCTTTGAGCAACCTTTTTTTAAATCAAATTATTCTAATTTTGCAAATTTATTTAATAATAAACCGAATCAAGCTGCTGAACAACTTGACTAGTTCCTACTCCCACACGTCTTCATCACTGCCAATCTTGTCAAATCAACAAAAACTCAACAATTCAATAATAATAAACATTTTTTTAATTACTTTTTCCATTATTTTCGCTCTAGTCCATGCTTTAATTGGATCAATAAAGTTAGGAGTATATTCCCATGACGGATTCAAGCTTGGCAAAAATTTTGACAAAAATAAATCCAAATTGATAAATTTAAATGATTATACAGCAAGTACCAGCACTTGTTCATCATCAATATCTTCAGACAATACTGTGTCAATATCCAAGCAAAAATTGACAAAATCCAACTCCCAAAGACCAGTGTTGGGCTGCTACTTTTTTAAGCGACCGTCATTCTGGGCTCAATTGCCGCCATTAGGAGTTGCATTTCACATTTTGTCTTCGTTTTGTATTCTTCTAGCCGAAGTTCAGCTATCTTCCAGAAGAATTCAATTGGGAAATAAACCCGTGGGAGACATATTTTCGTCCAAGTCAGATTTTCTGTTCGGAGAACCCATAAACAGACTAAAAATGTTCAAATCAAGCAACGATTTCAGTCAAATAAAGCCACCTACTAAACTGACTACCGCGATGAAAGATCAAAAAAATTATCTAAATGATGTGATTAATTCAAAAGATGACTTTACACTCTTTGGCTATGGCAATCAAAATTTGAATTTTCACTCATCCCTAATTTTTATTGTGTCCGAGAACACAATTGGTTTGGATTATCTAAATTTTGTAATCGCTCTGGTCACTTTTTCTAGCAAAATTTGCCAAACATTTTGGTCCTCTTCCAAATCATTTTCATTTCTACTAATCAGTTTCACCAGTTTGATGACCATTGTCCTATCCAACTCGTATTCAGCTTTTGAAATTTTGCTAAAATCCAACAACCTAAAAGTAATTGCGCGAAATTTCCTATTTTTTGCTCACAAAAATGATAAAAAAACTGGAATCAATTTAATGCAAGATTATGGCCACGACTTAATCTCAGCTCTTGTTTATACAATCAGCAGCATATTTTTGTTCATCAATGTTTTTCTATTTACCACATATGGCTATAGAAAATTTAATTTTCATAAAATAAAACTACAAAAAAACATCAACAAATACATCCGCAAAAACTATCGTGAAAACGAATTTCTTACGGATGTCCAAGACAAAAATTGTGCCGAAATAAGCATAGAAAAGTCGGACACAATTTCAAATTGTTCGCCTAAAAGCCAAAGCGAACAAAGCAACAGCAGCTTTAACACTTCTATTACGAACTCAAATAATTTGTGTGATTTTAGATTTATTAAGTCACATAAAGAAAACATTTTATCAAGCATTCTGTTGCTATTCTATTGCATCATTAGATCCTTGTTTATCTACGAACTCATAATTGTTTTCAAATTCACAAGTGATTCATTGATCTTGGCACAAATTTGTCTTGAAATATCACTTATCATGGTTTGGATAGTTTTGCTAATATGCCTGACTTTTAAAGAAAACTGGAATTTTAAACTTGATTCAAATTATAAAATTCTTTTTTGGAATCACATTTACAGTGCTAACAATTTAAAACAAAATGTTTCTCTTAATTCGGAGAGAATTACCAATTTAGGAAGTAATCAAGACTACAAGATCAATTTAGTTGATAAAAGCTTAGAGGAAAGATCTAAAATTGGCGAAAGTGCACGAAATTCGGCTGAAATGACTTCCAAAACACCTGGCCTGCTTGTCAGAGATGATTCTATGCTAAACAGAAGTTCTTATTTGAGCTCTTCGTCTATAACTGAGGTGTCCTCATTGATGCCAAGCACATTTGCAGCTAATCAAAAGAACTCCGGACAGTACAACCCGAAGATGGCCGGTTCAAAAGCAAGTGTTCCATCGGATATGATTTCCTCGACAATAATGAGCGACAGAAATATAGTCTTGATAAATGATGATGACAGTTCTACTGATGAAGCAAGCCTGAAGTTTCAGCAGTATTCAATTGAGAATGAATTGACAAATGATGATAGCCAAATTTATTCTCAAGTAAAACGAAGTAAAATTGTGGAAAAAAATACGGATGATGACTCAAAAGATAGGATAAAATGGTCACATAGAAAAAACAAAAACTCGCTGAAAAAAAGTTTGCCCGCCTGTAAATCGGTAATTGCTACCATTGGGGAAATAATGGAAGAGGACAAAAATAAATATTTAAATCCAAGTAAAATTTTTTCCGCTTCTAATTTTAACAAGTCTTTAAATATTGTCGATTCAGCATCGTCTTCGGCAACAATTGATTCTGGTCGTGAGTCGATTACTGAGTCTCCAGTCAATTTGAACAATCCAACAGCTGCAATTGAAAAAAGTTCAAGCAAGAAAATTTCAAATTTTACATCCGGAATTTATAAGGCCCAAACAGTTCAGCTTAAAGCGCAAAGCCAAATGCTTGATTCAAATTGTTAATGTATAATTTTAGTTCTTATTATTTTTAGTTTTAAATTTCTGTAAATGTTTTGAGTTTTTTTGATTGAAATAAAAAACTATAGAATGGAAACAAAAATTATTTTTAGGTAATAATCCTGACCAGCGGATTAAATTTATGATGCAAATATTTATTCAATATGTACAGGAATACACAGAGGTGGTGACTCAAGTCAAGTACAACTCAAGTCCAACTTGAGTCCTTTTTTAATAATTTGAGTCGATTCATTTTTTCTGGATACAATTGACTCTGACTTGAATCGTAATTGACTCTCAAATGACTCGAAAAATTCTTAAAAATAATTGTGCGCAAATTTTATATTTGAACATATTTCTTATTATTTATACATTCTTTATTATGCTAAACCTTTGTTAAATCTAAAATTACCACACATATAATATCTTTTATGAATGCGAACAAAATAATTGAAAATTAAATTTCTAAAAACAATAGATTTAATAGGAGAAAACTTAAATGCCCGTTCTGTTTTCCAATAATTGATTAAATAATAATTAGTTAGATTTTAATTTATGAGAATCGTTTTCTAATCATTTGTTAATCATTGATAAATTTTTCTAATCATTTGTTAAGGTTAACTAAAACTTAAGGCATTTAGTAATTTTTTTTAGATTAATCTGAAAATGTCAGAATCAGCTAATTTAAGCGAAGATGAAAGAGTTGATTCTTCAAAGAGTCCTAGGATAAAAACATTAGGTAAAATTTTTCTCCCATTCACTTCGAATCCACTGCCGTCAATGTCTCAAACAGGAATCGATTCATTAACATTGCCCTCTATTTTAATTTGTTATTTGAGGTGGGGGAAAGATAACCAGGCCCTTTTCTCAACCATTGTCAGACTAGCAAAAAAATTCTTAGAAGTTCCAGCAACCAGCGCTTCTACTGAAAGGCTGTTTAGCAAGACTGGCTTTCTACTCCGTCCACACAGAAGACAGATTACAAATATTTTGGCTGAAAATTAATTTTTTTTAAAAGAAAATGAAACATTATTTTCTAAATTTTATAACTTAGATTAAAAAAATTCAAAGATATTCTATTAATTAATTAAATTAAATAAATTAAAAAAAATAAAACGTAAAAAATAAATCTTCATTTATTTTTTACGTTTTATTTTTTTTGAGTCAAATGACTCAAAATGAGTCTTAGTCGTCCTCTCGAGTCTGACTGGGACTCGGACCCGTAAGTCATCTCTTGAAAATCATTTGATTCTGACTCAGACTCAGTCATCTCAAAAATGTCGAGTCACTATCTCTGGGAATACATAAGCTTAGTATTTAAAAAATAGTTGCTTTTAATATTTATCTTTATCTAATTATTCAAATGAACCAAAAAGGGTCAAATTTAATTAAATTTAATTTTCGCTAAATAAAGCTACAACAGAATATCAACAAATAACAACTTTTATTGAAATTCAGGCAGAAATATAAAATTTAATAACTAAAGATTAAATTACGTATAATAAAATATGTTTTGTAATCTAAATTATTTTCTAAGTCTCTGTTAGTTTTGCTACAAAAAATTAACTGAAAAAAACCGAACTTCTTAAAATCTTCCGCATAATAAAAAATAGAAGGTCTTGGTAGGCTTCTCTTCCCCTGTTTCAGAACCAAAACACTTCTATCAAGATCTTACTCAAATTGTTGCGTTTGGGGCTCTGGTTGAAATAAATTATTCTACTCAGAGTCCAAATTATTTGAATTGAAATTAATTTTATAAATTTGGAATTTGCTTTTTTCAGAAAAACAATATTTTTGTTAACACCGTACCATTGTGTTTCTTGATGGTACACTGTTATTGAGCATTTATGTTTAATTTTTCAAAATTAGGTACAGAACTGACAAAAATTGGTTAAATATTACAAAAATAGGATTTATTTTCAATTATATTTCCGAGTAATCTATTCACCTTTAAAATAAAATTCTCTCTCTAAGTCCTAAATACTCGTACATGATGCACATTGCGTTTCAAATAGATGGATCAAGTAAATTAATTGCCAAATATGTAACAGTTGTAACAGCTTAATTTAATAGCCTTCCTTTCATTAATTTTCTTCTTCTTCTTTCAATTTTTACTCCCAATGGAGCATGAGGCGTCCACACGCCTTCTCCATTCTACCCTATTCTTGGCGGCAATTTCTGCATGTAAGTTTCATCCATTTCAGATTTCTTTCAACTGTTCGCCTCCTTGTAATCTTTGGCCTTTCTGCATTTCTGGTGTTCAAGATAAGGCATAGATAAGGATAAGGTATACAGGGATTCTGTCTGTTGACATGCTCAATGCATGTCATTTAAGTCTTTTTCTGCTTATAGTGTTAAAGGTCGACTTGGTCCTTGTTTTCCTGTACCGCTTCTCATTTGTAATGAGTTTGGGAAAGAAGATTCACAGTGTTTTCGTAGCCTATCATTATGGAAAACTTCGTCTTTTTGAGGATTGCTTTCAGTAATTTTCCATCAAGACTATTACAAAGATTTAATTTTGTCCTTAAGCCAAGAAATGAAGATTTAAATTTATTCCTTAGTTTGAACAATGCAAATTTGGTCTTCGTTAATCGGCTTCAGATGTCTTTCTGTGTGCCTCCATTTCTGGTAATTACGCTTCTAAAAGAACTTGGATCATTGAAAAAAAGTAATAATGTTGGATAGTCTTGATTTTATGGTTAACCAAGAATTCGGTTTTTAAATTTAATTTTTAGTTATTCAATTTAGTTTTAGACGAACACTTCTGATCATTTTTCTTTCATAGGTTTTTGGTGTAAAAGTTGTCTAATAATTGAAACTAAAATTAAAAAGATCTGAATAGAAAGTCGAGGAATGACTCATTGAACAAAATTAACAAATCATACTCTCTTTAAAAAATGGATTCAATTTTCTCTTGAAGATTCTTAAAATTTTTTAAAATCCCCTTGTTTAACAACAATCTTATTTTTGATCTATTTTTTTGTCAAAAATTAATTTTCGAAGCTAACCCGATAGCTTACAAAATTCTGTTGAGCTATTATTCCCAGCCAAAAATTAGATAAGTACTTTGAGTAAAACAAAAAAGTAAAATAAGTTAAATAATGCGTAAAAATGAAAAGTAAATTCTAAAAAAACTAAGATAAAAAATTTGGCTATATTTTAATTTGATTATCGTTAAACAATAACCCTTTTACTTTCTCATTTGATTCTAATCTTGGTAGTAAAATTTTTAAGAAATTTCTTTTCATAAAAATGAATCAAAAGCCAAATAGGATAACATAGAAAAATGAACAGGAAATGATCCGAATATTTGCTGCATCTTGCCCAAGAACAATTCAAATTCAAGTGCAAGAAAACATAGTCAACAGTTTTTAGCTAGTTCCTTAACAAATTCTGATACAACTACTAAATAAAGAATAAAAAATCTGTTTTTATTCTTTATTTTTTTGTGACCAAGCAAAGCTCAAAAAAATCTGATGTGTTCCTTTTTTTTTCTGTTGGTCTTTGGGAGTACAAAATCTTTTTTTTCAAACAAAATGTTCACAAAAAAACAAATTTTCAACATTCCAAAAGATACGATTTTCCAGAAAAAAAATTTTTTAACCAAAAAACTAAAACCACCTGTTTTGAAATATGCTTCGAAGTTGTAAAAAAATTGTCAAAAAGAGAGCTAGCTAACTAAAATGGAACTAAAAATTCAATTAAAAGCTATGAACATCAAGCAGTTTTCGCAAGAACCGATTCAGTTTTTATATTTAAAAAAGGTATTTTTAACTTATAAGTAAGAATTTTGATTTTTTGTGACCAAAAGCAAAAAAAAATCTAGCTAGAATGAATGAACTAACTTTGAAAACCTATTATTGAATAGAAAATTCGCTAAAATGCCCATATTTTAGAAATATAAATTAAATCTGAAATTAGTTAGGATAATTGGTGTATTTTCTATTAAATAATGAATGACTTGAATTGTTATGAAAAGAATATTAAAAAGGAAAGAAAAAACCAAAACAAATGATAGATTGCATGAGGCCTTACTTCGGGACAACTTTGAGAGTTCACTTCTCTAAAATTATCTATCCAAAAATGATTGATAAAAATAAAGTTTAGTAGCATAAAAAAATGATTAAGGAAATTGTAGAAATAAATTTAAAGTAATGAAAAAATAATTTGATTGAAAAATTTGATATAAATTTTCTCGGATAAAATTTAAGACGATTTCAAGAAACTAATATAGAAAAGAGCATTGAATACTCCGATACAATTATCTATAAATTTTTTACTGATTTTATCAAAATTAAAGTGAAGATTACGGAAGGTTAATGTGCAATCACGATCCAAACAGCATGAATACTTCCAGCAAAAAGAAATTGTAAATGATGATAATTTAGAAAATTTGACCTTTTTTTAAATTATTTTTTTTTCAATACTTTTAAAATTTTTGCAACAAATATTAAATTTACAAATTTAAGTGGCGTTTTTTTGATTGCTATGATTTATTTAAATAATATAATTAAACAAACAAAATTAAATTAATAAATTTGATTTTTTTTTTTATTCGGTTTTGAAATATTTCCTTTAAAAATTTTCCTTAAATATCATTCAAAAGTTTTTTTCTCTTTTGAGACATTTTCATAAAAAATGGCCATTTTAATTAGGATACTGCACGAAATTAGGATCAAATTTTTAATTTTTAATTCCTTTACTGGACTAATTTTAATCAATTTGTTCATATAAAAATTTTGGATAATTTTTGGATAATTTAAGAAAAAAATGGGCGAAAATGATGGCGTTATGAAAGTTTTTGAAATTAAACAAATTATTAAAAAAATTGAAAATAAATTCACTTAATGTTGACAGTCTCTTTAATATATTTTTTAAAAAAAAATATAATCATAAGATCTGATTAATTTCTAATTTAATATGGAATTTTTTTCAAAATGCTTACGTTATAGGAAAAAAAATTGTGTCTCAATTTTGAATAGAAAACATTATAAATAATTCAATGATCAAATATTATTGTAAGAAAATAGATTTTGTAGTTATATTTGTGTTTTTCATTTTAATTGTAAAGAATAAATGGAAATTTTTACTAATATTTTTATTCACAGATATTTGTGTTTAGATATTTATTTTTCGTTCATTAATTATTAATTAATTATCAATTATTTTTTTTTAAAGTTATTCTCTAAAATTATGCATTCAAATGTTTTTATCAATAATTTTATCACGCAAACAATTTAAGAATACTAATATTCACTAACAATTCCATAAGCAAGAAATCCTTATTTTGCACATTATAGAGAATCAATTTTTTATTAAGTCCTTTCAGTTAAAGTTTATAATTTAAAAATTTTAATTATACAAATTAATTAGATCATATTCGTTCTAATAACTTCTAAGCTCTTTATTCTAACTTGAGAAGATTAGTCTACTCCGAAGATCTTCATTGTTTTCTCTTCTTTAGACATTTAGAATGAGATACGAGTGGATGGAAAAATAAGTAAGGCTTCAATGGTACTTATTTTGCTTTAATTTTTTTTCAAATTTTGTCTAATAATTTATAATTATCCTTCATAAGATATTGTGAATTTCAATCAGGAACAAATTTTGATAGTTTTTTGAAATATAAATTAATCTCGTTCAAAATTAACTTCTTGTGTAAAATCTGATGCAGGAAAATACATTTTATCAAAATAAAACAAAGTTCAACAATTTTTATTTTAAACTTTGTAGCAGCCATTTAAAAAAATAGTCATTTATATGATAGTAGGGAAAATTGGAAAATAGACAAAAATAAATATTTTTAATATAAAATAAAAGACTAAATATCAGATTTTCGGTATTATGATTCAATCCCTTATTAAAATTTAAATTTTCCAATTTATCACAATTGCTTATTTTTATAAATGATTTTTTTCATCAAAAAAATAAATTTTTCAAAGATAAATTTAAGATTTTTTAAAATTTTCGAATTTAATTTTTGGCTTAAATAAAAATATCTCCAAAATTATTAATCCAATGAAGTTTTCTATTAATGTTCTTTTATTAATATCTTTGTAGAATTGTTTAAAACAAGACAATAAATCATAATTAAATATTTTAATTTTTTAGATAAGATAAAAAAAAATTATTGTGACATTTAAATTATCAAAATATGAATTTCATTTCTAAGATTAATTTTAAAATTGAAATTCCTTTATTTTTATTTCCTTTATTTGTGAAAATTTTCTAGGCTTCGATTATTTTCTTTTTTTAAAGTTTCTTTTTGCTTGAGAAATAAAAAAGAAGCTGTTTAAATGATTAATTAAGCAAAAATTTTTTGGGTTTAATAATTTTTTATCCTTTAAAATTTCTAAATTAAATAACAAAGAAAAGAAATTAAATTTATTTATGTTAAAATTACTCATTTGTTGGCCTGGTAAAACAGTTCCGTAAAACCAGTTTGAGAACCGTTTTGGAAAGAACCGGTTTTGAAATTAATTTTTATCTCACATTTATTGAATTTTTTTATCATTAAAATTTTTATGTAAACACTAAAAAAAATCTAATACATTTTTCCAATAATTTAAAAAATTCTTTTTCCAATAATTTAAAAAATTCAAGGTTAGATTTTTAAAAAAATTTCCAAATCATTTGGAAATAAAAATTAAAAAAGAATCGGAAAAATCGAACAAAAAAATTATAGGAAACTGTAAAAATTTATAATAAACTAAATTTATAATAAAATTTTTAATATTTTTACAAATATTAAACTGTAAAAATGCAAAATTATTTTTATTTTGCTATTAAAAAAGCATTATGAGAGCGGTTTAGGACCGATTAGATAACCACTTCCAAATTAAAAACCGATCTAGCAGGCTTTCTCTTCTAATAATGTTTGCTTGATATTTTTGAGTGATTCTAAAAGATTTTATTTGAAAAAGCGTGAAATTTTTTCCCTAAGTCATGTAGGTTTAGGAAATTAATCAGGATTCAATATTTAAAAAAGTTAAAAATAAAAACGGAATTTTGAGTTATATAAAGATAATAGTTTAATCCTATTAGAATTAACTAAAATTTTTAGTCCTTTTTTGTAGAGAATTTCTTAAAGAACATTTAAAAAAATACATATTTCAGATTTTTCGACATTTTTAAACAAAACCACTAACTATCAATAATTTTTACTTCCGATACTGAGATAAAAATCAATTCTTGAGTAGGATTATGATAATTTCTTTAATTCGTATCAAGGATTTATAACAAGCAAAACATTTTATAGGCTTTTAGTTTCTAGATAATAGTTTATGGCCCTCAGTGATACTTAAATTAAAAGAAATCATTTCTTTTTAATTTTATTTATTTATTTATTTTTCTCGTAATATTAGATTTAAGCTTTTCCATTGTGATTTGAATCAAATTGTATGTCATCACCTTATAGATTTTAATAATATGGATCAAATTTCCTTGTTGTAAAATATTTTGGCATCATCTTGGTGAAATTTAAATTTTTTATCCTGTAGCGTTAAAATGATCAGTTATAATTAAAAAAATTTCTAAAGTATCACAAATTAATTTTTCTTATTTAGAACTGTGAATAGATAGAAGGTCCTATAATTCAATCTAAGCGAGACAAATGACATATCATGCCGAACTTTTTTTGTCATGTTGAAGATTTTTTTTTCAAATCGAATCGATCAAAATGCCGAATAGTGAAAAAAAATAAGCATTCCAAGCGCATAAAATGACTATTAGATTATTAATTTTGGATGCATTAAAAATCTAAAATTAAGAATAAAATTGATTCAAATTTTGTCAATACCCAACTTAGTTTTTATCTAAAGTTTTTGATTCTCCATTATAACACCACGCAGATATTTATTAAAAAAATAATCTCTTAAATGCACAATCAATAAGTTTTTGACAAATTACAAATCAAGCTATCTTTGCTAGTTATCTGTTTCATCTAGTGTTGGGTTGCGGCCAACTGCCGGATTTGACCATCCGTAAATTGGCCGGCCGTATGTTGGTCGTATTTAAAAGTACCGGCCGTTTAGTGGCTGGCCAACAGAAAGACCGTTAAAAGGCCGGCCGTGTGCAGACCGGCCGGCCACCACAAGATCCAAAATAAAAATTTAGTTAGATGTTAAAAAAAATTTATAGGCATTTAGAGTTATATTTTTATTTATCTTATATTTAATATTGGTTAATTTTTGATAATAAAGTTTTAGATATTTTTTGATTATCTTTTATTTACAAATAATTTTTACATTTTATAAATAAATTTTTTTTAAACATCTAACTAAATTTTTATTTTTGGACCGTGTGGTGGCCGGCCGGCCAGCCACGGTCTTTGACCGTTTAATCTACCGGCCGTGATTTGGCCGCTTGCATGACAGGCCACGGTCTCGGTTTTTTTTTGTATTTATTAGTTTCTTTTAATTTAAATATTTAAGCAATTAATTTATTTTTTATTTCAGTCAACCTTTGTAATTTATAAAAAGGAATTGGAAATTTCCAGTCCTTTGCAAAAATTAAGGATTCAGAATAAAAATTTTTTGCTTTTAAAAAATTCTTTTTTTCGCCTAATTTTTGTTCATGTTTTCAAAAGAAAATCAATTATTTTAAAATTATTCAGCTATATTTTCATTTCTCTTATGTACTAGCTATTCATTAAATTCAGTTTTTCTGATGAGTTTACATTTTCAATGGAATTTAGTTCGAAATAAGTATTTTGAATTAATAAAAATTCAATCCCAAATAAAAATTAAAATTTTATTTAACTAGAGTTAAAGGTGTCTTATTAGTTAGGAATATAGCCTCGTTGTATTAAATTTGTATTTGGTAAATAAATTTTTATTTAAGCTTGTTTTTAATAACAATCGTTAAAGATTTTATATTGTAAGTTAGTAAACTTCATTTTTACCTATAGCTCGAAATTATCTAGATTTTTTGGAAATTTAATTTTTATATTAATAAAGGAGAAAAAATTTTATTTATTTTAGTTTTATTATTTTTAAAATTGGAATCTTTCCTAAAGATTCCAATGTTAAATTTTTTAATTTGTTATGATCATATTAGATGAGCTTATTTAATATGACTTATTGAGTATGTTTTGTTTTGGAAGAAGAGGATAATTTTAATTTCGATTGGAGATTATTTGGTGATCTATCAAAGTAAATGGATACAAAATGTTTCAATAATGATCAGCAAGAATACAAGTAGGGAGATGAGGACAAAAGAAACATATAAGACCCAAATAGGTAAAATAAAAGATATATAATGAAAAGTCTAAGCTTATAAAATCGTTTTAATTTGAAATTATTAAAGTTTCTAAATTTTAGAATTCTTATTGATATAAGGTCGCTAATTTTCTCTATTAGTTGTTCATCTGAAGGCTGATATCCCTGTAGTTACTTTTATGAAACATTTCTATGACATCTACCATCTTGTAAACACCGGTTGTTTTTTCGGAATTTTCATCAAAAAGTTTTACTTAGAATTACAAGAATTTCAGTTAAAATTCATTTTAAGTCCTTTGTAATAGTTTTTTAGCTAAATGGAGTTTTGAATAAGGTCGGTTTTTTTAATTTTGAAAATGAGTGAATATTAATTTTGGGAAAAATAATCAGATATCTATTTCGTTCAAGTTCATAAGAATAAGCGGTTAATGATAACAATATTAATGTTGGTTTTCAAATACTTTAAAAGAAGTTAAATGACACTACCGATTCTTATTGAATTAAAATATCTGTGATAATTTGCATCAGTATTAACATTATATAGAAATAAAAATAACTTACTATCTAGAAAACGCTAAATTTTCATAAACTAGCAATTAAATAATTTTGATAGATTTAAGTCTCTTTTTTATGATAAAAAGTTAATTAATATGAATAATTTAAGATAGCTTAATTAAATTTTCCAATATTCCTTTTAAAAGCGCAAACTTTACGGATAACAAAAAGAAAAATTTTGAATTCTAATTTATTAGCTAGGGCCTTTTTACGAATTTTTTTTTTTCTAAATGGAATAAAAAATAATAAATAAAAAATAATTTTGAAAAAATTGAGGGATGCGACAAAATTAATGAAGAAATTTTTCTTTGGAATATACTTGAATTGTTCTATTTTTTAAATATCTTCATCTTCAAATTAATTAAGATGTCTTGAGTTTAAAGTCAAGTTAAAAAATTATGCATAAGTTTTATATTTAATAAATTAAAAAAAAAACAGAGAAAAAATAATATAGAATAAGTGAGAAGTGTCACGAAAATTCTTTTTTTTTAATTTTAAAAACAAGCCACCTTCATATATGATAATATAAAAAAAAATTGGCAATTTTTTAAAAATCTTAAAATTAAATGATTCTAAATTATTTTTTTTAATTGTTCGAAAAAGAGTTTTAATAAAAATCGATTTTTCTGATTTCTGAAATTTATTAAATTATTTTATTTAATGTTTAATAAGTGAATAGTATTCATCGCATGATCGAAATCTAATATTTTCCATATGATGAAATGTATGCGTAGGTTAAAAGGACTTTTTGAAGATATTTTGAAATTAATTAATAAAATCCATAAAAAGTCCAATTCCAAAACAAAAAGAAAGAAAGTTGTTCAAGCATTTATTAACACTTTTTAAAATATTTTCAAAATTTAATTTTTTTTTTTTATTGAAGAATTTGATTACAATAAGAAAATGTTCTCCATAAATAAAAAGAAAAAAATTGATAAAAACAATGAAAATAAATAAAAATAAGGATATTAATATTTTATATATTTATTTTAAATTTAAAGTCTCGAAGGAAAGTTTAAAAAAATTGTTAAAAAAAGAATAAAATGAGTGAAAAAATAAAATTTAGAATTTTAAATAAAAATTTTCAGACTATTTGAAATTAATTTTTTTCTAGTTGAATAAAATCTTTAGTTCCATTAAGTATCATAATTTGTTGCAAAAGAGACCGGCTTTTAAGACTAAAAATTTCGAAGATAAATGCATTTACATTAAATTCAAAATTATTTATCAATAAATTTTTATGGATGCTGCATCTAATTTTAAATTATTTAACTAAATTCAGAACTCTGAGTTAAAATCTGTACTCGATGCCTGTGATGTAGTGAAATCTTTCACGATATCTCTAGAAAAGTCAAATAACTCAATCATTTTAATTAATAAGGACAAACATGATCAAGAGCACTAATTTAAACATTAGTAAAACAAATTTAGTTTTGTTTTTTACTCAAATTTAGATAATAAAATATTTTCAGATTGCTTGGGAGTTCTGTTTCCTTTTAGTTCTCATTTGTACTTGAAAATTTATTTTAAAATCAAAATAAAGTATTTTAAAATAAAATAATAAGAATTCGAAATTGATAATTTAAAGGCTTAAATTCCCACAGACACAAAAATGCCAAATAAAGCAACTTTTTAATTTAGACTTTAATTTTATCTTATTATCAATCTTTAAAACTATTCAAAACAATAAAAACAATCATTATGAATGTATTTCTCTAAATTTTCTTCTTTCCATATTAGAAATACTCACCCTTTCAAATTTTTTATGCTGTTTTTTTTTAATTTATTTAAAAAAACAAAAATTGTTAAAACAAAAAAAAATTATTGATGCTAAAAAACTCATTTTTTAAAGATACAAATATTTATAAAAGTAAGGATTGAAAAAATGTTTCTATTTTTAAACCAAGCATTGTTCTTTTATTTAAGTTAATAGTCAAAGTTATCTAATTATGTAAATTATTTAGCTAGAGTTAATTCACAGATTAGATTATGGCAAGTAATCCTTGATTACTATTTTTACCAAAATAGCAACTTGTCACATAAATATCGGCTTCCCTTTTTCTCTAATGAAAAAATATACTGAGTCTCTTCTCCTTTTAATTCTTTAAATAAAAAATAAAGCTAATTTTTATTTTTTTTAGATTGTTTTAAGTAGATTTGAAAAAATTACAGAGAATTTGTCAAAATTCTGGATTAAATTTTTTGTTTAATATACAAACGCTGAAAATATCAAATCAAAATCAAATTCACTAAGAACTAGAAAAATATAAAGCTTTTAAAATTGTTAAATTTTTATTAATTTTTTTTTAATTTTAATTCAGAAACCGACAAAAATCATCAATAATGCTAAAAATTCACAATATGTTTGCATTTTTATACACATGAGTAGTAGATTTTATCTTTATTACAAATTTAATTTTCGATAAAATAAAAAAGGTGACTAAAATAAATGATTTAAGTTTAAACGGTCATTAAAAGGAATTAGTGCTAAAATTCTTCTGTGTTGACATGCCAATATCATCACATGATTAAGGATTCAGAATAAGAATCCTTAATCATGTATCTAATTCTAAATATGCCTTTTGTGCATATTTTGACTAAGAAATTAAAAGCATCAAATTTATAATTGATTTTGTATTTAGTTTGATATTTGTGAATTGTTAAATTTATTAAAAATAATTAAAAAAAAAAAGAAATAATGTTATTTATTTATTCAAATAATTGTTCAAAACTTTCTGTTAACAAAAAAAATCAATTAGAAAATAAAAGAATTAAAAAAGCATTTGTAGAATATTTAGAATAATTCTAGATTAGTTGTTATTTTTTCGACTATTTCAATATTTTTCATGGATGATGTAACAATAAAAAAATCAGTTCTTGGTTAATTTTAAATTATATTTATTTCATTTAATCTGATAGAAAAATAACTTTTTTATATTTGTTTAAAGTAATAAATATAATGGAACATTCTAGTGTTTTTCTCATTTTAATCACTTGATAAAATATTAATGTTTTTAATGTTCTTATATTGTTTTTTTTTTAATTTTAAAAATGATCTATAAATTTCAAATAAAAATTTGCAGAAAAATTCTATCCTTTGATTATTTAAAAATGTTTTTTCTTAAAATTTCAATCGATGCAGTATCCCAAAAATCGTGATTTTCAAAAAATCATGCTCGATTTATCGAAACAAAAAGTTTTACATTTTAAATTTAAATGAGCAGCATTAAAAATAACAACAATTATAAATTTTTTAATTTAAGCCTTCATTTCATAGCAAAATTCAATAAATTAATAATTTTTTTGTTTAGAATGTTTTTGAATAATTTGAGCCAAAAGTATTGCTCAAGTTCTTTACAAGTAAAAACAATCGACAATCTAGTGACCACAGTAATTTTGAGCATATTTTTTGTTATCGGCTCAAGCGCTAATCTTCTTTTAGTCTCAGTACATTTTCAGAGGCGGAGAAAAAAGAGCTATCGGTGCCATACTCCAAATCGAAGCAGAAATCAAGTTAACAACCAAGCTATTTTTCTTTTATCAGTAATTAATTTAATCTTGTCCGGAATATTTGTTCCATACACAATATTTTTTCGAGTTTGGCAAATAAGTATTTCAACAAGCGCAATCAAAATAATGGAACATTTAAAAGATTCCTTAATCTATATGAACTTATTTATCATTAGCGTCATATCAATAGAGCGATATTTTGCCGTATGTAAACCCCAATATTACAAAACATTGGAGTCAAATATAAATAAAATTATATGGATGGTCTATTTATTTTTCTTTTGTTTTTCGGCTTCAAATTATCTAACAGACATTAAATTGGATTCGAATTGTACCACTGTCAAAGGTGCAAATTCAGATCAAAAAGAAGGCAAATTTTCATTCAAGAAACTTTTGAACTATTTAAATGTAATTTTGTCAACATTTTTTTTCATCGCGACTGCAATTATAAGCTCATCTTTCTACTGCAAAATCACATTTCATCGATCCGATGCTTCATTTAACCTAAATAAACATTTAATTACAAACAGAAAATTGAAAAATCAAAACAAAAAAATTGAGAATTTAATAGATAGTCAAGAGCCTGTTGATTCGACTATTTCATTACAAAAAAACCAGTCAAATGCTTCGGTACAGACAGACTTTAATTCGAAATTCGATAAAGAAATTAAGAAAAAAAAATTTCATAGACAACGTAGTTCCTCGACTAAAGTTCTCACGAAAATTTCGATTCTAGTAAAATTTTTAATATTTTTTTAATTGGCTTTGTGAAATTCAGTGCAAAATGGTTAAAGAACAGAAAAAATTGGATAACTTTTTTACTAAAATTTAAAATTAATTCAAAGTTGCATAAAATATCAGGGTCTGCTAAATTTGCAGAGTTAACCAGAAATTAAATTTCAATATGTTCGAGTGTAGTGCATTTTGCAGAGATTTTGTACATCATTAGCA
The DNA here is from genome assembly GCA_019054805.1 of Brachionus manjavacas. NCBI lineage: Eukaryota > Metazoa > Rotifera > Eurotatoria > Ploima > Brachionidae > Brachionus > Brachionus manjavacas. Next base: position 6,138,791 of record JAHQIY010000003.1, on the reverse strand, counting down.
AACTTTTAGATTTGATGCAACATTGAATGTTGCACCATGCTGCATTCACAGAATTAATTTTAAAATTTCTCAAATAATATTTCTTACACTTTGTTCTGTTCCTATGAACTGAATTTCACAAAACCTTTTTAATTAAAAAAATAATAAATTCTTTTTTTTTTAAGCTCTCGGCTATTATATGGTTGTCAACTCTTCCATTTGTTTTAATTGTTATCGGAATTTTACCTTTCTTAAAATTTTTGTATTTTTTATTTTACATCGAGAATGTGCTCAGCCCACTTGTTTATATTAGCTTAAACAAGAAGTTTCGAAATAACTTGAAAAAAATTTTTAAAAAATAACTAAAAATAAATATGAGTTAAAATTGAAAATTCACTAAACTCAATTCAATTTATTAATTATTAATATCATTGAGTTTATGAAAATGTATTTATGGGACAACGTAATAAAATGATGAAACAGCAAATATTTATAAATACTCGTATTTTTTTCCAAAATAATTTCTACATAAGTAATTTTGGTTTGGGTTCCAAATTAGTTACACAGGAAATTGATTACTAAGATAATAATTTTTGTTCCGTATTCACTTTTTGTGGACCAAGGAGATATTAAATTTAATTCATTAAAAATTGATTTAAAGTCTAAGAAATTAATACCGAAGCCGAACAAAATTTATTCGAATATTTAAGTCGAATTATTTTGTAGGAAGAAGAAAACCTAGTAGTAATAATTAAAAGAAAATTAATAAAGAGACTCAGAAGTCAATCATATAGCCATGATGGAAATAACACAACAGACAGTTGAAAAATTGCAGAAAATGTTAAATGAAAATGTACAATAATGATCATTATTACTAATAATTGATTTTAATTTAAAGTGCAATTTTTATTTTTTAAATTATCTGAAATTCAATTTCAGTTTTAGTCATCGTACCATTAAAAATCATTTTTTCTTTAATAAAAAAAATATTTTATCTGAATGTCTAATGTCCTGTCACATGCCCTTAATGTTAATATTCAAAAAATAGGAACTATCACGTTTTATCGAAAAAAGACAATTTTTTTGTCGAAACTTTGAAGAATTATTTTTTATCGAATGCATATATCGAAATTTTTTCATCGTATAATTAACATTTATTCATTTTAAATTTTATTATTCTTGACTCATCTTTTATTTTTTTAAGAAAATTTTTGGAAGCCAAAAAATTTTTTTTTTTGAATTTTGAAATCAATAAATAATGATTCCAAGATTAAAAACAGAAATTAATCATATTTAAAAGATTGTCATAGTGAACAGTTTAAAGCCGGGAGAGTGTTTGCAAGAGATAAATCAGAAATCAAAAAAGATGAAGTAATGATTCAATCATTTTCAATCTATAACACAATTAGTATAGATATTTTTTTTGATAGAATGGTATCGATTTTAGAAAATAAGTTTAATTTATTTTTTTCTATGTAATTTTTCTTTATTGATTTTCGATAATTGATTTCGATGTACTATTTTCAATAAAAAGTTTTCAATATTTTTTTCACAATAGATCAACTAAATGATAAAATTACAGAAAAAATTATTTCTGCTTCACATAAAAGCATTCCATATCTTTCTCAGAAAATCTACAAAACGAGTCTTCCACCGAACATTGTTAATTTGATCAAAGAACGTAGGAAATTAAGAGGAAACTTTCAGAAAACCCGCTGTCAAAATTTCAAGAAAAAATTTAATCAACTTACATTTGAGTTAAAGGCCTCTTTAAAAAAATTATGGAATCAAAATTGGTTTGATTTTATTGAGAAAATGGGAAAAAACCCACTGACAAGTAGACCTTTTTGGAAAAAAATAAATAAATTTAGAACAAAAAAAAGAACAAATTTGATTCCTAATTTGATTTTAAATGAAAAGGAATTCAAAACTAATGAAGAAAAGGGAAAATGCTTCGAACTCTGATTTCTTTAGAAACAATAATCAGTGTAATTTTGATGATCCAATTTGCATAAATGAATTAATTATGGCTTTAAAAAGATTGAAAAATGAAGCGGCATCAGGACCTGACCAAATTCATAATTTAATGTTAAAAAACTTACCTAGAAATTCATTAATAGAAATAATAGAACTTTTTAATTTATCTCTTCGAGAAGGTAGAGTCCCTAAAGCATGGAAAACATCGAACATTACTATGGTTCAAAAAAAAGCCTCTTCTTTACAAGATCCTTTAAATTATAGACCAATTAGTATAACGAGTTGTTTAGGAAAGCTCCTGGAACGCATAGTATTTTCAAGATTATACAATTATTTGGAACAAAATTCACTCCTTATCCAGGAGCAATCTGGATTTATGAAACACCAGCGAACATCAGATAATCTTTTCTTTTTAATTCAAAAAATTGTGGAATCATTTAATAGAAAAAAAAAGAGTTTGCAGCCTTTTTTTTGATATTTCTAAAGCCTTTGATAGGGTTTGGCATGAAGGTCTACTTTTTAAATTGATTAAAATGAATCCACCTCATTACTTGACTAACTGGATTAGATCCTTTTTAGATAGTAGGACATTTAAGGTAAATGTGAATGACCACCTGAGCGAAGAATACCAAGCAACTGCATGTGTCCCTTAAGGCTCAGTAATCAGTCCTCTTTTATTTAGTATCTACATTAATAACATCCCCAAAAGACACAAAACAAATAATGAATACTCTCTGCCTTTCGCAGATGATCTAGTTACATTTTTCTTTTACCGCAAAAAAGGGAACCTAGAAAAAAAGATTAATAAATACACCAACGAACTAGAACAATGGCTTTTTAAATGGAAAATGAAGATATCAGTTGAAAAGTCGTGTTCAGTAGTCTTTTCTAGGTACAAAAAAGAGAGTGATAATCTAAACTTAAAAATTTATGGAAACAGAAAAGTGAGCCAAAAAGAAATCAAGTTTCTTGTTATTAAATTTGATTCTAAGTTAAACTTTAATATACTAGTAGACGAAATTAAAGAACGCTGCAACAAAAGGCTAAACATTATTAAGATATTGTCAAACAAAAAATGGGGTCTCAATCAAAACACACTAGGAAATTTAAATAAATCTTTAGTCGGATCGATTTTAGACTATTCTTTTCCTTGCTTGAATTCGTTTTCAGAAAATAATATCAAAAAACTACAAGCAATTCAGAATTCAGCAGTAAGATCTATCCTTAAATTAAAATATGATACTCCCTCCAACATCGTGCATCATGAAGCTTTTAATAAACTTAAATTACTAACAGTCTCAAATCGGCTTTTTGAGTTGAGTGAGAGATATGTTGCGACAGAACTGAGTCATTCTATTCCATTGGTTGTAAGACTGGTGGAGGAATCCAAAGAAGGTTTCGAATCGAGATATATTGAATACCCAACTCCATTGTGTAATTGCTACCTTACTATTTCCTCCTTTTTTCCTGAAACCTGAACTATGTACAATTTGCAACATGTAACAATCTATGTCTTCTAAGCTTTCATTTTTTTTTTAGCTTATTTACTTTATTTTGATTTTTTATCTCATTTTATTAACTTTAATTTCATTTTGATTTTGATTTTGATTTTTTTATTCTATTCTGAAGGAGCCCTAGCTCGGTACAGAAAACAAATAAAAAAAATAAAATAAACCCATAAAATTACACACTGTTAAAAATGAATACTTATACTATTCCTATTTTAAATATTCACTTCCTCAGATCTTGGAGAAAAAGGTGGTAGATCCATCAAACAAAGATAAATACCACATTCGTGGCAAATTTATGCATATTTTTTACAAATATATTATTGAAAAAGAAAAACTCAAGTCGAACTAAAACAAACAAATGCTGTTATTTACACGACAACCGAGAGATTTACAACACCATTTATGAGAGTTAATGCCAATTGCGAGATTGTAAGTGATACGTGCAAATATACAATTGCAATCGACGAAGATCCATTTATAAATGCACCCGCTAACCGTGATTACTCTCATGTTTCTATCACAGTGTCAGGTCCACACACACACACACACGACAATACAATTAAACTCAAGGGCGATAATAGAGCAAAAACTGACGAAGAAATCACCAACAAGCTTCATGGATCGTCTAAAAAATATTTTTTAGATAAAAAAGCTAAGGGATTTGACCCTCCAAGTGAATTGTGAAAATCACCTTTTTTTTAATCTAAAAATTGAATTAAAATATTAAGTTAGAAAAAATGAGTTAAAAAAAACTTATTCAAAATTAACTGGGGTGAAGTTTTGACACGAGTTTAAAAAAAATTTTTTAAAAAATGAGTTATTTTTTAATAAACTCATTTTTCTTTAAACTCATGTCAAACCTTCACTCCAGTATTATCTTTCGCAAATTTTCATTATTTTTTACTCGAATTTCATTAGAAAAGGAAAATATTTTTTTAGCCATTATTTTCAAGAACATCAACTAATTTTTTGATCATTGACATTACGCCATTTAAAAAAAAAATTATTCGAATTAGGAGATATGGATATGGCTATTTGTGATAGCTGATCCATAATAGATTTTGGCTTTGTTTCACCGTTATCGTAAAATGTAGAAATCAAATTCCTTAAATTTATACGATTCTTGCAGGCATTACTTTAAAAATTTTGCAGAAATTTTCGGCACGATTAGAGAGTTAGATAGAAAAATTTATAAATTTAATTTTAAAAACATAAAAAAGATAAATCACCATAAAAAATATTCAAAATTATAAATTCATATAAAAAATATTCAAAAATTAACAAAAAATAAAAAGAATTTGACATAAAATTTTTAATTAGAAAAACACTTCTATGAGTTGAAAATTAACTTTAATATCATGCTCAAATAACCTCATCAAAGAATAATGGTACTCTACATTATCAAAGGACTTGATGAACCAATTTAGTAGTTAAAGACGAAATTCTTAATTGCGTCAATACCTTTACATATTCAGGAGCTGTAGTTATTAGAAATGAAGGCTTACAAGAGGATATTCAAAAAAGAAAATATAAAAAATGTTCTTCAAATTGAAAAATAAAAGATGAAAATCATCTTGTTCTAAACTGGGGAACAAATTGAATCTTTTCAGTAGTCTTGATAATATATTTACTTTTGAATAGGTCTTAATGTTCGAGAATTACCGAAAGTTGATTGAAAAGTGTTGAAGTATTTCATTAATGATAGTCTACGAGAAATATCGCCAATCCCTCAAATGAGCAATGATTCCAAATTTCTCTCAAGGAAATTAAAAGACATCCAAAAAGATATAAATTAAATAAGAAAAATAATATTTTAAATAAATTATTATTGACTATTGTATTTGAATTTTATAGTAAGAAAAATGAAATCATAAGTAACTTTTTTAAATAATAAATTGAAAATTGATTGAGCTTTATTTATTATTGTATTAGCTCTTCTTTCTTGGTATAAATATGATTATTTCTAGCAATGCTTCTCATTTTTATCTTTTTAATACCAATTGAAAATTAAATACGATATTTTTATTAAATTGATTGTTGGTTATTAATTTGATTTATTTTCAGTTTTAGGTGACTAACTGCTTTTGAATAGTTTTTGATTTTAGTGACAAGCATAATCTAAAACATCTAAATAAAACATATCATTTAATTTTAGGACAATTTATTTTTTTTTCATTACAGCAAAAGTCTAAAATTCAGAGTCTCAATTAAAAAATCTAGAAATAAAAGTTTTTAGTAAATTATACAAGTGGTGTTCATACATCTACTGCAATCTTATCCACTGGTTCATCATTTTGAAAAAGAGTGTGAATATCGACAATAATCTACAACAAGTTGACTCTTTTTAACGAATATTAAGGACGTCTTGTAATAGTTTAGATTGAAGACAAAATATTTTAAAAAATGCTACTTAACTTTTTATCTATTTTTATTAATGCAAGAATGAAAAATTTGCTAAAATACAGCTTTTAATTTTAGTTCATTTGAAATTTTGAAAAATGAAAATTGAGCAAAATTTTTTCTCTGACATTTCTGTTCTGAATTTCACATACCTTGAATCTCAAACAATCTTTAGATTTTTCGGACCAGAATTTTAAAAATTAAATAAAAAAAGAGATGAATTACGAAAAAGCTATTAGATTTTTTTCTCATTTTATTTTTCGGTGTTCAATTAAATTTGAGATCATGTTTTCAACCAAAGACTTTAAATAGTTTTATTAATAAAATTAAAATCAATTTTTTGCAAATGTTCTATGATCAAATAAAATAATAGAAAAAAGAAAAAGAAAACAAATTTCTAATATATTTTAAATGACAAACTTAAATAATCCTTTTTTAAAACTAGGAAAAAATTACATAAAATATAAGGTTGTCTTTTTTTCGTAAAAAAAAACCTGCGAAAAAAAAAATTTACATTTCGGTCTAAAATGGTTCAATTTTGATCGAACATATTCATAAAACACCGTTTTATCTTCTCCCGACTGCTTTGTCAAATTTACATACTCAACAACTTTTTTTTCCTTTTTTTCTCTCAAATGATCAACAATAAAAATAAATGTCGTTCGTAAATTCCTACACTAGACCAGAGTTTCTAGAACCGACTTGACCTGCTTGGAACTTGTCAAGCCCTGATTGTTCATTGGCATGGTTTGTTTGTGCTGCGACACGTATTGTCTCGGCTGCTGCTGTTGCTGCTGGTACGAATAGTGCTGCGGGCCCATCTGGTAACTAAACTGACTGTTGGGCGCCGACTTTTGGCCATTGAAGTACAAATTGTTAATAGGCAGCGAATTTGGCGAGCTGGTCGCGTTGGTTATTTGGGCGGAGGAAGCCGATGAGCTCGACGATGTGGTGGTAGTCACGGCCGTCTCGGAGCTCATCGAACTGATGCCCGAATCGGTCTCGCCCAGCTGGTCATTGGTGTTTATTAGCAGATTCTTGCTGTTCATGTCCATGGATGGCGACGACTTCATCTTGGCCATTACTTGAGACTTTTGCATATTTGGTGAAGTTTGCTGAACAGGTGCAGTTAAATTTCCGTAGGACAATGACTTGTGCGCTGCATTTAGTTGATTGAGATTAGTGGATGACCTTGACGCGGCTGTACTCGTCAATTTGGCCAAACTAGTGGCCGTCTCTTGGTCACCATCCACATTTATCCTCTCCAAATCTTCGTGCAGCTCTGCCGCAGGGGCCACAGGCGTCTTGGCCTCTTGACTATAGTCCGTATAGACCTCTTGTACATACAGTTGTTCCAGCAGCTGATTGAGCTCTTGTTCTTTAAGCATCAAATTTTGTTCACTTTGTCTCATCTTGAGGTCCAGATCGTGCAATTGTTTGCACTGAATTCTGGTCTGCTCGCGACTATTGTTCACCTCCTTTCTCAGCTCGATCACTTCGGGACACTCGTTTGACATCATGTTCTGGCTCAAAACCGAGCCAAACTGGTTCTGGTTGTTCAGCTCTCGCTGCAAGTCCAACTCTGAATTGTTCAGTATTTGCTTTTGGCTTTGAATGGCCTCGTCCAGCTTGAACAATTGACAGCACTTGTAAGTGAAGTCCTCTACTTCGTTGATGTTGTGTGTGCACATTTCGGGAAAGTGGCAATAGATGTCGTTGAGCTCGACCAGATTGGAGCCGGTGCTCGGGTTCGCGTTGCTCAGTGAATTGTAGCTTTCGTAGACAACTTTGGTTTTTTTCTCGGACTCGCGCAAAAGCTCGTCCAAAAGCGAAAATTTGTCTTTTTGTTTTTTGAGTCTGCTCTCTCTTTCGATGATTGTGTTGAACAAGAGCGCCCGATGAGTGTCCGAACTGGTCTCGTTTGGCTTCAAATTGACACAGTTGCTCTTGCTATTGGGAAGCTTGACGTCCACCAGGCGGTAGCTGATTTGTGCCAGACCCGACACCGAATTGGAGTGCACCATGATGTTCTTGTTCAAATTCGAGTTCGAATTAACTCCAATTTTCTTGAGCAGCTTTGATGCCAGACTGTTGTGGTTGGGCTGCACAGGCGCCTCACTCGACGCCTCGCTGATTTGTTCGCGCTGCAAAATTTTCAGCATCAGGTTATTGTTGGTGGTTATTTGCGACCATTTGGACAAGTACTTGTAAACTTTGGATTCTCCGTCCAGAACGCGCTGCGAAGAGAGCACAAACTCGGCTTCGGGCGACTCAGTAGACGGCTCGTACTGGTACTCGGTGAGCACGTACTGCGAGCCTATTTGCTCGATTAAGCTGGACGAGTCCGAGTGAGAGGAGTCCGAGACTAGTTGACATTGTTTGAGTATGGCGTAAATAAGGTCGTTGATGGTGGTTTTTTTGGAAATTCCAGTAACCCATTTTTTGCGATCGGCCACCCAGATCGGAATTTCGGCAGAGCCTATTGATGGAGCCATGTTGGGCGCCGTCGATGACTGATTGGAAAGAGTGTGCTGAGTAGCTGTTCCAATGCCAGACTTTGTCATTTTGAGAAAAAAAAATTTTTTCTAAATTTTTTCAAGTAAATTGTCTAGACTGTTAAGAAAATTAGTTTGCCTTGAAAAAGAATTAGATTTGGAAATTAAGGCTTATTTTAAATTTAATTTTAAAATTAGGTCTGCTATTTTGTGACTAATTAAGATTTTAATTGCTATTGGCTTTGTGGAGGAAAGCTTAGAGATAGACCTGGACCCCATTGATTTGTTTGCTCTCAATGGTTACTTCAATTTCGGCTTGAGACCCCTATTTATATGATGGATTCTTCCAAATTTATATTTTATGCTCAGATTTGAATTAAAAAAATTAGCGCATGCAAATTTCAAAAAAATTTTCTTTTACAAAACAAGAGCGCTTGACACACACATGCATTTGCATTCTATTCTAAGCGCATACACTTGAGGATTATTCATTTAATTTGCTTTAAAATAATTAAAATTGAGCCGATAGCAGTCATCATTGGCAAAATGATTTATTATGTTCCAGCTTTGTTCCAAGCTGTCATAATTCTTTGTTAAATCTAATTAATAATTTAATGTGGTTTGAAATTAACAAAATATTGTCGCCATACTCTCTCTCCTATTTACCTTTGTACTATAAATTATTCACGGTCATAATTTTTAACGTAAAAAAAGTGTTTTATAAAAAGTACTTTGTTCAAAGGCTATAAAAAGTTCATCTATTGGATTTAAATGTGACACATGTGCACATATTCACAAATTATGCATTTTAAAGTTCTATTTTATTTAAGCCATTTTTATTCTTTTTATTGTGAATTTTTAAAACAACAAAAAATAGTACAAAATTAAAAAAATGTTCTTCTTTCGTAAACTTATTAAGTTAATTAATTCAATTTGTCTATCAAATCGAGCTACTGTAAATGCTATGCAGTTTAATTTTTTCTTTTAGATCTGTCCTTGGTAAAAATATAAAAAGAAGTATTTATTTATTTGCCTGAATTTACTGAATTTATATCATAGTGTTTATTTTTATCTTTTTTTTCTTTCATCTTTATTATTTGTCTTTTATTTTCTAATTTTCTAGTTTTTAAATAACAATGCATATTGATGGAATAAAAAAAATTAAAATGAAAAAGTTTTGTTTATTTAAAAAATTTTGTGCTATGAAAAACAGAAAAAATTTTTTTTTTAACTTTAATGATGTAATTTAAAAATGCTTGTTTATTTTTATTTATTATTTTTACTGGGCAGAAGGAGCTTCACTTCGTATGTGCAGTATAAAATCTTTTAGAATGTTAGCTCGAAGCCTTTTTAAATTAATTTTTAAATAAAACTATCTTTTAAAAAAATTTTTTCTTTTAGATGATGAAAACTTTAATATTGTGAAATTTTACTATTTTTTTTCTTTGTCACTTTAGTTTACCTACCAAATGGTTAATTCAATTAAATAAAATAATTTAATAGGGTTATGTTGAATATTTTTTACTATTTTTGTTATGATATTTCAATTTTTTATCTATAATTTACAAATTGAATTAAATTCAGCTACTACTTTATTTTTCAATTTGTGTTCAATTTTGAAACTCTTGCAAAATATGTTCTAGAATTTTCACAAGATTTTTTTGAAAATTTCATATTTCAAAAATGATCTTTTAAAGACCTTGCTTAAATTGGAGAATGACTATAATTAGAACCAAACACCTAAAGACTAGTTGAGCTTAATGAGTTGTAGATTTAAAAAAAAAATATATGTTAAAGCTTGTCAGTTTGGTGACCAAATTATACCGAAATATTTTTCATCATTAAATTTTAAATTTGAAAAATTATGAGAAATTAGAAATTTCTGTGATCACAAAAATATTTTAGTATAGCACATTTGAATTGAACTAAAATTCGATAAATATCAGAATCAACTAATATTTAATAATGAATACAATAATAATTTTATATTTTTATACAAAATTATAAATAAAATTCAATATTCAAAAAAAATTAATTGAATTTTTTAGAACTAAATTCCTATTATATTGTTTAAAACCATTTCCAATCATTTAAATATGTATTTTGAATAATTTGAGGGGAGCCTCGAGCGGCACAAAGTAGAACCAAGTCCTTCTTGTTAACCTAACGAATGGAAAAAACGAATAAAAAAATAAAAAATAAAAACCAACTTTTATAAGAATTGAAAAAAGTATAACCATCGTTTTAAATAGATTCGAATATTTGAAATAGTGAAATGATTTTTTAATCATTTAATCTATCAATATATTTACTTAGATTATTTCATCGAACTCCAAGCTTTGCTGAGCAGAATTTTCAAACACGGAAAATATTTAAAATCTTAGAATTTATATCTTTATTTGTTGTTGACGCTGCACTGAAAAAAATAAAAATAAAAAAATAATTTCTGATGACATTTTTTTAGGATTTTCGAGTAATTATAAAAATAAATTTCAATTTATAAAGCTCCTATTTTACTAGCTCATGGTACCAAATCTGACCATTGCTGAGATAAATAAGGAAAACTCTCTTTAAATTTTTGATTAGGAAATCTTGGGACAGAAATTCTTAAAATTTAAATTTGGAAAAAACAGTCACCGAAGCACTCTTTGTCTAGAATTTTTCTCATAAAATAAGTTTACACAAGCAAATGAATTACTATAGCAGTTTACAAGAACAGAACATTAAAAAACTTAATAATTAATCTAAATTTTTTTAAGAAAAAGCTTATTCTTTAGCTTTACTAGATGTTTTTATAGTCACTGAATTTGAAAATTTATTTTTCATTCATAATTTTTTCTTTAATCAAGATTTATTGCTTGCGTCTAAAACTCGAAAAGGGCTTTTGTGCCACTCGGAAATTCAACTCTAAATTGAAAAAAACCTACTAGCCTTTTCTTGAATTTAACTTGGGCATTAAAATTTTTAAATAGAAAAAAAATGCTTGTATTAGAACATCAATTATGAATTGAATATCCGACTGCCTAGAGCAATTAGGACCCTGTTGTTTCATTAGAAGAGACTTAAATATCTGTTATGCAATCGCATTGATTTCGATTATTGAAAAACTGATTGCAGAAATCAATTCAGCTCAAAAAATTTAGATTCAGAAAATCGGAAATTGAGTCTAAATAAAAATAAACTTTTGATTTTAAATTAATCATAAATAATTCAATTGATTAAATTTAAAGGAAAAGACGCTTTTAAAACAAAGAAATGATAAGAAAGTTGCCAAATGGCAATGAAATTGAAAAAAATTATGAGAAATTTGTTTTAATTGAGAATTCGTTTAATTTTCTTTCTTGGTAAAAATTTCATTTATAACCTAAAGAAAACAAAATTTATTATTTCAATTTATGTTTTTTATTATTATTTCAATTTGTTTAGCAAAATTAATTGATATTGATTTTTGTGTTTCCTTTAACAAGTCATATCTGCTTAAATTAAAAATTAAAAATTAAATGCACAATTTAACATCGCTCTTTAAATTCAAATTAATTTTTTTTATCAAAATTAAGTTTTTTTTTTTAAATAAAAATAAACTTTACCAGTACTGATCAATTTAGTATAAAAAATATAACTAAAGGTACATAAAAGAAACATACTCAATAATATATTTCAAAGGTTTCTTTAATAAAAAATACTTGCAGTAAACAGTAAATTTCTTGATTGATACAGAGCAAACAAATGCTTATCCGAATCCTTAGGAATATGAAATTACTAAAACAATTGAAAACACTGGATTGATCATTAAGCGATCGATTTTAGCTCCGAGGAACGCTATACACGTAACTTTTAATGAATTTGTGGGCCTTAAAAAAATAAACCAAGGAAATAACTCAAAACAAAATCAATCCGAGGTTTGTTTTATAATAAAATCGTAAATTATAATGAATAAGTTTCTACTAATTTTTGTACCACGACCAAATGTGCTTCTGTTTAGTATTTAAACAACAAAAATAATCAAAATAAAATAACTTTTAATTTGGTTTTATTTAATTTACCTTTTTTTTTTCTATTTTGCCTCTTAAAATTTTTTTCTTAGGCTTTATTTTAATGCAAGGAATTTTTAAAAGAAAAATAAACTTAAATTTTAGTAACACGATTTTTTACATTTTGTTATTTTGGTTCAAAAATTGCTTTAAATTTTCCAATCAAGAAAACTTTGCTCAAATGTCGACATCTTAAAAAATATCATTTGAAAATTTGCTACAAACTTCTAAGCCTAGACTTGATCAAATTAGATTGCTATTAAGTATTTTTTCGGGAGCTGAAATTTTCAATTTAATAAAATACTAGCTCGCGTGATCTTAGAGTTAATTTAAAAAAAATTATTTTGATCAAATCAATTACATGATATTTTTAATTCCTAGCTTTGATTAAATTGAATTATTTTAGAGAGCCAAATTGTCTGTTTATAATTAAACACTGAGTTGATATTTTGGCCTCAATTTAGCCTCCAAAAATATTCCCCAAGTCGGCCACTAAATGAAAAAAACAAGAATTATGCTTTTATACACAAACTTAAAATAAAGATAATTACCAAGATTACACCCCACTTAAAATGTCATGTGTCTATAACTCGCCGTAAATAAACGAAAAATTTTCCGATTGACTTTTTCGTTTTTGAACAAGAATGATTTCCAAAATTCATCTGTCAACCTAACAATTTTAAATTTCTTCTAAACTTAAAAAGAAAAAATATCGTGAACAAATGCTGAGTATTTCTTAAATTTTAATTTATCTTTGAATTTTTTCTAAATCCGAAAGTCACAAAATCTTCTGGTCTAAATGACTTCAGCTATCAATAGCAAAACGCTCTCGAATAGCTAGATAAATTATAATTTTTAAATAAAAAATTTTTAAAAACAAAAATATGGCTAATAATTTTTAAAAAAGCTTTTAATTTTATTCTTCTACATGAGGCTTTAAACGAAATACTATTGCCATGCGGAATATCTTTGGGTTTTCTCAAATTAATTAAAAAAAAACAATATGGCTAGGTATAAAAAAAATTATCAAAATCCGTTAGTTAAACCAAAGCTTAAATTCTTACTACATAAAATAATAGAGCTCAAACAATTTTTATTTAAAAAATGACTTCAGAATTTTACATTTTCTACCCCTAGTTAATTTTTCAAGAATAAATTTTGACACATGAAAATTCTACTCTCTGTTTTTTTTCTAAATTAAAAGTGACTATCATTTTAATTTAACATCGATTCAAAGACACGCATGGTTAGTTGCTTCATGTCAAAGATCCTTCAAAGAAATAATCGATTTCATGCTAAATATCATGAGCAATGATGAGCATACGTAGAATCGATCTTTAAGACAGGCAAAGATATTTAAAAAAAATTTAATTTGGTTCGCATTCTACCGAGTTTAGGTCGAATTTTTTCAAATCCGTCGAGAAATTCTCGATTTATATATTGATTAATTAATGTAATGGCAAGCCACACTGTGTCTAACAAGCTATTAAGTACAATAAATAAAAAATTTGTAAATATATATATATATATACTAATTTTTGTTTATAAACAATAATCGAGAATACAAATAAAGTAAGTAAATAGTGGCCAAGAAGGAAAATAGATACTTTGGCCAATTATGGTAATTATTTGCTTGAATTGATTGAAGCCTTAGAAACAAAGGCGTTTGTGGTATTTGGTTTGAGATATGGGTCGCTTTTGAACGAACTTGATCGAAGTCTAATCGATTTCAATGTTTGCAAATAATTATTTCTTAATTGAACGAATAGAGCTTTCTGACTTGGAAAAATTTGTTGCTCTAGGTGACCACAAAGAGTCTTGGACAGTTGAAACTTTAATTAAGAGTTTATTTTTTTTTAATAGACAAAGCTAAGTTTGTTAGACATAAACCTTATGCGATTTAAATTTTCCTAACGATTGACCATTATTCTTGTTGGCTAACATGTTTAGGCTAAGAAATAATTCTATTTAAATAGGGTTTAACTTAAAATTTTAATTAAGTCGTGTTGTTTTGAGTCTTTTCGTTTTTGTTAAAATTTTCCCTCATTACCATTTTTCAAAATTTAAAACAATAGAAAAGAATCTTAATTAGACTGAATTTAATTTAAAATTCGGTAAATAAATCTTGCCGGTGTCTTAGCTTTTGGCCAATTTCAGTCACACTAAAAAAATTCAAATCTAACTGTTTCATTCAAAGTCATAGTTTACCAGTTCGATATTTTTTTATCGAACGGCTCCCGAATTAACACCTCACTTTATTTTAGTTTTACCGAACTAAATGTTATAGTAAATAAATCAAAATAAAAAAATATTAAAACTTTGAACAAATTCAATTTATTTCCTCTATTTTTTAAATATCTTCAAATAAAATTATTGAAAAATTAGACATAAAAATAAATCTTAGGACTTTGGCTTTATCTGTTTTTACTAAAGACAACGAAACAGAGTTTTCGGACTCAGTTTATGTTGTTATAACTTCCTCGTTTTAAATGCAATTATAATTTTGAAAACAGATTTAAAATCCAAAGAGTTTGTTAAGTATATATAACTTGAAATAATAATTTTATTGACTTGCTCAAACTTAAAAAAGACCCTTCGAAATCGTGTGTATTTATACTAAAGATTTACTAAGATGAATGTCTGAGCAGAAGATTTCTTTCCTTCATCAATTAGTATCATTTAGACAAAAATTTTATATTCTGGGCCGACTTGGCGAGCTCTCATTACGCAGAAGCGTCATTGGATTTTATAATCAAAAATTCAATCGATCATGTCGACAAGATGACAAGATGGATAACCCCGTAAATTTTCCTGAAGCTAAACCTATAGAAGATTTTTGGTCAATGTTAAAAGAAAAAGTATACGAGGATGGCTCAGGATACTAAAATGTCTGCGTTAAAATCAGCCTTTCATCAATACAAACCCTAATGGAAGGTGTCAAAAGTAGGATTCACAAAATTCGAAGAAATGATATAAAAGAAAAATTTTAGAAATAAATTTGGAAAGCTTTAAATTCTGTTTCCAAATCACTTGGTCTTAGTCTTCATTCTTTGAAATTGAAGGAGTAATAACCTTTGGAAAAAACTCCGGAAACTTTGACTTCACCCGCTATAAAATGTAAAATGAGGGCTTTCACAAATAATTGTATATCTCGACTAAAAACGAGAACAATAGATGAATTTTTTTGAATGTTAATTTTTTATAAAAAAAAATAAAAACTTAAACTTTTTGTTTAAATTAAAGGCAGTGAAAAAAATGGGCTAAAGTGGTGATGGTAGAACCTCAAAATCGATTTAATCAATTCTTTAGGTCTAAGAAAAGTCAATAAAAAGAAAACTGTCATAGAATTCTATTAATTGAATTTTTGTTTTTTAAAATTAAAAGCTGATATCAAATTCTCTTTAAGTAAAAATACTTAATTTTTTTTACTTTCACTTTTTACCAGCTCAAAACAATTAAAGATAAAAAGCACAAAATATATCTTTTTTGATTCATTCCGAGCTTGTAACAGGGGTAGTCGGTAACCTTTGTTATTTGGAAAAAAACTTTTGAATCCCTGTCAGTTCCCTCTGGATAAGCCACTCAAAAATTAATTAAATTTTTCCATAGCTTATTTAAACTGATTTTTATTAAAAAAGTCTGAGTCTAAAAAATAGTTTGTGAAGAATATTCTTAAATTTGTCAGTCCCAGTTTTAATCAAAATTTTTTATGATAAAAAGACCAAATGAGAAAATGGTCCTATGTCGATTGTAATATTTTTTACCGAAAATTTATCAAATATAAAAAGTTCATTGAAGCTAACTGTTAAAATTCCCAATAAACTTTAAAAACAAAATGACCCGAAAAAAATTTTGATATAAAATATCAAATGACAATATAACTTAATAGCTTGGCTAAAATTAGATCGTTGAATACGATCATGATTATAATTCTATTCGATTAAATGAATTGAAAATAAAAAAAACAATCATAAAAACAAATTTTATTACCTAAGTCATTAAAATAAAATTTCAATTAGCTTGGTTATTTATTTGATGTTTAAGCTCATCTTGTAATGTAATTCTCGCATCTGAATGATTGATTGCTCTTTGGATTATAACTACTTAACTTAATTTAACTTGATATTCAATTCATTTGTGTTTACACAAGGCAGCCAAACACCCCCTAAATTTTCTATTACAAGGTAATCGAATAAAACTATTTTTAGTAATTTTTAATAAATGATCCTGATGCTGTTTTAAATTATTTTGCTTTTCAATACAAAAATTTTTTTAATAAAATTATTACAAAAGTGTATTTTTAATCCAATTTGGTTATCCATGTTTGACTCAAAGCAAAACATTTTAAAACAAACTAAAAGCTTACATTGGCTTAGTAGTAAATCTTATAATTTTATAGATAGCAATTTTTTTGTACCTTAGAGCGAAAAATTTGCTTAATCTCATCTATCTAAAAGTACGACTGAGAAAAAAATTTTCGACCCTTTGTCAAGTGTTTTTGCTAAGCAAAAAGTGGACTTTTTTGGTAAAATATTATGACATAATACAAATCTTTTGGCTTAGGAGTTCGAATTTGTCAGTGCAAACTAATTCAAAATGTTATCAAAAAAAAATAATAAAAATTTAGGATAATTCATTATATTTAAAAAATATTTTTAATTGGATTCTCTGGTTTCAAGAGATAAAAGTTGTGTACTCACAACAAAATGAATATAATATGTAATTAAATTTGAAGTTAGAAAGCTTTTTTATTAGTTCTGCGTAAACCAGGATTCCATATTTAAGTAATTAAAAACTCATGATAAACTAGAAAAAATATCATCTGAATTTAAAATCCAAATGTTTCTAATAAAACGTTTATTCGGATATTTACCAACGCTTTTTATGAAAACGCAGTTAATAAACATCCAAATACTAGTCTACCTATTCATGAACAAAATAGATTAAATTTTTTTAAACTAAATTTTCAAAATTTATTTATGACCTTAAATATTTTTGTTTTTTGTTTTGATTGAAAAAGTGTCACATCTATCATCATCTGAAATTAATCAAGGGTATTTAGCCAAAGGTCAAAATTGATAAATAGAATATTTATTTATTTATTTTGAAGCTTGGAAATTTTGATATTTTGACTATCGCTTAGAACTTGTGAACCAAATTCTAAATGCTCATATTCGCTAAATTCTTTTACTTTAGATTAAAAATTTTAGATCATTTAAAATTTAATTAACAAACCATGAGAAATGAACAAATTGCTTTTCTAAAAATACATGTTTGATTGAATATCTCTTTGGAAAATCCAAGATCATGTCCTGAGTCCTGATCTGCGGCCGCTTTCAAAATCGACCTATTTGACCAGTGTTAATTCTTTTAAGTTTTTTAGCTCTACGTGCCAAAATTATAATTCAACTAAACAATTTCAGCTTCCAAACAAATAGGTTGACACATACTTCAATAAATTTAGGACCTTTTTTGTTATTTTCTGGTATATTTTACTATTTTTAAATTTAATTAGCTCACTAGCACTAGAGCACCAGAAAATTGCGTTTCAGCAAATTTTCTAACATGTTGATTTTTTCTACATTTTCATTATTCAAATCATTCTTAAAAAAACACCTTGATTATCTTTTTTTTTTAAAAAGAAAAAAGCCTCTTATTTTTTCAATTGTTTTTTATAATTTAAACAAAAATTACCTTCAAAATCTTGATTATCTTGATTTGTTTTTGAATTAATTATGATTTTTCAACTCAAGTGTAAACTTAATTTAAGTAAACTTCTTGCAAAAAAAATTAAAAAATTGTTTTGAGATAAATAATAAAAAAAATATTAGAATTCAAAATCTAACATTGGCATAGAAAGAAGTAAATTGTTTTAAATATAACGAAAGGATTTATCAATCAGATCTAAAGCTAAAACTATTAAAAACAAATATTTTCAGCTAGGCAAAAATAAACAAAAAACGCTTACTATACTAGATTATTAAGCTTAGATTTCTATTAAAAAAACGATCAAATTATCTGTCAAAATCAAATTCGAAGTAATGAAAAATCTAAATAATTTGATAATTTTGTTTATGCTGCGAATCGTTTATTTAAACTGACAATTGATTAGCCTGAGCAATTCCAGAATGACCAACTTAGATCGATTTTCGCATTTTCATATCATGATTTAGATTTTTTGAATATATTTTCAAATAAAACTCGAGAGGTTTTTATTGGAATAAACAAATGGCAGAATATCTAAAAATTAAAACAATTCTAAAATAATAGAACATTGCATGCAAGTTCAAAAGAGACTTGAAATTAGTCATAAATCAACTCTAACAATCGAAATCAGATTATCCTCAACAACTCTAACTTGTTTGCCAATTCTTAGTGGAACAATTTTTCAGATATTTGGATATTAAGCACCATTTGTTTAAATTTATTCAAAAATAATCGATTAATTTGGCAAACTGATAGCTTCCTCGAGCTATATACTTTTATAATTCTGGCTTCAATTACAATACTTACCAACAATTACTAATTGAGGAACAAATAGTCGTTATCTAGGATATTTTGATTAGAAATTAATATTTATTTAAACCTTATCAATTTCTAAATAAAAATTAAACAGCTTAAATTACTCATTTATCTCAAGGCTTTATTATACCTTTTCAGTCAAAGATTATTCTGTTCACAAAGTTTTCAAGATAGCAATTCATAAAATTCCAGTTCTTTGAAAAAAAATTAAAATAAATAAATTTTATTTTACATTTGATTTTCAGCAGGCTGGTTTTAGCTTCTAGAATAAAATATCGACTAAAAAGCTTGGGAAAAAGGCGAACAAAAAGTTGAATCCTTAAAAATTTTTATCAAGAATTTTTTAATCCAATAAATCAAGATAAATGCACTTAAGTAAATGCTAAGAACATTTAACCTTAAAGAACTCGAGATAAATTTTATTATCTTTTCTAGGTTAAATCGGTTCTTTGATCTAAAACAAACTAGAAAGCTTTTTCAAATGCTTTTTATCGATGGCAAATAAATCACGACTGGAGTTTTTCTTATTAAAAACTTAAAGTTGAGAGCTAGATGTTAATTAATGAAGTGAGTCAAAGTTCTCTAAAAATACCAGAAGCAGCGCCAGCCTCAAATTTAATTCTAATGTTTTTCCTAAATCTATTCGTCATTCTAGAATAAACAAAATCTAGTTGAAATGGTGCCCATTTTTGTTTTCAGACCTAGTTATTCGGTACAGTTTTGTAAATTTTGTAAACTAGTCATTTAAGAATTTAATGCGGCACTGAGAAAAAAAAATTAAATTCTGCTTTTTTAAAGCTTCTTTTAGTTTTAAAATACTTCATCTTAATTAAATTTTGATTGTTATTTTTTTCTAGTTTTTTTGAGGTTACTAATACTCTTAAATAAATAAAGTATTCAGTGTATCGTATTTCGCTAGATCGAGCTTAAAAGTAGCCACTGACTCTGAATTTACATTTGAATGCTTGAAACCTGAAATATAAAGTTGTGATTTGATTATTGATCAAGGCTTATTTTATGATCATAAATCAAAAAAACAAAATTTTGATAAATAAAAATATTGTTATCTTGTGTTTTTAATGATACTATTTTTATTCTAAAATTAGCTTTTTTTAAAACAAAATTAAGTGGAAAATAATTGCACAAAATTTCGAAAAAATGAACTTTCTCAATTAAATCAAAATTTTGTGTTTTTTTTTTAATTTAAAAATAACAAAAAATAGCAAATTAAATAGTAAATTGAATAAAAACTCATTTAATAAAAAATAATTTGAAAGATACCATTCAATCGAAATAAACTATTTGCTAATATTTAGTTTTTATTTTCACTATTGGCGCTATTAATATACAATCGATACCTGATTAATTATTTTTGTAATCAGGATTTTTTTCTCTAATAAATGCACGATTTAACAAGGCCACTAAGAAGTATGAAACATAAAAACAGGAAAAAATTTCCAAACTTTTTTCTAAGGGAAAATAATCGATATCTTAGATATTAACTTTAATTAAGAAGTCTGAATTGTACTTATTTATCAGAAGCTTAAGTAATCGATAAGAAATAAATGGTTTTGATTGAAAAGGATGTCTATTTATTTAATGTAGAAAATTTCTTGAAAAAAATGTAAAATAATTCCTAAAGCATTTTGTGATAAATTTTCGATTTATTTTTTTTGCAATCAGTCTGAATCAAGTTTGATCAAGCTGATAAGCCATGCATCCAAATGGTGTTCAATTGGTATTTTTTCCCAAGATTTCTTTGTCCTTGATTGTTTAAAACTTACAAAAATAAAGACCTAATTTGGCCCATATTAATATTATACAATCGTTAAAAAAACAAGTTGCGTTTTAAAACTAATCTTGGGCTTATGTTCACGTTTAATTCAACTCTGACTGAGTTGTGTAACTTGGCAATTATTTCAATTTTTAATGATAATAAATTACAAGACATAGATAATGAATTAATAATCATAGTTTTTATGGTTTGACACAATATTTAGCTTGTGTATTATTAATTAAGATTTTTTTGCTTGTTACAAGTGCCTTAGGCATCTAAATTTTTACATGATTATTTTCTTTCATATCAGAAAATCACATTGTTTCTTTTTTCTAATTATTGTTTCTATTTTTTCACTCTTCAAAAAATTTTGACCCATTACTAAAGTATTTTAATTAACTCGGAATATAGTTGAATTGTGAAAAAATCATAGATTCAAATTTAATTAAGTTGGTAAAACTTTAAAATGAATTTTAATTTAGTCAAAAAAAATTATGTCAAGCGCTTGACTGCCGATAAACGGTGTTCTAAATTAGAACTAATTGATTTAAGCTTTTACAGTGACCTAAAGAGTTCCACAAAATACAGATTTAAAAAAATCTGTACTGTCAGGTTCGATAGTTGGCTCCAGTTAATAAAATATTTATTCAACTAATTTTGAATAAATAAGAAAATTAAAATATTTGAAATTATCCTAATTAAGCTTAAGTTTTGTGTATTTTTAAACTATTTTTAAATTATTAATCATACAGATGATAGTAAATTCCCCTTTCGAAGGTTTTGAAAGATAAATCAAAAAAAATTTCTTATTTTTAAACTGCTTCATTTAAATGATATCAGCTAGTTTGGAAATTACGCTTAAATTTTGCAGGCAATTAAAATCTCTTATAAAATATTACAAGATAGTTTACTTGTTCAAAACTGAATAAAAATATTCGTTCATTTTAATTAATTTTTGCTCAATATGCTGTTGATTATTAAAAATTTTTAACTTTTAAAGTGATGTAAATGCTTTAAATTAAAAAAATTTTAAAACAAAATAGCAAAAAAATCGAGCCATGAACTGAGTATATTTTTTAAAAAGAACTAAGATTTAGAAACAAGAAAGCAAATATGAGACTCATGAACCTTGAAAGAGACATATCCAATCTAGGCGGTTGCTTTTTAAAATTCAATGACAAACAAAAATGAAAAGCTAGGATTACTTTCGAGCGATTAAATTACCAACTAAAATGAGGCTAAAAGCTAACTAATAAATATTATTTTTGGTTTTTAATTTTGTTTGTCACTAAAACAATGTCCCAATATCCTTGGGATTTCCATCACCGAGTAATTATTTTTAAAGTTCTAATATTTAAATATCAATCAACTATCATTTCAGATTTTGAAATTGCCTCAGCTAAATGATACGAACTGGGTTGGAAATTTTTTAGGGCTATTATTATCTTACGCAAGCATTATTAGCTTATTTAAAAGCTAAAATAAATATTGTTAAATAAAAAAGTGCTTCAACCTATTTATGAAAATTAAGCAGAAGTTTTAGTAAATTTTTTGGCTCAGTACAACCGGAGATTAGATATTAAGGTAAATTTTACCAGTCTCACATGTCCAAAATTTCAACAATCACAATAGTATTTAATTAAACAAAAACTTGATATTGCTTCAATTAAACAGTCTAAGATTTTAAATCCAAATAATTTTAATAAAACCATTCAAGAGCTTTTGGAGCTAACAATTTAATTTAATGCTTTCCACTCAGCCGATGCTCGTAAACGAGTTTATTAAATTAAAAAGTCTATAAAAGATAAAATTAATTTCGCTGACAATTAATTTTATTAGGAAATTAAAAGTTTTTAAACTAAGTAGAACTAGAAAAACAAACTTAAAATAGAATCCATATAATTTTACTTTATATGAATCATTAACCCATTATCTAAGCAATTAATTTTATTACTGCTTTAAAAAGGTCTACTAAAATGCTTAAATTTATTTTTAAAATAATAAAAAAATAAATTATGGTCTAAAAGTGTCCGGAAAGAACAAATTCTATCATCAAAGTCGTGCTTTTGTCGTCTGTCAATTTAAGAAAAAGATAAGTACATGGTAATAAAAAATTCACTTACATCTTTCTATGCCAATTTAGCAGAAAGGTTTAATTTTTCTGCCACAAAAACTGAATTGTCCTCGATTAGTTAAACTTACGAAAAAGTCAGAAATTCAAATGGTATTTCAGAAATTTTAAAACGAACAAACGCCATGAACTTTCGAAAATTTTGAATAATTTTAGATAAAGTATGGATTAATTATCAATCTAAAATTTCTTCTAGTAAAGTATTGCGTAATTTCTAACAATCACCTTTCCAAAACATTCCTATTTAAAAAAAAATAAATGGTTTAGCTCTAAATCAAACACCAAACAATATATTTGACTGAACTAAAGTTTGTAATTTTGAAAATATTTGCTTAAATTTTTTTTTAATTTTTTACTTCTTCCAGAGAGATTGAATGAAAAGTAATTACGAAAAAAATATGGCTTCTTAAATTAAATAGTAAATAAAGATTTTATTTTATTTGAGTTTTTTTATTTTATTTTAGAATTGAATGGCTTCTCTATTTTAAAATTACCTTATAAAATTGTATGCCGGGAAATATAATTTCAACCGAACCTAAAGGAAAAAACCTTTAATTAATTTTTGTAAAAAGTAAATTATTGTTCACATTAAAATACTAAAAGTCCGAAAATGGCTTAATTGTTCATAAATTGATTTTATGGTTACCAAAAAAAATTTATGTGTCTTTTTGTGGTGCTAAAAATAATTCGTAAATCGGAATGCTTTTAAATTTTCCTTTCTTTTCCAAAATGGATTCAATTAACATTAATTCCATTTATGAAAAAATTAAAAAACCTAATAGTTTTTTAAAAAAATTTGATCTAAATTTCGAAAAGCTTCTGGTAGCTAAGCACACAGAGATGCAATCTAAAAATTTATTATTTCAATTGAACATTTAGCACAAAAACTTTTTAAAAAACTCTGCTTTTAATTCATTTAAAATGTCTCCTTTAATCATTAGAAATTAAAATATTGATTTTTGACCGAGATTATGTCATAGATTATATAAACTAAATTTTCTCATTTTTAAAAATTTAATGATAAAAACAATACTCTCACCCCCAATAAATAAAAAAGACTTAAAATTCCTTTTAAAAATTATTAAGAATTTAAAAACTTAATTGATTTCTTTTGGACTATTCTCTTCTTAAAACTCGAAAGAATTCCTGAAAGGTAAAGATCATAAAAAATCTCCAAAGATGCGTTTTCAATTCAAAATTAAAAAAATTTTGTATCCGAAAAGAAAAAGCTTTTTAAAAAATATTTCTAAATTTTCGTTTTTAATTCACATTGTTTTATTTATTACTGATGCTCTAATTTTGATGTTTATCGAGTGTAAATAAATTATTAACTAAATTTTTTAAAGATATTTTAGAATTTCATAAAAAAAAATTCTAGAAAGATCTAACAAATTTAATTTTGTATTCTTGGTTTTGAAAATGATGCTTTTTTAATTTAACATATAATTCTTTTTGAGTTAAACCATATAGACTAGGAAAAATTACATTTTTAGTTATTTATCAGCCTACATTATTAAAATACCATTTAACGATTCTGAAAATAATTCGAATATTTCGTTTAACTTTTTGAGCATTTTAACAATGAATAAATATTTGACTCAATTTCTTAATTTCTCAAACTGAAAAAGTCAAATAAGAGTGACCTAAGAATTTTCTTCTATTGTGCATAAAAACGCTGATCTTCATTCATAAAAAAATTAAATAATTTTGTCAAATATGACTTCATCTAAAAATAATAATTAAAATTTTAAAATTTGAATATGCTCAAAATTTCAAAGTTAACACTTTTTTTAAGATTTTAGAAACATTTATTGATTTGAAAATAAAAATAAAAAGTTGCTTACTAATTTCTTTTCATTAAAAATATGAATTTCACTTAAATTTTTTACTAATAAATGAATCAACTTTTATTTGTTTAAAAGTAAACCAAAATAATTTTAGAAATAATAATCGATTTTTTAATTGAGACTGGTAAAGTTATTAAGAACATAGTTAGGAAACATTAATTTTTTTTTAAACCAGTTCTCACTACTTTTACTTAAGTTGGCTTTTATTTTTTCAATCTTTGTATTAAGTTAACGTTGTTATTGAATTTCCTACAAAAATAAAATCTTTTTTCTAAAATGAATTAATACTAGTTGCAATGAAACAAGCTTAAACTCAAGCAAAAAAATCTGTTTGTCTATGGTCATCAAAATAAAACGAGAATTAAAAATAGAAAAAAAAGAATTAGCTAGGTAAACAAAATTTTTAGTTTAATATGAAACTTGGATCCTATAGAATTTTGAAACCTGGTGCAAACTCTATTGACTAAAGCTACTAGATATAAGATTTTGGGTTTTAGTCTTTAGAATATTTAAATTTTGGGTTTGCAAATGCAAAATTTCAATCAAATAAAGCCACGGTCTAATTCGAAAATTTCTCTGTCGGTAGATCGGCAAGAATTTTCATATGGTCTTAAACCGCAAGAAAGTTTTACGCATATTAGAAATTGATTCAAGACGATGATGCCAATCAGAAATCATTTGTAAATCTGTTCGATGGAACAATTCCAGTCTAATAGAATTGAAAATATTTACGCTTAACTTAAAGATTACTTTCTGATTATTTATTCAGACTTTGAATGTAATATTTAATTAGAATCATACTTTGGAATGGTTTTCATATTTCTATCAAAATGTTTCAAAGAAAATCTTGAACGCCACAATTTGATATAATTTTCAGCTTAAGTATAATTTTAAGCATTTTTTTTATTTCTTAAAATAAATGAAAGAAGAGAATTTTAACTTTCTACTAGCTTAAAGACATTCTAATTGTTAAATTGTCAATTGACTTAACAAATAAACCTTGCTTGAAACATTCAAAATTTTCAGGCCAATCTACTTAATTTCTTTTTGTTAAAAACTATATTTAGATTTTTTGAATAAGAATCAAATTTAAATAAAATAAAATTACTACAAAAAAATAATTGAACATTTGTTTTTAAAATCCAAATAAAAAAATAAAATATATATATTTTGATCAATGTTAATCATTTCTTTTGGACTTGAAAAAGAGTCTTTTATTTTAATTTTAATTCTAAGATAATTAAAGACAAGACTTAATTAAAGTATTTATTCAGATTCGTAGAAAAAATATAAGTAAAAAAATTATCTATTTTTTTCCAAGAATTATTTAAGATTCTTAAATTTAAATAAAAAATCTCAAATTCAAATTTGTATGCTTTCTTTTAAATTAATAATATTTACGAACTAAGTATCAGAATTTTATTATACCAATTGGATAAGACATAATTGAAAGTTATTTTTATCTTTAAAAAAGACACCTTCAATAAATTATATATTATTTTATTATAAAAAAAATCTTATCTTAACTAATTAATCCTATCAAAAAATAAAACATTAAATAAAGTTAAAGTAAAATATTTTTTTTACATTTAAGATTGTTTATAATGAAAAATTTAATCTTTTTTAAAAAAAAGCCAAAAGTCTTTAAATCTGTATTTTACAGATAAAAATGGCGTAAGGGAAACTTAAATCAAGGTGACAAAAGAGTTTATAACTGTTTTATATTAGAAAAAAGATCGAAATTTGATATCATAAGAATATTTACCTCAAACGGGACCACAAAAATTTAAATAAATTTTAATTCATAATAGTGGATCAAGAACAGGAAGAAAGCATAAAAGGTGTTGATTTGTATTAAATTATAAATTAAGTATTATTTATTTCTATTCAGTAGCAGAAAAATTAAAATCAATAAAAAAATTTAGTCTTCTTATTAAGAAGAAGAAATTTAGTATCACGTAAGATTAATAATAAAATGCCTCTTTACCATCCTAGCGGATAAGTGGGAGGCGCTCATCTCCTTTTCCAGTACCTTTTTGAGCAACGACTCCGATCTGACACAGAGGTTACTGCATCGAGTTGACCATCTACACTGCAGTTATTACTCAGTCGAAACCGGTTCTCCTTTTCTATGATAACTCGTCCCGTACCGCAGAGATATTGAGAATATTTTTACCCTAAGCGGGTTTTGGACCCTAGAAAAATACTTTGAATTGATATCTGTAATCTGACGTAAAATAAGCATTATTATATTAATAATATTTTAAGTAGTTTCAAAGAAATTGAAACATTCAACTTAAGATGACGAACAATACCTGAAAGCCCTAATAAATCTTTTCTTGGAAATTAAAAATTTTTAAAAAAATAGAAAATCGATCATGATATGATAGATCATGATAGTTTGTTCGGTGTAAATGTAGTTTGGCTTTGGCGTTAATGATTTTCATCTTAACTACTTCAATACCAAAAAATTTCATTTTTTTTACAGCACTTAACCATGTTGATGGGCATTTAGTGCGGCATAAAAAATCCGGTATACTGATCTTTATTGAAACAAAATTTAAGTATTTTAGAGAAAAATGTACGATAAAAATTCTCTAAAATAACTTTAGAGGTCCTTTTCAGATTTAGTTGACTGGGTGTATCCTTCAAGTTATGAAAAAGTTGGCTTCTAGAATATTAGTAAAAAATGTATAAATTTATCACATTTTATTTGAGATAAAGTTTGAAATCTTTAAATTAAGTGATCTCAAAGACTTAAAGTACAATTTGATTAAAAATTAAATATGAGAAACAAAGTATAAAAAATTGAGATTTTTTTTGAAAAAATTACACATGCTACTTAAGTCCTAATTGTATTCTTGCGTAAAATTGTTCAGAAAATTGCTTGTTAAAAAAATATTAATTTAAGTAATTTTATGCTAGGAGTTATTCTTTAAAGAACTATTCATTAGAAAATATTTTATCAGTTTGAAGTATGATATTTATTAATTATCGATCTTTGGTCAGTTGGATGAAATTTTTCTGTTCCATCTGTAATGAGCTTTGCATTTTATTAATAATTTCAATATAAACGAGCAAAAAGATTACAAGATCTGCAAGATTTTGATAATTACTAAAATAATTAATTTCACAGTGTAAGAAAAACTCGTTTTATCAAAGTATAAAACTTTTTCGAAATCTAATCTTTAACAATTTATCTTATCGTAAAATATTAAGCGAATAGATAAAGTAAAAAAAATTTCGGTATTCAAATTAATTATATAATAATTTTTAAAAATTGTATTATTTACGGTAAAAAATCATTTTATTATTTTTAAATTTTATTAGTAATGGAAATTAAAAATTTAAATCTTTCTATATTTAGTTTTAGACTTAAAGCTCTGCTAATCACACGACACTTTTTATTTAGTCTTCTTACGACTTTCAAAAACTTTTGGTCATTTTGATTTTGGTGTATCTTAATGATTATTCTAGCATAAATCATTTCAACTATTCGGCATACTTTAATGATGAAATCGAAAATAAAGTCAAGAATTTTCTCAATGAAGTTCTTGATTTCATCATTGTTTAATCCAAAGTTTTTGACTATTGATAAGCTTAGTTCTTTATAATTTACATCATTAAGTATTTTTGAAAGAAATTTATTCTTAAAGCTAAACTTTGGGACTAACTCAAGGAGAAAAAATTGACGGAATTGTTTTAATTCTTCAGAGAAAAATGGATCTATGTCTGTGATTGAATAAGTGTCAATAAACATACAGTCCAATTTTAAATTGTAAAAAAGACTATATGATTTAGCCTTGTACCAATTGAAATTTAATCCACAAATGCACTGAACGTTGTCACAGCCTCCATTTTTTTCCATAAAGGAATTGCACTTGGGACATTTTTTAACATCATCTAGCATTATGAAATCTTTTTTATTATTTCCATAATTTTGTAGAAAAAAACTGTATTGATCGCATGAAATAGGAAAATGAGACTCTAGTTTACACTTGATGCAAATCGAATGGCCACAAACACATCTGGGAAATTTGAATTGAGTGTTAAGGCAAATGTAATTAGCATGGCATTTGGGACATTTAATAAAATTTTGTCTCAGAAATTCTTCTTTCAAAGAAATTTGATATTTTTCAAATTTTTGTTCTGGCAGCACGTATTTCAGCAGAGACAAGCTTAATTTTTGATTGCAATCGTTAAAACAACATATTATGTCAAATGATGAAAATTTTGAAAATATATGATTTTTCCAACATTCCACACAGCACCCATGACCACATTGAGTTAACTGTAGCTTTAATCCGCAAAAATTGTAGCAAATTGGACATTCAAATTTGGAATAAATTAAATTAAAAGATTGATCATTTTCAAATGAGATGTTCATTAGGGGTGATTTTTCCGATTGAATGGGATCTTCAAATGATTCGAATAAAATAGTACCTGAATGACCAACTGATTTTACCAATTTTTTTAATCTGAACATTGTTTGACTTATAAGATGCTTGTTTTCATGTTGTTCATTTTTGTCGATAATAGAAAAATCTTCATAAGGGATCAAATGTTTATCTTTACTTTTTGTTTCTTTGTTTTTTAGTGAGTATTTTGTTTCGTTTGTATTTGGAATTTTTGACTCTTGTTTATTGTTTTGTTTTGACAGTTGGTTCTTCCTTTTACAATTCACTTTCTGATTGAAGAAGGTTAGGACTTGATCAATTTCGTTATCATTTGGTTTGCAAATTGATATTTCGATTTTTTGCTGATTTCCGAATTTTACCGCGTTCTGGATCATTAACAATTTGTTTCTCTAGGTTATTTTTTACTTTCCAATTTTTGTTTTTATTTAAATTCAACTCGTAAGTCTGGTTTTGACTCGTGTGAACGAGACATTTTTAAAATCTTGTTTGTTGCTTTTTTTTGATTTTTGCCATTTTTTGTTTTGAGATTTTGCATCCAAATACTCTGTAATTAAATCTTTTGACATCTTTCATAAATTTCTTTTTATTAACGCCGAATTTTGGTTTAAGAATAGGAATAATTTTTTTAAACTTCTGAATAATTTCATATTTCTTTAAGATTCTGAAAATAATTATTTTTAAATTAAACATAAAGCTGCTTTTTTAGTGTTTAAAAATCCATTTTTTTATATTTGCTAATAGAATTTTTTCTTCAAACGAAAAAAGTCAATTAATAATTATTTTATTATAATTTGATCTTTACTAACATAGTTACAGTGATATCTCGTATATTCAATAACTTGGTTTGTTTGATAAAAGAAAAAGTAGCCTGCTTTTAGAAAAACGCTTTAAAGAAAATTTATCAAAATTATTAAATTTATTTAAAAACAAATTAATTTCTATATTAAAAAGTAAAATTTCAATTTATAAAACAATCCAATAAAGATTTTGGTTTGCTCAATCTATTTTTTGACTTACCTTATCAAGGTTTTCTAAATCTTTTATTATTATATTCAATTGAAAATTATTGTGTATTTTCATTCAAACCTTCAAAATATAAAAAAATAAAAAACTTTTAATTAATTAAAATTGAAAAAATTGAGCTTTTAAACTTTAATGATGAAACAACATGAAACAAAATATATTCCACTAGATTCAACAAATAAAAATTTTTTTTTATTAGCACAGGAAATATAAATTATCAAATAAAATAACAATTTTTTGTCACTATTATCTATTCTAATTAGAATTTTTTAACAATAAATGACAAACCGAAGCTTCGGCAGTAGTTATGGCCAGGTTCGCAATGGATCGACCAATACATTCTTAAATGTGACACTGCTACAAATTGCTGTCTCTGTGTTTCAGTGGAGGAATAGAGTGGATAATCATTCAAAAATGAACAACATGGCATGGGCTACATTGGCTTCAATTAAAGTATTTGTTAACGTTGTTAATTTGTTAATTTAAGGAAAAATGTAAGTTGAATGATTTATCACTAGAACGCCCGGGGGTTTTTTAAACCCTTTTTTTAACTTTAAAAGTTAATAATTGCTTTAAAAAAAATTTGAATATTTTTTCCCCTAATTTAAAATTTGATTTTAATTTTGATTTTATTTTTGAAAATTATAAATTTCAAAAAATTACATTAGAAAAAGATATAAATGCATTAACGCCCAGAGGGGCTTTTTTAAACCCCTATTTGAAACAAAATATATTAGCTTTCTTTTTATTTATACTCATATTTTAATTTTACGGAAAATGATTTAGATGAGTCCCATTAACCTCATTTTTGGCATGTATCTGAGGATGCATCAAAATGTATTCTCAGATACAAAATGTATCCCAGAATACAAAATATGTATTTTGTGAATAATAAATATGCAATTTTTTTTGTTTCCTCAGTTACATATTTTATGTATCCTCTGATACATGCCAAAAATGAGGTTAATGGGACTCATCTATACCAGAAAATAAATAAAAATATAATGTCAAAACGAGCTTCAGCTAAACTTGCCTTGGAACAGCAACTTAAGCTGATGATGAGGATTTAGATCCTTCAGGGGAGTCTGATTTTGAAGAAGATACCTTTGAATCTGAAAATATCTTTTTGAGTTGTCAGATTCAACAAATGATGAATCCGATGATGAAAATAATGTCGAACCGTCTTGTGATTTTTGAAATGGTGAGCCACAATCATCTGGACAACCTTTAGAAATTGATAAAACATCAAATGTTAAAATGGGAAAAAATAAATGACGTTGATTAGACAAAAATAAGAAAAGGATTTCTTTCAATGAAAAAGCTGGTCCAACAAGTTCATGTGTTTTTCAACATTCTAAACATTGGTGTCATAAACAGCTGAGTTTCTTTATAAGGAAGTAAATAATTCAAATATGACTACTTCATGATTCAACTTGTAGAAGAGCTACTTGAGAATACTCAGAACATCAATTATTATGTATCAAAACCCCTCGTCTTTTTAATAAGCTGGTGGATTAATTCCAAATCGTAGAAAAAGCTTAAAACCTGAATTAGCCGAAAATCTCTTACTATTAGATTGTTTATTTTTACATGAATTTTTTATGAACTATGAAAATTTAAAATTTATTTTTGACAAATTTAAACATAATTTCAACAAAATTGAATAAATAGTTTTTGTTTAAAAGAATAAAATTTAATGAGAAAAATGTTCGACTTGGTCGATTTTCTGAAAATTGGAGTCGATTAGTCGAAAAAGAAAAAGTTGACTTTGGTCGAATCGACTCAAAACTGCTTATTCTGGAAAATTAATCCAAACTTATTAGAAATTGGAATTCGTAAAACAATTATCATTTTGGATTTTAAAGATTATAGATTTTTAATTAATTTTATTTGCTTAGTAACGGTTGTATAATAAAAAATGGCACATAATTATTTCACAAAATCATAAAAAAATTTTT
The DNA here is from genome assembly GCA_019054805.1 of Brachionus manjavacas. Taxonomy (NCBI): domain Eukaryota; kingdom Metazoa; phylum Rotifera; class Eurotatoria; order Ploima; family Brachionidae; genus Brachionus; species Brachionus manjavacas. The sequence goes on along the minus strand of JAHQIY010000003.1, from coordinate 6,106,722 downwards.
AATTTACATAGCCTCCATTTTTTTTTAAATTATAACTGAACCCTTCTATTTGAAAAAATAATAGTTAAGGTATTGAACACCATGAAGACTTATGATATCGAGCCTAGAGCGAACAGCCTTGGCATGGTCTTGTAAAACCTTTGGGTCCATATTGCTCAGGCAAGTTCGAATTTTGTTTTCGAGTTGCTTAAGATTTTTGGCCTTCCAATCATCCTCATAAACTTTAACTTCGATTGGTCGTGCTTTTGGTATGTTTACTGGATTCACTTCTTTGGGAACATACCTTATATTTTTATCTAACAAATAATTCTGTACCATATTCGCATGATGAGATGATGCTAAGTCGGGCTAAAATACAAAACTACCACCCTGACTATATTCTTTAATAATTTTTCAAGTCGTTTCTTAATAAACTCTCCAAGGTTGACATGTTGATTGACCGCTAAACCATTTTTATTTATTTTAAAGCTAGGATCAGTCTGATTTTAAATTTTTATAAAGATTGGGAAAGGTCTTGTCTTCTCTTAAAGCAAATTAAACTAAACTTTTGTGCCTTTTTTTATTCTTCACCCGTTATAACACAGTACTTCTAGTAAAGCTTATTCAATCACCAATTTAATTCTGAACTTGATCCTTTGAAGTACCAAATCGGCTAGAAATAGATTGAAGACTAGGTCAAAAGCAGATTCTTATAAAATTACTTTAAAGGTTTGTATTTTGACAGACTGTTCTTTTTGTGCAATTAGGTAATTAAGATTTCATCAATATCACATGCCTAGTTTTAAGATTCTTGTATCATTTATCCTGTTACGTTACATTCCATCTTTTCCATTCTAAATTTTTTTCTCTAATAATTTTTTCTTTAATAATTAAAAAATTTGAATTTATAGAAAAGAAAATTGAAAAAATCCTGAAATTTTGATTGATTTTAAAATAAAATAATACTTTAAATTTTTTTGTTGTCACATTTAGAATCCTTATCTTGAATCAAACAATACTATCCCATGAATTTTTTTACCGAAAAATATAACAGATCTTTAATACATTTATAACCGAATTGTTTTGTGAATAAGGATGCAAAACTGTGAATAAGGAAATATTAAAAAATTAATTTATTTTAAGATTTTTTTAATAATTACAACAAATCTCTGTTCAGTTTTTATTAATAATTCCATTGCAAATAATCATTTTTACTGAGATATTTTCATTAATCTGATAATTTTGATTTTTTAAAATACAGAAAAAGAGTTCAATCGTATCATTGTATCATCAAAAAATATTCCATTCAAGTTGAAATTGGCAAATTTATATCTTTCTCTTTTTAGGATTTTATTTACTAAATTGTTCGATCTCTTGGCATTTAATATTCTAAATTTTCTTATTGAATTGAAAATATTGAAATAACAGAACCAGATTTTACTGTAATTTTTTTACAGTAAATATTCTGTCTCTGAGTTTTTGTTTAAAGTTAATCTTACTAAAATGCTCACAAAAATAGGGAAAAATTTTGGGCAAGATGAAGTTTATGATCAAATATAAATTTCAAATCAAAATTTTGAATTTTAGATTTAAAAAAAGGTATTTTTTATCAAATTTTTCAATAATAAATGGCTTAACTTTATTAAACATGATTTGTTTAATCTTTAATGAGGAAGAAAATTGTTTGAATTTTTATATGAAGTAAAACAAAAACTTAATCAATATATATCAAAATATCATTTAAAGCCGTAATTTGGATACTTTAATGGGGATTTTAAATTTGTTTTTAAAATTTTTAAATACATTTTGAAGAATCAATTAAAGATCTATCAGAAAAAAGATTTGTTTTTTTTAATCAAAATAAAAGACATTTTATGTTTAATTAAAAAAAATTTAAAAAAGCTTATTTCATAATTTTTATTAATATTCTAATCTATTAAGTTTTGAGTTTTATCTATTTTAACCCTTATACGTCGAAAAATGGGTCAAAAATGACCCAGCACTACGTTGTTGACGAAAACTGGGTCATATTTGACCCGAGCAAATTTTTTTTAATTTTTATCATTTTTTTTTGACAAATCTTATTTGAAATAAATATACAGTAGCTTTACTTTTACAAATCAAACAATTGGTTTTCATTTAATAAATTTCTTATCCCTTTTTTAGAATCTTAAAAAAAAACGTTTCACTTTTCATCTTAAATATGTTGTTGATAATTGAAGGATTGTTTTAAAATTAACGAATTTCTCAGAAAAAAAATTTGCTATATAAATCAATTAAAATTAAATTAAATTTTTTAGCTGGGTCAAAAATGATCCATTTTCGTCAACAACGTTATTTTTTCCATTTTCAACGGATAAGGGTTAAACAAAATTTAAAATATGTCTAATATGTGCAGTTAAGATCACAAATTATGTGAATTAAAAATTGTGTTCATTCTTCTGAATAATAGTTCCGAAAAAGTGTGAACTGAAATTTATGTGATTTATTCAGTGCCCTTAATTTAGGCTGTCAGTATTTAACACAAAAAAATTAGTAAAATTACCACAAATTTAACAAAAATTATGAATTTTTATCTCTTTCTTTTTTCTTTTTTTTTTTTAATTTTATTTCTTACCGAGCTAGGGGTGCTTCAGAATAAATTAAAAAAATCAAAATAAAAAATAAAATTAAAGTTAATAAAATGAGATAAAAAAAAATCAAAATAAAGTAAATAAGCTAAAAAAATAAAAGTTATAGATTGCTAGATGTGGCACATGTTTACATAGTTCAGGTTTCTTTTTTTTCCCAACATATTATAAATAAAGCAATTAAATTAATGAAAACATAACATATTTAATAGATTTACACCTTTTAATAATAAATTGCAACTAAAATCATTAAAATCTCTCTATAAAAAATTAATTCTAATTTAATTCTAATTTTAATATTTATCTACTTTTTAACTTATATCATTTATACTTTATTTTTTATTTTATTTTATTTAACTTTATTTTAATTTTTTTATTTTCTTTTTATTTTTATTTTATTTGAAGGAGCTTTAGCTCGGTACAGATATACAAATAAATAATAAAATAATAATAACTGATGCTCAATATATATTTAATTGACATCAAATTAAGTACTGATCAAACTAGTAAAAGACTTGAACTTCATTATAAAAATAGTCAAAATTTTTGTTACAGTTAAACAAAATTTAAAAAAAAATAAATTAAAATCAACTTCACTGTGCTCAACATGCAATCAGTAGATCAGACCTAATCAAGTGAAAGCATATTACTCAATCCTTGAAACGAAACTCTTAATGATGCGGATTCATTTCCATATCAAAAAGTATTGAAAGAGTTTAAACAGAGGATAAGAGATAAGAATATTGAATTTAAACTACCTAAATTTTTTGAAAATTATAATAAATTGAATCAAAATTACAAAACGGTGAGATAAACGATAAACGATAATAAATTAATCGATGGTAATAGATGCAAATTCAAAGAATCACTGGAGGTAAAACTGACAGCGCAAAATATTTTCACCATTTTGGTATTGCTTTGTGTAGTTGTCAGACAGCTGACGATTTTTCTTTTCTTTTAGATCAATTCAAATATCAGTCGAAAAGGTTTACAATCAAAAAATCAATCCGAAAACTTTGATAGCAGATTGTGATGATGCCATCACAAATGAATTCAAACAAGTATTTTCATTAGACAAGTAAACAAAGTTCGTGCACTTGTTCATACTGGCTAAAAAATTATTATTGTTGTCATTCTATAGCATATTATTACAGGCTTAGTAAGTATTTTTAAAATTAAAAATTAAAAATTTCTTTAAATTTATTAATTTTAATATTTTTTAGAATTGATGAACTTCAATGATTTTGGCAAGGACCATTGAACAACAAGCCAAAGCGAGGATAAAATAAGAAAAGGTCGTGCCTGCAACATCAACCGGACTGTATTCAGAACGAAGGGAATGCTATACTTGAATCTGAAGAAGATTCGGAAAAAGAACTTGAACAAGCTCCAACATCATTTAAGAGACACAGGCCGAGTGATGCAGATTTATCAATAGAGAAAATCTTTAAAACTTGTAATGCCTCAATGAAGAAAATAGGAGGTTTTTATTGCCCAAATGGTTGTAACAGAAAAAAAATTAAATTTTTTGATTATTTTTTTTATTGATTAAATTGAAAAATTAATTTTTTTTGGTATTTTTACTATTTATGTAAATTTTAAATAAAAAATTGACACAAAATTAATATTTATATTTTTTTTATAATTATGTGTTTTTTACTATTTCTGTGGAATTTTTACTAAAAATATTGTGCACAAATATTAATAGTCCTTAATTTATTTATTAATTTTATAATGTATTCAAATTTGAGCGAAAATGAACTACAATATGTCCACCAATTTTGGAAAGATAGGTATTTTACCGAATAAAGATTTTTCAACCAGTAATTCTGACTTGAAAATTGGAATGCAAAGCTATCCTTATAGTAAATAATCTATCAAATTATATAAAAGGAATATAAAAAATTGGAATTTTGTGTGAGTTGTGTGATCAAATATGTATAGATAAATATTATTATTTATCTATTTGTTTATGTGTGACAATATAAAGTTCCTTCAGATTAAAAAAATGAAAATTAAGCAAAAAAAAAATTCTAAAGTAAAAATAAAAACAGAGTAAAATAAGTTAATTTATAATATATAATTTAAAAGAAAATTAAAACAACATGAAAAATTAAAATCAATGGGGTTTTGAAATACATGTAAGCAGGACTCATAAAAAATATAACTATTGTCGATCTATTTAATTTATTGTGACAATTGTCAGTTGTACTAAATAATTAACTCAATAAAGTTCACATATTACTGATTAGTTCGAATATTTTTTTCTCTAAAAATTTTTCGTGCACTTAGTTCACTTTTCAACTTTTAGGAAAAGCAAATAATTTTCATTTCACATATCAGACAAATACCCGATATCTTTAAAAATTAAATATCACAAATTTTTCATTTTTCATTAAAAATTAATTAACAGTTAATTATTTATTGGCACAAAAAAATGTTCTCAAAAAAATAACACTGTTTTGAAAAATGAATTAATTTAGTAGTAGTAATAAGTTATGCTGTGAGTATCTAAATTCCACGTAGCAGCGTCAGTAGACGCCCTTTTTTTTACAGTCTGCGTTCATTTTTAATTAGAAGTCGATCTAAATAAGGCCTGCATGGCTGATTAAATTATTTGAGCCAAATTTTTAAGGTTAACATGAATGAACTCGAGTCTTTCGAGCCATTATCTTGTGAAACTGGATTAGGTCTCGACGCCTGCGTCTTTCTACTAGTGCTGTATGGCCCAAAATCTATCGCATTTCTTTGCACAGCTTTGACTTAAACTCTGGCTAAAAAATATTTAGAAAAAAAAAATTTTATATCCTTTTATTAATTCGAATGTCACTGCGTCTATGGGTTCCAAGCATCTACTATAAACTTAAGATGAGGTCTAACGAAAAAGTTGAAAATAAAATTAACAGGGAATACACATCATGATCATGATGTGTATTGGTTGTCATGTTCACTTTCACTTTTTATTAAAAAATAAATTAATTTTAAATAAAGTACTTATTTTTAATTAAAAAATTATTTTTTTTTAATGATCGAGAAATTTAAATTTTTTTTTTAAATTTCGGAGTTTTTTGATCAATGATGATCGATTTTAATCGTTTTTTTTTACTATATATTTTTTGTCAAGATTATATATTTTTCGTTTACATTTAAACGAGAAATAAATCTGAGAAATTAAGTGCGGAATTTCGCAAAAAAGATTCCGCGTTTTTAGGGCCATCCTTTGATAAAGCCACATTTTAAAAAATGGACAGATAATTTTTTTTTTATTTTTAGTCAAATATCATTTTGTTTTTTCAAAATATTTCAAAGTTGTTTTATAAATAAAAATTAAACACTTGAAGTCTAATATATTGAGTTTTCCACTTAAAACTCTGCTGAACAAAATGCATCGTTCACTTAATCTTCTTACGACTTTCAAAAACTTTTGGTCATTTTGATTTTGGTGTATCTTAATGATTATTCTAGCATAAATCATTTCAACTATTCGGCATACTTTAATGATGAAATCGAAAATAAAGTCAAGAATTTTCTCAATGAAGTTCTTGATTTCATCATTGTTTAATCCAAAGTTTTTGACTATTGATAAGCTTAGTTCTTTATAATTTACATCGCTAACAATTTTTTTCAAAAATTTGTCTTTTATGTTTATCTTTGGTGTCAACTCTACCAGAAAAAAGCGTCGGAATTTGCTTAATTCCCTAGAAATAAAAGGATCAATGTTATTGATTGAATAATTGTCTGTCAACAAACAATTTAACTTATGATTGTAGACAAGATTGAATGATTTTCCTCTAATCCAGCTAAAGTCGAATCCACAAAAGCACCGCATGTGGTCACAGCCTCCATTTTTTTCCATAAAGGAATTGCACTTGGGACATTTTTTAACATCATCTAGCATTATGAAATCTTTTTTATTATTTCCATAATTTTGTAGAAAAAAACTGTATTGATCGCATGAAATAGGAAAATGAGACTCTAGTTTACACTTGATGCAAATCGAATGGCCACAAACACATCTGGGAAATTTGAATTGAGTGTTAAGGCAAATGTAATTAGCATGGCATTTGGGACATTTAATAAAATTTTGTCTCAGAAATTCTTCTTTCAAAGAAATTTGATATTTTTCAAATTTTTGTTCTGGCAGCACGTATTTCAGCAGAGACAAGCTTAATTTTTGATTGCAATCGTTAAAACAACATATTATGTCAAATGATGAAAATTTTGAAAATATATGATTTTTCCAACATTCCACACAGCACCCATGACCACATTGAGTTAACTGTAGCTTTAATCCGCAAAAATTGTAGCAAATTGGACATTCAAATTTGGAATAAATTAAATTAAAAGATTGATCATTTTCAAATGAGATGTTCATTAGGGGTGATTTTTCCGATTGAATGGGATCTTCAAATGATTCGAATAAAATAGTACCTGAATGACCAACTGATTTTACCAATTTTTTTAATCTGAACATTGTTTGACTTATAAGATGCTTGTTTTCATGTTGTTCATTTTTGTCGATAATAGAAAAATCTTCATAAGGGATCAAATGTTTATCTTTACTTTTTGTTTCTTTGTTTTTTAGTGAGTATTTTGTTTCGTTTGTATTTGGAATTTTTGACTCTTGTTTATTGTTTTGTTTTGACAGTTGGTTCTTCCTTTTACAATTCACTTTCTGATTGAAGAAGGTTAGGACTTGATCAATTTCGTTATCATTTGGTTTGCAAATTGATATTTCGATTTTTTTTGCTGATTTCCGAATTTTACCGCGTTCTGGATCATTAACAATTTGTTTCTCTAGGTTATTTTTTACTTTCCAATTTTTGTTTTTATTTAAATTCAACTCGTAAGTCTGGTTTTGACTCGTGTGAACGAGACATTTTTTAAAATCTTGTTTGTTGCTTTTTTTTGATTTTTGCCATTTTTTGTTTTGAGATTTTGCATCCAAATACTCTGTAATTAAATCTTTTGACATCTTTCATAAATTTCTTTTTATTAACGCCGAATTTTGGTTTAAGAATAGGAATAATTTTTTTGTTTAGAAATTTTAAATTATATTCCAGATTATTTCACAATTCTTTTAAAACTTTGAAAAATAATGAGTTAAATTATGATATTTCAATTTATTGTGAAATTTTATAAAACGATCTTTAAATTCATTTAATTAAATAGTTATAATTCTCCATATTATAATTAGTTAAAAAATGACGTTTAAAAAATTTTTTAAGATTCGATTTAATTACTCTTAATCTATTAATTTTAAAAATTAATCTCTTTTCTTTCTTATCGGATAATTGGTTAGACGCTCATCTTCTTTTTTATTACCTTTCTGAGCAATGGCTTCGACTGACACAGAGGTTATTGTATCTATTTGATTATTTACATCGCAATTGTTACCCAGTTGGAACCGGTTCCATATTTTAATGATGAAATGGGTTAGTAAAAGCGTCCCGTATTGCAGAGATACTTCAGAGATTTTTTCTTATAGATGAATAAATTTAAAATTTATTTAATTAAATTTAAAAAAAAATTTTTTTTTCAATTTAATTTAAAATTTTGAAAGAAACATGATCTAGTTAAATTCGTTCCCATACATCTTTCCTTTAAAGAAGCTTGAGAAAGGGTATCTAATTCAATCAAAATAGTTAAATCAAAAAAATAAAATGTTAATCTATTCAATTGTATATGTTTTATGACAATTTGTTAATAAATATTCCTTCAATTAATTTTAATTTTTTCACCATTATTTAGCATTTTTTACTGTTTTTTACCATTAAATTAATTACATTTTACCAAAATTTACGTAAATTATGGTAAAATTTTTTTTTACATAATTTTGATAATAAATATTGAAGGATAAAAACAATTCAATTTTTTTTTTAAAGTGCCAAATTATTTCAATTTTTTGGACATTTTTTTTTACGTAAATTTACTTAAATTTACAATATTTTACGTAAAATTCGGTAAATTTACTATTTTTTACGTAAATTATCGTAAATTACTAAATCCGGAACCCCACTGTAAATGCAGATAAAAAACTTCGAAAATATAAAACCTTTTTGAAATTTCGGTTTCATAAATTAAGAAATTCCACAGATGGATCGCGGTGTGCACTCATTTCCACTTTCAAGAATCAGAGACTATAATTATATATATTATTGAATATTGATGAGATTTTCTATTTTAAATTTTACTTATTTTTCTATTTCTTCTTCCAATCTTTATTACCAGCGAAGACATACATCTCATGAATGCTGATATGTCTTTGAGGGCTGTTACTGATTGATTCTATGCTGATTTTATCCTTGTTAGCTTTTCTCCTCCATATCATCTTTGGTCTTCCAGAATTCCTTTTCTCTTAAGGTGTACAAATCGAAAAACTAAAACAAAGAATAGCTGGAATCGCTTAGTTAGCTTGACGAGGATTTTTAAACCATTTTAGGATTGGCATTAACTCGCCGAATAAAATGATTGATAAAGAATGATACAAAAAATTTAGTCATCTTGTGCCTTTTCTTGTAATTAATTTTTCTAAAAAATTCTCTTTTTTTTCATTTGAGAATAAAGAGAAAAATTGGAAGTTTTTTTGTTAATTTTTTTATTTATAAATGAGGCTGGTAAACAAAAAAAAAATAATATTGATTAACATGTCTCTTATTGAACTCATAATTGACTTTATTAAATAAAATAACCAAAAGAAAACAGTTTCCTTGGTTGAAAATGAAATCGGAGGAAAAAAACAAAAAAAAATTCAACATAATTTTTGGAATTAAAACTTGAAATCTAAAAATTTTAAATTTTTAAAATTAGACCTTAAACAAGAATATAATTAAATACATCACCATTTATAATCATGTTTTAAATTCAATTCCTTATAATCAGAAATGATTTAAATAACAAAAATCAAACAAATAACAGTAAAATTTCCAAAAACTTAAAGTCCGAATATTAAATGAAATTGCTGTATTTTTATAGATGTTTTTTAGTCGTCGTCATGATAAATATGTTCATTTCTAGGATCAAAACTGTACGATCTAAATTCATTTGTGACATCGTTCTGTATTTTTGATTCAGTCATTGTGGGATTTTTTTTTATGTTTAAAATTTTCGCACCCTCCTCGTCCAAATCAAAATCCCTTGAATCCGAATCATCGGTATCAACAATAATGGTGTCATGGTCACTCGAATTTCCACTGCTTTGTTTTGAAACAGTTTTTGTAGTTGTGATTTTGATTGACTTTTTTTTGTATAGATGATCAAAATAAGTCTCAGTTGGTTTTGTTACAACTTCACAAAATTCCCTGAGAATAATTTGCTTTTCAAAGTATGTTAAAGAATCAACTGAAATAATGGACTCTTCATCATCCTGAATAGCTTTAAACGGTTCTATTTGATTTTCCCTTTTTCTTTTAAGATCAGTGATTTCTTTTGAATTAATCTTGATTGTTTCCATTTCTTGTTTGGTCCTTCTGTGTCTTTTTGGCTTTAAAGGAGCAACATTAGAGAGAGCCATGGCCAAAAAATTTTGCTTCGAAGATGAAGGTGCAATGACAAAATCAATTGGCGAACTTGATTGCTCAGGAAACGATGAGCCTGACGAGTTATTTATATTAGGAAACATACTGCCATAGCTTTCATTTAAAGAGCTAGATCCACTGCTATTGTCTGATTGACTAAGTTTATAATCTTTTAAAAAGCTTGAATTTATGTAGCCCTTATTGACACAGTTAGGACACTTCCAGCAATTAACTAAATCTTCGTTGATCATAGGCTCAACATGGTCCAAATCAGGATACTGTTTCTGGTAAAAATTAAAAACTATTAAAATTTTGTATTTTGATTAAATTAAAATTACTCTAAAACAGTGAACATGGTATATTTCAAAACAAATCTCACATTCATACATATTATTTGATTTATCTGTTTGAAATCGATCTATCAATTGATCGCAAAGCATGCATGTAGTAGTTGTGGGAAGTAATGGTTGGAGACATTGTTTTGCCAAACAGCATTGTTTTGATATGCCAGTGCCACCGAATTTCTTCATGTCTTTACAATATTTACAATCGCCACAGTCGTCTCGAGTGCAAGGCTCACAATTGTGGCATCTGACTCGGCGACGGCGTTCAACATTCGATCGCGGTATGTTCTGGGGTCTGAGTCGTTTTTTGATTGAACCTTTGGTTCGTGGCATGTTGCGCATCACATGCTTTCGTGAATTTCCATTGTATTGAGATGAATTATCATGGGCTAAATTTGAAGTGAAATTGATTGAATTTCCGTAGTTGGAGTCAAAACTGCTTAAACTAAAGTCGTTTTGGTCAAGTTCGAATTTTTGATCGAAATTTTGAGCAATAATTAGATTATTGTTTTGATCAAACTCGTGTTTGGTAACACAATCTTCCATTTTTTTAACAAATTTCTATTGAAAACAAATTTAAAAGTTTATTTTTTTTTAATTATTTTTATTACTCTTTCTGGCTTTGGCCATTGCATAAAAGGTAGTCCGTTTGCATGAGGATCTCTTGCTGCATTACTTCTCTCAAATTCTTCAATCAGTTTCTAAAATTCACAAAAAATATTTTCAAATCTTTGTTTTCTTAGATTTATATTGGTAGAGTTAAAAAGATTAATATCTCTGTTTTCAGCAATAAGGATGTGATTTTTTTTAAAAGATTCATAAGTTATTTGTCTAAACATAATCTGCATTAAGTTTTATCTTTTTTAATAAATATGTCGATTGCATTTAAGTAATCATTTTAAAAATAAAAGAAATTATTTAAGTTTTTCAAACAAAAATTTTGAAATCTTAAATAAAATTAATTCTCAATTTAGAATCGCTTATAATATATTGCAATAACAAAAATAATAAAAAAAAACAAAATATAAGATTTATTTAATATAATCTAAAATAATATAAATTGTCAATTATAATTGAACTGGTATCTATTTTTATTTTTGATACTCTGATTTATTTTAAATGAAACTTTTATTTTTAAATCAAATCAATTATGCTTTGATAAAAAAATATGGAAATCAGTAAATGATTTCGGTAAATTCTTTTAAAATATAGCTTATATAAATGGCAAAGACGTGACAAGCGTGTAATTAAGATCGAATCAAGTTACTCCATGCCTTCAAAAGAACGAACTCATATGGAGGATTCCGAAGCCAAAGTTTATGCTAGCCAAAAGTTCAAAAAACATACAGATTTTGACGATTTTATCGAATACATTCAATCAATACATGTTGTTAAAATAAACAGAGATCAATGGGAATTAAGTACATGCAATTGAAGTAACTGGTTCAAACACTTCAAATGCGATAATAAAATAGCTGTCAGTTCACGTTTAAGTAAGTTTTAATCAATTGTAAATTTTTTTTATTTTAAATGAATGTTTTTCTTATTTAAAATTATGTTACTTCAAGGAAATCGTTTTGAATTTACCGCTTGAACGAAAACGCCGACCAGGTCGTCCAAAAATTACAGCAAATGCTTTGTCGAGGCAACCTAACGAAACTCAAAAAATATCTGACTTAGGCATTAGTAATTGCGAGAAGTCCGATTCAGATTCAAGTATTAATGACGAAGCTCCACCAAAAAAAAAACCCAGACATGAAACAAAAAAGCTTGGCCGACCAGTGGGTTCAAAAAAAAACTCAATAAAATATTTTTGTAATTAAATAATTTTTATTGCAATAGAATATTTTTTTTTGTACCTGAAAAATAAAAACATACTAATCCTATTATATTTGTTTTATTTTTTTTATAATAAAGATTAAATAAAATAAAATTGTTCCTAAGTTCAGTATTTTTGTTTTTTTAATAAATATATTTTGACTCGTTACATAATTATATGCCATTTAGAATCCCTTTTACCAAATTGAAAAATACGACTACTTGTACTATTTCCTATTGATTCAAAAAAACCTTAAAATCCCCCCCCCCCCCAAAAAAAAATTTACTTTGAACTTTTTCAAAATTATTTCTTTTCTTTTATTCTGATTTTCAATTTAAAATCAGAAACTATTTTTTATAACTTTATTAAAATATATTTAAAGGAAAACAAGTAAATTTGAAACTATCGACCTTATTTTATTTTCGTATTTAATTCATTTATTTTCATTTTTAATTTTTCATATTGTACTTAAATGAAGTTTAAAATTATTTTTTTCTTTTAGATTTATTTCTTAACCTTAATTCAGATAAATAAATAAATAATACAATTAATAATATTTTGAACTATTATTTAAGAAAATTTTTTTTAAGATTTTCCTCTTTCAATCCTTATTTTTTTATATCAAATATTATAAATCTAAATAAAATAAAATTAGTAAGTTAAATAATGTTTATTTTTAAATTTAAATTTAACTTATTTATAAAAATTTGAATCTTATCGTCTATAAAAAAAATTAACTTGATTATTTCAATTTAACTATTAACATTTGCAACTATAGTATAAATTGCAGTTTATCTATTATTTTTTCTAAGTTAAGATTTTTACCAATAATACTGAACTTGAAAAATTTCTTAGGAACGATTCACATCGAAACATTTCAAAAACTTGTTCACAGACTCTTAAATGTAACGAATGCCAACTAGAAATTAGTGATGAAAATGAGGCTAAAGGAAAAAGAAAAAGGAAAGTTGAGGACGAAGTAGTTGATTTAAATAAACCAGCAAAAATGAGAGCAGGCCTCTCCTAGGTAAGAACAAAATTTAATTTTTAGAAATTGATTGATTTTTGTATTCTATAGATAATTTTTTTATTCGTCAAAAGCTTTTTCCCATTAATAAAAAAAACTTAAGTTCAAAAATAAATTCTAATAAGTGCGGAAGATTGGCAAATTAGTTATTTAAAATTGAAAATAAAAATGTAAAAAAAAATATTATTTTACTTAACTCTAAGATAATTCTAGATTTTCAAATAATTTTTTTATTAAAAACTTACTTTTACACTTCCAAGTAAAATTTTAGGCTGAACAATTTCTTTGGGAACGCATCTTTTATTCTCATTTAATCCGATCAAAAATTCATACAAAGCTTTCAAACCATCAAGTTCGTATTTATTTAAAACTTGATTTGGTTCCGGCTGAAAAGTTTTGAATGGTTGTTTGGGCTCAGATTCGCTGTTTGATTCACTAAAATCATCTATGTGTGTAATACCACTTAGACAGTGAACGTATCTTTCGAGTACGAACCACATCATCTCAGTAAAAAATGGATATCGAAACTTTTGTGGAACTTTAGTCTTAGTTTCAATGCCATAAATTTTAAGCTGCATGCGCACATTAAAACTGTGCAAAAAGTTTCCGCCAAATACCAGAGAATCTTTGCTAGTGTATACGCCATGTATCCATCCAGAAGGAAGAATAAATGTTGAGCCCTGTTTGAGAACAACGCGCTGACACTCATCCATTAAGTCTGGCAAAAAAACTCTGGATTGATTTCCACTCAAAATCCATTTTTCATAAGTTTTGAGATTTTTTTCCGTAGGAGGAATTAGCCAAAAAATTTTTTCTCCTTTAAGCAGATGATACCATACTGATGTACCACCCATGTCAACATGAAAATCAGTATAACAACCTGCCACACTCATTAGGACATATTTTTGCACTTTGGGGTACTTCATTTTTTCTATTAGATTGGTCGATTCTGTATGAGATTCACGCAAATGCTGTGGCCAAGCAGTATCGATCCAATCCAATTGCCGAACTACAAGAGGCGCCTCAACATAGTTCTCCAGCTTTGTGTGACTAAATTCTAAACTAATTACGTTTAGTAATCTATCTCTATTCGGATTTTCGTAGTATTCACACCATTCTTTCATAGTCATTGTCAATGCTTTTTGAGTGTTTACGTCAACTACATCAACTATACGTTTACTACCGACGCAGGATTTTACGTCACTGACGCGAAAATTTTCACTCGGTACTCGCATGCCCAAACCGGATTTGTCCAAAAAAACCATTGGAGACTCCAAGCCATTTTCTTGAATATACTTGAAATTGAATTCTAAAAATTAAAATAATTTTTTAAAGCTTATTATTTTTGACTAATAGAATAAAATAAAATTTAAAGATAAAATGAAAAATTTTAGAAAGATAAAATTTTTTAAATCTTAATTTTTTCTTATTAACGTAATCAATTCAATGTTCATTAAGAAGATTTAAAAGCGAAAAATCAATAACTTAGATCTTTTTTTCAATTTCAAATTTGATAATTAGATTTTAATGGAATAAAATTTAAAAAAAGTAGAGAATAGTTTTTTCTGCTTCAATTGATTTATTTTGAATAATTTTAAAAATTGTATTGTTTGTATAATTTTATTTAGATATTTAATTTCATTAGAAAATTTAAGAAATTCATCTTAATTTTTGATATCTTTTTAAATTTTTTTTGTGGAATTTAAATTTTGAATAAACGATGGATACGTTTAAATTAAAATATTAATTTTTTGATTTTATAATTAATATTAAAAATCAACAACAACTCCGCTGCTAGCCTTTTTAGTTGCCTAAAATTATATCAAATACTAAAACAGCCTTGATGCATAGTATTCACTCTTGGAAGATGATAAAGCTGAAATTGGAATCAACTCATACATTTGCTCAGACAATTTAAAAGCCTCATATAAATAGCGCTTAGTTTTTTCTAATTTTTTTTATTATTATTGAATGATAAAAAAATACTCTGATCAACTCAAAAAACAAAACAACTTGAAATTTATTCAATGCGTGCCAATTTAAAAAAAAAAATATTTAAATCTGAAACAATGTAAGTATAATTCAGGTTTTTAAATGAATTCTTGAAAATCTCCTTCAAAATACTGACTGAATATAGAATCTGCTTGTTTTTATTAATTAATTAAACATGGATTCTTAACTCAATATTAAAATAAACTATTAAAATTCTGTTTTGTTTTTATTTAATTATTAAGACTAATTAATCTTTTATTCGAAATTTTCAAAGTGGTTAAGCGACTAAAGCTGAATAACGAGTCTAGTATAAATTTTAAGAATTACATTTTAGAAAGAAAATATAATAATTAGATCTTACGTTGCTTATTTTTTTTTAAAATCAAAATTGAATTAAAAAAAAGCAAAGGAGAGAATAATTTTTTTAATTATGTAACAAATTAGTTTATGTCTAAATACTATGAATTGAAAAAATTCTAATTTTATTATGAGACAACTAAATTGATCAAACAAGACTTGCTTTATAAAATTTGAAAAAAAACCATTTAAAAATACTAAATATTAAAAGAAGAATATTTTGATTTTGAAATCTTTAAAACTAAAAATATTTATCCTAAAGTTAACTTATATTTGAGATTGAATAAAAGTTACAGACCTTTAGCTTCCAGATATTTGACAAAATTAGAGTCGTATTTGGAGACAATGTTCAGCTTTTCGTCTAAATTCCACTTTCTTTGGTCATCGAAAAATGTGTCATCGTCGTCTTGGTTAAATTCGTCATCATAATATTTATCTACAAAATTTTGACTGTTTTCTAAATTATTAGAATCATTTGGTTCCATGGTACTATCGTCACAGTTAAAAAAATTAAAATATTCATCGTCAGTCTCGGACTCAATATATTTTGACTTGTTCATAGAGTTTAATAGAATTGGCGTTGATTTTCGGCGTTTTTTTCTTTTATTTTCTTCATTCAAACATTCGATCCTGGTTGAGTCACAAGAAGTTTTGTTTTCGGCATATTTTTTATCAATTGAGTAGATGGCTTCTTTCAATCGCTTAAATTTGGAACAAAAAATAATTAAATAATCATGATGCTCTAAAATTGTCTTACAGTGGTAATTGGATCAGTGGGAGTTTGATTCGACTTGGATTTTCGAGTCATCATTTATTGGTAAAAACTTTTGAGGTAATTGGAATAGCTTAGATACAAAACAACAAAACGAATTTTTTTTACGTAGTTTTTATTTCTATTCATGAAGAAGAAAATTTTTTTTTTTAATTTCTAAATTTAAATTTTTCTTTTATGGTTTAAAATAAAGTTTTAAAATTTCGTAGCTTAAATCGACACTCTTAATATATTGCGGCTAATACAAATAAGAAGAAGAAGAAGCGCAGCGAACACTATATCCAATTAAATAATTAAATATACAGAGCGAATTTAAAATTATAAAAAATTTCAATTTTCAAATTTTGCTAAGCGTGTTACGATACGAGTTAAATAAATATTTTAAGTCAAGTATTTTTTGGAGAAATTTTTTCGTATGAAGATAAAGAGCCGTGAGTTTTTATTAGGCTCACAGCACACTCACGCACATGCATTTAAAAAAAAGGAATGCTATTTTTCGTATTCATTTTCAATTAAATTTTACAATTAATTTTTTAAAAGTCTCTAAATTGAATTCATTTAATTCAGCGCACTTTCTAGTCTTTTACATTCCGCATGAATTTTTGGTTACTGATTTTGGTTAATAAAAAATTCTTCCAAGGTAAAATATACGAAATTTTACCTAAACTGAAAAAAAAAAAAAAATTTATTTGTAATTTATTCTGTGAAACTTTGGTCATGGGACCAAATTTTGTCTTGGTTCTGAACTTAACTTCTCAGATGATACTTAAACTAAAATAAATTATTCAAAGAGAGTAAATTTTTTCATTTAAACTCGAAAATCTAATTTTTTTTCGCATTAAAATACCCGATAATTAGATAAATAACAAATTAGACTACGATTTTGATGAAAATGCTTTAAAACATCAAGAAAATTCATGAAAATGTTGATTCGTTTGTAAATTATTATATAAAAGTAAAAAATTCTACTATGAAATTATTGAAAAAAATAAAGAAATTATTATAATAATAGCGAAAATATATAATATTAAATTTATTTTGTTGAATTTGCCTCATTGACAATTTTGTTTTAAAATTTTCATTGCTTTTATTGAAATTAATTTCCGATTTAAAAAAAAAATTGAATAAGATGATGATACCAAAAATTTTCAATGCTGCGTAAAAATAAATAAATAGATAAATTAAATAAAATTAAATTTTAATGGTTTAATTTAAATATGGATAACCTTTTATTTTAAATTCAAAATTATGATGCTTATTATTTTACTTCAAGTAATTATTTTCATTTTTATAAGGAAATTGAAATCGTAAAAGATTTTTAAACATAATGCTGTTTTTTTTAGAACTTATTTAGTTAATCGTCTTTCTCGAATATCATGGTTTTTGATGTGACATTATTTTTTTTATTATATGCATTAATAATTTAGAGTTTTAAAAATCATGGTTTTATTTTAAATACAAAATTAAATACAGAAAAAATGAAAAATTGATTTGGGGTTAAGGAGCAATAAAATATTGTTAAAGTTTCTTTTAATTTTATAACAAATATAAAATAAATTTATTAAAACGATTTTTCATTAAATTAAGATCTTAAGAAACGAATAAAAATATTAAATCCAATTTTATTTAAGTTGAAGCTAAAGGTTATGTTTGTGGTGTAGCAACCACAAGAGCAAAATTAGATGCGCTCTCTAATCGAAACTTTATTATTCATATTCATTTATCTACACTATTTACAAAAGCACTAGTCTCACCGACGCTTGGAACTAGGCTTAGAATAAAACAATATTTAATCTTTATTTACTAACTATTTACAACTTGGCTAAAATCTATTTACATCTATGTGTTTAACTAAAACTCTAACCTTTCCGTTTCTTCTATTTTATTTACACTTTGTACACCGGCTACAGAACGGCCGTTTTCTATTATAAAACTTAGATTAATAAAACGCTTATAAATCATTTAACGTTTAAAGTAATACCACTAAAAAACCCTATAAAACACAACAGAACATCTGGCGACGAGAGAAAAAAAAAAAAAAAAAAAAAAAAACTAAATTAAAAGTCGAATGAACACGACCCCAACCCGAGAAGAACCCGACAGTACGATTGCATCATCGCAAATTATTCCACAAACAGACGAAGAGGAAAACGAAAACGAAAGGGCACTAGACGCCAACGAAACAAAACAAGAGGAAGAAGAAATGAATGAGCAAGTAACATGTGGTATGTTTCAATACTCAACTGGTGAAGAGCTAACCACAGTAGGCTCAAGATGGGAAATGTGGCTAGAACGGTACAAGCTGTACGTTCACGCAAAGAACCTCCAAACCGACCGAATTAAATCAACGTTTCTGCTTATGATAGGCACCGAAGTATACGAAATATACAAGAGCCTAAGGAGCAAGGAGGACAACGAAACTCCAGATGAAGCGTACAAGATCCTGACGGATCACTTCACCGCCCAACGCTCCGAATTCGCCGAAGAGCAGAAATTCCGTCACATGAAGAGACGAGATGGTGAGCCAGTCCACGACTACGTCATGAGGCTACGTCAACAGGCTGTCCACTGTAAGTTCGGTGAAGCACTCGAACGAAATATCTTGTCCCAATTTGTGGCTGGTTCCAAAATGCCGGCATTCCAAGAGAAATGCTGCAGAACAAACAACTCGACCCTTGCAAACGCGATCGAAACCGCACAAGGATACGAAAGTTGTGTGCAAAACATGAATCTTCTCACAAATCCAACATCCGACACGTCCATAATGTACAGCGAACGAAGAATGGGCACAAGAAGCACAAAACCGAAGGCTGAAAACAATAATAAACATGGGCAGTGTAAATGGTGTGGGGGCAACTGTGTAAGCAAAGACACATGTCGAGCCAAGGGCAAACAGTGCCTAAACTGCGACAAGCTGAACCACTTTGCATCGGTATGTAGAAGCTCCAAACCAAACACAGGTACATCTATGCCAAAGAAGCCGATACGACACATAAATGAGAGAGAGGAGTCTCAAAACAGATACTCATTAGACAGCACTGATTACTCCGAGTATCTCAGATACAAACAGGGTAAATCATACGGCCTGTTTGCAGTAAGAAACAGTCGCGCACGACATAACAATGATGGACCACGAGCTGCAATTGAAATAAACAAAACGAGTTTATCATTCTTAATTGATACAGGTGCTCCTATCAACATCATCGACGAACCTACATATCACAATATCCATAATAGACCACAGCTACACAAGTGTCGTACAGAATACTATGGCTATACATCCGGTTCACCACTTCCAATACTGGGTCAGTTTGTAACTGAAGTAAAATCCACCAAGAAAACAACAAAAGCTGGATTCATTGTTGTCAAGGGTGAAGCTGAACTTTTACTTAGCTACAAGACAGTAGACTTAGGCCTCATTAAGATACTCCACACAGTATCCACAATACCCAGCACAGGTACAAGTGAAGGAAAAGACCTAACATTCAAAGAAAAGATTAAGGAAATGTTCCCAAACCTTTTCTCCGAAAGAATGGGCTGCATCAAAGACGCAGAAATTAGGCTAGATATCGACCCCAACGCGAAGCCAATCAAACAGAAGCTAAGACCAGTAGCCATCCATCTACAAGACGCCGTGAAACGTGAATTGGAGAAGCAGGTGGAGGAGGGCATCCTAGAAAAGGTAGACTCAACTATGGGTCCTACTCCGTGGATCTCCAACCTGGTGGTTGTCCCGAAAGGTGGAAAGAAAATCGACAAGAACAAACCAAATGATAAAAATGAAGTCCGATTAACGTGTGATGCAAGACCAATGAACAAGGCACTCCGCCGTACAAGGCATCCAACCAAGTCGCTAGAAGACTTAATTTACCTAGTTAGTGGTGCAACTAAGTTCTCAAAACTCGACATCCGGAAAGCCTTCCATCAGCTGAAGCTTGCATTAGATTCAAGGCATCTCACAACAATCACAACCCACTGTGGCCTATTCAGATACAAACGACTTCACATGGGCATATCATCTGCATCGGAAGAATTCACAGAAACAATCCGTAAGAACCTTGAAGACATCGAAGGCCAAACTAACATGACCGACGACATACTCATCTTCGGTAACGATGAGGACCATGACCAGTCACTGATAAAGGTACTAAAAGACTAGAAGAGTGTGGCATCACACTCAACGTCGACAAATGCGAATTCAACAAGCGTGAACTCACATTTTTCGGGCTAAGAATGTCAGCAGATGGGATACGACCAACTGATGACAAATGTCAAGCCCTCCGTGAAGCTTCACCACCTTCAAACATAAAAGAACTAAGGTCTCTACTTGGTTTAGTTCAGTCAAACAGTCGCTTCATAAGAAACACATGCTCAATTACTGAACCGCTGTGGCATCTAACAAAGAAAACCACTAAATGGGAGTGGACAATAGAACACGATGCCGCACTCAGCACGCTGAAGAAGACCATATCTGACAAGTACATGGCCTTTTTCAACAAAGAGTGGGACACCGAGCTCATAGTCGATGCCAGTCCAGTAGGCCTAGGCGCAGTCCTTCAGCAAAGAAACCCCAAGGACAGGAACGATGTAAAGATCATATGCTTTGCATCAAGACTTCTCAGCGACACCGAAAGACGATATAGCCAGTGTGAAAAAGAAGCACTTGCAGCCGTGTGGGGCTGTGAGAAGTTCTGGCTGTACTTAATCGGCTCACACTTCAAGTTAGTGACAGACAACCGCGCTGTTCAACTCATATTCAACAACGCAGCTAATCGTCCACCGGCAAGAATAGAACGATGGGCCCTTAGGCTAACCCAGTTCGACTATGAAATAGTCCACAAACCCGGCAACACGAACATAGCTGACTACTTTTCACGTCACCCAACAAAATCAAAAGAAGCTGTTGACCAGGATGAATCAAGTGAAAAGTACATCAACTTGATCGCTGAATGTGCTAGACCATACGCAATTTCAATGGAAGAGATCATCTCGGAGACAAATGCAGATGAAGAACTGCAATCATTGAAATCATGGCTAGCCCAAACAAAACGCAAACTTCCAACAAACTTAACAAGTTACTGTCACGTAGTAAGCGAAGTATGCCAGACCGAAAACGGGGTACTACTTAGAGGCACAAGAATCATCGTACCAAAGAGCCTACGAAAGAAAACCATTCAACTGGCGCACCAAGGTCACCAAGGCATTGTAAAAACAAAGGCCCTGATTCGCTCAAAAGTATGGTTTCCATTCATAGACAGAATGGTAGAAGAAACTATCAAGTCTTGCATCGTATGCCAAACAACAGCCAGCAAAACTCAATTTGCGCCTCTAAAACCGTCAAAAATGCCAGACGGGCCATGGCAAGAAGTCAGCGGTGACTTCTTTGGTCCAATGTCAGACGGTACGTACTACTTCGTCAACCACGATGACTACAGTAGATGGGTAGCAGTCGATAAAATCAGGTCAACCAATTTCGTAGATACGAAAAGGGTACTAGACCAGCTTTTCGCAATACTAGGTGTCCCAATAAAGTACAAGACCGATAATGGTCCTCCATTTCAATCTTACCAGTTCGCCGAGTACTCAAAACAAATGGGCTTTATACATCGTCGTATAACTCCACGTTGGCCAAGAGCAAACGGCGAAGTAGAAAGTTTCATGAAGAACCTTGGTCAAGTATTGCGAACAGCGACAACTACCGGCAAGAACAAAGATGTTGAACTACAGAGCTTCCTAAAAGCCTATAGAGAAACTCCTCACACAACAACCAAAGTTCCACCAGCCAAACTGTTGTTCATGAACTCACGAACATCTGGTCTACCCGAAATCCAAAAGCTCAACTTCAACGAATTAAAGGAGTTTCACGAAAAAGCTAGAACAAATGACCGTAAATCAAAAATACAAATGAAAAGAGACTTTGACAAAAGAATGAGGGTACGTGAGCCTCTAATTCAAGTCGGGGTAAGAGTCCTACTTAAAGTAGAACAGAAAAAGAAGGCTGATCCAAACTGGGATCCTGAACCATTCACAGTGATTTGCATTAGAGGCACAATGATAACAGCAAGAAGAGGAGGCCAAGAGCTCACTAGAAACGTCAGTTTCTTCAAGCTGTACCATGCGTACGAGGTAAATGATGATGAAGAAGCATTAGAGCCTTCTCCTGGGTCAACCTCTTCATCAGCGACCCCACGGGCTGTTTCAATAGATCCACATCACAAACCAACACCATTTCCTACACAAGTTGAATCACCAGTTCCAGTTCAGCATCCACCAGTACCAACACCGAGTGTAATTCCAACACCAACACCGGGGAGTACATCAAAGCGAAAAGTTGGAAGACCATCTAAAGAAGAGGCTAAGAAGATAGCCGAAGAGAAAACCAAATCAAAGTCAGGTCTCCAACAAGTCACTGAACAACCCAGAAGGTCTGAACGACTAAAGGCCAAAGCTTCGATCTAAAAACCGAAGGGAAGATGTGGTGTAGCAACCACAAGAGCAAAATTAGATGCGCTCTCTAATCGAAACTTTATTATTCATATTCATTTATCTACACTATTTACAAAAGCACTAGTCTCACCGACGCTTGGAACTAGGCTTAGAATAAAACAATATTTAATCTTTATTTACTAACTATTTACAACTTGGCTAAAATCTATTTACATCTATGTGTTTAACTAAAACTCTAACCTTTCCGTTTCTTCTATTTTATTTACACTTTGTACACCGGCTACAGAACGGCCGTTTTCTATTATAAAACTTAGATTAATAAAACGCTTATAAATCATTTAACGTTTAAAGTAATACCACTAAAAAACCCTATAAAACACAACAGAACAATGTTTTCGATTTTTTATTCTCATATTAAATCTTTAAAACTCTGCAATAATCGGTTTATAGAGCAATAATTAACATTATTAAAAATTTTATTTTGGTCAAGTTTGAGCATCTAGACAACACAATTTACTTTTAATAATTAATTCAAATAAATGAAGTGAATAATGAATGAATAGTCAGTTTATTTAAAATTTATATTAATTTTATTTATTTAACTTTTTTAATAAATATAAGTAATAGAATATAAAATTTTTCTTTTAAATAGGCTCAAAACTAGCAATAATCAAAAATTTTTTGGGCTTTTTTTTAGACCGACGAGAATATTTAAAAATCAAGTTAATTTTTTTAAATAACTAATGGAATAATTATTTTTCAAATGTCTGGTGTCTGAAGTTAAAAAAGTTACAAATATAGAAAATTTTGTTGGTTTTTAATAAAATTTATTTTAACAGTGAGAAAAAATCGAATTTTGATTAAGCAAACTTCTCAAGAACATTGAATGACGTCGGAAAGTTATCGCTGCTTCGAATTCATACATATTTAAATAAATTTATATCATTGAAAATGTCCAGTTTTAATAAATAATTTTATTCAATCAAATGTTAAAAAAAAGTTTTAAAAAACAGTATTTTTTTTGTAAATTTAATAAAAATTAATTTTAAAGAAAAAAACAAATTTAGAAAGCTTTATTCAATTCTTAAGGAATGCCAAAAAGTGTGACCATTTTAATCATGTCTAATAAGTAATATGCAAGCTAAATATTTGGTATTTGCTCGTAATGTGGCCAGTTATAGAAATTTTTTTTTGATTTTTTATTTTCGTGACCAGTAATAAAATTTATTTGACCAAGGAAAAATTTAAATGTTGAATCGTCAGAAAAGTTAAATGGACTTAAGGTTGTGCAAAACTTGGACAATTTTATGATTGTTTCTGTCTCTGCAAAACTTTCTTCATTGTTTTGCACTGACAGAAACCATCACAGTCAAAGAGATTGAATTTTTCGCTAATGCAACAGATTCTGATGATGAAGAAGATGTTGAGTCTTTTAGAGAGGTTATTGAAGCCATTAATAAGCTTAAAACAAATCTAACAATAAATAAGTTAGAGTAGTATTCAAAAATTACTTCGGAAGCTCCAAGTTGCTTAATAAGAAACACAATTTGCAGTCGAAAGAGCCCTAATTAAACATAAAAACTCGATAACTTGTTCAGAGTACGGTAGATTAATAAAAAATGAGCGTGGTGCATAGCAACACATCTCATAGATGCATTAATAGAACTTTGTATTTATTTTTTTTTAAATCATATATTTAAAAAAAATTTTCCTTTCACATGAATTTTATTACTGGTCACATATTAGATGACCAGTAATTTTTACACAAAAAATTTTAATTCTAAATTCAAGTTTAATTTAAAAAAAATTATTGTTTAAAGTTTTTGAAAGAAAAATATTAAAAATCGAAATGATTGATTGTTGACTGTTTCACCTAAAGTTTTCAACTAATCTACAGCTTTTTGCCTATCAAAAAAAGCTTATTCGTGTTATTAGAAATCCATTGGATTTTACAACATTATAAGGTGACACAGACTGTCTGATGAAATGGGCCGTGGACTAGATGATGAATTTCAATGTTGTTAAGTGCAGCTGTATGTTATTCAACAACAAGTAGTTTGATATTAATTTGAAAATGAATGGATTATATATGGGTAAGACAGAAAATAAACGCGATTTAGGTATCAACAAATCAGTTCAAATCTGAAATGGCTAATATGGTAAAAGAGCTAATATGGTACTTTGTCAATTATCTAAAGCTTTCAAGTCATGGGCGATTAGTACGTTCAAGAAGCTTTACGTGACATTTGTGAGACCTCATCTCGAGTACGCGGTGGCTGCTTGGTGTCCGTACGTGAAGAAGGAAATTTTAGTTCTCGAGAAGGTTCAAATAAGAGCAACAAAATTGGTCAAGTCACTTAAGAATCTATCATATGTGAAATTAGAGAAGTTGGGACTCACTACCCTGAGCAATAGAAGAGAGATAGGAGATCTTGTTGAATATTTCAAGATAGTCAATGGTTTAACTTAAGTGATCTGGTACAAACTAAACAAACTTTGCGATTTTTTGAGCTGTTCTGGTCCAGCGAGGAGTATACGTGGGTACCAACAAGGAATGTCTAAAAAAATGACGAGAATCAACCAACGAAAACATTTCATATCTAACATAGTAGTAGGCAACTGGTACAGATTGTTTTCAAAACTGTCCCATAACTCATATCACTCTTGTAAGTACAGCGGTTCTAATAAAAACGTAACGCAAGCGATCCGGCCGGCCGGCCAACGGTAACTTTGGCGTCCCAACACGTCCGCCCCGTCCGACCTTACTAGCCGGCCGACCTGAGCGACCTTGCCGGCCCACCCTAAGAGATAAATAAAATAATCATCAAATACTGACTATCTAATTTGTTTACTGAACTATATTTTTTTAACTTAGCGGTCAATTATTCTCCTGATCATCAGATTTTGTTTTATTTTAGACCAACTAAGCTTTTATTAAAGCGACCTCATAAAAATTTTTTCAAATCTTTATCAATTAATTTGTGTTGAATTCTCAATAATTCATAAATTTTAAAAATTATATCTATGTGTTTGAAAGTATTTAGATTACATAAGAAAAAAATACGAAAAAAAATGCTTGCTTTTTAGTTTTAAAGCTTAATACAAAAAACTTTTTTTTTTATAATTAATTTTATTTGTCCTTCTAAATTAAAGAAGGGAAATAAAAATCTTTCATTAAACCAAAAGCCGGCCGGCAAGGCCGCTTAGGTCGGCCAGTTCGGAGCCGCAAACAGGCCGGGACGGACGGCCGCGCTGGCCGTTGTTTGGTCGCGGCTTTTTTTGCGTTACGTTTTTATTAAAACCGCTGTAAATAAACATTGCTGAAACAATTTTGGGACAAAAATACGGTGTAAAAGTAATTTTTATTCCAAAATTTCATTGCGAATTGAACCCTATTGAAGGTATGTGGTGTAATCAAAAACAATTTATTAGAGCCAGAACAGATCAAAAATTTGAGACATTGAAGAGATTAATTATTGAATCAAAAAAACACTTCATTGAAAAGAAAATCTACATAAAACTTATAAGAAGGTTTTGGCGATGTTTATTTGCTTACAAGAGTGATATGAGTTATGGGACAGTTTTTAAAACATATTTTTCGGGAAAATCAAGAGAAAAATCTGCAGAACATCTAAAAATTTCTAACTCTTTATTAGTTTGGTCTGTTAATATAAAATTTAAACATATAAAGAAATTTATTTAAGTTCTAAAAACATTTTTCAAAATAACACAATTTAATTTTTTTTTTTTGATTTTACACTTATTTTTAGTAATTTTCTTTTGCTTAAAAATTAAAAAATAAAAAAAGTGATCCCAACATTTAGTTCAGAATTTTCTAGTTTCAGAATCTGTAAAAAAAAAGTAGGGATTGGGGAGTAAACCTCGGACTAGATCCAAAAAAACTGGAAAAAGTCTATGTTTTTAGCATCTTTGGTCAAAAATCATGGTAAATTGTTATAAAAAAATACAAAATAAATATATCATTTTGTAGAGGAGATAATGAGCTTTGAAAAAATTGGATTTTCTTGGTAATCAACTATGCAGATTAATATTTTAAAGTCGGTTTATGCAAATTAAGATAGTGCGGTAGATTTGCTACGCGCGAACCTTACTAATACTATTAATACATATTTATTCATTTAAATCAATGATAATATACAGTGTTTTACTTTATCCGCAGAACGTGTATTATTACATCAAGTAATTTTTTCGACAAAAAAAAGTTGAATTATTTTAAGTCAAACTTAAAAAAAATGCTGACGGCCAAAAAGTTCAATTTTTCGGGCAAAAATTTGATGATTATTAAATTTTTTTAGTTCTTTAACATTTTTTCGCAACTTTAAACTTTTCATTTTATTGCATAATTTTACACAAAATAGTGTAATAAAAGTTAAAAAAAGGTAAAATTTCAAACTAATTTCAAATATTTCAATAGTTTGAAATTTTACCTTTTTTTAATATATATATTTAATATATATCCTCTCAGAGGATATATATTTTATAACAAAAGTTTTGTTACTTAGACTAAAATATGATGCTCCATCCGATATTGTGCATCATAAGACCCTTAATAAACTTAAATTCTTAACTGTCTCGAATTGACTTGTTGTATTGAGTCAAAGTTATGTGGCGGGACGACTGAGTCATTCTGTTCCACTGATTGTCAAGCTTGTTGATGAATATAAAGCGGATTTTTAATCAAGATATGTTGAATACCCGACTCCATTGTGTAATTGCTATCTTACCATTTCTTCTTTCTTTCCTGAACTTTTCAATACTTAAACATGTTGCAACTGTTATTTATTTTACAATTTTTCTATTTTAAAAAGAAATAATAAATCATAATTTAAATATATAATATTTCTTTTATATTTTAATTTATCTTATTTTTATTTAAAATTTTTATTTTTTTTTCATATTCTGAAAAAGTTTTAGCTCGGCACAGATAAAACAGAAAAAAAATAATTAATTGTAAGTTCAGCTTAAGCTCAATTTAATGTAACTAAAAACCTGTTTTGGATATATTTCTGTTACTAGGAGTTAAAGGGTTTACATTTATATATTTTTAAATACAAATAAAAACAAAATTTCCGAAAAATTTAGTAATAATTTAAAAAAATTTTCGGCAAAGTAACACAAAAAATTTTAAAATATCAAAATAAAAGACTATTTTTATTTTGCCATTTTTGTTAGCTACAAGTGATGTGTTCTTTCAAACGACTTCATTTTCCACTTATTTGAAAAGCGATTTTTTGCTTAACTCTGACCGTTCTAAGAAAATCGGTCTGGTAGTGTAAAAGTACCGTCGTTCAGTTTTTACATCTTTAAATCTTCATTTAAATATTAAGCGAGTTTAAAATTCCTCTTCAAAATTTCTTTATATTTTTTAATTTTTTAATAAAACTTGAAAATTAATTAGATTTAAATTTCATTGAATTTTTAAGTAATTTATTTTAATTAAAATTTTTTAATTATTCGAAGATGGTTTATGGTGCCTAAAATCATTGTAATGTAATCATCAAAAGCTACCACAATAGTTAATTGAGCAATTTTTATAATGCGGAAAAATCTTCTCCTCCTTATTAGACCAGGTTAGAAGCTGGCTAGATTTCAACACTATCAAATTAATCTAATTAATGATTAAAAAATACAAAATATTTACAAAAATTTTCTTTGCTTGAACTCTACTGAGCAATCGAAATATTAATGTTAATTTTTTTTATTAATTGGTCCATTGATTTCTAAAAATAATTTAACATGAAATGAAATAAAAAAATTATATAAAAAAATTCAAAAAAAATTAATTAATTGATTTTGATTAATTTTTAATGAACTAAATGTAACTAAAATCTATTAATCAATAAAAACTCAAACATTTTCGTTAGTTGACTCAGTAATCTCAACTAATTTAGTGTCTTGTACATCAATTTGTTTAGACTGGACCATTTGTTCCATAATTGTCTTTTTAACTGCATCCTTCCAATCTTTGCGTGATATTTTCCAACAAACACAATGATTGTCAACTTTTAATGAAAATTCCGGTTTATACGGTTTACGATTGCAGTCATTTCCGATACACTCCAGAGGATCCTTTTCATCATCATTAATCAACGCGTCTACTCCATAGTAAGAGAAAAGACCTGCATTTATCTGATATCCCTCGCTGCCCAACTGCAGAGTAGCATTACCATCCAATATAGTGATAAAACAATCACTTTCCACGCCAAATTGATACAAATATTCATCATTGCCAGACAAGTTACGCTTTTCGATAGTGAAATCTGGTTTTGCTAAAAGTGCCTCTAGCAATTTGGGACTAATGAATTGTTTAGTAAATGGTCTTACACCTTAAATTAAGAGTTTATTTATTTAGATGAAAGTGATTTTTTTTTTAATTAAAATACTCGAAGAAAGAAAATGGAATAGAGCTTTTCTTATTTGGGGTGATATTAATGGGCGATTAGAATGATCTTCTTCAATGAAAATATTCAAATTTTCATTAGAAACAGTGCAATTAGCAAGTTTTCCTTTCAATAATTCGCGCGTTTCTAAAATTTTAAATCAAATGAATTACTTAAACAAAAATGATAATTTTACTTTTTTTTCTTCGTTCTCTCTTAGTATCAGCTTCATCCTTGATATCGCTCTGAACCAATTCCTCAATTATATTTTCGAATGTACAAATTCCCACTGCTTCCAATACAACATTGTCCTGGCTTTCGAAATTAGCATCGTTACTGTATACAAAAGCCATGTGAGAATCACCTTTTCTAAATTTGTCAAACATAGACGTCAATTTGTCCTCCAGTTTGCATTTTAAAATTCGATGCTTGTAATACTCAATTACAGCTTTTAGTGGTACTTTATCAGCAGGATCATTTAACAACAAATCCTGAATAAGAATCATTCCGACCAAATACTCTCTTTGATAAAATAAAAATTTTCAATTCTTTTTAAAATTTCATATTATTCTGATATTCCCATTTTAGGGTAAAAAGATTTGTTAAATTTTAAATAAATGTTTTGTTTTTGTTATTTAGTTTTAGAAGAAATCTCAAATTTATCAAACTAATATTATTAATGAAAAAAAATAAAAAATTTTTGAAAAAAAATTCTCAAAAGTTTTCTTTAACGAGCAAATAATGAAGACATTTAACTAATTAATAATTGTTTTCTTTAAAAGATTATAAATTAATTTTTTTTGAAAATTTCAAAATGATCAATCAATATTAGACTTAAATATACTCTTATGTGTAAACAAAATTTAAATGTGTAGAATTAATTTTTCTTAATAGAATTTTAGAAATTAAAGTTGATAAAGATGAAGTTGAAAATTAGTCCTTATTTAAGGAATTAACTAATGTAATACTTATTTGAGAAAGAGTTGATAACTGAGAAAGAACATAGTTTTATGTCTGGAATCAAAACAAAGAGTAGTAATGGGTGATACTATGTCATATTGAGAAGAAGGAGCGGAGTCCACAAGGGTCAGTACTTAGTTCGATTCATGCGAAAATCAATGTTTATCATAAGCTGATGATCTGAAATTTGTTTTAAAAAAGTTTTAAAATATTTTCAACAACTCTAAAATAAATAATAATAATAAAAGATAACTACAATAAATGACCCAAGTTTGATCATTTACAAAGCTCGGAGACAGTAGACTCCCATCTACGGTAGCTTATATTCAAATTTGTTTTTAAAACCATTGAGTGTTCTAGATTCGCAAATTTGTGCTGGCACTTTGTTCCATCCTTTCACCCCTCTATTTGTGAAAAAGCTTTCTCTTTCCTGTCTGCGTAATTGAATTGGAAGGCATGTTTGGATACCAACCAATTTACCTTATTGTAGCCCCTGATGAATTTAAACATCTGTATCATATCTCCTCTTTCCTTTCTTTTCTATATCTCTCCTCAAATGTCATATGGCTGAAATGATGTATTGATTTCGTAGCCCTTCTTTGCACCGTTTCTAGACACTTGATATCTTTGCTAGTGTAAGGACATCACGCTTGTACAGCATGTTGTACAGCACAATTTTAACACTTTGTTTGAATGAGCAAATATATGGTCAATCGAACTGAATTTTTATAAATGCAAGGCGATGTTTCATAGTACACTGATAAAATTTTTGTAATTACATACACAGTATGTGTTTATTTTATCTTATTTAACTTTATTTTTAATTTTATTTTAAAATTTTTATTCTGATGGAGCATTTGCTCGGTACAGATTAACAAATAAAAAAAAATGGCAATTGTTTGGTCTAAGAAGAAATAAACAAAAGAGGGTCATATAGGTATAACTTTTTAACGCATTTAGTGGTGTCACATTAGAAAAATCTGTCAGAAAAAATTTAAGAGCAAAAAAAGGTTTCAAAGCGTGTATTGACAAAAAAGTTTTTGGAATGGTGAGTTGGCCACTAAGGCTAAGCGCAAGCTTGCGCTGACATAGATACTTCAATACTGCAGTTTTCATTACTAGTACTACTTCTAAAAATTAAATTTATAAATAATCTGTCATTTTAATGATGTTGAATTAAAATTGGTGATTTTTCTTTGCATTAAATTTTAGAAAAATAGATTAATCAAATTATTTAACAAAAAAACATTCGGGGATCACAAATCTTTTTTTGTGAAATAATACAATAAAAACACTCGTCTACTTACTTAGAACCTTCATAAACTGGAATTCTGGAATAGCCTTGATGAAGAATAAGTTTAAATGTTTCAAAATCAAGAATTGAATTAATATCAAGAGAGAACACATCGTTCAGTGGTACCATGATATCTTTTACAACTTTATCCTTAAAATCTAATGCGCCGCTCAAAATTTTAAACTCTGTTTCTTCAATTCCCTTCCCATCTTTGGCTTGTCTCATCAGTTCACGAACCAAGTCTCTATTGTAAGTAGACGCAATTTCTTTGCCCAAAAAAAAGTCCAATATTTTGCTCAGCGGATATGAAACAATAAATGTTAAATAAACCATAGTATGCGTTATAAATCTAGTGTATGTTCCAACAGCCAGACCATGCCTAGAACAAATGGCTTGGGGTATTATTTCTCCGAAAATAACAATTAACATTGTTGATCCAAAGGCAGCAAATAAACCCTCTAGATAGTTACCAAGAATTAAAGTTGATGTAGAGTTGACCAGCACATTGCCGATCAAAATTGTGCACAGCAATAAATTTCCGCGTTTGCGCAATGGAAATATTTTGGCAGCATATCTTTTTTCTCTAGTGGTTCCAATTTTTTTGAGAATATTCAACTCAGTCAAATCCAGTGACATTAGTCCAAGGTTTAGCCCACTAAACAAAGCCGAGAAAAATAACAGAACTAGGTAAAATATGACCACCAAATAAATGGGCAATAAATCTTTTACAGTTATGATCTGTCCGTAAATGTTCTCAATACCTTGATGAGAAAATTCAATTTGGGCTTTTGCATTTGCTGTGTAATTTTTGGCATAGCTTAAACATGTGTAGTACTTATCTGAACTATGACTAAGTTTAATATCTGCTTCACCAACGAGCAAAGTAGTCTCGACTTCATTTAAAGGCTCATTTTTTCCAGGTTGGCGAGCTTTTCTCAGGCGAACATTTCCATTGCTCAAGTCACGAATTTTAGAGCGATCTTTTAAAAACTTAATCTTGAATAGTTCATGCGAGTCTGAATCTCTACATGAGCTTGGATTGTTGGTAAAGAACACAAATGAATCACCAACTTGATTAAAACTGGTTATTTTACTATCAACCAAAATGTAGAATAAAATTTGTGTCTCTTTATCTGCTTGGAAAATCCATCCTTTTTTTAATTCGTTTGTCAACGAGTCCAATTCGTTTAAGGTATGGGAATTATCGCCACTTTTTGGCGTTGAGTACAAAAGCTTCGGAAAAGATATTTCGTTCAAATTAGACGATTTTGTTCCATATACGACATTAAGAAGTATAAAAATGGTAAATTCTATTATGGCCGCTTTAAATAGCATTCAATTCGTATTTTATTGAAAAATTGATTTTAAGATTTTCTTTTGAAAATGAAAAATTATGTTGAAATTTTATAAATATTTTTCCAAAATTATTTTTGTTGCTTATTAGGCTTGAGCAAAATTAAATTGCTAAAATATAATAAAAAAGAAATTTAGGTAAAGCAGTAAACGCTTTAAATTCCATATACCATTTTGATAAAAATTATAATGTTTTGAAATAGCTTATTTTCCCGACTAAATAAATTTTAATTAGCTCATTTTAATTTGAAAAAATTCTCAGTGCTGTAAAATTCGGTAAAAAACTTTACAAAATAATAAAAAAATCTTTGAATTATTTTTATAAAAGTCAAAAAATTTATACGACTATAGATGTAGACATTTTATTCATTTATTAAACACTAATTATTTAATATTTGCGGGATTTAATAATCTATTTTAATCAATATATTTTAACTTTTGGTTAAATAAATGAAAAAATTCTTTTAATTTATTTTAAAATCTTTTATCTAAAAATAAGATTTTTTTTCCAGCTTTTGTGCATCTAAATCTTTGAAAATAAAAAGATAACAAAGTTTAGTCTTCAAAAATGAATCAATGATTTAATTATTTTTTAGTCTTTCAATGTCCATTTAATTAAAAACAAGTCCAAAGAAATCTAATTGAAAAAAATTGCCACAATAATCAAGTTTTTATTTTTCTGATTAATTATTTTTTTTCAAATTTTGAAAAATTTGGAAAATTTTTAAATTAAATTTCATGATTCATAACCAAATTAATTAAAAACTAAAAATTATACTTTTACTTCGGAAAATTTATTCATTCAAAAAATTATCAAACAAAAATTTTTTTGTTTATTTCTGAATCACGAATACATTTGCGAAATTTAAACTAATATTAAAAATTTTCATAACATTTTAAATCAAATTTTTTAGAACGAAAAATAATTGAAATTGCAGCTTGAAATTCAGAAATCAAAATTTTCTAATTGAAATAAATTTGATTAATTCTTCTAATAAAAATTTCTCGGCTTACTTTTACTGCTGTTGAAAGAAGTTTATAAAATATTTCAATATCAGCATTATCAGCAATAACTTGGTTCTTCTTCGCAGTGTAACAATTAAGAAATTTAAATTTTTAAATGATTGAATTAAAAGAATGGAACAATTAATCGACGAAATAAGTAATATTTGCCAATTTGGATAAAAAATATATTAATTATTCATAGAGTTTAAATTTTTGTGTTTTTAAAGTGTGACATTTTTTTAGAATTTTCTAAAAAGTTTTTATTTAAAGAAAAACTAGTGAGTTTTTAACAAATAGTTAAAAATTGTTAGTTCGATATTTGAATTAAAATGTTTTTAAAAAGCGAATTTTATTAGAAAAATATTATAAATATTAAAATCAAAAGTCTAATTATGATTTTTACGAATTAATTTTTAATTAAGAGAATTTTTGCTATTTTGAGCAAAATAATCTGCCGACCTCAAAGTTTAGAATTTTAAATTGAAGAGATTAACATCTTTAATTTAAAACAACATTATTTTATTTTTGAATTTAGAAATTCTATTATCATAATTTCTTTTAAGAATTTAATTTTTTTGAAAATTTTTAAATTAAAAAATTTTCACTGATCAATGAACACTAGGAACAAAAATGCATAAACCCAAGAAATCAATAACAGACGGTTATATCAACAGTAAGCCTAAATAATCTTTGCTAATCTGATTAATATATCATTTTCGTAATTTTTAGTTAAAAATTTTCTGTAAATTTTCAAGAAAATTCTGCTTGAATAATACAATTCCATCCATAGTTTAGACTCAAATAAAAGAGTCATTAAGCATAAATACTTGATTAAATTTAATGTTAATTTGATTTAATATTGCAATTTATTATCAGTTATATTTATTTTAGCAATTTATTTTAGTAAATATTTCTAGTAATTTTCTACAAACAAACTTGAACACTTGTTTTCCAAATGTTCAGCTAAATGCTCCCTTAATCGACGATTCGGCTCCAATTATCCTTGAAATAAACCATGCATTTTAATTTAATTAATCGTTTCAAAAATTTTTCTTACAAATTTGGAATGCATATTTCAAATTCATTTGATATTTTTTTATCATCCATTTTTTATTAGATGAGTTTTCTTGATTTAAATTTTATATTTTACATAAATACAAGGCAGTAATCCAATATAATTATCAATTTAAAATGAAAAATAAATCTAGTTTTTAACAATTTTAGCTATTAAAGTCTTCCTGCAGTATTTAATTAAAAAAATCGATTAAATTTCAATACTGTTATTAATTTAAAGAAAGTTGAGCAGATCTGAATTAATTAGACAGACTTTAGATTTTATTCAAAGTTCATTTGGAAAGATTAAGCAGACAGTAGTTAATAATATTGTAATAGAATAGCCAATGTAGAATCTTGAACTAAAATTAGAATAAATTAATAGAATAAATAAAAATCTGATCTAGTTAAGAATTTTTTTAGCCCAAGATATTAATCAGACTTTTTATAAGCTCGTTAAAAGGTCTATAAACTTTTCGAAAATTATTTTACTATCGACATAGATATCTGTTTTAATTTTATCCAAATTAATTAAAGTAAATATAAACAACTTTTAATCATGATAATTTATTAAAGAATAATATTTTTTATATTCGAAAAATGTTATCTAAATAATAAATATCATTTTTGTTTAAAAAAAAGTCAAAATTTTTAAAAATTTTAATAAAAATAATTTTTATAGTTTAAAATTGTTTTATATAATTAGAAATAGTTAGCTTGAGGCTGCTTTGTATTATTCAATTTTAGTTAATTTAAAAATCCATCTATATTCTAAATTAAATGTAAATTTATATTTTTAATTAATATGTTTTTTTCATAATTTTAAGTATTTTATTTAATCTCAAAAATTTGGCATATAGCTAATCATCGTCATTGTTTAAAAGCTAATCACGCATTATTGATAAGAATTTAATATTAAAAGCTTTATTCAATCATTTTAATTGACTCTTCTCTGACATGATATTTGACAATTTTCAAATTAAAATATACAGAAGTGTATTAATAAATAATTTTGGGATTTGATTTTTTAAGTGAGGATTGTTTGTTCAAATTATTTTATAAATCAATATGTTTATATGCGCAATTCACTCTTGTTGACGGCAACAGTTTTCTTCCTTGTTTAAAAAGAATAAAAAAAAATCCAATTTATCATTTTCAACAATCAGTATTTAAATTGGGCATGAAAACTTTTTAATTAAAACTGACTAGAAATTAACTAAAAGAATCAATAGAGTTTTCATAGAATGGAAAAAATGATTAATTCTGTAGTAATTTTCGATGGCAATAGTGATTGATTAGACTTTGTGTTATCGAAATTTATTCTAAAATTTTAGATGTTTAAAAGACTTGGTTCTAGATAAAACCTTAATATTTATTTGAATTTAAATAGCTGCAAGGTAAATTACATTCAAATTAGTATGAAAAAAAACCTACAAATGAGCTTGTATTTGATTAATCATTTTTATTATCTTTCCAAATTGCTTTTTTCGTATTTCTTATACCTATACGTTTACGTTTCATAAAATATTTAAATATTACCTTTTTATGATATCTTAAATTTCTTTCATTATTTTTAAGATAGTAATTTTTTTGTCAATATTAGAGGTTTGTTCTAAAATTTTTAATATTTCAATTTATCAAAAAATTTTATTTAGCTCTTATAATTAGGAAGTTATTTCCAGAAATTTTATTTTTTAAATTTTTCATCAAAGAGATTTATTTAAATTTGCAGTTTAAGGCGGAAATTGAATTTCAGTTATCTAGCGATATTTAATATCTTAATTTAATTTAAGAAATAATAAGTAGTCATTTTTAACGCGTAAGATTGTTGATTGATAATTTTTTGGGCTCATAACTCGAGGCAGAAAGCAACTACAGATTACATGAGCTGTAAACCAAATGAAAATCTAGAATTCACAAGAATGCTATTTTTAAATTCAGGAATAAGAGATTAAAATAAAAAACAAGTTCCTAGAGCATTTATAAGCTATCTTTGAAAATAAATTTAACTAAAATTAATTGATTTTGTTGTTGAATAATTTAAACATCGATTTATTTGCATTAAGTGTGATAATTTATTTCAAAAAGAGTATATTTAATTTCCTTCAAACAAGTTTCCTGGTGAATATTATTGACAGCTGAGTCCGGGCAAATCCCTTTTTTGAATTATTGAAAAACTATACCTTTGAGGCAATTTTTATTTTAGAATAATTTTGTGGAACTAGATGTTTGGGGATGATTTTTTTATAGAGCTGATTTAAAAGTGTCTGAGAAACAGTATTTTCCGCCTTGCTCACGAAATTCAATTAGTTATGGCAGGAAGATCTCACGAAAATTAAATTAAATTCATTTGTGCTGTAATTAGAGAAAAAGCCATTTTAAAGCAGACTTCATAAATGCGTACCTGGTTTTTCCACTTGAAAGCTGATATTGGATTATTTCAAATTGCAAAAAAGGTTCTTGAAAGAAAAATCAAAAATATCTTTCACATTTAACTACAAATATCTATACTGCCATAAATAGTGGTTTAGTTAGTCTTTGTTGAACTTAACTTTAAAAAGATTAATGTCAGGAAAATAGAATTAAAATGAAGAAATAAAATCCTCTTAAGAATATAAGAGACACAAATAGAGAGAAAGACAAAGATATATTTAGTTTAGGAGCAGGAAAAGAAATTTGGGAAAAAAATCAATAATTTTCATTTGATTTCACTGCAATTTTTATATTTTAATTTCATTTTCTTTTCAACAAGAACCATCTATAAACAACTGAATTTTTTTCTCTCTAGATTTAGTTGTAAAATCAAGACCAAAGCATGCATCTAGTCGAGTATCGGATATGTTTACCTTTTACAGTCGAAGAAGTAAACAAAATAGAATTTAATTTTGTATTTGAAAAATTAATTATGAATTCAAGTACAAAAGGGCCCAATTGTACATGATTGCTAGACATTGTCATCAAGAGAGTGAAAATGGTGAAGGTGTTGAAGTGGCCAAGTACGAGCAGTGTGAGGACCCAGTCCATGGCAAGGGACACTATACCGAAAAAAGGATATATTTGTACAAGTAAATGGTGCAAAAATTTCCCTTAAACCTCATGTGCTTACAAAAGTTCATTTTTAAAGTAAACTCCCAGTATGGATGCAGTCAATTTTGCCGAATATTTTTTACATAGAAGAAAAATCCTGGAATTACTACCCATATACTGTTACAGGTTGTTTGGAAATTGATTTGGATAAAAAATTTTATTGTTTTAATTTTTTTATAGAATATAGCGTAAGTTTTCCGGCGATCAATTAAAAGAAAACCTTTAAAAGAAAATTTTAAAGGCTTCTTTTGATAAAAAAAATCTTGATATTTTTTTCAAATAGTGTAGTTTTTTGCCTAAATTTCATATCACCGTTGAGACAAAATATGAAGACAATGATGGACACACGGAAAATGTGGGTGCATTCAATTTTTTTTATAAACTTTATTTATAAAATTTTAAATTATTTATATTTGTTTTAAAGCTAGATTTTTTATGTAAACAAGCTTTTAGGCTTTTTTCTCAGTTTTTCGTTTCCACAAAAATAATCAATCAAAATTTCAGACTTGAAAGTCACACAATTAATTAAAATTAACTAAATGATTGACATTTCAAAGTCTTTGTCTTAAAATTAAATTTTTTCCGGTTCCATGACTTTTTCTAAAAAAATTGAATGCTTTTTGTCTATGTTGTAATAAATAAATTTTCTATAGCAAAATTTAAACTTGTTGATCCCCCCCCCAAAAAAAAAACATTCTAAAAATTTTTAATTTCAGTCACATAACCTACCGTCAGAAGAACTAAGCATGAGAACAATAGATCATATTGACATCTCTACAGACCAAGTTTCGGAACACAAATACAAAGAAAATGAAGGTTTTATAGCTAGATATATTTAAATTTAAAATTAAAAAAGAATTCTATCAAGATCCAAGTAAAGTTATTATTAAAAAAACAAATCCGAACCGAGGACCTTTGAAAGAAGGCTGGGTTAAAGAATGCAAACAGAAAAATATTCCAATTATGTGCTCGTATAAAATAGTTAAAACAAAATTTGAAGTCTGGGGATTTCAGACCAAAGTTGAGTCATGGGCTCAAAGGGTAAGTTGAAAAAATATTTAAAAATTTTCTTAATTTTATTTTTTCTCGAAGGCTATTAGAGACATTTTATTATTAGCTCATAGACAAGCATTTTGCTGGATTGATGAATGGTATGATATGGCCTACGAAGACATTGTAAAATTTGAACGCAATACCTACGCAAAAACCAATGATAAAGTACTGAAAAATTCTAAACAAAATGCCAAAACAGAGTCTAATGTTGATAGCCAAGAAAACCAGAAGGATGAATCGGATTTCGATTAAAAATGAATTTAAAAAATTTAATTTATTTAATTTTGATTTTAAATTTTAATGAAAAATTGGAAAAATAATTGTATTATTTATTAAGCTGTAAATAGATGTCATAAATTTTGTTTATTTTAAAAATAGAATAAAATAATCCTTTTTTAGATTAATGATAAATTAAATTTATTCACAAAGTTGGAGCTGCGAATGATCCTGTGAATTTTTTGAATTGAATTAATGCAATCCAAAGCGGTATGAGGATTAAAATAAGACCAATAACCACAAGAATTAGCAAAAACAAGTTGATTAAGGATATAATAAAAATCAGTCTTAAATAGCGATTTAACCTTAAAAATAAATATTTTTTAATTAAAATTATTATTTCAAAATTCATGTTTTGAATTAATCCTAATTTATTTTTATTAAATAAAAAATTACATATGGTATAATCCAGTTTCTTTTGTATTGTCAAAGCTAGGAGTTTTCCATCCTATTAAATTTCTGTTAGCTAGCATTTAAATTTATTTTTATAAAAACGAATTTAAGCTTATCAAGCCTCTTAATATTCAAAATAATTAAATATAAAAATATTTTTTAGTCTAAAATAGAGACACAAAAATCCGGAAAATTAGGTAGCTCATTAGTGGGCCAAAAATCTTTACATAAATCATAAATAGGTTAAAAAAAGTATTTTTTTAATTTAGCCAAATTTATTCAAGTCGAAATTTAATCTTGTTTTAGAAAAAAATTAAAAATAAAAATAATTCATTTTTTTTTATTCTTTTTTTCATGCCACTCATCACTTTTGTCTTCATTCATTGCTTCGTCTAAAAGTTTCTCTCCGTTTGGATCCAAATGAGACAACTCCCGGAACTCTTTGTCTCCAACAAAACAAATTTCATGCCCATCAGGATCGGCTAGAATTACTACTGAAACAGTTGCTTTACCAGGCGTATCGAGCTGAATATAAGGTGTCAAAACCGTAAACTGATTCTTTTCAATTTCAGTTTGCAATGGTTTAAGTTCTTCAGTAGGACATGAAAAAGCTACGCGACCGTAGGCTTTTGCATGATTGATTTTTTCGTTACCACTTTTCTCTAGTACTAGATGGAAATTGAGATAATCAAAGCTCAATTCAATCTTGGATAAATCTTCACTCACGAGTTTGCCTTTTAAAATATTTTTCCAATAATTTTTTGATTTTTCCAAATTAGTCACTAATAAAGACAAAGCAGTAATAGAATTTTCATTTCCTTCTCCTTGGCCAACTAAAAATGTATAACCATCAGGATCTTGAATTTCATAAAGTCCATCTGATCTTAGTTTTGGTGAATCTTGTTTATTTTTTATTTTTTCAAATACACTGTTTGACTTCACTTTTAAATAATTAAAATCGTTTCCTCTCTCATATGACCGAATTCCATAATTATAAGTTAATTCTATCACGAAATTTGAGTCTTCGCTTCCATATCCTATCATTGTTTTGCTCCATTTGCCTATTTTTAAAATTCAAAAAAAAATCTATGTTATTTTCAAAATTTTCACCATCATAAGGTCCATTGCAGGCTGCATCACATCCTTCGGTGAATTCCTCGTGACGCAAAATTTTCATATTTAAAACATTCCGGTAGAAATCAATTGTTTTGGTTCTACTAGAAATTTTGAATACAAAATGAAGTGGACGAATACTTGAGGGCATTCTGTTTAAAATTGCTAAGCAAAGCTTTTTTTCTAAGTTAAATAAAAATATAATGTTAAGCTGATAAAAATTCAAATGATTTAAAAAATTTATGGAAAATTCTATTTGCATTTAATTATGAAAAATAAAATCGAGACTACCGGGCTCAGTTTTAATTTTACTGGAAAGAGATAACTTAATTTTTGTTTTTGATTAACATTTTCAAAAATGCATTTTTGAAATTTTAAAATACCATACCATTTTCTAATGATTTTTTCTCAACTAAAAAAAAAGACAAAATATTTCATTAAAAAAATAAAGTTAACATGCTTCTAAATCATAAGATCAGACTCCTAATTAATTTTTCAAATTAAAAAGTTAATTTAAGCGATCGAAAAGCTAATTATTATTTACAATTCCGTCGATTTGGTAAAAAAATCTAATCAGTCTAATTGCTCAAATGCTAAGACTTTCATGATTTTAATCTAGAACAGCAATTGTTTC
The DNA here is from genome assembly GCA_019054805.1 of Brachionus manjavacas. Taxonomy (NCBI): domain Eukaryota; kingdom Metazoa; phylum Rotifera; class Eurotatoria; order Ploima; family Brachionidae; genus Brachionus; species Brachionus manjavacas. The sequence continues at coordinate 6,065,216 of JAHQIY010000003.1, read as the reverse complement.
ATCATAAAAAACTTATTTTTTTTTCGAAATAAAAACTTTTGATGACTAAAATTCCATTGAAATTTTTACTGAAGCCTTAAAAAATTGTTTAACTATTTCGCTGATTAATATCCTTCATTTATTTTTGTGGTAACAGTGCCACTGAGAAATTAAATAGCTAAAATAGGATTTAAAGGTTGATTTTCTAATAAAATAATTAACATTTTGGTAAAAAAAAAATGACCTAAAATTTTGAAAATTTGTTTTGCGGCAAAAAAAGCTGCCAACATATATTGAAAAATTGCAGAAAAAAATTTTTGTTCAACACTTCATTCATCTTATTTTTTATTAACATCTTTAAAATATTTAAAAAAAATTAAATTTAATTAAATTTATTTATATTGCTTGTTGATTCAAAAAAACAGTGGACTACGTGACGCTCTTTTTTAACAAGCTCTTTTAATAAGATATTTTAATTAAATCTTATTTAATATTTAAAAATGATTAAAATTAAAATCAAAACATGAAAATTTTAAAACTCGTTTAGGTAGTTGCTAAACATTAAGGTATGATAAAGTGAAAAATATTTTATAATTTTAAATCAGTAAAAATCCATAAATTAACTGAATGATTCATTTCAATTTAAATGAAGCTTCAAGAGTATCAAACAGCAAAACCTTTGGAAAACAAGGCTTTGGCATTGAATCTGAGTATATTCAACTTTTCTTCATATGAATTGGAATATGTTTATCGTATTCGGTCAATTCGGCACACCATACCATGGTTCATTGTTGCTTTCGGTCTAATTGGAAACTTTTTTATCATATTCATATTTTTAAATCGAAAAAAACGAGGTTTTAGCTCGAATGCTTTTTGTTTTTGTGCCTTAGCAATCACTGATTCAATGGCATTGATATTTATGCTTTTACAGTCGATGCTCAGCCTAAATGTATTAAGTAATTTATCAGTTGCTTGTAAATTGATAAAATTTATCTATTACTCTTCTTTGCAATTGAGCTCATGGTGTCTGGTCTTACTGACCATTGACAGATTTATAGCAGTGCTGTTTATTTTCAAATACAAGAGCTGGAACAAAAAGCTTTGGGCGCCAAAAATTTTTATTGGGATTTTTGTTTGCATTATTTTGCTGAATCTTCACATTGCCATAATGACCGAATCTCGAATAAAAAAAAAAGACATATTTGATTTAATTACTACGAAAAAACCTTCGAGTTTTAAAGGACTGGCTTCCTTTAAAGAAGATAAGCCAAGACTCATATGCTCCGTAAATAGTGTCAAATTTCCAATCTATTCGAAGTTAATATTCGATAATTGGGATATTTATCATGCTATATTTTATGGTGGCTTGCCTTTTTTGATAATATTAATCAGCAATATTGCTATAATTCTAAAACTTAGCTTTTTAAAAAATTCAAGAATTCAAAAAGCCCACATCACTCGGGGAGAATCGACCAAAAGCTTGGACAAAATTGACAAATCGATCAAATCTGTTCAAATAACTGTAATGCTGCTATCAATTGCTTTTATTTTTTTATTTTTTACAAGCCCTATTTCTTTTTATATGACTTTTTTTTATAAAAATTTAAGCTCTGTAAATCGGGTTAAACTTCAGTATATCAAAGTTGTTCTTAAGTATATAGCTTACATAAATAATGCAATTAATTTTTATGTTTATGTAGCTTTATCTAGCGAGTTTCGTAAAGAGTTTGTTCAGTTAGTTAAATGCTGCTTAAAGCTGAGAGCAATTTCGTCCACTGTTTCCAAATGTACGACTTCAACCAGTGTCGGATCTTTGGATAAATTTGATGACAAACAAAGACCGCTGCCACCCATAACTAAACCAATAGTCCGAAAAGGCTTAAAATTCGAAAATCAAGCTGATTTAACAAAACCATTTATTGACCCCGATAAAGACGCTTTAGAACAATTTAAATTTAAAAATAGACAAAAAAAAGCATTTATCTACAAAAATGATAAAAAAACAAACCCGGTTATACGAGGAAAAAACAATGAAAATAGTTTATTTGTAAATTCAGTGTCTACTTATGTTTAAATTTAATAATTGTAATAAGCAGAAGTAAACCGAATAAAATTTTTTTTCCTTTAAACTCTGAATATTATATTTTTAATTACTAGAAATGTTATCAAATTTCTTGGATTTAAGTCAAATCTTCTAATTAAATTATAAACAAAGCTTAAAAAAAACTGTCCGAATTAATCATGGAACAGATAAAAATTTTATTGTGAAATTTTCTTTGGAATGAAAGAATTCAAAGATTTTCAATTAAAATTTAAAATGTTTAGCTACTCAAAAGTATTCTTTATGCTTTAATTAATTAAACAAATTAATTAAATAATTGTGAAATAAAAAATGTCAAGATAATTCTTAAAATATTTTTTGAACCTAATGCATGATAACTTGTAAAAATATTTTCATCTTAAAAAAAAATTTTGTTCGTAAATAAATTCAGTTCAACAACTACTGAAACAAAATAAATTTAAGGATAGGAAAAAATTATTTTTAATTATTTTTTTAATTAATTATTTCAAAAAGTTTTTGAGGTTATCCCACGGAAGTCGAAATGGCAGATAAGCCTTCATTTGAACCGGCTTTCTTGAATTCTTTAAGATAAAAGCAAATTTTTATTTTCGTTATAATATATTTTTAGCTCAAAAAAAAACTTTTAAATACTTTTTTTTTACGTTTATTATTAAAATTCAGATAAAAAATTCTGATTACTTCCTTTTGAAAACACTTATTGCTATTAAAAAAAAGGAAGTTAAGTAAAATGTTTAAGATTTATGATTTGTCAAGATTAATCAGCAAAATTCAAAAATTGTAAAATATTTTGAATATAAAGAAAAAAATTAGATATAAAGAAATATTTTGCAAAAATTTCTTTTGTTTAACTTTTAGTTTTATTTATGTTGAAAATTTATTAAGCAAAATTCATGGCTTTAAACAAGCTCTTTTTTCTTATTTATTAATTCCAAACATATTCTTAATTCTTTAATTTTATTTTTTCTAGAAAATAAATTAACATGAATTAATAATTTTAACGTGATTCCTTAAATACCGATTTGTATTGAAAAAAAATTGATTCTCAAAAATCAATTTAAATTTAATTTTTTCATGATATTGTTTTAGTTTAATATTCGACCTAGGAATTTAATTTCCATAAAATCACATAGGCATTTACAATAATTAATGTTTTCTAAAAAAGCAAAAATAAACATAGATTATTTCATTTTCTAAAATTTGTCCAGCTTTCAGAAAAATTGTCGCACAATTTGAAATTTCATTTATTCTTTTTATTCTATCGATGAGCTTTCAAATCATAAATTTAATAAAACCACTATCTGTCAATATTTTGATTCGAGTTTTTAAAGGAAATAAAAATACTCTAGTTATTTGAAAAATTTTAACAGGAAAATATTCAAGCAAGTCTTAGCTAAAATAAAAAGGTCATTTATTTTTAGAATTAAAATAGCTTTGTTAGGCTTATTATTTTTTGTTTTCTTAATTCATTTTGCATTAAAGTGAAATTTTTTAAAGTTAACTTAATTTTGTAATTTTACTCAGTGAACAATGTAAGAAAGCGTAATGATTTTGATTGAAAATTTAATCAAAATATAATTACAATACTTTCTAAAAATTTATATTCATTATGTTTAAAATCTTGTTATTTTTTTTGGTTAACTTAAAAAATATTTTTTGAGTTAAAATCATAATTAACAACATATTCCATGAAACGCTTTCTAAACTGACAAACAATTCATTACACTTTTAGTCTAAAAATTTTCTACCAATTTATTTAAATAATTTATTAGATATTACATGATATAAATATTTTAAAAAATTTAATTTTAAAAGTCTTAAATTAATTAAACGGTTCTAAAAATGCAGTTCGACTCGCTGCTCCAAGATGAAGTAAATGACGTGGAAATGGCTATAAAATTTCAATTTAAATGATTTCAATTTTCTAGGAAAATCGTGAATCAATTCGTGAATGGATCTCAAAGACTTTTACGCGACGAGAGTGTGTTCATTTTGTTGCATCAAAATCTTACAGTGATAAGTAATTATTTTTTGATTAAAATTTATTTACCTTTGCTATAAAAGTGAATTTCTAGAAAATTGTTAAATTATTAATTCTCGATTCAGCATCTTTTAAATTTTAGATGTGGATGTGGACGACGCAATGATGACCACAGAGCAATTTATTCTAATTCTCTGACCAATTTAAATAATAAGAATAAAAGAAGAAAACAAATTACAAGCAATAATGATAATGAACCAGATGTATGGAAAATTCAGAGCTGCACAGAAACTTTTCCAACAAATGCGTTTGGAACAATTGAGTTTCAGGGAGCTGATATGTATACTGGAAAAGCAGAAGTAATTTAAATGAAATAAGATAAGAAATTTTGTATCTATATTTAAAAAAAAAGTATATAAGAATGTCTTTTGACACAAAACCTCAAAATATAGTTAAATTATTGAAAAATTATTGGCAATTGGAGCTTCCTAACCTGATCATTTCTGTTCATGGTGGCATTGCCAACTTCGGCATTCAAACTAAACTAAAACAAGCTATTCAAAGAGGATTAGCAAAAGTAGCTAATACTTCTCATATATGGATAATTACAGCGGGAACAGATACTGGTTAAACTAAAGATCATTTTTTTTATTTAAAAATTAACTTTTGATATTAAGGTGTAGTGAAGCATATTGGCGATATTTTAAAGGAAAATTTTCCCAGAGCTAGAACCAATGTGATTGTTATTGGCGTTGCCCCATGGGGAGTTGTGAATGAAAAAGAGTCGCTGATCGGATATGGGGTAAATTAGGTTTTAAATTTTTTTTAGCTTTAAATCAGATTTTTATATTCTCAAAGATCGAAGTTCCTTATTATTCAAACAACACTTTTAATTCGGCTAATAGCTTTAATTTAAATAATTGTCATTCATATTTTTTGCTGGTTGATGACGGAACAGTGGGTAAATATGGATGTGAAATTAATTTTAGAAGAAGATTTGAACGATTTTTATCTCGACATAAATCGGAAATTTTTATGGATTTTGATTTTAGTAAGAATTAAATATTTTTGGCAATGTCTTTTACATTTTTTTCAATAAAAGGGCCTAAAATGTTTGACGTAACTATTGAAGAAAAAAGTTTCTAAAACAAATTTTATTTTAATCCAAAAAATAAATTTTAATAATTTTAGTAACTTTACAAAATCATCATACAATTCCTCTTGTTTGTCTTGTAATCGAAGGCGGAACTAACACTATTCAAACTGTACTGGTTAATGTGCATGACAAACCACCAGTGCCTGTGGTCATTTGTGACGGAAGTGGTAGAGCTGCTGATTTGTTGTCTTTTACTCATAAATATGTTCAAATTAATCCACAGACTAAGAGGCCGTAATTTAAGACTTCTAGCAATAATTCTTTATAGTTTTTCTTATTTTTTAAGAATTATGGATTCAGACGTTCAAGAGCAATTAATATCAACAATTATGAAAACGTTTGCTTATTCGAAAGATCAAGCGGATTATTTATTCATACAGTTAATGAATTGTGTTGCTAATAAAGAATTGGTATTATTTTTTATTTTTTTTAATTAAAATTTTTTTAAAAAAATTGTAAAGATATCAATATATAGACTTGGTGATGAGTATAATCAGGAAATTGATTTGGCTATTTTGACAGCTAGCTTAAAGGTCATAGATCTTCAATTGAGTAAGCAATTTGAAACAATTATGAGTTGGAATAGACCCGATGTGGCTAGAAAATACATATTTTTAACTGGTTCTGATAATGAGGTAAGACATCTTTTCCATTCACTTTGCTTAATTTTTTAAATTTTTCTTACTTTTAGAAAAATGTTCTAGAAGAGAAAATGTTTGATGCTTTGTCTCAAGACAAAGTGGATTTTGTTAAGCTTTTGTTGGAATATGGAGTAAATCTTCAAAAATTTCTTACTTTTAAACGCATTCATGATTTGTACAATTGTGTGAGTATTAAAGAATAATTTTTAAATTTATAAAATCCTCATGGTTTTGAGTAATAATTCAATTTTTTTAAACTAAGTTAATCCTATCAATCTATTTAAGTCAGCTAAGTGTTAGTAGAAGCATTTTTATTAGCAAATCTTCAGTTAAAAGTTTGGTTTTTCGATGAGATGAACTAAAAAAAAGGATAAAATAGATACAACAAAAAATAAAAAAACATATATTCAAAATTTTATTTCTTGACTAAAAAAGATAAATACAAATATTTCAAAATATTTTTTATATGGTAATTTTACTTTTTTTAATATTTTATCGTCAAAATTCTTAAATTTAAAAGATTTCTCAAGAAAAAAATTTTTTTTTAATTCTTTTTGAAGAATTAAAGTCTAAATTAACAGATAAGTAAACTGGCCAAAAAAAAAATAAAAAATTTTGTGCGAAAAAATTAAGCATTTTATATTAAGAAATGATCATCATTTCTTAGTTTACTGACAAATAAAAAATACCTATTTTATTAGACATTAATAAAATAAAACTATGATAATTTTTATTTTTCCAGAAAAAAGGACCATCAAATACTTTAATGCTGATTGTAAAAGATGTGATAAAAGTATAATTTTGGAAATTTTTAAACCTCATTTTTAATCCATGCCTTTGAAGAAAATTGATTCAAATCACAACATTAATTTAATTGATATTGGTCTGGTAGTAGAAAAATTAATCGGCAGCGGATACATTTCTGAGTATTCAAAACGAGAATTCAAAACTCGCTACTTGAGAAGTTTGACCAAAACGGTATTAAAGATTATTAAAAAAATTAGTAATTAATAGAAACTATCTATTAAATATTTTTAAAATAGGGAAATATTTCTATAAAAATCAACAACATTTCAAACAATGATTGTTTAGATAAAAAGGATTTTTTTGATTATCCGTACAATGAGTTGTTAATATGGGCAGTGTTGATGAAACGTCACAAAATGGCAATGTTTGTATGCAAAAGAGGTGAAGAGACTTTAGCAAAGGCGCTGGTTGCAGCCAAGTTAAACAAGGCTTTGGCTCGCGAGGCAGAACTAGACGATTTAGATTCTGAAATATCTGATGAGTTCAAGCATTATGCAGAGTATGCATTTTAAAATAAAAAAAAAAAAGTTGATTTTTTAAAAAAAGAGAATTTACAACTTTGGCCATTGGAATTTTGGACAAGGCACATAAAGAAGACGATACACTGACCAGCCAACTTTTGACCTATGATTTGGTGAATTGGAGTCATTGGACATGTCTCAATTTAGCTGTTAGTGCTAATCTAAAAGATTTCTTATCTCATGCAGCATGTCAATTGCTTATTAGTGACTTATGGATGGGTGGTATGAAAATAAGAAAGAATGTAACTTTTAAAGTTATCACAGCATTAATTTTTCCGCCAGCAATTTTTGCAATTGAATTTAAATCTGCAAAAGAGCTTCAGTATATGCCGCAAACTCAAGAAGAACATGAACAGGAACTGGAAGCACAAGAATCTAGCAGTATAAGTAGTGGCGAGTCAGAAAATCGGCTGGAAGATCTGATCGACAATTTCACAAAGCATCAGACAAACCCCACTGAGCTGGCAGACGCATCCAACATAGATCTTTTGGATTCTGATCCCAACCATGATGTGAAGAGCCCAAAAATTTCACCAGAACAATTTATAGAAATGTATGACATGAAAAACAATGCATCTTGTGGCAATAATATTCAAACTGGAAATAAACTAAACAAGAATAATTTTAAAATAGATGCTCAACTAAGTCAAGAGCGAAAAACCTTGAATTTTTTTGTACGCAAAAAGGCAAATAAACTTCGTTTGGGAAAAAAAATTTACGAATTTTACAACGCGCCCATTACAAAATTTTGGCAGAATACATTTTTGTACATATTTTTTTTAATGTGTTTTACATATGTTGTTCTACAAAAAACGCCTAAAAATCCTTCGATATTCGAAATATTTGTTCTGATATACATATTTTCTTATGGTTTAGACAAAATCATTGAGGTAAGTTTTAATATTTTTTTTAGTTCTATGTTGCAGATTGAAATTATTATAAAAAAAGTTCACAAAAGTTCTTTAAAAGTTCATTTCCTTATTAGTCTCCCTAACCACAACACACTCGAGTCTGACCAGCACACAACTGTATAAACATACACATAAAGTTTGTTGTTGAGTTAAAAAAAAAATTTAAATTCATATTACCAAACAAATTTTTTGAGATAATTTTTTTTCTAGATTTTTTAAATTTAGTCTCACTTGATAACCATTTTTTAAATTTAGCCATATTGAGTAGTATTTATCAGTCAATAAAACGCGATTTTATAAATAGAAAGGGTATATTATAGATTTCAGATTGTTTAAGAGATCTGGTCAAATACTATTCATTAATCTGGACGAATTTAGTTGTGTTCCAACTGAAATTACAGCTATGTCAAAACATATTAACAGATATTTTTTAAAAACTAATGAATTGAAAAGAGTTGATCGTAAATTGTATAAATATAATGGCAAATAATTTTTGTACATGAATAAACAATCTTGTTCTTGTAAAGATTATTTAAAATGGAAGATTTTTTAACATATTTTGGCATTAAAAATAATAAAAGTTAATTTAATAAAGTTAAAGCTAATAGGGAAGGTATCTCAAAATAATTGTGAGAACCTTTTGGTATAAAGAATACTACTTACCTATTTTATTTACTCTTATATTTAGTTTTTAAACAAGGTTTTTAGCAGTTAAACTCCTTTCACCATTAATTTAAAATTAGTAAAAAAAGAAATTCAAAAAGTCAATTAAAAATAATTTAATTATATCACATTCCCTTAAACTTTTTTAAAATAGATGTTATTAGGAAAAGGATTGTACTGTTTTTTTTTCTTCAGTTATCCGTATCAGCATACTGCATTCAAGTCGCATAAAAAGTACCATTAAGCAAAAGTATTAAAAGATTTCTTTGATTTTAATTTATTTAATAAAATATCAACAGGCTCAATTTTTACTCATATATTTAGCAACTTTTGAATAGATTCAAAAAATTTTAATCTAAATTCTTTACATGTTATGAACATTTAGAAAATAAAATAATTAAAAAAAAAATTTTCTCAATTCATTGATAAAATCGATTTTAAAATTTAAATGGATTAACTTATTTTGTAAAGTTTATTTTGAATTTTTTTTTCAAAAGTATTTGTGTATACCATTCTTGATTAAATTAAAAAATTAAATTCGAAATAATTAATAAAATGAATTAATCTTTCCTAACAATAGTCTTGAAATAAATATTTCAAAATAAACTTTACCAAAAAATGAAGGCTTACGATTAATAACAAATAAATAGCGACTATAATGAATTGTGAAGATCACATAAATTAATTATTTAAATCAAAATAAAATCATTAAAAAGTTATATAAAAAAATTTAAGACAATAATATAAATAAAACATTGTTCTTTTTTCATTTCAAATATAAATATTATTTTACTCCAATTTCAGTCTAATTACTGATTATTGGTAGTTTCTAGATATTTTTTATTATTATTTTAAAAAAAATATGATAACAAAATTTAAATTGAAAATCAATTAAAAAAGTTAATAAATTACATTTGTAAAGGAAACAAGAATTATTATGTGCTGATTAACATTTAAAAAAATATTTCTGGCAGCTATAGTTTTATGCTTTGTGTTTTAGTTTCAATTTTTTTAATTTGCTTCTAATCCTCACCCAAAAATAAGTTATCAATTAATTAGTTATTGATTTATATAAAGATTAATTTTAATATCTAAAGATGAATTTTTTGAATTGTTCATCAACTTCAAGATGCTGAAGAGATGCTTAATTTACTTTAGGTGAAAAATTTATGTACCTCATTTTTGTGTTTCAAGTCATCAAAATTATGTTACAAATAATTTTTACAAAATGAGGTTTTAATTTTTTTAAACTTTATTTTGACTTTAAATTAGATTTTAACTTGTACAATTTTAACTAACTATAAGTGTCCTAATATTTTAATGATTTTAATTTCAGTAAGAAAACAAAATAATTGGCAAAACTATAACTATTAGATTTAATTTTACTTTTTATCTTTATTCAGGCCAATATTGACAAATTGATACACATCAAAATTTTTGAAATAACTTATAATTGTTTTGAAAAAATTTAAGCTACTTCAAACAGACTCACCACGATTTTCCGGAAAAATAAAGATTTTTTTCTCAAAAGTCATGAATTCTTTGGATTTTATTTTTATCATTAGCATCCTGATAGCGTTGTCGTTCCGTGTCTCAAATGTTAAACAGCTCCAAGTAACAGCAAGACTAATTTATTGTGTAAACACGATTTATTGGGTCATAAAATTGATGGAGTTTTTACTAATCAACAAATATGTTGGTCCATTGATTATCATTGCTTCGCGAATGGTATTTGCTTTTAGCTGGATTAAAATTAAATTAAATTTTGTTTTTAACAGTTAATTGATTTACTAAATTTCATCATTATTTTGGTCATTCTGTTAATGTGCTTCGGTTTGTCCAGGCAAGCGATTAAATATCCAAACGAAGAATTCCGATGGGAGTTGGTAAAAGGAGTTTTCTTAGAACCGTACTTCATGTTGTATGGTGAAGTTTATGCAGATACAATTGATCGTAAATCCTTTTTATTATTTGGTAAACTTCCTTAACTTGAGTTTCTAAAAGCTATATGTGATATGGAAAACAATCCTAATTCACCTGAATGCCAACCTGGACATTGGATTACACCAATAACCATGACAATTTTTATGATTGTGGCTTGTTTACTTTTTTTATCTATTCTAATAGCTTCTTTCAAGTATTTTAATTAAAAAAAAAATCCTAAAATTTTTTTTATCCAAAAAAATTTAGCAACACTTTTGTGAGAATCAGTCGACAGTCTGCACTTTTTTGGAAGTGTCAGCGATATCATTTTGTCACTTCATATGAGGCCAAGCCAATTTTTGGACCACCTTTTACTCTATTTATTCTTATTTTAAGAATAATAAAATACTCTATTCGACTTTGTTCAGGAAAAAAGATAAAATTTGACAGAAAATTGAGTGAGTTTTAATTACTTTTTCTTTGATTTGTAAGCAAAATTTTAAAATTAAAACAAAGAGTCATTTTTGAGTGAGGACATGATTCAGAGGCTTCATGATTTTGAAGAAAATTGCGTCTACGAGTACACTTGTGATTCTGAACAATCGATCAAAAACCAAATGGAAGAAAAAATCAATCATACCAAAAATCAGTTAGTATTTGTTGATTTATGTTTATACCAAATATGAAAAAATTTAACTTTTGTATGTAAAATAAATTTGTCCAAAATATTAAAGTAAAAAGACGATTTTTTGAAAGAAAAATTAATCTTTTTAAACTTCTTTTATTTACGTAAATTTAGTTTACATACGTAAAATTAGATAACTTAATCTCTTTTTTTTTGAAATTGTTGTAAAAACAAAAAGCGGAACACCAGAGTAATTAAAGAATGAATTTAATTAATTCTATTATTTGAAGAATTTTGGTTTTTACAATTTTTTTAAAAGATTTTAGTGAAATGAAATTAAAATATAAAAATAAAACTAAATCGATTGTTTATGTGAACTTGAATGGTAAAATTTTTAGGTCCTCGAACTCTTATAAAGTTCACCAAATTCTAAACGATCTAAAACTTTCTTTTTTTTTAACAATTACCTCTTGAGTTGCCTTCGGAAACCCTCGAATTTGGCATTAGTTTAAGTTAAATTTTTTAATTGATTTCATAAAATCCTTCTTTTTCATTATCATTATTAAGAATCATCATTTATCTGCCACGATGATAAATTGAATTTTTTTTTAATTCCTAAAAAATTTTTTATTAATTTTTTAAGTTTTTAAATTGATCAATACTTAAACTCTGGTCATTACTTGTTTCAATTTATCTTTTTTCATTTTAGTTAATTTTTTTAATGTGTAAGAGCTTTAGCTCGTAACAGATGAAATAATAAATAAATAAGCAATTTTTTAAAGCTTCTTGAATGTTTGTGATCAGTGTGGTCACATAAAAGGAACATCTTTTCTTTTTATTTTTTCTTATATTCGCTCCATGTGGAGCATAGGATCGTTAATTTTGATTTCCATTTAAGTCGATCCTTTGCCTTTACCAATCCTTCTTCCCATGTCATGCTCATTCCGATTTTTGACCTCTAAGTAATTGATGTTCGTCTTACCCTCTGTTACCTTTTAGGTGTCCATCTGTTTGGTATATGTATTCCTTTCATTTTAAATAAATGTTGAGGCCATCGCAGTCTTTCAATCTTGATGCATTGACTCATTCGTTTGAAGTTTGTTCTTTGGTATAGTTTGAGAATGTGTCAGACCAATGTATTCGGAGAATCCCACCTAGGCTTCTAGTGTGAATGGTGTTCAGGCATTTTTCTATTTGTCTCAGAAATCTCCCAAAATTCGCTTTCGTCCATCAATTTAAGTTTCGCTATAGTATTGAACAGTCAAAGCTTCGTTTTTTTGCTGTAGCTGACCGACTTCCACAGTGGTCGTAGTCTAGCAAAAGCACCTTTTATCAATAATATCTTACTTTCATAAAATCAAAGACTCTTGGTTAATTATTTAAAGACTAAAAGACGATTGACACTTTGTATTTAGTTTTTAAAAAATATAGATAATTATTTCAGGATTGTCTCTAAGGAAGTTAAAGCCACCCTCAAACCTCAACTTTTATTACTTAAACTCAAGTTTTTTAATTTTTTTTTCAAAAATAATAGTTCCTAAATGGAGAATTAATCAACTCTAATTTGGTAAATTTTTGGTATGTATTCTTCGGCTGCTCATAACTTCCTTAGAGACAATCCTGAAATAATTATCTATATTTTTTAAAAACTAAATACAAAGTGTCAATCGTCTTTTAGTCTTTAAATAATTAACCAAGAGTCTATGATTTGTTGAAAGTCAAGTAAATGAAATCTAAAAACTACATAAATATAATAGTCATTTCAATTAACCATCAAAGAGAATAGATATTAGGATTTAGACTAGGAAGAAGATGCAATCGACCAGATATTTACTCTAAGCAACATCATTGTTCAAATTTTGCAAAGAAACAGTCCATTTTTCGTAGATTTCACTGAATTCAAGAAAGCCTTTGATAAAAAACACCTTGAGAAACCTTGTGGGCTACATCAAGATCTTATGGCCTGCCACGGAAGAAAGTTAACTTTAATGTTTACTTAAAGACAGTCCTAAAAGAATTATCAACAAACCAAATGATTCGCTTTTTTCTTTATAAATTGATGTATAGAGTTAATTACAAATTAAAATTAAAGATTATTTTATATTAAAAAGTTTTAAATTTTTTCAACTAGTTTTTAACATTTCAATTTATTAAGAGTTGAGAGTATAAGTGCTCGAATCGATGATATATTTTTCAAGGAAAACATGACCAAGCTCTCATTATATAAAGTTGAACTACGGCTACAAAAACTAGAGGAATTTGCTTATGAAACCATGGAAAAGATCAATGTCATAGCTAATTCCTTGAGTTCGAAAAATTCCGAACATTACGATCTTCTTAATACTAGTCAATACAGTTTGCTTAACAGAAGCCGGCGCCGAAACATTACCGTATGTGAGTCATTCGACCGTTCCCATCTGCATCCTATCAGTTCTGTTCCAGCTAGAATGTCTCGTTCGCCTGTGAACAACACAAAATATATGAAAAGCATATCAAATGTAGAAAATGGTCCAAAAAATAAAAATAGTTCCGTTGAGAAAAAAAGCGAATTGGAAGACATATTTAATGCCGAAGAACGGCGCAAAAAATTCAGCGAGTCAACCCATTCCGATGGCAAAGACTCAGAATTAACTGAGGCAAGCAAAGCTCAAGTCGATTTAAAATCAAGTTTAGAAGAAGAATATTTGAAGAAACAATCAGGCCTTAAAAAAAGTAATAATCTTTCAGAATCCTCATTAGATTCAGTTAATAGGGCTGATAATTTAGGAGACACTACAAAAGAAAGTGACTCCAACACTTCTGATGATGATGATGATGAGCCAGGCAAAATATTAAAAAGCATCTACACATCTAAATCAGATGGCAAACAGGAACAAAATTCTTGCGAAATTCAGGCTGGTCTTGACCAATATACACTTCACCCGTTTGTTTATCTCCATCCAGTCATTAAACCGCCTCTAGCAGAATATACATCCATTACCGACTGTATAGACACGAGTAATATCGATAGACCTCCATCACCATCGATTCTGAATAAATCTGGAGTTTTGAAGCTTAATGAATCGGCAAACAAATTTAATAATGTCAAAATGGCAAATTTAAATGATTATTGTTCAAATGATACTGCCCGTAGTGCTGTAGCCAGACAAGAGTCCGAGATATTGAGATTGGCAGAAGAAAGCCAACATGTTATAATCAGCCAAATGCTTAATCAAATTGTTAAAACTGACGAGTCAGGTTCACAAAAATCCAGAGACGATGATAGACACTCTCCGATTTTTAATTTAGAAGGTGAAAAATCACCTCAGCAAATACCCAGTCCGACTAATAATAAAAAACCTCCGTTTATAACTTTTAATACTGGTTCAGACATTGAAGAAGAAGTCACAATGGATTCTGCTAAAAACTCTAAACTTGTTGTAAATGAAGAAGATGAGACTGGAAAGCTACCAAGTTTTAAAAATAACAAATATTTTACCAGCTTACAAAAACCATTCAAAAAAACAAACTTTAAACAAAGTTCTATTCCATTGAGTATGCTTGACCGAAATTCGAGCCAAATTTTCTACGCCCAATCTCAAGCAAATGTCCTTTGTTCAAATGAAAGCGAACGTGAAGAAGAAAATAACGTCAAAGATTGATTTAATCAAAGATGTTTGAAATTTTAAGCTTTTTTTATTGTTTTTTAATTTTGTTAATTAAATATTTTGAGTTTTGACTAGATTTTCTTTCAGGCACTCGTCAATTGTTAAATGCAATACCAAATTATTCTATTTATTGTTTACTAATTTTTGTATTCCGGTGCCAACAAAATATTTTTATTATGAGACTTAAAAATTTCTTATCTAATTGTAAACTTAAGGATTAAATCAAAATTTCAAAGTTCTAGGCATTTATCGGGTGATAACAAGTTCAAAAAATATAAATTAAACATTTTTTTTTCTAATTGTCTAAGAAAATTTTAGATTTAAAGCATACTGATTTTGAATTCGAAACTGAATTCGGGATCTTTCTCAATGGAAGAATGATATTCAGGCAATTAGAAATAAAATTGTAAATTCATTTTTTTCATGGAAAGAATTATCAAACCTTGATATCTCAAAATTATTAATTGAATTATTCTGTATTTTTAACAATCATTTTTGCTTGCATCAAATTAGATCATTATTTTATTTTAAATAATATTAATTTAAATATATGTTTTTATTTAAACAAAAAAAAAATTTTAACTTAATTATTATCCTTAGCTTCTAATTAGGCTAATTTTATCTTGGTAAGAATTTTAAAATAAAGCTTTAAAATCAGTCAGAATAATTTAAGAAATATGAGTTGCAAGCCTTTGTCGAGCTTAAAAATTCCTAGAAATATACTGGACAAACTGCATCATCATTCGATATACAAAATTCAAGTGTTTACTTTAATAAAATTAAATCAAATAAAAATAATTAATTAAATATTAGGATTTAATCACAAAAGCTCCCATGGAACTAGTCAAACTTTTGAGTATTCCATTGCAAAAAGTTCAATTAATTTTTGATACATGCTTCGAAAATCTGATGTTTGATCCTACCAATGTATTTTTATGTAAATATGATATTTTTCGATAATAAATTTTTTAGGCTCTAGATTTGATAAAAAAAAGTCCATTAAAGGAAAAATTGCTAAACGACCATTTTGATAGATTAATTTTCGAAATCGGAATTTTGAGAAGAGGTCTCCTAAGTGAAGTATGCGGACCTCCCGGAGTAGGCAAAACACAACTTTTGACTCAGTTATGTATTACAAATAGTCTAATCTATCCTGAATCGAGCATTATCTACATCGATACAGAGAACAATTTTAGCTCTAAAAGGTTAACCAAATTCCTATTAAAAAAAATTTCCACTTTTAAAAATTTTTAGACTTTTGGAAATAGCAAGTGAAAAATTTTTAAACAAAGAAAAATCCGAGGAAGATTTGATTAAAATGACAAAAAATATTTTTGTTTTTAAAAAATTCACAATATCGGAATTCGAAGAACTGTAAGTTGTCAGCATCGCTAATAAACCGATCTAAATTTTTTAAAAGCTTAAGATTTCTTGAATGTGAAGTAATAACTAGAAATGCTAGTCTATTAATTATCGATTCACTGGCCTCTATAGTGAGAAGAGAGTATACCGGCAATGATTCTTCAATTTTGCATGAAAGATCATTGTTTTTATCAAAATGCTCATCTAAATTAAAGACCATTGCAGAATATTTGGAAGTGTCTGTAAGATTTTTTATTAAGATTTAAAACTTATGTCTAATTGAAATTTTCAAAGGTAGTTCTTTCAAATCAAATTATTTCCGTTTCAAATAAACCTCTAGGAAATAATGAAAACAGCTCAAAACGTATAAAAAAGTCAAAAATAATATGCTTTTAATATTTTTTGAAATTAAAGCTGCAATTATAGAGGATTGTTCGGTAATTCCTGCACTAGGTTTTTCATGGTCCCATTTTGTAAACATTAGACTAGTATTACAATTTGTTGACGACACAAAGAGAGAAGTAAAACTATTAATTTTTTTATTATAAATTTTACTCACTGTAATTTGTTTAAGCTTTTGGTGATCAAGTCTCCTATGAAGCCTTTTACTAAATATGTTTGTTATATAGATTCATGTGAAGGAATAACAATTATAGGTAGAGTATTAGCAAAAAAAAATATATTTTTGATTTCAAATTTTAATATTTTTAGATTCGTTTGAATCATTTGATGGACAGAACCCTTACGATATTAAAATAAGAACAAAACCTTATTCAACTTAATATAAAATCTCTTAAAATTTCTTTTTTTATTATTTTTGGTGAAATTTTTAAAAATAATTAAATAGAAAATTAAAAAATAGAAATTAATCTTTTAAAAATGAAAAAGGTCTAATTATTTTTGTTTAATTAATAGATTAATAGAATATATATTTTTAAGTTTTCGATCTTAAAATAGTAAATGCTCACGCTTTGTTTGTAAGTCAATTTTTTCATATCCATTTCTTTAATTGAATTGAATTTTTCACTTTACTAAGCACCAAATGAAAACAAGATTTACTAAATTGTCGATTTTGCCAGGCTAGTACGTCACAATTTATTTTATTTAATTTTATATTTAAAATTTAATTAACTCCCATAGGGCAAATATGTCACTAATTATAAAATTCCATCGAATTTTCAAGTATAAAAAAATAAAATCTACAATTATTTAGAAAATCATACCGTGAAAACTTACATATAAACCCGGGTTTGTAGTCGAAAATCGGTCTTCCCCAATTCCCTAAAATTAATGATATAAGCCCATTTAATATCAAGAATTATTAAATTATAACCACGGGTTTATAAAATAATAAAATTATAAAGCTTATAAAAGAAAAATCAATTTTAATATATAAGCCCAGAGCGTGACTTTTTTTCTAAAGATTACCACCGCCAATTAAGACATTTTATCATAAATCATGAATTCATTGATGACGTTGTTCCAGATGAATCGACGAATGTTGATGGCTTCAATGAAAGTGATGATTGTTTGCTTGAAGAAGGTGATACAAAGTATGGACGAAAGCTTTGGTAGCGATGATGAGGAAGAGATTTAAAAACTTATAGATTTTCAAATTTAATTTAAATATTGTTTTTGTATAACAAAATATAACAAATTACTCCAACAATTAGATTACCTTAATTTTACCTGTAGTAGTAGTAGTATCTGAAGTAAAGATTTTTCTATCTACACTAACGCTCGAAAGCGTTAAGCTTCATAAAATAAGGCTATGGCAGAATTTGCTTTTCACCATTCCAAAAACTTCATTGTCAATGACTGCTTGGAAGCTATTTGTTGTTTGCGCACTATTTACTGTTAGCATTAACTGATAAGCTGTCCCATAGTTTTACTCAGCGAGTGTCAAGAAATTATATCTTAAGGAGTCTCTGGATTTATTTATCGGACTAATCTATTGTCATGTGATCTTCTTAGGTTTTTTACACCACAAGCAAAATTGATACCATTTGTTAACGATACTTTTTTCAAAACCTTTTAAAATTTTGTATATTTGAATTAAGTCTCCCATTAAACGACGATTTTCAAGTTTCATTATATTTAAGTATTTCAATCTGTTCTAGTAGAATCGATCAGTTTTGTCGCTCTTTTTTGCACATTTTCAATAATTATAATGTCTTTTTTAATTACGGACTCCAAGTGATGTAAAGAGAAGTCTTAATGATTCTAGATTAAGGTTCTTAAAAGAATTTCTTATTTGACCCAATTTTCGGTTAGCTATCATAGCTGCTACAGGACATTGTTTATTCCATTTCAGATCATTTGTAATAAAAATACCTAAATCCCTTTCTTATGTTAACTCCTCTAGGAAATGAGACATATTCGGTTTTATAATAAGTATTTGGCTTTTTCTTTTCTCTTTCCTAGATACTTTGCTTTACATCCGTTCATGTTTAGATTTGTTGACCCATTTTACTGTCCATTCCATTAGGAGATCGAATTCTTTCTGAAGTTCTAATGATTCTACGTTCGAGAATTCGTAGAGACCAATTCATTTTAAGTCTTCAGCATACCCAAGACAGAAACTGCTGAAGCTCTCAAGGAGATCATTGATATAAATTATACATATGATTGGACCATGTTAGGATCCTTTTGGTACTCCGCTTGTAACTACCTCCCAATTGGATGCATCATTACTTAAAACAACTCTTTGTGCCCACTCAATTAAAAACGACTCAATCCAGCTTAGAAGTTTACTATTTATACCATATGATTCAAGTTTTAATATCAATTTTCCATGAGGAACTTAATCAAAAGCCTTTGAGAAGTAAGTATACACAATGTCATCATTTTTGCCTTTTTCATATTCAAAAATTACTTTATCAATGTACTCTAATAGGTTTGTTGCACATGATCTGTAAAAAAGAAACCGATGCTGTTTTTTAGATATTAAATTGTATTCTAGCAAATAGTTCATTATCTCATACCTCAGCATTCTTACCATTACCTTGCCGACTATTGAAGTTAGTGAAACCGGTCTAATTTTTAATTTCCATTTTTGATCCACTTTTATGTTTGGGAGATACATTGTTTTCTTCCATAATTTTGGATGTTCACCATCATAAAATTTATAAATATTAATGAAAGTGACCATGAGATTTCTTTATAGCAATTTTTAAGGAGCAATGGATGCATTCTATCCGGTCCAAGAGATTTTTCAGGATTTAAGGAGGACAAATATCCCTCAATTTTGTCTGACTTAAAGATGACGTCGGGGTTAAATCTCAGCAATCTGACTGTTCTTTTAGGAAATGATTACTTTTAGCTTAGAAGTTAGAAGATTAAGGTTCAAAACTTAATAACTTATAGATTTTCAAATTTATCAGATTGAAAATATAAAATGTTTTTTGGCATTTTATATTTTCAATCTTAAAATCAACTTTTAAAATAAATCTTACTGAGTTGTAACAGCGAAAGATATAACAAATATAACGATTATCAGCAAAAAAAATTAAGGGAGTCTTGAAATTTGTCGCCTTGAATCTATACCAGAGCTTGTTTTCTTGTTTAACTATGTGCTTGATTTCAGTGTTAAGCCACCTCGGCCTTGTTCTGTTTTTTATTAAGCTTTTATTTGGAGAATTGCGCAATAATATCCAATTTAATTCGTCTGTAAATAAATCATACATTTGACTTGCGTCCATATTTTCAAAAATTTTAGCCCACTCTTGATTAGCCAACTCATTTTTTATGCTAAAGAAATTTGCTTTGAAATGATTTAGATTTTTTGATGAGTACTCAGTTTTTTTCGCGTTCGAGCATAATTTGAAAATCCATGTTAGCACCATATGTCCTTGTTTTACATGAACGAGTGGTGGATTTGTTTTTATATAGGCAATTCGCTCTTTGGATTCTGTTATAAGAAGATCTAGGGTATTTTTGCAAGGTTTTTCATTATTAATAAAGGTCGAAAAATTGACAATTTGAGCAAAGAAAACATCCTTTAGTGTTTCTATCATCCCCATCTCTGCTGAAGTAAGATCCTTAATATTGGTAAAAGGTAAACAATCTTCATCCCAACTAACATTTAGGAGAATGTTAGTTGCTGAGTGGTTTTTTCTGTGTACCAAGTCTCACTAAAACACATAACGTCCGGAAAATTTTCTACAATGTAACACATCAATTCCAGGATTTTATTAGTAAGTGATGTTTGATTTGAGTAAAGAAAAGTAAGATTGTTCGGATTATCTACTTTAGCATCAATATTAACAACTTTGGTTTTTTGGATTTTATTAGCCCATGTTTTTAGTCTTTTAAATTATCTTAATATCTCTGGATTAATTATGATTTTTCCAAAAAAAAAACACAAATTAAGCCCCCTTTAGAAAAACCATAAGCATATTTTTTGCACATTGTTCCTGTTGGTAGTATGTAAGGTTTTACGGTTAACTTTTTATTTTTAAAATTTATAAAATTTTATTTAAATTTATAATGAAGAAAGGCTAGATTTAAGTTTTAAAGAAAGGTTTTAAATTAGTTATAGACACCAAATTAAAATTTTTAATTGATAGAACTTTCGGAAATAATTTATTCACGAATTTGAATTTTAGTGATGATTTTTTTTAATAAATTGTTAGAAATTAAGTCACAAAATTTTCTCGTTTAAAATTAATTTTCTTCGGTTTTTTGGCAAGATCCTTTTTTGGTAGAATTGATAAATTCATCAAGTTTTTTTTCCAAAGTATCCAATCTTAGATAATTGAATTATTAAGGGAAAAAATTTACAAAAATACTTTTCTGAATTTGATTTTGTCAGATATTCGCAGCTGTCCATTTCTAAACAATTTTTGTGTCTCAAATATTCTTCTGCAAATTTTTTTTCCAAAAAAAGTTCTTTTTCAATCTCTTTGTCGTTTTTTTTCTCATTTCGCTGTTTAATTTTTCCAATCATGGAAGTTAAAAAGGCAAACACACTAAATGGAGGAGGAAACACCGAAGAATCGTAATACTCAAAAACTAGTTTATATCTCTGAAATTTCCTTTAAAAAATTATTTTTATTATTACATTTGTTGAAAAGAATTTTTACCAAATTTGATCTGTTTTAGCTTGAACATCATTGTAAGTTGAACTAAAAGTAAACTAATAAAAATTTCTATAAAATATAAAAGATAACCGGTTTACCTGAACATAGCTATTAAAAGATTAATGAGTAAAACATTGGCAGCAATCATATAAATCATTAATGCAAAAAAACTATAATATTTTCCAAAAATATCCGGGCAATTTATACATTCGTCATCAGTTATTTCTTCAAGAATTTTCATTTCACCATAAATAGGCCAATATGCTTTGTTTATCATTTTAAAAATTAATTCAGTATCGAATTTATTTCCTGGAAACATAGTTGCTCTAAATATTGAAAAATAATTGTTAATCTTAAAATCAACTTTTAAAATAAATCTTACTGAGTTGTAACAGCGAAAGATATAACAAATATAACGATTATCAGCAAAAAAAATAAAAGATCATATATCTTGATTTCGTAAATAAATTAAAAATAAATCATTGTATTATTTTCATTTACCATCTTTTGAATCATCACTAATTTTGGACCTAATGATTTAAAAACAATAGCTACATGAAGTAATCTCATGTACCAAATAGACAAATCTAGTGCATAAACTATTCTGAAAAATTTTTAGCAAACTTCTGAAAAATTAATCAATTTACTACCTTGCTGTTTTAAAAATATTCTCATTAGTATAAAAAGATATAGTTCGGAGACTAAGTCCCAAAATAAAAACAATGCATCCCAAAAAATCAATATAGTTCCATCGATCATTAAAGTATTTGGAAAATTTGTTCTTAAAATTTCTGTCTTCTTCATTAAAGATAAACTAAAATAAAATAATTTTTTAAATTTTATTTAATAAAATTTTATTTGGAAGATCGTTTACTTGTCGTGATTCTTCAATTAAATACATTAATACCCAAAAAATTATCAGATATTCTGAAAATGCTAGATTTTTGTGCTGTTTAGTTTCAGTAAATTGGCTTGAATTTCCAGCAATGTTGACAGATAATTCAAATTTGGTTTCGTAATATTCAAAATCACAAAGCAACATGTAACTGAAGAAAGACAAAAATATTGAATAAAATAAAGTCTCATAAATAAAATGGACTCTGGGTGAGTCAATGAAATATCTGTATCGCCTCCAGTAAATTTCTAGTGCAGAGGGCCTGGAATTTTCATCAGGCATATGGACAACTTTTATTTGAAATTCTTGATTGTCATCTTCTTGAAAAATTTTTTCATTTGCATATTCCTCTTCATTTTCCTGGCTTTCGGAATCAGAATGACTAATCGTATTCTTAAAATTGTAAATTTTTTTTTTAAAACACCAAAGACTTGTCTCGTTTGTGTCCATATAAATTTCACCATTCATAAAGTATTCCTTCAGGACATTTCTTTAAATTTAAACAAAATTGTTAGTAATAAATTATTAGAAGCCGTCCGCATATTCTAGCTTGATTGATATTTTTGAGCATGTAACTTATTTAATTTATTCATTAAAATAATAAAATAAAATATTAACTTAGTAAACTCTCTTTAATTTAAAAAATAAAGTGAAACTTTTATTTGGACAAATCTTTATCTTTTATTTTGCATTACGAATTTCCATACAAAAATTGCAATTCAAAATTTGATTTCGTAATAAAAATATGGATTTCGTACATTAGTTTTCAAAGGGTGAAATAAAAAATGTTTCACATAACAGTCCAGTTTAAAGTAAAAAAATGGCTGTCCTTATATTAGAACATGCCAATAAATTTTAACCAAATTGTATATTAATTTAGAATTGAGAAATAAAATTTTTAAAATTATAGCCACCTTATTCAAATTTAAACAATTGTCTTCTGGTTAAGAATTAACGCATCGAGATACGATAATTAGGAACATAAAGCTTAATTATTAGAGTCTTTCATGCCATTCCCAATAAAATGCATTCGAGATACCTAGGAAGAGGCAGCAAAATTTTTTTTTAAAAGACTAAAAGTCTGGAACCAGGATTCTTCTTTGGCAAATAATTTTTTCTTAGCAAAGATATAGAGCTTGCTACTGTTGATTCCTTCAAAAAGCTTTCCTAGGAAGCTAGTAACACTAAAAGGTCGATAGTTATTTGGGTCGTAAGGGAATTCTTTCTTTATTTAGTAACAATGATATTTTTGAAGGACATGAGTTTATTTAAACGGATTAGTATCTGATTCTGAATACCTTCAAAACCTTCTGCTGAATAATTCATGATTTTTTGCCTTTCTTCTATCCTTAATAATGAGTAATTTTGGCGCAACATTAAAATATGAACTTACGCTTTCTTGAATTGAAGCTTTGGTCATCTTTCGAACAGAAAAATATAGTAAGAAAAAAAGTTTCAAACTTTTGGTTTTTAATTATTTTGAAAAGAGAAAAAAGAAATTGTAAACAACCCTTCTCTACTTTTGGCATTTACTTTTAGAACATTAAAATGAAAGTACAGTATACCCTCGCAAATAAGTGCCCCCTAAGACCCCCTATTAAAAAGCTTGCCAAAAGTGGCTTAGTTCCATCTATGTTCCTTCCTTGTTAAGCATGCTTAGATCGTTATAAAATATTTTATTTGAAGAAGAGTTTATATCATCTAAGGGCATTAATTCTTCAGTAAAGACTTAATTTTGGGGGCGCTTATTTGCAAGGGTATACGGTAATTAATTTCCGCTCTCATTTCTTTCCTTATTACAATTTGACTTTTCTGCTACATACTTTCTGCTACTTTTTAGCGTTTTCAAACATGGTGCACTCGAAATAATTCCCATTCATTCAAATTTATGACAAATTTCTTTATTATCTATTCCAAAATATTAATCAAATAAATGATATTAAATTTTTTTACAAATTCAAGCGGATGAGAAATTTTTTTTAGAATAAACTAGCTTCCAAAAAAAATTTCACACACTTTTTTGATCTTAACTTTTTTTAACAAGATCGCGTATTTTGGGATTTTTGTTCACATTGTAATATTGCACTCTTAAGAATTCTCATCAAAGATATCCCAAAAACGATAAAAAAAAAAACATAAATTAAAAATTAAGAATTCATTTTTATTTAAAATGATTTCTATTCAAAAGCAAAGTCAAGCGAATATAAGCCAAATTTAAAAAACTTAATAATTTAAGTTTTCATTAAGCTTTTTTAAATTTCTTACTTTCTAGAATAGTTTATACGATTCCTTTAATGTTAAAAGCGTTGGTTAGTTAAATTTCTAAAACAAAATGTTGGCTTACGCAATTTTTATCCTTTTATTATGTGAAATATTCAAATCCTGAAAAGTGTTTTCATAATTTGGCTAAAATTTAAATTTACAAACTTCAAATGAAAAATGAAAATAAATTTACTGGTCTTGGTACGAGAGATTTTGCTCGGAACAGTAAAAATGGTGCTAACAAACCCAAAGAAAACAAACTCAAACCAAACTTTAAATATCTATTTTATTTTCTTCTAGAATAACCTGGATAATTTACACACATTTAAAGATGCTTTAAATCCATTGCTTATTTCTATCCTTCCATGCCAAATTTCAGTGAGAAGATTTTGAACAGTCGGCAATGAAATAAACTCAAGACAGTTTGCTTCAACTGCAAGTCGAAGGCAATCGAGATTGTAATAAGGAATTTTTTGTAATAAAATTATCCCGTTGATTAAATCATCGGATAAATTATCAAATATTTTCAATACTCCACAGGCCATTTCTTCAAAATTACTAATTAAAAAAATTAATTTGTATTCAATAATAAATTTCTAAATTGTACTCAGCATTTTTGTTGAGTTCCTCTCTAAAGTCTCCCAAATGCTTTGACATTGATTTGAATAATTTTGAGGCAAATAAAGCTGTGCTTATTTGATGCTTAATTAAAGAAGTAATTAAAAAAAAAATTTTATTTTTCAATATCGATTTGTTCACTTCTCCCAGTTGCCAGAATATTTTGGCAATATCAATTCTGTTCATTAGAATAGCCCAGACAAAAAGATTTTTTTCCGGATACAAAACTTCGGTCGAAAATTTCTCTCTATCCATTTGCTTGCACCAGACATCGCTTGTGTCTTTTTTATTAGCGTTTTTCTAAGGAAAAAAAGTCAACATGAAAAAAATCTGGCGAAAAAGATATTTACCAAAAAAACAATTATTTGATCCAAATTCAAATGTTTGCCCACATTTTTGAGAAAATTAGGCTTAAAATCTTCGAAAAGTAGGTCTTCCAAGAATTTACACACTCCTTCGAATGTAATTACTGGAACATTTTTAAAAGGTAAATATTTTCTTTTGTACAATTGCAGCAAAGGAGATTTTTTTGCCAATTGATGAATCTTTAAAAAAAAATGAAATTTAAAGTAAAAAAAAATAGAATTACCTTATGGGAATTGTAGAGAAACAGCAAGCGCTTTACAGTTAGAAATGATTTTAAATCAAGACCATTATCAAGCAATAGTTTGACAAAATTTGGTTTATTTTGAATCAAAGCCATTTCCATTAAAATAGCTAATTGTTCTGGTTTAAACTCTTCTTCACCTGTAAAAATATAGGCTTCGGCGATGTCGTCACGGTTCCATTGCAAAGCAAGTTTTAAATTTTCAAAATATTGATTTTTATTCACTTTAAAAATAAAAATTAAAAAAGATCTTAAAAAAAAATAGCAATTTATTATTACAATTCAAAAATGCTCTTAAAATTGTCATTTCGATGTTTTGTTCATGTTCTAAATTAAACACATTAATGTATTCTTTATGTTCGAGGATGTTTTTCAGACAATGCATAGCTTTTCGAATCTCATCTTCATATTGATCAGAAAATTTAAATTTGTCAAGAATGTTCGACTCAATCAAAAAAATTTTCAATTCATTGTCACTTTAGTGAATATTTTTTTAAGAGAATTTTCAAGATTAATTATTTAATTAGTAACCTAGCTTTTGAATTGTAAGCTTTCGCGATCAAATCAGCACAACCTTTGCTCTCCTGTTAAAAAAATTAAAATTTAATTTAATTTTAAACAGTTCAATTTTTACAGCTATGATAAGAATAGGTATTAATTGTTTAACTGTCTTTTGAACAGTTAATAAAGTGTTAAGGCCTCCTTGTACTACAATTAGTATCATAGGAACTTTAAATTCATCTTCTGGTTCTGTTGGAATGCTCTCTTTCCTTCTTTTAAAATTTTTACAATCTTTTCCTTTTCTAAGTTCTGTTTCAAGTTTTGCCCTAAAATCAATTTCTCGTCCAAAAGAACCAACAGACCCGTCGTCAACTAAAATGAAGTGATTATGATTCGGATCCAAGTAAACATCTGCATTCGAATCTAAAGTTGATCTTCGGAGCAATAATCGATTCTCATCAGGATCGTTCTTGCATTTTTTGACATAAAACAATTCTTTCTTTTTTTTTAAATACTTAATTAGTTAAATAAAAATTTAGATAAATTATATTAAATAACTTCATCATCTTGATCAATTAAATTATTTCTATTGACCGTTAAGCCTTTTAAGAGTTGTTTCTTAAAAATTAAAAATCAAAATTTTGATTTAAATACAAAATCAAAAATTTTTCATACTTTTATAATCATTTGATCCCGCATAGCGATTTTGCCCCATGTAGCGATTCCCAGAACCACAATTTTCGAGCTGTGATTTTTGTGAAATTCTTCAGACACTGCCTCACCCACTAAACGCATTACTCCAGTATTAGTTCCACCAGTTACAATCCAAGCACCTGTTGTTCCAGCAACCTTAACTAATCCACGCTTGAAGGCCCTCTTCATTAGATTTGGAATGTTGAATTTTTGAGCCCCTCCTGTTATACTCAAAATTAATTGCGGTCTTTGTAAATTCCATCCTTCAGAGCTGTAAAGATACTTAAGCATATCAATTGGGTTGGTTTCAATTTCAACTCGAATATACTAAAAATTTTTGGTAAAATTAAAAAAATAACTCTTCAAAAAGTTTTACTTTTGCACTTTTGGAATACGAACCCGGAAAATTTAGGATTCCGTATGCATCAGTGGTAGACAAAACTGTACAGTCTTTATAATTCCATTTAAAATTAGGATCTTCAACTATTTCGTAATGATTTCCACTGGTTCTCTTACATCCAGCACACAATTTAGTTCTAAGAAATGAAAAAAATTCTAGCATACAAAAAAAAATTATATAAAAATACCTCGGATTGTTGACATAACGAATGCATTCACGTTTCTTGAAATAAGTTGGATACAATGGTGAATTGGAAGAAGAGGTTCCGCTAAGATTTAAACCAGAATCATTTTTTTTATTTTTTAGAAGCATTTTTCTCATTTTTCGTTTTTTTTTCCTAATTTGTACTTTATTGTTTAGATGAGTTAATCTTTGTTAAAAGAACAAATTTCTTAGGTTAAGATTCAAATTCTAATTAATTAGGTAACATATTTTACATTAGTTTAATTTAATTTTTTAAAGTCTGAAATTACTAATAGAAATATTATGATGAATAAAATTCAAAATAAAAAAGATAAGAATTTTTTAAATAAGTTTTCAAAAATTTGCTGTAGATAAAAAAATTTTTGCGGCCCTAAAAACTAAAGCGTGTAAATTTTCTAATGATATTTTTAAAAAAGTCCTCTCTTAAATAAAAATTTGAGTGTTTTCATCATTTCGATCATGCGTCTAAGGAATAAAAAGTTTTGTCTCAGTTTATTACCTTAAATTTTAAATAAACACTTGAAAGATCTAAATTACATTGTCAAAATTTTATTATATAAATTAAAAGGAGTTAATTTTTTTTGGAGGATTTCATTAAACAAATATTGAAATGAAATAAAAAAAGAAATTAAAATATAGCATTTTTATTGTTAAAAAATAAATGTTATTTAAATAAGATTAAAGATATTTTTAATTAAAATAATTTCTTATTTTTAAAAAGAATCAATTAACAAATTTTAAATTAACCAAATTTTATTTTAGCATTCTGCCTGAGTTGACATTTTGTATAAATGGTGCTTTTTTTTTGTCCGGATCCAATTCACCCATAATCCAGTTGATTGCCACGCATAGCTTAAATTATGTAATTAGTAATTTTTTCTTTTTCATTACTTTTTAATAAAAAAAGATGTTAAAATTTTTTGATTCATTTGAAATGTGAGAATCGATAAAATTAAATTTTTGAAAATTTTGAACTTGTCAACTTGAGGGTTCGATGATAAAACAATCGATTTATATCGGACTAATTATTCTTAATTGAAAAGATAATAAAATTCTCACTAACTTTTTTTATAAATAACAACATCTTATTTTTTTTATTAAATCTTGCACTAATTTTTTCAAGTATATTAATAATTAAAAATATTTTTTATTTTTTGAGAAAGCGTTTTGAAAAAAAAGAATTAATTACCTGATTAGACTCCTTAAATCGGGTTTCGATTACTTCGTTCAACTTTTGTTCCAGTGTTTCAAGTCTTAAATTAAACAAATAATTCTAAACAAAGTTACATTTATCAATTAATATCACTTTTCAATATTCCATTTCAATCTCGACTCAGTTGTTTCTCTTAATCTAAATTTTTCCTTGCGTATATATTCTTCTGCATACTTTCTTTCTCTATCGAGCAAAATATCTACATCATCTTTGACTGAATGTTCACTTTTTTCATTATTGTGTTTTTCTTTTGTTTTTTTTCGGCTTTTTACATATTGAATAAATGAGATAAAGTATGCCAAGAAATTAAGTGGCGGAGGAAAAATCGGAGAATCATAAAACTCAAAAACAAGCCTATAGCGCTGAAACTTCCATATTTCATCAGTTTTGTCTTGAACATCCTCGAATGTGGAGCTAAAATAATTATTATTGTTTTAAAAAAATAATTATATAATCAAAAGAAAATCTACCTAAACATAGCAATGAGAAGATTGATTAAAAGAACATTAGCAATGATCATATAGACCATCAATGCGACATAACTAAACGCAATTCCACTTGTTTCCGGACACAACACACTTGGATCATCAGATGGACACTCTTCTAATTCGTCTAGAATTTTCATTTCTCCATAAATAGGCCAATATGCTTTGTTCAAAACACTTCTTAATAGTGACAAATTCAATTCATTTCCGGGATACAAAGTAGCCTGAGTGGTAACTCCAAAAAGACATACAAAAATGGCAATAATGCTTATAAAAAACATGAGATCCCGAACCATTTTCTGTATCATTACTAATTTGGGACCTAGTGATTTAAAGACTACCGAAATGTGCAAGAGCCTAAGGTACCAGATGCAAAGGTCTATGCATAAAATTATTCTAGCAGCTATGAACATTGTTTCGTTTGAATTAAGAGATATGAATCTAAGTGACATTCCAATGTAGAATACTAGACAACCAGATATGTCCAAATAATTCCAATTATTGGCAAAATAGTGCAAAAGCTTGTTTTTTAAAATTTTGGTCTCAGCATCTCCAAAAAAATACTTAATTTAAATTAAATAAATATTCATTGAATTTAGAATAAAATTTAGACAAACTTGTCTTGCTTCTTCAGCCATGAAAGCAATCATCCAATATATTAGAACATACTCAATAAATGAAGGCCTTTTAATTTCCTTGATTATTTTTTTTTCGTAAATTGGTTCAGGTGTAAGCACCGTGCTCATATTACTAATATTGGTTGTAACAGTAGAATTGAAATGAGTGATGGGAATTCCTATTTCAATATTTTCATAATAGGTAAATTCGCATAGGATCATGTAACTGAATAACAATAAAAAAAGAGAAAAACAAAATGCATCATAAACAAAATGGACTCTAGGTGACTTGACAAAATGTTTAAATCTATCCCAATAGGTTGCCAAAATGGGTTTTTTTTTCTTTCGACCTGATTTTCTCAAGCGTTTAATCGATCTATACTCTACTTTATTAATATCATCGAATCGTGCCATTTGTCCATCAATTAATTCATCCCAAGTTTCTTCGTCACTACTACTACTAGTCTCCTCATTTGCACAAAATTTGGGCAGCAAGTTGGCTTCTTTTCTATCCATATTTATTTCATTATTGGTCAAATAGCCTCTTAATAAATTTCTTAAACAAAAAATTATCAAAAAATTTTAAAGGTTATAATCAAAGGATTAATGCAAAACGATATCTAGATTATTTTAACACCCAAAGAATTTAAAGAGTCTTTTTTTACTTTTATTATTTTTCTGATCTCCGTTAAAAGCTTAAGTGGATTGTTATTTTTAGAAAATTATTTTTTTCATTCTAAACGAATTAACCCTAAAAATTTTAAAGAATCCTATTTAGTTGAGGTAAAGACAATTAGAATATTAAAAAGCTAAAATCTGTTCTGTACTTTTAGCACTTTATTATATTCGACCTTGTTCCTACTCGTACTTTCTGTAATTTTCGTACTAAATGGTATTGAAAAAAAGGTTATAATTAATCAATATTTTAAATATAAATTTTAAATTTAACTAATATTTTTCTTACCTCGAGCATACCCGAAAACCTAAACCAAGGCTCCGTCCGGACCCCGTTTAGTTTTTAATATAATAACTAAAATTACCATTAGTTACATAAAGTACAGAAAGGAACAGGTCCTAATAAATCTAAATTATGATAAAGTACAAAAAGCAAAAAAAGGTTGATGATTTTTTAAAATTTTAATCTTATTGTCGATGATTTTGTTTAATTATTTAACTTTTGATTTTTTTTTTAAATAAATGTACAAATTTTTTACATTGCCATGCTTGAAAGAATTCGTCTTTGAGAAAAAATAATTCAGACTCCTGTAGCACATTATGATTGAAAACTTTATCTCAAGAAAATAGTCGGCTCTTTTTGTATGACACAAAGCATTTCCAAAAAATATCCAAGTTTTTATTGACTCTTAAAACCAGAAAACTATGTCACTTAAAAATCAGATGAATGATGATACTAATGATTAAGATGATGTAAAATTCATAGTTTTCTGATCACCAAAAAATTTATTAGAAATTTTTGTACCCTATGTGATCAAAAAACCCATACCGACTCTTTGAATGTCGAAGTTTATTCGAAGAATTATGATTGTATTTTGGGTTAAAAATTCATCAGAATTATTGTTAAATTTTTTCGAAACTTTATAAAATTTTTAAATAATAAGTTAAAAATAAATGTAAAATTTGAATTTTTACAAAAAATCATCTAAATGGAAAATTCTAATTACAAATGTTTATATTTTAAAGGAAATAATAATGTTTAATACTTTTTAATAATCTTTATCGGTGTATTTTCTATTTTAAGTTTTTGAAAGACGGTGCTAAATTTGATTGAAATTTAAGACTTAAGATCCGTTGGGTGTTTTTAGTTAAAAATTAATGAATTAATAAATAGAAAAGATATTTAAACAAAAGCTTACATTCGATTTCCAAAGACAAGCAAATCACTATATAAAAATTCAAAAAGCTCAATTAAAAAGAACACAACAATATTAGTTCTTTAACTTTATCCGAAATTAGATAAAGAAAAAGAACTAAAAACATGAATTAATAAAAAAATTTAAAAATTTTTTTACGTGATATTTTTCTTTTTATTATAAGTGGCCAGTTTTTTCAGAGTGCTTTCTCGATCGCTCTAAATTTTTAAAATGATTATTCAGCTTTATTTTTTAAACAGAACCACTATTTTTTTGTTAACTTCAAAATCATATTTTAAAAGATATTAATTCCAAAATTTTCAAAAAATGATGATTTTTTAAAAAAATTAAAATTTTTACCAAATTGGTTAATTTTTCTCTTCGTTCGAACAAAAGAAATGGTGCCAAAATTCCCAAAGTAAAACAGCTGATTGTAAACTAAAATTGTAAGATAGCAAATTCAATGTTTAACTTAAGACTTATTGTTGAATTTTACTTTAATTGATGCCTTAATTCCTGACTTTTGAGTTAATTTTCCGTACCAAATATCAGTCAATAAATTTTGAACCGAAGATAGAGCAACAAACTTTTGACAGTCAGCTTCGACTGCCATTTGTAAACAGTCTAGATTATAGAAAGGAATTTTTCTTAGCAATATAACACCATTTATCAAATCGTCGGTAGTGGCGTCAAAAATGTTTAAAACTCCAATAGCCATCTCTTCAAAATCACTTTTTGAAAGTGAGATTAAATTTTTTCATGGAATTATTAAATGGTTTTAAAAAATTTACTCAGCATGCTGTCGAATTTCTTTTTCCAGATCTGACAATCGACGAGACATAGATTTCAAAAGATTCGAAGCAAACAATGCACTGCATATTTGATGCTAAATAATATTAAAGTAAGTAATAAATAATTAATAAGTAATTTTATCTTATTTTTAAAGCTAATGTTTACTTCTCCAATTTGCCAAAACAATATGGCGATCTCGATTCTGTTCAGTAATAAAGCCCATAGAAATAAATTCTGTTCAGGATAAAGCACCTCATTTTTTCCAAAATTAAATTCAACTTTTTTTTCAATTTTGTTTAAAATTAAATTTGGATAAAAATATAAATTACCTGTGGAATCTTTTGCGTCAAAATCGCTACTTTCTCTTTTGTTTGCGAAATCCTAAAGTGTATAAATAGAATTTAAAATCAGATTATTTAACTTTGGTATTTGAGTGTGTGATTCATTCATCAGTAATGACTAGATCTAAAATTTTATTACATCTCAATTTTTTAATTTTAAAAAGACTTCTGAATTCATCTTTTGATCATAAAATTTTTTTTACCAAAAATCGTTCCATTTGATTGTAGTCTAAATCAACTGGTAAAAATGCAGGCTCGAAGTCCTCGAATAAGAAATCTTTTAAAAATCTCAGTAATCCTTTAAATGTAATCAAACAACTAGAATGGTCTGGAGAATATTTTTTTTTGTAAAGCTGAAAAAGAGGAGCTTTTTTTGCATCCGAGTGTACCTATTTAAAAAATGAAATATTCGTTTTATTTAAATAATAAAAAAAAATACTTTTTGTGAATTGTAAAGGAAATAAAGTCTTCTAACGGTGAGAAACGATTTAAGGTTAAGACCATTTTCTAACAATAGCTCGACAAATTTAGGTTTATTTTGTACCAACGCCATTTCCATTAAATAAGATAACTGATAGGATTTAAATTCTTCTTCGCCAGTAAAAATATCCGTTTTGGCAATGTCACTGCGGTTCCATTGCAAAGCTAGCTTTAAATTTTCATAATACTTATTTTTTCGAGCTTTATAATTTTGAATAAAATTTTATTAGAAATTTTTATTAAATTGAAACTCACAATTTAAGAATGCCCTCAAAATTGTCAACTCAATATCGGAGCCTCCTTCTTCGCTATCAAGTCTGAATATATTGATTAAATTATCAGACAACTTGCTTATTATATACTTCAGCCTTTCAATGGCTTCTTTTATTTTGATATTGTATTCGGGCTTGCCTTTAAAAATGTCAAACATGGCCGAATCGATTATTAATTTTTCAAAGTGGCTTTCTCTTAAATTTAAAAAATCTAAATTTTGTTCATTATTTAAATAAATCAGAAAAAATAATACTGAGGTTTAACAATCAAACACGCATTAGCAATCAAATCTGCACAACCTTTGCTATCCTTTTAAAATAATTGAATTAAAAAAAAAAGTTTTAGTTTATAAAATTTTACAGCTAGAACCAGAACTGGCACTGTTTGTTTTAGAGATTGCTCAACAGTGATTAAAGTGTTCGGTCCTCCTTGAACAACTATCAATATCATAGGCACTGACTCATTCTTACAATCTTCTTCATCTGATTCTTCGTCATCTTCACTGTATTGAGAAGCAGAATTCGACAAGCAGTGTAGCTTTTTGTTGGTATTTCGTTTGGATTCGTAGTACTTAAGAGATCTTCCTTTTCTCAATTCGGCCTCCAAATGAGCTCTGAATTCAATTTCAACCCCAAATCGGCCATTAGAACCGTCATCGACCAGAATAAAATGTGTATGATTTGGATCTAACAGTACATCGGTATTTTTTGGCACATCTTTTTTATTTTCAATACTGTCAGTTTCTTGTTGTGCATAAAATAAGGGAACCTTGAATTTGAAAAAGTTAACTGACTTGAATATACTGTCACTTTTTATTTTATAGCAGGAAATTTTTGGTAATAAGTGCTGGATTATCATCATTATGACCATGTGGCCAAATGAATAAAGTGCTTCGAATTTTACTTTATAGCTATTAACTACAATTTCAAAATATTTTCTTATGAAAAAAAAAATAAAGCTTTTTGTCTAAAATTTCTGAATATCTGTTAAGAAAAGTAAAATAGATAATATGTTTATCTATCGATTTTTTATATTAATGCCAAGTTTAATATTAAAGTTTCGTTTTGTCTAATTTCTAATTTATATTCTAAAACTAATACTTAAGAGATTCTAAGCTTTTTAGATTAATAATTTTGAAAACCAAGTAAATAATTAAGAATATTAATTTCTTCATTTAATTTTTATAGAAATGAAATTTTCCTTGATGCTCATATTTTTTGAAATGATGTCCTTTATAATTAATTTGAATTAATTTTTAATTAAAAATCTCAAAATATACATCAACAGATTGATAAAATGCTTATAAGTATTACCTTTTGCTACAAAAATTGTTTTGTTTGTAATTGATATGCGAAAATATTCGACAAAAAATATGTTTTTTTTTTAATAAAAAATTAATTGTAATTATATTTGACTGAATTTTCTTAAATTATATCACAGTGTTTATTTTCATTTTTTTTAAATTATCTGTCTTTACTATTTTCTAATTTTTTAGATATTAAATAACACTACATTTTAATGGAATAAAAAAAAA
Source organism: Brachionus manjavacas (assembly GCA_019054805.1). Classification (NCBI taxonomy): domain Eukaryota; kingdom Metazoa; phylum Rotifera; class Eurotatoria; order Ploima; family Brachionidae; genus Brachionus; species Brachionus manjavacas. Next base: position 6,030,053 of record JAHQIY010000003.1, on the reverse strand, counting down.
TAAGAAAAAAAAACAAAATTAGAAAAAAATTTGTGCTATGATAGACAGGAAAACAACGTTTTTATTTTTTATGATGTAACTTAAACTATGTTTGTTTTTTTTTGTTTTTACTGGGCAGAATACGCTCATTTCGAAAAAAAATATCTTTAAAAGTAGTATATTTTCTTAATCGAGCAAAATAACTTAAGAGAAAGGAAAGAAATCAATTGTTTAAATAAAATCTAGATTATTGATGAAAAAGAAATAATCATAAACTCGAATTACCAATCTTTTCTAAATTAAAAATAAAGTTTGAGAAATTTTAGAACTAATTTATAATCAAGACTCGTTCCAACAAGCAATTTAACTCAACTTCCAATGTCATTCTCTTTTTTTGAGATTGGGTAAACCAAATTTCTCCCGGCTTTGAAAAAAATTACAATTTATTTCAAAAAAAGTTTGATTCTAAAATATTTGAAATTACTAAAAAGTATCAATTTGAATGACATATTTCGATTATTGAATAAAATAAATTTAAACAAAAAAAGTAAAATTTAACATAAATCTAAAAATATCCTTTTTTGTTTTTTGTTTTTTAAATCGTAATTACAAGACTTAAATCAAAATTAAAATGTAGCCGATATTCAAATGTCTTTAAATTTTTGATGAATTTTCTACGACATTTTTAAAAAAAATTTCATTTAAGATTTATATTGAAATTTTTAAAAATAATAACAATAAAATATTATCTAGAAAATTTAGCACAAAGATATAAGAGTGCTCGATAAATTTATCAGAATAATTTTTCTTTAAAACACAAATCAACATAAAAACTTTACATCAAACAACTACAAAAATACCTGAAACATTATTCTATTTTCGATTTCTAAATTTTTAAGTATCATTTTTTTCATTCTCTTTTTTTTATCATGAAATATTATCTAGTCAAGAATTAGATTGATTAATTAATTAAAAAAATGTATTTAAAAATTCTGATGATCAATATTTAACCTTTTTGTAAATAGTTCCATTTTCTCTTACTTGCTGAGATTCTTTGTTAATATCATCCAAATTTAAAGTAGCGTTTATGTTTCGAATATTTTTTTTCTAGTTATCAATTATTTAAAATAAAATATCAAAATTATTTTTAAAAATTTTTACAATCATCTCTTCCCTAAAGGCAATTTTTCCCCAAGTAGCTATTCCAAGTACAGTTAAATTGCACGTATGAAACTCGTCAGCTACCGCTTCACCGACCAAACGCATTACGCCGGTATTAGTGCCACCCGTGATGATCCAAGCTCCTGTAGAAGCTGCGGCCTTAATCAAACCCCGTTTGAAGGCTTTTTTCATTCGATGCGGAATGGTAAACTTTTGTGCTCCGCCAGTGACACTCAATATTAGTTGTGGACGCTGCAAATTCCATCCCTCGGGGCTATACATGTACTGAATCATATCTTTAGTTTTGGTCTCGTTCTGAACACGAATATACTTAAAATAAATCAAAATTTAAATTTGGAAAAGAAAATTTTTTTTTAAGTTACACTAGCAGTTTTCGAATGAGAGCCAGGAAATGTCAATTTTCCATAGGCATCCGTCGGACTCAGTTCAGTACATGTTCTATAGATCCATTCTTTGGCTTCATATTTGTGCGAACCTTCATCAATTTTGTACTGACAGCCAAGGCATAATTTGGTACTTTTGGGAAAAAAATTTTAGTTTATCCAGAATTTAAAATTGATGTCAATACTTTGGATCCCGGACAAATCGGTTGCACACCCGCTTTTTGAAATATTGAGCATACTTTGGATGGTTCAAAAGACCATTGGAATCATAGCTCTCTGTCTGAGAGTCGAGAATCTTCATTGAATTTCTCATCTGGCCAATCTGAAACAAAACGTTAACAAAAAGTTAAAAAAAGCAAATTTTTATCTGAAAAATACATCAATTTTGGTCTCAGTGGTCAAGGCACCTTTGATGGATCTATCCAATATTTGGATTTCATTTGAAGTTTGGTTTTTGTTTGTCATATCTTTGCTGTTACTATTTGCCAAGACCATGGTGTTCGATGCAGATTCGGACAGATTTAACTTATTCACTTGGGTATCAGCATATCTGTCATCTATCTTACGACGTCTGGGAATTATGTTATAATACTATAAGACACAAAAATTTTAAATATTTTATTTAGAGAATGTTATCTGGTTAGAAAAATAAAATGTTTTAGTATTTTTTTTAACAAGGAAATAAATTTGAAAATTAAAAGGTCACGTGAAAATTTTAATTGACCCTTTGGTTTAGAAACTAGGTCTTTGTTTAGATTTATTAGTTCATTAGTTCGAATATTTGGTTATCTTACTTCGTTTTCAAAGCAATTCAATAGGTCATTAAAATTTTCGTTATTATTCAGGTCGGTGTTGGGCATTTTTTTTCGCTTGTGATTTTGCATTTCATTAACAAGAAAGAAACTTTGTTGGCACGAAAATAAAAATAAAAAAATCTAAAATCGGAATTTTTTTGAAATAGAAGTTTTTTAAGTTTGATTGATTTTTTCGAAAAAAAAACTAACAATTTATTTATTTCCTTTTGTTAGTTGAGTTGTTGTTGAAATTTGCAAAAAAATATTCCCTTAAAAATCAAACAAAAAAAATTTTCTCTTTTATTATTCAATTTAATTGCTAAAAAAATGAAATTAAAAGAAGCTTAAAATTATAATTTTTTGCTTTTTTGCATCATTCAATAAATCTAGATGTCGACAATTAAAATTAAATATTTTCTAAAATTTTATTTAGAGAAGCAACATGAAATTTATTCATTCTTGTCAAAATATTTAAATTAAAGTTTTGCTAATCTATGATGACTACTGAGCAAATTTTTTTTCACTTAGAAATTTCAAACCTAGAGACTGTCTAAACATTTCGTTTTACGAAAAATATGTTCGCTTATTTTTTTTGTTAAGTAAAAAACTAATTAAGCTTTTTTTAATGATTTTTAATAATCAATTTATTTAAAAAGAAACAATTTTTTACTGAATTTTTTTAAAGATTGAGTAATATTTGATCAAAATTTTCTGCTCAAAACTAATGAAAATACCGAGCTATGTAACTTTAAGAAAGTACTGGTTTTTATTCTCGTATCGAGAATTTATTCAAATTAAGAGTATTATTTATTTAGTTAACAATTCGAAAATTGGCTTTCGCTTTTATAAAAACTTGAAAATAAAATTATTTCCTATTTTGTATAAATGGCTCGTTAAAAATTGGTGTAAAAATTTTCCGATTAAGTTATTTAAAATAATTATTCAAGATTTATTTTTGAATACAGAAAATAATCGATTGAAACTAAATATGCTAACAAGATTAAGTGTATATTTTGCAAAAACAAATTTGATTTTAATTACTTGAATTTTTAATTCAAATAATTTATAATTTTTTTGCGCAAGATATCATAAATAATAGCGTTAACCCAGGAACTAAATCCTGAACAGGTAGCCCAAGAATCCTTTTTTCCTTTTTTGATAAATTTTTTGTCCAAGAAATTAGTACTGGGAAAAAACAAGTGATTTTAGCAATCAAAAGTCGAACGAAAAACGTTATTAGAGAATATAATGGAAATTTTTTTATCATTTTAAATTATATTGATTATTAATTAAATATTTTTTATCATCATTTATTACTCAAAAAATTAAAAAAGATAACCGGCCAATTCTGTCCTTAAATGATGCGCACACTAATTTTTAAGAAAAAATTTAAATAAAAATAATAATAATAATAAGATACAACAGGTAAACTGTCGTCTACTCTTTTCTTGAAGATGTTTTTGCTTCCGGGTATGATGGACTGTGTTTTTAAATTGTTCCAATCGTCAACAACTCTATTCAGCAGAATAAATTTTTTTGCAGATTAATCAATTTTTCAAATTTAGTAATAGAAATTTATCTGATAATTTTTTGTTTTCTTTTTTAACAAATTTTCCTCTTCTTTATTTTTTAAAAATTTCCATAAAATTTATAAGCGACTATCAACAAAGCTAACTTTTTTGGTATTAGTAGCGATATCATTCACCTCTTATATTGCGCTGATTAACTTGTTGGTGAACCCATAATGCTTTTGTACTTTTTAAAGAATACAATTTTCTATATGAATAATAATAATAAAAATATTTATTTAAAAGTAATTAAATGTCAATAATTTGATTTACGGCTAAATCAATTTTAAGTTTATGATTTTTTTTAAATCTTTTTCTTCATTCGCTAAACCTTTGTCCCCACTAGTTCCTAAATTATATCTAGATTTATTTTGTTTTATAGATGATCACTCACGTTTTTTAGGGAAATATTTCTGAAGCATTTTCGTTTTTTACTAGATTTTCTGATGTTGATTTGATTTTATCATTTGATGTGTTGATCCTGTTCATATGTCCTTGGCAATGCAAAATTCAATAAGAATTAATTTATCTTAATTGTTCATTATCTATAGGATTTTTGATTAATTTTCCGATAGTAACTAAAATTACTTTTTTTATCACTAAAATGAATTTAATTTTTTACTCTCCAGAAATTCAAAAATTAAGTGCTATCTGAATTTTATTTTTTTTAGCGTATAAATGAATTTTGAAAATTTGTCAAGCCTCAGCGAAACGAAGAGGAAGGGCAGTGGTAGACGGAGAATAGGCGACTACGAGGTCTTCTATTCTGGAGTTGAGGGGTCGGAGGAGGCACATAGGAGCATTGACAGCATGGGGCGCAGTGACGAGCGCATTATCTGAGTCAAATTCAGCTCGAGGAATAATGCAACAACGATTGTAAGTTGCTACGAACCAACAGAAAAGCAAAAGGAGAGATTTTATGGACAGATGCAAGCCGTTTGCAGAAGGTACCAAAGAGAGACTTGGTGTTCCTGATGAGTGATTTTAACGTAAGGGTCGGCAACAATTATGAGGTATGGACGGGCGTCGTTGGAAAGCATGGACTGCGTGACGAGTATATGAACAGCAAAGGCTGTCGGATTTGTGTATGGTCAACAACTTGAGCGTCTGCAGTACCTTTTTCCAAGACAAAGACATCCACAAGATTTCTCAAGTGAATGTCAACGCTCAGAAGACCAAAAGCCAGATCGACCACATAATGGTTAACCGGAGATGGCTGTCAGTTATTCAGGAAACCATGGTCTGGGTTGAAGCAGACTTTGGAACTGACCACTACTTGCTAACGGCAACGTGCAGGCTACGACTTAAGAGCTCGCAAAAGGTTAGCTCATTTGCTAGTCTAATAGGCGTGGAGCAACTAAGTCAAAGCTTCGAGAAAGACGAGTTCCAGATTGAGCTAAAAAACAAATTTGGTGTTTTGGGCAACGAAGGTGAAGACCTGGAGCGGAGCAGTTTGTTTACCGCGAACTAAACAAACCTTGCATAAGACTGGTCAGGAAAGTGTAGAAGGAGTACTAGCAAAAGAAGGCCAAGGAGTTGGAGCAACATGCCGCGGCTAATAACACAAGGGCTGTGTACCAGACGATTCGCAAGATAGTCGGTCTTAAGCAATACAAAACTTAAGTAAACGAGCCAGCTAAGGAAAAAGGATAGATTCGTTACCAAATGATCTCTCCACTTTTAATAAAGGAAAAGTGGAGAGATCATTTCGAAGAACTGCTGTATGTGGGATGACAACTGTAAACGCACACCTTAGTTAGCACCGAGGGTAATGACAGCGAAGAAAATGAACCGGTTACGGAACCGTATGAAATCAAATTCGCTATTAGAGCCCTGAAGACACGGAAAGCCCCAGGGTTCGATGGAATCCCCACAGAAATTGTCAAGGGATTGGGTGAGAGCCGTGGTAGCTCCTTTTCACAAGAAAGGTGACAGCAGTGAGTGTGAGAACTATAGAGATATAAGCTAAGTATTGTTGGCAAGGTTCTTACCCATATAGTCCTCGATAGACTCTTGAGAACCGTAGACAGCAGGCTGTCAGAGATGCAAGGAGGCTTCAAGAAGGATAGAGGCTGCGCGGACCAGATCTTCATTCTAAGAAGAATGATGGAGATGGCAAAACCCGAGAAAGAATGTACCATTGCACTTATGTTTCATGGACCTGAAAGCGGCTTATGATTACGTTACCGTCAACAGAGAAGCGCTGCTGGGTCGGTGTCCTGGAGCATTATGAAGTGTTGCGCAAACTGAAAAGCCTAATTGGTGCGTTGTATTTTAACCTAATTGGTAAGTTTGGAATCTTAACTGGGCTTCGACACGGCTGCTTGCTATCACCGGCACTCTTCAACGTCTACATCGACCATGTCATCAGGGAGACACTGAAGAGTATGGACGAAAATGGTTTGCAAGTAGATTTCTTGATGCCAGATGCAAGAAAAACGCGTGGCACTCAGGTCAGTGGTACACTTCGTGTTAACGCACTTTTGTATGCCGATGATCTAGTGCTCATATGTGAAAGCATGTAGGTTTAGAATTAAAAGAGAAATTATCGAAAAATTACTCTAAATTTACAATGAAATTTAATGGCGAAAAATCCTTTTAATGTTTTACAAAAGACTAATTAATAGATTTGTGATCAAAAGATCAATCAAGCATTCAGGCATTCAATATTCAATATTCAATAATATCAACTTGATTTTTACAGATTTTATTAAAAAATTCAAAAATTTAATTTAAATATTTCAATATTATAATTTTATTATTGTTTTATAAAAAAAATAAAATAAAAGAAGTTTAAGTTGTTATTTCATGGCAAGGGCACTTGCCTGTTGAACGCTGAAATTGACAAAAGAAAATCTTACAAATCTAAATGCTACTTTACTTGAAATAAAACGATATTGTTACTTAAAGTATGTTGACTTAAGCGATTATCTAAAAATTAAATATTAATATCAGAATTCTGTTTTCTTATTCAAAGTTTCATAATTTTAAGTTTAATAAATCTTTTATTCTTAAAAAAGATAACAATATTTGATCTGTGATTTTTTTTGATATTTTCAAATTATTTAATTCAAGATATTTGTTATGAATAATTGATAAAATTTTTTTATCATAAGTTGAATTAATAATTATATAAGAAATATCTTTTGAAAATAGATAGAAATTAATTAAAAACAAAAACAATTGTTTTTTTCTTCCAAAAATATTGAAATATCTTTTTATGTAATTGCTTAATATTTTTGATTAGAATATATCTTTATGGAAATTCAGATTAAAAAAATTATTTTTTCAGACCCTTGAATTAAAAAGTAATTAGAATTCTAATTGAGTCGAAAAATTACAAAAATACCTTTTCTCAATTAGTATTAGAGAAAAAAGTTAATGATGGAAATAAGCAATAAATTTCTAAATTATCTAAAAAATAATAATTTAGAATAGCTAATGTTTTTTCCTTCATTTCTTATTTTTAAACTTTATTTTAAGTAAAAATTAATTTTTCTAAAATGATAATTGATGGCTCCGGTAGATAACTGTTAATGAACACCAACAAAAATTGTTTTAAATACGCTCATTTTAAAGCATTCTTCAATGATTTTCTACATTAATATTTTAATATGGTTTAATTGTTTAATAAAAATTTTATTTTTATTTTTCAATTTTTTTACATTCGATGATGAAAGCTTATTTTTCAAAAAATAGTATTCTTCTTAAGATAACTAAAATCAAAAACATTCCCTTGAACGAGTTCTGTCTATTAAAAGTAATGGTCGAATGTAAAAAAAAATTGAAAAAAATAATCAAAAAATTAATATTGAATAGTACAATAAATTGATTTAATTCTAAAAAATAAAATAGATATTAACAGGAATATTGTTAGAAATATTTTCTGATTATTTAAAAGTTTAAAAAGGAATTTTTAATTTTTTTTCAATTTTACAAATAAAAATCAACTCGGTCTATTTCACTAAAAATTTTAACTTCAAATAAGAAAAGAAAATGCTTGCAATAATAATAATAACTTAAAATTATTTTTTTATTTGAAACTGAAAAATATTTGAAGAATAATACTAATGTTAAGTGGAATATCAAATAAATTATAGCTAAGTTCAAAAGTTATTAAATATTAAACTGATTAAAATTTAAAATATACATCCAAACTTGATTTTAGAATATTTTTTACTGATGAAAATAATTCAACATCTTAACTATTTTATCTTATATTTAAATTAGAATATTGTTCCATTCTGTTTTAATTTTTGTCTTCCTATAATGGAATGAAAAAATCAAATTTTAAAAATTAATAAGATCAAATTTTGAAGATTTTAGTTGATTCAATTAAAAAAAATTATCAAAATTTAATAATTATCTTTCTTAAAAGTCACACTTTAAAAAAGAGTTATCCAAATTTCAAAATTAGCACTGAGCTCTTTAGTGATAAATTTATCTTTTTTATGATTTAGACCAATTCTATTTTTAAATCATTTATTTCTGTTTAAATTTAATTTATTTAATCTTATTTAACCAAAGAATTGATAAGTTCTTGACTACCAAGCGTTAGAAATAATAAATCACATTATTAGAATAGATCGGTAAACATTAAGAACTCAAAAAATTTCAAATTTGAAATCTAATTTTTATCATTTTTAAATTTTAGTTTCAGAATGTTTCTATTAATTTGCATTCTTGTATTATCCCTCAATTGCTTTGTTGTCAATGTCCGAAGTAATAATAAAAAATTTAAATAAATCTGAATTTTAACAAAATTTTCAACTAAGGTCAGTCTCTTAATCGCTTGACCGGATGTGCATTGGTGACAAAATCGATAGATATTGATTGTGGCACTGGCAATGCCATTCAAATCTATGAAGGTATTTTAGGAGCAAAAGAAAATCCCGATGGAAGTTGTATCTACACGTATTTTTTTTTATTAATAAAAATTTTTCCTCGAATTTTTTTTATATCAAGACCTGGAGACTGTTATGAATACTATGAGCCTTATTGTAATTCTGGATCTCAAAAATGTTTGATCTACGCTCCTAAAAGAAAGTTGAATTCTTGTAATAAATTTTCTGAATATCTTGAAGTTAAATATTATTGTGTTCCAAGTAAAATTTATCTTCTTATTGAGACTTTTGTGTCATTAATTCATTTTTTAAGCCTCATCGGCCAATATAATTAACGTTTGTGATGGTCAAACTATTACTCAGCAGTCTGGAATTATTCAAAGTCCTGGTTATCCAAGCTATCAGCAAACAAATAATATATGCACCACAAAAATTACTGTTCCTGTTGGAAAAACAATCGATGTTTTTGTTTCAGATATGAAAATACAAAATAGAGATTCTTCAGAAAATTGTGCTGATTTTCTCAGAATAACCGATTCATCAGGTACAGAGGATGTTTGCGGATCTGAGAAACCAATTTTCGCGCAAAGTTTTTGTTCCAATGTTATCTATATTAGCTACAAAGCTTTAACTCAAGCATCTATTTTTTCGTTTTTCAAGGGCTTTAAACTTTATTATCAAAGTTTGTTATCAAAATTTTTGAAAAATAATTTTAACTCATTTATTTTTTGATAGTGAGAGATTCAAGTTGTGGAACTGGTACACCTTCGCAACCGGTTGATACAACAACAACTACTAATACACCTACTGTAGATCCATCAACTTTGGTGCTGAATGCGTCTCAATTCATTAACTTTCAAATATGCAGAAGCGACCAAAAACAAATTACTGCCCCTGATTTTAACCTTGTTTACATTGAACAATTAGAATATAGATCCCAGTTTATTTCTTTATTTTGTCTAAGCCCAAGCTCATTTGACTGCTCAGCACCTCATCCAATAACCTGTAACTTAAAACGATCATGTTCATTCAATCTACTCTCTGACTATACAATTGATGAGTGTTCAGGAAAAAGAGCCGATTATATTTACGGAGTCTATAGATTTATTCCAAGTAAAATAAAACGAAATATTTTCAGAAATTATTTCTCATTTAAAATATATTCTAGTTGATTCAAAAATAAAATCTATAGTTTGTGATACACCGACCGTGAATGGTGATTTGAATCCAAACGGAATTTTATTGAGTAAAAACTATCCAAATCAAAATATAAATGCTCAGTGTGTCACCAAACTCACATCTTCAAACCCGAATAAAGTTTTTAGAATTTACATTACAGACATTTATATGGAAGACGAGTATATTTTTTATACTTTAAAAAAATCTTTATTCTTTCTAATTTTATTTTAAGTTGTTCTAAGAGCTATGTTCAGTTTGATGACAAAAAATTTCCAGCTATAAGTTTTTGTTCATCGATTAATCCACAAAAAAGTTATACTTATCTTGGATGTTCGAATCAGGTTGAAATAAATTATAAAACTTCAAACCAAAACAATAATTACCGAGGATTCCGAATTTATTACGAATGTAAAATAATTAAAAAAATTTAAAAAAAATTAAATTTTTTAATCAAGTGGTTGATGCACCTGCCACTTGCCAAAATTCATTAACAACAACAATGACTACTGCAGCACCTTTGACAACGCCAGAAAATAATGAAATCCTAAGTCAAGGTAAATAACGATACTTAACGATTTAAAAGTTTTAATTGTATTTAAAAAGTTCTGACTTCTGGTGGAAATGCTGGTGGTCGACCGTGCAAATTTCCGTTCAAATATCAAAATAATTTAAATGACGAGTGTTTACCTGAAGGGAATACCTACTGGTGTTCTGTAACTGATGATTATGACCGTGACAGACTCAGAGGAAATTGTGTCCCAGGTAGAAAATCAAAAAATTTTTCAAAACAATTAGCATTAACATTTTTCTAAGGTTTTACAACAAATCAAAAATTTTCTGTATGTGATAGAGATCGTAGAACATTTACATGCCCGAAAGGTTATTTAATAAATTTAATTTCGGCTCAAGGATCAAGAACAAGTGACAATTCTTGCAATGAGAAGTATATTTTAATATTTAATTTTAATAAAAACTAACCGATTTTTTTTCCTAAGCAAAATATCCTGTTCTCAAAGTCTTTATAATCAAATAACATCTATTGTTGGAGGCAAGCAATCTTCGCTCATTGTAAATTCCTTCACATTGACTGAATGCTCCAATGCAAGATCAAATATTTTAACTATTGATTACAATTGCATACCGGAAACCGTTGCCTATGTAAAATCCTATGAACAATGTTCCTCAGGACAAATTACCGAAGAAAAAGCAATAATATTTTCGCCAAATTATCCGACTTCCCAAAACAATTTGAATTGCAATTTGAACATAGTTGCTTCTACTCAGAAAATATTGAATTTTTACATGGTATCATCAGAACTTCAAGCTACCTTTGGCTCTCAAGAGTGAAAAAATTATTTTTGTTAATTAAAATAATAAAAATATTTTTCAAGGTGTTCCGAGTCTTATATTCAATTAAATAATGGTGAAAAATTTTGCGGAAACCGAAAGCCAGGATTAATTACGCAAAAATGTGGAACCAATTTTCAATTGAATTATTATGTAGGATCTAGAAATTACAAAGGCTTTAAAGCTTATTATGAATGTAAAAAAAATACTTCTAAATTGTAAACAATTACTCAATTTTTATTACAAGTGACCAATGTGATTGATCCGAATCAATGCATTGAACCCTCGACAACAAATGCACCAGTGTCTGGATCAACAACCCCAGCTCCTCCATATGTTACCCAAGGTAATTTAATAGAAAGGTATCCTTTTTTATTTAAAAATTAAATATATTCGCTTGAAGGAATTGCTTCTGGTACGATAACTGCTGTAAATTGCGAATTATCTAAGACAATATCTTGTCCGAATAATTATATTATTTCGGTCAAGCGAGCTTTTTATGGAAGATCATCAGGAAATAAATGCTTTTATACGTAATTTTTTTAGAAAAATAACTTTAGATTTATTTCAAATCCAACTTTGACATAAATTTTTTTATTGGAAAGAATAGATAAATATTTCAGAAAATTTGATTAATTTTTAAAAAGGAATGGAGACTTGATAAGTTATTCTGTTCAAACTTTGAACTGTGATGGTAAACGAACATGCAATTTGCCATTTTATTTTGTTTTAATGCCTGAACACAATGCTTTTGCTACATATTTACAGGTTGATTATGAATGCATTCCAAGTAATTGTTTTCTCGATAAATTTTTAAACAAATTTGGATTAAAATTTGAACAAAAAAAAGCTAATTTACCATCTCAAAATATGTGTGGAATGACATTCAGTAATAAAAACGGAATAATTAATACCCCAAGTTATCCAACTTATGATCAATCATTAAATTGTAAAGCATCGATTACAACTACTTCCAACAACGTTATTAAAGCTTTCATTATTAATTTGAGTATTTCCAAAGAGTAAGAGGAAAAAATTATTTCGATTCCTAAAAAATTAAATTTTTTTAAATAAGCTGTTCTACAGATAGTATCAAATTTTCTGAAGCTGCTTCAACTGTGCCAAGACAATTTTGTGGACAAATCGCTGGAGCTTTAGCGTATGAGAGCTGTAGCACTAAATTAGATATTGATATTGTCACTAGAGCTAGTCCGGATAATTCGTTCGATGGCGCATCTATTTATTTTGAAGGTACAAAATTGATTAAAATTAAAACTAAAGTTAAAATTCAAAATCAAAAAAGCTGTTCCAAAACCATTGGATTTTGTATGCAATCCTCCAACTACAACTGTAACAACTCAAAAGCCCACTACAACTCAACCATTTTCAACCGTACCAACAATTCCTCCATTTACAGGTTCTAAATTAGCAAAAAATTTAAATTAAAAGAAATAATTGATTTTAATCTAATTTAAGGCTTGGCATCACCAGTTAACACGATAATTAGATGCAATTCAAATTATGTCAATTGTCCCAAAGATTATGTCATTATTATTAGAGCATCTTTTTATGGAGTTAAAGACTCCTTTACAGGATGTGAATACAGGTAATTTAGGAGATTTTTTCCAAGGAATTTATATTTTTTTTTTTAATTTCAGTCCAAATGATTGCTTTGGTCCTAATACTGGTGCTACGTTTTCTTGTTCTGGAAGACAATCATGTTATCTGTCATTCTTTGCGAATTCAGCTCAAGTTCCTGAATGTCAAAAGAGATATGCAAACTATTTGTTTTTAGATTATCAATGTGTTCCAGGTAAGGAAAAATCCATCTAATTCCAATTTTATTGAATGAAATTTTGAATTAAGTTAAAAATGCCGGAAACCCTCCGTTACCAGACAATACGGAATTCTGTAAACCTCCCACGGTAGTTCATAAAGTTAATCCAGACTCCAGTTTAATTTTACAAAGTCAAAATTATCCCTCATATCCAACAGAAAATATTTATTGTACAAAGACCATAACTACAAATCCGGGATATGCTTTAGATGTCTTTTTTATTGCTGGTTCTTTCCCTGGCAAAGTCGAGTAATAAAGCTTATGCAACAAAAAAAAATAAAAAAATTATTTAAATTTGTTTGTTTATTAAGTTGTAATGGTTCTACAGACTTTTTGCAAATTACCGACGGCTTTACAAATCACAAATTATGTGGTAATCCCAATCAAGCTAAATATTTGATGGAATCAAGATCGAACACTTTGCAGGTTACCTTAAATGCTACATCTCAAATACTCGGATTTTTTTATAAAGGATTCCAAATCTATATTCAAAGTAATTTTAATAGAAATTATAGTTTACTTTTTTTATTAAACCTATTAAAAGCTGTGGCTCTTCCTCCTGTTACCGGTCAACCACCAACTACAACAACACCGCCAACTACTTCACCAATACAAATCGGGTTTCTGAGTCAAGAATATTACGTTGATATGTGTACTTTGGATTCGAGAATTTTGAATTGTCCAAATAATTATGTAATAGTTGTCCTCGAACAATCAATTGTTAAATCAAATGATGGATGTGATTTCAAGTATTTTATATCTTTAAATGAATTCTGTATGAAACTGTTTTATATCATTTTTAGACCTGGTGATTGCCGTGAGCCTACTGACTTGGTTTCTACTGAGTGCTCTGGTAAACAATCATGTAACATCTACTTTCCATTTACCCCGATTCCATTCTGTGGAGGTGGCAATGCTGACGGTTTAGAATACATATATCAATGTGTCCCTAGTAGACATATAAATAAATAGTTTGATTTTTTTTTAAGTAGAATTTCAAAAGGTACACCAACTTCTACCATCAAAGCATACTCTTGTTCAGGTCGAGACATCAAGATTGAAGGCGCTAAAAATGGAATTATAGAATCACCAAATTATCCCAATTATGAATTGAACATACAGTGTGAAATATCATTGATTCCAGCTCAAAATAGCTACTATAAATTGTATCTAATAGATATTGATTTAAGTGATAAGTATGTTTTTGATATAAAAAAGAAAATAATATGTTGATTAATTTTAGTGTTTTGGATGACACTTTAGCAATTGATACCTTGATATTAGGAGAAAATGAGGACGGAATATCACGATTCGTGTACAGCTCCAATAAATCAATTGAGCTAAGATACAAAAGCTTGATAGCTGCAAATTCTTCAGCCCTTGAATCATTAAGAGGATTTAGAATTTATTTCGAGGCCTTTACGATCGGCTCAGAAACTACAAAAACTACCAGACTTCCCATTACAAATAAAAATGATTTCACTATAAGTAATTTATAAATATTCTATATTAATTATTTATTTATTTTTTTTTAGTAATTGAAAGTAAAAAATCAAATAATCTAATATATGCTACCTTAGGAGTTGGCTTACCTTGTATTATTTTGCTGATTATCGCTATTGCAATCTTAAACAAGTAAAATTCTAAATTTTTTTAATTGAAACTATGTAAAAGTTGATTTGAAAAAAGGGCTTCTAATGTATCAAATGGTAACTTTGAAATTAAGTACTCAAATAAGGATGGAAAATTGAATAATAATATTACTTCATTTAGTAATCCAACTTTGGAATAAATTTTAATTTCATTTTTGTTTCTATGATATTCTAAAGATTTTTTGTTTTCTTTACTTTAAATAAAGTTTATTTCACTTTTTTAATTATTTTGCTAAATAACATATTTTTAATTATTCTATCTTCAAAAAATTTGACTTAGAAAAGAAATTAAATTCACAACTTAGAAAAACGATGAAAATTTTTATTTTTGAAAAAATACTAATTAAAACTTTTAAACGATT
Source organism: Brachionus manjavacas (assembly GCA_019054805.1). NCBI lineage: Eukaryota > Metazoa > Rotifera > Eurotatoria > Ploima > Brachionidae > Brachionus > Brachionus manjavacas. The sequence continues at coordinate 6,014,926 of JAHQIY010000003.1, read as the reverse complement.
TAGTTAGCCTGCGCTGGCCTTTTTCAAAATTAGAATTATACCTTTAGAACTTTAGGCTACATATTGGTATGGAAATTCGAGATGTGATTCAGTGTTGTTCAAAGGCCATAAAGTCAAAATCAATTCAAGTATAATTTTAAAAAAAGTTATTGACTTAAAAATTTTCTGGCCAACAAAGTTAACCCTATTCTTGGGCATCTGAGAAGAACATTTAGGTTTTTAGACCATCGACAGCTGCAAGACCCTCTACTGCGCATATGTGAGGCCACACTTGGAATACGCCTCATCAGTTTGGTCACCATCCAGTAAGCGAGACATCAGAGCATTAGAGACCTTTCAGAGGAGAGCTACCAAGCTGGTGCCTAAAATCAGAAACTGGAGCTATGAAGACCGTCTCACTGTATTAGGTCTGACGCAACTTCATGAACGCAGAATTATAGGTGATCTGATCCAGCAATTCAAGTTCAACAATGGCTTCAACGAAGTGTACTGGGTGAATCCTCTGGTGCAATGTAATTCTCTCGCACAGAGTGGTCCAGCAAGGGGAATCAGAGTACATAAGAGAAGACTCTCCGGGCAGCCCTCAACTAAATGTATGCAGAGATCCAACTTCTTCACCAACAGAGTTGTTAACTATTGGAATGCTCTGCCAGCCGAAGTTACCGACTCTCTATCAATCAACCAGTTCAAGAATAAGTTCGACGCCTTCAAGTCTAGCATATGATTTCACTAACGCGCACTAGTTACTAGTTCCTTCCACCTTTTTTTGTTGTAAACTTCTTCTATTTTAATTTTTCATTGTAATTCTATTTAAATTGTAATTTTATTTGATTTGATTTGTAATGGTATAAACTGTAATCTATTTATTATGTAATTCTATTTTTGTATTTTTGCATATTTTCCTTTTGTAAAATTCTTGTACATAATCCTTACTTAATTCCACACAATTCTTTCTTAGATTAAATTAAACCATGACTCTTACTGAATTAAAAAGGTAAGTGTCTGTTATTTTCCATCTTTTCTCCTGGTAGGCCATCTCCGCAAGCTTGCTTGCTGTAGCTTATTCTTATTATTATTATTAAATTAAGATGGCTTTAAAAAAAATAAGTGAACAGGAATTAAGACTAAAAGCTATTCATTATCATAAATTTAAAATATAATTAAAAAAAAAAAGCTAAGAAGAGTATAGTTTTATTTCAAGAAAATATAAATGTCCACCCTGAAAACTTAATTTATATGGTTGCAATTAAAATGATTAAAAAAAAATTTAAGACATTTTAAAAAATAAATTGTTAAGGCTTTCTATATTACAGAAAGATTATTTATAAATTATACATCTGTAAATATACAAGTCAAAGTAAAATTTTTTTTTTCACTTATTTGAGAAATTCCAAATTAACATTACGGCAACTGAAACAATTTTTTTGGTAGATTCTTCTTTTTAAGCGTCTGTCGCTTGTAAAGTTCTGGAAGGTATTGTCAGGGACCGAATAATGTTTTACCTTAAAGAGAATAATCTAATAATTGGAAGTCAACATGGATTTGTTCCAAAGAAAGATTGTGTAACGAATCTACTTGAAACGCTTGATATGATCACGACTGAGTTGGCCAAAGGTAACAGTGTGGATGAAATACTATTAGACTTCTCAAAGGCTTTTGATACGGTACCGCATCAACGACTTCTTCATAAACTATGTGGTAATGGACTAGGTGAGAAAATAGTAAGTTGGCTCGAAGACTTTTGAGTATGAGAACTCAGCGAGTTGTACTTGGAGATGGAGTTTCTAGAAGGTCAGAGAAACTGAGTGGAGTTCCGCAAGGATCTGTACTTGGACCCCTGCTATTTGTTTTGTACATAAATGACCTACCTGACTGCGTTTCAAATAGAACGGAATTGTATGCAGATGACTCAAAAATACTCGGTATAGTTAATAATGTTTATGAGAGAGCGATGTTACAGAAAGAATTGGATGCAGTATGTCAATGGATAGAGGTTTGGCGTATGGGACTTTGTGCTAACAAATGTAAAGTAATGCATTTCGGCAGACTAAATGAAAGGCATAAATATACATAAAAAAGCAACAGGTATGTTATACTAGCGACCACAGATTGTGAAAGGGATCTTGGAATGATGGTTTCATCATATTTAAAGTGGACCAGCCAAGTGAAAAGTGCTTGTGCGAAAGCGAGTAGGGTACTTGGAATGCTAAAGCGAACGTTTACAAGTAGAGAGGAAAGACTGTGGGTAAGATTGTATATATCCATGGTGAGACCCCACCTAGATTACGCAGTGCAGGTTTGGAATCCAAGTATGAAAATGGACGTGAATGCGTTGGAAAAGGTGCAAGAGAGGGCATCAAAAATATCTTTGTCTGTAAGAAACATGCCGTATGAAAAGAGGCTGACAAAATTAGGACTGACAGAGCTGAGTGAAAGAAGAGTGAGAGGGGACTTGATTGAAATGTACAAACTAGTGAATGGAATAGAAAAGGTAAGCTTGGTCAAGAATCTCAGAAAATCAGAAAACAAGGGACCAGCCGGGGCGTTAAGAGGATTAACTAGCACCAGAGTCTAGAGAGAAAATTTCCCAGCTAAAATTAGAAACGATTTTGCGGCTGCAGTAAATGCCAGACATGTAATTTTCTCAAAAAGAGTAGTTCCGCATTGGAATAGGTTGCCAGAAAACGTGGTGAAATCCAAGTCAATCGTTAATTTTAAAATGGCTTTAGATAAGTTCAATGGAATCGGCTGCTACAGCTCTACACGGCCATTTGGCGGTGATGGGCTTAGACAATCTACATGTTAGGTGTCGCATCAAGAACTACTACTACTACTACTACTACTAAGCTTCTTTTTTTCAGAAAAATTGCTCTTTATTGTGCATTTGAACTAGATTTTTTAAGTTATTTTTTAAAAATTGGTAATCTAATTTTATCAATACAAAATTGAAATTAAAAAAAAAATTTAAGCAATTATATTTCTTTATTAGGGTTTTAACTTTATGAAATTTTAATTATTTAATTTTAACATCAAAAAATCGTTCTGTTTGAAAAATTTTGTTACAAAGGTTAATTTTAGATATTTTATTTTTCAGAAAATAAATTAAGAATCGCATTTTTAAAAAATAATTTAAATTTTTAAGCTCATTTTCAGTTTCTTTCACTGAGATCATTTGATTATTGATCCGGTAATAAAATTTATTTTAAAAAATAAAATAATAACAGTAACCAGTTGGTCTAATATACATTATTTCTTATTTTTTTGATCAGAGAAAATAATTGATCCCATAGGACAATCTGCAAACGAATTCTGAATATTATTTTTCTTCAAAAACTCCTCAGCTGAATATTTACTACATTGATAAATTCGCATGCATATCTTGATCAAAGCTTCAGGTAGCAATACTTTCACTATGTATTCGTCATATTTATTATTTTTTTTGCAAAAAATTGACTGCAAGGCTTTAACAGCTGACATATACTGGTCCTGTGTATAACTTGTCATTGCAGAATTTTCATATAAAAGATTTCCGGACCTTTTTGAAAATTTTTTAAATTCTTGATGACGCCAACTATGATCCTTTTGAAAAAAATTTATATAAATAATTATAAAAATTTGTTTAAAGCAATTCAAAAAACTTACACAATTACCAGAAAAAATATCAATGAAATAATTAATATCCCTCAAGACCATATACTCAATATGGTCTGGACTCAAATCACTCAGAATTCTTAAGAAATTAAATAAAATAAACATTAAATTTTCAGCAAGTTTTTTTCTCAAATTTTTTCTAAGTTCTTAAACAAATTGTTCAAATATTTTTTATTTGAAATTCAATTTAAAAAGCTTTGAAATAATTGAAAATATATTAATATAGAAATACAATGATTGAAAAATTTTTTTACTTAAATAAAAAAAATTTTAAATTTCAAAATATCAAGTCGATTTTAAACGAAAGATATGTTAACAGGATATTTTATGCGGTTCAAAACCGGTTAACCCTAACCGGTCGACCAATAATTCTTTTAATTAGAGGGATCTAGGAGTCATAAAAAAACAAACATCAAGTTGCATAGCATATGGCGTCATCGGCTAGGGTAAACAGAGTTCTCTGAAAAATTTTAAATTAATTCTACATAGCCTTAAAAACTAAAATAACTAATAAAGATAATTTAGATCCTGGTCTTTTAAAAAGAAAAAAAATAGTGAAATTTTGTATATTTTTCAAAAAATCCACATGTTTAAAAAATAAAAAAATTCAAATAAAAATTTTTTTTTAAAATACTCTCTTTTTATAACATTTTACTTCTCGATGCAGTAATCTCTGTGTCAGATCGGAGCAGTTACTCAAAAAGGTACTTGATTAGGAGTAAGCGCCTTCCCATTATCCACTAGGATAGAAAAGGGACAATTAGAATTATTATTTAACATTTTACTAGCGGCAAGGGTTATAATAAAAATAAGTACCATTTTTACTAAATCTAAAAATCAGTCCTCCATAAAACAGCCGACATCCAATTTAGTATCTAGTTTAGAACGTCCAAGCTAAGCTTTTAATAGGCAGAAACGAGATTAGTTAGTTATATGAAAAGTCTCCAAGTATGATTAATCGGTGCTAGTAATTACCCGCTAAAAAAATTTTAATAAAGGGAACTAAAATATTAAATATTTTTCTTTCTCTCTATTCATCGAATACTAATTTAAGTGTAGTTGGTCTACAGCCAAAGTTAGACTATGATTTGGAAATTTGAAAGATCTGTTTGATTAATTACAAGAATTTAAAAAAAAAATAATATTTTTTCAAAAAGCTTGCTTTTTTATTAAAAATGAGTAAAATTTAAATCTAAATTAAACGGTAATTGTTAATACATGGACTATGTATTTTTTTATAAAAAAGTGGACCGCTTCTTTGAGATCACAGTACTAATCACATCAATTCAGGTGTAACTGCATTCATTTTTTAATTATTTGTATCTTTTTTTTTTATAAAATAAAAAATATATAAATTTACATTTTTTTCTGTTTAGCATTTTTCAATAAATATGAAAATAAGAAAACTTCAAAGAACTAAAGTTATTGAATTTGAACAACTAAACTGAATTAATTTTTTATTGTCAATTTTAAAGTTGAAAAAAATGAAAATCAAAATAAAAGATAATAATTTGTCCAAAAATTTCCTACATAAATTGGCGCTTTTCTTTCACTCTTGAGTCAAAATACGATTTTTAAATATTTAATTTTTTTGAGCAAAAAAAAAGTTTTAGGTAAAAAATAATTGCAATTTTTTTCTATAATTTTAATTTATCAGTAAAAGAAAATATCATTATTTTATTATTTTATATTTATAATGAATTTCAAATCGCCGGATTTATTTTGATTAGAAATAAAATAATCATAAATGGTATTTTAATACAATAATAAATAAAATATTATTAAAAAATAAAGAAATTGTTTTGAATACTGAAATAATTTTAATTCAAATACCGACAAAATTTATAAATCGATATTTCGTAATATTTGATAAATGAATTAAACACCTCTAATTCTTCATATTGCTGATTAAGAGAATAAAGAATTAATGTTAATAATTTTTTTTTAATTTTGATGTTTTTTTCTCTAAAAAATGCTCTTATGAGATAAAAATATAAATTTTTAGATTTCTAATTTTATTGAAATCTTTTGATTCATAATTTTTTCTTACCTTAATTGATCTATTTCTGCCTCTAATGTGATGTTATGTTCTGTTGCTTCATAGATAAACTCTCTTTTTGGTTTAGAACTATTTTTTTGGCTGTCGAAACTATGACTAAATCGGTTGCTATTTTTGGTTTCGTTTTTATCAGCGACTAAATCATTTTCGCCGACATTTCCTTCTAACAATTCTTCATCTGAACCGATTGTAATTAATTCGTCCATTTCATTTAAATTTAAAAAAAATTCAAATATTCTTCTTGCATTGAATAAATGCAGTGAAAAAAATTCCAATGATTTTGTTAAGAAAATTTCTAGAAAAATTTTGAACGCATAAAATTTTTGATACATAAATTTAACTTTGCGTCTCTAAAAAATCTGAGGGATGAATGAAGAAAGAGGAGAATTTTAGTTTATTATGAAAATACTAAAATTCTTCAAAATTCAAATAATTTATAATTAAATGCAATTTTAATTAAACGCCTAGTTGTGGAATCGATTTAGTATTAACTGAAAAATGGTTCTTACCGAAGAAGATTCTTCAAAATCGGGTAAGAACAATGAAAATAGCTCAGACAACGCTAGCTCTCAGTACGAGTGTAACATTTGTTTGGAAACTGCCAAGGATGCCGTGATAAGTATGTGTGGACACTTGTTTTGTTGGCCTTGTTTGCACAAGTGGCTCGAAACTAAGCCACTAAACCAAACGTGTCCGGTATGCAAATCAGCGATCAATAAAGATAAAGTTATTCCTTTGTATGGAAGAAATAGCTCAAATAAAACAGACCCGAGGGACAAAATTCCGCCTAGACCTCAGGGACAAAGAACCGAAGCTCCGAGAAACGTGAGTGAAAAACATTTTTTTATTCGATATCTAAGATAAATTTGCTTTTTTTAGAACTTTTTTGCATCTGGTTTAGATGGCCTGCATGTTTCGTTCGGAATAGGTGCTTTTCCTTTTAGTTTTTTTGCTTCAACATTCAACTTCACCACAGATAATCGGATGCCTGCACGTAAGCTACCATTTTTGTTGACTTCCTTACCTATTCTTTTAATCAATTTTTTATTAGCCCCACCTGGATCACCGCAATATGCCGAAGAACAATTTTTGTCGCGAATATTTTTGATAATTGCTATTATTTTTATTATTTGGATTCTTTTGGCTTGATCAGTTTTTAAAGATATTTTTTTTTCAAAAAATATTACACATATTTTGTTTTGTTTTATCCATTTGGTACTAAAAGCAAAATGTAAATATTGGTTTGCTTTTTTAACTTATTTTAATAAAAGTTTATTAATTGTTTGCATTTTTTAAACTATGCTTTTGTCTCGACTAAATAAGACTCGAAAAATTTGAAAATTTTTAAATTTAATTTTTTATTTTAAAAAATAAATTCTGATTTAGTTAATTGTTTGAATTTTATTTAATGGCATTAGAACACCATTTAATTAAAAAAATTAAAATTCAATAAAATTATTTATGATTAATTTTTTGTTGTTCACTGTTTAAATTGTTAATAGACATGTGGAATAAAATAGAACTGATACGCCTGAAGACCCCTTTAAAAGCTCAGATTAATTTAATAGCTACTAGATTCTATACCACGGATTATTACAGTGTTTTGGATTTGAAACGAACGGCAACAAAACGAGAAATAAAACAAGCATACTATCGACTTAGCAAAAAATTTCACCCGGACATAAATAGCGAAGCCAATGCTGCTGAAAAGTTTAAAGCCATTCATGAAGCATATCAAATTTTAGGGGATGAGAAAAAAAAACTGGATTACGATATGTCCCTAAATCAAGGATATTATCCGACAAGATCTGAAGGAGAATTTACGTTTCGAAGCTACAGGCCTAGAACTGGTCCAGTTTATCCATCAAGTTCTTCTTACAACTTTGAAGAGCATTTTCAGGCTCATTATGGCCAAGGAACTAAAAGACCTCATCCTTCTTCTGCTAGAGCTCATCATTCTAGAAAAATGTCGCAAGAGGAACTGAAAAATTACTGGAATAAAAAAGAATTTTCTGATGAAGATTACTTGACTAATTTAAAAAATCAATTTTTTTTTCGATCATTTATAGTTTTTCTTATTCTGGCAGCTAGTTTTTTTGTTGTCAATAAAGCTAAAAATAATGAAGAAGAAAAAGGTCGAAAATCTTATTTACAAAGCATTCAACAAAATTCAAACAAAAAGTAAAAGATTTCTAAAATTTTTTTTGCAAATTCTTTGTTTTACATTGTTGTTTTAAAAATAAAGAATTTTTTTATGATATTATATGCTTGATAATTTAAATAAGAATACAATCAAAAATTTAATAAAGTAATATTTCAGATTTAAAAATAGCTTTAAGTTCTAAAATTTTACTTTGATCTGTCACACAAAAACTTTTTAAGTGCATGATTTAGACGAAATCTTCAATTTAATGATAAGATCTTATATAAAAAATATTTGAGTTTAGATTAAATTTTTTATGCTACAATTAATTAAACAATTTAATGCAATTAAATTTTTTATTTTTTCTGTCTATTAATCAAATTAATGACAGATTTATTTTTGTTAATTGTTAATTTTTTTAGAAATTAAATTTAAGAAAAAACAAAATTTTATTAATGTGATTTTTATTAATAGAATAAAAATATCACATATTTAACTTGTGATGAATTCTAAAATCATCTAATCATGAATTTAAGTAAACAAAAAAGACAATTATTTTGAATAAATTAGGTAATATAGGTAAGAGCTTTCTTGAAACAACGAAAACAATGTTGAGGGTCAGTTTAGGGTCCATTTTTGTTAATAATTTAAATATTATTGACTTGCAAAATTTCAGTGAGATGAGTGCAGATGTTAGTCAAGTCATTGCGGCTAATGAACTAGGTAAAGACAATGGACTACAGATTTATTTTATTGATATTATGAAGTATGACTTGGTCAATGAGTTTAAATGTAAATTATGCACTTTGAACCCATGTAGTGAACGCGATTTCAATAAATAGCTTTAAAGTGAATGGAATCAGCTAAACTCAGAAAATCGGTTTATCAGATTTAACAAAGGTAATATCTAAACTGGCAACAATCTGATATTGCGCAGACTTATAAACTGCACTCCAAACTGGCTACGCGTGTGTCACAGTATCATTAGTACTACAACTTCAGTGAATTCAGTAATGAAATTTTCGTGGTTATCTTCATTGTCATCGCATTTGCTGAATGATTTTTGTTCAGGATCATTAAAATTCAATATTTCGATTTCAATCATTTTTTTTTCAAATTCAAGAAAAGCAAATAGAAAATAAACATGAATAAGCTTGTTAGGAAAATTACGAAAAAAAATTTTTTGGTTGTGTACTTTTAGTGATGAAATAAAAAACAAAAAAAATTTAGATAAAAAAAAGACCACCAGCATTAATTTTAGACATGCGTTTAGTTAACAAATTTATTCAAATAATGAAGTATATTTGAGCTTAAAATGAAAATTATTGGAATAATTTTTTCTTGCTTCAATAATTATACGAATTTAAATGCAAGATAAGCAAAAAATTATGTTTTGAAACCATACATGCCAATCGGAGTCATATTCAATTGAGATAAATTTCGAATTTTTTTTTTATAAGTTATTGATTTTCTAATAAAAAAAATTAAGTCTTATTTTTAACTTAAAATCGTCAATTAATGATTGATGTGTCAAAACTTTTTGTTATTATAAAAGTAAACTGAGAAATATTAAAGAATAAAATGAAAAAAAGAAAAATTTTCTTTTATTTTAATTTAAAATGGATAGTTTAATCTTTACGTTATTCTAATTCAAGAATGAATGGAACAATATAATTTAGTCATAATTAAGGAGGCTAAAAACTAAAAGAACAAAAATTTTGATTTTATGAATTAGTCTTTAAAAATGATTATTACATTTTTTCAATAGGATTTTGTGATTACTTTAATAAAAGAAATATTAATCTGGATAGTTTTTTTTTGTAAAAGCAAGTGAAAGGTCAATCGGCTCTAAACGACGTGAATGTGAAAAACAAAATGTGAAATTCGAAAAAATTTAATTTCTAAATTTAATTTTAATTCAATTCCTAATTGAAGATTATATATCTAGATCTAAAAATAATGTAAAAATCATAATTGTTGAATCATTTTTGGAGGGAGTCATAATTTCTGGTAAACTACACAAAAACCACTTTGATGGGATTTAATTGCTCAAGTCTCGCATTGCAATAGCATATTGAACATGCATAAGCGAGAAAGTATGTGCATGACACAGAGTGGCAATAGCTAAAATAAAGAGTAAAATAGAATAATTTTCAAAGTCTTAAATGCATATAAATAAATGCTTGAAAAATAAAAATAAAAATGAATATCTTTCTTAAATAAAAAAATAAAATAAAATTATTTTACGAATAATAGTTATTTTAAAAAAAAAATAATTTAATTAATGAGCTCTGATTTTTCGTAGTGAATAAGTAATGACGTCAAGGTAAATTTGATTTTATTTTAATTAAGGTGAGAGTTGAATTTTTTTGTTCAATTTTAAGACTAGAACGACTTTTTTTATTGCTCGAGACTGGACAATCAGCGTTCTTGCGCAGGACAGCTGCATTTCAAATAGGAGAAATCGTCAAAACTCATCCAAACGAGCTAGGACAACTTTTAGACAAATTGAAGCCATTGGTGACCAATTCGTCATGGGAAACCCGCATAGCTGCATCGCAGACCATCGAATCTATTATGAAATATCTCAACGAAAATGAACTAATAAGCAACTTTTTTCAGCTAAATTCCATTGACCCTGAATTAAAACTAGAAAAATTCAATCTAAGTGCTTTGTTGGCAAGTGGCGCCAGTCTTCTTAGTTCGGACACCCAAAAGTATGACTTAAAATCAGCGGAGACCGTTCAGGTTCAAGTGCAGGAAAAAGTTCAGATCACGGAAAAAATAAGACAGCAAAGAAACCTGTTGAATATGAAGCTGGGAATCGATGTGGCTGGCGCCGCCAAACTGGACACCTCGCACATATTCAGTGATTATGACATATTGGCTTCGGAGACCGAGATTGCTCAGGCCGCTCAGAACAGCGAAGCCGAAATGAGTCTAAAGCGAAAAGGCAGTGAGCTGAAGATAGAAGCGGATCCAAGCTTGAGCTCGCCTATTTCGTCCAATGGTCAAATGAAAAAACTCAAGCTGGAAGAGGAAAGCGAAGAAGTCAAGCTGGAAGAGACCGAAAACCATGTGAAATCTCTTGTATTATTCACCAAATGGCTGTTCAGCAAGCTTTTCAATTCCGAATGGGAAATAAGACATGGATCTGCCACATGCATTAGAGAAATTATCAAAAAAATAGTCAATAGTCTGCTGACCAACACTAACATCAATCTGATTCCAAATTTCGATTGGTTCGAGGTTTGTTTAAACAAGCTGTTTAGCGTGATTGCTCTTGACCGCTTTGCGGACTACATTGGCGACGAAGTGGTAGCTCCAGTTAGAGAAACATGTACTCAAACAATCGGCATTTTGTCAAAATTGTTCACCATTAGTTGCCAAGACACTCTGCGCCTTTGTTCCATTATAAACATGTTTTTGACCATGAAGAAAAACAACTGGGAGACCCGGCACTCGGGAATCATGATTCTCAAGTACACAATTGCTGCCGCGTCGGCTTCCGATGACTTGACCAATTTAAAGCAAATATTTTCGCTCACATTCGAAAATATTATCAATTGCATTAAAGATAATGATGACGATGTGCGCCAAGTGGCCAGCTCAAGTCTAGAGCCAGTGTCCAAAAAGCTGAACACACTTCTTAGTGCAGCCCAAATCGACTGTTTGATCAACATTTTGATTGATGTTTTGTCTGATTTGGACGATCTGGGCACTTCGTGTTCAAATATCATGTCTCTTTTGTCCGATCTTTTGTCATTGCATGAAAATCAGACCACTTTTATCCGCCTGCTAAATGGACAAAGCATTTTGCCTCGACTTTTGCCATTTCTGAACCACTCAAGCTACAATGTTAAGCAAACGACGCTGAACACCATAAACAAAATAATTGTGGCAATCAACTCGAATGGCTCGTTTGGATACAAATTTGAGCAGATCGAGGACAGCCAAAATTTAGGCCTACTATTCCGCCTGTTGTATCAGCAGGCAATTTTGATGGGCTCAGAAAACGGCTTTAAAATGCTCCAGAGTCTCATTGTCGAGCTCTGGGAAACACTCAACTACAACATAAGTCCAAAGCTTTTGGTAAGCACTTGTTTTCCGTTCATAACCACATGGCTCATTTTGCTCATGTATCCGTGCAATCAACAAATTGATCCAGCCTATTTGGTAAGTCAAAATTCAGACACCATGAAAGAGTATTTGGGCTCGAGTCAAGTTCGATTCGAGGACAAAGTGGTGCGCGATTGCATACAAATCAAGTGCAGGCTTTTGTGCTCCAAATTGCTGTCCATTCTATTTCAAAGGGTGTCGTTTATTGAGGAAAAAGATGCGAGTGGAAACGCAAGTCGACCATTCGATTCCATAGTTCAATTTTTGTCCACGCAAATCAACTTCAAATCGGGCCTGCAGCGATTTTGTTTTTCGCTGCTAATCATCGATCTGGCCAAACAGTTCAAACTCAGGGACAACACTGCAACACTGGAATTGGTACAAAAAAATCTCTCTGTGAAAATCATCAATTGTCTGGACAACGAGAACACGATCTACTTTGACGAAATTGCCATTTTGTTCACCAGGCTGCAGAAAGAAATCCGCTTTTTGCTCACCAATTTTCACAGATACCTAAGCGACAACCTTGGTCTGAGCATGCAAGATTACATGAGCAAGAACGTGTTCACATTCGACGACATCACCAGCTTGACCAATTTGATCCACGAGAGGCTGAACTCGCCGAGTTGTCCGTCGCAAAAACAAGATCTCAAATTGATAGCCGAAATAAAGCTCTTGGTGTCCAATTTAATCGAGCTGAACAAACAGGCCTACCAAGAACAAGAACAGCTTCAAATACGATCGTTGTCAGCACTGGCCTCCGCTTGCATTCAGCTGAACACATTGTGCGAAAAAATGAATCCAATGATCCGGCCATTGATCGAATGCATTCGATTCGAGACCAACTCGGACCTTCAGGCAATCAGCAGTCAACACTTGGCCTCTCTGTTGGACACGTGCTCCAAGCGACAGCCAAATCCGGTGCCAAAAATATTCAAAAATTTGCTCAACTATTTGTGCAATGACCATCTAAAGACTCCGCTCATACACAACCAAAATAACATTAGAAGCCTGCCCGATAAGGATTTCTACGAAATAAATAGGTATTACGGCATCATTAGCGACAACTCGTACGGTGCCACTCAGAGCTCGGACTCGTCAAATGGAGAGTCCATGCCACCATGCACTCCGTCCACGCCGAGCACGCCAAATAAGGTAAAAAAGCGCGCCAACTCCATCAACAACGGTGGCGCGCTGTCCACTGACATGGCTCCGCAGGTCAGCAACTCGACAACAGACACACCAGCCAAAAATTTGATCGAAAAACGCGGCGCCGAACTCGCGTTCAAAGCAATTGTAGAAAAATACAACAGTTTCGAGCTATTGGAACTAGTAGTGCCGGACGTGGTCCAACAGCCTGTGAATCAAATAAATTTTGTTGTTGGAAATTTGCTCCGAAATTCAAATACTGATGAACTAAGTCAAATAGACGATTTGAACATTGACGCCAATTTGAGTAAATACCAAGAATTGGTAAACTATTTGTCCTTGATGACTTATGTAAGCTCGTTGGCTTGTTTGCACATGGACATACTGAACAAGTACATGGAGCAAATACCCGAGTTGATGAAGCTGATCAAAGTGCCACTGAGCAGTGTTAGACACTTGGCATCCAAGTGTTTGTCTACTTTGTGCAAAAAAGAACTGGTTCGGACCATGCAAATTTTGTTAGAGTACACACTGGACTGTTTGGACAACAATGAGTTCAATTTGTTTGCCAGACAAGGGGCCATTGAGCTGATTTTCAACTTGTTCGAGCAGCTCAACACCGACATCATTCCTTTCATTGTTATTTTCATAGTTCCGGTCCTCAAGCGAATGTGCGATCTGGACTGGTATGTTCGGAGCATGGCGAGCCAGTGTTTTGGCACACTTGTCAAACTCTATCCCCTGTCTACCTCAAGTGGCGCCGATTTCAACTCACTCGAACAGATAACCAGCACAAATGCCAACATTCTCAAAATGAAATGCGAACAACAGGACTTTTTGGACCAGCTAATGGACAATCGTAAACTAAAAGCCTACAAGCTTCCCACCGAAGTCCTCATTGGTGTCAAGCTAAGGCCGTACCAACAAATGGGCGTCAATTGGCTTGCTTTTTTGAAAAAGTTTAATTTACATGGTATTTTGTGCGATGACATGGGCCTGGGAAAAACGCTACAGTCCATTTGCATTCTATCCGGCGATCACTACGAAAGACAAAAGCACTGTCTGGATCATGCACAATTCGAGGACGATGACCAAAAATTCGCTCAGTCCATCATCATTTGTCCAACAACTTTGACCAATCATTGGCACCACGAAATAGAGCGATTTGTGGACAAAAAATGTCTCAGGCCATTTATTTACTGCGGCTCTGTTTCCGAAAGGGAGAATCTACGCCGCGTTTTTTTCAACAAAAACAAAGAGCCCGGCACCAGATTCAATGTTTTTATTGTATCATATGACATCATTCGGCATGACATTCAATATTTGTTCAGTCAAAAATGGAACTATTGCATCTTGGACGAGGGTCATTTGATAAAAAGTTCCAAGACAAAGCTGTCCAAAGCTATAAAACAAATACGCGCATCGCACAGACTTATTCTAACTGGTACACCGATCCAAAACAATGTGACAGAATTGTGGTGTTTGTTCGACTTTTTGCTACCGGGTTATCTTGGCACCGAGAAGCAATTTCATCTAAAGTACGCGCGGTACATAGCGCCGCAATCAGCCTCATTTCAGAATAAACTTGAAAAATCCATGTCCATTAATCAGGAGAAAAATGGCGAAAATGGAAAATCAAAATCAGACAATGGCTTTCATCAACTGAGCGTCATTGCTCTAGAATCACTGCATAAACAAGTTTTGCCATTTTTACTGCGCCGTACCAAAGAAGAGGTGCTCAAAGACTTGCCGCCCAAGATTATTCAAGATTATTATTGTGAAATGAGCCCGTTGCAAATTGAACTGTACCAAGACTTTGCCAAATCGAACGTGAGCGACAACATCAAAAAAAGTCTTGGTCTTTTGGACAACGAGGAAGAGGCAGAGGCTGAAGACATTAAGAAAGGAAATGGCGAACATGTGTTCCAAGCTTTGCAGTACTTGAGAAAAGTGGTCAATCATCCGTCGTTGGTGTTGAATCAAGAACATCCCAAATGGCACAAGATAAGGTCAGAATTTGGCTCAAATTCTCTAAATGAGGCTAAACATTCCGGCAAATTGATGGCCCTAAAAGATTTACTAAATGAATGTGGCATCGGAAATAATGAGGAAAACAATGGCAACGAGCTAGACCAGAGCAGTGTGCTAAATCAACACAGAGTGCTAGTTTTTTGCCAACTAAAGTCAATGATAGATATAATTGAAAATGAATTGTTGAAAAAAATGCAAAATGTTAGCTTTTTAAGATTGGATGGAACAGTTCCAGCTGGTGAAAGATTTGGCATTGTCAAAAAGTTCAATTCAGATCCTTCCATTGATATATTGCTATTGACGACTCAAATTGGTGGCTTGGGTTTGAATTTGACTGGCGCCGACACCGTCATATTCGTTGAACACGACTGGAATCCGCAAAAAGACCTCCAAGCTATGGATAGAGCGCATCGAATTGGCCAGACCAAAGTAGTCAATGTTTATCGTTTGATTACCAAACGAACAATAGAAGAAAAAATAATGAGCTTGCAGCGATTTAAACTTGGCATTGCCAATTCTGTGGTCAATATTGACAATTCAAATTTGTCCTCAATGGGAACAGAGCAATTGATGAATATGTTTAATAGAGATGCGCCCACTACAAGCGATCAAAAATCTAAAGAGAATAGCGCTGGTGTGCCTAGTGGCTATGCTAAACTACTGGAGAATATTACCGAGGTTTGGGACGAAACTCAGTATGAAAATGAGTATAACTTAAACAATTTTATCAAGTCTTTAAATTGATCTTTTTGCTTAAAATTATTTGTGTGTATTAGTATTGTTTTAAATTTTTTTGAGAAAAATTACCGGGCTGTTTGGAAATGATATTGAACTCGATTCCCTTCAGCCCTTTATTTTTGTATATATCTGACTGATTTAATAGAACTAAATAATTTAGTCCTTTTTTGAAAGGATTAATCAATGCATATTTGTAGAAGATTATTTAATTAATAAAACAAAATTTTTATTTTTTTTTATTTTTTTTTTCATTTGACCAAGTCTTTCAATTATATATTTCGAAATTTTTATCTTTTTTTTATTAAATACTAGGACATGTTCTAATCAAAAAATTTATTTATTCAAGCACAAATATTAAATAAATTTATATTTTCAACAATTAAATGTGTTATTTTTTCTTTAATTGACCTAAAATTCTGCAAATTTTTAAGATTTTTACTGTCAAATCAATTTTTTATATGAAGATTTGATTTAAAAATAATTTAAAACTGATAACCCAAATTTGAATATATTCTAAAATTAACTAAAAACAGCTAAAACTGTAACAAATTTATCAAAGATTGGATATTAATAATGTAAAATAAGCTAAATAAAATTAAAAAATTGTCGCATGATTTGTATCATATACAGTAACGATTTGACAAGTGGATTTCTGGTAATTTTACGTAAATTGCCAAAAATGCCAAAAAAAAGCCCGATTTTTTGAATTTTTTGTTTTTTTTTTAAAAATTTTGAAAAAATTAGTTTCTATTTATTAAATCAAATTTTACCAAAAGTTACTTTTTTTTTACTAATTTTTACGTAAATTTATGTAAAATATGTAAAAAGGTAAAATATGGTAAAAAAAAGTAACTTTTGAAAGAAAATTAATAAATTTTAATTTTTCTAATAAACTAGCAGTCCGACCATCCGCCATTTTTGTCTATCACTATATCAACTACCTATAAAACAAAAAATAACATATATATAATCTTTTAAAATTTTGAGAATTATTTACTTTTTTTAATTGACTTATGAAATTATTACATTTAGTAATTGTAAAATTTCTTTGAAATTAAAAGTATGTAATATAATATTATGCTATTTTTTTTTAAACTTGGATTTAAGGAAAATTAAAGAAATATGTGCCAAAAGATTCAGCCTTTGATCTGGCCTGGGATAGAGCGAGAGATAACCTTAAAACGCAAGGTCAAAGTCAATCAAGCCAAATAAATCAAATGATTAAAATAAGCTATTAATTTATAATATTCTTTTTGTCTCGATATATTTTTCAAAAGTTACTTTTTTTTACCATATTTTACCATTTTACATATTTTACATATTTTACATAAATTTACGTAAAAATTAGTAAAAAAAAAGTAACTTTTGGTAAAATTTTATTTAATAAATAGAAACTAATTTTTTCAAAATTTTTTAGAAAATAATAAAAAATTCAAAAAATCGGGCTTTTTTTTGGCATTCTAATTTTTACCAATTTTTACGTAAATTTACGTAAATATAGGTAAAATTACGTAAAAATACGTAAATTTACATTCTATAACTAAGTAATTTTACGTAAATTTACGTATTACCAGAAATCCACTTGTCAAATCGGTACTGTATTTGATTTGAATAACTCTAAAAGAAACGAACCTGAAGTTAGTCTTATTTTCAAAGAGGGATAGGCAAGAGTTGGTGGTTTTAAAATTTCAAGGTTAATTAAAAAAATCAAATTAATAAGTTAATCAAAAAATTATATTATTTCAAAAAAGCTATTAATTACATAGTTATTTAAAAAAAATTAACAACAAGCTATTTAAGTCAATTAATACAAATATTGTCACAAAATCTATATAAACCAAGTTCATGTTTTTGAAAATTGAAAGCTAAAATATTGAAATTTTTAAAATTGGTCTCTTGATCACAAAGCAATTTATTAATCTTGAATAACGATACTCAAGGTTTTTTCTACACTTTTCGATTTTGCTTTCAAATGATTCAATTAGATTATTGCTGTTTCTTAAATTATAATTCAAATTTCTTGAGTCATTTTTCTTTAGGCTTCTTTTTAAATTTAAATAAGAATAGTAAAATGATATTATAGAATGTCTTCATCACCTATTTTCATTTTTTCTGAACTTAACTTTTTCTTTTTTTCAAAAATTATGCAGAAAGTGTAAGGCTAGATGATATCAATTTTGTTCAAAAATATCAAAAAAGTCCACCATTTATTTAAATTCTTTACTGTAAAATTTAACTTGACAAAACTGTTTCAAGGTCTTTAAACAGTCTTTAAAAATTGTTGCATTAATCTGCAAAATTTTGGTATCTAGATTCTTAAATAAAAATGGTGAATCATTAACAAAAATTAAGAAAAGAAGAAGACCCAAAAATTAAAAGTGGTTAGACATTTTACAAAAAATTAAAAATTAAAAATTTTAAGAAATTTTAAGCATTAAATTCAAAAAAAAAATTAATTATGCCTGAAAGAAAGTCAAAAAAATTTAAAATTTAATGCTATTTCTATCAATATTCGATCTATTCTCTAAATAAAAAAATTTATTAATTTTAATGCTTTTGTTTACGTTTAACAAAAATTTTTTTTTCAAATTTTAAACAACAATTCGCGGAAAAATTTTACGAATTTAAATCATAGTATAGGTTTAAAATTTCATGAACTTTCAGCATCAATTATGATATTTAAATAAAAATTGATGCATCATTTTATACTTCCCGAATAAATTTTTAATTATAAGAACAAAAACAAGATAGTTTTTTAATTTTTATTTTGTAAAAATATATTTTTATCAAAATGGTTTAATTTTTTGTGTTTGAATTACAAAATGTATCCAATGTTGAAATAACATTGAAAAAGTGCGATATTTCAATTATTTTTTTTTAGTTCCAAAAAAAAAATAATTTAAAGTTAATATTGCAAGCATGAAAAACTTCTTTTTTTTTTTTAATAAATTTTGACTTTAGATTTGTGATAAGATGATTTTAAGATGAAAATTTCTTAAGATATAAATATTTCTAAAAAGTATCTAGGCTCTGTTTTCCTTTTTTTATAAATTGATTTTTTTCAAAATGCATCAAAACGAAAGTCTAAAAAGAAAAAAAGAAATTTAAAAAGAAAAGTCTAGTCGGTTAAGTAAACTGTGGTTCACCTGTTACTGGAGCAACTCTTGTTCTCAGGTTTTATGAACTATTAGTTCACCTAATCCTAAAATTGTTCATCTATTTAGAAAAAAGCTATTGTGATATTAAAAAAATAAGATAGAAAAAAATATAATTTCACAAAAATTTAAAGTTGGGCGGAGTAGGTAAAATTTGCGAAATAGATGTATCTTTGTTCTCCTAAGTCAAACACTTGAAGGGTGAAAAATTAATTTTAATTATTTATGTTTAAAGACAAAGATTAAAGTAGAGAGCACATTTGGGTAATTGGGATTTTTGAAAGGGTAATACCAAGTCAACCTGATCAAAGCAAATGCTAAGCTGTTTCTAAAGCTCCTTCAAATTAAAAAATCAAAAAAATTATTAACCTTAATAGTTTATTTTTATTTCAGTTTCGAGAATTAGGCATTCTATTAAATAGCTTTATTTAATTTGTTCACATAATTCTATTTTGGTTCACTTTAACGTGAACAAAAAAATGGGTGAGCGAATAGTTCATAAAATCTGAGTAAAAGAATTTTTCGCATAAATGGTGAACTATGATTCACCTAACCGACTAGACCGAGTTTTTCAACGATCAATATAAATTTCAATCTAAATGAATTATTTATCTTTTTTTTTTTTTAATTCATTTTTTTTTTCATATACTTTTATTCTGAACGAGCATTAACTCGGTACAGATAAACAAATAGATAAATTAATTAATTAATTAAAATTAAAAAAAGAATTTTCAATATTTTTCAGCAAATTTTCAAATAAAAGTTCTAATTCACTGAAGAGTTTAATTTCAAATATGAAAATGCTTGAAATTATTTTAAAATATTAGCTAAAAGTTTTATTTCTTTTGAAACTGAAAAAAAATATTTGAAACATCGCACTTTTTCAACATTATTTCAACATTGGATACATTTTGTAATTCAAACACAAAATATTAAACCAAATCTAATTGAAATTAAAATAATAAAAGGTAAAAATAGGGAGTAACTTATCAGACTTTTTTCTATTGTACTTTTAAAAAAAATAAAAAATTAAAATAGATTTATCACTTTCTGCTTAATCTATTCTAATAGCAATATTAAGCGGTTGAGTATTTAACTTTAGAAGTTAATTTATTATTTTAAATTTTTTTGTATTTGTGTGATCAATGTTAAGAGAAAATTTGATGATTTAGTCAATCAAAAAATTGAAATAATATTATATTTAAATATTAATGATTGTTCAACCAAATGACTACCTTATTTTTAAATATTCAATTTAACAAGCATATCATTCTTTACGACAATATTAATTATGTCTCGAGGAATAAACAAAGACGAAATTAGTACGAAATTCTTATGTAATTCAAACAATATTTTAAAATTATAATTTTCTTTGTTTTGTCAATATTTTTTAAATTGTTAAAAAATATTTATTGAAGTATTTATTTGAAAATACTTTGAACTAATTTATTTTATTGTTTTAGTCATGAAGCTTAAACATCACCATTTACATAAGAAATTGAAATAAATAAAAATATCTTTAAAATTAATTAAAATTCACGATTTTGAAATGAAACTCAAAAAAAATTGATAAGCTAAAGTCTTCACTCTTCATCAAAGTCCATTAAACAATTTATAAAAATTTCGTTTCAAAATTTCATTTACTATTTAATTTGAATTTTATGAGATTGCTTTGATCCATTTCCGAGTGAAGACTAAATGTTATGTTAGATTTGTCACTGGAAAATTAAAATTTAATTTTATCTAAACCATAAGCAAATTTTATTTTATGCACTTTCTATTAACAAATTTTTACTCTTAGAAAATTTCGAGGAGCAATCGTCTGAGTTTTTAGTAACGAGATGCCTTGAAGCGCATGCGTCTCTTTTGCATAATTCTTTGATCAGTTTCGGTCACAAATGCTCGACCAGCACAAGCAGCCAAAAGGGTTGTTAAGACGACTGTATCGATGACTTGAAACAATTATAAATTTTTATGATAATATCAAGTTAAAAAATAATAATTATTTAAATTTTGATTAAATGATTAAAATTTCATAGTTTTTATTTAATGTTAGATTTTTATTTTAAAGCTGTGATTTAATTATTTTTTCATAAAGATTCATTCTGATCGATTATTCAAACCCTTTCAAATTAGAATACTTCATTAGATTTTAAATTGGTAGTATTGGATTTTGTTTTTATCGTGTTAGTTTTTTTTCAACAAATTTTCGCTTTCATTTGTCTAAAGTAGATCATTTAACGTCATTAGTCTATGGATTCATGATTTAAGTTGTCGTGTCAACCATTAATGTCGAAGATATTATTTTTAAAAAACCCATTCGGTGGACAACCGGCTCAATTCAGCGTCGTTAAAACTGTCTCAGTAAGTAGCCTGTTTTATTTTAACTATTAAAAATTTATTCAAAATTTTTTTTTTTTTTTGAATTAAGCCAAAAAACAATGAAAATTAATTTTATATTTTTTTTCCAAAAATTAATAAATAATTTGTTGAATTGAATTGGAATTTAAATGTTTTGGTCATTTTAAGCGATTCATTAATTCATGGAAAAAATAAGGTTGCCGTGTTGCATTCTTTTTTAATTTTAGAAATTAAGAGAGAAATCAAGCTAAATCTAAACTTTTCGGTATTGTTTTTTCGCATCAGATAAAAGAACATAATTCTATATTTATTACTTAGTAATCTTTTTGCTTGAAGAAAAAAATTTCTTTTAAATTCTTGAAAAAGGAGACTGTTTTAGCACTGCTACAAATTTTTCTTTCAAATATTATAAATATTTATTTTTGGTCCATACGGAGAGTATGGCCTAAAATGAACAAAACAGGTAAGGAAGTGTTGAAAATCGAACATTGTATTTGATTAAGTTTTTAAATATTTTTTAATTGAAATTTAAAAATATTTGTAAATAAATTCGAATAAAAAATATTAAGCTGATTTAAAATTTTAAATAAAAAACAAATATTAATTTGATTTTAATAAAATAAATATACCGAAATATTTCAAATTTTTATTTCGAAAAAAAATTGGATACTTTTTTTTGTTGTCTTTAGACTTGCGCAAAAATCAGAGAAAAAGTCTTTTCAAAGACAAGTCAAAAGACTTTAAACAGACAGAGTTTTTTAAAAGTCAAAGTCAAGTAAAAAGACTTTTTTTGAAAAAAAATATTTTAAGTCAATTCTAGTGACTTGACTAAGATTTTTAACTTATAAACAACTCTTTTTTCCTTACATAAATAAAAAGGATTTTTTTCTTAGAAGGTTCCAAATTATACTTGTATTTCTTATCAAAAATTTAGAGCTTGCTTCTTTTCACATTATTTTGTGAGTAAATATTTTGAGTTATTCGGTAAGATGCAGAATATTTGAATTTCTAAATAAAATTTCCAAATAAATTCAATTTATATTTAAAATTTGAAATTTTGTCGCTTTAAAATTCAATAAAAGAAATTAAATAATCTTTTAAAAATGATAATTAAAGTATATTTTTTGGCACTTAAATTTTATTTTTAGATATTGTTTTATCTAAATATTAAAAAATCGTTCAAAAAAAATTTTTTTCATTATCTAATTATAATAGAAAAATCTGTTCATTATTAATTTTTATTATTTTTTTAAATCTTAAAATTTAGATCCCAAAATTATTTCACTTTCATTAATAAAACAAATAAAAAAACTCTCGAATTTAGTGCAAATAAAAAAAAATTTTAATTTTGATTTCAAAATGATTTAAAATCTTTAAAATTTGTAAAATAAAGTAAAAAAAGGAGAAGAACTAGCTATTAATAATGAATTATAATATTTTTTGTAACCTTAAGATTCGCAAATTCATATTTTTTTCCTTAAATTTAAGTCATTTGAATAAATGATAGTTATCATTTTTTTTTCTAACTATTATTAATTCAGATGACTTAAGAAATTTAATTAATGAATTATTTTTGATCAGATAAATAATTCATTAATTAAATTTATTTTTTTACTATATTTATAAAATATTTATAAAAATTAAACGATAACAAATTTAGCTCTGTGATTTTTTTTAATATTTCCTTTTTAGATAAATTAAATAAAAAATAAAAAAAAAATTTTCACTAGCTTTACTGTATATCAAAACTTATAAAAAAAAACTTAATTTAGTATCAATTAAAGAAAATGCAATCTTATTCAGATTTTTCAATGGCCCTGAATTTAAAAAGACCAAAATTTTTCAAGCAGTACGAAAATTTCAACTAAAAAATAAAAAAATTTTTTTATTAATTATTAAAAGATGGGACAAACTTAAAAAATTGAAAAAGTTATTTTTCAAGATTACTAATCTCAATTATTAATCCGTCCTCGTATTTTTTTTTAGGATGAATCAAATGAAATAATTCAAACAATCAAGTATTTGTCAGAGGAATTTCCAGAATTAAGTGAAATATTAAAATCATATTCCAAAATCTCAAAGCGGTTTGAAAAATTGTAATTTTTAGAAAATTTATATGCTAAATTTTAAGTATTTTATTAAAAGCTACGAAAATTTAAAGTTACTTTGTGATTCTTTTAATGAATGGGTTGAAAAAAACCAAGAAAACATTCGATTAAAAAAGCTAAAAGTGGACTCATTAAAACTTCGGGCGTCAACTAGACTGGCAAAGTTCATACTACATTTGGTATATAACCGAGCCGTCTTGGAACCCGAAAAGCTCAATCAGTACGAACCATTTTCGCCTCAAGTTTATGGAGAGACCAGCTTTGATTTGATCGAAGAAATGCTTAAGCGTATCCAACTTAACGAACATGACGCCTTCATTGACCTCGGCAGCGGTATGTTTTTTTTTTTTAATTTTGCTTTTCTTTAAAAATTAAAAGGTGTTGGTAATGTGGTCTTACAAGTAGCAGCTGTTTCACAGTGTAAAATTTGCTATGGATTTGAAAAGGCCGAATGGCCGGCCCACTACGCAGTTGTAAGAAATAGCGTAAATTTTGTTAAACAATATATTTATGATTAGAACTTAGAAAATGGAACAAGAATTTAAATATTGGATGAATTTTTTTGGCAAAACTTATTCTGAATTTCAGCTATACAAAGGCGATTTCTTGTCCAGTGAAGAATTTTTGGAAGTGCCTAGCACGCTGAATGCATCACAAACTCGACGGATATCAACTGGGGATTATGTCAAAGAAATAATCGATCAGTCAAAGTTAGTTTTTAGATGTTAATTAAAAATTAGTAAATTAATCCTACAAAGGTAGGTTTTGACAATGTATTCCAAAATACATCTAATTTGAATAAATTTTTTTTTGACTTTTACGCAAGTCTTAAAAAATACTTATATATATTTTATAATCTTTTATAAATCTTTTAAAATCTAATTAAAAATTAAACATACTGGACAAATTTTATTAGCATGTATTCGACAACACAAACATGTGTAATGGTAAATTTTGATAGTTTTAAAAATTTAAGCAATTTAAGCATAAATGTTAGTAAACTATGATTAAAAAAAAGATAAAAAAAAATTCCCATAGCTTCCTAGTTATTATTGATAATGACTTACAATCTAGTAAATAAAAAATGTCTTCTTGTTAATTTCTTGAATCTCACTATATAGATAATTGTTTTTTACCAAAAAGTTCAATTATTTTTGGTAAAAAACAATTATCTAATATTTGAAGCTTTTTTAGTTATTTACGAAAATTATTTTTTTCACTAAATAATGAAAAATAATAAACATTGTACCATCTTAATTTTTGTTAAGTATGTTGTGTAAATATCAAAAATTTTGATTTATAAAAGTTTTTAATAAAAAAAGCATTTTTTAAGTACTTTTTGTTATCTTCAGAAGGCTAAAATTCTAAAAACCAAATATCAATAAAATTAGATGTAAGGTTAATAATCTAAAAAATTATTAATCTTACAATTTAGAAAAATACCAGTGTGAAAAATGAAATTAACTTTTTTACATCTTAAACGGTTTTTGAAAGTAAATATTTAACTTAATGGAACTCTTTCAACGAGCGAATATGCAGTATTGATTTGACATGATGGTCGACGCTAATTTTTTTTAAAATTAAGAAAATTTATTAATTTTTCGTAAATTTTAAAAAGGCTAAAAAAGTCTAATAAACTCTATAGCATTTAGCATATGGTTATAGCATACAGTAGTCTATAGCACTTCTATTAGAATTTTGTAGATTTTATTAATTTTATGCTTTTTTCTTTAAAAAAAAATTGTAAATTTTCGCAAATTAAAACTTTTTTATAGTAAAAATGGTAAAAAAAGTAAAAATTAGACAAAAAGGTAAATTTTTTAGCTTTTAAATTGTCAAAGGTAATGGCAGTTGTGTGCTTTGAATCTTTAAAAATATGATGATGATAATACGAAGATTTATTTAAAATTACCGTCGACAATCATATCAAATCAATACTGTAATACTTTTATACCGTTAATATTAAATAAAAATGAAACTCTGCAATTCGAAAGTAGATAAAAAGAAAATTAATTAATGATACCAAGGCACAAATTGATAAATTTTTTGTTTTCAGTAGAAATAATGAGTAAAAAAATAAATATTTAGTCTTTTTATTTTAATATAATTTAATTTCATTATTAAAAATCTAAGCTTGAATAAAAATTTTAATTTCTAAGACATAAAAATTAATTTAAATTTTTTATAAATTACTGATAAAAAAATATGAAAAATTCTACAATACTAATAGTACACTCGGCAAATTATGTTTTTTTCTTTTAAGGTGTTAGAAAGTTTGCAAATTTTTATTAAACTCATATTTTTTTTGAATAATAAGATAATTGCAGTCAAAACAATCAAACATAAATTTTCATAAAAATCTTTAAGAAATCGCCTAACTAAAAACTTACACTATAATTTATTGTCATTAATAAATGTCAAAGCGCCAACATTCTAAATTGTAAAATTTCAGAGATTAAAGGACTAAATATTTCCTATACTTTTATATCTTTAAAAAAATATGAACAGGAATAAAAATTCAAAGGAAAAGAATAAAATAAAAAGCAAAATTAATATTCTATTTTATTTTTTGGTGATCTATGTATCTTTGTATTGAAGTATTGAAAATCTTAAAAAAAATTTTATTGTTATTCTTTGAGTGTTCTAGAATACTTAGTCGATTGAAAAAAACAAATGTATTCTAAGTTTATTTTATAAATTGTCAAAAACATATGTTTGTAGGATTCGTGTTTTTCAAAATTTGTTTATTTAAGACTAATATTTGTGAATAATTTTGCATTTGGCGCTGCGGTCGATCACCAACTAAAGCTAAGATTTCAGGATATGCTCGAAGGAGCATTCATTGTATCTTCCAAGCCATTTTGTTCCCTTAATTTTCGAATTAATGACCGAAATACAAATGGTAAGGTAAGCATTGAAATAGATATTTTTTTTAAACATCTCTATTGAAGACTTGGGAGCAATTTTGAATCTGAATGAGTTCGAACCTTTAAACGGTCATGTCTCTTGGACTGATAGATCCATAAATTATTACTTCCAAAAAATAGACAGAACTCTGGTAAAAGATTTAAAATAATCTAAAAAATTGGTATTTTATTTTAATTGAGAATTTAGTTGGAAAAATATTTTGAGTCTAAAACAAGACAAAATTCAAGGAATAAAGAAGAAAGTGAAAATGGCGAGCGTCTAAGCCGATCTAGGAATCGAAATTCAAACTCTCCGCATTCACATAGATCACCCAATTCATCAGACTCTTCGTCTTCATCCTATACTTCATCTTCATCGGCTAGCTCTAATTCTTCTGAGAATGGCAACAATTTGAGTCGGTCCAAAAAGTCTAAACGATCTTTAAGCAATGAGAATAGGAAACGAAAATCATCAAGTGTTGTTTCCGAGTCGGAAAAAAAACCTAAATCAAATTTAAAAAAGAAAAGAAAATTAATAAAAGAACATAAAAAAGAGAGAAAACGATCCAAATCTTTGGATAAACAGGAAAAAAAGACCTTAGAAAAAATGCATATTCAAGTAAGCAAAATAACCAAGTTAGCCAAACAAGACAAAAAACTGAATGCCATTTCAAAATCAATTGCTCTAACTCAAAAGGAATCGAAAGAAGTATCATCACGAGATGACTATAATCATAAAGCGATGACCAGACTTTCAAATGATAATTTGGATACTAGACTTCTAAAAGATACTAAAATTTCTAATAGATTCAGTAAACACTTGATTAATAATGGATTGGAGAAAGTCTGTAATGGTGAATTGCAAAATGGTTTCAAAAATTCACATGCACCGAGTGAAAATGAAATCAATGAAGAAATGGCGAAAAATGAACTTGGAGAAGATATCATTAATTCAATAGATGATTATTTTAGTAAAAAAATTATTTTTTTTTTTAAATTGTGCTGATTTATAATAAAATTTTAGAAATTTGTCGCCAACAGTATATAAAGTATCTTCTATATATGAAATCGAACGAATACAAAGAAAAAATCAATCTTGAGTATCAAAAAGAATTGGTAATTTTTTTATTTTTTTTCTGCTTTCCAAAATTCAAAAACAGAATGCATGTTATAACTATAAAGAAATTTCTAACAATTATTTATCATTTGTTTCATAAAAAAATGATATTTAAATGAAATGGGTTATCAAATGTTTTAGTAATAACATTCTTGAAAAAAATTTTAAAACTTAAATAAATTTGAGAATAAAAAGATTTAAAAATCTAGCGCCATAAATTGAATACAAGGCAAAATTAGAAAATTTTTTTTTTTATTTTTATTTTTGGATAAAATCTCAAGCTTTAATGCCGCATTAAACTTAAAACTTAAAAAAAATTTAATGAGGACCCAAAGCTTAAAACACATCTTTGCGGTCTGAGTTAAGAATGCTTTAGCATGAGCGAGATATTGTTTCTTGCATGAACCAAAGTTGTGTTACGGTTTATGAGGCTGCAATATCGAACAAGTGAATGTTAAATCAAAAAAATAAAATTTTAAGGAAATCAGTAGCTTGGTTAAAAAAAAAAGTTATAGTTTATTGAGTCTAATTTGTTATAATTTATAATTTACTTAAGATCCAGCTTTATCTCAGAATTTCTAACTTGATTTAAACGAAAAAAATTCCACGATCAAATTTAATAAGAAACATGTAGAACGAAACATAAAAAAATACAAATTTCCTTTAATTTAATTAAAGAGGAAAAACATAAATATTTTTTAATCTCTTCATTGACGTTGTAATCTTGATCACCTTTTCGCTTTCGATCTGCTTTGGGTCTATTTACAGAATATTTTTTAGTAAGCAAACCAGGAAAATTAATTTTTTTTGAATAAACACGAGATTAAATGTACACATTAAAACTCCTTTATCCATAAAAATTATACATTAGCATCAATTTTTTACAATGATTTATTAACAAAGTACAATTATTTTGATTTGAATGATCGAAGGCTGCATCAAATGAATAGGAAATATTTTTTTTTAATAAAATACATAATGATTTTAATTATTTGATTTTATTGAAATTAAACTCGAATTAAGAATGAGTAAAATCAAAAGTAAATACAACAACTTTAGTGCTGATTCTTTTATGGAATGAGCCATTTGACAAAACAGTACTGTTTTCCTAAAATGATAAAATAATTTATTCCAATTTTAAACTATTCATTTACAAAGAAAAATTGAGATGTTTATTTAAAATTTTCAAATTTATTTACTAGTTGCCTAAATTATGCTTAAAATATATCTAATTTAAGATAAATATTTTTTTTATTTTTTTTAATATTTCACATTTGTCACCAATAAATATAATTTTTTTTTTTAATTTTTTTTTTTCTTAATTAAATACAAAATAATTAAAAATGGTTTTTTATTTAGATTTTGAAAGCTGAATTATTGAACAAAAAAGAAGAATTAGAAAATCAGAAAAAATCCATGATAAAAAATAACATATCTCTTCTAAAACAAAGAGCAGCTGAAGTAGCCTATATCTATTAAATAAATGGTTTTAATACATCTTTTATTTTAAGCTTGGCATAAAAAATCTAAAATCGCCTGGTGATCTAATTAAGTGTGCCAAAGATATATTGTCTCAGCATAAAGTTCTTGAACAAAAAATAAGCTCTATATTAGATACAGTTTCAAATAAAAAATACCAAAATCCAATAAGTACATCTGATGAAAAAATAATTCTGAGTCAATTCTTGTCCAACAATGATACCTCACTGATACAAATGGAAACGAATGCCAAAATAGCTGAAAAACAGGAAGACGAGTCGAAATATGCAGTCCCTAATTCCAGCGATATCAAGAGTGTGAGCAGTAATTCAGCTGATGAAACAATGACAGCTACTGAGCGTGCAGACGATGACGAAGAAATGCTTCCAAACGCTAGAGAAAAAGAAACGCCCCAAAAAGAGAATGAAAACCAAAATGGATCAAGTAAACTATTGCCAAAACCTAGCCGGCCTCACTCCAACCCTTCCCTGAGTTCCAAATCAATAATGGATAAAATATTTCACAATGATAAAACAGATTCTTTAAAAAGTTTCAAAATTCCAAAGCAATCGCGCAAAGAACATGTCAACTCAAATCCTTTTGAAAACGTCAGTTTCCCTGAGCTTTTTTCAGCAGGCTCATCTAGTTCAACACTAAATTCTGGCTCACCTAAACCTGCTTTTGAAACAACTATTTCTCGTTCGGTAAAACATATTCGAAATTTGTCTGGTGATCTAGAACTCTCATCGTCTTCTTCCATTCAGCCTGAATCCAAGTCGTATCCAAACTATTATCATCCGAAAAAAAAATACATGATGGAAAACTCGGGAAACAAACAAAGAAATGACGATCCGTATGGAAACAAAGAAGTAAATTGTGGTAAGAATAAAAATGAAAATTTTGAGCATTACCAAACAGGTAGCATACTCTCAACCCAAACAACAGTGCAGTTATCAAGCGGATCGTCACAATTGCAAAACGAACTAAATACTCAAGAATACCAAACATCTACCTCATTTGGTTTTAACTCTATGAAATAAATATGTGGCCTATCTAACGAGTTTTATTATTTGTTTGTCAGTTTTATTTGGCCCCAAAAAAACCTAAATTGTAAATAAAAGGCGTAAGGGTATTTTGGTGCCGTATTTTATTTGGCATACTCAAATTTAAATGCCGTTATTGTCATCTCATGTCAAGTCAAATTTCGTTTTGATTGTCTGTTTAATTTATGTATTTAAATTGGTTTTGTTTGTGTGTTTAAAAGATATATACAAAAAGTTTTTGCTCTATTAACTTTGGCTACACTGAGCTGATTTAAATTTTAATAAAAATTAAAAATAATTAAATTTTTTAATATTTCATTCCAAAAAGAACCACACAATTACAATTAAAGTTCAGTCAAAAAAACTTGGTTTAATCCTTTTGTTTCAATTTTTTAATTTAGCTTAAAGCTTAATTAAATCAAAATTTCAAGCAAGTGATCAAAGTAACTCTGCAGAATATTCAATTTTTCATTTTTCATTTTTTTATACTTTAATCAATGGATCACCTTAATTCCATTAGCAACTCCATAAGAATTCAAGCAATTCGGAGTTGCTAATGGAATTAAGCTGATCTATTGATTAAAATATTATTTTTCTTAATGAGCAATTCTACATTAAATTATTTATTTGTTTTCTGTACCGAGCAAGAGCTCCTTCAGAATAAGTTAAAAAAAAATAAAAATAAAAATAAAATTAAAGTTAATAAAATTAGATAAAAAAAAAAAAAAAAAAGAATCAAAAAAGCTAAAAAAAATGAAAGTTGAAAAGATATAAATTGGAAAAGATTGTATTTAATCATTAAATTTTTAAAAACTTTACTTTAAAATGGCCATCAATTAATGGACTGGACTTAAATTTTACTGACAAAAAAACTACATATGATGACAAATAAATTAATTAACTAATAAAATAATTATTTGAGTGACACAAATACTTTTTTTACTAATTAATCATTTTTAAAACAAATTACTGATTTGAGGTGACAATAAAAATCAAAATCTTGAACTATAGCACCAAAATCAGAAGGAAGTTCCAGACGATTATGACAAACCGTTTTGTCCAAATTTCATCATCAAGTCAGAGTCAACTATGAGAAAACGTCACAATTTAAGTTCATTCCTTACAATCTTAGAGAATTAAATTAGTAAATAGCTTTTCTTTTTTTTTCCTTATTCACTCCTTGTGAAGCATAGGGTCATTACTTTTAATTTCCACTCAAGTCGAACTAAATAGCTTAATTAGAACTAAAATAAAATAAAATAAAAATGAATAAAATTTTGTCGGTGCAAAATTATTAAATAGTCATCTCAATATTTATATATTTGTCAGTCGTTTAGTTTTTTTGTCAGAATAATTAGATTTTTATTGTCAGCTAAAATAGATTAAATTAGTCACCACTTTTAGTTATTTTTGTCATCTTAAAAAAATTAAATTTGTTACCCCAAAAAATTTAAGCCCTTTAAAATTTGAGAAGAAATTTAAAGTATGACAAAAATTATAAAAATGAAATTAAATGAATCAGAAAATCTCCTCCCACTGAGGACCCTTCTGACTATCGTCCTATTAGTATGAAAAGTTGCCTTGGTAAGTTACTTGAACGTATTATTTATACAAGAATATACCATTTTCTTGAAAGAAATAACCTACTTATAAATGAGCAATCAGGATTTAGAAAACATAGGCGCACAGCGGATAACCTTTATTTTCTTATACAAAAAGTAGTTGAATCTTTTAATAGAAAGAAAAAAGTCTGCTGTTTATATTTTGACATCTCTAAAGCCTTTGATAGAGTTTGGCATAATGGACTAATTTATAAGCTAATTAAAACTAATCTTCCTCCTTATCTTATTTACTGGATCAGATCATTTCTCGATTCCAGATCTTTTATAGTAAAAGTAAACGGACATTTGAGTGACCAATACTTAATTAAAGCAGGGGTTCCACAAGGATCAGTAATTAGTCCGCTTCTTTTCAGCATTTTCATTAATGACATACCTAAAAGAAATAAGACCAATAGCCAATACTCTCTTCTTTTTGCAGATGACTTAGCTACTTTTTTTATTTTTAAAAAGAAAGGAAATCTCGAGAGTTTAATAAATAAGTACTTAAAAGAAATTGAAAAATGGCTTTTCAAATGGAAAATGAAAATATCTGTTGAAAAGTCATGCTACACGATCTTTAAAAAAAACTCTAGAAAAAAAACTAATCTAGACCTAAAATTATATGAAAACAGTTTAAATCTAAAAGAAAAAGTTAAGTTCTTAGGAATTACATTAGACTCAAAACTTACATTTAGTTTAATGGTGGATGAGATAAAAGAGCGCTGTAACTCAAGACTAAATATTATTAAATATCTATCGAATAAAAATGGGGCCTTAAACCCAAAACATTAGGAAATCTATACAAATCCTTAATAGGATCAATTCTCGATAATTCTTTTCCTTGTTTAAATTCATTCACAGAAACCAACATTAAAAAAATACAAGTGATTCAAAATTCAGCAGTTAGATCCATCTTGAAACTAAAATATGATACTCCCTCCAACATTTTGCATCATGAGGCATATAATAAACTTAAACTACTAACAGTCTCAAGTTGAGTGAGAGATATGGTACAGAAAACAAATAAATAAATAATTAAAATCAGATCCTAAAGGTGAAAGGGTTTTTTTAAATTTGTTAATCTTAATAAGTGAATTCGGTTACCCACTCGATTTGTGTGCCATCGGGGTTTCAAATTTGGAATTGATTGACATAACTATGGTGTGGCAGATCATAAGATCTTAATAAGGCTAACAAGGTTTCTCTGTATATGCTCTCAAAGGCTTTCTTGAAGTCAATGAAACTAAAATACTGGAGGCTATTCCATTCCAGACTTTGTTCTATGATGTTCCTAAGTGCAAATATATGTTCCATGCATTCTCTAACTCGTCTAAATCCTGCTTGCTCTTCTCTAAGTTTAGCATACAAAGAGTTTTTGATTCTTTCCAGAACGCTAGAAGTGTTATTCATAGCAAATTGTCACAGATCATTTTGTTACCTTTCTTAGGGAGATTGACTATTAGGTCTTTCTGTCGTGACTCTGTCAATACCCGAGGCTTTTCTGTTATTCAGAGCCCTAATCGCATATTCTATTTCTTTATGACTAGGCTCTTCTGTGTCTAAATCGAGGTAAGTGCTAACTAGTTCAGGTTGTCAAGACCTTCTAGGTTCTGGTTTATTTAGAACTTCATTAAAGTGCCCAACCCATCATTGTCTTTTCTCTGTTTCAGTTGTTAGGATACGACCATCTTTGCCTTTTACTAATGTTGTTCTTTTCTGTGAGGAGCCACATATCGCATTAGTGATCTTGTGTAGCATATGTGGGTCCCTTTTTGAGCTAGCTTCTTCTACTTAACTAGCACACTGGTATATCGGTATCCATGTCTCATCGGATATCCGTCTCTTCCTTTTTTGATTTACAAATCCCATCAGTCGAGCGATGTGAATACACAGTGATATTAAGAAAATACTTGTTAAAGTAAAGAGTTACTATGCTAGACTCCGACCAGCATGGATATCAATCAGCTACAGCAAGGAAACAAAACTTAAACTGTAAAACGCCGTAGCAAAATCGACACTGATGTACTGTAGCGAATGCTGGGGGATGTGTGAATCCGACAAGAAAAGCCTGAAAACCCTCCAAACTGAAAGACTGCAGAGCATCCTTCGGATATACTGGCCTGAGACATGTTCAAATGCTGACTAATACACAAGAACAAATTCGGAGCCATTAAGTCATGGATAAAAAATCAAAAACTGCGAGGCTTGGACATGTACTTAGAATGAAAGAAACATGTATACCAAAAAGAGCCTTTCAATGGACACCTCAAGGGTGACGTAAGGTAGAAAGGCCAGCAGTAACATGTAAATGACATCCTTCAGAATAAGTTAAAAATAAAATAAAAATAAAATTAAAGTTAATAAAATTAGATAAAAAAAAAAAAAAAGAATCAAAATAGAGTAAATAAGCTAAAAAATGAAAGTTGAAAAGACATAAATTGGAAAAGATTGTTACATGTGGCACATGTTTAAATAGTTCAAGTTTCAGGAAAAAAAGAAGAAATAGTAAGGTAGCTAACCTTCTTTGAATTCTTTCACCAGTCTTTCAACCAATGGAATAGAATGACTCAGTCCTGCCCTAACATATCTCTCACTCAACTCAAAAAGACAATTCGAGACTGTTTGTAATTTTAGTTTATTAAAAGCTTCATGTTGCACGATGTTGGAGGGAGTATCATATTTTACTTAAGGATAGATTTTACTGCTGTATTCTGATTTGCTTGTAGTTTTTTGATATTATTTTCTGAAAATGAATTCAAGCTAGGAAAAGAATAGTCTAAAATCGATCCGACTAAAGATTTATATAAATTTCCTAGTGTGTTTTGATTGAGACCCCATTTTTTGTTTGACAATATCTTAATAATATTTAGCCTTTTGTTGCAGCGTTCTTAAATTTCGTCTACTAGTATATTAAAGTTTAACTTAGAATCAAATTTAATAACAAGAAACTTGATTTCTTTTTGGCTCACTATTGTGTATCCAAAGATTTTTAAGTTTTGATTATCACCCTCTTTTTTTTCCCTAGAAATGACTACTGAACACGACTTTTCAACTGATATCTTCATTTTCCATTTAATAAGCCATTGTTCTATTTCGTTGGTGTATTTATTTATCTTATTTTCTAGGTTCCCTTTTTTGTTATAAATGAAGAATGTAACTAGATCATCTGCGAAAAGCAGAGAGTATTCGTTATTTGTTTTGTTTCTTTTGGGGATGTCATTAATATATTTACTAATTAAAAGATGGCTAATTACTGAGCCTTGAGGAACACCTGCAGTTATTTTATAATCCAGTTAGTCAAGTAATGAGGTGAATTCATTTTAATCAATTTAAAAAGTAGACCTTCATGCCAAACCCTATCAAAGGCTTAAGAAATATCAAAAAAAAGGCTGCAAACTCTTTTTTTTCTATTAAATGATTCCAAAATTTTTTGAATTAAAAAGAAAAGTTTATCTGATGTTCGCCAGTGTTTCCTAAATCCAGATTGCTCCTGGATAAGGAGTGAATTTTTTCCCAAATAATTGTATAATCTTGAAAATACTATGCGTTCCAGGAGCTTTCCTAAACCACTCGTTATACTAATTGGTCTATAATTTAAAGGATCTTGTAAAGAAGAGGCTTTTTTTTGAATCATAGTAATGTTCGATGTTTTCCATGTATTAGGGACTCTACCTTCTCAAAGAGATAAATTAAAAAGTTCTATTATTTCTATTAATGAATTTCTAGGTAACATAAGATAATGAAATTGGTCAGGTCCTGATGCCGCTTCATTTTTCAATCTTTTTAAAGCCACAATTAATTCATTTAAGCAAATTGGATCATTGAAACTAGCTTGATCATAATTTCTAAAGAATTCAGATCTAGAATTAAGTTTTTCGAAATCTTTATCAAGATCTATTAAATCAGAATTAGGACTAAATATTGAAGATAGGAGTTCTCCAAAGCATTTTCCCTTTTCTTCATTAGTTTTGAATTCATTGTCATTTAAAAACAAATTTGGAATTAAATTTGATCCTTCTTTTGATCTAAATTTATTTATTTTTTTCCAGAATGGTCTACTTGTCAGTGGATTTTTCCCATTTTCTCAATAAAATCAAACCAATTTTGATTCCAGAATTTTTTAAAAGAGGCCTTTAACTCAAATGTAAGTTGATTAAATTTTTTCTTGAGATTTTGACAGCGAGTTTTTTGAAAGTTTCTTCTGACTTTCTGCGTTCTTTTATCAGAATAACAATGTTCGGGGAAAGACTGGTTTTGTAGATTCTCTGAGAATGATAAAGAATTCTTTTATGTGAAGTAGAAATAATTTTTTCTGTAATTTTATCATTTAATTGATCTATTGTGAGGGAACTTTCAGTGATATTCACTATTTGAGAATTTAAAAATCTCGCTGTATAAATGCCAGTTTGCTTTCTTATATTTAAACTTTTTAGCTGCTGATTTATTTTCTAATTGATAGCCCATAGAAATCGATGCTTGGATTGGGAAATGGCCACTAGTCATGTCTTGACTATTTAGGACACAAAAGTCGATAATTTTGTCCGACAAAATTAATTGGCAATTAATGAAGATGAAACTAAAAAAAGATCAAGAATTTCAAAGTAATTCCTATTAAAAATATTGAAAGTAGGACGCTTATCATTGATTAATGAAAAGTCTAACTCATTGATTATTCTATCCAACATTATGCCGTTTTCATTTTCATTTTCCCGCAGCCTATTTCCTTTGTTCTGGTGTTAAATATCACCACCTAAAATGTAGTTTCTACATTTTTTATTAACTGTTTTAAAAAACTCAAAGTTCAGAAGCACATTGGGTGGATTATAAAGACTAAATATAAACAATTCAATATTCTTTCCTAAGTTCATTTTTATACAAAGGAGTTCGGAATTTAATTCCTCATAAGAGAAATCTTGTATAAATTCAATGCCTTCTTTAATTAAAATAGCTACTCCTCCTCCATACTTGTTGCGTGGTTTTGATATGAATTGATAATTGTGAAAATCAAGATAAATATTTGCCTCACTTAAATCTATCTTTAGTTCATTGATTAGAACAATGTCGAGACATTTTTGAGCTAAAAATTGGCTAAGAGATGAACCCTACTAAGTAAATGAAAACAATTCCAATTTGTAATTACAAACCTTGTTTAATTAAGAGGTTTTGTTCTTAAAGTTGATTTATTTATCTTCTTGTTCATTCTAAATTTTCTTCAATGCTGTTTTGACTGTCAGTTTGCTGACCAATTTCGTTAGATGATTGATCTACTTGAATTGAACATTCAGTTGTTGAACTGTTTGATTCAGACTCGAAGGTATTGTCGTTTTCATTTTCTAACACAACTAATGGTTTCTTTGATTTATTTTCGGTGAGCTCTTTTTCATTTGGATCAGATTCGGGAAATCTCTTGGTTTGATTTTTGGTTTGGAAAAAATTCTCAGTCTCATTCTGATCATATGAGCGTACATTGACAGGTGACTGGCATAGTGGTAGAAAATCGTTTAAACGACTTACCAAAGCTTCTTCTAAAACTGGAGTTTTAAGGTCTTTTGGGCTAATTTAGGATATTACGTCATTGAAATTTGTTGGCTGATATCCAGGTGTTTTTGGCATCACATTTTCATCATTATCTTTTTGGTCAGTTTCAAATAATGATTGCGTTTCTTCTTGGTCAATGTAAAGATCATTGTATTTAATCTTTTTCCTCTTAAGCGACTTAAGCTTTAAGGCAATGTAGCATTTTTGTGTCAAGTGTCCTTTCTGATGACACTTTTCGCAAAGTGTTCCTTTGGTCAGGGCATTTCGCTATGTTGTGTCCTTCATTATCACAAAAATAGCATTTCTGCTTTTGTCCAA
The DNA here is from genome assembly GCA_019054805.1 of Brachionus manjavacas. Taxonomy (NCBI): domain Eukaryota; kingdom Metazoa; phylum Rotifera; class Eurotatoria; order Ploima; family Brachionidae; genus Brachionus; species Brachionus manjavacas. The sequence goes on along the minus strand of JAHQIY010000003.1, from coordinate 5,977,410 downwards.
CAATTGACACAACACACAATTAAACCATACATTATTGTGGGGCCTGACAAGCTTCCAATAATGTTCTCAGCTTCTTTTGGAAATGATATTCTCACTCTTCTGACACCATTTTTCCTCTCGGGTCTATCTTTATATTTTTCTTCAGTAATGTGTTCAATATTAAGTCCATCAATTCGAACAGCATTAAAGAAGGTTTCAAGTCTATGATTCTCGAAATCAGAGGGTAAGAAGTGAAAACGAAAAGTACAATACCTTCTGAGATCAGGGACTTTATTTGCATCTTCAAGTCTGAAAATGGTTCCATTGATATTGATGTCACGATCGAACATTTTGGCAACATTAAAAGCAGCATTAAACTCTATTATCCAAACTTTGTTTGAAGAGAATTGTAGATACTTGTGATCGCATCATTTTCCTCTTGGTTCAGGACGACATCTAGTGCACTAAATAAGACTTTATGGCTAATCGGTTTGTCTAACCTCTTCAAGTTTAGCTTGACCGAATTTTTAAATATCGACCGTCGGTTTTGGTTTGTTTTGTTGAGCGACATTGCCAACACACAATTTTCAACGGTTTTTTAAATCACGTGAAGACGATATTAATTAAATTTTGGTTTTTCAAATTTGCTAAGCCAAACGACAATTTTTCAAAATTTCAGCATGTTGTTTCATCATCAAAGTTTAAAAATCTCAATTTTGTCAATTTAAATTAATTAACGGACGTCAGTAAACGTTACCACAAATTCAGTAAAAATATTACTATTGCATTAAAAAAATACTAATTAGTGAATTTTTTACTTAATTAGTGAATAAAACTAAGATAAAGTTAAGATTTAATTGAATTAGTGTTTTTTCATCTTTTTTTGTGATATTTTTTTATTTTTTGTGTTCTTTTTCTGAAATAAATATTATAAACTGAATTAGTTACCATCAGTATGACGGAGAAGAAACGGTGCATCGATTCTTCCCTGATGAGTAGAAGCGGGCCCACTTTGTTCTAACCCGTTTCCATAACCTAATTGTCGATTTATAACGTATCTTGCATGGTCGGTAATCTAAAGAAAATGCTGCTGCCTCATTAAAAAGAATGGAGTCAGTGGGAGCAACGATTGAGAAATCTTTTCCCGAGTCGTCATCGACTGACCCTGAATGGTACTCCGAGACATCGGTGAACCGGGTCATGTGGTTCCTAGGGTACTTCCTAAACTTGAGCCTATGAATGTGTATGAGGAGGCTCATATACCACCAGTATTCTTTTCTGGTAGTGATGGTCATGCGGAGGAAGGTGTTAATGATTTAAATACCCTCTGACTTTCATAGGAGTCTTCCTTTCGGGTCGGATGAAAGAAGGGATTCTGTCATAGAATGCACGAAGGTGGATGCGCCTTTACTACGGGTGATCCCTAAACCGTCCCACTCTGCTCCTCAGGAAATTAATTATTTTCACTGGGTTTAAAACGGACTTTGCGTATTAAGCACCCATCCAGCAAGATTAAGTTTTGCCCTTAGCACATTCAGTAAGACCTGGAGCTTATGATAATTTAAGTATGCTTTAATCAAATCGTCCAAATACCCATGAGTAAATTTTGTGTTCTTTTTGAAATATTTAAGTACACAGTTGAGCAAGGGTTGCTGGACATATGGTGTAATGCATAGCTTGAAGGGCATTCTTGTAAAGCTATAAAACCTGCCCCAATATCCAAAAGTTGTTATGAATTTAGATTTTGGGTGCACGTTGGTATTAAAGATTGCTATACCCTAAATGAGTTGGCCATTTTGATTTTGTTGTAACATCACAATCACATGGAATATCTCATTTTTTAGCTAATGCTTAAACATAAAATTTTGCATGCAAAAATAAAGTATTTTATTTGACTTAATTTCCTTAAATTGTATCATAGTGTTTATTTTTATTTTCTTTATTTTTTTCTTTATTATCTTTCCTTACTTTTTTCTAATTTTCTAGATTCTAAACAACACTGCATATTAATAGAAAAAAAAAAAAAGGGAAAAAATCAAAATATGAAAAATTTATGTATATTTTAAAAAATTTGTGCAATGATAAACAGGAAAAAAAGATTTTTATTTATTATGATGTAAATTAAGCTATTTTTGTTTATTTTTTTTGGCAGATGAAGATGAAGCTTCACTGCGTATGGGAAGAATGCGCTCATTTCGAATGTTAGCTTGGAGCCTTTTTTAAATTAATTTTTGAATAAAAAATAAAAAAAAGTGAAAATTTCTTTGTTAAAAATATTCTGAGGGAAAAAATCATAGTTGACATAATCAGATAACTTTTTTGCTACAGGCTTGTAGAAAAAAATCAAAACTAAAGCTGTTTTTTATCACTAAAAGTTTAAACGACATTAAAACAGTGCATTTGATTTTGACTTGTGCATTAAAAGTGTGATTTTTTGATTAAGCCACATCTGGTCCACAAAAATCTAAAAGCGATAAGATTAGAGTTTAAGACAAACTTTGAGACCTAGTACTAAAATTAAATTCCCACAAATAATTTATTATAAAATTATCCATTTTAAAATCACAAGTTCCAATTGACTTGTGTCGATAGAGAGAAAATCAAATACTAAATCGAGCTAGCATAGACTGGTTGAAAAGATGGATAACCGAAAGTATGATAGATTTGGCTATTTTTTTGATTTGGTAAGAAAATTTTTTTTTAAGAGCTAAGCGATCGCGTAGCACGACCGCTGTCGATGATGCATTTTGGGACTGTCCATTGTGTACTTATCGAAACAAAAACGAGTCGTTCCGATGCGAGATGTGCAACATGCGCAAAGGAACGTCGACTCGCAAGCCCCGCATTTCACAAGTGACGCAACAACTAGCCACCATAGAAAACCAAATAGAACAGGAACGCAAAAAGGAAAAGCGCAAAGAAATTCTCCTCAAGTCCAGAGCGAACAGAAAATACTCGAAGCACTTCAAGTTCGACAACGCTCAGACCATATCGATTACAGTTAACGATGTGACGGTGTTTATAACAGATGTAGAGCTGAACAGTCATGAGAACGAGGAGGAGACTTGTAAATCGCTAAGCACAAAGTCAAGCCGCTCCAAACTAGAAGTCGACTCCAAGGATAGCGCAGATAACACAACAAGCTCGGACAACGACTCGTCCAAGAATGAGACCGAGCTTATCGCGAACACTAACGAATAAATTGTAAATAAATTGAGTCTTCTTTTTTTTAAACGAGGTGCTGATTTTTGTATAAATTGAGCCAATCTTTTGTTCGAGTAAACAGTACCTTGGGTCTGTAGAGCTTGGGGTCGCTTATTTTGTTTTTCTATTTTTTTCTTCTCAAGTGCTTGTTTGTTATTTTACTTTTTATATTTAAACAATTATCAAAGTATTTGTGAAAAACAAAGTTTGTTTGTTAATAAAAAAATTCAGACTTTATTTTAAAATTTTATAAATGATAATACGCAAAAATATCGGGTCCTACTAAAATACTAAATTTTTCTCTATTTTTTGAAAATTGAATATTTTTATATTCTATAAAAACCTGACTCCCAAATTTATACGATTGACTCCCGGTTTCTTTGAAGAGAATTTAACGAGCTTTCTAAAACTGTGCTGAGTTTTTTTCCAGGAAGTAGAGTATTTGACAATTTCAAATAATTTCATAATAATTGAGAAAATTCAATTTATAATTGTAATATTTGAGAAATTTTGTTTTATTAAATTGATTAACTTTTATAAATAAATTTTTAATTACGCAAATATAAAATAAACTTGAATGAGACGAAATTTTTATTTTTTTTTTTTTGCAATCTTTTGCCTCTTTTTTCTTTTTTTAAAGGCATGTTACGTTTATTTTTATTTTAATTTGATCTTTTGGTCATGGAATAATTTTTCAAAATTTGACAAATTTCAAAAATTTTAAAACTAAAAAAACTTTATTTATTAAGCAACTTTGCAAGTAAAAAAATCAAAATTTAATTTTTCTAAATAAATAACAGTCAAAAATCTAAGAAAATTCTCAATCGAATGGTATGTCGTATTAAAATTTTTAAATTTGATTCCAACAATAACCAACATTTATTTTAATCAAAATATCTCAAAAACTATACTTCATGGAGAAAAACTAAGAACGGGTTTAAATAGTAGTCTTCCGTGTAAGACTTCTCCGCAAGTTTCTTGCAGTAGCTAATTATTATTATTTCTATTATTATTTTTATTTTTAGAAAGCTCGTTAAATTCTTCAAGGAAAATCGAAGTCAGTTGGGGGTCAGGTTTTTAAAAATATAAAAATATTTAATTTTTCAAAAAAAATAAAAATTTTGGAGAAAAACTAGTTTAATTTTCAAAAAAAAAAAGAAAAATTCAGACTAAAGGATATTTTAAAATTTTTAAAAATATTTTTGCTTTGCAAAAAAAATGGGGGTCAGGAAATTTTAAAAAAGAGAGTGTTTTAGTAAGACCCAAATATCAGATTAAAAAATAAGTACTAAAATAAAATCTACAAATTGCAAGAAAACAGACTAGTATTAAAGAAAGAAAAAAAAATGCCGGACAGCTCTGATTACAGTAAAAGTCATGATTTATTTGAAAAATTAAAAAAGTACAAGTTAAAATTTTGACCTACGTTTTTGAAGTGATCAATATTGATCACTTAACTGAACTAATGATCACCTTTTTTTTCTGATCGCATAATTTTTAAATTGATCGCTAAAACTATCCAGTTATTACAAAATTAATATTTGATCACCTTTTTTAGGAAAATAACATGGACAAAATTCTCGCAAATTTAAAATATTCACATTAAAAATTGCAAGTAGGATATACAATTAAATTATTTTAAATGACTCGTTTAATTTATTAATATTTGGACTTTAAATATTTTATATCAATAAATTTTTTGATCACCCAATTTGTTCTTTGATCACCAAAACTTATTTATAATCACATATTTGAAATAGTGAAAATTATTCCTTTTAATTTATCACTTATTAGGTAATCAACTGTTCAGATAAACTGAGACCCGAAAAATCATACATGAAAATTTTGCCGTTTCGAGCAGTTAAGGTTGCGGCCACATGAAAATAAAAATAAAACTCTATTCTATAAGTCACTTTAATTCCATTGATCATCTCCCAATGCTGATGTCATAGAACTTTACTACAAAATCTAAGAAGGCGAATTATATAATTGATATTAACGGTTGTCAAAAATGGTTGTCTTAAATTTCAAAGAAAAAAAAACAAAAAGATGTTGTGTAAAAAATTTACTAAAAACAGGCGCCTCAATAGAACCTAAATCGATCGTAATGCAAAATGCAAAACCGCAAAAGGTTGCTCCAAAGACAATTAACTTTAAACCAGTGCAAGTGACGAACGGAAATTCAGTCACCACAAACAGAATGTCAATGTTGCCACAATCGGGCATAAATTCGCCCAAGAAATTCAAGTCCAAAGTGGTCCATCTCAGCTGAGCATAAAAATAAACTCAAACGTCTTTAGTAGTGTGCCTCAAGGATCGGTCCTTGGACCATTACTGTTTATCATTTTTTTAAACGATAAACGACATGTCAGAATCAGTACTAAATGCATATAAACTTTTTGCTAACGGCAGCAAATCTCCACAATACGTAATTCGCTGATTGACCTAGAACTTGTTCAAAAAGATATTGACAATATAGTACTGGGCTGACACTTGGCACATGTAGTTTAACCAAAAGAAATGCTATGCGATTTGGCTCCAAAAGCACTCCCAAATTCCTTTCACTGTGAAAAAAGATTACACATGCATGTGTTAGAACAGTCGTCCGTGGAAAGAGATTTAGGTTTAGATTTGAATTGTAAGCTCAAATAGATTGAGCAGATAGACAAGAAAATCTAGACGGCAAATTGAGTCCTTGCTAAATTCAAAAACGCCTTTAAATTCTGGAACGAACAAGTTTTGAAGAATCCTTTGAATATTCTAGTTTTATTATGTCGTTTTGCAATTTATTGTTTGGGATGAATTTCCAAATATTAAGTAACTTGTTTTCATCCGCATTCATCTTACACGGACTCTCTAACAATTCTGGTAAATCATTTATATAGACGACAAATAAAATTGGTTCAAGTACAGAACCTTGAGGCACACCACTTGAGACCTCCTACCAAGATGATACTGATTCTCCCAAAACAACTCTTTGGCTTCTCTCAGTCAAAAAATTCTTCATCCACGATAATAAATTATCCTGTATAACATATTTTTCAAGTTTTTAAATAAGTTTTGGGTGAGAAACTTTATCAAACGCTTTTGAGTAGTCGGCGTGAAAAGTATCAACACAAAATTCTTTATTGATTGAATCCGTTAAAAGATCTAAAGTTTTCAGTAAATTTGAAGTACAAGATGTTGACTGCACAGATCGATTTTTTAAAAATTTGCGACAAGGGAAAAGCTAAAGATTGTGAATTTGTTTTGAGTAAATGCAGATCAATATCGTTTGGTCCAGCCGATTTATTTACGTCTACTTTATTTAAGAGAGATTTTTGGTCTCAAAATTTAAGTCATTCTCCAAATCCATATCACATTTTCTTGAAGTTCTTGATTCGAATTCAGGCAAAGATGTAATTGCATTTGATATAAAGACTGGCTTGGATCTAGATAAATCGAGATTTGAATATATTTATTTTTTTAAATTTCTTTTATATTTAAAATATTTTTATATTTATTTATTTTTTTCCACTTTATTTTGATTTTTTATTTTTATTCAAAAAAAGCTATGGGTTAATTAATAATCTTATCTCAAGCTCATATCTAATAAATGAATAATTGCTGTTTTTATTTAGCTAAAAAAAAAAAAAAAAAACACATTCTATAAATTTAGATTTAGATAAAACATGAAGAACGTCAGTAAAAATCCCCACAAAAAAAGAAAAATTTCCACCTATAAACAATTATCTTATGATATTAAATATTTTGTCTTATGAAAAATGAATTCGTCAAATATAATTAAAATTCAAGTATTTAACAAAATGTCATATAAATATTAAATGTCCAATAAAAAAAATAAAACTCTAACAAAAAAATCAAATATATAAAATATTTAAAAAAAAAATTATTTATTCAAAGACTCTTTCATTTTTGCTGGTCTACCTTTGCCACGAATCTTATTTAGAGGTACGGGATTCTTGGAAATCTTGGAATAGGTTGATTTTTGAACTGTTCGCATATGATACCAATTATGTGTTTGCATATGTAATACTTGTGCAAATATTCGCATGTAAAAGTGCTCAGTTTCCAATTATCATGATTTAATTGTTTTTGATACTCGCTTGTAAACTCTGAAAATGTACTCCAGTTACATTGATTAACCGACAACAAATAATCTTTGCACATTTGTTTGTAAATCTCATGTATTGTATTCGTTGATTGAGCTTATTTTGATGTCATTGCTTGAGCTTGTGTTGAAATAGTTGCTTGTTCAAGTTTAGGTTTTGATTCACGACCACGCTTTTTGGGGAAAGTTTGCTGCATTACATCTGGTTTAATAATTTGTGTACAATGTCTAACTGGAATGACTTGATTATACGAACTTCGTTGTACAAAATAGTAAAGCTGTGTTCTAATTTGATCTTCTCTACCTTCATATTAAACAATGACCATTGATAACCCTGTATATATTCCCACAATGAAACTTTTGGTTGAATAGAAAACATATTTGTGTCAACAACTTCTTCACTTCCTACAAATGACCAATGGCCAGTAACATTTTTATCTAGGTCCTCTAAAAATACATCTAATTTTATTGTTTTAGGCTCGTATAAATTTTTCGAGTCTTTTGCTTGTTGATTCAAGTGCATTGTTTGTTATCGGGTGACCAGGCGCTATCCCACAGTACCAACCTTTTACTGACGATTTGAAACATTACTTTTTGAAATAATCAATAAATTAGAGTTATTTTCGTATTTTAATTCGAAAAGTTGGGATGCTTTGTCGAAAATTTTTCTCATCTAACTTTTTTGAATTCATTGTGTATAGCTGAGGCATTTTTTTCTATCATTGAGCAAGACTTTTCAACCAAAATATTCATTTTCCACTTGAAAATCCACTGTTCTAATTCATCTTTCTACTTATTCATCTCACTTTTAATATTTCTATTTTCAAAAAAAAAAAAAAAAACAAGATCGCCTGCAAAAAAGTGAATATTCATCATTAAGTTTATTCTTTAAGAAATATCATTTATAATACCAAATAATAAAGGTCTAATAATTGATCCTTGAGAAACGCCATTAGATATTTTGAATTCATCACTAAAGTGATTATTTATTTTTACTTTAAAATGTTCTACAGTAAAGAAATGATTTAATCAAATAGGTTAAACGGGCACTTTTCAAAAAGATAACAACAAAAGCTTTTAAGCGAGCACACGCCGTAGCCAAATTTGAGGTTTACTTTTTAAAATAAAATTTTTCACAATTTTTATTTCATTTAAAATTTTAAAATTATAAGGAATTAATCTAATCAACCGGAGTTTTATCGAAAGAAATATCTTAAATGTAGGCGAATTATTTGAAGAGTTTTCAGATGATGAAATTTTGCCGTCTAATGAACAAAAATTGCAATTAAATTCAGTAAGACTATAACGCACTTCACCTAAATTATCACCTGAACCCACTACTTCAATGACTCCTTTCAAAGCACCGATTTTATTATCGTTATCTTTATCTCCAAATTATAACTTATAATCTGATCCTTCTGATTTTATCAAATGCAGACAAAAATTCATTAGAAGAACGAAGTAAAGAAAACGCTAAAAAATCTGCCTCAGATGCTTTGATTGATTATTTAAGAAAGAATGCAAAAAATTTAGATAAGAGTAAAAAAGAGAAGAAGCAAACCTAAAAGAACACATGCTCAATGCCCTACAGAAAACGAAGCCAAAAAGCAATTAGTAGTATAGTATAGTAGTAGTAGTATAAATGCTATGGGAGATTTAGGTCTCCAAGCAGTGGCGCACGTAGACGCCCCACTTGTACAGCCAATTGCTTTTTTTTTTTTTTTTTCAATATCATTTCATTAAGGTTAATCGGTTCGTTAAATTTTGGCTGACTATTGCTCTTAAAAAAATTTAAATTGGAGTGAGTTATTTCTGAATCTTTTTCAGTGTTTTCAAGGTCAGTATTAAGGCTAAATGTTGTAGATAATATTTCTCCAAATTACTTTCCTTTTTTCTCATTTGTATTAAAATCTTGGTTGTCAAGTGTTAGGGTCGGGATTAAATTCTGCTCTTGAAAACTTTTAGAGTCTGAAAAGGTATACTTTTTTGTGCAGCAGACAAAATTTTTTTGGTAATTATTTCGTTTTGTTCGTCAATCGTCCCTGAAAAAGCAACTAAGTAATGGCTTGGGACATTTAGAACTTCACGAAATAAATGCCAATCTGCTTTTTTATAATTAAACTTTTTTGATTGGGATTTCGAGGTAAATAAGTAATCGAAAGCTATGGAGGTTTCGATTGGAAAATGGTCACTTGTCATATCTTGATTATTGAGAACTCGACACTCACTTATTTTATTTATTACTGAGGATGAAACTAATAACAAATCAAGGATTTCTAAATATTCTCTATTAAAGATATTAAAAGAAGGGGCAGTGTCAGTAATTACGGAAAAATCTAATTCAAGATAGATAGATACTCCTCCTCCGTATTTATTACGTGGCTAAGTAATTGGAATATAATTATTAAAATAAAAGTTTGATTCACTCGAATCAATTTTTATTTCTTTTAGTAATATTTATTATAAAAGGATGAAAATCTCAGAAAAAATGGTGATAATAAATGAAACAACTAGCAATTGTTCTTCTGGATCAAGCGATCAAACAACATAAAATCGAACTCGAGGCTTTAGGATACAAGCCTGACGATATCATTAGACAATAATTTAATGATGGACTAGAACCTTCTAAAAAACAAAGATTCGGAACCTACTAAAGATATCCAGAAGATCAAAAAGTGACACAGAATTATTTCTTTAAGTAATACTATATATTTTATATAAAAGGATGAAAATCCCAGAAAAATTAGTGATAATAAATGGAACAACTAGCAAGTGTTCTTCTGGTCTGATGAATTTAGTAGTCATGAATATAGCAAAAGAGTTAATGTCATCAGTAGACCAATATATATGATTGAGGTTTTACCTCCTACTTCAAACAATATTGTCGGAAAACTAAGTGAAAATTGTGGTACCAAAATGCTTAAAAAAAGGCTTTTAATTTCATTTTTCTTTAATTAGCTATTTTTTTATATTAATAGTTATGAAATACAAAATTAATTAGGAATTAAATATATTTGTTGCGAAAATAAAGAGAAAAGTGTTGATTTTATATAATTTAGTGAATATGAAGTAGGAGTAGCTATATTACATTAATTTTTGGTAATTTTACTCGTTTTGTGGTGGAAAAATATTATAGCTCAAATATGAATAATAAATTGTAAACAATTCATAAAATAAAATATTAATAAGAATAAATATTTTAATATATAAGAAATGATGATTTTAGAGATTTAAAAATGTTCGTTTTTTTAATTTACATATTAAAAATATTAATAAAATTGAAAAATATCACATAAAAGCTATATTACAGAGGACTTTTTTCTTCGAAAGAATCTGTTTTGTTTATAAAATACGGTAAAGTTTATTTCAAATGAGATTTTAAAAAATTAATGGGTATTCAAAATTAACAAAGATAAATTAAATTTAATAAATCAAATTATTTAAAATATTTCGACTTTTTAAAAATAGAAAAAAATCTTTTAATAGCTAAAAAAGTAATATTTCAATACCAAATCAATTTCGGATATATAAAAAATATATTATTAATTCATCACTATAAATATATCAAAACAAAAATTTTTAAGGTAAAATTTATTAAATATTTTCGTGCCTGGAGATACTAGCTTGAGCTGTTTTAATAACAATTTCTCTGGATTTACAATTTAAATAATCAGAGCTGTAAAATGCTTCCAAATTTTCCTCGTCGAATAAATTGTCATTCTTGATCATGGCTTGTTCTTCTTCGTCGTCGCCGTACTCTTCGTCGTATTGTTGATTTTCATTGTCAATAGTGCTCTCGAGACAATTTTCGTCTTCATTGTCACCTTCTTCGGCCAACGCATCCAACTCTTCGTCATTCTCATGATCCAAATCGTTATCTTGACTAAAATGGTTCATGCGCACACCAGCTGGCAAATTGTTCTGCATACTATAAGCCATCATGTTTATTTGGTTTGGCAAACGTTTTGCTTGTTGAATGGACTTTTTCATGTTCAGTTGATTTTGTGCAAGACTTATTTTGCTTTGTAGACTTAGGCCGAAACTGTGTGCACCATTTGCACTTGAGATTGGAGTTAGAGCTGAATTTGAAGTTGGCGTTGGCGTTGGTGTTGTTGTTGTTGATGTTGCTGATGAAGAGGATGCGTTTGGATTGAATTGGGGATTTTTGTCACATTTTCTCATGTGTTTGTCCAATGTGCTAGGCACACTGAACGGCATCGAACAGTATTTACAATAGGATGTTTCTTTGCCGGCGCGTCCATGAGTTTTCATGTGTCGGGTCAGTTTGGAACTTTGAGCACAAGCATAGTTGCATAGCTCGCATTTGTACGGCTTTTCTCCTGTGTGACTGCGCCGATGTACGGTCAAGTTCGAGCAGTTTTTGAACACCTTGCCACAATATTCGCATGTATCTGTTCTTTTTTCACGCTTGGGCTTATTCACAAGGCCATTCATGCCAACTGCACAACTCCCTGCGCCACCACTCATTCCACCACCACCCATTCCACCACCACTCATGCCACCACTTCCATTTAGCATGTTCACTTTGTTTTGTACACTTGTAGCACTTGTCACACTCAACTTTGACGGATCTTGGTTGAATTTGGCCAATTCGTTTATGGTCTCGAGCAGATTTTTGTTGCGAGACTTGTCATCACCGTTTTGAATAAAAGTGCTCGAGTTGCTTGACGATGCGATGGCACCATTTGGCTGCATTTTGTTCGACGAAGCACTCGACGACGAAGTCGACGATGGTGACAAGAGTGACGATTGCGATTGATTGTTCAACAAGTTGAGTAGATTTTGATTGAACAAATTTATGTAATTTGGAGATGTGTTTTGAGTGAAAAGATTGTTCAATTGAGATAGAACATTTGGGCTGTTGGTCAACGTTGAAGGTGATGCTGATGTTGAAGTCGATGAATTTGACGACGAAGAATTAGAAGAGTTTGATTGAGAGTTTAGAACGGCAGCGATTGCCGCAATTGAATTGGAAGCTCCTCCTGCGCCAGCCTGGTTCAGCAATGAGTTTATTTTTATGCTCAGCTGAGATGGACCACTTTTGGCTGAAATCACTTTGCCACACTCTACGCTCTCTTCTTCATTGCTGCTGCTGCTGTTGGCGTTGTTGTTTATTTCGTCTTCTTGGTTTTGTTCGTCTTCATCATTTGTTTGATTTGCTGCATCGTCGTACTCTTCCTTGACAAGCGGTTTGTTTGTTGGCAACATTTTGTTTGTTGCACCGCCGCCATTTGGTATGATTGTGCTGCGAATTGTGCCAAGTCGATTGTTGCCACCACTGTTATTCAAAACACCACTGTTCAAAACACTGTTGACACTGTTGACACTGTTGCCACCCATAGAATTGTTATTTATTATGGTCAGACCGTTGGTTGTTGTTTTTATTGCTTTCAGTTGGCTCAGATTTGAATTTGCCAAATTTATGTTGGTGAATTTTTTTGTCAAATTGTTGTTGGCCAGAACGGTAGCGATTGCAGCAGCGGATGTTGGCGTTGTATTATTCACTGAAAGCATGGTACCACTGTTTTGTTGATGCATTGATTGAGGTGAAATGTCATGCTTGGACTTGAATTTCTTGGGCGAATTTAGGCCCGATTGTGGCGACATTGACTGTCTGTTTGTGGTGGCTAAATTTCCGTTCGTCACTTGCACTGGTTTAAAGTTAATTGTCTTTGGAGCAACCTGTTGCGGTTTTGCATTTTGCATTACGCTCGATTTAGGTTCTATTGAGGCGCCTGTTTTGGTAAATTTTTTACACAATATCATATTGTGATCTGACTCTATGTGCTCGACAAGAAATGCCGCATTTCTAAATAATTTGCTGCATTCCGAGCACTTGTAAATGTATGGTGTGGACATATTGCCATTTTCTGATTCTTTAATTTACAATTGATTAAATAAATGTTAAAGTGGTTATTTGATCCTAATTTTTTGCGTATTTTCTTCAAATTTAAATTTTATTTTTATTCGAAATTTTTTTTCAAAAATAAAACATCTAACTTTTTTATTAATAATATATAAAATTATGCAAAGCTAAAAATATTATCAACTTGATTCTACCTAATTCTAATACAGTGATAAAAATAATCATTGTAAAACATTACGTATTTTAAAAGTGTAAAAATAATTAATAAGAAAATAAAAAAATTATGATGAATCAATAGTGATTCAATTATTTCATTTTAATAAACATTTCTTTTGATAGTTAATAGTTTTAAATAATTCTCTCAAAAGAAATTCTTTGATAGCGAAAAAGAGAAAGCGATTTTTACGTTAAATAATTTTTTAATTTATTTCACATTTTTAAACTAAATCAAATTTTTGAAATTCCAATGGTTGTTGTAAATAGATTTATCTGTAATTTTAAATTGGAATAAGAAAACTTCAGTTTCAAAAATTTTCATTTCTTATTTTACAAAAATTAAATGTTTTAAAAATTTTCAATGTCGTGTTTGATTTTCTAAAAGTTTAATTAAGAATTAAAAAACATTTCTTTTTTCTCTAATTAAATAATTATTTCTATTTAGATTTTTTTTTAAATTGGCAATTGTTGCCCGAGTTTTGGCAAAAAAAACTCTAAATCTAATTTTTTTCAAAAAGGAAAAATGGACAAAAAATTTGCTGGAAAAAAAAAAAAACCCTTACCATTCAAATGAGCATCATCACTCTCATTTAATTCACAGCCATCTGAATTAACTTTATAATTGGATCTAATTTTGCCAGTGCTCAGCTTATTATTAATCTGAGACAGATTTGAGTTCAAATTCTTCAGTAGAGCATCTTGTGACTTTTGATTATGGTTCAAGCATTTGTTTATTTTGTGCTCAATAAAATCAATAATATTCGATAGTCTGAAATCAGCCTGGCACATGCCGCACACAATCAAATCCTGGTTGCAAAAGTTCTCCTCTTCATGGTTGTCCTCTGACAAGTTGTTGTTCTCATCGAATAGACTTAGATCGAGGTCAGAGGCCGCGTGACCATTTTCATTAATGTCACTGTCGCAGATTTCGTTTATTTTCAATTCATTGTTATTCTCGTCAAGATCAACTTCTTCATCGTCCAGATTGTCGTCGCTGTCCTCATCGGCCGCATTTTGTATCACCGATTTCTTCTTTCGCTTATTCACATTGAGCGACTCGAGCGACGACTTTATTTCCGGCTTCACGTCCTCGCCGCATTCGGACAGCTCCGATTGATTCAGAATTTCTTCAGCATGCTTTTCATTCATTGCGTCTGTATCGTTTTCAAATGGTTTTTTTGGTTAGCAGTGTATTAATCCTTAGCAAAGATTTAGCTTTATTGGCGAGTTAGCTTCATTTAAAAATCATGATGGTGGTATACAGTTGGTAGCTGGATTTGACTTAGATCATTTATGCATTAATAAAGTTCACTTTGTTGGCGATTTTTAAACAAAAATTTGAACAAATTTAAATTAATTTTTCATTTTAACAAGTACAGAGCAATTCAAAAATACTATAATTAGTATCATTTGGATTTTTAAAAAATAGTGAATTAGATTATCTAAAGAACTTAATTAATCATTTCTGCTACAAGAAATATTTAGAAAAAAGTTCATAATTTAAGTTAATCTTTACAGACTGAAGTATTAAATAAATACTTGAAATTTAAATCTAATTTTAAAAAAAAAATTTATTTTTTAATAATTTTTCTCAAATTGAAAAAATTCAATCAAGTCTTAAAATAAATTGTTTTCAAAAAATCTATTCAAGTTCATTTAAAGTTGTTTTGCATGCTCTTTATTTTTTTAATATGTGTTATAAATACTTTTGTTTTATTTAAAATTTCAAAAGAGGGTTTTTTATTCAAATAAAAAGGTTTCAAAAAGACCGATCATTTTCTTGGATAAATAATTTCACTCATTTTAATTTTTTTTTAAATTGAAAATATAATTGCTAATTTTTTCCATAATTTCAATTTTAAATAAAAACTCTTTTAATTACAGTTTCAATGATGCTAATTTTTAGTTTTTAAATTAACTTAAATTTTTAAGTATTTATTTATTATAACTAGCCATTTTAAAAAAATAAATCAATGCTCGTATCAAGAAAAATAAATTAAAAAAAACTAAATAACATATGGTTTAATTTTTTGTGTTTGAATTACAAAATATATCAAATGTTGAAATAAATTTGAAAAAGTACGATGTTTCAAATATTTATTTTAGTTTCAAAAAAAAAATTTTATTTAATATTGCAAGTATTTTCATATTTGAAATTAAACTCTTTAGTGAAATAGAATGAATTTAATTTTTAGTTGGAAATTTGGAAAAAATATGGTAACCTAGTCAAAAGGGATTATGGGTTAATAGTGTGACCGAATTTTAAAACCCCCTATATCTCTTCCATTTTTTAAAAACCAAGTTTATATTTCAAACATACAAAATAGCAAAATGTTTAAACATAAGCTTAAAACGTCTAAAAAACGCAATCGGTGGTGTAAATAAGGAGTTAGGTGAGTGCTCAAATTGGATTTGTTTTAGTTGTTTGCCAAAAGAATTTAGAGAAAAAACAAAAAAAATCTTTCCTTTTTTTAGACTTCTTTAAAACTCACTGTTGTTTTGTTTCGAATAATTTAAATTAAATGAATTAAATAATTTAATTAGAAAATTCAAAAATTTTCTAATAGGGCAAATGGGTTAAAAGGGTCAAAATTCTATTTTTAGGGTTAAATTTCTTGCCAATTATATACAATTTTAGTGGTAAACGGTTTATCCCTTTTGACTCATTTCAGCCTCACATGATTAAACGCGGAGCTAAAAAAATATTTGAAACATCACACTTTTTCAGTGTTTTTTCAACATTGGATACATTTTGTTATTAAAACACAAAAAATTAAACCAAATACAAAAATTTTTAATTTTTATGTCAAATGGTTAACTCACACTAACATGAACGCATTTTTATTCTCGATATTCAATAATTATAAAATCTAAAATTTAAAATTAGTGCTTTGAATACCTTTTTTTTTGGTTATTCTTCAGAAAAACCAAAAAGATGGTTTTATTTTATTGATATTAGGATTTGTTTTACATCATTAAAAATCATTTAAAAATAGCTTAATTAAAATAATAATAATAATAATAATAATATACATTAGCTACAGCAAGACTAGCTTGCGGAGATGACCTACTAGGAGGTCACCCATGGTAGCTCCTTGCACATAACACATAGAAAGTACTGAAAAAAGAAATCCTGTTTAAAATTTTTAGGTCAAAGTAAGAGTTAAGATTCTCGATAGAAAAAGCTGTAAGAGAAAAATTTTATAAATAAATGTTCATCTTCAGGATTGTTGACTAGACCGGAATGCATCGTATCCATTCTTGAACTTGTTGACGGAGTCGGCGTCTGTCACTATAACTGGCAAGGCGTTCAACTCGTTGACTATCCTGTTGGTGAATGTGTTTGCCCGTTGTAGACATTTGGTGGAAGCCTGGCCGGAAAATCTTCTTGCATGACCTCTGATACCTCTGGCGGGTCCGGGTTGGGATAGTGAACTTGGGGGAGCCGGGGGTTTACCCAGCTCACTTCGTTGATGCCTTTGGTGAGTTTGAACATCTGTATCAGGTCTCCACGAACACGGCGCTCATTAAAGGGAGTTAGTCTAAGGACGACTAGACGGTCTTCGTAGCGCCAGTTTCTAATGCGGGGCACCAGTTTGTTGGCCCATCTCTGCACCTGCTCGAGCATCTTTGCGTCTTTCTTGCTAGGGGGGACCAGACAACAGCGGCATATTCCAGGTGGGGTCTTACGTAGGCACAATAGAGGGTCCTGCAAGTATCTATGGTCCAATATCTAAATGATCTTTTCAACTGGCCTAGAATTCCTGTAGCTCGGTTCACCTGATTTTTAATGTGAATAGAAAAATTAATAAAATTTCTAAATAATTATTTATATACTTTTAATTAAAATGATTTTTTAGGCCTTTCTTAATGTGGATGAAAAACTGATTTGAAAAAAAATGAAATGTTGTGTCAATAGTTAATTTAATATAGTTATGGGTTAGTTTGAGTATTTTTGGTAATTATTAAGGGATATTATGTTGTTATTGCAAAATATGTACTAAATTGAAATTTTTTTTTTCACAATCTTTGTTGTAAAAGTAGATTTTGTTCTCTCTTTTTCTTTATTTTGTTTAATAAATAAAATACTCAATTCTCAAAGTCATGGGCCTTTATTACTGCACAATGTTAATGTATCATATCTAATAGGTAAATATGCCATCGTTTGTTTTGGATATGGTATGAAAATAGAAATTTTCATTTAGAAAACAAAATTTAAATTAAGAAAATTTAAATTAAGATAATAAAATTTTAGATATTTCAAAATTTACTAAAAAGTAAAAAACTAAGAAAACGAAAAGACCATAAAAATTAATTTTTTTCGAATATTTAAATTCATTGATATTTCTTTTTAACACTCAATAATAATTTTTCTAATAATCATTAATAATTTTAATGAAATATTTTTAGTTCTTTTTTAGAATAAATTTGAGAGCAAAAAAAAACCCAAAAAATTTTATTTTAGCATCTAAACAATTAATATAAAAACCCTTTTAATAAAAATCCAAAAAATAAAATAGCTTATTTAAAATATTATAAAGATAATATTATTAAATAGATTAGATTGAAAAAGAATTGAAAGCTTTTATATAAAGAGATGGAGATTAAATCAACTTTGGAACTTTAAATCTTCACAATTTCTGAAGTCTTAAAGTGGTCAACTCACATGAATTCATCAATCAAAAATTCAAGAAACGTTTTTGGGATGATTGACAGAACATTTTAATTTCACAGTATTCAATATTAAGACTCTACAAAACTTTTGACAGACTTCATCTTGAATATGGAGTTACAATTTGCGGACCTTACTTGAAGAAAGACATAAACGCCATCGTAACCGTTCAAAGATTAGCAACAAGACTTGTGCCTAAAATCAGGATCCTATGAAAAAAGATTGCAATAATTAATTTGACAACACTTGAAATCAGGAGACTTAGAGGTGATTAAATACAAATGAATAAAAAAGTTAAGAGTTTTGATGAAATTAACTGGTTTAATAAAATTACGTTTAAAAATTAACAATCTTTTCAATCGACACAAAAATTAAGATCACACGAATTTCAGATAGAAAGTCTATTAGCCAAAAACTGTGATCAACGTCACAATTTTTAATAGACAAAGTATCAAACGTTTGGGAAAATATTCCAAATAAAGTAGTCTTATCAATTGAAGCAAACAAATTTTAAAATAAAATTGACACACAAAACTTAAAAAGCTATTACATAGAAGCCTAAAAACCCATTTCATGTTGTCATTCACATTATAGCTTTATTATGATTATTAAAAACAGACTTGTTTTTAAGTCACAAGTCTTAAGTTAAGTCAAGTCAATGACTTAAATTTTTTTTTTTAGTCAAATCAAATAATTTTCTGATTCTTAAACAAAAAATTTAATAAATCAAAATCATATAAAAAAATTTCAATTTAAAATTATAATAAAGGATTTGGTATCAAATCGAATTTAAAAGAAAATCATTTTTTAAGACTTGAAAAATAGTTGATACAAATTTTCAATTTTTAATTTAAATTTTTTAATAAGAAACAAGCTTTTTTTAGGCGATAAATTGAATGTATCAGCTGATAAAAGTTATAGAGCCGATTTTAAAATTTCATTTTTTACTATAACAACGAGACATATTTTCTATCTTAAAACTTTTCAAATGACTATTTATTGATTCCGAAAATTTTCTTTAAATTGACATTTTAAATTCAAAAATCAAATTATTGATATTTATGAAAGATTTAAATCATTTGCTTCAAGTCAAATTGACTCATCATCAAAAAATTTCTTAATAAAAAAGCACAAGAACTCAAAAAAATTTGAGATCTTTCAATTTTTTTAGTAATAGAAATAAATTATTTAGAAATAAATTTATTTTCTAAAGTATAAAAATTTAAAAAAATATAAAATAAAAATTTATAAATTTCGAGGCTTTGAGATATATTTCGAATGAATAAAAAAATAAAAAATTTGTCGCAGTGATGACTAGATTGCCACTAGATATTTAAAACAAAACCAAAACTGTCTTTATCTGACTCGGATAACTGAACTCCATCTAGAATCTTTTATAAGTATCGATGCGCTTTCACATGAACCATGCCTGAAATTTATGAATGAGTAATGGGCAGATAACTGAACCTTGTATTACATCAAGGAAAATTTAAACCTAAATAATTTCACCTTGATCAACTCTTTGTCTTCTTTCCTTTCATATAAAATCCAATTAATATAAAAATAAGTGATCATTATTTTCAAATAATCTCTTATTTTGACTCTGATTGTAAAAATGATTTTTCTTGGTATTAAAATTTTTATAAAATATTTGGTTACATTATTAAATACTGCGAATTTCTTAAGGAATTTTGTAGTTTTCAAACTAACAAAATTCAGCAATTAATATTGCGTTATGCTGACATATGAAAATCTGAAAAATTTGCATTCATTTAAAATAAAAATTTTAGTTTTTTTTTCAATTTTATTTAAATTTGATCACTTTATGTTACAATAATTTAACAAGAAAAAAAAAACTGATATAAAACGTGAAAAATAAAGGAAAAAGTAAAACAAAAAAGGTATGAAAATAAGTAGAAGAAGCGAAAAGAAAAGAAATAAAATTAATATGGTTTATTTATTAGATAAAAATTACAACTTATTTAATAACACACACTTTACCTATTTAGAAAAAATAAAAGTTCAAATTTCATTTAAATTGAAAATTTTCTTTTAAAACTTTTTTTTTTGATTTTTTTCCATAAAAATTTAACAACACTTACTGCAAGAGAAAAAAATATTTGCAGCCAGTGCTTGACAAAATAAACTCGAGTCTACACTGACTTTTCATAAATACTGTTTGTTTGTATATACTTCTAACAATGAGAAAGAAAAAAGGGTTTTACAATAATATGCTGCGAATATGTTGCGGCAATTCGTTCCGGCGGCAATAAATCGATTGCTCACATATTTTTCAAAAAATGCAATCAAAAAAAAGGAGATTAACATCCAAGTTTTCTATAATCCGGGTACAATCGATTGGCAATAACATAAAAACTGTTTCAATAAGAATAAAACAAATATAACATCAAAGAAAAAAGAAAAAAAATATTAATTTACACAAAAATTTTCATTTAAATTGGTCAATTCGTTCTAAAGTATGCTTTAAATAACTCGACTGACTTGGAAAAAAAACACAACTCCTCATTTGTAAAATTTTAAAATATGTCTACCCGTAACCGGAGTAAGTTTCTCATTAGACCCCCAATGTGTAACTTCATCTAATTTTTAAACAATTAAGAACAAAATGAAAGAAATGCAAAATTTATTTATTTTTTTCTTGATTTGTTGTCAAATTATTCTAAGTGAGGTTCATGACCATCTCTTGTGATTTGAATTGATTGATACTGGACTCGGCAAACGGCTCGTCGTCAAGATCGTCATCCGGTTCGTGGTGCGGGTCCATGTTGGTCTCTGATTTTTTCGAGTTGTTCTTTCTACGATTTAAACGAGCAATGGGGTTGAAATTTTTCAGAGTCAAATCTTCGCCAGGCTCCTCGTTTTCCATTGTGTCCATATTGGACTCATCGAACTCATCTTCCAAATTTTCCTCGTCGAATAAATTGTCATTCTTGATCATGGCTTGTTCTTCTTCGTCGTCGCCGTACTCTTCGTCGTATTGTTGATTTTCATTGTCAATAGTGCTCTCGAGACAATTTTCGTCTTCATTGTCACCTTCTTCGGCCAACGCATCCAACTCTTCGTCATTCTCATGATCCAAATCGTTATCTTGACTAAAATGGTTCATGCGCACACCAGCTGGCAAATTGTTCTGCATACTATAAGCCATCATGTTTATTTGGTTTGGCAAACGTTTTGCTTGTTGAATGGACTTTTTCATGTTCAGTTGATTTTGTGCAAGACTTATTTTGCTTTGTAGACTTAGGCCGAAACTGTGTGCACCATTTGCACTTGAGATTGGAGTTAGAGCTGAATTTGAAGTTGGCGTTGGCGTTGGTGTTGTTGTTGTTGATGTTGCTGATGAAGAGGATGCGTTTGGATTGAATTGGGGATTTTTGTCACATTTTCTCATGTGTTTGTCCAATGTGCTAGGCACACTGAACGGCATCGAACAGTATTTACAATAGGATGTTTCTTTGCCGGCGCGTCCATGAGTTTTCATGTGTCGGGTCAGTTTGGAACTTTGAGCACAAGCATAGTTGCATAGCTCGCATTTGTACGGCTTTTCTCCTGTGTGACTGCGCCGATGTACGGTCAAGTTCGAGCAGTTTTTGAACACCTTGCCACAATATTCGCATGTATCTGTTCTTTTTTCACGCTTGGGCTTATTCACAAGGCCATTCATGCCAACTGCACAACTCCCTGCGCCACCACTCATTCCACCACCACCCATTCCACCACCACTCATGCCACCACTTCCATTTAGCATGTTCACTTTGTTTTGTACACTTGTAGCACTTGTCACACTCAACTTTGACGGATCTTGGTTGAATTTGGCCAATTCGTTTATGGTCTCGAGCAGATTTTTGTTGCGAGACTTGTCATCACCGTTTTGAATAAAAGTGCTCGAGTTGCTTGACGATGCGATGGCACCATTTGGCTGCATTTTGTTCGACGAAGCACTCGACGACGAAGTCGACGATGGTGACAAGAGTGACGATTGCGATTGATTGTTCAACAAGTTGAGTAGATTTTGATTGAACAAATTTATGTAATTTGGAGATGTGTTTTGAGTGAAAAGATTGTTCAATTGAGATAGAACATTTGGGCTGTTGGTCAACGTTGAAGGTGATGCTGATGTTGAAGTCGATGAATTTGACGACGAAGAATTAGAAGAGTTTGATTGAGAGTTTAGAACGGCAGCGATTGCCGCAATTGAATTGGAAGCTCCTCCTGCGCCAGCCTGGTTCAGCAATGAGTTTATTTTTATGCTCAGCTGAGATGGACCACTTTTGGCTGAAATCACTTTGCCACACTCTACGCTCTCTTCTTCATTGCTGCTGCTGCTGTTGGCGTTGTTGTTTATTTCGTCTTCTTGGTTTTGTTCGTCTTCATCATTTGTTTGATTTGCTGCATCGTCGTACTCTTCCTTGACAAGCGGTTTGTTTGTTGGCAACATTTTGTTTGTTGCACCGCCGCCATTTGGTATGATTGTGCTGCGAATTGTGCCAAGTCGATTGTTGCCACCACTGTTATTCAAAACGCCACTGTTATTCAAAACACTGTTGACACTGTTGACACTGTTGCCACCCATAGAATTGTTATTTATTATGGTCAGACCGTTGGTTGTTGTTTTTATTGCTTTCAGTTGGCTCAGATTTGAATTTGCCAAATTTATGTTGGTGAATTTTTTTGTCAAATTGTTGTTGGCCAGAACGGTAGCGATTGCAGCAGCGGATGTTGGCGTTGTATTATTCACTGAAAGCATGGTACCACTGTTTTGTTGATGCATTGATTGAGGTGAAATGTCATGCTTGGACTTGAATTTCTTGGGCGAATTTAGGCCCGATTGTGGCGACATTGACTGTCTGTTTGTGGTGGCTAAATTTCCGTTCGTCACTTGCACTGGTTTAAAGTTAATTGTCTTTGGAGCAACCTGTTGCGGTTTTGCATTTTGCATTACGCTCGATTTAGGTTCTATTGAGGCGCCTGTTTTGGTAAATTTTTTACACAATATCATATTGTGATCTGACTCTATGTGCTCGACAAGAAATGCCGCATTTCTAAATAATTTGCTGCATTCCGAGCACTTGTAAATGTATGGTGTGGACATATTGCCATTTTCTGATTCTTTAATTTACAATTATTTTATTTTTTATTAATACAAAAAAATCTATAAAAATTATTTTCTAAATAATTCTTAGAGAATTTTTAACAAGTCCATTTTTACCTTTTATTCTAGAATTGATTCAATTTTAATTTTCAAATCAAATACTAATTTTGTTTGTATTGAAAATCGAAATTAAATTTAAATAATTTCGAATTTGGGTCTTCTCATTTCGCAACTTTTTTTGGTAATAAGATTCAGAAGGTTTTTTTTTTTACATTAGAGTTAAAAATTTTCTAAAAGTATCTTCACTCTAGATTCTACTTAATTTTTTTAAGGTTAGTTTGTTCAAAAGATAAGGATTAAATTTTAACAAAATTTTTTTATTTAAATTTTTTATTTTAAATGTTGTATATTCAAAAATTTTTCAAAAAGTACTTAGTTAGATTTGTTTGTTTTAAAGCAATTTTTTTACTTTATTTTCAAGGTTAAAGTTGATTAATTTTATAGAGTTTCATTTGGCAAGGTTTTTTTTCTATTTTACATTTCCAATTTTTAACATGGTTAAGCATTGAGTTTTAAACAGCATAATTTCAAAATTTCAAAAAAGTTAAATAGAAAAAAAATCTTGCCATTTGGATTATTAAATTATTTACTTTTTAATAATTTTATTTAATTTTTTGTATCTTTAATGTTTTTTTTAACTAAATCAAACTTTAAAAAAATAAATTTTTAAATTTTAAGGTTCTGTCTATTCATAGATTAAAACAGAAATTTAAAATTTAACAAGCTCTAAAATTTAATATTGGATCTCAATCTTACAATGAATAACTCGTTTAAATTATTATTTGATTTTTGAGATTATTTTTCAGAAAAAAATTTTTTGAATTGAACGTTTACAAAAAAAAGGAATAAAGAAATATAAAAACTTGAATTTTTGATCGCATTAATACTTTAAAAATTTAATTTATCCGGCCGGAATCTTAAAACTTAAAACAAATTTTGTATCAAATAAGATGGAGATGCATGGTTTATGTGCTAAAAAGGTTATGAAATTTGAAAGAATGGATGTCAGTCATAGGGTTAGTTAATAGCATCAAAGTGAGTGAGAATGTAACACCAGAGGTTAATAACTTGGAATACTTAACCGGTTTTTTTTCAGTAGAGAGAAAAACTAATGGAAAAAATTGTATAGGTCTAGGATAAGACCACGCTTAGAGTTTTTAGTGCAGGTCTGAAATCCAAGTAATAAAAAATATAGATGTGAATGCATTAGAGAAAGTACAAGGGCACGCTATAAAAAACTCATTGACTTTGAGAGGTATATCTTATGAGATGAGATTGGCAAAAATGGGGTTAACAAAATTAAGTGAAAGAAGAGTGAGTGGGGATCTGATTGAAATGTTTAAATTGCAGAATAGACTAGAAAATGTTGAATTATTCAGAGACCCATTATCTAGATCAGTGGAGCAAGGGGTTGTGCTGCAATAGTAAAAGGCAATAGCATGAAATTTCAGAGGGTAAGCTTTCCTGCCAAGTTTAGAGATGATTTGGCAGCTGATGTGACTGCTAGACGTGTTTTTTTTTTTTAATAGAGTGGTTCCACACTGGAAAAGATTGTCTGAGAGTGTAATAATTTTCAAGTCAAATGAAAGCTTTACTTACTGACTAATTCGAAATCTTAAATTCGAAGTTAAATATTGATGTCTTTAAAATTTCGAATTAAAGCGAATTGAAAAAGTCTTAAAATGAAATTGACAAAATTCTAAATTTGGTAATTGATGGCATTGTAAAATTTCACAAAATTTCCAATACAAAAAAGAAAAATTTTTTTGTGACTTTTGTTTCAATGGCAAAAAACTTGTCCTGCAAATGAAACCAAGTGAAACACATTTTGCTTAACCTCCTCCGGATGTCTACAAAATTGGTGCCAATTAATTTCGTATTATTTTTAATAGTTCAAAGTAGCGTGCAATTTTGCAGACTTTTTTAAATTGATTTTTTTCCTTTTGTATTGAAGGAAGTTTTGTAGGAAATTTAACAATGTCGTAATTGATTTTCTAAAAGTAATATTTAATTGAACTTGATCAAAAATTAAATTAATTAAGAATTAAAAAACATTTCTTTTTTCTCTAATTAAATAATTATTTCTATTTAGATTTTTTTTAAATTGGCAATTGTTGCCCGAGTTTTGGCAAAAAAAACTCAAAATCAAATTTTTTTTCAAAAAGGAAAAATGGACAAAAAATTTGCTAGAAAAAAAAAAACCCCTTACCATTCAAATGAGCATCATCACTCTCATTTAATTCACAGCCATCTGAATTAACTTTATAATTGGATCTAATTTTGCCAGTGCTCAGCTTATTATTAATCTGAGACAGATTTGAGTTCAAATTCTTCAGTAGAGCATCTTGTGACTTTTGATTATGGTTCAAGCATTTGTTTATTTTGTGCTCAATAAAATCAATAATATTCGATAGTCTGAAATCAGCCTGGCACATGCCGCACACAATCAAATCCTGGTTGCAAAAGTTCTCCTCTTCATGGTTGTCCTCTGACAAGTTGTTGTTCTCATCGAATTGACTTAGATCGAGGTCAGAGGCCGCGTGACCATTTTCATTAATGTCACTGTCGCAGATTTCGTTTATTTTCAATTCATTGTTATTCTCGTCAAGATCAACTTCTTCATCGTCCAGATTGTCGTCGCTGTCCTCATCGGCCGCATTTTGTATCACCGATTTCTTCTTTCGCTTATTCACATTGAGCGACTCGAGCGACGACTTTATTTCCGGCTTCACGTCCTCGCCGCATTCGGACAGCTCCGATTGATTCAGAATTTCGTCAGCAGATTTTTCGTTCATAGCGTCTATTTCGCATTTAATAGCTTCTTTGGTTAGTAGTGAATTTAGTCTAAGACTGGGACTTAGCTTTATTGGAGAGTAAGATGAACAAGATGCCGATGTTGATGATGATGGTATACTGTTGGTAGCTGGATTCGTGTTAGATACACAACTCATACTATTTATGCATTAATAAAGTTCTTTTTGTAAGCGATTTTTCTTCTCTTTTTTTTTCTTTTCTCAAGCAAAAAAAAATCTAAAAAAAATTTCAACAAAATTTAAAATTATGTGTAATTGCAACTAGAACAATGATAGCCTGAATTCATGGTCAGTGTACAAGAGATAATCCCTTTACGAATAGGACTTTGAATTTCAAATTAACCTAAATTTAAACAAATTAAATTAAGCAAACGAGCTAAATAGAAGCGTTTTTGTCGGCCAATTATGCAATTGCCTAAGTGAAGTAAAATGTTCTTCGACAATGGCAGGTCACTTGTCCTATGCAAGTCGGACACTCTACTTGGCTCCACTCGCACCATTCTAAATTGTTTTACTTTTTTATATTTTTAGAGCCGAATGCTTGGAATTTCATCCAAATATTCAAAAGATTGCAGGAGATCTATTTATAAGAGGACACGATGGAAGAAAGGGGGACTGGGCAGAGGGGGCCCCAGAAAAAATTTCGCAACAAATTTTATTTCCAAGGTCCTGTATAAATTATGAAAAGCATCGCAAAGAACAAGCGATTGCTGGGTGCAAGCAGCCGATGTCTGCCTCTGTTTGTTCAGTATTTTTTCCTAAACATAATTAGAAGCCATCTTCTCCAACAAAGCCCTATCGCCTTAAAAATTTATCATAATTTGCATGACGCCGCACAAAACTATTGTTCAAGCAAGGGCTCAGCCTTAGTGAGCGGTGACATATACCATCTATCTAGAAAATTTATGTTCTGCTCACAATTTAAGACTAACTGGGTTTTTTTTTGTTGGATTGTAACATAAAAAAATGCTATTAAACCTAAAAAAATCCAAGTCCTAACTAGTTTACTAATAAATTAAATATTATATAATAACCCTTGTTGTTGTTGTTGTTGAATTTCACTCGCTCAATCTCCCCTCTTCTCTCTTGTTGCTCGCTCACTCGATAGCTTGTTGCATTTAGACATAAATTAGCCTTTAACAAAATTTGTTTCAAACAACTCATAATATGTTGCAATAGTATGATAAAGATAATGGATGCCGTGTTGCGTTTTTCTCGCCCATCTGAAAGCTTTGCTTAGTTTATCAAATTGTTAAATGTAAATTGGCTCTTCGTTGGACACACTAAATTCCCTCAATTATTTTAAAGCGCTTTTTAAATCAATTTAATCAAACTATGACCAATTCATGTTGGCTCACTTTTTTTCCTCGCTTTCACAAAAAAAAAAGCAAAATGAAATTTTTTTAAATAAACATTTATTAATATGACAAAAACGACCATTTTACCAAAATTTTTTTTTTTTTCAACAAAGACCTAATGGGCTTTGATGATGCAAATTTTGCAAGATATTGATTTTTCCAAATGGTCTTTGAATGAATTTGAAAGCGCACTTACATTCAAAATTAACTAACCTAACCCTTTTGACTTTATAAAAATAGCCCATTCTTTCAAATTTATATTAATTAAAAATTTTCAAACTTGATGGCTGAAAGGAGGGCTCTGTGCCGCTCGAAACTGCCTAAAATTATTTTTAAAATATAATGTTCCATTCAAAGTTTAAAGAATCTTTTTTTCCAAAAAAATCTTTTATCTTAGAGAAAAATTGTCGTTGTTTTTATGTCTAAGAAAGAGAAGATCTACTTCGTGTTCGTCGTTGTCATGTCTAATTAAAAATTAAAAACCAAGTCTCTTATTTTATTTTCAATGCAAAAAAATTAAAGTTTGCATCTTGATTTTAGTTAGCTTTTGAAATGGTCAATTTGTGGAAGCCAAAAAGAAAAAATGAATTTAAGAGCACGGGTCCTTGAGGAGAGACAAAAAAAGCGTCACTAAGCAAATCTTGGCCAAATTTCGCGCAACTCTCGAGATAAAAATCTCTAAAGATCTAAGATTTAATCTGATGGCTCTTGACCTTGGCAAAACGGCACCGAATCTCTAGCATAGAACAAAACTAACAAACTCGATTTAGCTTAATAGTTTTCTTATTGGGATAAAACTAAATCAATAGATAAAAATAAAAGTGAGAATTATGTAAGCTGAAAAGCCTCAGATAAGAATTAAAGATTGAATCTAATTAGAACCATCCAAAGCAATCCGAATCGACGCTAGCTCCCAAGAACAGCAGTAGTTTAGCAATTCTTCTTCGTATTATGTAAGAGCATTTTTTCCAATGGTGCTCAAAATTCTCCAGTAATAATTAATCCCAATAAGCCGACTGCACAAGAGCGGCGAACATAATTGAATCCTTGGCTCGATTGAGCTTCATTATTCAATAGAGATCGCGCCTGCAGATGAATTGAGCCCAACTTTGGCAGGAAATTAGCGCTGAAAGCTGGCTTTGTTCCTCTAAGCTGATATTATGCAAAAGAGCAAGAGAGAGAGAGAGAGAGAGAGCACATACAAAAATGAGCTTGAACAAAAAATACGAAAAACCATTTATACAAAAAATATTCGATAAGCCCTAACCCCAGCAAAAAAAATCGATTATTTAAAATTATGGAGCTATGTTTTATTTATTTTCCCTTAAAGATCCTTTCGTTATTAAATAACACAACGCACTCGCTCAAGTACTCCCCAAATTCAAGAATCTTGCTCTAATGCCATTCGAGCAACCAGCTATTTCGTAATAAATTATTATTATTGCCTACAAATGGCAACTTGGCTCGCTATGTACTTTACTACATTTATGGCATCTACTGCCATTTGCAACCACAACAAATTCTGGTTGTCAACCAGCTATGTGCCAGTTTCTTTTGCTAGCTGTAAACAAATAATCTCAAAATAGAGTATTCCTAAGGTACTTTACCTAGACAATGAAATGCTCTAAGCTGTGCGTTATACATCTTGTTTCTAACCCGCCCGGTTAGTCAGCCAATTCTGGCCGATCTTATTATTTCAATGTAGCCTACAATGTAGCTACATTCCACACCTGAAATTAGAAAAAAAAAAGAAAAAAGAAAAATAATTTTTTTCATCAAGCTAGAGAATATCCCCTTTTTTAGTGTTGTTGCAAAATATAATCGCGCATAGCTTATACACAAGGCTTTGAGGCCGACTTGTTAAATCTTAAATTTCAATAACCATTCTTATATAACTACGGTGAATATTTTATTATTACAAATAGCAGTAACTAAAGGTTAAACTTGAAATATAAGTATAGAAAAAAAATTAACATTTAGCCAAATCCACACACTCACTCACAAACAGAACAGAAAACAACGAAAAAAAAATCTTTGAATAAATATTTGAAAATGATTGCGAGTCCTACGACGATATGCATTTGCATTCGTAAGGACTTGGGTAATATTATGAATTCGACTGATTACAAACGAGCCAAAATCTAATCAAATAGAAAATATTTTTTTTGTTGTTGAAAGGAAGAGAGAGAGCCATGATTTATGCGCAAATTCTCTTCGACATAACCAAGCTCGATATTTTATCGATCGGTTGTGTCATACCAATGGTGACACCATTTACATAATCGAAATTAAAATAAATTATGCCCTAAGTCCTTAGCATGGAAAAAAAGTGTTGCAACTAACCATATTTGCGACTTGTTTCAGTACATAGGGTGATCAAATGAAGCGAAAGGCCTTATGTTTGCTATGCCAAGGTTTCAAGCTAACAAGCGATTGGCACATTCTAGTTAAGTTTCTAGCTTGCAAATTATGCTCACAATATTTGATTGCCTTCGAAGGCCACGCTCTCTATTTCTCTCTCTCTCTCTCTAAAACCAATAGGACTTGAAACATAAAGCAATTTTGAAATGGAAATTTTTCTTTTTTTTTCAAAAAATAACAAAAAAACTTGAGTGGTTATGCAATTGTTAAGAGTCAATCGAATAATAAATTATTATAAATAGGAATCGAGTTGGTTCAAACAACCAACTAGCTAACTAGCAAAAAAACTCCAAGGGGAGAAATAATAACCAGCTATTGTTATGTGTCGCGCTTATAATAGTTACACAAATTCATTATTAAATCTAAATCCCTTCAAAGTTCTAATTGAATTGAGTCCAAAAGTTAACTTGGAAATTGCTAAATATTTACCTTGGACTTAAATGGCCATCTAATCTAATCTAATAAACTAGCACTCAAAATTCTTGGTTAGGCTTGTGCGCCATGGTTGTTAATTTGAAAAGTTGAGAAAAAAACCAACATCAAAACAAAAAATCGCTTTATTGGCAACAACATTAGTGCTTTATGTACAAAGGTGATTCGTGGTGTTTAAGCTTACCTTCATAATAAAAAGACATAAATTTAGCCCGATGAATAATTTCTATTTTCTAGAACGCAAATAGTCTTTGAGAAAATTTGCATAAAGAAAATATCACATTTTTTTCTAGGAGTGAGCTCGCGACTAAGAGGTCCGAGAGCGACTGCTGTCTCCAAACAAAAAACCTTGAAATTTCAATAGACCATTTTTGTTTTTTATTCGCCGTTAATCGTGTGCGATTAACGACGCTTGCGCGTCATCAATTATGTCAAATGACGTCAGA
Source organism: Brachionus manjavacas (assembly GCA_019054805.1). Lineage (NCBI taxonomy): Eukaryota > Metazoa > Rotifera > Eurotatoria > Ploima > Brachionidae > Brachionus > Brachionus manjavacas. The sequence goes on along the minus strand of JAHQIY010000003.1, from coordinate 5,946,698 downwards.
ACAAATTAGCCCTATATTTGCATTAGTGCTCTACAATTGAGCCAAGTGCGTGATTATCTCTTCAAATTGTACAATTCAGATTAACTTTTGGAATAGTTGATTTACTCTCGATGGCTTGGAGAATAGTGTTTATTTTGAAAGCAATTTGTAGCCAAATGGTTATCACAAATCTGAACATAAGCATATGACGTGTTCGCTCACTCTACCTACTACCATGTTTTAAGTAATTTTTCTCTTTCTCGTTTCTACTAATTGAAATTTGATCTTATCGTGTAACACTAACCTGTTGAAATATTTTTGATGGGATTGCCAGGCCCGCTAGGCAAACAATACTGGATAAGATTTGTGATGCAGCCGATTTTTGATTTATGCTTGAGCACACTTGAAATTAAGTGAGGCCCGAATTTCCTCTCCTATTCCTAGAGTCGATTAGCGATGAAAATAGAAAAATTCCAATATTTATGTTCATTTGGCCACTGAATTATATAATTATTGTAAAAGTAATTAAATGATGCTTGAAATAGGAAAAAAATTGATGAACACAAAGCGAAATCGAATTTCGCCTATCAAATACCCACTGCATGATTATTTCTTCTTTAGAGAATGTTGTTAACCCCTAAATATCGATTTATTTTAATTGTGTAAACCCATATAAAGGAACGAAAAAATTTAAAACGAGAGAGAGAGAGAGAGAGAAAAAAAGCAACAAAAGGAAAAGCTATTATTTAGTCAAAATTTTTAATAACCAAATAAGCCAGAACGAGGCAGAAAATCCAACCATTAGCTAAACACTATATTTTTCTATATGTATTTGACAAAATTAGAGAAAAAAAATAAATAAAGTGACACGTAATTACACCTAACAACTAAAATTCAAAAAATCTTTTGTTGTTAGGTATACTTTTTTAAATAGGGTTTTCTTAAAGAGAGAGCATTTCTTGCTTGCTCAATAGCTTTAAATTATGTACCAATGCATGGCATAACGTTGTTTCTAATGCCAATTACCATTAGCCTTTATTGTTGTTGCAAAAATTGTTCTCCAATTATGACTTTTTTTTCTAAAGGAAAATCTAACAACTAACCTGATCATAATTAAGCTGATTCATTACCTAAACCTGTACTAATACCTAAAATTGAAGTCAGGTGCTGACGTTTGGATAACTTTATATTGGTCAGATAAGAGCCTAAAATTATCTTTGGACTCGGTGATAAAAATGTATCTCTTATCGCTTCGAAAGAAATAATTTTCAACCCTTCGAAAATAAGAAAAAAAACAACTCTTTCTTACAAAGACAATTTTGCATTATCCAAAGTCGGGAGCCTTTCTCCATTTAAAATCCTCTTAGTCAAGCATGTACACACATGCGCATGGTCACGAGGTCTTGCCTCTCTCGAATTTGACTTATGCATGTGGTTAAAAATTTGCTATGGAATTTTTCACCTCTGCCTTACATGCGTGATCAGGGATACTCTGAAAATCTTGAAAATCTTAAATTAGAATGCTTTGGTTGTTTGTGTTGCATCAAAATTCAAAATTGCCATCATCAACCATGTTTGTGTGAATTTTTGGCTAATTTTTTGATCTTGTTTATAATTTTTGATCTTGAAACTCGATAATATAAATTGTTTAACGCCGAGCAAATAATTTATATTTTGGAGAAAAAAATAGAAAAAAGAAGTTAGATAATAAACTTGATTTTTTGAAACTAGCCGCATTGTTGGCTTTGGCAAGCAAGAAATTAGACTTGGAAACTTATCAAAAAATTTTGTTTAGTTGTTTTTTTTTTATTTGATTTGATTTTTTCATTGAAATATTTTAAATATATCGCCTCAATAAATGGATAATAATTGGAATAATTCTTTTGTAGAGAAAATAAGAAACAGAAAAGTTCTTAAGCATGATTTTGGGACGCTTGTGCTATGTACTAATAAGATTTTTAAAATTTTAATACAAAATACACGAGCTGCTTTTCACTCTTTTTGATTTTGCTTTTTTTTTTTTAAATCACTCATTGTATTAGTTGAAATCGAGTCCAAGCGAAGTAATTTGCATTTGTTTTTTTCCTTAGCCAACCTACTAAAAGCTTATTGCCGTAACATAAACAAAACTGGTTGCTATTAAAGCCTCAATTTAACTCAATGAATCATACAACTTTTGTTTCCGTTATTGATTACGTTTTTTTTTCTTTGCTAATTTTTTTTGGACCCAAATGCTGCAAATGATCATTTGCAAGGAAAAAATAGTCATTATTATTAAACAACAACTGACACTTTCTCGTAACTTAATCTCATAATTAGGTTTGCTTAATTTTTCAAACAAAAATCTAGAATTGCTAGAAAACTTCAATGTGTGATTTAGGCCCTTCGAAAAAATTTAAACAAAAATATTTTTCAATTGAAAAATTGTTTAAAAATATTAAATTATTAATCGAATAAATAAAATAACTAATTATTCAGTGCTTATTTAATACAACTTGCACGGTTTTTGCTAAATAACCACTTTTAACAAGACTTCCTTTGTTGCACTTTATAGACACAGTGATATTTAATACTTTAAAGCTTCTGTAAGTTAAATTTTCAAAAATTTAAAAAAATTTTTGATCCTTGATAGTAATGACATCTATTAGAAAAAAAAAATTTATTAAAGACATTTTTAAAGTCATGATTGAAAATTTTTGAAAAAATTTCATGAAAAAAAAATTTCTCGCCTAGTATTAGCTTGAAAAAAAATCAAATTTTGGATTTAAAAAAAATAAAATTGAATAAAAATAAAAATAGTGGTCCAAAAAAATGAACGCCCCGCCAACCTTTGAGTCATTTTTGCTTTTTGAAGGAGAAAAAAAGTACCCATATAAAGAATTTAACAATCATCGAGCCATAATTATGTAATTATTTAGAATAACTTTTGAAAAGGACTTAAAAGTTCCCAATGCAGTTATTTTCACAATTAACAAAGAAGACCACACGCTTGGAAACATGCTCAGAGCGTAATTATTAAGTCAAAGTAAAATTTTATTTTTTGAATCAAATTCTTTTACTAGGCAATTGTTGAAAGACCCTCAAGTGATTTTCGCTGGATACAGATGTCCGCATCCATTGGAACATAAATTCTACCTAAGGGTTCAAACATCGTTTGATTACTCCCCTCAAGAGGCTTTGCGAAACGCTATCACTGATTTGATATCTGAAATGTCACTTTTAGATGAAAGATTTAGAGTAAAAATATTATTTTAAAACAAAAAAAAATTATATTTTTAAATTTTAGGAAGCTCTCAAGGATCGTCCAGATATGGAATAGATATTTCATTTTAAAGCTATGGAAATGCACCATGAATTTTTTTTTCTTTTTTGAAAATTTTTTCAAACTTATAAATAAAATTTTATAATATTATTCCATTTAATAAATTACAATCAAATTCAAGTAACAATATAGTTTAGTTAATTAAACTAAACAAAATTTGCTTTTTTATTATGATTGCGTAAATTTTTCTTATTTTTATTTGTCAAATATTTTTGTTTACAAATATTAAAAAATTCACTAAATTAGAAATGTTAAGAAATTTGTTTAAAAAAAATTTTAAATCCTAAATTCAAGGTATATTTTTAATTTTAATTGATGTACGATTTAAAAATTTCTAAAAGCAAGTTTTATTTATTTATTTTTATTTGCTTTCTTATTGAAAATAATTGTTTTATTTTTATTATTCAAAATAATTAATATTAATATCGATCTTTGATATTAATAGCTAATTAAAAAAAAATTTAAAAATCAAGGATAAATTTGAAGCGTAATTTCAGAATTGATTTTATATCGTTGTGAAAATCGACTATGTTTAATTTTATTAAATTTATTATTTATGAATTTTTTAAAACATTAGAATATTTAAACAAGTTTTTTATGCAAAATAAATTTAAACTGTGAGTTGTTTATTTTAGTTAGCATTTGAGAGTTAGAATAGAGTAAAAAATTTAGTTTCTAACAATTGCAATTATATCACATAATTTATTTTAGTGTAGACTCTTTAATTTATAATAAAAAAAATTAAGTTTGATATAAGATATTAGATTTTTCTTGTCTTGTTAGAATTCAAAAAAGCTAGAAATGATAAATTTAAAAAATTCGACATGCATTTTTAAAAATTCTACGATTATTCGAAATGTGATGAGTTGTTCAAGTGCTGAATTGGCACGAAATATGTCAAGTAAAGAAGGCATGTATCAATTGTAATTAGTCTAAATAATATTCAATTTCTTGATTTAGCAAACAATCAAACAAAAGTGGCTCTGATAACTGGTTCTACCTCCGGTATTCTAACAAAATTAAGAATTTGAAATTTTTTAATTTTTTCTAAAGGTATTGGTTTGGGAGTAGCTGAACGATTTGCCAAAGATGGATTTAATGTTGTCATAAACGGATTTGGAAAACAAGACCAAATAAATTCAATAGTTCAAAATTTGAAGCAAATAGGGGCTAAAGAAGTTTTATATCACTCGGCTGATATGAGCAAAGAAACTGAAATAAATGACATGTTCGAAAAAATAAACAATCGATTTCATCGAGTCGACATTTTGGTCAATAATGCTGGCATTCAATTTGTGTGTCCAGTAGAAGAGTTTCCTTCTGACAAATGGGAACAGATTATTAAGATAAATCTAATTTCTAATTTTCATACTATTAAGCATTCAGTTCCTTTTATGAAGAAAAATGGATGGGGTCGTATTGTTAACATTGCCTCTGCTCATGGTTTGATTGCTTCGCCATTCAAATCAGCTTATGTTGCGGCCAAACATGGCGTTCTTGGTTTGACAAAAACTGTTGCATTGGAACTTGCTGAAAAAAACATAACCGTAAACGCCATTTGTCCAGGTTATGTCAAGACACCCTTAGTGATGAATCAAGTTGCTGATACGGCAAGAGTTAGGGGGATAAGTGAAGAAGATGTCATAAAAAAAGTATTGCTATTAAACCAAGCAACCAAAAAATTTGTAGAAGTTGAAGAAATTGCCGAAGCGACTTGTTATTTATGTAGCGACCATGCCGCGTCAGTTACCGGAACTCATTTGTCATTAGATGGTGGATGGTGTGCACAATAATTGAATTAAATTTTAAAAGAAAGGCTTTTGAAAAAATGAAATAGACAGTTTTCTTTTAATCCAAAAGTTTGTTTGATTTTTGAATAAATTCTTAATTTATGTATAAGCATTTATTTATTAATATAATAGGCTTCTACTAGTAAGTAATTAACAAATTTTAGACAATAAAGAAGACTAATGAATACTTATTAGTACAAAAATGGCTTTGAAAGAAGCAAAATTTTCAAGATTTTTAAGATTAAAGTTATGTAGTATAATCTAAATTTATATTTTTGTTAATCAAATTCAATTCGACCCATATATTTTATTTATTTTTAGGAAATTAAATTTTGTAATTGTATTTTTAAAATTTTCATCAAATAAAATTAGAAAATTATAAAAAATAAATAAATAAATAAATAAAAATAATAATAATAATAAGAATACAATTTGACTCTGAATGGAACATCCTTTTAAGCTCAGAGAGTAATAGAAAAAATGAATTAAAAATTATTTGGTTATATTAGAAAACATTTTAAGCATTTTATTATCAGTTATTTTAAATTTACCAAAAAATTCACAAAGAAATTTATGAACAATTAAACTAAAAATTTTATTTTTAAATCTTAGATTCAAATTTTTTCTTTTGATACTAGGAGTACCTTAATAAAAAAAACCCATATTCATTTTATTTTATAAAAATTTGACACATCCTTTTGAGTTGATCTGACTAATGATCGATTTTTTATTAATTAAATTTAAAAAATAACATATCTATTAAATCATAGATTTAAAATCATTTTAAATAATAGATTTTTTTTTCTCATTGTTTTTGTTTATAATTTTTATTTAAAAAAAAAAAAATTAATAATTAAAATTATTAGTTTTATTTATTTTTTTATTTTATTTTATTTAATGAATAACAGTATTGTTGATTAATTTTTCTCTAATTCAAAATTTACAGTTCCTAAAGATAATTAAAATTTTTGAATTATAAATTTAAATCGTGAATTTTAAATATTAAGGAGTAATTTTCATATTAATTCAAAATTTTGAAATTTGTCCTGCATTCTTTTTAAAAATTTTATTTTTTTTAAATTTTTAAATCGTTTTACAAAAAAATTATCATGACTGTGATTATCATATTTAGTTTTTTTTTTAAAGTTATTAATGGTGTTTGATTAAAATAGAATTAATCACCAACTAAATCAAACGATAAACAATTACAAAACCACAAAGTTTTTGATCAAAAACACTCATTAACTATATCAGAAAATATTTAGGTGATGATGAAAAATAAATATTGAAAAATTTTAGAAAAAAATTTGCTAGAATAGTTTTAATTTTTCTACTTGTTACAGGAAACTTAAAAAAAGGATTTTCTAATTATCTAAATAATGTCAGATTTTAAATTATTTTATGAAAATATATATAGCATAAAATTATAAATTTAAAAACTTTTTTTTATTTTTAAAAAATAAAACTAAAAAAATCCTAAATTTAAAAATATCTTGCTTGCTTCATTTAACTAAAAAAAAATGAATTTTTATGCTTTATTTTTATCAATTCTACAAAAAAAATGATCAATAAGGTACAAAGTATTCTGATGGAGTCGAGTTTTTGATATATCTTGACTTAAAAATCGCTTTGTATTCTTTCTCCTCCAGTATGACCTCAAATGTAACAAAATGACTCAGACCTGACCTAACATTTCGTTCACTCAATTCACATAATCGTTACGACACTGTTAGTAATTTAACCGAATAAGACCGAACTGCTGAATTTTGAATTTCCTGTATTCGTTTACAATGCATTATTTTCTGGGAATCAGTTAAGATAAGAGTAATCTAAAAAAGGTCAAACTTAAGATTTAAATTTTTTTATGATTATTTTATTTTTTATTTTTATTGACTTTTAGGTTTAGATCAGCATTTTCATTTTTTATATTCAGAATGAGCTTCGTTTGGAACAAATATAAAAATTGAATATAACACAAAGCTGACCGGTTCTTTTTGCTTTTTAATTAATAGGTTCGAAATTTTTAATTCCAAAAATTTTACACCATAAAGTATAGTAGTCAATTAATAATCTAGAGAAATGAGCATGTGCTTTAAACTAAAAAATCTAACTAACCAGGTGATTTTTGAAAATGTAAATTATTTGTAAATATTGTAAAATTCACAATTATATGGGTTGTTTTTAAATTAATCCAACTTCTCTATAATTAACATCAGACTGCAATATTTGTCTTTTTCTAATATTCTTTAGATTAGTTAAATAGTATAAATTGTGTCTAATTTACTTTATTTCTAAAAAAAAACGACCATTAATGACTAAGACTAACTTTTTGATTAATATTTATTAAAATAGCTTTTAGCTAAATTTTAGCTATCCGAAGTTGTTTTTTAGAATAGTTGGAATTTGAGATTTTTAAAAAATTTATTGCCTTTATGAACTAGTACAATTAATAGAAAGTAATTTAATATTCAATTAAAACACAAAGTCTAATTCAACTTTTGACTAATTTAACACTGGGACTTAGAGGATGATCTATCATTAGACCTTAATTGATTTAGCAATTATATTTATCATATAAAAGATAGATTTAATAAATAAAATTTTATTAGTTTTATCACTAAAATCCTTCATCGATATCCACTGAGGCCAGCAGGTGTTAACTATTTTGATTTCTTGAACAAACAGAGTATGAAACAATGTAAATATAAAAAACTCTTTGAATTTCTACTTGAATATTTTTCAATAGATAAAATCTAATTTTTCACTTGATTACGTGATATCTTATCTTCTAGATCAATGACTCAAAATTCCACTATTGGCTCTATTGAATGGCCCTAATGGGCTTTAATCTGGACAATAAAAATAATCTTTTCATTCAAAATATTTAAAATCTCCAGGTGTTTCATATAGCTTATCAATTCTTTTATTGTTTATTTCGTTTCTTATTCAATGATCTTATTCATGCCTACTCTAAATTAAAAAGCAATATACACCTTTTTATTTAATTTTTAAAATGAAATTAAAATCGTAAATAAAATTTTTAGCAAAATTTTTTGAGAATATCTTTTAACTTAACATCATTTACCGCTTCAAAATTTAAAATAATAAATAATAATGAAAAAAAAAATTATTTTTTCAAGATTTATTAAAATAAATAAATAAATTGAAACTCTAATATTTAATAAAAAATTAACAAATTCGCTTGAATCAAATATTTTATATTTTTATTTAAAAAAAAAACGGGCTTCGAAAAAAAAAAAATTTTGCTAAACATAAGTAGCTAAATCGTTTGAGTAGTCATTTATTTCTCTAGTCACAACCGGAATTTTTTGAGCACCAATTTTTGCATATTGATTCAAATCTTCATAAATACAACTAGAATAAACTTCAGGCTCATTTGAGTTTATGACAGAGGATTTTTTAAATTCGGGCTGAGTTGACTTTGTGGAATTTGATTGACAAATTACATAGATATTTTCTTTTTTTTCTTTTGCTTCGTCTCGAATAGGATTTATTTTTTTTCCACATTCTACATCATTAGATCCACTCTTTTTCTCTACAATCACTATTTTGTAGAAGATGACTGCCACTAAAATGAATAGTACTGGTACTCCAACACCAGCTATTAAGATAAGTGCTATTTCGTGTGCATTTAGTGAGCCAGTTTGTGTAGAAGTGATAATATTGTATGAGGTAGTGGGCTGAGTGACAAAAACTGTGGTTGTTTGAGTTGTTAATTTAGTTGTAGCTTTTGTTGTGGTTGTCGCCTGAATTTCGCATTTTTTCCCACTGAAACCCGAAGGACAAACACATGAATACTCGTTTTGATTGTCGATGAAGCATCTACCAGAGTTTTGGCAAGAAAAAACACCACAATCGGACTCAGTTTGTTTAATTTCACACATTCTGCCACCATACCCAGGAGGACAAAGACACTCTTGATTTCCAAAACAACTTCCACCATTTAGACACCGAGCACAACTATGAACAATTCTAATTTCACACAGATCTCCTTTAAACAAGTTATGGTCACATCGGCAAAATTGTTTGCCATTTTCTCGCACACAATTGCCATTATTTCGACAATTTAAATCACAAACAGCTAAAAAATTAACTTAATTGATAAACTATTTTCCAGATTTTTATTTAAATAAAAACGAGCACTTACGAATTGAGCAGTGAGCACCTTTAAATCCATCAAAGCATTTTATATTGTAGCTAAAAGTCAACTGTTGACCAAAATCCAATTTAAATTGGTTGTATCTAATCCATCGGTCAAGTCTTAGGTGAGAAGACTCTTTGGCAATGAAAAGATTCCATGTGGATACAACTCTTTCGTTCAGGCCCAAAACAGAAATTGACAAATTCATTAGGTAATCTCTGGATTCGATTTGATCATTAGGGATTTTGAAGCTTAAAAATTGAGTTGTTTGTCTGAATTGATCTTCGGTTATGACATTATCACCGAGGATCTGAGTAACCAAAGTGGATTCACATTTGTCAGTTTGGTGATTGAACATGCAAAATTTGAATTTAAACTTTTCATTTGGCAAAGGGTTGTCGTTTTTAAAATGTTCCATTTTCATATTAAAGCTGTAATCACATTTTACAATAGCTACAAATACTAGGACTAGTACTATTACTTTCATTTTAATTTTTATTTGTTTAAAAAAATTATTTGATTAAATTACAAAACCGGACTGGAATATTTATACAAATCTAAATAAAAATGAATAAAATTCATTAGTAGGATAATACAGGTAAGCCGCGTGCGCTGGACTTATTTTTGTTCAAAAGGTAAGCCGCACTTATCTCTTTGTTCTGAATACTCATTCTCGGCATTGTCCGCCAAAAATTGATTTAATTAATCAATTAAGGCCTTGTAAAAAGAAAAAAAAAGAAAGAGGAAAAATTTATTTTGTGAATTAAAACTCAGATCTAAAAAAATTTATACTTTTATTTTGTAAAGGTAAAATTTAATTGGTAGGTAAAATACAATAAAAATAAATCTAGGTGGGGTTTGATAAATTTGATGACATTTTTTATTTTAGAGTATTCGATATTTTAGACAGCTGCCTGCCTGAATATCAAATTCTACGTGACACAGGTAAACTTGAAATATTTTTCTTGCATGTCATCAGAATAACTTTCGGCTTGATCACTGTCAACAAATAAAATGAAAAAAAAATATATTTTTTTTATTAACTTGGTAAAATTACGCAATTTTCCGGTGTTGAGATTTGTACTAGGCACATGCGTTTACATTTTAAAATAGCGAAATTCAACGCACATGCCATCTAATTACTTTTATTTGAAAATTCCGATAATTTCTTAAAATTACTTTATCACCTTTTAAAATTAATTTTTAATTACAAAAATACCGAAATAGCTCAAAACACAAATGCTTTTTGTGGAATTAATGTTTTTTTTTTTGGCTGGAGCTGTTTAAGCTGCCAAAGAATCTACTGCACAATGTTCTCTCAGAAATGGCCCCTGGTGAATTTTTTACATAATAATTGAAAATCCGTCAAACTATTTATAACAAAAAATTCTAAACAGTGACAATTTTAAACAATAATGTCGACTAGACGATAGAAACTACTAGATTAAAATTTCTAGTAAATAAGTTTGAATAGATTTTGGTCAAATAGAGAGACTCAAAATCTTGATTTTTTAATTATCTACAGATCTGTAGTGACAATAAATTTGCAGCAAAAATCGCACCAAATAGCGATCTTTTTTTCAATTCAACTCACTTTCCATGTCTGGTTCAATTCTGCTCCTAGTCCATTTAATTTTATTACAAGCCATAAAACTTTTATTAACTGATCTAGATTTAAAATGGAACTTGTGTTGACTGCAAATAGAATCTAAATGCGTTAATTAAATTCTTTAGAAAAGGTTAATTAAATGGAAAAATTTGAATAATTCAGCATTGTCTGCTGATTTTAAGATTTATCTTAGAAATTAATTTAGATAAATAAAGATAAAATGTTTTTATACTGGAATGGGCCCCGGCAGCGATCAAATAGGGACATTATTCAAACACACTTAGCCAAAATGACTCGAAATTAATTATTTTTGGGCTTTCGTGTTTTTGTTTAGTCTGTGTCTTATGGTTTTAGTGAAGGCGTTTGATCTTGACGAAATGTAACGAAAAAAGCAGGTAAGTCAAACAGGAAAGAGACTTAGATGTTTTTATTTTTACTTAAGAGTCAAGTAGTTGCATTTCGAAAACTGAAAAGAACATTAACTCTGTCTAGTTGCGTGTGCTCTTTTTATATTTAATCCTTCAAATAAATTTTGGAATTTCGATATTTCGGATAAAGTACCTCGAGCGGTAAATTTCACTAGAAAATAAATTAATTAGCTAATTTAGACCTTTAAGAGTGTTAGTTTTAAAAACTTTTTTTTTGTCATTATGGAATTTTGCTAAGACTTGTCTGGTCTCATCAGGATGCTTTTTTTAATGAAAATATTCAAATGTGATCAATTGATTATGTAATAACAAATGATCGGCTTATTTGCAAAAAGATATTTAAAGATATTGGAATTTTATCTATGATTTTGTTTTAAAGTGAAATTATTTTAATTTTTATTTTGCTTAGCAAACTTCAAAGGATTTCACTTTTATATTTAAAAAAAATTATTTTCATTTTTTAAGTCATTTCTCAAGATTTGTCTAGAAAAGATTTAAAATTGATTTTCGATCTTTATAATGTTTTATCTTAATTAGCTATTCACTCATTTTTTTTATAAATTAACTTTAAAATATTGCCCTTAATGTTTGTAGCCAAGCAACTGCTTTTGTTTAAATCGGAAAATATTCCTTGTCATTTAAAAAAAAAAAATTAAAAAAACAAAAATGTGTTATATTTTTGAATTTTAATTCGAAATTCCTTCAAAAAGCTGAAAAAAGGTTCTAAAATTCAAAGTTCATGAAGAATTTAAAAAAATACTGATTTTCAAATTAAATGAATTTTTAGTATAGTAAAAAAAGCATGATAATAACAAATAAATATTTTTCGAATTCTTTGAAAATATTTTTAAACAAAAACCTCTCAGTTAAGAAATTTAAAATGTAAATAAAATTAAAAAAAAACACAATTAGACAACTTTTATTTATAAATATTAATTTTAAATCAATATTTAAAAACTTTAAATTAAAAAATGGTATCAAATTTGACAATCAAAGCCGGTTTTCATTATATCTTGATTCTAAATCCACTTTGTATTCCTCTACCAGTCTGATAACAAATGGAACAGTATGACTCAGAAATGTCCTAACATTTATTTCACTCAATTCAGAAACTCGATTTGGCACTTTTAGTTAAAGTTTTTTAGTTACCTCGTTGTGTATTGAATTTTGAATTGCATCCTTTATTTTGATATCTGAGAAGTTTCTGAGAATAAATTAAGATTAGGAACAAAACAAAATAAATAATAATTCAAATTTTATAATAAGAAGCTTTTTTTCGTTTTGGCTTTAGATTTGTTTCTTAAATTCTTAGGTTTAGATCAGTATTTTCCAAATGGTTTTAAAAAGAAATCAATTGATCAATATTTCAATTCATATCTTAATTCTTCACTTGAAAAGCTAATGTTCTAATTCATCTTAGTATTTAATGATATTTTTTTAATTTTTAATTATTTCCCATTAATTAAAAATTATTTTTTTTAAATGATTTTAAGTGGAAATATTAAATCAAGAGTACTACTAAGAGAGTATTTCAAGAAATGTGTTCGATCGAAGATCAACTTTCATTTTAATTTTTTTTCCTTATTTTCCATTTGCATTTATCATCAAGACTAGAAGCTAGTGATTTGGCTCTTTTATTTTTTAAAATGAATTTTTCAAAGTTTCAAGGTTTATCAACAGGCTGTGCCTCGGCAGATAGATAAATTATTATTTTTTTTAAATTCGCTTTTAAATTAAAATCATAACAAAAAAATTAAATATGATAAAAATATTTTTAGAATATGTAAATGTTACCGTAAAATTCTAAAACACGTACATTTACAAATTTACTGGTCTAACAGTAAAAATGTAAAACAAAAAAATTTTTAGATATTTACTGATTTTTTTTTAATAAGTAATTTACTGAAGCTTCTGGAATATATTTCTTACTTCTTGTCATCATTTTTTGTGCTTGTTTTTGTTGATTATCATGTACACTATTTCTTATACCCAACAAGGAATTAGCTTTATCGATAATATCATCAATAGGAAAATCTTCATTTGATGGCTCTGTATTGACCATTCTTCAAGTTTTAGTATATTACTAAAACTAAAAAATTGCTTTACATAATTACTAACTGAAAAGTAAATTTTCAAAATTACTAGTAAAAAAACAAAACATAATATTATTCCTATTTGTTATACATTTTTACTGGTAGACCAGTAAATTTATAAATTAACGTGTTATAGAAATTTAATGTTACATATACAAATATGTTAAAGTGAAGTAAAGTTTTTGATATTATAGCTATTTCAAAAAATCTAACAAGTAAAATAAAGTATTTCCGGAAACAAAATTAAAATGAAAAAATCCCACTTTAAAGATTGTCAATAAAAATAATCGTATTGGATCTTGTGAAATTCAGTACAAATGAACAGAAAAAAATAAAAAAAATAAAATATTTTTGCCTTAAGGTTCAAAAAAAGTTATGTGAAAGCAATATGGTGCAGCGTAGATGATTCCATCAACTGTCAAAGTCTGATAAACTCTGCAAATTAAGCAGAAATTAAATTTCTAATATACGAGCGTGGTGCATTTTGCAGAGATTTTGTACATCATTAGTAGACTTTGATAGTAGATGGAACCATGTACGATGCATCATGCTGAATCCATTTAACTATTTTTGAACTCAAAGACAAGAAATATTTTATTTTTTATCGTTTAGTTCTGTTCATTTGTACTTAATTTCACAAAACCTCGTATTGGCGTATAAAGAATTGAGAAGAAAATAAACAAAAATGTTGTTTAACTAATAAATTTTATAATTTTATAAGCAGGTATTAGTTAGTTATTCAACTTTTCTATTACTTATCTCAAAAATTTGAATATGTTTTTAATAAAAAAGAACTCAAACGAAAAACAATAATGAACTTAATTCAACTTTTCAGCATAATTTTTAACAATATCTCTAAAATTAAAATTTTTGATTTTTAAAGAATTAAATACTTTTTTTGTTGTTTTTTAAAGAAAATCAATTTTACAAATTATCTTTTCTAATAACAGGTTAAGCATCTTTTATTTTATTCTTTGATTTCAAGGCTATAAAATTTTGATCTATTTGAAACTAACTTTTTCTTATTAATTGTAGACTTTAAAACGTAATTATGATTAAATTAATAAGTATTTATTGTATAATTATTCAAGATATTAAAATTCGAAATCTTTAAAATTAGCAATATTTTTTTTTAAATCTTTTTACTTAACAAACTTAATAATTGATTGTAAGAAAATGATTTTTATCTTATTATTTCTTTTGATATATCTAATTGAAAATTTTGATAATTTTTAAATCAAAAGTACCTTTAGCGATCTTATTCTTATTCATCAATTTGGCTGCAAACGGTATAAACTGAAAGCTGACAATATTCTACCAAAATCTTGTTTCTGAAGGAATTAGTCTTTGCAAAGTTATCAAATTTTTAATTTTTATTAATTAATAATAAAATCTTAAATTAAAATCTTGTATTTTAATTATATTACAATTAGCGACTGTGAGAGTAAATTAGCTCTACTCTTGCTTTTTTCTATGTTTTGTGTAACGCGTCTACTCATTCTTGGAATTAATTGTCAAAAAAAAATTCTGTTCATATAAAAAAAAGCGAAAAAGAAAATTATAACTGATAAAAAAGCTCCAAGCTAAGATTGATCTGTATTCGAAACTTGTATAAAAGCAAATAAAAACTATGTAAAAGATCTGAGGTTATATGAGGCCTCGCTTCGGAACAACTTTGAGAGGTCATCACTCTAAAATTATCTATTTATTTATCTAAAAGATCTGTATTTTAAAAAAATGATTAACAAAAAATTTATTTAATTTCTGAAGAGAATCAAAGTAAATTAGCAAATTTCGCTTTGGAACATTTTTTGATTTTATTTAAAATTTTTCTTAATTACGTTTTAAATCCATTATTTTAGATAGATATTTTTTGAATAAAACTCTTTTTGAACAAAAAAACTTGATTTTAATTTAATTTCCTTTATTTTTACATGGTAGACGCGCCTACTTGCTTTTTTTTGTTACCTTAGAGCGTCTACTAACTTTTTAAAAACTGGCCACACCCCTTCTGGCAAGGTAAGACTGGTCTGCCTTGGAAATTTCTTGCGTTGGTGTTGAGATTGGCTCTGAATTTTTTCTTATGTATTGGTCAGTTTTTGAACATGCCTTAGGCCAATTTATCCCGAGGATACTCAGCAAGCTTCCAGTGTGGAAGGTGTGTGTACCTGACAGGCTTTTTTGTCAGGTACACACACCCCTACCATTCGCTATCGTAAATTAGTGTTGCTTTTACAACACTGTTGTATATTTTAAGTTTTGTTTCTTTGCTGAAGCAGGTTGATTTCCATGGCGGTCGGAGTCTAGCATGGGCACTCTTTGCTTTATTTGTTTGCATCCCTTTGCATCGACTCTAAATCAGAAAATATCATATTTAAAAAATTCAAATTTTTTAATTATTAAAAAAATTCCTGAAAAATCTCAAAAATAATGTTTCCTAAACAAAAACTAGATACAATTTTGGAAAGCTCGTGAATTTCTCTACATAATAAAAATATTAAAAATTCAATTTTCAAGAAATTAAAAATCTTGCAAACTAAATGATATTTTAAAACTTTTAAAAGTAATATTTTTGCTTTGTAAAATAAGTTTGGATCAGGAAATTTACTAAATTTGAGGACCAGTGTTTAAGTAGGACCCTTAAAATTCATTAGAAAAAATTACCTTTATTATTTGAATATCTGTTCAAAATCCAAGTTTTTTTGATTTTATTGATTTAATTTTTGCTGATCCACGATCAATTTATGATAAAATTTATAAAATCAAATGAAATGAAAATTTGTATCTGTGCAAATAAAAATTAAAAAGCAAGTAAAAATTCTAACAATTTAATCCTTAATAAAATGTTTTATTTACAAATTTTATTCAACAACTTTGTTTGTGGTTAAATTTTAAAAATCGTATTAGTTGCTTCCAAATTCCTGGCCGTTAATCTTGGCCTATGTGCTCTGTAAATGTAACCAGATTTAGAAAATAATTCTTTCAACTGGTCCAGATGAAGCAGGTATTGATAAAAATTTTTGTGCAAGTCATAACTTTGACTTAAATTTTTGTGACTTAGACTTAAAACTGTGACTTATAAACAAGTCTGATAAAAAGCCTACAAATGCTTTTATTTTATTTTTAAGTATTGTATTCCCATTTAATTTTGTAACTTCACAACTCTTTTGCTGACAGAAAACACCATCTTGCCCATCCTAAAACATTTTTAATCATTTTTAATTTTTAGTCTTCATTCAGAATAAGTTTGATAATTGCAGCACTTTCAATTAAGTCTTAATTGAAAATAAAAATTATAATTTATCAGCTTTGATTTTGATCTGACGTCTAAAAAAATATTAGTACTACGATAGCTCATTTTTTTTTCAATCAAAAACTTTAAGTTTCAGGTTGTGAAACAATCAATTCGTTGGAGATAACATTTTTTTTATGGAAAAATTGAAAAATCCATCAAATACTACTACAATAACTAAAATCAAATTAGTTACTCTTATATTATAAAGCATATAGCCTATTTTATTTTTTCCATTTAAAACACAATCAAGGTTGCCAATTGCACATATGTAGGTATCAATCATTTGACTAAAAATAGCACGATGTGAGTTAAAATTTCAATGATAAATTTATAATTATTTGCCAAATTATATGCTTGACCATTATTTATAAAATAAATTATTCAATGTGCTTATTCTCGCTTAAAATTAAACTTTATTAGTGCAAAAAAATGACATTAAAATTTAAATAAAATTATATTTTCTTTATCAAAATAAAGTTAAAACGATTCTAAAAATGAATAGTAAAATTTCTCTTATCAACCAAAACCAATTTGATTGTTTTAATAAAGATCCCAATTTTAGAAAAGAAAGATCTTCTTTTTGCATATGATATTGGCTTATGTTGCTACTCTTTAAGTCAAACAAAAATTTTAAATAGTCAGGCTTGTTTGGATAATTGTATAGCAGCTTTAACCCAAATCGAAGAAAAATATGTTGCAATGGCATTTTCTGGTAAAAGTCATATCCAAATTGATGCGTGGACTAATTATACAACAGAAACAAAAGATAATAGATATCATTTGTTAGTTGGTCATTCAAATTTTATCAATTGCTTATGTGCTGTAAAAAATGATCATTTAATCAGTGGATCCGACTATAAAACGTTGAAATATTGGAAGATTTCTTCACTTGAATGCATTAATACATTCACAGGACATTCTGGTTCTGTGACGTGTATTGAAATATCAGCGAACAAAGAAAAGCTTTTGAGCGGATCATTTGACAGAACAATAAAACTTTGGAACTTGAATACAGGAGATTGCTCAAAATCTTTCGAAGGACACCAATCTCATATCAATCAAATTCAATTATGTCATGATGAAATTTGTTTTTTAAGCTTGTCTCATGATGGAATTTTGAAGCAGTGGAATTTAGAAAGTAGTCAATATGTGCATACAATTGACGATTATAATTGTAATAGAATAAGTAGTTTTACAATTTTAAAAACTGGAAATTTGGTCACTGGCTCTAGGAATGGTAGAATCAAAATATGGTCAACTTATGATAACAAAATTGAAAAAGATCAAAAAATCGAAAATAAAAAAAAAAAAAAAATTCTGTAATTTAATTTAAAAAAAAATTAACCTAAAAAATAAAAATTAAACTAAAAGTAACCTTAAATTTGTTTTCTTTTGAAATTCTTTTCTCAATAGTTAAATGAAAAGGAACTAAAATTCTGAAATTTCCACCTAACATTTTTGAGGTTTGGGTTATCTTTTTTATCAGGTATTTGAGTGCAAGTTAGGGTATGGGTACGTATTTTTTGGGTAACTTGAAGTTGAATATCAATTAAATAGAAAGACTTTTCAATTTAAATATTATATAAAACATTAATCTATGAATTAGTTTAAATAATTTTAATGTAGCATGTTTTAAATGGTATGAAAATCTTAAAAAAAAAGTTTTTTAAAACCATTTGATAAATTGATTTTCGATTTTTTTTCAAAAAAAGGATTAATTTGATTTGAAAAGATAAATTTTTAATTTTTCTCCCAAAAAAAGAATCATTTTTCTTGTTTTTTTAATAATTCTTTTATAAAAAAAGATTATATAGACTTTTACTTCTTGTTTTTTGAAAAAATAAAATAAAACAACAGGCCGATGTCCTAGGAGACTGATAATCATTTAATTCATTTAATTTAAATAAAATTTTTTAATATTTTAAATGGCACACAATTTATGTAGGACTAAAATATTTTTTTTCATACCTTATTTATTAATAAAAACAATCTTAAATAACATTTACCTAAATTCATTTTCGTAGAAATTATTAAACATAAAAATTAAACAATTTGTTACAGAATTATTAATTTTTGTCAGAATGCTGCTAGAATTAAAATTTTCCACAATTATATTTAGAATTTTAAATTTAAAAGTTAACTCTAAGTTTACCTCAAGAAATGCTATTAACTCAAACAAAATCGTTACTATTTAGCTTTTTAGCCTTCTTTCGATCAATTTATAAACAAAAAATTGATTATTTTGAACAACTTTTACGATCTAAATAAATTTATTAAAAAATGATTAAATAAAAATTTATAAAAAATAATATCTAAAATATCATAAAAACATTAGAAATCATATTATTTCTATTGATTTCAGTTTTTTTGATTGTAAAGTAATTCTTTAAATTTAAATTAGAATTTAAGTGAATTTTTGATAAATTTATTCTCATCCTTTTTTAAGAACGAATTTAGAAATTTACAAGTGATTCTTCTTTTTCTTTGTTTTCAAAACTTTTTTGACACATGCAAAATTTTTTCTCTTTGTCAATATAATCAGAAAAACTACCATCATTTTAAAAAAAAATTATCTACATACTTTTTAAATGTGACAAAAGATATTGCCATCTTTCAAGTAAATTTTAATAGTTTTCATTTTTTTAGTCAACCAAAATTCTATTCTCTAATTATAAAACGTTTCACCTGGCTTAATTATAGCATAATGTACTGTATTTTTTAAATGAATATAAAATTTGTTCTGTCACGAATATTCTTTTATTTTTTTTCCTTTAAAATGTATTTGTTTATGAACCTTAAAATTTTTTTTTAAGTAGTTGATTTGCATAATTATTAACATTTCATCTTTATTCCACCACATATCATACTCTAGGCCTGAATGAACCCAATCGATATATTATATATTGGTGACAGCACTTCTGGCCATGAGTGACCAAGATTTAAATGAGGAAACTAAAAAGGGAAATGCAAAGTCTAAACGAATCACTTGATACAATCATAAATTTTGAAAATGCCTTAAAAAAGCAAGTAATAACGCAAGTTATTACACCATCCTCAGTAAAAAAAATTGATAAGAACTGGGAGATTAAACCAAAGAAGAAAGAGATAATACTTCTGAAGAGAAAATAAACATTTAAACATGCTCTTTTACATAAAATAAGACATTTAAAATTGAGAACTTAAAATTTCCGAGTCAAATCGTAGTCGATTGATTCGAAAGATTCAAATTATTCACCACTAGTTGGTGACAAAGGGAAAGATGTAACGAAGTAGTTAGTTTTTTGAAGAAAAAGCTTTTTAGAAACACCAGCTCCTGAAAAAGGATACTGTAGTATCTTAGTATACTTAATCAAAATGTTAGAATTGTGTTTAATTAGATTTTAGACTTAAGAGTTAAACTGTTTTTTTTAATTTTAGTTAACGATAGCTGTTGTTTGTGAATAAGAGGCGCACGCCCACAATCATCTATAAAAAGACTTTATTTTATATTATCTAGTTGGCTTTAAAATAAAAACTAAAACAAAAGACTTGTTTCTTTCTACTTTTTTCCAAGATAAAACATCTGGCGCTGCGAACAAAACAAATGACTGGAGAGGTTTTGGCTCATTTAATCCTGATGTGAATGTTTCAAGTGTAGGCTCGCGATGGTCAACTTACAAGATTCGTTTTGAAAATTTGATGGTTGCAAAAGCTTGAAAAAAATTTAGGGATTATGATGACGTGGTTCAGAAAACTTGTTTTTCCTATTATGTGAGAGAAAGAGTTTTCGAGATGTAGCAGTCAATGGAAAAGACGGAACATGATTTGAAGTGCATGATTTCAATGCGGAATATGAGAAATATTTTTTCTAAAAAGCCAAACAGGCTAGAAACGAACAATTTGACTTTTTATTTTGAACAGATTGTGGGTTTTAGCAAAGAATTGTGAATTTGCCGACATGGACTCGAAGATAAAGTCAAGAATTATACAAAGTTGTTTTTCAGAAGCTTTACGTTTTTATAGCAATTACTGAAAGCTTGGAAATTAATTAGTTGATTAATCTTGGGCGAAACATGGAAATTGCGAAATTTCAATCAAGCAGTATTTTTGAAGAAAAGCAAAAAATGGAATAACTGAGAGAAATAATGAAAGTATAAACAGAGAAAATAAATGTGGATTTTATGAGCATGACTCTGGTTATGAATCTTGCCCTTCGAAAGGCTAAAAGTGTAATAAATGTTCGAACAGGAACCATTTTAGCTCAGTGTGTAGAAGTCGATTTGGTGATACTGCCGAGGGGAAATGGAAGCCAATAGCTACTTTGAACCATTTTACTGACATAATAGAAGAATGTGATGACTATGTTTTCTCAGTGAGTGAAAATAATATTAGTTTGCCTTTGGTTACTGTGGAATTTGGGAATGAAAATCTGATGACTGAAATGTTGATTGACACGAGCTGTAGTTTAGATATCATAGAAGAGTGTAGTTATGAAAAGTTTATTAACAAACCAAAATTGGAGCCAATCATTGGTAATGTTTTTGCATTCCAAAGAAAGAGTCCTTTAAGATTTGCAGGTGAGTTTACCATAATTATAAAATACAATGAGAGGTTTGTATTGACTAGAGTTGCAGTGGTTAGTGGTTCAGAAAAATGTTAAATCGGCAAGTGAGCTTGAGTGTGTTAAAAAGTTGAGCAAAATAGAATAGCTTGTAAAGTTCTCAGCAATAGATTAACTTGAATCATTTAAAAGAAAGATATCCAGAAGTATTTTGTGGCATGCTTGCAAATCTGACAGACTTCGAGATTAAACTGGACATTCACTGGAAGTCAGTTCTACCAGTTTAAAGGAATCATGATCGCATCCCATTTCATCTGCTCAGTCAAATTGAGAGAATTATTCGGTAAAGGCAAGCTGATGGTGTATTTGAAGAGGCAAATGGTCCGACAAGTTGAATTTTACCAGCTATGTTAGTGCTTAAATCAGAAAATCGTCTTAGATTTGTTATTGACGCTAGTCCAGCAGACAAAGCCATTAAGCGAACACGATACGAAATATTTTTCAAAACTTGACCTGAAGGACGGTTTTCTTCAGTGTCCATTTGCATAAGGATCAATAGAACTGAAGACTTTTAGAACGCATTTCGAAATTTTTAGACATAAGAGACATTTGATGGGTATACATTAGTGTTAGAAACGGCCAAGACAAACCGGTCCATTACTCGGACGCTTTTTTGCGGCCATTTGACCGGTTAGCTAGGCGGTCTAATTTTGGACCGCCAAAATAAACGGTCTAAAAATACAGACGGTCAAAAATACGAGCGGTAAAAAAATAAGCGGTCAACAATACGGTCAAATTTTTGGCGGTTAGCCACTTAAATTGATATTTTTTTCGAAAAAATGTTTTTAATATTTAAAAAATAACTAATTAAAATGATAAAAAAAGTAGAAAAAATTTTCTTAATTTATTTTAAAAATATTTTTAAAGTTTTTTTTATTTTTTATTTTCAGAATATTACATAAAATCTAGTGACCGCTCGCCAAAAAGTTGGCCGCTTTTTAGGCCACCCGTTTATTTTTGACCGTTTATTTTGGCGGTCCAAAAATTAGACCGCCTAGCTAACCGGTCAAATGACCGCCCGCTCAAAGATTTCTGAAAATTTTGGCCGGTCAAGTGTCCGCTTGTACTGATCCCAACATGAGTGACATTCTGGTTTTTGGAGAAAAATTGGTCTAGCATGACGAGAGAGTGGATAAGTAATTCAATAGATTGGACAAGAAAAGCCTCACTGTCAATGAGAAAAAGTGAGAAATAGGCAAAGCCTAAGTTCAATTTTACGGATTTATGAATGATGGCTTTGAGAGAGGCGGCTACACCGAAATCTCTGGGGGCTAAGCATTTTACTTGGTCTCGGTACTTATTGTGATAGTTTCATAGAAAACAATGCTGACATTTTCGATACTATATGAAAGTTGACAAGAAACAAGTTTCAATGGATAATAAGTATAAGAAGGCTGCTACGGGACAGATCTTCGGTTATTATAACACCAAGTGGGACACAGAACTAATCTTGGATACCAGTCCAACGGGTCTAGGGACTATATAAAGGAAATCGAGAAACTGAAAATAATCCTATTTGTTTGTATGAATAAAGCCTTCTTCGGTTTCTAAAATTATCAATAGCGTTTTGAATGCTTTTTTAACTTCCATTTGTCTCATTTTTTTAAAATTATTTCTCAATAAAATATAATCAAAGAATGCATTTTTTATATATTTTCCATTTGTAAGATACATGAAGAATAATTTAATTTAAATCTTCTGAAAACAATCGAATTATTCAGGTCATTGATAAACAGTCCGTATTTAAAATCAAG
The DNA here is from genome assembly GCA_019054805.1 of Brachionus manjavacas. Taxonomy (NCBI): domain Eukaryota; kingdom Metazoa; phylum Rotifera; class Eurotatoria; order Ploima; family Brachionidae; genus Brachionus; species Brachionus manjavacas. Next base: position 5,923,666 of record JAHQIY010000003.1, on the reverse strand, counting down.
TAAAGTTTCCGAAATCTTAAACCATTGATATTGAAATTTTTTAAGTTCTTTAAATAACAACATAATCCTGTTTTGTTTATTACTGTTATTAATTTCTGTTGTTAATTTCTTATTTTGATAGTTTTTAGAAAAAAGCAAATAAAAAAAATTAAATTTTGATGTATTTATTATTGTATTTGTTACTGAAAAGCTTTTTTTTTTTATTAATGAGTTAAGAAAAAATGTATTAAGAATTATTTTTTATTTGAGAAATTAAATTTTGTTTATTTTCTAAATTTTATTTCTAATTCTAATAATTTTATATACTTGTCATTATTTTGAATATTATTTTTGAGTATTTCCAAATTTTAAATTAATCATCTTTTTTTTGGTACTTATATTTTATTTTTGTTTATGTTCAATTTTTTCTTATTAAATTGCTGCAAAAGTATTTTAATTAATTCAATTAAATAATTCAATTAATGAGTTTAAATACCATTAATTTTAAATTAATTTCAAATTCTACTGTGGCAGAGCCACTTTCAGAAAACACGATTCTTATTTAAAAGAGTCTAATCAATTAAAGTTTAGCATACTCTATTCAATGTCATGCATAGACCAGAATTCTTTAATTAATTTTTATTGTTTGAAAAAAATAATTAATTTGTAAAAAAAGTTAAATTAAATTATTTTTTTTCGAATATTAATGCGACATTAAACGATTAAATTTAGGTTTCTTAATTATTATTATGTTTCTATCATGAGATCGATGTTAATCATTGCATGCTGAAAAATTCTCATCATTATTTTTAGACTCTACACACTTCTACAAGTTAAAACCCATGATATAAAAAATTTTTATGCTTTTTTAATGAGCATAGTCAACATTTTTTAGATATATTTTTGCAAATAATTTTGATCGACATGATTGTAGCATACCTAAGCAATCATAGAATTTTTATTAGACGATGCTATTTTGTTATTGATAAAAAGATACGCTTTTTAGATAGATCATTTAGAAAGCTTCTAAAAGTTTATTTATTATTTGAATTAGATATAATTTAATTCAGAGTTAAAAAAAATATAAATAAAAATTTTGTACTTAAGATTAGATTTTCATTACTCATTTTTTTTAATTGTTTGTTTATTTTTTTTCTAGATTTTATACCTTCAACTTAAAATAGAACCTAGACTTTCAAAAATCGAAAATTACCTAAATAATTTTTGAATTTTATAAGTTTAGAGTATAATTTTTTTTAAATTATTATTTTAAAATTGCTATATTTTATAAATGTTGTTAATCTAAAATTTTTGAATTTAAAGGTTGGACTAGAACCTCTTTTTTGAGTTTTCATGGCAGAAAGTTAATGTTTGATGATAGATATCGTGTTTAAAATATTAGAAAATTAAAATTTACAGACATAATATTCAAAATTAGGGAAATAATATCATGAGTTATATCATAGTTTATGCGTGAGATAAAACCTGGTATTTGGGTTTATATGCACGTATTTCATTATAATGGTACACGGTACCTTCAAATAAGATTTTTTTAAACTTCTTTCATCAATTACCAAATTAAGTTATTATTAATTTAAGAGTTGTGACTTTAAGCCATAATTTTCCAAGATGGTTGAATTGAAAATGCAAATTTTGAGGATCAATAAATTTAAAAAATAGAAACAATTTTAAACAATTTTATTTGTAGAAGTAAATTTGCATTTAAATGGAAATTCTAGTGATTCAATTCTTTAGAATTAAACAATTTTTACAAAATAAATCTCTGAAATACAATTTTACTGTAAAAAATACAAAAGGAATGCATGAGATTCGAGAAATAGTCTAGAAATGACACGATTATCCACCTGCAATGAGAGGAACATTGTGCGACTTGACATCATTATTTACAAACAACTGATACAAAGCAAATCTTAGAATAACTGCGCTTAAAATTGTCAATAGGCCAACCACAGAGGCAATAATGTTCAGTACTAAAGCTCTTTTGGAGTTTATTTTGGCCTTTTTCAGATTACCAACTTTTTTATGGTCTCTGGTTTGAACAGAGAAAAACAAAGCTGGCATGGCTATAATGACACAAATGAATATATTAGCGATTGACCACGGCAAATAGTCCCTAGGGCCGTTGTGATTGTGGCGACTATTTCTTGCATTGTTCATCAAAAATGGTGGAACGTACAGTGGAGATTCAGTTGATTGATAATTTGGATTAAAACTCTTATTTGAACCATACATGCCATTTTGATTTGCACTAATATAAGGTCGGGGTGGTATTTGAACGGGCGGTCTATTTGCATTAAAATACCGATTTTCCTCATAAGGCATTTCATTTAAATTCTCATTATTGTCTGGGTCGTGGTCCAATCTCAAATCTTGCCTTTTAAAATTTTTCATGTTCAGGTCCAGGAAATTTCTAAAAAAAAATTCAAAAAAATTATTAATATAAACTCAAGTCTAGGATTTTATTCTAAGGTAAAAAAAATTACTAAGCTACGAACTGAAAGGATTTGAATTTATAAATCCTACATTCTTGATGATATTTCTTTTAAATCATAAATTATTATAAACTAATGTAAATAGAATGAGACCGAATCTAGTCCACCTAAGCTACGTTTTTAAACAATAAAATTTTAAATCCAACGATGAATAAATAGCCATTATTTGCAAAAGATTTAAATAATTAGTCTTTGACACGCTCCACTGGTCATTTTTTCAAAAAAGAGTTGATTAATTCAAAGAAAACTGTTTAATTTTGTGAAAACTTTTTACTAAAATTTTATTAAAATGTCGAACGATTTTTTTTACTTTTCTGAAATTAATGTTGGTCAAGTGATTTGAATTTTTTAGTATTCAACTGACCGAGATAGATCGAAATAGAAAGTCTGGCCTATTTTCTTTTTTAAATTTTTTATGTTGATTTAATTGAAATTTCAAATAAATTTTTTTTGTGTAAAAAAATTATCTGATTGTTGAGAAATCAAAAATTTTCTAATTGAAATTTCTATCATCGCTAAAAATCCAGAAAAAATTAAAATAATTTAGCAAATTTTGATATTTAAATCAAACCTTAATTCAGACTCAGTATGTAAACTTTAAATATAATTTGTAAAATGAATAATGAGTTATTTAAGCTTGTATTAATAAAAAAATCTTCAATTATTAATTTAACTTTAATTAAAGATTTTTTTCTATTTTAGATATCAAATGAATTTTGAGTCTGGTCAAAAGTTTGAAAACAATTCTTATTTTAGATAAATCTTCAATTAAAAAATATGAACACATTATCAAAAGATTTTTTCTCTTAAAATTGTCAATAAAATTTTTTTTTATGGTTTGAACATTTTTAAAGTCTATTTTGAAGCCCTTACATAAATTGATGTTATTATTTTGATTTTAATTCATCTCGTTCTTCATTGACTGATGCTTCAAGTTGTTAGCTGGCTGAAGTTGAAGATTCTAAAAACTTCCAGGACGTTATTCCCAGATCAGCACCAAACAGAATGGTCTGAATATATTAAATAATAGAATGGTGTAAAAAAATATATTTGAGCAGAAAATGCAACAAATATTAAAAATTTCGAATAATTTTTAAATTTTTTCGGATATTTTGAAAAAAATTAAGATATAAATTAGGAAAATTTGAGGATCAAATAAATTCGAAGTGTTCTTAAAGTACATAAAATTTTCTAAAAAATTCAGAGTAAAATTTATAATCAAGTCTTTATATCTTTTATTGAAGGATTATTTAAAGTGTGATCAGGTGGTCAAGCTTTTAACTAAATTCAAATTTTTCAACTTTAAATTGAGTTCAAATTATTACCAAATACCCAGAAAAAATTAGGGTAAAAATAAGCCGAATTTTTTAGAATTAGCGTTTTTAAAAATTAAATTGATAAGAGATACTAATAATCTAGTTTTTGATATATTCCGTAGACCAAAAAGAACTTCAACTTCTTATCATTATCAGAATTTTAATTTTCATTATCAATTCAAAAAAAAAATCTCCTCAATTTTTTAAGTTGATTTCTTCGTCAAAAATCGATAGACCATAGTTTATGATTCCAATTAAGCTTATAATTTTAAGAAAGTATTTTGGGAAAGCTAGTTTATTTTCAGAATTTTTCAAATTAAAATTTAAAACTTTGAGCTTGATGCGATTAGTTTAAAAAAATTGAACATTAGTAAAATTTAATAGAAAAAAAAAATGCTCTGATTTAAATTTCTATTTTTATTTTTAAATCATCAATCAAAAATAAAAAATAATTGGCAAAATATTTTTTTATTTAATTTCATTTTTAAATTAAATTACTAATCAAGCCTATACCCAGTTGTTTTTGTGTCAAAAAAAATTTTTGCCAAAGACTTTAATTTATAAAATACCAAATGTGCTTGTCTCTGTTTTTTAAATATTTTTCTGATGACAATCAATTTTATTCTTCTGATTCTATTCACATTATTTAGCCCCCAACACTATGATGACTATTTGCCAATTTGATAAAAATTCAAATAAAAAAATTGAGGAAAATTTACCTTAGCTAAAAAAAATGATGCTGGAATTAAATAATCGACATTTCTAATTTTTTTTGTTCATTATATTAGATTATGAAACCAATTTTATTTATTATTCGATTAAAATATGATAAAATTGTTGCTATATACTTTCAAAAGAATTTAATTGATCGTATTTTGAATGAGAAAAAGATTCCTATTTTTCTGTAAACTACTAAAATCATGCATGATTTTTTGTTGAATATTTTAATTTTTTGAATTTTTAACTAAACGATTTGAAACTAGTTAAAGCATGTCTTTTTACAAAAACGCAAAAAAATTAGTTTTCTAATGTGAATCAAAATTTGATGATTGAGTTTGAGCATTATTTATGGCTATAAATATGATTCGAGTAATTTTTTTTTTACCTGAATGAAGCTTTAAAAAGAGAAAAGAGCTCAAATCATACGTGAATTTAAAAAACCAAAGATGACAAACATTCCAGACAAATCAGCCATAGGTGATGTAACTAGCATATTCAATGACCCTAATCAAGATTTTCGGGAAAACTACAACCAAAAATTGGAAGTCGAAGAAATTGAAAAAATAAAAGATTATTTAGCATGGACAATTATAAATTTAATATTTTTCACTATTTTGTCTATACCAGGGCTCATTTATTGCATTAAAACAAGAGACGCAAAACAAAGAAGACATCATTCGGACGCTCTAAAAATGTCCAAAAAATGTATGATATCAAATTTGTTCGCAACTCTTCTTGGTTTAATTATTTTTATAGTGGCTGTATTAATAGCAATTTTTTACGATTAGAAAATTATTTATGCTCAAATGTAAAAAGAATTTTATTTTGTATTTTTTTTTAAATTGAGTAGTTTAAAATATAAAAAAATCAAAACTTTGTTAAAAAGAAATGAGAATTTTGTTTTACTTTAATCCGAATCTAAATTGAATTTCTTTAAAAGACATAGAATATTTTATTGACACCACGAGATTTTATTAGATATTTTTTCTTAACATTTTATTTTTTTTTCAATATTTTAGTCTTACCAATTTTTTAATAAAAATCCAATCAGCATGTAAAATTTAATTAATTTATTTACCAAATCGTTTTTGAATTGAAAATAATTATAGGGTAACTATTGTTAATTAACAAAGTTATCTGATTTTATTTGTTTTAAATATAATATATCAGATCAAATTGGGACCATAAGGAAGACATAAGGCATTTCAGGTGAGTCTGAAGCGCATAATGCCTACAAAATTTTTGAAAAAAAAATATCTTCAAAAACGATAAAATGATCAAAGATTTGCATAAAATCAAAATTTTTCTTTTTTTAAAATGGCTGGAAATTATTAATAACTATTTATTATCTAGGAAAATATTAATTTCTAATTAAATTTTAAAAGCATGGAATTTTTTTTTTATCTTTTATTTTTTTGGATGAAAAATAATTTTAAATTTTTTTGTTTTTTATTTAATAAAATTTCAAATTTCCTCTATTAAAATTTAATTTCCTCTCTCTCTCTCTCGTAAAATTTTGCCTTGAGCTGTTTCAAAAGTAAAAAAAATAAACCTATACTTGAGGAAATTTGAAATTTCCGTTTTTTTTATTCTTTTGTTGAAAACAAAATTTAAGTATAATAATTAGAACCATTTAAAAAAAAATTAAAAAAAATTTGATGAGATTTAAAAATCCATTTAAAATAATTGCCAATTTTAAATTTACTCTAAGAGTACTATTCAAGAGTTTATGGCACATATTTTTTTCTAATCGCAAATTTAACTAATTAAACTAAATTTTTTGAAAAAATATTGGGGATTTTGGGGAAATTATGAATTTTGGAACAAGCAATCTATTTTTTAAAATAAGTTTTTTCAAATTTAATGTGTGTTTAAAACATCAATATAGTTTTCTTTTTGAAAAGATAAATGCTAAATGAGTAATAACAAATTAATTATTTCAAAAAAAATCGATTTCAATACATCAAATTCCTAAAATATCAGATAAATGATTTTTTTTTAATTAGACTAATTTGAGTAAAAACACAATTAATTTTTATTTAAAAATAAATTTAATCGTTTCTAAATTTAAAGTAAATTTTAAATAAGACAAAATAATTGATCATTTAACAATTTTTAAAGAATGTCTCTTCTCCCAAATTCCAAGTTTTAATTTTGATTGTTTTCAAATGGTAGGAAAATGGAAAAAAAAAATTTTAATTTGGAAAGAAAAAACTCGCTTGATTAAATTTTTAATTGCTCGTTTAATTCAGCTTTTAGTTTGTCGGTACAATTTTTTTGAATTTGAATCAGGCCTGTCAAGTGAATTCCGGTGATATTTCATGTAATTTAGATGAACTAATGTATCATTAGCACTGTAGGTGGCTCGACCAACAATTCCAAGAAGTAAGACCACAAATAAAAATCCAAATGCAAACAAATAGCCAGTTTTGTAAGTCACTCGAGGTGCATCAGATAAACTGCCGGTACGGTAAAATCGTGTGGAAGTATTATAGAAATTTAATTGTACAGTTTCATTGAAAAAATCAACTATACGATTTGTGTTGGCCATATGACTGATGTTCTCCAAGGAATTAATGATCCTAGACTTCATAATTATCTTTCAAGGTGTTGAATTGATATGCTAATGGTTTAAAATGATTTGACTAAGCAGATTTGTTAAAATAAATTTAAAATGCTTTAAATAAAGATGCTTAATCTTGCATATCTAGTTGACAAACTCTAAAAATTTACTAAATAAAAATCAATAAAATATGCTAATTTGAAGTTAAATTAATTTTATCACAGTTAATATGCTACGGTTTAAAATTATTAATTACTTTTTAAATTAAAGACATTTTTGTTCATCCATTTGAATTAATTTGCACTTTTGTATGAGTATTAAAAAAAAAACTCTTTTGTCCTATTTTAGAAATAATGGAGTAGAAGTTTGATAATTTGATTAAATTGAATGATTTATATCTGTAATTCTTATTGATTTAATTTTTCAGAAAGAAAATGCCAATAAATCAAATTTAAAAATTGATAGCTTAGATATTTTCAAAAGAAAAATGTAGATAAAAGAAAAAAGCTAATTTTTCTAAAAAAGATTGCTCAAGAATAATTTTTTTCATTCTTTGATTAAGTCTAGAAAACAATTACTAATTGAATTTATTGGTTTTATTTTTTGAATGAATTATAGCCATGGATTCGTTTCAATTTAAATAATCAGGAATTAATTGGAATATTGTTAGCCTAAAATTAAATAAAGTGACCATTGGACATTATTTCAAGGTTTAAATGAAGTTCAATACAGATATGATTAAATTTAAGTCTTAAAATGTTTTAATATCTTCCTTTTGCCCTTTCAGAGAAGCCTGTCCCCTAAAACCCCGAATCTAGTATTGTCCCTAGGGCTACGTACCAACTATCCCATGTAATAGAGGCCCTAATTCATCGAGCATGTTCTTAAATCAGAAATTTGGGTTTTAATGCCGAGTTAAAAAACTACTTGAATTAATTTAAATAAACGAAAATACTATTTTTGATAGTGACGATTTTCATATATTTGTCTCTACAAATGATTTATCGGAACCAACGACTGAAATATCGTCATAATTACAATCTTTCTGATTTGAGTAATCATCAAGACAATCACCTGTGTCATGTGAACCATCATATTCATTACAAGACTTAAAAATTCAAATTACTTTTTATTTCATTTTTTTCAGACTTAATTTAAGATATTTTTCATTTATATGATAATAAATTTCAAATTTTATTGCCGCATTAAAAAATAGGATTTTCATTTTGTAATTTAAAAAGATAATTAAAAATTTTCTTTAAATAAACTTAAATTTTATCCCTGTTCTAAAATCTAAATTTTAATTTTAAGTTTTTTCTTGGTTTAAACAAAGAAACGGAATTTAATTTTTAGTTTTTGGATTTTAACCATCACTTTGTTTTCAATATTCGTTTTGTTACTCGGCATTAAGACGCAAATTTTTGATTTAAGAACATTCTAGATGAATTAGGGTATTAATAATATGGGATCGATGGTATTCATTAACTGTTAGATGAAAAATTAGCTATCAAAATAAATATGAAATACTTTCTGGTATTTTACAATAAAAAAATTTAATTAATTTCTCAGGAAACTGTTTAAAAAAAAAATTGATTAATATAAGAAAAAATGAAATTTTTTCTAAACTTTTAGATTGTTTAGAGTTTAAAATTGATCAAATAGCAGATAAAATAATTAGCTTACAAGATTAAAATAATTCTGTAGAAATTCTAAATATTTATAAGACAAAAATAATTTATATTTCTTAAATATATTAATTTAAATTGAAATCAAAGTCGAATAAATATTTAAATAATAAAACATTTCGGAAGAAATTTACAATAGCATTACTTAATGTAAAAGAGGATGAAATTTCTTAGCATATTAATTTTTACTGACGCAAAAGAGAAAATTAGAGATTTTCTAAAAAAAAAACACAGGAAGCCAACAACTAATTTTAATCAAAAACCAGTGAAAAAATAAAATTGTTTTTAATTATCTTTTAATTTATTTTTTTAAACCAGAGTTGGAAATTATTTCAGAAAAATCACCTATTACTACAGAAACTTCTTTAACTAAATTTAAAAACCGGTTCAATAATTCAAACCGGTCAATTGATGGAAAGACAATGAGATCTAACTTTTAAAAAAACATTTTCCGTTTTGTACTTTTTGTTCTTTTTCAGAATATTGTTTTATTTTAGGGATTCGGGTATGCTGGAGGTAAGAAAAATATTAGTTAAATTTAAAATTGAAATTTAAAATATTGATTAATTAAAAGTTTTTTTTATTACAAAAATTATAACATTTAGAACAAAAAGTACAGAAAGTATAAAAAAGAACAGTGTCAAATAAATTAATTAGAGAAAGTACAAAAAGTACTGAAAGGATTTTTACTTTTAAATATTTTCATTGTCTTTACCTTGGTCAACCTGGCTTATTGATATCTAATTTATTGGAAACTTTTCTTGGTTTGATTTTTTTATTTACCATGGGCGTCATAATATTAATGTTTAACGTTTTATTTTATAAAATAAAACCGAAACTTGGTTCAAAAGAAATGAATATTATGTTTTGTTTTAATCTGGATCTTAATTGAATTTCTTTAAACCCAACAATATTTTATTAGATAATTTTTTCTTAATTTTTTACTTTATTAGTATTTTCAAAAAGGTTGAGTAATTTAATAAAAATTAAATCAATATGAAAGTTTTCATTTATTTAATCCTAATAACCACATCTTTTTTGAATTCAAAATAATTATAAAAATAATAATAATATGAGCTACGACAGGCATTACCTGTAGAGCAAGACAAAGAGTCTCACTATGGTAGCTAAAACGAGTTATAAAACATAAGATAAATAAACTAAAAAGATAAGTTTTATTTAATTGTAGTTGATCTGACGCTAAAAAATATTAACTGTTTTTACTTATCAAATATTTTTTACCAATTTTTTTAATTATTTAAAATTGAAAATTAAAGACGTTTAAAACTCAAAATAAATATTTTTAAACTTAAATTAATTTTTAAGAATTCTTGAAAAATTAAAATGCTATAATAAAATCATAAATTTAAACTAACGTCTATTTATTCAAATTAATTTAAATAGTAAAAAATCAATAGGAATATTATTAAACAAATAGAAGTTTTCAATACGAATAATTCATGATAGTAATCAGCGGCTAACAAATAGTGTTGGATACGGTCAAGACAAACCGGTCCAATACACGGACGGTTTTTTGCGGTCATTTGGCCGGTTAGCTAGGCGTTCTAATTTTTGGACTCACAAAATAAACGGTCTAAAATAAACGGACAACTTTTTGGCGGGCGGTCACTAAATTTTTTGTAAAATTTTGGAAAATAAAAGAAAAACTTAAAAAACTTTTTAAAATAAGTAAATAAAATTTTCTCTATTTATTTTAAAAAGTTTTTTAAGATTTTTTTTTTTTTTTTAAATTTTACAAAAAATTTAGTGAACGCCCGCTTAAAGGCTGTCCGGCTAACGCGGACACGGTTACGGTTTCTGAAAATTTTGGCCGGTTAAGTGTCCGCTTGTACGGATCCCAACACTACTGACAAATTTTTAGAGATAATAATAAAAATGTCAAATAAAATACCATAAAATATAACCTAAAATCTGAAAACTTTTTCGAAAAGTTGTTAGTTTAAACTTTATTTTTTTAATCATAGCAGATTTAAAGAGTAAAAACAATCTTTTTTATTTAATATAAAATATCTGAATTAGTACAAGTGTGTTAGCTCTAATAAAAAAATTGCCATTAAAATTAAAACTTTATTAAGGCAATTGAATAATAAAACTAAATTAAAACAATTAAAATCAAATTACAAATATATTATTTTTTTATTTATAAAAAAGAAAATAATTGATTTTTTTTTTAATTTTTGTGATTTAAAAAAAAATGAGGTTCATCTCGGTCTAAAGGTATTTGTAATAAAGCAACACTAACACTGGCTTTGCTCGAGTAGCACTATTTAAACAAAGCTAACACGTTATGTGTTTGCAGAGAGTCTCTAGAAAATTCTCTTCCAAGAACGCTAGATTCTTTACAAATGCTGATTTTCTTTCTCTCAGTCTTTGTTGTCACTTCTTTAAATTTATTCTGGCATACTTTTAGTATGTCTGGTCTATTCGAATCACGATACCTTTTATTGGTCTGCAAAAAATTTCCTTTTTTCGTAGAAGTATCTTGATGAAAATTCTTCAACACTTTTTCTTGAAAGTGGTCCAAACAAATTTTCTTTAGATCTGGTCTTTTCGAGTCCATACTTACATTTGATAAATTCAACATTCGTTTATCACATTTTTTACTTGCATTTTTTTCTTCTAAAGCTGAATTTCTATCCTTGACTGAATTTTCTTTTTGTGTACTATCCACTTGGTTCCTTTTCTCCTCGGCATTTTGTTCTTGCTCAAAAATTTGATTGTCAGCATTTCGGTCTTTGAGAAAACTTCCATTCTTTTGCCTACAATTATTTTGCCGAGATGCATCAAATTTAGCTTTCGACTTGCTTTCATCTAATTTCCCATTTTTCTCTGTTGCGTTTGGCGTCTCATCATTTAAAGAGTCAGAAACAGAAATTTCTATTTGATTGCCGTTGTTTCTCATTGAAAGGTTGGATATGTCCTCTAGGCAATTATGATTGCGTTGATGAGATTTGGATAGCGGATTAGGAGTTGATTCAAATAATGTGGATTTTTTTAAATTTTTAAATTTAGTTGTCATTTCTGGCACATGGTCAATTTCTTTTGACTGACTACTCGAATTTTTTGATTTTTCTAAATCAGCTATATTCTTGTTTTTATTTGAATTTTGGGAGAGCTGTAATGAGGACCTTGGAGTGCCATCAGTAATTCTAGCATTTTTATTATTTACAAATTTTTTGCTCATCTCTGGCACTTGATCATTTTCGTTAGCATTTATCTCCATCTCATTGTAATCAGCAATGTTTTCTGACAATTTTTTCATTTTATCATTTGGTGTAGCTGTTGGTAAACCTGAAAAGTCAAGTCTATCCATTTGAGAATTTTGCGTTGCCATCGGAGTTGACTGCATAAAATTTAGCTTTGGATATATTTTGATATGATTTTTAACCAAATCGCTCAATTTGTCATCATCCTCTTCTGCATCATCTGATTCATCACATTTTCCTGAAGACTTATTTATTTCAGTATTCCTCTCTATGTCTGCTGTTTTATTTAAGCTAATTGTTGGCGATTTTTGATTTGTATTTTTATTCGATTTTTCTTGGCTAAATTTTAAGCAAATTTCTTTAAGTTGGTCATTTTGATTTGGCAGCGATAGCTCCATGTCCTGGTGCATTTTTTCCAAAAAACTATTTTTTTCAAGCTGATGGGTATTTTTCGATGTTTTCGCAAAATTATTGAGAAATTCTTTAAGTTTATCGCTCGGATTGGGTGGTGACAAGTTGGTCATGTTTTTGTGTGGGTCCAAAATAGTACCAGTCATAGGCTCAAACATATTGGGCACTTTCTTAGGACTTTTTTGGGCGCCATCTTCATTATCTTCGTCGCTTAGCTCAAAATTAAAGTCAAGCTTGTGTGGCAAGGGATGCAGAGTATTTTCTTTGTTGGACTTGCATAAAATGACTGATTTCTCATCCAATTTAGGCGTAGTTATGCTATTTATTTTTTTTAAAAGATTACGCTCTCTGACAGTATTAAGGATGCTAAGAGCTGATTTTGTTGGCTTTTTATTTTTATCAATTGATCGTATTAGCGGCGAAATTCCGCTTAAAATTGTGGACTTAAGTGGCATGGTATCAGGATAGAGTGGCGTGGATGTCATTTGGCGCTTAATTTCATTACAGTAATTATTAACTTTAAAATGTTTTTAATTTTTTTTAATTTTTATTAGATAAAATTTAAATAACTTAAACAAACCATTTGTTTTTTCCAAGTTTATGTCCTCATTGTCGGAGTCTTGGTCAATTTGTTCTAGCTCATCTTCAAATTCTTCATTTTCATCGCACAGTTTATCAATAAGCTCATCTTCAAGATCAACTTCGTTGGAATCATCTAATATTTTATCAAACTGGACAAAATTTTAGCTTGAAAAATTTTAAATTGTGCGACTGCTAGTTACTTTATTAATGGTGAATTCGTAAATGCGCCGATGTTTGATTCTGTTGGAATGAAACTTGGAAAATAGATCTTTAATATCGGCCATTGCATTTTCATTTAATCAATTTAACTGTGCTTAATTTATTCATAATAAAAAAAGTTAAAATATTTTTTTATGAAAAAAGAATTTTATTTAACTCTTTGTAATAGTGCTTCTATTTTTGACTTCAAAGTGATGAACAATGTCTTTTAATATAAAAAATTAGAAAATATTATGTAATCGGTCATTAGGTTATCTTTTAGTAATTTCTAAATTTTAAATATTTGATGATTACTGAACATAATTAAAATATAGTATTTGATTAATCTTAATTTATATTGAAATAAATATTGAAACAATCGTTAAATTGAATATTCCAATTCTACAGTAACATTCAAAAAATGAAAGAATGAAATACATTACAGTCATCATTATTACTGTGTAAAAAATTGACATTTTTTATTGTATAGTTTATTAAAAGATAATGTCGTTTTCTAAATTTTGCATTAATAAACCAAAAAAAATTTTTATATTTTTTTGGAGAGCTTATTTAAAATTTGAATATTAATTTCTAAAAGATCAATAAGATCAATTTAAATGTATAAATGTAGAGTAGATTTATTTTTAAATTTTTTTCGAATGAATTTCTTTAAATTTATTTATGCTTAAAAATTGTCAGAATTTGCTTTACAAAACTAGACAAATTTAAAAAGAATAGTGATTTATTTAAAAAGCTTAAGCGTAAAACCGTTTTTCTGAAGATTTGTCGGATAATGTGTAATATGGCTTCCACGGGAACAGCTTCTCCTATCTTTTATATTAAAATGATCTTACTTTATTCACAGGAGCAGAAAATCAAGAAACAATTCTTAATTTAATAGTTTATTGAAAAAACTAAATTAAATGAATTCTTTTTTAAATTAAATTTTTAAGTTTGAAATAACCTAAAAAATATATAAAGAATTTATTTGGATATGACGTCATCTAACGTTTTTTGTCATTGTATCAAAATATTTATTTATTTAACTTTACCGAGCTTCATTCAGATTAAAAAGAAATAACAAATAAAAATAAAATTAAACAATAAAAAGTATAATAAGTTGAAAAAAATAATAAAAAGAATAGACGGGCAACTCAAAAAGTCGATTCGAAGTTATGTAAAATTTTGGAGGTCACAAAAATAACCTAAATGAAATATTCTCTAACTCAGAACCCTATAAATTTTCGTCCAATTAGTGTGAAAAGTTGTCTTAGTAAGCTTTTAGAATATGTAATTTGCTTTAAAATATATAATTTTCGTGAAAATAAAAATTTCCTATCAATGAGCAATCTGAATTTAGAAAAAAAGGTGCAATGCAGACAATCTTTTTTTTCTTATTCAAAAAATATTATAGTATTTTAAAGGTATAAAATTGTTAAAGGTTTTTGTCTATAATTCGACACTTCTTCATTTTAAAATAGATGAAAATGGACATTTAAGTGATTAATATCAAATAAAAGCAGGAGTCCACAAGGACCAGTAATAAGTCCTTTTTTTAGCGTTTCCATAAATGACATGCCAAAAACAAATAAAAAAACTGCCAATACTCTCTTTTCTTTACAGGTGATTTGGCTTCAATTTTTATTCTTAATAAGAAAGGAAAACTCGAAAACATGATCTACGCGAGCAAAGGCTTCCCAAATGAAAAATGAAAATCCCTGTTGAGAAGTCGTGTTGCATGATTTTTGCAAAAAACTTTTTTCAAAAATTTTTTTGGAAAATTAAAAAAATTCTTGACCTCAAGGTTTACGGTAATAACCTAAATTTTGAAGCAAAAGTTAAATACTTAGGAATAACATTAGACTCCAAACTAACATTTAGCCTAATCATGTATGAGTTAAAAGAACGTTGTTTTTTAATTCAAGGCTTAATCTGATCAAATTTCTATCAAATAAGAAATGGGGTCTAAAACCAAAAACACTAGCAAATCTTAACAAATCCTTAATTGGATCAATTTTAGATTATTCTTTTGCTTGTTTAAATTCATTCTCAAAAACTAATATTAAAATATACAAGTAATACAAAACTCAGCAATAACTAATAAATAACTATTTTAAATCTAAAAAAATAGTTATTTATTAGTTATTGAGTTATCTAAAGAGTTAGTTATTTTTAGACTCCTTAGTACTAGATTTTTTTTGAGTCTGCTAGAAAAAATGAAATTCCGGGTTTCGAAGGACGTAGTTTAAATTAAAAATTAGAAATTTAGATAGCACTTAAGATTTGAATTTCAAATTACTTCGAATAATAATAGTAATATTTTAAGCTACAGCAAGAGACCTGCGGAGCAAGGCTAGACGTAACCTGGCTATGGTAATTGTCTGGTTTTACATACAGTAAAAATAATAAGCTAATATCTAAGTTAATTTGGTTATTTCTTTTATAAATAATTATCCAGCTGGTTTTTAAAGCTATTCTTCGATTGTGCGTTGATTAATTCGACAGGCAGTTCATTTCAACTGTTCACTAATCTATTTGTCAGAAAGGTGTCTCGTTGTTGTAGTCCTAGTTAGCTGCTTTGTCATCCTTTATTGATGGCCTCGAATGCCTCCTGTTGGACCTTCGCTTGCCAGTGAGTTGCTTTTTAAAGTCTGGTAATGCCATACTACCGAGTTTAATTCTATAAGGTCACCTTTTTCTCGTCTCATTTTTAAGGTGGTAAATTTTAACTTTGCTAATCTTTGCTCGCTAAGATTTCTGAGTTAATAAACCTGAGTTTTTGTTGCTCTTCGTTGGACCTTTTCGAATAATTTTGTATCATTTTTTGTATAAGGGTTCCGACCAGCAACAGCGTACTCTAATTGCGGTCACATGAAAGCTGATTGACCAGCACTTGCTTGAGTTTTCCCAAAATAATATTGGCTTTGTTTGCAGCTTGTAATGCTTGGTGATTCCATTTGAGGTCGTTTTTTATATACATTCCAAGGTCGCGCACAACACTGGTTTGCTCCATTGGTAAGTTGTTCATTTGAAGGCTGGTTAACGGAAAATGTTTGTTCTTGAAGAACATAAACTTTCACTTGTAACTGATGAAATCCATCTGCCATTCATCTTCCTATTTAACAAGTCTATCTATGTCCATTTGCAATTGCTGCACATCAAGGTGATTCTTGATAATGGAGAGGAGTTTTGTGTCATCAGCAAAAAGTTTTATCAAGCTGCTGACTACGCTTGGCATGTCGTTGATGAATATAGCAAAGAGTAGCTGGCCAAGGACGGATCCTTGTAGGACTCCGCTTAGCACGTCCTTCCAGTCAGAGACATTTTCTCCTTGTACCACCCGTTGCTTTCTGACTGACAGAAAGTCAGATAGCCACTTGAATAGGTTTTCCCTGAAGCCGTATGCTTCAAGTTTCTTAATTAATGCCCCATGAAGCACCTTGTCTAACGCTTTTGCAAAGTCCAAAAAGACTATAACTGAAGCAAAACCGCGGTTAAAGGCTTCGGTTACAAAGTAAATCGTCTCAAGGAGATTGTTCAAGCAAGATCTCTTAGGAGCAAAGCTGTGCTGAGTTTTTGAGAGACAGGGAGTGGAAAATATGATCCAAAATAAATCTAATAATTTAATTATTTTTATACAGGTATTTTAAATTTTTAAAAGTAACACATTCTCTAAAAACCAATCTTTATTTTACAAAATCTAAATTAAATTAAATTATTATTTAATTAAAATTTTTACCCTAATAGCAAAAAAAAAAAAATGAGAAAATTGTCAGCAAAAAGAAGGAAAATCAAGTTTTTTTTTAATTAAATATTTTGTCTTAATTAATTGCGTTAAAAATTAATATTATTAAATTAATACCAGACAATTTTAACCTTTTTTTATTATAAAAAAAAAATTACATAATTTCACTTGTATAAGTTCAAATAAGCCAAAACAACCATCACTAAAAAATTTAAACGAGTTTTAATGGTGATTTAAAGTCTAAAGTAGCAAACACACACATTTATCAAAAAATTGGTTTAATAATTGGAAAGTTGCTAAATAATTTTATTGTTCATTTGTTTCTTTTTTTTGTTATCCAAATAAAAAAAAAAGTTAAAAAAAAAGTAAAAAAAAAACACGATTCAATAATTCGAATAAAATTTTGAGAGAGAAAATTTTCTTGTTTTTTCATGACACATGTAATGACAAAAAAAGTAAGTTTTTACAATTTATTTAACAAAAATAACCTAGCACATTTGATAAAGAGCAAAGGGCACATAAAAAACTCTTCAAGTCTAAAATACAAAATCCAATTGACAATGACCAAAATAAAAAAGACACAACCACTCTTCTAAAATTTCAACTTCTTCCATTAGTGAGAAATAAATATTTTTCAAACAAAAAAAAATCGGTCTTAATCAATCGACCACACTCAATCAGCCAAAGAGAAACAAAAAAAAAGAGATAAGAAGAAAAAAAATTCACAAAATACAAAAATCCAAAGTGACCATTTTTGTACAAAACAAATAAAATCCACAGAGTGCATAGTGCGTGTGTGTGCATAGTAAAACCCTGATACAATAACTTGATAAAAAATTTACATTAAAAAAAAAATTATCTAATTTTAACAAACAACGGGCTTTTAAAATTGAACAATTAATTAATCGATACGATAGCTTTATAATCGTAATATTTAAAAAATCAACAGGTTTAAAAAAACTTAAATTATTTTCAAATTTTGGGTATGCGTGTGTGCGTGTGTGTGTTGAGAATGGGTGGGTGGGTGTTAAGAGACATGTTCACTGGACAACACAATTGTCCTTTTTGAATTTGGACCGTGACTTTTTGCCGAGCTTGAGCAGCGACTTTTTCTCCTTGTTCTCCTTGGGCTTGACGGGCACGGGATTGGTCCTGGCCAGCGGCAGCGAGTCCACATAGCTAATCTTGACGCCGGAGTTGTACCTGCGGGTGAAGGACGCGTGTGGCGCCATTTTGACCGGCGCAGCCCGCTGATCAAAGCCTTGTTTGTTAAAGTTAGCATTGTAAAACCTGTAGTAGTGGTCGAGGGTGTCGCAGCCGAAGTCGTCGTCGTCCAAGTCGGACTCGGAGTCAGTGGAGGTGGTGGTGTTGGAGCTGCACGTGCTGCACTGATTGTCGTCGCAATCGCACACATCCGCATCACAATACTCGGGCTCCAAGTCGACGACCAGGCTACGATTCGAATTTTGCCTAAACGACGATCTGGCCGAGTGCGCCCGGCACTGGCC
Source organism: Brachionus manjavacas (assembly GCA_019054805.1). Taxonomy (NCBI): domain Eukaryota; kingdom Metazoa; phylum Rotifera; class Eurotatoria; order Ploima; family Brachionidae; genus Brachionus; species Brachionus manjavacas. The sequence continues at coordinate 5,905,219 of JAHQIY010000003.1, read as the reverse complement.
AAAGTTGCTCGTGCTGGACGAGCGTCGGTGGGCGCCGTGGCGTCGATGCCGACCCGTTTCGACGTGGTGGTGGTGCCGGTGCGGCTGGACCCTCGCACCACCAACACCGCCACCACCAGCGCCGCTCAGATCGCCCTCGGACGACGCACTGTGCATCTGCGGCGTGGTCGCGAACTGCACCCGCTTGCGGCCCGGGTTCAGCGTCACGTTCATTGAGTCGAGCGTGCGGCTGACCGATTGTCGTCGACTGCGCGGCAAACTAGCGCCCGGCCGGCTTATCGGGTACATGGGCTCGTCGCTGCGCTTCAGAATGGACACGGGCTGTTTGGCGGCGCTGCGCGTCAAATTGTCTTGAGTGTAGCGCGACTTGACAAAACTGTGCTGGCTCAGGCTGATGCACTCGACCGAGTCCAGGTCGTCGAAGCTGTTGTTGGCGTGCTCGTAGATGCCGAAGGGCCGGCGCGACCTTGACTCGTTCAGCAGGCCCAGGCCCGTGTCCACAGGACGCTGAACCAACTGCTGCTGCTGCTGTTGATGCTGTTGAAGGGTGGTTTTGGCGCGCAGACAATTATTGGAGCAGTAGATGACGCCGTGTCGCGGGATGAACATGAGTCCGCCGCGCAGCGACTTGGAGCACGTGTGGCACTTGAAGCAGTGGTCGGTGGCGTGCCAATGCTGGTCCTGGTAGCTGATTTGGCCGTGGTCGACGCCGATCGGCTTGCCGCACGTGGCACAAAACTCCACGTGCACTTTTTCGAAGCAGGCGCAGCAGTAGGGCTTGGCGGCCTTCATGAAGTAGCGCTGGCCGCCGAGCAGCTCGTTGCAGTCGAAGCAGGCGAAGTGGGCGATGTGCCAGGAGCGGCCCTCGGCCTCGGTGCACTCGTCCGAGAAGATGATCTCGTCGCAGGCGGGACACCGCGGCTTGAACAGCTCGGCGTGGTGCCGGCCGCAGTAGACCTTGTCGTCGGCCGGGTTGTAGAAGTAGATGAGGTCGACGAGCAGCTCGTTGCAGCACGCGCACACAAAGCAGCCCGGGTGCCAGCAGGCGTCGGGGCCGGCGCGCGCCGCGAATATGCCCAGCGAGCCGTTTTCGACCGGCTTCTCGCATCGCTTGCAGTCGAGGCGGCCGGGGTGCGTGAGCGGGATTGGGCGCGCGACCGCTCGGCCCAGCGACTCGCGTTTGCGCTGCTGGCTGAACAGTTTCAGCTGGTCGGCTTCTTGGTGCGTGAGCGGGTTGCAGTAGCGGGCCTCGTTGTCGTGCGGCGGCAGCTGGTACAGCAGTTGTTTGATGCGGTACTTTTCGCCGAACGAGTTCACGTAGGGGATTTTTTCGTCGGGTATGCACGAAAAGTACTGATGGACCTGGTCGGCCTTGAGGCCCGGCGGCACCCACGAGTACTCCTCGATGGGGCAGCCCGAGTCGTCGTCGTCCGACGTCATTTGACGCGTGTTCGGACTGACCAGATGCGAGCTCGACAGCGACAGCGAGTCGTTCACTCGCTGCTGTTGATGCTGCTGCTGCTGTTGATGTTCTAGTGTCAACATAATGTCGTTGTTGTTGTTGTTCATTTGGTTGGAACAATCGAACTTGGCATTCGATCTAAATGAGAGAGAGAGAGAGTGGGTTAATTTGGATGTTGGTTCTGGTGCCTGGTTAATTAGTGAAATGGATGAGACAGAGATGGAGTTGGAGAGGAAGAGGAAGAGGAAAAAAAAAAGTTCGTTGGATAGTTGATTTCACAGAGACCATATTGTGAGAGATTATTAAAATTGGTTTTCTGTGTGTAAGTGTTAGCGATTATAGAGGCAAAAGTTGAAAATGAGAGAATAGTGTATTCGTTAGAGTTGAAAATGTTTGCTAATGGTCGAATTTTTTTGTCTGATTTTTGTTGTTGTTGATGTTGGTCAGTTGAGGTGAATAATAAACTTGACATTTGATCGGATTAAAGGCTTGTTAATTTGAATTTTGTCATAGGTCTTTGCGAAAAAAAATGTGTAATTTTCATTAAATAAAATTTTTACCAAAAATTAATTTTTTTTTCTTCGAAATTTATTTTATTAAGATATTCTACAAGTCTAAACCCTTGTGGAACAACACAAGTTATATTTGGGTAGCTTGACCTGCGAGTCCCGACACGTTCTCATAGGAAGATAATCTAATGTTCTAATGCCAAGTTCCATTTTTTAGATGAATGGTAGCAACCATTCAGAGAAAAATTAATTTAAAATAATTATTGAACTTAGTAGAATTTGAGTTACTCATGGATAAACATGGACTGGTCGGTTTTTATACCTTATTCAGTATAATTGATAGTAAAATTGACTTTTTTCTGATTAAAAGGCTGCTAATTTAGACTGATGTCGATCGGTTGGTCAACTAAAATGCATTTTCGGCACAATGTTATAAAAATTTATAAAGTAATAGAAAAAATGTTCTTTTTTTAATAATATTTTGTAAAAAAAATCATTATTTTTTTTCTTATTAAATTGCCGTTGTTTTCTAATTAATTTTGTCAGCTAATAAATAAAACTTAAAATTAATTTTAAAAAAAATTATTTAACTTGTTGGAATTTAGCTTATTTGCAGATAAAACTTGTCTTGGTCAGTTCCTATAAGCTAAATCAGTATAATTAGAAGTAAACTTGACTTTAATTCGGATTAAAGTGTTGTTAATTTAGATCAATTTTGATCTGTTGTTCGACAAATTTGAATTTTTTCATGGGCCATAAAAAAAAACTTAAATAAAAATAATTAATTTTTTCTATGATTTTAAATAAATTTTCTGTTTAAGAATTTTGCTGTCGCATAATAAAAAACATTAAAAATTTAAGAGGAGTGAAACATGGCACTAGTAGATCAAATTTTAAATCATATTTCCTTGTTCGTAGATAACTTACTGATACTTTACTTAGTTTGATTAAAAGTAAACTGAGATTTGCATAACCTAAAAGGTTATTAAATAAATTAGATCAATTTCGAGATTTTGTTCTACAAGTTTAAATGTTTGGCTCAATGTTTTAAAAGATATCATAGGGCATTATAAAAAATAATGAATATTTTTTAAGTAAATTTTTCTTTTTAAAATTGTTCCATAATTTAAATGATATTTGTTAAAGTCACTTGTCAGATATTGAATAAACAATCATAATAGTATAAGGATTTTTTTAATTAATAAATAAATAGATTGTAAATAAGTATTGTAAATGCATAGAAAATTAATATAGAGACTAAACTTGAAATGATATTTATATGTTTTTTCTAGTTACCCTTAATTAAACGGAAAAAATACAATTAAAAAGCTGATTTAGAAAACAAAATATGTCTTGGTCAGTTTCAGTGGGACTCACATGTCAAATAAAAATTATGTACCTTAATAATTAAACAACATTAAAATTTTATATTTGAATAATTTTTGTGTAATTTTATTAAGTTATGAAAATAAAAAAGATCCGACCAGCTTGGAATATATCAGATATATCTATTATTTAGATAGGAAACTATTTTTTAGATTAAAATAGAAGCAATAATTAATATTATGCTTTATTTTAGATGATGTATGGCTTAGTTAGTGCTAAATTTTTACAGATTATATTGAAAAATTTGAAATATTAAACTTGGACATTTGGTCAAATTATTCAATTAATTTTAACAATGAACTGTTTTACATTTTTTTAAATGCTTTTTCTCAGTAATTAAATTTAATTAAATAAATGATATATTAGTATCAATCTAACAATAGTATGTAAAAAATGAGAATTTGAAATTAAATTTTTAAAAATTACCCTTAATAATATCAAAAGAAATAATTTTTGAAGAGATTTTATAAATATTCATTATTATCTTTTAGTGTAAAGAAATTTACCTTTATAATCCTTCTTAATTTTAGAATTTTGTAATCAATTCTGTCTTTTAATTTATTATAAAAATATCCTAAATCAGCTTTAATTTATCAGGATTATTTTTTGGCAACTCTAAAGCAAACCTGTTTGTAATTAAAAAAAATTGTAAAAATTGCAATCACATTAATTTCCTTTTAATAAATTTTAAAGTTACTTCTAATACAAATGCAAATTTGAATTTATTATAAATGACTTATTTAGTTTCTCGAATATTTACTATGTTAACTAAACATTATTTTCAATAATGTTCTAAAAATTTTCCAACATTCTTCTAAATAAACTTAAAAACAAATTTATTTTTGTTATCAATTATCCAATCTATAAGTCTTTTATCTAATTAAACAATGTAAAATATGCATTAAATCAACAACTAAATTAATTAAACTAATTGTCAAACTTAATCATCTAAAATGAAATCATTCGACAGTAAATAATAATAAATAAAAATAATGGTTAAAAATATTTTGATTAGTAAAATATAAAATAACTTAAAAGTTAAAAAACAAATACATTAAACAACAAAATTTAGAAAATTTGATTCTTATGTAACATTAACTCTAAATTAACAAAAAAATCTATATTTCATTTTTATTTCTAATTTGTATCATTATTTTTGTCTTTCATTTTAATTATACATTTTTTTAATATTAATTCATCGCCAGAATTGGCGCTAAATGAAATAAATAAATAACATTTAACTTTTTTAAGCCCTTATGTCATGTATTGTATTAAATTTGATGATTTTTTTTTCAGTTTAGAAAAATAAATTTATTCTAAATAATTATTAAATTAAATCTATGTATCATTGAATTGAGCATAGTCATTTTGAGTATAAACATAAACCTTTGTAAATCAAATGACATTTATTTATTCATTAAAAAAATATAATTGACCTTTTTCTAAATGATGTCAACTTTGCTTAGTTTTATTCGGTTAATTTATAATAATAAACATTATAAATTTGATATCTTCGAAAAAAGAAAACAGTGTGAATATTATCTTTTAACAATGAAAAATGTGAATTAAAATTTTAGAATTTAAAAAATAAATCGAAGTAAAAAAAATTGCATATGATATTTAGAAGCAATTTTAAAATGCCTTTAGTTCTATGAATATATCGGTCACCACCATTTCTAATATAATAATACAAATATTTTTGGATAAAGCTTTTATTAAAGTCCAAATTTTAAATATTTGACTTAAAAAATTAAAAAAAAAAGAAATTTAAACAAACAAAAAGTCTGGACCCAGTCTGAGTTTAGCTGTTTCACTCATAAATTTAAAATTAATCAAGTTTCGCATCCAAATAAAGCTAGCATTAAAATACTCAACCAGTTTTCTAATTAGACCTTAAGTATGGAACTAAAAGCTGAAGTCAAATATTTTAAAAGTAGAAAAAAATCTAAAATTCATCATCAAATTAAGTAAGCCTTAAACAAAAGAGCAAATACTTAGTCTATGCTTTAGTGCAATTAAGCCAAAAATAAAATTCAACACAAATAAAGATCAACTTGTAAGGTTGTTTTTGATAAGGCTTTTTGACAAACGTTCTAAAGCCAACTCGATCACGTACACATTAATTCGGATATTAAAAATAAAATATTATTGCTCCTAATTTAAATACAGTAGATCATGCATTTTCTAAATTGGATGCTAAATTCATTAATTACAAATATTATTCAAGACATAAATCTTGTGAAAGAAATCCTATTCGAATGTCCTGAATCTAGGACTAAATTAGATACACGTGAGATTTTGGTATTTTAAGTATTTGCCTAAATAAAACCAAATTATTCATGGTCATTTGTTTGGTTATGGCACATAGTTTGATTGATCAATTCATCATGCGAATCCATCACTAACATGACATGAATAAATCTGAAATCTCTTTTTGTTTTCTCAATCTTATAAATAATTTTTTTTATTTTGTCTTTGAATTACCAACAGCTATAATAGGTTTATTTTAGTTATAAAAACATCGGCATGATCCATAAATATGATAATCTATTTTGTTAAGGTATTCATTAAATATCTTTTATGTAAAGTTTTTAAAATCTGTAAGTTCAAGTGGTGTTAAATAATCGTTTTAACAGCTATTCAATACTGAGAATGTCATTAATTGATTTAACTTAACGGCTTGGAAAATTTGATATCCAAACACTTGATTGCACTTGGCTTTGTCATCTTAGACCTATTCAATTTTTGAATGCACTAGAATGTAATTTGTCAAATACACTTGATGTCAACTTGAGATAGCCGAAAATGTGCTGTTCATTTGATCCAAATGTTTTTATCATTTTACAAAAAATGCGAAATATAAATCAAAATAATGAGTACTTCGGTTGTTTTAATTTATCTCTACAAGCTGAGTTATACGGAATTTATCTAAATTTAGTTTTATTGCTCTCTTTTAAAAATTGTTTTAATCACGTACTAGATAAAAAATAATTGACAATTTTTACAACCTAGATTATCTCTTTTTTAAGAAATTATTTTCGAGATTATTTTGTTTAAATTGTTTGAGTCTATAGAAAACTAACTAGAAATATGAAAAGTTTATTAATTATAAAAAACGCTATAGTCTCATAGGGAATTTAAGAAAGAAAATATATTAATGAATTAATAAAAGTATAATCTAATGAGAAAGGTAATTTTCCAGGACAATTTAAGACGTAAATTTTATTTTCGATGAAAAAAAAGTAAATTTCTATTTCTAAATTCCTAAATTTTTAATTAAAATGTCAAAAAAAAATAATATTTATTTGTTAACATTAAAAATTTCTGGATTCAAACTGAAAATTCTAATTGCTAAATCTTTATTTATTTAATCTTCTGAATTTTACAAAAAAAAAATAAAAAATTCAGATTTATTTATCTTTATCGACAAATTAATTTAAAAAATTGAATATATTTATGACAACATTAATAATTTTAAAATTAATTGTTTCTTTAAGTAATCATTTAATATTTAAAAAAATTATATTTAATTTTTGTTCAATTAATTATTTTATTATTCTTTTTGATTAAATAATTTCCAAAAATTAAGAAAATATAGAAGATCGGTTCTCTGATTTTTAATTTTTTTATTTAGAATATCTATTGTTAATTCTTAAATAATCCGTTTGAAAAAAATAAAAATTTAATTAACATACATTTCGTGCTTTCTTAAGAAAATGCCTTGAATAAATTACTTCAAGGTTCTCATCTGGTACCGATGTCAAAAATGAACCAAACATTATTGAGCAAATTTTACCCAGAAGATATTATATTATAAAATTTGTAATCTTAATGATTAAAACTGAAAGTTGGCTCAAGGAAGGGATGCTTGGTAACAGCTGGAATGAGGAGCCATTTAATGCATGATGGAATTGTAATTAGATAAGAATAATTTATCTAGCACTGGAAATAGAAAATTAAGAACCTTAGTAAATTGTAATTGTAGGTAAAACTAATAAAATTTTTGAGACTATATAGAAAAGTTTTTTAAATTTACTTACTTTTTTAAAAAGTTAAAAATCTTTTTTTAAATACAAAACCATTAACTTACACAATAATCTTTATTTTTAGGTTAGATATTTAATATTTTATAAGAGAATTTAAAAAAAAAATATTTCTGAGAAAATTTTAAATTTTGGACTATCGATTTAAAAATTTTTTTCAAGTAATACTGAATCGAAATGAGCAAAAAATCAACTTCATTTAGTAACGTGAAATTTACATTCTTTGCTTCTACTCTTTGCTCTTAGATATTGGCAGAGATGATAAAGGAACCCGGTTACGCAGTTGAAATTTATTAATTGTAATTTGAATTAATAGATATTTATTGAGAAACACTTTTAATTTATGTTATTCTACTATGCTACCTATATAAATAGTAATATGCAACATATAAAGTGACGTTAAGATACCTTAAATTAGTTCAAAATTCTGTTATGCGTCATAATCTCATAAATTTTCTTTAGAATAAACACTCAATCAATTCTTTCAATTTATTTTGAATAAAAAGAAATTCAGAATTAAAAGTTTTATTTAGAAAAACCAAAAAATTCCGATAGAAAAATAATCTTACGTTGATAAAAGCAATCAATTAAAATATATAACAAAAAAAAATTTACCAACACATAGCTTGAAAGGTTTATAGTTAAAAATAGATTTAGAAAGTAATTTTTGAATTTGAATTTACTTTTCATACTTTTAAATAACATTGGCAATTTTCCGATCATTTAGAAGATTTCTCAACTTAGTAGTTATGGTTTACACAAAACTATAACTTTATGACATATATTGTCATAATAATATCTCAATTTATTAATCAGATACTTTAAAGATTACAAAAATGAATAAAAAAGTCTCTTTAAAACTTAAATTTATATATTTTGTAAAAATTTTCAAGATGAATTGTCATTTTTTAAGTGGATTTAACAGTGATTCACTATTCTTTTGAATTTGATATTTTTAGTCATCAATTTGAACTGAGCCGCTGAGCAAATTATTGACTCGTATTCCTTCTTGTTCAGATTACTTATATGTCATCACTTTATTTATCAAAGTATTTCGATTGCTTTAGAAAATAAATACTCCATCATCAAAATTATTTTATAGAGTAATTTTAGATTATAAAAATTTAAAATCTTGCATATCGTAAATTATCAATTATAAATTTTATTAGTATTATTAATATTTATTTAAAAAATAAAGTGTTGATTCGTTTTTATTTTTATATTTTATATTATATCCTTCAATGAAAAAAGCCCTAAATTTTTTTTTCAATTTTAATTTAAAATTTTACTACTTAAGTGTTTGAATAAAAAAGAAATATATTCAATTGATTTTTAATTAAAATTCGAGGAAAAAATTATTGCTAAAATTTACTTTCACTATACTTAGTATATTTTAAATGCTTCAATTATTCCAAAAACTTCCTTCTAGAAGATCTTTCTTGAATCTTTTCAATATTTTTGACATTTTTTTTAGAGAAATCCAGACAGGTATAGTGTATTCTAGAGGATTCTATATTTTTTAAATTTTTTGTTTATTTATTTTAATTTAGATCTCATTTAAGGTGTGAATTTTATACATGAGGAAATTCAGTTTTTCAAATAGAAATTAAACCAAACAAACATTGTTAGTTGACATCAAATAATATTTGTAAGCATTTGCAGAATGTTGCAAAAAGATACGAATAAAAATAGCTTGTTTATTTTTTTTTGAAAACCATAAATATATTTGAATTTTTATTTATTTAGACATTGCCTAAAAATTCGTAAATTACCGAAATAATGAGAAAAGAATAAAGAAAATTTAAAAATCAACTAGTTAAGACGAATTTGTTACTCTAAATGAAGCTGCAACATTCGATACTTCTCGAAGCCGATATTTAATGTTAATTCATACCCAATTGTTTATTCAGTGTATCAGCTCTTAACAAAAGGCTTTATTTGTTTAATTGGGTTGCTTACAAAGTTCTTTGATTTTTAATTTTACTCAAGCTACTTTTTGTCTAGTTATTTTATTTGTTTATTTTAAAAATTACGCCAGATTTGGCGATGATAAAAAAATTTAATATAAAAGAAAAATATTATTAAAAAAGAAAAATTCTTATAAAAATAAAGACTATTTTTAACCTCTTTTTAGACTTCAAGATTACATGCCTAAAAAAATTAAATAATTTCTATTTTTACAATCAAAAATAATTTTCAACTTATTGTGTTTGTTTCTTTAATTTTTTTTGAAAATGACTTAGCTTCTAGTTATAGATCTAAGTAATTTTCAAATTAATAAGCAACTTATAGAATCAAAATTAAAGTCTTTGTATTGGGAAAAATGTTCACCATATATCAACCTTCTAAATAAATTTTGAATTATGATTGTAATTAAAATCAGTTGAAAAAAATAAAAAACATAATTTAATAATTTAAAATAATTATAAACAAGTAATGATATATTAAAAAAATTTTAATTGATTATTTTCGATGAAATATACTTTTTTACATCGATGAATTTAGATGAAATGGTTCCTAACTCATTAATGATTCATCTATCTTTTTTCAAAATTTCCTAAAGAAAAAAAAACCCTCCTATTACTTAATAACGATACAATGAATATATTTATATTTAATAATATTTTATTTAATATATATATGGTAACACAGCCTAAATGTATTTTATGTAAATTCGGTGACGAAATTTGAAAAACCGAAATATATCAGTCGTTTTATTTTTTTTTTAAACAACACACATATTCTTGTAAATCTTGAAGAGAGGAATCCAAACATATATATGAAATATTTTTAAAAATTTTTTAAACCTTTTTTTTTAATTCAAAGTTTTTTTTCGGCTAATTCGGTAGAATTTTTCATATTAGTAATTATGTTTGACAATTTTTGATCCGATGACGGAACAAGTTTGAACTGACCTTATTTGCTTATCGTTTTCAGTGGGTCTTAATTAATAGAAAATAATTTTACTAGAATTTTGAGATAGCCGATGGGTCCGTTGTCTAATGTTGTTATTTTTAATGGGTTAAGAGGTTAATGAGGTATCACCTCAATACCCAAAAATCCCACCCATTTACCCCTGAAAATAAAATATTTAACATAATTAGACTGAAAGGACAAAAATGATCACAATCACGTCATTTTTTATGAAAAATTTAAAATTTTGTTTCTCCTGTTTTTACAAAAATAATTTGATTTTATTTGATAAAAATATTCATTCTGTATTATCAAAAATTGTCAATATATTATAAAAATGAATCAGAACAAGCAAAAAGAAGTTAAAAAAAAAAAGTATTCGATGGAAGATTTTGATAACGCAAAAAAAGATGTTTTTGAAAAAATATTGAATACTACTCAAGCTTCAAATTTATACAACATTCCGAGACAGATCTTTTTAACTAATCTTTTTAACTAAAAAAAAATCAAACAATTTATTTTGAATTCGTTAATAATTCGTTTAAATTTTTTTCTAAACAGTTATGTTGTAGCGTATATTCAAAAGAATAATAATAAAGAATATTTTAAGTATTTATATTTTTAAAAATAACATTTAAAATCCTTTTTTTAATTCTTATTGGGCTAATTGGGTGAATTCGGTGAATATCCTGAAAAAGAGGTTAGTTCTCGGGCTAAATATTTACAAAATCAGGGGTAACTGAGTTAAGGCCTCACCCAATTAACCGCAGTAGGGAAAGGGGTGACTTGAAAAAACTGGTCTAATTCGGTGAGCATTTTTGGAGTTTTTGAATAAAATGAGCGCGAAATATGCAATAAAAAAAAATAGGTCACCCGGTTAGGCTCATTTACCATATTTATAATATTTAATATTTTTTCGAATATTTTTATTTCTTATTTTTGTATTTTCTAACAAAATTTTTAATTTAAGGCCTAACACTCTAAGGTCGATTTTTTAAACTAATAATCGAATTAAAATTTATAATTAACAAGTTAAATATCATGAAAAATACTCAAAGTTAACAAAAAGCCTTTTTTATTCAAATTGAAAATGAGAATATTAAAAAGCACAATTCCTTTTTGTACATAATGGTAATATTTTTTTTTGACCTTACTCCTTTTTGTACTTTTTGATAACAAAATTTAAGATTTTAATTAATAAATTATTTAATTTTAATTTTAACCAGTATTTCTCTAATCGACAAAATATCCGTATCTCTTAATCAGGACTCCGCCTCTGTACTCCGTTTAAATTTTAAAATACTGATTAAAATAAAAAATTGAAAAAAGAAAATGTTCTTTTAATAGTTATATCTTTTCGTCTATCTATGATTTTATTAAAATTGATCTTCTTTCTTAGAATTCAAAAATAATCAAAAGAAAAATCAGCTTTGCCTTCAATTTGTTAATCAAAAAACTCTTCAATTCACAACTAAAATTGTTTAGCAAGTCCAAAAAAACCCTCTTCGGTCCGAAAACCAAAAAAAAACTTATTTTCATTAAATAAGTTTTTTTTTTAATATTAGATTTAATGGAAAAGCAACTTTTTCATCAATGATAAAATTATTAAGAAAAATACAAAAGAAGTATCAAAAAAGGGTCGAAAAACCCTCTAACCTAAAGTTTCAAACGAAAATTTTGAGTGATGAACTTCTGTGTTGATTTGAATAACCTATTAGACAAATTTTTTTATGATCCCAAGTAAAGAGTTAATTGTCAACAAATAACGCTTTTTATCAGTCCAAAATCAAAATAAATAAAATAGTTAAAATTTTCATTTATTTTTCAAAATTTCCTTTAGACTTTTGAGGTTGAGGCAATTAGAATTTTAAAAAGATAAAATCCTTTTTGTACTTTCTGTACTTTTTCAGAATATTTTCTAATTTGGCACTGTTCCTTTTTGTACTTTCTGTACTCCTTGTACTTTTTGTACTTAATGGGAATAAAAAAAGGTCATTTTAAATTTATTTAATATGTTTCTTACCACTAGCATACCCGAATCCCTAAACCAGGACCCCATATTAGTTTTAATACAATGATTAAAATTATCTTTAAGAACAGAAACTACAAAGAAGAACAGGGCAAATAAATTTAAATTATGATAAAGTACAAAAAGTGAAAAAAAAGGAACATGGTTTTTTAAAAGTTTAATCTCATTGTCTATCCATGAGACTTTTTGCACAAAAATTAGTTTTGCCATTTGTCAGTTCGCCTTATTAATTTTCAACATTTTCAATTTTTTTTCACAATCGGACAAAACTGTTGCTCTTTGATTTTTTTTCTGAAAAACTGTGCACCACAAATAATTTTGGTTTAAATTACTGTGCATTCATAATATTTAAAAAATAGACTAAAACTTGTTGAATACTTTGAAGAATCATTGAGAAACAAATAAAGTCAAATCTATGAAATTGAATACAAATTAGAATCAAATTGATCAATCCTTAATTTTGGATCCAAAGAGTACTTAAATTTGTTTTTTATCGTTTTGTAATTGATGGCCAGTTTTTGAAAAAGAAATTTCCATCTTTTTTCAAATTTCATTCTTCAGCTTTGTATCTGCAGAATCATTTTTAAGCTTCAATTCGAAATCTAATAAGAGCTTGATTTCAACTGGTCTCAATCAAAATGCTGTGAAAAATAATCCGACTAAGAACTTTTAATAAAGCTCAGAAATGACAAGTTGCCAAGTAATTGAAATGAAAGAACATATTGAAGACAGCGAGTCGGTGAATAGTGACGAAAGTGAAGAAACCATAGGTATAATAAGCTAACAGAAATTTTTTTCAAATGAATTAAAAATAAAAAATACGCAGCTGATGAGGACGAATATGAGAGAAGGCGTGCTGCAATTCAGAGCGATTTGAAGGAACTCGAAGCGCTTTTTGCCAAACTCAAAGAAGCTCTTATTTATGAAAGACAAATTCTAATAGATAACAAGCTCAAAGAAATTGAAGATGAGACTGCCGAAGAATTTACGGGTCCTTTGCACAAGCTGGAACAAAACATGGAAGTCAGGATCAATCTAGCAGGTAATTGTTTCAATTTTTTTTAAAGTCAATTTCATAATTAAATTAATGATGAAATTTATTTGCGTGTCATTTGAATCAATTTTGTGTTGATAATGATACACTTTAAAAATAAAATTCTGAAGTAATCTGAACATGGTTTCAAAGTCACTTAAAGATTTTTTTTCTTTTTTTTTAATTTAGAAAAAACAGGTAATTTAGATTTGTATTTACTTTAGTATTTTTTGTGCTTGCATTTAGCTCCGGCTCATTACTCGTGATTAAGTTGTCAACTTAAATTTTTTTTCTGTATTACTTTTTCGGGTAAAAAATTTAATTAAGGAATAAAATTCGAGACACGGTTCTGAATTTTTAATTTTTTTATTTTATTATTTAATCCATCCAAATTTGATACAAAAGAAAATTAAACTAATTGAATTCAGAAAAATTTAATATCACAAATTTTAGCGCACAAAAAAGAACAAAAAAAATTGACAAACAACTTGTGAACTTCGGGTAAGGGCCAATTTATCCATGTTATCCAAAAAAAACAAAAAAATTAATTTTAATAAATTTCTATTCAGGATCAAAATTGACTTGAAAAGAAAAATTTTTTGCATTTGTTTGAAGTACTTTGTATTAAGTCATTAGCTGCCAAGTTACTTAAATTTTTTGTTTTTTTTATGCTTAAGGTGTTTTATTTTTATTCAATTATTTTATTTAAGTGAAGCAAATTTTGATGATAAAATATACTGTACAATTTATTTGCAGTTTGACATCTATAAATTTTTTTGAATCACTTTCCTTATTCTGCTTCTTCAACTAGATTACAATATTTGCCAAGTGATGCTCATGCTTTAAGTATGTTGCTTTATCATTACTGATTAGATAAATTAACTCTACATGAGGTATTCGAATACATATGACAAAAGTTTGATTTAAAATTCATTATTGTTATTTAGAATTTTGTTTATTTTTTATTATTATTATTTGTTTTCAATTTACGCCGATTCTGGTGATGACAAATGTTTTGTTTATATTTAAAAAATTTCATAAAAAAATTAAACGAAATAAAATAAGCTAGTGAAATAAAAAAAATCATAAAGTAATAGTAGTAGTAATATGAACTGCAACTCGGAAAAATACCCGAGCAGAGCTCTAATGAGCTATAGCAGTCGCTTCTTTTTTCACAAGCCAAGCATCTAATTTCGACTTAAAAATGTTCAACGTTCTTGCGTTAACTACATCTTCCGGTAATTGGTTCCATATGTTTGCAATTCTATTTGTGAAAAAATGGAAATGCGAGGAAAAGTTTTTATCTTTTCACGACGTAGAGTCTTTGAATGCCTTCTTAAGCCGCATACTCGACCACTTTGACCATAGGTTAAACCATTATTGAACTCAACTAACTCAATTTTATTATTTAATTTAAACAACTGGATCAGATCTCCTCTCAATCTTCTCGTAGTTAGGTACATCAGGCCGAATTTACTTAAGCGTGTTGAGTAAGGAAGGTGCTTTAAATTTGGAACTAACTTAGTTGCTCTACGTTGAATCTTTTCTATGATATCGATATCTTTTTTCAGGTAAGGGCAAGTTATGGCAAATTCTAAATGAGGTCTGACCATTGAAGTGTACAGTAGTTTAATGTTGTTTACACTGGGATATCTGAGCGATTTTTTCAGCATACCCAAAATCCTATTAGCTTTAGCTGTGACATATGTTACTTGTGTGTCCCATTTTAGGTCATTTTTGATAAATATACCGATATTTTTCGCATACTGATTTATTAAGTGGAAATGACTCAATTGTATAATCATGTTTTGAGTTTTTATGACCAAAATGGACAACTTTACATTTCTCGACATTAAGCTGAGCAGACCAGTCTCGTGACCACTTACATATATTATCAATGTCAAATTGCAACTTGTATTTAGAGGAAGAATCTACTATTGTGGATATAATCTTGTTGTCATAATACTAAAATAAATTACAAAAAAATTGGGTATTTTTTTTTCTAAAGCTCTTTTTTTTCAATTCTGATTACTTTTATTCTAAATTAAAATTGAATAAGATAAAATATATTTAAATCTCGTTCGTATGAAAATTGAATCTAAAACTTTTGGGGTAATTATGTAAAAAGGAAAATTTATATAAATATTTTTATTTCTAAAATATAATTGTAGGAAAACAAACAGTACAAAACTTCCTTCCTTTGTATTCAATTTTATTTTATTTTTAACATCGGCGAATCTGGCGTAATTTTTGAATAATTATAAAAATGGTGCAGCAAAGTATTTTTTTGCAATTTTTTAAAAAAGTCAGAATTTTTGTTCAATTTGTATTTGAAATTCTAAACACCCATGATTTTAACTGTCATGTATCAATTTTTTTTAAAAAAATTCTC
Organism: Brachionus manjavacas; assembly: GCA_019054805.1. NCBI lineage: Eukaryota > Metazoa > Rotifera > Eurotatoria > Ploima > Brachionidae > Brachionus > Brachionus manjavacas. The sequence continues at coordinate 5,889,452 of JAHQIY010000003.1, read as the reverse complement.
ATTTTAGTTATTTTCTCCTATTTATCTAAATTAAATGAAACAATGTAATATAAAATTTTTTTTTACTTTTTTTATCCTTTTCCTCAATTATGCTTGTTTCTTCTGATTTGACAAATAAAAAATGGACCGACTCGGTTGTTATCTGTACCTTGAAGACCCTGGTCATGGTTCATATGTTTAAAAGCTTTTAAAGGTCATTTAATTGTCAAAGCATTTTGATCTTTTAAAAGAAGGTAAATTTTTTTGAGATTATTTTGAGTTTTGATTCGACCGAAATACTATACGACTCATTGTCGTCCTTTTGTCCTTTTTAAAGTACTGAATAAACAAATTAAATTTTGGATCCTGTCGATTTTGTGACTCTTAAGAAGTTAACATAAGGATAAAAATTTCTTAAAAATTTAAGTAACTATGTGACATGAAAAATGATTAAAAAGTATATCTTTCATTAAAATTTGTTTTATTATTAAAATAAATAAATAAAAAGGGGTTTTCAATAAATGTGTTTGTGATAAATTTCTTAGTTTGGCTTTGCTCTCAAAATAAGGGAGCTAAAAATCAATTAAAGTTTTGATCGAGTATTCACATTCGTAGGAAGGTCCAAATTTTTGAAAACAAAATAAAAAATTACAAAAAAAATTCCCTAATCATCAGAAATTTTTTTGTATTACTTATATCAAATATTTGCCATTTTAGAACTTCTTAAAGACTACAAAAATAAAAACATCGACCACACACATCAATACGAGGAAATTTCAATCAAAAAGACATTAGAAGTAAAAAAAATTTTAAAGTTAATTTTTTTTTCACTAATTAAAAATTCTAGAATGACAAACAGAATTTGTACGACAAATTCGTAGCCAAATTGGAACATGAAATCAAAGAAATGGAGGAAAAGAGACGTCAATTTCTACTTGACTACAATTTAGTCCAAATAGGACCGAACGACGCAAACAAAACTCAGAGAAATGAAAGCGACAATATGAATCTTGAAATAGATGTAAACATTAATGGTTCAGATAAGATGAGCACAAACACGAGTCCAAATTCAATAAGTGAATCTATTAATAGTCAATTTACTCCTGAAGAATCGACAAAAAAAAACAAAAAGTCGAAAAAATCTCCCAAGTCGAGTCACAATATCAATTCGAATAGGAACAGCACGTCTCCTATGGTGTTTCATGGAAGTCCCTTTATAGTCTACTCTCTTCAAGATTATGACATTCTCGAAGATTGGTCAATTATAAAAATGCACATGAATTTAAATAAGATATCGTCAAACTAATGCTAAAATTAATTTTTTATATCTTTCTTAACGACAATTTTTTTAGATATGATTAAAAAGATTTAATCGTTTGAAATACGTTTTTTTTTGTTTTTGTCCTTTTATTTTCTTTTTCAAATCATGCAAATAATTTTGAAATTTGTAAAAATGTCGTTTAAATAAATGAAGCTAAAAAATATTTTTTTAAAAAGTTTTTTAAGTTATAAATGAATTTTAAAAATATTGAGAAAATGAGTTTAAAATGAATACGAAGTTTGCTACAAATTTTTAATACAAAAATCCAAAATTGATATAATTGTTGGCCTAAAACACGACTTGAAAATGAAACAATTTGAAGCCACTTTTGTTTCTCCAAATTTCTAAGCCTGCAATAACTTTTAAAAAGCATAAATCACACTAAGTGAACAAAAGGGTTTTTTACTTTGATTTATTTTCAGAACATTTCAGGACATTGCATCAGGAATTTTACCAATTTCTGTTATTAGTATTAAAAATTTCTTAATGTAAAAATATAGATTTATTTTATAGATTTGTTGCTTGAATTGCTCAGCAAATGTACATTATTGGCAAATTTAAGTTTATGATCAAATGTAAAGTTCGCGCGATGCAAAACTTCCACACTATCTCCAGATATGGATTTCGACCTCATTTTTGGATTCTACGTATATGAAAACCTATGTTTAGCCAAAATTTTAGGGGGGGTCCAAAAAATTTTGAATCTGAATCTTTACAGCCTTATATAAAGTATATCTTATTTAAGCTTTTTTATCTCAGAATTTAATCAATCAAATCTACTCGATCGTCACATTTTCTGATAGAGAACTAAATGCTCTATATTCTGAGCTAGTTGTCTTGAAAAAAAAAAAAAAATTGAAAATTTTTTCGGAAAAAATTCGGAAAAATTTTTTAACTTTTTCGGGATCTACTTTTTTGCAAACCCCTTAACCTATATATTTTTATACAAATTCTGAAACTAGACAAAATTCTGAACAAAATGATGGTTTTACATTTTTTATTTATTTAGTTCAAAAATTTTTATAAGCGCTCAAAAATAGTCCATTTTTTGAAAAAAAAAAATTTTTTGAAAATTTTTCAATTATTACTCAAAAAAATTAAAATTTCAAATCAAAATTTTTAGTTTATGATTTAAAAAAAGGCATTTTTATCAATTTTTTAAATATTAAATTTTTGAACTTAATTAAACATGATTTGTTTAATCTTTAATTAGGAAGAAAATTATATGAATTTTTATCTGAAGTAAAATAAAAATTTAAATCAATATTTTGAAATTTTGTAATACATAACTTAACTTTGTTTCGCTGTAAATATCATTTAAAGTCATAATTTGGATGCTTTAATAAATTTGTCTTTTTCTCAAATAAATATTTAATAAAAATCAGTTGGAAAAAAAAAAGATTTTTTTTATTTAATTAAGATAATAAACATTTTGTGTTTAATTACAAAATATTTTAAAAAAGATTTATTCATCATTTTTATTAAGATTTTAATCTACTGAGTTTTGATCATGTGATCATGATCATGAACTTTAAGTTGCCTACGTTATTCACTTTAGAATAAAAAATTTATTTTTTTAACAAAATAATAGTTACGGGAAGTTTGGAATGGTTACTTCAGCCCCGTGTTGAGTAGTTTTGATAATAAAATAGAAGTGAACAAAAATTTGAAATTTTTATGAATTATTGTTTTTTTTTCTATTTTAGAGCAATAGATTAATTATTGAAATTTTTGATTTTTTTGAAAAACAAAAAAATTTAATTGAAATTTAATTTAATAATTTAACGGGTGAAGAAAGTTTCTAGAATTTTTTCTTAAGGTCATAACTCCTTCATTTTTAAAGAATGAAGACTATGACCAAGTGATTTAGAAAGAGAATTTAAAAAAGTTTATTAAAAGCAACGTAAATTTACAAAGTAGATTCATTTTTTTTTGTTTCAGCAAGTCAATAAAATTTTTATTTAAAATTATAATTACACTAAATTAACTCTAAGGATTTCAAATCTGTTTGCAGATTTAAAATGAGGAAGTTATGACAACAAAAACTTAGACAGGAAACTTTGTCCTTACCTGTTATATTTTAATTTTCTTGTTTAAATATAATCATCGTTACTTAAACGTTAAAGCCTTACAAAATTTTTTAGTGAATACTTAAATTCTAAGAAAAATTTTTGCAAGGAATAACCAAATTTTGCTTCTTTTAAAAATTAAAGAAATAGCTTCAGAAACTCTCTATGAAAGTTCTTTGTTTAGATCTTGAGATTAAAAAAAATAGATGATTATTTTTATTTTTTAAAAATTGGATTCTTCGAAATAAAATGTGTCAAAAAAATTAATTTTCATAATTATTGACCAAGAATTACTTAAATGTAATGTTTTTGTTTTTTCTAAACAAACGATTTATACAAAAATGTATTTTATCAATTTTATATTTAAAATTAAATTAACTATGCCTAAATAAAGAGTTTTTCCAGGTAAAATATCATTATTTGAATTCAAAATTAAAATAGTTATCACAACATTTATTCAAGTGTTCAATTTTTAAAAAATTTTAAATTTTATTTTTTTAAAACAGTTATAATCCATTATTTTTCTGTTTTTTAATTCTAATTATTAAATAAAATATTTATTTTTGAGATTAGAATGCCATTTATGGATGGATACAGGCATGGTGTATGGGTTTGTTTCCTAAAAATTGTATGTGATTGAATGCCAGTCATAGGTATGTAGTTCATAGCTTAAGAGTTCAAAGAGAAAGCTTTCCTGACACGATAAGAAATGATTTTGCAGCTGCTGTGATTGCTAGACATGATTTCTTTTTTAATAGAGTGGATCCACAATGGAATTAGTTACTTTAGAATGTAGTAACATTCAAGTCAACAGAAAGCTTCAAAGTGGCTTTAGGTAAATTCAACGGAAATGGCTACTATAGCGTCCCAATGCCTCAGTGATTTTAGTTTTTAGTTTTTAGTCTAACTAATTTAATTTAGTAAAGGGAAAATTTTATTTTTGAAATATTATACCTTGCTCGCGATAAATCTAGCTTTTAAAAATTATAAATAAAATTATTGAATGAATTCAAGAAAAATTAAATTAAGAAAATTAATAAAAATTTTTGGGCAAAACTATTCGTGTACAAGATTGAACGAATAATTAAGTTTTAAATTTTTGTACTTAAAGAAATTTAATAAATAAACTAGAAAAATTTTAAAACTTTTTGAGTTAAATTTTTATTGATAAAAAGTCGAGGTCAACAAGAGACCAATATTAGAAGCAAACAAAAAAAATTAAAATGCACAACTTTATTGTTGTTGTAAATTTAAACTTTGAATAAACACTAACACTAAAAACAAATTCCTTAGAAACAAGTCAATTTACCGATTTTTAGAAATCTAAAAAACAACTTTATTTTTTTATAATTTATTAAAATTAACCCAATTCGAAACCAAACGAAAGCTAACCCAAGAGAAAAAGTAATCTCAAAAGCAAAAAATTTCGAAAAAATAAATCACGTTTAGTTGATTATTTTTGTTGGACAATATGACTGAGGAAACCGTGGGCAAAAGCAACATTTTTTTGACAATCGTTTGTGCTTTGATATTGATCACCAGCTTCATATTCAACTTCTCATTCTTGGTTACACTTCTAAAACTGAGACGTCTTAATCGAACCGACAAATCTAATTTTTTGCTCACTCATTTAATATTTGCAGATTTTCTTTGTTCTTTTTTTATTCTAGTGCCAAGTGGCTACGCAGTTTATAATTCGAATTCACTTGGTTTCGATGGCTGCCGAGTTCAGACATTTTTTACCACACTATTTTTGGGCCTCACTTTTCACGGACTAATGGTTCTCTGTGTCGAACGCTTCATCAAATACAAATTTCCAGTATGGCACATAAACAACTTCACCAAGCGCCTTCAATTTGACAAGAACGAAAAATTGCTAACCAAATCTTCCGGTCACAAAGTTTTTTTTATCATCGGACTCATTTGGTTGTTGGATATTTTTGTGGCCTTTATTCCATTTTTTGACAATTACAATGACATTCAATATTTTGCCACTCAAACCCAGTGCGATTACATTTACGAAAAATTTCAATGGTGGCTTTGGTTATTTTTCTGGTTTTCCCTTACTATACCATTTTTTGTAGGCATTGTGTTTTCGATTTTAACTCTGAGGCTAATTTTCATAAATGATCGCAAAATAAGCTTAAAGAAAAACATAAAAGAGATGGAAAATAAACAAGCTGGCAAAGGAATGGTAGAAAGAATAATCGAGGGTCTGGACATTACTAGACAGCCTGCCAATGTTGTCTATTACGAGCATCTAGTGGACCAAACCGAGGAAGAGAATGAAAAAAACGATTTTCATGTAAGGAATCAACTTTTGGCTCAGTTCAAATATAAAACTGAGAAAGGAAAAGCAATTTCAGTTTTTATTATTCTAATAATAAGCTACTGCCTTATTTTTCCTACTTTTGTGATACATTTCTACCGGACATTCAACACAAGCAATGAAAATTATGACGATGAAAATGTGGTCCAGCGTCCTGTCTACACAGCCTTTGTGTGGATTTCGTTTTTGGCATTGATTGTTAAGTCTTTAGTTTGCTTGTTACAGAATGAATATTTTAGAAATGCCTTTAACCAAGCGGCTAACACCAGGGGATTTAAGGGATTTTTTGATTTTGAAAAAGAATTTAAATCAGTTATTAAACGAATTGACATGATATCGTCAGGAGAGCCTAAACCATAATATTTATTTAAGCAAAAATTTTATTTTTTTTTCAATAAATTTTTACAAATTTTAGCTAAGTTTTAAATAATGGAATAAAATACTCTTTGATAAGGTGTATCGTTTCATCTTTAAATAAGAATTTTAAATTTTAAAATTTTGAAAAAGCATGAAAAAAGTGCGATATTTCAAATTTTTTATTTAAAAAAATTGAAGATACTTTTGCAATTGTTCATTGAATGACATCAAACATATAAAATTTAATTTTTATTGTTTAAAAAACAAAAATCTTTAACTATTTTTACTCAATGAAAAAAATATTTAAGAAAAAAAAGACATTTATTTTTTTAATTAATTTCTTTACTTTATAACACAAAAAAAATAATTTAAAAAAACATACAAAATCTTCTAAATAAGTTTTAAACCTTAATAATAATAATAAGAATAAGCTACAGCAAGCAAGCCGAAATTGCGCAGAAAAAATGGAAAATAACAGACAAATACATTTTTTTTTTTTAGTTCAGTAAGAGTCATTGTTTAATTTAATCTAAGAAAATATTGTGTGGAATTAAGTAAGTATTATGTACAAGAATTTTACAAAGTAAAAATATGCAAGAATACAGAAATAGAGTTACATAATAAAAGATTACAGTTTAAATACCATTACAAATCAAATAAAATTACAATTTAAATAGAATTACAATGAAAAATTAAAATAGAAGAAGTATACAATGGAACTACTGCGCGTTAGTGAAATCATATGCTAGACTTGAAGGTGTCGTACTTATTCTTGAACTGGTTGATTGATTGACCTTTAGTAAATAAGTTATTCAATTTTTTTACATTTTTTCTGTTTTTTTTATCATTTTGTACTGAATTTCACAATACTGAAGAGAAAAAGATGAAAGGAAGAGAAATGAAAAGAAATTGATGAAGTTATTTTTAATAAGAATTGTTAAATTTCTTTAAACATTTTTTTTTATTTATTAAAAATTTCAAAAGAAAACTAGTTGATTATAAAATTTTTATCTTAGACAAATAAATTAAATGATTCACGAATTTTTAAATGAAACAATAAGAAAAAATTTTAATATAAATGTATTGATTATTCCTTTTTTTTTAATTAATTCAACTTTAACTAAATCACTTAACTTATCGTTTAAGTAGAAAATTGATTGCTTGATTCATAATAATAAGGAGACCGGTTTCGACTGGATAATAATTGCGGTGTAGATGATAAGCTCAATGAAGAAACCTCTGGGTCAGATATGAGCTGTTGAAAAAAAATTTATTAATTAGTTCAGGATGCGAAGAGATTGATAGCTTGTAAATAATATTAAAAAGAATATATATATTCAAACAAAACTTAAAGTTACGTCAGAAGTTACGACGTACTCCTCAAGATGGCACAATTCTGCTAACCACAATGAAGCATCTTGTGCGGAATTTATTTTGATATTTGATAGTTTAAAAAAAGATGGAAATTTTAATAAGGAATAATTACCTATATTTGTCAAATTTTCTTTATTATTATATTTTAGCATTTTGACTGATTAGTTCATAGATAATAAAAGAAATTCAAAAACATTTCTATAAGTAATCGAACGGTCTAACATGATGATGTCGAATTTTTATTGATCTGGCTTAATGGAAATGCAAGTAAAGTTCCATTAATCAGTTATTTCTTATAAATTATCAATTCTATTAGATTCTATTTTACCATATTGGTTTATTCTTCCGATGTATATGGAGCAACAATCTTCTACTTCGTAAGATATGCATCTCCAAATACCAACTGAGCCTCCACACTTCTGAGCTCTTGGGAAACAAAACTTTAAATGACATTTATCATTTTGGAACCATGTGACAAAAACTTAAGATTTTCTATTTAGGACCTCAAAGTTGGACTCGTCGCTAAATTTTTTGTGAAACTCCAACTAACTTAATTATTTCTCTTTCGTTATTTGTTTTATCTTTCAAAAAACCTACAATTTTCCGTCTTTGTTGATCATTTTTTCTTTTAAATTGTTCCTTATTTCTGTTAAATTTTTGGAAGTCTTTCATTAAAAGATCAAGAAATAAGTAAGTTGCTGTATTTATAGGAAAACATGGTTTTAAATCTTTGAAAGCTAAGTTTTTTACCAAATTACGGAAAAAAAATATTCAAAAATATGGATATCCGATTTTTATTTGGATAATAAAGTTTGATTCTAACTTTTACTGTATGTTCTACCTGATTTAGAAGTACTCTATAATCCAAAGTGATTATTAGGATCTAAAATATTTTTTTTCAGGCTCAAAACAATTGATCAATGGTTCAAGTTTTTCAAATTTTGAATGACAAATTTTTTAGAAAGAAGCTATTTATAGATAAAATACTCTCTGCATAAATTTTTTAAGACAGATGATAATATGAATAAAAAATTTCAAAAATAGTATATAGACTATAAACAGAGTTTTGTTGTTTGCTGGCAATACTCCTAACTTATAATTGACATTATTGAATTTTTAATTTATCTGGTATGTAGAATTTTTAGTTGTTTTGAACTAAATTTTAAGATTTAAGTCATATTGAGCCTAAAGGAGTAAAAGCAATTAATCTTGTCTCAATTTTGAAACTTAAATAAATAAATATCTAATTTAACTTAATTCGAAAAATTTTGTAAATTTACGGTTCCAACTTTAAAGTTTAAAAAAATTAAGATATCACAAATAATTTATGAAGTAAACAGATTGATCCAAAAATTATTATATTCAAAGTTCTATTTTTTTAAATATTTTTTTCTCAAAAGATAAACAAATACTGGTAACAAGTGCATCTTTTGCATAAACACTTGAGCTTAATCACTGTTTAAAAAAACATCCTGTAAATCAAAATCATTAATGAACAGAGAATGAGTACAAAAAAAATTAAAACCTAATAATTTTTCAATAAAATGTAAATTAATATCTCAGTAAATTATTAAACTACCATCAAAAAATTAAAGAATAAGTATTAGCGTTCAAAATTGTTTTATTTTATTATACAAAACTAGTTTGCTTTTTTTTTAACAAGTTATCACACTAATGACTTTTATTAGAGATGCAATTCCAAGGTCGTTCCGAAGCAAGGCCTTTAATTATTTTATTTATTGTTCTTTTTTCTTTAAAATTTTTTTTTATCAAAATTTTTCAAAAAATTATCAAATTAAGTACAACCATTTTAAAAAAATAAGGATTTAATAGATATATTTGTAAGAAACAACAACTTAATTTAGAACTTTCAATCATGAGGGCTGAAAAGAAGGCCTAAGTTATTCGGAGCTGCCTTGGGGAAATCTCCACAATTAATTTCAAATAAATAAAAAAACTAAGCATACAATTTTAATTCGTTAACTATATGATAAAAGTTAATTAGAAATAGGGAAGTAATTTTTAATTAACAAATACAATTTTTTATTTCTTAAAAAAATATGATTTTGTCTTATAATTCATCTTAAATTGTCTAAATTTTTTTGATATACTTTAATTTTTTTAATATTTATCTACATTTTTTTCAAACACTTAATTTGGAAAAAAAAAAATTTCAAAATGATTAAAAATGACCAAGATGAACTATTTGTCTTTTTCATTTGAAAATCTAATTTTAGTTAAAGACTAATTTATAACTTAATTGTCAAAGTAATTTGTGAAAAAACTAAATGATATGTGCAAAAATAAAAATAAATTATTGTAATAAAAAATATAACAAAAATTATGTATCAATAATTAATCATATTTGTATTAAAAAAGTATTTTGTGTAAAATAAAAATTTCTGGCTGTAATAAAAGAGTTTTATCATTGGAATTAAATAGTGAATAAAATAGTAAATAAAATATTGTTTTGTTAAAAAAATATAACATTCACCAAAAAATCATTAATATCAACAAGTTTGAAAAAAAAAATTCTAAGCAAAAATTTCAAAATTTTTAAATGATGATCATCTAATCTTTAAGTGAGGATTTAGTATTTAATGTATTTAATGTAAATTCGGTGACGTAATTTGAAAAACCGAAATATATCAGTAGTTTTATTTTTTTTTAAACAACCCACATATTCTTGTAAATCTTGAAGAGAGGAATCCAAATATATATATGAAATATTTTTAAAAAATTTTTAAACTTTTTTTTTAAATTCAAAGTTTTTTTTCGGCTAATTCGGTAGAATTTTTCATATTAGTAATTATGTTTGACAATTTTTGATCCGATGACGGAACAAGTTTGAACTGACCTTATTTGCTTATCGTTTTCAGTGGGTCTTAATTAATAGAAAATAATTTTACTAGAATTTTGAGATAGCCGATGGGTCCGTTGTCTAATGTTGTTATTTTTAATGGGTTAAGAGGTTAATGAGGTATCACCTCAATTCCCAAAAATCCCACCCATTTACCCCTGAAAATAAAATATTTAACATAATTAGACTGAAAGGACAAAAATGATCACAATCACGTCATTTTTTATGAAAAATTTAAAATTTTGTTTCTCCTGTTTTTACAAAAATAATTTGATTTTATTTGATAAAAATATTCATTCTGTATTATCAAAAATTGTCAATATATTATAAAAATGAATCAGAACAAGCAAAAAGAAGTTAAAAAAAAAGTATTCGATGGAAGATTTTGATAACGCAAAAAAAGATGTTTTTGAAAAAATATTGAATACTACTCAAGCTTCAAATTTATACAACATTCCGAGACAGATCTTTTTAACTAATCTTTTTAACTAAAAAAAAATCAAACAATTTATTTTGAATTCGTTAACAATTCGTTTAAATTTTTTTCTAAACAGTTATGTTGTAGCGTATATTCAAAAGAATAATAATAAAGAATATTTTAAGTAGTTATATTTTTAAAAATAACATTTAAAATCCTTTTTTTAATTCTTATTGGGCTAATTGGGTGAATTCGGTGAATATCCTGAAAAAGAGGTTAGTTCTCGGGCTAAATATTTACAAAATCAGGGGTAACTGGGTTAACCTAATTCACCCAAATAACCGCAGGAGGTAAAGGGGTGACTTGAAAAAACTGGTCTAATTCGGTGAGCATTTTTGGAGTTTTTGAATAAAATGAGTGCGAAATATGCAATAAAAAAAATAGGTCACCCGGTTAGGCTCATTTACCATATCGCTTTTGTTTTTAGATTTAAAAACAAAATAATTTTTTTTGAATATTTTTAAATAGAGCTTCAAAAAATTATTTGAAAATTTTAATCTTGAATTTCCTTTTTTTACGAAAGAAATTGAAAATTGAAAATATAAACCATTCGATTTTTTTTCGCGTTTTTGTTTCTCTTTAGAAAATTCTTGTAAAACTAAAGCCAATTGAAAAAATGCGACAATGAATTAAAAAGTTTGAAACTCAAATTAGAAAAAATTATCTTTACTATTTATCTTAAGAGCAAAATCTCAAACACATGACCAAATAAAATAGAGAAAATAATTACCTTTCTTGGTAGAAATTCTTGCATAAAACTTAAATTTGACTATAAACAGTATGACTGAAAAAGGCAACAGCAACAATCATAAAAATATTCAATTAGAAAGCAACCCGGACCATAAATGGTCAAAAGCCACCGAACTTGTATTAAGCATTATTAATCTAAATTTTTTTTAATCCATTTTTTAAATCAAGGACTTTTTGATTGCTTCACGTCTAATCAAAGACTCACGAGATTTGGAAAATTTAACCTTTGGTAAAACCAGAAGCAAATTGAAGTAATTAAAATTAAAAAAAAAAGCAAAATTGTAAATGGCATGCTTTTTTAAGAGTATACGAATCGTATTTGAATCCTAAAATTGTATCCTTTGTAAACATTGTTATCATCATTCATTTACTACTTCCTCTAATTGAAGAACCGTCTTTATTTGAAGTCCATTATACAATTCCATCAATCATAGAGCTATTTTGTTTGTTGGTTTACGTATTTCGATGGCTTCAATCGTTTTCATTTCAGATTCGGAGTTCTTTTTTGAACGATAAAAAAAATTACATCTCCTTAATCACCATATTGGCAATTTTATTCGATTTATTCATTCACCTTATAATCAAAGAAGCTGGAAATAATTCAATTAGGTATACAAGGTTTCTACGAGTCTTGCTCTATGTCAATACGTATGAAGGAAAAGAGCTGCGTAGAGCCATGAGAAATGTTCGCAAGACCATACCTGATATAATAAATGTGTTTGCTTTATTTTTTGTTTCGCTGTTGATATTTTCTTTTGTTGGATGGCAACTTTTCAGAAGAAAAAGGTAAATTAAATGTTTTATATATTTTAAACTTTTATTTTTAGTAGTGGAAAAAATTTTTTTTTCTATTGAATTTTTATTTTCGTAACGTAGAAAAAGCAATTAGAAAAAATACTTGGGAAAATAGAAAAATAAATGTTAGCTTTTTCTAGGTCTTCCGCGTTTTCGTTTCTCGGTTTGACCGTTTTGATTTTCTGTTGATCGGTTATTGCAGCCAATGGCCAAAATTTGATTCGATGTAGTCGCTGATTGAACTTGAATCGATGGTTCGATGTTGATTTCTATTGATCTGAAAATTTTCACATTTAAAGGACCAGATGAATTTCTCTCAAAGGTCGGGAGAGCCTTTTTAAGAATTTTTCTCAATCTTAAGATCTAAAGTTAGAAATTCTACCGTATTTTCTCAAATAGAAGTAATTTGCTTGTATTTCAGTCAAAAATTTTCCTTTATTTGAGTCATTTTTCTAGAGAATATGTGTCTTGTTTAAAAGAAAATTTATGAATCATCTCTCATGTAAAACATGCATTTTTTTAGTTTTTATTAGAAGAAAAAAATAGCTATTAATTTCTTGTAATTGAGTCACATTTTGGGAGTGAAAAATTTCCGAATAGAAGAAATCCTTTGATGACCGAACTTTCTTCTATTTGAGGAAATACGGTAATAATTCTAATTGATATTCAAAACCAGTCACATGCTTGCATATTTTCATAAATTTTTTTTCCAATATTAACAACTGCAAATACTCAACTCCCCAATCTCATTGTTTATTTCAATTACATGCATTGAATCATTCCAAATTTTATATTCATTGTAAATGTCTCAAGTTGATTTTTGAAAATACGCTTTGCGCATTTCTTCTATTGCTTGTTAATCATTCTTTGACGCTGTGATCATATAAACTGTTCGTCATTGATAACATTGTTTGTTGAGTCCACAGCATTATTGGTACTTGACTAACCATCAGCATATTTTTTTTATTAAATAATTTATTTAATATTTAAAATAAATGGCTTTGAGTAATTAAACTCCTATTGCCATTGGTATTTAAAATTTAAAAAAGTGTCCATAAAAAAGTTTTATTAAATTAATTAGAATTTGAAAGAGAAATTGAAAATGTTACAGAAAAATAGTTTGTCTATTGGAATAGCTCATTTGAGACTTTACAAAGGAGGGCTTTAAGTTCAGAACTTCTTGAGCTTTCAACAAAAACATCAATATAATTCTGTATGAGTGAACTAATGAGTGTGTTTTGATAAATTAGACTTTTTTTATGTATTTTTCAAGCAGAATTCTGAGTCTTGACTCAATTCTATCTACCTATCGGTCCTCGAGTAGGCCCGAAATTGAATAAACGGTGTGTCATTTGGTAATTGATAGATTGATTTAAAACATGTACTTTGAATTACTTGCAGTTTTTGGATGTTTTTCTTGGAGACACGGGCTAGGATGAAAAAACTATACCCTCCATCAGCATTTTTGTTATTTTTAATTTGTTAAATAAAAATGCTGATGAATATATTAAAAAAAAAGAAAATAAAATAAAAAAAAGGATAAATAAGTCATAAAAATGATATTTTGAAATAACTAGAGGTAAGACATATTTAAATTAGATAGTTCAGAAAAAAAGAAGAAATTACTAAGTAGCATTTACACAATGAAGTTGGATATTCGATATATCTTGATTCGAAACCTTCTCTATATTCTTCTACCAGTCTGACGACCAATGGAACAGAATGACACAATCCTGTCTTGACATATCTCTCACTCAACTCAAAAAGTCGATTTGAGACTTTTAGTAGATTTAGTTTATTAAAAGCCTCTTGGTGTATAATATTGGAGGGGGTATCATATTTTAGCTTCAAAATAGATCGAATTGCTGAATTTTGAATAACTTGTATTTTTTTGATTTTAGTTTCTGAGAATGAATTTGAAAAAGGAAAAGAATAATCCAAGATTGATCCTATTTAGAATTTGTAAAGATTACCTAATGTTTTTGGTTTAAGACCCCATTTTCTATTTGAGAGATATTTTATTAAATTAAGCCTAGAATTACAGCGTTCTTTTAATTCATCTACCATTGGATTCAATGTAAGTTTTGTGTCTAACGTGATGCCTAAGAATTTCACTTTTTCCTCGTTATTTAAGCTGTTACCATTAATTTTTAGGTAAAGATTGGTTTTAACTTTTGTTTTTTTCTCAAAGATCATGTAACATGACTTTTCAATAGAAATTTTCATTTTCCATTTGAAAAGCCATAATTCAACTTCTTTTAGATACTTATTAAGCATTTTTATACTCATTTTACATTTATCTAAAGTGTTAAAAAGTTTTTTTGTCAATTAGTGATAGTTTTCTTAATCGATAAAGATGAGAACAAAGATAATTTTTTTTTCTATTAGGAAAATTATTTTCTCTTTAGTCAAAATATTTTTTCCAAAGAAAAAAAAATCTTTAATAAATTTATTTTTTCTACTACGAAAATTATAATCATATATTTTATTTGATTAAATTTTTTTAGAGATTCTAATGGCAAACAACTAACTTATGCCAATGGTCAAGATTTATACTTTCAAAATTTTGAAGACTCTTTGTGGGACCTCTATGTAGCTGTGACTACGGCTAACTTTCCTGATGTCATGTAACCACATCATGTACAAAAGTTAAAGAATTAAATTTTTAAATTTTTTTAAAAGGATGCCAGCCTACAGCTTAAATGGTGCTTATGTTATATTTTTTCTTGTTTTTATGCTTGTCAATTTATACATATTTATAAATATAATCCTGGCTACAATTTACACCAATTATAAGAAGCATTTGAAAGAGGAGGTTAGAGAGACTATTAAACTTAAACGTGATAAAATGGAAGACGCGTTTAATATGGTAAGAATTCCAATTAGATTGCTAGAGAGCGAAGAAAAAGCTAATATAAATATGGATACTGAGGTGATCAGATCAGAACATCAGTGTGTAATTACCAAAGATATATTTAGTAGATTGATGAATTTGATAAATCCGAAAATAAAAAGTAATCGAGTTAATGCGCTTTTTAGAATATTAGATTTTGACAACAACGGAATACTAAGTAATTGAGTTAAATTTGTTAAAAAAATTAAAAAAAATATAACCATGTTTTTAAGGCTTCAACGAATTTGTACATGTTGCTGATTTATTAAATATTAGGATGTCCGAAGGACAAGATAGAAAAACTCTTTTTGAAATTTATATTCCCAGAATTTACAATGGAAGATGGAGTACATTCATCAAAAAACTTGCTAGACACAAGTATTAATTTTTGAATTTAATAAAAAAAAATCCATTTTCATTATTTAAAAAGAATATTTCAGATGTTTTTTGACCTAATGATTTTATTCAATATAATATTTGTTATCATTGATCCGAACAGTGGCGTAGAATGGTTCTTTTTGGCTGGATTTATGCTAGAAATTATGCTCAAAATTTATGCAGATGGAATTGTTGAGTTTCTAAAAAAATATTGGAACATGTAAAAAGTTAAAATTAAAGTTTTATCAGTTTTTTTATTTAAATTTAAATAAGATTCGATACGGTAGTTATTCTGGGAGGTCTAGTTGCTGGTATTGTTGATGCTTCAATTCCAAAGTCTGATGATGTCAAAGGAGGTTTCTTAATTCTCTTTCTCTTCCGTATTTAAATTTAAATTAAAAGAAGTTAAATTTAAGGAGCTACTGAATTTTTTGAAATTGTTCTTATTCTACGGTCCTTGCGATTACTCAAATTCGTTGCTTCAGTTAACCGGTACATTTTTATTTGTTTTTTTCTTTTTAATTTTTAATGCTATCAATTAGTTTCCGAACTATCATTACTACTATTGCAATGATAACTCCGTCATTGCTTACATATGCAAAGCTCTTGATGTTTATTTTCTATGTTTTTTCAATGATCGGAATGGAAATTTTTGGCAATAAAATAAACAATGACAATATTAAAGATATTAATTGTGGAAGTTTGAATTTGAATGGAACTGATTTTGCAAAGTAAAAAAAAATTATTTAAAAAATTTTAAATGAGCTAAAATATTTTCTAGATTGAACTATTGCAAAAATAATTTTTCTTCCTTCTTGAACTCTCTGGTTCTACTTTTTGAGCTAATGGTAGTAAATCAATGGCACAGTAATCAATTATTTTAATTCTGTAAAATTTTAACAATTTAAAAAAAATCAATTAGTTCTGAGCAAGGGATTCGAGAAAGCTTTAAACTCTAAATGGACACGGTTGTATTTTTTTTCATTTCATATTAGTTGTGTTATTGTTTCTCTAAAGTAATTTTTTGTAAGACTTTTTCAATTGTTGCAATTATTTTTTCTTAAGTATTTTCACAGCATTTATAATCGAAGCCTTTTTGCTCGAATATGAAACTGAATGTGATTCTGACAAGTCATCTAGTTCAAAACTAGAAAAAAGAATTGTTGATCTAGGTTTGGCTTTTGAAGAAACAGAAAAAGATTTAAAGTAAATTTAAACGGCAAATTTTAGATACTTGAATTTAATTTTTATTTAAAAAGCACTGACGAGAACAAAAAAATTTCGACAATAATTAAAGAGTTCTTTAAAAGTATTAGAGAAATCGGAATTTATAGCTCCTCAGCAAACGAAAATAATGTAAAAAATGAATTGAAATTTCACACTAATGCAAGAGATGCAAAACCAGTCGAAATTCTTTTACAAAGAATGTTTTATAACGAAATTAACATTTCAAAAGATGATCTAAATTGATTAAATTTGAAAGATAACATTGAATTTTCAATAAAAGTTACTTAAACTTGAAAAATCAATTGCAAGAGGCCAAAATAAATACTCTAAATGCAATTTATATTTATTTTTTACTTTTAATTCTGCTTTTGAAATTTAATTTCTAAATTAAATTTCATTAATTAAAAATTCTTTTGCTTTTTTAAAATTTTTTTTATATAATAATAATTTTTTTGGCAATTTTAATGACTTTCTGTAATTAAAAATTTAATTTTTCTGCTAAAATTTTGGTGACGA
This sequence comes from Brachionus manjavacas, assembly GCA_019054805.1. Lineage (NCBI taxonomy): Eukaryota > Metazoa > Rotifera > Eurotatoria > Ploima > Brachionidae > Brachionus > Brachionus manjavacas. The sequence continues at coordinate 5,872,126 of JAHQIY010000003.1, read as the reverse complement.
TCAAACCAAAAATTTCAAATTCATCTCAGATTGACTCTTGAAGAAAAAAAAATCCAAAGTGTAAATTAAGTAGAAAGAAAATCGAAACTGTCCAAATTAGCTAAACTATCTAAATTATTTATTTATTTAATTAGCTTTAAAAGTCTAGAAGCACCAACGAGTAAAAATGACTCTTTTTCGATTTTTGGCCGCTAAAATCTAAGTCAATTTTTGCTATTTGAGCAAATTTTTTTTTCTCAGCATAAAAATTAGAATAACTTTCTAAATTAACTAAATTAGTATAAAAAAAATACTTCCTTTGTACAAAATCAAGTATATACTTCTAGAAGCACTAAAAAGAGTCATTTTGACTCGTTTTTTAATTAAAATTTTGAATTATTTACAAAATCAATGGATGAGTCATTTAATATTTATAAAAAGCATACAAATCTTTAAAAAACTGACTCAAATCCTAATACTTGAACGAAGATAAGCAAATTTAAAAAATGCAAAAATTATAGTTTGCGTATTTTACATGAAAGATGAAAAATTGGTTCAAAAAGGAATGAATTCATTAGAAGATAAAATTTTTGCCAGATACTTTTTTTTAGTCAAATTTTTATTTTTACTCAATTAAAATTAAGTTTTGAATAGATTTATCCAAATAATAAATTATTATCCATTTTTATCCATTAGATTCCATTAAAATAAGTCATTTTGACTCGTTTTGGTGCTTCTAGTATTAAATTTGTTCTTTTATGATTTTTTATTAATTATTGAGAAATTTTCTTCTCTAGTAACAGATACCATGAACTTATTGCAAAATCCAAGTGCTGTGTATAGCATTTTGAATGAGATCTGTTCAATTTATGCAGGATATTCAAGCCTATTAATAATTAGACTAGCTCTTTTTCTATCACAACAATATTTACATTTTCAAAAGCTTTGAAACGATTTTGATCAATGAATATTTTGCAAAAATTATTGAAAATGGTACGATATTTGATTTTGCAAATTTAAAAAATTTAAAAAATGTGGGTTATTTAATCGAATATCCCTAATTTTAATATTATATCCCTAAAGATTAAATTTTGATAGTCAATTTTTTAATAAAAGGAGCACATGTTTTTAATTTGTGATACATTAATTTATTAGAAGTAACCAATTTTTACTTCTTCAAATATTATGGAAATTCCTTTTTGAAAAAAATGAAGATCACCAAAAAAATGGATGCAATTTTTCAGTATCGAATCAGAGGGAGATGAAGGTGAATAAACTGAAAAAAAGATAAGCTATATTCCAAAATAGGTAAATGATCGACACAAGTCTTGAAGAATTAGTGAAATTTTGTGAGAAATGTGGCTTTCAAATGCTGAAATTTAGATTATTTTCTTTCAAATTAGAAGTGAAATAAATCGTTTTCCAAGAAAATTTAAAATTTTATTCAATTCTGCTAATGATTAAAAAGTCTAAAGTACTTTGTTTTGAATGTTCAGATCGCAAATGATTTAGAATTTTTTTATTAAAAAGTTTTTTTAATATTTAACAATTATTAAGAATCAAATAAAAAGACTTATATTTAAATGAGCATTAATTTTGTTGATTTGAGCATTAATTTAATTGATTTGAACAATAATAATATTAGCATTAATTTCTTTGAAAGAACATTAATAATATTGGACAAGCAATAATTATTTTAAACGTGCATTTATTATTTTAAGTGTGCATTTATTATATCAAACTTGCATTAATTAAATTTTTTGAACATTATAAATTTGCAGTTAACATTAATTTAAAAAAATTTACATTAATTTTAAAAAAAACAACATTAATTGCTTAACAGTGCTACCATTAAGTACTTTTTACTATGTATCGGTACATTTTGTATAATACAAATACGATGAAAAAACTTACGTCATACATAAAATGGCAAGTCAACGAGTAGCACAATATGAAAGCGATGCAGATACTGATGATACAGAATAAGTGGAAACAGAAATTGTCAAAAAAGATCCAAACAAACAAGAAGAAAATGGACTCCATTATGTAAATTTAACAACAAGAACGAAGCAATGGAAAAAATCAAAAGTGATGGCATTTGGAGTATTTCGATGACAAACAATACAAGTGAAGGGAAACGCGTGTATTATAGATGCAATCAAGTGAAACGACGTGCAAAACAATGTCCAGCAACAATACATTTGTTATATCACAACGATAGTGATGATGTTAGTATGTTTACAACAAATGATGATTATGTCCACGAAGATCGACGAACAACAGGAATTAAAGAAGAGACAAAAAAAGAGATCTGTGAATTATTTAAATTGAAAATTAAACCCAAGCGCATACTGGAAATTTTAGCTGAAAAATCATTACCAGTACCAACAAAACAGCAATTAGCGAATTATTTATCGTTATTAAAAAACAAAGAATATGGTACGTCAACTATAAGTTTAGGGGGACTTGAAGCTTGGTGTCAACAATACAATTCAATACCAGATGATGATGACACAGCATGGGTATCAAATTATGAAATCATATATGACGATGAAATTGATGATGATGAAGATATAGATGAAAAAGGCAGAAAATTCAGATTTTTTATCACAACAAAAAGACTTTTATCAAATACAACAATTTCAAACAGACTTCATGCAGATGCAACTTATAAGTTGATATGGCAAGGCTTTCCATGTCTAATCGTTGGTACAACAGATATGGATAAACATTTTCATCCTTATGGTTTCGCAGTGTGCTCTAATGAGAAACAAAAAGATTTTGAATTTGTTTTTAAAAGTATTCAACAAGGTGCCAGTTCGAGTGGATTCGAAATTCAGACAGAAAACTTGATTTTGATTGCAGATGGCTCTGAAGCTATTAGAAATGCTTTTACGAATGTGTTTGGCGATGACAAAAATATGGTGATGTGTTGGGCTCATATGAAAAGATGTGTTGATAAAAAACTTTCATTAGTGGAAAACAAGGATTCTCAACGTGAAATGATGGAAGATATTGAAACACTTCAAATTTCCAGAAATGAGACTATTTTCCAAACAGCAACACAGCTATTTTTGAAGAAGTGGAAAAATGAAACAAGTTTTATTCAATACTTTCAAAGTGAATGGTTGATGACAAAAGATGGTTGGTACGAAGGATTGCAACTATTTACTCCAAGCACAAATAATTCACTTGAAGCAACAAATCGTGTAATTAAAGATGAAGATACACTCCGTGATCGTTTAGTGCTTTCTAGATTCACTGTTGTTGCACTTTCGATTGTAAAAAAATGGTCAATTGAACGAAACCCATCCACAGTTAATGCAAAAGTTTTTCAGCAAAATACGACAATTAAACTTTCTGATTGGACAAATGGTTACAATTGGGCAAAGTTAAATAAACAAGTGATTGAAAAAGAAACTGACAATGAAATAATGTATTATTTACCAGCTAAAGATGTAATTAAGATTTCTGATAAAGAATTACATCGATATGACAATGCGAAATTCAATTCATTTGACACATTCAAAAATGTTCAATTTGGTATATGGTGTGTTTGTATTCCAAGAAACGACGATTGGAAAAAAAGTACTTGCAGCTGTCCGGAGTTTTTGAAAAATTACATGTGCAAACATATCATCGGGGTGTCAATAAGATTGAAATATTGCAAACCACCTCCGGAGGCTAAAAATGTCGAAATTGGTAGCAAACGTAAAAGAGGCAGACCTGCAAAAGCTAAAGGTGCTTTATTAGTACAATAATGGTTTTATTAATGTTCCTTTGTCAAAAATTTAATGCTCATTTACTGGTTTTATAATGCTAAAAAAAATTACCTCATTGTTAATGTTTAAATTTATTAATGCTTGTTTATATTTAATTAAATGCTAAATAAATGATAAATTAATGCTCAATTAGAGATTTATTAATGATTTTAATTTACTGCTAATACCCTAAAAAATTAATGCTCATTCAGTATTTTTTTAATGCTCAGTTAAATACAAGCCAAATAAAAATATACTAAATTATTTTAAAAATTTACGTAAAATTTGGATTTTTGAGGTAAAGATTGATAATAAAGTTCGGTAAATTAAATAGAAATTGTTTATAATTTCATAAAATGAAATTAATGACCTTAGTATTTTTAAATATTTTTTTCTATTTTAAATTTCCATTTAAAAAAAAAATAAATGTTTAAAGGCTGAAGACAAAGTTACCGGAATTTTTTAAAAGTTCATAAATCCTTCATTTTTAAAGAATGAAGGCTAACTCTAAGTGATTTAGAAAGCGAATTTGAAGTTTGTTTAAAAACTTTATTCTTTTTTTTTCATTTTTAGGAATTTTGTCGATCCGACTTTTGACACCTTCCATTAGGTGTCTGCATTGATCTCAGGCTGATTTCACGAACAAATTTTAGTATCTTGAGACTCAACTTATGAAGTGTTTTCGCTTCGTAGTCATCTTCGTTAACTTTTGCTTTCAACATTGACCAAAAATCTTCAATAAGTATTGTCTTATATTTTTTGTAGTAGAAAAAATACTTGTGGAATTAGAATAAATATGTTAGTTTTTTCTTTCGGTTGACAAATTTGATTTTCTGTTGATCGATTATTGCAGCTAATGCTCAATATTTGATACGATGTAGTCGCTGATTGAAACTGTTATATTTTTTTTAATAATCATGGCTTTTTTTGGTGGAACAATGTCCTCGCTTTCTTTGTCCGTGTCGTCTACATTGCTGGCAGCTAATCGTTGAATAATTGAAGTTGATGAGGAGTCAGATTCTGAATCTTGAAACATTTTTTAAAAGTTTTAATGATAAATTACTTAAGTTTTATTTATTTATTTATTTGTGGATCTGTAACGAGCTAATTCTCCTTCAGAATAAAAAATATTTACAATGAAAAAAAAATAAATATTAAAAAAGAGTTAAATAAGAAAAAAAAAAAAGGATTAAATAATGAGAAAAAAAATTAAAAACGTTAAGTTGAAATAGCTAGAGGTTATGGTATGTTTAGAGGTTTAAATATTTGATAGTTCAGAGAAGGGAAGCAATGTCCTGCTCAGAAATTCATCTTGGTAAGCGATCTGATAAATTGCATTGCCACTTTCTACGAAATATTGCTCTGAGATTCCTTTCACACACACCAAACCAAACTAAAATTTTTTTCTCGAACTTACCTTTTTATTTAACACTAGCTGGTTTGTGCTGCTTGTTGTCGGAGTAATAATTTATGCATTTCCATTTATGGTCAATAGTAACTTGTTTTCCTAATGCACGAATTTTTTCATAGTATAAACACACATGATTTCGAAGGGTCACTCTTTGATTCATTTTTTTTAGTTTCAGCAAATCAATAAATTTATTATTTTAAGTTATATATACTAAAAAAACTTAAATCTAAAACTTTAATTATCATTTCAAATTTTAAATTTTGAGGCTTCTTTAAAATTTTCAAATTTTAAACTTTCCTCATATCAGCTGATATCAGCTTTTATCATTTTATATCAGATAATATCAGGTGAATTAAAATTTGAATTTCTATATGTAAAAATATGTAAATAATTTTTTTTCCTAATATTAGCTGATATCAGTTGATATCAGATCATATCAACTAATATCAAATGATATCATATGATATGATGTGACAAGTTAATTTCCGGCACTGTAAAATTTAAATAAATATTAAATATTGAATAAGGTCTTTTGGAGGGCTAAATAAGATTATAGGCTTAAAAAACTCTTAAAATTTATTAAATAGTAAAAAAATATTTTCTTAAAAAAACGGATAAAAATTTAATAAAGAAAAATAATCAACTATTATGTAAATAATTAACTAATACAGAAGATGGATTGTAATTTTCTTTGTAAATGAAAAGCTTTTCTAAAAATTCCTCTTCTGTCATATTTCTGTATTTGGTTACAAAATCTTTAAGTTTGTTATAAATTCTTTCAGTAAATTCTTCATCATCTCTGAAAATATTAAAGATTTTTTTCTCACCATTACGATCACTTTGCACCAAAAGACATGTTTGAAATTTCAGTATTCTTAAATACGATAAACATTGTAATCTTTCTTTCTCGCTAACAGGCTGAATGGAATTTTTGCTTTTTATTTCAATAATTGAATTTTTTTGATTGTCGATGCCATCAGGCCTGCCTTTTAGAATACAGAAACCAAAATCTATGTCTTGTGTATTTTTATTATGCAAAAAATTGAAATTTTCTCTCTGATTTATTGATTTAATAATTCTTTTTTCTAAAGTGTTGCCTCTCTCACAATACACCGTGCTTTTTACTAATGGCTTATATAATATTTTTAATTCATTTATTTCTCTATCTTCCTGTAATTCGGATCTAAATTTTTTATTTGGATTTCTATTTTCCTTTTTGATTAGGAAATCTTCCAGATCCTGCTCAATACAAGGCCAAATTTTACTGAAAACTTTTTCATCATCAAAAGTGAATATCTCTGGTGGCAGTTCCTTTTTCCATTCCTCTTTAATCATTTTTCTGTGCTGTAGTTTAACATCCAAAGTTTTGACAATTCCTTCTTTGTATTTAGAAAACGGCCAAAATCCGATAACAAATTCAATTTCTTCTTTTTCGGTCAAGCCTTCAGAACATAATTTCAAATCGGACGAAATAAAATGAGGCTTAAATTTTAATCCAAAATTGTTCTTATCGGATTCCATTAAAAATTAAGGAACGATAGAAAAAGGATAATTATTGATAAAAAAAATGAAAATTCGAAACATAATTTTAAATAATTTATTCTCAAGTAAATAAACCGGAATTTTCAATTTTTGTTAAACTTCAAAATTTTCCCATAGATTTGTTTCTGAGCAACAAAATTATTATAATCTAATGATAAATTAAAAAATACTAAATTCTAGATATCATTGTATTTTACCAAAAAAGACAATTTTTAATAAAATTGAAAAATTTTTTTTGATTTTTTATTATATTTATTTTAAACGTTGATTTTATTAGTTGATTTTCATATAACAAGGAGAATTACGATCAAAAATAAAGATTAAAATGTACTGATCTTTAATTTTAAAGTTGGTCTTTGAACTTTAAAAATGGCAAAATAATTAATATTTCCTTTTTTAAGTCATTTTATATTCGCATAAATTCTTTGTGTACCTCTAAAATATTGAAATATACCTCTAATAAATAAAAATTTACCTCTAACTAAAAATATTGTGCACAAATATTAAGAGTGTTTTTAAATTGATTTTTTTTTCATTATAAAGGTTATTAAATTCATTTTATAAAATTAAAAATAATTTCTATTTAATTTACCATATTAAAATTTTATTAGTTTTCTGTATTTATTTGAGTAAATTTTTTCGATCGAAAAATAAAGTTTTTTGATAAAAAAAAATTAAGTGATGCAATTTATTTAAAATAAGTATAAAAAATTTTATTTTTCGATCTAAAAAACATTTAGTAAAAAAAATAAAGAAAACTAATAAAATTTTAATTTGGTAAAATAAATGGAAATTAATTATGTTCTTATAAAATGAATTTAATAACCTTTAAATTTAAAAAAAATTCAGTTTTAAAATAATAAATATTATTTCTGATCTGTTACTTCTCAATTTAAATGACATGCTGATAAGATTTGGTTTAAACAATCAATAAACTTAAACTGAATAATAAATAAATCTTTTTTAGTTTTTGATAATTTAATATTTTTAATTTTTTTTTCTATTTTTAATTTTCATTTAAATCTTTTAAAAAAATAAAACTATAAAAGGTGAAGACAAAGCTTCCAGAATTTTTTCAAAAGGTCATAACTCCATCATTTTTAAAGAATGAAGACTAAGGTCAAGTTTTGACTCCTTAAGGAGCATTTTAAAGATCATTGACCGACTTTAAAATGAAAGAGCTGTATAATTTTTTAATTGTTTTATTTACACTTAGGACTATCATAGAACAAGTCTGGAATGGAATAGCCCCGTGGCTAATTTTGAATTTTTTTGTTCTTGTTCAAATAAAATTTCATTACCCTAATAATTTTCGTCCAGAAAAGCCCCGGATATTGACGAAGTCACAGCAGAAATGTTGAAAGCTAACAGTAGGATCACAATAGGGATATTACAAGACTTGTTCAGCAAAATCTGGCGGCAAGAAATTATACCAGAGGACTGGTCAAAAGGCCTAATAGTCAAGCTCTCTAAGAAAGGCAACAAAATGATTTGTGACAATTGGCGAGGAATAACAGAGTTACCAATAGCAAGCAAGGCGTTCTGCAGTATAATACTGGAAAGAATCAGGAACTCCTTGGATGGTATACTTAGAGAAGAACAAGCAGGATTTAGACGAGGTAGAGGATGCATAGACCAGATATTTACACTTAGGACTATCATAGAACAAGTCTGGAATGGAATAGCCCCCTGTATCTCAACTTCATTGACTTCAAGAAAGCCTTTGATAGAATACACAGAGAAACCTTGTGGGCCATATTAAGATCCTATGGCCTGCCACAGAAGATAGTTAACTTGATAAAACTCTTCTATGAGAAATTCGAGTGTAGCGTGATTCTGGAAAAAGGACAATCTGAGAGCTTCGATATGTGTACAGGATTCAGACTAGAGTGCGTTCTCTCTCCGACAGTATTCCTAATACTGATTGACTATGTCATGAAGAAAACAACTATCAATGCAAAGGGTATACAATGGGGATTAACAGCAAAGCTTGAAGACTTAGACTTTGCGGACGATCTGGTGCTAATATCTAATACAGAAGCACATATGCATAGAAAGACACAAAAAATGGCGAACAATGCTAAACCAACCGGGCTCGTAATAAATGTGGCCAAAACAAAAGTTATGTGCATAAATACCAAATTGGATACCCCGATCACCATCGATGGTACACCAATCGAGTGTGTAAATGAATTCACATACCTAGGTAGCACAATCAGTACAACGTTGTGAACACACAGAGGCATTTAGAATAGACTTGCTAAAGCAAAGAGTGCCTTCGCAAGACTCAAGTCAATGCATTAAGAACAAAAGACTGCGATGGCTCGGGCATATACTTAGAATGAAAGAAACACGGATACCAAAAAGAGCCTTTCAATGGACACCTCAAAGGCGACGTAACGTAGGATGACCAGCAGTAACATGGAGGTAAACAATCACGAAAGAGCTCATCGAAATGGGAACGAAATGGGAAGAGGCAAGGGTAAAGGCAAAAGATCGACTTGATTGGAAATCAAAAGTAATGACCCTATGCTCCACAAGGAGTGAATAAAGAAAAAAAAAATAATTTTCGTGTTTATAAAAAATTAAGCGAAAAAAAAATTTGTTTGTATATGTGTAATAATTGTATTAAAGATTTTATCTTCTGATTTTTTTTCCTTTTTATTTTGAAAATTTTAATAACATTTATAATTAATTTTAAAACATAAAATTTAACAAATTAAATAACTGTTTTCCCCTTTATTAAAAGAAAATTCTTAATTAAATTTGCAAAAATGATTCGAGATTTTGGGGTCTCATATAAAAGTTTATTAAATGAGAACTCACTTATACCAATTTTTTTTTTGACTAAAATATTTTTTCTAATCATGTTTAAGTTGAATAAAAAGTTTCAAGAAGATATCCTAATATAGATTGACAATATAATGATAATACGATAATAACAGTGGTTAGCCTCATTTATTGACTTAAAGGCTAATTGACTACACTAAAAAATTACTTAAATTTTTGACTTACACACAAGTCTGTATTTGAGAACAGTGGTAAGTTTCTCAAACTCAGGCCGCTAGACACTTCGATAGCAATCAATCATATATATCAAAATCTTTAAAGAGGTTTACTAAAATTAAATTATATAAGAAAAATTAAGATACTTAAAAGATCTGAGGAACAGATTCGACAAATTTATACGAGATGCTCGGGGCTCTGCGAAATTTCTCTGGACTTTGTCATGGATGATGAGTCATATTTCACCTTTTCGCAAGAAGCATAAGGATCAATGACTCATTTTAAACAATAAACTTGTCTCAATGTCCCCCAGATGTTAAATACTACTAAAAAGAAGAATTAAAAAAACCCTTGTGTGCATTCCAGTTTCTCCTAAAAGTTTCTCAAAAATCACCTTCAGGAAAAGTTGGCTAGAAATTGACCAACATGAGGATTAAATGAAAGCATCAAAAAGCGGTTAATTCCTTTCATGAAACAGCACTATTCGGAAAGGGAATTCTTGTTCTGACCAGACTTAGTGGACAAGAACTCTCTTAACTTACCTGAAAGTAGATTAATCGCGAATTTTAAGGAAATTTTGAAAGCAAAAGTTTTCAAGAAAATATGGATCAAATTGTTAATAGGATTAAGCACGGAATCAAACATATTGACTATAGCTCCATATGATGGAATGCGCTTTCTTGTGAGTTGATAAAGTTTGAAGGAAAAGAGTAATTCAAAAAAGCAAAAATATGAATAAATAGTATTTTTTAATTTGATTTAATAATTCATTTAGAATTAAAAAAATTTTTATAGTTGAGAGAGCTATGACCCTTTCAAGATAGTTCGCTTTTTTAGTCATATCCCACTGCATTCAAAGGGATATAAAAAACATGTTTTTTCACCATTCCGCATTTTTTTATAACAAAAAATATATTTATTTAAGTTCTAATTGCGGAGAGCAAACATCAAAAATATAAAGAATATTTTTTTATGTGAAATTCTAGTAAATGAAAATATTCGTGAGTATTCAGGTGGGACAGAGAATTTTTTTAACTAGCCGATATTGGTACTAATGATTAATTGATAGACAATCGGATAAAAGAGTCACTGGGCTAATTAGAATAAAAAGTAAAAAAACACGATAAGTAAAAATTCAAGTGTCATCAAAATGAGTATTCCCTGTGGCTAAAAAATAAATAAACAACTTACGTAGTTAGTGATTTAATTAGATCTAAAAAGTGTGCGTTTGTCATCGATTATCATTTCAAACAAATTTGAATTTTAACTTGCAATTTAATCACCAAAAATTGCGCCTCAAATCAGCTTGAAATTTTAAATAGATAATCTGACAAAAAAATTTCTAAATATTTCCTATTCGGTTCGATTTATCTGAAATGATACTTGAAATCTATCGATTAAAACCAGCAGCTCTTAATCCTTTCCTATAAATATTCCTATCAAAAACAAAATAAGTGATTTAAAAAAAAATGCTTAAAGCAAAAAAATTTAAATCATCAAATTTGAACGAATATGACCAAGATTATGACAACGAAGAATTTACTGACTTGACCAGGTCTCGAGCCAAAAGCAAAAATCGCAAAGGATTTACTCATGACTTTAAGGACACAGCCAACCATCTGAGTGAACGAACCAGACTTGTTTCAATAAACGAAGCCTTTGAAATTCTAAGAACCCATATTCCGACATTTCCATACGAGAGAAGGCTCTCTAAAATTGACACACTTCACTTGGCAATAGCCTACATCAATCTACTTGAATCTGTTTTGGAAAGCAATTTAAGTTTTTATGGCTATTTTGAATGTGTATTAAATCAAACATTTTCCAAAAGCTCATTCAATAATTATCAAGTCAAAAAGCCGATTTGGGCCACTTCAGGTATTTATCTAGAACATTCCAGCCTGGATAATAAAGCTTAATTTTTTTTAAGATTTGACAGTACGCCTAAATTGGCTGAATTGGAACGCACTCGGAATTCGAAATGATTCGGTTCCAAAATATTTAAATTTATTCAAGCTATTTGCCGACTGTAAAAAAGAAATAAAATTTTAAGACATTTCAATTGTATTTTAATAAAAATTTTTTAATTTAATTTTACACTTTTTTAAAAATTTAAATTATTACTCTCATAAATTTTAGAAAATGAAATAAGCTAATTTAGTAAGAATAATTTAAGACGAAATACAATAGCGTAATTATTTCTGAAAATGATTCCATTTAATAAACCAATTTTGTGGAATTACTATCTATCAACTTGTTCTTGGCGAGTTAGAATCGCTCTGAACCTAAAAGCCATTGATTACGAGTACAGAGCGGTGGATTTGCTCAGTAAAAAGGGTGGAGATCAGGTTGAATTTTTTGAAAAAGAGAAAAAAAGAAAAATAATTTTCAAATTACTTTAGTTTTCTACAGAATTTACCAAGCTAAATCAAAAGCAAGAAGTTCCAATATTATTAATAGACGATAATTTGTTTACTCAATCGGTATTTGACTTGAATTTTCCATTAAAATTCTCAATTTATTCTTGACAGATTCCCATTATTGAATATTTGGATGATACGCGAAAAAATGGTATCAAATTATTAGCTGATGATCCAGTAAAACGAGTTAAATCCAAAATTATTGCCGAACAAATAAACTCTGGTATTCAGCCATATCAAAATGCAAATGTCATTAAGAAGATCAATGCGGAAATGGGAAAAGTTAAGAGAATAGAATGGCTAAATTTTTACTTAAATAAAGGACTTCATTCAGTTGAAGCAAATTTGAAAAAAACTAAAGGACGGTACTGTGTTGGTGATGAAATTTCAATTGCCGATTTGTGCCTAGTTCCACAGGTTCATGCTGCGCAACGTTACAAGATAGATATGACAAATTATCCCTTAATAAATTCGGTTAAATTAGAATTAGAAATTTTGCCAGGTTTCATAAAAGCTCATCCTGATAATCAACCTGATTCTTTGAAAATTGATAATTAAAATTTAAAAAAAAATTAAATAAAAGTAAAAATAATTTTATTTTTTATTTAGATATAATAAATAATGGAAAGCGAAAAAGTATTTAATTAATGATGCTGAAATGGTGCAAATTAAATTATCTTTTTATTTTAGCCAATTCTTTACAATTACTTTAGGAGCAGTTCATCTTGGAGAGTAAGAATTTAATTGATTTCAAAAGAAATTTAGTTTTTGTTAAGGTTCGAATCGCTTTGGAGCTTAAAAAAATTGATTATGAATACAAACCTATCAGCTTAATTAGAGATGGCGGAGAACAAGTAATCTTCAATTAATTGAAAATCAGTTTAATTATTTTTTTCTTAGTATACTGAACAGTTTACAAAAATAAATCCTAAACAAGAAGTTCCAGCGTTACAAATCGATGGTCATTTACTACTTCAATCAGTAAAATATTGTTAACACTTGAAATCATAAAATATTTTTACTTTTAAAGCTGCCCATAATCGAATATCTAGAAGAAACAAGGCCTAACCAGCACCAGTTACTACCCAAAGATGCGGTAAAGCGAGCCAAAGCAAGAATGATTGCCGAAATAATAAATTCGGGCATGCAGCCATTTCAAAATTTGAATGTAATCAAACGAGTAGCCAAAGAAACCCAGAGCGAAGATAAAAAAATGGAATGGATAAAATTTTATTTGACCAAAGGATTTAAAGCTGTAGAATCTGTTCTCCAAGAAACATGCGGAAAATATTGTGTGGGTGATCAGATAACAATCGCTGATTTGTGCTTAGTTCCACAGGTTTATTCAGCCAAAAGATTTAATATTGACATGACTGAGTTTCCAAACGTTACAAGAGTGAATGAAGAACTAGAGAAAATACCTGAGTTTATCAAAGCACATGCTCATCGTCAAATTGATACACCTCAAGAACTTAAACAAAATTAAAAATTAGTTTAGAAAATAAAATTTGTAGCTAAATCTTTTTTTTTCAAAATTTTAAGACAAATCTTGAAACAGTTGAATTTAAAAAATTTATATTTCTATCAAATATTAAACCAAAATTCATCTTACATAAATATTCGAAATGGCTTTTAAAAAGTCAAACTTAATGTCCCTTTTTGAGGAAGAGGACAATACTCCGAAGGCTGAAGAATCGACATTTTTGAATAGCAGCACTGTCCCGACTTATGAAGAATTTACTAAAAAGACATCCAAAAATTTCTTAGTCAATCGATATTTGAACAGTACCCAAGGATTTTCACGGCTAAGCATAGTAACCGATGATGAGAGTGACGAAGAAGCTATGGATAAATTAAAATCGCCTTCCAAAAAAAATATTCTTGATTCTGTGAAAAATGAATCTTTCAAGACACCAAGTAAACTTGACAAATTGGATTCATTTTCTAAATCCAGCAGACTAAACACCCCTAAAATGACACTACTTGGAACACCTACACTGGTTAATTCTCCTTTGCGAACTCCCAGAACTGCCATAAAAAATCAGCTAAATGAATCAAATGACGAATATGGTTTTTATGAAAATAAATTAGTTCAAACTAGTTTTGAATCCACTGAAGAGTTAGGCCCAGAAAACGATGAAGACAAAATTATAGAAGATTCCATCATAGAATTACCTAATGAAATTAAAAAAAAATCCGATTTATCTTCATTAAAAGATAATTCAAGTGTTAAAGAGTTCAATTTACGCTTGTCTTCTTCTAGTGGTGCAGCTAGCTCGGAAGCAGATTCCAAAAAAAATTCTTTGTCACCTCCACGAAGTCCTCAAGTTCTTAAAATTATTGATGCCAATGTGACTCAGCGAAAAAAAAATTCAAATAAGGTTCCAGCAAAAACAAATAGTAATACAAAAAAGAGAGTTAGCATATGTGGGCAAGCTCTTAATGATGATGTTTTTAATATTGATGATACTATAGTGGATCAATTCGACAATGAAATAGATCATAAAAAAGGACTTATATACAGCATTATTGAAATTAATGACGATGATTCTAGTGCTGAAGTAATCCAACCTAGTTCGCTATTTAGTAGCACAAAGTTAAGTAATGACCAAAAAAATTTACCATTTGATCAGATAAAGGACAGTTACCGGAATGAACAAGAGCCTTCTTCAAACAATGAACAAGTCAAGAAGTTAAGTAGGTTCATATTTTTTTTTTAATTGCTTCTAAATAATTAATAAAAATATAATGTAAATAATAATCTCAAAACAAAAAAAATTCTATCTTAATCAATTAATTTTTTAATATTTTATTATTGTTCCTATTCTTTTTTAAGGTTTTTCAATGTTTATCTTTTTTTAAAGTTATAAATTTCTACATTTTGCTGATCTCGATTACTAGATCCTTTTGCTTGCTGAACTTCCAGTCTATTTAGCATGATGTTCACATCATTCTAAATTTCAACCATTTTAAATAAATTTTTTCTTTGTTTAAACATTAAATATAATTTTTAAAGAGGGAAAAGCTAAATGGCTCTATCTATTTTTAAAAAATAAGAAAACAAAAAAAAATAGTTGTAATATCTCATTTATATAAGCTTCTTTTTCTGGTTAATGAAAAATTATCTGACCCTTCTACCTCAAAATTTTCGAATTAAAAAAAATGATTAGATAACTGTTAAGATATATTAGTGTTTTCACGTGTTAAAACTGTCTTAAAATATTTATTCAGTCATATTTAATAATCTTCATCAATTATTTACTTGATGTTTCATGATGATCCTTTGCTAATATTGGTAAACTTTGGTTGTTTTTTTGATTGGAATGAAATGTTAAGTCATTACAGAAATTCATTCTCTAGGACATTCTGTAAAGACTTCTGACCAATATATTGTACTTGTGAATCGATTGAATTTTTACAGAATAATACGTGATTTAATATCTTATCATCAATATTATTCCTTAAAAAACACCAAAATTATTGAATTTTCATAGTCTGAATTTATTATAAAATTAATAATCAAAATAAAATTAATTTTTTCAAGCGAAATTTTTTTTTAAAAGATAATAAAAAAAAAGATTTTTAAAAGTTTAAAGACATTTCTTAAAATTCGAAAACAAGACACTTTTAGATCTGATTTAAGATTTTGTTTTTTTAATTATAGTAAAAAAATCAAAAATCGGAAAACAATTCTTCACAGTTAAATTTTAAAATTCATTTTAATAAAAAGTTAAAAAAAATTTAGCAGCTCAGCCTGAAAAACCTAAGAATCCATCTTCGAGTGAAAATGACGAAGCTTTTGAAAAATGTAAACAAACTTTACTTTTTATTTTAAAGAAAATGATAAATTTTTTCCAGTCTTAAGCCAACATAGACCAAAGGAAAGCGACAATGAAATTAGAAAAAAAGACCTTAAAGATTTTATTGTTGATAGCAGTGTGAATGAGGAATCGGATGGAGAAAATAATCAAAAAAGCATAATTAAAAAGAAAACTAGCAGAAAATTAATTCATTCTCGGATTAAAAATATAAATGACCATAAATCCTCTTCTGAAAGCTCAAATAAATCGGACTCAGATGATTTTGATGAACAATACGAGCGCGATTTACAGCTATTTTACATCAGGACTACAAATTCATTAGTTAAAAATAACGAGTAAATCACAAAAAAAAATTTAATTTTTGAAATTAAAACTGAAATTTAAGAGAAAAAAAATCAGAATGGTCATCATCAGACTCAGAGAATTCAATGATTAAAAACAGTTCTTCAGATTCGGAAAATGATGATTCCTTTTCACGCATTTTCAGGAACAAGACCAACATTCAAAAAAAGCCAAATCAAACATGCTTCAAAACTCCTAAAAGAAACCCAGAACGATTCGAAAATAATCTAAGATTAGTCAAAACAGCTTTTATACCTAGGCAAAAAGAGCCTGTTCAAAAATTATCTTTTATTGAATCGTTGAGTAGAAATCTTGAAGACGAGAGTCTTAGGGATCCAAGTGCTGAGTATTATATCAAAAAATTTCATTTAAAATTAGTTCGGCAAGAGCTACTTAACGAATGTTACCGGTTGTTTAATAAAAATGCGTTCGACAACAAATTACCAATGGACATGAAGCTGGTATGGAGCGATAAGATAACCTCTACTGCTGGATATTGTAAATATTCATCACGAGACCTGAGCTGTGAAATTCATGTATCTACTAAAGTATGCACTGATCCAGAGAGACTCAGGGACACATTGGCTCACGAAATGTGCCATGCCGCCGCTTTTTTGGTAAGCAGATGTAACGATAATCATGGTCCGATATGGAAGAGTTGGACTAGAAAAGTCAACTTTGCTTTCAGACACATTCCTAAGATTACTGTGACCCACTCTTATTCAATCACAAAAAAATTTATTTTCAAATGCACAAGATGTCATTTAGAGTATATTTTTTATAAAAATAAATTCATTTTTAATTAAATTAAAACAAAAAGGATACATAGATTCTCGAAATCGATCAATGTTGAAAAAGAAGTATGCGGAATTTGTCACGGAAGATTTGAAATTATTAAAAATTCAACAAAAAATAGTAATTTAGTGAATAATTATAAAAAACAGAAGATGGAAGATAGATTCGATGAAATAAGATCAGAACTACACGGAGTTTCGGTTACACCTAAACAAAATCAAGCAGATAACAAATTGTTGACTCCAAGACAGCCAAATAAATTCGCATTGTTTGTAAAAGAAAACTACGGAAGCGTTAAAAAAGAAAAAAATCTTAGTAGTCACAAAGATGTCATGCAAGAGCTAAGCAAAAACTTTAAATTACTTTCGACTAAGTAAATAGTTCATTTTTTTTTAATTGTAAATTTCTAGCGCAATTGAATTTTATTTGTTCAAAAAATAATTTAATTTCAAATAAAACCTTTTTTATGTAAATTTTATCATATTTTTTATTTTTAAATAAATTGATGTAAAAATATAATTTCAAAATTTATGGAAACAAATTTAATTCTAGATATCTTAAAAATTGGGCCCAGTTGAAAAAAGCATTCTTTTTTTGAATTATCAAGTTTATTATTTATTAAAAAAAATTCAATTGAAATATTTAAAATCTTGAATTTAAATTTTTTTTTACTACCTTTTATAAGTAAGTCTTTTTCTAGATAATTTTCAGGTTTAATTAGTTATCAGATACTTAAGTTATTCCCTAAAAAAAATTTAATTAATTTTTGAGAGTTTTTAAAAAAAGTAACACAAATTTATCTATTTAAATTTTTTACTTAATTTTACGTAATAAAATGTTAAAAAATATAATATTGAGTTATTTTTGGTATAAAATTGTTAATTTAACTTACTTTTCCTGAAAGCATTTTACATATTAAAACTGATAAATTACACAAAATTTTTATTTCTTTTATTCTATTTTGTCAATTAAAATCTTTTATTTCGGAATGATGATAAGCAATATTATTTAAAAAATACATAATATTAAACTCAAATATATTTCTTAATTTGAAAACAATATGGATTCGGGCATGTAAAATTTTATTTTGTCTGACTTTTTATTGTCTTTTGAATTAAATTGTTATTTTGACTGTTTTTTGAATCAAGATAATACCAAAAATCAGGATGATTGTCATATTTCAACAATCATGCTATTAAATGAGTAAAAAATTCAAAATAATTTATAAAAAAAAAGAAATATATTGTTTAGATTTGTTCCCAACTACATTCACCAGATCTGTATTAAATTTAGTTAAATATTTTATAATAGAAAATAATAAGTTAAGATCATTGAATTTTTGTTTTAGCCATTCAATATCTAGTTTTTTAGTTTTAAATAATCCTTTTTTTTATTGTTTAAACATAAATAAAAATTTTAAATTAAAGTTTTTCGGTTTATCAAAAACATCTTCAAAAACCTATAAAAAATTCGTAAAAATAAATTTTTTGCTTGAAAATTTTATTATTAACATCATTTCATATTTATCGAATCTTTAATAGAAAAATATATTCATGATAATTTTACAGTACTTTATAATCCTCTTAATTAATTGAAAGCTTTCTAAAACAAATTATTGGTGTTCAAATTTGTACTGAGGGTCTCAGTAATTCATTTGAAATAAAAAAAAAAATTTAGAATTGGATACAGATTTGAAATAAAAAAAAAATTTTAGAATTGGATACAAGTGTTTGCAAAAAAAGTTCCTGGCTGTTATAGCAGGATGATTTTTTTGGCATCACTGCTCGGGATTTATCCAAACAGCAATCATACTACTACTACTCCTAATCTACAAAATTCTCTTATTAATTTTTGATAATTTTTATTTTGATCTTAAAGAATTTAGTAAAATGAACGAAATAAATTTGATTTTATAAAAATCTATAATATATCTTTCTAAAGATATTCACAATTAAAGACAAATTGAAAAAGGAATGTCTAAATAAAGAAAAAAAGCAAGAAATTTTAATTTTCGTTTGCAACTTAAATTTTTTTCATTCCTTTGTTTTTCTTTATTTTACTATCAGACTTTATCATTTGTAATGCAGATTGTTGTTACGCCTTTTACGACTTTTA
Source organism: Brachionus manjavacas (assembly GCA_019054805.1). NCBI lineage: Eukaryota > Metazoa > Rotifera > Eurotatoria > Ploima > Brachionidae > Brachionus > Brachionus manjavacas. Next base: position 5,852,934 of record JAHQIY010000003.1, on the reverse strand, counting down.
GCAATTTGCGAGAACTTTTTAACTAAACTTTAATTTCTTAAATAGGAAAATTAAAACTGCTAATCAGCAAAAGAATTTTATAAGTTTTTTTTTTTTTTTTCCGTTTAAAAGGGAAAAAGTTCACATTTGTCAACTTTCCTATTGTGAAAAAAATGGGTAAAATTCCTTTAGGAATTTTATTAGGAAAATTTTCATATTTTATAGAGTTGAAAAAATAATAGTACAAATTAAAAAAAAATTGAGCAGTTCGAAAATTATAGTTTAGTATTATAGTTTTATAGTTTTTTTTTCTTTAGCAGATCTGTGTTTTACCTTTTACTTTGGCTAGCACAAGTGAAAATATCTGTTTGGATTAAGTATAATATTAAGGTTCTTAAATTTTTTTAAATTATAATTAAAAATTACGTTATTAAATAATAATTAAAAGTCCAGAGAAGTGGACAAGTATTTAATTTAGTTCAAAAGATAAAATTTACAAAAAAAGAACTAGTTGAAAAAAAACTTTATTGAAATATTAAGGCTTTTATCTTTGTTTAATCATCTAAGCCAAAAATACCAAATTTATTTAACACTGCAACAAACTTTTAAAATATATACAAATGTATTTATATTTAAATAAATTAAATTTTAGATTTTTAAAAGACGAATTTCTAGTCATGCATTTCGTGTTTTTAAATGAGTTTTTAAAAGTTGGTTCGAAAAAATTGAAACTATTTTTTGACTAGACCAATTTATTTTTGTTCAAAAACGCATTTTAATTCAAAGCTTAATATTGACTTTGATTCGGCTGATCGAACATCATGCCTAAAAAATTCATAGCCATTTTAGAAGATTTTATCCCAGCAGGTCCATTTATTTGATCCTGATTTAAAAAGTATTGCTGCTGATTTTGAGATTGGCTTGGCTGAGTCTGTTGATGCTTGGATCCTCCTGCCTGAATATCCTGGGGCACTGTATTGTAATATTGCTGTCCTTGGTTTTGATTGTACATGCCAGCATTTTGTTGCTGCTGTTGTTGTAAGCTTAGCAAATTTTGAATTTGTTGCTGTGTCGATTGCTGACTATTATTAATCATATCCATAGGTTGGTTTTGATTTTGTAAGGCCAAGTATTGCATGCCCAAATCCGATTGTTGATTTTGTTGTTGATATTGCTGCATTGCTGGATTTATGTACAAATTTTGTAATTTTTGTAAGGTCATGTCTAATTGTTGCATTGATGATAAGCCGGCGTTTTGATGTTGTCCTAGTTGTGATTGAACTTGAACCTCGGCTTGGGTTCCGGGTGGAAACTGGGAGCTCATAACTTGTTGCTGAATTTTGCTTATGATTTCGGCTTGTTGTGCCGGGTTCGAATTCAAAAACAGTTGAGCTTGTTGTGGAGTAAGATCTACTTGGATTTGCTGACCATTTTGTACAATCTGCTGTTGATTTAACTGCGGAATTTGTTGTTGTATTTGCTGCTGAGAATACTGCTGATTTTGATCATTAGATTGATTATGGTACAAATGTTGTTGTTGCTCATTTTGTGTTGTTGGATAAAAGTGCTGTTGGGGCTTTTCATTCTGTGCAGTTGGATAAAAGTGCTGTTGGGGCTTTTCAGTTTGAGCTTTTGGATAAAAGTTCTGTTGGGGCTGTTCATTCTGTGCAGTTGGATAAAAGTGCTGTTGGGGCTTTTCAGTTTGAGCTTTTGGATAAAAATGCTGTTGGGGCTGTTCATTTTGGATTTTTGGATAAAAGTGGTGTTGGGGCTGTTCATTCTGTGCAGTTGGATAAAAGTGCTGCTGTGGTTGTTCTTTTTGATGATTTGTATAAAAATGCTTTTGTTCACTGTGCTGGTAAAAGTTCTGATTAAGAGGCTGGTATTTCGACTGATGCTGTTGATGGCAATGATGGTGTCTGAACTTATTAGGTGCATAATTAATTTGTTCAACAGGTGGAGTGGGAAAAAAATGTTTTGGTGGAAGAATTAAAAACTCACTGCTTTCATCAGGAAGTGGTATGGGGAAATCAGGTAAATTTTTTTCTATGTGAATATTGTGTCTTGACGATGTGATTTTAGCCTTGCTAGGAGCTCTTAAATTTGAAGGCGCTCTTGTACGGGAATGAACTGAAATTCCTCTTTGATACGACTCAGCTATTTTGTCCTGGTGAAAATGAAAGTTTAGATTGGGTTCTATCATACCCGAACTTTGAGCCCTATATTTCCGCGATTTAGATCGTTCCTTTGACATTCTATTAGAAGATCTATCATTTTTTCTAGACCTTGATTTTTCTAATTGAAATTTAGCCTCTCGTGACAATCGGTTCATTTCGAAAACTTTATTTTTAGAAGGTGATTTTAAATTGGATTCATATGCCGAATCTTTGCTTTTTTCTTCATCTATCTTCTCTTTATCTGAGCTAGAGTAGTCTATTGGAGGCTTAGTGGTAACTTTTCTGGACTTGCTACTACGGCGCTTTGCTTCATCTGCCATATTTTTGTTGGAGTAAATTAAATGACAAATTGTCTGATTTAAATCAGATATGTCTTTGTCTATTGATGGTATGGCTTTTTTAAGTTTTATGCTTAACAAATATGGATCAATGTTAATAGTCTCATCTGAAATATTTGGTTCGCTACCTTTTTTTATTTTTGAAGTTTCATCTTAAGTTAAAAATTTTTAAAAATTAGCAAAAAATATTTGTACTTACTAATTGGTGATGTTTGATAAGTCGATTTGGATATCAGAGTCTGATTCTCTACTTTCATTATTTTATATTTTTTTTATAAAATTATAAAAATTCTACTAATATTTTTGATTCTTTTTAAATTTATATAGGCGACACAAATGGCAGATTTGCATCGTTTGCTACGAGCTATCTAATTAGTTCAATAAAGTAACCAGATTAAATTACCTGAGATATTAAGTTAGAAAAAAAGGAGTCTATTATTTTTATTATTTAAATAAAATGACATTTTTTTTGATGAAAAACAAAGATAAGCCTTGATAGAGTAATTATCTTGTGTTGATTTTAACTAAAGTTTTGAATTTTGAAGTTTTTAGCCTAGAGCATCCATTTAAATTGTCATTATTTTAAAAAGTAATATTGTAATTTTATTTACAATTATTTAGATCCTAAAGATACTTTGATTTAATATTTATTTTTAAAAATGTATTTACCAAGCGATTGCTATAAATTTTTTAACCTTTAGTGATGAAGATAGGCTCTTATCTCGCCCAGTACTTTTTTTTTCTCATAATTCTATCCGATTTTTGGTGAGATTTTTGTTTTTATTTTATATTTTTATGGAAAATATCTCGATCGGAATTTTTCTCTATTACAAAGGAGATTTTTTTAATTTGGAACATCGATTTTTAAAAATTTTTTTTAAACTGTCCTTAAATTTTTTTTGGAATATTTAATTGAAATATTACAAATCATAAATACTCATTTTTATTTTATTTTAAAAAATATTTAGTGATTGATTTCAAGACTTTTAAAATTTTTAATCAGAGACCATCATCTCAATGAGAAACGGTGAAAAATTTTGCAGCATTTTGAAGATATGAATATTTAAATTTTATAATTAAAAGATTCTTCAGTTTTCAATTTTTAAATTTTTCAAATATTTCTCAGAATTAGAAAACTTAATAGGATTTGAAAGAAATTCAAAACACCATAAAAAGCATTGAACTTTTTAGAATTTCAAATATGATCGGAATCATGCACCAAAAAACAAATTATTTTAAAAGTATTCTTTTGTGAGAAAAAATTGCTCTGTTAACACCAAAAAATTAAACTATCAAATAGCCATATCTTTTTGAACATATTTTTCAAATAAATAAATCTTTTTTGAATTATTTAGATTCTATCTGGTAATACTCATTAAAATTTCTTTGAATTTTCTAGAAATATTTTGGATCAAAAAAAAAAGATGCTTCTAGTGTTTATGAAAAATTTACGCTATGGTTAATTATATTTCCCGTACTAATAAATATAATAATAGAGGAGAGGCTCATTTCTTTTTCAATACCTTTAGAGTGACGTCTCTGATTTGACACAGAGGTTACAATAACGAGTTTATCATATTGAAATGACCAAACTACATGAGGAAAAGTTAGGCGGTCCACCGTACTTCTTAAAATGAGGCCACGCTCTACCTGAAATATTTCCTGTTTAGTTCATATTGAGTTGTCTCCATGTAAAAGTGATATGAATCATTTTAATCTTAAAATAGAGAGAGGGTTAAAGAATTAATTCAAAATCATGTTATTTCATTAAAAATAGAACTGAATCTTTCCTTTCAGTAAAGAGATAAATTAACCTAACCAATTGATAACTAAACTAAAAGAGAGATTTTCTGATAATTCAGCGCAAATTAACTTCATTTATGAAATTCTTTTAAATTTGATTAAAAAAATTTTAAAAAATATTGATATTTGAAAAGAATTTTGAAAATTTATCTTGAGAAAATTCAAGTTTGGCAAATTTATTAAAAAAATCCAGAGTTTAATTTAATTAAGGACAATAGGAATATTCTTTAATTCAGAGAACTGTTCAAAACCATTTACTAAAAGACATGTTTTCTTCTGTGACTAAAATGTTTCTGGTATATTATTATTATTATTATTATTAAATAATCTGAAGCAAGCCAGCGGTTCGCGGAGCTGGTAGGCAGCTATGGCAGATATGTTTGTCTCCGGTAGGGTTCCTGTTTTGTATCTGTTATACTCGACCGTAGATTGCTCAACAGTTGCTGCGTTCTTGACTTGGTCAGATAGTTCATTCCAAGATTGACGATGGCTCTGTTTGTGAAAAAGGTATCTATTGGGAGACAGTTTCTTATAAATTGTCTGTAAAACTTTTGTTTTGTGCCATGAATAGATTTAGCTGGTCCTTCTTTCACACTATTTGGGGTTCTTCTGATAAGACAGTACCAGTTGATTCTATTTATGTTCTTGTTGCATTTGAAGAATTTTATCTTGTAGAATCCATCGAATCGTTCTTCAACACTTGGCAAATTTAATACTTGGAGTCTTTCTTCGTAATTTTTGTTTCTTAATTCCCGAAGAGCTGATTTGAGATAAATTTTGTAAATAATTTAAAAATAATATTTTTTTTCGTTTTATGTAAAAATAATATATTAATTTATAATTAATTAAAACCTTTATATCTAAGGAAATCCATAATTGAAATTAAAAGTAACTTTTTTTATAAAAAAAATCATTTCCCTTACTCAAATAATTTAAAATCAAAAGCCCTTAAGATTTTAAAATCCTTTTCTTAAAAAATGAAATAATATGACTGAATTTTGGCATGTTTCTAGTAAACTAGAGATTTGAAATAGTCTGATGACTCAATCAACTTTGGAAAAGAAACAAGCGAGATTGTAGATCATAAAAAGAAGGATAGAGACAATGGAAGTTGCTGTATTGAAGAATTATCGCAAAGCCTTTGCATTTATTAACTGCAATTGAAAGTGATGAAGCTATCACAAAAGCACCTAAATCAAAAAAAACACTAAAAAGCCTAAAAATCTCTAGAAAGTGTAGAAGAAAGCCATACATCAAATAGGCAAATATTTTATTTTTACATTTCCTATTTAAGCACTTATTCGTCACATCAATAATCCACGAAAAGAAATGGAAACAATCAGTTCAAATCTGTGTTTACTGTTGATGAGGAAGAGGAGATGCCGGAGTTTAGGACAAGAACAAACACGATATTCAATGGGGATAAAGAAAAGATGTTTGATCGGTGTGAGATAGAAAACAAGTTAGAGAAATTGGATGGGACAAAATCCATGGGAAGAGACAATGTGTCACCAATGGTCCTAAAGAACTGTTCTGATGAATGGGCAAGGGTACTTCAAATTATTTACAAAAAATCATACAATGAGAGTATGGTGCCCAGTGAATGGGGTTTGTCTATCATTACACCGATCTTCAAAACAGGAGATAATTTAACGCGGAAAACTACAGACTGGCGTCTTTGACATCAGTGTGCTGTAAAATAATTGAAGGAATAATTAGAGATGAGATGATGAGATTTTTTTATGAGAATAATTTGATTTCGAAGCAACAACATGGGTTCGTATGGAAGAGAGCCTGTGTAACTAATTTATTGGAATGCCAGAATCCAGTAACAAAAAGTTTAATGGAGGGAAATTCAGTTGATGTGCTGTATACTGAATTTTCAAAAGCATCCGATAAAGTTTCACACAACAAATTAATTCATAAATTGAAAGCATATGGGGTACAGGGAAAGATGCTGAGTTGGGTGGAGGCCTTTCTAAGAGAAACAATGTGTTGTTTTGGGAGATGTGGAATCGGCCTGGGAAGTGGTTACCATTTCTGTAACATTGCTTGGGCCTTTTTTGTTTGTGGTTTATATAAACGACTTCCCGGAATGTCTGAATGATGAGTGTAAGATGTATGCGGACGACAATAAGGTAATCGCGGTTAACAAGTGTGGAGTAGAAAATAAGCTACAAGAGTACATAAATAAAACAGTCGAATGGTGTAGAGCTTGGTCGATGAGACTTAATGGGTTAAAGTACTAAGTGATGTATTTTGGTAAGGAAAATCCAAAAATAGGAGTACTTAATTGAGGAAAATGGAAGTAAAATGGTACTGAAAGAAACTGAGAAAGAAAAGGACTTGGGAGTATTCAAAACAAAAGATGGTAAATTTTCAGCGCAAGTGAAAGCTGAAGTGAATAGAGCGAGTTGGATATTGGGGAGATTGAGGAAGATTTTTAGATATTTCGACATAAATTTGTGCAAAAATTTGTATCTCACCTTTGTAAAAACACACTTAGAGTTCGCATCATCAATATGGAGCACTCTTTCAAAAAAGGAAATTAAAAAAATAGAAGGGGTTCAGAGGAGAGCAACAGGTATGGTTTTAGAATTAAGGAGCATGGAATATGAAGAAAGGTTGAAGAAGTTAGGATATACCGACTTGGTTACAAGGAGAAAGAGTGGTGACCTTATACAGCTATATAAAATAACACATGGATTAGAAGAGGTAGATCTGAGAATAAAAAAAGAGAAAAATAATAAAGGCAGGTCACACACACATCAGATCGTTGGAGATGGCTGTAAGGGGTCTAACATTAGAGCGAAATTCCTTCCTAATAGAACAGCAACTACTTGGAATTTACTATCTTCTAGTATAATTAATGCGAGTAATGTGAACAGCTTTAAAGCTAAACTGGATGCTCACGTGGCGTCCGGTGATCTGAGGAGATAGGTAAACCGAGTGTAGCCTTTGGCAGAACAGTAAAGAGCTGTTATGATGTAGCCTACATGAAAACCTATATCCACACAAGTACCTCTGTGCTATATTTACTACTACTACTACTACATTATGGTACACATACTTTGTTAAAAATCTTCACAAAACTAACCTCTAGACTATTATATCAGCATAGATGAAAATTAAAAACATCCACAACTCTATCTAATCAAGAAAAAGTTAACTAGTAAAACTGAAACAATGGAATAAACTTAGCAAGAAGTAGAATGCGACCATTATGAATCAGACGAGCAAACAATATTGTCTTATATTGAAGCCTCAGAATTGATTGCAAAGTTTGCGTAATTTTTCTATTCTAAACCAAATGATACTTCTGTTAAAGTTTCAAATCTTTATCAGATTGAGTCAAGCTTTCTAGATTTACCAAAAAATCTATCAAAAATCACGGACTTCAAAACTAACCCTATTAATTAATTTTCCTTATTTATCCTATTTTTTCATTTTTATTTATTTTAAATAATAAATCATTATTCTTTTTTTTTTCTTAAAGTTAAGTAGAAACTTTTTACGACCGCTGTTCGACTTCGACTTAACCTAGTTCACCTGAAAGCTAATTTTTTCATTTAAAATTCTCAATAAATAACTATTGGACTTCTATTAAAAATTAATTTTCTAGAATTAATATTCCCACAGCATAGTGTCAATTCAAACAAAAAGAAAGAATTCTCTTTGAAGAAAAATAAATTCTTTGTAAATCGATGCCATTCTTGAATTTTTTGAACCTTTCTTGAATAAAAAAGAACAAAAAAATCTTTATTTTTCTAAAATAAAAAAGGACATTTTCTAAATATGAATAAAATACTTTTTATTTTTAAAGTTTATTAAATAAAGAAGTAGGAGTTTATTTAGAATTAAATTGCTGGATCATGGAATTCTGCTCCTACAAACTGAAATCAATCAAATACATTTATTTTATAAAAGCATTCATTTTTATTATATTTTTTAAAAAAACCAAACCTATTAATTTTTATTTGTAAGAACGACTTATTTTAATTGAATTTCTAAATTTGTTTTGAAAACCTTATCAAAAAAATATTAAAATTAAAACAAAAATTATTTTAAATTTTTTTTCGTTGCTTATTTAAGCAGCAACTTGAGGAGGAAACTGCGAAAATTGGAATGGTTGTTGAGTTGGCTGTTGGGCTCCTGGTTGAGAATATTGGGTTGGAGCTGGAGCTTGCTGTTGTGGGTATGCATAGGCTTGTGGTTGAACTCCTGGCTGAGCATATTGAGTTGCAGCTGGAGCTTGTTGGGCATATTGACCAGGTTGAGCATATTGGGTTTGAGCTGGAACCTGTTGTTGAGGATAAGCAGCTTGTTGGGCATATTGACCAGGTTGAGCATATTGGGTTGGAGCTGGAGCTTGCTGTTGTGGGTATGCATAGGCTTGTGGTTGAACTCCTGGCTGAGCATATTGAGTTGCAGCTGGAGCTTGTTGGGCATATTGACCAGGTTGAGCATATTGGGTTTGAGCTGGAACTTGCTGCTGTGCGTATGGATAGGCCTGTGGTTGAGCTCCTGGCTGTTGAGCATATTGGGTTGCGGCTGGAGCTTGTTGCTGTGCACCAGCTTGAGGAAGTGGTGGAAGACCAGCTTGTTGTTGTTGATAAGCAGAAGCCAACTGTTCTGGAGAAAATTGATATTGCGGAGCACCTGGATTTGCGGCTTGTTGTTCTTTATAAGCCGCAGCTAACTGTTCTGGTGATACTTTAAATTCAGCTTGTCCACTTTGTTGTTCTTGGTAAGCAGCAGCTAATTGTTCAGGAGTAAACTGAATGGCATTTGGGTTTGTTTGTTGTTGTTCTCTAACTGCAGCCATTATTTGATCTGGAGTGAATTGACCCTGCTGGGCTGCTGCAACAGCTTGTTGAGCTGCCTGAGCTTGCATGAGGATTTGCTGAGGTGGTGCAGGTTGTTGTTGATAAGCAATAGCTTGTTGTGGCGGCATGACTGCTTGTTGCTGTTGATAAACAACAGCTTGTTGAGTTGGTACGACTGCTTGTTGCTGTTGATAAGCAGCAGCTAATTGCTCTGGTGTATAGAGTGTCTGCTGTTGTGGAGCCATAGTTGGTTGAACAGTTCTGGTTCGGGTTTGAGCTGATTGCTCAGCGTATTCATTTGGAACAGATTGGGTTCGTTTGCTTTCTTCATCAGAATCAGTTTCGTTAATTGTGACACTCTGATTTCCAGCAGGATTTGGTCTAACAGTTACTGTAACAGGAGGAAAATTTTTTGAGATAGGCTTGATTAAATATTTCTGAACATCGGGGTCTTTTTCAACTGTGCTCTGGGTTCTTTCCATTTTTTTGACCAAAAAATCTATATTACTAGTCACATTCATTACATTGTCTTTAAAGTTTATCTTGTAGACTGGCTTTTCTTCGCATCCATTGCCAGAAGAGTCTCCGGTAGGGCCAATTCTAATAACCAAAGGTTCGTCCTCAGACCCTCCTTGGGTAAAAGTTTTTTCAACAGAACTTTCTACGGGGCATCCGCAATCAGGATCTTTTGCAGTTTCAGCTGATGATTCATTAGGAGAACATCCTTTGGCTGTTCCATCAGCATTCAAGTAAACAACTGGAGCAACTTCATAAGCCGGCTCACGTGGAACACAAGGACGCGGCTTAGATGAAATTCTCAATGGTGCGCAGATTGATGATGGATCAACTGGACGTCCGTCTTTTACTCGAAAACAAACCGGTCTTTCCATTGATTTACCTTTGTTTGGCTTTTTGACTTTGATTCTGACTTGGACTGGTTCCTGGTTGTCTCGGAGAATCATTCCTTTTTAAAGTTTTGTTTATGATTTAAATTAATTTATTTTATAAATTTAATTACTTGGCTGTAAATAAGTATTTTCGTCCACTAAATGAATAAAATTTTATTTAAAATTTTTATTTTAAAACAAAAGTTACATTTTAAAACTGATTTTGTCAAACCTAATCTTTCTGAGTTCATTTTTTAGTTAGATTTTTAAAACCTTTGATAGATTGTAAAATTTTAAATAAATTGTAAAATTTATTGATGGTTGGTAGTAATTGACAAATGTGATATTTATATATGATCATCAGTGTTTATGCATCAAATATTTTTGCGCTTTAGATGACTTTGTGGCATGGAATAGTTTGTTTTTGTTTATAATGAAAATTAATTTTCGTTTTTAGTCAAAAAAAACGTGCTATCTAATTGAGTGGAAAAGCCGAGACTTGGTTGTTCCTTAGAAAAATCTTAACTTGTTTAGAGAATTTAGTAAAATTTAAGCATTACTAGATATATTTTGTGTTTACCATGTTTTTGTTTTAATTGATAGTTTTTAAACAATCACTAGGCGCTATTTGCTAAGATAATAATGGATTGAAAACTATCAACAAAAGAAAAAAATTGTTAATTTGCAGGAAGAAATATCAATCAAACCCATCATATTACTATCAAAAATTTGCTTAGGTATTTTTTAATAAATTTTACACAAACTTTGCTAGAATTAAAGACTTTTCAAACGATTAGACAAAGCGCGACGTATTTTAAATGCGTGGAAAATTTCAATTTTAATCGAGATTTGGCAACCTTTGAGCAACAATTGTCAAATATTTTATTGATAAAACTGCTTTGAAATAGTTTTAAAAATTATCAAAACCTATATAAATTTAATAAATGAGCTTGAGTTTTTTATTTGAAATTAAACATATTTTTTATAAATTTAAATAAATTTTCATTTAAAAAACCGTATTCATTTTTAATAAAATCAAATAAATATAATTAAGTGAAAAAAGTGTAAATATAATTAAAAATATGTAAAAATTACTATTCGATATATTCATTTGAATTGGAAAACAAATCACTAAGAAGAAAAAAAGATTAGGTATGAAGGTTTGAATTCGACTATCTAAAATTTGGATGCTTATTCGGGTTTTGATTTTTGTAAACTATTATCAAATTTTTTTTTAAAATTTTCAAAAAATTCGCCTGTTTTAAATAAAAAAAATTTATTCTTTAAATACCTTTTTTGAATCAAAATATTTCATTTTTTTATCTGAAGCCTCATAGAAAAGTAAAATGACTAATTGATAGTTTCTTTGTATAAATCAACTTTAAATTAAATTTTATTTAACAGAATTTTTCATATTTTTACACTTTTTAAATTTTTAAATGAAAAATACAATATTTCAATTTCTAATCATTTCTTTCATTCTGTCAAATCTATTTATTTTTATCTTTATCTGGCTTCAAACTCATATTTTGTATAAGATAGTAGGTCAAAGACTAAGGGCTTTGTTGGATTATTGTATTATTTATCTATTCTACATTAGATTATTAAGAGAAAATTTTCATGCTTTTCCAAAAATGTACGAAAGCTTTATTAAAAGACGAAAAAATACACCAATTATTGTTTAAAATATAAACAAATATTTAATATGCAAAAAAATATGAACTATGATGGATTTTGTTGCTATTGTATATTTATCTATTAATTTTAAATTGATTTTCATAACATTTAATTTAAATAGTTGATATAAAATGTTGATTTGATCATTGGAATTTACCGTTTATACACAAATTAACGTAAATTTTCAAAAGCCCAAAAAAGAACGATTTTTGCAATTTTTTTTAAATTGACTTTTTTCGTTTTATTTTTTTTTACGTAAAAATTAGCAAATTTTCGTCAAAAAATTAAAAATTAAATTAAATAGAATTTTTTGGGAAAAAAGATGGATCTAAAGCTTTTAAAAAATCCTTTACTTTCTTTTAATATTTCAAAATTATGTTGTTAAAAAGCAATTACAAAAAGCTTAAAAAACATCTCTTTATCACAAGTGGTTTGACCACCCAAAATCTTTTTCAAATACAATTTTTATTATTTTTTTTTGAATTGTCAGTTTCAGCTGACTTTTTTTTTATTTAAATATATTAAGATGACTGATAATATTTGGACATTTGTCAAAAATTTATGAAATTCTGAAAGGCTTGTTTTTAACATCTATAATTCAAATGTTTAAAATTAATATAAATTTAAACGATTTTGCATTCAAGATTAGTTGTTGACATCTAAAGCAATATTTTTCACAAATCCAAGATTTACTTTTATCTGATCAATGGTATCTACTTGCTTTACTATAAACAAAGTGATACCAAAATTTGCACTGTTCACACTCGATAGAATGTTCGTAGCAAATAATAGAGCAAATAGGACAAAAAAGATGGTTTTTTTGTCCTCAACAGAGTTTTTTATTGCTTTCCAACTTGTTTTATTTAAAAATATCTCTAACTTTTCAAAATTCAAATTAAGAAATCTTCTTAAACATTAATGATCATTTTTTTTTTATTAAAATAGACTTAGCTAAAATGCCCTCAATATCACCATGGAATTTTCCATTTCTAATTCTTTTAACAGAAATTCACAGTCATGGTCAATTTCTGAGTTTTAACTTTTTTTAGGCTCTACTGAATTTACTAAATGGCATTTTTTATCCCAGTTACTCCTGAATTTTTCGCTTTTCTCAAATTTGTTAGATTAGATATTTTATTTGCGATTTTAATTCCATTGATTGATTGTACAGCTAATATTTTACAACAATTACTTCTCTCTAAGCATGTAAATTTTCTGAGTTATTGTGTACTAGAATTGGATGCATAAATGACAGGATGGATACATAATATCCATTCATATTAAAAGTGGTATCGAAGTGAAAATATGTTCTGTATTCGGAATCAAAAGCTGTGGTTTGTGGAATATGCTGTTTTTGTGTCCTGTAAAAAATCTTCATTAAAACATATTATTCGAATGTCAGGAGCTGTTAAAATCAAATTAGGAAAGCCTAACGATATATGCATCAGGTGAAAATTAGCTATTTCATCAAATGTGAACCTTTTAAGTTTATTCACAGTCTTAAAATAATTTTATACTTTGATTTAAAAAAATTAGACAAGTTAGTTAAATAAAGTATATAGTGTAAGTTTTGGCATTGCTTCAAGTCTCTCGGTCCTTTTTTTTGTATACTTAATATGGTCCTATTATCGCTACTCTCTCTTCTATTTGACTTAAAATGGATAGCAATGAAATTTGATAACTTTCGGCACTATTTTTTTCGTTTTTCAATGTGGCCCTGATTAGTATTCTATCAAAATATTTGCATCTAGGTTTTTCTTGATCCTGATAATAATTATTATTATTATTATTATTTATTTCAAAAAAACGCCATTAAGGTGATAAAAGTAAAAATAAAAATCAAGCTAGAGAAAAAAAAAATTTGAAAAGTTAATTTCATTTTATTTTTATTGTTTTTTTTTTTAATAATTCGAATTTTGTTTTGTTTTTAATAATCTCAAATTATGCAAAAAAAAATTAAATAAAATGGGTGAGATGGGTGGTTACTTCAAAAGGCTTTGGTAAGTAACTCTAATATTTTTCTTCTTGTTTCTTCTGGGTACTCTTTGTTTAGGCAAAATTTTATCGATTCGACTATATTCCATTTTTTTTCTCATCTTTAATTTTTTTCTTTGAATCAGCATTTCAAGTGCAGCATTTTCATTGATATCTTCTATACTTCTTTTTTCATCGTCGAGTAGTTCATTGTATTCTACGATTAGAGAATTATTGTTTAGCTCTTTCCTAATTATCTCGGATTCTTCAATTATTTTATTGATTAATTTTCTGGTAAAGACGTTATATTCTAATTTTTTTGCAAATGCTACTTTTTTAAGTTTCAGCGTGTCTTTAGTTGGTACTATGTTTAATGCCTGCAAGAGGATAGTTGTTTTCGATCTTTTACTCAACCCTAATGACTTTTTAACGATTGTAGACTCAGTGCTTTTTATTTTCCTTAGGAGAGTCTGATTAATTTTTGTTGCCTCGCATCCGTAAGTTAAAATAGATCAACAATAAGATTTGTACAGTTGTGACTTAAATTTTTGAATATAAAATCATAAAAATGTATCGTTAGTAAAATCCCTTTAATGATCTCATTCATTAAATTCTAAAAATTTCGGGTATACTTGCCTTAAAATTCGAAGAAAATCGTAATTAATTGAATTTTTTTAAATTTACTTAAGATAACTTTAAAAATTAAAAAATTTAATTTCAAAATTTAATTAAATAAAAAAATCTGTTTTTAATTGCTTTTTCCATTTACAATTTCTCATATTTTATTCATATTTTTGTACTTTTTTAATATTTTTTAATTAATAAATTTTAGTATTTTTTGTCTAGATCATACATGTCGAAATTTAAGATACCTGTTCAAATTATAGATATCGTTTTAATTGTTGTCAAAAATTTACCTGTCGAATTGATGATGTCGAATTTATTTATGTCGAAAACAGGCATATTCGTAGAAAATTAATTAGAGAGTTTGATTACTAATTTATTTTAAGTTTTATTTTTTATTTTTTGAAAAACAATAGGTTTTAAGCTAATGAAATTCATTTTTTACATTCTAATGTAAATCTTAGTTTAAACGTAGAAATTACATAAATGTAAAATCTTACTTTGATGTAATATATTACACATATTTGACATCTTAGATATACCTTGGTATGAATTAAAACCAAGATAAATTTTTTGGTTTTTTTTTGACATATGTAGCTAACAGTGTATCAAATCGGGTCTATATAACCTGACTGTCCTTTTATTAATAAGTGTGAAAAATCTAAGTTGCACCAGCTAAAGTTTAAATGGTTTTGTTTCATTTAAATCATGTATCATTAATTTTATTGAAAAACTTGATCGGATTGAGAAATAATTTGAAATTGAAATTCTAACTTTAAAATATCTAAATAATGTTAATTCTTTAATTTAAAAAGTAAATATTGAAAAATTAATAAAAAATTATAAGCTTCTACTTAAAAATAGTCTCGAGATTTCTCTAAAATGGCAAAATTTAACAACCAGGGAAGTTACCTGGTTCCAAATGATTCATAAAAACTCTGAAACTAGAAAAACTTTTAAGGGTCTTACATTTTTGCTTTATTTCGCTAAAAAACCCATTCAAACAAGATAAATATCGATAAAAATTGATAATGCTGCAACCAAAAAGGTCCTGAATTAAATACCCCTTTCTTGTTCACCTAGATACACTGATATCTTGAGCTTTTTGTAGTCTTGCTTCATCAACTTTTTAATGTGTGCTAATTTAATACTTACAAAGTACCATTTATTATCAATCGTGAAATAATAATTTTTGGCTAACTTTTCCACATTGTGAAATTCACTTTTAGCTAATTTTTTCTATAAAAGGTGACAAATTTACAAATTTATTTAAGAGTCAATTTAAACCTTAAAAAGTATGTTTTTCGATCTGAATTTTTTTAAAGTATGCAGAACAGTTATTTAGGGGTGTTATTAAGTGAGACTGTTTGTTAAATTTTAAGAGTATGTTGAAACGTTTTTTGTATGTTCTGAAATAATTAACCCTTTATATATTATGAAAATTGGTCAAAAATATCGAGTCCATCAAGACCTAATTAATAAAAAAAGAAAAAAATATTTTTATGTAGTAAAAATTTTTTCTACTAATATAAAAATAAATTCATTGGAAAATTTTTATCATTTTTTATTTGATTTAAAAAAATTAAACATAAGCATTTTTTGGCATCGTTGGTACTACTGTTGGATCCATTCCAGCTTGTTTCATTTTGACTGCGATTTCGCACAAGTAATCATAACATTCACACATTGACTTAGCCGATTGCCAAGTAGGACCCCACACATAAATTCCATGTCTTCTAACTAAAACAGCACATGAATCAGGATAGTCTTCCATAGCTCTTGCCATTCGATCCTAGAAACTAAATAAAAAAAATTTTTGTTAATTAAGATTACATCATTACCTTCAAATCTTCTTCAAATGGAGTATTTTCAACAATCGGTATAACAAGCTCTTCATCATATCTATAATACCCTCCTAGCATTAAGTTTTAAGAAAATTTATTTTTAAATTTAAAGATTTTTGAGTACCCGTTGTGCATTTTCTAATTCCTTTTATCATTTCTTGATGGGTTATTCGAAAAGTTGTCCCAGGATACAAGAGCGTTGCCATTACACAATTTTTAGAATGGGTATGAATAACAGCTCCAGCATTTCTCATCAAATAAGCATTCATGAACAAAGGAGTACATTGACTTGGTTTGTATTTTTTTTCAGCAGGTGGTTCATAAATTAGCTCTCCGCTCATTCTTTGGACATATAAGTCTTCAGGCTGAATAAAATAATCAATTTTTTTATCTAAAAATTGTCCTAATTTCTAAAATCACTTGGACACGTTCTTTGTGTACTCCAGAAGGTGCTATGTAAATATCATCACTTTAATTTAAACAAGATAAAAATGGGTTGACCTAGATAAGGTCAAGTTTACTTGTGCTTTATAGTAATTCCACCACCGGTGCCAGTTACCTAGAATGCTTAACTTTAAAAATTATATTGAAAAAAATTAAATTGATTATTACCCAATCGAGAGAATAAAATAGACGTAAAAGTTCTGGGATCAAATTTCGCGGGTGTTCCTGAATAAAAGAAATTATTCTTACTTTTTTTTAATTGAAAAAATAATAATCTACTTTATCATTTAATTGATTATCAGATGCATTTGTTAAAGGCATTCCAAAATAACGATTCAGATCTAAATTTTTGATAATAGAAATTCAAAAATTTAATCATAAATAAATTTTTGTAATAATGTAATTTAAAAAACTTGACTTATTTGAAAATATTTACCAAGCATTTTGATTACTATTTAAAAAATTCTTATCAGATTGGTTTAAATTGGTAAAAGTTTCAAGTATTTTAATTCAATAAAGTATAAACTTGAACAAATATACTGATTTTAAAAGATCTATAAATTAACTCTAATCTAAACCAACTTAACACTAAAAAAAGCTTCTTTGGAAAATTTTTATGTTTTTATCCATATCATTGACTGTATTCTTGAATATTTATTTAATTTAAAACATATTTTATAAAGATACTAGATAAATTGAAATATTTTAAAAGAATGTTTTTTGGAAGTATATGAAAATAAAATCTTAATTTTATAAAAATATTTTATTTTATTTTTTTACCTTGTTTAATCCATGATGAGCATAAGGTCATTACGGTTGATTTCCATTGAAGTCGATCATTCATCTTTACCCTTGCTTCTCCGCATGTCAGCTCTTTCGTGATTGTTGACCTCCATGTTACTGCTGGTCGTCCTACCTTACGTGGTCCTTGAGGCGTCCATTGAAGGGCTCTTTTTAGTATCCATGTTTCTTTCATTCTAAGTACATGTCCAAGCCGTCGCAGTTTTTGATTCTTTATTCACTGACTTAATGGCTCTAAATTTGTTCTTGAACACAGGTCAGCATTTGAAAATGTCTCAGGCCAGTGTATCCCGAGGATCCTCAGCAAGCTTCCACCGTGAAAGGTGTTCAGGCTTTTCCTGTTAGATTCACATATTCCAAAAAATTCGCTTCCGTACACCAGCGTTGTTTTTCCTACAGTGTTTTGTTTTTTGGTGTAGCTCGTTGATTTCGATGCTGGTTGGAGTCTAGCAAAGGCACTCTTTGCTTTAGCAAATCTATTCTTAATGCCTCTAAGTGTTCCCATCGCTGATGGTGCTTCCTAAGTATTCGCTTACACACTCGATTCGTGTACTATCGATGGTGATCAGGGTATCCAATTTTGTGTTGATGCACATAACTTTCGTTTTGATACCATTAATTTCGAGTCCGGTTAGTTTGGAGTTATTCGCCAAATCTTGTGTTCTCATATGCATAAGTGCTTGTGTATTGGATATTAGCACCAGATTGTCTGCAAAGTCTAAGTCTCCAAGCTTTGCTGTTAATCCTCAAACGTACATTTCTTTTCTTCATGACATAATCAGTACTAGGAATGATGTCGGAGAGAGAACGCACCAGGATTTTTTTTAAGTCACAAGTCTTGAATCAAGTCAAGTCAATGAATTAAATTTAGAAAAAAAAAGTCCGAACAACATGAATATTTTGCCGTTCTAGATAGTAAATGCGGCGGCCAAATGTTTCTTTTACCGTTCCAGGAAATTTTTCTGGCGGCCTAGTTAAAGTCACAAAATTAAAGTCCAAGTCATAACATTGACTTAAAAACAAGTATGGAACGCACCCTTGTCTGAATCCTGTACACACTTTGAAGCTCTCAAATTGTATTCTTTCTGGAATCATGGTACACTCGAATTTCTCATAGAAGAGTTTTATCAAGTTAATTGTCTTCTGTGGCAATAAAAAAAATCAATGCAAATTTGAAGAGCCTGTCAGCATTAAAGATATTACCTAATCGCTTAAAAGATTGAAAGAGGAGGCAGCTTCGTGACCTGACCAAATTCATAACCTTATGTTAAAAAATTTACCCCGAAATATTCTAAAAGACATTATTTATCTTTTAAAGTTAAGCCTAAGAGAAAGTAAAATTCCTAAACCATGGAAATCTGCTAACATTACTATGATAACTAAAAAGCGTTGTTTAACACAAGATCCAGCTACATATAATCAGTATGACAAGCTGTCTAGGTAGATTTTGAATCGCATAGTCTACTCGAAATTATATAGTTATTTAGAAAAAAACTCAATTCAAGAACAATCAGGTTTTAGAAAAAATCATCGAAACCCTAATAATTTTTTCCTTCTTGTTCAAAAAATTATAGAATCAATTGATAGAAAGGAAAAGGTTTGTTACCTATTTTTTGATATCTCCAAAGCGTTTGATAGGGTTTGATATAATGGTCTTATTTATAAACTAATAAAAAACCTTCTACTTTACCTAATACATTGGATTAAATCATTCTTAGACTCAAGTTCATTTAAGGTAAATGTAAATGGTCATATAAGTGATGCATACTTTTATACCGCAGGTTTTCGTCAAGGTTCAGTATTAGTTTTTTATCAATGATATACCTAAAAGAGATAAAATAAGTTCTTAGTTATAAAATTTGATTCAAAATTAACCTTTACCCAATGGTTGATGAAATGAAATGATAACGTTGTAGTTCAGGGTTAAACTTGAACTTAAAAAATGGGGTCTAAACCATTACACACTAGAAAATCTATATAAATTCTTAATCGAATCTATAATTTATTACTTTTTTCCGTGTCTGAATTCATTCTTCGAGAAAAACATTAAAAAAATTCAAGTCTTAGCAAACCCAACAGTTCGTTCTATACTTAAATTAAATATGATGCTGCTTTCAATTAAGTGTATCATTAGGCCCCTAATAAACTTAAACTCTTAACTGTCTCGAATAGAATTTATGAATTCAGCGAAAGATATTTAGTGGAAGGACTCGGTAAGTACTCTTACAATTTATCTATTTTAATTGTATTTTATATTATTGTTTAACTTATTTTACTTTTATTTAATTTAATTTTTCTTGATTTTTTTTAATCTGCTCGGCAAAAATAAACAAATAAATAAATAATGATATCCAAAATGATGTGAATCAAATAAAAACTAGTTTTGCTGAAACTAATTTAATATTGGAAAGAAAGTGTCAACGACAATTAGCAAAAGATGAATTTATTTTGAGACAGAAAAACTTAAATTTACCAATAAGTAGTCTTATTTTTGGACAAACTAATGGATTAGGTAAAAATGTTTCTTTGAAAAAAAATGTTTAATTTTTTTGGATTATTATTGAATTTTTTTTAAATTAATTTTAAAAATAATTTTAAATTTAGTAATAATAATATTAATAATAAACTTAGCTCTAATTGAAACACTTCTTATCCGATTTCAAAAGAAGGTCTTGCACCATTCGGACGTGCCCTGGGGTCACCCCCTAAATTATTTATTAAATTAAAAATTATATTAATAAAATAAGCTACAACAGGCATTAATAGCAGAACAAGTACTAAGAGTAGAGCAAGACTAAGAGTTAACTATGGTAGCTAAAACGAGTTACAAAACATAAGATTAATAAACTAGATTAATTGGACTTGGTCTGACGCTAAAAAATCATCCAGCTTCTTTTTGAAATTGTCTTTTGATGTTGCTGCCAATACGTCAGGTGTAAATCTATTCCAGTTATCAGCTCGATTTAAAATGAAATGCTCTCTGTGACTTATCTTTGTGTATTGCTTTACCAGTCCAAGCTTTTGAGCACGAATGTTACCAGCAGGGCCGTTTGAAAACAATTAACAAATTCGTTTACTCGTATTATGCCTGTCAACTAATCTTGAAATATTTGATAAGATCACCTCTTTTTCTCCCCACTTTTAGGGTGGCAAGTCTTGGTTTTTTAAGCTTTTTTCATAAGTGAGGTGGACTTGATAAGCTTCGTTGCCCTCGTCTGAACTTTTTCCAAATTGCTGATGTCCTTGTTTGTAAAATGCACCTGGCTGCGATCGCGTATTCCAGGTGAGGTCTTACAAACGCAACATACAGTTTCTTAAACGTGTTTACTGTTTACTGTCTGTTAGAAGGATCTAGCACTGAACCCTGAGGGACTCCACTAAGAACGTCAAATGAGTCAGAGACAGAATCAACCATAACAACTCTCTGTCTGCGGCCACTCAAAAAGTTATTGATCCAACTGACTAATCTTAAATCAAGTCCAATAGGTATCAACTTTTTGATCAGCAGTCTAACGTCTCCAGTAGATTAGCAAGACAAGACTTATTTGTCACAAATCCTATCATTCGCTATGAGGCCAAAACTGACTAGATGATCCATCATTGAGTCCCTCACAATGCGTTACATTAACTTACTACAGTGATTTACGGTTAACTCGACCTCGTCGGGAATTGAAAAAAAGTCCGAGTTAACCGTCAGTCCGAGTAAACCGTAACAAAGAAAAAAAAAAACAGGCAAAATTTTTTTTAAGTCTATTTCAATGGAATAAAGAAAAACTATGAAAATCGATAAAAAAAAAATTGGAAAAATATAATTTATTAAAAAAATTAAGTAATCTTCATTTGTTTTTTTTGCAGTTATCTTGAGATTTCTTTCCATTTCTTCCAAATTATCTAAAAACTTTTTACAAAACTACTACTACTACTACAATCTTCATCTTTTGGTTGAAGTATGAACGCATTTTAAAAATATAATCATTTCCTTTCTTGTTGGAATATTTTTCGTATCGGCTATAAAATCTGTCATTTGGAACTATCCCGCGAGTTTGTTTGCTCTTTCCATTAAATTCGTTCCATTGATTGCAACTTTTCGAGATCTTGCCTCTTTGAACTAGTCTAAATTTTTTTTCAAAAATTCTTCAATATTATTTCTAAATAGAGATGAGTAAACCGTAAATATTTGTTAATTAACGGCGCACTTAGTGCCCATTAAAATGGTCAATACCTCAAAAAAATGGAATGGAATTAAAAAATGCCATACTTAAAAATTGAAAGCAGATAATATCTGCATAATTATTTTATATAAAAAACTTCAATTAATTAGTATTAAATCTGGTTTATATTAAAATTACTAGCTTGACGCTTCAACGGTGCATTAATTTTTTTCAATCTAAAAATCAACAAATGAAAAATAGTCAATGAATTTCAAGAAGAGAGAATATTTTTAAAATAAAAATAAGGACATTCAAAAGACAACAAAAATTATTTTATTAAATAAAACTGAAAAAAAATATCTACTTAGATGTATCGCTTTTAGTCTTATCTTTCCGCTCCTCTCAAACTTTTAACTTTAATATCATACTTGTCTCAAGAATTAATTTACATGAATATTAACAAGCTAATGCTCAAATCTGTAAAGTCTGATAATAATTAAGAATTTTTAATAGTAAATAAGGTTTGATAACCAAAAAAATTAATTTCACATTGAGTCTAAAATTTAACATTTAGCAAGTTTAGTTTTTATACTGAAACAAATTGGCTTAAATTAAAAGATATATAAGTTATTTACATTTAGCAGTATTATAAAAGTATTTACTGAGGGAATAATTTAATAAAACAAAAAAGCTTAAAAAAAAATTACGAACAAAACTATTGCCTAAAATTTCACTCTTTCGGGAAATCTGACATTTCTAAAATAATTTATTCAAAAAAGATTTTTTAAAGAAAATTTAAAGAAACTGCAATAAATCTGTATAAAAAATTAAGCATTTTTTAAAAAATTAAGAGTAAAAGTAAAGATTTTTTATCTCTAGTATATCTCTATTTTTTCTTCAAAATTGGTCATATTAAAAAAAAAAAAAAAAATAAATAAAAGAAATTTTGAATAATATTTAACCAAACTAGTTTAATTAAAATTTTTTACAATAATTATTTAGTATGATTTCAAATATTTGTCTATAATCTCTTTAAAACTGTTTATCTCATTTATTCTTTTTTAATATTTTTTTTAACATCGCCTTAAAGGCATTCACTGAAATAAATAATAATAACAATAATAATAATAATAATAATAATTAATGAAATTTTTTAAAGAATCTCTAAAAACAACAAAAATTCTCTAAAATTTTTTTGACCGGGTATTTCTTTGAGCTGAATCTTTTTGAAAAATTATAAATTTTGAAAAACAATAGCTTATTTTAACCTCTTCAAGATTAATGCAAGAAGAAAAATCTATAAATTTAAAAAAAGTCAATCAAATAATGAGTTCAAATTGAAAATAACCTTTACTGACCTTAATAAATAATTAATTATTTTGCTAAAGTTTGGGTTGTAGTATAATTAAGTTGGCTGAATAAGGAATTCATCATTAGAAATTTCTAATCAATCTTTTAAATTTTAGACTAAGGTCTTTTAGATGAATCAGAATATAAATAAATTATAAAAATAGGTTTATTTTAAGTTTATCATAAGAAAAATCATAAATTTCACAAGATTCTAATTATGAAATTAAAAATGAATTTACCTAATTTAAATGACATTAAAATAATAAATTTGTGCAACTACTTAAAAATTATAATGAACGAAAAAGTTGCACCTGACTTTCTTCCCGTTTTTTCGGCATCCAGACTTGGTCCACTATGTGGAAATGTCAGCGAATCTACGAAATTTCGATTTCTCAAAGAATTCAAGCCTTTTTCGGACTTAATTCCAAAATCGGCTAAAAGAAATCACAATTTCCAGCTATCATCAAACGAAAAAAGCCAAATTAAAAGCTTCATGGACATTAACATCGATAGCGAAAATTTAAGATTCAATGATCAGGAAGTAATGAACAATTTTAAAATAGATGCCATTTCTATTTTAAATTCAGAAATTATTGAAGATAATTTATTAGACTCAAATGCCGAGGAGTATTTTACTGCGGAAAGTGATGAGGAAAGCTTCATTAGAGCAAATGATAAAAAACGAAACGAATTTACAGCAATAAAATCGCTAAATGCTTTGAGATATATTAGCACCTCAAGAGGAAACAAATTGGAAAATTCTATCTTGGAAAGAATCAATGAAGAAAAAAATATGAATTTTACCAGGAATAAAACAAAAAAATACAAAAATTTTAGTTTTTTCAAAATTGTAGGAATTATTGACGGCATCAGTGCTGAACACAGGTGTGTTTTGGAAATAAAAACAAGAAGTAAATTTTCCGAGTATAAAGATACGATCACAAAAAGCGAAAAAATACAAGCATTGGTCTATATGAATATGCACGAATGTGATAAGTGTTTATTTGTAGAATGTGGACCGAATGGACAGATTAAACAAACGATGATCGACTATGATGATTTTAGATTTCAAAATGAGGTGATTAAAAGTCTTGAGGAATTTTGCTATTTTGCTCAAAATTTAACACAAGATGAATTGGAAAATTTGATTAAAAAATATTCGGTCATGAAACTTTGAGCACTTAGATTAATTTTATTTTAGAAAAAATTTCGAAAAAAATTATTTTGTAAAATTTTAAAGAATACAATTATAATAATAAATTTTAGATTTTCTAACAATTAGTTTTAAAAAATGTAAATAAGAATAAGTAGCAAAAAACACTAACTAATACTGATTTCCAGCTCATAATTTTTTTTTAATTTAATGTCTTTAATTTCAATCAAATTTTTATCCTTCATTATTTTTTTTAAACCCTAATTGAATTTTAGTGATTATTCTTTTATTTAGAAAATGTTAAATTATTAATGTTTTTTTTTTTAAATCTCATAATAATAAAAAATTTCAATAAAATTATTAATAAAAAGAGAAAATTTTTATAATTTTTTAAAAGATTTTAAAAATGTCAAATCAATGCTATTCAACTGTTTCTCTTTATACATTTGATAATCTAAGACCTCATCACTGTGGTTATTGTGATACCAAAGGAAGCGTTTCTGTCGGTAAAAATAAAAAATGATTAAAAAATTTTGAAATTTAAGTTTTAATTTAAGGAATGACAGCCGAAAAGATGACAATCCAGGATTACCAAAGTTTGATAGATAGAGGCTGGAGAAGGTCCTTTGGAAAACATAAAATTAAAAGTCCCATCTTTTTGTTTAATATTTTAATTTCAGAAGTGGAACATATTTGTATAAACCTAAAATGGACCGCACTTGCTGTCCTCTGTACACAATAAAGTATATAAATACAAAAAGTTTTCTTCTAATTTTGATAATTTAGCTATTTTATCAAATTTTTAAGATGCGATTCGAAAAAATTTCAATTGAGAAAATCACAAAAAAATTCTCTAAAATTGATTAAAAATTTTTTGGAACATAACAAGCGAAAAACTTGTACAAAAAATAGTGAATTGACGCATCAAGGTAGTAACCCATCAAAATTTTCAAATGAAAATATCCAAAACCGAATAAATCAAACTGAGAATACTAATGCAAAGAAAATTATGGATTTTTTCCTAAAATCTAACGGTAAGTTGATCAAAAATTATTTTATTTGAATTAAATTTATTGATAATTCAAAAAAAATGCTTTGTTTTAAAAATCAAAAAAATCAATTAATTTTAAGTAAATTTGACTGAATTCGAAACAAGTACACCAGAAGAAGTTTTCGGAGTAAAAAAATTAAAAGCTAAACATGTTCGCTTGTACAAAAAACTTTTGAAATTAAAAAAAGAAGATCGAATAAAAAACCAATTAGGTAAATAAATTAGGAAAAAAAAATTTTTTGTAATTTTTTATTAATTTTAACTAAGATATTTTGAATAATTTAAAAAGAAAACCAGTGCAGCATGAACAGGATTCAATTGAAAAACATTTGTCCTTTTCGAGCAGTGTACAGAACAAACTAGAACTAAGACTTGTTCGCTCATTTCCACCATCTAAAGAATTCAAAGAATCGCTAGATGAAGAACATAAAGTTTATACCAAATATCAAACTACAATTCATCGAGATAAACCAAGCGAATGTTCGATGTCTCAATTTAAAAGGTTTTTATGCGATTCACCATTATTGGCTGATAGCTATAAAGGACCACTGAACAATTTAGAATTGAGTAAACTTTCGAAAGATAAAAACTTCCAAAATGACATTGCAGGCGAAGTAAGCTCCATAGGATATGGTTCTTTTCACCAGCAGTACATTTTAAATGGAAAAATCATCGGCGTTGGTGTAATAGATATTTTAAACAATTGTGTTTCCTCGGTTTATTTTTTTTATGATCCAGATTACCATTTTTTGAACTTGGGAACTTACTCAGCCCTGAGGTATTAGAAAAATGAATTCAATTTTATTTTAATTTATTGTATTAAGGGAGATAGCTTTTGTTAGACAAATCAATAAATTAGACAATGATATTAAGTGGTATTATCTGGGTTTTTATGTTCATACGTGCATCAAAATGAGATATAAAGTAAATTTTTGCAGAAATTTATGAAATTCTTTTTGTTAATTTTTTTTAAGGCATTTTACTATCCATCTTATTTGTTGTGTCCTGAAGTTTATACATGGCATCCGATAGAAGAATGTATTAAAATATTGAACATAAGTAAATACAGCAGATTTGCACCTAGAGAAAAAAGCAATCATACAATTACAGAAGATCAGGATCGAATTGAGAATGTGGACAATGTGAAGATAAAATTTTCTGTACGAGATCACTCGAAAATTATAAATTTTCAAGAATTTTGCAATTTCTTAAATCCTAATTATATTCCGGAATTTACTAATTTAGTTCTGAATTATTGCAAGCTTTTTGGCAAAGCAGTTTCCCACAGAATTGTGATTAATTTTGATTAATTTTTTTAACAAAATAAATTATTTAGAATTTAGAATTTTTTTAATAAAGTGAACTTAATGACTTTTTTCCAAAAAAATTTATTGAAAATAAGCATAGACTGAAATATATCAGAAAATATTGGCTGATCATGGAGGATAAATGATGCATGATAAAAAATACACTTCCGAAATCTATTTTTTATCAGGCTTTAAAATCTTGCAGTTGTTCGCAAGCATTTAATCAAAATTCCAGCCATTATAAACCCATCGAATTAAGTTAAAAAAATTAAAATAGTAAAAAGTAAAAATCGTTCGAAGTAAAATTTGGTTAACATAAAAAGGACCAAAAATATTCAATTTTTTTTTTTAATTTTGTACCCGCAATTTAATTTTTTTGAAAATAAAAAATAACAATAATAATAATAATATATATAAGCTACAGCAAGACTAGCTTGCGGAGATGACCTACTAGGAGGTCACCTATGGTAGCTCCTTGCACATAACACATAGAAAGTACTGGAAAAAGAAATCCTGTTTAAAATTTTTAGGTCAAAGTAAAAGTAAAGATTAGAAAAAGCTGTAAGAGAAAAATTTTATAAATTAATAAATAAATTTTAAAAGCTAAGATTTTAGTATTAAGAGTCGTGATTAAAAGTAAATAATTAGTTTAAATATTTTTTTATTTTCCGAAAGTTAAATTGCGGGTACAAAATTTAAAAAAAAATTACAATACTTTTATTTTTTAATTTTCGATTCCGAGACAAAAAATAAAATTTTAAATAAAAAAATCAACTGATTTGAGGCAGCTTGAAGTTCATGATCATGATCATAAGATCAGAATTTCAATAAAAATTTTTATAAGCTTTTAATTTTAGGTTTTTTATATAAACATTAGATGTTTAAACTCTAAAAAAAAATTTTGATTTCATTCTGATTGATTATTCGGAAATATTTAATTCAAAACTTTGAAGACAGTTAAAAAATCAACAAAAAGACGTCAAGTTTTAGAGAAAAATTCATATAACTTATAAAAATAATTTGTGGCTCTAGCAAACAATATAAATTCAAATTATAAATATAGATTAAAGTGAAACACAAATGAAATTTAAAATTTGCAATATATCAAATACTGATAAGTATTAAATTTTTAGTTTTATTTAAAACTTGAAATTCTAATTTGATTAGTGAATCAAATTTTTAAAATTTTTTTTCTCATTAAAATGAAACGATCATAATATAAAATTTTAGTTAATTAAGTACCTGGGCAAAAATATTAAAAAGTTTAGACTTCTAAAGCCTAGATCAACCGAAACATGAAACAGATAATAATGATGGCTTTAAACAGGCAGAATTAATCAATTTGTGTACATGGACACTCTGGAAAATAACAAATTGATATTTTTTGATCAGAGTCAAGACTGGATTTTTCAGCAGGATGCCGTTAATGCACATACTGCTCATTCCGTTCGAGATTGATTTCAAGAAAAAAAAATAACAGTTCTCCCCTGGTGCCCAAGATCACCTGATCTCAATCCAATAGAGAATTTATGGTCATATATTGAGCACAAAATGGTCAATACAAAAATTACGTCAGTAGAGCATTAAAAAAGCGTTCTTTTTGATGAATGGTTGAAAGTTCCTAGTGAAGTAGTAAAAGACATGTTTGAATCTATGCCAAAACGTGTCGCTGAGTGTATTAAAGCTAAGGGTGGAATTTTAAATGTTAAAAAATAAATGTTCTAAATTTTGTAAAATTCACACTGGGTAATTTTCAATAAGTTTTATGCTCTGAAATAGAGTATCTAGGAGTTGATATTCTAGAAAACCTGGATTTTGATAGTACTATAATCAATGAATTCTAAAAAGTGCAGCAAGCTTTCTTTTCTCTTTCTTAACTTGGATTTAAAAACTTTAAAATATCTCCATTTTTAGAATCGTTTATTTAAAAAACTTTTGTTCACAAAATTTACCTATGGTTTTGGAACAGTTACATTGAATCCAAATCTAAAGAGTATCTAAATGTGGCACAAAATAACTTGTTAAGACAAATGATAGGGCTTAAAGACGGGTGGCATATATCACATATTCTAAGGTGTTTAATTTTGAAAAGTTTTATTTAAAATCAAAACTCTCATTAATTGGGAAATTAAAATGCAATCAATTGGCCTTTGAGATCCTTAATGATCTCACTATTAGTCCAAGTTTGGGTGAATCAAAATTTAAGTCATTTGACCAAAATATAAAAACTTTGGAAGATCTTTTTAACCTTAATATTTTTAACATACAATACTTCAATAATAAACTGTTTTTGCGAAATTTTCCGTGATTTTACGTAAATTTTAGTAAATAGGGCCAAAAAAAACTGAAAAATGGCGATTTTTAGGAATTTTTTTCTTTTTTTTTTTAGAAAATTAAATTGAAAATTGAAAAAAAAATTACGAAATTTTACGTAATTTTACGTAAATTTTTATTATAAAAAACGAGAAAAAAAAATCACCAGATATTAACCCAATTGAATTGTTATTATATGAGCTAAAAGTTTTTGTAAGAAAAAAAATGGTCTTATCCGTAAAATTACGTAAAACAGTTTATCATAGTAATACTGTAAATATGAAGTCTGGAGAGCTATAAAAGAATCCAAAGTCACAGTTCATTACTTAAGATTTGCTAACCGATTCAATCAATTTATGTCTTTCTAACATAAATGATAAAAATTATTTCTTTCTCCTATTAGAGCTTACTAAATTATTCGAAGCAGTATGATATTATGTAATTCTTTTTACTTTATTTTTTCATAGTTTTTTATCAGAGTTGTTTTTAAGTCACAAGTCTTTTTTTTTGAGTCAAGTCAATGACTTAAAAAATTTTTTTTTTAGTCAAGTTTAGTCAAGTGAACTAATTATCTGATTTTTAAACTAAAAAATAAATATGATTTTTTATTTTAATCCAAAAAAAGTTTAGTTTTAAAATCAGAAAATTAGTTGACTCGACTAAACTTCACTAAAAAAATGAAAAAAATTTTTAAGACATTGACTTTGACTTAAAAAAAAAAAATTAAGTCAAGTCATTAACTTAAGTCTTTTTTCTTTTTCCTTTTTTATATGTGTAAAAATTTTTATATAATACTTCTCCTTTTGGAGGTTAATTTTCATCAAATAAATAAATAATTAAAATTTTAGATCAGTTTATTCTAGCCCAAAAAACTTATTAATAACTACCAATTGAGATGTCATAATTGAGTTGCTTTTCATCCTCTAAAACAATGTTAGGAACTCGTTTAAAACAGTCTTGGTAAATCGTGAATTTTAAAAACTTCTGCTTGACTTAAAAATTTTATTCAAAAATAGTGTGACATAAAACTAAAAAAAATAGATAATTTTTTTAAAATAAAAAATAATTTATCTAAAATTAAATTTAAAGCTGCTAATAATATTTGATTCAAAATTTTTGATGTTAATCTATTTCGATTTTTAACTGAGTTATCTGATTTTGCAAATCTCGAATTGAACTAACTTTTTTGCTCAACATTTCTTCCATTTGATTCAAATATTCTTTAAAATCCATTTTTCTATCTTTTAAACTGATTATTAAATTCATTTCTCTTTCACATGCCTGACTCAAATCTGTCAATTGATTTTGATGATTTGTTATCAATTGTTTCCTGTTCGAAAAAAAATTACTTAAATTTCTTAATAAAACATAGAATACTTGTCTGGCTTATCCAATTTTTGGCATTTTTCATTTTGATTCGGCTCAATTTGCTGATTGTCAGCACATGACCAATTTTTACACCTTTCTGACTCTTGTGACGGTACACGCCAAATTTTGCTGCTCGAAGTTTTGAGCCTAGGTGACAAATTTTCAGTCTCACTTTTGCATAAAGCTTGTCTCAAGGAAAAAGACGACTCGAAAGAAGATGACGATGAGCTCAGTCTGATCGGTATCGGGTTCAACACCTGAGTCCTTGGAGTAATCACGGGCTCCTTTTCCTTATCCTGTCCAATTGGTGAAAATTCACATTTTTTTATGGGACTGTCAAATTTGGTTTCCAAAGACTTGAAAGATTTCGAAAATAAACTACTTCCTTTATACATAGATTTCTCGAAGGCATCATTATCAGAAAATAATGTGTCATTCTGTTTTTCTTTTTCAGCCGCAGAACTATTAAAATTCTCCGCTTGACTTTCAATAAACTTTTTCTCCAAATCATCTTCTGCGTCAGCGAATTTAAAATTTCTCCTAAAATTTAAATTCCCAAAGTTTTCCTGCTGTTTTTCAAGGTACTTTCTTTTTTGTAAAAATTCCGAATAGACATCCTTGCTGAACGAGCTTACCTTTTCTTCCTTCAACGAATCTGTCGAGTCCGTAGAGTTTTTGCGAACAGGCTCCGGGTTATCGGAGCCAGCATCTTTGATCTCGTTTCTCAAATTGGTCAATTTGCTCTCCAAATTCCTTATGTAAGTCCTCAGCTGATTTTGTGAGTCAAGTGCATTTTTCAGATGCTCGCTGGTCTCACTGTATTTCTTGAAGCTAAAAGCCGAATTATCATTCAAATCAGAAGAATCATTTTGGAAAGATTCGTCTCCTGAGGCCAAATATTTTTTTGCTTCCAACATTTCTCGCTGCTTTTTTCTCAGCAAGTTAAGTCTTTCTTCGTTCACGGTTATTTCTGCTTTGTTCAATTCAGGCTTAGGTGGCACCGTATAAATATCCTGAATTCGCTGCTCATTTTTCATTTTTTTCCTCGATTCAAATGATTTATTCAATTCATCACTTTCTACTCCGGATTCATCGTCATCATTCTTATGCTCTTCAGTCGAATCATCAGCTCTATTTCCTTTATCTCTCGTGCCACTATTAAAATAAATTTTACTATTTAAATAATCATTTTGAGAATTTATTGAATAATAATTTATTTCATTCTGATTATTGTTTTTTTCAAAATATCGTTCAGCTAATTCAGTACTTTTTGGCATGTGCTTAAGCTTGTGGCCTTTAATAGGGGTGTCATGAACAAACAGCAGTTCCTCGGCAGGTCCATAGTCTGAGTTGTTTTTAACCACTGATTTGATGGGGGTAGAAGAACAGTTTATTTTGGATGGATGAAACAGTGCACTTGTTTTGGCTCCAGTGCTTGTGGAGCTTTTGGTTAATGGTTTGGAGCGAAGTATGTTGATAGGTGTTTGATTTGCCGGGGTAGTTGCACTAGAACTCTTAATTGCATTATTAATCAAATAATTGTGTGGCTTTTTTTCAGAATTTCTTGGAGTTTTGTTGACGTGTTCGGCTAATTTTTTGTTATTACAAGACACACTTTTTGATCTAATTCTGGCCATTAGATTAGTCGAAATTTCAGGTATCTTCTTTTTTAAATCTTCGTTTTTATGCGGTAGACTGTTTGCTTTTTGTTTGTGCTGGTCTAAATTTTTGCGAATATTTTTACAAATAGTTGAAGTGCTTTTGGAAACTAGTTCTTGTTTTTTCCGATTTCTGAGTGCCATTTGACGAACTCTATTGGCGTACTGTAAAGTGTTTAATGAACATGGTACACAATCGTCTGTTGGTGAAACAGTAGCTATCAATATTGTATTACCTGTACCTACAAAGCAATCTCGTAGGACTCGGGTCAATTTGCTTTGTCTGAAGGGAGCATATGCTCGGTACTGATCAATGCATCTGATACATTCTTTTAGCTAAAAAATAAAATTTTCTGCTATATTTTTGTTTGATTAAATTTATTTTAAGAGAAATTTTTTGTTTAATTTTTAAAATTAAAATTGATCGCAGATAGAGACAAAATTTAAATAAGATTTATTTTGAATATGTTTAATCAGAAAAATTTTAGCCTTAAATCAGGCTTCAAATGTGACATTAATTTTGAGTCTAATGACCTCTGTAAGGCTCCACTAATCTTAATTTCTCAAAGTACAATTTTAGTATTAATTTTAAAAAAATACTCAATATCTGATAGTCAATTTTACCTTGAAATTTTTCTAAAAGAGATAAAATAGCCGTATAATGAAACCTTATTCTAATATAAAAAAATTGATAGCTGGAAAAATTTTAAAAAAATTGTCCATATCTCATGGTTTATTATTTGGAACACTTTTTAAGTGGCATTTTTTAAACTGGGTTTTATCAAAATTTTATTCAAGCAATGTTCGATCATTGATTTTCTAAAAACCAAATGATAAATTCAATCTTTATAGAAAATGAATGTTTTTTTTGATTTTAAAATTCTTCTTCCTGATTAATAATTAATTGAGAATTTCTTTCTTAAACATAGTTGAAACAGAAAATTAAAAATTTTGCCTAAAAAATATTGTAAGTTTAAAGATTCAAAAAGTAGCTATTAAAAAAAAAGATAAAAATTTGGTTTCTAAGTCGATCTCGATAAATAAAAGTTTTGGGAAATTTTTTTGAATAAATTTTAATAATCATGATCAAAAAATGGACATTCTGAATTTTCATACAAACCTTCATAAAATTACAAATAAAAATCCTTTTTTATTAATTTCTATTGACAAAATTGAGTTTTTTAAACTTTGTTGATGAAAATGGAAAATTAGTTTTAATTTACAGGTGATTAATGATCAAATAAAAAATCAATATTTTGAGATTTATTTATTTTTGTCTCTTTGATCTATTCTAATTGGAATTGTTTTGCGATTTGAAAATTCATTTTGTTTAAATGTTAATAATTCTGTCATTACTACTTAAATGATTTTGAATTTGATGATTTTGTTTATAATTGTAAAAATTTTATTTTTCAATTCCAAATTAACATACCATTTGATTTCAGAAAATCAATTTATTGACAAACCTTTCTTTAAATCTTTTCTTTAAACTTGGCTGTCAAATGAAAAATTGTCTGTTTCACCTTTTAAAACATACAGAAAAATCTTTTATATAAAATCAATAATTTTATTTGGAATTTAAATTGTGTATTGAAATTTTTATATGAAAATTCACAATTTCAAATTAAGAAAGGGTCCAATTAATTAATAAAAAAAATATAATGCAGTGAGATTGTTTTCTGTAAAGCAAATATGTTAAACAATAACCAATTGTTATACAAAATTAAAATCAAGTCTAGGATTGAATTTTTAATTTAAATATATGCTTATGTATTAAATCTAACAAACATAACAGTTTTTGATCATGATCATCAAGGTAAAAAAAAAATATCTAAATTAATTTCATAAATACATTAAATAAAAGTACTCAAGAATTCTTCCTTGAGTATTTTTTTTTTCTTTTTGTTTCTTTTTTATTTTTACATTTATCTTTCTTTAATTTAATTTTAATAATTAATAAAATAGCAATTTCAATAATTCATTATTTTCTTCAAATTGGAAAACTTTATTTAAAATAAAAATTTAAATGGCGCGTTCTAAGTAAATTTTTTACAAAATGAAAAAATTAAATTAAAATTTTTGAACCCGGGAATCTTAAATTTCTAAACATTAATTGAAAACCAAAATTTGAAAGCTCTGTAGGCTCTTTCATTCGACTCTCTAGCAAATAAAGAGACAGACTAAGAAATGCTTAATTTTAAAATAATTAGCTAAAATAAATTTGATCTTTTTTATTTTTTCATTATTTTTTTTATGATATAAAATCTTATTTTAAAGCTAAATAAAATTAACTACCATTTCTTCACATATATTAAAATATAAAAATCAGATGTCGTTATAGTAACAAAAAAAAAACAGAATAAAAATAAAAAAATTAAAAGCAAATATTTGAATTAATTAATGAAAAAAATTTAATTTTATCTTGGTAACTGGACGAAGCAAATAAATCCTGAGAAAATAAAAAAAATCAACCAAGGCTGATAAAAGAACTCAATTTTTTAAAATTTATTAGTTATATAATTTGAAGAGCTTATCTTTTTTAATAAAATATATGAAATAATATGAACAACTGGAGAAAATATTTAAAATAAAGCAAACATATTTATTCTTTATGATATAAGCTGGATCTTGATTGAGCAAAGAAAATACGGAAAATAATTTTTTTAAATATTTAGATATTAAAAAAAATTGTCTTTTTAAACCTAAAATAAACCTACTTAAAATTTTTGTCAATATTTAGTAAAATTTACTAAATAAAATATCGATGAATAACATGATAAACTTATTGAATGACTTTTATAAATTTTCTTAAAAAGATGATTAATTATTTTATTGAATTTGTTAACATCATTCATTTTAGTTAACTTAAAGTACCAAATTTCCAGTTATCAATCAAGTCTCCTGACTCTGACTTAACCACTCAATAAAAAATAAATTTTTATTAATTAATGTCATTTAAAAAAAAACTTACAGCTAAAAGACTTTGATTTATTTCGGCTCCTTCTTTTCTATTATCCTTAATATTATTTTGAGCGTCGATTCCTCTTTCACTTCCAGCTAAATCGATAAATAATAACCTGAATGGTTTTCCGGTGCTTGAATTATTTGAATGTAAACCCGAGTCTACTTTGCTTTTCACGTTCGAGTAATTACTATTTTTCATTATAACATGGCCAGAATTCGAATGTGATGATGGTAGATTTGGAACTTTGAATTGAATAACTGCATGAGACCGAGATGATGCTTTATTAAAAGAAGTAGAACCAATATGTCGATTAGACTGAGATATCTCAATTGTTCTGCGGAGTTGGGCAATGCTTTTGATTTCGACTTCAACTAATCCGACAACATTTAGCTGTCCCGATGCGTCTTCTCTTAAAACTAATCTGGAAAAAAATAAAATCAAATATTTTAAAAGATAATTGTAAATTTTTACTTATTATTTCGGTTAATTAAGTCAAATAATTGACCATTGTAGATTTCATAAAATCCACAAAACAATCGCTCATTATTATTAAAAAGGTTTTCAGCAGTGAGCACGCATAGTCCATCTTGTTGTTTGTTACCGAAAAGAGTATGAGTTTTTCCTGATCCAGTTTGACCAAAACAAATACAGTTAAAATCTGATCTAGAAAAAATTAATTTATTTAAAAAATAAAATTGTTTATTTTAAAAATTGAGGTTCAAGAATTATATGATCTTAGAATAGATTTGTGTTGGCACAAAAAATTTTTTTTTTATTTATTTAGTGGTAAATCAGAAGGGTTGTGAAGTTCATTTTAATTCGATCTTTTCAATTCAGAAAATTTTGAATAACTTTATTACTAAAAGAAATAATTTTGTTCTGTAAAATGCTTAATGGTTAAGAAATTTTGCTTAATACGAATGTCTGCAAAAACTCTGCAATGTAATAGCACAAATGATTAGAATACTTTTTAACAGCGTGCAAAATGCAGAAAATTGCAGAGTGTTTTGCAGACTTATTTTACTGCATTAAGCAAATTTGCTTATAATTTAGCATTTTTCTTTTAGTAAAAAAGTTATTCAAGTTTTTCTGAATTGAAATGATCGAATTGAAACGAACTTCACAACTCCTAAATCAGAGTGAAGAATAGACCTTAGAAGATGCCTGCATCATTTAAATTAAATAAAAAATTTCGTCATCAAAAATAACCAAAAAAAATCCCAAAAAAAAAAATATAAATTTTTCTTTTCTTTCGAATCCACAAACCATTAACTAAAAAAAAAACTTTTTTTTTAAAGTTGAATTAAATTCCCTCTCATCCATCTTATTTTGAGACCTGTTAAGTTAAACATCTCTAGTCTTTTTGAATAGTCATATTTTTCAAGTGAAGGGGTTGTCTTTATCGCCGCTCTTTGAACCTTCTAGATTTCAGAAATATCTTTCTCTAAAAATGGACACCATGAACTTATGGCAAACTCAAAATGTGAATACTCAAAAGTCAGAAAAAAGTCTTCACTTAATTTCAAATTAAAATAATAAATTAATTAAATTATTTTTATAGTTTAACCTTCAAATAATATTAGGAAAATGAGAAGCAATCTTCTTTCACAAAATTTTTTTTTATTCTTTGGTAGGTGTGATGAATGTTAATAAGACGTGTGGCCCAGATCTCACTAGCAAATATTGTTTTTAAAAAAGCAGGCTGAGGTCTCGTGGGTCCAATTATATCATTATTTCGATTACCGTTCTGTTTCTCTGGATTTCATCACTTCAGCACTCAACCGAGGTTCATAAGTCGACAGTGTAATGCAAATTAGCTCGTAAAATCCTTCCTTTCATTTTACCATTTTTTGTAGATATGGTAAAAAGAATTTAATTAAAACAACTCTTCGAAAAGATCTACGTATATATATTCAAAATGGCTTGCGGTGATCTTACAAAGTAAAATATTGCACCAGTCGTGGAAATCGTATTTATGGTATGATTGCTAAAATTTTCAAGAATTTAAGCATTTACTCATTGAGAATGCTATATGAAGCACTGGTAAGACCTCATTTGAGTTTTCCATAAGTTTATGGTGTCCATTTTTAGAGAAAGATATTTCTGAAATCTAGAAGGTTCAAAGAGCGGCGATAAAGACAACCCCTTCACTTGAAAAATATGACTATTCAAAAAGACTAGAGATGTTTAACTTAACAGGTCTCAAAATAAGATGGATGAGAGGGAATTTAATTCAAATTTTTGAGCTATTGTCAACGGACCCTCATATATACTCCCTTAAAGAAAGGATGTACTTTTTAACCTTTTTATTAGTCAAAAAGAATGTTCTTTATGTACTTTTTAGAAATTATTTTAGATCTTTGTATAGAAAGGACATTTTTTAGTAATATTAAGTTTTTCTCTAAAAATTCAATTAGCCCTATTTCCTAAACCTCCTTTTTATTATTTATTCGTTTTAAAAAAAAAAGATTGTTTAAAAAACTTAATAATTTATACATTTTCGATTTTTAACTGTATTTTAAGTTTTACTCATTGTCGAGAATATCCTAATTTTGATTCCCTGATTAATTCATACATTTATAAAACTTGGATTCATTTCAAATTTTCTTAATTTAATTTTAATAATAATTTTAGATAATTGTATTCATCTGAAATAATCTAAATTCCAAAAAGTGCAAAAAAGAATATTCTTTTTTACTAAAACTTAAGTTCTTTATTTTAAAAAGAACTAAAAGAACAATCATAATTTTTTTGTTGTCGTGGTCAATAGATAAAATTTTTAAAATTAAAAGCCAAAATGAAAATGTTAATTTTGAAAATGGTTAAAATTTTTCTCTAAATTAGTCTTACAACTTAAAAATACATAAAAAATGTATTTTTAGAGAAGATGCGAAAAGCTGTGGGCAACGATATCATTTCTTAACAAATCAAGTAGTCAATGATTGAAATAGCCTACCTTAGTACATTGTCAATTCCGAATCAATTAAAAACTTAAAAATTAACCTAAACATTGGCTCATGAAACAGTCTAATTTACTGCCATAGTTTCGAAGAAGCTTAACTCGTTGGAGTCGAAGTATTTTTGTTTTTCTACTAATGAATACTGAGTAAATATTATAGTGGTATTAATGATCATTTTTTTGATTAATGGACATTGAATTTAACTCAGGTCTTCTATTTTCTGAATAAAAATGAAAAAAAAAATCTTTCTTTTAAGATCTTTTACTGTAAATGTAAATGGTAATCTAAGTGATCAATACCCTTTTAAAGCAAGAGTCCCACAAAGGTCAGTAATTAGTCCACTTCTTTTCAGCATTTTTATAAATAACATACCAAAAAGAAACAAGACAAACTGCCAGTACTCTCTTCTATTTTCAAAAAGATAGGAAATCTTGGAAACGTGATTAATAAATACCTAAAAGAAATTGAAAAATGGCTTTTCAAATGGAAAATGAAAATTTCTATTGAAAAGTCATGTTACATGATCTTTGAGAAAAAAACAAAAGTTAAAACCAATCTTTACCTAAAAATTAATGGTAACAGCTTAAATAACGAGGAAAAAGTGAAATTCTTAGGCATCACGTTAGACACAAAACTTACATTGAATCCAATGGTAGATGAATTAAAAGAACGCTGTAATTCTAGGCTTAATTTAATAAAATATCTCTCAAATAGAAAATGGGCTCTTAAACCAAAAACATTAGGTAATCTTTACAAAATCTATATAGGATCAATCTTGGATTATTCTTTTCCCTGTTTAAATTCATTCTCAGAAACTAACGTAATCATCCGAATTGAGTGACATGTCTTTAAAATAGAGTACTCTTTTTTAGTGACACTCTGTTTTAACATGTAAATGATTCTATAGTGACATTAAACTAAATTCGGATAATTACGTTAATATTAAAAAATTACAAGTTATTCAAAATTCTGCAGTTCGATCTATTTTGAAACTGAAATTTGATACCCCCTCCAATTATGCACCAAGAGGCTTTCAATAAACTAAATCTACTTAAAGTCTCAAATCGACTTTTTGAGTTGAGTGAGAGATATGTCAAGACAGGATTGGGTCATTCTGTTCCACTGGTCGTCAGAATGGTGGAAGAATAAAGAGAAGGTTTCCAATCAAGATATCATATCTATCGAATATCCAACTTCATTGTGTAATTGATACCTAGTAATCTTTTCTTTTCCTAACTTATTAAATATAAATATTTAAGCATGTCTAATACTAGTCTACGCTAAAAAAAAAATATATCATTTATTACATTTATATTTATCTTTTCTTTAATTTCATTTATTTTATCTTTTTTTTACTTTATTTTTATTTTAATCATTTATTTTTTTTATTTTTATTTTATTTTTTTTATTATTTTAATTCTGAGGGAGCTCAAGCTCGGTACAGAAAAACATATAAATAAAAATAAATAAATAAAATTCTTTTATTCTAATGCCTATTTTGTAGCCGGTTCTAGACCAAAAATTCGTCAAATTAAATTTGTTTAAAGAAAAAGATAAAATCAAAATAATTCGAAAAAAAATTTGGTATCTCTGAAAAATCTGCTCAAAAATATTATATTGAATTGATAATAAAATTCGTTTGGTGCCCATAGTGCTAAAAAAACACAAAAAATTTTATGTTTAACATTTTTTTAATTTAATTAAATTTAAAAATTCACTTTGAAAAAAAGTTCATTAAAACAAAAACATTTACCTATTTTTGAATGGCAAATTGACAAAAGGTAAAATCGAATTTCTGAATATTTCCTCGTTCGAATACTGGTCATCAAAAGTCTTGTCAAAATTAAACTCATTCTAAAATCAAAAAGCTATTTGTCAACAATCAAAAACTACAAATTTAGAAATACTTTTCTTAAAACAGGAGTGCCATCCACTGCTTGCTTGACTTCACTTACGCAAATATTGGCTGCGCACTCACCACTTTCGACTAGAACCGAATCCTGGTATTCGGCCTCACTCGGCAACTTGGGCCTTTTTCTGGCAAAAACAAAAATTTCATTAGTCACCAAAGTCGAGTTTGTTTGCGGCGAAGCAATTTCACTCAGCCTAGAGGACACCGACGGAGTTTTTCTTATAAACCCCTTGTTTCTGCTTGTCAAATTCTGCGGCACACCGTAACTATAGCCTTTGGTGTTTATCAGCTCTACATTGGAAAATTCCCTGCCCACCGCGTGAATTTTGGGGCCAAAAAAATTGCTACTTGATTTGGACGAGGCATGCTGAGCCGGATGTGTGACCGAATTGGCTTCGCTGGCAGCTGCGGCCAAAGATCTGGACGACACTGGGTTGGCGCTTTTTCTTGCCGCGCTAATCGCCTCTGTGCTCTTGGCTCGGTTGGCGCCAGGCTTTGGACATGTCCATGCCACAGTATTTTTGTTCATTTGGTTCATTTCTTTTTGAGTATCGTGTTCAGGGCTCGCTTTCGGGCTGATCTCTGTCCAAATGGGTGTAGTTGAACTTTTGTTTTCGTTTAGATTTAGTTGATTATTATCTTTTAATTGATGATTAGAGTTTGATGTTTGCTTGACTATTGAGTTTGAGGTCGTTGATGACTGGCTGGCCAAATGTTTCCATTCATTAATGGCAAACATTTTAAAATCTAAATTCGGGTCAGCGTTGAGACAGATTTTGCTACTCGATTTACATGTCATTTTAATTGTATTCATAACTTGCTTTAAAAATAATTGTAATTTGAAAAATTTTTTTTTGTCATAGGGCGACACACTGAACATGTCAAACTCCTTGTTAGCTAGTTTTGTTAATGACAATGGACTAAAGTATCCATTGTCGATCAACTCGTTCACATAATGCTCCAGCTTGTAGAATTTGAGCAATTTAAACAAATATTTTAGGGTTAGCTTGAAGTTTTGGTCGTTGGCCTTTTGTTTCTGGCTAATGGTGGTGAATATGGACTCGAATTCCTGGTCGTCATCGTAGTCCAAGTAGTTCATGTCGTCATCGTCAGGCTCGCTGCTAGACAGCGAGCTTTCGGCGTCCTCGCTCTTGGGGTCACCTAAAAAGTTGAAGCAAACCTCGCTCTCATTCCTAAAATTTTGAAAATAAGTTTCCAAATGGTTTGGTCATAGAGTACCTGTTGGCCAGAGAGGGCTTTGTGTCTGTTTGGCTAATGGTGGTCATTTGGATCTAGATTTAACTTTGAACCACCTGAAAATGTTGCAAATTCAATCAAAAATGTGATTTCAACACACATGCAAAATATTTGAATTC
Source organism: Brachionus manjavacas (assembly GCA_019054805.1). Lineage (NCBI taxonomy): Eukaryota > Metazoa > Rotifera > Eurotatoria > Ploima > Brachionidae > Brachionus > Brachionus manjavacas. The sequence goes on along the minus strand of JAHQIY010000003.1, from coordinate 5,811,996 downwards.
GCCAAATATTTCTTACGTTAATTGCTCAAGTTGCCTAGTAACACAGGACGTACGAGAAAGAATTTTTAAGGGTAGAGTGAATAATTTTCTTTATTTAATCTAAATTTTAAAATCAATTGCAAGCGAAAAATAATGAGCGGAGGCTAAAAAAAATTATTTACACTCGCTTCATGTTGAGCTTTTTTTTGAAAAAAAAAAATTTATTTAAAAAAAAATTTTTTGAAAAAATTTGAAACGCTTGACCAAATTTATGTCCAACCCTCAAAATCTGAATTGAACCACTCTGATTCTTACATAATTTTTGATCAATTAAATCAAACAGTGTTTTTTATTACTTAGCAAAAAAATAAAGATTTCTTTGTGTAAATAAAAAATTCAATTTATTTAATCTAGAATAGAAAAAACCTTGAACATTTTTTTTTGAAAAAATTTTAAGGAATCCACAAGAATACTGGAACCAAGTACCAAATTTAAAGTTAAATATTGAACTAAAATTGTTTAAAAGTCCCAAATTAAAGTCCAAGTCCGAAATTGGACTTGTCTTGAGACTTGTGACTTTTAAACAACTCTTAATCCAACACAGGCTCATCATTAAACAAATATTGATAAATTACAACAAAAAATTTATCTTTATAAAATGATTAAGATTTCTAAGCATAAATCTTTAGTGATTAAAATCAATTGCAAGAAAAAATTAATTTTTTTTTAGTAGTAGTAGTAGTAGTAGTAGTAATAAATGGCTGGACAGCTTCTGCCTAGTGTTAAACTTTACAGCCCTGAAACTAATAATAAATAATTAATTATCATCAATTTTGTTATCGTAAACTCTTTCTTTCTCACAATTTTTAAAAGTTGAGCGAGCTTCCAGCTCATTTTTTTAACAGTTATTACCATCCAAACCATGTTATAAATTTTTTTAATTTTACTTTAGAAATAAACTTAAATTTTGCTTTTTTTTCTTAAGTGTCCGATGTTCGCCTTTATTCTAGGGGTTTTGTAGAGTTAACTACAAAAGAACCGAGCAAAGTGTAAAAAAATCAAATAACTTTTTTCTAAAAATTGATTCTGTGAATGCAGCATGGTGCAACATCCAATGTTGCATCAACAGTAAAAGTCTGCAACCACCGCAAAATTAGTAGATCTTGATAATTTTGCAGAACTAAGTTTAAACCTTTTTAAAAAAAGTTATTCCATTTGTTTATATTTTTTTCTGTTTTTTTTTCATTCATGGTGACCTAACGAATAAAAATCTACAGTGTAATGAAGGCAGAGCTATGAAAGTGACTGTGCTCTAAATACAGAACACGCTATCACCCTAGCCAACTGGAGCGTCGGACCCGAGGTCCCCACCCCTCTCAACATCGAACCAAATTACCAAAAGCCAACCAGTTCTCCACGACACTAATCATCATCATCTTTAATTAATTATTAATTAATTAATTATAGTTTATCATCTTTTAATTAATATATACTGACTTAATGAACTCTACTGATTAAGTGTACATACCACAGTTACCGTAGATGGGATCCTACTGTTTCCCATCTTTCCAAGTCTAGCTTGCTAGCTTGTTGTAACTTATATTATTATTATTATTATTATATTTTCTTAATTCAAAATGAATTATTAAATTTAAAAAATACATTTTTTTCACATTTTTGCTTTTTTGAATCACTCTTTTCCTTCTAACTTTATCAATTCTAGAGAAAACGCACTCCATCAAGGCTAGCTTGCTAGTTTTTTGATTATTATTTTTTTTTTTATACTGAATTTCACAAACCATATCCCAACCAAAAATTGATTCTTTAGAATTAATTCCAAAATTAGGGTAAAAATGAATTACTCGAATAAAAGTAACTTTTTTAGAGTAACGTTTAATTTTTGGCCAGAAAAAAGGCGAACACTGGACATTATGAATGGTAAATAAGCTTAATTAAATTTTATATGTAAATTAAATTAAAAATTTTATTTTACTGACATGGTCTAGATGATAAAAGCTTAAAAAGAGAAGAACTTGAAGTTCACCTTAATTCTAAGAGTAACTTACCAAAGATTAAGGTAACAAATAAACTAAAGAAATTCGTAAAATTTTAAAATGCTTGGCCAAATTTAAAGTTCAAATCTTAAAAATTGAATTCAATTCTGAGCCTTATATTAATTTAGATGAAATGAATTAAATTGAGCTTTATTTTTTTTTGTTAAAAAGATTGAACCATTCTAAATGCTATCGAGAAATATAAGGTAAGTTGTATTAGGCTTAGCGATTTGAGTCTAGTGGTAAGCTGTTAGAGTTTTAAAATTTGTATTGCTAAATTTGGACTTTGAAAGAGATTTTTTCCTTAAATCCTAGTTTTTAAATCGTTGACAAACAAAATATGGCTTAGAAATCAGCAAAAAAAATGTTAAGTGACCTAAAATTAGGGCTTCAAAATCTTGATTCTATACAAAAAAAAAATCACAATTGTCTTTTTAAAAATTAAACTAGGCATTACCCAACAGAATAAAATTTTGGATGCTTTTTGTCGGGTTTCGTTTTAAAATTCTAATTAATAAAAAAATAAAAATTCGTTTTTGAATTGTTTACAAATGACGTGTTTTAGGCTTTTTATTGATTTTTGTATGGTTGTAGTAATACAAAATTTAATTAGCAAAATTGTCGCTTAGAATTTGTGACAAAATTTTGAAGGATTTATTCAACAAACTTATCTTATTTAATTTGCATTACTTCAAAAAATTTTACTCAAAAAATTAAAAAGTTTTTATATAGAAATGCGCGGCGGTGCAAATGACCAAAACAACAATGTTTTGAATCATAAAGATCGGCTTACGGTCATAAATTCAAGCTTTAAAATAATATTTAATTGACCTGATTTAAATAAAAAGAAGATATTTATTTATTTAGGTTCTAATGCTGAGTTAAATTGAGCTTAAAATTAAACAGTTTATTTTTATAAATATTTTTTTCTTTTATTTAACTTTTTTAATCTTTTTAAAAAAATATCGTGACCAAACTGATGAAGTTTCAATAGAACAAAATAAAGTCGCAACGCAATAAAAATATAAAATTATTTGCCGTATTGTTTTGTTATATAATACAACTATTGAATCATAGGCAAATAAATATTCTCTAATCGTCGAACAAGGAATTTTTAAGAAAACCCATAATACTGGCTTGTTGATTTAATAAAAATCCATATTTATTCTTTTTTTTGAAATGGTTGTCAATCGCCCGAAAATTTATTTCGAAAGGGCAGAATTAATAAACAAAAATTTAATTTATTATTTAATTTTTGTTGATTCTAAGCAAATTTTAATATTTTAATATTTGTGAATCACACATTTAACTTTAAAAAATTATCTCGAATTTAATTCAAAAATTAAAAAATTTGATTTTTAAAATTTGTCGATTTTAAAATGATCTTTTTGTTAATATGGCTAAAATTGAAAATATTAGATAAAAAATAATGAGGCTATAATACGAAATCAATATTTTCTTGCTGTAAATCAATATGTTCACTTTTTTTCTAATTATCAATTTTATAAATAACACTAACGTTTAAATAATCATCTTTCGTGATAAAAAAATAATTTTTTATAAAAAGTTGACTCAGTTTAATTTTACGGATCATTCAAGATGCAAAACATAAAAATCAAGACTACTTTCACGTTTATGATAAATTAAATTTGTTTACTCAAAGTCTTCAATGTAACTTAAATTTTATTATATTCAATTTTAAAATGTCTATGAGACTGAAATTAATATTAATAATAATAATAAAAAATAATAATGACTGAACAAAATTTATACACTAATCTTGAAACGATTTTAGTAAAAATCAAAATAACTATTATCTTAAATTTTGATTCTGGTTTTTCTATTTTACGTTGCATATTCACTCCTTTTTAATTATTTTTTTTCCTAAAAGCAAATTATCTATTTATTTTAAAATAAACCTTTCTTTGTTTTCAATTTTGATTGACTTTTTATTTTTAAAGAAAAATAAATTGAGAAAAGAAAATTTGAAAATCACTTGAAGTTCACTAGGTTGATTAAAATTAAAGATAATACTTTTTAAATCACAGTCGCGCTAAAGGCTAAAAGTGAATGCATTTTTTAATTTATTTTAACTTGTAGCAATATAAACTTAAGAGGTTTTTTTATTAAATAATTTTTATTTATAAATATTTTTAAACTTGGTCGGAATTTAAGCCTTAATGATTTCCTTGTCGTGCTAAATCTGGGGAAAATAAATACAAATGCTTATTTAGCATTCATTTGCTTTTAATTAAGAAAGAATATTATTGAATTGTTATTTACATATTTCTCAATAGCTTTAAAAAAAATATAATTTCTTTTAATTTTATTCATTTTTTAAATTTAAAATGATGCCTTTAAAATAAATCATTTAAGAATCCAACAAAACTTCTAATTTTGTTTGTAAATTTTAGCTAAGTTTAAAAAAATTTGGAATAAAGTCTTAAAATTTTCATTTGATTAATGGCCTTATTATATCTCAATTAGGGCCCAAACGAATATTAAGTACTCGTTGAATTTGCTTCTCAAAAATATTTTTAAAATTTTAACTTAAGATTAAATTTTTTAAGTCAAAATATCAAATTAAATTAAATCTAAAGACTAAAAAATTGAAAAATTATAAGGAGAATATCTAGATAAGAAGCAAAATATAAAAAATGACTCTGGAAACAGATCTAAGTATATTTATATCCAAAATGACCTCTCTGTGGCAATACTATTGAGTTACGAGTGGGAAAATAATGTTTTTATTTCATTATACAGTGGTGTTCCGGATTTAGTAATTTACGATAATTTACGTTATAAATAGTAAATTTACCAAATTTTTACGAAAAATATTGTAAATTTACGTAAATTTACTAGATTTTACGTAAAATTTGGTAAATTTCGATCATTTTACGTAAATTTATGGAAAAAAAAATGTCCAAAAAATTGAAATAATAGGCACTTTTTAAAAAAAAAAAAAAATTTTTATCCTCCAATATTTATTTTCAAAATTATGAAAAAAAAATTTACAAGTAGTTCAAAATGAAAGACCAACTCTAACTGAAAAAAAAAGAGTAGGTAGACCAACTTTACCACGTGACGCAAATGGAAAAATAATTTGAAATTAAAGTTAGATATTAATAGAATCATTTTATTTTAATCAATTTTATTGAAATTTTTAGGCTAAAAAAATTTTTTTTACAATTTTTCATGCAATTTTAAAATCGCATTATTTTTTAAAATTTTTAATTTGCTGCATGCGCTTATACCAAAATAAATGAAATAAACTTTACCTATTAACGCATTTAATTTTTATTCTAATTTTTTTTGGTCGCGTTTATATTAAAAAATTGAATGCTGTTATAGGGTCAAGTTCCGGCTTTACCATGCATGTAATACTTAATCCTGCCTTAAACGCGAAATATTTAAAATTGATTTTTTTGATTTTTTTTAACATGGTCCTCTGCTGAGTAACCGTGTTGCGTTTATATATCGTTCTCGAAGTAGATGCTGCGTCTATAATTCTGAGTTTACGGTAGTATATATTCATTTAAATCTTATAAAAATTAAACCAAGGTCTATTTTTTTTGAGACAAAATGCTTTGGAATAATTTTTTTTTTAGTCATATTTCTTTTTTTATAAACTAAAACAGTTAAAAAAAGAAAAACTATTAAATAGTCTTTAAATTGGCCTAATTTTTAAAAATAAATAATTAATAAATAAAAAATCAAAAATATAAAAAATAAAATCTTATTTTATTATCATTAATTATTTTAATTTTTAAGTTTATTTTAACCTTTTATTATGGCTGCTTATTTTAGAAAAAAAATGCAGAGATTTTGGCAAATTTAGATTAAAAAAAATTTTTTTTAACGGGGAATGAATAAAAAGCGAACAAGCTTGAAATTGAAATTAAAGTTTAATGACTTCATCAAGGTCATTTGAATTGGGGCTAGATTTATAGATTATTTCAGATAAAAGTTCATATAATTTTATTCCTAATTAAAGATTAAACAAATCATGTTTAATAAAGTTTAAAAATTTAGTATTTAAAGAATTGATAAAAAAATACCTTATTTTAAATCAAAAAAAAAAAATTTTGATCTGAAATTTGATCATAAACTTCAACTTGCCTTTTAATTTTCATTTCTCTATTATGTCTGTTTCTCAAAAAAATGTTTCACTTTGATTCATTCGCAGGACAAGTTACGGATGATGAACAAAAATATAGCATTGATATTTATTTATTGAAAGTATAATAAAAGTTAAGCAAAGTCTTATTTGAAAAAGCATATATACTTAATAAAAAAAAAATCACTTTATTAAAAATGAAAAAGTGATAAGATCAATTAAGATATTATCAAATATTTAGTATTTAGTATTAATATTTTTGGTAAATAATTGCTCTATTTGATCAGATTTTTTGCTGTAGATAGGTGGCACGGCATAATTCAAAGAAATTAAATAAGATAATTAAAATATTTATTTTAAAATTATTGTGAAAAAAAATGAGTCCAAATATACGAATTTACATACAATAAGATTCGATATGCATTTACAGGTACATTATCGGCCATTGTTTCACAGTTATTTTATTTGCTAGCATTCCATCGATAAATTTGTCAAACCAGTTCGAAAGATCGGACATTAATTTTCTTTCCAAATTAACCGAAAGCCTATCTTCGCTGAAATTTTCATTTTTTCCATTTAAATAAAAGTAAGAATCATCACTATCATTTAAATATAAATTGAGGGACAATAAATTTTTTTGAGAAGGGTTGATGGCTAAAACATTGGAGTCTGCGTTTAGATCAATTGCAGTTTTTTCACACAGATTTTCAAAATCCTCCAAATCACTTGAATTTTCCGAATCGGACTCCGGATTTTTTTTTTCAATTTTGCTTTTAAAAGCTACTTCTTCTAACCATTTTTTGCCTGCTGCTGAGTCACGATTCATATATCCAAACCTAAGTTTGTATGTTTTACTTTAGAAAAAAAAAATTATTTATTTTTAAATTTTATTTTTAAATCAGAAAATTACTTGTTATATTTCAAACAGACTTTGGTGAAAATGTCAAGGAGCTGAGCTTTATTATTTTGGTTTACAATCAGCAGAATAGTTCTAAATCCCTTAGGTACACTATTGACCAAGCCGTAAAAAGTTTTCGGATTCATTTCGACTAACTGAAACTGATTTGATGTATTCTTGTTAAAGTCGTCATATCTTGAGTCGTAAAGATCATCTCCGTTCATGCTCGTATTTTGACTTGAATTGCTATTGAATGACTTTGACTGATTGAAGCTTTGATTCCTAGAATCAGATTCTTTATTAACACCATTTTTCCTTTAAAAAGATTCTAAAATATATTTAATTTTTTAATTTTTTTAATATTACTGAAATCGTTGATGTCTTGATGCTGTGATCGGATCTGATTTTTCTGATGAAAACATAATCATTAGCCATAAAAAAAGAAATGTACACAAAATAATCATTAGATAAGAACTGTTTCCCAGCAATCGTTCCCAAAAAACCCAATCAGTCAAATAATCCCAGATTAATTCCAAATTTTCAATAGCAAAACTAAAATAATCCTTAGGAATGATTTTGTTTTAAGCTAAATTAAAAATTATTATTTTTTTTTATTTACTTGGTTGGATTCTTCGTAAAAAGTTGGTACAGGCATTTTGAATCTAAAATACTGATTTGCATTTTTAAAATCGTTCAATTTATCCTTTAGTTTATCCAGCATATTTTTGTCATTAAGTGACAAGTCATCAATAAAATCATATTCAACATATTTTTCATTTAATCTTCTTAAAATTAAAATCTAAAAATTAAAAAAATGACAACAAAATTTTCATTTTTAATTGAATCGGTTAATACCTTATCGACTGTAATTTCAGCATGTCTTGCATTTTTTCTAATTCTATCCACAAAATTAGTCTGTACATCCATATAGACATAGCCTAATTGAATGTTCAATTTTTTAAAAAATTTATCCTTGTGTAAATTTTTAAGCAATTGATTTTTTAGTTCATTATAGAACAAAAATTGAGGCTTTTTTAATTCAGAATTTGCTAAAAAAACACTGCAGATAGTTCCTTTCGAACTGTCAATCTCAAACTCTGACAACGAAGGACACAAATCGAAAAATTTCGATCCGGACGAAATCCGAGGTAAAATCAGGTGCTTGTTATTTTCAAGACTTTGTAAAATCGCTTCATAATTCAATTCTGTCGATGCTTGTACCAAAAATGGACGATGAGTATCTCGATTTTCTTCATCAGCATTTAAATTCTCTTTAAACAAAACAAGAGTTTCTTGCTTCAAATCGACTGGAATTTTGAAGTTTTTGGACAATTGATTTTTGAATTCGGACTCAATATTTTTGTATAAAACTGAAACGCATTTAAAGTTTTTTACCATTTGAAAGCATGGCATTTGATAGCGAAGAGAAACATGATTCGAGTGAGATATAAATAATGAAAAGACCTTGTTGTCCTGAATTGTTTCTTGTAAGGTCTTGTTAAAATTAAATTGATTAACTTGAGTGATTAGTCTAGATGGAATCAAGTTTCGGACAAATTCACGAATTTCTCTTAAATTGTAGTCGCCTCTAAAGTGGCGTACTCTTCCATTAATTACTGCTACAATTGTAGGAACTTTTCTCACTTCAAGTAATTTATTTAGCTCTCTATTCCAGGAAGCGTCTGAATGACCCACGCCAAAGCCAATATTTTTAAGTTCGTGTCTCAATGTTTGCCATAAGTTTTCCACTGTGATGCAAGAAAAGCAAAACTCAGTGTAAACATAGATTAAATAGGGTTTGGTATAACTGTTTGGTAAAATTGTGTCCAAATAAATTCTTTTTTTTTCAATTAAAAATTTAATATTAATATTTTTAAATTAATAAGTTACCTTTTGTTTATTTCATCTTCGGGATTTTTGCGTGAATTTTTTTTCTGATTGGAACCAAAGCCACCTCCGAAGAAGCCCTCGAATGGATCTCTGAAGAAGTTATCAAAATTTTCTCGATGAAAACCTGCGCCAGGATCATGCCTTGGTTCATTAGTTGTTCCATATTCATCATACAACGATCGACGCTCTGAGTCGCTTAAAATCTTTGAAACATAAATTAGATTTTTTTTTTTAATTTTTTTTATAAATTCTAACTTCGTAAGCCTTGTTTATTTGCATGAATTTTTCATGAGCCTCTGGAGATTTATTTCTGTCCGGATGCCAGTCTTTGGCTTTCTTTCTGTAAGCATCTTTAATTTTCTTTTCATCTGCATTTCTAGATACACCCAAAGTGTGATATGGGTCTATGTCAGAACAAAAATTAACAACGAAATTTTCACAAAGAATTAATGCTAACAAAAAAAATTTGTCAGATCTCATTTTTTCATCTAAATTTAGATACTTTAAATTAATAATATATTAAAATTTTATAATTTAGATCAAACCAAACAAATTTTTATTTGTGCCGTAAATAAATTATGAATGAAGAAACGTTTTTAGGTTTTTAAGCCTAAATTATTCAATCAAAAAAATCAAAAAAATCAAATTATTTATTTTAAGAAATGGACGGTTAAAATTTTCCAAAATAAAATTTAATAAGATCATTTTTTTAAATTAGAATTAAATCTAGATTTTGGCTTTACTGGAGTTCCAGTATTATTGCGCAAGTTCTTTTCTTCTGGTTTATTAAAGCTATTTGTAGAGTTTTGATTCATTGCTTGAGATGTTGTTTTTCTACAAAATAAAAATCCTAATTAAAATAAGTTTTTCATTTATAAATAGAATTTTCACTTGGTATTTTTATCTTCGAATAATTTCGCAAAATCGATTCTTTTAACATCGTCTTGATTTACTGACAATGGTTTTTTGTTATTTGAATTGGAAAAATTGTCAGCTAATGAAAGAAAATTTGAATTTTTCCATTCTTCGTGATGAACTAAAATTCTCCCCGGGCAAAACATATAAAACCATTGCTTAAAATGAATTCTTTATAATTTTCTTCAAACAAGTTCTTCTAAAATTACATTTAAAAATGGAGGTAGGCCATCTTGGGTATACAACATTTGCCATTGTGGCAAACCCAAATGACTTATTGCCAACCTATAGTAATTTTTGAATGAATCGGTCAAGAAATGCCACTGTAGACTACGATCCAGAAACCAAATTTCAGCTGATTGCTCAGAGACCATCATGCCTGGTTTGGCATTTCTATAAACTAAGCATACTTTTCCATATCCATTACAGTTATCTAATTCGAAATTGCGTGATAGATCATCAAAATGAGGAATGAGAATTTCTAGAAAAAAAAATTCAGGTAAAATATTTAATGTTTCAATCGGAATTTTATTTTATTCTGCTACCACTTCATTTATTTTCCTGTTAACACAAAAAAATGATACCATAATCAATAGTCCTAATATTTGAAAAAAGTAAAAAAAAAAAATTTCCCTTCTCTGCAAGCAGAGGGTGAATTACTTGTATTGTTCTTGTATTCAGAATTTTCTTCGTCCGAGAGTTCTGATAACGATTCAGCATCTGCAGGGCCTGATTCATTAATTTCTGGCAAAAGACTTTTAATTTCCATTGAATTGCGCGAACCAAATTTTGGAGGAGATTGTAGATCTTCCAAGTCAAAAATTGATGGTTCGCGCAGATCTTTGCTAAGTACACTTCCTACTTTGGTCAAATCTTTAATTGAATTTATTTGAATTCTTCCCAACTGTAAGGGTTCAGAATCTGATATAAATTAAGTAAAGGATTATTTGACAGAAAGTTATCGTATTAAAAACTGACCATCAATTTTTACGCTCCATTCTATTGAAATTCCATTATGATTTGAATAGAAGCTTCTTAAATCATGGGGTAGACTGCATAGATTTCTCTTTAAAAAAAAATAGTTATTAGATAAATATATAATTTAAATTACGTTTTCCCAGTCATTCAATTGATTGCTTGAAACACTGAAAGTTTCAATAATTTTTATGTCACATACTTCTTCTCTAGATTCTGTAAAAAAATTCCTTTATCTGACCGTTAAAAGAAAAAAAAATCCACATTTACCAAGATAATTTATGATATCTCTAGTTTCGGAGTCTAATTTGTCTAATTTGTTCGTCATTATTTTTTAATTTAATATTCAAGTGGTTCCAATAGAAGCATATTGTAAAATCTACAAAATTGATCTAAAATTCCGAATGGAATTTTCCCTGAAAAAATTATTTAAATTAATGTTCAAAAATAATAATTGATATTGTTTTAATGTATATTTCTTTTTGGATTATTTATTCCGAAAAGCAGGAATATTTTATTTAAAAAACTCAATTATTACAATTTTAAGTATATTATTTTTGAATAATTTACATTATTTATTAATTTTTAATTAAAAAGAAACTATAGTATTGAATGCTTGAATTTCTTTCAAAAGTTAGTTTACTTTTTGTTTGCTTTTTTTCTTTTAGATCGAGTTTATTATTTAAAAAAATTTATAACTAAGAGAATATATTTTTTGTTAGTGTATCATGTGTCAAAATCTTCAATAAAATAGAAAATTATTATAAGATAGAGGCATGTTTTTTATGATGATGCAAAATATATCATTTGATATTAAAAAAAATGATATAAAATTGTCATTTGATATCATTTAGGTGAGTTTTTTTTTAGTTATATAATAAGAAAAAATATATTAATTTTATCATGACCATTTGTTGGCATTTGTTTTTGATCTTGAAATTGAATTTTTCCTGGTCTTCCTCTTGGTCTTTTGGCTTGAATTTTCAGTTGACTAAAACTAACTAAAAGTGAATTCTCAGCATGCTTTTTAACAATACTCGGTTGAATCTCTATATAGAATTGATTGTCTACATCTTCAACAAATAATATTTCGAATTTTTCTTCCAAATCGGACAAGTTCGTGTACTTTTTTTCCAATTTTGAAAAATCTGTGATACCCTACCTGATTAAACAAAAAGATTAGCACCTTTTTGTTATCGTGTTGTAATATTTTAATTTTGTACCATAAAAAATTATTTTTTCTATCATTTAAAAAATCATTGTAAAAAGTTTTAATTAACTTTTTGAGCTGCTGGTTCATCCAAGGCGGTTGTTTTTTAATGGCATATAATAATCGCTTTGGTATTTATAATGCAATTTAAAAACAAAAATACTAAAGTTAAGATTATTTTTATTTATTGATACAGTATAAAAATTTGACATGATTTTTTTGGTAATTTTTAGGGAAAATTAAGTAACTTTACGTAAAAAATAGTAATTTAAGTAATTTTATGTAAATTTACAAAAGAAAATTTGCGTAAAATTACCTTGATTTCTAATTTTCTACGCTGATCGTAAAAGGGCCAAAAATTATCGTTTATTTTTTAAATAATGAAGAATTTTGGAATTTTTTCAATTTTTTTAGACACAAAGAGGTTAAACAATTTTAGGTTAAATTCCGTAATTTTTCTTAAATTCACATTTTTTATTTAGTAAAAAAAGTTAAATATTTAAGTTTTAAATTTTTTTTTAAATTTTTTTACCAACCACCATTTTTTTCAATTAATATATAAATTACGGTAAACATGAGTCTTGTTAACCTATTTTTAAAACATTTAACGATTATACACTTTATATATACTTTACGAACATACATGTTTTAAAAAAAGGGTTAACAAGACTGATCTATTCCGGAATTACCAAGTTAAAATTTAATTAAATATACTTTAAAAACAAAAATCGAATTCTAACCTTTTTAATATGACTTGTGCAAGATAAAAAGTTTAATTTACCCATTTATAGTCATTTGAAGAAATTTGTTCCACATAAAATTGGTTTTAATTTAGCTTGGTCAAACGCTAAAATAGCTTAAAAACTAATAGAACTTCCTCGCAAACAAAAAAAAGACAAGTTAAAATAAAAAATATATTATAAAAAAAATTTTCTCAAAATTAATAAAATCAATGCTGTATCAATAAATAAAAATAATCCTAAATTTAGTATTTTTGTTTTTAAATTGCATTGTAAATACCTAAGTGATGATTATATGCCATTAAAAAACAACCGCCTTGGATGAACCAGCAGCTCAGAAAGTTAAAAAACTTTTTACTATGATTTTTTATGGTACAAAATAAATAGATTACAACACGATAACAAAAAGGTGCTAATCTCTTTGTTTGATCAGGTAGGATATCACAGATTTTTCAAAATTAAAAAAAGAACAAAAATTGTTAATTGATGCAAAGAAAAGAAAAAAAACAAATTTCTATTTTTAAGAAAAAAATAATTAATATTTATCCAATTTTTTTTTGGATCCAGCAGGTCTATCGCATTTTTCTTTTGCTACCGACTCACTGGTCGTTTCTACTTCTACTAGCTTTCTCTTGGAAGCAGTTTCAAATGACTATTAACTCAGAATCTGACTCTTCGCAGCTACTAATACCGATGTCGTTGATCATTTGGCTTTCCACAAGTCACAATTAATTTCAACAACATGAATCGATTGAACAAATGTGACAAATTCATCAAAATATTTATAATTCATAAAATTCTGATTTTCAGAATTTTTACCTAAGAATCTTCCAAAGATAAGATTTGTTTTCATTGCATGTAAAAGTTTTTTTCTATCCCAGTAACTCGCTTATCTAGACTTAAGCACTTGTATGCATCCGTCCATCTTTTGTTGCAATAGTGGACTTTGACTGGAACTTTTCGTTGTTCGAATTTACAGTTAAAATCATTTTTTTTATCTAAGTCATTGATAAGCAATACTTGAGAGTGTATTTTTGACCTTATTTCGACCATCTCTAACATTTCTTTCAGACACTGTTCTAGCGCAATGCTTGGTGCTTGGATAGGTTTATCCAGAAGGAATCCTTCGAACCAGCCATTTTTACTATCCGTTCTAATGAGATATTATTTGTGATTTCTTCTAAAAATGACATTTTTTTACAAATTGTATACTTGGTATATTTGGAAAAAGCAAAATTTAAATTTATAGGCTAAATGAAGAAATGAAAATCAAATTTCGCTTATTATTTTGAAAATTGTTTTTATTTTCAAGTAAAATCGTTTCAAATTAGTTAATTTGTTGCCCATAAATAAAAAATAATTATGTTTTAAATATAATTGACAGTATTTATTAATATTATTTATTGTAACTAATAATTAAAAATAATCCTAGCTTCAGTATTTTTGTTTTACAAATAATAATTTTTGTCATTTTTATATATTTATTGCAGTTTTTTTAGACTCCGTCAAACATCACTGATCATTTATCATCCACATGTCTTGGGATGATAAATGATCAGTAAGTTAATACGATAAAAAAAGTTTTTACTTAGAAAATTAGTTTGACGACTCAAATCTTACAAAATCTGAAGTCTCATGCGATAAAGGCATCGAAGTAGACAGGCTTAGTACCAGAAACGAACATTATACTCCAAGTTTAAAGAAAAGTGATAGCTGCAATGTGAAAAAATATATGATGGTTTCACTTACATCGATTGTGTGTTACATAACTGAGAGAATTGTACCAAGTCATAATTGAAAAATTAGGCCATAATTTGATTAATAGAATTAAGCATGGTTTCACTCCAAAGAAATCTTGTACCACAAATGATAGTTTTCGGGAAAATCAAATTTTGTTTAAGTAAGGGTCGACTAATCAGTAAATTTTCAATATTTTTAAATTAAAAAGATTCAAAATTTAATCTCAATTTTAACTTCCATTAAATAATCTTATTTGCTCATAATATTAACTTTGTTATATTTCTCTTTATTTAAAAAAAATTATTCAATAACTTTACAAAATAATTCAACATTATTCAGGCCAGTTATATCGTTATCCGAACCTTTATCAGCCTCAACTTGTGTTCGTATTCCAGTAACAACTCCATAAGGGCAATAAAGTGTACTAATTGAACTACTCCATGGTCCTTCTAAAGATTGTAGGATAATGTTATCTGAACATTTTAGTCTAATTACATTTGTTGCAGTATCGTCCCTAATGTCAACATAATTTTCTATTCCGTACTTAAAACCATGAATACTCTGATTATTAGGACAAATTACCATGTTTGAATCCCAAGTTCCATACGGACCTTCAGCACTTCTTAAAGTTTTGCCATCACTGCAAATTAATTCTATTCCATTCAAAGCTGAATCGTCGAAATCTAGACCTGGCCCTTGCTCCTCTTGAAGTTTAGTTCTAAATCCGATCACATAATTCCCAATGTCACATGTTTCCATTAATCCCCATTCACCCCAATTTATGCCATAAATGTTATTGATTGTTGAAATTATCGGTGAAATCGTAGTCATTGGTGTTGTTGAAGTTGTAGTGAAAAAAGAATCAAGGTCTTCAACAGTAAGGCTTAATTTTTAAAATTAATTTTTTTGTTTATTTCTAATATCTTCTTACTCAAATCCTGACGCTTTTCTATACACTAGAGATTCAGATGATGTAAATTTTTTGACCAAAGCATATTTGTTGTAAAGGCGACACGTCTCATCAGTATGAGTCAAAAAATAGCAATCTGAATTTTCAAGGCAGTTTACTAGGCAAATTATTTTACTTAATCTATTCTGATCGATTAAGATTCGTAAATCATTTTCAAAGTCAAAGTCCTTTTCGATTTCAAAAGAGTCACATGGATTTACTCGATTATAAGAATTCTTAAGAAGCAAGTTAAGTGCTATTAGAAGGAATCTCATTTTTGACTTATTTTCTGAAAAAAAGATAAATTATAAAAACAAGTTATGTTATTTTTATGACAAATAAGAATGATTCCTCAAGAATTTTCGCTTTAGTAGCCGGAGAACAAAAGGTAATATTATGTATACAAAGAATAAAGAGTAAAAAAGATTTTAAAGTAAAAATAATATTTTAAGAAAATAAATTTGAAATTACAGTATATTTTCAATATTTAAACAAAAATTAATGCAAATATTAAATTTTATTATCACGAAATTTTAAAAGCTTTGCAACCTTGTTTTAATTTTTCTGGAGAGTTTTTTAATTTTCATCCGATTTGGAATTTTTAATTGAAATTAATATGATTTTTTAACCGTTAATTGAAATTTTAACAATTTTTTAAGATTTCTTTAATTTTCAACCTTAGAAGAAACTATTTGAATTGTTCCTATTAATAGTTTCTTTTTAAATTTTAAAAAATCAATATGAAAACTAAAATAAACAAAATGAATTCCGTAAGAATCTGTAACTAATACACTTTTATTTTGTAATTTTATTGATGAAGTTCCAAAAATAAATAGCGAGAAAAATACTTTACCTATTTTGCAAATGATTTCACTTCCATAATCTCGAAAATATGGTTAAATAGTATCTCATAGAATTTAAACAGTGGCTTTTTGAAAATTAAAAAGTTAAATTCTGAAACAGAAGATGCGTTTCTAGGGGGTCTTACTAAAACATTAGTCCCCTAATTTTGGAAATTTCCTAATTCCTACTTTTTTTAAAAAGTAAATATATTTTTAAAGAGTTTTAATATTTTGTTTGGAATTTTATGTACCTTTTTTGTAATTTAATTAGTTTTTTTTTTTTAATTTTTTTTTTAAAACCCTGACCCTCTACTGTCCTCTATTTTGTGCGACTGACACACAACTTACCTTCAAAGTTCTTGTGAAGAATTTCATGAGCTTTCCAAAAATGTGTCTAAATTTTGATATAAATAAAAAAAAAAATTATTTATCATTCAAAAATGTAATGACATTTAAAATAAACTACCGTCCTAGTCACTCCACGTTAGCCAAGACTGTAAATAATCTAAAAAATATATCTAAATCAAATTTTTATGTTAAGACTTAATTATTTTAATTGAAAGTTTTATTTTAGTTCGTGACGTAAATTTTCTTCTTTCGACCATTTTTACTCAGTTAATTTTAGTTTATTGTTTAAAATCAACAAGTTACATTTAAAAAAAAATAAATTCTAAAATTTATTCAACTATTGACCATTTGATTATTTCTGTGCTTGATCTTGAAAATAAAAAGTCAAATTTAAAAAAAAGTTGTTCCACATCCGTAGTATGCAGCAAAATAGTTGAATTTAATGAATTATAATCTGGACTCCAAATTTTTAATGTTTTATCTAATGATGCCGATAAAAGACTTTGATCGTCCAAAAAAATTAGACACTGATGTTTACAAAGTTGCTTCTGATGAGCTTGAAAACTGTTGATTATTCTTCCATTTTTCAAATTTATTACTTGAACTGACTTATCTTCTAAGCCTAGTGCAAACAAGTAATTTGAAATTGCAATTGAAACAACACCCTCTTGATATTCTAACTTTTTTATTAAACTTCCGCTAGAATCCCAAATTATTACTGTCTTGTCAATTGAACTGCTAATGATATATTCATCATTTCTTTGGAGAATCTGATTAACTCTACCATTGTGACCAACCAGTGTGTACTTTTGTGATCCTGTATATGAATCTAAAATCTCAATTTCATAAACATCATCATTCCAACCGATTGCCAAGTCTCCATTTTTCAAAACTGTCAAGCATTGAAATTTATATCTTGAATTAATTTCAAGTATTTTTTTCGACTGATCATTTAACTTATCAATATACCAGATATTCAAGCTTAAATAAAAGCAGTCACCAATTACTAATTTTGTGTTAAATATTTCTCCGAAAACACATGGTTCCTGAAGATCGTGCTCTAAAAACGATTTCGATAAACCACTTTGTAAATCAAAAAAGCCAAAATGAGAGTTATTAACAGTTATCAAATCATTCTTATAAATGGCAAGTATAGCACTATTTGTAATGTTAATTATCCATTCTAACTCCAGTCTTTCGTAAGGATTAGTGACCGATCTTAAAAAAAAATAAAAAGATATTTTAATACATATTATTTATAAAATTATTTATTAAATAATATTTTAAAGAATTAAAATTATATTTCAAAACTGTCAATCTGCGAATTTAAATTTTTCGATTTTAAGATTTATTCCAAGTAATGATAAATCGAAAAGTTATTACAGATAATTAACATAACATATTTTTTAATTCAATTTAATTTTTTGAAATTTTTTTATTATTTTCATCTCTTTTATTTTTTCTTGCATCTCTTACAAATTGAACACCTGATCTAATATGTTCCATAAATCATTTAACTAAGTGTTGTTCCCTAATAAAATGAAAAATTAATTTTCTTTAGCTATTTATTTAAGTAATTTGCTAGTGCTTGATTATTAAATATTTATTCCATTTCATCAGAAAAAATTTTCAGTAAAATATCAACGCTTTTTTTGTTTTAAAGAGACCGTATAGCCGAATGGTTTGCGTGTTAGTTATTCAAACAGAGGATCGAGGGTTCAAAACACGCTGAGAGTGAAAAAATCTTCAAAATATCTTTGCAATACACAAATTAACGATGACCTAAAAGATTCACAAAACACGACTAGCCCATCACCCAAATACTGGACACCTTTTGACAAGTTCAGACATGTTACCAGGAACCTGGATCCTCCAAATTTATTATGCTCTATTCAAAATTTGTATTTCTCAAATAATCCAAAAAAAAAGAAAAGAAAAAGTTCTTCATCTGTTTGTCTTGTATCATTTTCAAAATTTTGTTCACTTTTTTCTTAATTATCAAAACTACTTAACACGAGGCTGAAAGGGAGGTTAATTACCATTCCAAACTGCCCGGGGTCCTCCCCTAACTATTATTTTAATAAAAAATAATCTTTGAAAGACGGGGCGAATGTTTAAACCTCTTTCATTATAAAAATAGGGGCACCAGTTTCGACTGGATAACAATTGCGGTGTAGATGATCAACTCGATGCAGTAGTCTCCGTGTCAGATCGGAGCCGTTACTCAAAAAGGTACATGAAAAGGAGATGAGCGCCTCCCCATTATCCACTAGGATAAAAAAGGGACATTTATTATTAATTATTATTTTTACTTAGTTTTTTTCTATCTATCAAAATAGAGTCATAATAAGTAGGACATTCACTTGAAATAAAAAATATATGAATATAAAATTGAGATACAAAAAGAAGTAAAGTTTTTAGGAATACACTTTAAAATTTTTGATTCAAAATTAAAGTTTCCCTTGTCTGAACTCATTATCAGCGAAAAACATTAAAAAATTACTTGTCTTATTAATTAGAAGTTCTTTATATGCCTTAACTAAAATATAATACTCCTTCCAACACTATGCATCACAATGTCTTTAATTGCGAAGAACG
Organism: Brachionus manjavacas; assembly: GCA_019054805.1. NCBI lineage: Eukaryota > Metazoa > Rotifera > Eurotatoria > Ploima > Brachionidae > Brachionus > Brachionus manjavacas. Next base: position 5,792,741 of record JAHQIY010000003.1, on the reverse strand, counting down.
AGCATCGCGACAAGCTAGTAACCAGATGTGTACATGGGAAAATCTAGGACACTGAGCGATTTTTCAATTCAAGAATTGAAACCCTGCATTCTGATTCGACTTTTAGTTTTTGCTGCAGGGATCTTTGAAAATAGAAAGAACCCAAAAAAATTTACGGACCATCTTTTTAGCCAGAACCAAAGGCCGGCTCCCGGCGCTTAAAACTTTTCTGGTGCAATTTTTTGAACTTTTTCAAGCGAAATTTAGAGCCAGCCTCTAAGACATTTCCTTCGGACTTTACAACCGTTCAAATGCCAAAAATCCGGATTTCCGTTACCGACTACCGGCAAAGATTTAATCAAAGTTCTTAGCTTTGTTGATTCGAGTAATATGTTAGTTAGTGAGGATCAAAAGTAAGTTAGTATCTTACAAATTGAACCTTAAATATTATTTATATGTTTGATTTATCAAAATGAATAATATTGAACACATTACTGAAGAAAAATATAAAGATAGACCCGAGAGGAAAAATGGTGTCAGAAGAGTGAGAATATCATTTCCTAAAGAAGCTGAGAACATTATTGGAAGCTTGTCAGACCCCACAATAATGTATGGTTTAATTGTGTGTTGTGTCAATTGTTGGACAAAAGCAGAAATGCTATTTTTGTGATAATGAAGGACACAACATAGCGAAATGCCCTGACCAAAGGAACACTTTGCGAAAAGTGTCATCAGAAAGGACACTTGACACAAAAATGCTACATTGCCAATAAGCTTAAGTCGCTTAAGAGGAAAAAGATTGACTACAATGATCTCTACATTGACCAAGAAGAAACACCATCAATAATTGAAGCTGACCAAAAAGATAATGATGAAAATGTGATGACAAAAACACCAAGATATCAGCCAAAAAATTTCAATGACGTAATATCCCAAATTAGCTCACAAGACCTTAAAATTCCAGTTTTAGAAGACGCTTTTTAAGTCGTTTAAAAGATTTTCTATACTATGTTAGTCACCTGTCAATGTACGCTCAAATGGTCAGAATGAGACTGAATCTTTTTTCCAAACCTTAAAACAAATTAAGAGATTTCCCGAATCAAATGAAAAAGAGCTTACCGAAAAAGAATCAAAGAAACCATTAGTTGCCTTAGAAAATGAAAACAAAGATATCTTCGAAATATATGTAAATAAAATTGAGAATCAAAAGGAAATAAAGTTTTTAGGTATAAAATTTGATTCAAAACTAACCTTTACCCCAATGTTTGATGAAACAAAACAACGTTGTAATTCACGGTTTAACTTAATAAACATACTGTCAAACAAAAAGCTACTACACAGATAAAACAAATAAATAAAAAATTAACTATTGAACACATATTTTTACTATAAAAACATCTAAGGACACTCGTCATTTTTATGTAAAGGTGTTCCAGATGACCTATTTCTGTTAATAAAAATTGTAACAACTAGTTTTTTATTTTTAATTATTATATGATACAAAATAACTGAAAAAATATTGGTTAAATTTAGTCTATGGGAATATATGTTTTTAAATCTCAAACTTTTGAACACCCGTTATTTTATAAATTTTTACATTTTTTACATTAAAATATCTTTTTCAAGAAAGCTTACCAAATTTTATACAAAAAAATACAATTTTTTTCGAGGAATTTTGGCACTTTTTGCGTCACGATTTTAGGGTAATTTACGTGAATTATCGTAAAATTTGGTGAAATCATTGTATCAAATCACCACTGTAAAAATTTTAGTTAATAATGGCCCCATTTGGTGTAATTTGAAATATTAATTATTATTATTTAAAAAATAGCTTTTGTTACAGCTAGAATTAACTTCATATTAGACAGAGGGGTAAGTGAATGGAATAAGATTATTTACAATTATTTTAATGACTTGATGATTTTTTTAAAAGTTTTCTAACAAAGGAGCTGAAAAGAGGGCTATAGCCGCTCGAAACTACCAGGTAGTAAAACTCCTTAATAAATAAATATTGACAGTGAAAAGCTTTAATATTAGAGAGCTATTTTTGACAAAATTATTTTTTTATAATTCGTATTTAAAATTAAGTGTAATTAAAATTGTATTTTGAGATTGTGAATAATTTAATTTAATTATAAAATCCAAAAAATTAACTAAGAAATTACTGTGTAGATGATTTCAAAATCCGACTAGTACTAGTTCCAATCGAATTGCTAGAGTGAAGCGTGGTTGTTACTTTATCAAAAATTGTTGTCTTATATGTAAAAAAAGCTGATAAATTAGATTCAGTATATGCATTTGTCGTCAAAAGAGTTGACTCTAGTGTCTCTTCTGTCATTGTATCCATAAATGAAGAGTTAATCGTATTAGTTTCCATGTCTATCGTTTTCAAGCATTCTGTATTAAATATTGTAGACATTGAATACGAATCGATTAAATCGTAAAACGAATTCAAACTCTTAACTTCTGAAGAGAAAATAGGAGTTTTATTTTCAGTTCCTTTAAAAAAAAATCAATTGCGTGTTCCTAGCACACTATTTTAACTTTTGATTTTTAAAATTAAACAATAATGTCATTTTCTAGCTTTTTTATTTAAAACATTTTTTATTAATTTTTTCCTAATTTAAAAAAATCCTTCTTATTTAAAATAACATTAAAAACGGATGAATATAAAAAATTAACTGTATGGTTTCTAGATTGAGATCTTATTTTAATCAAAGGTTGAATAGTTATCAAAAAAAAGCGATATTTTAAAGTTCAGGAAATTCAAAACTTTAGTGCTATCTGAATTCTTTATTTTTGACTCAAAATTCGTAATCTACGCCCTCGAAAACCCCATAAAAATTTTTTTTGGGAGGGCTAGAAAAATTTTTTTTACACCCAGGGTTCCAAAAATAGCAAACCCTTTAAGACTCAAAATCTCAAAGATAAAATTTAAATATACTAAAAAAGAATATATATTCTGAAAGAACATAAAATTCTCTACATGCTATTGTAATTTAGAAAAAAAAGGGTGTGGCGGTTTTTGTTGGCTAAAAAAAGGAAAATGCCATTAAACCAAATTGCCATTAAACAAGTTCTTTTTTACTTCTTTTGTTTTTGTTTGAATTTTCTTTTTTTCAAAACTTTAGAAAACCAAAAAAAAAATACGATCGAAAAACAAAATTTGAAAAATTATTTCTAGTATTTTTTTTAATTCATTTAAATCATGTGACTAACACAAATATGAAACATTCTTTTTTTTTTTTTTTATCTAGAAAGACAAAACTTTACTTTACTTTACTTTATTTTATTCTCCTTTTTATATTTTCTTTACATCACCCTTGCGGTGTTTATTGAATAAATAATAATAATAATAATGTGTTTTTTCCTATTTTTTTTATGGGGTTTTTAAGGGCGTAGATTACGAATTTTGAGTCAAAAATAAAGAATTCAGAAAGCACTAAAGTTTTGAATTTCGTGAACTTTAATTGTCAATAAAGCTTTATCTGGAAGATTTTCGCAAAATATTAATTGATACTAGATAAAATGATGAATCTACTAGATAAAAAAGATTATTTTTACTATATAATGAATTTATTCACTAGATAAAAAAATTAGCTCCTATAAAAAAAAATTAATCAATATAAATTGAGAGAATTTACTATATAAAATAATTAATTGATATCAATTGAGATTAATTCATCCGATAAAATTGACACTAGATAATACAATTTTGAACTCGAGTTTTAAATTAAATAATTAATTGACATTTAATTAGATTGATAATATAAATTGCTTTCTTAAATTACTTTGAATCTATATTTAACTAAAAATGACCCAAAATGAATCTTTTTCATCTTATAGTAGCGAGGATTCCGATTCAAGCACTGAGGCTACTACCACAGAGACTTACGAGATAGTACCAAGGGAAAATCTACAAGCAACGCTACCTTGTACTTTTAATCAAGCTCAAGCAGATTTAGTTGAAAATCAAAATGCGCAAAGAAAAAAACGAAGGAAAAACAAAGATTATGAGCTCCAAATCGAGTGTCAAAGCCTTAAAGAAGCGATTGATTATATCAACCAACTAGACTCGGTTAAAAGGACTCGATGTGATACAAGAAGAACAAATGAAGGAGAAAAACGCTTCTACAATTGCTTAAAAGAGTGTCCCAAAAGATTATATCTTTTGTTGACTGCCGATACCGAATTAACATCAGTTTACGTCTCGAACGATCAACATCAACACTCAGATGAGCCAAATGCATTCGAAAAATCGTTGCCAAAAGAGACAAGAGACAAAATTTACGAGCTGCTTAACATGGGCTTTACGAAAAACAAAAATATATTAAAAGAGATCGAACGCCAAAATCTCCCGAAAATCACAAAAAGTCAACTCACAAACACAAACAATTGGTTTTGAGTTACATTTCAACTATTATTCTTATTATCTTATTATTCTCACGTCACGTCAATTTTCTACATTGATTTCAATGAGGCAGATTGGAAAAATAGTCGTTGTAGTTGTCCGTATTGGCCTAAACATTATATTTGCAAACATGTTATTGCTCTTGCCGAGCGTCTACTTTTGTTCGAGTTTCCTGCAAATGTAAAAGTAATTCCGATCGGTCAAAAAAGACAAGCAGGTAGACCAAAAAACACAGCAGAATGCTTAGACAAACAACCTGGTGAGCAAATAAGCGATTCAAGCGATGAAGACACTTACGAAGACTACTTTGACATACCAGTAAACCAGCAAGTTAACCAACGTGTAAATCGTACAAGCGAGATATTTGAAATGAAAGTTTTAGAGTCTCTTGAAAACATTAATTCCAAATCGCCAGATATTATCGAAACCAAACGTGGGCGTGGTAGACCGAAAAAGTGTGACGCGGGTTCTAATTCAAACAAAGTCGCGAGTCAAAAATCAACAGCTAAAAGAACATCTTCAAATAACAATGCCGACGAAAACGTGCAAGTAATTAAAAGTAAAAGAAGAAGAATTAATTAGTCTTAATTTAATTAAATTTTATTTGCTTTTTTTCATTTTTTTATCTTGTATTTTTATTTTTTATCTAATGAAATATCTAAATAAATAGTCGTTTATCTTTTTATCTAAGGTTTTAATAAAATATCTAGTAATATTCATCTGTTTTATCTATTTTTTTATTATCTAGTAAAATTCATCATTTTAGCTAGTTCAATTAATTATATGCCGAAGATTTTAAGGGACTATACTAAAATATCTATCTCTTTTGTTTTATACACATGAAAAAAACCCAAAAGATATGATTTAAATTCTGACAACAGCAGCTAGCTCTAAATGACTTCAAAAAATTTATTAAAGTCGAGACTTGACTTTGACTTTTAACTTGATCAATTTAACTCTAGTCTTAATTATTTTTCAATAAGTTTTATAGTTTCAATTGTTTGAGATTTTGAAAGCAATTTTATTCGGAGAAATTATTTTTTTTAAAACTTCCTATAAAATACTTTAAGTTACCGTATTCCCTGGTTCGATTATGCTGCACCACAAATTAAGACACGCTTTTGGACCAAGCACCAAAGTAAATCTAGCCCATGTTAAAACATTTTTTATTAAGGATTATCAGGGGTTTTGGGCCCTATCAGACTATGAAATTCTTAAAAATTAAAAAAAATCGAGTTTAAAACAAAAAATTAAAAAAAAACGAATTAATAAAAAAGTAATTTTTCTGATATATTATTATTTTAATTATTGGTGCTGCACCAAATGCATAGTAAAAAAAATTCCTTTTACTTATTGTCTTAAAGTCAAGTCTTGATGAGGCATTCAATTAAGAATTTCAGAGTTTGATGCGGCCCTAAACCCCTGATAATACTATTAGACCATGCGTTCTTAATCAAAAATATTTAAGCATGGGCGAGATTTACTTTGATGCATGGTCCAAAAGAAGCCATTGTAAATTTTGGAAAATCTTAAACTCTTAATGTCACGTTAGATTTTATGTGTCGCTATCAACTCCTATCTCTGAATTTGTTTTTCAAAAAAGATTCCGTTACAATTTTAAACAAAAAATTTTTATTTAGGAATTAATTTTGTGGGCATTTTAAATTTTGGAACAAAGAACATAAACAAATATCCAAAATAGAAGTAATTTTTTTTTATTGAAATAACCGCTTTTTTATTTAAGTTTTAAAGCTGCTAAAAACTTCTTATTGAACAAATTTAGTTGCTGCAATAAGCCTGCTATTATTTAATAATAAAAAATAAAATTGTATATTTTTAATGAACTATTGAATTAATTTTGGAAAAAAAGAACAAATTTTTATTTTTTTTGTTCCATAATTCATAAAGAATCTTTTTTTTCAATTTTTCTGCATTTACAATACTGTTATGTTCTTAACATTTTAAAAAGCTTTATAAAATATTTAAGCTACCAAACCGTATTTTTTCAAATAAAAGAAAGTTCGGTCATTAGAGGATTTCTTCTATTCGAGAATTTTACACTCTAAAAAAACTATTCAAATAAAAAAATGATCTATCTTATATACATGATGATATATGATGAGTTATGATACATGATTTGAGAATTCTCTTTTCTTTTAAACGGGACACATTTTTATTAAAAAAAAACTCAAATAAAGGTGAATTTTCAACTAAAATGTCAGCTAGAATCTTCCATTTTTGGTTGCTTCTATTTTACGTATAACTGTTTTATCTTAATTTTTAGATTTACTTGATAGGGAATTTAGTTCGTCTGAATCAGACATTGAAGAAGATGCATCATAAAAGATGGATTTTTCTTTTGCTAATGAATAATTAGGTTGTTGATTTCCAATTTTTTTCCAATTTATTAATTCAGATGATTTTTTAGAAGGCATAAGAGAAGATACTTTAAGATAAATGTTTATTGAGTTTAAAAATGCGTCTTTGTATAAAGTAATTTACTTGAAGCTGAGAAATTATTTTTTAAACTGTGATCAACTTTAGTTTCAATGGTTTTCAATTGCGGTGTTTGAGATGATTGCTTTTTTTTAATGATTCTGGTGGGATATTTAATGTTCGAATAGAAAAATCTATTAAAACAATTGATGCATTCTGGGTATTTTGTTTTAAAGTAATCGTGGTAATTTATTGATCCAAAACAATCTTTACAATAAAATAATAAATGATGTCTACATTTTCTTTGATCACATGAATTCGATCGCTTTAAAATATTGTTTTCAGATTTTGAATTAGCATAGATTTTGCTAATAACATAAAAAAGTAAAATATATTTCAAAATCATTCTAAAATGAATACTTTGAGTTTTCAATTATTTTTTGAAAAAAAATTTAGAATGGCGTTGTTATGTATATTTTACTAATTAAAAAAAATTGTTATCATTTTATCATGTTGAATTTATTACATTTATCTTAAAAAATTTAAACTAATAAATTTAAAAAATGTAATAATTATTTTATTATTTTTATTTTGATTAGACCGGAAAAAATTATAAAACTATTTTAAATGATAATTAATGAAAAATAACTTATGACATATATGACTTCGTATTAGAAGATCAGTTGAGGATAGCAAACGAGGAAGATTCCTTTAATGACATACAGGTAAACCCAGTTAAGTTGAAGTAGAAGGTCGGTCGTAAAAAGTTTCGACTTTTAAGTGTTTTAACTTAACCGTAAAAAAAAAAAGTAAGAAAAAAAATTATTTAAATGTGAAAATTTTTAATTAAAAAAACAATAAAAAAATAAGAATAAAATATAGAAAGTTAATTTTTAGAATAATGTTCGTAGACCATGAGACGGCATTGTTTGTTCCTTTGATTCATTATTTTCGTATTCAAACCAATTTCATCAGGATAAAAATATCTTTTAAATCATAGGCTCTAAAGCTTTTGGTAATTTTTTTAACCATTCTTTTACACAGTCTTAATCGAAAAATGCTGATTTACCATTTTTCTTATTGTATAATACTTCATTTCGTTTTTTTAATCTATCTAAGCAACCATTGTTAACTTTAAATTCTGGAAAACCCATAAGATTAGTCAACCTATTTGCTTTTAACAAAATTGGTCCATTAATAAATATTTTTAGATCTTGCTTCCTTGATCCATTCATTTAATGCCTCTTCTACCTGATAAAAACTTACCTTCATTGGTTTACGCTTTTCGGGATTTGAACATTTTTCTTAGTCTTCAGATATATATATTTTTTTTTATTCCTATACCATTTTGTTTAATATACCAACAACTTACTGTACTGACTGTACTAATTCCAACTCCTTCCTCCTTTGCAATTTGTGTCTTATTTCTTTCAATTTTGAAGTTTTTTGATTCTTGTATTTGATAGCCTTGAGAGAATAAATGATGAATAGTCCATGATTGATCGAATTAGTGACTTGTAGATGTTTGTTTAGGTTTTTTAGTTGAGGGTTAAGATTTATGGCAAAGTACTCTGATACGGTTGACTAGTTTGTTCCATTTTTTACGGCTATTTTCAACTTGATATTTGAAAGATAACTTTCTATCGAATTTGATCCCTAAAAACTTTGCTGTGAGATTGTATTCTAATTTTTTGTCGTGCATTTTGAAACAGTATTTTTTGATTAATCGCGTTCCATTTGCGAAAATAGTGTAGTTACATTTACTGGGAGTCATTTAAGTCTCCAATTGTTCAACCAATTCTTAATTTGTTTTAAGTATTTGTTCACAATTTTTTTCAAAGAACCATTCTTTCCAAAAATACAATATGTACAAAGATCATCGGCAAATAATAGTGGGTAAAAGGTAGTGCTCCACAAGTGATCTGTGTCGTAAACTTATTCCATGCAACCTGCGGCCAATCCAGAAAGCTTAATCTCATATTGTTAAATTTTTTTTGAGTCTGATCATTTAGTCCATAGCATGCCTTAGATCGTGAATAGTTTCTGGTTGTGGACTTTTTTTTTTTCCTTATTCACTCCTTGTGGAGCATAGGGTCATTATTTTTGATTTCCACTCAAGTCGATCTTTTGCTGTGGTCATTGCCGCTTCATAACTTTTCTTTAAATCAGAAGAATGGGTTTAAACAAGGAAAAAAATTTTAATTTGAAATTGCAAATTTAGACTAGGCACTTCAACAAATGATTCAAAAAATCAAAAATCTCCTCGGATTCGTTAAAACCACAAATTTGCTCCTTGCTAAAACCACAATTGTAGCAACATAATAACTTGGCGGATTCTCTTTTTATTCTCAACGTTTTGACCAAAGCGAACCAATTGAGCATCGACTTTTCAATTCATCTGAGCAAAACACATTACCCGGCGATCAAAAATATCTGGAAATGCTTCAGCGAGCCCTTTGCTAACGGCCTCAGACCCGGGGTTGTGAAGTTCGTTTCAATTCGATCTTTTCAATTCAGAAAAATTTGAACAACTATTTTACTAAAAGAGATAATTTAGTTCTGTAAATGCTTAATTATAAGCAAATTTGCTTAATGCAGTAAAATAAGTCTGCAAAATAAGTCTGCAAAATAATGTGCGATTTTCTGTATTTTGCACGCCATTAAAAAGTATTCCAATCAAGCGTGCAATTACATTGCAGAGTTTTTACAGACATTTATATTTCGATTAAGCAAAGTTGCTTTACCATTAAGCATTTACAGAACTAAATTATCTCCCTCAGACCCGTCAACTATGACAATTTGTGGCTCATAAAAAAATTTTTCACGGTCTTGCTAAAAACGCTTTTGGTTTCAAAATCAGCGCGCCGTGATTGCATCAGCAAACAGGTGAAAATGCTTGTCTTTGTCTGTGGTGCCATTCAATAAGACGGGAAACCCTTGAAATATAAATTTTTGGCATTCAAATGTCGCCGATTAGTGATAGAAAGTCGAAAATACATAAGCTGATCAGCGTCATTTACGACACGTTTAAGTTTGGCAACAAATGGAAAATCCAAGTGTTTTAGTACCCCAGTCTTGTCGATGCACTAGTCGCCCTCACTTAACTCTAGAACATTTGAACTTGAGCTCGTAATTTTTTCTAAGTCTTTTTATAAACAAACCTATTAATTAAAAGAAATAGTTTAAAATAAATGCTATAAAATATGGTTTAATTTTTTGTTTTTGAATCAGAAAATGTATCCAATGTTGAAATTACATTGAAAAAGTGCAATGTTTCAAATATTTTTTTAGTTTCAAAAAAAAAAATTTCAAGTTAATATTTATAAGAAAGTTTTTATTTACTAGTTAATAGTTGTAAATAAATATTTTCATAAATTACTTTGATTTTTTTTATTCCGTATTCTTTGTTCCGAACCTTAGAAGGTTTCGGTTCCGTAGTTTAGGAAATGGTTCCGGAGGACTGATTCTGTGATTTAGCTCCCTAAAATTCCAGTCCCGTTTTTCCGTTTCCGTAATTTTTGGAACAATCAAATTGAACCGGTTTCAAAAACGAACCGATTTCCAACCCCTAACTACATGGAATTTAGAAAAAAGCTATGGAATAAATCTATCATCGAATTGATAAAACATCGTGCATTACGAATCTTTTAATGATGATATTTTATTATTTTTTTTTTCTAAGGTACAACTTATGAGATAACAAGTTTATTTTATATAAATTTTTTTTTGGAACATTTTATATAAGCTTGGCAAAGGAGCGAAAGCTAGTAGTAATAGTAGTAGTTCTTGCTGCGAAATCCTAACAAGTAAGAAATCTGAGGTTTTCACCGCTTAAAGGCGTATTAAGCTTTAGCAGCCAATTCTGTTAAACCTATCTAATACTTCTTTGAAGCCATTAACTGTCTTAGCTTTAACCACCTCCTCAGGAAGTCTATTCCAGTGCGGAGCTACTCTGTTCGAGAATAAAACGTGTCTAGCACTCACTGCGGCAGAAAAATCATTTCTTTTCTGTGCTGGAAAACTATCTCTTTGAACTTTTGCGCTGTTTCCTCTTAACCTCATTATCGGTCCATCCCTGCCAACAGGATACAGAAGTTCTCTGGTAAACGACACTTTTTCATGGCCGTTAATCACTTTAAAAACCTCAATCAAATCACCTCTCACCCTCTTCTCACTAAGTTTTGTTAAACCCAATCTAGCAAGCCTTTCCTCCTATGAAATTTCTCTTAGTGACCAAGGAATTTTCGTTGCACGCTCTTGTACTTTTTCCAACGCTTTTACGTCACCTTTTTTGCTCGGATTCCAAACTTGAACTGCATAGTCGAGGTGAGGTCTAACCAAAGACATATAAAGCTTCAACCAAAGAGTTTCTTCTCTACTTAAAAATGTTCTTTTAAGAATTCCGAGTACTTTATTTGCTTTCGCGCACGCGTTTTTTACTTGACATGTCTATTTAAGGTCTGAAGACACCATGACGCCTAGATTCTTTTCACACTCAGTGGTACACAGTTGATTTTTATCCAATCCCTCTTTTCCCGATGTTTTATACGAAAATCTAGCATTTAGCTTTCCAAAATGCATAATCTTACATTTTTGAGCACAGAGACCCATTCTCCGTACATCAATCCATTCTAGGTCTTTCTGAATGTTTGCCCTATCACACAAGTTGTTAATTACTCCAAGAATCTTCGAGTCATCGGCATAAATTTCTATTTTGTTTGAAATGATGTCAGATAGGTCGTTTATATATATGACAAAAAGCAAAGGGCCAAGCACGAACCCTTGAGGTACGCCACTCAGTACTTCTGACCAATCCGAAACTGCATCTCCAAGCACAACGCGCTGAACCCTTCCGCTTAAAAAGTCTTTAAGCCATTCGATCAATCGTTTACTCAGTCCGTAACTGCTCAATTTATGTAGGAGGCGTTTATGCTGAACTGTGTCAAAGGCTTTCGAAAGATCGAGGTAAATTTCGTCAACGCTATTTCCTTTAGCTAATTCACTCGTGATCATGTCAAAAGACCACTTATAAATAATTTCAAACGGCTTAGACATCCCTTCGGCATAATTTTTTTAAAATAAGAGGATGAACCCCATCAAATCCAATAGATTTACTACCGTTAAGTTTCTCAAGTTTTTCTTGAATAATTTTACTATTCAAATAACTCGACACATCTTCAATGTCAAAAGTTGCTGAAGCTCGAAGCGGAAACAAAGGAAGTTCATCATCTGGTTCATTTTTGAAAACTGAACGAAATTGTTCATTTAAAAGCTCTGCAACTTCATTTCGGTCTACAGTAATGGTTCCATCTTTTTTTCTCATCGCACGGATTTGATCTTTGCCACCCATTTTGCTTCTAATATATTCGTTTACAAGCTTTGGATTATTCTTTGCTTTACCAGCTAGTGTATTCTCATAATTAAGTTTCGCTCTCATTAAGACTTTTTTAACTTCTCTACATGAAGCCCTGTACTTCATTTTATACTCAGATTTTAAGTTCTTCTTGCAAGACTTGAGTCTATACCACGCTTGATGCTTTTGTTTTACACATTTTCTCGTCTCGTAAGTCATCCATATCTCTCCAAACCTTTTGTTTAACTTTTTTTCTGGTATAAAAGATTCACATAAAGATGAATATGAACTAAGAAATTTCGAGTAACAATCGTCCACCTCCAGCCCACTCAACTCCACGTTCCAACAAACAGAACTGACTCCCTCGCAAATACCATCAAAGTTTGCTCTTCTCACCATTTTTTTTCTCTAGCCAATATTTATTTATTTAAATAAGGATATTTATCATCATCATCATAATCATCAAGCTTTTAATGAAGTTAAATTGCTAACAGTCTCAAATCGACTTTTTTAGTCGAGTCTGAGATATTTTGTGACGGGAATATTATTTAAGCACAATCAATTTCTGATTAACACAATGAAAAAAACATTCAACACAATTCGATTTCTTCTCAGCACAAAAAATTATATTTAAAAAAAAAACATTTAACACAAAAAAATTGTGTTTGAAAATAATTCTTATAGGAAATTTTTTTTCAACACAAAAATATTTCAAATAAAATATATTTTTTTTTAATTTTAAATTTTATTTAATTATATTTATAAGTGGAAATTAAGTAAATAGAGTATATTTCGAAGCTTAAATAAAAGAACTTAAAAAAATTAATCTCTAGAAAACCATTTTTCCGCATTTTTTGCTCTACCTCTTTTAGGTTTATTGACAAATTGGTCCTTTTTTTTAAACCGTTCTTTTAATGCCAATACAGTGGTGATTTGCTTTTTGTATTTTATAATAATTTACGTAAATTTACCTAAAATTACGTAAATTTTCGTAAAATCCTTAAAGTCCAAAAAAGTCGAATAAATACAAAAAAATTCGATTTTTTAAGTTTTTTTTAAAAAAATATGCAAAATAAATTCCAAAAAAAATTTACCATTTTTTACGTAAATTTACGTAAATTGATAGTAAAAAAAAGTAAATTCTGGTAAAAAGAAGTAAAAAATGGTAAATAAAAGTAAAATTTCAAACATTTAAAAATTAAATATTTTATTTCTATTTAATTCTATAAAAATCAATTTTTAAATGAAAATAAATGGCTTAATAAACATTTATTGTTTGTTTTAATGATTCGACCAACCACCATCCTTTTCGAGCACTATTTTAATTACCTTTTAAATTAAATAATAAAAATTTTTTATTAATTATTTTAAATTTTTATAAATTTAACTTTTTTTAAATGGTTAATATATGATTTGCATTTTTTAACTGTTAATAACTTTTGAAACTCTTCTATTGCATGTTTAGCGTCGTCATCGTTTTTTATATTTTTTTTTCGTATAAAAGTTTTCATTTCATTCCAAACAAGTTCAATTGGATTTAGATCTGGAGATTTTGGTGGCGACTTAATCTTAAAAAATCAAAAAATTTTTACCCCTTTCAATCATAGTTTTTGAACATCTAAAATTACCTATAAGACGTTATTAGTTTCTAGATATGTCTTACAAAGCCCTGAAGTATGTTTAGGGTCATTATCCTGATGCAGTTTAAAAAAAAAATCGTATTTGGTTGCTCCAAACGGCAATAGAAATTCACCTAATATCTCTTGGTATAATTCTGCATCGAGATTTTCCTAAAATATCTTTAATTTAACTATTAAAAATAATAAAACGATAAAAAAATTCATAATCATTACTGCAAAATTTGTTGCACCCTTTTATGATATTACAGCCCATATGTTTAGTTTCGACTCAAATTTTGATGAACATGGTATTGCAGTAGGGTAACTTGTAGGAAATCTTATGTGATAAAACGGTTTTTCAAAAACTCTAACTGTGGTCTCATCGACAAAAATGTAATTTTCAAAATCAGCATCTTTGTAATTTAGGGACCAAATAAGGCGTTGTATCTTATGTAGATCAGTCAATAAAGGGCATTTTCTTAAACGACGATAACGTAGACCTAAAGTAGAAATATTTTTTTTTTATTTTAAAATTTCTCCATTGAATTCACTGCACATAAATACCTAGACTAAAACGATATCTACGAACCGTACTACTACTTATTTGAAATCCTAATCCTCTTTCAATCTTAAAAGCTAGTTCAGTAGATGATACACAGCCATAGTTTTCTAATGACTTTTTCTTAAAATTTACGTTGTAAAGAAAATATATGAAACTTAATTTAAAAGAATTTTTACCTTAATAAAATCAATCAACTGTTTTTTTGTAACAGGATTAGTTTTTTTCTTTTTTTTTGAATTATTATCGATGATTTTTTTAATGTGCTTAACAAATAAATTTTTAAAAAATAATTCAAACTATGGTTTTGAAAACAATCATTTATGATTACCTTGCATACAAGCGTTATCTAGAGACACATATTTTCGGTCTGAGCTAACATTAAAAAGTCGAAAATGGTGTTATCTCAAAGTCGCTTATATGCAAGGTATTACTTGAAATAATCCATCAATTGAGAAATATAAACTTCATCTATTTATTTTTAATAAATATTTTATAAAAAATTATTAGTGCCAGTTACTACTATACTAATTACTCAATATTAAATAATAAATAATCATTCAAAAAAAAATTACAGCGATTGATGGTAAAGTGTTCTTTGAGCAAGTTGATTTTAGAACTCTTCTAATTTTTTTTGGATCGAATTTCTATTTTTGTTAAGAAACAAAATTTGCTTTTCAAACTTAAACAACTTCGTGTCTCTTTTTCTTCTTTTTCTTAAAAATTTCACACTATTTTTTTTTTGTTTTCTAACTTTCATTTTTGAAATTTTGTTGAGATTATAATATGTTCATAGTGTATTTAAATGAATTTGAAGTCACATTTTTGAAAGCATGATTCACTCGATCTTTCTTTTAGCTTTAAAATAAAATTGTATAATCTTAGAATACAATAATGTTTATTCTAAAGACTATTCTAAAATTTTAAAATTCATTCTAAAATTTAGTTGTTGCAAATAATGAGTTCTAAAGCGAAAATATCTAATTCAAAGCCGAAACCCAAAGCTAAAAAGTTAAGAGAAGAGGTGACAGTAAGTGAATCACTCTCTGAAAATGAGGCCCCTAAAAAAACTCAAAAAAAAAAGGATAAAATTGAAGAAGAAATTGAAATGTTAGCGATTGAGTTTTTAATACCTAATGAAAACATCCATTCCATCACCTTCATAAGGTCGCTGGTAGTGTGGAAGTGTGAATCAAAAAAAATTTAAGGTTAATCAATAAATCTTATTTTAAAATATCAAAAACCAGTTTATTTTACTTTTATTTACCATTTTTTACTTCTTTTTACCAGAATTTACTTTTTTTTACTATCAATTTACGTAAATTTACGTAAAAAATGGTAAATTTTTTTTGGAATTTATTTTGCATATTTTTTTAAAAAAAACTTAAAAAATCGAATTTTTTTGTATTTATTCGAATTTTTTTGGACTTTTAGGATTTTACGAAAATTTACCTTTCTTTACCAAAGTTAATTTACGTAATTTTACGTAAAATTACGTAAATTTACGTAAATTTTTGTAAAATACAAAAAGCAAATCACCACTGTAAATGTGCACAATATCCGATTTTGGTGAAAAACTTGCAAGAACATTTCTTACTGTAAAGGTTAACTTTATAACAGTTCTTGAATAAATAAGTTCTTGAATAAATTTTTTCAAAATTTTCCCAACAAGCCATTTTTTTACCCAGTTTAATGCTACACTTTGAAGGCTTAGGCACCACGGCAAAAATTTTTGAATCAATTGAATAGTACTTAATTATTTCCATGCTTTTAATTAAAAAAACATGAAGCGGGTTTCGAATTTAGATATATAGAATACCCGACTTTATTGTGTAAATTCTACATACTTTATATCAATATTGCATTACGGCTTGGAAAGATTTTGTTAAATACAGTGCAAAATGATAAAAAGAACAGAAAAAATTTTAAAATATTGAATAACTTTTTTCTGAAAATTTAAAATTAGCTTTGTAGATGCAAGATAATACATTTTAAGTTGCATCAAATATCAAGGTCTGCTAAATTTGCAGATTTTTTCAGAAATATTATCTAGCGTAGCGTAATTAAAATATAATCTAGTGTAGCGCATTTTGCAGAGATTTTGCACATTAGCAGACTTTTTAAGATGATGCAACTTTGAATGTTGCACCATACTGCATTAACGGAACTAATTTTAAACTTTTCAAAAAAAAATTATTTAACTATTTTTTAATTATTTTTAAATTATTTAGAAAACTGTCTTGAATAATGGTGAACAAGGGTTTGATAAAAATTCACACTATTAAGAGAACATTGGAATTAACCATTAATTTGGTGATACTTTTGAAGTCGAAAAATTAAAAATTAGCTAAACTTTAATTTATTTATAAAAGTTGATGAAATTTATATTTCCCTTTCAAAAAATAAAATATCAATTACATTGCTCTAATGAAAATGTTACTCCAAAAACTGCCCCCTGTCCCTTTTAAGCAAACATTTGGGTTGATTATTTTTCACTCTTTTTTTAAAACTTTTTCGATTTCAAAAAATTCAAATTCAAGTCATTAGAAAAGACATAAATCTAATTCTTCTTTAATCCCAACAGATTAGAACGGGGTTGGCTTGGGCGATCGGTTTTTTAGTAGTGTCATTTTTGGCGATACGTATTCATTAGAAAAATTGTAAGAGATTTTGAAATATCGATGGTCAATTTTATTTATAATTTTTTTTTTAAACGATAAAATTTAAATTTTAAATTCATTCAATAACTTCACAAAATAATTCAACGTTATTGAGGCCAGTTTTATCATTATCCGAACCTTTATCAGCCTCAACTTGTGTTCGTATTCCAGTAACAACTCCATTAGGACAATAAAGTGTACTAATTGAACTACTCCATGGTCCTTCTAAAGATTGTAGGATAATGTTATCTGAACATTTTAGTCTAATTACATTTGTTGCAGTATCGTCCCTAATGTCAACATAATTTTCTATTCCGTACTTAAAACCATGAATACTCTGATTATTAGGACAAATTACCATGTTTGAATCCCAAGTTCCATACGGACCTTCAGCACTTCTTAAAGTTTTGCCATCACTGCAAATTAATTCTATTCCATTCAAAGCTGAATCGTCGAAATCTAGACCTGCCCCTTGCTCCTCTTGAAGTTTAGTTCTAAATCCGATCACATAATTCCCAATGTCACATGTTTCCATTAATCCCCATTCACCCCAATTTATGCCATAAATGTTATTGATTGTTGAAATTATCGGTGAAATCGTAGTCATTGGTGTTGTTGAAGTTGTAGTAAAAAAAACATCAAAGTCTTCAGTAGTACTGCTTAATTTTTTTTTAAATTTATTTTTAAAATTAATTTTGAATATTTTATTTACTTAAATCCGAACGCTTTTCTAAACAATAAAGATCCAGACGTTAAAATTTTTTTGGGCCAAGCATTTTTGTTGTATAAGCGACAAGTCCCATCAATATATGTCAAAAAAAAAACAACCTGAATTTTTAAGGCAGTTTGCCAAGCAAATTATTTTTTTTAATCTATTATGGTTGATTAAGATTTGCGAATCATTTTGAAAGTCAAAGTTCTTTTCAATTTCAAAAAAATCATATGAATTAGCTCGGTTGTAAAAATAATTTAGTATCAAACCAAGTGCTATTAAAAAAAATCTCATTGTGGTTTTATTTTCTGGAAAAAAAAAGGAAAATGGGTTTATTGTGCTGAAACAAAACTTGATGTTTTGCATTAAGAAACAATTATTTTAAAAGCTTTGAAACCTTGATTTAATTACTCTAGAGAATTTTTTATTTTCCATTCGATTTGGAATTTTTATAATTTTAACAAAATCACGAGTTTTCGTTAATTTTCAAAATTAAAGGAAATTTTTTATTTTTCTTATTTAAAATTGGGTTTTTAAATTTTAAAAGTAAAAATAAAAAATTGATTCACTGAAGGAATTACAGAAGGATCTACATTATTCAGTTTTATTTAATAATTTTTATAAATGAAATTAGGCCGCCAAGCTGGCCGGCAAAATGGCCGCCGGCCAAAAAGTTGGCCGGTTTTTAAGCCGCCCGTATATTTTTGGCCGTTTATTTTGGCGGTCTAAAAATTAGGCCGCCAAGCTTGCCGGCCAAATGGCCGCTCGCCAAAAAGTTGGCCGGCTAATACGGACACGGTCACGGTTTCTAAAAATTTTGGCCGTTTAAGTGCCCGCTTGTACGAATCCCAACACTATTTTCAATCGTAATAAACCAGCGGCTTATCTCTTTTCCCAGTACCTTTTGAGCAACGACTCCGATCTGACACAGAAGTTACTGCATTGATTTTATCATCTAAACCTCAATTATTACCCAGTCGAATCGGGTCTCCATTTTTTTTTTAAAGGGTTTTAACCATACGTTGGGGTTTTAGGATGTTTTCTCCCATAACGGGTTAATACCAAAGAATACAATTAAATTAATAAATCAGAAATTCTCGACTTTTTGGGTTCATTAAAATGAATAATGAATACTTAACTTTACATTGGAATTGTTGACTTAAAAATCAAAAAAATCTTCTATTCTACCCGAATTATCCATAGTTTAAACCTCAACTATCTTTATTGCTCTATTTCGATATATTTTTTTCTCAATTTTATTATTATCATGTATTTTAATTTTTTACTAAAATAATAAGGAGTTTCAGTTCGAAAAATGTGTAGATGTAGATAATCATCTCGATGCAGTAGCCTCTGTGTCAGATCGGAGCCGTTGCTCAAAAAGGTACATGAAAAGGAGATGAGCGCCTCACCATTATCCACTAGGAAAGAATTGGGACAATTATTATATTGATGATAAATAAATTCAAAAAAATAACTAAAAAAACTGAGGTTTAAAAAGATAACAATAAGTTAAAGGACAAAATCCTGTAAAATTCTTTTTAAAAATTTCAGATCTATCTTAAATTTTCATAAATAAAAAATATTAAAAACGCTTTTTTGCAAAATTCAATAATGTTTTTTAAATTAAAAAAAAAATTCTTTGAAAAAAATTGGTTATTTTTAATTCTATATATTCAGCGCCAGATTTGTATTGAACAAAAAACATTTTCTTTTCTATTTTTGAGGAAAATATGAACTATCAAATTTTAGCGTTTTTTAACTTTCAATTCCCTAAGACATACACTTAATCGACATGTAGCCAAAAATCAAATTATGAATAAAATTTAAATTTAATTTTTGAAATTTTCCTCAAAATTTTTATACACGTAGAATTAAAAATCAAATTAATAAACTAATATTTAAAATTCAGTAATCGATAAAAAGTTTCATGTGATTAAAATGTCACTGGCTTCTTATTTAGCAGACGAGAAATTGTCTCAGACCGTTCGTTTGTTCCTAAATGTTGCCATATCTTTTGTAGGCTCCATTATTTTGTTTAAAATAATGCCAAAATTCAAGGAAATGTTTATCCGAGCTGATTTGAAAGGCATCGATTTGAGTAAAAAGAACAAAGTTCAAATGTAAGCATAGAAAATGATCTGACTTTAATTTAATTAAATATTTATAACCACAAGACCTGAAGCTTATGGTGTGATTAGTGGTGCCTTTTTTTTGATAGTTACATTTTTGTTCATTCCATTGAGATTTTATGAGACATTGGCTTTTAACAAAGAGCTTTCACATCAACAAGTAATTACTCAAAAAAACAAAATTTTAATGTTTCAACAAAATTATTTTTTTTCCTTTATAAAGTTTATTGAGTATTTGGCAGCGCTATTAAGTATTGGCTGTATGATTTTTCTTGGATTTGCCGATGATGTCTTAGACCTTAAATGGAGAGATAAACTTTTGTTGCCAACAATCGCATCCTTGCCCTTGCTTATGGTTTATTTTGCCAATATTAATTCAACTACAATTATTGTGCCATATCCATTACGACCATGGCTAGGGTATGCATTGAATCTTGGATTTTTGTATTACGTTTATATGGGTATGTTGGCTGTTTTTTGCACCAATGCCATCAATATTTACGCTGGTATCAATGGTATTGAGGTTGGTCAATCTTTGGTGATTGCGTTTAGTGTTTTAATTAGTAATTTAATTGAGTTCAATGGTCCTTTTAGAGACAACCACATATTTTCAATGTATTTAATAATTCCGTTCATTGCTTGCGCCATACCACTCTTTTTGTACAACAAGTATCCTAGTAGGGTTTTTGTGGGCGACACGTTTTGTTATTTTGCCGGAATGACTTTTGCTGTCGTTGGTATTTTAGGCCATTTCAGTAAATTTTTGTTGCTTTTCTTTATTCCGCAAATATTCAATTTTCTTTTGTCAATCCCGCAATTATTCAAATTCATACCATGTCCCAGACATCGTATGCCAAAGTAATTAAAATTCTTTTTGCTAATTTAATACTAATTTTCGTTCCTTTTTTAGATACAATCCTGAAACTGATCTACTTGAGCCAAGTGTGGTCCAGTTTTATGATAAAGATCTATCAAAAATTTCACAGCTGATATTCAAAGTTTTCCGTCTATTCCGATTTATTAGAGTTACAGAAAAATTAGATGATAAAGATAAAAAACACATACAATACGAAAGCTCAAATTTTACAATTATCAACTTTTATTTGACTCTTTTTGGCCCAAAGAGAGAGGATCAATTAACAAAACAATTACTTATTTTACAAGTTTAAAGACTTTTAATTATTTTATTTAAAATCAATATTAAAAAATATCCTTTTTTTTAGATAATTTGTTGTTTCATGGCGTTTATGATTCGATATCAGTTATCAAAACTTTTTTATTAATTAAATCTTAATAAACATCTTCAAAAAAACCATTAAAATAGTTTCTTTTAGATAATTAAAAACTTATTTTCTTCATAATTTTCCATTTATCTTCCAATTTGCACTACTTCCATAAATCCTTTACAAGTTAGGACCTTCTTTGTCGCATGAACAGTATTATTCAGACATCAGATCTAATTTATTCAGATAACTTTAATCTTGGCGATTTAATTTCAGGATTTTCTCGAAATATTCGCCCACTTGAATGATAAAACTTTTATCCTTCTTTATTTTGATTATTGTCTTTCTTTGATTATTTACATTCTAAGCTAATTGTTATTATCTTTTCATTCAAGGTTTTCTCATCTCAAAATTCACCAATTTTAGCAGAGTAACTAAAAACAAACGCAGTGAGAAATTTACCCTATGAATTAAGGAACAAGAATCATCTTCACAGCGAAAATTTGGTGAATCAACATTTGGATATTTTTTTTACTAAATTTATTAATAATTTTTTTAAAATAATTTTCTCTTTAAAAGAGTTTTTATATGAAAATTTGAATACAATGATAATTAAATTTTTATCAATTAATGAAAAATTAAGATTCATAATTAAATTTTTTTATTTTTAAAATTTTATCATATTATGTATTTATCTTACTTTTATATTATTAATTATTTGAAATTGTGTTTTTTTTTTTATAGTGGGTTCCATGATAAAATTATTATGGAGCCATTAAACTTAAAAAGTTAACTGGTAAACAAATACCAGATAGACGATTGTTTTATTTAACTTTTGTTCACATTAAATAAATAAATAAATGATCCAGTGGTAAAGTGCATAGTCGATCAAAAGTAAAAGTTAAAATATTTTAGAATTAAATTTTTAATAAAAATAGGTAAAACAAATATTTTAAGTCAACTTTTACTTGAACTTTTGAAAATTTCAAAGTCAAAAAATTGACTTAGCCCAAGTCGGGTTGTATGGTTTGTAAAACTATATTCCTTATTGATAAATCTTTAATTGAGACTTTTGCCTTAAAAAAATATTTTCTAATTAATTAAATATTTGTGAATAATTTAAGTGATAAAAGCTTTAATATCAGTTGCTAGGATTCAAATTTTCACCATAAGAAAATGCTCTGATTAATTGATTGAAAAAACAAGTTTAAACTTTTTCATAAAAACATATAATAAAGAACACCGAGTTTACCCATCAGCAAAAATATCAATAAGCTCAATTTCGAAGCCTATTTTTAATTTGATGATTCTTATTTTTTTGGTCTCTAGTTTTAGGCATTAGCAAATAAAAACATATGTGTTCTAAAAAAATTTTATTTAACAACTCTGGGGCGATTTAAATTGCTTTTTATAAAATTTTTGCCCCTTTGATTAAAATTGATATTTTAATGACTAAATATTTAAAAAAAAAATTGCAGCCGAATTAAATACTTAAAAAATTTAAATATATTCAATTCAAATTAAACTATTTTATCATCTATTGACAACCAGAACAAAAAAACTATGATTGTACTTTTTGTCTTTTTTTATAAATTATATTTTTGCTTTATTCAAGAAAAGACGTCCTTTTTATCCTTTTTGTTTTTTTTCTGTAAAAAAGGATGTTCTTTTTATACTTTTATAAATTATATTTTTGCTTTAGTCTAGAAAAGACGTCCTTTTTATCCTTTTTGTTTTTTTTTGTAAAAAAGGATGTTCTTTTTATACTTTTATAAATTATATTTTTGCTTTAGTCTAGAAAAGACGTCCTTTTTATCCTTTTTGTTTTTTTTCTGTAAAAAAGGATGTTCTTTTTATACTTTTATAAATTATATTTTTGCTTTAGTCTAAAAAAGACGTCCTTTTTATCCTTTTTTTTTTTTTTTGTAAAAAAGGATGTTCTTTTTATACTTTTATAAATTATATTTTTGCTTTAGTCTAGAAAAGACGTCCTTTTTATCCTTTTTGTTTTTTTTCTGTAAAAAAGGATGTTCTTTTTATACTTTTATAAATTATATTTTTGCTTTAGTCTAAAAAAGACGTCCTTTTTGTCCTTTTTGTTTTTTTTCTGTAAAAAAGGATGTTCTTTTTATACTTTTATAAATCATATTTTTGCTTTAGTCTAGAAAAGACGTCCTTTTTATCATCCTTTTTGACTAGAAAAAGTCAGAAAGGATAAAAAGTACGTTTATTTTTGACTAAGACTTTGATTGAAAAATAAAAAGTTCAAAAAGAACATTCTTTTTGAGTGTAAAAAGTCAGAAAAGATAAAAAGTCTAGAAAAGACTTCAAACAAACATATACTAACATATACAAAAACACATGAATAGAAAAAGATATTTCTTCTTTGTTTATAACATTCTAGATGAACATAATTATTCAAAACTAATATTAAAATTAAATGAATTTAAGTTTAGAAAGAATTAATCAAAAAAAAATAAAATTTTAAAAAGTCTCACAAACTTATGAAAAAATAAAATTTTTGTTTAGTAAAAAGATATATTATAAGAATTAAAGTTCTCAAAAGGATTGTTAAGTTAAAGGAAAATAACCCTTAAATAAACCATATTTTGACTGAGCGATTGACGTCGTAAGACGTCAAGAGCTTTGTCAAATTAGGGTTTATTAAAGGGTTATTTTCGTTTAAACAAGATAAAAATAAAAGGAGCTTTAGGGAATTCGGGTTTTTTGAATTAAATGAAAGATACAATTGAAAAAAAATTACCTCTTTTCTATACAAAGAATTAATAAAAAATTTTTAATTAAAATTTAAAAAAGGAATTCTATTCAAAACAAAACAAAAAATAAATTCTAGAATGTACAAAAAGAACATCCTTTTTGACTAGAAAAAGTCAGAAAGGATAAAAAGTACGTCTATTTTAAAGGAGAACTTACTTTGAAATTTATAAAGTACAAAAAGAACATCCTTTTTGACTAGTAAAAGTCAGAAAGGATAAAAAGTACGTCTATTTTAAAGGAGAACTTACTTTGAAATTTATAAAGTACAAAAAGAACATCCTTTTTGACTAGAAAAAGTCAGAAAGGATAAAAAGTACGTCTATTTTAAAGGAGAACTTACTTTGAAATTTATAAAGTACAAAAAGAACATCCTTTTTGACTAGAAAAAGTCAGAAAGGATAAAAAGTACGTCTATTTTAAAGGAGAACTTACTTTGAAATTTATAAAGTACAAAAAGAACATCCATTTTGACAAGAAAAAGTCAGAAAGGATAAAAAGTACGTCTATTTTAAAGGAGAACTTACTTTGAAATTTATAAAGTACAAAAAGAACATCCTTTTTGACTAGAAAAAGTCAGAAAGGATAAAAAGTACGTCTATTTTAGACTTAGACTTTGATTGAAAAATAAAAAGAACATCCTTTTTGACTAGAAATAGTCAGAAAGGATAAAAAGTACGTCTATTTTAAAGGAGAACTTACTTTGAAATTTATAAAGTACAAAAAGAACATCCTTTTTGACTAGAAAAAGTCAGAAAGGATAAAAAGTACGTCTATTTTAAAGGAGAACTTACTTTGAAATTTATTAAGTACAAAAAGAACATCCTTTTTGACTAGAAAAAGTCAGAAAGGATAAAAAGTACGTCTATTTTAGACTTAGACTTTGATTGAAAAGTAAAAAGAACATTCTTTTTGAGTGTAAAGAGTCAAAAAGGATAAAAGGAATGTCTATTATAAAGTAAAGTCAATTTTAAAAAGAACATCCTTTCAAACTAGAGAGAATATCTAAGCCCCCTTTGTCAATAGGTCTATTTTATAAAGCTATTATTGTTTTTAAAACTTATATTCTCTAATTAATTTAGCCAAATATTTAACTTATCTAAAAAACTCACAAAAATAAACCTGAATAAAGAATTTAACTTAAAAGATTATAAAAGTTTAAATTTAACTCAATCCAAATACAACAAGTTGAATAAGCCCGATTTTCTGGAAAAGGAAAAAGCGAAAGATTCGGATAACAACATGAAAATGTTGGCTGACTGGTGGCTTGACCACGAGTTAGTCTTTTTTATTAATAATTTAGATAAAAATTTCTCCTGAGGGTCCTCCTCTTAAGCCCGGTGAACAAAAGAGACAAGTTCGTGTCCTTTACAAAAGTGCGATGCGTGTGTGTCCAGGATCTGGTATGTGAACTTTGCGTACTTTTGAAAAATTTAAGTACAGAGTTCAGCAGAATCTGATGGATTTAGGGTGCTATGCTCAAACCGAAGGACATTCTGTTGAAGTCAAAGAACTCACCTTTCATAACTAAAAGTGTTTATAAATCTAGATCTGGTGTGAAATACTATTTTAAAGAAGGCCTGTCTGAAATCTATTTTGCAATACTAGAGATGCTTTTGCCAAGGAATATCATTGATCACTTGGAAAAGCGATTCCAATGCGAATTTTGACGCTCTTATGACATTTGTTAATGCCGAGAAGTCGGCGATAGGTCTAACTTTAAAGTCATGCTTGACATTGTCAAAAAATATATATCTTTTTACAAAAAAATTTTTATCGATAATTTTAGCTTGCATTTTGATCAGTCTTTTGAATTAAATCTAAAATATTATTTACTTTGGTCAGCAAGAAAAATGGCCTAGAAGCAGATGTTGTTGCTTTTTTATATGAAAATTACCAATTCTATTATATCATTAGATTGATGGTATTAAAAATGCCATAAAAATTTCTAATCTTTATATTATGGTACCTATTGATTCGAAAAATAAAACTGATATAAATTTTTTAATAATATTTTATTCTATTATTTTTTTTCTTTATTCGAATATTTGTGGTCGGTTTTTTTTAATTGTTAAAAGGCGCCTTCACCTTTTTCAAATTTTTTGCATTACTTATTTGTGTTTGAAAAACAATTAAACATTAAAAAATCAAAAATTAATAGTTCTTTTTTTTTAAAAAAGGGTAAATTTATTTTTTTTAGATTTCGCATTATATTAGTACAAAGAAAGGTATCGGTTTAAAAACAAATATTTCTTAAATAAAACATTGAACTCATCATTCTTTGCTTCTAAGAAAAACTTTTTTTTAGTTTTATATTATTATTCTGTTCATTGAATTAGATTTAAATAAATAAAAGATTTAAATTTTTGTAAAATATTAAAATAGATTAATCATCAAGTCTCAAAAAAATTTATTTTTACTCTAAATTTACAAAAAAAACAAGTTTACATGGTTTCTATTCAAGTTCCTTACTTCAATCCTGAACCAGCAATACCAACTTTACTTGTGAAAAATCATTTCGGCACTATGCATCTCATGCGCAACGCGACGATTCAAATAAAAACTTAAGATAAATTTAAAAGATTTCGCTTAAGGACGATTTTAGGCAATGAAAATTTAAATATCATAACAAAAACCAAATCTTAGTATAAAACAATTTTAATCACAAATTTTAAAAGAATTATGTGAATTGTATGTAAAAAGATTTTTTAGAAAAAAATTGGAAATATTATTTGTTTACAAAAAAATTTTTAAAAAGTCAAAAACTCGATTTATTTCTGCTATTTTCAAATTTATTGATTAACTCCTTTACATTGGGTCGAACCACTTCGTCTTCGACCACCTGATCTAGAAAATTTTCCACTAGTGGTGCTTTCATGGTCAATTTTTTCCTCGCTCCTGGATTTTCCTGCAAGGAATTGATCGATTTCGAAATATCTTTGGATTCGGTGACGCGTCTTTCTTCAAAAATGTTGCACAAATTTTTAATTCTTGAAAAACTAGTCATTGACACTGAAAGCATGTTTGGGTTGCTGACATCATTCAAGTCATTCAAAGCTGATGTCAGATTTTTACTTTCAGAGCACATGGGTCGCGACTTTTTGTGCTTCTTGTCATGAACAGGATCAGTGTAGTTTCTGGTCACAAAATATGTCAACGGCTCACTCATGCTCATACTCATTATGTCATTAGAATTGAATTTATTTTTAATATCGAATACTTTGGCATTATTGTCTGATACATCTATTTGTTTAAGTTCCGGGGTCGAGATGGTTAGAGGAAAATTTTTCAGTGTACAAACTGAATCGTCGTTTGGCGCCACTGGCTCCAAAACCAAGGTTGATATTGAAGAGTCGTGATTAGAAAAGTACCCTTCTTCACTGTTCATTGATGATTTGGACAAAGTGTCTGTTTGACAATTATTATTCTGTTTAGCTAGATTTTTTTCACTTTTTAAAATTTGTTCATTTTCATCTGTTGAATTGCTAATCTCTTCAAATGAACTATTCAAATCTTGCTCTAAATGTTGACTTTCTCTCGGTGTTTCAACTGGGCTGGAGTTTCCACTTTGGATTGAATTGATTGAATGCCGGAACTCGGACTCGTCTGTCATTTCAACAGATGACCATGTGCTTGAGACAGGTCGAGTTACTTGAGAGGTATTGTCATTTGAAAATAATTTATCTATTCGATGATCGTCTTTTGGCTTGGTAATCAAACGACGCAGTGATAGAGTTCCGCTTTCGATGGTTCTGTCAAAAATTTTAGATAGACGTGACTGTGGTGTCGAAAAGCGACACTTTTGCTCGTCTTCACTTTTAACATTGCTGAAATTCTTGGTATTGTCAATTGTCTCTGGCTAGATTAAGGAAAAATTCAAATTTTATTATTCAAAAAAAATTTTAATTCTTTTGTTTACCTTCACTGAACTTCGAAATTCTGCAAATTTTTTTATGTCTTTTAAAGAAAAATTTATTAAAAGTTAAGAATAAATAAAGGGTGTTAAAAACTCCTACTATTAAATTTTTGTCTGAAAATTTCATTGCTTGATTTTCGAAGACTCGTCGATTCACTGAAAGAGTCCATTTTCATTACTTTAGATCGAATATTGTCTGACAATTTTTTACCATAACCATTAAGCATGCAGGACAAAATTGACGATTGCCAAGATTGTTTGTCTTCTAAAGACCTTGCTTTAAAAGTAAACTGCCACATTTCGTTCTCTTTCGATTGACTGTAATCAATAATGGTAAAATGTTTTGTTTTATTAGAACACGAAGATTTTGGCATCAAAGCCAAATAATCGTTCTGAATGAAAAATAAAATAAAATTCTTTTCATTTAAGCTTTTTTTCTATTACCGAAATGGAATGCAAAACTTTGTATGGTGAGTCCGACTTACGGATTACTAACATGGTTTGGAAAACAATGACATAGTGGACTTTTTTAGTTTCATTCAATACTAAATTTCCCTATTTAAAAAATATTTTAATGACCCAATTTAAAAGAAAAAATAAATTTTACTTGTTTAAGAATGGACCCAAATAGTTTAATTAAATTTTGAATATTTGAAGTGGAAGTTATTCTTTCGAAAGTGATCGACTCTTCGTCTTTGGGCATGTCATTGTTAATCTGGTCATTAACTTGTTTCATTAAGTTAAGGGCCTCTAAGACCACATTGTAACCTAGAGACTCTTTATCCAACAATTTTAAATATCGTTGGAGTAATAAATGATATTTGGTAATTCTCAATACAGGAAGTTGTAAATAAGTAGCAAGTTTTAAACAATGTCCGTATTTTAGTCGTACTTTCTAAATTTAATTTTGAATTTTTTTAAATTGATGAAAATTTTTAATTTAACCAACTTGAATAACTTTTGCTGTACTATGGTCTCTTTCGAGTCTTTCAGCAATGTTGTAGGCTCTTAAAAGAAAATTAGCTTTGAAATTTTAATTTAATATTTTTTACGTTTTGTAATTCTGACAGTATGTTGAGTAGAGCCTCAGAAAAGTCTTGTGTTTTTTTATGAAACAACTAGCTATTCCCGCTTCGTCATTTGTAGAGCTCTCAAGAATACAATAAAAGTTTCTTTATAAATGAATTGTTTATTTTATTTTTTTTAATTGCTCATAAAATTTACTTTGAAAATTCATATATTTCTTTTATGTTTGAAAATATGTGATACGGAACATCATCGGGACACGATTTTCGCAGCTCTTCGTAATAACCCTTAAAAAAAAATTGCCAAGTTGTTATTAGAAAAAAGTTAATCAATGTTTTGTTTTTAAACAAATTTAAAGGCACCTTTCCAAAATATTTGAATTATGCAATCAATTTAAGTATTGTTTTAAGTTATATTTTTAATTAAACTAAATAAATATTGATAATGTATTATCTAAAGTTTTAGTTACAGGTTTGTTTGTTGCATTAATTTTATTTTTACCTCAACAATTTCGCGGATATCGCTCAGATATTTTTTTTCACTGGACAAGATCTCTTTTAAAATGTTGAACTTTTCTTGCTGTCTCTTCAAATTGGTTTCAATGTCGAGTTTGTAATCACTCAAGTCGGGCTTATAATACGACAAACAAATATTGGCAGTAAGTGTTTCGTCTAACTTTATAAAATTCGAACTCATTATCTATCGGTAAACACTGGTTTATTGCATTCTTCGCTTCAAAGTACATTAACTCGCATTTCTCTTAGAGTTTCAATTCATGAAATCTCCTTAAGGTATTCTTAAAAAATAAAGAAAATTTTTTTATTTAAAAGAAGTATAATATTATGCAACCCGAGTTGGATTTTTATTTATTTTAATTAGGAAAGTGTTTAATTATTTTTTAACTTTGAATATAAATGAACAAATAAAATGCAAAAAAAAATGCAATAGAAACAATAAATTAAAACTTAATACAAAATTGATTAAGTTTTTGTTGTCATAAAAATTTGCCATAAAAAAGCTAATTTTCATAAAAACAAAAATAAACAAAACCTTAAAAAAAACACCGAATGAAAAAAAAGGTAATATTTTCGGCTAAATGCACTGAATCGAACAAAATCAAAATTTTATGCTACTTTAATAAATCAATAAAATAATTGCCAACTTTCGTTATGATCTAATATTAACAATTTTTGCTCTGGAACATTTTAAGCAATTTAATTTTAGACTAATTTTAAATTATCCAAATAAATTCCTAAAATAATTTATTTACTTATTTAGTGCGTTTTATCAAGATACAAACATATATAATGAATAATATCCATGAGACTAATGCTTCATAATCTTACACAAATCAAACTTGATAGCATTCGTTTTATCCATTAATACAATATTTATGTCTTTGCTAAGCAAACAGCTGACTTAAATTAAACTTCAAAATATTTGTTAAAATTTTTTAAAATAAGCCTGGTTTGATGCTATTAATATTATATTAATCTGAACACAAACAAACCTTAAATTAATAAATTAACAAATTTTTTTCGGAGAATACTTTTTCGTATGCTTGCTAGCCATGTGAATCTCAACACCATTTTAGATAAGAAAAATTTCCAATTATTCATCATGAAATATTTTTTTTATATGATTTTGATAAAATGTTGGTGCAGACTTAAATAACAAACATGGTCTTTCGAAAAAATCAATTATTTTCATGACGGAATCAGACAAAAATCTAAAAACAATTTGGCTAGTTCAACAATCTTGAGTGCAACTTGAAAAGAAAATATTTTCCAAATTTGTTTTGTAAACCCAAGGAAAATCTTAAATAAAAATAGAATAGCAGCTTGAGATCAGCATTTGGCAGGCTGAGAAAGTTATGCGAAAGAAAAATAAAACTTTAACCTTTTTTTATTTAATAAAAATTAATTTAGAAACTTTCGGATGAGTAATGATTGTTTTTGTTCGGACTTGAAACATCTCAAGTGGTGCTCGAAATTTGGAAAATTCCTTCTTAAATTCCATCCTTAACTTTTATTAAGTTTTAATAAGAAATTTTCGTGCAATAAATTGGCAAGTGGTGCCAAGTCATGAGATACGCTAAGGAGATTCTCAGATGCTCAATAGTACAAATTGCGTTTGTTGTATGCAGTTTATGCCACAAATTTTGACAAAAAAAATTATAAATTTTAAGGCTTAAGATTTTCTTATAAAAATTTGCTTTTGATTACAAGTTTTTTTCAATAAAAATTCTTCAAATAAAAGCTTATTAACATTGTTAGCTTGTAAGCATCTATTTATGAGCAAATTAAATTTTTATTAGAAATTTAAAAGTAAAATAAAACGAAACTATGGACTCGGTGGACCAGGAAATAAAGCTCTTATTGAAAATTTAATCAAATAACTCTGAAGCTTTAGTTGACGAACTGGTTAACAATATGTAATAATTTAAAATTAAGATTACAAAACTTACATAATTTTTAAAAATGTAAAAGAAAATAAAAGCCTTCTAAAAGGTAAAACTTGAAATTAAATCTGATTTTTTTTCTAAAATTGTATTCAAGAAAAAAAAAAACAAAACTAAAAGCAGCTTTTTCTTAAATTAAAATATGTTCGAATTGCATTACTTGTTTGTCAACCATCTCGTGATTATACTTTAATATTCTGGTTTATTTTTGTTTCTCGTAAATAAACATTAAATGTTAAAAAATCATACGAAGACTCTTAATGATAGATGTTCCCTTTCTCTTTTTTGTTTTTTAAAACAAATCTAAGGATTAAATGTCAAACTTCTGTTCTGTAGACTTAAGCAAACTTGACATTGAAATTAATCTAGCATCAAAACACTATAAGTTGATTAAATAAAATATTTATTTTTTAATAAGATACCACTTGCTTAAATTTAATTTACAAATTAGGCTAATGCTTGATTTAAAATTTGAAATAGATATTTTTTTTTCAAATTAAAATTATTGAGTTTAATAAGAGACCAAAATGACATCTCCTTTGGATACCATTTGAGGTTCATTTAAATTTTCTAATTCAAAATACATTCCGAACATTGGACTGGTGCCGTACAACTCTTTATCCAAACGATATCTTTAAAATAAATTAAGATTTTTATTATTTTTATTTTTTTAAGATTATTTTACGCTTTGAGAGTCTTCAGGGGTTCTTGGTCCCGACTTTTCTCCCCGTTTTGAGGATCTACCGTAGTCATTACGCATCTTGAACCCAAATTTAAAATTAAAAAAAAAGAGTTAAGGTAAATATTTACCGAATGCAATTTTTTGTTTTAACAAAAGAAACTTGTGAAATTATAAATTTTCGCCAATTGTCCTTTATGAAAAAAAATTACTTGAAAAGAAGCTCTTCAAATATTTGCTAGAAAAACCTCGGCATAAGACGAGCAGTTTTTGACTACTAAATTGGCACGAAAGTTAACAATTGATACTTTTTTAGCCAGGCGAGAATTTAAATCGTGCAACGAAGCTTCGGACAAAACCATAAAAGTGCTAAAATCACCGTCACGTCGCGCTGTAAGTTTCATTAAACACACAAGGTCGAGATTTTCACATTCCAAAGCATCACTTAGCCATTTGCTAATCTCTGAATCGATGCCATACGAGTAGCAGTCTAAATAATCTGACCAAAGCCTACACTTAACCAATTCTCCTTTATAATTAATTAAAAATTTAGCTTCTGTTTTTCCAGGCATTGCCAAAACAATATGGTCATGGCAGACTTTTGGTTTTATTAGAGTCATTTTGGGCAGTTTTCGCTGGCTTAAAAACGAGCGCTTAGAATCGACTACCATCCATTTTCTGAAAAATTTTAATTCAAAACAAAACCTAACTTCATTTGAAAATTACAACCTATCAATTACGTTGTGGTTATGGGGATGCATGATTCCGTCAGCGGAAATCAAAGCTTGGTCGAGCTCTATGCCTGATAAGGACTTTATTGGATAGATGAAAATTTTACTCAGTACTGGATCTTGGTGAATGCTCATTATTTTTTAGAAAATTTTAAAATTTGAAATTTTTATTTTGTTAGATGAGTTGTTTGTTAGAATAGAAATTAATGATTTTTTTTTTTGGTAAAATTTTGTGCAAAAAAAATAGATAGACTCGAATTCAGCAAATTTTGACGAAAGCTATTTGATGATAAGATTTTGTTTATCATTTAAGTACATTTATTTTAGAGTTTTGCTTAGTTTAAACATAATTTCTGATTCAAATCTTATTATGGTCAAATGATCAAACTGGAAGCCCGGTGAAAAATCAAAATAAAAGTCTAATTGGGTTATCAGACGTGTTTATTGCAGGCACTTTGGTCTGAAAATGCTATTAAGGACACTTTTTGCACTCAGACAAACATGGCTTATGGCATTAAAATGAAATAAAATTCTCAAAGTCAATTTAAGACTAATTTAGTAATTAAATGTGTTTAATGAGGCAAAAAATCAAAGAGTCTTTTAGTTTTGTTCAAACAGTTATTGGATTACTGAATTAATTAGATTTATTAATAATTTTTTAAAGAATAAATAAAATGCTTTAACATTAGGAAACTATTACTAATCCTTAATATAGTAAATTTTCGTTATTTTTCTTCAATGGACTCATTTTTCTATAACCAATATCAAAAGAATGTTTGTTTTTTTCAAATTCAACAGTTTGATCTATTCTAAAACTGATCTATGATTCCATCCATAACATCATCCACACCCCGAGCTTTTTAATTGACTAAATGTTAAAAAGACCTTTTTGAGTAAGTCAGATAAATGTTGGGACACGACCGAGTCATTCTGTTTCATTTTTTCGAACATTTCATTATAAATATCATTTAATTTAATTTTTTTTTCTAATATTTAAATTTTTTATTTTTTGCTTTTATTTTTTAAAAAAATTAATATTTACTAACAAGGAGAACAGTTTGAAAACATAACATGATAAAATTGAAAATTTAGGTTTTTAATTTTAAGGGTGAGATTTTCAGTAAAAACAATAAATGTCTAAAATATTTTTCAATTGTAAAAAAGCATTATTTAAACTTTTAATAAACTGGGTTTTGCAGTATGACTTGGTAAGACGATGGCAATTTGAGATATAGAGACATCTTTGTCGATATCACTGGAAAGTTGATTAACTTAACCATGAGCGTTTAAGTTAAAAAGGAGAATAAAAAGCTGCTCCAATTCGTCTTACGAGGAGATCGAATAGACCGACCCAAGGATACTAATTAGATGAAAATGGAAAAACCATCATACCGAATAAAAGTTAATATTTCATCTCTTGAAAAATTATTAGATATTCCATTTTCATCTCAATTCGAAATTGGAAAAGGTAATTACAGAAAAAAAGACTGAAACAGTACCAAAGAAGAGAGGAAGAAAAAAGCTTACAACGGATGAAAATGGAAAAATTATCAGACAGAATAAAAGTGAACATTTCATCTCTTGATCATTCATTTAACTAAAACTCAAAACTAATTATTGTATCGAATAGAATAATTTTTTTATATAAACTCTTTAATTTTACGTTTAATTTCTTACAAAAATACTCTTAGAGTTTAGTTCAAAAATAAAAATAAGCCTAAATTTGACTTCTTTTCTATTTCTAAATTAACTCTACAATTTTTTCATTTTTTAATTTTTTTTGAGAGTAAAGACAATTTTTTTGCTAGAGTGCATGTTAAATTTGGGCTTTATTTTTGGAAAATATTCCATATTCAAGGTATTTTCTAGTTAATTAAATTTTAATTGTTAAAACACAGAAACTATTTAATTAACTCCAAAAGAAAAAGGCTGGATTTGGGCTTTAATCTTTGAGTCGCCGGTATTTTCTTGATACAATAAATTTTTGTCTTTTATTACAGAAAAAATATTATATTTTTAACTTATTTTTCGTAAATCACAAAGTAATGGCATGTTTATGTTCTATTTTAATAAAAGAATAATAAGAACTTCAATAAGATTTTCACTTAACGATTGACCCACTGATTTTCTCATCTAATTTTTAGCATTTTTAATATTTTGAAAATTTTTAAAAATCATAGCCTTTAAAAACTTAAAATTTTAACATTGATAAAATTTAAATTTTTAATTTATTTTTCTAAAATTGGTTCTCTTATTTGTACTGACTGATCATCAGCTGTGTATCAATCTAAATTCCATAAATTTGTTACAGAAGCTGTACTTCAAAACTCATTAAGTTTTCTATAGGCTTAGTTGTCAAATTACCCATTGTAGTGGTTGCTTAGTATGATACCTAACTCTTCCCCATCAATAATGACTTTGAAGCTTTTAGTTGACTTATTCGATGAGGCTCTTTCTTTAATCAAGTTACTTCTTTCACTAATTTACTTTTTTTAAATAATTAATTAATTAAAAAAATTTTTAATTACTCAAACTAACAAGCCTCCTTCTGCCATTAAAATTTAAAATAAGTTTTTTTTTCTTCTGATTCTGATTCTGAAGAGCTCATTTGTTCAAATTCATCAAAATTAAGTTGAAAATAATCATACTCGTCTTCACTTTCTCTCCCTTCTTCTTCTTAATTGAAGGCATTTAATTCTTGGTAACTCATTTTTAATTAATCCAAAATAAGTAATTGATAAGTTGTGAAAAATTTAAAGTTTTTATATCAATTTTTTTATCAATAAGCATAGTTTATAAATCAAAAGACTCAATTATTTTCAATTTTAATTAAGCTTTAAAAAACCGAAAAGATCAAGAAAATATTTTTTTTGGACAATAAACTTTTTAAAACAATAGTTTCTGTTTTCGGTATTTTAGAAAAAACTTTAAAGAAAAACAGAACAAAAAATCAATTTTAAGGGATTTTCAATATTTTTTATTCAATCCAACAAAAATAAAATTTTTAAAAATTTGCTTGGGTCATTTTTGACCCGATCTTGGACGGATGAGGGTTATATAAAAAAAAGCTATGAAACTAGGAAGATCAGTTTTTAGGGAAACCACTTTTCTACCATCCATTCACTGATTCTATTCAAAATGAAACAGAATAGTGTTCTATTGCTTCATTTTCTTGAGCTGTTTACAAAAGCATCAACATTAGTTCATTACTGTTGGCTCTCCTGAGACGAAAAGCTTATTACGGCAGTCATTCTATAAAAAGCAGGCTATCTTTTCCTCTGACAAAAGGCCAAAAACACCAAATGTTGGAAAATGTTTAACACCAATTTAGAGTGTCTTTTTCTAAATAAAGGTCCGTTTATTAGATAAAGCAAAAAGTGCATGGAATAATTTGATAAAAAAAGTATTTCAAATAAATTTAGCAAACCCTTGATCCTTAAGGTTGTGCTTTGATTTTGAGTGAAATGGAGTAAAACTATTTGAATTTGGCTGATTTCATGAAAATTTGAAAAATTTGAATTTAAAAACAGGTTCTCATATTCATAAAGGTAGAAAGTGGACTCTTTTATTTGATAATGGAGTATAATCCAGCATACAAAATATGGTAAATGCAAAATAATGAACCATTTTGAAAGTAAAACCAGCATGTAGGTAGTTCTAATTGATTGATTTAATTTAGTCTTGAAATTTTGCATTCTGAATTTTATGCGTGAGAATAAGAAAAAACTGAAAATCAAGATGAAAAAAGTTGGAAGTAAAATTGAAAACAAGACAAATAAAAAATCAAATTTAAATTGTAAACCAAAAAATTTCGGATTTATATTGCAGTAGTACTCTCCATTGGTCTCGTGTTTGATTAACGTGTTGGTGATCAAATTTCCAGAATTGAGCATTAATGAAAATATCGTCAGACCACAAATGATTGTTCTATTCGTTTTCATTGAACTGACTATTGAACGTTTTAATGGAAGATAGAAAAAAATGAAACGCTGAATGGTCATTGCCATCAGAATATAGACAGATATTGTTCTGAAAAAATTTCTAAAATATGGTATTAGTTTACAACAAATTAAACATTTATCAACAAAATTAAATTTTGATGAATAGCTTTGGGTTAAATTTACCCATGAACGAAATGTGAAATCGATATAATGAAAGATTAAAACAAACAAATCGCTCAGTGAAAGAAGTAAAAAATAAAATGTGAAATTTTTTCCTCGATTTGTGCTTTTTGTCTTTGTAAATATGTAAACAGATACCAAGTTTCCGTAGATGCCAACAGCTGTTATTAAAGTAATAAAAACAACATTTAGCCATTTTGACAATTCGTAAAAATTAGTCTCATAAGTTGATATGAATTGGGCTCTTATTGTTTCATCAGTTTGATCGAAATTCATTTTGAAATAACAAAAAAAATTTCATTAATTTTTTATTAAGACCGAATTCAGTAATTTTTTTTAAATTAAAAAATAAAAATTCGTTTAAGACGGAAATTGTTTAAGAGAATTAAATGAGTCATCTATCTTTTTTTTAATTAAAATTTATGCTCCAATTCCTTCAATAATATCTGCTTGTGTTTCTGATTCGACTTAACTAGTTAAAACGATTCTTTGTCAATGATTATATGAATATTTGAATCATTTATCACATTTTAATAAAAGCTTTTTTCCATTTAATATCACCTGTTTTTGAAACGTTTTTTTTAAATAAGCTTCCGTTAATTCCAAAAAGCCAAAATTGCATGATTTTGAAGAACGTCTGCTCACAAAATTCCTCGAATTAAATCTAAATCTAAAATTCAAATCTTAAATTTAAATATAAAAAAATCGTCAATTTTAGCTTTTAATTAAAAAAAAATCTTTATAATCACGGTGATTTTAATTAAAATATTCAAGAAATAAAAATTTGAATACCTAAAAAATCAAATCTCATGCCCTTGTCAGGAATTTTACGCTTAAATACTTCACATGCTTCACAACACATATAACTATTTAAAAAAAAATCAAAAAATTCCAAAAATTACTACCAATTTTTGGTTAAGTATATTTTTTAATTAATATCATAAAAATTCAAATTTTACCACATTTTCTGGCAACTTATTCCAATGCGGCACTGTTACATCAGTATTTACAAGACCTTAAGATTTTTTTTTTCAATAAATCATGAATATTATTATCGAAGTTTAAACTACGATTTTGGAAAAGCCTTCTCTATTGTGTCAAAAGTTTCCAGTAGACTGGTTAATAAATGCTTTTTTCTTCAAAACCGTGCTGCTCTCTTGTTACTAATATGGCTTACTAATTTTTCAAGAAGTTACGATAATTTACGTAAAAAATAATAAATTTACCAAATTTTAAGTAAAATTTGGTGAAATTCGAACATTTTACGTAAATTTGTGCAAAAAATTAAGTCCAAAAAATTGACATAATTTGGCACTTTTTAAAAAAAAATGAATTTTTTTAATCATTTAATATTTATTTTTAAAATTATATAAAAAAAATTTACCATAATTTACGTAAATTTTGGTAAAATGTTATCAATTTTATGGTAAAAAATTGTAAAAAATGGTAGAATGCCAAAATTACATTAAACATTTAAAAAATGTTAAATTTGAAAATATAAAATAAAATTATAATTAATTTAAATTAAATTCTAGATAATATTTAAATTAATAGAAAATCAAAGAGGTTGGTCAAACAATTAAAAAGCATTAAAATTATTTAAAATATTTTTTTTAACGTAAAAAAATGTAAATAAAAAATTTTTTTCAATTTAATTAAAAATTTTAAAAATTTAACCATTTTTTACCATTTTTTACTATTTTTAACTATTAAATTGATTATATTTTACCAAAATTTACGTAAATTTACATAAATGGTAATTTTTATAAACTTTGAAACACTGTCATACTAAACCGTGATCAAAGTAATTGAAAATACGCTTCTTAACTGCTCATTTCTCTTTACTTCGAAGTAGAATTAAATTCTAAAACAAGGATTTTTTGAGGAACTACCACTGCTACTTTTACAGCATCAAATAGAATTACCAGTTATGACTAGATCCAGTTTTTTTCGACAAAATTAGGCACTATGTTGAGTCAAAAATGTTCTTTTGATGTTTCAAAAAATTTAGACCCATGACGCAAGTACGTCCAAATAGTTTTCGGAAAATTAAAATCTCCAGCAATCAACAGAACAATGTACCTTTTGTTTTATATTTTTTAATACTCCTTCAGATTTTTTATGACAAATGTATGGTTGACGATAAAAAAAGCCTTTCGCAATCGAGTCCGCACCAGAATTAACTACATAGATGCCAAATTACCTCTATGGCATCTATGTTTACATTTTACCAAAATTTACGTAAATTTTTTACTCTTTTTTTGTTACATCAAAAAAATTTTCTAATAAATTTTCTAATAAATTTTTTTATATTCGGAACCCAATTTATTGAACTTTTTTGATTATTAAGCTAAAAAAATAAAAAAAAATTATTTTTCAATAATTTTTATTCAATTTAAATGGTGTTTTTTGGGATAAATTGTTGGATTTTGCCGTTAAAAATTGTAAAACCACCACCTGTTCCCTGTCTTTGCTACTTAATACTTTGGAATATTTTCGATGATTATTTATTAGGTCACTTAACCAAGTCTCAGTAATTAATAGAATATGCGGAAATTTGCTTTTTTGAATTAAGGAGTTAAATTAGTCATTTTTGTTTAACAAGTGAAACGGGATTGTATATACAATTATGGTAGAAATTGCTGTTTATCACTTCTTTCGCTTTTTTTTTTAATATTTAAAAATATTGAATACAGTGTTGATATTATTATTGGAATTTACTATTTTGGAAGTTAGCAAATTATCTTTAATATTTTATATTTACAATAAAAATAGTAAATAATAAAAGACTAAAAAAATTTTTTTTCACGTTTTTTAAATCAAAAATTAATTATACTATTTTTACTGAATTTCACTCAAATTTGTGTTATTTGTGGTAAATTTTTATAAAAAAATTGAAATAACAACTAGAATTTTCTTACAAAAATAATCGATCTAAATTTTATTGAAAAAAATAACATTAAAATTCATTTTAAGCTTTAAAATTTAGTGGCACCTTTAAAAGATTTCGTCCTTTCGCGAATGTTAAGCAATGTTTTTTTGGAAACTTTTGTACTTAAATATATCAAAGTAAATTTTAGATAATTTACGAAAATTTACGTAAAATGTCTTAAAATTAAACTCTTCGTAAAAATGATAAATTCCAATTATCTTATCAACACATTAATTTCTTTTAATTTGATTGAAATGAATATTCTTTTTTAGTTGGTAAAGCTTTGAAAATTCTTTTTTGAACAACTGTTATATAACGTATGCATCCATTGTAATAAAAATAAACTTAATAAATGTATTTGTCAACAACTTCAAGCCCCAAGAATAATTCGAACGAATATATAGATAACCTAGTGCTTTGATTCTTTCAACATTTATTTAAAATTTAAAAGATTATCCAAATCTAAATAGTTCTTTAAAAATGCTTTGATTTTTTATCCCTATAATTTTGATAAAATTAGTTACTTCAAATTTAATTAATTATAAATTAGAAGTTTTTGATGTTTAAGAACAGCACTTAGAATTTAATTTATTTATTTAAAAGTAACCCTTTAACTATCAACAAAAGCGTATAAACAGTAATTGGCTTTAAGTCATCCAAGAATAATCTTAACAACAATTTTAAACAAAAACAAAACTAAAATTTTTAAAAACACCTAAAATCATACTTTTTGCTGTTAAAGAGAAATAATTTTTATTTTAACTGCTTGTTAATAATTTGATTTAAATTAGTAATTACAACAAATTTTAAATATCTTAATAATTCAGATAAAACATTTAATTATTCATTTCAAGTGAACAACTAAATTATATAAAGTAATTTAAAATATTTAATCATTTAGAGTCAATAGAACATAATGCTCAAAAATATTTTACCTTTAAAAAATACTTTGATTTGTTGAACAAATTAAAAAGCAATTTGCATAATGAATAATACCATTTTTTAGCATAATTTCAAAGGGTTCATTTATTCGAGTAAAACATTTCACTTGAATATAAAAAGAAGGTAATTGAAAAAAATTCTTTTTTCTAACAATTACGTAAAAATGGCAGAAAATAATGAAAACTTCGATGATATTTCTAAAAAAGAAACAAAAAAAGAAAAAGGAGGACTTCAAAGTGCATTAAAAGTATTGTCAATTTTACCATGCTTTCCAAAATATGAACCCAAACCAGATACTCCAAATATCGATCAAGTATTTTGAAAATTAAAAACAAACTATCGTCTGTAGTTATTTTTTAAATTCAAAGCTTAAAGATTTATTAGACAAATTTAATAGTGAAGATCCAAATGAAACTGATGTTTCTGTCTTAGATCGTGTCAATAGCCATAGTTTATGCCAATGGTCTGAAAAGGTAAAATGAAATTGCATTTTAATTACTAAACTAAAAAATCTTTAAAATAGTTAACACAATCTATATTCTATTAGATTAATTTAAGTAATACATTAGGTACGCACGTAGCTAGGTAACGGCACCATCTGAATTTTGATGATCTTAGTTTTAAATATGAATATGCTTAATTGAAAATTTAGAGTAAGGGGTATATTTTTGAACCTTCCCCATGAACGATTTAAAAAACAATTTTTGCACAATGCAAATTTTTTTATATTCGGAACCCAATTTATTGAACTTTTTTGATTATTAAGCTAAAAAAATAAAAAAAAATTATTTTTCAATAATTTTTATTCAATTTAAATGGTGTTTTTTGGGATAAATTGTTAGATTTTGTCCTTAAAAATTGTAAAAATAAAGTAAATTTTTACAAAGATGTTCGAATCAAGTAGGCGAATTTTTAATTTTTTTTGCATAAAATTGTTGGCAAAAATTCGAAATAGAATTTGATTGCTGTATGTGAAGCATTTGAATACTGAAAAATATCTTTACTATGTGATCAATTATTTTATAATTTCATCATTAACCTTAGCTAAACATGAAAATCTTAAATCTATCATATAAGTTCAGAAGGTTAACACTGTCCGATTAAGTTAAATAAACTTTAAAAGAATATTTTTTAAATTAAAATTATCGAAAATTTAAAATTTAATGGTTGCTTAATTTTTAATTAAAAAACAAATAATAATTGTATACATGTTTTTTTTAAATTATCATGAAACATTCTTTGTAAAAATTATCATACACAAAATTAATTTTTTTAATTTTTTTTTTTTTAAATTAAAAAATAAAATTGATTTTAATTTTTAAGATAGTAACATTTTTGCCAAATATTAATGACAAGCCAGAAGGAAATGAACAAACAAACAATGTAATAACACATTTTGACACAATTAAAAAATTTTACCAAGCCGCTCAAAATGCCGGTTTTGATTCATCACCAGAAATGGATCTCTTTTTCAATTCTCTTCAAATTTATGAGGTAAAAATTTGACAATTTTTGAAATATAATGAAAAAAAATTCAATTTTTTTAAATCAAAGAGTGTTATGTCCATTGGCTTTGTCATGTTCCAAGAAAATCCCGACTGTATGAAAGCTATTACTGAAAACGTGAATAAAGCGATTGATCAGGTACAGGGATACAGTGGACGTGGTTGTTTGACAGTGACCTTTTGCGGGATCGCAATCCTGAGCAAGTTCAACGCCATTTTGGGAATGATAGATGAAAAATTGGGAGAACTAGGCGTAGTTAAAGTTGCCGAGTTTATTTCTCAAATAATCGAAGTATTTTGCAGATTTTTTAACATCGATGCCCGAGATTTAGAAAAGGTCACTCTAATTGCCGAATCTATCCAAGACATTATCGAAAATGTGTCGGGTTTTTTAAAAAAAATATTTGGTGATAGCATACCTGATTTTAAAAGACAAAGCAAATGGGGGCCTTTATCTATAACTCAGC
Source organism: Brachionus manjavacas (assembly GCA_019054805.1). Taxonomy (NCBI): domain Eukaryota; kingdom Metazoa; phylum Rotifera; class Eurotatoria; order Ploima; family Brachionidae; genus Brachionus; species Brachionus manjavacas. Next base: position 5,750,102 of record JAHQIY010000003.1, on the reverse strand, counting down.
GCATTCGAACCAAATTATCAAAATTCGAAAATCAATCTCAAATAGTCGAAAGAACCATAAATTCATTTGAAAAATTTTTCTCATCAGTTGAAAAAATTGATGACAATTTTGAAAATTTGAAAATTGAGCAAGTTAATTCACGTGCGTATTCATCAAATGAAGAAGATATTCAGAAAGTAGAGAGCCGACCACTTTTGGCAGCTCAGATTGCAGACAAACAAATGACAGCATTTGAAGAAGTGACAACAATCGGCAGAATATTTCAGCATTTGGAAACTATTCTATTCTACGGCGTTCTTTTATTCAAGAATGAAGATGAGGTTTTAAATCCCATTTTGGACATCATTGACGAGTGTACTAGAATTATTGATAAATTTTCTGATCTTCACCCACTGTACAAAATTCTTTGCGGTGTTAACTATTTGAGTAAACTTAAAGTTTTAGCCAAAAAGATAATTGATCTTTTGGATCAGACTAAATTAAAATTGAATTCTCCTAAAGAGTTTTTGACTGAATTCAAACAAAGATATCCTGATTTATTGTATTTAGTCTGCGAATCTTATATAAATGATCGTGTCAAAGACAAAATCGAATTCCTTCCGGACTCAATAGAAAATGCACTTAATGATGCCATGGATGGGGCTTTATCGAAATTTAAGAATAAATTTACATTTCTTTAAAACATTAAAATTATCAATTTTAATTTAGTAATGTTTTTTTTATTAAAAAACGCCTTAGTTAAAGCGATTTTTTTCAATTTTAATGATAATATTCACCATTTTTTTACAGCTGCTAGAGGCTCAATTATACAATTGCATCAGATAAAGCAGTAGAATATTTTAGTTTGATTTAATGGTGCTTAAACTTAAATTTCAGTTTGAATTGGAAATAGAAATTATTTTTTTTAGATTGATTTTAAATTTTAATCAATTAAGAGAACATTTTAAATAAAATTTTTTTTTTTAATTAATTTTATTTTAAGAAGGAGGTTATCTTAAAATTACCTGAACAAATCAAATCAAAACTTTTTTTTACTTTTTTCTATTTTTTAATCATTTGTTTTTTTACATAATTTTTTGACTTATATTTAAATGAGCATTAATTTTGTTGATTTGAGCATTAATTTAATTGATTTGAACAATAATAATATTTAGCATTAATTTCTTTGAAAGAACATTAATAATATTGGACAAGCAATAATTATTTTAAACGTGCATTTATTATTTTAAGTGTGCATTTATTATATCAAACTTGCATTAATTAAATTTTTTGAACATTATAAATTTGCAGTTAACATTAATTTAAAAAAATTTACATTAATTTAAAAAAAAACAACATTAATTTAAAAAAAAACAACATTAATTGCTTAACAGTGCTACCATTAAGTACTTTTTACTATGTATCGGTACATTTTGTATAATACAAATACGATGAAAAAACTTACGTCATACATAAAATGGCAAGTCAACGAGTAGCACAAATGAAAGCGATACAGATACTGATGATACAGAATATGTGGAAACAGAAATTGTCAAAAAAGATCCAAACAAACAAGAAGAAAATGGACTCCATTATGTACATTTAACAACAAGAACGAAGCAATGGAAAAAATCAAAAGTGATGGCATTTGGAGTATTTCGATGACAAACAATACAAGTGAAGGGAAACGCGTGTATTATAGATGCAATCAAGTGAAACGACGTGCAAAACAATGTCCAGCAACAATAAATTTGTTATATCACAACAATTGTGATGATGTTAGTATGTTTACAACAAATGATGATCATGTCCACGAAGATCGACGAACAGCAGGAATTAAAGAAGAGACAAAAAAAGAGATCTGTGAATTATTTAAATTGAAAATTTAACCCAAGCCCATTCTGGAAATTTTAGCTGAAAAATCATTACCAGTACCAACAAAACAGCAATTAGCGAATTATTTATCGTTATAAAAAAAAAAGAATATGGTACGTCAACTATAAGTTTAGGGGGACTTGTTGGCGTCAACAATACAATTCAATACCAGATGATGATGACACAGCATGGGTATCAAATTATGAAATCATATATGACGATGAAATTGATGATGATGAAGATATAGATGAAGAAGGCAGAAAATTCAGATTTTTTATCACAACAAAAAGACTTTTATCAAATACAACAATTTCAAACAGACTTCATGCAGATGCAACTTATAAGTTGATATGGCAAGGCTTTCCATGTCTAATCGTTGGTACAACAGATATGGATAAACATTTTCATCCTTATGGTTTCGCAGTGTGCTCCAATGAGAAACAAAAAGATTTTGAATTTGTTTTTAAAAGTATTCAACAAGGTGCCAGTTCGAGTGGATTCGAAATTCAGACAGAAAACTTGATTTTGATTGCAGATGGCTCTGAAGCTATTAGAAATGCTTTTACGAATGTGTTTGGCGATGACAAAAATATGGTGATGTGTTGGGCTCATATGAAAAGATGTGTTGATAAAAAACTTTCATTAGTGGAAGACAAGGATTCTCAACGTGAAATGATGGAAGATATTGAAACACTTCAAATTTCCAGAAATGAGGCTATTTTCCAAACAGCAACACAGCTATTTTTGAAGAAGTGGAAAAATGAAACAATACTTTCAAAGTGAATGGTTGATGACAAAAGATTGTTGGTACGAAGGATTGCAACTATTTACTCCAAGCACAAATGATTCACTTGAAGCAACAAATCGTGTAATTAAAGATGAAGAAACACTCCGTGATCGTTTAGTGCTTTCTAGATTCACTGTTGTTGCACTTTCGATTGTAAAAAAATGGTCAATTGAACGAAACCCATCCATAGTTAATGCAAAAGTTTTTCAGCAAAATACGACAATAAAACTTTCTGATTGGACATATGGTTACAATTGGGCAAAGTTAAATAAACAAGTGATTGAAAAAGAAACTGACAATGAAATAATGTATTATTTACCAGCTAAAGATGTAATTAAGATTTCTGAAGAATTTCATCGATATGACAATGCGAAATTCAATTCATTTGACACATTCAAAAATGTTCAATTTGGTATATGGTGTGTTTGTATTCCAAGAAACCACGATTGGGAAAAAAGTACTTGCAGCTGTCCGGAGTTTTTGAAAAATTACATGTGCAAACATATCATCGGGGTGTCAATAAGATTAATCATGTTTACTTAAATGCTCAGCATGGTTTTAGACCTGGACATTCAAATGATACAGCTCTTCATGAATTAGTAATTTAATCTTAGCTAGAGACAAAAAGCTAACAACTTTATCGTTATTTATTGAAAAGATTGATTTTAGAAAAGCATCCGATTTTAAATTTTTAATCCAAAAAACATTCTCACTTTATTAAATCAAAAATTTACTAATAAGAGGGCTGAAAATAAATTTTCTCAATTATTATAAAATCATTTGAAATTCTCGAAAATTATACTTCCTGGAAAAAAACTAGGCACATATTTAGAAAGCTCGTTAAATTCTCTTTAAGAAAAATGGGGGTCAGTAGGGAGTCAGGTTTTTCAAAAATGAGGGGTGAGTGTTTTAGTAGGACCCACAATTAGTCACTCAAATGGGGATTTAGAAGCAGTTTAATAATCCAAGTCTAATCAAAAGGCTAGTGCCCACAATCAACATTATTAAGTAACTAATAATGATGACCTGATCAAAACTTCATTTATTCAAAAAATTTTAAAATTTAAATTATTATAATACAAATTAATTACAAATTCAAAAATATAATGTTTTTAATTTTAAATCATCATAATCATTTTATAAATTTTGTACAAAATCATACTGTTTTCGGATAGATTATTTAATATTATTAAAAATTGATAATATTAAATTGTTTATATTTAAGTCTTTTTTTAATAATTACAGACTTGTTTATTAGTATTGACTAAAGGTATCCAAATGTTGTTGAATTAAATTTAATCTTAAAAAGTTTATATAAACAAAAATAATAATAATCAGATAATTTTTGAATTGATTCTTTTGAATAGTAACCAATTAAAAGAGCAACAATAGTCAAGTTTTAGGCTTTAAAATAGATCATGATCTATTTTTTTTTAAAACTAGCTTGTAGTATTTCATTAATTGTTAACAAAAAATTATTCAGAATAAAAAAAACTCTTCTATCTTTCAGCATCAGTAAAAATGCAGTTTTTCAAAACTTTTATTTTGTCTTATTTTGATTATTGCTCATCTCTTTTGTGTTTTTTTCTCATATGATTCAATAATCAAACTGGTCAAAAGCCATTATTTTTAAATTTTTAAGATTTTTAATTTCAAAGTTGATTCTCAAAACTATATTGATGTAAAAGATTTTTTGGAAAAATTCCTCAGAGTAGTTTCTTTTTGGAATTTTCATTTAGTCGTATTTTATTCCTTAGTTCATCTAAGTCTTGCTCTCCAGCCATTTTCATTTACTTTCCCCTTTTAAAGTGGACCAAAAATCTTAAATTGGTCGTACTTCTGGCACATTTGCAGAGTTTTCGCATTTTTGCACAAATTTGATATTTTGGTCAATCAAGTAGTTGACCACTGTATTGGCATAATGAGAGCTCGCCAAGTCGGGCCAGAACTTACAGTTGCCGTCTATTTAATAAACGGAATGACTCCACGCTTTATAAAGTCTAAATAGTTTGGTTGACTGCAAGTCTACTTTCTCGTATGATTGGCGCCGAAATACCCCTCTCAGAAATGAACAACCAAACAAGTAATTTCTGCTCAAATTTAATAACTGGTGTATATTTTGTACTTGCTGGTGTTGCAGCAATGTTACTTGAGTAAAATAAGTCATTTCCATTGATTTTACCATGACTGAGAGTGAAATAGGATTCATCGTCTAAAATCCAGGAAATATATGGATTTTCTAAATATAAATTTCTACATTTAACTCTAGCTACTTTTTTTTGCGTTTCGGTTCGGCCAGGGATTTTAATCTTTTTTCTAGGTGTTATTTGAAGCTTCTTCAACAATTTTGAGACCATTTGCTGGCTTATATCAAACTCTCTGACTGCTTGACGCTGACTGATGTTTACTTTGTGATCAAAAGCCTTTTTTAGCTTGTTGAGCTTTACTTTAGTAATTTTTCTCGGTCCTTGTTTCCTTTCTGGTGAAAAATATTCACTACGTAAACAAATTAAACTTTAAAATTCGGTGAACAGTACTCCTTGAAATTTTATCTTCCATAAAATGCCTCACAGTGAATATCTTTTCAAGTGATCTATTTTCGTTAAAAAAACGCGTACATGCGAATTCTTAGGGCCTCTTCTTTAGATGAATTTATTTTGATCATTTTTAATTCAAATTGAATAGTTTTTTTTTGTCGAATTTAAAATGAAATTTACTACAAGAATATGGATAGAGATTTAAAAAAAATTAAAATAGCAAATGATACTTAAAGTTCGTCTCGATTTTAAGTTTTCACTCGTTAGTCCAAGTCCGGACTTTTTTTTAATTTTCTTTCAAAAGTCCAAGTCCAGGCTTTAAAATTTTGAATATGGTCATCTCAAGAGTACATAAATTTTTTGAAATGAAGCCTGATCTTGCAAATTAAAAAAAAAATTTGGACTTGGACTTTTTTTGGGATTTTTAAACAACTCGGCATCGAACTAAACCGAAATGGAACGTCCTACGAGATCTTGTCGTATATTAATGTTGTTGTTGTTGTTATTAAAGATGTTGTTTTGTTCATATCAACTCTTATTCTATCAATGATTTCAAAAACCATCTGGATCAATACCTTAGTACCAAAAACGTCACCAACACTGAAGTACTAAGACTTGAATATATAAATGCTTGATAACTTGGTTTGATATGAAGTTAGAGGAATATGATAGAGCTGATATGACCTAAAAAAATCACCATAAAATCATCTATCTATTGATACAAATTAAATCAGCAAAATGCGAAAAGTAGCTACCATAGACGAATTTTTAATCATCCCAAGCCTTGCTTGGAGTAGCTTATATTTTTTATTTATTTATTTTTATGCTTTTCAGCGTAGAATTTTAAATGATAAAAATGATAAAAATTTTCTTTTTAATTCACCTAAAAATCTTCAAGTTCAATTGGCAAAAAATGACTCTAGAAGTTAAAGTACTAATATAAGGAATAATATTAATCTAATCGATTTATGGTCAAAAACAATTAATGGAGAAAAAACATTTGGATATTTTTATTCGAGATCAATTAATAGCTTTGCGATCAAGAGATCAAATTTAGAATTTTCTACATTTAAGCTCTCAATATTTAATAATATTTACTTTATTATTACAGATTTGTTATAAAAAATGTAAAATATTTGATTAAATTTTTTTTTACAAACAATTAAGCTAAATGTTAATGATATTCTTTTCATTAAAAAATTAATTAAATTTAAATTTTATTTTTGAATAAATGAAGTGTTAATCGGTCTTATATGAACACTAGCTAATGATTAACCTTGAAACTTAAAGCCGAAAATGTAAAAAATCGCAAAAATATTTTTTTTAGTCTTGATTATTTTATAATGATTTTAAATGATTTGATTTTGCACTGACAAAATTTTATTCATTTTTATTTTATTTCACTTAGTTCTAATTAAGCTATTTAATTCGACTTGAGTGGAAATCAAAAGTAATGACCCTATGCTTCACAAGGAGTGAATAAGGAAAAAAGAAAAGAAAAGCTATTTAGTAATTTAATTCTCTAATATTGTAAGGAATGAACTTAAATTGTGACGTTTTCTCGTAGTTGACTCTAGCTTGATGATGAGATTTAGACAAAACGGTTTGTCATAATCGTCTGGAGCTTCCTTCTGATTTTGGTGCTATAGTTCAAGATTTTGATTTTTATTGTGACCTCAAAATCAGTAATTTGTTGTAAAAATAATTAATTAGTCAAAAAAGTATTTTTGTCACTCAAATAATTATTTTATTAGTTAATTAATTTATTTGTCATCATATGTAGTTTTTTTGTCAGTCCATCAAGAGACGTTTTTAAGGCAAAAAATAAAAAATAATTTTTTGAATTATGCTTTTGGTGCTGCACCAAAGATTAAGAAATGAAAAAAATTAGAAAATTCATTTTTATATTTTTATTTTTTGCTTTAAAAACGTATCTTGATGACGCATTAAACCTAAGGTTTTTAGTGTTTCATGCGGACCTTAACGCGTGATTACGCTATTAGAGCATGCGCTCAAAGTTAACAAAATTATAGCATGGGCGAGATATACTTTGGTGCATGGTCTAATAGCGTGTCTTAACTTGTGGTGCAGCATAATCGAACGAAAGGATACGGTAATTTAAAAATATAATTAAAAGATGCGATTTTCATCATTAAATTACTGAAATTTTATATTGCGCAAATTTACAAATTTGGACAAAAACAGTGTTTTAAAATAAAAATGGTGAAGATTGTAGAGTTTATTTAAGTAAATTATTAAATTTGTTTTCTAATTTAAGATTTAAATTTTGAATAATTTGATTTAGATAAGTACCAAAAAGAATCAAGTTCTCAGTAACCGATGATGCATTAGTTATAGCAAAAAGTTAAACAATGAAAAACTAAGTTATTAAAATAGATAGATAAGTTATATTATTAATAAAATGGATCTATTTTGCTAAAGAAAAAACCCAATCAAGTCCAATTTTTCTGTGCATGGACTTGACCACATTCATTGGCGTATTTGAAGATTTTTATTGGTGATTTCGTTAATTAAGAAATCACTTTTTGGAGTCTCTCTCTCAGTCACAGAAAGTCCCATTTTTAATTTTATTTAAAATTGACCAAATTTTCTTTTTTTTTAAATTAAGACATAAATTGCAATTTTTACTTGCAAAATTTTTCTTATGAACAAAATTTTCTTTTTTTATTTTTTTAGGATATTGTTCTATGCTATTTAAATGCATCAAAATATTCCTATTTCAACAAAAAATTGAGTCATTAATTATTTTTCAGATTTGGAAATTAGATTTTATCCATAAACACTGCCTTACTAATTTTTTAGAGTTTTAGTATAGAATAATATTAGTTAATTAATCCTGTTTTATTTCGAATTTAATTTCAATAACCCCTTAAGAAGATAATAAATTGAATATTTACTTTTAAATGGCTCAATCTTTTTAATCCGATTTTGTTTCAATTAATCTATTAAATTTAAAAAACGATTTATAAATCTATTAAATTAATAAATCTTCTTTCTTATAGAACTAAAATAAAAAAAATAAATAAAAAGTTGATAATGGTCCACGAGTTAAATTATTAAAAATTACAAAAAAATTACAAACATAAATGATTCAATATAATTTACAAATTCAAAATAAGAGTAATCATAATTTTATATTCTTTTTTATTTTACATCGTCAAAATTATTTCAAGTATTTCATAACTTTATTTTTTCTTAATTAATTATTTTTCTTTATTTTGCTTGTGTTTTTTTATTATTATATTAGCGATCGATAGGCATCACTAAAGACTTCAACATCGAAAGACATCCCTTACTTTCGTTTGGTAATTAGGAATGTATTAATGTTTTTATAAATTAGTGCTAAGTAAATTATTAATTTATCTTTATTCAATTGTGGTTAATTATATTTATAGTTTTATTGAAATTAAAGAAAAATCATTAATATTTTAAAAAAATGTATGATTTAAATTCATTTTTAATTGAACATTTTGTTTTTTAAATATGATAAAAATTTGAATGTTGGCATAAAATTTAACTTAAAAACAAAGCAATTTTGATCCAAAACCATGTTTTAATTAAACAATTTATTGATTTAAAAAGAAAAAATCTTTTAAATTTAATTATTTCACTTTCTACTAAAATTACCAAATTATTGCTAAATTCAAAAGCAAATAAAAAATGTTTAGAATGTGAAATTTTTTTCGTTCTCTAAAAAAAAAAATTGAATCTTTCAGAAATGAATAAAAATAAAATGCTTTGAAATTTTTTATACTTTCTTTATCAATGCTCAAAATAGAAAATTTGATCAACAACGAATTTTGTTTTAGTTTTGAAATAAAATTTTTGCCTTTAAAATTTTTTGTCAACAGATATATCTAATTATTTTTTTAATGAATGGATTTATCAATCTTTGTGTGAACAGTTTAATCCTAACAAAAGAATCTTCCAAACTAAATTCACATAAAAATTTTTAATTTGAATCAAGATAATTTCTAAATCCTATTTCAGCTACTTCAAAAAATTATCATTATAAATGTATTTTAAAATTTTCTGATATTTTTAATATTTTTCAATCAGCATAGGATAATTCTTACCAAATCGTGAACTAGATGACTCCTTGAATTTGAATGTATATCTGATAATTTTGATATTTTATCAGTATCTTTATAAAATTTAAGTCATCCGATTTTAAAATTAAGGTAATAATATTGTCCTGAATAATGTTTAAAAAAACTTTTATGTAAAAACTGACGTCTAGCAAATAGATAAGTATAGTTATTACCATGGTGAAAAATTCTTTAACCTAACAAGCAAACTTTCGATTCAAATAGTTTAGCTATACATTATTTATTTGAAAAAGTAAACTACTCACAAAACTCCTAGGTACTAAAAAAAGATTTAATTGAACACGTAATTCATTTGAAATTTCAAAAAACCGTTTTTCTTGTAGAAATTTGTTAAAATTGATTTCTATGAAATAATTATTTATTTAATTTTCTTTTTGGATTTTTTCCAAATTTTTAAATTATTGGATTTAAAGTTTGGCTCATTTCAAACTAAATTTGCTTATTCAAATACTTGAGTGTATTTTTAGAATAATTAAAATAGAGTCGTGTCTAGTAAAGACAAAAAATTTCCAGGCAGAAAATTTTAATAAACTGATTGAGAGAAAGTTAAAAAAAATTTTTAAACAATTTTGTTTTGTTAAAAATTTTAATTTCTGGTTTTTAATAAACGCATCAATGAACAATTATTTATGGTTATTTTTTACGTAATAGATTGAGCATATTTTTAATCAACCTATGTCACTCAAATTAAACTTCAAAATCATCGAAGCTATTTTCAAATATTAAAACGATTAGGAGTTAACACATTTTAAGCTAATGAGCCAAAAAGCAAAAACTTTATATCGCCTTATTTGTTGCTATTCAGATCCATTGATATTGCGAAACTTTGATAAAGTATGATTCATTTGTTTAAGTTGTTTTTTTTATCTAGTTTTGATTTAGATTTCTGATATTGCCACTTCTTTTTCGCTTGTTTTTGCACGAGATTCAGAACCCGATGCTTCTATTATTTTTCATCGTAAAGACGATTTGTGCCCATGGAGTCAGAAGGTATGTTTAAATTTTCTGTTCATAATTTGATTTCAATGATTTAAATTTTTTACTTTACCTAATTATGTATAACTTAATTGAATAAAAATAAATTTAAATTTTTTTAAGATAATTGATCTTCTATCTGATGCTGAAGTATCCGGTGAAGTTCACAGAAAAAATGAAACATTGATAAATCACCTAATGACTATCAAAGTAATTTTGTTCTAAATTTATCTAAACAAGAAATATTTTTAAATTTTTGAAAATTTATTTATGTTCTATATTAAGATTTTTTTTTCTCACATTAAGTAACCATTACTTTGGTAACTAAGAAATAAACAAATAACTTTGGCAATTTTATTAAGTCATAATGTTTCAAAGCTTTGAATTAACTATAAATAATTAAAAGGTTCTGATTAGAAAATTATGAGATTAAGAGAAAAATTTAAAAAATGATTATTAATATTAATGATATAAACCATCATATTTTGAGTCAAAAGTCTCGCACTAATCATTATGGATTTATTTTACGATTAAATTTTTCACAATGAGACAGAAATCTAATTTAAGCTTTATTAAAATTATTTATTAAATTTTTTTTAAATAAATCTGTAAAAATTAAAACAAATATTAATACATACTTACAGGTATCGGTCATTTTTAATCTTTTTAATTTTAATTTTAATTTTTACTTGCAAAAAAAAATAAAAACTTTTATTCTACGGTGCATGTTGATTAATTAACTCAATTGTTTGAGTTTAGTTTGTAATAGCATGAGAAAAAGGAATGTATCACTTCACTTAAAATTTAGATAAAAAAATTAAAAAAAAATTGAACTTTGACGGAAATAAAATTTCGATTTTATTAAATTCTTTAAAATGCGTTTTGAAATAAATTAAATAATTATAAATTTATTAAATAATATTATTAATTTCTAATAATTCCCAATGATCTACATGTGAATTTAAAGAGGAGAAAAAATTGAATCATTTGATGTGAAGATATTTCTTTTAGGCTTGTCTTTAAGGAAGTTATGAGCAGCCGGAGAATACATACCAAAAATGTGCCAGATTAGAATAGATTAATTTTCCATTTAGGAAATATCAATGCGAGAAAAAAATTTCGAACCTGAACGCCTAAATTTTAGCTAAAAGATTCGTGAAGCTTTTCCAGATTTTTGCATTTTTAACTCTTCAACTTTCAACTTTTAAAAGTTCATTTTACTCAGATAAGCCTTCGTTTGAACCCACTTTTCTTTGTTTCTTTTTGTTTTTTTAAATAGTTAAAAAAAAAAGAAAATAAAAGTGTTTTAGTTCTCTAAAACCCGTTCGCTAAATCCGACAATATTGACTTTAGTATCTCTAGATGAATCATTTACTATAGCCCCATTTTTACAGGTTTATAATTTAAAAAAAAAAAAAATTTCAAAAAAATTTAAAAATATCTTTTTTTTCAGGCTTAAAAAAAATTACGTAAAAAATACTATATTTTATCAGTCTTATACAAAATTTGAATCACCCAAATTAAGTCTCTGAAAAAAACCTGAAAGTCTGCAAAGCATTAAATATATTGGCAAATAATTATTGCAGAGTTACTTCATATACTTAATTTAGATCATGGAAATTTTTAACCATTTGATAAATTTTTCAGAATTTATTTTAGACCTAAAAAAAGAAAATTGTTTCGACTTTAAATTTTTGTTTTTGTTCTTTATTCCGAAAATTCATTATGTCTTATTAGTGTAACTAAATAATTTGTAAAAAATTCTGAAAATATTTTAATTGACTTTCTCAACCTAATTTGTCACTTTTTTTTCAAAAATAATCTTGCTTTAATCTTGTATAATATATTTAAAGTATACACTTGACCACAGTTCTGAAAAAGAAACTCTTTTATTATCAAATAATTTTAAAAATTTTCGTCATTTTTTGATAGAGTCAAATTTTGTTTTGGAAAATAATTTATTTTCCTAATAAATTTATAGTAATTTGATTAAAAAAGTATTTTCCAAATAAATTAAATTTTAAATAATTTTAAGCGATTCTTGTCTTTTTAACAAATGCTTCAAACTTGATCTAAACCTAAGCAATTTTCTTGGATATTAACACTTACATACTTGAACATTTTAGTTGTGTATTTTACCTCATTTATCAAATTATTATCTTTAATGAAAAAAAAATTTAAATTAAATGCTGATATCAATTGTCAAAACTTCTAAAGCAAAAATTATTTCAGAAATTTTATTCATCATATTGGAAGAAAAAGATGAATAAACTGCACAAACTTAACTATTTATTCGAAATAGTTCAAACATATGAGGTAATATAATGTAAAATTAAAAAAAAGACCCTTATTTTTTGTAATTTTAGACTATCTTGTCTTTAGCTTTTCATATATTTCAAAGAAATCCGAACACAATGTTGGAAATAGACAAAATTTTGGAAAATTTTGAAACCATATTCAAAGATTACAATAATAACTGCATTAGAGCTGTAGAAAGAATAGCAAATCGTGGAATGTTTAGAAACATAGATAGTCTTACTTTGGAGCTCAATTCAAAATTTGGTGAATATGATTTGCTGTTGGTGTCTGACTTTATCAAGGATTTGGGCGAATTTATGTGCATACACAAAAATATATCTCTAAAAGACACTCAATTTTTGGCACGAATTAGTGAACTAATCACCGAGACAGCTTTGTTAATACATGATAAAATAAATGAAATTAAGCCCGATTTTGATCAGCCTTTAACTCGAAGATACCCGAAATCAAACTTATTGAGTATAACAAAAAAAATCGACAAAAATCTGTTCAAATTTGAATCCAAAGAATTGGTGTTACGCAAAGTTTTTTTTTCATTTGAACAAATCTATAAAAGCTTGGAAAAAGTGAACCAAGACTTGAATGACATAAATGATCGGAAGCAAACAAATGAGATTAATTTTAGAAACGCGAACACTTCATGGACTGAGAATGTTAAACTAGAGCTTGGTTTTACGAAAACTTTAGTGGAGGACTTGGAAACGATTATTTTTTTTATGGTCTTTTATTTTGAAAATCAGGAAATTATCTTGTACCCTTTGTCAGGACACTTGGACGAAATATCTAGAATGTTGGAAAAATATTTGAGTTATCATCTTGTATTTAGAATAACCTATGGGAAAAACTATTTAAATCAAATAAAATCAACTATTAATCAGATTATTAAGTTGTTTGAGGATGATTTGGTTGAGATCAAGTCTGTCACATTTGTGCTGAACGAGCTTAAAAGGCGTTATTTGGACACGGTGTTTTTAGATGATGTTAAATTTTTAAGAAAGTTGGACTCGTCAAAACCGCAGTTAATGGTAGAGATGGAACCGGAGATTAATTACATATTTGATTTAATAATGGATGAACTCAAGCCTTTATGAAAACTTTCACTTAAACTAATAATCAAGTTTTAACAAAATGAATTGTTGTTTTTATTTTTATTAAGTTCGGTAGGTATTTTTACCATGAATGTGTGGAAACAAAAATTTTGAAATATACTAATAACTTTATTTGCAAAACAACATTTTTTTTTCTTTAATTTATAACAAAATAATAAAAATTTTACTCATTTATTTAATCTTAAAATGGATCCAACGAGATTTTCTATTTTTTGCTGAAAAACTTGTGTCTAAGATAGCAGCATCTTACTACTTTTTATCTCAAAATTGATCCCTAAATTGATAAAAAAATTTGTAAAAATTTGTATAAAAGTTATTTATCTCTTCGTTAAAAATAGTCTTTTAAACTTTAAAAAATCGAATTGAAAGGAACTTCACCTCCACTTTTTAAAGAATGTCTAATGGAAGATTAGTTATTGTAATAGGCGTAATGAAATTCCGTACAAATTGAACTAAAATGTTTCTTTTTATAAAAAATTAAAATTGAAGTTAAAAATATTCTCAAAATAAATTTCAACATAGTGAAAAATATGTTTTTGATAAAACTAAAATAAACAACTTTATTTGATATTCTTTTGATTTTAAATTTAATTATTCCAAATAGGAAACATTTTTGTTAAATCAGTATTTTTTCACAACACCATTGAATTACTACTTCTAAAATTATTAACAAAAATTATTATTTTCTTTTTAAAACCTACATTATAAAGTTGGACGTTAAATATCAAAAAAATAAAATTTTTTGATTATAAAAAAATATTGCCAATTTAAGAACTAAAAAATAAGAGAAGAATGAGCTAAATTGAAAAATTAACAAATCAACTTAAAGCCAAGACCTGTATCGAAACGCTTACATAAAATACGAGAAATCAAAAGATAACCTATTTTTAATTTAACTATTTTTTTTTTATTTAAAAAGTTTTAAAATTTAAAAAATCTTTTTTTTTCGTATGATAAAAAGTAATTCATTACACAAAATGCATCATCTTAAACTACTCATTTCACATCAATATAAACACAATGTTAATACTAATGTTTAACCTTTTTGGGGTTCAAAAATGTATAGCTTATTTATATTTATATAAGACTTAATTATAAGCTCACTTTTAAATTTTACAAAAACTGTGAAATATCTAAAAAAAATTCCAATTATCTGCTGCAATTTTTTTTTTCATTTGTTTTGGTTTGAATAAAAGAAGAAAATGAGTAATCAATTCCTTGAGAAATTTTGCATACAATTGTTAACTTAATAAAGATTTACTATTAAAATGTCGAAATAATTTTTTTTTACTTTCAAAATAATCCCTAAGAGACGAAAGAAAAAAAGAGTAAAAAATAAATAAAAAAATTTCAAACTTCTTTAAAAATTTTGTCAGCTTTACCATTCTTTCCAAATTATTGTCTAATGCCAGAAACTCCCAATGTTGATGAATTAAGGGAAATGTTAAATTAGAAATTATAGATTATTTCTCTTATAAAGCTAAAAGAACTTTTACAAAAATTTTCTCATGATAACCTTGAGAAAGTTTATGCTACTTTGCAACGAGACAATACTCATAAACTTTGTCAATGGTTCGAAAAAGTAGGCTTAATGTTTATACCACATATCCTTGCTGAGTGATGCACGCTTTTAAATAAATGAAATGCATGCAGTTAAAAAGATCCATTCTATATTAGAAAAGTACCGTCAAAATTGAACCTGACATGTTACTTAGTCACGTGAGATATTTTTAAGAAAAATACTATACCCTAACCCCAGAATTTTTACCATCCATTAATGATTTGCCAGAAGAATATAAACATGCTCAAAATATTATCTGTCATTTCACAACTATCAAAAATATATACTTACTCTGCAAAATAGCGATTTTGGCATGCCATGGTAATTAGACCTTTTATTCGATTCAATCAAAATAAATGAAGTTAGATTAGTATTTTAAACTAGATTTTTCTATTCTAACTAAATTATTTGGATTTTAATTGTGATTGGAATATCATTTTGGTTTTGAAAAAAGATCTTAATTTGGGCCCGTTTAATTTCTTTCCAAAGCTGGTAATGTTTTCTCAGAGCGAAAATAAATTCATAAAATTAATTTACAAAAGTTTTTACAAATAAAAACAATTTTTAACAAACAACATCTTGTTTTTTATTTTATTTTGTGTAAGGTTATCAAAGAAAAAAAAGGAAAAAAAATTAAGAGGTTGTGATTTTTTTTTTTATTCAATCATTTCAATAAATGAAAAACTCTGCAAAGTAATCGCCCAGTTGATTAAAATGCTTTTTGATGGCGTACAAAATGAAGATAATTGCGGATTTTATAGAAGACTTATTTTACTGAATTAAAGCAAAATCCAATTAACTTTTTAGAAAACTAAATTATTTCATATAGTTAAAAAGATATTTAAGCTTTCTGGATTTAAAATATCCAGTTGGAACGAATTTCACAATCCTAAATTTTAGCAATTTATTAATTATTTAAAAACCTTTCAAAACCTTTCAAAACTGTGACCTTTCAAAACGTAAATCCAAATTTGGAAACGATAGTAAATCTTATATTATTCATTTGTAATTAATTAACCTTCTTCTCCTTCTCAGGAGAAGAACAATAAGAGTTAGAATAAAAAAATAATTAAAAACAGAATTTTATAATTTTTATTCCAATACAGACATTAACACTTAGTCAACTACAAACACTGTTTTTTCATTTAATGAGTTTCATTCCATTTTTAATACTCAACAAACGTTTTCTAGTCTTCTTTATTCAGATAAGTAAATGTTCGTTATTTCATTTCAGGCATTTTTTGAACTTTGAATAAATTCAATGATAATGAATTTATACTAAAAGTTGGCGCATTTGTAAAAAAATATCAAAGTTAGATTTGTATTCTAAAAAATAAAAAACAAAATAAAGTTATCAAGGCAAAAAAGAACCAAAATTTAATGATTTTGTTGTCTTTGTCTCAGAAATTAACACACGATAATCCAATTTTTGGGTTATTTAAAATTTAAAATGACGAAATGAAGTTTGTGGCCAATTTTCAATGATTATGCTCAAAAATTATCTTAAATTGAAAAAAAAAAGAAAAAACAATGAAAAATTTAAATAAAGATACATATTTTTTTTGTAAAGCAAACCAAGTATTGTTTATAATTCTGCATTAACAAAATTTTTGCAGAAAAATTAGATAAAAATAAAAATTTCAAACCTTCATATTCTTTTATATTTATGTTTTGAAGATGATCATTAAAATTTGATAAAAGCTTTAATTTGACTTCATATTTAGTGTGAAACTTTTTTTAATAAATAATTCTTTCTTTTTTTTTTACAAATTAAATTTAAAAAATAAAGTAATGAAGAAACCCTTCGAAAATGTTTTAACGCATTTTGGATTTAAATTCAGATGCGAATAAAAAACTAAGAAGGGAAGTTCTTAACTATTTAGGAATGTGTTTTTCTTTAGAAGAATTTCTTAACATTACATTGTTTAAGCTGTCAATCAAAATGTTTTGGTCTGACCTTGCATCATTCAAGAAAGTTCAAGACTACCTGAAATCGAAAAATATTGAATAAGTTCCGAAAGATCATAAACCTGATAATGGAACAGAATTGCTTCCAATTGAGAGCTAGTAGTAGTAGTTGTAATTATGCTGTGGAGATTGAAAATCACGAGCGGAAACGCCAGTAGACGTTCCACTTTTACAGTCTACAGTCATTTTATTTGTTAGGCTTAACTTCCCATATTATAAAGAAGTTTATCTATTCTTTTTTTTTAATATGTCGATATTTTATTTACTGCGAGTTTTATTGTCAAATGCGTTCCTGCAACTAGCCGTTCTATTGGTAAAAAAGTTATGTTGTACTGCACAGTTTCTTATAAGCTGTCGTTCTATTCCCAACCTACTATCTCTTGTTCAATCTGCTGGACAGTCAAGACCATTTGATGCTTATTGTAACCGTGTATTAGCTCAACCCCATCATGACCTTGCTGGATCTTATGTATCTGGATTAAGTCACCACGCTGTCGCCTTACTTCAAGTGTTGTCCATTTAAGAGCTTCCCTTCTTTCTAAGTATCTATGTTTCTAAGTTTCTATGTATCAGAATTGTCTACGATTGAGGATTTTTGACCTGAATTTAAGAACTGAAGAATAGTTTACTATAAAGCTTTTATTTTACTTAGTACCTAAAAAATTCTATTCAGTACCTAAATATATTTTATGTAGTATCAAATGAAATTTAATTTTAAAACCATTAAAAAATTAGTACTTATATGTTTTATAGTACCTAAAATAAGTTATTAATATCTAATATTATTTTTTTTGTACCTAATAAGGTCCAACTATTTTAGTTAGTACCAAATATTAATTTAAATGAAACCAAAAATTAATTCAATTAGAATTAATTATCACTTTATCACTTACGAAGTTGATTTGAAAATTTAAGGCAATCGTAAAAGGGGACGTCCAAAGATAGCAAAGGCAGCGTGGATGAGAAGTTAACCACCCAATTTACCTGAAATTGATACCATGATAATTTATCCATCAGGACAACCATCAATATCATCTATATAACCATATACATCATCAGAACAACTACCAGACTCATTAGAACAACAACCACCATCACAAGAAGTATCACAACAAAAAAAAATGACAAAAAAGACAAAAATAAAGATGTTGTTGTTAAAAGATTATTTCGAATGGCTAAAAAAAAATAATTTTGTTCATTTTTTATTTTTTTCTAAAAATTTCTATAAAAACAATAATAAAACGTCAAAAAGTACATTTTTTTTATTAAAAAATTGACTAAAACATTTTTTGGTTCTAGAAAATTTAATAAAATACGACTAAAACATATACTGGTAAAATATAATGGTACTTGGTAAAATAAAATCAGGTACTTTCTGATTTTATAGTCTGTATAATTAAAATAGAAGAATTAACTAAAATAACTGGAAAGCTGAAAATCTTGACCAACTTAAACATCGTATCGAGTATTAACACTCAAACACCGAAAATTTTTTTAAACGTTAAGTACTGAAGGGGTCCAAATAATCCCTTCAATATATTTTTTTTTTTAAGATGCATAAAATGATTTAAAAACCATCTCCCCTACCTAAATAAACATAAATCCTTATCACAAGTAAACTTTTTTCCGTAATGGGAAAAATCGAGCTTGACTACATGACCAAATTTTTGACCACATGGCTTTGAGAGAAAACTTTTTTTTGGCATAAAACACCTCTTGCATAATAAACACCGATAAAGCTGATATATCTCTTTTTGTAAATGAAAGATTAGGATCTAAAGCTTTCAGGTTACAATTGTTACAATTCAATAAAAATTTATCATGGTCAAGTCAAAATGCTGTCTGTTTGGTCACATTTTTTTATGCTAAGCATAGCTTGTAGGCTTAACTTTCTCATTAGAAATTTATCTTTTCTCTGAGACATGTCTCTTCTCCGTCATTCATTCTAATCAATATAAACTCTTTTTTCCAATTTTTTTCATTATTAGTTTCTTCTTATTCAGGTAATTTGTTAAAGGTTGATTTGATTTTTCCATTTCTTATTTGAAATTATTATCAAATTCATAATTTTCCTGATAATCATTAAAATTATCATCAGAAACTTCAGGTTAGGTATCATCCAATTTATTACGAAGTTCAAAAGCTTTTCATCGAGACATGGTTCAAAAAATTATTATTAATTTTAGGAATTAAGTAAAGTTGGGAATCAAAAGCATAATTAGCCATGTCTTTGTTTTATAAGACAATATTTATGGAGGGTTCAAAAAGACCCTCTCCGGGTGGGTTTAACGTATACTTTTTTAAAATATAATTGCATTAAAATAAAATTATATTTTAATCAAAATCAAAATTAATTATTTATAATATTTTTTTGATTTTAGTTTTGATGAAAAAAAATTAATATTTAATTAAATTTTTGGAACAACAAGCAAAAGAAGTACCAAAAAGGTTCTAAAAAGCCCCTCCGGTTTTTGAGTGTTAAATAAAGAACTACTGAACTTGTAAGGGTGCACAACAAGAAGAGATTTAATTCAAATGTTTAAAATAGTCAATGGTCGTGCGAAAATCAACTTAGTGAATAGAGTGAACTTTGTAAATTTTTTTTAATGAATAAGTAAAAGGATGCCACATTTGGAGTTGAACTGAATTTTGTTCAGTGTTAAAGTGGATTCACTTAATACTTCAGCTGTGCGGTAAAATAAATTAAAAAAAAATTACTTAAATGATTTATTAAATATTAAAAATATAACAATTACTAATTTTGAAGAAATTAATTTTAAAAACTTGATATTTGTTAAAATCCCTGAGAAAAACGATATTTTTTTACAATAAAATATATAAATACAAAAAAGTATACAATAAACGGTTTAATAGGACTGAGGCCTCAAACTAGATGAGTGGTGGTCAAATTTTCGTTTGGATTGACTAAAAACTGAATATGCTGATTAGGATTTATTTGATTGTTGAAAGTGGCGTAGTTGGGTATTGAACTGTAGTATGCACTGTCGGGACTCCATTCACCACCAATAAGCATATTATCACACGGATAAGTGACTAAGTTTTTTGAGTTCTGTATCAAAGTGGCCAACTGGGCCTGGGTCAAATTTTGCGGCTTAAAAAAGTGGTGAGTGGATGAGGCAGCCGAGCTAGATGACAAATTAGTCGATGTGGACAAATTGTTAGTGTTGTCGCTCAGATCAGCTGAATGCGGCGACTGCAACAGATTAACATCCTGATTAGCTCGGTAGTTTCTGACGCCGATCATGGCCGGATTCCGTCTGCCCAACTCCAACGTGTCCACACTCTCATAAGTGTGCGCATATTGACCAGTCGACTCATTCGTTGGCATCATTCTGTTCTTGATGGCAAGCTGATGGTTCATTTTGTCATATTGACTTTGGCTTAGCAATCTCTGCACATCTTGAATTTGATCTTTGGTAAACGGCTTGAACGCCGACTGTCTCATGTCCAAATCGCGGCCAAATTGACTTGGATAGAACAGAGTCGCCTCCTCTTGTTTCAAACTGGGTATGGTCAGCACATTGTCCGACTTGGGCTGTACCAGAGTTCCTCTCAAACTCTTCGAGTGCAGTGTATTAAAAGCTTCAAAGTAGTCCTGGATCATCTCCTCTCCAGTCGACTGCTTGCTGTTTTTGATTATATTCTTGAGATTGCGTCTGCACACGAACAAAATGGCAAGGTTCACGATTATGATGACCAGGCCAATGCCGGATATAATTCCGGCAACAACAGTAGTCGTCAATTTTTCACTTTGGCGCACTAGAATAGGCTGAGCACTTGACGATGAGCCAAAGTCGTTCACAATCGCTCTAAACAACGTGCTAGTCGTCACTGCTTTTGTCCTGGCCTCAGTGCTTGCTCTGGTCGTGCTCTTGGCATATTCAAGATTCACGTGACTCGAAGGCTTGACAAGCACTGGCAGAATGACATTTTTAATGCTGTTTTTGCCCGGTCTAGCATTCACTGGTCGAATATGCGAGGTTTTTCCGCACTCTATGTCAACTGAGTAGTCTTGAACAGGAGCCGGATAAGAACCGGTCTGGCAAATGAAACTATTTTTGGTGCTGGAATCGCACGATGTAGTAAAATAGCCGTCTTCATTTTTTCGCTTGTGAACACAATTGCTGTTTATGGCGTACTCGTACTGGCTCAATTTGCGCCACGGCCACCACGACATGTCATTGTAAATGGTCGAATTGCTTGACCACATCCATTTTTCCTGATTGTGATGATCGACATACTTGCGCAGGCCGATCCAGTACGAGTTGATCTCGGGATAGAACGAGTTCATGTACTGGGTTAGCTTCAAATCGGACACAACGTCGTCCAGCTTGAGCAAGTTGCCGTTCATTTGGCTGCATTTGAGGTTGGCCGAGCGCCAGTCGAGCTCCTCGGTGAACACTTTGATGCAGCTGTCGCCGACTAGCTGCCAGTCGTGTTGACATGTTTTGCGCGCGCCTATCCGCAGCCAGAAGCCTTTGTAGGCCAGAGCGTCGTCGGTTGTGAAGCGAACTTGACTCTGCTTGGTGCTAAGGCCGATTTCATGAGTCGGACTAATCCATCCGGTTAAATTTTGATTCTGAATTTTCAAGTAGTCGTTGTCTTGTAGAGAAAACCATAGAATGTCGTATTTGAGGTTTAGATGAGACGATGAGCTTATTGAACACGAGCAGTCAAGGTTTGGCGCGTACTCGTCCGGAAACTGGGACGATTTGATGAAGAACTGCTCGCTTGAATCGGTGAATGTTTTGTGCGAGTGTTGGCAAATGTCAAAGGTGTTCAGTTGTTTTATGCATTTGTAGGTGACGTACAGATAGTCGGATATTTTGGCACATTTGTGAATGTAGGTCGGCTGTGATGACAGCTCGCACTCGGACCATCCGTTGCACTGTTCGGCTATTTTTTCCGTAAAGTTCATCCAGCAGTCGGACTCGTCCGGCAATCGGACGTCACTGGACGTGTTGCGTGTGCCGTAGTGCGCCCAGCCTATCCAAATCTGGTCGCTCACTTCACACTCTATGGACAATTGCGAGCTGATGTGTTTGGTGGGCGAGAATTTGTACATCCAGTCGGACTGAGACGACAATGTCACACAGACTAGTAAAACTACTGCAATCAGCATTTTTGATTTATTGCACAATGCTATAAATTATTGTTCCTAGTATTATTATTACTCTTTTAAAATGACATTAAATAATTTTAATCTAAAATTTAAAAAATAGAATTTAAATAAATAAAATTTAAGAGGATAAAATTTTCGTAAAAATTATAAATAATGTTTTCTTTTTCATTTTTTTTTATTTTAAATTCTTATAAAATTTCAACAACAAAAAAAATTTTTTTCGTAAAAATTTTGGTCACGTGACCCTAAAATAAATGAACAATTAGAATATCTTGTTTTTTTTTGTTTTTTCCATTTTTTTAATTTAATCTAGCTATATTTGAATTAAATTTAAAATTTAAATTTTATTTGGTTAATTAAAAATTGTCGGTGTCATATTTGCTGATTGCATTGAGGTAACAAAAAAAAATGGAACTGAAATGAACTTTGAATTGTTCGAGCTAAAATGAAGTAGTTAAATTGGGAATTGCTGTTGTTATATTTAGTTAGCAAAATGGGAAAGAACAAATAGCTTAAATAATGTGAAAGCAAACAGACCAGATCAAGGTAGAATGCATATCGTTAGACTTAAGAGTTAATAGGACAAGAATAATATTTACTCAATAACTTAGCTTAGCCACAGCCCTGTTTGATTTAGCATTTAAATTAAAAGCAAATATTAGTCAAAGTTGTAACGAATTGTTCAGCTTGACTTGAGCTCTTTTCTTTTCTTTTTTTGTTTTGCCTGATAAAATTCATATCTTTAAATCTAAATCGACAAGGCTGCTTTTCAACTTTTGACTAAACTATCAATTATCTTGTCTAAATTATCTCCAAAGCTATCTGCATTGACTAATCCGATGCGTATATTTATACACACGCCAAACACTTAGGACTTTTTCGGCCTCTTTTATTCATTGATTATTTTTTGTATTCTATAGTTGGATCCGTTATCTACACGCTAAAATGTGTGTCTGGACTTGAATTTAACGCAGCTAAAAAACATGCTTTGGCTATGTTTGAATCAATCAGACTTCCTGACAAACATAATTTAATTTACCTTTGACGGCATATTCCTTGCTAAATATCACATAACTAGTCTCCAGTCTCGACTACTGTTTAAATAATCGAACAGACTAATCGAAATTGGACAATAAAATGTTTTATAAGTTAACACCAGTGCTTGAAAACTAATTTGATATGTTTAATTACAATTTGATTACGTCTTAGCTTATGTAATCATGTAATTAGTGTTTTACGATTACGTTCTTGAACAAACAAGGGGTGTTGATTGTTAATCAAACAGTCCCCATGTCCATTCTTGTCATGATCGTTACAATTCACAGTAGGATTAGGTTGTGCTAACTTATTTTATAGCTTGGACAGATAATTATCTCAACGTTAGTTGTGTAATCTATGGCCAGTAATTACCTTAGTTGTTTCATAAACATTGGACCATTTGTCCTCACCATTTAGTTTTTTACATTTTGTTTAATTGTCCATGAAAACAAATAAACTTAATTGCTGCTAGGATTGTTTAATTTTAAACAATTAATTTGAAATGTTCAATTATCGAATGAATTGACAGTTTATCCTTATTTTTATTTAATGATTACTGATATCTTAATATTTATCTACTTTTTAAGTTATATTATTTTAACTTTATTTTTTTCTTACTTTTTATTTTAATTTTATTTTATTTAACTTTATTTTAATTTTTTTTTTTCTTAATCTGAAGGAGCTCTAGCTCGGTACAGATATACAAATAAATAAATAATATCAAAATAATAATAAATAATAAATAAAATCTTTTCCAATTTATATCTTTTCAACTTTCATTTTTTTAGCTTATTTACTCTATTTTGATTCTCTTTTTTTTTTATCTAATTTTATTAACTTAAATTTTATTTTTATTTTATTTTTTTATTTTATTTTTAACTTATTCTGAAGGAGCTCTTGCTCGGTACAGAAAACAAATAAATAAATAAAATAAAAAGAATACTGATAAATGATTTAGCAATCAGTATTCTTTTGATTGAATGGTGCCTCGAATGTAGCAACTCTGGACTAACTGACTCGATAAATTACTATTTTTATTTAATAGAATATTGTATATTGAATAATCTTAATCATTTTTTTGTAAATAACAAACTGAATTTTTTACTTAATTGTAAAATGGATATTTAGCTGTCCATTTTTTTCTTTATTATTTCAATTTTTCCATGGGACTTAAACTTTAATTAAATAAATAATGATTAAATAATTGTTAATTTTTTTTATCTTATTTCATTAACTCTAATTTTAATTTTTATTTGGATTTTAATTTTTTTATATTTATTCAGAAGGAGCCCTAGCCCGGGACAGCAAACAAATAAATAAATAAATAATAATAATAGAATTTTTGCGTTATTTCCTAATTTTTATCATTATCGAATATCCAACTCCATTGTGTAATTGTTATCAAACAATTTCTTCTTTTTTTCCTGAATTATCAAATATTCAAACATGTATAACCTCTGCTATTCCAACAAGGCTAGAAAAACTGTTAATAGATTCTTAAATAATTGTTCCAGTCACAAAATACTTTGATAAAAGGCATTTCAAAAAGAATTCGTTGATGTTGAAAGCTAAAGAATACCGGGCTTTAAAACTCTCTTGTCACTTGTCTCAAATTTTTTCAGCAGTGGACAGTTCAAAGCTTGTAACTTTTTTGAAATTTATTTGTCATTTGTTCTTTTTGAAATTATTTAAACTCTAACTCTATTTAAAAAAATTTCTGTCAATGGCGAAAGAAGTTTAATTACTCAAAGCCATTAAAAAATTTATTGAATAAACTATTAAAAAAAGTTATTTCAACATTAAAAATTAAAAAGTTATGTAATAAAAAATTCTACTTTAGAATAAAAATATACTAAGATTGTTCTGATCATTAAATCAGCTGCATCTGACTAATTCTTAACACATTCGAATGGTCGTTTCTTTATTATTATTATTATATTTTATGTAATTGAGGGAAACCCTAAGGCTACTCAGAATGGAACAAAGTCCTTCTTTTTAGCCTAACGATTATTAAAAAGAATCAAAAATTGTTTAAATGTGTTTCGAGTAAAAGTAAAAAAAAAAATAAAAAAAAAAACATAAAAAACATAGATAAATGTAAAATTTTTGGTCGTTTCTTTAAAACAAAACACTTTATCCTGACAATACCTTTCTAAATTCAATTTTATAGAAATATTTTCCCCTATATGGACCCTTACTAAAATTAGATAGGCGACTTTATTATAAAATTTTACTTTTCATTTTTTTATTTCGTTCAAAGTTCAAACACTTTTTAAATTTTAAATATTTTAAAATTAAATAAAAGAACAAGGACGAGTCGGGACTGAAAGGAAGGAACTCGATCGAAAAAAAAATTAAAAAATTTATGTTATAAAGTCCTAACCATTAAAAAATTAACTATTAAAAAATATAACAAAAAAAAATAAAATTTTAATTTTTGTTGCAATTTTTGTTATTTTATTCGGTTGTAATCTAAAATAAAATCTGGTTCAACACTTAATGATGAAAATAAAAAATCAAGGTGATTTAGCTCAATAAAGAAAAACAAATAAATGAAATAACCTTTAGGGTTGTGCAAATGCTGAATAAAAAATTGTCATTCTTTTTGTAAATTTTGTTCAAATATTTTTATTCTAAAAAAAATTACACAAAAGGTTAAAATTTATTTATTTTGAAATCTGTATTAATTTATTACTCTTTTTAAGAAAAAACTTAGTGTTGATTAAAAAAGGTAAAATAAAGGTTCTAATAATTCTTTAAAAACTTGAAGATATTAAATAGGCTTTTATAAGTTAAAATTATTTTATTTTTATAAACTGTTTTAAGTTAATTATTAAATAAATAAACAAGTTACAAGCTTGATATTTTTAGAAATTAATCAAATAAAACTATTTTATTTTTTTAAGATAGAAAATAAATTTTAAACTAAATAAAAGTAATTTCCACAGCGTTTATGAAAGGCACAAAAAACCAAAAAAAAATAATTTTTATTAAGTACTAATTTGCTCTATAATTTTAAAATTATAGTAATGTACTTTAATATTTTAAATTTATTTTTAATTTCCTTGATTACACAAAAGCATTTTTTTTTCTCTTTTTAAATCAAATGAGGACTAAAAATTAGACTTAGCTCTGGAGAGTTATCCTTTCTAAAAAAAATTTTTAAAAATTTTACCATTAGGAACAATTTTTAAATATTCCAAATTTTAATTTTTAAATTCTTTTTAATCCAATTCTAAAATATAACATAAATACTAAAGAAAAAATGTTTCAATATTTTTTACAATTTAAGCTTCCTGTAATAAAAATTTATTTTATCATAAACACTAATAAAAATAGTTTGATATTTTAAAATAAATAAAATATAAAATAACTTGTCTGTGAGAAGAGCTTGTTTAATTTTTTATGATATTAAAAGTTGCGAGTTAACGTTATTTTATTATTCTAAATTACATGTTGTTAACTGTTCGGAAGCAAAATATTAACAGAGACCCTCAGCAGAAAAAGCAAAGCAACAAAATGAGTGAGCGCACTTGACATAGTTGAAAAACAAGTATCAATAAAAATGATTTAGTTTAAATATAAGAAAATATTCTTTATATCTTTGAGTCAAAAGTCAATTAAGACTCAATATAACAAAAAAAAGAATACCGAGTAATTAAAAACATTAGTATTGCATTTAGGTTGTTTTAGGCCGCGTTTACGAGCAATATTAATACTCAAATCCATTAGTAAGATTTATCGGAATATTTCAATCTTAAAATCGATCCATTTGAAAAGCTGCAAACCAAACAACGATGATTGATATATTTAAATAAATATAATTTAAAGTTTTTAATTATCTCTTTCGAGATAAGTATCGAGGCTTAATTCAATTAAGAAATCGGCAAAACAAAACACCGGGCTCAATTTTACATGTTTAACAATGACAAATGATTGATTGAATTTTGGCTTTATACTCCCTTCAGAAACAGCAGGCATTTTACAATGTGTTCGATTTGTCCTAAAACGTTACCTTTGTTAACCGGTTCAAGAACGCCGAATTTAATCGAACATTTTTATTGATTTTTAAAAATGTCATTTTAAATTTGCCGCATTCTATTCTCTAATCAAACCCTAATGAGTTTTTAATTTCAAATAAAAAATACAATATATAATTTATTACGTTTACTTGTTCCGGTTTAATCGTGTCTGTATGGGAATGAAATGACACCTCTTCTTCTTCACCGCTAATACTGCATACAAAAATACCTTAAGCGCTAACTCAAAACCTTTTTGTTTTCATGCATCATTTAAGTTTTTTAAAATCATTTTCTCAGCTTAATTTTAAAGGTCATTAAACTGTTTAGTCTTGAGTTTTTAACTTCTTAGAGTAGTCACTGATTCATGTATATTTTGATACTTTATGCATCTCAATTTTAAAGTGGTCACTTTAGATTCTAAAAAAAATAGCAAGTTCAAAATTTTTTAATAACGGCCACAAAACCTAACCACATAAATTTAAAGACAAAAAAAATGTCGACACCTTCATGATGACAAGATAAACTTTTTGAAATTTTTTTTCCCAAAAACAATTAAATTAAACAAATAAATGTTTTTACTTTGGGTAAAATTCTAAAAATTAATTAATTATTTTCGATGACATTTCTAGATAAAATAAAATTTTATTTTATAGCTTAATAAATTTAATTTGAAAACAAAATATTGATAAATAATAGAACGTGTATTCAACCAAAAGACACTCTAGCTAAGTAAATTGTTAAAAGAATATTTAAAACAAGTCAAGCGTAAAAAGATTTTAAAATCGAATTTTGTTCTGAGAGATTAAAATCAAATCCTAATGTACCGAATCCGATCGTTACCTTAATGAGTTTTTAACTGTCAATTCTGATTTCAATTTTATTTTCCGATCATTTTTAAATTTAAAAAAAATAACACCAAATAGACATTTATTTTATTGTGGCAAAAAGTTAAAAATTTCCCATTCAAAAATGAGCAAATATTTACTCTCAAAATTTTGTCTAATTAAGTTTTCTAAATACTGCAGAATATGGCTTGCTTAAAAAACAAAAAAATAATTAAACTATGGCTTCATTTGGCTTCTAAACTTGTGGGCATTCAATACAACAACAACAACAACAACAAAAAGCACAAATACTTTATTTTAACTAACTACATTATTTGGCCATATAAGTCGACCTAATTTAAATCTAAATAATTGACAACAAGTTCTGTTTTTCAAATGGCCTGTTTATATATTCTCAAACGTTTATTTATCTATCAATTTTCAAGGTGAAACTGTTCTGTTGAGTATTTAGCTTGTTTACATTGAACAAATAGAATGAGGCACTTATTTGCGCAGAGCAAACATTGTGAGCTTAATTGCGTCCGTTTATTAAGTTGAAGGCCCACGTGCGTTTCGATCCTGGACGCTTGAAGAGTGTAAATAAACTTGAAGCAAACTCTCAGCGTTGAAGCAAATACCTTTGCGAACAGCTGGAACAGTTCTTCGTACACTTGGAAACTCAATAGAGTAAATAAAACTAATAAAATCTTATCTTAGGTCGTAAATTTTTGGCTTTTGGTCACTTTATCTCAAGATTTAACTATTTCTGAACTCTTTCAAATTTAGACTATGAAACCCCTAGGATTTACGTAAATGTTTTTCTCATGTATGTAGATTAGTACGCTAATTTGTCTTGACTTAAAACATATACTGGGCTTTTGATTTGAAAATTGATAACAATATTGATTCGGACATTGGTTGTGTGTAAAATTACTTATGGTCATTTTGGTTCGCAGCAGTTGGTTGATTAGGAAATGAATGAGAACAAATGGAAGGATTGATACAATCTGAAAAATACCGCAAGCTCGAATGTGGCGTAAATGCGTCGAAAGAAAGCACTTGTTTTATTGTCTTGAATTAATGCCCAGTTGGACGTCCGAAGATGTGGACAAATCAACAGGATTTTGAGCCAAATTTCTTTGAACTTATCTGAAAAGTTTGCTAGTTCGATGAAAAATTATTGATTAAAAATCAATTTTTTTTAAGTTAAATTTAAGAATGGTCTTATCACAAAGCCGTGGTCATATTTCATTAGCAATCAGAACATTTGAAGGCCATTAATCATTCGTTTTGCTGAAATTCAAGAACATTTTAACAACAAAAAGAAGGAAACATTCTTGAGTATTTGATGATTTTTATCATAAATCTAATTCTGCTAATGCAATTACATTCTAAGATTTTTATGCACTTAGAAATTCCCCCCAGAGTAAATATTAAATATCAAATTCTTTAGCACTAAATAACATGCAAACAAAATTACTGCTAACTGGACTCTTGATAATTACTCACGGTTTTCCGGATATAATAAAATTAACAATATTGAAAATTTGAAAAATTCCAGCGTGCCTCCTTTGGGTCATTCTTGGAGTAATTTATCAAGAAAACAAAGTGATTAATCTTCTTCTAAATGTTTATTTTCCAGATAAAGTCAATATCTAAAGTGATACAATTGAGTGTCACTGATATGCTATGTGTACGTTTTATCAGCTTGTGTGATTTATTAAAATGTGAGTGCCATCTGCCGGATAACTTAGTCAAGTCTTGTCCAATATGATTAATTGCACGATAAAAATTAAATGATCACTATTTACGTTTGAGTGTAAAAGTAATACAATCTAAAATTAAAAAAATAAATACATTTAGAATATTTAAAAGAGATATTTTGATTTTTAAATTTTTGACAAATATTGTTCAGAATTGTTTAAAAGTCACAAGTTTTGAGTCAAACCCGGATTTAGACATTAATTTTAATGACTATGAATTTAAGTTGAAATTTTTAAAAAGCTCTGAATCTGCTTTATTAAAAAAATAAGAAAATTTAAACGAAAAGAAAAATAATTAAAATAGATAAACAATTCGATACTTATAAATAAATATTTACAAAAGTGTACACTTTTTCAGAATTCTTTTGCCAGTCATTAATAAATGATTTAAATTAAAAAAAAAAGAATTTAAGAATTTAAATTCAAATTAATTATTTAAAATTTATTTAAAATTAAGAAATATTGAATTATAAAACAAAAGAGAAATTTAAATATCTAACATAAATATTAAATTTTCACTGTTACAATTTAAGAAAAAATTTTCAGGTTTATTTAAAAAAAAAAATAATTTCAATTTTAAATTGTTTTTTTTAAGATAAATTCCAATGCAAGAATTAACTTAAATTCAACAAAAAATTTTCATGTATTTCAGATTGATTAATTTTAAAATCAAGTTTAAACTTATCAAAAGCTGGGATCTTAGATTAAAGATTAATTTGTTCTTAGTATATTTATATTCGAACAATATTAATTTTAAAGATTTATTGTTTAGAAATTAGAAATTACCAATTTTTTATTAAGAGTCTTTTTTGGAGAAATTTTTCAAAAAAAAAACCTTGGGATTTGGCTTTGAAAAAAAATTTAAAAAAAAATTTAGATAAATAATAGAATTTAACAAGGACACTAGAGGGATTTTCAAATAATTCTCAAAATTTTTCCAATTACTTTAATTGATTTGAATTTTCAAACTAAGCGAGCATTCTTACATTGGGAATGGTACACAAATTAAATAAAAATTAGTCTTTTATTGATCAATCCTGTACACATTAAAATTTGTGGGTCCGAAAATATTAAAAAAATTTCTTTTTTAAAAATTCTGATAAATCATTTTATTTTTAATTTCAGCCTCTTGGGCATTATAAAAAACTTAAAAAAAAACATCTAAAAAACAAACATTTGTGACATAGAATTACATGACTACGCCAAACGAAATAAAATAAATCATCCAAGATTAGATCAGATCAGAGGCATCAAAAGTTTCATTATTTTTCTGCTAAAATTTTCCTAAAATCCAGATCTTGTTTCATAATAACTCAACTTGAGTTTAATTAATATTCGCGAGCTGGTTGCGTATATTTCAGTCTAAGTTTTAGACTAAACAAAATCTATTAAACGGTAGATGAAAACCAAGAATCGATTTCAGTTCAATAGAAGTGAAGAATTTTAATCGAAAATAAATCACTGAAAATAAAAATATTTTGTTTCTTGTCTAAGCTATTGATCCTGTTCTAGTTACAACCCCAAGTTGAAAATAATTTTCAAATATTTTTATGCTAAACTGAACTTGAATTTTATCTCAAAATAAAAATATTTTCTAGTCTCTATGATTTATATGGCTTAAAAACGCGCTTCTAATTCATTCAATTACATAAATGTTTACATTTTCATATGAAACAAATCGCGTATATCTAACGCACTAGGATAGATAACAAACAGTCGCTTTTCTTTCAAGATTTACATTAAATCCTCGGCCAAACACAACTCCTTTCTTACAAAAGATTTTATCTTTCAATATTTGCAATTATTTATTTACGATAAGAAAGCTAGGTCTGAACAGAAACGCGGAAAAACTGTTCAAAATTAGTTGACTATCATTGAATTAAAGGCCAGCTTTCTGATTTTTGCATTTTGAAATATTGCGATCCAAAACACCCCCTAATCTCTTAATAAATATTAACCCGGAAATCTTTTCATTTTATTAATAAAGCCCACGAGTTATCTCTAATCGTGAGCTTGAATTTATTTCCATCTCTCTTTTATTTTTAATTAAAACAACATCGAGCAATTTAAGCTCGATTTTTAATTTAAATTTCAATTAAAAATAACCCAGAAGAGATCAAGATTTACAATGTTTTATTTTTGTTGTTGCTTAAATTACATTCAATTTTATGATATTTGCACATCATAAAATGAACGCCCTGTGATCTATAGATCAAGTCCGGCTTGTAAAAGTCAATTTAAATGCACTTTAAATATGTGTTAAAATCAACCAGCATGACACCTTGGCTAAACTGTTTTTTAATTTTTGATGATTAACTTATAATTTATGAAATCTCTTGTCCGTAAAGCGGGCTCGTTTTGAAGTCCTAGTATTAAAATTAATCCTTGGAGCCTGTGCCTTCGATAAGGTAAATTGAACCACTTAAAAACCTGTTGAAGCGTTAGAGTCCGGCTTTTTTTCAATTAAATTAAATCGATTTTTATCGATTCTAAGTATTTTAATTAGGTGTTCCAACTTGGCCACATACTGCGAATAAATAAAGCTTATAATTACTAGAATTATCACTGGAATAACGTTATCATAACATTTCGATCTCAATTTTCCTAAAAATAGCAACATAAGTTTTCATTTTCATAATGATATTAGATTACTAATTAATCATACTGTGGTCAACCCTGAACGTGATTCAAAACTAGTTATTAAAACGTAGAATAACATTCAATTTTCTAAATCTCATAAACATTAGGAATTCTCTCAAGTGTTGTAAAAAAAACATTTTTTATTGCTTAATCATTTACTCATATAGAACGTTCAATAAATTTGTTTGACAGGTAAATTACGCTCACGAATGGTCAGCTAAAATGTTTGTAATCATTTGTTAAAAAATTTTTTTTTATTGACTCGCTTCGATGATTTATTAAGAACAATATAAGCGAGCAAACGCCCACATAGTTTTCAACTTGAGTTATTGTCCCCAAAATTGAATCTATTCAAAAAATAAGGTGTTCAAGTGAACACATTCAAATGCTAAAATAATAATCACAATTTTCATTAAGTTCTCAAAAATTTATTTAAATTTAATTGCTTATTTTGCTCAATAAAATTCAATTATTATTTTTACTTAATTAAATTTTTTGATTTAGAATTGTTTTACTGGAAGGCGTGGAGGGCCGTAATTAGATAAGCCTTGTTTTTGCTTAAATCGTTTGGAAATAGATTCTTGACACTTCATTCTTATGATTTAATTAACCAAAAATTCAAGGATGACAAACTTGAATTTCTATCTTTCAAAAAAATATTTGGAAAATTTCATACAATTAAACTCTATAATACATAAATTATTATTGAAAAAATTTACTTTAAATTTTTAATATTTTTGACGAAAAAAAATTATCCTAAGGCTTATGGAAACTTTTGTGGTAAAAATCAGATCACAAACAAATTAAAAAGTTCTTTAGATGATCATTAAATATGTTATCTCTCTTAATAAAATTAAAGATTTTATTAAAAATTTCATTCATAGAGTTTGTGAAAATTTTAATTACATGAAATAATTAAAAAAAAATTTCAACATTCACTAAAGCAACATAAGCTTCGATACAACAAAAATTCATTCCGAAAGCCTTGAATATAAGGTACTTTTAAATATTACAAAAATTTATCTTCATTATTTTAAAAGATATATTACTCCCAAATCATAAACTAAAGTTAGAGACAATAATTTTGAGTCTAATAACCTCTATCGAAATCTATATATAATATTTTTTTTTAAAATTAAAACTGGTAAATTTCTTTGCATTTTTTATTGTTAATTTTGTTCATATAATTTTGTTATCTGAGTTTAAATTTCAAAAATAATAAAAAAAAATTGTCGGAGTTTACAGCTTAAGATTTGGGCACTCTAATTATTATTATCATTAAAAAATATGATTTGGTAAATACCCAGATAGGTTGGAATGAAACACATTATTTACTTTCAGCCAAACTTTTAAAAATTCACAATTAATAGAAAGAAATTTATCTACAAAATTTAAATAATAGTCGAAAAAATGAAAATTATTAATTATTTTCAATAATAATACTCCATTTGACCTCTTCCACGAATATATCCATATTAATCTATAAAATTTTTTTCAATTTTTGTAAAATTTTTTTTAAAAGTGAATTGTCGTATTATTTTAGTAAGAGTTGTTTAAAAGTCCCAAAATAAAATCCAATTCTTATTTGGCCGCATTACCTGAGACGACAAAAATGTCCTTTTTATGAAACGATAACTTCCTGGAACATTTCATTTGTCCTTGATTCTGACTGATGAATTCCCGATGCTATTTAATTGACTCAGTTTAATTTAAAAAAATTTAAAATATAAAGAAAAAGTCCAGATTTGGACTTGACTTGAAACTTGTGACTTTTAAAAAACTCTTATTTTAGCAGTAAGAAAAATTATTTTTTGCTTTTAAATTTAATCTTTGAAAAAATACTAAATAAAAAAAATAAAAATTATCTAAAAAATTAATTTACAGATGAAAAAAAAAAGTTTCTAATAGATAATCGCAAATGAAACATCGAGTGAGCATTAATGGAAGTAAGAATATTATGGATCGGAGATATGATATTGATCCAGCATTCAAATAATTTAATAAACAGTTTAAACACAAATTCTTACTTTCTATTATTTTAAAATTTTTCTTTTAGAAGCCTAAGTTTATAAAAAAGAATAAGGAAATGAACATTTTAAAATTTCTAAAGATAAAGTTTAATTTTATTATTGGTAAATGAATAAACTTGGGGTAAAGGTTTCAAGAATTTTAAAAAAATTAAGTTGAGTAACAAATTGTGCATCATTAAAACATAAAAAACTCTATTAAAGAAATCTACTGCAGTTTTAAGATTTTTTTATTAAAAAAATTAAAAATCTTGTTTTGATGAAGCTTCTTTTTTAGGAACAAAATGGATCATTTTTGATCAATTAGACAAAAAAAAAAGAAAATTGTTTTGGAAATGGAAAAAACTTAGTTTTACCGCATAAATTTTGGAAATTTTAAATCAATAAAAAAATTGCAATTTTTGCTTGGAAAATCTTAAATTTTATTTATTCATTAAATATTAATCAGATAATTGAGAATGAATTTTGTATTGCCATAGAAGCAATAAAAATAAAATATCTCAAATTAAAAGCTAGCTGCCTGAAAAACTTATCCCAAGAAATTAAAAACATGTTGATTTTTTTGCCTTAACTGGATAATTTGAGAATTTACTTGTTGTTTTTATAAGCGATTAAAATTCCAACTGTTCATTTATGACCACAAAAATTGAATACCCCACCAGTTTTTATTTACAATAAGGACCTAAATAGAACAGGATTAAGCAATTTACTCAAAAAATTAAAGATTAAGTTCAAATACTTATTCAAAAGGGAATTGAATATTTACATTGAATGATTTATGAAACTTGTTTATTTACCAGGAAAATCTAGCTAATTAGAGACTTAAAAACTTAAATTGGTAACCTGATACTTGTAATAAATCCGTGGAAATCAAATATAATTAGAATATCATGGAGATTGTTCAACTAAAATATCGAAATCAAATAGATCATCAATCAATAAAAATTTGGCTTCGTATTTCATTAAGTTTGGTTTAATAGTTGACCAAATTTGATCGATGAATGCTCACATTTGACAGCGATGCTTTACTAAAACTATTAATCAAAACTACCTGTAATAAGCCTCGGTTGACTGATTCGGGCTTTAATATTCTTATGAATAACCCAAACTAAATTGTTTTTTTTTTTTTTTTAAAAGCTTTTATTCTGACTTTAAGTGATAAAAGTTTTGTTTTTAAAGCATTAAAGATATACAGCGCACATGTTTTGGCCATAGACCAAAGATTTCTATCCACCCTAGAGCATTTGGGTCGTTTAATTAAAAAAATATCGATTTAAATCAATTTAGGCAAAAAATTGGTAAACTAATTTAAAATCCAATCACTTCGAATCCCTATTCTCAATTAGAGTACGCATACAAGCAGTTTTACCTTATAATAATAATTGTTCCTTTTCTATCCTAATGGATAAAGGGGAAGCGCTCATTTCCTTTTCTAGTACCTTTTTGAGCAACGGATTTGATGTGACTCGAAGGTTACTGCGTCGAGCTGATCAGCTAAATCGCAATAAAAAACTAAGAATTTGAATTCTGTAAATTAAAAACATTAAAATTTTTATTTTAAATTTTTCTTGCATCGCCTTAGCGATATTTTTTTGGAATAAATAAAAAATAAATATTTCTAATGGACACTCGAATGGACTTTGAATAAGATTCTTAAAAGCAAGATCTATAGGCTATGTTCTTACATTTAAAAAGATAAATTTATTATAAATAATATAATAAATATGAAGTTAAAAATCAAATTTGATAAATGACTCTCTAATGAAAATATAATTGGGGAAACGGGAATTTAGAGCGTAACTTAGTCCTTTTTTTTAGCTAGATGAACACAAATAATAAAAAGAAATTTTATTTAAAAAAGTCTTAAAAAGGTTTAATAGATTTGAGGAAAAAAAGTTCAAAAAAGTCACGTGATTTGTTATTATTACTTTAAAAAAAATTGTGTTTGGTATCTATATCAGTTTTGTAAATAAAATTTTTTTTTAAATTTAATTTTTTACTTAATTTCATTTTGTTTTTTTTTAATAATTCATAAAAACAAAACAAAAATGTCCACACAAGAGGTTTAAGATGAAGGTCCAGGCCATTCGAGCGAATACTGGAAAACCAAAATCATTTTTTAAATAAATAAATAAAAAAATTAAAATAGACCACTTAGTAAGTAAAGTATTGAAGTAAGTCTAGATATGGGAATTCCTAGTCTGGGGTCACTTTTTTTCCATACACTATTTTCTAATCCTAATTTAAAAAATTTTTAATTTTTAAATATAATAGTTAAAGTTTTACTTAAAGGAGAAAAGTATATGAACACTCGTGGCTGCCTTGGATAAATCCTTCATAATTTATTTTAAAAAATCGCGGCCTTAGTTTGTCTAAGAAAAAAATTGTAAGTACAAAATAAATGAAACATCTAAGAAAAATAAAATCTTAAATATTTATTTTTGGGCAAACGTTTCGGTCTAATCCGAGTCTCGTGGAATTTAATTAAATTTATTTAGTGATAGACGATTAGAATGCGAGATTTGCAGTTACAGGATATTCAACTTAGATAAAAAAAATTCAATTTTACTTGCATGCAACTGACATATTCGTTTACACATTGCATCCAGCTTATTTCCTAGAATTTGAAATTTCCGCTTTTAATTAGAGCCGAATTCCGCTTGCATTAGAAAAATATTCTAATTAAGTTATTGGATATCTAAAAGAATATTAGAAAAAATGTTTAAAATATTTTTTAGGTAGATATTGGCAGTATATCTAGAATTTCAAATCAAGCATTTAATTAATCTTCCTTTCGACCGAAATACTTGTTCGAAAATTGATGCTCGAAAAACAAGGCACTTCAAATCCATCTTAAAAGATTAAATATTAATTATGCGATTACGGAAGAGAAAATTTTTCAACACATATTAATCAAAATTTAATTTTAATTGAAACAAAATTTTCATTTCCAAATAAATTTTCAATTATTTAATTAAATTTTTTCATGATAAGAACATTAAATTTCAACAACCTTTTAAAAGATTATCACTAATGCTATTTTGTCCCAATTTTAAAATCGATCAAAAATTCAAATTTAAAAGCACACTTCATACTTTGGTCAATTGTTGTGCAATCAATAAAAAACTGATTTAAACATTAAAAAAAATTTCGATGCACAAATTTAAAAAAAATTTTGATTTTTTTAATAAATGATCTGAGATTTTACATTGCCAGATTGTTTTTAAATGTTTTTTGAAATAAAAATTCGCCTCTAAATCATTAATATTTGAATATAAAAAATTTTAAATAAAAAAAATAAATAAGAAATTCTTTTAATAAACTCTTTTTTAAGAAGTATTCGCTATGAGATCGAAAATATTAAAAATGCATTAGTTTAAATGATTAAAAATAGAATGGTTTTGAATATCGGTGAGTTTTAAATTTTCTGAAGTAGAAAAACTTAATTTAAATATGATTAATCATAGTGGACAAATATAATTTATTTGAAATCTTCAAGTAACTACTTAAAATAATAAATAGCTTTTATTTTTAACCCAGATAAGATGTTTACCTGATTTTTTTTTAAAAAGCGCAAATCGAATATAATGATAAACCATTAATTGAACATTTTGAACTGATTGAATTTTCCTCTTTGAAAATAAATTCAAAATTCGATTAAGCCTAGAAAATAGGTGAAAAAACGTGCAAATATTTGTTTGTCCAAATTTTCGCCCTGTTTTATTTCGTTGTCGCAGTTATAGCTTCAACAAAAATAACAAAATTAATCTAATAAAGTATTTAATTATTTTCCAAGACTTACAAACCAGTGATTAAATTCTTAAAAAAACTCTTTTATATACTAATCGATTGAAAGTTTGTTTATGTTTCGAATAAACTCAAAAATGGAACCTTAATTTCAAGTTGCAACTTGAACCGTGGAATTGAACTCTTCTATACAAATTTATTAATTTTGTCCCAATTTAAAGTGTTATACGATTTTATTTATTAAAGTGCCAAGTGTGTAATTTAAGAAAGTTTTTCATGCTCAATAAGCTTTATAAATATTTTAAATTTTAAATTCTATTTCTAATGACTTATGCAAATTGATTGAACAATATCAACAAAAATCTTGTAAACACCATTAGAATATTTTAAATTTAAATTTTTA
The DNA here is from genome assembly GCA_019054805.1 of Brachionus manjavacas. NCBI lineage: Eukaryota > Metazoa > Rotifera > Eurotatoria > Ploima > Brachionidae > Brachionus > Brachionus manjavacas. The sequence goes on along the minus strand of JAHQIY010000003.1, from coordinate 5,711,255 downwards.
ATTATTCGAGCCTTCTAAAACCCCTAATTAAGTTCTCAAATTTTGGAAAATACTCTAAGTATTTAAAAACCCATTCAATTAAATAATATTCCAAGACTAGACTATTTTAGAGAGATATTCGGCGAAATGTGCTTATTATTTTTCTTGACTGACAGGCATTCGGACTAGTATGCCCCTACATTTGAATTAAAGCAGATATAGGATTTCTTCTAAACATGATTAAATTAGCCAAATAATTGAGTTTTATGAGAAAAACTCAATTTTGTTTCAAGCCATTCTATGTTCAAATTTAAATAAATAGGCTTATTTAGTTTGACTATTATCTTTGGTCATCTCTTATCTTAATCAATTCGTTTACATTTTATAATAATAATTTTATCATGAAAAATGGAAGGCTTAAGTTACAATTAGATAATATGATACTCCATCTGAACACGATCCCAGTAAATGAACCGACTTGTAATCATGTGATTATCAGCTCATTGATTCCGTGTAATATTAAATGATCTTATCAAAAATAATCAACTTTATCTAAATTTTCAATCATCATTTTTTTAATATTAAATAAAAATTTGAATTAATATGTTTTAATTTTGATCTAATCAGAACCAGTCTTGTGTCGAACAAGTCATTATTCATTAATCGAGGAAATATCCAACGATAGACACTAAGTCTCTTAAGCAGACTAAACTAAATTTTGGCTTTTAAAAGAGGCTTGACATTTTTTTTGTATTAGAAGACAACTTAATAACTTGAAAATTTTAGTTTACCTTATAAAAAATAAAAATGTTTATTACCCTGCTACTCTATTTACCATTCAAATCATATTATAATACTTAAATTAAATTTTGTTATAGAAACAAAAACTTAAAATATTACTTTTTTTCTAATTATTAAGTTTTATTCTAGTTTTAAAATTAACTCAAAATTTTTTTATAAGAATTAAGCTTAATTTTTGGCTTGAATAAAGGCTAACATAGAACACTATTAATGGAAAAAAGCTTATTTCATTATCATGAAATAACCCAAAAGTAATTAACTTAAAGTCCATCTTATTTCCTGAAAATTAAAGTTTACAGCAGCATATTCAACGCTATTTATTTAAAAGAAGTTAAAACACAAAAATTTAAATTATTATCAGTTCATAAGAATAAAAAAGATGTTCAATCTCAAATTGATTGTATTGATATGAATGGAAGAAATTAAAGATATATCTTGGGATTCTGAATTCATAAAAGTTAATTTTATTCATACAAACCGTAAGATTTGTTATTTTAATGAAACTAGTTCATTGACATTGAAAATTTTTTAAAGTCTACACATTAGCTTAGACTTTGAGAGTGTGTGTGTGTGTGTATGTGATAAATCCCCAAAAGTTTCGAGTCAAAAAAGTATAGGTTTATAATTAAGTTAATGAAATAAAAACAAAAGAATACAATAAATAGTTTATCATAGATTTATTATTTACTTGACTTTCTTAAAGGAACAAAACTTTTCGAAATGGAAAACTAAATTTGTTTGCACCAAAAAAAAATGGGCAAAAAAACATGAAATTTTATCACGAAAATACTATTTAAACTTGATATTTTAAGCTATTATTGCATTGTTCAATTGTCCGACTTAATAAGTTAAGATAACAAATTTGTTTTAAAAAAAAAGCAAACAAGACCTTAAATTGTATTCGGATTTTATTTCAGCATTAATAAAGGAAGACTTTACTCGAATTTGGGACTCGAAAAATGTCTCTTTAAATAATTGTTCTGCATTTCAAATGACAAAATAAATTCTCCTAAAACTAGTGTCTTAGTTGTTAATTTAAAAATTAATTGAAAAACACGAGCTTAGATGACAAATTTTGGCTTTATCAATAAATATCTTATCATCTTGATCTCTATCTCCATTTGTCTAATATATTACCTAATTGTCGCCTATTGTCATTTTAACAAGATAAGATTTTAGATTTGATACCAACATTACACAAAATTTTGAACAATTGCAATCGTATTTCATCAAAAAAATAATTAATCATAATTAAATCTTTATTTGGTCAATTTTATCTCTTAAACCCATGTCCATTTACTTTTAAATTTCCTTCCAATAAAACCTTATCTGAAATTTATTTATTATTCACATGATGTTTCAAGTTAAAAATCTTAAAATCGCCATTAAAGCTTTATCTTTAGTTTGAAAATTCAATAAAATTAGAAAATAAAAAATCGTGATATGTTTAGATCAGCACAAATATCAATTTTTGAGGAAAAAATCAATCAAGATTTTTTTATCTAACAGAAAAAAGCTGTTTTATATTTCCAAAAAAGAATACCTTTGGAAAAACATTTGATATCTTTTGAACTTTATTTGAATAAAATACCCCGATGCTCACTCAGAGTTTTGGAAAACAATAGGATATTGTTTATAACTCTAATTAATATTTTAAACTAAAAAAATTGAACTAATTGACAAAATTTTTTTTGCCAACAAAAAAAATTCAATAGATGTCTGCTGAAACAGCCCGATCAAGTTACTTTTCAAACTTCACAAAAAACTATTTGTCTCGAAGACACAAAATTTTCAGACCATTGCAAAAAGATACGAAAATTTTAATTTCTCAAAATTTTCAACAATGAATAAAATAAAATAAAATCTTTCATTTTTTGTTGTTGTTACTATAAGAAAAACATCATTCATTATTCTCAAATAAACACAATGTAAATCACAAATCTACCTAATATCTAAAAAATTATATAAAATTAAATCATTATTTTTTCGAAATGAGAATTTATCGATTAATGATATAATAAAGAAATCCTAGAAATAAGCTTTAGCAATTTCATTCAAAAATGACAATCAAATTCATTTATGAAATTTATTTGCATTCAATTTTTAAAATAATTGTCTAAAAAGAAATTCACTTGAAAATTGCGCCCCGAAGGCTTGCCAAATTGTCAGACTCGGAAATCTTGGCCCATATCCCCAGCAATTTAGTCTAAACAGCTTGCTCGGATCAATTACTTCTTGTCTGTGCTCTTCCAGCTCATTTTCCATCAAATTTAAAACAATTCGAACAAACAACTTATTCGAATTTACATTTCAAACAACTAAAATAATTAAAAGTATATTTATGTTGATTGATATATCTAAAAGAAATGATAAATCTACTTAAATGTTGATTGAATACTCAAAACTCAGACCTAAATATTTAATGCTTGAAATTTTGAATTAACTATTTTGTATATTAGAAAGCAATTAAGTTATTTTGTTCTGAATTAAAAATCAATTTTGCATCTGAACGATTTCTAATATCCTCGGCAAGTACACCTAGTCCATATTCTTTTAATTGAAAGCCCATAAAAGCGTAAGGAAACTGATTAGATCCTTTGCTGAACCATTTTTTTTTCATTTTTTTCCAATTAGAAGCAATATTGGATAATATACCGAAAATAGTTGCGATCAATATTTCACTAGTTTTTCATTAGAGGCAGCCAAATTATTCCACCATGATGATAGATTAACTTTTTAATCTAAACGGAATAATCAAACCCTAAAAACTAATTTTTGATAATTAAACCCACAAGTGATGATAAAGCGAACTGGCTCTACTAATCTAAAACATTCAGAGTTGTAGCTAATTTGAAATACTAATTATGGTCGTAAAAGCAGTCGGGATCTGATAATGGCCAAGCGACAAATCTAGACAATATTTAATTATTGTATTCATTTTTTTGGATGATAGAAATGCCTAAATAGGAAACGCGTTGACGGTAATTGAATTGAAACAAATATTGAAATATTAAAATTAGAAATGGACTTGACTGCTTTTTTATTCCTAGGACCATACTGGAGTGAATCATGCATAAAATTAATTAGAATCCTTCAAAAAACTCTTTTATTTGTTGAAGAAATATCAATTGAAATGTTTGTAGACCAAGCTGATGCGGCGAATACAAGTTGGAATCTGATTAAAATTAAAAAAATATGTTGAAACGTCTATAATCTTTTCAATAAATCAAATATGTCCTATTCTTCTATTCTTTAAATGACAATAAATGCAAATTAATAAAATAATTTTTTTTCTTTTTCAATTCACTTAAATAAGTCAGTCACCTGGTTAAAAGTATCATCCCATTAACCTGCATTTTGCCATTTTGTCTTCAAGTTGTGAATTACTTCAACAATGTGTTTGAGAGTTCTACAGGCTGAAAAGTTGTTCCAACAAAAAATTCAAGCTAAACACACTCTTTAGGAAAAATATTTTGACACAAATATACTCAGAAACACATTCGACTAAAAATCCATGATGGAAAAAAATAAGAATTTTCAATTTTGTAATATCGCTCAAGCAAAAATTAAAATATTCCATCAGCTCCAAAAACTAGCTTAAATTAAGATTTTAAAATATTACAAAATGATTATTAAAAATAAATTTTCATCAAAAGCTTGCAAAATAATTAGTTTTATTTAATGATGTTCTAAACCTTCTTGAATATCGGACCGATTAATTATGTTTTATTCAGCGATTAAGATACCGCCATTAGCCAAACTAAATCGATAAATTTTAAAAGTCAATTGAATGCTTCAGCGGTTTGTTGCTACAACTTTAAGAAATTTTTAAAATTCAAATAGCAAAATACTTAATTAAAAGACTGTTATCAGTATAGATTCCAAAAAGTTAAATATTTAAAAAACTAAAGATAACTTAAAGTTAGCACTATAATAAAGCTAAATAAAAGAAGCCCAAAAGTTATGAGATGAAAATAGAACTAATAAAACTAATTACGTATTTGGAATTTTTTTTATTGAATTTTTATTACTTTCCACAAATTATAAATAACTATAAAAAAAAGCCATTAAGTCGTGTATCAAAATAATACCACTTAGACTAGTTTTAGAATTTTCCTAAGATTATGGTCAAGTGTAGGGCTTTGTTTTTTTAGACGTCTATTAGAGTTACTTTCGAGTTTAATTCAATAATTAAATACATGACTTGAATTCACATAAAAAAATTAATTTTTTATTGATTTTTAAATATAGGACTTAGTAAATATAGAAATTTGTTTTTTTATCTATAAAACATTCTTTTTCACTATGTTAACGACTGACTAGCATATGGTCATTATTTCAGCAAATTTATTTCTGGACAAAAAAACTACCATAAAAATTATCAAAATCAAAATCGTTGTCTTGCTTTTTTTCTCATGAAAGATTGTTTAAATCTTACTTTCCAAATCTTAATTTCAAATTAAAAATAAAGATAAATTTATATTCTCGTTTAAAAAAAATACTCTTAATTTGTTCAAACAAAAGCACCTTTTAAAAGTTACTTAAAAGTTATTTAAATTTTCGAACGACTTCCAATATTTCCCCAGAATTAAAAGCACTACTCGGAAAAGGAAAAACAAAAAAAAACTCAAAATAAAATTCAAAGATTGTTGTAATAAAATCAATAGAAAAAACATAAAGCTTTATTTTTGCTTAAATTCTTCAAATATTTTTAAAGTTATAGTAATTGTTTTTCCATTTTGCTAGTCGAATGTTTATTTAACCGATTTCGGAGTGAATAAACGCCTCGGAAAAATAAAAACACAAAATCTTCAAATGTTACCTTAAAGACATTAGTGTTCATATTTCAATGTCATTTTTAGGCGATGTCTTAATTAAAATAAATGATTACAAATTGATCCCTAGGACAAAAAAACAAAAAACGGCTATCAATTACGATTTAAGTAAGTAGATTCAGTTAATAATTTGATTGCAAAAATTCAGGTTGTAAAGTAATAATCTTAGTTACGCAATCTAAAATAGCTTTTTTCAAAGATTAGATTTTACCTTCAAATTGCATCAACTAAGCACACAATCTTAACTATTGGGTTTAAAGCTCTTTTTGTCAAATAATCTAGTATTAACATGCAAATTAGATCAGTAATACTAGTTTTAGATAATAACTTTTGAATTATGGAATTATTTTACTAGCAAAATCAATCAAATATGAAAACACTTTTAAGTTATTGAAAAATTAAATTTTTTTGTTAACATGTGAGAACACCCTAAATCTAAACCCCAAACAAACCTAAATTAAAGCTTTAAATTTTAACAAAAATATCGAAAAACTTTAAGATCTTATTTTTTTAAAACCTTAAATTTTTATTAATTTAGATTTAACCTTTCGAGAATTTGTTCAAAAAATGTTAACGTTTCATTTCCTTAAATAAAAAAATTCATTTGAGAAATATCATATACAAATTTAATAAGTTCTTTCTTATCATTTATTTTTTACAAATGTTTAGCAACTTGTAGATATCATCAGCATTTACTCCATGAAAAAAATTGCACTGAAATTTAAAAGGTTAAAAAACCAGAATGATAATTCTTGCTCTAGTGATAATCTAAAAATTTGATCTCAAGCAAAGATAATTTTACGCTTGTTGAAAATCGAAAACATTTTAAAATTTTTTTCAAATAAAAAGCCTCAAATAATGGACTTGATATATTTATTTGAAATTGGTTGCAAAAACTGCACAAACAGGTTTTGAATACATTTAAAATATTATACTCTATTTATGCTTTCAAGGGCGTTTTTTTTCCATTTGACTTTAATAATGTTTGGTCAAGGCGGTCGATACACTTGCTTTTTGTTTACAAAGAAACATATACGTGGATGATTGAAAATCACAATAACTTGATAAAGGTTAGTTGTGACTTTGAAAAAAAAAATAAATCTAGATATATATTGCGAATTAGAAAATTTATGCAGATATTTGTATTTATGAAATTAAGAAATTAGATTTTAAAATTTTAATATGATTAAATAGAGAATTTGATTAAATTTGCAAAATTATCTAAAAAAATATTTGCTTAAATTTTTTTGAGAATTATCTTCTCAATAAAATAAATAAAAATTCTTAAAACAAAAATAAATCAAAATCTTAAATTTTATAAGATCTTTTTGCAAACTAAAAGAAATCTAACAATGATTAGATAATCATTATTTAAAATAACAGAATAATTACTGGATAAAGAATATATATAAATGTATATATATATATATATTTCAAGTAGAATTTGAAGTATTGAACTTTAAATTCTCAGCAAAAAATTCATTAATTTTATGTTGATTTGAGCACTCTAATAAATCTAATGATCTGATAACTATTAGAATTAAATTATTATTTCCTCGAGTATTTTATTTATGAAATCATCAAAATTACAATTATAGATATAACCATCTTCTTAAATAGGAGAATTTTTCTAATGAATTTTTTTTTCTTATTTCTCGATATTTTTCAATCGATTTATTGATTTAAAAAATTTTGAAATTAAAGTGAAATTTCGTGTAGTGTACAAAAATTGGGCAATATTAAAAAAAAGAAAGACTTTGTTTCAATAAAATGATTAATAATAGTTAAAAAGCTTTTTAGATGTCAACCATTTAAAATTTTTTTTTCAATGGTAAAAAATAAATAAATGTATCTGATTAAATAAATTTCATTTTAAAAACTTTTTTTCAACATGGATGATTTATTGGGCCGCCTACCAGGAAAATATTCGCTTTAACATTGAAACAAAATATAATCATTTTTAATTAATGGAATTGATCAAGAATCTACTTAAAATAAAATGACATATTTTAAAATCTAATTTTTATATAAATTTTGAGAAAATTTTTAAAATTGCTTACTTTGAAAATTTTTGAATATGACTGAATCCGACGGTGATCTGTCTGGTTTCGACAATTTTTGTGAAAATGCAGTAAATGTTGGTGATGGTGTAGTAGGGGATGCTCTAACGCCTGCCGAATATCTTTTTTCTCCCATTTTACCCAATAGGTAGATAAAAAGCAAATTAAAAAAAATCCAAGTTTTAATTTTAAAATGTTTTTTGTTTAAAGATGGCGATCGGCGACTAGAAAAGTTGTCGCATTTTTGCTACTCTTTCTCTTGTTACTCGGAATTATTGCATTAGCTTTAATACCACTTTATTTATCAGGGGGATCTAATGATAAACCAAATGATCAAATAAAAAGTATTCAAGTCTTTGAGTTAAATTAAATTTTTAAAATAATTTTTAAAGTCACTAATGGAAGTATTCTAATATCAGGCTTTTGCAGCATTCCAGTTAATATTTCGAATACGACTTCCATTTCATCATTGCTCGATAACAAAACAATGGAAAATAAAATCAACTACAATTTAAAATCACTGGTAATTCTTTATATAAAGATTTTCTTTTTTTTTTCTAAATAAATTTTAGTATACCGAATTTTTTACCGAATTGTTTGGCTCTAATATTTTTGAGGTTGATGTAATTAATCTGAAAAATTTGAATGAAACAGCTATAAAACCCGAATTGAATGTGACATTCAATCAAGAATTAGACTCGGATATCATAGAATTATTGTCTAAGCTAACCACTGGAAATATTCAATCAGTTATGGACAAAATTGACCCTTATAACTATAGTAACCTTTTTCTTTTCGAGGAAGTATATGATTGCAAAGGAGCTCTTGTAAATGGTAATAATATAAATTTTTGTTCAAATAAAATAAAAAAATATTTTTTAGCTAGCATTTGTGAGACGAATTCAACGAGTACAAACTGTTTGCCAATATCTTGCGAGATTGATGTTAACTGTAATAATGAAATCGAAAGAACTTCTAGCACTTCTAAGGTTTCTTTATCTACTGCATCAGATAAAGGTATTTTACTCAAAAAAATAAATTGCTTTAACTTTAATTTTATTAAAGAAACTACTGAAAATAAAGATCTAATAACAACTGAATACATGAATCTGACCACAGCAAAAGAGGCTGAGACAGATTATAAAATAGACCTAACTACAATGTCTTGGACTTACTCTACAATGCAAGACTTGTTTACCACCATGTCTTTAACATCTAAATTATCCAATAGTTCTTCTTATGGTAAAATTGAAAATCTATAATAAATTATTTTTTATTGAAGTTATTTAGAAACATATGGTTATTTAATGATCGAAAATTTCTGTCGTATTCCAGTTACGGACGGTTCCATGGGAGAAAACTTAAAAGAGATACTTAAAGAAAATGGAACCATCATTCCTCAAAATAATATAAGTATAACTGAAGAATTCGAAACAATTGTTAGTTAAAATTTTAGATGATAAATAATTAAATATTAAAATTTTTTTTTCAAGTATAATAAAATATTTAGAGTATTTTTGGGACCGAATTTTGATAATGTGAATGTTGTTTTTCTTAGGCTTGAAGAAATAAATTCTGATTTTTATGTACGCCCATATTTAAATGTTAGTTTCCGAAGTCAGGATAAAAAATTGACATTGGCAAATCTGACATCAAATTTTAAATCAGAAAATATTGAACCAGCTTTTAGAAACTATTCATCAGATTCAGTACTTAGTGATTATCTTCGTTTTGAATTAATTGATGGATGCAATGGAACTTTAATTAATAGTTAGTAAAATAATATTTAATCTCTTAATATTGTTATTTTGTTTAAATTCTAAATTCATAATAACTTAAGTATTGAACTGTGATGCTTCAATTTTCAAATGCAATAATTCATATTGTTATGTAGATGAAAATTGTGATGAGACTGGTGGAGACTCAGTATTTACCAAAAAACCGTCGACATCAACGACAAAATCGCAAACAACTTCTTCAACAACATCTTCAACATCAAGTAATCCGATTAGAACAACAGCATCGACAGAGATTCCGATAACAACATCCTTTTCAGAGGCTAGTTCTTTCACATCTGGGCAAGGTAGAAGTTCTTAAATATTCTAGAAAAACAAATTAATTTTTCAAAAAACTAGAAACATTGACAACCAGCAAAACTTCACTTGCAGTAACACCAACTTTAACACTAAAGCCAGATCAAAATAATAGTAACCCCAAGAAATATAGAAATTTTATTTTTTTACTTTACCAAAAAATTTAGAAACACATGTTAATTTAACAATTGAGAAATTCTGCTTGATTCCTGTCAGAAACAGTGCTATCGGAAGACAGCTTATTGAGGACTTGGAACAAAATAAGACAAGACAAGAAATGCCCGAAAATAACATCTATGATGCATTAGAGAAATTGGTAAAAAAATTTTAATTTAATTTAAGTATGAGATGAATTAAATCGATTTCTTTAACTATTAAAATGAAAATTTTTGTTTTTTTTTGGGGGGGGGGATTTGTCTTCTTTTATGATATCAGATATATTTTTAAATTGATAAATATTTGAATTTGAATAGAATTTGTTTTTAAATCCTTTAAAGTTGATAAAATATTTTTTGACCTACAGTTAAACCTTAAAAGCTTCTTAATCTCGCTGTTTAAACCATTTTTTATTACATTTGAGTTGATTTCATCATGATGAAGATGATCATGTTATCAAAAGTTTAACTGACTGATTAGTGCTATGGTAAAGTTAACATTTTAATGCTTTTCATTGACGACCTCTTCTCTTTACTTTATTGCAGCAACTTTGTTCTTTTGAATAGGAATCGGTAAAAGATCTCTATAATAAAAACCATTTATTTTAATATACACTCTATGTTATCAGATATTTTATAGCAAGTCCAAATTCTCTTCTCTCTTGAATCTTGAGCTTCAATTATATCATTATCGGATAAAGAATTTTCTGAGATTCGTACTATTGAATCTCAGAAAAATTAAATTCATCATTAAAGAATTCAGATTTCCTATTTTATAGCTAATTATAAATAAAAGATTGTTTAGTTAATTTATGAAAAATTTTATTAAATTTTTAATGTCTCATTTTAAAATAAAATTTAATTTTTAAAAGTATGAAAGACAATTCAATTCTTTATATGGCTCCGTATTCCATAGAGTAAATGTAACAAACATCTATCTTCAAAGAATATCGAATGAATATTTTATATCACCATCGATTTTATTGATGTTCATAATTGAGGGACAGAATTTGACAGCAAAGAATATTTCAGCCAAACTCAATTCCGAAGATATCGAAGACACTTTTAGTCAAAATGGCATTGGCTCTGAAATAAATCGATATGTCAATGTTCAGTCTATAACTAATTGCTCAAACACGTTAATCAATAGTAAAAATTTACCAAACAAATTAAAAATCCTGATTTTAAATATTTTAAATCTTTTAGTATCTGAATGCAATGAAACGTCGACAAACTTGTTAAAATGTGAAACTCAGCAATGTTTTATTGATATTGATTGTGATGAAACTAACAATGACTCTGAAATAACTAGACAGCCTTCAACTTCTAGTTCCACATTGACAACTTTTCCAACATCTCCAGTATCATATCGTGAGTTTTAATTTGTGTTTTAGTTTTTTGGTTTTTTAAACTTATACTTTAGTATTTCTTAAAGGTTATTTTAAGCATTCAATAGTTTTCTTTTTTTTATACTTTAGAAGTATATCATTAAATTAGTATACCGAGGATTTTTTTATTTTCAAGCTAAGATCATTCTTTTAGCTTAAGGTGTCTTTAATAGAAGTGAAATTTTTTATTTCCACTGATTATTGAGAAAAGATCCATGTATCAAAATATGATGAATTTAAGTTTTTGTTTTTAAATTAAAGATAATATACAAAATTAGTGAAAAACTCCAAAAATGTTCGTCTTCGGTAAATTTTAATGAAGAAATTTTACCTGTACTGTTAATTTACTTAGAATCTCGAATAAAAAAATGTACAAATTACTTAATTTACTTATAAAAATTTTTTTTATTGAACAAAATTATTAATACAAAAAAAGACGTACAAAATTTTTAATTTTATGTTTATTTTATTTAGTCAAGTTCAAGTGAAAAAATAAACCGAATAAAAAAATCAAAATCAAAATTACTTAATTTATAGCCTGAATTACTTAGTTTTTACCTAATTTAATTGTTTTACTAAACAAGACTTAGCCTTATCCTTTCTACCCGATTTGGCTTTTGGTTCAATAGAAACTTTTTTCGTCTTATTAAATCAGCTTTCTTGCCTTGGTAAGAAAGTTTTAACTCTTTACATTTATTTTGTAAATCCACAATTTTCCAATCGGAGTTAAACATAATTTAAATAATTTAGGCGGTTAATTAAGTAATTTGTACAACAAATTAAGACAAAATTCAAGAAAAAAAAAATGTTTCATTCTAAATATTATGTCACTTATATTAATAATAATAATAAAAATTGACTTGCATAACCAAGACGACTTTTTTTAATACATAAAAAAAATAATTTGTGAAATGTTTTAAGTATTTTAACAGTATGTAATGATCATACAGTAATGATCGTCCAATTTTAATGTTCAAAAAATTTTTTTAAAAAAATAAATGAATAAATTATTTTGTAGCTTAGAAAAAGAGCTTTAGAAATCTGTATAAATTAAAAATTAAATGTGTCTAGAAAATCATTTTATTTTTAGAACTAAAAGGATGCAACTAATATTTGATGCTAATCATTGAGAGGGGGGAACCAAAAAAATTATTCTTTGTAAACCCACTAAAAAATTGGCTTTTCAAGGTTTCCATAAATGCAGAATAAGAATTTGTGGTCGAAAACGTCAAATTCAGATACTGCTGTAGTTGCAACCTACGCGAACCTTACAATTTAAAGAAAGAATTTTAATTCTTAAAAAAAATATATTATTAAGTATTTCCTTTAATGTTCTAAAAAATTCCAGTACCCATTAATTTACTATAGATCTTTTATGAATCAATATTACCACAATGCCAATAGATTAATTTTTTTAATATTGATTATTATTTATTTGTTTCCAACAAACACTTCTTAATAAACAAATTAAAAAAGTAAAAATAGAAGAAAAGAAAAAATATACAAGTAAAATTAAGAAAAACTAAAATAAGCTAAACATAATATAAAATAGAGAAGAAAAATTAGATAAATTTATATTTTAATGTCAAGACCTTCAAAGTAAAGTATTATAATTTTATGGTAGAAAGATGAAAATTAAGGTAGCAATTATAAAAGAGAGAAGAATTTTCAATATATCTTAATTATTAACCCTTTTTGAAATTCTCTACCGGTTTGATCTTTATTAATTTATTTTATAAAAAATTTTTTCAAAAATTTTGAATGAATCTGAGAATAAATTTCAATAATTGATAACTGCAAATGAAAAATTTTTAGGATCACCATTTTATAATTATCAATAAATTTATAATATTCTAAATTTTGAAGGTATGATGATCAATTACAGATATTTTTTGATTGCTATTTAAAAACCAATTTAAAAAATAATAACTAAAAAAATAATTAAACAAACTATAATTTAAAAAAATCTTGATAAAATTTTAAAAGTTTTTTACTTTACCAAAAAATTTAGAAACATATGTTAATTTAACAATTGAGAAATTCTGCTTGATTCCTGTCAGAAACAGTGCTATCGGAAGACAGCTAATTGAGGACTTGGAACAAAATAAGACAAGACAAGAAATGTCCGAAAATAACATCTATGATGCATTAGAGAAATTGGTAAAAATTAACAAATTTTTTTAAGTCTCATTTAAAAATAAAATATAATTTTTAAAAGTATGAAAGACAATTCAATTCTTTATATGGCTCCGTATTCCATAGAGTAAATGTAACAAACATCTATCTTCAAAGAATATCGAATGAATATTTTATATCACCATCGATTTTATTGATGTTCATAATTGAGGGACAGAATTTGACAGCAAAGAATATTTCAGCCAAACTCAATTCCGAAGATATCGAAGACACTTTTAGTCAAAATGGCATTGGCTCTGAAATAAATCGATATGTCAATGTTCAGTCTATAACTAATTGCTCAAACACGTTAATCAATAGTAAAAATTTACCAAACAAATTAAAAATCCTGATTTTAAATATTTTAAATCTTTTAGTATCTGAATGCAATGAAACGTCGACAAACTTGTTAAAATGTGAAACTCAGCAATGTTTTATTGATATTGATTGTGATGAAACTAACAATGACTCTGAAATAACTAGACAGTCTTCAACTTCTAGTTCCACATTGACAACTTTTCCAACATCTCCAGTATCATATCGTGAGTTTTTGTTTTAATTCAAACTTTTCTTGTCAATATAAAGTTTTAGGTACTTCAGGCTCACAATTCATACATTCATAAATTAAAAAATTATTGTAGTTTATTTTTATTACAACATTTTTTATTTAGTTAAATATGGTGAAATTTTCATTGAAAATTTTTGCCGTATTCCTGTTCGAACTGGCTCAAATGGAGATCTTCTTGTTTTTACATTATACGATAACAAAACAACTATCCCTCAATTTAATATAAACATTTACGATTCTTTGAGAGAAATTGTTGGTAAAATTTTTTATTTTTTTTCGTTTTTTTAATCTTTATTTTAAGTACGAAAATATGTTTCGTGAGTTTTTCGGTGAGAATTTTGTTGGAATAAATGTTACGAAAGTGAAAATGATAGCAGGAGCATTTGAATTTTATATACATCCGTCTGTCAACATTACTTTTCGTATTCAGAATCCAAATTTGACACTGGCAAACTTAACATCAATTCTTAGCTCTTCAAATATCGAGACAACTTTTAAAGAATATTCAATAAATTCTGATTTAGAACCGTTTCTTTCTCTCCAATCAATTTATGGATGCAATGGAACTCTTATTTACAGTGATTTTCCAATTAATTTTTTCTTTTTATTTTTTATAATATATTATTTAAGTTAACGAATGCACTCTTAATAGCATTGAACCGAATTGTGGCAATAGTAGTTGTACTATTAATTTTGATTGTGCTGAAAATAGTGGAGATTCGAAATTTACTCGACCTCAATCAACTTCAAGTGAAAGGAGCACAATCTCATCTTCAACTAGTCCATTTAATTCAAGTAATTTATTTTATATTTCTTAATTTTTTAGCTTTTGATTTTAAAGTGAGCTACGGTTTTTTTGTTATTGAAAAATTTTGCCGCATCCCAGTTCAAAATAGTTCAGATGGTGGTTTTTTCATTGAATGGCTTAGAAGCAATCAAAGAAGAATAATCGAGATTAATTATTATGACTTGGTGGAAAAAATAGTAAATTTTTTAAAAATTTTGGTAGAAATTTTTTTTTAAATAATTTGAAAGTTTCAAGACGTTTTTATGGAATTTTTCAAAGAAAATTACGAAAATCTAAAGCTTCTAGGAATTAGGATAGAAGAAGATTCGGGTTTTTTTATAAGACCTAACGTAAATATAAGCTATGTCATTCGAGAACCAGATACTTCGATCGAAAATTTGACATCCCAAATACAGTCACCTAATATAGAAAACACATTTATAAAATATGCCAACGAAAGAATGCCTGGAATTTTCCTAAATTTTAGTTTTGCCAATGGATGCAATGGAACTTTTGTTAATAGTAAATTAATTTTAAATAATAAATTTTTTTTTTCTAAAATTAAATTTTTTAGTCACTTCCTGTAATGAAACATCTTTAGGCACAACTTGTTTAAGTTTAAATTGTATTGTTAATTTTAACTGTGGTTCAAATCAACAAACCGACACAACATTATCATCTACACCATTTTCTTCATTTTTATCATCAGTTTCTTCATTGTCCTCAAAATCATCACTTTCCTCCTTGTCATCTTCATCTTCATCATCATCATCACCATCATCTACACCATTTTCTTCATTTTTATCATCAGTTTCTTCATTGTCCTCAAAATCATCACTTTCCTCCTTGTCATCTTCATCTTCATCATCATCATCATCTTCCTCATCATCATCATCATCATCATCATCATCATCATCATCATCATCGTCTTTGTCTTTGTCTTCCTCAACAGAATTATTATCATCTTCATCCTCATCATCATCATCATCGTCTTTGTCGTCCTCAACAGAATTATTGACGTCTTCATCATTTTCCACTATGATTCCATCTACCACTTCAAGTAAATTATTTGAACTAAATCTGTTTGGCTTCTTAATATTAATTTAATTGATTTTTTTCAGCATCAATTAAATTAATACTAGAAATTTGAATTTTAAAACTCATATTTGTTTCGAAGATGAAAAATTAAATTTTTATGAATTTTTTAAAGATTCAATAGCCTTGGTAAATTTGAGTCGTTTTTGTTTGATTCCAGTCAGATCAGATTCTAATGGATCACTTTTAGTTGATTTATTGCAGGAGAATCAAACAACAATTGAGCAATTCAATGTTTACGAATCTTTCCAATCAATAGTATTTTTTTTCTTTTTTTTTTTTTTATAATAATTTGAATTAAGTATGAACAAATATTTATGGAAATATTAGAATCAAGTTTTTATAAATTGAATATATCTTATGTTCGTCTTGAAACAACTCAAGAAGGCTTTTTCGTGAGTCTAAATCTTGAAATTCATTACAAAACTGGTCGAGTTAATGTAACTGAGGATCTCATTCCAAAAATTGAATCTTTTAAAATTGAAGAAAGATTTTCAACTCTTGCTGCGAACACTGACTTAAAGTATTTTATTTTTGTCGAAAATCAAACATGCCAAAACTCACCTATTGAGAGTAAAAATTTTTCTTTAAATCTTAAAAAATATAACCTTTTATTTTAGTTGTATCTTGTCTGGATTTTGTTGATTCATGCTTGCAGATCGAATGCTTATTATACCAAAATTGTTCTGTTAGACCCACTATGACTTCATCAACTTCTACATTATCAACAAATTTTTCCACCCTCTCGTCAACTCAATCTTCTTCAATTTCTTCAGATTCTTCCACCCTCTCGTCAACTCAATCTTCTTCAATGTCTTCAGATTCTTCCACCCTCTCGTCAACTCAATCTTCTTCAATGTCTTCAGATTCTTCCACCCTCTCGTCAGCTCAATCATCTTCTTTATCATCAACAGAAAGATCAATAACAAGTTTATCATCTTCGTCCTCCACTTCATCAACCCAATTTGCTACAACCACTGCATCTATTTCCTCTTCCAGAGAACAAACATCAACTTTACCTTCAACTGTTCTCCCTGTTCCAATAGACGTAGAAGATCTTGATTCATTTTTTTTTGTTAGCGACTATCTTGTTGTAACATATTGTGGCAATGAGCCGAACTCCGATTTAATAGATGAATTACGCCAAAACACTTATGTTTATCTTAATTCAACAAATATTTTAAATTCATATTTCTTCGATTTAATCTGGAGGGTAAAATTTTCTAAATTGATTCAAATTATGTTTAATTACCTATTATTTATTTTAGTTAAATGAAAATTTAATTTGTATTTTTGGTAGTTTGGCTATTTTCGATGAGTTCTATTTTAGAAGCGTTGATGATAATGGAACATGGTAATTTAAAAAAAATTATAACAATGTCAAATTTGGTCCAAAAATAAAAAACAAATCCAATATTTGCTAAAATTCTTAACAATCAAAGCATAAAATAGTAGAAATGAAAAATTAAAGCCTATAAGATGTTAAGTTAAAATTTTTAATTGCCTAAATTAAGTTTAAGTATTTAGATTGCCCCATTGTCATCCATTAATACCAAGTAGAATTCTCGAAGACATTCTATGAGAGATATTTAGAGAAAAAATTATTAAAAAAACTTTATTAGATCCAAAAGAGGATTTTCACGGTTTTGCGAAGTTCAATACAAAAGAACAGAACAAAAAAATTAATTATTTTTTCAAAAAATAAATATTAATAATTAGTTAAAAAATATTTAATTAATAATTAAATATTTTTTCTAAAAGTTTAAAATTAATTCTGTGAATACAGCATGGTGCAACATTCAAAGTTGCATCAGCTGTCAATGTCTGCTGATAATGTGCAAAATCTCTGCAAAATGCACTACGCTCGATTATATTAAAATTTAATTTCTGCTAAACTATGCAAATTTAGTAGACCTTGATGCAACTTAGAATGTTGTATTATGTTGTATCTTCAGAACTAAGTTTAAAAAGTTATTCAACTAATTTTCAGAACCAAGTTATTCAATTTTTTTACATTCTTTCTGTTCTAATTATCATTTTGTACTGATTTTTACAAAACCGATTTTCACCAAAAATATTTTTCGGAGGATATTTTTTTACTTCACTACCTTATTTATATTATCGAAAATTAAAAAATAAATCCTAAAGAAAAATAATCACGTTATGTGTTTTTCTCGTTAGATTTCTAAACAAGATTTCTTGAGGGTCTTTTCTAATTTTCGGCCTCTTAAAATTTATTCTATTTTGTTCATTTAACTAAAATCTATAAGATTAAACAAAAATTATCAAAAATTAACTGCCAATTTTTCGTAAATTAGCCTTATTAAATAATCTTATTTTTAGTTTGGTCCTTCGAAGGTTAAATTAATTTTGATAAATTGAGAATCATTTATTCTTTGCTTTTATTTTTGCCTCAATTTCTTAACCACTTTCGCGTAATAAAATTTAATTAAAAACGATAATCGTCTTTTTTGGAATTAAAGTAAAATTAAAAATCCATTATAAACTTTAAAATAAAAAAAATTCCAAAATGGAAAATTAACAATTTCAAAAGCTTTAAAATTCATCATTATTATTTTTAGAAAGTTGATAATTTTTTCTAATACAATTTTTAGTAATTTCACAGACTCAATTTTAGACAATTGACAAAAAAATTATTAAATTTTTTATTTTTGAACCAAATTAAAAAAAAATCATGTTTAAATTTTTTTAAATCTAATTAATTTAAGTGTTGATGTGGGTATTAGTCTTTACCTTCATATAAACTCAAGCTTTAGTAATAACTTAAATCCAGCGCTTACTCAACTTTTGATAGCCCGAAAATTTACAGAACTAAACATTCCATATATTGCCCAAGAACTTACTGATCCAATCAGACTAAACCAAAATGGAACAGCTACTCGTAATTTTTTTTTAATTTTAAAATGCTTCTTTTCAAATTGTTAATTAAGAATATTTGTGCAATACGGATGGCGTGAGCTTGGACTTGACAAATCTTGATTCTTGTGAGAGCTGTGTTTCTAAATTGAGTGACATAGATGTGCCAGAAACATGCCCTGAAATTTTCCAAAATCGACAATCAAATAATACTATGAAAAATTTTCAAATGGTTATTGATGATCTAAATGAAAATTTAAAAACAAACAACTCTGAAAAAGATTTGAGTCCTCCTGTTGCAAATATGACAGAGTATGTAGGTCGGGTGGAAAATTATGCCATTGTTCGAACTGACGATTCCACTATAACCTCAAATTTGAGGCGAAGACGATCCATTTCAAGGGCATTAGATACAATTATTCCGACAATAAACTTACAAGTAGATAAAATCAAGTTTTGAGTTATCAAACAAAAATTTTATTTATTTAGATTGAAAATAGCTTAAAAAAATCAATTGGAAACATTCTTGATTCGGTCACAGACATTTCATTTGAAAAAAAAGGTCCATCATCTGATTTTCCTGGATTCACAGAGTAATTTAAAAATTACGGCTTAAGTCACCGGTTTAAAGTCACCGGTAGAAGTGGCCGGTTTAAATTAATGATAATGTTAAATTTTTATTTTTTATTGTAAAATGAAGATTCAATTTTTAAAATGGAATTTTGAATTTCTAAAAAAATTAAATATTTTATTTTTATAAGATTTTTAAGAATTTGTGAATTCCTCAAACGCAGGCTATTAATTTTTGCTCACATCAAGATTACATAAAAAATATTTCAACATGTGTTCTAAATACAGGAAAAATTTAAATTTTATTTTTGTATTCTTCGATGAAATAAAATATATTCCATAAAATGACTGCATAAGGTTGTGGCCTACTATGAAAGATGATATTTTTATGAAAATTATGGAATTTTTAATCTTAAATTTTAAACAAATTTTCATAAAATTAGCAAACTTTTTACCATATAATATTGGAAATACTTTTTCCAAAATTATAAAAGTATTCTAATTTATCATGGAAGAAAATCATTTAACAAATTCATCTATAAGTAGAGATTAATTAAATATAGTATTGCACACAAGTTTAGACCCAGGCGATTTTCATTTATTATTTTAATTTAAAATTTAATAATTATAACTCTTTTAAAACCATTAGATCTTACCCACAATTTTATATAATTTTTAGTTTTGTTACTTTGACTTTAACTTGTGACTTAAAAAATTCCTAATGATTTAAAAAAAAAATTTTACTTGTGTTTTTTTGATTTAAAGTTATCTAATGAGCTCGAGTTTTAAATTTAAAAAAAATAATGGTGTATACAATGATAACAATTTGTTAGTCCTTCAATCTTTGCTTACAATGGCCATTATGAGCACAAATTTTACAAAAACTTTTGAAGGCACTCCATTCGTATTCACGAATTTAAGCAGCGAAACTGTTGTCTTTATTTGTGAGAAATGCACGTGGATTTTTTAAAAAATGATAATTATTATATTAAGGGAAACTTTGCTTTGAAAAATCTATAACCAATGAGGCATTTTGTCGTGAGTGTCCCGTTGGTGACCAAAATGACGATATCGAATGCTTTAATAGTGAAATAAGAGAGTCTAATAGCACATTCATTGTGTCAAGAGCTGTATCGTTTACCCACAATAGCTTAGATCTTGCTCTTTCAAATAATAATAAGTTGGTAGTTGGACAGAATTTAAAATCGGAAGATTTACTTCTCCGCTATTATCTGCAAGTTCAAGTAAAACAACTTTTTAAATTAAATATTAAATCCATTAATTAATCAAATTTTTAAGATGATAAATATCCTGGAAAATTTGCTCCATGAAGAACAACCAATATTTTTAGGAGTCAAGTTCTACAGTGATGAACAAATAAACGAGTAAATTCTTAAAATTTTCAGACAAAACTTACCCATTTTTTGAACAAGCTGGGCTTTCATAATTTTTTTTAAAAAGTGTTAGAATTTTTTTAACACTTACTAAGGAAATCATTGTTTAAATTTAAAGGCTTACTTTTCTGTAGTCTGAAAAGACTATTTCTTTAATTTTTTTGTTTTTTTAATGAAAAGTAAATAATTAACAAAAAATTGTGAACATTTTCTTTTTAGACTCCAAAAGACTACCTTAAAATGAAAACAATTTTTTATCTTGAACTGTCTCTGATAAAGATGATCATGTTTTTAAATTTTATTTCAGAAGATTCATTCCACTTAAATTAAAATAAATTTGAGATATTAAAAATGCTATCAAAAATTCACAAAAATTCTTTCATTAATTTAAATGAATTTTTATTATAAGTCTAATATGGACCGAATTTGATATAAGGCTAAAGACCAAAGATCTTGAAAATGTGTACATTTCCCAAGCTTTACTTGATCAAATAGTACGAACAATTGATTTCGAAAATTTTTTTTGGCCCAACAACAGAAAATTAACTCGCTCAAACCAAATTTTTATAACACGTATGTTTTTTTTTTAAATTAAATTTCTTAAAAAAATTTAATGTAAATTCAAGAAAAAAATTGCTTTGGCAATGACTGTATTTATTGTGCATCTACTGCCGGTGATTTCAGCACAGCAAATTGTTCATGTTCATTTGAGCAAAATTTACGGAAAAAAAGTGAGAAATTTTTTTTTTTAGAATTCTAATTTTTATCTGTTTCAAGGACGGATAAAAAGAGACGATACAAACATTGGTGGTACTAGTAATATGGACAATGATTTAACTTCCCCAATTAATGAAGCAGAAAATAATATTGATTCAACCCTTAGAGATACTATAAATGATCTTGGAAACACTGATTCCAATGATGGTACTAGTAATTTGGACAATGATTTAACTTCCCCAATTAATGAAGCAGAAAATAATATTTATTCAACCCTTAGAGATACTATAAATGATCTTGGAAACACTGATTCCAATGATGGTACTAGTAATATGGACAGTGATTTAACTTCCCAATTAATGAAGCAGAAAATAATATTGATTCAACCCTTAGAGATACTATAAATGATCTTGGAAACACTGATTCCAATGATGGTACTAGTAATTTGGACAATGATTTAACTTCCCCAATTAATGAAGCAGAAAATAATATTTATTCAACCCTTAGAGATACTATAAATGATCTTGGAAACACTGATTCCAATGATGGTACTAGTAATATGGACAGTGATTTAACTTCCCCAATTAATGAAGCAGAAAATAATATTGATTCAACCCTTAGAGATACTATAAATGATCTTGGAAACACTGATTCCAATGATGGTACTAGTAATATGGACAATGATTTAACTTCCCCAATTAATGAAGCAGAAAATAATTTTGATTCAACCCTTAGAGATACTATAAATGATCTTGGAAACACTGATTCCAATGATGGTACTAGTAATATGGACAATGATTTAACTTCCCCAATTAATGAAGCAGAAAATAATATTTATTCAACCCTTAGAGATACTATAAATGATCTTGGAAACACTGATTCCAATGATGCTAGTAGTGATTTTGTTTTCAGGAATAGTGAAGAAAACCTTGGTGCAAATAGCGATAAAATTTCAACAGGCAAATTAAATTCAGATCCTACAGTTCCTAACTTTGATTTTTCAACTCAAAAATCAATGACTTATGAGCTAAACACTGATCTGGTAGGCACTTTTTCAACAAATCTAGAAGATTTTACTCAATTTCCAACACAACTCACATCCAGTAATATCCAAACCGTGGCAAATTCTGATCCTAATTTATTCTTAACATCTGACATCACACCTGTGACAACCCAATTTGATTTTTCAATTGATTTTTTAGTGCCAACCAATTCCCTACAGACTCCAATTGAGTTTAATCAAAATGACATGACTACAAATGATTTTCTCTCATCAAGAGATCCAATTTCTCTTCCCAATATTTTCACATCTAATGAGCCTTTTTCTCTTCCTGATTCTAAGTCTTCGCCTACTCCTCTCCAATTCGAAACAAATTTTGATTCAACTTCAAACTTAGACGCTGGCCTAAAATTCACTACTGATGCAAATTATTATTTTTCTGATTACTACACTGATATCATGTACTATACAGACTATTATTATAGTGATTATTACTACTATTATTACAGTAATCCTGATTACTACTATTATTATTTCACTGATTATTACGACTACTATTATTCATACTATACTGACATAGTATCTTTTTTTGTATATCCATCCTATTCTTGGGACTCGTCATTTTCATTGAATCCATCAAGCGAAATTCCTTCAAATTTACCAAGTAGTACAATTTTTTTCACAACCGAAGCACCCACTACACAAATGATCTTAGCCAAATGCGAAGTATTTTCAAATCGATTAGTAAATATATCGGTTTACGACTTTGTCACAACCAATTTAAATGAACTCCCCATTGACAAAATACAGGAAAATTTAGGGTTTATAGAAGGAAAAGTAATTATATTAAATAAAAATTACATTTTTTAAATTAATTTTTAATGTTCACTTAGTTTAAGCAGTTGTTAAAAGATCCTGTAGGTTTAGTGGCCAAATTGGACGACTATGTTAAAATGAGACACACAATTGGTGATGGGTATGATTTGAGAATTTTTTTTCTTCTTTAAAATTTGTAAATTTATTCAATTTTTTATTAGGCAAGTTATATCCACTATGGATTTAAATTTTGCGCCATTAAATGATAAAGCGTCCAGGTCACTACAACTTCTAGTTATGAACACAATTAATAGCATCAATCTAACAGAGGAATTTTTCGGCAGTGCTTTCAGTATTAGTTTAAATGGCCTTTCTTTAGTTGAACGTAATACTGTGATAAATTTTTTAAAATTTCAGTAATTTTTTTATTTTTTAAGAGAATTTTTGTGATAAAAACAACCAATGTTCGAGTTGTCTTTCCACATTGACCAATTCAGAAATTAATTGTAACGATGCACAATAAAAATGATCAAAAATTAATTTTTTAAGGAAATTTTAACTTTTTAATATAAAATTTCTATTTAATATATCATTGTAATAAATTTTTTAAATATTAAAGCTTCAAATTCTTCAATAACTGATCTAAATAGATAAAAATTAAATTTATCTTGAATTAAACTTTGTTTTAAGTAAGGCTTTGTGAAATTTTTTGAAAATTAAACAAAAATATTTCCTTTTTGAAAAATTATAACAAAAGATAACAATCTCAAAATGACGTGTAGCATCTTATTTGTTTTAAATTAAATATTGATGATGTTTGAACTTTTGTCTTTTTTATGCATGAAAAAAATCATTTATTAAATTATTATTAAAAATTTATTTGAAAATATATTTAATTTTTTAAGTTTTAAAAAGTTGCAACACACCATGTTGCAATAAATCAAAATCTTTTTTTAATTTTTTTACCATCTTTAATTTTAATTTTTCATAAGAGAAAATTCAATTTTTAAATTTTTGTTCAATTTGTACTGAATTTCATAACGCTCTTAAACAGAGACTGAGAAAATTAATAAAAATTTTGAGTGGGCTCGTGGTATTCCAACATTTTTTTCACACCTAACAGGTTTTCAACATTTTTTCATTGATTAACCGAAGTGTGAAAAGGTGAATCTGAATTAATAACTTGTGATTAAAAAATGTTGAAAACATATCAATGGTAATAATTTATTGCAATAGAATGATTTATTACTGTCAATTGTAATAGTAAATTGAAATTGCAATTTTTAAAAATTGAAATTTGAAATAAAAAAATAAGTTGCAAAATAAGTATTATCTCATTGGCATTTTACGGCAATGAATCACAGAGTAAAAATATAAAGTTAGCTATGGTTTATATCTTATTAGATGATGAATCGTTTTTCAAAAAAATAGTTGTCAGTTTTAAATAGCTCTGACAACTGGCTATGATCTCAACTTTATCAAATATGGTTGTGGTAGAATTAAAATTTAATAATTGGAAGATGCAATTCCTCAATGTTGAAAAACTGGTACAAATGCTTGTAAATTATGTAAATTTTATCGAACTTAAACTTGTATGATTGACTCAATAATTAACAAATAAAATTCCATATTTTCCATATAATAAATAATTTTCTTTGGTAGTGTTATTTTTTATCACATTTCTTCTTTGAATAGCCGTTACGGTTAAAAAAAAATAATGATGAAATACTGCAGAACCCCTTGGGTCATCTATTGTTTTAAATTCTACATCTTGAGTAAACTCAATGTAAGTCGAGCGGATTTTTATTTTCTTTTTACTTTTTTATTATTGGTGAAAATAAAATTTTAATAATTTATTTGATATTAAAAAAAAAATCTCAATTTTAGGAAAAAATATTATTTATTATGTATTATTTTTATTTTGATTGGAAAATGATGTCATTGTTTTGAGTCTTTACAGTGCAAATTCAAATTTTCCTTGTCTGTGGTGTGAATGTTATAATGAACAGTTATTTTCAACTCAAATTTCTAATAAAAAAGATCAAATGAAAGTGTTCCGAAGCAACCATATCATAAAATTGAAATTTCTAAATTTAGGAAACAAAATCGAGCCTGTTTACCGGAGATACCGTTTTAGAAATTTATTATTGATTCGCTTCACTTGTTCTTAAGGATAAGTGACAAATTGTTTGAATTAATAATTTATGATTTATTTAGAATAGAAAAATTTAGCGACAGTTCAATATTTACAAACTTTAAATTAAGAACAAATTACCAAGAAAATAACTCTATTCTAATTCTACTTATGGCTTAGTAAATTTGATCTTAATTTAAAGCGTCATCATCGTGATTTAAAAGCTAAATTACAAATGGAAAGGTCGCTAGCGAACCCAAGCGAAAAACACAGCTGGAATTTTAAGAATTCAGTCAAACTGAATCTTAAAAAGTTGGAGAAACCTGTTTATCACAAAACAATCTTTAGCAACTCAAAAGTGTTAAAGTTAAAAATTTTTTGAAAAATAAAATTTTATAAAAATTATAATAAATTTTCAAAACTGCTGAGTCAAAGCACATTCGTCCAGCTATCTGACACTGCCAAAATGGTCTATGGACATTCACAACAAGTTAAACTCCCACTACCCGAATCTAAATACTACTGTCAACAACACAAACATCCATATTTTCTTTACGTTCATTCCCAAACAAACAATCTAATCCAAATATCGCAACAAGATCAATCACACCAAATTCATCTAAATCAAATACACCAACCTGAGTTTCATGGTAGGTATACACAATCAAGTTCAAAAGCAAAAAACACTTTCCTGAATGGTCCAGAGACTACTTCAACGTGGAGGACTTCATCTCGAAAATAAAACCAGTTAGAAAATTGACATCAGCATTCATCAAAAAAATGACGAACAAGACTTAAAATCATATCTACTGAGTCAAGTAGATGAACTGAAATCATGGCCAGAATTGGCATTCGAATTTGGAATTACAGAATTTACGAAACAAAACAAACACTTTCTGGCTTTACATAACGTGGAAGCCAATTTTGTTAAAGCTCATAGAGATCAAAAAGCTATTTGAAAAAAAAACTACGATATCGTCGATACACTCAGAATGGTCCAAAAATCAACCGGTGTAAAACTAAAGCTAGTCAAAGCAGTAATGTCGAACACTGAAAAATTCAATCAAATAATCAAAAATTGGATACTCAATAATCAGAGTAACCGTATGGAGATTCAGTACAATGCCAGATCAGTGCTTTGTGCTGATGAAGAAAAAAGAAAAATTAAAACTAATTCATTAATTATTTCATTTTTCTTACATTTTTAATAATTTTTTTCTCTTTAATCAACATATTTTGTAAATATTTAATTCGCTTAATTCGGGAGGATTTATGCGGTGCCGATGTTGGTTTGGAACTGCGCTGTTGATTGTACAGTTTTTTGATCGCGACCACTTAAGCTGTATCGTTTTTTAGATAACCTTTGTAATCAATCATTACCTGTTATTGTAAGTTACAACTTAAATATCAGTGAATAAAATCAAATGATAAATTCAAGATTGTGACGCTAATGACCCGGCCGACTCTCAACAAATCACTTTGGCGGCCCGTCCCGTCCCGTAAATGGAGAAGCGGATTCCATTAACTTCATAAGAAAAATAAATATTTTTATTTTTTCAAAATAATTGATTAAATTTAAAATAATTTTAGTCTTTTAATTTAAGTTATTTATAATCAGAGTTGTTTAAAAGTCAAAAGTCTCAAGTCAAGTCTAAGTCCGCACCGGTCTAACGACCAATGGAACAGAATGATTCAATCAAGTCCTCACATATCTCTCACTCAATTAAAAAATGTTTTTGGTTTTGACCCCATTTTCTATCGGCATACAATTATCGTTCACCAATAATATTTTTTTTTATTCACCAAAAAAATTTAATCTAATGCGAAACTCGATTACCAAATTTTTACACCTATTTCGTGTATTTTGCCGCAAATTTATTCTTAATTGAGACCAAAATAACACAATTACCTGTTCGAATTAAACCAGCAATTCAAAATAGGTTTCTCAACCAATTTAATTTAAACTTCACCAGTTGAATTATTTATTCCCCAAAAATTTTATAAATAGTATTTTTCATTGTGTTATTTTACCGCAAATCCTTAAAAAATCAATTGAAACTCAATCGATTTAATGGCAACAGCAGTATTTCACGATAACAAGTATCGTCATCAAGTGAAAACGTACTTATTACCAGGATAATAGTGATGATGGAGATCAATCCCAACTGGTTATGAACTAGACAAGATGTTTGTAAGCAATTACGAAATTTCATATGACGATTCACAAGACAAGTCGCTATTGAAGGTTTTTTTTATTACATCCAGACGACTTTTATCTGCAACAGTTCATGTCACTCATGTAAATTTAAATGGAACTTATAAATTGATTTATAACGGTTTCCCTGTTATTATGAATGGTACGACAGATAGATGCAAGAATTATCACTCTTTCGGTTTGGCTTTGACAAAATCAGGAACAGCATCGCATTACGAAAATATTTGCACAAGTTTAAAAATTGCTGTTTCTTAAATAAACTTACCAGCTTTTTTGCCAACTATTTTAATTGCTGATGGTAGTGACGCAATAACAAATGGATATGAGCTAGCTTTTGGTAAGCCTAGTGAAAGAATTATGTGTTGGGCCCATCTGGTTAGAAATATTAATAAGCACTAAGTTTCAATTCCAAGTGAGACCAGGAATGCAATTATATCAGATATCATGGTAATACAATTATAAATAAATGAAGATATTTACAAAGCAGCGATTCGATTATTTTGTGATAAATGGCTTTTAAAAAACGACTCACTCGTTCACAATTTCATTAAGTATTTTAAAGAATAATGGTTTACAAAACGACCTGGTCGGTACGAATGCCACGCTCTAGGTTATCCAAGTTCAAACAATTCTTTAGAATCAACTTATCACTATATAAAGGAACAATCTACTTTCAAAGATCGACTTTTTTCACCAAGATTTATATCAGTTGTAGATGAACGAATCATTTATTTTTAGCCAACCAATTGAGATCCAGCTGACAAAAATACCAAAGCATTTAAGACCCAAGTCGAGATAATACTTGCAGATTGGACAACCGCTGCACATTGGTTACAAAGAAAATAACTCGTCATTAATAAAAATTAAACAATAGGCTAAAATTGTATTTTGTCGGCAATAAAAATTATCAACAAATCGATCAAACATATGTTGACAACTAGATGACAGTTCACCTTAATTGTGATTGGGATTAATTAGAGGATTACAATTACATGAACCTTTATTTTATCTACATGAACATTTTGTTAATTCAAGAACGGAAAATGTTCATGTAAATGGAACATCAAGAATAACATTTGCAAGCACTTGATTGTTTAACAAAAATTCTAAATATTTCTGGATGTGAAATACCATTATCGGCGAAAAAAGAAAACCTGGAAGACCTGCAAAGGCAAAACAAGCCTTGAAAGTTCAGTAATTATATTTGGTTTGATTTGAGTTATTATTGGTGATAAAAACTATTATTTTGGTTGAATTAAATATTTTTTTGGTTTAAAACAGACTTGTTTTTAAGTCACAAGTCTTAAGTCAAGTCAAGTCAAGTCAATGACTTAAATTTTTCTGACTTAGACTTAAAACTGTGACTTAAAAACAATTCTGGTTTAAAATAATTAATAAATTTGGTGAAAAATATATTTATTTAGTTCATTTTTAATTATTTTTTTGGTGATTTATTTTGGTGAAGTATTAAATAATTTTTTGGTGAAGTAGAAATTTAGTGCCTTTTCTATTTGAAAGATATTTTATTATATTAAGCCTTGGATTACAGCGCTCTTTTAATTCATTCACCATTTGGACTAAATGTAAGTTTTGAGTCCAATGTAATGCCTAAAAATTTATTTTTTTCCTCATTATTTAAATTGTTACCATAAATTTTAAGGTTAAGATTGATTTTAATTTTAGTTTTTTTTCTCAAAGATTATGTAACATGATTTCTCAATAGAAATTTTCATTTTAAATTTGATAAGCCATTTTTCAACTTCTTTTAGGTATTTATTAATAACGGTTCCATGATATCCTATCTTTTTGGAAATAAAAAAATTAGCCAAATCATCTGCAAAAAGAAGAGAGTACTGGCAGTTTGTCTTGTTTCTTAATGGTATGTCATCTATTAAAATTCTAAAGTGGACTAATTACTGACCCTTATGGACTCTTACTTTAAAAGGATATTGATCACTTAGATGACCATTAACATTTACTCTAAAAGAACTCAAATACAGATACGATCTTTTCCAATAAATAAGATAAGGAGGTAGATTAATTTTAATTAGCTGGTAAATTAGTCCATCGTGCCAAACTCTATCAATAGCTTTAGAAATGTCAAAATAAAGACAACAGACTTTTTTCTTTCTATTAAAAGACTCTACAACTTTTTGAATAAGAAAATAAAGATTATCTGCAGTGCGTCTATGTTTTCTAAATCCTGATTGCTTTTGAATAAGTAATTTATTTTTCTCAAGAAAATCATATTCTATTGTAAATAAAACGTTCAAGTAACTTGCCAAGGCAACTTGTCTTACTAATTTGACGATGGTTATTAGGGTTTTGGGTGGGAGAAGATTTCTTAGGTATCATGGTTATATTTGCTATTTTCCAGGATTTTGAGACTTAACCTAGTTCCGAACTCATGTTAAAGAGCTCACTTAATTCAAATAGAGTCACTGTAGGTAAATTTTTTAACATTAGGTTGTGAAAACGATCTAGAGCAGAACCCGCAAGTTCTTTTAGTTGTTGCCAAAAGATCGCCAAAAATTTTTCCTTTTTCTGTTTCTGAATTATTTTCCTCTCCGTCATTAAATAGTGAAGGGATTTGTCTTGTAAGTTTTTTTTATATAAACTTATTTATTTTCCTTCAAAAAGATCTAGTTGACGGTGGATTTTTTCCTGTTTTATTTATGAACTCGAGCCATTTATGGTTCCAAAATTCTTTTAGTAGGAATTTTTAATGATTTAATGAATCAAAAAATCTAATCAAGGTGACATAAATAAATCTGTTTTATAAAAATTTCGAAATTTTTATCGCTTAGTTAAATATATTTTGCTCTGAGATGTGAATGCATTTACAATTTATGAAGGTTGTCATGGTGAAAATTCTACATATAGTTTCTATAGAAAGAAGCGAAATTGATTGAAATATTAACCATTTATATATTTTTCGTTCCAAAAATCTTATTCCAATCAACAATATACCTTTTATGCAATACCAAAATCGCATAATCATAATTACTTATCATTATAGATTTTAATACTTAAAAAAAAACTCGAAATTGATGTTTGACTAAGAATGGAATCTGAATCAAACGTTTCACTAAAGCGCAAAAAACTGGGCCTTCCCCCAGTACAGCGACCAAATGCTTACTTCCGAGATCCATATCAGAGCAGCTTTTTAATGACATTCGACTTGAAAAAGCAAAAAGATGACAAGCTCAAGGCGAACATGTAATCAATCAAAAAAAATTATTTTTTTTAACTTTATCAGGCTTCTTTTAAGTGTCAAGCATGCAGCAAATAAATTGATACAAGTAGTTGAAAACATGCCAAATAAACTCGATCTTCCTCAGGAACCCACTTATCCGGACCAAGTAACAATCAAAAAAAATATTTTTTTTATTTATTTTTTATTCATTTTTTTATTATTAATTAAAAGACAATCAGCAAAGATCGTCAAATAAAACTTAATTATATGTTCCTTAAAAAACAGTTAAATCAAACTCCCATTGTTCCAATGCAAGTCGAATCTTTAAATAACATATTTGCCATGGTCCGCGACTGTTATAGAGACGAGAAAAATATGAATCGTGTAAAGAACGAATTTTTTGAGGAAACAAAAAAAATGTACTACGAAGCAATGCATAAATCAGTAGCACAGAACGTTTTAATAGTTCCGAGAGTAAAAGGCTTAGAAAACGAAGTGTTAGGCTCACCGCCACTGGAACCAGTGTAATTTTCTTGGGAAAAATAATGGAGCTAGTAAATTTCGTCATAAAAATTAATTAAAAAATCTGCTACTTATTTTCATGATTAATCGGTCCTAAAAGTAACAAAAAATTTTTGTACTAATTTTATGATCAATATTTAGTGTCTATTGAAATTTTTCGAAGAAAACTTAATAAAAATTTAATTTTAAGTATTATGATAATTGAGAACTTAAATTTTTTTTAATCGAGTTTGAAATCTGAAATTTGATAAAAAATTTTTTTGCCTATATATTTTTAATTTTTATAAAAAACTCTATGATCCAACAAAAATTGTATATATTATTATTTTTATTATATTTTTGGTTGTCCCTAAAACGCGAATCCGGATTTTTTTAAATTTCTATAAATCCGGATACATATCGAAAAAATTTACAGAACACAATTTTATCATGTCAAATGAATTTAATTTTTATCATAAAAATTTCGGATAAAAAATGAAAATTTTATTTATTAATCTTTTATATCTGAACAAATTTTTTCAATGGTTAAAAATCAATTTTAAATTACTAAGTGCACTTTTGATTTTACATTAAGCTAAAAAATATCTGCATATAAGTTTTGAACATAATATTTTTTTTAATTAATATTAAAAATATTTAGTCTTAGTTTTGAAAAAATCCTGATCAGTATTTTAGGTGATGGTAAAAAACCTTAAAAAAAATAAAAAATTTAGATTTTTTGAATAAGCGTTCAATAATGTGAAAATTTATGGCTGCATTTCTAACAAATAGATTCAATAAAATTTCAAAAAATCTCAATATTGGGCATAAAATTTCAAGAAAAATTTTTCCGGTAATTTTGAAATCAATTTTTCATGAAAATCAATCGATGATTATTTAAATTAATTTTATGATTAGTGGGTTATGAAATTTATAAGTTCAAAAAAAATTTCAATTTTTTTAATAAAATGTTTTCTAAAAAGGGGATTAGATTTTTCTTGTAGTTGGGCAAATAGCTTTCACACAGCGAGAGAATTGATAAGCAAAAAACTCCACTTGCTGCACCCATCTCATCTAAGCCTGCTTGACCTGTGCCAACGCTCTACTGACAACTCAAAATGTCTTGGCGAAATGATGATGATTGATTTTAAGAAACTGCGCCAAATTGGGCCTTTAGACCAGCACCAATTAAAAAATAATATTACTATTGAACTTGGTAAAAGCCAAGAATACATAAAAAATATTTGGTACACTAATTTCATTAACTTGTTCGTTGATAAGTCCAAATTCAAGCCGGTGCCAAGTTCGCAAATAAATTCATTTTATAACTCTGTAGCTACCTTGGCATCAAATCAGGTATGAATAGCAAATGATAAAAATGAATTTAAAATTATCTTTTTTTAGTTGAAAGATTTACTGGTTCGTACCATATTTGGTTGGTGCGATTTGCTAAAAGAAGAAAATCGGCTCAATGTGCCCATTGTTCGAATGGAATTGACATTTGATGACCTTAAAATGCAGTTTTATCCATCAGTAAACACCATATACGAAGTTTTAGTGTCTATAGTAAACCGAATTTCGCAATCACTACCTGGGGTAAGAAAAGATAATTGAAAGCTTTTCACCTTACGAAAAAATTTTCTTCTAAAAGATACAAACTGTTAGAGGATTTATTAATGGAGAAAATGAAACTATAGATACGTCTGTTGCTGACCATTACATCAAAGAGGCTTCGACTAGACTTAAAACTAGCTTGGACTTTTATATGCAAAAACCAACAGAGCATCTTCAATATTTTAGTAAAATAATCATTTTATCTTTTATTTTTTATGATTTCAAATTTTTTTTTAGTTGATAAATACAGTTTTTTAGTAAACGGAACAGCTGAGTCTGAAATTAAAAAATTTATTTCCGAAGATAAAACCTTTGATGAATATGTTAAAGTAAAAAGAAAATTATTTAAAAAAAAAAAATTAACAAAATTTTTCCAAGTATATTGGTCAACTGCAATCAATAGTGGCCGATATTCAAGTAGAATTAAGTGTCATTGAATTCGACATGATTTATCTCATGTGCGACGATTTGAAAAGTGCTCTGATTCGAATTACTCGCGAACACATTTATAAACTCTTAGATATTCTAATAAATAACCACCGAAATGAATGCAATAGGTAAATTTTTTGAAAAAAAAAGAATTTTTTTTTAAAGAATAATTAAAGAGTATGTGACGAATTCGAGAAAATAAAAGCCAAAGCAACCAAAAGACCTGAAACCACCGAGGAACTTAATGAGATGGCAAAATTTATTGACATTGCCAAGACAATAGGAATAGTTGAACTTGGTGAAAGAATTAAAGAACTTAAAAAGTCCATGGCTTATCTTTTGGATACGCATTTGTTTCCACCAGAGGACATCGAGCTAAATACTCGAGTTCTGCTTTGGCCACATGATATTGGTCCAATATTCGATTTCAATGAAGAACTTACTGCTGAAGTTAGAACTGCTAATGAGAATATGCTGTTCTCTCAACGTGAAAAAGTAATGATTGAACTGGACAAAATACATAAGCGAATTGACGAATTTACTGACTATGGTGAGCTAGAGATGATGAAACAGTATGCCAGCGATGTCAAAAATGTACAAAAAAGAATTGTTGATATTGAAAAAATGGTCGATTGGATTAGAAATGTAAAAAATTAGATAAATTGAGTGATTAATCTAAAAAATTTGTATTATTAAGGAAGAAACTCAATTCAAAATGCAAAAATCAGAATTCCCAATTATTGAGAGCCTTAAGACAGCTCTAGATCCTTATGCTAGACTCTTTAACACTGTTCTCAAATGGCAACAAAATGAGAGAAAGTATAATGAGATATTATTTTTTTTCTAAATTAAACTTATTGAACTTATTCTTTTAAGATGGACTGATGGTTCGTTTGTGGAATTAAATTCGGAAGCAGTGGAGGGCGAATGTGAAGAATTTACACGAGAAATCTATAAGATACATAAACAATTTAGTAATTCTGTAAAAAAAAGAAAAATTGAGCTCCAAACTCGAGTTGGCGAGAAAAGAAAATCCAAAAGTATATGTTTTAACATTTTAATGTATTAAATTATTTCAAAAGAAAATTAAGAACTTTAAATAATGCAAAAAAAATAAAAAAAATATCTGGGACAGAAAAATTAGAACTAGAATTTATCAAGCTTCTCATTTGGTTTAAGTATTTTATTTTGAAAAAAATTTAACCCAGTAATACATCAAGGATAACTGCTTAAATTATCGTTTTGTCTTTTTATGAAGACTTGAATAATTTATTAAGCCTCTTTTAAATGGTTATTAACAATTTAATTCTACAATATTTTTTTTTCTAGAAAAAGCGGACTTGACCGAATCTGGCGAGCATGGATCATCAGAGCATGCTGTCGATGAAAAAGACGAGGATGAAAAAGAATTGGAAAAATTGGAAAAAGGGGATCCGGAAATGATAAAAATATGCAATGTGATAACTAATCAACTAGATGAGTTTAAAGTAATTTACAATTAAACATTATTTTTATAGCCATACAATACAAACTCATAGTAAAAAAGAATTTATTTATTTAGAAAAAAAGCAGTATATATAAATTTATATATATAAATAAATACTCTTTAAAATAAATCATAACTAATTATTAAAAATATTACCACTTTAATAGAAGCCAGAAAAAATCAAAATAACTTTCGCAACACTTATAATTAAGGAATAAAATAAAAATATAAGAAAATAATGTCTTTATTTATTAAAAATAATTATTCATTTAAGAAACATATACCCGTGATTGCTATATTGTGTAACCCTGGTATTAGAGACAGACACTGGGAAAAAATGAGTGGAATAGCTAGTCGAAATTTGAAGCCGGACGCAGGCACAACTCTGCGCAAAGTGCTAAAAATGGGTCTAGAGCCTTACATGGAGGAGTTTGAATCGGTTTCGGCAAGCGCAACCAAAGAGTTTAGTCTAGAGAAGGCAATGAGAAAAATGGAAGCCGATTGGGAACCATTGTGCTTCAACACCGCAAAATACAAGGACACCAATCTTACAATTTTGTCATCAGTGGACGAAATTCAGGCCCAGCTCGATGACCACATTGTCAAAACACAAACAATGAAGGGCTCTCCGTTTATCAAGCCATTCGAGAAAGAAATTCGTCAATGGGAAGAAAAGCTCCTTTTAATTCAGAACATAATTGACGAATGGTTAAAGGTTCAGCAAAATTGGATGTATTTGGAGCCCATATTTGCCTCGGAGGATATCAACATGCAAATGCCCGAGGAAGGCCGCCTTTTCACCACTGTAGACCGAAACTATAAAGATATTATGAAACACGTGATCAAAGACACTCATGTCATGGTTGCCACGGCTCTCACGGGCATGTACGAAAAGCTCAAAGACAGCTATGTTCTAGTCGAAAAGATCAACAAGGGCCTGAATGCGTACTTGGAGAAAAAACGCTTGTATTTTCCGCGTTTTTTCTTCTTGTCAAATGACGAAATGTTGGAAATTTTATCCGAGACCAAAGATCCAATGCGTGTACAACCACACTTGAAGAAATGCTTTGAAGGCATTGCCAGACTGGAATTCGACTCCAAACTTGACATACACGCAATGTTCAGCAGCGAAAACGAAAAAGTAAAATTCAGTCAATCGATTAACACAGCCGAAGCCAAAGGAGCTGTGGAAAAATGGCTTTTGCAAGTGCAGAATGTGATGCTGCTGTCAATGAGAGACGTAATCGAATTAGCTAGAAACAAGTATGCCACTGATCCGCGCGATGACTGGGTCCAAGAATGGCCCGGACAAGTAGTTCTGTGTGTTTCGCAAATTTACTGGACCAGCGAAGTACACGAATCGCTGAAAATGGGAACCCAAGGGCTTGCTGACTACTTGAAAACATTAAATGCTCAATTGGGAAATATTGTTAAATTGGTGCGAGGCAATTTGAGCACAATGACCAGAATTACTCTTGGAGCATTGGTCGTCATAGATGTGCACGCAAGAGATGTAGTTGTCGAAATGGTTGACAAAAAGGTCACCTCAGAAAATGACTTTAATTGGTTGGCCCAGTTGAGATACTATTGGGAGGACGACAATTGCCGAGTTAGGATCACTAACGCCACAGTGAGGTACTGTTACGAATACTTGGGAAATACACCTCGATTGGTCATAACCCAATTGACCGATCGATGTTACCGAACATTGATCGGCGCATTTCATCTAAATCTAAACGGAGCTCCGGAAGGTCCAGCTGGCACCGGAAAGACCGAGACTACCAAAGATTTGGCCAAAGCATTGGCTGTTCAGTGTGTAGTGTTCAATTGTTCAGATGGCTTGGACTACATAGCTATGGGCAAGTTTTTCAAAGGTCTAGCTTCGGCAGGTGCCTGGGCATGCTTCGATGAATTTAACAGAATCGACTTGGAAGTCTTGTCTGTGGTCGCTCAGCAAATATTGAGCATCATCCGGGCTGTGCAAGCCAAAGTGGATAGTTTTGTTTTTGAAGGCACCGAATTAAACTTAAATCCAAATTGTTATGTATGCATAACAATGAATCCTGGTTATGCTGGCCGATCTGAACTTCCTGATAATCTCAAAGTCCTGTTCAGAACAGTGGCTATGATGGTGCCTGATTATGCGATGATTGGCGAAATATCTCTCTATTCATGTGGTTTTATGGATGCCAGAAGTTTATCTGTAAAAATTGTCACTGTTTACAAGCTGTGCTCAGAACAGTTGTCGTCTCAGTACCACTATGACTACGGCATGAGAGCAGTCAAGTCTGTTCTGACTGCCGCCGGTAATCTTAAACTTAAGTATCCCGATGAAAGAGAGGACATTTTAGTTCTGAGAAGCATTCTGGATGTTAACTTGCCAAAATTTTTGGCTCACGATGTGCCTCTTTTCAATGGCATAATATCCGACTTGTTCCCTGGAGTCGTTCTGCCCAAGCCAGACTACGACTTGTTCTATTCAAACATTCGCGAAGTGTGTGAAAAGAGAAATTTACAAGCTACTGATTTTTTTATAGAAAAAATTACTCAGACTTATGAGATGATGATTGTGAGACACGGGTTTATGTTGGTAGGTGACCCGTTCGGTGCCAAGACCAAAGTGCTCGAGGTCCTTTGTGAAACGTTGACATTGATGAATGAAAAAAAAGTGGGTGATGAGAACAAATGCCATTTCAAGATTATAAATCCAAAGTCGATGCCTATGGGTGGATTGTATGGTCAATTTGATCCGGTTTCACATGAATGGAGTGATGGTGTACTAGCCAGGATGTTTAGGTCGTTTGCTGACGAGGCCACACCGGACAGAAAATGGATAATTTTCGATGGACCGATTGATGCTGTTTGGATCGAGAATATGAACACAGTTTTGGATGATAATAAAAAATTGTGTCTGATGAGCGGCGAAATAAAGCAAATGTCACCCCAGATGAGTATGATTTTTGAGACAATGGACCTGTCCCAGGCTTCAGTAAGACAATAAAGTAACCTGAAAGTCATGCATTATCTTATTTTTCATTTTAGCCAGCTACTGTAAGCCGATGCGGTATGGTTTACTTGGAGCCAAGTACATTAACATGGCAGCCATTATTGACATCTTACATTAATGGAGAGCTTTACGAGCCTTTGCACGAATTTGCCAAAGAATTTGAGACTTTTTTTGCATGGCTGGGACATGCCTGTATTCACCATGTGCGCCATGTGTCCAGAGAACTTATTAACACAGGAGATAGCAATCTTATTAAGTCGATGATGTGCTGGGTCAGTATGCTGATGCATGACCATTGCAAGGACAAAGAAGAAGCTAGCAAAAATAAACATCTTAAACATTGGCTTATGGTTAGTAAATCTTCTAATCTTATTTTCTTGTTTATCACTTAAAATCTCAAGAAAAGTATTCAAATGAATTTATTCGATTTTTATAAATTTTTGTTTAAGATCTTCAAATTTTTTTAAAAAAAAAATATTCAATAATAGGGTGAATGCATAAATACCACAATTACACAATGTGTATTTTTTTTTTCGATAAAAGATTTAAAAAAAAAACCACAGAAATGATGTAAATGCGACTAACAATTTGAAATTATATTTTAGATACAAATTTGATAGTAGATGAAACAATGAAATTTATTTCTTTTCTTATTTAATTTTCTCAAAAAATTTAAACTAGATTTGAAAAAGCAGACTTTGATTGAAAATTGGCACTTGAAAAAAAAATAAGTTCAAAACTTAAATACATAATTTAGATTTTTTATCTTTATCTTTTGAAAATTCAATATTTTAGATATAATCAGTAATTTCCATTAATTTCAGCATTTTTTTTACATTGCGAATCATCAAGATCACTCTATTATTATTTAAAAAAATCATGCTTATTTTTTTATTAATTTTTTAAAATTTTTATTCGGCATTTTCTCAAACATAAAAATAATTATTATACAAATCAACAAATTAAATTCAAAAATGATTTTTTTCTAATTAAATTTAACATAGTCGGCTACAGTTTTTGGGTGCATTTGGTCAATTGGTGCAACAAGTGATAATGACAGTCGTGTTAAGTTCGACGGGTTCATTCGAGATCTAATAAAAGGAAAAATAAATGAATTTCCAATTCCTGAATCACTAGGAAAACTGGAAGTGTCTTTCCCCGACAATGGTCACGTTTACGATTTTTACTATCTGGTAATTTAAAAAATTTATTAAAATCTTATTAAAAATAGATGTATTATTTGGATTTAGATGAAAAATAGAGGCGAATGGAGGCACTGGAATGACTTATTAAAATCTAATGAAGAGAACAAAGTCAAAAATATAAGACAAATGATTGTTCCGACTATGGATACAGTGCGAACTTTTTACCTACTCGAATACTGCATTAAGCACAAACGACCTCTTTTACTTGTGGGCGACACTGGTACTGGCAAAAGTGTCTACATTCAAAACTATCTGATGAATCATTTGAATAAAGAAGAGTACATGGCATTTTTCGTAAATTTTTCAGCCCAAACTAGCGCTAATCAGGTTCAGGAGATATTTATGTCCAAGTTAGACAAGCGAAGAAAAGGAATTTTTGGACCTCCAATGATGCGAAAAGCAGTATTTTTTGTTGATGATATGAATATGCCGCAAAGAGAGAAATATGGCGCTCAGCCTCCAATAGAACTTCTTAGAATGTTTATTGACCACGGATACTGGTACGACAAGAAAGATACGACAAGCTTTTCCATTCAAGATATTCAATTGGTATCAGCCATGGGTCCTCCAGGGGGCGGTCGAAACCCAGTGACCCCTCGGTTTATCCGTCATTTTAATGTCATTAGTGTGAATCCGTTCAATGACGAGACAATGACCAGAATTTTTTCCACTCTAATGACCACATACCTAAGAGTAATTACAATTAGATAATTTTTTTTTCTAAATCCTACTTTTTTTTCCAGATGCAAGAGTTTCCGCCTGACTATTTTTCAATCG
Source organism: Brachionus manjavacas (assembly GCA_019054805.1). Taxonomy (NCBI): domain Eukaryota; kingdom Metazoa; phylum Rotifera; class Eurotatoria; order Ploima; family Brachionidae; genus Brachionus; species Brachionus manjavacas. The sequence continues at coordinate 5,671,381 of JAHQIY010000003.1, read as the reverse complement.
GTAATTTGATTGTGCAGTCTACACTGCACATTTACAAAGAATCGGCAAAAAATCTGCTGCCAACACCGGCAAAATCCCATTATATCTTCAATCTAAGAGATTTTAGTCGAGTAATTCTTGGCTGTTGCCTGGTGCGAAAATCCGAAATGGAGTCCAAAAGACTGTTTTTGCGTCTCTGGGTGCATGAGACTATGCGAGTGTTTTATGACCGCTTGATAGATGACAATGACAGGAAGTGGCTGGTCGAGTAAGAAATTAACTAATTAACTTTGAATCTTTTGAATGAAAAATTTTATTTATTTTTTTAAATCAAGTGCCATTAAAGGATGTGTTAAGGACATTTTTAAAGAACAATTTGATTCAGTGTTTGAACATTTGGCAAATAATGGTCAAGGAGCAGGAGGTAGAGTGACTGAAGAAGATTTGCGCAGTTTGATGTTCGGAGATTTTATGCATCCTGATTTAGAGGTAGAGGAACGATTCTACGAAGAGATAAAAATCATTGATTCTATGAACGGTGTAGTGGAACAATGTTTGGAAGAGTACAATAACACCCACAAGAACAAAATGAGTTTGGTAATCTTTAGATATGTCTTGGAACATTTGAGCAGAATTTGTAGAGTTCTACGCTCACCTGGAGGCAATGCTTTATTAGTCGGTGTAGGCGGCAGCGGTCGTCAATCGCTGACCCGTCTGGCAACAGCTATGGCTGGCTTTCAAATAATACAACCTGAAATAACCAAAAATTACGGCATGAATGAGTGGCGTGATGACTTAAAAGTATTGATTTAATTTTTGATTAGGTTTTTTAACTTTTTATTGATTCTAGAAAGTGTTAAAACTCGCTGGAGCCCAGGGTCAACCAACAGTTTTCCTAATAACTGACTCTCAGATTAAAGATGAGACATTTTTGGAAGATATTGACAGTTTGTTGAACACTGGAGAAGTTCCTAATTTGTTTGCAGCTGATGAAAAAGGTGAAATAATGGAAGCAGTCGCGGGTCCTGCTCTAGCTCAAGCTGAAGACAAAAATGCCGAATTTTCACCATTGGCTTTATTTGCCTTTTTTGTGAATAGATGCCGCGAAAATTTGCATGTGGTAATTGCGTTTAGTCCCATTGGAGAAACTTTTAGAAACCGAATCCGCAAATTTCCGTCTCTGATCAACTGCTGTAACATTGATTGGTTTCAAGCATGGCCCGAAGATGCTTTAGAAAAAGTTGCCAAAGCTTCTCTCCTAAAAATAGACATCGAGGATGACCAAAGAAGTGCATGTGTTGAAATTTGTAAGTACTTTCATGTATCTTCGTCTCAGCTCAGTGAAAAGTAAAGCTAAATTAAAAAAAAAAAAAAATTTTAAACAATTTTTTAAGATTTTATCATAAACTTGGTCGAAAGACATATGTCACACCGACGTCATATCTTCAACTTATATCCGGATTTAAATCATTGATTTCGTCCAAACAAAGTGAAATAATGTCAGCTAAAAGAAGATACGTGAATGGTCTTGAAAAACTTGCTTTTGCTGAATCACAAGTTGCCATAATGAGAAAAGATTTGGAAGAACTGCAGCCACAGCTCAAAATTGCAGCTGAAGAAACAGAGAAAATGATGAAAACTATCGAAATAGAGTCAAAGCAAGCTGAAGAACAGAGAGCTGTGGTTTCGTCCGAAGAAGCTATTGCTAATGAAAAAGCCAGCGTTGCTCAAGCATTAAAAGACGAATGTCAAGCAGAACTTGCAGTTGCTCTACCAGCTTTAGAAGCAGCCAAAGCTGCGCTAGATACAATCAAGCAATCAGATATAGTTCTTGTTAAGGCAATGAATAATCCTCCTCTAGGAGTAAAGCTAGTGCTTGCCGCTGTATGCATTCTAAAAGGAATATCACCCGAAAGAATAAATGATCCTAATAATCCAGGCCAAAAAGTAAGCTCGATTTCAGATACTATGATATTTTTTTATTCATTCAGTAAAGCTATTATTGAATTATTATTAAAAAAAGTAGTTAAGTATGTAAAATATAATATTTTTCTGTGAATAAATCTTTTGAATAAAAAAATTGAAGCTTGACAAAAAAGATTATAATATTGGTTTATTATTTGCTTGTTTTTCTGTGACGAGCTAAAACTTTGAGAGCTGAGAAAAAATGAGGAAGCAATTACACGATGGAGCTGGATATTTAAAATGTTAAAAGGCCTATCATATTTTAGATTTAAGAAAAATATTTTTTTGGTTTTTGTTTCCGAGAATGAGTTTAAACAAAGAAAAGTAAAATCTAAAATTAATTCTATTAAAGATTTGTTAAGATTTCCTAATTTTTTGGGTTTTGGGCCCCATTTTTTACTTGAGAGATATTTAATTAAGTCTTGAATTACAGCACTCTTTTAATTCATCTTCTAAATGACCAAATGTTAGTTTTGAGTCTAATGTAATTCACTTTTTCATCTTGATTTAAATTGTTTCCATATATTCTATGGTCAAGATTCATTTTTGCTCTTGTTTTTTTTTCAAAGACCATGAGTTTGCAACAGACATTTTCATTTTCCATTTGAAAAGTCATTGTTCAATTTCTTTTAGGTATTTTAGGTATTCGAAGAATAGATATTTCTTAAGACTTTCTTCATCCCGATTTATATTGTTATTAATTTACATTTAAATCAGCTCTTCTTTGGTAAAAAAAACATCATTAAAGCATGCATTAGGAAATTTCGTTTAATTGTCTTCTAGCAATAATAAATCAACTCCTTTGAAAATTTTAAAAATTTATTTCATTTCATATTTCACCATTCATAAAAAAATCTAAAAATCTCTTATTCTTCTTCAAAACTTAAAAATTTCTCAAGTCCATTCAAAAACAAAAACATAACGGAATTTTCTACCCAGGGTATCGGTTTATACTTGCTATTTTCCAGGATTTTTAGACATTGCCTTATTCCAAGCTCATGTAATAAAGCTGACTTATTTCAAGTATGATCTCATTAGGAAATTTTTTTAAATTAGATTGTGAATAAAAAATCTAAATAAAAAAACACCAGATTTTTACATTAAGTTTTTTTTTTCTAAAAAAATTGGGCTCAAAAATTCATCAGGCGCTATTTATGCAACAAAAATTTTCGAAGTATTAATCTAATATATGAATATTTATACAATATAAATTAATTATTATTTATATTTATATTTTATTTATTATTCAATTTACTTAAACATTTTATCTGATTGTTTCATCAAAAAATTTAAAATTAAAGTTGTTTAAATTAAAACCAGTTGTATTTATATTTGTTATTAGAATTTAAATCTTGAAATTCGTTTGCTCTTTCTTCCAAAATTAACCATGTCCCGTAAAATCAGTATTTAAATTTTATTAAAATATTAAAAGGTTTATACTGTTGGAAAAAAATATACCTAAAAATTTATAAAATTATATTTGCTTATAAACTATAATTATTAAAGATAATGGACTATTGGATACCGTCAAAAAAACTGCTCGGCGACATGGGCTTCCTAAAAGACTTGATCGCATTCGACAAGGACAACCTCAATCCAGCAGCTGTAGCCAAAATAAAAAAAGAATATATGACTAATCCGGAATTTCAGCCAAGTAGAGTTGCAAATGCTTCATCAGCTGCAGAGGGTCTTTGCAAATGGGCACAAGCAATGGTCAAGTATGACGAAATTAAAAAAGTTGTGGCACCAAAGGAAGAAAAATTAGCCACTGCTCAAGAAGAACTTGCTGTGTTGAATAAAGCACTGAACGAAAAGCAGGCCCAACTAAAAGAAGTAGAAGACAAATTGGAAAAGCTTAGACAAGATTTGCAGGCCACGACAGACAAAAAAAATCACCTGGAAAAAGAAGTAGACTTGTGTGGAAAAAAATTGGTCAGAGCTCAGAAATTAATTGGTGGCCTTGGTGGCGAAAAAACCCGCTGGACCCAAGCAGCTGAAAATTTACAACAAATTTACGACAATTTACTCGGTGACGTGCTCATTTCGTCTGGGGTAATTGGTTACTTGGGCCCATTCACGGCAATTTTTAGAGAGGAATGCATTGCAGATTGGATCAAAGTTTCCAAATCGAAAAAAATCGCCTGCAGTGATCCTAGTAAGTATTCGCTTAGTTCGACACTCGGCGAGCCTATAAGAATTCAGCAATGGACGATTGCTGGCTTACCAAAAGATTCCTTTTCAATAGACAACGCGGTCATAGTCTTTAACTCGAAGCGATGGCCCTTGATGATAGATCCACAAGGCCAAGCAAACAGATGGGTGAAAAACTCGGAAAAAGACAACAAATTGACTATTTTAAAGCTTACCGATTCGGACATGATGCGAAATTTGGAGAATTCGATCCAGTTCGGAACTCCTGTTTTGCTGGAAAATGTAGGCGAAGAGCTTGACCCTTCACTCGAGCCGCTCTTGCTACGCTCTACATTCAAGCAAGGCGGTGTAGAAATGATCAAGTTGGGTGACAATTTAATTGAATACAGCAAAGACTTTCGGCTTTATATCACAACTAAGCTAAGAAATCCGCACTACTTGCCTGAAGTGGCTACAAAGGTCAATCTGCTCAATTTTATGATAACCCTCGAGGGTTTGGAAGATCAATTGCTAGGCATCGTGGTTGCCAAAGAGAGGCCAGAACTAGAGGAAGAAAGACAAGCATTGATCATCACTACAGCTCAGAATGCCAAGTCTCTAAAAGACGTGGAGGACAGAATTTTGTTTACTCTATCGTCAGAAGGAAATATTCTCGAAGACGAGACTGCGATTCAGACTCTAGATGACGCCAAAGTAATCGCCGACGAGATAAATAAGAAACAAAAAATTGGCCAAGAGACAGCCAAAAAGATAGAGACATCGCGTCAAGAATACAAACCAATGGCTCAGCATTCCTCAACACTTTTCTTTTGTCTAACCGATTTGCCAAACATAGACCCAATGTACCAATATTCGCTGCAATGGTTCATCAATTTGTATCTGAATTCAATTCAAGACAGTTTAAAGTCCAAAAATATACAAAGAAGATTGAAAAATCTTCAGGAGCATTTCACCTACAATCTGTATTCGAATGTGTGCAGATCTTTGTTTGAAAAAGACAAACTGCTTTTTTCTTTTATTTTGTGCTCGAATTTGCTAATGGCCAGAAATGAACTGGACCGAAACGAGTACATGTTCTTTTTGACGGGTGGTGTTGGCCTTGAGAACAAGCTTAAAAACCCGGCTTCTGCTTGGCTAGTGGACAAAAGCTGGGACGAAATTTGCAGATGCAATGACTTGCCTAGCTTCAAAGGATTTAGGGAAAATTTTGAGACCAAATTGGACAAATGGAAAGAGTTGTATGACACCAAAGAGCCACATTTGGCCAATTTTCCCGAGCCCTTCAACGAAAAGCTAAATCAATTCCAAAAAATGATCATAATTCGCTGCATATGTCCGGACAAAATAACACTAGCAGTCACCGAATTTGTTAAGAGAAACCTTGGTCAAAAGTTTATCGAACCACCACCGTTCGATTTGGCCAAGTCCTATGCCGATTCAAACAGTTGCATTCCTCTAGTATTCATTCTGTCACCGGGCGCAGACCCCATGGCTCAGTTGTTGAAGTTCTCCCAGGATAAGGGCTTCGACGGTGACAAATTTAAAGCAATTTCTCTCGGGCAAGGCCAAGGAGTCATAGCTGCAAAATTGATCGCAGAGGCGCAGCAAAATGGTACCTGGGTATGTCTGCAAAATTGCCATCTGGCAGTTTCATGGATGACTGCTCTGGAAAAAATATGCGAAGAATTCCGAAATGACAACACCCATCCGGAGTTTAGACTCTGGCTCACCAGCTATCCATCGAACAAATTTCCGGTCACTGTTCTTCAAAACGGAGTCAAAATGACCAACGAACCACCCACTGGTCTTAGAATGAATTTGCTTCAAAGCTACATGAATGATCCGATAAGTGATGCGGAATTTTTACAGGGTATACAGCCCGAAAAAGAGGTTTACTTCGATAGACTATTGTATGGCCTCTGCTTTTTTCATGCTTTGATTCAAGAGAGAAGAAAATTCGGACCACTGGGCTTCAATATTCCATATGGATTCAACGATTCCGATCTTCACATTTCGGTAAGACAACTTCTGATGTTTTTGAATGAATACGACGATGTGCCATATGATGCCATATCATACATGACTGGAGAGTGCAATTATGGTGGTAGGGTTACCGATGACTGGGACAGACGATGTTTAAAGACAATTTTGGCTGATTTCTTCAATTCAAGAGTGGCGCTTGAAAATAAGACAAAACTTTCACCAAGTGGTCTTTACTTCATACCACCCAAGAGCAAATACGAAGAGTATGTGGAGTTTATAAAAAATTTGCCGCAGACCCAGTATCCGGAGGTGTTTGGTATGCACGAAAATGTAGACATTTCCAAGGATCTTCAAGCAACCAAGCTTCTATTTGACTCTATTTTGCTTACATTGGGTAGCACATCGGCCCAGGGTGGTGACACGGACAAACAGCTTATGGACATTTCCAAGGACATTTTGGGAAAATTGCCGCCCAATTTCAACATTGAGTTGGCAATGCAAAAGTATCCAACTCGATATGAAGAAAGCATGAACACGGTGTTGGTGCAGGAAATGGAAAGATACAATAAATTGGTAACGGTAGTGCGCACAAGTTTTCAGAATTTACAAAAAGCTATCAAAGGTTTGGTAGTTATGAATCAAGAGTTGGAGTCATTGGCCAATAGTTTGTTGATTGGCAAGGTGCCTGAGATGTGGGTTAAACACTCCTATCCGTCTTTGAAGCCTTTGGGAAGCTATTTTAACGATTTGTTAGAGAGATTGAAATTTTTGCAAAAATGGTATGATCAGAATAAACCACCATCATTTTGGGTATCTGGCTTTTACTTTACACAAGCCTTTTTGACTGGAGTCAAGCAAAACTTTGCTCGTAAATACACCATACCTATTGATTTGTTGACATTCGATTTTGAGGTCATAGCCAAAGATTACATTGATGAGCATCCGACAGACGGTGCATATATTTACGGTTTGTTTGTGGACGGTGCCAGATGGGACCGTGAAAAAGGTCTGCTAGGTGAACAACATTCGAAAATATTGTATGACGTCATGCCGATAATTTGGTGTAAGCCTATTAAAAACGCTGACTTGAAGATTAGTTCAAGTTATGAATGTCCTGTTTATAAGACCAGTGAGCGTCGTGGTGTTCTAAGCACTACTGGCCATTCAACTAATTTTGTTTTGCCAATAATGCTAAAAACTGATCTTCCTGTGGAACATTGGATCAAAAGAGGTAACTGATTTTTTTTTTTTTAATTTTTCTTATTTGATTTTTTTTAAAGGAGTTGCTTTGTTATGTCAGTTGGATGATTAAAATATTTTAAGAAAACTTTTTTGATTTTTAATTATTTTATAAATAAAATTTTTTTATTAAAAATAAAATTTTTATCAGTTAAATTTTTCTAAACCATCAATAATGTTTTACTTAAATATTTACACGAATTTAAATATGTGACATAGATCAAAAGATATGCATAAGATTAAATTAATTAGACTTTTCACTAAATTAATGTAAAAACAATCATTAAGGTAATTTTTTAATCAATTAGGTATTAATTAATTCTTTTCAGGATAATTTCAAAAATCTACAGGGAATATTTTAAATTTCGATTATTTTTTAATAATTTTGTGTATCAATCTATTCACTCACGAAAATCAGTTTTAAATAGAACCTAATCTTTAAAATTTTATTAAAATAAACTATTTAATATTAAAAAATATCTATTAATTGAAATTCTAATAAATATTTTTGGCAATGGAAAATCAAATTCATATCAGTTCGTTATTAATTAATTGTATTGAAGGAATTAAAAGTATGAATAATTTGTTTATGATTAAATGATACGGATATGAAAAAGAAAAATATTTAAAAGATCGAATGTTGATTGAATAAGTAAAAATAGTAGTTCTAATATTGTTGACTGCAATCACATAAACATTTAAATTTTTCGTCTGATTAACTTTGGCAAAATTTTTTTTAGGAAAATTAACAGTAATTTAATAAAAAATGAAAAAATAAAGAAAGAATGTGCTAAGATGCAATTAAAATAACAGGAAAGTTATAGATTTTTTGATTTTTTGATTTTATGAACTAAAATATTATAATTCAATGATTTTTGAAAATTTAGAATTTAATCAAATCAAGAAGCAAAAATGTATGCATTAAGGAAGTTTGTTTTGAAACAATATTTTAGTAAAAAATATTTAATTTTTTTGGAAATGCGCTTAAAATTTAAAATTCAAAATTGATTTTAAAACCTTGTTGATTTTTAGAAATAATTAATTATTGTACTACAACAATGGAAAATCAAATTCTTTTAAGCTCATTATTTGTGAATGGAATTAAAGGAATGATCAGTTGTGATAGTATGGTTTACATAAAATATACTGAATATGAAAATGAAAAAATCATTAATTGTAATTTTAAATATTCTAAAATTTTTCAATAAACTCAATAAATTTTTTTAGTTGAAAATGACTCTTTCAAAGTCAAAACAGGTCATAAATATTTTGAAAGCAAGAATGGAATGGAAATATTTTGTCATGAATATTCGTTGTTAATGCTCTTTTTAAATCATGAAGGTAAATTAATTTAAATAAAATTTAATAAAATGAAGAAATATATAAAATAAAATTTTATGAAGACTATTGTTTATTAGTGGATCAAATTTTTCAAATTCATTTTTAAAAAATGCTCTTATTTTTTAAACCTAGAAGGTTAAGAGATAAATTTCAAATTACCCACTTAACTAATTTTGAATATAACATTAATGATGAGTATTACAATTCGGCATAGAATTAATTGAACTAGCTAAAAGGATGAATTTTACTAGATATTATATTAAAAGATAAAAAGGATGAAATCAACTAGATAATTTTATAAACTAATAGATAAAAAGACAAAACACTATATAAAAAAATGAGTACTTATATTTTTCTTCTTTTATTGCGCGACTCATGAACATGATCAGCATCATTTTGATTATTGTTTAAAGCAGCTTTTTTTTTGATTGAGTGGCTTTAAACTTGGGTTGCTTGGGTTGCTGCCGTTAATTGCAAGCCTTCAACCATTAATTGATAATCCCTGTTTTTTCCCCTAGTATTCTTGAAAGTCTGTTGAACGAATGCTGCGTTATTGCATCCAGAAGGAGATAAAGGCCGAGTTTGTCGTGGAGCCACTTTGTATGTTTCTTCACTACTAGGTTCAGTGTTCTCCGAACTAGTCGTATTCTAATGGTCTGTGTCAGGATACATCATTTTTCAATAGTTTTATTAATAAATTTGTAAGAGAATTTGAAATGGATTTATAACCTATGTTTGATCGAGTTTAATAAATTAATCATAATCAAAATATTCAGTAACTATTCAATTATACCTAGTTAATTAATAAAATTATCTAGCATTTTAATTTTTTTCTCTATTAAGTTAATAATTTTATCTAGGTGTTAAATTTTTTATCTAGTACAATTATAATACATTTAATACATTTTAACTAGTAAGTTCATCTTTTTATATAGTATTCATTAATATTATGTGATTACAATTCATCATTTTGAATCAGTTATCAATAGTTTTTTCGAAAATAAAGCAATGAATTATCGACAGTTAAAAAAATAAAATATGAAACTTTTAATCAAAAAATAGTTAATTCTTGCATCGCTTTAAAGCGGTGGTGAATTCAAATACTCTCTGCTTTTCGCAGATGATCTGGTTACATTCTTCATTTATAACAAAAAGGGGAACCTAGAAAATAAAATAAATAAATACAACATCGAACTAGAACAATGGGTTATTAGATGGAAAATGACAATATCAGTTGAAAAGTCGTGTTCAGTAGTCTTTTCTAGGTACAAAAAAGACAGTGATAATCTGAAATCTAAAATTTATGGAAACAGAATAATGAGCCAAAAAGAAATCAAGTTTCTTGGTATAAAATTTCATTCAAAGTTAAATTTTAATATACTAGTAGACGAAATTAAAGAACGGTGTAATAAAAGGCTAAATATTATTAAGATATTGTCAAAAAAAAATGGGGTCTTACTCAAAACACACTAGGAAATTTATATAAATCTTTAGTCGGATCAATGTTAGACTATTCTTTTCCTTGCTTGAATTCATTTTCAGAAAATAATATCAAAAAACTACAAGCAATTCAGAATACAGCAGTCAGATCTATCCTCAGATTAAAATATGATACTCCCTCCAGCATCGTGCATGATGAGGCTTTGAAAAAGCTTATATTTACTAACAGTCTCGAATCGGCTTTTTGAGTTGAGTGAGAGACATGTTAGGACAGGAATGAGTCATTCTATTCCATTGGTTGTAAGACTGGTGGAGGAATACAAAGAAGGTTTCGAATCGAGATATATTGAATACCCAACTCCATTGTGTAATTGCTACCTTTCTATTTCCTCCTTTTTTCCTGAAACCTGAACTATGTAAACATGTGCTACATGTAACAATCTATGTTTTCTTAACTTTAATTTTTTTTATCTCATTTACTCTATTTTGATTTTTTTTTTATCTCATTTTATTAACTTTAATTTTATTTTATATTTTGATTTTTTTTATCTCATTTTATAAACTTTAATTTTATTTTATATTTTGATTTTTTTTTTTGTAAGGAGCCTATCATTTAATTTCACTCATTGCTAATATTAAAAACTTTTAGCTAAATTTAATAAAAACATGGCTATTTAAGTAAAAAGAGCTCTAATTTATCAAAGAAAAGTCTTAACTAATTAAAATAAACCTAATCTAATATAAAAAAACAAATTTAATAGAAAATTATCTAACCTAAATTAAAAATTAATTTAAATTGTTTTGAGTTTATATAAATGTCTTCTTCCATTGACATGTTGTAAGTTGAGCGCAATTAATTTGCCATCATTTAGAGAATAAAAGCAGTAGAAAATTTACTAAATTATTGTAAAATTTATTAAAAAACATAACAAATTTTGAATATAACATCTATGATGAGTATTACAATTCATCATTTTGAATCAGTTATCATTAGTTTTTTCGAAAATAAAGCAATTACCGACAATTAAGAAAATAAAATATTGTTTATTGAAAAAAAAATAATTTTAGAGCTCAACTATCATATAAAAGTAGAGTGGATAATTTTTTAAAATACGCCAAAAAATATGCTTAATTTTATTGAAAAAATAATTTACTTTTTATTTAAATTTAGATTATTCAAAAATGAAAGAATGGTTGCAATCCAAATCATCGAATAAAGATGAAGCCACTTCAAAAACTTCTCAAAATTCAACAACTGAAATTAAACAATTGATAGCTGAATCATTTACTACTAATTTGTTAGAAAATTCTTGTATAGGCATTAGCTCACGAAAGTTTTTAAGCAATCAAATAAGAAAATACATTGAAAGTTATAATGAGTTGATTTTTTATGGGCCATTTGCTATGCTTTTTCAATCCAGTGGATTCGGAAAATCAAGAGCATGTTTCGGACTTGTTGACGAAGGATTTTTCGTTGTTTACTGCTGTCTTCTAGACTTAAAAAGTAATGGGTATCCGAGAAGAAGTGCTCTGGCAGATGTTTTGCTAAAAAAGATAATGTTGAAACAAATTTCAAATGTTATTTTAAAACTTTCATTGACATTTTAAATGAGAAAAAAGAGAACTATAGCTGCAGAGAATTCTTTGATTCATATGGAAATCCAGATGGTCTTGGTGAAAAAATATCAATTTATCAGAATATTGAAGATATCAAGAAAGTATCAATACCTGTTTATGAAAAAAAGCACCATTAGTGTTTGTTTTTGACGAGGCATCATCATTATTTCCCGATAACTATTTCATTCTCAGAAGTTTGACTTCGAATCTTAAGGGAAGTGTTTTTGTTCTTTTTCTGGATACGTTTTCGCAGTTGACTGATTTCATGCCTGTAAGCTATCACGATCCGTCTAAAAGAATAAGTGAAAAAAAGCTTAAAGTATTTGAACCAATTTATTTATTGCCCAATTGGGATGTGTTCATTGATCGAAATTACGAAAAAATTAAAAACATCAAAGACTCAATTTTGTTTGAAAATGCCTGTATGTTTGGTCGGCCATTATGGGGCTCATGGATATATACCAAAAATAATTCACACAGCAATTTGTATAAATCTATTTCAAATAATGATTTATTTGATTTGGCCTCTGACAAACTAATGAGTGGAAATCGTTTGGCCGAAACTTTAAATGACAATGATTGTTTGGCTGTTTTGAGCAGTAGATTAGGCATAATAAAGCCAAAACAAATAACAAAAAGTCAACAATTAGTCGCTACCAATATGGCAGTTTGCACATATTTGGATGTTAAAAATAACCTATTTGAAATAGATTATCCATCTGAGCCTATTTTAGCCGCTGCAAGTGCCATTATAATGGACCAAAATTGTCCATTTATTCTAAATACTTTGATCAAATTGACAGAAAGTAGTTTAATATCAACAGGAGACAAAGGTGAAATTATTGCCAAATTAATTTTGCTTAGAGCGATCGACAAAGCCTTTCTGAACTCTGGAACGTCTCAATCATCTATTAAATATATCAATAGTGTCAAAGTAGGTATTTTTATTCAGACTTTATATGGAAAATGCAATGATAATTGTGGTAGTGAAACAAATAATTGGCAGTGTACAAGTTCCAATGAATTATGCAGCATAAAGATAATATGTAGCCAAATTTCAAATCCAAAAATTTTATTAAACGCTTTTATTAATTTTAATCATTTCACAAAACCAGAAGCATCAATGAAAAATATAAGCTTAGTAGATTCATTGAAAAGATGTGCAGCCATTCATTGTATTAAAAATCAGAATGTATTTGATCTTATAATTCCAGTGTCAATCAATGAAAATGACTTTCAATCAGTATCAGCTATAATGATTCAAGTGAAACTTTATGAAAATCCACCATTAGTAGATATTGTATCAGCATGTCTCGGTTTAAGTTCTAATTTATTTTATGATTTAAATAAAAAAAATCCATATTTGATGCTTTATATGCAGCTTGGAAGCAATGAAAATCAAAGTTATATCAAAAATCTAAAAAAAGGACTTACTCTAAGAGGAACGGAACATAAAAAGCAAGCAATAATCTATTCAGAAGGCATTTCAAAAAGTGTTTTTCCAATTTTAAATTCAGAAATAGAAGCACTTTTAAAATATTTTAGTGTAGCCGACAGAAAACTTTTCAAATTTAGCGACGATTTTGAAATAGATAAATGGAAAGTATATCAAATAACTCGTTATTCTCTAAGAAAAAAATCAAAGTAAAATACAAACAATTCAGTCAGTTCATTTAGTTTACAAAAAATATTTTTATATTGACCTTTTATTTATGCCTTTTTTTTAATCAATCATTTTATTAAATAATTTATTTAAATTTTAGACAAGTTTGTTAAAAGTGATCATTTTTAAGAATAAAAATTTATTCATAGTTAAACAATGAGTTTTTTAATAATTTAAAATATGATTTAACAGATAAAAAAATGAAAATTTAAATATTCAAAACTTATACAATTTCTAAATAGATGACTCTTAAAATTAAAAAAAATTAAAATTAAAAAAATTTAAATAAAAAAAAATTAAAATTAAGTTAAAATTATTCTTAGAATAAATTATTCTTTGTATAAGTTTTGAATAAATAAATTTTCATTTTTTTATTTGTTAAATTATATTTTAAATTATTAAAAATTATTTTTAGATGTAATTTTAAATATTTCATAATAAATAAATAGCAAAAATTTTGATTGATCTTTTTTTGACAAGTCAACACGACGAAAGGATAAATTTATCATTAATTTAATGCTGAAAACAATCCAGCAATTACTCCTAAATTTGAAATAAGTTAAATTAAATTAAAACTTTCTCTTTCATTTTTTAAAGTATAATCTAAATCTTCATAGAAAATGTTTATTGACAAAAGTTCATCTTTTATTTTTCTATCTTCAAATCCTGTTTCATTAATAAAGTGCTGTATCACTTCTTCCCATTCTACGTTTAAAAAGTCAACAATGGAATAAGTTTTTCCAATCTTGAACTTTCGCACTCCAATGGACACATAGCCGAACAAGAACCAGAAACCCCCGGGTTATATGAAAATTCTTGTCTTTTGATGCGAGCACATTTAATCAAATCAATAAAATTACTACAAACCTGAACATTTTCTTCTATTAAAGGATAAAAAGAAGACAAGCAGTTACATTTTTCTAATAAAAATTTCTGCAAACACACTGACATGCAAAATTTTTGGTTATACTTAAATCCCTTAGAATGGATGAATTTAAAAATTTCTGAATCAAATGCATCAGGGTCTTCGGTGTTACCATCGAAGTCACTATATGGTTTTTTGATTTTTTTATGAATACTCGCGAAACTAAAATAAATGTTTCGAATCCAACTGGTGCCATTAAAAAATTATTTGGAATTTCTGTCTGATTATGAATAAAAACAACAGCTCCTCTTCTATGATTGAGATGACTCAATTCCCAAGGAACACTGCAGGCCGTTTGAAAACCCTGGTATCGAATTTGTTAAAAGATCTTTGCTGTCAGTGTTGAATTGAAAGCAATTTCCAAATAAATTACTATGATAAAATTTCCAAAATGATATATCATCACAGGATATTGAATTAAATAAGCATGAAATAAATAGCTTATCAAAGACATCTCCAAACTTGTCTATATTCTTGATGTATTCTGGATTCGAATAAATTTCGTTAATTGAAAGCTGATGCTTATTTAATGGATTGGAATAAATGTTGCTTCTGTTGGAAAAAAATTCTATTGCATAATCTGATGTAAAAAAATTCACGTTACAAATTGTAACAGACGGAAAAACTGGCGAAATTTCGAATTTGGTTTCTATTTTAGTTGTTGTTTCATATTTTAAAAAATTTGAAATATTTTTGATGAACATGAATGAGCAAAATGCTATGGCAGTAAGAAAAAATATTATCCACATCACTCTGGTAAAAATCGTTGAAGATTTGTTTATTTTAGATAGACCATGAATCGTTGAATTCGATAAATGTTCCTTTAAAATAAGCTTATAATTTTTATTCACTTTTGATTAATTTTAGAAATTTAAGTTTTCTGATAGTGAAATAAAAAAAAGAGAAATAAAAGTAAAAAATAAAACGAAATTTTATTAATAATTTATTTTATAAACTTGAATTTGTAAAAACTAATCAATATGAAAAATTTAAATTTAATTGAATTCAGAATATCAAAAGTATTATGAACAAAAATTCACTTGATGACTTAAAAACAAGTCTAGTAAATAAATAATAAAAAAAGACGGGAATTAAATATGTAGGCAAAGGTCTGAAAATATCTTATATTACGACTCCAAATTGAACGAATTTATGATGTTAATTACAGAGTTGTTTAAAAGTCACAAGTCAAGACTTGGATTCATAAATAAATTTAAACAAATTTATAAATGATTCTTAGCAACTTCTTATTTATTAAAAAATATGAGCGAAAAAGATCTTTATGACTTCCGAATAACACTAGTGTTTCTCAAAAACTTAATGTCTTTTTACTTAGAACACAAGGATATTCAATAGTCTTATAAACTGGACATTCAAAACTTGAAATTATCTTCAAGTCAGCGTTTTTAAAAGGCTTACAACAAATTATCAGCATGACATCATCAATAGTAGTGCAAAAATTTTTGACAAGTAATTGATGATTTTTGAAAAGGATCAAAAAAATTCTTATGAACTAAAGACACTCAAAAAATAAGAAAAAATCTATGCATTAAGGAAGTTTGTTTTGAAACAATATTTTAGTAAAAAATATTTAATTTTATTGGAAATGTGCTTAAAATTTAAAATTCAAAATTGATTTTAAAACCTTGTTGATTTTTAGAAATAATTAATTATTGTACTACAACAATGGAAAATCAAATTCTTTTAAGCTCATTATTTGTGAATGGAATTGAAGGAATGATCAGTTGTGATAGTATGGTTTACATAAAATATAATGAATATGAAAATGAAAAAATCATTAATTGTAATTTTAAATATTCTAAAATTTTTCAATAAACTCAATTAATTTTTTTAGTTGAAAATGACTCTTTCAAAGTCAAAACAGGTCATAAATATTTTGAAAACAACAATGTAATAGAAATATTTTGTCACGAATATTCGTTGTTAATGTTATTTTCAAATCATGAAGGTAAATTAATTTTATTTTAACGAAGAAATAATAAAAAAGAAATTTTATGAAGACTATTGTTTATTAGTGGATCAAATTTTTCAAATTCATTTTTAAAAAATGCTCTTATTTTTTAAACCTAGAAGGTTAAGAGATAAATTTCAAATTACCCACTTCACTCATTTTGAAAACGTAATTATCCGAATTTAGTGACATCTTACCAAATCAAATAATGACATGTCACTAAAAAATGAGCTGGTTTTAGAAAAGAGTAATTTTCAATTTAGCTAAATTTTAATAAAAACATCGCTAATTAAGTAACAAGAGGTGTATTTTATTAAAGTAAAGTCTTAATTAATAAAAATACAATTAATATAAAATAAAAAAAACTAATTTAATTTTATATTTTAAATTTTTTCTATTTTATTGAGTTGCATCTAGAACAAAAAATGTCTTCTTTCGTTTGCATTTTGAAAATTGAGCGCAATTAACTTTTTTTATTTTGAGTATTAAAGCAGTAACAGAAAATTTACTAAATTATTGTAAAGTTTATTAAAAAAGTGGGATTTTAAGAATTTTGAAATTGATTGGTTTTGTGATTTAAATTTTTTTTTTGGAATTTTTAGATAGTGGTATCAAAAGATCATTTGCTTTTAAGTATATTTTGTCTGACTATATAATAAATCCTTTTTTTTTTTTAAATATTATCAAAAAATGATTTGCTTTTTTAAATAGGCAATTAGAATCAATATTATTTTTTGTTTAAGTGCGCCAAATCATCAACTATAGTCAAAAATATTAATTTTTAGTCTATAACCTCTGTCAGATTGTATCAATTTAATTATTTTTGTTTTAAATAAAAAGCTGGTAATTATATTTACAATTCAAGGGAAAATTTTGTTTATAAACTTAAATCTGGATTTAAATTTCAATCATAAAAAAATTATAATGTCTGAGACTATGATTTATGATTTGGAACATTTTATCTAAAAATTTTAAAATATTACTTCAATAACTTCATTAAATAATATTATTAAATATTATTAAATTATTTACTAAACTTATTTGTTTTAAACAGATAAAAACGAACCTTGACGAATGCTGCAATGTTTTGGCATCTCCCAGTCGTTTATCTTAAATTAATCATACAGTTTTCATTTTAACTCACAATTTCGAGTAGCTCTTTCCTTTCATATTTGATTCACAATTATCCTAAGAATGATATAACAAAAGTTCATTCTTCGATGCGGTCCTAAAAATCTTATATTTCTATTTGGATTTAATAATTTCTTTTTTAGAACTAAACAATTAAGAGACTAAATTAGTTTATCTAGCATTGAATTATTTTAAGGTCAAAAAAATTTTTGATTACAAAATTAAGTATACAAAAAGATAAGTAAATAAAAATGATTTTAGAAGTGAAACAAATAGAAATTTTTTTAGAGCTCAACTATCATATAAAAGTAGAGTGGATAATTTTTTAAAATACGCCAAAAAATATGCTTAATTTTATTGAAAAAATAATTTACTTTTTATTTAAATTTAGATTATTCAAAAATGAAAGAATGGTTGCAATCCAAATCATCGAATAAAGATGAAGCCACTTCAAAAACTTCTCAAAATTCTGAAATTAAACAATTGATAGCTGAATCATTTACTACTAATTTGTTAGAAAATTCTTGTATAGGAATTAGCTCACGAAAGTTTTTAAGCAATCAAATAAGAAAATACATTGAAAGTTATAATGAGTTGATTTTTTATGGGCCATTTGCTATGCTTTTTCAATCCAGTGGATTCGGAAAATCAAGAGCATGTTTCGGACTTGTTGACGAAGGATTTTTCGTTGTTTACTGCTGTCTTCTAGACTTAAAAAGTAATGGGTATCCGAGAAGAAGTGCTCTGGCAGATGTTTTGCTAAAAAAAGATAATGTTGAAACAAATTTCAAATGTTATTTTAAAACTTTCATTGACATTTTAAATGAGAAAAAAGAGAACTATAGCTGCAGAGAATTCTTTGATTCATATGGAAATCCAGATGGTCTTGGTGAAAAAATATCAATTTATCAGAATATTGAAGATATCAAGAAAGTATCAATACCTGTTTATGAAAAAAAAGCACCATTAGTGTTTGTTTTTGACGAGGCATCATCATTATTTCCCGATAACTATTTCATTCTCAGAAGTTTGACTTCGAATCTTAAGGGAAGTGTTTTTGTTCTTTTTCTGGATACGTTTTCGCAGTTGACTGATTTCATGCCTGTAAGCTATCACGATCCGTCTAAAAGAATAAGTGAAAAAAAGCTTAAAGTATTTGAACCAATTTATTTATTGCCCAATTGGGATGTGTTCATTGATCGAAATTACGAAAAAATTAAAAACATCAAAGACTCAATTTTGTTTGAAAATGCCTGTATGTTTGGTCGGCCATTATGGGGCTCATGGATATATACCAAAAATAATTCACACAGCAATTTGTATAAATCTATTTCAAATAATGATTTATTTGATTTGGCCTCTGACAAACTAATGAGTGGAAATCGTTTGGCCGAAACTTTAAACGACAATGATTGTTTGGCTGTTTTGAGCAGTAGATTAGGCATAATAAAGCCAAAACAAATAACAAAAAGTCAACAATTAGTCGCTACCAATATGGCAGTTTGCACATATTTGGATGTTAAAAATAACCTATTTGAAATAGATTATCCATCTGAGCCTATTTTAGCCGCTGCAAGTGCCATTATAATGGACCAAAATTGTCCATTTATTCTAAATACTTTGATCAAATTGACAGAAAGTAGTTTAATATCAACAGGAGACAAAGGTGAAATTATTGCCAAATTAATTTTGCTTAGAGCGATCGACAAAGCCTTTCTGAACTCTGGAACGTCTCAATCATCTATTAAATATATCAATAGTGTCAAAGTAGGTATTTTTATTCAGACTTTATATGGAAAATGCAATGATAATTGTGGTAGTGAAACAAATAATTGGCAGTGTACAAGTTCCAATGAATTATGCAGCATAAAGATAATATGTAGCCAAATTTCAAATCCAAAAATTTTATTAAACGCTTTTATTAATTTTAATCATTTCACAAAACCAGAAGCATCAATGAAAAATATAAGCTTAGTAGATTCATTGAAAAGATGTGCAGCCATTCATTGTATTAAAAATCAGAATGTATTTGATCTTATAATTCCAGTGTCAATCAATGAAAATGACTTTCAATCAGTATCAGCTATAATGATTCAAGTGAAACTTTATGAAAATCCACCATTAGTAGATATTGTATCAGCATGTCTCGGTTTAAGTTCTAATTTATTTTATGATTTAAATAAAAAAAATCCATATTTGATGCTTTATATGCAGCTTGGAAGCAATGAAAATCAAAGTTTTATCAAAAATCTAAAAAAAGGACTTACTCTAAGAGGAACGGAACATAAAAAGCAAGCAATAATCTATTCAGAAGGCATTTCAAAAAGTGTTTTTCCAATTTTAAATTCAGAAATAGAAGCACTTTTTAAAATCTTTTAGTGTAGCCGACAGAAAACTTTTCAAATTTAGCGACGATTTTGAAATGGATAAATGGAAAGTATATCAAATAACTCGTTATTCTCTAAGAAACAAATCAAAGTAAAATACAAACAATTCAGTCAGTTCATTTAGTTTATAAAAAAATATTTTTATATTGACCTTTTATTTATGCCTTTTTTTTAATCAATCATTTTATTAAATAATTTATTTAAATTTTAGACAAGTTTGTTAAAAGTGATCATTTTTAAGAATAAAAATTTATTCATAGTTAAACAATGAGTTTTTTAATAATTTAAAATATGATTTAACAGATAAAAATATGAAAATTTATTTATTCAAAACTTATACAATTTCTAAATAAATGACTCTTAAAATTAAAAAAAATTAAAATTAAAAAAAATTTAAATAAAAAAAAATTAAAATAAAAATAAATTAAAATTAAGTTAAAATTATTCTTAGAATAAATTATTCTTTGTATAAGTTTTGAATAAATAAATTTTCATTTTTTTATTTGTTAAATTATATTTTAAATTATTAAAAATTATTTTTAAATGTAATTTTAAATATTTCATAATAAATAAATAGCAAAAATTTTAATTGATCTTTTTTTGACAAGTCAACACGACGAAAGGATAAATTTATCATTAATTTTTATTTAGATAGACCATGAATCGTTGAATTCGATAAATGTTCCTATCATCAATTTTTTATCTGATTTAATTCAGATGTTCTGAATTATAAATTGGAGAATTTAGTCTCAATTGTCTGAAAGAAAATGCTGAGACTAAAAACAATATAAATATTTTATTTTCGATTATACAAAGACTTCAGACAAAGACTGTTGGATTCAACAAAGACTTTTGACTAGACCTGACTGAAGCTGAACCACGGTTCAATTTTACCAAGGCTGACTGGGGTCTTTTTGGAAGCACATTAGACGGAATGATAACTGAAATCAAAAATGAAAATCTGAATGACATTAAAAGTTTCGACGAAGTTTTTTCTAACTTAATCAAAGCTTCGGCTAATAGTGCGATACCAAATTTTGCTGCCACTACGCTTAAAACCTACCCTAGATCAATAGTCGACTTAATCAAATTGCGCCGAAAGATAAGGAAAAGGAAAAAAAAGTTGAAAAAAATAGTGAAGAGCTAAAAGCTTTAAATTGTGAGTTTAACAAGCTCACTCATCAAATTAGGGTTTCGATTAAAAAATAAACAGAGGATAGATGGGCGAATTTTCTGGGTAAACTTGGCCCATACCATGCCTCTTCTAGCACTTTTTGGGCAATTATAAATAGAGCAAGATCGCAAAAGAAAGGCGCAGGAATTCCGAAACTAATCCAAGATGGAAGAATTTATGAATCTGATGAAGATAAAGCAAATTTATTTGCTTCAATATTAAGTAAGACCTTTTCTGAGTCGGGTAGCGATTGTACGGACTTTGATACAAATTGCTACAACTTTGTAGAGGAATTTATGTCAAAGTTGGATTACAGTGACGACCAATTTTCAAAAGTGTCATTCTTAGAGCTAGTGAACATTATTGACAAATTAAAAGTTGACTCTTCGCCTGGTGAAGATGGCATTCACAACAGATTTCTCAAAAGCTTTCACTCAAGGCAATTAGTCTCCTCCTTGATTTTATAAATCTCTCTTTAAGTGTCGGAATACCTGAGACCTGGAAAATTGCAGTGATTACGATGATTCCAAAGAAGGCTGGTTACTCTACTGATCCTGTTGATTATAGAGGAATAAGTCTTCTTAGTTGTCTTGGTAAACTAGCTCAAAAGGTTATTAGAAATCGTTTATATAACTTTTTAGAAAGTAAAAAACTCATTATTGACGAGCAGTCTGGATTTAGAAATAATAGAGGCTCTACTGATAATCTTTTATTCATGACCCAAAAGATACAAGAACGACTAAATAAACATTTTCAACCTGGTGAGTCTAACGTGGCAGACTTTTTTCGAGACATCCACTTGAGCCTACGAAGGATGCCTTCTTAGAGGAACTTAGGGAGAGTATGGAGGCTGAAAAGTATATCAACTCCATCGTAGCTGGGAAGCCACCGCGATCGGTCACCATTGATGAGATAAGAGAAGAGACTAGGAGAGATAAGCAGTTGCAGGTGCTGCTCAAGCTGATTGGAGAGAAAAATGGATCAGACTCCTTACCAAAAAACCTCAGCAGCTACAAACTAATATTTCATGAGCTAAACTCGACTTAAGATGGCATTCTTCTGCGAGGCCAGAACGTGGTGATCCCTGTGAGTTTGAGAGAAAGAATAGCAAATTTAGCCCACATTGGTCACCAGGGAATTGTGAAAACAAAGAGCCTAATAAGATCAAGAGTTTGGTACCCCGGAATTGACGCACAAGTCGAGCGAAAGGTGCGTGAATGTCCAGCATGTCAAGCTCTTGATACCAAAAGAAGCTATGAGCCATTGCGACCAACAGAATTGCCCGAAGGTCCGTGGCAAGATGTGTCTCCTGACCTCTTTGGGCCAATGCCAGACAGACAATATTGGTTCGTGAACAGCTGCGACTACAGTAAATGGGTTAGCGTCACAAGAATACAAAGCGTAGCATTTGAGCACGTAAGACCAATCCTCGCCCAGCTGTTCAGTACCATGGGTCATCCAAAGCAGTACAAGACCGACAACGGATCTCCATTTCAATCTCACGAATTTGAGAAATTTGCTATAAAATACGGTTTCAAGCATCGCAAAGTCACACCCTCCTGGCCAAGAGCAAACGCCACAGCCGAAACCAAGTACACAAAACAGCAAAACTGGAAAGAAGAAAACCTGACATAGCGCTAAATGAGTTTCTTGCAGCATTCCATGACACACCGCATTCTGCAACAGGTATAGCACCTAACCAACTCATGTTTGGGCGGGTAGGTACGTCAGGTTTGCCTGTTCGACAAAGAGAGAGGTTTTTCATGTACCAATCATCTTTTCACCAAAAGGCGAGAGAACACCACAGAGAGTACGTTGAGCGCATGAAAAAGCAATTTGACCAAGCGATGAAAGCGAAGGACTGTCCCATTCGCAAAGGCGACAAGGTCTTATTCAAACGAACGGGAATTCGCAAAGACATGTCACCTTGGGACCCGGATCCGTTCACGGTAGAGATCATCAAAGGCTCTCTCATCACGGCCAGTCGACAATATCCCAAGTCCAAGTGTATAAGCAGGAACTCGTCCTGTTTCAGATTATATATGGGGCACGATGTGGCTGAACCGCAAACAGAACTTGTTAAAAATACCGCCCAACACAACATAGGGCCTGAAAACATCTCCTCACAAGGCGCACCAGATCAACCAGCGGAAGCCCCAATAACGGGTTCAGGGATCAAAAGTTCAAGGAGACCTGGAAGGCCATCGAAGCAGGAAGCGGCACAAATTGCCGAAGAACGAGAGGCAGAGAGATTGGCCAAAGAAGCAATCAAGGCTCCGGCACCCACTGATCTTCGAGCCGTCTAAAAAACCGGTTTACCCAACAGAATGCTCTCTTCGGAGAAGAGGGGGAAGATATTATGTCGCCCTCGATCTACGCACACCAACGCCTAGAAAGTTTTGCTACTGAACTGTTGCAACGCATCACAAAGAAGGGCACACGCGTAGCTGATGTGAAAATTTTCTGGAGACCTGATACCTTATAATCCTAATCCTCTCCTTTTAGGAGTGACTTTCGATGAGTACTTATGTTTTAATAAGCAATTTCAAAACTTGAGAGTAAGAGCCCTAAAAAGGCTCAACATAATAAAAATTTTTGCTCACAGCTCTTGGCACCTAAAAAAAACTACCCTCACTAGTATCTACAGAGCCTTAATTGGTTCCATGTTTGATTACTCTTTCTTTAGCGTAGCGTGTATTTTTAAGACCAACTTAAAACTTGTTCAAACAGTTCAAAACAGAGCTATTAGGTGTATCTATAAGTTAAGATGAGACAGCCCAACTAGGAGTTTCTTTTCAGTTAGTAACATTTTGTTTATTAAAGAAAGATTCTTACAAATGGGTGCTAGATATATGCTAAAATGTTACTCTTATAAAAACAGATTCAATAAGCTCCTTGTTAAGGAATATAGTGGGTCGTGGTCTGAAAACACAGCTAAAGTATCGGTTACCTCTACTCCGGTAGGAGCCTTTTTTTCAATAATTCGAATTGCGTATGCGTGTACTGTCCTAATTAGTTTATATTTGTTTCTTAGCTTTTTTAAGATCTGATATGAGAACAGGATTCTTTTATATAGTTATTTAGAATCTATCAATTTTTTGTCTTCTTTCTTTTCTTCTGTCTTTCTTTTTTCTTTTTTAAAAAAGAAAGAATTTATTTTTAATGATGTAGTTTAAATACGTTTGTTTGTTTTTATTATTGTTTTATTTTTTTACTGGGCAGAAGGAGCTTCACTTCGAATGTGCAGTTTGCGCTCTTTTCGAATGTTAGCTCGAAGCCTTTTTAAATTAATTTTTAATTTACAATATTTTATTTTCTTAATTGTCGGTAATTGCTTTATTTTCGAAAAAACTAATGATAACTGATTCAAAATGATCAATTGTAAGGCTCATCATTTATGATTTATTCAAAATTAGTTAAGTGGGTAATTTGAAATTTATTTCTATACTAATTTATAAAATTTTTGTCAACTTAAAAGAATTAAATGCTAGATAGACATTAAGTTTCTTAATCTCAAAACCGATTATCTCAAAATTCTAATAATTCCGCTTTTTTAATAAATTTTACAATAATTTATTAAATTTTCTACTGCTTTAATACTCTAAATGATGGCAAATTAATTGCGCTCAACTTACAACATGTCAATGGAAGAAGACATTTATAAAAACTCAAAACAATTAAAATTAATTTTATATTTAGGTTAGATAATTTTCTATTAAATTAGTTTTTTTATATTAGATTAGATTTATTTTAATTAGTTAAGACTTTTCTTTGATAAATTAGAGCTCTTTTTACTTAAATAGCCATGTTTTTATTAAATTTAGCTAAAAGTTATTAATATTAGCAATGAGGGAAATTAAAAGATTGGCTCCTTACAAAAAAAAAATCAAAATATAAAATAAAATCAAAGTTTTCATACATTTTGAATTTTCGTAAATTTTGAAAGCGTCTGTCTTAAATTGTTCACTGTCTTTAAGCTTTTTTTGATTACCAGTTTAATCGAATGAGCAAAGCAACACATATGCATAATTTCGGTGATCGATTGAAACTCAAAAGGTCGAGAATATGTTTCGTCGTCAGAACTCGTAATTTCGCTATCTTCATCTCCATCAGAATCTATATTTAAATTTTCACAATCAGATAAATCGAATTCATCGTCACCAACTTAATTAAATCAATAATTTTTAAATTAAAAAATCAAGCTTTAAAAATACCTAAATTTATTAATTTTCCCATTTTAACAATATTTGATACATTATCGTTACGATTTATACAATTTTATCGCTAAATTAAAACGTTTAAAAAAAGTCAATCTAAAAATTTTTATGAACCTTATTTCATATTCATTTACAGCTTCATCAATCGTTCTTTTTAAATGTACACCCGTTATTAAAAAAACTTGTTTGAATTTAATGACATGAGTTTTAAAGTTAAATTATCGTCAATTCTGTTGGTCGCAATGGCTCATAGCTTCTTTTGGTATCAAGAGCTTGACATGCTGGACATTCACGCACCTTTCGCTCGACTTGTGCGTCAATTCCGGGGTACCAAACTCTTGATCTTATTAGGCTCTTTGTTTTCACAATTCCCTGGTGACCAATGTGGGCTAAATTTGCTATTCTTTCTCTCAAACTCACAGGGATCACCACGTTCTGGCCTCGCAGAAGAATGCCATCTTAAGTCGAGTTTAGCTCATGAAATATTAGTTTGTAGCTGCTGAGGTTTTTTGGTAAGGAGTCTGATCCATTTTTCTCTCCAATCAGCTTGAGCAGCACCTGCAACTGCTTATCTCTCCTAGTCTCTTCTCTTATCTCATCAATGGTGACCGATCGCGGTGGCTTCCCAGCTACGATGGAGTTGATATACTTTTCAGCCTCCATACTCTCCCTAAGTTCCTCTAAGAAGGCATCCTTCGTAGGCTCAAGTGGATGTCTCGAAAAAAAGTCTGCCACGTTAGACTCACCAGGTTGAAAATGTTTATTTAGTCGTTCTTGTATCTTTTGGGTCATGAATAAAAGATTATCAGTAGAGCCTCTATTATTTCTAAATCCAGACTGCTCGTCAATAATGAGTTTTTTACTTTCTAAAAAGTTATATAAACGATTTCTAATAACCTTTTGAGCTAGTTTACCAAGACAACTAAGAAGACTTATTCCTCTATAATCAACAGGATCAGTAGAGTAACCAGCCTTCTTTGGAATCATCGTAATCACTGCAATTTTCCAGGTCTCAGGTATTCCGACACTTAAAGAGAGATTTATAAAATCAAGGAGGAGACTAATTGCCTTGAGTGAAAGCTTTTTGAGAAATCTGTTGTGAATGCCATCTTCACCAGGCGAAGAGTCAACTTTTAATTTGTCAATAATGTTCACTAGCTCTAAGAATGACACTTTTGAAAATTGGTCGTCACTGTAATCCAACTTTGACATAAATTCCTCTACAAAGTTGTAGCAATTTGTATCAAAGTCCGTACAATCGCTACCCGACTCAGAAAAGGTCTTACTTAATATTGAAGCAAATAAATTTGCTTTATCTTCATCAGATTCATAAATTCTTCCATCTTGGATTAGTTTCGGAATTCCTGCGCCTTTCTTTTGCGATCTTGCTCTATTTATAATTGCCCAAAAAGTGCTAGAAGAGGCATGGTATGGGCCAAGTTTACCCAGAAAATTCGCCCATCTATCCTCTGTTTATTTTGATTGACTTTTTTTAAACGTTTTAATTTAGCGATAAAATTGTATAAATCGTAACGATAATGTATCAAATATTGTTAAAATGGGAAAATTAATAAATTTAGGTATTTTTAAAGCTTGATTTTTTAATTTAAAAATTATTGATTTAATTAAGTTGGTGACGATGAATTCGATTTATCTGATTGTGAAAATTTAAATATAGATTCTGATGGAGATGAAGATAGCGAAATTACGAGTTCTGACGACGAAACATATTCTCGACCTTTTGAGTTTCAATCGATCACCGAAATTATGCATATGTGTTGCTTTGCTCATTCGATTAAACTGGTAATCAAAAAAAGCTTAAAGACAGTGAACAATTTAAGACAGACGCTTTCAAAATTTACGAAAATTCAAAATGTATGAAAACTTTGATTTTATTTTATATTTTGATTTTTTTTTGTAAGGAGCCAATCTTTTAATTTCCCTCATTGCTAATATTAATAACTTTTAGCTAAATTTAATAAAAACATGGCTATTTAAGTAAAAAGAGCTCTAATTTATCAAAGAAAAGTCTTAACTAATTAAAATAAATCTAATCTAATATAAAAAAACTAATTTAATAGAAAATTATCTAACCTAAATATAAAATTAATTTTAATTGTTTTGAGTTTTTATAAATGTCTTCTTCCATTGACATGTTGTAAGTTGAGCGCAATTAATTTGCCATCATTTAGAGTATTAAAGCAGTAGAAAATTTAATAAATTATTGTAAAATTTATTAAAAAAGCGGAATTATTAGAATTTTGAGATAATCGGTTTTGAGATTAAGAAACTTAATGTCTATCTAGCATTTAATTCTTTTAAGTTGACAAAAATTTTATAAATTAGTATAGAAATAAATTTCAAATTACCCACTTAACTAATTTTGAATAAATCATAAATGATGAGCCTTACAATTGATCATTTTGAATCAGTTATCATTAGTTTTTTCGAAAATAAAGCAATTACCGACAATTAAGAAAATAAAATATTGTAAATTAAAAATTAATTTAAAAAGGCTTCGAGCTAACATTCGAAAAGAGCGCAAACTGCACATTCGAAGTGAAGCTCCTTCTGCCCAGTAAAAAAATAAAACAATAATAAAAACAAACAAACGTATTTAAACTACATCATTAAAAATAAATTCTTTCTTTTTTAAAAAAGAAAAAAGAAAGACAGAAGAAAAGAAAGAAGACAAAAAATTGATAGATTCTAAATAACTATATAAAAGAATCCTGTTCTCATATCAGATCTTAAAAAAGCTAAGAAACAAATATAAACTAATTAGGACAGTACACGCATACGCAATTCGAATTATTGAAAAAAAGGCTCCTACCGGAGTAGAGGTAACCGATACTTTAGCTGTGTTTTCAGACCACGACCCACTATATTCCTTAACAAGGAGCTTATTGAATCTGTTTTTATAAGAGTAACATTTTAGCATATATCTAGCACCCATTTGTAAGAATCTTTCTTTAATAAACAAAATGTTACTAACTGAAAAGAAACTCCTAGTTGGGCTGTCTCATCTTAACTTATAGATACACCTAATAGCTCTGTTTTGAACTGTTTGAACAAGTTTTAAGTTGGTCTTAAAAATACACGCTACGCTAAAGAAAGAGTAATCAAACATGGAACCAATTAAGGCTCTGTAGATACTAGTGAGGGTAGTTTTTTTTAGGTGCCAAGAGCTGTGAGCAAAAATTTTTATTATGTTGAGCCTTTTTAGGGCTCTTACTCTTAAGTTTTGAAATTGCTTATTAAAACATAAGTACTCATCGAAAGTCACTCCTAAAAAGAGAGGATTAGGATTATAAGGTATCAGGTCTCCAGAAAATTTTCACATCAGCTACGCGTGTGCCCTTCTTTGTGATGCGTTGCAACAGTTCAGTAGCAAAACTTTCTAGGCGTTGGTGTGCGTAGATCGAGGGCGACATAATATCTTCCCCCTCTTCTCCGAAGAGAGCATTCTGTTGGGTAAACCGGTTTTTTAGACGGCTCGAAGATCAGTGGGTGCCGGAGCCTTGATTGCTTCTTTGGCCAATCTCTCTGCCTCTCGTTCTTCGGCAATTTGTGCCGCTTCCTGCTTCGATGGCCTTCCAGGTCTCCTTGAACTTTTGATCCCTGAACCCGTTATTGGGGCTTCCGCTGGTTGATCTGGTGCGCCTTGTGAGGAGATGTTTTCAGGCCCTATGTTGTGTTGGGCGGTATTTTTAACAAGTTCTGTTTGCGGTTCAGCCACATCGTGCCCCATATATAATCTGAAACAGGACGAGTTCCTGCTTATACACTTGGACTTGGGATATTGTCGACTGGCCGTGATGAGAGAGCCTTTGATGATCTCTACCGTGAACGGATCCGGGTCCCAAGGTGACATGTCTTTGCGAATTCCCGTTCGTTTGAATAAGACCTTGTCGCCTTTGCGAATGGGACAGTCCTTCGCTTTCATCGCTTGGTCAAATTGCTTTTTCATGCGCTCAACGTACTCTCTGTGGTGTTCTCTCGCCTTTTGGTGAAAAGATGATTGGTACATGAAAAACCTCTCTCTTTGTCGAACAGGCAAACCTGACGTACCTACCCGCCCAAACATGAGTTGGTTAGGTGCTATACCTGTTGCAGAATGCGGTGTGTCATGGAATGCTGCAAGAAACTCATTTAGCGCTATGTCAGGTTTTCTTCTTTCCAGTTTTGCTGTTTTGTGTACTTGGTTTCGGCTGTGGCGTTTGCTCTTGGCCAGGAGGGTGTGACTTTGCGATGCTTGAAACCGTATTTTATAGCAAATTTCTCAAATTCGTGAGATTGAAATGGAGATCCGTTGTCGGTCTTGTACTGCTTTGGATGACCCATGGTACTGAACAGCTGGGCGAGGATTGGTCTTACGTGCTCAAATGCTACGCTTTGTATTCTTGTGACGCTAACCCATTTACTGTAGTCGCAGCTGTTCACGAACCAATATTGTCTGTCTGGCATTGGCCCAAAGAGGTCAGGAGACACATCTTGCCACGGACCTTCGGGCAATTCTGTTGGTCGCAATGGCTCATAGCTTCTTTTGGTATCAAGAGCTTGACATGCTGGACATTCACGCACCTTTCGCTCGACTTGTGCGTCAATTCCGGGGTACCAAACTCTTGATCTTATTAGGCTCTTTGTTTTCACAATTCCCTGGTGACCAATGTGGGCTAAATTTGCTATTCTTTCTCTCAAACTCACAGGGATCACCACGTTCTGGCCTCGCAGAAGAATGCCATCTTAAGTCGAGTTTAGCTCATGAAATATTAGTTTGTAGCTGCTGAGGTTTTTTGGTAAGGAGTCTGATCCATTTTTCTCTCCAATCAGCTTGAGCAGCACCTGCAACTGCTTATCTCTCCTAGTCTCTTCTCTTATCTCATCAATGGTGACCGATCGCGGTGGCTTCCCAGCTACGATGGAGTTGATATACTTTTCAGCCTCCATACTCTCCCTAAGTTCCTCTAAGAAGGCATCCTTCGTAGGCTTAAGTGGATGTCTCGAAAAAAAGTCTGCCACGTTAGACTCACCAGGTTGAAAATGTTTATTTAGTCGTTCTTGTATCTTTTGGGTCATGAATAAAAGATTATCAGTAGAGCCTCTATTATTTCTAAATCCAGACTGCTCGTCAATAATGAGTTTTTTACTTTCTAAAAAGTTATATAAACGATTTCTAATAACCTTTTGAGCTAGTTTACCAAGACAACTAAGAAGACTTATTCCTCTATAATCAACAGGATCAGTAGAGTAACCAGCCTTCTTTGGAATCATCGTAATCACTGCAATTTTCCAGGTCTCAGGTATTCCGACACTTAAAGAGAGATTTATAAAATCAAGGAGGAGACTAATTGCCTTGAGTGAAAGCTTTTTGAGAAATCTGTTGTGAATGCCATCTTCACCAGGCGAAGAGTCAACTTTTAATTTGTCAATAATGTTCACTAGCTCTAAGAATGACACTTTTGAAAATTGGTCGTCACTGTAATCCAACTTTGACATAAATTCCTCTACAAAGTTGTAGCAATTTGTATCAAAGTCCGTACAATCGCTACCCGACTCAGAAAAGGTCTTACTTAATATTGAAGCAAATAAATTTGCTTTATCTTCATCAGATTCATAAATTCTTCCATCTTGGATTAGTTTCGGAATTCCTGCGCCTTTCTTTTGCGATCTTGCTCTATTTATAATTGCCCAAAAAGTGCTAGAAGAGGCATGGTATGGGCCAAGTTTACCCAGAAAATTCGCCCATCTATCCTCTGTTTATTTTTTAATCGAAACCCTAATTTGATGAGTGAGCTTGTTAAACTCACAATTTAAAGCTTTTAGCTCTTCACTATTTTTTTCAACTTTTTTTTCCTTTTCCTTATCTTTCGGCGCAATTTGATTAAGTCGACTATTGATCTAGGGTAGGTTTTAAGCGTAGTGGCAGCAAAATTTGGTATCGCACTATTAGCCGAAGCTTTGATTAAGTTAGAAAAAACTTCGTCGAAACTTTTAATGTCATTCAGATTTTCATTTTTGATTTCAGTTATCATTCCGTCTAATGTGCTTCCAAAAAGACCCCAGTCAGCCTTGGTAAAATTGAACCGTGGTTCAGCTTCAGTCAGGTCTAGTCAAAAGTCTTTGTTGAATCCAACAGTCTTTGTCTGAAGTCTTTGTATAATCGAAAATAAAATATTTATATTGTTTTTAGTCTCAGCATTTTCTTTCAGACAATTGAGACTAAATTCTCCAATTTATAATTCAGAACATCTGAATTAAATCAGATAAAAAATTGATGATAGGAACATTTATCGAATTCAACGATTCATGGTCTATCTAAATAAAAATTAATGATAAATTTATCCTTTCGTCGTGTTGACTTGTCAAAAAGATCAATTAAAATTTTTGCTATTTATTTATTATGAAATATTTAAAATTACATTTAAAAATAATTTTTAATAATTTAAAATATAATTTAACAAATAAAAAAATGAAAATTTATTTATTCAAAACTTATACAAAGAATAATTTATTCTAAGAATAATTTTAACTTAATTTTAATTTATTTTTATTTTAATTTTTTTTTATTTAAATTTTTTTAATTTTAATTTTTTTAATTTTAAGAGTCATTTATTTAGAAATTGTATAAGTTTTGAATAAATAAATTTTCATATTTTTATCTGTTAAATCATATTTTAAATTATTAAAAAACTCATTGTTTAACTATGAATAAATTTTTATTCTTAAAAATGATCACTTTTAACAAACTTGTCTAAAATTTAAATAAATTATTTAATAAAATGATTTATTAAAAAAAGGCATAAATAAAAGGTCAATATAAAAATATTTTTATAAACTAAATGAACTGACTGAATTGTTTGTATTTTACTTTGATTTGTTTCTTAGAGAATAACGAGTTATTTGATATACTTTCCATTTATCCATTTCAAAATCGTCGCTAAATTTGAAAAGTTTTCTGTCGGCTACACTAAAAGATTTTAAAAGTGCTTCTATTTCTGAATTTAAAATTGGAAAAACACTTTTTGAAATGCCTTCTGAATAGATTATTGCTTGCTTTTTATGTTCCGTTCCTCTTAGAGTAAGTCCTTTTTTTAGATTTTTGATAAAACTTTGATTTTCATTGCTTCCAAGCTGCATATAAAGCATCAAATATGGATTTTTTTTATTTAAATCATAAAATAAATTAGAACTTAAACCGAGACATGCTGATACAATATCTACTAATGGTGGATTTTCATAAAGTTTCACTTGAATCATTATAGCTGATACTGATTGAAAGTCATTTTCATTGATTGACACTGGAATTATAAGATCAAATACATTCTGATTTTTAATACAATGAATGGCTGCACATCTTTTCAATGAATCTACTAAGCTTATATTTTTCATTGATGCTTCTGGTTTTGTGAAATGATTAAAATTAATAAAAGCGTTTAATAAAATTTTTGGATTTGAAATTTGGCTACATATTATCTTTATGCTGCATAATTCATTGGAACTTGTACACTGCCAATTATTTGTTTCACTACCACAATTATCATTGCATTTTCCATATAAAGTCTGAATAAAAATACCTACTTTGACACTATTGATATATTTAATAGATGATTGAGACGTTCCAGAGTTCAGAAAGGCTTTGTCGATCGCTCTAAGCAAAATTAATTTGGCAATAATTTCACCTTTGTCTCCTGTTGATATTAAACTACTTTCTGTCAATTTGATCAAAGTATTTAGAATAAATGGACAATTTTGGTCCATTATAATGGCACTTGCAGCGGCTAAAATAGGCTCAGATGGATAATCTATTTCAAATAGGTTATTTTTAACATCCAAATATGTGCAAACTGCCATATTGGTAGCGACTAATTGTTGACTTTTTGTTATTTGTTTTGGCTTTATTATGCCTAATCTACTGCTCAAAACAGCCAAACAATCATTGTCGTTTAAAGTTTCGGCCAAACGATTTCCACTCATTAGTTTGTCAGAGGCCAAATCAAATAAATCATTATTTGAAATAGATTTATACAAATTGCTGTGTGAATTATTTTTGGTATATATCCATGAGCCCCATAATGGCCGACCAAACATACAGGCATTTTCAAACAAAATTGAGTCTTTGATGTTTTTAATTTTTTCGTAATTTCGATCAATGAACACATCCCAATTGGGCAATAAATAAATTGGTTCAAATACTTTAAGCTTTTTTTCACTTATTCTTTTAGACGGATCGTGATAGCTTACAGGCATGAAATCAGTCAACTGCGAAAACGTATCCAGAAAAAGAACAAAAACACTTCCTTTAAGATTCGAAGTCAAACTTCTGAGAATGAAATAGTTATCGGGAAATAATGATGATGCCTCGTCAAAAACAAACACTAATGGTGCTTTTTTTCATAAACAGGTATTGATACTTTCTTGATATCTTCAATATTCTGATAAATTGATATTTTTTCACCAAGACCATCTGGATTTCCATATGAATCAAAGAATTCTCTGCAGCTATAGTTCTCTTTTTTCTCATTTAAAATGTCAATGAAAGTTTTAAAATAACATTTGAAATTTGTTTCAACATTATCTTTTTTAGCAAAACATCTGCCAGAGCACTTCTTCTCGGATACCCATTACTTTTTAAGTCTAGAAGACAGCAGTAAACAACGAAAAATCCTTCGTCAACAAGTCCGAAACATGCTCTTGATTTTCCGAATCCACTGGATTGAAAAAGCATAGCAAATGGCCCATAAAAAATCAACTCATTATAACTTTCAATGTATTTTCTTATTTGATTGCTTAAAAACTTTCGTGAGCTAATTCCTATACAAGAATTTTCTAACAAATTAGTAGTAAATGATTCAGCTATCAATTGTTTAATTTCAGAATTTTGAGAAGTTTTTGAAGTGGCTTCATCTTTATTCGATGATTTGGATTGCAACCATTCTTTCATTTTTGAATAATCTAAATTTAAATAAAAAGTAAATTATTTTTTCAATAAAATTAAGCATATTTTTTGGCGTATTTTAAAAAATTATCCACTCTACTTTTATATGATAGTTGAGCTCTAAAAAAATTTCTATTTGTTTCACTTCTAAAATCATTTTTATTTACTTATCTTTTTGTATACTTAATTTTGTAATCAAAAATTTTTTTGACCTTAAAATAATTCAATGCTAGATAAACTAATTTAGTCTCTTAATTGTTTAGTTCTAAAAAAGAAATTATTAAATCCAAATAGAAATATAAGATTTTTAGGACCGCATCGAAGAATGAACTTTTGTTATATCATTCTTAGGATAATTGTGAATCAAATATGAAAGGAAAGAGCTACTCGAAATTGTGAGTTAAAATGAAAACTGTATGATTAATTTAAGATAAACGACTGGGAGATGCCAAAACATTGCAGCATTCGTCAAGGTTCGTTTTTATCTGTTTAAAACAAATAAGTTTAGTAAATAATTTAATAATATTTAATAATATTATTTAATGAAGTTATTGAAGTAATATTTTAAAATTTTTAGATAAAATGTTCCAAATCATAAATCATAGTCTCAGACATTATAATTTTTTTATGATTGAAATTAAAATCCAGATTTAAGTTTATAAACAAAATTTTCCCTTGAATTGTAAATATAATTACCAGCTTTTTATTTAAAACAAAAATAATTAAATTGATACAATCTGACAGAGGTTATAGACTAAAAAATTAATATTTTTGACTATAGTTGATGATTTGGCGCACTTAAACAAAAAATAATATTGATTCTAATTGCCTATTTAAAAAAGCAAATCATTTTTTGATAATATTTAAAAAAAAAAAAGGATTTATTATATAGTCAGACAAAATTATCCACTCTACTTTTATATGATAGTTGAGCTCTAAAATTATTTTTTTTCAAAAAACAATATTTTATTTTCTTTATTGTCGGTAATTGCTTTATTTTCGAAAAAACTAATGATAACTGATTCAAAATGATCAATTGTAAGGCTCATCATTTATGATTTATTCAAAATTAGTTAAGTGGGTAATTTGAAATTTATTTCTATACTAATTTATAAAATTTTTGTCAACTTAAAAGAATTAAATGCTAGATAGACATTAAGTTTCTTAATCTCAAAACCGATTATCTCAAAATTCTAATAATTCCGCTTTCTTAATAAATTTTACAATAATTTATTAAATTTTCTACTGCTTTAATACTCTAAATGATGGCAAATTAATTGCGCTCAACTTACAACATGTCAATGGAAGAAGACATTTATAAAAACTCAAAACAATTAAAATTAATTTTCAATTTAGGTTAGATAATTTTCTATTAAATTAGTTTTTTTATATTAGATTAGATTTATTTTAATTAGTTAAGACTTTTCTTTGATAAATTAGAGCTCTTTTTACTTAAATAGCCATGTTTTTATTAAATTTAGCTAAAAGTTATTAATATTAGCAATGAGGGAAATTAAATGATAGGCTCCTTACAAAAAAAAAAAATCAAAATATAAAATAAAATTAAAGTTAATAAAATGAGATAAAAAAAAATCAAAATAAAGGAAATAAGCTAAAAAAAATGAAAGTTAAGAAAACATAGATTGTTACATGTAGCACATGTTTACATAGTTCAGGTTTCAGGAAAAAAGGAGGAAATAGAAAGGTAGCATATTACGTGGATAATTACGTTTTCAAAATGAGTGAAGTGGGTAATTTGAAATTTATCTCTTAACCTTCTAGGTTTAAAAATTAAGAACATTTTTTAAAATGAATTTTAAAAATTTTGATCCACTTTTAAACAATAGTCTTCATAAAATTTCTTTTTTATTATTTCTTCGTTAAAATAAAATTAATTTACCTTCATGATTTGAAAATAACATTAACAAGGAATATTCGTGACAAAATATTTCTATTACTTTCTTGCTTTCAAAATATTTATGACCTGTTTTGACTTTGAAAGAGTCATTTTCAACTAAAAAAAATTAATTGAGTTTATTGAAAAATTTTAGAATATTTTAAAATTACAATTAATGATTTTTTCATTTTCATATTCATTATATTTTATGTAAACCATACTATCACAACTGATCAATCCTTCAATTCCATTCACAAATAATGAGCTTAAAAGAATTTGACTTTCCATTGTTTTAGTACAATAATTAATTATTTCTTAAAATCAACAAGGTTTTTAAAATCAATTTTGAATTTTAAATTTTAAGCGCATTTCCAAAAAAATTAAATATTTTTTACTAAAATATTGTTTCAAAACAAACTTCCTTAATGCATAGATTTTTTCTTATTTTTTGAGTGTCTTTAGTTCATAAGAATTTTTTTGATCCTTTTCAAAAATCATCAATTACTAGTCCATATTTTTTACACTACTATTGATGATGTCATGCCGATAATTTGTTGTAAGCCTTTTAAAAACGCTGACTTGAAGATAATTTCAAGTTTTGAATGTCCAGTTTATAAGACTATTGAATATCCTTGTGTTCTAAGTAAAAAGATATTAAGTTTTTGAGAAACACTAGTGTCATTCGGAAGTCATTACGATCTTTTAAATGAATATTATAGATACATGGCTCATCTTTTTTAATAAATAAAAAATTGCTAATAATCATTTATAAATTTGTTTAAATTTATTTATGAATCCAAGTCTTGACTTGTGACTTTTAAACAACTCTGTAATTAACATCATAAATTCGTTCAATTTGGAGTCGTAATATAAGATATTTTCAGACCTTTGCCTACATATTTAATTCCCGTCTTTTTTTATTATTTATTTACTAGACTTGTTTTTAAGTCATCAAGTGAATTTTTGTTCATAATACTTTTGATATTCTGAATTCAATTAAATTTAAATTTTTCATATTGATTAGTTTTTACAAATTCAAGTTTATATAATAAATTATTAATAAAATTTCGTTTTATTTTTTACTTTTATTTCTCTTTTTTTTATTTCACTATCGGAAAACTTAAATTTCTAAAATTAATCAAAATGGTGAATAAAAATTATAAGCTTATTTTAAAGGAACATTTATCGAATTCAACGATTCATGGTCTATCTAAAATATTTCAAATTTTTTTAAAACATGAAACCAAATTCTAAATTTTGCCAGTTTTTCCGTCTGTTGCAATTTGATTATTGATTTTATATTATTTATTACAATTTGATTATTCATTTGATTATTTATTAAAATCGAGCCATTTCATAACAATTTAAAAATAATTTGAAAAAATAAAAGGCGATTGATTTTTGCCATGAAATGTTCAATTATTAAAAATTAATTCAATGATAATAATATTTAAAAAAATATTGTATTTTAAAAGCATTAAAAAAATTTCCAACAATTTATTGTTTTGTTGGAAAAAAAAAATTGTCACTGAATTATTGCTAGAAATTTTCTTTATTTAAAAAAAAAGCATCAAACCAAATTAAAATTTTATCAGATTTTCAATTAACATGTTTTTAAAATAAAAAAAACAGTCAAAAATAAAATTTAAATACTATCGGAAAATTTATATTTCTAAAATTAATCAAAATGGTGAATAAAAATTATAAGCTTATTTTAAAGGAACATTTATCGAATTCAACGATTCATGGTCTATCTAAAATAAACAAATCTTCAACGATTTTTACCAGAGTGATGTGGATAATATTTTTTCTTACTGCCATAGCATTTTGCTCATTCATGTTCATCAAAAATATTTCAAATTTTTTAAAATATGAAACAACAACTAAAATAGAAACCAAATTCGAAATTTCGCCAGTTTTTCCGTCTGTTACAATTTGTAACGTGAATTTTTTTACATCAGATTATGCAATAGAATTTTTTTCCAACAGAAGCAACATTTATTCCAATCCATTAAATAAGCATCAGCTTTCAATTAACGAAATTTATTCGAATCCAGAATACATCAAGAATATAGACAAGTTTGGAGATGTCTTTGATAAGCTATTTATTTCATGCTTATTTAATTCAATATCCTGTGATGATAAATCATTTTGGAAATTTTATCATAGTAATTTATTTGGAAATTGCTTTCAATTCAACACTGACAGCAAAGATCTTTTAACAAATTCGATACCAGGGTTTTCAAATGGCCTGCAGATTGCTTTAAATGTGAGTGTTCCTAGGGAATTGAGTCATCTCAATCATAGAAGAGGAGCTGTTGTTTTTATTCATAATCAGACAGAAATGCCAAATAATTTTTTAATGGCACCAGTCGGCTTCGAAACATTTATTTCAGTTTCGCGAGTATTCATAAAAAAAATCAAAAAACCATATAGTGACTGCGATGGTAACACCGAAGACCCTGATGCATTTGATTCAGAAATTTTTAAATTCATCCATTCTAAGGGATTTAAGTATAACCAAAAATTTTGCATGTCAGTGTGTTTGCAGAAATTTTTATTAGAAAAATGTAACTGCTTGTCTTCTTTTTATCCTTTAATAGAAGAAAATGTTCAGGTTTGTAGTAATTTTATTGATTTGATTAAATGTGCTCGCAGCAAAAGGCATGAATTTTCATCTAACCCGGGGGTTTCTGGTTCTTGTTTGGCTATGTGTCCATTGGAGTGCGAAAGTTCAAGATTAGAAAAAACTTATTCCATTGTTGACTTTTTAAACGAAGAATGGGAAGAAGTGATACAGCACTTTATTAATGAAACAGGATTTGAAGATAGAAAAATAAAAGATGAGCTTTTGTCAATAAACATATTTTATGAGAATTTAGATTATACTTTAATAAGTGAAAGAGAAAGTTTTAATTTAATTTCACTTATTTCAAATTTAGGAGGAATAGCTGGATTGTTTTTAGGCGCGAGTTTTTTAAGTCTTTTAGAATTTATTGAATTGTTGGTAAATTTGATTATTTTATTGACAAAAAAGCTAAATAAAGGAGACAAAATAACAGAAATTAAAAATAAAAATTTTAGCTGATTTTTTTAATTATGATCGGAATTTTTCTTTTTTAAATTGTTTTTCTAGCTTTAATTCGTAAAAACTTCAAATATTTCTACTCAATTTAAATTAACTTATTTAAGTCTAGAATTTTTCAGATAATATTTGCATTCCTAAACGGTATTTCCTAAGCTTGTTATAAGATTTGGAAATCCAATTTAGTTTTCTTCTTTTTTGAAATTAACAAAATTGGTTTGAAATAAAAAATCCTATTTTAAAACAATTTTTTTATTTCATACAAAACTTTAACGTGCAAAAAGCCGTAAAGGAAAAATAAGAATGAATGAATAATTTATCTCATTTATCAAATATATGTCTGTCTGTCGTTTGTAGTCAAGATCTAGTAAAAAAATGAAGAGAAATATCAAAAGTGATTGATAAGGGAAAAGAAGAGGAATTTTTCTTTACTCGAACCTTTTAAATTCATATTTTAAGTTAAAATTTTTAAAATAGTATGGTATAGATGCAGAAAAGAATTTTTTTCAATTTTGGAAAGAGTGCTTTGGAATAGGCTTAGAATTTTTCTATTGCCAAAAATCATCATTCTTCCAAAATTTCTCTTTGCAATCTGTAATTACTCTTGTGAAATAAAAATACTTTTTTTGTCTAGAAATACTTTATAATAACGGAAAAACTTTTTTTTTTAAATAAAATTAAGTAATAGGAAAAGAAATTTTAAATTGGATTCCAAGCTCCAGATTTGAGCGTCCTTTTTTAGGTTACAAGTACAAGTGCTTAGTTCGCATTGATCATTGTTTAATTCTACTCTTAGTATCTTGCTATTTAAATAAGAATATAAATCAAAAGATAATTAATAATAGTAGCAGATGGCAGAATTCGCCAAACATTAGATCAGTATTTTCCGAATAAGCCACCAAATAAATTTCAAATTCGCTTAAGCAGATAAACTCTTATCTTCAACCGATGATTCATTCAATGTCTCTTCGAGATCAATCATATTAAAAAAATTATTTCATATTCAAGAAGTAATTTTGTTCCTAAAAAGTACATTTAGTTCAATTAGTATTTAAACATTTGATTTTCAGTTAAAAATTAAAATAAATTTATGGTCAATTTTATTTTATAATTATAATTTATAATTAATTTATAATTAATTTTATAATTAAAAATTTTATTATTTTTAATTTCATTTTTTTATTTGTTTAATTATATTTTTCTTTTTATGAATGTAACTTTAAATATTTCATAATAAATAAATAGCAAAAATTTTAATCTATCTTTTTTGACAAATCAACACGATAAAAAGTCTAATTACTTCTTTTTTAATATTAAATATCTAATTTTGTCAATGTAATGAGTTTGTTCACTTACATCATTGCTAGTTATCAATTTAACCCTTCCTTTTGAAACCTTTCATCAAGGGTTAATTGAAGTTTATTATCAAATTTTGATTATTATGCTCAAAAATTATTTGAAAGAAAAATAACTATTTGATAAATAATTAAATGCAGAAATATTTTCATGTGTAGCAAACCATGTAATACCGTACCCAAGTCTTGTGCATAATCGTATACATTTTGGAATTCTAAGCTATAATTTATGAAGCTTCTTTTTCTCTTCCATGATATTAGTATCAACATAAGCTTCCTTCATTTTTAGAGTTCGTTAAATCACAATAGCAAATTTATTTTATCATCTTTATCATCTCTATAAATATTATTAATAAAGAAGTCATCATCGGTATAAATTATCTAGTCAGTTCCAGATCCATAATGTTAATGTCTTTTCTAAAGATTCATTTACGAATCACTAAATTTCCATAAAAACCAAAAAAAATTTTCCCAAAAATATTTTTTACTAAAAATTTAACTTTAAAAAAAAAGGATTTATATTTTAATAAAGTCAAATCATGAGCTAGACTTGATTCTTGATTACTCTAAATTAAATTTACTGCTTATAAAAACATTTTATTTACATAAAATAATTTTTGAATTTTTGAAATTTTATTAATATTCCATATATGTCCTTACTTTTCAAGTCTAACATTGGTTACCCCGTAAGGGTGTTAAAATATTAATTTAAGACAATGGCATGAGAGATTTATTTTAATTGAATTTTTAAAAAGGGAATAGACTTAAGTTAAATTTTGGTGAAAATGACTAACTAAAAGAGAGCCGCCAGATAATTTGTGGATTTATTTTCGATAATTAGAAAATAAATCTGTCCAAATAGAATATTTTAATTTAAAATTTTCTATTTTGAAATATTTTTTTAAAATATCACAATGAGACTGTCAATTAAAACCACTTTGGTTGTCAACTTAACATTAGTTAGTTGGAAATAATCATTCTAAAACACAAATGTAAAGTATTTTGGGGAAATTAATTTTTATTCAGAAAAATTTTTAAAATTTGGTAAAGAAAATAAATTTTCAATTTAAATGAATAGATTTTATTAAATTTAAATATTTTCTAAAAAACAAGCAAAAATATTCACAATTTAACACAATTATTGAAAATTATTCTAAATTTAATTATTCAAGTTTTTTTTTGAATTAATAAAATTTATTCTTCAAAAAAATTTAAACACTTGACTCTGGTTTCAAAATTTTACTCTAGACCTTATGATTTAAATGAAATTCGATTTCTATTTAAAATTGAAAAAAAAACTAAAAAAAATTTTTTTCTAAACAAAGTATTAAAAAAATATTGAATAATCATATCAAAAGAATAAATGAATATATATCCAAATGAAGATATAATTTCAAAAAGGAACAAAAAAGCACTATATGTTTGCTTTTGTTTTGCAGGATTCATTCTATTATAGTTCACAAAAGCTATCCATATAATATTTGGAATTAAAACAACAACAAAAATTACAGTTGTTCCGATTACAGTTGAAACAAATATTAGCTCATGATGCAATTTTTTTGAAACTTTTCTTTTCGATTCTTTAATTTTAAAGATAAGTACTAAATTCATAATAAACATCAAACAAAACGGAATGAGAGTTCTTGTCATAACTGCTAGTATATCGCGAACTAGAAATATCACTGTTGGTGCTGTACAAAATCTGGTTGTAATCGTTTCATTTGAAAACGATGAAATACTTTTTATTTCGATTAAATAAAACCAAAAATTTGGTGAATTTATCAACACTATCAAAAATAAAATGAATAAAAGAG
Organism: Brachionus manjavacas; assembly: GCA_019054805.1. Taxonomy (NCBI): domain Eukaryota; kingdom Metazoa; phylum Rotifera; class Eurotatoria; order Ploima; family Brachionidae; genus Brachionus; species Brachionus manjavacas. Next base: position 5,629,108 of record JAHQIY010000003.1, on the reverse strand, counting down.
TTAAAAAAAATTTTTTTCTATTTATTTTGTATTTGTTTGGAAAAAGTATATAAAAAAATCGATCAGCAACAATTGTCACATTTAACCATGAATGTGAATGATATAAACATCGAAGGACATACAAGTAAATAATGCAGCTTGATTTCGAAATTAATTTGATATTTATTCCAGAGATGTAAAATGGAATCGTAGTCACCAAAACAAAGATTAGAATACAAATGTTTAATATACAATTGATAGAATAGTAAAACTTCATTGCTGTATTTTTAAATTTTCCACAATTAAAAATAAACAATTCGACCAGGTTGAGGACAATTCCAATTGGGATTAAAATAAAAGCGTAAAACAAAACAAATTTGTCTACTACTTGCATAACCCAAGCTATGTAATCATAGTTTTCCATTGATTGATAAGCAATTGAGGAATCATTCATTTTTAAACCTCGACTAAAATTATTAGATATGCCATCAATATTGTAAAATCTTAAGATAATTTGAGAATTTTTGATAACTAAAAATGAGAAAAAAAATAATTAAAAAAAATCAAAGTCGGAAACACTCAAAATATTTAGATAATATTCAATCTTCAATTTAAACTTGGAACTGAGTAATTATTCTAAAAACCAACTGTGGAATGTTTGGCATGCTAATGCTTAATTTTTTTAGCAGATGTTTACTCTTATCAAAAATTTTTTAAGTACATTCTTTAAAGTTTTAACCGGAAAATAATAAAATTATTCGTGTTGGAATAATCAAAAACTATAAAGCAATTCTTTTAAATTAAATGCGTTTTTTCTTTTAATTTTTATAAAAGTTTATTCTTTTGATTAAATAGATAATTTAGCCGACATGTTTTTATCTTTTTGAATTTTTTTAAAATACGCAGTTTTTATTAATAAACCCAAAGTTTAATAAAAACAAATACTTATTTATGATCATTTATTATTATTAGACTGAGTTGAAAAATTTTTGTTTTTTTATACAATAATAAATGAATCAAATATTGTTCTTAATCGAACGAATAGCTTAAAGTCACATTGTATGTAAAATTCAAGAAAATTTCTGTCTTGTGAACGATGACTCTGTGGAATTTGCGGCGTTGGTGTGTGGTCAAATTTGAAAAAAAACAGAACATTATTTTTTTGTTTTTTTTATTTACTTCTGTTAAAACCAAATAAATTTTAAAAAGTCTTTAATTTTATTTCAAATTCAAAGAAATAATTATTTTTAATTAAAACTCTTACAACAGTCCAAGTCTCGTAATCTTGTTACTGGCAATCAATGCTGATTAGATAACTTCAAAATTTTTTAGCTATTTTTTGATATTTTTAATTTAAGTAAAGAAAGGTGTATAAACTAAGAATAATATAACTGATCCATTTAAATATGGATTAATGGATCGAGCGCTAAAGGGGTCAATTGTCTTTTTTTTTTCTTTTATAAAAAAGTAAACAAAATTAAGAATATCATTATAAAAATGTTACATCATAATAAAGTTTCTTAGCTGAGATATTTATTGGGATAAATCTAAGGGGTTTAGGGGTTTAGGTTTAGGTTTATATTTTGGGTTGAAATTGGTGAGTTTAAGGCAAAATAGGGTGAAACCCCATTAACTCTATAGATATCCCGACTAAGAAACTTTATCATTGAATGATCTTTTTTAAATAGCATTTTTTATTTTTTTCTTAAAAAAAGAAGAAATAGTAAGGCAGAAATTACACAATGAAGTTGGTGTTCAATATATCTTGATTCGAAACCTTTTTTGTATTCCTCCACTAGTGTGACAACCAATGGAAAAGAATGACTCAGTCCTGTCCCAGCATATCTCTCACTCAACTCAAAAAGTCGATTCGAGATTGTCAGTAATTTAAGTTAATCAAAAACCTCATGATTGACGATGTTGGAGGGAGTATCCTAAAGATAAATCTGACTGCTGTATTCTGAATTGTTTATTTTTGATATTATTTTCTGAAAATGAATTCAAACAGGGAAAAGAATAGTCTAAAGTTGAACCATTATATTAAAATTTAACTTAGAATCAAAATTAATACAAAGAAACTTGATTTCTTTTTGGCCCACTATTCTGTTTCCATATATTTTTAAGCTAAGATGATCACTCTTTCTTGTACTTAGTAAAGACAACTCAACACGACTTTTAAATTGATATCTTCATTTTCCATTTAATAAGTCATTGTTCTAGTTCGTTGGTGTATTTATTTATCTTATTTTCTAGGTTCCCTTTTTTGTTATAAATGAAGAATGTTACTAGATCATCTGAGAGTATCAATTTTTTGTTTTGTTTCTATTGGGGATGTCATTGATATATATATACTAAATAAAAGAGGACTAATTACTGAGCCTTGAGGGACACCTGTAGTTATTTGGTAATCTTCGCTCAGGCGATCATTCACATTTACCTTAAATGTCTTAGAGTCTAAAAAGAATCTAATCCAGTTAACCAAGTAATGAGGTGGATTCATTTTAATCAATTTAAAAAGTAAACCTTCATGCCAAACCCTATCAAAGGCTTTAAAAATATCAAAAAACAGGCCACAAACTCTGTTTTTTCTATTAAATGATTCCACAATTTTTTGAATTAAAAAGGAAAGATTATCTGATGTTCGCTGGTGTTTCCTAAATCCAGATTGTTCCTGGATAAGAAGTGAATTTTGTTCCAAAAAATTGCATAATCTATCTTGAATAGACTATTCGTTCCAGTTATTTTCCTAAACAACTCGTTATACTAATTGGTCTATAATTTAAAGAATCTTGTGAAGTATAGGCCTTTTTTGAATCATAGTGATGTTTAAAGTTTTCCACGCTTTCGGAACACTACCTTCTCGAAGAGATAAATTGAAAAGTTCTATGATTTCTATTTATGAGTTTTAAGGTTAGTTTTTTGACATTAAGTTATGGATTTTGTCAGGTCCTGATTTCGCTTCATTTTTAAAGAATTCAGAGTTGGAATAATTTAAATCGACATTTTTCTCAGTATCAATTAAATCAGAATTAGGACTAAATATTGAAGATAAGAGTACTAAATTTTCTTATTATTTTCCAAAAAGGTATACTTTTTAGTGGGCTTTTTCCCATCTTCGCAATAAAATCAGACCAATTTGAATTACAGAGTTTTTTTAAAGAGGCCTTTGACCATTGTTTCAAATTTAAGGTGATTAAATTTTTGCTTAATTTTTTGACAGCGAGATTTCTGGAAATTTCTTCTAACTTTCCTGCGTTTTTTTTTTCAGATTAACAATCTTCGGGGAAAGACTGGTTTTGTGAATTTTCTGAGAACGGTAAAGAATGTTTTTTTGTGAAGCAGAAATGTTTTTTCTTGTAATTTTATTATTTAGTTGATCTATTGTGAGAGAACTTTCAGTGATATTAACTATTTGAAAAATTTTAATCCATGAATGGCTTAATAATTACCAGTTTGCTTTCTTATAGTTAAACTTTTAAGCTGTTGATTTATTTTCTAATTGATAGATGTTTCGATTGGGAAATGGTCAATAGTCATATCTTGACTATTTAAGACATTAAAGTCGATAATTTTGTCAATTAAAGAAACTAAAAAAAGGTCATGAACTTTATAGTAATTCTTATTAGAAATATTAAAAGTAGGACCCTTATCATTGATTACTAAAAAGTCTAGCTCATTGATTATTCTTTCTAAAATTATACCCTTCGCAGCCTATTTGCTATGTTCTAGCGTTTAGGTCACCACCTAAAATTTAGTTTTTACATTTTTTACTAACTGTTTTATAAAGCTCAAAGTTCAGAAGCACATTGAGTGGATTATAAAGACTAAATACAAATAATTCATTATTCTTTCCTAAATTAAGTTTAATATAAAGGAGTTCGGAATTGAATTTCTCATTAGAAAAATCTTGAATAAATTCAATTCTTTCTTTAATTAAAAAAGCTTGTCCTCCTCCTTAAAATCCTCCTCGGTGATAAATTAACCTTTAAAAAAACTTTTTACATTATTGGTTAACTCTCATTTAAAGCAGACATTAAAAGACTATGTTCATTTATTCCCTACTTGAGAGAGTAAATGGGCTTAAAATGGAGATGAAGCGGTATCTTTACCTCGGTGATGGTGTCTCTGACTCTATTGAACTGTGTTTGAACAACATAAGATTTAAAAACTATAGAATTTTTTTAAACCAACTTATTGAACCTAAGTGAAACTCACCTTTCTTGGTTAACTAAATTTTATTGAATTCAAATTCTTTTTTCTTTCTATTTTTATTTCTTTCTTTACTACTTATTTTATCTATTTGTATATCTGCATCGAGCATTAGCTCTTTCAGAACTTAATTGATTTTTTTTAAATTATTTAAACTCTTAGATTTTTTTTTTATTTCTACTTTACTTCTCCTGAAGAAGGTTAATTATAAATAAATAAAGAAACATAATTTGTTAAGCCTCATTTTGAAAATTGGGCTACATATTTTAGAAAAGTTAGCAACAGTATTTAAGGGGTTTCATGTGTGAGTTAAGAGATTTAAAATATGAAGATCGTTTATTGAAACTAAATCTCACCACTCTTAAATAGAGCAGAGTAAGAGGTGATTTAATTTAACAATTTAAAATAGTGAGAAACCAAGATAAAGTTCAAAGGCATCATTCTCTATATCATTTATCTTGTCAGTATGGTACCAGAAGTCATAATTATGGGTTTGAAAAAACAATTAGTTCGAAACTGCAGTCAAAGATCAAACTTTTTTACAAACCGAATTGCAAATGTTAGGAATATTTTACCAAGAGATGTTGTTGAACAAGAAACAATTAATGGTCTTTAAAATAAACTTGACAGCTTTTTTAAAAAAAATAAAATCGATTTTAAAAGCTACTATAGAGGATGACTTTTAGTCATTCCTAATTATTATTATTATTATTATTATTAAATATTTGAAGGATTTTTAATTAGTTTTGAAAACTAAAAATAATAAATTAATTAAAAGGTTAAAAGTTTGAGTCGAAATTAGTTTTTAAATTAATAAAAATATCATTCGAAGCAGAAACGTCCACAACAAGATGAGCTTTTTGTAGTCTTTTTTATTAATTAATTAAAAAACACTGAAAACTCTAAATAAATAAATTGTAACTATTTTTCAGTAAATGAAGTTCCAAACATCTTGTTTATAAATGAAACTGGTAATAAAATATCAAATTTTGTCAAATAGTAGCTTGTATCACCATTTAAAATTGAAAATTCGTCCTTTTAATTTGTTTTTTAAATAAAAGAAAAATATTTTAATAATTTTACTTTCATAGTACTGATGGTCATACGTAAGGTAAAATCAATATCTTTGTATTCAGTTGACAAGTGTTGGGAAACGACAAAATTTTCGCTTTCAGATTCATTCAGTATTGATGATCCAAAATTTATTGGAAAACTAAAAATCAAAATTTTAAAATAAATTATGAATTTTAAACCTTTTACCTTTTTGAAACAATAAGTCTACTATTTGAATCAAAAATGCAAAGATCAAATATAGCAAAAAGATCTATATTATTTTTGGGATTTATAAGCGATTTCCAAGTAAATTTGGGAAGCATCTTTAAGCATGGTCCAACTTTTTCAACCATGTCACAATCCAACACATTTAAATTTACAAAATTTGCTTCATTATCTAAAAATATAAATCAAAAAATGATATTAAAATTTTTCAATTTCTTAAATTACATTTTTTAATTTTAGCTTTATAGACAATATTTGATTCAGATAGAAATGTTGTTCTTGTTTGATTACGGATGCAAAAAAAAATTCTAAAGTCATGAAGACCGTACTCACGATCCAATTCTAAATCGGAAAATTTATTCTTTACACTAATTGCCGACGATCTTTAAAAAGTTGATAGATGTAAAACTCTTCTCCATTGTCATGTGTTTAAAAATTTACTTTTCATTCTCTGAAGGAAATAAATTCTTCAAAAATTTTTCATCTAATATAAAATGAGCGCTAATAAAAGCAAACTGTTTATTCTAAATAATGATTTAAATTTTTTAATTATTAGTTTACAAAAAGTATATTTATACTTGGTTAGGTGTTTTCCAGAATGCAAACAAAAACTCATCAAATTGAAAAAATTCAACTAACTTGTCTTGATATATTGGGTTCAATTCGTTGAAACTTTTAAATTTAAAATTTATTTCTTTTATTTGAGTTCTTCTATTGATATTTCCTGAAGAAAATTTTGATTTTTGATTTGTCAATTGACCAGTCTTAAGATCAATGTAAATGGGAACGTTGACATAAAATTTTATTTTTTCAATTTCAAAGTAATCATTGGAATTTATGTCAGGTAAATGATACCAAACTACAGAGAAACTCGATTCGAAATTATTTTGTTCAGTAGTAATAAATGAACATAGACACTTGTGTTTTTTGTCATGAAGTTCTAAGGTCCATACCAAGTATCCAATATCGCTCTTTAAAATACTTAAATCAGGTAATTGGGTAAACTTATTTATTTTTTTCTGCACTTTTTGGTTTAATCTAAATTCTGCTAAATTGAGTTTTTTTTCGAATAATTTTTTGAAGCCAAGAGGATAAGACAAGCCAGTATTGTTTAATAAATTCTTAAATTCATTTTCTAATTTATAAATTTTGGCCCATTTGATCCAGTATGTATTCAAACTGGCAATTTCGTTCCACTGTTTAGAAACTAACGAACACTTCAAAAGATCTATAAAGTTTAAATGATCGAAAATTTTGATTAATATTTCATTTGGAAATCTAAAAAATTATTTAATCAACAAAATTTTAAAAAAATTATAAGTAACCTAGATTGAAACTGCTCAGCCAAAATTTCTTTTCTATTTGATTTTGTTCGATTAGTTGAGGACGAAAATTTTTTATAAAATTCGGAAGTCGAAATTATCTTTGATGACTTATTCATGTTGATAATTTTTAAAATTAATTGAAATTTTTTGCTAAAAATATAAAATTAATTGTTTCTATTGGAAACAGCTTTTTCCAATTTTGAGTCAATTCTCGACTCAAATTTGTCCCAATTTTATGTTTCCTTTTATTTAATGATTAAAATTTTGTGTAAAATTATCAAGAAGCCTTTTTTTTCCTAATTACTCTAAAATCACTATTTTTTACTTGTAATTGAGAAAAAGGTATTTTTGATTAGTAAGAGTTCCTTTTTTTTCACAGAGAGTGAAGTTCGTATCAATTTTAAAATTTTGATTCATTTCCTAATAGCTTATTATTGAAATTATCTTTCATGCTATTTTTAAATTCTTATTAAAGAATATTCTTGAGTTGCTACTAGTTAATTAAAAAATAGCCAAAAATAGTGAATTCTAATGAATTAATTAAAATTAATCAAGATTGATATTCTAAGTTTATAACACAAAATTGAAGATTAAGAAAATCAGCATTTTTGATTAAGAATTATGTTTATGATATTTTGGTTGTGACTGGGAGACCAACGATGACTTGAAGGAGAACAGTTGAAAGAGATGAAAGTCACATGGGGCAAGCATAAATTTTCGCTAAGGATGGGGTAGAATGGAGGAAACGTATGGATGCCTTTTGCTTCACTGGGAGTAGAAGATAGAAGAAGAAAAAGAAAAAGAATTAGATAAAAAAATCAAATTTCTTTTGATTATGAGTTTCTATTTTAAAATAAATTAAAATATCACCAAAAAAAGACCATACAAAATAATTAAAAATTTTATTATAAAATAAAAAAAAAAAAAAAAATTTAAATAAAAATAATAATAATATAAACTGGTTGTTTGATGTTAGTTATTGGATGTTGGCTATTGGAAGTTGTTGGCCGTTGGAAGTTATTTTGGTGGGTGTAGGTAAATGGAGGTTGTTGGTATTTGGTGATCAGACGTTGGCCAACAATCAATAACCAACAACTTCCAATGGCCAACTAGAATCAACGAGTTTCTATTTTTTTTTTTTATTATATTTTTAATTTTGATATTTTTTTAAAAAAATTTTTATTTTTTATTTTAAATTTTTGAATAAAATATAAAAAAGTAAAATTTTTATTTAAGAATTAATTTTGAACTTAATTAATATATATTTTAATTATAAAATTAATTTATTTCTTCCAATTTAAAAAGGTATTAAAATTTATTTTATTACGTATTAATTCAAATTTTTTAATCTCTTCACTGGAAAAAAAGAAATACGAAAAAACAATAATTAAACAAATGGATAAACTTGCCGAGCAATTCACCATCCAAATGGATTCACTGATCCAAGACGCTGCTTAGGAGGTAAATATCACTTTAAATTTCAAAGTTTTTAAAATAAAATAAATTTTCTGCAAGGTATCTAATTTTTGGGACCGAGTAAAATATCGAAAAAACCAGCTAAAACTACGCTGGAAACATGCAAATGGTGCACATTTCTCTGAGTAAGTTATTTTCCATTTCAATTATTGAACAAAAACTTTTTTCTATATTAGCACATAGGGCGGTTCAGCAATTTATTTTTCGAATTCTTTTATTGAAAAGTACGAAAAAAAGAAAAAAAAGAAATAATTTTACCGGAAAAAAGACTGTATTACGTTAAGAAAATGGTCGTAAATGAGGAGATCTGTGAAGTTCAGGAAACTTGCAACGAATATTTTGATTTGCAAGAAAAATTAAAAAAGCTAAACTAAACTCTTTTCTTTCTCACGAGGATTATTTTCATTTTTTTCAATAAAAGAAAAATAAATTTGTTTTATTTTAAGTTTTTATTTAATAATATTTTTTTTTTAAGTAAAATAATTAAATTTTAAAACAATTATTATTAGATTTTCTCATAATTTTCATAAATAAACATTATTTTTTCTACCTTTTCGGGTTTTATTTTGTTTCTACTGCCCCATATTGGATAACCAGTCCTGGAAAATATTCTTTCTATGCTGATGCTATTGTTTTGAAATATTCGAATAATATTGGATATTTGTTTTTGTTATCGTTCCAAAATCGTATCGTGGGTTCAAGAATGCTGCAAGGACTAGGTCCTTGTTTTCAAAAATTCCATATTTCTCAGTATTGAAATCTATGTGTATTTTTATTAATTGTTTTAATCCCACTGAAAAATGTTTGTCATCAACATTAATTTCACAAGCTTTAATTAACGTTGTGAATGCAGGTATAATAAGGCTTGAAGTTGCAGAATATTCGGAAGAAATATCTTCGGTAGTATTATAGAAGGTTTGTAAGACCAACATCGCATCTTCGAGAATTTCAACTTCATTGGATTTTAGCTGCAGATTTTTATGTTTTTGATCTTTGGATAAAATTGGATTTAGCGATTCTTATTCTTGATAACACTTTCAACCATTAAAAATGAACTATTTCATCTTGTAACACTTGTTGGACAATTGAAAGTTGTTTTTCACTTATTTCACTTTGTTTCAATTCTTCTTTCATCATTTTTGAATGATTATAATATGAAGCGATTGAGCTACATTTCTCTAAAGCTTGACTGAATATAGAAAATTGATCAATATTTTCATGTATTTTTTGACGAAGAGAATTATCATGATTTTGCTCATCAGTTGCTTCTATTTTCTGTGTTGTCATAAACGGGTTTTCTGATTGACAATAATCTTCAATTTGTATTATTGTTTGTTTAATCGTTTTCAAGCAATCGGTAGCAATCAAATTTAATAAATGAACAATACATTGATTCCTTTCCAAACCTAGATTTTTTGACATTTGAAGCATGGTACTCACATTGACAGTTATAAAAAATTTGGTCTTTCGAAGAATTGAAAATTCATCGAGAATTTTTTTAAAAAATAAAAAAAAAAGTTATTGAATACATGGCCCAGGTGATACTAAGTGCGTGTTGGTCGTTATTGGAATTTGGTCGTTGCTTTCTCCTTAAAAAAAAATTAACTTAATTTTTAATTTAAAAATTGAATTAGAAAAAAAAATTTATTTACAATGTTTCATTTAAAATAATAAAAAAACATGAATTACTTTTTAATAATATTTCTTTAGATTTAAAAAATTGATTGAATCGGGATGCACGAATTTTGTCTTTAAATTAAGTTAAATTTTCATTCAAATTTTATTAATTATTAATTTTTAAAATTTATTTTTTTTTTATTTAAAAACTGTTTTTTTTTAATTAATAAACATACTAAATTATCTTAAATTTTTATTTTCTAATATCTTATCAACAGACCATATATTTTTTCCCTTGTCTATCTTAAAAGCTTATATAGAGTTAATTGCTGATGATATAAGTCTTACGAAGACCGGCTACAAATTGGACACATTAATTAGCGAAACTGGTGAGGTTATTGAAGAACTAAAAACTTGGTGTTATTTTAATAAAGTTGATATTAATTGGGAAAAGACTTTCTTTATGGTATTTACAAAGAAAGAAATTGAAGTACCAGATTTTATTCATATAAAAGAGGTTAAAATTAAAGTTGTTGAAAATTTTAAATTATTGGGCTTTACCATTGATAGCAGATTAAATTTCATGAAATTAGTTTCGGAAACATGTTTATTGGTAAACAAGAAACTATTTTCAATAAAAAGAATTTTCTATCTTTGTACATCTGTAAAAATTCAATTTTTTAAAACCTTTATTTTACCTTATTTTGATTATATTTTTACACTAATTTGCTATTTTTCAAAAGAAGCCATTCAAAGGCTAGCTAACTGTTTCTATTTATGTATTTATAAATTATTGAAAGTTAAATTTAATTCTTGTGACTTTAATGATTTAAATAATGTTCTAGAAAAGTATGGGCTTTTTGCTTTTCAACATCGAGCTCTGGAGAGAATGCTGTCGTTTTCATACAAGATCATTAAAATGGAGAACTCACCTATTCAGCTCAAAGAACAATTAGTCACAAATGAATCGCGTAAAATTGAGTACGACTTAAGAAACAAAAGTGAATTCCTGGTGCCGAAATCGAAAACAAAAAGTGGTGAAAACACATTTGGTTATGTGTACACAAAGTTGGCTAACAAATTCCTTATTAACAGAATGGTTCTCAAATTTAGCACATTTAAATTGTCAATATTCAACAACATCAACCTAATTTTTAATGATGCATTAAATCTTTTTGATAAACTTAATTTAATTTTTAAAGTTTTTTTTTTTTCTTGACTAGCATTGTAACTTAATTCTATTAAACACGCAAGTATTAAATTTGAATTCAGTCATTCATTCATGTCATGTTAAGCATACTCAATTTCTGATAAGATTCGTTAATCAGAGTTATTCAAAAATCTTAAGCCAAGCTAAAGTCACTGACTTTAAATTTTTTTCAAGTTAATTTTATTTTAATTTGCAATAGCAATTCTAGAAATTTTATTTATTTTTCCCTTCACATCGATCAAAAATTCAAGATTATTTAAATCAAGTAAAAAATTGGCTTTAGTGACTTTGGCTTAAACTTGTGACTTAAAAACAAGCCTGGCCAAAATATTTTTTACTTATTTATTTGTTTCAAAAATTACGCCCGATTTGGCGATGATATTATCATCATCATTAAAAAAAAATCATCTTTTTTCTGACAAATTAGACTTTGCTCAATTAACTAATTTAATTAATTAATGATTTTTTTAAAGATTAGCCTAAATTAATAGAGAAATAGATTTTGGAAAAAATGAGTTATGGACCTAATCATATATTGAATACTTGGACTATTGAAGTCAACGACAAGCTCTAGTTTAGTTGAGACAAATTCAACAACTCAAGTTAACCGTGGTCAAAAAAGCAAAATCACACGACTAGCGATGCCGACTTTAGTAAGTAGTACAATACGGCAAAGAGAACTTTAAAATTATTGTTAAATGATTAGAAACCAAAAACCACAATTTTTTAACAGTTTTTGTCAATAATATTAGTTATAAAATTAATTTTTTTTCCTAATTTAAATGAAAATTGTATATTTTATTTGCAAAGTATAATTAAATTAATTTTTTGTTTTTTTTATGAGAATTTTTTTAAACAGGCTTGAGTTTTTTATTATTTTTTTCAAAAATATTTTATAAATTAAATTAAAATAAAGAAATAACAATTGATAAATTACTTTTAAATTTATTTTAACTCGATGAAAAAAATATTACTGAAATATATAAGAAAAACCGATGAAATTTATATTTTTTATCGATGTAACATAATGAATCTGCTCACTCCTCATCGATGATAACTCGATGAATTTTTTTTTATTCATTGATGCAACATCAAATTTTAATTATATATAAATGAAAAAATTGACTTTTTTTCTATTTTTTAATTAACTCTACAATTTTTAAAATTTTCATTTTTTTTTTGAGAGCAAAGACAATTTTTTTGTTAGAGTAAAAGTTAAATTTGGGCTTTATTTTTAGAAAATATCCCATATTCAGGGTATTTTCTTGCAAATTAAATTTTAATTGTTGTAACATATAAACTATGTAATTAACTCTTAAAGAAAAAAGGTTGGATTTGGGCTTTACTCTTAGAGTCGTGAACACGAGTTTACGGTATTATTTTTGATATTAAATCATCTGCAGAATGGTACTGTCAAGTATCCAGTGATTGTAATTCAGGTCTTACCAGGTGGTACTGGTAGATTTTTTTTTCTAATATTGAATATTCTTTCAGAAAAATACTTTTTGTGGTAAACTAAATGGGGCAAAATTTAATTTTTAAAATACATAAAAGTATCATCAAAAAACTAATTACCTTAATACATAAGCAATATTATTATGCCACTAAGGCGATGCAAAAAAAAATTCAAATTTAAAATAGATTGAATAATTTAAAAATCATGACAATGTTTCATTCATTTTCTATTTTAATTTCAATTTACCTTCATTGTTTCAGAATATTGTTTCATGCAGAATATTGTTCCAGAATATTGTTTCATGCATCAATAAAAAAATTTTAATATGAATTTTAAATTTTTTCATAATTTGTCTAATCTTTGGTCGAAGGTCAAAAATCTGACAGAATTTTTTTTGGTGCAATTTATTTCAAATTTTTTCTTTATTTAATTTCGCTGTAAAATCCAAAAATACTTACAAATAATTCAACACTTATTTTTATTTTACTCGTGTTTTTAGCTCGTGTTTTTATTAAAAAAGTAAAAAAAATTCATTGTTTATTTATCTTTTTTATCTTTATTCTTTCTTTGTATTAAGTTTAAATTTTACTTTTATTTATTATTTTTCTTTGGTCTGAAGGAGCTATAGCTAAATAAATAATATTTTTACTTAATTAATATTTTACCCTTGTTTTACTTAACTATTGAAGACAATAATAATAAAACTATTAGTTAATTCAGTAAAGTTCTTTTATAAAAGACGCAGAATTGGCTAAATTACGCGATTTTACGTTAAAATACATAACTTTTATTTAGATCATCCAAGAATTTATTACTTTTATTTATTACTCTTACTAATTATTTGATCAACCACCACCTTTTTTATTACAATTTCCATTAGCTATAATTTAAATTAACTAATTTAATTAATAAATAATTGAAATAAATAAACATGCTTTTTTCAAGCTCTGTATTTTTGAAATTTTTCAAATGATTTCTCTTTAATTTCTCTTAAACTCACAAATTTTATCAGCAATTTTCGACGGTGTTTGCTACCAGATTGTTTACGAAAAAAAAAAGCCAAATTAGTTTAAAATGTTTATTAATAAAAAATTCAGTAAAAAATTTAATTTAGCCCTTTCTGCACCTTGGATGTTTAAGGGCACTGTATTAGTGTTAATTGTTATTTTTTTTTAAAATGAATTACTGGAGACTTTTACTGAACTGGTGTTTAAGTATTATTTATGCTTCTTGTTTATTGAAAAAAAAAAAATAAAAAAAGGAATTCTAATAAAATTGGGGCAAAAACTTAAAAATTCCGGGTATTCGAACTAAATTTCTTTAAAAAAAATTCATAAAATCATAATTTAAATTAGAATTTTGTTCTGAAGAAGAGTTGAATTAAATTAACAAGCGAAGAATAGAAATAGTCTTTGAATGAAAATGTACGATTTTTTTTCAAAGTTTATAAAGATTTTTGGCTTTTCTACCTTTACGACAATAAGTCTGAAATTTAGGAGAGGTCTTGTCGACTCATAGAGAAAATCACATTTAATTTGTTATAGTATATTTGAACATTTCAATAAGCTAAAAACATATTTAAATATAAAATAAAAATTAAAAAGTCAATTTAGAGACAACTTAAATTTTCCTTTACAAAATAAGAAACTTAAATTCATTAATTATTCACTTTTGATCCTAAATTTTATGTTAAAAATTTGTAAAGACTAAATCGAGGAATTTATTTCTATTTTTAGAGTTTCTAAATTAAAATAAGTGCTTTAAACTTATTTTAAAATTACTTAAATTCTTAAATATCAACCAAAATTGTCAAAGCAAAATATTCTGAGTAAATATTTTAAAAATTTGTGACAGGTTAAAATTTTTTTTTATTTAAGAAGATGCTCCAAAATTTGGAAAAACTTGCTGATTTAATTATAAAATTTATGGATATACTGATAGATTATGTTCAACGGATTAAATTGGACCTGAAAGCGATTTTAAAATTTTTGTATATTTGCTTTCTTTTAACGGTAACAACTAGTGCAATTGAATTGGCTGGATTTGATGTAAAAATATGGCCTACAGCCTTTATTTCCCTAATTCTATTCTTTAAATCTCTTTTTTTTGATAAAAATATCAATTTAATTCCCAATATTATAAACACTTTACTCGTTATTATTGTGACTAAATTTGTTTTTAAAAATTTTTTCAATTTTTTTTTACATCTAGTAGCAGACTTAAGCTTTAGGTATTTTATTTAAAAATATTAATTTCAAAATTATAAATAAAAAAATTAATTTTGTATCTCAAAGCCTTCATTTTTAATCACGTAGCTTATTTTTTCCTTTATTACTTTGATTTGGACATCTCTATTTTCATCATTTTTCAAAAATTCAACCATCTTCAAATGTCTTTCTTTTGTTTTTACTGCTTTGTCACAACCATCTAATTCTTCACTGTCTTGATTAACATTTTTGACCAAAATTTCTTGCCTGAGTTCAATTTGTTTGTTCAAACAAGACTGCCATTTTTTAAAAGAATTATATTCATTAGAGCTTATTCTTAAATCCAATCTAGTTCCAATCAAACAAATATTGTATCTATCAATTAATTTTTTGATTAGCTGCACTGCATACTTTTCCGTGTGGTCATAGTCTCCGAGTCCAATGGAATGGTTGTACTTGTCTCCAATCTCAAAATTTGAATTGACCGAGTCTATAAAAACAGGTGTAATGACTGAATTGATGGTGTTGTTGGCGATCAGAGATTGGATCAAAAGCTCGCTGGCACAAAGGGCTAAAATAAACTGTTCACTGTTGGAGCATCGATAAACAGTCAAATTTTTTAATCTATCTCTAATAAATTTTTTTACTAAATTCTGAAATTGACTTGTTTGAAAAATTTCCTTATCTAAATCGCTTTTGTCCAAACATGAAGAAATCCGGTTTTCCAAAATGGTATAAAGTCTAAGCATGCTAAATTTGGACTCCGTTTCTATCAAAATCACCCTAGGGATTTCTACTTGATCATGGCTAGAGTATTCGCTTAAGTTGACACAGACTGAATTCTTCACTGGTGAACTATCCCAACTTAGCTTGCTCAAGTCTAGTATCCATGTTCGAGGCATCAAACATCTTGAGATAAAATGCATCAAGAGCTCACTTTTGCCCAGACCAACTTTACCAAAAATTTCAGCCACTTCTTTGTTATTTACACCAGCCGGAAATAAGTCAGGGTCTAAGTTCAAAAACTTGTTTATCATCAGTACGCTCTCCAGTTGGGTAAAGTTGCGTTCGTTCTGAGTCGAACTAGGCTGGGTCATTTTTTGGGAAATTAATCTGGTGAAAAGGTCTGCACCAGATTCGTTCTGGCTACGCTGATTTTGACTGTTCATCTAAATTATTTGTTAGATTGATATAAAATTTTGAGGAAATTTCTATCGTTACATAGAAAATAAAAAATATAAAAAATTTATTGAAAAAATTGTATAAAAATAATCATTGTAAAATAATTTTTAA
Source organism: Brachionus manjavacas (assembly GCA_019054805.1). Taxonomy (NCBI): domain Eukaryota; kingdom Metazoa; phylum Rotifera; class Eurotatoria; order Ploima; family Brachionidae; genus Brachionus; species Brachionus manjavacas. Next base: position 5,613,058 of record JAHQIY010000003.1, on the reverse strand, counting down.
ATTAGTTATTACATTTCGGGTTGTTATAAACCAAAAAATTGTTCGACTTGGTAAAAGATCGCGCTAAACTTTGGCCTAAATGAGTAGGATCAGAAAATGCTATTTCACTCGGCTCCAAAGGTCTAATGTACATAAAATTTTGACAGACACATTCTAAAAGTCGACTAGCTATTCCTTTTCGTCTCATTTCAGGAGATACCCATATTCTGGTAATTCCACAATGAACTTTTTCTCTTTTCAATTCATCAAATGTAAAATTAGTTTGCCTATCTCCCAAATATTTGATCCTATGTGCCCATTCGATCGGTTCAGCTAGACAGAATCCGTCAATTTTTTTAGTTAAAAACGAAATAAAAAAATAAAATTTAGATAAATTTTTAACATTGCAGGGCTTATTTAGCCAGTTCTCCGAATTGTTTGGCGAGGCAAAATTCTTTTCATTTATTCCTAATTGTAAATCAACAAATTCCAAAATTTGGAAAGCTTTTTGAATTGCCAATTTTTGATCGATGCCTGTTTGAATGACAATACACTTACCATCAAGATATTCTTTGACCACTTTTTCTCCTTTCAAAGACAAGTATTTCATTACCTTGTCTTTATCTTGGTGATATTTGGTGTGCATTTGATCGTCTTGTCTGTCATCTAGATTGTATATCATGCCGCATTCCTTACATTGATTTGGTTTTGCCGGTTTTTGACCAAAATTAAGAGTAAGTTGTCTAAATGGAGTTTTCTTTTTGGATGACATTATAATTTGAAAATAAATCTGTTTGAATCATAAATTAAACAAATTTTAGAAAATATATGCTAACTGAACAGAGGCAACTTGAATTTCATGTTCATAATCAAATGATCAAAATTTAATTGATTAAAATCTTAATAAAAATGATAAAATTAGATTTTTTTAATTATTTTTAAATTAAACTTAAGATGTTTATTATTTTAATTAAAAAAAAAAACAAATCTTTTTTTTCTAATTGACCTTTAATTGATTCTTCTAAAATCTTTATTTGAAAACTTTAAAGACAAATTAAAAATCGACATTTCGGTATCCGAATTATGGCTCAAATAAACGCTTTAAATAATATTTAAATATCAATTAAATTTTATTACGGCGAAACAAAATTAAATTATGTAATGTAAAATTTCAAACTATCGATTAAGTATGCAATTTACTTCAGATAAAAATTCATTTAATTTTCTATCTAATTATTGAATAACAAATAATGTTTAATTAAGTTCAGTCATTTATTATCAAAAAAAATGATAAAAATACCTTTTTATTTAAATCAAAAACTAAAAAAAATTTTGATTTGAAATTTACATTTGATCATGAACTTCAATTTGCCCTGAACAGTTTTGCAAAAAAAAACAATATTTTGAATTTTAAAATTTTAACATTTAAATTGAGGTTTAATATTTTGTATTATTATCAGTAAAAATTTTTACTATGATTAGGAAATAATTTAACCAAAAAAAAATTAAAAAAATTAAGATAAATTTAAATTTCTGTTTAACTAACTTTTAAAATCTTAAATGTCAGAATTTTAGGATTCAATAAATATAGAAGATATTTAAAATACAGCAGATAAGTAGCAATTTAATTGTTATACAAAATAATAGAAAAACTGAGAAGAATTTTAAAGTTAAAAATAATTATGTAATTAGTGCTAATAGAATAGTTAGGGGGAGTGGTGGATCTTTTTCTAGCCAGGTCAATGAAATTCTTGGATCGCCTTTATTGAATTGTAGTTTAGATAAGAAAAGGATAAGTGTTCGTAAACCTTTTCTCACTTGTATTTATACAAATGCCATGTCACTCAACAACAAACTTACGGAGCTTGTTGTCCGGTTGGATAAGTTGGATAGGCCACATATTGTATGTGTATCTGAGACTTGGTATTCCGAGTACTCGTTACCGTGTATATCTGGATATACTTTATACCGAAGAGACAGAACGGGACGTGGCGGTGGAGTTTGTATATATGTGAGAGATGATCTGTGTTCGATGGAAGTGACCTGTAGAGTTCTATGTGCAGATGGTGTTGAACAGATATGGTGTGGCGTGAGAAGTGGTGCTGAAAGTTTGTTGGTGGGATGCATGTACAGACCACCTAATAGTAATGGTTTTGTCACTGTGTGTGTGAATGATTCATTAAAAGAGGCAAGGAAAATGATTGAGAATAAAATATATAAGATTTCAATTTCCCAGAAATCAGCTGGACATGTGATGGCGGAAATTCCAGTGGAGAAAATGAGATGCGGTTCTTGGAAGGCTTAGATGAATCGTATATGATTCAGTGTGTAGATTTTCCAACATTTATATATGGAAAAAATGGAAATTCAAGTGTACTTGATCTACGAGTTCTGGAAGTGAGGGCTTTGCCACCACTAGGTGAAGCCGAGAAGGCTCATGTGTTGATAGAGTGGAAATTTGCAATGTAAGATGTGAGCACAAGATTTACGAAAAAAAAGAGACGTAAGAAAAGCTGATTTTCACCAAATCAACACTGGTATGAGGTCAGTGGACTGGAAAAAAGAATTTGTTGGACGGCATGTTAATGAATGTTATGCAAGTTTTCTGAATGTGTACCTGCGACTCTATGAGAAAAACGTACCCGAGAAAAGAGAGAATTTGCGAAAGAGCGAAAAATGGATGAACTACGAGGTTAATAGAGTGATAAAACTATAGCATCGAGCTTGGTATAAGATGAAAGCATGTAATAAAAGTTCATTTGAAATAAGTAAATATTATTAGGGAAAAGCATGTAGAGAGTTAAAACAGAAGTTAAGAAATGTAAAATCGGATTATGAGAACAGACTGATTAAAAAAGCAAAAAGTGATCCGAAACTAATTTATGCCTATGTAAAAAGCAAAATGGGAGTAAAGGAAGAAATAAGAATGTTAAGAACAAAAGAGGGTGAAGTAACGAGTGACAAAAAACTGATAGCTGAGCTATTAAATGATCAGTTTCATTCAGTCTTTAATAAAGAAACCAATGATAATTTGCCTTTTTTTCCTTTACGTACTTCCTCTACTTTCGATATTGAGAATGTCATGCAGGAGCTAAACGAGGATCTGATTGAACGGAGACTAGAGAAATTAAATGGCAACAAATCGATGGGCACAGACCAAGTACATCCACTGATACTGAAAAACTGCGCAAAAACGATGTCAGTTCCATTGAAGATAATTTTCGAAAAATCATTAGAGACAGGAAAAATCCCAAAAGAGTGGAAAAGAGCAAACGTGTCTCCAATCTACAAAAAAGGAAGTAAATTAGAGCCAGCTAATTATCGACCCGTATCACTGACGTCTGTCGCTTGTAAAGTTCTGGAAGGTATTGTCAGGGACCGAATAATGTTTTACCTTCAAGAGAATAATCTAATAATTGGAAGTCAACATGGATTTGTTCCAAAGAAAGGTTGTGTAACGAATCTACTTGAAACGCTTGATATGATCACGACTGAGTTGGCCAAAGGTAACAGTGTGGATGAAATACTAATAGACTTTTCAAAGGCTTTTGATACGGTACCGCATCAACGACTTCTTCATAAACTACGTGGTTATGGACTAGGTGAGAAAATAGTAAGTTGGCTCGAAGACTTTTTGAGTATGAGAACTCAGCGAGTTGTACTTGGAGATGGAGTTTCTAGATGGTCAGAGGTACTGAGTGAAGTTCCGCAAGGATCTGTACTTGGACCCCTGCTATTTGTTTTGTACATAAATGACCTACCTGACTGCGTTTCAAATAAAATGGAATTGTATGCAGATGACTCAAAAATACTCGGTATAGTTAATAATGTTTATGAGAGAGCGATGTTACAGAAAGATCTGGATGCAGTATGTCAATGGATAGAGGTTTGGCGTATGGGACTTTGTGCTAACAAATGTAAAGTAATGCATTTCGGCAGACTAAATGAAAGGCATAAATATACACAAAAAAGCAACAGGAATGTTATACTAGCGACCACAGATTGTGAAAGGGATCTTGGAGTGATGGTTTCATCAGATTTGAAGTGGACCAGCCAAGTGAAAAGTGCTTGTGCGAAAGCGAGTAGGTTGCTTGGAATGCTAAAGCGAACGTTTACCAGTAGAGAGGAAAGACTGTGGGTAAGATTGTATATATCCATGGTGAGACCCCACCTAGATTACGCAGTGCAGGTTTGGAATCCAAGTATGAAAATGGACGTGAATGCGTTGGAAAAGGTGCAAGAGAGGGCAACAAAAATACCTTTGTCTGTAAGAAACATGCCGTATGAAAAGAGGCTGACAAAATTAGGACTGACAAAGCTGAGTGAAAGAAGAGTGAGAGGGGACTTGATTGAAATGTACAAACTAGTGAATGGAATAGAAAAGGTAAGCTTGGTCAAGAATCTAGTGAATAAATCAGAAAACAAGGGACCAGCCGGGGCGTTAAGAGGATTAACTAGCACCAGAGTCTAGAGAGAAAATTTCCCAGCTAAAATTAGAAACGATTTTACGGCTGCAGTAAATGCCAGACATGTAATTTTCTCAAAAAGAGTAGTTCCGCATTGGAATAGGTTGCCAGAAAACGTGGTGAAATCCAAGTCAATCGTTAATTTTAAAATGGCTTTAGATAAGTTCAATGGAATCGGCTGCTACAGCTCTACACGGCCATTTGGTGGTGATGGGCTTAGACAATCTACATGTTAGGTGTCGCAGCAAGAACTACTACTACTACTACTACTACTAAAATGACTTTTCTTTTGTAAATTTCAATCAATAATATCCCCGAACACTGTTAAGAACGCAGGAAAGTAAGAAGAAACTTCCAAAAAACTCAACTTATATTTGAGTTAAAGCCTCTTTAAAAAAATTCTGGAATCAAAATTGGTTTGATTTTATCAAGAAGATGGGAAAAAACCCACTAACAAGTAGACCTTTTTGGAAAAAAAAAAAATAAATTTATAACAAAAAAAGGATCTAATTTAATCCCAAATTTGATTTCAAATGACAAGGAATTCAAAACTAATGAAGAAAAGGGAAAATGCTTTGGAGAACTCTTATCTTCAATATTTAGTCCTAATTCTGATTTAATTTATACCAAGAAATCAAGTTTCTTATAAAATTTTAAAAAAATTTTGGAAAAAATTTTTAATCAAAATTATAAAATTTTTATTATTATTTATCCAATTTCAAAATTATTTATTCAATATTAATAATTCTGTAAAAAAAATTCAAATTTTATTTCAAAAGCTAATTATAATAAGAAGTTTAATGAAAAAAAATTTGATTTTTATTTCTAAATAAAAAAATTTCAGTTCAATTAAGAAAAATTTGGCCATCTTTGATTTCTAAAATTAATTTTCGAAATTTTTTTATTAACCTTTTTATTTGAATGGGTATGCTGTTTTCAAAAACAAAATCAGCTTTTAGGTGTATCTGGAAGCTCAAGAGGATATTGTGATATAGCGACATCTTTGTCGATATCACTGGAAAGTTGATTAACTTAACCATGAGCGTTTAAGTTAACAAGGAGCATAAATAGCTGCTCCAATACGTCTTACGAGAAGATCGGATAGACGGGCCCAAGGGTACTAATGTAAACATTACATCTGGCGACGAGGATAAAAGCCCCCCCAGAAGACTAATAAAGTGCTTCTCGGTGGCGGTAATGCTGATAGTGCGTGCAACGGCTACCTGACTAGGTTTAGTTAGTACCTGGGAAAAATAATAGTCTATGGCTGGTCCCGGTCATTGGTGATCCGGCAGTGGTCACAATGGTCGACAGTTCCCTAGCATTCGCTTTATAAAAGCGGGGAAGATGTGATATAGCGACATCTTTGTCGATATCACTGGAAAGTTGATTAACTTAACCATGAGCGTTTAAGTTAACAAGGAGCATAAATAGCTGCTCCAATACGTCTTACGAGAAGATCGGATAGACGGGCCCAAGGGTACTAATGTAAACATTACATCTGGCGACGAGGATAAAAGCCCCCCAGAAGACTAATAAAGTGCTTCTCGGTGGCGGTAATGCTGATAGTGCGTGCAACGGCTACCTGACTAGGTTTAGTTAGTACCTGGGAAAAATAATAGTCTATGGCTGGTCCCGGTCATTGGTGATCCGGCAGTGGTCACAATGGTCGACAGTTCCCTAGCATTCGCTTTATAAAAGCGGGGGAAGATGTGATATAGCGACATCTTTGTCGATATCACTGGAAAGTTGATTAACTTAACCATGAGCGTTTAAGTTAACAAGGAGCATAAATAGCTGCTCCAATACGTCTTACGAGAAGATCGGATAGACGGGCCCAAGGGTACTAATGTAAACATTACAGATATTTTATGAATTTTTTTATAATCGAATTTCAAAAATAATGATGATTTTTTTTAAATGAAAAAGAGTGTACAGTAAAATTCAGATAATTATGATTATATTAATTGAAAAATTTTGAGCTTTAGAAATAAAAATATAAAAAAGTTTTTTTCCTAATAGTTTTATTAAATCTAAGGAATTTTTTGTTTTACTTTACTCTGATGAACGAATCTGTCTTTAAGATTTTTTTTTGCTTTAAAACATTCAGTTGGAATTCTTACTATTTTACGAAAAATTTTTTTTTAAAAAATCCTTGAAATTTTATTTTTTTATGAGGAGCAAATACAAAAAATGAGGTCTTTGATCATCGATATGACTTCGATTAGAGACACTTTTTTTTGCGCTGAATATTTTTTTTTTTTTAATTAATAAAAAAAAATTTTCAAGACACATTTAGAACATAACAAAAGTTTAAAATTCTATACTTTTGGGTTGCTTAGTGTGAATTTAAATGTGGTTTAAATGCTTTGCAAGATTTTGAATCTGGGATTATACATTAAGTGGTGGTACAGAGGATGTACCAGATGCTACAATATACAGAATACTCTTTGGTTTATCCCAGAGTTGTTTTTAAGTCACAAGTCTTAAGTCAAGTCAAGTCAATGACTTAAAATTTTTTTTTTTTTCTTAAGTCAAGTCAATGACTTAAAAATTTTTAAGTTTAAAAAATCGTTAAAAAAAAAGCGGCAAGTCAAAGTTACGGTCAACATTGTGGCGGGCGGTCATTTAGCCGTTCAGCTTGGCGGCCAGAATTTGGGACTGCGGCGCTGAAAAAAAAGATGCCAAAATATCACAAAAAATTAAAAAGTTAAGAAAATTAAATATGTTTATTAATTAAAAAAAAACCATAATTTTATTAAAAAAAAAAAAAACCAACGGCCAACAATCATCCACTAGCAATAATAATCAATTTTAATGAATAAATAATTAAAAGTATTTCTAATCTAACTCATGACTTTGACTTGAAAAAAAAAAAAAATTTTAAGTCATGACTTTGACTTAAAAAAAAAAAAAAAATTTAAGTCAAGTCATAACTTTGACTTAAATTTTTGTGACTTAGACTTAAAACTGTGACTTAAAAACAAGTCTGGTTTATCCAAATCAAATCTCTGGTGTAATTTATATTTTGTTTTTGTTTTTGTACTAAAATTCACAAAATTCTGAATTTTGCAGATGTATTGCAGAGTTTTGCAGAATCAGTATATTGGTGGTACAAAGGATGTTTCAGTTGCTACAATTTATAGGACATGTTTTGCTCCTTCAGAACCTGAGCTTTGGCATTTTTTTTATTTTGTATTTGTTTTTTGTACCAAAATTTACAATGCCAGAAAAATTTGGATAACTTTTTTACTAAAAGAGATAATTTAGTTCTGTAAAATGATTAATTATAAGCAAGTTTCCTTACTGCAGTAAAATAAGTCTGCAAAATACTCTTCAATTTTCTGAATTTTGCACGCCATTAAAAAGTATTCCAATCAATTGTGCAATTACATTGCAGAATTTTTGCAGTCATATATATTTGGATTAAGCAAAATTGCTTAATCATTAAGCATTTTACAGAACTAAATTATCTCTTTCATTGAAAAAGTTATTCAAATTTTTCTGAATTGAAACGAACTTCACAACCCCTCTATTTCCATAATTATTTTTAAAAAAAGGCCTAATGAAGAATGACTTGATAACATATGACTAATGACTTCCCTTGATGATAAAATAAACATTTGTCATTTATATTATTGCCAGTTTTACGTTAGTTTGTTCTGAAATTAGAGAATTTGTTAAGCGTTCTCGAGTTCCGGCAGCTTAAGGCTGTCAAACTAGCTAAATGCTACCATTAATGAATTACTACAGATTTTCGTCTCCCAAATGCTTTGCTTGGAGTAGCATATATTTAAAATTATTTTTATTAAATTAAAAAGTTACAGTAAAAAAACTAATTCAAAATTATTAATTTTTTTTCAAAATTTCGTTTTTCGTTTCAAAATGCTCTTTTATTTCAAAATATTAGAAATATGAAAGAACAAATATAAAATATTTTGTTCAAATAATTTTATCATTTTATTTTATTTAGTTGTTTTTAGTACGAGATTTACTAAGAGAGAAAGGGATAATAAAAGTTTTTCGGAATTTTCAAATATTTTCCAAAAAAATCCATAATCGGATTAAATAAAGTTAATAAGGCAAATAGATTTTGTAAAATAAAGTTTAGAACCATTGGAATTTTTCGTTACAATGCCAATATTTACCAAATTCCAGACTACAATCATTAGCATAAAACAAATAATCAGCGTGAAATATTTTCAAAGACTATAGAGTTTTTTTTCTTTTTAGATCTTTGTCTGTATATGCTAAGGAAAAAAATATACAAATGGATTCAATTGTGAAAGATGACCACAGGTTCTTGGCGCAAACAACAAAAAAATAATTATCTATTTTTATTTAGAACATGTTTATATCAATATATATTTTATTAAATGATTTCAGCATCCGTTTCGGCTAATTTACAAACTAAACAAAATACTTAGGCCGAATTAACTAGTAGTTCAATCGACCTCAAGGCTAAGATATGGGTTGAATATTGCCAATTAATCCAAACAAATATTAATTTTTGAAACAGTTAAATTTAAAAATCCGACTTAAAGTAAATTGAAGACTTAAGTTTAATTAAATTTGTGAATATCTTATCTGAAAAAGTAAACAGCGCATTTGTTTGAATAAAAATATCCTTGAAAAATAATCTCGGATAATCCAGTAAAAGTTTGAAAATCACCGAAATATTCTGGCCAAATCGTGACCGTGAATTAAGGTTTTTTTTAAGAAATTAAATCAACAAATTATCTAAATTAATATTCATTTGCTCATCTTTGTAAAAAGTATTAATTTTATTTTTAAGTGAATAATTTGCATTTTAAGTCAATATCAAAAAGAAAAGATAAATAAAAACTAAATGAGCGCATCTAGGAATTGCTTAAACAATAAAGCTAAAATTTTTTAATTAAAAATTTTTTTCATCAATATTATTTAAGCATTAATCAAAAAAAAACATCCTAATTTTTAAAAGAAAAATAAAGATTTGTTGTCAATCAAAATCAAATTTTTGTTTTTATTTGAATTTTTTGATTTTTAAAATGGCTTTTTTTATCTTGATTAAAACAATTTCTTTAATAAATATAATTTTATCATTGAACTTCATATAATCTTAAATAGCTTTTGGTTTCGAAGATAAATTTTGAAAATTTGTTTTCTTTAATTTTTTGGAAGTAGGTCATGTTCTTAGACCGGAAATCATTATTTGATTCGAAATTTTTAAAGATTTCATTTTAAATTAGAAATAAAATTAATTGATGCTGTAAACTTTATTATTTTTAAAATGCTGATTTAATTAGATTAATTTTAATTCTTTATCTTTTTTTAACAGAAAAAAAATAACATTTAGTTGAGAAAACTAAAAATTCATGTAATCATAAAAAAAATTATTATTCATTTTTATAAAATTGAATTTATAAAAAATGAATATCATAGCTTTATTGAGAAAGCATTTTAGCTTAAGACTGACCTTTTAAAAATTTATGAAATAAATTAGTGTTTATTAAATAAACCAAGGTTCATCATCATCATCATAGCTTCAAACTTCTATTTTATAATTTATTTTATTACTATTAATGCTTGAATTAAATAATGGTTAACGAAGTGCATCCAAAATTGGTCATCCTTTTGTTGAAAAGATAAATTTTAACCATTAATCGATGACATGTGTTTATGATTGTTTCTCACGGTACATCCCAGGTTATTTTGTTGAAACTTCTGATCATACAAAGATGATAATTAATTTTTTGAAATTCTATAATGAAATTATCTATTTTTTAATTTATTTTGTGCAAAAAAAAAACAATAAAAATATTATTCAGTAATAAAAAATTAAGCTATTAATGAGCTTTTAATTTGTTCCATTTTTATAGACTTTAATTTTTCAAACGGGTTAAAATCCTTCATGTGTAAGCTAAAGTTGAGAATAATTTTACTTTAAAACGACATTGTAAAATTTCCTTAAGTAGATTATCACAATTTCAAAATAAAAATTAATCTAATTGAAAAATTAAAGTTTCAAGGGGCATTGTAAATTTCATACAAAACTTCCAATACAAAATGAAAAAAAATTTTAAACTTAGGTTCTAATTGCCAAAAGTTGTTTCACCAACAACTTTTGTTTCATCTACTGTGGGAGTTGGCAAAATTCGTGCCAATTAATTGTGTTTTATTTATAATCCTTTCAAATAGGGTGCAATTTTGCAGATTTTCGCAGTAGGCAAAACAAAAAATGTTTCACTTTGTTTCGTTTGCATTAAAATTTTTTCTTTTTGTATTGGAAATTTTGTATGAAGTTTCACAATGCCCCTTAAAACTGAAATTTTTCAAATAGATTAAATTTTATTATGTAATTATGATGATGTACTTTAGGCTTGATTATTTTTCACTTTTTTTTTTTAAAAAAACCCTATTAACTTCTTAAAAATTAGATGAATTGACTTTGAAAAGGCTAAAAATTATATTTTGTCCCTCTTTCACAAGTTTGCTCAAGTCATTGCGGTGTTAAAGAGCATATTTTTTTTTCTATAGTAAAGCAGGCTTTTTTTAAATTTTTAAAATTTCGTTTTAAATTGGTATTAAAATTAAAAATTTGGCTTTAATGTTTGTAGCTTTTTTTTGTTCATGAAAAATATCTCCCACAATTTTTTGTATGCAGTGCTAAAAACTGAATTCAAAAATGTTTGCATAAAAAGCCATTAATTTAAAAGTTTATCATTTTTTCTTTGCTATTTGTATTAGATAACAAAATGTTGGAATGATTAAAAGCTAATCTTATATCTAAAATGTTTGAGCTTAAAAAAATCGAAACTTAATATTATAATAATTTTATTTTTAAAAATTCATTTTATTTAAATAAATTTGTATTAAATTTACAAGTAATTACAAATAATGGAATAAAAACAAACACAATTAAAACATATATTTGAAGACATACAAAAATTTAAACTAGGAGACTTTTTAAATAATTTGAAGAATTTAAATTAGAAGACGATTGATTATTGCATGGCACGGTTTCTCGGCTATTGTCGTAACAATACTGAACAGAATTCAAATTAAATTGACTATTTTGAATCGGATTAGAGCAAGAATGGCCCAAATTATGATTATACTTCATCAAAGTACAAGAACAACAAGTTATTGGAAAGTGTGCCTGTAGAGTTGGCTGAATTGGACAGCTGACTTCCATTGCTTCCGGAATAGCACATCTAGCTATATTTTTTCTATAATTTTGGTCATCAACATCGAAGTACAATTGACTCACGTCTCCAATTGACTCATAATAGTGCTGCTGATTTTCACTCTGCAAAACCACTGGGTACTTTTGAACACGGGCCGATCTAGCCTGAGTCAAAACAGTGAAACTGGTTCTATTGGTGTCAATGGACTCACTGCCAATTGATTGCTTGTTGGGCGAGGCTGACGACCCGGAACAAACTGACGAGCTCATTTGGATCGGCTTGAATGTGTTCTCGTGCAACGGTAATTTACTAAAACTATTTAAAGCCGCCACTTTAGGCTGTTCAAATATCAAATTGGGTTCCTCGGCAGAACTGGTATAGCTGGCAGTCGAATTGGGCGAGTTCGATATTTGAGTAAAAGAGGGCGAAGTCAGACTAAGGACCGAGACTGTTTGCTGAGACTCGTGTTTGTTGGATGACTGGGACGAATTTTTAGATCGATTTAGATTAGATTTTTTTAATTTTAAACGAGTTATGTAAACAATAATGAGTGCGGTTATAATAAAAAATATTAAAAAGACAATTAGGACTACTATTATGATAGTGATGATAAAATAGTAAGAATTGGCCATTTGAATGTTATTTGCCATTAGTTGGTTATTTATTTTAGGTTTATTTGAGCATTTTAGGAACGATTCGAACGCTTTGGCATCAGATATAGATATGTCTCCAAATTGGAGTGGTAATGGCGGCATCGGTGGCGGGTGAAGCGGAAACAAAGGCGGAGGACCGATCCGTTCTATTATTTCACAAGCACATTTTTGACTTTTTTTATAATTCATTCTAAAAAATTTGATAAAACAATTTTTAATTAATTAATTGGGGATTTGAAGCAATCTTGAATTTTATTATGAAAAAATTATCACGATTAATCAAAATGGTTCTGGGATTTAATCTGACTTCGATTGTCTTTTTTCCAAATATTTTATTAATTTAATAATAATTATTAATAATAATTTAATTAAAGAAAATTAAATAATGAGGTTTTAGAATATCAGAGTTTGTATTATTACTATCGCTAGTTTATATTTTGGAAATGCTACGTATGAAAATGAATCAAGTCTATTAACACTTGAAGTACCAAACAACTCATAAATATTTATTAGTAAAAATGTTAAAATTTTTATTCAAAAAAAATTTAAAAAATTTAGCTTTTACAAACCAACTTTTTAAATCTGGTACAAAAAATTAATTAAATTAACACGATTGAGTTGATTGACTATTTTTACTTCAATCATATTACCTAATTTATTTGTATAAAAAATAATTTTGCCTGAGTCTTGGCCGGTAGGAATGGAACCTTGGTCTTTTCTTTCAGTCACAGAATCGATTTTTTTTTGAAAAAGTTAAATAAATTTGAATTAAGTTTGTAGAATTTGTAGTGCTAACTAAAGAAAAATTAAATTCTTAAATTAACCTAAAAAAATACAATATATCAATAATACAAAATTACTTCAATTAAAGAAATAAGTATCAATTGTAGGGTATTTTAAAATTTTGATGCATCAGGTAAATTTTTTTTCAATTTTAATTTAAAAAAAAATTGTTATTACATTTTGCATATTGATTTATTGTATTTTTTTTTAGGTTAATTTTAGAATTTAATTTTTCTTTAGTTAACACTACAAATTCTACAAACTTAATTCAAATTTAACTTTTAAAATGTAATAACAATTTTTTTTTAAATTAAAATTGAAAAAAAATTTACCTGATGCATCAAAATTTTAAAATACCCTACAATTGATACTTATTTCTTTAATTGAAGTAATTTTGTAAGTTAGAAAATTAATCAAAGATTATTTGGCTAAAAACGAGTCATTTTTATCGTTGTGATGCTTCTAGTGTTAAATTTAATTAATTTTTTAATGAAAAAAATATTAAAAAAAAAGAAAGAATAAAAATTGGATGGTACTCAAAAAATACAAAAACATTTTTTTAAACTAAATTGATCGCTAGTAATTATTTTAAAAAAAAATATAAATTTTTTTTTTTGTCAATTTGATGATAAATTGATAACGTGATTTAAAATTAATACAATCACGTTCAAATAGGCTTAACACTTCCTCATTTAGAATCACGCACTTCAAATACATAGCCACTGTTTAAATTTAAGTAGCAGGTAAAAGTTTTTTTTTTGTTTAACAACGCTTTTTGCACCTAAAGACTCGTGCTAAAATCAATACTCAATATACTTAATCAATTTTAAAAACAAACACAAGCGGCTTTTTGGTTTATTTGTAAATAAATAACAGTATCGCATTACTAGACACATAAACATGTATATCTCTTAACGGAGCCTTAAGAGGATTTATAGCGCGGTTCGCTATGTTATACGATCTGATTACAGACTAAATCTGGAATGCTCGAGCAAATATTTAATTTTTAAATACTCGCTCATGAGCCATTTTAATCTTGACTACTTAGCTTTGGAATTTTTTTACCACCTGCTTCTTTAATCTTAGACTCGTTCACCTGTTAAATATTTACCTAACGTGATATAAATTTTTGTCAAAGAAAAATCTCGCAAAATTGTCAATTAGAAATTGTGTTACTCGGCCAGAGGCTGCTCAGTGATAATTAAAGTAACCCATTAAATATGTGCATGAGGATTATTATTATTAAAATTTTCGCTTTGACCAAATAAAATTTAAAATCAAATTTTTAATTCACTTATAAAAACACTAAATTGTTTGCTCTTCAACATAAAAATCTGAAAAAATTTATATTAAATTTATTTTTAAATATTTGTAAAGACTTAATTTTAAAACCTAAAAATATTTTTTGTTTACCATTAGAATAAAGAATAAAAATAAGACAGCTTTTAGTGAATCATTAATAAGTGTCTCAAACGAAGCTTGGACGCTTAAAAAGAAACTCCAAGGCTCCAAAAAACAAAAATGGCAGCTTTTGTCTTTAAATAATCGAGAAATCATGTTTTAAAATTTACTAAATGAAATCATCTAAATAAAATTTTGTCTTTTTTAAATATTTTTCTTAGTAAAGCTATTTCAAAAAATCTGAAATGAACTTCACGACTATTTTCAATATCTGTTTCAAATTTTTTTTTTAAAACTTTTCAATAATTTTAACATTCTAAGAGATTATCAAAAAGTAATATCTTTGTATACCTTAAAAGAGTCACAAAGTTGCAGATTAACTTTTTGTATAGAATAAAATTGTTTAAACTTTCGATTCGTATTTAAAAATAAACACCTCTTAAATTTGCGGATGAAAAGCTTAAAATTGAGAATTGACCCATTCGGTTCAGAGTGGGACTTCAAACTAAAATTGAATAATAAACTTTATTAGCCCTGAAGTTATTGTGAAAATTAGCCACGCTAAGATAGATTTTTAATTAAAATCTTTTGTTTCTGGATTTAAAGCAATCTGCGTGCCAGACTGTGCTTAGTTACGCTAGATTAGAATGCTGACTAGGTCGGATTTGGTAATAATCCGGGTCTGTTGAGTTTCAATTTTTCTAAATGGACAGAGAAATAAGCATAGATCCGATTGCCTTTAACCAGAGATTTTCAGTGGCCCCGGGCGTGCAAATTTTTCGAATAGCTCTGTCTTTAATATTAACTCAAGCATCTGGTAAAAAACAAACTAAAACTCGAAAAAAAAGATAAAACTTGTATCTAAAGATCGATACATCTAATAGATAGGTATCAATATACAAATTAATTAAAAAACTGCTTTATTTATCTTATAATTAGAGTAGATAGAGATAGCAAGCGAGTGGATATGATAGCTAATGTTATCTCGATGGTCTTGTCTTGACTTTGCCAAATATGATTTAATTAGCCCAGCGTATCTCATTTAATTAAAATTTTTGACTAATTGATCCGGGCTCGGAGTTATCTTGAATTTTGTCAAAAAGTTTAAAATCAACATTCTGGTCTCTATTGGTTTTAATGTAACTCTCAACCCGGTTTGTTTTGAAATTGACTTTGAAGTGTTGTTTTAATTACAAATTTAAATATACCTAAATGAATTTAAATATTAATTGACCAATGTTTAAAACTAATGACCCTCATATGATTTTTTTTACATCGCTTGGCACTCAATCGAGTGAAAGCTAAATTCAAACATCTTTTCACAATCTATTGTCATTTGTCTATCGTACCAGCTTATGAATAATAAAATTTGTTTAATTCATTTTTTATAGATAGTTTATCACATGTTAAAACGTGTTAAAAAGTGATATATTCTCACTTTTATTTTTTTATATTTGGCAACTTTGTTTGGAATATTAAAAACTTAGTTACACAAATTTTAAACAATTAATGGTTTATTATTTTAGTATATGGTTTTAAATAAAAAGTCACGAAGCCAAAATTTTAAATTGTTTTTTCTCTTTATGCGTAAACTTAAATTATTTAAAATAGATTCGTAATTTTTGTCCAAACTGACTGAAACCTGTCAAATTTTTTTCCAAACTTGTTTTTCAAAATTTTGGCTTTGGATGAGATTAAAAATCTGTGAGAATAAACAACACAAAATTTATTTTTCTATATAGAGAGTTCAATTATTTGATCATTTTTTGAAAAATTTTGTTTTACTTTTTTTCGAGGACATATTTGAATCTGGAATTTAAAGACTTCTAGAGAAAGAGAGAGAACACTCGACAAGATTATGTAACAAAAAATACAAGTGCTTACTTAATTATTATAGCTGTTTATAAAAATAATTAAAAACTATTTATATTAATTGATTTAGAATTGAAAATGCAGGTAATTTGGACAGTAAATTATGGCAGAGTACACTTCAAGCTGAGTTTTCTAACAAAGAGATCAAGTCCATTTAAAAGTTAAGTGTATAATTATTGGCCGTCAATTTACAAGTTTTGCTCTAAAAACAATGGAACTATAAGCAGAGTACTTAGACAAAAAAGCCTTAAAAATACATTTGAAAGTTGTGAAAATCTTGAGATTGTTATCTCAAAATATGCAAACTAATAATTAGTGGATTTAAAAAGGCAAAATTTTTATTAATTTTAAATCCGTTAATAATTACAAAGCGATCTTATCTGAATATTGGACTTAATTAGAACGCATCGATTCCATGAACAGCTCGAGCCCTTCGATTTAAAAAGATTATAATCAGGAAACACGTTCCATTTGTGAATTTTAATAAACATTCTACAAAAACCCACTATCCGAATCAGTTCTAATCAGTTCAAGATTTAATTAATTCGGACATAATAAATCATTTCAAGATCCGCATGCCTTCGGTATTTTGCTCTAAGCCAAAGCACAAAAATAAAATTTTAAAAAATTCTTTTATTTTTTATGTTGATATATAATCTTAACAAAAAAGGAACTCAAAATAATTAAAAGTGAAAATATACGAAAATTTTTTTTTTAAATTTGCACTTGGAACATACACTCGTGCATTTTGAACTCTTATTAAAATATTTAGAGGTAAAGTAACACGAACTGTAAAAATTAAGGAATATTTAAAATATCTTCCGGACAATCAAATTTAGAATGGCAATTGTAAAATTTTTAATTACTTAATAACAGACTAGACAATTTTTTTTGTGAGATTGATTTTACTATTCCCTTTTGTTAGATCTAAGATAAATTAGGATTATTTCTTAACAATTTCGGACTATTCTCAGACAGATTGGAAAGTCATCTCATTCAAAAATCTAATATTTAATATAAGATTAAAAAAAATTGAAATTTGTTATTTAAGGTGAATCTAACCAGTTTAGAACAAACTTTTTTCTCTCAGCCTAATTATTCCTAATAAAAAAAAAACTGTTTAAATTAGTTAAGACTTTTTATTATAACAAAAAAAAATTCAAATTGATTTTTTTAATTCTAAAATTTTTTTTTTAATGATTTAAATTTCTCGTTCATTCTTTTTTAATTATTTCAAAAATTTTTATCAATAAAAAATTACCTAATAATTATTTTTACAAAGAAAAAATTTCTATTAAATAATTCGACTGTACAGCATGAAGTAAATTTTGAACTTGAGAAAATCTCTTAATTTATTATTTTAAAAGATAAAATTTTAATACAAAAATGATTTATTTAATACACACATCGTCTTATTTAATAAAAAAAAAAGATTTCTGATCGGAATTTTCTTATGAAATTTTTTCATAGGAAAAAAAATTGACCATATTCAAAAAAATGTTAAAAAATTTGATTATCATTTGATATTAAGACACAAAGAGAGATTAAGTTCAAATAACTAGATCAAAATAAAGAATTAGTAACTTTTTAAAAAATTAAGTAAGATCAATTCTAATTATTGAACCATAGTCCTTTATTTCTGTCAAATTTTTCAAATTGAAAAATTCTAAAAAATTAATATCAAGTATAGAAAAAAATTCAGACTTTCCTAATTCCAAATACGGAAACAATCGAATTGAATTAAAACAATCAAAAACCATTTTCCTGTCTGGGCACGGTTCGTAATCGAGAAAGCTTTCACCTTCCAAATTGGAAATTCTATTTCGAAAAGCTTTTCGGCCTAAATTCGTCTTAGCTTGATTAGCCAAAAATAGCTCGATTGAGCCAAAATAAACAATTGATAAACGAGCCTACACAAATTACTCAAATTAAATTTCAATTTAAAAGCAAATAATTTGGATTGTAATTAAAAAAATCACGGTTTAAAATTCTACAAACCTAATCATTTTTTCCTTATTTATTTTATAATCCACTAGGTTTATGGCCTTTTTGTGCAATTTTACACAATTATGGCGATTAAAAACAAAGCCCCGAACACAACTCCTATTTCATGCTGTCTTTGACCAGCGATATTTTGTTTATTTTTTAGTCGGCTTGTAAGCTGAACCTCAAATGAAAGATAATTCGAGTATTTTATTTAGAAAACCGGTGCAGTTTAAGTAAACCCAGTGAAACATTTATAGCATAAGAAAATAATCAATATAGAGAAAAAAACAAACAAATTTCTACTGAAATATGAAGTTTTGATCGAGAATGACTGGCTTAAGTATTATTTAGTCTTGAAATCGGAACTGTGTATCTATTTTTGGTGGATGCTAACCTTTTTCTCTGGCGCAAAACTTTTGCAGCAATCAAACATTTTGATTAATAAGTGAACAAAAATCTAGCTAGGGCTGTCAGTTGTTCACAATGCCGGCCAATTTGCTTATTTATTTTTAATTATATTTATGTGAAATTTTTTCCTCAAATTTAATCGAAAATCTGTAAATATTTAAGATAGAATCTAAAATGTGAGTTCAAATTCACGTTTGTTCATATGCCGGAAAATGAGAGATTCTAGGCCGAGATAGGAAACATAAATATCCGACAAATTGAGTGTGGCAAAATCGATTCGCAGCACAGATAAATCGGTCATCAAGATTCTTGCTCGACTGACATATTTAAAGTGCTCAAAACGATCCGATACTTCGAGCTCAAATTTGCCCAGAAATCAACTCAAATACTTCATTTGATTGTTTGCACTCTAGGGTCTAGAATTTCACTATTTGGCAACTTATTTTTTTGGATCATAGAATTATTTTTCCAAGCTTTTGGATTGAACTTTTTATTTTTTTCACCATTTCGTAGTTCACTTATCTAATTATTTTATTTTTCAAACCTAAATAAGATTCATTGAGGCCTTTGGAATATTAGGTTAATATGAGATTTATTGGAAAGACTTGTCATCAAGCTTTTTCCATGGAATCTATTTGACAAAATATTGACTTCTCAAACTGATGCCCTTTTAAAGTAGATTTAAAATGGATTCTAGATTGGTCTTTTTCATTAAAAGACAGTCTCTCAATTGGTAAAGATTTTAACTGAATTAAAAATCTGAATTTAAAATATTCTATAAATAATTGGATTTTTTAATGCAAAAATTTGAATTTTCCAAAAAATTATTGAAGAGTTGCTGAAATTTTTGTATTTTGTATCTAAAATAAATTAAAGTAAAGTAATTAAAGTAGTTGAAATATTTAATTTGGATTTATTTTCAGAAATTTAAAAAATAAAAAATATTGCAAATGAATCATGACTCACAAGTTTAATAATTAAATTAATGAATTTAGATAGCTTGCCTAAAAAATGGTGAAAAAAAAATTAGAAAATTCAATTCAATGTTTTGACAAAATAAAAAATGATTGTGATTTAAAAAAATGTTGCCATTTGCTTATCTATTTACCATTGATGTAATTTGTGATAACTTATTTTTTTCCTATATTTAATTCCTAAAAAAATATTGTCGAGGATTATTTGGAGAAATGTGCTACGCTTTTAGGTAAACAAAAATATTTTGGTTAGTTGTCACAAATTTTTCACATTAATGAACCTAGCTGAATATTAATTAGAGTCTTTGTTCTATATGATCGAGGAAATTTAAAATTTAAATTTTGTTTTCTTAAGATTTGAAGGCCTAGCCTTCAGTTATGGTTTTTAAAATGTGCACTGATCAGGAATTTGAACAAAAAAAGCCTATCATAACACAACTTATTTAATTTTCCGCATAAACGGAGTTATACTTTATAGTAAACTAGTTCTTGTGATCATCCAATTTTATTCACTGCTCTTCATTCTGACCTCGATATAAAAATAATTAATTTAGCTTAACAATAAAAATGAAATAAAAATATTTTCTTTTAAATTTAAAAAACATTTTGCTAAATTTAAACTAAATTTGAACAGATTTATTAATGGAAAAATCGGTTCAATGGACAATAATCAAAAAACGTTAATTCAACCCATCATAAAATCAATTTAAAAAAAATAAAAAAAAACTTATTTAATTGACTTATTTTGTCTTTCAATTATTTTCTCCTTTACTATTAATTGTCGTTCTGGTGATTTCTGAAAATAAATAAATTAAATTAATTCTAAAATTATTAACACAAGATATGGTTACTCAAGAAAAATTATTTTTTTTCCATAGTTTGATCGAAAAGTCCTGTTTTTCGTCGTTTAAAGCAGAAATTTATCAACAACAGTGAACGAAGCATTTTCCATGGTATCAATTTGAATTCTTAAAAATTTACGTATCAGACAAAACAATGAAGATGCCATTTTTTGTAGTGATTTTCAGGCCTAAAAAATCTAAGATTAAAAATGAATTCCAAAATTTTCAGTAATCAATAAATTAATTAAAAATTTAAAAAATTTTCTCGGCTTTTGACAGTTATTTTTAATTTTTGTTTAAAATCTACATAAATACAGAAACATCAAATATAAAAAAGGACATTTCTAAAAAAAAAATTTTTGCTTATTTATTCTGTTAAAAATTATGAAAAAAGAAGGATTCATATTAACTCGTCATATCAAAAATTAAATTGTGCTTTGAAAATAAATAAAATCATCATATTAAATTAAAGATTTTAATTTATTAAAAGTTAAATTATTAATTTTAATTTTAACTAATAGTTCTCTAATCTACAACATACCCGAACTCCTTAATCAGAGCTCTGCCCCGGGCCCCGTTTAATTTTTTCTGACGATCAATTTTTTTCACATGACGATTTAATCATTCAAAAGGCGGCTTGATATTTTACCATTGAACAAAAAAAATATTAAAAAATACATCTATCGTCATTGATTTATCTAGCCATTTTTTGTAAAAGGAAAATAAAAAAAGAAAAACTAAAATTCAATTCAAACCTAATTAATTGAATGAATTTTTTACTTTAAAATTTAAAATAAAACTAAAGAGATAACTTTATTGTATAATTAGCACAAATATATTTACTTAAATGGAGTAATTCGTACGAAGTATTTTTAATACTATTATATTCAAAAAAAAATTACATAATAGCATTAAAAACCTGCCAGCTCAAGTGAAAATGATTTGATTTTTCTTTAAATTAAATTAGTCCTCAAATACCTGAAGAGATTAGCCGGTATTTTTACTCTATAACCAATGTTAAATTAAGTACAGATTAGTTTTAATTTTTGAATTAAGTAACTGACCTGAAACATAAAACAGTATCTAAAGTATCTCTTGAGGATCAAAAGTTAGATTTATAAAAACGTGCTTAAAGCAAGAAATACGTTATTTCGCCCATTTTGGCAAATCTCGGGTAATTTTATCTTGGTTAATTATTTTATATTCGGATTAGTAATAGCTTATAATTCTTCCCTTTGGGGATTTTCTATTGAGAAGTAGGAACAAGATATTACTCGGATATTAACACTCACCTTTAAATGAATCAAAAATCTTATTGTCAAAGATTTAAATCAGTAAATAAGATCATTGTTTCAATGCTTAGACTCTAGAAACTTAAATATTTAATGAAATCAAACACCACTTTTGAAAATTTTCATAAAATGAGAAATATTTTTTCAAAATCTTGTTTGACAAACATAAATATTTGGTGCCCAGTAAAGTATTAAAACAAAAAAATAT
The DNA here is from genome assembly GCA_019054805.1 of Brachionus manjavacas. Lineage (NCBI taxonomy): Eukaryota > Metazoa > Rotifera > Eurotatoria > Ploima > Brachionidae > Brachionus > Brachionus manjavacas. The sequence goes on along the minus strand of JAHQIY010000003.1, from coordinate 5,591,025 downwards.
ATATTTATATTTTAATAGTCGTAAAAATCGTTTTTTAATTCGATAAAACCCTCAAAAATCGCATCAAGGAAGCATACAAGCCAATTTCTCTCAGCATATGTTTGATATAATTTGATTACTATTAATGCTTAGTTTTCTGCTGTACATAGACAGCTCACTATTTTTTAAAATAGATCAATATTCAGTAAAATATGATAGATCATTTTTTAATTAGTTAGCTAAAATAATTCTCCAAAGAAATTAAACATTTTATTGTGTTAAATACGACCAACAATCTGGATAATTAACTTTTAAAAAATTTTCTTAAACTTTTGCATTTAATCTTTTTTGATTTACCAACGAAAGGCTTAGGCAAAACTCTAATACCCATTGACAACATACTCACACTTTTTTTTGCATACCAAAAAAAAAATTAAAATACTCAATTAAAATTTTAAAAGTTAACAATAAAATTATTTAAATTTCCAGAAAAAGATTTCATAAAACAAATAAATTTTTTTTTGTTTAATCAAACCAACAAAATTTGCTAATAGATCACAGTTCACTAAAATTCAGATCGGACCTGTTCATTAGAAAAAAAAAAGATTCCAAATTTAAAACTTTTTTACCAAGTCTAATCGAATATTCTCCTATTGAAATGTTTCCAAACAAATACCTTTTATTAATATTAAGTTTATAATTAAAATATCTTATCCAAACAGGAAGAAATATATTTCAGAAAAATATATTGTTTATTTATGATGTTTAGAATAAAACTAGACCAAATGTAAAGTATTAGAATTTAATTAAATTTTATTGAAAAAATCAATTTGAATAATTAAAGATTTGAATGCGAGTTCAATAAGTTAAGGCTCAATATGTGAGCGTCTATGAGAGCCGGGCTCTTGAGGATAACAATAGAGAGCTAATTCAATATGGAACCCCCGAGTCATCGGCCAAGAAATACGATAAGAGCTTTCTGAGAATAGTTTTCTTATCATTAGCAATATGAAACATTAAAAAAAACAAAATTTCAAATTATCTTTTTTTCAATTGACATTTTTAGTACTTATTGATTTAATTAAAATTTGAAACTTTGTTTGACATTTGAAATTTGTTCACGGACTAATTGCAATCGATTTGACGCTGCAATTAAAGTGCTCTAAAATGCTGTTTTGGCAAATATTAAACTATTTATAAAGCCAACTTTTACGACTTTTTTTACGACTTGCAAATATCGGAACAAATCTCCCTAATAATTTAAACTAGTTTTTCAATCAAATATTTAGCATACAAACACTAAAAATAGTGTTGAAATTAGGCTAATTTTGGACGTTTAGCAATGACTCTTAAATGTCGAAAATTTGCATTCACTAAAGCCATAAAGAACTAAAATGTCTTGCAAGCGCAAACTTTAAATATCCTCGATAATTGCACTAGAACATAAAAAAATAGCTTGAAGTCGACTTATTCCAAAAATGAGATAAAAACTTCAACTGAAGGTTAGGATTTCAAATGGATATTTGATGATTATTGAGCACATATTAGTTGGTGGTTTACTAATTAAATTCAAGTATTAACAGACTTTTCAGACAGGTGCCATAACGTGGTGTTTAATATTCATACTTGTAGACTTTACAGTGCAATTAATATTCAAATAGACCTAGTCGAGTCGGCTAGTGCTGTTCATAAACTTTATCTTAAACTCATCCAAAAAAAAAGAAAGCGAAAACAAATTATTCACTTGCACTCATGAATAGTGTTTATTTATTTTTATCTTTAAGAAAATTAAAACTTACTTTGAAATTTCAAGTATGGAAAAATTGATTGTTTGGTCTGTGTTCACTTCTAAAAAAAAGTGTTGACACACTTTTCCTTATTAATCTTAGTTTAAGCTCGTATTATCTGTATGTTTGATTTGAAATAAGTTAATCTTCATTTTTATACATTAGAAAAACACGATTAAAATTTTGTTAATTATAGATAAAATTTGGTCTATATGAACACAGGCTATTTCCCATACATGGTTTATTTTTTGCATTTCGAGTCTATTCAGTTCAAGATTAAAATCTTACAATTGCCAAATTGCTCTTTTGTATATAAGTTTATGGAAATAAAAAAAAATTATATAATAGCTAAATTTTTTTTTCAAATTTCTCTCAGAAAAAAATTTATAAAAAAGTTCATTTCTACTCAATTTAAATTACTTTTTTTTAAATTTCATCATCACCAGAATTGGTTTAAAAATAAAGCTTATTTAGCATTCATGGTTCGATGACGAATGATTATATAAACTGGCAAATAACCTTAAAATATTAAATTTTTTTTAACTTTAAAAAATTTAACCTTTTTTCTTTTCATGATTATTAATTTCTGCGACGGATTTGACCGCGGAACTAACCACTATCGTACTAAGCAATAGCTGATTTCACTTAGTAAACATCTAAGTTTTACTTAAAACCATTTACAATCGGCTGACTGTAAACTTAAAGTGAAAAAGAGTCCCTTAAGTGGATTATTATATTTGTGAAGAAGATGTGTAGTGCAGACCATGCCTCAATAATTTATCTACATATTGCTATTTGACTTTTTAATGAACCTAATGGACCTGAGGCGTAGGAACTTTGAGGTTTATAAATTGAAAATCTTATCATCTTATCCTTCTATCATAAATCATTTTTTTATTGAAAATTGAAATATGACTTTATTTTATGTAATATATTTATATGATTTTATATGCGATTAATTCATGACAAAGGTAACTGAATGATGAAAAATTCAAAAAAAATTTTTTTTATTATTTGAATAAATTTTTATGTAAGGTTCGTGCCGGTCAAAGCTTCAGCACTATCTGAAAGACTACAGCACTAGAAGAGTCAATTTTTTTTTAGCGGGGTTAACAAATATTTTTTTTGGCTACCCCTTCTCAAAGATTAGTACTAAAATTATCAGTTGTATTCTTTTAGATCTAAAAATCTCGGTCTATAATTTAGTTAGCATATCTAATTATTATTATACAAATTAAAAAAGTGTATTCATTCATTACAAAAAAAATTTTGACTATTAAAATTGACCGGAAACGAAAGAATTTTAGGAGTTTTTCACTATTTTTGTATCTCGTCCCTAACCCCAATTTTTTTTCTAGAAACTAGACAAAATTCTGAACAAATTGTTGAGCTCACTTTTTTAATTTTTCACTTTAAGTCCATAAATTTTGAATAGAAAGTGGTCATTTTAATTAATTTTCACTAATTTGCTAATCTTCAATGAAGGGGTAGCCAAAAAAATTTTTTTTTTAACCCCGCTAAAAAATTGGCTCTTCTAGGTTTCCATATATACAGAATAAGAATTTGTGATCGAAAAAGTCAAATTCAGATAGTGCTGTAGTTTTGACCTGCGCCAACCTTTTGTTCAAGCAAAAAACAAGCTATCAAAGTTAACTCAAGCTTTTTGTATTCACTAGCCTATAACTAAGAAGCATAATGGAAAGCTTAATGAAAAACATAAAAAGTATTTTTTTTAATTTCCTAAATGTAAGAGGGATTTTTGGAATAAAATTACTCGAATTTTTTTAAATCAATATTGTATCATCTTGATTTTTTTTCATAAAAAAAATTTTCAATTCTTAGAGACATAATTGAGTATTGGTTTGAAAATTGGTTCGAATTGAATACTTAAATCTTTTTTATTCTAAAAAAATTTATATTAATTTTTTTTAAAGAATTTATTTAAAATAAAACTTTCAGTGTTAGAAAAATAAATAATTAAACTTAATAATAATAATAATAATAATAATAATAAAAATAAAAGAAAAAGAAGCCAATGCTCTCGGAGATGACCTGCATTGTAAGCCATTTATGATCTGCATTACACATTAATAATAGGTACCATCATAGTAATGGTGTCAAGACCAATGTGAATAAATTTTGCTGAATGTTGTCTTTATTACTTAGTAATATTACTTAATTTTTATATTTTTTTATCCTTTTTTATTTATATTTTTACTTTTATTGAAATTAAAAATAATAATAATTAAGAATTGAGAGGTTCATGTTGGAGTTAAAGTGTCGCTGATAGATTCAATTGATGATGCATTTGACATTAAATTAAATTACTGCTAAATTTATTTTAATGACGGATAAACACCCTTAAGAGAAATAAAGCAAAAATTATATCCGTAATATCAAAATAAAAAAAACAAGGATTTATGAAAATTTTTAGAAACTTGACATTTTTTTCAAGCTAAAAAGTAGTCATTCATTAATTTTTCTTAAGGCTTCGGAAACTAATGGTAAAATTGTATTTATCAAGAAAATACAATTTCAATTAAAATTTATCTATCAAATAGTAAAGAGTGAATATATGGAGAAGACTGCATATATCAGTCTAAAACAAAAGCAGACAGGAAATCGTTTAAATTAATATAATTTTCTATGACATCTTAAATCCTAGCTTGAGACCAAGTTTCCAAATATCATCTTATTTTTGTATCCTAAAATATTTAACTTATCAATTCTATTGTACATAAATAAATCAATAATGGTCAGTATCTCTGTTGATTCTAATCAATTTCGAATCGAATATATTTTTTTTAAATATATGGATGTTCCGTAATGGAGGTTTTATTAATTCAAAAGAGAAATTAATTAATTTAAATTTGTAATATAAATAAAAATAATTTTTTAGCATTCATCTAATTGTATTTAGAACGATCTGTATATTTTTCTAATCGCCAAAACTAACATTTTATAAATTAGAAAAAATAAATCTAATTGATATTTTCTCCTAAAAAACATTATCAGTTTCAAAACTAGCATGCAGCTATCCTTAAGAAATATTTTCTGTACCGAAAAATTGCGGTCGATGACATTTAATTTCTCTGTATAAAAGAGGAAACTATTGAACTTAAACAAATTTGGCTGATAGTTATTATTCCATGGTCACTGTTCGGCTTTCGAAGCAGATTAAAAAACTACTCTGAGTGATTTAAATTTAGTGGAAATAATTTTTTAAATACGATCGATTTTAATGTTTTTGTTTCCGAATCGGGCAGAATTTAAAATCAAGTGAAGAAAAATTGTCAACTTTTTTTTATCGACACAGCAAAATCGATAATTTAAAACTGTCCAAATTATTGAAGCGAGGCCTACGAGCAGGTAAGGCTAAGTTGAATGCCAAATTTAATTAAATGAGTCTAATAATTAGCTGATGATAAAGTGTTTGGAGGTTTTTAGTTAACTGTCTACTTTGACATGTCCCATGAAATCAATATTATAAAATTGATGATGTACACGCGTCATTTGGGATAAAGTTTTCAATAATTTTACACTTTTATTTCAAATAGTTGTAAATTTAGATTAGCGTGACATGTCAAAAAGCTCTCTTAAATTTTCATGTCAAAATAACCGTTTGTTTTAACTAAAAGCTTAAACTGAGATTTTTTTAAATAAAGTGGCCCATAATTGTTTTGTAATAATCTTTTTCTTTTAATAATTCTCAATTTGAGTTTAAACTAATTTTTTGATAGAATATATTAATATAAATACAATTATTAATTTAGAGGGTGTTTTTTTAAAGAAAATTTAGATAAATAAACATATTGTTAATGGTGCGTATCATTGTATACAATTTTTTTTCGAGTTGTTCTTCAAAAATTTCTTTAATTAAAACAAATTAAAGTTCAATTTAAAATGCATTTCGTGACATAATTTAATAAAAATTGAATTGGTTTAATTTACTTTTCGCGTTTATTCACTAAAAATACAATTGCTTTCGAGTGATTAAATTCAATTAGATTCAACTCCTTTTATAAATAATTTTATTTTTAACAAGGTAGTCTTTAACTGAATATAAATATTAATAAAGTGTCAAAAGTTTATAAGTATTTTCCTAGATAAAGATCTATTTTGTTTCATATTTTTAATATTTCATGTTTGTGAATAATTTACTAAAACTTAATGAACTTCCTGTTAGAGTTTTTAGCAGGTGAATCTGATACTTTTACATTTTAATGCATATTTAAATCTTGTTAAAAAAGTCCTAATGAATATATTATGGTTTAATTAATTTGAATGTTCATTTGAATTTAATTGAACAATTGCATGCTCTTCAGTATTAAATTTAGACTTTAAGCTAGTTAAATTTGCCGCCGATTTTTAGTTTAATTGAATCATTAAAAAATTCAGATTTAAAACAAAAAGAAAATCAATTAAATTTTTTTTTCATTCTCCTTTTTAAACAGATGAACTTTAAATAGAAAATAAGCCAAATTTTAGTTTCAAGTTTATAATTTCTATCAATATTTGATTATTTATTCAGTCTATTTTGCTATTTGTTTTATTATTCAATAAATTTTTCTCTATTATTGATCTGTTTATATGATAAAATGATCTAGATAAAGTTATAGCTTTTTTCTGGTAAAAATTCGTTACAATAAATAAATTAGACTTTTTGTTACGAGTTATTTAACTTTATGTACCGTTTATGAAAAAGTTAAATTAATTATAAATGGCTTAAAATTATGGTGTCCTTAAAAATGGTTCGTATTTCTTTATATTGAACAGAAAATTGTTTCTTAAAAAATTAATATTTAACAATTATGGAACACTACCAATTTAATAAATATGAAAAATTTCTTTAATTTTTAAAAAAAATTTTTCTCTTAAAGATTATTTTTATAAGCTTCCATTTATTTTCATGTTTAGATAGTCAAAATAATTAAAATAATTTAGGCGAATGCCTAGTATTAACAAGTACAAATGAAACTAATGAACCTAGTTCTTATAAATTTTCATTTTTTTGTCAAAATCAAATGAAGTTTTTTAAAGTAATAATAATATTAAAATCATTCTAATTTGTGTATATTTTAAATAGGATTTTATTCTATAAAAATAGTTAAGTCAAATTAAGTCATAGACGGTGAAGATGCATCTATCTTTCATTTAATAAAATATATTAAACTCATGAATTTTTTTGAAATTTATTTTGTTAAAATATTTTTTGAAAATAATCTAGAAAATTTGGAATGGTCTTGTGCTTTTTTTACATTCTGATGAAAGATATTTTATAATTAAAATTAATAAAAAAATTTAATACAATCTTAAAAAACTGTTTTAGTATTAAATTTATATTTTATATTTTTTTCAAATCATTACAAAAATATTTATTGATTAAAAAAGACATTTTTTTTTAAGACAAAAATTAACAATTGATTAAAAAATTTTATTTTTCTAAAATTAAATTCATACTATAGTTTAAAATGAGCGCCTCCTCATTATCAGATTGGATAGATAAGGGACAATTATAATGGTTAAATGGGATGTTAAATGAAATTTAATTTTAATGAAATAATGTATAAAAAATGAATTTTTTTTTCAGCACTTTTTGGTAGCCTGGGTGAATGACTAACATTTAATAAAAAAAAGGATTGAAAAATTATGAGCGTATTCAGCAAAGTTTATTTGATCAAAATTAGCTTTATTTTTAATAAACTTTTCATTTTGATATAAAAGTTAAATCATTCCTATGGCTGGTAGACCTTATAAAATCTACTTTTAGCATTGTAAATAACTTAACTTTTCAAAATAAAAAAGTTAGATAATATTTTTAATATCGAGTGCAACTATTCTTTTTCTTTTTTTGAGCAAATTTTGATATAAAAAAATTTAAACTTGTTAGGTCAATAATTATAATTAACGCAGATTAAACAAATTTTAGTAAAATAAAAGTTCGCAGTTTGACACAATTAAAAATATATTAAAAAATAAAAGAACATTCGTTCAGTTAATTATTTTTGTTTATTTAAAATTTTTGAGTTCAATCCTAGTGAAATTTTTGAATGCTAACGAGAAAACTCGCCTTTTAGCTTGACAAAAAAATTTAAATGGAGACAAAATGAGAAATAAATTTCAAAAATTTTTTTATAAATGACTGAAATTTAACATTTCAAGAGATAAGAGTTGGTATTTTTAAATTAGCATTTCGAAAATTGAAATATCGACAAGTATAGCAAAATTTTAGATAATAAAAATCGAGCATATCACCAATAGGGAAATAATTTTTTTGAATAGGACTCAAGAGATTTGATAACAAATTAAGTGAATTTTTTTACAGCGATTTCTAACACGATAAGAAAAGCATTAAGATAAGCCAAGCACTAGAAGTTCCATAAAATTTGATTAATCAAACAAATTGAGTAAAACAAGTCATATTGCTTTCGATATCAGATAATTAAAAGGTGTAAAATTTTAAGCTTAAAGTGATTGATTAAAAAAGTCATCCTAATAATCAATGCATGCATGCCAAAATGGTTTAGACTGGCATTTAGTTTGTTTTTCGAATTATTCAACTTCAAATTTCAAAGTCATTTAGTAAAGCCGTTAAAAGAGCCGTGTCACTTGAAGTCGACTTCAATCAATCACTCAATCAATAGCTTTGTTGATAAGAGAGTTTCAGGCTTTAATTAACAGCGTTTAAGTTAAATACCTGACAATTTCACATGAAAAACAAAGAATGCAAGTAGAATTAAAGCAAGTATACCGATCAGGTTGGAAAAACCTAACTGCACTTGTATTTAATTTTTCAAGTACTTTTTACCTTTTTACATGGATGGAACAAATAATGTTAAAATCTGCACATTAAACAAATAGTTGAGTATTTATTTTTTTAGCGAGAGTCTAGCTCTCTGTTGGTTGTATTTTTGCAGCCGAAAACAAAGACGGAAACTGAGTGAGATATTTATTTTTGTAGAAATTATTTTTTCTAGTCAAACTCGTCTGAGTTCGGCGCCAGTTATCTTATTCAAACTCGAATGATTTGTTTATTTTTTGAAACTATATCACTCTAATCTGTTTTTTTTTTCGAACATTTTATTTAATTGATTAATCTGACTTCATAGGTTTTTTATAAATTTTAAAGCTCATAATTTTTTTTGATTAATTATTTTTCGTAAAACTTAGAATAGAAAATCAAAGTCCGGCTAAATTCATAACAAAAAAGATAATGTGTAAATTTGAAGATGAATACATATAAATGAAGAGTAATGTTATTTAAAAAAATTATATCTTGTAGATTTGAACCTGACGAGTCCATTTAACAGACTTTAAAGTATTTTATTAAATATACCAATTTAAAATTACATAAGATAATCATTGTAATTTTGAATTTTAAAATAATTATTTAAGAAACGAATTTTCAAATAGATTAAATATCTATAAAAATTTTATAACTAAATTATTTTTTTTCAAAATTTGGCTAACCTTTGGCCGTAAGAAAATCCAACTATTTTGTAAATATAATAATTAATAAAATCTTTCTATTGTATTATACTATTTTTTTTCTTTAATTTTAATAGTCCTATAATTATTTAAACGTTTCAAAACATGTCAAACATAATATCTTAATTATTTTTTTTCTTCTTCAATTTGTTTCTTTCAAAATTATAAACTTATTTTATATTATCGTATTTTGATCATTAGGCTGAAAGGAAGGACTAAGTTCCAAGCAAACCTGCCTAAGTATTTCCCTTATTATATTTTCAATAAATAATAATAAATAATTTAAAAAAATAGATATATTAAACGTTCAATCTGAAATTAAAATATCAATTTAATTATTTTCGTTTTTTTTAAAGGTTTATTTTGTTCAAAGATGTTATAAAATGTATAGTTTGCATTAAATTTAATTATTTAGCTAAAACATGGTCAAAATTTTTATCTTGATCTGAAATGAAAATAACTAGTCTTTTACAAGAATTATTTTTATTTTTTATTTTTTTAAAATTTACAGATTTATTTATTGCTCGTTTAAATGAATTTTTTTTGCACAATCGTGTTTGGGTGTCAATTAGAATTAATGATTCCCAAGATCTGGCAAAGTTATTGAAACACTTTAATTTTTCTAACTCAAGTTTTACTACCTCTTAGCTGAAACTAGAATGAAAGCTATTTCAATATGTCAGAACCTATTGTAGTAAAAATTAGAATTTTAATAAATAATAAATTTAAATAAGAATTAAAAATTTTTCTAAATAAGATCTAGAAATTTTGTTTCGTTTTATTTGTTTAACAAAAATGAATAAGTTTTTAAATATTAAAATAAATATAAGTTATGGTTTGAATTTTAGGAATTTTACTAACCCCAAAATCTGCAAAAAGCCTGTAATTTTAAGAGCATGGTAAATACCCAGGAATGTTGGAATGGAGCTTAGTCCTTCCATTCAGACAAATGGCGTTTATTTTCATTCTTATTAAAGTTAAAATAAAGAGTAATTGATAAAAAAAGAACGGATAAAGTTATAAAAAAAAAATAAATATTTTTTCTAATATTTGAGCTCAATAATTCATTTTTTCTTAAAAAGATATTACGACGACTAGAAGTATCAAAAGCTAATTGAAAAATAACTTTAAATTAATTTTTTTAATATAAATATTTAAAAAAAAAAGATTTTTTTTTTCAAATCATTGAGACAAAAAAATTAGGCAAATGTTCATTTTTTCTTAATTTATATTAGTTTTTTAATAATACTGTTAAAATAAACTTTTAATAGTTTAAATCGTAGTTTGTTAAAATGTAAAAAATAAATTATAGATAGTCTTCACCTTTTAAACATTAATCCTATCTCAATTGATAATAAATTTGTTTTCCTAAATGGTATTTACGTAATCATTCGGTCTGGAAGATAAATAAATTTTTATTTGGTCTTAGATAACCAAAATTTATCATGGTCAATAAATCCAGAAAAGTTCGAACCTAAAGTTCATAAAAAAATCTAATGAATTTTTTTTGAAACATTAAAAATTTGTTAAAAAAATTTCTGTTTTTTTAGTATTTGCCTGCCTGTTCATTAAAAAAATCTAAAAAAAAATTAAGGTATTTGGAGTATGGTATTGGAAATATTTTGATTCGAAACCTGATCTACATTGATCCATCACTCATGCATCTGTAGAACCCTAAAATCAAAATGCCACTATACCACTGTCTAATTTTTGACAAATTGATTTTTCCTCTAAATATCACTTAGATTCATTCATTCTCATAGAGTTCTTAAGCGAGCCGATTTGCCAAGTTGATTACATAGGGCAAAGCCTTAGCACTAACAATAAATAACTTTTATTTCAGATGAACTCAAAACACCGAAAGGTTACTCGGCTTGGCAAACAAGTTTCACATTATTACAGAATAAATCACATGATGCTGTTTATTTCTCAAGTATTTAACCAGGCTGGCTTGTTTATAATCGTCACGATTACAAAACAACATGCCGCCCAATATATAATTAAAAAAATTTGCCTCGGTCAATTATAAATCAAATAAATATAGATAGTTGATTTGATTCAGCTCTAAATGCATTTGATTAGCAAACAGTCATTTGAATAGCTGACGGTATTGATTGACCATCACAAGTTTCGTAATCCATTGAGGCTATTTGCAAAATTTATTAAATAAAGCCACTATGTTTTCAATTATCTTTTTAGAATTTAAGCTATTTCAGAGCCGATATTTGCCAAACATTTCGGCAACAATGTGAACAATTGTGAGCTTGAATTTTGATTAACATCCGTATTTAGTTGAATAAGAACGAGAACAATGTCCTCGAGCAGCAATGCTAATTAACTTCAAGCTCACCTAGTTGTATTCAGTCGTGAAAAATGTGCTCAAGCTCTCTGTTATTTTTAATCTATTAATTAAAATGTTCCCTTTTTGTATTTTTTAGATTAAAATATTTCAAGCTTAGCTGGCTTTTTAATTCAGAATGGCATTTTATTGTTTAAGACAATGGTGGGATATGTAATTCAAGTGCTTTTCGAAAATTTAAATTTTTCTTCTTGCTGAAAATACTTTTAATTTAATTAAAAAATAAATTTGCAGGTTTATAAATATAATTATCTGACCGTGTTGTTGTTTTCTTGTTGACCTGCTTACAAAAACAGGTATAAAAGCCAGGGCTGTTCTTTTTTTTTTTCAGGAAAAGGTCGTTGAGACCAAGTTTATGTGCTCAATCGATTTTCCCAGAGCTATTCGACCAGCTAGTATTAGAGATGCTGGTCGATGAGAATGTTTTTGTTCACTTGGAGAAAAAAATATATTTTTATTAAATATTTACTTAAGTCTATGAGAGAAGAGAGAGAGTGTATTGTTTTTAAGAACAATATTTTATTAGAGCCTTAATTAGAGTTTATTTTAAATATTTGGCTATTTCCTCGTACAATATTAACTTAATTAAGTCAATTAAAAATTTCAAGTCCGAGTGAATCGGGTGTTTATCTTTGGCCATTAATTCAAATTTAAAAATAAATAGTTTAAGTTTGTTCAATATCGAATTTTGGCACTAATACACGTATTTAGCTTGGTAGCACGAACTTTATTATCAACTCGCTAAGACAAGATCTTATCCAAATCTTAGGACTAGTGATGAGCTTTGATCAAGGATCTAATCTTGAAATGAGCTATACATGATCGGTAGATAATATATTCAAAATGGATAGTAGATCACAAAATTAAACATTCCATGATTTTTTTCCTATTCAAATAGATTAATTGTAAGGCAGTTTGTTTAGGCTAGCATCAAGGTGTTTTGAAGGTAGTGCCGAGCAAGACTGCTAAAAGTTTGGGATTAGGTTATTTTATTATTTAAAAAAATTCAATCAGATAAGAAAAAAATTTAAATTGATCGTTTTAAATATTTATTGTTTTTATAAAATTTAAAAAAAAATTTTTATGATTTAACGCTGAATTTTGTTCATAATGATCATTCATAAGGTTTTGACCAGATAGATATATTAATTTTTTTCAATTTTTACTTTTTACTTTATTCAAAAATTTGTTTTATAAAGAAAAAATATTTTTTTAGTCTAGATGCTAGTTAAAACGTAGAATACATTGTATATCGAATATATAGATGATTATTTAGATAATATTATAATAAAATTTTTTCCTTATTTTGGTAAAATTTTTTTAAAAGATAAAATAAATTATCAGCATAATTTTTGGTCCAAAATTAGTAATTATCAGAAAGTCTTTTTCAGAACAGTTCTTTATTTCTTTTAAACTATTTAAACCAAACTGGAACCTTCTGAACAAAAATATTTTTTTTTCAATTTTATTTAATTTTAATTTAAGCTTTAAAAAAAAAATTCTTAATTTTTAAAAGAAAAATTCATGCAAGGCTCTAAGACAATTCATTTAGGTTGGACTAAAGGTGTTTCTTGAAAAAGAACCGAATAGGCTGCTATTAAGAAATATAAATCATTTAAATGTCGGATATTGATCATTAAATCAAAAAAGAAAAGGGTTAATCGAGAAAAAAAGACTAGGAAATAAGGTTAAATGAGCCGAATGCGATACATGTCAAAATGAATGCTTCTACTAAAATAACTAATGGTCAGCATATTTAAAAATATGATTGATTTTATCGGTCGAGATCACAGCTATTTTAGGTTTGACTTACCTTTTTTTTTGATAAATTACTATACGAATGTTTGACTAATTAAGTCTAAAATAAAACAAATTACTTCGTGCTTCCTTAGACTCTTGAGAGCCGAAAATTGTTCATTGTTTTCAAGGTTTCATTTCGATTAGATAACAAAAAGACTCTTGAAAATTCAGTAAACACTTTTACCGTGTTTGTACTTTTCGAGAGGATTAGCTAAATCCAGTCTGAGTGATATAAAAAAGGCAACAAATACCACAAGGCAAATTAATTCTTTTTTTATTTTTTCTAAAAAAAAATAATTCAGATAAACTAAACAAACAAGCCATCAATTCATTCCAAATATCATCTAGTTTATTTACAAAATAAGCTTATCAATTTCACATTTAACATTTACATTCAAAATCAATATTATTTAATTAATTGGAAGTGTGTTTATGTTTTGAGTGATTAGTTAAGGCAGTGAGGGCCTATTCTTTACAGAGCGTGCAGAATTAAAATAAACAATACGTGAACAGACTATTCAGTTTATTTTTGTTTCCTTATCTATGACCCTAAAACTATTCGAGCACGTCCTTCAACATATATCTAATCTAAACATGTGATAATCTTGGAATGGTAGAGCCTATTTAAGATAAATTGCTTTCTCGAATGGTCAATTATCTTCGACTGTCTTGAGTGTGACTGAGAGAATAAGATTAGTCAATTTTGCTCATTAGCTGACAACACTTGGTTTATCAATTGTTCTAGCACATCTATTTAAGCCTAGGTTTACTCTCTTGTTATAACAACAAAATAATTTGCAATCTTTAGTCATCAGCCATGAAAAATACAACTTTTTTTCAGATTTGAATCCTTTTTTATTGCATTGATTGATTATAATTAGCAAAAAATGTTTTATCTATCAAATTATCCTTAAAAATTAGTTTAAATTTTTAAAAAATTTATTTGAGTATACTTATATGTATTCTTGTATTATTTAACAATTTTATTTTTAAACTAAATTAAACTGATCATATCTCAACATCGCTAGTCATCTAATTTTTTTTTAAATACACACCTTAATGTAGTCGAAAGTAGGAGTGTTAAAAAATATTATTTACTTAATAGTAAATTAATAAATTTTATTTTTACAAACATAAAAAAATTTAAATTGTTTTTTCATTAAAAAATTTTTTTTAGGAAGCGACCCATGCTAGGTAATAAAAAATTGTCATTTGTTAAATTTTTTAAAAGTATAAAGGGTTAAAAAATTGAAGTAAAATTTGAGAACTAAAGAATTTTGACAGTCTTGTTTACACTTTGTGAGACTGCTAATATTGCGTTGAAAATATCTTCATCAAGTTTGCTCCATACATTGGCTTCCCTGTTGTCAAAAAAAAATTGTATCTTTGTTCACATTTAAAAAAGATAAATTAATGTTACCAAAAACAGGGGTTTGAAAAAAAAAAATTTTTTCTAGATAAATTAATGTTACCAAAAATTTAAGAAAAATTTTCCATTTTCTGTTATTATTTACTCTTAATTTTCACTTCTATTTAATTTATCTACTTTTCTAATGTGCCAAGGTCTGCTAATCGTCGGCCCTTTTCGGCCAACATTTTGTTCAATCACGTGCTTATAGTAATTCTAACTTTCTCATCCAATCGAAATAAATGGGATGGATTTGTCTAATTATCCAGGCGGGGTCTAGAAAACAGTTTATATTTAATGAATATATTTTTCGTTATAGAGATTTGAACATTCGTTTTTGAATTGAAGAAATGTCAAATTTAATTAAATGCTTGGAATGTCGGCTAGTGGGAGCTCCGCCGGCGTTCAACATGCCGCCTCCACCGGCGCCCCCCCTCCAATTTTTCCAACAATTCAACTTGTCCAACAAACTTATCACCGACCAACTCAAACAAATAAAGCTCAAAAAATGCCTTGACATCAAAAACTCAAATTTGGCTACAAATTTGAACGAGTCGAACGCCAAACGTGTCCAATCGTCCTTGCTCACCTCGGCCAATTTGGAGTCAATGCTGCAAAATTTGACGCCCGATCAATCACTTTACATTTTCGTGGCCTGCTTGGTCATTTTTATTCTAGTCTTATTCGTAGCATTTATTTTCATCTACAAACTGATTCGGCTCAGAAACGAGCTCAAACAGACGTGCTCAAAAAGTGCCAATTTGTTGACCGAGAACGGCTCCATAAACTCAAATCTAGCCATTACTCGTTCGAACTCGTCCATTGACGACAAGTCACAATTTGCCTCCTACAACCTCATACCGCTGTACGACTCGGCGTCAAACGTGAGCACAGCCTCCAAAAACACCTCCACTTCGTACTTGTTCTACAATCAGCTGTTCGAGTCGACCAAGCATTTGATGGCCAACTCGTCGTCCTCGTCGCCCAAGTCCAGTCCAAGCGACTACTACTTGCACGGTGTTCCGAACAGCTCGAACTTGATCGAGAGCCATTTGATCACAAGCAAAAAGCTGGGCCGGCCTCACACTCTGCAAGAGTACGACGAGATAAATCCGCAGTGCTGCGTTGCGGACACAGTTTACAATCAGTACGATGGCGCTCAGAAATTTCAAATGATTGTGCAGCCAGTCTTGCCCATCAGACACTTACTCCACTATCCACAAACAAACGCTCAGATATTGAATGCACAACAGCTTCAATCGATGAATTTTGTGTGCTAATGTTTGTGTGTGTGTGTGTGTCTTTGGCAAATATTGATAAAGTGGTCCGAATATTTAATATTTTTAGTTAATTCTCTATGGAATGATTATTAAGATGTTTTTTTGTTAATTTTTTTGTTTCTAATATTTTATTGTAAATACAGCAAAAAAGAAGCATGAACAAATTTGTACAAAATGTGTAAATACAACATGGATTTTTAAAAGAGAATATTTTTTAACTCATGGATTCTTGGAATTTTTCAGCTTATTTTTCTATTTAATTTTTTATACTTGATTGGAAAACATGATAATAAAATATTTAATTTAAAAAAAAATCACTTTTTTTTGTTAAATATTTGATTTGACTAAATATTGTACTGACCTTCAAAAATAGTTTGATAAACTTTTTACAAGACAAATAAATACTAATTGCTCAGTGACACGTTAGAATCTGATCTACCATGCTTTTAAAAATGCACATTATTTCCTACAGCTGTTATGGTTTTGAATGCGAATTCCTAAGTCACTAGGACTTGCTGATGCAATTACAATAATGGAATAGAAACAAGAAAGAAAAAAAGAAGTGATAAACGTGAAGACCTGATAAAAACAACGATTGAGAACAAATTACTTGTAAATTTAAATATGACTTAAAGATTTTAATAAAAAAAACTTAGCTAACAGACTTGGTTTGTCAACATGACAACATTTTATTTAACTTTTATTTCCTTAACTATTATTTTAGACAAGAAAAAATTGTTTATGATTCCTCAATTGCTCTTTCAAAAAAATAAAGTCCGATTGTAAATTTTTTTACCATCTCCTGCTATAGCAAGCAAATTGAATAAAACCATGAAAAATTATTTAAATTATTTTGTAGGAATTTAAAATTTAGTAACAAAAACAAGAGGCTAAAAAACAATTCTTCGAGTATTCCTAAACTATTTTTTGAATAAAATAAGAAATTAATAAAATAATTTTTAGTCTTAATGCAGCAAGGAACTGGAAGTTAGCAAAGCAATATCCCAACAGATCCATTATTTTTCCCAAATTATTTTCAGCTAATAAAAACAATTTTTAAAAATTAGAAATTTAGTAATTTTTTTAATTGTTTATATTATTTTTAATTCTAATTAACAATGAATTTATAGCAATTTTTTTCCAAGTATCTTGCAAAAATAAGAACGAAGTTACAATACAAATTTCAAT
Organism: Brachionus manjavacas; assembly: GCA_019054805.1. Classification (NCBI taxonomy): domain Eukaryota; kingdom Metazoa; phylum Rotifera; class Eurotatoria; order Ploima; family Brachionidae; genus Brachionus; species Brachionus manjavacas. The sequence goes on along the minus strand of JAHQIY010000003.1, from coordinate 5,573,736 downwards.
TTTTTTTTTTCAAATCAAGAGGTTAATGAAGCGCCAGGATCAGTCTAAAACTTGTTTAGAGTCATAATATTATACTTTGAAATATTAAATTTTTTTAAAATTTACATTAATTTTTCCACAACTGATCAGATCCATGTATAGAAATAATTAAAAAAATCCTTACAATTCAATATAAGTAAGTAGTAACGACTGTATTTTGACCTTCAATGTATTAACATGCAACATTTTTTAATGCCAATTATTAACAGAATTAAAACAATATTAATCAAAAAATTTTTTATGCAAAAAAAATTTTTTTTAAATTTTGTATAAGGAACTTCAATTTGTATTAAATTATCTAATTAAAAAAAAATTTGCAATGCAAACATGAGGGTCAAACGAAGGCTGTTGCCATTCGGACGATCCCATGGGTTTTTCCCAAAATTATTTTAAAAAAAAATTGTAAATTTTTAGGTAATTAAGGTTTCTATTGTATTTTAAGAATTCATTTTTCTTTTAATTCGAATGCCGATTTGAAATCCAGTGAGAGGAGATGAAAGCCAAGCGAAGGAAGTATTTTAGGATTCATTTGTTTTTAAAATGCTCAATAATATGGGTTCAATAGACATAGAGAAAAAAAGAAATATATTATTTTCAATTAAATATATCAATTTCAATGAGTTGTGGTACTTTATTAAGCCGATTGTTTGTATTTTAAGGTATCAGGATATTTATTTTCCGAATTAAATCTTGCAAAAACAAAAAAAAGGCTTCTGAACGTGCTTGATTCGGAAATATAAGTCGGACTAGACTTGAGTTCATGGTCTGTAGCGACAAGAGATCATTAGAGTCAAAATTGTTTTTAAATTTGGACCGTTTCGGGCTAATTTCTAAAACCATTCTCTCTATCAATGATCGAGCTAGGACAAGTTTTATGATAACAATTAATCTAAAATGAAACCGGAAACTTTTAAATTTTGGCCAAAATTTCAAAGCTAATTTAGAAGTGCTTTTGTGTCGAGCATTTAGGGTAAATATTTAAAAATCAGGACCACTTGAAGTCAAGAACATTCAATCAAGGCAGTCGAGTGAATATTTTAGTTTCGAATTGCAATATTTATCAAAATATTTTTTGAAATATCTCATGAATATTTTATCTCAAGGAAAACAGATCTTGAGCAAACATTCGGAAAGGCTAATCAACTGATTTTGACATGGCTGATATTCAACTGATTAGCTCAGCAATGTCACGTCCATTTACAATGCAACTTGACACTCAGCATCCCTCGGATTTAATTAACCAAGTTCTCAAAGCTAATTTGCACTCAAATTACAGCTAAAATAACAAAATGCTCAACTTGAAAATGAATTAGGATCAATTTTGGTTACGCAAAATATGGTGGCGCACAGCACGCATTCACATCCAATTACACGACAAATTGTTTTACTTAGTTTATCAAGCAATTCAATATCTATGTTTATTGCATGATTCTAATCGTTTATTTTCAACACGATTAAAATCTAGAATGGGATCTATTTTAACACCAAGCTTATTACTTTGGAAAAATTGATTATTCAATGCATGTTTATGTAACCACTTTGTTACTTGAGAGGCCAAGTATTATTGCGTAAGTTATTAGAAAAACAAGTTTGAATTTTAATTTAGTGTCCAGCAAAGTTTGTTTGTGCTAGTCATTCAAGAGGATTATAAATTTAAGTTTATAAACATTTTGTTTACTTAGTGGACAAGAGTAAACATCATGTTTGGCTACGCTCAGTCTATTTTTATTATTTTTAATACAAATTAGATAAGCTTATAAACTAATTCTTTGGAAAAATGCACATTTAATGTGAGCACTGGTTGTTTGTCTAGGAAAAGAACATTATCGGATAGAGTTGCGGATTAAAATTCCCATTTTAATATTTATTGCTTTGAATAGTAAAAAATCGCATTTGTGCAATGCAAATGCTGCTTAAAGTGGTCAGTTCTTTTAGTCAAAATGGCATTTATTTATCAAAGAAGCTTGCTCGAATGTTTAACTTGATGTTTTGAATAAGCCTTAAAAAAGCCTGGGATAATAGAGTGAGCTTGTTTGTTCAAATATTCTTAAAACATGACTGGTGGTAATCTCTGAATGACCTTCAAGTAAACGCTAAATTTGCTTTAGTTCTTAATCCAATTTTTTTCGAGTTAAACAAATAAAATTTTGCTAAGAAAATAATTTTTAAATGAAGCTCTTAAAAAAATTCTCCAACAAATTAATAATTCAAAACGACTTAACTTGTGCAAATTAATTTGTAATAAATTTGAAAATCATGTAATAAAAATCCTTCAGAATTTAATTGCTTGTTATAAACTAATATAAATTTATTAATGACTTAAAATGATTAATTTATTTAAATATGTTTTTTTTTGGGAAATCAATATAAAATGAATTGATGATTTAGATTTCGTTAAACAAAATGTACATTCAATGTTGGCACGTTAACACAAAGTTGATAAGATTCTTTTGCTAATCGAATTTCAATTGATGAAAACGAAAGCTTCAGTTCATTTTTTTTATCAACTACTTAAATGTTCAAAGCTAGCAAACACTTAACTCTGATGGTTTTATTTAGTTTTAACGAAATTTTGAAATTTAATTTTCTGATCTTCCAAAAATTGTCTACAAAACCGGCGATCAGTAAACCTTGCTGTAATTTGGTAATTCCAAAAATACATGATAAAATTTAGCTAGATTTACTCAAAAAAATTTGCATCAATATGTCGGATATGAAAATTGATAATAAAGAATAAAATTTTGAAATTTTTTTTAAAGATATATACGACTAATAGAGCCAAAACTAAAAAAGTTTAAAAAAAATGAAAGATTTTGGTTGTGTTTAATGTTCAATTTTCTGGTAGGTAATATAATGAGGATTAAAATAAGCCATTGATGAAAATTTTTGACACAAAGACGAACAGCTGATAATCTTGCTTTCATGACTCAATAAATATCTGAAACTTTTAATAGGAAAAAAAAAGTGTGCTCATTATTTTTTGACATTTCTCAAGCCTTTGACAAAACTTAGCACAATGGAATACCTTACAAAATGTCCCAATTAAAAGTATCACTCTATATATTGGAGTGGGTAATAGATTTTCTCAAAAAAAGGAAGTTTTTTGGAAAAGTTAATGACTATTCTTCAACTCAGGGTGACATTCAGTCAGGGGTACCTCAAGGAGCTGTAATTAGTCCTCTCCTTTTTACAATATTTTTAAATGACATTCCAAAATTGAACTCAAAAAATAAAAGCTACTCTCTTCTTTTTGCCGATGATCTTGTTTCCTACTTTATATTTAAAAAGTATGGTAAAATTGTCTAAGCAATAAATTGCTATTTGAAAAGAATTGAAGCTTGGCTTGTAAAATGGGAAATGAAAATGGCCTCTGAAAAGTGTAGTCATACCATTTTCTGCGGAAATCCAGGTAAAAACCAATCTCTTACTTTAAAACTTTTTGGAAAAAATAAACTGTATGAAAAAAAGCCTTTATTTCTAGGCATCTATTTCGATGAAAACCTTAGCTTCGACTCGCATCTAGGCTTTTTTTTTTTTTTTTCAATGTGCCCAGAGCAGACATTAGTCTTTCATGCGAACATGGTGGACACACTCATTTATTTAAGAAATAAAAAAGTAAAATTTTAATATAAATTGAATGTTTTGATTTATAAAATTTAATAGTTTAATAAGTAAAATAAAATAAAATAAGAAGAAAGAAAAGAAGAGAGAAGGATGATTTAGTTTTATTTTAAGTTATTTTTTGTATATTTATAATGTAATTTGAATTTTTTTAATTTTTATAATGTAATTGTCAGTGTGACTTAAACTTTAAATAAATAATAAAAAATAATGGTATACATAATTGATCATGAATTAAGGTCGCTAGGTATTGTAATTTTTTTTTTACATTTACACCATTACTAACAAGTGCTGAGACTCAAATCAATGAATCTTCAACGCCACCTTCAATCAAATCGACAATTATACTATTAGCTCCGTTTAGAATTACCGAAGTCCACTAAATAAAATATTTAATTCTGATATTACACGATGTTCAAATATATTTAATTAATTTAAGTAAAATAGAAAAAATATTTTTTTACTTATAACTCTATTAATTTTGCAAGAATTTACGGTACAAATTTTCAAAAAATCAAAATTTGATGTAACCATAAACTACTTTAAAATAATAACCTATTATAATAATAATTGTCCCTTTTATATCCTAGTGGATAATAGGGAGGCACTCATTTCCTTTTCAAGTACCTTTTTTGAGTAACGGCTCGGATATGACACAGAGGCTACTGCATCGAGTTGATCACATACACCGCAATTATTACCCAGTCGAAACTAGTCCCCGTATTTTTATGATGAAAGAGGTTTAACCATTCACCCCGTATTGCAAAGATATTTTTAAGATTTTTTCACCCTAAGCCGGTTTCGAGCCCTCGATCCTCTGCTTGCATGACTAACACGCAAACCATTCGGCTATACGGGCTTAAACTACCTATACACATATCGAAAAAATATTGAATTTAATAAAATAAATAATTTATTTGTTAATATTAATTTAAAATTTGATTAAATTTAAAAAATATTTAGAACATCCGGAAGTTTTGCCTTTTGAAATTGATAATGTGAAAAAATTAAAAAATAGTTAATGATTTATAAAATTAATGAATTAAAAAAAAATAAAATAAAAATATTTGATAGGATTTTAAATTTTTATTTATAGTTATTGAACCTAGTAAAATGATTTAAAAGTTGTAAATATTTATCTAATATTTTATAAGATTATTTCTTAAATACAACATCCTAAAATTACGATCAATGGCTTATATAAATTTATCTATCAACAAATACGTTTAACTCATAAAAAATAACTATTCTAAACATATTACATTCTATAAAGTTAAGATTGGATTATAAATCCATTAAAATACAAAAGTTGGCAAATCTTATTAAATGAATTTAAAACTTTTTTGGACTCTTTTAACCTGAGTAAAATGAAAGTAATTTTAAGTAAATCTTTAAAAAAAATTTTTTTTTATTAATTGTTTCTGAAATTTAAATGATAAAAATTATAACAATTTTAATTTAGGATTTGAATATACAGCGGTTCTAATAAAATCGTAACGCCAGCCGTCCGGCCTTGTCGACCAAGACGTCCGGTCTGTTGGGCGTGTTCGGCGATGTCGGCCAAGGTGTCCGGCGTATTCAGCCTGTTTAGCAAAGATGTCCGGGCTTGTCGCCCGAAATTTTCAGCTCTAGTAAGACATATTTTTATTTAACCTGACTTTAAATATAACAAAATTATTAAAGAAATACAAAATCAAATATTTAATTTTATATAAAAATTAAGTAAATTTAAAAAAATAAATTAATAGATAAATGAAAAAATTTTAATTATGTTTCCATCTTTTCGAACAGGCTGGACTCCTTGGCCGAACAGGCTGGTCGGCCGCGCCGGCCCGACAAAATGGCCGGCTGGCGTTACGATTTTATTAGAACCGCTGTATCTAAAATTCTCTATCTTAATTAGGTTCAGTGAACGCTTATTCAAAATTACATGTAATACTTACAATTTTTCGGGTATAAATGTTATACATATAATACAATCTAAAAAAAGGTTTTAAAAAATCTATTTTTATCGATCGAATTCTTATTTCTTTACCTATCTTAAAAATTATTTAAAGTTTTTGCACTAAAATAATTTTTTGTTTAAATTGATAAGTGACTTCGGCAATTATAAAACTGTTTATTTGTTTAAACCATAAACAATGATATTTATTTGAAATTATTTGGCAAAATAAACAAAATTAGTAATCTAAAATAAACGATCAGTTTGGTATTTAAAATAAGAACTTTTAAAGTGAATAATTCGTGTCATACATTAAAATTTGGAAAATTACAATCTAAAATTTAGATAAGAATCTTTATTAATTCTGATTTTAAAAATTTGTTTTTAATTAAACAATCAAGATTTCGAGGAAAAATAAGGATAAATTTTAAAAATATCTAAAACTTGTCAATAGTTTGCATTCCATTTTCTATCAATTTTAGTCAAGAGTTAATAAATTAGGTTACAAAGAATGTTTCCTTTTGATTAATCTAAAATAAACTTTTTAAAAGAACATTAGTTGGATTAAAAGAAAAACTTCGAATTTTTTTTGCTTGACCAAATTTGGAAATCTTATTTTTCTTAATTAATTAGCCAGAATTTTTACGCTTAATGGTTTTAATTTTTTTAATAATAGTTTCAAATTTGGAATTTGAATTGAATTTAATTAAAAAAAATAAAAATCAGTTTTAAATTTTAATAAATATATTAAATATTTATTCTTTTTTTTATATTATTAAGGTTGGGAATTCTAAAATAAAAAAATAGCACAAAAATGAAAAAGAAGATTTTTTGTGGAAGGCAAAAATTTTTTCTGTAAAATTTACCTAAACCTTTAATCTACTTTAAAATCTGCAATAATTTTTTTTAAAAATGCACTTAGGTAAAAATATAATAACAGTTCTAATGAAATAAAAAAATAAATCAAAATTTCATTGCCAGATACTTTATCATCAATAAAGAAAATAGCATTAAACTCTTTTATTCTTATTTATTTCATTGAATGATATTTTTCTTTAAAAAATAATATTTAAAATTAGACTCACTGAATACATCTAGTAATACAGATAATTTATCTGATTTTGCTCAAGAAAATTTGATAAACTTTTATTCAAATGTATTTATAAACTAATAAAAATATGCTAAAGAAGACATTTAATATAATTGTATATTGAAAAATATTTATCTATTTTTCTAATCTAGATATGTAAAAATGTAATCCTTGTAAATGTAAGTGAAAAAAGTTGTTTGAATAAATTTAAGAGATTTTTTCTAAGAGAATGTAAAAAAAAATCTTTTTTTTTAAATTTTTCAATTCAGTAGAAATAAATTTGAATTAACTCTTAGTCAAATGAATTAAAAAAGATCTTTAATTTAGTTGATTTAAGAAACTCTTGGTGTTTTGATTTTATTTTTTTTTGTTATTAACATTTTTAGCATTCTTGATATTAATCTTTTTAAGTTTTTTTTCTTCCAAGTAAACCAAATTTTTTAGAAAAATTTGATCCCACTAAGAATATTGTACTCAAGGAACTAATATTCTTCAATTTAAATCACTACACCAAATTGCTTCTTCTAAATTTTAAGCAAGATAAATATTTTTGTATAATTACAAGGATTAGTGTTGTGAATTTAAAGAAAGAAAAATCTTAAATGTAAGAAATAAGCGATTAACTTCATTGATTTATACTTTATTATTTAAATATCAAAATAATCGAACAAAATAATTAAAATAAAAAAAATTAAAAATTTCACTATAAATTTTCAATTTTTAAAAAAGATAACTAGAAATACTATCATATGATCAAATTTTATTAAAATAGATATTTTTAAAGTTTTTGATTTTTAAAAGCTTATTTTTTGGGCTTCTTTTACTTAAAAATTCAAAAAAGATATTTCATACAAAACTTCTTATACAAAAAGAAAAAAATTGTTTCACTTTGTTTCATTTGCAGAACAAGATTTTGGCGTTTAGAACCAGCTAAAAAAAAATTATAAAAAGAAAAAATTTGTTATAATAATTTTTAAAAGTATGCATTTTAGTAAATTTGAAGATATAAATTCGAATTGAATTTCTTAAAATAAATCTCATAGCTTTATTTCTGGTTTGATGATACAATACCCGATAATTTGTTAAAATTAAAAAAATATATATAACTCATCACATTAGCTTTTTTAATTAATTGAAATTTTATAATTTGGAAAAAAAAATTATAGACAAATTATGAATTCAAAAATTTTGAATCCTATTTTTGAGACCTTAACCGTTTTAAATTAAACTCGTCATTAGTTGCCATGGAAAATCAAATAAAACTAACAGTCAATAATAAAAAAAAATAAATTTTTTATTATACTTGAAAGAAAAAAATAAATATCTTTACACATATTTCCATAAGCTTGTACCATAATACTAGTTTTGCTAGATCGACACAAAAATGGTAATTTTGACCAAATTAACTTCTTTTGCCCAAATTTTTTGCTAATTTTTTTGTTTCCAAGCTGACCACGGCTACTAATCGGCGCATGCAGCAAAAATTCGTTCCCACTCCTCCGGCTGGCGCTTCCGAGAACGAAATTCAGCTGCGCAAGGACATCATCCGCCAGAACAATCTTGACCGAATGTACGAAAGCGAAGATAAGGTGAATGCCAAGCGCGTTTTTCGCGAACAAGAGCGAATAAGGCGCGAACGAGAAATCGAAGAATCGCTATTGAAAGCAGAGTCGGAAAGAAGTGTAAAACTAGAAACAAAAAGGCGCGAGGAATCGCTTGCCCAAGAGCTGGAAAAATACAAACTAGATCTATTGAGAGAGAATAAAATGAGACAGCAGTTGAGGGAGACTAGTTACGAGCTTAGGGAACTGGAGTCCAAGCTCAAAGAGGCCTATGTTGCCAAGGAACGTCATGCCCAAATGGCCGAGAAAGAGGCTCAAAAGTTTGACAGTCTTTTGGAGGATGCTCAAATAATGAAGCGCATGAAGGAAGAGTCTGAACGAGCCGAGCTGCATCAAAAGCAAATTGACCAAATGAAACGAATCGAAATGAACCAGTACAAACAAGATTTGCACAGACAATTGGAAGAAAAGGAGAACAACAAACAAAAGGCCTACGAGGAATTCTTAAAGGAGAAGTTGTTGATCGACGAAATTGTGCGCAAAATCTACGAAGAAGATCAAAAGGAGCACGAACGCAAATTGCTTGCTCAACAGGCCACTCGTGAGTTCATTGAGGAGTTCAAGAAGCAGAGAGAGATGTGGAAAATTAAGGAGAGAGAGATCATGGAGGCGGAGAACAGGAAAATTGCCGAATATGCCAAAATCCAAAAAGAAAGAGACGATAGTCAAAAAGAGAGCAAGAAGGCGCGCGAGGAAGCGATCGAAAAGGTCCAGAACCGATTGTTCGAGCAAATCGAAAAGGACCGAGAGGCTAGAGAAGAAATGGAGCGTGTGAGGCAAGAGCTGTATCTAGAGGAACAAGAGGCGCTTGTCCGCAACCATGAACGGGTCGAGATGGAGCGCAAGATTAGGCAAAGGCTCGACTTGCAAAAGCAATACGAGGAACAAATGCAGTATAAAGTGATGCGGCAACAAGCGGAAAAAGAAGAAGAAGAGGGCATTAAGAAGCAAATGTTGGACAAATTTGCTGCAGATGATAAGATAGAACAAATGAATGCTCAGAAGCGACGCATGAAACAATTGGAACATAAGAGAACAGTGGAAGCGTTGTTGGAAGAGAGACGTCAACGCATGAACATGGAAAAACAACGAGAACTAGATGAGCGCATATTGAATGACAAGCTAGATGCGTATAGAAGACAAATAATTGAGGAAGAGCGTGTCAAACTATTGAAAGAACACGCCACCAAACTGTTGGGCTATTTGCCAAAAGGTGTTATCAGAGACTCCAAAGATTTGGATGCTATGGGCGATGATTTTAGGAAGCAATTTCAAAAGCGACAAGTTGACTTTTTCAGTGATGAGGGCTGGACTAAATAAATGTTTGTTGGTAATTAATGAATTTAAATTTTATAAAAAAATATTTTTAATAAAATTTTATTATTTTGTAAATATTCGATTTCAATAAATTTTCCAAATAGTCGTTTCACTCTAAAAATAATGAGGAATATTTCAATTTTAATTTTAAAAGTACTCATAAAAAAAATGAGTACCTTATATTCTAGAAAAATGATCCAAATGCAAGCAAATTTTGATAACATAAATTAAGATAGTTTGAGTTACATGACTAGATTTAAAGAAACCTGATCAACAGAATATAAAAAAGTGTTGAAATCGTGCATTGTTAGCAAGAGATGTTGTGTTTGAGACCTTAAAAACATAAATTTAAAAATTTGTCTGATTATGACTAGTATTGCACCTAACTGGCTCATTTGATGAACGGTTATTGCGATCCAATGGTCAATCCACATGGCGATCAAAAATTCTGCTCGCCAATTTCTGCCTAGCTTAACAATAAATTATCAACCTATCAACCCCTTATAATTATCCCTTTATTAATCTCGACTAAGAAACCAAAATATAAAAAAAGATTTAAATCACTTCCTTTAGTTTTTTCTTTATTTAAAGGACAAAAAAGCTTAGTAGATTGCATAAGATTTGTTTTTTCAAGATTTAAATTAATATGATTTAAAAATTAAAAGTTTAATCAAATTTCATTCCTTTAGCCAGATTTATTTATTTTTTTAATTTTATGCTTTGGATTGAATTTGAAAGAATCAAGGGCAAAGTGGAAAATTAACATTTGAATATTTTATTCTTAATTAATAAATTGCTTTGTGATCAAAAGATGAAGATTTCAAAATTTAAGCTATCAATTATTAATAAAAACTAATTTAATTTTTATAAACTTAGTGACTAAATTTAACTTGAGTACTTTTTTGTTAAATTTTTTCAAATATTTATGTAATCAAAAAACATTATGTAATTTTATACATTTTAATAATTTAATTTGTTTTGTATAAATTATTTTAAATCAATTTCATATAATTGATAAAAAATAATGAATTTTAATTAATGAAGTGCTTATCGGTCTCTTGAGGGATGGACACTAGTCACGTGATTTAGCTTGAAACTTAACTTATGAGCGAATATCGCATAATTTCCACTTAATAATAATAATAATAATAATATGAAGAAGAATAAGAAGAATAAGCTACAGCAAGCAAGCTTGCGGAGATGACGTACTAGGAGGACATCGATGGTAGCCGAAATTGCGCAGAAAAGATGGAAAATAAAACAAAATTTTTTTTTTAAATTTATTACACTTAATTAATCCTTAAATGTTTGTTAGAAAAATAATGATTGAACATGCAATTTTACAAAATTTTCAATTAATAAAGTTTTATTGTATAAATTTTTATATATTTTTTTTTAATTTTGGAAAAGATCTACAACGCAATTCTTAACTTTCAAAATAGAAGCATTTTCTTCATTATTCTGTTTCTAATAAGCTCATATAAAAACTTGATAATAAGTTAGATTATCATAAAATGGACGCACAACCAAATTGGTCAAAAAGTAAAATATAAGACCAAAAAACAATGATATTGGCAATGCTGGCAAGGGTTTATGGAAAACAGCTAATAACACTAGTGTCAAGCAAAGACCCTGTTTAAAAAAAAATTAAAAAAATTAAATTTTTAAACTTCTAAAATTAAAATTTTACAATCAGGATTGCAACAAAACACGCAATCACTGTGTTCCAGTCTCCTAAAATTGATGCTTTTCCAACTAAGATACTGTAAAAAATGAAATCTCCTAGACCCAATTTTACACCGTCTAGAACAATCAGATTTATTAGTAAAAAAAACTTATTTTTTAAATTTACTCTCTTCCTCTTCCTGTTGTTGGTGCTCTAACTCTTGGATCGTTTGACGATTAGCATGATTAGCTCTCGCACCACTGTGTCTATTCCTTAGATCACCACCTTGAGTTGGACTTCTTGATTGTGTATTTTGATTTTCGTTTTCTACCTGGTTTAAATTAGATGTAAGATCCCTTTCCATAGGAATATCGCTATCAGCTCCCGTTGCCATCATGTACATTAAAGTAGCTTTTGGAGAAAATAAAATAAATTCTTGGTAAACAATAAAATTCAAAGAGATCTAAGTGAAATATTTAGCCAGATCTTTGTAATCAAAATCTATTTTCTATTTGAAAATTTTTTGTTTATCCGTTCTTAGAGAATGTTTTTTAAAAAGTCTTTTTGGATATATGAATAAAAACAACGGGCCTTTTCCCTTAAGTGATAAAAAAATATCTTTTTTATAGGTAATGAATGCTACTCACATATTTTGTGACCAAGTTGTTCACATGATTTAATTTTTGGTCACTTAATTAAAAAAACTTGATCAAAAAAAATAAATGAAGCTAAATTAAAGATGAGATGCTACATCACTAGTGAAAAGTAAATAAAGATTATGAATTCTTAACTTTAAAAAGCTCAATTATAAAATTTTAGCCCCTGAAATAGCTGAGAAAATTGAATCTTTTGAACTGTCAAAGAAGGTCTTAGCAAAAAACGTTATTCGGTAAAATAAGAACTTTGTGGTAAATATTTTGAAAAAAAGGTCTGAAAATTAATTTGAATATTTTATATTTTTTTAATTTTTGGCTTTGGTCACATGATATAATTATTATATAGAATTTTTGATATTTTTTTAGCCTCAGCCACCTATATTTTGGTAAAAAATTATGCGACCAGCGTTGGTCACATTTAATAAAATTTACATGAATAAACCATAGATGGAAACAAATTGTCGTTTCTAGTTTTAGCAGTCTCGACCAAAATTCGCAGAGGACCAAATGGACAAAGAACCGCGATCAAGTCCCATATTGAAATAAACGCCAATAGAACCCATGTAGTCCACTCGGGTAGATATTTTATAAAAATCAATGCCATTTGAACACATGTAAATATCAAAAAAATTTGCTGAAGTATCAGGGGTCCCTTCCAGTGAATAGCTGCCATCCCCACAATGCCAAAATTCCAAAGCAAAATCCACAAAGTAATCATGTCAATCACAATGTTAAATTGCTTAAAAAATTCAGTAATAAACATAAACGTGAACAAAAACAATAGCATCAATGATGAAAAAGCAAGCCAGCCGTGAATAACTTTATAAAATTTGAATTTGTATAATAAAATAAGAACCACTGTCATAACAACCACTACTCCAATGAAAATAGATGCATTGGCAATCGACATCCATAGTTTAGTTCCGTTAGAGTCCTGTGAATCTTCGTTAAAAGGAGTGTAAATTCTAAAAAAGTTTAAAATTAATTTTTTGTAAAAAAAAATTCATAAATAAATCATACAATTGTGCTCCATTGCTTTTCTGATAAGACTTAATGGCACTTAAGCTGACAATTACAAAAATCAAACAAATTGTTACTGGAACAAATAATTTAACTACGTGCTGGGCACCGTATTTCAGAACTAATTCTTCCTGAATCTCATCTAAATTTTCCTCTTCATTACTCGGACTCCCATTTCTGTTTGCCAACTCAACCGATGCTTGGTCATCTCCTTGATCTCTAGATCTTCTTGGATTTCTCGGTTCTATAATTTTGACCTCAGCTTCCGAATTAATTGATGAAGATGGCATATTTTCGGTGTTAATCTACTCAAAAAAAATTGTTAAATTATTTTACATCCAAAATGAATAATTCTAACAGATCTATAATTTTCCAATTGACGATTTGCGGCTTTTAACAAATCGTATTCATTTACACTGTTATCCAACAAGTCAGACATTTTCTTTCTTGTTGAAGAGAGATAAAACGAATTTTTCTAAAAATTAAAAATGAGTTTCATATTTTTAGCAAGTAGACATATGATCCAAAATATATCATTTAGCATTTATGTCAAATATGTATTGACAACAAAAATTCTTAAGATTATCTTAATGATTTTTTTAATTTTAAATTATAAATTAGACCGGTAAAAACATATTTGAAAAAATCTCTAAACTAATTTCACATTTGGTTCAGTTAAAATCTGATCAAATTTTATCTTTTTTAAATTACAACTTGAAATGAAATTTTTTTCAAATCTTGCTACTTAAATGAAAAGAGACAAATTTTTTCTAAACCAGAGAGGGGAGGTTTATATATGTTATAAATGCTAATAAAGATAAATAATTATAAAGAAAAAATAGAATAATCTTCTATTAATTATTAAAAATATAAAAAATAATGCTTCGATAGCAAATTAATTTCTAAAACCTTTTGACTTTTTAGTGTTTTAAGCTGTGAGTTATTGTGCTAATCAGGAATTGAAATTTAAAGATAAAACTTTTAATTAAGCTGAAAAAATATTTAAAATTTAGAAAATAATGATATTTAGAATCAATACTAAAAGTTTAAGATCAAATCCAAGCATAGTGATACAGAAGATCTTTGACAGATATTATAATTCTATCATTTTTCTTAGTTGTTTTTATCAGCACATTGCTAAATATCAAAAAAAACACTTAAAATTATGAAGATTATTTTAATTAAAACTAGGAGATCCCTGCAAGTAATACAATTTTTTGTAAATATATTTTTAAAATTTTAAGGATTTAATTGACAATATTTTTGCATTATTTAAATTTATTATTTACAGGATCGATATTATTAATAAATTTATATTAAATTAGAAAAATTTTTAAGTCATCAAGAAAGTTAGACAAAATATAAGTTGTGTTTTTTAATTTTTTTTAAAGATTGAATGTGAGTTGGTTAGACTCGAGTATGTAGTGGTTAGGGAGACCCTTTAAAAAAGGTTTCGATTAATTTTAATTGTCAAATACAAATTAAAATGGGCCAGGGGCAGAACCCTGATTTGGATTTCGATTAGATAACTATTAGTTAAAATTAAAATTAATAATAAACTATTAGTAAATCAAAATCTTTAATTATATTATCCATATGACGATATTATTTATTTTCATATCACAATTTAATTTTTGATATTACCGGTTGATATGAATCCTTTAATACTTAGAATAAAAATATGCTTCAATAAATAATTTTATAATTAATTGAAATTTAAAAAAAAAATTTAATCTTTAAATTCTTAACATTAACATTATTTTTTTTTTAAACTCTACTTTTAATCAATTTTTGAAAAAATTTACAACTGTATTTTAGAAGTGATAGAAATTTTTTTTCAGTAAATCAAATAGTGATAATCTGTTGGTCAAGTTTATAATTATTTAAAAAATGATAAAAAGGAATTTTTAAAAATTTTCAAATCGATCTTCCATTTTTTTTTTTGAATAAATTCCAGTAGAAGTTAAATTTTTTAGATGATCGATCCTTTTAAATTCAAAATACTAATTTCCACAAAATATTTAACATTATTTTAAATAAAAATAAAAATAGGTTAGACAACCATTAAGAAATTTATTGACTTCGATAATATTTCTGAATGAATCACTACAAATAAGTTATCATTTAACTTAAATGAAATATATAATTTTGTTTATAACCATTTTTATTTTAAGATAAAATATATTTTTACTTTATTAAGTTTTGGAAATTAATCTAATAAATTTAATCAGTTGTTAAAACAAAATTTATCGAACTGGTTTCCAGCTTAGAAGCAAATCTTTGTATTTTTTCGGCGCTTAATTGAAAAAATGAGAAATTTTTGACAGAAATTTTACAAAAACTAACGATTAAAAACTTCTGGAAAGTCTTGAGGATGTTTTTTCACATAGTCCCACACAACCAATTCTCTTTGAGTTCTGTAATCCTCAAATTTGGCATATCCAAGTTTAGCCAACCCGGCCACTGCCAATGATGAGACCAAATGTACCTGAATGCCTAGAAAAAAAATCTTATTTTAAAATTTCTAATCAAAATTAAATACTCAATTTTTATTTAGAAAAAAAAATACTTGTCAAAGCAGGTCTTCTTCTCCAAAAGTTAAACAAACTGGCACCGCCAAAACCAATAAACAAACCCAGAGGTATCGGATCGAACAGCCTTAGTTGAGGCAGACCCCAAACACGTATATTATCCAATTGTTGCTGGTCAGGCAATTGAAGATCATAATCGGCATCCAAGTAGTTGAAATCGTTTTTGGCGATTACTTTTCTAGACGTGGGCGAAAACATCACCAAATCTTTTGGTGTTATTTTCTCCAAATAACTTTGGCTAGTTTCACCAGTATCCTCGCCCATTTTAATAAACTAAATTCAAATTTATAATAATACAGACGCTTTTTGAATAAGAGTTGGATTATTAAATATTTTCTGTACTTTCAGCGAGAATATGTGCAAGCGTTAAGCAAAATTTTAGCAAAGCTAACGTAAATTAAGTTCAAGAAATATTTATTTACCAAATCAAATAAATAATTAAAATTTTTTCCATTTTTTTAACCAAAAATGTACACAATTTTAGTTATAAGTTTATTATAAAATGTATGTCAGAATCAACATCCAATTTATAAAAACTTGATTTCCATGTCCATTCTTCACCGAGCTTTGTTTTTAGTCTATTTTTATTTTATTTTTATTTTGAAATATTTTATGTATGTGAATAAATAATTTGGTGGTATACACGATTGTGTTACTTGATAATAACTGACGAATTTAAAGCTTGTTTATCATATATTTTATTCATTTAGAAAATCATTTATTGAAAATAATAAGTTTTCATAATTTGAAAATAATAAATTATTAAATCAATAGTTAAGAGGATGATTCGATTTATTTTGATTCAAAATCGAGCTGGTAAGACCAGACTCGCCAAATGGTATATGAATTTTGACGATGATGAAAAGCAAAAGCTGATTGAAGAAGTTCATGCTTTGGTCACAGTGAGAGATGCCAAACACACAAATTTTGTTGAAGTAATTTTTATTTTTTTGGAAAAATTTTTCAATTATTTTTTTAAAAAGTTTAGAAATTTCAAAATTATTTACCGTCGATATGCGGGTCTCTATTTTTGCATTTGTGTTGATGTAAACGATAACAATTTGGCCTATCTGGAAGCCATTCATAATTTTGTAGAGGTTCTAAACGAATACTTCCACAACGTTTGTGAGTTAGACCTAGTTTTCAACTTCTATAAGGTAAATTAGTTTATTTTATTGATTATTTAGTTAATTTTTAATTAAAGGTATATAGTGTGGTAGATGAAATGTTTTTGGCTGGCGAGATTAGGGAAACTAGTCAAACTAAAGTGCTAAAACAACTGCAAACCTTGGCCCAGCAAGAATAGTAGAAGATCTGTGCGATTCCTTAAATTGTATATTAAATTTAATCATCCCGTATCAAATTAATAAAAATAACATTCATTTATTTTCTAGTCAATATGCAGAATTAGAATAATTTAAGATCTATTTGATTCGTTTCTTAACCCAGAATTTTTCAGATTATTCCATTTTTTTAAATTCATTAAATAAAATAAATTTTTTTTTCAAATTTTAATTATTCATATTAAAAATACAGAATATAAATAATGAAATTTAATCTCTGAATTCAAATTAAATTTTACTGGACTTATAAAGATGAGAAAATAGATAAATATGGTTATAAATGATTTCATGAAGTACATGTTTCAAAGATTATATCTTTAAGTAGAAGTATTTTTTAATAGCCTTGAATTAATTGATTAAATAAGAACATGTTACTAAATAAATGAATGTGTTCGTCCTTCAAATTCAGTCGAAAACAAAGTGCAGTGTCCATAAAAAACGAAGATGCTGAAAAAAAAATCAATCAAGCTGTTTATCGTACAAAAGCTGAATAAAATTTTGAAATAAAAATTATTTCTTTTATCTACAAATGAAAAATAATTATCATTTCTAAATATTTTTAAAAAATTTTATAATTTTTGTATCTTTTAAACTATTAAAATGGGTTTTTCAAAATGATAAATTAAAAATTAAATTAGATAAAATCCTTTTATGCTTCAGCACTTAAATTTTAATCCATTTCAATGTGTTTAACTACTATATTTTTTCAAACTTGTTTACTTTTCCCGTTAAATAATCTCGAGCCCTGAGTGAGGCTACTGGCTTTCTATCAGAATTGGTCAAATGTCAAAGCCAAAAAGAAAACGTCAGAACTTAAACCCTTTATTGTAAACTCTTGTTCATAATTACATGTTATAGTTACGGTTTTTCGGGTAAAATTTCATGTAATATTAGCCGAAAATAGGGGGTATTTTTAGTAGATACATGTAAATACATCAAACTGTAATTTTAAAAGTTTTAAAATAAATAAAAACGTTTTTCTCTAGCTTTAAACTGTACAAAATTTGTCAATATTTAAATAGAATACCATTTTTGTTTGTCACAATCTTGGAATTATTGATTCTTTGAAAATCACACTTACTTTATACACCTTAGAATGTTAAATTATCAGGTTTTTTGGAATTCAGTACAAATTGATAAAAAAAACAGAAAAAAAATTTAAAAAAGTTGAATAACTTTTTTTTCTAAAGGTTTAAGCTTAGTTCTGTAAATGTAACATAGTGCAACATTCAAAGTTGCATCAAATATCTAATTATGATTAATTTGCAGAGTTTAGCTGAAATTAAATTTCAATATAATCAAGCAAAGTGCATTTTGCAGAGATTTTGCACACCTGACAAAACACAAAAACCAAATTATCAAGACCATTCATATCTTTGATAAAAAAGCTGATTCATTTACAATTTAATTGATTGATATGTTAAAGAAATTAAAATTCTATGAACATTGAAACCATTTGTTTTCTTTAAAAACAAATGACAAATAATCTCAAATATTGATAAACTTAATGAACTAATTTCATTGAAAATCATGAATGCGGCTCAAACAAGTAATCCTTTTCAATCTCAGAAATCTTTTAAATCGAGTCTACCGAAGAACATTGTATTACTAATTAAGGAACGTAGGAAAGTTCGAAGACTTTTTCAGAAAACAAGATGTCCTTCTCTAAAAATGACATTTAATAAGCTTACATCTGAGTTACGTTCAAACCTTAAAGGATTTTTGGAATCAAAACTGGCAAGAGTTTATTAATAAAATGGGAAAAAACCCATTATCGAGTAGACCATTTTGGAGAAAAATAAATTTTCCAAACTCATGTTAAAAAGATGACTTAATCTTAAAAACAACTTTTAGTCCTCATTTAGATTTAGATGCATCTGAAAGTGAAACTGAAATAGCAGATACAATCTCAGGTTTCCTAAAAAAAATAATGAACTAAATAATCTGATTGAACCAATTACTGTTTCAGAAATTACATCCTCTTTAGAAAAGTTAAAAGAAGTGTCAGGATCAGGTATAGATGGCATCCACAACTTAATGTTAAAAAATCTCCCTTATGAGTCTTTAGCTGAATTAAGTCATCTTTTTAACATCAGTTTGTAACAAGGTTATGTCCCTAAAACCTGGAAAATAGCTTGTATAACTATGATCCCAAAGAAATCTCCTCTCACTGAGGACCCTTCTGACTATCGTCCTATTAGTGTGACAAGTTGCCTCGGTAAGTTACTTGAACGTATTATTTATACAAGAAAATATACCATTTCCTTGAAAGAAATAACCTACTTATAAATGAGCAATCAGGATTTAGAAAACATCAGTGGCTAATCTTTATTTTCGTATACAAAAAGAAGTAGAATCTTTTAATAGAAAGAAAAAAGTCTGCTGTTTATATTTTGACATTTCTAAAGCCTTCGATAGAGTTTGGCATGATGGACTAATTTTTAAGCTAATTAAAACTAATCTTCCTCCTTATCTTATTTACTGGATCAGATCATTTCTCGATTCCAGATCTTTTAAAGTAAAAGTAAACGGACATTTGAGTGACCAATACTTAATTAAAGCAGGGGTTCCACAGGGATCAGTAATTAGTCCGCTTCTTTTCAGCATTTTCATTAATGACATACATAAAAGAAATAAGACCAAAAACCAATACTTTCTTCTTTTTGCAGATGACTTAGCTACCTATTTTATTTTTAAAAAGAAAGGAAATCTCGAGAGTTTAATTAATAAGTACTTAAAAGAAATTGAAAAATGGCTTTTCAAATAGAAAATGAAAATGTCTGTTGAAAAGTCATGCTACACGATCTTTGAAAAAAACTCTAGAAAAAAAACTAATCTAGACCTAAAATTATATGAAAACAGTTTAAATCTAAAAGAAAAAGTTAAGTTCTTAGGAATCACATTAGACTCAAAACTTACATTTAGTTTAATGGTGGATGAGATAAAAGAGCGCTGTAACTCAAGACTAAATATTATTAAATATCTATCGAATAAAAAATGGGGCCTTAAACCCAAAACATTAGGAAATCTATACAAATCCTTAATAGGATCAATTCTCGATTATTCTTTTCCTTGCCTCACTCACAGAAACCAACATTAAAAAAATAAAAGTGATTCAAAATTCAGCAGTTAGATCCATCTTGAAACTAAAATATGATACTCCCTCCAACACAATGCATCATGAGGCATATAATAAACTTAAACTACTAACAGTCTTTTTGAGTTGAGTGAGAGGTATGTTAGGGCAGGACTGAGTCATTCTATTCCATTGGTTGTCAGACTTGTGGAGGAATACAAAAAAGGTTTCGAAGCAAGATATATTGAATACCCAACTCCATTGTGTAATTTCTACCTTACAATTTCTTCCTTTTTCCCTGAAAAATCAGACATTTAAAAAAATGTATCCTGTTATTCTCTATATCAATATATCTAATTTTAATTTTCTTCTATTTAATTTATTTTATTTTTTATTTTTTTTTTTATATTTTTTTTCTTATTTTAAACTTTATTTTATTTTAGTAGTAGTAGTAGTAGTAGTAGTAGTAGTAGTAGTAGTGTGAGCTGTATCACATAAGTGTGAGTGCAGTTCATAACGCTGCACTTTATCAGCTTGCAACCTAAGTTGCATTAAGTAAAAGTTCCTCAGTATAAGATTCTGTAAACAGATCTTCTCCTGGTCTCCGACTTCATATGTCTATCAATTTTGGCCTTAAACTGATTGACCGTATCAGTCCCTACTATTTCCGAGAGTAAAAGGTTCCAGGTTGTAGCTGTTCGGTTAAGTAAGAATTTATCCCTCATTGTCCTTCCCTGCTTATCCCTTGTTATATGGCTATTGTGTCTCCTGCTTGTCCCCTCACTTACTCCCTCATTCTCTCTTATATCCAAATCTATCTTCTCGAACCCTTTCTTTATCTTAAATATTTGTAATAAGTCCCCTCTTTTCCTTCTTGTTTCCAGGTCTGTTTAACCAAGCTCCCTAAGTCTTTTTTCGTTCTCTAATCCTCTTAATTCTATTACCATCTTAGTCGCCATTTTCTGGATTTCCTCGACCTTATTAATTTCACTTCTAGTCATTGAATTCCATACCGCCGAAGCGAATTCTAAATGCGTTCTGACGAAAGCTGGGTACAGCTTTTTAAACAACTCTTTATTAATAATTTGAAAGTTTTTCTCATTCTACCTAAAGCACTGTTAGCTTTAGATACCGCTGCTTCTACTTGTTTACTATGCTTCCCATCATTTGAACCATAATACCCAGATCTTTCTCAACCTCGGATTCCTGCAACCATACTTTTTCTTCACCATGTTGAATGTAATATTAGTTTCTAGGGTTCTTCTTCCCGTAATGCATGATTTTGCATTTATTACTGTTTAAGGACATTGACCACTTATTGCACCAGTTATCTATTTCATTTATATCTGCTTGTAAATCTGATTGTGACATTTCGTTCCCCTCTGAAATCACCTTACTATCATCAGCGTACATCTCCATTATGTTATTTATTTTGTCTGGCAAGTCATTGGTATATATCATGAAAAGTAAGGGACCTAATACTGATCCTTGAGGCACACCACTTGTAATATTTCTCCACCTTGATTCCGACGTGCCCATAACCACCTTTTGCCTTCTATCGCTCAAGAATGCCTTAATCCAGTCGAGCAGTTTACCACATATTCCATAAGCTCTTAACTTGATGAGTAGTTTTCTATGTGAAACCATATCAAAAGCCTTCTCGAAGTCCGTGTACATTCACCCACTTATTATTACCCACGCTCATCGACACCTTATGCTGACACTCCAAAAGGTTAGTTACACACGCCTTAAGTTGAACAAAACCATGCTGTCTACTATAGATCAAGCTGTACTTGTTTAAATGTGCTGTTATCCAATCTCTAACTATTCCTTCCATTACCTTACAACACACTGATGTCAAAGAAACTGGTCGGTAATTTGACGCCATGAGTTTACTCCCTCTCTTGTACAATGGGAAAATATTCGCTTCCCTCCATTCATCCGGTACGTCTCTCTCATCTAATGATTTGCTGAAAATGATGGCGAGTGCTTTTGACAACTCTTGAGAGCAATCTATTAATACCCTTTGTGTAACCCCGTCTCCGCCTGGTGACTTGTTGCAATTTAGTTTCTCCAACCTTGTTTCCACATCTCTACTCTCCAATCTATCTTCTGCATCACACTTGAACTCCGTTCTCATTTCAAAATTCTGAAAGCCACCAAGTTCTACCGAAAAGACCGATTCGAATTGTTCATTCAAAATCTCCGCTATCTCACATCTGTCTGTTGTTGTACTCCCGTCTTTCTTAGTTAAAGAACCAATTCTCTCACTCACCTTCTGCTTGCTCATCATGTACTGTATAGTGCTTTTGGATTCTTAGAGTAGTTGCTTGCAAGCCTCAACTCATAAGCTGAGATATTAGTGTTCATGACCCTTTTAACATTTTTGCTAATTTCTTTGTACTCTTCATATTTCCCAGTATCTCTTCTATGGCCTTGCACCCAACTGAGCCATAAATTGCTCTTTCTTCTCATCAACGATTTGAGATCTTTCGTAAGCCACGGTGGCCGGATCCTTCGATTCGCATCAATTTTTATCTTTGGAATAAATCTTTCACAAGCTTCATTATATATTTTCAGGAACTTTTTATAAGAATCGCGGATGTTCTTGTCCACAAGAGCAACTCTCCAATTGATGCTCTCAAAGAATTTGTTCATTCTTATATAGTCCCCCTTCCTGTAGTTGAATTTACTCCTCCAAAACCTGTATCCAAACTCTTTCACCTTCTCCTTTAACTTGTATCTCCAACTCATACTCTAATGACCATTCTCCTTGCCACCGAGGACTTCTCCTGGTTCAAGGTTATCCATTCTCTCCTGCGCCTCTGTTATGATTAGATCCAATATGTTAGTTAATTTATTTGGCTCCTTCTGGAAAGTTTTAAAACAGACATTCTGAGTCAAAAACCCCTCGCTTAGACTTTTCACAAATTCTGCCGCACTCTCTGTCTCCGTTAAAATTTTTGCCTCTAAATTATCACTCCAGTCCAGTTCAGTATAGTTGAAATCACCCACCAGTAATAATCCACTATATAACCCCCGTTTTACTAAATTATTCGCCATTTCTATCGATTTGATTATCTCTCTATCTCTCACCCTGTGCGTCTCCTTACTTTCTGATACCCCCTTACTGTTTCTTATTATTTTTGGTCTATACGTACATCCCAACAGAATTTTTTCCTTCCCCGATTCAGCTACACACCAGATTTGCTCAATTTTATTTGAATTAAGTTGTTCGTTGTCGACTTCCGTGAAGTTGAAGGAACATATATACATATATACAAACATTCGAAACATTCGTAGCTATTTAAGAAAGAATATAAAAGTATCATTTATTTTGATTAAACGTCATTTGAAAAAAAAAAAAATTGTCATTTATTTATATTAATTAGTCAACAAAAAAATTATTCAATTAAATTTTAATTAAATTATCATTTTGTTTTTAATTGAGTTAAATATTACAAAAATTGATAAAATCAGTAATTTTAGCTATTGAATTAGAAACCACTGAATAGAGCATTTGAAAAAAAAAACAATTGACCTTCTCTGACTCCAGAGTCAAAGCTTTTGGATACCACTCAGTAGCTAAACATAAGAATAAACTAGAACCTGTAAACCAAATATCCTACAACCTTCTATATATAATTAAATATGAATGCCACTGTTAATTTATAAAATGGCAACGACAGAATATTAAACTTTCTTATATTTCTAGTTTTACCAGAAATTTGAATGATTTACCAGAATTTATTTGTCAAAGTTCAAATTTATTTATTTAATTTTGTATTTATCAAATTTTTTAAAAATCTTAAACAAAATATTCTTAATAATTTAATAATTTTTAAATTACAATTTTACACTGAAAAATCTTACCATTGTATTTCAGGTCAGACTTAAAATCAGCTTTTTGGTTATCTCATAGTTGTACACTCGACACTAAAAAAGCAATTTAGAAATCCTTAACTGTGTCCAACAAAAAGCACTCGGACTGCCTTAAGTCAATATAAATTTTATTTTTTCTGAAATTTTTTAAAAGAGTCGTTGTCATTTTGCAAAATGACACAATTGATTAATCGACCTCTCTTTTTGTAATATAATATTTCCGTGACAAAAATCATGCATATACAATTATGAATTTAAATTAAAAAAATAAAATTGAAAAAAATTGTTTAATTTTCCACCGAATATGTATTCAAAAAAAATTCAATTGAAATTATAAGATAACATTTTTTTCGACTAATTTTTATTTTTTACAAATTAATTCAACATAAAATGAACAAATATTTAGCAAACAAGTCGATAAGTTACATAACGACCAGCTGTTTCTGATATACGAATTATTCTAACAACCTTTCAAAAAAAGTTAAAAATCGAAGTAAATATTTTTCTAAAAAAAATTACTTGTCCTCTTTTAAGACCAAAATATCTTGCAATGGGATCATCTTGCCTAATTCTTGGCAGCTGATTTTCTTTTAATTTACTTCAAAAAAAAAATTATAAAAATCTAAATTACTTTTTTTAGTTATCTTACTATCTAACCAAAAGTTCTTTTTTTTCTTCAGTAGTCAAAAGCACATGTTGGGGAACCAGCTAAAAGTTTATTTTATTTTATTTATGGCAAAAAAAGTGAAAAACTTACAAAATGATTTGTTATATTTATCATTAACTCGGCTTCGATAAAGGGTTCAATTGTGGTTGTTTGTTTTAGACTTTCGATTAATTTTTTTGCACTCGGAGTCAAACCCTCTTGGACTACTACAATTCCTCTTGAAATACTTTGCTCTTCCATTTTTCTGACATAATTTTCCAAGTTTTTTTGTCCTACTTTTCTCTCCTCACAAAAAAACACGTAAAGCTGATCGCCCGGATCCACATTGTGCGACACTAAAACTGTTAGTCTTGATCTACTTGGCTCGCCCTGACTCGGCCTATCACCATATGTCTGCTTAAATTGATCCAAAGTTTGCTCTAGCTCTTCGCTGGTTACCAAATAATTTCGATCATGACACATCTGAAGAATGGTCTTTCTAATTCGCCATAGTTTATATGTTTCTTGCTCATCATCGGCCATTTTTTTTCAGATCAACCAAAAACGTGTATTTTAAAATGAAAATAAACTCTAATTTAAAAATTTCAAAATTTTTATTACTATAAGCAAATTTAACTTAAATTTTTACTATTAATTTATATCCCAAGATTCCATAAATTATAAAAATTTAATTTTCTTTCATTTTTATTTAAAAAAAAGCAAAAATTGTTAAGAAATGACGTCAAGCACTGTAACTGATGCAGAAAAGTCAAATGAACATCCGGTCAAAAAAATTGTGATCAGAAGACTACCACCTACTTTGACTAAAGAACAGTTCTTGGACATTGTATCTCCCTTGCCCGATTATGACTATTTCTATTTTTGCAATGCAGATCCAACATTGGGTCAGAACGCGTTCTCAAGAGCCTACTTTTGCTTCAAAAGTCACCAGGACGTGCTAAATTTTCGTGACCGTTTTGATAACTATGTCTTTCTAGATTCAAAATCTAATGAGTATCCAGCGCTGGTTGAATACGCTCCGTATCAACGCCGCTTCAAACTGGATTCTAAAAATCCTCCAAAAAAAGACTCAAAATGTAACACCATTCACGAGGATCCGGATTATTTAAATTTTTTGGAAAATTTTGGTAAACCATCAGAAGAGCAACTGCCATCATGCGAAGCTATTTTGGAAGAATTGGAACAAAAAGAAAAAGATAACTTGGGGCCTTTTTCTGCTCCAAAAGTTACCACTCCGCTTTTGGAATACTTAAAGAAAAAAAAAGACGAGAAAAGATCGGCCAAAGATGTATATTTTTTTGTTAAAATTTTTACAATTAAATTAATTTTTTTTTAGAGAGATAGAAGAAGACGTGATAGAGATCGTGACGAAGACAAAAGATATGGAATTGGTTATGGTGGCAAAAGAAGAGATGATTATTATTACGGTTCGAGTTATAAGTCAAAAGACCAAGGTAGCGGGTCGCAGAAACAACCACAGACAAAGATAACTCTTGCTTCCAAATCTGAATTTAAGGGTGAGCTATCAAACAAACCAGGCTCACAGAATACAAGTAAAACAAATGTGGAAAAGCAAAATATTTCTGTCAAAAATAATGCTGTGGTGAAAGAAAAAGAGAGACCGAATAAAACAAGCTATGGGTACCGAGGCTCTGGGGGTTCAAAAAATTATGACGATAAGTATTATAAGGAAAAAGGTTCGACCCCGACCAAGATCGTTGAACCAAAACCGGTCAAAGAGGAAAAAAAAGAATCAAGTGAAAAAGAGGGACAAAAGCCAGTGCGAAACAAAGATAGACCATCGATTCAGATTTATAATCCTGGCCAAAGAGCCAACATGAAACAGCAAAAATTCTGATTTAAGTGGAAAAATTTGATTTTGTCCTAATGATTCATTTATAAGTAATTTGCAGAGACTGAATTGGTGATTGAGATCGAACATGTTTAATTTCAAGATTTTAAGCGAAATAATTCAGTAAACTTTTGAACAAATTCCTTTTTTTATTTTTACCCTTTTTGGATTCAAGATTAAATTTTATTTTTAAAATTTTTGCAAAATTTTGTTCCCTAGTCAAGACATTCGGTTTTTATTCGGGCGAATTACTAGATAACAAAATATAAAATCTGAAACAAATTTAAACAATATTATTTTTTATTGTTTATTAAAAATAAAAAAATTTCAAATTACTATTTTGAATTCATTGTAATCCTCTAGTCGTTTGGAATGAACCACTTCAAGGAGGTAAAATTAAGAATAATCAAAATTAATAAATTTTTATAATTCACAAAATGTCAGTATTAACTTGGATGTTCTAAAACATTGACCCCTATTTTTGTCAATTTTCCTGACCCCTTCTAAACTCAACAATTAATAAATATTACTGGAAGATCTTTTACTGTTTTGCAGGACTCAGCTTGTTTTTGAATTTAAAAAAATTTCTGCTTTACATTGAAATGTTTTTTAGAAATTTGCAAAAAAACCTCTAACTGACTCCTTTTTTTGGTTTGCTGACCCCAAATTACAAGTGCTGACCCCTATTTTTCGACCAATTTTAAATTATTGTGACTTTTGTAATAAATTTCATATTAAAGCAAGCCTAAACTTTAATTTTGTCAACTTAAAGAAGAGATCTATTATTCACATTTTGTTGAAAATCGACATTAATTTCAAGCAAGTAATGATCCCCATTTTTTTCAGATAATGTTTGGTTTATATCATCCAGTTGTATCTAATTTAATCGCAGATTTCAAATTTGATTTAATTTTTTAAATTATTTATCATCTTTTCTATAACATAGTCTAATTCAGAAAAAGCTGTCTTTAATATCACTAGCCTAGATGTTTTTGCCTACAAAAAATCGATTTTTTGACGCAAATTGACTCTATGCTATACTAACGACCACTGTGAGAGAAATCTTGGAGTAATGGATTAGAAAAGGTGGACGGGTGATCTGATGAATAGATAGGAAAACAAGGTTCCTGCAATAGCGTTAAGAAAGAATAGCATCAGAATCCAGAAAGAAGGTCTTCCTGCTCAACTTAAACACTTTTCATGTGAGTTGTCGCAGCAAGAACTAACTAAACTACTTCTAATCGTAAATCTACTTATAAAATTTTAATTCAAACGATCAACAGAGAAATTTAGAATATTTTGAAATACTGTGTAGAGTTATATAAAAAAAATTAAAAATGAGGTTTGGTTTAATTTTTTGTGTTTGAATTACAAAATGTATTCAATGTTGAAATAACATTGAAAAGGTGCGATGTTTCAAATATTTTTTCAGTTTCAAAAAAAAAATTAATTTTTAGTTAAAGTTGCAAGCATTTTCATATTTGAAATTCAACTCTTTAGTGAAATAGAATGAATTTAATTTTTGTTTGGAAATTTGAAAAAATATTGAAAATTCTTTTTTAACTTTTATATAATTGATTTATTTTGTTCACATTTAGGTGTATCAAAATAGAATTATGTGAACAAATTGAATAAAGCTATTTAATAGAATGCCTAACTCTCGAAATTGATATAAAAATAAACAATTAAAGTTAATAATTTTTTTGGTTTTTTTTAATTTGAAGCAGCAATAGAAACAGTTAAGCATTTGCTCTGATCTGGTTGACTTGGTATTACTCTTTCACCAATCCCAAATACCCAAATGCGCTCTCTTCTTATAACATAAAAAAAAAAAAAAAAAAAAATTAAAATTAATTTTTCACCCTTCTAGTGTTTGACTGAAACACAGATTCATCTATTTCGCAAATTTTACCTATTTCGCCCAACTTTAAATTTTTTATGTAATTAATTTTTTTCTATCTTTTTTTTTAATATTAAAATAGCTTTTTTCTAAATAAATGCAAAAATTTCAAAATAGGTGAACAATTTTAGGATTAGGTGAACTAATAGTTCATAAAATCTGAGAACAAGAATTGATTCAGTAACAGGTGAACCTAACTGAAAAAATATCTGAAGCATCGCACTATTTCAAAGTTATTTCAACAATGGATACATTTTGTATTTCAAACACAAAAAATTAGGCATCTTGAAGTTTAAAAAAATCAGATCAAAAATAACTTTTGAATGGTATTTGATTAAATCTCTCTGCAAAATGCTAACTCCCCAGTCAGACATTTTATAGAGATTTTTTGTAGTATCTGTAAAGATTCTTTATAAAATCTCTAAAATTTGGCCTATTTTGAAGTAAAAATAGAGATATTCTAGAGATAAAATAAAATCATTAATGTGAATAAAAAATTCTTTATTTTCGCTCTAAATTCTCCGTAAAATACTTACTGTGTTTTTTTACGGATATATTTGTAAAAAACTTTTAGAGATTTTTTGAAGTATCTTTAAAGATTCTTTAAAAGATTCCATAATCAGAAATTTTGGAAGACAATATAAAGATTTTCTAGTGATTTATAATAAAAAGATTATAAAGAATAATTTATTTTCGTTTAATATACTTTAAATTCTTTATAATTTCTCTAAATTTTTTTTTTACAAAAAATGTAATATACTCTCAATCAAGTTAAAAGGCTTGAATTTTTTAATAATTTCATCAAAATTTTTTAAAATAATAAAATTTTGAAGATTTTTTCAAATTTTTTTATTTTTAAGTTATTAATTTATTTATTTAGTTGTTTATATTAGTGTAGAGTTAAAGCTTCTCATCTTTGAATTATTGTTTTGGATTGGATAAAAAATAGCACTTCAGGATTGTTAATTATCAGATCTACAAAAAACATTGCATTAACAGATGAGAATTTTTTAATTATTACTTTGAAGTTGTAGGATAATATAAAAGAAGATTGACCAGATCTTTGATTAAATGAACCGATAACCAGATGAAAAAATTTAGCTTTCCTCTAACTAATTTATAACATGTTCCAAATAATCCTATACAATTCTACTATCAATAGTAAGAATTTTTTTAATTACCAAAAAATGACACTAAATTAAAAAATAAATTATAAATTATAAATTATTTAAAAATTTTTAAAATTCTTTTCAAATTTAATGGCAATTATAATAAAATAAAAAACAAAATAATGAAAAGTTATGTTTATAACAAATAAGAACATTTCTCTCTCTTTAGTTTATTAGTTCCCTATCGCTTAAATGGCTTTCAAAAAAAATTAAGAATTTAACTCTTCTCATTTATTGTTAATCAAATTATTATTCCAAATCATTAATAAAATTTTTATTTTTAAAAGCTTAGTTATTTATAAGAAAATTTTTCGAACATAAGACAAATTTCTTGTCTTTATGACAATTTATTTCTTGTAATTTATTCATTCATAAAATTTTTGCACACTCTGATAAACGCTTTTTATTCACGCTTCTAATTGAAATCTTAAGACACTTGTTTTTTTAAATTTATGAATTACAGCTTTCTAAGCTTAAACCTTTCTAAAATAAAATATACTGAATCGGTTGGATGTGAGCTATATTTTTTTTAAAGTAATTTTGACAATAATTTTATTTTAGATATGATTAGATAAAATTTAATATGGGAAAGCGATTTCAATATTATCTCAATGATTCAGTAAAAATTCCAAGATCAACGATTTATTCAAGAAAAAAAAGGAAAAAAGAAAATATTTTGCATCAATTCAACAAAATTTGTAGTAATTTCAAATTTGGTTTACAAAAAGCTCCAACAAACCAAAATGATAATATTCCAAATTCGGAAGGATCATTTGATTTTGGCGATTTCTATCCTGAATTTGAAAATTCAAGCAAGTCTCAATCCGACAATGATACATCATTTGATTTTTTGAACATAGAGCAAAAAATTTTATTAATGACTCAGAAAAAATTGAGTTTTTAAATATTTCTTTATTAACACTTTTTTATGCTGGGAAAATATCACAAACGGCACTTAAACTAATTCTACAGCTTTTTAGAATAGCAACCAAACTTGATATAGCCACTGATTACAAAACGAAACAATTGATTATTCAAAACATTGGTTTTGTAATAAATGTAGCAAAAAGTAGCTTTGGAGCATTCCAAACAAAGGTATTGTCTGACATGTAATTCAAGGTAAGTTTAATTTTTTTAATTTAATTATTTTTATTATTTTTATAAAGATTGTCTATTTTTTACTTTATACCTGTAATGAATCAAATAAAGCGGTTATTTAAAAAAAAAATATTGCCAACAAAGACTAGCTTTAATTACAATCAGGATGTTATTAGTGATGTTAGTGACGGAGAGTACTATAAATATTTCAAAACAAATTTGCCATCAAACAACAGTGGTTTTGAAAATAATTATAGCATGACGCTTAATACAGATGGTATAGAATTGTCTTTAAAATCTAATATTTCTGTTTGGCCCGTCTATTTATCAATTAATGAAATTCCTATTCAATATAGATTTTATATTGACAACATTCTTATAGCAGGTAGGTACAATTTTTTAATATTCTGTAAATTAAAATTTTTAACAAGGATTACTTGTATCAGATGGAAAGCCTGAAAGGCTTGATGAATTTCTAGAGCCCATTATAACTGATTTAAAAATGCTTGAATTAGGCACAAGAATAGGCAATCAGATTTATAGATTTTTTGTAACTTTTGGAACATTTGACAAGCCCGCAAGATCCCTTATTTTAAATACTATTTCCTCAAATGGTTATTTTGGGTGCATCAAATGTAAACAAAAAGGGCACTTTTTACAATACAAAAATGGCCATCATCATGTTTTTAAGTATGAAGATATTAGTATGTTACTCAGAAACGATGAAAACTATAGGACTGATATTGAATATTCGAAAATTTCTGGTCTTCCAAGTGATGGAGTCAAAGGTGTCTCAGTTTTATCAACACTTAAGTTTTATAAGCCAATTGAAAGCACTTTAATTGACTCAATGCATTCTATTTTTTTAGGTGTTGTGAAAAAACTTTTTAGTTATTGGTTTGAGAGTTCGGCCAAAGAGCCTTACTCACAGAAAAAAAATTTAGTATAACTAGACAATAAGTTAATGAAAATCAGGCCACCTAATTTATTCAGCTATGCACCGAGAAGCATACTCAGTCATAAAAAGTGGAGGGCCCATGAATATATGAATTTCATTTTTTTTTATGCAATTCCAATTTTTTTCGAAATCATGTCTGAAGCTTATCTTCAGCATTTAATAAATTTAGTAATTAGTTTAGAACAACTTTATTGTAAACAGATAGATAGAAAAGCTTTAATTTCTGTTAAAGAGCTGCTCCGAAATTTTGTTATAGATCTTGAAATATTATATGATTCCCATATAATGAGTTCAGGAATTCATGAACTGTTACACTTGGTTGAAATGACAGTCCAATCTGGGCCATTAAACAATAGCTCTTGCTATCCATTTGAGGAATTAAATCGAAAATTGACCACAATGATAAGAGGAAAGGATCTAATTGGAGATGAGTTTATTAAATTATGGAGTGTTTCTCAGTGCTTAAAGTTGTACATCGACGATAAAGAAACTGAAAATGAATATACAGAATTTATCTGCAAAAACTTTGCGCTTAAATCTTCTAATTATAAACATTGTAATGTCTCTGGTACGGAAATCAAATTTTTTAAAAAAATTTTTTTAGATCTCAGTTTGATCGAAACAAATGTCAAAAAAATATTTTCTTTTTATTTCAAGGACAAAATGGAAAAAATTTTTTTTTTTGAAAGAATTAGTGTTGGACCATTTCATTTTACAATTTCTATTTCAAAAAATCGTTTTTGTAACAGCTTTATTAAAAAAGGAAAAGAATATGGTCAAATTGTTTATGTATTCAAATTCGATGAACAAGCTTTTATCATCTGTAAAAATGATTGAAATTGATAATCCATTTTATTCAAAAAGTCAATCAATTAAAAGTCATTTCTTCATTTCTGTGGAATCGAATGAATATTTTCTGATCACTGATTTTCATGACATTAAAACAATTTTTTGTACCAAACACAATGATAATGCCTTTATTTTAAATCATTTTTCTTCAAATCATTTTTTTAATTAATTTTGTAAAATAACTAAAATAATATTAATTAATTTTTATGCAATAAATTTTTTTAGAATTTCATACAAAATATAATAGTTTGAGTTAATTATGAATTCAAAATCTGAATTATCTAAGAAGCATAAAAGCAGTAAAATATTGGAAAATCAAAAGATAAATTTAATCGAAAGTAAAGAAGAAATAAATGAAAGAACATATAAGATTTTACAAGGAAAATTAAAAAAAACCAAAAAAAAATTGTCAGGTTAGAAATGAACTTTTCTTAGATGAATCTGACGATAACAATGATCCATCAGAATGTGAGTCAACAACTTCAATATCTTCATCTTCAACAAAAGAAAAGTAAAAAATTTTTATTTATTTTTTTATTTTTGATTCAGATCTTAGGCTTAAGTTAAATATCAAAATTATCTTATATGCAGTAATTTTAAACTAAGCTATGGAAAAAAACAATTCTTTAAAAAAAAATTTTATCGAATTTTAGTGATTCTTTAATTACCAAAAATGTTGAAAAAAATTTAATGCCAAAGTCAAAAATTCAGATTACAAAAATCGAAGATTTTGCATTAGTATTTTGGATCCAAGAAAAAAAAATTTCCATTGTTTCAATTTTTGCAATACACTCAAATAACGGGAAAATAAACGAAGGCGAAGAATATGACATTTCTTTTGGAAAAAGAATTTATTCAGGCTTAATTAAATGTTTAGGTATTTTTAATTTTCTATTTTAATTAATTTTTTGATTAAATATTAATGAAATATTTTTTTCCTAACTATTTAATGGAATAATTAGAGATATCATTTTTTTACCAAATAATTTTAATTTTCCTTATATTTTTTAAAAGGGTCCAAAAAAAATGTCAGGACATATTGAACACAGTATCACAAGGAAACGAAATTGTTCCTGAAGTTAAAAAAAAGAGGGAAATAAGAGCAACTTCAGGAAGTCAACATCATGATGAAACCTTGAAAAAGTTAAAGAATCTAAATGAAGAAAATTTTCTTTTAAAAAAAAAATCAGTTGAATTGTTTGAAACTGTTCAAATATTGAGATCTAGAAATGAAGAACTTGAGGATGAAAATAAAAAGCTTGAAGAGACGATCCAGGATCTTAAAAATACTTTTAGTAATATCCAAAATTAAAATTCTATTAAATTTTCTTTGATTTTGTATTTCATTATCTAAACAAATTAATTTTTCTAATTTTTTAGCTCACGAAGATATAAGAAAAATTTTATCAATGAGTGAAATTTTCCAAAAATTGTTTAAACCAAATGCAAATGATAAAACACTTGTTACCCTTTCAAGCGAATATCCCAACTTTTTTGTAGAACCTTTAGCAAGATCATCAGTTCTTTCACTAATAGAATCCTGTTCTGAAAATCAAGGCTCTCGTTGCATGCGGAAGGCATTACTTGTGCTCGTTCCTGATACACAATCTTGGATTTCAAAGACAGCAAAACAATTTAAACGTGATTTTGCAAATACAATCAATCCAGTGTTTGGTAATTTTTTTTAAATATTAATTTTTTTAATAAAATACATTTATTTAATAGATATGATCAGTAAACAGGATTCAAATTTCAACGTGACAGCATTAAACTTGACTCTAAATTCGATAATCCAAGATTTAAAAAAAAAAATTGAAATTAATTTTGTAAATATTTGTTATTATTTTATTTGGTAAAAACTAAAGAATTTTTATATTTTATAACAATTTTTGTAATTTTAATCAATCCAAGAACCTTAATTTAAAATAAAATTTATTTTACTTATAAATTTGATTAAATTTTTTGGCGTTTAAGTTTATTTAAAAATAAAGATTTTAAAAAGATTTTTTAAAGAAATTTTGTAGAAAATTTGGAGTATTTTTGGAGATATTTTTAGAGAATTTTTAAAGAAAAATGTCCGATATCCTCTAAAAATTCTTTAAAAATATCTCCAAAAATTCTTTAAAGATTCTTTAAAATAAGATTGACTGGGTAATGCAAATACATGCTTAATATTAGATAGATAAGGACATGCTTAACAATTCAAAATATTTTTTTATATCAGAATTGAATTCTTAAGCTGTTAAAAAATATATGTGACCAATTTAAAATTGGTTTAATTTTAAGCATTTTTTAAATTTTAATTAACAATAATGAGCATTTAAAAAGATGATTCTAGATTTTTGGATACTTTCTGACACAAAAAAATTATCATGTTTAGTCGATTGAATATCATAAATAACATAATATCATAAATGGACCTAAAAAGCATTTCAACAGAAACTCAATATTATTATTATTATGATTTTTGTTTTTTGTTTTTGTAGGGTTCCAGACAAACCTTCTTAAGAATCAAAAATAATGGTCTGCAAGGCCAAAAAAGATAACTGAGAAAGATGAAAATTTATTTAACTTTTAACACAATTATCTTTTAAATTTGAAAAAGTTGTTATTCTTGATACTTATAATAATAAATTTTAAAATTTAAGAAAAATCTTGGATAACGGGTGTAGAATAAAAAATGGCACAAAATTTTAAGTTTTGCTTTAAGAGTAGACAAGACTTTTCCCAATTTTTTTCAAAATTTAAAATCAGGCAGATCCTTGCTTTAAAATAAATAACCATTATATCATAATGTTGAATTTTCGACAAGTTGTTAGTAAAAAATTTACTAAACCATCAAAAAAGATTTGTACAACTTTGTAAAAATTAACCAAAATTTGCCTAAAGCTGAAGTTGGAAGGCGATTCAATTTATAGCAGTAACGTTATCAGGACGCCGAAGAGTGTAAAGAACAAGTACGTTAAAAAGTTTGAAGAAAAATTAGTGGTCCATATGGCTATTTCAAAACGCGGAATAAGCGAACCATATTTTGTACCTATTGGTTTAGTCAATCAACATGTCTACCTTGGAGAGTGAATTAAGATATGTTATGTTGCCAAAGAAATTAATCCAGCAAACGAACCAAAAGCACGACCAATTGAGAAACTCGGAATCAAAATTCGCACTTGCTAGCGCAATATGGGCCCAAAAGTTGTACAAGACAATGCCAAGACTGTTCGCTCTAGGTATATTATTTTTTCAGGATAGGAGGGTTCAGTAATAATTTTAAAAAAAATTTAAAGCCTTTGTTAAATAAAATTTTTTTTTGATAAAATTAATTTTGTGCCATTTTTTATTCTACTCCCGTTACTAATGCAATATCAATTACTTTTGGATTTCTCTGATTTTTTTTGAAAAATTTCAATTTTCTATTCAAGAGCATGATCTCTGTAGATTCCATATCAAGGACCGTTATTAAACTTCAATGTCTTTGAAAATATTTTATTATCTTTTTTTAAATATTGGCTATTATAACTGATTTGAAAAAAAAACCTGTGAGAGCAAAATTTGTGTAGATTATGGTTATTGCAATCAATAATAAAACATTAAAAAAAATTTTTTAAATTTCTTTTTTAAATAAATAAAAAAGGATGATCAAATCTGCTCATAGAAAAATTAATAATTATTAAATTAATAAAAAAATTAATTTGTTGATAAACCAAAATTTGGTTTACGACAGGTGACCGGCATTTGGTACTAATTTAAATAGATTTTCAAATAAAAATAAATAATAAATTTCGAGATCATAAATCGTAAAATTAAAAAAAGTACAGATCAAAACTATCAAGCAAAATAATCTCAATTTAATTTTTATCTTTCAATATTTTAATATTTTTATGATTTTTCAAAAAATAAATAATTCAAGATTTAATCGGTCATACATGACATAGGCACTAGTTTATTTACCTTTAAATTAGATTAAATTAAATTACTTGAAAACAAAAAAAATACTTTAAAAGTACTTTATTTATATCCAAAAATAGATCCTTTATTAATTAAAGTTCATTAATCTGCTAAAAGAACCCATTAAAAAAATTGTAAATTTCAATAAACTATGATAATCTCTGCATTAATTCTATTACGAAATAACAGTTTATTTCAAAATCAAAACTTGATTTGATCATTTGAGAATCAAAAATTGATCATAAACTTCAAGTTTCCATCATCATTAGCTGAAAAGGATAATTTTAAAGCAAATTAATTTTTTTTTCGAATTTCATATAAAAAAACAGAATAATTTTATTTTGAATTTTATTGGGAATAACATTTATTTTAGGAGTTAAAATTAAAGCTTCAAAATATCACAGGTTTCTCTAACTGCCATGATATTTTTTGTTCAAAGTAGACTTAAAAATGTCAATTTTGATTTTCTCTAAAAAAGTTTTTGTTTTTCAATGGTCTTTTTTTATTTTAAAAGATGGAACGAAAAATTATTTCCGATGAATTGGAAAATTAACTAGATATTAAACTGTTAAAAATCTGTCTTGGTATTTTTTTTCATTTTTTATTTTTAATCACTTTTTGCAGTGTACAATTTATCGCAAGGAATGAATACATAATAAAAATAATCAAAATAAAAATTTTAGAAATCAAAAGATATAGATAATTTTTATTTTTTTATAAAAGATGCTAATTGAAAATAATTTTGAAAAATATTTTTTACTTTTTTTTAAATAATAAATTTAATAACTTTAAAATCAAATGCACTAAACTTAGACTTTAAAAAAAAAAAAAAGTTTTTGGCTCGCACTTTAAAAAAAAAAAAAGCCCGGAATTGGACTTGACTTGAGACTTGTGACTTTTAAACAATTCTTTAAAAATAAGTCCTATTAATTATATTTAGCTGAAATACTCAATAAATCACTCAAATCAAATTTATAAAAAATTCTTAAAATTGAAATACAATGAAGAATTTGAAAATTACATTAAAGAGCGTGGTTTAAGGTGATGCATTGATTCAAATTTAAACACCAAAATCTATTAAGTATTTTTAATTTTGTTTTTAATTTTTTTTGTTAATCACAATCCCCCATCACCCCAGTGTAGATTGCACTTTTGATGATAGTAAAATATGATTTTGCTTGAGTCCAAAAAAATAATACCAAATATTTTACTAGATTTACCTATTGCATGGTTATGCCACTTGAAGATCAAAAATTTTGATTAGAGCTAATTATTTATTTACTTGTTATCTGTACCGAGCTAAAAGCTTCAAGAGTTTTTTATTCACTAATTTAAATTCTAGCTGGTATCTTTGAGGACATTTTGATATCAGGATGACTATTATCAATTTTAAGCGAAGCCATTTAAGAAAAATCAACATAATTCTGTTAAACATGCCGAAATATTTATAAAATCAGTTTTTATTAAGTAATTTAG
This sequence comes from Brachionus manjavacas, assembly GCA_019054805.1. Lineage (NCBI taxonomy): Eukaryota > Metazoa > Rotifera > Eurotatoria > Ploima > Brachionidae > Brachionus > Brachionus manjavacas. Next base: position 5,535,957 of record JAHQIY010000003.1, on the reverse strand, counting down.
GAGAGATAACAGAAGAAAAAGATTTGGGTATTTTTATTACAAAAGATTTAAATTTGAATAAACAATGAACTATAGAAGCTATGAAAGCTGACCGAAAACTGGGTCTGATAAAAAATTCCTTTAAGAATCTTAGCCGAGAATCTTTAAAACTTCTCTATATATCACTTGTGAGACCTCATCTGGAATATGGAATAGGAACCTGGAGTCCGTATTTAAAAACAGACAATAATTCTTTAAAAAGTATAAAACTAAAGCTGATTGATTCTAATAGAACTTAGTCTTATGGAGACATCGTTCAGGGGGAGACTTAATTCAAATATACAAAATTTTAAATGGTTTTATAAAAATATCTTTAAAAAATGGTATCAATCAAGAAATCCGTTTTAGCTAAGATGCATTAAATAAATATTTATGATTTCAATTATCAGCTTTTTACATAAAAAAACAATAAAGTAATTATTCCATAAATAATCATGGGTAATGTAAAATAAAAGTGAAAAATAATAATAAAATAAAATTACTATTCATGTTTAAGAGAATAATATTTTCTACCTTTAGATTTGTGTTTTATTGCTATTATTATTGCTATCTTGTTTTTTTAGAATTTGATTTAAAAATTTTTTCAAATTTAGCTATTATGATCTTCTAACATTAAACAGGTTTTTTTATTAGATTTTTTTCCAAAGATCCAACTAATTTAATTTTTAGTGAATAATTGAGAGATGAATCTTTTATTATTTTCGATTATTAAACCTAAAATTAAGGGATGAGGAAAAAATAAATTTTAAAAAATAATTTTAAAATCTTAAAAGAACTAGAATTTTGTTGAAAAATTTTAACATTTTTCTTGTATAACGATTTCCTAGGTTCTTTAGAAAAATGCTAGCTTAAACAAAAAATTAGAGAATAAATCGAGAAAACTTAAAAAAATTCTCTATAATTTTGAAATTTTAATATTTGGATATTTTTAATCGATATTCTTTTGCGGAAAACAATTCTAGAATCAATGCTAAATTAAAGATTGTCAGCTGCTTGAAACTCAAAACCGAAATTTTTTTTGTACTTTAAGTATTAAAGGGGTCCAAAAAACTAAAAAATGCTTCTTAGGTAACACAAATTACCATAATTATTTAAAAAAAGTAACTTAATATAATAATAAATTTTTTTACTAATTTCTTTTGATTTTTTTTAAAAAAGCCTGTCTATTTTAAAGTAAAAATCTGAAATTATTCTTAAAAAAAACTAGAAAAAAATATCTTATAATTAAAGTCATCATTTTCCTCATAATAATTATAATTTTCATCAGAGACTACTGATTAGGTATCATCCACATTTCTAAGAAGCTCAAAAACTTGTAAGGAAGCTTTTCATAGAGATATGGTTCAAAAAATATTTATTTTAGGAAATACTGAAATTAAAAGCATAATTAGCCATGTTTTTAATTTATTTTACAATAGAATGAAAATATTTTTGGAGAGTTTACAAAACTCTGTTCGGGTTTAACTTAATTTTTTTATTTTTGCATGAAAATAAAAATATTTTGATATCAAAATTAATCAATTTTAAATTTTTTTGTGATTTTAGTTTTAATGGAAAAATAAATTGGCAAAAATGATTAAATTTGTTGAACAATAAGCAAAAGAAATACCAAAAAAAGGAGTGTTAAAGAACTGGTTAGTTCGAAGCTAACATTCAACCTCTTAGTTATTATTCCATAGTTGTTTTTTATAATTTATCTATTGCTGTAATTGGTGGCTTGAGGATACAATATTTTAATATGTTTATAAGAAAAGGCTAAAAAAAAAGTATGTGAATTTTGGTGTGGTTTTTAGGTTGATTTATGAGTATTTATGTGAAAAGACTTTCGCGTGATTTATAATGATTAAAAAATTCACAATTTTTTTAATTTTATAAGCTGGCAAATTGAAGACTAGGTAGTCTAAAACAATTTAAACTTGAAAATAATTTTTGCTTAGACCAAAAAATACTAAAAAATTAAATTTAAAACATGTTTATCATTTTTTTTTAATTTTAAAAAAAGAATGGTATGTTTCATAGAGATCGATGACGCAATCAAGCCATTGAATTGTTGAATTGGAATTCAGTTTCGATTAAATACAAAATAAAAAAGATCAGCTTATTTAATGAATTGGATAATTGAAATTAGATATCAAATCCGCGGAAAATATATAAAATTTCGTATTTTTGATTTGAGATATTTGAAAACGTTATTTACTGCTCTTATGAAACCAGAATTTCATTAATAATTAATCGAAAATTTTTTTAATTTAAATTTGGCGAAATTTTTCCTTGACAGATAAATCATTGACGTCAATTTGTGATTAATTACTTTTTAATCTATTATATAGTTGTGTCTTAAAAAATATAAATTTAATGTAACATGATAGGAAAAACATTTACAGACGCTGTAGATTTCTAGGAAATAATGTAAGATCAATAATTTTTATTATAAATATAAATGCTAAACAAAAATGCATTTTGTCATAGGTTAAATCTAATTATTTTATAAAGTTTTTTGCATTTATAAACAATTTAAAAAAAAGAAAGCTTCATGTCTGTTCAAAATTAACATTTTAGATAAGCTTTTTTAATTTAGTGATTCTTTAGAAGTATCGAGAAGAAAATGAAATTTAATCATCTTATTTGTTCATCAAAGAATTTGATTATTTTTTTAACAAAAAATTGAGCTTTAGAGACTTGCAGTTTTCTCTGAATTTTCGTTGTCACTTGAACTTTGAGACTCATTTTTTTCAATAAAGTAAATTCTATTACATGCTCAAAAAATTTTGACATGAAAATAATTCGAATTTTGGACAAAGAAATTTTTTAATTTGTTTAATAAACAATGATTAAAAAATTCATGTTAATTTCGTGTTGTGTAAGGCCTTTTTAATTTAAAATTTTTTTTTTTTTTGAAAACCACTTTTGTTCTTTTTTTGTTGAGATTTTTCATTGTGTTAATTTAATTCACTAAATAATATTTTTCAAAGAAAATAGATTAAATGGTCGATTTTGCTTGATCTGGTCAGAAATCGGAATTTCATTTTAGATAATTTTTTAGGTTTAAAAAATCAGACAAATTTTAATTTTTTTAAATATTGAATCTAATAATTGCTACAGGAAGATTTTCAAAATCCGGCATGATAAAGAGCGTTTTTTTTAAATTTAAAAACAAAATATTTAAAGCAATCCTAAAATTTATTTTCAAAAATTGTTTTTTACTTAAGGCAACATTTTTACCAAATACGCAATTTACTTTTTTTGCCAAACATATTTTATTTCTTGTTTAACAACAAAAAGTAGTTATAGGAGGAATTTTTATCACAGGGTGTGTTCAGTTTGGTGTTTGCCTCTCTCTTCAAGCTGTTTGAAGCCTTGATTTTTGCTACAATCGATCAGATCAATTTAGGCAGACGTCTTGGATGCTAAAAATTTCCTTGTATAGAATTTCTAATGCGAAATTACATGCTTATTTAGACGAGTATAAATTCTAGATGATCTAGAGTTTATGTAAATTTGGCTTAGTCAATAACTAAGACATAAATAAATATCAAAAGAGTTATAGCAAAAAAGCTAAATTCTGACATCATGCTTTGGCAAGTACTTGCATCAAGCTCGTTTAAAAATCTAGAATTGCTTACATAAACAAATACGAAGTTTCTCAACTATTTTTAAAGCATGCCATCTAGATGATAAAAGACCGAGCGTGATTAAGATGATAGCTAGAGTGTGTTTTGTAAGCTTTTATCGAAATTTCTTAAGAATCTTTTCGATAAGATAAGAATAGCTTATTAAAGAACGTAAATAAAATTCAATTGCTAAATTTCAAAATAACAATAAAAAAGCGAAATTGGTGTCACACAATGAGCTGTGGAGAAGGCCCAACCAAATATATAAATAAGAGTTTGTTAGAAAAAAAATTAGTTACAATAAAAAGTTCATTTTTTTTAGGACAAATTGGAAGAATTTTTTTCCTAATTTAAATGCATCCAAGCAGAATAAGTGATAAGCCTGTCCCGAATTTCCGCATTCAAATTCTTTTGAATAGATAGTGGCATTAATCAATAGTTTTTCAAAAATCAGCAGTTGATTGTTAGGCAGCCCACTTTTTCTCCAAACATAAAATATTAAGAATTATTTTTGCCACGAACACTAGCTCTCGCCTCATAATTTAGCTTTGCAGCAATATATTTCCATAGTTTATTATAATTTTCGAAAATATTTTAAAATATATTTTCTTCTTTTTCAATAGCTACACTCTTAACCTCATTTTTTTTTCTATTCGTAAATTTTAGCATAAATTTGAAAGACCCAGTTGCCAAGAGTGTGTCTTGCCAACTGGTAGTTATCATAATTTTAAATTGCGCACTATAAATATCAAATTTTGTTGTTTTTTTAGACTTTTTTCAAAAAAAAATTTTGGTAAAATTTTTGATCAGCTTTGTTTAAAGCCGGCACAATAGAGACTTATAAGCAAGTCAGTCATAAGAAAAAGAAACGCAAAAAGACCCAGACAAATCAAAAAGACATTTTTGACTTATTTGAGCAGTTGACCATTTAAATCCGTCACGATAGAGGGGAAAAGGAGAAAGAAACTTTTTTTTCTGTACAACTATTCATTGTTAATCGATCTAGCTTAAACGAGCAAACTATTTCCCATACACATTAAACTAAAATTTTTTTCTAAAAATCAAATTTAAGCTTTTTATAAATCGAATTGTTTTTTAATTGTAAAAAATGATCAATACAAGTAGTATTTATAATAGTAGTATTTTTAAATCAATATCAAGTAAGACCTTTGGCAATTTTTTTTCCAAAATTTCTTAAAAAAAATTTTCTCCAAGATTCATTGTCCCTTGAAATGCCATCATTTGAAAGCCCAATTGATCAGTAAGATTTTGATTAAGCATTTTTGTTGTTGTCAATAAACCTGTTTTTTTGCAGGCCAAGACATTTATGTATACGTCTGGCTACCGGGCCTCAGTACTATTCCTGATGTGACCCACGCCCCAAAGTCTAAAAATTCAAGCACTGCTGATAAACACTCAATACGCTATGCAAGCGATTTGGATGATGTATTGTGTGTTAATTCAGAAGGCGGCATTATCAGCGGCAGTGTCGGTAGCTTGAATAAATTCATCATGCCGCAAAGAAGATCGACTGCAACTACACCAGCTTCGTCGATCTACAAATCACGAAAGCAGTCGTCATCTTCATCAGACACGTCAACAGATTCATGTGAATCGATTCAAAGTTTAAATGACAGAGGAAATTCTTCCGAATTTATTGATTTTGATGAAATAGCAGACAATCCGGACTCACTGTTGCTCAGCTTCAAGTGTCCGCTGAGCGACCAAAAAGAGGTCGAATGGAAGACCCTGTTGGTCAATGGAACCTTGTACGTAGACATCCCACTCAGCGTTCTACCTGAGGGATCACGCGACAGTTTCATTTCATTGCTTGAATTTGCCGAAGAAAAACTCGAGTGCGAAAAGGTGTTTGTTTGCTTTAAGCGAAACAGAACTGATAGGCAAGCTTTGATGAGAGTCTTCATGTTTTTGGGATTTTCTGTAGTGCCACCTGGCTCCAAAGAAGTTCCACAAAATGATGACATCATATCCATGGTTTACAATATTCAATGAGAAATTTAACACCATGTTTGAATGCTATTTTATTTTAATTGCTTTATTTAGAGGATTTTCTTTAAAAAAATAGAAAAAGCAAAAAAAAAATCTAAAAAATTTAAAAAAATTTAAAAAAAAATCAAGTTAAGATAAAAACATTTAACTAGTTTCATTTAAACTTTTCTCTATTCACTTGAATGCTGTTTTCTGCTTCTTTTTTTTAAGTTACCCTCACTTTGCTTGAATTTTTAGCTAGCTAACTTTTTTCATGTACTTTTTTTTTCTCATCTTTTTTTTGTATATTTAATTCAGCTAATTGATCAACACATTTTAAAGTCAGAAGTTTTTTAATAACGCAATTTCGAAACATTGTATCATTTAATTATAACAATTTTACTAACTTTGCTCATCATTTTCCTGTTCACAAAAAAATTCCAATGTAATGAAATTAATGATTTTTCGAGTCTTTAATGACAATTTTTTTGATTATTGTGCTTAAAAATCTTTTCTTTCTTCATATTGGGCTAAATCTAATTGATTTTTTTTTTCAAACAATTAGAATAAAATTCCTTTTTTTTCTATTTTTTGTGTTCATTTTTTTAATAGTTGAAATTAGAAATAAAATTTAAAATCAATTTTTTTTTATTGTGAATTTTAGAACAAAATAACAATTTTGTGTTCATCACTCTCAGAATCCATTTGGCAAAGTCCCAAAGTGTTCCGACATTTAAAAAAAAGATTGAATAAAAACCAACTTTAACTATTTCTTTAATATTTTAGAATTATTGCTCTTTTTTAGCCTAAAATTTTCTCCCATTTAAAATAAATTTTATATTTGGTTTAAATTTATGGTGCACATATGCACTAAATTTTGATACCAATAATTTTTCATGTTAGTCATGCAAGCAGAGGATCGAGTGTTCGAAACCCGCTGAGAGTGAAAAAATCTTCAAATATCTCTGCAAAACGGGGCAAATTTTTATATTAATTTAAACCCCTTTCATAATAGAAAAAGAGGGACCGGTTTCATCTGGTTAATAATTGCGGTGTAGATGATCAACTCCATTATCTGCTAGTTTAGAAAAGTGACAATTATGAAGTTTTTTAAAAAAATTAGATTTAACTAAGGTATTTAAGTCAAAATGTCAAAAGCAGGAAAAGTTTCATGAGGCATTCAGTTTAAAATAACTTAATTTTCGAAAAAAAAATAGCTCAAAAGTTTTAGCTCAAAAGTTTTGGTACATTTATGGTATGTCATCTTCATAAAATTGATCCTAAAGAATTTTATTAATAATTATACAGTATGTTGCAAAAATTGAGAAATTAATATATTAATTTTTAATTTTTTTATCTGTGCCGAGCTAAATTTCCTTCAGAAATAAAGAAAAAAAAATTAAAAAAGGTAAAATAAGTTAGAATATGATATAATGGAAAATTAAAATAGCATGAGAAGTTGATGACAGGTGCAACATGTTTAAGTATCTTGGTCACTGAGACAGTTTCCAAATAATTATTGTCTTTTGGGTAGAGATTTGATTAACAAGCTGAAGCACATTAGGCCAAGATTTGAGCATATAAAGAATATGGTAAAAAAAATGTCTGATGAAGTAAGAAAAATTTTTTGAGATGAAATGCGTGAAAAACGTAGTAAAAAAAACCGTGAAATCTTTTGAAAGAAATTTGAAAGATGATGAAGTCGGAAATATTACCGATTTTGTTGTTGGAGTACTTCCCGAAAATTACTTCAAAAAAGGGGAGGGAGAAAACCCAAAACCAAAAGTAAGTGGTACTGTGATTGAGACCGAAATCGTGGCGGAAGTGAAAGAAACTACTTCGTCAAAATGTGATCTCAATATGGAGGCTGTTGAAAACTCACGTACTTTGTTAAAAATAAAATTGAAGAAGTATCGGAAAAATTAGTCATGGATTTAAAACCAGAAAAAAATTCAGATAATCCATTTGAAATAGAGTTTCAAGACCCAAACCAGAAGTTAATAAAATGTAGGTGTAGACCACTACCGTGGAATCTGGAAGAGAAACTAAGGACTGAGTTGGATAAACAACTGAAGGCAGGGATTATTCGATCAAGTAGAAGTCATAGGTGTTTTCCTATTCGAGTAGTAGACAAGAATGACGGATCAATTATAATTACAGTGGACTAAAAGCAACTTAACAAAGTAAAAAAGGACGTTAACTATCCAATCCCTACCATAAAGGATCTGAATACAAAATTAGAAGATTCAAAAACTTTTACTTAAATCGACATGAAGGCAGCATACCATCAGATTCCTGTAAATCGAAATTCAATACAATTTCCTGCCTTTATCTGTAAGTTTGGGTTGTTCGAGTACCTTTCAATGCCAATCGGCATCAAAACAGCGCCTGCATGGTTCAAACGTTTTTTAGAATCGTGTTTACAAAGGTTCATAATCGGAAATTTTCTAAGAGTTTACTTAGACGATCCTATCAATTTCAGAAACTCTGAGAAAAATGGGATTCAGTATTATTTGGACAGCGTGTTAGCTGTTTTGGATACGCTGGATAAGAGATCATTAAAAGTTTCAAACGAAAAGAGTGTGCCTATGGAATTTGAAATTCAGTTGTTGAGAAATCGATATCCAAAGAAAAGATTAAACCAGACCCAAATAGGGCTTTGGGCTTATTGAATTACGGAAAACCAGCAACAATTAATCAACTTCAGTCCTGGTTGGGCGTTGCAAACTTTTACCGCCGATTCATTGATCACTATCCACTATTAGCCAGACCTCTCTTCGAGTTAATCGGTCTAAAAAAGTGTACCTAAGAGCTGTCGAAAACGAAATGGCGCAGTCGATGGAAAAAAGTACAATTAATTTGGAACAAGGAAGCCGATGAACATTTTGAGAGCCTAAAAGGCGTCCTAAGCAGTGAACTTGTGTTCGCTTTATCCAATTTCGAGCGTCAAATTATTATAACAACAGACGCATGTGACTACGGTTACGGTTCAGTCCTCGAAAAAGAATTTGACGGGTTTAATAGACCAATTGCATTTTTAGCCGAAATTTCACAAAATCTCAAAGAAAATATGCTACAGTGTGAAGGAGCTTCTGAGTGCGGTTGATTTTATTTTCATGAATTTCTTAATGGCAGACCTTTCAAAGTCCAAACAGATCATTTGCCCTTGACTTTGATAAAAAAATATGACAAATATGAGACAACCACCAGAAGATAACTATACAGATGAAAAATTCGAGTATCAATACAATTTGGGAGCAAGTTTTGAAGAAATTCACGGTTAAGTCTCTTGATCTTCAGATAGTGAGAACGAAAATAGATGATGCAACACAGACTACAAACAGCAGCTCTAATTCGGAGAGTGGAAAAAACGCCGATGCTCTGAACCAAAGTTCTTCTATAGAGAATGAATTTGAGAGACTGAAAGAAGAACAAGAGAAGGACGAAGATATTCAGTTGATGAAAGGACTTATCCTGGAAAATGGGGCTACGAAACCTAAATTTCAATTTATGAGAGCCCAACACATCGTATACTTTACAAATAGTACGACCATTCTACGCTTGTTGATGGTATTCTATATTGTCATAATTAAGATAGGAATGGTTTCAAAACAACTCAACTCGTTTTACCAAAACAAATAGTCGAGTGAATTGTCAACCAAGTTCACAGTAAAATTCATATTGGTTATCTAGGAAAATCAAAGACAATGTATAAAATAATTGTGATGTGTGTCAAAAGATTAAGCTCACTCAACCAGCTCGACATACTAAGTTGATCTACTTATCACCATGTCGTCCTAATCAATTTATTACAGCATATTTGGCTAGACCATTCCCGGTTAGTCATCGTGGTAACAAGTATCTTCAAATCATAGTTGGTCAATTTACAAAATTAGTACAAATCCACGCACTGAAAAGCAGTAAGAACACCCTAGTGGCAAATAATATAGTGGATAAATGGTGCTGTAGATATGAAATCCCTGAATCAATATTATGGGAAACAATATCAATCAAAGCTTTTAGACCTGGTGTATGAACATTTAGACATACGGAAGTTAAAAACAATTCCTTTCTACCCACAATGTGATGGTCAAAGTGAGATTACAGTAAAAACAGCTAGGAAGATGATTGCCGCATTTGTTGATGACGACCAAATGAGTTGGGACCTAAACTTAAATAAACTTGCATATGCTTACAATACTAGTAGACATAGTGCAACTGGTCAACAGCTTTTGAAATGATGTTCGGTTGAAGGCCTAAAATTTCAATCGACCAAATTATGCCACCTACTGACCTACTTGAAGGAGAAAAAATTTTAACTGAGTATAAAATAGTGAATGAGCACGGTGTGGTAATAGTTTTGGAAGATTACAATTATATAGTTGAAAAAAATCTCCCAACAGTGGCGACCAATTATCTTCAAAATTTTAAGATGAAACAGGAAAAGTGTTACCGAATGGCGACAAAGAATAGAAATTGTAAAATGGATCATGACAGAAAGATCAAGAAATTTGAGTACAACATTGGAGACTACGTTTTTACGGTGTTTCAAAATTGAAAAAGAGTCTTTCACATGGTCCGGTACACAAATACCATGGACCATTAATCGTTGTTGGGAAAAACGAAAACATTTGTGACAATTTAATAAAACTGACAACACGTCCTCGTGCAAAAGTAAGACAGGTTCACAAAAATAGGCTCAAGTATTACTTCCAAAGTGGACATAGCTTACCGGCAATAATAGAAGAACCAGATGAACAACCCCATAAGAAAAAAATAAGTACACCATATATTTGAATTATCCATGGTGGATTAGGACGACATGGTGTCTATAGAAAATCATAATGAACCTAAACACAGTGACACGGACACGATAAATATGCACATCGATAAAAAAGAAGAAAAAAAGGTGCTAGGTGTATCTCCAAAATGTTTCTCTTCAACTAAAAAACCAAATGAAAAGACTGTGTCTGATCGAAATCATTCTTGGATACTTCGGAATCTAACTTTAAGGGATGAAAATTACATAATTAGAGAGATTAGAAAAGACCCTACATCTAGTTATCAAAAACTCGCCACTGAATTTAATTCTCAGAATCAAGGATTTGGAACTAGTAAGTATAGTGTAATGATTGAGTAGACAAGTTTTACACAAAGAGTGGTTAAATATTCCGACTGAGTACGTACAAAAATTGATTGGTTTTATGACAAAAAGAGCTTGAGCTTGTTATAACGCTAAAAGCAGTCATTTCAAATATTAAATTCCAAAAATCTTTAAACCCTTGAACCGTTTTTTTTTTGTAATTAAAAGTATCTATTTTTTCTTTCAATTTTTTTGGGATTTTTTTTTCATTAAATTTTATTTTTGGTTTTATTTTATAAGATAGATATGTCAAAAATAAACACCCATCGAGATTGCAAAAAAAACAACACCGGGTGTAAATCGCCAAAATATTCATAAAAGTTCAATTTTACTTTGATAAATTTATTACTAATTATCTGAATTTTAATGTACACCCATTTTATATAAAAAAAGATTTTCATTAGTGTTGGATACGGTCAAGAAAACCAGGTTTTAATTTTTGGACCGACAAAATAAACGGTCAAAAATATTCGGACTGTCAAAAAAAGGGACAAATTTTAGGCGGTTAGCCACTTAAATTGACACTTTTTTCGAAAAAATGTTTTTAATTTTTAAAAAATAACTTATTAAAATGATAAAAAAAAGTAGAAAAAATTTTTTTATTGAAATTAATTTAATCTAAAGACTTTTTAAAAATTTTATTATTTTATTTTTCAAAATTTTACAAAAAATTTAGTGACCGCCCGCCAAAAAGTTGGCCGGTTTTAAGGTCACCCGTATATTTTAGACCGTCTATTTTGAGGGTTCAAAAAAAAGACCGCCTGGCTGACCGGCCAAATGTCTGCCCGCTTAAAGGTTGTCCGGCTAATGCGTACACAGTCACGGTTTCTGAAAATTTTGGCCGGTCAAATGTCCGCTTGTACGGATTCCAACACTAATTTTCATAACCATTAAATTTTGAATGAAAAAAAAACAACTCAAAACACCCTCATAACTTTTCCAGATACACCCCAAAGCTGATTATATTTTTGAATAAAGCATAAAAATATCTACTAGAAAATCTAGTTTTTATTAAATGAATAATATGATTTTGCCATTAAAAATCGAATAAACAACTTTTTTTGCTCTTCAAAATTACACCCTGATTTTCCTTTTTCCATTTTTTCTGTTCTTTTTATCATTTGAGTTGAATCATTAGGAATAAATGTATGTCAAATAGTTTTAAATTCTTTACTTAAAGTTTAATGGTAAGTTTAAATCTTTGTCTCTCAAAAGATTATTTTAATTTATTTAGAAATTTGTAAAAATTTAAATTTTAAAAAAATTAAACATAATAATTCATTGATTACTGTCGATCTTCGGTATAAAGAGAGACCATTTAACGAGCGCTTTTTTATAACAAACTGTATTACCGGAACCGATTACAAGCAAAAGAAAAAGATTTAAAAATTGTTTCGATATTATTAAAACTTGATACAACGAGCTGATTTTAAAAAACCACTTAATTATTTTCTTAAGAAAAATAACTTAATATAACGAGCAAGATTTTTTTTTCACACTCACTGATTTATTGAAGTTTGAAAAAAGTTGGGCTTCAAAAAGTATGCTTATGTTTCAATCGATTCAAATTTGGAATCAAGAGATTCTTTATCGTAAATTTATCCTATAAATTGTCAACTCATTAACCGTTACAGAAGACAATGCTGAAAGTGATTCAGTTATCGAACAAATTTCCAAATCAGATAAAACAGCTTTAGTTCAAAGGATGCAATGATCGAATTAATGATCTAAATTTTTTTTTTGAATAAAAAGGAAGATTTTTTAAACATCGTTGAATTTTTATTTAATATTGATAATATGGCAAGTTTTATTTCTATTTAACTTTTTTGAAATTCTGAAATTACGCTGTTTCATTAAAACTCAATAAGCATGTTAAAATTTGATATATATTTGCGCAATTATTTTTAGAAATGTAAAATAGAAAATAACTTTCCATATTTTAATTAAAAATGCAATACAAAACTTATATCTGATTCTGAATTTTTAGAATAATTTTTATTTTGTTAACCATTTCTTTATTTTTTTAAATTTCCATTTCTTAATGGGATTTCGAATTAACGAGTAGGAGAATTTTCGCCCGACTTGCTCGTTATATCGAGGATCGGCTGTATTTAGGTTATCACAATTTTTTCATTTAAATATTTAACCATGGCATTTCAAGCCAAACTTAGACACAGATTTTTAAAAAGAGAATCTCATAGCTGCAAATTCGAAAGCAAGAGATCACTTTAAAATTTTCTAGCTATGTTCAAAAAAATTCATTTTGCACCACCTTATTTTATAATTATGAGATTTTATTTTAATTTTCTAAGTAAAACAAATTGACAGTGGCAATTCAAAAATTTGGAAATTAAAATAAAGCTTAAAATTTTTAAAATTATTTAATTCAATTTTTTAATACACACGAACGAAAAAGTTAAAGTTCTATTTATAGCGATGCTGGGCAATCATATGCTGAATTTTGATTTTTATTATAAGATTATTATCAGACTTTTTTACACAAATCAAAAAAAATTCTCGATATCTTTTTAGATTTTTAAAAAAAAATTGGATTTATTTTAGGTATGAGTGACTCGTAATTAGTTTAATTTTTATATTTTTTTGAATTTTGCACAGCTTAATTAATTCAAAAAATTTTGAAGAATTTCAAAAAAAAAAAATATTTTTTATTCAATCAAATTTTACTCTAAAACTTGTATAACACAAGACCAAAAATATCTAGTTATTCTCTATTTTTTTCAAATGAATTCTGTAATTTCGAAATCCTTACATCAGAATTATACAAAGAACAAATTTTTCTTTAAATGATTTCATTATATTTTTTTACTTATTGGAACTTTTAAATTACCGTCCTGAAATGTTTAGATGCAAAAGATTAATTATTCATAACACGTCACGAAATATTATTTAATGAAAGTTATTTTAAAAGCTTTTAAAACAAACGAAATTTAAAGATTTGTTTGTACTTTAATATCGCATGAGAAAAAAGACCTAATCTTTTACCGTATTCCCTTGAAAAGCAATGCACAGAATTGAACATGAATTTTCGAATATAAGTGCACCCATTAGTAAGGATAAATGGCATGACAAAAATGCTTAAAAATAAATATTCGGCTTCTTGCACTACATCAAAATCGGATTTTCATATCAAGTCAATAAAATTTTGATTTAAGATTTATGAGATATGATGGAGGTTATTAGACTCGAAATTAATATAAGTTGAATAAAAAAATATTTATTTTTTATAAAATAATTTTTTAAATTTATAAAAATTAATAAAAAAAATATTCTTTCTAATATAAAACGATCGACGCGTTTCGACCAAAAGCGGCCTTTTTCAGGATCTAATTTCTGAGAATAATTCTGATTAGTTTTTAAAATTTCAAAAAAAAAAGGGAAAAAAAGAAATTTTTTTCAAAAGAATACAATAACATATAATGAAAATATATTTTTAAATCATAGATTAATAATGAAATTTCATGAAAATGAAAGATAAAAGAATATTTTTTTTTATTTTTTCTCTAGTGCGCAAAACACTGATTCGAGTCACTATAATACCAATAATAAAAAATTTATAAATAAAAATTAAGATTATATAAGGACAAAAACAATTATATTTCATATATTATCTATTATTTAATTTTTATTTTAAATTATTTTCATTTTTCATTGTTTTTTTTGGACCAACTTTTGGTTTTTTGATCAAAGATCTGAATCGATTTTATTAAATAATACTGGTAAATATCTAAAATTAAACTCGATATTTTTTGCAAAAAAAAGTTGCAAAATATTGAATTTTGAATTTACTTTTTATAAAATCATCGACTTACTAAAAAAATTACCGTCAGCTTAAAAGCAATCCCTTAGATATTTTTTAAGCATGTTAATAGATAGAGAGGAACAGACAATAATTACAAATTAAAAACTAATAATTAAATCTATATGAATTTAGTTTAGTATATGAATAAAGTTAACTATATTGCATTTTTGATGAAGACAAGACACAGAAAGATAGCTACCATAGCAAAACTACATCTAGTCTCGCTTCCCAGGTCTCCTGCTGTAGCTTATTATTATTATGAATTTTGATTTGCATTTCGAAAAATTTAAGGATTTGTTCCAAAGCAAAGCTTTATTAAAATTAAATTTTCTCTTATTAAAATTTAGAAAGAAACTCTAGTTTATTTTTGTTCTTTTTTCAAGTTAAAGACTTAAAAATTACGCGCTTTATGCAATTTTTTTTTTTTAGTTTAGTATCCCTTAGTCTATTAAAACTTAAAAATCAGATCTTTTTTTCATGAAAATATTTAGTAAATATTATTTAATACTATGGCTAAACGATGAGACAATCATGAAATTTTTTTATTCAATTTGCTAATTTTAATTCATTAAATATCTTTTTTTAAAAAATAATAAATCAACTTGGTAAATGATCCTTCAATGGACACTTCAAGGGCAATGAAAGGTAGAATGGCCATCTATTACTTGAAGGTCAACAATCAGGAAAGAAATCACCGAAATGAGTATGAGTGTTTAAAATCTAAATTGATGGCCCTATGCTCCATAAGGAGTGAATAAGGAAAAAAATTCAAAAGTTAATAAGGTTTCATCAGTATACTATATTTTGAGGCTTTTTTGCAATACCCAAAATGATCAAAAAGTCTGCAAAACTATAATCTTAAGAGGAATTCAGGTAGTTTGCTGAGCAATGCTTTCCCTTTTTTACCAAACGAGTTGAATTAAACCTGACTTGAAATTTTTTCTCAACTGATCACATGTTGTAACAGACCAAATAAATTATTTTTTCTTTAATAAAAATCATATTTTAATCAAATGAATTTTTTTGTTTTTTCAAACACATCTCTTTAAAAATGTAGAATTTAAGGTTTATAAACAAAGATATAAATTTTTTAAAGCTTAATTAATTTCGTTATAATTAAGCTTTTAATATTTGTTCTATAAAATTCAAATGAATTTTTTTTGATTTGTTCAATTCTAAATTTGAATTAAAATTTACAAAATTGATTCAAAAATTAAAGAAGGAAAAAACGAAATTTCTAAAAAAATTCAATTTTTATTTTTTTTAGAAAAATAAAATTAAGTTCAATAAAATCAAATAATTTTAATAACCAATTTTTAATTTAAAATTTTGAAACTGAAACTGAGATTTATTTAAATAAATATTCAAAGCTAAAAAGTTCTATTAGCTTTTGAGTTTAATTAAATTAATATCACAATGAACGTGATACAATGCTTCAGTTTTTTGATCTATTAAGACAAATATGTCACGCGCTCAAATCTAATAAACATAGGTTTAATAGATTCTTTTTTTTAAATTTACTTAGGATAGAAATTATTTAGACTTACTTTGGTTTGAACATGATGGTTGTAAAATTAACAAGTAAAAAAGAACTTCAAACAAAAATTTCTCTCGATTTTTAAACTAAAAATGGCATATTAAAATGAGAAAAATATCTTGAATTTATATAAGTTCCTATATAAATTCTTTTGAAAAAAGCATTATTTGCGCACTTATTTTCAATACCTTTATTTAGAAAAAATTTGAAAGTAAATCAACTTGAATGCGTTTTGATGGGGAGTGTCAAAAAAATATTCGCCTTTATTTTCATGAAAATACATCAATATTCATACATGAATATTCATCTTACTTTTGAATTGAAATCGAACAATTTTTTCCTTAATCAGCTTTTTTAATAAATAAAAGAATTTTTAATAATTATTTTTATTTATTTTTGCTGACATATTTTTCAATTTAAAATAAAACCAGCCAAAATAGACAAGATCGAATGGTTTACTCTTCGTCTTCGGCAGCAGCATCACCGCCAGCAGCTCTCTTGGCATTTCTTCGCTTTACACGGCCTTAAAATAAATAAGTTAGCATTTTTTCTACCAACAAATTTCGGAACACGCGCCCTCAGTCAAAATAGCTTTTTTCTAAATCACAAAATTTCATACAGGTAAACGGCGATTTTACTATCATCATCGGACAAGCGTGTGTCTATCTAGCAAGTAAAAATAATTACCTGCTCTGCCACCTCCGAATGGTGATTGCAATGAAAATTCAATGTGTTTCTGTGAATCTAATCTTACAATGAACGACGGGATGTTAACTACTTGTTTTCTTACTCTATTTAAAAAAAAATGATTAAAAAATTGAAAAAAGGCCAAGTAGAGCCTAAAAAGATTTTCGCCCTCAGCAAATTAAACAAGTTTTTTGAAATCACTAAATTTCATACAGGTAAACGGCGTTTATTGGTCATCATTGGACAAAAATACCTCTTATCTGGGTATAAATTACCTCTTAGGGTTAAATAGAAAATATTGTGCATGATGGACGTAGAACATTGTAAACAATGTTCAAGTGGCCCATCCAATCTAATACTAAATTAACCATAATAGTCATGATTCTATTAATCAAAATTTAGTCTAAACAGACTGGACTTAGTCGTGTTCTTTACCTGATGTGTCTTTGACGGATCAAAACGCGAGCATGATGGATAGATTTGGCAAGACCGACATTGAAGACTTGGGTTTGGAGACGTCTTTGCAAAAAGTCCTCTACTTTAAGACCCAACACGTAATCGAGCTTCATTTTGTTCTCTTCCAACACTCCGATTCGGACTAAACGTCTTAGCAAGGCATTACCTTCGAAGAGACGCTTTGGATCTCTTTCTTCCAAAGTCAACAAATCTCTGGCAGCTTTTCTAATTTTTGCCAATGTGTAGCGCACTCTCCATACTTCATGTTTGTTTCTAAGACCGAACTGGCCGATTAATTTCAACTCTTGGTCCAAGCGTTCCTTTTCGAATGGACGACGCGGAGTAGAGTAGGTTTTGTTGTAGACAAATGGAACTCTGACCATCTTTGCTCACCTCTAAATTTGGGTAAAAAAATTTTAGTCTTGAATGAGTCAATATTTTGCAGGCAGAAAGTCCGCATCATCCCTATTAAATAAGATACAGCATGGATACAAAGAATTTTTTGTTTTTTTTAATTTCAAAGCAGTTCACTTTGGATTAGGCTACTTGTGAATGCAAGAAAAGTATGTTCTATGCATATTTCAAATAAAATATTGAAAAAAATTGGTAATGAATTAAATTTATTTTAACAAAAAAAATCTGCAGAAAAAAAAGAAACAGTCCTTATTTAAGACTGATTTGTTTTAGTTGGGATTTTTTAAATTTAAATTTGCTTTTAAATTTACAATTAATTGATTTTTATTTTTCAATAATGCTCAAATTTCAGTCTTAAACTTGTTTTACAGATTTTTTAAATCAATTTAAAGAGTATAAACAAAATTCAAAATTAGAATCAATATTTGACTTTAATTATTAATTATTCATTCAAAAGCCTGGATTAAAGTTTTGGCAAAATTTTTCTAGTTGAAAAAAAAATGTCAAGTGATTATGAGAAGAAAAAAATTCAACTAATTATATTGAAAATTCAACTATTATATTCATTAAGGCCAAATAATTGAAGCATAATCTAAGCAATTCGAGGTATTGATGAGAATCTTCTTCCTTCCTTAGATTTTTGAGAACTATTACCACTTGGAGTAATTTTCAAGATTACGGCTCAGAAATCGGATATTGATCTCGAAAGAGTATTTGAGCACTAAATACTAGATTTAAAAACTAATTAAATAATTTTAAATATTTCATTAAAATTAATTGAATCAGCAATCAAAAACACATAGGCAAATTTTACAAATTAAAAGAAACAGGGTCAATTCTAAAATGTTCGTCTGAATAAATAAAGTTAATTCTGTCAAATTTTTGAATAACTTGTCAATTTTTTTCTCTTTGACATTAAAATTTTATTTTATTGAATTTAAGGATCGTAAATATTAAACGACACCAAAAAATCAATATTTTTTTTAAAAGAGTTGTGCAACTTCTCGTTCGGAAAATTTTGGGCAATTTTAGTTTTTTAATATTTTTAATCTATTTTGAAGTTTGAAAAAATCAAAATAGATTAAAAAACATTTTTATTTTAAAATGATCACCAACAATGAGTTTCTTTTCCAGAAAGCTAGTTAACTAAGTGGCAAGATAATAATTTAATTCAATTTGGTAATTGATAAATGTATCATAAAATTGATTTATTTGTAAATCGTTTTATTTAATTTAAAATTAGATTTAGTTGGAAATGTTAGGGAGAGAGCGATGATTTTATTTTTTAATGAAAAAAATATTGAATCTAAGTAAATTATGTAATTTAAAGGAATTTTTATGCTGCCAAGACAGAATCTTCATCTTTTTTAAGTTGTCTAATGTTTTATCAACATGATTAGTAAAAAATGTTTGAAAATATTAGATTTAAAAAATTTTCTCATTAAATCATACCAGTTCGCAATCAAAATGTAATTTGATAAACAAAAATAACTTATTTTTTAATTTTATGACAAAGCAAACAAAATTTATTCATTTTTATGCAAAAAAGTAAATTTAAAAATTCTAATATACTTTTAAAAATTCATTAAATAATATATGGAGTTCTATCCGATTAAAACAACAAACACGGAAGAAGCTTTATTTTTAACAAAAATTTTTTAAAGTTTAATTTTACAATTTAGGATGCCAAACTTTGCATTAAGCGTAAGTTTTGACCTTTAAATCATTTATAGCTAAATTAACCCTGTTGCATACGATTTAAGATTTTTTTCAAGTCTATCTAATTTTTGTTAATTTTAGAATGTTGTTTTTTTGATTTTAAAGAATCAAATTATTTCAAAATATTGGATAATTTTTAAAGATCTTTCGGTATTAAAAATAGACTGATAATTTGGTCAGATTTTTTATTATGACTATTTATTCAAAGAAATCAGTGATTTTAAAAACAAGACATTTTAATAAGGCCCAAAAAATTTGATTTTTAATGTTCGATATTTTTTAAAATATAATAAAATTATTATTATGTTTGTATAACTCGATCCCATAAAAATTCATAAAAAGTAATTTTTAAATTAATTAAATCCAGACAATTTGGCAAAAAAAAATGAGTAAAGCTAATGTTTTGATATTGCTAACGATTAATTGATTTTAGTCTAATGATTTTATTAAGTAAATGTTTGTAAAATTATTAGTAATTTTTTTTATTCTAATTGAAATTTTTTGAGTAAATTTCAAAATTTAAACAAATATTTCTAGGAAACAAGTTTTTAGTTTATTTTTATGAGAAAAAGCATTATTTATTAAATCGATAAAAAAAAATGTAAAACCTAAAAATGCTTAAGGAACGATCTAAATAAAAAGAAGAAATATTTACAATTTGCTCCCTGAATTAATCGGCAGTTCTTTCAAAAAGTTCTTTTAAAAGGCGAATTAAATTTAGATCAAATTGATTTATTTGATTTTTGATTTTATCTTGATTTTAAAATCTCATTTTTACCTAATTGAGAAGATCTTAAAATTTTCAAGTATTTAATCTCGTTTGCCTTTTTTTGTTTATTTGTTCTTAAAATAAATGTAATTAGCGAATATGTGGTCTAATATTCAATTAACAACTAAGTCGTTCTGATTTCTTTTTTAATTTAAGCATGCATTTATCTCAAAAACGAAAAAAAAAAATTTGATCGACAACATGGGTCTCTAGCTCCCAGGTCGCATCCAGGAATATCGATTTGTTAATGAATTTAGGCAAGCAGTTTACACAATTCGAATCGCTAATTGCACCAAAGCTTCTTTTTTGTTGTTGGTTTCTCTAAAAGAGATCCTTTAATCGCAACATTCATATTCTTTATCATTTTGACTCGCTTGAATTTTTTCATCAATTAAAAAATTAAAAATAATTTTCCAGAGAAAAAAAAACAAACTCGAAAAATTCTAAGCTTTCAAATTGATTGTAAGATCTTTTTTGAAGCTTTGATCAAAATGGGTACTAATCGAAGCTATTATTGAAGATTATTTCTTCAATATATTTAAAATTAAAACTGTGAGCATGGTTCTAGCTAATGGAAATAAATTAGATCTGATCCGAGATTCATAGAGTATTTTGTTTAATTAAATCTTTAAATTAATTGTCTTGAATAAACAAAAATTGTGTAGTTGCAAATCTTTTTTTATTAAAAAGTATTTTTAATAATTTACTGAATGTCAAATGTCAATAGCGTTTAATAAAATTAAGATCATAACCAAAGGAAATTTGGGCATCGTGTTTATTTTCCTTTAAAATAAATGCATTTAGTATAAATAGTCCAAAAATGTAAGTTTTGAGACAGAGTAATTATTTAATATGTAAATAGGGTGAAAATTATTTTGACAAAAAAAAATTTATTAAAAAAGTTTTATCAAAAATTCTAGTTTTTAGGAATTAACTTATCATTCTGGTAAAAAAAACTAAATGCAATTATTTAAAGCGGTATTTAATTGATAATTTTTGCTTATTTTATCTGTAAACCTAAATAAGCAAGGCTCCATCAGGAAAAAAAAAATTCACAATTAAGTTTGCTGAGTGTTTAAGATCATTAAGTATATTTCATTTTTCTAGAATAGTTTGAAATAATTATTACAGTTGTAAATTTGAAAAAATTCTTTAATGAATCAATAATTAGGGATATTTTTTATCAGTCTCTAGAAATTAAAATGGATTATTTAAAGAAACAAATATTCTGATCTTACTTTAATTTTTTGATAATTATTTTCTTAAAAAATTTATCAAATAACAATATTCAATAAAAGTTATTCCAGTAAAAATACTGCTCAATATTCTAATATCCTTGAAAAACTTGTTCTTTCTTAGAAAATAAAATTTTTTTGAGGAAATGAATTAAATGAAGAAGCACATATTAAAAGTTTCAATATTTTCAATTTTAAATTGGAATCAAAAAATTATTTCAAAAATTTTAAGAGAAAGTAAATTTGACATTAAGGAAAAAAGACATAGGCATTTTTTATTTTTTTTCTCAATAGGTTAAATTTATCAAACGTTTTACACAATATTTAAAAAAATTAAAGAAATAAAGGCTTATTTTTATCAAAAAGCACTTTTCTTAATTAAATTCTTAAGATTCTAGATATTGCCTTGATTACTAGAGGCAACTAAATTTTTAATTTTAGAATTGATTTTTAGTGAGAGCCCTTACTTATCTAAAAATACAATTTTGATTGAATATTTTGTCTAATTTAATTATTTTTATTCAAAAAAAAAGTGAATAAATTGGGTCGTACACAAACGTCTAAAAATGCTGAATATTATCTGATAATAAAAAGAATAGATTTTAAGAAAATATAGGAAATGATCTAGGCTTCTCTCTTTTAGAATCTTACAAAAGGTGAATCTGTATTTTTTGCTTAACTTAGCGCCATTTATTTCGGATACTAATTACAACTCTATACAGAGTAAACCAAAGAAAAATCATCACTTTTAAATTAAAAAAATGGCAAAGGCTTATTATCCGATTTATGATAAAGATGATTGGCATAAAAGCCATTTCGGTATTTTGATATAAATAGTGCTGACTTTTTTTTTCGAAATTAAAATGAGGTAAACAAATATTGATTTTAAAAAAGGAAGATGAAAAATTTTTCTTTGTCTTAAATTTTAAGCAAATTTTTAATCGCTTTATTTAGTTTTATTTTAACACTTTTAATGATAGATTGAAAATTTCGTCATTTTTTTGTGAAAAACTTTCCAATACATTTTTCAGACCTCTTGATTTCGAATTTTTTAGGTCAAGCAAATAATTTAAACAATTTATTGCATAACATTTATTTAAATTAAGCAAAACAAAATAGTTTAAATGGCTTGATAAAATTTTTTTGTCGGAAATTTATACCAGAACAGTTTAAAGATAGAAGACACTTTTTTTATTTTTTTAATTAAAAAAGTTGAATAATATTTAAAATTTGAAAATTTTCTAGAAGCAGTTAATCAATTTCGATGATTAGAATATGATCTTTAAAATTAAGAGAAAATAATTAACTTGAACTAGGCACGATGCTCAAGGTAAACAATCATGAGTTTCTGATCTAAACCTGTTTCGTTTGGCTAATAGAACACTTTTTTTTCTAAGCTTGGCATATTATCATCGTGCAACAATGATAAAGCGTAAGATTATTATTTAAAAATAATTAATAAATACTAGAAGCTAATTAACAAAATATGATTTTTTTTTAAATTTGGCTTGGGCTGTAGGCGAACAATTGGTTCATAGAGCCAATTAGACAAATGCGTGTTTGCACCCAGCTGGTACAAAAATAAAGCAAAAAAAACAAAAACAAGCACCATTCTATTTCGAGCACTTTTCAATCTAGAACGTCATTTTATCAAAAAATAGATTTTTATTTAATAATTTTGATAAGCTAAAGCTAAATCTAATCCGATTAATTTTTGAAATTTTCTACATAAAATAAATTTTTTGAATTTTTTTAAAGAATTAAACTTTTAAGAAGAAAAAAATGCGCAACACAATTGCATTGTTATTTTTGGCACTCATATTTTCAAAGCTTGGCTCCTATAAGACTCGGTGCGAGCAGGAAACAGTAAGAGTGGATCGCTCCAAAGAGCCAGTGAGAATCAAGCTGAAAAATGGACAGCAACTTATTGGCAACCGTAAAGTAGTTCGGATAGAAAAAAAATTCTCCATTCAGGAAAAAATTGTGTACGAATTCCTCGGAATTCCGTTTGCCCAGGCTCCATTTGGTGAAAAAAGATTCCAATTCCCGCACAAATTAGCTCATGTGCTGCCACAAAACATTTACGATGCAACCTATTCGCGTCCTTCCTGTTGGCAAGAGTACGACACTACATTTCCCGGCTTTCGCGGATCCGAAATGTGGAATCCACCCAACGGTGTAAGTGAAGATTGTCTGTACTTCAACCTGTGGATACCGGTAACCAAAGAACAAGACAGCTTGCTCTACAGCAATCACCAAAGATTAAATTATTATCCAAATGCATTTAGAAGCGACAGAGAAAAACTTAGACCAACTTTATTTTGGATTTATGGCGGATCGTTCAACACTGGCTCATCCAATTTGAGAATTACCGACGGAACCATCATTAGTTCTTTTGAAGATGCCATCATGATCACTTCCAACTACCGAGTGGGACCTTTTGGCTTTTTGTTTTTGAACAGCTCTTCTGCTCCAGGCAATGCTGGCTTAGCCGATCAGGTAATGGCACTGGAATGGTACAAAGAAAATTACTTGGACTATTTTGGCGGATCTAAAGACCAGATTTGCCTGTTTGGCGAAAGCGCTGGTTCAATAAGCATCAATTTGCTTTTACTATCAAACAAAGCTCATATTTTTAACAGAGGCATTCTTCAAAGTTTGTCTTCTTACTTGGACATAGGCTTTAGAAAGCCTCATGATGCGCTCAAAATAAGTTTGGACCTGGCGCAAAAAGTGGGATGTGTGGAAATGAACGAAAGCTACACGACCAATAAACCAGCTTTGAATTTAAACCGTTTGGACACAACTGTATCCCAAGCTGATCTAAGTAGATTACAAAAAGAAATACACAAGTGCCTAATGAAGCAAAATTCTTCCATTTTATCTCAGCTACAATTCGAAGTGGAGTATGTGAATGATCATTTGAAAATGCAGTTTTTGCCCACCATGGACTATCATGGGCTCATTGCCGATGACCCTCTTGATTTTAGATTCGAAAAGCTCAAGGCCAAAGTTCAGCACGAAATTCTGATTGGCATCAACTACGACGAGTCCACATTTTTCTCCTTCTACAACTATTACGGAAATTATTTTGATTTTGATAAATTTCTCAAGCCAACTGTGACAAATGATAATGAGTTTGTTTTAGAGAGGCTAGTGGAATCGTTGCGGACTAAGAAAGTTCCACATTTTGAAATTTCCTCAGTTAATTTCGACCAAAAACCAATTGTCCAAATAACCTACTCTAAAAAACAAAACCAGTTGGTCAATGAGCATTTTTATAACAAATATGCCAAGTGTGTATTTGATTTGTACTCAAATGAGCATAATAAATATCAAAATTGGGACGGTTCTGTTCTTAAGTTTGACCTGGATGCCACTGGCACCAATTCGCCTTTGTTAGCTTGGAAAAAGTTAAGCAAGATATTAA
Source organism: Brachionus manjavacas (assembly GCA_019054805.1). Lineage (NCBI taxonomy): Eukaryota > Metazoa > Rotifera > Eurotatoria > Ploima > Brachionidae > Brachionus > Brachionus manjavacas. The sequence goes on along the minus strand of JAHQIY010000003.1, from coordinate 5,511,108 downwards.
GTGATGTAATCTACAGTTGTCCGACTATAAAGCTTGCCAATAGATACAATGTAGAAAATTCTAGCAATACTTATTTCTATCGGTTCAGCAAGAGAAGCAGAAAGAACCCGTGGCCAGAATGGATGGGAGTCATACATGGCTACGAGATTGAGTATATATTTGGAATGCCCTGGACGGACAAGGATAATTTTGAGAATGATGACCGTGAGCTTAGTCGCTTGATGATGAGCTATTGGACCAATTTTGCAAGGACCGGAAAATTGAGCTCTCCGCATGACCGGCTGCAAAAAAGAGATTTTTTTGTCGAGCTCGGGCCAATGGATCGAAATCTCACAGAACAAGAGGAGCTTGAGATGTTTAATTCAGGATATCCAATGTGTGACTATCTTAATAATTACGTCAAGCCAGATCATGAGTATGCAGGCCAGTTGGAACAATGTTTAAATTATCAAAATGATAAGATGCTAAGCTTGAGCTCGACCATATCGAATTATGAAATTTGTTTTTTAAAGTTTAAATTAGCTTTTATTCTTTTTCTTTTTTTCTTTTTAAGTTTTATTAAATAATTGTTTATTATATTGTTTATGATATTTTTGCTGAACATTTTGGTGTGAATAAGCTAGTTTATTTAAGTTATGTAATAAAATTTAAAAAAAATATTTTTTTGTATGTAAAATATTTATATTTGTTTAGAATTGTAATAATCAATTAAGTACTCGAGATATGATAATTGCCTTAAAATAAAAATGAATTTCGATCTAAAAAATGAGATTCAAAGGTACTGCTAATTACAATAAACACTTTTTAGACAATTGGATATAACTTCTGAATAATTTAATAAAAAAATATTTATTAATAATAAAAAAAAAAAATTTATATTCGACCAAATAATTTTATAAAATAGGACAAATCAAACAGTTTTGATTTGACGTGATATTATTTGTAATTTTTACGGAAAATTACATTTTGACGGACGGTCATTTGGCCGGTGAGTCAATAAGTCGTATTTTTGTTGACTTTTTTTTTTGGCGGTCTAAAATTTTAAGCGCCTGGTTGACCGGACAAATGGCCGCCCGCGGTTATCCAGCTAATGCGGACACAGCCACGGTTTTTGAAAATTTGTACGGATCCCAATATTAATTTTTTACGTTTGACCAAGCTAAATTAAAACCAATGTTATTTGGTACAATTTTTTTCAAATGATTTTAAATTGATAAATTAAACTTTGTAACAAATAAAATAGGAATTTTAAAAGTATCAAATAGAGTAAAATTTAAATTATATGGTTAAATCTTCTCCAAAATCTCATAATTTAAATCCAATTGAGATGGTATTGAATGAGTTAAAAGCTGATCTAAGACAGAAAAGCAATTAATAACGAAGAAGATACTTACAAAGCAATATGTAAAATCTTTTAACAAAAAAATTATCTTTTTTTATCGAACAAAATTGAAAAAATTCCAAAATTCTTCGAAAAAAAATAAAACGATGATTTTTGGCCCTTTTACGATTAGCTTAAATAGTCGAAATTTAGGTAATTTTTGTAAATTTTCAAGTTTTTCAAATAAATTTCGTAAATTTTCTTTTGTAAATTTATGTATAATTACATAAATGACTACTTTTTTTACGTAAGTTTAAATAATTTTCCGTAAAAATTTCCAAAAGCATCATGTAAAATGAATACTGTAAAAAAAAAAAACAAAAAGAGTTTTTTTGAAAAATAGGCAATTTTTAATTATTACCTCAAATTTTTCCGATATTTTTCAGAAATTCTTAAATTATATATATTATTTTTGAATTCGGAATTTTAGTTATTTTTTTTAAAATTTGAGGTAATAATTAAAAATTACCTTCTTCAGAATATTTGATAAATAATAAATGCAAATTTTAATGTCTCTAAATTTTTTTAATCATCTACGTAAAATTTTTTTTTTGGACCGTTTTGTCGGCCGTTTAACGGCCTTTCAGTTGGCCGGCCACCACACGGTCTTCTAAAATTTGGCCTGCCATTTCACGGTCGGTCTGCCGGGTGGCCGGCCCTGAAAAGGTCGGCCTTTTTAAGAACGGTCCACAGACGGCCGGCCAATTCACGGACGGTCAAAAATGCGGCCGTTCAAGTCCGGCCAAAGTTGGCCGCCCCCCAACACTACAATAAAGTTCTCTTTTTTTCATTTTCGTAATTGAAAGATAATTGAATAAATAATTTTGTATAAAAGATAAACATTTCAATGAAAGAAATATTTTATACTCTGAGTAATTATCGTACCTAACTTAGAGTTCTTGAAATAAAGTTCAGAGGTCTGCACTTTCTAGACAAAGCTGCTCTTCAAGGTCTAGCAGCTCTTTTAGCATCATTTTGACGTCGAAGTGTCGGTTAAAAAAATTAAAAAAAATCTAAAGTTATAAAAAAAAATCTGTTTGAAAAATTATGTACCGATTGTTAATAGACTATTTATTTTCCTTTAAACTGTAATCGAGATTATTCCGCTTATTTATTTGATAAAAAATCCCTAGGCTAATTAAAAATAAAAAATAAAATTTTAAAGTGCTTGTGATATAGCGACATCTTTGTCGATATCACTGGAAAGTTGATTAACTTAACCATGAGCGTTTAAGTTAACAAGGAGCATAAATAGCTGCTCCAATACGTCTTACGAGAAGATCGGATAGACGGGCCCAAGGGTACTAATGTAAACATTACATCTGGCGACGAGGATAAAAGCCCCCCAGAAGACTAATAAAGTGCTTCTCGGTGGCGGTAATGCTGATAGTGCGTGCAACGGCTACCTGACTAGGTTTAGTTAGTACCTGGGAAAAATAATAGTCTATGGCTGGTCCCGGTCATTGGTGATCCGGCAGTGGTCACAATGGTCGACAGTTCCCTAGCATTCGCTTTATAAAAGCGGGGGAAGATGTGATATAGCGACATCTTTGTCGATATCACTGGAAAGTTGATTAACTTAACCATGAGCGTTTAAGTTAACAAGGAGCATAAATAGCTGCTCCAATACGTCTTACGAGAAGATCGGATAGACGGGCCCAAGGGTACTAATGTAAACATTACAGTGCTAACCTTTTACAAACATTGAAAAATATTCACCAGTTAATTCTAAATTTGAATAGTTTTCTGGTTCTTTTCATGATTTTTAACTCTGATTTTTGTAAGACACGGTGAAATTTTTTTCAAAGAATTTTTTACTCTATCACTATCCCTATTATTTACTAAATTGGTCTCAAAATATTTTTGGCATTGGATAACTGACTTGCCATTCTTCTCATTAACTTTTTTTCTTTAAATCTTGAGTTGCTTCTACTACCAAACTTTAGTTTTTACATAATTTTAACATTATCAAGACCCTTTACGACGTCGTCGTGGTAATGTATTCTCTCAATTTATAACTCGGTCTCCTTTTGGATCGGTACACACAATATCAATATTATTGAATTGGTTTCAAGTTCAATTGTCATCTATCTACAGCCATTCTAATAAAAACGTAACGCCAACGATCCGGCCGACCGGTTAACGGTAACTTTGGCGTCCCTACACGTCCGACCAGTCCGACATACACGGCTGACCCATCCGACCTATCCAGACATGCCGGCCACTAAATTTTTTTTTAATTATTTATTTTTAATAAATTAAATTAAATTTTTAAATATGAAATTTTCAAGATTTATTTTACACAAATTAAATTTTTTTTTATTATTTGCAAAAAAATTCAAACAGCGCTACTTGCTATTTGATGTTTAAAGAAGCGAGTGCAAAAAGTATTTAGCTTCTTTCATAAAAAATAAATATTTATTCTATAAAATGTAAATTTTTTATTTTCTTAAAAATTTAAATGAAATTTTTATCGAGTAGTGTGTGAAATGCAGATAAAAAGGTTAAAAAACTTTTGCACTCGCTTCTTTAAACATCAAATAGCAATTAGCGTTGTTTGAATTTTTTTTGCAAATAATAAAAAAAAATTTAATTTGTGTAAAATAAATCTTGAAAATTTCATATTTAAAAATTAAATTTAATTTATTAAAAATAAATAATTTAAAAAAATTTAGTGGCCGGCATGTCTGGATAGGTCGGATGGGTCGGCCGGCATGACCGGATCGGAGCCGCAAACAGGCCTGGACGGTCGGCCGCACGCACTGCCCGTTGTTTGGACGCGGCTTTTTTAGCGTTACGTTTTTATTTGAACTACTTTATAAAGATATCCGTTTAAATTAATTTTGGGTGCGGTTTGTTTTTCTGAGTGATACCAATATTTATTGATTAGAATTTAACACCATTTTTGTTGGATTCAGAAATTGTTTGATTTCAAATTCAATTTATGAAATTTTCTTAAAATCTTGAAATTTTATTGTATATTAATCAAATAATTGTTTTAAGCTATTATAGCTTCTTTTTGTTTATTAAAAAAATAAAAATTTACATCTGCATGTAAATAATGCATTTTGACTCTAAAAACTTAAACGTCATCCTATCTTTACAATTTTGTATAGCGCAATGTGCTATCATAGGCGACTTTCTAATAGTCCGCCTCCGCAAGCTAGCTTTAACACAAACTCTTTTTATTTAGGTCTAAAACTCGCTCGGAAAAATATGTCAAAATGTTGAAACAAATTTATATCTCTCGAATTTAGTCGCTGCAAAAATTTATAGAACTGTATTTTTTTAAACATTGAATATTTAATATTTAAAATTATACAAATTTTTTTTTCAAATGATCTTTAATTGATTTTTATAAATATTTTTTTTGGAAATTTTATTTTAACAAAAATAATCATATATTTATTAAAGATTTTTTTTTTCAAATATTAACAAATATCTTGAGATTCTTCAATGCAAAATTGAACTTTAATAAAAGTGAAAAAAATGACTTGTTTCACTTTTATTTATCTTAATTTGTGTAATAATTTTATTTCAGATTTTTTTTGTATCATTTTTGTATTTATTTTGGTTTGTTTATTTTTAAACTTTATATCTTCTTGTAAGTTTTAATCTTAATAAAAATTATAATAAGCTAGGGCAAGCAGGCTTGCGAAGACGTCTTACTAGGAGGACATCTATCATAGCTAGATGCAATGCTACATATGCAGAGACATTTAACAGTTTTCTAATCATAATGAGTTCAATCTTTATTAAAGACTGAATATTTTCATTTGACATTAAGCTATATTGATGATCAGAGACTGTCAAAATATGCTGAAAAAAAAATATATGCTCTAAAATATCATCAATGATGATGATGTTAATGAAAATTATAATTAAAAAGTTACTTTAGTATTAATTTATTAAAAAATAAAATTTAGAAATCGGTCCTTCAAACAACAGGCCAAATATTTTCTTTTTAATACCTTTGTAAATACAACATGTTCTCTTAAAACATTTTTGAATATTCAAGACGAGTTAAATATTTAGTCTTGTAGCTCCAATTTAATTTAAAAATAAAATTATTTATCTTTTTAAAAAGATTTAAATTAAAAAATTTCAGTTTTTTAAATGGATATTTTTGCAATAAATATTGTTATTTTTAAATTTTGAAATTAAAATAAAATAAAAGTAAAATTTCTCAATTTTCAAAATTTTCGGTACTGAAATGAATATCTTGAATTTTTTTAAATAATCAAAAAATGTCTTGCAGCATTTATAAAGCGTTGGTTTAGCATTTTTTCAAATCCTTGAAAATAAAAATCTAAAATCTTTTTCACCGTTATTAAACTGTGAAATTTTTTTTTTCACATCACGCCATAAAATTTTTATTCAATATGTTTAAGAATAAATTTTGTTTAAAAACTTCAAATTTAGGTTCAATTAATTGAGGCTTTAGCTTTTTTTAAATTTTAATTTCTCGAGTCTGAAACAATTAAACTTCAATAAAAAACCGTTTTAACTAAACTTTTTTTATTTCTTATTACCTTTATTCTTCGTTTTTAAATTTTAATCAAACAATAAAATATTATTGAAAATCTTTAACTTACCTTGACAAATAACTCTGTCGCATTTTTTAAAATGTGAAATCACTCCTCGAAAAAATGAGAAAGCCCTCTGATTTTTTTATTTTATTTTTCAAATAAAATCATTCCTATTTCTTTTATAAAAGTATTCGCTAAATATCATTACTTTTTAAAATTTAATTTTATCTAAAAACAAACTAAGTTAAAATTAGAAATTTTAATTCTAATTCCAAGAAACAAAATGAAAATATTATTCGCAGTCATTCTTATATTGTTTTTAATACAATGTATTCATTCCGAAGAAGAGCATGATCATTCAGATGAAGAATCCAAAGAACCGACAGTGGCTGAGAGTAAAATTATAATATTAAATGCATAAAATCATTTTTATTTTATTTAAAAACAAAAAGAATATGGATATGGTACTATTGCTATTGTCATAGTCTCTCTTATAACTTTAGTTGGTTTTCTAATATTACCTTGCTTTAAAAAATCAATTTTTGACCATGTGTTGACAATCCTTACCGCATTAGCAGCTTCGACTTTATTTTGTGATACTCTATTGCATATTATTCCCCAAGTTAAATTAATAAGCAAAAATAAAGATCTTCCATATTTTAATTTAAGGTTGTTGGATTGCATGGCCACAATCACGGAGAAGATGAAGAAGAGCACGAAGATCATGTTGGAGAGAGCAAAATTGTTGTTGAGGACTATGTGATTAAGTTGTGTGTTACAATTGCCGGTATTAATTTAAAAAAGATACACAAAAATTAAAGAAATAATAATTTATTATTTAGTTTTATATATTTTGTGGTTATTTGAAATTCTAATTCATCATTTTTCCGGTAAATCTCGCTTTAATGGAAACTCTCATGGACATAGCCACGGTATTAGCGTTGAAGATGATGATAATGAAATGTCAAATGGTAATATAAATAGAAAATGTATTATTTTAAAAATTCTCTAACAAGGAAATAAAATTGGATCAGAAAATTACGACTCGCAAGATTTAGAACGAGCTGACTCAGATAAAAAATTAACCAAGGAAAAGAATAAAAGAGGATTTTTCGAAAATTTAAAAAGAATTAAAGCAGCAGGTAATCATTTTTTATTTTTGGTTTATTAATAAATTAAAATGGTTTAAAGGCTGGATTGTGCTTGTTGGTGACGGATTACACAATTTTGCTGATGGACTTGCCGTTGGAGCATCTTTTGCTAAATCGTTAAATCTTGGTATATCAACTTCAATTGCAGTAGTGTGTCATGAAATTCCTCATGAACTTGGTAAATTTAAAAATGCATTGTATTTATTTTTAACAAGGGATTACTTAAAAGGAACTTATGCTGTTCTAATGAAAAGTGGTTTTAGCTTTTGGCAAGCCTTGATTTTTAATCTAATAACTGCCTTGAGTTGTCTAATTGGATTCTATGTTGGTGTCTCTGTGTCTGATGATGAAGAAGCTAGAAAATGGATTTTCACCATAACCGCCGGAATGTTTTTGTACATTGCATTAGTTGATTTGGTAATTTTTTTTAATTAGATTAAATTAATAGGCTCAATTAATTTCTTGTAATAGCTTCCTTCTGTAATGACTTCAAAGAAATGGAATTGGATTGTTTTTGCACTGTGCAATTTAGCAATGATTATAGGATTTATATTTATGTTTTTATTAGCAATATTTGAAGAGCATATACAAATTTGAAACTGATAAAGATGATTTCAATTGAAATTTTGACAGAAAAAAATCGTTTTTTTTTTAAATTACCACAAATCAAAATTTTAAAACTAAAATTAAAAAAAAAAAAAATTTTCTATAAAATTCAATTACAATTTTAAAGCTTTGCATAAATTGTATCCGATCATAATCATGAATATTCATAAAATTTGACTTAAAAGATAAATAAGAGTTTTAAATGAAATTAAATTCTTTAAAAAATACTTTCAAAAATAAATTTCGAAGCTTATATCATATATAATTAATGAAAATTTTGAAAATTTTAATTACAAAATTTCAAATTTTTTCAACTCAAATCCTAAAAAATCTAAGCAAATTTAATTTAAATTGTTTTCATTTCAAATTTTTTAAATTAAGTTTAATTTGAGACAAATAATTGGAAAATTGTCGAATCTTTTCATATTATTTAAAACTCAAACATAAGTGCCATTTTAAATCATTTTAATAAAAACATGGAATCACAAAGTCCAAATCTTTTAAAATCCGTTCTTGAGCAAAAAATAATTTCGAAGTCTTTTCAAAGTCAAATTAATTGTTAATCAACCAAGTTTAGTTTAAATTGAATTAAAAACATAAATTGTTTTTAGCGTAAGCTACGAACTTACCGGTTCTTTATGCCGATAATATACTCCCTCCTGTTAAAAAGCGATCTCCTCAACGCGAACAATATTTTTATAGTCCCAAACCAGTTTTGCTTGCATCTACTATGGATGCAGACCAATCTTGAAGACTGGAGTATTACATTCCGTCACCGGTCTTTTATAGGACGTCTGGCGATCTCTCTTCTGGAAAGCAGCTGCTCATGATCCATTACCGGATGCGAATGCTTCATAGGAGCTACTGTGTAACAAAAAAATACCATTTATTTCATTAAAGTTTCTACCCAAACTTAACCTGAACTAATAACTTAGTTAACTTTTCTTTCAACCAAATTTTATGAAATTTCTTTAACTTTGAACATGGAATACTAGAGTTTTGTTATCTTTTTCAATCCTATAAGTTAAATCACTTAAATTGCAAGCTATTTTGTACGGTCTCTGCCAAGTGGATAACAACATCTGGGTGATCCCTTGTTTAGGAACAGGCCTGTAACCATTAAATCTGAACCAATATTAAAATCAACATGTCTATGTGTTTTGTCATATTGCTTTTTGTAGTAATAAATTGTCTCCTTGTTGTTCTATGTTCTTGTATCTTGTTCTCAGACGATTGAGTAAATTAATTTAATCTATTTTATCATCGGAATTATCAAGAAATGCAGTTTTCGCAAGAGTTGTTTAAAAGTCACAAGTCTCAAGCCAAGTCCAAGTTCGGACTTTTTTTTTCAAAAGTCCGAGTCTAAGACTTTTATTTCTATTTTTTTTAAAAAAGTCCAAGTCCTTTAATTTTGGACTTTAAGACAACTGTGGTTACATCAGTCAGAATCACGGCCATACGTTTTTTTTACTGTTCCAGTTAGCCATTTTGGCAGTATAGTTATATTTATAAAAAAAATTCCAGACTTGGACTTTAATTTGGAACTTTTAAACAAATCTGGTTTTTGCTGTCCCAAATATAATTTCAAAAGGTAGAATAGCATCTCTACGGTACAACAAAATTGATAAAGAGCTCAGAAATTTTGTTTTGATCACAAAAGTATTTTCTTGGACTCTTAGGACTAGTTGTTTCTCCAGAATTATCTTCAATTTCATTTTCATGAATATCATGAACGCTGGCTAAATGAACCGCCAGCGAACCAGAACTAGTTTTGTAAAAGAATTCTGCCGAACAATTGATTTATTGGCAAACTAATTTGTTCTCATATTTTTTCATATATTGCCGTACAAAACTTTCATTTCTCCTTTTCAAGACAGGAGAAACCATCTGAGGATTTGAGTCATTCAAATTACTTGACATCGGAATTTCAAATAAGTGAGATTCTTTTATTTAATACAAAATGACAATATTTTTTAATTTTAGTTTAATTAAGATTTTAAATCTATTTATGTTATATAAGTTTCATAGGCTTAGAAATTTTTTTTTAATTTTATTGCTCGTAAAAGTGCTAGAATTTCGTGGTGCACGAATTTTTTATTTTTAATTCAAGAAAATTGAATTCAATAGAAAGCTAGTTTTTTGAAATTATTTTTATGAGAAAAAAACACATGTTCAAATGCAGAGTTGTTTAAAAGTCCCAAAAAAAAGTCTAAGTCATCAAAAAAAAAGTCCAAGTCAGGACTTTTTTTTTTTTTTTTTCAAAGTCCAAGTCAGGACTTTTAAATTTTTTTTTTCTTTTAAAAAATTAAAAATTAAATCAATATTAAATCATCGATTTTGCAAGAACCTGTTTCAATAATGAACAAATTTTTGACATATTTTTCTAAAATAAAGTTGGCTGGTTCTGGAAAAGGCGAATATTCTCCAATTATATTTTTCTTTATTATCTTTAGTTGCCTAAACGGAATTCCAGTTTGACGACTCAACGAGTCTAAGTCGGAATGGCTAATCAATTGTTCGGTAGTTTGGATATTGACTAGATTTAATTTTATAATATCTGGTGGAGTAAGAAGGGAGCAATTGACACTTTTTAATTTCATTACTTAAACTCAAGTTACTTTTGTTGCTGTAATACTAAAAAGATTTAAAATTCAAAAAAATTTCAGATGAACACAAAGAATAATAAAAAAATTATAAAGTTTTTTATAAATTTGCTAAAAAAAGTAAGCAAAGTCTCAAATATTTATCTTTGAACCATTTCATTTCAAAGAACAGTTTAATTCAAATCTTTCAAGGATGTTTTTTTAATCCATTTTCAAAAATAAATTAAAGAAAATAAAATTTATGATTTTTTTTTTCAATTTTAAAATTGGATCAACAGAGATGTTCCGCTTTTTTTTGACTTGGACTTTTTTTTTGAAAAAAAAAATTAAAGTCTTTGGTGGGACTTTTGAAAAAAAAAAAAAAAAGTCTTGACTTTGACTTGACTTCAGACTTGTGACTTTTAAACAACTCTGTTCAAAAGAAAACATTATATTGTTATTTTGAAAATGACTTTTTTTTATGTAAAGTGAAAATTTTCAAAATTTGATTTTTAAAAATAATTTATTTAGAAAAAAAAATTTAGAAAAATATCAGCAGAAAATTCGGCTTAATTTGAAAGCCGGTTATACATCTTAACCGGTTTTAATAATCGGTTTTGATAACCGGTTATACATCCTAACCGGTCGACCAACCCTATCTCTACCATACAACAAAAAGAATGAAGTTTCATTTATTGTCATATTAACAATCACCAACAAAACTGTTTGTTAATGGATTGACTCGATATATGAAATCATTATTTCCAAGTCTTAAGTCTAAAGACAAAAAATATCATAACTATTATAAAATTAATAAAAATATCTTTACTAAAATATGTTATGTTTTTAAATTATCTAAATTATCTGCAAAATGCACCAAGCTAAGCTGAGTTTTTTCCGATTGATGAAATGAAGCTTGCTTGCATTTGAAAGACTTAAATTTTTTTTAGAATTATTCAATGCGTGACTACAATTTAAAATTTTTCTTAGATATCAACTAACTTATATTTTTTAGTTTTAATACACTCCATCCAAAAAGGACTCAAATATTTTGTGTTTTTTAATAATAATTATTTTAAAATTGTTTTAATTCAGATAAAATCTTAAAACTTCAATTTTGACATTAAGTGACTTTGATTGTTTAAAATTTAGATATTTTAAAAAAAAATTTACTTATTTAAGCAAAGAAAGTTTTTTAACAATAATTTATTTAATTACAAAATATTTTCCAAATGAATTTATACTTAGATTAATGTCCTCATAAGTCTGTTTATTACTTTTATTTTTGGTGAGCTTTTTTAACCTAATGTCATAAGTGCTTTTATTTTTTTGTCGACCGAACTGATTTTCATCTTTGATCAAATTTAATTCTTCCTGTTGACTAGGTGGTAAATCAGCAGTAATTAGTAAATGAGAACCATTTTCAATTAGTCCGTATTCTTGCGCAACCGCTATTTGGTTGACGACACGTCGCTCAACTTCATATTTGATGCTTCTCGCTCCATAATTTATATCATAACCATTGACCAAAAAATCAAGGGCTTTCCTGTCCCATTCGATGGTCATTCCGTGTTTGTCTTTTGCTCTCTTTGCCCAAAATTCCAACTCACGTTTGACAAGTTGTATCAATTCAGATTTAGAGAATGGAAGAAAATACACAAACTCATTTATTCTGCCCAAAAATTCATCTCTTTTAAAATGTCTCTTCAAAATTGGTTTAACCACATTGTTTTTGAACTGCTTGGAAATCACAATATTGTCTTTTTCCTCATCTTGGGCTAAATTGTCTTTAAACTATTTTTCTTTTCAAATTCAAAATTTAAATCTTACAATCTCCCGTAGCTTCATCTCGTAACATCACCGCATGCTCAGCTATTTCATCGCTTGCCAAATTTGAAGTCATTATAAAAATAGCGTCTTTACAATCGATGGTCTTGCCTTTTCCATCAGTAAGTCGTCCCTTTTTAATAAAAAATAAATATATTTGGCTAGATAAATGGATTATGTTCTCTAAATCCAGCTTACTAAATAAAAGACCATAAAATATTACGATAATAAACAATAAAATATATTGTCTGTTAAGAAAAAATTATTCTTTTATCTATTAGTTTATCTGTACTAAATTAGAAAAAAAATCGAAAAAGTAAAATTCAATTAAAAAATAAAGAAATTCAACACAAATATGATAAAAATAAAAAAAATCAAATAAAATTTAGAATAACATTCAAATGTAATTGTCCTTTTTATATCCTATAGGAAAGCGCTCATCTCCTTTTCCATTACCTTTTTTTGAGCAACGGCTCCGATCTGACCCAGAGGCATCAATTTGATCATCTACACCGCAATTGTTACTCAGTTGAAACAAGTCCTCTTTTTTAATAAAAGGGATTTAAATATGCTTCTAATGCGATTTAAATTTAAATTTTTTAAATTTTTAAAACATGTGATTTACACTCCATTGATATTTTTTATTGATATCTGTGGCGAGCTAAAGCTCTTTCAGATTAAAAAATAATCAAGAAAAAAAAAGAAAAAAAAAAGATCGATTATGAAACCGCTTCAAAATTAAATAACAGAATATTAAAAATTTTTAAATATTTAATTTTTAAAAATCGTTTAATTGAAAAAATTTAAAGTTAAAAAAGTTAAACTTTCAGTCCTTATCCAACAGTTTGACAATCAATGGAACAGAATGATTGAGTTCACATATCTTTCGCTCAATTCGAAAAGTCGACTCGAGACTGATAATAATTAAGGTTTATTATAGACCTCATGATACTTAATATTGGAAAGAGTATCATATTTTTGTTTAAGTAAATAGCGAATTGCTGAATTTTGGGCAAAGTAAAAATTTTAATCAAATTTCATTTTTCAAACTTTATCAAAACATTTTAAATGCGGAATTAAATTTCAATGCATATTTACAAATTACAATCTTTTTTCAAATATTTAAAAAATAAAGCTTTGAAAATTTACGCATTTAAAATAGTTTGAGCAAATTTGAAAAATGAAATTTGATAAGAATTTTTACTTTGACTGAGTTTTGTAAGACTTGAATTTTTTTAATTTTTGACTCTGATAATGAATTCAGACACGGAAAAGAGTGCTCAATTATAGATATGCTTTAAAGACTTATAGAGGTTTCCTATTTTGTTTGATAATATTTTTATTAAGTTTATCCGCAAACTGTTTAAATTCCTGGGCTAATTTTACAACAAATGGAACTGAATGACTCAGTTCATTACTCATGTCATGTCTTTCGAATTACGATTCAAGACGGTTAAAAAATTAGCAATGCTAGATTAAAAAACAATTCGATAAAATGATTAATTAATTCGTAATTAATTAATTCAATTGATAATTACTTTTTTAATTAGAATTTGTTACATTCATATAATATTTTACAATTTTTATTAAATTTTTAACTTGATTCATTTTAATTTTATGATTTTGATTTTTTTTTGCCCAAAGGAGCTTTAGTTCGGCCCAGATAAACAGAAAAATTAAATAAAAATAAACGGGTTATTTAATAGAATAAAAAAAATACAGGGGCTTCTTTCTGTTTGTCATAGATTATTTCAATTTTTCTTTTTATCTTTATTTTTTTTCCTATTATTATTATTTATTCAGTAAACACCGCGAGGGTGATGTAAAAAAAAAAAAAAAAAAAACAAACTTTAATGATTAAAGTAAAGTTTGTCTTTCTAAATAATTTTATATAATTTTAGAGAATAAATTATAATTTTTTTTTATAATCGTATAAGTAGTAACATGATTTAATAGAATTAAAAAAAAACTAGTATTTTTTTTCCTATATTTTAGTTAAATTTTATAAAAAAAAAATTATAAAACAATGTTGCAAAATCTAAATAGCTTGAAGAAAAAACAAAATAAAAAAAAGACTAACTAGTACGACTATTTTAACCCATCAATTCAAGTTATAAAAATCTTAACCAAAAAATAACATTATATTAAATAATTGCCTGCGTATTAGTTAATTTTATGTTTTAAATTGCCTATTTATTAATATTTAAATTGTTTATATAATATTTTCTATCTATGACTTTCTATTTGAAATTAAATATTTTAATTACCTCGTCAAAAAGTTGAAGCATTATTGTCAATACATCTGTATGAGCTTTATCGACCTCATCAAACAAAACAACTGCATTCGGAGCTTTAGTCAAAGCCTCTGTCAATATTCCGCCTTCTTGGTGACCAACATAGCCTGGGGGTGCTCCGATAAATTTAGCTACTTCGTGCTTTTCCTGATATTCTGACATGTCAATTCTTATAAAATGGGTTTTTGATTTATCACTGTGCAAATATTTAGCTATTTGCTTAGCCAATTCAGTTTTGCCGATGCCTGAAGATCCCAAAAATAAAAACACCTTTATTTCAGTAAAATAAATTTTTTGTATTTTTTTTTTTTTAATTTTCAAAATTACCAAAGGATGTTCTTCATCGATCCATCCATTTTCTTTGCGTCTAATTACTGAACAAACTGTTTGAATGGCATTCTCTTGGCCAATTATTTGTTGACGAATTCTTTCTTCTAGAGGAAATTTTCGTCTTTCCTCTCGAAGTTTTTCTTCTCTTTTATCTTTAGCCTTAAGAATAGATTTTTAATTTTAAGTTTTCTTTTGTTTTTTTCTAAATTACTATTTTTTCATATCCTTCGAGTAGTTTTTTTATATTTTCACTGACACAGTATTCATAAGGTCTATGGCCTAGTTCGTTTTCAAGTAATGGATCAGCACCTGCATCCAAAAGAATTTTGATTAATTCAACATTGTCTGTCAAAACGGCGTAGTGAAGACCTGTAAAGCCTTTGAAAGTAGCCCTGCTGTTTAATCTGTCTGAGAACTCATCCTCTCGCTCATATAATACTTGAAGAGGATTCATCGATAACTTTTTAGAGGTGGCGTTCACATTTATGAATTCATCGCCTATGTTCGGATCAGCTCCGTTATCCAGTAGTATTTTAACGACACTTAAAAGATTTAATTTTATTCAAAATTATTTAGTTTTAATAAAGCTAACTCTAAATTTTTGTTTATAACTGCAACGTGAAGTGCTGTCCATCCCAAAGGGTGCTTTTGATTAATGTCAAAATTTTTATCTCGACACAATCTTAAATGATAAAAAGTTAAACAAAAAGAAATATTTTTTTTTCATTTACTTTTTTATTTCCTCGATAAAATTTTTTCTTGCAGCCAAAAAAAGTCTTTTTTCTTAAATTAATAAAAATTAAACTTAGTGAAAATTTAAAAAAATTCAGAATCTTACGCTTTTTATTCGACTCGTATTGATCTGATTCACAATAAGCTGTTCCAGTAAGAGACAAAAAAGCAATGACACAAGCAGCTCCCAGACCGAAATAATTTTTCTTCTTTTGGGAACTTTTGTTTTCAATTTTTTGAATAGTTACAAGAGGCTTGTTCCAATTATTTATTTTATCTGTTTCATTTAGAGTTGCAAAATTGACGGTTGTCCTTGTGGAAAGATTGAAAATGTGGTTTTTTGGACCAAAGATCTTCAAAATGTTGTTTTTATTATTCAATTTAAAAATTTTCAAAATCATTTTTCAAGAATTTTTAAGGGTCAAATTTTTTTTTTTTTAAGCAAATTTTGAAATGTTGCAAAATAAGTCGGTAACTTGACGTTTGTAGAAAATTCGAAATTTTTAATTTCAAGTGTACCCGAAAAATTTAGCAAAAAGTTGCGCTCTTAACTTAACACATTAACAAGCTAATTATTTTTTTTAAAAATTTGTTCGTTTTGAAATTAAAAAATTAAATTTTTCTATTCTTCTAAAATATGAGTCAAGTAGAGCTACTTTTTAACACCTTAATCGACATAGGGTACCAAAAACTCAAAATAATTATCCAAAAAAGCATTCTAATTTTTGTGTTAAGATATTCAGAAATCTTCACTGAAAATGAGGAAACATTTAGCCAAATTTTTGACCAAAATTCGATCGAGTATTCCAAACTTGTTTCACATTTTACACGTGAATTAAGCAAAATTTTAAAAATAGACGAGTTTGTCAATCCGATTGAAAGTATTTTGTCTTGATTTTTGATTTTATCTAAATAATTGTTGTCAAGATGAAAGTGATTTTGTTAGTTTCAGCTTGGAGATATGTGCTTTTTTAAAAGAAATTTGTTGTCCGTATTCATGTCTTACTCAAGGACCACTAGATGACAGATTTAAGAGCAGAGAAAACAAATTAAAATTAATTGATTTTTTAATATCCGAATATCAATCAGCCCTATTAATTTCAGCCAACAAACCAGAAACCATCCAAGCTACTACTAATCAATTTTCAGTAAACAAAAAGTTTTAAATAATTTAAGAACTTTTTAAAATTCAATAATTAAAGAATGCGAGCGAAGAATCGAAGGCTCTGAAGACAATTTTGATCACACTCGGATTTCCCAAACCTCCCAGTTCAATTTCTGCAAAAGAAATTTGGTCCAAAGTTGAGAAAAAAGTATTTTTATCGTTTTATTCTTAGTTTAAAAATTTATTTTTTTTTACAATAAAGTGTTCAGCAGTTTTAGCTAGACTTCCAAAAAATTATTTAGGTAGACCACTGGTGAATTTCATGTTGAGCGATGAACATTGGAAAAAGTTAATTGAAGTAAATCAAGCATTATCTGACGATTTTCAAATGAGACGTGAGCTTTTGCTAACTCGTTTGGACGTGACCATACAATCATTTAAATGGGCTGATCGTCTAAAGAAAAATAATCAAGAAATAACCAATTTGTACCAACAAAAACGAAAAGATTTGTCCATCAGACCCTCAATTAAGCCATTCTTAGTTTTAGCTGCAAGAGATGGTAAGAAAATTAATTTGTTCGTTGAAAATTTTATTTAAAGATATTTTATAGATTTGTTACACCAAGAAAAAACATGTAGCACTCGTTTGATGGCCAAATGTGAATTGCACAAAATAATTATCCCGAAAGTACCTGATCGAGGTGGCAGAACAGGAGAACTTCAGCCACCACCTCCAGAAATGCCCGCTTTTATGCAAAGAAAAAACGCTGCTGAACCTCAAGGACAACGTCAACAAAGTGTCAATGACAAGAGAAGATATGATAATTATTCAAATAAATGGAAAGACCAGAAAAAAAATTTTCATCCTAAAGGAGATTTTGAAAGATTTCAAGACTCAGACTACCATGGTGGATCGGGCAATTCAAATACGAGCTATGGTGGAAGAGGACGAGGACAAAGGGGTGGAAGAGTTGGCAGTCGAAATAATCACAATTAAAATCTAATTTTAGTTTTTTAAATTGTTTCAATAAATAAAGACTTTTATCTTCTTTTTGTCAAATTTAATTTAAAAATTTTTTAAATTTTTAAAATAATTGTTTTATTTAATTTGTTTGTTATTTTGTTTCGAATCAATCCTCATCATATATCTACGTGAAAATAAAATAAAAAAATTTCAGGCACAGGCAAAACCTATGCCCGGCAACATGCAAATTTTGCAAGTTTTGAAACTTGAAAATTTTGCATAAACTGATTAATTTTTTTAGGATTTTTTTCATTATTTAATATAATGGCACTATATTAAAAAATATAAAGAAAATCATTGATTAATAATAATTATAAAAAAAAAAGCTACAGCAGACTAACTGCGGAGCAATGCTATATCTAGCCTTGCTATGCTAGCTGTCTGATTTTAAATGTGATTTAAAAAAAATTATCCAATTTGTTTTTAAATTCATTTTTAGATTTTGCATTTACGACCTCTATAGGTAATTCGTTCCGCGTATTCGCCACTCGATTTTTTAGAAAATCCTCTCTTATCTTGATCCTAGTCATTTGTTTGGTCAATCTTCCACTAGATGGACCATTGCTATTTAGTGCATGGCTTTTAATGTATGGATTCTGCCATTCAACTGTGCTGAAACAATTCATTATTTGGAGGTTTAAATTAGGTCTCCTCGATCCCGTCTTGTCTTTAGTTTTGTCAACCCTAACATGGTAAGTCTTTTATCGTAATTTAGATTTCTTAAACTAAACACTAATTTCGTGGCTCGTCTTTGCACTTGTTCAAAAAATTTGGAGTCCTTTTTGTTACATGGACTCCAAGCTGCTGCAGCATATTTCAAATGTGGTCTAACAAATCAGACATACAGCTGCCTAAAAGTATTTATGGTTCAACACTTGAAGGCTTGTTTGAGCTGACCCAAAATTGCATTTGCTTTATTTGCTGTCTGAGTCGCTTGGTAAGCCCATTTTAAGTCGTCAGTCAAATAAATACCAAGATCTCATTCAACACCTGTTTGACTCATTGGTAAGTTGTTCATTGATAGTTCAACTGTGTTAATTTCTTTTGAAGAGCATTAATTTACATTTGCTGGCGTTGAATTTTATTTTAAAATTCATAAGAAGCAAATTTCATAGCAATGTCAATTTCACAGAATTAATTATGAAATATAGTGATAAATAATACAAAAATAATTGTTCCTATTCTATCCTAGTGGATAATGGGGAGGCGCTCATCTCCTTTTCATGTACCTTTTTGAGCAACGGCTCCGATCTGACACATAGATCTGACACATGGAATTAAAAAAAATTGAGGTATAATTATTTTTTAATTTGTAAAATTTAGTGAAATAAAATTAAATTTAAATTCCGATAAATTTTTAGAAACAATTGTCCCAAATTGAATATACAGTGCTTCTACGACTTGATTATTTTACGTAAATTAACGTGATAAAACGTAATAAAACCAAATTAACTGAGTAAATGAACAAAGCGTGTAGTAATTATAATTTATTAAAATGTTCCCTGCAGGAAAGATTGAAGCTGGCGGGTTCTTTAAATTGCGTCTTTTTTTGTGAATTTAAAACTATTTGTCTTTTTTAAGACGGTGATTGATTTCTTTTTATAGGATATGGCTGATAGGCTTTTTTGAATAACTTTGCGAATTTTCCTTTTTTCTTTTATTAGATTTATTATATTTTTTGGAAAGGATATGGTCGGGTTATTGTTGTTCATTATTCGAAAGTTAATTATTGCTGAGTCCATTGCACTTGTGATATCTGAAGTGATTATTACAGATTTTTGAATTAAGCCTCTTTCATTTAATATCATTTCTTTTATTGATTTAAACTGAATTAGAGCCTTGTGAAATTTATTTCATTTTTTTTGAGAAGAAGTCTGTTTTTTTATTGCCAGAATACTATTGAATATTGTTTAAGTTGGTAAATGGTCGCTTTTTTCATTATCTAGAACTCAAAGATCCAGGAAATTTAATCAAATTTGCAGAACAAATGGAAAGATCTAGAACGTCTCCACTAACCTGGAATTTCAGTACAAAAAAATTGGAATTCTCTATTAAGTCTTCAAATTGTTCTTATTTTTTGTTAGTATCTATAAAACCACGTTTTGCATTTAGCGTTCAGATCTCCTAAAAGGAATCAAAGAATATCGAATTTAGTCTGGAGTATGGGCTTGAATATTTTTTAACCTGTTTTCTCTCTGCTTTAATAATTGTTTAATTATCTTAATTAAATTTTTCGAATTTTTGAAGTAGGTCTCGTTTAAGATGTTAAGATCTACATCATTTTCGGTAGCTAAATTTTGTATTTGAGTTTCTTATAGTGAATTTTTAAAAGACTGTCAGTTAATGTGCAAAAATATAAATAGGTTTTAATTTTGGTTAATGATATCTAGAATTGAACTTGAGTCTTCATTCGCAGTTGCGGCTATTTGGTTGATATTTTTAAATTGCTTGATTATAAGTTTAATTTAGCCTAAGATTAAGATTTTATTTGCAGTGAGCCCGTATAGCCGAATGGTTTGCGTGTTAGTCATGCAAGCAGAGGATCGAAGATTTGTGGTGTTCCACGTTTATAAATCAGTTAACAAATAAAAGGTTTTATTGTTAAGAGATTCTTTATTTTAAAAAAGTATGAAAACGGCCGTTCTAAAATTAGAATAAAAAGATTAGGCCCAAGTAAATAAAATTGTTTATTCCGTATAAATAGAAAAGTGTTCAAAATGTGGTTCGAATCAGATATAAAATTGAATTAATATTGTGGTTGATTAACACATGCGAATAAAAATGTAAATACTGAGATAGCAGACATAACTGCTTGGTTGCAGCAATATCTGCGTATGCGCGTTAGTCAGTCACAATAAAAAGAAACTGATTGAATCAGATGGTGACTTTTTGTGTTGTCTTTGTCAAGACACCACAGGGTTCAAAACCCGCTAAGGGTGAAAAAAATCTTCAAAATATCTTTGAGCATGTCGCATGTTGTTCGTTCCGTTACAGTTTTTGCAACAAAAATCTTTTGGGTTTTTTTCTGGACATTGTTTGAAATTATGTTTTTTTGCTGAGACGTACTTCTTCTTTTTCTTGACAGTTTGCGACTGAATGCCGGAATTTCTGACATTTAAAACATTGATCTGGAGATGTGCTAAAGAGCTATTGCGACTGTTTATGTGTAGCCTTGTTTTAAATGTTTATTGTAGATATTTAAAATCGAAGAAACTGCTTTAACTTTTCTTAGAAAATACATTATCATAGAATAATTTCATTTTTCCAGAAACAAATTTTGTACGATTCTTTTTAAATTTTAATTATGAATTCATTATACGTAATTAACTAACTCTTTTTAAAACACCAACAAAAGCAGCCTTGATTGATAAAAATGAAAAAAAATAATCTCCATTTTTTACTCAAAAATTTGAATTTTAATAATTTTCCAAAACCTCGAGTTTCTCTAAAAAGACGGTCTAGCAAATTTGATCATTCAAAAACAGTGAGATAAGGAGTCAATATTTTTTTTAGATTTCGATAAATTTAATTTCAATATTTTTTGATTCTTAAAAATTTTTCATTCTTCTAATTTTTTTCTGAACGTCCTCTTTATATAATTTTAAGTTTGGAGGAAAAAAAAATGTTAATTCTATTTTGATTAATTTTTATTTATAAAATAACTTAATAATTAAGGCAACAGCTTCAAGTCAGCTATAACAAAAAAAATCAACATTCAGAGTTACGAAACTTAATTTAAAGAATTTAATTTTAGTTCCTTGATGATCTAATATACAATTTTGATCAAATTTTAAATTTAAAAATGAGCATTAGTATCTAAAAATTTAAGAACTATTAATTGTAATTGATGAGTTTGATAAAAGTCTGCCGCTTGATTTGGTACAAATTGAACACATGTATGGACAAGTGGCTCTTACTACTGGGTATAACCAGCATTTGTCTTCAAACATGGCTTGTGAACAAAATGGCGAGTCTTCTTTTGGACAAATAACTTAAATTAAAAACATTTTAAATTTTTAATTAATCAAAAATGAACTCGTACCATTTTCACAGTATTTTCCACTAAATGTTGAATATGGACATGTACAAGTGCATGTATTTAGATCCATTGTGCCTCCATTCAAACAATATACGCCTTTACAGTCACATAGGCCATTTACACAATTATTTTCACAACCTGAGCATTTTTTTCCCTCTTGATAAGGCTCATAACGGGAATGATAAGTTTGCCTAAATTTTAAAAATTATTTCTGTGCATTTAAAATCTATTTTTTTGTTACATTTCTCCATAATAGCAGACAAAATAGCGCTCATAAGTTGAGTTAAAACAAAAACCATAGCCACAACCAATTCTTGCAGCAGAAGAATAAATCATCTAAAATTTTGGACTATTTCAAAACATGAATTAAGACCTAATAAATCAAATACTTGAGTATAATGTCCAGATAAAAGATTTCCATTCGAAGAAGAGCTTTTAAAGAGAAAATTGTCTTTTTCTTTAGTCCAAGATGCCAAAACGTGAGTCCAATTCTCATAACCGGCAGCCAAATTTTCTCCAATTACAACTCCTATTTAAAAAAAAATAATAAGCTCAATTAAATTTTGAAGACTATTACCATATCCTGGCTGTTGTCTGGTTAATATTCCTGTATTTTCTACTGAGCAAAGCTGGGCTCTTTTCTGAGCCAAATGTTGAAGTCTCACATCCCAGTACATCTATTAAATTTGATTTAAAAAAATATTTCATAAAATAATTTCTGGTTTCTTTTTTCTTTACTTTTTGCATGTTAGAAGCTGTCGGTTCAACATTACTTCTGACACTGTTATGCATGTCCAAAATCAGATCAATGTCTGACGAATTTATACCACCTGAAGAATAATTGGGTGAATTAGGCATACACATTGTATGATTTTTAAATAGCTTATGAATTCCACTACAAATTTCTGATTCACAAAGCCTTCCAGTAAACTCACTGCTGCACTCGCATTTCCACGATGTTTTTGTCTCGTGTCCAGTCACTTGATGAACACAATATCCTCCATTTAGACAAGGGTTCGAATCCTTGCAATTAATATTAGCAGTGCTTAAGCACAAGGTATAATCTTGAGTCAAAAAACTCTTAACACAGGTGTAAGATTCGTTTCCAAGAGGATTTTTTCTGCATATATTTGGGTCCTGTTTGCACGGATTGAAAAAATCATGAATTATTTTCGGCTCCACTTTGGTTGCTGTTGGCGCAGGCAATCTGGGGCTAGATGTTACTACCTGGTCAAGTTGAACATCAGTAATTTTTGGTTCTATTTCACACAAATGGCCTGAGTATCCTTGTTTACATTTACATACAAAGCCAAATTTGTTGTTTGCATGCGAAAAGCTCATTAGACACGTTCCATTATTTTGGCACTTAATCCCGCCATCTTCACACGGATTTTTTATGGGCAAATTCATTGATGGAACTTTGCTGTTGGTCACATTTGTCCCAATATTGGAAAGTAATTTTTGGGCTACGGGTAAATTTTGGGAAATAATGGGCGCCATTGTGGATATTTCACAGAATCTACCTGAATGTCCTTGTGGACAAATGCACAGATACGATCTCATTTCTGGATAATTGGAGCATGTAGAATTATGTTGGCACTTGTGGGTTAAACAGTAATTTTTTTGAGAACAATCAACACCAGTCCATTCAAGTCGACAGACACAATGCGGTGTTCCACTAGCTGACAATGTACAGTAGCCTCGACCAAAATTGTAGAAACAATTGGACGGACATTGCCAAATGTAGGCTCTCGGAGTAGTGGTTCGATAAAGAGGTGTTATTTTTTTTGTGTGCGGAATTATAAACTTGTTGGTGAACTTTTCCATTTTGGGCAAAATTTTGGTAGTATCTGCGACAATTTTGTGAAAGCTTTCACAATATCGTCCCGTAAAAGAACTATTGGAACACAAGCACAAAAAGCTATTGTGAGATACAATGCACTTGGCATTGTTCATGCAAGGATTTGGATTACATAAGGGTTCAGTGAAGGTAGCTTCGGTTTTTTGATTCGGTCTTAAAGTTGTCATCTGTTCAACAGTAGAGCTTTGAGTGGAGATTATTGGCCTAGGAGTTGTGGTAGCCATTGGTCTTGAACTGTTATTGTAGCTGTAATCATTTTCAATGTTTTTTTTGCGCGATATTTCACAGTAAGAACCCATGAATTCACTGGGACAAGAGCAAACATATGGAATGGGATACTTGAAAGCCATGTTGATACATTTTCCATTATTTTTACATCCTAGTATGCGGCATGAGCTCAAAAATGAATTGATCAATTGTTTGCACTTAGGCGGACTCAGGGTGATTGAACAGCTGCACTCAAGACCAAAATCGTTTTCTTTGCACTCAATTAAAGTGTCTGCAGGCACCAGTCTTAGACGTTGAAATTTTCCGCCTTTTTCTATTTCGTCAATGCGAGTTATCAAGCTGTCATGGTCATAATTTAGTCTTAGAGATGCAAATTGGTTGGGAAGTTTTTTGTTCGGATTGATTTTGTAAGTTTGCATCACTGGCTTGGTCTTGTCCACCGAAAGAAAAGAGGACATGTTAATGGCAGCCACTCTAGTGGTTGGTTTATGGGGGAAAAAAGTTGTGTAATGAGTCTCCATTTTGTTAATGGGTGACTTTGTCGATGTTTTGCGAATTACATGAGCCTTCGAGCCTTCTATTTTAGTCTCTTCGTATTCCAACTGATGGTCTTCTTCTTCAGTTTTTTTTTTGTCACTCTTGCCAGGAGACTGACTGCTAATGTTCAAAATTTCACTCAATTTGTCCTTTGACTTGGGCTCATCTTGATAATTTAGTCTAGGTAGCATTTTTAAAAACTTCAAAGGACGCTTAAATGGATTAAAAAAGCTAAAATTTGACTTTGGCGTCCACTGAGAAGTTTCGACTACTTTTGTGGTGTTAAGCACTGGATTTGGTTGAGTAGTTGGCAAAGAAAAATTACTATCTTCATAAATGTCTGTTTTCAATGAAACTATATTGTCGCCAAAATATTCTTTGGTAGTATTGGTCATTTTTTTGCTCAAAGTTTCTTCAATGGAGTCAATGATGGAATTTTTTTGAGCTTGAGCCAAACTTGTGCCCAAATTGCTCATTACCTTGTTGGTAAATTGGTGCACTATTTCATCTTTGTCATGGTACACTTCATCAGTTGACTCGATTTCGTCCTCTATCAAAGTAGACGGAGTCAAGTCCTCATCATAAGCAGTAGTCTCGAACAAATTATCCAAAGACAATAATCTTCTTTTTCGGTGCAAAAGCCCCCTGGAATAGACCGCTGAGTCATTTTTTTTAACTTGAGAGCTCAGCTCGTCCAAATGAGAGTCCAAGATTGTTTTACGCACATGCACTTGGTACATCTTGGACCAGTCTTGTTGGTTCAAAGTGCCCTTTTTTTTCACATTTCCATTATTATTTACATTTTTAGTCTGTGAACTCATTTTCTCTGTGGTGTCATTTTGTTTTGTCATATTGCTTGGCTTGCTTAGAATTTCCACTGTTATATAACTGCCAGAATTTGGTGCATTCAAATCCAGGTCGAAATCTTTGACTTCTTTTTTGGTCAAATTAGACTCCAGAGCTGTTTTATTTAGAGACTGATTGATTGTTATATTGGCCAATTTGCTTTCAATGTGTTTAGACTCAATGCAGTTTCTGTACCGCATAAATTCAACCAATTCCTCGCCTGATTGAATTCCTTTGGAAAATTGTGCCTCGAACTCGTAAATAGTGTCGCATCTATGCTTACTTGGATTGTAGATAAGCTTTTGTGGGCAATGATTATGCACTTGTTTTTGGAAAGCAGTACCGATCCACATGCACTCATAGTAAGCCTCGCAATCCATTTCATCCTCAAATAGGCCATCTGTAGCACATTTGAAATCTGTATCGGATTTGACTTTAAAAAAAAAGTTTAATAGAGAAATAAAAAAAATAAAAAAATGTATCACTTTTTTTTATTGCTAAGAAATACATAACCAAAATAAGTAGAGTGCCGCGTTTGTTTGATCTAATCATTTTTGTACTAGTTTTGTTCCAATCTAAATGAGAATTTTTGCTGGATATAAATAGGATTTAGCAGGTATTTGCTCTACCAGAAAGACGCTGGTCAAATATTTACTCAATATGGATTACAAACTGAAATGGATATTAAAAACATTGGAGGTGTCTATTAAAAAAAGTCTGTTCCAAATCGAGTATAATTTTACGATTTTTTTTTACTCTTCTCACAAAGCAAGTGAAGTTGTCCACAATATATAAGATATTTTTGAGGGCGAAAATTAAGCCTAATTAGCAAAAGGAAAACATTTCTATTGTGATCAATGTAGATTTTAAATGTTAAATTTTCGCTTAGTATCTTTAATTGTAGTAAAGAAACCTAGGTACGACACGAATCTAAATCAGGTTTATTAAACATAATAAAACAATAAGAGCGGAAACGATCAATTTAATGAGCAAACTTTCATTAAAATTAGTAATTTTCCGTTCTACTATCGACAGAAAGAAAAACAAAATATTTAGCCGTAATTATCTATGCACTCGAAGATTTATTTTAAATAAATAAAATTATTTTGAATATTGTCAAGTAAACAGATGGACAGAATTCTCAAATATTGGGACATGACAAATTAAAAAGCTCTTGTTTGCACCTTAGAATTCGGAAACTATCTAGAAATAAAGTTAGAGGAATGGATACATTTGTTTACCTAGACTTATTAACAAAATTTAATTTAGACTCGGAGTACTTTTGCATTTTAATCCTCTACAAAGCTTAATAGTATTTACTAATTAAAATAGAATAGTACGTGCACTGCTAAGGTGGAAAATGATTTTTTAGTTGACATAATTTAGATCAGTTATCTTATTTAAAATTTAGTATATTTTAAATTTGTAAAATAAGGTAAATAAACTTAGAGATTAATCTTCGACTTTAGAAATTCAACAATTCGACAGATTAAAACAAAGATGACTTTTTTTGTTGTTTAATGAATTTTAATTTTAAAAATTAAACTTACTTAAGTCACATAAAAAATTTAGAAGACCTTTACCCTTCAAAATTTTGTATTCTCTTCATTTGATCAAAAAATATTCATGTGAAGAATCAAAAGACTCATGCCAAGAAAGAGAGTTAAAATAAAATATAAAATTCCATAAATACTCTATTTTGAATACTTCAATAATTAAAAAAAAACAAATTTGGTAATTAAATAAAAAATTTAATAAATAATTTAATCAATTTTTTTTAAAAATTCGAATAACAGCATTAGTTTTTGAAAAATTAATTAAAAAATGTTAAAAAATTTTTAGAGCCTTCTTATGTCCATAGATATTAAAAACTGAAAAAAAATTGTTAAAATAGCCCTACCATAATTAGAATTTAATTATAAAACAGGCAAATTAAAATTAAAAAGATTTTTAAAATCTTAATAGTTGTTTCACAGATTTTTCGAAAAAAAATATGAAATCCAAAGATGTTTTTTCGTGTGAAATTTGTTTTTAATTTTTTTTAAAATTTTAATGACATGGCTAAACAAACATTTGTATCTTAATTTCTTTATATCCGACTTTGGTTACTTTTAAAAAACTATGACTAATTTTTAATCATGTTAAAAAAATCTCAAAAAATAATAAAACTATTCTAATAAAAAATCGTTCATGCTCGTTTATAGAATTAAAATTTTTTTTAGTTAAATCGGCGCCTAGTCATTTTAAATCAGGTAATTCAGCAAGAGTGAATGATCCTTAAAGTTGTCTAATTTTTTTCTAAAATAATAATCAAAATTTATTACAAGTTGCTCGGATTTATATAATAAAAACTGGTCAAAATTTACCAAACACATAAACCAAAGTAATCAAATAGATAAGCTATCGTAAAACCTATATGGTTTATTTAATTTACGGGTTGTAAATGTTAGAAAAATTGAAAATTTGAAGCAAAATATCAATGCTTAATAAATAAAAAAAGTGGTCCTACAAACAGAAACTTTTGACTGAATAACTGAAAAGATTACAAATGTTGGTTTTGTCTAATTGATGAAAATGAAAATTTTCTATCGTATGAAAATTAAAAATATCATGCCCAAGTTAGTTCGAATGGACAATTAGATTATTAGTCAAGTAATTGTCAAAACGCTGAGGCATGTCCGAGAAACGGATATTTTTCTAATATAAAATAGATTATATTTTAAACCTTGAAGTTATTATTTGATTCTTTTCGTAAATTTTGATTTGCTTTAGAGAAAAATTGAATAACGTGATTTATTAAGAGAAAATCTTTATTTTTATCTAAAAGTTTGCTCACGTATTCAAATCAGCTAAAATTTAATTTTTGTTCACTTAAATAAAAGCATTTTAATTAGTTATTTTCAAAACGTGACCAAAAGTTATTAATGACATTTTGAATCTTTGTTAATTTTTTGTCTAGTCAGACTTTTAAATAGATTTTCTAGCAAAAAAGTTCAAAGGTCTTAAAAGCTTCCGATTATAAATATTTGAAAAAAAATTTTACCCATTTTTTATAGCTTTTAATATTTGATTATTTTAAAGGTGATTATTTGGTCATTTTTGTTGTGAACAGTTTCAATCGATCATTAATATTTATTTGATATTTTACCTTAATCATAGTAATGTTGTTTTAATTTTTAGACAAATATTAATTCAACGATTTTTAGGTGTAATCAAATCAAACACCAGTTTTGATTAAAAGGTTTAATTTCATTATCTTTAGCTTATTAAAATCGTCACGTAATTTCTGAGTGAATGAGTTGGACCGTCATTTTTCTCATCAGTCAGTTTAAACCGACTAAAAAATGTTATTAATAAATTTTTTTGTATTTCGCTTTTTATTTTTAGAATATAAAGATAAAATTGTAATATTAAAGTGTTTGATGTGAAAAGGAATCGAAATTCTTCGCTCAGGCAAATATTCCCAAGCATAGTCTAGAGAAATGAAATTTGGTCTGGTTTAGCAGCTATTTAAAAAATCCTTTTAGATGTTTGTATAAAAAAAAGAAATTTGTTTGAATAAATCTTTAACTATTCGTTTAATCTTAATCTTGGTTCTCGTTCACAAGACAGATAATTTTTTATTTTTATTTAGAGAAACAAAACGAGAAGCAAGATGTTCTTTTTTCACAATATATTTTTTAAATGCCTAATTTAAAAGCTAATATATATAACTAAAATTAGAATGAAAAAATAATTAAAAAAATGTTTTCCAACTGTTGAACCATCATTTTACTTTGAACCATTAAGTTGTTGCTACTATTGACTTTTTAAACTTACCATTAATTTTGAAAAAATGTATAACCTTACTATCTTCTTCCATCCAAAGTTCTAGCTCCAAATATTTATGGCAACTCTTTTACTGATTTAAAATATATGTGAATAAATAAAAATTTTAAAATGCTTTCCCTGAAAAATTCTCACCAAATAAGTTAAATAAAAAGCATGTATATTTTTTGGCATTTGTGAATTTTGGAATAAAAAAATGTTAAATTTTCTTAATAATAATTTTTAATAACTTAATAAATGATCTGCAAAAATCCAGGCTTCAATTTTTCGTATTTTTGAAAAATGGCTCAAAACTGTAACACAATGCAACATCTCATAGAATTTTTTATCAATTTTCATTCAAGTGACTAAAATAGCTTTTAAATAATTCATTCAAATAAAATTTTTGTAGAATTTTGATAAACTTCAAGAAGCCTATTGTGCTACTTCAATGTTAGGAAAAATATCGAAAATTTTTAACAAAAATATTTATTAATAAATAAAAAAAATATAATACCAATTATTTGATTTGTGTATTCTTAATTCATAAGTTTTTTGAATTCTTAAAAAAGGTTTTTAAAAAAGGACATTTACTAAACAAAAATTCAAACCTTCAAATGTCAAGCCATTAACATCTTTCTTAACTTGTTATAAAAAAATGAGTTATTAAATATAATAGTATAATATATAAAATGAAGAGGTGTGCTAGCATTACGTTTTGAAACGAAAATCAATTGAATTTTTAATAATTTTTTTCCTTTTAGATATTTGTAATAAAAATCTGTTTTTCATGATCGCCTAATTTATTTTTGACCGTTTCAAAAAATTATTTTTTCAATATAGAATAACAGCCTTTGCACTTAGAAATAATTTAAAAGCATCGTTTTAGAGCTTAAAACTTAAAATTAATTTTAAAATTATTTTTAATTAATATCAAATTTTTTTTTTATTTTGATTGTTTTTTCATTTTTTAATCATTGATTTTAAGTTCAACTTTTAAAAGCTCCATTAATCGAAAATAAAAAATAAAAAATTTTTCTGGTGATCATCGTTTAAAGTTTTTTTGTATTTAAAATGTTTCATTAAATTTCAAAATTTTTTTACTAAAAGAACAATTCAGTAAAGTGTATGATATTTTTGAAACTACTTGTAGAAAGTTTAAGATGTCTAAAATTTCAAAAATTTTTCATAACCATCTAGACCCAATTACTTCTCATTCCTCATTATTAATTATTGAATAAAAAACCAAAATGAAAAAAAATTTAATTAACCGTCACAGGAACAAAATATTTTAAAATCTAGTTAAAGCTACTTTTCTAAAATTCAAAATTTTTTTTTTTTAGGTGAAACTAGAAAGCTTTAGCCTTAGCTTAAAAATGTAAACACACCTTTTCAGATTTTTCATATTAACTTTTTAAAATTTATTCAATAATTCTAATTATTTAAATCTGAAATCATGATAAGAAATTGAAAGTATTTTTTTATTTTATACCAGTTTTTATCATATCTTCTAGCTGCTTTTGTGTCATTTGTTTTCCAATTTTTTCTAAAACAATGCGAATCTCATTTATCGTTAAAAATCCATCACCATTCAAATCAAATCTTGTGAAACAATGTCTCAATTGTTTTTCTGTAAATTTTCTAAAGAACTCCTTGCTCTAACATAAAATTAATATTGAGCTAAAAAAAAAATTCTTTAAACCATTATCTCAAGATATTCTTCCCATTCTATTGTTCCTTTCGTGGTAAAATAATCTAATAAAACATTAATTAAATAATGCATGATGATTTCTTACCTGATGAATCTTTGTCCATCTCTGAAAATATTTTATCGAAATCTTCTTTTTCACATTTTATTCCTTAAATGTTGAAAATTAATCGCTTAAACAAAAGTATTTAAAAACTAAATAATTAATTTACCTAATTTGGTCAAAACATTTATTATTTCTTGAGTATAATCATTTAGATGAAAATTTTATTTAAAAAAAAACAAGTACCTTCTTTATTTAAAAATCCTGAATTTTCAGTATCAAAAATATCAAATATTTCCTGTAATTCTAAAATTAAATATTGATTAACATCGACAGAAGTGGTGGTAAATTTACCGATCAATTGAGCTTTGGTAAAATTGGCGGTCTTTGTGAAAATTATTTAAACTTTTTTTTCTAAAATAAATAATTACCATTTTGTTCATTTTCTTTTGAAAAAATGTGACTCAACAATTCAAAATTTTCCAAATGCACAAACTATCGATTTAATCGTCTTAATTTTGGCATGAAATTTTTGACTAATTAAATATTTGTTCCATAAAAACGCAAGATTTAAATTCAAACAGAGTTTATTTCCCATTAATTTTCAACTAAACAAACAATAAAAATCTGTAGATGTCTGAAAAACTTGAATTTTTTAATTAGTGCCTGATAACCTTGAGCAATAAAATTAATCTTTCGATATTTTATGGATATTTTCCAAGGGTATCTGTATTAAATCAGTAAAATTTAAAAAAAATTTAAATGAAAATTTCTAGTGCAAAAGTTTCATAAGAGAAATAATATTTGAAGATTACTTATGAAAATGCATGAGAACCATATTTGAAAACCGAATAAATTTTTTTATTTTTTTGTTTATCTGTGAGCTAAGACTCCTTCAGATGGTCAAGGATTAAAAACATATAAAGAGAGATCAAAATGTTTAAAAATGTGATATACGCATAAAAAGAAATTTTTTATTTAAAATGATGAAAAACACAAAAAATAATTAAGAATTTTTTAAATTAAAAATATTTTTGGCAGATTTGGTTTATGTGTTGCTTTTAGATTCACTGTTTTTAATTGTTTTTGTTTTCAATTCTTTTAAGAAATATTTTCTAAAAACTGGGGATCATAATATTACTTTAGTGATCAATATTCTAATTTTCTGATCATCGATATGATCACCTATTATACGATCATTAATTTGGCAATCAGTATTGTTCACCTAACCACCATTAATATAATGTTCTCATTTTTTTCGATCAGTTGATCACATTTGGACAATACTCAAACAAAAATTCAAACAATTTTTATAAAAAAGAATCAAAATTTTTCATCCTTGGAAGCAGATAAAAGAATAAACCATCTTTCAAATATTTTCAAAGGCTTTATGAGACCATCAAAAGAGGTAAACTTTCCACTCGATATGAGTTGGTCAGAAGTAAAAAAAAAGTCAGATTTGACTTGGACTCTTTCTTTTGATTTTAAAATACTAAATGTTCAATCGATCAATACATTTTTAAATTTATTCCATCAGCTAAAGATTATTTTGACTTATTTTTAAATTATATTTGCAAATAGCATTAGGTAGAATATTCTTTTTGAGTGTTTTTAGTTGGTGATGA
Organism: Brachionus manjavacas; assembly: GCA_019054805.1. Classification (NCBI taxonomy): domain Eukaryota; kingdom Metazoa; phylum Rotifera; class Eurotatoria; order Ploima; family Brachionidae; genus Brachionus; species Brachionus manjavacas. Next base: position 5,478,853 of record JAHQIY010000003.1, on the reverse strand, counting down.
TGAATTTGATTAAGGAAAAGAAAGTATTATCTGATTCTGATGAATATGTGAAGAAACAGAGAAATCTAATCAATGAGCAAGATGTTTTGCTCTTTCGCTACAATTTTTTAAAAAAATTAAAAATTTTCACATTGGTTTTTCTTTTTTTTCAATATATTTATCAGTATAAAATATATTTTGAATCATAATTGTTAAAAAGACACAAATTAAATTAAATTATTTTCAAAGCCACAGGATTTTTTTTTGGCATTCCAGATAGTTATTGTGGCGGCTAAATAAAAAAATCATTCCGGATTTTTTATAAAAAAAATAAAAGTCTTTGACTCGAACTTTTGAAAAAAAAAAGTCGGTACTTGAACCTGCCTTAGACTTGTGAGTTTTAAACCAGAGTTGTCCCAAATTGAAGTCCAAGTCATAAAAAAAAAGTCCAACACTTGATTGGGCGTCTTACCTGAGACGGCAAAAATGTCATTTTGAACGCATCAATAACTACCTCGAAAGGCAGAAATTTCATTTGCCCCTGATTCTATTATTTGCCCTTTATTTGACTCAGTTAAATTAAAAAAATTAAAAAAAAAAATCAAAACCAAAATTAAAGAAAATCAAATTAAATTTGAATATCAAAAAATCTAGATAATTTTTATTTGTTTTTTAAACTTAAATAATAATAATTTCGGTCAACCACAGTTGTTAATCAATAGTGTTTGATACGGTCAAGACAAACCGGTTTTTGGCGGTCAAATTTTTTGGACCACCATAAAAAACGGTCAAATTTTTGGCGGGCGGTCACTTAATGTATTTTTTTTGGACCTTTTTTTTAACGCGGTCCAAATATTAGACCACCTGGCTGATCGCCCGTATGATCGCCAGCTAAAAGGTCAAATGCGGATACGGTCACGGATCCCGACACTTTTTATCATTTGTAATAATCAGAGTCAAATAATCTTTTTGCCGTTCTAGGTAGTAATCGTGAAGGCCTAGTAAGTGTCAAAGTCCATTCTTAGACTATATTATTGAGAATTTTCAAAAGTGGTCGATATCAAAAGTCAGTCTTCGAGTTAACGAAAAAACACACTACATTTTTTAAAAATTTAATTTTTTTGTTAATTTTGTTAAAATGAAAATTTCTGTAATTAGATAATACCATAAAATCTTGTTTGCATCACAATTTTAAGGTTTTTGCTGTAAATTATTTAGGTTTAATTATTTTCTCTTAGCTTTTTTAAATTATGGAAAAATAATAGTTAATAAAAAAAGTTTTTTTTTTAAATTAAAAATCTATACAAAACAAACAAATCAAAAAAGTTCAGCTTTTTTTTCTCAAAAATTATTTATTTAAAATGAATATTTATTTTAGGATTAAAAAAATGAACTTTTGAAAAAGTGAATATGCGTTTTTTAATTCAATTAAATTTTATTTAAGTTTCACTAAAGAAAATTTCATGTAAATTAGAATTTTATCCTTTTATTACATTGGTACTTCAAGAAAAACTTCCAAAATATCAATGAAAATTAGTAACTTAGTATTATAAAAATTAAATCCAAATAAAATCATAATTTTTAACTTTTTTGAGATTAAAAATCTTCAAGGCAAATGTTATAGGATTTTGAATCATTTTTAAGATTGTAAATTTTGACATTGACTTGATGATTAACTTGATTTGTTGTACACCTGAATCCAATTTTTTGTTTGCTTTTCTCAAATTGTCATTTGAATCTTTTGAAAATTAAATGCCATTAATGTTTATTGATTCTGTTCCCACAATTAAGTTTAATAAACTGACTATTTAAGCTACGGATTACTATTGAAAAATCCAAAAAATCTTACAAAAAATCAAAGAGTTTTCAAAATTTAAAATGTTCTTTGAAATTTTCACAATAACCAGCATTTTAAGCACATTTAACGCATACTATATCAAAAATGATATAACATGCGTACCAAATAAAGTAATTCCACATCCAACAGATTGTGGAAAATTTATTAAATGTGGTTATACTGATAAAACAAACATAGTTCTAAACTGTACATATCCAACTTTATTTAACAGAAGAATCCTTGATTGTGATAGACCTCAAAACGTTTTTTGTCAAACATATAATTTCGTACCAAGAGATGAAAATTTAATTGAAACAGTTCCAAAAAATGAACCAGGTATTTTCAAAAATAATTAAAGGTATTAAAATCTAAAAGAAAATTAAATTAAAGAAAAAGTATATTGTCCTCCTGGATGCTTATTCCCTCATCCGACAGGTAAACACTAAAAAAAAAGAAAACTAATTTAAATATTTAACTGAAGATTGTAACAGATTTATACAATGTGGAAAAACTTTACAAGAAAATAAAGAATTTAGGTGTCCAACGAGTATGCTATATAATCATCTGATAACAGGGTGTGATTTAGCTCAAAATGTAATTTGTATTACTTACAATTATATTTTTATATCAGACGATCAAATTGAAAACCAAAATCAAATTATAATAGAACAAAATCAAAAACCAGTAAGTAATGCTTCAAATAATGATATAAAAAATGAGAGCGAATTAATGAGTTCGACGGGAATTATGACTACAAAACAAACGACTAAATCAGAAAAAATTACAACTGAAGAAATAACTATGGAACCAGAAACCACTGAAATTTTGACTACAGAACCTCTTACCACCATGGAATCAAAATTGGAGAATTCATCAACTGCATTTTTGACTACTGAAGAAATAACTATGGAACCAGAAACCACTGAAATTTTGACTACTGGAGATGCCACTGATAATATTCTAACAACAGAACCTCTTACCACCATGGAATCAATTTTGGAGAATTCATCAACTGCATTTTTGACTACTGAAGAAATAACCATGGAACCAGAAACCACTGAAATTTTGACTACAGAACCTCTTACCACCATGGAATCAAAATTGGAGAGTTCATCAACTGCATTTTTGACTACTGAAGAAATAACTATGGAACCAGAAACCACTGAAATTTTGACTACTGGAGATGCCACTGATAATATTCTAACAACAGAACCTCTTACCACCATGGAATCAATTTTGGAGAATTCATCAACTGCATTTTTGACTACTGAAGAAATAACTATGGAACCAGAAACCACTGAAATTTTGACTACAGAACCTCTTACCACCATGGAATCAATTTTGGAGAATTCATCAACTGCATTTTTGACTACTGAAGAAATAACTATGGAACCAGAAACCACTGAAATTTTGACTACTGGAGATGCCACTGATAATATTCTAACAACAGAACCTCTTACCACCATGGAATCAAAATTGGAGAATTCATCAACTGCATTTTTGACTACTGAAGAAATAACCATGGAACCAGAAACCACTGAAATTTTGACTACAGAACCTCTTACCACCATGGAATCAAAATTGGAGAGTTCATCAACTGCATTTTTGACTACTGAAGAAATAACTATGGAACCAGAAACCACTGAAATTTTGACTACTGGAGATGCCACTGATAATATTCTAACAAAAGAACCTCTTACCACCATGGAATCAAAATTGGAGAATTCATCAACTGCATTTTTGACTACTGAAGAAATAACTATGGAACCAGAAACCACTGAAATTTTGACTACTGGAGATGCCACTGATAATATTCTAACAACAGAACCTCTTACCACCATGGAATCAATTTTGGAGAATTCATCAACTGCATTTTTGACTACTGAAGAAATAACTATGGAACCAGAAACCACTGAAATTTTGACTACAGAACCTCTTACCACCATGGAATCAAAATTGGAGAATTCATCAACTGCATTTTTGACTACTGAAGAAATAACCATGGAACCAGAAACCACTGAAATTTTGACTACAGAACCTCTTACCACCATGGAATCAAAATTGGAGAATTCATCAACTGCATTTTTGACTACTGAAGAAATAACCATGGAACCAGAAACCACTGAAATTTTGACTACAGAACCTCTTACCACCATGGAATCAAAATTGGAGAATTCATCAACTGCATTTTTGACTACTGAAGAAATAACCATGGAACCAGAAACCACTGAAATTTTGACTACAGAACCTCTTACCACCATGGAATCAAAATTGGAGAATTCATCAACTGCATTTTTGACTACTGAAGAAATAACCATGGAACCAGAAACCACTGAAATTTTGACTACAGAACCTCTTACCACCATGGAATCAAAATTGGAGAATTCATCAACTGCATTTTTGACTACTGAAGAAATAACCATGGAACCAGAAACCACTGAAATTTTGACTACAGAACCTCTTACCACCATGGAATCAAAATTGGAGAATTCATCAACTGCATTTTTGACTACTGAAGAAATAACTATGGAACCAGAAACCACTGAAATTTTGACTACTGGAGATGCCACTGATAATATTCTAACAACAGAACCTCTTACCACCATGGAATCAATTTTGGAGAATTCATCAACTGCATTTTTGACTACTGAAGAAATAACTATGGAACCAGAAACCACTGAAATTTTGACTACAGAACCTCTTACCACCATGGAATCAATTTTAGAGACTCAAACTAGTGAACCTCCGACTCCTATTATGTTATCTGTCGGGAATTTAACCTTTGAACTTTTAACTCCTGTAGAAAACCAAACCGAAGAGAATTTTTATTTCAATGTTGATTTAAATGAAACACAGGCTTTTTTTTCGGAAAATATTAAAAATTTTAATGTCAGTCAAATAGAAACGATTGATAGATTCAATAACACGATTGAGGTTAATTATATAATTACAAATGAATCAGATACAAATCTTCTCATTAGTGAAATACCTTCCCCGCAAAATGATTTTACTGAATCTATTGTGAAAAATTATTTTTTTAATTATTTGGGGAAGATTCGAAAATTTTTTGTTTATTGAAAAAATTATTTTTTTTATTCTTTTTTACTAAAATATTGACCATTATTAATAAATATTTGTTGATTTTATTTTTTTAATTTTTTTTATCATTTTCAACAAAAATATTGAAAATGTACTCAATTGATAAAAATGGAAAACAGAGCGATAGTTTTTAAAACTACAAATATTATCTTAAGGATTATCATATCACAAACCTAAAGTCAAAATTCAGAGAGAACACTACTTCCTCTTGATTTAGTATTTTTTTTATATTGAAATTAATAAATAAAGAAAGTTAATTTTTGTTTTAATATAAAAATTTTATCATCATAATTAAAAAAAGAACAGTTATTTTACGCTGGATGAAACAAAAGTTATTTTTCATATTTTTTTGAAGGCTCCTTTTTGGAATAGAAATAAAAGTATACATTATTGTTTCAAAATATATATTTTGTTGGATTTTTATATCTTGCCATAAATAAAAATACCAAAAAATTGCTCAAAAGTGAAAAATATAAGATGTGAGTAATTACAATTTTAGAGATTTCGTTTTTTTCGAGCTGATGGTGTAATGGTTCGATCAGCTGCTTGTTGCGTTAGTTTGCTTAAATTAAAATTAAAAAATTCGAATTCTTGACCTAATTAACCTAATTGCCCTATTTTTTAGTAGGATTGCCCCGCATATTAACCCGGTTAGCCTGATTTTCACCCGATTGCCACGAAAATTTAAGTTTTTATAAAAATTGGTTTGATCAATAAATTTTCTATAATCGATATGGATTTAACTACTTTACAATTAATTTTTACAAATTTTTAAAAATAAATTTTGAATAAACTGAAATATAATTTTTGAAAGATTATTCTAATTTAAAGAAAAACAAAAACATTGACAAAACCCGAGAACAAGAATATTTCGCTTAATACCCAATTTTTCAATTATTGAAAATAAATTTAAAAATCTAAATGAATTATTTAAGTTTTTTTTTCATATTTTTTTCTGAAGGAGCATTAGCTCGGTACATATAAACAAATAAATCAATTAATTATTCAAAAGTTAAAAATGAATTTTCAATATTTTCTTCAAATTCCTAAGTAAAAATTAAACTCATTCAAGATTTACTTAAGAGCTTAATTTCAATTATAAAGATTTGAAATTAAAAATACAAATGGAATAATTTCTCAAAAAATAAAATTTACTTAAATCTCTGATTTAACAAAATTAATACGAGTTAAAATCGGTGCAAATCGTTTAAACGGGTTATTTTTAGCGTTAATAGGGTGAATTTTCGGAATAAAGGGGTGAAACCCTATTGACCCCTTAAACTAACTATTTTTTTGAAGTAATTTTTCAGCATCAAAAAGATATCAAGCAAAAATAGCTTTTTTTTCTACGTACCCTCTTTTATTTAATTATTTTAAAAAATTTAAGACATATAATATTAAAGAGGAAAAAAACACTTATCGTAAGTTGTCACCCGATTTACACATAAAAAAACATCCCCATCTTACAATAAAAAAAATCAATTAATGTTATGATAAAATTATTGATAAAATTATTTTCAAATTCTGTCTGAATAAACAACTAATTTAAACTTCAATAATAATTACCCACAAATAACTAATTCTTAGGCCTTTATTGACTTATTTTTTTTTTAAATCAATAACTAAATATAAGATAATCATTTCTATGATATTTTGGTATTTATAAGTAAATTTGAGCTCAAAAATATTTAATTAAGCTGGGTCGAAAATAATTTTAAGAACATTTTTTTAATCAATCAAAAGATTTTATCTTTTTGACTAATTTGCAAAAATATGTAATTTAGGTTAATTAGTAAGTCAATTAATTTGTTTGTTTCAAGGCTTAGAAAATATACCAATGGTAAAAGTGTTCTCGAGTAAACATTTTATTTGATTTTAATAATCCGCTTCAAATAACCAAAAAGCTTGAACAAAAAAGGCCTAAAACATCTAGCATACATAACATAGACTTCTATCGAACACACCTTTGTTTAAGGTCCCTCGAAATTTAAACAATTAATTTGATGTCCATGTGACTTTTGAAATCTTGTTTGTCCAACTCATAGATTTAGCATATTTCTGGTCATAATTATCATTTGAAACATTTGAAATCATTTGAAGTTGAAATCGTAAGTTGCATCGCAAAATGAAATCGAAATGGTCATCGATTATTTTTTTCAGTTTTTTCACATCATGGTGTGGCCAAATCTATGGCAAAATCGACTGGTCATTCATCCAAAAATTAAACAAGCTCGAAGCATCTGGTTTTTACTCAAGAGATAATCAATTGACCAATATGCCAAATTCTACAAATATCTACCACATTACCGATACAACAATTTCAACTTCCACCACTGCCTTTCAGCCACCCACCCTCATTGTTGATTTAAATTTGATCACCAAGAAAAAGAAATCTGACAGTTCACCGAAAGCAACAATGGAAACAAATATTTTAAAAGAAAAGACGGTCCTGAACGCAAATACAGCCAATGATGACACAAAAACTCTCATTGATTTTGATTTGGAAGTAAGTGACTTTGTTAATTTTGAGCAAAAAAATGGCTTGTTGGAATTGAATGCAAAAATACACTACAAATGGTGGAACGAACTTGATTTAGAAAGAAATTCAAAGTTTTCTGATTACTCATATCCTTCTCTGAATCTGAAAAGTAAAAATTCTGAATCGAAAATTCACAACCAAATTCATGTTAGAAACAATTACAAAATGGTCTTGAAATCAAAGCAAAAATTGAATAGAACAGTTCAGACACAAAAGTCAGCCTTGGTCAGTGATCCAATACTTCTGCCCTTTTCTTACATTGAACAAAACGTTACTTGGAAATTTTTCTGCAACGACTACAAAATTTTGAATACGGCTAGTTTTCCCATGGACATTCATAATTGTCAATTAAGCTTTGATATAGTTCCAACAGCTTACAGCAAAATGAGCCAAGACCCAGAGTCAAACTACTTCTTTTCTATAAAAGATCTAAATTTGAAGAAAACTCGAACCATAAGTCCAGAATACATCAGTGAATTGGTCTACTACAATAAACTTATTTCGCTGCCCAGCAACTATAGCTTGATAAGCAAAGAATGGACCCTTAAAAAAATTCAAATAAAATACTTTAATTCGAGTTCGAATTTTTTTCAATCAAATTCTTCAAACATGACAGAAAAAGTGTCAAAGTTGGACTCTAGTTCATCACGAGCTAGTATCACTCTCAAGTTTTGGATTTATCGCAAAAGAGAGCCCCAAGTTTACATCTACATTCTACCAATTATTCTCTTTACCTTATTGCTGTTCACAATATTTTTTATGCCCAATACGGACAGTAGCGAAAAATCCCTAATATCTTTTTTCAATTTCATTTCATTGGTATTGTTTAATCTTTACCAATTCAAGCTCTTGATGCAAACATATGGCTTTCAGCAGCTACCATTTTTGCTCCAATACTCCAATTGCTTAATGGTCATTCAACTTGGCGTATTGGCCTATACCAGTTTGGTTAAGAGTGTTCATCAAAATGGATTTTTAATTTTGAACAACAGCTTCACTCAGCCAGTAGAAGAGTCTTTCAAGGAAATACTGGAGATAGATGAGAAAAATTTCAATTTCTCTGACACAAAGTACCATCGGTTTGACAAGCCTGGCGGCAAATATTTGGACAGTGAAAATACAGACAAGTGCCTTGTTCTAAATAGAAACGATTCCATAAAGTTGAGCACTCCGACTGTTAAATTTGAATCAGAAAACGAAGCTATGAATGCAATTTCTACCACTGAGGTCAATGATGAAAATTACTGTTTTTCTTTTAACAGATCAGAATCGAACACAAGGGCCTATGCGGAAAAATGCTGCTGCAATGTGGACGAGACTGATGCTGATTGCTGCAATAATGGCCATTGTGCCAATCAAGTGCTGACCAAGAGCACCCCTGAGCCTAAAGTTTCATTAGACGAGTTTGTCAATGAAATAAACAAAAAATCACAGACTAGCTTTGAAAAGAATGAGCTCATGATCTCGATGAACAACGGGTTCAACCGAAACTGGATTTTAAGCTGTTGTGGCACCAGATCGCCTGACCTAGGCAAAATATCGCCATCGCCCATTTGTGAACATGTCAGGCCAAGTGATTTGCATAGGCAAAAGTTGTTCGAAGAGAACAAAAAATTGTACTGTATCAGCCAGGCGTCTACTAGACAAGTTATACCCGAATGTGACTACACATCCCACTTGGCAAGGCTTCATGAGCCGCAGAGTTTTTTATCTGATTCAAATAGATTAAATGATTTGAGCCAAACTAGAAATATTTCTTTTAAGCTTAAGTCGAATTTGAGAGATAGCAATAGATCAAAAGAAAGAGAGAACACTACTTCCCATTTTGACACAATGACCAAGCTTTGGAGAGATTCTTCTCAAGATATTTCAAGTCTAAATGTTAATATGCAAAAAATGATCAAGTTTGAAGAGATTTTGATGCGGGACAGAATTTTGAGGGATGAATGGAAGCGCAAAGCTCGTCTTTGCGACGGAATATGCTGTTTGTTGGTCTTTTTTCTGTTATCTGTATGCTCCATTTTTATTTTTTTCATATTGCCCAAGTTTAAAACTGTTTCTCTAATTGATTAAATTTTGAAACGATTTTGAACAGTTTGAGATTTAGCTAGGAATTTGAATTTAAATCAAGAGGCTTGATTTTATTTTTGTTTAATGATTTGTTTTGTACAAATCATTGGATTCTTTTCTAGAATTATCCATTTATTAAATTTATTTTATTTTATTTTTTTGTATTGAAATTAATAAATAAAGAAAGTTAATTTTTGTTTTAATATAAAAATTTTACCGTCATAATTACAAAAAGAACAGTTATTTGACGCTGGATGAAACAAAAGTTATTTTTCATATTTTTTTGAAGACTCCTTTTTAGAATAGAGATAAAAGTATATATTATTGTTTCAATATATATATTTTGTTGGATTTTTATATCTTGCCATAAATAAAAATACCAAAAAATTGCTCAAAAGTGAAAAATATAAGATGTGAGTAATTGACATGTTAATCCTCGGATAAGGTTAAGTTAATAAAATTTCGTTTAGTTGTTTTTTTAAATTTTATTTTATTAAATGATAAAATAACACTTACGACAATTACGACAAAAGGCCTAGTTAAATGTTTTATATTGTTTGTGGAAATATTCGAATAAGACGAATAAATGAAATAAAGTTTTACATTTTTATATTAGAAGAAATAAAAAACATCAATCACAAATCAAGATAATAAAATATTAAAAGTAAGAAAGATAGTAGACAATGGTCATTGCGATAACGATGACACTTTTTATTAATTTAATTTAATTAAAACATCAAGATAATTAACTTGATAAGTTATTGAATTTGAGAATCGTAGATCATAGTAACAGACATTTTAAAGAAAAGTTTTTAAAGCATATTCAATCTACTAATAAAAATAAAAATAATAATAATTGTCCCTTTTCTATCCTAGTGGATAATGTGGTGGCGCTCTTTTCCTTTTCAAGTACCTTTTTGAGCAACGGCTTCGATCTGACCCAGAGGTTACTGCATCGAGTTGATCATCTGCACCGCAATTATTACCCAGTCGAAACTGGTCCCCCATATTTTTATGATGAAAGAGGTTCAAACATTCGCCCCGTATTGCAGAGATATTTTGAAAATTTTTCACCCAGCGGGTTTCGAACCCTCGATCCTCTGCTTGCATGACTAACACGCAAACCATTCGGCTATCCGGGCTTTAAACAAGAAATATAGTACTCTGAAAATTTTAGAAAAACTTTAGGCTTGCTAAAACTCAAACGTTTAATTCATCTAGTGATGTACCTAAGGGCCTTCAATACTATAAAGGTAATGTTCCATAAATAGCCTCTTCGTTTTTGATTTATCTAGAAAAAAACTGAAATGTGAAGAACAATTAAAGATAAACAAATTTAAAGTAACAAAAAAGGATTGGTGACTAAAAAGACAAGTGATTGATCAAATCTTTAGAACTAAGATTTAATTTACAGTGGTGATTTGATATTTGAAATTTACCATTTATTACGTAAATTTACCAAAATACCAAAGTACATTACTGTTAATTTACGAAAATTCACATAAAGAGGAGTACGAGATTTGTATCAAATTTTTCCCTGGTTAAATTTTAAATAGATCACTCAATTTTCTTTTTATCAATAAAGATACCTTGAGTTTTTTTTTTTTAATTTTGTTTCATGGATTGACAATGTGCTTATTTTTAACACTAAAAATTCTTTTGTGCAATTTAATAGTAAGCATAATATTCTGCTCGTTTGTGTCCTTTGATCCTTTATTTATTTGACGAATTGACTTTGTTGTTTCTGGAATAAACAAGTGACATAGAAAGACGAGGTCCGGGGCGGAGTCCTGGTTTAAAGAATCTTGTTAATTTAGATAAAAGAGAAGTTTTTTTTTATATTTTTTATTAGCAAAGAAACAATGTAAAGAATTACTAAGAAAAGTACACAAAAGAACACTTTTTATGCTAGGTAAAAAAAAGATTCCTTGATAGAGCACACAAAAGCATCATTAAAAAATAATAAGCTAATTGTCTATAGCTCCAAAGTTTACCAATTTGCTTAAAAGAAATTTTAACTAATAAACTATTTTTTGATAAGTTAAAAAATTTAAATTAACAATACATTAGTTATTTATATATTATAAAAAAGAATCTAAGCACAAAATTTTTCTTAAATTTCTTGAATTCTCATATCATTGAAAAAGATGTCTTAGTTGTAAGGAATTTAGTATTTTAATTTTTTTAAAGATAAATTTTTAAACTACCAAAAATTTCAAGGTGGAAATATACAGAGAAAAGAAAAGTATCTCAAAACCTTGGATAAAAGATGATCTCAAAATCTTAATTAGGAATAAGAAAAATCTTAGATACAGGAACTGTTCATGTAACTGGAAGGATATGAATCTTTATAATGATTACAAAAGTATCTGTAAATTAGTTTCTTCGGAAATAAAAAGAGCCAGACTAACTTATGAACAAAATTTAGTGGATAAAGCTAAGAAGAATCCAAAATTATTATACAAATATCTAAATGATCAACAAGTAATCAGAGAATCAATCAAAGTATTAAAGAAGTCAAACAATGAATTAACGCAAGAACCGAAAGAGATATCAAATCTACTAAATAAATGTTTTCAAGATGTTTTTGTTATTGAACAAGATGGGGAGCTTCCACCTTTTGTAGCTGAACTAAATGAAAACTGTTCAGAATATGTTGACATTGAACCAAATGATATTAGTTATGAATTGGTTTATAAAAAATTACAAGACCTTAATCAAAATAAATCATGTGGTGTAGACAAGCTTCATCCGCTATTGCTAAAAAAATGTGCAGAAGCCTTTACTGTTCCTTTAACTTTAATTTTCAGAAAGTCTTTATCTAATAGTCAGCTTCCAATACAATTCAGATCAGCAAATATTACTCCATTGTTTAAAAAAGGTGATAAATCAACGGCCAGCAATTATCGTCCCGTGTCTTTAACTTCAATTCCGTGCAAAATAATGGAAAGCATAATAAGAACTAAAATGGAAGACTATCTTTATAAGAACAATATTATATCTAAAGAACAGCATGGATTTGTCAGGAAAAAGTCATGTACATCTAATCTTATGGAAACTCTAGATTTCATCTCAATGAGTCTAGACAAAAGTATTCCTGTTGATGTAATTCTGCTAGATTTTGCCAAAGCATTTGATACTGTTCCGCACAGACGACTAATAGCTAAATTGAAAGCGTATGGCTTTGATGGTCTGACACTAAAATGGATTGAAGCTTTCTTGAAAAATAGAAGACAACGAGTTGTTCAAGGTGAAATTTTGTCGGATTGGGTTGAGATTTTTAGCGGTGTACCACAAGGATCAGTGATTGGTCCACTTTTGTTCGTTTTGTATATCAATGATCTACCAAAAGGAATAGAGAATATTGTCAAAATGTATGCAGATGATACAAAAATATTCTCGCAAACGGTATCAGAAATAAGCGCAGTGAAACTTCAATCAGATTTAGATTTAATTTTCAAGTGGACTCAAGATTGGCTTCTTCTCTTCAACACATCAAAATGTGTGGTTATGCATTACGGTCATAAAAACAAAAAATTCACTTATTTTATTAATGGTAAACAGTTATCAACGTCTGAAACCGAAAGAGATCTTGGAGTTATCTTCAATACAAATCTCAAATGGAAAAATCAAGTGATAGAGGCTACAAACAAAGCAAATCAAATGTTGGGTCGCATCAGGAAATCATTCGCTCGTTTTGATTGTAAGTTATTTAGATCATTGTATTTAACTTTTGTTCGTCCTCTTTTGGAATTTGCTGTGCCTGTATGGTCTCCATTTCTTAAGTCGGATTGTGAGAATCTTGAGAGGATTCAACGCAGAGCTACGAAATTTGTTTCTTCAATTAGAAACAAACCGTATGAAAGCAGATTGAAGGCTTTAAACATTCCAAATCTGGTGGAAAGAAGAAAAAGAGGTGATCTAATTCAATTATACAAGTTCATGCATGGAATAGAATTGGTTGAAAAAAGCAACAATTTTAATGTCACCAAAATCCAAGGAAGAGGTCACTGCTTCAAATATCACAAAGAAATTTCGAGGCTCCAACATAGAGATAACTTTTCTTAACAGAACCGCTAACACATGGAACTCACTGCCAAATCAATTAGTTGAAGCCCCTAATGTTAACAGCTTTAAAGCAGGCATTGATTGCTGGATGAGCAGCAATCAATCACATCAGCTGTCATAGTGTGCCTTATCAGCACACTCGCTGGCTAGCCAGCTACAGTCAAAACTACTACTACTACTACTACATTCATGACAGAATTATTTTTTTAATTACTAAGCAAAATTGGAAAAGAGTATAAAACATCTTAATTGTTGTGTTCCCTATTTATTTTTTTTTATTATGGATCAACTAATTACAAATCATTTACAAAAGTTAAAATTAATTCCTTCTTCTAAAACAAAAAAAGACGACTCACCTAGTCGGCTTCCTAATAATAATAATAATAATAATAATACTTATTATTATTATTATTATTATTTGTTTTCTATACCGAGCTAGAGCTCCTTCAGAATAAATTTAAAAAAATAAAAATGAAGTTTAAAAATCATTTAAAATAGATCTGAATATTTGAAATAGTGAATTGAATTTTGCATTGCGGTCTTATTTAATATTATCTAAACAAAGTTGATAATGGTGATAATGAGAAGTTGATAAAGTTAAAAAATAAATATTATATCAATTTTATTTTTTATCTTACTATTTAAAAATCAAATGTGTTAAAATCTTAGCTAAAAATAATTGGGGTGGGAAAATCTTAGATGAAGATAATAAGCGTGAGAAAATCTTTGATGATTATAATAAGCGTGGGAAAATCTTAACCGAAAATTTAAACATGAAAGAAAAAATATTCTCGCACTTATCAAAAAATAAAGGGATAAAATTTAGCTTTTCTATCTATTCTATCTTTACTGAAACTTTGAATTCTTAATTTTTCCTTCCTTTTTTAAATTTAATTTTATTGAATTTTTTTATTTAAAATTTTAATCAGAAGGAAATTAAGCTCGGGCAGATAAACAAACAAAGAATAATAAAATATAATAAATAATATTAATTGAAAATTTTATTTATCTTTTATTATTATTGAAAAGTTTTTCTTTTCATTGGGGATTTTTGACCCATTCTTATTAAACAATGAGATTTTTTTACTCAATTATGAAGCTGTGTGGAGGTTAAAGTAAAATATTTTATTGTAAAAGAATTTTTTTATTTTCATTCATACTATGTAAAAACAGATTTTATATTTTTTAAAGAAAAAAGTATTAAAATTTACTATTTGGTTTAGATAGCGTTTTTCCTAATGAAAATAAGCAAAAAATTTTAAAAAATTAGAAAGTATTTAGAATAAATGAATTTTATCTTATTATTATTTCTAATTATTTTTTTACAATTAAGAAAATTAACTAATTAAAAAGCTTTAAAATAAACTTAATGAAATTAAACATACAAATTTTTCTCAGAACCTTGGTGCAAATATTCAAATATATATCAAAAATGTTAGTGCATTAATTTTTTTTTATAAAATATTTCTTAAAATTGGAGATATATTGATGATTTTCATTTTTCGGCACATAAAAAATAAACAAATAGAATAATAAAAAATAAATAAAAGTATTTTTAAATCATAGAAAAAAATAACTGAGGTGATATTTTTATAAAAAAAAATAAAATAATAAACTTAAAATAATAATTTTTTCACAAAAGAATTTTTAAAGAATCTGGAAAGAAACTAAAAAAAATCTCTAAAAACGTTTTGACTGAAAGAACAGATTAAATGGCAGTGTAATTATCTTAAATAAAAATACTTTTTTCCTAAATAGATATAATTTTTTTATATAAAAAAAATTACTTAATCAAAACAATTTAATTCTATTTTAAATAAAATAATTTTTTTCTCAAACAACTTTTGCCATTCCTAAATAAAATAATTTTCTCTTTAAATAAAAAAAAACTTTTACAAACAGTTTTGTTTTTTTCTAAATAAAAATTTCAAACATATCACTCAACTTACTGTCTCTTTTGTACGAACGCTTTAGAAAGACACCAAGTGAAGGAGAAGTTACGAAAATGTAAATTGTGTAATGTAAAATATTGTGTTAAGTACCGCAAGTTGCAAAATATCGTTTCCATTAGCCAAAAAAGTCAACATGATCACGATACTGAAGACCGTTCACATGATAATGTTAACGGTTTGTCACAAAAAGTCAAAAATATCATTATTAAACTGTTGGAGACGAATGCAAAACTTTATCCTCGTCAAATTAGATTACATCTACACACGAAAGGTGTTGAACTTGGATTAGATGATAGTGATCGATTGGACTCTAAATCATTGGGTTTGTTAATTGGCAAAAATGTAAAATTAACCCATTGTATAACCGAGTACAAACCGTTGAGAATTATTCGGGTGACCATTACTATTATGAAACGATCGATGTTAACCAGCCATTTTATTTCGACTTAATATTAACGAACAATGCATCCCTGTGATTGGTAACGGCACAAAGACAATTCGATTATATGTTTATTGTACAACGATAAAACTATTGCAAATGAATTGTAACACAATGATTCAGAATGGAGTTACTTTGTTTCATGTAGATGGAACATATAAGATTACCAAAGAAGGTTTTCCGATGTTAATTTTTGGTAGATCGAATCCAAACAGGAAACTTTATCCAATTGTTGTCGGGTTAACTTCTAGCGAAGAACAAATATTCAAATATTCAAATAAACATTGAACAAAACAAAATTAAACATTTAAATATAAAATATTTAAACATAAAACATTTAAAAATTCAACATTTCTTTCTAAAAAAAAAAGAAAATAAAGAAAAAAAGGAAAAATTTAATTTAAAAAAAAATGCAAAAAATCGTTCTCTTTCATCTTGGAATTTTAGAGAAAATGGACTTGCTTCTCGATTTCTCATTTAAAGTGTTTTCCATCATACTGTATCAATTAAAAAATGATTCTAATTTTTTTTTTAAATCCCAAGAACTAAAAAAGCCGGTATGTTCTTAAAATTTTTTTAAGGTAATTGTATTTCATATCCTCAAATTTCATTTTTCAATTTTTCATTAATAAAGTTTCTAAATCAACTTAATAATTTTAAAATATTATATTTCAATCTTACACATCTAATGAAATAAATTTTTGAAAGAAAAAAAAGGTTACCATAAAGGGGGTCATCTAGTTTGTTTTAAAATTTATGATATATATGATTATTGTTGTAGCAATTATATTTTTGGTAGCAAAAAAAAAGTTGAAAATTTTAAATCAAATAAGAGCAAAATTATTTATTTTTTTAAGCATTGTGAAAAATAATAAAAAGAGTGTTTACTAAAAAGGGAAAGATAATAATTAATCAGCTTTTTTCCATCAGTCTTACTTAGACTGCCTCTCATTTCAACTAATTTAGTTGAATTTAAGGAAAGTATAATCACTATTTTTTTTAATCTGTCTATGAGGCTTAAATCAATTAAAATTAAAATTATAATAATAACTATCCTTATTCAGAAACGAACAAAAATTCTCTTCTGATACCTCGAAATTAAATTTTTCTGACGAAACTTATGGTAGTCGATCTCTTTATGTCGCTTTTTCTTTGATATAATTGTTCATTGATTCAATAATAAATATTATCGTTCAATCATATTATATTCCTTATCAGAACTCATCTGAACTCATGTTTTAATTAATCATTTATTAAGTTGTTGATTAGTTTTTACGTCTCAAATTTTTCCTAATTATAAAACAAAATTAAAAACTTTTGTAAATAAATTAATTTATCTTTTTAATAATCTGCTATTAAAAAATATAATTGCTAATAAAGATTCGATTTTTGGCTAAACAATCTTGATCTTAATTCATAGCGTCATCACGTGATTTAAAAGCTAAATTTCAAATGGAAAGTTAACAAGCGAGCCCAAGCGAAATTCTACGACAAATTCAGTCAAACTCAATCTTAGAAAATTAGAGATACGGAGACCTGTAAATCACAAAAAACAATCTTTAAGCAACTCAAATGTCCATTTAAAGAAATTACAATTTAAAGAAATTACAGCTATTTACAATTTCTCTTCAAACAAAATATGGATTGTTAAGTTCCAACACGCCTTTACCTATCGAAAGTCTTAGAACGTTCAATCGAAATAAATTGTGACTTTTTCAAGCTTGAAGATGCCAACTAATTGCCAGAGACAAAAAGGTATTCGAAATTTAGATTTCACTAACTCCTAGAAGATCTCAACTTTCCTAGAAGATTTCCTAGAGAAATTACTTCGAGACTTTTTGATGCTGTTAAAATCAATGGTCTCATAGAACAAATTTCAAAAGAAACGTCCAAAGATAGTCCAGTTAAAAATGGTGTAAAACGAGTAAAAAATTCCCTTCAGAAAGAATCAGATAAGTTAGTTAGAAATTTGACTGGTCCCAAAGTTCTATACGAATAGTCTATACGAGAATTTTTAATTTTTTGGATTCACTTCTTATCCAGGAAAAAAAAAGTTTGCGGCCTGTTTTTTGATTATTCATTACTTGACTAACTTGATTAGATCCTTTTTAAGCTCTAGGACATTTAAGTTGAATGTGAATGACCACCTGAGTGAAGAACACCAAATAACTGCAAGTATCCTCCAAGGCTTAGTAATTATTCCTCTTTTATTTAGTATATATATTAATGAAATCCCCAAAAGAAACAAAACAAATAATGGATAAGTCCTAGTCTGGAATTTTTTTAATTTTTATTTTTAAAAGTTCAAGTCAAAGACTTTTATTTTATTTTTTTTTAAAAAAGTCCAGCACTTGGCTTCCATAATAACCAATTGGGACCGCAAAATTATCATTTCCTGGTACAGAAGAAATTTCATTTGTTCCATCACATTCATTGAACGTGAAAAATTCCTGAATAATTACTCTTTATGGAATATAGGAAGATTTATTTGAATAATTTTTAAAACCGAAGAAAAAATTGACTTTGGTTTCTCGGAACGTCGAGTCATCAAGATTAAGACAATTTATTATTTTAAAATACTTAAAGAATTTTTCTAGTCAATATATTCATCGTGATAAAAATAGATAAAAGACTTTGACTCGGACTTTTGAAGAAAAAAATAAGTCCGGACTTGGACTTTGACTTGAGGCTTGTGACTTTTAAACAACTCTGGTATTCTGTTACGACATCTGAATATCTTCAAAAATTTCTTTCTTTCTTTAGTGCAAACGCTGTCTGCAAACGATGGTACTCATAAATGCATTTGGCAAATGCATTCAGTATTAATGGTAGATGAATGTCACAGGAACAAAGCTTTTTATTCGTTTGGCATTGCAATCACAGCTGGAGAGAAAAAAGAAGATTAACAATTTTTAATTAAATATTCAAAAGAATAGGTACATTGTCTTTTAATATTGAAATCGAACCTACAATTCTGGTTGTTGACGGTCCATCTGTTATCCACAATCGATTTACTTCTGTGTTTGATTTGAAATCAAGAGTAATGTATTGGGCTTATAATACGAAATTTAATTCAAAAATTTAAAAATGATGAACCTTTCGAAAATTTTAATAAAGACATTCATCAATTACAATCAAGTACATGTGAAAATTTTTTACTCAGGCTTCAAATTTATTGATCAAAAAATGGGAAAATCAAACATCAGCCACCAAAATGGTAACTTATAATAATCAGTTAAAAGACTTATGTAGCGAACTTTTTCTGGAAAATTTTTCAGAGTATTGGATAGAATATTCAACCGATGGTCACTAAACCCTCAAAAGTTATAACTATAGTTCTAGCTATAGTTATAAAATATTCGCTCATTATCCTGATTTTAATTAAGACCATTGAAATCGAGCCTTTCTTTGGCGATTGTATAATTTAATAATTGAAAAAGATAAACTAAATCGGATCAAAATTCTATTTTTTTCACAGATCTCCATGTAAATATCCAACTTTTTGACTGGCAAGCACCCAAAACTCCCCTTTTAAACAATAAATGCTACACAAAATTAAAATGTTTGAACCACCGACTGCTTCGCATAGTTAAGTGACAAGAGGTCGAAAAATAAAGAACTTCTTACCTGAAAATCAAAGTCTTTCAGAAAAAAAACTATTAAAAGAACTATAGCAAACTAAAATTAATTATAATCATTCTATGAATTAAAAGCTGTTAGTCTAAATGAAAATGAGTGGAAACTAAGCACATGAACTTGATCGTCTTGGTACAAACATTAGATGTGCAAGTGTATAATTGGTGCTGCATATAGTCAAGGAATATTCGAGTCGTTTCCAGCTGAAGCTTGCGAAATACCTTTAAGGAAAAATAAGAGGAGAAGGCCGACCAAAAAATAGTCAAAAGCATTAGAAATGCAATAATTGAAAATTTTTTGTGTTATTTTTTTATAATATGATATTTAATTTTATTCTGTGATAACTAATTACTCACAAAATCAAATGACAATTAATACTTTTAATCGACATTTATTTTTGACTAATTAATATTTAATTTTTATTCATTAAGAATATCCTTAGCTATTTTAAAAAAATTTTGAAAAGAATTCTGAATTTAGCAATATTTTACCTTTTTTAGGTTTTTGATTTTATTTACGTGACCAATGGTACAGTTAAGTAACCATATTTTACGTAAAACGGTAATTTTTTGGAATCTTTTTTATTTTTTTTAAAGGTAAACAAAAGTTAATTTTGTCTTCTGTTTAAGGTTGCTAAACAATGAATTTTTTGTAACAAGCTTCAAGAATACAAAGAATTTCCTAAATTAGAATTCTTTTTTTTTTGAAACAAAGCATTAATATTGTAATTAAAATCGATCTCTTTGATAGCTAAATTAAATTCAAGTTTTATAAACATTGAATTGAAGTATTCGTAAATTAAATTCAATGAAGCAAAGAATCTTTCTTGAAAAATTAAGAGCCAAATAATCGCTTTAAATTACATAAACTCAATTTATTATTTAGAATATGAAAATTAATGTAAAAATGTTTAGCCATTTAATTTTATGCAATAAAGACATAAGAAAACTTTGCCTTGAATTTTTTAATTTAATTACTGTTCAAATTTGTTTTCAAAAATATTCAATAATCAAAAAAATTTTTTTTTTTCTTTTATAAGCCATTAACAAAATTTTCTAATTCATTTGGAATTCACGTTTAATACCATTTTCGATCTGTTATCTTTAGAGCAATTAGTTCTGACTTTATAAGAATAGATAAATATTTTTTATTTGTTCATTTATTTTTTTGTACCAAAAAAAATAGTGAATTTTGGATTAATAAAGCATCTCCTTACTGAGGATCTAAACTTGAAGTAAAAAACAAATACCTGTATCAATTGAGTCATAATCTATGTAAAAGATAAAAATGAACCTTTTAAGTTTTCCTTCCAAAGCTTTGGCTAAATAAATAAATTTTTGGAGAAAAAGTTAAGAGGCTCGATCCCAAAGAGGATTAAAATAATTTTATTTTGTGACATTTTGTTTTAAATTGAGAAGAGGTGGCAAATGGACTGCAAAAAACTAAAATTTTTAGCTCCTTAAGAGATTTATATAATGACGACAGTTAGGCGTGAGTTTGATAGACTTAGAAGATTATTGACTAAACAGAAATATTTTATATACTTTTAAGATTACTGGCCAAAATTATTGTAAAAAATATTTTTATATATATATATTACTTGACTAGATTTTTAAAATAATTATATTTAGAGGTGAGCTATTATGTAGTATAGTTAAAAAAAAGAGAATGCAATAATTCTTTCAAAAATTTAGCAAAAAGACCTTACTTTTCTAATAGTTTATTGATATCATTTAAATTTTATGTTTCAAATTTAAAATTTCAAAGCTTGAAAAAAAGAAAAAATAACAAGATGCTAATTTATAAATTGAAAAGAGTAATATTCAAAATTTGGCAAATTAAAGGTTTCGAAAAACTGAACTCTTACTGAATTAGCAAGAGAAGAGATTTTTGGTTAACAATATCAAAAATTATTATAAACTTTTTTTAAGATTTAAAAAGCTTAGTTTCTTATCTATCATAAAACCAAAAATCTAATCTCTTTTATTGCAATTAAATCTCAATTCTTTTTGGATTTTAAGTTCTCTTTTTTTCCAAAGATCAAGCAAAAAGTATTAATTAATAAAAATATAAATTTTATAAAAATTTCAAAATCATTTTTTAAGTGACTAAGAGCAATATCATTAGCAAACATATCGATCTAATGAAAATGTCATTTAAAAAAGAAAAGCTAATCAAAAACTTAAAGCATATTCTAATTTCAGTTTCATTGTTTTTGAACTATTTATTTAAGATTTATTTTAATCAAAAATAAATTCGAAAAAAGACCCAAATAAAAATTGTGAAATTTTTAAGCTTTTATTTTCGTAATAAAAATAAATGTAAACTGTTTTACTCAAAAAAGAATGATAATTAAAAATGCAAAAAAAAATTAATAATTTTCTTCAAATAAAATTTAAATTTTCCACAATTTTCTTTAAATAATAAAATAATGCAATTATTAGTCTTAACTTGGGTAAAAATCAACTGATCCCTCTTTTAAACTATCATAAATTATTCGATCTGAATTATTGGATTTTTTTTATACAGTTTTAATTTTAAATCTTAACAACAAAAATTGGCTATTGCTAATTTTTAAAAAAGTAAATCTGCGATTTTCTTTTATCAAGGATTGGAGTCAATAAAAATAAAAAGGTGCAGATTAAAATTGTTGGCTCATTGATCACTATTGGAAATTTTAGCAATTTTTTTAAAATCATAAAACCTTTGCTGAGAAAAAATTTTGATTTTTATTTACTTTTTTTGCTATTAAGCTATGCAAAAATACATAATTATCCATAACTTATTTGTAAGATGATTGATAGTAAGAGAAAAATTTAAATTTATTCTCTCTGATTGTTCTACCTTAATGATAATAATCGGATTGCAATTTTAATTTGATGAAAAAATGCAAAAAAAAAACAAAATTCCAATTTAATTCAATAAGAAAAAGAAATGATTACAAAATAAGCATAGTATATGTTTGCTCTTATGCTTGATAAACGAGAATCTTTCACGATTTGAATGATACAAACATTCCAAATTGTCCCAAACATGTGAAACTAGTTGAAAAAAAAATTTGTAATTTGAAAAACCATCCAATAAATCGATCCATGTGATTTGAAGCATAAAATATATGCTTGCCAAAACTATATAAAATACTTAGCTTTTTTCCAGAGAATATTCACATTCAAACAATTTTAAATATAAAAATCACTAATCAATCAATTTATCTAAAAAAACTTTGAAAATGTTCACTCGCACTTTGTCCAGTAAGTATTTTACATTTGATTCCTTTAAGAGTCAACTAACCAAATCTCATTTTAGCTAGCTCAACTGATTCATCAGCTTCAGGTAGGAAAATAAAAATTAAAAAAAATTAAAATTGTTATTAATTGAACAACATTATTGAATAGCTTACGTCATCAGACGTCCATTGGTCAACTGCCGTTCAGGTCCAGTAATCAGAGCTTCACAAGCTCCAGTAAGAGTAAATCCATGCTGTCCACCACCACCACCAAGACCATGCTGTCCACCTCCAAGACCATGTTGTCCACCACCAAGACCATGCTGTCCACCACCAAGACCATGTTGTCCACCACCACCACCATGCTGTCCACCACCAAAACCAGATTGTGGTTGCCCACCAAAATCTTCAAGAACTCAAGGTTCAAACAGTGTTCATATCAGAATCACTCCAGCTTCAGCTGCCAAATTGAGCCAAGTTAACTCCAGCTCACAAAAAGTCTCATCAGTGCCATCAAGAACCATCAAACAGGCTTCGACTAAATTGACAGCTCCAGCTCCATCGGCTCCAAAATCCACAGCAAAATCCACTGCAAAATCTGCTGCTCCAACTTCATCTGGTCCATCGTTGACTGTTCGTGAACAGCAGTTATTGGCTCAAAAACAAGCTTTGGAACAAGCACAACAAGCTCTGCAACAACAGGCTCAACAAGTTGCCACTCAAGCTCAAGCTGTACAACAACAAGCTGCCCAATTGCAAACATATCAGCAGCAATTGGTGGCTGCACAACAACAACAACAGCCATCAGCACAACAACAACCAGCAGCACAACAACAGCAGCCACAAGCTCAATATGATCCACAACAATACGCTGCATACCAACAGCAATTAGCCGCTCAGCAACAACAACAACAACCACAACAGCAGCCACAATACACTGCCAATCAAGCTCAGCAATACGCTGCCCAGCCACAACAGCAACCACAATACACTGCCAGTCAAGCTCAGCAATACGCTGCTCAACAACAACAGCAACCACAATACACTGCCAGTCAAGCTCAGCAATTCGCTGCTCAACAACAACAACAACAGCCACAACCACAATACGCTGCCCAGCCACAACAGCAACCACAATACACTGCCAGCCAAGCTCAGCAATACGCTGCTCAACAACCCCAACAGCCACAGCAGCCACAACAACCACAACAACCACAACAACCACAATTCCCAGGATTCGATAACTTTGCTCAATCTGCATCGCAGGCAATTCAACAAGCAGCACCACAAGGTCAAAACAGTTTTACACCAGCGCAAGCTCAACAGCAACCACAATTTAATGGTTCAAATTTCCAAACTGGAGACCAAAGCTTTGATAAATTGGCCCAAGAAGCTATTCAAAAATATCAATTTGAACAGCAAATAAAGGAGCAAATGAACCAACAAATGAGCCAAGTTCAAGGTAACTTGCCACAACAGGCTCCACAGCAATTTCAACAATAAGTTATTATTAATTAATTTCTTAAAATATGATTATCGGCAAAAAATGTCTTAAAAATTCGAAAATATAGTATTTTAAACAAATAAATAGTTTTTAAGTTAAAAAAAATTTTTTATTCAAATAGAATTAATATTCTAAATTAATCATTTATATGAATAATAGATTCATAATTAATAAAATTATTAAAAAATAAATTTTTTTAATAAAAAAAGGCTCAATGGCTAGATAAAAAAAAATTAAGCAAAAGAAATTTTTAACAAGATTTTAAACAAATTAGCTCAAGTAGAATCTATTGATAACCTATAAATTTTTATGCTAAATTTTCAGATTGAATGCTGTAAAGAATTGAATTTTGGGAACATTTATTCACAAATGAATTTAAAGTTTTAATAGGAAGATTTTTCAAAACTAAAATATCAATTTTGGTAGCAAATGGCAACTCAAACCTATTCTTGCTACAGTCAACTCTCGTTAATCCGATCCATTTGGTTCTACAATTTAATGTCAGAAACTTGATAATCTGGAATTAAGAAAAAATTAAAAAATGTCTGATTTAAGAAAATTATAGAATTGATTTATTTATGTTACTTTTTTTTCAATGCAATAAACCAAAAATAAATTTAAAAAAAAATTTAATTTTTAAAATTTGTTCTAAAAAAATTGATCATTATTCTTTAAGTTAAATAAATATCTCTTTTATGCTTTCTTTAAAAACAAATTTTTTTAATGATTACTCCATGATCTTATAGTCAATCTGTGTGAATTTTTCTAAATTGATAACCAAAAGCCCCATCAGTATCGGTTTATTTATAACAAGGCTTTCTCGAATTAATTTAAGTCATGGCTTGTTGGAAAAATTTTCTTTTCGATCCGATAAAATTTCATATTTATTATTTCCTTATTTCCTTAAAATCTTTACTAATCCAATGCGGTAAGGTTAGCACAAAAATGAAGTAAGTCTTTATTTCTGACATATTTTTTATTCGACCTAAGATAATTAATTCTTATAAGTCGAAGATATAAAAAGGTAAGTTCAAGACAAAAATGGGTCATTTTTTGATCCGGTTTTAGAAGGGTAAGGGTTAATCAAATCCCAAAAGTTTTGTAATGTTTTAAACAATTTGAAATTAATTTTATTCTAGCTTTTTTTAGGTACAGTACTGCTATGATAAACTGTTTTTACGTAATTTTACGTGAAATTACGAGAAATTACGTAAATTTACGTAATTTTAGGTAAAAATACCAAAGTAAAAAAAAAGTAAATTTACCGGATTTTACGTAATTTCACGTGAAATTACCGGAAATTACGTAAATTTTTGTAAAAAGTGATAAAAAATACTATTTTTTTTGAGAATTTTGTCATTTTTTGACTTTTTTTAAATTTTTCAACCCTAACCCTGACAGTTCTTTCTTTTCACCAGGAACCATAAGAAAAGCCAAGAGAACTTATAGTAGTTCCAGTGAAAGCGAAGCTACTGAAACCATAGGCATTCTTATATTTAAGTTTAAAATAATATCATATTTAAAAAATCTAAAAATACATAATAAAGTCAATAATAAGCCATTTACAAATCGTCTTAGAAGTGAAATAGTGAAGAGATCTGTAAATGACAAAGGCCAGACTCTAGGATATTATGAAAAAAAATTTCCTAATGAAATGGAGGTAATAAAAAGTAAGTATTTTAATAAAAAAAAACAACTTTAATTTTTAAATGTTTTTACTAAAGAAGATTTGTTGAAGCTGGTGCCAAAAAATTCAAATTTCAAAGAATCATGAAAAAAAAGCTGCCGACAGCTTTAAAAATGATAAAAATAAAAGAAAATAAAATTCCGTAAAAAATTTGTACAAAATTTACTTTTTTTTACTAAAAATTACCACTATTAAATAAAATTTCACGTAAAATTACGTGAAAAACAGTTTATCATAGCTGTAATTTAAATACTGTAATTTAAATTTTTGAAATTTGTAGTACTAGTGGATCCTATCTACAAGGTGTTAGATTGACCTTGATTTAAAATTATGACTTTAGGACAAGTCTGTCTAAAACTAAATATTTAGATTAGAATTCAAAGATTTACCGTTAAAAAAGTAAGGATTTGTTTTAATTCTTTATTTTTTGTTAAAAGTAAATGATTAAAAATTAAAATAATCGGATTAAAGCATCATTGTATAAAATTATAATCTTAATCGAATAAAATATGTTCCATAAAAGGTTCATAAAAGCATAAAAATAATGAAATTTTTTGTTTTCAATTTAATCAGTTAAAATTTAAAAAAAATCTAAATTTTAAATTTAGAAATTTTTTCACTATTGATCAGTGTTAACACTCAAAAATTTGTTTATTGATAGTAATTTTGCTGAGGTGTTTGAAAATTCATTGATGATTCCATTTGGGCTACATTTGGAGGCTGCTGATATTGATTGGAAAAATTTGCCTGATTAAACTGGCTTGTATCCTGGTTATAATTCTGATTTGAAGCATAAGGTTGAGCTAATGATTGTTGTTGACCGTAGAATTGATCAGCAGCTTGAGGAACTTGAGGAACTACGGCTTGACTGCTACCATATTGCTGACCAAAGGGTTGCTGAGTTGTAAATTTATTTGGAACTTGTCGTATTTCCGGTTGTACAAATTTTTGTGTCAAAGACTGCTGAGCATTGTTTGGATAAAACTGCTGCCCTTGATATGCTCCTGGGTTTGCTTGCAATCCACCACCACTATTCCAAACTTGATTCGTTTGATCTTGAACTGCATTAGCCCAATATGATTGACTTGGTAAATTTAATTTTCTTTCGAATTCTGTTTGAGACTGTGGTTCATAGACTGTATTGGATACTTCGCGAACCGTTCTATTTCTGGTCTCTGGTGGAACCTGAGCAATAGTTCTAGTGCTTGGTTGAACAGCACCGCTTCCATTTTGATAATTACTGGGTGCTTGTGGTCGAGCAGTGGCTATTGGAACGGATCTATGCACTGTGGCCTTTGTCACGCGCTCTTGTGGTTGGCTAGCTTGAGATCTGTACACTGATGATACAGAGCTCGGTCTGGATGATTCTGAGCTCAAAGTCCTAATCGGTTCTGATGAATATCTGCGTCTGCATCTTAAAAGTGTTATCGACTTCAATAACTCATTTCTACGCTGTTCCAAATCACGGATTTCGCTTCTTCTCAATTCTAGTTCTTTCAACTCAAGTTTTCTCAGCTGAATTCTTAAAAGTTCTTCATTGTAGGATTTTCCATTGGGAAGAATATCTTCCTCTTCATCGTTTGGCTCCCCTTCTTCGCCTTGTTCATATTCTTGATCTTCTTCGTTAAATTCACCCTCTTCTTGTTGTTGCTGATACTCTTGCTGGTCCTGATCATGTTGTCCCTCGTACTCTTGCTGCTCTTGTTGCTGCTGCTCATACTGCAATTGGTGTTGTTGCTCCAAGATTTGTTGTTCTTGTGACTGTTGAGGTTCCTGTTGATCAACTAAGCTTTGCAGTTGGCGCTGACTTTTTTGAGATTTGCCAGTAGAAGATTTTAAAGAAGATTTAGCTCTACTTAATTTAGAGCTGTGATGACTTTCAGTTTCAGCCTTTTTTTTTTCAACTGGTCTGACAACATTTACATTAATGTAAGTTTGTCCATCAACTTTATTTTTTTAGAAAAATTAATTTGAAAAAATATTTTTTTTTTAATTACTCACCTTTGTTGTACTCGTAGTTAACTAATTAAGTGAAATAATCAAAAATTTATTAAAAAGAATATAAAAAGATGCTTAAAAATGTGTTACTTGATTCTACGTATTCTCTGGGCATGTTGGTCTTTTAGGCTTAAAAAATAAAATTTTTAATTTTATTGATTGTATTTTATTTTTGTCCATAAATGGTTTATTTATATTGGCAAACTTGTACAACTACTATTGCAAAAATATTTATTAAAAATTAGCTATCTCGTGGTTCAATAACTTTGCCAGTATATAATTAAACAGATATAAAATATTTTCTAAAATCGTAAATTAAAATAAACAATTTGTAGAAAAAATTCTTTGTAGCTTCTTAAGCATCTTATTTCGTCATTTGTTGTATTTGTATTTCGTCACATTGGAATTTTTTAAATATTAGCAAATACCATGAGTTTAGTTTCTTTTGGCAAAATGGTAAGAAATTTTAGTTTATAATTCTGCAAACCATCAATCAAACAATCGTACCATTGTTGCCTTGCTTGCCAACTTATTAATGCTACCGCCTAGTTTGTAAATTTAGCAAATTATCAATAAGAACTTATAAACAAAATTCATTTGGTTCTTTATTTATTTTAAGATTTTATTTTTTCACTTTTTAACACTAATGGATCACATTGGGAGTCCATTTAGAACCAAAATCATTTTTTATTTTATTTTTAAATCTTAACGAGGAGTCCTTCTTTTATTTATTCTTTTTTCTTCGTAAAAAAAAATAAAAATTACTTCATTTAATACAAATATTATGACGACGGACTTTTTTTCCTTTTTTTCTGTTTACCATTTTTGATGCTATTTATCCAAAACTCCTTTAAGCCCTAAGCCCATTACCAGATAAATATAATAGTCTGGTTTTTCAATCAATAATTCAAATTGTAAATCAAAAATCCACTTATAGATTTAAAAAATATAATTTGGATATTATTTGACCATATTTGACTACGCCGAGGTTAGTCTCTGGCTCGTAGAAAATTTTAGATGTATCTTTTGTTGTTCTTCACAGTAAGTGACCTACTCAACCCAATTACCGATCTCTAAGTTTTTCTTTCGCTGACTTTTATTGCACTATTCTGTATATTTAATAAAATATAAATATAAATTTTTAAATTTTTGGAAAATTAAATTATTTCTCAATTGAATGTCTTATAAATTAAAATTTGAAATACTATCAATTGAGGCAACTTGAATTAATTTTTGATTGAAATTAAAATAGTTTAAAATTAGTCTAAAATCTTTTATTCAAATCTAAAATTAAAGTTTAGACATTTAATTAACAATTATAAATAAAAAACGAAAAAATTAAAATAAAATAAATAGCAAAAACATCATCATCGATTTGGTGATCAGTTTTATTCACAAAACCAGCATCATCAAAATCATCACATTTTGAACAAGACCCAAATTTAAAATCAATATTAATACCAGAGTTGTTAATATTGATTAAATTTAAGTCCAAGTTCGGACTTAAATTTGGGCATTTGGGAATTTTAGACAACTTTGATTAATACAAAGAATAAATTGAGGCTTCTAAAAATATGACATAATAGCCGAAGATTAAATCAATAAGATATAATTTTTTCATGGTAAAAATTATGAGAAATTGCTTTTATTTTAAAATTGAATAAATTTTATGCTAAGTTGGTTAAATTAATTCATAATGTAGTAAAAAAAATTTTAAAATTTACAAAAAATATTTGAAACAAAATGATATTTAATAGCTTTAAAATTATTAAATTTTTCTTAATCAATATGCATTTATTTGTAAAAATGTGTAGTATTTTCTAAGGGGGAGGAATGCTGTATAGTTAAATGATCAGACTTTGAGAACAACTTATTTTTGAACAGCACTCTGTAAGTATTGTTTTGTCCAAACTTATTTAAAATAAAGTGTTTTACCTAAATATGATCATCTGTGGTCAATTTTGGAGAGGTATCATTTCTTAGTTTTGGTAAAGAGATTTAAACCGATTATTTATTTTATTTTTAACTTTTAAAGATTTATTAGAAAATTTTCTAAATCACTAAGAAATTAAAGAATCATGATTAGAAAAGACTGCCGAAATTGTTGCTTCCAAAGTTGAAGCTTCCCTCAACAGATTGTGGCAATTGATTGTTATTGCTGAATGAATTCAAATCAAAATTTCCGAACGACTGGTTGTTTCCAAAGTTGTTTTGTGAAAATTGAGCAGAAAAGTCAGCTTGGGCTGGTGCAGCAGACTGAGCTGGAGCTTGATTTAACAATTTTTTCAAGTGACATGGGCAATCAGGTGGTGGTACGGCACCAGAAGCAGGAACGGCTGGAGCGGCAGCAGCAAATGATAGAGCTGGCTGTTGAGCATTAAAACTAGAGCCGAATTGTCCACCAGATTGATCATTGAAATTTTTGAATAAACCCGAAGAAGTTGGCAAATTGAATTGTTTTTCTAAAGAAGAAGATGTTGGTAGTTGAAAATTGTCTGGTTGAGCTGGAGCAATTGAGGCAGCAGGAGCAGCTGGACTAGCATTAGTTTGTTGCTGAGCATTCAATAACGATGAACCAAATTTGCCAGCTACATGGTCGTCAAAACTTTTTATAAATGTTGAAGCAGTTGGAAAATTCAATTGTCTTTGTAAAGTGGATGCGGTTGGCAATTGAGCTTTTGAAGAAGTTGGTAATTGAGCTCTACTGGTAAAAGCTGGAGCAGCAGAAGCCGCTGGTGCGGCAGGAGCAGCTGCAGCAGCATTTAATGAAAGAGCGGGTTCCTGGACATTCAAAGAAGAACCAAATTTGCCAGCTACATGGTCGTCAAAACTTTTTATAAATGTTGAAGCAGTTGGAAAATTCAATTGTCTTTGTAAAGTGGATGCGGTTGGCAATTGAGCCTTGGAAGAAGTTGGAGGTTGGATAGCTGACATATTTAATTGATTATTTTTCTTATCACGTTTGAAATTAATTTAATGCTTCTTTACTGGCTTTAAATATTCAAATAAATTGATGCTTCATCAATTTTTTTTTATATCTACATTTAATTAATTTTCCACTTAAATGTCTAGAATTTTTATTATTCAAAAATTTGCAAAGAATGAATAAATTGTTCAATTTAGTGAATAGTTTCAATTTCCAATTAATTGAGTATGTTAAAAAAAAACATCTTTATTCAATAGATCAATAATTTTATTTGTTAGTGAAAGTTGAGAAGCAAGTTATCGTTTTTTGGCTAATTCACTAATTTAAATTAAAATATCTAGATTTAGAAAAAAAGAATTCGGGGTTTTAATGTGTAGGAAATTAAAAAAAAAATTGTTAGTTATTCAAAAAAAAAAGGATCACTATTCAAAAGACGCATGTGATCTTTTTATTTTATAAATTCACTCAGGCTTAAAATTTTAAATTTCGGATATCAGGAAAATTTTTAAAGCAAAATCGAATATTAAATTTGAACCTTTACGTGAAGGAAAAAAATAGTATTTTTAATAATTGATTATCTTCATTAAATCGGCTAATATTTTTATTAAATTAAGTCCTAACAAATTTAATAAATTTAATAAAAAATAAACAAATTTTTTCAGCCAGAAATAATTTATTAAATCAAACAAAACATAATTAAAATAAACAAAATAAATTTTTACACAAAAAAAAGATAAGCCGAGATTTTTGTTGTTAAAATTAACAAAAAAAAATTTAATTAATTAATAAAAAAATGAAATTTGTATAAAATCATTTTTTTGGTGTGCAACCGTTCGGACAATAATAAGCTTTTTTCTTTTTCATTAAGGCGTTGCATTTTACATATAATTTATTAGAAGTTACAGTATTTTCTGAAAATTTCGCTTTTTTTGAAGAGTTTTTAACTCCATTTCACTTGATTCATCATCAGATTCCTGTATTACATTTTCAGTCAATTGGACACAATCAGCCGATTGTTTCTGTAAGGAAAGTCTATTTTTTTTTAGGTCCCTTTTTTGGTTTCTTGTTCAATGAAATATCCATTGAAAAATTGCTAAAATTTACCTTTTTTAAAAAAAATTTAATATTAGCAAATAAAAGAAAAATTTACAAGAAATAATTATTTAATCTATATGAGCAAGCCATCATGTGACAACAATATAAATTTTTTAACTCAAACCAGCAAGTACCTACCTGTGATTAGATCCCATTTTTACGAAAAATTACGTAAAATACCGTAAATTAACCAAATTTTACTGAATTTCATGTAAATTAACGTAAAATCCGAAAAGCGAAAAAGAGGTTTTTTACGAAAATTTAGGAAATTATTAGTATATTACGATAATTTTAGTAAAACTCAAAACCGCCAAAAATTTTTGAAAAATTGTCTGTTTGAAAATTTAAAACTTTTTTTTTTAAACTATTTTTAAAATAACCATCTCTAACCAAAAATTACGTTAATTAGAGTGATTTTTTTAAGGAATTGGTAAAAAGTAAAATTTAAAATTTATTTTATATATTTTGCCCTTTTTTTCCCTTTAAATACCGTTTAAATTCTACTCTTCTTATTCTATCTTTTATTTCTTCAAGATTTTCGAATTCGATTGGGATTTCGTAAACGAGTTTTCTTTTATTTGAATTGTCTCGCAAAATTTGCTTGAAAGGAAATTATTCAGCGTCGTTTAGCGTTTGATCCTCTGGGTTGAGCAAAACACTTTCATTGGATTTAGTTTAGTCGATTTTTTTTTAAATAATCGATTCAATTAGATATAAGTTTAGTTTAGTTGAGTTTTTAGTTTAATAAGTTATAAGCCAGATATGTAAAATTTTTATAGCTTCTACTATAAATTAGGTGTCAATTCTAAATAAAATTAATTAATAGAATATACAATTAATTTTCAAAAAATAAAAATTTTTTGTTTTTTCGATTAAGTTTATTTTTAGCCTTATTTGTTTTAAAAAATATTAAATTTTTTGGTTAAAATATTCAAGGCTTTTTTCTTCTTTTTCCAAGTAATCAAATACCTCTTTAACTATTGATTTTTTACTTAGTTCTTTTGTTTGCTTGGAATTTTCTTCCATTTATCTTGGGACACCTAGTGTTAGGTTATTGTTTAAAACTCTTTTGATGAAGGCCAAGTTCTCATTCAATAATTTATTTTGCATCTTTTCTAGCCCTAGCGCATGAAACAGACTCGTCGAACGAGAAGTTTTTTTGAGATTAAGCTTTTTTTTATGATTGTCGCCTCAGTTGTTTGCATTTTTTTTTGTTGTTTTGTAAGGAGGTAATTTTCGAAACCATATGTTAATGTTAGTCTTACAAACAATTTGAAGAGGTGTTTTTTAATTTTAGTTGTCAGATAATTATTGTCAGTTTGTAAGTTTCTTAAGCTAGAGAATGATCTAAATGCCGGTTTTATCCTTGATTCAACTTGATCTTTGTTGTTGTTATTTCTGTTTAAAAATCTCCAAGATATCTTAATTTATTAACATACTCTATTTCTTGTTTTAATATTCTTGGTTTATGATCGCCCAGTTTCATTTTATCACCAAATACAATAAACTGTGTCTTTTCCGGATTAAATTTTATTTCTTGTTGTATTCCATATTTTTCGCAAATATTGAGTGCTTCTTGAAGTTCCTTCAGACTCGTTATAAATATTAAAATATCATCTGCTTACATTACCACCTAAATAAAATACTCATGTATTCTTGTTCCAAGGTTTTTTCGCTCTAGTTCTCTAATAAGGTCCTCTAAATATATTGAGAAAAGATTTGGTGATAATGTTCCTCCTTGCTTTACACCAATCGTTGTCTTAAATAAATTACTTATTTCGCTTTTTTTAAACACTAACGCAATTGAATTCGAGGAGTAGTTTCTGAGACTTCTCCAAATTTGAGAGTGCACTTTGTCCATAAGTTTTCTGAATAGAATGTCTCGATTTACTTTGTCGAATGCTTTACGAGCATCAATGACGCATCCATATATTCTCTTTTTTTTCTTGTTGTATTTATCAATTGTTTCTTTTACTGTGAATATAGCATGTGAACACGAACTGTTTTTCTTAAAAACTAGTTGTTCATTTGGGTCAACATGATTTTTCATTATTTTCTCTTAAATGTTTGAAATGACATTTGATATATCTTCGTCCTTGATAATTGGCATAATTTTTCCTATATTGAAAAATTTGGGGACTTGTCCAAATTGAATTATTTTTTCTATTATTGACTTGATAATTGTAACTAGAGTATCACATCTTCCATACTTGTACATCTCATTTGTTACATCATTAAAACCAACACTTTTACCATTTTTTAAATTTTGCAATATATTTTTAATATCTTCTTCTGGTATAACGTATAGGTCTTTATTATCCTTTAAATTTTTTTCGTAGTCAAGAACCTCACGTTTAGTCATGTAAAGATATTCTTTATGTTGTTGATTTTCTTTGATTATCTTATTATTGAAGAGTTTTTTAAAGCTTGCTTCCCAAATATCACATGATAATCCTATCTAATACTTTTTTTAGGGTATTTTTGTACTAACTCCCAAAAATTGTTCTAATCTTTGTATGAAAGATTTAACATCCATGCTTTTTCATCATTTTTCGTTTTTATCTTTTTTTTTACACTCCGGAATCGTTTTTTTTAAACATCTTATAGTTGAAATTCGAGTTTTGGTCTTCAAAATGACTATTTTTGTGACGATTCAGAAAATAGCACATTTAGGTGAAGTTTTTTTATTTCTTTCTCCACCATGAGTTTCTTTTAAATGTTTTAATTTTTAGATTGATGTTTTTAAAAGTTTTTCTTGCCGTGTTTAACATCTCGCTGTCTACATTATTGAGTAATTCTGTTTGTAGCATTTCCGAGTTGCTCTCGTTAACAGATTTTAGCTAATCAGTTCTATGAGCCTCTTCTCTAAGAAAGTTTAATATTTGATTTGCACGTTTATATTGTTCCAATTTAATTTCGGTATTGTATCTTTTGTTTTATCTTTATTTGGCTCGATCTTTTTTTTAAAAAGTTTTAAGATACATGTAGTATTGTGCAGATCGGTAGGTGGTCACTAAATTTCAAGTAGCAGGGTTTCGATATTGTGACATCATCTATTTTCATCTTCCTAGATTTTTTTGCTAAGACGTTATTAATCCAGGATTTGTTTTTTACATTTATTTTCCATTGCAAATCGAAAATATGCTTTTGTTTTTAGCTCAAACTCTTTAAGTACTGTTTCATTTTCATAATGCCAGGTTTCACATAAGAAGATTATATCATTTGAGTTTGGTAATTCATAAATATTTAAGTAGTTTGTAATTACATTTTTACAGTTAAAATTCACTATTCTGATCTCTCTTTCACCATTTTCTTGTCATTCGTTGTTTGTTCTGTTCTTTTCATCTTGTCGACAATCTTCATTTTCACTCGGTTCGTTATCGTCTTTTTCTTTCACCTGATTATTCTGTTTTACATGATCTAAGTTCTTTTTATTGAAATATGATCTGTTAAATCGAATATAATGTCTAGCATTTTTTTTTTGTTTGTAAAAAATCTAAAAAGACAATAACTATCGGAAAAAACTGGGGGACTAAATGATGATCCAAATTGATGCGTCTTAGAGAAATTCTACTTGAACTACAAGCAGGATATCTTTTATTTAAAAAAAAAATTATGCGGCTATGCATAATTTTTTTTTCCAAAGCAAAAAAATTTTAAAAAATTTTTAATAATCATTTTCCCAAAATAATGTAATTTTACAAAACATTTTTAATCTAAAATTTTGTTAAATTAATTTTTAATTTTTATTTCAAATAAAAAAACATCCGTGTTTTATTCAAAAACTGAAACTCCGTGTTTTAGTAAAGAATACCCTTAGAATGAAAATTAATACGAAACTATTTCTCATCTTCCCAATTTTTGCTTGCTAGTTTTTTGTAACGAATATAATTATTGTTTTTATTTACATTAATAAGTTAGCACAAAAAAAAAGACTGCTCAATTCAAAAATTGTCAAGCTTAGCAAGTCTTCTCGAGAACAATTTCGAAGACATTATCAATGAAGCAGAAAATTTGGCACAATATCGTTCCATAGAAAAAATTTTAATTGAAAAAAAACCCTAATTTTGAAAAAAATTAAAAAATTTATATAAAAGGCTTTGAAAAAGAATTAAATAAAAAAAAAGATTATTGTAAGAGTGATTAATCGAAAGTTGTTTTAACAGACCAATTTAAAAAAAGTGCAGAAGCTGTTGAAAATTTAAACCAAAGAATTTTCATGATTGTTCCATTACAACTAAAACAGACTTAATTGAAGCTTACAAGTGGAATTTACTCAACAAAACAACTTAAACTGTGCTACTGACAAGTTCTACTATTTTTATATTGATAAAAGCGAAATTACAAAACAAAATTTACGTCTTTTCAACTTTCATTTTTTTAGCTTATTTACTCTATTTTGATTCTTTTTTTTATCTAATTTTATTAACTTTAATTTTATTTTTTTTTTATTTTTTTTTTTATTTTTTTTTTATTTTTTTTTTATTTTTTTTTTAACTTATTCTAAAGGAGCTTTAGCTCGGTACAGAAAACAAATAAATTAATAAATAATAAAATGTAAAATTTATAATCAAAATCTTAGCTCACAAGATTGGCAATATTCCGATAGTATAATAATTTAATATCTTTAGTTTAATACGAGTCAAAAACGCTGAAAATAATTGGTGTTGATTAACTGCTCTTGCTTGCACTGGTTAAAGCATTAAAATTGTCACCATGTGATTTCAACTGCTTCTCATAAGAGTAGATGTAGCTTTGATTCAGACAGAAAGGATATTTTCAATCAAATTGAAAAAAAAATATCGACCAAAAACGACAATGGGTTGCCTCTAATTACAGACAAAAGAAACTTTAATCAAAGAAAAGACGATATGGGCCTGTCCTATTAAATTTTTTTTATTAAAAAGGTTTTTCTATTAAATATGTTTTTTTTAATTTGGTGTTAATTTTTTTAGAATACTACCGTATTTCCTCGAATAGAAGAAAGTTCGGTCATTAAAGGATTTCTTCTATTCGAAAATTTTTCACTCCCAAAATGTGACTCAATTACAAGAAATTAATAGCTATTTTTTTCTTCTATTAAAAACTAGAAAAATGCATGTTTTACATGAGAGGTGATTCATAAATTTTCTTTTAAACAAGACACATATTCTCTAGAAAAATAACTCAAATAAAGGAAAATTTTTGACTCAAATACAAGCAAGTTTCTTCTATTTGAGGAAATTTATTTAAAATATGGGCTATCACAAATAAATATTTTTAGAATTATTTGACTCAGTTGCTTGCGTGAATCACTGTTTTTTAATTTCATTACATCTGCGCTCCGAACAACATACCATTTTTTCCTGGTTAAATTTAATCGAGCCCTTTTGACCAAATCTCTCAGTCACATCCACCAATTTTCGCGCCTTTTTCACTATTGCTGATCAACAGAATATCATCAGCCTTCATAAGGATGTCAACGCTTACTTCCCTTTTAATTACACCTGATTAGATTCTTTCGATTTCATTAAAGAGGTACTCTATATGGCAAGACTTTAAACCAAGGCAAATGTAAGGTTTACCTTACATATCTAGCTGACAGCGATAGCTTTGCGACAGACTGCTACAGAAACCTGAGCTAATCCACGATCATGTTCTATAAAAGTCAAAGTAAAACTATGGTCACAGGAATAAAAGCAAAGCTCGATTATTTTACGCAGACTTCATTACTAAACCAAGAAAAAGTATCAAACGACAATGTGGACGTTTGTAGACCTAGGTTGTTCACAATGATGATGATTTTTTTAAGAAAAGTAGTGGTTTGATTCACTCACTTAATCAAACTTAAATTTTTCAGATTTAATATTTCACAAAGGGAATGCTTTTTTACATTTTTTAATGTTTTATTATAAATTTATGCATAAAAGTTTATTTATCTTTTGAACATGTATTTACAAATGAAATTTAAGTTTTTGTTATTTTTTTGAAACTCAATTTAAGTTAAATATTAAATAAATTAACATAAAGTAATCAGAAGTAATCAGATTCAAAAATTTCTTAAGCATCTGATTTATTTAGGTAAAATAATTTTTCAAGTCATTTAATTTTTATTTGATTCAAAAATTGTTTATTTTGGCGAATAAATTATTAACAAAATTCCACTTTAAATTATAGCATAATTTATTTTTGAAAAAATTTTTGATAATTTTTAAAATATGAGAGAGTTAGCGACTTTAAGTGAGATATATCTTTATCCGGTTAAGTCGTTGTCCGGCATCAAACTGGAAAAAGCATTGACTACAAAATACGGTCTTGCTCATCCGGAAAATAGCCTGGTTGTAGATAGGTGAAAGATTATTTTCAAAATATTTACAAAAATTTGAAATTAATTATTAGAAAATGGATGATAGTTGATTCTAATGGTTCATTTCGTACCCAAAGACAGATACCAAAGATGGCTCTTATAAATCCTAGTGTAGAGGGCGATTTCTTAGTATTCAATGCTCCAAACCAAAATCCTTTAAAGATTCCAATTGAGAATCGGAACAAGAATACAATTAACTGCAGGTTTTCATCTTGATATTTTTTCATCGCGAGATAAAAAATTCAGGATTTTTTT
Organism: Brachionus manjavacas; assembly: GCA_019054805.1. Lineage (NCBI taxonomy): Eukaryota > Metazoa > Rotifera > Eurotatoria > Ploima > Brachionidae > Brachionus > Brachionus manjavacas. The sequence goes on along the minus strand of JAHQIY010000003.1, from coordinate 5,440,200 downwards.
TAAGACTTTGGAAATGCAGAGTAGACGGTTGTGCTTACGGAGGCGAAGTTAGTTCATGGCTTAGCAATTTTCTAGAGATTGATGGTTTAGATTTGATTGTTTTTGATGAAAAATCAACCCCAGTAAAATGTCAAGATTTAGAAAATAGTACTGCAACTAGAGAAAGTGATGTCGTAATTTATCAGGACTTTAGTCCTTTTATGCTAATTGGCGAGAATTCTCTTGATGAATTGAACAAAAGATTAGAAAATAAAGTGACAATGAAGCGGTTTAGACCAAATTTTATTTCAAAAAATAATTCAGCCTTTTCAGAAGTTATTTCAAGAATTTTTTTTCTAATTTTGAAAAAAAAATATATTTAAATTTAGGATGATTGGAACAAATTTAAAATTGGAGAATCAGAATTTTGTTGCATTAAACATTGCACTAGGTAATTAAATAATTTTTTGATTTTTTGTCACATTTAATATTTAGATGTCTGCTTACAACGGTCGATCAAAATAAAGGAGAAAGAGATAAAAATCAAGAACCTCTTAAAACTTTAAGAGAGTAATTTATCCTTTGAAGTCTGTTATTTAACCTTTAAATTGTTTTCTTGATTCAAAAAGATTTAGATTAAATAAAGAAGTCTATGGAACAAGTCCTATGTTTGGCATCAATATGGGAATAGATAATCCGGGAAAGATGATTAAAGTTGGAGATAAAATCACTCAAGACTAATTAAAATTTTTTTTCAAATATAAATGCTTTTAAAATGCATTGCCATTTAAAATAAAATCAACCTATTTGAAAACTAATCTTTTGAAAGATCATTCTTTCGATAAAATAAAATAAAATAAAAAGAAATTTTTATATCGATCTTACATAATAATTAAATATTTTATTTTATTGAATTTAAAGATAAAGGCTTATTTTTTCAAATCTAGAAAAATCCATAGCCAAAAGAAGAGCCAAATTGGTTTCCTAGAGAATACGACGGAAATGCATTGAACAATGAACTTGATGAACTTGAAAAATCAAATGTATTCAAGTTTTGGTCATAATTCAATGGAAACCCAAAAAAGCCTGTTTGGAATGAAAACTCATTCAAATTGTCCAAGTTGAATTCATTATTTATTTCTTCCTTTTTCTCGCCACCTTCTGCAGATTTATTCAGTCGACATGGACAATCGAGTGGTGGTTCAACAGCATTTTCTTCTGGTTTCTCTTCTTTGGATTGGGAAGGCTCTGCCTCTGGTTTAATTGAAACAGCCGGATTGTTCGAAAACAAATCTTTGTACGATCTCATGTAAGTAGAAAGTGACATTGGTTCTTTGATAGAATGCTCTGCTTGCACTTGAGCGGCTAATGTAGAAAAAGTCTTTTGGTCTGTCATTATTTGTTGATTTTGGTGAATATTTTGTTTCACCAAAAGCCTCTCAGCTATTTATAAATGGTTGGATGCATCATTTATTCAAAAAGATACACAGATTTGAATCTTCACATTTTTTTCAAGAAATAATTCTTCTTACATTTCAATGTTTACATTTTTACATCTAAAGAATAGTGATCTATAAACAATTCTAACAGATGATCGAAAGAAGTATTTTAATAGAATCAATCAATTGTTTGTTGCTTGAAAATGTTGTGTAAATTGTGTGATGTATCTTTTTTGATTAAAAATTGGCATTCTAATCATGTTCAAATAATGATTTTATTTAACCAAAGTTTTATCAAGCAAAAATGCAGGTTTTATTTTGAGTAATTTGATTGACTTATTTTGGATAATTACAAAGAGTTTAGTCCAAAATTATTCATTAATTCAAAAGGACTACTAATTAAACGTCCAGTAATTTTTATTACATGAAAGTAAATTTTATTCATTTATTCAATAATTTAAAATTTTTTTTTTTTTGTAAAAAAATGAAAAAATTTCATTAAGAAAATACAATTTTTAAAGTAAGAAAAAAAATAATTTCAATAAAAATTCCAAAAAATTTAAAACTTAAAACCATATTTTCGGATTGTAGCATTTAAGTACAACAAAATATCAATCCTTTAAAAGTGCTTTTGTTGCCTTTTTTGGTCTTCCTCTTTTTCCTTTTTTTTCCAGTTGGAACATCTTTTTCAACTGGAAGAGATTTATTGTATTTTAAGCGAATTAATATTCCGGGCACATATTTGCAAATAAAATATTTGATAAACGATGAACCGTTGCAGATACTATCGTTGCAGATCATTTTTTGCTAAAATGAACTAAACAATTTTTAATTATTTTATAAAATGCAATTATTCAAAGAATTAGCACATAGGTCAAATCTAAAAGGTAAACACTGCAATATCAGAATGAACATTGCAGAGCGCATACCATCTAAATTATTCAAATTTAATTGAGTTATTTTTTTCAAGAGTTTACCTTTTGAATTTTGTAGATTTGACAAAGTATGTTAAATTCAAAAATATATCTATACATTAATTATAATAAGAAAAAAAAAATTATTTCGTAATTTAACTTTAATTTGATCATTTTGAGCATCAAAATTGAATAAAAACTTCAAAATGATACACTATCTTTCCATTTGGCTTTATCATATGGCATACACACCATCAAAAAAAATTAATTAAAATTAAGAATAATTTTTTTTGCGTTTTTGCTGTTCCTAAATTAGTGTTTTTTTCCCAGAATTTTTTTTATTTTTATTTCTATTTTGTATCATAGGATATTAATAAATTTTATAAAAACAAATTATTTATTCAAATTCGCATTCTCAACATGTATCCCTAAATGTATTTATGTATCCTGGGATACATATTATATCTCAGCATACATATTACATATTTATATATTTATACATCAAGGGATACATAAATGTATTTTCCAAAAAAATATTTTTGAGTACAAAAAAGATTTATATTTTTTTGATTCACAAAATACATGTTTAGTATCCTCGGATACATGCCAAAAATGAGGTTAATGGAACTTATCTATACCCATATAACAGATTATTTATAGAGCACTTAAAATAATTTTTAATTTAATTTTTTCAAAAATAAAAAAAATGATATCAAGCGACTGTCGCAATTCACTAAAAAAAATTTTGACTCAGTGCAAACGAGTGATGGCCGGCTTTTAATCAATCATTAATTAATTGATATCAAAAACTTAAGTGCTAAAGGCTTTCACTGCAAAATAAAATCTATTATTTTGTATGATTATCTGTTTCAAGCAAAAACTCCTTCAGATAAAAAAAATTAAAAATAAATAAAAAAAACAATTGAAATAAGACTAGAAAAGTGGTAAGTATTTGGTAATCGAGCGATTCAAGAAAAAAATAAAATGAAGCCGAAATTAATAAATATAGTTAGATATTCGATGTTTCTTGATTTGAAACTAACTTTGTATTCATTTACCATTTTTTCTCTAGAAAGTTATATTTGTTAAAAGCCTCTCAGTGTTTAATATGTGAGGGATTATCATGTTTCAGTTTTAGGAAAGATCCAATTACTGAATTTTGAAAAATTAGTATTCCTTTGGCATTGGTTTCTGATATTGAATTAAAACATATGTATAAATCTGTATAGAGTCAATTAATAGTGTTTAAAAGTTAACTTATGCATCAGCTGTTAAAATTTGTAAAATTAGTTCTAGCCTTTTTTTAATTCCCGAATTCACAATACTATTTTTGAAGCTCATGAACATAATTCAAAATATGTTTAAACTACGCTTCCAGAAGCTATTTTTTTTAATATTCGACTTTTTTGAAAAAAAAAAGAAAAATTTAAAATTTTTAAATACAGATTTTTTTATAATAAAAGAGGGTTAATAAGTCCATTTAATGAATGAATATTAAATATAAAAATACATCTAAAACTTTTTAAATAAATTATTCTAAGTATTTTAAATATCTTTTCTTTGTTTTCACCTTTTGCTAATTTGTTATCTATAAAAAATTTTTTTAAAAAGCTTTAAAAAACTTAATACATAAATAATAATTAAAAATTAAAAAATAATAAATAAATAAATGTATTATTGACTTTTCATTAAAATTTGCCATGCATGTTGTTTTTTTTTGTTTATTTATAAATATCGTCCCGGTTACTTTTGTCACGATAATTTTGTTACACTATTTTAAAAGAGAAATTTATTACAATTTGTAAAATTTAAAAAAAGAGAGCAATTTTCAAAAAATAATTTTTTTACACATGTATTCTAGTAGTAGTAGTAGTAGTTTTGACTGTAGCTGGCTAGCCAGCGAGTGTGCTGATAAGGCACACTATGACAGCTGATGTGATTGATTGCTGCTCATCCAGCAATCAATGCCTGCTTTAAAGCTGTTAACATTAGGGGCTTCAACTAATTGATTTGGCAGTGAGTTCCATATGTTAGCGGTTCTGTTGAAAAAAGTTATCTCTATGTTGGAGCCTCGAAATTTCTTTGTGATATTTGAAGCAGTGACCTCTTCCTTGGATTTTGGTGACATTAAAATTGTTGCTTTTTTCAACCAATTCTATTCCATGCATGAACTTGTATAATTGAATTAGATCACCTCTTTTTCTTCTTTCCACCAGATTTGGAATGTTTAAAGCCTTCAATCTGCTTTCATACGGTTTGTTTCTAATTGAAGAAACAAATTTCGTAGCTCTGCGTTGAATCCTCTCAAGATTCTCACAATCCGACTTAAGAAATGGAGACCATACAGGCACAGCAAATTCCAAAAGAGGACGAACAAAAGTTAAATACAATGATCTAAATAACTTACAATCAAAACGAGCGAATGATTTCCTGATGCGACCCAACATTTGATTTGCTTTGTTTGTAGCCTCTATCACTTGATTTTTCCATTTGAGATTTGTATTGAAGATAACTCCAAGATCTCTTTCGGTTTCAGACGTTGATAACTGTTTACCATTAATAAAATAAGTGAATTTTTTGTTTTTATGACCGTAATGCATAACCACACATTTTGATGTGTTGAAGAGAAGAAGCCAATCTTGAGTCCACTTGAAAATTAAATCTAAATCTGATTGAAGTTTCACTGCGCTTATTTCTGATACCGTTTGCGAGAATATTTTTGTATCATCTGCATACATTTTGACAATATTCTCTATTCCTTTTGGTAGATCATTGATATACAAAACGAACAAAAGTGGACCAATCACTGATCCTTGTGGTACACCGCTAAAAATCTCAACCCAATCCGACAAAATTTCACCTTGAACAACTCGTTGTCTTCTATTTTTCAAGAAAGCTTCAATCCATTTTAGTGTCAGACCATCAAAGCCATACGCTTTCAATTTAGCTATTAGTCGTCTGTGCGGAACAGTATCAAATGCTTTGGCAAAATCTAGCAGAATTACATCAACAGGAATACTTTTGTCTAGACTCATTGAGATGAAATCTAGAGTTTCCAAAAGATTAGATGTACATGACTTTTTCCTGACAAATCCATGCTGTTCTTTAGATATAATATTGTTCTTATAAAGATAGTCTTCCATTTTAGTTCTTATTATGCTTTCCATTATTTTGCACGGAATTGAAGTTAAAGACACGGGACGATAATTGCTGGCCGTTGATTTATCACCTTTTTTAAACAATGGAGTAATATTTGCTGATCTGAATTGTATTGGAAGCTGACTATTAGATAAAGACTTTCTGAAAATTAAAGTTAAAGGAACAGTAAAGGCTTCTGCACATTTTTTTAGCAATAGCGGATGAAGCTTGTCTACACCACATGATTTATTTTGATTAAGGTCTTGTAATTTTTTATAAACCAATTCATAACTTATATCATTTGGTTCAATGTCAACATATTCTGAACAGTTTTCATTTAGTTCAGCTACAAAAGGTGGAAGCTCCCCATCTTGTTCAATAACAAAAACATCTTGAAAACATTTATTTAGTAGATTTGATATCTCTTTCGGTTCTTGCGTTAATTCATTGTTTGACTTCTTTAATACTTTGATTGATTCTCTGATTACTTGTTGATCATTTAGATATTTGTATAATAATTTTGGATTCTTCTTAGCTTTATCCACTAAATTTTGTTCATAAGTTAGTCTGGCTCTTTTTATTTCCGAAGAAACTAATTTACAGATACTTTTGTAATCATTATAAAGATTCATATCCTTCCAGTTACATGAACAGTTCCTGTATCTAAGATTTTTCTTATTCCTAATTAAGATTTTGAGATCATCTTTTATCCAAGGTTTTGAGATACTTTTCTTTTTAGAGCCATCTGTCACTGGAATGAATCGATTACTAGCTTCACTGACATAGAAAATAAACTCATTGTACATTTCCTGAATATTTAAATTCTCAAATAAGTGCACCCAATCAATATTTGATAAAAAATCAGAAATTTTTTCAAAGTCAGCTTTACTATTAAGAAATTTTTCAATAATATATGATTCCTTACTAACCTTGTTTTTGAGAACAAAATTGAAAAAGATGACCAGATGTCCTTTATTAATGTTACCAAGCACAAATTTTGTATCGATTGCATACACACTGCCAGACTGAGTCGTGAAAATCAAATCCAAAGTGTTGACAGCTTTTTCGTTTGACATTTGAAATGTTGGAACATTTACATGCTGATATAAAAAAGTGTCGCTTAGCGTCTCGCTGAATTTATGTTCGATGCCATTTTCGTTTAAGATTTCTGAAACACAGCCATTTGACCAGATGATCGATGGAAAGTTAAAATCACCCATTATTAGAATATCCTTAAAACCTCTTTCATCCACATAGTCTTTAGCTTGTTTGAAGACTAAATCAAAATCGTTCATATCAACAAAATCGTTTGGCCTATAAAGACAGCCAACTAAATACTTTTCACAGTTAAAGTTAACAACTACCCAAATTTGTTCTATTTTACTTAAATTAAAACCTGCATCATTTAATTCAAATGAATCGATATTTTCATCAATGTAGAGACATACACCCCCGCCTCTGCGTCCATCACTTCTGTCCTTTCTGTACAAATTGTATCCTTTAATGTTTGCATTTGAGTTGCTCTTAAACCAAGTCTCACTAACTGCCACAATTTGTGGACTATATGTTTCAATAACAACACTGAATTCATCGAGTTTATTGTCCAAAGAAGTAGCATTTAAATACATACATTTTAAAGATTCGAGATTATCCACACGTGATGACGATTATCCACACACAATATTCTGTTACATTTTGTAACAATTAATTTTTTGAAAACTTCCAAACACTTAAACAAAAAAAAAATTTAAATAATTAACACTTGGAAAAAAATAATGGATAATAAAATCGAATAAATCCCAAACAATTGGTTTAATAAAGCTGTAATGGAAAAAGAAAATCCTAATCATAATGCTCACGATTTGTGTCTAAATGGATATCTATTCAAACGTCAAAGAGTCAATAAGAAAAGTATCAACTGGCTGTGCAAAGTCAAAGGTTGCTCGGGCTCTTTTACTATAAACGGAGATAAAACTGAGCGTTTCACAGAGCACGAATTAGTCATACTCTACCAAAAATTTACAGATATTGAACAAGCGAATATTAAATTCAAAACAAACTCAAAAATTCGTTGCGAATCAGAACCAAGTCTAAGTGCAGGTCAAATTTTTATTGCGGATGAAGAAAAAATGGCGAAAAACAGTGGTTTATCGTATCAAGATTTGGGTTTAGCATTGTCTTCATACAATTCAATCAAGCCTACATTACAAAAGATAATCCGATGGGACTTTGATATTTGATCTTTATTTTTGATTGATAACATACAAGTTTGTTTTTTTTGTGAAACATATAGAAAAATGATAATATAGCTTACAAAATCATATTAGCGGTGATAAAAGAAAAAGAAAAAAAAAAGAAAAAAAGAAGAGATCAAAAAGAAATGTAAAAAATGTGTACCTTGAGGAAAGTCTCCATCGATATTGGCTAGTCGAATCTTCTCCTAAATCGCTTAGTTGTTGACGAATTTTTTTTTTATTTTTCATTTTTTCTTTTTATTTTTAAAGAAACACAAAATTACGATAAAATGAATAATAATTATCGAAATATAAAAAAAATTAACATTTTAAATTTTAAATTTTTTTCAAATCTTTACTCAAACACTTATTTTTGTCTTATTTTATCGTTATACTTATTTTTAATTTTTTTACATCGCCTTAAAGGCGTTCATTGAAATAAAAATTTAAAAAGCTTTAAAAAACTTAATTCATAAATAATAATTAAAAATTAAAGAATAATATATAAATAAATGTATAATTGACTTTTCATTAAAATTTGCTACACATGTTGTTTTTTTTATTTACTTATAAATATTTTATAGACTTAATCCGATGGGACTTTGATATTTTATCTTTATTTTTGATTGATAACATACAAGTTTGTTTTTTTTGTTAATGTAATAAAGACAACAGCAAAAATATACAATTTAGTTTTGGATAGATAAAAGTAAAAATACCTATGAGATCTTTCTTTTTAGATATATATTTTCAAAATTAAAAAAAAAATTTAAATTTTGCTAATAAACAATTTTTTAATTTTTAGTTATTTATTATTAATCTAAGGGATAGCAAAAATGGTTGTCTGAAATTTCAAAAAGAAAAAAAGTTGTGAACATAGTATTTGTTAGCTGTAAATGGTCGGTTTAAGTGCAGCTAGTTTCCTCTCTTCTGTTCATCTTTTTACTAGCTTTTGACTGTTTTTTAATTTTTTTCCAACATAAATCGCTTAGAACCTCCTTCTACAATTAAATCCACAATTAATAAATTTGAATTCAAGGGATTCAATGATTGAGAGTTTTCCAACAACGTTAAGCTATCAAAAATTTGTTTATGTATTAAATATTCATTTTTTTTATTCTATTCAAAATCATTCAAATTTTCAAATTATCTAAAAAAATATCTTTGTTCTGTTATTTTATTATCAAATATTTAGTAGACTATAGAATTGAATACTCTGGTAATTTAAATTAATCTATCGTTAATATAACTTAACTTTTGTTTGTCACTTGGTGCTTTTTTTTTATTTAGATAAATATATTTTTACAAACTTAAAAATAGCTAAAAATTGTAAATTTTTAAGTATTCAAATAAAAAACAAAATTTAAAGTAAATTAAATTACTACCAAAATGTAATTTTTCGTAGAGCTTATCTTAAAAAAAGAATTGAATGTATTCATTATCATCGAGATGAGTAATTTGGTGAAAATAAAAAATCATAAATTGCATAAAATTAATACTTTACGTATGAGCTAAAATTTAAGAAAAATATGAATCTTTAGCAAAGTGATCTTTTATTCGAATTGAAAATCTCATCTGTGGTAATCAGCAACACATGAGAATAATTTACCTATTGAATTTGCTTAAATTCAAGAACATTTCAGTAGTTTCACCTTTTATTTTTCGAGTTTTTTTAGTTTTTTTTATTAAATTTTTCTATTTTATTTTTTTCAATTTTCAATTATAATTTTTACAGAATTGTATTCTTCATTATCATTCGAGTTCTTTGTAAGAATATTAAAATAAACAGTGAAGAGAGTCGGCAAATCTAGTCAAACTGACTATTGAATTTTTTGCTGGGCAATTTTTTTCAAAAAAACTAATTCAAAATTTAAATATTTTTCTAGAAAATTTAAAGTATCACAAAATTATACCAAAAGTTAGGAATCAATATTTATTTAAAGTTAAAATAAAATTATTGATAATACAAAATTTGGCTTAGGTCATTGGAATAACTAAATAAATTTATTTTTTTTCGTGAAAATGTCCAAGATTATGAATTTTCGGTATTTTCACTGAGAAATAAAGTCAAAAATTTTTTTTTACAAAATAAGCAACTCAAATGAACATAGTCAGACTTTAACTTTTAAATGGCTTTTGTTGAAAAGAACTTAAACACAAATATGCAATAATTTCTGATATCTATTATCTGTGAAAAGTTATCAAAAAAGTTTAAGTCTAAATCTTGTAGAAAATAAAAAGAAATTAGATACACATAAATAAAAGTTACAAGTTTAAATACAAGTCTCAAGGTTCTGACAAACTTAATCCCTACGTTTTACGTGAATGCGCCGACGCCCTTGCCGAAGCTTTCAAGAAAGGTACCAGAACCGACCCAGTCAACTACAGACCTATATCCCTCACTGCGGTGCCATGCAAGATAATGGAACGCATCATCAGAGACATCATGATGGATCACCTCATCATTAACCAGCTCATCACTCCTCAACAACACGGCTTCGTATACAAAAAGTCATGTGAGTCGAACCAACTGGAAACCCTCGATATCATAACCGAAGCTTCAAGCCGCGGATTCACCTCGATCGTAGTCTTCCTCGATTTTGCCAAAGCCTTCGATAAAGTGTCCCACTCAGCACTGCTGTCCAAGCTAAAGTCTTACGGTTTCGACGACCTCCTCCTCGACTGGCTCTCCGATTTCCTTTCCGACCGAAAACAACGAGTAGTTATCGGCTCCAGCTCTTCAGACTGGTGCCAGGTCACGAGCGGTGTACCTCAGGGATCCGTTCTTGGTCCTCTACTATTCACCCTGTTCATCAACGACATACCAAACGGAGTACACCACCACTGCAAGCTCTTTGCCGATGACACTAAGATCATTGCCACCATCAAGAACGGCCTCGATATTGCCCAACTACAGTCCGATATAGACCTGCTCGCGACGTGGACTAACACCTGGCACTTGAGTTTCAACGTCGAGAAATGCAAATTCATGGTTTTCAAAAATAAAACTAATCACTTTTGCACTTCTTTCAAGCTCACCATGACATCAGATGAAAACGGTTCCAGACTGACACTTGAAGAGATCAAAACGGAAAAGGAACTCGGCGTATATTTCTCTAGTGACCTGAAATGGAGAACCCACTGCCAACACTCGGCGGCCAAAGCCAACTCCATTCTTGGACAACTCCGCCAGGCCTTCCATGCCTGGAATCCTCAATCCTTCAAGTCCCTGTACACTGCTTTTGTCCGACCTCACCTCGAATATGCCACCTCAGTATGGAATCCCCATAGACGAGCAGATGTAAGGATCATCGAAAACATCCAAAGGAGAGCAACCAAACTAGTAGGCCGCATCAGAGACCGTAACTACCAAGACAGGCTCGCCATCCTGAACCTAACCACCCTCGAATCACGCAGATCAAGGGGTGATCTCATCTCCCACTACAAGATCGCAAATGGACTACTTGACGTCAACTGGCTAAAAGCCTCAACCAAACTTATGTCGTCCATCGCATGCCACGGCCCAACCAACGCAATCAGGGGTCACAAAAAACGCCTTTTTGTCCAACTATCCAACTGCCCGGCGCGAACAAATTTCCTAAATAACAGAGTTGCATTTACCTGGAACAACCTTGCATCCTCGACAGTCAACGCTCCAACCCTTAACAGCTTCAAGGCCCGACTCGACATACATCTTGCCCGCACGAACACCACCACCACCTAAACCTCAACGACCAACCATGGCCCAGTCAGTGAGACGGTGAGTCGAAGGCCTGGGCACTCCCCAGAAGCGTTTACGCTAGGACTGGAGTGGCCTTAGCTAGAAAACTCATCGTCCCACATTCCTTCTTGCCAAACGCACAACCAGTCATCATAGCGATTCAAGTTGTTTTGGATTGCTTGCAGGGTGATTCCCTGCTATGACTCAATTTATTATTATTATTATTAAATAGAGTCAAAAATTTTTTTTTACAAAATAAGCAACTCAAATGAACATAGTCAGACTTTAACTTTTAAATGGCTTTTGTTGAAAAGAACTTAAACACAAATATGCAATAATTTCTGATATCTATTATCTGTGAAAAGTTATCAAAAAAGTTTAAGTCTAAATCTTGTAGAAAATAAAAAGAAATTAGATACACATAAATAAAAGTTGGTCAGATAAGTAATACAAAATTGCTTGATTTATTTACTCTAATTCAAGTAAAAATGATAGTAATATTACAATTTATGCATGATATTTAGATTTTAATAATAGAATTATATTATTTAATAAATTGTAAAATATTAAATCATTTTTAAATGCATCGATGACTAATGAACAGCTTTTTGTTTAATTTATCTTTTTGTAATAATTTTTTTTTTGGTTTATTAATTTATTCAAATTTAATTCAGCTTTTCAATTATTTAATATTTTCGATTTATTATTTGTTAAAGAAATTAAAATTACTAAAATTTTAGAGCAAGTTTTTAGAAAAATTAAGTAATAGCCAAAATATGGTTTATTTTAAGATTGGATTTCTTAAAGTCAAAATTTATTTATTTCTTTAATTTTTTGTTAATATACTTGATTTTTTGAACTTTTTGATTGTATTCAATAGTCAAAAAATGCTTCCAAAGCAAATTCGCTTTATGTTTTATCATTTGGGAAATAAAATATATTTAATTAAAAGAAATTTTTATTTAAATTAATTGAAGCACCCTTCAAATTAATTTAATCTTTTAATTTTTAAAAAGCTAGATACAAAGAGGCCAAATTCCTTAGTACTAAAGCATGGTTTAGAATCAAATGGAAACTCTATTTTTAGTGAATGAATTAGCACATGCCGAAAAGAACGAGGCAATTTCTTATTGTGTTTCATAATTATGCAAAATAATCTTACCTTTGCGTCAAATAAGCAAAGCAAACGTGACCCTCCAACAAAGACCAAAGGCCTTTTTCTAGATTTGGTGGGTGAAAGAGAGATGATTTCTTTTGGCGTATTCTTAAAAAGCTTAAAAATCTAAGCGTATTTTTGTAGAATGAGCCGGTCATGCAAATAAGGGAAATTCAACAAATGCCAAAATTAAAGATAGTTTTGAATTTAAATTTAAGACAAATCGGTTTCGTTTAGAAAACAAAAAATTCTTGTTCATTAAAATATTAATAGGCATCCAAGTTTAGCTTATAAATACAAACCTAAAGATCTTAGCATAGAAACAAACAAAAGCCAAATATAATGGCAGCATTTTTTTCCAAATTACACAACAATCAAGCCTTGTGTCAATATTTAATTCAATCTAAGTCTAAAGTGAGTACATCGCTATAGCAAAAAAGAGAGAGAGAGAGAAAGAGAGAGAGAGAGAAAGAGAGAGAGAGAAAAAACGAGAGTTATTGATGACGCAATTGGGGGCACATAATTTTGCCAGATAGTGAGCAAAAATTTTGCTTTTGCATGAAGCAACTATTTAGGTAATATAAAAATCGGTGGGTAATGAAGCCAAAGTCATTTTAGATTTTGCTAAATTTCAAGTGATCAAAAGTTAGCTTTCATCGCCATATTGAAACCGATTCTCAACCATTTAGACTTGTTTTTCTCCCATTAGATACTCTAGCAACAAAATAGCTAAACTAGACTAATTGGAGCCAAATTTAATTTTGTTTAGATTCATTCAAATTAGAATTCAAGTTTGTTCAAAAAAAGCAAGCCGACCAGAGTCACCAAACAATCGCTTGTCTCAGCTTGAATTTGTTTTCTCAGTTGAAAATTTTTTGATTTTGAAGCTAAAATCAATAGACCAATTTTTCAAACACTTATTCACTTTATGTCATTTGATACAAGTTCAGGTAAGCAATCATGCCTTCTGGCCCAGCTCTTTTCCTAACCTTCTTCTCTTCGAAAGGGCTAAAATTTGAAGCCACGGTATCAACAATTCGGAGACTAGACGAGACCTTGCCTAAAAGAAATTATATGTCAATAAGCTCAGTTAAAGCTCAGCTTCTACTGCATCGAACAGCGTCAAAACCCAAGAGGAAGGACAACGACTTCAATTAACATTTGTTCAGCTTTTCAATTTTCGGATCCAAAAATGGCCGAAGCTATGATCCCAGTTTTAAAGGACACCAAAGATCCTCACTACAGATACAAGATGCCCAAGCTGACTGCCAAAATAGAGGGCAGCGGCAATGGCATCAAAACAGTCTTGACCAACATAAACGCGGTGGCCAAGTCGCTGTACCGGCCGGCCTCGTACCCCACCAAGTACTTCGGCTGCGAGCTGGGCGCCCAAGTCAAAATGACCAACGACATTTTCGTGGTGAACGGCTCGCATGACCCCGACAAGCTGCTCAGTCTGCTCTATGACTTTATCAAAAAGTTTGTTCTGTGCGCCAAGTGCAAAAACCCGGAGACATCGTTGACGATTGTCAAGGGCGCTATCAACCAAAAGTGCATTGCGTGTGGCCATGCGGCAGTCATACCAAAAACACTGCACAAGTTGACCACCTACATTCTGAGCCATCCGCCCAACGAGACCACTTTGTCCGTGAGCAATTCGCAGGCCAAAAAGTCCAAGAGTGAGAAGAAATCGAAGAGCAAGAGCGAGAGTCCAAAGAGCGGCTCCAAAAGCCCGAACACGGAGAGCGAGGAGGCCAAAACCGAGAAAGGGGACGCGGACGACTTCAGTGACTTTGAGGAGGACGAGCTGTCGCCGGAGGCAGTGGCGCAGCGTTTGAGAGAGGGCCTTGAGAACGGCCTGGTCATTGACGCCAAGGCCAGCGCCAATTTGTTCTACGAAATAGTCAAGGAGAAGAGGCAGAAAAATGTGCTGCTGGACGTCAATGTGCAGAAAGAGCTGCTGAACGAGGCCAAAAAGCTCGACATCAAGGACAAAGCTGTGCTGGTGCTGTCCGAATTGTTGTTCAGCCAAGACATGTTCAACGAAATCGAAAAGTACAGGTTGTTGTTTTTGAGATTTTGTGCCGACAACATCAAGGCCCAGAAGTATTTGCTGGGCGGCTTTGAGATTCTGATCGGCGATGTGTACAAAGAAGAGTTGTTTGGCTCGGCGATGAGAATTTTGAAGCAGTTCTATGACCAAGATGTGATCGGCGAAGAGGCCATACTGGAGTGGGCGGCCAAGGACTCCAAGAAGTATGTGTGCAAGGAAATGAACAGAAAGATACGCGAGAAAGTGGCCAGATTTGTGGAATGGCTGAAAGAGGCTGACGAAGAGGAGGACAGCGATGAGGAGAAAAAGAGCGATGGCAAAGCTGCCTGCTCCGAGGAAGACGATGACTTGTTGGAGTTTAGTCATCGTGTGTCTGGCATTCAAATTGAGCAAGTGAAGCCTGTGTCCCAGACTAATGGAAACTCTGGACACAAAGACGAGAGTGAAGGCGAAGACATTGACATAGATGATATTTAAATTTTGCTTCTTTTTTTTTCTTCTTCTTTTTATTATTATTATTATTATTATTATTATTAATAGTTAGTTTTTTTTTTGTCATAATTGGATTGTTTGTTGCAATTCTGATGCAGAAATATTTTTATTAATAATTATTTGCAGACTGATGAGCCTCTATGTTCACTAGAACTCTAATTAGGACACTGTCTGGCAGTTTTTTTTAGAATTGGTGTGTTTTTTTGTTTTAAATAAAATTAAAGAAAATTCTCAAAATGTTCGTAATCTATGTCTGGAATTTTTAAATTTCACTAGATTTAACACTAGAAGCACCAACGAGTCAAAATGACTCTTTTTCGATTTTTGGCCGCTAAAATCTAAGTCGATTTTTGCTATGTGAGCATAATTTTTATTTTTCAGCATAAAAAAAAAAAGAATAACTTTCTAAATTAACTAAATTCAAATAAAAAAAATATTTCCTTTGTACAAAATCAAGTATAAACTACTAGAAGCACCAAAAAGAGTCATTTTGACTCGTTTTTTAACTAAAATTAGAATTTATCTACAAAATCAATGGACGAGTCATAAAATATTTTTAAAAAGTAGACAAATCTTTAAAAAACTGACTCAAATCCTAATAATTGAACGAAAATAAGCAAATTTAAAAAAGCACAAATTATAGTTTGCGTATTTTACATGAAAGACGAAAAATTGGTTCAAAAAGGAATTAATTTATTAGAAGATAAAATTTTAGTCAGATACGTTTTTTTAACCAAATTTTTATTTTTACTCAATTAAAATTAAGTTTTGAATAGATTTATCCAAATAATAAATTTTTATCCATTAGATTCCATTAAAACAAGTCATTTTGACTCGTTTTGGTGCTTCTAGAAGTTAAAAATTGTGTTGCTTCTTGTAGGATAGTGCAATTGGTAAATTAGTATTGCACCACCTCTACGCTTGATCCTGCACATGTGTATTTTAACATTTTATTCACATGTATTTATCCGCAAGCGAATTAGTCTCATATCACTTCAAGTGCTTTATATTGCAATTGAAGTGAACATTTAACTTCATACTCTATTTACAATCTTTCTATATACACGATTTACACTATTATCAATCTTCTAATTGAGTGAATCACAGGAACGTGGCGCCACTTCTTTCTTTATACTTTTAGAAATAAACGAACTTATCTTTAATATTCATTTGATTACACATCCCCTATAAAGGATATAAAACTTATTGTGTTAATGTTTAACTTTGATGAGCTAAATGTCCCTCTGATTAAGAAATACAAATCAAAAATGTTCAAATAAAATTTTATTAAAAAAATAAAAATAAATGAAAGTAAGTAAAAGACGACCCATAGACAATGAACTTGTTGGTTCTTTAAGGTGCTCTTAAAACAGGGAACAAAACTTCAGTATCGTTCTATTTGAATTTATTCTATTTTTTTTAAAAAAAACCTTTTGGTTCTTTTTGGTTCTCTATGGTTTTTTTTATTCTTTCTTGACTTAAGTTCTTTGGTTCTTTTTCCTTTTTTTAAAAAGAACCCTTTTGGTTCTTTATACTTTCTTTATTTAAGTCCATTGGTTCTTTTTCCTTTTTTTAAAAAGAACACTTATGGTTCTTTTTGGTTCTTTATGGTTCTTTTTGGTTCTCTATGGTTCTTTATTCTTTCTTCACTTAAGTTCTTCGGTTCTTTTTCCATTTTTTAAAAAGAACCCTTTTGGTTCTTTTTGGTTCTTTTTAGTTCTATTCATGGGTTTTTTTAATAATTAATCACCTCAATTGAAAACTTGTTTTTTTTAAAAAAGACCCTTTTCATCGTATTACCCGAAACCCTAAACCAGAGCTCCGCCCCGGACCCCGTTCACCTTTGCCATTATTCTCTCTATGGCTTGACCCTTTGAAAAAAAAAATTTATCTTTTTTAAAGAAAGCTTTATTCATAATTTTTGGAATAAAAAGATATAAAATATTTAATTTTTTTTTAAAAACAATTAAACTAAAAATCTATGCTTCTTATAAGCTTTTTAATATCAATGTAAAAAGATTGCAAAATTAATTCCCATTTATTTTTTATAAACTAATTTGAAACATTGTCCTTTTTCCTTGCTTTTTCAAAATTTTTTATTTATAAAAATTACCAAATACACCATTTTAATATGCAATGTATTTTTTCATTAAACTATAATGTGCTTCAATTTATTTCAAAAGTTAATATTTCAAATACATTTTTATTTAGTTTTTTAAAAAACTTGTATTAGATTAAAATGAATCGTAAAAGCTATTCCGGGCAAAACGAAGATAATAAGATCAGCGAAATTATTCGAATTCAGAGTATTTTGAATAAAATTCCTTTTGAAAAGGTTTTTGATGGTGAACTCGGACAATTTTTTGGCGATTTGAGGTACTAAATAAAAACTATTATTTTTAATTAATTATTCCTTAATTTCTAGAATAAATTTTATTAAATTTTCATATTTCTTTATTTAATTTACCAAATACTGCTGACTAGACTTGTTTTTAAGTCACAAGTATTAGGTCAAGTCAAGTCAATGACTTAAAATTTTCTTTTTTTTTTTATTCAAGTCAATGATTTAGTAAATCCATATTTGGTACCAATAAAGTAGTTGCTTCCAAATTCCTGACTGTTAATCTTGACCTTTGTGGTCTGTTAATGTAACCAGATTTATAAAAACATTCTTTCAACTGGTCCAGATGAAGCAGGTATTGATAAAAATTTAAATAATAAAATAATAAAATTTTGCATATAAATTAAAAAAACATATTTCTAGTTTCAGAAGATGCCATTAATGAAAATAATTCTCAAGATGAAGATCAAACTATCTTATTTGATAAAGTTAGAAATAGCCCTTTGAAAAATAATTATGAGTTTAAAAAATATTGAAGATAAAAACAGTGAAACTCATGATTCAAATAGTGATGATGAGTTAAGTGAATCATTTAATGTAAAAATGACCATGAACTTAAATGATTCACTTAATTCAAAACAAATTGAATATACAACAGTATATGATATGTTGAGTCCAACAGCTTCTAAAAAAAAGGTAAATAATTTTTTTTCAAGTTTATTTTAACTAATACCCATATCTAAATTATATATTTAATAGGATTTCTATCAAAGTGAAGACATTTAAAAGTGATTTTAAAGTTAAGAAATATTTATTAATAAATAATAATCTTTAATTCATTTTTTTAATTATTTAAATTTTTATTTTACAATTTATATTGTAAAATATAATTATTTAATATCCATTTATTTGTAAATCATACAAAATTAATTTAGAAATAATTCAAAATGAATATAGAACCATTTACAACTATTGAAAATCTATTGATATTTCATCGAATATAAGCATTTGTTAATACTCAATGTCTTGAACAAGTTTGCAATGAAGTTTTTTTATATACCGGAAAACATATAAATTTGCATGATATTACAGTACATCTCAATCAAACTATGGTTAGCCATTGTTTGAATCCACAAAAATTTTTTGAAAAATTAGAAGGGCTAGAAAATTACCTAAAAAATCGTGCTTTAAGGACTATTTCATCTGATTTTAATTTTTGCTCTTATTGCACAAATCAAAAATTGGAAATTTATAACACATATAATGCGTTTCTTTATACACTGGAAAACGGTCCTCTTAATTGTATTTATTCAATAAAGTTTTGTCAAAATTGTGAGCTCAAGTACTATTTGAACTTTCACTCCAATTGTTTAAACGAAAGAAAATTTTAATCAAATTGGCAAGACTCAGATAATTGATGTTTTTCAAATGAGACTATATTTGAAAAAAGGATACTTCTTAAGTTATCAACGGAAATCCTTTTTAAAAAAAGCTCATTCAAATCATTCACAAGTGCTTACAATTATTTTAATTTTAATTTAAAATTAGCAACTGGTAAAAAACTCCAAGAAAAAAGGCTGAAAACTGGTTTTATTTCAATTATTTCAAAACGAAATGTGAGATGGATCGTAATCAATCTGTTAATTGTTTTATGTTAAAGAATTGGATCGAAATTTGCTTGAATTAAACAAAAAGCTTTTAGCATACTTTTGCCAAAAATGGAGTGGAAACGAGCAAAAAAAATTTTGTAAGATTAAAGATTGTAGGAAAGTTCTCAGCATAGATGGTTACTATAAAATCAATAGATTAAAATGCTTATATGCTGAATGCAAAGTCATAACTCCTGAATTTGGTATATTTTATTTTTATTAATTTAAATATCTAAATTAAAATATTAAAGGTGGCATCAAAATTGGATGTTTGAATACTCCTTCAAGGAAGAGTTATTTTTGTGAAGAACACAAAAATTCATCTGAAAAATTAAAGTTTAGATTTCATTCGAATTTTAGAATGCAAAGTTATTCAAAAAAAAGTACGTAAAGGAGTAGTCTAAGAACAGAATCTAGTTATTCATGATAGTTTAATAGGCAGTAACGATAATATATTATATCTAGTTGATTTGTGAGGCGGGTTAATGAATGATAAAACAAGTATACTTTTGAATAGTTTATTAAATAATTGTTGAGCTCTAACAATTTATATAGTTAGTGTGATCACTAAAATATCTCTCCAAGCACTGAGAATGTTATTATTTATACCCATGAGTTCGTGTCAAGAACACGAGCTTATAATTAAGACAAGATGTGAGCTATTATATAAATGTTTATATCAGCATCTAGAAGCGTCTATCTTCTGGGATACGTGACAATTGTATTAATTCTTTCTTATCATTGCACATCAGTTAAGAAGCTGATGATCAAGTGATACGTAGGGTGTATTACAGATTATTTGGATAATATTCCATTTTGGATTACCGATAAACACTTAAAGTTCAACTGCTAAAAGTTCTCTTAAAGAATTTAATGAAAAAAGACTAGAAATAAGTAATGAATGTTCAACATTAAAAAGTTCTCTCTACCTTGCAACAAAAAAATGAGATCATTAGGGGAATTTTTAGCGGTATTTAACTGTGGATTGATATGTGGTTTTAAAGAAATCTTAGGCGATGAAAGCTTAATTCAAACAACTAAATTTTTACTTGTTATTTATGATAATTTAACATTAAGTCCGGAGTATATTTTTTATGATGATGCATATCATTTAAAAAAATTTATTGATAAAAATGCAAGAATAAGGAATACTGAAAGGCTAGAATCTTTAAAGAAAAGAAAAATAGTAATTGATAGATTCCATTATAAAGGCCACAAAAAAAATGAAATTTATTGCAAAGAATTTGTAATCCAAGAAAATACCCAGAATTAAAAGACTTAAATTCATCAGTAGTAGAACAGGTAAATCCTTGGTTTTCAAAATATAAACATATTGTGAAACAAATGAATCGATCACGACATAAATTTCTTATTTTTATAATTTGCAATGAATTTAACAATGCTCATTCAAACTCTTTTAATTTACTTAATAAATTCTAATAAAATTTAATCATTGAAAATTTTTTTTAATTAAATAAACAAGTAATTTTTTAACTAAAAATTTGGAAAAAGGGATTTTGAATTAAGAGCCTAAAAAGAACCAAAAAGAACCAAAAAAGAACCAAAAAGAACCAAAAAAGAACCACAAAGAACCTGAAGGGTTCTTTTTAAAAAAAGAAAAAAGAACCAATGGACTTAAATAAAGAAAGTATAAAGAACCAAAAAAAAAAAAGAACCAAAAAAAAAAAAGAACCAAAAAAAAAAAAGAACCAAAAAAAAAAAAGAACCAAAAAGAACCATAAAGAACCATAAAGAACCAAAAAAAAACCCTCAAAAGTTCACAAAATTTTTTTTAAAAAAGGAACCTGTGATATCCATTTGGTTCTTTTGTCATTGTCTATGTATGTAAAAGGCCGTATTGTCTCGTTCGATTATGCTGCAGCACAAACTAAGACACGCTTTTTGACCATGCACGCCCATGCTAAAATATTTTTGATTAAGAACGCATTGTCTAAAAGTATCATCACGGGTTGTTGATTTAATGCGTCATCAAGACTTGAGTTTAAGACGAAAATAAAAAGAGTTTTTTTTGCAGCTCCGAGAATTTTGTAATTAAAATAAGAGAAAAATTTATTTTTAAATATTTTAGATTAATTTTTTTTTTGTCTTAAACTCAAGTCTTGGTGACGCACTAAAAATTTAATAAAAGAACCCGTGATGATACTATTAGACAATGAGTTTTAATTAAACCAGCATTAATTAATTTGAACTTAACAATAATTATTTTTAGCATTAATTGTATTAAACGTACATTAACTATTGTAAACAAGCATTAATTTTTTATTTGAGCATTATTAATTTTTACTTAACATTAATTTTATTAAATCAAAATTAAATGACTAATGTGCTAACATTAAGATGAAAAATCTTACATTATAATATAAAATAAGAAAAAAAATAGTAAGGTATTTAATTTTTTTGTTTTATAATTGGTAAAATTATGCTCAAAAAAAGCATTTATTTTGAACCTTAAGTGTTTGAATTCCAAGAAACAACGACTGGAAAAAAACTTGCAGTATTCCTTGATTCTTAAAAATGGTCTTAGTGTTAGTCTGTGCTGCAGCATAATCGAACGTGGGAATACGGTAACATTTTATTGATTCAATTGACACCAATTGTGGCTATGTGTTAAAAAAATTAAATAATAAAAAATAGAATAAGTCGATTTGGTAACGACGTCTTGTTTTGTTAAAATAGCCTTGTTCGAAGATGACCTCTGTATTTGGGCATCCAAGGCCAGCAAATAAGAAAAATTCAAAAAATTCTTCAAAAAGCAGTGAACAGAATCACTGAGTATTGCTAAAAATGGGGATTCAAAATTAACGAAAGGAAAACTTGCTAAACCACATTTATCAAAGCTGGTCTTCGAAGAGATTATGAGAAAACATATGGAATGAAAATAAAAATTGTGAATTCACATATTTCTCTTGACCCAAATCCAACATTATTAAATTGTATCCCAAAATCAATTACATAGAACATTTAAAAATTAACAATCCAGAACAAATTTCCAGACTAAACATAATCAGAAAACTCAAAAGTTTTAAATGGGGATCCTCTTTTAAAATCAACAGAATTCTATATCTGTCACTCATAAGATCATTATTCGACTACTGCTTCATAACATTTCAATCATGTTCTCAGAAGATAAAAGCTGAAATGCAAAAAATGCAAAATCAAGTCTTGATATTCATCAAGTATTTTACGCTAAGGACAACTATCAAAATAAACCACAAAGAGCTAAGTATCGATTTGATCGATGACAGAGCAAACAAGTTTTATTCATAATTTATCACCACTAGGCAAAGCCACGAAATAATAGCTCCTGAGATCCACGACATTTTGCTTCAAAGCTCCTTCAGAAACAATTTGAAGTTCAAAACACCCTTTAATTCAATCACAAACACACCAAACTCTTAGCAGAAATTGAATTTAACAATCTATATACAAAATAAATATTAATTTTTTTTCTCTAATTTTACACATATAATTAATTCATATTTTAATCATATTGCAACCATGTGGACTGAAAAGAACTGCATTGGAAAAACTTTTCCTAAATTATTTATAAATAAAATATCTAAAGGGGTTATGTGTTAATAGGGTGGCCAAATTTGAAAAACCGCTATATCACCTTCATTTTGAAAGATATTTTCTAAAAAAATATGTTATCATGAAGAACTCTAAGAGAGGAATTGAATGATATATGTGATATAATTTTTAAACAAATTTTTAACATTTTTTTCCCTTAAAGTTTGATCACGTCAAATGAGGTGAAAAAGTCTCGAATTAGTAATTCGGCAAAAGCGATTTTAAAAGTCCCTAGTAAAACTTTAGGTCTATTCTATTTCCAATATTCGATTCAACTCATGTTCAAGTATAAATAAGAACATTTTCAGAATTTAAGGATATGCTCCTTATGAAATGAGGTAAACTTTTAGGCCTTAAAGGGTTAAACAGATTTAACCCGATTAGTCAAAAAAATCACCCAATTATTCCAAATATTTCCCATTTTACGGTATAGGACTATAAATATGCAGTGGCGCTATATTTTTTAATTATTAAATTTTTTAATTATTGATATTTTTTCTATTTAAATATTTTTATTTTATTTTATTTATTCAATTAATGCCAATTCTGGCGATGCAATTTAAATTGTAAAAAAAAAAAATATAAAATTAAATGTATAAAATCTTTTGTTACTTTGTTTTCGCACAAGCGAAATTCTTCATTTTTTTTTTTTTTTTTTTTCTTTTTCTTCTTTTTTTCACATAATTTATTTTTTACATTAGTTATTCAAAAAAAAAAAAAATTTGTTTAAGTTTACAATTTAATGTTTTTTTATTTTCACTTTCAAAAAGCTCTAATTAGGGAGTCCAGAAGATTCTTTCCATTTTCATCGCCATTCCTTATCATTGAGAAGCAAGTTTTGATCGAGTCACTTATTCCATTTTTTTTGCTATCTTTTTTTCTCTCTCGATCTCTTTAATTATAGATTTAGTTCTATCTATATCAAGTTTTTCTTGGGTTTTTTGTATATTTTTTTGTTCATTTAGAAACTTGCTTTTAAAATGATTACTCATCCGTTCATGAGATTCGATCGATTCTAGGAGTCCACGCGTAAATTCGTTCTCAAGAAGTCTTTTAACAAATAAAGCTTTTGTTTTCTCAATTTTGAGCTCAACTGGTTCTATTTAAATATATAAAATTTTCAGAATTACTCATTGTCGAGAATATCCTAATTTTTATTTCCTAATTAATTCATACATTTATAACAGTTGAACTGATTTAAAATTATCTTTATTTAATTTCAATTCTGATTACGAACAATTGTATTCTTCTAAAATTATCTAGATTCTAAAAAGTACAAAAAATGTCATTTCTTAACTAAAACTTTTATGTTCCAACTGGAAAAAAAAGGAAAAAGAGGAAGACCAAAAAAGGCAACAAAAGCACTTTTAAAGGATTGATATTTTGTTGTACTTAAATGCTACAATCCGAAAATATGGTTTTAAGTTTTAAATTTTTTGGAATTTTTATTGAAATTATTTTTTTTCTTACTTTAAAAATTGTATTTTCTTAATGAAATTTTTTCATTTTTTACAAAAAAAAAATTTATAAATTATTGAACAAATGAATAAGATTTACTTTCATGTAATAAAAATTGCTGGACGTTTAATTAGTAGTCCTTTTGAATTAATGAATAATTTTGGACTAAACTCTTTGTAATTATCCAAAATAAGTCAATCAAATTACTCAAAATAAAACCTGCATTTTTGCTTGATAAAACTTTGGTTAAATAAAATCATTATTTGAACATGATTAGAATGCCAATTTTTAATCAAAAGATACATCACACAATTTACACAACATTTTCAAGCAACAAACAATTGATTGATTCTATTAAAATACTTCTTTCGATCATCTGTTAGAATTGTTTATAGATCACTATTCTTTAGATCTAAAAATGTAAACATTGAAATGTAAGAAGAATTATTTCTTGAAAAAAATGTGAAGATTCAAATCTGTGTATCTTTTTGAATAAATGATGCATCCAACCATTTATAAATAGCTGAGAGGCTTTTGGTGAAACAAAATATTCACCAAAATCAACAAATAATGACAGACCAAAAGACTTTTTCTACATTAGCCGCTCAAGTGCAAGCAGAGCATTCTATCAAAGAACCAATGTCACTTTCTACTTACATGAGATCGTACAAAGATTTGTTTTCGAACAATCCGGCTATTTCAATTAAACCAGAGGCAGAGCCTTCCCAATCCAAAGAAGAGAAACCAGAAGAAAATAATGCTGTTGAACCACCACTCGATTGTCCATGTCGACTGAATAAATCTGCAGAAGGTGGCGAGAAAAAGGAAGAAATAAATAATGAATTCAACTTGGACAATTTGAATGAGTTTTCATTCCAAACAGGCTTTTTTGGGTTTCCATTGAATTATGACCAAAACTTGAATACATTTGATTTTTCAAGTTCATCAAGTTCATTGTTCAATGCATTTCCGTCGTATTCTCTAGGAAACCAATTTGGCTCTTCTTTTGGCTATGGATTTTTCTAGATTTGAAAAAATAAGCCTTTATCTTTAAATTCAATAAAATAAAATATTTAATTATTATGTAAGATCGAAATAAAAATTTCTTTTTATTTTAATTTTATTTTATTTTATCGAAAGAATGATCTTTCAAATATTAGTTTTCAAATAGGTTGATTTTATTTTAAATGGCAATGCATTTTAAAAGCATTTATATTTGAAAAATTTTTTAATTAGTCTTGAGTGATTTTATCTCCAACTTTAATCATCTTTCCCGGATTATCTATTCCCATATTGATGCCAAACATAGGACTTGTTCCATAGACTTCTTTATTTAATCTAAATCTTTTTGAATCAATTTATTTATTTTTTTCAGAAAATTTTTGGGATTCGAGCTTTCACCCATACATCCACCACTTAGAATTAAATAATAAAACTAGAAACATAAAAAATTTAAAAAAAAAAATTTTGTTTTTTCTACAACTTATACGAATAGATTTTAAATAAAGAAGAAAAAATTGAATAAAATTAAAAAAAAAATGCAGTTTAGCTGAAAAGACGTTT
Source organism: Brachionus manjavacas (assembly GCA_019054805.1). Classification (NCBI taxonomy): domain Eukaryota; kingdom Metazoa; phylum Rotifera; class Eurotatoria; order Ploima; family Brachionidae; genus Brachionus; species Brachionus manjavacas. The sequence goes on along the minus strand of JAHQIY010000003.1, from coordinate 5,414,472 downwards.
TACTTCAAAGTGAGCTTCTAATTGATTTAAATTGTCAAATAATTCATCGATCAACTCGTTGTTATTTAGAGCCTTAATCAAGTAACTTGAGTGGAGATGGTTGATGCGTTCTACAATTTTCGCAATTTTTAAGTTTTGGTGAAGTTCTGTGTTTGAACAGCAAATGGGTACTTTGTTGATGATCTTTAAGGCATCGTACTGTATTGAATCAAGTTTTTTCAAGTTATATTCCGAGATAGTTTTCCAAAGAGGAGCACCGTACTCAATGATTGAACGAATCAAGGTATTATAAATATTAATTTTTGTTTTTACAGATAGATCATAATTTCCGTAACTTAATGTTCTTAACATATTCAATTTTCGGGTGCATCTTTCTTTTATTTCATCTAAATGCTTAGAAAACGTGAGATTTGTGTCCAAAGTGATCCCAAGATATCTCGGATTGACTTCTTTTGAGATGAGTTCCCAAAATATTTTTAAGTCTTCTTTTTTATTTATTGAGCCAGACTTTTTATAAATATTGTACGAGCTTTTATGAGCCGAAATTTTGAATCTCCATTTAAGCATCCATTTTTCGAGATCATTTAAATACTTTTGAGTAGAAGCACGTAGACTATTTAGATTTTTGTCTGAGTTGAAGTGAAATAAGTCGTCTGCGAACGAAAGGGAGTGTTGAAAGTAATACCTATCTAATTTATGCGGAACATCATTTATCATAAATTAAGAAAAGAATTGGAGACAAGATTGCTCCTTGTGGAACACCTGTTAAGATTGGTTTTTTGAATCAAGAATACGATTTAAAGTTAAATAGCAGACTTCAAAAGATAAATTACTCTCTTAAAGTTTTAAGAGGTTCTTGATTTTTATCTCTTTCTCCTTTATTTTGATCGACTGTTGTAAGCAGACATCTAAATATTAAATATGACAAAAAATCAAAATAATCAAAATAATTTTTTCTAATTAGAAAAAAATTTCTTAAAATAACTTCTGAAAAGGCTGGATTATATTTGGATATAAAATTTTTAAGTTCAATTAATTAAATATTGATTTTCGAAGCTTAAATAATTAATGATTTAAAATACTTGAAAAAGTTCAAGTCTCAAACACTATAAAAAAAATTGAAAAATAATGTAAAATGATTCTTGAGAAAAAATAAAATCTTCATTTACTTATAGGTAATGGCTCTTATCAAAAATTTTTTCTTCGAGAGTGTTATTAAAAAAAAAAAATACATAGAAAATCTTTTTATTGAAAATTGTATATCGAAATTAATTATAAAAAATTAATAATAATAATTATGTTTTGGATTAATAACAATTCAATCATAGCTTCATTTTTCTGATTTATCTCTTGCAAATACTCTCCCGGCTTTAATCTTTTCACTATGACAATCTTTGAAATGTTGTTCTTTAAACAAATGATGCACTAATCTGTTAATATTTGGATGATCAACAATATCCTGCGCAAGAGCCTTGTGCCATGACTCCAGACTATTATTAGAGCGTGGAAGTCTACGCTCAATTCTTCTTAAGTTCCACTAATTTTAACCATACCTTGGTACCTCTCTTAAATCTGTATTATCGATTTCTAAACCAATTTATTTAGTCTCAAAATAAGCTAAAATTTTATTAAAATTTACCAATACTCTTAATAAAATTAAACGCCTTAATTGTTTCAATCATGGAATCATTAATTCTTGATTTCAAAAATTTGAGTAATTGGCTAAAAAATAAAAGAAAAGTCTAGAATAGTAAAATTTTCTATGAATGAAATTTCTATGTAAATCTTTCGGTGATAAAAATTTCGATGTATGTTTACGATAAAAAAAATCTAAAAAGTGTTTCATCAAAAAATTGTCTTTTTTAGATAAAAATTTTTTTGATAAAACGTGATAGTCAGAATTGGCGTTAAATGAAATGAAATAAAAACGTGATAGTGCCTACTTAAAAGGTAAAAAATCAAGTTCTTTAGACTCAAAACACTAAAATCAAAATTTACATTGAGGCAAATGGTGGTTAAAGTAAAAGAGCGCTTTTATTAAAAGCTTAATATGATAAAATATCTCTCGAATAGGTAATTTTCATAAATTCTTGATAGTATCAATCTTTGATTATTTTTTTTCTTGTTTAAAGTCCTTCGCAGAAATTAACATCAAAAAAATTATTCAAAATTAATTAGGAATGTTTGACAAAAAATTTAAAAAAAATTTACTTTAAAAATTAATGCTAAAATTAAATTTAACTTGAAATTGAATTGAATTTTTTTTTCAAACAAAGCCGATCTCATAATATCTCTGAATAAAATTATTATAATCTGCACTTAAAAACTTAAGATGATTTTAAATGGGAATTTTATAATCAGATAAATCACCCAAACAAAGTTATAAACATTGATAAAAATTTGAAAATTTAGAATTTTTTTTCTTAATTTTAGTTTAATTCAGTAATTTGAGTTAAGAAATAATAAATCGCCAAAAACTATAGTCTTAAGACAAGTTTTTTTTTTTTAATTTTTTCATTTTCAAGTCAACTTTGTACGAGACAATACCGGAGTTTAGAAGTTTGTTTTAAAGATTCTAAATATTTTTCTTGCATAAAAATAATTTTAAATAAGATAAAAAGAACGTGATTTGAAATCTGATAGAGAAATATTAAAAAACGTGTTTTTCGAATATATGGTTTCATAATCAATTGGTCATTCCTCATTCAATTTTATTCTTCAATTTAAATATGAACTAAAAGTAACATTACTCATTTTTATTTATGTGAAAATAAATTCGAGAATAACTAATATATAAAATATGTTGAATTTGTTCAAAAGAATATCGACATAATCAAAAACTCAAACAAATGCATTTGATATACAATTTTTTGATTCGTATCACATCACCGTTTGATCAAATATTGTAATTAATAAACAAAATATTTTAAATTAATTTTATTCAATACTAATAAAATAATTGAAAAGAAACAAAAGCTTTAAAACAGCCAAAATCCAAAACGAATTTAAAATTCACAACAAACATTCGAAAAATTTATCTCATAATTGAAAATTTAAACAAATGTTTGTAAGCTTTCTTTTTGTCAAAAAAACTAGATTCTTCGATCATTTTAACTAATGAACTGTGACGATTTAAACTATCAATGCTATAAATATTACTTCTTATCAAAAAATTAAAACCAAGTAGTTACAAAACTTGAAAAAAAAATGCCTGTTTATGAAATTAGAAGAAAATCACGATGTAAGTTTCTAAATGTTTTCAAGAAAATAATAATTAATCACTTTATTTTAAAAAAATAACAGCAGTTAGCTGTGTTCCAGGTAATTTTCCAAAAATGTTAACTAATTAATCAAATTTAATTAAAATGGAATATTCATTTTAGTAATTAAACTTAATGAATGTATTCAACCAAGCTTAATAAATAGAGAAGAGAGAAAAAAGAAGCTTGAAATAATAATCGATATTGAAACTCGGACCAGACCTTGTGCACCTAAGCCAAAATGTTTTTTGATCAAAGACATAGATTCTTTGCCATGCTGTCCATCAAGTGTGGTTGAGAAACTCGGAATTAGTGGAAAAAGCAGTCGGTCAGTATTGAAAAAAAGATCTTCTGAATTAAATTTATCCAAAACCAACTCAAGATCAACTCAAGGAAAGATCTCTTATGCTCAGCCAGTTTTGCAAAAATCTCAACACCAACAAGTTGCTTCGCATCAAGCAGAATACTTGAATCAACCAGCTAGCCAAAAAACTGCATCAAATCGATCAAGATTATCTCAGAATCATTCTGTGCAATCTTCTCGAATAGCCAGTGCCGTGAATACACCAAATCAGTCGCAACAGGCTCAACAAAAACCTACTGAATCTCAACAAGCTAGACTGGCTGAACAGCAGCAAGCTGTCATTCAGCAGCAAATGGCTCAACTAACAATAACGCAGCATGAAAAATGGGCACAATATCACGCTTCTTTGGCACAGCAACCCCAAGCCGGTGATCAATTAACTTCATCACAACACGAAAAATGGGCTCAATATCATGTTTCAATGGCCCAACATAAGCAACAAGCTCAGGCTCAACAGCAATCCAATTCCAAAACTTCTCAAAATTCAAAGCCAAAGAACTAATTTCTTTTAATTGGGCTTTTTTTAAATAATTATTAGATTAAATGAGGCTTAAAATCATTTGAATAAATAATTTATTACATTATATTTTGTTTTGTTTTTTTAATTTTGTTAAGACCCAAGTCCTAGTCTTAGCAAGTTCGAATAATCTTTTAAAAGTAAAAGAAAAGAAATTTTTGTTTAAATTCTACCTCTCAAAAAATCGAAACTTGTTAAGAAAAAAAGTGCAGTGTTATCAATACAAAAGTGAAGAAAACACCACATGTTCTTTTAGTTTTTTCAAGATAATTTAATAATTTAGATTAATAATTTCAAAAATCTTCGATTAACTTATCTTTGAGGCTTATAAGCTAAGTCAACTGACTAATTTTAAATCGAGAAAGTCTTATCATTTATTTTCCTGACGAGATATTTGTTTATTTGTGTTATTTCTCAAAAAACGCAATTATTAAACTTGCTAAAAATTATTATTTCTCAATTTTAAATTATTTAAATTCAAAATTGAAATTGATTTCATCAATGAAATCAATAATTTTCTAGAAAAAATGGCTTATTTGCTTCTCAGAATAGAATTCTCAGACTTGTTTTTAAGTAACAGTTTTAAGTCTAAGTCAGAAAAATTTAAGTCATAGTTATGACTTGACTTAAAAAAAAAAAAATTTTAAGTCATTGACTTGACTTGACTTAAGACTTGATACTTAAAAACAAGTCTGAGAGTTCTTAATAGAATGTTAACTTTTGCCAATAAAACGCTATTTTTCCATAATTCGCCCGAAAATTTATGAATGAAATTAAAGAAGACTCTAGGAATTTAATATGCAATTTAAAGAATAGCTACAATGTGATTGAACCGATTTAGAAAATTATCCGAATTGAGTGACATGTCTTTAAAATCTCAAAATCCTGAAAATTTACGCAATTTTTCGTAAAATACCTGTTTTTCACTTTTCGGATTTTACGTTAATTTACGTAAAATGTGGTAAAATTTTGTTAATTAATGATATTTAATGTAATTTTTCGTAAAATACTGTTATCAAATGACCACTGTATATCATTCTTTAAATTCACAAAGTTTCAAGCATTTGCCATATTCCTATGATTTTTTTTAATCTGAATTTTGTGCAAAGAATTATAGTTCACCAGTTTCTTTTATAAAACCAAACTAGATTTTTTAATATTCTTAATTGTGAAATAATATTTAATTTTGTACAAAATTTGGTAAAATTCGATCAATTGGATCATGTTTTTTTTACCCGTTATTTACTATAAGACACCAATAATTTAAAAAAAAAATTTAATTAAAATAAAATCGGACCAAATTTTATATTTAATTAATAAGTATTATTGGGGAAATGTTAAAAAATGGCCATTTCAAGCCACTTCCACAGAACTTTTAAATGAAAAACAACAGCTATTAGGTATGGTTTTTATTAGATATTTAAATAATTATATTTGAATTTTAAGGAATAGTTTGTTTATATAGAATTTTATTTTATTTCATTTCTCCAAAGTTATTATAAATTAGTTGATTTTTAAGCAAAGCCTAAAATTCTTATTGTGTAAATTTTGTAAACCATCCTTTTGCTTCTTAGTTTATTAAAATTTAATCTTTCCATGTATTATTTGCTTTTCTAAATGCTTCAATAGTCCTAAAATGCACTTCCAATTCAATAAAATTTTTACAGGAAAGCATGTTCCAATTAATCCTCCAGCCATGCCGAATGTTGCTATGGTAAAACTACTAGCTCCATAAATAGCCATTTCGCTTGCCATACACGATAGAAAATCGCGAGTTGTAAAAGTACCACTATCTTTTTCTTTAATATATCTAATTAAATTTCAGCTAAAACTAATAACAGTGAGTGAATTTGAATAAATTTTTTTAGGGTATTAGTCTTCTTTTAACTGAGATACTTTTTTTAATGCAAACCAAATAAAATATGAACTTAGTAGTTATAATTTCTTCGAATATTTTAAAAAAGGAACTGTGATGATTTAAACTGTCAATGCTATAAATAATACTTCTTAACAAAAAATTTAAACCAAGAAGTTACAAAACTTGAAAAAAAATGCAAACAAAACACTATACAAGTCTTTAATAGGATCCGTATTCGACTATTGTTTTATAATTTTAAACTCCGGGACTCAAAAAATCAAAAATGACTCCAATTAAATTATTTTGAATTATTTCCGTTGAAAACGAGCGTTGAAACTATTCATAAAACACCAAAAATCGAAAAAATCGGTGACAGAGCAAACTCACTATTTTTAAAATTCTTAAAATCGAGATCAAATTTCCAACAGATAGAGAACGAAATTGCGGAATTCTCGAAAAGTTATTCATTGAAGGGAGAAAAAAAAGATTCCAAACACCATTAAACAACACCTTTTAAGCATAAAACAAACTGGATTAAAATAACTAACAACCCTTTTAATTTCATTGTTATTTAATTTTTAAAGTTTCTAAGTTAGAAACTTCGTCCTTAAAAATTTATACCAATTTCTATTTTTTTTATTTGTACTTAAATTGATTTAAAAATTTTCAAACGTGAGGGCTTAAAAGAGGGCGTTTTGTGCCTCGAAACTGCCCAGAACTCTTACTTTCAAATAAAATAAACTATTTTTTCCACTTATGTACTTTTATTCTATTTAAATTTTATTTAATTTTAAACAATTATTTAAAAATTAAATATGCTGAACTATGTTAAAGATTCTTTAGTGACATGTCACTAAATTCGGATAATTACGTTAATAATATCAATTCAGCATTAGCATTAGGTCTAGTGAGCCCAATTACATTTCTGTTTAGATTATCTCTCTCACAAGGAAAATTACCTTTAATTTGGAAAATGACAAAGAGTTATTTTGGGTTCATCTATGTCAAGTTGGTTAGATGTAACCAGGGGAGTACCTCAAGGTTCAGTATTAGGACCTCTATTATTTTTGGTATTTATAAACGATCTTTCGAAATGTGAAAAATATGCCGATGATACTAAAGTTTTGTCTGTAATTAAAAGCTCTCAAGACAATCTCGTACTTCAAAAAGATATAGACTTAATTTCAAGCTGGTCACTTACTTGGTCCTTGGATTTAAATATCGAAAAATGCAATGTAATGCATGTTGGTTCAAAGAATCCTTTGTTTAACTATACCATTTTTAGCAGAAACGGTACAAAGAATTTATCAAAAACAATTCTCTAAAAAGATTTAGGTATATATATTCAAAGTGACTTGAAGTGGACTAACCAAGTAAAATATTGCACGAGTCGAGGAAATCGTATTTCAGCTATGATTAGAAAAAGTTTCAGGTATTTAAACATTGATACATTGATACAATTACTTTCGCCCAAAGATTCGACATAGTTTTTAACTTTTTCTTTGAGCCTGTCCTTAGTATCGTTCAATTAAATGATTAACAAGTGTTTGTCTTGGAATTCCGTACAAATTCGATTTAGCTTATTGCTATTTACATCAATTATTGCGTCTTTTAGATTTTGATCAGTATAATTTTTTTTTTTAGATTGGATTTCTTTGTCCTGTGACATTTTAAGCTTATTTTTAATCAATTTGCTTCTTTTATGTTTGAAATAAAAACTCGGTTTTGAAAAAAAAAATTTTTTGAGAGTGAGAAAGAGAGAAGATTTTTTAATTATTAAAAAATAGTGTAGCTGCATTTTTCGATTCCTCTCCTCGAGTTCTACATATTAAGATATTTTTTTAGGAAGTAGCTTTAAAAATGGAGGAGATATAGGGGGTTTCAAATTAGGTCACCCTATTAACCCATAACCCCTTTTGACCAGATTACCATACAGTAGATCTCGCAAAAATGTAACGTTACCTAAGGTAACGGTTACTGTAAGCGAACCGTAAGCGTTATCGTAAGCGTTAGAGTCAGATTTCCCATAAAATTTTAATTTACTCATAATTTTTCTTTTTTAAGTTCTCATAAAAGGGGAAATTAATAGGTGAGTTTGAACATGAATGGGAAACAAGAGGTGTCCATGATTCAAAAACAATGTGGGAAAACACGTTAAATTGCCGAAAACAAGCTAGAGCAAAAGAGAAAAAATAAATTTTGGCACAAAAAAACATAATGATAGTAAGCTAAATAAAATAACACAAAATTAATATTGAATTCTGTTAAGTTTTAAATCTTTAATTCAAAAAAAAATTGATTCTTGTTAAACTTAAATTAATTAATAAAAAAAATTGATAAAAAAAAATAATAAATTAATTAATTTATTTCAAAATTTTGAAGATAAACAGTATCAAAAATTAATATGAAAACAAAAAATTATTTAAAATTTTTAATTTGAGATTTTTTTAATAAATTGAGAAGGTAAAGCTTACGGTAGCTGCTAAGACTAATAGTAAAATAAACGCTCACAAGCTTTCGCTTACGGTAACGTTACATTTTTGCGAGATCTACTGTATATAAATAATAGCTATTATTTTTTTGTTTTTTCATTTTTTATTGTTTTAAACAAAAAGTTCGCTAAAAATGGAGTTAAGAATTAACTTCACTTTAGTTTTATGTTAAGAGTAGATTTTCCGGGATTATTTTTAAAAAAAAAATAATTAACAATTTTCTATTCTTCACAAAAAATTGTTTTAGGTAATATTTTTTTGCTATGGATTTTTTTATGCGGTGAAAATAATTTTGCTTGTGGGTATCAGTTATTTAATTGTCAAGGACCAAACCCAAAAAAAATCTGTTTTACACCCGAAAAGAAGTTTTATTGGTGACAAAAAAGTTAAACTAGTATAAAAAATAAATTATCTTCAATTTTAAATTATATTATTCAAAATTGAATTAAATCAAAATCTAATTTTATAATCATATAACTTTTTCTTTTCCTTTTCTAATCTGAAGAAAAAAATGAAAATCAATTTTATGGTACAACTTTTTCTTGTTGCCTTAAGTTTATACTTGTCTCATGGGCTTCATTATGGCACTGATGAAAATCTAAAATGTACCGAGTTTAAAGGACAAATCGACCCGGATATTCTTATTCATGTACCATGTTTATTTATTCGAATTATGGAACAGATAAAAAAATGTCCAAACAAAGTCTATTATAACAACATTTTGGATATAAGATGCAGTGAAAAATGTACTTCGGGGTATTTGAAAAAAAAGCTGGTAGGCATCAAAGATAGAATAGTGTCCAAAACACAAAAATCTCTTGAGCTAAGGCGATCTAAGCAGAAATCTAAAGCGAAAAAGCTCTATGCTTATTTAGTATCGTCACCAGCCAATTTTAGCTATACTACTAATGATCATGACTGTCTTACTTTTGCCATTGCCATGAAATTATTTTTCGAACAAAATCAAGACGTTTTGTCCCTGCGTAAAATTTTTGTACCAAACTCAAAATCGATTGATGCATCACTACCTTTAGATGTTAACAAAATTGAGAAGACCCTCGATTCAATTCGATGCAAAACCCAACTCAAATCGGACATTTCTACTTTTCAGTATGTAAAATATTTGGTGGGCTCTTTGAAAAACTTGTCATCTACAAGCGAATCTTTGGCTTCACAAGACGCTAGTTTTAAAAAGAATATACCCCTTACTCTAAATGACATTAGTACACTTTTTTATCCATATGTTGAAATGGAACACAAGTTTAACAGAATATTGCCAAGTCATTCATATTTGGCTAATTTTCTTCAAAATTACGACAATTTATTTTTAAAAAATTCTCCTTGCGGTGACGGACAAACAGAAACAGATAGCAAGCGATCATTTAAAAATTTTTTCAAAAAACCAAAATTGGAATCTGAATAAAATTTTTTAAATCTAAGTTTGTTTAGTTAATTCAATTCTTTTTATTTAGGGAATTTTGAATCCATTTATTAGAAAAAAAAAGCAAATATAAAAATTTTTAAGAAACCCTTGTTTTTCGAAAGATCGAACGACAATATTAAATATAAAAATTATTTAATACAAGTTAACTTAAATTAGAACCAAAAAAAATAAAACTGAGGTTGTGTGAATTTAGTAAAAAAAATACAGGAGAAAATTATTAAAAATCTGTTAGCTATTTTTCCGTTTGGCAGTTAGTAGTAGTAGTAGTATTAGTCTAAACTGCAGCTTGGAGCGATAGCAATAGCTTCAAATCGTTTAACCATCCAAGCATCAAGTTTTGCTTTGAAACTGTTTGCATTCCTTGAGTTGATGATTTCTTCCGGTAGTTTGTTCCAATCATTGACAAACCTGTTAATAAAAAAGTTACTACTCATCACTTACTCTCGTGTAATGTTGTATCCGTGTCTTTTCATCTCACATATTCGATTTTCCATCTTGGTGTTTATCTCTATACCATTAACTATCTTAAACATTTGAATCTAATCGCCACGTACTCTTCTTGTTTTTAAGTAGATCAAATTTAACTCTTATAGTCTTTCCAACTAGTCAAGAAGACGCAGTTCATGGACTAATTTAGACGCTCTTCTTTTTCACTTCTTTTTCAAAATAAGGACACCAAGAGCTAATCGCGTATTCTAAGTGCGGTCTGAGTATAGAAAAGTATAGTAACCTAATAATGTTGATGTGGCCTATGAACAACTTTACACTTTTCAGCATTAAGCTGAATAGACCAATTTTCAGACCACTTTCAAACTTTATCAATTTCATTTTGAAGCCCAAGGACTGAACCAAAATTTTTTATAACAAAAATTTTTTTTGTATCATCAGCGTATGCTTCACAACTATTTGAAATGATCTCTAACATATCGTTAATGTAGGTGTCAAAAAGAAGAGGACCCAAAACCGAGCCCTTTGGAACTCCACTTTAACACCAACTCAACTAGAACTCGCATCACCAAGAACGACTCTTTGTGACCTTCCAGCTAAAAATGAGCAAATTCACTCAAAAATTATTTTTCCAAAAAATCTAAGCTTGTATAGGAGTTTTTAAATTTAAAAGAATAAATCATAAAACTAAATGGAATTTTATTGGAAAAAAGATGGATCTAAGGCAATAAAGAATACTCAACATTTTCTAAATATTTAAAAATCATGTTGTAAGAGCTCAAATATACAAAAAGTTATAAAAAAAATCTCTTTTAAACAAGTGGTTCGACTACTCATCATTCCTTAAAATGCAATATTAATATTAGGATATTTGTCAATGATTTATGGAATTCTGAAAAGGTTTGTTTTTTTCTAAAACATAATCCTTTTAGTTCCTTTTAGTTTTTGTACATTTAAGTTATCATTTAAAAAATTGTACCTAAATCGCTTACAATGTACAAAAATATTGTCAGATTTTGTATGAAATCTGATCCAAAATTAACAATTAAATCTAAAAATCAAAGAAAACACCTATTCTCTGTATTCGGACAATAAAAATAAAAATGTATCTTGAAAAACTGAGGTTTATACTTTTTTATCGATAATTAAAATTTATCTTTATAAGTTTACGTATATCTTTTAAAAATAAATTTAAATGTATAAAATTTGAAAAATTAAAACGAGTTGGCATTAAAAACTAGTTATGAAGAAATAAAACTAAAACTTAGTACGCTTAAACAAAGAAGAATAAGAAGAGATTTTATTGAAAAATTTAAAGTGTAAAGAAACTTTATAAGGTTGAATGGCCGTTGATCAAAATATCTAAGAATATAGAATAAGAAATCACAGTAATTTTTTTGAAAAACAGCTTTCTAGAATTAATTTTTCTTTCTAGAATTAATTCCACTTTGTTTTATTTTTACATGTTCTGACGAAAATTTGCTATAAAATTCAGTAAAAAACTGAAAATTACTTAAGAAAAAAAAAAAGAAAAAAGTCAATTTTTTTTCTAAAAAAATACAAAAAATCGTCCTTTTTTGGATTTTTGCAATTTTAACATTCACGTAAATCTAAGTAAAAAATGGTCAAATCACTACTTTATATATTAGAAACCTTTACTAGCGAATGGTGAAGAAAATATTTAAAATTCCATTCATTTGCTTAATAACAAGTTATTAATAAAAAAAAAATTCCATTTTTGCAATAACTTCAAATGTATTCAAAAAGAAATTTACTTGAAAATTTGGAGATCAAATTTTAATTGTGTCAGAACAAAGTCAAATAATGTCTAAAGTTTTTCAAAATTCATTTTTAATAGAATTAAATAATAAAAAAAATTCATATTGTATGATTCGTTGGATGCAACATGGTGCAACTTAGATACTTGTATTACTTGTTAAATTCTACTAATGATGTGCAAAACCTCTGCAAAATGCACTGGCCTAAAATATATTGATATTAAATTTCTGCTAAATTTGGATAATAATACAAATATGAATTAATATTTATACTTTTTGAATTTTTTGATAAATTTTATTCCATTTTGTTTTGTTCTTTTATACAGATTTTTAAAAGACTTAAAATTGGAATCTGAATAAAAAAATTTTAAATTTTAAATTTTAAATTTTTTATTTAAATCTTAAATTTAACATTGTCTTTTTTATTCGTGCTGACATGTTTTTTCTTATTGAACTTTCGGTTTTTGATCTTATTAAGCCGGTAGGCTTTTGATCGATCTTCTTTGGACAATTTAGACTTTTCTGAATTCTTCTCGTTGTAATTTTGAGTGTTTTTCCTAGTTTTGCTTCTGTCTTGGTTTTGGTGAGTTTTTTTTTCTCTTGGTTCCTTTCCTTTTTTGGAAGTGATGCTAGAACTTTTCGTTTCGGTTTTGCTCTGTTTTTGTTTTTTTACACATCTTTCGACCCTGATTTTTCTGTCGTTAACTGTGGATCCGTTCAATCTCACAGCCAGAGAAACAGTATCTGCAGTCTTGAATTGTACATAGCCAAAGCCTTTGCCAATTCCAGTCTTGTTATCTCTTATAAGACGAACAAAATCAATTGGCCCGCATGTAGAAAAATGCGAATAAATGTCTTCATCAGAACAATCTTTGACAAAAAAAATAAAAAAATATTTACAGTAAAGGTACTTAAAAAATTACCAAAAGGCAGGCCACCTAAAAATACAGATTTTTTGTTATCATGAACTCTGGACTTAGTGGCAATGTCAACTCTGATATGAAGAGATTTGTATTCCATTCCATTGCTTTTTAAATTTTAAATAAACTTTCTAAATTATTTCTTTTTTCTTACACTTCGCTGGCAGCGTTTTTGGCAGAATCTTCATCTTTGAATCTTACAAAGCTTGTAATTGTTTGTTTGTTAGGATGAGTTTGCTTGCTTAATTTTGATTTTGATGAAAAATTTAGAATTTAAAAAATCTTAAGGGCTTACGTAATGAAAGCGTATTTTTTTGATTTTGTTATGTCTTCCGGAACCTAGATATGAAGAATGTGAGAATAGTTGTTAATTAGAAATTCTTCATTTACAATATTTCTGAAGCGAACTGATTCAATTTTTCCGTAGCTTTTAAATAATTTCATCAGATCCTAAAAAAATGTTGATAAATAATAATCTTGATTTAGAATCTTTCAAAATTTACCTCTTTTTTGGTATCCTTGTGAAGATTTCCGATAAAAATAGTTCGCTTTTCTGTTTCTGGATCGAATTTTTTGAATTTTTTTGACTCAGTTTTTAAGTCATTGCTATCTGGTAGTTCTGTTAAAGGTCTTTCGATTTTTTTATCAAACAACTGCTTCAAATTTGGGTCTGTTTCTGTACTTGAACTAAATATTGATTCGAAATTGGACATTTTTGAACACAAATATTTTAAAATTTGGAAAAATAATTCTCACTATTAAAACACGATAATTTTTTCGAGCCCTAATCATTTCTTAGCTATACATATGAGTAAATATTTCAAATAAAATTTAACATTTTAACTAGAAATATTTCTTAATTAATAAAAAGCAGAATCTTTTTGTTTTTTCACTAGAGCGCCCAGGAGTATTTAAAATGTCTTTTTCATCTGGAAAAACCGATGTTTTTTTAGTTTCTTTTAATGCTTGAAATTAGAGGATTTTTTTGTTTGATTATAACTTAATTAATGTCTTTCATTAGATCCAAATTGAAAAATTTTAAAATATATATTTAACTAATTATTAATACTAAAGAACTTTCACAGTTTTGTGTTGTTGATGTTGGAAAATATAAGTGGGAATAGTAAAATTGCATGAAAAAAGATGAGATTTTTAAAAGACTCTCGAATTATTATAGAAATAAAAATACCGGATGTTCAAGTGTTATTTTTATAATGTTTTATAGGGTGATTCCAGAAAATTTAATAAATATTATGATTTAAAATAATGGCATGTAATCATTGATAAGCGAAAGCCACAGAACTTTTAATTAAAAATAATTATCATAATAATTATCCCACTATTACCGATAATTGAATAAGAAATAAAATTAAAAAATAAATCTAATTTAGAATCATCAAATTTGCTTATTGAAAAAATTCTATGCAAATTGATGCGTAAATAAAATATTTTTTCCTAGGACATTTTTAAACAAAATTTTTTAAACGTAAAAAAAAGCAATAAAATAATTTGATTTAGATATCATAATTCATACTTAGAGAATAGATCGGAAATTGATAGAAACATTTCTAAATGTTTAGTTTTTTGACTTTTTTTCTGATAAAACTTTTTTTGATTTTAATGCTAAAAATTTTTAAAATATTTTTAAAATTTTTAAAATTTTTATAATATTTTGCTTAGCTTTAATTTTTTTTGCTCCAAACTTCACCGTCGCATTTTTTTATTATTCAAATAATGATTAGTCATTTTAAGTTATTAAGGCAAATTGAAGTTTATAATTAAATTTTCATGAACATGCTCAAAAATAATCTTAAAAAATAGATTTTTAAGCATTGCTGATTAAAAAAACTAAAATACTAGATTTGGTTATCACAGATAGGTTAGATAAAATTTATACTGTAAAAATTGGAGCTCCCTTGGGGACAACTAGCAAGAACAAACTAAACTCGACTCTTTTCTGGGACATTTTATTAAAAGAAAGACCCAAAAAATAAAAACTTAGTAAAATTTTGTATTAAAAGGTAATTACATATATCTGAATAAGTATCTGTGGTCGAGAGCAAATGAAATAGATGACATGGAAGTTGATTTGATGTTTAACACTTTGATTTACCAGGATGGAGTTTTTAAATTCATTATGAAATGTCAAATTATGAGATTACAATTATCGACGGATGTAAAAGTAAACCTAAACGTATATATTCATATATAAATGGCCAGAGAATAAGCAGGGACAGAGTAAGGTCTTTAACGGATGAAATGGGCAATTTGGTCTCAGATAAGTTGTCATTAGCCAACATTTTAAATACCGAGTTTCACTTAGCCTTTAGTACCGATGATGGTAGAATAATCCGAGAATTGGAAAAAAGAAGCAATGTTGTTGTCAAGGTTGATCCATTCAACTTTTCAGCATCCATATATATAAACACTTAATCAAACTAGACATGCATAAGGCACCTGGAACAGATAGAATGCATCCGAAAGTCCTTAAAAATTGTGATTTCTTTACAAGAAGCTTCGAAGAAGTATTAATGACTTCTTCGATAATCTGACTGTGAGATGGATGCAGAATTTCCTGACGGCAAGGAGGCAAAGAGTGGTAATGGGTGATGTGGTTTCTGAGTGGTTGGATGTGTTGAGTGGAGTTCCGCAAGGCTCAGTACTTGGACCCTTGTTATTTGTAGTTTTCATCAATGATATGCCTGATGTTGTAAATTGTTTATGTAAATTATTTGCAGATGACACCAATTTAATCTCTATTATTAAAGATTTAATCTTTAGACTTAACTTGTCTCCAGCAGGATGTTGATAACTTGGTAAATTGGTCAAATACCTGGTGAATGAACTTTAATGACGATAAGTGTAAAATCATGATTATCAACAACAAATACTTCAATATTAATATTACCATAAATGGCAAACCACTTGAAATCACTGACAGGGAACAAAGTCTTGGTATCAGCCTCTGTTTAAATCTAAATTGGAGCTACCAGACATCATTAGTAGCCAATTAGGCAAACATGATATTGATCGAGCATTCAGTTGTTGGACAATTGTTTTTTTTTTTGGGCCTTTCTTTTAATAAAATGACCCAGAAAAGAGGTCGAGTGCAGTTTGTTCTTGCTAGTTGTCCCCAAGGGAGCCCCAATTTTTACAGTATAAATTTTATCTAACCTATCTGTGATAACCAAATCTAGTATTCTATTGCCAAAAGTTGGTTCTTGAACACGCTGGACCAATAAATTGTTCTCCAAAGCTTCTAAAAACTTAGCACTTACAATTCCAGTATTACAATATGCTTGTAAATTCACAATGCCTTCCTAAGAGGTATCAATAGTCTTCTTCTTAAATTGAAAACTGTCTTACAGCATTGGGTGGCCTTGAGTGGCCTTGGGTGGCATTGGGTGGCAATTTTTACCCTAAAATTTGCTTAATCCAAAAGAACAACATTAAGACCATTCTTTTCGTTTTTTTGATAAAAAAATTGTAAAGAACATTAATTTCACTTTTCAACATAAAAAAATAATTTGTCAAAATTTACGAAAAATTATGTAAAGTATCATTTTTTGATATAAAAAAAATCGAGTTAGTTCAAGAGTTAGTTTAAAAATTCATTTGATGAATGCGTTTTGAACAACTTGAACAATCGAGACATTGATATTAGTTAGAAGTAGGGTCACAAAGAAACCATAAACTATTATCAATAATTTAGGCAATAAGGGAATTGTTAACGCTAGTTTCCAAAAACTATGTGAGATGATGACATTTACTTGGTACCGAGAAAAACTGCTAATTTTTTTCACAGAGAAGAGATTTTTTAATAATTAAATATTTTAAAAGCCAAATTTCAATTTTTTTTTATAAAGTTTTATTAAAGAATTTTAAAGATAAAAAGGTAAGAAGATCGTAAGCAAATAATAAAGATTAGGATTTATTTTTTGGCTCATTTTTGGAATTTCGTTTATGAATATTGAGAAAAGAATAGGACTTATAAGAATCTTATAATTCACTTTGATTTTTAGTTTAATTTATTATCATAAACTAGGGAAAATAAGCTTATTTGCAAAAAAAAAGAACTTATTCGGAAGCATCTTTTAAATTTCCAACAACAAAAAAAACATAAACTCGAAAATAAATTATTTATGTTGCTCAAATCCAAAAAATGCTTACGGTTCATTTATTAGACAGAATTCTAAAAATAATCTTTTTTACGATTTTAATGTTCTTTGCTTACTTTGAAAAATTTTAAGCAACAATAAGCTTGAACCATTTATTTTTTTTTTCATTCAAAACTAGAGTTAATGCTAATCTTTATTTTTTTTTAAATTTAGATTTTTTAGAATTTCAATTTTTTTTAATAAAAAAAGCCTCAATAGCGCAGTCGGTAGCGGGTCAGTCTCATAATCTGAACTTTCAAAAATTTTCAGGGTTATCTGGAGGGCGTGAGTTCGATCCTCACTTGGGTCAATATCTTTTTTTATTTTTAATGCGTATTTTAAAGAAACTCATTTATTTAACATTAAACTGAAAAAAATTTACAATATATAAAGGTAAATTTAATATATTAAACAAAAAGGATTAGCTTTGCATATAAAAAAATTCTTAAATTGGAAACCAAAAAACGACTGGGTAATTTAAAGATTAATATTTTTTTAATGACGCAATTTTATTAATCAATTATAGATAAAAATAAGATACCATTCTTAGTATAGTTTTCGCATTAGAGAAGGAGAAAAATCCTTCTATTTGGAATTAATTAGAAAGGAGAGAATCTAGATTTCAAAAATTTGCACTCATATTTTCTATTTTTCTACCAATTTTCTGCTCAGTAAATTAAAAAGATCAGCACCTAAAAATTTAACTCAAATAGAGCTAATTAGAATCATCTTTTTGCTTGGGTTTTTTAATCAACGTAATAAAATTTCGAATTCAGTTTGATTTTCAATTATTGCAGATTTTATTCACATGAGTTTTGTTTTTTTAGGAATTGAATGGGCTGCCATTAAGCTTTGAAACTCGACTGCTAGATTCGTGGCCTAAAATACGCATAAGATAAAATTTACCATTGTCCACGATTTTTTCCATTTTAAATTTT
The DNA here is from genome assembly GCA_019054805.1 of Brachionus manjavacas. NCBI lineage: Eukaryota > Metazoa > Rotifera > Eurotatoria > Ploima > Brachionidae > Brachionus > Brachionus manjavacas. Next base: position 5,396,297 of record JAHQIY010000003.1, on the reverse strand, counting down.
TTGTTCTTTTAATTTGGTAAACTTTTATATTTTTTTCAATTTAAAAAAAAAAATCTACAAAACCAATACTTAATTGTACTGCAATTGATTGAAGTTTCAAAAAATACTCTACAATAAATTTTTTGAATAAAAATTCTTTAAAAAATCAATTTATTTCACATTTTAGTCCTTGGAAAAAAAATTCCGGGTCCTGATTTTAGGGATATCCAATTATGTTCATTAAGCAGACTAAAAAATCTCTTTTAGATGAATAATCTAAATTTAATTTTCTATGAAGTTATTTTTTTTAATTATCGTAAGTATTTACTACGAATTTCTTTATCTCCAAGATATTTTGTTTATTTAGTGAAGAAAAAAAATATAATCCGGGTTAGAATATCATAGATAATTTTAAATAGTAAAAATCTTTTTATAACAAGAATTTTAGTGCTCGATTTCGTGTTTATTTAAAAAACACAATCAAAAACAATTGCGTATATTATATTTTTCATGAAAAATCAGATACCTAGAACCTGTTTTGTTCTTTTATTCCTTGTTATAAATAAATGAAGCTTGTGGAGGGATTAAAATTAGATAGAGATATATATAATTGGAGATAAGATTCACTTAGGAAGATAAAATTTATTTTACATATAAATAGGGATACATTTTTCAAATGAATTTATTGGAAGTTTATTTTATCAAAAATAAGGATGTAGTCTAAAAATGTTTAAGCTATCAGGCTTTTATTATTTATATTTATTTATTTTTTTTGAAAAAAGAAGTTTGAATTTGGATTTCAGAACAGTTTCAGTTTTTTGTAAATTTTTGATTAAATAAAGTTATTTAAAAAAGCTTATTTTCCAAATTTTTTTGATAATAAAAAAAGCTTCCCAATGGCGTTTGGAATCTTTCAAGCTATCAAGCTTTTGTGATTTACGAGATTAAAATATTGTTGATAAATAATTTTATTCAGATTCAGAAAGAAAGAAGTTCTAAACAAATGACAAAATTTACCAATTATAAAAATGATAAGTTTTGAATTATTGTTTTAATTAAAAATAATTTTTTTGTTTTTATTTGACTTATTTTTTAAGCATTTGTGTCATTTAATCCTGAATTCTAATCAGAATAGACTTTTCCGGTGATCCGGAGCACAATATTAGCTCAATTAGGAAATTAAATTTTAGCAAAAATAAGATAAATGAGTTGGCAAGTGCTATTAAATAATTTTATTAATGAATTTCGTCGCATTGGTATTGTATGTTCCCCAAGCGACGAAATTAGAGTCATAAAATGATAAATCCTATTTTAATTATATCTGTCTTAAACTAAAACTAATTAAACAAAGTCTGCAAAAAATTTGAATTTTAAATCAAACGAAAATTTTTAATCGCTTGTTTGTATTTGACGCTCGCATGAGTTGCGAATTTTACTTCAGCAAAATTTTTATTATTATTTTTATTAATCTAGTTTAGAATTGAGATAAAACTATGCTTATGATAAAAGTTGTTCTATCGTAAAACTTCAATTAGGCTTTATATTACAATTTTTACCATCTATCAAGCTCATTTGAGATCTCAAAATCTCAAATGATTTAAATTAATTAGACGTTTAATTTATTCCATCTGATATATAATTAAAAAACAAGAGAATCTATGTATTTGTGTTATTAAAAACTACTTAATCAAAATTTTAAAATTAGTTTTGTTTAGAAATTTCTGATTTTTTGTTGCCCTGATTTTTGGATGGTGCAAAAAAAAGAGCCGAGTGAGAGTAAAATATTTTTACAAGTTTTATGTTCATCGCGATGATAGATAAGATAAACAAAACTAGAAAAATTGATTAATGGCACAATTTGTAATTTGCATTTTAAATTAATAGTCTTTTTGTCTCTAGGGTAAAAATTTCATTACTGTCTGTTTAAATAGCCAAGACTCATGCCGCTAGTTCAATTTTTTTCTAAATCTTACTTATTTTTTTAAAGATCTTTTTAAGCTTTTAAACTTTTTTATCTTAAATCTTTAGATTCCATTTGGCCAAAATAAATAAATAGATAAGAATATTTAATTAGATCTAACTTAGTCACAGCAAGATTCCTTTAACAGTTTTATTTTTTCGAAAATTCGATCAATTTTTGTTCAGCAATTTTTTAATCTTCAAAAATTGAATGATATATTTTTTTATTTTTTTTATATTTTACTAATATTTTTTTTCAAGAAAAGCAGATTTTTATTGAAATTTTTCAAATAATTCCCTGTTGACTTGTCTAGTAAATTGATGCTCTGTGTTCTAGCATGAGAATTAAGAACTGTCAAGCAAATTTATCATGGTGAACGAATTTTAAAACTTTTAATTTAAGTTTTTTCCATAATCAAAAAATCAAATTAATTCTTTGTATTTTAATTTTCATTCATTAATCACAAAATTTAAATATGAATAATCGAAAAAATTGTGATTACCAACTGCTACCAATTGATTGAGCAAATGTTTTGTTAATTTTTAATTTGAGCAACTAGGGTAGATAAAATTGAATTACAAAAAACTAACAAATAAATCTAGAATTTGATTGAAAAAAAGTTAATAGAACATTTGTTTAAGATTTTTATCAAATAGGAAGATGAAAAATTTTCGATATGCATTATTTTCTTCATTCAAAAGCATAGCTATCTTGGAGGCTTTTAATCAATTTTTTAATTAATTCGTATTGTTTTTCTCCTTAAGTATACTTGTCCTCGGAGAACAAATATTCAAGACACTAGGAGCATACAATCTTTGGTTATTTTACAAATTAAATTAAATTTTTTCACATCAGTTGTTTATTTGAGCAAAAATTTAGTATTTACAATTTTTCGGAATCCTTTCGAGTACCTATGTTTGAACTTTAGTCACTCGAAAATTTCAAAAACAAAAAAATGATTTTAAACTGGTTTGAATTTTATTTTTTTTGTTCAAATAAAAACTGGGGTCTAAATGCCAAAGCATTGGGTATTCTTTATGAATCTTCAATTGAGTCAATACTCAATTTTTCTTTTCCATGTCTTGATTCATTTTCAAAAATCAAGATCAAAAGTCACTCATTCACAATTAAGCAGCTCGATATTTTTTAATTTATTTATTTATTTTTAATATTTAGTATTAATTTTTCATTTATTTTATTTTCATATTTTTTCTATATATTTTTTCATAGGTAATCTTATGGATTGGACTTAATTTTTGCATTTTTCTTGACATATAAGGTAATTCCAGTTTGGTATGAGCATCAATGCTTTGGCCAGGGAAAATTTTGAAATTGCACAGATTTACAAAATTTCAAAGATTGTTTCTAAATTTTAGAAAAAGAATTTTAATGCATTTGAAAAATAAATAATAAAAAAAATTCATTATCTCGATACATTGACAAAATTGATTTATTAAATTTAAATGTATTAACTCTTTTTGTTGAGTTTATTTTTTAATTCTTTCTTCAAATTTTTTTGTTAAGTTTAAATTTAATTTTTTTTAATTAAAACAATTCAAAATAAACTTTACAAAAAATCAGTTTATAAAATTCAAATTTAAAAATCGATTTTATTAATCTATTGAGAATTTTTTTTTTAATTATTTTTTAAATCTACATAGGATGTAAAGCGTGCTTCATTAAAATTTTTAAAATTAATTCAAAGATTAATTATTTAGAGATAAACTCTTTGAATTGGAATGATATTTGGAATTGATCATCAGCTTCAAGATGCCTTCAATTAAGCTCCAATTCTAATTCTTTTTGAGTATAATTTTAGTGGTAATGTAAATAGTAGTGAAACATTAGTTTAAGTATTTGTCTAAATCCATTGCAGTGATTGCTTTTAACTATTCAAACATGCTGCACCAACTTGCTCCATGTCTCAACGACTTCATTCTTTCGAAATTGTAGCTATTTACTTATTAGTAAATATGTACCGAGCTAATGCTCCTTCTGATTAAGAGGAGGTTAGACATGTCTAAATATTTGATAGTTCAAGTTAAAAAGAAGAAATTGTTAGGTAACAATTAAACGACGGAGTTGAATAGCTATGCTATCTCTCTTTATTTATTTGTCTGGCTTATTTTATATCATTTTATCTTCTTGTTCTAATCTAACTCAACATGGTGCAAAATATTGTACATTTTGGTTGAAGTGGCCTCTCAATCTGAACTAATTAAGTTTTAATCTCGAAGCCGTTCCACATACGGTTTCTCTTTAATTTACTCTACTGATTTGGTTGCCGTCCTCTGAACCCCTTCAAGAATTGAATATTTTGATTCCTGAATAAATTCTTAAGCTCTAAAGGAAGCTAAAAAAATCTTCAAAAAATTATTTTGGTTAAATAAAGATGTGCTTAATTTTAAGTCTAAAAAAGGAGGCGCTCAAATTATTTTTTTTACTCAATTAATGCATGATTAAAAAATGAAATTTTGTGGGCAATTTTTGTGCTGTTGTTTTTTTTATTTAAGTTGATAAATGTGTTCCCGAGAATGAGTGCCAAAGACATATGCTAATTTGAGTGGATGGAAAATTTGAATAATTGAGAAGCGGAAAAGAGAACATTTGAGTGATGGGAATTGTTTGATGATAAATATCGATTTTTAGTCAGTGCAAACTTACAATCATTCGGATGATAGATTAGATCTGCCAGAGAGGATTAATTCAAATATGATTAATTGAGCACTCAAATCAACATCGGACAAGAATGAGTGAAGTAAATTAGAATTTTTAAGGGAGGAGATAGAAGCACAGAAATCGATAACTGACCGTTGGATGATTCTTAGATCGCCATTTTTTTATTTAAATTAATTTGCCTCTTCCATTTTAGATTCATAATCAAACTTGGAAAAAAAAGATAATTTTGTTGGCTTGCTTGTTTTTTCTAGCATAATTTAGCAAGTGAGGGGGAAGCAAAATAGAAATTTTTTTGTTTAGTCAAAAAAAATAGACGAATCGAACTTTATCTCAAGTTAATTATAATTTCAAGTTTTTTTCTTCTTTTTTATTTTTTTTTCTATATTTTTCGTTTTTCCTCATCTTCATTTTTAGTTCAGAGTCAAATTATGATTTTTCCTTCTCCAAAATTAATTCCAGCACAAGAACTCACTCAAAGATCAATGCGAACAAAACACAAAAAAGAAATCCAGCCTGCGCCGAGTGCCGCTAGCACCCACTCGATTACTAATCCTTATCACTTCTCTTCAGCCAGTTAGTCATGTAACAAACGAAAAGCCTGAATAGAATCAATCGCTTTTCGCTTAATTGGACGGAGAATTGATAAGGGCTTGTGAAAGAGGAAGCTCGTCATTCTTTTTTTTAAACTAATTTTCAAATTTTTTTTTTAATTTTTAGAATAAAATTTTTAACAAACATACTTTTTTTTCTAAAAAATGGTTTGGTATGCCATAGAGCAACTAATATTTTCAAATATGAATGTTCAAATCGGTTCTCTTTAAAGTATCACCCAAAAAGGGCTATTTGATTTAAAAATGAAGCTACTTTTGGAAACTTGTTCACATTCCCGGCTAAATAAAAAACTGAAATTGATTATGGCGATTAATAAATTATGCCTCTTTCTAAGTTAAATTAAATTATTATTTTGTTCTGAAATTAACACTTGAATGACTAATAACAAAATTGAGACATATCATTAGGATTGATCAAGAACTGAGTGTTATATAGTATGCTGCTAAATTTTAGACATTATTTTTTAGTTAACAAAATAATTGTTTTACGCATTTAATTTTTTAAGGCGGGAAAATAAAAAAAAGCATTTTATTTTTTTAATTTTTTATTTGCCATCAATCCAAAAACATAAATCCAAAAAAAATTATGTGAAAAAAAAATACAAAAGGAAAAAACGGTTCAAAAGTTTCAGTCGGAATCTTAGACCAATTTTTGTGTAAAACCTCTTTTAAAAGCTCAATAGAGGTTACTTTAGTGTCTCCCAATTTGGCATCCATGTATGAACATAAGTTCTCGATTGGGTTGAGATCTGGTGAACGGGCACGCCATGGCATAACTTCAATGTTCTCTGAACCAGTCGCTTACTGACTGAGCAGTATGTACCGAAGCGCCATCTTGCTGAGAAATCCATGGGTCGTCTGGCTCAAATAGGAGTTCAACAGATGATATACGATTGTTTTCCAAGGTGTTGATGTAGAGAAACTGGTTAATTCGTTCTCTTTAACTGTTACCAGTGCCTTTGTAAGAAATGCATCCCGATTGAACCTTCACCATTTTGTAATCTTGGTATAAATCCAGTTTATCCAGTAGCCTTGGTTTAAAATACTGGATAAACTATATTCTTATTTATAAATTATAAATTAAATACATTCGGTTCAGAGTTGTTTTTTTTTCTTCCTTATTCACTCCTTGTGGAGCATAGGGTTCATAGTTGTTTAAAAGTCACAAATTAAAGTCAAAGTCCGGACTTTAAAAAAGGACTAGAAAATTTTCAAAATTTGGGGGGTCAGTGTTTTGGAAGGACCCACTTGGAACTTAAAAAAAAGTCCGAATTTGCATTTGACTTGAGACTTTTGAATTTTAAACTCTTATTCGGTCTGTATAACACTGGTAACAGCGTAGATAGGGCGGCGTACATACCAAGAAAGGGGCATAATTTACAGGAGTATAGCATTGTTCTGGTTTGAGGAGGACGTACTAAAGATGTGCCAGGTTTGAAATTAAAAGTTCTTCGTGGTGCTTACGAATAATCTCATGTTAAAAAAAAAAAGTAAAAATGAAAATTCAAATAGAATTAAAATTTATTTATAAAATGAATATTTAAAAATTAAATTATTATTATTATTATTATTTATTTCAAAAAAACACCACTTGGGTGATGAAAGTAAAAATAAAAATCAAGTTAGAGATAAAAAAATTTGAAAAGTTAAACAGGATAAAGTTAATTTCATCTTATTTTTTTGTTTTTTTTGTTAGTTTCTAAATAAATTATATATTTACATTTAGACTAATCCGAATTTTGTTTTGTTTTTAATTATCTAAAATTATGCAAAAAAAAATAAAATAAAATGGGTGAGATGGATGGATGCTTCAGAAGGCTTTGGTTAGTAACTTTAAAAATTTTCTTCTTGTTTCTTCCGGGTACTCTTTATTTAGGCAAAATTTTATCGATTCGGCTTTTCCATTTTTTTTCTCATCTTTAATTTTTTTCTTTGTTATCAGAATTAAATATATTTAAAAAAAAATTTTTGATTATTATTTCGGTTTAAGAACAGTTGTTTAAAAGTCCAAAATTAAAGTCCATGACATTCCAGATAATTATTGTGGCTGTCTAGTTAGTTTCGAAGTCCGGACTTGGACTTTTTTAAAAATAATAAAAATAAAAGTCCTTTGCTCGGACTTTTGAAAGAAAAGTACCAAATTTTTATTTTAGAAGTTAAAGCCATTTGAAATCAAAAAAAGAAATCAACTTCAAAAAACAAAAAATACAAATTTAACAAATTGATTATTTAACTTTTGATAAATTAAATTAATCTTATATATAAAACAGTTTTAAAATTAACCTCCTTTTTTCTCCTAGTTCGCTGGATAAAATCGTTTCTTGACTGAAGGAAATTATAAGTAAATGGTATTATAAAAGAATTCCAAATCACCAATTGATTTTTTTTGCCTTTTCTAAATACATTAAGAAAAATACTTATCTAGACCTAAGAACCTATGGAAAAAAATCAAAGCCAAAAAGAAACCAAGTTTTTTGTTCAGACTTGTATAAAAGTCAGGAAAAAAGTTTGAACACATCTTAAAAAGTCGAAGTCATAACTTGGGCTTGTAATTTTTTCCATTAAGTCTAAGTTTTTGTTTTTGTAAGTTTTTGTTATCAAATTTCATTTTTCTAATTTGATCAAAACATTTTAAATGCGCAATTAAATTTCTATGCATTTAATACAAATTACAATCCTTTTTCAAAAATTTTAAAATAAAGCTTTGTAAAAATATAAAAATCTGCGATGAAATTTAACTACGCATTTAAAAATGTTCTGACCAAATTAGAAAAATGAAATTTGATTAAAAATTTTACTTTACCTATAAAAATTGGATCTAAATTAACAAACTTAAAAATAATATTTGCTTCATCAGTCAACATTAGCCTCGAGTTGGCTTTTTGCGTTGAGTGAGATATGTTAAGAAAGGACTGGATCATTTTGCTTCTTTGATTGCCAGACTTGTTGAGGAAAACAAACGTGTTGAATCTTTTTCTTTCAACTTTAGCTTCTTGTGAAGCATAAGGTGCCCACGTGTCATCCTAACATATATTTGTGGTAATTTCTGCTTGTTTTCTCTCTTTCAATTGTTCCCTTTCAGATCATCATTGGTTTTCCTACTTTTCTCTTCCTTTGCAGTGTCCAGAAAAAAGTTATTCAAGGGATTCTGTCTTTTGATATTCCTAAAACATGTCCAAGCCATTAAAGTCGTCTAAGTGCTAATCTTGTTGTAGACACACTTGTTTCTTGTTTACTTATAAAGCTCTTCATTTCTAATAAGCAAGCTTTATGTTAAATATCTGTTCTATTGAAATATTCAAATCTTCATCTTATTCAACTTTTCAATCTTTCAACTTTTAAATTATTCAAATTAAAATTTTTTTTTAATGTTCAACTTTTAAAATGACATTTAAGAGACTATGCCCATTATTTTTGCTGAACTAAATTTCCTAACTCGGATCAGTTTAAAAGGTAAAAATCGAAAAACTCAAAAATTGAATATTTGATTTGATGTAATTTTACAGCTACAATATTTGTTGCTACAATATGTGGTTCTTAGGTAAAATACGTTATTTTACGTAAAAAATGGTTAAAACCAAAAGTGTGAGACCAAGATAATTTTTTCGTTTTATAATAGAACTCAAAGAAAATAATTAAATTAGCTTTTAAAAGTATCAAAAAATAATTTACTAAATTTTACGTAAAATTACGTTATGAATTATTTTTTTGAAATTATAATTCGTAAAAAAGTAAAACAAATCAATTAAAGTGGAATGTATTTTATTTCAAAATTATTTCAATGAATTAGTAATTTTGCAACAAACGTAGTTGTATCGACTGTTAAAGTTTATAAATGATTTAAATTTCCAAAGAATAATGTATGCTTTGTTTGATAGAGTGTTGAGATGCTTGGTGGCCAAATTACAGACCTAATCGTATATTTTAAGCTCTAAACCACGATCTACGCCTAAGTCAAACATTTACATTACATTTTGCAAAAAAAAAACAAGAAAATGTGTGTTTATTGTGTAAAAATGAATGATATACCTTAAATCAAAACCCTAGTCTTATATTGTGTAACCCTAGTAAAATCAATGTAAAGATAATTTTGTTAAAGTACAATGCGCATACCAGTCAACTACGACGTTTGCATCAACGATTGTGTATTAGATCCTTAAGACTGGGTTAATCCAGTTAAATTTACAAATCCTTACATCGATGTTGCCCGATCTCAAAGTGTCTAATAACTCGCTTCGGAAAATTTCCACAGATTCTTTTAAAAAATTCAAATTATTTAAACAGTTATTTTATTAATTTACTTTTAGATTGTATTTATAAAAAAATTTTAAAGTCTGATCAAGATCATTTTGGTCAAAATCGGTTCCTTGAAAATTTGATGAGCTTGGAAAAGAGTTAATGTCCTCTATTTTAATTTATTTTTAGAATGCATTACCAAATATAGAAAAAGATTCCTAATAAATTTTGCATTTTAATGAGCTTAAAAGAGGATTAATTTTTTTGTATTCAAATATTTAAAATTCAAATTCAAATTTTAAATTTTTTTATTTTATTTTTCAAATAACAGTATTAAAAATAATTTGAAAAATATTTATATATATTATTAGTTTCTCTTATTTTTCGATTAGATTAAATATGATAAAAATAATTAATAATTGATTCAAACATTTTATTCAAAATTGGCACTTGCACTATTTAAATTTTTCTATGAGAGCCTTTGTGTTTAAATTCAAGTCATTTCTGTTGCACATCTTTTAAATATAAAAGTCTTAAGATAATATGTTTAAAAAAATTTTAATTAAAAATATTTGCTTACTTTGAATCTTAATGATAAAGACAATTATATTCCGTCCTCAATCAACCAATTTTTTGCTTTACTTATCTTTAACTCAGTGAAGTCAAAAATATATTTTAAATCAAGCAAAAAAGAAATGAATAGTTAAAAATTCACCATAAAACCCAATGCTTTCAAAATACATCAAACAGGACAATAAAATTTTCAGGCGCCAATTTATTTTTGAGTCCAATTATCGGTGTAGAAAAAATGAATTGGGCATTACAGGACTAACCAAGAGGTAAATATGTAATGCATTTAAATCTAAATTTAGATAATGGAGGATACGATTGTGGACAATTTACATGTATTGTAAAAATAATTATTAATTATAAAATAGTTAATTTGGCCAAGGAAAGAAAGAAAAAACTTAATAAACCTTTCACTCAATATCCATTAAATAATAAGTAATCAAAAGATGACGCCAAAAAGCAATTGCTTGTTTAGTTAAAAAGTGACAAGATCTTAATATACAAAGTAGAAAATTATATATATTCTTTCCTTCCAATAAGTGCGTCAATTTGCGCGCGTATTTGTTGTCCTATCGACGAAAATCTGATCAAGATCATTTTGGTCAAAATCGGTTCCTTGAGAATTTGATGACCGCCAAAAATTTGGCCATATTTTTGTCCGTTTATTTTGGGCCGGTGTTTTGGCCGCCCGTATATTTTAGACCGTTTATTTTGGCGGTCCAAAAATTTGAACGGCTGACCGGCCAAATGACCGCAAAAAACCGTCCGTGTATTGGACCGGTTTGTCTTGCCCGTATCTAACACTAAAAAATATATTATATTCAAAATATTCAGGTGAGTCAGGTTAGTTTCCTAATCGCTGGCTAGTTGTCATTTCATTTTTACTCAACAAGTCTAACCCGGGTGGAGTGTAATAAGCTTGCTTATAAAATTAGATTTAAAATAGAAAAATTGGGGAACATTTTTAGGTTTCTTGGGCCAAATCCAAAATCTTCCCGTCCTTTTTGGAAAAGGTTAACTCGTTTAAAAAAAATTCCTCAGGCAATTTTTTCCCAAACTTGTCCTCAACTCAAAAGAGTTTGAAACAGATTCTAAAAAAGGTACGCTCTTCAAAGAGATTATTGGAGGAAACCTTTACTCAAGAAAGAATTGATTCTTTTGACAATGATTTTCGGGACATGATTGAAGGATTTGTTTCCAAAAAGTCTTTTCCTAAAATCACAATTGAAGATCTAAAAAATACCATTAAAAAACTAAAAGACGAGTCAGCCCCAGAACCTGACAATATAAGTAACCGTATGTTGAAAAATCTCCCTGAATCGTTGGTACTGGGTCTAGCAAGTGTTTCAACCTCTGTCTTTCTGCATCCGAAATCTCAGAATCCTTGAAAATCTCTATAATGTAGTTAAAGGTTCCATTATAGACTAATTTTTGTTCATCCTATACCGTGTTTCCCAATCAAACATTCAAAAACTGCAAGTAATTCAAAATACATTTTTTAAGTCAATCTATCACTTACCATATGACACACTGTCTATCAAACTTTCTGGCCTTCTCGAGGAGCAATAGATGATAAATTGATTCCAATCCAAAACCTTTTTTCTGTTACATTTCCAATTTCTTTTACAAATTCTAATGTCATTTAATTAATTTAATTTGATTTTTAATGACACTTTTTTAAAAATTAAATAAACTAATTAAAAAGAAACATGCTATGATGTCAAAATATAATTCAATCTGATGCAACATACGGTAATTTGGGAAAGAATGACAGCTTTAATGCATTGAATGACTGATATGGAATGTCGTTTTCATTATTATTCTTATGTTTAAAAAGAATTTATTTTCCATTACAAGTTATTAGTCACATAACAAGTTATAGAAATTTGGTGAAAAAATGGATTTAGATACTTTAATTTCAGATATTTTGAATGAAAATATCAAGACGCTGTTTCTGAAAATATTCAACAACTTCGGATGAATTCAAGTAGGGGTGGTTCAAAATAGCAATTATCATTAAAGCTAAAGTTTTTCCTGGAATTTTTTTATTAAAAAAGCATAATTAAAAATCGCTAATTGGCAATTAAAAAAAAAGCTTTAAAAAAAACTAATGAAAAAAATTAATTTATTTAAAATAAGCAATTTATTTAATTAATAAATGATTTTTTCATTCTTTTCTAATTTTTTTTTTATTTATTTGTTTTCTGTACCGAGCTAGGGCACCTTCAGAATAGATTAAAAAAAATCAAAAAAAAATTAAAGTTAATAAAATAAGCTAAAAAAAAATGAAAGTTAAAAAGATATAGATTGTTACATGTGGCACATGTTTACATAGTTCAGGTTTCAGGAAAAAATGAGGAAATAGTAAGGTAGCAATTACACAATGGAGTTGGGTATTCAATATATCTCGATTCGAAACCTTCTTTGTATTCCTCCACCATTCTTACAACCCATGGAATAGAATGACTCAGTCCTGTCCCAACATTTCTCTCACTTAACTCAAAAAGCCGATTCTAGACTGTTGGTAATTTAAGTTTATTAAAAGCTTCATGATGCACGATGTTGGAGGGAGTATCATATTTTAACTTAAGGATAGATCTTACTGCTGTATTCTGAATTGCTTGTAGTTTTATGATATTTTTTTCTGAAAATGAATTCAAGCAAGGAAAAGAATAGTCTAAAATCGATCCGACTAAAGATTTATATAAATTTCCTAGTGTGTTTTGATTGAGACCCCATTTTTTGTTTGACAATATCCTAATAATATTTACCCTTTTGTTCCAGCGTTCTTTAATTTCGTCCACTAATATAATAAAATTTAATTTAGAATCAAAGTTTATACCAAGAAACTTGATTTCTATTTGGCTCACTATTCTGTTTCCATAAAATTTTAAGTTTAGATTATCACTCTCTTTTTTGTACCTAGAGAAGACTACTGAACACGACTTTTCAACTGATATCTTCATTTTCCATTTAATAAGCCATTGTTCTAGTTCGTTGGTGTATTTATTTATCTTATTTTCAAGGTTCCCTTTTTTGTTATAAATGAAGAATGTAACTAGATCATCTGCAAAAAGCAGAGAGTATTCATTATTTGTTTTGTTTCTTTTGGGGATGCCAATAATATATATACTAAATAAAAGAGGACTAATTACTGAGCCTTGATGAACACCTGCAGTTATTTGATATTCTTAGCTCAAGTGATCATTCACATTTACCTTAAATATCCTAGTGTCTAAAAAGGATCTAATCCAGTTAGTCTAGTAATGAGGTGGATTCATTTTAATAAATTTACAAAGTAAACCTTCATGCCAAACCCTATCAAAGGCTTCAGAAATATCAAAAAACAGGCCATAAACTCTTTTTTTCTATTAAATGATTCTGCATTTTTTTAATTAAGAAAAATAGATTATCTGATGCTCGCCGGTGTTTTCTAAATTCAGATTGCTCCTGGATAAGGAGTGAATTTTGTTCCAAAAAATTGTATAATCTTGAATAGACTTTTCGTTCCAGTAACTTTCCTAGACAACTCGTTATACTTGTTGGTCTATAATTTAAAGGATCTTGTAAATTAGAGGCATTTTTTTGAATCATAGTAATGTTCGAAGTTTTTCAAGCTTTCGGGACCTTACCTTCTCTAAGAGATAAGCTCCTGAAATTTTGTTCGAAAAAAATTTTTAAATGCGGAAAATGCCAAATCAGTCATCCTTGAGGATGATAATAATAATGATGCGGATAATGATGACTTTGATAGTGATTCTAAAGATGAAATGAAAAGAAGGAAAATTGGAAAAGAATGATTGCCGAGCCAAAGAAGCTCGCCGGATGATGATGATTATGAGTCTAACTAATTGCTCGATTCCTATTTATACTGACATAAATTATATGATTAATAAATAATTAATTTTTAAAATTTTAAAATAAAGAAATAATAAAAAAAATAGTATTTTTTTATTTAATCTAAAATAGATTATATTATATTTATTTATTTAAAAAAAAAATTAAATAAAATAAAGAAAGCTGGTATAAATTTAGTAAAGATCGAAATAACAACAATAACAAAATTTTTTTTAATTTTTGATAGTTGAAAAATAAATGTTTAGATCATCTGCTTGATCTTGCGTTTTGGTCGTATAGTTTTGTTGATTTGCCAAAATCATTTGACTGTGCTTTGATATACTCTTTTCTAAAAGTAAATTAGTTGTCTCTTTTTGTCTCTCGAGTCTTTCAATCAGAGATAAATTTCGTTTTTCAGCATTTGTACCTGTTTCGTTTTGTTCCATTAAGTAGTCTCGAAAAGTGTAATTGTCTTTTTTAACCGGAGCCAAAACAAGTGGTTTGTCCGCTTTGTCTTTGCCAGAATTTTCATTCGAAACTGGCTGTAAAAGAGACTGATTTGACTTTGCATCGTCTATTGACGCTATTATCCGCAGAGATTTAACTCCCGAATATTGTCTTTCCTGCTGCTTTAGTTGAAGATTCTTCAGTCCCATCGACAAAACTGAAGTTTCATCAAACGTTAAATACTGACTGTTCGATGTAAAAGATCTATTTGTGCTTGAGCCGAATTTTTTCCGACTTTCCTCATTATTGCTTAAATTATTTGAAGCAGGTTTGTGAATGTAAACACTCGAAGCTTTTCTTAATAGATTTAAGGGACTTGGCTGCGAGTCTTTGCTTGATGTCGAAATTGGCGAGTAATAGTTGATTTGGTTACTGTTTTGACTATTCGTCTGGCTGTTAACTAAAAAATTAATTTTTTTAAGTTTTAAATTGGAGTTTTAACAAAGAATTAAAAATAGATTTCAACCAAAATTAGAAACTTGTGTCAATTAATTTCTGAGTCACATGCCGAGTTGTTTAAAAATTACAAGTCTGGACTTGTACTTGACTTGAGACCTGTAATTTTTAGACAACTCTGGTCACATCAAATCAATAAAAAGTGCGTTTAAAATGTAGGTTTTCATCGCCAAAGGTTCTTTCTCATTAAAACTTGCTCAAAAGCAGGCAAAAATATCAGACTCGTATTTAAATTTAATTTTTTTTAAATTTAATCTAATCTAATATCTTGTTTAATATTAACTTTTAAGAATAATTTAAAAAAAAAAACAAAGGTCGCTGAAATAATGTATTAAATAACTTATTTATAATAATATAATAAATTTTGACTCTTAAAAATAAATATATAGATATCAAAATGTGTATTAGTTCAAATAAAAACCATAGAAACATAAGTCGTATTTAGCTCTATTAAGGAAAGTATCGTTTCATAGAAAAATATTGTAGATTTAAAAAGACAAATTTATTGAAAGAAAATTGTTGCAAAAATTATTTTTAAACAAAGAAGTTTTAAAATAAAATTTAGGTTGAATTCATCAATTTTTTTTCAAATAAATTAAATAAACAATTTTAAAGAATTTGAAAAAAATCTTAAATTAATTTTAAGTCTAAAATTTTTTAAAATTTTGATTGTTTATCACTAGAAATAATTTTCAATCAATTATTTCAATTTACAAATTTTCTAATTGAAAAAAATCATAGAAAAGCTTCTGTGTAAGATTTCAAAGAAATTTTTTTCAACGAAACGATGCCTCGCCAAAAATTCCAGTAAAACTTCATCCGACGTTTCAGCGAAAAATCAAGAAAATAATTAAATAATAATAAACGCATAGAGAGTTAATATTTTTTTGTTTAATTTTGACTCATTGGTCACAATTCTTTGAAATTGGTGACTAAATTCTTTGTTGTTGTTTACTCTTTTTTCTTTTCAAGTCACACATAGAGAACACAGTTTAGATGAACAAAAAAACATAAGTGACCAAGTCGAGATTATTATTCTTCCTTTATTCTTAATTAAAAAAAAATAAAATAATTTAACTTAAAAAAAGTTATTTTGAAGAAATTTCAAATTTGAATTGAAAATATCTGTTATTTTTATTTCTACTATTTAGGTGGTTTTCAAACAATTATTTAGTTAAATAATTAAATTTACTTGTTAGAGGAGCCAATTTATTAACAGGTACTAGACTAGCTGATGAATTATGAAAAGTTTTAGTCCTTGATAAGCTACTATTTAAGTTGTTGTGATTTGTCTTTGGTCTAATTTTGTTGACCTTGGTTTTTGATTGCAGATAAATATTTGAAATGCCAGTATGATAATCCAAAGCTTTGTTAACCTTGGGCTTATCTTTTTTCCAAGAGCTGATTGATGAATCAAAATGGGCTAATCGATTTGACGACTTGGAGCTGACTAACTTTCTATTTCTATAATCTTTTTTTTCTTCCCCATTTTTTGGGTTTACTGTTTGCTTTTTGATTTTTTCTTGTCTCTTGTCTGCCACTGGAGATAACGATCTGGACCTTGATCTACTTTGACCTTCAAAGTCTGATGATTTACTAAAATCAGACCGTGAATCAAAAGAATGCTGGGACACATCATCATCATTGGGTTTCTTTGAGGGCCGTTCCACTTCTTCCATCTGACTTTCAGCTACATTTTGTTTATTTCTCGACGGAGATCTCAGTTTAAATTCAATCAGATTACGGGTCTCACTTTTAGCCAAGTCCAAGTTTTTTTTACCATTAGATGAATTTTTCGAACTTCCCAAAAATATGCTTGAATCGTGGGAATTTTTCATATATGAACTCATAATTTCTTCCAAATCGGACTCGGACGATTTGTACAGCAATGCTTGAAATGCTTTGTCATCAATTATCTTATTTCGGCTCTTATTTCGCTCTTTGTTTATTTGAGCATTCGTTTCCAGTCTAATCAGCTCTGTATCTTTTTTGTAAATGTGCAAAAAATCATGTAACTGCTTGGACAGCATTCGTTTTTGTTCACATATTGGTAAACGTTTGCTGGGCACATAGACTTTAAACTCTTGGGTCAGATTCGGTGAAGCTTTCTTTATAAACCGCAATACCAGATCCATCTGTTGAATATTGGACTCGTCTTTTGCCTGTGACTCATTGAATAATCTCACCTGAATTTTGAATAAATAGAGTGCAAATGCAATACGAATTTGAATACGACTAAAAAAAATTTAATTTTAGATTAGAACTTTTTGTTGGCAGGAAAATTTGGAGAAATTTTTTTCAAAGAAAAAAAAAGCTTGAGTGATTGAATTAAAAAAAAAGGTTTTTAATTGCTAAATTTTGTGATTTTTTAACAAAATCAAAATTTAAAATTCTAAAAATGATCTGCTCTGTGAATTTTTTTTTAGTTCAGTATTTTTTGATATTTGGAAATTAACGGCATTTTGAAAATCAGTAAAAATTTAAAAAAAAATTTTAACAAAAACATTTCCTTTTTTGATAAAAATAACACAAGAATTTTCTTGAATTTATTAGAATTTTTTAACATCAAGCGTTTTTTTGTGTTATTTAAATCAAAAACATTAAAAAAAAATTTAAGTAATTTTACAGAGTAATCTACATAATTAAAAAAAAATTATTTATTTATTAGAAAAATCTGCTTAAAAGGTTCGGGAATTAAAATTTTTTGATCGTCCTAGCAAAGATACTTTGGGAAAGCTCCCAAATGCTTCGTTTAAAATTCAGCCTAACCCGTCAATAAGGTAGGTAAAAAATTGAGCCGTCATATCGATAATTAAATCATATATCATATAAAAATTAAGTGCGTCCGACGCGGAGCCCTGCAGATTAGAGAATTATTAGCTAAAATTAAAATTAAAAATTAAAAAATTAATTAATAAAATTAGAAATCTTTAAATAAATTGTCCCTATGATGGTTATATGGGTCTTGTCCAATATGTGATCACTTGATCACATAAAAATGGATCTTTTTAATAATGCTGGTTTTGTGAACAAGACTGATCTCCAAATCGATGATCACACAAAATGTGATCAAAAATGGTTGATCGCGAGAATTTTAAAACCGATCACTGCAAAAAATTTTATTAAATAAATTTAAATTGGATGTTATTATTATTATTATTTATTATTTATTTGTTTTTTTTGTTCGAGCATAAGTTCCTTCAGATAAAAAAAAATAGATAATTAAATATTAAAGAAAAATCAAACGAATATCATATGTTGGCTTTAGAGTCTCATGTAGTAAAGAGCAAATAGCAGTCGCTTTGAGCAAGCATGCGAATTCGGTCTCCTGCCCAATATGCAAGGCTTTGATGAAGAATGAACGCGGTGTCAAACTCCATATCGGTAAAAACACTCTGTTTAATTACTAACGTATACCCTTGCAAATAAGTTTCCCTAAAATCGTGTCTTTTTTGAAGAATTTAGGCCCTTATGAAAGAAAATTTTCCTCAAATTAAATATTTTTATAAGGATCTAAGCATACTTTATAAGAAGGAAACATAGATGAAACTAGGCCACTTTTGACTAGTTTTTTAAAAGGGGGTCTTAGGGGGACACTTATTTGCAACGATAGCTATTTTTTTTCTTTAAAACTTTAAATGAAACTTGGATAACAAAAATAAAATATTGATCACAAAAGTTTTTTATTTTAATTTTAATTTTTATGTTTTTGATCACATATTGTGCAAACATCGATTTGGTGATTATGATGATATTTATTTGATCTTATTTTATCTAAATTTATTTTTATTTTTTTTAAATTATATTCTGAAGGAGCTCTAGTTTGGTACAGAAAACAAATAAATAAAATGAAATATTTTCTATCTTTTACTTTTTGTTTCTTGAACTGTCCAACACTCCCATCTTTACTATCTGAAATGACTTATTTAAATTTTAAATATTTTTTCAATATTAGAGTTAAATTTTAAATGCTTTGAGCAATATAACTAAACCCAATTTAAGAAATTCATTTATTTTGCCAAAAAAGGCCATCAATTAATGGACTGACAAAAAGGATAATTCTACTGACAAAAAAACTACATATGATGATAAATAAATTAATTGACTGATAAAATAATGATTTGAGTGACAAAAATACTTTTTTGACTTATTAATTTTTTTACAACAAATTAATGATTTGTGGTGACAATAAAAATCAAAATCTTGAACTATAGCACCAAAATCGGAAGGAAGTTCCAGACGATTATGACAAAACGTTTTGCCCAAATCTCATCATCAAGCTAGAGTCAACTATGAACTATGAGACAACGTCACAATTTAAGTTCATTCCTTACAATCTAACAGAATGACATTATTAGATAGCTTAATTAGAACTAAAATAAAATAAAATTTATTTAATAATTTTTTTCATTTTGAAAATCACTTTTGGAAAAATAAGAAATTTTGATCCGTATGTTCTAATTTTTGATTGAAAGATCATCCAAAAATACTTGATAAGAAAAAATTTTGAGCATAAATTTCTTAATCCTTATTTTGGCAAAGAGAAATCATGATTCTTATATTAAAACCTATCTATTAAATAGGTTTTATTTTGTCAGTACAAAATTATCAAATTGTCATCTCAATATATATATATTTGTCAGTCGTTTAGTTTTTTTGTCAGAATAATTAGTGTTATAAAGTCAGCTAAAATAGATTAAATTATTCACCACTTTTAGTTATTTTTGTCATCTTAAAAAAATTAAATTTGTCACCCCCAAAAAATTTAAGCTATTAAAACATAATAGATCAAAATGTTTTATATTACATTTTTTAGTATTAGTAAAAGAAAGGAAAAAAAATTATAAACCTTAAAAGTAAATAAATGACTATCAGTATTATTTATTTATTTTTATATCTGTACCGAGCAAATGTTCTTTCGAATTAAGAAAAAGAATAATAAAAATAAAGTTAATTAAAATAAAATAAAAATAAGAATCAGTAATAATATAGAAAAAATAAAATAAGTTAAAATATGTAAAAATTATTCGTCATGTTAAAAATTAGGAAGCAAAATGATAGAACTCAGAATAAAGAAATCTTTAAAGATTATTATAAAAAACATCTAAAATAAGAATTTAAGCTATTGATTTCTATGATATGGGATCTCTAGATGTAAATTATTTTAAACGGACTTTTCTTCTAAATCATTCTTTTATTTTTATTTTTATACTAATGTTATACAAGTGGACAGGGTCACTATTTTTTGTGACTAATAAAGTGGTCGTTTTCGGTATTAGCATCAAATCTAAATAAAAAAAAAAATATTCAAATTAATTTCTAACAAAATATCATCATGGATAAAAATTAGAAAAAAATTTCCAATACAAATTGAACTTTGATATTCTGAAAATGAATTGTAAAGACTTTCTAATGTTTTGGGTTTCAGGCCCGATTTTTTTTAGATATTTATTTTATTATGTTAAAAATTAAATATAAGTTATGAGTAAAACGTAATGCCTAAGTATTGAACTTTTTCCTCATAATTAAATTTTTTACCGTAAATTTTAAGATCTAACTTGATTTTAAATTTTGTTTTTTTTCTTTCCAAAGATCATATAACATGGCTTTTCAACAGACACTTTCATCATTTACATTTACTATAAAAGATCTTTAATTAAGAAATGATCTAATCAAGTAAATAAGACAAGGTGGAAGGTTAAATCTAATTAACTTATATATTAGTCCATCATGCTATACTCTATTTAGAGCTTTAGAAATGTCAAAATAAAGACAAGAGACTTTTTCTTTCAGTAGATTACTTTTATTTGAATATCGCATGGTACCGATATGACACCGTATTAAAATGTGAATTTTCAAGAAATTTTTTCATAAGACTAAAAAAATTTTTTCTCTTTTGTTCATTTAACTAAAATCTCTAAGATTAAACAAAAATTATCAAAATTTAAAGTGATATTTTTTGTAAATTAATGTTAAAAAATTTTATCATGATGCTGTTCTTTACAGTGTTAAAAAGTTTCTCGGGTCTTCTAGTATCAAAAATAAGCAACTAGCAAATAATTTGCCAATTAATTTATTTAGATCTTACCTTAAAAAATATCCTTGTTCCAAGTATTTCAAAACAGTGCTAAGACTGTAGCTTATTTCTTCATTATTATCTAAATCATTTTGTTTATTTTCATTCGAATAGGAGTTATCCTCACATTCCGAATCCTGATCATCAGAATTATCAGCAAAATATTTGCGGGTATTTTTTGTACTCGTTTTTGTCTTGGCATTTTTGTTGGTCAAATTGATGGCAGTGAAGGCACGACTTCGACCAATACTTGGTAAAGTTTTTTTTCCATTAGATAAGTCCAATTTTTCGGATTTATTCTTTGCTATGTCATTAGTTGAATCACTTAAATAGTCGTCGTCATTTAGTAGATCTGATGAAATGCTTACATCTTTTTCTCTAGTTGCATTTCGTTCACCATTTGGGAAGAGATTAAAGTTGGTCTTTATTGACGGACTAGGCTGGATCTTAAACGGAGCATTTGATAGCTTTCTCAAAGTATCTTCGCTAGGACGAACCTGGTCATCTAACTTTCGCTCATAGCGTTTATATCTATCTAATGCCTCAAGCAATGAGGCGCCCGAATTTTCTGAGGACAAGTAGTTGTTTATTTCATACAGTTCATATTGATTTTCTAAAACTCTAAAAAAATTTAAATATTTTTTTTAAAATTAAATTTCATAATATTTACTTTGCTCTTGATTGAGTTGTTTTTTTCGGAGTTGCTCCATTTGTCCATCTAGAATTTATACAAATTTTATTAACTTTTAAAATACTTGACTATAAAATGATATTTTAATTTAATTAGCTAATATATTGACTAAAAACTAAAAATTTCATTCTTACTATTCAATAGATATTTTTATGTACCAAAATTATTTCTTATTAAATGGTACGTGTATTTTTTTTTTATATTGCGAGGAAAAAATAGGCCTAACCTTTATCTATAATTGTCCCTTTTTTATGCAATCGGGTAATGAGGAGGCGCTTATCTCCTTTTCCAGTACCCTTTTTTTGAGCAACGGCTCCGATCTGACACAGCAATTACTGCATAGAGTTGATCATCTACACCGCAAGTATTATCCAGTCGAAAAGAGTCCCCCTTTTTAATATAAGGGGTTTAAACATGCGTCCCTAACTGCAGAGGTATTTTTAAGATTTTTTCTCCCTTTCATTCATTCGGCTTTACGGGTTTTCTCTAACCTTCATCTAAAACTGCAAAATTAAATATTTTCAAGAATTTACAATGTTAAAAAAATTCTATCAATAATATTTTGAAAGATTTTATTTATTTCAAATCGATTTTGGCATTGAGAATTTTATTACCCAAACAAAAGCAAAATATAAAAAACAGAAAAGCTTTAATTCGGTCAGGTCATAAAAAGTTCTTTAAATTGGAACTGATATTTCCTCTGTACCATCCAAATAAAGATTCTACAAAATTCGGATATTTTATTTTAGTCTTTATATAGAATAGTCATATGGAAATAAAATAAATTTTTAATAGAAATTTTTTTATTGAAAAAATTGCTAAAAAATGTCGAAATTTAATAAATAAAAATTTTAAATCAAAAGTTAATTAATTACATTGAAAAAAGTCAATTTTTTTCAAAATTATTTGAAAAATAGAAAGGTAAATTAATTCATTTACTTAATATAGCTATAGCTCACTAGAGCTCTGCTCCGGTATTTTTCCGAGTTGCAGTTCAACATATTATTATTACTTTATTACTCCTAATAAGCCTTAAGAATACTAGCAAGATTATCCATGAGACTCAAATAATTTTTCTTCTCATAAGTATTATTGAAATTTTTACCTGAGCCATCTTTTTTATTTTATCCTTGCTTCTTTCACAAAACAAAACCAGTATTTATTTGTTCAAAACTAATCTCTCTCTCTGATAAAATTTTTACAGGAAATTGGGAATTTGGAAATTGTAATTTTCATACAAATTACAATTTCCAAATGTAATTTGTATGAAAATTATTCTCTTTATTTTTCAACAAAAAAAATTCTCTATGGTAACACAGTCTAAATGTATTTAATGTAAATTCGGTGACGTAATTTGAAAAACCGAAATATATCATTCGCTTTATTTTTTTTTTAAACAACCCACATATTCTTCTAGAACTTGAAGAGAGGAATCCAAATATATAAGATATGTGAAAAATTTAAAAAAATTTTAAACCTTTTTTTTTTAATTCAAAGTTTTTTTTTCGGCTAATTCGGTAGAATTTTTCAAATTAGTAATTATGTTTGACAATTTTTGATCCGATGACGGTACAAGCTTGAACTGACCTTATTTGCTTATCGCTTTCAGCGGGTCTTAATTAATAGAAAAAAAATTTACTAGAATTTTAAGATAGCCGATGGGTCCGTTGTCTAATGTTGTTATTTTTTATGGGTTAAGAGGTTAATGAGGTATCACCTCAATTCCCCAAAATCCCACCCATTTACCCCTAAAAATAAAATATTTAACATAGTTAGACTGAAAGGACAAAAATGGTCACAATGACGTCATTTTTTATGAAAAATTTAAAATTTTGTTTCTCCTGTTTTTACAAAAATAATTTGATTTTATTTGATTACAAATATTCATTCTGTTTTATCAAAAATCGTCAATATATTATAAAAATGAATCAGAACAAACAAACGGAATTAAAAAAAAAAAGTATTCGATGGAAGATCTTGATAACGCAAAAAAAGATGTTTTTGAAAAAAAATTGAACACTACTCAAGCTTCAAGTTCATACACCATTCCGAGACAGATCTTTTTAACTAATCTTTTTAACTAAAAAAATTAAATATAAAATTTATTTTGAATTCGTTAATAATTCGTTTAAATTTTTTCTACATAGTTATGTTGTAGCGTATATTTAAAAGAATAATAATAAAGAATATTTTAAATATTTATATTTTTAAAAATAACATTTAAAATCCCTTTTTTAATTCTTATTGGGCTTATTGGGTGAATTCGGTGAATATCCTGAAAAATATTTACAAAATCAGGGGTAACTGGGTTAACCTAATTCACCCAATAATGCCTCACCTAATTAACCGCAGGAGGTAAAGGGGTGACTAGAAAAAACTGGTCTAATTCGGTGAGCATTTTGTAGTTTTTGAATAAAATGAGTGCGAAATATGCAAAAAAAAAAAGATAGGTCACCCGGTTAGGCTCATTTACCATATTTTATTTCGACGTTTATTATCTTTATTCTATAAAAGAAATTTCTACATTAAGAATCTAGTCCCAAAATTAGTCAACAAATTTTTCAAAATTCAGTCCTTGTGAATTTGAGGTATTGTTTTATATAATTATAGATTCAACTCAACTTTGTGGTGGTACAGAGGATGTATCAGTTGGCAAAGTTTTTTTTTCTGTTTAACATTACTAACATCAAAAATAAATTTATATATAAAAAATAATACAGGATAAAATTCAAACTATCTTTTTTAATAAATTTAAATCATTTGATAGGAAATTATAACAATGATAAAAACAATTAGAAATTAACAAAAAATAAAGACATTTTCAATCAATTTTTTAATTAAAAAAATAATGATTAAAATGATTTCATAAAAATAATTGATATAATTAGCTTGGTATAATCACATCATTTATTTTTATAAAACATATTAGCTTGACATTTTATGCTTTAAATTTTTTCTGTCCAACTGAGACTTGTATTGGACTCAAAAAGTTTTTCAATTTATACCACTACACCAAACTGTTTCTTTTAAATTTTTCACTAATAAATTGTTTTTAAATAGACAAGAATTGGTGTTGCAAATAAAAAAAAGAAAAATCTTTAATGTACGAAATAATTTATTAGATAAATTGATTTATAGTTTATTTCTTCTTTAAAAATAAAAAAATTCGATCAAAATAATTAAAAAGCTGATAAAATCTGTTCGATAATGTCTTAAAATTTGTTCCCAAAATTTGAACAAAAAATAAAAATTGCATTAAAGATATTTCATTTTTAAAAAAGATGATCGAAAAAACTATCCTGTTTGAATTTTTAAATCATAAATAAATAAATTACATAATATTGACTGGCATAATCCGAGTAATGAGTTCATTGTTATCGGACGGCCATGCTGGTAAGTCAATACTCAAGGATAAGTCACAGAAAAAAAAACCTGCCAGTTGCTTTAATTTACACAACAAGTTTTGGTCCATCAGAATTCAAGCCTTGAAATTTTTAATATTTTGTTTTTGTTTTTGTACCAAAATTTTCACAATGCCATCAATTTTTCATTATAACAGAATTTTTTTTTATTATGTACAGTTTTTCAAGTGCTTTAACAAATGAATCCTTTAAAAGTTTGGTCATTTTAATTAATTGATAACTACATAACTATTCTTTTGCTCAGCAATCAAAATAAGGACTTACTCGATATGACTACAACCCCTTTGAAACTATATTATAACATTTTATTATTTTTTAGAGTTTAACTTAAAATTATTTAAATCGGATTAAACCCATAAAGAAAAATCCATATTTAGGGTTAGAATTCTGGCAAACATAATATGGAAAAATTTTGATTTTCCCTGGCACATTTCATGAAAAGTTAAAAAATTTTAAAATTTAATTTGTTAATAAAAATTGGTTAAATTGTGTTTCAGTTTACTTCAGCACTTTATTGTTAAACCAAATGGTCATTTTTAGTAGATAAAGCAAAAAGATCAAAGAGATATTGCAAATTTTTAAGATAATACAAATTTTGAAAAATATTCTCTCAAGTAGAGAATATCTGAAAAATTAAAAAATGCCTTATAATAATTTCTGAAATAATATCATATACTCTAAATAAAGATTTGAACTCTTTTTGTAGGTGTTTTTTCATTTTTTTTTAGCAATATATTGATCCCTTATTTGACGTTTTCCAAAAAACAGCAATACCGAATAAAATTATTTTCAGAGTTAACGAGTAAAAAATAATTTTTCAATGCATTTTATCAATAAGAAGATTTGGAAGTTTTTGTCATTGAAACTAGAAAAAAAATCATACTCAAAACATCAAATTCTTAACTAAGTAAATAAACTTAATCACTCAATTTAACTTAGAAAAAAGGTAAAAATAAACATAGACAATAAGGTGCTTAAAATATTAAATTAAAAATTAAAAAAACTCTTGTCAAAATAAGTACTAAAGGTACCTTACTGCATTTGAAAAATAATCTAATTATTAAGTTTTCTTATAATTTTGAAAGGCTTGCTTTTAAACTTTTACTTTGGATTGAACATTTTAAAAGAACAAATAATTAACTTGAAATTTTTTTTATTTAATTGGAGTTAATTAACGATAAAAGCTAATTAATTTTTAAAAAGCCCAAAAAATCTTTGGCTGATTAATTCTTAAAAAAAGAATCATTTTTTTGTTAATCTACGCAAAAATTCATTTTAATTTTAATTTAAGGTTTAAAAAAAATTTAAAAATTTTCAGAATTTATAAAAAAAAACAAGCCAAAAATAACTTAATTAAAATTAAATTTACCTTTTTGGAAAGAGCCTCTTATGAAGCATCATATTGTACGAAGTAGATCTAGTTTCCAAATATTGTGAATAAAATTCCCAAGTGTCTGATGAAGGAAATATCCTAATCCATCCATTAGCTCGTTGATTCTCTTCAACTATTACCTTAAGTATACTTTGTTCGTTTAGGCTTAGTCCATTATACAAAGAATCTGTGTTGATGGGCTTATTTGAAACCGATTTGGCTCCTTGACTACTCATGTTGGCTGAATGAGGTCGGACTTTAATTTTATTATCAGCTTTTGATTTTGAATCTTTTTGTTTATAGCGACTGGAAAAAGTGAATGGATTTTGACAAAAAACTCCTGATAGTGTAAATAAATCAGCGAGCATGTTCGATTTGATTCTTATGTCTAACAAGGCGTCACAGTCTAGAGAAGGTGACAGATTTACTTCAAGGACCCAAGGTTTAAATTTTTCATCAATCAAAATATCAAAACCAAACAATTCTTTTATGAAATAAAACTTAATTTTTTTTTCATTTTTTTAAATTTAATTACCAAAACAATTTCCTCGATGTGGCATGAACATTCTTGCTGCACTGGCCATTGGACTCTCAACAGCGAGCAGAGTTTTGATTAAAACTTCCTCGATGTTCATCATAAGCGAAAAAGTGTCCTTCCCAAGAGAATTAAGGTACCTCAAAAAAGCACTCATAGACCATTTATTTCCATAGTTTTCTATGTCCGGATCATTACACTTGACATATTTGTCATTTTTTTTGTTCAAGCTGTAGTTGGTCAAGTGCATGCATGTGTTGCGAATGTTGCGCACATTCTGGTCATATTTAACTGTGGCAAAGCGTGTAAGACCTTCTTCGTACAAATAAAAAACAAGAGGATCAAAAGACGTGACAGCCACGTAAAGTCTCAAGTCGAATTTGAATCCTTCGATTAGAAGAGGATTTGACAGATATCTACTCACAACTAAATTATCGTCTAGAGGTATTTGATCAGGCTAAATAAACAAAAAAATTTAGAAACAATAGAAAAAACTCTGAGCAAAAAGTATTTTTCTTTAAGCTTATTGACAAAATTGTTTACATGACTTATGAGGTAAATTCCACGGCCTCGGGACAAGCATGCTGGCTTCACAATCCAAATTCCTTTCTCTTTGTAAAATGTTGCTTAAAGAAAGAAAAATTTTGAATACGGCTTTGTTTTTAATAAAGTGTCTAAAACACAGCAAGAGCTTAGCAAATTCAAAATTAAAATTTTTTAATCCCAGTCAGCAAAATGCCGAAGTCGTTAAATAAATTAAAAAAATAAAGACATAAAAATTTTTTGACTTGTCCTAGTTGTCAAATTTTAATCCGGAAATAAAATTTTTTATTACCATAAAAATCATCTATTTCAAAAGGCAAGACAAAAGTTGTCGGAACAATGTTAAAGGCTTTTTGACCCTTAGTATTTTTTTTTAATTAAAAAAAATTAAATTAATTGAGAATAAAGAACCTTTTCTTTTTGCATTCGTTGAATATTTTTGTACAAACGGTCTTTTCTGGTCAGTTCGCAGGACCGAGGAAAGTGATTTACTTTTTGATTTTCTTGCAGTCCCCTGAACAAATAGCTTTTTAAATTATTTCCACTCCAAATTATATTGAACTCAGAACTGTTCGGATGAACCTAAAATTTAAAATTAAGAAATACTCTCAAAATGATCTATTCAAATACTTCTCGAAAACCATGTCCCTCCAGTAATGATTTTACCAGCTTTCTTTCTCCATGCAAAAATTTAAAAGACAATCTATAAGTTTCTGATCAACAAAAAAAAAAGTTATATATTTCTCCAAAATTTCCATCAACTCTTACCTCCGACTTTTTTGCACTCCCAAAAATTTTTACGCAGCACTTTGGCACGGAACAAAATCAAAGGCAGACTATTTTTTCCATTCGGCCAAATTACACTCAAATTCCGGTTGTTAAAATCCTGATTTTCACTTTTATTTGAATTAATTTTGCTATCCGAATTGTTAATACTGGTTTGGGAGTTTAAGGCTTGGGAGCTGGGTCTGTTCTCACCATAGTAGCTCAGTCTAGATCTGCTTTCTTTGGGATTTGGCGCACAAGACGTGATTGTTATCTTGGCTGGTTCATCTGCTTTTTTCAAACTGTCCGGATCAAACATTGAGAACATGCCCGTGTACACCGAGCCCTCCGAAGCTAGATTCAATTTTGTGTCGTAAGATTTTGACCGAGAAAGCAAGCTTGCAGATTCGTTTGCCGGGTCTTCGTTTGAATTGTACATTTCGAGCAATTTGAATTGAGACTTAGGTTTAGAAAATTAAAACTTTTTTTCTTATTGCATAATCGTTCTAAATTTTAAGAAACAAAAATTTTTCTAAACAAAAATGAGAAATTTGTAATCCGAAACAGCCTAGGTAAGTTAATTAGACGGAATTGGAGCTTTTAGTTAGTGAAACAATTTTGCATGCCTATTTGAAATCTGTCGATTCCTGAGGCTTAGTTGCATCATTTGTTTTTATTTTGTTGTTTAGTGATTTAAATTGACTCCAATTAAAAAAAGAAAAAAAACGGAACCAACTTTGAACCAATTTTTCGTCCTGAATTTTTGGCAAATCTTTTTTGCCAATTAATTTCTTACCCGAGTCTTCTTGATCCTTAAATAATGTGAGCTACAATTTTTCAATTTTTTTTTCATTCTATAGATATGTGAGGCTATGAAAAATATTTTAAAAATATTGTTGCCTAGTTACCCATTTCATATAAATTCAATAGAAAAACAATTAAAAATTCGAATTTAAAACATTATTTATTTGGTCTAAAAAATTAGAATACCAAAAGTTTAGACTGTCGCTAAAAGTCCTTGGATTTTTCCAGTGATGAACAAAGCTAATGAAAATGTCAATCTTAAATAATCAATAGGCGCTGGGTAAATTAAAAAACTGTATTGAAATGGTAACAGGAAAAAAAAATTTTCGATGCTTTTTTGTTACAGTAAATATTTTCTCTAAATTCTTAGCAATCAAAAATATTCCCATAAAACACTTAGAAATAATTAAAAAATAACTTGATTGAATTCTAAAAGATTCTGTAATGTATGATCCAAATGTTCTTAAAAATATGCACAAAGAAACCAAAATATTTGATTTAAGTTGGAAAATAAAAATCTTGACAACCATATTTGATCGCATGCATCCAAGTTTGTTCCAAAATTAGATCCCAGCTAAAAAAACTAGACTCTTATCTTTTTGTCATCAGGTTCAGGTTGTACAGCATCCACAGAAAAAAACTGTTTAAATTTTAAAATAAAGTGGTACCATAAACCTTGGATAAACAAAAGAGAGACATTGTGTGCAATCAAATAAAGTTTGAATCAAAAAAAAAAGTAATTCTTTCAGTAGAATGAAGATTTAATTAATCTTAATTTGATTAAATCCACATTTTTCCTACAAATCAATGAAAAATAAAAATATACTTAAATAACAAGTTTTAAATAAACAAAATTTAAAATATTAAAAAAAATCCAAGCTTTTTTATTTGTTTTTTATTTGTTTTTTTTTGTTTAAGCAAACACACGTTATATTTGAATTTAGAAAATCTTTAAAAAAATACATATTTTATTTCATTTTAATAAAAAAAAAATTTAATAAACTGAATTCAATTGTTCCATTAAAATTTTTATTTGCTTTGGATTCGTATAAAAGTGTACAAAGAAATTGCGTCTTATATTAATCAGCTTGTTTGTTGACAATTGCTGTTTTAGATGGCTATAACTCTGGTAGACTTGTGATGCAAACAAATTTTGCAAGTCCCTGCTCTGCTCGTTTAACTTGATCATTTGGTCTTCCAAGCGTTTGTTCATTTTGGCATTTATCTTGCTCAAATTATGGCTAAAAGCACTTTTGAACTTGGACTCACTAGTTGAGTCGTCTTTTTCATACAAATACTCGATTGACTTTAAAATAACATAGTAAAAGTGTTTGTACTGCTTTTGTGAGTTAAGAACCTTGTTTTTGTACACACTATTTACAAAATTCATCAATGAAATAAAATTTTCTACATTATCATCAAAATTGATAGAAATAGGATTTTTGAACTCGAAATTTTCGCCACCAAAATTTTTGCTCTGATCAAATTTGGTCAATACAGTGATCAAAAATTGGTTCAACAAATGCAGAAGCATCGAATTTGAGTCGGTCTGTTGGTCACTCACAGGGTTCAATTTGGAACTAAGCTGTTTACTTGGCGAAGATATGAAGCGGTTTGTGATGCTTGAGTTAAACGTTGATGACAACAAACTCGGCTTGGTATATTGGTTTATGCTCAAATTTTTGTTTCCTTGCATCATGCTGCTAAACGGACCACCAACAATTGAAGTGGAAAGAATGGAGTTTGCTTGTGCCAAGGGCTTGTTTGCCGGGTTGTTGGTAGACTCGAGCAATTCGCCGAACAAATGCTTCAAGTTTTCCAGATGGTTCAATTTTGATGCTTGCAGATGAGATATGAACTCGATGCGAGTTCTTTGGGAAGTGAGTAATTTCAAAATTTTTTCCTGTTTGTTAAAAAACAGGTTCAAGTCAATTTCTTTATTCTCCAAGTCTAGACAAGCCAAATGAACCATTTTGAGATAAGCCAATTGATTGATCAAATTTGGCATTAGTCTGATCAAGTCTTGCAATTTTTCTGCCGCAGCGTCCCTTTCTTGTTCGTTCTCGAGCAATTTTCTCTCCAAGTCGCCAACCAAATTTTCATTTTGTCTCAATTCATCCTCAGTGTAGACAAAAAAATGATCGAACTCGTTGTCTATTCGGCTTATCTCTTCTAAGACTACACTTGATGAACAATGAGCTATTTTCATCTGTATCCATTTGTCCATTACTTTGGGAAATTTTTTTTTCATAATTAATTGAAATTGTTTCTGCTCAAGGAGCTCGGACTCGGTGGGCTCGACTGGTCCATTCGAGTCTGAGTCGAGCTTGGACTCCAAATTGTTCAAGTCCGTGCAGTGAATTTCCAAATTCATCAACTTTTTGACCAAATTTAAAAACAAGTTCTCCTTGACCAAATAATTTCCAATTTTTTCACTGTCCCGATTAGGGCCCAGTTCTTGTAGTCGGTCCTCATCGCCCAGCTTGGCTTTTAGTTCTATAAAAGATTTATTCAAAGATTGATTTGAAGTTTTGAGAGAATTTTTGATGAAAGTCTCTTTTTCATCAAGCTTGGCGTTTATTCGACACTCAGCTTCTTCTCTCACCCGGAGCTCTTTTAAATTTTCAGTAAATTTTTTGTCACAGAACGAGTTGAATTGCTCTCTGCGGCGTCTTAGCCGAACTTCTCGTTCCAACATTTGGATTTTTTTCTTCAAAACTGCTGGATCAGTACAATTTTCAATATCGAACTCGTCCGATGAATCGGAACTATTCATTTTGAGCCGATTATCTTGTTCTAAATTCAATAGCTTGTGCATTTCTTGTAGCTTTTTCAAGTCGTAAATGACATGTCCTTTGGCCGCTTTGTTACCAAAAGCATTCAGCTTATCTCTACTGTGATAGCACGATTCATTGATTTGGCTAAAAAATTTTTCAAAAAAAGGCTTTAAATCCGGAAATTCAAACAAATAGTTCAAATTATTCGGATTAAGTTTCGATGGATAATTACAGTTTTTTAATAAATTGCACAATTTTTCGGATTTGCTTTCCATGGTGTTCGATTCAAAATAAATAAATTTAGAAGAAAAAATGCAAAAAATTTTTATTCTAATTTTTATTTTGTTTTGTAAACTGCAGATTTTTTTTTACAATTTGAGAAATTTATCTTATTTGAATGACTTGGTTTTTAATGTGAATAAAAAGGAAAATTAGTTAAATTTTAATTTAATAGCTGTCAATTTTATAAGTGACGCCAGGTTAGTAAAGGATCAGTCAACACATTACAACTGCATCACAAACAGAGTCGTAAATGACTGTGACAGTGTATCCAAAGAATATGGTAGAAAAGGTCTATTTAAATTCGTTCAAGCAAAATTTGATATATTTATTAGATATAAGTGAATAGGTGTGAATAAAAATGCCATAATTTGACGATTTTACTCCACTTGGTCAATTATAACCAGTTTATTAAAAGGAAGTTAAAAGAAATTATTATTTTTTTAAATAAATTAACAAAAATTTTTAAAATATGAAAAATAAAACCACTGATATTTTCTACACTTAAGTTTTTATGATTTGGGATTTTTATTTATTTTTTTTGTTGCTCTAAATTAGAAGAAATTCAAGTCTTTTTTCACAATGAATATCTAGTATTAAATTAGATAGTTAGATTAGATTTAATTCTATGATCATTTTTGATAAGATTTAAAAAAATCTAAAAAAAAATAGCTTTTTTCATTTAGATGTTAAAAATTATTAAATTTTTTATTATTAATTTTATATCGAAATTTCTTAAAAATAATTTTTTTTATTCACTAGATAATTAGTCCCAGGGTTAACTTTAGTTTTAGGATAACTTTTGATGTTAATGTGCCTTCAAGCGAATTTTCTATCATAATAATTTAGTCTGAAATGCTAATCAAACGTATTAAATTACTTCTTGATAATAATCACTGTAATCAAGTTTTCAACTTTATGATTTTGAATTTTCTTTGTATCGGACCGAATGAAATTTACGAGCTATTTAGATCAAATTATTTAAAATGAATCAGAACAACAACAACCAAATTTCAAAATAGATTTTTCTTTAATTTTTTTCCAATTAGGCCTAATAAAAAAATCTTCAAATAAATATTTATGATTTTTACTATGCATTAAACTTCCTGTTAGTAAATCAATTTTTCTGATTCAAATTGATTTTATTTGAAGCAAATGTTTTGAATATAAGACCCTACTTTCTTTGTGGTTTGAAAGCTACATGATGAATTTTGATGGTTATTGAGAGAAAAATTATTAATTTTTCTTTTGATCGGTTTATAAAATAGAACAAAAATCAATTTATTCAGTTAGATAGGAAGTAATCAATTTTACCAAATACTTAGATAGTTTTATTTTTGTGCTAAATAAAATATATTTACATTGATGATTCCTTCTAGTTAGTTGTATTGTAGTAATTATCATAGCACCTAAATAGATGGAATAGACTCGTTATAAAAAAAGCTCAACAATCTTCCTCACTCAAAATATTTCAGATAAATCATCAATTTCACTCATTATAAATTTTGAATTAACTTCTGGTAAATTATAAGGAATTAGGTCGAGTTTATTAAACCACTAAAAATTAAAATTGAAAGAGATTTAAAAAATACAACCAAATTAAGCTTATATTTTATTTTTATTTTGCTTCTCAATATTGTGTTAATAAATTTTGTGGAACTTTTCATGGCTTTTGATCTAGTTTAATTAAAAATTAAAAAAAAATTCTCGACTTTTTTATAGTTAAAATTTAATTCATTTTAAATATTTTTATTTGTTTTGATGAATACAACAGTATAGATTAAACTGCAATTTTTTTATGCCTTTAATAGACTTATTGAACATAATTAAAATATGCGAATTTTTTTTTATCTACGTGAAATAAACTTGTTTTAATCATTCTTTTACCAAAGATAAGCAAATGATATTATATAACTTGGAAGGAATCGTTGTATATTCTTAATTTTGCTTTCGTTTAAAATTTTTATCTGATTTTCGATTAAGTTTTCAAATAGATTGTATTGATTAAAATTTATTTAATTATGCTTAGAAAAACTTAAATGGAGGATGAAATTTATTTAATTATTCTGTGATAACTAAATAATTTGGACTAAAAATTAAATATTACAGCGAACAAATTGATTTTTAATTGTATAAAATATTTTCAAATAGAATGGGTAAGATTTTTACCTTATAAATCCTTATCACCCTAAAACCATATTTTTTTTATTCAATTAAACAAAAATACCAAAAGTCAATTAATTTAATTGTTTTTAATTTTTTTTCTTAAATGTTTATTTAGTGCTAAAATTTCATTTTAAATGGAAATTAATATTTAAATTTTTTTTGTAAAAATAAATATTTAATTAATAAGTTCATTTATTTTTGTGCTTCATTAACTCGTCTAGTACTTGAAAAAAATTTTTTAGGAGATCTTATAATTAGTTTTTAGACTGTTTTGGGTAGAAACCAAAGTTCCAGCCTCTTTTAATTTAATTAAGTTTCTTAACAATTTTTTTTTCAATTTTAGCCCTAGAAAATTAAGTTCGTAGCATTTAGACTTAAAGTTAGGTGGTATTTATAAACTATATTTTAGGCTTAAAATAATTAACAATTCTGACATTATAATTTTCATCTCAATTTTTTAAAAAATTTTCTGAATATTATCTA
The DNA here is from genome assembly GCA_019054805.1 of Brachionus manjavacas. Classification (NCBI taxonomy): domain Eukaryota; kingdom Metazoa; phylum Rotifera; class Eurotatoria; order Ploima; family Brachionidae; genus Brachionus; species Brachionus manjavacas. The sequence continues at coordinate 5,361,549 of JAHQIY010000003.1, read as the reverse complement.
TTTTTTCTGTATATTTTGCAAAAATTTTTATTTTTATTAGGTATATTTTTAAATTCTAATAAAAAAAACACTCAAGCAATCCATTAAAATCCATTTACACAATTTTAGCTTATTTCTTAAATTCTAATTTAATAAAATACATTTTTTTTTATATGTCGTTTTTGAAGTTTTTAATTATTAATATTTAATTTAATCCGAGATTGATATTCTAATTATTAACTAATCTTGGTACATGAACAATTTGGTAGATAATGATTTTTATAGTAATTTAAAAAATTATTTTGGTATAAAAATCCAAATTTTTGGATATTTTTTAAAATTCTGAGAAAAAAAGTGAGGATTCATTGCGCGAAACCGTGGAAAAAAGTTAAATTTTTAATTAACATAAATTTTAAGCTGGATAAAGCCAAATTATTCCATAAATATATTTTCAGCCTTAAAGCTTCTCTAAGAATGACCTTTTTCTTGAATAAATTTTTTTTATTGTTTCTCCTAGACTTTAAAAGACTCGTCAAAAAAAAAAGATACAAGGATTCAGATTTTAAAATTGTTATAATAACTTTCAGCGATTCGAAGTTAAAAATAAACTCGAGAGAGAGAGAGCTTTAGCAACTTAAACTTGGATGGGCCAAAATTATTCATTACGTCAAAATAGGAAGAAAATATTCGCTCAATTGAAAGCAGATTTTTAATTTTGATAAAAATATTTTAATTAAAAACAAAGAAGTCGAAAATAAGAAAACATAAAAATAATTTATGCTTTTTTAAGGTTTATGTTTCTTTTAGATAGAGTAATGCCTCTAAGTCAATACTTCTTTGGAAATTACCACAACATTAAACCCAAGTATTAGCTTTGTTTGAATGAATTAAATTTTTTTAATATTAGAAATATAAACAAAATAGTGAAGAGCAATCAAAGCTCTCATCAGCTCGTCAAATTGTAAATAGAGAGTTTTTGTCGAGAAAAAGCTAATTTTTATGTTTTAAATTTTTAAGCGTTCTTTTTATTAAGAATTTGATTTTTTTTTAAATCTATTTTAGCTAAGTAAATACCACACTAGGTGACCTAACTAGTAAAAAAAAATTTAATTGTTTTATTGAACCATTTTTACTAGAGATTTAATTTTAAAATTTATGAGTGGATTAATGAACAATTTTAGAACCGTTCTCTTTTTGAACAAAAAGCAACTTTTAACCAACAATAGCTTAAAAGCAATATTTGTTCTTAGATTACCTATGGATTGATTTTGTTTCTATCTTGACAAATCGAAATTTGATGTAAAAAATTTCAATTTGTCCAGAGATTATGCAATCTATCTCGTCCAAGCATTCATCCCAAGATTAGGCGCATATTTTGGTCTAAACTGGGATCTTTGGGCAAAAATATTCAATTAAACTAAGCAACAGGTTTTTTTTTATTGAGACTTCAGTCAAAGTATTTAACCTTAATCGCTTATTCATTTTGTCTCCAAACTAATAAAATAGATTATCTAATAATAAAATAATTTTGAAAAGATTTGTGTACTTTTGCTAAGAACTGTAAAATTATACTAAAAAAAATCCTATCTCTGACCGACCAGTTGAAATTCGAGCAAAAGTAGCAATTATGATCCAAAAACCAGATTTTGCATCAGAATTTCTAAATTAATTGCTTTGGTATTGTAAATAGTTGTGTGATTTAACTTATAATAAATCTTTTTAGTCTAGCATAAAAATTAACATGATTATAGATATGTTTTTTTTCTATTTTTACCAACTGTTGTTAAATTATAAAATTCATTAAGTTTTATTTTTTGATGAATTTAAAAATTAATCTAAATTTAGCAATTTTTACTTAATTCTTGTCTGAATAAATTTTTTTTATAAAACCAACTAATAAAGTCAGCTGAATATACAAAACTTCTTGCTGTCAGCATACATTTTAAATGTTAAGCATATTGTCTGTTGATAGTAATAAAAAAGTAATCTATGTGTCAATGAATGCCAAATAACTGAAGTTTATCTTGCATTTTGTTTCTTTTAGTGGAATCTATCCTTTCTTTGTATGAGAAAATTGATTAAATTTTTGTTTGTAAAAAGTAAAGTATTCACTGATGAATAAAGCTAAATTAAAAAAAAATTTGGGCTGTGTATTGATTGATTTTCAAGATTTTGTCTGGAACACTTGGTGGCTGGTATTAATCGTAATACAACCCATTGATAATAAAAAACTTAGATTTTTTTAAAGGTTTTAGGATCACCCAGTCTAATGGAGTGCTAATTCGACAAATTAAATTTTCTCCATTTTCTTACACATTCTCGGATCTAAATATTTTATCTTTTTGTGTGTCAATAGACTCAATTGTTCCAAATGAATGAATTTTTCAATTTAAAATTGGAATATAGAGCAAATTATGGAAGCTCTGATGCACTTTTTTAAATAACGATTGTTTTAAGGTACTTGAGCTGTTCAATCTAATCTATCAGATTTTTTAAAATCTTAATTATAGACAAATAATAAATTAAAACTTTTTAAAGCATTATTAGGGTGAAAAAAAATTACTTGGACACACTGAAAAAGTAAATCAAAATGGCTTGCACTGGATTATTTTCACAACCATAAGATATATCCGTCACCATAACTAGCTCAAAGGCAGTTATTACTTTAGACTCTAAAGCATATGATGATTAATAGATAAAATTTTGTTTTTATTTTGGCCTTAACTGTCTAAAAATATTCATTTCTGATTTTTAAAGATAAGATAAATTTTCGAGATTTTCTGATTAATAGTTTTAAATGGATTTTAGTAATTAGTTTAGCGATCAAATTTGCCGACACGCGAATTGAGTTATTTAAATTAAGCTTTAATTTTTTTATGGTTTAGTGACCAATTCATATTTAATATCATAAAATCAGAACTCATAATTCAAACCATGTTTATGATTTTAATAGAAAAAATTTTGCCAAAAATTAACATTTGCGTAGATTAATCCATTAGTTAATATTTAATTTTTGGTTACACATAAATTTTTAATTAAAGTATTTTTTGTGTTCATTTGTGTAAATATGTGATCATAAAACATTTAACATTAAGGTAAATTTTAGCTTGATGCTAAGCCATTGTAGCTATTTTTATTTGAAATTATTAATGAAAAATTATTTTTAAAAGATTAAAATTAAATTAAAAAAATAAAATCAAGTTCTTCAGTTTATTTTAAAAACTGAACATTTAATCACAAAATCGATTAAATTGACATCATGCACTTGATTTAAATCGTGTAAATATTTGAATTTCTAATCGAGTTGGTCTAGATTGCGTTATATAAAATGCAAACAGTTAATATTGTAATTTAGTTTTAGTTTGATTATAAAATTTTAAGTTAATTTAGTGGCAATAAAAATATCTAAATGAAGCGCATGTACTTAACTAAATTCTGGTTTAATGATGGTTTTTGGAAAGATATTTTAGCTTAAAAACCAAACAGATGTTAAATTATCATCGAAACATTCAAACACATGCCAATCATTTATTTAAGAATGTATCTTCAAAAATCTTTTACGCTTTTATAATTTAAACTTTAGTTCTAAGGTGAATTTTTTTCAAAAAATAAGATTTTTAGTAAAAAGATTTTTTTCCAAGACACGATAGTTTTATTAGATAAATTTTAGAAGGCTCGCAATTAACCTTTCTGCTTAATCCTTGATTATTCAATGAAAAAACAAGTTATTATTTAAAATGCCACACATTTTCAGGGTTTATTGCAAAATTAGAAAAATATTAGAAAAAGTTAAAAAAGTTTTTTTTTACAAAATTGATTTAAAGTAATATTTTATAAAAAAATCAAGAGCTTTTTAATTTAAATTATTTGTCTCAAAAAAATTAAATAGCATATCTTTATGCTAAGAAAAAGACCTCATGGCTGTGTCTTTTCATAATTTCTGGCTTGAAATTTCCCATTGATTCTCTTTTGGCTAAAAATAAAGCTTCATGGCTATGGCGTTTTCCAGATCTTGTTTTTTGAGCCGACTCCATAATATTTCTTTTGGACAAAAATGAAGCCTCGTGGCTGTGTCTTTTCACAGGCTGAGAAACTTCATTGAGAGATTTTTTTTCTTCAAAAATGTCCATTCGAGCTGGTTCTATATCTCTCTTGTTCATCATAAAATCTTTACTCATTCGCTTATTCATCATTCTGCTCTTTGGCATCATTTTATGTGACATAGTCATTTCTTCACGGCCAGTCATTACTCCACAGCAGACAGTCAAAATTAAAGCTGATAAAGCAAACAAAACCTTCATCCTTGTAAAACGCTAAGCCGATCGAGAATCAAAATTATGTAATTTTAAAAAATTTAATAGCAAGCAAATTTATAGCTGTTTCATTCTAAAGAGAATTATTTTTGATTTTTTTTGAATAGCAAGAGCTCTAACATGAATATAAAGAAAAAGAATGAATTGTAAATATAAAAATAAACTACGAAACACATGAATATAAATTAACAAAAGAAAGTTAAAATAATTTTAAAAGATGAAAAACCGGTTGAAAAATATCAATTCTTTAAACAAAGTAACAAAGATGATCATTACTTTATTTTAAACTTATCATTCATTTTTTGGTTTTTAATTTCTATTTTCTAATTCAAATATAATAAGAAAAAATGTTTTATTTTCATTCAAAAGGATTCGCTAATGTGCTGAAAATAGAAATGAAAACTTTTTACATTAATTTAATTCATTAATTTTGTTTGTTCAATATATAAACTAAGATGCTAAATAAAATCTTCTTTTTGGCTTTGACAATTAAAAATTAAAACAAATTGAAGACTTCATTAAATTATCTCAATTTAATTTTTTGTGTAATTTTGTTTCATTCATGAGTAACTCGGTAATTATTCGAATAAAATCACCCATGAAGCGTAGGTGTCTATCAGTTGATTTTACTTAAATTGATATTTATAATAGCATTAAATAAATTTAGTTTTAATATATGGAATTCGAATATATTATCAAAAAAAATATACAAGCAACTGGTCCTAAGGTACAAGCTTCTATTCAAATTAATTTTTTTTTATCAGATCTGTTATATCTGAATTGAAGAAAAATTTTAAAATCAAATTTTTTTTTAATTTTAGGCTTTTAAATTTTCATTGCGAATTATCTGTGATCAATTTTTTTTTATTATTTTTACCTTTTCATTTTATATTCCAATAATTGCAATAATTATTCATCCTAACTAATAAATTTGAAATAAATAATTATATTAGTAACTTCTCAAAATCTTATTTTAATTTTCAAGTATTGTTTTTTTTTTTAAATCGAGTCTTTTCGAAATCGTTTTCATTGAAATTAGCAGTAATCAGTGTCGAGGTATTTTTTTTCAAAAATTAAAACAATTAAAAAAAACACAATCAAAAAATAAAAAATTAATTAAGGTATTTTGGTTCATTATAGGTAGAAGGATCATTTCTGAATGAGACATGCGCATCTTTATTGATTTAAAATTTAAATTATAAGACAAATTTAGTGCTTGTAATTGAGTTATTCGCACGTGATTTTAATCAAGCTCAGAGTTTTGTCTTAGAGCCTAATTTAATTAGCACTACGAGGTCTTGCACACTCAAGACCCAGCAGTCCCAATTTTTTTCAAATTTGGTACAATTAAATATCTCTTCTTAATTTACAAATTTATTTGAAAAATAAAATTATAATAATTTAATTTTTATTCGAATTTTATCATGACAGTCAATTGATGAAACGTGATTAGCCGTAATAGAAATTAATGCGAGCATAGGAAAAGCTTTATTATTTCATATCAGGTTTTGGGTCACTCTAAAGATTACGAACATAAAAGATCTAGTCAATTATTCTCAATTCACTTAGTTATTTATTAATATTGTAAATAATTCACTCGAAAGTCTAGTTTTTTAATTTGATTTATGTCTTTGTTTATTCATAAAAAGAAGTTTATTTTGGACTTAAAAGCAGGTTTTTTTTTTGAAAAAAATGTAAAATTTGATAATAAAAATATTGCTTTAGGACACTAGGTGATTGATTAAAAGTTTTCTTGGTTTAACCTAGTTGTTTAGATAAAATAGTTGATTCAATTTTGATAAGAGCCATTGTTTTCGTCTAACCGAAGGCAATGGCGGCAATTTAATCTCAAGATTGAATGCAATTTTAAGTTGTAAATAAAACTCTTGTCAGCTAAGACTATGCAAATTAAAAATATTTTTAAATTTAGCTCTTTGCTATTTTTTTAAAGGAGTTTTAATATTTGGCATCTCATTTTAGAGTAGCAAATATCGATCCTCATCATCGATGATTAGAAGAAATTTTCGACAGGACCACAAATAAAAAATTACTAATTTTATTCCATACTGAAATTTTCGAGCATAAAAAATTCTTACTAAAGTTTAGCATAGTGAATGTTAATTTATGACATTAATTATTTAAATTAAAAATCTCTCAATTTTTTTTAAACTAATCATAAATTAATTTTTTAAGTGTCATTTTTTAAGACTTTGAGACCAATTTGAAATCATTCTTTTCTATTAAAAAATTAAAGCTCATTTTATGTTCTTTTAGCTGGATTCAAAACGAAAAGTTTTACCTTTTGGAAAAAACTTTGAAAATATCTAAATTTACTGATTTTTTTTTAGAATTTAAAAATTTTATTTAATTATTCAAAAAATTTTGTTTGACAAACACCTATTTCAGTGTAAATGAGCCACTGTAAAATGTGCCAAAATTAGCTAATTCAAAATGTATAATGGAATTAAAAAAATTCCGAAGCAATAATATTTATTTAGAATTAAAAAGTGATAAATTTATGTTAAGTTTGATTAATTGGTCTAGCTTAAATGTCTTGAGAAAAAATTTAAGGGATTTTAAGATTTTTTCATGTGAAGACTATAATTTACCTTTTTTTCTTTATTCACTCCCTGTTGAGCATAGGGGTTACTACCAGATCACCTAAGTATATAAAGTGGTTACAAAGAATCAAGAACTCAGAAAGAAGCCCAATGAGATAGCGGATGCGTTCCAATGGCTGATACAAAGTCAGTCCTGAAACTGAAAACCATAGATGGAGGTTGTCAGCAAAAAAGTGGGCTATTTTTTGCGAAACAAAGATGCATAGTCGGAATCTGGTATGTCAGAACCATGTGCGAAGCATCAAGTTGCGCTCAAGTCGCACTGGTCATGGATAAATACAGTTTGAAAGTGCTTGGTATATGTGAAAGTCGCTGGACAGGTTCATGCCAAATAAACAACAGTACATGGACTTTTGTGTATTGTGGATCTGAGAATTTATCATACAGAGAATATTAATTCCTAAAGATATGGAAGTCTGTCTAAATTAATATTAGAGAATTTTTAATTTTCGATTTTGTTCGTTTGGTTAAGTGCTTAAGCTTTAAAATTAAAGGCGATTTAAGATATAGTTTAAAGAACTCAATTATTTAGTTAGAAAAATTCTAGATTATAAATTTCATGATGCTTTTATGACAGAAACTTAAAAAGAATATCATTAGGAAAACTAGAAGATGACCAAAAATCATAAAAAGCGTCCAAGTTCTGCAACAAATGAAATTTAATTATTTAAGAAAAAAAAATTTCATATTTTTTATTTTTGAAAAGCTCACCTTTCTATTTAAGTTTATCCCAAATTAATTATCAAAACTTACACGAAAAGATAATTACTTATTTGTCAAATGTTTTGAGCTATAGCTCTTTCAGATTATATAAAAATGACGAAAAATAGGCTGAATTAATAAAAATGATTAAAAGCGAATTGTTATAAAAAATTAAGTTGAAATGTTAAAGGAAATGGTAAGGTCCAAATTACACAAAGGCGTATATCAACCTGTCCAGTAGGTTTGTAGTGATTTATGTTAAATTCAAATTTTTAATTTATTAGATTTTAATAAATACCTTAAAATAAAACTAAGATACCGTTTGGAAATAAATTAACTTTTTTTGAAATATTAAAATTAATTTTGGATAAAAATTTAAATTAAGATATAATTCGATCAAATTAAATAATAATTAATTTTTTAAATGTAATGAAATCAAAAAGCAAATATACACACTTTTACAAAGGATCGATAGGAATTTTAATTATTTATTAAAATATAAACAAATAAAATTAGTCAAGATAGCAAAAAATATATTTTTACAAAAAATTAAAATAGCATAAATAAAGTTTTGCTAAAATTTAGCCTAAAAAATATTAAAAATTAGTTAAATCATTGAAATTATTTAAAATATAAAATTTAAATTATTTAAAGTCAAATATAGATATGAACTGATACATTTAATAACATATTTATCTGAATTTAGTGACATGTCACTAATAGAGTATTCTATTTTAAAGACACGTCACTCACTCGGATAATTACGTTATATTAAATACTTCTTCTTAATAATCTCTGATGTAATTTTCATAATTTTTAATATCTAAAAATTTTTTGAAGATTTTACAGAAGCTAATCTATCGTGACTTAATTAATTATTTTTAGTTCATCAACTATTAGTACCAATTTAAGCCTGTCATAAAAAAAAAATTCATTTATTTTTATGATAATTTTGGGTTAAACTAGAGTCCGCTCGAATGGTCTAAGTAATATTTTTTTTCAGCTGTTTTTTAAAATAAATTTTATTAAAATTAAAAAAATAAAAAATAAAAACTTAATCTAATAAAGTTTGTTAATTTTAGCACTGCTTTTTTATCGTCCCAAATTTCATAATGCTAAATTTTAGAGTTATTTGGGCGAGATTAAAAAAGAGTTAGTATTCCAAAATGGTGAAGACTTAAAACAATCAAAATAAAAAAATAATGTAAAATAATTTATTTTGCCTTTCTTGATTTTAATTTTATTTCCTCTTTTGCAACATTAATTGTCTTTGAATTTTTTTTTTCTTTTATAAAAAATAAATAACTCTCTTAGTTTGTCTTAAATTCTTTAGCGCCAAAATCAAGTTCAGGAATTTGTTTGGTTGCCAATGGTATTCATTCCTAAACGAATTAGCTATTTTCCAAAATTATCTTTAGTAGTATTTTTCACCAAAAATTGAGATACATTTTGTTTAATATTCGATCATGAACTATTGCTAATTAAAAATTCGCAAAAAATGTTCGACTTTTTAATTAAATATTCATAAATATATGAAAACGACTTTGGATTGTAAGACTAAAATTTCTACATTTATATAAATTATTTTCTATGTAAATTGTATAAAAAGCATTAGTTAAAATAAATGTTAATAAGAATAGAATTGAGTGCTTTTTTCAAAATATCAAAACAAAATTAGACTTGGAAAAAAAGAGAAGGCTTTTTAAGTTAATTAAAATGTTACTTTATCGCCTAATCCGGGTGGTATTAACCAAGTCATGGGTTCCTAAATTTTCTCTAAATTTAGATATCAAATTTTGGCTCAAAATAAACAACAAGAAAAACAAAATAGCTGAAATATGATTACCTTAAAAATTTAAATGCTCAAACTCAACGATTCGACTCTGGTTGATGCCATAACAATTACATAACGAAACATTGACTCAAAATGCAAACTCAAAAAACAACATCGTTTTCAAAGGTAAAAAGAGCTTTTTTCTTTTTTTTTCATTCTTCATTTCTTCCAATTTCTTTTCGTACTCAAATCATGAAATGTTTAATTAGGAGACAAATGTTTTTTGTAGAAAAAATATTTTGTTAAGAATTCGCCTTCAGGTGATGCAAATAGGACAAGAAAAATGAAAATTTTCAAGCCATTTTGTTTCAAGCAAACAACAATTCAAATATTCATATCTTAGCATATAAAATTTCTAATTTAAGCTTTTAAGCCCAAATGTAACACGTCATATTCTCGATCGTTTAAGCATCTAATGAGCCTTTCGTTTTTAGAGTGTTGAGGACGCGGCTAAAATTTTCCATTAGCTTCGAGAGCCATCTAATTAATTAGCTCTGTCCTAAATGACTCGTTTAAAGTCCAATTTTAGCCAAGTTTTGTCATCAGAAATAAGCAAACTAGAAATTAAACGCATTCCTTGATTTAATAAACTTTAAATTTTTTGACCAGTTTGTCAAATTTTCAAACTATTTATTTTTTCTCACGCTTTGACTATTTTACTAATTGTTTAAAAATTTCAACAAGTCGAGACTGAACTGAGCGACTTCGAAATTAATTGGCAAGGTAGACAATCCAGGTCTATTTTGACTAATTTCCTAAAATGTTCCATCTTGAATAAATTTGCCAACTATTAGATAATTTAAAAGTGAGTGCACCCAAGTATTAGAAGGTTTGATTTAAAAAAACCTGTCTCGATTTAGAGAGGCGATTTTTTTCTTCCAAAATTTTTAGGTTTTAAAAAAAGCCTAATATTCTTAATAGTTGATTAACTTTTTTGTTTAGTAAAAAATTTTAATATAATCAAGATGTGAATATATTTTATAATTTTGGTGTTGAAGATCAACTTTACTAGGATAGTCAGCGAATAGAGGCCGCATTTGACAATTATTCAAAGAATAACAAATTTGTTTAAACCGCCACAAATTCAGTTAAAAAAACAAAATTAATAAAATAGAAATATATTTTTTATTTTAAGAACTATTAAAGTAAAAGTAGAACAACATTAGTAGAAATGTACCTAATAAGATAAAAATATAATTAAATCGATTAAACCATACTTTTTTTATTAAGAATAAAAAATAAAACTTATTTTTCTTTTGTACAATTATTCGGGCAATGGTTCAGCGTCATCAAGTGTTTGGTCTTAGGGGTTCAGAAGAACACTCTCGTTAGAGTTAGTCTGAACATTGTTATGCATTATTTAATAGTCGAGAAAACATTGATATTGAATGAAATAAAAATATAAGATTAAATATTGACAAAGTTTTTAAGTTTCAAAATTTGATTAAATTAATTATTATTTAATCAAGTTAGTTCACTTTTTATCATTGTTGTTATCAATTGTTGACATTTGAAAAGAATAAATTTGTTACTCATCAATCAAATATATTATTTTTTATTTAATTTAATAAAATTATATATAAAAAGGTATGCTTCAATTATCTTAGGTGGTATTCAAATATTTTTATGGCATTTTAAACTAAATTTGTGGCACGAACTATTGAAAGCTATTATTCAAAATAAAAATTTTCATTGATTTGTTTTAAAATTAAGTTCAAAATTTTCAATTTTTTTTACCAAAAAAAAAAATTAAAATTTTTTGTTTTTTAAATAAATGCTTAATTAGTTATTTGTAAAATGAATCAATTTTCCATGACCTTGTTTTCAGATCTGCATGAAATGTCAAGCTCTCTTAATCAAAATTCTATTTTTCAAGTTTTATTCCATAAATTAAATTAAACTTATTATTTTTTTGCTACTGTAAATTCTTGCTTCTTAGAAATAAAGTGAACTTTAAATCAATTTCTTTTGGATTTATTACTTTCCAAATCATCTTTTTAAAATCTAGCTAATCTTTCATCAATAATTTCCAGTTCATTTATTAGGGTTTAAAAAATCAGATTTAAGTTTCTGCGGCATCGAAGTTGATGGTCAATTCAAAAAGTTCATTTTCAAAAATTAAAATCAATTTATGAATTAGTTTAAATTACTTTAATGTGACATGCGTTACATATAATGTAGATTTAAAAAATAAAATAATTAAAGGATAAAAATTTTCTCAATTCGTTGGTAAAATCGATTTTATAATTTATTTTTTGTAAACTGATATTTTGTAAAGTTTATTTTGAATTCTGTCATCTCAAAAATATTGGCTAGTAAGATTGATCATTTCTTTTATTACTTATTCGAAATTTAATATCTGAGTTTCATTTTTAAATGCAAGACGCAAATAATTTTTATAATAAAAAAAAAAACAAAATAAACTTTACAAAAAATCAGTTTATAAATTTAAATTCAAAAATCGATTTTATCAGTTGATTAAATATTTTACTTTTTAAATCTACATAATTTGTTAAGCATGTTACATTAAATTATTAAATCTAATTAATAGATAAATTTTAAAATCTTAAAATCTGCTTTTTGAATTGATCATTAACTGCAAGATGCTGTTCTAATTTTTTGACTTGAATAAAGACGTCAATGGACATTTTAAAAAAAAACTGAAAATTGCCATAAAATGGTCTGAATTGTAATAAACCCAAAAGTGATTAACTTTTAGTTCACCTTATTTCAAAAAGTATTAGGAAAGGTAATATTCAAACAAATAGAAAAAAAATTTAAATTTAAATAACATTTTTTAGTTCAATTTTTGATGCTGAATTATTTTTAGAAATAAATTAATTACATGCGCACTTTTTTCCAGATTTTTTTTCAATCTCTGAAAGTCATGAAAGTAATCCTCGTAAAGGAGATAATACAATATTCCCTAAGAAGAGATGAAAAATGCTTTTTAGTATTTTTATTAGATAATTAAGAAAATTCCATTTAAAAAAAAAAACTATGTCATAGAAAAAATGGCGACTAGTTTTGTTTATCTAATGCTTTGCAAACAAAATTCATCAAATATTTTCTTTTCTTAAAGATATTAGCTAACAAAAATAGTAACAACAAGCCGGCCCAACAAGTATTAGCAACTCAACAAGAAGCGATTAACTCGAGCTCAAATCCGTTCTTTATAGATCAAACAAAGGCAAATTTTTTGCTCCAAAATTACCAAAAAAATTTGGGCGACAAATTCTCTAGATTGGACGAGCTTAACGAAGAGGAAGAGGAAGAGGAAGAGGAGGACTTTGACGACCAAGGACTTGACGAAGAGCTAGACAACTCGAATCTAGAGTTCAGCGACCATGCTGGCGTGTACGAGCTGCTAAACGAATATCAAGACTTTGACTTTGATGTGAAAAACTTTGGCAAATACGACATTGGTCAGCTGAAACAAAACTACCAGCTGACATTTGGCAAAAAGAGCAAGATGATGCGCGAAAATGACGAGGACTCGCTCGTATTTTCGTCCCTAAACACGGCGCAAAAGTTCAACTTCGATGACTATGCAAACAATGGCCACGAGTCCTACGAAGACGATCTGTACGACGACGAAGAAAATGACGATCAAGCAAACGAGTCGGTCGATCCGACCAGCTCCTATCTAGACCAGATATCACGCGATATTTTGCTTGTGAACAACACCGGCGACCACAACCAGCTCATGGACGAGAACATTCTAAATTGGTCCATGAAGTTGAGCTCACACGACCAGTTTGCCAAGCGGTCGCGGTCGAGGTCGCCAAAGCGCGCCAAACAGTGGAAAAACTTCGCCAATTTTCAATCTCAAAATCGCTTGCTTAGCACACAATTTCAAAATTTCAATCAATTAAAAAACTTTCAGCAACTTAAACTCGAACAAGAACAATCTCAGTCACAACAATACAATAAGAAGTCATTGTCTACCACGTCTTGGGGTAAACTTAAAAATTCAAAATCGAACTCGAGCAATATTGGTCTTAGCAACCAGAGTATTGCCAATTCAAATGAAGAATCTCATTTTAGTAATTTCAATAACGAGGTTAGTAGCACAATATTTTTGGTTTTTGTCCGGCTTCATTCTAAGCCACTTTTTTTTTTTCACTCGCCATGTTTTGACAAGTTTTTAGTTTTTAATTTTTATTATTTAAATAAATAGAACCGCAAAGCCTTAACTAACATTCCTTGTCAAATAATTTGTTTAGTTTTTAATTTTACTGGTAAAAATCCACTTATTTTTTAGAAAAAATTCAGCACCTTTAGAAGTGAGAAAATGAAAAAATATGTCTGTAATGTTAAGTCCAAAGTACAAAAATAAATTTTCTTGACAAAGTAAAATTTAACTTTAAATATAATTTTTTCTAAATAAATTGCTCTTAATTATTTAAATGTTTTTTTTATTTATAGAAAAAAATGAATATTGAGAATCGTTAAATTTGAGTTAACCTGAGCTTATTTAATCAACTTTCATCAAATTATAAAATTTAAATTTAATTTCTTTTTCATTTGAGTTCGGAATTCTTAGCGAAATTCTTATTTTTTTATTAGTAAAAAAGAATTAAAATTTTGTGATTTAGTGAAAGTTGAAATTGTTTACAAGATAAAAAAGGAATAAAAAAATTAAGATCAATTTATTTGGAAAGAATTAATAACCTGGAATAAAGTCAATAATTCAAATCAAGGATATTAAATCTTAAATTTTTCAAAAAATTTAATTGAGTTTTTTTTTTATTTGTTTTTTATAAATTCAGCTTATTTCCGCTAAAAAAAAGACTTTATAATAATTTAAATTGATTTATATTTATTTTTTTAATAAATTATTTTAATTTTGTGTCTAAATTTTAAAAGGATTTACAATATTATTTTCTTGCACGTTTGTGTAGAATTGAACTTCACAAAGCTTTAAAAACAAAATATGACATTTTCGAGAACCTATTAACCTATTTTATTAAAAATGTTATTCAAAATTAGTTAAGTTGAAATAAAATTTTATATTATTCGACTCGCAAGAAACTTCATAATATCTATTTTTTTGGAAGAAAATATTTGGTTTTAGCCTTCTTTCCATCAATTTTGGAATTGCTTCAAAAATTAAATTAACAACAAAAACTTGGATTTTTTGCGCCTTATGTCTTTGAATGAAAAAAATGACAATTCAGATGGTTTTTTTGTCAATAAATTCATTTTTTAGATTTTAAAATAAAATAAAATAAATTTTAAAAATTGTCTTTAACAATTTTTGAATTTTTCCATTCAGACACAAAAATTAACGATTCCTTTTAAATTCTCTAATATAAAATTTAGGATAGAAAAACAAGATTTAAGGAAACGAAAGAAGAATTTATTTTATTTTTCAATTTGCTTATATAAAAATAAAAAATGCAAAATTCAAAAAATTTTAATTTTTTTGTAATTTGGTATTGTATTATTTAGCGAAAAACTCAAATATAATGTTTAAGTTTCTTGATAAAATCTCTGAGAATTTAGTTTTTTTTTTATCTTTCCATCTATTATTTGTTAATTTCTAAATCACTATCGAGCTAATACACCTTCAGAACAAAATAAAGAAATCTTAAAATTTAAATTAGGTCCAGATTAGTTAATTTAGGTTCAGAAAAATATGATAATTTTTAAAAAAACTTATAAAACCATTAATAATATTAAATAATTTGATAAAAATCACAAAAATGGAAGTTGGGTATTTGATAAAATTTGATTCGATTCCTGTATTATATTCATTAATTAGTCTGATAATCAAAAGAACAGAATGACTCATTTCAGCGCCAACATTTCGATTCAAGACTTTTAGTGGTTTTAGTTTAGGGGTCCTTCTCTTTTTTTTGAAAGTTATTTTATTTAATTAAATCTTGAGTTAAATGGTTTTGTGAAATTCAGTACAAATTGTATGCTGCACCATATTGAATCTACATAACTTATTTTGAAATTTTAGAAAAAAAATCACACTCGAATTTCTCGAGAAGATTTTTATCTAGTTCTTTACTTTCTGTGGCAGACCATAAGATCTTAACATGGCCCACAAGGTTTCTCTGTGTATGCTTTCAAAGGCTTTCTTGAAGTCAATGAAGTTTCTGAAACATGGATTTTTCCATTCCAGACTTTGACCAAGATGTTGTCAAAAAATTTTCATCTTCCATTCATGAAAACATTGTTCAAGCTCACTTAAGAATTTATTTATTTCACTTTGAAGATTTCCTTAGATACTACTAACAGGCTCTTATTGAACCTATCTTTTTTGCATTATTTAAAAGTTTTACCGATAGCTAGACCTAAACATTAAGAAAAATCGCTCAAATTTTAATGGTAATAAAATTAATAAAGTATTTTTAAAATTTTTTCCACTTTTAATGACCTAATATAAAATTTCTCTTAAGAATTGAAGCTCTTTTATTGTACTTAACATTGTCATTACTTTTTTTTTTCGAACTCTTTACTCAGGGTTTTTTTTAAACCAAAATGTGGAAGTAGACTTGCTTTGATTTGAAAACTGCTTTATTCGCTTGTAAAATAATTAATCTATTATTGAAGAAAACGATTTCTCTGTGCTTCTGCTTTGTTGTTTAATTACAATTTAATTTAAAGAGGTGACTTCTCATTTGATTGTTGATTATTTGAAAATGTTTAGCCTTGATAAAATTATCCATGTTTATCACATTTTTAAATAATTATAAAAATTGTTGGACCAAGAGTTTTAGAGATAGTTATCTTAACTTAGATTTCTTATTAAAAGTAATAATTTTGTAATTCCATATTACTCTCTTTCAACAATGTCGATGTCACCTTTTTTAATTAGAGATCAAAATGACAGTGGAATTCTTAGAGTTGTCGAAAAAAGGCCAGATACTCAGATTTATGCACTAAAAGTCAAAATGAGCAAGCTTTTTCTAAAAGTTACCTAATGTTTATTTTTCCTTGAATATTTAGAAAAAGTGGTGATCATAAGTATCATATTTAGAAATTTTTCTCATAATTTTTTTAGTTTAATTTTAATTAATTTTTAATTTTATTTTAAATCAAAATTTTTCAAAAAATTAAAAAAAATAAACTCATAATTTTTAAAATTAATTTTACTTTAAACTTTTCATTAAAAAGAAAAATAGCTTTTCCTCATTTTTTAGCCATATAGGTTAACTATCAGTTTCGTGATCTCAAAAGAATAAAGATTTCATAAATAGATTGCAAATATGAAGTTTTATCATTTATATTCTTTTAATATTTTTTTTTTTAAATAAATTAACTGGTCACTTTATTATGCTTATTTAATATATTTTTTTGTCTTTTCTTGGTATCAAAAAATGTGGCCCCAAAAATCTGACTTTTTTAACAAATATTGTTATTTTTTAATGTTTTTAATAAAGGAATATCAAAACAATAAAATAATAACAGTTCTATAAGATTTTCACATAATCTAAACAATTTTTTTCGCTCTCTACAGAATTTAAAATTATATCTTAATGGGAAAAAATGGGAAACTAAAAGAAAGCAAAAGGTAGTTCGGGAGAATCCTTAGAATTATTTTTCAAATAAACAAATAAAAAAAAATATAAAATATCATACATAGCAAATTATTTTTGAGAAATTTGGTTCATTGAGGCCAAGAAACCGGTAGTAAGCCTAATTGTCAAAATATTGGTGAGCACTGCTAAACCATATAACGGGTTAACCCCCAAGAAAACATTTTTCATCCTTTATAGTTGATGCATATTGGTCTAAAAACAAAACTAAAGATCACCAAATTTCGCCATACATGAATAGTTTAATATTTGTTTGGATAGAAAAATTCGTGACAGATAAAGATCATTTAAGGAAAAATATCAATTCAAAATTTAGTATTCGAAAAGCTATTTTATAAATTTTTTGTCATTATTCCAAACTTTGAAACTTTAAAATGAATTTTAGCTGGTCTTGTGATTTATTTTGGTAGGACAATTCCTAAGAAGGTTGTGTAATCATTTGACTCTATAGCAATTAATTGACTTAAAAAGTACTCGAATATTTTAAAGGCTTAACTGGTTTCATATGGTAATTTTGCTATGAAAAATTATTTACTATTTTTTAATTAAATATTTTTTATTTGTGACGTTTACAGAAAAATTGTTGTCATAGAAATTAAAATGTTTGACAGATGAACAAATTTTTAATGTATTTCAAGTTACTTGAGAGCTAAAATTATTCAATAAAGTCGATTACAAATTTAAAAAAGAATTAAAAAATATTTTTTAATTTTAATTAATTATTTTTAAAATTTCATTTAAAAATAACTAGAGACACCTCATTTGCCGCTTTGTGGATTTTTTATTTTACAACATGGTACAAATCTTACATTAAGGTTCCAACAAAGATAGACCAAGTGTCCTGTTTCAGTTATCGACCAAACGAGTAAATTTCTCCAAAAAATGATTCGATTTTTAGGCTTTGGAAAATTTAAAAAAATTAATTTATATCCTAAAAACAAAGCCAGCTTCTTAATTTTTTCTCTTATTTCTGATTCTATTTGTATAGACCTATTATTCCATCTTAATTGCATTCAGAGCTTTTAGCTAGGTTCGTAACTAATCAATGATAAAATTAAAACTAATTAAAATTTGACAAGTAATTTGAATAAAAATAAAAAAATATTTTTTTTTGTTGCGACAAACAACAATAAAATGCAGCTAGCAATTTTGGGCAACAAATTGGCTACCATTTCGTTTTGAAAATAGAAAACAAAAAAAATTTTCTATTAGTACAAAAACTCACGTTTATTTGATAAAACCCTATTTAAAAAACGTGGATTAGATTTTGCTTTTGTTTAAATGACATTTATTTTTCTAATTTTAACTTTTATTATTTTAATTTAAAAAAAAAGAATTCAGCATATGGTTCAAAATCAGTAAATAGTTCACATTACGCGTACACATTACCATCTAATCCGCACTTGTACAAAGTATACCAAAATTCGAAAGGCAACTTGAACAGCTCAAACTTGGACGAAACAGCTACAAGCACCAGTGGCAGTGATTTGAGTTTTCAACTAGCGAACAACAAACAAAGCCGCACAGTTCCACAAGAGACTCAATCAGCTAAAAAAATCTCATTCTCCCAGCTAAAGCAGCGCTCTGTGTCCTCATGTGCCATAGCGGCCAATGTGCAATCAATTGACAACTCGACAATGAAAAAGTCAATTGGAATTCAGCATGAGCCGGAGGGTGTCGACGGTCCCAAAAATGACCGCTCCTCGACCATACTTTGCATGGTCGTGGACAAAAACGGAAAATTGAACAAAAAAGATTTGCTAATGGCCGCAGCCAAGGCCAAAGCGATGGCGGACCAGGCGGGCATGCTCAAAATTCAGCGGCCCAAAATGCCCACGAGCTCCAAGCGATCAAGCTCTTTGTTTAACACCAAGCACTCTCTGCCCGATTTGACTTTTTTGACTCATTATTCGGACAAAAAGCCCGAGCCGTCTCTGTCGACGCCCATTACCAAGCCATCTCCGCCAAATCCCCAATCGGCACCCAGCGATCTGCTCAAACGCAAAACTCTCAAATCTATAAAACGCTATAGACAAACAAAACAGAACACAGAGCCGTGTGCCATTCAAATGGCCGAGCAGGCCCAAAACTTGAACATCGAAGAGAATACCGAGTTCAAATTTGAGCGCAGAACTTCACTGCCCTTTAACAAGCGCGGCAAAAATCCTCTCAATCCACTCAATGGCAAGCAACCACTCAAATCTTGTCTCAAACGGAGAGAATCCCATCTGAAGCACAGCCAAAGTTTGCAGAACAATTTTGTCCAAGATGAACTATCACTGACCAAGTCGGCCTACATGTTTGTGCCATTTGTGGGCCACTTGTTCTCGTGTGACACGGACTCGTCCACGCGCTACATGTACTACAATAACCTGGAGAAAAGTAGACTTTCGAAAATGTACAAACAATTGACAGGTGAATTCTACGAGGAAGAGGAAGAAAATGGAGAAGAGGATGAGGGAAAGCTTGGCAAAGCCAAACAGCCAGAAATAACCAAATCAGACAACGATTTGCGCATCAAAAAGGCAGTGAAATTCAAGCCGGTGAGGCCCAGAGAGCCGCCGCATGTGCCCAGGCCAGCTCCTTTGCTCCAGTATGACACTCTTATTGCCATGCTCAAGTCTTCCAAAGAGAAAAAGTCCAAGATTGTGTCTGGACTAAGTGAGAAGAGTTCGAATGCCATCGAGGCTGACTCGATTTCGATGGCCAGCTTGAGTGAGAGCCCGCCAAGTGAATTCAAATTTTCGGATGACGAGGACAATCTAATTGTCAAAACAAATCCAAGCCAATCGAACAAAATTGAGCACGTGAAAAATTTGAAGAGAAATTTTCACACAATTCTTTTGAAAGATCAAAAATTGAACAATTTAAAGGAAATTTTGCTCGAGTTAAAGACTCACCAGGAAAAACAGGCCAAATTTGATCCGACACACTGTTCCAGTACCACTTCGTCGGCCTCTTTTTCAGCCAATTCGTCCTCTACATCCACGTGCTCGTCCATAACGAGCCCCTTGAACACATCACTTGAGACCAAAGAGTCAATTGAAAAGCTAGCTGGCTATTTATTTGACTTTTTAAAGCAAAACTTGAAGCCTCCATCGCCTGATTGTCTCATGCCAACTTCAAATATATTCAAGTCTACTATTGACTCGCCACTATTGAGCCTGAAAAAGCCCAATCAATTGGCCGAGTCCAACACGCTCACCCAAACATTTTCCCAATATACTCAAATGTGGAATTTAATTGAATGTACCATGAACGCAAATTTGGAGTTGCAGAGACAGCCAATTAAGACCGATAGTCCAGCGCCCAAATGTTATTTCTTCTTACCCAAAGAGGCCTACTTGACCATGTTCCAAGAAATAAACAAATTTGCATCAAGCACTAATCAAACTTATTTGATCGACAATTCGATCAATACATCTCAGTTGAGAAGAAAACACCATTTTATGGTAATGCTAATGAGTCTCAAATTCAAATTTCAATTGTTTGTTATATATTTACTAAAGTAAGAATTTTTGTTAATTAAAAAAAATACTGTTAGCCTTTTTGGCCAAAAATTGATTAAAACTTTGAGTCAGAAGTTAATTTTTTGTTTCATAATATTCAAGTTTATAAAAAAAGAATGCTGGCAAGTTGAAAAATACTTAGAAAAAAAAAATTATGAAGAATTTATAAGGAATAACTAACTTGAAAATTTAAAAAACTCAGAATTTTTTCTTTTTTTTTTTGAGGGTTAATTTTTTTTGGCTCCTCGTACCAGTAGATTTTTTTTTTGATTCTATTGTAAAATTGAATGCTCTTTTAGATTAAAATACTTTTTGTGTTAAACTGGATTGGGTTCGCATTGCCACAAAATTATAAAATTAGCCTTTATTATATGAAATATTCCTTTTTTAAAATTTATAAAAATGTAATAAAAAAGGCCAAGCATGAAAAAAAAGAATAAATATTTTTAAAGTAGAGCTTTCATTTAATAAAATAAAAAAAAAATTAAAATATTTTTTGTGTGCTTGGATAGAGAATTCCAAAGGTGATATCTAAATTAGTTGGGTTTTTAAGGTATTCATCTTCGAGACACTATAACCATGTAACAAAAAGTCCCAAGTTTTTTTTCAACTCGCCGGTATTCTTTTCTCTTTAGAACTAATTTTAAGAGTGCGAAACATATGGTATATGTGGCAATTTAAAATAATCATCTCCTCCATTCTGTTCAACAGGATATTAGAAAAGGAACTCGTCTTTTAAGCCATCTGACACAGAAATGACTGCATCAAGTTAATCTTCTACATCACAATTTGAGGCAATTTGCCTAAATGAAAAAAGCATTTCTTGACAGAGAAAAATGCATATATTAGAAAGGTGTAAAGAGATTTTGTTCTAGAGCAGATTCCATTTGTTTTCTATGTCAAATATTTGCCAGATAATGTAGAATTAAATTGAAAGATGCATTAAAAAATTTATTTTTACAATTATAAATTCTTCTTTAAAAAATTAAAAAGTTTTTTTCCAACTCGCTGGCATCCTTTTGAAAGAAATTAAATTTAACACTCAAAGGACCGACGGTGTCAATTTGACACTTTTTCAAAAATTCAAATTTAATTTTTAGTTAACGATCAATCATATTTACATGTTCTATTTTTTTTAAAAGCCTAGGTAACGTTCCTTTAAATATTCTGCTTTTCATTTTACAGGATTTAATGGAATGAATGCAACATTTAAACAAATTTTTGTCAAAAATAGCCGGTCTTTTGAGTGTTAAAAACATTATTTTTTTAAGCTACATTTTATTTAAAAGTGAAAGAATTTTTAAATCAGCAATTTTTTAAAAAATAAATCTTAGAAATAAAATTTTAATCAAAAATTATTCATTATAATTCAAATTTTCTTTGGGAGATTTTACAGTCAAATCTCTCTCTTTAACAAATCTTTCAAAGGAATTAGAAAAAAAAACAAAAAGCATTTTGAATTTCAATAATTAAATTTAAACCAAGTTAGATTATTTTTTTTAGGAGAAATTCAAATGTAAAAGCTTGTTACATTATGTTTCGATGTAAACAAAATTAAAAGATATTAACCTTAGTTTAGTTTTAAAGGAATTTTTTATCATTTTAAAGTACTGTTTTTTTTCTTAACTCATTAAAGAGTCTAAGTTGTTTTCCCTGAAAATAGCAAAAATGGTCGAAGGATTTTTTATTCAATTCACTTAAAAATGTTTAAAATTTTATTATTTTTAGTCATAAACAATTGGCAAATTGGTTCGAACATGTAAACCGTGACAAAAATGTGTTGAAAAATTTCTACGATTTCAAGCAATCGGTCGCAAAAGGCATAGGAAACAACAGCAGTGGTGATAGCGGCATGGGTACTGAGTTCATGCAAGTGTCCACATCGTCTTCAACTTCAACTTCATCACTATCTGTCTCAACAACTAACTTCCACTCACCTAATACCACTGTGAATGAAGCGAACTTCAATGTGACAAATCTATCCAACATTTCCGTATTTGAAAATGAAGAGTACTTTAGTTATTTTCACAAACTTTTACTCCAATTTAACCAACTGGATCTTAAACTACAAACGCACAGCAATGAGACAATTACAAATAGAAATCAACTTGCACAGACCCCGCCAAGCCAAGAAAAAGCTCCTACCCCTCCGACAACTCAAGCTCAGAAGCCACCACTGGTTCAGACGCCGGTAATAAATCGGCCAAAAAATAGCGATTCAAGACTACACAACAACCGAAATCACATACCTAAACCGGTCATTAACAATTTACATTCAAATATACCAAAAAGTTCTACAAACTTTTATCATACTGGCAACAATCAGCACCACAACGCCGGACACCATTCTCACAGTGGTTTTAATCTAAAAAATATATCAAAAAGATTCAATATCAAATCTTGGTTCACATCTTCAAGTTCAAATACTAGTATACCCACATCGGCATCACATAACAATTTCACCACTCATAATGCTAACAATACTGGCAGCAGACTTCCATTTGGAATAAAAACGCTCACACCATCTAATCGCAATGAACATAAAAATTTCAAAGAAAATGTTAAGAAAAAACTGAGTAGAGAATCGAATACGACTAAATGTTGTGACGTGAATAATACAGGAGTTTTAGGCAGCGGTGTGGGTGCTCTATGCAACAATCCAAACTCATTTATGAAGCATTCGTTATCCGAGCCAAGTTTAAATGCAATTCTGGACCGATAATTTTAAATTTTAAATTTTTTTCTCTCTGAATCGATTTTATACGAATTTAAAAAAATTAAATGTTGCGTTAATGGGACTTGAATTTTTTTTTATTTCATAAAAATTGTTTTGAAATTTTTAGATAATTTTTTTATCAATTTTTAAAAATTTTTTTCAACTCAATTTAAATTATTTTTTTTTAAACTCGTTTAAGGCAACAAGTTAGAATCCTAGTAAACATATTTATATATAAATGTAATGTCAAATCTTTTACAATTTTTAGTCTTTTTGGTACTTAAAGATGCATCCATTCAGTTCTTAAAAAAAATTAATAAAAAATTAATGAAAAAATTTCATTTTTTTAATTCAATTATTTTTAGATAAGTGGCTCTGGTAAGCCATTTTCCACTTTAGTTTATTGATTTTTAATTATATCCAGTTCAGAATGGCTGCTAGTCCGATTCACTTGGTTTCGTTGTCCAGAAGAGAAAGAACCGCCAATTTAAATGTAGGTTCATTTAATCCAAATAAAAAGCATACGGATAAAGCTCGCTGGATTTGCTTCTATCCAACTTATATCAACAGCAAACGTTCGGTGTCCGACGGCCGAAAAATTCCACTTAAATCTGCTGTCGAAAATCCCACATTAAATGAAATAAAAGATGTTTTGTTAAATGCAGGCTTTAATATTGAGCTTGAGAATAAAGTTTTTCCTCGAGAGCCGAATAAATATGACTATCGTGGTCGTCTAAGGGTGCAATTAAAAAATGATGATGGTACACCGATCAAGCAGGATTTCAAAACAAGTTGATTAAGATTAATTTTAAAAAATTGAAAATTTATATCTAATTCAAATAGGGGAATCCATTTTTTTGTATGTGGCTGAAACTATTCCCAAGTTGAAGACTCGTGGTGCAACTGCCAAATCAAACCAAACACAAACACAGGCGGCTTCTGGTTCAGGAAAAAAAGGAAAAAAGAAATAAATTTTATTTAGTTAAGTCAGATAATTGTTTTTAGTCATTGTTGCCGTCATTTTGTCAATTTCTGAAAAATGATTTAATGCCAGATATTTTCAAAAAATTGGATAAATAAAAAATTTTATTCTAATTTTGATTTTACTTTTTAATAAACACATTACTCCATATTCGAAAAAATAAAACGCGTGTTTACATTAAAAAAGTTTTGGAATATTTTTAGAGATATAATTTTAAATTTATTATATGTTTTTATAGAGATTATCAGTCTAAAAAGCTTAGATGAAAAGTTAAACCGGGACACAAAAGTATATAACTTGTTTCAATACTTTCAAAGCCGGTAAAATTTTGAAAAAATAGAAAGTAAAACTATCTCATTTTTTATTTAATTTTCATTCATTCAGTTATTCATTTTTTTATACTTTATTAAATGGCAACCTAAGATAGATTCTTTTAAAAACTGTATTTATTACATTTTTATATTTAATTTTATTCTTTATTCTTCTCTTTTCTAAAAATATTATTCTCCTTAAATTAAATGGTAAAAATAAATAAATTTGAGTCAATTGAACCAAATGAATTAGCCTTCCAGATCAAACAATTAAAGCAAAAAAAATATTTTTTCCAAAATTTATTTAAATTATTTAGTTGAAATAGATGAGAGTGGTTCTGTGAAATTCAGTGCAAAATGATAAAAAGAACAGAAAAAACATAAAAAAATAATTTTTTTTTCTAAAGTTT
This sequence comes from Brachionus manjavacas, assembly GCA_019054805.1. Lineage (NCBI taxonomy): Eukaryota > Metazoa > Rotifera > Eurotatoria > Ploima > Brachionidae > Brachionus > Brachionus manjavacas. The sequence continues at coordinate 5,336,619 of JAHQIY010000003.1, read as the reverse complement.
TAAGCTTGGTTCTGTAATTGCAACATAATTCAACAATCAAAGTTGCATCAAATATCAAGGTTTGTTAAATTTGCAGAGTTTTGCAGGAAAAAATTCAACATTATCGAGCGTAGTGCATTTTTCAGAGATTTCGCACATCATTACCAGAATTTTACAGTTGATGCAACTTTGAATGTTTTTCTACTAGTTTTTTAGTTCTTTTTTGCTAAACTTAACAAAACTATGAGAGATAAATGAGAAATCATTTTTGAATCAAAATCTTAAGTATTTATTCAAAGATAAAATTTTCACGCAAATATTCTTTAAGAGCTTCTCATTTCCATTTTTTTCTGACATTTACCGAAATACTTTGGACTTGAGACCTAAGTCAATAACTTCAATTTCTTCAAATATTTTGTCACTAAATTATACTCTTTGAAAATCTAAATAAGGATTGTTTGACCAAAATATTTTAGTTTAAAATAAACACAAAAAAAAATTTCAATTTGTTTATTCTTAAATCGTTTAATTAAAAGTAAGAGATGCTTTTCAAACTAATAAATTAAGTGAATCTTGTCGACTAAATAGGCTTTAATTTATTAAAATTTAAATCGTTTTATTCAAACCTTTTTTAAAAAATATTAAATTTTATCTTTATTAAACTCAAAATACAGTTTGTCTGTTTGAATCCTGATTGACATTACATAAACTGTTGTTGCTTCATATTAAAATAAAATTTATTTGAAAAATGTTTTAAAAAATTTAATTTTTGAAAAAAAGAATTTTTCATTTATTAAATTTAAGCTATTTTTTTGAAAAATAAAGATAACTAATATTCAATTAAATTTGTTGAACAACTAATAATCATATAGAAAGTTTTCAAAATAAATGATAATTAATTTTTTATATTGCTAAAATATTCTAAATAAATTATAATGAATTCAATTAACAAAATTCATAAAAATTTACTTGATACTTTGTAGACTTAATTTAGCTTTGGAAAATAAAATAAAATTATGAGAAAGATATTTTAAATTGAATGACCACATAGAAAACCGGATTATCAAAAAAATAATTTTTAATATCATATTTAAAATCTAATGCTTTTTTTTAATTTATTTCTTGCTGTAAAGTTGGAATAAAAGTTTATTTTAATTTCAATAGAATGAATGAACTAAGACTAAATAAGGCATCACTTTATTTAATGAACGTAAAGTGAATCGCTCGATTTTATGAACATTTCGATTCTAAAAATTATTTTATTTTCATAATTTTTCTCTCATTTTATTAACAAAAAAAAATAAACAAATTAACTATGTCCGACAAAAAAATGGTCCGCCAAGGTATTGACATATTCACCAAGAAACAAATACTTGACGAAGTGGAAAAAGGAACAAGCTACCGAATAATAAAAGAAAAATACAACCTAAAACATTCTTCAAATATATGCCAGATAATAAAAAACAAAGATAAAGTATTAAGAAAATTTAGCTCATTGGACTCGCCATTTCGCAAGACCCTAAAGACCACCAAATACGAAAATATAGACACTGGGCTTACGCAGTTCATAACAAATTGTGAACAAAATGGCGTTCAAGTAAAGACAGGAGCATTGCGAGAAAAGGCTCTTGAAATAGCGAGAAAGTCAGGCCAGTATGAATTCCGAGCTAGTAATGGCTATCTGTCCAACTTCAGTAACCGCAAGAAAAAAGGTTCCGCGTCAGATTCTTCAATAAATTCCGAAGACACATCGTACCAAAATGCAACGTGTTTTACTGAAGAAAACATTGGACAAAAGTACCAAGAATTGATTTCAGAATTTGATCCACGAGATATTTTTTGTGCCGACCAATTCGGTCTTTTTTGGCGGCTTGTTCCCACAAACCATGTTAAAGACAAACTGTGTAAGATGGGCCAAGACAGCCACGAAAGACTGACCATATTCACAGCTGTGAGTATGGTTGGGGAAAAATTGCCCCTGGTAATCGTGTCTAATGACGAAAGGCCAAAAAATAGTGTCGAAATTTCCAAACTAAATGTAAGCTACTATTCGGATCCAAATTCTTGGATGAATAGTAAAATATTTTTTGACATTATTTCGGCTTTAAATGATCAAATGAAACTGGAAAATAGAAGAATAATTATTTTTATAAATTCATCAAATGATCAAGAATTTGAATTTTCAAATATAATCATTTTTAATTTGTCAAATAATGCCGCGAACCCGCTGAATACGGCAGTTTTTAGGTGCTTTAAAGCCAATTACCGGATGAAGTTGTGCCGGAAAATGTTTGCCTTGGGCGAAACCAAGCCAGACTCTGACGCTATCAAATTATTTAGTGTGATTGAGATGCTGAGCTATTCGTGGGATAACGAGATAAAGTCAGAGCTGATTGTCGACTGCTTCAAGCAGTGTGGGTTCTATCAGGCCAAGGGGATCAGTGATGATGAGATTGTGTCCGAAAATAATGGTTGTATTCACAATGAATTAAAATGCATTTACAAAAATTTTATTCGAATCTATCCGGAATTAAATTTCGATGAATTTATTGACGTGGATAAAGATTTGGTTACTTGTGAAATTTTTGAGGATGAACCTGCAAACGGCACTGAAGAGGATCAATCCAAAGCTAAGGATACTGAAAAAATCGAGGCTATTAATGCTATTGATACCCTTAAGCTTTATTTTGTGAGGAATTTTACTGATGATTTAAAAGATATTTTGTCGACGTTAAATGATTTGGAAAACAAAATTTATGAGCACAGTTTATCAGCTAAAAAATAAGTCAAATTATGGGATGTTTAATATTTTGTATTTTGTTTATAAATAAATTTTTTTTCCAAAAATTTTTGATAATTATAGTCCGATTTGAGTTTATTGATGTTGATCGAATAATTGTTGTTTTTTTTTATTTAATTTAAGAAAAAAATACTATTTTGAAAAATTAAAAATAAAGAATATTTAATCTAACAATGTCCTGATATTCTAAAAAATTATTTAAAACTCAAATCTCGGCTAAGTAGTTAGGCTGATAATTAATGCAGTTTCCTTTTAATAACCTTTAATATTTTCAAGATTGTAGACTAGAATTTTGTGTCTTATAAGTTCTTTTACTACAATATCTGTTAACATCACTGAATTGTAGTGTCAAAAGGAAGTGATGGCTTATCATTTGAAAAAAAAATTGAAAATTTCAGTTTTACCACTTATGACCGATAATTTAAAAAAACTTGAAAATATATTTAAAAGAAATATTTTATTAAATTTTATGTTTCTTTTTACATTTTTATTTATTGATTTTTTAATTTTTGTACTTTATATGAATTTTATTAAATTTTATCTAATTTGACCATGATAAGAATAAATTTGTTAATAATGCAAATTCATGTTAGAATTTAATTTAAACAAACAGGACAGTAATAAAAGAAATAAAATTCAGATAAAGTACAATAAAAAAGAAAGGCAAAAGGGCTTTTTAAAAATTTAGATCACACTGTTTTATTATCAACTTACCGAGACATACATTTTAACTTAATTTCTAACAAAAATTTGTTTACCAAACTAAATATTTAAATTTTTTTTTACTTTTGTAAGACCCGGTCCTCCCTTCTAATATAAATAGAAGTGAAGTTTAAGACTTCACTTGGTCTTAACTTTAAATAATAAAGAAATATAGAAAACTTAACTGTTAGTTAATCTTTTAATTAAGTTACCGTCACATTGGTGATAGCGGCTAAGCTTTAAATTGTGTAAGCTAGTCAAGAGTTAAGAATCAAGCTTGTTAAGATTCAAGTGTGTGCTAAAATCAAGTTTTGGTAAAGAGGCGTGTTGTTAATAGAGAACATTAGAAAATAGTAGTAGAAATTAAGTTGCAAGCACATTGTGTTGCATTGTTAAGTAATAGGGTGTCAAAGAAAAAAAAAAAAAAAATAAAGATTTCTTCGTTGTTGAATCGAGAGAAATTTTAAATCGAGTGTAATTCTTATTGTGTAAAGAATAAAGTTAGAAACAATTGAATTAGAAAAGCGTGTAAGAGCTTAGTGGAAAGGAATATAACTTAAAGAGAAGATATTCAAAAGAAATAAGTGTGATCATTGTGATTATTTTGTATTTAAGAAAGAAAAATCAAGTCAGTTTGAAATTGTGTTCAAGCATTAGTGATTTTAGATAGAAAATCAAGTCGTGCTGTGAAAAGTTGTCAAGCTTAGTGATTTTGTTAAGCAAAAGTAAAAATCAAGTTGTGATTAGAAGATAAGTTTAGCTTAGTAAATGGAATACAAAGCCAGTAAGATGTTGAAACGTGGTATGGGTAACAATTTAGCTTATGATGGAGAAAGTGGATGTTATGACGATTTTGTGTCAGCATTCAAGTATGATTGCATAATATACGGATGGGATATTAAGAAGCAAGCAGAAGCAATTGAGTTTTGTTTAGTTGGTAAAGCAAAGAAGGCTTTTGACCAAATGCAAGCAGCTGATAAGGAAGATATCAAGAAGATATTAGATACGTTAAAAGGGAAATGTATAAAGTCACCCGAGTATTATTTAAATTTGTTTTATTCAAGACAATTGAAGCAAGATGAGAAAATCGGAGATTTTTGTCATGATATAGAAAGGCTACTAGATAAGGGTATGCCTGGGTTAGAGTTAAATGGTAGATCAAGAATGTTGATGTCAAGATTAGTTTCAACAGTACCAAGTCACATCAAGAGTTTCCTTGAGTTACAATCGGATAAAAGTTGGTCGGATATTGTAAGTGTGTTCGACAAGTCTGTCGATTATAAGGAAATGTACACAGGACATTTCCAACAAATTAAGCAGGAGCCAATGGAAATTAACAAAATGGAACATAGAGAGTTTAAATTCAGTAATCCAAAAGTTGTTAAATTTAATGGTAGTTGCAATTTTTGTAGCAAGTTTGGTCACAAGAGTGTGGATTGTTTATCAAGAATTAATCAATCTTCTAGAAAGGAATCGAATGAGAATAGTTTTAAGCGTTATAGTAAATCGAGTGAATATCTAACATCAAGCAAGCGTACCGAGTTTAATCAAGAGAGGTACAACAAGGGTAGAAGTAGTAGTTATAGTAATAAAGTGGATGGATGGGATCTCAAGCGAGCCGACTTAACAATAAGATCAGCTCGTAAGACAGAGAAAATCAAGTGTGCAACTGGCCAAGTGAAATTGAGAATCAACGAATGGGTCGGAAATCATGATTTTATTTTCGCAAATGTGTCAGAAACTGGTATATTGGGTATCGACTTTCTCAAGAAATTCAAAGCAAATTTCGACTTTGAGAAGTGCCAGATATCAATCAAAGACAATGATGATGAATTTCGGTTGAATTATATTTCAAATCAAGTCGAAGAAGCGAAACCGTATTCAAAAATAATAAAACTAGATGGTAAAGTATGTGTTAAAGCGAGTTCAGAAAATTTGGTTAAAGTCAAGATTGATTGTGTAGACAAATCAAAAGGGTTGATGTTTGAACCTAAGTCGCCGTCGATAAGTGATTTATCAAGAGGTGTTGTGTGGGCAAATAGTGTTGGAAATGTTCAAGATGATGGTACAATATATGTTAGTGTTTTAAATGCGTCCAATAACGACACGGTTATAGAAAATGGAACAGTAATCGGAGTAGTAAACGAAGCTGAGGTCGTGGATGATCAAGCAGAAGATGTTCAAGATGTAAAGAAGTCATCTGAACAAGAGATGAAAATAGATTTTTCAAAAATTAAAATTAATCAAGAGCTATCGATCAAGGATCGAAATGATTTAGAAAAATTAATACTAAAGTATGTGGATGTATTCCAGTGGTCAGAATTCGAGATGGGAAATTCAAATGGTACAGAGCATAAAATAAATACGGGTGATGCGACACCGTTAAGGCAAAGAGCATATAGATTACCTCAAGCAGCACAAGAGGAGGTAGATCGACAAATAAAGCAAATGTTAAGGAGCAAGGTTATAGAAGAAAGTCATAGTCCCTGGTCTAGTCCAATTATATTGATCAAGAAGAAGGTTCAAGATGGACAAAAGCAAGAATTTAGATTTTGCATTGATTTTAGAAAACTAAATCAAGTTACAGTAAAGGATTCGTATCCGTTGCCGCGTATAGATGACACGATAGACGCGTTGGGTGGTTCAAAATTTTTTAGTACGCTAGATCTAGCTAGTGGATATTGGCAAATACCACTAGCTCGTGACGATAAAGAGAAGACAGCATTCATAGCCAATAATAAGCTGTATCATTTCAGCGTTATGCCGTTTGGTCTATGTAATGCGCCGTCTACATTCCAGAGACTCATGGACACCCTCCTTCGGAATCTCACATCGAAATATTGTTTGGTGTATTTAGACGATGTGATGGTCTATTCAAGGGATTTTGCATCACATTTGTATCGTCTAGAATTGATCATATGAAGGTTTAAAAGTGCTAATCTTAAATTAAAGCCATCAAAGTGTTGTTTTGGAATGAGTCAAGTAAATTATTTAGGTTACTGTATAACAAGTAGTGGGTTAAAACCAGATCAAGCTTAGACACAAGTGATTTCAAAAATGGAAGCTCCAAAGAATAAGGACGATATAAAGCGTTTTTTAGGGATGATGTCGTATTACCGTCGATTCATTCCTGAGTTTAGTACAACTGCCGCATGTTTGTTTGAGCTTACAAAAGCTAAAATGATTTTCCAGTGGACAAATGAGACTCAAGAAGCTTTTGAGAGGCTTAAAGAGCAATTGGTCAAGGCACCAGTGTTGGTTTATCCAGATTTTAAGAAAGATTTTGCAATTTATACAGATGCTTCAGGTGTTGGTATTGGAGCAGTTTTAACTCAAATGGTGAATGTCAAGATTCATCCGGTTGCGTACGGTAGCAGACAATTAAATGTAAGTGAACGGAACTATTCGACTAGCGAGAGAGAGATGCTAGCAATAGTTTGGGCTTCAAGGCATTTTCAAGCATATATTTATGGGAGACACATAAAATTTTTTACCGACCATAAACCGCTTAGTACTTTGATCAAGTCAAAAGAACCGAATGGTCGGTTATACAAATTGTTGTTAAAACTTCAAGAGTTAGATTATTCAATTGTGTATTGTCCAGGGAAGCAGAATAATACAGCTGATGTATTATCAAGAATAACTCAAGAAGGAGTTAATAGTATTGAAATATTAAAAGTCGAGCATGATGTGAATGCACTCGATTTTAATATAAACATTGATTGGGAATTTGAGCAAGAAATGGACAGAGAAATAGCCGTAGTCAAGTTAGCAATCAAAACAGGAGACAAAATCGATTTTCAGGATGTGGAAAATGCGAGTTATTGGAAGGCAAATCAAGACCAATTAATAATTGAAAGAGGTACACTCTAGCTCAAGGGTAAAGCTGGCACAAATTTGGTAATTGTTCCAAAGCACAAGCAATTACAAATTTGCAGCTTATACCATGATGCAATTACGTCAGGTCATTTAGGATTCGAGAAGACTTTTAGAAGTTTAGAATCAAGGTTTAGTTGGCCTGGTATCAAGTCATTTGTCTATGATTATTGTAAATCATGTGACACGTGCCAAAAATTCAAGCTATCAACAAAAAAGGGCAACAAACACCCTTTAGTATCAATCAAAGTGAACAAAATTTGGGATTTAATTTGTGTCGATGTTGCAGGTCCGTTAAAGATGATAATAAGAAGCAACAGATTTATTATTATTGCAATTGACCATTTTTCAAAGTTTGTCGTTGCCAAGGCTGTCCCAAGTTATACAGCTGAGATTACAGTGATGTTTTTAAAGGAAGACGTAATCAACAAATTCGGAACACCATTATCATGGTTAACCGATCAAGGTAGAAATTTTGAGGCAAATATTTTCAAGGAATTTTGTCAAGAGTATAGCATAAAGAAATTGAGAACAACAGGGTATCATCCACAATGTAATGGATTGGTGGAACGAACAAATAAGACGATCAAGCAAATGTTGTGTGCGTATGTGAATAGTCAACATGACAATTGGGATTTGGTGTTAAATGACGTTGTTTTTGCATACAACAACAACATACATAGCTCAACAGGGTATGCACCAAATCAGGTCGTATTCAAGAAAATTTTACCTTCAAGTAACGATAGGGCTTTAGAAATTAATACTCCAGAGTTAAGAATTAAGGGAAAAGAATTGACAGAGAATATTGTCAAGAATATTAATCAAGCGCAAACATCACAGAAGAAACAATTTGATAAGAATTCAAGCAACAAAGTTATTTTTGAAATTGGAGACTTTGTCTTGTTAATTAATTCTCGTCAAGTGGTAGGACATGTAAGAAGCTTCGAGCCAAATTACATGGGTCCTTTTGTAATCAAGAAGAAAATAAATGAGTGCAATTATGAAATTGTAAACACAGAGAATCAAAAAATTCAGGTAGTTCATTATGATCGTATGGTCAAGTACAATATGAGACGTTCGGTGAAAAATTTGGAAAATTTTAATCAAGAACAATTAGACGATGATTGGAGACAAAAGAGGTCTCAGACTGCATTAATAGTTAGGAGGCTAAAAGAAGCTTAAAATCCAACTAATGCTGATCAAGAAGCTAATCAAGCAGGTGTGTTAGATGACATAGAGATACAGAGTGGTGTACCTATAGTTAATGATCAAGTTCTAAACGAGCAGGAGCAAGAAAAAGAAGATCAAGATCATAATATTCAAAATTCAGGTCAAAATTTTAATGTTGATTTGAATTTGAACGAATTTCAAACAAACCAAGAAGAGGATCAGGAAGATAGTAATCAAGATAATATAGCTACAAATGAGAGTTTTATAATGGATAGATTGGATCAAGGTATGGTCGAATTAGAGATAGAAAATCAGGAGTTGACAGAAGATGAATCAACTGATTTTCAAGATACTAATACAACGATATTAGATAAAAATAAAGACGAATTTAAATGTTGAATTTGTGGTCAAGTATGTAAAAGTTAGAGTGGGTTAAAGACACACATGACAAGATCGGCCAAGAAACATGAGGATTTAATGGCCTCAAAAGTTTAAGTTTCAAGTTAAAAAAAAAAAAAAAAAAAAAAAATTTTAGTTAATTTTGTTTGTTGTTGTTTATTTTCAAGTTTTGATCATTTTCATTTTTTCATGTTGGTTTTTTTAAAAAAAAAAAAAAAAAAAAAAAAAAAAAAAAAAAAAAGGTGGAAGGAAGTGGGTGACCCTCTTGGACTCCTTAAAAGGGCGAGGGATGTAAGACCCGGTCCTCCCTTCTAATATAAATAGAAGTGAAGTTTAAGACTTCACTTGGTCTTAACTTTAAATAATAAAGAAATATAGAAAACTTAACTGTTAGTTAATCTTTTAATTAAGTTACCGTCACACTTTGTAAATATTTTTCAATTAATAGATAATAGATATACAAAGCAAATAAAATCGATACTAGGGTTAAACCTCATGAAACCTTTCAGAATAAATATAAATCAACTCAAAACTCTTTTTTCTTTAATAAATTTTAGCCTATTTATAATGAGTTTAGTAAATGATAAAATTAAAAATTTACTATTAGTTACAAGAGAAGATGATAATTGAAATTTTTTAAAACTTTATTTTGATTATTTTTGTTGATAGAATTTAATTAAAAAGATAATTTTTTTTTTCAATTAGATTAATTTTCAATCATTTAAATTAATTTTTCAAATATATTCTAATTTAAATATTCTTCAATTTTCATGAAATAGATGTTTTTTTTTCATTTAGCGGAGTTTTTATTAAATTGCATTTTTTTATTAAAATAGCGAAAGAAAATATTAACGCCTTTATCAAATGCTTTTGAAAAGCCATTCAGAAAGTCAGTCAAAGATTAACAGACTCAAGTAAATACAATGTACAAAATGTTTTTGGTACTAAACCGTTTATCTAAATGCCTTTTCCTCACCTAGTTATTATTTTTTATTACCAAAAATTATTTTCAATTTTAAAAAATGATTTGTTTTGCAAATTTAATTTAATTATATTGCCTCAAATTGTATTTAGACATTCTTGAATGGTAATTCCGAGTCTAATAACCTGCGTCAAATTCCATCAAACTTAATAATTTTTGATTTAAGTTTTTGATACAAGTAAGTAAATTACTCTACAATTCTTGGGGAAAATTTTTTTTTTAATTTATGAAATATGAGTTTAAATTTCAAAAATATTAAAAATTAGAATGTTTGACACTCTGGTTTATGATTTGGGCCACTATAAAATTATTTTCTTGTTTTTTAATTTTTTTTATTAAAAAAATTAATTTTTTTTTTAAATGTAGTAAATGCATTGCAAAATAAATTGGTCAAAAAAATGATCATTCCCAATGGTTTTAATAATTAAAATTGTTAATATTCAAGAATGTAATTTTAAAGAGAAAAATAAAGTAATCCTATCGCCAAGTGATTTTTCGACCCAGCAAAATTTATTTTAATTTGAAATTTTTTTTTTTATCTAAATGTCTTATTCATTCCTCAAAAATTGCCTTATATTATTACTTTTTTAGCTAAAATAGAAAAATTTCTTAATTTGTAAAAAAATATGCTAATTTGCATTAAAATTTCTGAATGATATGAACTAAAGTTTTAATAATAACGCATCAAGATAATAAAAACTGCAATAATTTAAGAATCGTGTTGGACAAGTCTTTTAATAGGGGAAAAATTTATTATCCAGAAAACCAACAGACGCTATGCTCAATCTTAATTTCCCAAACAAAAAAATAACTACAAGGGATCATATGAGGATGCAGTCTTTTCCAAACAAATTCACATATTTAAATTAAAAATTTTCATAATATATTTATAAACCCTAAAATGCAAAAAAATTGAAATCTAATTCCTAAGTTTCGAAATTGCGAAAACTATAAGTTTAAAAGATGCTGAAAAATTTCAAAAAGCTAATAAAAATTCTCCAAATATAGATTGTAAATATTAGGTAATAACTTTTATGCGCTAAAAATGTCCAACAATCGGATGCCATCCACTCTACCAGGAACTTTAAACTCGCTTAGAATGACATACATGAACTTGTTCAACCAAATACTGGACAATTCAATAAACATAAACTGCATTTGCAAAACAACCACCAAGACCGTAGAAAGTGGTCGCAGTTTAGATCAAGTATTTGACCGAAATGATTTTTTAAGCGACTCGGAAGATGTCGAAATGGAAAACCCAAGCGATCCTCGGACTCGTCTGCAAGATCTGGACTTTGAATCAAAATCAACAAACCTGAACAAAATTTGTGACCTAAGCTGCTTTGAGAGCATGCGCTACATTCATTTTGTGCTCAAAAACTGTTTCAGTGATGTGAATGAAGACAACTTGGCAGAAAAATGCGACAAATTCGACCAGTTGTGGGAGAATTTCAAATTTCTGGCAAAAAACCCGACATCATGTGACTACTATGGCACCACTATATTCCACTATGCCGCAGCTGACAACAACTACGAACTTCTCAAGTATTCTTTAAAAAAATACTCCGAAGGAGTCAGTTGTGTGGACTCGAAAGGCATGACCCCATTGATGCGAGCTGTGCAAAGAAATAGCTTCAAGTGTGTGGAATTTTTGCTTAATGAGACAAAATCGGACCTGAATGGCAGCAATCAGTCAACCTACACTCCTTTGTGGTTTGCTGTTTCTAATGGCTACGATCCTTTGACACTGCTGTTGCTTAACTTCAACGCCAACCCTTGCATAGTGAACAAATCAATAGGAGCAACCAGCTCCACAGGCTATGAACTGATGAATCAGGAAGATTTGAGTGGGGTCCGGGAGACGCGAAATTCCGACTCTTTGACAAGTCTGTATTTGTTTAGTCCCCTGAGAGCATCCATTGTCTACTCAAGGCACGAAACTATGGTCAACATTTTGAAATTTAATGCAAATATTTATGAGATATTTGGCTCAAGAGTAAGTGATCCCACATTGCCAAAATGCTCGTTTGCCAAATCTAGCGAGGATTATGTAAATGCATTGAAATTTTTTTTCAGACAATTTGGAAATGTGGCCAAAGAAGAAGAGGACAGTCTGCCAGTTGTAATTCATGAAAAGTATTTGAATATTTTAAACGATTTTGTCCAGGATCCGAACGTGTATCGGCGAATGTTTGTAGAGTTTGTGAAATACATTATATTCAAGATAAATTCGAATTTAAATTTGGTTGATAAATTGTATGAATTTTTGAATAGAATGGACAAAAATTCGGTAGAGTATGTGATGAGTGTGACACGAATGTTTCAGGAGGAGGCCAAAATTGACATGGAATGGAGGGACTATGTCGATTTGGTAGAGGATTTTATGGATTCGTTGAACAAGTTTTTGAGCTTGGACAATGGCAACATGATGAGCTTTTCATTTCATTTGAACACTGGCTCGGGACAAAATTTAAGGGCTTATAACCAAAATTTGCTTCGTTATTCGCTAATTTTAATTGAAAGGTATTTTAAGCCAAAGTCACTGATGGAATTGTGCAGGTTTTGTATTAGAAAACAAGTTTTTAAGCAAATTGAACAAGAAAACATGAGATACAGGCAAGGATTTTTAAAAGATGATCATTTAAATAGAGTTCTTCAAAGCTTTCCCATACCGAATCAATTGAAAAATTTCATTTTATACAAGAATTAGAATTTTTTTTGTTAATTTTTTTTTGAATTAATGATTGATTTTAAATGTTTTAAAATTTTAAGATTTGATATAATTCATCGTTTCTAAAAGTATCTGAATAATTTGTAAAATAAAATTCTTAATTAAACTCAAATATGTGAATAGATAAATTGAAAAAATCAAATTCATTTTTCATCGCTTTTCAAAATGTCTGGATTAAAAATTTATTCAACTTTTTTAATTAAAAGCAAAAAAAACAAACACTTATTTTCTTAAAGATTTTTTAAATCCAAAATGAGAAGAATTGCGACTTAAAATTTCTTGACCAGTTTTGTAGATTCGAACAATTTCGGTAAAAAAATTATATTAAAAATTTCAGTCATATTTAATTTTTTTATTGCATGTTTTAAGAACAAATTCATGTAATTTTTTCTAAGGTGATTTTCTGCCAATAATGTGGTAAAAAAAAGACAATTTATAAAAAATATCCTAAATAAAAATATTCTTTAATGTTATTTTTTTTTGATTAATTTAATTTTATTGTTTTAAGATTTTTTAAAATTTAAAGAAGAAAAAATTTTCGTTTAATGGCAGAAATTTATTTTGAATTAATTGAAAAAATTAATTTAAAAACAACGATTTATAACATTAATTTTTTGTTTTTTTTTAATTTTTAAATTTCCTTTTTTTTTCATTTTTAAGTTTCTTTTTTTCGCTTTTTACATTTTTGGAATTGGTCTGCGCTGGTTGAACGGGATTCGAATTTTTTCCTTTGTTATCTTTATTTTTATTTTTTTTGGCTAATTTTTTAATCATGCGTCTGACTTTAGTAATTTTTTCATTCATCATTTTTCTTTCTATTTCGAGGCTTATTTGCTTACTAGATTTGTCTTTTACATTTTTTTTTATTGAATTCATAGATTTGTTACGTGCATTACGTAAACTTCGATACTGCTGCCGTAACATTTCCAAATTTTCACCGTTCGACAGTTCTTTATTTAATTTAGAGTTATTATTGATTGATTTTGCACTTTCTTGTTGATTTTTTCTTGAAAAATTTTTATTTTTCATAACTTTTTTTTTCTGTTTTTCATTTTTAAGCTTTTTAGAATATTTACCAAATTGGGTGTATTTGGAATCCATATCGGAATCACTTGAGCTTTCCAATGGAATTACAGAATCGTTTAATGCTTCTTCTTCACTATCGTCAAATTTTTCCAATTTTTTCTTTTTTTTAGTTTTTTTCTCAGACACATCTTCTACATCCGAATTTTCATCTAGATCAACAAAATAAATTTTCTTATTTTTCTTCCGCGAGTTCATTAGATGCTGGTGTCGTTTAAATCGCTCTATCTTATCTTTTAAATCCTGTCTAATTTGGAAGGATTCTCGCATTATACGCCGCCAAAGCCTAGTGTCTTTGTCAAATTTGCTTGGAAGCTTAGCTTTCATTTTGGCTATTTCAGCAGCCCTATTTGTATACGTAGCACCCTTAATTGGTTTAAAAGCATCAATAATGGTTTCAGTGACTCTTTTCATGCACCTTTCTGGATATGGCCCATAATAGTTGGATAATTCCAAACTCAAATCTTGTTCACTTTCTTTTTTTTCTTCTAAATCTGTTTTAAATAAAGGTATGAAGTCTTGTTGAAATTCGTGACTACGAGCCGGTTTGTTAACATCTATTTCTTTAATATTTGTCTGTTCCTTGGCTAGTAGATCTTCATTGTCCGCATTCTCTGTGCCAGGTAGAATGCGATTTTGTAACAAGCGCTTAATTAAGTAGTCTTTTCGTTTTAAAAATTGGTCACTTTCACTGAGGTTGGATTTTTTTGCTTCCTTTTCATTAATTTGGCTAATTTGCTTCACATTTTCGATACTAAAGTAGCGATTCTGCATATTTCGGCGTTTCGCGGTCACTTCTTCATTTTCGTTTTCTTCTCTCTTTCGTTTTTGTGATTTATTTAAAAAATTTTTCTTGTCATGATTTTCTAAATTAAACGCTTCGCTCGGCCTTTTAGAAACGAAAAAATTGTTTTCTTCATGGTTGGTGTCTTTTTCATCTCCAGGCCAAATTTTGTATTTGAATCTTAAATTAAATTATTTCTTAAGAAAAAAATGATGTTCGTGACTACGAGCTGGCGTGTTCTCAAAAGTTTTCTTTTCAAGATTAAAATTTTATCACTCTTTTTATCACTCACACACAATTTAGCACAATGATTAAAATCGATACCAAAAAATTTTGAATAAGATACCCCAAATTTTTTATTCTTTCCCCCAAATATTAAAAATATTCCCCAATTGTTAAGTTTATACAACAAAAAAAATTATTAACAATAAATTAAATAGAAATCCACTATTTTTAACTTATTGACACTTTTATTAAAAAATGATAGCAAATTTAAGAAGAAGTAAAGTTCACGAAATTCAAAACTTTAGTGCTATCTGAATTTCACATTTTTGACTTAAAATTCGTAATCTACGCCCTCAAAAACTCAAAAAAAAAATTTTTTGAAGGGGGCAAAAAAATAATTTTTTACACCCAGGGTTCCAAAAATAGCAAACCCTTTAAAAAGTTGTTGTTCCTTAAGACTCAAAATCTCAAAGATAAAACTTAAATATACTAAAAAAGTATATATATTGTGAAAGAGCATACAATTCTCTACATGCTAATGTAATTTATAAGAAAAAAAAAAGGGTGTGGCGGTTTTTGTTGACTAAAAAAAGGAAAAAATGTGTTTTTTCTGGTTTAAATCGTATCTCCTCCGAGGGATCAATTATGACCCGATTTTTTTTTTCTCTTAAATCCAGACAAAATTCTGAACAATTCTATGGTTTTAGTTTTTTATTTTATTGCTTTATTTTTCTTAAAAAATGTCTTCAAATCATGTGATAATTAACAAATATGTCAAATTTGAATTATTTAATTAAAATTTTTAGATTAAACTAAAGAATTCGATATTTTTAGGTGCTCAACTACTGTTTTTTTCGATTTTCCTGAAAAATATGCTTTAAGGATTTGACCGTATGTCGCACCACTATTGTTACCTACTAAATCCCGCCAAAATCGTCGATTAATCATTTACATTTTTGACTTAAAACGATTAGGCATTTTTCACTTAAATTAATTATACTTAGAAAAGTTTTTAGTAAAATTTAGAAAAAAAATATTAATAGAATATTAATAAACAAATTTTTTAATTATCACATGATTTGAAGACATTTTTTAAGAAAAATAAAGCAATAAAATAAAAAAGTAAAACCATAGAATTGTTCAGAAGTTTTATCTTTGAGATTTTGAGTCTTAAAGAACAACAACTTTTTAAAGGGTTTTCTATTTTTGGAACCCTGGGTGTAAAAAATTATTTTTTTGCCCCCTTCAAAAAAAAAAAATTTTTTGGGGGTTTTTGAGGGCGTAGATTACGAATTTTAAGTCAAAAATGTGAAATTCAGATAGCACTAAAGTTTTGAATTTCGTGAACTTTACCTAAATTATTAGAAGAGAGTATTTGTTAGAAAAAACGATTATATTCAATCGAGTTTTATGCTGAAAATCATGCCAGCCATATTTTTCTAGAAAGTTGATAATGCCATTGAAGTTATTAGCTTCAATTTTAAATTTAAATAATTTAAAAATCGAAAATAACAACTTTTAGAAAGTTTGATTATTGCATTTTTTGAAAACTAACATTCAAGAGTAGAACAATAATCAAAATAAAGCAAAATAAATGAATATATTTTTACGAATGTAGTTAGCTAGAAAAGTTCTATTATCTACTTTAAAAAAAAATTTTGGGGTATTTTATTCAAGTGGTTAAAAGGTTTAACCCCAAATTTAACTCATTTAACCTGGATTTTTTGTTTTTTATTTCACAAATCTTTAAAATTTGAGTTGAGATGTTTTATACAATTTTTTTCCTCTAATAGAAAAATTTAAAAACAAGTTATTTTTTTAAATGGCAAGCAAAACTTCTAGAAAAGGTGAAAAATTTAAACCAAAAATGATACAAATTGTACAAATGACAAACCTTTTTGTCCTTCAAATAAAAAGGAAACTAAAAAATTTTATTTACAAATTTTTTTTTTCAAATATATAGACTAATAAAATATATTTGAAATTATTTTTTTAAAAAACTTTCTTTAGCTTTTTCTTTAGTTAAAGAGCACTAAATATAAATCGATTGTATAAAATTTGTATCATTATTGATTTGAATTAAAAATTAATTTTTTAAAATAAAATCAGGATTATGTTTTACAATATGATATTGAAAATAATTTCTAATATGAAAGAGGGGTAAACTACCGTTTTTTTGGAGTTTGAGCATTATATTTTGTAAAAAAGCATAATATTCAAAAGTTTTCATCCTTTTAATACATCAAAGCTTTATTCCTTCTTACTTTTAAATAAATATTATTCTAATAATAAATATTCTAATGGAAAACATTTATTGTGAATTGATTTAGAGGAGTGACACATGGATTTAAAATTTCGTATAATTACGAAAATTTTTCATATGAAGTTACCTTAATTTAGCATAAAATGTACAAAAAATTGCCTTTATTTACTTGTATTTCGTGAAAACTTTCAAAGGCAGTGAAAATAAGGAAACTTAAATACTTATTCGGATATTTTGTCAGAATTTAAACTTTTTCCAATTTAAAAGCATAAATTTTAGATTAATTAATACAGAATTAATGGAGAAAAATAGATTTTTTAAATATCAAAGCTTTATATTTTAAGTTAATTGACGTAAATTTATGTAATTTAGCCTAAAATAAAAGCAAATCATCTATTCCTACTTTACAATAATAGATGTTTGGTCACATACCAATTGATTAATCTTTTCATACTAATTTTAAATATTTTGAAATGTTCCGGTAATACATGTTATTAAATTTAAAAAGTAATTTTTTTTTAAATTGTCTGATCAAAATTATTGCTGAAAATGATATAAATCCGAAAATGTATTTAGAGATTTATCCTGGAATTATTCATAAAATCAAATAATTTGCTAGTGAGATATAAAACTTGACTTTTTTTTTAAAGATTAAAATTGAAAAAAAGAATAGATAAAAATTGATAAAAAACTTGTCTTAGTCTTTTATTTGTTAGCTAAATCATAAACTAAAACAAACATTAGTATTTACTTTTCTATCAGTCGTTTTTCACTGACCAGTATTATTTCATCGCTGCTCATTCTTTTTCAGGTGATCCTTCAGCATAATATTTCACTAAATCGAAGCCAAAAATTGTTTAAAAAGTAGCCAAATTTCACTTCAAGTACATAAAATTCATAAATTATGAACATGTAGAAGCACAATGTGCTCACTATGAGTTTAACCAAGACCAAATTATTGTCTATGAAAAAAAAATTGCAATAATTTAAAAAAATTATGAAATAAAGAATAAAATATTTGAATTACAATTTTTTTAATCATTTAAAAAATTAATTAAAATCTTAATATTTTTATGATGACACAAAAGCTCGAAAGCCCACAATTTAAAAGTATTTGGAATGATGAATTAAATTATTTGTTCGATTTATTTGAGCGCAATGATTTTGAAATAAGAATTGCTGGTGGAGCTGTCCGCGATCTTTTGATGGGTTTTAAACCACATGACATAGATTTGGCAACAACAGCCACCCCCGATCAAATGAAAGAAATGTTTGAAAAAGAAACTATTCGCATGCTTCATACAAATGGAGAAAAACATGGTACTATTACAGTTAGGCTAAATGACAAAGAAAATTATGAAATAACTACTCTTAGAATCGATGTCCTCACAGATGGCAGACATGCAGAGGTTAAGTTTACCGAAGATTGGAGACTTGACGCCAATAGACGGGATCTTACTATCAATTCTATTTTTCTAGGTATTCAAAAGAGACTTAATTTTTGGAATAAAAAGCCCAACTTTTTTGAAAAGATCGAGATGGTAGCATCATTGACTTTTTTGGAGGTTACGAAGACATCAAGAATCATCGCATAAAATTTGTTGGAGAGCCCAGTACAAGAATCCAAGAAGATTATCTAAGAATACTTCGATATTTTCGATTTTATCCGAGAATATGTCTTGATGAGAATTCACATTGTTCTCAATCTATTGAAGCAATAAGAGGAAATGCATCAGGACTGAAAGGTAATGGCAGAAAATAACATTAAGATTGAAAATAAATTATTCAAGGAATTGCTGGTGAAAGAATTTGGGTCGAGTTAAGAAAAATAGTGTGTAGTAAGTTTGCCGATTCATTGATGAAGCAAATAGTGGGCACTCAGGTACACAAATACATAGGTTTACCTGACACATGTGATCTAGATGAGTTCTCGAGAATTTATAGAAATTTCGAAAAAAATCTGATCAATATTCCGTCTCCAATAACTATGGTGTGTTCTCTTCTCCGTTCTGCAAAAGAGGTAGTTTTTTTTCCAAATAAATAAAAATTAACTTAAAATTTTATTTAGTTTGAAAAATTACACAAGAGAATGAAGTTTTCTAACGAAGAGAAAAGAATTGCAGAGTTTTTGCTTGCTTACAGAGATCAATGTAAAAGAAATTTAGATCAAGAAAGTGACAAAAAACTTGAGGATAAGCTTAAACCTTTCAAGTTTATTTTGGTTGACAACGTAAAAGATGGAAAAGCTTTTGAAAAGCTCACCGAATTATTGAAGTATGCAAACAGACTTGAATATATTGAGCATTTGAGAGATTGGCAAGTTCCTATCTTTCCGATTACGGGAGATCTTCTTCAAAACTTTAAGATTCCTAAAGGGCCGATTTACTCAAAAATTCTTTTTAGTCTTAAAGAAAGTTGGAAAAATGAGTTTAATTTGGACACTAGTGAAGCAACTGTGGAAAGACTCAAAGAAAAAATGGATGAATTTATCTAAATAAAAAAAAACATATTTTCCTTTTGTTTTTCCTTTTTCTCATCATGATACCACAATATATCATTAAATCAGAAACTTTGTTTAAAATTAGTTTAAAATATCGGAAAAAAATAAAATTAAAGTTTGACTCAGAGGTGTTCTAGAAGAAATCTAGATAAACGTACCAGGTTTATCTTTTTTTCGGAAATATTCTAAAAAGTTTTGTTAAGATTATGCTAATACTCTTGCCCAGTCCGTATACTCACAAACTTTTTCTGAAAATCGTCAAAATTTACGTTACTTAAAACGTTGATTAACCTTTTAGAGATTCAAAAGAAAAAAGACAAGCTAATTTTTTAAATTCAAGTTGTCATTAATTAAAATTTAAAATTGTTTTTAGCCAATATTATAATTTAAATTTAATATATAAATTAAATCATTTTTAATCTAAAGACTATTATTAGTATAATGACAGTATTAAATTTAAAAAAAAAATTTATTTTTTCAAATAAAATCTTTTAAAAAATTTCTAAAATTAACAAATATCTGTAAATAATGATGGCTAAAAAAAAATTCGAAATGGAGTTTCAACAAAAAAAATTTTTTTGTTTCAAAGCTCAAAGTTTTTAGGTATTTTTATTTATTAGACCCAAGTGTGCATTTTGGTCGAAAATGGGAAAGGTGCATTTTTCAGGTATCCTTTAAACTAACTTAAAAATTTAAAAATTAATCTATCACTTTTATGTTGCAATCTATATATTTTTTTTAAATTATAAAAATTTCTTGGTAAAAAAACCCAATAATTCACTCAAATTATGAAATTAGGAAAAACATATATAAAGTTTAGTTTATTTCAAATATTTATTTCTAGATTCTTTAAATTAATTTAATTATTTTTAGGAGTAAATTTCATTTATTGCTTGTTCTCATCAATTATCTTAAATTAATTAACAGTAAAAAATTAAGAATATCTGAAATAAAAAAATGGGTGTTTTAGTTGGTGGTGTTGTAATTTCAACACTTGCAATTGTCGGAACAGGTGGCGGAGCTGCTCCTATCATTATAGGTACTGGAAATACCGTTTATGTCGGGACAAGTAAATACAATATTTTTTCTAGTCAGTTAAATAAACTGGCTTTTTTAAAGGTGCTGTTGCTGCTACTAGTTCAGGAGTTGGCGTTGTTGCTGCTACTGGTGCAGGAGCTGGCGCTGTTGCTGCTACTGGTGCAGGAGCTGGCGCTGTTGCTGCTACTGGTGCAGGAGCTGGCACTGTTGGCGGCGTTGCTGCTATCGGTGCAGGAGCTGGCGCTGCTGGTGCAGGAGCTGGCGCTGCTGGTGCAGGAGCTGGTGCTGCTGGTATTCTTTCCGGACCAATTGGTTGGATAATACTTGGTGCCGAAGAAACTGATAATAAATCAATTTCCTTCGATTGCTGGAAAAAGATAATCCATGATGAATCAACTGAAAAATCAAAAGGCAGGTTTTTAAGAAATATTTGTCAAGACAAACGAATCAAGCAAATCCAAGCTAATAATAATCAATTTATAATTGAAAATGTTTGGAATGAAAAATTTCAAATCAATTTCTATCATTATCCTAATTGTGATCAATTCTTTGCGCATGCAATTCCTATTAGCACATGCAATACCTGTGAATAAAATTTTTTAATTTTTTACTCATCTGCAAAATGGTGATTGATGTCACTTGTTTTTAAAATTTTAAAATAATGGATCATTATTCTTATAAAGATTTTTAAAACTCTTCATTTATAGAAAAATAATCATCTTAAAGAAAAACAAATAATATTTAAGGGTAATTTTAAATTTTAAATAAAACTTTGGTTATTTCACGAAAAAAATTATTTTTTGATAGAAATATTCTAAAATGGTAGTTTTATAACCATTAGAACTAATTGCAAAATTTTTTTTATTTTTAGAATTTTTTAATTTATAAAACACATGAATATTTTTTTTAAAAATTTTATTTAATTTTGAAATTCAAGAAATAATAATTCTCGATTCTAAATTTTCAGTTGATTATTTTTAAAAATATATTAAATTAAATTGAAAAACCTAAAGTAATTTGATAATCTTAAAAAAAGGGCTATCTATTCCTCAAAAAAAATTGCTAAAAACTTGAAGGTAACAAAAACGAGCAAGATATGGTTCTGCAAGTTCAAAACAAGACAAAGATGCTTAACTTTTTTATTCTCATTTTGTTAATTTTATTAATAACTTAAAATAAAAATTTATTTAAATTTTTTGTTCATTCAATCACTAATTCGAGCAATAATGATCAAAAAACTGGAGAGTTAGTCAACGGTCAAAAAAATTTAGCAAACTAATCCAAGTACGGAGAAGAACCATATTACCATAATCTGATTCAAGAAATCTAATTTTGTCATAAATTTTAGCTACATTTAATTAAATTCATTGCCGAGCAAACTTGAAAATAGTGATGATTCAATTGATAAATTAAAATAGGGAAATTCAGAAGTTTTGCTTTAGTAAAAAATTAAACACACACTCTTCATCATACCATACTTATAATTTTTTTTTTCAATTTCAACTGACCACTTTATTTAAAATAAAATAAATTGACTTCATCGCAAATTAAAATCCATTTATTTCAATTGTATTTCCAAAATATTTAATCTTTTTCGAAAATTTTATTCTAAAAAAATATAAAAAATTTAAAAGATTTTTTTAAAATTTTTTTTTGCAAATTGAAATAATATTTTGATAATTTGTTTCGATGATCATAAACTAGCAAGTATTGAAAAATTTCACTCTAAACCAAAGTCATGATTTAACTCTGAATCTTTTATAAAAAAAAAGAATTAGCAAAAGAAATTATTTTTAAAAAAGATTTTGATTTAAACTATCAGTTATACTACAAACTAAATTCATTCATTCAAAAACTCATTGAAACAACACATGGTTCAGAACTGAATTTGATTAGGAAAATGATTTGGGATTTTTTGCAAGTGTTCACAAAAGTACGCGGTGGCCAAAAGCTTTTTGCTGATGATAAAATTGACAAACTAAACCGTTCATTTACGGTTATACTGTTAATCATAGCCTCAATTTTTATCGGGTCCAGAAATTTTGGTCAACCAATAAGTTGCCTCAAGTTGGTAAACGAAATTTCACCCGTTACTTCCCAATATATTGATTCCGTTTGTTGGGTAAAAGATAGCATCATTTTGGACAATTTTTTCGAGAGTGCAGTCCGAGACGAAGGAAAGCAGGAGGAAAGAACAAACACCTATCCTTGGCTCACGCTCATATGTCTTGCACTTGCTTTAATCTACTACATTCCTTACGTTCTATGGAAATACTTTGTGCGCAAAAACACCTATAACAATGTGCCGATCGACATTAGTTTAATTGTAGAAACAATCAAATCCAGCTCTTTGCAAGAGAGTGATGATTTTTCCAAAAAGATAAATTTATGTGCCAGCTATTTGGACAGATGTTTTTCTCTGAACAATTTCAATGATTCCTCTTTGGGCGAGCTCGAAGACTTCAGCAAATATTTTCAAAATGAACGATTTGAAAATCGCGAGCCAAGAACCTATGCGGACAGATTGAAGAAAAGAAAGGTGAAATTTTTTCATGTTCCTTTATTACTGAAATATGTTCTAGTCAAGCTTGTTTACACTGTAATTAGTGTTTCTATATTTTTTATAATCGATAAAATTGCCAAATTTCGAGAAAGTTATCTTTATTTTGGAATTAATATGGTTTTGAAATTCAACAGTTCGAGTGCAGTATTTAAGGAAAAAATAACAAATTCTTATTTTCCTCGCCACATTCTATGCGACATTAATTACATGGGCGATTTGAAGAATCCCCAATCTTTCAGATATCAATGCACGTTGCCGGCAAATTTTTTCAATGAAATTGTTTTTTTGGTTCTTTGGACTTGGTTCATAATTCTAGCAATATTGAATTTTTTCAGTTTGATCAAGTGGATTTTGAAGATTTTTTTCAGAAAAATGATTATAACCAACATGCTTGTGTGGCCATTTAGATACAAGTACAATATAGAGTTGTACATAGATTCATTTGTCAAAGACTATTTGAATACTGAGGGATTTTTGGCCCTGATGTTGATCAAATCAAATACTCAAGACTGGCATTGCCGAAACATAGTCAGACTTTTGTGGAACTATTATGTGGATCGGCTTAAACAAGAGGTGGAAATTCCGACACCGAGGCTTTGTGATCAAAAAAGTAATTTATTTCCCAGTGGTTCAACTGTAAAAGTCATGAATAGACGCGAATTCAACTATGAGCCTTTGAGTGCATCTATCGCCACGCCAGTTCGTTCATCCTACCCCCCGAGCAAAACAGAATGCAAGAACAACTTCAAGCTCGAAGATATGGCTAAGCAAAATAACGAAGACATGGTCTAATTTTGAAATTGTTTATCAATCAATTCATATAATTAAAGAGGAACAAAATTTTGTTTGAATTTAAATTTTAGTTATCGAAATTTGAATAGATTAAATATCTATCTGTATAATATTTTTTTGATATACCCTTGTAAGGTAATCTTTGAATACCAAGAACTTCAAAAAAGAAATTCTATTGCTTATTTGTTATGTTTTTTTTTAGTTAGACACCGATTTTTGATTAAATTTTTGAAATAAAATTTTGAAACTTCCGTATTTTTAAAAGCTTAAATAAAAACAAATGCTATATCCAAAATTGTTCAATTTATAAAGCAATAAATTAAAGTGTCTCAAAGCAAACAACAATTAGTAAAATCCCACAAGACTAAAAGTAAAAACTTTAAATTTAATTTAAAACTAAAAGAATTGTTCAAATTTAACACTTAAAATGAATTTTTTAATTTTTCTTTTGCCAATGCTTTGGTTCACAGTCAAAGTAGCCTCAGTGAATTTTGGTAAAAAAAATTGATCTTTGATTCAATTTAAAATTTTAATTCTAAAAGTTAATGAGTTTGATTTGTATTGTGAAAAAGTTATTGATCTAAATGGTATATGCTATGTCCAAGCTTTATATCAAAATTTTACCACAAATGAGATCAGATTAAATTATGAAGGAAAACTAAGTAGTCAAATGAATTTGATAAAATGTAGGCTTATTTCAAAAATTTTATTAAAATTTTAACTTAAATAAAGATGAGAGTCAAACAGAATTTTTCGGAGTTCAGCTAGAAATAAATTTCTACAATAGAGAAGCATCGGACACTCGATTTGAAAACAGTCAAACAAGATTTCTTTTGGCCAATTCAGAGTTCAAAAAAGCAGCAACAATAACCGGATACGAGTTTTTTGGATTTAAATCTGGAATCATTAAAATTGAAGTTTTAATTTAAAAAAAAATTTTTAACCGATATTTGGTTTTTAATCTGGTAAAAAAATTTATCACACCGAAAACCAAATATAATTTTAGAACTTAAAAAAAATTTCTTTTTTTTAAATTTTAGATTGTCACTTTTACTTTTTGCGAATTAAACCATCCTTGCTCCACATATTTTAGAGATAATTATTTTATTAAATCTAATGAAATGATCATATTAAAATCTTTTGAAATATCAATTACTACTGGATTCAACTTTTACCAAGTTTCATATGATAGTATTGAAAAACGCTCAATGGTAGTTATAACTCAATTGAGTGGGGCTTTGGCCATCGATTCAACAGATGATCAAAGATTTATTTCTGATTATTTGGTTGATTCAATCAACGATTATTACAAAGTTACCAAAATTAATTTTTCAAAAAATTCAGCCGTCTTATTCAAAGTTAAAACTGCTTTTGCTTTTAGCTATAACATTTATGCTACAGAGATACAGTTAACCAACCCAGGCACTGTTCCAATTGAAATTTATGCTGATTTAATGGCATATAATAAACAATTTATTGACATAAATGATGGTAAGATGCCAAATAAATTTGAATCGCTTTAAGGCTTATTTTTTTTCATCAAGACTCAAATTTAGAGACGCTATGCATACAAAAAGCTAATGAGACAGATTTTGATGTAGATTGTGCAGTTAATGGTTTTTCATTCAGAAAGTTAAATTTGAAAATCCAAATTAATGAAACAACAATCCCGCTGAGCATTTCAGGTAAATTAGACTAAAAGACTTAAAAATAACATGAAAATCAAAAAAAAATTAAGCTAATTGGAAAACAATTCTAAATTTAACTTAAGGAATTTTAAATTGCTTTGATTGAGAAAAATAATAGAAATTTTTGAATACATTCAAAAAGCAAATTTAATTTATTAATTTTTTTTTAATTTCATAATAATTTGACAAAAAGTCTCTTCTAATGTTTCATTTTTAGAGGCTAAAAAGGATTTTTTAGTATTTTTAAAAATTAAATCAAAGAAAAAAAGCATTATTTTGAAAGAGAAACTTCTAAATGTTAAAAAATAAATAAAAAAACATTTTGGGAAAAGAGTTTTCTCTTGAAATTGCTAAAACATATAAATTAAAAAATTGTTTTATTTATATTTTATTTTTGTCTGTACTTTCCTTTTTAACCCTAGATTTACTTTTGAAATAAAAACTTCTGTTTAGTTCTTGATATTGTTTTTCAAGGATTCAAATTCGAATCAGAGTGATTTCTATAAATTGTTTAAGTTTAGCTAAGTTTTGCATTACGCAAAACTACGGCATTATCATTTACCCCAGGTTAAAGTCATAGTTGGAAAAGAAAGAAATTCGCTTTGAAAAAAAAATATCTAAATAATAATTTCCAATATATAATTAAATATTAATGTATATTTTCTTAAGGTCCTCATTTTAATCTACCAACGCAAAAGTCTAGCTTTCGGAGAAAAAATCATTTCATAATGAGCTCGCTTTCCGTTTTATTGAACTTAAAGTCAATAAATTTTAGTCAAAAGAGGTAAAATTCCAAAAAAAAAAATAATTTTGTAAATGAAGTAATTGAAAAATTAATGAAGTATTTTTGTAATTTTTTTAAAATTTCATTTTTTTAATAAGTCTTTAACTAAGAAATTTTTTCGAAATTTAGGATATTTAGCTGACTTAGTTTTAGATTTTCCAGAAAAATATGTTTCTAAAGTAAATTTGGAACTGGCATTATTTTTTTTTTCTTTTTTAAATAATTATGGAGATTTCTCAGAGCAGTGCCAAATGGCCTAGGCCTTCTTTTCAGCACAATGATAAAGTTTTGTATTTTTTAAAAAATTTAAAAATATTTAATATCCGATTTCAAAGATTTAAAATCATTGTTATAAGCAAAAATGCACAGGCAGTATCTTTTAATAAGTTTTTAATACATTCTTTATAAAAAAAATAAGTTTTTGATTTTTCAATTAATAGTTTAATCCTTCAAAAGATTGATTTGAACAAACCCCGATAAAATGGATTTATTTTTTATAGTAAAAAGTAGAAAAGTAATTGGAATTTACAGCTAAAAAAGTAAAATTATATTCACTTTTCATACTATCTATTAATAAAAAAAAAACATTAAAAAATTGTTTGATTTTGAATTAATTATTTAGTATCTTTAAAATTATTAGATAATTTTTTTGTATACAAATTTGTTTTAATACACTCAAAAATACTAACATTTCCTCAAAAAAATTAAATTGAATTTTAATATTGTGAATATTAAGCGAATGAAAGATAGAACGCTCAAATATATATATTTTGATCTTAATAATGAAAAAAAGTAACTGAATATTTTTAATTATTGATTGTTTTATTCATTCGTTCATTTAAAATTTATTAATTACTTAAATTGAATTAATTTTTCATTTTTAATTAAATACTGAGTCAAATTAAAAAATAATGATCAAATGATCTCGATATCTATAAATTCGATGTTGAACGACTTAATTAGTCATCTATTATCAAAAATATATCAAATTGCTTTATTTGATAAAAAAGATTGTTTTAAGTATCATTTATGAAATTTTACTAGATAATAAAAAAATTCTGCAGCTAAACTAAATTTTTGGTATGCAAATAGCAACACTTCTCAATTTTTTTTTTGAAAATTTTTTAAATTGAATTTTATCTTTCAATTTAAAATTTTTCAATTATTGTTTTTATTATTTATATTTTCAAAAACTAAATCGAATGCTTATAGTATTCAGTTTTTGATACAAAAATTTTCTATTTTCAAACTTTAATTCGAATATTTAAAAGATTCAATTTTTTAATCAAATAAAACATTATTTAAGTATATTTTTCAAATTTATTTGTTTTCAAATAATGTATTCGAATTTAATTTTCATTTGAAAGGCTAGTTAATCAAATATTGATTCGAATATTAATATTCGATTTCATCACTACTTTTCTTAAATAATCTCTTTGCATTTTTCAATTTTACCTGATCATTTTCCCTCACGTTTATGTCCATTATGTGCTTTATGGCATATAAACTCATATATTTTTTTTAAATTAGAAAACTACAGTTATGTTAAGTTTTGTGACCAAAAATTAAATATAAAGTAATCTTATTATATTAAATAAAGAAGCTAGATTGCTATATTTGTATGATTTCATTGAAAATAGATGAGAAAGTTACTGTAAATAAAAAAAATTAGATAAATTATTGCCCAAAATTTATAAAGCTTATTTATTAACTAATTAAGCTACTAAAAATAATTAAAAAAACTAGAATTTCTAATTTCATTAAAAAAAAGAAAACTTCATCAATTACTTTGGTGTCTTGTCATCAAATATTCAAAAAAGTTCAATTGAAAGTTCGTTCAGTTATTTCATAATTCCAAATGCTGAGATCAAATTCGAATCTGTTCTTTATAATGTCAATTTATATGCATCAAAATCGGGAACTATTGAAATAGGGCTCTTGAAATTTTCGGTTTGTGGACAAACCGGAGAATCTTGTTGGCGATATTTTTACTCGAATTCAATTTTGCCCCCTGCAGAAATTGTTTATAGCTGGAGTTTTTCTTTAAAATATGGCTATAACTCAATATCAATCAACAATGCTGTTGTATATAATGGTTTGGTACCCTTCATTTCATATGTTGAATCCGGACGTGTTGAAATCGAAGCTATCGACTCTTTTATTTATTCAGATTATGCTTTTTATGACACTCAAAGAACAAGAATAATAAAAATTTCAAATGAAATTCCAAGCAGATTCCTAATTAATTTAAATATAGATCGACTTTATTTGCCTTATCAAAAGATAATATCCTTAAGTGTAGTTTCTTCAAACGAGTTAACTTTTAAAAGCTATTTTGAGCAAAAGAATGACTCTGAAAGTCAATTCAATCTAAATTTTGCAGCAAGTAATTTCAATCTTAACTAATTTTTTTTAATTAAATTACAAATAAAATTTATTTTATTAAATTTTGAAGAAAAATATCTACAACTAGAGTTAGTGAAAAACGGATCAATATTGGATAGAGAAATTTCTTTTGAACTAACAGCGATTTCTCAACTTTTTAGTGAAAATTTTCTTTCAATTCATGAATCAATCGAGCAAGTTTATACATTAAGTATAATTAAACATCAAGAATTTTTTTTTCTTAATTTTCTTCTTTAGATGGAAGCTACAAGAATTATTTTGGTTTTGATTTATTGAATAATCAAGTAAATACAAAATATTTGTATTATAATGGGTTATTTTTGATGAATAATGCTGAATTTCTGACGAGTGAAAATTTAATTGGATTTGATATTTCTGCATCAAGCTCTGGTTTTATCGAAATTTTGGTACTTTTTTATAGATTCAATTTTTTTCATGATTTTTTTTTGTTCTATTCAGATACTGAACATCGATGACTGTATAGATCAAAACTTATGCTCTGGATATTTGAAAAGAACCATGATGATTAAAAGTTACACCGTAATTGATAGAATTAAATTATTTATCAATATAGAGGTAGAAAGATACTATATTCCAAAAATAAAAATGCTGAAAGGCTATATAGTGGCATTTGAATACAATGGCGGAAATATCAAGGCTTCGGAATGCTCTGAATGCATATATTCGGACTATTTCTTAAGATATGATGGAATACTAATCAAAGATGCAGCCTATGGTACTAAAGAATATCGCTTTTTATTAAATTGTATCATAGAAACTGGTTACTATGTATTTAAATTTTCTGATTCTGTTAAGTATTCTCATGCAGGGGAATTTGATTTAACAGTGGGATTTGATGACAAAACTTTATCAACACAACTTAATGTTACAGTCGCCGATAGTAATAAAAAATTGAAAAGATTTACTTTTTATCTTCATAATTTTCTTTAGAACAATTTTTGGATTTTTTTTGCAAAAATCTAGTTGACTCAAAAGTGAAATGTCATATTACTGGTGCAAGTCTAGCAAGAGATACCGAATTTTTGGTAAAAAGTGATTCAAATTTTATTGAATATTCGATAAATAAAACAAGTATATATAACTTTTTAAATTAAAAAATACATATTTTCTAATAAACAAAAATTTTAGATATTGTTGATTTTTTTGGTATAAGTTTTTTAAACTATAATATGGTGGGATCAAATCTTTACAAACCAAGTTTCAACGAATATATTCTACTTAATACTGAGTTTCTTTTCGATGCTTTCATGATTGGATTTAGAGTTCATGCACTAAATTCTGGATTTCTTTATGCAAGAGTAAGAAAATTAAAATTTTTTTATCATTAAATTAATTTTTGTGATCATGATCGGTTTAGAAACTTTTTTAGCACTGAATATTTTTTCTAGTTTCACTTGAGGTCTTTTTTTTTAATTTTAATTTGAAATGAAAATTATGAAAATAATTGATGTGATCATCCTTTTTAACTTTAAAATTTAATTTTCAATAATTGTTCGAATTAATGATTTCTTCAGTTGAAAATGAAAATATTTTTAAAAATATTTCTTTTTTAATTTTTCATTTTTAGTGCTACTTAGAAAAAGGGACTTCGTATCAAGATAGCAATTATCAAAATAGCTATAAACTTAAGTAGTAAAAAAGCAACACTTTAAATTAATAAATCAATAAAAAATTCTTTATCGCATATTTTTTTTTATTAATGCTTAAAAATTCTTTGTCCAAGGTAATTCGTTATTCGGCCTCGACGAGAAAAAAAAAAGAAAAGACCTTTCATCAAAACTTTTCTATAGGAGCCCAAGAATCTGAAATAGCCCAAGTCACTGCAGTATATCATCTTGATCAAGTTGATCAAGTTTATGTGGTTTTTCAAAATTCAGAAGCTGTTGAACCGACAAAAAAATGAGGTCGTCCAACTAAACTTAAGGCTAACGTTGAACTAAGTAATACTGAAGAAACTCAAGTTAAAAAAAGAGATGGTCGATCACCAAAGGCCAAGTCAGCTTTGAAAATTGTTTAAACTATGTTTTTTTTTGTTTTTTTTATAGTTAACTTATTTTTTTAAATGCCATAATGACTAAATCTTTATACTTTACTTAATTTTTTTGTGTTTATGCACAAAAATTTTTTTTTTGTATGCGTCAAATACATTTTTCCTAATAAAATAATATTCTGGAAAAGTACAAAAAGTAAAAAAAGAAAAAAGTTTTTTAAAAGTTTTATCTCATTGTCTATCCATGACATTTCTCACAAGAAGTCCATTTGTTTTTATTTTTTTTTACTTTTCCAAATACTGTTTCATGAATCAGCTAATTGTTTGATCACTTCACTTAAAAGCGTTTCAAATTCTTTAGGGATTCATGGGTTAGCATCTTTACCATTTGCAGGTCTTATATACTTTCCATTTATTCAATCGTTAAGTGTTGAATATTGAATGTTAAAGCGCACAGAAGCTTGATGGTTGTTTAATTTTCTAGCTTCAGTTTAGGCAATTTTTTCTTAAACTTATTTTATTTTGAAATAACATAAAATCGGTTAAGTTCTTAAATTTTTCTTAAAGAAATTCGTAAACAGCATCAAAAAATCTTTTACTAGTGTTCTTTGTTCAATTTTTACAAATTATCAAGAAAGTTTTTTTTCAGGATCGGTATTTTCTTTTAAGTAGCAAAGATCCGTCGTTTAAATTAAATAAAAAAAATAAAAATATTTTTTTATCTTGATATTTAAAACCCAAATGTGAGAAAAAAAGTAAAATTTTCATGCATTTACTTACGATAACTAACTTTAATATTTGAATATAGTGCTTTTATAATCGTCTTAATCCATTTTTTTTCAGATTACATAATATATATTAATTTTTTTACAACTTAATAAATTTTATTAAAAAATTAAGAAAAGAAAAAAATATTTAAATTCATTCAAGTTTTTCTTAAAGAAATGTTGTTTGTACAGTATGTCACAAAAAGTTAGAATCAAGGTTGAAAAAAATAAAAATATTGTTTTTTTGCATTTAAAAAAATCGTTAACTATGAAATTTTTTCAAATGATAGCTTTTTTAAAGTAAGACTACTCAAAAATCTGACAAAATAGAAAAAAAATGGGTAAAAATAAAATAACTGATCAACAGAGATGGCAAATTCCATGTTTTTTGAAAAATCAGACAAAGACTGAAGGAGAAATAGCCGAGTTAACGAAATAATGAACAAAAAAGCAATCAAATAGAAAAAAAAGTTTGATTCTAACTTTTTGTGACATACTGTACAGAAATATTCATTAAATCAATTAATCAACACTTATGAAAAAATTCTTTAAAATCAATTTTTAAAAAGAATTTTTCAAAACAATAAATAAAATAAATCAATCAATTAAATAATCAAAAGTAATTTCTTTTTCTTTTATTTTTATTATTCTGGCAGTGGAGCAACAGGTTAAACCTTGTTGGTTATTATTATTAACAAATTTATAGTCATTCAAAGAAGAATTCACGGTTTTACCCCATTAACTGTTCATCCCTGAATTACTACATATTTTCTTTTTTTAGCCCAAAATTTTTACCAAATAGAGAAATTTTTTTTAGCAAAAATTAAAGTGCATTCGAATAATAAAAAATTTATTGAACTGATCTAAAAATTTCCTCGTTTGACAAATGTTTTCCTAATTATTCCATTTCTTTTGATTTTTAGATTTTTGAGTTTAATGATGTTTGCAAAGAAGCCAATTCTTCATGCGCATCAACTTTAAAAACAGACACGATTCTGAAAAATTTAAATTCAAAATACATTTTTTATCAATATATATCAAAAAATGAAAAAAATTTTTATTTGGAAAAAAGATCTGTTAAAAAAGGTTCTATGATCTTGCTAAAATTTAATGATAATTTGCTGGGATACGAAGAAAACGGAAATCATATTTATTCGGACATGTATTTGTATGGATCCCAAGTATATCCAATTAAGCTCAATACAAAATTTCGATTCATATTCAATGTCATTATTGACCTAAAATATTATCTTACAAATATTGAATTTAGTACTATAATTCAAGAAGAAAAGGAAAATAACATTTTAACTGCATTTGTTAATTCAAAAGATTTAAAAGAAAGTTCAACAAAAAATTTTGAAATTGTTGAAAAAAGTAAAAAATTTAAAAATCATTCTTAATAAATATCAAATGCATAATTTCAGGACAATTTTTGGATTTGAGATGCACCGGCTTTAATTTTAGAATCGATTGTGAAATAATAGCAGTTTCGTTTTCCAGAAACGATTCAGTAGAAATTTTGAACGGAACCCAATTTATGAATATCATTCCAGTGGGAGGTAAATTATAAAATTAAGCAATTAATTACTATTGACGCATTCAAAAATTTAGATAAAAAAATTTCATACTTTGGCATAGAATTTTCCCAGAAATCAAGCGGCAAATACGAAGCGTCAAGTGTTTTTTTTATACTTTCATCTTCAGAATTCAAATTTGATTCAAGTCTTATTGGTTTCGAAATTTATGCCAAAAAAAGATATTCTCAACAATTAAGCGTATTCCTTTAAAATTAAATAAAAAACTTTCCATTTATTTATTATTATTATAAATCATCCTGATTATTTTACTTAAAGTTTTTTCTAGTTCGATAGTGCAGCCTCATAAAGAGGAGCAAAAGTATGTGACATGCGACAAATAAAATTTTGCCGATTATTAAACATTCTTCATTAATACTCCAAAGTTTAGTTTTATGAAACTTTTTTTCATAAAAAACAATAATTTCAATAAATTCATGATTTAATGTTACTTCATATAAAATATTCAATAAATTCATAATTAAACAATAATTTCATGATTTAATGTTACTTCCTAGGCACATTAAATCATGTCGCATTTAAGTTCTAAGTGAGATATTACGCGAGAAAATACGGTAAATTCAATTTTAAAGTGAATTGAATTAATTTTTAATCCTTTTTTTAAGCGAATTCAACTAGCTTGGTCTTTTTCCTTCATTTATCATTTTAAATTTTGCAGTGAAAATTCATGCTGAAATCTCATGTGCTTCCGGTGAGGTAAAAAAATTAACAATTTCTTTAAATGAAAAACTTGTACTATAAAATGTGCATTTGACACAAAATATGTATCACCCGATTTTAGTTCCTGCAAAAACTCTGTCAGTTGAAATTAAGTAAAATTAAATAGAAAATCAACTAATATTTAATTTTAGATTTTTTGCCAAAACTAAATTGAGCTGATAAAAACTATGAATCAATTAATAGATTTTCAAATAAAAATTTTAGGCTCAAAGATTCAAATAGATTCAAAACCAATTAGATTCAAATTTTTTATGTTTTGTTGAAAAAACTCAATGCCACTTCGAGTTATTCTCAATTGACTCAGTTCTATTGAATTCAAGAAAAATAAATTAAATTAAAAAAAAAATATGAAGGAAAAAAATTTTCTAACACCTTCTAAGGCACTGGAAAACCTATACAAGTTTAGAAAATTTATAAAAAAAAATAAAATAAATAAATGGAATGTTAATTTTTTTTTAATTTTTAAATTCATTTATAAAAGATAATTGATTTTGGTGATCAATGTGGTACAGATTCATGCTCATATTTTCTTTCAAACAATATTGGATTACCCATAGACTATCACACCACTTATACAATCACTAT
This sequence comes from Brachionus manjavacas, assembly GCA_019054805.1. Classification (NCBI taxonomy): domain Eukaryota; kingdom Metazoa; phylum Rotifera; class Eurotatoria; order Ploima; family Brachionidae; genus Brachionus; species Brachionus manjavacas. Next base: position 5,302,173 of record JAHQIY010000003.1, on the reverse strand, counting down.
TGATTTTGTCCAAGGATATAATAAAATTTTTCTCAAAAGAAAAGTCAACATCAGAAAAGGATCAATGATTGGACTCAGATATTATTATTCCGATGATTATTTAAATGTTGATGATAGATTCTCGAATATAAGAGACTATTACATTGATAGGTTTTTAAGAATTGGTTTTGGAATGCGTTTAATGGTCAGAGCATTGATAGATGAAGAATTTTATTTAATGAAGTCTGATTTTTCAATTCAAGTGCAATATTATGGGGTTTATAGAATTTTTGCAAGCCTCTTACTAAATTCATCCAGAACAGTAAAAATTGAGAGAAAAATTTATTTGTCAGGTAAAATTGAATCCTATAATTTGGATTAAGCCAATTTCTTGATAAATTGATAATTAATTGTTTTTTACTATTTTTTAATTTTTTTGCCTTAAGATTTAAAAAAACTTGTAACATAATCTATTATTTAGTTTTATTTTAATTTTGGAAAATTTTTCCAATTAATCAAAAAGTAAAAATAATTATTAGTATTTTTTTTTAGCTTGTAACTCAATTGAGTAAAAATTAGAGTTTTAAAATTTTATCATTTCATTTTTTATCCAATTTAGTAATAAAAAAGATTCAGGAACCTGATTACAATTAGATGCTTCAATGATATTCTACTATTGTCTATGAGATCAATTTTATATTTTCTTTTTTAATTTTCACTTATGAGATGTAGTCAATTAAATGATAAAAATAATAATAACGATTTTTTCGAAAATGAAAATACCATTTGTTCAAAAGCAGGCTTCTATTCAGTAGCTTCGTAGTTTCGATCTTAAAGGAGAGACGGAAGGTTTAAAACATGTTGATAGAAAAAGCCGTCTCAAATGATTCTAATACTATTTTAAAAGAAACTGAAAGGCTAAGTAAATATAAGGGCCTGTAAATAGAGATTCGAGATCATTAATACCAAATTGAGATACAAACTAAAAAAAAATACTTATATGATTATCTTGCTTTTTGAATAGCTTAAAAAATTTTCGAAAACTAAAATAGAATTAAACGATAGATTATGTTATTAGTTTATATTATCTGATTGAATCTGATATCATTTACTGTCAGCTGATAAAATCTGACATCACATTATAATAGCAGATGGCTGTTACAAACCTAATGCCAGTTCTGTATAATTATTAAAATTTTCTAAAATTAGACTCTCAAGGAATTGATAAACCAATAAATCCATTACCAACTAATGTAACATCAAGTAGGCTTTTTTTACCTCTTTTTTTTCAGATATTAAAAAAAATAATTTTTGCTTAATTTATTTATTCAAATCAAAGAAAATACTGATACTGGAGAAAAAATTGAATCGGTTACATACAATGCTCCTATGGCTAGCAAAGAGACTCGCACAACAACAAAAATGAACAGCATTATATCTTATATGAAAAATATGTCTATTTTTGATGAAACAATGAGTAAATTATTTAATTTTAATAAAATAAAATGAAAAAAATTTTCAATTTTTTATAAGATGATCGTGATTTAGAAGAAATAGTAACTCTAAGCTCATTTTCATCTTTAGCTCAGTTACCAATATCGGCAGCATTGGACTATTTAAAAAGTAAAATAGATATGGGAGATTGTCTGGCAAACTGTTCCAACAATGGTAGATGCAAAATAGAAAACGGACTAGCCCGATGTGTCTGTCGAAAATTTTTCGTGGGAAAAATGTGTAACTTAGACATAAGAAAATGTGCAAGTAACCCCTGTCTTAACAATGGAACATGCATAGAGTCTTTTAATTTGGACAGCTACAAATGTGATTGTGAAAGTTTATTTTATGGTGAGCATTGTCAATTTAAAATAGACGTGTGCAAGAATCAGACATGTTCTGGAAATGGATACTGCGTTGACCAAGACGATGAACCAAAATGTGTTTGTAAATACCTGTTTATGGGCAAGTATTGTGAAGTAGAGTCCGATGAGATAAGACATATTAAAAAAACTGTCAGTGGAGCCAAAGGTGTTGCTATTGCTGCCATTGTTTTATTTTATTCGATTTTTATAATTTTTGATATTATGAGTTTTTCTGGTCATATCGTTCACATTTTTAAAATATTGATTAACTAAAAAAAGAAATTCATTTTTTGATAGATTTTTATTTAAACAATATTATTATTTCCTTTATTTGAATTAAAAAAATTTTCCTGACAATAATTTTCTTGTCTAATTATAGTAAATAAAGTTAAAATTTTTTTCGGAATTTCCGATATTTTATTGTCCAACAAAAATAAACTTTTTTTATAAAAATAATAAAAAAATTTTTATTCGACTTTTCTTCATTGTTGCTACTAGTTACGTTAACTCGAAAATATATTGTATCAAATTTTTAAAAATTTAATTTTTAGCAATAAACTTAATTTATAGTTGTATTGAGTCCATTAACTGGGCACTTGATTTGAGTTTTTGATTTTTTCTCAAAAAAAAGGGTAAAAAAAATATGGAAAATCTTGAAATGTCGGTATAAAATAAATTCTCATTTTTCTTTCTTTTATTAGGCACTGTTCACCGTTTTTGTATTAAATTAATCTAACCCAAGAATTTTTTAATAAAAGTAACCTTAGTATTTAATGTAAAAAATAATTTACCTCAATTTTAAAGATATCTAGGTTATTAATCTATCAAAAAAAATATTTAAATTTTAAAAATGCTGCCAAGTCAAACTTTATTAGAAAAATAATGTATCCAATTCAATTTGATATTGATTTTAAAAAAACACTTTGTTAGTCTGAGACTTTTATGTTTGAATATATACAAGAACCAGCATGTTGATTTTGAAAACACTTCATCTGCTTTTTTAGGTCTTCTGATAATTTTTTTTTAGAACGTGGAAAGCTTTAAAAGAAAACTTTTTAAGAATAAAACAAATCAAAAGTTGACCATTTCAATTAATTTTCAGTTTAATCTTTCGAGAATAAAACACAACACTTTGATTGAGAAGCTCTAAAATAAAGAAAATTTAAAATTTAATTTCTAAGCGGCACAAAAATTTTCATCAAGCATCATTTTCTACGATAGATTTAAATGGATTTTATCACACTCATGCATGCTTGTTATTTAATTTTTGGTAAAATTTCAAAGAACTCGAAATAAGAATTATATTTCTATAAAAAAAATTAAAATTTTAATTTCCGTGTTTGAATTTATGATAATTAAAAACGAAAATAAATAATATTCATAATTCAATTTTTCAAATCATTATTTTTTATAATTGTATTTTTAATAGTACTTAGCCCGAAAGGTGATATAATTTTTATAAAAATAATTGAATATATTATTTGATAGTAACCTTTTGGTTTTATTTTCGATTTTTAATCGTAAATGATATTTCAATTTATTAATTTTACCTCAAAATCTTCAATTAGTTAGCAAATTTAACTATGAAGTTAATTTTAGGTTTGAAATAAAAACTTTTATTAATGTATGGATAGTGATAGACTATTAATTAAATATTTAAGCTTATTTCTTTAACAAATAAATATTAAATTTTTTTCATTCCAAATTAATAGACAAATTTAGCAGTATTTTTATAAGTAGATTTAATTTCAAATTTTGACAATTTTTTTTAGAATACAAATTAAAGATAATGCAAAAATTAAATGAATTAATTTTAAAAAACAAAATTCATTCATCCTTGTCCGATAATAAAATGAATTATTTTAAAACACTTGAAAAAAAGTTTAATCTCGATAAGTAAAAATAGAGTTAATTTTAAGAATTTAAAAGCTCTAATTGAGTTTATGGTTACAATGAAATCTCATAAACTCATAAACATTTAAATCCTTCATATCGATCGGGAGTCTTACCTTGCACAAGAATTTACAACCAAAAACAAAGCTAAAAAACTTGAGGAAAATTTTGTAACCTGAACGCGACTAAGAGAAATAAATTGGAAGATTGTAATTTAAATTTTAAATTTAGAGTAAATATTTTTATTTTTTTGTTCAATTTTTTGAGAAAGCCTTACACACCTGAGCAAAAAATAACTTCACTCGATTTTATTCAAACATTATAATGAAACTATATTGCTATTTTTATTTTTTGGTGACTATTTATTTTTCCTAAATAGAGGACACACAATTTCAAATATTTCAGCTTTTTTTTACCACCTTTATTAGTCTTCGAATGATTAAATTTTACGTAATATTAGCGGTAAATTTTCTGCGATACAAAAAATTCAAGTACTTAATTTCTTTTATAAAGCTTTAAAATATACAAAATAAAATTGTTTGTTTTTACAATAATTATTTATTTCAAAAGCTTCTTATTTCTCTTTGGTTCAAACACAATTCAGCTTTGTAACTATAGTTTGCCTTATTTCTCGGTAAAATATTCCGAAGCCGTTTAATAAAAAATTCACTTGACCAAACTTTGTTTTCACAAGAAATTTAGATGTTTCCCCAAAAATGCATAATGCTCAACATTTAGCCGCGAGTATATCACCCACAAAGTCTTCATCCTCCATTTCATCAGCTTCATCCGAGCTGATGTCAAGTTGTTCATCGAATGGCTCTGCTCCCGGTATTAAACGAAGACCGCACATCAAAAAATCAACCTCTACAAATGAAGAGTCAATAAGGTCAAATAGTGAAAAATCCACAAGCAAAAACTCCAGCGAACTTCCAGAAATAGACCTAGTTCCGCCAAACACTTTAAGTTTGCATTCGCTTTGCTCAACGAATAATGATTCATTTTTAAAAGATGGTTTTCCGTTCCATATCTATGACAATTGTGATGGTTTGAACAACTATGAGTACTGTTCATTTGACAGTGCTAGTTCAAGCACAAATACGCAAGAAATGGACACCATAGACCAAAGTATTGACGAAAATACCAAAAATGTATCAAAAAATATTCGATCCCGTATTGAAAAATTGATTCTTTCTTACAAAGAAGTGAACCAACAAGCCGGAAAAGTTCATTTTATGAACGATTTAACTTTTAATTTTGATGAAAATTTCACAACCAGCTTATTCGAAATATTTTTTACTTCTAATTATAAAGGTAAGTGCTTGTTTTCAATTTAAAATTTGGGTTTTCGAGGTAAAAAAATTAAATTTCAAGTATTCAATTTAAAAATAAAAAGATAAAACCTAAAATTGAATAATCAAATTATGTTAAATTATAAATTATTATTTTTTGATGAAAACCTATTTGAAATTTTAATTAAATCAATTTTTTTTCAAAAATTAAATTTAGCAGTTACATATCAATGGTATATAAACTAATTTTAAACAACAAAGTTTTTAAATGCTTTGAAAAAGATTTGTGAAAAAGTTTTTTGTGATTTTATGTCTCTTTAGAGTTTTTTTGCAAATAATAGAAAATCTAGTTCTGAACTTTGCATTTACTTTAAAAAATAATTCAATTTAAAAAAAAAACTTTTTGATTTGATTTAAATTTTATTAAATTATTTTGTCTCTTTAAAAAAAATTAAGATTTTGCTTTATCCGAATAATTAAAAATGGTTTTATTTTAATATAGTAAGCTAACAAGTGGTCTTTAAATATTAATTTGAAAGAGTTTAATTTTTTTGGTCTATGTTTAATTTTTCTTGATGAAACTGACAATTATAAATTTTTTAAACAACTAATTTAAATAAAAGATTTTCATTATAACGCTGAAATATTGACACAAAAATCCTTTAAAAGCAATTAAATGCTAACAAATCATTTTTTATGGAAGAAAATCAATTAATCATGAATAATGTATTTGAATTTTTGTAATCAAAAGTTTTAATTTTTTATATTTTCCCTTATAAAATCATTTATTTCAAAATTTTAAATCTTTATGTGTCAAAATATTGCTCAAAATAGAGAATTTTTAATCCAAAAAGTTTTGAAAAAAATAATGGTCATCTTATATTCTAACTATAATGCTTTTTGATCTTTTTTTGAAAAATATTTTTATCATTAAAAAATGATCATAAATTTACCGAAAAGACTCATGAGAATTTTAAATTTCCGAAACAAACAACAGGAAGTAAATTTTATTCTAGATTTATTCGAGAAAATCAAATTTGCTAGTAATTTTTGAGTGAATGTCATTTTTTCAAAAATTTATCAATTTAATCTTCATTTGTAAAAAAATAAAAAAGATTGATCATTTATTATTAGATAATTTTGACCAGTCCTAGCTAGAAATAACTTCTTTTTCCGGGTAATTTAAATCAAGTGAAGTTCAACTAAATTAAAAAATCAAATTTTAATTTTTAAAAAAGTCTTAAAAAAATCAAAATGATCAAATTTTCAGTGGGATTTTTAGTGAAATTTATTGAATTAAAAACTAAAAAAAAATACCCTCAAAATTTTCATTGATTTATTTTTTTTAAGTTTTAAACTTTCGTCAAATTCAAACTGATTTAATTGAATCGAATGTGGCAAAAAATGTATTCCTAGTCTTGGCTAAACTTGGCCACGAGTGTTTTAAGTTAAATTTACTCTCTGCTTGTGAGTACCTGCTCGAATTCGCCATTTGTAGAGTGGACACTAATTCTAGCAAATTGAAAATTGCCACCCTTTCCACCTTGAGTGCTTGCTATTGGCGACAATCAAAGTTTATTGAGTCAATCGATTGCATGAAAAATGAAATCGAACTGATTGATTTTCTCAGTAATGAAGACTCGGCGGTCAGCGATGCTTCAACTATCTTTTATTCAAATAAATACCGCATATTTGGCAATATGGCAAGTGCTTATCAAAAAATTGACAAAATTGATGAATGTCTGAATGTATTTCAGCTTCAGTTGAACCTAGCTATTGAGCTAAACGACATGAAACTAATTGTCAATACTTTAAACTCTATTGGTCTTGTGCACAACAGACTAAAAGACTACGAATGTTCACTGGACTTTTTCCAAAAATCGCTCGGAATCATACAATCACCAGAATCTATTGATGACACAATCTGTCAAAGACTTTTACAAAAGCAGTACAATCTGATCGCCGAGGTTTTTTTGAAGCTTGCCAACTATGACCAAGCAAAAGAGTACTTTATCAAAGAGCTGGAGATTTCGGACGAAATCCAAGAGATTCACTTTCAAATGGTCAAAGAGGAAAATCAAAATTCAGTCATAATCGAAGACATGGAACAATTTAATTTAAATCTATCCATAGTCACCCTTAATTTAGGATTTGTTTTTTCTAAGCTAAAATCTTATCAATTAAGTTTACAATATTACGAAAAAAGTCTAGAAATATTAAACAATAATTTTAGCTCGAGTAATCCAGAGCCTAAAATTAAGCAACAAATAGTTGAAATCTATGGCCGGGTCTACATTGGGCTAATAAATGGCAACCTTCAATCCCAAGACAATTTACACGGCCTCTTGTACGCCCACACAATGCTCGATTTTACCTTAAAAGAAATGGTAAAGCTAAACATAGAACACAACCAGCTAAAGCAAGAACTGAGCGAAAACTCGGACAATCCGAGCTCGACAAGCGAAATGATCCATGACCAAAGATTTAAGTACTTAAAATATTTGGAAATGTCCGCTTGTTCAAAATTGGCCACTTGTTACGCCAAGCAAGATCGTCTAAACGACGCGTACAAGCTCTATCAGCGCGAAGCTACAATCGCTCTACAATTGAACAATGTGCTACATTTGACCAGAGCGTATTCCCACATGGCTCAAATAGATTTTGTAAATAAAAATTATGAACAATGCATTGATCTTTATAAACAAATTTTGAATGTTATTGAACAAAAGTTACTAAAAACAGATGAAACCGAGTCCAATAGGCCAAAAGATGAGAGGTTGATTCAAATGATCTACTACACTCTGTCCAACATTGGTCTTTGTATGGAAATGATGAACAAAACCGACGAGGCTCTTCTAATGTTCAAAGAACAGTACGAAATATCCAAGTTGCTCAGGAATCTGAAGTCGCAGGCAAACGCTTTGCTCAATTTGGTCAACATCTACTTGACCAAGTGTCGAACTAACGAAAATCTAGTGCCTAATCTAAAAGAATGTAAAGAAGAGCCGGGCCAAACCGAGCTCATAAATTTGCTACTCGAATTGAACCAAGTGTACATCGAGCTCGACGATTTGAATGGTCAATTTTTTACTTCGCAGTGTCTTGCCTACAGCTACCACACATCTGGCAAATTTAGAAAAGCCATTGATTTTTATCTAATAAATATTAAAATTGGCACTAGTCTAAATCAATCAGATAATATAAATAAGTCAATTTTTAATTTGAGTTTATGCCACAAGGCACTAGACAATTTTGAGCAAGCCTACGAATACCAAGTAGAGTATTTGAGCAAAATAGAAAATGACCACAAGTCAGACTATAGTAAATTTGTATCAATGGGCCTAATTGCTGATCTGATGCTCGCAATGGGCCCCATAAATCAAGATGTTTGTCAACAATGCATTCAAATGCACATAGACAGACTGAAAATAATAAAAAGCTCGTCAGAAAACTCGATCGAAAAAGCCATTAACAACCAAAACAAATGCAAATTGATATCAGATTGTCTAGAGTCCATATCAAAATGCTACACTCTATTGAGCGACAATCAACAGGTTCTTAAATTCAAACTTTTGCAGCTAGAGCTACAAAGCGAAATGGAGGCAAGTGCAAGTGCAAGTGACAAGAGCGTGACTCTGGGCAAACAAAAATGCAAACTTTTGCTAGAGATAGGAAACATTTTCCTTTTTAAATTCGATGATCCTCTAGCAGGATTCAAGCACTTTAGCCAGGCTTGGGACTTGTGTAAAAATAGCGACGACATACTGCTCGAGTCAATCATACTCGGAAATCTGGGTCTGTGCAAACAAAAGATCCAGGACTATCACTCGGCTATAGAATTTTATAAAAAACAAATTTTTACCCTAAACAAAAGACTGAATGCACTGGACCGAACCGACAACAACATATCGGTCGCATCGGCAGATACTAATTCTAGCAGTGAACTTGTGTACCGCATGAATTCGGACTCGCCGGTCATTTTCACCAAAGAAAACTTTGACACCATTAAAGAAATATGCTCGATACGCATCGATGTTGGTCGAGCCTATGCCAAATTGGCCAAGTGCACCCACTTTTTAAGCTTTGACAAAATCAACGCGCAGGCCTATCTAATAGACGCCCAAAACTTCTATCAGGAATATTGTCGCGAGTGCGAGTTCCTCTACGACAAGTATGTCAAGTCGTTTATGATGAAATTCAGTGAGTCCGAGGCCAGTGAAAATGATTCGGAAAAGAGCCTAGTCATTGATCTAAATCCAAAACTAAAAGACCTATGTGATCAAATATACACCGATTTTGACAATAGCATATCAAAGTTGGCCATGTTCGTTGCCGAGTATAAACCCGAAAGAGCAATCAGGCTTAATGAAAAACGATCCAGATTGTTGAGCATAGTGTCACAAGCATTGCTCGATTCGGATCTAGTTTTGAAGTTGAATGTGAAAATTTTCTACGAATTGGCAACTTTGCACTCAAAATTGGAAAATAACAGCGTCAAAAGTCTAGATTACTGTACCAACATAATCAATATATATGGCGATCAAGATGAGTCCAGTGGGTTGGATAAAACATTTTTGATTGAAGCGCTGGGCCTGAGCAGTGACATTAGAGTGACCAAATTTTGGCAATCAGTGCACTATGAGGAAGAATTAAGGAGACTTGTGCAGGCCTATAGACTAAGCTGGACACAAGAACCAGCAAATGACAGCAAAATACTTGAGCTCAAGTACGAGTCCGCGTGCAGACTGTGCGCGTTTTATCGCCGCTCCAACCAAACCAAAGAGTGTTTGGAAATTTTGATGGACTCGTTGGGAAAATTTGGTCTAGAATTTCAAAAACTACAGGACAGCTTGAACCAAAGTGACCGCAAAAGTCTTGTTTTACTCCAGTACATAGAGTACCTTTTTTTCATACACAGAAAGATAGCGTTGATTCATTTGAACCATGCCAGTGAAAGCCAAAATACAAAGCTTAAGCAGATTTTATTTCTAGCTTTAAAACACGTCAACGAGTCGTTGATGTACCTAAATTATTTGAAGGAATTCGAGTCTAGTGACGAAACTGAGCTTAGATTGGCCAGCATCTATTGCCTGTTTGGAAAATGCCACAAGTATTTGAAAAATTCCGAAATGGAATTGGAAATGTTTGCCAATTCGCTTGACATCTATGAGAACGTGATACAGTCGAATGGGTCAAGTGGAACGCTTGACCAGTTGATCGTGAGCGATTGTTTGATTACAAGAATTGATGTGAGCGGCTTCAGTCAGCTTTTTGAGGATTTTCGTCTTGATTTTGACGAAGAGAGCCGCATTGGCTACAGTGAGAGACTTGACCATTTGTATCAGCATATTGAAGATGCTTTGATTCGCATGGCAAAGCATAAAGAAGCCATTCTAGTCACTGAGCGTCACAAAAATAAACTTTGTCCTCATCTAAACAATTTGCCAGATTTGTTAACTTTTGACCAAATTGATAAAATATTTGACCAAAACAACAATTTGTTCATCCTATACTTTTCGCGAGTTGAGATAAGTCAAACATTAAATTGTTGGCTAATTTATTGGAACTCGAATTTGTCAATGTGTGACATCAAATTTCATCAAATAAACTACAAATCTTTTGATAGTTTGTTTATGTCCAAAATTGGCGGTGCCAAATCAGAGTGCTCAAAATTTTGGGAAGAAATTTTAGTCTGTGACAATGAGGACAGAAATACGATCTTGCATCATTTGTACAATTTATTGCTTAGGCCTTTTGAGCAACTTATTTTTGCCCAAAAGCAAAAAAAAATTCTCAGCATTGTCTATGACCAGAGTATGCTTAAATTTCCGTTTCACTTGATAAAACATACCGATGTGGAGACCCAAGTGGAGAATTTTATCTTCGAATTGTTGGACATCGATTCAATGTTTTCAATTAAATACTTAATCAAGTCTAAAATGTACAATCAACGCTACACAAAGCATCAAAATGATTACAGCTTCACAATTCCGATGAAAGTTATAGCAAGCGATGCGGAAATGGAAAAGTTGCTCACTAGCAAAGCATTTTCTAAATCGAACCAATATCATTTTGATCTTATTTTGTTCTTGTTTAATTCCGAAAATAAAAGTAAACTAAAATTAAAAAAAATATTTTTTTTAATTTTTATTCTTAGGTTTAGAATGGATAAATCATTTGATAAATAGCTTGATTAGCAAAAAAATTACTAAGTCAGTGTTATTGCAATTCATACCAAATTATGGTCAAGTTTCAAAAAAAGATTTGGAAATGTCTGAACAGAATGCCAGAGCTTTTCTTAAAAAACTTTATTCAAAAATGTTGAACCGGACAACTTTAAATGTAAAAATTGTTTTTTTTTTGTGGAATAAAAATTAAAAAATTCCTTTAGTCCACGTTGGTATTTAACACTTTAAAGTTTGAGCAAAAGGCGCTTTTCAGTTATCTCTTGTTCGGAAAATTGAGTATTTATCAGATACAAAATATGCTGGTCAATAACCAGGCTAATCAATCTACGGCCATGGTTTCACCACTTCAAAATTCTCTATTGAATGATTCAGTTCAAAAACCAATTGAACAAAATGAGGATAAAATTACCAAAAATAATGTTTGTAAAGAAAAAGGACTGGAAGATGTAGTCCTTGAATTGACACAAGATAGCGCTGAAGTTTCACTCAGTCAAGTTATTGTTCAATATCTAAAACTTAATTCAAAATTAGGCGAACAGGCCACTCAAGTTTTAGAAATAACAATATTTTTTGTAATTAATTTTTTTAAATTATGTTTTCAATAGTATTCTATAATTTATTAAAAAAAAGCTCAATGATTTATTAAATGGAAGCTTGATGAGCATAGAAACCATCGGCTTTATTCATTTATATGAAAAATTTTCAACGTCTCAACTGCATAATAACATAATTACCTCCTCAAGATTAATGCTCAAGCGGCTGGGATTTAGTTTTTACATTGACAAAGATGGAAAATATATGGTAAAATTACCATCGAAAGCCTTAAACAGCAAGTTTAAGCTAATAAACAAAGTTCTTAATGAATTAAAAAGTAAACATTATCCGATGTTAAAAAATTTATCTAATCAGTATTTAAAAAGTATTCTTACGAATCTAAATAATAATTTTTTTAATAACTCAATTTAATGTTTAAATTAAAATTTTCTGAAATTTTTAATTACTTAATTAGTTTAAAAATAGAAAAGAGGAAAAGAGTCAGTTTATAAAAATAATAGGTGATCAACAGAAAATCTTTGACTTAATTTTTTTACCTTAAGGATAAAACAATCTAATAAAAAAATATTTATAATAAAATTTAATATTTTAAATAATAATAATATTATTAATTTAATATTTTAATAATATTTTCATTCACCATTGATAAAAATATCATACCGTATTTTTTTTATCCGACTAAATTCCCGGTCAATTTTCGATACACAGTGTTTATTAATGCCATTTTTCGCTTTATTGGGTGCTATTTGTTTTGCTGAGTGATACCATAATTGTTAAGTCTTTTGACTCGACTTAAGATAAATTTTTTTAAAAGGATATCAAGTAAATTCAGATGACTTTACTTTAAAAAAATTTGAATTTACTTGATAGATGACTTGAATATATTTAAAATGCTTTCTTAATAATATAATAAATTTATAATAGAAAATACAAATTAAATTAAATGCAAAAAATACTTTGAGAATGGACTTCACTATAACCTAATTGAAGAATTAATTTTAAATGAAGAAGTCTTAGTAGGAAGATTGAACAAGTCATCTTTAAAATATTTTATATTTTAATTTTTTTCTAAATAAAATTGAAAATTTTCAAAGAAAAAGTTTAAGGTTAAAATCTAACTAAGAAAGTAGCATAAATTTTATTATTTAAAACGATATAGCTTTCTGAAATAAGAAAACGGGACAATTTTTTTGAATAATAAAATGAGATAATATTTTTCGGATACAAAAACGGGATGAATTTACTATTTGCCAAAAAAATGAACATTTCAAATTAAATTTTTTTTCTTTTTATAGAAAACCCTTAAACTTTGCCTTATTTTTTACATCTTATTTTTTTATTTTTTGATCTACTTTAAGGCGTTCATTTTCATTGAAATAAGTAAATAAATAAAAATGTCATTAATGTTAATTTAAATTAGCTGATAAATGTTTCTCAAGATTTATATTTTTTATTTAAAAATGTCATTTAAATAAATCTATCTTTGAATTAAAGAAAGACCTGATTCAGAGTTGAATCTTTATTTTTCATACTTTATTTAAATACTGTAGCGTCAAAAAATTTTTTTAAACTAAATATTAATGATTTAAGTTTTTACAACAAATATTCTAAAAGAATTTTATGAAATCTCAAAAAGCGCCAGTGGAAAAGAGCTCTTAATATTAATAGTAATTTTGGTTAAAAAAATTTATTAAAATAAAATAAACACACATTTTTTTTCAAGAAGCAACATCAAACAAATTTAAAAACTCAGTCAACTCAATTGACTATGAGGACAAAAACATATAGAACATTTGAAAATTTTTTGAAAAATTTTACAAAAAACAAGGAAGAAAATGATTTAGAAAATAAGACTCAATTGGAAATTGAGAGTGATATTTTCAATCGAATTAATCTATTTGCGACAATTGTTCTAAGTGACTCTTCCAAAAATGAGACAGAAAAATCATTGGAAGAATTTGTTGATATATTTTTCAAAAAATTTGACAAAAATGACGAAGACGAAAATGTGAGCCAATATTCAACATTATCTTCGATTATTGGATTACAAAAAAATATAGAAAAAAATTCAGAAGGCGACCAAGAAATGTAAAAAAAAAAAAAATTTTAATTTTTTGTTTAACTTTATTTGTTTAAGCAAAATATACAAAGAATACAATTTCGCAAACCATAAATTCGGTGACCATAATTCTCGGCTTCATAAGATGATCGAGATAAACGTTGATACACAATCTGAAACTCCCTATGTTTACGACAAATACCTGAGTGAGTTATTAGACAATGATATGAACTATTGTTCATCAACGCATACTGAACGCAAAACATTCACCAAAGAATGGTTTGAATCCGAAACAGTTTCTAAGACCAAATCAGAATCAGATAAGTTTGATGGTGATTTCAGATGCAACAGTTTTATTAAACTAGAAGAAAAAGAGTACATGGACCAAATAATCACGACTACAACAACAATCAGGAAATTGAACAATGATGATTTATTTATGATATGTGATAATAATTTAAATGACATATCAGAACATCCCATAATTCAAACAGACCTGATTATTAATAAATTAACTCCTAGGATCAACAAGGAAAGCAATATTCCTGGTTTAAAATTAAACATAAGCAATTTGCCCATTAATAAACAAACTGATGAGAATGAAAAAAATTTCGAAAAAAACCAAAATATTTACCATTGTTTAACAAATTATACGTATGAACAGCCTTAAATATTTTTATTAAATTTAAATTCCAAATAAGTTCTTTTTTGTTCAAATTCTAATTTATTAAAAATTGTAAATATTTAAATTTAAATGAAAGACCAAATATTTATTGTAATAAAAATAATAATGTGTATTTTTTGTGACTATTTTTTGTTGAGATGACTTGTGTTAAAATGACAAGTCGAGCGAAAAAGTAAAAGCGCTAAGTTAAATATTATTCAATTTTTTTATCTTTAATCTTCTTTTTTAACTTTAATTTTTTTATACTTTTTAATTGAAATAATTAAATATCTTTTTTTTAAATGAAAAACAAAACATTTAAGCAATTCAATTAAAGGTAAAAAAATAAAATATACATTTATTTAATATTTCTATTCTTTTATTAATAACTTTTAACTTCTTCTTCTTGTTCTCTATTTACCCGAACTAGGGCTGTCGCATGTTTTCATTTGGCAATCAATTATATCTACACTTTAGTTATCTACTTGGAATCTCCTATTGCAAAATCCGTATTTGATAAATAGTCGTTTAATCTTTTCTTCAAAGGACTTTAAATTGCGCAAATTTGCACAAGTCCTTATTGCCAAACCTTGTTCATCTCTACTTGTATATCGAAAATGGTACACTTGTTTTCGCTGACCAATATAACTTCCTTTTTAGTTGGTTAAGCAATTCCATCTCCGCTCCACTTTCTTCACACAAACTTTTCCATTATAACCATGCTGCTTTTGTTTTTGCAACATCTTTTGTCCCATGTCATCCACTCAATGACCATTCTATCACCCTTTACTCTACTTCATGCATATTCGATCATTTTCTAACTGAATTGCTTCGATTACAAATATAATTTCGTAAATTTTAAAAAAATTTCTCCAGCCCGGCAATTTACTCCAGCAATTGTTAACCATATCGCCAGGTTTTTTACTTTAGTTAATTTTTGACAAACATTTTTTTGACAAACAAATACAAAGTTTGATTTATCTAGGCCTACCTATTGGAAATCAGAAATCAATAAATGATTTTGTGGAAAATAGGAGGTGCGACAAAATCTCGAAAGAAAAATATTCTCGAAAGGTAAATCTCGAAAAAAAATAATTTCGAAAAGTGATCATTAATTAATCTCGAATGTACTAAAATCTTCGAGAAAGTTTTTATAGTTAAATAAAATAATAAAATAAAAAAATATTAGTCTTCTAATTAATTAATTAAAATAAATAATTATAAATTCAATGCTTCACACATGCCATCAATAAACAATTCTATTCTTTCCAAATCATATGATTCAACCAATCTTCTGATGCAGTTATCTTTTTTGATTTGGCATTGAGTCGACGTCTTTAAGCCTTGTCCACTCAAAACTTGAGCTAAATCCGACTCCATATTACTTTGCTCCTCTCGAAATAACTCAATAGTTAAGCTATTTCTTGCATATGGTTTAATCCTTGAATGCCATGATTCTACATTGTTTCGAGAAAATTTTTTTTAAGTTTTCGTATTCGAGAATTTTATTTTTCGAGATAATTACACAAATCATCAATTCGAGATTTTTTTTTCGAGAATTAGCACTTTTGAGAATTTTTTTCGAGAATTATCACTTTCAAGAATTTTTTTTTTCGAGATTGTGTCCAGTTCCCGGAAAATAAGATGAAAAAAGTTGAAAAGAGTTTTTACTCTCTAAATAGTGTTGGATGCAAACCAAAGCTAATGAAGCCAGAAACTATAGCTTTCTTATACAAACAGTTCTCTCAATCAATCTTTAGATTTCATTTAGATAATATCTTTATTAATGAAAAGAGTTTAAAGGAATTTGATATACGGAAGAATATTTTAATAAAACGATTTATTGGACTCAGTAAATTTACAAAAACAAAACCTTTGAACAAAGCACTAAAATTGGAGTCAATTAGACAAATTTTTTATAAGCATAAAATATTCTTTGTCAAACAAATTTTAAATAACCAATTATGTAAAAACATATTTGAGTTTTAAAGAAAAGATTACAAGATATTTGATAGAGAGAATACGTCTTTTATTAAACAGTTATCAAAAGTAGAAGATCTGACTCATATAAATTGCACTGAATATGATTTAACATTCAGTGTTACTTTGATTGAATGGTGCCTTGAATGTAACAACAATGGACTAACCGACTCGATAAAATACTATTTTTAATTAATAGAATATTGAATGTTGAATAATCTTAATCATTTTTTTGTAAATAACAAACTGAATTTTTTACTTAATTGTAAAATGGATATTTTATTTTCTATTAATTTTTATTTCAATTTGTCCATGGGACTTAAACTTTAATTAAATAAATAATTTATACCAATGAAATAATTTACTCAGAAATTAAATTAAGATATAATTTAGCGTAGTGCATTTTGCAGAGATTTTTCACATCATTAGCTATATTAACATTTGATGCAACTTTGAATGTTGCACCATGCTGCATTTACAGAACTAATTTTAATTTTTGATAAAAATTGTAATTTTAGAAAAAAAAATTACAAAACTTTTTAAGAAAATAAAGCTATCATTTAAAAGAAATTCGGAAAAAAATTTTACCATAATACCAACAAGTTGTTGGTAGTTGGTGATTGAACGTAGGCCAACAACCAATAACCAACAACTTCCAACGACCTAAAAGTACCAACGACTATAAGTTCCAACGACTATAAGTACCTACTACCTATTACTAGTTTCTTTTTATTTTTTTTTTAGTTTTTAAATATAATTTTTATTTTTTTAGTTTTTTAAATAAAATTTTTTTTTTTTAATTTTTTTTTTTTTTTTCTTAAATTAAATTTTTTTTTTTTATTTTTGTAATAAAATTTTTTTTTTTTATTTTTGTAAAAAAATTTTTTTTATTTATTTTTTAATAGATTTTTTTTTTTTTTATTTCTTAAATTAAATTTTTTTCTTTTGTTTTTTTATTTCTTAAATTAATTTTTTTTCTTTTGTTTTTTTTATTCTTAAAATAAAATTTTTATTTTAATTTTTGAGTAAAATTTTTATTTTTTTTTTAATTTTTTAATTTATTTTTTTTAATTAAAAAACTTCTTTTTTTAAATAAAAAATATATTAAATTATTTTAAATTTTTATTTTATTACTAGTTTTTTGGCCGCCCGTATATTTTAGACCGGTTTTTTATACGATCCAAAATTTTGACCGCCAAGCTGACCAAATGACCGCTTAAAACCGTTCGCCTAATGGACCGGTTATGTCTGACCGCATCCAACACTAATTTTTTGAGAAATTTTAACTGATCCTGAACATATTCATTAAATAAAATATTCTTGTTAAGAAAATATTTGTATATAAAAATAAGATACTTTGAATTTGAAATGGATTGAA
Organism: Brachionus manjavacas; assembly: GCA_019054805.1. NCBI lineage: Eukaryota > Metazoa > Rotifera > Eurotatoria > Ploima > Brachionidae > Brachionus > Brachionus manjavacas. The sequence goes on along the minus strand of JAHQIY010000003.1, from coordinate 5,284,326 downwards.
CATTTTTGTGTATAGCCTTTATTTTATGTACTAAATTCTCATAAAGTTTTTTATCAATGTGATAAAATATTGACAAAAGCTTTGTTTTTAATAGATAGTATTTTACTCTTTATCAATATTTATTCCAAATTCAACCCAGCCCTTAAATAAAAAATTACAGTACTGCTATGTTAAACGTGAAATTACCGGAAATTACGTAAATTTTTTTAAAAAGTAAAAATTCCAAAAAATAGCATTGTTTTTGAGAATTTTGACATTTTTTGACTTTTTTTCACGTAAAATTACGTGAAATTACCGGAAATTACGTAAATTTACGTAATTTTAGGTAAAATAAATCAAAAAAAAGTATAAACGTAAAAACAGTTTATCGTAGCACTACTGTATATAAAATATATTTTGCTGACTTTGAAATTCAATCAAAGCTGAGAAAAACAAATGTCAGAATTAATTTTAGGTACATTGTTTGAGATTAAATTTTTAAACTAAGTTTTTTTTAAATTGAAATTTTATTTTGACAAGAAAATTAATCTAAACTAAAAATTACTAGTCAAAGTAAACAGCAAGTCAAATTTAAAAATAAGGCATCTCATTTAACTAATGCTTAATGTAAAAATACAAAATCGACTAATGTAAAAAAACTCAAATGCATACATTCAAAAACAATTTTAACAACAAACAACTAAAATAATCTCTTTTTCTGAGAACAAACAACATTGTCAAAATAATCACACAACGCAAGTTTTTGATTAAAATAAAGACCATTTGGACAGTTTTGAATATAAAACCTTTCGAAATAAGTACCAAAATCAACACATTGAATAAATTGAGAACAATTAATTGGATGCGGAAATAAACCATTGTTTGGGCATTTAAATTTTACATTTTCCAAATCTATAAAAAATTTCATTAAAAAATTCATTTTTCTATTATTAAAATCAATACTTAGTCTGTATTTATCACTTAAAATATGAGTCCAATCATTTCCAGAATGAGTAATCGGAGCTTTAGTAGTACTTGTGGATTTTGTGGTGCTTGTTGTGGTGGTGATTTCAATTTGTTCGGTAAATTTTACAGGTAAATTATTAAAATCCTGGGTTAATTGAGTTGAAGACAAAACTTGGTCTAATTTGGCTTTGAGCTTTGAAAGCCAAGAAAGAGTGGTGGAAGAAGCAACATATTTTAAACCAGAATAATTATTATTTTTTTCTATTTTTTCCATTTTTTTTACTACATTAGTGGTCTTAGTTTCATCTGGTACGCTGGTTACTTCGAATTCAGAACTTATATCATTTTCTAAAGGTTTTTTGACAACAATGTTCAAATGCTCGTTTGGTTTAATACCCAGCTTTTGCCTAATAGACTGATCTTCCAACAAACTTTTTGAAATAGTATCATTTATTTTTAGCTTATACAATAGTGGTAAATTGACCGGTGTTGATGTAAGGATTCTCGTGGACATTTTTTTAGTAGAAAACTTGGTCGAAAGTTTGTTGATTTTTTTTAGCAGTTCAATTGGTAAAATAGATTTAGTAATTTTGTAAAAATTATTGGTTGTCACAGCATGAATTTTCGGTCGAGTGGGTCTATAGCGCGAGTTGGCATTTTTAAGAATTTCGGAAATATTGCGATAATTTTTTAGAAAATTTTGAGAATTAGAATTTTTTTGAATTATTTTGTTTAATTGCTCCTTAAACTTATCGGCTTTGATTCCATTTTTGTATCGTCCATAAGACAAATACTGAGCCAACAATTTTTTGAAATTTCTTGTTATTTTACCTAGCGGAGTCATTGCAGAAGTTTTGATGCTATTTGGATAGCTTGATAAGACTGGTGACTTTTCTGGATGCTTTTGGTGTCTTGTTTCAAAATTATTTTCTTCGTTTAAGAGACTTTCTGGAAAGCTTGAATTCATTTTTTTTGTTTTACTCCTGATGTAAAGATTATCACCGACCAAATTTCTCAAATCAAGAATGCCGGCAGCATTGCATCTATTTTAATTTATATTTTAATTTTATATAAATTTACAGATTGAAATTAACTACCTGTTAAAATCACAAAAGCAATATGTAGCGCCTTCTTCTTCTACATAGCATCCATCTTTTATGACCATTTCACCCAAATCCATTCCATAAGTACAGCCTCTGTGAAGAACTAAAAATTTTAATTGCATTACTTTAACGATCTGAGGTTTCTATAAGAAAATTTACAATAATTATCATATGGATTTGTGTACACAACACATTTACTCTGTTTCGGGCATTTAACAGTAGAGACCATGGTATCTATAACTCGTTTGCCACAGTACATGTCTCTTGAATTGCACCAGTAGCATTCAATGTAATCAACTACACATATCAAGATAAAATTTGAAATCGAATTAAAAATATAAAGGTAAAGGAAATAAAAATGAGATTTTTTACCTTCAATTGGATGATAAGCTTTGATTTCAAGCAAGCAAGAAAACTATTAAAAAAATAAGTTTATCAGAAATTAATTTTTTATTTAAATCTTACAGCAAGTAAGGCGATAAACCACATTTTTTGTAAGCTCAATTTCAGATAATATATTTAATGTAATTTTTTCTTATTTTTATCTTTGGTCTAAAATAAAAAAAATGCTCCCTTTATATAAACTACAAATACAAAAAGAAAAACGAGCTTCGGTTAATTAAGCTAGTTTTTCATTTTACTTGATTAATAACTATTAATCCAATTTAAAGATATTAAATTAAAACTAGTTGGTCTTTTCTGATCTATTGATACAAATTTATCAATGTGTACTTTTTTTTGAAGCTGTAATTGTTTAAATTTTGAATGAGATTAAGCTCAATAGATAAATGTTTAAAATTTCCGCTTTGTATAAACCATTTCAAGCTACCCTAAGATTCAATGAATTGATGCTCTAGACTAGGTTACAATATTTAAATACAATTAATTTGCAATAATCTTTAATTCTTGTTAAAATAGCAATATTGGGTTCTTATGGTCAGCAATAAAACAGAAATGGTTTTTTGCTTGTTTACCAAGCGTAGGTGTCTAAAAGTTTTTGTTAGAATAAGGATATAGAATTTAAATATTGAAGAGATAATTTGTTGTACTCATTAAATTGTGTTATTTCGCTTTAGTAATCGATTTACAAATCCTTTTATAAATTTTGTATACCTTAGTTTAAATGTAAAATTGATTCGCTATTAAGTAATTTTAGTTTTTCTGTTCTATAATCACCATGGTTAATTTTATTTTTCTATTTCTACTAGTGTTGTATAAAAATAGCATTTGAATTAATTATTAAATTTAAGTTTGAATTCAAGCATAAAAAATATTCGAATTTAATTCAAATTTTTAAAATAATTCGGTTTTTGAATTTATTAAAGAAATAAATTATGCTTTTATTTGAAAATTCAAGCAACAATTCAATATTTTTTGATATTTTTAAATAAATGTGATCATTTAATAATCATCACATTTTTTTGATCAAAATTACCAAATGGATTTGAATGGTATTTGATTAAAACACTCTGCAAAACGCTAACTAATGAAAAAATATGCTAAATATTAGATAAGGCTCTGCAAAAACTCTGCATTTTTTCAAGAATTAAATTGAAATAAAATTTGTAATTTGTTTATATTTGAATTAAATTGTGCGTTTGAATTAAAAAATATTTAATTCAAACGCACAATTTAATTGCAGAGTTTTTGCAGAGTTTTTGCAGAGCCTTTATTTAATATTTAGCATGTTTTTTGCATTAGTTAGCATTTTGCAGAGAGATTTAAATACCATTCAAAAGTTATAATACTTTAAAAATACTTTTGATCTGATTTTTTTGATCCTAAACTTCAAGATATCAAATTTTCATTGTGATCAAAAATTTTTTAAATTGCAAAATATAGTAATTATTTTAGGTAAATTTAAATTATAAGTTAATTTTATATCCATAGAAAAAAAGTATATTTATGTTTCCTTGACACATAAATTTAAAATCCTTTTCTATCTTCATAAATTTATCAGAATGCTTGCTTTCAGTGCTTGCTTACGAATTGTTTGGTGGCTAATGTAGCTTCTTCGGCCGCTTTTGCCGATGAAAAAACTTTGATGTGTATTTAAATTCTATTTAAAAAAATTATACTTTGCTAAAGCTAAATTATGTTTTTTTAATTCAACACTAATTAATGTTTTAAAATTTCTTATATAGTAAAAATCATTTGGTGATCAAAAAATAATATTAGCAAAAATTTTAATCTAAATATTATTTCAATGAATTCTGATTCAATTTTTTTTATTTATTAGATATTTTTTAAATCCAATAATTACTTATAATATTAATTTAATATTTTGAAAAACTCTTTTTTTTTTTTTTAAATTCAAATGTGATTTAGAATGTATTGATTAAATATCTTTTTTACTAAAAGATTTGCTGCATCGTTTTATAGGCGATTTTTAGACGATTTTAGATAAAAAGTTTAGTTGTGTATAAATAGTTTATTCTAAAAAGTGGGGCAATGTTCCTGTGAGCCACTAAACTAGAATCTGTAAATAGTCAAAATATATTATTTAGATAAGATTGTAAATAATGTACCAATATGCTTGTGGATAAATACTTATAAATAAACTGTTATTATATATATACAGGATCAGCCGTAGAGGTGGTGCAATACCAATTTACCATTTGCACTATACGATTAGATAAAGTTTAGTGTTGTAAAATACTTAATTTTAAGAAAATTTGTTTAATGAAATAAAATAAGTCTGCAAATTTTCTGCACTTTGAACGCAATTAAAAAGTTTTCTTATCAACTGTGCAATTAGTTTGCAGGGTTTTATCAAAAAAAATTTTTAAGCAAAGTTGCTTAAAAATCAAGAATTTTGCTGAACTAAATTATTATTTATGCTAAGAAAGTTATTCAAGTTTTTCTAAATTAAAATAAACTTCATAACCTCGCTCTGAAAACTCTAAAGAAAAGGAAAATTTTTCTGAAAATATCAAGATCTTTATTTTGGTCTACAGCTATTCTAAATTCTAACCTAATAAAAAAAATCAAAGAGCGGATCAATTGAAAATAAACTTCTATTAGTACTTTTAATGTGACCATGATTTTTTAGGGTAAATTTTATTTTTGTTATTAATCATTAAAAATTAATGTTAATGGTATCTAATTAAAATTGGAGTTTTTTCAGAAATTTTGGTGAATTGCCAAAAAAATTTACTAAAAATTCTCAAAATAAAATTTTAACTTTTAAAAAAATATCAACTAATTTTAATACAAAAAAATTATTCAAAAGCGAAAATTACCAAAAATATTGACTTTGGGTTATTCAAATTAAAATTTATGAGATATAATCTGATAGCTATATCTAAATTATTAAAAAAAATTTCTTAAAATTATTATCAATATGTTTAGAACTTGTAATTGAATTTTATTATTCAAAATTTTTTTCTAAATTTAAAATGCTTTATCTAAGAGTGTTTCGATCTTTAAAAATTTAATTATATTTTAAAAGATCGAATCATATTTTTTTTCAATTTTTCAAATAAAAATTTCAAATATCAAAATGCTTGCAATTTTTACTTAAAATTATTTTTTTATTTGAAATTGAAAAAAATATTTAAATCATTGCACTTTTTCAATATTATTTCAACAGTAGATACATATTGTAATTCAAACACAGAAAAGTAAATCACATGAATGTCTACATGAAGTTTTTTTTTTGGTAACCAAATAGATTTTTATGAATCGAAACAATTGACATTTATCTTAACAAATGTGTTTCAAAAATAGAGATGAATGATGTAGATACTGATATTGGGCAAAAATTGAAGAGGGCACTTCATGATGAACTATTGAATAGTGTTGTGAGTGAACAAAAAATTAATAAGTTGACTCTTTGTTTCGACTTTGTAAAAAAAGGAAAAGAGACTGATATAATAGAAACAAGTTATATACGTCATTTATTATTTGTTTATTCATTATTTTTTTATTAATATTTACTTTTTCTTTTCTAGTATTCATTTTTAGAGCTATAAATAAAACAAGTTTATTTTGAAATTAATTTACAACTAGAAAAATAAAAATAAAATGGATAATCTAGTATATAAAAAATTCAAGCAATTTAAATATTAATCGAATTCGCCAGACAAAAATTTTAAAAGAAACAAAATTGAAGATTCTAATTTTAATTTAGTAATTTCTTTAAAAATTCCTACAAAAAAAGTGCAAATTAAATAATTTTTATTGTTTCTTTAAAGAACTGTCAAAAAGTCTCTAAAATATTTTTTTACTTGATCCTGGGTACTGCACACATTGTCTGAAAGGTCCTGTAAAAATTTTAAAATATTCTTTAATTTTATTAAAAAAAAACCTAGGACTCAAGTTCAGCGAATGTCGAGATGCAAATAAAATAATAATAATAATTTTATTTTTTATCATTTGTTTTCATTATAAGAATTTTTCACAATTTTAAATTTTATTTAATAGGCATTCTTTTTAATTAAAAAATCATCTTTCATATTTGAATAAAATATTGGCATAATTTTTTATTTAAAAATTGATTAAAACAATTAGACTTAAAACTTTTCAAAAGGTCTAGTGATAACATACTGCGCTTCTTTGGCATGTAATTCACCGATTCCGACAATCGTATTGTGAGCTTCCCTTCCTGAATACTTAAGCTTAATACCAAGGATATTCTCAAAACGAGGTGACACAAATGACCAAGCACCCATATTTCTATGTTCCTCTTGAGACCAAACAAATTCTTTTGCATTTTTATATTGTTGCAAAGCATTTCTAATTTCATGAGCTGGGAACGGGCTTAGTTCTTCGATTCGGATTAAAGCTACATCTTTTAGTTCTCTCTTGGTTCTTTCACTTTCCAAAGCATAATAGTGTTTTCCAAAAACGAATATTACACGCTTAATTGTATCTTTTCCATCGATCTAAAAAAATTTAATCTATTAAAAAAGTAACTAAAAAGTATACTACCTTTTCATCGTCTATCACTGGTCTAAATGATTTATTTTCACACATATCTTCAAGAGTTGAAACACATTCAGGCAAACGAAGTAGATTCTTTGGCGATGCGACAATCAATGGTTTCCTAAATGGCATTATCATTTGTCTTCTCAACAAATGGAAATAATTGGCAGGTGTTGTAGGATTGGCAATGAAATAATTTATATCATCTGAATCGGCTTTATCTTCTTTACTAGAACTCATTTGAAGAAATCTTTCAATTCTGCAAGATGAGTGCTCAGGTCCAGCTCCATCGAATCCATGAGGCAGCAATAAAACCAAACCTGACTGATACAACCACTTGGTTTCTCCCGATGAGATGTAAGTATCAATTATTATTTGAGCACCATTGAAAAAATCACCAAACTGAGCTTCCCAAATTACTAAATTGTTTGGACTGTCCAAAGAAAACCCTAAATGATAATTTTTCAGATCAGTTTTTTTAATTAAATATTTTTACCATAATCAAAACCCATCACTGCTTCTTCTGACAAAAATGAATTACAAATCTTTAAGATTAATTAGTTGAATTTTCTTAAATAAATTAATTTTTTCAACAAGATTACTTCATAAAAAGATTTTTGGTTTTGATCTAAATTATTTAGTGGTATAAATGTTTTGTTATTTTTTTGATCTACAAGCATGGCATGTCTATGACTAAAAGTTCCTCTACCAACATCTTGTCCACTGATGCGTACATTATATCCCTGTGATATTAAGCTTCCAATTGCCAAAGCTTCTGCCGTTGACCAGTCTATTTTTTTGCCATCACGTATCCTCTCCAATCTTTTTTGTACATGAGCTCGCTCAACAGTCGGATGTACCGAAAAGTCCTCTGGATGCGAGACAGATTTTACACCAACAAATCTCAAAAGATCTAAACTACAACCTGTGTTCCAAGTAGATCGCTCATTATTAGACGATAACCTCATTTCTGACCATTGTCCATTCAAATAAGTATTTCGTGGCTCAAACTTATAATTATTTTTCTCAACTTTGGACAAAGCTTCAGCAAGTCTCGATTCAAAATTTTGAACTTCTAACTCAACATAGTCAAACTTAGCCAAATTTTCATCCAGCAAAATTTTTTTGTACATATTAGGAACTGTTTCACGTGAGTTAATTGTTTTGTACATTAAAGGATTGGTAAATGATGGGTCATCTAGCTCATTGTGTCCGTATTTACGAAAACATATCATGTCAACTAAAACATCCTTTCCGAACTTGTTGCGATATTCTACTACGAATTGGCCAGCTTTATAGGCTAGCTGTAAATAAAAGATAATTACTGTCATTTTGAAAATGCTTTAATTACCTCTGGATCATCGCCATTTACATGAATAATAGGACAGTCGAAGCCTTTGGCTAGATCACTGTTAAAATGTCCGGATCGACCCAAATTTGAAGGTAAAGTGAAACCTAGTTGATTGTTGGTGATTAAATGAATTGTTCCACCAACTGAATAGCTTGGCAATTTAGAAAGTTGAAATGTTTCTGATACAATTCCTTGTCCAGCAAAAGCTGCATCGCCATGTATTAAAAATGAGGCAATTTTTTTTGAAATATTGCTGGGATAATTTGAGTATAAACAGTCTTTAGACGACATTTGTTTGGCACGGGCTTTTCCCAAAACAAGGGGATCAACTGCTTCCAAATGAGATGGATTTTGTAAAAGAGAAATATGAATTTTTTTTCCATCATATGTTAAATCAGTCGAGCAAGCTTTAATAAAATTTAATTAAATTTAGAATTTTTTGTTCAAAATAAAAGTTAAAGTTTTTTTTTGAATAAAAAATTGAAAATTTGAAATTGATTTTTTTAATTTAAAATTAAATATAAAATATTCTTAGACAAAATAATACAAGCTCTTTTCTTGACCTAAAATTAAATATTTAATATTTTTTTTAACACTAGAAGTGTCAAATTTTAAAAAATCAAAATTTTTATATCTTAACGGCAATTTTTCCATTTTCAATTTTTCGAAAAAATCTTTTTTGAAATACGGTGTTTAAAGTTAAACTGTAGAATGGGTTAGATTACGTTTTTTTACGTCAGAAAATGTAAGCTTACATAATATTACATCATTAATTGTATGTTAGAAAATGTAAGATAACATAGATTTTAGAGGAAAAAAAGGAAAATAAATAAAAAATATATGAATTTTATTAAAAAATTTTTGAAACAAAAAAACTACACTTTATTACATTTTTACATCTTTTTACGTAAAATTACACAATTTAATGTAATTATAAGTTATTTTTTGTCATATTTCTAAATTAATGTAAATATTAGTAAAGCACCAATTTTTTTTTGACAAAAGATGATTTTAAAATAACAACACAATTTTAGCAATTAAGAATGATTCGAAAGGTGAAATAAAAAACAATTATAAATTATAAATTAAAAATATAATTTTATTTTTTTACCTTTATTTTAAAAATTTTTTTTTAAAATCTTTTCATTTTTTTTTGGCTGACTTTTCTGTTATTAGGCATCTTTCTACTTTTTTTAAGCGTTTTCGGCCAAAATAACTTAAACTGGTGTAATCTTACGTAAAATTACGTAAGATTATGTTATCTTACATTTTCTTACATACAATTAATGATGTAATATTATGTAAGCTTACATTTCCTGACGTAAAATAACGTAAAATAACGTAATCTTACCCATTATACAGTTTAACTTTAAACACTGTATGTATATTTTATTATTTTCTTTAGCAAAAGTTATTTCATTGTAAAATAACTTTTATTTTTTAAATATTTTGGATTTAAAAAAAGCGCAAATAATGTTTGATGCATTTAGTGTTAATTAATCAAATCAATAATTCTCATTTATTGATATTTTATTTTTTCTCTTTTTGATCAATGGAGAAAATTAGTTAAATTTAAAAAGGTCCTTTTTTTCTAATTTTAATCTTAATTTTTTAAAAAGGAAATATTTTTCTTCAATATTTACTCAATTTTGCCAAAATTTGGCAAGCAAATTTCTTATTTTTCTAATTCAAAAAGACAATATTTTTCAAAAAAAAAAATTACGGAAATGATGGGAAATATCTCCAGTAGCAGTTACATCTGCCGAATATTCACTCTTTCCTTTTATCTAGAACAAAAAAAAAATTCTTTTTTATTTTTCCTAATAGAATTGATGGTATTACCTTAGCAAAAAGTAGAACTGGATCAAGATTTAGCATGCATGTCACTAGATTTAACCTGCCTCGGTGAGCTATTCCCATTATTAATTGCTCTATGTCATTTTTTGCCAGGCCAGAAAATATGGAATGATAAAATGCCATTGCTGATTCGCCTCCTTCTAGCGAATATCGTTTGAAAGAGGGAAATTTTTCTGCCAAAAAGTAATCAAATGCCTTAGATTATTAATTTTTTAATTTTGATTAGAAAGTTTCGACTATTTTTTCTCACTTGAGATTTCATCAGGAGATTCAAGATATCCAGTTTAGTTTGAGTTTCTATCGGTCTAGACAAATGTTCCTCGAATTTTTGTTCTATCCATAATTTTTCCTCGGGACTAGTAATAAAGTCAAACTCGATAGAAATTTTATCGGAGTAAATTTTTTTCAGATAATTTTCAACTTCATCGATTGTTAATTTCCAGGTATTTGATGCATGGATTAAATCTTGGACTGGATAAGTGGTAGAATCCCTTTCCAGGCCATAAGTAGCTGGATCCAACTCGGAAAAACTGTTATTGCTATTCTGTTGATTCAAAGGATCTAGTTTCGCAATTCTGTAACCATATTGTCTATATGCATTAATAAATCGATACAAATTTGACTGAGTACTCCGACTCTGGTTTGTATTCTTCAATTTTTCAGCTAATTTTTCATCAAAAGAATCAAATTTATTGGTGTAAATTTCAGTCTGGTAATGGTAATTTCTTGGTTTTAAATTGGCTAAAACTCCATGTTTGCTGTGTCTGTGATTAACATGTTTAATTATTTGGGAACAACGAAACATCATTGATTTTTTATGAAACTTTTTTAAGTAAATTTGGCAAATTTTTTGCTTAAATTAAAATTTTTACAACGAATTACATTATCAAAAGGGTGTGTGACTTCTCAGAGTCTATATTTTGTTTTCTACTAATTTTTTTAGATAAGCTAAACTTGGTCATCATTTTGGTAGGATGTTAATTTTTTATTATTTATCAATTATAACTAGTTTTAATTTATTTAAAGTTAGAATTAGAGATACTATCTCTTTTAGAAAATAGATTTTCTTTTAGATTCATTTCATAAATTTAGCTAAGGATTTGATATTTTACATAAATAATTACCATGTAAATTATTTGTCTTAGCTGTTTTAATTTTTCTTAGATAATAATTCTTTTAAAATTATTTATTATTTACAAAAGAATTTAAATTTAATAAACTTGAAGTGAATTCATATCATTAAATAGATTTATATTTGCTCAAATCAAATAAAATTAATGAAAATTTAAAAAAATTTAGCCAAACCTTTTTATAAAAACAATCTTTAATTATTATTTTTATTTAAAAAATGGGATAATTAGAACAGATCTAATTAATTTTTTTAAAAGAATCATTAAGTTTTCTTTTGTAATGAGTTAAAATTATTTTAAAAAATTGAATTTTTTGGTTTATTCACGTATATGGTGCCAGCAGAGATTTGACCAGGAAATCAAGAATGAAATTCAAAATTCAGTTACCTTAATAAGGAGCTGGATTGGTTTGGTTTTGTTTGAAGCGGGTCAGTTTTGTGTCTAGTCCTTTTTTTTAGATCGTTTGTGAGTTGGAATTTGGAATTTGAAATTATACGGACTGGTCTACTTTGAATGATTTAAAATAATTTATTAAAGTTTTGATGACCGATTTTTATTTATCCAACATAGGAGGCATAAATAAAAAAAATAAAATGATTAATCGATTTAGGCTTTCGTAAACTCTAATTTTGAATTTCAAATTTTTTTCCAATTTAATATTTTTTGTTTAAATTTACAAATTAATTTTCTAGTGAATTTTGATTTTAGAAGACCCCATTTTCCTTGAGGGACACCTGCGGTTAGAACAAGAATACAATATTACTGCAGGTGTTCCTCAAGGCTCGGTAATTAGTCCATTACTTTTTAGTATTTTTATCAATGATAAACCATAAAAAAAAAACAAATAGTGAATACTCTCTTCTTTTTGCTGACGACTTGGTTTAAATTATTCAAACAATTATGCCAGGCTTGGTGATGTTAAACATAAAAATATTTAAATTTAATACCTAGAAACTTGATTTCTTTTTGGCCCTCTATTCAATTTCCATAAATTTTTAAGTTAAGATTATCACTCTCTTTTTTGTACTTAAAGAAGGCTACTTGAAAAGGCTTCGACTTTTCAACAGATATCTTCATTTTACTTTTCAACAGATATCAGTGTATTTATTAATCTTGTTTTCAAGGTTCTCCTTTTTGCTGTAAATGACGAATGTAACTAGGTAATCTGCGAAAAGCAGGATGTAATCATTATTTGCTTTGTTTCTTATAGGGATGTCATTAATTTATATACTAAATAATACTTATTAATTTTTTGCGAAAGAAAAATAATGTCAACAAATTTATTAAAAAATTTATTCAAAAAATACTGAAATTTTTGTTTTATTTGATAATTTACAAGTTTTATGAAGACAACTCATTTGAATTTTCTAATTCTAAGTCATCCTTATCATAGTGTCCAGCTATATCTATATCGCTCATCCACTGGTCTTCATTGAAGCTCATTTCAAACAATTGTTTGGCATGCTTGCGCATTTCATCACATGATTCGCACATTTCTACCAAATATTTAGGGACACATTCGGATGAGTAGAAAGCACCAGCTATGGCACCAGCCATCGAAGCTATCTTTTGAGCTTCTCCACCGAAAGAAACCGCATAAAAAATAATTCTTTCAACAACTCCGAACTCTTTGAATGCACGTTTAGTATTTAATTTTAAATTAACTTCATTTTCACATTTTAAATCACTGGCTATCATAAACGAAAACAAACTTAAAGGAATCGACTCAATTGCTGTTGAATTGTAGCTTGAGATTATTTTGTACAATGCTTGCATGTTTATTCGTTGACCACGACGGCATTTTTTAATTATTTTAAATAATTTTAACAACAAATATGTATAAGAAAATTTATTGGAATTTTGAACAATTCTGCTCAAATGTTTCTCATTTGACCACAATTCTTTTTGCTCCAAATATGATATTACATTATCTTTTAAAACCTGTGGATACTCATTCAAATTTTTTGCCTTTATTTGGTCTTGAAACTCATAGTTCAGTTCAAGATCGTAAACAAAATTTAAAATTTTTAAATAAAAATTGTCCAAATCAAATAAATTATTATTTTTGTTGGCATATAGAGCTAAGCGTATAGTAAAACACTGCTGCACTGCGCCTATTACTGCAAACTTGTGAGTATGGGTAATTTTTGTGCAGAGTTCGCAAAAAATTTTCATCTCATCCAAAGGCTTTAGGAATGTGAATAGTGCGATTGGCGCGCACCTCATCGCTCCACCGCTGCCGTATGAGCCCTCACCGTCAAAAAGTTCCATTGAAGGAATAAGATACCGGCTTTTGAATTCATTTTTGGCTTTTAGATATGATAACTTTTTGAAAAGAGTTTTAGATGCGCTTGAAAAACCCCGGTTTTGGTCATTGTAATAAACTTCCAAAAATCGTTCAACAATATCTTGTAGGTTTACATTTTCTTTGTGTATGATCGAATCGAACACAGCCCTTATTAATGCTGTGTCATCTGAGTAGCATTTGAAAAAATTATAACCAGACTCTTCGCCAGCTTCTTTGGCTAGTCGAAGTTCCTCTAGCATTTCATTCAAATTGGGACTCCAAATACCCTCCAGACATTTACCAACACAATCTCCAATCAATGATCCTAATATTTAAAATTTCATGAAATTTTTATTTCAGATTAATTTAGGAAGAAAAAAATTTGGAAAAAATTCAAAAAATATTAAATTTAAATGAATTTTTTCGATAATTTTTTTTATTTTTCCGTTTAAAAATTACCCAAGATAGTTCCTTCGAATTTATTGCAGAAAACTTCTCGTTCATTTTGTGTTTTTTCACTTTTTCTTCGTTGAAGAGTTTTATCCAAAAAGCCAACTTTGGTCAAAATCCTTTAAAAAAAAAGATAAATTTTTTTTATTTAAAATTAGGAGAGAGACTTTAACAACAAATGATGATTAAAATCTTGGAAAAGATTTGTCAAATAAATTAAATTCTCTATCAAAATCATCAGATTTTTTTGCATTACAATCATAACAAAAATAATTAAATAATCTTCTTAAATATTTTATCCCCGGGAAAAATTTTATCAAACAAATTTGTCTAATTAAGATCCAAAAATATTTCTAACTTTTAAAAAATGCAATTAATACTAGAGATCTAGGCTTTTCGAAGTCAAATCATTTAAAATCACGCTATAAAAAACAGATTTTGGGGATCAGGTATTTAAATTGAATGCTTCTTTTGATAATATTTTAAAAATTTCTTAAAAAATATAAAACAAAGCCTGGTTTGATCTTTTAAAACCGGTATTAAAAAATTCACCTCACATAACTCTTTCTTAATTAATTCTTAAGACAATAAATGCTGACTTAAAAATGATTCACAGCAATGGAATATTTGAATAATAATGAGCAAAGAACACTTACCTCTGAGGGAAAATTGATGCAATAAAATCCAAAAATTTGTTCATAAAAATTTTAATCAATAAAAAATTTTCCAATCATATATTTTTAAAATATTGATTTTATCTAAAATAAAAAATCTAAAAATAAAATAAATGCGCTAATATTTTCTTCAACTCTAATAAATCAGAAGTAATTACATTAATCACACGTTTGAAAAGATTCAAACTCTAAAATATCTATTTCATTGATATATTTATGAAAAATTAAGATTATATTCGTTTTTTAATTATAAAAAAAATTCGATCTTCCATTGACGAACTTTTGACAAATCCATCTTTTTCTAAAAATAATCTAGAACGTTTTTGGCATTTTTTTTTTCAAATATCAGTGACATAATAACATAATTTTCTTTGAGTTTCGATATCTAGAAGACTAACTAAAGCTAAATCTAAATTATTGATTGTTGATTCAAAAAAATTAACCAGATAAAATTGCATGGTTAAAAATTTTAATTCTAAGAAAATTAAAATTTTAGAAATGCACAAAATAAAAAATTACATTTAAAATATCGAATTAAATCATTATTTAATTTATTGAATTTATTATTGACAAAAATTTTCTTAATAATTCAATCAATCATTCGATTTTTTTGAAAATAATTATTAATTTTCAAATTTTTATAAATCTCAATAGCTTAGAAAAATTTAAAAAAATAATTTTATTAACCTGAATGAATAAAGCATCAAATAGATGCTTCACTTTATACGTTTGTTGATCGAAATTAATTGATTTAAGTCATTTATTTAATAGTCGACCTGTCCGGATCTTAAAAATTTCATAAGCATTATTAAATTTTTTAAATCAGACAATTAAATATTTTAAATGTAAAAAAAAACATTTTAAAGATTTCAATTAAAAGGAAGCGGAATAAAAAGTACAAGCATAAATAAAATATTGAAATCAATGTAAAATTGATGGTTCTACAAAAACCATTTTTAAATCGAATCCAAAACATGAAAATCAATTTGTTCTAAACTAAATTTAACAAAATTAATTTAGATCAGAGGGAGCAGCATTCAAAAATATAATGAATAATATGTTCAACAAAACTAATCAATTTTAAAAATAAAAATTTTTAGAAATTATTACACTGCACTTTTTGTTTTTAAAATATCCGATTAGTTTGAAAAAAGGAAAATTAATTTGTTAATTAGAAAATTGCACGAATATTATTTTTAAATACCAAGTTTTGACGAAAATGTTTAATTATTTTAATCATTAAAAATTCTTAGATTCTAATAGCGTTTAGGCCTGCTTGCTTGCCAACAAAAACCACTTACTAGATAGAAAAAATATTTTTCCTCGGCCCGTCAAAACATTGACGCAGATAATCAAAATGTGTTTTTCAGATGCTAGACTTTTGAATCATGGATAAAAAAACATGATTGATTTTTCTCAGGGAGTGCTTATTCAAATTTTAATTTTCTTAAGTAACCAAACGTATAAGAAATTAATTAAAATTTGATAATTTTTAATTAATTTTATTTTACGAATATTATTTAGTCAATAATAATTAATCAAAAAGTATTCTTAAAGCTTTACCTACATTCTCTTTTCTCATCAATCTAGCATTCGTGATGAAAAATAATCCTTTTCTTCCTGAATAAACAATTATAAACTATTTAGATTTCAGTTCAAATTCATTTCGTTTTAAATCGAATTTTGAAATAATAAAAAAATTCTTTTTTAAGTTAAATTGAATTTTTTTTTCTATTTTTGAAAATAAAAATTCCTGCTTTGATGTGTTGAATGAAATCTAAAATAAGATTTCCAGACCATGTTTTAATTACTCTGACAAAAAATTTTAATTTACCGATCAAATGGAATCAAGCATGGTTTCGTTAGCAACTCAATTTAATCGGTGTTTTGAATTTAGAATTAATTGGTAAAGCTTTTAAAAATTTGTTCTTTAAAAACTATTTATGGAGCTGAAGGCTGATATACCATCTTCCAAAAGATATCTGAATTGTTTATTTTTTTTTGTTTTATTTGTTGATTTAAGAAAGTATTACCCTTAAGTATTTCATATTTTAATTAATCTTGAAAGAGTTTCTATTCGAAGTGATTCTGAAATCTTTATTCACGAGTTTGACTGATTCAGCATTAGTTTTAAATATTAAAACAACGCCTAATTATATAAGGAGTAAGATCTCTTTAAATAGGTTAAATAGCTTTCGTTAGAAAAATAAAATATTTTAATTTCTCGGTAAAATTAGTTATTGTAGCCAAAGACTAATTAAATTTTTGGTTTTGTTTGTTATTATGAGTGTTTTTTCTCAATTTTAATTTTGAGTCATTAAATAGGGAGAATTTCAATTCTCACATAGTTGGGAAGAAAAAAAAAATTAAATATTAAAGAGAGCACAAAATGAATAATAATAAAAATAATAATAATAATTATTGAAAATAAAAAACATTAAAATTTATATTAAATATTTTTTTCAATTTTTTTTTAGAAAAAACACTAAAACGTTGTCTTATTACATTTTTATATTTTATTTTATTTTTTTTTACTTTTTTTACATCACCTTTAAGGCGTTCATTGAAATAAATAGAGTACAGAGTTTAAAAAAAATACTTTTAAATTAATGAATTATGAATTTAATAAACGATATAATGAAAGGATATTGTTTTAAAATTGAAGATAAAATAATGTTTTCAAAATTTTTGTAATTTTCTAATTCGAAATTTTTACTTTTTTGTCCAGTTCGAGTTTAAGGGGGTTGTGAAGTTCGTTTCAATTCGATCATTTCAATTCAGAAAAATTTGAATAACTTTTTTGATAAAAGAGATAATTCAGTTCTGTAAAATGCTTAATTATAAGCAAATTTGCTTAATGCAGTAAAATAAGTCTGCAAAATACTCTGCAATTTTCTGCATTTTGCACCCCATTAAAAAGTATTCCAATCAAGTGTGCAATTACATTGCAGAGTATTTTGCAGACATATATTTTTGGATTAAGCAAAGTTGCTTAACCATTAAGCATTTTACAGAACTAAATTATCTCTTTTAGTAAAAAAGTTATTCAAGTTTTTCTGAATTGAAATGATCGAATTGAAACGAACTTCACAACCCCGAGTTTAAGCTCCTTGGGAAACAAAAAAGAAGCAAAAAAAATAAAAATTATAATAAAAAATATTAAGTAAAATAGAAACTTATTGGAAAAACTACTTATGAAAAAAATGAAATGAAAAGAAAATATTATTTTTTATCCGAAGCATTTATGTTATCAAAAATTTGTCAATTTAAGTTACAACTGCAAAATTGAGTAGAATTGAATATAAAACTTTCTTAATCCATTCAGTCACAAGTCTGACTCCCTTTAATATTTAATTTTTTAAATATTAGATACACATATCTACATAAGTCTATACCTATATCTTTGTACATATACTTTGCAAAAAAAATCGTTATTCATCGAAATAAATTTCTGAAAGTTTTTATAATTGAAGTATAAAATTGGAATATTCTCTTTAATTTTTTGAGAAAAAAATGAAATAACATTTAGTATGACTGATCTTTATCTCTAATTTACATGCATTTTGAAGTTAATGATCAATTCAAAATATCATTTATATTCAAAGAGTTAATCTTTAGATATTAAAATTAATCTTCGAAAAAATTTGAATAATTTTATTGTCACATGCTTTACATGCTATGTAGATTTAAAATATATAATAATTTAAAAAAAATTATCTTCGACCCACTGATAAAATCTATTTTTAAATTTAAATATATTAACTTATTTTCTGTTATGCTATAAGTTTATTATGAAATTTTATATTTTAAAAGTATTTGTATCTAGCATTCAAAATTAAATTAAAATGATTTTATCAGTGGGTTTAAAAATATACTTTTTTAAAATTATTCTATTTTTTAAATCTACATAACATCTGAAACATGTTACATTAAAATCAATTCATTGATTAATTTCAATATCTAAACATAAATTCTTTGAATCGAAATAATATTTTGAATTGATCAGCAACATCACGATGCTCATTTACAGAGCCAAGAGTTAATCTTATTCAATTTTTGCATTGAAAAAAATTTATCAATTTATTAAATTAAGAAAAAAACAATTCTAAGCAAAAATGTGTTTCTTAAAAAAAATTTTATAAATTTAATCCCATTAAAAACAAATTTCGTAAGAAAATTTAAATCTAATTGTCGTTTAACAATTGCTCTAAAAAACCAAATAGTTTTCTCAAATTTTTGCAAAATTTTTTATTCAATTAAAAAAAATTTAAAAAAACAAACACAATTAATTTTTGTTCATAAAAGTTTTATTTAATGTAAAATTTTTAAAACCATCGGCCGATTTAATTTTTTCATCATCTCTTTTTCATCGTTCAACTCTTTTTTAAAAAACACTGAATCATGAAAAGAACCAAAATCATTATATGATTTTCATATTGAGCAAAAAAATTCCGGAATATTCAATAAGGAATTAAAACAAATAGAAAAGTGTTAAATTAAATTACCACCTGACCTTTGAGTATGTAATTATGCTTAAAATATTTATTATTAATCATTTTGTGTTAATTTTTATCAATATTTTACATCACCTGAGAGTCGTTTATTGAATAAATTTTATTTTATTATATTTTACTGACTGAAAATTATTTAAGAGAAGAATTTAAAATTCTTGAATTTAAATTCGCAGAAAATTAAAAATATATGTCATTTTAACTTAAAAATAATTGACAAAATCTTACTTGATTTCATAAAATGATAAAAAAATTAAAAAATCATTTATTTTTTTTTTAATTTTCTTGAAAATTAAATTTCTATTTTAATTTTTAAATATTAAAAGAGATAAATATTTAAAATTAAGATTCATATTTTTTTAAACCATAAATTAAACTTCTCATTTATATTTCGAAATTAATTCGATTTTTTGAAACGAACTAATATTCGTTTTCTTCTATTAAGTTTGACTTTTTGACCACTTTTCACATATTACCATTCGATTTTACTTTTCTTTTTATAAGACTTAGAATCATGATCACAAGAACTAAAGGTCTACCTCTTTTACTTTCTGAACCTCAAGGTAAATTCTGGTTTTTCCTTTTCTTGTTATCTTATTTCTCCACTTTCTTTTGATTTTCGGCGTTTCAAATTCATTTAAATTTTAAATTTGCAGTAAATCCTCTATGTAAACGAAATTTAGATATTTAGATTCAAATTTTTTTTTTGAAAACAAAATAATTGGAAGCATTTTATCAAATGAAAGATTCACTGTTAATGGATATGTTTTTTTTTTTGCATAAATTTTTTAAAATAATATGTTTCCGCACAAAACTAATGAATAAAATAAGCATAATTGTAAAATATTTTAATAAAAAATACGAAGAATTAATATTGATTTGAAATTTAATATTTTCAGAACACTTGAAACCCATTTAAAAAACAAATGCAACTTTTCTAAGTACCTTGTCATTTTTTTTAATTTCTAATAACAAAACAAAACAAAATAAAAATTTTATTTAAAAGCATTTTTTAAAAAGATAGCGTACTCTGTGTCAGCATAATCAATAGGAGCTTTTCCTAATTTATTTTTTCTTTTAAAAATATCACATTTCAGACTAACAAAATGTTGAACTGCATCATTTACTTTACTCTTTACTGCATAGTCTAGGGCACACATTCCAATGTTATTGGGCAAATGACCTTCGTTTGATGTCGTTGCCAACAATTCGAAAATGATCCAATTTTCCTGTGCGTTTTTTGACTCAAGATTATTCAAAAGATCAGCACGAATCTTGATAACTTGTTCTATTGGAAGAACTCCACCAACTGCCATATCTTTTTTAACATCTTTTTCCAAAAGAAGCATCACTGTTTCAATGTCATTGATCTTAATAGCTGAATGCAATGGTGAAGTGTCATTTATTGGCATATTAAGTCCATTCACATCGATATCATCTTCTGCAAGAAGAAAATTTACCAATTGACGGTCTTCTTTTTCAATGGCGTAAATCAAAGGTGTTGTTTTAGCCTCACTTAAAAGTGATCTTTTGGCAAAATTTGAATCAGGGTTAAAATTTAAATTCAAAAGTTCTTTTCTTTCTTCTGGTCTCAAATTTTCGATGTTTAGAATATACTCGATTAATAAAATATTTGAAATTTTGATTGCTTCGATGAATAGTGTCTTTCTTAGCTGAAAAGTTAATTTACAACATTCTATCAAATAAATTAAAGTTTTTCCACAGTCTGGATGCGAGGATTCAAGGACTACTGAAAAGGAGCACATTCCTGCTTTGTTTACTGGTGTTTTTGTCAAAAAATCTTCTATTGGAAATGCCGGTGAAAAATTTTTTCGATTTTCAATAAAATACTTTAAAAATTTGTGACGACTTAATTCTAATGAATATGAGAAAGCCGAGTGTCCGAGCTCATTCATTTTCAATGGATTTGCATTGTAGGATTCAACTAAATACTTGCAGCATTCAAAATTTTGGCTTAGAACAGCTACATCGAGTACGAGTTCGCCATAAGAATTTGTTTTGTACAAAAAATCATTATTTTTTGATACTATCTTTAATTTTTCGCAACAAAAACGAAGATTTTTCAGGTCTCCTGATTTGCATAGCGAATGAATATCCATTTTTGCTGAAACCAACTCTCTTTTTAATTTTTGATGAGAATTACTCAAGAAATTTATAGGATTAAATCAAATTTTGTTAATTATACTTTTAGAGTTTCATTTTTTCAATAAATCAAAATGAATGACTAGAAAAAAAACATGAAGCCAAAGATTTTATTTTACAAAATTAATTAAGTAACCTTGAATGATTAAAAAAATTTCTCCAAAATTTTAGATTAAATAATCGAAGGCTTTTTCAGTCAAAAATTGAATTAAAAAATTATTTGACAAATTAAGCTAAGGCTTTTGGAAAAATAAATAAATTTTTCACCAGTATTTCTGAAAAAATCATCAATATTACTCAATTAGAATTTAAATTACTGAATGTTTATTACTTTTATTATTTTTTATAAAATCAAAAAATTCAAAAAAGGTTATTTAAAACTATGTAAAAATATATTACCTAAAAATAAATTATTTAAAAAAAAATTGGCCTTAGGCTGTTATAGTGGGGCGTCTATGTGCGCCACTACTTGGAGACTCAATTCTCCCACAGCATTTATACTACTACTACTAATTTTTCCTAAAAAAATTGTCATGTCCAGATTTTTAAATAGACATTAGACTCAAATAAACAAGCAAAAGATGAATATCAACTTTCAAAGATATCCTTTAAAGACGCTTAAGAAAAAAAAAATTAAAATTAAAATTTTCAATTACCTTTATCAAATGAAATCAATACATTAAATTAATAAATCAATAATTTAAAGATATAAATGCATATGACTTCAAATATAGTCAACTATGATTCGGATTCAGAAGATGATTTTAAAATCAAGAATGAAAATGAGACAGTCGCTGAAAAACAAAAAAAGAAAAGTAAAAAATTGTTATTGAAAATATTACAACAAGCACAGAATATTTTCTTTATAGATTTAATTGAAAATCTCGTTTGAAAATTTTGCAAATTTTAATAAAATCTTAGATTTTTTTTACATTTTTTTGGGCATTTATTTTTTACAAAAATTTACGTAAAATATTTAAATTTTACTTTATGTTACTTAAAAAATGGTAATTTTTAATATGGATAAATTCACCAAAATTTACAATATTTTACGTTAAAATAAGGTAAAATACAAAATGAGGAACATCAAAAATAAAAATTCAATTCAATTCATTCATTATAAACTAAGAACATTTGAATTAAAGAAAATTTCAAATTTATTTCGCAATTTTTTTTAAAGATATATTAGAGCAATAATTTAAATAATTAACAAAAATTAAAATAATGAATGAATCTACTAATATAAATGAAATAGAAGAAAAAAATGAAACTGACGAAAAAAAAAATGAAACGGTATTTTGTATACCACAAGTTCCAATAGAGCCTCCAGTCAAATCTTCAAATCCAAGAGTTCCATCTCAAGTACCAGCTCTTCAATATACCAAGCCAAAATGGTCTGGCATACCACCTCCTTGCCAAGCAGAAAACACTCTAAACGAAGAAGGCTATTGTGATCACTATTTCTTGGAAGTCATCAAAAATGGAATTGTCATTGAAAAAATATCATTGTCCAAAGAGTCAATTTCATTCGGCCGCTTAGATCTCTGCGATGTTTTGTGTGAACACCCGACTCTATCTCGGTACCATGCAATACTACAGTATTCTAAAGGAGATAATCCTCAATATCCTCTTGGATTCTATGTATTTGATTTGAATAGTACTCACGGAACTTATGTTAACAAAACCAAAGTTGTGGCTAATCAATTCACACCAGTCAAACTAGAGAGTATCATCAAATTTGGTCAAAGTACCCGGCTGTATATACTACATGGTCCGAAACCAAAATTTAGCTCAGACGATCTAAATATTAACTTAACTCACGAGCAGATGAAAAAAATAAAGGAAAAGTATGACAGAATATCCTTAAAGCTCAAAATCAGAAAAGAAGTCGAGGAAGAAGAAAAAGAGGAGACAAGAAAAAAAGAAAATTCGTTTGACTGGGGAATGCATGAAGGTGGTCAAGACAGTGAAGAAGAATCAAATGCTCAGAATCCCTTCGCGATTGATCAAGTCGAAGAGTCATTTTTTTCATCTGATCCAAAAAAAGCTTTGAAGAATTTTTTTGATCGAGAGGGAGAAGAACTCGAGTATGAAGTTGAAGATGACGGCCCCGGTAAATATAAATGCCGCATTCGATTACCAATACACAACAATTATGGCGAGGCTATTTATGCTGAATGTGGACATGATGGCCGAAAAAAAGACTGTATGACAATGTGCGCTCTGGAAGCTTGCAGAATTCTTAACTCTCAAGGAGTTCTCAGACAATCAAGGGAGGAAATTGAGAAACGAAAGCGTCAAAAAGACTGGGAAACAAACGACTTTTACGACAGCGATGAGGATACCTATTTGGATCGGACTGGAGACATTGAGCGAAAAAGACTGAAAAGAATGGCTCAGGCTGGCAAAGCAGAAGATGCACCCAATACAGAGGCTAAAAATCAAGTGCACACATTTGATTCTTTAAAGGAAGATTTAAATTCTTTGCTCATTGAACAATCAGACTTGGAAGCTAAACTAGAAAAGTGTAAAAATGTAGTTAAGGCAATTTCTGATGATGATGTTGATTCGTATATTCAATCGTTGAAAGAGGGCTCTGAGCTGGACACTGTTACCAGGGCAAAGTACAGAAAAAGAGTAGTTGAAATTAAAAATGAAATAATAAAAAAAGAAAAGTTATTAAACGTTGCCAAACCGATTGGTTTTGATTATACTAAATGGAAAAATGACATCGTGGACAAAATAAAAAAATCGAATGAACTGAAGGAAGAGAAAATTGTGAGAGAAAAAGTTACTAAAGAGGTTGTTAAAAAGAATTGTAGAAAAGAAGACGAAGTTAGGAATTTTAACGAGAGAGAAAAAAACGAAGCGACTACTATTCAAAATGAAGGTGAAAATAGAACGGAAAAAGAGATGATAATTGAAAATGTTGAAAATGTAGCTAAAGAAGAAAACTTTGATGAGGAAAAGCAGGAAATTGTTGTCAAATCGAAAAAAAAGAAAATTGAGAAGCCTAAAGAAGATGATTTTATATCGCCATATGAAACATTTCATAAAGATTATGAAATGTGGATGCCTCCCGAAAATCAAACTGGCGATGGAAAAACAAAATTAAATGAAAAATTTGGATATTAGAATTAAATTTGTCAAAAAAATGATGGATTTTTGTAAATAAATTTAGAAATTTAAGTTTTTTTTTTAATTTACTGATTTAGTATTCTGCGTTCAAAAAACTTGAGTTCTTAAATTCCAGTCAGCTAATTTTGAAAGTTACATATATAATCTTGGATTTTTTCGAGCAAAAAAAAAACAATGGATTTACGAGAAATAAAAAAATGTACACAATCAAAAGTAGTTGACTATTAAGCTAATGGTTGAGAGCAGTATTTGTTTATTTATTTTTTAAATAATTTCAAGAAGAACCTCATACTGCTCAGAATGGAATTAAGTTCTTCTTTTTAGCCCAGTGTTAGTACATAAAATGAGCTATGTGAAAATTTTTGCTAATAAAATAAGTTTATAGTTTAATTAATAAGTTATTATTGCTTTGAAATTTAATTAGAACGAAGTGAACTTAGCGATTAAAGTATCATCTATGGAGTTAAATTAATCCAGATCTAGATCTGATCTTAATTGCTGGTGGTTTGATTTTTTGATGAAAAATTTATTGATCAGTAATGGTGTAATGTATGTTAGTGATTTTTTAAGAATTTGATGTGTCTAAAAATTATTTTTTGAGTTTTTGAAGATCTGATGATATTTTTTGCCTCGAACAACATAGTGAAATAAAAGCATAATCGAAGATTGAACGGATGAAGCTTTTGAAAAAATTTTTCCATAGAGCCAAGGAATTTTTGAGTTTTAGACCTTTTATTCTCCGAATGAGATTGATTTTTGATCGAATTTGATACCCAAAAACGTCGAAAATGAATGCGTTTGTATTTTGACTGATAGTTTTTGCGATAGCCTGCTGTTGTAAAAACGGTTTGAAATGCTTTGTTAATGTTTATTCGTAGACCCCATTCATTCCAATATTTTTTAATGAGATACTATGCGCAATCATTAGCAATTGTTGAGAATGATGGCGATAGAACTGATAAATTTAGGACCTCTGTTGGTGTCAAGCAGGGTGGGCCACTCTTTCCTAGGTTGTTCTCAAAATTTGTTGAAGGCTTAGTCCCACAAATTGAAACATTGAATAAAGGAGTTTAAGTTGGATCGATACGAGTTGACATCATTCTGTGCGCCGATGACATCATCGTGATTAGCGACACTGAGGCAGGACTTCAAAAGCTAATTGATAAGACTGAGGAATTTGGTCGCCTTGCGCAAATCAAGTTTAATCCAGAAAAAACTGTAATCATGATTTTTGGCTTAAACTTAAATAAAAGGCACTGTTTAAGTATGGAAAAGCGCGAACTGACAAGAGTAGATCAAATGAAGTACCTGGGAGTATCCTTTAACAAGATGATGACAAACCACACTCACATCAAATGCGAACAAACTGCATGGCAGCGCTTAAGTTAAAAGGAAGTGTCATTAGCAGCGGCCAAGACTTTAATTTAAAGGCTCAGATTTCTTTTTTTGGGATCATGATAATCTTGGAGATTTTAAGTTTCAAAGGAATGTGATCAATTTTTATATAAGCGCTTAGTAGTGTTAAAAAACGATTAAGAATAATTCCAGGGCAGTTTTTTAAGGTTTTGCTGTTTCAAAGCTAGGTGACTTCAGGTTGAGAGCAGTAGAGCTAGAGCAATTTACAAAATGAAAATAATTGTATTTTCCAGAAATTTAAATTCTTGTTTCAGGGAGACCTTTTTTGGAAAATTAATAAATGTTCCTTTGCTCCTTTATTAACCTAAATTTTGGTAAAAAAGTAAATACAATTTCAGTATTTTTTTTCAAAAAATTCGAATGAAAATTTTCCGGACAACCGAACCGAGTTAAATCATGATAATTTTAAACTGAACACTTGTCCATATTGGCATAAAAATTACATGAACCAAAACATACTTGACATCGCGAACAGATATCATTCTAATCCAAGATTTCCCAAAAGTAGCGTTTACCAAACCTCTAAAGTAAATTAAATAATTGCTTAAAAAAACCATGAACACATGAAGAATTCTTCTTAAATCCAAATTGCTTAATTTGGTCAATATGTTGAACTTTTATTTCACGGAGTAAAAAAGATTTATAGAGATCGGTCATGCTGTCGGAAAAACCTCTAGGTCAGAGATTACTAATGCTATTGATTGCCTTATTCTTACTTTTGATTATAGGTTTTAGTTTTGATACATTAAATCTATATTAAATAGTTTTGAAGTTGATCATGGTTTCAAATAATTTTTTGACTAAATTTGTTAGTTCAATAAATTACCATAATTCGAATTAATTCGAAATATTTTTATTTATATTTTCCTTTTTTTTCTATTTCTATTTTTTTCTTTTTTAATATCATCAATAAAAATTAGTATCATTTTATTTCAAAAAATAAAATTAGAACCACGTAAAATACAATTCCAGAATAAATTGGAAGGCATGAAAAATTGATAAGCAGCAAAAGAAATCTATCAAAGAGAATCATAAACAAAGTAGCAAAAATAATTTAAAAGATGCAATTTATCACTGAAAACTTTTCTTTCAGTATATTTATATTGTTTTTTTTTTTATTTTATAACTACAACATATTAACTTATTATTATTTTATGTGAAACCAGACAGCCTTGCTCCGGAGGCTTCATGTTATAATATATTTATTATTAGATACACTTTTTTATAGACATGTAATTATTAATTATGTTATTAATATTGAAATAAAAAACAAAATTACTGAACTAAGGAACAAAAGTATTTTTTTATTTCTATTAAAATAAAAAGGTACATAAATAAAAAAAGTAAAACAATTTATATCAAATTAGAACAAAAGTAATTAAACATAGACAAAAATAATATTCAATTTACTTTTTTTTTCTGATTTTTTGTGGAATGTTCATTGCTAATTCTTTGATATGACTAAATTCTTAAAATAAAATTTTGAAAAAGTTTTGGAGAATTGTTAGGTGAATAAAAACTTACTTAGCCGAGAGCATACTGCAATCACATAAGTTGTTTGGGATTTCTTCGGTAAAAGACATTTTTATTGTCTAGCTCAATAATTTCCTTCATGTATAACACCAATAAATTCATCTTGTCGGAATCAGCTTTAGAAGGTCTTAAATTAATTATTGAAATAAAAAGTTTTTTTTAGATATATATTTGTTTCAATTAGATCAAATTAGCTATCAAAGAAATAAAATATTTACTAACTCAATCATTTTGACATTATTTAATTTAATTGTACTAAAAAAAATAATTGACATTAACATCAGTATTTTTGTTCTAGAAAATATTATTTTTGTTTTTTTAATATATTATACGCGCTTTTTTTACTATTAATTAATTGATTGATTGTTAATTAATTCCACTAAAAAAGACAGTTACTAAGTAAATTTGATTTATTTATGAGGCAAAACTTAAATTCCGCCCAACCTCTTATACAAATCTTTTAACATGGCAAAGATTTTTGTTCCAATACAACCATTATAAACCTGAAAAGTATTTTTTATATATAGTTGTGAATAAATTAACCTTCTTCAAGAGAAGAAAAAATTACAATTAATATTTGTTAAATTCAAATTGACCAACAAAGATTCTTGATTAGCTTCAATAAGCTCATTTATTAAAATTTAAAAGTTTCTAAATCAAAAGTTGTACGAAGATGGCTCATTTGAGTCATAGACATAATGGGAATAGAAATTTTGCTTCATTTCCACTTTGGTCCATTCACGCTCTCAAGAAGAATTGATGAATGAATATCAAAAATAAAATTTTAATGATTCAATTCGAATGATACAGTAAAATATGGTAAATTATTTTAGGTGTTATTACAAAACGAGTTTAAGATTCAGTAGATTATGTTTGTTATCTAAAATATTACATGCGCGTTTGATTCTGACTCATGATAACAAAAAATCTTTCCTACACCCACAATTGAAAAATGCGACAATAAATCATTTAGAGTTTATCAAATTTTATCAAACACTGAGCCAGACACACTAATCATAAAAAGATTAAAAGTCACTCGTATGATTTTTAATTAATCTGATAATGCAAAATTTTACTATGAAATTTTTTTTTCCCAATAATCTGACGCTTAGTATAACGATTGTATTTTTTTGATATCCTAAAGTAGGCATTTAAGTAAACAAGTTTTATTTCTCACATGGTAAACTTTGTATAAATGCTCAATTTATTCTTCCAAACTAAACACTACCAAAATGAAATCGACAGTACTTTTAATTTCATTAGTTTGTCTAGCTTCAGAACAAGTTGCATCAAGTCCAGTTTATACAAAAAATTTGCTTCAGTTTGGAAATATGATTAAAGAAATAACCGGAAAGAATCCACTGGCTTTTGATGCATATGGAAACTACTGTGGAAAGGGTGGTAGTGGAATTCCAGTTGATAAGATAGACAACTGTTGCAAAATACATGACCAATGTTATGACAATTTAAAAGATTGCATTCCACATATTGCCACTTATAAATATACAATTTCAAACAAAATAATTACTTGCTCAACCAAAAGTAGTAGTCAATGCGAACAACAAACTTGCAGTTGTGACAAACAAGCAGTGGAATGCTTTAAAAATAATTTAGATTCATACAACGATTGTTTTAACAACGCTTTATTTGGAATTACATGGTTTAAGCCAAGCGATTGCAAGAAATTTTATTGAAAAATATATTTTTTGAATGAATTAAAAGGCTCTTTAAATCAATTAAATATTTGTCTTATATTTTTTTACAAAAACATTTTTTTAAATATTTGTCCATTCAAAAGGATTGTGTTTAATTAAGAATCTAAAATAAAAAGTTGATTATGATTAAAATAGAATTTTATTTAAATTATTCAAAAATGCAAACAAAATAAGAAAGTTTTAGTATTTAAAATATACTAATATAATTTTAATTAATTAAATCAAATTAAAAATAAAAATATTAAAGATTACATTAATCTAGAATTAAAACTTTAACAGTCTTGAATCTTTAATTTGCTGTTAAATAATTTACATTTATAAATACACCTAATTAGCTAATTAATTAAATATTTATTATTTGATAACGTAATGCTAAGAAGAAATTGTTATATCTCGAAAAGCTTATACCTAAATGCCCCTACAATAGCTCATTGCGGAAATTGAAGCAAAAAAAAAAGCTTCAATACTATGTATTATTCCGTATTCACCACTAAATGAAATATAAAATGAAAATTAAATTGAAATTTTTCCGAAAGAATCAATTAATCTTTTTCATAAGTCCGGCTTTTCTTTTTTTGAATTTTGTTTTTGAAAAAAAAATTTCTATACGTAATCCAGGAAATTCATATGAATCCAATATACAGGATCCCACAAGATGGGTACAGACAACTGAATCCAAAAAATGCAACATGAACATTTTGTACATTCTGGACAGAAACAGTCATGATATACTGTGCTCTCCATTGTGCTTTTCATTACATAGAAACATATCTACACCATTTTCAACACTTAATCTCTCAATTATTATTTTTTCGATCAAAATTTTTCTTCTTTTATTATACTGGCCTAAAGCTTGGTACATTTTTGTATTTCAATGTTCAAAGAGCCTCTAGATTCAATTTTTAAAACTTTTTCAAAAATTTCAAAAACGGGTAACAAATTATCTATAAATCTAAAAAATTAATAATTCACTTATTCTGTGTTTTTTTTTAACTTTTTACATTTATTTTTCGTGTATTTATGTTTATTTCACTTTTTTAAAAACCATATTTTGCAATTTTTTTTTTTTTTTTTTCAACCTAACCCCATTTTGATGCATTTCAGGATCTTATATTTAAAAAATATCTGATGAGCAAATGACACTAATGAGGAATTGGATAAAACACATAACGAAACTAAATTATCTTCTTATTGAATGCAAAAAAAGAGTTAGGATGATTTATAGCCAAGCGAAACAAACGGATTCAAAAAAACAATCTTAAAAAATGCTAAAACTTTTCGTGGAATACTCCTTATTTAAATATTTTATTTTGTTAATTATCTGTAATTGATTTAAAATGATATTCGACGGGAAATTTTAAGTAAATTTTCGTAATATTACGTAAAATAGTATAAAATTACGTAAATTTAGGTAAATTTTATAATAATATAGGGTTATAGAGGAAAAAAAACTTAACACAAAAATCTAATTTTTTAACCAAAAAATAGTTATCTAAATTTTATTACAAAAAAGAAAAATCATTTTTCATGATATTACAATAAAATAAAATTATTCTTGTAATTAAATAAAAATCTTTAAAAATGAAATAATTCAAAATGTCAGAATTGTGAAAAACGATTTGAAAACTTCCAAAATAGTTATTTTTTTTCGTTCCAATAAATTGAGATTCTTGAAATCGATTTAAACCTGAAATCAAAATAAAATTAAAAACTAATAAAATTCATTCTAAAACAAGTCTTAGACATTTTTCTTGAGTAACAAAAAGATTGAGACGAAAA
The DNA here is from genome assembly GCA_019054805.1 of Brachionus manjavacas. NCBI lineage: Eukaryota > Metazoa > Rotifera > Eurotatoria > Ploima > Brachionidae > Brachionus > Brachionus manjavacas. The sequence goes on along the minus strand of JAHQIY010000003.1, from coordinate 5,253,348 downwards.
TTGGCCTAAATGTTACATTCTCAGAAAAAAGAAGGCTTCTTTTACATTAATTGTTGTAAAAAACAAAAAGCGGAACACCACTGTAAGTTGTTAAAAAAGGAATTTTTAAAATTTTGAACTTTTGTTACTGTTGGATTTATTTTCAAATCAAATTTAAAAATCGAAAAAAAAGCCTGTTTTAAATTTTAATCTTATTTCTTATGAATTTATTGATGCAGAAAACATGTGTATAAAGTTAAAATCAATGATAATTGGTATCATTTTTGTATTCGGTCAAAAATAAACTTTAAATTTTCTTTTTTTTTTCAAGCTATTGAAAGTTTGGAGATAATTTTAATATCTTCTTCTGATTCACTCTTATTTTCTTCCAGATAATTATTCTAATATGTAAAAACAAACTTACTATAAGTTTTAAAAAATTGTCAGCATCACGCTTGATACTTAGAATATTAGTAATTTATTTTTTGTTCTATTCAGTATATTATACTGGATAGTTCTTTTTTATGTAAAAAATTTCAAAAAAATAGATTGGAGAACTAGAATTTTCAAATTTAATATACAGATTTTAAAAACTTTTAGACATGAGACTTTTAACTGATTACAGATTACCAAGTTGTTAAGAACCTTTTGAATGCTAAAAAAAAATTTATATCGAAATTTGATTGTAGATAGCTTTTTATTATAAAAAATTATTTAAAATCATTTTTTTTAAATCTAATTATTATATTGAAGGTTTTTTTTAAGAAAAAAATTAACAAATTTTTTTAATAATTTTTAATTTTTTATCTAAATCTATTTGTTAAATTAGTTTTTATTAAAAATATTTATTTGAGGTTTATAGCTACTTTCACTACAGTCAGTTAAGTTAAAAATAAAAAAGTTTTAGGAGAGAATTAAATGTTTTATTTAATGATAGACCAAATTTTTTAAAATAAAGAAGCAATTACGGTTCAAAAATGAAATTTAAAAAAATTTCCATAAAAGTTACTCCTATTATTTATCTCAGAAAATCAGCTTTCATTTCTTTGGAATATTTCTGATAAAAGAAAATATTCAGAAATATTCAGAAAGAATATTTCGAGTTTAATTTAAGTTTTACCCAAATATTGAATTTAAAACTATTCGAAACAAAAAACAATGCAAATATCACTTTTGACATAGTTTAAAAAATTCTTACGTGAAAGTTTTGAAGAGTAATTGAAAAATCAAAAGTTTGAAATTAAAAATAAAAAAAATGAAAATGAACAAAATCATTGATTGATATTTGGGGATATTTTTAGTAAAGATTTTACGCAGGTATGATTTTTTCATTAATTGTTTGTTTTGTAAAAAAAAATTTCCTTTAAAATAATTGTTCCCTGTATGTATGATAGAGTCTCAAAATAATTTTTAATTTGTATTTTGTTTATATAAATTTCACGATATATTATTAAAAAAATTTTATTTTTTATTTGAATCATTATATTTTCATTAAATAGTGTTGCTTGAAATGATAATTTTAATTTTAATATAAAAATCAATCTTTTTCTATCAATTTGGAAATGAAAAAGTTGGAATAGTTGGAAGAAATGAAAAAATATCCCAAAAATGATCAAAATAACAATATAATTTTAATTAAAATAAATCCATTTATTTTAAAATTTATTTTGCACATTTTTTGTTCAATTTTGAAATAAGATTCTTTGATAAAACCTTTTAAATTTTTAATTTAAAGATTATTTACATTTGAGTAAATTTAAAAAATTCAAATTATTTCAATTATTTCTAATTTTGTTTATCATGAAGGCTTTCATTAGAAAAACAAATGTTTCTATATTCATTAATCACAATTAATCACAATTTCGTGTTTATCAAAAATCTCAATTTTTAGAAAAAAAAATTTATTTGGTAATATAATGGCAAACAAAATATTAAGTTAAAAATAATCAAATAATTAAAACACTGTTTTTATGATTTTACAATTTTCAAATAATTCGAGAATAAAAAAAACTCATACTGTTGTCTTTTTGTAAGTCATTTAAAAAATTTCCTAATTCACTCATGGTAATGCATTTTTGTAAATTAAATTACACCGTAAACATTTATATCTGAAATTTATCAGTCAATTAAAAATTATGAATAGAATACAGTTCATATCTTGGACAAGTGAAGAATATGCACAGCAAAATCGATTTTATTCGAGCATAAGTGACCACAAACATTACACTTCCAAGGGTTGGAACTGGAATGCATTCCGGCATGAATGGAATACAACGGATATTCGTTGAATACAATATTACAATATTTACATCTGTACTCAGAACTCTGTTGGGAAGAATCAGATGAAAGATTTTCACTTTTGAGCTCCAGGTCATCAGTATCCTCGGTCTCTTCGTTTAACAACATTGTGGTGCTGTTGCGTTTGCGTGAAAACAGACTCTTGTTTGAATTCAATCTCTCTATAACATCTGATATAGCTTTTTTTGAGTTTGCTTTGTTAACTGAGCTGGGAGAATTAGATGTCTTGGTTGTGGATGAACTTGATGAAATGCTCGAAACAGGAGATACTGGCGACTCATCACTACAATAAAAATTATCATTCAATTTGCATCGTTTTCTTTCATTGTTTTTTATGGATAGATCCAAGGCGTTTGAGTTGATTTCGGCCATTTTATTGCGCATCAGATCACTCAAATACAAACCATAATTTTTGGCATTTGATTTTTGTACCAATGCGACATTAAGCTGCTGAAACAAATTAGCAGCTACGTTACTAAAATTTAAAGTTCCATTTAAAGATGAAGAAGAACTACGCAGTATTGTGTTAATGATTTCACTTTGTTGCTGGAATAAATTTGATGAAAATTGGCTCAAATCTGTTTCGTGTGGTGGCTTTGACTCTGAATTATCGCTTAGTTGCACTTTTTCCTGAGAATGAAAAATATTTCCATCAGTTTCTTCCTCTTCTTCTTCTTCAGTATTTGAAGTTTTGAGTTCAATTTTAAAATTTTTAGATGAATTAAATTTTTTGTCTCTTAAATCACTAATTTTGCCAAATTCTTCAGTGGTTGAACTAAACTTAGACTGTTGACTTTCTTGTTCGTGAAGATCAATTTTTTTGAAGACTTTTTCGTCATAATGAGACAATTCAGGTTCAGGTACTGCCGCAGAATTGAAAATATATCCAGGTTCGCATGAATTGTGAGATTTTTCTGGATGGCATTTACTCAAATGATCTCTAATTGAACTATGATGCATGCCTTGAACCAAAATTAAATTATTACAACAAAATTTTTTAATAAAAAATTTACAATTATAATCGCACCATCGGCAGTAATATGGCTTTACTCTCAAATGTACTCGAAGGTGCACTTTTAGATTTGATTTACTAGTACAAACCTTGAACGCCAAAAAGTTTTATAAATTATTTTTAAAAAAAAATAAAAATTAATTTAAATGAAGTTTCCAAAAAATTTATTAAGCTTCTAACTAAATTGGAATTTTGTAAACTTTGTCAATTTTTTTTCTTTTTCTCAAAGAAAAATTCGAAAAACGAAAAATAGATTTTTAATCTTTATCATAGTTTTGACGAAAAATATTTGGATAAAATGTTTGAGTAAATAAAATTATGAATTAAATTACTTTTCCGCATTCTTTACAAATCCATTTTGCTTCGTTGAAATGAATAGTGTTCATGTGATGCTTTAGATTAGAAGTATTGGCAAAAGTTTTGTCACAAAGCAAACACTTGGGCATAAATTGAATATTCGGATTATTTATCATTGATTGAATATTAGATGAATCAGTGCTGGATTTAATAATAGTTTCCATATTAAATTAATAATTTAGATAGATTGCAAAGAGATTTTAACTAATTGATACTGATAGAATTAACAAAAAAATATCATTCTTTCACATGCAAGTGAGAAAGATAGGTTGGTATACTTGAAGATCGGTTGGTCAATTTTGATCAAGACGAATTCTTATATGACATATTGGTAAAATTTTTTGACTTGGTTTAAATACTGGTATTGCATTCAGCAGCTGAGCATAATTTAGGTAAACAAAATTTAATGGCTACTGAAAAACAATGTGGTTTACCAACATAGAAATTGTTTCTGATAAATTAAGTTGTTCCTAAGGTAGGTTGATTTTCTAATCAAAAATCTAAATTGAAAAAAATATCAGCTTCTTAAAAATAAATTGTAATGATTTTGGATATTAAAAAAAACAATCCCGAACAAAAGGATTGAACGAAAATGGAATTGCAATTTGATAACAAATATTGATAATAGAATTTCTTAGGCATAATTTTCTGACAATAATGACAACAACTTAGCGATGAGCACCCTTAGATAGATAAACATTAAGAGTTTAATTGTGTTTATTTGCTTTTAAATTCTACAAAATGTATTTTATCTATTAATGATCAAAAAATTATAGAAAATAAAACAATCGGCCTATACGTCCAACCATTTTTACCACCGATAGAACATTTACAACTGAACATATCAAAAATTTTCGTGTTATTTATTTTTAAAAAAGACAAAAATTTGAATTTTTTTCTTATGATAAAATTTTGCCTAAGAAACCTTCGAATCAAGAAAATAATTTTTTTTTGTAAATTAAATCTAATTAAACTTTTAATAAGATTCTGTTCTATTTTTAAAGTTCTAAGTACCCACGCGATTCAGGCTGAAAACTATCTGGCCTTGATAGAAACAAAAATCTGTGAAAAAATAACTATGCAAATTTTTCATATATTGTTTTTTTTCTATAACAAGTTAAATAATTGTTTACCTTTGCGGTCGGTATTCGACAAAAAACATCTAACTTAAGTCTAAAGGTGTTTTGGTTAGTCGTCAAGTACGATTAGTAGAAATTTTTTAAAAGAAGATATTTTTGAATTTTGACGATATGATTTAATTTACAATAATATTATAAGCCTTAGGCTAAATGAAAAAGCGAAATGGTGTTAGTTTCAAAATCGAAATTAAAATTTATAAAAAAATTTAGATTAAAAGATAAATCGTTGTATAAAACGAAATGCAAAAACAATGATTTAAAAACGGTTGTGTAATATTTATTAGTACAAAATCCTTTAATAATTAAAAAGTACACCTTTTTATTTATTATTTGATCGAAATTTATCAAGTTTCGTTTTTGAAAAATTTTAACGAATACCTTTTGGTAAAATTACAAATTTTTTTTTGTTAAAAATCTTGTATTAGCTTTCGTTTTTAAGTTGGCTTTGGTTTTGTGTCTCTTGTTCGTTTCATCCTAATATTTCTTTCCTTTGAAAGCCGTGTGTTTTGCTCAAAGATAAATATTTGATAAACTATTTAAGTAGCTCGAATAATATTTTCGAGTTGTGATCATGATCAATTTCAAAAAAGTGAAAAATAAAACTCAAATATTTTCAAATATTTTTTTATAATGTGATAATTTTTTAAATAGTTGAATTACTAATACGGCGTTTTCTCCTCAAGTATTATCATCATCTACCGAAATTTCGTAATAATTGGCTCTTTTAATTGATGTTGAGGCTTGCTTTTCAGGTGAGCTTTAATGCACTTGAGGTTTATTGTTGTTCTAAGAAAAACAATCAAGTCCTTAAAATATTCCTATTTACCAAACAAATAAGCTCACTATGAAGAAAAATTTATCATTCTCAAATCTATTTATTCACCTACTGAATATACTTGCATTTGATAATGATCTCACAAGCATATACTTTTCTCTCCTCTTTTCCGAGCTCCTCTGTTTCTCTACCTTTACTTTCCTTACCAAATGATATACCTTCTATTATTCAATTTTTTTTTTAAATAAATTTAAATTGAACAATTTTTCATAATTTTCCAAGTTGAAGTCCTATTCTAGTTGCCTCTGAATTCTTATTCATAGTCATCATCATCATCAAAACAAAAATGATATGCTTAAGACTCGAATAAAATTGATTAAAATTTAAATATCAAAGTTGTATAATTATAATTTTGCTTTTACTTGTGCATTTCTATCTAAGGTGTATCTAAAATAAATAACAGAGATATATTTGAAAATAAAGAAATTATTCAATCGAGAATTTCTAAAGAATTCTTTAGTTTAAAATTACTTAAATTTTTTCTCTACATTTAATGATATTTTTTGTTTTTTAAACAGCAATCATTTTTTAATATTTTGAATAACAAAAATGAAAATCTTAATTCATTTATTTCTTTAACTCGTATTTTAATTAAATATGTCCTCAAATAATCCAGCTAGATTCTGCTAAAATCTACTGAAAAATTATGTAATTACATGCACAAAAAAGACTTATGCTACCTAATTACTAAGGGAAACCCTTATCATGAGCACAAAAGGTGTATGACTTTATTCAGTTTCAAAGAATCAAAATTATTTAAATTTTGAACAAACATTCATTTGATTTGAACGAGTGCAGATTTTTGAGTCAATTTTTAACTTAAAAATTTTTAATAATTTCTAAAAATAAAATCTTTTTAAGCTACTGAGTCTTACTTTTTTCAAAACTAAAATTACCCAAAAAACAGCCCTCATAAAGTATTTCATTCACTCCAATGGTCATCTTTAAATACAGTTGCATTGATCTAACTTGCTTGGGAAATATTATTTTCATTTTATCACCTGTAAATTGCTAAGCAATAAAAAATATAAAAGGGTTTAAATAAAATATGACAAAAAAAATTAAATCAAAAATTTTAAAGCATTCGTTTTCCAAAAAAAATTAAATTTTTTTGTCGACTGATTCTTCTTGAATAGTTTATGTAAGATTGTGTTTTCTTATCAAAGAATAATTTCGTCAACCTTAAAATAAATTAAAAAAAAATTAAATATTATTTAATAATCAGATTGTTTCGATTCTATGGCATGGAACTACTGCGATAAATAAGCTTAAATAAATATTCTACTATAGAAAAGTTGTTCAAAATGCACAACAAGTTTATTTAGGCCTAACAGAATTTACTCAATTCAAACTTTTTTTTCTAAATTTTGTTATTCTTTGTTAAGAGAGCTTAAGAAGAAGTTTTAAAAAAGATCCTGACACAAATCATACAATCATCATTAAGTTTATATCAATTCATCTTTCTTTTATTCCTTACCTGTAGTCAAAACAAAACTTATTTTTGAAATATATTTTTTTAATGAGAAACGAATGTGATTATTATCGGTATTTTTCAAATCTTTTTTTTGTATTTATAACAAATGATTAAAATATTTACCAACTTTGGTGATGAGGATTGCGATGATTAAGTTTCCAATTTAACAAGACTAGAAAAATATTAAAAAAAAGTTAAATTTCTAATGATCATAGTCATTATTTGAATCGCAATTATGTCACTTGTATTCAAGCTTTGTCGCAAGGCTTCGAAATCATTTATTCCTAAATTCACTAGATATCGAATTACGGTATCCAAACCTAATAAGATTTTTCAAAGCACAATTGCCGTAATTACAAAATTACTCTTGAATCAAAAATACTTATTTTCACTCTTTTGAATTACCAAGTTTGATCTAGAGTCAATGAAATATAATAATCGTATTTAAATACGAATTATGTGACTATGATTAAGTACATGGACAACCGTGACTTATCGCAAATAAATTAAACATACTAAATATTGTGGAAAACATTTTATTCTATCATGACCTGAGAGTTATATAATTAAATTTTGATTTTAACCCATTTTTAGCTCTTGAGTTTAAAAAATAACTAAATTAGCTTAAAAAAGAAAAATAAACCAAATTATTTTCCTAACAAAAATTGTCATTTTTAGCTTATTTATTAAAAAAAAATTTCTAAAAATTTTTTCAAATGGTCTTGTATATATATATTTTTATACTTTTGTTCTCGAGTCTTGAAATTTACAAATAGCGTCATTATCATCAGCGTTTAAGTTTTGATAGTGGAAGCAATTGTTCCTCCTAAACAAATATCATTAATTTTTATCCCAAAAAAAATATGTTCATCAAGTTTTTTTTTTATCAATATGTTCAAATTTTTCTAAAATTTATTCCAATAAGTCTTGAGTCTTCACAATACACAAAAAAGTGTTTCTAAATTTTATCAAATTTGAATAAATATAAAATTTAGACAATATGTCAATATATATATTTTTATTTTATCATATACATCGATTGCAGGCAAACAATGATGGGCCCAACGAAACGACAATAATTGCGCTGTCAGTATTCTTTAAATAAAAATACCTGAAAAAAACATTATTCTTAATCTTTGCAAAGACATACTTATAAAATTTTGATTCTTAAACTATTTATTCTTAATGTTTAGAACACTAAGCCCACTCAAAAATTTATTTACCAAATTATAAATACCTTCAAGGCTCGAAAAAAAATTCGAAAAAAAAAAAAAAAAAAACGTTTAAATCATTATTTTATTTTTTTTCAGATAAAATTAAAACCGATTTTTATTAGTCTAATCATTAGAAATAAAAAAACAATACCAACCTTAAAGAATAATTAAATCTCTCAAACAAAATTTTCTGCTAGCAATTGATTAAAGCTAAAATTTTATTTAATTCTATTCAAAGAAATACCTAATTGTTTAGTTTTTTTTTTTTATTATTATTATATCGATAGATATGACTTAGCTTTGACCAGATACTTGCTTAACCATGTTAGGCATAGATTTGTTTATCTTAATTTCGAATCGTTTATCTTAATTTCGAATCTCAATCTTTATTAAAATATTGGCTTAATTAAATTGAAATACTGTGCATATTTTCAAAAAAAAATATGAATTTTACAATTCTTAAAGTATTAGAGTATTTTAAATCAAGTGATTAATTTTGTCACTGATCATCTCAAAATTGCCTTGTGCGACTATTAAGTACTTGACTGGAGCACAGACAATTTAATGTAAGTGATTCAAAAATCAAGTCAAATTATATTATACTAGTTTAGTGATTTAGTTTGACTACGATCTAGTTAGGTGTTCTGAATAGAAAAAAAATAATTAGAACTATCGGTGAAAAAAATTCAATTGTTTTGAATTTAGAATTTTTATTTTTTGAATGCGAAAAAAATAAAACTTGATATCTTTTGGAGAAAATAAATCTGGATTTGTCAAAATTATTTATCACTATAGGCAAGCAGGGTTCAATTTGAATCAACTGATAAATTAACTTTTTTGAAAATAATGATTTGATTCAGCAGCAAAAAAATCTACCTGCTGTTTGATTTGACTTTTAAAAAATTTAAAGTATACAAAATCTTTGTTATTTTCTTCAAAATTTTTTGATGTGCGTTTTTGATGATAGTTAGCTAATTAGATATCCAGAATAGAATTTTTAAATTTCAAATTTCAAGATTAACCAACTTATTTTATTTTATTTTATAAAGTAATTATTACAAATTAAAAATTAAAATTTGTATAATTTATTTAAAATAATAATTTAAAAAAGTAAACATTGAAATATTTAAATTAAATTTTTTGAATTCTGTAAAAATCAAATTGATATTATGGAATGTAGAAAGCTTGGATGCGGCAAACCTCAACATTGATCTCTTGATAACAAAGCTATTCATCAGCCTAGTATAAAATTATTCAAAAATTTTTTCACCATTAGCCGTTTTTGACATAAGTTTAGTCGTTATTTTTATCTATTTCTTGAAAATTTTTTGATGTACGTAATTAGATAGATTAAGTTTAAAATTATTTATTCTAATATCCAGAATAGGATTAAGCAAGATATATTTTCAAATAAAATTTTTACACAAACTTCAATTTTTTTCTCGAAAAAATATTTACAAAAAAAATTTAATCTACAAAACAATTAATTGTGTTGTCTAACAAAAAAATAATCAAGTATAGTCTTTGGCGCTTGGTTATTTGATTGATTATTTTCTTCGCTAGAATTCAAACATTCAGACATCAGAAGCCTCTTTTTAGTCTTAGGAGTTTTTAAGTGCTCATGTTCACTTTTTTCACCTATGATAGTGGAATTAATGCTTCGTTTTTTGCACGAAACAGGAGTTCGATTTAGATTCATTAGAATGTTTGTTTGGCACATACTTTCTTCGGGTGAGTCCTGGGATTTTCTTCTCGTTTTACATGTTCTTCGTTTGATAATTCTCGGTTTTGCCGCACTCTGAGATTTACACAATGTTGAGAATACACTAGAAAATTTTTTTACTTCCGAGTCCTCCTCACTTTTTGTCTCAGGCGCAACACTTTCTGGCACCAAATTGACAGGCAAATCGGACAATATTGATTTTAATTTTTTAAAAGAATTTTCCCTAGACTCATTCAAATCATTAAAAATCTCACTGCTACAAATCATTGAATTGTTGAGTGACTCCGATGTCCTGCCGGCGGTATTTACTTTATCTATATTTATGCTTTCATATCTTAGACACAATTCTTCTTCAAAATCCATTTCATCAAAGTTGAGTCGATTTAGCAATGCTTTGGGTTTTCTTAGAAAATGTTCTCGCTCAAATTTAATAAATAAGCAGTCGTCAAAAACAGTGGTAAAATGAGGCCTGTATTTATTATAAAGATTTTTATTAAACAATACACCTGAAATATAATTTTCGTCTAGTTTCTCAGGCAGTTCACCAAGGTTGTCTTCTAGATTCATGAATTCGTCAACCATTTCACTTTTTAAGAAATTAAACTCTTTTGACTCTATCAAATCCAGATCGTTTTTCACATTCCATAGCCGAATTGAATTGTCATCTGAACAAGTGACTATTTGGTTTGGATCAAAAGGGTTCCAGTCAACTGTAGTCACTTCATTTGTGTGGCCCTTGAGAGCAATGACCGGCATGTATTTTCTGAAACAAGCCAGAGTACTATTTTGATTTGTGGAATAGATATAAGCATTGAAATCAGACGAGCCAGTCACTATAAAATTATCACATTGACTCAAGCTCGATTTGATAAAATTTGAATTATTCAAATGAAAGTTTTTGTGTACTTGAGGTCTTAGGGCCTGATTTACAACCCTGACATGATTAGGATCATAGGTGAGCATGTTCGATTCATACAAGCAATTGTTCATGCAGTTCGAGTACAAATTAGTCCGGCTGCTATTAAAAGCCAGGCTAGAAAAACCTTTTTTCGATGCTGAATCTGTTTGGTAATCAAATACATAAACTGGATTTGGTTCAGTTAATTTTTTTGACAAATGCGAGTAAATTTTGCGAGTGTCCCAAATTTTTATGAGACCATCTGTCACTCCGGCTGAAATCAGATAATGGTCATTTTGGTACAAAACACACGCTACTGGGGATGATTTTTTGAGTTGATTTTGCACTGAAGGAGAATTGATGTTAGAAGCTTTTGATTTTAGAATGGATCTTTGAGGTGTAGAGTTGGTAGACTGGGTAAAATGAGCCTTGTTTAGAACATTGACTGCTCTGATACAAGTACTATCGGGATCTATGCCTAAATCGGTGACAATTTCCGATGTTGGCTGATATTTATTGCAACGCAGATCAAAAACCAAGACTGATCCATCTCGAGAACCACTGGCTATTATGAAAGGATTATCTGGAATCGATGACACTGACTTGACGCTTTCTGTATGTCCTCGAAGAACAGCTGTTCGCTGCGATGTCTCAACATCGTAAACAGAAACGAACTGGTCACCACCGCCACATGCAAGCTGGTTAGAGGTTAGCCATTCAAGGTCGTAGATGCAACTCTTTTGAGCCGGAATTTCTGGAAAAAATATTAGAAAACTGATCTTTTGTAATTTCAAAATTCAAACCTTTGGTCAATTTTAATTTTGGGTAAGTACGGAATAGTTTAATACACCCGTTTTCATCTGCCACTGTTAAAAAATTGAGAATTTCTATAAAAAAATGGTCAGTACAGTTTTCATTGTTTTTATTTTTGCTTACTACCTTTGTTAAATTTAGCGATATAAGGTACTCTCTGATAAGATAAAAATTCTTAATGAATACAATTTTAGCAATTATTGTTGAAAGGACCTTACGTTGGTATCGATTATCTCGTACTTGTTGTCATTGTTCGAGTAAAAATTTGAATAATTTGAATGAAGATGCTTAAGGACTGTGAAAGGAAGATTTTTCATTTTTCGCAATTTTTCTTTTGAACTTCAAAATTTTTATCAGTTTTCAAGTTTGATGATTTCGAATTTATTATAAGAGATTTAAAATTAGAATAAAACGCAAGCCCTTCAAGTGTAAATTTTGATTAATTTTGTGTCTTGTCAAAAAAAGCTTTATAAATGTGCAGCATTAACTTTTCCTATTTGACATAAATTTCGGTCGCTTTTTAAACTTAAAAGAACAATTTTTAAATAAAATTTAATTTGATAAATCGAAAATCCTTTTTATTTTGAACACAATTTAATATCGTTTTATCATTTTTAAGGTATGTTGTTCAATCTAGTTCAATCTTTTGATTTATAGCAAGCAATTAAAAATTAAAATTTAATTTTAACTGAAAATGATTTTCAGTCCCTAAAATTGAATTTTTTCATAAATTTTTATCTAAAATATTTTGCAAATTAAATTTTGTTTTCATTATGTGACCATGTTAATCAAGAAATTAATGATACAAAAATAGAATTTTTAAAAATTAAAAAAAAAAAAAAATTTTAAATTTATAAATTGTGACCATCAAATCAAAATTTTAAAAATCCGTTCTCTTCTCAGTCTTCTATTTAGGCACCATTTATTCTTCTTTTAATAATTGTTTTTTTAATTAATCATTTGTATTTATTTGAATTTTTTCTTTAATCTTTCAATTTTAAGTATTTTAAACAGATAACTGATAGGAAATAAAAAAAAATCATATTTTAAAACTTCTATTCAAACGTTCGAGATTTTTTTTGCATTAAAATGAACACTTTTTATTAATTTTTTATTTGATAAATCAGTTAAATATTTTTCTTTAAAAGCTTTTAAAAATTTAGAATTAAAATTTTTTTAAATAAATTTACAAATTTGAAAAAAAATTGTTTGGGGCGAATTCGATTTTCAAAGTATTGGCTAAAAAATTAAATTTACAATTAAAATTGAATTTTTCCTTGGGATTAGTTTCCGAACATTTCTTAAATTAAACAGTCAAGGTATTTAATTCAAAACAATTTTAATAAATTCAATACCTTGACTTGCGTACGACATGTACAAAAATCCATCGTTGCTCTTTTTTCTCTCATAAATTTCGGCCATAGTCATTGACATACTAGCAATGCCCTTATCATCAATAAGTAAGTAGAAGGCTTGAGATTGATTCAGCATCATTCGATTTCTAGAATAAAATTAAAATATTTAAAAATTAACTGGGAGCTTTTTGCGACAGCTTTACCTAATGATGGCAACAAATTGAGACATGGAAATTTCTCGAGGAACTAAAAATTTGGTTTTGTCCAAGCAAGGTAAATTTTTCTCCTTATGGTACCGTTCAACAATTACTGGCAGTTTATTTGGAAATTTTCTTCTAATTCCTTGAACTTCTTCGATTCTGGCCGCTTCAAAAAATGTTTTTTAAAAATTAATTTCAAACAATATGTTTATTTAAGAATTTATTGATGCCTTGTAGACTTAGAGCTTTTTGATTTGCAAATCAATCGAACATATGTTGATTAATTTATCTCCATTTAGTAAAATAAATAAATTACCAAGAGATTTTCGTTCTCGAAATGGACGAGTGTCTACGTTGGTTTCTGGCATGATTGGCTCTTTTCTTTGAAATATTTTTTTTCTAAAACATATTTTGAAAAATATTTATTTTTGCCTAATATACATGTTTAAATTACGAAATTTCAGTTGGAAAAATTTTAAATTTTAAACATAAATTTTTGAAATTATCATTAATAAATTTTGTGACGGGCAAAGGCGTCAATTTTCCAAGTTTTAAAATATGCAATTAAATTTCACAGAGTTAATATGCCTCTTTTGTAAAAATTAAGAAAATGCCAATCAACAAATAAATTTTTTTATTTAATAGATAATATACTCATCAAATACTTTTATTTGAATAGAATGTTAAAAATTTTAATTTTAATTCATAATTTCACAAATGAATATCACAAAAGGATCACGTGTTCTTTTTATTTTGAAAAATTTTGTCTTTGTCTAAATACTGGCTGTGAGTATTAAAGAAAAAAAATTTTAATAAATAAAAATTTTAAAATCTTGATTATTTTTTTCCAAAATCCCAAAATTGGTTTTGTAAATTGTATCATCTAGTTACATTCAATTAGTTACCTAATTAACCTTAGTCTAATACCTCTGCAGATTATTTTCAGGGGCTGGATTTAGGCATGTCAGCTAATACAATTCACAGAACCGATTTTGATCTCTTAGAAATACAGCTATTAAATTTTTTACATTTTTTTAAAGTTCTTTGCTTTAAAATTCAATGACCAGATGAGGAGTTTCTCGTTTTCTAATTGCCAAATTCAAATTTAGCCTTAATTATATTTAATTTCAATGGTATAAATTAAAAAACTCAAGTTTAATTAGAAGCATTATTCTCAATTATTTTCTCTAAAAACCCTTCAGTTATAAATTTAGCTCAATTAATTATTGATTAATAATTATTATTTAAACGAAAATTATATAATTTTTTCTCAAAGATATATTTTTAATCAAGCCTTTGATAGATTAGTTAAACAATTTAGTTTGAATTATATAAGTAATGACTCTCTTGACTTATCGGTAATAAATTTTTGCAATTCCTTCTAATTGAAAATCAACTCTTAAATAATCATTAGATATTTTACTCATCTGTTCAATGGATCTTTTAGCGAGTGATATCTAAAGGTTTAAATTAGAGTTTTCTTAAGAAAATTAATCCATTTTAGGATGATAAATAGTTTGTTTGTTTTTTAATTGCGTCGAAATGACGTATTTGCTGCCAGAATTGCTAATTTTTGATTATTGTTTGAAAAAAAATTTGTTCTTTGTACTGAAAATTTTTTCTTGTTACGTTATTTAGCAGACTTTTCAATTTTTCTTCGATTAAATCTGCTATTGATCATGTGATTCCCCAAATCCCACGAGACTGCTAAAGGGAAATTTTTTATGGCATAACTATTAAAATATTTACTCAATGTTCAAACTCGAACTGTTATTTTGAAAAGAAAATAATGGCAAATTTAAAATTTTATTGTTAATTAGTTTTTTTTATTAAACACTGATAAGATTTCACAGTTGTATATTTTGGTAAAGTTTGATTAGTTTTGTTGCTGATTGGAATTTTGAAATTTGATCAGTTGCGATGTATAAAGTCGCTTACATTTGTAAGAATAACATTTATTAATTTTGCCTAGTCAAAATTAAAATTCAACACAATAAACAATATACTTTATTGTTTAAATTTTTTAAATTTAAATTTAAAGTTTCAAAATTTTAAGTAATCTGTGAGCTAAAGAAAAAAAAAGTGAATTAAAAAAAATCATTTGTTGGCATGGTATCAGGCCATTATTAAAAAAATAAATTAGCAATATCGAAATTGAAAAGAGTCTTATTTTTTGCTTATTTTTCTAGCTAATAATTATTGATTCAAAACGTGCTTAATCTAAATTTTTAAAATTTAACTAAACTTAATTATTTTCAGGATTTTCATCATAGAATGTAAATTAGCCAAGAAAATTTTTTCAAGGAAGTTGATTATCATAAGGGTTTTTTTCACAAAATTTCCAAATGTTTATTCTCCAGTACTGTCCTACCTACAGCCAGTTAGTGCAATTTAAAATCGCAGATTAATATTGTATCTTGACAGCATAAATTTCGTACGAGATTGATTGATAAGCTATGAGCAATCAAATATGGCAGTCAGCTAGAAACCCAGATATGTTTTAATCATCTCCTTGGTTCTGAAGCAGATAAACAAATTCTTAAGAATAGATAAATAAACTAATTAATAAGTCTATAAATCAGTTATAAAGGAATTTTATTCCCAAAATACGGATAGTTAATGAAACTTTTTGCATGACGAATTAATTTATTAACAAAGCATTAATAGGTAAATTTTAGGGTTACAAAGCTGAGATATTTTTTATCGATTTTCAAGAAAATGTTGAATAGATATATTTAAAGAGTTTCTTTTAGTTTACAATAAATTTAAACTATTTAACAGATATTATTTTATCAATGAACAAAACTTTTGCTATAATTATTCAACACAGAGGAATTTTTTACAACAAAAAATATTAACGCAGTAGAATAAAATAAATTGTTTTATTAGTCAATCTTTAGAAAAACAGAACTATTTGAAAGAATTTATAAATACAAAAGTTCTTTACAGGAAATAAATTCAGTCTAATTTGTTCAAATAGCTGAAATATTTGAGCTTATCTAAATTCTTGAAGATTGAGAGCTGATAATGAAATGATGAAATTTGGTTTAAGTACGCAGTATCAGTCAAATATTTGCCAAAAATGATTTATTCCATCAATGCTCATTTAAAATTTCATTCAATTTTTTCCTTAGAATTTATTAGAGAGCTGTGTGAGATAAATAAAAAGAATGCTTTTTGATTGAATTTTGACTCTCAGCCTACAACTGAATTCTTTTAATTTATTTTTAAGTGGTGTTATTTTTTCGATCAAAACCAAATAATCGAGAAAACTGATTCAAAACCATTTCGGATGTTTTTTGCTTATTTAAAAGAAATTTTTATATTTTTGTTCCCTTGTATTATGGGAATAAATCAGTTCGAATTATAATCAAAACGATTAATGAACTGTGAATTCAATTTTGACAGAATCATACTTCATGAGTTTTCATTGTTAGCTTTATTTGTTCTAATATTTAAGTTGCTTTAATATTTTTGTTAATTATCATATATTTAAATTTCATTTTGTTCATTTAAAAAGAAAATAATTATTATTTATTAGGAAATTTGGGAGAATTCCTGTTACAGAAATATTTGACTAATTCCTGTGACTAATCAATATTCGATTTACAACGTGGATTTTTTTGCTATATTTTTTGTCAGAAAAATAAAATTTTCAAAAAATCATTCGGAACGATGCGAAGAAAATGAAATTTTATTCTTCTTAAGAACGAATTATATTAGAATTAGGTAATTTAGGTTAAACTTTTGCTGGTCTTTAACAATAATTTAGGTAAAAGGGAATTAAAATTTATTTTTAGAAATTGATTTTGATATGGTTTCTAATTTTTTTTGATTAGAATTATTTATAAAATGTAATTTGAAAATTTTTAAATTTTGATTCATTTAAAATGGTTTATCCTTGTAGTCATTGTGTCAGATATTTAAATCCATTGAGGCAAAAATCTTCATTTGTTATTTTTTTTAATGTGAATTAAATTAAATGCTGTGTTTGACTGATTGAATACAAGCAAATTGATAAATTAAAGCATTTTGAGAAATTTTTTTTTTACGACCATTTTTTCCGGGAAGGAAAAATAGGAAATGAATTAATTTATTGCGGCAATGTATTTGACTAAATATTTGACATTTTTCTTTAAAGTCTTTACGTAAATTTGTATGATAAAAATTTTTTTAGCATTAATGGTGAATATTTTAGTCAATAACAATATCACTAGAGCCGTAAATATTACCTGGCATTCGTATCAAGCTATATTTAGATTTTTTTGTCAAGTGGTTTATTTCTACCAAAGTATATTTTTCTTAAATACTTAAGATTCCATTTATTCATTAACTGAAAAAAAATGTTATTATCTTGGAAACATTCCATTCAACACCTTCAACCAAAAATTACGTCATCATGCTGAAACTAATTTTAATTTTAAATTTTCACATAAAATTTTATCAATTTCTCATTTTAATTTTAATCAGAGAACAAGTGCTAATAATCTTATCAAATAAGCCCCGTTCTGTTAAAAAAGAGTGAAGAATTTATTTAGTAAAACATTCAACACTTTATTTACCACTATACATAATTTTTATTTTTTCAAGCTCTTCAAGTAACAAGCTAAAAAACCCCAGTAGTGGAAATTTAATTAAAGATCGAGTTAATTTTAATGTACAAAGTGCAAAATGCCGAGTTCAATTCATTTCAGACTAATCCGAAAAGTCTTATAAGTATTTATCTTATCTACATGACTTTTAATTGTATTTTTTTTATATGAAATAAAAGTGAAAATAATCATTTTGTTTAACAAACTACATCACTGGTTAATATTTTGCTTTTAATTAACTAACATTCTTTGGAATAAATAAGCATTCAGCAAAATTCCAAATAAAAATATTTGCTAAAAAAAGTAAAGTTTTATTTTAGCTAGATTATTTATTTTTATTAAAATCAAAGATACTGCACTTGTTTACAAATAATCAATTATAAAGAGATGATTTTTTTGTTTTTAATACAAAAAACTTGTTCGTATTTCAATCATTTTCATCATTTTACTTAAAATAAATAAAGTTAGAATTAGTTCTTAGCACAAACTGAGCTTTTTAAAGGTCATATAACTCATACTCGTGAATTGTACGATATGCCATATCTATTTTAATCCTAAACATCATTTAAGCCAACAATCTTGCTTTTAAAATATCATTCCAATTACATAGAAAAATTTTATGTCACTTTTTTTGAACGTCAAAATTAATTAAGGAAATTGTGGGCATATTTATATGATTAAATCGAATTTAACTGATTAATATTTTAATGCATGAATTTTGGATTTAAAAATCGATATTTTTAATTGTTCGAAAATGAGAATTTTTAATTTCTTAAAATGCTGATTTTATTTTTTAGGTCCAACACTTTTGGGATATTAGAACGATTCTTTTTTTTTAAATTAATCTTGAAATGTTTGTTTAGAATCGTTTCAAAACTATGACAAAAAAATCAAAAAGGTAATTTTTTGAAATTTAAATTTTGCTTAATTAAATCACTAAAAATGTTATAAAATAAAATAAACATTGCGGATTAAAGTCGAACCAGTTAAGGATGAAAAAATTTAGGCTCAGTTAATATTTTATTTTCTTATTTACCTTCAATTACTTTTTAAAAAAAAATAGTTTTAGAGCAATTAGAATTTAAAATACTCAGACAGTTGTTAGATCGATTTAATTCTCTATAGTAACCCTTCGGGACCTAATAAACGAACCAATTCAGCTGATCTCGATTTTGATTAAAATGAATTCAATTTTTTCAAACCGGAATGAGAAATAACGCCTCTCAATTGCTTTTTTTTATTTATTATTCGGCTAATTCAGAAATATTGAAAGTTTTTTTTTAATTTTAAAATTTTTTATTGTTTTTTTTGTACAGGTAATCTACCTGCTTTTTTTTGTTGAATTATGGTATATAAAGAAATCCAATATCGATAAAAGCTTTACATTTTGTTTGTCATTTTCAAGTATCTTTTGGGTTTCTGAAAATTTCGCTAAATTTTTCGGTAAACTTATCAGCTTTATACTGATATGCTCTTTATAAATATTATTTGATTTATTCAATATTTATCTTATTAAAAATTTAGTATGCATATAATATCGATACTTTGGTAAGATATTCACTTACGTCATTTGAAATTGATAATCTCTTGTTTAGGTATAAATTTTTCTTAAAATAAAAATTCCAACTTTAGTTAATCCAAGATAAAGTAATCTTTAGTGGAGAAAAAGAGCTTGCCGCTAACGAAAACCGAGACTTTCGATTAGAACATGAGAAAATTTGCTCAACTACCATACTTTATTCTAACAGGTATATAGCTAAAGCCTCGGGAAAAAACAAATAGCTCTAAGTTTAATGAATGTTATTTGTTTGAAAATTTTTTGTTATTAAAAAAATAATAAGTTTGCTACCAAATTGTTTTATGTAATTAGGAAAACTTGAACAAAATAGCCTAAAGTGACTTGTTTGAATTTGAATCAACATTTTTAAATAAATTTACTTTATGGAATAAATCTTATTAGGAGCTTAAGCTCCATGATTTAATTTTTTGGCTTAACCATGTCTAAATAGAACTGGGTTGTTGGTTTTTTTTTCATAAAACTTAATCTTATTTTATTAAGTAATTTAAGTTGGTTTTATTTTTAGGAAAAGTTTGAAGATCTAAAAGCATCTCAAAGGGTCAATTCAACTATTAAGTTAAGAAATGTGTTCGGGTGAATCTTGAGAGAAAATTAAAAATGGAAAATTTAGTATGAATTAAAATTTTAATAATAAAATTATATTTTCAAATTAAATTCATGTTCATAGATTCTAATTTAATGAGAGATAATTTTGAAATTAAACCTTTTTCTTTAAGGTTGACTTGAATTCGCAGCGAACATATTTATGAATTTATTTCGATTGAATAGTAAAAATAAGTGAGCCTAAACATGATCAGAGCATAGCCAGCGTATAAATCAGCTCGCGAAATAACATGTAATCCGATACATTATACTTTGATATTTTATTTGAAATAAAAAGCAGTTAAAATGGTTGATTTAGTTCTAATACGGAAAAGTACAAATGAATAGAGAACAAAAATAACTTTTTTTTTTATGAACATAAAAATTAAATTAAATTTTTCAAGCATTCATTCGAATTTTTATCATTCACCTTTGTTGCATGATCTTGCTTTCAAGTCAAGTTTAGAGAGACTAATTGCTAAAGATAATATTTTTATTTAATTCAAGTGATTATTGTTAGCCCATAAATTTGCTTTATATCTAAACTATTTAGATTTGAAAAATAATTAAATAAATTGTTTGAAAATAAAAAAAATCATTTTTTTTAATTCAAAATTTAGGTTTTGTAAAAATAAAAAAATGAATAAAAATTAAATTCAGCAATTTTTTTTTCTTATTAATAGAATGTATATGTGTGCATATTAGGACCGAGTAATTTAGCGAGAAAAATTCAAAAAATTAATATATATTCTCGTGGTTTTTATATTCATTATCTAATCGTAACTCGATGTAGTTAGACTTGATAAAAAAAAAAAACTTATGTTAAATTAAATTTTAGCGATTCTCAAGTTTTTCATTAACGTCATCGAGCTTAGTATTACAATTCAAATCAAGTATCACATTTTTCATATAATTTAGCAGCCTAGAATTGCGAAATGCCGCAAATTCTTACTTGGTATCCCATTACAGTCTGAATCAGTCAACCAAAAATTTAATTTTTATAAAAATATTTATTTAAAGCAGCATGACAAGTATAAAAATTGTTTTTTTATTTTAGCTTTATCAAGCTGAGAGCAAGGTTCCAGACATGCGGTAATGAGACAATTATGCGACCAGAATTTAAGGACATTTTAAATATTTATTTACATTTAAAAAAAAGAGACTAAAATAAATGTCGTGGATCGATAGATATTTTTAATATCCAACCTTATCAGGTTTAAATTTTATCTTGATTTTTAAATGTTAGAATTATGATTCGAGAGCTCTAAAAAATAATTATTTAAATTACAAGATTTTTTTTAAATATTACTTTGTGCTAAAGCATATTTTATAATTTTTGTATTTTGCAAATATTTGCATTTGTCTATATTTGCCAAAGATTCATTTTCAAAAAGGTACCGCTTACTACTAGGTAAAGGTTTCCTTGATGAAAATCCAAATCCAGGTGTCTGAATGGTACGAGTAGATATCTTGGCGAACTTTAATTACTCACAACTTTCACTTTTTAGCCAAGCTCTGACATAGAACCAATGGCAAATGCAAAATTAGCTCTCTGATTTAAATTAAAGGCGACTCTGCTTGCCTATCCGGTGAAGTCAAGTCGTAAATTAAGCTGATTAGGAATGCATATTTTAATTAAAGTCATAAATCAAATTAAGGTGCACATTTTTGGCCCTGAGGAAGTTCACTTTTTCTAGAAATTAAGCCTAGTATAAATCATTCAATTAACAGGAGTACAAAACAAGAAAAATTATTCTGTACTTACGAAATACCATTTATTAAAATGAATGCAAATTTTTCAGTTCGAACAAAATTTGCATTCGCTAAAATAATCTTTTCTTTAACAAAATTCCAAATCGTTGCAAAATTTAGCTTGTTCAAATCGGAACTGTCTGAATTTCGCACCGAACCAGTCGATAGAAGATTAGCGAACAATGAAAAAAGTTGCTGTATTTCCTTAATACAGTGTTTGCTTTCAATCAACAGAATTTCGTGGGCCTAAGATTAAAATAATGGCACAAATACTGCGCAAATAAAAAATCAAAGCACGTCAGACTTAAGAAAATAATGACGGGTGCAAATTGGATTTATCTGCGAGTGGTAAATTGATTGCTTTGAAATATGCATTTAGGAAAGGTATTTTCAGAAGAGCTTTTTGATCTGATCTTCATTAAGTTGTGTGTTTAATAACAAATTTTGTAATGACGACAATAACTAGATTTTAGCTCATATTGTTGTTTTCTAGTTGTTCCAGATTAAGAAAAAAAATGAGCTTCAGCAAACAAATAATAATAAGATTTCAGGGCCCAAGAAGTTTTTTATTTGTGTTGTAAACTATGTTAAAAATTTAATTGATTTTTATGTTTCCAAAAGTCAGTCAAAATGGTTCTTTGAAAATTTTTTATGATAAATTAATGTAATTTCGAAATGCTACATTGTAGTGCATTATAGAGCCTATGTAATTATCAAAAATTAAAATTTTGGCAAAAATTCCAAAATGTGCACGATTGCATTTTGTGCGCGAAAAAGTGTTCAACACCAAGGCTTCTTTCCAATTAAGGCGGCTTCAATCAGAATGTAATTTATGCAAGAAATCAATACATTTTTTTTGTTGGAATTTTTTTATTAGTTTTAAATGCAAACACGTTTTTGTTATATTAGAAAAATAAATGTCTTTGTTGACTAACGTCATGAAAATCGATAATACTAATAAATGATATAATCTAATTGCTCTAGGAAGTACATTTTTTTCTATCTGTTTTGCACCGAAATTTTTTTCTTAATTTTGCTCAAGTCTGGCTTTTGCCGACCAATTTAGAGCGATGATTGATTATTTTCAGCGCTGCCAAACGAGTGTTTTTTCTTAGGAGTAAAATTAAATTATTTTTCTAATTTCTGGCAAAAGAATATTCATGAGTCATTGTGCGGCCGATAAGACCTCGATTCGTAAAGGTAAATCTTGATTCTATTTTGCTCAACTTACTTGTAGAGTTCACTTGAAATTGAAAGAGCTATCTAGATTTTTATCTTGTTTTTTTTTTTTTTTGAAAAAAAAATATCAATTTTAAAAAAAGTTTTATTTCGAAATAGTATGATCATTTTTAGAAGTAATAAATGGTTGAAGAAGACCAAATATTCGGTTTATAAAATTTGCATTTCTTTATTAAATTTTAGCTAATTTGCCAAGCAATAGACTTTGTAAAAAAACTAGTTTTATTTGGCTAAAAATTTGTTTATGAAGAGTAAAAAAACGAGATCCATTGATTTAAATGTAACTGTGATAATTACAAGTTTAATGAGAATGATGAATCAAAAATTTCTACTTTTAGTCTCTCCGGGCTAAGAGAAATACTTGCAAATTTTGTGTTCTAAATTGTTAAGGGGATTCGTATGAATGTTTTAATTCAACATGTGAAGATATTTTATTTGAATTTTTTGAAATTTTAAAATTTTTTTTAATTTTTTAATTTTTTCAAATTATTGTCTTAGTGTTCGAATTTTCAGAAATAGATTCAACAAAAAAAAAGTGCGATCATGAATCGTGGTACTCGGAGCAAGCCTTGAGGCTCTAACCCAAAGTCTAATCGCTAGGATATTTCTAATTAATTGTTTGAATCGAGTTTCTTTTCAGCTCGATTCGAATATCTTTTATCTTAAATTTAGTCTTGGTTCAAAATTCAAAATTTAACACCTCTAAAAATAATTTTTTTTCTTATTTTTTGATTCTCAAAAAGCAGAAATTATATTAAAAATATAACAAAAAAAAGTTGAAAAAAATTTTGTTTTTTCCTTAAAAATTAAATTCAAAACGAGCAATATTTTCTATCAGTTGAATGAACATGGATCTAATGATTGATTGCATACCGTCATTTGGAGACAAATTGAGCGAAATGCTTGAGGATGACCTGAAAGCGCTGTACACATCGAGCAGCTCATCGCCAAGCTTCGATGATGACCAATTTCCGGGCAGTAACTTTTTCGACGACCTGATGCTGTCCTCCTGCAACCAGTCGAGTCTAAATCTGGACCCGCTCTCGTCCACACTGAACAATCTGGACGATACTTACAACAGCATCATTAACTCGAGCTCGCTGAGCACGTCTCACTGCTCCTACCAATCTTCGCCAGTGTCCTCGGCGAGCATTTCAACAGTTTCGTCATCAGCACCCTCGCCTCTCTCCTTATCGGCATCGTCTTCATCGTTGGCCGCTGCGCTGGCCAACTATCAGACCAGCTCCAACTGCTCCTCCAACCAGTCATCGCCCATTTGTCTTTCTCCGAACCAATTCAATAACTACAGTCTGGACGACTTCACCCTGAACACAAACAGTCCCGGCCGAAATCCCACCCAGTCCAAGTACATACACGACAATTTTTCCTCCAACAATTACAGTCTTTATTCGGTGGTGAACCCTATGGACATAAACCGAAATTATGCGGCGGAAAATAGCGCCAATCAGTCTCAAATGGTGAATGCAAAAGGACTTCAAAATGTCCAACTACCCACTTCTGTGGTAAATGCTAGTCGAGTCGGCCAAGGCTCCAGTAACAAGACAAACTTTGATCTTAATGAAAATCAGCAAAATAAACGCTGTAAATTTTCCCACAATCAATCAACTTTTAGCATGGTCAAGCAAGAGCCCATTAATAGCGATGGTGAATCGAGCCATTCGAACGAAAGCGACTCGAACAGCAATTTCAGCAATTCGAGCATAGCAAACAGCACTTACAAAAATTCGGAATATCAGCCCAAAAAAGTCATTATAGCCACCAAATTTGAGCCTTTGTTTAACATAAATACACCCGGTACACAAGTAGCCAATGCTCAAGCGGGCTCCAATGGATCTATTCTTCTAAACAACTCTCAAATAAGTGTGATCAAAATACCCAAGGAGAATTTGGAGGCAAAAAGTTTACAATTGCCGATCAGTTTGCCAATGGGCGCCAAAACCGACAGCTCGCCCAATACCAAGACCATAATTCAGTACAAACAACTAATCAATGGCAACACCAGTCAGACCATTAAGCAAATTAAAAATAGACAAAATTCGACATCGAGTCAGAACAACGCAAACAGCCAAAATGGCTGTGTTACCCAAGTGGCTATGAGAAGCGATGGAAAAGTATTTTGTTTTTTTTTTATTTGTTTTTTTTTTCTAACTCATAATTTATTACTTAAGGCTTATCCCAAACCTCCGTATTCGTATTCGTGTTTGATTGCCATGGCACTAAGAAACAGTGATTCTGGTACTCTACCAGTTAGTGACATATACGAATTTATTATGTAAGCATTTAATTAATGGTATCTTGGAAGTTAAGCGATAGCAACCACAAACAAAAAAGATTATTTAAAAAATTAGCAAATTTAAAGCACTTTTTTGAACTTGTGTCCAGGATACTAGAGATAAATTTGAATTATTTATTTTTTATTAAAATTTTTTTTACTGATATTAAAGAGAGAACTTTCCGTACTACAAAACAGCTAGAGATGGATGGAAAGTACGGATTGAAATTTTTGGAAAAAAAAATCTAATAATTATTTTCCATTTTTAGAATTCAATCAGACACAATTTGTCATTGAACAAATGCTTCGAGAAAATAGAAAACCCGACAAATGGCTCGAAAAAAGGTTGCCTGTGGGCGTTGAATCCGGAAAAGTGCAAAAAACTCGAGGAAGAGTGCAAACGTTGCCGTCAACGTGATCCTGTCAATATAAGACTGAGCATGTCCCGGCCAGATGATCTGAACAAGATAGAACGTGGCGAGCAGCGTATTAAAAAATACACCTGTCAACGCAAGCTAATCGAAAACCAACAAATGGCCACAGCCTCCAACAACAATACTCAGCAATCACCGACAGTCCAGCAGTCAAACAATCAGTTCTATGATAAAAATTTTATCTTGGATTTAAACACAAACATTAAAGACGAGGTAAATTTTTGTTTCAATAAATATGATCAACAAAAATGTTTAAATTTAATTTATTTTTTTTTGTTGAAAAGGAACTTGAATATATAGGCGCCGATATTAACATTGATCCCTCAATACTGTCCACAGTCAACCAAACAATCCGCTCTAATATTCAATGATTTCACCTTTAGTCTTGAACGAAAATCGTCTATAAAAAAAAATATATATATATTTATATCGGTAGAATAATTTATCAGGTCATTAATATTAACATTAAAGAGAATCAAAAATTTGAGTGTTAAAACAGAGCCGAAGAGTTCGATTTTAAATTTCTTTTTAAAAAATAGTATTTTTCTCTCTTGTTTTAAACAAAAAATACATTTAAACCTGAAGCAATGATAGAAGAAATTTTTCAATATTTTTAAAATTTGTTTTCCGTAGTTTGTTACAGAAATATGGTGCGATACAATTATTTTCCCTTTTCTTTATTTTTTCTTGTGATCTAATATTTTTATGCAATTGGTACCGACTTCGGAGCCCTTATTTAAATGAACATGAGTGCAACCAGAACAATCAACGACAATCTTGAAGCAAATTGCCCAGTTAGAGTTAGTTTTTTTATACGATATATGTCTAAGTGTACACGAACAGCTTCTGTCTGTTTCTTCTTGTTTTCTTCTGTTAACTTTGACCGTGAGTCTTTTGTTATTTCCGGACTAGACCTTTTTATTTTATGAAAATGTTGAACAAAAATAAATAAATAAATTAATGTTATTAGATTAGTTTTACTCATAACTTTACCAATGACCGAACGATTTAGCTTTAAGATAGATGATCATGGTTTAATGTTTTGCAGCATTATTTTTTTAAGTGAAAATTTTTGCTCAGATTTTTGTTTACTCAGCCATGGACCTTAGTTTAGGTGAGACGATTTTTTGAAAATCAAGAATTTTATTTTTATCTTAAATCCAAGTCGTCCAAGGTTATATTTATTACCTTTACCAAGTTCCCAAGATTCGAGCCAGTTATTTTTTAAGAGAATGTGACCCTTAGTATTGTTTCTTTTTATTTTTTTTCAATAGATAATACTACCCTTCCGGTGTTAATCACATGAATTATTTAAAATTCGGTGTTCAAATTTTTGGTTTTGTATGAAATTTCATACTTTAATAATTTTCTCACGGTTCTTTTTGCATTTTTTGTATTCAAACTCATGCAAAAAATGCCTTATGTTAATTTTTTTGTTTTTTAAAAGAGATAACTTCAAGTTCTCTTCAAGCCGGGTGTTTTTTCTTTGCTAGATTTAACTTTTTTTGTTGTATTTTCAACCTTTAGAATTATCTTATTATGATAGGTTTTAACATAAGCTTAACATTTACCAACTGTACTTCAAAATATCAAAAATATTTTAATTTAATTTTATCTTTTTTTTTCTCTTTTTTTCTCTCTCTCTCTCGTTTTATAATTTGTTATTTTTATTTTCTCCTTTATTTACCAACAAAAATGATTATATTTTTTAAATTTTTTTCTGCCAAAAAAAAGTTAAAAATGTAAATAAAAAATAAAATAAAATTTTCAAAATGAATTCAATTTTTGTTTTTGTTCATTAGCCCAAATCAATATAAACGCTTAATTATCTGTTCGACACTTATATAAATTTAATATACTTCAAAAGAAAATTAAATCAAATAATTTATTTTAGGCTAAAACTAGACTTTTTTTAATAATCAAAATTAAACGAAGCTCATCAAATTAGCTGAGTTGTGATAAATTCAGGTTTGGAAATTTATTTTAGTAAAAAATTTTCTTGAATCAAAAATTACATAAACTTAATTTAAAATACTTGATTCGATTTACTGATAAATTTTCTCCCAACAACATGTAGCTTTTATCAACTCAGTAAGAAAAACTAAATAAAAATATTAAAATAAATTAAAAAAGTTGATTAATCAAGTGAAGAAAAATTGAACAACGTGGTTGCTAAATTTTTTTAGTTATTTTTCGTTGATTGATGTGATTTTTGTTTTTTCAGACACCGTCTGTACTTTAGATATAAATTTAACCCAAATTTTAGTACATTATTTTTGAAATTAAATTAAAGAGATAATTTTCTTTAACTTTAAGTCACGCAATAAAAAAAATTCAGTTTTTATTATTTTAAAATTTGAATGAGGGATGCAGAATAAAAAATTATTTTTGTTCACTATTTGATCACGAAATCAAATCAAATAATTATTTTAATAACAAAGCTAAGCACTTTTAAATTTATTTTTAATTCAATAAAAAGAGGTATTGCAGCGTTTTTATTCATTATTTATTAAATTAAAAAAAATTACCATTTTAAAATATTTGCAATAATTTTATGAAAAAGACTTAATCCATGTTTTTAGAATAAAAATCTTGCGATCTATTAAATTGAAAATTGTGTTTCTTGTGCATGGTAAAGATTTTTATTCTTGAATTTTCATTTTGCATAAATAATGGAAAAAAAATTTTATCAAGAACTGAAAAATCTATTAAATATTTCAAAATAAAAAAAATTTAAATTTTAGTTCAAGTTCAAACAAAAAAAGCTGATGTATTACTATTTAAAAATATTTTAGTAAAAATCTAATCAAATAAGCAAATTGATGTTATCAAATCGAAAATATTCATTTAAATTTTTTGTTAAAATTTCAAAAATTTGTCCGAGGATATTGATAAGGATTGTAGTTATAGTACGGAAATAGTTCGCTAGGATTGCTCACTTGCGGCGTGGTTCCTGTGTTGTTTTTGTTAGTTAGTGATTTAAATTTGTCCTTAATTGATGTTAAAATCGTATCTGATTGACCAGGATTGAACTGTCTTTGATAAGCTGGATTAAAATTGGATCCATAATTTGAATAAAAATTGGTGGCTTGTTGAACATTTGGAAAGAAAACAGAATTTTGATGATACACACTCTGATATAAAGAAGAAAAATCTCTTATTTGTTCTGGATTGTTTTGATTTTCCTCAGTATTCTCAAAACCATTCACTTTTTCGCCATCTTTTTTTTGCTCAGAATTTTGCTTACCTTAAAAAGTCCAAAATCTTCTCTTATCTTAAAAGATTAAATAAAATTACTTATCGAAGCATTTTTTAGATATTTGGTTGCTGAGCTTTTAGTAGAAATTGATTTATCAGGTGTTAAAGCTGTTAAAAGTTCTAAAAATCGCTCAGATTCGGCATTGGAAGGAAACTCTTCATCGTCGAATGCATTTATTCTTAAAAGTCGGGCCAACATTAGACCCACCCCCATCAGGTCACCCAAAGTAACTTTTTCAAACATGATGGCAATTATTTTTTTGTTTGAATCATAAGCAAAACAAAGTTCATTCTCACAATTTTTGGACTCAGAGTATTTTTTTGTTATGCAACAAACGAATATCCTAGAATTGGAAATACCGTTTACTATTTCAGTATGAAGATTACCACCAGCCAGTTGATATATATCCATCCAAACATTTAATCCCGACTGAGTAAGCTGACGATGCAGCTCTTTTACTTTGTCCTGAATTGCCCATTGGTATGATAAGAAAATATCAAATTTAGTCATTTTGATAATTTGATAATAAAAAATTTTAATTAGCTTCGTTTATAATGAAACTTGATTATTTTAAATGAATTTTCTGTTTATGCTCTAGTGTTTATCATTTTTTTTTCAATTTAAAAAAAAATTCAAGGAATCACATCAACATTGGAAGCTGGTATTTGATGTGTTTTTCAATAAAAAAATTTATGCTCAGTAAATAATTTGTAAAATATTCCAAAAAAGCATGATGTGTTGGTAGTAAAATATTAAGATAAAAAAGTAATGTTCTTTTTATTATTATTCAATATAGTAATTAATTTCAAATAAGAGACTAAAATATAATTCGTGAGGAGATTTTTTAAGATTTCGATTTTTTGGATTAGTAAAATTTCTGATTATATTTCAAATTTGATTAAAATAATTTAGCTACATAATTTGATTTAATTGCATTGAAGATTTCATATTTTAAAGGCTTACGAAGCTTTAATTTGCATTGTAGAAAAGGATAGTCATCTTTAAAATTGCAGTGTAATGATATTGATCAAGAATTTTGCTTTTTCGATTTTGGTTTGATTAAAATTATCTTGCTTAAATTTATGCTCAGGTTACATTTAAAGCATGGTGGGTTTATCAACTCAAAAAATGATGTATTGAATTTTTTAAATTAAAAAAAAAACTAAATCAGAGAAGTTTTTATTCCTTTTTTTTTATTTAGCTGGAGCTAAATTTCGAATAAACTTTTTAAATAATATCATTGCTGGCAAACCGAAAGATGTATTTTAAACAAATATTTTGAAATTTAAATTCAGTCTTTATTTTAAATTTCCCTTACTAAAATGGTTTAATATTTCTCTTTTGATAATTTTCTTTTGTTGAATCAAAAATTAAGCTTTGAATTTCTAACCCTATGAAATTGAATAGAATATTAAATTTAGAATCTTAATATCAAATAACTGAATTTAAAATAAAATGTAAAATTTATATAAGAACTATTTATTATTATAAATTTAGATTTTACAAACAAAACATCTAGAATTTACATAGAATAAAATTAGAAATCAAATTTATTTACATAAACAAAATATTATCTTTGGGTTCATTTTAAAACTCCTTGAAATAAGATAATTTTTAAGAGTTTGAACAGAAACTGGTTACTTGATTTAAGTACTTATGAATATTAATACTGTTTATTATTTAATTTAGATTTTTAACATGGTTTTAGTTTAAAAATGATTTTTACTGTCAAAATTAATAGCACTTGTAGCCAACTTCATTCTGAGTGACAACACAAACTTCATTTATGTTGCATTCAGAGCCAGAACAAATATTTCTAATGCTTAAATTTTTTTTCTTTAAAGCTGAATTAACTAAATCAATTTTAAATTCATTAACTTTTAAATTTGAAATAATTCCGATAAAGTTTGACTGATGAAAATTTTCTGTTCCAAAACAGAGATTCTTACCAATCTTTTTCACATCGTAATCAGAAAAAATCTTAAAATTTTGGTCATTTAGAACCAACAGAACTTCTTGGTCAAATAATTCAATTTTCAATTGATTCCACTTTTTTAGTTTAACTATCTTCGGAACTTTAACGAGTACATCTAGTGATTTTTTTTGTTTAGATTCATAATAAACAATTCCATTATTTAGACTAACTGTGATGTTCTCGTCCTTTTTAGACAAACTCCATATGACACCTTTAAGAAAAATTAAAATTTTCATATAGTCAGAAATTTTAAAATACCATCTAAACTAAACGGCTTGAATGAAATGCTAAGAGAAAATCTATCCTCTTTTAAATAATTCGAAATGTTGAAAAGCAAAAATGAATTTTCAGTCATTATCGGAATCGGCTCTATTAGTAAATGCTAAATATTAAACCAAAAAAATTGCATCTTTTTTTACCTGATAGAATTAATTCAACTGTATGGACTTTTTTGAGGTCATGAGTTGAGCATTCATAAGACCCATAGTCTGAGAATTGAGTTCTGTTTATGAATAAATGGCTGGAATTTTTCAGATAATGATCTGGTATTTTTTTTCCTGATTTAAACCAAATAATTTGATCCGAATTCAATGGACATTTTAAAGTGACTTGAGAGTTAATTTTTGAAAATTCTCTTAATATTTGATGTTTTGCAGCCATTTCGGGCAATTTTTTCGCCAAGCTTGAAAACTCACTCCAGTAAATTTGATTTTTTTCATTCTTAAATGTAAATTTCGATATTCCAAAATCGTTTTCTGAGCTGCACTCATATTTAGCTACTTCATTTGCATCTAATTCAATGTTGGATTGCTTTAATATTTGCATGGGCATATTCGATAATTTTAACCATTTAGTTGGTAAATTTTGATCTTAAAGGAAAAAAAGAATCAATTTTTTTTAATTTAAATAATATAAAATATTTTGAACTAAAATAACCTCTATCTTTGCATTCAATTGAAGTGGCGTTTGATGTTGAATTTATTTTGTAAGCTAAATTTGGGGTTAATTTTGAATAAATGACTCGGATTTCGTACAAATTTTCAAATTTTGAATTAAGGATAAAGAATTTGATCCAATTTCCATGCTCATAAAAAATGGAATTTTTTATCTGAACATTACATGTATAAATTCCAATATGTGTAGGCTCAAATGAATCGATTATTAAAATTGTTTGGGTTCTATTTAATTCTATTATTTTAATTCCTTGGTCAATTTGATCAGTTTCCTTTTGCCATTGAAGTTTTAAATTAGGTAAAATGCTATCTGTTGAACATTTAAGAATAACTCTTTCACCGAATTTAAAACGACTCGTATTTGGTGATAATAAACTTAGTTTTAAATCCGGCATTTTAAGCTCTCTATGTTCAGAGCTTTTTTTAAGGCGGCTGTTAATATTCCGGTTAAAATTTTCAATAAAACCTTCAAAATTTCCATTGGAATTTTTTCTAAAGCGTATCCCAACTGACAAATTTGATTCATCAATTGTACATTGGTAAAATTTTAAATTTTTAGGTGAAAATTTTTCAAAAATCAATGAACTTTGCCTTGTATGTCTCTTTCCGTGAATCCACCGAGTCTGAACTCCTTAAAAAATATCGTTTTATTAATTTGAATTTTTTTAAATTTTTTAAAATGAGACAATTAATATAGTTTGACATGACAAGCTTTAATCTTTTGATTTTTGTTTTCCTAATTCTAATCAAGTGAAAATTCACTATTTTTCAAATCAAAAAAAATTACTAGAACGAGTCGAGACAATATTTGAAAGACTGCTACTGTGAATCAAAAAAAGAATGAGTCTTAAATTGATTAAAGCCCTTATTATTAGACTTTAAATAATTTTTTTCCACACTTGGAATAAAAAAATTAAAGATATATATTATTTATCATAAAAATTTTTTTTTAATTAATTCATTTCAAATAAAAAAATAGATTAAAATTAATAAGAAAAAGGTAAGTATTTATTAATTACAACAAATTCAAAATTAAATGAGAAAAAAAATAAAATTCAGAAAATTTATTGATACAGTAAAAAATATTTACGCTTTCTAAGCTTAGCTAAATCCCTTATATGTCAAATAAAGATTACAAGCTTTTTTTTTCTAGCTAGTGTTTCAAAAACTTTTTGAGTTAGGAAAACAAGATTATATGACGTTCTACGATGTTTCCTAAAGCCAGATTGCACCTTACAAAATAAACCTTTTTCATCTGGAAATGTGTAAATCTTTTTGGTGATAATGCTTCCTTTGAATTTTTATTTTTTTTTAGTTATTAATCAAATTATAAAAATTTTTGATCAATTATTATAGTAATAAAATGCCTAAATTTCTAAAAAATTTTGATAGTTTACTTTGTTTTTATTACATTTTTAAGTTGACACAATGTTTTTAGTAATTTTTACGTAAAATGACGTGTTTTTTGTAAATCCATATTTAATTTTCTGTAAAAAATGGTAAAAAATAAAAGAAATTAAAAGCAAAAAAGAGAAAAAATTTAAGCTCTAAAAATAAATGGATTTTTCTATATTTTTTGATTTAATCTTTAGCAAATTTTTCAACTGTAATTTTCAAATCTTTATAATTTTTTTTAACATAGTCATTTAAAACAACGGAGAAATTTTCCCTTTTCTTAAACCTAAGTATGACAGAGAAAACAAAGCTTGTTGTACTTTTATAAATTTACAAACTGCAACATTGTGGTAGTCATTTGGGATATCAACTTCTAAATATGTCCAAGGTGTTGTTTCCCAGATGAAAAGTTTTCCTAAAGAGTTGTGGACCAAATTAAACTTTTGAAGATTTCTTGGGCTTGAATTTAATTGCACTTAATTGGATATTTAGAGCAGGAATCAAGAAGTTCTTGTAGATGAGAATCTACTGGGCTTATTATTGACCAGTAGAAGATATACTGAGTATATCATCGTATATCATCTACTATTAAGTAACTAATATAGACAACTCCCGTAGATTTGTCATAGTATTTTTTTAAATATTATCCAAAAGTTAATGTCCATCCTTGATATAAGTTTGAAGAAGAGTCCATCTCTCCAGACTTATCAAATGCTTGTTCTCCGTCTAAAGATGCTATTTTACATCCAGAATTATTTTCCTTATATTTTAGCTTCCTTAAGAAGAAGTTTTTCTTTAAAATCCAACTTGATTACTACTTGTTTTAAGCAAATCTGGACACGAATAAAGTATTAATTTTTCAAACAGTTGAGCTAAATAGTTAGATACCGAGATCGGCCTAATGTTATTAAGGTAACTTTTCTTTTTTGACTGGCCCTTAAGGATTCGTTTAGGACCAGAGTAAACTAAACTAATCTCGACAAGTTTATTCTTAATTTTCTTAAGTTCATGATTGATCCAAGGGTTTTTCACTTTAAAATATTTAAAATGAAGAAGATGCTTACAAAGAAATAATTAAGTTTAACAAACTGTCAAACTGCTAGCACCTTCAAATTGCTGATCTTATATTATTGCTATCTTTATAAAGTTAAAAAAAATTTTTTAATTAATTTTTTAAAATTAATTTAATTATTAGATACTTTTAATTTCCTATTTTTACCATTTTTTATAAATTTTAAAATCGTAAATTTACGTAAAATTATGTAAAAATTACCATAAACATCGTGACTTCTTGGTATGTAAATAAATTTAGTTTTTTTACACATTATGGTCACATAAATTTTAAAACTAGTTTACCTTGTTTTGAAGAACATGCAATTTCAATGCGATCATTTGGATTAATATCTTGAATATTGGTCAAAAAGTCCAAGCGAATAAAATTATTGTTCAAAGAAAAGATAAATGCATGAGGACGAGTCACAATTGAACCTTTATGTTTTTCCACTGAAAATATGATTTTAGCATTTTGATTTTTATAATTTCCGATGCATTCATATAAACCAACATTATGATCGGAAACATTGCTAAAAGAAAGATAGCCACTTTGAATTATATCGTGACTTCCTGGTATGACCCATTTTAAAGACGCACTCTTTAAGTCTTCAAAAAAAATCTTAGAAAAAATTTCAATTAATTTTGTTTTTCTCAATTACTTGCTAAACATTTAAATTTTAAATTATTATTTTTTTCATGTATTTTTTTGATCTTTAAAGATAGCTGATTTCTGTAATTTTTTGATTTATAAAGTGATAAAGCTTGGCCGCTATTTTCAAACGAAAATTCACTGTATCTATCAACAAAACCGTATACAAAATACTCAACTGAATCATTTTGTCTGGTTAAAACGGCGTCCCTTGAACGATAGCCAAATTGATTTGTGGCAATGCATCTATATCTTCCCAAATCTTCACTGTAGATTGGTGACTTGATAATCGAACTATCAGAAGTTATCAATTCACCGAATTCTCCAGTTGGAGTTACTCTATACCATTCAATTTTAGCGTTTTTATCTTTTTTAAATTAAATTTTGTTCAAGTTTTTTATTTTCAATTTTACCTGCTTCACAGAATATCTGAACTCGCTCTCCATTTGCCAACGCTTGTTTATCAGAAAAGCTAATTTTTATGTTTGGAATTTTGCTTTTTTTTGAACTTGAGAGCACTGTTTGCTGAAGATCATCATCCAAAATGGTTTCTTTAATATTCTTGATTCTAATTTTCTTTTTTAATTCATCAAGTTCAAATTTAACACCTAATTCAACTAAAAGGCCATTTTTATTTTTTGTTCGGCACACGTAGCTACCCAAATTTTCTTTGCTGAAATTTTGGAAGCTCAAAATATGAGGTGCCACTTTAAACGACACAGGCTTTTGATCGTTTTTATTTATCCGCCAACTTGGTAAAAAGCTATCATAATCTTAAAATTAAATAGAAATAAATTTTTATTTTATTTTCAGCTTTTATTTTTTATTATGTACATAAATCCAAACATTCTATAGCAAAATTTGATCCCAAAGTTAAGTCCTTCGATCTAAACAGGTATCTAAGACGTTCGTCTAATTCTTCTTCATTAAGTGGCATTTTTTCAAAATTTTCAATCGCATGTTTTATTGAACCATTTTGATCGAAAAACATGATTGATGAATTCGATTGAATTTTTTTATCTTTTAAAACTGAACAAGTATAAATACCCAGGTTTTTTTCATTAAAATTTTTGATTATCAAAGAATTTCGATGAAAAAAGGAATTCTTGGGTAGTTTTCCATCATTTTTCGACCAAAAAAAATTGAATTTTTGAGTCGAGTGATTAGATATTGCTTCACAAATTAATTTAAATGTGCATCCATACTGAACACAATTTTTTTCTATTTCTATATTTATTCTCGGATTGATTTTATCTATATATTCAGAAAATCTTTGTATTAAAATTTTAAATTTTTCTTTTATTCCAAAGTTTTCAGCTTCACATGAAAATATTTCTGAATTTCTAATTGACAATAATGATTTATCTGTTGGTCTCATTTGTCCACTTGATACATCAAATGAAAGAAATGAACCATTTTCTTAAATAAATAGTAATTTTTTTTTAATTTAGTAAATTTTTTTGTTTACTTGATACACAACTTGAATGAAATAAATCTTTTTTGATTGATTTGAAATTGAAAAATTTTAAATAAAGATAGTTGATTTTCCTTTTATCTTTGCATGATTCAGATGACAAATAAACATTAGTGCTCATCAAATCTTGTCCATTGAAAACAGAACAACCATAAAATCCATCATGCTTTTCGGGCTCATAATTTTCAATTATTAATATATTTTTATTTGACTCTGATTTAAGTGTAAAATGATCATCGAAATTATACCATTCTAGATCTACTTCGTCTAGGACTAAAAAATTAAATTATAACAAATGGGTTAAATTTCAAAGCAGGATTGTAACACGATTTAGCAAGAGCAAATTTTAAACTCCAAAAATTAAATACATAAATAGTTATATTTAAAAAAATAATAAATTACAAAATAGAACATGCAAAATCAACAATTATAATACAAATAAATACTAATCGATTGATATTGTATTGAATAGGTTTCTTTCTGTTGAAAATGTTTCATCTAATAAAAAAAATTAAATTTAGAATAAATAAATAATTATTTATTTTTTCAATTTTACTTCTTTATTCCTAATTTTAATAAATTTGTTAGAATAAACTTTTTAAATTGGAAAAAAATTACGAAATAATTCTAATTTTTTAAGTGATATCAATTTTTTTTGAAAGTTGTATAGTAAATTTGCAAAATTACTGTAATTAATTAGCGGTAAAGAAATGTTTTGCTCATTTAAAAAAAAAAGAAGTTCATGAGAAGAATGATAAGTCAGTTACGCAATGCTATTCAGATTTTCAGCCCATATTAACAAAAAGGGGTTAGTTTTATTAGGAGTAGGAAATTTTTCTAATGAATTTAAATTTAAATTATATTACGAATATTTTTTATTTGGAATTTAGTACCATTTTCAAAATGTAATCAAAAGATGTCAAAGAAAAAATAAATTAAATGAAAGACCTGGATTTTTTGGACAGATATTCAAATTATCGTAACTATTAAATAAATTGCAATTGTCTTAATAATTTCTTATTTTATATCTCTGAAAAAAACCGGGACGATTTTACCAAAAATCAATCATTTCATAAATCAATCTTAAAAGAAAAATAATTAATTTACTGAAACAAATATTATCAAAATCACCATAATCTCGACGTTTCCTAATGTTTGAACACTGTTCAGTAAGATCGGTGAGTAAAAAAATCTCTCCTACGTTAAATATTTTCAACGAAAGAAAAAAATAAAATGCAGACTTGAAAGCAAGTACCAGACGCGATTATGTAATTGCTATCTTACTTATTATTTTTTATATTTTACTATATATTAATCTTTTATTTTGAATTTTTAATAGAGCTTCAGCTCGGTACAGAAAAATAAATTAATAAACATTTAAAACAACTTAAATTTGTTCGGGAAAATTAAATCATAGTTTTAGTAATTTACTAAAAAACAAAACAAAAAATGCCAGATATAAAAGACAATTCAATAGAAAAAAAAATTTAACAAATGGATAATTAATCAATTTAACGGATATTTTTTTTGTTAAGTAGAATTTTTGAAGTTTATTTAATATCACTATAGTTTATTTAAATAATCTTATTACGCTAATTTACTGGAACGTCAGTTAACAAAAAAAAAGATTAAAAATAAAAAATTACGCTAATATTCTGAAATTTGCAAATTTACTATAACAGATATATATATTTCATAAAAAATTTTAATGGAAAAATGAAGAAAATAAGTTGAAATAAATAAGTATAAGTAAATAAGTATAAGTACAGAGAATAAGTTAATTGAGTAGGAGAAATTGTTAGAATTATTAAAAAATTATAATAAAATCTGAAAGTAAAAGAAATGAATTTAAAGTTTTTTAGGCTGAAAAAAAATGTTGAATTTGAATTAAGCCTCTGCAAATTTTTTTCAGTTTAAACAGCTTTAACTGTATTAATGGCACTCTGAAAAAAATATTCTGCAAATAGTTCTAGTTACATTACTCATGAATTCTTCCATTTTTTATTAATGCTAAAATTTAAAAGTTTCTCCTTAAATTTAATTTTAAAAAATAACTGATATTTTATTTTTGATGGATATTTTTAATTAAAAGATATGCAATTATAATTCAAAACTCTAAAAAAATGACCTCAACAAATAAAATAAAGCTAAATTAAAACTTACTCATTTTATTTTAAAATAAATTCTTTTTTTTGATTTTATTATTGCTTTATAATTCTTTGGGAGTCTACTTTTTCTAAAATCGGATATTTTTTTATTTCGTTTATGTTTATAAATTTTCCGTAATCGTTTTAAACCATAAAAGGGTCTAAATATAGACAAAGGCTCAATATCGAATTTGTTTTGATCAATTTTTAATTTGATCCTAGCTGTGCCTAGTGTGTTCGAAGACATACAAACAAATTCACCATAATTTTGAGCATTTGAGCCATCAACTCTTAAAACAGGTCCTTTCGCTTTCAAAACTAGTCTCGAATCATTTATTTTTTTGTACCATTCAGTGGGCCAAATTGAATCAGTTGAGCATTCAAAGTCGTAATTTTTGATCTTTATAAAGCCAAAATCGTGACCCAAATGTCCATTTAGTTCATCAATTCCCAAATTTATATTTCTACTTGATTCATCAATCGTCAATAAAACTTGTCCTAATTCGTTTTTCATCAGCTCGAAAGTCTTGCGAACTGTGGAAACTGAGGTACGAACGTAGCAAGTGTATTTACCAATGTGGACTTCATTTAACTTTTCAATTGTTATTTTTGATTGAGTTTTGGTCATTCTTTCCACAGAAGAGTACGGATGAATAATTGAACCATCCATTTTTTTCCAATTAATTTCATAAACTGACAACTCTGGAAAGCTTGTGTCTGGAAAGAAAAAAAATTGAAAATAAAAACCAAAATTACATTAACAACAAAAATTTACCAAATTCGCTAATGTTGCAGATTATCTCAATTTTTTGCCCAAAATTTAAATTCTGAGAACAAATATGTTGGTCTTGGACACATGTTAGACCAACTTCAGGCCCAAGTAGCTTTACTTTTTGAGGAGTTAATCCAAAATCGCTTGGCATCAAGTAGTATGACGCTTGTCCCTTAATTTTATAGTCTAAAACATTTGAATCAATAGACCGAGCTTTGCATACGTAAACACCAAAGTCTTCTTTTTGGAAATTTTTAATCGTCAACAAAGCTGAATTTTCATTTGAACTGGTAATTGTGCGATCAGAGAGCTTATAGCCTCGTTTAGCCCAATACACTTCCGAATCCAAGTCATCAATGGTACATTTTATATTGATAGTGCTGTCGATTTTCATCTCAACAGGATTTGTTACCAAAACGATTTGAATCATGTTGGACAAATCTTTGGCTCTTTTTGGTCCGTTTTCAATGCTTATTTTAATTCGTCGCGATGCTTGTTGGTTCAAAAGTGGATTTGACGCCACACAGCGATATACACCACCATTTTTTTTAGTAAAAGGCTTTAGCTCTAGAATATCATTATCTATTCTTATATTTTCAGCCAAGGTTTCATTAATAGCTAGCCATTTATAACTCGCATTTTCAATATCTAAAATTATCAACTTGTAGAAAAAAAGTAAAATTTTAATTTTAATTTTTACCTGAAATGCATCTTAGAGTAACTTTGCCGTTTTCTACATGATCGACTTCTGGATCAGACAAAACTTGAATCACAATTGTGTGCCTAGCTTTGACAATACTTCTTGTAGTTTCACCAATAGGGTGGTCTACATCCCTATCGAAAACAGTTGTGTCTTCACTAAAAGCTTTTGGCATATAAAACATAGTCGTTGGTCGTATGAGTTCAGTAGCAAAAATTGGAAAAGAAATTTGAACACCTTTTTTGTCTTGTCCAATTTCGTTTTCAATCACACATTCATACAAGCCTTGATTTTCTTGAACCAATTGGTCAAATTTTATGATACCGAAGAGGTCTTTTTGAATCATTTCTCCATTAAAATACCATGTTTTTATATCATTTTGATTGTCTAAAATAAGAAAAAAATCAAGATCATTCCTTATCAGAAATATGTGTCCGATATTATTTTCCTCAACATAATTTTTATTATATTTAAAAAACCTAGAAACTAAAAATGAATGCTCGAGAGCAATCAGAAAAGCTTTCCATGACTTCGAGCTATTTTAAGAAAAAAAAGTAAAAGTATCCTCTGCTACTTAAAAATTGCTATAAAAAGGTGTCATTCGCAATCTCATTAATGAGGGTGAACTACCAAAATTATGGAAGAGAGCAAATGTATCTTCTTTAGATAAAAGTGAATCAAAATCGTACTTTACAAATAATAGGCTTGTATCACTTACTTCAATTGACAAAAAGGTAATGAAAAGAATACTATGGGATGAAATAATGAACTTATTACTAAAAAACAAACTAGCTATTTACTTAACAAATCAGTACAACAAATCTATTTGAATTTATTGATAAAGTAACATATGAAGAATAGTTTTATAGAATCAGAACCCCAAGGTTCCATCCAATCCTATTTATAATTGTTATCAATGATCTACTTATAAGCTTCAAATTTTTCTGTCTTGGCTATGCGGATGGCTTGAAATTAATTGGTGTTTTCGAATTTCCAAACATTGGATCATTAGAACATCAAGAAGGAAAAAGTCGAATACTCATTATCAACACAAAATATCACTCATTTCTTAGAAGAGATAACCGAGGATAAAAATAAATTACAAATGATTTAAAATGCAACATACAGTGTACTTTAACAGCTATGAAAGCTAACCGAAT
This sequence comes from Brachionus manjavacas, assembly GCA_019054805.1. Lineage (NCBI taxonomy): Eukaryota > Metazoa > Rotifera > Eurotatoria > Ploima > Brachionidae > Brachionus > Brachionus manjavacas. The sequence goes on along the minus strand of JAHQIY010000003.1, from coordinate 5,212,043 downwards.
TGCTAAATTGGCTAATTGCTAATCACATAATTTCTATAATTGATTCAATTTCAAAATTTTTAAATTTTTAAAAAAAATTTTCAAATATTAAAATTTCCTATATTAATTAAGATTAATTTTTATTCGTTGAATTTAATGAAAAAAATTTTGTTTCATGTTTTTTTTCATCAAAGTTCATCAAAACTCAGTTTTCTCAAATTTAATTAATTAAAAAGAATTTTATTTTTGAATTTTTTTAAAACTTGAATGAAATGTACCATGTCCATTGACATTTAGAATTTTCATAAAAAATGTTTATCTTTATGTGAGAAAATTGAGTTGAAATACAAAATATATCACAAAGTTATCATAAAACCAAGGTACATTGAATGAATCAAAAAATAACTTTGAACTTTGAAAATTTTTTTTTGAGATCTTAAACTATCAAATAAAAGATTCAATTTAATAGTTACTTGAAACACATTTAATCTCTAGACTTGAACCCAAATTTTCGTTACCAAATTTGAAGATTTCGACTACTTTAGTTTCTTTTATTCTTCCCTCTTGGTTGATATTTATCATTTGAAAATCATAAGTGACCGCAACAGTTGACTTTTTAATAAGACCTGAAGGGCTAGTCACCGAACAAGTGTACAAGTCAGCATCTTTTAGTTCTAATGGCTCGATGTGCAGCACTTTTTCGTATACATTTGCATTAGTGTCTGTGAAATTTCCATGCGCTTTCGACCATTGGATATTTTTATTAAAAGAGTTGGATTCACAAGTAATTCTTAAATATCCGTCACTAAGCCCACCAGAAAAGCTCAAACTAATATTTAATTCTTTTTCTGTGTGGATATCAAACGATTTTAAATAACGAAATTCTGTGCTTGGTGCATTGGACATAATTGGTATTAAATTTTCATCTATTATAAAGTCTATCTTTTTCTGGCCATATTTATCAATGAATAAACAAGAGTATGTTCCGTAGTCTTCGAGACTAAAAGGATCAATAACAAGCATGTCATTTAAAATTTTAAGTTTTCCTGAATTTTCTACTGTATTAATAAGCCATACTTTTTTCTCAAAGTCGCTTTCTAAAAAGAGATTTAAACCAAATAAATTTATAATCAATAATTAATTCTACCTTCTTGAGTACATTTTAGAGTTACTTTTCCACCAATTTTTAACTCGGTCATATTTTTTTTTAGGTGAACTGCTAAATTTCGTGTTATGTTATAAAAATATTCTGATTCTTTGAAATATTCCACTGCATCAAGCTCCAAATTCTTGATTAATTTTATCTTATTAGATTCAGAATAGCACTCGTAATTGTTCAAGTCGTATTTGTTTAGTTTTTTGATGCTTAACCGGTTTCCTCTAATGGAAGAAACTGAAGTTTTAGTTCGATCTATCTTGTTCCAAGTAGTTATAGAATTAAAAGGAAGATCTTGTCAAGTTAAGTTTAAAATTTAGAATTAACAAAAAATTTAATTTTACTTCGACTCTCACAAAAAACCAGAACTTCTCCAAAAGGTCGAACATCGTTTTCAATAAAGTTAAAATATAATTCAGGTTTTTTTTCTTCAGAAATAAAAATCTCAAATTCGATTGCTGATTGAATTGATCCAGAACTAAGGATGCATTGAAACACACCCGAGTCTTTTGCTTGAAGATTCTCCAATTCCAATTTAAAACTATCACTAACTATTTTATCCATTCTGTACCATTTTAAGTCATGCATGAATTTATAATTTCCATTTTCTAATAAAAAAAAAAATTTTTTTTTTCTAGTATTAAATTATTATTGTTCAAAATGTTAGTAAATTACTGTGTAATATTTTTGTGCTTGTTCAACTTTTCTGAGGTTAAATGTTAGTTTGTAAGATTTAAAAGTTACTTACTATTTTTGCTAAAAAAATTTGCAATTAAATTTTAAAAACTAAAAAGATTTGAAAAAATAAAAGCATGCCAAGTTAATTAAATCGTGTTACATTAGTTAGATTAAGTAAGTATTTTTTTACCTGTTTGACATTCGAGCTCGACTCTTCCTCCTTTTCTGATGTCTACTTCGATCGGAACTATTTTTAAAATAGGTATTTGTGAAGAGTAGTCCTCTGTTTTTTTTATTTGGATAGTCTTTTTTATATGCTGATTTACATAAGTAATTACATTGCAAGCATAATATCCTTCGTCTTTCTCAGTGATGTCTCTAATCTCTAAAATTCCCGAATGGGTCCTTACATTGGCCGATGGTTCCGCCCCATCTAATCGTTCCCAGTAGATTTTTCTCACTGGTTTATCTTTTAAAAAAATTAGTTATAAATCAAATTTGGATTTTATTTTCTTTATTGAAAAATCTAGCATTTAAATACGGAACTTGTTTATGAACTTTACAGAAATAAATTAAAAAGTTAAACTTATTTTTAAATTTTAATTGTATTTAAAATTAAGAATTTTTAAAATGAGCATGTTTATTCTCAAAATTACTATAAAGTGGAAGCTAATGGACTGAGAACTTAATATTTTTAAGAAAATTTGTTTTTTTTCTATGTATTTTTTAAAATTCAAAAGCTATGGAAAGCTTTAAATTTTTATTTTTTTAGGTAACTATTTTTGTCAAATAAAAATTAAAAAACAAAGATTTAAAAAAATTTTAACAACTTTTAAATTCTTGATTCGTTTAAAAACTATAAATTTTCAATAAATTCAAGATTCAAAATATATCTTTTAAAATTACTGAGCTGAATGATAGTTACTTTCACCTATGCCTTACTTTCACTTTTTTATTAATATTAGAAATATTTATTTTTAAACCAAATGCCTATTTTACATGTCATATTATTATTCAATAAGGGAACATGTTGAATAGAATATTCATTAAGTGACTATTTTTTAAAGAAGAGTCAATAAAAAGTACATTTATTTAAAGTATGATTCAAAAAATTTTCGTAAAATACTGACAATCAAAAAATATTTTTCGGCATGATAAAATTTTTTTCAAATTGTTCTAAATCTAAATCAGTAATTCTCTAAATGATTTAGTTAATATATTATGCTTTATTCATTCTTTAAAGAATTGTAGAAAAAAATTTAATTTTATTCTCAAAGGCATTATTTTTCGTTATTAAATAAATAATTTTTGGTGGTAAATTTTTTTGAAGAAAGAAAATAAATTAAAAGTAGATAAATAATTTTCAAACGATATTTCTTTTCAAATATAGATAATTGTAGATGGTAAAAGTGTATTATATAATTTCACAATTTAACTTAAAAGGTTCAAAATAAAATTAATCTCTTATTTGAAACTAATCAAGCTTTACATTCTTTATATCCTGTTTAATTCCTTGAATTATACATGGATAAGTGACAATATACTAAATTTAAACTATGAAAAGAAAATATATTTACTTTCATCAGCTAGATCAATGCAAATAAGCGGTCAAGAAAAGAAAAAAATTATAAGACTTTTCGAGAGCAATTTTTTAAAAGTGTAGCTTTTACTCAATAAAATTTTTTCGCTTAAGCTTTTCTCACTAGTCGATAAATACTATGTATGTTTTTTTATAGTTATTTTTTTAATTTTCTACGTTTATAAAACAATTGTTTTCTATTAAAAATGTTTATCTACTTTTGTTTTTTTTTCTTTTGATTATAAAATTTATCGCTTAACAAAAAAATTTTAAATAAAAAAATTTAAATCAAATAAGTAAATTTGAAAAAAATAAAAGAGTTGTTGAGTTTATGTGTTTGAAATAAATTTATCTTTCTTGTTTCACTGTTTATTTAAATCAAAGTTTCCTAAATAAAGACAATGTAAAATTTTTTCCAAATTGCTAATTTTTTTCATAAATAAATTTAAATTTTGACTTATTTTTAAATTTCAAAAAATTTCACATATAAACCAAAACATTGAATTTTTTAAACAAAATTAGCAAAATAATTTGAAAAATTGTCGCAAATTTTACTCCGCCGAAAAATATGTTTTAATTTTTATCCTTGATAAAAGAATAAAATCAATTTCTCACTCTAATTGTTCAACTTAAAAAAAGAAAGTTCAATGGGAGGCTAAATGCCATTATTCCAAAATTATTTTTCAAAAAGATGATAATAATATTTTACAAGGAATTGTTAAATGTGGTAAATAAAAGAGGCATAAGAAATAAAATTTTACATATCATATTATTATTCAATGAAGGGGGTTGTGAAGTTCTTTTCAATTCGATCATTTCAATTCAGAAAAACTTGAATAACTTTTTTACTAAAAGAGATAACTCAGTTCTGTAAAATGCTTAATTATAAGCAAATTTGCTTAATGCAGTAAAATAAGTCTGCAAAATACTATACTATTTTCTGCATTTTGCACCCCATTAAAAAGTATTCCAATCAAGTGTGCAATTACATTGCAGAGTTTTTTCAGACATATATTTTTGGATTAAGTAAAGTTGCTTTACCATTAAGCATTTTACAGAACTAAATTATCTCTTTTAGTAAAAAAGGAATTTATGTTTTTCTGAATTGAAACGATCGAATTGAAATGAACTTCACAACTCCATTCAATGAAGGAACATGTTGAATAGAACATTCATAAGTACATCTAGACATTAAAATTTAGAAGTTCTCACCCGACTGAAAGATCAAAAAAGATTAAAATAATATTTAACAAGAAATTGTCAAATGTGGTACATAAACGAGGCATAATAAAAAAATTCTAATAATTATTTTTGATAATGTTACTAGGAAAACACGATATTCAACATCGGTAAACCTTTGTCAAAAATCTCTGCTAATTAATCAGCAATTTAATGTCTAAATTTATGAATTTAACATTAAGCATAGAAGACTTTAAGCGAAATTTAAATTACTATATTTTGTAATAAAAGACATTTCTAAGTATTAGGAAATAATTTTTATATTTTAAATGAATTCAAAAACTTTTCTTTAATTTTTTAAAAATTGTTATTCTCATTTATTTATTTTTTTTAACATCGCCTTAAAGGCGTTCATTGAAATAAATAATAATAATGATAGCAATAAATATTTTTATACTTCAATTATGTACCAAATTTAATTATTCCTTTTTGAAAAATAAATAGAAAAAAATTGGTATTATTTTATAAAGTTGTTTTATAAGGTAAAGAGTTAGAAAAAGATATTCTTTGCAACTTTTGAAATACATGATTGAATTCTTAACAAACTTGAAGGTCCTTAGATTTACCAACTAAATATTCATTAATTGTGGGACAATTTAAAATTAACTAAAAATAGCAAATGAAATATCAGATTTTTTCTTTTAATTGTATTTAATGTATAAGTAGATTTTAAAGTAAATCTATTTAATTTCTTAATTTTTTTGGTTAAATAAATATTTTGTAAAGTATTTTAAAAATTTTAAGTTCAGTTTCTTATTTTGGATGACAAATTATTAAATTTAGACTTATTCGAATAATTTAGTTTTGGATAAAGTGATTTCATTTTATGTGACATAAAATTTTTTAAGCAAAGCTCTATATTTTTATATCCACCATTTATAGTAACATTTTAAAAAAAATAATTAAGCAAGATTTTACAAACATCAATAATAAAAAAGATAAGCGTTATATTTCTAATACATAAAGGTTATAGGTGACATTTATTTTTGAAAAATTTATTTGAATATTAAAAGCTAATCTAATATAAAAAAATAATTGGAAAAAAAATTCAAACATCAGAATCAAAATAATTGAATGATTAAGTCTAATACAAATTATTGAAAATTTTTAAATTACTGTTTTAAATTTTTAATCACCCTTTTGACTTAAATGCATTAGAGTGATATGTTTGAATTTTTTTTATTCTATGTAAAATTAAAATAATAAAAAAAGTGACAATAGATGTGATTAAAGATTAATAGTAAAAATTTAAAAAAGCAAAAATTAATGTTTATCCTATTTTAATAGTACATCTAGACATTAAAATTTAGCAGTCCTCACCCGGCTGACAATCAGCTGTGACATTTTGTTCGTTCTCGGTCTTGTTTATATCTACATTTACAGTTTCGAAAGTACGTTCCAATAAATCTTTTCCAACTTCTAAATCAATGCTAATCGGACCCAATTCTGAGTCAGCAACAAGCTCACAAGTGAACACATTATTTGAATCTGATCTAAATAATAAAAGAGAATCGCCATCAATACGATAAGAGTAAGGATTCTCTTTCGATCTTGCAATCCATCTATAGGTACTTGCCGAATCTAAATTTGTTTTCAATTTAGAATTCTCAATTAAATTCAATAAATTTTGAATAAATAAATACCTGGTCTACATGTGACTTTGATGGCATCCTCATCCGGATTCTTGGTAAATCTAAAAAATGGATTTGAGCCCAATAAGTAGTCCGTAGATGCAACTAGATGACTCTTCTCATATTCAAGATAATCAGTCCACACACCACAAGTGTACAAACCGTTATCTAACTGATTGTCAAAGCTCGTAATGGACAATCGGTTTTGGTCATTTTGAGCTGAACTGGGGAGACTTGGATATCTAATCCATGAAAATGATTTTGCTGGATAGCCGTTATCGTTCTCCAAGGAACAATTTAATTCGACATAGTTTTTGTCTTCAACAATTCCTCTAACTGATACCTTTACATAAGGATTTCCAGGAGCCTGTTCGCTTTTAGTTTTTTTCTCTTGAATGAAAAATATTTATAATTTTTTTTTTGTTTCATATAAAAGATTATTATCTAAAAATTGACAGATTTATGTTATTTTTTTAAGCTCATTATACTTTTTCATTTTTCTTTGCTAATAAAATGTAAATAATGAAACTTTTTTAATTAAACATACCTAAGCAAACTTAATAACTATTTTGCCAACTTTAAATATTGGATTTAATAAATTAACATGTGAAAAGTTTTATTTTTTCTTTTAACTTTTTTATTTAATTATTAATTTACTTCTAAAAGCCTTCCTGTGTTAAATTTAAAAATTTGATGCAAAGAGAAATTAAATAAAAAAAATTCCAAATAATTAGTAGAATTATTTGCAGAAAAATAAGTAAAAATTTTTCGATAGTTTTTTAAAAATTTAATTCAAACAAATTTCGGATCTAGTTAAACTTGAATGACGATTTTAGAAAATAAGATCTGCTCTGGTCTGTGATCAATAAGTTATAAGTTCACAAAAAATTGAATTCTTGAATTCATCAATGTTCATGCTATTCGGAATATTTAAGTTCACCAATTTAAATCAGTATTCAAAGAATGGAAAAAGCAATTTTGGTCACAAAGCGTTTTAGATTTTCAAACTCGAAGAAAATTTTTCACTCAACAATGAGAATAAGGTTTTTTCTAATCTTGACATATAAAAAAAGAAATTAAACTGAAACTTAGTATACTAGAAAGAACACACACAAAAAAATTTAACTTTGCGGTCTAGTGTAACTAAATATTAAAATTTCTTTTTTCTTATTTTTAATTTTTTAATGAATTAATTAATAAATTTAGAAAGCAACCGTATTATGTTTAAACAAATAATTTTAAAAAAAAATCAACTTATTAATAATTCCATCCTTTTAAAATTAATTACCTGTCCTGAAAGAAAATGTTTGATCCTCATTGTCACCAATGAATGCCATGTCTTGACTTTCACCATATCTGTTTCTGGCATAGCATCTGTATTGGCCAACATTTTCGGACATAAATGGTGACAGAACCAACTCGTGTCTGATCGAATTATCTAATCGCTCAACTTCAGATATTTCATTTGAATTGCTACCATCTTCACGTCTAAAATACACGCTGGCATCGGCATCGTTGATTATGCAAACAAGTCTCAGCTCTTCGCCAACTCGAATCGGAGCTCCATTAGTTTGAGTCTTTATGAATACCAACGGTTTCAATTGTTCCGCTTCATTTTGCTCCGGTTCTTCTCTTTGCTGGTTTGTTTCAGTTTCAGCTCCGACCACATCTAAGTATATGTAGTCTCTCATTAAACCTTGATCACTGTCGACATTGCATAGGTAATAGCCACTATCTGATTGTTTCAAGTCATAAAGACTTAATCTATGAATATTACCAGATTTTTCCAAATAATGTTTTTCAGGCAACTGTTCACCATGTTTCACAATCTCAACTGATTTGGCGCCATGCACCTCACATTCAATAACAGCAGAGTCGCCAGCTATATGAGTCTGCGTTCTATCTCCCAAAATAGCTACTTTAACTTCATTTGTTTGCGGCGGTTGTGTTGTTTGCACCAACTGTGTTGTAGAGCTTGTTGAGACTTCTTCAGTGGGTCCTTTGACATGATAGGTAAATTGACTGCCTTCATCGGCCACACGAGAGAAAACAATGTTGTTCTGGGCTCGTTCTCCATTTCGTCTGACTGCAATGCAAACATAAGTTCCCAAATCCATTGGAACCAAAGCAGGTATTGTCAAGGTATTTGTATTTCCATATCTTTGGGTTCTAGCTCGACTAACACCTTCGCTTTTGGTCCATGAAATTTCCTCAATATCATCTGCTTGAGCCACACATTCAGCAGTAACTTTTATTCCATATCGGAAGCCCAATGTTGGTTGATACGAGTCTTCGGACGTATCTAAAACACGAATAAAGACTGGAAAAGCGCTCGTTGGATCGCTGCTTGACACTTGTAAGTGTGCGGCATCAAAGCTTATTCGACCATAAGTGGCTTGTACAGTGCACAAATACCTACCAGCATCGCTCGGTCTAACATTATAAATAGTAAGAGTGTTGTCGTTTATTAAGTGATACTCTGGCAATTCTTTCTCGTTTCCTTGTCTGCTCCATCTGATTATTGGGTTTTCCAAACTTTGGCCATCATCTGTACTGTAATTGCAGGTAAATTCAACGTTACCACCTTCAGATACAGTCTTTGATTTGGGCCTGATTTGAACTCGCAGTTGAGCTGGCTCGGACTCAATCACATCCACAAAAACTCTGCCTGATGATTCACCGTAGCTACTTAGCACCCTGCAAGTATAGTAGCCCGATAGCGATTTTCTGATATTTTCAATTTGTACATTTCCTTGTTCATCACCTCCAATGTAATTATTTTCTGGACTGAACCATGCAAAGCGTACCGGGTATCGGCTAGAAGTGGAGCATGAAAGTGTGGCACTTTCTCCTTCTTTGAATTCAAGACGTTTGGGCTCAATAATTACATCAGGAGCAGTGTCAATTGGTCGGTAAGTTTCAGTTGTTTGAAATGTGGTGGTTGGTTGAGTTGGTCGAGTTCCTTTTGGCACCACATTAACTCTGGCCACAGCTTCGCCCTCTTCATTTCGAGCTACACATTCGTACTCACCAAATTCTTCGCTACCTGCATTTGTAATTTGCAGCAATGCGGCGTCTTGGATAGCAGCTGCACCTGCCGACAGTGGTCGTCGGTCAGCTCTGCGCCATTCAAGGCTCGGAATCGGAGTTCCGGCCATAATTCTGCACTGAATATAAATAGTTCCTTGATAGTCCAACTCAACTTGGTCTTGCTCGGGATAAAGCTCCACTCGGGGCAATTCTCGTGGCTCTATTTCAACAAGAGCATAATCACGGGCATAGTAATCAGAACCCTCGGCCTCGCATTCATAGTAGCCACGGTCCATTGTGGACGCATTTTTTATTTTAAGAGTATTTCCTTGAACAACGTGTCGTTCAGAATCCAAGCTTTCACCTGTTTTTTTCCATTTAAATGTTGTGTCTCTAGGTCCGCCTGATACCGAACAGTATAACTCTCCATCTCGGCCTTGCTTTATGGTCAGCTCTTTTGGAGACACTTCAACTCGTAATGGCTCAACTGGAACAGTGACCGGCTGCTGAACAGCTTGAACACTTAATACCGAATATCCGATGCCAGTTGCACCGTTGTTCAAATTTTCAACCTGGCAAATATATGTGCCCGAGTCTTGTACTTCTAAGCCATACAATGACAAAACGGGACCATTTGCATAAGAATCGCTTGGCAGTGCACTCTCTTGCCTAGACCAAGTGAATACCAAATCATTTGCAGACAAATCATCGGTCACTGAGCATTCGAGTTGAACTGCTTCGCCACTTGATGGATTCAAGGCTCTTGGTGACACATCTACTGAAAGCTGTCTAGGCGCTTCAGTTTGTCGCTCTAGAACTCGGATGTTAGCCGAGTCTTCAGCATAGCGACCATCTTGACCAATGGCACGGCACGTGAAATAACCATTTAGATCAATGGTTGCATCACGGATGTAAAGAACATTTTCTCGAGCAAAAACGTTCTGTAAATTGTCAATTTTGTCATTATTGAAGAGCCATGACACAGATGGACTTGGATAGCCTGTTACAGTACAAGTTAATTCCAAGCTTTCGCCAGCGAACACTGATTTTTCTCTAGTGTTCAGTTGCGCTGATGGTGGCACGTTTTGGGGTTGATTGCCATTTCGGACAATTAAATTTACCACTGCACTCTGACTACTTCCGTCACTTGAGCTTAGAATACAAGTGTATTGACCAGCGTCCGATGGTTTCACTTTGATTATCTTTAATCTTTCTTGATTGGGCCTTATGTTGCTTGGAAATCGTTCGCGCTGAACTTTATTTCCTCGGATCCATGAAGTAAAAGAAATAACATTACTAAAATAGTCCCGTTGTCCAAGTTGGCATATTAGGTTTGCGTTTTGTCCGGCATCCAGTTCAATTTCCATGTCATGTTTGACAATGATACGAGATGGGTTTGTGGGCCTTGGCGGCAAGTATTCGTCAACAATTAAATTGACTTGAATCTTGGCAGTACCATAGTCATCAATTAGAGTCAAAGTGTAAGTGCCTTGATGCGTTTTGGATGTGGTTGGTATGTATAAAATTTCCCTATCGGCCAATACATCCGATGGTAGGGAGGAACCATCTTTGGTCCATGTAAAGAAAGGCCTTCCTGAAAATTGAACTTTTGGCTCAATTTTTATGTTAGATCCGGCTTGTGTTCGGATTACTGTTTGCGGAATGGTGATCCTTGGACCAGGAGCTTTGAAAAAAAATTATTAATCAGTAAATTAAATTTTTATTTTTTAATAAGCGAAGAGTTTTTCTATGCTAATAAGACAGGTCGTAAAATATTACCAATTATGTGATAAATGTGATTTACGCAATCGTCGTCTGCAAAAATTTCTAATCAATTAATAAGTTTCTGAATTACTTTGTCTTATTTAGGGAAATTAAGCGGTAGATTAAGTTAATGATTAAATTGAAAAGCTTAAATTAAAAATTTAATTCTACTAAATTTATCTTACTCTTAACAGAGAATTAAAAAAAGACTTATTTAAAGACTTAAAATTTGGTTAATTTGGTATATTTTTTAAATGTAATTTTACTAATTTTTAAAGATGAAACAAAAAATTCCAAAAGTTCGCTTGCAGAAACTAAATTTATTCATCAGTAAGAAAAATCAATTTTTTTATAATTATCTTAATTTCCTAAATTATATTTAAAATCCTAGCGAATTCGGATAGAAGATGCTAAAATGCAATCAAAGGTTTTAAATCTAAATTTTTTTTTAGAATTTAAATTTAACTAAAAAGATATGATTTTGTTCTTTTATTTTTATTCAAAGAATTTTTTCTTGCAACACCACAAATGTTTTATTTTTTTAATTAATTACACTCCTATTCATGAAAAAAAAACTAAAATTTATCAATTAAATATTGGCCTCTTAGACGATTTTGAAAACCTAAAAATATTTTTTTTTTTAAATCCTTTAAGATTTATTTTAGTTAAGTATTTGAAAAATTGAAGTATCAAACAAAATATATAGAATTAAAAATGATTTGGTTAAAAAGGAAACATTAATATTTGGAGAAAAATAAGGTTTTTTTATAAGACTCTGAATCTGGACTAAATGTGAAATGGTCCTCTTCTATTTAGTAGATTGTATATATTTGCGGAAAATTAAAGTGAAAATAAATGATTATTTAAAAATTTCTTAATGAAAAAAAAAATTTATCCTTGCATAACTTCATCTACCCTTTTGCAAATTTTTAAATGTAGACTTACTTTCCAAGACTCGCAGAGAAAAATAATCTTGTACAGATCCATAATCATTGCTGGCTTCTATCAAATATTGTCCTTCCATGTCCTTATTAATTTGTCTAATCATGATTGTATTCGTATCCTTGTCGACTTTAATGCTCTCAATTTGTTCGCCTTGGACTGTGGCTGAGTACAATTTGACTTTTATTCGTACAGGCTGAGTTCCAGTAATTGTATAATTGATTGTTAATGACGAGCCCTCATAAGCTTCTATATCTTTTGGATAAATTTGTATAAATGGTGGATAGCCGGTTTTTAGCTCAACGTCAAATCTTTCGACTACTTGTATGCCATTGTCAGCGATACAGTAGTAAGTACCAGCATTTGCTTCTGTGAAATAGTTTACCTCAAATTTAGCCTCGGATTGCTGCTGACCTTCAATTAATGGACTTCTGAATTCATATATATATGGATTCTTTGGCGCTTCAATTCGCACAGATGGTCGTGGGTCTCCGATCGCCGAACATTCCAAACTAAATGGTTCGCCACGGCCTACTTGGATAGACTTTGAGTTTGGACTGTAAATAACAGGCGGTCGGGTGACTGTTTCGCGCGGAATATTGATCACGAGCACTTTTTCCAAGCGACCATTTGGAGTCGTAATGTAACATGTGTAATTACCAGATATCTCAGGACGTGCGTTTTGAATTACCAAATTGTTGTATTCCTGTGAAACACCTGGTGGCAAATAGCCTTCTGGTTCTTTGACCCACCTGACATAGTCGCCAACACCTACCACAGTTACATAAACCACATGATTTTCACCTGGAGTTAAAGTTATTACATTATTTGGCGGAATATTCTCAAAATTAATGGATATCTGATTGTCTTTTTCGCATTGACCCAAGTAATAGCCGGTCCTTGATCTTTTATAGCCTGGAGCACATGACTTAATAATTAAGTTAGAATAAAATTAATTAATAAATAGAGTTGAAATACTTCACAAGATTTTCCAGTGTAGCCAACTGGACAATCACATGTTTCGACAGCAAGGGCCTTTTGACCCGAATGGTATGCTGCTCTTTCGGCATGGTCAAATGACACTTGACTCAAAATTACTGAGTATTGTTTGTCTAAAAAGCTTGCACTGATTGCCATTGAGTCCAAATCGGCCAGTACCATAAGCAATGTTTCTCTGTCGATTCGACTGTTGTCATCTAATTTTCTAAAATCGTCTTCTGTTATCAAAATATTCATATCATAATTCTGATATGGATCCATCAATCTTGGATATTTGTATACAACTATAATACCATTTCCGCCCAATCTGACTTGAAGTCTTTTAGCCATGGTAGCATATGGTCCTTCAAAACGAATTTTGAAACTAAAATTTCCACCATAGGATCCAAGCTTGTTGCCCAAGTATCTTGACGGAGCGAAAAAGTAGAAATCTTCATTCGGATAGTTGTCAAAATCTCTGAACTCCAAAGAGCCGTCACTAGTCAGCAGAGCTGTGGACAAGGATCTATTTAAATTATTTATGGTCCAGTCTTCGTTGTTTTGTTCAAAATTGGAAGTTATTTGATCATAGATTAAATTGCTTGATCGGCAATTTACACGCAAACCATTGCAAAAGCATTGGGCGCATAGACTGTTGCGGTTTTCAACCACTAAGTGGAAAGTGTTTTCTGGACACTGATCACAATAAGTTCCGGTTATATAATTCTAATGAAAATTAATTTAAAACTTTATTTATTTTTTTTATTTTCTATTTCTTACTCGACATTGACATGGTGGGTATAGATTGTATGAGCCATTTGGATCACAGGTACGAGATGCAGATGGAGGTGGAGCTAAAATAGATTGAAGAAATTTGTTAACATTTTTAGATAAATAAACATAAAAAATGGTGTTTAAGAAAATTTTGTAATTTTTGCATTATTGACAAAATCCATGAGTTAAACAAATAATTTAATTTCTAATAAATGCTTTATTTTGCCATACTTTGGTAAATAATGAAATAAAATGTGTTGGACCTTGTTGCATTAACAGTATTGACTACCAGATATGTAATTTTAAATTTCATAACTTTTATTCTCTAAATTTGTGCCGAATTTCACAATTTTTTTCTGATCTTTTTCTTATTTTCTTAATTTCAGTTTTCAATTAACGGGAATTAATTTAATCTTAAACTTAATAATTAAATATTAGAGTTGTTTAAAAGTCAAAAGTAACAAGTGAAGTCAAAGCATTGACTTGTATTTTTAAAATTTTTCCAAAGTCATGACTTTGACTTGTAAAAGACTTGTTCGGATTTTTTATTCCTGTTTTTTGTACAAGTCTGTTTATAAATAAACAAAACAACATAGTCCAAGAGTTTAACTTAAATTTTAAAATAAATATTAAAATTTTTTCGATATAATTGTCAAAAATTTAAATTTATTTTCTAAATATGAGGTTTAATTTTGAATATTAGTAAACTCAAGTTTTGAATCTTTTGACACATTCAAATATTTTTATGCATTCTAAAAGTATTTAGATTTATTTAAAAAACAATTTATTAAATCGTTTTAAAATTTTGTATGTAAATTCGATTTAATTTATAAGACCAATTGGACTTGATAATGATAATATGCCTTAAGACCTCAAAAATCTTTGTTTTTTAAAGTTTTTTTTAAAGTTTCTTAAGTTTTTTGAAAATTGTAAATAAATCTCTCACTCATTATTTCAATAGGTGAATTAATAGTTTAGAGAAAATCGGATAGCAAAAATAAATTAATATATTTTTTTTTAAAAAAATAAAATTTTAGTTTTCAATTCTTACGTGTCGTTTGTTGATCAATTTTTACATAAACGATGGCGTCCGGGATGGCAAAAATTCGACCCTTACTGTTTAGAGCCTCGCATGAATAAGCACCGGCATCTGCGATTCTTGCATCAGTGATTGTAAGAGTGCCAAAACCATTTTCGCTCGAAGAAGTACATCTTGGTTCTTCGCAAATGTGACCCCAATTAAGACGCCAATTGATGTAAGGAGCAGGAAAACCCGAAGCTTCGCAAGTAATTGTGAACGTATGACCCAATATCACAGTCACATTGCGTACTGGACCTCGAATTATTGAAGGTTTTTCTTTGAAAATAAAATTTAGATTTTTTAAAAGTTTGCTTATTTTCATTTTTTAATTACCACATCCAATTTCGTCACTTTGATCCAAACAGTCATATTCACCGTCACAAACGAAACCTTTTAAAACGCACTGCTGTTGATTTCTGCACAAGAACTCGTGAGTTTTGCAAATTTCACCCGGTCTTGGCTCAGCTTAAGTTTAAAAATTATTTTAATTAAAAATTTTCAAACAATTTTAAAACTATAACTAATTTTATTTTATAAATATAATAGAGAAAGAAATATTCCGGTCAAAATTTAACTCTTCTATTTGAGTTCAAAAATGACCAGCTTATGCCTTGAAAAGAAACCATATTTTCATGCTTCAATAAAACATCTAAAGTACTAAAGTGTTGACTGAAATAAGAGTCAACTATTTAATACTAAAATTAGCTCATTAAATCTAAGGATCGTTTGACATCTTACCATTGTAGTATGCTTTTAGTTTTTTGGTAAAAAATGAGAATTTAAATTAAATTGAATTAAATTTTAACTTACGGCATTGATCTTCATCAGAATTATCACCACAGTCGTTTTCACCATCACAGAACCAAATTTTTTGGATGCATTTTTGATTTCTGCACTGTTTTTCATTTGGCTCACATCCTTAAAAACAAATATTAGTAAAATTTTTTTCCTGCTATATACATGTGTGTGAGTATGAATGTGTGAGGAGGTTAGGTCTTAGAACAGTTAGGATCAGATATTCATTCATTTATTAAACTAATAGGTTATTATTTTGGATGATTAACTTACTTCCATCACTAGACCCTATTTTTTTATTTAAAAAAAATTATTTTTAAAATAATTAGAAAAATCAAACTAAGAAATCTACCTCCACAGTTTGATTCATCTGAGCCGTCCGAGCAGTCAGTTCTACCGTCACATAGACCCGATCTTGGAATACATTCACCATTTCTGCAAGTTGCTTGGTCGATGTCACATACTAATTTGATTAAAATAAAAACATAGAGTAAACAGGTTAATTTGTTTTACCTGGTGTCTCATAAATAGGTGGACTTGGTGCTGAAAAAAAATTTGTTAATAAACCAAATAAAATATTTAACTTTTTTACTATTTTCTGCGGCTTCGTGCTTAAGTTCAAATTGTACGGTTTCTTTCTGTCTACCAACCAATACAACACATTCATAGTATCCTGAATCTGCCGGATTTGCACCGTAAATTGTCAATTTGGAAGATTTTCCCAATGGAGCTTGAGACGTTTCGGTTGTGGTGATAACAAATTTTGATCCGGATTGAATTTCTTGTCTTCTAGGTGCATACCATTTGACTTCCAACTCGTTTGCATTAGTCATCGCTTCACAAACTTGCTCTATAGTGTCTTGACTTTTGTAGTTTACAACCGGATTTGATAGATAAGCTCTTATTGCATATTTATCTTTAGAGAAAATTTATAATACAAAAATAGATAAAATATTTTAATACAAAAATAAAAGAATTACATTCATCTTGATTTTGTTGGGTAGTTTGTGCTGGTGTTCGAGTAGTTGCTGGAGTATTTTCTTGTATGATTGTTTTTTCAACAAACAATTCAATAGCATCCCTTCGGCCATCTTCCAACTCACATTCATAGATGCCACTGTCTTTGGGTTTCAAATAATACAAATATAGTTTTCCATTGTATTCTCTGCTATAATCAGTGATATTCTATAAAAAAAAAAGAAAATGTTGGATTTTATTTTGAATATTATATTTGAAAAAAATCTCACATCATCGAGTCGTTTCCATTTGACATTTTGTTCATTAGAAAAGTCACATTCAATCTCTGTATTTGAATCTTCTGGTACATTTTTGTATTTTTTTCGACCATCTGAAGTACTCGATTCTGAGCTTGGTCTTGTCACACTTTGAGCTTCAATAAAAAAATTAATAAATATCTGACTTAAATAACTATTTTATTTTTCTAGTTTACCAATATTAACTGTCAGTGATTTGACTATATAATTGCTTCTATCTGATGGAAAACCATAGCATAAATAAGTGCCCGCATCACTTCGCTTGACATTTTCAATGCGAATTTTGATAAAACCAGAATCGGATTGATTAACTGGTTCTTGGTCTTTATAAACTAGGAGATTAAGATTTTCGTAAGGACCCCTGACTTGGCAAGAAAATTCGAGGATGCCATTTTCCTGAATGATGACCTCTTCAACATCAGGATCAATATCCAAGAGCAAAGAATCAAGAGTGGTGGTTTCAATTTGTTGGGTTGTAGTTTGAATAGGTAGTGGTGTAGATTCAATTGATTGACTCGTAATCTCGACACAATTAGCCTCATCGCTTGAGTCCAAGCAATCAATGTTACCATCACATCTTTGTGATATATTCAGACAAAGTAAATCACATTTAAACTCGTCTGGACCACATTCAATAAATGCCATCGGCTGCAGATTAAAATCAATTGTTTCCGAGTCTCCACTATTCTCATCGTCTTCCAATGTATCCATTTGACCATTTTCATCAATCTCAGTAATTTGGACTGTACTGTCTTCGTTGTTATTTAGATTATCCTCAGCATGTTCAGCTCTTCTCAAATCTTCAACCAAGTCTGTTTCCGTAATTAACTGATCTTCGGTTACTGAGTCCAAATTTTTTGTTTGTTCATCATTCTCTGTAGTGTTCTGTGATGTTCTTTCAGTGACTAAATTTTGGGTCTCATGGTCTGATGCAGGGTCTTTGCTATGCTGAACACCATTTAAATGCTCTTCATAATCATGATCCTGGATATTGGCTTCAGTTAAAAGATCATATTGTTGATTATGGCCTAATTCAGATTCTTTTTCTAAGGCAACTTCGGCAACGCCATCAGACGTAGCATGATCGTCATAGTAATAATCAGAGCTTGGCACTTCATTACCGCTGACGCCATCAGTTATGGAGATGTCTCCGTAATAATCTGCTTGAGCATGTGCAGTCGTTGACAAAACTAGGAGAAATCCTGCTAGCAGGATAATACGTAAATTGAGTAGTATCATCTCAATTGGGTGCAAGAAGAGTAGGCCAGATAATTTTCTTAATATTTTTTTTCTAAATTAACCAAAGTCTGGCAAGTCTAAAAATTAAAATATTTAAAAAAAATATATTCAAAAATAACTAATCCCGAAATAAATAGAAAATATTTATAAATTTAATAAAATTGGTTTAGAAAAAAATATCACGTTTAAAGATCAAGAAAGAAAACAACAATTCTAAATTCCGGTGGCAAATATTAATCTCAAGATGATTCGTGATTTGAATCCATTCGACCAAAGCATGACCATAATCTTGTTGGAAATGAAAAAAAAATCCACTTACAATCTAGTCTTATTTAATAAAATTTTATTTTTGCTACAACTAAACATAACTTGTTTTGCTTTAATTAAAATTCGGGCTCTTAAAACAACACTTTTTATTTGAGATTATTCTGTGATTGTTTTTCTTTAGGATACGAACTACAATTTCAAAAATTAAATTGTTCATTTGATATTATTAGATTGTATGTGATTGAATTTTCTAAGCTTTTAGGTAAGCTCTAATTTATGTGCTTCAAGTTCTAAGGAAATATATCATCTTTACACATTTACAATTTAAATTTTCTAAAAATAAATCTTTAATTAAAAAACATGATTTAAGCTATGCTTTTTATGTCTAGATTTTGATTGAAGGAAGTGAAAATAAATTGATAAAAGACTAATAAAACTCTCATGATAAATGGGACCATTTAGCTTTGTTTGCTTATTTTATTTGAGCATCACTTTATCAACAGTGTTATTTTAACTAAAGTTGTAAATCATGATGTTTACTATCTTAAAAGTAATAGTCAAGTGAAACAAGTAGTACGAGATAATTTAATTATCAATTGCTTTAATGTTCATGAGACCACATTGTTGCCACTATTTGAACAAAAAAGAAAACAAATTTTTAAAAGGTTATATTTTTGATATTTAAAAGTTTGAGTCTGATTGTAAATAGACAAAACCTGGCTTAAAATAAACTATTAAAAAACAAAACCCAGCAACAAAAACTAAAAAGTTGATTTGTTCCATATTTTCTGATAATTAACTTCTTGAATAATGATGGTCAGTTTTAACTTTCTAACATTTTAAGTTCAATTTCAAATATTTATATAACCAGAAATTTATATTTGTTGTTGAAATTCGGTCTTTTAACTAAAAAAATAAAAAACTCAATATTTGTTTATGTTTTTTTTTTTAAATATAGAACTTTTTAAATATCTAACCCATTTACAGATTTTAGCCAAAAACCCTTGAACATAACTATGAACAAGTTATATTTAAATATTATTTCTTGTAATTACTTTATTTAAGCGTTTAACCAAAATGCTACATTGAGTTTAATAGCCTCATTGAAGCACTCGAGTTGCTGACTGACGCCTATTTCCATTAACTTGACTAAAACTTGATACAAAGTTGTATTCCTTGGGGAGCACTGGAGCCGAATTCTTGATCGGTCCGGTCAATTGAAATTCTACTAGAATTACAAGCTATGATAGTTAAATATTGGAGAACAGGTCTTATTTAAATTAAATATTTGGATAAATAATTAAAGAATTTTAGAGACGCTTGTTAACAAGAGAAGCTGAGATTAAATTCTTTTTTTTTCCAAATATCTTGAGAATTTGTTAAAATTGAACTTAATTTGTGGCATCGGCAGGTACCAAATTGCGCAATAGCTCAAGCGATCCGATTCGAATGTGACCTGAAAGCTATTTGCAAAATGTTGAGCTAAATTCAGCTACATTTATGTAACACGATTTAAAAGAAAAAGTTTGTTTAAAGCTTGGTTTTGTATAAAACCCATTAGATTAAGAAAACTGATTGATGATGAATATCTTATAAAGAATAATTTTCTTGAGTTTTTTAATAATATAGTGTATTTATAAGCTTTGAAATTGTTTGATTATCATTTGAGTAACTAAACTAAAAACATATTCTAGAAAAAGACTTTGATTTATGGGCTTTTTTAAATTGTAAAAAGATTTTTTTTAATTTTTATCATAGAAAATTTTCTAAATCCCAACGACATATGCTATTCTTTCTTTTTTGATGTTTTTATCAATAGAAAATTTTCTAAATTTGAAAAATATTTATGTCATTTGAATCATCTATCATTTTACTCCATGACCAACTATTCCAAAAAATAGACCAACTTCAGTTTAGCTAGCGCCAAAAAAAATTTGAAAAGAGAAAAAAAAAATGAAAATTTAATTCTACTCTTGATTAGAAAACTTTGGAACTGAGCGTTAAATTAGCTTTTAATAAACTTCTGTTGGTTAAGAGCCATTTTGAATATTCCAAAATTTTAAAAACCAAAAAAATAGACTCTCAACTTTTCTAAATGGCTTTTATTTAAAGTAGTACCAGCTTTGAATATTTTGAGAATTTAAAAAAAAATATATTAACTAAAAAATTGAAGTTGCCAACAATATTTATATGTTTTTCTCATACTTAATATCTCTGCTATTCTCCGGAATTTCAAAAGCCTTATCTCACATTTGCGTTGCTGTCAGATTAATTAGACTTGGCTCGGCAATTAATCCGATAAATTACATAAATAGTAGATCTACCAAATTTGAATGCTTTCTTTCTCGTAACTATTATCTTATCACTCAAGCTTTTAATTCTAGAAATCCGCGAATTTCAAAGATCAAAAAATTAAAATTATATTCATTAATTTTGTTGTTTGTTAATTTAGAAAAAAATCGAATAAACTTAAAGAGACCTAGATTCTTGATGCTCAGAGTCGTTTGTTCAAACATTCAGCAAGCAATAACAAAATTTAAATGACACCTCGACAAGAGATTAAGTATTTAGTATTTTTAAATCCTCTAATATCCCTATCTATTAAAACCACTAATTAACTTGAAATAAAAGATAACTAATTCTTAACCAATTGAAGAGCTTCGATATTCTTTTTGTGCAAATTTAAATTTAATTATTTCTATTTTTGAACCATGTCACCTGTTTTTGCTTTAAAATTAATTGTGAACGCTGTTCTTCCCTTTTAGAAATCAACCATAAAATTCAAATTCTTCAAATTTATATTTTGAATTTTGTTGCCGTGGCCTTTAAAAAATAATCGCTTTATTCAAAATTATAAAAAGAAAAAAATTCTTAAGAAAAATGAAAATTATTTTTTTTTAAATTAACAGAAAAGGCTCTTATGCAACCAAATTTTGTAAATCATTTCAATTGTATTCCTTACCATTTTTGTTTTCAATTCTAGCCTCCTTAACAAAAGAAAAGTTTAATCTTCTGAACTATTTCCCCTGCTAAATGCTTGCTTTGGACCTGAAGGCAAATAACTCAAGGAGCAAAGCTTATCTTTTATTCAATAAAATTAGCAAATTTAGATTACAAAAATTTATTTTTACTTTTTCAAGAAACAAGGAGCAAAACTAAAATAAAAATGCACATAGCCCAAATAACCTGCCCATTGAAAAATTTATCGATTGAACTTTGAAAGAAAAGATTTAAAAAATTTACCAGCTAACATATGTATTTTAGCTATGGCAGGTTATAGATAGCTTAGCACATGTTTTTTGGGTATGGGCTATCCTAGGAAGTTTAAAATAATAATAGTTTAAATTATATTTTGGAAGTCAATATCAACGAATTACTTATGTATCTAAACTGGAAATTTAAACTTTTTTTTGGCTGAAAAATGGGTTGGTAAATTAAATTTTAATTTAGAAAAATTTGTTTTGAAAAGTTTTTGTTTAAATCGTGAAAAAATTCTTTGATATGAAAAAAACTGCTTTTGATCTTTTTATAAGAAGTTTTAAAGTCAGATTTCAGAAACTTATATTGAAAATATTCACGATCAAATCGATCAATTGAATGAAAAATCAGCATAACAGAAATGCCCAGTTACGTATTAGGCAACCATAATCATATTTTATTAAAGAATTTTAATATGAAAAATAGCTTATCTTCTGGATTAAGAAAAATAGATGATCTTAAGAAAATAAACACATGGAAACTGCTCATATTGGGTATTGCTTTTTTTTTGTAATATCATAAATTTGCTTAGCTTTCCAGTCGTAAAAATACCAGGAAAAGAATAAATATCCATTTCGGAGTAAGTTATTGCCAAATTTTGATATATTCCAAAAAAGTTTGTTCCGCATTAACAATTTTAAAACCCAAATTTTTGATAAAGTATTCTGAGCCTAAAAATCTAAAAATCAATGATGAAAAATAATGAATTTTAAGAAATATAAATAGATTTAAATTTTGTTTATTTTTCAATTTTGCTTTTTAAAAAATAAATAAATTTATCAATTAGACCAAAAATTTGTGTTTTAAACACACAGTCTTAAGCGAAATAATCTCTGTACCGTAATCATTAACTTGATTTGTATTAGGTAAATATTATAAACGGACTTTATAATTGGACTAACCTTAAAGATACAACAAATTTTATATAATAATTGTTTTTAGAATGGTTTAATACCATTTGGTCTCTATGAGTCGAGCAATTAGATAAAGGCTTGCAGGCTTTTATGCCTTAAGAAATACGATTCTATTTTACTCTTATCATTTCTTTCAAATAAAAGCAGATAATAAAAGTAACATTACGAAAACGATTCTAATAATTGTAAAATTAAATCAAAAAATATTTTCTTAAAAATTACTAGGAAAATTTTTTTTTAAATAATCAAAAATTAATTGAATAAGAATGTTTCAAATAAGAATGATTCTTAGCATTTATTCTAAACAATTTTATCAAGTAAAAAGGAGATTTTTTTATTTTGAAAAATTTTCTATTAGATTTTAAATTTATTTTGTAAATTTTAAAAATTATTAAAAATTACTACTTATCTTTTTTTATTTTTCTTGTTTCAAAATTGAAAATATTTGAATTGAATTAAAAATCAACATAACGGAAAATTCATGACGATTTTTTGGCAAGTTACAAAAAGAGTTTTAATTTTTTTGATTGTCAGAATTCACTATTAGCTTTAAGTATTTGATTAGGTTAGATTTATTCTGTTGTTCAAGAGAATGATTTATAAAGACATTTTACATTGCTTGAGTTTCCTTGAGGACTGTTTGAGACAATAACAATAAATAAAAGGAATTTTTTTTACTATGCATTTGGTACAGCACCAAGAATTAATAAAAATTATATATTAGAAAAATTAATTATTTAATATTTCGATTCCTTTTATCTATTGTCTTAAACTCAAGTCTTGATGACGCATTAAATTAAGAATATCAGGGTTCGAAGCGGCCCTAAACCCGTAATAATACAATACTATTAGACCATGCGTTTTTAGTCAAGAGTGTTTTAGCATGGGCGAGATTTTCTTTGGTGCTTGGTCCAACAGCTTGTCTTAATTTGTGGTGCAGCATATTCGAATGAGGCAATACAGTAGTTATAGTTTTAGTAATAATTAAAGTTTTGATTTCAAAATATTTCAAAGATTCTAAAAATCAAATCTATTTTAATATTATGCATTAGTTAATTAATAGGGGAGCTTGATGACTCTTATTTTTTGGAGATAGGTTCAATTTTCAAAGCTTATTTATAATTCCAAAACGAGCTGAAAATGACAACTTTTAATTAAATGTTTATTAATGATTTCTGAATTAAGTGAAAAATTTATTTACGTTTATTTTGCCGAATATTTTAACCCAATACGAAAGAACATTGTCACATTGACATTTATTATAAAAATTAAAAAAATTAAAATTACAAAATTAAATCAGTTTTAAAAATATTCCTAATTTTCCAATAAAATTACACAGTTAGTCATCCGAAGTCATAAATAACTTTTAATAAATTATTTAATACTTAATTTAGATAAAAAAACTCTTGATTTGTTTCCATATAATAAGTTATATTTGATATAACAAATTTAACAGAGAATAAAAGTCCTATTTTGAGACTTCTAAAACTAAATGAAATCAAAGCTTTCACAATTTTGGATTCATACTCTAGAAAATTGATAAACAAGCCCTTTTGTTGTTTTTACTAAAAATCATTGAGCAAGACTTTTCAACCGAAATCTTCATTTTCCACTTGATAAGCCACTGTTCTAATTCAACTAAGTACTTATTCATCTTACTTTCTATGATTCAATTTTTTTATAAATAAAAAATTCACAAGATCGTCTTGTGAATATTCATTATTATTAGTAGTAGTATTTGGATGACTGCGAGTTGGTCGTCAATCCTCTTCTTGAAAGAGTTGACACTTGTGCGTCAATGACTGAATCGGGTAGCTTGTTCCTCATTCGTGCTACCCTGTTGCGAAAAGCGTTACGTCTAGTTAGACAGTCCTTCACTAGCTCTGATTTGATGTGCCCTCGATGCCGGCTTCTGGGCGGTCCAACTTGTAGAGAGGAGTGCCATTCGACAGAGTCCAGTCCTTTCTGAATTTGAATATTTCTATCAAATCACCCCTGGCTCTCCTTTCCTCCAGCGTTGTCAACTTCAGTTTTGGGCACCTGTCTACGAATCTCATGTCGCGGAGTTGAGTTGGGACTTTGGTGGCACGGCGCTGAACTTTTTCCAGTGTGTTTATCTCGCCGAGGCGGTATGGTCTCCATGCTTGGATTGCATACTCAAGATGCGGTCTGACGTACGTAGTGTACATTTGTTTCCATATGTACTCATCCCTCGAAACCAGCGTCTTGCGAAGCACTCCAAGCATGGATTTGGCTTTTGCCGCGGATTTATCCAACTGAATCTTTGTGCCAAAAGTGTCACTCACATAGACTCCCAGGTCATTTTCCGTTTTAGTAACCTCAAGCTCGTGTGGTATACCAGTCGACCTATCTAAGATGTGGTATTTATTCCCCGGGTTATGCTTACCGTTATGCATGACCTTACATTTGCCGAGGTTCAGTTTCATCAGCCATTTGTCGCACCATGCTGCCAAGGCTTTATTAGATTTATTTCTTTTAGGAATATCATTAATAAATATAATAAATAAAAAAGGACTAAATTACGTTAATTCACCAAATTTGACGATAAATTACGTGAAATGACAAATTCTACAAAACGTCATTTGACGTAAAATTTCGAAAATTAACGTTTTATTTGGTCAAACACAAAATTGCCAAAATTTTTGGAAAAAATCGTAACAATCGAATAGCAATATTTTACGTAAATTTTGTTCAAAAAAAAAATCGATTTTAAAAACTTTCAATGAAAAAAAATTAATGACGTTTTGTAGAATTTGTCATTTCACGTAATTTATCGTCAAATTTGGTATATTAACGTAATTTTACGTAAAATATTGTGAATTAATCGTATCTTAGCAGCACTGTAATATGATCATTTATATTTATTTTAAATGTTCTAGAGTTAAGAAACGATTTAATCCAATAAATTAAATAGGCAGGGATTTATCTTTATAAACTTGTAAATTATACCTTCATGCCAAACCTTGTTGAAAGCTTTGGAAATGTCAAAAAATAAGCAACATACTTTTTTTTTTCTTTTAAATGATTCGACGACTTTTTTGATAAGGAAAATTAAATTTTATGCTGTTCTTCGTTGTTTTTTTAAACCAGATTGATCCTGGATTAGCAACGAATTTTTTTCCAAGAAATCATATAATCTTGAAAAAATAATACGGTCAAGCAGTTTACCCAGACAGCTAGTAATACTAATTGGTCGATAATTAGACGGGTCTTGTGTAGGAGAAGATGTCTTAGGTACCGTTGTGATATTGGCACTTTTCCAAACTTTAGGAACTGTACCTTCTTCGAGACTAAGATTGAAAAGATCTATTATCTCTTCTAATAAATTTAAAGATATTTAAATTACCGGATTTTAATGTTTAAATAACCTAAGATCTGGTAATTTGTTTGCGTCTTCAAGACTGAAATTGGTTCCATTAATATTGATTGTCCGATTATAAATATTTTAAGTTTTCCAATTTCAAAATAATAATTAAACTCATTGATTTTATTAACGAGTTTAATTTTAGAAATACAATGTAAGATTACGCCAAAAAAAATAATTTTTTTCAATGAATTCATGTCAAAAATTTATACAAAATAATCAACAATCGTAAAAAAATTTTTTGAATTGTTTATTTTTTGCAATTTTTGCAAGCAACCAAAAAATGATTGCATTAGTGTAAATCAATTAAAAAAGTATTTGATATTTTTAGTATTAAATATTCATTTAAAAAATAAGAAAAAATATTATATTAAAATAAAATATTACATAAAATTCAAAAATTCTTTATTACTATCGCAAAAAACTAAATAATCGTCAGATGAAATAAAGACTTCATCAAATTGAAATGAAAAAGCGCTTGTAACTGAAATATCGTCTTCAAAATTATAATAACTAATTTGTTTTGCTATTCCACTTGTTTTGATAATGTTTTTCTGGTGATCAAAAAGAAAACTAGATGTTTCGCCATTCAGTTCAAGCATTTTTTCACTAACTCCAGTTTGTCTGCACATTCTGATCACCTGAAATCTATTATGCATATAAACATGTTCATTTGAACAACCGAATACTTTCGGAAAACTCAATTCTCTTTGACTGCTTCTATAGATATTGTCATTTTTCTCTAAATAAAACTGGCTGTCTGGATTTATTTGTTGACCAAAGGAATCTGTTTGGTCCAGGTAGTAGTCAAGAATTTCACAAATGTCAGTGCTGCGGTGAGAATACATCAGAAACAGATTTTTCTCGTTCATATATAAAGATTCTATCATAGATGTTTTTTGGGTTTCTCTGACAAAGTTTAGATTCCAATCGAACAAAATCAGATGACTGAACCTTGAAAAAAATGAGTCCTGATTTGGCACATTCCCAGTGGCAGAAATGCAAATGTATTTGCCATAAGAACAGACTATAGGAAAACTGGAGATATTATTTAAGGCATAAACGCGCTTAACTAATTTGCCACTTTGATCAAAGAGATCCATGGTAAGATCTCTCTTTAGGCTGAAATAGATTTTGACAATTTTGTTCCTTGACAGTGGCAAAAGATATTGGCGAATCGATCCCTCTGCCAAATTGTCTTTGCTATTCAGGTCGATTCTGAGAGTTAAATTATTTTTAAAATTATTTGCCAAATTTTTTATCCTGAAATAATTTTTATTCTTAGACCTATTCATTACATGCCCTAATAGACACTTGTCAGTCAAGTCTTCAAAAATCAAAAAGTTTTCCTTCAATGAATACAAACTTGCTTGAAGACGGCTGTGAGAATATACCATTTCAGCAGTTACAATATTCTTATTAGATACTTCCTCGCAACTTGAATTATTTGTTTCTGGTTCTTTGACTGACAGTTGATCAACTTGGGATAAAGACTGATTTCGCAGTCCGTTCACTCTGTCGATTAGTGAGTCTCGTAAATTGTTAAGCTGTAGAATTAGAAGCTCTGTTTTAATATCAATATTATTGATAACTTGGTCATAATGCTTATTTACAGTTAATTCCTCAAGCTTTTGATCAAAGTTTAAGCTACTTGATGAGTCGAAATGGATTGTCATGGTGTCATAGCAATGCATTAAGATTTTGTTGTCAGGAAGCTGACTTGGATCAGTTAAATGAGCTGTTTTCTTACAGATAAGACACTCATAGATTATACCACTAAGAAAAATATTGACCTTTTGAATCAAGCATTGCAAACATACCAGGTCTGAACAAGGGAGCACTTTTGGTTTGTTTTTGTTGCTATTGAATTTGCATCTGCAATTTTGGCATGTGAATAGTTGATTCATTTTGTTTATGATAAAGACCTTTTATTTCAGAATTATCTTTTTAAATACGCTAAATCAGACAAATGGCTGATTATGAAGACAAAAAGTTCTAATCTGATAGACGACTAAGAAATTGTCTGATTGTTCGATTGGCCATCATTTTCATTAATTGCAAAACAAATTAATTTTCAGAATCCACATCTAAAAACCAATATTCGTAGATACTATAGATAAATTTTTTTTTTCAAAATATGATTTCGTATTTTAATTAAAATGGCACAATATTCGAAAATAATTCTAATAATCAAGCACAAAAATTAATTAATGAGATATTTTAGTTGCCAAGCAAGATTTTCTAATAATCATTCAAGTTTTTGTTCCTTAATAAAATAATTTGAAAGCCAAATGGTTTCATTTTTTGTGTTTGAATTACAAACTGTATCCATTGTTGAAATAAGATTGAAAAAGTGCGATGTTTCAAATAATTTTCCAGTTCAAAAAAAAATAATTTTAAGTTAATGTTGCAAGCATTAAAAATTTTGTGTTTTTTTATAAGTTTTGACTTTGGGTTTGTTATATGATGATCCTTAAAGATAATATTTGTAGTTTTTTTTTATTTCTATTCATTTTTTATTTTATCCTATATTATTTAACTTTTTTTTTTGTTTTTTTATATATTTTTATTCTGAAGTAGCAATTGCTCGGCAAAAAATAAAGAAATGAATTTTTTACAAGTAAAAAAAGAATTTTCAATATTTTTGTTCAAATTTCCAAATAAAAATTAAACTCATTCTATTTTACTAACGAGTCTAATTTCAAATATGAAAATGCTAGAAAAAATAACTCAAAATTATTTTTTTTTTGAAACTAAAAAAGATATTGAAACATTGCACTTTTTCAATGTTATTTCAACATTGGATACTGTTGTCGTGTTACTATATTATATAGGCGTAGCTAGGCCCCGGTTATTAGTCCTTTCATATTCATGAGTGTCATGAATCTAGTTGCTAGTTTGTTAGTCTAACTCAACTGATTGATTGCTGGCGCCAAGTTAAGAAATATATAAATATAAGTTAAAATTTAAAAAAAAGTGTTAATAAATACAACAAACAACAAAGAAACCAAAAAAATGGGTTGAAAAAGGCCGGGCCTTAAAGCAATCCTGTGATGGGTGGTGCATAATCCCGTTATGCTGACCAGCTCATACCATCACAAAACTTTAAATTTAGTTAGTTAGTTAGTTAGTTAAAAAATAGTGTTGATTTTGTGTTCTGAATAGAAAAATTTTATATCTTTTATGTAACACTACTCTCACTACTATGTCAAAGAGATCCAGTCAACCCACCCGGCAACAGATACATTTTGTAATTCAAACACAAAAAATTAAACCAAATTTAAGATAAAATATTCTTTGCCTTAAAATTAATGATCAAAATAGTCAATTTTAAGAAATATAAATAGATTTTAATTTCGATTATTTTTCAATTATGTTGTTCAATAAATAAAATGATTTATTTATTTATTATAAACCAAAAATTTGTGTATTGAACAAAAAGAAAGAATTAAATTCTAATGATGATTCAAGATTTTACGAAGCGAAATTAGAAAAAAACTTCCGTTCTTTTTTTCAATTTTATTCCCTTTAAAATGACTTTTTGGGCAAATTGAAGTTTATGATAAAATGTAAATTTCAAATCAAAATTTATTGTTTTAGATTTAAAAAAGTATTTTATCATTATTTTTAATAATAAATTACTTAATTTTATTCAATTTGAATCTTTATGAAAGAAATTATGTGACTTTTAATCTGAAGCAAAAATAAAATCTTTATCAATATTTTAAAATATCATTTAAAGCGTTTGTAATATTTTTTTAAATTAAAATAATAAGGTTTTGCGAAATTCAGTACAAAGTGAAAAAAAAAACAGAAAAAATGTTAAAAAATTGAATAACTTTTTTTCTAAAGGATTAAACTTAGTTCTGTAAATGCAACCTAGTGCAAATATCAAAGGCTGCTAAATTTGCAGAGTTATGCAGAAATTAAATTTCAAAATAATCGAGCGTGGTGCATTTTGCAGAGATTCTGCACACCATTAGCAGACTTTTACATTTGATGCAACTTTGAATGTTGCACCATGCTGCATTTACAGAATTTATTTTAAATTTTTTAATAAAAATTTATTAAATTTTTTTATACTTTGTTCTGTTCTTTTGTACTGCACTTCACAAAACCAAATAATAAATATTTTATAATCAATTTAAAAAAAATAAAAATAAACTAATTTCATGAGGTATAGACAATGAAAATATTTAAAGTAAAAATCCTTTCTGTACCTTTTGTACTTTTTCAAAATATTATTTTATTTGGCCCTGTTACTTTTTGTACTTTTTGTACTTTCTGTTCTTAATGGTAATAAAAAAACCTTTTATTCATCATTATTTTAAATATAAATTTTAAATTTAACTAATATTTTTCTTACCTTCAGCATACCCGAATCCCTAAACCAGGGCTCCGCCCCGGACCCCGTTTAAGTTTTAATAAAATAAAAAAAGGAACAAAAAGGACAAATAGTACAAAAAGGAACAGGGGCAAATAAAATAATATTTTGAAAAAGTACAAAAAGTACAGAAAAGAAAATGATTTTTTAAAAGTTTGATCTCATTGTCTATCCATGAATTTCATCATTATTTAGATTTAAATCAATTTAGTTTTGATCATGTGAACATGATTACAAGCTTCAAGCAGTTGGATAAATAATTGGACAAATATTTGAATAAAAAACGAAAATTTAAATTTAGATAATTTTTAAATGTTTTTAAGAAAATGTTAAATTTTAACAGGAGCTTTTTGTCTTAAAGTCAATTAATCCCTAGTCAAATATTTTATTTCATATACCAATTTGTTTTTTTAACATTAATGAATAATAAATTATTAGTCAAAAATGAGTTGGTACAATGATCCAAAATACAATTTTTTTTGGCAAAATTATACCGATGTTACGAAAAACGGTAAAAATTTAGCATCAATAAAAAAAAATTAACCTTTAAATTAAGATCCTAAAACGGAGGTGTTTATGAAGCATTACAATAAAGTATTTGAAGCTAGTAAGAAAGCTCACTTGGAAACGATGAATCTTTTGAGCAGCACTAATTGGAATCATGATTCTGAATGCTTTCATGCGCTATCAGAAGCAAAGGAAAATTTAGAATTCGAAATAGACTCAGAGGTGTTGAAATTTTATGAAGAAAGCCTTAAATTCAAACTTGAACAAAGTAAATTTACTCAATCCAAAATTTAAATCTAAATTAAATTATCAAAGAAAAAGAAAAAAAACAAAAATATAAACCAAATGAGTCAAAGCATATGTCAGGTGAACAATGTAAATTTAAATTTATTTAAATATGATAAGTTTGTTTGAAATTTCAAAATCTTAAGTGAATTTATTTACTCAATCAAGTTCTTCAAATGCTCCATTGGAACGAGCTGGTCTAGAAAGAGAAGAAGAGCTAAGGCTAATGTATGGAGAAAAAGCCAAAGAGATCCAGTATCTTGAGACAAATTTACAAATGATTCATGATAAAAATTACGATCTATACCAACCTAAATTTTGGCCAAGCTTCCCACTGCGAATAAAATTTAATTAGATAAAAACAACTTTGATTCAACTAAACAAAAAAAAATCCAAACACTAAAATAAAACTTCAAACAACTAAAATAAAAAAAATCGCTACAGTAAATCTTCGAGGGAATCCTTAAATAATGAATATGATATTAACAAATATTAAAAATTGAAATGTTTAGAATCATTCAAAGTTAATTAAATCAATATTTAAGATTAGTCATTCATTTAAGTTGGGAATAATTTTACTCTGAGAAAAAGAGCCTTTAAACTTTAATTTTTCAAATAAATTAAATTTAATAGAATTATGTTATTAGACTTTTATACAACTAAACAAGAAAAATCCACATCTAAAATTAAAAAAAAAAGTTAAAATAAAAATCTTGGTTTGTTAATCATTATTTGTATTGAATCTTTATACAATTGATTTTTAGCCACGCACTAAAAAGCTGCATAATCATCATCGTTGAGAATATTTTATATATTTTAAGAGGACGAGCAAAAATTAAATACAGAGATCTCAACATAAATCTTACAATCATAACGAGCGAATGATTTTATGATGTGACCTTAGATTTGATTTGCTTTGATTGTAGCCTCTATCACTTGATTTTTCCATTTCAGACTTGTACTGAAAATAACTCCAAGATCTCTTTCGGTTTCTGACTCTGATAACTGCTTACCATTGATAACATTGTTTTAATGACCATAATCCATGACCACAAATTTTGATGTGTTGAAAAGAAGAAGCCAATCTTGGACCAGTCACTGAACCTTGTGGTACACCGCTAAATATGTCAACCCAATCCGACAAAATTTCACCTTGAAAAACTCGTTGTCTTCAATTTTTCAAGAAAGCTTTGATCCATTAAAGTGTCAGATCATCAAAGCCATTTGCTTTGTTATTTAACTGTTAGTTGTCTGTGTGGAACAGTACGTAGTGATGTATATCATTTGTTTTATAAAAATTCATCAATGATTTATTTATAAATCATTCAACTCGATGGTTTGATTCACATTTCTTAATTTAAGTTTAAAGTTTATAAAAGAATTTTTAAAATTTTTTTTGTTGAAACATCGCATTTTTGCAATGTTATTTCAACAGTGGATACATTTTGAAATTCAAAGTCAAAGAATTAAATCTTTTCTTTTTAGTTATTTTGTTTTTTTGTCCCATTATTATGATTGCCAAAAAAATTTTTAAAAACTTTTTTAAATGGT
The DNA here is from genome assembly GCA_019054805.1 of Brachionus manjavacas. Lineage (NCBI taxonomy): Eukaryota > Metazoa > Rotifera > Eurotatoria > Ploima > Brachionidae > Brachionus > Brachionus manjavacas. The sequence goes on along the minus strand of JAHQIY010000003.1, from coordinate 5,179,353 downwards.
TTGTTTAATAAATAGAAAATAAAAATCGAATATGAACAAGATGCGATGTAGAAAAGATTGCCAAAATCTAAAAAATTATCACATATTTTTTCTGATTTTTGACAAAAATTAAATCCTAAAGCCAAATAAAACATAAATAAAATAAATGATAATTCAAATAAGCGAAACAAGCAAAGAATGAAATTATTGAGCCAAATTTTTATTGTCATTTTGACAATTTTGTCTTGAATTGATCTAAGATGGCCAATTTTCGCTTCTTGACTTGAGGACTGAGTCCAAAATTTCTTACTAATTTTCAATTGCTCTTTAAATTTAAATAATAAGTAAACATCTGATATTAACAAAATTGTCCACAAAATTATACCATTGAATAAAATATTTATCACAAAAAGGAAAAAAAATCTATTTTTCAGTAGCTTTTTTACTTCTTTGCCATAAAAATCAATTAGTACTTCGACATCTTCTGTTATGAACCAATTTCTCATTGGGAATCCATAGTAATCAGGATCAAAATCACCATCTGTGTATTTGAATATCGATGAGGTAAGCTTATCAATGTTAGATCCGATTAAAACTATAAAAAAAAACAAAAAAAAGACAATTTTTGTGAATTTATTTTTTGAATTAACTAAATTTTTTATCGATTTGAAAAATTTTGATTTCTCATCAATCATGAAGCAACGAAATACAGAAATCCAAATATTTAAAATGTTAGACAAGGTTTTTAGAATACCACATAGAAAATCAACCAAATAAATTTCATAATACTGTACTATAACATTTCCATAAAGACGTGAACAAAATATTCCATTGATCACTGTACATGAATTCATGATGTGAAAAGACAAAATTAAGCAATAGAATAAATTTACAATTGAACACAATGTCATGAAATTGTATAATGTAAACGTTATCTTTTTTTTTTCTTTTAATTCAATTTTTTTGCATTTATTTATTATAAAAATGTTCAAAAGATTAGTGATTATTCCAGTCAATGAGAATATAAAGTGCCCAATTGAACTAGCGTAGCTTAAAATAGCTCCTATGATAAAATAATTCAATTTAAACTTTAAATTCGGATTAACTTCAGATTTAATTGAATTCATTTGTAAATTTTTGCAATCATCTTCCAATCTTATAAAATCACATGAACCATTTATTTGCTTGGATTCACATTTCTTAAGCCATATTAACAAACAATTGCAAGAAACTTCATCAATGTCCAAAAATATTTCCAAAGTTATAAATTCATATTCTTGGAACCTATAAAATAAACAAAAATCTTGATCTGGAAACAAATAGCTATCGATGACTCCAATATTAATATAAACCAGTTTATTTAAATTTTTATTCCATATACGAAAACAATCATGGTTTTCATACAAATATTTATTCAATTCGTAAATATTAAAACTGATGGCAATCAAATTTTTGAATTTTAGTAAATTTTGCCAGTCAACATTTTTTACGTGTCCATTAATTGTTAAATAATTGAGACCACCCAAGACCTTTGAATCCATAACATCCTTTGCCACACTTATTTCGTGACCACTTAGTACTAATTCTTTTATTTTTGTTTCAAATGAGATATTTAAATTTACGATTTTAATGCTATTTTTAAAGATGTAGGTATCAGAAATTGAATTAAAAAATATTTGATTGATGCTGCTATTGTAAAATATCAAAGGACAAATTGGTGTTTTGTATTTTATACTTTTGAAAATTACTGCATAACAATTCTTTATAAAGCTATACTGGTTTGCTTCTAAATAGTTACATTCGAAAATAAGATTGAGTTTGGAATAAACAAAATTGACAACAACTTGACCCAATAAATTGTCAAATATTGATAGATTCCTTTGAATAATACCAATTTTGCTGAACACAATAATTGGAGAATCTATGTTAGTTACATCGAAAGTTCCTCCTGTTTTAAACTGCAGTTCGTCTGTTAAATCAATTTGTTTATTGGGTTCAAATTTAATTTCAAATTCAGTCAAAATCTCATCACTTTGAATACAATCAAAATTTATTTCAGAAAAATGGTTGAAATTTTTAATTGACAATTTTAAATATTCTTTATTAAAATCTTTGATAAAATCAAATTTGGAAACTTGTTCGGTGCAATTAGACCAATTACGAATACTTAGAGTCAGTATTTGGCTCAATAAAGAAATAGTCACAATTATGTTCAGCATCAATTTTTTATTTACAATATCTAAGGAGAAAGGTGATTACAAACAAATTAAAAATCTTGTGTAAAAAAATTTTCAAACATTTTATTTGAATTATTTTTTTTAGAAATAAAAAAACATTTACCTATGTAGACTAGAATTTCAATGTTTAATTCTTTAAATTACATTACAAATTCAAATGGAATTAAATAATTTTGATGTGCATTTAAAAAATAAAAACCTTTTTAAAAATCAAATTTCTCATAATCGAAAACTTTAAGAGCATTTTTTTTTCTGATTAAAAATTATATCGCTATGTTAATAAATCTTACTCTTATTAAATAAAATAAAAATAGTATACAAGCCAAAAAATGGTTACAGGTATAGACATTCTATTAAAAACTTAGAATAAGTAAATTAGTAAACAAAAAATTTAAATTCTTAATAAAAACTAGATAACCCTCTTTATGTTAAACTATTTTTTAAAGGCCATTAATTAATGGACTGACAAAAAATTTAAATTTTACTGACAAAAAACTACATATGATGACAAATAAATTATTTGACTGATAAAATAATGATTTGAGTGACAAAAATACTTTTTTGACTAATAAATTATTTTTACAACAAATTAATGATTTTGAGGTGACAATAAAAATCAAAATCTTGAACTATAGCACCGAAATCGGAAGGAAGTTCCAGACGATTATGACAAACCGTTTGTCCAAATCTCATCATCAAGCTAGAGTCAACTATGAGAACACGTCAAAATTCATTCATTACAATCTTAAAAAATTACATTATTAAATAGCTTAATTAGAACTAAAATAAAATAAAATTAAAATTAAACCTATCTATAAAATAGGTTTTATTTTGTCAGTGCAAAATTATTAAATAGTCATTTCAAAATATAAATTTGTCAGTCGTTTAGTGTTTTTGTCAGAATAATTAGTTTTTTAAAGTCAGCTAAAATAGATTAAATTAGTCACCACTTTATGTTATTTTTGTCATCTTAATAAAATTAAATTTGTCACCCCCCAAAAAATTTAAGCCTTTTTTGAATAAAAAAGAATTTTTAAGTTTCCCAACTAGGAGTGTCTATTTTGTTTCGAATATTTTTGAAAAAAAGTGGAATAAAGTTAAAAGAAGTTTGCATTTTTTGTAGTTTTCCGATTAATCTTCAATTACCATTTGGATTTTGATTCTATTAGCGGAAAGAAACTAATTGAATTGGAAAAAAAACAAAACTTATTGATCATGAAAGCGTTTGACATTTTTCAGACATTTTCAACTCCATTGACAGTATAACCTTAACTGTTGAAAATAACTTTTTAATTTTTGTAATGAAAATATTGATTATTAAAATTTTAATAGAAATTTTGAAAAATTAAAACAAAAGAGACACAATTGATTAAAGTGATCAGCAGAATACTCATTTAATGGTTTATCTATATATTAGAAAAAATTGATAGTACAACTAAATTAAAAGATTTAAACATTTACATTGATTTACAATTAATTTAAGATTTTGTTTTACTCGCGTTTAAAAATTTCTGCTTTGAGAATCTTTTTTTAATTTAGGTTGGAATTCAAAAATTGAATTTATCATGGTTTAATGAAGCAATATTTGAAAAATGGCAAGTTTTTTTGGTAAATATTTTTTTTTCGAAGTATTAATGTTTTTATAACTAAAAGTTGACATAAATCATAAAATTTAGTATTTTCTACGTCTTTAATACATTTTAATAGCAAACATCTTTTTTTGAAATATTAAGGCACTAGTTGTAAAAAAGCTTTATGCTTCAACTTTATGAGTAAAATAAATTAGTTCCAAATGATGAGTCGCATACTCATGCTTAAATTTTATCTTAATTAATTCCACTTTTTTTTTAAATGTATAAAATCTAAAAAAATGTTAGATCTAAATTATCCGTATTCTTGATTTTAGATCCCAGAAATAGTAAGAATGCATTTGTAGCATATTTTTAATTAAATAAACATGACTGGCTAAAGTGATAGAAAATTGAATATTACTCATTTTTTAATACTAAAAAAATGTGTATAAAATCAATGCAAATTAAAAAATTGTAGTTTAAAATATTTTATTTTCTTTTAAAAAACACATCTCAACAATACCGCAATATTCATAGAATGGCTAAATTCAAGCCAAAAATTTTATCATTGTCTTTTATGTTGATGCTTTTTTTAAAAGTAAAAATTTCCGAGGTAAATTTTAAGAAAAAAATTGTATTCTAATTTTAATTTATTTCTAGTCAGGAAAAGGATCTATTGACACAAAATCTGATTCCTCCGATAAAAATAATTTGTCTGATTTTTATGATTTTTATGGTGACGATGAAATGGCGTTTGCTCAAAATAAAAATTTAAATGAGGAACCAAATAAAGACAATATGATAGAAATGTTCGATAGCACGGAGACGGAATTTGACTCAAAACTTGAAAATCAAATAATAAATCAGACAGATCCAGAGGGCACATTTGAGAATATGAATACAAATGAATCAAATACATCAGACACCACCCATGAGACAGATAATTTAGCATTAGATAATTCGGAGCAAATTTTGAATGAAAATAACCAAACAGAAGTCACTAATGGAAGTTTGATACTTGAACAGGATTTATCTCATAATGATTCTTTCATTTATTCAAATGAATCGAATGCTACAGAAGAAATAGATAACTCAGAATTTAATTTAAAATTTGAAAATCAAATAAAGAATGAAACAAACCCAGAGGTAGAATTCGAGAATGAAAATATTAAAGAAACAACTACATTAAACACTACCAATGAGCCAGATGATGTAGCATTTGATTCTGAATTAGATAACTTGGAACAAATTGTGATTGAAAAAAATCAAACTGAAGTCGAAAACGAAAGCTGGGTAAATTCATCGGATATCTCTCAAAATGATTCTTACATTTATTCAAATGAACAGAATTTTACAGAAAAACTAGACAATTCTGAACAAAATTCGGAAAATTTTGACCAAAATACTACAGACTTTCATTTTAACTTTTCTGTAACTGACCCAACTCATTTAACAGAAAATTTTATTTCCCAAAATTTGACTGAAAATACAATAGAATTTGAAACTTTTGAATACATGCCAACATCTAATTACTTTCAAAGTACTTCATCACAAGACATTGAAAATAAAACAAGTAAATTCAAATTTAAATTTATTTTTTAAATAACATTTTTTATTTTAGTTCACACAATTGAAGTAAATTTTTTAAATGCAGAGGAATCAATAAAAATTGAGCAAGGTGAAAGCATTACTCTTTCGTGTGTGTCAATCTCTAGATCAATGACCGGCCTTTATTCAATAATTTATAAAGATCAAGTAAAATATATTTTTTGGCTAAATTTCGGAAAAAAAAATAATCAAATTTTATAGACTTTTCTTAAATATTCTAACTCATCTTTTGTAAAATTTGACATTAAAAATGCTCAAGAACACGATCAAGGTGTTTTTACTTGTTTCTCATTTTCTTCAGACGGAAGAATTTTTAACTCTTCATCAATCCAAGTAGAAGTTTTGAGTAAATAAATTGAAACAATATTTCCAAAAAATGTCATTGATAAATTTTAATTTTAGAAAAAAAAAATGAATTCAATGTTGAATTAAAACCAAGTGAAAAATTAATAAAAATAAAAGAAGGAAATGATTTGAATCTCGATTGTCATTTAAATTCGTATTCAGCTGCTACAATTACTTTTTACAAAAATAAAGTATTTCTTAAATTTTTTAATTAAAATTAAATATATAACATTTTTAAAGGAGTTTTTATCTTCCACGAAAAACAATTCATTGTCCATAAGTGTTAAAAATTTTTCAAAAATAGACCAAGGTGAATATTTATGTCAAGCGAATTCGTCCGATTACCAAAATTTTGAGTACAAAGCTATTAAAGTTCTAGTCGAAAACAGTGATCAAGTAACTGCATTTGAAAATGAAAAATTCATCCTTAACTGTTCGGGGAACCTATCGGCAGCTAGATGGTTTAAATTGGACTCTGTAATCTAAAAATTAAAGATTTGATCTTCAAAATTTGATTTTTTTTTAAATTTAAGTCAGAAAAATTGACACAGATATCAAAAAAAGGTTTTTTAATATTCGATAGTCTAAAAATTACTGATTCTGGAGATTACGAGTGCCAAGTAGAAGAAACTTCTGTCCAGAAAATAAACCTTATTGTTCAACCATCATTTGACAAAGCAGTGAATTCAAAAATTGAATTAAGAAAAAAGAAAATTAAAGCAAGACTTGGTGAAACTTTGCATCAAACTTGTACCAGTCAAACCGATGGCAATGATGTAGAAATTAACTGGCTAAAGAAAGATCGACAAGTAATCTAAACAAAACATGTGGTAAAGAAAAACTAAAATTTTTTAAGAAACTGGAATCAAACGAAAGAGTGTCAATAGAAACAAGATTTTTTTCTGGAAAAGAAACTAGGCTGATTTCAATTATTAAAATAAAAGAGTTACGGGATGATGATTTTGGTTTTTATGAGTGCCGGTCACAGGTTTCAAATTTAACTCAAAATTCGGAATTTGAAATCATTAATGATAATTGTATAAATTTATTAGTATTTTTTGGTTCTAATTTAATTTTTAAATTTAGCTATAAAAATCGATGTTTCATTCTCGGAAGAAGTGAAAAAACTCGAAATAAATGAATCGTTTGAATTTAATTGCTCTATTTCGAATCAAATTGGTCAATTTAAATTAGTTCTTTACAGGAATAATGTAGAATTGATTTTTTTAAATTCAATTAATTAATTTTTTTATTAAGTATGTTATTAAAACATCAAAAACGAAAACTATTTCATACAAAATAGACAATGCTGGATTAAGTGATATGGGTCTTTATGAATGCAAGGGATATGATGTTTCAGATTCTTCGTTCGAAATTGAAAAAAAATCTTTTAAAATTGATATTGGTAAAAAAGAAAATTTAAAAACTAAATTTAAAATTTTTTAATTCATAGTAAATTCACATGAAATATTCATTGCCAAGGGTTCGAACTTTTCGCTTCAATGCAAGGAATCTCAATGGAAAAGAATCGATCAAGTAAGATATTTTTTTTATTCATTAAAAAAAAATAAATAAAATCGATTGAATATGTGTGAACTGAACAATTTTTTTAAATCTTTTTTTTTTTAATTAGAAATTAAAAAATTAAAATAATTACTAATCTTTGAGAATTGATAAATAGCTATTCTAAAAAATAAAAAAAATAAAAGATATAAGATAAAATATAAACTAAAATTGACGATCAACAAAAAAAATGATTTTTTCTATTTATTTTTATTTTCTCGATCGTTAAGACATGATCTTAAATTTGAATTTTACTTCATTTTGAAAACAAATTTATACTGAATTATATTTTAAGTTTACTTAATTGTAATTTTAAGTGTTTTTTTACTTGATTTATTATTTATTATAATAATAACCTAATTTTCAACCTAAGTGCGGTCACAACCGCTGACTCAGTTTATCAATTCAAGAATCGCTACGATGCTTTTAAAATCGGCCACCAAGTTTTATCACATGAAAATTTTATTTATATTTCTTTTTAATTTCTTTATTATATACCCCTCTCAGTTTCTTCTGTTTTTTTTACTTTTTATTTGTATTGTACATCAAAGTTACCAATTATGTCTATTACACTACATAATCTTATCAATTTCTCTTATTTATGTAATTTTTCTTTTATTGCGTAATGTGCTACCATAGGCGATCTCCTAGTAGACCGCCTCCGCAAGCTTGCTTGTCATCGCTTATTATTATTATTATTATTAATAATTAATTATTTCTATTATTTTTATCAATTTTTTCTTTTAAAAGTTAAACATTAATCCGAATATATCTTTTCTTTTAAAGTATTTAAAATCAATTTATTAGGAACGAGATTTCTTTTTATCTTCATTCTAGAGCTTTAATCAAAGGCTTTAACATCTTAAAACTAAAACATCTATTTTTTAAGCCACGCCTTAAATGGATTAAAAATTTCAGACACAATTATGTGGTTCTTTGAATGTATAAAATTTTAAGTTAAAATTAACTTATTAAGATTTATATTAAATTAATATCTTAAGAAATTATTTAGAAAATATAGCTTTTTATTCATAAAAATTTAATGAAATTATTAAATAAAAACGATTCTAAAAATTAAAAAAAATTTATGTTCTATCAAATCAAGTTTAAAATTAAAAGAGATCAAAAAGACTATCCTAATTTTTCAAAATATTTTCGATAATTTCTTGAACTCATTTTTGGTCGCCTAATAGTAACCCTAACTTCAACATTCATCGTTTAAAATTAAATATCAGATATGTGTTTTAAGTTTCATTTAAAGAAACTTGTCCAAAATTAAATGAAAATTAACTCTAATGCTTTAAATTCCATTTTCTTATCCTTGGCATAGTTATGACGGGTTCCAAACAGTATTTTTATTTGATTAATTAAGAAACTCATTTAAATACTGTAATTAAGAAATTGTTATTATAATTAAGGAATAAATAATAAAAATTAAGCAATGATAGAAGCATTCACATCTCCAAAAGTTGCCCAAATTCCAATTTGTAAACTTCTTTTTTCAATTAAAATTTTATTTTTTAATTTAGCCTAATGCTGAAACTTTGAACCACAAGTTAAAGTTCATCAATTTTAATCAAACGAACAGTGGAAGTTATGTTTGTTCTGCCGGCACCTTTAATGAGTCACAAGTTGACATTTTTTTGGTAGACAATGGAGAAATTGAAATAAATGGTCTTTTGGAAAGGAAAATTTTTTCAGATGCCAAAATTAATGATTCAATCAATCAAAGCTGTTTAGCAATAATGAATGGGGTCGAGTTTGGACAGAATTTAGAAATACAATGGTATGATCAGTATGGTGAATTGTTAGAAAATAAAGAAAATGTAGATATTCAAAATTATGTTACCAGTGCTAATCCATTAACAAAAATTTCAACCCTAAAATTAAAAAAAATAAGTTTGGAAGATTTTGGTAGTTACGAATGTAGAATTTTGTATCACTACATGATTAAAACTTTAGAGTTTAACATCTTTAACCCATATGATAAAATACAGCCGAGTTTTAATAAGGAAAAAATTGAAGTTTATCAAGGAGATAGTTTTGAATTAATTTGCTCAACTGATGAAGAAATAGAAAAAGAATGGCTTATCAATAATCAAAAAGCGGAAAATTTCCTTAGTACTGAAATAAATGGTAATATTTTGATGGTGAAGAATGCTTCGTTAGAGATGAATGGTTCAATATCTTGTTTAACAGTCAAAGATGAGGTTAAAGGCTCCAAAACAGTTCCATTCATAGTAAAAATTGTTCAAAGTGTGAACATTTCATCGAATTTAGAGATAGAAGACAATGTGATAAACATCGAATCAGGGTCTTTTTTGAAAATTGAATGCTTTGATCCCTTAAATGAATCTGTCCACTGGTCAAAAGAGAATGATTCAAAATTTTCAGTAGACTATGGGATCTTATTGTTCAATAAAACTCATCTCAACAATAGTGGTTTCTATACATGTCAATCGGACAATCATGAAATTAAACCCAAAAATATAGAAATAATTATATTTGAAAAAGAAATTATGACTACGACTGCACCTGTTACTGAGAGAATGTCACACCAAGTTATTGTGACAGACGATTCAATATTGGAATTTGAAAATGGCATCGATTTAACTGTGTATTGTATTACAAACAAAGACATTGATGTAAGATATAACAAAATAAAGATTTAAATATTGTTTTATTTTTTATATTTTTTGAAAGTTTTCATCTGATTATATTTGGACAAAAAAAAATAAAGTTAAATTAACCGATAACGTAGATAGAGATAAGAATAAATTGATTTTTAAAAATTTTAATAGAGATAACCAAGATAATTATGAATGCAAATATGGTGAATCGTTGGAAAATATTCTTACTTTGACACTCGTTATCAAAGGTGAGTGAAAATTAAAAATTATTTGTAAAATGATCAAAATGTTGGAAAATTTGGCAAAAAAATGGTAAAAAATAAAACTAAACTAGTTTCAGCGTAATTTTATTAAAAATCTTAATTTCTTAAAAATAGAAAAACATCTTCAGCCTCTTCTGAAATCGAAATCGGATTATATAAAGAAAAAAATTTTTTTTTTCTTTATCGAACCATTTTCTGCTTTTCTTTTTCTTGAAATTGACTTTTTTTTTTAATTGTTTACTGATAAGACCGTGATAGTCTAATTTATCATAAAAAACAAAAAATGCAGCAAACTATTCCCTCAACCATCCTTGTTAAATAACGAGTTGGAAATTTTCCATCATTCAGGATCTATCATGTCAACTTTTTTTAAAAATCAAATTGATAAAAAATAATTTTTTTATAATTTAATTTTTTTTCAATGAGTTCATATCTTCTGGTAAGGACTTAATTATGAAAGCCTTGAAAATTTTGGTATCATTATCATTTTCTTTGCTAGATCGTTTTTATATGTTTTTGTATAATGATTAAAAGCAACGTCTCAAGACAGATCTTTGTGGTACACTACATTTCAAGTTGAACTAAAAAATGTAGATAATCTTTAAATTTCGATTTAAATTTATTTACAAATTTATTTATCGTAAAAAATGATCTTTCATTTCTATAAAATTTTTTATTGTACGCTTTTTTTATTATCTTTATTTCTATTTATACTATTTTTTTCAGGAGAGATAACAGAACCTACAGCTTATCTAGATGATGAAAACATAGAACTATCGTATGGCCAGAATAAGACAATTGAATGCAACATAACGGGATATCCCATGCCCAAAATCACTTGGCTATTCAAAAATGAATTAATAAATGATACAAAAAAATTCGAAATTTTAAATAATGTATTACTAATAAAAAATGCAAATGAGGATACAAATGGTGAAGTAACATGTCGAGCAATTGGCAAAGACAACATTTTTGCTGAAGATAGCGCACTAATTACTGTAAAAGATGATAGAATTTTGGTTAAAATCCAACCACCAGAGGCCATAGTTCAAATTGGGTCAGATATTAATTTAAGTTGTGATATTATTCAACCAAATATTGGTGATCTGGCAAACTTAAACTATGTCTGGTCTAAGGATAGCATCATTTTAAATGAGTTCAATCATCGTCAATTAAATTTTAAGACTAAATCATTGAATGAAAGTGGTCTCTATAGTTGTCAAGTGTTCGATGGTAACAGAAAAAGTGAGTCATCCATTTCAAAGATAAAAGTTTTTCCAAATCTGAATTCAACCACAATCAAATCAAATTATAAAATAGATTATCGGAATTCTAAACTGGTAGTTAAGGAATCAGATAATGTAACATTGAAATGTGAAGCTGAGGCTGATGATAGTCAAGTTTATTGGAATATTAATAGCACATTAAATGGTCAGTCGCAAAAATTCGGAAAAGAACTTTTTTTGGATGGTATTTTGCAAAACCAATCTGGACGTTATGAATGTGTGGTTAAGATACCTCAAGTTCAAGAAGAAGTGAGATATGCTATTAATGTTTATGCTGTTAAATACGAACCATTAATAATTAAAATAAATACATCATATTTGAAAAATGTCCTTAGACTTGATTGTAATGTAGTTCAAGGTTTGCCGAGTCCTGACATCAGGTGGACAAAAGATGGCCTAGAAATAGATGATTCAGTTGAAGAGATCATAAGTCCTTATAATTATTATTCGATTTTAATAGATCAAACCATTAAAGATAATTTTGGTACTTTTAAATGTATCGCTGATAATGATTTGGAAGATGTTCATCAAGAATTTCACTTTGGTATAAAATAACTATAAAATTCAACAAAAAATTTATATTATTTTTCAAGGTCCCAATCAAACACAAACTCAAACAACCACTCCCGTCACTACTAGTACAACTTCGATTGCTAGTACAACTTTTGTTCCAGTTGTTACTAATTGGACTTTGAGCATTAATAGCAGTGCTAATTATGAGTTTCATACTGGTTCAAATATTGAAATAATTTGCAATTCATTTAATCATTTAAATAAGGTATTTATAGAATAAATTAAAAAAAAAAAAGATATCAATTAAAAAAGAGGTCTAAATTTAAAATTACAATTGTTTTTATTTTTATAACTGAACCACAATTTCTCGTAGAAATCATAAGTAAAAAGAAATTTTAATTAACAGTTTTTTGAAATTCGATTTTTAAAAACTAAAAAATTACAGAACACTGTTAAATTAATTCAAATATTTGGCATTTTACACAAGAATTTAATTTCTTTATATTTAAATGTATTAACTATGCAGACATTAAGAGATTTTAATAATAAATGCAACTCGATTTATTGTATCTTGTTGCGCTAACAGAGCTAATTTTTAACTTTTAGAAGAAAGATGAAAGATTTTATATTGTATTTCTTGTACTAAATTTAACTTGACGTAATTTAGAATAGTTCTTTATAAAACCCCAATAATTAAATCCAATAATTTTGCAGTAAAGGCTTTATTTACTATTCATTAAAAATTCAAAGGCATCATTTTCAATTGCAAGTTATAATCTGAGTATCTCTGTTGATAAACTTTCTTAGGCTTATTATTGAGTCGATAGAATCAGAAAAAGGTGAGTTTTTTAAAGATAATTAAGTTAATAAGTGTTTGTTCCGCAAAAGAAAATTTTTCAATAAAATTTCTCTATAATATTTTTTTAATTATTTTATAAAAATTTAAGGAAATAAATTTAACAAGGTTCAAATTCTATTATTATATTTTTGTAAAAAATTATACCAAAAATTAATGATTGTTATATACTTTTCTAAAACGGACATTTTATTCTAAATAAATAAGCAAAATTTGTGAAAAAATGTCTTAACAATTTATGGTAACTTTTTAAAAAATATTTTATGAAGAAAAAAAAATACTTAGTTGAAAAACCACAATGTGTGTTTTTAAATTAAAAATTAAATCTTAGATCAAAACTAATAATTTTTTTTAGCTAAAAAAACCAAACGAAAAGCATACACTAGTTGTTATAAATTCACAATTTTAATTGAAAACCACCACCAAATCATATATACTATTTTGGAAAAAAGGAAAAAAGTTTTGGGATATCTTTTTACTTTATTGTGTGTTGTTCAAATTATGTGCCTATTAGAAATTTGAATTATATTTCACTTTTAAAATTAACTTACTTTTATATAAATAATTTGATAACGCAATAAAAAGCTAATAAGTTGTATTTTTAGATATAAAAATCAATAATTGAATAAAAAATTATATTTGAGACTATTTTTTACTAAATTATTAATTATTAAAAAGTCTCATTCTAGTATATAAAAATTATCTTAATATTTAAAACCCAAATGTGTGAAAAAAAGTAAAATTTTCATGCATATACTTACGATAAGTAACTTTAATATTTGTGCTTTTAAAACTAATAAAAGCACTATATTAAATAGTAACTTTATTAATAAAGTGCTTTTATAATCGTCTTAATCCATTTTTTTTCAGATTACATAATATATATTAATTTTTTTACAACTTAAAAAAAAATTTTAAATTTTAATTAAAAATTAATAAAAAGAAAAAAATATTTAAATTCATTGAAATTCATTCATTCAAGTTTTTCTTAAAGAAATGTTGTTTGTACAGTATGTCACAAAAAGTTAGAATCAAGTTGAAAAAAATAAAAATATTGTTTTTTTGCATTTAAAAAAATCGTTAACTATGAATTTTTTTCAAATGATAGCTTTTTTAAAGTAAAACTACCCAAAAATCTGACAAAATAGAAAAAAAATGGGTAAAAATAAAATAACTGATCAACAGAGATGGCAAATTCCATGTTTTTTGAAAAATCAGACAAAGACTAAAAGAGAAATAGCCGAGTTAACGAAATAATGAACAAAAATCAATCAAATAGAAAAAAAATTTTGATTCTAACTTTTTGTGACATACTGTACAGAAATATTCATTAAATCAATTAATCAACACTTATGAAAAAATTCTTTAAAATCAATTTTTAAAAAGAATTTTTCAAAAAAATAAATAAAATAAATCAATCAATTAAACAATCAATAGTAATTTCTTTTTCTTTTATTTTTATTATTCTGGCAGCGGAGCAACAGATAAAACCTTGTTTTTTTAAAGATGCAACATAAAATTGATGCATCTATTAAAAATACTCAAAAAAAAAACTTAAATAATGTTAATTAAAAAAAAAGTTAAACACTGTAACCAGGGCTTAAATCATTTTTTTTAATAATTTTAACTTTGAATTCTTAAAAAAATTAATTTTTAATTCAAATTTTTTTTCATCAAGAATGAATTAACATTCAATTGGGAAGCCAAATTTAGAAAACAATTTCAACCGAATGTAAAAGCCCATGGAAACATCTTAAAAATAGAAAATTTGGATTTTAAAAATGAAGGCCAATATGAGTGTCAAATAGAAAAAAAAAATCATATGAAAACAGAAAGTGTTATAATTAACCTTGTAGTTAAAAGTAAACTAAATGAAAAATAAATAAATAAAAATTTAAAAATTTTCAAAAGGAAAACCTGAACGAGCCACAGCTGAAATAAATACCAAAATAATCGATTTGGATAATGTAAACAAAATAACTGTCACTTGCTTTACTAATGGGTATCCAAAGCCTAAAATAATTTGGCTATTTAATGGAAAAGAGATTTCAAATCATCCAAATTTTTACAGCTTTAGTAATTTATTGCGAATTCGAAATCCAAGTATTGACTTAAATGGCTATATTACTTGTCAAGCAATCGGCTACGAAAACAAAAAAGCTGAATCAAGTGCGCTTTTGGTCTATGCGCATGATCTAGAACCTTTAGTAGATATAACTCTAAATAAAAATAATCTAACAATTGGTTCTTTGGCAGAATTCAGTTGTATTATTAAGAACAAAAAAAATTTATGGGTTCAGCAATTTTTTTATAATTGGTATAAAGATGGAAAATTAATAGAACAAGACTCAAAAAAAGAAACTTTTCAATTTAATGTGTCATCAGTCGATGATTCTGGTTTTTATTCTTGCCAAGCTAAGGATGCTAAAAACATTCAAATTAGCAATAAAGATGAAATACTAATGCAGGTTTATGAAAAAATTGAAATAAAAATAAAATTTGAATCAAATTTTGATATTGACAACAAAACAATAAAAATTAAACAAGGCGATAATGTGACCATAGATTGTATAACAAACGAAATAAAAAATCATAAAATTCAATCTAGATGGGTATCGGATAAAATTATTGCCGGTTTTTCGGATTTTTATGTTTCATCAAATTCAACAATTAAAATTTTAAATGCAAATTTAGACGATTCTGCAGAATACATTTGCTTGGCTAATTCAAATGATTCCAAAGTTGATTCTGTAAGGGAATACATTAAAATAGAAGTTGAAAGATATGAACCAATTGAGCTAAAAATTTATGTCGATGAATTAGAGTCTCATCTAGCTGTAGATTGCGTCTACGAAGGGTTTCCCGAGCCAAAACTTAAATGGATTAAAAAAAATAACAATTCAGCAGTAAATTTTATTCAAAATGAAATTTCGTTTGGAGGTGTTCAGCTAGTTTTGGACAAAACTGATTCTCAGGATATAATAACTTTTGAATGCAATGCTGAAAATAAATTTGAAACAAAAATTCAGGAAATAAATTTGTCAATTGGTAAAACCCCTCATAGGCCAGTCAGTATTCCGGATGAAATACACAAAACAACTACCAATTTAAATACTTTTGAAAGTTTGAGTTTAAATTCGTCACAAGAATTTTTACATACAGTCAGAATTTCAGCAGAAGCAACTGAAAAAATCGAGAATGAATCCATCTTTTTTTATTCAACAAGAGAAGCATCAATGGAAAGCACTAGTTTAGAGATTGAATCAGAAGAATCTAGAACTATAACTTTGACATCAACCTCTATCCCTACAACCACTACTACTACCACTACCACTACAACATCCACTACGACTACTACCACTACAACAAAAACCACTACAACCACTACCACTTCAACATCTAGCTATACAACAACTACCACTAGAGTTTTTAAAACTTTGCCATCAACCAAATCAGATCTTTTAATTAGAAAAGAAGTTGTGACCACTGACACAATAATTTATCTCGACTTAGGGGAAAATTTGGATTTGAAGTGCAGTCTAGCAATCGAAAAAAGTCAGGTAAACTAATTTTTTTTCAAAAATTTTAAATCATTTTCTAACCAATTTTTTCCACAAAAATAATTGAAAAAAAATGACTGAAATAAAAAAAGATATTTGTTTTTTAAGACAATGATTCTTTTAAATTCACATATAACTATATAAAAAAAGAATAACAAAAAATATAAGATATCATCGAAAGAATTTGAAAGTACGCTTTCCTAGATTGGTTTGCCATTTGAGAAAAAAATACTGTATTTTTTAATACATTTAATTAGCACAGCATTTTTCATAAGAAGCATACTAAAATTTAGGCTACCAATGATTTAATTTACGATTGAGTGACATTACTTTTTTAAAAAAAGATAATTTTGAAAATCTTTCATTTTTTATTTTTACTTGATTGTATATTTTTGTTTCATATTGAAAAAAATTCTGAAACATTAAATTTTATCATTAAAAGTGATTAATTGTTATTTTTGGTATAAAAAATTAATTTTGTGTAATATATATTATTTTCGTGGAAGATTTAACTATTTTAATTAGAGAAAATTTTATTAAAATTTGTGGTTAATTGTTTTCATTAAATTGATAACATTAAATCTGCTCATTAAATTTATTGCCTAAAAAAATATTTTTTTGGATATTTTTATT
Source organism: Brachionus manjavacas (assembly GCA_019054805.1). Taxonomy (NCBI): domain Eukaryota; kingdom Metazoa; phylum Rotifera; class Eurotatoria; order Ploima; family Brachionidae; genus Brachionus; species Brachionus manjavacas. Next base: position 5,162,309 of record JAHQIY010000003.1, on the reverse strand, counting down.
ATAACATGTCATTAAAAATATTAAATGATTTAATGTAACACAGATAAATAGAACAAATATGTTAAAAGACAAAAATTTTTAAAAAATCAATTAAATGGTTAATTTTAATTTTTAGACTTTCATTAATGAAATATTAGATAAAAGTTCTTTGAATAAACATTTTTTTGTTTTTTGGTCTTTTTATTAGAAAAATTTTTTATTTTAGTACTTTTACAAACAAATACAAAAATAAATATAAGAATAGAGGCTAAAATAAATAAATTTTTCTGCTGTCTTTTTTACTTAATCCTTATCGGTTTACAATCGGGTTAAAAACGACTCAAAAATATTAAAACTTTTATAAAAATTAAATGCTGAAATCGGTTCAATTGATACCAATTCTAATCGTAAACGTTGCTTTTTATATCTTCAAGGTATAAGGATTAATCTTTCTCTATGGTTTAACTAGCATTTTTTGTCGCTAAATTCTCAAAATATTTTTAATTCACATTTCCATCATCTCAAAATAATTTTTTTTCGACAATAAATTTATTTATATCAAAAAGAATGTGAGTATCTTCTGGCACAGGGCTGACCAAAAAGCTTGGCCGAAAAAAATGGTTCGTAAAAATGAACTAATGCAAATTCGAGATTTTGATTACTACAATACAGGAAGCTATTTGTGCTCAATTTCAACAGAATTCGAGACAAATTCTTTAAATATAACAATTAAGTCAAAAAATGAAAACCAAATACAGGTAAGACTAACGAGGAATTATTATGAGCTTACAGATAGTCAAAGTACTGTTATTTCCTGCAAAACTTATCCAAATTTTGACTATGATCAAAATTTGATCCAGAACATTCAGTGGTTAATTAATGACAAAGATGTAAGCTTTTATAGCAATTTGGTGTCATCTCGGGACAAGCTTTATGTAACAAACGCAAGCCAAGTATTGCATGGGGTAGTTACTTGTAGAGCAATAAGCAAAGAAGGCCATTTTGTTGAAGATACTGCAGTTATTCGAATGAACAAACACAAAGCTCTTTTTGTAGATACTTATCCAAAAATGACCAATCTAGCCATTGGTGATACGATTGAAATGTTTTGCTCATTGGAATCACTTAGAGACAATGGTGATTTACGAAACGTAGAGTTTGAGTGGAGAAAAGACGGGACTCCGGTCAGAGAGAGCAACTTTTTGATCATAGATAAACAAGGAGGCTTAAATTTGACCATAACATCTTTACAAGATGCAGGGTTGTACACTTGTCAGGCGTTTGACACAAATCTCAAAAGCAACATTGCCAAAGTAAATGTTGACGTTTTCGAAGATAAAAAGCAAACCATAGAAATCGAAATAAAATCAGATAGGTTAATTGAAGGTAAAAGTATAGTTCTTAAACAAAATGATAATGTAACCTTGGAATGCTTGATCAAGTCGAGTGAGGCAGCTGTTCAGACAAACTGGTATTTGGAAGAGGGTTCTTTGAATTCAGAATATCATTCAAAATCCAGAGACGGCTCCAAGATGACCATAACAAACATTCAACCAATTCACACTGGGCGATATTCATGCATGAACATATTCGGCAATGCCAATTTACAGCAGATCAAGGATTATGTGGACATTTTAGTAGAAAAGTATGAGCCGATTGAGATTTACACAGAATTTAATGAGGATAAGGACAAGTACATCATCGAATGCTTTATCAAAAGCGGATATCCTATTCCGGAATTAGAATGGGCTAAAGTGGACAAAGACTTGGGAAAATACACCATTAGAAAATACCCGGAGAGCCATTTTGAAATTCTTATTAACAAAAATGACACAGATATTTACGGGTTGTATAAATGTAGTGCGAGGAACAAATATGAAACAAAGTCAGAAATCTATGATCTCGAGGAAAAAAAGCCTTCACACGAAGAATTTAGTGTGCACATACTTGATGAGAAAATTGTTTTGACAGAAGGTGATAATGCTGAAATTAAGTGCAATGTAATAGGAAATTCAGGTTTGAATAAAAGGATAGAATGGTTTCTTAATGGTACTTTAATTGGTTTGACCAAAAATTCCAACTTTAGAGCCTATGATGATCTATTGAGAATAAATGGTGCTAAAAAAGAGCACAGTGGAGAGATAAGATGTGTTGCCTATGATTATCCGTGGCAAAAAAATGATTCAGTTATTTTGGAAGTGGAAGAAAATAGGGAAATTTACCAAATAGAAATAGAACCCAAAGATCCTAAATTGAATGAAGGCTATCCGATTGAATTCAAATGTAGCATTATATCCAAAAATTTGAATGTTGACCGAAAATATCTTAAATATGAGTGGCATTTATCAGATAAACTTATAGGAGACGAAGAAACACTTCGAATTAGCCGAGTTGATTTAAGTTCAGCGGGCAATTATTACTGTAAGGTTTCAAATGTATTGAATGGTCGATCAAGCAATTGGGCTGTGAGCAGACTGACTATACTGTCAGTACCAATGACATTTGTCAACCAAGGCGAAAACATAACTTTAGAATGTGGTGTTAAATCTTCAAACTATACAAAATATGAATGGAAAAAAATTGGAATGAATTTAGAAAAAGAAATACACATTCCTGAAAATAATTTTTTGTACATAAAAAATATAAGAGTTGAAGATCGTGGTGACTATGAATGCAAAGCATTTTACAGTGATACTAATTATCATGTAAAGTATAGTCGGATTGAAGTAAATAGAGTTGAGAAGCCCAGAATTAGTACGAGTCCGAGTCAGGACATAATTGATGCTTATAGAAAATTTCCATCAGTGAGGTGTCAGGTAATAGCTGGCATACCCCGACCTGAAGTTGTATGGAGAAGAGTTGACGGACGGCCGATGTCGAGCAGAGTAGAAATCAAAAATGATATTTTGAGTATTAAGTATTCTCAACCAGATGATTATGGAGCTTATGAGTGCGTGGCTAAAAATCAATTTGGTGAAGATTCAAAACAAATAATGATTAACAAACCAAGATTATTATTTTAACTTTTTTTTTTAATTTTAGATTTAGATTTTTTTTTGTTTAGTTGAATAAAACAAGTTGTTTTTATTTAATTAAATTTTATTTGTGGTAGAAAACTTAGCCAAAGTCTTCTCGACTCTCTTAATAAATTTTCAACACCTCTAAATCCATTTCAAATTACGAGTCTAATTGTTTTTCAATCAAGTAATTTTATTTAACTTGAATTTAGAAATAAAAAATTATCTTGAACTCCTGTTATTTTTTCTTTTTTTAAAATATAGTTGATTATTAATGTACTGCCACATGTCCAGTGTCCTCAAAATCCTAAATATTTTCAACTTTGAGGAACTTTGGATGTTCTCAAAATTATCATTTATCGATACTTTCTCTCTTTTCAAATAATGAACATAATATCTATTAATAACAAAAAAATCTTTTTAAGAAGATATTGCGATATAAATCATTCTAAAGCAAATTTTCACACAATCTCTATTAAAAATTTTAAAGAATTCAAAAACAGTTTAAAAAGAGAACTAACCACAAGAGATGGGATTTCTGACTCCATAAGACTTTGCATGGGCAATCTCAAACTTAATCAAATCAGAACTATCCTAAATGAACTTCTAAAAAATTAATGAGACTCATTTTCTAGGTCTTTCTTATTTTTCTAAATTTTTTAATAATCGACTAAAATGTGTTTTATTCAAATATCTAAAGATGCTTTTTTTAGAATGTTTGTATTTCTTTTTTTTTTTGGGAACTTTTAAATTTGCTTCTCCTTAAAAGGAGAAAAATTCAATTAATAACTAATTACATCCCAAATTTTATGACCTAAAATCTTAAGTAAAATTTCAAAATTTTTTGATTTTTCTCTGATTCTGAAAACTTCTTGATCTGATTAAATTGATATGAAGGGAGTGAGAAATTATAAAAGCAAAAGTGGAAAAAATCTTAATAGGAAATTTTTGAAAATTGCTTTTCATAATTGCTTAACTTTAATTTTAAATATTATTAAAGTTAATAAATAATATTTAAAAAATTATTACGACATAGTGTACATACTTTGTTGCATCTTTTTTACCCAAAATAATTTTTCTCATGTTATAATATGACAAAAAAATAATTCAGTTAGTATAGTAAAAATGTTGGCTGACCGGTGGCTTGACCACGAGTCAGTCGTTTTTATTAAGAAAAAATACAAAGAGTTCGAAAGCTGCCGGTAATACGTCAGGCAGCTTATATTTATAGGCGTTCGTTGTAGTGCCAAGGCGTAGGCTCCATTTATGGTGATATGTTGTGTTATTAATTTAATTTACTTGAAAAAAGAAAATGAAGATTTTATTTTCAGTAAAAAAGATTCAACAAAGTTTCTTAAACATTGTTGCATAGTTTTTAATAATTTTTATTAATAGTAGTAGTAAAATAAACTGCAACTTGAAACCAGTTCAAGTGAGCTCATAGAGCAATAGCAGTCGTTACACATTTTTTCAACCAGTCAACAAGCTTCGACTTAAAACTGTTCAGGCTTCTTGCTTCAATAACCTCTTCCGACAATTTATTCCAATCGTTTACAACTCTTATAACAAAAAATTTAAATCTTGCAAGACAATTTTTTACTTTTTCTCTATGAATCGTTTTTTTGTGCCTTCTAAGATTGTAAGCGCAGATTGAGGCAGCCCAGATCGAAATTTTATGTCGTTTACAAAATTCACTTTCTCCATTTTATTTACTAATTTGTACATTTGGATCAAATCTCCTCTCAACCTTCGCGTCTTCAGGTCACTTAGGCCTAGTCTCATGAGTCGTTACGGGTATTTGAGTTATTTGAGTTCCGGAACAAGCTTCGTCGCTCTTCTCTGTACTTTTTCAAGCTCCGCGGTATCCTTTTCAAAAAACGGGCACCACGAACTAATAGCATATTCCAGATGAGGTCTGACCAATGATGTGTATAGTAATCTGATGTTTTCTTGTTAAGGAAAATTAAAAGCTTTCTTGATCATTTCTAAAACTCTGTTTGCCCAGATCTTAGCAGTACAATTTTTCACTTGTACGTCCCACTTAAAGTCGTTTTGGATATGAATACCGAGGTCTTTCTCACAAATCGACTTTGCCAAGGGTTGTCGACCCAAACTCTCCGACTTAATTTCATAGTCAAACCTTGTGTTTGAATAAACAAAGTGCACAACTTTACATTTATCAGTATTAAGTTGAGTAGACCAATCCATTGACTAATTTGATACTTTGTCCCCTTGAAGATCTATCAGTGATTGGAAATTTTTAACGACAGAAATAATCTTCGTATCATCAGCATAAGCTTCATAGTTTGACTTAATCATCTCTAACATGTCATTAATGAAGATGACAAAAAGAATAGGTCCTAAAATCGAACCTTGAGGTACACCACTAGCTATTTCAGCCCATTGTGAAGATGATTCTCCAAGGACCACTCTTTGTGTGCGCCCCGTTAAAAATCCATTGATCCAAGCGATTAGTTTTTCTCCAAATCCATTGAATCGGAAATTGTACAGTAATTTACGATGAGAAACCTTGTCAAAAGCTTTGGCGAAATCTGTATAAATAACATCTACTGGAAAGCCATTTGCAAGAGCGTCTGTAATATCAATCGTTTCAAGAAGATTGGTTGTACAAGACTTGTTCGGTAGGAAGCCATGTTGGACCCTAGAGATTAAATCGCTCCCAATGAGATCCTTTAACATGTATTCTTTTACAATACTCTCAAACACTTTACAGACGACACTTGTGAAAGAAAAAGGACTATAATTTTTGGCTTCAGTACGGCTTCCACTTTTATGTAAAGGTGCAATGTTCGCTCGTTTCTAAGTTGCTGGTAAGATTCCGTCAACAAATGACTTTCGAAAAATATAAGCCAGGGGAATTGAGAAAGCATCGGCTGCAGACTTTAAGACCTTATTATGAATTTTATCAGGGCCTACTGCCTTATTTGGATCTAATAATTTTAGCTTCTCACAAATTTAACTTACACTTGAGATGTCTTCCGGACCTGGATCACAAACTTTATCTGTTTTGGAATTGAACGGGGGGGTAATAATAACAAAGTATCGATATTTAAAACCGAAAGAAAATACTCGTTCAATATGCTAACTATTTCGATCGGGTTTGTTACCAAAAGTTCGTTCGATTTCAACGCTTTAATCGACTGTTTATTAGAAATTTTACTAATTATGGACTTGTAGACGAGTTTTGGGTTTGCTCTTGATAGCTTTGCTAACTTCGATTCGTAATTTTTGACTGCAAGCTTGATCGCTTTTCGACATTCTTTGTTCATATTAATTTTAATTTTAATTAAAAAAAGGAAGAATTTTATGCAATTTTTATTTGAAATTCACAATGCCATTTTTTAAATTTTATCAAATATCTAAAAAATGTATTACCTGTGACTCTTGTTTGAAGTCATTTTTCATAATTTCCATTCAGATCTTTAATATCATAAATGATTTATTTCATTTTATTTTGTTTTTCCTTTTAGAATTTTTAATATTTAAATTAAAAATTTGATTCTTTACTTCTTTTCTATACTCAAATCCCTCCAAAATCAGCTCAATTTTTAAAATATTCGAGCTTAAAGACAAAGCATTAGTGAGCATTAAGTAATTGATTGTAATTGTAATCTTACAATAAGAATTTGAAAAGAAAAATTTATATCATCAAAATTTTATTTTTATTTGTTAATTTCGTGTCATATCTCTTAGGAAAATTCAATGAATTATATATATCTAGAGTTGTTTTTTTCTTTTCCTAAACGTGGAAGAAGTTGTTACAACAGATTAAAGCAAAAAAGTGAAGACGTCCAAAAAATGATTTATTAATTTTTGTACTTAATGTACTTTATTTCAAAATTAACCTTTCAATGCAAAATATAAGTTATTTATATATTAAAAAATTAAATAAATTAAATAAACACAAGAAGTAATATTCTTCAAATTTTACAAAAAAATAAGATTTAAAAATTATTTAAATGTAGGGATACATCTTCAATACAAAAACTTGATTAAAATATCCTATTATTTTCCTTTTTTTAATAAAAAAAATATAAAAAAATCGAGTCTTTTGGAGCCAAGAGAAAAAGTTTTTTTTTAATTTGAAACTAGTTTCATTTCTCATTATTTGAAATTTAACTATTTTTACGATTTTAAATCATTATTTAATTAAATTTTACCAAAATTTACGTGAATTCCGGTAATTTTTTTTTTAGTTTTTTTAAAAAATACAAAGTACGGAACACCACTGTTTTATAATTTCTGTTTATTTTTTTTAATTTAAACCCTTTTTTATACCTTCGTTTAACATAATAAGATAATTTAAGGCCAAATTTAGTAATTCCAATCCATAACATTAACGAAATACAATTTTTGTGAAACTATAGAGAGCTTAAATTTTAAATTTAAATAAATCAAACTTTAAAAATATTTATTAATTATTGCCTCCTTTTTATCCGCTTCTTCTCGTTATATAGCGTGAATTTTTTGATTTTGTTTATTTAAACCACCATCAACTGTAAAAATTTATTACTTTAATGTTCAAATTTTCAGAACTCTTGTATTTTAGATTCTTGTTTTTTTAACGAACAAAAATGCACCAATCTTTTTTGAATACCCGTCATCGTCATTAATGGCTAATATGCTCATCTAGAGTCAATGTTCATAGTTACCAGAGATTCAACAACTCTCAGGTCTTGGCTTTGGCTTAATTACAAAAAACAATATTACAGTGCGGGAAATTAACTTGCTACATCATATCATATGGTATTATATGATATAATTTGATATCAAATGATATGATGTGATATCAACTGATATCAGCTAATATCAGGAAAATAAATTATTTACATATTTTTACATATAGAAATTCAAATTTTAATTCACCTGATTTTATCTGATATCAAATGATAAAAGCTGATATCAGCTGATATGAAGAAAGTTTAAAAAATGACATTAAAGAACATCAGATGAAATGATATGACAAGTTAATTTCCGGCACTGAAGTTGTTTTCTAATAAAATTAATGCTTTTAATTAGATTTTTAAATTAAAAATCCTAGTTTAAAAAAATTTATAACTATTTTGAGGGTTCTGAAAGTAAGATACTTATTTTGGGAGAAATTCTTAAAAAAAACTAAACTTTTCTATATTTTTCAGTCTTAATCATTGGGAATTGATCTCTTTTTAAATTAGATTAAGTGCATCTAATGTAAGCTTTTTTTTCTTCATTAGTTGCATTCGTATTAATCAGAGTCGTATAAAAGTCACAAATTAAAGTCCAAGTCAAAGAAAAGTCTGGCCACATGAATTTTGTTCCGTTCCAGGCATTTATAGTGGCGGCCTAGTTAAATTCAAAGTCACTAAAATAAAATTACAAGTCCAGGCTTAAAAAAATTAAAATCTTTGATTTGGATTTGACTTGAGACTTGTGACTTTTGAACAACTCTGGTATTAATGTGACTCTAAATTTTGCAATGAAGTATGTTTTTTCTCATCGGATAAAAAAAGAGCTTCAAAAATGAATCGAATCATGGGCTAATTTTTTTATCATTGCATTTTTGCAAGTGATTGTTATCAACACAATTTTTTTTTTTTTTTAATTCTATAAATTCAAATGTCATTTCTATCTGATCGAAGGGTCCTATTAAAATCAATCACAGATCTATCGAAACCCAAGCTGAAAAAAGACGATCAATCAACGATCAACGATCAAAGTATAGCTATATTAGACTGAAGAGCAGCAGGTTCAGCATCGGGTCATGTGTTTTTTCCTTTTTCTAAATAGTTCTACTTTAATTCTTGACATGAATCAATTCTTGGTTTATGCTGATTCTTTTTTTCTTGACAATGTTAAATTATTTTATTTAAATTTAATATTTTTGAATAAATTAAATAATGTGATAATTTTAGTCTCAAAATTATTCTAAATTCAAAAAGTGATTTTAAAAGAAAAATGAAATTTTTTTTGCCAATAAGTAAATAAATTATAATTTATTAATTAGATTTTTTATTAAAAGAAACGATGCTGTTGAAACTTATAACATTAAAGTTCTTATTTTTCATGGTACTTGATATTGTTGGTGTATTTTCAGGTGAGATTTCGAATAGATGCTTTAATGTGATCAAATCAAGCACATTCAGCTATGAAATTGATAATGATGGCTTTCATAAATTTTTTTCCATAAATATTCAAATCAATACAGATGAAATACATTTTTTAAAAACAAATTGTAATATAATGTTGATTCAAGAATTTAATTCGAATTTTTATGTTGATGAATTCGAATTAAAACAAAGTATCTACAATCAGCTATTTTTATTTTTTCTATCACAAAAGGTAAATACTGAATCAATCGAGTATAGATCGGAGCCATTTTTGCTTTTTTTACTTTTCCAAAAAAGTTTATTATCATGTAATGAATCGTCAAATTTATGCAATTTATCCTTTAGCTATCCGTTTCATTTACGATATCATGCTCCATCTGACAATTACTTGTATCAACGACTTAAAATTTATGGTCCTCGTGTTTTAGTGTCTGACTGCAACCAAAATCTAAAAGACCAAAATGAATTTATTTTCAATTCTGATAAAAAAATTGACAAAATATTGATTAAAGAATTTTTTATTGGAAATTGCTATTGGAACGAAATTGATTCCAATTATTCAGAAGATAGTTTTGAATTTGATGTGCCTGTTGGTCAAGCAAAACATGCACCTATTATTATTGTGATTACTCTGGGATTTTTGATACTCTTGGCACTGTATGTCTCAAAATTGTTCCGCGAAAAATTACTGGAATTCAATAAAAAAATCAATTAATTTCAATAAACAATATAATTGAAGATTTTTTTTTATTTCAAGACAAATAGAAAAATTAATGAGTATTTTTTTTTGATCGATTTTTGAGAATTATATTTAAATATGAGAAAATTAACATTGGCATTTTCGTGCAATAAATAAATAAATAATTCAAAAGAGATCAAGCAAGTTAAAGTTTACTAAAAAAATTTTTTTTAAATTTTTTCGAATAAAAAGTTAATTTTTCACCTAGCTATTTTTATTTTTGAAAAATTTTTCCATCTAGTTTAAATATTTAAATATTAGAATATATTTTGACTTGGGAACTGAAATACTGTTTTGAGGAAATTTGTTCACCAAATATTTCTCAATTTATTTTAATTCAGTAAGTAGATTAACAAACTCTTCAAATTTAAATTTAATGAATTTTTCGACTGGTATAAAATTATCAACAATACTCAGCCATCAAAATTTTTAGCTCATTAGAAATTTTAAGTCAAAAGCTTACGAGGACAATTTTAGATAAAATATTCATGGCTATAAAAAATCGCTTGATAGCCAGATTTTGATTAACAATAGAAAGAAAAAATTGCAAATGATAATTTAAAATTATAAATTTGCAGCATATTTTTGAAAATAAGATTGCTCATCAAAGAAACAGTGGAGAAATTTATGTTTGCTGGTATTTTTAAAGCTCTTCGTTTTTCTAAATTGACTAAATTTTATTAAATTTATAAAAAATTCCTAAGTAAATAAATTGGAAAAAGAAACGAAATTTAAAAGGCCTAATTAAAAATATAATTACGAAGGCCTTATACGAACAAATAAATGATAATTTGCTCGAGTCTACATTGAATAGAAATAGCTTCAACCCAAACACATGTAAAATTTGAATGGACCTAAACATCAACTCATGCATTCAACTTAAAACAAAACCAAAGTTTACCTACATTTACTCGAGATTGCAGACGTATATTTTACATTATTTTTAAGTTGGACCGATTTCAACAATAGCTTAAAAAAATTATTAAAAATCATACCGGGTTAGTAGACCAATCGAGATTATTTATATATTTCTTAAATCTTTTATATGTTTTTTTTGGATAAATACAAAGCCGTATGAATTGAATGATCTATTTTTTATCGTTTAGTTCGTTTTATACCATTATTATTTCAGTTTCTCAAATTTTAATAAATTATTAAAATTTGAGAAATTTTTTTTTTTTGCTTAAGCATCAAAACTTATCCAAGTGCAAAAGTATTGCCAGATGGTTTTTAAAATTTCTTGTCTATAAAATAAGAGGCTTCAGTTTTCCTAAAATTCGGCCCAAAATGAATGTTTAGCCAAATGTAAATTTTTTAAATATTCATTATTTTTTTGCAGGTAATTTATTTTTAAATTATGTTCATGCATTAACTTGGATACTGTCCGGTGTGTCAAAATAATGAAAAATAGCGCCCGAATTATTCAGTGGTAAGTTTTTCCTGCTAATTGAGTTCATGTAATTTGTGAAATTTTTGTTTTACAAGGAATGTGATCTTTTGTAAAATAGCAAATTTTTTAAGGTACAAAAAATTTATTAGGTAATTCAGATAAAGGTGAATTATTCATTGCGATAAATATATTTATCTTTTTGACAAATATTTTAATAATTAAAAGACGAAATAATTTATTTTTTTTTCAAAGAACTCCAAAGAGTGACTTTTTTTCTGAATGTTCAGGTTTTATTTTAAATTTATCAGGATTCCGCAAGCAAAATTTAGGTCAAATAAAAAAAAATTTAATTAGGCTTTTTTTAAAGCTTTTTATGCTAAAAAAAGTTCTTATCGAAATTTTTTTTGTTTAAAGTCTATTAACTATTCTCTCCAAATGGATTATTAAATAAAATTCTTTAAGATTCAATTAGTTTTTAAATATTTCAAAATTTAATTCAAAAACAAAGAGAGATATTTGATTTTTTTTCCGGCAAAAAAACTCATTTAATGCTTCTATTTTATTCATTGAATTAGAATAATTATGATTAAATTCAAAATTATTCAATGACGTAAGTTTTTTAAGTTTTTTTTCATGTATTTGAAAAAAAAAGCTTCAGCAATAAGTCATTGTCGAAAGTCTCACAAATGTTTAAGCGAAAGGAAACAAAATTGGTCAATATCGAAATTATGGCAAATTTCGCTCAAACAATTATGTTCCATTTATATCGATTGAATAAATCATTTAAAAAAAAATAAATTATTTTAAATTCAATTTAGATGTTTATTTAGAATTCCAAAAATTACTAAGTGAACAAACTTTTAGACTCAAAATCAATTTTAAAAAATCTGCTTTATTTAAACAATGCCTGGACCACCGCCTCCGCCACCACCACCACCGATGCTGGGCGGACCGCCACCACCTCCATCTCTAGGAGGTCTAACAGCAGCAGCGCCGCCTGATCGGAATGCCCTGCTAAAATCAATTGCAGATCCATCCAAACCCAAGCTGAAAAAAGTCGATCCATCAAAGATCAAAGATCGAAGTAAGCCTATAGTAGGCGGAGGAGCAGTTAGTTCTGCATCGGACCCCGTCTCGACTAAAAGTAAAAATTTCAATTTGAAAAAAATTTATTTAATTTTTGTTCAGAAACTAGCGCAGTTGTTTCATCAGGTCCAAATCCGATGGCAGGCATGAGTCTTCAAGATCAACTAACAAGACGATTACAGGAAAGAAATCGACCCAATACTTCAACAGCACCCATGGTCCATCAATCAAACAGTATGTCTTTTTTTCCATTTTTACTCTAACCTGGCTAAATCGGTGATGGTATTAACTTACTAGATAGCTTGCTCTATCTAACTAGTCTTGAACAAAATTAACTATTTTATTTTATAAACTTTTTTTTTCAAATACAAAATCGTTATCTAAATAAGTCTAGATAAGTTAACATTTTAGACAACTAGTGAACACCCTTATGCGGATATTTGATATCTCTTGACAGGTTTATTAGTAAATAAAATTGTGTGCAAGTGGGAAGTGAAAAGTAATTAAGGTGAGTCTTTGATGAAGAGGAAAGAGACGGACGGACGTAAAATTAATGAAGTTTAGTGCAAATTTAGCGTTTTTAAAAAACACATAAAATTTTGATGAACATTCAAAATGTTAGCCTAAGTCATTTAATTTTCGATTGACATTGTTTAAATGTATTCTTGATATAATGGACCAAGATGAATGGATGCGAATGGATAATTAGCCAAGAGATAAACAAGTCTTGATTATATCTATTTAAAATTTTGGTGATCAAAAATCCAAGTTCGATTTATTGTTTTTGTTTAAATTTTTGTGGGGCCGAGATTAAGTGAAGCCTAAAAATAATATCTCATCAATCATGCGAGCTTCTGAAAATGCTCTAATGATAAGATAAGATGCTAAATATCTGATAACTGAACTTGTTTTAGACGGCTTCTTCTTAATGGTCTCACAACTATTAAAATATTTTCAGTGCCCACTCTATCGAGCATCAGATTCATGCAGTAAAAATACGATATAGTCTTTATTTAAAAAAAAAATTTATTTTTTTAATTTTGTTGCGTTCTATTTTTCTAATTAAAAAAAAAATTTAGACAATAAATAAAACATTTGGGTTCTAAAAATTTCAGCCTCATTTAAAGTGTGATTCATTTATGCGTTATGGGTTATTAAGCCGAGTAAATCTAAGGCTAAGGCTTTTAAATTTGTGATACCTTAGAAATTTTATTAAATTTATGCTGATTTTTGTCAATATTAATCTTTGTTTTTTTTTTAAATTAGAGTAGTTCCATTTTTTGTTAGAAAAAATAAAAAGGTTCATTTGTCATTTCATGTCTTGTTATTTTTCTTTGACAAGATCATTTGTTATTTGCGGTATTGATTAAAATTTGTATTAGCTAAGAAAAAAATAATTTTTTTTGTATACTAATTTTTCAGCTCTAAATCTCCTCAAAATAAAACAAATAAGAAGTTTTTTTCTAGAATTTTTCTATCAAAGGATTAATATGCACGAAATTTAATATTTTATTATTATTATTTTTATTCGCAATATATTGATTTTTGTGGTCAAATAAAAGGAGCGAAATTCTGCATCTGTTTATGATTAAAAAGAAAAAAAAATTCATACTATTGATTTATTTAATGAGGATACAAATAAAGGATATAATTACAAATTGAAAAAAAAAAGAAAAAAAAAAAGAAAAAAGAAATTAAGAATGAAAAGAAAAAACAAGAGACTGAGATAGACTAAAATTTAGCAAAATATTTAATTGCAAATTTGCAATCCTTAAAGAAAAATTGCAATTAAACGAACACTTAAGACTAGCATTGTTATTTTTCTATCGAGACTAGAGGATGGATGGGATTTAAATTCAATTCTATTCTCTTTTTTCTCCTTCTACAAGTTCAATTAGAAAAATTATGCTTTCAAATTCATTATGTTTGAGATGAAGTTGAAGCCAACTAAAAATAACAACAAAATGGACTATTGTTTAGATTAAATTTCTCAATTTGTAGCTTTTGCTTTCTCGCCATTTGGATCGATAAGCGTCTGACTACAAGTTCCAATTAGAAAAACATGCTCTAGCCTGTTTAATTTGCATTTTTTATACAAATAAGGGCAGATTTTCGCCAAAATTCAATATTTCTATCCAAATCGATTTATCATATCTTTATGCATTGTACATGGCCAAACACGATTAGCCATTGCTCTAAATATTGATCCAAATCATTCTAATCAAACAATATAAGCATATGAGGTTTTATGTTTGTGTACAATTTAGCGAGTGTATATGTGCGCGTGTGTGTGTGGCTAAGCTCGGTATAGCAGTATTATCCGCTTTTAGCCTAATCTCTTCATGCTCTAGTCTTCATTTCTACCTTGCGTTGGACTCATTTCTTCTTAGTAAGCCGTAGATGTGAATGTTTTGTGGCACAAAATTTGGCGACAAAGCGGGCCCTTTTTGACCACTTGGATAGGTCAGACAAAATTAGGTTTGGCAATTAAGCTCGGACTGGAGGAGCCAGCTTGACTTAATTCACTCTAATCTGGTCTAATCCCCAAGCGGTCTTGGTCAAGCGATCTTTTCAATGATAGATTTTCTCAAAATGCCTTAAATCCATTAGGTAATTATCTTTTAAACTTAATAGAATAAAAAATAGGGCTTAGGAAAAATAGTTTATTCGAATTAGAAAAACAAAGCGTAGAAGTTAGGCAATGATTTTAGAACTAGTTGTATTTTCAATTAATTTGAATAAGCGTTACCCAACAGATTTGTTATTATTTGTAAATTTTTAATAATCAAATCACACAATTAACCAAAATGAGATTAAAAATAAATGATAAAAAAGAGGGAGAGAGATATATGTTTTTTTTTATTAAAAAACATTTCGAGGGCTTTTATGTTTGTTATAAAAAGGTCAGTAGGCATCGGGTGTATAGCAATTTTTTTTGAATTTTTTGAACAAAAAAATTAAAGAAAAAGAGTTCAAAATTGTTCTTAACTTTACAATTGTGCTTGAATGGACTCGATTAATCATTATTAGAATAAAGCTTGGGAGAGCTAGCTCCACAGGCTTATCCGAGCAGTAGAAATACCCTCTTTCTTATATTTTATGAATTTGATTATTCAGTTATGTCTCAGATACAAAAGAATGGAGTTTGTACTTTTTGAATTCTTGTAATCGCTAAAAAGATTGTTTATTCATTCTAGTAGTTGAGAGCATTCAATTTACTTAATTTTAAAAAAATTTTCTTTTTTTATCTATAAGATTTTGGATGAATTGAGAAAAAAAAAATTGAACATCTAGTCAAGTCTGAGTCTAAAATAAAAAATAGAATTTCTTCCTATTTTTACTGTGTTCGGTCATTCTAGTTGTTTAAAGCATTTTTTTATTTTGGATTTAATTTTTTAGACATAAAGTAAAAATTCTAAATGTTCAACCAAAACCTCATTTCATTTATAGCTTATTTATTTTTTATAAACGAAAAAAAATTTAAATTAGGGAAAAAATGATTATTTATTTACAGTGATTTAACAAAACTTTTGTAAAAAATTGTTTGAACAATAATTTCCAAAAATTTAAGAGCTTTGGTCTCTTTTGAGTGAGTTAATTATGAAATATAAATTTAATAGATTCTATTTGATTTATTTTATGATTCAGACTTCTCTAAATTATAAAATAAATAACAGTTCCCAAATCGCTAAAGAAACAAATAAGACGCCAAAGCTCTTAATTTTTTGGCTATTTTTGATTCCACAAAAATTTACGCAATTACGTAAAATGAGAAAAATTTTTGATTTTTTATTTTTGTAAATTTACAAAACTCTAATATTCTACGTAAATTGTTGTGAAAAACAAAAGCGGAACATCACTATGTGTCTCAGATACAAAAAGAATGGATTTTTTTCTTTTATTTCCTTTATTTGGCAAAAAATATATTTTATTCATTTAAATAGTTTAGAGGATTTTTTTTTACCTTTTTAAAATAAAAATAAAAATTTTAAATGTTCAATCGAACGAAAAAAAAAGTGAAAAAAATGCTCAAAACTTTATAGTTGTGCGTTATTGTTAATTATTATAAGATAATAATTTAAGATATAGTTTTTCAATTCGAAAAAAATGATTTAATAAATAAAAAGAATTAATTTAGGAAAAAAAAGATCATTTAGTTATGTTTCAGATACAAAAAGAATGGATTTTTTTCTTTTATTTCCTGTATTTGGCAAAAAGATATTTTATTCATTCAAATAGTTTGGAGCTTTTTTGTTTTTTAATTCTAAATGTTCAATCAAACGAAAATAGAAAGAATGAAAAAAAAAGTGAAAAAAAAGTGAAAAAAAAACTGCACAGTTGTGTGCTATTACAAATCTTTTAAATGGACTTGATTTATTATTGAGCTAAATTTTCAGCTAGTCAGTAAACAATAAAAACTAATTAATAGTAGTCTTAGTCGCAGAGCTGCTAGGCATTGTGTGGCACGATTTTCAGATGATTTCATCCCGATAAAAACAAGCAAATTAAATGATATTTCTTAAGAGGCGCTGAGTTTTTTTTCACGAACTTGTTTTCTAAGAGCTAATTTTCTATTTTGGCCCGCTTACTCAAGAGGTCTTGTATTTCTTACTCAAATTTTGAAAAATATTCAGCAAACTTTTTTTTTTTGCTAATATAATTTTTTTTATTTAAAAAAATAGAATAAAATAAAAGTCAAATATTTACAAAAATTTTAAAATCTCTTACGTAATATTTTGTTTTTCTTGTCGACTTTCAATTTGTTTCCTTAAGATTTCTAAAACAAAGTTATTAAAATAGAAAATGCTATTTAAAATAAAAATTAAAAATACAAACTAACAATGTCAATCGAGACTTCACACAGTTCGTCCTCTGAGTTGTCCAATGCAAGAAAACCGGCTTTACCCCCCAAGCCTAAGCTAGCTCTCGCTGAGAGCGAGAATCCGACTTCGGAGCACACAAATTCCGACAAGTATAGCGCACTGATAAGCAGCCTTAGAGAAAAACTAAATATCAATATTAGCGGCCCTGGCAGTGAACGCTCTCTGGCACTTTCCACTCTCAGCTCGAGCTCGGACACCGCCGGACTCAAGTCCTTCAATCTAGGCCAAAACATGAACGACCTAAGTCTGCTGGACGAAATCTACGCCGAAATAGAAGACAAATATTTGTTCCACAAGGCCAAGAGCGCCGAGTCAAAGACACTTCAAAGCTCTTGCTCGTGCTCGCATTCATCCCAGTCGTCTCAGTCGTCTTGTTCGTGCTCGTACACATCCGAGTCGGTCGCCGATCGACCACCGTTGCCCTCGGTGCCGCCGCCCAATTTAGTCAGCTCTCATTCGGACGAAAAGCGAATGTCCCTATCGCTTGAAGAAGAAATAGCGCTCGAAATTAGAGCCAAGCTCAATCAGGAGTATTTGGTGAGCAAAAAAGTCGAGTCTAGGAGCGAGAGCAGAGAGGGCAAGATGGAGCAGAGCGCCGAGATGGTTCCGGACACTCCAGTGCTTGAGCCCGAGTATCTAGAGCCCATTTCATTAAGCAAAACGGACAAGAGAACGAATGAGAAAAAAATGAATAAAACTCTATCAGATCCAGCTAGTCCGAAGACTAATTCGGACTTTATACTATCGCCGTCGAAGCTCAAGTCCTACTTGGTCAAGTCGCCGAGCTCCAGGAACCCACCACTAGATCCCAGTCAATCGAGAACCTTCAGCTATCTGCTGAAACAAAGCAACCGAATCACTTCCACTCTCAGACTGATGAGAACCAAATCTAGCTCGAACCATGTGCACAATCAGTCCATTTACTCGCAGCCAATTGAGCAAAAATGTTACCAATCAACCGTGAATGTTTGCGCCGAGCACAGCCAGGTTGAAATAAGCCAGCCAACTTTGATAAGCCAAACGTTCGATTTGAACAAGCAGGCTCTGATTGAGATAAAGCATGGGCAAAAGCAAGCCGATGGACTGAGATCGTCATCGTCGTTCAACTCGTCGTTCGACACCTCCTCAACTAGCTCGGTGTATTCGCCAAAGACCGAATACGAGCACAGCAATGACGACTCGATTAATGGGTCCAACAAAAAGTTTCATGACCATTCGCCCACTATTGAGTCCAATCTGATAATAACTAATGTTTATGAGGAAGATGGTAAAGATTATTTAGGATCCTTTTTTTTTCCTACCTGAACCGATTTAGTTTTAAAGTCCAACTTTCTTTTTAGTAAATTAATAAAATTTGTGATAGTCAGTACAAACTGAGTGAAAAAAAATGATAAAATTTTCAAGACATGGGGGAATTCGGCACAAATTGATTAAAAATATTTCAGTTTTTGAAAAATTTAAATTAAAGAAAAAAATTTACGTCATTGTTTTTTTTGGCAAAAATAAAATCTTCTTATCTTTTTTTTCTTAAATCAATCAAATCAATAATGAAACTAAATTTTTTTGATTTTTTGCTTTTTTGCTTTTTTTGGACCAGTCCATGAAAAAAAAATTTTCGTTTAAAAAATGTAGCAATTTTTTGAGAAATTTATTCTGCATCATTTATTTTAATTTTTCAAAAATAAAAATAAACAATTTTGTTCAATTTGTGCCGAATTTCTCAAGTAAAAAAAGGTTCTCTGTTAATTTCTATATTTTAAGCACCTGATTGCCATCCTTGAACAATCGATGCAATAATTTCTGTTACATCTTGCTGCATTCTCAGAACTAATTTTAAATTTCAAGCAAAAAACATTGCAAGACCATTTGACATTTTGTTCTATTTGTTTGTACATGATTTCACAAAAATTCAATAAAAAAAGTGGTTTCATATGACTCAATGAATAATGTGGTTTTACAAAATCTTCTTTTGTTAATTTACTAAGTTTATCTTGGTTAAAATGATTGTTGGTTAAATAGTATTTGGTTTGGGAGTTATATTTATCAGCCTTGCCCACTCCCAATATTGGCTTAGCTTCTATGAGTTTAAATTGAAGTGTTTTGCGAGATGACCTTTTTTTCCACATTTAACGCAGAGACCCAATCTCATTCTACAATTTTCATAATCATGGTTAGGTCTGTTGCAGTGGCTACAAAATAAATTTTGGTACTCTCTTCGAGATTTGGTAAATTCTTTATCTTCTCGTTTCGGTGATTTAGATTGATTTTTTATAAAATCTTTTACTGATTTTAATTTAAAACATTTGGCTGTTTCGTGATTGTTTTTATCGCATATAACACAAACAACCTTGTCTTTTTTCGTTTGTTCTTTATCGTTTCTTATAGAATTAATACTTTCTATACCTGCTTCGATACTTGTATTTTCTTGTTCTTCTTTTTCACATCGTTCCACTCGTTTGGCTATCTTTACCAATTCGTCGAAATCTTTACCAGCGCTTATCGAAATGATTTTTTTAAGCTTGGATTTAATCCCCGTAAGAATACGTTTGCTAACTTGTTTTCCATAGTCTCTTTTTCCATTTCGTTAACTTCATTTGTGTATCGTAAGAGTCGATTACTAAATTTTTCAACGCTTTCATCAGCTCGTTGTTTAGCTCCGTAAAAATCACATTGGATGTCGCTTGTCCTATCGTGCCTAAAATTTGTGATTAGGTTGCGTTTAATCGCTAAATAGCTTGATTTATTTGTTTTCATAAGTCTGAATTTCTGTAATGCGTCATCTTCGAATAAAGTTACAACCTGAGTGCTCCTTGCTTCGTCTGTCCACCCTGGTGTTTGTAGTTCAAACCGTTCGAACCACAATGTCACATCTTGGGATGAATCTCGCAAAGTTTCTATTCTGAATTGTTTGTTTTGAATATTCCAGTCGAAAAAGTATTTTAGGAATTCCATCTCTTTTTGTTGAGTTTGATTTGTACTTAATAATTCATCTTCTTTTAGTGGTTTAGTGTGATTTTGGTCTATAATAGCCGTAAGTTTTGAGTCTCTGAAGTCTGAACTATTCCCTTGCTTTTGATTCGTGATCCAATAATTTAGTTCCACTGGATAGTCGGTTTCTCTGTCCATAACTAAACCAAATGTTGTGGATGCTGATTCTTTTATTAATTGGTTTTCGCTTTTCGCGGCCATCTCGCTTAACCAAATAAGCCATTCATTCGGGTTTATTGCTTCAGTCCCATTTCTTTCGAGTATTCTGTAAATTTGTGAATAATTCCTTTTATAGTTTTCAAAAGAGATTTTTGTGAACCCGTCAATTCTTTTAGAACAATTTGTTATATTGGCTAGAGCGGATATAATTGCTTGGTCCAATTCAGCTTGATTATCATCTGAATTCTCGATGATGGTTTTTTCTAATTGTTCCATTCTGGACACTGCTGTCACCAATGTAATGTAAGATACTTATTTTGGGAGAAATTCTTAAAAAAAAATTAACTTTTCTATATTTTGCAGTCTTAATCATTGGAAATTGAATTAAGTTTTTTTTTTCTTCATTAGTTGCATTGGTATTAATCAGATTCGTATAAGTCCAAAATTAAAGTCCAAGTCAAGGAAAAGTCTGGCAACATGAATTTTGTTCCGTTCCAGGCAGTTATAATGGCGGCCTAGTTAAATTCAAAGTCACTAAAATAAAATTACAAGTCCAGGCTTAAAAAAATTAAAATCTTTGATTTGGACTTGACTTGAGACTTGTGACTTTTGAACAACTCTGGTATTAATGTAACTCTAAATTTTGCAATAAAGTATGTTTTTTCTCATGGGATAAAAAAGAGCTTCAAAAATGAATCGAATCATGGTCTAATTTTTTTATCATTGCATTTTTGCAAGTGATTGTTACCAACACAATTTTTTTATTCTATTAATTCAAATGTCATTTCTATCTGATCGAAGGGTTCTATTAAAATTAATCACAGATCTATCGAAACCCAAGCTGAAAAAAGACGATCAATCAGCGATCAACGTTCAAAGTATACCTATATTAGACCGAAGAGCAGCAGGTTCAGCATCGGGTCACTTTTTCTAAATAGTTCTTCTTTAATTCTTGACATGAATAAATTCTTGGTTTATGCTGATTCTTTTTTTCTTGACAATGTTAAATTATTTTATTTAAATTTAATATTTTTGAATAAATTAAATAATGTGATAATTTTAGTCTCAAAATTATTCTAAATTCAAAAAGTGATTTTAAAAGAAAAATGAAATTTTTTTTTGCCAATAAGTAAATAAATTATAATTTATTAATTAGATTTTTTATTAAAAGAAACGATGCTGTTGAAACTTATAACATTAAAGTTCTTATTTTTCATGGTACTTGATATTGTTGGTGTATTTTCAGGTGAGATTTCGAATAGATGCTTTAATGTGATCAAATCAAGCACATTCAGCTATGAAATTGATAATGATGGCTTTCATAAATTTTTTTCCATAAATATTCAAATCAATACAGATGAAATACACTTTTTAAAAACAAATTGTAATATAATGTTGATTCAAGAATTTAATTCGAATTTTTATGTTGATGAATTCGAATTAAAACAAAATATCTACAATCAGCTATTTTTATTTTTTCTATCACAAAAGGTAAATACTGAATCAATCGAGTATAGATCGGAGCCATTTTTGCTTTTTTACTTTTCCAAAAAAGTTTATTATCATGTAATGAATCGTCAAATTTATGCAATTTATCCTTTAGCTATCCGTTTCATTTACGATATCACGCTCCATCTGACAATTACTTGTATCAACGACTTAAAATTTATGGTCCTCGTGTTTTAGTGTCTGACTGCAACCAAAATCTAAAAGACCAAAATGAATTTATTTTCAAATCTGATAAAAAAATTGACAAAATATTGATTAAAGAATTTTTTATTGGAAATTGCTATTGGAACGAAATTGATTCCAATTATTCAGAAGATAGTTTTGAATTTGATGTGCCTGTTGGTCAAGCAAAACATGCACCTATTATTATTGTGATTACTCTGGGATTTTTGATACTCTTGGCACTGTATGTCTCAAAATTGTTCCGCGAAAAATCACTGGAATTCAATAAAAAAATCAATTAATTTCAATAAACAATATTGAAGATTTTATTTTATTTCAAGACAAATAGAAAAATTATTGAGTATTTTTTTGATTGATTTTTGAGAATTATATTTAAATATGAGAAAATTAACATAGGCATTTTCGTGCAATAAATAAATAAATAATTCAAAAGAGATCAAGCAAGTTAAAGTTTACTAAAAAATTTTTTTAAATTTTTTTCGAATAAAAAGTTAATTTTTCACCTAGATATTTTTATTTTTGAAAAATTTTTCCATCTAGTTTAAATATTTAAATATTAGAATATATTTTGACTTGGGAACTGAAATACTGTTTTAAGGAAATTTGTTCACCAAATATTTCTCAATTTATTTTAATTCAGTAAGTAGATTAACAAACTCTTCAAATTTAAATTTAATGAATTTTTCGACTGCTATAAAATTATCAACAATACTCAGCCATCAAAATTTTTAGCTCATATTTTATTAGAAATTTTAAGTCAAAAGCTTACGAGGACAATTTTAGATAAAATATTCATGGCTATAAAAAATCGCTTGATAGCCAGATTTTGATTAACAATAGAAAGAAAAAATTGCAAATGATAATTTAAAATTATAAATTTGCAGCATATTTTTGAAAATAAGATTGCTCATCAAAGAAACAGTGGAGAAATGTATGTATTATATTACTTAGGAATTATAAAAAATTCCTAAGTAAATAAATTGGAAAAAGAAACGAAATTTAAAAGGCCTAATTAAAAATATAATTACGAAGGCCTTATACGAACAAATAAATGATAATTTGCTCGAGTCTACATTGAATAGAAATAGCTTCAACCCAAACACATGTAAAATTCGAATGGACCTAAACATCAACTCATGCATTCAACTTAAAACAAAACCAAAGTTTACCTACATTTACTCGAGATTGCAGACGTATATTTTACATTATTTTTAAGTTGGACCGATTTCAACAATAGCTTAAAAAAATTATTAAAAATCAAACCGGGTTAGGAGACCAATCGAGATTAATTATATATTTCTTAAATCTTTTAAATGTTTTTTTTGGATAAATACAAAGCCGTATGAATTGAATGATTTATTTTTTATCGTTTAGTTCGTTTTATACCATTATTATTTCAGTTTCTCAAATTTTAATAAATTATTAAAATTTGAGAAATTTTTTTTTTTTGCTTAAGCATCAAAACTTATCCAAGTGCAAAAGTATTGCCAGATGGTTTTTAAAATTTCTTGTCTATAAAATAAGAGGCTTCAGTTTTCCTAAAATTCGGCCCAAAATGAATGTTTAGCCAAATGTAAATTTTTTAAATATTCATTATTTTTTTTGCAGGTAATTTATATTTAAATTATGTTCATGCATTAACTTGGATACTGTCCGGTGTGTCAAAATAATGAAAAATAGCGCCTGAATTATTCAGTGGTTAGTTTTTCCTGCTAATTGAGTTCATGTAATTTGTGAAATTTTTGTTTTACAAGGAATGTGATCTTTTGTAAAATAGCAAATTTTTTAAGGTACAAAATATTTATTAGGTAATTCAGATAAAGGTGAATTATTCATTGCGATAAATATATTTATCTTTTTGACAAATATTTTAATAATTAAAAGACGAAATAATTTATTTTTTTTTCAAAGAACTCCAAAGAGTGACTTTTTTTCTGAATGTTCAGGTTTTATTTTAAATTTATCAGGATTCCGCAAGCAAAATTTAGGTCAAATAAAAAAAAATTTAATTAGGCTTTTTTTAAAGCTTTTAATGCTGTAAAAAATACATAAATAAAAATATTAAAATAAAATTTATAAAATTGAATAGAGTTATTGATTTAATAGTTATTTGAAAAAATTTAACAATAAGCTATTTAAGTTAAACAATTCAAATTTAGAAACAAAATCTGTGTAAATTAAATTTATATTATTGAAAATTGATAGCTTAAACGTTGAAAACTTCAACATTGATCTCTTGATCACAAAGCAATTTATTAATCTTGAAAAAAATGTTCAAATGTTTTTTCTCCACTTTTTGATTTGGCCATTGGTTCAATAAGGTTATTACTGTTCCTTAAAATATAATTCAAATTTTTTGAGTCATTTTTCTTTAATTTTTCTTTAAGAATTAGCGGAGCATTGAAATAAAGTAGACATTTATAAGAAAAAGTTAGCATCCTTTCAAAAATTCGATGTTGAAATGAATAAAGACCATACTTTTCTAAAGCGTTATTTATTTCATTAAAGCTGTTTGCTTCTAGCTTAAGATTTAAAAGTTTTATGATAGAGATATAATAACTTTTAGCTAATTTATTTATTGCTTCTTTTGAAAAATAGCATAAAAGCGTAGAGCAATAGTCAAAATACGGGAGGATAAAAGTCTTAAAAAACTGTATCTTTACTGAAGTAGCAAGATAGAAAATTCTCTTGATAGAAAATAATTTCCTATTAACTTGAATTGATAAATTAGATACAAATTTGGTAAAATTAAGATTTTGATCAATTATGAAGCCTAATAAGCAGATTTCCTTTACAACTAATATGTCTTCATTACCTACTCTAATCTTATCTGGATATAATTTTTTCCTATTTTCAAAAATCATGCAAAAAGTTTTTGACCAGTTTATTTCAATTCTGTTAAAAATACACCATTCATTTAAATTTTTTGTTGTAACATTTAATTTTATCAAAGAAGTTTCAAGGTCTTTTTCAGAGATACTTATTGTTGTATCATCTGCAAACATTTTAATACTTAAATTTTTAAATAAAAATGGTAAATCATTGACAAAAATAAGAAATAGCAGTGGACCCAGGACAGATCCTTGCGGGACACCTAATTTTAATTTTACTGGATTAGACTTTTCACAACCAATTCTAACTATCTGAGATCTATTTTCAAAATAGTTTGAAAGAAGACCCAAAGAAGAATTATCAAAACCATAGTGAAAAAGTTTTAAAAGTAATAAATTTGAATCAATTACATCAAATGCTTTCCTAAAGTCAATAAACAAAGAAACAGTTGTTAGTTTATTTTCTTTAGCTTTATTTATTTCACTGATATACTCATGGATTACTGTTTGACAAGAATGTCCGTTTCTAAAACCATGTTGTCCTTTAAATAAAATCTTATTCGATTCAAAATAATAAGATATCTGTTTTGCTAAAAGTTTTTCAAAGATTTTTGCTATTGGTGATAGGATTGATATCCCCCAATAATTGTTTAAATCTGACCTGTCACCTTTATTTTTAAATAAAGGATTAACAATGGCAATTTTCCAGTCTTCCGGAATATTTTTAAAAAATAAACAATTATTAAAGAGCTCATATAATAATGGAACAAAGAATTCTTTAAGATTTTGGATAATCTTGGTCTGAATTCCAACAAATCCAGGGGAGCTTGACGAAGGGAGTTCGTCAACAGCCTTTTTAATTTCATCCAAAGAGAATTCACAAAATGAAAATCCTGGAGTTAAAATATTTTCATTAAATTTTAATTCTCTAAATGTATCAAAAATGTATTTGGCTGATTCATTTTCACTGGACAAAGAGGAAGATTCAATAGAAGCAAAGCAGCTATTAAACATTTCCACTTGATCAACAGTATTTGAGGCTTTTTTAACATCCCAACAAAGTTCTTCTGGAAAGCTGTCAAATTCAGCATCTCCTCTCAGTTTTATGGATGTTTTATAAAAATTCCAGAATTTCTTAGAATTTTTGAAGTCATTAGACTTTTTAGCCTCAAAATATAATTTTATTTTTTGACGATTTAGTTTTTTATACTCCCTTCTAGCATCCCTATACTGGAAAAGATTCTGTTCTGTTTTATCCATCATATAATTCTGAAAACAATAATCCCTAAAATTTCTAAATGATCTTAATTCAGCATCGAACCAAGGGGATTGCTCATTTTTCTTACGAATAGATTTTCTTAAAGGACAACATTCTTCTATAGCATTTATAATTGTTTCCTTAACAAAACCCCACTTATTCTCTATACTATCAAGCTTACGGAGTAAATTAAAATCAAATTTCCTTAAAAAATTTCCAACTTTAGCAATATTTCTTTCATTGATTAACCTAAAATGTGAAGTGGTAATATTAGATCTTTCAACGGAAATAGGAAAAGAGCCCAGTACAAATTTATGATCACTGAAAGGACAACCTACAATACTTGAAAAAGAATCAAAATCTTCTTGATGTATAATATGATCAATATAACTTAGCTTAGCTTTAACTTCCCAAGAGTTGTTCAAGAAACTTATTCGTGAAGGTTCATTAGTTAAGCTTTTTAAGTTATAATCCCTTAAAAATTTAACTAAACAATTTTCACCAGATTTATGATCCATATTTAAATCTCCTATAATCGTGGTTCTATAATTCAAATTATAGGATAATAAAAATTGCTCAAGATTTTTAATGAAATCATAATCTGAATACGACGGTGGTTTGTAACAAAAGAGGAAATTAAAATTTTGTTTAACAGAGCTAACTTCAAAAGATATACCTTCAAAGTCAAGGTGAAAATGACAGTTTGTAATTTTCAGACTCTTTTTAACAAGTACAACAATACCTCCACCATCTCTACATCTATCTCTACGTTTCACAGTATAATTAGGAAAGTCTAGAAAGGAAAGAGGAAATGAGTTATCTAATTTTGTTTCATTTAAAGAAATGATATCAAAATACTGAAGCGATACAATATCATTTATCTCATCTTTCTTAAGAAAAAGAGAATTTATATTTAAATGAAGAATGTTTAAATTGTTCTTAAAATTTAAACAAAATTTCTTTAACTGATCAAAATAATTTGGATAAGACGGGGCATAAAATTTATTTACAAAAAAATCATCACTAAAGTGAAATACTTGTTTCAGTAAATCACCAGAAAAAATTTCTTTATCATTACCCAGATTATTAGCACATATTTTTAAATGTTTCTCAAACCATTTTGGAGAAACATATTTTTTAGAACACTTAGGACAAATTATATTTGGTTTTTCAGACATTATTTAAAAAATATAAAACAATTACCAAATAAGAATAAAATATGTGAAACTAATTAACATAAAAAATTTAATTTTTAAATTTTGAAAAATGACTCAAGAAAATTGAAAATATAAAGATAAATTTTAATAAAAAAATAAAGCTAACCAAGTCCAGCGCAGGCAAAAAGAAGTTGAAATTTTTATTTGATCACTTTAAGGTAGCTTCTCACACTTTCTGGTCAAAAATATGTGAGCAGAAGGCTAAAGTGAGAACGACGGACTACCAACTTTGTAAATTTGACAAAACTGCGTGCTTCAAATTTTTAAATTTTCTTTAAATGCTTCTGTAATGCGTGGTAATTATATGGCTCTAGTAGGGCGAAGAGTGAAAGAGGGCGCTGCAGTACTTTGCAGCACTGACTTTTTGGACACTTTGCAGCGTCCGAAAAACTAAACGATATCTGATTCTGATCGTCTAGTCCCAACTTCCTTTCCGGAATGGTTGGAATTTATTCTAAGTAGGTCGTTAAGCTACTTAGATCGATAACTTTGCAGCTATCGTTACTCAAAATAAGATTTGAAGAAAAAGTTAATTTTATTTTGAGATTTCTTTATTTAAATTAAATTCTATAATAAAGTTTTTAATATTTATAATAAAAATTATGTAATTTTTTCAAAGTTATTTCCATTAACTTCTTTTAATATATTAAGATGGTTTTTGCCATCTTTACATCTCCCTTCTAAATTTTTTAAATTTATTTATAAATTTTAATGTCACATTATTCTTGATTCATTTGTTAATGCTGACTTTAGTTTATCATTTTCAAATCTGGTGGATGATGTTGTTTGTTTTTTGGTCTTGGATCTGATATTTTGATGTTGGGTGTTGGTTCATCCGTAAAAAAAATGTTTGATACTATTTGTTATATGAAATCCTTTTATGTTTGCATCTGTTCCTAATTTTTATATTTCTTCGAATCCGAAAACGTCTCTTCTGTATCCTCTTTCTTTGTTTTCTTTTTCTGCTGTTTGTTTCGCTTCAGATTTTTCTGCATTACTTTTGTGGAATTCGATTAGTTTTTTCAATTCTTGTTGCTCTTTTTCCTTTGCAATTTCCTTTTGGATTTGTTCTAATTCTTCTTTCTTGCTGATGTATTCATTGTATTCGGTATTGAATGATTTACGTTCTTGTAGCCATTTTTGATGTATTTCTGGGAGATCATTAATTATTTGTAAGTCTTGGTCTGAAACGCGGTGTTTTTCAGCATAATCAGCTCTTTCTTGTTTTGCTTTTAGGATTTCTGGTTTCATTTCCAATAATTTAGCATTTTTTGTGTCTCTATTTTTTCTTCTCCTTTCTTTGCACGAGGTAGGTTCTTCATTCGGATTGTAAATTTTTGAAAGCTGTACTCTTGGTAAACCATACTCGTCTTTTGGACGGTTCATCTTGTTTTTTGTTATTTCTTTTCTTTTTTTATTTTTATTAAGTTTTTGAATAATTTTATTTACGATCATCATTTTGTATCTAAATATTAAAAAATTTTTTAAGTGGTTTTGAAGTTCTACCGAAATTATTGGTTGTTGTTTGAGTCCTGATGTGTTCTTTATTAGGTTCTTTCAATTTTACATTATTAATGTTTATGACTTTCTTCTTCTTTTTCATTTTTACTTCTATATTCTGTTCTGAGATAATTTTTGTAATTTCTACTGGATCACTCCATAGATCATTTCGTAGCTTCTTTTTTAACCCAACTTTTGTTTGAGGCATTTTTATTCTTACTTTATCACCGACTTTGAAAACGATTTGTTCTGAATTATATTTAGAATCATTTATTCTTTTGTTTGTTTCTGCTTGCTTGTCAATTTTATTTTTAGCTCTCGGTTCTTTTGTTCTAAGCTGGATTTGTGAGTTGCCACAAATAAGTTTGTCAATTTTGTAGTCTACGATGCAATTGTTTGGTTTTAAAATGTCTACTCCGATTATAAGATCATGTGCTAGTTTTCTACTAATGATGAAAGTTCCGATAATTCTCGTGTTCCCTATCATTATGTTGATTGAGGTCTGTCCTGAAACTTCCAGCTGTGAACCATTTGCGGTAATCCAGTTTTTTCTTTTCGTAATTTTTGTACGCTTGAATTTTCTTAATTGAGCGTATTTTTCGCTAATAAATGAAGTTTGCGCACCCGAGTCGATCAATATTTCTTCTGTCTGTCCTTCTACTTCTGTGATAATTGATGTTGAACATTTTTAGTAAAAGACATTGTTGACCATTTCTTGTTTCAAGTATTTTCTGTTTGTTTTTTCTTTAGTTTTCTTTTCGGTTTTGTGATCTGGTTTCATATGACTCAATGAATAATGTGGTTTTACAAAATCTTCTTTTGTTAATTTACTAAGTTTATCTTGGTTAAAATGATTGTTGGTTAAATAGTATTTGGTTTGGGAGTTATATTTATCAGCCTTGCCCACTCCCAATATTGGCTTAGCTTCTATGAGTTTAAATTGAAGTGTTTTGCGAGATGACCTTTTTTCCACATTTAACGCAGAGACCCAATCTCATTCTACAATTTTCATAATCATGGTTAGGTCTGTTGCAGTGGCTACAAAATAAATTTTGGTACTCTCTTCGAGATTTGGTAAATTCTTTATCTTCTCGTTTCGGTGATTTAGATTGATTTTTTATAAAATCTTTTACTGATTTTAATTTAAAACATTTGGCTGTTTCGTGATTGTTTTTATCGCATATAACACAAACAACCTTGTCTTTTTTCGTTTGTTCTTTATCGTTTCTTATAGAATTAATACTTTCTATACCTGCTTCGATACTTGTATTTTCTTGTTCTTCTTTTTCACATCGTTCCACTCGTTTGGCTATCTTTACCAATTCGTCGAAATCTTTACCAGCGCTTATCGAAATGATTTTTTTAAGCTTGGATTTAATCCCCGTAAGAATACGTTTGCTAACTTGTTTTCCATAGTCTCTTTTTCCATTTCGTTAACTTCATTTGTGTATCGTAAGAGTCGATTACTAAATTTTTCAACGCTTTCATCAGCTCGTTGTTTAGCTCCGTAAAAATCACATTGGATGTCGCTTGTCCTATCGTGCCTAAAATTTGTGATTAGGTTGCGTTTAATCGCTAAATAGCTTGATTTATTTGTTTTCATAAGTCTGAATTTCTGTAATGCGTCATCTTCGAATAAAGTTACAACCTGAGTGCTCCTTGCTTCGTCTGTCCACCCTGGTGTTTGTAGTTCAAACCGTTCGAACCACAATGTCACATCTTGGGATGAATCTCGCAAAGTTTCTATTCTGAATTGTTTGTTTTGAATATTCCAGTCGAAAAAGTATTTTAGGAATTCCATCTCTTTTTGTTGAGTTTGATTTGTACTTAATAATTCATCTTCTTTTAGTGGTTTAGTGTGATTTTGGTCTATAATAGCCGTAAGTTTTGAGTCTCTGAAGTCTGAACTATTCCCTTGCTTTTGATTCGTGATCCAATAATTTAGTTCCACTGGATAGTCGGTTTCTCTGTCCATAACTAAACCAAATGTTGTGGATGCTGATTCTTTTATTAATTGGTTTTCGCTTTTCGCGGCCATCTCGCTTAACCAAATAAGCCATTCATTCGGGTTTATTGCTTCAGTCCCATTTCTTTCGAGTATTCTGTAAATTTGTGAATAATTCCTTTTATAGTTTTCAAAAGAGATTTTTGTGAACCCGTCAATTCTTTTAGAACAATTTGTTATATTGGCTAGAGCGGATATAATTGCTTGGTCCAATTCAGCTTGATTATCATCTGAATTCTCGATGATGGTTTTTTCTAATTGTTCCATTCTGGACACTGCTGTCACCAATGTAATGTAAGATACTTATTTTGGGAGAAATTCTTAAAAAAAAATTAACTTTTCTATATTTTGCAGTCTTAATCATTGGAAATTGAATTAAGTTTTTTTTTTCTTCATTAGTTGCATTGGTATTAATCAGATTCGTATAAGTCCAAAATTAAAGTCCAAGTCAAGGAAAAGTCTGGCAACATGAATTTTGTTCCGTTCCAGGCAGTTATAATGGCGGCCTAGTTAAATTCAAAGTCACTAAAATAAAATTACAAGTCCAGGCTTAAAAAAATTAAAATCTTTGATTTGGACTTGACTTGAGACTTGTGACTTTTGAACAACTCTTGTATTAATGTAACTCTAAATTTTGCAATAAAGTATGTTTTTTCTCATGGGATAAAAAAAAGAGCTTCAAAAATGAATCGAATCATGGGCTAATTTTTTTATCATTGCATTTTTGCAAGTGATTGTTACCAACACAATTTTTTTTTATTCTATTAATTCAAATGTCATTTCTATCTGATCGAAGGGTTCTATTAAAATTAATCACAGATCTATCGAAACCCAAGCTGAAAAAAGACGATCAATCAGCGATCAACGATCAAAGTATACCTATATTAGACCGAAGAGCAGCAGGTTCAGCATCGGGTCATGTGTTTTTTACTTTTTCTAAATAGTTCTTCTTTAATTCTTGACATGAATCAATTCTTGGTTTATGCTGATTCTTTTTTTCTTGACAATGTTAAATTATTTTATTTAAATTTAATATTTTTGAATAAATTAAATAATGTGATAATTTTAGTCTCAAAATTATTCTAAATTCAAAAAGTGATTTTAAAAGAAAAATGAAATTTTTTTTTGCCAATAAGTAAATAAATTATAATTTATTTATTAGATTTTTTATTTAAAGAAACGATGCTGTTGAAACTTATAACATTAAAGTTCTTATTTTTCATGGTACTTGATATTGTTGGTGTATTTTCAGGTGAGATTTCGAATAGATGCTTTAATGTGATCAAATCAAGCACATTCAGCTATGAAATTGATAATGATGGCTTTCATAAATTTTTTTCCATAAATATTCAAATCAATACAGATGAAATACACTTTTTAAAAACAAATTGTAATATAATGTTGATTCAAGAATTTAATTCGAATTTTTATGTTGATGAATTCGAATTAAAACAAAATATCTACAATCAGCTATTTTTATTTTTTCTATCACAAAAGGTAAATACTGAATCAATCGAGTATAGATCGAAGCCATTTTTGCTTTTTTTACTTTTCCAAAAAAGTTTATTATCATGTAATGAATCGTCAAATTTATGCAATTTATCCTTTAGCTATCCGTTTCATTTACGATATCACGCTCCATCTGACAATTACTTGTATCAACGACTTAAAATTTATGGTCCTCGTGTTTTAGTGTCTGACTGCAACCAAAATCTAAAAGACCAAAATGAATTTATTTTCAAATCTGATAAAAAAATTGACAAAATATTGATTAAAGAATTTTTATTGGAAATTGCTATTGGAACGAAATTGATTCCAATTATTCAGAAGATAGTTTTGAATTTGATGTGCCTGTTGGTCAAGCAAAACATGCACCTATTATTATTGTGATTACTCTGGGATTTTTGATACTCTTGGCACTGTATGTCTCAAAATTGTTCCGCGAAAAATCACTGGAATTCAATAAAAAAATCAATTAATTTCAATAAACAATATTGAAGATTTTATTTTATTTCAAGACAAATAGAAAAATTATTGAGTATTTTTTTTTGATTGATTTTTGAGAATTATATTTAAATATGAGAAAATTAACATAGGCATTTTCGTGCAATAAATAAATAAATAATTCAAAAGAGATCAAGCAAGTTAAAGTTTACTAAAAAAATTTTTTTAAATTTTTTTCGAATAAAAAGTTAATTTTTCACCTAGATATTTTTATTTTTGAAAAATTTTTCCATCTAGTTTAAATATTTAAATATTAGAATATATTTTGACTTGGGAACTGAAATACTGTTTTAAGGAAATTTGTTCACCAAATATTTCTCAATTTATTTTAATTCAGCAAGTAGATTAACAAACTCTTCAAATTTAAATTTAATGAATTTGTCGACTGGTATAAAATTATCAACAATACTCAGCCATCAAAATTTTTAGCTCATATTTTATTAGAAATTTTAAGTCAAAAGCTTACGAGGACAATTTTAGATAAAATATTCATGGCTATAAAAAATCGCTTGATAGCCAGATTTTGATTAACAATAGAAAGAAAAAATTGCAAATGATAATTTAAAATTATAAATTTGCAGCATATTTTTGAAAATAAGATTGCTCATCAAAGAAACAGTGGAGAAATTTATGTTTGCTGGAATTTTTAAAGCTCTTCGTTTTTCTAAATTGACTAAATTTTATTAAATTTATAAAAAATTCCTAAGTAAATAAATTGGAAAAAGAAACGAAATTTAAAAGGCCTAATTAAAAATATAATTACGAAGGCCTTATACGAACAAATAAATGATAATTTGCTCGAGTCTACATTGAATAGAAATAGCTTCAACCCAAACACATGTAAAATTTGAATGGACTTAAACATCAACTCATGCATTCAACTTAAAACAAAACCAAAGTTTACCTACATTTACTCGAGATTGCAGACGTATATTTTAGATTATTTTTAAGTTGGACCGATTTCAACAATAGCTTAAAAAAATTATTAAAAATCATACCGGGTTAGTAGACCAATCGAGATTATTTATATATTTCTTAAATCTTTTATATGTTTTTTTTGGATAAATACAAAGCCGTATGAATTGAATGATCTATTTTTTATCGTTTAGTTCGTTTTATACCATTATTATTTCAGTTTCTCAAATTTTAATAATTTATTAAAATTTGAGAATTTTTTTTTTTTTTGCTTAAGCATCAAAACTTACCCAAGTGCAAAAGTATTGCCAGATGGTTTTTAAAATTTCTTGTCTATAAAATAAGAGGCTTCAGTTTTCCTAAAATTCGGCCCAAAATGAATGTTTAGCCAAATGTAAATTTTTTAAATATTCATTATTTTTTTTGCAGGTAATTTATATTTAAATTATGTTCATGCATTAACTTGGATACTGTCCGGTGTGTCAAAATAATGAAAAATAGCGCCTGAATTATTCAGTGGTTAGTTTTTCCTGCTAATTGAGTTCATGTAATTTGTGAAATTTTTGTTTTACAAGGAATGTGATCTTTTGTAAAATAGCAAATTTTTTAAGGTACAAAATATTTATTAGGTAATTCAGATAAAGGTGAATTATTCATTGCGATAAATATATTTATCTTTTTGACAAATATTTTAATAATTAAAAGACGAAATAATTTATTTTTTTTTCAAAGAACTCCAAAGAGTGACTTTTTTCTGAATGTTCAGGTTTTATTTTAAATTTATCAGGATTCCGCAAGCAAAATTTAGGTCAAATAAAAAAATTTAATTAGGCTTTTTTAAAGCTTTTAATGCTGTAAAAAATACATAAATAAAAATATTAAAATAAAATTTATAAAATTGAATAGAGTTATTGATTTAATAGTTATTTGAAAAAATTTAACAATAAGCTATTTAAGTTAAACAATTCAAATTTAGAAACAAAATCTGTGTAAATTAAATTTATATTATTGAAAATTGATAGCTTAAACGTTGAAAACTTCAACATTGATCTCTTGATCACAAAGCAATTTATTAATCTTGAAAAAAATGTTCAAATGTTTTTTCTCCACTTTTTGATTTGGCCATTGGTTCAATAAGGTTATTACTGTTCCTTAAAATATAATTCAAATTTTTTGAGTCATTTTTCTTTAATTTTTCTTTAAGAATTAGCGGAGCATTGAAATAAAGTAGACATTTATAAGAAAAAGTTAGCATCCTTTCAAAAATTCGATGTTGAAATGAATAAAGACCATACTTTTCTAAAGCGTTATTTATTTCATTAAAGCTGTTTGCTTCTAGCTTAAGATTTAAAAGTTTTATGATAGAGATATAATAACTTTTAGCTAATTTATTTATTGCTTCTTTTGAAAAATAGCATAAAAGCGTAGAGCAATAGTCAAAATACGGGAGGATAAAAGTCTTAAAAAACTGTATCTTTACTGAAGTAGCAAGATAGAAAATTCTCTTGATAGAAAATAATTTCCTATTAACTTGAATTGATAAATTAGATACAAATTTGGTAAAATTAAGATTTTGATCAATTATGAAGCCTAATAAGCAGATTTCCTTTACAACTAATATGTCTTCATTACCTACTCTAATCTTATCTGGATATAATTTTTTCCTATTTTCAAAAATCATGCAAAAAGTTTTTGACCAGTTTATTTCAATTCTGTTAAAAATACACCATTCATTTAAATTTTTTGTTGTAACATTTAATTTTATCAAAGAAGTTTCAAGGTCTTTTTCAGAGATACTTATTGTTGTATCATCTGCAAACATTTTAATACTTAAATTTTTAAATAAAAATGGTAAATCATTGACAAAAATAAGAAATAGCAGTGGACCCAGGACAGATCCTTGCGGGACACCTAATTTTAATTTTACTGGATTAGACTTTTCACAACCAATTCTAACTATCTGAGATCTATTTTCAAAATAGTTTGAAAGAAGACCCAAAGAAGAATTATCAAAACCATAGTGAAAAAGTTTTAAAAGTAATAAATTTGAATCAATTACATCAAATGCTTTCCTAAAGTCAATAAACAAAGAAACAGTTGTTAGTTTATTTTCTTTAGCTTTATTTATTTCACTGATATACTCATGGATTACTGTTTGACAAGAATGTCCGTTTCTAAAACCATGTTGTCCTTTAAATAAAATCTTATTCGATTCAAAATAATAAGATATCTGTTTTGCTAAAAGTTTTTCAAAGATTTTTGCTATTGGTGATAGGATTGATATCCCCCAATAATTGTTTAAATCTGACCTGTCACCTTTATTTTTAAATAAAGGATTAACAATGGCAATTTTCCAGTCTTCCGGAATATTTTTAAAAAATAAACAATTATTAAAGAGCTCATATAATAATGGAACAAAGAATTCTTTAAGATTTTGGATAATCTTGGTCTGAATTCCAACAAATCCAGGGGAGCTTGACGAAGGGAGTTCGTCAACAGCCTTTTTAATTTCATCCAAAGAGAATTCACAAAATGAAAATCCTGGAGTTAAAATATTTTCATTAAATTTTAATTCTCTAAATGTATCAAAAATGTATTTGGCTGATTCATTTTCACTGGACAAAGAGGAAGATTCAATAGAAGCAAAGCAGCTATTAAACATTTCCACTTGATCAACAGTATTTGAGGCTTTTTTAACATCCCAACAAAGTTCTTCTGGAAAGCTGTCAAATTCAGCATCTCCTCTCAGTTTTATGGATGTTTTATAAAAATTCCAGAATTTCTTAGAATTTTTGAAGTCATTAGACTTTTTAGCCTCAAAATATAATTTTATTTTTTGACGATTTAGTTTTTTATACTCCCTTCTAGCATCCCTATACTGGAAAAGATTCTGTTCTGTTTTATCCATCATATAATTCTGAAAACAATAATCCCTAAAATTTCTAAATGATCTTAATTCAGCATCGAACCAAGGGGATTGCTCATTTTTCTTACGAATAGATTTTCTTAAAGGACAACATTCTTCTATAGCATTTATAATTGTTTCCTTAACAAAACCCCACTTATTCTCTATACTATCAAGCTTACGGAGTAAATTAAAATCAAATTTCCTTAAAAAATTTCCAACTTTAGCAATATTTCTTTCATTGATTAACCTAAAATGTGAAGTGGTAATATTAGATCTTTCAACGGAAATAGGAAAAGAGCCCAGTACAAATTTATGATCACTGAAAGGACAACCTACAATACTTGAAAAAGAATCAAAATCTTCTTGATGTATAATATGATCAATATAACTTAGCTTAGCTTTAACTTCCCAAGAGTTGTTCAAGAAACTTATTCGTGAAGGTTCATTAGTTAAGCTTTTTAAGTTATAATCCCTTAAAAATTTAACTAAACAATTTTCACCAGATTTATGATCCATATTTAAATCTCCTATAATCGTGGTTCTATAATTCAAATTATAGGATAATAAAAATTGCTCAAGATTTTTAATGAAATCATAATCTGAATACGACGGTGGTTTGTAACAAAAGAGGAAATTAAAATTTTGTTTAACAGAGCTAACTTCAAAAGATATACCTTCAAAGTCAAGGTGAAAATGACAGTTTGTAATTTTCAGACTCTTTTTAACAAGTACAACAATACCTCCACCATCTCTACATCTATCTCTACGTTTCACAGTATAATTAGGAAAGTCTAGAAAGGAAAGAGGAAATGAGTTATCTAATTTTGTTTCATTTAAAGAAATGATATCAAAATACTGAAGCGATACAATATCATTTATCTCATCTTTCTTAAGAAAAAGAGAATTTATATTTAAATGAAGAATGTTTAAATTGTTCTTAAAATTTAAACAAAATTTCTTTAACTGATCAAAATAATTTGGATAAGACGGGGCATAAAATTTATTTACAAAAAAATCATCACTAAAGTGAAATACTTGTTTCAGTAAATCACCAGAAAAAATTTCTTTATCATTACCCAGATTATTAGCACATATTTTTAAATGTTTCTCAAACCATTTTGGAGAAACATATTTTTAGAACACTTAGGACAAATTATATTTGGTTTTTCAGACATTATTTAAAAAATATAAAACAATTACCAAATAAGAATAAAATATGTGAAACTAATTAACATAAAAAATTTAATTTTTAAATTTTGAAAAATGACTCAAGAAAATTGAAAATATAAAGATAAATTTTAATAAAAAAATAAAGCTAACCAAGTCCAGCGCAGGCAAAAAGAAGTTGAAATTTTTATTTGATCACTTTAAGGTAGCTTCTCACACTTTCTGGTCAAAAATATGTGAGCAGAAGGCTAAAGTGAGAAGGACGGACTACCAACTTTGTAAATTTGACAAAACTGCGTGCTTCAAATTTTTAAATTTTCTTTAAATGCTTCTGTAATGCGTGGTAATTATATGGCTCTAGTAGGGCGAAGAGTGAAAGAGGGCGCTGCAGTACTTTGCAGCACTGACTTTTTGGACACTTTGCAGCGTCCGAAAAACTAAACGATATCTGATTCTGATCGTCTAGTCCCAACTTCCTTTCCGGAATGGTTGGAATTTATTCTAAGTAGGTCGTTAAGCTACTTAGATCGATAACTTTGCAGCTATCGTTACTCAAAATAAGATTTGAAGAAAAAGTTAATTTTATTTTGAGATTTCTTTATTTAAATTAAATTCTATAATAAAGTTTTTAATATTTATAATAAAAATTATGTAATTTTTTCAAAGTTATTTCCATTAACTTCTTTTAATATATTAAAATGGTTTTTGCCATCTTTACATCTCCCTTCTAAATTTTTTAAATTTATTTATAAATTTTAATGTCACATTATTCTTGATTCATTTGTTAATGCTGACTTTAGTTTATCATTGTTTTTTGGTCTTGGATCTGATATTTTGATGTTGGGTGTTGGTTCATCCGTAAAAAAAATGTTTGATACTATTTGTTATATGAAATCCTTTTATGTTTGCATCTGTTCCTAATTTTTATATTTCTTCGAATCCGAAAACGTCTCTTCTGTATCCTCTTTCTTTGTTTTCTTTTTCTGCTGTTTGTTTCGCTTCAGATTTTTCTGCATTACTTTTGTGGAATTCGATTAGTTTTTTCAATTCTTGTTGCTCTTTTTCCTTTGCAATTTCCTTTTGGATTTGTTCTAATTCTTCTTTCTTGCTGATGTATTCATTGTATTCGGTATTGAATGATTTACGTTCTTGTAGCCATTTTTGATGTATTTCTGGGAGATCATTAATTATTTGTAAGTCTTGGTCTGAAACGCGGTGTTTTTCAGCATAATCAGCTCTTTCTTGTTTTGCTTTTAGGATTTCTGGTTTCATTTCCAATAATTTAGCATTTTTTGTGTCTCTATTTTTTCTTCTCCTTTCTTTGCACGAGGTAGGTTCTTCATTCGGATTGTAAATTTTTGAAAGCTGTACTCTTGGTAAACCATACTCGTCTTTTGGACGGTTCATCTTGTTTTTTGTTATTTCTTTTCTTTTTTTATTTTTATTAAGTTTTTGAATAATTTTATTTACGATCATCATTTTGTATCTAAATATTAAAAAATTTTATAAAGTGGTTTTGAAGTTCTACCGAAATTATTGGTTGTTGTTTGAGTCCTGATGTGTTCTTTATCAGGTTCTTTCAATTTTACATTATTAATGTTTATGACTTTCTTCTTCTTTTTCATTTTTACTTCTATATTCTGTTCTGAGATAATTTTTGTAATTTCTACTGGATCACTCCATAGATCATTTCGTAGCTTCTTTTTTAACCCAACTTTTGTTTGAGGCATTTTTATTCTTACTTTATCACCGACTTTGAAAACGATTTGTTTTGAATTATATTTAGAATCATATATTCTTTTGTTTGTTTCTGCTTGCTTGTCAATTTTATTTTTAGCTAGTATCCAGTTCACATGTAATTTTATTGGCACTATATCGATCCATAGAAAAAATGCTAATAGAAAAAAGACAAATTTTTCGTCGAAATCTTCCATAGAAAATTATTACATATAAAAATTGACATAGAAAATTATAACATAGAAAAAAGTCCATAGAAATTTTATAGTAGAAAATTAACATATTTTTTTTTGATACTTTTGCATGTAATAGATTTAAATAAATTCAAAAACAATTAAGCCAAAAATTTTTTTCTATTTTTTCTCAGAAAATCTCCAAAAATAACTGAAAATTATCATAGAAAAAAATACATAGAAAATATATTTATTAATTGATTATTTTTTATTTATTTAATACGAGTAAAACACCAAAAGGCGACGTAAAAATTGATATAAAAAGGAAAAAAATGTTCAAAATTATTAATTGATTAATTGTTTATGTTTTTAAAAAAATTAAAAAAAAAAATTGAAAATTAACATTTCATAATTTCATTCATGCTTTGTAAATAATCAAACATATTTTTTTTAGAAAAATCTTTTGCTAAATTAATAATCGATTGGTCTTTTTTGATTTCTCTTTGATCCCGAGGAAACAAAACCCCAGAATTTATTTGCTCTAAACAGATCTCCATAAGATGTTGCTCTTTAATTAAATGGCTAATTAATTTGTTGGTCTCAGGATGACTGTGAATATCTTGGGAAATAGCTTTATGCCATGCTTCAATACTTTTGTTTGAACGGGGCAAGTTCTCAGTCACTCTTTTTAAAGCGTGCCAGGTATCTATTGGAAACTGTGGTACTAATCTTGTTTTGGATCCCGGATAGTTAGGAAGACCAATATAATTTTTTTCAAAATATTCATATATCGGTTTTATGGACTCTGGAGACTTTGACTTAAGCTCATTGAAGACAAAAATTGTATGCTTCAATGGTACCAATGGTATTAATTTTAAATATCTGAAATAAATTTTGAAATTTTTGTCATTTTTATGATCTTTTCTTAGGCCATTAGTCACATGTTTCCATAAATTTGAAGTTAAATGGAAATAACATCCTCCGATTTGAGCACCGGGAAAGCATTCTCTAATTGAATTAATAATTGCTAGTTCAAAATCAGGAAAAATATAGACTGGAATTACTGAAATACCCTTTGATTTTAAATTATTAAATAATTTAATATATGTTTTTTGCTGTTTATTAGGCAAAAAACAATAAACTAAAGGCAAATTCCTATTATTTTTTATTACATTTATAGTAAAAAGTTGTTCAAATATTTCTGGACTTATTTTAAAAGTCCCATCGACATACCAAACTGACTCAGAGTTTTAAAATTCTATATTTTCCCTGTAGTTTCTTAGTGGAAACAATTAAAATACGTTCCTCATCTTCACATCCACTATCGAATAAGATAAAATCTTTTCCTGATTTAGTTAGCTTGTTTTTTTCTTGAATGACAAGCTCTTTTAAAGTTTTGGCCTCTTTACAAAAATCAGTTTCTTTTTTTCTTTTCCTATCTATCTGTTGTTTAAAATTATGCATTGGAGGCAGTGAAGAAGCATTATTAACATTTACGTTACCAAAAATATCTTTAATAATTGTCCTTGGCTTCTCATTAGTAAGTACAGCCCTTGCTTTTATCTCACTACCGATTTTATATTTACTTATTCTGTCTTCATAATTTACCATTTCATCCTCGTGAAAATGAAAATCATTTTTAATCCTAACAATTTTATTATTTTCATCAGTGTGTACCCTTGCCTTACATTGAACTGGAATGTATACCGAACACTTCCAATAAACTAAATTTTTATATTTTTTTTCCTGTACATATTCAAAATTTTTAAAAATCATTTTTGGCTTTTCTTGTTTCGTTAGAACAAAAATGGGTGCTTCGGTGCTCAAATTAGACTCTGGCGGGTCAGACTTGTTTGACTTATCTGATGCATCTAATTCATCTTCTTCATAAAATTCTTGTTCAAGGCATTCATCATTATCTGTTTGACTGTATGTAGATTCAGTGTCACTATAATCGAAAATTAGATGGCTACTTAGTGAAGTTTTGCACGCACTGGATAAAATTGGATTAATTGTATGATCTCCACCAGTATTTTCTGAATCTTGACTTGATTCAATTTTCTTATTGGGTTTTGAATTATCTAGAAAACAATCACGGGGAATATTTCGGTTTCGTAATCTAATAGGTGATGCTTCAGCGATTCTAAGACTGTTAAATTTTTCTTCCATTTTTTAATCTTTGAAGTATATTTTAAATAATAAAAATATAGAAAAATAGAGACAAAAAAGAAAAAAAAAGAAAAAAAAAAATTTTGGCTTAATTGTTTTTGAATTTATTTAAATCTATCAAATCTATTACATGCAAAAGTATCAAAAAAAAATATGTTAATTTTCTACTATAAAATTTCTATGGACTTTTTTCTATGTTATAATTTTCTATGTAAATTTTTATATGTAATAATTTTCTATGGAAGATTTCGACGAAAAATTTGTCTTTTTTCTATTAACATTTTTTCTATGGATCGATATGTTCCCAATTTTATTATGAATTCTGAAGGTTCGTATCCTACGTTGAAATTGTCAAAATCGTTTAGTCTTGGTTCTCTTCCATAGAGTAAGCTGAATGGTGAAAATCCTGTTGTGGCTTGTTCTGCCGTCCGATATGCGAAAAGGACTAATGGTAGATATAGATCCCAGTTTGTTTGATTTGAATTTGCATATGCTGATAACATCTTGCATAATGTTTTGTTGAATCTCTCAACTAATCCATCACACT
Source organism: Brachionus manjavacas (assembly GCA_019054805.1). NCBI lineage: Eukaryota > Metazoa > Rotifera > Eurotatoria > Ploima > Brachionidae > Brachionus > Brachionus manjavacas. The sequence goes on along the minus strand of JAHQIY010000003.1, from coordinate 5,119,838 downwards.
GTGGATGATATGGAGTTGTTTGTATTTTGTTGATTTTGAAGTATTCGCAAACATTCCTGACTCTATTCGATAAGAAATTCGGTCCTTGGTCGCTTAGTAATTTTGATGGGATTGAATGTCGCGTTATTATTTCGTTTATCAGTATCTTTGCGATGGTTTCAGCTTTTGTATTTTGTAATGCGAAAGCTTCCACCCATTTTGTTAGATAGTCTGTGAATACTACAACGTATTTATTTCCTGAATTCGATCGACTTAATTCTAAAATGTCAACCGCAATCATATCGAATGGTTTGTTGAAATCGGTTATTGGATTTAAATGTGCTCGATTTGCTGGTGGATCTTTTATTTTTGCACAAATTTCGCATGATTCAACGTAATTTTTGGTTTCATTATAACAATTTGTCCAATAAAACCTATTACTTAGTTTAATCCATGTCTTTTTTTTGTCCCAAATGCGCTCCTGTAAAGTTATCATGGCAGATTTGTAAAACATCCACCTTTAATTGTTTTGGTACCACTAATTGTTTGAATCTTTTCCCTCTTTTGTTGATTCTGTTTTTAAATAATATACCATCTTCTATATGGTATCCTTTTACTTTTCTTTCTTTAATCCCATTGATTAAGTCTTGTATTTCTTTGTCTTTTTTCTGTAGTATTTTTAATTTTTCATTAATTTTTAGGGTGTCTGATTCTCTGATTTAGTTAAGACTTTCGATATTGATATCCTTGTTTAAATATACTTCGGTCTGAATTCCATTTTGGGTTATGGTTTCATTAATAATTTTTGACATATTTACCCATCCGAGGCTTTTAAACATCTTTGGTATGCTGTCTATTCCATTTGTTTTACATTCTTTTGCTGGGTTTTTAAAACATTTTTCAATAGTTGAAATCGATGGTTTTTCTTTTGAACTTCTTACTATCAGGTAAATTATGATGCGTCCATCTTTATTGACCTTTTTTATGCATTCTCCTACTCTTTTATTGTGCCTAATTGGCGGAGTCAAACCATCAAAATTTCGGTTTACAAATTCTATTAAGTCGTTATGTGAATTTGTCTGTTTTGAAATTGCTAATATAATTGGTTTTTGTGTTTTTGTTATGTTATCATCTAAATATTTGATATTGTCTTTATGAAATTCTTGGTTGATGTTGAGTAATGTTTCAATCAAGTCTTCTTTGTAGACTTGCTGTGTACTTGGTTTGTCAATTCTTGAAAGTGCATCTGCATTTGTGTTAATTGAGCCTTTTTTATATATTATTTTAAAATTGTATTCGGCCAACTTCAAACGCCATCTAGTTAGCCGTGAGGATGATAAAGTAATATTGTTTAAATATGTTAAAGGGTTATGATCCGTGTAAATTATAAATTCGGTACCGTGTAAATAGTATTTAAATTTTTCGACGGCAAAAACTATTCCTAGGAGCTCCCGTTCTATTGTACTATAATTTCTTTCGGCTTGGTTTAGTGATCGACTCGCATAGAATATCACTCTTTCTCTATCTTGATTGTCTTTTTGGCTTAGAACTGCTCCAATTCCAACGTTCGATGCATCGGTAGATAAATAAAAAGGCTTTGAGAAATTTGGAAAAGCTAGAATGGGTGTTGTTGTTAATGATTTGATAAGTGAATCGAAAGCTTTGTCGCAATCTGAAGTCCATTTGAACTTTTCATTTTTTCTGGTAAGTTTATTTAGAGGATCGACAATGTTTGAAAAGTTACGAATAAATTGTCGATAATAACTTGCTAATCCGAGGAACTCTTTGACTTTCTTTCCAGATATTGGTTTTGGATATTTTTTGATCGCTTCAATGCGATTGTCTAGGATACTCATTCCCTGTGATGATATTTTGTATCCCAAGAAAGTTGTTTCGTTTGATGCAACCTTGCATTTTGAAGTTTTTACTTTGATATTTGCTTCCATTAGTCTTTTGAAAAGTTCTTCTAACTGAGTTAGATGTTCTTCAAAATTTTTTGAAAAAGTTAAGATGTCGTCAATATATGCTGTTGAGTTTGTCAACCCGTTTAAGACAAATTCCATTATACGTTGAAAAGTTGCACCTGCATTTCATAAACCAAATGGCATCATCCGGAATTGAAATAGTCCTCGACTGCAAATAAATGAGCTGATTTGTTTAGCTCTTTCGGTTAACTTGATTTGCCAGTATCCTGAGGTACAGTCCAGTGATGTGAAGATAGTAGCACCATGTAATTTATTTAGCTTTGACTCTATATTTAGCATTGGAAAGCAGTCTTTTACTGTTGTCATGTTTACTTTTCTGTAGTCCACACAAAATCTTTCGCTGCTATCTGCTTTCTTTACTAACACAATTGGTGAGGCCCAGTCACTACTTGAAGGTTCGATTATTTTCATTTTCAACATTTTGTCTATGCATTCATCGACTAATTTCTCCTTGGCATAGGGGATATTATAAGGTCTTTGCTTAATTGGTTTTTCGTTAGTTAATTTAATATCGTGCATTCCGTTTTTATCTGCAACTGTTCCAATATCTTCGTCTTTTTTTGAGAAACACATCCAATATTTGTCTATAAGTCCTCCAAGTTTTTTCTTTTGTTCTCCTGAAAGATTTTTGTTGTCAAATTTTATTGTTTTGCTTGGTTTCCATGGTTTTTCATTTGTTTCTTCATTTTTTGTATCATTTATAAATGAAATATACTCTGTCTCAACACCTTCCTGGATGAATTTCTTGAATTCCTGTTCGTTTTCTATTGAGTTTATTACTAGACGTTCGCTAATTTTACAAATTGGAGTAAGCGGATGGATTACTAATTTTGTCGGTGTATTGTTTTCGACCCATATTTTAATTTGTTCTTTTGCTTCTTGTATTGCTTCGATGATGTTTAATTTTCCGACTTTTTCGATTAATAAATTTCCCTCATTTATTTCTGATTTTGTTGTGTAAACTTGCCTTGAATATGGCTCTATCATAATCGCATTTGAGGTATATGTAATTTTTTCTTTTCTCGGTTCTTTTGTTCTAAGCTGGATTTGTGAGTTGCCACAAATAAGTTTGTCAATTTTGTAGTCTACGATGCAATTGTTTGGTTTTAAAATGTCTACTCCGATTATAAGATCATGTGCTAGTTTTCTACTAATGATGAAAGTTCCGATAATTCTCGTGTTCCCTATCATTATGTTGATTGAGGTCTGTCCTGAAACTTCCAGCTGTGAACCATTTGCGGTAATCCAGTTTTTCTTTTCGTAATTTTTGTACGCTTGAATTTTCTTAATTGAGCGTATTTTTCGCTAATAAATGAAGTTTGCGCACCCGAGTCGATCAATATTTCTTCTGTCTGTCCTTCTACTTCTGTGATAATTGATGTTGAACATTTTTAGTAAAAGACATTGTTGACCATTTCTTGTTTCAAGTATTTTCTGTTTGTTTTTTCTTTAGTTTTCTTTTCGGTTTTGTGATCTGGTTTCATATGACTCAATGAATAATGTGGTTTTACAAAATCTTCTTTTGTTAATTTACTAAGTTTATCTTGGTTAAAATGATTGTTGGTTAAATAGTATTTGGTTTGGGAGTTATATTTATCAGCCTTGCCCACTCCCAATATTGGCTTAGCTTCTATGAGTTTAAATTGAAGTGTTTTGCGAGATGACCTTTTTTCCACATTTAACGCAGAGACCCAATCTCATTCTACAATTTTCATAATCATGGTTAGGTCTGTTGCAGTGGCTACAAAATAAATTTTGGTACTCTCTTCGAGATTTGGTAAATTCTTTATCTTCTCGTTTCGGTGATTTAGATTGATTTTTTATAAAATCTTTTACTGATTTTAATTTAAAACATTTGGCTGTTTCGTGATTGTTTTTATCGCATATAACACAAACAACCTTGTCTTTTTTCGTTTGTTCTTTATCGTTTCTTATAGAATTAATACTTTCTATACCTGCTTCGATACTTGTATTTTCTTGTTCTTCTTTTTCACATCGTTCCACTCGTTTGGCTATCTTTACCAATTCGTCGAAATCTTTACCAGCGCTTATCGAAATGATTTTTTTTAAGCTTGGATTTAATCCCCGTAAGAATACGTTTGCTAACTTGTTTTCCATAGTCTCTTTTTCCATTTCGTTAACTTCATTTGTGTATCGTAAGAGTCGATTACTAAATTTTTCAACGCTTTCATCAGCTCGTTGTTTAGCTCCGTAAAAATCACATTGGATGTCGCTTGTCCTATCGTGCCTAAAATTTGTGATTAGGTTGCGTTTAATCGCTAAATAGCTTGATTTATTTGTTTTCATAAGTCTGAATTTCTGTAATGCGTCATCTTCGAATAAAGTTACAACCTGAGTGCTCCTTGCTTCGTCTGTCCACCCTGGTGTTTGTAGTTCAAACCGTTCGAACCACAATGTCACATCTTGGGATGAATCTCGCAAAGTTTCTATTCTGAATTGTTTGTTTTGAATATTCCAGTCGAAAAAGTATTTTAGGAATTCCATCTCTTTTTGTTGAGTTTGATTTGTACTTAATAATTCATCTTCTTTTAGTGGTTTAGTGTGATTTTGGTCTATAATAGCCGTAAGTTTTGAGTCTCTGAAGTCTGAACTATTCCCTTGCTTTTGATTCGTGATCCAATAATTTAGTTCCACTGGATAGTCGGTTTCTCTGTCCATAACTAAACCAAATGTTGTGGATGCTGATTCTTTTATTAATTGGTTTTCGCTTTTCGCGGCCATCTCGCTTAACCAAATAAGCCATTCATTCGGGTTTATTGCTTCAGTCCCATTTCTTTCGAGTATTCTGTAAATTTGTGAATAATTCCTTTTATAGTTTTCAAAAGAGATTTTTGTGAACCCGTCAATTCTTTTAGAACAATTTGTTATATTGGCTAGAGCGGATATAATTGCTTGGTCCAATTCAGCTTGATTATCATCTGAATTCTCGATGATGGTTTTTTCTAATTGTTCCATTCTGGACACTGCTGTCACCAATGTAATGTAAGATACTTATTTTGGGAGAAATTCTTAAAAAAAAATTAACTTTTCTATATTTTGCAGTCTTAATCATTGGAAATTGAATTAAGTTTTTTTTTTCTTCATTAGTTGCATTGGTATTAATCAGATTCGTATAAGTCCAAAATTAAAGTCCAAGTCAAGGAAAAGTCTGGCAACATGAATTTTGTTCCGTTCCAGGCAGTTATAATGGCGGCCTAGTTAAATTCAAAGTCACTAAAATAAAATTACAAGTCCAGGCTTAAAAAAATTAAAATCTTTGATTTGGACTTGACTTGAGACTTGTGACTTTTGAACAACTCTGGTATTAATGTAACTCTAAATTTTGCAATAAAGTATGTTTTTTCTCATGGGATAAAAAAAAGAGCTTCAAAAATGAATCGAATCATGGGCTAATTTTTTTATCATTGCATTTTTGCAAGTGATTGTTACCAACACAATTTTTTTTATTCTATTAATTCAAATGTCATTTCTATCTGATCGAAGGGTTCTATTAAAATTAATCACAGATCTATCGAAACCCAAGCTGAAAAAAGACGATCAATCAGCGATCAACGATCAAAGTATACCTATATTAGACCGAAGAGCAGCAGGTTCAGCATCGGGTCATGTGTTTTTTACTTTTTCTAAATAGTTCTTCTTTAATTCTTGACATGAATCAATTCTTGGTTTATGCTGATTCTTTTTTTCTTGACAATGTTAAATTATTTTATTTAAATTTAATATTTTTGAATAAATTAAATAATGTGATAATTTTAGTCTCAAAATTATTCTAAATTCAAAAAGTGATTTTAAAAGAAAAATGAAATTTTTTTTTGCCAATAAGTAAATAAATTATAATTTATTAATTAGATTTTTTATTAAAAGAAACGATGCTGTTGAAACTTATAACATTAAAGTTCTTATTTTTCATGGTACTTGATATTGTTGGTGTATTTTCAGGTGAGATTTCGAATAGATGCTTTAATGTGATCAAATCAAGCACATTCAGCTATGAAATTGATAATGATGGCTTTCATAAATTTTTTTCCATAAATATTCAAATCAATACAGATGAAATACATTTTTTAAAAACAAATTGTAATATAATGTTGATTCAAGAATTTAATTCGAATTTTTATGTTGATGAATTCGAATTAAAACAAAATATCTACAATCAGCTATTTTTATTTTTTCTATCACAAAAGGTAAATACTGAATCAATCGATTATAGATCGGAGCCATTTTTGCTTTTTTTACTTTTCCAAAAAAGTTTATTATCATGTAATGAATCGTCAAATTTATGCAATTTATCCTTTAGCTATCCGTTTCATTTACGATATCACGCTCCATCTGACAATTACTTGTATCAACGACTTAAAATTTATGGTCCTCGTGTTTTAGTGTCTGACTGCAACCAAAATCTAAAAGACCAAAATGAATTTATTTTCAAATCTGATAAAAAAATTGACAAAATATTGATTAAAGAATTTTTTATTGGAAATTGCTATTGGAACGAAATTGATTCCAATTATTCAGAAGATAGTTTTGAATTTGATGTGCCTGTTGGTCAAGCAAAACATGCACCTATTATTATTGTGATTACTCTGGGATTTTTGATACTCTTGGCACTGTATGTCTCAAAATTGTTCCGCGAAAAATCACTGGAATTCAATAAAAAAATCAATTAATTTCAATAAACAATATTGAAGATTTTTTTTATTTCAAGACAAATAGAAAAATTAATGAGTATTTTTTTTTTGATCGATTTTTGAGAATTATATTTAAATATGAGAAAATTAACATTGGCATTTTCGTGCAATAAATAAATAAATAATTCAAAAGAGATCAAGCAAGTTAAAGTTTACTAAAAAAATTTTTTTTAAATTTTTTTCGAATAAAAAGTTAATTTTTCACCTAGCTATTTTTATTTTTGAAAAATTTTTCCATCTAGTTTAAATATTTAAATATTAGAATATATTTTGACTTGGGAACTGAAATACTGTTTTGAGGAAATTTGTTCACCAAATATTTCTCAATTTATTTTAATTCAGTAAGTAGATTAACAAACTCTTCAAATTTAAATTTAATGAATTTTTCGACTGGTATAAAATTATCAACAATACTCAGCCATCAAAATTTTTAGCTCATATTTTATTAGAAATTTTAAGTCAAAAGCTTACGAGGACAATTTTAGATAAAATATTCATGGCTATAAAAAATCGCTTGATAGCCAGATTTTGATTAACAATAGAAAGAAAAAATTGCAAATGATAATTTAAAATTATAAATTTGCAGCATATTTTTGAAAATAAGATTGCTCATCAAAGAAACAGTGGAGAAATTTATGTTTGCTGGTATTTTTAAAGCTCTTCGTTTTTCTAAATTGACTAAATTTTATTAAATTTATAAAAAATTCCTAAGTAAATAAATTGGAAAAAGAAACGAAATTTAAAAGGCCTAATTAAAAATATAATTACGAAGGCCTTATACGAACAAATAAATGATAATTTGCTCGAGTCTACATTGAATAGAAATAGCTTCAACCCAAACACATGTAAAATTTGAATGGACTTAAACATCAACTCATGCATTCAACTTAAAACAAAACCAAAGTTTACCTACATTTACTCGAGATTGCAGACGTATATTTTAGATTATTTTTAAGTTGGACCGATTTCAACAATAGCTTAAAAAATTATTAAAAATCATACCGGGTTAGTAGACCAATCGAGATTATTTATATATTTCTTAAATCTTTTATATGTTTTTTTTGGATAAATACAAAGCCGTATGAATTGAATGATCTATTTTTTATCGTTTAGTTCGTTTTATACCATTATTATTTCAGTTTCTCAAATTTTAATAAATTATTAAAATTTGAGAATTTTTTTTTTTTTTGCTTAAGCATCAAAACTTACCCAAGTGCAAAAGTATTGCCAGATGGTTTTTAAAATTTCTTGTCTTTAAAATAAGAGGCTTCAGTTTTCCTAAAATTCGGCCCAAAATGAATGTTTAGCCAAATGTAAATTTTTTAAATATTCATTATTTTTTGCAGGTAATTTATTTTTAAATTATGTTCATACATTAACTTGGATACTGTCCGGTGTGTCAAAATAATGAAAAATAGCGCCCGAATTATTCAGTGGTTAGTTTTTCCTGCTAATTGAGTTCATGTAATTTGTGAAATTTTTGTTTTACAAGGAATGTGATCTTTTGTAGAATAGCAAATTTTTTAAGGTACAAAAAATTTATTAGGTAATTCAGATAAAGGTGAATTATTCATTGCGATAAATATATTTATCTTTTTGACAAATATTTTAATAATTAAAAGACGAAATAATTTATTTTTTTTTCAAAGAACTCCAAAGAGTGACTTTTTTCTGAATGTTCAGGTTTTATTTTAAATTTATCAGGATTCCGCAAGCAAAATTTAGGTCAAATAAAAAAATTTAATTAGGCTTTTTTTAAAGCTTTTTATGCTAAAAAAAGTTCTTATCGAAATTTTTTTTGTTTAAAGTCTATTAACAATTCTCTCCAAATGGATTATTAAATAAAATTCTTTAAGATTCAATTAGTTTTTAAATATTTCAAAATTTAATTCAAAAACAAAGAGAGATATTTGATTTTTTTTCCGGCAAAAAAACTCATTTAATGCTTCTATTTTATTCATTGAATTAGAATAATTATGATTAAATTCAAAATTATTCAATGACGTAAGTTTTTTAAGTTTTTTTTCATGTATTTGAAAAAAAAAGCTTCAGCAATAAGTCATTGTCGAAAGTCTCACAAATGTTTAAGCGAAAGGAAACAAAATTGGTCAATATCGAAATTATGGCAAATTTCGCTCAAACAATTATGTTCCATTTATATCGATTGAATAAATCATTTAAAAAAAAATAAATTATTTTAAATTCAATTTAGATGTTTATTTAGAATTCCAAAAATTACTAAGTGAACAAACTTTTAGACTCAAAATCAATTTTAAAAAATCTGCTTTATTTAAACAATGCCTGGACCACCGCCACCACCACCACCACCGATGCTGGGCGGACCGCCACCACCTCCATCTCTAGGAGATCTAACAGCAGCAGCGCCGCCTGATCGGAATGCCCTGCTAAAATCAATTGCAGATCCATCCAAACCCAAGCTGAAAAAAGTCGATCCATCAAAGATCAAAGATCGAAGTAAGCCTATAGTAGGCGGAGGAGCAGTTGGTTCTGCATCGGACCCCGTCTCGACTAAAAGTAAAAATTTCAATTTGAAAAAAATTTATTTAATTTTTGTTCAGAAACTAGCGCAGTTGTTTCATCAGGTCCAAATCCGATGGCAGGCATGAGTCTTCAAGATCAACTTACAAAACGATTACAGGAAAGAAATCGACCCAATACTTCAACAGCACCCATGGTCCATCAATCAAACAGTATGTCTTTTTTTTCATTTTTACTCTAACCTGGCTAAATCGGTGATGGTATTAACTTACTAGATAGCTTGCTCTATCTAACTAGTCTTGAACAAAATTAACTATTTTATTTTATAAACTTTTTTTTTCAAATACAAAATCGTTATCTAAATAAGTCTAGATAAGTTAACATTTTAGACAACTAGTGAACACCCTTATGCGGATATTTGATATCTCTTGACAGGTTTATTAGTAAATAAAATTGTGTGCAAGTGGGAAGTGAAAAGTAATTAAGGTGAGTCTTTGATGAAGAGGAAAGAGACGGACGGACGTAAAATTAATGAAGTTTAGTGCAAATTTAGCGTTTTTAAAAAACACATAAAATTTTGATGAACATTCAAAATGTTAGCCTAAGTCATTTAATTTTCGATTGACATTGTTTAAATGTATTCTTGATATAATGGACCAAGATGAATGGATGCGAATGGATAATTAGCCAAGAGATAAACAAGTCTTGATTATATCTATTTAAAATTTTGGTGATCAAAAATCCAAGTTCGATTTATTGTTTTTGTTTAAATTTTTGTGGGGCCGAGATTAAGTGAAGCCTAAAAATAATATCTCATCAATCATGCGAGCTTCTGAAAATGCTCTAATGATAAGATAAGATGCTAAATATCTGATAACTGAACTTGTTTTAGACGGCTTCTTCTTAATGGTCTCACAACTATTAAAATATTTTCAGTGCCCACTCTATCGAGCATCAGATTCATGCAGTAAAAATACGATATAGTCTTTATTTAAAAAAAAAAAATTATTTTTTTAATTTTGTTGCGTTCTATTTTTCTAATTAAAAAAAAAAATTTAGACAATAAATAAAACATTTGGGTTCTAAAAATTTCAGCCTCATTTAAAGTGTGATTCATTTATGCGTTATGGGTTATTAAGCCGAGTAAATCTAAGGCTAAGGCTTTTAAATTTGTGATACCTTAGAAATTTTATTAAATTTATGCTGATTTTTGTCAATATTAATCTTTGTTTTTTTTTTAAATTAGAGTAGTTCCATTTTTTGTTAGAAAAAATAAAAAGGTTCATTTGTCATTTCATGTCTTGTTATTTTTCTTTGACAAGATCATTTGTTATTTGCGGTATTGATTAAAATTTGTATTAGCTAAGAAAAAAATAATTTTTTTTGTATACTAATTTTTCAGCTCTAAATCTCCTCAAAATAAAACAAATAAGAAGTTTTTTTCTAGAATTTTTCTATCAAAGGATTAATATGCACGAAATTTAATATTTTATTATTATTATTTTTATTCGCAATATATTGATTTTTGTGGTCAAATAAAAGGAGCGAAATTCTGCATCTGTTTATGATTAAAAAGAAAAAAAAATTCATACTATTGATTTATTTAATGAGGATACAAATAAAGGATATAATTACAAATTGAAAAAAAAAAGAAAAAAAAAGAAAAAAGAAATTAAGAATGAAAAGAAAAAACAAGAGACTGAGATAGACTAAAATTTAGCAAAATATTTAATTGCAAATTTGCAATCCTTAAAGAAAAATTGCAATTAAACGAACACTTAAGACTAGCATTGTTATTTTTCTATCGAGACTAGAGGATGGATGGGATTTAAATTCAATTCTATTCTCTTTTTCTCCTTCTACAAGTTCAATTAGAAAAATTATGCTTTCAAATTCATTATGTTTGAGATGAAGTTGAAGCCAACTAAAAATAACAACAAAATGGACTATTGTTTAGATTAAATTTCTCAATTTGTAGCTTTTGCTTTCTCGCCATTTGGATCGATAAGCGTCTGACTACAAGTTCCAATTAGAAAAACATGCTCTAGCCTGTTTAATTTGCATTTTTTATACAAATAAGGGCAGATTTTCGCCAAAATTCAATATTTCTATCCAAATCGATTTATCATATCTTTATGCATTGTACATGGCCAAACACGATTAGCCATTGCTCTAAATATTGATCCAAATCATTCTAATCAAACAATATAAGCATATGAGGTTTTATGTTTGTGTACAATTTAGCGAGTGTATATGTGCGCGTGTGTGTGTGGCTAAGCTCGGTATAGCAGTATTATCCGCTTTTAGCCTAATCTCTTCATGCTCTAGTCTTCATTTCTACCTTGCGTTGGACTCATTTCTTCTTAGTAAGCCGTAGATGTGAATGTTTTGTGGCACAAAATTTGGCGACAAAGCGGGCCCTTTTTGACCACTTGGATAGGTCAGACAAAATTAGGTTTGGCAATTAAGCTCGGACTGGAGGAGCCAGCTTGACTTAATTCACTCTAATCTGGTCTAATCCCCAAGCGGTCTTGGTCAAGCGATCTTTTCAATGATAGATTTTCTCAAAATGCCTTAAATCCATTAGGTAATTATCTTTTAAACTTAATAGAATAAAAAATAGGGCTTAGGAAAAATAGTTTATTCGAATTAGAAAAACAAAGCGTAGAAGTTAGGCAATGATTTTAGAACTAGTTGTATTTTCAATTAATTTGAATAAGCGTTACCCAACAGATTTGTTATTATTTGTAAATTTTTAATAATCAAATCACACAATTAACCAAAATGAGATTAAAAATAAATGATAAAAAAGAGGGAGAGAGATATATGTTTTTTTTTATTAAAAAACATTTCGAGGGCTTTTATGTTTGTTATAAAAAGGTCAGTAGGCATCGGGTGTATAGCAATTTTTTTTGAATTTTTTGAACAAAAAAATTAAAGAAAAAAGAGTTCAAAATTGTTCTTAACTTTACAATTGTGCTTGAATGGACTCGATTAATCATTATTAGAATAAAGCTTGGGAGAGCTAGCTCCACAGGCTTATCCGAGCAGTAGAAATACCCTCTTTCTTATATTTTATGAATTTGATTATTCAGTTATGTCTCAGATACAAAAGAATGGAGTTTGTACTTTTTTGAATTCTTGTAATCGCTAAAAAGATTGTTTATTCATTCTAGTAGTTGAGAGCATTCAATTTACTTAATTTTAAAAAAATTTTCTTTTTTTATCTATAAGATTTTGGATGAATTGAGAAAAAAAAAATTGAACATCTAGTCAAGTCTGAGTCTAAAATAAAAAATAGAATTTCTTCCTATTTTTACTGTGTTCGGTCATTCTAGTTGTTTAAAGCATTTTTTTTTATTTTGGATTTAATTTTTTTAGACATAAAGTAAAAATTCTAAATGTTCAACCAAAACCTCATTTCATTTATAGCTTATTTATTTTTTATAAACGAAAAAAAATTTAAATTAGGGAAAAAATGATTATTTATTTACAGTGATTTAACAAAACTTTTGTAAAAAATTGTTTGAACAATAATTTCCAAAAATTTAAGAGCTTTGGTCTCTTTTGAGTGAGTTAATTATGAAATATAAATTTAATAGATTCTATTTGATTTATTTTATGATTCAGACTTCTCTAAATTATAAAATAAATAACAGTTCCCAAATCGCTAAAGAAACAAATAAGACGCCAAAGCTCTTAATTTTTTGGCTATTTTTGATTCCACAAAAATTTACGCAATTACGTAAAATGAGAAAAATTTTTGATTTTTTATTTTTGTAAATTTACAAAACTCTAATATTCTACGTAAATTGTTGTGAAAAACAAAAGCGGAACATCACTATGTGTCTCAGATACAAAAAGAATGGATTTTTTTCTTTTATTTCCTTTATTTGGCAAAAAATATATTTTATTCATTTAAATAGTTTAGAGGATTTTTTTTTACCTTTTTAAAATAAAAATAAAAATTTTAAATGTTCAATCGAACGAAAAAAAAAGTGAAAAAAATGCTCAAAACTTTATAGTTGTGCGTTATTGTTAATTATTATAGGATAATAATTTAAGATATAGTTTTTCAATTCGAAAAAAATGATTTAATAAATAAAAAGGATTAAATTAGGAAAAAAAAGATCATTTAGTTATGTTTCAGATACAAAAAGAATGGATTTTTTTCTTTTATTTCCTGTATTTGGCAAAAAGATATTTTATTCATTCAAATAGTTGGGAGCTTTTTTGTTTTTTAATTCTAAATGTTCAATCAAACGAAAATAGAAAGAATGAAAAAAAAAGTGAAAAAAAAAACTGCACAGTTGTGTGCTATTACAAATCTTTTAAATGGACTTGATTTATTATTGAGCTATATTTTCAGCTAGTCAGTAAACAATAAAAACTAATTAATAGTAGTCTTAGTCGCAGAGCTGCTAGGCATTGTATGGCACGATTTTCAGATGATTTCATCCCGATAAAAACAAGCAAATTAAATGATATTTCTTAAGAGGCGCTGAGTTTTTTCACGAACTTGTTTTCTAAGAGCTAATTTTCTATTTTGGCCCGCTTACTCAAGAGGTCTTGTATTTCTTACTCAAATTTTGAAAAATATTCAGCAAACTTTTTTTTTTTGCTAATATAATTTTTTTTATTTAAAAAAATAGAATAAAATAAAATAAAAGTCAAATATTTACAAAAATTTTAAAATCTCTTACGTAATATTTTGTTTTTCTTGTCGACTTTCAATTTGTTTCCTTAAGATTTCTAAAACAAAGTTATTAAAATAGAAAATGCTATTTAAAATAAAAATTAAAAATACAAACTAACAATGTCAATCGAGACTTCACACAGTTCGTCCTCTGAGTTGTCCAATGCAAGAAAACCGGCTTTACCCCCCAAGCCTAAGCTAGCTCTCGCTGAGAGCGAGAATCCGACTTCGGAGCACACAAATTCCGACAAGTATAGCGCACTGATAAGCAGCCTTAGAGAAAAACTAAATATCAATATTAGCGGCCCTGGCAGTGAACGCTCTCTGGCACTTTCCACTCTCAGCTCGAGCTCGGACACCGCCGGACTCAAGTCCTTCAATATAGGCCAAAACATGAACGACCTAAGTCTGCTGGACGAAATCTACGCCGAAATAGAAGACAAATATTTGTTCCACAAGGCCAAGAGCGCCGAGTCAAAGACACTTCAAAGCTCTTGCTCGTGCTCGCATTCATCCCAGTCGTCTCAGTCGTCTTGTTCGTGCTCGTACACATCCGAGTCGGTCGCCGATCGACCACCGTTGCCCTCGGTGCCGCCGCCCAATTTAGTCAGCTCTCATTCGGACGAAAAGCGAATGTCCCTATCGCTTGAAGAAGAAATAGCGCTCGAAATTAGAGCCAAGCTCAATCAGGAGTATTTGGTGAGCAAAAAAGTCGAGTCTAGGAGCGAGAGCAGAGAGGGCAAGATGGAGCAGAGCGCCGAGATGGTTCCGGACACTCCAGTGCTTGAGCCCGAGTATCTAGAGCCCATTTCATTAAGCAAAACGGACAAGAGAACGAATGAGAAAAAAATGAATAAAACTCTATCAGATCCAGCTAGTCCGAAGACTAATTCGGACTTTATACTATCGCCGTCGAAGCTCAAGTCCTATTTGGTCAAGTCGCCGAGCTCCAAGAACCCACCACTAGATCCCAGTCAATCGAGAACCTTCAGCTATCTGCTGAAACAAAGCAACCGCATCACTTCCACTCTCAGACTGATGAGAACCAAATCTAGCTCGAACCATGTGCACAATCAGTCCATTTACTCGCAGCCAATTGAGCAAAAATGTTACCAATCAACCGTGAATGTTTGCGCCGAGCACAGCCAGGTTGAAATAAGCCAGCCAACTTTGATAAGCCAAACGTTCGATTTGAACAAGCAGGCTCTGATTGAGATAAAGCATGGGCAAAAGCAAGCCGATGGGCTGAGATCGTCATCGTCGTTCAACTCGTCGTTCGACACCTCCTCAACTAGCTCGGTGTATTCGCCAAAGACCGAATACGAGCACAGCAATGACGACTCGATTAATGGGTCCAACAAAAAGTTTCATGACCATTCGCCCACTATTGAGTCCAATCTGATAATAACTAATGTTTATGAGGAAGATGGTAAAGATTATTTAGGATCCTTTTTTTTTCCTACCTGAACCGATTTAGTTTTAAAGTCCAACTTTCTTTTTAGTAAATTAATAAAATTTGTGATAGTCAGTACAAACTGAGTGAAAAAAAATGATAAGAAAATTTTCAAGACATGGGGGAATTCGGCACAAATTGATTAAAAATATTTCAGTTTTTGAAAAATTTAAATTAAAGAAAAAAATTTACGTCATTGTTTTTTTTGGCAAAAATAAAATCTTCTTATCTTTTTTTTCTTAAATCAATCAAATCAATAATGAAACTAAATTTTTTTGATTTTTTGCTTTTTTTGGACCAGTCCATGAAAAAAATATTTTCGTTTAAAAAATGAAGCAATTTTTTGAGAAATTTTTTCTGCATCATTTATTTTAATTTTTCAAAAATAAAAATAAACAATTTTGTTCAATTTGTGCCGAATTTCTCAAGTAAAAAAAGGTTCTCTGTTAATTTCTATATTTTATGCACCTGATTGCCATCCTTGAACAATCGATGCAATAATTTCTGTTACATCTTGCTGCATTCTCAGAACTAATTTTAAATTTCTAGCAAAAAACATTGCAATACCATTTGTCATTTTGTTCTATTTTTTTGTACATGATTTCACAAAAATTCAATAAAAAATCATTCACACAATTTTACGCGATATTTCGTGTTTTTTTGGTTTAGTTCAAAGTTTGATCTGAAGATTACAATTAATGAAATAGATAAAGAAAAAATTGTTTATACTTCACTTTTATATCAGAATTTTTAATCTGAGAATACTCTGAAAATATGAGCTATTTTTTGAATATATCTTTAAAAAATAAAAAAAAGTTTAGGTAGAATATTCATCATTTTTGCAGTTCTAAATTAACTGTAAGAAGTTTTGATATTAACTAGATTTTATTAGGCTCAAAGCCGAAATGATGCCGGAGGAAATACGAAAAATGGGACTTATTTTTAAATTATTGCTAGATTAAAACCATCATTTAATTATAAATCCAAGTCAAATAATATAAAATAGCTTTGCCGGGATTTAAAGCATTTAAACTCCAATTTTGAGTAAGCTTTTGGAGTACCGATAATTTAATTTAAAAAAAGTCATATGTAGTACGAATGGTGCACGAAAGTAAGGAATCACGATACCTTTAAACCCTATCATAATCAGTAGCTAGTTTTCAATGGTTCTAGTTAGTTAAGAATAAAACTTTTCACATATTAGTTTAAAAGCAATTTTTTTATGCAAATTAAAAACAAAAAAAATTCAAAAAAAATTATAAAAACAAGATTTATTTCACATTTAATTTGAAATTTTGTTTATGTAACTTACTAGAGCCGTTTAAATTTAAAGGACTAGAGCAGAGAAATTATATCCGATCACCATAAATTTTCGTGATCTCAAATTTTGACCAGTGTTCCTACTGTTAAAAATAGGAAAATTTTGAAAAAAAATATTTAGATGGGAACCCATTATAAAATAAATATTTTTTATTAATATTTAAATTTTTTTATTGATTTTTTTAATTTTATTTTTTATTTATTCTGAAAAAAAACCCATTGGGTTTTTTTATATACGTATAAAATTTTATGCAAAATAGATAATGTAAAGTGGATTAACTAGTTAAAAAAGAAAATTTATTATTGAGGCTACACATTTAAATAAAAAAAAAAAGTTCTTGGAACAAGTAGACATATCTTTATTATTTTTTTTAATTCAAATTTTTTTATTTAAATTATTACAAAATAAAATTATGCTATTTTTTTAATCATCAAAATTGTTTTTTACTAATTAAAATGACTATAATTTTATTTGATATCAATTTTACTTGCGATTTTAGGTCTAAAATTTAAAATATTTTTCAGTTTTATTTAATTTTTATTTAATTCCTGGTTTAAAATTTTTTTAAATTTGAAACATACGATATCAAAAATACTGCTTTCATTAGATCAGATAGAAGAGAGTTATGACTGAAATTATTTTTTTTAAATATTGCCCTCGAAACCTATTTTTATTCATTTCTTGAAATAAAAATTTATCTTTTGATTTTAATTTATACATTCTAAATCAATGATCATTCTTTTGATAGTCTCAAGATCACACTTTGAACTAAATTTTTTTAAAAATTTTATTAATAAAATTTAATAATAGACCTAATAGCTACTCATCAACAAACAAAGCATAACACTAACACTAACAACTCTGGTAGTCACTACGCCTCTAATTCGGTGATTAACAAACCGCTTCCGACAGTACCGTCGAGTAATGTAAATAGTCGACAAAGTAATAAAGAAAACGGGCCTTCGAACAGTGTAAATAATTTTCAAAATCAGAAAAAAATCTTGGAGAATTTGTTTTCATCGTCCAATTCATCATCTGTTTCGACATCATCATCGATTTCGTCAGTAAATGGACAAAATTTTTCCAAAACGAACGACATCAATAAAAACAGAGCAAATGGCGAAGTGAAAAAAATGGCACCACCAGTTCCTCCACCACGCCAAGACCTCACCAGAGATGACACTATGGTCAACAAATGTAATACTAATTTAAATATTTATCATTATGGTGTTTCGAAACCCCTCTCTGCAAACTCTAATTATAAATCATTGAATTCGATTAATTTAGTATCAAACTCTAATTCGGTCTATTACAATCCTGCCAATTTAAAAAATAATACGAATAGGAAATCTTTAAACTGTAAAATTGTTTAATCAAATTTAATCTTTTAGTGTGTAGTGACTGCACTAGCTTGAGGTTCATTTTCACACTTTACTATTAGCTCTAAAAATGCTTAATTTAATTAATAACAATATTTTTGAGAAAATTTTTTTTACAAATTTAACCTTTTGTTTAGACCAAGGTCAGAGCCAAATACCGGCATTTCCGAAGCCAGTTCGCGCACCATCACCGTCATCTGGAACAGGAACGCCACAGTTCCCGACAACAAACAAGCCTCCACCACCACCCCCAATGACCCAGCAGCATCCAACATTGCCACCGGCACCTTCAGTTAACCAAGCACCTGTTCAGCCCCCTCCACTGCCTCCCTATAACCGTAATGTGACCAAGCCAGCCAATGCTGCTCCTCCACCGCCTCCTCCTCCAGTTGCTCCACCACCAATACCTGAAAAATACAATCATCATCCACCTCCGCCACCACCGCCAAATCAGCCACCGCCACCCCCTCCGCCGAGCAGGCCAGCGCCCCCAAGACCACCACCACAGCCACCTACCACCAAATCCATAGACGATTTGGATCGACGGTTTCAATTTTTGCCTTTGCCTAGTTCGGCCGAATTGCCCAGGGTTTTTAGTCCTCCAAATGATCGAGAGTATCCAAGTGCCAAATATGAAGTTAAAATGAGATCGAATGGCAATCATTAATCAAGAAAATTTCTATTAGTCTATTCAATGGCTATTTGTAAATTGATCACTTTAATTTTTTAATTAGGTAAAGTAAATTGGTTGATTGGACCCAAGTGTGTATTTTAAAAAAAAAATTTATTATACTTTTTTTGGAAATTCAACTTTTTTTTCTCTACAATTGTCTAAGTACTAAGATAATTACTAAATGGAAATTTTTTTTATCCAGTTTTATTTTACATTTCGCTATTTAATTGAGCCAACTTTAGCTTAAAAAAACCTTAAGTAAATTGCATTATTTTTATTTATATATTATTAAATAAATAAATTATTTTTACAAAGTTTAAATATAATTTTTATAAGGTAAAAAAAAGATCTAGATAAACTTAAAAGTAAAACACGAAAAATTAGTGTAAAGAGCCCCTAATCATATACCGTAGTGTCAGACATTCTAATTTTCAATATTTTTGAAATTTAGAACCAGATAACATAATTTTCTAAACAAAAATCATTAATATTGATTGAATCTGACAAAGGTTATTAGACTCTAATTTAATATGTTTAACTTCAGTTTATGACTTGGAGCACTTTAGTGTTTTAATTACCATTTTTATAACAAACATTTTAAAATTTTGTAAAACATCGTACATCTTAAAAGCCAAAATTTTGCTAATTTCTTTTGATATATTTAATTTGCAAAAAAAAAGATTAAAAGTTTTATAAATATTTTGATTAAAATTTTTAATATTAAAGAAAGAATGCTTAGAATTTTTATCTTTTCAAAAGTATGAATTAATTTTGTTGTTGAAAACTTCTAGATTCTAGAAAAAAAACAATTATGCAAATCCTTGATTTTTAAAAACTCTACTTTCTTATTCAACAATTAAAATTTCTTAAAAAAAATAATCAAATTTTTAATTGCAAATTATTAAATCGAAAAAAATTTCTGTCTAATAATTAAAAAATATCATTTAATTTTAAGCTTTAAATAACTAAATTCTACCAAAAGAGTAAAAAAAAAAACGTTTTAAAATACCAGATTAATGTCTGTTGTCTTTAAATAAAAATTCGATTTCTATCAAAAATTACTTTATTTACTTTTTAAATCTAGTTGAGATTAAAAAATTAAAAAATACAAACAATGTCCCAAATCCGACATTTTTGAGAAAAAAAATTAAAATGTCATCTAAATTGCGCCAAACATTGAACTTAAGATTAGATAAAAAATCAAATACACACCAATATATGGTTTAATATTTATATTTTATGTAAACTGAAGATAAAGTTATCTTTTATATTTCATAACTACAAGATAATACATTTTCTTTTGTTAATAAAACAACTCTTAAATTTTAAATATTATTTCAATTGTTTTTTTTAACTTTATTTAGATAAGCTGATTTGATGCTGGAAAAAAGATTGAAGACCATTCAACAAACAATTGTTGTTTTTACAATATTAAACTTTATCCTTTTACTAGGATACCTAATTATATCCTTAACTGTGATTAAAAAAGATACATGTCCAACTGAAAAGCCATTATTTTCTGATGAAAAGCACCAAATTATAAACCAAGACAATATTGTTATTCATGATCTAAAAAATAAAGACATTTTTCTTTATGATAGTTCAAAAAGTCCGGTATTAAATGCTAAAATAGGAAACAACCTTAATTTAGATGATTACCAAGAAATAACCATTGAAAAAAGTCGTGAAAACGCTGAAGATTACAGAGCCATATATGCGGCCAAGTCCAAAGCCGCCAGCTTGGTTTTAGATGTCAAGACTAAAAAATATGATTCAATTACATGTCAAACTTATGACTGGACGGTTAATGAGCCATTAAATTCAAACTATGCTAAGCAAGAATTCGAAGACTGCTTTTATTTGGGAAATGCATCATGGTACGGACAAGCTGAGAACAAAAACCAGCAATTCTGGCCTATTAATGACATCGAATTTAAGGAATATTCGCCTTATTTGACAGGTTTATTCGGTGATATATGGAGTTCTATTTTAGAACGATACTGGCTATCATCCAACGGTGTTGCTGTCATTGTCGAACAATCAATTCCTCTATTTGTTAAAAAAAACAAGACTTCGTTTTGTCTTTTGGCAAGTTCCAAAGAGCCCTATCACAATCAACATTTAATAGTTAAGCTTAAATACGACATATGCCAAATAGATCAATACTCAGCCAGGACTGACTATTTAAATAAACTACAATTATTTGTAATGAATAATTATTTTGCTAAACCGATCGGCATTCCTGATGAGAGAATGTTCAAAAGTCCAATTTGGTCAACTTGGGCAACATTTAAAAAGAAAATAAATGAAACAACTTTGAAAATGTTTGCTCATGACATATTGGCAAACAATTATTCAAATTCTCAATTGGAAATAGATGACAAATGGCAAACTCATTACGGGGATTTTATTTTTGATAAAAAAAAAATTCCAGACATGAAAGGTCTAATTAGTTATTTAAATAATTTAAATTTTCGAACAACTCTTTGGGTTCATCCATTTGTAAATATTGAAGCTGATAATTTTTTAAAAGTTTCACTTGATTTTCTTGAAGTTAGAGCCCCTGATGGGTTAAGACCTGGTAAGAAATAAATATCATTAAAAACATTTTTAATTTTAATTTTCACAAGCGATAACTTCATGGTGGGATGGAATTGCTGCTGTAGCTTTAGACATGACGAATCCAAACACTACAGAATGGTTCCACAATCAATTGGAAAAAATAAGAAGTGATACAGGAATAGATTCCTTTAAATTTGATGCTGGTGCCCATTAATGATATTTTTCAAATATAAGAATTTTTAATTTTTAATTTTTAAGGAGAACTAAATTGGCTGTCACGTCTTTTCTGGCTGTATAATGCTACAGTAACCCCGGATCAATATTCGATTGATTACGTGAAAATGGCTAGTAGATCTGGAAGAATGATCGAAGTTCGAACAGGAACCCAAACTCAACATTTTCCAATTTTTGTTAGAATGTTAGACAAAGATTCAACTTGGGTAATTAAATTAAAATCAGAAAATATATATTTGAATTGGTTTTTATTTAATTTAAGGGTTATGACAATGGACTTAAATCTGTTGTTACCACAGCACTTTTGATGAGTATTTTAGGCTATCCGTTTATACTTCCAGACATGATTGGTAATTTTTTAAAAGCGAAAATTTCTTATTTGAATTAAAAAAAAAATCAGGAGGAAATGCTTATGTATTCGAAGGTGGAGAAATTGTTTTTGAAACTGATTTGATTGCATATCCAGACTATCAATTGTATGTGAGATGGGCGCAGTTGACCGCTTTTTTGCCTTCAATGCAGTTTTCTATTCCGCCATGGCACTACAATAACAAAACTCAAGTCCCTGTGAACAAAATTTGTAAAGAACTTGTTGATTTACATGAACAATTAGTGTATCCAATTTTGATAGAATATGCCAAAAATGCTGTTGCCACAGGCGAGCCAATTATTAGACCACTCTGGTGGACAGATAATTCAGATTTGATGGCATTAAAAATATCAGACGAATTTTTGGTAGGAAATAAAATTCTAGTGGCACCAATCTTAGATGAAAATCATTATAAGCGTGATATATATTTTCCAATAGGTAATTGGGAAGCAAAAAATGGAACAATTTATCAAGGGCCTAAAATGATTTCAGATTATCCAGCTCCAATTGACGAAATTCCGTATTTTATTCGAAAAAATTAAGATTTTAGGCATCAAAAAAAAATCTTTAATAAATAAATTTTATTTAATATCTACAATGATCAATTAATATTTTACTTGTTCTTAATTTTTATTAAAATTTATTGAGGCAAAAATAAAAAACGGAATTAAAAAAAAAAACATGTTCAACTGAAAAGCCATTATTTTATGATGAAAAGCATCAAAATATAAATTACATTTTTTTTAATGATAGTTAAAACTTTTTTAAAATTGCTGTTTTCTCGTCAAGACTAAAATTCACCTCTTTTTTTAAATATTTAAGGTGAGCTGTAAGACATTGCCGAATCTCTTCATCTAAAAGGAACTAGTCAAAAATGAGAACTAAATTCTACATTAAGACAGTATAATAACCATGAACAATAACAATAAATGCCATAGCTAAATCAAGGAGATCTTTTTTAGAAAATTTTTACAAAATTTTAATCTATCTAATTTATCTTAATCTATCTAATTTCATTATTCAAATTTTATCGGAAAATTTTTAAGTACGCAATTAAATTTGAACGCAGATTTTTACTTTTTTGAAGCATCAAAAATATTATTTTTTTAACTTTTGAAAAAAAGTGGAGTTTAAATTTATAAAATCAATTATAATATTAGGTTTAAAGTATCATGGCAGCATTTTAACAGTTGATAAATTCACAATAATGTTTTTTTCTATTTTAAGGTCTATTTATTTCCTTTTAAATATCATAGTTTAGAGTGAAAAAAGCAGCGCTTTGTTTTTAAAAAAGAAAAATTTTAATTCAATATTAAGCAATTTTAAAATATTATAAATTAGAAAAAGCTAAACCTACAAATTAGAATTGTAATCCTTAAAGTTTATTTTTTCTTTTATGAATTATGAATTAACATCGTGGCGTTTATCCTTTAATTTGAACAAATGGATTAAATTTTAGTGTAGATGTCTATAAAATTTTCCGTTTTAAAAAAAATTAATCAGAAAAAATAATCTTGTGAATTAATCGTTTTTAAAATTCTTTTGAATTTTAAATATTGCATGGATATACATATATCTTTTAGAAAGATTTTTTCACATACAGCAATGCATAAATTCCTTGTAAAATAATTTGTATACTTTGGACCTCTAATTTTAAATACACATCACACCAATCTAAGAGTAGATGCCATAAAGATAAAGAACTATTAGATTCATTTATACCATAAATTCGACAAGGTTATACCAGATTAAGGAAAATTTTTAAAGAGTCCTAAAAAAACACAAGGACATGAAATGATTCTTATATAAAATATTTATGGGAAGAATTTCTTTTAACCAGCTAAATTTTTTTTTCAGCTAATTTTTTGGAAAAAATTTTTTTTCCAAAATATTTATTTAATTTTTAAAACATAGAATTTAAAACAAAAAAGACAAAAAGGCACAAAAAACCTTTTTTTCTAGATGTCTGGCTATTTTAATTTTCAATCCTCGAAACTGTGATTATCTCTTCTAATTAAGATTCAAATGATGTTCAAGATAAACTTTGTAAGTTGTCACAAAAATTTTTTGTCAAATAGTCAGATTAACAGATCCAAGTATCTTTTTCTTTAAACGCTGCAAAAAATTAAAATTAAAGCTGCTTTGTAAATTTTATAAATTAATTAAGCGATGGTAAAAATAAATTAGCATTTAGAAAAAAAATTAGAATATTAAAAAATTAATTTTCCAACAAAAAATATATTTGCTGGCAAAAAAATAGCTATAGAAAAATAGGCAGAAAACAAAAAAATATATTATAAAAAAGAAATATAGACCGATATTCTTTAGCTCTAATTTTGTAGGTAATATTTTTTAAAATATTCTTTTTAGTCATTAAAATTATTAAAGCACTGCATAATGTAGTGTTTTCATAATCTATTTTATAAAATGAAAGTATACTTCTATCAAAATGCATTATTAATCAAAAAAACGATATTTATTTAAATTTTTTGTTTGATAATAAGCTTATATTTAACTTCTTTTTATCAAAAAAATTTTCTAGATTAAAATGAACACAAACCGGGAAAAACAAAGTGGTAACGAAAATGCCCAAGTATCAAAATATTCAATCAAATTTTCCAAAAATGACATTACCAAAGAAATATCAGATTCTTCTGTGATTTTAATTGATGGAATATCTCTGATAACCGATTGCTTTCTTAATCATGAAATGAACTTGTTTCATGGTGGACAATATTTACATTTTGTTTATCTTTTTGAAAGATTTATCGACATTCTACTCGATTTGACCGAGCATTTTTTCATTGTATTCTTCCAAGACTTGAACATATATTTTGAAAAAGACAAAAGCCTCAATTTGGCCATAGGTATTATCCTCAACCATTTAGTCAAAATAAAATCAGCCAAAGGAAGACTTAAATTTTTTGACAATTTTTTGTCTAAAAAATACCAATCGTTTCTTGACGAGGAAAAGCCTACATTTATAGCACTTAATGAATTGACTAAATTCGATAAGCTTAAAATAGATAGAAAACAAAAGGATGAAATCAAGAATATTTACCAAATACTACCTATTTATCATATTGGCAAAGAAATAAACATTCTTATTTTGAATGAAATGATAATTGAATCCAACAGGCTAATAGCTTTTTATGCGCAGCCAAATACCGAAACGAGAAAAAAATTCACAAAATTAAATATCTATGACGATTTATTAGAAGCGTTAAAAAAAAAACAGATAAAAGAAGAAAAAAAGCATGATTTTTTGGTCAAAATTTCATCTGATTTCAGAAAAGAAGCTGAAAATTTATTAAAAACTAAAGGCGATAAGTTCACCATTTACTTATTGAGTCTTCTTAACTGCTTTTTTAAGAAAAGATCCGAAACCGATGACTTACAATTTACTAGATTTGCTACTCTTGCCATTTTGAATATTTATCTAGCTGAAAATTTGGACTTGAGAACTCGTTCAATTCGATTGAAACACAAAATAAAAATAATTGACTCACACTCCAAGCATCTACTTAATATCCTCAAGGATTCATTAGCTTTTATAATCGGTTCCCAAAAGTATGAATACATTGATTTTAAGCCAAAAACAATTTCTGATTTATTCGATGGAAGAATTTTTAGCTTCTCTTGGATTATGGTTCAAACAGAAAAAATTAATTGGTCTAGTATCCTAGATGATAAGCTTTATTCAGATTTAAATGATTGTTTTGTGTTCTTGTCACAATCGATTACAAAACTGGGCAAAAAAGACGCACATTTTAGTCAAATTGTTAATTTGGGAACCTGCGACCCAACCAGGGGGGAAATGAATTTGGTTTTTGAGGAAATTTTTCCAAAAATCTTTACTTTAAAGAAAATTGAGTCAAAATTTTTTAAAATCAAAAATCAAAATTTTAATTTAAAAATAAATTGCATTCAACATAGATTAATCGAAGCACTTGTTGAACGGATATGTGACAAAAACGAAATAAAATGGAAAACTAGTAATGAGTCTGAAAGCATAGAGCAAGTGGTGGAACAATTTATGACCAAGAATAAATGGTCTGATACTTTTAAAACTATAAAATCAGGAATTAGAAACAATATTGACAGTGATGGAATTTCTGACGAAATTATCAAGGCCCTCAATATTTATTCACTTGAATCACACAATTTTCTTTCAAATTATTCAGAAAAAAAAATCGATTTGAAAAAATTAGATTTTCTAATTAGAAGCCAACAATATCTAGAGATGGAAAAAGTATTAAGCATTTATTCCGAAACATTTCAAAATGATTATATTTACTTGGAATATATTTTTAAAGTAGTTAAAAAATTATCAAAAAAATCAAAATTCACCGAAAATTATATGAAAAATTTTATCTTTCTAAAATTAACTAAAAACCTATTTTCAAAAATGGACACTATTTGGTCTAAAATTTCAGCAAACCAAAGATTAGACAATCTGATCGAGCTGTTGACCATACTGACAACTATTTTAGATTTTTACCAGCTTAAGAATTTAAAAAATCAAATAATGGAATACATTAGCCAAAAATTGAACAGAAATCTTTTAGTTTTGGACTCAACTGAACACTTTGACCACAATTTGTCTGAACATCGTTTTCAATTATTAATTTTAGAAGAGATTTTGCAGCATCAGCGTATTTCTGTTCAAGATAGGCGAACTAAATTATTTGTTCCTGATGAGTGGCAAGTTGAATTTCTGGACGCTGTTGACAAAAAAGAATCAATGATTATAGTGGCACCGACTTCCAGTGGCAAAACATTTGCTTCGTTTTATGCAATGGAACAAGTAGTGAAAAGCAATGACGATTCAATTTTAATTTATGTGTCTCCAACTAAAGCCCTGGCGAATCAAACTTCATTTGGCATAATGAAAAGATTCGAGGGATACAAGCCAAATTCAGGAAAGAAGCTTTGTGGCGTTTTTTCAAGAGATTTTAGGCAAAACTTGTTTGATTGTAAAATTTTGGTTACCGTTCCTCAATGTTTGTTTATTTTGTTGCTGAATTTTTACCATACCGAATGGCCACAAAATATCAAATATATTGTATTTGACGAAATTCATTCTTTAAGTGGAGAAAAAACAAACGATATTTGGGAATATTTACTTCTTTTAATCAAATGTCCATTCATTGCATTAAGGTAATGACTAAATTTTAATAGCATATTTTATAAATAAGGTTCGGGAAATTCAAAACTTACACATTTTCAAAAATTTTCAAATTCAATCAAATTCAGAATCTATGTCCGAAAAAAAAACAGAAAATTTATTTTTTAAATATTCGAAAAAATGAATTTTGACCCCCTAATACTCAAAATTATATTTTTTATTATAAAACAAGACAAAATTCTGAAAAAATTTTGGTTTAAATTTTTATTGCTGACTTTATTTTTCATTTAATATAAGTAAAAACATGATTTTTTTGAAGAAATTTATCTTATTAAAGAGTAAAAAAGAATTGAAGAAAAGGAAAAAGAATTTTTATTTTAATTTAAGAGTAAAGCATACGAATAAAAATTTTTGAATATATATAAAAGTTTCTAAAAAAATTTCGATTTAAAAAAATTAGAAAATTCAAGATTTTTTTTTTAATTCCAGAACAACATAAATGAGAGTTTCGGAAAAAATCCAAGAATAAAGCTTTATTGCTTTATCATTCAAACTTCGTATTCCTTATTTAAAGAATGATAAGACTAAATAAATATTGAGGTATTTTTAAATTTTACATTATTCAATTAAATTTGTAAAGATTCAAAATTATCATGATTCCTTTTTAATTTCCGTAAACTTATGTTGAGGGCTCTAAGAGTGAAGACCAAATCCGCAATAATAAATTCAGTAGTTTTATCGGCAATAATTTTTTTTAATTTCAAATTTTAAAAAAATTTAAACAAAAATGTTTTTCAATTAAAATTTTTACATTGGTATTTTAAGCTAGAATTGAAAGCAGCTCCTCGAGTATCTTAAAGTTAGTGTTGTATACGGTAAAGACAAACCTGTCCAATACAGGGACAGTATTTTGCGGTCATTTGGCCGATCAAATTTTTGGACCGCCAAAATAAACGGTCTAAAATATACGAGCGGCTAAAAATACGGCCAAATTTTTGGCGGTTAGCCACTTAAATTTTAATTAAAAAAAAAAACTAATTAAAATGATAAAAAAATAGAAAAAAATTTTCTTTATTTATTTTAAAAAGTTTTTTAAAATTTTTTTTTTCAAAATTTGACCGGCCAAATGACCGCCCGTTTAAAGGTTGTCCGGCTAATGCGGACACGGTCACGGTTTCTGAAAATTTTGGCCGGTTAAGTGTCCGCTTGTACGGATCCCAACACTACTTAAAGTTGTACACTTGCCAGTAAAAATGCAATTTAGATATCCTTAACTGTGTCCAAAAGAAAGTATTCGGACCCTTTTAAGTATATATAAATTTTAATTTTCTGGAATTTAATATTCTGCCAAAGTCGTTTTTTAAATTTGACAATAGCATATTCAATTTGGGTTTATTTATTTGTTTACTTCCTCGATTTCTTACGCAAAGCAGTCTTTGATCAAAAAAATTTAAATTTTTTATCTGTTTATTCAATAACAATTGTAAAACAACATTTTTTTGGACAAATTTTGATCAAAGTTCGATTTCTATTAGGTATTTTTTAAATTCAGCTTTAATTTTAACTTTCTTCTTATAAATAGAAAAATTTATTGTTTTTGATAGTAAGACCAGCTTCAGGATCACCTTTTATTTAAAATAACGAAAAAAACACGGAACATGTGAAGAAAAATTTTATCTATTTTAATAAGATTAAAATATATATGATCAGGCTAATGGCAACAAACATTCAATTATTTTCCAGGATTATTTTTGGTGAAACTCAAATTAATAAAAGCATAAAATGGACTAATTGTTAATTTTGTTGGGAGTTTAGTAGACCAGACGAAAATGCTTTGGTCTCCTACTCGATTTTAGTGTTGTGGTCATCAGTTATGTTACAATATTTTTATATTTATTTATTTAGATAATTATTAAAGATAGATTAATATTTTAGATAGATTTCGATTTTTATCTTTTATAATAATTTTCAAATCAGCTTTTAATAATTTTTGGTTTATAAATTGAAAATGAAATATTTTTAATTAAGTGCAACAATCGGTCAACCGGAAAGGTTTCATCAATGGCTAATAAATTTAGAACGTTCCAAAACTCCAGCGTTTACGAAAAAAAGAAAAGTTCGATTGATCCACTATAAAGAAAGTCATAGTGATGTAAAAAGGTTTTTATTTACAAATAACGATCTAAGAAAAATAAATCCACTGGGTTGCATTTGCTATTCAAATTTGGTTAAATATTTTGATTTGCCCGGTGACATAAATTTGCTTCCAAGTGAAATTCTAGACCTATATGATGAATTAGAAAAGACCAAGACAATAGATGTTAGAAGCTTAAATCCAGACAATAACAATATTTTGAAACTAAATTTAGATTTATCTTTATTTTTAACTCGAAACAGTGTAAAAGAATATGGCAATATTTTAAAGCAAAAACTGGTCGAATATGTTTTGGAGCATAAGAAAAAATGTTTTTTTGATAATTTCAAAATTCAATTTCAAAATAAAGAATTTTATCCAAGCTACACAATTATTCAAGAAAGGAATCGTTCTTTTAAAGAAATGATCTTGAAAATGTTCGAAAGAGATATGCTGCCGACTATAGTATTCTGCAATAACAGAATTTTGTGCGAAGAAATGGCTTATTATTTGGCAAATGGAGACATAAAATTCAATTCTGACTTTGAAGATCATAAGGTAAATTTACTTATCAATGAGCTTGTAAAAAGCCGCCAAATCGATGAACAATTTTTTAACTTAATTGAGCATGGTATTGGCTGGCATCATAGTGGGATGTCGCCGAATTTGAAATCAATAGTAGAAGCTCTTTTTAGAGTAGGAAAACTTAAAGTTGTTTTTGCCACGGCTACCTTGGCCCTAGGAATCCACATGCCTTGTAAATCAGTGGTATTTATGGATGATCAAATATATCTGGACTCATTTCAGTATCGGCAAGCTTATGGAAGAGCTGGTCGTCGCGGATACGACCAGGTCGGATATGTGGTCTTTTTCGATATACCACTTATCAAGATTAACAGACTAATGGGATCTTATATTCCAGAATTAAGGCCCCATTTTCCGCTCTCTGTCACCTTTACAATGCAATTATTTGATTGTGTACTGAAGAGTAGAAAAAGAGAAAATTTAAGCATTGATTGTGTGCTGTTTAAATCATACTGGAATTTTACCTACTCTCGACTCAACCAAGTTGGATATTATGCTATTTTTAGTCTTAATTTTCTTTTTGACCTAAAACTCTTAAACGAGAAAGGAAAATTCTCAGCATTTGCTAATATTTTAGAACGAATTCATTACCATGAGCCCTCAAATTTATTATTTTATTTCATGATGGTAAACAATTTGTTTCATGATTTGATTTCAAAAAATCCTGGTTTAAATGAATCAGAGAAGATGAAAAAGATAATGACTATTATGTGTTATCTATTCAATCGCATTTCGTTTAGTCGTCCCAAAACGAAAATTACTCTACCTAAGCTAGATGAAGAAGTAAGCATACATTTAACCTTAGCCAAATGGTCCCGCAAAGAAATTTATTTAAATCTATAAGATTTCTTGCGTTTTTTATAAATTTTTTAAGGAGGAAGTAAAATTATGGAAAATTTATTTTGATTAAATTTTTTTGTTATTTTTAACAAAGATCAGTTTAATATCGATAAATTTAAGAGAAAAATATCTATTATTAGAACTACAGAATTATTTTTTTAAAGTATTCATTTATCCAGCAGTCATTAAAAGCTGTTAATACTCTTAAACATGACAATATTGTTTTGAAGCTTATTCGATATCGGTACTCTTCGATTACTCCAAAAATTACTATATAGTTTGATAAATTGTAATTTTTAGTAATTTAAGGGCAGTTTTACCTTAAATTGAAAAAAAATCTTCAAAGATTAGGATTTCTAAAAAGTTTCCCTCGACATTGTTTGGTAGAATAATCAGCTCTTTTGCACTTTCATTATTCATCTAATAATCAGTCATATTATCAAATTATTTAATTAATTTAATAATTTGAGTGTAACCCTCAGGGTGCGTTGAATGGGTATTATCCCTCTTTTCAGTCTTAAAAAAAAAGAATTTAAATAACTAACGAAAAAATGAATAAAAAGCGTAATTGTGTGAGACAAAAATTATAAATAATTAAAAAGTAAATTACAGAAATTTATGTATGTGTAATTTTTTCATTTTTTCATAAAAGTTAAAAATTTCTAAGAAGAATAAAAGACATGACAAATACTTAATTTGGACTTCCTCTAAAAACTATTTTCGATATTATCAACTTAAAAAAATATAAAATTAAAAAATCATAAAGTTAAAAAATCATAAAAAATCTAATATTAATTAATTGTTAGGAATTTTACTTTTTTAAGTTTATATTAAGGTTAATGCTAAAGAGCGAGCTCAAAAACAGCATATATTCTCGATCGTTTTTACTAAATAAAAAGTCATATAAATTTTTAATAAATTTAAATTTAAAAAATTTAAACAGTAGATATTTTTATCTCCCATTAGGCAGTCAAGCCAATGTTTTTAGAAAACAAAAATTACAGTTCAAATAAAATATTTCATATTCAATCTATTAAATTGAAGGGATTTTATCCAGAAACTTAGATGAAATAAAAATCGATTTAAGACATTTACCAATTTAATGAATTTGAAATAGTCCTTTTTAAAATTTAAAAAATATTCTAGACATTTAAAGCTTAATGTAGAAAAAACTTACTAAAATCTAAAATAATAGTCTAATTTTTTTTTAATAATTACTGAACGAATTAATTTGATTATTTTAAAGGTATTGAAAGTAATAAATAATTACAATGATCATGTGGTCAAAAACTTTACACAGTTTTTTACATATTTGTGCAAAATACTTGTAAAAAAAAATCCGGATTCGTCCAAAATACTTTCATTTAGCAATTTGTCATTTCAAAGCCAAACAAAGAAACCCATATTGACAAATTTTTTTAAAAAATGGACTTATGACACTAACCTTACATCGCCATTTGCAGGCTTATCTGGAATCAAAGACAATGGTGTTCTAATGAACAATAAATATTTTTACTTAAACGTTATTTCAGATTTGCATATAGATAGCAAAGTTTTGCCAGTTTTTAGTGTGGAAAGAAATTTGAGCAATTATGCTTTGAAGTTTCTTTTGTGCAAAGACACTGAAGATTGCATAAATGAATTGATTTCAAAAAATTACGATCACTTTATTGGAGATCTTTTCAATTACCTAAAGGACTTTCGAGTTATTTTCAAAAACATAAATAAAACATTTGAAATGTCATGCCCTCCTACTGATCCAGTTTATTTGATTTTTAAAAAAATGGAGTCGGTTTTTGGCCATAAATACGACCAAGCAATTGAAATAATGGTTAATTCAAATCGAAGTTTGATGGAAGAATAATTTAACACCAACTCAATTGATTTAACAAACAATTCATTTTTTGATGTTTATTTAATTTGATTTTCTTTTAAATAAAAGAAATGACAATCCATTTTTTTTTGAAAAGTTCTTTTTTAAAGTTATGCTTCATTTGTATTAGTGGCAAATTACTTTGTCAAATTTTATACAAAGATACCTTGTTTAGGAATAAAACCTACACGATTTCTTTTAATTTAATTTTATAGTTAGAAAATAAAACTTTTTATTTATAAACACTAACTAGTTTAATTAGCGAGATAGAATAATTACTAGCTATTAATTGTCGCTATACACATTTGATGTGCTCAAAAGTTTTAAAAATAATAACTAGTTTCCAAACATTAGAAAAATATTAAGTGATGCAAGGCAAGAATTCAAGATAAATAGAAGACCTGAAAAATTGTAATATTCATAAATATCTTTAAATTTTAGAGAAATTAAATTAAACATAAGAGATTTAAACAACAACAAAAATTCTCTGAAACTTTAGAGAAGGGAAATCAATATTTCTTTTCTATTTGGCTTCTGTGATATTTTAATAAATACATTTTATTATAGAATGCCAGGAAATTCAATTAGACCACAACAACCACGAGGAAGCAGATTGATAATGCTTTTTTCGGATAACTTATCAAATATTCACAGCATTTATGAGTACAATGGTATATATATAATGATCTATGACCCGATGACACCAGTGAGAAGTTGTTCTGGAAAATACTCGGGGTATTTATTATAAAGAAAAAAACTTGAAATAGCTTACTAAGTGTTTTTTTTTTTTATTTTAGTGGTACTCCTTTTATGAAAGAAATTAGTGAAGAAGAATATCAAGAACTTAAAATTGAATTCGACTTGTTAGCCAAAAAAAAAGAAAATCACACATTTGACAGGAGTCGACCCACTGGTCTTTTCACAAGTCGTAATGATAAATTTATTGTCAGATATGGTTATTATGATCAATTTGAAAATTTATTGAAAAGGCATCAAGATGAGGTAGACTCAAGTGGAGATGAACTAGGAGCTGGTGAAATGGTTGAGTATTTAAGTTAAATTGTATGTATTATTCAAATGAACTGTATGAATTGTAGAATAGATCACGAATGCCTAACGAAATTTTATTTTAATTTTATTTTTAATTTCGATTTTTTGTTTAATATATATTTTAAATAAATAAATTACATAATTTTATTTATTTTTTTTTATTTATTTTTAAACTTCTTTGTATCCTGATTCAAGCTATAATAAATTAATTATTATATTTATTTATTTCATAAATTACGCCTGATTCGGCGGCAATAAAATAAATAATACGATAATATGCCTCGATAATAATATGCTGGCACTTTTATTTAATTACATAAAATGTAATGTATGTAATGTAAGTATATGAAATTAAAAAAAAAACAATTTGATCATTCATAAAATTATATGATCATATTTTGATTTAAGTGATCAAAATTTAATTATTAAAATGTAAATATTAAAAATGTTAGATGCTGATTTTTAGTGTCATCTGTGTTTTATAAAGGAGACCGAGTAACGAAAATTAAATTAGAAAAAAAAAAATTTAAAAGACGTTTTATTTCCAAAAATATTTTAAAAGTGTTTTTATTCAAAATTTTAAACATTTTTGAACTTTTGATTGTGGTAATCATACATCTATAATGTGATCAAAAAATTGAATTTATAATCATATATTTTTAAAATTTTGAACGCCAGAAACATGAATGCTTTAAGTGTGATCAGATCATGATCACATTTTATTCATTAAAATTAATTTAAACGAATTTTCATTACTTGTATAATGATATAATTTTTAGTAAAAACTTAATAAAAACTTAAATTATTTGACTAATGGGATCTTATGAACATTTATGAACTTAGGAATCTGGACCCAAAACGATCCAAAATGGCATTCGCAAGTGTGCTCGCAGCAACAGAATATTAGGTTAAGTTCTTCATGGTATTAAGTTCGGACACATATGGTCATTAAATTACTTTAAGCAAGTCTATTAAGGCCTCATTTAGAGTATGGTATTCCAGTATGGTGCCCAAATCTAAAGAAAGACAATAGAATTCTAGAGGGTGTAGAGAGATCGTGATATTTCAGATTTTAAAAATCTGAACTACGATCAAAGACTTAAAGCTCTGAATCTTACCAATTTAACTGAAAGGCGCACGAAAGGCAACCTAATTCAAATGTTTTAAGTTAAAAGAAAATATTGATCACATCAGTTGGCAATCTCCACTCACTTTTTCAAGCAGAAGTACAAAAAGCCATCCAAACAAAATTAAAAGAGAAATAATCAAGAATTGTGCAAAACGGTATAACTTCTTCACAAACCGTGTAGTCAATGACCGGAATATGATGGAAGTGAATGTAGTCGAAGCTCAATCAAGCGATATTTTTAAACCAAAAATAAATACTTTCAAATCATAACTTGCACATAATCTGTTATCAGATTTACGCATGATTAACGCCTTGGAATGAACCACTTTACTTTACTAATTATTATTTTTAATTTCTAAATGATCGACTCTCGAATCTTCTTTATTAGACTAAAATAACAAACAAAAGATGTGCATTAACTCACATAAATGTGCTCTGAGGACGCTGAAAAAAACGAAAATTTAGGAACGTACTCATTCTAATTTCGTATTTTAGAGAACAAACTTTTTTGATAATTTTAACTGCAATACGAATTTTTATTTTTTATTGAATTTTAAGTTGATCTCTATTTTTGTTATAAAAAAATAGATTTTGAATAATAATTAAAACGTACTATCTTTGGTATTGAAATGAGATAAACGAAATGGTTCAAGAAAAGTTTTTTATTTAATAATTAAGTGACATTAAAATAAAAAAATCGATTTATAAATCTTGGATAAACTTGGATTAGATTTGTACAATAGATATATTGTTTCTCAAAGTACATAAATTTAGTTAACATATTTTTAAAATACTTTCGGTTTATTAAATTAAACAAACCAAATTCTAACTAACAATACAGCTAAATAACATTACTCTATTTAATAATTAATATTATCTCTAAAAAAATATAAAATACCCAAAATTAAAAAAATCTCCAGCTAATAGAAATCAAATACACATACACTTTTCCATTAAATCTAAACATTCATTTAAATTTGGTCTATTGGCGTCCAGCCATTGATTGGGTATGAATGGAAACCCAGTCTTTGATCCAACTATTCCGAACGCATCCAGGAGATGCGAAAAATCCGCCGAATGAAACACTTGCTGAAGCTCGTACCGGAATGGTATAAGAGGAATTCCGGGTCTATATGCATAGTAATAATTAGTCAGCTTAACTTGAAATTCCATCGAAGAATTGGTGATTTTGGCGTGGACACTTGAATTTTTTGAGCTGGGTACTAAAATAAAGTGGTTCACATCATTGGCATTTTTGTCCATATTTTTTGTTTTCTTGGACACATAGATCTTCAAGCTCTTTAAAATGTTCAGTAACCAGAAAAGAGCGTTGCGGGTTCGCTTCGATTTAGTGCACAGTCGATTTGTTAGATATTTAGTATAAGCTTCTTTTAGAGCCTTGCGGAACTCGTCCGTATCACATGCTTGTCGAATTCGAATGCATTCATTGCTTTTGAAAAACTCGTTTTTCATCGGTCCCAAGCCCAGATTGACGCCTTTGGAAAAATTCTTTCCACTCAGGTATGAATCATTTAGCTCGTTAAGATACTTGATCTTGTCATCCATGGAAAATTTCATGTTCAAAAGACAATTGTAGATTTGCCATGAGCTGACATCGAAATTTCTGGATGAGTCTACAGACTTTGAAGTGAACAAGTCGACCAAATAGACAATTATCTTGTTTAGGATGAGAGTGTCGAATACGTCACAAGTACCATCTCTTTTTGGCAATTTGTACTGTTGATTTTTGAATTCTTTCATTGATTTAATGCAATACAAAAATTCATTTTCAATCAAAATTTGCATTTCTCTATTTAGCTCAGCCATGCTGGGATAGTTTAGGGTGTCCAGGTTTTTGAATGCTTCACCATCATCCATTTCATCAGCTGTTTGGACATTTTCATCAGCATCTTTCGAGTTATTTGGCGATGATTCACTTGGCGAAGATGTGTCCTTGGATCTAAGCGAGGATATGGACGATGTGTATGTTGAATTTTTCGAAAGCGAAAAAGAGTTTGAGTCCGAGTCAGCGAAAAAATCCGAATTGCTCAAAACTTCGGAAATTTTCCGCTTCTTACTTTGCACAAAATAATTTTCTGCATTTAATTTTTCATTGCCATAGTTTATATTAAACAAAATTTTGTTGGCAAAGTGTGGCCTTTTCTTGCACAATCTTTTTATGCCACTAAGCAAATTGGACACAATGGTTTTGGTGTGCTGGTCAAGTGAGTGAAAGTTGTCCAAAGTGGCTATGTTGGCCAGGGCCAGAGCAAAATTCATGTGAAACAAGTATTCGTGTTTTTTTGTTTCGCACATCAGCGAGTCCAGCAAATCGATGACACATCGGTTCAGACTTGGATCATTGTGCACAAACTGGGTGAGAACATCTTTTAGAATATGTGACGTGTGCGTATTGGCATACAAGTTGTAAATTTCATTTGGATTAAAACTGGAATATGAAAGACTACTGGAGACGATGCTCGAAGAATTTTTGGTCGCATTTGTGTCACTGAGGACACCGTCAGACTCTCTTTCTTGCTCTTTGTTAATTATGTTACGGATGAGTTCATAGCTGCGTTTCATGGTGCTCAAGAAAATTTGGTTTGTCATTAGTATTGACTTGACCAGAGAATTGGAGTACACATGCTGATTGTAGCAATAAAATCGCATTATAAGAGGAAATAGTTGTTTAAGCTCATCGAAATGCAAAAGTTCATTAAGAAAAAACAAAAAATCAGCCAAGTCTGTGTTGAAAATTTTGAAAGTGCTGACCAGATCTATGTAGTGGCTTAAATAGTTCAATAATTCATTGAGACAACTGATGCTTGTAGACAACACTTTTAAACTATTTACATTGGTAACTTTGCTGAATTGTTCCTCGCTTATTTCCTTGTCCGAATGAATAAACTTTTTTAATTTAAATAAACGAAGCAAATTGATATTTTTTAAATTAGAGTCAAAAATCAATTGTTCAAAGCTTTCCAATATTAAAAATGTGATGTAAGCAAACAGATCGTGGTTGATAAGAGTTTTTTTTATCTTTTTTCTTTGGCCACCACTTTCTTCATTCGATTCCTTTAATTCTTTAAGAATAAAATTTTTTACTAAAAATTTAATTAGCCACAAAAAATAGGACAAATCAAAATAAGCATAAAGATCAACCGGTTTGCTCAGCAGACGAACCATTTGTTCGACCATGTTCGAAAAAGACTCTGATTTGGAAAATTTTTGGGCAAATTTGTTCAATTTTTTCTGCATTAGTTGCCAATCGTTCTTAGTTGGATTATTTTGGAGGTGCTGCAGCGAGCCAGAAGACGCCGAGCTGATCGATGGTGAGTCAGATCGATCCGAGTTTGGCACAGTCCGGACAGTAACTTTGCAAAATAGAAGCGACATTATCTGAGCTATGAGAGAATAGCACACAAATGCTCGCTGGTCGAATTTTTTGTTCTCCAAAAAGCTTTCATTTATTGCCGGCAAATTGGACAACTGAAGCAAGAAAGGCTCCAAATTGGCTTCCAATAAAAGACTCACAATCAACGCACAGTTTGTCTCGTTTGTGTCCACACTCAGGTTTCTCATCAGCGCCAAATTGAGCACCAAGCTGTCAAACAAAATGTTGTTAAGAAGCTTAAAATGCTTTAAGTGCACCGGGTTCGGATGAACTGATTTTTGAGCATGGAAAGTCGAGCTTATCGACTTGTAATAGTCGATTAAGTTGGTCAAAGACTGGCCGATTAAAGGAAATATTTCCGATTTAATCAACATTTCTTTAAACAATCCAATATTTGCATCGTTTAACACGGAAATATCATTTTGTTGAAAATTTTCATTTTTTAGCAGTGAAATTTCATTGATAAAATCAGGTATCTCTAGGTTGCTATAACCGGGCTTCACAACTAAATCAAATCTGTGTAAAATTGGCAGCAAAAAATTGTGATTAATGGACAAAAATTCTAATGGTGAAGTTAAGTTAATGATTAATCGAAGCGATTCATTGTAAGTTTTGATCAGTTTTATTGCCGAGATGAGCTCTTTTTGATTATCGAGCAATTCCACAATTGTTGTCAAAAATTTATCTTTATGTGAATTGAGTTTTTTTAAAATAAATGAATGGAAAGGTACTAGTTGATTTGAAATGCCGAGTTTGAATAGAATCCTGCGAATTTTTCTCTCATCACGGTCGAACTCTTCCTCATTAAGCAGTGAATCGTTAATTTTTTCGAAATAATCAAGCAGACCACTCAGATTAAATTTAAAATGGCTGTTCGATTCCATTTTTTTTAAAAGAATCCAATTTGTACTCTTTGATCTCAAAATGATAAATTAAAATAATCAAACAGCAAAAAGATCCAGAGAAAGTACTTTTCCAACAAAACTTTTGTTTGATGATCAAGATTTTTCAGTCAGAATAATAAATTCTTGGTTAAAATATTTTGCAGCAAGACTTTTACTATATCAATCCATAAAAAAGGTAATTTAAGCTCAGAATCATAGATAACTTTACAAATAGCTCAAATGTTCCAAAACAAAAATGGAACAATGGACCTGTAATTTTTGATGGCAAAAAAATATTGAAAATTTTATTAAAAATAAAATTTAAAAAATTCCTCTTGGTCCTCGAATTTTACATCTGGAATCTGATTTTTGAAAAAAAGATTTATACTTTCCATTTACATTTAGAGCTAGAAGTAGTAGCTGATTGAATTCCTTTTGAGAAAACGCGATTTATATCAATTTCTTTGAAAAAATTCACATTTATTTTTTTTTTCCTTATTCACTTCTTGTGGAGCATAGGGTCATTACTTTTGATTTCCACTCAAGTCGATCTTTTGCCTTTACCCTTGCCTCTCCCCATTTCGATGAGCTCTTTCGTGATTGTTGACCTCCATGTTACTGACATGTCACCCTTGAGATGTCCATTGAAAAGCTCTTTTTGGTATCCACGTTTCTTTCATTCTATGTACATGCCTGAGCCATCGCAGTCTTTTGTTCTTAATGCATTGACTTAATGGGTCTGAGTTTGTTCTTCTGTATAGGTCAGCATGCGAAAATTTCTCAGGCCAGTGTATCCCGAGAATCCTCCGCAGGCTTCCCGTGTGGAAGGTGTTAAGACTTTTCCTGTCAGATTCACACATCCCCGAACATTCACTTCCGTACGTCATACTTTTACTACACTGTTGTATAGTAGTATATTTCCTTACTGTAGCTAGCATGTCTATTCAATAGACTTGCTAAAGTGATTTGGGCATCTATGGTGATTGGGGTATCCAATTTTGTGTTTATGCACATAACTAGTTGGTTTAGCGTTGTTCGCCAAATCTTGCGTATTTATATCCATATAAGCTTCTGTATTAGATATTAGCACCAGATCGTCTGCAAAGTCTAAGTCTTCAAGCTTTCTTATTAAACCCCATTGTATACCCCTGGCACTGGCAGTTGTTTTCTTCATGACATAGTCAATCAGTATTATGAATAGTGTTGAAAAGAGAACGCACCTTTTTCCGACTCCTGTACACACTTTGAAGCTCTCAGATTGTCCTTTTTCCAGAATCACGCTACACTCGAATTTCTCATAGAGGAGTTTTATAAAGTTAACTATCTTCGGTGGCAGGCCATAGGATTTTAATATGGCCCACAAGGTTTCTCTGTGTATGCTATCAAAGGCTTTCTTGAAGTCAACGAAGTTAAGATATACAGGGCTATTCCATTCCAGACTTTGTTCTATGATGTTTTTAAGTGTAAATATCTAGTCTATGCATCCTCTTCCTAGTATAAATCGTGCTTGTTCTTATCAAAGTGTAACATCCAAGGAATTCCTGATTCTTTCCAGTATTATGCTGCAGAACGCCTTGCTTGCTATTGGTAACAGTGTTATTCCTCGCAAATTGTCACAAACCATTTTATTACCTTTCTTTGGGAGCTTGACAATTAGGCAATTTGACCAGTCCTCTGGGATGATTTCTTGCCGCCATATCTAGCTGAAGAGGTCTTGTAATTTCCCAATTATGATCTTATTGTCAGCCTTCAATATTTCTGCTGTGACTCCGTCAACGGGGGGCTTATCTGTTTTTCATAGCCTTTATCGCAGTTTCTATTTCTTTTAGGCTTGGCACTTCAATGTTAATTTCGAAGTCAGTGGTAGCTTCTTCAGGGTTAAGAGACTCTATAGGTTCTGGTCTATTTAGAACCTCTATGAAGAGCTACATATCGAATTAGTGATCTTGTGTAGTTTATGGAGGTTCCTTTTAAGCTGGCTTCTTCTGCTTCGCTAGCACACTGGTTTATATAGTTGTTCTTATCACGCCTTGCTCCTTTCTTAATAAGCCTGCGGAGCAGGGCTATACGTAACCTCGCTATGATAGCTCTCTGGTTTTTACATACCATAATAATGAAGTTATTTTGTAGTTTAAAAATAAGTTAATAAAATAAAAGCAACGTAATAAAAGCTATAGTGTTTTCCGTTATTTCATTTTTAAATAAAAATAATTATCCAACTGGTTTTTAAAGCAATTCTTCGATTATGCGTTGATTAAAGGTTCAGAAAATTTTTTAATAGATTTAATTAAAAAGAGAGATATCCTTGAAAATAGACAATTAGAATTTAAAATCCAGTTCTCGAATGGCATTGTTTATTTTTATCAAAAATCATTCCAATCGTATACTTTCCCTCCAATATTGACCAAAAATCTTCAATTGGTCTAGTTTCAGGCAAATTTGCATGGTTATCCATCTTGTCATGACATGTCGATTGAATTTTCGATCATAATGTCCAAAAGCGCTTCTGC
The DNA here is from genome assembly GCA_019054805.1 of Brachionus manjavacas. Lineage (NCBI taxonomy): Eukaryota > Metazoa > Rotifera > Eurotatoria > Ploima > Brachionidae > Brachionus > Brachionus manjavacas. The sequence continues at coordinate 5,078,451 of JAHQIY010000003.1, read as the reverse complement.
GTAATGAGAGCTCACCATGTCGGGGTGGAATTCAAAATTTTTGTCTGAATGATACTTATTGATTAAGGGAAGCAATCTCCTGCTCAGATATTCATGATGGTAAACGATTTAATTAATTGCACTTTTAACAATTTATAGCACTGAGATTTTCCATTTAAATAATATTTCCCTGTAATACTATATATTTAGTAATCCCTAAACCAGTATTGATAATTTATTACATTTTATATCAAAATTATATTTGTCTATCCAAAAATGCATACCAACAGATTCCTTAGACAAAGTGCAATTCAATGAGCTTTATTCGAAAAAATGAAAGTGATTTTTTCAACTCAATTTCATTTTGAATTTTTTTAATTTTATTCAATTTTATCAACCAAGCAAATCTCTCTGAAATGTTTTATTAAAAGTAAAAATTCTTGAAAAAATTTCTCACAGCCTACAATCAATTAAATACTTATCACATGCCAAAAGACAAATACTAAACATTTTAGAAAACTAAGGATAACAACAGATTCCTAAGACAATCTGTAATTTAATGAGCTTCATTCAAACACATGAAAATTATTTTTTCTACTCAAATTAAATTTTTTTAATGAATAAAATTGTTTTGACTTAAAAAGGCCATAATTTTATCCAAACAAAAGAAAATTATTTTACCAAATCTAACTAACAACTTTACCCAAGTACTAAAAGCCTAACTCAAACTTTTTTCTGAAAGTTGAACTTATTATTATTTTCAACAAAAGCTGACGTCTGCTGCTTGTTGTCGGAGTAATTAGCGTTTCCATTTATAGTTGAGTGACTTAGCGTGAAATAACTCTCTTCGTTCAAAATCCAACTCTGTACTTTCTATTCAAAGCTGGGAATTTGGGTTTAGCGGCTTTAATTTGAGCATCAGTTTGGCCAAGAATGGTTTGTTTTATACAACAAATGATAGACATTCACTTAAGCGCACTGCTGGCTAACATTTGCGAACAATTGAACCATCTATCAAGCTTTCCACAGTGTATGATTTTTTTACAGTAAAAATATTATTTCGAGAGGTCTTCTTTGAATCATTTTTATTAGTTACAGCAAGTTAATAAAATTTTTATATTAAGTTTTATATACTACAGTACTGCTATTATAAACTGTTTTTACGAAATTTTACGTGACTTTACGTAAATTTACGAAAAATTCCTAAAGTAAAAAAGAGTAAATTTCCAAAAAATTACGAAATTTTAACTAATTTAACGAAAATTTTAGTAAATATAAAAAGGGCGAAAAAATGGCGATTTTTAGGAATTTTTCTCTATTTTTTAGAAAATTAAAAAGAAAAATTACGAAATTTTACGTAAATTTTCAGCATAAAAAACGGAAAAAAAAATCGTTAAAAAAGCACAACTTCAATGCAAATATTGATGATCCCACCAGTCACCGTTTTTCTCAATGACTATTTTAATTACCTAAGAATTAATAACTTTAAAAGGAATATAAAATGATTTTCAAAAGCAATGATTTTCAATAGATTGATAATGTATTAATTATTTTCAAAAACAATTTTTATAATTTCAAAAAAGCTCTTATTTTTTTTTTTTTTAATTTTTAATTTAAATGATAAAAAAAATTAAAACAATTTCAATCTATTTTTGACCAAATTTTAGCATAAATTTTACAATTAAAAATAAACTGCAGATCGAGATATTATGAAAGTGTTTATAAATCATAAAAATAGCCTTGAAAAACAAGTCTGTCAAAAAATTGACCAATCCAAAAAATCTAAGGTAACTTGGTAAAATTCACACCCTTCGAAATACATTTAGTGAAGCATGGTTTTAATATAACAGTATAAAAACTAATGATGGTTTTTAAACAAAAACAAATGATTGAAAAAAAAAATAAAATAAAATTGAAAATATTTTTTTTTCCTTTTTTTTACAGAAGAATAAAGAAATTTACGTTAATTAACGTAAATTAACGATAATCGTATATCTAATTAGAAATAATAAAAAATATGCAAGGTTATTTTACCAAAATTAGCACAAATAATACGAGAAAATGATAGAAGCTCAAAAATCAATATACATAACTTAATTTTAATTTATAATTTCTTTTAAATTTAAATTTTAATTCATATTTTTTTTTAATTATATTTTTGATATATTTTTTCAGTTTTTAATTTAAAAATTTTTATTACTTATCTCAAATATTATAATAGAATCTAATAGTTATTTTAAAGGCTACTTTCTCAATTATTGATTCATATAATTATAAATTAAATAATATATAATAAATAATTTAATTATACAGTGCTGCTACTTAACGATGAATTCACCTTATTTTACGTGATATAAATAACGGTATTTATCGTAAAAAAAGTTAATTTTTGTAAAATTTTTCAAAAAAATTGAATTTCTTTAGAAAAAAGTTTTACAATTTTTCAAATAAAATTTACCGAAATTAACGTCAAACTCGGCCAAAAAATTCACCCAAATTTTAATTTTTTTTAGCTTTTTCCAAAAAGTTTTTTCATGGAAATTCAAATTATTTCGTTTTTTGGTTGAATTTTTTTCCACTGAATTTTCCACTGAATTTTACAACGATCAAATATAATATTTTTCTTTCAAGTTTTGAGTAATTTGCAGACAATCTACACATTCTTAGCTGAGCTTGCTGTAGAAAATATTTTCAGAGAAAATATTCGATATTTTTTGTACTGAATTTCACAATACTTATCTTGTGCTTCTATCTTAAATAGAAACATTTTACTTTTTTTATTTTATATAATCATTTAAGTCAACATAGAAAAAGATTATGTAAGCTTTGAAATTATCACAAGTCTTGTGAGAATGAAAATTTATCTTAAATTTCAAAATTATATTTAGACTAAAATTAAATTAATTAATTTGATTTCAAATTTTTTTTATTTATTTTAATAAAAAATTTTTCTTTTTTGATTATGTGAAAGTTGCACTTTGAAACAACTTAGTTTAAAAAAATGGGATAATATTGATTCAAATTTTCTAATTTTAGAAAAATGAAGAAATACTTTGTAGCTTCATTGATATTTTTAATTCAATTAATAGCAATTAAGGGTATTTTAAATCTTTTTCTAATTCAGCTAATAATTATCTTTTCTTTAGGTCAAAGACCTTGTCCAGTCGGTTGGATATTGAATGAACAATATGGGTCATGCTATAAAATAGGAGTCGCTGTTCTTGCTCGTAATTGGTACCAAGCGCGAGTGGCTTGCCAAAGCTTTGGAGCTGAACTGGCTTCGATTAAGGACACTGGCGATAGAGACTACTTAGTTGAATTTGTTAACAACAACATAAATCAAGAATTTTGGCTCGGAGGATATCGTCGGCTGAGTGATGGTGCTTGGGTCTGGACGGAGCTTAATGATGGACCCTCTTCCCAAAATTATATTAAAGTGCCAACTCAAGTGTAATTTGGATAGAATTAAAAGAAAAAATTATTTTTAAAAATTATTTATTAGTAATTGGGATTCGGGAAAACCCGATTCGACGAGTGGAGATTGCTTGCAGTTGGCAAAAAATGGTTCATTTTCAAATCAAAATTGTAATGATCCCAAAGCATACATTTGCAAAAGGCCGATGGGTCTGTTTATTGAAAAAAAAATTAATTTATTTTCAATCTTTTAATTATAGGAATTTCAACATCATGTAATGTTGATGATTTTTGGGAACCAGTAAATGGAACCTGTATTAAAATATTCAAGACCAAACTCAGTTATGATGATTCAAGAAGTCAATGTCAAAATCAAGGAGGAGACTTGGTAGTTGTAAAAAATGAACAAATTCAAATATTTATAAGTGATTGGTATAAAATATCCAAAGTAGCTTTGTGGATTGGTTTATCAGATAAAGTATATAATGATTTTGTCAGAAATTTTTTTCATTTTGCTTTAATTCAGAATGGAGACGATGGAATTCTTCATTGGGTCGATGATCATTTTTCAATTCCATTTCAATATTGGGCACCTGGTCAACCATTCTTCATGTAGGATAATTTTTTTGTTACTTGAAACTTTGGTTTAAAGGCACTTCAATCAAGAAAGGGTAACTACTCTACCGTTGGTAACTGCACAGTCATAAATGACTTAAAAGATGGCCTTTGGAGTATTGATTACTGTCCTAATCAATATTATTTTGCATGCCAGAAACCTCAAGGTTTTTAGATATTTTTAAATAAAATTCACAATTTTTTTAGTTTAAATTTAAGGTCAATGCGCTGAAGGATGGATACCTTTTAAAAATAAATGTTATCTGATAAATTCATCAAGACAAAAATACACTTCTTGGATCCAAGCAGAATCAACTTGTAAAAATTATGGAGGAGGGATCCTGACAATCAAAGAGTAAAATAAAAATAAATTTCTTTAAAATTTTTGCAAATACTAATTTTTATTTTTAAGCAATTATGAACAACGTTTTATCGCAAGAGAGATAAAAAATACTTTCAGTAATTTCGATTTCTGGCTTGGGCTAGCAGGTTAAAAGAGAGGAAAAAAAAATGTTAGGTTAAAAATTTTTATTTAAGATTTTCGGCCAATTGATACATTTATATGGAGCCCTGGAGACGAAAAAGTAGAAAATTTTACAAATTGGTTATCAGAACAGCCTGTTGTAGTTCAAGATAGAGATAATTGTGGCATTATATGTAAGTAAAATAATGTAAAAATAAACAAAAAAAATATTTTGAAACTGAACCATTTTTTAAAAAAATGACAAATGTAAGGTTTAGATAAAAATTTTTAGAGACTATTTTTAAATCATAGTTTAAGTCATAATTTAAAACCTTGTTTAAGCTTTGCTAAGTTATAAGTCATGACTTTTGACTTAAAAACAGCTCCACAAATTGAAGAGTTTTTTTTAAAAAAAAATTTTTTGTTAATAAAATGGTTTTTCTTTTTAATTTATGGAATTATTAAATTGAATTTAGTGACGTTAGTCTTTCATAATTATTTTCATAATAAAGTTGTTTTAAAAATAAGATATAAAATTAAATCATTTAAAATGGATTTTAAAAGCTGTGGCCCTATCTGGTTGGTATATTACATCAAACTGCTTTCAAAAGTTACCATATGCTTGTCAAATCGATTTGGATGCTCAAGTTATACCTCATCCCAGCAATAGTATAAAACAAATAAATAATATTTAATGCAAAATTTTTAAAAATTAAAAATTTTTGTAGTTAATACTTACGGAGGGAACAGTGATGGAAAACCTTGTGTTTTTCCATTTGTATTTGAGGGTAATGTTTATTATGAATGCGGGAAATACGGTGATAGAAATCAAGAATGGTGTGCTACTAGTACCAATTACGATTCGGACCAAAAGTGGGGTTTCTGTTCAAATGAATATATTTGTGAGACTGGCTGGATAGAAGCGGATAGCTTATGTTACAAGCTTTTTAAGAGCTCATCAAGCTTGACATTTGACGAAGCCAATAACATGTGCTACTCAAACAATGGACTGCTTGCTAAAATTACAGGACCAAAAAGCCAAACTATGATCGATGATTTTCGTAAGATAAGTATTTATTAAAAACAAAGATTCTAAGTTTTCTATCCTTAAGTTTTTGGTGGAAAAAACACTTGGATAGGTTTGAAAAATTCCGGTCAATCGGAATTTGTATGGGTTGACAATACTCCATTAAATAATGTAATTTTTTAACAGATAAAAAAGGGTTGTTAAAGAATTTGAAAAACGATTACTTTTAACTTTTTTAGAAATCTAAAAAATTTTTAAACTAAAAAAATCCATGAAAACTAAATCAAAATAAGGCTTAAATTGTTATTATTTTAAGAATGAAAAAAAAAATTCAATTTAATAAAATAAGAAAAATGGATACCGACCAGGCTAAGATTTTATTTTTGAAATTTTATTCAACTCTTTTAATTATTTCATAAAAATGAAAAAATTTAAAATTGATTGTTTTAATTTAGTTCGAAAATTGGAGACATGGACATCCAAACATGACAAACTTTGGTGCATGTGTTGTGATCGACACATCCGATTCTTACCTCGGTGAATGGATGACAGTTGATTGTAATTCGAAATTTTTTAATTATGTTTGTCAACAACAACCAAAAGGACTTGTTTTACCGACTCAATCTAGTTTAACAACAACCACTTACAGTCAAAAATGTGGTCGTGGCTGGATAGAACGACCTTTTTCAAACTTTTGCTACCAGTTTGTTTCTTCATTTGAAGCATTTGATAAGTCCGAACAACTTTGTCAAATAAAAGGTGGCTCATTAGTTTCGATTTTGTCCGTAGATGAACAAATTTTCATCCAAAGTAAACCAAAAATTAAAAAAGCAAAGACATTTTAAATAAATTTTATTTAGCTTTTATTGGCACTTTAAATTTTGACACATTTTGGCTTGGTGCTAACAGAGAATCATCTCGAAAAGGTTGGTCCTGGATAGATGGAAGATATCCGTTTATTTTTACCAACTGGGCATTGGGTGAATACAATACTGGAAACAATCAATTTTGTGCTGTAATTTCGAATCAATTAAATGGACAATGGAAAACAATTGAATGTGATAATAGCTTTGGAAATATTAAATTTCCCTTTATTTGTAAAAAAAATTCTCTAGAAATTACAACCACTAAGCCTTATACTCCCTCTTCAAATCAGCCTGGATTTAATCTTGGATGCGAGAATAACTGGTCTTATTATAGTTCAAGCTGTTATAAATTTTACAATTCAATTGAAGATCATAAGACTTTTGATGAGGCCAAAGAATTTTGTAAGAGCGAAAAATCTGATTTGACCGAGGTTTTCAATGAAGAAGAAAATGAATTTTTGGTATCTATGATACAAATGCGAAGACTTAAAAAATTGGAAAAAAATTTGGGTTGTCCGTCCGGTTGGAATCTCAGTACTGTCGAAAATTCTTGTTACCAATTAGTTTCTGTTTCAACTGCTGATTGGAATAAAGCTCAAAAATACTGTCAAAGGCTCGGGGGGTACGTTGCTACTTTAAAATCGAAACAAGAGCTTGAATTTGTTGCTGATTTAGGTATTTTAATTTTTTTAAAAAGATTGTTTGTTACACCTAAAAGACGGATCCGGATCGAATTTCTAATAAAGCTAAGTTTAATTTAGACTTAGCTTTATTTTTTTTAATTTACAGCTGCTTTTTTAAAAGTATATGGGTCGATTTGGATAGAAATTCAAATGAATAATATGAAAATTAACTATTATTATTTTAAAATTTAGCTTTTGGTTTTAAGAAACCACGTTAAGATAAGTATAATTATACAATTTTTTTTCTTTAGTCCTAGACGAATTTTCTTTCTCTTCTACAAAAATACTGACTGTCTGATACTGGATGAAATAATTTTTTTTATATAAAAATCAAGAAAAAAATTTAAAATTTTTTTATAATTTTCAAAAATTATTTTTACTGATAGAAAGGATTTTTCCAGGATCTGATTTTTTTATATGTTTATCCCATTTGGCAATCCATTAATGGGTCCTCAAGTGACCATACTCAAAAATTTAGGTATTGTTTAACTTTACCAATACTATTATCAAATGTTTTTATTTAAAAATAGTATTTTAAATCCTCAAACAATATGAGTATTATGATGTCATTTCTCTTTGAAGCTTTTCGGCGCTATATTTCTTAAACCAATATAAATGAAATAATTATTTATTCTCAATCACCTCATCGAGTTCTACAAGAAAATATAAATATCTAACTTTTATCTAAAATTTCTATCCAAATTGTCCCAAATCCTCTATATTTGAGAAAAAATGTATTATAAATTTAAGGAAAAATATTTAAGAAATATATTTAAGTTAAAAATTTTATCCAAATTTAAATACCCTTTTTATATTAGTTAGCCAATTTCATTTTTATCTGCCAAAATTTGAATCAATAAATTTTTTAAAAATCTTTTTTTTTTACCTGGATCCGTTTTTTGGCAAAAGGCTAAAACATTTTTAAATAAGAACACATGGCCTAATAGTATTATCACGGGTTTAGGGCCGCATCAAACTCTGAAATTCTTAATTCAATACGTCATCAAGACTTGAGTTTAAGATAAATAAAAGGAATTTTTTTATTGTGCATTTGGTGTAGCACCAAGAATTAATAAAAAATAAAATATTAGAACTATTAAATTTTTATTATTTTGTTTTTTTTATTCTTTTTATTAAACTCAAGTCTTGATGACGCATTAAATTAAGAATTTCAGAGTTTGATGCGGCTCTAAACCCGTCTTAGTTTGTGCAATAATAATTAGTTTTAATAATGTTACACAATTTTACATCAAAAAAATTTGATACAAATTGTAATTTTACCGAAAATGGCGTGATATTATGAAAAATAACACAAAATAACCCCAATTTTAAGTTTTAAGTTTATGCAGTTATATTGAAATGTCCTTTACTTTTAGAACCAATTTAACACTAGAAGCACCAAACGAGTCAAAATGACTCGTAAAATTTTTAAATCTTTTTAGGAGATTTTAAAGAAATATATATCTCTTTTGTATAATGAAGATTTTATAATTTTCTATTTTCTATTTTTTTAAAAAATGATATTATTTTGTATGATTTTTTTAATTTTTATTTAAAAATACTTTTGAATTTAAAAAACATGGAAAAATCGTATTTGCTTCTAGTGTTAAAAAAAAATAATTTAGCTTTTCATTATTCTTTCAAAGATAAGAATAAATTAATAATTTATTTAGCTGAGGAAGAGATCTGGGTTGGTCTAAAACGTAGATCTGGATTAGACTTTTGGGAATATAGTGACGACACAGTTGCTACTGGAGTAAATGATTTTTTGTTTAATTGAAAAGTTTAATTTTTGAATAATAAAGCAATATTCAAATTGGGATGTTAATTATCCGACTAGCTTGAATCAAAACGAAAGATGTGCTGTAATGCGAAAATCTAGTAACAAATGGTACGACATAGACTGTGAAGGTACACAATCATTTAAGTTTGCATGTGAAAAAGATGCAGGTAATCAACAAGTCCAATTTTTACATTAAAATAAACATCTTATTTTTAAGACATACAGGATTCATGTACTCAATATTTTAGTCCTACAACTGGTGGTGGTGGAAATTGTATTCATAAAGATCAATGTCCGAACAGTTTTTATGTGACTAATTTATGTGGAGAATATAATGATCCTGATGTAGAATGCTGTCTTGACACAGATCGAAGTAGGATATCGAAATTTATACACTATTCCTGTTAAATAATAATAGTGTATGCATTTACACTATAACTATGTCCAAATTTAAAAATGTCAATGTACTTTTTTTAATACTTTTTTTTTAGTCCGAAAAAAAATTTAATATCTTAAAACAAAATACTAGGCGCCATTTTCTTTCTTTTTGGTTTTTAGCTTTGTCTAGAAATTGCTTGATTGTCTTGAGTTTGCATTCTTACTACAAAACTTCTATCAGATTCACTTTCCAGATCAAGCCTTTTAGAATTTGGTGAAAAATTATATTATAATTTTGAAAATGAATCTTATAACATACTAAGTTACAAAATTATTATTTAGTAACTAAAATTGATTAGTATTTTAGATGACAATAAAATAACTTTTGATAAGCAGAGCCAAGCTGTTTAATTAATACTCTTTAAAATTTAATTTGGATCATTATTTATTTAATTTAAAAGTTTTTAAGATAAAACATAACTCATTAAATTTAGATTTATATCTTAGGTAATTCCTTAAATAAATTTTTTATAAATAAAAGATGCTATACTAGAAAAAACAAACTTGGTATTTTGTTTCTGAATTAAAAAACTTAATAGTGCCATGCTATTAAATAATATATATCAAAAACAAAAATATATTTAGATTCGTGAAATCAGAATAGAAATAAAGATACTTTAATTTTCAATAAAGTAATATTTAATTTTTAAGTGCAACGTTGTTTATAAATAATGATAAAAAATAACATATTTCTATGTATTCATAATGCAGAGATTTTTCTTGTGGTATGCCGACTTTAGCAGCAATTGAAACAACCAAACTTGTTGAACTGAGTTGCGCTTACAAAACTAATTTTCTGTAAAAACATCACAATATTTTATCAAACAATATTTCATAATTCATTTAGTGCCAAAAATTAAGTAATTTAAAATTATAAATACAAAAATCTATTGCTAAAGGTATTTTTTTGATTTTATTTATCTTTATCAAGATAAAGCTCCTTCAGAATAATAAATAAATTAAAAAATTTTAAATCAAAATTTATAGTTTTAAATTGTATGGTCAATTAGCGAATTTTCAATCTTAATTCAAATTCAACAATCAATACACTCTCATTTATTTATTTTCAATTAAACTCCTTCAGGGGAAGTAAGATTTAAGAGTTTAGCTTTCAAAGTAAGTGAAATGAAGTAGATCTAATTAAGGAACGTTGAAAAATTAGGAGAATCTTTCAAAAAACTCGTTTTCAAAAGATAAAAAAAAAACATTAAATAAGTTTGCAACAGTTTTGAAAATTAGTTTAAAGAAGTTTTGAAATCATAATAAGTTCGATTTTGTTAAAAAAATGAGCAAAAATCCTCTTTCAAGCAAACTTTTGTTAAAAAATAAATAAATTTGGAAGAAAAGATCTGTGCATTACGGGGCTTATGCTTAAACCCCTCTCATTAAAAAAGGGTGATAGATTTCGACTGGGTAATAATAGCGGTCTCATAGATAGGTAATCAGCTTGATGCAGTGACCTCTGTGTCACGTCGAAACCGTTGCTCAAAAAGGAAGTGGAAAAGGAGACAAGTGCTTCCCCATTATCAGCTAGGATAAGAAAGGGACATATTATTATATTATTTATCCCTAACATTGATATAATAGATACCCTAAAGGATAAGCAAATAATTAATCTTAGCTCAAAATTTTTTGAGGAAAACAAAGATTGTATTCTTAATGAATCAATTACTAAGTATGAATTAATTTTGATTCTAAATAACCTGAGGAAAGACGCGACTTCAGGACTTGATCAAATTCACAATTTAATGTTGAAAAATTTACCTCAAAATTTCTTAAAAGATAAAATTCATCTTTTTAATCTAAGTTTTATATATGGTAGGAAACCTAAAGCATGGGAAATTGGAAACATAACTACGATACCTAAAAAGTCACCCTAAACACACGATCCATCTAATTATAGACCACTTGGTATGACAAGCTATCTTGAAAAACTGCTAGAACCCATTATCTATTTTAGGTGATAAAGTTTTTTAGAACTACATTACTCCTTTTCAAAATTATCCACGATTCTGCTTAGGAAAAAAAGCTTACCTTGGAATTTTTTTAGATGCTTCAGGTTTTTTTCTTTAAATTTTCTTCAAAATTATTTTTATTGGATTTTTTTATTCAAAATTTTAAAATGATAAATTTAAATTCTTTTTTTCAGTCAAGGAATCAGTTTGGATTGGAATGTATGACGAACTTGCAGGTTACAATCAAGTATCATTTAAATGGTTATCAGGAACATTTCCAACTTATTCAAACTGGGCTCCTGATGAACCTAATTCAAACGCTCAATGCGTAGCAATGCATGTTAAAGACTCTTCTGTTGAACCTTTTGATGCTGGTCAATGGATAGTTACTTCCTGTAATTACAAAAATGGTTTTTTTTGTAAAAAGAAAGCTCAACCGATTCCCGCAACTTTGACCACAACACAAACTCCAGGATGTCCATCAGTAATTTGAATAAAATTTTTACTCATAAATTACATTCATTCCGAAGGGATTTATCGGCTATGAGAACAGATGCTTTCATTTGGAATTGTCATTTTTAACATGGGATGAAGCTGAGTCAAATTGTAAAAATTTAGGCTCTAACTTGGTATCTATTACAGATAGATTTGAACAATATTGGCTGAATATTGAGTTCCATTCCGATTTTTTGGCAAACAAATGGATAGGTCTTAGAATACCATTTAACAACTATGAATGGAGTAATGGAGATTTTTTCTCTTTTAGCAATTGGGATCGCAACAATCCTGATATAAATGCTGGTAAATGCATTGGCATGAGCTCTGCTGGTTTTTGGTCTAATTTTGGGTGTAACTTAAAGCTGCCTAGCATTTGTAGCACAAGAAATTCATTGTACACTACTCCGACTACGCCTACAACGCCTGAACCGATAAAATGTCCCACTTCGTGGACCGAGGCAGATAACAAATGCCACAAACTATTTGGTCCAAAAAATTTGGATGAAAAAAAAAACTGGTTTGATGCAGAATCATTTTGTAAATCATTGAATGGACATCTATCAAGTTTTAGTTCATCTTCTTCGACAAGCCAAGTAATAAATGGTCAATTTGCATACACATTTGGCTTTGATTACGCATTTTGGATTGGTCTTAACAAACTAGATAAAGACACTGGGTATCAATGGGCAGACGGAAGCGGTGCTAGTTTTTTTAATTGGGATTTTGGTCAACCAGATGATGTAAATGGAATTGAAAACTGTGTCGAGCTTAGAACATCTGGAAGATGGAGAGACAACTTTTGCTACACAAATAAAGGCTGGTCATGCCAAATTGAAAAAGGCATCGATCCAAATAATTCAACAGAGATCTTTGAAGACAAGTTTCCAAGTAAGAATAGAATTGATTCAACTAAGAAACAATATTTTTTATTTTTAAGTAATTGAATGTGCAAATAATACTAAGTACAATTGGACTTATTACAATGGAAAGTGTTATTATGCTAGTTCGGGCATAAACGAAGAAAAAAATGATTGGTATAGTGCCAGAAAATTTTGTCAAAATATAGGTGGTGATTTAGTTTCGATGCATTCAAAAAAAGAACTGGAATATGTCACAACAATAGTTATTTGCCTTAATAAAAATATTTAGTCGATTTTGATTAATTTGAATTTTTAAGGCGAGCAAAAAATTGGACAAGTGGTGGATTGGATTGTATGCATCATCGAATAGCGGATTCTTGTGGTCAGATAGTTCGCCATTAAATTATTTACACTGGAATTCAGGTGAGCCAAATGATGCACATGGAGGAGAAAAGTGTGCCGAAATGCTTTCGTCTATATGTAAGTTCTAAAATAATTGAAGAAAATTTTTCTAGACTAAACAACCTTTTATTTTTAGCATTTTGGAAGTAAAAAAAAATTGATTATTTATTATTTTAATATTTTTATTTATTATCAAAATAATCAAAGTGATGTGAATTGTGCGAGTCCGAATGGATTTGTTTGTGAGAAGTCGAATTTTACTAGAGAAACAGATGTTGTTTTACCATTAAGCTTCAACAATGGAAATTCAGATGTATGCCCGCCTGGTTATTCAACCTTCGGAGGTTTGATAATTTATTTTTTTGTTGGTTTTCATTGCCTTATATTTGAATGAATTAAGTTTTTATCAAAAATTTTAAAAGCCAAAAATATTAAATGTTAAAATCAACATTTTATAATTCAATATTTAAGATTTTAAAATGAATTAATGTATATATTAAAATCGATCTGAAAATTTGTAAATTTTTGTTTATCGGAGAGGACCCAAATCAGGATGAGGAAAACCTTAAGAGCGGAATGCGCTTTAGATGAGTTAGTCAAACTACCACCGGAGATCAGAAAGGATCTTGTCAATAATTTTAAAAACGACTGAATCGTGATCAAGCCAACATTTTTAAGGATATTTCGATATATTTTTGTTCTAAGAAAAATTGATAGTGAAACATTAAGAATTAATTTATAAAATTTTTAAATTAACTTGAAATTGTTAAACATCTAGCCTGTTTTATGTCAAAATTAATATGGCAGTTTTCGATCCCGGTATTCACAAAAAAATGAATTTTAACCGTTCCATTCTTTTTCGACAGATTTGATTGAACTAGTAGATAATGTATGGAACCGATTTTAAATTATTTGTTGAAAAAGATCAAAATATTTTTCTAATATATTTAGAGACCATCTAGTTTAGGCTTGTATTTATATGATTAGTATTTTTAATAGATTGGTCTGTAAATAATATCAGTAAAATATATTTGATTATATTTTGATCTATTTTGATCAATTTACGGTTTTTTTTCTTTACAAAAAAAAAATGATTTATCAAATTTACAATTTATTAACACAAAAGATTAAACAAACAAATTTTCTAATATTATATTTTTTTTGAAATAATGAAGAAATCAAAGATAATATTTCTTTAAGCATTTTTTTTAATTAAAAATTTTATGATTTTAAAATTATAAGTTTGAAAAAAAACAATGTTTTAAAAATTTATTTTCCTTTTGTTCTATTTTAATGATAAATATAAATTTATCCTTATAGAAAGGTTTTCAACAAAGCTTTTTGATTTTTATGTCTAATAATATTCTTTAAAAAAAGAAGGGTTGCTTCAATTCATTGAAGGACATTTTTTTAAGAACAAGAATTCAAAAATTTAAAAAATTTATTTAAATTTTTTAAAATTGGTTCTGATCTTAAGAAGCCACTTGAAAATGAATTACCAGCTCTATTTTTGACTTTTAAAAGATTTTGGCTTAAAAACTTTTCCTAACTTAAATTTAATTAATAATTTTTTCACCAAAATTCAAGTTATTACCACTGATAACCAAGGCAATACAGGTCCATGTGTTTTCCCATTTAAATACAAAAACAAATATTATTATGAATGTGTAACTTTTGAAAATCGAACTCCATGGTGCTCGACAACATTTGACTACGATCAGGACTTAAGATGGGGCTACTGCGTGGATATTAAATGTTTTCGATTTGTAAATGACCGGAAATCGTTTTCTGAAGCCAGAAAAGTTTGTATGAAAGACGAAGCAAGTCTTGCATCGGTCCATAATGTCATCGAACAATGTGAGGTTTTAATTTTTTTAAAAAATATAAATAATTTTTAATTTTTTCACAAGCCTACTTAACTGCTTTGATGAGAAACAAAACCAACGTACAGTACTGGTTGGGTATGTGGGCTCCATCGGGAAACAATTTCTTTTTTGAAGATAACTCTTTATTAGACTATACAAATTGGGCTCCGAACAAACCTGGAAATATTTACGGAGTAATTTTAGCAAATGTTTTTTTTTATTTTATTTTTTATTTTTAAAGAATGAACGATGCGTAGTAATTAGTGGTTACCCCAAAACACCAGGTCTATGGATAAATGTTGATTGCAATTTTCAGAATTTTTTTGTTTGCTCAACCAAAGCTAGTAATTAATTTAGAATATTTTCTAATTAAATTTGGCTAGAGCTTAATTATTTAAGATGGTGTTAAGTATTCTGCGGGTTGTGAGGCATCAGACCTGAGTTCATTCAGCCAGAATATAACTCTTTCGTGTGCTCAAAATTTAAGTATCGCAATAATAAAAGCAGATTTTGGTCGAGACCAATATTCTTTGTCATGTGATGGTATTTAATTAGTTTATATTGAAACTTTTACAATATTAAATCAAAAATTTAGATGAATTTCATTACGGCGAAGAGTGTAGTTCTCGTACGACAACAACTGATAAAGTTAGAGAGTTATGTCAAGAAAAAAATAGTTGCTATCTATCAGCCAATGCATCAATATTCACTGATCCGTGTCCTGGAGTAAAAAAACAACTAAGAGTCTGGTATCAATGCATCAATTTACCAGGTAGTCATTGCTTTTTTAAAATAAAATTCAAAGTTTTGTAATACAAAACTTAAGTTTATACCAATGGAGGTAATTCAAATCAAAGTCCATGTGTATTTCCTTTCCAATACAAAAATGTTTTTCATTACCAATGCACTTATGAATCAAGACCATTAAGTGATGCCAGTGATGTTTTAAAAAAGTGGTGCTGTACAACGAATGATTGTGATCAGGATTTTAAATGGGGAAACTGTCCAGGTAATTTAAAAATTATTAATAGCTCCAAAAGTATTTGTCGTCTTATCTTGTTGGAAATCAGTTGAAAAATATGTCTAATCAAAATTGGACATCTGAAATGACTCTATGAACAAATCTTTAAAATAAAATATGTAAACATTAATATTATTATTTTTTTTTAAAATCTGTTTTTATATTTAAACAATTTTTTTTTTTTTTAACATCAATTTTTGTGAGAAAAAAATTTTAAAAAGTTTTGCATGCAAGAAAATATCATTTAATATTGAATTTAACTGAATGACATTAATTTAATTTATTTTAACAGTTTTAACTTGTATTTTTTTCAATTTTATCAGATGTTTGTACTCCATAACTGATATAATAGTTTAACAAATAGCTTAACGTCTCACAAAAATACTAATACTACCTTTAAATAATGTTTTATTAAGCAAATAATTAAATATTTTAACGATAAAGCAAATATTTAAATTAAATTAATTTTTTTTTCTGTTTTTGATTTTTAATAAATTTTAGTAGTAGAGTAGTATTTTTTGCAAAGATAGACAAGTTTCTAAAAAATTCCTATCTTGCATCCCATATTAGAATAATTAGACATATTCTTCAATTTTTTTCAAGAAAAAATATTGAATGCCCAACTCCATGGTGTAATTATTACCCTACTATTTCATCTTTCCTGAACTATTCAATATTTAATTAGATATTAGATATCATTTATTTTTTTTAATTTATCTATTCAAATTTTCTTCTATATTTTATTTTTATTTTTTATTTTTTACTTTTAAATTATTCTGAAGGAGCTTAAGCTTGATAACAATATGTGAATAAAAAAACAAATAATAAAAATAATAAATAATGATAAACAATCTAGTTATTAATTTAATTTAGGGAATATTTTGTCACCTCACATTCAAATCTTGGTGAGCACCCAAAGTATGTTGTTAAGTTTAAGAAAAAAATTCAAAATTTATTTTTTGCTTAAACAACATATAAAAAAGTCTAATGTAATTTTAAAATTGAATTTTTAATCGAAGCTTAACTATTTTTAATATGAATTTATAGAAAAATTAAAATGTTTTTATTTAACTAAGGCTTTACTCGCGTGTGGAGTACGTCCTTTTTTAGCTTTAAAAACAAACTTATTTTTTCACTTTTAATGCCAATATATATGAAAAAATCTTCCATTTAAATGATATTAACTAGAATAAAATTGGTTATTTTTTTTCAAAAAATATTTGCCACTATAATTTTCCAAATTGGGTTTCATATTAGAATTAAAAATTTTTAAATATTAAAATATTCAAGCGGTTTAAATTTTTTTTTAAAGATTCGAATCTTCCTTTAATTTCAAGCGGCTGCTCAAAACCAGGATACTTTAGTTTGGATAATGGAAAAAATTGCTACCAACTATATTTAGATAAGAAAAAATGGTCGGATGCAAAACAATTTTGCAAACAAAGAGATGCCGCTGAATTAGCAACAGTATCAGACGGATTTGAACAAGCTTTTATGAATTTATTGACCTATGTAAAAACTAATGCCGATCCTTGGATCGGTCTTTTAAAAGTAATTAAAATAAATCCAAAAAAATTAAAAATAATGATTAAAATTTTGAGAATGATGATAATTCATTTTATTGGTCTGATGGTTGGCCGGTGACCTTTGTTAATTGGGGTGAAAATTCATTAGATTTTTCATCAAATTCAAATTCAAATTGTTTTTACATTCAATCAAAGAATGGCTTATGGAACACAACTTCTTGTGATGAACTAAAACCTTTTATCTGCAAAATTACCTCAGAACCCATACCAGTTATTACTCCACCACCACCAGGTTATTGTCCCGATAATTGGCAAGAATTTGGTTCGTTCTGTTACAAATTTGAAGTAAATCTAAGATCGTATGGTGATGCTAAACTTGACTGCTACCAACAAGGGGCTTATTTGGTGACCATTCATAGTAATGAAGAGCTTGAATTTGTTTCATCAATCAGCTCGACTTCATCAATATCACCAGGTCCTATCTGGATAGGACTGGAAAAAAACCAAATTTCAAGTATTATTTTAAATAAACAAAAAATTAAAATCATAAACTTAAAAATTTAGATTCGTATGTTTGGCAAGATGGCAGGCCTTTAGAATTTTTAAGTTTTGCCAATTCAGTCCAAAGTCAACCGTGTGTTTATATGTCTAATGATAAATGGTATGATTCAGAGTGCTTTTATAGTAAAAAAAGATATACTTGTAAACTGCCAAGAAGTGAACAATTTCCCTTTTCAAAATTAAATATATTTATATTATTTTTATAGTTGTAAATACTGCATCAACTATAAGTACTTCTACAACAATAAGTTTTACTCCTATTACTAACCCCGGAAGCTCATACACATCAACATCAAAAAATAAAAACTCTACAATTGATACTAGTAGAATGAGTACTCTTACTAAAGAATTCACAACATTCACTCTATCAAATTCATCTTTTGAAAGTAAAAAAAAAACATCTATAAAAATAAACTATTTATTTTTTTTAAGATGCTGATAACCAGAATTCAAAATTAAGAGGTGGTACTATATTTTTGATTATTGTTTTGGTAATTGGAGGAGTGGTTGTGATTGGTTCATTATCAATTGTATATCTGAAGAAGAAAAAAATTATCATGCTAAAAATACCAATAATAGATAAAATATTTTTTAAAAATCAAAACAATGAAAGCATATATTTTAATGATTCTCAGAAGGTAACTATTATTAAAGGAATGTCAAATCCAATTTATGATTGAAATTTTGAAAAAAAATAATTTTAATCAAACTTTTTATTTTTTTAAATAATTAATACCTATTTATTTAATAAATATCTTATAAACTTCAAATTTTAATCCAGAATTATTGAGACAACTAACTTAATCAAAATGATCTTTTGTCTTATACAATGTTTTTCCAGATACCTTCATTTTTTCTTTAATGAAATAACCAAAAATGGTTAATTTCAAAATATAAATAAGATGACATTGTATTAAAATTATGTAATTTCTTTAATGGATTTAAAGAAGGCATTTATGAGGTAAAAAATATATATTATAATTTTTGAAAAAAAAAAAAAATTCTCTGACTTAAAAACTTTACTATTTACTTGTTTATCTATGACGAGTTAGGGCTCCCTCGAATTAAAAAAAGAAAAAAAATAAAATTAATAAATTGAAATAATACAGCGACAGTTTAAATATATTTGAATATTTAAGAGTTGAGGAAAATAGTTAGTGGTAGCACATTGCGAAGGGTTATCTAAGAATTTAGTAAAATCCAAGTCAACGAAACGATAAATTCAACGCTTCATTTAAATATCAAGTTATAAGAAAGATCATCAATTTACATATTTTAAATTGATAGCATAAACTCATTTTGAAAAAATTTTGAAATAAACCCCATAAATGGATCAATCCATAACATACTTTCGATGAAAATATTTAAGCTTTCAATCCAATTACCAACTCTCAACCGATAGAAAAGTACCAGACACATATAACCTACCTGCTCCAACCAACAAAATCAATTCAGCTCCTCAACTGTAACTTAATTGAAATTTTCCTCTTTTAACATAACAAATCAATTCCAAAACAGATTATTAGTTAATTTCTATAAATAGGGATTTTTGAACTTATCGTACTCATTTTTGAAGTGATTAACTAACGTAATTATCCGAATTTAGTGACATGTCATTAAATTTTTTAGTGATATGTCACTATAGAATCATTTACATGTTATAACAGAGTGTCACTAAAATAGAGTACTCTATTTTAAAGACATGTCACTCAATTCGGATGTTTACGTTAAAAAAGAATTGATCACTTCCTCAGGAAGCATTTACCATTCATTTACTACTCTATTGACAAAAAAGTGTTCCCTCTGACTAAAATTTTTAATGGTCTGCCATGATAGTCTTCGCTTGTGTCCTCTGATACCCTGAGCTGGTCCTGATGAAGCTATCGAGTTACATCTAGTAAGAGGTTTTGACCAATCTACTTTATTGATACCACTTTGGAATTTAAAAAGCTGGATCAAGTCACTTCTTTATCTTCTCTTGCAAAGCAGAGTTAAACCAAGAAATGCTAGTCTCCTGCTATATTCCCAGTTACGTAAATAGAGCGGTCAAAAAATGTTTGGCTGACCGGTGGATGACCACGAGCCAGTCAGTTTTATTAAATTAAAAATAAAGAAAAAGCTTCGAAAGCTGCCCGATACACGGAATACAGCTTATATTTATACGGATCGTTGCGTTGCCAAGGTGTAGGTGACGTTTACGGTGATATGAGCCTTCTGGAAGGCTCGTCTGCCGGATTGTCGGCAGAAGGCACGTACGAAACGTATATGTTGTTTACCGCTCTATCATTATATATTTTTAAATTGAAACCACCGAATTTACAATTCATAAATTCAAAATATTTAAGCTATCTTCTAAATTTTAAAATTTAAATAGATTTGCTACAAAAATTACAAAAAAATAGGTGATTTTTTTAATTAAATGGCTCAGGATTAGAATCTTAAAATTTTATCTAAATAAATTATACGACATTTTTCTCCCATTATCCTAAAAATTAAAAATAAGTAAATTCATATGCAATTATGAAATCAGTGATGTTTCGAACAAAAGACAAAAGTTTAAATTTTTTTTATTTATTTAATTTAATTCAATTTTAATTTAATTTAAGAAAATCTAATTTTACAGTTTAAAGTTATTTTTAAACCTGTTCAAAGTAAATTAAATGAATTCATATGATCGAACCAGATTGGAAATTTTGAGAAAAAAATTATTTAAAATTCTTAATTAAAGAAAAATAATTTTAAATAGCAGCGTCTAGTTAGATCCGGTATCTTCAGTAATACGCAGTCGTTGTTCAAAGTCTTAAAGTAGGAATTTTCATAATGTAAATTTAGGCGTGAAGTCTTTGAAATATTTTCACAATAACGCAATATCACTTGGTAATAAATTTGAAGAGTTGAAGTTTATAGTCAATAAGAAAGATTACGATTTAGTGTTAATAACTGAGACAAGATTTTCTGATGGATTTTGCAAGCGTCTTGAAAGTTTTGAGCCATTTAACTATTGTAGAAAATTTCGTCAAGGTGGTGGTGTGTCTATTTTTTTAAATAAGAAATTTTTTGCATTTGAACTTCATGATGAAATTTTATGTGGCTATAATTTGGAACAAATATGGTGCGGAATTCAGACTTCAAATGAACATATTTTAGCAGGATATTTATACAGACCGCCAGGAGCGGGTGTCTCGGATTGTGAAATTATTTTGAGCATTAAAAGATCGAGATCGAGATTATGTGAAGATCCAAATTTTCTGGTATAATACTGTATGGGGATTTTAACTCTCCCAATATAGGCTGGGTCAGTTGGTTCGCTTCTGGACAGGCAAAAAACTTCCGAAGTTGATCTAATTGACTGTTTAGATGATTTTTTTTTCTCTCAAAATGGACAAGAACCTACTTTTCAGATGTCAAACGCTGAGCCGAAAAGTATCCTGGATTTGGTAATCACCGATGCGGCAGAGCGTGTGTACGGCATTCAATATAGCCCACATCTGGGCATCGGGACTGAGAAAGGCCATTTGACATTATCATGGGACTACGAACTGAAACCATGTATTTCCCAAAAAGTAAATAAATTTTCTTCGTCTCACTTTAATTATAAAATAGGTGACTTTGTCTCAATTTCAAATTTCATGGGAAATATAAATTGGTCGAATGTCTTAAATTTTTAGACATTGATCAAATGTACAAAAAATTTATCATCTTTTATATTGCTTCCTGCTCGAGATTTATTCCAAAAAAGAGGTAAAAAAACTATCTAAGGCATGGATGACTAGAGATTAAAAGCTGCTCATAAAGAAAAATTTCCAAGCTTGCCAATCATATTTAGCTAGCGTTAGATGTCAATTAAAGAGAAAGGCTTTTGATGCAATTAGAAACAAGTGTCTATAGATATATAAATGGTAACAGAGAAATAAACACTTCAATTTTTTTTTTTTTTAATTCTTGTTGTTGCTTTTTTTTTAACTACTCTTAATTTACTTTCAATTCGAATGGCGGAAGGAGTTTTATTACTCAGAGCCATTTAAAAAAATTTAATAAACGTTTTAAAAAAAAATAAAAAAAAAAATAAACACTTCAATTAAGGCTATTAACAAAGAAAATTCGGGAGAAACAATTATAGATATAGATCTGATTTAGATCCCGAGAGTTTAATAGCTATTAGTAAAAACTTGAAAAATTGGATAAAAACAAGGCTATCAGGACAGATAAAGTTCATGCAGCAGTGTTAAAGAACTGTGCAGCATCAATTTCTCTTCCTCTTTTGCTAATTTTCAAAAAATCGATTCAAACTGGAGAACTACCGTTGCTTTGGAAGCAGGTTTTTGTTACTCCATTTCACAAGGGAGGTTCTAATTTGTCATCAAGGAATTATCGTCCAGTCTCGTTAACCAGTTTGATATGCAAGTTGCTTGAGAGCCTAGCAAAAGGTGTAATGCTAAAACATTTGCTGAATCATAACCTCATATCAGGCTGCCAACATGGTTTATCAAACCAAGAGCAAACCGTTTATTGGGAATGATCCACAAATCTTTCAAATTTCTAACAGCCAAAATAGTAAGACTACTGTACTGTTCACTTGTCAGACCTCATTTGGAATATGCCATCAGGTCATGGTTCCTTACTTAGAAAAAGATATAGATGAGATAGAAAAAGTGCAACGTAGGGCGACGCGGTTAGTACCTGAGCTTGCAAATTTGGAGTATCCACAGCGGATATCTATGCTGAAATTACCGAGTCTAAAAACGAGAAGGATACGTGGAGATCTAATCGAAATGTTCAAACTAGTGAACAATATGGAGATTGTGAATTTCAGGTTTAAACTACAGCTTAAACACTAGGTCTGACAGTAAAAAGTATAATCTTAGAAGAAACTCCAAGAACTTGGTTCGAGAAAGAGTTAGAAATTGTAGCCAGAGACTTTATTATTTTACAAACAGAGTTGTTAGTGTCTGGAATAAATTTCCGGAGGAAACTGTTAGTGCAACTAGTCTAAAGCTAAGATTGACGTTTGGATGACAAAACAAGATGAATCGACTGCTATAGCTCATTAAAAAAAAGCTGGTATTTTTATAAAAGCTATAAATTTTTTTTAAATATTTTTTTTTTAATTGTTTATTTAAATTTGAAATGACTCTGAATAATAAAACTCCTTCTGTCATTGGAAAAGTAAAACATAGAATTTTTAAGTGAATAAAGTAAACATAAAAAATTTTTGAAAAATAAAGTACAAAAAAGAATAAGTTAGTAAATTACTGGAAAAGCGTTTTTTTTTTGTTTAATTTTAGTGCAAAAAAAGAAAAGAATAAAGCAAAAAGATTTAAAATCAGAGAGATAATCCCTTATCATTTAACCATTCACTGAATTCATTCCATATATTACATAATGGTGTTTTTTTCTTACAAGATCTTGAGCTATTAACAAAAATACTGACATAGTCTTTGATTAATTCAATAGTAAATGTATTTTTGAACGCGTAAAATATATTAAAAAAACAAAAATAATATTTTCTAGAACAAAGATACTGATGTTAGTGTCAATTATTTTTTGTTAGTACAATTAAATTAAATAATGTCAAATATGATTGATTTAGTAACTATTTTATTTCTTTGATAGCTAATTTGATCTAATTGAAATAAATATATATCTAAAAGAACTTTTTATTTCAAAAATTAATTTAAGACCTTCTAAAGCTGATTCCGACAAGATGAGTTTATTGGTGTTATACAAAAAGGAAATTATTGAGCTAGACAAAATTCACTATTCAAAAAAATGTCTTTTATCGAAGAAATTCCAAACAACTTATGTGATTGCAGTCTGTTCTCGGCTAAGTAAGTTTTTATTCACCTAACAATCCTCTAAAACTTTTACTAAATTTTATTTTAAGAACTTTGTCATATTAAAGAAATAGCAATGAGCATTCCACTTGAAAGAAAGCGTCGTCCAGGTTGCCCTAAAGCTACAACCAATGCTACAAACAATCTCAAAATGTAAATGATTTGGGTACCAGCGTATATGAAGAATCAGATTCGAACGATCCGCCTGTACAAGGGCCAATATCAAAAAAAATTCGTCTTGAAGAGACTCCAATAGGTACTCTACAGCCCCAAGTTAAAAAAAAATGCGGTAGACCAGTTAGATCAAAAAAAAAAAAGTAAATTGAATATCATTTTTGTCTTTGTTTAATTACTTTTGTTCTAATTTGATATAAATTGTATTGCTTTTTTTATTTATGTACCTTTTTATTATAATAGAAATAAAAAAATACTTTTGTTCCTTAGTTCAGTAATTTTGTTTTTCATTTCATTATTAATAACATAATTAATAATTACATGTCATTTTTGAAAATAACACTATTTTTAAGATATTTTATGAAAAGTTTGTTTAAACGAACTTCAATGCTATCTAGCTTTATGTCATCTAGGAAATTTATCAGGAGATCCGATCTTGAGGAAAATTATAACTGTACTTAATTGAGATAGTTTGGAGAACTTGAAGCCTAGAAAGATTGGTCTTTGAGACTAGAATAGGAATAAAGAAACTATAACCAATAATAGAGCCAATTAATATATTAACAAAAGTATTGTGGTTAAGTTTCCAAGACTTTTGTGCCAGAGTTTTTAAGACGTTGATGATCAATAATCAATACATCATACATCTTAATCTAATAAAGTCTACATGGGAGTCGAAGCTAAGGTTTTCATCGAAAGTGATGCTTAGAAATAAAGGCTTTTTTTCATACGGTATATTTTTTCCAAAAAGTTTTTAAGTGAGAAATTGGTTTTTACCTGGATTTCCGGAGAAAATGGTATGACTAGTGTATGACCATTTTCATTCTTCATTTTACAAGCCAAACTTCAATTTTTTTCAAATAGCAATTTATTGATGTGACAATTTTACCATACTTTTTAAATATAAAGTAGGAAACAAGATCATCGGCAAATAGAAGAGAGTTGCTTTTATTTTTTGAGTTCAATTTTGGAATGTCATTTATAAATATTGTAAAAAGGAGAGGACTAATTACAGCTCCTTGAGGTACCCCTACCATGTTGTTTCACCATCAAAGTTTATACAGCTCAGTTTGGTCACATAAAATTTTTAAAAATAATTCTATTTTTATAATTTTCGGAAAGCTTGTATGAAAATTCACGATGGCTCGAACAATCTGGTTTGGAATAATTCGAGAATAGACCTTAGCCGACAAAGCATGCATTTGTCAGGTTTTATTTGCATAATTTTTCAACTCTAGAAGACATCTTTAATTTAAATTAATTATTAAAATTAATTTAAAATTTTCATAATTTTTAATAACGATTTTTTTAGGAAAAATAATTTTTTGGTGCATAAATTCTAGCCTTAGCATAAAAAAAATATTTTAATTTTTTCTACTCTAAATGATAAAGCTTTAAAAAATTTAGACCATGAATGCGGAACAAGACGTCAGCGAGCTTGATCCAGAAATGGAAACGAGCCGTACCGAAAACCAAACAGAAGAGAGTGCCGAGTCGAAAAAGACCATTCTCAACATAAGCATTTTGTTAGAATATTTTCGAAAGATGAACGACTTTCTGGAACAGGAGGAGGAGTACGACCGCGAGTTCAGGAAAATTCGCACAATCATATTCAAGCATTCGATTGTGGTCAAAAAGTTGGTGCCATTCTACAAGTTAATGCTGGGCAGGATAAACAACTGTAACCAACATGACACATTGGTAAAAAACCCGGGACGCTTGCTCGAGAACCACAAGGAGCTAATCTCCAGCCTAAAGCTGATCAAAACCCTAAACGAACTGCTCCGACTTTTGGTCGATTTGACATCGCCAAGCGAATTTCTCTACTTGAACCACAATTTTGTATTCATTATTTTGAACCGATTTGACCTAATAGTCAGAAATGTGGACACCAGTCTGGATACACCAGATTTTGTGAGCGAAATAAACGAAGCAGACGAGTCGACCAAAAGAATCGATCTGGACTCGATGATCGACTTGAGCTTAGCTTCTTTCAAAGAAAGTCTAATTGAATCAAAAATGCTCCCGCACATTGGCCAATCTTTGACCAACTTAATCGACTATTACAAGTCGATAAGCTCGACTTTCCATGCTCAAAAATCAGTTCATCCGAACCCGGTGCACTTAAAGCATTTTAAGCTTCTTAACAACATTTTGTTTGACAGCTTGGTGCTCAATTTGGCGCTGATGAGAAACCTGAGTGTGGACACAAACGAGACAAACTGTGCGTTGATTGTGAGTCTTTTATTGGAAGCCAATTTGGAGCCTTTCTTGCTTCAGTTGTCCAATTTGCCGGCAATAAATGAAAGCTTTTTGGAGAACAAAAATTCGACCAGCGAGCATTTGTGTGCTATTCTCTCATAGCTCAGATAATGTCGCTTCTATTTTGCAAAGTTACTGTCCGGGCTGTGCCAAACTCGGATCGATCTGACTCACCATCGATCAGCTCGGCGTCTTCTGGCTGTGGACAACAGGCGAAAACGGGCCAAACAAAAAGTCACCTGCAACTAATGCAGAAAAAATTGGCCAAATTTGCCAAACATTTTTCCGAATCAGAGTCCTTTTCGAACATGGTGGAGCAAATGGTTCGGCTGCTGAGCAAACCAGTCGATCTCATAGTCTATTTTGATTTGTCTTATTTTTTGTGGCTGGTCAAATTTTTGGTGCCCAACTTTATTCTAAAAGACCTGAAGGAATCGACCGAGCAAAGTGGTGGCCAAAGGGAAGAAGAGAAAAAAAAAATAAAAAAAAGCCTAATCAACTACGACCTGTTTGCTTATCTGGTCTATTTGATATTGGAAAGCTTTGAACAATTGATTTTTGACTCCAACTTTAAAAACATGAACTTGCTGCGTTTGTTCAAGTTGAAAAATATTGGCAAAAGCAGCGATGAGTCGAGCCAGGACCAGTTCAAAAAAGTGACCAACACAAACTCGCTCAAAATTTTGTGCATGGCCATCGGGTGTCTCCACGAACTGCTCGACTATGTCAACTACCACCTAGAGCTCCTGAACTCCTTCCGGCTCCTGAACTCGTCCAGCGACCAAGAGGAAATTGCTGAATTTTGCGTCTTCCTAAACGAACTGCTTCACTTCGACGAACTAAAACAACTATTCCCGTTGCTGATGCGCTTCTACTGCTACAACGAGCACGTCTATTCCAACTCTCTGATCAAGTACATTTTTCTCACCAACCATCTCTATCTTAAAACCATCAAGCAGTGTTTTGAGCTCATCCGGTGCATTCGCTCGCGCGAACTCGACCGCGACTCCGAGCTGGTCAACAGCGACACCAACGCGACCAAAAACTCGTCGACCATCGCGTCCACTAGCCTCTCATTTCACAGCCTGAACCTCAACGACATATACTCCTTGTACGCCAACACGCACACGTCCTACATCCTCAAGCATGTCCTCACTCAGTTTGTGCAAAACGACCCGAGTCTGAATCGATGTGTGATCGATTTGCTGGACTCGTTGATGTGCGAGACCAACAAACACGAGTACTTGTTTCACATGAACTTTGCACTCGCTCTGGCCAACATAGCCACGTTGGACAACTATCGACTGCTCGATCAGCGAACCAAAGACTTGGTGTCCAACATGCTGTGTGGCATCAAGAGGCTGTGCAAGAAGAGACCCCATTTTGCCAACAAAGTTTTGTTCAATATCAACTGCGGCGTGGAGAAAATACTTGAGGAGGAGATTGGTCATGGGAAAAAGCGCGCCAAAATCGAGAACAACAGCGGCACCGACCCCTTTTTGGACTCGGACTCGTTTTCGGCCTCCAAAATATCCAGCTGCTCGTCCTCGTGGTCCTCCCTACAGTCCACGTCCACCTCATCTCCGTCCGACTCGTCGCCAAACTCAAAACTAGCCACAAAACCAGCCACAAAATCGGCCACGAAATCGGCCGACTCGGACACAGAAAGCATTGACCACTTCGAGCACATTAACTCGACGCCCAAAATAAGCTTGACCAAAGAACTCAAAATGATCATTGAAAACGAGTTTCTTTTTTGTCTGAGATCACTGGACGCCTTCAAAAAGACCCACTACTCCTACAATTCATCCAAGCAAAGCGAGTCAAGCAAACTGAGCAGTTTCATGGTCAAAAATGACCATTTGTATCGAATTTTTAACTATTTGGTCGATTTGTTCGAGTCCGTGTCGCCAAATTTGTCCAATGATGTGAAAGTAAACTCTTGGCAAATCTACAATTGCTTGCTGCAGATGAAATTTTCAATGGATGAAAAGCTCAGCTACTTGAGCGATCTGAACGACTCGCACTTGGCCGGCACAAATTTTTCTCTTGGCTTGAACTTGGGCTTTGGCTCGTACAAGGACGATTTCTTCAAGAGCAATGAATGCATCAGCTTGCGGCAAGCGTGCAGCACCGACGAGTTCCGCAAGAATCTAAAAGAAGCCTATGTTAAGTATTTGATAGACAAATTGTGCATTAAATCAAAAAGGACCCGCAATGCCATATTCTGGGTCTTCACCATCTTGAAAAATTTGAAGCTCTATTTGGCCAAAAAAACTGTTCATCTTAACAAAAATGCCAATGAGATCAACCAGTTCACATTGGCGTCCAATCTACTAAGTTCGCTGCAGTACCCCAAGCTGAATTCCTCTTCGGTGTTTCAAATGAAAATGATCAACTTTTACCACGTTTACAACACAGGCATGCCGCTTGTGCCATTCACTTTCGAGCTACAGCAGGTTTTTCACTCGGCTGATTTTTCCCACTTGCTCGACATATTCGGAATAGTTAGAACAAATCGCGGATTTCCATTCATTCCAATTGAGTGGCTGGACGCGAACAGAATTAAGCTTAACGAGTGTGTGAGTTTGATGGAAAAATGTTTGTGCATATGAGCCAAGTTTGTTTTAGGCTCTGTTTTTTTAATCATGGAGAATTTCTGTTTTAGCAGTAAAGAGTAATTTTTTTGTCGACTATTTGTTAGGGAGAAAAATTTTTCTAAATTAAAAATTGAAATTTGGCAAAAATTTTGATTAATTATTCCAATAACAAAAATATTTTAATCCCTCAATTTTTAGCACATTATAGAAACATTTTAGATTTTAGTTTGGCCAAACAAAATCGCTTGTAGGAAAATGTAAATAAAAAAATTATTTTATAAGATGTATTTTTGACAATTTGATCCGGCAAAAAAATAAAACGCCTTGGAATAAAGGATTTTCTGGTTTGGTTTTTTACCAAATTTGAAATTTAATTTTTTTTCAATTAAAATCAAGAATTTCTTTGTTTACAAGAAAAATGACACCTTAAGTCTAAAACAATGTTATTTCTTATTTTTATTGCGTTTTTTTACAAAAGGGAACTAAAAACATTCGTAAAATTCAGTTGACTAGTTAAATAATTTTTAATGGTATCTTTTTTAAGACTGCAATTAAAAATTTAGTGGTACAAAATGTAAATATGATAGCTCCATTTTAGACCATAAGTGTTTTTTAATTAAATAAAAATTGGCACAATAAATTTCAAGTCACTTATTTTAAAATTAGAAAAAAAATTTAACATTTTTAAGTATTAATGCCTTGACAAAATCCTAAATTTAACCTTCAAAATGGCCTTCTATTTTTATTTATTTTATATTTTGATGCAAGATTTAAAATTTCAATTTCAATTTAGTGCCATGAATGAATTGGGCATCTAAAACTACCCAAACTAAATCTGTATCTCTGAATCTGCTACAATTTTAATTCGATCTGTTTACTTAGTAGCTTATTTTATGGCTTTTCTTCAATATGTTTTTTATCCTATCTTTTATATTTTATATGTTTAATACTAATTAAAAGTGTCTAAATTAAGGTGGTTTTGTGAAATTCAGTGCAAAAGAACAGAAAAAAAAGAATTTCAAAATAAATGATTGAATAACAAGGTGCAACATAAAAAATTGCATTCACTGTAAAAGTCTGCTAGTCTCTCTACGTATGAATGCTGAACATTCACAGAACTAATTTTGAACTTTAAGAAAAAGAGCTATTCAATTTTTATTTTCTTATTCTTTTTTTTGTTCTTTTGCACCGAATTTCACAAAAAAATTAGCTGGTCTCTCATGATTTAAAAGAATTAAATAAATTATAAAAAAACATTAAAAATTTTATTTTTTCAAAGACCCATGTGATAAAAAAACAATTAATGATCGGTAATATCATGTAGGTTTCAGATACATGAACGAGAAAAAAATGAACTTACTCAATTATGACTTCCTTTTAGTTTTCTAAATCACTATTAGATCTTTTAAAGTTATCTTTTTGTGCTAAAAATTACAAAATTCTGTACAAGTACTGTAGTGCTTTGGTATTTTGATTTTTTTAGTATTTTTATAATGAATAAAAAATTTGATTAATTTTAAAAAAGAGTTGAAAAAGTGTTTGTTGTTGTTCTGTCCGGTAAATAAATTTTGAACAAATGTTATGTTTAAATTAAATGAGAAAAAAATTCAATTTTTTTTTCAAAATTTGGTGTATCTTTTAAAATTTAATAAAATTATTTAGTCTACATTCAATTTTTTTTAAATAAATTGCTCTTAACACAGCATTTTATAAATTTTATTCGCAGACTCAGATTTTCTTTAGCTTACTAGAATGATGAATCCGAATGATTGTAATGGAGGTGATGTTGATTCACAAGATGCATTGGCGGCTGGTGTTTTGAATGGCGCAGTCCATCACCCTATCGGCGAAGATAGTGGAAACGAGCTCTACGCAGCTTTAGGCCATGAGGTGCATTTAACAAATCAAAATGGAACACATGGAAGTGATGATGAGGAACTACCGCATGTGTTGAGGGAACAAGATCGCTTTTTGCCGATTGCAAATGTAGCAAAGTTGATGAAAAAAGCGATTCCAGAGAGAGGAAAAATAGCTAAAGATGCCAAAGAATGTGTCCAAGAGTGCGTCAGCGAGTTCATTTCATTTATTACTAGTGAAGCTGCTGAACGTTGTTCTTTGGAAAAAAGAAAAACTATAAATGGAGAAGATATTTTGTACGCCATGTCAACTCTTGGTTTTGATAATTATGTTGAACCACTAAAACTTTATTTACAAAAATACCGCGAATCAATCAAGTGCGACACAAGTCGTTTGACACAAAATCAAGAGTATGATCACAATCAAATAATTCAATAATGTAAATTCAATTTAATAATTTCATTAGGTCTTAGCCTTTTTTTGTTTATTTTGTAAATTATCTTAAGAAAACTTAAGAATTATTTGGTTTCATTTTTTAATTAATAAAAGACTTAAATAAAACAATTGATAGAAAAAATTTAAATTTATTTTAGAGAATTTTAATTTTTGTGCAAATTTGGTGCATTGTGAATTTTATCTATTACGGAACACAAAACTTTTGAAGATACTTTACAAAAAAAGCTATTACATAAAAAATTAAGTGTGTAGAAGCATCTGAATTTTTAAATTCAAATTATATAACTAGTGTTGGTGGCAGACTTTAAATATTTATATTAAGTAACAATCGGTTACAAGCAAAAAAAATGAAATTTAAATATTTTTGTTTTCTAATTACAATTTATATTGCCATTGGCAATTGCAAGGACCAAAAGAACGTTAACAATGGTAGCTTTAAAATTTCTTTCAATTGTTAATTACCATTACATTACATTTTTTAATAAAAGGGCCTCTTGAGATTTGCAGTGTTTCGCCAATGACTGGTTTTACACGAACTGGAAAGTGTGAGACCAATGAATGGGATCAAGGCACTCATTTAGTTTGTGCCAAAGTAAATGATAAATTTTTAAAATATACCAAGTCACAAGGAAACGATTTAAGCACTCCAAGATCTTGGTTCCCAGGTCTAAAAGATGGCGATAATTGGTGTCTTTGTGTATTCAGATGGGTTCAAGCTTACAGAGATGGTTTTGCTCCACCAGTTGTTTTGAATGCTACAA
Organism: Brachionus manjavacas; assembly: GCA_019054805.1. Lineage (NCBI taxonomy): Eukaryota > Metazoa > Rotifera > Eurotatoria > Ploima > Brachionidae > Brachionus > Brachionus manjavacas. The sequence continues at coordinate 5,046,551 of JAHQIY010000003.1, read as the reverse complement.
ATAAAGAGGCCCTTAATTATTTGAAGCAATTCCGTGTTGGTTTAAAAGAAATCTCAAATAATTAGATACCATAGTTTTTTTTTTTAATTCAGTAAACTAAAGAGACATGTAGCTTTGTCTTATTAAAATTTAGGTTTAAAAACAAAAAATTTCTCTTTTTTTTCTAAAAAAAAAACTCCGTGACGGGGAATTGAACCCCGGTCTCCCGCGTGACAGGCGGGGATACTCACCACTATACTATCACGGATTACATACTGAGCACAGCAAATTTGAATATTTTGTGAAATAAACAATTGAGGATAATTTGAGAATAAGTTATTCAAATTAACAATTATTAATATAATATATATATAAATTACTTTCAAAAATTTAACATGGTTGTATTTGACAAACAATCAAAACCCGTTCGCTTTGTTAAAAGATATGTATACTAGAATGGGCGGTGCTTCACATTTAATTTAAAAAAGTATTGAAAAAGACTTAACAACAGTCTAATTCTTTCTATTTAAAATAGAGTGGCGCCTTTAATTCAATTGAATAAAGCGCTAATTTTTTTTTGAGATATTTTCCATAGGATTAGACTTTGAATTTATTTCTAAATTTGAATATTGAAATGAAAGAATATAAAAATTTTGTTGATAATGTTTAAAAATTTTATGACCAAAAGAATGAATTAATAGAATTATTAGTTAATTTAAAACAATCTTTGATTAGTAAAAAAAAGAATTATTAGATTATTCTCGTTTTTTTAAGTTCTTAAATAAAATTGTCCAAAATTTTAAATGGTTTTATTACTATAATTAATATAATCAACTATTAGAAGAATTCAATTCAAAGCCAATTAAAGTTTGTCATTCCTTAGTCTATAGACCAATTACGGAAAAAAAAAAGACAAATTTTATATGTTAATTTAACGAAAGCAAAAAACATACAAAGGAAAGAATAGTACTTATATCCTTTTGTACTCTCTGTACTATCTGTTAAATAAAAAAGTTATGTCCCCTCCGCGACTTGTTAGTAATCGATAATTAGATTTTTTTAATTAAAAAATTGATTCAAACTTTTATTTTTAATTGAGTTATCTTTGAAAAAAATTAAACCAATTTTTGTAAGTTTAATAATTTAATTATAACTGAATAAAATATTTAAAAAATGGATGTTTATTAATCAAATTGTTTTTTGTATAAAATTTACCTTAAAAAATTTTGTCATTTTGGTCTTGCTTCATTGTCTTCACTAAATATAATAAAGAAAATATAGAATTTGGGATTGTGAATTTTCATAAACCTTACAAAAAAATTAAAAAAATTTTAATTAAAAAATCAAATTCTTTTTAATTGATTTAAATTGACAAAATTAAGCTTTTTAAAATTTGATGTTGCAACAACATGAGTGGTTGGCGAAGCGTATTGAAAAGACTGATGTAGCTTATTAAAGCTTCGCTTGAAAAATCACTAAGTCGCAGTAAATTTACTACTACTAACATGAAACAAAATATGTTTCACTTTATTATAAAAATAAAAATTAATTTTAATTAAAAGGAGAATATTGATGACGAAATGAAAATATTAGTATTTTAAAATTTATTTTTTTGTCTCCATAAGCTATTCTAATTTCGGTGAGCATTCCCATTTCGGTGAGCTCTTTCGTGATGGTTTACCTCCATGTTCTTTTTGAGAAAAAATACCACAAATTTTCATTCTTTATTTCCCAACTTATTTCCAATAATTATTTCAATTTAGAAATTGGTCAAAAAAACATTAAATTTTGATACCATAAACACTTGAAACCTAAAATAATACTATTACGAAAAATATGTAGGCTAGTTTACGAAAAATCTCTCATTAATTTTATAAAATCTAAAAGATTTAAGTTAAATGAACAAAATGCATTTACTAAGAAAAAAATTTTCCTACTTGTATAAAAAAAACAAAAATCTTGAAATTTTTGTTTTAAAAAAATAGAAACTGAATATTCTATGTCTTATGCAAATTACTAAATTTTAATGCAAAATGATTGCAAAAGTGAGTCCCATTTATTATTTTCAAAACATTGAAACATTTAAGAAAAATCGCAATTTTTTGTTGATTTATTAAAATTTATATTAAAAGAGGAAAAAAAACACAAAATAAATCATCATAGAAATAAATATATGTTTCTATATTTAAAAATTATATATTAATCATCTAAAAAAAAGTAAATAAAATAATTACAAAATTTCTGAATTTTTTGATAAAATGGAATAGAATGGTGACAGGTTTGATAAAAAAAATAAATTTTTTTTTCATTTTAATTTTTTATCATTTTTCGCTAAAATTTACATAAATTTACGAAAATTTCAATCAAAAAAAGTCAATCAAATTTTTTTTTAGTTCTTTGAAAATTTTTTGAATTTTTTTTTACGATCAATACATCAAAAATTACGTAAATTAACCAAAAAGACAGGTTTCACAGCACTACTGTATGATTCCAATGCTTTTTTTTAGTTCTAAATTTGATTTTGAGGCTTTTTACAAAGCCGTTCAATCCCACGATTTACTTAAAATTTTTCTTTAATGAAATTTTCCAATTAATTCAAAGATTCAAAAACAAAAAAGCTGATTATTTCGATCTGTTTAAGTTAAAATTAAAAAATAAGCTTATAGAGATATCAGCTACTTTTCCTTTTTTAATTTCTTCATCTAATTTTAAACTTAAAACGCTATTCTTCACTAGTACATTTTAAAGTTTAAAAAAAAAATAATTTATTTACTTGTAAATTTAATTTTTAAGTTGTTTCTCAAAAAACTTAAAAACAATTATGACCGGAAATTTTCTTGGGCTAGCTTAACTTTTAAAGGGAAAAACATATTTCAAATGAAATTATTTTGATCGTATTATTTTTCCAAAATTTTTTGAAAAGAGGATTATTTGAATTTTATTAATTATTTTATATTTATCTTTATTTTTACTGAAGAAACGAATCATTAGAGGATTCAAAAGTCATTATATTTTCTATTTAAAAAAGCATTAAAAAAGAATTCACTTTACAATATAATGAAAAATAGAGTATTAAATAAAATAATACAATTTGGTTAGAAACTATTCTAAATTGGAATTCTATCTTAAATATTCTTTGTCAAAATTAGTTACCACTTATCTCTTAAAAATAAAACAATTAAAATATCATTTTTTTGAGACAAATTTTTAAAAAAATTTGATATTTTAAAAGACAAAATATCAGTTTTTATTAAAATCATTTTATTCTTTTTTTTTTAATCAAATAGACTTTACAAAAATGCTATTAAATATAATTATAATTGTTTCTTTATTCAGCAAAACACTGAATATCAGTATTCGTAATTGGTCTAATTGCACGGACCAAGCTTCCAAGTTTGGCTTTCTCAAGAATTCAATGAAAGAAATTTTTGGACTATCAATTAAAAATTTTAATCATTTTTCACAAATAAATCTAGACTGTATTCAAAGTGATGAGTTTCTAATTTATAATTTTGAATTCAATTTTATACCCGATACTCGAATTGATTTATCAGATGAATTAGAATTTAAGACAGGAGGAAATTTCGATGTGACAGCAATAGATTCTCCAGTTTTTGTATTCAGTAATGTTGGTAAGATTCAAAACAACCTCAAAATATTTGATAACTTATACGGTGAGGTATTAGTCAATTTTGTTTATTCCAAAATCAATCTTTTATACTCCACAAACTGTAATTATTTTCAAGCAAAACAGTTAAGTTTTTTAAGGAATTGTTATGCAGTATTTTTCAAAAATACAAAATACAAAACTCTAATTTGTCCTCTAATATTTCACAATAGCAGTATCAATCAGATTGTTTTTAATACAATTTCTGACACTTTTATTTTTAAAAATAGTGTTAAGTTTATAAATTTAAATATTTCATTTGAAACAAAAATAAAGCAATTAAATTTAGGTGGACATGAGATAAGTGTTACAAAGGATATAATCGATTTGAATGTTTTTGGAAACATCAATTTTTTAACAATTAGCGGACACATCAAAATTATTGACTGGTCTATTTTAATAAGATTAAAAAAATTGAAGATTTTAAATTTGGAGATTTACGAATTAAATAAATTTTTGTATGAAAATAATGCTTGGTTTGGCAAATGGGATAGTAATTTAAATAAGCTCATTTATATTGATTTTGGAGTCATTGATGGTTATTTGTTTTCAGATCAAGATTTTTGTTTATTTTATAAATTTCAGGAATATAAATTCATAAGTTTACACGTTTTTTTGAAGATAAATCAAAACTTTTGCAATTGTTTGTTAATATGGCTTAAGATATGTGAATCCAAGCAACTAAATGGTTCATGTGATTTTATAAGATTGGAAAATAGTTGCAAAAATTTACAAATGGATTCAATTAAATCTGAAGTTAATCCGAATTTAAAGTTTAAATTGAATTATTTTATCATAGGAGCTATTTTAAGCTACGCTAGTTCAATTGGGCACTTGATATTCTCATTGACTGGAATAATCACTAATCTTTTGAGCATTTTTATAATAAATAAATGCAAAAAAATTGAATTAAAAGAAAAAAAAAAGATAACGTTTACATTATACAATTTTATGACATTGTGTTCAATTGTAAATTTATTCTATTGCTTAATTTTGTCTTTTCACATCATGAATTCATGTACAGTGATCAATGGAATATTTTGTTCACGTCTTTATGGAAATGTTATAGTACAGTATTATGAAATTTATTTGGTTGATTTTCTATGTGGTATTCTAAAAACCTTGTCTAACATTTTAAATATTTGGATTTCTGTATTTCGTTGCTTCATGATTGATGAGAAATCAAAATTTTTCAAATCGATAAAAAATTTAGTTAACTCAAAAAATAAATTTATAAAAGTTGTCTTTTTTTTGTTTTTTTTTTTAGTTTTAATCGGATCTAACATTGATAAGCTTACCTCATCGATAGTCAAAAACACAGATGGCGATTTTGATCCTGATTACTATGGATTCCCAATGAGAAATTGGTTCATAACAGAAGATGTCGAAGTATCGTATGACTTGTATGGCTTTCAAATAAAAATTTTGTTAAAAAACAGATTTTTTTTCCTTTTTGTGATAAATGTTTTATTCAATGGTATAATTCTGTGGACAATTTTATTGATATCAAACGCTTACTTACTATTTAAATTCAAAGAACAATTGAATATAAGCAAAAAATTTTGGTCCCAATCGTCAAGTCAAGAAGCGAAAATTGATCATCTTAGACAAATTCAAGACAAAATTGTCAAGATGACAATCAAAATCTGGCTAAATAATTTAATTCTTTGCTTGTTTCGTTTATTTGAATTATCATTTATTTTTTTTATTTTTTTTTTAACAATTAGGTTTAATTTTTGTCAAAAATCAGAAAAAATTTGTGATAATTTTTTAGATTTTGGTAATCTATTTTACATTGCATCTTGTTCATATTCGATTGTAATTTTTTATTTATTGAACAAACCATTTAAAAAGGTTTTTAAAGACATTTTTGGCAATCTCAATTTTGATAGAAAAAAACATTACGAAAGTGAAAAAACTAAATAACTTTTTTTTCGAAATGTTCAAAACTTGTTCTGTCAGCTAGATAGATCCAATGTGTCATCTCTATCGAATCTCAGTAAATAAATATTCGTACATTTAATGCATGTCAATAATTTAGAATATTTTTGAGAGGCTAGTGCAATATTTAAAAATTTGTAAATTTTGAATAAATTAGATATCTTATATTAAAACCGTGTGCAAAATTGTTTTCAAAAAAAAAACAAATAATCAGAAATATTATGGAAAATATACTCATTTTTTTCCAACCTTTTTTAAAAGTGATTTTATGTAATTTTACACAATTGAGTGTTATCTTTATTAAATTTTTTTATTTATTTTTAAATAAATATATCTTTATAAATTTTAAAAATAAATTTAGGAGTCATAACTCTTTCCTAATTTTATTTAATAGTTCTACACTTTTAAATCGGTAAAAGTAGTGTAAATTTTGTCTGATTCTAAGAATAATTTTTTTCGTTTCTTGGCCGCTATCATTAAAGAAAGAAACTAACCAAATGTCTTTCGAAAATTCATTTAACTTATTTTAAAAACTATAATTTCAATATTTTTCAATTTTAAGGTTAATCAACAGGCATGCCTCAAGAGACTGATTAACACTTCGTTAATGAAATTGATTATTTTTAAAAAAATTATAAAAATTGAATAGAATCATTGAATTAATAGTTATTTGAAAGAATTTAACAGCGCCGTATCTAAGTTAAATAATTAAATTTTGAAACAAAATCTGTATATATTAAATTAATATTATTAATAATTGAAAGCAAAAACGTTGAAAACTTCAACATTAAACTCTTGATCACAAAGCAATTTATTAATCTTAGATAAAAACGTTCAAATGTTTTTTCTCCACTTTTTGATTTGGCAATTGATTCAATTAGATTATTGCTTTTTCTTAAAATATAATTCAAATTTCTTGAGTCATTTTTCTTTAATTTCTCTTTTAGATTTTGGGGGGAATTGCAATCAAAAGACATTTATAAGAGAAAGTTAGCATCCTTTCAAACATTTAATGTTGAAATGAATTAAGACCATACTTTTCTAAAAAGTTATTTATTTCATTAAAGGTGTGTGCTTCAAGCTTTATTTTTAAAAGTTTTATTGACTCTTAGCTAATTTATTTATTGCTTCTAATGAAAAATAGCATAAAAGCGTAGAGCAATACTCCAAATACGGTAGGATAAATGTCTTAAAAATCTGGACGGGAAGCGGACAAAATATATAAAGACGAAATGCAGAATTTTTTTCAAAAAAAAGACACGACAAAAAAAGGAAAAAAAATTGAATTTTAATGATAGGAAAAAAATAGAGACTTTAGAAATTTCATAATATCTGTATAATATTCTCCACTAATAATTATTCATTTTTCCGATTAGTTTGTAGAAAAGCCCAGCACGCCAAAGTTTATCAAATGCTTTACTGGCATCAAGACTTTACAAGCAATGTTTACATGAGCTCTTTTTTTTGTATCCAAATTGATTTCTATGAATGCTATCAAAAACATTCGTCTTGGCCAAAATAGGTGACTCAAGAATGATTGCTAAACATGTAGACACCGTGATAGGTCTCCAATCTGAAGGATCATTTGAAAATACCTTTTTTGGAATAGGTTTTAATAATGACATATTGAAATTCTTTGGGAGATAACCAATTTTAATGGAATAATTAAAGAACCATTCAAGTCGAATAACTAGATTTGTTGATGATCCATTTATAAAAAATTAATTGCAGATTAGATCGTGACCGGGACTTTTCTTACGACCAAGTTCTTTAAGTACATCCTTAATTTCTTCAATTGTGAAATACATAGGTGATTCATCCAGATTATCTAAAGTATTTTTATAATTTTTTACAACCAATTCTACATTCTTTTGTTCTCTGTTATTGGGCCTATCAAAATGAGAAAATAATCTTTTATAATAGTCTTCAAATTGATTAATTTTTGTCATTTCATTGTTTAGTTGAGACGTGTTCTTTTGCTTAAGTTTTTTTATAAATGACCAAAATTTCTTTTTGTCTTGTTTTCGGTAATTTTCAAGTTTTAGGCTTTTTTCTTCTCATTGATAAACAATTCCTGTCTTGCCAAATGTTAAAGCCTCTTTTTGTTATGTCTAATTTCTTTCATTATACTATCATTGAAAGGTCCTTTGACAACTAAAGATTTATAAAGAAGCTTATTTTTGTTGTTTATATCCACTTTTTCATTGTTATAATTGAATTTTGCGATTGACAACTTTGGTTTCCTTATAATTTTTAATTCACTACTTTCAACTGCTCTAGCAGTTTTAAGAAGAATTTTTGGAATTTCTTCATGAATCTTATCTAAAATTTTAATTATCGAATTGATATTTGATGTATTGATAAAAGATATTTCATTCAATAAATCTTTTACATTATTTGAGAGTAAATTTTTATAGTGTAGAACAAATTCAGGCTTATTCCAATGAAAGAAATGAAAATGTTTTTTTCTATTGTATTTATTAATCATAACCCTAAGTCATGAATTTCACACATTATTGGCTTGTGATCGCTAAAATTTTCTATATAATTCAGATGTATTTTGATAAAATGACTCTTTTATAATAAAATGATCAATAATGGATCATTTTATTATAAAATATCTATCGATTTTTTGTCTTCTTTCTTTTCTTCTGTCTTTCTTTTTTCTTTTTTAAAAAAGAAAAAATTTATTTTTAATGATGTAATTTAAAATATGTTTGTTTGTTTTTATTATTGTTTTATTTTTTTACTGGGCAGAAGGAGCTTCACTTCGAATGTGCAGTTTGCGCTCTTTTCGAATGTTACCTCGAAGCCTTTTTAAATTAATTTTTAAATAAAAATAACTTTTAAAAAAAAGGATGTATTCACCTTTCTTGTAAGTGAATATTTTATCCTCACTTAAACATGGAGAAACACTAATAAGTTGATTGTTAGACAAGAAATCCTTAAATGAATTATCAAAACGTCTACCTCTTTTAATATCACAGTTCCAATCACCAAAAATTAATACTGATTCATTAGATATATATTCTAGTTTACTTTCTAGTAAAGAGACAAGGCTTTTGAATTCAGCAAGTCTAGTTTGACTTCCATCATCAAAAGGCACCCAAGTGCCTATTAAATTATATATTTTTTCATTTTTCTTTACATTAAGATTAGAAAAACAGCTATCCTCAAAATCATAAGACAAAATTTTAATATCTTTTTTAATAATCGAACACTTACCCCCAAAAGGTCTTCCTAAAAGAATGATCGTCTTGCATATCTGATTGAAATAAAATAGTGAAATTTTTGTATCTCTCACTTATATAACTAATTTCAAATGATTTAAGTCAATGTTCACACAAGAATATAATATCGTTTATTTCAGTAAGTATGTCCACAGTTGAATAGTTCGATTTAAAATTCTGACAATTCTGACAATTCTGAATTTAGTAAAATTAAGGTTTTGGTCAATTATGAAATCTAATAAACAGATTTCTTTAACAACCTAATTTAATCTTTTCTGGATACAATTTTTTCCTATTTTCAAAAAATCATACACCAATTTTTAGATTAGTTTATGTCAATTTTGTTAAAAAAACACGATTAATTAAATTTAATTTTTTTTTGTAGCATTTAATTTTATGAAAGCTGTATCGAGGTTTTTATCGGAGATGCTTATTGTTGTATTATCTGCAAACATTTTGATACTTAAATTTTTAAAATAAAAATGGTAAGTCATCAGCAAAAGTAAGAAAAGGCAGTGGACCCAAAATAGATCCCTGCGGTACACCCAATTTTAATCTTACAGATTTAGACATTTCACTGCTAATTCTAGCTATCTGAGATCATTTTTTAAACTTTTTTGAAAAAAGGCCCAAAGAAGAATTATCAAAACAATAATTGAGGAGTTTTAAAAGTAATAAATTTGTATCAATGCTTTTCTAAAGTCAACAAAAAAAGAGACAGTTGTTATTTTTTTTCCTTTGGCTTATTTACTCATGGATTAAAGTTTGACAAGAATGTTCAGTTCTAAAACCATTTTGTCCATTAAATGAAATCCTATTCGATTCAAAAAAGTAAGTTTTTCTTATAGATTTTCAAATATTTTTGATGAGGTAATTGAGTGACCATTGGAGATTTCTACAAAGAATGGCAAAAGTTGGCCTGATAGCACAAATATTAAACACACAGTCCGAATTTTTAAGACATGAGATTCAGTAGTGAAATTATAGAGACAGACATTGAATCTTGCCAGCAAAAACAAACACTAAGGCCTTAGAAATCGTTTATTACCACCTTGAAAATACTAAAATAGTAAATATATCCTTGAAAATTACTAATTATTGTTTATATAAAAATTCCTATTGATTATTGATAAAAAGCAAGTTTGCAAAAAGAGAAAATGTATCTCTCTATGGAGTCAAGATAGGAATTACAAAAAAACATCCTAAACAGACTTTTTTTTAAGTCACAAGTCTTAAGTTTTTTTAAATTTTAATAATTAGATTTATTTATTTGAGTCATGTCGAAAGTATGACCAAAGATATCATATCTAGAATGAGATGGTCTATTACCGATTTTTTGGAAAATATTAACTTATATTTTTTTCTACATTTTAATTTTTTTTAACTCAATAAAATTTAGTTAAAATTTTTTTTTATCCCAATTTCTTAAGCGCATCCTTTTTTTTTTACAAAACCCAGTCAAACATTTTATAGAGAATTTTTGTAGTATCTTTAAAGATTCTTTATAAAATCTCTAAAATTTGGCCTATTTTGAAGGAAAAATAGAGATATTTTAGAGATAAAAAAAATCATTAATTAAACAAAAAAAATCTTTGTTTTTTCTCTGTATTCTCTTTAAAATTTTTAATCTGTTCTACCAGTCAAAAAGTTTTAGAGATTTTCTGTAGCTTCTTTACAGATTCTTTATTATTTATTATTTTATTTGTTTATTTTATGTTCCGATAAATGAAAAAAATTTATATATCTCCTATTTTAAGAAATAAAAAAATACCCTAACATAACAATTCTTATTTCTTAAGAGACTTTTAGATTTGAGCATTAGACTTAACTACAAAGTCTCATCAATCAATCATGAGAATAAAGTTATTTATTTATTTATTTGTTTTCTGTACCGAGCTAGAGCTCCTTCAGAATAAGTTAAAAATTAAAAAAATAAATTAAAAATGAAATAAAATAAAATAAAAATAAAATTAAAGTTAATAAAATAAGATAAAAAAAAAAAAAAAAAAAAAAATGTTTAAATAGTTCAAGTTTCAGGAAAAAAAGAAGAAATAGTAAGGTAGCAATTACACAATGGAGTTGGGTAGTCAATATATCTTGATTCGAAACCTTCTTTGTATTCCTTCACCAGTCTTACAACCAATGGAATAGAATGAATCAGTCCTGCCCCAACATATCTCTCACTCAATTCAAAAAGCCGATTCGAGACTGTTAGTAATTTTAGTTTATTAAAAGCCTCATGATGTACGATGTTGGAGGGAGTATCATATTTTAACTTAAGAATAGATCTGACTGCTGTCTTCTGAATTGCTTGTAGTTTTTTGATATTATTTTCTGAAAATGAATTCAAGCAAGGAAAAGAATAGTCAAAAATTGATCCGACTAAAGATTTATATAGATTTCCTAGTGTGTTCTGATTAAGACCCCATTTTTTGTTTGACAATATCTTAATAATATTTAGCCTTTTATTGCAGCGCTCTTTAATTTCATCTACCAGTATATTAAAGTTTAATTTAGAATCAAATTTAATACCATGAAACTTGATTTCTTTTTGTCTCTCTATTCTGTTTCCATAAATTTTTAAGTTAAGATTATCACTCTCTTTTTTGTACCTAGAAAAGACTAATGAACACGACTTTTCAACCGATATCTTCATTTTCCACTTAATAAGCCATTGTTCTAATTCGTTGAGGTATTTATTGATCTTATTTTCTAGGTTCCCTTTTTTGTTATAAATGAAGAATGTAACTAGATCATGCAAAAAGCAGAGAGTATTCATTATTTGTTTTGTTTCTTTTAGGGATGTCATTAATGTATATACTAAATAAAAGAGGACTAATTACTGAGCCTTGAGGAACACCTGCAGTTATTTGATATTCTTCGCTCAAATGGTCATTCACATTTACCTTAAATGTCCTAGAGTCTAAAAAGAATTTTATCCAGTTAGTCAAGTAATGAGGTGGATTTATTTTAATCAATTTAAAAAGTAAACCTTCATGCCAAACCCTATCAAAGGCTTTAGAAATATCAAAAAAAGGCCGCAAACTCTTTTTTCTATTAAATGATTCCACAATTTTTTGAATTAAGAAGAAAAGATTATCTGCTGTTCGCCGGTGTTTCCTAAATCCAGATTGCTCCTGGATAAGGAGTGAATTTTGCTCTAAAAAATTGTATAATCTTGAATATACTATGCGTTCCAGTAGCTTTCCTAAACAACTCGTTATACTAATTGGTCTATAATTTAAAGGATCGTGTAAACTAGAGGCCTTTTTTTGAATCATAGTAATGTAAGATGTTTTCCACGCTTTCGGGAGTCTACCTTCTCGAAGAGTTAAATTAAAAAGTTCTATGATAAATAATTTTTTCTGTTATTTTATCATTTAGTTGATCTATTGTGAGGGAACTTTCAGTGACATTCACTATTTGAGAATTTAAAATCTCCCTGAATATTTGCCAGTTTGCTTTCTTATAGTTAAGCCTTTTAGCTGCTGATTTATTTTCTAATTGATAGCCCATAGAAATCGATGCTTCGATTGGGAAATGGTCACTAGTCATGTCTTGACTATTTAAGACACTAAAGTCGGTAATTTTGTCAATCAATGAAGATGAAACTAAAAAAGGTCAAGAATTTCAAAGTAATTCTTATTAAAAATATTGAAAGTAGGATGCTTATCATTGATTACTGAAAAGTCTAGCTCGTTGATTATTCTTTCTAATATTATCCCGTTTTCATTTTCCCCTACGCAGCCTATTTGCTTTGTTCTAGCGTTTAGATCACCACCTAAAATGTAGTTTCTACATGTTTTATTTACTGTTTTAAAAAATTCAAAGTTCAGAAGCACATTAGGTGGATTATAAAGACTAAATACAAACAGTTCATTATTCTTTCCTAAGTTCATTTTTATACAAAGGAGTTCGGAATTGAATTCCTCGTAAGAAAAATCTTGTATAAATTCGATTCCTTCTTTAATTAAAATAGCTACTCCTCCTCCGTACTTGTTGCGTGGTTTTGTTAAGAACTGATAATTTTGAAAATCAAGATTAATATTTGCCTCACTCAAATCTATCTTTAATTCATTGAGCAAAACAATGTCGGGACATTTTTGAGCTAAAAAATTGTCTAAGAGATGAACCCTACTAGGTAAATGAAGACAATTCCAGTGTGTAATTACTAACCTTGTTTTATTAAGAGGTTTTGTTCTTAAAGTTGATTTATTTAGCTTCTTGTTCATTCTAAATTTTCTTGACTGGCAGTTTGCTGACCAATTTTGTTAGATGATTGATCTACTTGAATTGAACATTCAGTTGTTGAACTGTTTGATTCAGACTCGAAGGGAATGTCGTTTTGATTTTCTAATACAACTAATGGTTTCTTTGATTCATTTTCGGTGAGCTCTTTTTCATTTGGATCAGATTCGGGAAATCTCTTGATTTGATTTTTTGTTTGGAAAAAAGCTTCAGTCTCATTCTGATCATTTGAGAGGACATTGACAGGTCTCTGACTTATTGGTAGAAGATCGTTTAAATGGATTACCAAACTGTCTTCTAACACTGAAGTTTTGAGGTCTTGAGGACTAATTTCTGACATTACGTCATTGAGATTTGATGGCTGATATCCAGGCGTTTTTGGCATCAGATTTTCATCATTGTCTTTTAGGTCAGCTTCAATTATTGATTGGGTTTCTTCTTGGTCAATGTAAAGATCATTGTAGTCAATCTTTTTCCTCTCAAGCGACTTTAGCTTTTCAGCAATGGAGCATTTTTGTGTTAAGTGTCCTTTCTGATGACACTTTTCGCATAGTTTTTCTTTGACAGGGCATTTCGCTATGTTGTGCCCTTCTTCATCACAAAAATAGCATTTCTGCTTTTGTCCAACAATTGACACAAGACACTTTAAACCATACATTATTGTAGGGCCTGACAAGCTTCCAATAATGTTCTCAACTTCTTTTGGAAATGATATTCTTACTCTTCTGACACCATTTTTCCTCTCGGGTCTATCTTTATATTTTTCTTCGGTAATGTGTTCAATATTGAGTCCATCAATTCGAACAGCATTAAAGAAGGTTTCAAGTCTATGATTCTCGAAATCAGAGGGCAAGAAGTGAAATCGAAAAGTACAATACCTTCTGAGATCCGGGACTTTATTTGCATCTTCAAGTCTGAAATTGGTTCCATTAATATTGATTTCACGATCGAAGATTTGGGTAACATTAAAAGCAGCATTAAACTCGATTATCCATACTTTGTTTGAAGAAAAATTGTAGACAGATGTGATCGCATCATTTTCCACCTGGTTTAGTACGATATCCAGTGAACCAAATAAGACCTTATGGCTAATCGGTTTGTCTAACCTCTTCAGATTTAGCTTGACCGAATTTTTAAATATCCACCGTCGGTTTTGGTTTGTTTTGTTGAGCGACATTGCCAACACACAACTTTCAACGGTTTTTTAACACGTGATGACGCTATTAATTAAATTTGATTTTTCAAACTTGCTAAGCCAAACGACAATTTTGAATTGAAAACTTTAGTGTCGTGAGTCGTGAGAAATAAGTTTTTAAACGAAGAACAATATTCGAGATAAAAATTTGAAATGTCGGAAAGACAAAGCTATTAGCGATGTTTCAAAAAACATGTGATTTTTAGATTTTTCTCAAGAACCATTCCTAATTAAATCAAAAAGCTTTTTAATTTTTAGTTAATTGATAAAATGTTTAATTGAATAATGCTGTACGCTAATTTGCTTACGGGATTGATAGCGGTTACTTTTTTTTATTGATAGGTGCCACAATTCACTTAATTATCCCATCTTTACTTTCAATATACAGTTAAATTATCGACAAGCAAGCTCTCCCATTTAGTCTTCAAATTTACCGCCTAAATAACTTCCTGAAACTGCAAAAAAATTTATGATACCGCGATCATGACTGAAGAATTATCGTTCTTATTAATTATTTTGGCGCCCTATTTTAAGTAATAGTCACTGAAATTAATGTCCAAGCCAGTCTTTGAGTTGTCTTAAGATATGTGAATTTTAAACAACTCTTCTTTTTAATTTTTTCTTGAAATTGTTTAACTTTTTGTTAAATTCTTGATTTTTAGATTTTTTAATGAAAAAATTATTAATGTAACGTATAGACATCATAACTCTTAATTTATCCCGAACCACAACAAAATTAGTGCTAATAACTTTATGGTCATACAAAAAACCATTGTACATTTATCATCTGTTTTTAATTTTTAAGGATTTGGCAAGTAATAATCAAAAGATTTTATTACTTTATTTGAATTGCCTATTATACATTTTCTTTATATTATAAACAATAGAATAATATTATTTTTTACTGTACATCTAGCTTTATGGCAGCTTTAGTGATCATGATTTTGATCTTTGCTATCTAGATCCTTGAAAATTTTCTGAGGCACAAAATCATGTTTATTGACCTTAATTAATAAATTTATACCGCTTACTGATTAAAAAAATTGAAAAATTGAAAAAAATCTTAATTGAAAAAATTTAAAGACTTTTTATAGATAAATAAAAGAAATTTAAAAGAAATTTTTAAAGATATTCTAGAGAAAAATGTACGATAACCTCTAAAAAAACTACAAATTTCTCTAAAATTTCTTTAAAGATCCTTTAAAATATAATTGAATGGGACGCTACTAATATAATCAGCAAGTTAAAATCAACTAAACATTTAATTAGTTTTGGAAATAAAAACAATTTTTTTAAAAACTAAAAAATAAAATCAAAAAGGAAAGATTATCTGATGCTCGCCAGTGTTGCCTAAATCCAAATTGTTCCTGTATAAGTAGTGAATTTTGTTCTTAAAAATTGTATAATTTTGAATAGTCTGAAGTATCTTTGCTAGACAACTAGTTTTACTTATTTAATGTTAAAAAGTTTACCTAGAAATTATTAAGAAATGTATTTGGTTAGGTCATGACACTTTTTCAAATTTTCAATTTTTCAAATCCAAAATTTAATCTATATTTAATCATGATTTTTTAATTAATTGAGATTACGGACAAAATCGAAATTAGTTAAATCAAAAGAACAGATTCATTTTGTGTTTTTCTTTATAAAGGCGTCAATTTGAGACCGCCAGTCTAAAGACGTAATAAAATAGGGGTTTTGAGTGCTAATAACAGCCCATTGAAATAAACTTTATTTAATTTCTTGAGTTAATAAATCTTTTATTTACAAAATTTTAAAATAAAATGAATAAACAAAATTTACTTGAAATGACAGAGTGAAAAGAGGTTTGTTTTTTATTTAAAAATGAAAAAAATAAAAAAAATTGAAAAAATCTTAAATCCTCGTGAATAAAATTTTATAATGCTTCATCATTACTCGACAACTACAAGCTAAGCATGTGCCCCGGCCACTCACAAGATTGTATCACAAGGATCAAGTCTTTAGATTACATTTCGACAACAAAGAACGAGAAAAAAAACTAAAACTGAAACTGACTATTGGACGCTTCGTCCATTTGAAAATAAGGCGTCGAGTTTACGCTTCCGTACTGCGCTTCAAAATTGTTGGCCTCATAATTCATCAAGCTATCATTAAACTCGTCGTCATACTGTAAATTGCTGTTGGTCATTGGCGACTGAAGACTGTACATCTGGCTATTGGAATTCGAATAAAAGCCATTCATCGGATCTTTAACTTTTTGTCCTCGGACACTTTTTCTAAACAAAAATATTTAGTTCAAGAAAAAAGTTCAAATACTTTGCCACTACATTTTTTTCTGTAGACTAGGATCTTTTGGCTTATTTGCCGAGCCTGGCGGCCGTCCACGTCCCCTTTTTTCACCATTATTCGGTGTGGCTGTTGGCGTAAGAGCTGCGCTCAACTTTTGCTTCAAATTTTGTTTGATTTTGTTCGGTGTGCTGATTTCTGGTTTGATTTGAGCCTTGGAATTGTTGATCTTTTGTTGAATGGCGTTTAGTTTGTCCGTAAAGTCGGTGCAAGATTTGCACAGCCACGAACCATTGGGCACATGTTCAACATTGGCGCAGTAAGTATGGAAGCCTCGGTCACATCTATCGCAAAACATCATTTTGTCTTCGTCATTCGACTTGTTACATTTACTGCATACTTTGCACTCAATGCATTGCCAGCTGTAGTTTCTGATGCAAGTCCAGTCGACCAGCGTTGGATTGAGCTCGAGACAATCGGGGTGGATGTGTTTGGTGCAGGAGGAACACGAAATCATAAGCTGATTGTTGTCGATAAATGTAGAGTTTTGATTTATCTGAGAGCTTTTTTGGCAAATGTGACATATTTGGTTGGTGCAGCTAATCAGCTTGGCTATGGTCGGCGCGGCTGATGCAGTTATCCGTATCGGCTGTCGGCCTGCGTCGCTATTCTTGACAGGCGTGTCTTTCTTGTCGCTGTCAAGATCGGTTTTAGCAGGCCTTAATTCGGCCACTCTTCGGATCGAATCGTTTTGTTTCGGTTTGTTGAGGCTTTTTTTCCATTCCATGTAACTTAATCGATCGGGCACCGGTGGTGCGTATATAACGGTATCAAGCGGAAGGTACTTTAGTTCATGAGATGTGTAGTTTTTGTAGTAGTATTGAAATTGACCGGGCAGGAGTGAGACCGGATAGTGGCCTTTTTTATCATTGGAAAATAGATGGTCGTCTTTTTTTTTCACTTCGGTTTGGGGAGTTTGTATCCTCTTTAATTTAATAAAATTAAGTTTTGAAATTTATTTTTTAAAATGATACATAAAATAAAATAACTCTGATAGTCTACTTGCTCCTGGTGAGGATTACATTCAAAGGCAAATTTTTTATCATAACCTAAAGTACTTAAGGGATCAGAACGATTTCTTTAAAATAAAATGACCTTTAGAACACTCACATTATTTTTATTTTTTTTAATTAGAGAGGATGCTGAAGTAAGTATCTTTTATCATTTTTGCTAATTTAAAAAAAAAATTTTCTTTTGAAATTTTATTTTTGGGTATGAAATTGAAATTATTTACAGTACCGATTTGACAAGTGGATTTATGTAAAATTTACGTAAAATTACGTAAATTTACTTTGTAACAAAATGTAAAAATTGGCAAAAATGAAAATGGCAAAAAAAAGTCCGATTATTTGAATTTTTTATTATTTTCTAATAAATTTTGAAAATATTGGTTTCTATTTATTAAATCAAATTTTACCAAAAGGTACTTTTTTTTACCAAATTTTACCCTTTAAAAAAATTTACGTAAAAATTAGTAAAAGAAAGTACCTTTTGGTAAAATTTGATTTAATAAATAGAAACTAATATTTTCAAAATTTATTAGAAAATAATAAAAAATTCAAAAAATCGGACTTTTTTTGCCATTTTCATTTTTACCAATTTTTACATTTTGTTACAAAGTAAATTTACGTAATTTTACGTAAAATTACCATAAATCCACTTGTCAAATCGGTACTGTATTAAAAAATTTGTTACAAAAACACGAAAGGACTTATTATTAATTTGGTTTAATTTTAAAACAAAAAATAAATTTTTAGAGATGGCTTCTCAATCTATCTTCGTGATCAAAATTAAATATTTTTAAATTAGATTTTGAATTGAAATCAGGATTAGTTTTGTGTTTAATTTATTCAAAAATTTTTAAAAATTAGAATTTATTTAGCCTGTTGGGTACAAAAATATTTGATCGATGATATTTTGTTTAATTTTAGAGTTGGTAGGAAAACAAGATTTTCAAAAATTTCTAAATTCACTAAGAAAAATTCAAAATAAAGTACCAAAAGGAGTTAAAAAAATCCTACTGATCATTAAGTACTTGACTTAAACTTGTTTCAAATTTACACCGTGCTCATTTGCCGTGATTTTGACTTAAACTTGTGACTTGAAACAAGTTTAAGTCAAAATCATGGTTTGGCTTGAGACTGATGACTTAAAAAAACTCTGGTTCAAAATAACATTTAATATGTGAAATAAATACATTAATCCAATTTTTTTTATAATCTGACTTGATTTTCTCAAAATTTTCACTAATTAGTCAGGCGTAATTTTTGAAATAAATAATTATAAAATTAATCTTTAAAAAAATGCGACACTTAAAAATGCGTTAATTTTTTCTTTAAAATAATTCATTTTTATTCTTTTATCATTTCGGATACATGGTAAAACATGAAATTTCAAATCTGTGAATAAGACATTTTTTGGAAGTTTTTCGATAATTTTTCAATAATTAATCTATTTATTTATTTAAAAAATTGTTTAAGCCATATAGGCAATACATATAAAAAGTTTGTTTTGAAAAATTAAATTCTTAAAAAAAACAAATTAGCACGGTGTAAATTTTACAGTTTTTCGATTTAAAGCCTAATGATGAAATTTTATGATTCATTTTTCAAAAATGATTTTTGTCATCAAAATTGAGAATTAAAATTCTAATTTTTAAAAGTGAAAAAATATTTTTTTCAAAAAAATTAGCTCGACAGATATTTGACTTTTTTTGAAATTTTAGAAAAATTTAATTTTAAACTGCTTAAAATTAATCAATTTGTAATAATAATTCTAAAAGAGAAGCTTTCCTAATCCCTTGAAGCCTTTCAAAGCCAATGCAGATTTCTTCGATAAAAATGAGAAAGTTGAAGATGATTTTGATGTTTATTCTAAGACAAAAAAAAACTTGAAAAATAAATTTAATTTATCAATTAGTTAATTTAAGAAATTTTAGGATTTAGGAAAACACTCACCGCTAATTTTAAGACACATAGTGGTTGTTAAGGCAAGATTGAAATTTTTTCGATATAATTATTGTTTTTTTGTTCCCAAAATCCTCCCACATTATATTCCCAAATTTAAGATATAACTTATAGTTAAAAATGTCTAAAAAATATCCTAAGTCAATATTGGCCTATTTTGTAAGATTCAGAATATTTTAAAAAATTCTCTAAAATTGGTTATCGTTATTGCATATTACTGTGAGAGTCGATCAAAAATTTATCCAAAATTTTAAATCTATAAATTTTTGTTTTTTTATTGTTCTGAATCTTTTTTGCAATAATAAAGTAATTATTCTAAAAAAGGTTGGAAATTTTTTTTTCAATTCAAATTCGAACAAGAATAAAATTTTTTGAATGACCATTCTCAAAAAGTTTCACTAAAAATTTTTTTTTATTTTAAATTATATTGCAGCTGAAAATATTCATAGAAAAATTTCGATGCTCATTTTTTTATTACTGAAAACCTCAAAAAAAAATTATGAATAACACTTGAGGATGGTTTAACATGGTTTGCTACACATAAATATGTCACTGCATTTAATTTTTCAATTTAAAATGTTTAAAAATATTTTAAAAAAAATTTGGACACGATTTTGAAAAATTAAAATACAATTAGCCAAATTTTCCCTGGGAAAAGCATTGTAACTAAATACATCAAAAAATTTAAAGCAGGTTTTGATAAAATTTGTTAGGGCAAAGCAAAAATCAAAAATTATGAAAACTTGTGAAAAATAATGAGTGCTCAGCAAAAAATTGTGTGAAAGGTGATGTCTTTATATCTAAAAATTAATAAACTTAGAAAAAAAAAATTACTCACCATAGTCTGAAGATCATAAAATGATTTTCTTTCTTCTAGTTTTTCCCTTTGTATCTGTGAGTTATAAGTAGCAACCGATTCCATTGCTTTTTTCGTCATTTCCTTCATTTTATCTTTCTCGCTCAGGTTCTATTTTGATCAATTTCTTTAGCCAAATTAACCAAAGTGTTTTATTTAGCAATCAAAGACTTACCGTTCTGGAACTGCTCGATTTAGGTGCATCGAAAATTTCCGATTTGTTTCTGTTGAGAGAGAGAGACGCGGCCTGAAATGCAGCAGTAGCAATGGCACGTCGCCGCTTTTCATTGAAATATTCATCGAATTCTTTGAATTTTTCTGGATAGTCGTAAGCCATTAGATCAAGACATTCATTAAGCTTCAAGGCGGTCAAGCCTAGGTCACACTGAGCCTCGGTCACCACCTGCATTTTGCGAAGCAAAAACTCTCTCTCTTTGACTTCGATCAATCGCCGAAAAATTTCTTTAAAATTTCAGAAATTAAAAAAAAGAAATTTCTTAATTGATTTGCAGAATACCTGGATATTTACGTT
The DNA here is from genome assembly GCA_019054805.1 of Brachionus manjavacas. Taxonomy (NCBI): domain Eukaryota; kingdom Metazoa; phylum Rotifera; class Eurotatoria; order Ploima; family Brachionidae; genus Brachionus; species Brachionus manjavacas. Next base: position 5,025,609 of record JAHQIY010000003.1, on the reverse strand, counting down.
TAAACGACTTGACGCCCAGATACTCGCTTACTTGTTCTTGAAGTATGTACAATTCATCTATTGGTGAAGTGGCAAAAATTTTATTCACATATTTTCCAAGTTTTTCTTCTACTGTCGGGTCGGAATTATTATTTTTTGTTTGCTTCGAATCAGAAGAGTCTTCATATTCGTCAAGTTCTTCGTCGCTCATCGGCCATTTGTACACGAAAAGCTTCGTAACCGAAAAATGGCTGCTAGAACAATTAAATAAATTAATTTTTTATTTATTTTTTTAACAATTAATTTAAACAGTGCACAAATTTAACTTTAATATTTTAAAATACTATTTTTCTGCAGAAAATACAGCATTAAAAATTAATTTTTCCATGGTTTGGATTAATTTTTATGTATATCTATTTTTAGATAATTTGATAACTTTGTTTTTTTCTTTTTTAATTTAGTTAAAAAATTCTTATTTGTGATCTTATTTTAGTTTTTGATGCGGTATCAAAATCTCAGATTTTTAAAAGTCCATTTTACCAACATATTAGCAAAAATTTTTAAACGTATTTAGACCATATATATAGAATACGTGACTATGATTAATTAGCATGCCTCTCAATATTTTTGAAATCAGAATGTAATTTTATTCTTGAAGATTCAAGAGGTAATCTTATTCAATTCTTTAAATACTACACAGGGACTAACATTGTAAACTGGCACATAGCTCCGTCTGTCAAAGTCAACCGAAGAACAAGCTTTGTCTAACCACTCCGAGCACTTCTTCACTTATAGAGTGACTATGCCAAGGAACTCCCTATCCCAAGAGATCGTTTAATCCCTATCCGTCAACCAATTCAAGAACAGACTGGATAAGTACAGACGTAAGGAGAAACCTACCATGAATGAAGTCCTGAGGTTCGGTAGAATCGACACAATGGAATGGTGACCTAACGAATAACAATCTACAGTGTGATTAAGGCATAGCTGGGGAAGTGACTGTGCTCTAAACACAGAACACGCTATCACCTCAGCCGACTGGAGCTGAGGTCCCCATCCCTCTTAACATCGAACCAAATTATCAACAGCCAACCAGTTCTCCACGACACTATTCTTCCTCTTCAAACATTATTATCATCTATTAATTAATTATATATTATCATTTTTAATTAATTATATACTGACATAATGAATTTTACTGATTAAGTGTACATACCACAGTTAACATAGATGGGATCCTACTTTTTCCCATCTTCGCAAGTCTAGCATGCTAGCTTGTTGTAACTTATATTAATATTGTTATCATTATCTCTAGATATGGATGATATGAATGTCAGTGCTACTTAAAAGAATCGAAACACAATCCTTTAGTTAACATTTTTTATTATTATTTTCATTATTACAATAAACTATTAAAAATTATTACTACTATCCTTGTAATTCTTCTAGTAAAAAAAATTTTCAGCATTCATTCAGAATTTTTTAAATAAATAAAAAAAGTTTACATGAAAAATTATTAAATTGACGAATTAATGGTTGACGAAATCAATACGTCGCGATAGTTAAAGAAATATTCAGCACTGTCTGAAAGCTACTATAGCGTTCCCTATATGGGTTTTCGTTTGGTGGGACAAACCACCGTAGCTCATTATTATTATTATATTATTATTATTAATTTTTATTATTTCTAGTAAAATAAAAAAATGAATTTAATTTCTATCGTTAAATTCTAGTTTTTTTTAACCTTAATTTAATTGAAATTAAGTTGTTAAGATATCATAATATAGTTCTATATTTATTCAATTATGTTAAATAATCAAATATTTTTTAAAATAAAGTTATATATTTAAAATATATATAGTTAATATCCTTAAAATAACATAGTTTGGATAAATAAAAAAAATTATCTAAATTAATAATTTAAAGAAATAGAGAGAAATATGGATACCAAAAAGAGCCCTTCAATAGACAGTTCTAAGGCGACGCAAGGTAGGACGACTAGCAATATCAGACCTTTATATAGCACTTAAAAATAATTTTACAAAAAAAAAAGACTAACAAAGTGTATTCAAAATTAATTAGAATTTTTTGACAAATTAATATCAATATTTTAGATAACGGAATTATTCAAATTTGACTTTATAGAATATTCAGGGCAAAACAAGTCAATTTTTAAAATGCCTCTTTATATTTTTACTTTTCTTTCTCAATCAAAAAATTCCGAAATCCGGTTTCGACAGGGTAATAATTGTGGTGTAGATGATCAACTCGATGCAGTAGCCTCAGTGCCAGATCGGAGCCGTTGCTTAAATAGGTACTAGAAAAGGAGATGAGCACCTCCCCATTATCCACTAGGATAGAAAAGGGACAATTATCATATGGGTGACTTAAATAAAATGCTTCAATCTTAAATAAGTGCTACTTTAAATTAAATAAAAATCATTTATTTCTCGTCATTATTGTAAGGTTTAGATGCTAGTTTTAATTATTTTTGACACTAGAAGCGCCAGTGTTTTTAACACTTTATCATAATTTGATTTTAAAACAAAAAATAAAAACAATTTTTTTGAATTATGCATTCGGTGCAGTTTTAAAATCAAGCCTTGAAAATTTCAGAGTTTGATGCAGATCTAAACCCGTGGTTACGCTATTAGACCATGCGTTGAAAAATAAAAATGTAATAGCATGAGCGAGATAAACTTTGGTGCATGGTCTAAAAGCGTGCCTTAGCTTGTAGTGCAGCATCGATCGAGGGAACAGTAATTTAATAGAGTAATAACCTTTTTATAGAGTACGATTTGTACAAAAGATATGAGAATTTAAACTTATTTTTAAAAGAGTCAAAACGACTCGTTTTGTGCTTTTTGTTTTTAAAAAAAAATGTGAAAAAAATAAAAGTTGTGACTTAAATTGTTTTTCTTCGTAAAGAATTTCCTGATTCAATTTATTCTTTTAAAAATCTTAAATTTCTTATCCGCAAAACCAAAGAACCAATTTTACAAATCGGAATTAATTGAGCGATTTTAAATGAGCAAATGGTGGATAAATCTAATCAGGTTTAAAATAATGTAAAAAGAATTTTGAAAAAATATGGAATAATATAGTTGAATAATTTTTTAAATTTCATAATTTTCCTACTCAAGATTTTTGATATTTAAAAATTTGCAAATCTAGAAATATTTTCAAATTTTCGCGCTTTTAAATATGATTGTCAAAAATTGCTATTTTCACATATCCTTTTCAAAAATTCAATATCAACAAAAAAATAAAATCAACAAACCCGTCTTTTGAAAACTCCAGATTGAGATTGTGATGAAGCATCAAACTGGACCTTTTTTTTCTTTTCTTTTTGGGCCCATGGTCTTCATTGGGGTCCGCTGCTGGCTTGCTGTGTTCGTCCAAATCATTTTTCAGTAAAGTGTCGCAATCAGTGGTTGTTTCATCAAGCTGGTCATTTTTGGGCTGAGATTCGGGTTTAGAGTTGTCGACGAAAGCAGACGAAATAGACGATGTGGCCTCTGTGTCTTGGCTAATTTCGTCTGGATGCACTTTATCTTCCAAGCTCTTTGAGGTTTCCTCGAGGGTCTTTTTTTTGATAGTTGAACCGAAGCCGTCCAAAGTATTTTCGTCCAAATTGTTCACCTTGGTCTTTTTAATTGACTTCTTCGTCTCTCCGATGGGATCTTCGTCTATTTGACTAAGCTTTGACTTGACTGTGCATGTGTGGTTCGATGCTTTGTTGTTCAAAATCTGAAGTGATTTGCGGGAGTTTCGCGGAGCTCGAGTTGTTTTTGTTTTTGAAGTTTTCAGGTTTTCGGGCTCTTCGTTGGGGTCCTCGACGTCTACGTCTGTGGCAGAGCTTGTCAGACTTTCACTGCTAACCGAGCCGATTTCGAACTTTACTGGCTCTTCATTCGACTCGCTCTTAGGCCTGGAGCGTCTAGATTTGCCTGACGATGCTGTTGATGTGCTAGAAGCCGATCTACGGCTCATGTTCCGCTGGTTTGGACGAATGCTGGCCTCTGTCGTCTTGGTATCGTTCGATGTGCTAGCCAGGACCGATACCGATGGTTCGACTTCCATTGGGAACTCTGTTAAATTCTAATTGTTTTTTGAGTTTAGTTTGGATTATTTTTGCCTATTTTAAATTAGCATAAAGTTGTTGTAAAAAGATCGTTTTTTCTCTCTCTCTCTCTTTTTTTTTCTTTCGTTTTATTTTTTTCTGTGATTTAGAAATAGTGTGCATGTTAGTTGTGCACAAAATGCACGGATGATCATGAAGTCGAGTGAATAATTTAAGGTCTTAGTGGGCCGGCCTACTGAGCCTGTAAATTTTTTAACGAAGTGACATTTTTTTTGTCTTACTTCCATTCGAAAGAAAAAAATAATTCGAAAATATTTCCAAAGAATGTAACATATGGAGTTTTCCAATTGAGTTGATAGACAAAAATAAAATTTTTTTGTCATAATTTACTTAAACACAAAAAATTGGATAAGCTTTAATTTTACAATCAACACAGAATAAGCAAACCATTTATTTAAGATAGTTAAATGAACAGTAGAATAAAAGCGGTGTTTAACTAAAAAATAAAAAGTCATCAATCCCCATTTTTCGATTTTAAAGTTTATCGAAAGTTTTATCTCGCTTATTTGTCGCTTTAAAAAATTGAAAAAACGTCTCATCATTTAATTTTTCTAATCCTAAAAAAATTGTCAAATATTAATTTTTTTAAAATTGTTTATTTTCCTTTTAGTAAAAAATAAACTTGTAAATTAAATCAATTTATATCAGCATAAATAATTTGGTATTTTGAAATTCAGAATGATAAAAAGAACAGGAAAAAATGTAAAAAAATTGAACAACTTTTTTTCCAAAGGTTTAAACTTAGTTCTGTAAATGCAACATAGTGCAAGATTCAAAGTTCCATCAAATATCTAAGTCTGATTATAATGAATAGTTTAACAGAAATTAAATTTCAATATAATCGAGCGAAGTTCATTTTGCAGAGATTTTGCACATCTTTAGCAGACTTTTAAAGTTGATGCAACCCTGAATATTGCACCATGCTGCATTCACAGTACTAATTTAAAACTCTTAGAAAAAAAGTTATTTAATTTTTTTACACTTTGTTCAGTTCTTTTGTACTGAACTTCACAAAACCAATTCTTTGAAATTGATGCAAGATGCATAAATTTTTTGACAAATGATAATATAATTAAGGTAATTGAAGATTCGATTCAAGTCAAGTTAGCTAAAAAATAGCGACGTTTTTTACAAAGATTTTTTTCAGAAAGAGCATAAATTCGATGGTTCTTCGATTTTTTTTAAACTTCAATTTTATTAATTTAGAGCTCTTTCGTGATTTTTGACCTCCATGATACTGCTGGTCGTTCTCCCTTGCGTCGCCCTTTAGGTGTCCATTGAAGGGCTCATTTTGGTATCCGTGTTTGTTTCATTCTAAGTACATGCCTGAGCCATCGCAGTCTTTTGTTCTTAATGCATTGACTTAATGGGTCTGAATTTGTTCTTCTGTATGGGTCAGCATGCGACAATGTCTTAGGCCAGTGTATCCCGAGAATCCTCCGCAGGCTTCCCGTGTGGAAGGTGTTATGACTTTTCCTGTCAGATTCACGCATCCCCCAACATTCACTTCCGTACATCAGTGTTGCTTTTACTACTTTAACACCATCAGCTCGACATAAAACTAAACATCATATCAATTAAATGTTGGTATTTTTTAAAAACCAATTAACATAAATTCAGTTTTCAAAGTTGTCACTCAAAAACTTCATTTGAAAAAATAACAGAATTTTTAAAATAAATTAAAAATTTTAAACTTAAATTTTTAGCCATTTTTACTGTCTGTGCATTTTTAATTGATTGAAACTTTTAAATGTTGTTTATTTTTAATTTCAAATTTGCAAGAAAAATACTATTTTTAAGAAAATCTCTTCTATTATATATGAAACATTTTATTGTTTCTTTTGTATGGGAATATTTAAATAAAATATGTGGATTTTTTTCATTAGGTCTAGCATCTTTTGTCAGTCGTATTTTTTATTGCTCTTGAAATCAACAATTAATCTCTAAAAGAAGCATAAAATATATTTGCTCTAATTTTAAATAGCGAAACAAATGAAATTTTTTTGAATTTGGTTTTGAAAAAAACAAATATTGTGAATCAAGGCTTAAAAATGACTGATTTCTTATTTTGGTTTTTAAGATTTATTTCAATGCTTCGATTATAGCGAAATAATAGAATAAAGTTATTGATCATATTATATTTCAAATAATATTTAAAAATATTAAAAAAGTTTCGTTTTGGTTGTCTCAGTTAATTTTTATCTATTGAAATCAATCTCAATTTTCAATTGATAGAGAAACATTTTCTAAAAATAATTTAAAATTTCGACTCAAGTTAATTTTAAATTTGAATAAAATTTAAAATTTTTCAAAATGACGTGTAACAAATTAAAAAAAAATTCCTATTCAGCTAATAAATGAAACGTCTTGCCAAAAAAAATAATGAAAGTATTCCCAGTCAACCAAAATAAATTTATTTTGACTCCTTAAAGAGAAACATTGAAACAAATTGTTGAAAAAATTACAAAATGTCTATCTTAGGACAAACTTCTAAAAAACAATACCTTTTATAGACTTATTACATTATAAGTTATCAATTACGTGGAAAATTAAAATGTTTATACAATATTAAAATAAAAATATTTTTGATTAAGAAATAATTAAGACTTGAAAAAAAATAAATCTTTTTTAATTTTTATTTTGAAACCAACGATTAACCACTTGGTCAATAATATTTAATATAATTTTCACAAAATACTTTGAAAAATTTGGTTTCTAAGAAAGGACATGAACTACCCCAAAATTTAAATTTAATTTTTGAAAATGAATTATTTATAAAATTCTCAACTAAAAAAAGATCCAAAAATAAATGATGATTAGATAGTAATGAAGATTCCATTCCTTTGAGTTTTAGCACGCAAAGTTAGGTACTTTCAAATCTCAGTTGTGTTAGAATGACAATGTTTCAGGATTTAAATAATTTCCTAGAGCCATTGATCAAATTTTAGATAGCTAGATAATCAAAAAATGTGATATTGGTTAGTTTTTTTTGTTGATGCGTTTGAAAGCTCATCCAAGCCAAAAACCAAAAATACTTATTCTAGCATTTCGAATGTTTGTTTTGATCATGTTTCTAAGAAATGCTAGAAAAAGTTTTCTTAGTTTTTGGCATGGATGCGTTTTCAAACGTATCACAAATGTTCTTAAAAATTTTCCCTAATTCAGGATAATTTTTAAAGAATTGTCAGATGATTTCTAAGGGTTTATAGAAAACTTTTATTTATGATTGTCATAACTTAATTAAATGACGGAAATGCTTCACTATTTGGTTTGCTAAAATTTTTTAATTTTTTAATCAGTCACTTTTCATACTAATGGCTTGTTATTTAGAAAAAATAATTTTCGATTCTATTTTCTAATCTAGTACATTTTAATTTCTTTTTTTAAATTTTGAATAAAAATTGGATTTTATAATTGAACTCAATTCTTTATTTGTTATTTGATTATTTTAATCTAGATAAAACCAAAATCAGGATTTTTGACTAGTCTAAATAAGAGATCGAGCTAAATGTGAATTATGGATGATGATGGATATTTAAATACAAATATTAATTTTAATGCATGGATTTGCGAGTGTATACGATAATTCTTTTTAAATTCTTATCTTTATTTAGGAAAATTAAATATTTGCAATCTGATTTCGAACATTACAAATATCAAAAAAAATAAATTCGGGAGTCAAACAAATGTACTAACTGAAAATAAAAATATTGATTAATTTTTAAAACTTGTATTAATAATTAATTAAATTATTTCAATTAGATCGAACAAAACTTAAAAAACTTCCATTTATCTCACCTAATGAAAGACTAGTGCATGTATTAGGCATTAACTATTTTCATATGCTTTTAAATAGTATTTTTTAATAGATTGCATTTTGCAATTTGAAAGCATTTCAGTAGCATGGTTAATTAAATTAAAAAAAACTCATTAATAATTCAAAAATATGTGCACCTTATTTAAGGTAAACGTGTTAGACCATAATAATTTTAAAATGATTTTTAGAGAGTAAAATGTCTCAAAGACAACACAACTCAGCCTCAACTTCTTCTCAAACATCGGCTTCAGCCGCCCAGTTGGCAAGCTTGAATGAAAATGTTCCAACTCCAGTCAGCGCTGCCAATCAAATCGCCAAGAGTCGCATTGATTATGTCCAAGTAGACGCTCTAGTTTTGCTCAAAATCATAAAACACACTCAAGAATCTGGCGGTGGTGCCGAACTGGCCCAAGGTATCCTAACTGGTATGGTTCAAATACAAGATGGAAATTCAAAACGCATTGAAGTAACAAACTGCTTCGGGCTACCAACTGCAAATAATCTAAAAGGCGGCACTGCCGATTACAACGAGCAATGCAGCATATTTATAACTGATAATTTAAAAACCTTTCGTCATTTGAATATCGATCATCTGATCATAGGATGGTACCAAAGTAGCTTGTTTGGAAATTTTGTTAACAAGAATTTTATTGAAGACCATTTTATGTACCAAAGTGAAATCGAAGATTCTATTGTTATCATCTATGGTAAATTAGAGAAAAAATATAAATTTTCCAAATCAATAATTTCAATTATTAAAGATCCTTTTAAAACACAACATGGTTCTGTGTACTTTAAAGCATTTAGACTTACACCGAATATGATGGAAATGCAAAACCGTAAAGACTTCTCGCCTGATACGTAAAATTTTTAAATTTCTGAAAGAGTACAAAACAAATTTCCTTTAGTATTAAAGATTTGAAATTAAACCATGAAAATTTCATGGAAGAGTTGCCAGTAGTCATAAGAAATTCTCATTTGGTCAATTCTCTTCTATGTGAATTGGAAGACTTGAATCCGACACCAAAGCACCAAAGCTTTTTCGATTTGGCAACTGGCAGTGTCTTGGAAAAGAATTTACGTTCATTGATCGACAATGTTGATGAGTTGGCTGTCGACACTGTTAAATTTTTAAACTATCACAAGCAATTGCAGAAACAAAATCATTTAAAACAACAGCATTTACAAAAAAGAGAAGCTGAAAACTCGGCCAGAAGAGCTAGAGGAGATCCGCCGTTGCCTGAAGAAGACATCAACAAAATTTTCAAGCCATTACCGTCTATTTCGCGACTCGAAACTCTCCTTATTTCCAACCAAATCCAAAATTATTGTCAGCAAATAACTGACTTCACATCCCAGAGCTTTAGCAATTTGTTCATTACTGAAGCAGTTCAAAACAAATAAAATTTTCCTAAGCCTTTAACATCAAGCTAATATTCAAAAATGAGATCTACCCATACACGCGAAATAATTAGCTAAATTAATTTTAATAAAATTTTATTTGAAAATTAATTTTTTTTTAATCTAACAGTTTTAAAAAATTGTTAAACTATTTTTATTTTGAAAGGTATTGAAAAATTTGCATTATTAATTTTAAAGTCTTAATTATTAAAATTAAAATTGAAATAGAAAAAAAACTTAAAAAGTATTCATTGATTGAAATTAAAAAAAATTAGTTAAAGTTTAAACAAGATTTTACTTAGCTAAAGATTGAGCAAAACTAAATGGAACATGAACAACTGGAACTTCAGGAGCATTTACTGGATCAGCAACAAGATATTTTACAAAATTTTGTGTTTTCTTTTTCCTTCTTAGACCACGTCTTAGAACAAATATTCTTATACTTTTAAAGCAAAATTTTTATATTTTATATTTGCAAACTTTATTCTTTAAAAAAAATATTTTTTATATGCTAAACAAGTTATATATTATTATATAAAAATAATTTATATTCTATAAAAAAAAATTATTCGTCAAAAATACTCATCCATTAAGTATTTAGCCTTAAAGTATTCTTGAACTAATTTCCTTTTCTGTTCTATGGTTCTAGTTTCTCAAATGAGATGATTAACGAGCACAAGTCAATATTAAGGATGATATTAACTTACAGATTAGTTTTTTATCATTTAAAACTTTAAGTCTATTAATATTATATTAATTTAAGAAGATATTAAAAATATGAAATTGAATAAGTTTGAATTCTATTTTATAGCTTTTTTAAATTAAATGAATTAATTAATCGGATGAGGTCTAGAGAGATTCATATGTCTTTTTTTCAATGCAAAATAAATAACATAAAAAGTGCTTTACTAGAAAAATACCTATTTTTAAAATTAAGTTTAACAAAATTTGATTTTGTCAATAATTCTAAAAAAAAATAAAATTTATAAATAAATTTTAGTACAATACAAATACAGAAAATATACAAGTTTTATAAATAAAACGTTCTTTAAAAAAAGCCTTGGTTTACTTAGATTAGAAAGAATTTTCCAAAGTAAAATTTTTAAAATGCAAAAAAATTAGCAACTTGTTTTTTTTCACTCTATTTTAAAAATGAAGGTAGGTTTGTCATTTTCAAAACTGAAGGCTTGAAAAAGATTTAAATAGAACGTTAAGACAAGATGTTTAAGTTAAAAAATCATAAATTTTAAAATTTAATACCTTTTTGTTTTTAGAAAATTTTGATTTATTCTTCATAAATAACAATTTAAACATTGTTTTAGATGTTTTCAGAAATTTTTAATATCTTATCGACTTTGGTGATTTTAATGTTAATTACAATTGTACTCTCGGTTATATTTCTTAAATTTTACACAATTTTAGTCAAAAATTTAAGCTGGAAAAATTATTCCAAAAACATAAATTTAACTGATGATAAAAATCCTTATTTTACAATCGGATTTTTTCATCCATTTTGTAATTCAGGTGGTGGAGGCGAACGTGTTTTATGGAGCGCTATAAAAGCCCTTCAAGATTCGTAATCAGAATTTTAAAAATTCGTTTTATTCTAAAATTTTTCCACAAAAAATAGCTATCCAAATTGTGTTTGTGTAGTCTACACTGGTGATACGAATGCTTCAAGTGAAGATTTCATCAAAAAAGCCAACGAACGATTCAAAATTGAACTAAGTGCAGTACGAACTCGTTTCGTTTATTTAAGATTAAGATTTCTTGTATTAGACAAATATTATCCAATGTTTACTTTATTGGGTAGCTAAATTTTTGAGTAAATTTTTTATATTTATTAATTAAAATTTTCCAGGCCAAAGTTTAGGTTCAGTGATTCTGGGCATAGAAGCTCTTTTAAAGTTTGTTCCCGATGTTTATTTTGAAACAACTGGCTATGCTTTTACTTACCCCATATTCCATTACTTGGCCAAAATTAAAGTTTGCTGCTACACCCATTACCCCACAATTAGCACTGATATGCTCGAGAATATTGGCCGTAAAATTTCAACATATAATAACCGCCCTTTGATAAGTCAGAGTCCATTTTTGACCAATTTAAAACTAATTTATTACAAATTGTTTTCCAAAATTTACAGCATATGTGGACGATGTTCCGATTGTGTGATGGTAAACTCGAGCTGGACCAAAGGTCATATAAATAACTTATGGTCACTGGCATACAGGACAAAAGTTGTCTATCCGCCTTGTGATGTTGAAAAGTTTTATTCTGTATTCAATGATGAAAAACATGACAAATATTTCTACATATCATCAGTTGCTCAATTTAGACCAGAAAAGAATCATCAACTTCAAATTAAAGCTCTGCATAAATTTTTGCTCAAGTAAAAAAAAATTGGCTTTTCAATTTTATCTTTAATAATTCAAATTAAAGATTGAAGGATTTGGAAACACGGGAGGAAGACTTCAAAAAAGTAAAGCTAATGTTGATCGGGAGCTGTAGAGATAAAGATGATGAAAATAGAGTAGAAAATTTGAAACATTTAGCCAAAGAATTGAAAGTGAATGATCATGTTGAGTTCAAGTTGAATTTCAGCTTCGAGAATTTACTAATTCATTTATCTGAGTCTGCAGTTGGCATTCATTCGATGATCGATGAGCATTTCGGAATAGGTAAGAAGTAGTTTTAGTCTGATGGCAATGACTTTAAAAATAATTGCTTTGCTTCTTATACCTTCTTATACCTTCTTGGCCCAATAATCTTAATCAAATCAAATGGAATTTCAATGGTATTTAAATATTTGAATTTATTTTTATTTGTGTTCACTAAATTCGATTAAAATTCTAATAGATAATTTGATTCTGTTAAATATTCCCTTGTGAATAAACGTAATCATCCGAATTGAGTGACATGTCTCTAAAATAGAGAAGTCGATTTTAGCGACATGTTATTCAAAATTGAGCACTGTTTGAAAAATAAAATAAAAATTCAATTTTAGTGACATGTAATAGAGTGAACACAGTTAAATACTATTAAAAATTGTTGAAGCTTATATAAAATTCTTTAAAAAATTAAAATTGAATTAACGATGTTTGTTAACTATGCTTTTTAACTATGTTAAATTCAGATGTTTTTTTTTTACCTTGGGTCAAACTTATTCATTTTTTAAGACATGTCATTAAATTGAACATTACTCTTTTTAAAACCAGTGCTCATTTTTCAGTAACATGTCATTATTTTATTTAGTAATATGTCACTTAATTCGGATAATTACATTAATTTGAATTTTTTGTTCAAATTTAGTAAATTTAAGTTAAAATTTAATTTATAATATATTTAATTTCGAAAGTAAAAATTTTAAGAGAAAATTTAGTATCTTTTAGTATTTATTTAAAAAAAATATCAACTCATTATCTATTAAAGTTTTGATGTAATTTTTACAAAAACGAATCACAAAAAAATTCGTGTATAATTTAAAAAAATTAAAAAATTCAATTTTTATTAGAAGCAAATATATCAATTTTTTATGAATATGATAAATTTTACTACATCCAAATTTTTTTTCTAAAAAAATTAAAAATAAAGTTCATTCCTAATTTGAAACAAAAAGCGCATTTGAAATTCGTTTTCAGCCTTGACAGCTTATTTATTTAAACACCTTTAATCTGCTCCGTTTCCTTAAAATTTTCTCTTCCCTTTTAATCGAATTGATTTTTAAAAATAAGTTTAAGTTTTTCTCGAATTAAACTGATTAAATTAGAAAAGATCACATTTTTCCATCCTGATCAAAATTATTTTGAAATTGTTTATCTTGAAAAAGGGTAAATTAGTTAAGAAAATAGAACTATATTTTAAAAGAAGAAAGATAGGATTACATTTTTTTATATATTACACATGAACATCAAGCTATAAAAAATTATGTGGCTATTTTTTACTTTAAAAAATAAATATTCAGTCATGAAATAAAAAAATTTATCTATATAAATGAAGCAATGCAAAATGTAGAAAATTTTGAAATTTTATTTTTTTTTTAATTGACAGCTATTCATATTTTGAGTTAATAGTTAGATAGTTAGTTAGATAAAAATTTAAAAAATAAAAGAAAATAATCATTGGCAAAGTCAAAGTTTTTAAAAACATGATTATAATATCGACGTGACTTTAATTATTATGCTACTCTGTCTTATCTCACCAACTGTCAATTTTAAATACACCTTTTTTGAATGGTATTTTCAATATTTCTTAATTTTTTTTTGATAAAATAAAAGCTTAACCATCAAAAAAATTGGATTGACTAAATAAGATTGAAGATTTATTTTAAATAGAACTTTAATTTAATAAAATAGTTCATTTCGAATATTTTTGATAATTTTTGTAAATTTCATAATCTCTAATGACATTTTTTCAAATAATTAATTTTGATTTAGTCTGAGAGGTTTAATTACTGCAATTAAATTTAGAACTAAATTAAAAGTGATATACTAGGAAATTATTAGGTATATTTTCTCTATTTTTTCTAATGTTAATAATAACTTCGTAATTTAAAAAAATCGAATAAAACATTTTCCATTTTGTTTTTAAATTTTAAATAGTTTTCATTAAAAAAATAATCAAGTGGTAATTAAAAAACTGCAGAGTTAAAAATTTTTTATGAATGTTAATCAGTGCTACACAGTTAATCTCGAATCTTACTTTTTTCAAAACTTTATGAATATGAAGCAAATTTAATTTTTATAGAATATTAAAATTTGAAAATTTCTAAACATTTCTTTTGAATAATTTGATGTAAATTTTGAAATATTTAAATTTTTTAATCAAATAAAAAAGGGGTCGTTGAATGCATGGCAGCTGGAACAGTAATTTTATCTCATAATTCAGCTGGTCCTAAAATGGACATAGTAGTGCCATACAAGGGCGAAAAAACAGGCTTTTTGGCAGAAGATGAAGATGGATACGCCGAATGTCTGCTTCAAATTTATCAAATGAACTTAAATAAACGAAATCAGATACGAGAAGCTGCTAAGGAGCATGTTAAAAAATTTAGTCAAGAAAAATTTGAACAAAATTTCTTGGACGCATTTAATGATCTAGTTTATGATAGATACATCAAAAATGTCACTAAATGTGATTAAATCTTGACAAAACTAATAAATTATAGTTAAAAAAGAGTTTTTTTTTTAAACTAGATATTCTAACAAATTAGAAACATTAATAAAAAAAATAAGTTAAAGGCTTTTATGATTTTAAATTTGGGCATATAACTATGCAAAATGTGCTTTTAATTTTATATTTTTGCATTTAAAAAATGTGATTTTCTTTCAAGTTTAATATGAATAAACTTTAATTGAAAAAATACTAAGCCATATGCTGTTGAAGTAATTTCAATTTAAATTTTCGTAAAAAAAGAAATTCAGATTTTATTTTAAAAAAAATCAAAGCAGTTTTTGTCTAAAAACAAGATCATTTTTTACCATAATGGAAAATAAAATACTAACTGTTGATGGTAATATTTATTTAAATAAAATTTTAGATATTTCTTTTAAAAAAATTGTAACTAGAAGCCTTAAAAAATTTGGACAGAGTGAAAAATATTTTGAAATCAGGTGGAGTAATTGCTGTGCCGACAGATACCATTTACGGCGTTGCTTGTTTAGCTTGTAATAAAAATTCTTTGGATAAAATCTACAGAATAAAGGCGAGAAATAGTGCTAAGCCTTTGGCAATTAGTGTTGGCAGATCTGAAGATTTGGAAAAGTATGAATTTCTCTATTTATTCTTTAGAAAATACAAAACTGTCCTTTAGATGGTCATGGGTAAACTTAGACCTACCATCACTGAAATCTCTTTTGCCAGGTCCAGTAACACTGGTTTTTGACCGGAAAACAACTCTCCCAGCAGAGTTAAACCCCAATACAAAATCAATCGGAATTCGAATCCCGAATTATAAATTCATGATCGAATTAGCGCAATATTGTGATGAACCGATTGCTCTTACTTCGGCAAATATTAGCAATGAGCCAAGTTCATTAAGCATTAAAGTAATAAATTAAAATTAGATTCTTACTTAAAATGTATTTACTAGGAGTTTGAATCGTTGTGGAGCGATTTAGATTTGATCATTGATGGCGGACAATTGTCATCAAGCGAAATTGCCAAGGCTGGTTCGACAGTCATTGATCTTACAGAAAAAGGCACCTTTCATATCATTCGAAATGGCACTCATTATGATAATGTGATAGAAATTTTAGAAAAAACGTGTAAATTAAAAAGAAGATTTTAACAATTTGCTTAAATAAATTTTTAATTAAATATTTCTTTTAGTCTCATCAAATAAGCATTTTTTTGAATCGTTTCTTTTTGCTTTAGATCAAAAATATTTAAACAAGGTAATAATTATAATCTGAAAATATTGCAAGCGAAAATCAATAAACTACTATAAACTTGATCAAAACTAAGGTTTTTTAGTTGTTTTTATTCACTTTAAAAAAAAAGATATTTAGAAAGTTTTTTTTTCTATATAGAAATAGAAAAAGAATATGCTTCATTAAGCAAATGAAAATTTTTCTTATATAAAATTATCGATCGGTTCCTATGTGCTTTTACAATAGAGGAGATAATTGAGATTTAACGAAAATGCTAATTTGGTTCAAGAGCAATATTCGTGTCTTTTGCATCTGAATTTCATTTTAACCCAACTTTATTAAAAATTAAAATAATTAAATTCTTGATGAAAAGATACTTTATTTTTAAGTCTGAAGACTATATAATAAGATTAGTATTTTCATTTAATATTTAAGGCTTGAATCTTTTGTGTAATGTATCTATTTAAAAAAAAAGTTTTTGAAATAAATATTGTTTTTAGATTAATAAGTAAACATTATGCCTGGATTTAAATTGCTAAAAATAATTAATCTGATTGTTTAGAAACTCGTTTTAAATATTTCTTTGAGCTTTATTTTATTGTTTTGTTCCAAATTTTCTAAATTTATAACATTTAATCAATTAGTTTCTGTAAAGTTTTTATTATGAAAAAAGAATTTAAATAGTTCGAAATTAAAAACAGAATGAAATCAATTTTTATGAAACTAATATTTTAGATTCTCATTTAGATGGTCATTTGTAAATTTTTCCCGTAGCAAATTATTCCCAAAGTAAAATAACTAAATAAAAAATAAATTTAAAAAATAAAATTATTCCCGATTTGTTGATTACCGTTTTTTAAGACAAGAAAATTTTAGTTTTTGATTTAATAAAAATAGAGATTCAAAAAAAATTATATTGAAAAGAAAAAAAATATACTAAATTAAACTTGATCCCGAAGTCTAGAAAAGAAAGGTGCATATTGTTTGTTTCTTCAAGTCTAATTTTTTTTCATGAGACAATTAGATTGATAATTCCTTAATTTATTACTTTTTATTTAATCAAAGTCTTCTTCATTATCGCTTTCATCGTCAAATTGATGGATTGGAATTCGAGGGTCTGGTGACGGTCTATGGTTATTTGTGTTGGATTCGATGTATGAACCTTTGACAATGTTCTCAGAACTTGCTTAAAGAATGGTTTTAGATATTGTTTTGAAAAAAAGTGAGAGTTTAAATTTAATTTTTAATAGAAATTATTAAATTATATTATTAATTTGGTACATAAAATATTTAATTAAAAAAAGAATTATTGGTCTTAATTTTGGGGTTTGGGAGATTAATTCAATGGGGATTAATTCCTTATTCTCGAAATGGGAATAAATTATTATGGGTATAATATGGTTCGGGGATGAATTCCTTTTTTAGTAAATGGGTATAAATTATTTCGGGGATGCTTTTTATACAATTATTTAAACAGTTAAATTAATTTTTGTTAAGATTAATTAATAATCGTCTAATTTCCAATTTTAATTGAAATCAGAAAAAAATCAAGAAATATTCCTTCCGAATTTTAGAAAATATTTTATACGTTTTACTTTTTTTTGAGTGTAATGATTCAATGAAAAAAAATTCATGATTAAGAGTCATGAATAAATGAAGAAAGATACATTATGATTTTTAAGCAATTTTTTTTCATCAATATTAATGTGTAATTAAAATTCAAACTAGCTTGATAAAGCCAAGTATTCAATGATCTAAATCAAAATGTTTCTCTAAGTTTGAATTTGATAAATTTTTGGAATTTTCGCTTCAGATAATTTAAAGCGTTTAAATCGACATCGTAAGAAATTGTTTTTAATTTCCTTAAAACTATTGAAAAATATCAAGTGATTTTAATAAAAAGCCGACTAAACATTTAGCATTTAAAATTAATTCAATTTTTTGCGTAACCATATATCTAAATAAAATTATTTGTTTAAAAACAGTTTAAAATACCGATGACGCACATTTCTATAGCAATGCAATCATTGTTTGGAGATAAATAAATTTATAAAGTTTTATTTTTTAATCAGCAGATAAACCAAATCTGTCTTACAATTTTGATATGTAACGCAATAAAACGGCCATGTTTTATCTATTAGTTAAGTAAAACTTTTTTTTCCATACAGAACATATTTTTTTAATAAAGGGATTATTCTAAGCGTCGTGAGATTATTTAGGTTTAATTATACATTTTTAAAATTTAGTTCTGTTTTGGGAAGCTAATTAATTTTTTATTTGAAAACATTTGTCACATCCAAGCAAGTTCAAAGGCGCTAAAATACTGTTCCTGGTTGAGTATCTTTTAATGATTTGTGGGTGCATTAAATGCATTAATTAAGCAAAATTAGTGAAATTGATTTGAATCCTAATGAAAAAGACCTCTAAAAAACTTTTGGGTTCAAATATTGTTTTTAATTCATTATAAAATTTGCATTTTATTCTCATTCTATGTTTCTTTCAAGCAAAATCTAAGGCATAATTTATGAATTACACTCAAGTCTTACAATATTATATCAAGCTACTTTGTTTTATCCAACTTTTTTTCTGTTTGCAAATTGGCATCTTTTGCTCATTTCCCGACTAATTTAAGCCAAGTCTAGGCAAAACATTTCTCACATTTTTCTTTTAATCGCGTATCCATGACAAACTGAACCCAAAACTTCAAGAATTGTTTATTTAGATGACGTAGAGCTACTGGTAACCAAGCTTTGGCAGTTTTTTTTATTTTTAAATAAAAATGATGGCTGGATTTTCTTATCGACAGGTAAATATTCACGTCGTTTTAAAGCGACAAAACTCGTATGGAAACTAAATCATATAAAGGCTCAATTTTTTTTTATTTTTTCAGAATCAAATGTCATTTTTGTGAAAAAATCGTTTGTCTTAACAATCATTTGATGGTTAATTTTCTGTTTAAGAATGATGCAAAAGCTTTTAATTAGAACAGAAAACTACCCATCAATCCACACAACAATTTTCTTAACATTTCGTGACACCAAATCTAATTAAGACTTTTATTTAATAATTTACAAAGACTTGGAGTTGAAATTTAATAAAGAGTTTTTTTTCAATTTTATATTGATTAAATTTTTTCTTGTTGAACCCTTAAAAATTTGCATAAAAAAATTCAATTTTCAAAAAGTGCCTTAGGCCATTTTTGTTTCTAGTCTCGAATAATTAAAATAAAATTAATGGTAATAAATTATTTACTAAAAAAATTTTCTCAAGAATTTTTAGAATTATTTAAGTATGTTTTAATTTAAAAATAATAATTGCCTTGCAATCAGTAGTTTTGAATTCAAAAATGATAATCAAAGAGTTCCGAATAGTGATACCGATGAGTGTGGACGAGTACCAAATAGGTCAGTTGTACACCATTCAGAAGAAAAGTCGACTCGAGTCGACTGGAGCGGGCAGTGGCGTTGAAATAATCGAGAATAAGCCATTTGAGTCCGAGACCCAAAACGGACAGTACACACTCAAAGTATACCATGTGGACGAACGATTGCCATCAGCCCTGAAAACAATATCAAAACTTCTTTTTCCCAAATCGGCCCTTTTGTTCGAAGAGGAGTCGTGGAATTCATATCCTTACACAAGAACCAAGTACCATCACAAATTGTTCAAAAGCTTCAGCATTGACATCGAGAGCAAATACTTGCCTGATTACGGTCAATCTGAAAATGTATTTAACATATCAAAAAAAGATCTGTCAGCCCGCATAGTCGACTATGTCGACATTGTCAATGATCAGATAAATCAAAATGAGTACAACCCGGATGAGGACCCGGCTAAGTTTCAGTCAAAAAAGACAAAATGTGGACCGCTGGGTGCCAATTGGTACGATGAGCTTAAAGCAAATGCCAATCGAACAAACAATTTGTCTAGCATCAATAATCAAAAAGTGAAGTATATGTGTGCTTATAAATTGTGTCGTGTTGAGTGCGCCTTTTGGGGATTTCAGTCAAAAGTAGAAAAGTTGATTGTTGAGTCAGTGTTGCGGCACATGATTCTGATGTCACATCGTCAAGCTTGGTGCTGGCAAGACGAATACATGAATTTGAGCATTGATGATGTCAGGAGACTTGAATTGGAAACACAGGAGTACTTGAAGAAAAAAATGAGAGGCGAGTTGACAGATGATGACGATGATGACGCATTTAGCAGAATAATTACCGATGGTAAAAAAGATGAAAAAAGTGACAATGAGGAATTTTTGTCTAATGACGAAAATAGCACTGAAAATGAACTAGCAGCTAATTCCAAAATTCAAAATGAATCTGTCGAATTTAGCAATGATTACAATCAGGAGTCAGATTTTGCTGATATTCAAGATGACAATCGATCCCAAAATAGTAATCTAGATGAATTTTATGACGCTGTGTCCATGAACAGCAATCTTAATGACTATGATGGCAAAAAAGTGGTCGATTTGGCAAGCTCTAAGTCGGCAAAGCGTCATTTTTCTTTGAGGCGTAGTAAAAAGTTGACCAAATCTTCTACCTCATCAACTTCTTCATCGATTGTAAGCGAAAGAAAATCTAGATGCAAATTTGATACTTTGATCATAGTGGTTCATGGTGGCAATGTCACATGCACAGATACTTCTAAGCAAAACGATTTTTCTAATTTCAAATCAACAATGGAAATGGTTAGCAAAGCTAATTATGGACACACTTATGGCAAGGTTGCTTTTCGACTTGTTCAATGCAATCCCATTTGCCAAGATGCTCTACTCAAATTATCCGCGTAATTTTTTTTACTTTTTGAAACTGGTCAATTTTAATTTAATTTCATATTTCAACAAAAATTGTCAGAAATTTTCTATTCTTAATAAGACAATATTATAAAGTATTCTAAAGTTTAAAAATTTCAAATGTGACTTGACTTCAAAATGATTCTAAAACTCTAAAATCTTTCTTTAGATAGCGATTCCAGGCCTGCATTTTCCATTCTAGTAGTAGCTTAACAAATTGCTTAAACAATCTACCAATTGACACTTTATTTGAATCCTTGACGCTTTTCAAGTAGTCCTAAAGGGTTTTGTTTGCACATGAATTCAAATAAATTTTCTGTAATTTTGAATATTTTATTTATTTGCCCTAAGGCTTAGCTTAATTTTGACAATTGCTCCATTAAAGGTAAAAAAAATTTAAAATTCGGAATTATTATTTAATCTCTGCTGAGAATGATAGGCCAGTTTCTGGTTCATTAACTTACCTTTGAAATATCCTTTGAGTTTAATCAAAAGTGTGGTTCAAAATATTATAAAATAAAAACAACCTCCTGAGAATAAATAAAAAAAACAACGAAAATAATTCAAATGAAAACTTGAGCATTAATTTTTTATTTTTTTTAAAAATACTTTGATTAAAGCATATAAGAAATTAGTACTTTAATTAATCATTTTTTTAGATAGTAAAGCTTTAAAATCTTGCTTTTGGTACAATGTTTTTGTTCTGAGGAGTAATTCAAACTATTCTGAAAATTAACTTCTTTTCTGGATAAAGATGAAAACAATTGTGTTTCACAAGAATACAATTGTGTATAGTAAATTGTATAACAAATTTTGTATAAGTAAATTGAAAACTATAATTAAATGAAAATTAGGTGATTTCATGTAAAATTACGATTTTCTACGCAAAATGATTTTTTTTGAACAAAATTCATTAAAAGGTACAAAAGCAAAAAAATTTAACCAAAATTTAATTTTTTTTGTTAAAAAATCAAATCTTTGTATTGAAATATTGAAATGTCGTATTTTTTTTAAATTTAATTTTAGAAATAAATTCTTAATAATTATAAAGTAATTAATTTTCTTTCCTCAATAAATTAGCACATACAGTTGAGCATAAAAAAGACTTAAACAATTGATTTTTCATTTAAGTTCAATTTAGTCTTTCTTATCCAACTATGAGTTTAAAATTTACCAGATTAAAATATAAATTAATAAATTGTATCTTAATTCCAGACTATCTCCGGTCACATCAGACCAATCGCCTCCAATAAGTGAATCGGATACCTTTGCTGAAGCATCAGCTGGCATATTTTCTCTTCATGAAAATTTACCATTTAATACACTGCCTCTTTTGGCACTAGCAAATCGAAGTCAGTATAAATCAAGTTTGAACAAATTTGTTCGAGAGTGTAATCAAGTTTATCAGCAATTTTTGAACTCATCAGATGGGCAGTGTTTTCAAGGACAAATTGTAATTGTCGGTGATAGTCTAGGATCATTGTTAGTATACGATTCGTTATGTGCTTCTGGTTCACTTTCTAGTTACAGTGATGATAGCTCTACGCTTGCATGTTCTTTTAAATCAAGCCAATCTCAATCTAGAAATACAAATTCATCTCCTGCAAGCAAATCACCTTTAATTAATAGAAATTCGGATTTTTTACCAAGTCCTACAATAAGCTTGAATGACAGGGGCTTGTCAGGTGGCTCAATTAAAAGAATCCCTAGCAACTTATCAAGTATTAATGGTATAGAATTCGAGCCCCAAATGTCTAATACAGTTTTTTTGACCGATGAAAAACTAGAGTTTGATGTGACACATTTTTTTGTTTTTGGATCCCCTTTGGGTCTGATATTAGCTCAACGTAAAATTGAAAATGGACAACTTGATGTACCTTGCTGCACACAACTATACAATATGTTTCATTTAACAGATCCAATCGCTCTGCGCATTGAGCCACTTTTAAGTAAACAATTTCGTTCTATTGAACCTTTGATGATTCCACGATACTCTAAATTTCCGTTTGGTGACGGATCTAATTTAACACTAGGTACTAATTGAGCACAAATTTAAAAAAAGGTTAATTTTTATTTTTTTTAAGATCATTTTATTTTGAAATATGGAACTTTGTTTAATACTAATGCGTTGAGCGTAAAAAACTCAATCGAAGGAAGTGCCGTTCAACTAGAAAAAATTAATTCCTTTATAATGCAAGAATCGACAAATAGTACATCAAATTATGATCAATTAAAGCCTTTACAAAAAATTATCCAAAGTAAGTCAATATTTGTTTTTTTATTAACTTAAGATTTTAAAAATTGGAAAAAAAATTTAAAATATATAAATTTTTAAAGCTTTGATTAAATTTTTTTAAAATAATATCCGAAAGAAGATCACTTTTCTTTTATTTATTCTGATACTTAAATTTGTAGCAAATGTAAAATTTAATTAAAAAACAACGAAAATTAATATAAATGAATTTATTGTTTTTTGACAAAATTTGATAATGATATTCTAAATATTTTTTCTATTATTATTTTATTTAATTGAAAAAATTATGTTTGAAAAAAAAAACATTATCAAAAAGTGAATCTTTCCTTCTTATCTTGATAACGAATTAAATGAATAAAAAATTTTAAAATTTATTTTTGAGTATAAATTAATTAATCAATTTATAATTATCAGATTTTTTGTATAATTGGATAAATATTTTGACATTCCGACCAGTGCTGTATAGATAATGATCAATAAAATGTTAAGAATAAACCATAGTTTAATACAAATCTTTAAAATAAATCTTTTATTTTTTAATCTTTATTTTGATAAAAAAAATTTTTTTACAAAATGAAAATTAAATTTCCAAAAGAGTTTTTTTTTGACCCTCTTTTGCGTTTCCCACCTATATGCATATCTTTAGCTGTTGGTTTTGGTTTGATTAAAGATTAAAAAAAAATGGAATATATAAATGTATTTTATTCAATTTATGTGAATACAATTTAATAAAATTTATCACTAATTAACAAAAGCTAAATCAGAGTTGGTCAAAGTGAAGTCTGGACTTTGATTTTAGATATTTATTTTAGTTTTTTGGTTTATTTTTGTAAGAGAAAATTTTGTTCAATTCTGCAATAAATTGAAATGCTTTATTATATTTTTTTTTTTACTTTAATGAAAATCTTGAACAAAACACTACAGATCTAAGTCTTTTTTCAATTAAGTATTTTACTTTTTTAATGCTATTTTAAATAATAATTTTTTGACCCGATGGGTTCATTTTCATTTTTTTCATGATTCTGAAAATTTTTTTTATTAGTCTATTAAAAGAAATAAATCCAAACAAAGTCTTTTGACTTGACTTGAATTTTTTTTTTCTAAAAAAAGTCATTTTGAAATTGAAATAAAAATGGCCGCTTGTCATAAAAATAAAAATTAAATAACTAGATGGAACGGCAAAAAATTCATGCGGCCGCCAAGTCGAGTTAAAAGATCTAAAAAAAAAAAATTCAAATTTTTAGGGGTAAATTTTTATAAGTCAAGTCAGTGACTTGACTTTTGAAAGACTTTAAAATGACATTTTTTACTGACTTTTGCGCATGTCTGGATTTTATTTAATTACATTACAAAAAACCATCCAAAAAATATAAGGTAAGAATTAAAGGTAGTAATTTGTTTTATTTCCTATTATGTTCTTTTTTATCTATTAAGAATCTTATTCAGATCTTGCCAAGATTTTTATATTTCCTTTTAAAGGATCTTGATTAGGAATATTAAGAAGATTTAAAAAAAAATTTGATCAAATTATCACAAATTTTTTTCCGCTAGGATTTCAAATCATCACAAATTTTTTTCCGCTAGGATTTCATAAGAATTTGGATAGGAATCTTGTAAAAAATCCTTCACTGTAAAAGATATGTGTAATTGCATTCGCAGTATGTTTTTATTTGGAACTTATACATTTAAAGGACACAGCAAAAATTCCAATGTGTAAGTTCCAAATAAATACATACTGTGTATGTAATTACACATTTAATAATAATAATTTAAGCTACAGCAGGAGACTTGCGGAGCAACGCTATACGAACCCTCGCTATGGTAGCTGTCTGGTTTTTACATACCATAATAATAAAGTTATTTTGTTGTTTTACAATAAAAAAGTTAAAAAAAATAAAAGTAACGTGATAAAAGCTAAATGATTTTCCTTTATTTCATTTTTTAAAAAATTATCCAGCTGGTTTTTAAAGCAAATTTTAACAGTGTAAAGACGCCTGCCGAGCAAGGGTCAAGACTCTCAAAATTACTTGATAAGATCCTTTGTCTTAAATCTTTGGGACTCCAATTGGATCCTAAATAGGATTTGGTTCCTAGGATAATAGACTTTCTTTTTTAAACGTATTCACTTTAGAAGACTTGAGCAACAAAAATCAAATATTTTTTCCAATTTTAATTCCTGTGAATAATTTAATTATTATAATGATTTTTTTAAACTTATTAAGTAAAAAAAAATTGGTGGGGTGAAAACCGAATAGACTATGTTCTGTATGCTCCTGAAAAAATTGGGAATCTGCCTAAAAAATCTTTGCCATATATATTTCACAGCTACTATTGGGAATCAACTGACGTTGTTGCATTCATTTTGAGAATGATCAGCAAATCCGAGACAAATTCTGATTTGATTCCTTCGGAGGTCTCAACTCTGAGTAGCAAAAAGGAACCAGTCGAAAAATGGGAAAAACGTATAAATCGAGTTAAACTAAGAAATTTATCCGCAAATCATAGAGCAAATGATGCCGTAGTTCTCGAAGATAGAGAGCAAATTTTGACAGCCAAGTTTTCCTATGGACCTTTGGATTTTGCCTTGTCGGGTGAGAAAGTCGACATTTTTATCATGACTAAATCTTCGTCGAATGAGTGGAAATTTTATGCAAGTGAAAAAACTGATAATAACGGAAAGTTAAAATATGTTATTCCACCAGAGAAACGCTTATCAATGGGAGTATATCAAATAAAGATGGTGGTCAGATGTGATCATACATTTGCTGAATTTCACTTATCTGTCTTGCCGGCAAAAACAGAAGCGGTCGTTTTTAGCATCGATGGGTCATTTGCTGCTAATATTTCATTTTCTGGAACCGACCCTAAAGTCAGACCCGGGGCTGTCGATGTAGTACGACATTGGCAAGATTTAGGCTATTTAATCTTATATATAACTGCTAGGCCGGATTATCAGCACTATAAAGTCACAAATTGGCTAGCTCAGCACAATTTTCCTTTTGGCATGGTCTTTTTCAGCGATGGCATTAGTCGTGATCCAATCAAACAAAAAACTGAAACACTAAAAAATATCATGACAAACAGTAGTCTTGTTCTACAAGCAGGATACGGATCAGCAAAAGATATACCAATGTATGCCAATTTGGGAATCGAGGCACAGAAAATTTTTATCATCGGAAAAACAAAGAGCAAATACTTTAAACAAGCAATGGTAGAAAAAACACTTTAAAAGTTATTAAAATTGAATTTATTTTTTAATATCAAGGTATTGAGAAACGGCTATGCCTCACATTTAAATGAATTGAGAAACCCGAATAGTTTGTTCGGACAAGCTAGTGGAAATGCAAGATTAATTCTCAAAAAAGGAAATTTAAATGTTAGACAAAATACGATATTTTCAAACGGGAATACAGATGACTGGAATTCCACTAATGAGTACACAATGACAGCTCTAAGCAATCATCATTCTATTTCATCAATGTAAATATAGAATAGATAGATCAAATGACCATTCCTTTAGCATTTAGTCCAATTTTCTGTTAAATAGCAAACAATTTTATAAACAGTGTTTTTATTATTTATTTAAAATTTAAATTAGTTTTTTACCAATTATTTATAAATCTTCCATTTAAATTTTTTAAAATTAATCTGACTAATAAATTTCTAGATAAATATTGTAAATAATAGTTGATAGTATGTTTACAAAAAATTTTAGTGGTAAAAGATTTTTGTTTAAATTTATTTTTATAATTTCAAAAAACTAGAATATTGTGAAAAATATAAAAATGATTTATATGTTTATTTTTTTTAACTATTTAACTTAACTTAGAATTAAAAAATCAAATTCTTGAAAAAAAAAATCAAAATTTTTAAATTGTTTAATGAGTCTTGAATCCATAAAGTGAATCTCATTCTAAAATATTCGACAAACTTCATGTTCAAGCTTACTAGAAGAATTTAAAAAAAAAAAGAAGAAAAAAATACAAAAATTCAAAATTTCAAATGGAAATATTATTTAAATTTAGAAATATCGATGATTTTTGAATTCTTTTAAAGGATTACTGTATTTTTAGAAAAAAGGCAGAAATTCGGACAAATTGATCTATGATAACGCTAAATCACATGTTTTATAAGTGGCTTAACAAAATATGAATAAAATTGAGAGGCTTAACTGACTGATCTGTAAAATGTCACTCTTGGTATCATTTCTCTTATGCTAAGTAAGGAGTTATCCCCGAGCTGGCAAAAGTAAGACATGGATTTGTACTAAATATGAATTCGAGTGCATTCCTGATGAATAATATTAAATTTTAACTGTATTTAAATTTGAGTTTTTATTAGTTTTTATAGATTTTCTAAAAATCGGAATTTCCGCTTTTTACTTATTTTGTGGAAAAACTCTTCAAAAAAATTAAATATAGCTGCGAAATTCCGCAAAACATTTTCGTTTTTCGCTTTCCGTTTACTGCATTTTAGGCATGACCTGAAAAAGAAACCCTCAAGCTTTGTGAAAATCCCAGTATATTATACTTTTTTTTAAAAGCCTTTAAAATTATTAAAACAATCAACTGAAATCAGTTTTTTAAATTTAAAATAAAAAAATTATCTATATAAAAATATATTTCAATTAACCGTAAGACTCTGCCAGTC
Organism: Brachionus manjavacas; assembly: GCA_019054805.1. Lineage (NCBI taxonomy): Eukaryota > Metazoa > Rotifera > Eurotatoria > Ploima > Brachionidae > Brachionus > Brachionus manjavacas. The sequence goes on along the minus strand of JAHQIY010000003.1, from coordinate 4,998,197 downwards.
ATTTAATTTAAGGATGGATTCAATATTTTTAAAGTAATGGAGAGAGCTGCATTATTTAGTTGTCAAATTTTTAAATTTTGAATTTGAATTGATTTCATACTTCTTTATTTTAAGCTTAAATTTAAACATAAAATTTTGCATTATAATTTGATTAATTATTTCATTAAAAAAATAATTTTCAAAAAACCGACATGATCTGGCTGATCACTTATTCAGAATATTTGATAAAAAAACGGTTATTTGCTCATCTTCTGTCCACTTTGATTTTGAGGCTTCGAAATTAGAGAATTAATAGTTATTTTTGTAAACGATTTTTTAATTGTTTTAGAAAAAGCAGATTCTCTGGGTGTTAGAATTGTATCTTCATTCTACTAAAAATTTTTAATGCTTAAAATTGCTAAGCATTTTCTAAAAGTTTCTGATTTTAAGTATAAATTAAAAAAATATTTAGCTAAATAAATTTATTCTTTTAAATCGTAAAATAGAACGTAAATAATATTTACTAAATATTATTTTTAGATTTTTTAAAGAAAAGACCAGAATAAATTCGATATATAACAGCTTTAAAATGACTTTTAATTAGCTTAAGGGAATTTGCCATAATTCAAAAATCTAAAATAGCATTAATTGCATTATTCTTTTAATTTTGAGTTTCATTATCCTAAAAATAAATTTTAATTCTCAAATAACTTGAAAAGTCATTTATTTAAATTCATAAATATTTTATTTTATTTGAACTGAATATTGTAAAAGTCAAAAGGTTTAAAATTATAAAATAATTATAGTTAAAAGAAAAAGTTTCTTCTTTTCTTGTATTGTTACAATTTTAAGCTAATTTTTTAATTTAAAATCTTAAATGAAAAAAAAATTTAGCCTCTAAAAGTAAAAATAAATATTTGAAGCCAACATACACTTAAAATTAAGTTTTGATGCGAAAATTCTTTATAAACAACTAATAAATAAACTTCGACAAAAAAAGAATATTTCTATAAGTAAATGTGATCATATTTTCGCGCTAACATTTTATCCAGAAATTTATCGTTGTTTACAAAATTAAATATTAGGGGGGAAAATTTAGAAAATGTTCACCTGCTATTAATATTCAATTTATATAAATACAATTTCATAAAATTTATCACTAATTAACAAAAGCTAAATCAGAGTTGGTCAAAGTGAAGTCTGGACTTTGATTTTAGATATTTATTTTAGTTTTTTGGTTTATTTTTGTAAGAGAAATTTAAAAATTTTATTTATTGCCATTAAAAGCAGTTTTTATTTTCAAAATTCTTGTCTTTTATGCTACCTAAATTTCAAATTTTCAAGTCAAAGTCTTACTTGGACTTTAAATTTTGTTCAATTCTGCAATAAATTGAAATGCTTTATTATAATTTTTTTTTACTTTATTGAAAATCTTGAACAAAACACCACAGATCTAAGTCTTTTTTCAATTAAGTATTTTGAAGTGTCCGTTGTTAATTAGTCAAATTTTAAATTTCTTAATAAAAGTCTAGGAATTTTTTTCATCAATTGAGAAGAATTAAGTTAATTGAGAAAATAATTTTTATAAGCAAAAACTAACCATGTAGCTTCATTAAAATGCTAAAAATTTATTTGTGGCTATGGAAGCCTTAAAAATTTTGTAAAAAACATGCTTACATTATTAAAAGAGAGAGATCAAAAATTTTGCAAAAATTTATTTAATTGAATTTTTTTGTCGATTTAAAAAATTCCTAAATAGCAAACCAAAAAATAAAAATATTGTTGTTGAAATAATTTATAAAAAAAGAAGAATTTTTCGTCCATTTTTATTTTAAATTTAAAAAAAGACTGTCGACTTACTAAACTAAAATTTAAATTGTAATTATTTATAAATAAATTAGCTTATTTAATATATAAATTTAGGAAAAAAATTAATTTAAAAAAGTCACCAAAACTAAACTTCTAAACAAATTTTAATCAATCAATCAATCAAATAAATTACACAGCGCCCAAGCCAAATTCGATGATCGACCCCTAAAATTTAATCTAAAATTCAATTTTAAAAAATGGAATTCAAAAAAATATTTAATTTTGGTGTATTTATCAATAAATAATTTAATTAATTTTTTTTGTCAATCCAATCTTTTCAGATCATGTAATTTTTTTTAAATTAGACGCGCATTCAAAAAAATCTAATTATTCAAAAACACTTAAATTTAAGGAAAAAGCTTAAGCTTTAAGTTGGCACTCTACGGCTTGTTCAATAGGCACTGCTGAAGCTAATCTGCTGGCTAAATGATGATTTTTCCTCATTGCTTGGATTGATCAAACGCGTGGTACTGTTTATGCCGATGCCCCAATTGTCAAAATCGGCAATTATATCACTGGGGCCCCTCTGAGCCCGGTACGAATTGGCCCACACGACCAACTCTTTATTCGGACTGATGACCACTCCCTGCGGAATTCTGTACACCATCTCTGCGCTCGAGTCCACCTTGCGTCTCACCGTCCAGCCGCTCAAATCGACGGGCCCGCTACTGCTGCCCGTGTTCTCGATGGCCACGTACTTACCATCGGGCGAGGTGTCACAAATTCCGACCGAGCCCTTTTTCTCCTTCTTGTTCTGGACCTTGCCGCCCAGCTGGTTCGACGACACTATGGTCTGGTTCTTTTCCGGCTTGACGCTCGGCTCTGGCTGCTTGGGCTCGAACCGCTCTAGCTGAGAGTCCAACAGTCTCTTGTAAACATGCATCTCGTACTCGAGGTTGGCCTTGTGCGAACTAATGTGGTTGTAGTCGTCGAGCAGATTTTTCATCTCGTCATTCAAATTTTTGATCTCATTGTCTTGCTTGTCAATGGTATCGGCCAAATCGGCGCGCGAGTCTTCCACATGGTTCTCCAAGTCGTGGAGTCGCTTGGCCATTGCGTCATAGTTCATCCTCAGGTCGTCCAATTCCTTGGCATTGTGGTCGTATGTGTCCCTTAGATGCTCCAAATTTTCAATCTGAATGTTCATCTCGAGCTCGTGGATGGGATCCTGCTGTCTGGCCCTGGACTCCATCTCATCCGTTTTCACCCTCACCCATTCCTCCAGTTCGCGCTGCTGCTCCAAGTTCAAGGTCTCGTAGTCGTTGCGGATGTTCGAAATGACCCGCTTGAGCTGGTCCTTGTAGAACTCGACTTGGTCATTGAACGGCAGTATGTTGGCCAGCTGATTCATTTCGGCTATTTCTTTCTCGTTCACCTGCTTCACGAACTCCAAGTGCTCCCTGAGCGTCTGATTGTTGTACTCGACCGCAATCCGTCGGTACAGCTCGTCGTCCAACTTGTCCAAAAGGTCGACCAGATTGGCCCATGTGTCGTCGCGGTTTTGCCGGTACTTTTCCAAGTCCTTGATGGCGTCGTGCAGCGAGCGGTTCATCAGCGCCTTGGTCTCGTCCAGCTGGTCAAGCTCGCGCTCCAAATTGCCAATTTTGTTCTTGTCCCCGTTCTGGGCGCGGATGGTGTCGTCGCACTTGCGCTGATACTCCATGTTCTCGAACTGGGCGCGCTTGTTGCGCACATCCGCCACAGTCTTGGCATTGGCGGCCTCGTCGATTCGGCCGCGCACATCGAACAGCGCCGGTTCGAGCTGCTCGCGCACTCGCCGCGTCTCTTCGCCCCAACTTCCCTGCCTGTCGTTGATGTCGCGCAACAGCCGGGTGTTCTCGTTCTCGAGCATTTTCACTCTGTTCACATAGGCGCCCAAGCGGTCGTTCAGCTTGGACATTTCGTCTTTTTCCAAGTGCGAATGGTCGACAAACGCGCTCAACTGCTGCTTCACATGCTCAACGGGGCTGCTCGAGCGGTGCGCCACATCCGAAGGGCCACCCGTCGCCAAATTGGTGGTCGACAGCGACTTGTTGCCGATTCGCACACCTCTTTCGATTGTTCGCACAGTGCTTCTTGTTGACATATTTTTAAATTTTTTATAAAATAAAAAATCTAAATTTAGACAGAGAGAAAAAGTTATTGGCGCTAACCGGTTTGTTCAAAGGCTATTTAAACTAAGAATAACTGGAATCAAAGCTTAGAGAAAATTGTCGCCCGACTCGACAAAGCTAATATTGGAGCAAACATTTTGTTTTTCCTAAGTCACTCGAAATTTGTTGAAATTTACTAAAAAAAATTAAAAAAAAAAAAAGAAAAAAAGTAAACAATACTTTTCGAAATATTTTATTATTGTTGCTTAATTGGAATAAAATAGCTTGCTTTTATTGTAAAATAGCCTGTAACCAAACTTTGCCTACATAAAAAAGCCAAAAAACCAACTTGTCACATATATTATTTTATCGCATTGTTTCTTCTCTTCCAACTACCATAGATTGTCGATTTTATAAAATGATTATCTACTTAAGGCCTTTGTTTTTTCTTTATTTAAATTTATTTTAACTAATAATTGCTTAGATTCGTTTAAGGCTATTTTCCGTCACCTAGACTAGACTCAACAACCGTATTTCGATCATTTTGACAATGGCCAATTCGTGTCCAATATTGGGATGAACATCTGAGTCCGATCAAAATCATTATCAGATCAAATATTTGAATAGAATTTTATCGTCTATCTACAATACAGGTGTGGCTTTTGCCTTCAAATTAGAATTTAAATCATTTAATTTCATTTAAATTTTTTCGAGGCTGATCGATTTTTTTTAAAGAAAAAAATAAAAAAATTTTCTTTATAAAGTTGATAATTTAACTAAATTTAGTTATACATTTTTTGTTTAATTTACCATTAAGCTTAGGTAACAAAAAATTCTTTAAATAAATTCGAAAAATTGAAAAATCATTCAGTAATTGTGGAAAAATCATTAAAAGTAAAAAATACAACTTAACTGGGCACTTGAATAAAAAAATGAGAATAGCAAAATTTAAATCAAGAAGGAAAATAAGAAAATGATGACCAAGCATTACTTTATCAATGCATTCGAATCCGATTAAAAGAAAAAGTTCTAACATTTACAAAAAAAATAAAAAAAAAAAAAACATATGTGTATTTGTTTTTAGATTTAAAAATTTTGAATTTTCACTTTTGAATTTTTTTTTAAATTGCCATTAATGTCCTAATTATTGAAATCAATAAATAAAAAAAAGTAATTAATCTTTAGATTTTACTAATCCTCTGAAATCTGTTGGCCGACAAAATTTTAAGTTAATAGAAATTTAGCTGCCATCACACATCACACGCCATAACAATGAAGCTTAAATACCTTATTTTTTGTGTCAAATATTACTTGCTTCATACCATTTAAATTTTCATCATTTTTATTTAAAATTTTAAAATTGCATTTGCTATTTAAATAATATTTTCAAAAAATAATAATAATTAAGCGAATCAATTAATTTAATAATTCTGAATTACTAAAAATGCTTTTATTATTTTTACCTATAAAAATAATAGCAATGAGCTACTATAATGTTTAGAAAAACTTTAAATATAAGTTTAAATTAAAATTTATTTTTTTAAATTTCTAATTTCTATCAATAAAAAAATATTTAATTTGATCTCAAATTAAATCCATATTTTAGCTATTTTATTAGTTAATTGAGTTACTTTTATTTTTAAATTTAACAAAATTTAAAAATACCGTTACTATGCTTAAAGAAAAAAATTTCTATTTGGACAATTCTTCATTTTATTTTTTTTTTTACTAACTCATTGTCAGTTATAATATTATTTTAACTGGATTCTTCAAAAATCTTCGCTTTTTTCGATTTATAATTAAATTAAAAAAATAAAATTATTCAGTTTAATTTAATGTTAGAATTTTTAAGATAAAAAAAATTCAAAATCTTTAAGCAATAAAAAGCTAAAACCAATTTTTTTCGATTGTTCCAAATAAGCCATTATCAATACAAGAAATTACGAGTCACTTGTAACTACCTCGTATATTAATACCCAAAGTAATTTACAAATTAAATAAACTAAAAAGATAATCCCAGTTTTTTTTGTTAGATTGTACCAAACAAAGCATTCACAATTAATGAAATTAAGTAAACTTGTGCCAAAAATGGTTTAATTTGGCTCGGTTTGATTTAGTGTACAAAAAAATTAAGTTTAATGTTTGTTAAATACAAATCGCTAGATCAACCACAGCGTAAAGCCACTTTTGATTAATACCTATACAAAGATCAAGAGTAAATGTTAAAATCAAAGATTAACTTTTGCCTAAATTAATCAAACACTAATCCATTTAATTCCATCAATCTGAGCACAAATTGAAAAGTACTTCAGGTTTAAATAATTTTTTCTACTACAGTTCCTTAAATTTGCCAAAAGCCTAAATCTAGAAATTAAAAACGACAAAACTAATATTTAAAAAGAATAAAATTTTTTCAAACGAAGATTAGGCAATCATTGGAATAACTCAGAATTCGAGCCTGGTCTAGTTTATTTACTATAAAAACAACTAAATTTTTTCTAATTGAAATTAATATGGGATTTATTGAAATTTGAAGTCAAGAAATTCTAAACGAATTATTTAACTATTAAAATGTTAGACCGGTCTATCTTAGTCAATTAAACTCGTAAAATGCTAAAAATCTTCAGTGTCCGAACCACTTTTAGCAAGAAATAATTTAAATTCGAGATTTAAATACCTCGATTCAGAAAAAAATAACTTAAAATTTCTGCTAACTTTTTGTTTATATCAAACAAAATTAAAATCAAAATTTATTCAGAAGTCTTACGAGCGAGAAAACCTTGTGAGCTGCTCTGGATACATGCCACAATCAATTCATGTAGTTAGTATTAAACTTAGTCTACGCAACTAGTTCTTTAATATTATTCAATCAAGAAAGCCTAAAATTAAATGATTATTTTTCGGATTTTAGAATTAAAACCATATTTAAACATGATATAATAAAAAAATCATAATTTTTTTCTTAAATAAATTTTTATTTTACAAAAATTTGTCGATGCGACCTAAGACCTGACTTGGGGTTGACAATGCGGTCTTCTATCAAACGAATAAGACTTTTAACAAATTTTATCTTGATGCATCTTGGACAAAATGAGTTTTGCTGATAAAAAAACCAGCAAAGCATGACTTAGGAAAATTATTGGACCATGTTTGTCTAAATGCTGTGCAGAATTAATTTAAAAATGATACTTTGTGTTGCCACGCGTTCAATCCTCTCCGTCGAATGTCAAATTTTATTTGAAATCAATTTTCTCAAATTATCTTTTACTTTTAAATGACGTCTATATTAAATGAGAAGAATGGAAAAAATTTGCGGGTCTTGATAAAGTTTATTTAGAAAAAATCGGGAATTTAAAACCTGCCACTATAAATAGAATAGTAATGTTATATTTTTAGCTATCTATTAATAATCTTCTTTGGTTAAGTTCTAAAATGGGAATTTGGATCGAGTTTTTTCTGTTCACCTGCTTTCAAATTAAACCAACTTTTCTTTTTTACTAAAATAGAGATACCTTGCACAGTAAGAGAAAATTTTCAATTTGAATTTTTTTAATTAAAAAAAAAGTTTAAATTTAGTTTTTATTTTGTGTTTAAGTATTTAAATTAGCCTAGAAAGGAAAATAAACAAAACAAAAACGAAATTAGACTCTTATTTGTTTTATGAATTAATCTCGGCGTTGAATGAATGAGAAAATTAAGACTTCAATTTGAAATATTTCACTGAATTGCTTCAAAAATTTGATGGTTTAAAATAATAACGACGGCTAGTAAAAAAGTTATCTCACTGTCTGTTAAAAGATATCATTAAGTTTCCAAGTTTTTGATAAATCCCAACATCGAAAATAGCCAAAGAGACAAATTTTTATTTTTACCTTGTAACGTGATTGATTGACGAGCAAACTGAGAAAATTTTTTTAATTAGCTAGAGTGCGTGTAAACTCTAGTAGGGCCACTATTGTCCTTTAAATGCAATTCATAAATTAAAAGATAATCCTCGAATTAAACATTTCCCTGGGACATAACTTGTAAGGTTTACTTTGATGCCAAGAAAATGATCAAGTAATTTTATTTTATAAATTAAAGAAAAAATCGAGATTTTATACACAGAATTTAAGTCATAGTATAAAACTAAAACTTCCAAATTTCCATTAAAACCTCCCAATATCTGAGCATTTATTTACTTTGACTTTTTTAATTAAAAAAGATACCTAAAAATGGTTGTAAAATTAAAGCGTTTTGTTTTTTTTTTTTTAACATTAAATTGGTTCATAATCCTTTGATTGTTAAACAAAAGACTTAAAAAATTTTACGTTTTTAGCGTCCTGAGACAGGTATATACTCACAAGCAGTTAATCTTGTCGTAGTCAATATTTTTGCGTAATAATTAGCATTTTTAAATTGTTTGCAAATTTTGATTAAGAATTTTAAACTTGTTTGACTAGGATCAAAAATTTGTTTTTATTGATCGTTTTATTTGACATTAAGCTACTAGATAAATTTACATTTGAACTTAATTTGCCTAGAATTTATTTCTTTTGTCTTAAGATTCTCAGATTAGTAAAATATTTTATCAAAATTTTCCATCTTTCAAAAATATTTGATAGAAAACTTACTAGCAATAAAAAAATATTTTTTTCAGAACGCTTATGGTCTTTTTCTAAATGAATATTTATCAGACATTTTGCTAAGACTTAAAAATTCACTGACACAGAACCTAAATAAGGTTCTTTGTTTAAATGCAAATTTACAGGCCAAATAACAATAAGACTTTGGTGAGAATTAGCTGACAAATTTAAATTTTATTCAGTAACAAAAAAGACCGAATTTAATAATCGAAAAAAGATAATTTATTTTTTTTATTTTCTATTAAAAAAAACTCTTTGAAATAAAATTCGATTTAGCTTGGTTGATTTTTTTCGATCAAAAAACTTAAAAGAATCCTTTTTGAATTTTAATAATCCGTTGAAACTAAAATTAATCAAAAAAAAATTTGAATTTACTTTTTAAAACCAAAAAAATTCTAATATATCAGAAAATTTTAATAAAAAAATTTAAAAATTTTTTTTTAAATTAAATAATTGCTATTCCTGAATTTTCAATTTAACAAAAAAAGTAAATCAAAGAGCTGTTTTTATTAAATTTATGACTTTATGAAGTCTGTTAAATTCCTTAAAACATGTAATCTACATTTTCAATTAAAAATTTGACTGCGATTTTAAATTTTTAGTTTTAAATCTAAATTTAGATCTAAGAATATTTGATTTTATTCTTATTGATACCAAGTTTGATTAAAAATTTAGTTTCTCTTCTAGACTTTTAACCTATACATAAACACTTTTCAAGCCATCTAATCGTTAAAAAAATATTATTCAGTTGACTTAATCCTATTTTTTTTATTTAAAAAATCAAAATCTAAGAAAATCATAGAAATGTACTAATCCTTTATTGTGTTTGGTCCGACTTTTCGAATCACTCTTTTTTGTAAAGGTGCTTTCTCGGCTATAAATTTTAGTTCAAACAAAAGTGGCCAATTTAAACCTGTTATTACAAATTAAATAAATCCAATTATAGGTTAAAACTTATCTAAACAAAATACTTATTAGTTCATTTCAAATATGAAATAAATTTTTCGTTATTTTGAAATTTTAGAGTTTTTATCTAACAATTAATTAAGTATGTTGTTGTTAGGAATAAATACTATCTAAAAATGAAGTTCCATCATTTTCTAAAAATTTTACTGTTTTTTTTTTAAATTTTATCACGCAAAATTAAATGACTTTTGATTAAGAAATTGTACAAAATTCAGACTTAAATATAAATTCTAGTTTACAATTAATAATCAAATGACATTTAAAAAATTTAACTCCTAGTAAAAATTTGATAAATAACATGAAAATTTTCTATAATGTTTGCTAGAAATCAAATATTAAGTAAATTTTACATCGACACACTTAGTGACATTTTCGCGTCTTTACTCCGAATAATGTCAATCTCCATTTAGCTAAATGTCTCATGTAATTTTTTAGATGTTTTCGCCCGGTACTAACGAAACCTTTGTTGTTGATTTAATTAACCGTAAATTCTCAATTAAATTAGCATTAGTGACCCGTAAGACAATTTAAAATAGCTTTGGAAAAAAGTTAATAAGACAAATGAATTTATTTTCAGCAATCAGCTGAGTATTTCTACAAGTTATCCTCCGCAAGCATTTTTCACTAATTTCCTAAAAAAAAATAACTTATTTTCATAAAAACATATTTCAACACGGAGAGCTCTCAAAACTTAAATAAATCCTTTCAAGTAAATAACATTTAAACAAAAATATACTAAAGAAACAATAAAATTAAATTATTTTTCCAAATTTCCCAATTGTTTGTAACACCAGGCTTAAATGAGAAATTTACTGTAAATTAGACATTTTTGGGCTTCTTTTGACTTATTTTTTGTTTAAAGACCTTGCTCAGCTTTAAAGAAACTTAACCACATATATTTTCCAGTTAAACGTCTTCGATGTGTCTTGAGAAAATAATTTCATGCTACCAATTTGCTTCGTGTGGCTTCCATGTATGTATAAAGACCTTAAAGTTAATTGATTAAGAGAAGTTTAGTTCTAGATATTTGAAAATAAGTTGAAGTACCATGCTTTGTATCCTAAGAGACAACTTAACATATCACATCAAATTATATAAAGTATTGTCACTCGGCTGAAGCCTAGAATACTTCAGAATTTAATTTTTATTGAAATGAAAAAGTGATTTTTTTTCATTAAATATTCAAAGATATTTTTAGAAAATTCGCTTGCCGATTAATGACCATCAAGATATTTTTTTTAAATATATATTTAATTATCTGATATTTAACCCTAAAATTTAAAAAATAAAGAATTTCGCAGTTTAATTAAAAACTGGTTTGTGCGATAAAAAAATAATTAAAACAAAATTTTTTGTTAATCTTGTTTTAGACCTTAGGTGTATGCCATCGTCTGAAATCTGAATAGAGAATAACTCCCAGACTCAAGGCAAAATGAATTTTTTTTATAAACAGCTAAAATATAAAACAAAAGTCTCTAATTGAGTACTTTATAATAAAAGCTTCTTTTAAATAAAATTCAAAAAAGCAGCTTCTATTTACAAGTTAAATTTTTAAAGTTTACTAATTTTTTAAATTTGAAAATGAATTAATAGAAAAAATACTGTTAAAAGCTAATTTAAAGGAAAATACTTTGGAAATTAAATAAAAAAAACTAATTAAAAATAGTAATCACCTGAGTATATGACATTTTTCTTTAAAAGTTAATTTTAATTAACCGAACTGATTTGCCTTTAAATTAAGCTTTACACTTGAAAAACTAAAATGTTTAGATGCGAGAATTTAGAAGAATTTTTTTCAACAGAAATTTACTAAATTTTTAAATACATTTAAATTCTTATTTTTTTATAAACCTTTTTGTTAAAGCCACACCATTTTAAACACGGCTAACATTATTACCATTGCTATTACCAAGTCCAAATAAAATCTTATTTTTCAATACTCAAAAATCTGATTAGATTTTTTCTTAACAGACAAACAATTAGTTAAAAACTAGTAGTAAACAAAACATGTATGCACAATACTCATAACTGGTTTTGAATTTTAACTCGGATTTTAAGATATCAAAAAATAATTGTTATGCCATTTATTTTTCGTATTTTTTTAATTTACCTGTTAAAGCCGTTGAAAATAGCTTGTTTATTTTAATTTTGCAAAATAAATTTGGTTTATCAATGTAATAACATTTTAAAAGGTAAACAGGATTTTTTTTCAATGAACAAAAATTTAAACACAACTAAAATTCAATTCTTCAAAAGATTCTTAGTTGTTTCAGTGAAAAATAAAAACAAAATTATTTATTAATTAAAAAATTAAAGGCCATACAGTTAGAATTGTGAAATAGAATTGGTCAGAACGCAAATCTCCAATAATTACGCCATGTAAATTAGATCTTGTAATTACTAAATCAAACCAAAAACAATAAAAAAAAACACAAACAATTTTTTATATCAATTTTTATTTTAGAAAAATTTGAAAATTTTTCGAATAAAAAATACAAAGTTTATTTTTTTAAAATTCCTACTTTCTAGAATAAATTTTATCTTAATTTTTAAAAATTTTCAAAAAATTTGAAAAAAAAAAAAACAACTGCTTTTGCTCTCTGAAATTTTGTGATGAAAGTTAAACATTTAAATTTTGATTATTAATAAAAATTAGCAAAATTAAACAAAAAAAAAATTAACACATGTTTTTATTTTTAATTGTTAAATCTAATAGACACTATGTTTGTTAAGCTTTATTTTATAGTGAAACGGAATCAAATTTGTTTCCTCTAATTAAATAAAACTAGTCTTATTAAAAATTTAATTGTAGTGATATCCTCTAACTCTGTAATTAGAATTGTGAAGAGTCGATTCTCTCAAGGTGCACACTTTGCATCTACCTATTTGAGGCCTAATATTTCCTGCTTTGTAAGTATTCAATCTGATCGGGTCAAACTGTTCGTCTTGATTGACATTGGTCAACCAGAAACTAAGCAATGTTGCGTATTTGTTACAGTGTCCAGCAGCCTTGCATTCGATGTAAGGTACAGTCATGAACTCTTCAAGACAAGAGCCAGGCGACAACAAGTCTTGTCCGCTGCCTTCTGCACCTTCAGCTCTGTTCATGACAAAACTATATCCTGTCCATAAATCAAGCCAACCAGCCGGACAGTCAGGAATAGATGAGTTTTGACTATGAATAGCAACCACATTGCCTATAGACTCGCATGCCGAGCATCGGCTGATAAAATCTTTAATTCTCTCTCCGTCAACTGGCTTCATGCTTGGAGTCATAGGTTCTGAAGTGGACAACCAATATGAATTATCTTGGTCTTGAGCGTAAGCGCACTTGTCATTTATGTCACATCGAACCACTGGCATTGTTGAGAATCGTTGCATGCAACTTCCTGTTGAGCCGAGTTCTTGACCACTGGCACGAGCGTTTCCGTGAAGATTCAGCAAAGAATATCCGGTCCACAGTCGTACAGTGTCTAACGGACATTCGGGTGGAGACACTTTTTGACTATGTCGCACAAAAACATATCCTAAATCAATAGCTGTATCGGGTCCTTGAGGACCACGTTGGCCTGGAGAACCTGGAGGACCTTGTAAACCAGGCAGACCAACTTGTCCTAACTGTCCAGGTCTTCCCGGAAGACCCATTAAACCTGGATCACCTCTTTTCCCCTTTAATCCATTTGGTCCCGGCAGTCCGGCATCTCCTCTCCTTCCCTTCGAACCTTCCCGACCATTTAGTCCAGGGTCACCGCCATCGCCGACCATGCCAGGATTTGGAATTATATCAGGTGCATAAGATTTACCCTCTACACCCATTGGACCTCTTCTACCCTTTGGCCCAGGTTCGCCCAGATCGCCTTTAAAACCTTTATGGCCTGGTGCTCCATCAAAACCTCTCAAGCCTGGATCACCGCGCAATCCTTTCTCACCAATTCTTCCCGGATAGCCTTTCAAGCCCTTGAAAAACCAAAATTGTAAACTAAAAAATTCAAATTTAAATTCAAATTACAGGTAAGCCATCGAAGCCATCTTCTCCTTGATTTCCTTTAGGTCCCATCATTCCAGGCGTTCCTGGATATCCTGGTTCTCCCTTTCTACCATGAGATCCAGGAAGTCCCGGATAGCCTAAATCACCATTTGAACCTTTATCGCCGCAAGGTCCTCGTTCTCCAATTTCAGCATAATCGTTATTTCTGATCGGTTTGCCAGGATCACCGGTAATACCACGTCTGCCTGGTAGACCCTGATCACCAATCTTGCCTCTATCACCAGGGAAACCATCAAATCCTCTGTTTCCTCGTTCTCCTTTATCACCATTAACTAAATGCCGACAATTAATTAATTCTCCAATTGACACTTTTAATTAAGTTAAATATTACTCGGAATAGCATCATCTCCAGGTTGACCAGAATCACCATACATTCCTTTTTCGCCCATTGGACCAATATCACCATCAGGACCAGGTAATCCAGCTAAACCTGGCCTTCCATCTAAACCATTATTTCCCAAATCACCTTTGCGTCCTGGTATGCCTGGTATGCCAACCATACCCATCGGTCCATGTGGACCTACTGGACCTATCAGACCTTTTTCTCCTCTTCTGCCAGGAATACCAGGCAAACCAGAGTCTCCTATTTCTCCTTTTCTACCGGGCGATCCATCTTTTCCGGAATAGCCAGCATCACCACGTTGACCTTTTAAACCAGGGCTACCATAAGAACCAGCATCGCCCATTTCACCTTTAGAGCCGCATAAACCAATTGGACCACGTTGACCTTGAGATCCTGGGTAGCCAATTTGACCAGGCACGCCTTCATCACCTTGTGGTCCATACTGACCAGGATCTCCTGGAATTCCTGGGTAGCCTTTTGCACCTGGATATCCTACTTGACCGGTGGATCCATTATTGCCGGGTAATCCAATTTCTCCTCTATCTCCAACTTGTGGCGGCTCAACTTTAAAAATACAATTAGTTTATTAGAGCAGAAATAAAAGCTTGTTTTAGAGCTTGATTTACCAATTAACTGCGGTCTTCCTGGTTCACCAGCTTCGCCTCTATAACCTCTATTTCCTTTTAGACCGGCTAACCCAATTTCACCTAGTTCACCTCTTGGACCCTCATCACCTCGATTACCTTTCAGACCATTGAATCCGTAATCTCCGTCTTGGCCTTTAAATCCTTTTGCTCCATCTAGACCCCTTAAACCTATTGGACCTCTTTGACCCTTCTCGCAAGGAATACATTGCTTTCCATTATCTCCTCTTTCTCCCTTTAATCCTGCAAAACCTGGCAAACCTGGTAGACCATCCATTCCAGGAATACCATTCAAACTTTCACCAACATCTCCTTTATTCCCTTTTGGACCACACTCACCGAGAATTCCCGGAATACCTGGTTTTCCTGAACTTCCTTTTGGACCTTCTGGTCCAGGAAAACCAGGTTCACCCGATTCGCCTCTTCTTCCATTCTTTCCCAATAGTCCTTCAATGCCCTTTTCTCCAGCTCTACCTGGAAAACCTGGCTCACCTGGTTCACCTAATAAACCTTTATCTCCTCTCTCACCATTTCTCCCATATGCAACATCTCCTTGTTGACCTTTAAAACCTGGCAGACCTGCAAATCCATCTCTACCAGGATTACTGGATAGACCCATAGGACCAGTATCACCTCGTTCACCAGGTAAGCCGGGCATTCCTGGAAGTCCGTTTTCTCCTCTTGAACCTTTAAAACCAGGCATTCCTGGAATTCCTGGAAATCCTTTAACTGTTAATCCGGGATCACCAATTTCACCTTTATCACCACAATCACCAATCAGTCCATTTAGACCAGGATCACCCGGCATGCCAATAAAACCCGGTAAAGCATTTTCTCCTTTGATTCCTGGATATCCTTTTTGACCGATTTCACCTGGTTGACCTATGCGACCTGGCAAACCTGGATCCCCTTTTATTCCAGGCAAACCAAACAAGCCAATTTCACCAGGTTGTCCTTTTCGACCATCGAAACCGGGCATTCCTGGGATTCCTGGCGACCCTTGATCGCCAGAATCACCATAATCGCCTATTTTATCTGGTTCTTGGTCTCCTGATGGACCTTTATCTCCCTTATTACCTAAACAACCTTGTTGACCAGGTAAGCCATCCTCTCCATCAGGGCCTCTTAGGTTTCCGAACGCATCATAACCTTGGTCTCCATCGGATCCTTTAATTCCTTTTAATCCTGGTAAACCATTTTCACCTCTGTTTCCAATTTCGCCCTTAAATAATTATTAATATGAAATTAAATTGGATAATTTATGAAAACAATTCCTACTTTGAATCCAGAAAAACCGATATCACCGTAAATACCAGAATCGCCTGGTATACCATATTCTCCATACTCTCCAGTTGGTCCCTTGTCACCAACATCACCTCTTTCTCCTTTTTGTCCATCGACTGCATCTTTTGAAATAATATCTCCTGGATCACCAGGTAATCCAGGAAGACCTAATAATCCGTCTAAACCGGGAAGACCCTTTACAAAAAAAAAAAACAAAATTTTAAGGCTATTTTTATCTATTTTGCTAATTTACTGATATTCCCATTAAGCCCATTCTACCATCATTACCAGCCGATCCTTTCTCACCAGCTGGTCCGCATTCTCCTCTTGGTCCTCTAAATCCAGGCAAGCCTGAAGGTCCTCGATAGCCAACATCTCCTTTTGAACCATTTTTTGGCTTGCAATTCTGACACTCATCTCCCTTCACACCTTTTAAACCTGGTAAGCCATTTCGACCAGGCAAACCAGGAAAGCCCGGCGGACCATCTGAACCCCGATCACCTTTTTCGCCATAAACTGTACAGGTTCCGTCAAATGTCGGACAAATAAAGTTTGGATCACCTTGTTCTCCCAAATCACCCGATTCTCCTTTAAGACCAGGTCTTCCGGGTAATCCAGGAAAACCAATAGGACCTTCCGGACCGTAAACATCGTCACCGTTTAGGCCACGGTCTCCTTTTTCACCAGACCATCCAGGCTGTCCAGTATCACCTGGTATTCCCCTAGAACCAATGTCACCTTCGACACCTTTTTGGCCTTTTATTACATAACCTGGTAGACCTTGAATACCAGGGAAGCCTCTTGCACCAGTCTGACCCTTGTCACCTCTATCCCCTTTGTATCCAGGCGATCCGTTTAATCCTCTTTGACCTGGTGCTCCGGGATAGCCAGGATCTCCAATTGGTCCTTGTGGAATTTTTTGAATTGACGAATTTGAATTTCGAATCACCTAAAAATTTATTTTATTTTTTGTAAAAAAACTATAAAAAATTAATTTACCAATTGACCTGGAGCACCAGGATCACCTCTCATGCCCTTTGGACCACAATCTCCAATTTGACCTTTTTTACCATTCATGCCCGGCTTTCCCGGCATACCGTCTTGACCACGACTACCTTTTTCACCAAATGGACCTTGTGGGCCAGGTTTTCCAGTTTTTCCCTTAAATTTAGTATTTTATTCACAATTAATAAATTTTTTTTAACCCAATTCTTAATTTATAGTCATAAAATATACAAGCTGAGCCCTAAAAATTCTAGAAATTATTACTTGTTGAGCAATTAAAATTATACGAAGAAACTTTTCGATTTTTTTTAAATTTTAATTTAATTGTAAAAATTTTTTAATTCTTAGATACAAAGTATTTAAAATCATGTTTGTAATATCTTTTCAATTTAAAGTTTTTTGGATGCTTACTTCTGTTAATTATGTATTAAAAATTCATAAAATTTTAAAATTTTAAAAAGTATTAAAATTTTTTTAAGCAATTAATAATTATCATTTTAAAGTTTTCTAATGCTTAGGTGGAAGTAAGGAAGAGAAATAGGCTTTTGTTTATTTCAATTTAATAGATAAAATATAAAACTAATTTATTAATATAAATAGTAGATTAAAGGAAAATTTTAAAAAGTTTTATCTGTTCTTTTTATATATTCTATTTTTTGAAAATGATATCTTAAAAATTAACCAAATTTAACCAGAGCAAGATTTTTTAAATTGAATTAAAAAACTTCTAATGTTATTTTAGTGAGAGTATTTTTAATAAGTGAATAATTTTTCTATCTGCAAAAGTGGATAACTTTCTTAATATCTTTAATTTTTCTTGATGATTAAAAATTGACACCTTTAAATTAGATTAAAAGTATAAACTCCAGTGGAAAATTTAATCTCTCAAATCCAAAACTATTTGCCATTTATGTTAATATGAATAAAGCTTTGAATTTTAATAGACAAAACTTTTAATAAAAAAATTTTTGCCCTTTTTCCAAATCTGACATCAATGATGAAAATATTTAAAAAATTTTAATGCTTTTTAATATAATTAGATAACGAAACTTTGGATAAAGCCTCACTAGCAAGTTTGGAATTTAAATTTTTTTCCTAAACATTTATCCCAAAAGGATTCTTTTAAAATAAAAATTTTAAGTAAAAAATACTTACAAATGGCCCAGGTTCACCATAATCACCCGGAATACCTTTTGTTCCTGGAACACCATCAATTCCCTATTAAAAAGATATATGATTTTTAATAAATAATTTCAAAAATGAAATTTAGCTCAATTACTGGTCGACCCTGATCCCCTGAATCACCAGCATATCCTTTATCGCCTATATTTCCAGGCTGACCTTTTGGTCCTTTTATTACAATTGTTTGCACCACAGCTTTAAAATAGAAGATAGTAAAAGAGAAAGGAAGTAGTAAATTAAATCATGATGAGATATTTATTTACAAATCGGTCTTTGATAAATAAAAGCTGGGCCTGGATCACCAACATCTCCCTTTTGGCCTTTGGGTGCATCGATAGTTTCACCATAGTCTCCTTTTTCTCCTTTTGGACCCATATAACCATCTGGACCCTTGATTTGAAATTTCAAAAAGAGCTTAAATTAACATATTTGTATGATCCTTACATCCGGACCGGCATCACCTCGGGGTCCTTGTTCTCCCTCATAGCCTGGATAACCTTTTATACCCTTTATTGAAAATTTAATTAAAAATAGCTCAGTTTGTTCATAAAAATCTCACTTTTGGGCCCTCTAGGCCTGGATCACCTCGGTCTCCTTTAGATAGCCTGACGTCAGTTTGCACTGGTATTACATCACCAGGTTCACCTTTGGGACCTTTTGGACTTGGAATACCTGGTTCACCATCTCGACCTGGTTCACCAAGAGGTCCATCACCACCCAATTCACCCTTTTTTTTTATTAATTTAAAGATTGTTATAAAATTCTATAATTTATTTTTGTTGATTACTTTAAAACCGTCACATCCAGGAAGACCTTTTGCTCCCGGAGTTCCCGGCAGACCTGGTAGACCATCTCTGCCGGGCTTTCCAGGCAAGCCAAAAAGACCCACCTCGCCCTTTTCTCCTCTTTGTCCTGTGGCTCCATAATTTCCCTGCTCTCCTAGAATTCCTTTTTCGCCTGGAAAGCCACGCGGACCTAATTCACCGTGTTTACCAGCTTGACCGAACGGACCCCGAAAGCCCATTTCACCTGTTTCTCCTTTGCCTGTGCATTTACATTTTCTGTCGACTTTTTTTTGATTGCCAAATTGCTTTATAAATTTTACAAACACGATCTTTAACTTAATTCTAAATTAACTTACGGCGTTTGTGCAGCCCAAATGAATTAAAATTAACAAAATTGAAATATTGAGTATTTTCTTGTGAATTTTCATCGCGTTAACTAGTTTCTATTCCATTGAAAAAAATTTTCTATCTGATATCAAATTTTTTAAAATAATCTACAAATTTTTAGGAAAAAAAAATTTTTTTTATTTTAATTTGAGGATGAAAAATGTTGATTTAAATATGAAAAATTAAAACAGCAGACTCTCAAACTTTTATGCCATCGGACCTACTCTGGACCAGCTGCTCGTACCGACTGGTCAGTTTGAATAAAATTTTTGATTTTATTTTTTGAATAGATATATATATATATATATATTTTTTTTTGATTGTATATAGCATTAATATTAAAGGTAGCTGGTTCTAGCTTAGTTAGAGTTTACATAATCGACTTTGCATTAGCATGCTCGAACAAATCATAAACTGATATTAAAAGAAATAATTCAATTACTAATCGCAAATTATACCATAGGTCTTTGAAGATACCAATTGGAAAGGTTTGAGTTAAAGATAGAATAGATAGAGTTTTAGTTAGAAAACAAGAATAATAAGATAAATAAAGGAATTGAAACCATGAAGAAAAAGGTTTAATTTAAATAACAGAATAATAAATTGTTAGCTAAAAAATAAAAATATAAAAAAGTAAACTATAATATTCTAATGAAAGCTTCTTTGTTTGAATCTAAGATTATGAAAGAAACAAAATGAATAACCATAGCCTGAAAAATCATTAAATCATAGATAAACAATCTAGCTACATCCGATGCGCTATGGCATATAAATAAATAAAAAAAAAGTTAGTTGAGAATAATCTATTAATATTTATTAAATTTTCAAAAATAAAAGTATAATAACAGATAACTCTGGATTGTAGGAATAGCATGGCGCGAGTTTCTTTTAATTTTTAGATAAATTAAACTCTCAGAAAGTTTGCTAGGAATATAAATGCGAGATCAGTATTAGCTTTTAAGTTCTAATGCAAATTATGATCAAAAAAAGTATATTGCTCAAATACTAACAAAACATAAGACTAATAAGGTTAGCTTTTTACGGTGATTAAAAGATAAGTTTATTTTTAAGATAGAACCTTCTAAGCCATGACTTGAATTCTTATAAAATTCAAGCTCTGCTCGCTTCAGTCAGAATTTAATTTTAAAATTTGAAAAAAAGCCAAGCTTTCATCCATCGCAATAAGCTGCTGCTTAATTCATCAATTTTAAATGATAAAATAGCTATTTACTCTAGGAGAAGATAGATTGATCTAATGAAAGATAAATAGATAAATAGATAAAATGAAATTTCTTTTTTCATTAATATAACATTAAAAATTTTCCATAGCTAAACTTTAAAAGGTAGCTAAAATAATTTGATTTATTTGCCTCATAATTTAGCAATATTACTGCCGATTCTAGTTAATCTCGAGGAATTGCTTTCGTTGTGTTCATTTTTCTTCAAATTTTAAAATCAATCATTCTTTTGGAGTTTGCAATCGAGCAGTTCTCGACTACTTGGGAATTATTACAAAACTCTCTAGCTCAGATAGCTTAAAAATCAAAGAAGTTTAGAAAAAATTTTAAAATAAGTGAATAAACAGGCGTCTGTAGAGTGATATTTACAATCTTGCTCAGCTTCACATATCTCATTACATTCAGTTTTGTTTTTTCTTTAATAATATCAATTGGCCGTCGATCTTTTTTCTAAAGGATAACTTGCTTCTTTAGGTCTACCTTCCTCTAGATTAATTACACTATCTGTTTGAAATTAAAACGAGCGTTTAATTGCAAATTTTAATACAAACATAAATATTTAGGCTATATTTGGCATAGATCTATTCAGGAGCAAGAATGCTGAATAGATCAATAAACAATTGGAAAAATATCAACATAAATGAATGCAGAATCGTCAATATAAGCTAAGAATTGGGCCGAAGATTGAGTCTTATCGGACCGCAAATAAACTTATTTGATAAATTTATCAATAGTTAAGATAGCCAGCCGCTTTAGAACCCGATGCTTCTTCAATCTCCTAAATAAGAGTCTACAAAATTTGCTTCAATTATTATTATTTAAATAGAATTTTTATTTTATTTTTAAAAAAAAAATATTTCTAAGCTTATGAAAGATAAAATATTGATTCATTATGGCATAGATTTTTTGATGTGCGTTGAACTACTCAATTTAAAATAATCAATATTTGATTTTTTCTGCTTTTTTTTACGAAAGTTAACTTTTAATTTACAATTAAATTAGACTGTTTTTTTTTAGATGCTAATGCGATTGAAAAAAAATATATTAGAGGCTAGTTTTTAAAAAAAATTGAAGGCAAAAATATTTTTATAAATTGTTTTCGTTAAACAAAACGGAAATTGTGTGCAAACATGAATTTTAGTTTAAAAAGAAAATTTTCAATTTTGTGCCTTATTGGGTAGATTTTAAAAAAATATAAAAAATTAGAAAAATAATTTCAAAATTTTTATTTTCTAGTGCAACATTAATTTTGATGATAAATTTGAGTAAACCAGTTGATGCCGCGGTTACTTTAAACGATCCACTAAGACCGTACGGTCCAGGATTCAAAATTGTACCGGGTGAAAATGACGATGGGGTACCCTGTAAAGATTGTCAAATAACCGGTAAATGTTTTTGCATTGGAGAAAAAGGAAGCAGGGTAATTTTTAGAATCAATTTGGTAATTTTAAGAAATTAAATTTTGAACTAAGGGTCCACCCGGTCCATCTGGTCAACCAGGCGCGCCCGGCTTGCCAGGACACCGAGGCCAACCTGGTATTCAGGGTGAAAAGGGCGATAAAGGAATTTCTGGATTTCCAGGACTTCCTGGTTTAAAAGGAACAAAAGTAAAAAAAATTAAAAAAAATTTTAAAATTTTAATCTAAATTTAAAAAAAAATTTAAAATTTTAATCTAAATTTAAAAATAAGGGTGATATGGGACTTCCCGGTTTTCCAGGAAATCCTGGTGCTCCGGGAGCTCCAGGTCCAGAGGGATTAAATGGTCCGCCAGGAAAAGATGGATGCAACGGAACCAAAGTAAATTATTATTGCTAATTAAGAATATTTTCAATGAATGAAAATTTTCCTAAAGGGTGAATCTGGTGTTAAAGGTTTGCAAGGCTACCCTGGACGTCCAGGTCCTCCAGGCTTACCGGGTGTAAAAGGAGATAAAGGCGAAGCAGCTTATGCCGAGACTAAAGTCATTAAAGGAGACAAAGTAAATTCTTTTTAATTTTGCATCAATTTTTTGAAAATTAAATATTTAAAAAGGGTGAACTAGGTACACCTGGATACCCAGGTCAACCAGGTATGCCCGGGGATGTCGGTCAGCCAGGTCCTAAAGGAAAAGTCGGCCTCCCAGGATCAAAAGTATCTAAAAATTGACAACAAAAAAATAGATTTTTAATCAATTTTCCATCAAAGGGTCGTGATGGTCCTCTAGGTCCCAAAGGTGATAAAGGAGAATCAGGTTTATCCGTTACTGGTGCTAAAGGTGACAAAGGTGAACCCGGTCCCCCAGGAAAAGTTGAATATCCAGTGCCAACAGAATTCCGACACAATATTACAAACAAAACCCAAGAAGGATTTGCGGGGGAAAAAGGTGATAAAGGACAAATGGTAAGTTTTATCTATCTTTCTAAAATATTAGGAAAATATTAATTTCTATCATTTTAAAAAGGGGTTTAAAGGAGACAAAGGTTCAATTGGTCTACCAGGATATGATGTATGATTATATAAAAACAAAGATATAAAAATAATTCTCTATTTTATTCAAGGGAAGACAATGTTCTGAAGGTCAAAAGGGAGAAAAAGGTTTAATAGGTCCACATGGTCCAAGAGTAAGTTTAAAAAATTTTTTTTGTTGAACAGAAAAAAATTTTTTTTAAAAAAGGGTCACATTGGTCCGTCTGGTCCACCAGGCTATCCAGGTCAAAGAGGTGAGCCAGGATATTCAGGTCGTCCAGGTCGTGATGGAGAACCAGGTCAAAAGGGAGAAATAGGTAGAATAGGAGACAAAGGTGACCCAGGTTATCCAGGTGCATCTGCAATTTGTCCTGATCGAGAGGTGATTTAAAATTTACTTATAAAAGCAATTTAAAAAAAAATTCTTTTAAGGTTCAATTTTTGCCATGTAGAAAAGGAGAACGCGGTTTAGATGGAAGCCCAGGTCGTCCAGGAGAATCAGGCTATCCGGGTCTTAAGGGGGATAAAGGTGATATGGGTTTATCAGGATCAATTGGTGAACCTGGTTTACCAGGAGCAGAAGGGCGTCCAGGAGAACCTGGTCCAATAGGAGAAAAAGGAGATCGTGGTCAATATGGAGAGAAAGGAAACAAGGGAGAACAAGGATATCCAGGCCAAAGAGGAGAGACTGGTCAAAAAGGAGAATCTGGTTTAAGTATTCCAGGCCAGCGTGGCCCAGAAGGTCCACCTGGTATACCAGGATTGCGTGGTGATAAAGGGGATCGCGGTCCAAAAGGTCCACCCGGTCCACCCGTTCGATTAGAAGATGTTTACAGAAATTTGACACAAATAAAAGGACCAGTTGGAGAACCAGGTCGTCAAGGTTTACCAGGTACTTCAGGAAGAGACGGATTCCCAGGAATACCAGGCCCGAAAGGTGATCGTGGTATTTGTGGGTGTAAAGATGGTTCAAAGGGAGAAAAGGGTGATACTGGTCCGAGAGGCTATGATGGTTTACCTGGTGAAAAAGGCATGGTAGGATATCGTGGTGATCCAGGTATGAGAGGTGATGATGGTAGACCAGGACCTCCTGGCCCACAAGGTGTACCTGGTAGAGATGGAAGGCCAGGAAAAGATGGAGAAAAGGGTCAAAAAGGAGAACCAAGAGAAGTCGAAGGTATTCCTGGAATTCCAGGTGTAAAGGGAGATAGAGGCTTCACTGGTGCGAAAGGCGAACCTGGAATGAAAGGAGAGAAAGGTCAACCAGGAGAAAAAGGCATGATGGGTCTAATGGGGTTTAATGGAACAAAAGTAGGACAATATTATTTTTTATTTAGGTCTCTTGATCGTTTATTATTTAAGGGTGATACAGGAATGAGAGGTTTTGATGGCTTTCCTGGAGAAAAAGGTGATAAAGGAGATAGAGGAATACCTGGAAGAGATATGATCGGTCCAAAAGGTGTTCCGGGTATGCCAGGTCCAATTGGTAGATGTGGCGATAAAGGTGAACCTGGTGATAAAGGAAACGCAGGAATCACGAAAGAAAAGGGATCAAAAGGAGAAAAAGGTTACCCAGGACAACCTGGAATACCAGGACGTGATGGTTTACCGGGGAGAGAAGGTCCCAAAGGGGATCGCGGATTTCCAGGGCAAGATGGTCCTAAAGGTGAATTAGGTTTGCCTGGTTTGGATGGTCCACCAGGCCAGAGAGGCTTGACTGGCATGAGAGGCGAAAAAGGAAATAAGGGAATTGATGGCTTAACGGGTCCTAAGGGACAAAAAGGAAGAGATGGATTAATGGGACCGAAAGGAAAAATGGGTGACAAAGGTGAAGTAGGCTTACCTGGTCAGTCTATACCAGGGGAACCAGGTCGTTCAGGACTTCCAGGAGAAAAAGGCGATCGTGGCTTTGATGGATTTCCGGGAATAAATGGACCAAAAGGACAAATAGGCTTACCAGGTCTACCCGGTCAAAAAGGACGTGATGGTATTCCGGGTCTCCCTGGTGCACCAGGTGAAAAAGGAGAGCCTGGAAGAGCAATTGATGGTCGAAAGGGTGATATGGGCGAAAAAGGAGATAAAGGCCTAAGAGGATTTGATGGTCGAGATGGTTCAAAAGGTGAACCTGGCAATGATGGCTTCCCTGGTTTACCGGGCGAAAAAGGAGATACAGGTCTACCAGGATTAATGGGACCGAAAGGTAATGAAGGATTGCCAGGTCAACCTGGTTTGCCAGGTATACCGGGTCGTATTGGAGATAAAGGCGACAAAGGTTTCCCTGGAATCGGAACGCCAGGAATAAAGGGATCTGATGGACGACCAGGTATGCCAGGCCCTCCTGGACCAAAAGGAGATAAAGGCCTTGATGCTTTACCGTGTATTCCCGGTATTGTTGGTGATATTGGGCCTATTGGAGATCCAGGTTTACCTGGCATCAAAGGTGATAGAGGTAACCCAGGTCTTCCAGGTTTCCCAGGACCGAAAGGAGACCGTGGCTTTGTTGGCTTACCAGGCTTGCCTGGACAAACTGGCCCCAAAGGTATAAAAAATAGGAAAAATTCGCATTTTATTAATTATTAATTTTTCAAATTTTAAAGGTGAAATTGGAGATAAGGGTGATAAGGGTGAACGTGGAATGGATGCGCCGCCAGGTTTAGCAATGAAAGGAGAAAAAGGATCACAAGGTGATAGAGGTAAAGATGGATTACCAGGTTTACCGGGTGACAGGGGGCTTACTGGAATGAGAGGAGAAAAAGTAGAAGATATATAAAAATACTTGAATAAAAGTTAAGAAAAATTGATTTTTTAGGGTGAGATTGGATACCCTGGACCAAAAGGCAATCAAGGTTTTCCTGGTCAACCTGGATCCAAAGGTGAAATTGGTCCGATGGGTCCACAAGGTCCACAAGGACTACGAGGAGACAAAGGAAATGTTGGTCTACCAGGATTACCAGGTCAACCCGGACAAAAGGGAGATCGAGGTTTGGACGGATTGCCTGGAAGAGATGGAATTCCTGGAATTAAAGGAGACAGTGGTATTCATGGATTACCTGGCTTTACAGGACCAAAAGGAGAGCCTGGCGAGGCAGGTCCGCAAGGAAAACCTGGTCGTGAGGGCCATCCAGGCTTACCAGGTCAAAATGGTCCGAAAGGCGATCGTGGCTTTGACGGTCAGCCGGGCATTCCGGGAGTTCCAGGTCCAAAAGGCAGAGATGGTCCACAAGGTTTGCCAGGTGTGAAAGGAGACAGAGGTGTGTCTGGCATCCCTGGTGTTTCGGTTAAAGGCGGTAAAGGAGAAAAAGGTGATTCAGGTATTCCTGGAATGCCTGGTTTACCTGGTGCTAAAGGTGAAATGGGCTTGCCTGGTAATGATGGAGAAAAAGGAAATCAAGGACCAGCTTGTTATGCAGAAAAAGCTAAAAAAGGTGAACCAGGTCCGCAAGGATTTGTTGGTGATAAAGGAGATAGAGGTTTACCTGGATTACCTGGTAAAGATGGATTCCCAGGTCAAATTGGTGAAAAGGGATTGATGGGTCTACCTGGACCTAAGGGCTTCAAAGGCGATCCTGGAAGACCGGGTCAACCTGGTTTACCGGGTATTCCTGGTGAAAAAGGAGAAATTGGTCTTAAAGGTGATAGCGGATTCCCGGGACAACCTGGTCTACCAGGTCTTAGAGGAGATAATGGTCAAAAAGGTGAACCTGGTTTATTTGGTTTGCCAGGTGATGTCGGTGAGCCAGGACGCGATGCTGTTTGCAAATCAGTCTTAGAAGTTAGAGGAGAAAAAGGACAAAAAGGACAGCCAGGCATTCCGGGAAGAGATGGACCGGAGGGTCCAAAGGGTGATTCTGGATACCCAGGCTTACCAGGTATGATCGGAGAAAAAGGTGATATTGGTATTCCAGGTTTACCAGGCATGCCGGGCGATCCAGGTCAAAGAGGCTATCCTGGCAATGATGGTAGACCGGGAGAACCAGGTCAAAGAGGCTCAGTTGGTCCGCCAGGAAATGCTTATGCCAGAGCTGGTTTGCTAATTACCAGACACAGTCAGGACAGCATAGAACCTGAATGTCCACAAAACACAGTCAAATTATGGGATGGATACAGTTTACTCTATTTTAGTGGTAATGAAAAATCTCATGAACAAGATTTAGGCTCAGCTGGTTCATGCATGAGGCGATTTAGTGTAATGCCTTTTATTCGATGTGATATCGGAAACATTTGTAATTTTGCCCAAAATAATGATTTGTCCTATTGGTTAAGCACTAATTTACCAATTCCGAAAATGCCAATGCAAGGTCCCAATATTAAAGATTATATCAGCAAATGCACAGTTTGTGAAGCGCCTGCAAATGTTATTGCCATGCACAGTCAAAGTGAAAATATTCCAACTTGTCCGAATGGATGGAGCAGATTGTGGGATGGCTACAGTTTTGTTATGGTAGATTTAGCGAAAATTTTTTTTTTGTTTTGCAAATTTTTCTATTTAGCATCGAGGATCTGGTGCAGAGGGTGGTGGTCAATCATTGCAAAGCCCTGGTAGTTGCTTGGAAAATTTTAGAACTACTCCGTTTATAGAGTGCAGCGCAATGGGAAAATGCCAATTTACATCACAAAAGATAAGTTTTTGGCTAAGTGTGTTGGCTGATTATGATCAATTTGGTATGCCAAGAATGATTACAACCGAGGAGGCCAGTAGACGCCAAAAGATAAGCAGATGTCGAGTGTGCATGAAAAACTTGGGATCTAGAGAAGGACAGTACAATTCTTTTTCGTTTCAACGAAATTAATTTAAGAGGACATTTTCTTATTAATTGATTTTTCTCTCAGATTTCTGAAATTATTAGATCAAAAATCTACCTATAAGGCTATCAGAGAATTTTTTTTTGTTCAATAAATAGCTTTTTTTTTTAAATTGCTAAATGTTTAATTTTTTTTAATGATTTGATTGATATTCAAAGGTTTAAGCATTATATCTTCAAAAATTTGTTTAGATTAGTTCTTTTTATTTTTATTTCTTTTTTGTTTAATCTTTTTTTTTTCAATAGAAAATAAAAATATTTTTCTTTAAATTTAAATTTATATTCTAATAAAATTTCATTAAGATTTTATTTCATTTTTTTTATTATTTGGGGATGACCCCTGGCAATTTGAAATGGCCATTTTACCTACCTTTCAGCCGCGAATTGAGAGAATTTGTCAAAATTTAAAAGCTTGTGATTTTTTTTCCAAAATGTTAAAATATAAATTTTTTTTAAATTCCTTAAATTTAAATATGATTAGATTAGAATTTTTATTTTCAATAAATGTTTACCAAAATTTTTTAAGTTTAATATGTCTCAGATTATAAATTTTTTTTTCCTTGTTACTAATTATTTTCCCAATTCTTATAAATGTGATTTCAAAAAAAATTTCTAACTTTGCAAATGAATTGCGTATTTTTGTTTCACTTCTTAATTACTACCGGTAAATTTCAGAGAAAAAGCAGAATTTTTACAATGACTAAATTTAAATTTTAGATTTGTTTTCAGCATTAACACCCTTAATTTTTTTAATAACCTTTATTATTTTTTTGTTAGAGCATTTTCAGATCAAATAATTTTATCATTCTGTAAATCACTCCTAAATAAAAATTTCCAAGTTTTGTCTTAATGAAAACCCATAATTCTGAAATTTCGTCCTATTTTTACATTGAAATTCTTTTAATATTATTTTTTCTATTAGTAAAATCATCTTTTTTTTTCAATTATTGATTGTTGTAATCAAAAATATGTGTAAGAATTTTTTCTTCTAGGTTTGGTTTCGTATCATTCATTACTCCTAGAATTTTTATGTTTAAACAATACTCTTAGAATACAATTGAAAAAATTTCTTTAGAAATTCTAAATTCAATTAAATAAAAAAAAATCCAGTATTAGAAAAAATAAATTTTTTTAGAATTTTTTTTAATTGAAAACATTTTATTTAAATTATCAAATTTAAAAGTATGCGAATTTACACCCATTCGTAGCATCGCTACTATTTTCAATGTTTTTCAGTATTTTAGAATTAAAATCTTACAATCTTCCTTTGCTTTTCATTATTTACAAATTTTGACATTTTTGTATATAAATAACTTTTAAACTATAAAATTTTTTTGACCCATTTTCAAATAGATAATAAAGTTTTTGTTCAAGAAGATAATTTTTCGTTTATTTTTTTCTTATTAAGAATTTAAATTATTTGACTTTTTTTACATCACTTCACATGTTTATCTTTTTTTTCATAAATTATCTTGAATATTTTGAAAATCTGATAAATGACGAGATAGGAAAATTCCTAAGTATGAAGGTTTCAAAACCGCTCGTGCTTGCAGTCAATTGATGGTGATTTTCTGTTGGACACTGTTAGCCATCACTTAAGACTTCTACTTTGGGGGAAAATTGTGAGCTGCTTTATTCAATAGTTTTTTAATATTTTATTATTATTATTTTAAGACAGCTTCAATTTGGAACAATTTATAAAAATTTTCTAATTATTTGAAGTAAAAAAGAATAATGCTGCAATTGCATTTATAAATGTTTATCATACAATTGAATTAGCCTCCATTAGGAGAAGTAAATTTTGAAATATTTAAAAACAAAAAGTTTTTTAAGTGTAAAAAATTTAGAAAAAAAAAGATGATAAATTATTACATATAAAAAAATAAAGAAAAGAAGAAAATATAAAAAAAAGAGCTTTACTATTATTTAATTTAAAAATTTTGAAAAAAATTAATCAATTATTAATATGAATTAAATTTTTTAGATTAAAAAATTCATTTAAAAATTCATATTAATTAATAAATTATTTAATATTCTATTAGTTTTTTTATTTCTGTGATAGATTTATTTATTTTAATTATGAATCCGAATTTTTTGCCATTTATTAAAGGTAAAGAAATGCAATGTTGAGAATTGCGAAATGTCTATAAATATTTTGGTGTTGTTAAGAAACTTTGATGACTCACATAGACTACGTCATCAAGCTTTTTCGAGTTTGCATCATAAAAAGTTTATGATTCTAATTATTATAATGAATTTGCATGCAAATTTATAAATAATGTAAAATTCTACCTATTGCTTTTTTAATTTTGATAGACTAGAGATAAGATTTTTCTTTCTCTCTCTCTCTCTCTCTCACTATACAGAATTTACATGCGTTCACTTACCTAAAGGAAGAACGCATTTAAATTCTAAAATTTTAGATTTAAATTTCATATTTTTTTCAAAATAAAAATGTAATTTTGAAATTTTCAATTAAAATGGATTTTTTTATCTAAGCGCTTTTTGTTTTAGCATAATCTTCATCTTTCTCATTTAAATAACACAAATTATTTTAAATCGTTTCTTTATATAATTTGTTATAAAATTTTAAATTTTTTTCATAAGGTTTTAGGCTCATTTTCGTATATTATGAACAACGCTTTAAAACAAAAATTTCTAAACAAGATTACGAATTTTTTGCTAATTTATTATTTTTTAGAAAAAGGAGCTAGAGTTCGCTTAGCTTAAGAAAATTTTTATGAAAATTTCTATTTTTTTTTCCCTATTGAAATATTATTCATCACTCTAATGTTCCATTGATGACTGCTCATACACAAATATTTACCTTTTTAGTTTGTTTACCTGTTTGGCCAAGCTCTTGAAATTCTTAACTCTGATTCACTTTTTACTTGTATCAATTGCAAAACTTAAACTCTATCGCTTTTATAGATATTAAGATGAACACAGCGATGACATCGGCAAATCTTGCGCCAAATCTGCGGCAAAACGAGACCATAGAAGAAAAAAAAAGAAAGTTAACTCTAAAATTGAATAATATCGAAGCAAATAGCAACCCGAGCACATTTAGTATGAGTAGCAATGATTCAACAAGTGACTTTAACTCGATAAATTTGAATAATAAAAAATTCTGTCCAAACATCTTCAATGGCAACTTGGGTGTCACTCAGTCAGACGTTTCGCGCAATAAAGATCTCCTCTCCAATCTTGACATGCCAACTCCGCATCTAGAAAAACTGATAAATGACTTCAATCCGAACAATGGTGTGCTAAAGACTCCTGGACTAGAGCTGTTCACTCCTAGTATCGAGATCTCCTTTGGTCAGTTTGGACAAAAAGGCCTCACACCAGATGGTTCTAAGAACCTGTTCAATCAATCTCAATCTTTCATGCAAAGCGACCAGGAAAAGTCCGAATGCCAAACACCCAACACTACTCTAATCAATCCTCTGAACATATTTGGTGCTAATAATTCATACGTGTCCGATAATCAAACTCAAGAGGCTGATAATGCGCCCAAGTATTCGAATCTGATGCCTGTTTCGCAAAACAGTTTTCTGGTTCAACCAATGTCAACTCCGGTCTTATCATCAAATAGCAATCAAGACTCCAACAATCCAAATAAACAATACCAAAATTTGACAACTAAAAAGGACGAGCTGCAGACTGTTCCTATTCACTCGAATGGAATGCTGATCAACCAGAGAATGCCGAATGGCAAAAAAAAACAACCGGCTCCTAAGATCAAAAATTTGTCCGACATGAGTAGTCAAAGCAATCAGAGTGGCAGTTGTTCTATGAAGTCAGAGCCAGAGGTCAGCATGGTTGGTTCAATTACGGACAGACGCAACACAGACAAATCGACTAGTTCAACCGGTGACATGTTCTCGCCTATTAATTACGATAATCAAGAAGACATGAAGTTGGAGAAAAAAAGAGAGCGCAATCGGGAAGCGGCTAGAAAGTGCCGATTTAGAAAATTGCAAAAAATTGCTGAACTTGAACTAAAAGTTAAAAATTTGACTGATTTGAATAACGAGCAAAAAATTAAGAATAAAGCACTGGTGGACGAAATTAATGAGATTAAGCAAAAATTACAAAATCATCAAAAAACTCACAATTGTGACCTTAAACTGGATCTATACAACACATAATTTTTTTTTTGTTTTTTTTCAAATTATTCCATTTTTGTAAATTTTATTTAATCAAAAATTTGTTTTTAACTTTTTTTTTTCTACTAAAGTTTTAATAAATTTTTGCCAGGGAATCGGATAAGTTTTTTGGTTTGGATGTGCGACAAATGTGACAAGTTTCGAAGATTTATTATTTAGTATTAATAATTGGCGTTTAACTTCAACGAAATTTTGCTTAATGTTCATTTGAGATAAATTTTAATTTAAAAATATACTTGTAAAATGAAATAAAATAATATTTTTTTTTAAATGTAAAATTAAATAAAATAAATAATTATTAGTTTGTTATTCAAAAAAAGCTATGGCGCCTTTTTAACTCTTTAACTATTAAAAAATACCTATTTTTTTTCGATTTTATGAGTGATCAAATAACAAAATTTTATCGAATTAAAAAATTTTCCCTATTTTTCTTTAAGTTGAGAATTTCTCAATGGTCTAGTTCTAAATATCTTGATAAAGATGGAATTAATTAACTAAATTGTTTCAGACAGATTTCAAATTTTTTTTTTACTCTAAAAAAAAACATTCCATTTTTTTTTAACTTTTTATTTTATTTGATGTAATTGTTGGGAAGATTATCTTTAAAAAAAGCTTCTTACTAGCATTTCAATTTCATTTTTTAAGAGGTTTATAAATTAACAAGAAAATAGTATTTCTAGGCTTAAACTTGAAAGTCTGCAAATTTTTTTAGTTTGGAGTATCTTAAAATTTGACATATATATGTAGATAGCTTTAAATTTTTTATTTTATCTAGCTATATACCAATTACTTAGATAAAGATTAAATATGCAAATTTTTTATATTCTGTTTTTTATTAGATATTTGAATATTGAAATTTTCAAAATTAAAAACTATGTTTTTTAATTTGTAATCATAATTTTTACCTTGATTATGTAACTTTTTGACGAAATTATAAATTTATCCGAATAGACGTAAATGCTGATAGTTTATGCTAAATTCATGATATTTTTATAGTTTAAATTAGCTATTATAAACCATTTTGAAAAAGATTTTATCTTAAAAAATCATCGAACTTGAACAACATAAAATTGTATGAGAATATTTACTCTTCTTAGAATTTTTATTAGGTGTTATACAATATTAGACATAATCAGAGATATTTTTGGTGTCTATTTATTAAAAAACTTGAGAACTTAGAACTAAGCCAATTTAGAAAAACTTTGAGAAAAAACAGTCTTGGATTTGTTTAAGATTTTTAAAATTTAATTTCACTTTATCGTTTTGCATTTAGATCCAAAAATTACTTTCTTAGAGCATTTTTAATTTTTTAATTCACGAAAAATATTAATCTAAATCAGTAAAACGACCCCCGCCAAGTTTGAGTTAACGAGACTGGTCTATAAGATGATTATTTTTCGGATATTTAAAATTAAATAAAATTAAAAAAATTTTTGCATCAAAAATTTATTTAATTACAAAAACCTTAGATGCAAACACAAAAACATTGTTTATTTTATTCCAAAACAAAAAAGTAAATAAATGATAAGTTTTATTTAATAAAAATCAAAATAATACTAACAAAAAATTTTATAAAGCATTTTTTCTTAATTTTTTTGATTAATAAAATGTCAATTTTGGTATTGTTGTTCATAATTTAAAAAAAGACTTGTATTGGGTTGTACGCTCTACTCACTGAATTTACTAAACAAAACTGAGTCGATGGACCCTAAATTTTTGAATGTTTTCACTTGATTTTTAGATTGACTCTTTTAAATAATATTGTAAATTTTTTTACATTTTAATTTTATTTATTAATCTATTTAAAACTTTTGTTCAGCAGAAATATTTGATTTATATTGGGCTAAATGTGGAAAATCTCAAATTATTTAATAAATAAAAAATATGGAAAAATTTAACTCATTCTCTAAATTATTTTTTTTAATTGAATTAACCTCCGTTTTTGAGAATTAAATGTAAAAAAGTTAAAAAAGAAAAGGAAAAGGAAAAAAAAAGAATAAAAAATGTTAAATTCTATAATACTCTAGCTCAGTTAATTCTTGAAGATTTTTGTTATGTTTGATTGACATTAGCCAAAAAATTGACAGAAAATTACAGCGCTAGAGGCCTCAAATTTGTATTGAAAAACAGCTTTAACGCATATACAATCTTTCATTTATGATAAATAAAATAATTTATAGTTATTCTATTGACGCCTTGAAGTTAATTTAATAACGATTATTTAAAAAAATATCTTAGTAACGGGATCTTGCTTTTTCTAAATTTTATTTAACTTTTTTAAAACTAACATAGCTTTCAAAACGTCAATTGAAATAAAAAATAATCTACAGGGCCTTTGTTTTATGACAAATCCAGTACATCATGCTTCCATACATGATTATCTCAACCAACATAAGAAAAGAGTGACTAACTTTTAATAATTTTTTTGCTGAGTTGTTTTTTTAAGTTACACAAGGTTGCGTTCCAAAAGTTATTCAGCTGCCTGGCTAACAGAATAAAAAAATTAAGAAATAAATTTTTTTTCAAAAGATGGAGAAATAAGAAATTATCCCAATTTTCAATCATAAGTCAATCAACACAAATTAAATTTATTATAACCAATTAATTAAAAAACTTTTTTAAATTTAAATTTTAAAGGTTTTTAAATAGTAAATTTTTTTCAATTAAAAAAATAAATGCTTAAATAACTAATCGATTTATGTTTAAGCAGATTTAATTTTTAAAGAAGCTTTAGCTAATTTGGCTCATTCACTCCAAATAAAATAACCAATATGCCATGTTTAATTAAAAGTTTAGTTTTAATTTAAGAATAAGAGTGGGGTTTAATAAAATTTTAATATTCAAATCTTACATTAATGATTAAAAATACATTTGTATAAGAAAGTTTTAGACTTAAAAGTATGTTAAAGCAAAAAAAAATTGAAAATTTTTTACAAGTATTTTTTATGTTTTTTAAATTATCTTATTTATTAATTCTGTAAATAATTAAATTTTTAATTAATTAACTTTATTGCACTAAATTCATACAAAAGATATCCAAACGATATAATTTTAAAAAATAAACCTGATAAATTTATAAAGAAATATAAAAAACAAAACTTAACAAAATATTGAAGAATTATTAGGCTCGATTTAAGGGTGAAACAATTAAAAAATCATCTAGAAACGGATTAGATAAGGGCAATTTTTGATGCTCAAATGATCATATCAAGTTTTAATTATGAAATAAATGATATTTTCTTAATAGAAATAATGCAGAGATACATTCTTGTATTTACCATACTTTGTTAAATTTTAAAATCAAAATCTTCAAAAGTCTGCATAAAATTACATAAAATAGCATCATTTAGATTGCATGAGCTCTGCAATGTGCATTTTGAAAATGCAGAATTAGACTTGTTTTTTAACATTACATGTTAAATCCAAAAATGTATCTCTGCCTTATTTCTATTAAGAAAATATAATTTATTTCATAATTAAAACTTGATATGATCATTTTAAGCATCAAAAAATGATCATAATCTTCAAGTTGCCTAAAATAAGTTAGATTAAACTTTGAATAAAACATTAATTTTAAATTTGAGAAAAAAATGATCTAATTTAAATCTTAAAAATTTCTATTTTAGAGATCAAGTATTTTTAGACAGCATAAAAGTAAAATATTTTTTAGAATAATATTTTTTAAAATTGGGTGAAAACATCTAAAAACTAATCTGTATGTAGTTTTTAATAAAAGATTCTATATTTTAATTTTATTGATTTATTAAAATTATCATCTTAGCAATACAATTTATTTATTCGAAAATTCAATTTTTGTAATTAGATTAATTTATAAAAAAATTTAATTATTAAAAAAAATCAGTTTGCAATAATTTTTATCAAAATATTTATTTGAAAATAAAGTAAACTAAACGAAAAATTCTGGTGTCATTAAAATGGCTGAGGCAAAGTCGAATTCCTCATTTTTTTATCGAATTTCAAACATGAAATTCTTATCTGTTTTTTTTTTGAATAAAATGGATCATTGGAAAGATTGATTAATATCAAATTTGAAGTCTCATTTAGACAATATCAAAATTTTCTGGTTAATAGTGTTTGAGACACTTGAACATATTTTTGTCAATTTTTTGATTGATTAAGAGCTTATTAATTTAATATCAGTATCAGATTGTGATATGAATCATATGCGACAAAGATCTCCCAATTTTGAACATATTTATTTGACAGTTAATAAAATAATACTTGACTCTTAAATAAATTTGAATTTTTTTAAGACTGGCAGGTATTTTATTCTGATTTTTTTTTGGATAATAAAGCCAATAAATGTCAAGTTTTATTTTCTTAGAATATTAATCACTTCTTGACTTGGCATAATGACTCTAATTCTGATAAAATCTGACTTACTTGAAGAGTAAATATGTTTTGGCATCGTTTGATTGATCTCCTTTGTAAAACACCAACGAAACCCATAGTCGCACAATGTTCTGTTTTAACTAGAAAAACATACACACAATTTATATACTTAGTCAAACTGTCAATCAGTCAAATCGATTTAAGTCAATCAATCAACTTTATTTTATATAAGAAAAAAATTCAAAATGTATGAATATATTCATATATTGAACAAAACTTAGAGTAAATGGTATTAAAAAAAGGCGAACATAAATTTCAACGATCCTTAAATATCAAAAATCTAATTGCATAGACTCAGAAATTATTTTTTCTTAATGAAGTAGGTGCTTGTTTGTAGATAAAAAGTAAATAAAAATATCTAAAAAATCTCTAAAATCAATTATAAGTAAAAAAGAAAATCAAAATTAAAAAAGTGACGATTTTTTTTATTTTTTTAAAAAGTGATTTATTCAATCATTTGGGTGGAAGTAAATTTTTTAAATTTAAAACTAATTAGACATATAAGTTAATTTTTTTTGTTTTGATTTTAATATTGATTCAAGTTTCAAGTCACAAGCAAAAAATTTTCCACTATTAGATACTAAGATACATTTAGTTAAAAAAGCATTAAACTTAAAAGCAAAAAAAATTGGTTGATTTTTTTTCGTAGCTTTCCACTTTTCCATTATTATTATTATTTTGTTCTTCTTATTGTATTATATTATTAGGAAAATGAAAACTACTATTAAAATTCTGTAAATATCAGATCAATTAGCACAAATTAACAAATAATAAAATTAACTTTATATCAAATAATTAATAATAATTTAATACACTTTTTTGCTACTAAAAGCAAGGAAAAGAATACCAATGTTATTATTAATTGATTTTTTTATGTAATAAGTTTAGAAAAATGGAGCTGTGAAGTTCGATTCAATTCGGTTCCTTGCTAATAACTTTTGAATGGAATGAAATATATTCGTTCTGAAAATGTTAGAACCTGTAACAAGTTTGTTAAACTTCAAGATAGAGTCTGCAAAATGGCGTACAAACTTTGGCATTTTGCACTCCATTAAGAATGATTTAAAAAGGTGAGCTAATACTTTGCACAGTTATTACAGATTCTATCTCGAGGTTTAAAAAAATTGTCACAGGTTTTAAAATTTTTCAGAACCAGTATATTTCGTTTCATTCAAAAGTTATCACCAAAGATTCGAAATGAAACGAACTTAACAACTCCTGAAAAACTAAAGATACACCATAAAATATTAGAAAATTTAAAATGAACTAATTTTTCACCTTTTCTTAACAAAATTTATCAGTAAAACAATACATAATAATTTTTTTTTTTTAAATTTTGTAAGTATTTAAACAAAAAACACTTTGGGTTTCAATTATAATTTAATTAGTATTTAATTTTTCAAAAATAGTCTTTCAATGTTTTCTATAAAATCGATAAGAATTTTATTTAAATAATTTTAATTTTCAATATTTTTCAAATTTTAAATGCTTAAATACTAAATATTTTTAAAATAAGGGGTAATTAAATTATTCTTGGAGTCAATATCAATTAAATAAAATAATATTAAAACAATTCATCATTGGTTGAGTACTTTAATTTTAATTAATTTGGCTCTGAAATGTTAACAACATGTGTTTAAGAAATTGGTTGTATAAACTAACTATATTTTGAAATTAGTCGTGATCTCTCTTTTAAATGAATTTCTCAAACACATCTCTTTAAAATAAATATCTCAATTACGCTAGTATAAATAAAT
Organism: Brachionus manjavacas; assembly: GCA_019054805.1. NCBI lineage: Eukaryota > Metazoa > Rotifera > Eurotatoria > Ploima > Brachionidae > Brachionus > Brachionus manjavacas. Next base: position 4,960,159 of record JAHQIY010000003.1, on the reverse strand, counting down.
TTTAATTAGAATTGATGTGACAGGAATATCAGTTTTAATTAGGATCGACGATTTTGAAAATTTGATTAAAAGTTCCACAAGTGCTTGACAGTAACCAAAGGATGGTGTTGGTTTTAATGAATCATAAGAGTTTGTTATTATTAAAGATTGTAAACAAGCCAACAATACATGTCCAAGTTCAATAATTTAAAAACGATTTTTAATGAAGTAGATATGGTTAATTTTTAATAAAATTTGATACCGAATAATTTCCTTTGTCTGAATGAAATATAAAAATTTTTATAGGATTTTTTTGGGTGAAAACTTTTTTAAGCACGGAAAAATTTTTCAGTAAGAATTGAAAAAATGAATATCATCATCTCATAAAAATTAAAGAACTATTTATTTATTCAAAACACCTCTTGGGTGATGAAAGTAAGAATAAGTTTTAAAATTCACTAATAGAATATTTAAGCTCTATTATACTATCAAGAATCTGTTCTATTTAACATTTAAATAAGCCTAAATTTAAAACTTTACCTGGAAATAATAAAGTTATTTTTAAAATTTTAGCTTATTCCTGTGCTTTAAAATTAAAATTCATTAAAATTAAAATTTTTCCACTATTCAGATACTTTCATAATCGTATTTTTTTTTAAATAAATAAATTATCGAATTTAAACATGTTAAAAAAGAAATTGATAAATTCAAATCAATTACTTCCTAGGTTAAAGATGTGGAATTTTCTTCCCCTACAAAATGGTTTAGTAAACATTAAATTTTATTCCAAATGTTTTAAAATGTACAAAAAAGACCTCAGAGTTTATTAAGTTTCAAAAACCTGATTTTCAAATTTTAAAAAAGAGGATGGTGGCATTTTATCGTTTTAATGATGAAATTACGCATTTAAAATATAAGCCACAGCCAGGTATAAATTTACAAATAAAAATAAATTTAAATTAAGATATTTTAATTTTGGCTTTTTTTGTAATTAGAAAGAATGTCGAAAGTAGATCATTGGAAATATTTCTCAGATAACCCCACTTAAATGATTTCTAAAATAAATTTTTTATAGACATATAACTTTACTTTTTATTTTGTTTATAATTATTTAGTACTTTTTTTCAATAATTTTTTATTATTATTATTTTATACGATGTGCTGAATAAATCAGCAATTTAAATAATTTAATCTTGGATTTTTATTTTTTTTTAAGTCGCCCTTTAGGTGCAGTTTATAAATTATAAATAAATAAATAATAATTATTACAAATAAAATAATATTTTGAGGAGGACCGTTTAGTTCGAAATTGTCTTCTTTTAGTTCCATGTTGAGTAGTTTTGATATTTAACTAAAAGTGAACAAAAACTTGATCTCTTACCAGACAAACAAAAAATATACTCTTTTCACCATTAGAATTTTTTCACACAAATAAAATTTTTATAGCTTTTTTTTCAATAACATAAAGACGGAATAAAATAAATTAAAATGTTGAAAAAAATAGAGGTAACCCAAAATATTTCCGGTGTTAGGGGTCTTAAGACACTTAAGCTTTAGTAAAGTTGTATCTATTCTGACACCCTTATTATTAGTCATATATTCTGAAAGAGTACAAAAATTTACGTCACAGTCTCAAATCTTTTTGTAGCAAACAATTATTGTTCGACTGAAATTGACTTTTTTGTATCTTGTTCAAGGATTACAATCCAAATAAAACTTTACTTTACTTTATTACCCCACATCTCCAAATAAAATACATTGGAAAGAACTGTTAAACTTTTTGTAAAATAATTTTATTCATGTGATCGGTTTTCAAAAAAATGATTTTCAGTTAAAAATAAGAGTAGATTCGTAATCAGAAGAAAATTTACGACAAATTTTAGTTTTTTTATTTTATTTTATTTTATATTAGAGAGTATTTTAAGTTTTTTTTTGAATTTGATTCAAATTTTCGACAAAAAAAAAGAAACTAATGAATTTAATTTTACAATTACTTTCTGGGTTAAAGATGTAGAGTTTTCTTCCTCTACAATATGGTATAATAAACATTGTATTTTATTCAAAATGTGATAAACTAATTGAAATTAAAAACTAAAATATCATAATTGATCGTTTATACTCTTTTTACTATTTACATATTCTGAAGCTAGATAAATTTTTTTACCAGGAAAATTCATTAGATTGAATTTTGAAAAAAAAAACACTTTTTTCTAATTTTTTAATTCAATAAGTTTCAATTAATTGTAATTAATCTTTAAATGAAAATTTTAAATCAAAAAGTTTTTAGTATATTAAAAGTGACATCAATAGGTGTTTTTAAATTTTTTGATGAGAAAAATTTCTCAGAAGACATACTTCTTTACTAAACTCCACAAGCCTTTGGTTCCGGAAATTTTTGGCTCTCCTAGGTTGCATGGATTACTAATTAGAAGTCAAAAATCGAAATTTAAAAAGAAAATTCAAAATTAAAAGAGCTTTCATTTAACTTCTATCAGTTGATGCAACAACAAAATAATTTTAGCCATTGTATATGATTTAGCTTAAGAAATGGAGACATAGACAAAATAGTTTATTTTAAAATGCCTATTGAAATACAAAAGTCAAAGGGGTTCAAGATATCTTTGTTTAAATGAAGCGGAAAAAATGCTCTGTGCACTTTGACAAGCTATTTATGCATAACTCAATATTCAAAAAGATCTGATTTAAAACGAATAATTACAAGCATGTAGGAAAGCATCTCCAGTGACAGGTTAATTTGATATTGAAGAGCCACTCGAACATCAAAAATGCTTGATTAATTACACCCTTAAGAATCCAAACAAAATCTCGAACAAAATTTCGCTGGCTATTTGATTTCATTCTAAATAAATTAGTTAATTAAATATTGAATTTCATAGATTCTGATTGAAATAAGAAAAATGGGAAAAAAAGTCGAATAAAAGACACGCTAGATTAGGCCAGAGGCGTCTACTTGTCAATGTATCAAATTTAATCAAGATCAGACTATTTTTTTTGCTCAAAATTGCCGTATATCGCTTATCGACAAATTTATCTCATTTTTCAATCTTGGAGCAAAATTGTTGCATTTTTTCCAGATAAGTCAGGCCTCTTAGAGCTCAAAATTTCTTACATAAATGAAAATGTGATTGATTAATCGACTGATTGATTTGGTTTTTTTCCGAGATGATTGATTGATAGATTATTTTAATGACTAAGTGATTGATGGGATCGATACGTATAATCCTTGTTATCAAGATTATTTTGTTGGCCTATTACTTTTGACAAATAGAGATTTGTTGATGTTAGGCAAAGACTTAGACACTCGCACAATCAACAATAAATCAGCTAGCTCATGCAAATGCAACATTTGTTTAGTTGAAACAAAATTTTCGATGCTTTGAGACAGATAATAAATCAACCAGGCCTTTGTAGCATATAATTTGGTTAAATGGATAAAATTGCCAGATAATTTGATTAATGTTAAATCATAAATTTGACTCGGAATAATAAAGAGTTGTTAATAGTAGGCCTCGATGCTAGAATATTTGATTTCGATTGATTGCCGGTGCCAATTACAACTACCTAGTTATCTTTGGGTTATAAATTTTTAACGAGTTTGGAGTTGGCGTTTATGGTTCTATAAATTATTCTATGAAGATTTGTTCTAATTTTTTCTTTTTATTGGAAATTCTATCTAATAAATATTTTAGAATAGTAATGTGATTTATTGTATCAATAATTTCTAGCTGCCATAAAACAAAACACGTATTTAAATAGTTTTTTTTCGAGTATTCGATTCATTTAAATTTTTTCAGCGCCAGAAACAAAATCATAAAGCTGACGAAACACTCAATTTGATGGTCAACAGGAAACTTGGCCATTTTTTAATCAATTTCTTATTCCTTCTTATTTTTATCTATTTTACTTTGATTGTATTTTTTATTATGGCACACCGGTGTACCATTGGGACTTATTGAATTAGCAGTGCCAATTTTTGCAAATTTTTATTTCAATAATTATTTTTATTTTTTAATTTTCCCATTAATTCATTTCCAAGTATGATAAGCAAAATAGCTAATAAAGTCGTAAAGTTTTACCTTGTAGAAGATGAACCTTAATCCAAAGTTTCTTTTGTTCCATGTTTCATTGGAACAGTGAATTTTGAAGCAAAATATTTTCTATGACCGAATCCCAGCTTATTTCAATTATTGAAGATTATTTTAAAAAAATAAAGGTTTAACATTTTCGAACGAAATTTCGTAACCAAAAGCATAAAATTAATATATTTTTATATTTGAAGAATAGATGAAATATTGTAAGAAATAGTATTAAATAAATAGTTTTTTTGACTTTTTCTCTGACACGATGAAACTTTATTTCTCGATTTTAATGCTAAAATATTTAAAAATTATCAATAATTTTTTAATTTTTTTTGCTCCAATTTTGACCGCCGCTGTTTCATTTTATCTACTATATGATTAAGTAGCGGATTTAGTTCGTTCTTCTATTTTTAAAATTAGTAATTTCAACCATTTTGAAATTATTAAAATCAAATCATATCGTAATTTTATTATTTTTTATCTATTTTGTTTAAAAATAGATCATAGAACATCATAGAATTTTTTAACAGAAAAAAAAGTCCAAATGGTCGCTCGGAACATGTCTTGGTAAAATTCAAACTTTTTTTATTTAATAATAAGATTATTTTACTCCCCTAATTGAATTTAAATAAATTTAAATTTTTTAATTTATTTATTTAATGCAAATAATGTTTTTTGTAACGCTATTTTTAATAAAAACTCGTCTAAATTAGAAGAGGGTGCAGACAGTAAAGATTAAAATTTAAGCAGAATGTGAGGGTCTTCTTATTAATTTAGTCTTTACTTTAATTAAGGGTTTAGTTTTATTAAAATTAGCAGTAGGAAAATTTTGAGCCTTTAATTAAACACATTTTGGATTATGATTAAAAAACTTAATAAAAAAAAATATTTTAATTATTTTTTATTATTATAATAAATAAAATAATATTTTGAGGAGGACCGTTTAGTTTGAAATTGTCTCCTTTTAGTTCCATGTTGAGTAGTTTTGATAATTAACTAAAAGTGAACAAAAACTTGATCTCTTACCAGACAAACAAAAAATGTAATCTTTTCACCATTAGAATTTTTTCACACAAATAAAATTTTTATAGCTTTTTTTTCAATAACATAAAGGGGGAATAAATTAAAATGTTGAAAAAAATATGGGCAGTTAGGAAAATTATGGGCCTTTAATTAAACACATCTTGTATAATGATTAAAAAACTGATTGATTTATCTCCTTAATCATAAGTGCTTCAATGAAGGCTTTTTTTTAAATTAAAACTTTAAAATTTTTTAAATGTCTTTGGAATTGAAAGCTTTACTAAATTATTTTGTTAGTCAAAAATGTAATTATATCAAAAAGAGGAACTCTTAAAAAGCTCGATTAATTTTCAAACGATTAAGTGTTCGTCGTCGTATCAAATTTGCCTTTAATCAACCCAATTTTTTTTAATTTCAATTGTCATAAAAGAAAAGTTGACAATGTTTAATGCAAGCTAAATGGCTATTTTTAGAATTAGTCTACATTTTTGAGCCATTGATTAATATCTTTTTTGATTTTTTTTTAATATTTTCAATAAAAAAATTATCAAAGGATTAAATTTTATTAAAACAGATGTTAATTTTAGACAATTTTTACTATTACATTTTACTGAATATCTGCTGTAAGTTTCTTAAATTTAAATTAAAACACAAAATTAGCTTAATCCAAGTAAAATAAGATAAATGAATTAAAAATAGAAAAAGAAATTAAAAATTTTTTGTCGTTGTTGATGAACTCTATTTTAGTCATGAGATTTTTAATTAAATTTCTTTGCCAATCTATCAAAGTGACATTTTGAACGAAAAAACATCAATCAAGTGTTAATAGCGGTGGATTTATTTTTTAAAATATCAAAATCTTAATAGCCCACTTAAGCATGGCTGACTGAAGATAAAATATTGGCTTTAATCAAACACCATGGTCCCATCAAGTTAAATAATCTGAAATGCGAATCATTTGCTTTGACTAAACTTATTTTGCCAAAGTCGAATGTCTCGCCTTTTGCGAGAATTAAAATTAAGCTGAAAGTTTTACATTAAGCACACATCCAATGTGTCTATTGTGCCAGAGTTATTTGGGCCCAATTAGACTAAGTGCATGAGCGACATTGATTAATGATACAGCGATGTGCTCAGACAAGATTCTTAAATGATGTATTGATAAGAAGCGTGTGTGCCTTGGAAAGAATAGCCAAAAAATTTTACGAAAAATTTCAACTAAAATGATGAAAAGAACTGAAGTAAAAATTGAATGCATGTTGAAATTGATAGATAGATATATAGATAGATATATAGATAGATATATAGTAAGATAATTTAGCCCATTCATTAATCATCGTCGTAAAATCAATTTAAAATAAAAGATTTTAAGTGGAATTTTTTTCTCATTGCTTTGAAATCTTGTCTAAAATCAATCAGCATTGTAATTTTCAATATCAAGCTCATTAATTACTTAACTATATCCACAAAAAAGCAAGCAAACTACTAGGCTCTGGTGCATACTGCAGATCAATCGAAATTCTATCTTATCTTGTGAGAAATAAACTTCAAATGCTTAAATTATCGACGATAATTCAAATTTCAATAGCTCTTAAAAATTTAATTAAATAACTTTGTTTTTCGTGAGCTTTTCGACAGCTCAACTACTGATAAATTTAGAATTAGACAGATGGTTAATGATACTTTTACAGAATTAGTTTGTTTGATTAGCTTCGGTTTGTTCTAAAATTTGCCTTATTAATGCTCACAATTTTATCTGTTTGTTTTTGAAAAGCAAGGTCGAACCGATACTACCTTAATATATCTTCATTTTTTTATTTTATTTTATTTCTTTTAGATATCAGTTGAAGAGTCTTGTTCAGTGGTCTTTTCTAAAGACAAACAGGACAAAAAAGGAGTTTGAGCCAAAGGTTAATGGAATTAGAATCATAATACAAAAATTAACTTATTTTTTTGGTAGCTAAATTAGATTTTAGTTCAATGAAAGATGAAATTAGGGAACTTGGTAATTAGGAGCAAAATTTAATCACGATTTTGTCTTTAAAAAATCTGGTCTAAATAGTAAACTTTAGGAAAATTTTTTATTTATTTTGTATTATTAAATAGATAATTTTGGCCTTCTCTTGGGTTTGTCTGAATGGCTTAAGTCATCGTTTAAAGTCTTCACTTAAAATGAAAATTTTTTTAAAAAAAATTCATAAAAAAATCTAAAAAAAAGTTACAATATTAAGTTTTAAATCTAAAGTTGAATTTTTTATGTTATTCTTTCTCTTGTCTAAACTAACTCTCAAAAACTAATATTAAAAGAAAAAAAGTTATTCAAATTTCTCCAATTCCAAATTTAACAATTCCTAAAATTTTGAAAATAATAATTATAATAATAATAAAAGCTACGACAAGTTAGCTTGCGGAGGCTGTACAAGAAAAATTAAAGCAATAGAGGAACTTGTAAGTTTTTAGAGTCAATTTTTTAAATTTTTTTCTACTTTTAAATCTAAATGGAACAAATTATGATTCCAATCGTTCCATTATTCCATTTAGCTCATTTTACCTTGAGCTTTCAATTCTGTATAAATTTGGTTTTAATTCATTTTTTTAATCCAAAATAAAGCTAATGTACGATAAAGATATACAAATAAGCGAATGTAACAAATTGATTCAATCTTGTTTTGATCTCAAAAATATACAATTTATTTTTAGATTTATTTAATATTTTCAAAAAAGGTTTAAAAAAATTATGGTTCAGACAGACATTAAAAAGAAAAACTTTTTGACCATTCATTTACCATAAATTGGTTTGAGGATTTTTTCTTTTGTCGGTCCTAATGACGCATATAATTTAAGATAAGAGTTTTTTTGAGCCAATATAAAATAAAATTGTTAAAGAGTTTGTTGCCAAGTCGAATTTTTTCTTTTGTTTATCTCAAAAATCTAATTAAAATCTTAATTTAAAACTCTAAACTTTAAAATTGGCTAATTAGAAGCGACATCAGTTGGGCTCACTTGTTTTTCCGATTAAAATATTTCTAAAAATTTCGAGTTAGAATTGAGGATACATTTTATTGAACAATCAATTGCCAATAATTACCATGAATGAAATTATAGACACGTTCTCTTTTGGCAAAATTTTAAGCATTCAATAATATTCCATTGTTTGTAATTGGCATTTTTATTTGCCAAATAAATATCAAATTAAATGAAATTGACTCTTATATTTTAAAATAGCTTTCAAAAGATGTATATTCATGATAAAAATTTAAACATAAAGTCTTGTCTAATTAACCATCAAACAAATATCGAATCGGAAGTACCCAAAACCAAAAATATAATTCAATCAAGGTGTATAAATACAGGTTTTTGTTTTTGTCGATATCAGAAAAAAAATTCAAAAATTTTCGCATCTGATTAAGCTGTCAACTTAGATATCCACATATTTAGCAATTAAAGTGAAAATTGTGAAAAATTTCAACCATTGCAATAGAATTGGCTGTTTAAGTTTGCCAAATGGCTTTGGTACATTTTAAATGTTTCATAATCAAATTAGTGAGAGTAATACCAAGGCTCATTCCTAATTGTTGATTGAATTGAAATAATTAATACGAAATTTGACAATTTATAAAATTTTCAAAATACTTATTTTAATGACATTTTAATAATTTAGATAAAATAAAGAAGAGATCTGAATAAAACAAAATGGCTTTTTAAATGTCATCCACACAAGCAATAAATTAGAAGCACTCTGACTGCAGTTGAACGCCACTTTGTCATTTATAAAACCGAATTAAACTAAAAATGTCAAACGATCAAGAAAATTTTCTAGCATACCAAACAAATCCAGTCTTCAGCATGCAAAACGCTGACGACTTTTACAAAATGATGAATTTTTTCAAATACTTCCTAAATGGTGCCAATGAGCCCAAACACGACTTTCTAAATTTATTTTTATACCAGTGTCAGTATCAACTACAAAACCAGTTGCATGAAAAGGCGATCGAAAAGCATCAGCCGAACTTTGGGCTGCAGGAGCCAAGTGCCAGCGCACAGCAAACCGACCAGGCTAGTTTGTCTAGGGATTCGATGGAAAAAATCCTTTCCTCTAATGAAAACAAGCCAGCTGTGAAGCCACAATCAAAAAGTGAGTGCACAGGTAGCGAAGGTTTTAAGCAACAATTAAAGCAGGCTAACTTTAAGCGTTCGGTGGCCGGTGGCAATGAAGCGATGCTCACGCACAAAATGGTGCGTGGTCAAGAAGAATGGGTCAATAATTCAAGGAACAATAATTTTATTTCACAAATTTTAAAATGTCTCGAGTGCTCGGCTTCCTTCGACACTCTTGACGACCTAAGTCTCCACATGCTGAAATTCAACCATTTTTCCAGGTTTCATCCAAATCAGACATTACAGCGACCTCTTTCGCCTAAACCAAAGGCCAAACCAGCATTTGCGCATGGAAAATTACAGAAAAACGCCCCTGTAAGTCCTGGTAGTGTCGACTTGACTAGGTCAAAAAATTCTGTGTCACCTCGTGCTTCTGCAGATGCCAAAATTTTTTCTTGTAAAATTTGTAAAAAAAATCTCCACGAACAGTCCTCTCTGCCACCGCTAATCGAACTTATTCAACATTTAAAAAATAATCATCAAATTGATTTTATTTGCACTAATTGTGGTGAGTTTTTCTACTCTGAAAAAGACTTGAATGAACATTTAGTCGAGTTTCATCAGTTTGGAAGTGTGCCTCAAAAAAAAAATAAAGTAGACCATGAAAAAAAAGATACAAAAACAATGTCGTGCTCATCGCCTTCACTTGATTCCAAAGAAAAGCTCAATCATCCGCTTTTGGCTCTTCAAATGTTTGTAAACGGAGCTTCGGAACTAGATGACTCAATTGCGTGCAAAATAAAAAATCAAAATCAGAAAAATGACAGTCTGCCTCAGAAATCAGTGATTAAACAGAATTTAGACTTGGCGTCTAAATTGCCGGCCAAAAAACGACCATACATCAAAGCTGAAGAAAACCACGAAGAAAATGAAATTGCCAAGTCAAAACGACCAAAGATTGACGAAGATTTACGCGAATTGCGCAATGACAGACATTCTAATTTGACTCAGACCAATAACTCTTATCAGCCATTGAACCTTTTGCAAAATATGCGCATGAATATTGACAATTATTTTACTCATTAGTTTAAATTTAAATTATTATTGTGTAAATTTTATTTATTTTATAAAAGCCGAGATTTTTTTTGCTGTCAATAAAATTATTTAAGATAAATTATTTTTCAAATTTTTAATTTTTAATAGAATAGCAAAGGATTTCTAACACAAATAAAAATTTTTTTGCAAAACTTAAATATGTTGGTTTGACCAATGGAGGGTTTGGTAATATTGATGAAAAATTCAATAATTAATCTTAATAAATTTTGTTTATGATTTTTAGGGAATTATTAAAAGGAAATTTAAAAATTTAGTTTGGAAAAAACTAAATTGTGAAATAAATTGGTGTATTTTTTTGTCTTTTAATAAAATTTTTCGTACAATTTTGAAAAATAATGAAAAAAGTGTGATGTTTAAAATTTATTCAAAAAAAATTGGAGCTACTTTTGCAAAAGAGTTCAGTGCACTGAAAAATGGAGTTGTTGTCGACTGATTTTTTTTTCTATTTTATCATGTAATTTTCCATGAGGTTTTCATTTTTAAGGATCTTAGAATTTTGATGGTTAAAGAATTTATTAATTGTTTATAAAAAAATTAAAATCAAAAAGGCATTGTGAATTTTGAAACTAAAAACGAAAACAAAAATTTTAAAATGAAATAACTTTTCTACTATGAGTCTAGAAATTGTTCTGTAAAATTTATCAGCTGATACAAACTTTTTATCAGCCAAACTAAGTCTCTGCAAAAATTCTGCAATTTAATTTTAATGATTTTCCAATACATTTAATGTTTTGCAGACTTAAAGAGTTTTTGCAGAGACCCAATTTGAGTGGTACAAAGTTTATATCAGCTGATACATTTTACAGAACAATTTCTAGGCTCATAGTAGAAAAGTAATTTCATTTTAAAATTTTTGTGTTTGTTTTTTGTTCCAAAATTCACAATTCTACCAAAAATAATTATTGAAAAGAAATAGCTTTCAATAAAATAAGCATGCCTTTATTATAGTTTTTAATCATTTAGATATTTGATGACCCTGCACCCTTTTTAATAAAGGAAGAGGGAAAACAATTATGCTGAGTGATTCTATTGCAGCTCACCCTAATGAACCTCATAATACATTAAATGATGAATTGAATTCTTGGGATTTTATTTTAATATAAAGATAATTGAATTTTATTGAGACTAATGGTGTTTTTCAAAAAAAAATTGACGGGAACGCAGCGATCAAACTTTTTTTAGAAGTCTTGAGCTTTTTTTAGATTCAAGCGAGGAATTTATAAAAAAAAAAAGAAATGAAATTAAACTTTGAAGAAGATTTTGGAAGATAGTCTTAGCATATTAAAATAAAAAACGTATAAAAGTTTTTACAGAATTTTTTGGAAAAAAAGTAGAATCAAATTTTATTGAATACTGAAGAATCTTAAATTAAATTTAAAAAAATAGCTAATATTTAAATAATATTGACTTTTTTGAATGATGAATAAATTAAAATTAATTTTTTAAAAAAATGCATAAATTGCAAATAATTTTAAAATTGAAAAATCACGACTTATTTTTGATTATTCATTTTCTATTTTTTTCAATAAATACTAATGAGATTGAGGTGGCGATAAATGATTTTGTAAAACAATGAATTTGATACAAACTGAACATTTATAAATAATTTCGTAATATTGTCTTTACCTGAAAAAGGCTTAAAGTTTAATATCATAAATTTTTGTATTACAAAAACGGAATAATTGTTAAATGGAATAAGATAAAGAGTTGAAAATGAAAACCTCATACAAAAATACATAATAATATTGAAAAAAATTTGTCGACAACAGATCCATTTTTCAGTGCATTTAATCTTACATTGAAATTAAACAAAGGATATAGAGTCTATGCAGAAACTAATGAGTAACTCATTATTGATTTTTTTGCTACATCGTTTTTTTTTAAATTTAAAATTAATTTTTTTCGTACAGCATGACCAAGTTTAAAAACTTTATTGATTTATTAACAGATTTACCAAATATCGATTTTAAAATGTAATATTGATAAAATTAGTAAGAACATTTTTAATAATAATTAAATTTATCTTTTAATTTTCTAATTTTTTTACGATCATTATCAAGTTGAGTTGATTAAGCGTTAACTTCTGGCTCCAAAGTTCTCAAATGCTCTAAAGTTCTCTGCAGCACCTTTGCGAAGAGTTGCATACACCAAAAATTAAATCTAAAATTTTAGTGCATGTATAAGTGACCATCGACCTCATGTTAAAACCTACTAATCTTAAAGTCACGCACTTTTATCCGAATTCTGGATATTCACCGCGTTAAAAACCAAAGATCCTACATTAGTGCTTCATTTAAGATTAAATTTGGATTTAAAAATTACTTTGTCAAAAAACAAATTTTTTGGTTTTTAGTGCAAAATCAAAAATCAAAAATAAATTAATTAAAAATTATTCTTTATTTACAAAATTTAAATTCTTTGATGCAGCCTCCAAAATTGAGTTTTCAAAAAAAGGGACCAGTTTTTTTAATTTTTCTATCGCTGATTAAAATAACCCCATTGGAATGGAAATTATGGGTTATTTTTTAAAAAAATAATAATTTAGATTAAAAAATGGACTAAAATAAATTAATTTCTAAAATTTCTAAAATTAAAAATGTTTAAAGTTTTTTTCTTCTTTGCTTCAATGTCATTTTAATCAGAGAGGAATTTTTTTTTTTTAATTTCTTTGAAACACTTTTGATGAAAATTTAATATTGTATGAAAAATTGTATTTATATTGAATTTATATTATTATTCAAAATTGTATGAAAATTTAAAAGACGAAAAAATTCGCCAATATTTAAAAAATATTTCAAATGCTAAATTTTTACATATAAAATTTATTTTTCAAACTATGCCGGAATTGGAATTTCTAAACAAAAATGATAAAAACTTAATAACTCTTTCCCTAAGTGTCCAAATTTGGTCGTGTAAAAATTTTTCAACCGATAATTTAATGTATCACCTAAACTCTGCAAATACTCTACAAAGTAAAATCTATTATCTTTGGTATTGGTTAATCGTCTGTAGAGCTTGAAGTAGCCATAATATTCTGATCCAATTTTTTTTGAATGTTATCCAATATATTTTAATTATTAATTATCCAATATTGCTCAAAGGTGGAACTAGAACGTCCTTAAAATTCAAAAACATCAAAGAGGCTTTTTTCGGACTAAGTGGTACAGATGAACTACATTTGGATAAATGTTTAATAACTGTCATGAATTCAGTTAGGATATTCTACTTTCTTGGAGAACTTAAGTTGCAGTGGGTGGCTTTTCTATTTTAACAGGCAGTAGTGTATTAGTTCTTCTTGGTGGTCGAATTCTTCCTCAAACTCTTTCTTGTAGAAATTTTATGCTGAATCAAGGTCTTCGTTTCTTTGTGCTCAGCTTTTGAACACCTTGTTTGAAAAAATTTTAATCCGTATTAGAAAAAAATTTAAATTTATTTGTCTATAAAATTTCAAGCGAGACAATAATAAAGGCAAGTTTTTTTTTTTTGAAAGCTACTTCTTTTCACTAATTATTTTGATTATTTTGATGGATTGATTTAAATTTTTTTTAAACAATTATTAAAATTCTTTAATCATCAAAATTCTAAAATATCCTAACTAGTACCAACAAATTGCATTTTTTAGCAAAAAAACAAAAAGCTTTAAAAAGCTAGAATTTTTAAAGCCAGTGTTGGTGACATTTCGAATGCAATCAGCACTTGGATTTATGTGGATCTCTACCGTAACTACTTGACGGGTTGTACAGAGACCTGATAAAAATTAAGCAGGTGGTCGCAATAGTGGTCCAGAACCTGTTTCAAAAAAACTGAATTTTTTTTTTGAATGAATTATTTATTTATTTGTATATCTGTACCGAGCTAGAGCTCCTTCAGATTAAAAAAAAAAAAAAAAAAAAAAAAAAAAAAAATAAATAAAAAATTAAAATAAAGTTAAATAAAATAAAATAAAAATAAAAAGTAAGAAAAAAATAAAGTTAAAATAATATAACTTAAAAAGTAGATAAATATTAAAATTAAAATTAGATAAATTTTGATAGAGAGTAACAGAATACATATTTTAATTATTTGATGATTCAGGAAAAAAAGAAGAAATAGTAAGGTAGCAATTACACAATGGAGTTGGGTACTCGATGTATCTTGATTATATGAATATATTTTATTATGAATTTAAATGAATAAAAAAATGCTCTTCCTGGAAATTATTTTTAATTAAAATATTTAATAAAAATTAAAAGGCTCAATTTTGAGCCGGCGAGGTTAAACCAGTCACTTGACCGACATTTTCCGATTGATTTTGGGAAGAATATCTCTAAGAATTTTCTTTCGTGATACCAAACCAATTGAAGCTAAATTTTAACAAAAAATAAAAATTCTGTTTTCTTGAAGATTTGGTACCATTTGTTTACCAGATAATTAATATACTTTCTCAAACAATCATCATCATCATCATCTTATTGATTAGAAATAAAATCTGCTCAAACAACGTTAAACGCCACCTCCGAAAAAAAATTTTGTATTAAAAATTAATTTCTAAAGAACTAAAGTTTTTAATATTGAGTTTTTTTTATTAAAATTTATTATTTCAATCTAAATTTTCTTTCGAATTTGATTATAAATTAACATTTAAAACCAAAACCTAAGTTAAGAATATTTATTATTTTTTATATTGAGCTGAGCGATATTTTTTTTTACTTTATCTTAATATATCCTAATAGAAAAGAAAATTTTTTTCTCCGACATTTGGATGTGACGAGGGCATCAAAAAATATCAGTTGAGATGACAAATCTTTTCTTTGTAGGATTTAATTATTTTCCCTTTCAATAATTATTTTAAAATGAAATCTCTGAAATTGGCTTCCCATGGACCATTAGGTATACACACTCCTTCTCCTAAATGTTCTACTCTTATTTACTTTTTCTACTAAATCCCCTGTAGTTTTATCTCTTTGAGTTGTATTTTATTTGTGTTCCTCCAGATAATCTTTGTTCTTCCTTCATTCCTTTTATCTAAAGGAACCCAAAATAATACAGCTATTTTGATTCAGTCTGCTGGCATTATGATAAAATACTGAAGCCACTTGAGTCTGACTTTTGCGTAGCAATTAATTAATAATATTATTTGCAATGATAATAAGTCAGGGCGATAGTCTAATTGGTGAACAAAGGTTCACTAATTTGAGATCATTAAAAAAAAGAGAAGCATAATTAAATGATACGTGGATTTCTGGTAATTTTACGAAAAATTACGTAATGTTTTTAAAATCAATTTAAAAAATAGAATATACTGTTAATTCTGTAATTCCCTTACGAGATATCTCACCCCAGATATGAATTTTACACTATTATTCTTTTACTCTTTCATTCTTAACAGTTTTTAAGTAAATTTACCAGAAATCTACGTGTCAAATCGGCACTGTATTTAATATAAAAAAAAGAGTAAAAAAAAAATTGTGTAAATTGATGTAAAGATAAAACAAAAAAAAAATAAAAAAAGTATTTATATAAAAATAACTTATACTTCTCTTTTGTTATTTTTGGGTCGGCAGGTCTATCGACTCACTAACCCTAACTGTTTCACTTTTCTCCTATTCGAAGTTTTTTTGTAACAGGTTGTTCATTGACTATTGACTCAGAATCAGATTGTTCACGACTCCTGATACCGATGTCGTTAATGGCTTGAGTTTCATTAGGATGACGAATTAAAGGGTTAGTTGTAGCTTTTGGGCGGCCAGGAAGACGCTTTCTTTCAAGTGTATTGTTCATTGTGATCCCTTTAAAGTTACAAGGTTCTAAAAATAAAATTAATTTTTTCTTAACAAATAATTAGTTAATTATGATTAACTTAATTAATTCGCAAAATTCTTATTTGCGAATTTTTTGACCTTTCATCGTTGATCTTTGTTTCGATCTTTGATTAACATTACTGAAGTGTGTCCTTTTGACTTATTTCCCACCATTTTTTTCAATTCTTTCAAGTACTGCTTAAGAAGCACTCTTTTCCTTAGTTTGATATTTTTGAAATCTTTCTTGCTTCATGCTTCGATTCCAGCGGTGATTCTAATTCTTAAATGATGGAATTTTTTGTTTTTTTCTGTTGTTCCAATTGCCAATGAAGGATAACCTTCAAAGACCAACTTATAAGTCGCATCTGCTAAAATGTGTTTTGCTTTTGTTGCTTAATAAAGAAATAATAAGAAATAAGAAGGAAAGAAATAATAATTAGCTAAAGGCCACTATTTTAGGGACTGACAAAATTAAATTTAGAAAAGAAGAAAGATTATAGTAGTTTATTTTTAAAAATTTAAATTAAAGGTTGTATCGACCGCTTGCGCAACTCCTTCAACCCTTTTTTAGTATTTATAATGTTTGAAAAAAGAAGTAAAAAAAAAAAAAAACAAGAAAAAATTAAGTTATTAAAATCCTTATTACAAGTTATGTTTATGTTCAAATTTATTTATTTATTTGTTAACTGTACCGAGCTTAAGCTCCTTCAGAATAAAACCAAAAAAAAAAAAATTAAACAAAATAAAAATAGAGTTAAATAAAATAATTTAAAAAAAAAAAGAAAAAATCAAAAAAATAAATTTAAAAATAAAGTAAATAAAGTAAAATAGAGTAAGAAGACAAGAAATTATGCTTTTGTATTTATACAATAGCATTTTTTAAGTTTTGAAATGTTAATTTTTAATTTTGATAATTATTATTCATTGTGTTCTTTTATTTTTTTTTTTTTTTTCGGTAATTTTGTGATTATTTTTTGTAACAAATTAACAGTTAAATCAAGTAGGCTAGAATAAAATGAGATTAAAAGGGGATATTATTATATATATAATTAAAAAATAAAGTTACATGTGATACATGTTTACAAAGTTGAAGTTTCATGAAAATGAGAAGAAATAGTTAGGTAGCAATTACACAGTGGAGTCGGGTATTCTATGTATCTTGATTCGAAACCCTTCAAGTACTCCTCGACCATTCGGATTACTAATGGAACAGAATGGCTCAGTCCTACTCCAATATATCTCTCAGACAACTCAAAAAGTCGATTAGAGACTTTTGATAGTTTTAGTTTATCTAATTGTTTTTTTTTTATTTTTTTTTATTTGTTTTCTGGACCGAGCAAAAGCTCCTTCAGATTAAAATAAAAAATCAAAATAAAATAAAGTTAAATAAGATAGATAAAATTTAAAAAAATAAAATGTAATAAAATGGTTTAAAATAGAGGAAAATTAATGAAATTGAACTAGAGAGTTAAAGGATACGTATTTTTAAAAAATTGATTGTTAAGGGAAAAAAGAAGAAATTTTAAGGTAGCAATAACACAATGGAGTTTGGTATTCAATAAATCTTGATTCGAAACCTTCTTTGTATTCCTCCACCAGTCTAATAACCAATGGAATAGAATGGCTCAGTCCTGTCCCAACATATCTCTCACTCAACTCACAAAGCCGATTTGAGACTGTTAGTAATTTAAGTTTATTAAAAGCCTCATGATGCAACATGTTGGAAGGAGTATCATATTTTAACTTGATAATAGATCTGACTGCTGTATTCTGAATTGCTTGTAGTTTTTTGATATTATTTTCTGAAAATGAATTCAAGCAAGGAAAAGAAATGTCTAAAATCGATCCGACTAAAGATTTATATAAATTTCCTAGTGTGTTTTGATTGAGACCCCATTTTTTGTTTGACAATATCTTAATAATATTTAGCCTTTTGTTGCAGCGTTCTTTAATTTCGTCCACTAATATAATAAAATTTAATTTAGAATCAAATTTTATACCAAGAAACTTGATTTCTTTTTGGCTCACTATTCTGTTTCCATAGATTTTTAAGTTTAGATTATCACCCTCTTTTTTGTACCTAGAAAAGACTACTGAACACGACTTTTCAACTGATATCTTCATTTTCCATTTAATAAGCCATTGTTCTAGTTCGTTGGTGTATTTATTAATCCTATTTTCTAGGTTCCCTTTTTTGTTATAAATGAAGAATGTAACTAGATCATCTGCGAAAAGCAGAGAGTATTCATTATTTGTTTTGTTTCTTTTTGAGATGTCATTAATATATATACTAAATAAAAAAGGACTAATTACTGAGCCTTGAGGAACACCTGAAGTTATTTGATATTCTTCGCTCAGATGATCATTCACATTTACCTTAAATGTCTTACTATCTAAAAGGGATCTAATCCAGTTAGTCAAGTAATGAGGTGGATTCATTTTAATCAATTTAAAAAGTAGACCTTCATGCCAAACCCTATCAAAGGCTTTAGAAATATCAAAAAAAAAGGCTGCAAACTCTTTTTTTTCTATTAAATGATTCCACAATTTTTTTTTAATTAAAAAGAAAAGATTATCTGATATTCGCCGGTGTTTCCTAAATCCAGATTGCTCCTGGATAAGGAGTGAATTTTGTTCCAAATAATTGTATAATCTTGAAAAAACTATGCGTTCCAGGAGCTTTCCTAAACAACTCGTTATACTAATTGGTCTATAATTTAAAGGATCTTGTAAAGAAGAGGCTTTTTTTTGAATCGTAGTAATGTTCGAAGTTTTCCACGCTTTCGGGACTTTACCTTCTCTAAGAGATAAATTAAAAAGTTCTAAGATTTCTATTAATGAATTTCTTGGTAAATTTTTTAGCATCAAATTATGAATTTGGTCAGATCCTGTACCGCTTCATTTTTCAATCTTTTTACAGCTATAATTAATTCATTTAAGCAAATTGGATCATTGAAATTACACTGATCATAATTTCTAAAAAATTCAGAGTTAGAATTAAGTATTTCGAAATCTTTATCAAGATCTATTAAATCAGAATTAGGACTAAATATTGAAGATAGGAGTTCTCCAAGGCATTTTCCCTTTTCTTCATTAGTTTTGAATTCCTTGTCATTTAAAATCAAATTTGGGATTAAATTTGATCCTTTTTTTGATCTAAATTTATTTATTTCTTTCCAGAATGGTCAACTTGTCAGTGGGTTTTTCCCATCTTCTCGATAAAATCAAACCAATTTTGATTCCAGAATTTTTTTAAAGAGACTTTTAATTCAAATGTAAGTTGATTAAATTTTTGCTTGAGCTTTTGACAGCGAGTTTTTTGGAAGTTTCTTCTTACTTTCCTACGTTCTTTAATTAAATTAACAATGTCCGGGGGAAGACTGGATTTGTAGATCTTCTGAGAAAGGTAAGGAATACTTTTATGTGATGCATAAATGATTTTTTCTGTAATTTTATCATTTAGTTGATCAATAGTGAGGGGACTTTCAGTGATATTAACTATTAGAGAATTTAAAATCTCGCTAAAGAATTGCCAGTTTGCTTTCCTAAAGTTAAGTTCATCTATGATTTCTTTAAAAATCTACCTCTTGAGGAATTTTTCTCTGAGTTTGATAGCGATTCAAGTGATAGGGGTATGATTAAATCATTTCACCACGATGGTAACTTTTTTACCTATAAGTACAAGCGATCCTCTAAGTCAGGTTTAAAATTTTTCTATTTTTGCTCTCCTGAGAATGCTTCTTGTTCTTCTTCTGCGTATCTTTTAATTAAAGAGGATACCGTTTCAGTTTTTTTTGTGACGTTGAACACACTCATGTCCCAAAGGCAAGTCGAGGTATTTCAAAAGTTGTAAAAGATGCAATTGAGAGGTTATTTGACGTAGGTGTTACTGCATCAAAAGCAATATTGCGTGCTTTGGAAAAAGAAGGGTATGAAAAGCCATCGATTACCCAACTGAATACTTTTTTGATTGGATTGAGACAGAAAAAGTTCGGCTCTCCAAGCATAAACTTGGCTGAACTAGAAGCATGGTGTGAAGCTGCTGCTGCCACTTCGACTAAACGTGGCCGAGGTCGACCAAAAAAACAAATTTAATTGCTTTGAGTTTTCTTTTTTCTTTCATTTTTTTAATTTTCATTTGAGTTTTTTTTTTTGTTTTCGAAATAAATAAATTTGTCATTGGTTTCAATAATTTTGCGCCCCTTTTTTTTAAATATTTGTCATTATTTTATTGCTACTTTTTGTCATAAAAAAATGTTTGTTATTATTATAAAAAAAAATGTCAGTAGCTTCTATAATTTTGTTATCCTTTTTATTTTTATTTTGCCAGTTAATGAAAGAAAAATTTCTCATATACTTTCTATAAATTTGTCATATGAATAAAATATAAGCGTTAACTAAATGATTCATCCAGAACCCTGTACAGTATATTTTTGTATATTTTTATCATTATGCATCAAATGACACAAATTAATAATTTTACTAAAGATTTTGATTTCATATATTGAGTAAAAATTATTAAAATTAATAACTGAAAATAAACAAAAAAGTTTATTCATTTTTTCGTAAAAGTACTCGATTATTTTAATTCTTGCTGGTTCTCAATTGACGTAATGTATATTTTGCGCTTCTCAGCTTGAATGGTCATGAATCTCGTTGCTAAGACTGATCATAACCGAGTGGTTCAAATCATTGTTTGGAACTACTTTGAGTCTAATTTAAAATTTTACACACTGATGCCAAATAACATCCCAAGTAAGCTTGTCTGTTGCACGCTTGCATGTCCAAGAATTTTCTTCAAAAAATGGTTAAGATGTTCTTCCGCTAAATCTAAAATTCGAAAACTTCATAACGGAAGATAGATTTTGCATTTTTTTTCTAGTGTTCTTTCTGGGTAAAGCCTCTGTTTCTAGAGGCTTTAACGATATATTGCTACAATTGTTATTTCTTCAAAAAAAGACATTTTTTTGCATTTCAAATTGAATATTTTGTAATTATTATTTATTATTATATTATTAAATTATAATAGGTAAAAAGAAAATCTTATATTTAAAGACCAAAAGATAAATGAGAATCAAAATTTCGGTTTTTGCTCTGAAAACTTGTTTTATCTTAATCAACATTTTTTGTATTTATTTTGAAGTTTAATTGTTTCATTTTATCATGTTTTAAAGCCGCGGCTATAAAAGTAGTTCAATACGACAAAGAGAAATTTAAAATAATTCTTAAATGATGAGAAACAACAAACTAAAATTTTTTAACCGTTTATGTTAATAATATTAGTTAGCAATTTTTTTTTCTTAATTTTTATAAAAAAATATTGAAATATATGAAAAACCGATAAAATTTCTTTCTTTCATTGATGAAACATTATGAATCTGCTCACTACTCATCGATGAAAATTCGATAAAATTTTTTTTTCCTCATTAATTTACTGGAATAGCATGTTGATTAACCTTGAAATTATTGAAATTATAGTTTATATAGCCTTAAATAGTAAAAAAGCATATTTTTGTAAGATTTTCGCAGTTTTTTTTTATTTTCAAACTTTTTTATGAAGTATGAATTTAAATATTTTATATATATTTTATCCATGGTACTTGAAAATTTTTTATAAATAATAATAATTGGATTGCTTACAATGTTCTTTGATTTACAATTTACTCAAGCTACTTTTGTATAATTATAGGATTATTAAGTAATTTTCAAATAAATAAGCAACTTATAGAACCAAAAATTAAAGTCTCTCTATTGAGAAATATAGCGTCTAAATAGCGTCTCTTAAATCAAGCGTCTAAATAGATTTTGAATAGTGATTGTAATAATTAGAATCAGTTGAGAAAAAAACTAGAAAATGTACTTTTTTTTTTGCTTATTGTTATCTTAAAAATTATTTGAAAAATTAAAAAATATTATTTGATTATTAAAGTAATTTTGATGTATTAAACATTTTTCATCGATGAGTTTAGATGAAATGATTCCTAACTCATTAATGTTTCATCTATCAATTTTAATCGATTAATCATTATTTTTTTTGTGAATTGTCCTTTTTACTATAAACCAATTTGTAAAGGTCAATGGGTTCGCTCGATCTGTAAATAGCTTAAATTGCATTATAGATGTCATCAATTATTTAGACACAATTTTCTGACTATCAAAAAAAATTAAATAATAATTAAAAAAAAATTCAACATAAATTCAGTTTTCAAAATTATTTCAAAGACAAAAATATCTACTTATCATTTAAATTCTATAACAACAAAAAGATATGAAAAAAAAATAAATTTTTCTCAAATTTCAAGTATACCATTGAATGCGGTTTCATCAAATCTCATCATAATTTCCCCTCAATTAATGTTACTAACAAAAAAATAGTATTTTTTATAACCTTTTAAAAGAATCAATGCATATTTTTTGAATATATTATAATAAAAATTCCATTTGAAAACAAAAATCTCTATATTAAGTTAGAATTAATAAATTATTGGCTCTTGAGCTATTCCATTCTAATTTCCAGCCAAGTCTTTTGAAGATAAACTTGAGCCTTGATAATTTATGAAAATTCTTCAAATCTAAATATTGATAATTTATATTTACATAAATCAGAAGCTAAATATCTTTTTTATTCTAAACAGAGTATAAACGAATATGAGTCTGAAACAACGAGATTTTTCCGATGTCGATTTTGATGAAATCGACGCTTTACTTTCCCAATTGACAGAAGAAGAACTCGAATGTCTTGCTGGCGAAGTCGATCCAGATGTGAATAAACTCTGAATAAATAAAATTGTTTTTAATAAAAAGTTTTATTTTAGGATCCGCACTTACCACCATCCGAAAGATGCCGTGATCAGACAAAAAAAAAACCAACCGGACCCTATGATCGCGAAAAATTGCTCAAATATCTAGAAGACCAAGGCAAAAATGAAAAAGATTGGGAGCAAAACAAGGAATTCAAAAAAGAAATTAAAGGTAAAGTTTGGGTACCACCTCCGAAACCGGTTGAAGAAGAACATCAAGAATTGGAACATGTGACAACTGAATGGGATGAAATTTTAAGCGGCGCTTCTGAAGCCGAAATTGTTGAATTAGCAGCCATTTTAGGATTCACTGGCTTGGTCAATCAAGTTCAGTTTCACGCTGCTGAAAAAAGTGACCTTGGAATAAGCTTTGGTGGGTGGAATGCGGCCGCCAAATCCGAGCCTCTAAAATTTGTGCCACCAGAGCCTGATAACAAAACTGATGTCGAAGAAAGCATCAAAAAGCTTCAAGAAAACGATTCATCTTTATCTAGTCTAAATTTGAACAACATTAAAGTGAATTTATTTTTTATACTAATTTTTTTTATTCAAAAAAAGTTTAATTATTTAAAAAAATAATTTTGTAAAAAATCTAATTTGTTTAATTTATTTATGACAGAATATTTCGCATGAAAGAATGAAGCAAGTGATTGAAGCCATGAAAACAAATACAAACTGTAAAAATCTAAGTATGGCTAACATCGAGATGCCTGATTCTGTTGCTAAAGTAAAAAAAAAATTTAAATTTAAAATTTTTTAAATTTATTTTTTACTTTTAGACAATCGTAGAAATGCTGGAGGAGAACACTAGCCTCCTGACTCTAAATATAGAGTCCAATTTGTTGACAGGATTTGTGATTGCTGACATTTGCAGAGCTACTCTTAAAAATCAAACTTTAATTGATTTAAGAATGAGTAATCAAGTAAGATTTAGAATTCAAATTTAAAGATTAAATTAAAATTAAAATCAGAGGGCTCAAATCCTAGGAAATAAAGTTGAAATGGATATAGCTAATTCAATAAGTCAGAATTCTACTTTGCTTAGACTTGGTATACACTTTAATACACTAGGACCAAGAGCTAAAGTTCAAGATGTTATAAAGCGAAACTGGGACAATCGTGAGCATTTTTTGATAAAAAAATATTAAATAAATTAGAATTATTATTTTAAGTTCGTTTGAAACGAATTAACGAAAAAACCCAGAAATCTTCGACAAATGACAATGAGGATCAAGAATAAACTGTTAGAACTTTACAAACGAAAAAATATTTTATGGAAAGCAAAGCGATTGCTAAAATTATTTCAAATAGTTTGACCATAATGGTTCTTAGCATTTTGAGAAACGGTCTAATAAGCTGATATATCAAAATTGTATAAAAAAAATTCAAAAAAGTTTTATTGATTTAACATAACTAGATTAAATATTATTTATCTTTGAATTATTTTTTAATTTAAAAATCAAATTTAAAAAATAAAAGTTTTATTAAAAGCGTTATTGATTCAATTTTTTTGTTTTTACATTTAAGCTAAAATCAGCTAAATTAAAGAGATTTTAAGAGAATCCCTTCAACATTTTATTTTTATTGAAACCGTTTGGAAAATAAAAAAAAACACCTCTAATCTTTTTAGTTGGAATTGAGTTAGTAGAGCAAAGTTATTATACAAGTAATTGAAGATTTTCTATAGAATCAAAAATTTACCCAAAACCTTAAAGATGCTCACGCTTCTGCATTTTACGACAACAACTCAAGATATTAACTCACAAACTAATAAGAAAAGAAGCATACTCCAAATTTAGGATGTTATAAACGGAACAAATTGAAAAATGGTATCATAATCTTTAAAAATTTAAATGAAATTTAAATAATTTAAATATTCAATTTTCTGATCAATTGTTTTTTTCTAAATCTAATTAAAATTTTTAAATCAAATTAATTTTTTGTTTAAAAAATTAGAATTTTATTTTCGAACATTAATTTAATTATCTTAAAATTCAAAATTTTATCTACAAATATAATTAAATTCTTATTAAAAATCATTAAATACTAAATCAAAAACAATTTTTCGTTTTCAATACTAATTTTATTACTAGGTATAGCGAAAAACTTGAGTTGAATTTTAGATATTCTCCAAATCGAAATTCAAATATATAAAGAAGGTGAATCAAGTTTTAACTAAATTTTGTTGATTCAAAAAATTAAAAGAAAAATTTCTTTGGTAAAACTAATTTTTCTGAGGATTCTCCGTATAAATAGATTATAATTCCTTTTTTTAAATTTAGTAAAAATAAGAATATTGAAAATTTAAAAAAAAAAATTTTTCTTCAAGAATTGCGATCCTTTAATTTATTTCAAACCAAAAAAATTTTAAAATTTTAAAATCAAAAATTTAGTATCATGATCATCAGTCAACCGTCCTTGTATTGGACCGGTTTTCACCACGAGCCCGACCTTCTCGGCTTGTTTGGTAGTTTCATTTAGTTGAGACTAAGCCCTTCATAAGTTACTATCTAATAGAGCGAGATCGTCAGCAAAATCCAAGTCTAATTGAATTTATGCCTTAGAGTTTTTTTTTAATAAACAAGTGTTATTTTTTTACGAAGAAATTTAAATATAATCTTTTATATTAACTCAATTTAATAATAAAATTGAATTTTAATATTTTCATCTCTAATTTTAGAGTTGGCGTAGACCTAAAATCGACAAATCTTTATTTTTAAAAATTAATTAATCCATTTAATGCCATTTAATGAATATAAATTATAAATTCATTTTCAAAAAAAAATTGTTTCCAAATTTTGAAAATTTAAAAAAATTAACAAAATTAATTCGGGCGCGGCGTCTACTTCTATTGAGCAAATGGACAAAGCGCTTAAGATCCTGGAGGTTGACCGTGTGTCCGTGGGCAACGAAAAGGTTGGGGCAATCCGAGAGAAAATGCACAAGTACATCATGGCACTGGTGACCGTTGTTAAGAACAAGTCCAAAACAATCGAAGCAATGAAAGCCGAGTTAGCTGGGGCAAAGAAGAACCCGACAAGTGGCATGTAAGTTTCATGGAGTGCCATTGTCAACGGCAAAAAACAGAGTGAACAAACGCAGGTTCTCATAGCCGTTAAGCGCTTTAGGCGAATTAAGAACAACAAGAGCAATGAAAGGAGCTCAACATGATCGTGGTGGAGTTCAATGAGGAATCCAGCAAGCACACGGCGCTACGCAACGCCAAAAACCTTCGGGGCACGGACGACTTAAAGAATGTGTACATCAATCCAGACAAATCCCCCAGCGAAAGAGCATTGGATCGAGAACTAAGGACCGAACGAAACAAACGGAATGACCTCCTCAGCGAAAGTAAGAGCGATTCTGTTGGAAGGCACCGCTACGGCGTCAAACCTCAGGGTCATCCAAAAGCTGGCAAGAAATTTAATTGGGGCAACAGGTGGAACGAGTTCCGGGAGATCTCCTTCGACTAATCACACCTCATCTTCAAGCAGCAAGGAATCCAACGGTAATCCAACCAAATTTTTGAACTTTTTTTACACTAATGCCACATCTCTTGCTAATAAATGGAACGAATTCAACTCTCTATCTGCCTTTCTCAAATCCCCTCACGTAATCCTCATCACCGAGACATGGTTCAATTCCCTGAGCAATTGAAAATTGGACAACTACAAGCTCTCCTGCAAGAATAGGGAAATGGCCCGAGGAGGTTTAGCTATATATCTGCGCTGTGACTTAGAGAGGTTTGAGGTAAGCGAAGAGGTCCTGTCCAACACTAGGATAGAGCAGATATGGTGCAACGTCAAGAGCAACGACGAAACTTTTCTTGTTGGGTACATCTATAGGCCCCCATACGCCGATCGAGAGCTCAACTTTGAGATCAACAGATGCATCAGCATCATCTGAAGTTTTTGGACACTCTAGGTAAGAACTTTCTGACCCAACACGTTCTCTTTCCAACGCTAGTAACCAATATCCTAGATCTCGTGGTCACAAGCGATCCCGCCACAGTTGTCCGAGTAGCACAAGGACCAATCCTTGGTTTTACTGAGAAGGACGGCCTGCACGAAACACTTAACTGGAATTACCAGCTCCGCACTGGCCGTCATACTCCTTCTGTCGTATCCCCCCGACCAGTCCTTCGCCGTGGCAACTACGAGCTCTTCAGTACCCTCGTTTACGACAGCACCAACCCCATAGATAAGGACTTCGATGTCGCATATGATGGGATAATCAAGTCCTATTTCGCTGCCTCCTCGATGGCTATCCCCAACCAAGTGCCAAAAGCCCGCAAGCGCCCCAATCACAAGTGGTTCAACCCCAAAATCAAAGTGTTTACCAGGATGAAGAACAAAATCTACTTTCGAATTAGATCAGACCGTCGAGTTGAGTTGAGGACTGCTTATTCCTCGATCTGTAGGCAGGTAAAAGAAGCTGTAAGAAATGTCATCTTTAAGTTCGAAATATCTTTTTTCAGGGTCTGTAAGCTTCAGCCTCTCCAGCTCACGGCAAGTCCCCAGCATGAAATGGATATTGATTTCTTCTCGCCAGCCACAAGTACATACTGCGCCTTAACCCCAGGAAATCGCCGGGCATGGCTGGTATCCACCCTTACGTAATCAAAAATTGCGCCAATGCCTTTTAGGAGGTCCTAAGCACTATCTTCACCAGATCGTACACCAGCGGCAGGATCCCAAACGCTTGGAGACTCGCTCAGATCAGCCCCATCTTCAAGAAAGGAAGCATGAGTTCCCCTGGTAACTACAGACCGATCTCCTTGACATCAAACCCCTGCAAGTTGATGGAACGCATGGTAAGAGACGTCATGATGGATCACCTCTACAGCAACAAAGCGTTCGTTCCTGAACAACACAGTTTTGTCCTGAGGAAGTCAGTAGTAACTAATTTACTGGAGACTGTGTCAGCGGATAGTGATGAGTCAGCACATTGCTCACTGGATTTATGTGTCCAGTGGTGTCCCTCAAGGTTTTCGGTCCGCTTCTGTTCGTCATCTTCATCAACGACATGCCAGCGGCGGTCAGCCACCTTGTCAAACAATTTGCAGATGACAGTAAACTGATTGCCACAATAAGAAGCAGCAGTGACCTATCAACCCTGCAACATAACCTCGACGCACTCTCTGAGTGGTCGAACACGTGACTTATGCTCTTCAATGTGAGAAAGCAAGGCGATGGAATTACGCAGGTCTGGCAAGAACAGCTACGCTAAATACGAACTGCTGATGGGGGAAGACGAGTCCAGGAGTGCCCTAGCTTTCGTTGACACAGAAAAGGATCTGGGAGTCACGTTTTCACGTAACTTGAAATTTTCTATTCATATTAAAAATCAAGTAAACAGAGCTATAGGAATACTCGGCCAGTTGAAGAGATCATTTAGATATTGAACCATAGATACATGCAGGACCTTCTATTGTGCCTACGTAAGACCCCACCTGGAATACGCCGCGGTGGTCTGGTCCCCTCTGGCAAGAAAGACGCAAAGATGCTGGATCATTTAATAAGCATCTACCAAACTGGTTCCCCGCATTAGAAACTGGCGCGACGAAGACCGTCTTGCCATCCTTAGACTAACTCCCCTTCATGAGCGCCGTGTACGTGGAGACTTGATCCAGATGTTCAAACTCGCCAAAGGCATCAACGATGTGAGCTGGGTGAACCCCCCGGTTCCCGCAAGTTCACTTTCCCAACCCGGACCTTCCGGATGTACCAGAGGTCATGCGAGAAGACCGTCCTGCCAGGCCTCTACCAAATGTCTTCAAAGGACAAAAACATTCACCAACAGGATAGTCAACGAGTGGAACGCCTTGCCAGCTACAGTCATAGACGCCGACTCGATCAACAAGTTCAAGAACCGATACGATGCCTTCCGGTCCAGTTAACAATCATGAACAGCAACATATTTATAAAATTTATAAAAAGTTTTATTTTTACAATTTTTTCTATCTTTACTCTTATTTTGACCAAAAAGATAAATTTAAACAGTTTTTCTTTTTGCAGTACTTTCTATGTGTAATGTGCAAGGAGCTACCATAGGTGACCTCCTAGTAGGCCACCTCCGCAAGCTAGTCTTGCTGTAGCTTATATATATTATTATTATTATTAAAATCCCTTCTCTAATTTTTCAAAAAAAATTTTTTGTACCGAGTTTCACACATCATTTTCAACTTAATACAACAATTGATTTGAAAAAAAAAATCCAAAACTTTTGCAACATATTTAATTTTGGAAACATTGTGTCTCAAAACATCATTATATTGTAACATGGTTTGTCAATAGACACTCCATTTTGGAAGTATATTTAGTTTTGAAAAGATTAATATTCTTTTTGAGTTATTTTTTAATTAAAAAGTAATATTATAAGTATTTAAATGAATTTGTGATGTTTTAATGAAATTCGTGGTGCAGCTTGCTCATATCCATCAAAAAGTTTAAATTTTTTTAAGAATTAATTTTTCTTTTTTTACCGTATTTTTTAGTTCTTCTAATGGTAAAAACTCGCCTTTTCCGTCAAATTTCACATTTTCTAAGGAATATATGGGTGATTTCTCTGAAATAAACAGATTCATTAGCATACTTTAGTTCTGTTTTTTAATAAGCATCTGTCAAAAACTTATTTGAATTCTATATTACAATTTATAAGTAAAAAAAAACATAATTTTCGATCCATATTAAGTATAGAAAAATATTTTTTGATGATTTTTTTTGGTCATTATTATTTTTTCTAAATAAAACCTTTGTTTTTTGAATGCTTTAATCGAAATATTTGTTTTTTCTAAGAATTTTCAATTTATTTTTATAAATCACACTAATTTAGCTCAATATTCATATTTAAAAAATCTTCCTCGCTTGGTTAACATTATATTGCAAAGAATCAAGATAATTATGAAAATATATTTAAAATTTGTTCTAGTATTTTTGTAAAATCTAGCTTTTTGGAAAAAATTATTTTATAAATATTTCGGTGTCTATTAAACCCTCTTCGTCAATTAATTTAGAATACAACACTTCGGTGAACAGATAGCCAGAATGCTGAATCAGAATAAATTGACTGCATCCGCATCTACAAAGATTTCTCTACATGACCGATTCACTAAATTAGCCATGCTTAAACCAACAACAGCTTCTAATGGTAATTCTAATGACAGAGCTTTAAATTTAACAAGACAAAAAGCTAGTGCTAAAAACAGACGCTTAGCTATCCAAATGGCAAACAGACCATCTGTTCAGGCTGCATTAAAATTAAAGAAAAGAAGTATTAAACAAGGACTAAGTTCTGGACAATTCAGCGAAAATAAACCACCTTTTAAAATAAGTTTAAGACAGGACTACAAGGGCAGATTGAGCCCCAAAACTCGAATTGATTCAGCTAGATTAAGAAGAAAGCAGCTTGTTGAAAATAACAATGGTTCAAATTTTAATACCAAAAACAAGCACCAAAACCAGGTAAATCAAAGACTGCGAAATAATTTTTCAAATATGAACAATAAAAGCTCTGGATTAAAACGATTTAAAAGTATTATTTTTTTCAAAAAAGAATGCTCTGGCTTAAAACTAACTCGGTTTGATTGATGAATACCAATGTATCAACGCCGATTAGAGCCAATGTTAAAATTTAAATATGTTTATTTATTTTTGGTTTTTAAAGTTGATGGAAACATCAAACGAGAAGCGCCTAAACATTCTAATTTTAAAACTAGAATAATTCGAAATAAAATGTATTATAGAAATTCAAATGGACAGAAAAATCAAGGAACCAATGTGGCCAAATTGAATAATGACTTGGAAAGTTACATGACCAAGAGAACTAATTCAGTTAGCTTTTAGAGTTCATAAATGCTACTAAAGTGTTTAATTTATTTCCTATTTTGTTTTATGAAAAATTAGAATTGTAAATTTAATTTATAAAAGAAGAATGTTTTTTTCCAACTTAAAAAAAAATATACAAAGCAAATACTAATGAAAATTTATTCTTGATTTAAATTTTTTTTTTTTGCTGTACGTCATTTTCATTAAAAAAATTCCAGACGTCTTGAGCTGCATCTGTAAGCTAAACTTAGGAGACACCAGGCTCATGAACTCCGTAAAACGCGCCATAGACAGAAAAATTTGAGCAAGATTTCGAAACTTAGAAAAGTGGTCTATAGTTTAGCAAATCAGCTTTAATCCAAGATAAATACGTTCTAAAGCACTTTGAAACAGGTTCCACGACTAAAAGTTCTCATGCATTAGATAACGGAATCATAGGATGACCCAGTCTTGTGCAAAAGAAAAATAAAATTCATTTTAAATTCGTTTCAAAATAATGTCAGTAACTTGACTTTCCTATTATCAAGAATGCAGTTTTGTGAATTTCAATTCAAAAGGATCGAATAAATATGATAAAAATCTAATAACTTTTTTTCCAAAAATTTCGAAAAAATTCTTTAAATGTAACATGGTGCAACAATCATTGTTGCATCAACTGTTAATGGGCATATTATTACCTGAGTTTATTTTATGCAAAAAAAAAACTAAAATACTGAATTTGGAACAAAAACTTAAATTTTTTATTCATTACTTTATCTAAGAAATATAAAGTACTAATTATCTAAATAGAACAAAAAATTCAATTAAAAACAAAATATATTTTTTAAGGGCAAAAAAATCAAATTCTCTATCATGGCATTTTTTAGCTTCCTCCAAGAAGAGAAAACTACAAGAAGGAAAATAACTTTTACCTTTTTCTCTAGTTTTTCCTTTAGTATTAGCTTCAAAGGCCTGATCTTGAGATATGTTACTAGGAATTTCTTCAATTACAGGCCTTTTTTTTTAATTCCCGAGTTTATTATTTATTTTATTTATTTTTATTAATAAAATAAATTATAGTTATTTTAAAGATTTTTTTATTTATTCGATTAACTATATCGAACTAGAGATAAGGCTTTATTGGTTTATATTAAAGTAGAATCAAAAGAAAAACAAAACAAGAAAGATAAAAAAATTTCAAAGTGGCTATTTTTTTGAACATTATAGGATTAATTAATAAAAAATTTAAGTTTTTTTGATTGTATAAGAGTTTCTTTTCAATCAATTATGTATTAATAAATTAAAATAGTGATCAATTTAAATGTAATTGGCATTAATTACAAAAAAAAACTAAAATGTTTTTATTTTGTTCCTAATTCAGTATTTTATTTTTTAAATTGCATATTATTGTTATTTAAAAATATTATACGCGCTGTTAATGTCTGTTAAAGATTTGTAAAATCTTTGAAAAATTCACTTGATTAACTAGAATATATTGAAATTTAAATTGACGTAAATTTTAAATTTTATCAGAATTTGGTAATTATAGCATCTATGAATGTTGCACCATCTTGCATTGACTTAACTTATTTTAAATTTATAGAAAATAATTTATTAGATTTTTTATCATTTTTTTCTGTTCCTCTGAATTGAACTGAATTTAACAAAATCTAAGAATACAACATCAAGATTTATTATAAATTATATTATGAATTTGATTATTAATAATAGCTTAATTTACTTAAATTAAAATGACTCTTAATTTTTTCAATAACAGATTTAATAAAAGCCACCACAAATTGAATAAAAAAAATAACAAAGTTATTATTAAAATATTTTATTCAAACATAATGTAATTTTTTCTATAAAAGTGAAAATAACTAATTGAATTGTAAAAAAAAAGAATGAATTCATCCCTAATATTATCAAAAAAATAATTTTTTTATTTCAAATTGAACAATTTAATTAAAAAAAACATAGATAAATACTATTTTGTTTTGCTTCAATCACTCGAGCAATAAAAAAATTTTTTTTGGACTATAAAACTTGACTTTCTTCTCAAGTGACTTTTCTCTTACTTGAATTGACATCTTCATCTGATTCAATACCAACTGCCAAGTTTTGCTAAACATCTGATGGCTGCTTTTCAAGTGTTGATTTAGTTTTTCATTTTGTGCCTCTTCCTTTTATTATAATTAAATGAATGTTCATACCAATACTCCTGAATTCCTTAGCTTTAGTCTAAATGAGCATCCAATAATGTGATCACAATAATAATTTTTCAACCAAAATTATCACGTACATTTGCTGAGTTTCCAATTGATTTTTTTAATCTCGAAAATACTCATTTCACATATATATTGAATCATTTTATCAAAATTATTCCATGGCTTTATTTTCAATTTTTTTAAATACTCTCTGAATTCATCTCTAGTCAAACTCAAATTTCTTCCGCGTTTGACCATGTCAATATCTTCTTTCATATGTTGAATTTGTTTCGATTTTGTTCCATACATGTAATAAATTTTTTTCTGAAGTAATAAGTTCCTGAAGAATTAAATGTGGCAATTCTAACAAAAAAATTAATTAATTATTAAATAAATTTCATTTCTGATCAATTTGTTATATTTAAAATAAATTTATTCTAAAAAAGTAAAAAAGTTCCATTAACATCAAATTTGTTATACTGTAAACTAATTTGCTCCAAAAAAATCAAAATGTTATTTATTTCATCATAATAGTGTGCTATGAATTGATTTTGTTTTAATTTTTATTAAATTTGAGGATAAATTTAATGAGGGTCAATTAAAATTTGTGCAAAAAATTATCGTCAACCCATTATAATAATTAAATGGTGAGTATTTCATATTTCATTTATTAATATTCATTTATTAATATTAACTAGAATTAAAGAAATAAGATTAAAAAAAAATGTTGAAGAAGGATTGATTATAGTTAAGGGAATTATAAGATAAAGATAATCAAGATATTTCCAAGTCTCTGTTTAAAAATCTATGCATTAAATGATTTTCCAAAAATTTTAGTAAGAATCTTTTTTTTTATTTCTCTTACCTCAAACAGAAAACTAAAGAATATTTTTATGGATTCTTAAAAGATCGTGATATAAATCTTAAGAAATAAAAAAAAAACAAATTCGACGTTCTTAATTTTGCTTAAATTCACGTGAAATTACGTGATTTTATCAAGTTTTTAAGCCAAATTTATAAACTCATTTATGATGCTCCTTAAGTTGTTTCTGTTTCTTAGAGTTAAAAAAAGCCTAAATAGCACATTAAAACCAGTAAACCTGGAAAACAATGTTTAATATCATTAAAAGAAGCATCACAAAGACCTACAAAGAAAAATCACTAAAAATCCAATATTATTACGTGTAATAAAGCGACATCTTTGTCTTAACCATGAGCGTTTAACTTAAGCATGAGTATAAATAAATGCTCCAAAACGTCTAATGGGATATCGGATAGACTGGCCCAAAGGTACTAATGTAAACATTACACTACCTACCATCCGAAATACTTTCATTCGATTGATTCTGTTCTTAAGTAACATTAAAGTAAAAGAGATTGTTTTATTTATGAATCATCAAATTATCTTTTATTTTGATTAAATCGAATTTTATTTTTAAATTAAATAAAATATTAATTTTTTTTTCTCATTTGAATGTTGCTCTAAAATAAATTCTAATTTAGATTTAATTAAATAAATTAAAATTTGATCAGAAACATTGATTTTGCAAAAAATAAAAAATAAATTTTTGAATATAAATTAAATTTAAATATATACATATTGTTCAAATAATAATTTCTATTTTGTTTCTTCTGACCAGGTCAGAGTCGTTTAAAAGTCATAAAGTCAAAGTCAACTTCAAATTTACCAAATTTTCAAAAATTCAAATTAAAGATTTTAAAGAAAGATCAATAATTGTCTTATATCTTAGTTATGTTAGAAATTATGAAATGAGCATTGTGCGAAATTCATTTTAAATTTAATTTTTATTTAAATCAATTAATTGGGACTAAAAAATGAATTTCAATTTAAAATTAGACAGAAAACGTCGCCTTAAATTTTGCTCGCAGTCATGTAAAAACATTGTTTGGAATTGGTATCCTTTATTGGGAAAAAATTTAAGAGCCAAAAATTTAATTAACAGCTTTGAGAAAGAACTTTTGTTGCATCCAGTCTTGTACAATAATCTCATAGAAAGTATTTTAGTTGAGAACGGCAAAGAAAAAACTCTTAGCAATTTAGATTCAGAGGTTTATAAAAGAAATTTTAAATCGAATGATGAGGATGAAGATGACAATAAAATGATAACCAAACTTTTTGAGCCAAATGCAATCACATCAAGCAGAAAAGAATTTCAATCAAAAACTTCTTTATTTAGTTTTAAAAATGCAAAATTAGAAAAGGATATCACAATAGAACCCTCAAAATCTAAAAGTGATGCAAAACTGCGAGTCTACACTCGAGAACATTTCAAGTGGTTATTCAAACAGAATAAAAAACATAATTTTTATAAACAACAAAACATGGCATTGTCCAGATCAGGTCAGGTAATGGATAAAAAAAAGGGATTAAATTTAGAACAGAAAATAAAAGATTTCTGCAAATGGGCAGAATTAAATTATGATTGCAAAGAACTTGAGTTGGACGCAATTACACTAATGAAAATATTTTTGGTTAACTATGACAAGGGTCCACTTATTTGGGCACCGATTAATTTACAAGACATTGATCGAAAAAAATTTAAATTGAACTTGGAAAATAGCACCAATTCGGACTCTGATGATTCTGCTTCCGAAAAGTTAAGCTTAATGTTGAAGAAAAGTTTAAATAAAAATAAAAATTACTTGGTTCAAAATAAAAATTTAAAGTCAAATTTGGAAAGAAGAAATAATTATGGAAAGTGGTATTTGCCAAAAAAATATTGGTCTAAAACTTGTACCCAAGAATTAAAATCGGACAAAAATCAAATGCAAAGAGATGACAAGACCAATTGTAAGCTTTACAAATCAAATGGAGTCAAATTATTCCATGATTTTTTTACTAAAAATAAAAGAGAAAGAATTCCTTATTTTTTAGAACAAAATAAAAGGAAAAATATTCTATTGGAAAAGAAAATAAATAAACAATTTATTAAAAATTAAAATATATTTCTTATTTAACACCTAATTAAATCTTTTTTTAACTATCAAGATAATCCAAATATTTGAAATAATTTTAAGTTGTTATTAATTAAATTTATTTAAATAAACGTCTAAGAGGCGATTTAAAAATTAAAAAAGAAAGAAAATTTAAGACAAAAACAGTTATTTAATCGTTTGAGAAATTTAAGATTGAACGTTAACACCTGCATTTTAAAGATTAAATTAATATTTATTTTAAAAAAATTAATAATTTTGTTTTAGTTTGGCACTTGATTCAGTCTATGCTCGAATGAACCTGGGACACATTTGAACTTCGCTTTTAAGTTTATGTTTAAACAGATAATTAGAATTATAAATTAGTTTTTAGTTAATTAATCGTCTTTTTTTTGTGAAATCATTGCCTGCTGAAAAAATTGCTGACTAAAATAAATATTAATTTATTAATTAATTTAAATTAAATCTATATTTAAACTGAAAACAAGACAAGTTTTTAATCTTAATATCTCTTTGGTAACGGGTGGCCTAACCCAAAACAAATGATGAACTTTTAAAGATATAGTAATAAAAATTCGAGAAGTCTGATTTTTTTTTCAGTTTCTTTCATGCATATTTTTTTGGAAACTTTTTTTCAAAATTTATGCACTCTGCCTATTTATTGACTCCCACCTATGAATGACCAAATATGCGTTGCCAGCTTTATCATTTTGCATTTTTATTTGATTAAAATGAGCCATAGGCTGTTTTCATCATAAAAGTTTTAATCAAAAAACACTTATAAATTACGGTATTCTTTTGTTCGAATATCAGCCTAATTCGAAATAGGACTTTGAAGCAGGTGATAAATACCATCTGACCCTTGTTGAACCATTCTTAACTTAAGCTGCCTGCGCCAAAGTCTTGTTTCTAATTTAAGAGCGCAGTAAAAGTCAATTTTTAAAAAAATGCAGCATTTCCACCTGACTTTCTGTGGAAAGATTTTAAAAATTTTTTTTGAAAAATCCATTTGATTGTGATTTTTAAATATTTTTTAATTTTTTCAAAATCATTTTAGCTTCGGTAAACCATTGTTAGATCATGCGTGGTAACTTTTGATAAAATGATGACAATTTGGATAAATAGTTTTATTTCTAAAAAAAATTATAAGCGAAAATTCTAATATTTCTTTAACTCGTTTTAAATTAATTGGAAGCAAGAGACTATAAAAAATAAATTCTTTTATTATTTATAAAAAGGAAGCCTTAATTAAATACTGAGCAAAAAAATTAAATATAATTATTTTTTTCATTTTCAATCAACGCCAATTTTGTCTATGATAATATTAAAAAAAAAGTAATTTAAATAATTTAAATTGGACGATTAAAATCGATACCACAAATTTTGAATAAAATACCCGCCAGTAGCTTTGGCCTCTTTTTGAGTTAGTCGATTGTATTAAATTTACTTTATATTTCGTAAATTTTGGATAAAACAAAAACACTTTTTACCAAAAAATTTAAGAAAAAGTACCTAATTTTTTTGATAATAATAAAGTAATTTTCAACTTTTTGTTTTATCCAAAATTTACGAAACATAAAGTAAATTTACGTTTTAAAATTAATTCACCCAAAAGACCTCAAAGCTCTTAACGTAAATCAGACGTGTAATCTAAAACTACTTTACCAAAAGGTTCAGTGGTAAATTATCTTATTTTCTTAATTTTTCAAAACTTACTTATAGAAGACTTTTCTAGCTAACTACATCTGTAAAAATATACTCATTTATTTTGCTTTATTTATTATTGTTGCACTTTTAAATGTAATAAGTTAAAATAGTGGATTTCTATTTGAATTAGTGTTAAATAATTTTTTTATGTATAAACTTAATAATTGGGGAAAAAGATAAAAAATTTGTGGTACTCGAACAAAATTTCTCATTTAAATTGAGTAGAAATGAACGTTTTAGTTTATTCTTTTCTGAGAGAAATTTGAAAAAAATTAAAAAAAGTGCAATAAATAATTATGCACATGATTAATTTAATATTTTAGATTTTATAAAACAAAATTTATTTTATTTGGTTGAGGTCTAATAGGTTTCTCTTGATATCTATCAGGTATTCCTTTGTTCGATATTGAAGCCTCATAATTCGAAATGAGACTTTGACACAGACAATAAATACCATCTCGCCCTTGTTAAAATATTCTTAACTTAAATTGCCTCGGCAAAAATCGTGTTTCTAATTTAAGAGATTTAAAATTTTTTTAAATTAATTTTAATTTATTTACATGGTAGCGAAAATTCTAATATTTCCTTAACTCGTCTTAAAATAAATTGGAAGCAAGAATAAATAGAAAATAAATTCGTTTATTTTTGATAAAAAGGAAGTTTTAATTAATTAAATACTGGGCAACAAAAAATTAATTATTTTTATAATTATTTTTTTCAATTAATGCCAATTCTGTCTATGATAATTTTAAAAAAAAAAAGTAATTAAATTGATTCAAATTAAGTAAAAATGGTCGTTTTTGTTAATTCTTTTCCGAGATAAATTTGAAAAAGATTTAAAAAAAGTTCAATAAATAATTATGCACATGATTAATTTAACTTTTTATTTAGATTTAATAGAACGAAATTTATATCATTTGGTTGAGGTCTATCAGGTATCAAGAGTTTTAACGAATACACAATTTATTTGAAACGATTTTGCTAATAGACGGTTTTCAATTTTTTTTAAATAAATTCTGTTTATGTCTACTAAAATCTTCTTAATGTATTCAGAGTCTTTAGTCTTTAGATAACAAAAACTCAGCAACAAAAAATATCTGTTTAAAATTTTTGAAGATTTATCACGTTCAGAAACTGAAAGGAATCTAAGGAGAAACAATTATAAGCTTTTTTTTAACTTTGGAATTTTATTCTATCTAATGGATTTTTTTTTGATTTTCAATATATTTTTATGGTATTTTTTCACCATTATAGGAGCTATTTTCGGAAAAAAATTTCTACTTAGCACCAACAATACTTTTATTTTAACATTATCAGGACTTATATTTGCAATACCGCATATTTTCAAAAAAGAAAAAGGCTATTTTTTTGAAAAACATCCAATTCAAATTATTTTAATTAGCTTCTTTAATTTGAGTGCATCTTTTTTCACAAATTTATCAATAAACGAAGGATCTGTTTCATTTACTTACATTATAAAAGCTACAGAACCTGTTTTTGTAATTCTATTTTCTTATTTTTTAAAGAATGAAATTTATCCCATTCAAACATGCCTATCTGTACTGCCAATTATTTTTGGTATTTCGATGACAGTGATCGAAGAAATAAATTACAATTATGTTGCCTTAATATCTGCTCTTTTATCAAATACTTGTACCGCAAATAGATCTATTCTCGCCAAAACTATTCTAGGTGATAATAAAATAACTAATTTGTACATAGAAATATCATTCTATTCATTGGTTTGTGGTTTAATTTTCCTCTTCTTTAAAGTATCTTTTTTTGAAAGTAAAAAAATTTTTTTAGCTTATGATGAGCAAGCTTTTATTTTCCTCTTGATCAGTGGATTTGGAAGCTTTAGTTATAATTTTTTCTCATTCATTGTTCTCTCTAAAATAAGACCACTTTCTCATTCAATTTTAAATATTTTTAAAAGAATAGTCACTGTAATGACTTCACTTTTTTTGTTTCCCAAAAATTTTACTATACTTCAATTTTTTGGCATGCTCCTTGCTGATTCTGGTGTTTTTTTGTACTCAATTTCAAACAAAATTTCAAATGATAAAAATATTAAACAAGAGTTTAAAATAGAAAAGATGAAAAAAATTTCCAAGATTTTGACATTCTTGTTTGTTTTGATTTTTTTTAATTTATTTTTGTATAAGCCTTCGGAAATAAAATATGATGTCAAAAATAAGGTCTCGAGTGAATTCAACAGAGAAAAATGTCTAAAAAAAATTGGTGAGGAAATTTTTGCAATTTACAACAATTTTTCTTATCACAACAAAGAAGTTCACTTATTTTATATTCCGCTACATAAAAACTATGGCGATTCATTGATTTGGTATTTCTTTTTTAAATAACTTTTAAATCTCTTGATTATTATTCTAAAAGGTTAGGTGAAGAAATATTAATTAAAAAGTTAAATTTGACAATCAAATCATACAATCATAAATCGAAAGATATAAAAGAAATTGAAATTATATTTCTACATGGAGGAGGCAATTTTGGTGATCTTTGGCGTCGAGGTACAATTTTTCGTGAAAAGGTTTTAAAAAAATTTGTCAACAATACAATTATACTCTTTCCTCAAACAATAAATTATCAAGATAAAGAACTTATAAAATTTGATGAGAAGACATTTTCTGCACACAACAAATTTACAATATCAACAAGATCGAGAGAATCATTTGACTTTGCGGCTAAGAACTTTATCAATACCAGAACAATTCTTGTTCCTGATATGGCATTTATGATTGGAAGCTTGAAACCATTTTCCAAGCCTATTTTGGATGTTTTCATCTTACGCAGAACTGACAAAGAATCTAATTTTGCTGAAAGTACTTGGAAAGAGGCTTATGAAAAATATTTCTCAAAAATTAAGTATATGGAAAAAGATTGGTTCGATTATGAAGATAATAAAACAAAAAATTTAACCGCAATTCCAATAATGAGAAAAAATTTAGTCAACAAGATTCTTTCACAAGGAAAAGTTATAATTACAGACCGATTGCATGCCAGCATTTTTTCGTTGTTGATCGGACGTCCTCACATTATTATAAATGAGAAATATATGAAGATTTTAAATACTCGGACCACTGCCTTTGGAAACAAAAAAGAATGTGATAGGAAATTTCTGAAAGAATATTATGCCAACAATCCTGAAACTGCCGCAAAAATTGCCATCAAACTATTAAAAAGAATAAATATTATCTAATTTTTTAAATAATGCTTATAATTTCCTCTTCTCCATTTAGTTTTTTACCTCACTTAAAAATAATGCTTGGAATCGTATATGCGGCCTGTTAACTAGTCATTAAATTTATCTGGCCATAGCAGTCTCTGTTTACTCGACTTTATAGCTTTTTTTAAAGTTTGTCGCTTTCGACCATTGAATATAATTTTGTTAAATATTTAAGTTGTTAGAATTAAAATAATTTTTTTTAAATTAAAATTTATTTTGAACTTTTTTTTGTAAAATTGAAATACTTTATATTTAAAGATAAAAATTAATTTGATAAAATCATTTTCAAAATGGTGTCTACTACTATTGCTTTTTATTTCAAAGTGTTACTTAAAAATATTGGTAATTCAAATATCTTCTAAATTATTGTAAAAATCAAAAGTTTTTTCACAAATTTCCTTATCCAATAGACTTTTATTGTTAATATTTGTTTTTTTTAGATAAAAAATAAAAACTCTTAAAAGTGAGATTTTCTGATTCACTTTTTTTTTAAATATTTAAGAGATAATAGTTGTGGTATAAATATTTGAATGGAAACATTCAATACATATTTCTTTAAATTGTGGTATTTTACTAAAATAAAAAAAAAATAAATATAGATATTGGAAATTATCATGACTAATTAAATTTTGTTTTTTCAATTTTTATTTTATTTTATTTTGAACAAAACATTTTTTTCATTAAATTAAATTAGTTTAATTTACTCAGAAAATATTAAAGTAATTTTAGTAGACTAAACTACAAACACACAATACAAGTGAGTTTGTACTCATCAAATCTTATATTGACATGAAGATGGTCTAGAATCTGAACGTTCTTCTTAGCTGGCCAAGGATGAAGAAAGCCTTCGTTGATGTACATATCGAACAAGAGTAGGCCTAGAACACTACCCTGAGGGACTGCACTAGCGACTTCTTTCCAGTCCACCACATACTGTTATATTGCTACTCGCTGCTTCCGACCTGATTGGAAGTCCTGATCCAGTTCCATAATCTTACAAGAAAGTGCAGTTAGAGAAATTGGCATAAAATATAAAAAAAGTTAAAGATTTCAAATGGCCTTCTTCTAAACCAAAATAAATTTTCAATTGAAGTTTATGAGCATTTTTGAATACTTAATACAATAAATTGTTAATTTAATAATGGAAATGAGGATTAAAAATTGGTCAGAAACTTCAATTTGCAAAATTTGCAAAATTTTTGTATAAAATTAATATTTGTTTAATTTAAAAAATTAACAAATTAATGTTATAAAACTAAAATTGTTGCTTCTTTATCTGAAAAAAAATATTATTTAAATCGAAAACCTTAGCATTGAATTCTTGTTCATTAAAAGATTTATTAATTTTGCATAAAAAAAATTAAATTTTTTTCAAAATTCCACAATTTGACAATCGGTTCATTATGATTTTATCTATTTCCTTTATTAGTTCTGTAAATGAAATAATGGAAAAATTGTTGCGGTGAAAACATTCCGACTCACTCACTCAGCCGACACGTCCGATCAAAATTTTTTTTTTCTTTAATTTTTTTATTTAAAAAAAAAATTTAAAGTTAGTTTTTTTTTTTAATTTTTTCCTTGCGTCGACGCTGTACGCCCATATCTTCTTCCAGTCTGAGACTTTTTTATTGCGCATTCCTTCAAAAAAATATCTTAAAAAAAAAATTTTAACTTTATTAAAATTAATTAATGACGTTACCTATTATTATTAAAATTAAATTTGGAAATTGAATTTTTTATTTGTCCAAGCCTTGATTTTTTGACCGTTCCGGAATCTCACATTAGATATACTATATTAACAGATTTTTAAAATATAACCTGTGCTGGTTATCCTTTATTAAAATATAAAATCTGGAATTTTTTTAATTAAATAGATAAAAGTTTTTCTTTTTTAACTCACATTTAAGATTTTCGTAAGGCATTTTAATTGGTTGAGTGGGTGGTACGAGTCGGACAAGTTGGTTGAGTGACTGTGGGTGACGCACTGAGCTATAAAGATTAAATCCCTACGTTTAAAATAAAAATAAAAAGTAACCCAAAAGAAAGCGATTGAAAATTTTTTTCTGGTATTTGAAACTCAAAATCCAGAAAAGTCTTGACTTATAAGTGAAAATTTAAATTAAAATTGATTTACAAAATTGAATTTGATTTAAAAAATTAAAGAAAAAATAAAAACTCAATTAAAATTTATTTGATTTTTATTTAAAAATAACTTGAAAAATAAATTTATATTTTTTGATTTTTTATTTCTTGATTTTCATAATTTTTATTTTTAAAGTCAGGCTAAACTAAAATATTGGCCGACATGGCCGACTAGGCCGGTTGGACGGGTAGGCTAAGGCGGCGCCTTTTTAATAGAAAGTTGTCATTATTATTTCAAATATTAGAGATTTATTTTAGTTTCGCGAATAATATTTTTAAATAACAATAATATGCAATTTAAAAACTAAAATACTGAATTAGGAACAAAATAAAAACATTTTATTTTTTTCACTTTATTTTAAATTTTTTTTCTTTCGTTTTTTCTCAGTCTAAAGAAGTTATTTTTCATTACAGATATGGCAAGTTTTTTTTTCTATTTTGCATTTCTAAAAATTATTGCGTAATTATATTTCAAATTTTAACATGCTTAAGTATTCTGTTTTAATTAAACAACGTAATTTAAATATTTCAAAAAAGTTAAATAGAAAAAGAAACTTGCCTTATTCAAATAAATTTACAGCACTTATCTGATACTTTCATATCATATTAAATGCTGATCAATTTTTTTCAATTTTTTCTAAAACTAAAACAAGTGCTTCCTAATTTCTCAAATCTAATATATAAAATATTGCTGTTTTAGGTTAAAATAACTTTGGGTTAGACCAGGGTTCGCTTCGTTCGAAATATCGAATCCTTCGTTTAAACCTTCTTGCTTCTTTTTTTCATGAAATATCAAATTAAAATAATTCGCAAAATTAAAAAAAAAATTGATTTCATAAAATATTTAATTTTCAAAATTGAGATAGCTAAAATAAAATTGTACAAAAAATATAAATTTTTTGCTTTAATTTAAATGTTCAATACAAAAACAGGTGTCATTTCTAAAACTCAGCATTGAAAATGATCAAATAAATAATTAGTATTTAACACTTTTATTTTGAAAATAAATTATTTTTTTATTTAAACACTAAAAATCTCATTAAAAAACGAAAAACAATAGAACTAGACATTTGTCTGAAATCTTGACGAATATATATTTGCTTTTTGATAAATCCCATTAGCTATTTTCAAGTGAAAATGTTAGAACAATTACAATAAAGAAATTAATTTATAAGTACTTACCGGTTAGATCCGATTGACCTATTGATTTTAATTTGTCGATGAATATTAAATTCTGAGTGTCTGACGGAAATTTAACACATTCACTTAGCGATTCTAATGAATTTTGTTCGACTACCAGCGATATCTGATTTGACTGTTTTTTGAATGAGTTATCAATTTTTCTATCCTTTTATTAAAAAAAAATAATATTTATTTATTAGTAATTTTATAAAATCTACATCTGACAAATTTTTTGACATTTCTTTAAATACCGCATTTTCACATGTATAAATTTGATACTGTTGAGGCGATTTGTCATTGTGCTCACATCCAGAATGATCTGAAACACTTGGCAAAGCTTTGGTCACTTTATCTTTGCGGATTCGCTGCATACAAATCAAAGCAAAAATAGACAAAATTAAAAAAAAAATCAAAATCGAAAAAATTATTATCAACGCTAAAGTCAGCAAAGCATTGATCGGTTCGCCTAATGATTGAAAAATAGTTAAATTGGAAAAATTAAATTTGAAAAAAATTTACTTTTTCTTTTTACTTTAAATCCATAGAACGCATTTCCAAATTCATTGGCAACTGTG
This sequence comes from Brachionus manjavacas, assembly GCA_019054805.1. Lineage (NCBI taxonomy): Eukaryota > Metazoa > Rotifera > Eurotatoria > Ploima > Brachionidae > Brachionus > Brachionus manjavacas. The sequence continues at coordinate 4,915,446 of JAHQIY010000003.1, read as the reverse complement.
CAATTATAAAACCCTTCATCTTCACTATTTGCCTCTCTAACTACCATTTTGAATCTAGTAGACATTTTAAGCTCTTTAAAATCGTCTTGCAACAGACTGAACTTTTCATTTTCTTTAGATGGATAAACAGTACTGACTACCATTGAGTTATTTTCGTCCATTTTGAAGCAAATTGGTCCTGACTAAAAAAAAAAGCTCAAATCTCATGATTTTATTTCAATCTTTTGATTTACCTCATAAGAAGGACTTGACAAAATATTAAAATAAATGTCTAATTCTTTTTTAGAATTGATAAAAAACGTATCCTGGCCAATAAATAAAGGTGGACCCTCAGTAATCAGTGAAACTTTGGAAGAAGTAGGGGGAAATTTTCCTGAATGCGCCTGACACTCGTATTCTCCGTCAACACTTTCACTCAAATTGAGCCTTTCACCAATATGAATTACTTTACCAAAATTTTTGACCCACCGAATTTCAGACTTAGGATTGGAATCAACTGAACAGTGTAAAGAAATTCCATCCGTTTTGTTTCTGATCACAACTATTGAGTCTGGTTTATTTATAAATTTCGGTGGATCTTATTAAAAAAATTAAGATTTGAATTTTTCGGTATTTAAAAAAAAATACATAATATGTCCATAGAATAGTTCAAAATACTTTTTCCAATTAGATTACTATCTTCACACACTAATAAACTTGAATTCATTTTGCGATTTAATCTTAGTTTAATGGACCCATTAATGCTGTAAAATTTAAATTTCTCGTTCAAATGAAAAAAATTCCTTAAAAATTTTAAAATATTTTTTATTCTATTTTTTTAAAGTAAAAATCTAACTTTTTGGAATGATTTTTTTCATCATCAACTGACTCTGATTTACAATAAAAGGTGAATGTTTTGCCTTCTTCCAAAGGCTCTTTTGGTTCATAATCAATAGACAAAATAGGCGGATCTAAATTTAAACAATAATTTCTATCTTTTTTTATTTAATTTAAAATCCCACATTTTAGGTTCATTTGAACGGCTTTTAGTACAGGTTTGTTGAGTAAAGGGTGCTCGACTAAAGCTATTAAAGTCTTTCTTGCCAAATCCATGCTACCTGTCAAACTAAGTCTGTTGATAAAAACTGATTCAGAATTTTTGAATGTCGAAATTTGAAAACTCGAATGCAAATTTTCAACCAATTTTATGCTTTTGAGCCTATTTAAGCTATTTGCTTCAGTGATTTCTTCAAAAACAACTGTGTCCATCATAAACCAATTTATGTTCGGCTCAGGCACTGAATTATGTACCAAGCATTCGATATTTTCAGTTTGATCCAAAATGATCTCCACCGAATTTTGATGATTTAATTCAATTTTGGTTGGTTTTTCTTTATAAAAAATGATTCTAAGTTAAAATTCTAAGTAAAAAATGCATTTTCTTACTCATTATTCTAAGACTTGCTGAACTTGAATTTATCTTAAAAACGTTTTTGTCCACTCTACGAGTTACTGTACATTTGTATTTTCCAACATCATTAGCAGTTATGTTTTGGATGAATAAATTCCATTCACCATTGCTTCGATTGCCAATTATGTAGAACCTTCGAAGACTTTTGTACCTGAGCCGGTCATCGCTCAGACGAATGGTCCGACCCCATGTGCAAAAATCGTTCTTACACCATTCAACATAATCAATTCCTTCTTTGTAATCTTTGATTAGACATGGGAATATCACATTTCCATTCAAATTGGTGTATTGATCGTCCGGATTGCTCTGGATCTCGAGCGAGATCGCAAATTTTATCAAGACCAAATTTATTAGGCTAGTGCCAAAAAGCATTATAGATAGTTTTGTGAACTAGAATTTTTCGATCTCAATAAGATAATTTTTGTACAACAAAAAAAAACTCTAAGTCATTTGTTTTTAATAGATTTCTATTCTTGACGATTTTCAATAATTGACAAAGTCTATCTAAAAAAAATTTTAAAGATAAAAAATAAGATTAAATCTATTGATTTCAAATCAATCTAAATCGATTTTGTACTAGAAATATTTTCAATTATGTTTCATTTAGAGCAAAAAAAACAAAACCGTAAAAAGTGATGTTTGAAAAAAATTTCCGGAATTTTTTTACAATCACTTTAAAAACCTCTAGAGAAACCATCCGTGAAATAAATAGTTTTAAGTGGTCTAATTGTTTTACGAGTATTTGGTACTAATTTTGAATTAAAATAAAATTTTGAAATAATTTTTTTATCTTTTTCTTAAGTAAATATTGTCCCGATAAATATGAGAAAAAAATTGACGTGATTTTACAAAATAATGCTAAAAAATTAAATTATAGTAATTCTATCCTGATTTGGTCAAAATTCGATTTTGTATCAAAATTAAGACGCAATTTTAATTTGCTAAAACAAATGCTTTTTGTATCCGAAATTTTTCGATGTTCATTAATCCTCTTAATTAAGAAACTTAAAAAAAATGGAATTAATACTAGAAAAGTCGTTCTGTTTTAGAGCGTTTAAAATTTGAAATTCTCTCTAGACTAAAGAACTAAAGCTTAAAGTAAATTTAAGTCTTAGCCGACTAAAAAATACCTATTAAAACAATTTTGGGAAAAAATTTTCATCTTTTAAAAAGTGTGTCTTATCTTGATATTGTTTAGTTGAAAATATTTTTAATTAATCTCTAAGTTTTTTTTTATTAATTCAAGTGACAATTTTGAAAAGATCAAAGACCATATTTTTCAATTTAAATCATGACAAAAAATAGTCCTACATTGATGAATCGAAGGTAAGAGACGATTTATCCTTAAGACTCAATCGATCAAAAAAGAATTCCTTTAATTTCTCTATTTAGAAATTAATTTATTCGTTGATCAAAGATTTTTCAAAAATAGGCCTAAATAGCCTCAATTTTTCCCAAGGTATTTTCTCTTGATAGACTCTGAGCTATTGATTATCATTTAATAGATCCATTTCCAAAATTCCATCTCATTGTATACAGTCACTTAAATCTTTAAACTTGAAAAATTAAAGTAAAAACAAAATTATCATAAAATAAATTTGAATTGAATTGTTCAATTTTTTTGATTTGAAAAATCAATTTTTTTATTAAATTCACTCTTTAAATAAATGAAAAAAAAATAATTATTAAATTCATTCAAAGTAGTGATGGTTGTTGATTCAGAAACTGGACTTAATATTGACCGAATGTTAATGGTCGAAATAAAATGATAAAAATATCTAACTTGGTGTTCGATTTCAAATTAAAATCTAATCAAATTACAAGTACTTTTTGTTGAGTAGTGGATTAAATAGATAATTTTATTTAAAAAAAAGGATTAAGCTAAACACTTCGAAAATCTTGACCAAACTTAAAAGTTTTGAATTACTGGTTGAGAAAGTGTCAAGACTAGCACAGATAATAGCTTGTAAATAAACGCTGTTGTTTTAGTTGTACCTGATGGTTTTAGACAAACAGGAACTAATAATCGATAAACTTTCATTTATTTTAAGTGGATTTAAATATTATTTTAGTGGCCGAACAAGTCAAATGAGAAACAAAAAATACTGCAAATATTATTGTTATAAATGACAGCGACCAAAGTAAAAAAAACTAACAAGTCCAACCATTTGTTATACTTTGAATGTGATTTAAATTAAATATAAAATCAATAAAATTTATTGAGAATTCAAGATTATTTTTGTATTTAGCATCACTTTCCGTGTGAATTTAAACTAGCCACATACTTATTATATCTAACTCCTGTTATCCTGATTGAAACAAATATTGTTAAAGGAAATCTTAAATGAGGCAAAAATCGATTCACGATTTTTTAATATAAATCGTCTAAAACCCCTAATGCAAATTGTTTTAGCTCTATTTGTTCTTGGCTACAAATAGAATTAATTTATCGACTCATTTGGTCTAATAGGACTAAAAGCAAGCATATCTGTTTACCTGAAAAATAGCGATTTATTTTAAGAAGAAAGCTTTTAAAATAATTGCTTCCGTGTTATTGCTAGAGTTCTTGGGTAATTTTTTGTTCAGAGCGGACAAAAGCTTATTTTCAGCATGAGTCTTAACTTCAGGCACAAATAAATTATTCAGAACGATAAGTAATAAAAAAGTTAATTTTTGAATAAACAAATATTTAACACCTAATAAGAAAAATAATGAATATTTTGTAATCAAAATCGATACTTGTGCCAAATTTCAGGACTAAGGCATTAATCTAAAGCTGCTTGAGTACCAAATTATTTTATATCTATAAAAACTATCTATTTTACTAGAGAATTGATTTATTCTAAAATAATTAGCATTGTAGACGACTTGTTAGAACTTTAAATTAAATTGCATCTAAAAAATAAAGCTTTTTTTACACATAATTTTTTAATTTTAATTTTGTCTAAAAAAATTTGAATCAATTTTTTAAATGAATGATAAGTCTTTGGCTTGAACTTTAATTAAAAAAAAATAAAAAAAAGTCCGAACTTGGACTTTAAATTTGGGACTTTTAAACAACTCTGTTACAATGTTATGTTTTTTTTGTAATTTTTTTTAATTTTTATTCTGAAGGAGCAATAGCTTGATCTATACAAACCAATGGATAAAAAACAATGTACTTTTTTTTTAATTTCAAAATAAAAAAATCAAAATAATAAAAATAATAACAGTCCGGTAAGATATTGAACCGATGACTTATCAAATGAATTTTACTTTATTTTTTTTCTAACGAGATGGTGGGGTTTAAAAAATGAATATTTTGCTTTCTTTGAAATTCGTAACCATCTTTTAAAGGTAAAACTAAAATTCTGAGGAAAAACTTTGTTTGGCTCACTTCAACGACTTGTGTACTCAGACTCTTGAAAAGCTAAATATTTTTTTTCACAAAGCTCTTGGCCATTGACTAAATCTACGCTTACAAATAGTTAAAGGCCTATAACTCCATTTTTGATTATTCCTTCTTTGAAACTGCACGCTAACTAAAGCTTTAATATTTTGCAAGCAACTAAGGTAAAATTTTAGGTAAATTTATAGGCTTAATGATGTCATTAAAGGTTCATGTTCATAGAAATATTTTTGTATTGAACATCGTTCACTTCAATTTAGATGTCGCTTTTACACTTAATTTGTCAAGCAGCTAATCAATATGATGAATTGAGGCCTTCTTTTAAAATAATAATGCTAGTGTTTCATTAATCTCCATAAAATTTCTTGATAAAATTTAATATTTTTAATATTAAGTTTTAACTAAATCTTCTATTTGATTTGTAATGATAAAAATAAAATTGTTAAAAAGAATCTTGAATAATGGATCACCAAAATTCAATCTTTTAACAACTCCGGAAAAAAAATTGCAAAACTAAATTTGGGAAAAACTTTTGCTCATTTGAACTGGTCGATTCCAAGATTTGAAGAAAAAAAAATCACCAAAATTTTCTGCGTCATTAATATATAAAAAACTTAATAAAATTCTTCATGATAAATCTGTAAATTTTTTTACACAAAAAATAGAAACAAAAAATTTTCCATTTAGTTCTTGGATATTTTTTGTACCATTTGTAGTAGTGTAAAAAATCGGTCTATATCCGTTGTTATTACAAGAATATTAATTATTTTCGAACCTAAATATTTTTTTTTCTAAAAAATCAAAATTATTAAAAAAATTTTAATTTAAAATCGATCATATTCCAAAAAGAGTGGTCTAACACTCATAGGCTTATGGGATTAATTTTGGAAGACTTTTTTTTAATTGATAAATTTAAACAAAAGTAATAAAAATCTATTGAAAAAAATAATTTTAGTCTTCAAGGCTTAGTGAATTCTAGTTAAAAATTAGAAAAACCAAAATTTAATTTTCAAATCCGTTTATTAAGAGTTTATAAATAAATATGATATCAAATAAAATAAAATTTTACATTAAATTGTTAAAAAAAAAACTTATTTGAAAACTGAAACTATCTAAATAAACATAAAGACGAATGATAAAGAGTAAATAAATCGGTGAATACACAGTTGATTATTGGAAAATACTCAAAGCGAAGATCAGCTATTTTCCCAACAAAAAATGAATGCTTCTCTTCCTTATTTTTATGAGATTATATTTATTTAAAGATTATTTAAGTAAATGAATATTTAAATATTTTGTGTGCACTTCATCGCGATTTAAGATTAAAATTTTTCAACTCTGAAAATATTTATCTTTTCACTCGGCTTTAAGGTGAATTTTATGTCCAGATCATTTATTAATAAGCCGAAAAATGTCGCTCGGAATTTCGACTATAAATCTGATACAAGTTCAGTACGGATAAATTTCATTATTTAAAAAGTAAATATTTGAATTTGATTTAACTCAAATTGATTAAAGCTAATGATTTTTATTAGTCAAACTTTCTAAATAAATTTTATCAAGATTTAATGCTTGTTGTTTTTCCTTTTTCACTCAATTACCACTTGACCCTGATACTAAATATGAAATTTTACTAGGAAACAATTCAAGAAAATCTAGTCACTTGTTATCTTTTGATTTTTATTAGTATCTTTAAGTCAATTATTAAAAAAAACATTTTTCTAATTAAAATTTTTTTTTTTAAATAATTGAAAAAAAATGAACTTCTATTAAGAAAAAACTATTATAAAAAATGAACAAGAAATTTAGGGAAATTTCGAAAAAAGAATATTTCAAAATTTAAGACTTTTATTTGATAAAATAAGTGATGTCAAATTAAAAAAAAAGAATATATTTATAATTATTTATAGATGATAAAATTTATCGTAGAAGGGACATTTTTTTCATGGCATTTTCAATTGCTTTCAATCTCGGCTCGGTGAAATATTCATCATTAATAATTCGGTTCTTAATTGATTAAATTTTCATAAAATTTACAAGTTAAATAAAGAGCTTACAAATGGCTTAATTCCAACTAGAGTATCTTTGCATTTTATTATTGTAAAATGCTTCATAAATTTGGCATCTTTTTTCAGTGAATACATGTATTTGAATTCGTTGGGATATTCACTAAAACATGCAATTTTAGTCGATTCTGAAAATAAAAACTTTGAATTAAAATCTTAAAATTTTCATTTGAATACCATTTATTGAATTGACATCTACTAGTAATGGACTTTTGTTTTGGAGAATAAATTTTATGTTTTCATCATTAGAAGTGGGCTGCGTTTCTTTTATAGCTTTTTTTCGTCCTCTTTTAGGCTTTTGAGCATCTTTGCTGGTTGTCGGTGACTCTAAAGTTTCATTTTGAACTTTTTTTTTTCTTGGTTTATATTTGCGTTTTGCTACAGGCTCTACTGAATTCTTTTCAGTCAATTTCCTCTTAATAGATTTGGTCGCTTGACTGGTTTCGCTTCTGGTACTAGTTAAAAGTTTTTCAATCTTTTCAATTGATTCCAAAGTTACAGCTTCTCTATCGGTTTCTTCTACGACACTATTATTAGCTTCAACAATGTCAAATATTTCACTTATCTTTAATTTTCTCAATTTTTTTGTTTTTTCTAAAATTTAAAATTAATTAAAACAATTTATATTTTAAAAAAATCTGGTTTAATTTTTTGTTTTTTAATTACAAAATATATCTACTGTTGAAATAACTTTTATAAAGTGCGATGTTTCAAATATTTATCTTACTTTGATCTGAATTTATTTTAAGGAAAAGAAAATTTGGCTTTGATAACCTTTTATTCAAAACATAAATAAAAAAGAATTCATTTCAAACAAAACTTTGCTTTCATCTGGTTTAAAATTATTTATTCTGAATTAGATTTGAACCAAAAATAGACAGCATTTTTAAAGATAAAAATTATGTGTTTTATTATATTAAACAGCAAAAAAAAACAAATGAATTCCCCTAACCGTAAACAAATATTTTATGCTAGGTTCCTTAATTCAATAACTTGACTTTTTTACAAGAATTTTTTAAAGTCAAATCGCAATTGAGACTTTGACTTAAGAAAAAAAAATTTGAGTCAGATTCATGAATTCCAATAATTTATAATAAAAACAGAGAGTTTTAATTACTACTTTTTTTTATCCTTTATTCTACAAATTTTTGATTTTATGAATAAAAAACAAAAAATTGATTAATTCTAATTTTTTTTAAAATTACTGAATCTAAGAACAAAATTAGTAAAAAGCATTAAAATTTTTGATAAATCTAATAAATTTCGTGGCACTTAATGTCAATAATTTTTCAATGCTGTTTAATTATTAATTTAAATTAAATCTTTTTTAAAATTTAAATTCCTTTTTTTTATTAAATTAGGGGAAAAAATTTGATTATTTTGTGCTGGGTTTTTATTTAATTTAACTATTGATAGTGATGAAAAGTTTTTTTTTAAATAAAATAAAATAAAAATAAACAAATCTTTAAGAAAAAACATTTAAAAGCTTCCACAGTCTTATCATAAACGTGAAAAAAAAACCTCTTTTAACCGTGTTCTTTAAATTAAATAATTAAAATTTAGTTAAAATAAGGTATTAAAATTTTTAGTTTTAAAATCACGATTATCTAATTAATAAAATAAATTTTCACTGATTTAAATTTTAAATGTGTGTAATGACATACTCAGTTTGTGTTAATTTGGAACTTACACATTTGGAAAACACAGCAAAAAACCAATCAGTAAACTCCAATTGAATACATACTGTGTAGGTAATGAAACTTATTTTTATCAATAAAACGTTATTTGAATTTTTTTGGACATCCATGTATTTTTCTACAATATAAATAATCTTTAAATTAAATAAATAAAAATTTAAAAGTTTCGACTCAAAACAAGGAATCATTCGAATGATTTTCGGTAAATTAATTTTTTAACTAGACTTTATCAGAAAAATAAACAAAATAAAATCATTTAAATGTTTACTTAAATTTTTCAAAATTAGTATGGAGTTCTTATTCAAGAAATAACAAAAGCATTCAATTTTTTGTTTCAACATTTTTTTATAAATAAATGAGTCATCTTTTTTTAGAAAAAATTAAATTAAAGTAAATCATTTTTCACATAATATAAATCTAAAACTTCTATAAAAAATTAAAGTAATGCAATTACTTTAAAAACAATAGAAAAAATTTGAAGCAAAGTACAATGAATCGATTTTTGCACGAGTCTTTTATAAATTAAAAAATTTTAGAATGAAAACTATAATATCTTTTCTAGTAGATAAGAAAAAATCTTTACTTTTATTATTTGATTCTTCGTTGATTGTTGTTTCATTTATTTGACTAATAAATTTTTTATTTTTAGCTTTTCTTTTTCTTCTTCCGGATAGCTTTTTTTTCAGGTAATAATTTATACTTAATGGAACATTTGTTTCGTCTTTCGACTTTGGATTATTAGATTTCAAGCTTAGTACATTTTTTGCTCTTTTGGTGTATTTTCTCTTGATTCTTTCAGATTCAACTAAAATAGAAGATTTTTTTTGCTTAAAACTGGTAGTCTTAATTGACTCTTGATTTTTTTCATTTTCAGCACTTTTAGGCTTTCTTCCCCTCTTCTTTCCGGGTAGCTTAATTTTTTCATTATTTTTCATTTGATATTTCTTGTACTTGGCAATCAAATTAGTAACAACAGGTGTGTAAATTCCAATTTTTGCCAATAGTGTTAAACTAAGTTGCCCCTCGCTTTTTTTGTCAATAAATTCTTCAACTAGGTCTCTTTTTTCAAAAATTTTTTCGATCATGGACGCCAAAAATCCTGTTCCCGAACCAAATTTTGGAGTTGTTGGAACAATTTCTCCCTTTTCAGTATAAATTTCGATATCGTGGTTGTCATTTTTGCTCTTTCGCTTTTTAAACAAGAATTTTATAAATTCTTGAATTTTTTCAGGCTGAGATTCGAACCATTCATTCTGACGTTTCCATTTCATTAATTTAGTGTATCTGAATAAGCATGAATGGTCTGTTCGGTATGGAAATTCACAGGCAGCTATTTTTGACCATTGTCCGCCATATTTATCCACCAAGTCCAATAACTTTTTATCTTCTTGTATGGTCCAATTTTTGTATTTATCAGGATTTAGAAATTTTAATTCATAGCGTTCTTTACACTGTAGAGCAGTTCTAGTACCAACATATTCGCTGATTTCCTGCCAATTTTTGGCTGAGAAGTACTGCACGGCTTCTTCGAATGCCTGGTATTCACTCGAGGTCCATCGACCATGGTTTAAATTAGGATCTATTTTTTGATGATGAATAAACACATTATTTCGATCCCGTGTTCCATTTAAATAGCACACTAAAATTTTTATTATTATTATTATTAAATAAAAAAAAATTTAATCTAAATTGATCTTACAATAATTGTAAGGAACAAAAAATCCTTCTCTATAGCATTCGACTAGTTCTAACAATTTCTTTGATTCTTCTTCGGTCCAGTCTCTAAAATTTAATAAATTTTTTGTATACATTTTTTGTTATTTTTGCTTACCTCTTGCAGTAACGATCAACAGTTTTTTCATGATACCGTTTCATGCAGAGAAATGCAGATCGATTTGTCTTAAATAAAAAAAATTAAAAAACGTAAAATTCATTTATTTATTGCTTCCGGGTAAACCATATCTGGCGATGTAAAAAGTTAAAAATTGATGATCGATACCAAATTCTCTTGTTTTTATGTGATGCAAATAACCCAAAAATTTAGTTTTAGCTCTTGGGCTCAGAATCGTATCTCCCATGTTCAAATTTTTCAACTTGTGCGGTTATATAAATTTTCGACTTTAAGCGGGAAATAATCGGAAAAAAAATTCTTTTATTCCTTTTAATTTTCTATTATTTAAATAAAACTTTAATGTTGAAATAATTTAAAAAGCAATACTAATTATTTATCATTTTTTTGTTTCTTTCTTTATGAACATTTTCTGAAATAATGAAACAGTTTTATATATTAAGTTTTATATTTTTTTTTAGTTTCTTCTTTCAAAAATTAGAAAGATAACAATCAGGCTTATTTTAATTCATTCTCTTAAAAGAAGAGTTTTAAACGCTTTCAGTGTTTTTCATTTGGAAAAAAAAAATCAGATTGAGAAAAACGTAAAAATCTAACAAAAAAAATAATCTGCAATCGTTTTATTTTTTTTCAAAATTTAGAATTTCACAATACAACTGTGAGATTAATTTTGATTATTAAAATTTTTTTTTAATTTCGAATTTTTAATTTTTATCCTATAAAAACTTTACTTCATTTAATTTTATAATTCATTATAAACTCATATTTAAATATAAGAACAGTTAAAAATTAATAACAAAATATGGTTAATTATCTGGCTAATTGATTAAAAAAAAACTTATTGAATTAAAAAAATTTAAATTACATTTAATTTGATTGAAATTTGTTCCCAATTTTTTTCATTGAACTCTCTGGCCAAATCAATGAGCTGTAAATTTTCTTCATGTGTCCATTTGTTTTGATTAATCCTTGGATCACAAACATTTATCCACACCAGTTTACACTCATTGGCAGACCAATTTTCATTTAACTAATTAAATTTGAATGGTTTGTTAACTTTTTTTTAAATAATTTTAACGTTACGTCAACATTTGATATCTTTAGCCAGTCTATTTTTTCAGAATCGATATTTTCCAAAATTTTGACCTCTGACATTGAGCTAAAAAAAAGAATTTTCGTATAAATTTAAAAAAACATTTAAAAAAAAATACTCTATTTTTTTTATTTGATTTCCACATTCTCGCATCATTTTTTGTAAAGATTTTAATTCACTTGATTTATGCGAGACTACTCTAAGTTTATCCAGTTTTTCGTTCAAAAATTTAATTCTAAAATTTAAAAAATAATTAGATCCTGCTGACTTAAAATTATTTATTAAAATTTAAAATTCAATTTTTTATTAAGAGTTTTCAAAACTTCAAATATTTTGAAATTTATTCAAATAATATAAATTGGAAAAAAGTCAATTTTATTAAAAAATTATTTAGAAATATTAATTTTAATGATTTTTTTAAACGATGTAAAATTTTTCTGTTTTGGTGAATTTACAAATACAAATACAAATTGATGAACCTAAAAAGATTTACAAAAGATAACAAAAAATTGTCCTTTCATTAAATCTTTCTTGTTGATGAAACGGGTCTAGTCGGTTGGGTGAACTGTGGTTCACCTATTGTGAGAACAAATCTTGCTTAGTGAACAATTAGTTTTTTTTTCATCAAAAGGTGAACTTTTTTAAAATACAGAGAACGTTTTTTAGATTAGGTGAACAAATTTTAAATTAGGTGAACTATTTTTAGATTAAGTGCACTAAGTATAATCAAATTTATTTTATTTACTGCTAATGCTGAATCAAAATCAATCCGATACAATCAAAGTTTTTTTAAAAATAATATTATTTTAAAGTTATAATAATCAATTCAAATTAATATCTATGAGACCTCGAAAAATGTAGTTTTAAACCCCTTTCGCCTTCAAAATGGCATCCACAGATTTTACATTTTGAAGGATTTTTTTTGCCTAAAACCGGCTCAACTCTATCGATTGATTCATTTAACAGAAATTATTAAATTTTTTTATGCATTGAAATTTTTCATTTTTTGAAATTTTAAAATAATAAAATTTTTTAAAACCTTTTTATAATTTTTGAAAAATTTAAATAAGTAACTTAATATTTTTTCTTATTAATTAAATGTTTTAAGAATTGTATTTTATTAAGTATTGATTTTTTTTGAAAACCCGTAAACCCAGAATTGTCAAATTATTTTTTTTAATTTTGACCTTCTAATTATGGTTACTAAAAAAATTAATTTTTTCATTTCATAATTTTGATTAAATAGAAATCTTAAAAATTGTTAAAAAAATTTTCTCTAAGTGAATTCTGATTTATAAAATAAATTTTGAAATTATTATCTTGTCAACTCTTATTTCTTTAAATTTCAAGGTCCAAAAATTTACTTATTAAAAGCGTTGAAAATCGATTTTCAATAAACGATTAACTTTAAATTGAAAAAATTTTTTTAATTGATTAGAAATCAACTAAATTGTTTTAAAACAATATAAACTAAATGTCCCATGCTTGCCTTAATCTATTAAGTTTCAATGTAATAAAATTGCATAAGAAAGTTTAATTTATTTTTTTTAAATAAATTTGGAGCATCGCACTTTTTCTAAATTGTATGAGCAATTTCATTAAAAGACGAAAATACACCAAATTATTTTTCTAATATTTTTTGAACATTTTTTTTTCTTAAAATGTGTTATTCAGCTTTTTATTACTTAAAATAAAAATTTTAGCTTAAAAATTTCTTTCTTATTTTAACATTATGTTTAAAATAATAGATTAATAAAGAATCGATTAAAAAAATTGTGTCCACTTTTAAATTTTATTCGATAGAGACGATTTCCAACACTTTTTTAACAACCTTTCTTCAAACTCTGAATTCAATTTATTAAAAATTAAACAAAATTTTAAAATATAAGTTTTTTAGAATTAAAATTATAAATATATTTATTTACTTATTTGTTATTGGATTTTTTGTGATTCGAATCGAGTCTTTTATCACTGCTTGCTTCAATTTATTTCTGTATTCGATGGTCCCTTTCAAGCAATAATTTTAAATTAAATTTCATTTAATGAAAAATTACATTCGGATTTTAATTGAGGTACATAATCATAGTAGACGAGCTTACCGCGTCGTATGGTATCCTTATTGTGCTCCGGTTCCTTGAATTTTTTAATAATCTCAAAACTAAAAAATTATTTAATATTAAACATACAGATTGAAATCGATCTTTATAATAATTTCCCTTAATTTTGCTTATTTCTAGCTCAAACTTGTATCCTTCAACTTTGGTGACAGTCAAATTTTGATTGACATTACAAATTTTTTCTCCAATTTCATTCTAAAAAAATTGTTTTTTAATTTTTCAAAATAATTAGGTTTTTTGATGCTGTCTAATTTTTAGATAAAACCGACCTGTTTTTGAAGATTTAGAACGAGAGCAGTCTTTAATTTTTCAAGTTTTTCCTGAATAACTTCTTGATAAGCTCTATTAATTGCTAAAAGTGTTTTTGTCAAATTCTCCGTTGAATTATCTGTTATATTAATAGAATCAATTTCTTGGTCAAGTGAAAGCATTATGTGAAATATCTGGAATATCAACAATTTTCTTGTTTCAGATAATCAAGATTTTTATCCCGAAATTTTTCTCAGATGTTTTTGCATTAACTTCCAATTCAAAATTGATTTTCATAATTGAATAATTTATTTAAATTTTTTTTACATATTAATAAAAGCCTCTTGAATTTTGCAGTTCGACAAAATAAAATTAACATTTAAACAATTTAAATTTTTGATTTTTCCAACAAATTCTTTGAAACAGGAGATATATATGATTAAATTGCGTGTTTACTTATTATTTACACGACATAAACAAAATATTTTTTTAAAATGACAAAATTTTATTTTGTTAATTTTTTCATTTTTCTACCGATATCCTTTGAATAATTATTATTTTTTTGTGGCAAGTTTTAACTCTCAAAGACCGATTTTTTTTGTACATCAAGGACTAAAAAGGCCTAAAATACCTTTTATTAAGAAATGCTTTTTTGGTAAAATAAACTATTATATTTATTTAAAAAAATTACTAAAAATTATTGTCAGAATACAAGAAAATTTTTATTTCTACTAAATTCGAAATCCTTATAATTTCTTAATTTCATATGTTTATCATTTTAAATAAGCTATAAAAATGTTATCAAATTGAAAATAACAAAAAAAACGTTCAAAAACCATTCTTTTTTTTTAAATGGAAAAAAAATTCAGCTTGAAAGGAAAAGATATAGATATAGAAAAGATAAAAGATCTTTTCTAGAAATATTCAACTTTACCTGTTTTCGTCTTCATGTAAAATTTCATGTAAAAAAAGACAATAAAGTTAAAATAAAAAATAGAAAAAAATTATTTTACTAAATAATCTGTAATTCCTTCCCAGAGTTTTTGCAGTGATTTTTTTTCAGCTATATCAAAATGGCCATCAATTAATGTACTGTCAAAAAAAACTACAGATGATGACAAATAAATTAATTGACTGATAAAATAATTATTTGAGTGAAAAAAATACTTTTTTGAGTGATTAATTATTTTTACAACAAATTAATGATTTTCAGGTCACAATAAAAATCAAAATCTTGAACTATAGCACCAAAATAAGAAGGAAGCTCCAGACGATTATGACAAACCGTTTTGACCAAATCGCATCATCAAGCTAGAGTCAGCTATTTTATTTATTTTTTTATTTGTTTTCTGTACCGAGCTAAGGCTCCTTCAGAATAAATTAAAAAAAATAAAAATCAAAATAAAAAATAAAATTAACATTAGAAGTACCAAAATTTTTAACTACTAGAATCACCAAAACGAGTAAAAATGACTTGTCTTAATGGAATCTAATGGATAAAAATGGATAATAATTTATTATTTGGATAAATCTATTCAAAACTTAATTTTAATTGAGTAAAAATAAAAATTTGGCTAAAAAAAATCATCTGTCGAAAATTTTATCTTCTAATGAACTCGTTCCTTTTTGAACCAATTTTTCGTCTTTCATGTAAAATACGCAAACTTTAATTTTTACATTTTTTAAATTTGCTTATCTTCGTTCAAGTATTAGGATTTGAGTCAGTTTTTTAAAGATTTGTCTACTTTTTGAAAATATTTTATGACTCATCCATTGATTTTGTAGATAGATTCAAAATTTTAATTAAAAAAC
Organism: Brachionus manjavacas; assembly: GCA_019054805.1. Lineage (NCBI taxonomy): Eukaryota > Metazoa > Rotifera > Eurotatoria > Ploima > Brachionidae > Brachionus > Brachionus manjavacas. The sequence continues at coordinate 4,899,725 of JAHQIY010000003.1, read as the reverse complement.
GAGTCAAAATGACTCTTTTTGGTGCTTCTAGTAGTATATACTTGATTTTGTACAAAGGAAATATTTTTTTATTTGAATTTAGTTAATTTAGAAAGTTATTCTTATTTTTATGCTGGAAAAAAAATTATGCTCAAATAGCAAAAATTGATTTAGATTTTAGCTGCCCAAAATGGAAAAAGAGTCATTTTGACTCGTTGGTGCTTCTAGTGTTAAATTTAATAAAATGAAAAAAAAATCAAAATAAAGTAAATAAGCTAAAAAAAAATGAAAGTTTAGAAGACATAGCATTTACAATAGCATTAAAATTTACATGTGGCAAATGTTTACATAGTTCAGGTTTCAGGAAAAAAGAAGGAAATAGTAAGGTAGCTTATTCTTTCATTTAATGTTTTATATATAATCTTTTAGTCCTATTGAGAACACAAAGCGCACAAATCATAAAGATAAATATATTTGATTATGAAATTATTTTTACTTATTTATTTATTTGTATTTTTATTTATTTGTATATCTGTACCGAGCTAAGGCTCCTTCAGATTAAAAAAAAAATAAATAAAAACTATCAGAAAACGTCACTATTTAAGTTCTTTTTTTACAACCTATTTTAAAGATAGGTTTTATTATAAAACCAATCTGTAAAATAGTTTTTATTTTGTCAGTGCAAAATTATTAAATAGTCATCTCAATATATATATTTTTTTCAGTTGTTTAGTTTTTTGTCAGAATAATTAGTTTTTTATTGTCAGCTAAAATAGATTAAATTCACCTCCAAAAAATTCAAGCCTATCAAAATTGCTATTAAACCTATTAGAATAGATTTATCATTTCCCTAGGAATATTATTTATTAGCTTTTGAATTTGAGTCAATTTTTACCCTGATGAAAGAAGCGGTGTTTCCGAGGAATTGAAAATTCAAAAGGACAGTGCAAAAATGATATAATTTGTGAACAAAGTTATTTTAAAATTGTGGTTGACTCGCCTTTCAAATCAAAAAAGGTTGTATTTACAAAATTTAATTTTAGTGGAAATGTTGGCCAAATGAAATAACTCTACAAATTATTTTTTACTGTTACAGTATTAAAATGCTAAGAATTTAAATTGAATTCGTTTTATAAAGGCGTTTTTTTTTCTACCAAATTTTCAACCAAGTTTTTAAAATTTGGAGGAGTCCTAAATAAGTTTTTTTATTAAATAATGAGTTTTGATTTTTTAATATGCTTTGAAAAGACATTCAGAATTTTAGAAGAAAAGACAAAAAATCCAATTAATTTTTTCCCCAATTGCCAAAACTAGTTCTGGAAATTTCACCAGTTGATACATTCAATGTACCAATGCAATCTTTTCAAATACTGTGCAAATTTTAGTATATTTAATGTATTTGCTAATTTTTTGAATTTTTGCAGAGTTCGGCAAAGGTTTTAACAAATGACTTAATTTATAGCACATATTAATGGCTTTTGGAAAAAAAAATATATTTTTTTTTAAATTCCCCATGTTCGTTGAAAATATTAAAAAATTCATTAACACATTTTTTGATTGATGATAGATAAATAAACACAAAATTATTTTTGTTTTTATTTTCTTCTTGAGTGTTCAAGGATAACCGAGCCATTTAAAATATTTTTAATAATTTAATTATTATTCTTTATTTAAATAATTATCCAAGAGATTCTCTAAAATTTTTTTTTTACTTAAAAAAAATCTTGAATCCTTTTTTAAGTTCTAGAGTGTTTTGGTAAAAAGTTGAAGGGTCAATTTTTTGTTTCAAGGACAAATTAAACAGTAAAATATTTAAAGATATTTTTTTCAAAATTTTATTCATATAAATATTAACGGATATTTATAAAAATAAAACTTTTAGTTGAATCCGTACGACTCGATAACTTTTTGGTACGGTTCAAGTTTTTTGGCCAAATTTTGAGAAGCTTGTTTTCTCAAGTCCTTAAAAAAGCATTTAGAAAAAAATAATTTCATTTATTAAAAAAAATAAAAAATTACTTGATTTCTTTGCTTTTTGTTGTAGAAGATTTTCGATTTGACTTTTCGCTTGGCTTCCAGAGTAGCAATGACATCTTGATATTTCCAGCCGACTTCGTGGGAGATACGGCTCAATTCGCAGAACTAAAATTAAGTTGTAAGTTATCTCTGCAGAGAGAAATGTGGCTAGAAAATTACAGCTCTTCTTGGTTTCAATTTAACAACACGGAGAGCGGATGGTACTACCAATCTTTTCATTTTGTCATATGGAGCTGGAATACCCTCGAAGCATTTGAGTCTTTGAAGAGCCTCCTTGCCTCTCTTGGTCTTGTGTGGTACCATACCTCTGACTGTTCTGGCGAAAATTTTGCTTGGAGCCCTAAAGTGGAAAGCACCTCTTGCCGGTTGGATGTTGCATCTTTTTTTCAAAAATTCCAAATATTTAACTTTAAAAGAAAAAAAATAGAAAAATTTTAATGACTTATCAATCGATTTGATGATTACGTTTATTTCTGTAGAAACTTCCCGAAATATTAACGTTTTCGCATCTTACAATGGCGACTTTTTGTCCCTGCAGAATACTTTTGGCTACAACGGCAGCAAGTCTGCCGAGCAAGTGTCCGCGAGCGTCAATAACTAAAGCCTTTTTGTTTAGATTTTACATTATTCAATAAATAAAATATTAAATCAAAATAATCTTAATCAATGTATTCGCATCGTCACTTTGAATCTAAGCCTAAATCAGACAATTTAATGACTTTTGAGAGTTTTTGTCAAAGCATGCTTTAGTCTCAGAGTTTTTTCAGCTGAAGGCGATCGAATCGATTGATTAGAATTATTTGGAAATTTTTGCACCAGATAAATCGATTTTTACCTGATTGGAAAGACCCATTTTTACTGGAATTTGGTGTTTTAAACGAGAGCAAAAATTCCTTGTGCTTTTTTATTAAAAATTCAATTTGTATAAGCAAAACCGTGCTCTTTTTTAATTCACACTATTAATATTATAATGTAAAGGTTGCATTTTGAGGACTAGAAAAAATTTCAATTCAGTATTTTTTGCAAACTGATTCAGGTTAAGGCTTCAATTTTAACTCGAAAAAAAATAAACTTAACATTGCTAAAATTTAACTTGGTTGATTTGAATTAAATAAATTTAATATTTTTTTTAATTATTTTAATTCACTTTCAGTTCAAATTAGCATTGGAGTTAAAATCTTCGCCTTGTTGAAAGATTGGTACGAGAGGCTAAAAGGAGTCAAAATTTTGAATTGAAATAATTTTACTCATCAAATCATAAGATAAAATCATTAATATTTATTTATTTGTTTATCTATACCTAGCTAAAGCTCAGTCAGAATAAAATATAAAAAAAAATAAAGTTAAATAAAATTTAATGGAAAAAAATAAAAAAATAAAGTATAATAGATGATAAGTTAAAAAGTAAAATATTAAAAAAATATTAAATGTTTGAAGTCTCAGAAAAAAAAGAAGAAATATTAAGGTAGCAATAACACAATGCAGTCGAGTATCTAATATATCTTGATTCGCAGTCGGTCCTAATTTCTTCCATCAGTTTGACCACTAATGGAAAAGAATTTCTCAGTCCTCGATTCGAGACTGTCAAAATTTTAAGTTAAATTAAAGCCTCGTGATGCAAAATGTAGGAGGTTGTATCATATTTTAATTTTAATAAAGACCGAAATGCTCAGTATTAAATAGCCTGTATTCTATTAATGCTGGTTTCTCAAAATGAATTAAGACAGTTGAAAGTTATGTCTAAAATAGAACCTATTAACGATTTATAAAGATTTCCTAATGTTTTTTGACTGAGACCCCATTTTTTATTTGACAAGATTCTAATTAAATTTAACCTTGAATTACGAATGTTCTTTAACTTTATTTATCATTGAACAAAAAAAATAAATTAAATATTTAATTTATTTTAATATAACTAGAACTCAATTGTAATTACTAGCCTAAAAAGTCAATAAATTAAAATTTATTTTTTTTAATAAAATAAACTAAAAAGTAAGGTTAAAGAGTGAAAACTCATGCCTTTTAAAAAAATTAAATAAATTAATAATACTATTAAACTAAAATTTAATTTAGAATCTAAATAAATACCAAATAATTTTATTTTCATAGATTCTTAAATTTAGATCAGTCTTTTCTTTGATATATTTCGAAAAGACCATTGAACAAGACTTTTCAACTAATAACTTAATTTCCCACTTGCAAAGCCAGTGTTCAAGTTCAATTTAGTATTTACTGACTTTATTTTTTAGATTACGTTGATTCTTTTGGATCATTAATATTTATTTATCATTGATATTTATTCGGAATCGTGAATCATGCGTGTTCAAGACTAAGATTCAAAAAAGATAAATCATTTCTTTTAAAGAATTTCAAGGTAAATTTTTAGCATTTTTGAACATAAATTTTGAATTTGATCTGGTCCTGATACTGCATCATCCCTCAATTTTTTAGGACCAAAATCAATTCATCCATGCTACTTTGTTCGTTAAGAGTGGACTGTTTATTTACTTCGAAAAAATTTAAGTTAATTTCCCTATCTTTTTCCGAATTTATCAAATCATTGTTGATTAAAACTGAACTAAGTACTGCTGATTAAAATTCCCAAAAAAATTTTCCTCTTTTCTTCATCTAGTAGTAGTAGTAGTAGTAGTAGTTTTGACTGTAGCTGGCTAGCCAGCGAGTGTGCTGATAAGGCACACTATGACAGCTGATGTGATTGATTGCTGCTCATCCAGCAATCAATGCCTGCTTTAAAGCTGTTAACATTAGGGGCTTCAACTAATTGATTTGGCAGTGAGTTCCATATGTTAGCGGTTCTGTTGAAAAAAAAGTTATCTCAATGTTGGAGCCTCGAAATTTCTTTGTGATTTTTGAAGCAGTGACCTCTTCCTTGGATTTTGGTGACATTAAAATTGTTGCTTTTTTCAACCAATTCTATTCCATGCATGAACTTGTATAATTGAATTAGATCACCTCTTTTTCTTCTTTCCACCAGATTTGGAATGTTTAAAGCCTTCAATCTGCTTTCATACGGTTTGTTTCTAATTGAAGAAACAAATTTCGTAGCTCTGCGTTGAATCCTCTCAAGATTCTCACAATCCGACTTAAGAAATGGAGACCATACAGGCACAGCAAATTCCAAAAGAGGACGAACAAAAGTTAAATACAATGATCTAAATAACTTACAATCAAAACGAGCGAATGATTTCCTGATGCGACCCAACATTTGATTTGCTTTGTTTGTAGCCTCTATCACTTGGTTTTTCCATTTGAGATTTGTATTGAAGATAACTCCAAGATCTCTTTCGGTTTCAGACGTTGATAACTGTTTACCATTAATAAAATAAGTGAATTCTTTGTTTTTATGACCGTAATGCATAACCACACATTTTGATGTGTTGAAGAGAAGAAGCCAATCTTGAGTCCACTTGAAAATTAAATCTAAATCTGATTGAAGTTTCACTGCGCATATTTCTGATACCGTTTGCGAGAATATTTTTGTATCATCTGCATACATTTTGACAATATTCTCTATTCCTTTTGGTAGATCATTGATATACAAAACGAACAAAAGTGGACCAATCACTGATCCTTGTGGTACACCGCTAAAAATCTCAACCCAATCCGACAAAATTTCACCTTGAACAACTCGTTGTCTTCTATTTTTCAAAAAAGCTTCAATCCATTTTAGTGTCAGACCATCAAAGCCATACGCTTTCAATTTAGCTATTAGTCTTCTGTGCGGAACAGTATTAAATGCTTTCGCAAAATCTAGCAGAATTACATCAACAGGAATACTTTTGTCTAGACTCATTGAGATGAAATCTAGAGTTTCCATAAGATTAGATGTACATGACTTTTTCCTGACAAATCCATGCTGTTCTTTAGATTTAATATTGTTCTTATAAAGATAGTCTTCCATTTTGGTTCTTATTATGCTTTCCATTATTTTGCACGGAATTGAAGTTAAAGACACGGGACGATAATTGCTTGCCGTTGATTTATCACCTTTTTTAAACAATGGAGTAATATTTGCTGATCTGAATTGTATTGGAAGCTGACTATTAGATAAAGACTTTCTGAAAATTAAAGTTAAAGGAACAGTAAAGGCTTCTGCACAGTTTTTTAGCAATAGCGGATGAAGCTTGTCTACACCACATGATTTATTTTGATTAAGGTCTTGTAATTTTTTATAAACCACTTCATAACTAATATCATTTGGTTCAATGTCAATATATTCTGAACAGTTTTCATTTAGTTCAGCTACAAAAGGTGGAAGCTCCCATCTTGTTCAATAACAAAAACATCTTGAAAACATTTATTTAGTAGATTTGATATCTCTTTCGGTTCTTGCGTTAATTCATTGTTTGACTTCTTTAATGCTTTGATTGATTCTCTGATTACTTGTTGATCATTTAGATATTTGTATAATAATTTTGGATTCTTCTTAGCTTTATCTACTAAATTTTGTTCATAAGTTAGTCTGGCTCTTTTTATTTCCGAAGAAACTAATTTACAGATACTTTTGTAATCATTATAAAGATTCATATCCTTCCAGTTACATGAACAGTTCCTGTATCTTAGATTTTTCTTATTCCTAATTAAGATCTTGAGATCATCTTTTATCCAAGGTTTTGAGATACTTTTCTTTTTAGAGCCATCCGTTACTGGAATGAATCGATTACTAGCTTCGCTGACATAGAAAATAAACTCATTGTACATTTCCTGAATATTTAAATTCTCAAATAAGTGCACCCAATCAATATTTGATAAAAAATCAGAAATTTTTTCAAATTCAGCTTTACTATAAAGAAATTTTTCAATAATATATGATTCCTTACTAACCTTGTTTTTGAGTACAAAATTGAAAAAGATAACCAGATGTCCTTTATTAATGTTACCAAGCACAAATTTTGTATCGATTGCATACACACTGCCAGACTGAGTCGTGAAAATCAAATCCAAAGTGTTGACAGCTTTTTCGTTTGACATTTGAAATGTTGGAATATTTACATGCTGATATAAAAAAGTGTCGATTAGCGTCTCGCTGAATTTATGTTCGATGCCATTTTCGTTTAAGATTTCTGAAACACAGCCATTTGACCAGATGATTGATGGAAAGTTAAAGTCACCCATTATTAGAATATCCTTAAAACCTCTTTCATCCACATAGTCTTTAGCTTGTTTGAAGACTAAATCAAAATCGTTCATATCAACAAAATCGTTTGGCCTATAAAGACAGCCAACTAAATACTTTTCACAGTTAAAGTTAACAACTACCCAAATTTGTTCTATTTTACTTAAATTAAAACCTGCATCATTTATTTCAAATGAATCGATATTTTCATCAATGTAGAGACATACACCCCCGCCTCTGCGTCCATCACTTCTGTCCTTTCTGTACAAATTGTATCCTTTAATGTTTGCATTTGAGTTGCTCTTAAACCAAGTCTCACTAACTGCCACAATTTGTGGGCTATATGTTTCAATAACAACACTGAATTCATCAAGTTTATTGTCCAAGGAAGTAGCATTTAAATACATACATTTTAAAGATTCGAGATTATCCACACGTGATGACGCTTTTGATGAACGATTATTGCTTCTTGAATTTGACGATCTGATTTCCACGGATGCCATATCGAAAGGGCGAGTCTTGTGAAAGACCATTATTTGCTTCGTTTCTTTGTTTCCTCAATTCATAGTCTAAAGCTCTTTCGGTTTCAGTCAAATCTGGACTAAGATAAATAGATTTGAAATTATTTGAATCTCGCAACTTTTTGGCTGCTAGTAGTAGTGGATTTCTGTTTGCTTCTTCTTTGAGTTCTACTAGAATTGGGCCTGGTTTACTTTGGTCTTTCGATCTCAAGCGTCTTGAATACGCTGGCTTGACATCACTTTTTCCAAAAGTCGTAAGAATTTTTGATTTTTCTTTATCTTCTGCCCTCCTGGCTGTTAGAATCTCTTTCTTTGATTCTGGCACACCATAAATGATCAGATTTTTTTCTTTTGATTCTTTCATTCATTTCGCTGATGGTTGCATTTGCTACAGCTATCTGGTCGGCTGGTTTTTTTGCATTTTTTGTCCCTTGTTTTACAACTTGAACCCACTGACTACTGATGTTTGATGAGTTTGCTGTTTTATTTGCTGCTGCCAATTCAGATTTCAGTTTGTTTATTTCAATGTCTTTCTCAATTTCTCTTTCCTCTAGATGTTTCACATGATTTGAAAGCTCCAGGACGAATTTCGAAATATTACCGCACCATTCATGCAAAGTTTTTGAATGTCCAGATACGGTTCCCTGTCCAAACGATGGCCAGTTTGTTTCAAGCAAAAAATTTGAGTCCATTTGACAAAAACTGCGTGCTTTTTATTTTATTTTGGCTTACTTGTGCTTTTTTTTCCTTACTTTTGGCTTACGTGTGCTTATATTTTGGTGTGTTCTTTTAAATTTCAAGTTTTATTTTTTTTTTTTTTTTTTAATTTCTTTCTTATTAGTGAAATAGGCTTCTCTAATCTGACATAGAGGTTACTGCATCGAGTTGATCATCTACACCTTTTTTAATGAAATGGGTTTAAACAAGCGTCGCGTCCTGCAGTGATATTCTTAAGATTTTTTCAACTCTGTTCGTTTTAACTTTGATTTCAATAAATTTTATTGATTCAAAAAATAATTTTTAATCACGAACTTTTTCAAAATCTTAAATTTTAACCCCGCACTATAATTTAGGATGAGCTTTTTTAGCACTCAAACACCCAATTTTTTTTTATACATTAAGTACTAGAAGGGTCCTAAAATCCCCTTTAAAAATATGCTTTTTTGATAACATCAATTACCATAATTATTCAAAATATGTTTAAAAAATTTAAATATAAAAATAAATGTCTCTTATTAATTTTTATTTTGATTTAAAAAAATAATGTATATATTTTTAAGTTAAAATTTAAAATTATTCAAAAAACAAATTAGATACAAATATAGCAAAAAAATTTTTTTTTAATTCGTATTCGTTTCTTGTTCTTAAAAATTTTTACAGAACGATTTTTAAAATTTGTCACAAGTAAAGCTCGATTTGTTTCCATCACGGAAAAAAATTGAACTCTTTAAATTCTTGACCAAATTGCTATGAGAGGAACATTTTGGCATTAAACACTTCTTAAATAAAAGATGCCGATAAAAGCTAATTTACTTCTTTTTGTAAATGAAAGCTTAGGATCTACTGCTTTCTGGTGACAATTGGTACAATTCAATATAAATTTATTATCGACAAGTCAAAAATCATGAAAAATTCTGACAGATTGGTCTTATTTATTTATGTGTTGGTCTAACTACCTGATCTAAAATTTATCGTTTTCCTTTGACTTGCCACTTCTCCGTTCTCAATCAATCCCATATCGTTCTGTATTTTGAATTTTTGTCAATGTAAGTTGGCTATTCATTACTTCTTCCATCAGTTTGACCACTAATGGAAAAGAATTTCTCAGTCCTCGATTCGAGACTGTCAAAATTTTAAGTTAAATTAAAGCCTCGTGATGCAAAATGTAGGAGGTTGTATCATATTTTAATTTTAATAAAGACCGAAATGCTCAGTATTAAATAGCCTGTATTCTATTAATGCTGGTTTCTCAAAATGAATTAAGACAGTTGAAAGTTATGTCTAAAATAGAACCTATTAACGATTTATAAAGATTTCCTAATGTTTTTTGACTGAGACCCCATTTTTTATTTGACAAGATTCTAATTAAATTTAACCTTGAATTACGAATGTTCTTTAACTTTATTTATCATTGAACAAAAAAAATAAATTAAATATTTAATTTATTTTAATATAACTAGAACTCAATTGTAATTACTAGCCTAAAAAGTCAATAAATTAAAATTTATTTTTTTTAATAAAATAAACTAAAAAGTAAGGTTAAAGAGTGAAAACTCATGCCTTTTAAAAAAATTAAATAAATTAATAATACTATTAAACTAAAATTTAATTTAGAATCTAAATAAATACCAAATAATTTTATTTTCATAGATTCTTAAATTTAGATCAGTCTTTTCTTTGATATATTTCGAAAAGACCATTGAACAAGACTTTTCAACTAATAACTTAATTTCCCACTTGCAAAGCCAGTGTTCAAGTTCAATTTAGTATTTACTGACTTTATTTTTTAGATTACGTTGATTCTTTTGGATCATTAATATTTATTTATCATTGATATTTATTCGGAATCGTGAATCATGCGTGTTCAAGACTAAGATTCAAAAAAGATAAATCATTTCTTTTAAAGAATTTCAAGGTAAATTTTTAGCATTTTTGAACATAAATTTTGAATTTGATCTGGTCCTGATACTGCATCATCCCTCAATTTTTTAGGACCAAAATCAATTCATCCATGCTACTTTGTTCGTTAAGAGTGGACTGTTTATTTACTTCGAAAAAATTTAAGTTAATTTCCCTATCTTTTTCCGAATTTATCAAATCATTGTTGATTAAAACTGAACTAAGTACTGCTGATTAAAATTCCCAAAAAAATTTTCCTCTTTTCTTCATCTAGTAGTAGTAGTAGTAGTAGTAGTTTTGACTGTAGCTGGCTAGCCAGCGAGTGTGCTGATAAGGCACACTATGACAGCTGATGTGATTGATTGCTGCTCATCCAGCAATCAATGCCTGCTTTAAAGCTGTTAACATTAGGGGCTTCAACTAATTGATTTGGCAGTGAGTTCCATATGTTAGCGGTTCTGTTGAAAAAAAAGTTATCTCAATGTTGGAGCCTCGAAATTTCTTTGTGATTTTTGAAGCAGTGACCTCTTCCTTGGATTTTGGTGACATTAAAATTGTTGCTTTTTTCAACCAATTCTATTCCATGCATGAACTTGTATAATTGAATTAGATCACCTCTTTTTCTTCTTTCCACCAGATTTGGAATGTTTAAAGCCTTCAATCTGCTTTCATACGGTTTGTTTCTAATTGAAGAAACAAATTTCGTAGCTCTGCGTTGAATCCTCTCAAGATTCTCACAATCCGACTTAAGAAATGGAGACCATACAGGCACAGCAAATTCCAAAAGAGGACGAACAAAAGTTAAATACAATGATCTAAATAACTTACAATCAAAACGAGCGAATGATTTCCTGATGCGACCCAACATTTGATTTGCTTTGTTTGTAGCCTCTATCACTTGGTTTTTCCATTTGAGATTTGTATTGAAGATAACTCCAAGATCTCTTTCGGTTTCAGACGTTGATAACTGTTTACCATTAATAAAATAAGTGAATTCTTTGTTTTTATGACCGTAATGCATAACCACACATTTTGATGTGTTGAAGAGAAGAAGCCAATCTTGAGTCCACTTGAAAATTAAATCTAAATCTGATTGAAGTTTCACTGCGCATATTTCTGATACCGTTTGCGAGAATATTTTTGTATCATCTGCATACATTTTGACAATATTCTCTATTCCTTTTGGTAGATCATTGATATACAAAACGAACAAAAGTGGACCAATCACTGATCCTTGTGGTACACCGCTAAAAATCTCAACCCAATCCGACAAAATTTCACCTTGAACAACTCGTTGTCTTCTATTTTTCAAAAAAGCTTCAATCCATTTTAGTGTCAGACCATCAAAGCCATACGCTTTCAATTTAGCTATTAGTCTTCTGTGCGGAACAGTATTAAATGCTTTCGCAAAATCTAGCAGAATTACATCAACAGGAATACTTTTGTCTAGACTCATTGAGATGAAATCTAGAGTTTCCATAAGATTAGATGTACATGACTTTTTCCTGACAAATCCATGCTGTTCTTTAGATTTAATATTGTTCTTATAAAGATAGTCTTCCATTTTGGTTCTTATTATGCTTTCCATTATTTTGCACGGAATTGAAGTTAAAGACACGGGACGATAATTGCTTGCCGTTGATTTATCACCTTTTTTAAACAATGGAGTAATATTTGCTGATCTGAATTGTATTGGAAGCTGACTATTAGATAAAGACTTTCTGAAAATTAAAGTTAAAGGAACAGTAAAGGCTTCTGCACAGTTTTTTAGCAATAGCGGATGAAGCTTGTCTACACCACATGATTTATTTTGATTAAGGTCTTGTAATTTTTTATAAACCACTTCATAACTAATATCATTTGGTTCAATGTCAATATATTCTGAACAGTTTTCATTTAGTTCAGCTACAAAAGGTGGAAGCTCCCCATCTTGTTCAATAACAAAAACATCTTGAAAACATTTATTTAGTAGATTTGATATCTCTTTCGGTTCTTGCGTTAATTCATTGTTTGACTTCTTTAATGCTTTGATTGATTCTCTGATTACTTGTTGATCATTTAGATATTTGTATAATAATTTTGGATTCTTCTTAGCTTTATCTACTAAATTTTGTTCATAAGTTAGTCTGGCTCTTTTTATTTCCGAAGAAACTAATTTACAGATACTTTTGTAATCATTATAAAGATTCATATCCTTCCAGTTACATGAACAGTTCCTGTATCTTAGATTTTTCTTATTCCTAATTAAGATCTTGAGATCATCTTTTATCCAAGGTTTTGAGATACTTTTCTTTTTAGAGCCATCCGTTACTGGAATGAATCGATTACTAGCTTCGCTGACATAGAAAATAAACTCATTGTACATTTCCTGAATATTTAAATTCTCAAATAAGTGCACCCAATCAATATTTGATAAAAAATCAGAAATTTTTTCAAATTCAGCTTTACTATAAAGAAATTTTTCAATAATATATGATTCCTTACTAACCTTGTTTTTGAGTACAAAATTGAAAAAGATAACCAGATGTCCTTTATTAATGTTACCAAGCACAAATTTTGTATCGATTGCATACACACTGCCAGACTGAGTCGTGAAAATCAAATCCAAAGTGTTGACAGCTTTTTCGTTTGACATTTGAAATGTTGGAATATTTACATGCTGATATAAAAAAGTGTCGATTAGCGTCTCGCTGAATTTATGTTCGATGCCATTTTCGTTTAAGATTTCTGAAACACAGCCATTTGACCAGATGATTGATGGAAAGTTAAAGTCACCCATTATTAGAATATCCTTAAAACCTCTTTCATCCACATAGTCTTTAGCTTGTTTGAAGACTAAATCAAAATCGTTCATATCAACAAAATCGTTTGGCCTATAAAGACAGCCAACTAAATACTTTTCACAGTTAAAGTTAACAACTACCCAAATTTGTTCTATTTTACTTAAATTAAAACCTGCATCATTTATTTCAAATGAATCGATATTTTCATCAATGTAGAGACATACACCCCCGCCTCTGCGTCCATCACTTCTGTCCTTTCTGTACAAATTGTATCCTTTAATGTTTGCATTTGAGTTGCTCTTAAACCAAGTCTCACTAACTGCCACAATTTGTGGGCTATATGTTTCAATAACAACACTGAATTCATCAAGTTTATTGTCCAAGGAAGTAGCATTTAAATACATACATTTTAAAGATTCGAGATTATCCACACGTGATGACGCTTTTGATGAACGATTATTGCTTCTTGAATTTGACGATCTGATTTCCACGGATGCCATATCGAAAGGGCGAGTCTTGTGAAAGACCATTATTTGCTTCGTTTCTTTGTTTCCTCAATTCATAGTCTAAAGCTCTTTCGGTTTCAGTCAAATCTGGACTAAGATAAATAGATTTGAAATTATTTGAATCTCGCAACTTTTTGGCTGCTAGTAGTAGTGGATTTCTGTTTGCTTCTTCTTTGAGTTCTACTAGAATTGGGCCTGGTTTACTTTGGTCTTTCGATCTCAAGCGTCTTGAATACGCTGGCTTGACATCACCTTTCCCAATAGTGGTCAAAATTTGTTTGATTTTTCTTCATCTTCTGCCCTCCTGTCTGTTAGAATCTCTTTCTTTGATTCTGGCACACCATAAATGATCATGTTTTTTTTCTTTTGATTCTTTCATTCATTTCGCTGATGGTTGCATTTGCTACAGCTATCTGGTCGGCTGGTTTTTTTGCATTTTTTGTCCCTTGTTTTACAACTTGAACCCACTGACTACTGATGTTTGATGAGTTTGCTGTTTTATTTGCTGCTGCCAATTCAGATTTCAGTTTGTTTATTTCAATGTCTTTCTCAATTTCTCTTTCCTCTAGATGTTTCACATGATTTGAAAGCTCCAGGACGAATTTCGAAATATTACCGCACCATTCATGCAAAGTTTTTGAATGTCCAGATACGGTTCCCTGTCCAAACGATGGCCAGTTTGTTTCAAGCAAAAAATTTGAGTCCATTTGACAAAAACTGCGTGCTTTTTATTTTATTTTGGCTTACTTGTGCTTTTTTTTCCTTACTTTTGGCTTACGTGTGCTTATATTTTGGTGTGTTCTTTTAAATTTCAAGTTTTATTTTTTTTTTTTTTTTTTTTAATTTCTTTCTTATTAGTGAAATAGGCTTCTCTAATCTGACATAGAGGTTACTGCATCGAGTTGATCATCTACACCTTTTTTAATGAAATGGGTTTAAACAAGCGTCGCGTCCTGCAGTGATATTCTTAAGATTTTTTCAACTCTGTTCGTTTTAACTTTGATTTCAATAAATTTTATTGATTCAAAAAATAATTTTTAATCACGAACTTTTTTCAAAATCTTAAATTTTAACCCCGCACTATAATTTAGGATGAGCTTTTTTTAGCACTCAAACACCCAATTTTTTTTTATACATTAAGTACTAGAAGGGTCCTAAAATCCCCTTTAAAAATATGCTTTTTTGATAACATCAATTACCATAATTATTCAAAATATGTTTAAAAAATTTAAATATAAAAATAAATGTCTCTTATTAATTTTTATTTTGATTTAAAAAATAATGTATATATTTTTAAGTTAAAATTTAAAATTATTCAAAAAACAAATTAGATACAAATATAGCAAAAAAATTTTTTTAATTCGTATTCGTTTCTTGTTCTTAAAAATTTTTACAGAACGATTTTTAAAATTTGTCACAAGTAAAGCTCGATTTGTTTCCATCACGGAAAAAAATTGAACTCTTTAAATTCTTGACCAAATTGCTATGAGAGGAACATTTTGGCATTAAACACTTCTTAAATAAAAGATGCCGATAAAAGCTAATTTACTTCTTTTTGTAAATGAAAGCTTAGGATCTACTGCTTTCTGGTGACAATTGGTACAATTCAATATAAATTTATTATCGACAAGTCAAAAATCATGAAAAATTCTGACAGATTGGTCTTATTTATTTATGTGTTGGTCTAACTACCTGATCTAAAATTTATCGTTTTCCTTTGACTTGCCACTTCTCCGTTCTCAATCAATCCCATATCGTTCTGTATTTTGAATTTTTGTCAATGTAAGTTGGCTATTCATTACCTGAGTATTCATCTGATTCATATTCGGTATTATATTGATTTTCTTCAAAATTATTTAAAAGTTTTAATTATCCTCATAATTGTTATAATTATCATCAGAGACTTCTTGTTGGGTATCATCCGGATTTCTAAGAAGTTCAAGAGCTTGTAAGCTTTCATCGAGACTTGGTTCAAAAAGTTATTATTTATTATAGAAATTATTGAAATGTAGTAGAGTTTGGGATTAAGAGCATAATTAGCGATTTTACAAAAAATAATACAATATTTTTGGAGGGTCCAAAAACCTCTCTTCGGGTTTAGCGTATAATTTTTTTGCATGAAAATAAAAATATTTTATAATCAAGATTTATTAATTATAACATTTTTTTGTTTTTTTTAACTTTGATGGAAAAAAAATCTTCAAAAATGATTAAATTTATTGAGCAATAAGCAATATAAGTACCAAAAAGTGTCGAAAAAACCCCTCCGGGTTTTGAGTGTTAATTACAAAAAATATTTTTAATTATTTAATTTAATTTTATAGTTTTTTTACTATCCTAATTTTCAAACTCGCACCATAACTCAAAAACTTGAATTTTTTTGACTATAGTTTGATTTTTTAATTTTCACTTTTAAATGCGGGTCAAGTTAGCGTTTTTTGACCCAGCAATATCGCAAGTTTTTTAATTTCAAAGCTGTGTCTAAACATGAAAAGCGGCAGCGGCGTAGCTAAATAACGACTTAAGTGGGCTAAAGCTTAAGATTTTTTCGATTTATTTGTTTTTGTATTTTAATATTCATAAATTAAATTTTATCTTATAAATTTCATCTAACAAAATGTAGTTTTTTTTTTTAATTTTTCTACTCAAAGCAATCCCCCCCCTACTGAAATGGCTGGCTATAGCCTTGAAAATAGAGTATGTGCCAAAAATTCAAGAATTGCAATTTTAATTAGATTGATATTTGAATAAAATAATAAATTAACAATGAAAATATTTGATAATTAATTAAAAATCTAAACTTTAAACATTTTTGTAAATTCAAATTAACTAAGGAATCAAGAATTTATCTAGATAAGTTTTTATTAATTTAATTTATAAAACTTCAATCATTTAAATTAATTAAACCCTAAAGTTTGGAGAAATTAAAAGCTTTGAAACTTGTATTTTTTTTATATTTATTTTCATGATCAAACATAATCTTCTTATTTCAATCCCGATTTATCTCATTAAGTTTTATTTTTAGAAGAATTTATAATAAGTTCGACGGGAAATCAATTAATTTCCAGAAATTGTTTAAAAAATTGATTCTGTTTACTAATTAAAGTACCCGAGTAAGCAAATTATAGAATAAGCCAAACTTTTGAAAAGAATGTGAAAAATTTAAAGGAACCCAAGCACAGTCAATCTTCGATAATCTGAGCAAATTAGGAGGAAATTTTGTTCCAAATGCATCGAAATCTTGTAAAAATAACAGTGGAACTTTTTTAAAGAATGTGTTTCATCAAAAAGAATTTTGATATGGCTAGAGTATTCCAGCTTATAAATTCTATTTAAATCTCAAACAAGATGCACATTCTTTCATCGATAAATAAGATTATTCAGCATGTTTACTATGAAATTAAATTATCAATTATTTCTATCGATTTCTAACCAAAAATTTATTTTTTTTGTTACTTTGTTCTATTATTCAATTTAATATAAATATAAGAAAATATTTATTGAGAATTTAAATGGGTATTATTAAAAAAATCATTGACTCTAAATGATTTAAATCAGCAAAAAATATTTTCGAATTTTTTATATAAGATAAACATAAACAAATTTCTTAATCCCCTGTTAACAAAATAAATTTAACTTTGCAAAAAGATTTTAAAAACTCAAAAATAGAATAATTTTTAAAATTATATTTACAATACAAATAAAAAATTTCATAGTATAGATCATTTTTTAGATGGTTTTTTGGTATTTGCATTGTTTTTAGATGGAAAATATTCAACACGAGGTCCAACACAACCAGTCTAAAAAAATTCCTAATTGACGCTTTTAAGGCTTATTGAAATTTACTTGTTTGCATTTTCTGCAAATTGTGGCATCTTTTGTCACTTTCATTTCTCCATTGAAATCTCCTCGATGACATTCTAAGCAAAATCGCGTGCCACACCATTTACACGCATGAGTCTTTTAATTTATTAAATTAAAAATTCATTTAATTAAATTAAATAAATTAGTACGGTATCTGTTGTCGGGCATCCCCATCTGCACATTATAAAATCTTTTTATATTTTATTAAAATTTAAAGTCCTATTCTATTCTTTGCTCTATACTTGTTATCGTATATCTCTAGTTATGTTTTTAATTGAATATATTTTTGAATAATTAACTCGTTGTCATATGAACATATTTACTTTTTAAAAAATAGAGAAAATACACTTATGTAACTATTAGGGCTTTAATTTTGTTTTTTTTTGATTTCGTAAATTATTGAAAATATTTTTAATTTTTAAGTTTAATTGATGGATAAAACGTGTAACTCTATTGAAGAGCTTAAAGTAATCAAGTTTTTTGCTTTATATATTATTTTTAAAATAAACAAATCAAAAAATCTAATTTTAATTAGTATTACAATTATAATTAAACAAGTTATTGAAAAATTTATAAAAATATTAAATCCTTATTTTGAAATTCAAGTATCAAGTGTTATTTAAAAATATTGATTCAAATTAATTGATGATGAAGGAAAAATTGGTTATTAAACCGATTTAATAATTCATAGATGCTTTGAAAAATAGTAAGCATTATTAATCTGTAATAATATCAAAAACTTATAAGATTTCTATAGAATATGATGAATTAAAATAATAAAAAATAAAAAGAAATGAGTTATAATAAAATATCATATTTTTAAGAAATTCTGATTATTTTAAACTCGTTTTAATTTTCAGTCATATTAACAAGTATTTGATTAAAAAATTTTTTTTATCGATTCAATATTTATTAAAACTGCAGAAAAATAATCAGATTCATTATTATGATTAATTATTTATAGTATCTGATTCCATTGATTCTATTTCAGAAAATAAGCCTTCTTCTTAATTTTTTTATTTGTAAAAAGTTCATCATTCTTTAATTTAATATTAAATAAAATATTCAGACAATTAAAAATGAATGAAAATTTTATTCAGATTAAAAAAACAGAATCGGAAAATAATTTCAAACTCTATAAGTTAAAAGTTTCTTTATAAAAATTACTTTTTAAGATTTTCTGAATTTCAAACTTTTAATAAATTAAAAAAACATTAAAAATACTTAAAACGATATTAATCATAAAGAAAATTTTTTTGAAAATTAACGTTATGAGAAGATGTCCTCAATTTCTTATATTTTAAAAACTTCTTTTTCACTAATTGATTTAATTGTGCAATTTTTTTGCTAAAAACGATTAAAAAATAAATTTAATTTTAAGTATCATTTTATACTAAGAGAACTTGAAGCTAGATGAAATTACTTTTTCGTCTTTATTATTTGAAAAAAAAAGATTCAAATAAAAAACCAAATTTGTTTTTTTTCATAAGAAAGTTATTACGTTAATCAAAACTCAGTTACTCCTCAGTGATCAAATTTGCCCTTGTTTTTAAGATCAGATTTCCATTCTATCAAAACCGTTAGTTTAATTTTAATTTTGCAGAAATCTTATGTTTAATTTAGTCAAAAATAATAATTAATTTGAGTATTAAAAACAGTTTTATTTTTTAAATTTCTATTTTAGTTTTAAGTTTCCATCTTGAAAATAATATGAAATAAAAAAACACGGAAACAAAAATAAATTTTCGATATTTAAGATGAAATAATTTTTTTTAAATATTTTACATGACTTTCGTTGATAAATCGTTTTGCAAAGACCCAAGATAGTGTATGTTTTTGAATTAATGAATCCTGGCTATAACAAATATCAAAATGATAGATTAGAATGAGCCTTTATGATAATTTTTTGGCAAAAACTTTTTCTTTAAAAAAATCGTTTCATATCAATCACCAGCTACAAAGAATTAATCTTATTTATAAAAGTTAAAATTCATCTCATATAATTACTGTTTATTTCCCTAAAAGGTTCATTCTTTAAACTATTCCCTTATTTGATAAAACAAATAATGAGATTTATTTTCTTTAGGAAGCGATTTTTCAATCCAAACTTTCTTTAAAAAACACAAAAAATTTAACTCTAATTACATTATCCGAATATTAAGTTTAAAATTTTAAACTTAATAATTTTAAACTATAATGAATTCGGAACACCTTAAGGTGTTCCGAATTCATTATTAAAATCTTCTAATTTTTCCAATGTATTTTACTAAATTCATGAATAGATTTTGTTAAGTCTTATCATACTTTTGAGAATAAATCGAAAGTGGATTTCTGTTGAAAAAAAATATTTTCTAGTTAAGTCGTTTCATTACCCAGGTCAAAATTTATAGAGTTTTTATTTAGTCTTTATTTTGGGATCTACCCAGAAAGGTTAAAATGGAAGTAGGTTCTTTGTCTCAACAAAAAAATGAAAATTTTTGGAATTTAATCTAATTCATGAGATCACTTATTCACAGCGACAGTAAATAATTATTCTGTAAAATTATGTCAATTGATTTACATACTTTTTGACAACCTTTTTATTAATGTTTGTAATCCAAAGATATTTGATTGATTTCGTTCATCACGAATTAATCGATCTACTGATTTTTTTTTCACCAGAAAAAGAATTTTTGAAATTATACGCCAAATGAAAATTTTAAATGTCAATGCTAAGATTTTCTTTTAAAATTTAAGAAAATGAACTTTTATGATGTTTACTTTTATTTTAATTTTAAATGAGAAAAGGAAAATATTTAATTTTTTTGTACTGCATTTGTTTGGGAATTGTTTATTCATTAGTCAATAGATTTTTTAATTAAAATTTTCATTTTGAAAATTTTCAGATGAATCATTTAATAAATCTTGACATTAGTTTAAAAAATTTCGAGTTGCCAAAGTGATCTTTAATACCAATTGTTTTAGATATGGAAATTGAAAATTTAGATAGCTGATGTAATTTCTACATTATTTCTCTTGGACCCGTCGATTCTATCTCCTATAAAAACAAGCAGTTATTCATGCTCCTTCTTAATTTAAGCGCAAATGTTTAAATTAATTAATTTCACATCTGGAATGTCGAATTGTGAAATAATATTTATTAAAAAAACTATTTTGATAATTAAATTTTATAATTTAATTTTTATTAATTTTTCTTTTTTGTTTAAAAATTATGAATTTTATTTTTTCAAACTTTAATAATCAAGTGTAAATAGAAAGTTTAATTTTTTATTAATTTCAAAATTTAAAGTTTGAAAAAACTGTAATTTTTTAATTATGAGATACATCCATCAAAATGCATTATAATCATTTTTTTCAAGCAAAGTTTTCTACAAAACGAAGTCAAATAATCATCTTTTATTTTAATTTTATTTATAGAATAATTTTGATTGATTAAATGTTTAGATTTTCAACCAACTAAGCAAGAATTTCATGTTCCAATCGTATATAAATTTAAATAATGAGAAAGATGCTTAGTTCTATGAATTTGATAAAAAGAATTTTTAAGTTCATTCATTATTTTTAGATAAATATTCAAAATAAGATTAAAAAAATGTTGAAGAATCTAATTAATTTCATTTTATATAATTAAATTCATTTTAGTGTTAAAACTGTAAATTAATTTTCAATACAAATTAATCGAATTTCGATAAGTGTAAATAAAAAAACTAAAGATTAAATTAATAAAATTATTTAAATAATTCAGAAACTTAAGAATGCACGAGTAAGTTCAAATATTTAACAGATTAAATTGGTAAATAAATATCCCGTTTAAAGGGTACTGTAATTCAAATTTTCTAACTATCACGTAGACGGAATTATGAGAATTTTTTCTAATCAAACTCATAAATCTAATAAACAGAACAATCAAATAAACAGTTTGTTTTAGCATATCTTGTTGAAAACCTTTCCAAAAATCTAAATGACAATGACAAAGCAGACAATCACTTTCTTTTATTTAAAACTAAAGAATTTCTCTAATAATTATCATTTATCAGAATTTTGGAAAGCATTCATATTAGGTATTTTTAAATTTCAGGAATTTAATTTTTTGAAAAAATTCAAAATAAACAATGATAAATACTTGAATAAATTAATAAATCTATTTGTTTCTGTCTATCTGTAATAAAAAACTCTTCTGAAATTTTCTTTATTCGTATATATATGTATTGAGATTATTTTTAGTACTTATGAAAACAAGTCAATAGCGGAGGATTTAACGAGCGAGCCAAAATTTATCTAATTCCTTCAAAATGAATTATCTTTTAAGCATAGTCTTGTCTTCAGTTGTATTTAAAATGTAAAAAATTGAGTTGATTTGAGCATTTTAAAAAACATTTCTATATTAATTAAAGGCTCATTAAAATAAATAGTTGATGCAAATGAATCATTATTGTTTAAAAGAAAACAATCGCCTCATGATAATCAAAAAATAGATAAAAAAAGCAATTGATTTTTATATCTGCTTAAGAAAAGTTTTATTTAACAAAAAAAAATTAATTTTTCTTTTACTTATATTTTATTCAATGGATTTTTTTTTACTTCAATTTCAATTAATTTAGATTCTTAAGGTACAATTGTAAAACTATCAAAACTATCAAAAGTAAAATACTGATGTCATTTTTAGGGTAATCTTTTGATAATTTCGTTTTTTTTTGAAATAGTAAAATATAATTAAAAAATTCTGAAATTAGAAATTATCTTGCTCAATGTTTCAAGGGTTTTCGGAAAGCAAACAGCTTTATCAATTAATTTAATATTTTAAATAGCTTTTATTTTATTATTTTTGCGAACGCAATATTTTATTATAGTGTTTTATAAATTCCCACATCAAAATATTATTATTTTTTAAAATTAAAACTCAATTTTATTAGTATTTGAACAGGATAATGAATTTGTTGCTTTAAATTAATAAGGAACAGACACCATTGTTACAAAATTCTTCAAATTATTTGCTTTTTAATAAAATAGAAAGTAACATGATATATTTTTTTAATTATAGATAGATTCAAGAATTATCTTAAGCAAACAAAATAATCACATTTTTTTCGGAAGACTTATATTTCGATCTATACCATCTATCTTTATTTTTATTCTTAACTAAAAATTATTTTAATTGTTTAAATATGCAATGACTAAACAAAAAAATGGCTTGAGTAAATCTGTTTTAAAATGTCGAGATTCCAAAGACTATATT
Source organism: Brachionus manjavacas (assembly GCA_019054805.1). Classification (NCBI taxonomy): domain Eukaryota; kingdom Metazoa; phylum Rotifera; class Eurotatoria; order Ploima; family Brachionidae; genus Brachionus; species Brachionus manjavacas. The sequence goes on along the minus strand of JAHQIY010000003.1, from coordinate 4,877,043 downwards.
CTTCACAAAAGTTGAATAATTTATAAGTTATTACATCCATTTTTTACGGTTAGCTCATCCTTATTAGAAATATGTCAAAAAAAAAAACAATCTTAAAGATTTTTATTTAGATTTAAAATTTTTTTAATTATTTAAGTTAATCAAATAAGTCATTGAAATTACAAACCGATCAATCATATTCAAGTCATAGAATTGCGTCATTAAAAAGCTTTATTATTTAGTTTAAAATAATATTCACAACGTAAAATTCATTATTTGAGAAAAAATAAATAAGCCAAGATTTTTTTTATTATATTGATCCAAAAACATTGATCGAAAAGTTATTTTGGGGAAGTGATGCTCATTTCATTCCGGCTTTTTTTTGTAAAATTACTTTGCATCACCTTAGATTCGTTATTAAAATGAAATATGTTTTAGCTTCCCTTTTTGAAAACTTCTAATCTTTTTACCAGGAAATTACTTTTGTTTGTTTTGCAATCAATATGAAAAAATACTTTTTTAATTTTTTTTTAATATTTATCTATAATATCATATAAAACTAATTTTACTTTCAATAATAATTTAAATTTGACTTCAAATTTAAATTTTAAATTTCATGATTTTTAGATCAAAAAAAAATGATTTTGAATGCAAATTTAACTATATTTACTTAATTTACGTAAAATTCGACGTAACGTAGCAATAATGTAGATTTTTTTAGTAAAATAAAGGTTTTCCATTTAAAATATTTAAATTTATTTTGGATTCAAAAAAAGATTCAATTCAAAGTATTTCTACTAAGATTTAATTTAAAATTGCTATTCTTCAAAGTCTTATTTTCTTAGAATAAACTTCTTTTCAAATAGAAAAATACTTATAAATGCCTGAAATCTTTTATCATTTTATCTTGAATATATCATTTAATATTATTTGTCATTTATAATACTTTTATATACTTTTTTTTAAATATTTTTTCATAATTTAAGTTTAGGTTAAAGCTATTTTAATTAATCAAAAAGAGTAAAATTTTTGAAAAAAAAAAGTTGCTAAAAGTTCAAAATCGCATATATTTTAATATTCCAAATATAAAATTTTCAAAAAAATTTGATTAAGAGTGAATTAGTTCTACATCCATTTTTGGAATTATTTTTAAGACCTTTAAGAATTTTTCAATTTCATCGCTTAAGTTTGGCGTTTGTAAAAATAAATAAAGAATTATTTTACATTAGTTGAATCAGAAACTAGTTTTTACTCATAATTCTTGCCTAAAGTTCGAAGGTATTGTACTATAATATTATTTTATTCATTAATTTCTAAAAAAATTTAAATTTTAAATTAAATTTTTAATAAAATTTAAATGATCTTGTTCAAAAATTATTATTAAAATTGCTTTTTATATATTTTTTTTAATCAGAAGCATGATTTGAAAGTAAACATTCAATGCTTAGCTGAATTTTTTTAAAGATGCAAACCTCTGCTAAAATTTAAGCACAATATTAGGCTTAGGTTTATGTATCTCTGCATTTGATTTTTTAATTAAAAATTAAAAAAGTTTTTTAGACAATCTTTGAGCATAATCATGATATTTTGTTTATAAATTTCGATCAAAAAATGCTTTAAAAATATCATTTAACAAAAATTAAAACAAAGGAAAATTTTTTTAGATTGTCTTACAGAGGAACTTAGATCCGACTTTTTTCCTAATACTAGAAATGTTGAATGCTTGATAGAATTTACTCAAAAATGATAAAATCAAAAAAGTCGTCTTTTTTTTGAAAAAAACAAGTTTAATATGTTTTAATTTTAATCGAAACTTTTGTTTAGTAATAATTAAATTTTTAAATTTACAAATAAAAAATTTAAAATATCATCATTTCTTGAAAAGAAAAAATTTTTTAGTTTAAAAGAAAATATAGGTCTTGGTAAAATTTTTTAATTGATATATACTTGAAAAAAAAGCTATCTTTAATGAATATTCTGTATTTTTGATATTCATAGTTTTATTTTTTGTTTTAGATAAACATTTTGATTTCGTTTTTTTTCAAGTGCATGCTCAATATTTAGATTTCGACTAAATTCGTATTTCTTATTGATTTTTATTGTCAATACAATTTTTCTACAACCCAGTAAAACAATTGAACAACTTAGAAATTTTGTTTCCTCTTTGATAAACCAAAGTCTGGATATGAAATTTAATTAAATAATTCTTCTAAAGCATCCAAATATACCATTTAGAACCATTTTTCATGTCACTTATTAATCAAATTCAATTTAATAAAAAATTTGGATGTATTTTTTATTTAGAATCTTTTTGGTTTCTGACTGTCCTCAATCTATTCCTATTAATTTATTTTTAAGCGAAATTTTAAAGCTAAACAAGTTTATCACTCAAGTTAACTCATTAAATTAATTACTGATATCGAGCAAACTAATTTTCCAATTGTCTTGAATTGCATCATATTCAACGCTTCTCTAACTTTGCTTTCATTTATTTAGAAACGTTATGTTTTTTTTGAAAACTTTAAAAATATTTGTAGTGTCCAATTTAATTTTTTTAATATTTTTTTTAAATAAAAAATCTTATGCTATATATCATTTACCACAAGAAGTTAGCATTCAAAACGTTTTTGACGTATTTGGCCGTATGTTGACCACTCGGTATTATTTTTTATATTTTTATTTAAAATAATTTTTTTAAGTTAATACATATGTTTTAAATGTTTCGGAGTATATAAACAGGCTTTGTGATAAAAATCTGCCAAGCTATTCTTTAATGGACTGTAGAAAAGTAAATTCGGATGAACAACGATTACTTAGATATTTAATGCGGTTAGGATTTATTTTTTATTTGATTTTTATTAAATTTTAAAAAATTTAGAAATTATGAAAAAGATGTTCGTCCTGTTCATAACCATTCAAAAACTGTCACTGTTTTCGTTGGTCTTACTCTCACCCAGATATTTGACTTGGTTTGAAATTTTTTAAATTTATAACTTAAAATTAATAAAGCAAATCAAGTTTTTAGGAAGAAAAGAACCAGTTTTTGATCAGTAATGTATGGCTCGACAATGAATGGTGTAATTAAAATGCTAAAATTTTGAATTTCATTCTCATCCTAAACAAATTTATTTAGACGATGAATTTTTGACTTGGGATCCTGACAAGTTCAATGGTCTAAAATCGATTAGAATTCCGAGTCGTAGAATTTGGTAAATATTTTCTAATTATTTCATTTTTGAAGATAAGGCATCTGAGATGAATTTCTAAATAAAAAAAAAACAAATAGATCACTACAGTTCAAATAATACATGACCAGTTAATCTTTCTAAATGATGTGATCAAGCCTGATCACCTACTCCTTAACCATTAAATATGGGACCTTAAAATTAAAAATATACTAGCTAATTTTAAAAATAATCAAAGAATTCTACAGTAGTATATAGTTTGGTAAATAATTATTTCATGATCTGAGAAGAAGAAGAATGGAAAGTGTTAACTTAAAATGTCGATTTTGTGGCAAAACTTTTGAAATGGAATCTAAGGTTTCATATCAAAAAAAAAATTTTCATATTTTCATAAATATTATTCATTTTTTTCTTGGTATTCAAAAGGATTCATAATGTGCAAAAAAATATTCTTTAGAATATATTAATTTTTTTTCTATAATAGAGAAAAATTTTTAAGACTGTCCAACTAATTTAATACTTAACCACGAATTTGTAAAAGGGTTTAGGGTATAATTAATAATTTATTTTTAATAAAAAAAAAGTCACTAAAATTTGCTTTGTTGCTTTAATTATCAATTTTTTTCATATAGTTATATAATTAAATTTTTAAAACTTTTTTTTATCTCAAAAAATGAAGCTCTTAAGTTTTGAAAAGTATGCTATTTTTGAATAATATATATAACTAATTAGATCATTAATAATTAGAATATTATTAAATAAGGATAATAAAAATATTCCATCAAACCTTCATTTTTAAAAATAAATAACGAAAGAAAAAGAAAAAAATCTAAACCTCCAAAAAAGAGGCATAAAAAAAAGACTGATAAGTTAGAGGTATGTCACTTAAAAATATCATATAATCAAGTATTTTATTTACTCAGTTGGTTTGAAATTTTAAATAAAAAAACAATGAAAAGTATGAAAAAAACTTTTGAAAGGATAAATTTATTTTTATTTTGTCTAATGTCTAGATAATTTCGATTTTGTCCAGCTATGAATTTATCAATTACCACAGTCGAAATGTGAGGTGAGGACCCATAAAACGGCATTGTGAAATTTCTTACAAAAATTACTAAATAAGCAAACAAAAAATGCTAAAACTTTTGTTCAAAAAGTTCTTTTTCACCTACTGCTCAAGTCTGCAAAAACTCTGCAAATAAATTGCGTATTTAATTTCGATGGCATGTAAATGGCATTCAATTTGATAATAATTATTTTAATATTAATAATATTTAGCTGCAACAATAACCATGTCACCATGGTCACTGAAAGTATGCTTAGGCACACTTTGACGGCTGCTGAATTACGCTTTCGGCGAAATTCATATTTTTTTTAGTCTTTTTTACTTTTGCAGTAGGTGCATCAAAAATTGTTACACTTTGTTACATTTACAGGATAAGATTTTGACCATTGGAAATAAAATTACAATATTTTTTGTTTTTAAATATTGTAAGTTTTGTATGAAATTTTACAATTCCAAAAAAATCTTAATTGGAAAAAAAAGAGTATTAATGCGTTTAGAATTAAAAATCAAAAAAGTCTTATATTATTTGAAATTGTTAATCAATGAATTTTTATTCTTTATGTTACAAAATAAAAAAGAGAATTTATTTTCAATCGAAAAAATAGAGATCTGATTAAAAAATTATTTCGATTTCAAGGTTACCAGACTTGGTGCTTTATAATAACGCTGATGACTATTTTAGCTACAAAAAAGTAAATAAAAAACTTCAAATTTCAAAATCGATTTATTTAACCATTTAGGATACATATGCTATGATTTACAACAATGGAAAAGTGTTTTGGCCAGTGCCTACAAAATTACAATCAACATGCAAATTTGATGTAACATTTTTTCCATTCGACATCCAACGATGTCTCCTTAAAATAGGTAAAATCATGAAAAAATGTCACTGTAAAAATATTAATTAACTCTAAGGAAGTTGGACTTATGATGGTTTTCAAGTGGACATAATGAACCGGAGCGAGAACATTGATCTTAGCAATTATGTCCCAAACGGGGAATGGGATTTGGTTCGAACTTATTGCGTTCGGAGAGTAGTCTATTACCCGTGCTGGTAAAAAATCAACTTCTTAAAATTATTCAAACTTATTGAAATTAATTATTTAATAGTAGAGAACCGTTTCCTGATGTCACATTTACTTTAATAATTAGAAGAAAAGTTTTGTATTTTACTGTAAACGTGATACTTCCTTGTCTCATGTTGAGTGCATTGACTGTTTTAGTCTTTGTAATACCATCGGATTCGGGTGACAAAGTCACTTTGGGTATTACGGTTTTTCTTGCCTTCAGTGTTATCATGCTGGCAGTAGCCGAAAATTTGCCAGAAACGTCCGAATATGTGCCTTTAATAAGTAAGTTAACAATTGAACAATTGGATCAAAATTTTCAATTTTTTTAGCTTTGAATATTTTTAAAATTATTTAACGAATTAAACCCAAAAGATAAAAATTGTATTCTAATAAGGTATTTATCTGACAGTGATTATGTTTACTGCTTCTTTATCTGTCATTTGCACCGTTTTTGTTCTCAATTTGCACCATCGCAGGTCGGCAAAGCGACGAGTTCCAAATTGGTTGAGGAGAATATTTATTGGACCAGATGACATATCATTCGGAGCCAAAGCAAATGAAGTAAAAGTTTTGTATAATATGGCTAATCATATGGAAAAAAATCGCAACCAGAGAATTCATGACAAAAAGCTGAACGACTCTTTTCATAAAATGGAGTCATTTTTATCTACAGAGTCTGATGTTGATCTTGCTTGCACTAATGAAGCCTCAAATGTTAATGAAAAGCATAAGAAAAAGCTTTTGAAATTAAATTCAAATTTTCATAGAAAGAAAGATTGGACAAATATGTACACATCGGGTCTTACTTTGGTAGACGATCAACACCAAAAATCCAATGACAATTCTCATTATTTGTTCATCGAATCATCGAACCAAAGCGAAAAAGAAAACATTGGCAAGTTAAAACTAATCAATAGCTCATTTTCTGTTGATAAAAAAAGCAAAAATATTTTTGACTGTCAATGTGGTATTCAAAATAACAATACCAATAATTTAAAAAGGCTGAGACAAAAAAAAAACAAGCTTGGTGGATTATCTGAAATTAATGAGTCGATTAGATGCAGGCATGTAAAACCAAGTTGTGATAAACATAACGAGAATTGTTGTTTATACGACATTGTTTTAAATTCAATGAAAAATATTCACGACATAAAATCAATGGAAGAAAGTGAAAGAGTTATTTTAGAAGAATGGAAGCAGGTAGCATCAAGTGTTGATAAATTGTTATTTTGGATTTTTTTGATTGTTACTTTTCTTTTTAGTTTAGTTTGTTTAGTAATTGTGCCTAGTTATCAAAACAGTAAGCTTTATGAAATGTAATTTTTCAGAGTTTGGTTTAAGTTTAAATTGTAAATAAGTGATTCAAATGATTTTTTTTAATTTTTAATAATTCTATTGATTATCGCAAATAAATTTTTTTTTCAAAATATAAAATATTTTAATTACCAACACGTCAAATTACCCGTTTTGATTTTCAATTCAATTTGTAAATTTTTTTTTTAAATTAAAAATTATGAATTTAGCTAGCAAATCAATTAATTAGTCAAGAATTGTCAACTGATTTTTTATTTCTTGGTTTTGTGTAGTTAAGTATAAAACGAAGTCTAAAAAAATTTCTTTCTAAAAGTTTAAAATTAGTTCTGTGAATACAGCATTATGCAACATTTAAAGTTGCAACAACTTTTAAAGTCTGCTAAGATGTTATGCAAAATCTCTGCAAAAAGAACTTCGCTCGATTATATTCAAATTTAATTTCTGCTAAACTCTGTAAATATTAAACAAAAAGACATTTTTTGACATTAATTGATTTTAATTTAATTTTTTAAAGAAAAAATAAATATTGCAGGAAAATAATTTAAAAGTTTTCTAAAGATCTTTATAGAGATTCTTTAAAGGTTCCGGACGCTTTTTCTTTAGAAATTATTTAAAGAATGGTCTTCAGAATTTCAGTATTTATTCTTTAAAAATAATTATCTAAAAAACTATAGAATTTCAATGAAAAGTCTGTATTGTTTTTTTAGGTTAGTAAAATATTAATAAATTTAAATTATTTTTCCATTATAACATCATCAGAAATTAGACTATAATTAAACGAATTTTAGTAAGATTTGGAGATAAAATAATCTGTAATTGAAGTTTGCATTGATATTAATTTAATCGTATTTACTCTTACGGAGTCTGTGTAAATGTAACCAGAGGAAAAACATGTTATTTAATTACAGGAAAGGAAATCATTGGAGTAAATAAAGTAGATTTTTTGAATGGTTTATATTCTTTAAAAAGAGCCGATCATTCGATTAAATACTTATTTTTAAATTAAACAATGTAGCTTAAAATGAACAGTTGAGAAGTGCAAAAAAAATGTCTCTAATTTCTAAAGCATTTGTTTCGATTTCAAGATTGATTCTACTGCATTTTTTTCGGGTCTACCTTGTTTTGTGATCAAAAGATCACATATTTGGTGGTCTGGTCCTGGTCACAGGGTTGGTGAACATTAAAGATCACTGATCACATTCTTGACGTTTTTGTGACATTAAATATACAAATTAATGATCACCAAAATAATTTTTAATAAAAATCTCTTAAATTTGAAATTTTTTTTTTTAAAGCATGCATACACATCAAACTTTTTTAAACTCTGTGCTTATTGCTTACGTTTTTAAGAAAAATACTATGTGCTATTCAAAATTTTTATATAAATTTGAATTCTATTTTACACTTTTGATCAAAAATGAGTTTAGAACAAACTGATGAATTTAAAGTTTTTGATAAGCTAAGAAATCTTGGCTTAATATTTTCTAGTCGTTGTTGTGATAAAACTAATTGTATAAAGAAAGGGTCTGAGCTAAATCTTAAGTTTCGAAAAAGAACAGCTGACAGCAAAAACCAGATCTTGTCTTGGCGATGTACTTCATGTTGGACATTTAAGTCGATTTACGATGGTTCATTTTTTTCTTTATTCAAAAACTTTAACTTTGGTCACATTAACGTGACCATGGTCACATATTTTAATAAATGGTCACATTAAATTTTTAGTGATGGGTCCTAACTTAACTAATTTAGTTTAGTCGGCTAAAATTAAGTCGACTAATTTTTAGCCAATTAATTTTTAGTCGACTAGTTTTTAGCTAACTAAAAATAAGTAAACTAAAAACTAGTCGACTAAAACTTAGTTTAGTCGAATTAGTTAGACTAAGGGTACAAAAAAATGTGAAAAAAGGGATGTTATTTGCGATTTGAGATTACTCGGGATTAGTATGATATTAAAAAACTTGTTTAAAATTACAAGTCTCAAGTCAAGTCAATGAATTTTTTTAAAAAAAAGTCTGAGCAACATGAATTTTTTGCCGTTCCAGATAGTTATTGCTGCGGCCATATGTTCCTTTTACCGTTCCAGGTAGTTATTGATGCGGCCAAATGTTCCTTTTACCGTTCCAGGTAGTTATTGATGCGGCCAAATGTTCCTTTTACCGTTCCAGGTAGTTATTGCTGCGGCCAAATGTTCCTTTTACCGTTCCAGGTAGTTATTGCTGCGGCCAAATGTTCCTTTTACCGTTCCAGGTAGTTATTGCTGCGGCCAAATGTTCCTTTTACCGTTCCAGGTAGTTATTGCTGCGGCCAAATGTTCCTTTTACCGTTCCAGGTAGTTATTGCTGCGGCCAAATGTTCCTTTTACCGTTCCAGGTAGTTATTGTGGCTGCCTAGTTAAAGTCAAAGTCACTAAAATTTAAGTCAAGTCATAACTTTTTACTTTAAACATTGATTTGACATTATATAATTTTTTTTTAATTTTTGGTTAATATCTTGGATTTGATTTTGATAATTAATCTATTGAATTTTAATTAAAAGAAACATTCCTTTATTTAGACAGTTATACATTTTTTTTGGTGAAAATTTTTTAAGAGAGGATAGGTAACAAAACCAGATGTTATTAATTTAAGTCTTTATTTAATGTAATTTATTTATTCTATTGGTTGATTAATAAAATAAACATAACATTTTTTAATTTGTTGATTCCATAATTTATAATCAATTAAATTCAAAGGTTTAAAGAATCATTAATTGATAATTTACTCATATTTTAATTTATTTGAGTTTCTGCTACAGAAAAATAATGCTAATTGCTTTAGTTATAACTTTTATTTAGTAAAAATTTTCTAAAAAAAATAGATTTTAAAAATTAAACTTTAGTTAATAATTTTAGTTTAGTCGACTAAAAATAAGTCAACTAAAAAATAGTCAACTAAAAATTAGTTAACTAAAAAAAAACGGACTAAAAATTAGTTAACTAAAAACTAGTTGGCTGAATTTTAGTTGGCTAAAAACTAGTCGACTAAATTTTAGTTAACTAAACTAAAGAGAAAACTCCCATCACTATAAATTTTTTCTTTTTTATTCTTAAAAATTTAAGGTCACAAAAACGTCAAGAATGTGATCAGTGATCTTTAATGTTCACCAACCCTGTGACCAGGACCAGACCACCAAATGTGCGGGGCGTTCAAAAACATAATGTTAGTATTTATTCGTAATTAGTTTTATTAGCATTCTTTAGTTAGGAGCTCGAATAACAATTTATTTTTTAATCAGTTAGGTTTGAGTTTAAGTAGCATCTAAGTGATCCAACAATTACATCTTTCTCTAATTCCTTTTTCTATATATAGATTTCTTTTACTTTAATTTTACGGCACTATATCGATCCATAGAAAAAATTTTAATAGAAAAAACCCATAGAAAAATTTCTACATAGAAAAAAATCCATAGAAATTTATAGTAAAATTTTATCATTTATTTTTTTCTATTTAATTCTTTTTCAAAACCTTTTATATAAATTTTTTAATTTTTTTCGACATTTAAGCATGTTGTAGATTTAAAATAATTAAAAAAATTAAGCCAAAAATTTTTCATTTTTCTAAATCTTTATTATTTATTATATATTTAGAGATTAATAAATGGAAGAAAATTTGCTTTCTTGGAAAACTTCAAAAATCAAAAACTAAAACAATACTTTAATCTAGTCAAGATCATACCAATAATTCTCCAGCAATTCTAAGACGCCTAATTTTGAAAAGAATTAAATAAAAAAAAATAATAAATGATAAAATTCTGCTATAAATTTCTTTGGGTTTTTTTTATGTAAAAATTTTCTATGGATCGATATGTTCCCAATTTTACAGAGTTTACTTAGTCTTTCACTATTTCCAATTTCATGCAAAAAGGTTCCTTGTAGCTCACTTATGATTAGATTTTTTGCTAATTTTTTCTCCGTTTCTTTTTGATTTTTCGATTAATCCATTAATTTATAATTTAGTGTTCTTGTAAAAGGGTTTGAATTCAATTTATTTACAAAGTTCAATTTTCTTTTAAGTTACATTTTGTCAATTGTTTCTATTTTTAGAACCGCCATTAATTTCGATGTTCTCGATTTTTACTTAGTTGGAATATTCTTTTGATAAAATTAACTCAGTAGTTTTTAGTTATGAGGCAAGTATTGGTTTGCATAGTGTTTTAAATAACATTATTTTTTCCTTGTTTTCATTTGTATATTTTTAAATATCATCTGCATAAAATTTGATCCCAATCTGTTTTAGCTTCCTTGTTTTAGTCCAAATGAGGTTTTTAAAATGTTGCTTATTTCATCTTGTTCTGAAACATAAGCTAAGGAATTGTCATAAATTTTTATACTTCTCCAAATTAATGGGTTCAGTTTTCCAGTAAGTTTTAAAAAAAAATCTCTTTATTTATCTTAACAAAAGCTTAACTTGCATCTGTCGCACATGCATAACCGGTTAATTTTTTTTGTAAAGTTTTTGTTCAAATATAGCAGAAATTAAAAAGAGAATGTTTAAAACTATTTAAAAAAAGAAAAAAGTAACCATCTTTTCTAGAGTTTAGCTATGTCTTGTTTTGTTATTTAGTACAAAATTTTACTAAACTAAGATTTAAAAATCTAACTGAAATAGACGCTACTCTCAAAATCAGTGTCTTATCTTCTTTTCATTAGCTACTAATAATGTTCAAAAAGTTAATAAATTCATTATTTCTTTAGGTTTTTAAAAAGAAAACTTTCTAACCATTCTCATTAGGTTTTGATTAAAGGTTTGATAGGCATTTAATCTTGCAATTTTTTTGTAATAGAAAAAAAAATGATTAGAAGTGATAAAATTTAAATTTAAATTAAAAAAATTTGAATTTTTATTAATAAATAATATAAAATGCTATTTAAATATGATTCTAACTAGTCACATACTGTTTGTTTTTTGCATGGCCTGGTACAACTTCAAATTTTTAGATTTTTTGTAAGACAGTAAAATTTCAAAATTCGTTATCAATTTGATTTTCAATGTCATGATTTTGATGAATTAAATCTTTTTTACACAAATGATCAACAATTCCAGCTCCAATCGAATCACCCAATATATTTACGGCTGTACGAATTCGATCTCTAAAAGGATTAAAATTGCATCAAAATTTATTTCAAAACAAATTTAACTTACAGGAAAAAATCTACCGCAAAAATCAAACTAATGTCCTTTACTGGCAAGCCAACTGATTGTAATACAATAACCATAGTTACTAGACCTGCCGATGGTATGCTGGCAGCTCCAATTGAAGCCACTGTAGCTGTTAAGCTTATTATAATATATTCTACAAAATTCAAGTGCCGTCCATTTAACTGAGCAATGAATATTGGAGCAACTGCTTCATAAAGAGCTGTTCCGTCCATGTTTATTGTGCTTCCGATAGGCAGAACAAATCTTGTAACTCGCGAATCTATCTTCAGATTTTCTTCAAGACAGCGAAATGTTACCGGCAAAGTTGCGGAACTGGATGATGTCCCGAAACCTGTAATAACAGCCTTTAAAATTTTTAAATAAAAATTAATTCAAATTTTTTTCTTTTTATTTACAAAATTGTGAATTTTGGCACTAAGAGATAAGATTTATTTTTTTTTGCCAATTTAGTAGACTTTTTTAGTTTTATTAGTATTCTTAGCTTTTTTTCGTTACACTGTTATTCAACGTTAACATGTCTGATTGAATCCTAAATTTCATAAAATACTTTCTTTTCTCATTAAATAATATTAAAATTAAATAATTCAATGATACAATTTTCAATTTCAATTTCAATGTTAACCAACAAGCTAGTGCCCATGTTATTGAAGACCGATTAAAACTTCATTCATTTAATTTTATGGAATAATTATTAAAAATAAAAATATATAAGTTTATATAATCGATTTAAAAAAAATTTATTTAAAAAAAGTAAAATATTGAAATACTTAAATTAAATTTTTGTTTCTATAATTTGATATTAATGCTAATTTCTAATATTTTTATGTTCCTAAAATTGGTAAGATATTTTTTAAAATTTTTAAATTTAAAATTCTTAAGTATTGTGAAACAATTAAACAATTAAGTTTTAAAATTAAAAAAAAATATAAAAATCCTTCCAAATCTAGACTTGAATAAAATTTGTAAATATGATATCTAATTATAAGTTTAAGTTTGACAATTTAAGTCCAAAGTTATTTTCAGTTCAGTTTAATTTTTTAAATTTTTCATCAAATTATTACCTAAAAAATTTTGTGGATCTTCTCATAAGTAAAACTTTTCATAAGCACTTTGACACCGTCATTGCCATTATGACTTCGCTTGCTTAAACTTTCTAAAACCTTATCTTTAACAAAGCTTGAGACGGAAAAATTCAAAACTGAATTAAATTAGGTAAGGCCTTTTCTTCTAGTGCAAAATCTCACAATAACACTTTTTACCTGTAGACATCCATAATAAAATTTGAATGGATTTTTGCGAGTTATTATAAAAAAAAGAGAGCACAATGTAATAAAACAATGAATCATCAGTCCTAATATAACTGTAATCATATAGAGACCAAGTTTTCTGGCAGTATTTCCCATATCATCTATTTCTAGTATTTTTCCGCTCACCAAAAATAAAATTCCAAAGGGAGCATACCTAAATATTTGAAAATTTTGATTATTTAAAAAAAAAACTTTTAGTTGACAAGTAGACAATATAAATCAAATTAAGTAATCATACCACATGATTATTTTTACGAATTTCATAGTTATTTCATTTAAAACCAAGAATAAATGAAGCAAAATTTCAGCCTTACGACCCATACTGCTAATAATCATCCCAAAAGCAACACAAAATGCAATTACTCCCAAAATATTGGTGTTGTCATTGTATTTAAAATTCCATTTCTTTTTTTCACCCTCATTGCTGAAGATACTCGAGTTTGACTTAATAATTGAATTGGATTTTTCATAAGTGTAATGAGTTTGACCTTGTTGAATTGTGGCTTGAATCAAATTTTCGGGAAATAAGTTTCTTAATTAAAAAACAAAAAAAAAGTTAATAATCATTACATAACAATTTTACCTTATTAGATCCATAATAGCATCCTGTGAAGTGACAGTGCTCTTGGCAGTTCCTTCTCCAACTTCTGACTTGGTTTCTTTATCACCAGGCTTGATTGTAATTACAAGAATTATGCCTTTTTTATTTAGAATTTTTTAAATTGGAAAAATTGGAAAAGAATCAATATTTTTACCAAGAGTAGCTGCAAGAATAGTGGTTATAATATAGTAGCTAATAGCGTATAGGCCAATTTTTCCAGATGCTTTTGGATCCAAGACAGCCACTCCAGTAATTAAACTGGACACAACCAGAGGCAGTACAAGCATTTTAAGCATTCTCATCAGCAAATCTCCCGGAAACGATATCAACATAATGGTTTCGCTGCTTAAGTTTGCCGTGCGCAGCGTGAAACCGAGCAAAATGCCCAAGCTAACTCCGATGAATGTTAAAATTAACTGGGTATGCATTTTGATATGGCTGAGAATTTTCTCAAAAGGACTGACAATTCTTTCCTTTCGGTTCTTATTTAGCAGGGTTCGTTTTTGCTGCTCGTTTAGATTCATGTTTATCTAGAATTTTCTATTTATTTAAATACTGAACAATTTTTTAAAATTAATCTTAAAAAACCACTTTTCAACAATAATTCTGAAATGATTTGTTTTCCGGTCTTTTTCCATGACTTTTAATTAAATTTCATTTTGTTCCTACAAAAATTTTTATTTTGTTATTTTACAAAGGAACTATTTCGAAAATAAATTAAATCACAAAACAGAAAATTTACCCTTAAAACAATAGCACTCCGGGTGCTTTTCTCGTGTCTAATGGTGTTCTTGTTCTTTACGAATTTACTTAATCATGTAAGAGCTAATTAATGTTTTTCAATGATAAAATCGATATTAAAAACTCAATTTTAATATTAAAATCGTTCGGTTGATTATCTATTTTGACATTATTCTTTTAAGGCCTATCAATCAAAATTTAAATTGATTTCCCTTAGTAGTAAAAATTTGCTCAAGGCCTTTATTTGGTTCAGAGACTGGCAATCTTAATAATTTAAGAGTTAATCAATACAAAATGCTAAAAATTCAAAAGAAACAAGTTTTTTTTGGATAAAACGCAGTAAAGTCTAGATAATATTAAACATAATTTCGTTCTATTCTAGGTATATTTGGCTTGAGCTTGAATTAGGGCTGAATTGAAATATTTTATACAAATAAATAAGCTCGCCTAAGATATTACATATTGGCATTTGATTTAGATGGATAAATTAATCAAGGATTACTGAATTTAACAAATAATTACACCAAAATTCGGATTATTAAATTGGAAATTCTTTGCATTATTAGAAAGATTTTAATCTTTTCTCCAGTTATAAAGTCTTGAAGTAACAATCTGTATTTTAATTAATTTTATAAACGCCTTAGGAACCACATGATTATGTTTTAGCCAACTAAAAAATAAAATTATTTAAATCGAAGTTCGCCAAATAAATTTTTAATAAGCTGTTTTTCATCTAGATTCCTCAAAACCATTAATCTACTAAAAAAATTCAAAATTTAGATTTTCTTCTTTTCGCTGTAGTAGTAGTAGTAGTAGTAGTATTGAGACTGTAGTATAGCTATGCTATTCTAACGCTTGTCTCCTGGAAGGCTTTGACAGTCTTTCTTCTCTTGTTTTGTCCATTGCCAAACAATTCATTGTCTATCCTTGATTTGAAACTGTTGATTGATTTAGAACTTACACTGCCCTGTGACAGGTTATTCCATTTTGACATGACTCGATTTGTAAAGAAATTGTATCTGTATGAGCTGCGTTTGGTAAATTCTCTTGTAAGCCTCATATTATTCTCCCTTCTTAAATTTAGTGCCAAACTTTTAGCAGAATTGATACCATTCACTAGATTAATTTTCTCAAAGCCATTGATTATTTTGTACATTTGAATGAGGTCTCCTCTAGTTATTCGATCTTCTAGACATGTAAGTCCCAAGGTATTTAGTCTTTCCTCAAAATGAAAAAATAAACAACTCAGGCTAAAATATTTTCTAGTAAGACTCTCTTTTTTTTAAAACAAAACAGGAAACAATTTTAACTTTCGGATATTATTTTAACTTTTACAATTTGATCGAGAACCTACTAAGCAAAAATGAAAAATATTTTAGAAATGTTCAAAAATCGATAGAAATGGTGGTAAGAAGTATTCAATTGTGGAGTGCCTTCAAAAAGCCTATTGTAAATAAATTAAACTCAATTCAAGTTTGTTGAACTAAAAAATTACTTATGGTTTAGGTCTTTATAACTCTTTTTTAAAGAAAATGCACTAAAAATTAAATAAAAATAATAAATTGTTTCATTTTTAAAATAAATTTCCTGAGAACAAATTTTTGCTTTAGATTGCTGCAACTAACCTATTGATTAATTTTATCTAAAATTATCAAGTTTTTGAGTTTTCTAAAAAAATTTCCCATAGCTCTTCCGTAATTAAATTCCAAACTTTTTGTTTTTAAATTTTGTCTAGTTTTGATTTTTCAAATATTTAAGTCTAAATTAAATTAAAAATAAAGTCTTCTTTATTGAATTGATTAAAATTGTATTATTTTTCCATTCGATATTCAAATAGTAAATAATCAAGACGGTTTTTAAAAGAAATTTAAAAACAATACCAATTAATATCATTTTTAAACATTTTAACTTGCTATCTGGTTATCAATTAAATTTCTAAATATTTTGACAAATAATTTATTATTGAATAAATTAATTAAATAACAAATAATTTGATTAATTTAAAAAAGCTATTTAAAAAAAATCATAAAAAAATACAACAATAAAAGCAAATTGATTTTTATTTTTTCTACGCATTTCGACTCAATGATCTTCTTCAGGTTTACGACTGAAATTTGTTTAATTAGATGCTAAAGCAATACATTTTAGAAATAATTATGTAAAAATAATTAGAATAAAAAGATTGCAAACCTAAAATTGTAAATCTTTTAATTTAATTAATACAAACTTAAAATGATTATTAACAAAAATATCAGAATAAATTTAATAAACAAATGCTTGAGAAATTCTTCAAAATTGATTAAATAATTTTTTATAAATTAAAAGTTTTTATATAATTTTTCCTGATGATCTTTTATTTATTTTTGGTACACTAAGTTTAAGGTAGAAATGTAACAATAAAACCAGTTCAGACTTGTTTTTAAGTCACAGTTTTAAGTCTAAGTCAGAAAAATTTAAGTCAAAGTTATGACTTGACTTAATTTATTTTTTTTTAAGTTAAGTCAATGACTAGTTTTGAATAATTTGGCAAAAATAGTTTGGCAAAAAAATTCGAAAAATAATTCAAATTTTGAGCAAAATTCAAGATTTTTTTTCATTTTTCAGTTTAAACTATCTAAAAAAAAAAGGATAAATGGTTAGTCATGAAGTTTTTAATCATTAAAATTAATGAATTTAGTTAAATTTAGATTTAACAGGGGTTGTGAAGTTCATTTCAATTCGATCGTTTCAATTCAGAAAAACTTGAATAACTTTTTCACTAAAAGAGATAATTTAGTTATGTGAAATGCTTAATTATAAGCAAATTTGCTTAATGCAGTAAAATAAGTCTGCAAAATACTATGCAATTTTCTGCATTTTGCACCCCATTAAAAAGTATTCCAATCAAGTGTATCAATATCACTAAAATTATCACTAAAAGAGATAATATAGTTCTGTAAAATGCTTAATGGTTAAGCAACTTTGCTTAATCCAAAAATATATGTCTGCAAAAACTCTGCAATGAAATTGCACACTCAGAAAATAGAAAAATATATTATACTACAAATGAGGAAAAAATGGATAAAATAAACAACGAACTGTCAGAAGTAAAATTAGACAGCGATAAATATAAAAGTTTGTTATATGAAAAGCAGGCACTTGAAAAACCAAAATTCACAGATGAAACTATAATAGAAATAAAAAAACTTTAATGAAAAAAGAGAGGTCCAGTCAGGTGTCCTGTATGCGGTAATCATTTTGAGTGAAAAGGGTTAAAAATACGTATGGCTAAAAAAATTTGTTTATTATTAAACTGATTATTTTGAATTTCTTAGGTCCTTGAATTTTTCATTATTTTTTATTATTATCTCTGGTCAAAAATGGCATAGTAATACTTATTAAAGAACTATTTAAAAATAATCTGAATAAAATAATAGTGATTATTAATAAAGAAATTTTTTCTATATCGGTTTATATTTTTGTTCCTAAATTTAATCGTAAATGCCACACATTCATTTTCTAAAATTTGAACTGATTTTGATTGAAATTTTAAACCTCAAATAATCAAAATATTTATTTATAACAATTAATTACTTCATAGACGATTTACTAAAAAATAAGTTCAGTATTAGAAATAATTTAAATTCATGGATAGACAATGAGATTAAAAAACATTTTTCTTTTTTACTATTAGTACTTTATAATAATTTAAATTTATTTGAAATTGTTCCTTTTTGTAGTTTCTGTTCTTAAAAGTAATTTTAATCATTATTGTAAAACTTAAACGGGGTCCGGGGCAGAGTCCTGCTTTAGGGATTCGGGTTTGCTAGTTATTAGGGTTAGTTAAATTTAAAATTGATATTTAAAAATATTAATTAATAAAACCTTTTTTTATTTCCATTAAGTATTTTATTTTATTTACAAAAAGTACAGAACGTACAAAAAGGATTTTAACTTTTTAATATTCTCATTGTTTATACCTCTTTAGATAAAAATAATTAAAAAGAAAAAGATGTCTTGCAATTGATAAAGTAAATAATTAAATTTATTTTTTAATTGCTTGAAAAATACTAAATTTTTCTGAAAAATAATGATCATTCACTTAAAAATTTAAATGAATATTTCCGTAGATATTTAATCATTCAAAAGTTCTATTAAAAAATTATCCTAAAGATTATTAGACTAAAATTAACAAAGGCTTTTTGGTAATTTTCACGCCAATAAATTAACATTTCAAATAGATTGTGTAAAAGAACGCATCTGAAAATATTTTTACTTGAATTAATTAGTTTGAAGAAATAAATTAATTTGAATAATATGCGATTGAATGATTGTTTTTCAAATGTGTTTACTTTGATTATTTTCAAACTTTTATGATAACAAACATTCTCGTTTCATTAATGCATCATCTTGTCTATTTAATTGAACCTAATTTTGAGATGAAGTTTAAAAAACACAATAAATTTTTTAATCATAAATAATGAACAGTTTCCAACTATTATTAATTGCTGCAACTATTTTGATACTATTTCTTAAAATTTAAATTTTTTGAATGATTCAAAATTAACCTTTACTTCTAAGGTGAATGATATTAAAAAAATTTTTTACTCAAAACATGTTGATAAAATTTTTGTTAAATATTAAGAAAGAAAAAAGTAAATTTCATCTATATTATTTGATTTTGCACACGCTTTTGATTTTTTTGATAATGAAATCTCATTAACAAAAATCGAAAAATATTAGCCTTTAAATGAAAAATTTTAAAACTTTAATAGAGTTTCCATTACATTTTAAACAATGCCTAAATTGTTAGAAATTAAGTATTTAGGAGAAAATGAGATGGGCTTTGTTAAAGGTGTAGAGGAAGCGTTTCTTGTTCAGTGAGTAGATTTTCCAATATTTTGACATGAAAAAAACGAAGAAACTAGCTTACTGGATCTACTGATAACTAGTGAACCGCATAGGTTGTTGGAAATGCCTTCAATGGCACCGCTAGGTGAAGCGGAGAAGGCTAATATATTGTTTGAGTTAAAATTTGCGATGAAATATATGAGTTCAAGGTGAATAAAGAATAGAAAATTAAAAAGAAAGGCCGATTTTGACAGAATCACTTTAGGTTTGGGGTCAGTAGAATGGAATAAAGAATTGTGTGAAGGGAATATATACGAATGATATGCTAGTTTTTTGAATGAATATGTGTGCCAATGTGATTGACAGGTACCTGAGAAAATATGTAATTTGCGGGCGAGTAAAAAATGGATAAACTATGAGGTGAATAGCATGATAACAATGAAGCATCGAGCTTGGTATAGGATGAAAAAAACAAGCTTTTATTACAAGCTTTGAAAGCGAAAAAGAATTATGAGAACAAACTAGCCAGAAAAGCAAAAAATGTTCCCAAGCTAATTTTCACCTATATTAAAAGAAAAATGGGAGTTTAGAATAAAAAAGGACAAGTAACGAGTGACAAAAAATCTAAAAATCTGGAAGTGATAGTATCAGCAGATTTAAAATGAACCCGCCAAGTTAAAAGTGCGTGTGCGAAAGCGACTAGAGTGCTTGGAATGCTAAAGCGAATGTTTACAAGTAAAGAGAAGAGGTTGTGGGTAATATTGTATCTATCCATGATGAGACCTCACATATACTACGCAGTACAATCGTAGAATCCAAATTAAAGCTAAAGACATGCCTTTTTTCTCAAACTTGGCATCGCAACTTGAAATTCATGATCATGATCACATGATCAAAACTTAATAATTAAAATCTTAATAAAAATGATTAGTATTTAAAATACTTTTTAATTAAACACAAAATGTTTTTAATTTTGATTAGATAAAAAAAATCTTTTTTTTTCCAATTGATCTCAAATTGATTTTTATAAAATATTTTTTTTTTAATTTTAAGAACCAATTTAAAATCCACATTAAAGCATCCAAATTATGGTTTTAAATGATATTTTAATATTAAATAAAATATATTACAGCGAAACAAAGTTAAATTTTGTATTGCAAAATTTCAAAACATTGATTTAGATTTTATTTTACTTCAGATAAAAATTCATTTAATTTTCTTCCTAATTAAAGATTAAAAAAATAATTTTTAATAAATTTTGAAAATTTAGTATTTAAAAACTCGATAGAAAATACCTTTTTGTAATCAAAAACTAAAAATTTTGATCTGAAATCTACATTTGATCATAGACTTCAAATTGCCGTGCCGCATTAGAACAAGTTGCCAGAAAATGTGGTAATATCAAAGTCAACCGCTAGCTTCAAAGCGGCCTTCAGCTACTGCAGCTCCACACTGCCAAATGGTGGTGATGAGCTCAGACATCCTATAATATTCTTAAAGTCTTATTTAGTCTTATAAGTCTTATTTTCTTTGAAAGTTTTTATAAATATTTTTATAAGAGAATATTGTCCGATTTATAAAAAATAGCTCATATTTATTTATTTATTCAAAGGTTACCTCTTTGTTGATTTGAAAAGTAAAATAAATTGAAAAATCCACTAGTATCATTTTTGATATCAATCAATAATCTTTTCTCCAAAACATAAAATCAATATCATTGATTTGTTCAATTTGCAGTTTTTTTAATATACTTTGGTTTATATTCAATATTTTGGTAATTAATAGAATTATATAATATCGGAAGTTCTTGGTTTATTATTAATTTTTTTAATTTATTATAAAAAAATTTTTTACAAAGTGTTTATTTTTATTTTTTTGTATTATTTCAAAAAAACTTTTCAGAATTACCATCTTTATCTAATTGATACTTTTTTATCATTATGAATACAATTAAGACTCAAACACCTCGAAGGTTTATTCGACCTTTTCTTCGTTTTTAGATTATTGCGAAAAAAATTTCTGAATTTTATCTTTTATAAGCTTATAGTGAAAATAAAATAGATTAAGGAACTCCATGAAATTATCCTAGTTTAAATGAAATTGCAGAAAAAAGCTATCCAAGAATAAGGCCAAAAAAATTAGAATCAAGTAATTTTTAAACTCAAAAAGGATAAAAAGAAATTTATTTTAAAAATAGGTTAAATAACGAAATTTTCCAAAATTTTATACTTTCTAAGATCGTTTTAAGTGTTAAAAAATTAGCTTACTTATATCAAGCTAAAATTTGTTTTTAAATTTAATTTAAAATAGATAATTGAAGTAAAAACAAGCATTGGCATACCATCATTAAAAATCATGTAGCAAGCATCAAATAGAGTAAATAAGGGCCTGACATCATTATTCATAGCCATTAATGATAAATTATAAAATTCTTTAATTAATTGATTAGCAAATTTAAAATTTTAAGGATTATGGGTCCACATACTTTAAAATAATTCTAAAAAAGATAGGAAGTAGGCTATTTATTTAGGAAAAAAATCTAAGGTGCAAAATTCCTAATTACTAAGGCATTGTTTACAATAATATTGGATCATGACATATTTATTAATAGAGTTGGTCAAAAGTTAAAGTCAAAGTATTTTTAGAATTTTTAAATTTTTATCTTTAGATTAATTTACGTTTCAAAATTTAGATTAAGTAATAAATTGAAAGAAAATTGATTTTTTCTTAGTTTTTTATTTAATAATTTTATATGATTATTCTTCGAGTTTCAATTTATTTAATAACTCAAAGATTTTAGCACATTTTAATTTTATTTAGTTATACTAAATTATTCTTTACTTGAAAAAAAAATAAAACCAATTTCAAAAAAACTGAAAATAATTTTTTTCTCATTTAAAGAATAATTCACTTCTAATTACCTAGCTAATTCAATTTGCTAGAAGTGAATTTGATTAAAAAAAATCAAATTTTTAATTTGAGAGACAATAATAACAATTATTTATTTATTTTGTAATGAATCAAAATTATAAATCCAAGTTAAAGTTTGGCTTTAACTTTTAAGATATTTTACGCAAAGTCAAATCAGACTTTGATTTTGTTGAAAATTTATAACTGAAAATTAAATGATTTGCAGAAACTTGAAGATTAAAATATTGCGAGAAGAGAAGTTTCATTTTTTTAGAAAAAGTTGAAAAGTTGCTTCGTTGCCTTTCATTGCAAAAATTTCAATTACAAAATTGACTTTTTTTTTAAATAAAAGATTAACAGCATTAATAGACTTTTAAATCTTAAGTTGAGTTTCAAAAATTATTTTGATGAATTTTGAAATTTTAATTTGCATAAGAGATTTTCACAATTTTAAGAAGATTAAGAAGATCATTTTTTGTTGACAAATTTATTGATTATTTTGATTTTCAAAATCAAATTACTGAAAATTTTTCCATCAAAATGATTCCTGAAAATTAGCATACGTTTTTTTAAAAACATTGGCATTAATATAGAATTAAAAAATCCATTTGGTACTGAATTATCCACCTCCAGTTCTAGAGAATTAAATTAAAAACACGACACATTTCCAATACAATTGAAAATTGTGTAAAATTTTTTTTCTGTCACAATATTTTTCTAAAAGCAATAAAAATTTTGAGTAATATATAACTTTATTTTTTATTCGAAAAAAAAACAAAAAGTTTTTAATTGCGGCATAATATATAAAAAAGGCAAAAAATTTAAAAATCGAAAATTATTTATTCTTTACCCGGAAGATTCTCAGCTAAATTATGGTTTTGTTCATTGCTTTAAATGTTTTTAATTCATTGCCATTTTCTAAAATATACAAAAAGAGCATTTCCGAATATTTTAGCGAATTCTTAAATTGACTAAATGAAGCTTTCTAAATTTAGAAAATATCAAAAGAAGGTAATTTCAATTTTAGTTTATCAGCCTTTGATCTCATAAAATGAAAACATCAACAAGATTTTTAATTTTTTTGAAAATTTATTTCACACTTTTTTTTAGTTATAGAAAGATTGTTAAAATATATCTAGCTATTTTCTAGTGGTATTTACATTTAAATTTCTTTTTTAATAGCTCTAGACAGCTAAGTATACTCTTTATAATTAAGTCGCATATTTTAAGATGCTCAAATTATTTTAATTAAATATAGAATTTTGAATAAGTTTTGTTATAAAAGGTTAATTATTTTTTTTAAATACTTGTGAATTTATCTTTTCTTTATATTTCTTTTTTTTAATTAATTTTTTTTATTTTTCAGAAAATTTTTAAATTGTTGATATGATAATAAATTGACAATAAAATTATTTAAGTCTCCTATGTTTCTTTCACCTAATTATGATATAGTCAGTCTTTTTTTTATTATTTTTTATAAATAAAACTAAAAATTAGGGAAGTAATGTAATTTATTTTAAAAGTGTACATGTATTATTGTGAAAAAAGTTAAGAAACGCTTGATTTTCTTAGCTTCTATTTTGATTCTATTCAGTTTTTCTGTTGTCTCCCTCTATGTTCATTTTATCACTTAATACTAAATGTCTCCGTTTAGGCTTGCTCCATTATTTAGCATCCAGACAGAAATTTTTCTTATTTTTTTTTGAGATTTTGTAAACCTTGGTTTTCGAACCGAATATTTCCATTTGAGTTTTTATTCTAATAATCTTTGTCTCACCAGAGAATCCGATGCTTTTCGGGAATTTGACAATTTCCAGTTATGTACAAGGATGTTTGCTGGTGAAGTTATATTTTTTTGAGCTGGACTGATTGACGATTATCTTTGTCAGGTGAAATCTTAGGTCTTCCAGATCTTGGGCTATTGTCGTATGAATTTGTTTGATTAAATCGATCAAT
The DNA here is from genome assembly GCA_019054805.1 of Brachionus manjavacas. Classification (NCBI taxonomy): domain Eukaryota; kingdom Metazoa; phylum Rotifera; class Eurotatoria; order Ploima; family Brachionidae; genus Brachionus; species Brachionus manjavacas. The sequence goes on along the minus strand of JAHQIY010000003.1, from coordinate 4,852,886 downwards.
ATATTTAGACCTATTTTGAACATTTGAAATTTTGGAATATGATTTTCCATTTTGATAAAGAATAATTGCACTTATTCTGTCCTGTTAAAAAATAAAGACATGGTTTAGGAGCTTGAATGAACATCTTCGTATGTTTTTTTAATTATGTTAAAAGGTTCATTTTATAATAATATTTATAAATGGGTCCCAAATATAACATATTTTCGAGGGATTATGCTTGTCTCAAAGAAAAAGGAAGAAAACTCTTAAATGTTTCTCAATTTTTCACAACTAAAAAAATTAATGATTTGGATAATCTTTGTCTAATTAGAATAACAATGAATGGATTGTCATTTATCAAAAAAATTAAAAGATAAAAAAGTTATAAAATAATTTGAAATTATACTTTTCAAAAATTATTTTACCAAAAAATTACTATTTGAAAGTAGTCAAAAAATTAAATTGTTTAGGGTAAATTTCCTTTTTTTAAATGCAAATATCTTGGGTTCAAAATTTTTCATCTATAGAGTTTTTTTATAAATTTGAAATTATAAACTTTATTTTTTTTTAACAATTTTTAAAGCTGTTTCAAGACTTTTTTAAATTTTTAAAAGTCAAACTTTGAATCCAAAATATATTGTAGATCTGTTTTCGAAAATTAATTTCATTATTCGGTTAGTCAATCAACGAAACCTCGCAAAGTTTCGAAAAAATCAAAATAATCAAAATAAATACACTAACAAAGATAAATAGGTAAACAGAAGTCCGACAGGTAATCATGTGGCCTTGATGATCAACTAACAGGAAGAGTAAATAAACCAGCTGGATGAATTAATCTTAACACGGGAGACTGAATTTAAGAGCAATGGGACAGAAGCGAATCCCAGAATTATTTTTAATTCAAAAGATTTAATTTTAATTCTGTAAAGTTGTTTTAGATGAAAACAAACTTTTCAAATCTAAATTTAGCCTCAGCAAATGACGAAGATGTAGTAGAGAAGCAGTCGGAGATCGTCATTCTTTCTCCTAACACCGCTCTCTTTGATAATTCTTTAATGTTAGATACTCTTTGATCTGGGATGACGATGATAAATGAAATTTCTACATTTTTTCAAAGAAGAAAAAAAATATGTTTCTGAATTTTTAGTACTGAAAGACAACTTTTTTTACTGAACAACCTAAGTCGTACATTGAAAATTTTTCGACAAAAATAAAAAAACTGTTTTCAAAAAGACAATAAACAGGCCTCAAAAAAAATAACACTTTTTACTAAAAATCATCAATTTTTCAGTTAAATTTTACAAAATTATAAGCTCTTTTTTAATATTAAATAATACATAAAAATAGATTTTAAAATAGAATATTAGAATATTACTAATGAAGAATTACAAGTAAAACTTTATAAAATAAAGTAAAATTTATTTTTAATTAATTTTATAAAAGAGCTTATAATTTTGTAAAATACATTAAAAAATAATTCAAAGAGCTAATTCTAAACTAAGGAAACTGAAGGACTCGTTTTAAAAATTTGGATACATTTAAGTTACTTTTTACCTAAAATTCTTCAAAAATAGGGAAGGAATTCTTATGCAACTCTGTATCATTATAAATTAAGAATCAATCGACTTTAAATGGTCTTAAGAATAGAGTTGTTTAAAAGTTATCAAGTCAAAATCTTTGGCATACAGGTCGCCACAATAACTATATTGAACGTTAAATATTCAAATATTAATTTTAATTAAAAAATTGACTTGATTTTTAAGTGAAATTTGACTGTTTCATGCAGTCATGATCGCGTTCCCATGAATTTTTTGCTGTTCCATTGAGTTTTTGTTGCGGTCACAATTATGTCAGAGACTTTGAAATGACTTTTTTTCAGGCTGAAAAATTTCAAGTCAGATTTTTGCGCAAGTCTGCTTAAGAACAAAATAGGTGCTTATTTAGAAACTAATTTAAAAAGGATGAAATCTGCCATAGATAAGAACGATAGTACTCAGTTCTACGGTTAAAATCATCCCAGAAATTAAAATTAAAAAAAAAAATTCTTGAAAAGTTAAGTAGAATTAATTTATTAAATATTCGTTAATATCGGGGACTAAAAAAAAGGTGTAAATCATTTGAACTCGATCAAGAATATTATTTTTAAATAATTTTAAAAATTTAGCTTTTTTTGAAAAAGAAATTTTTTTTTCTAATTCAATATCTGGTAATTCGATTCCAAAATTTATTCTTAATTTATTTGTCGAGTTAGGGGTTGGAATATTAAAAATTTTTTAAATTTAAAATTTAATTTTCTTTTTATTCCTCTGTTAAAGCCGGATTTATACAAAACCGAACTGGTTTCCGAGCTCTAATCGAGTTAATGTTAAAAAGGTCTTGGTAGAACTTTTTGTGCTAAATTTATAGCACTTTTTTCTGTTTTTCGAAAATGGTATTAATAAACAAAATTTTAGTATTTACATTTAGAACGATTACGAAATAATCTAAAATTTGCTATCAAAAATAAATCATGAGATTTTTCAAGCAGCGTTTATTGTATTTAAATCAAAAAAAATTGTTTTTCAAAATAGTGTCTTAATTATGAAATAGTTAAATTTTCCTCTAATTAGTTCTCCACTGCAATCATTTTTCGTGTCTATTAGACAGACTAGTAAATTCTCATCAAATTAAATTTGATATTTTAAGACAAAAATTCATAGTGAAAAAAATTCACTTATTCCATAAGTTTATAAATTAAATATCATCTATTATTTAGTTATATCAGTGTTTCGATGCATTTTATACTGATAGCTTGAAAGATTTCAATCAATCTGAAGCCTTAACTTCTGATTTGCAATAAGAAGCTTTGAAGATTGCCTCGAACATACTCAAACTATTGATTTATATTTTTGATAAGCATAATAATTCAATACAGAAGAAAAATTGTTTAAAAATATTGAAAAGCCATCTTAATAGGAATCAAATAAAGCGTCTTTATTTAGTTGCTTAACTAAACAATTATAACGCTGAATCATTTCTCTTGTTATTAATTCTAAATAATTAAAGATAAACAGTCTTCAAAATTATAATAGATATTGGTTTCATAATTCTGCGGATAAATCGATTTTGTCAGACTTTAGAAAAATAAAAATTATTAAAAATTTTTGCTTTTTATTATTTAAGACTTTTTTAGACGCTTTATGTGTTTTTTCAAGTCAAGAGCCTTGGATGGCAAAATCGGTAACTAGGCAACTGTTTTTTTTTATTTTATTTTATTATTTATTTCGCCGAATTTTTTTGATAGTAAATGTGATATATTTTAATTGTGCCACAATAAATTTTATATTCGAACTGAATTCAATCAATTAAACCAAAAGCAAAATTTTAATAATCTAAAAAAAATGGTTGAAAACAGTTCTGATGAAGCACGTGGAGAAAATAAAAATTTATCTAATACTAAAGGCAAACAGGACATAGTCGAACAAGAAAAACTCCACTCGTACTCCCTTCGTCCCAAAATATCCCAGCGATTTCGGTCTGCCGAGGTAAAAGAGCTTATTCATTCAATTTTGCTGGCTAGATTGGCAGACAAAGAATACAATAGTGAAACATCGAACGAGCTGTCCAAGCTGATATGCTTTGAAATAAAGGACAAGCTCAAATCGCTTAATTGTGATCGATATAAATTTGTGGTTCAGTGTGTCATAGGCGAACAAAAAGGCGCCGGAATTAATATGTGCGGCAGATGTTTTTGGGACTCGGACACGGATAACTATGCTGAATCAATATACATGAATGAATCGTTATTTTGTGTCGCAGCAGCTTATGGAATTTACTACTACTAGCCAAATAATTCTAATTTTTTAATTGTTTTTGGTCAAAACCAATTTTTGTAAAATAATTAAATAAATTTTTTTTACTCTTTTCTTTTATTTATTAAATTTAAAGTTTTAAATTAAGCTTTTTTTTTGGCTAAAATACTGAAGCTAGTACCGAGGTGTCTTTGATTCCAAAATTGGTATAATAAACAAGCGCTTGTCCCCAAGGTGTGTAATTATTTTGTTTCCATGTTGATGCAGATTCAGCGTTTCCAGGAACCATGTTTAGATCGGACTCTGTAAGGCATCCTGATGATCTTCCGTTTCCTTTTATTAAGCGAAATTTATTAGGAGAAATTGAGTTTGAAAAAAAAATCAATAAATAATTATTACCATGCCATGACCAACCTTAAATAAATAATTGAAAAAAATCAAAAACAATATTTAGAAAAATATTTACCAAGATAGCCAATATTTTTCCATCTACATTGTCTCATAATTTCCCATGCGTCAACAGTTGTAGCGGGATTTTTGCAATCAAGTTTCATGGCGAATTCTCCAACAATCACAGTTAAACCTTAATTTTTAATATCAAAGAAACATGATTAATTTTAAAAACAGTTTAATTTGAATCATTAATTTGAAAAAAAAATTAAATTTAAATTTGGGCTAATTGATTTTAATTATAATTATTTTTTAAATTCTAAGTCCCATTGACAGAAGAAAAAAGAAAAATTATTAAGTAAAAAAAATAAAAAAAGTTCTTGTTATACAAAAATATTAAATTCATTTAATTAATTTAATCCAGAAAGAAGTTCAAGTTATACACAAATATTAAATTAACTAAATTAAATTAATTCAAAAAGATTAACTTTTTAATCAATTCACTTCAAATTTTACAAATTTTACTTCGATCTTGAGACCAAATGTTTTCACCTTATTCTGAAATCGACCTTTAGTAAAAAATTGAGAAGTTAATATAAATTAAAAAATTAAGTATTGGTCGCCTAAAATTTTTTGAAAAAAAATTTACTAAAATCATCACTTAGATACAAAAATCTTTTATTTTATCAACCAGTGAAGTAAAATATTATCTTAAGCCAAAAATGACACTCATAAAATTTACTTCAATCTGGCAATTAAAAATTATTTCTAAAAATGTTAAAATCAATATTCATTATTTAACCAAGCATTCTTAAAAAAAAATAAATCATCAAGCATATTTTGGTTTGATGTTTTGATTGATTTGGAATTGACGATGCACTGAACAATAAATCTAACAATAAATTTGTAATGTCTTCTTAAGTTGTAAGACTGATTTCGAGAAAAATTTATACCATTTAAGTCAAATTTTTTTTCTGTAATTTTTTTGCTTTTTCAATGTTAATTTTAATTTTCTTTTATATTATTAATTAATTTATTTTGTTTCTATCTTTTGTTGCTATAAATTTTATTTATTTTTTTAATCTGAAGTAATTTAGTTCGGCACAGATAAAACAATTAAATGAATAACAAATTGATAATGGCTCAGTTTACACAAAGCTTGTATCGCCTAAATTTAACTTCTATAAAATCTCAATAGAAATTCAAAATGATAAATATTGTAGTGTGTCAGAGTTGATCAAAAGTTAAAATTTTTCTTAGGTTTATAAAATTATAGAGTTTCATTAAAAGCATGAATTTGTGGAAAGAATCAAAAAAAAAACAAAAAAAAGTGAAAAAAATTAAATGCATAAAAACTTGAATGTTAAAAATATTTTTTTAAATTTTAATCAACACATTAAATTCTTTTTTCTTGTATCAATGTCATCTTTTTAATTAATTTTCATTTAAATTTATTCTTAATGAACACAAAATTTAAATTTAAAAGATGAAAATAAAAAAAGCTTGAAACTTTCAAGAGTCAGTAATTAGAAAGTTACATGAAAAAAGGACAAAATTTTATTAAATAAAATAATTCATTTGATTAACCGGATTCATTTACTCAGAGCTTTAAAAATAATAATTATATATAATAATAATAATTATTAATAGTAATAATGTAATTCTGCGCCTTTAAAAATATCTTTAAATTTTTTATTTTTTATTTTGTACTAATTGATCGAAAGTGTGTTCTATAAAAAAATTGAATTAATTTATAAACCCTCCTAAATAAATCCATCGTCCATTAAGATTTAATACCTGTTGCACTTTATCACAACTATCTCCCTTTTTTATTTTGTATAATTAAAAACTTTTTTTTAATCTAAAGTAACATTTGCTCAGTACAGTTAAACTGATGAAAACATAATTATTATTTAATTGAAAATGTGATCAAAAATAAAATAAAAATTGAATTTTAAATTTGGCTAGATTGAAAACGACCTATAAAAAATAAAAAAATTGTTACCTTTTTGTTGAATGTCCCAAAGTTTGTTACCAATATTATAATAATTGATCCACATTGAATACATATGAACTGAAAATATTAAATTTTTTCGCGGATCACTTTGAACTAATTCTTGTCCGTATTTGATAATTCCATCAGGATTCTGTCCACAATCAGAAGCATCAATCATTAATGCTATGTTAGTTCCAGTACTTCTGATAATGCTTATGGCTCGCTTATAAGTGTCACGCCAAACTTTATAACAACAAAAAATAATTTTATAAATCTAAAAATGACTTTAAATTACCCTCAAAATTGCTTGGACTCCACTCGTTAGCAATATTCAGTATGACATATTTTTTATACTTGTTGAATAGCCACATATTTTGAACAAACCAATTTGCCGATTTAATCAACTCATTCGGATCTTGTTTGCACGTTGCATCGTGCAATTCAACTACTGCAATCATTTTATGAGCGATAACACTTTTAATAATTTTTTCTAGATAACTTTGGTCTATGTTGTTAAGTTGATGCATCCATGCTATCCTGACTGTATTAGCACCAGTTTTGGCTATATACGGAATGCTGTCTAGTGCATAATTTCGTCCATAATTGTCCCACCATGCATGAGCCGAATTCAATCCTTCAATATTGAGGATTATTTTTTATAACTTTTTGGAAATTTTGGAACAAATATTTAAATAATTAGCTCATTTTAATAAATATTTTTCTGAAGCTCAAAATTGGTTCTGTAGATTTTATTATCTGACGCATTCAATTTAATACTCTTTTATTTAATTTTCATTCGTGTGTGTATTTTTTTAGAATTTACGTAGGGACTTGAAATAATTGTAAGGTTGTTTATATCAGATATTAAAATTTAAATTTCTAAATATGGGCTTTTGGAAAAAAATAAGTTTTTTAATTTTTTTCTGAATTATTACTAGTTATTTTTGCCTAAAATTCAAAATTATTGAAAAGTGTTAACCTCTCATTAAGAATTCGATTCCATTCGCATCATAAAGTCTACCATTTCTTGCTTCAAATGTATCGGCACAACTTTATTGAAAGATTAAAGTAGCGAATATAAAAAAAAATATTGTTTTCATTTTTAATATTTAGGATTTTTTTTCGGATTGAAAAGTTTTTATACTGAATTTTATCCTGCATTTTTCAACTAAAGTACGTAGATTTGGTTGCATCCTCGAGTTTCTCTTAAATTGTTTTCAAAACTTTTTAGATACATTTAATGAATCTCGATGTAAATATTTTTTTAAAGATTTATGAACTTTCTATTGTATACCAAAATTCTAAGATACTATTTTCAATCCGAAACTGAAACCTAAGGAGAGATGTAAGATCAAATATTTGTCTGTAATTGATTATTTAGAGCAAAAAGATATTCTGTCAAAATTTTTTGGATAAGTATTTCAAAAAATGGAAAAATAAAACCCTTGTAGAGATTTGAGTTAAATTGAAAAAAAGAGGCGTTTTATGAATTTTTAGATTTCTAAAATAATCTAAAACAAATTAATAAATTATTTCAATTTAAAATTTAAAATCCTGAATTTTATTTTTAAAAAAATAAAAAATAAAAATTTCACAGGGGCTGTTTTTTACCAAAGTTTTTGTATGATTTTAAAGGAATTTTTTTTGAATTTTTGAATTTTTGGATCGGGTTTTGTCCAAATAGTGTTGGTAAGCGATTTCAATCGATTGAAAAAAATGATAAATCGACTAATATTTTTTAGTCGATTATTAAATCGACTTTTAAAAATCAACGAAAAAATCTAAAGAAAGAATTGGACAGCATCTTTTTATAATAAAAAACCTAAGAAAGTAGATCATTTAAAGTTTTTTATTGTTAAAAAATAATATTTTTTGATAATTTCTAACTACTCATTTCGAGATAAATTAGAAGTTTTATAGTCAATCAGAAAAATTATTCAATTTAATAATCGATTAAAATAATAATCGACTAAAAAAAATAGTCGAAAATAAAAAAAAAAAAACAAAATGAAAAATTATTTGATCACCTTTTTTTTTGATCAATACTTTATTATTTTTGTTATTCAATTCGTAAAGTAAAAAATTTAGAAAATGGAATTTAAAAATTGGCTTATATAGATTATTGAAAAGTTTTTATACCGAATCTGGAGAAAAAAGAAAGCATTTATCACAAAAATTATTTTGTCAAGGAAAAAAATGATTTATTTAACCAAAAAATTAACTACTTATCAATAAATATATTTGATTTAATTTAAATTCAATTTGTTTATTTTTGAATACAATAAGTTTGAATATTTAGTTATTCCCATCACATGTATTAAACTAAAAAAAATTTGGAAGTCGTCGTTTTTAAGCATTAGGACTAAATCAGGCTTTCTTAAAGAATGCGCTTATGATCTTCAATAAATTAATTCAGATGGTTTTGATATAGTATTACAGGTGTCTTCCTGATAACCTCCATTATTCCTAATTATGGTCTCCAGATATGTAGATCTGTCGATCCATTTAAGATTTTCAGGTTGCAAATTTAAGTCAAAGTCACTAAAATTAAAATCTAAGAAGGACTTGACTATGATATAAAAAATCAAGTTATTTTTAATTCAAAATGACCTCCTGAAATTGAATTTTTACAGACCCATATTGTCATGATCAAGGACACATGAATTTTTGACGAGCAGGAAGTGAAAAAAAAATAGAATTTAAAATTGACTTGACAGGTATTTAGGGTTGTGACTTAAAAGCTACTCTGGAGCAAATTTAATTTTTCCAGAAGCTTTTCCGATCTGCAACCCGATACGCAGCTGGCCACTTAAATGGCTTGGGAATTTTTTGAGAATGTCAAAAGACAGAATTCCTAGAATAGAGGGAAGAGAAATAAAGGAAGACCAAAGATTTTTGGGATGTGAAAAAATCAAAGAAATTAGATGTTGATTGTATTAAAATTTAATTAAACTATTCCTTCTTTATTTCTTCAATATTTAAAAACGCGTATAATTTTTTTAAATAACAATAATATGCAATTTAAAAACTAAAATACTGAATTAGGAACAAAATAAAAACATTTTAGTTTTTTTTATGTAATTTTTTTTTTTTTTTTAAATAAAAAAATTTGTCTCTAGTTCGATATAGTTAATCAAATAAATAAATAAATCTCTAAAATAACTCGGGAATTAAAAAAAAATGTCTCTAATTGAAGAAATTCCTAATAATAAAACTCAAGATCAGGCCTTTGGAGCTAATACTAAAGGAAAAACTAGAGGAAAAGGTAAAAGTTATTTTCCTTTCTGTAGTTTTCGCTCCTTGGAGGATGCTAAAAAACGCCTCGATAGTGAATTTGAGGGAAATAACTGGGTTGTAAAAAGAACCACTGAAACATTGCAAGAAGATATAATATGGTATCAATGTACAAAATGTGCTATTCGACTTAAAATTTACCCTATTTGGAAACTAATCCAGCAGTAATGATAGAAATGACAAAAGAGGCTCATGGCCATGATGACTGGGACTCACGGAAAACATACTCGGTAATTAGAGAACCAACAAGAAGCAAGATTATAGAATACGAGAAAATGAGTGAGTATTCATATTCAAAATAGTTGTATGTAAGTACAACTAATTAGTTACCTGTTAAAATTAACGATTTAAAGTTTTGTTGAATTATTATGACAAAAGAAAATAGAAAATACATTTTGTTTTTATTTTTATTTTTTTGTTCTATTAAGATAATTAGTGCTATAATTTTCTAAAAAAAAGTTATAAATAAAAAATTTTGTTCCAAATTTAGTATTTTAGTTTTTTTTTTTGCATAAAATAAACACAGGTAATAATTATATGCCATTTAAAAAAGACCTTAAAAAAAATTGAGCTTGCATGTATACTTTTGTTGCCGATATTGGGTTAAAATTTTGACTTAATTTTGACGAAATTTATATGTAAAATTTAGTTTCAAAAAAAACAATTCAAAAGTTAATTTTTTAAAAAATTTAATAAAAAAAATTCGAATTCATCTTGAATGTTGATTATTTAAAGCTTTTACGCTATTAAAATGTTTTCTTGTTTCCATAATTATTCTGATTACACATTTAAATATTCTCTAATTTACCATATTCTTCCAATTCATCTTTTTGAATAAAAAGGGCTAGATTTACTTTTGAACACAAAATTTAAATGCGCGATGCGCGAGTTTGTTTTTTTTTTTAATTTAAATTGTTTGTTTTATTTATTTATTAAAAGTCAGTTAAATTTTATAAGTTTATTGATAAATTTATAGAGAAATATTGTTCAGTTCAGAAATAATTCGATCTGCTTCTCTGATTCCTGTCAAGTAGGCGCCATGGACAGTTGAATAATAGTTTTCATGAGTTGCTTCGCCAGCAAATTGCACCAAGTTCTTAAAAAATATTTAAATTCAAACCCTTTAATTAAACCAAACATCCCATTACAAAATATTTAAATTTGCAAGTCAGCTGTAATTTTAACTTAAATATTTGTCATATCTAACCTTACTAGTTTAGCTAATAAATAAAAATTACATTTTTATTAATTTGTATGGGTTCTGCAATTTGTTTAATATCGTCTGAGTGGCTTTCAAAGGCATAAAATGAATAGGAACCTTTGAAAAATTTATTGGAGTACCAATTAGATCTTATAGCATCAGCAGGTTCTGGTATGTCATTTCTTGCTAAAAATTTTCTCAATATTCTTGTGCATTCCTTTTTGATTTCATCATTGGTCAAACTTTCATGATAATGGTTTCCAGCTATCCAGGCAATTAAAGAATTTTTCTGATTTAAAGTAGGACAAATTGTGCAAATATCCTCAGACCATCTAGATGGTAGATCAAAATTAGTATGATTCAATGACTCGAACATTTTTGGTGTACTTTCAGTGGGCCATATCGGATATATGTCTTCCAAATTTTCATCCCAAAATGGTTTATCATAAATTAAAATTATTTTATTAACAGTACCAAAGCCCATGCGTTTTATAGCTTCTTTTTTCTCGTCAGGAATAAACCAGTTCGGTTTAAGAATTTTTCCAAAATTTTCTTTTAAATAACCCAAGCTCATTGTGCAGACTACTTTATCACAAAGCACTACTGTCTCATTGGCAAACAGCAGCACAATTTTGTTCTCTTGGTCACTAAATTGACAGTGTTCACATTCATCAATTTTAAATTTTTTTAATTTATGGCAAATTAGAATATTTTTTAGTTCGTGGTTTAATTTCAAACGATGGTCAAATTTGTTTCTTTGTCTTGAAATTATTGTTTCGAACAAACTTTGGTAACCATTTTTGAATTCAATAATTTGACAGCCTTCAAGTTTTTGATATTTGGCAAAATCGATCAGAGACATGTCGAACATACTCGCACAACCATTGTACATGCATTCCCATTTAAAATTCCATTGATAGATTGAGTCAATTAAATTGATGTTTTTTGGTTCATTAAAAAAATCCGGTTCTAATTTTTCTCTCATAAGTCGAATGTAATTTTGATAAATAAATTCTCCTAAATTGTTTTTTTCCTCTTTTTCAGAGAGCTCTCTGGCTAGGTCATAAGATTTGTTAAGACAGAATTGGGCCCAATTCAATAGCTTTTCATCGATTTTAACTCCATTCCAATCATTAAATAAAATTAACTTACTTGGATCTAATTTTAATTATTTTATTAAATTTTTTAATTATTCTGTTGATTGTAATTTGTTTACCATCAGTTTCGGCTGTTATATTTTTGTAAATTTCGGGTATGAGATTGTTCTCATTAGCAATCTTGAAAATTGGATTACCGACTTGACCATGAATGAATTGTGCGCCCATTTCAAGAAAACCTTCCCCTAAAATATCATTGTATTTATTTTACAATTTCAAAAATAATTCAATACCGCATGGTACTGTTAGGCAACGACCACCAATTCGTTCATTGGCCTCAAATAAATGAAAATCATCGAATTCATTATCTAAAAGGGTAATGGCACATGATACACCCGAAATTCCTGCACCAATAATTGCCAATTTTGTATCCAAAATTTTCATAACTTAAAACCAATTACTAAAAAAATTTAATCTCAACATTCATTTTAATATTCTAATTTAGGTAAAATAAAATTGACATTTTCTTAATATCATGAAAATAACTTGGCTTCCATTATTTACAATTGAAAAAATTGATTTATGGCAACCGGAAATAGAGTTTTGCTTGAATCCAAATTCCAAGTTTCAGTTTATCTTACTAATACAACTGCAAAATTGACACACTTAATACTACGGTTTATATAAAAAGAAATCTTGGTAAAAAAAGCATTACAAATTAAATCAGATGTCAGATAATTGGTCTCCTAAAAGATAAGCATAAAATTAATGGGAAAATAGCTAAATTAGGCAGATTAATAAAAAAAAATAAGTGAAAACCACAAGAAAAAATTATAATACCTATGGTACCCCAAATGAATCAACAAGGCCTAGGAGGGACCAGAACAGTTTTTTAATAAAATTAAGAAAAAATCCTAGAATAAGTAATAAGAGGTTGGCCTCTGAGTTCAATTCTAAGTTTATAAATGTTAAGGTAAGTAGAGAAACGGTAAGGAGATTTTTAAATAGAAAAGAAATAGCTGAAAAGAAAGATTGGATTGGACAACCGAACGTTGGGGAATGGTCAAGGAAAAAATTAAAACAAGGAAAATACGATCAATGATTTGTAATACTAACTCTACAAGGTTGTAAAGGTTCTACAGAAATACGCAGAGGCATCAGTAGTAAAGGGACAGGATGTTGTCGTATGTATGTGGGGCAAATCAATCAACATGCCTAAAAGAAAACATTGGAAAATTAACTTATGCCATCTGTTGATATTTCTTTCCATAGAGATGATACTTGGTTTTTTCAACAGGATGGGACTCAAGCACCTAGAGCAAAACTAATAAAAGCGTGATTTGATCATAAAAATATTGCTCACTTACCATGGTGTGCCAGATCACCTGATCTTAATCCTGTAGAGGACATGTAGTCAAATTTTGATGCTAAATTGGTAGAAACAAAGTTGATCTCTATCGAACACTTACAATCGACCCTCCTGAATGAATGGAATGTACCTGATGAATATGTGAAGAAATAAATTAAATCAATGCCAAAACGCATTCGTGCTTGTTATAATGCAAAAGATAGTCATTTTAAAAACTAGTAAGTACGTCTAAATGGAGCATTATAATCCTAAATGTTAGCTTATGCTGTATTAATTTAAATTAGATAATTTAATTTTTTTCAAAGGAAATTAAATCTTGTTTAAATGAAAAGTTGACTAAAGGGGACAAACAAAAGAGGAAAAGCATAAAATTTAAAAGTTTTAAAATTAATTTAATTACAAAATTTCGAATTTTTTAAGTACTGATCATCCAAGGTTATCAATCAAAGAAAAGCAATATTTTTTATAGTTGTGAAAATCAATGCGAATTGAAGAATCGGAACAAAAATATTTCCTTTTTTGATAAATTAAAATTAAAGATAAATAATTTTACAAAATATTTGCAGCATATACTTAAAATGGTAGTATTTGAATGGCGTTATTTTACATTGTCAGTTAGAAATATACTTTTTTTTTAATTAGACAATCAAATTAAACAATTAAAAACCATTTTCCTTTTTGCACTTTTTGGTTATTTTAATCATTATATTTAAAATTTAACAAGGCCCGGGCGGAATCCTGGTTTAGGGATTCGAGTATGCTGTAAATAAGAACTATTAGTTAAAATTAAAATAAACAATTTAACTATTAATCAATTAAAATCTAAATTTAATTATCAAAAACAACAAAAAAATACTTAAAAGAGCATGATCAAATAAAATAAAATTTCCATTAAGTGCAAAAATTACAAAAAAGGACTTTTACTTTTTAATATTTTCATTTTCTATACTTTACAATTTTCGATGAAATATTTAATTTATTTAAAATCTTATCAGTTTCTAAATTTTTATCTGTTACCTGTCACAAGGTTTCATTTGCATGCGTTCTTTGTAAAATACTAGAATATTGGAATGCAGTAAGATGGAATTATTTTTCAAAAATAATTTGAAAGCAAAGGCGCAAAATGATTTTTTAATTCTTGACAGAAAAATCATGCTATTCCAGTTTGATTTAAAAATTAAAAAATTAAATTTTTGTTAAATTATCAATATTTTCTTGAATCAAAATTTAAAATTTTTTTTCTTCTAGATTGAATATTTTTTTGATATGAAATGATAAATTTGGGGAAAATAAAAAATAAGTCCAGTCCATAGACGTCAATAGTTTATTCGATGAAATTTTGGGTCTATTCAATAATTAATAAAATATTTTTAAACAAAAAACGCTCAACAAAAAAAAATAAAAATATTTTTAGCTTGCGTCTAAACTGAAAAGAAAAATGGCAAAAACTTAAAGTTAACCATTCTTGCTATGCTTTGATTTAAATTTAAAAAAAGTTCGCTTTGTTATCTAGAGCGAATAAACATAAGTTAAGAATAATTTACGAAACTAAGAAATGAGCAAGACAGAATTTTTACAACTCTTCTTTTGCCTCTGGCTCTTCAGGTTGTTCTTCTTCGCCTTCCTCTCCTTCAGCTGCACCTCCTTCTTGTCCGTGAGATTCAACAAACTTGGTCATGGCTTCCAAATTTCTCTCTCCAGTGTAATCGATTACAGCATCAGAGTCCTTCGGGAAAAGCTTGATGGTTGGAAAACTTTGAATCTTGATGTCATCCAATTCATTGACAGTCGAGTCCATTTTGGCAATGACAAACTCAGTGCTGTCCTTGAATTTCTCTCCCAACTGGTCATAAATAGGAGCCAATTGTTTGCAGTGTCCACACCATGGAGCGTAGAACTCGACCAACACGGTCTTTGACTTGTCTCTTGCAACTTGATCGAAATTCTTTCCGACCAAAACTTTAACTGGCTGAGCGTCCCAATCTTCTGGCACATCTTGGGTCAGCAAGTGTGGCTTCAATTTGCCGTCCAAAAAGTCTCGCACAAATTGGGTCAGAACACTGGTGGTAATTTCGCTTGATTCTGGCTTGTATTTGGTCATGTCTTGTCCCAAAGAAATGAGGCGAACAGTTGGCGCGTCCTCTTTCTTCAAACCGAAAAATTCCATCACTCTCTCGTTCTCGTCCACATCTGAATCGATCAGCACAAAGATAACTTTGCCGCGGAAATCCTTGGCAGCAGCCTTGAACTCGTTCATAGTAGCCTCGATGTTGTCAGCTTTCTTGCTGGCAAACAACAAATTGTGCACTTTGATGTCGCCACCAAAGATTTTTTGTGCAGTCTCTTGATTAAACTCGGTCACCAAAGGCAGCTGATTGGCATGGATGAAACGCTTGATTTCTTCGGCATCAAAAGTACCCTCAAAGTCATTTCTGCCCTCATCGAACTTTTTCAACAAGACCAATCCTTCAGAAGATTTGACATTCAATTCATCGAAAACAGCTTGTTCAGAAGTGATGGCAAAGGCGGCCGAGTCGACCAATTTGGCAACGTTGTTGTAAACAGTGGCCTGTTCCGAGCTGGCATCCTTGAACAAACCGAGGACAAGAACCTCGTTTTCGGACTGCAAGTTTTTCAATTCGTCCACAGTGTTGACAGTGACTGAAGCTGGTCCGGATTTCTTTCTGCACCATTGGATAATTTCGTCCGAAGTACGACCACCGGTGTATTCCAAAGGAGTGCCGTCAACAAAAAATTTGAGTGTCGGGTAGCCTCTGATTTTGAATCTCTCGCCGAGTTCGCTTTGAACAGTGGCGTCAACTTTTGCCAAACGGATCTCTGACTCTTCTGATTTCAATTTACCAGCAGCTTTGGCATACTCCGGGGCCAAGGCTTTGCAGTGGCCGCACCATGGCGCATAAAATTCAACCAACAAGAACTTGTTCGAGCTAACCACTTCTTCAAAGTTGTCACTAGTCAGCACCAAAACATCTTCTTCCTCTTGAATTTCACTCTTTGTCAAGGCAATTGTCGCCAAAAGCAAAAGCATTAAATACTTATTCATTTTATTATTTTCTAAAAATGAAATTTTTTCTTTTAAATTCAAATAAAAAATTTTAACCGAAGCTTTTTAAAATGAAATTTCTTCATAGATTATGATGTTAACGTGGCACTCAAAAACAACATAGAAATATTATTGTATATAAATAATAAAAAAAAAATCTGCAGAAATAGTGTGTTTTTCTCTTGGTTCAAAATAGTGAAGTTTGATATTTTATCTAGCGGTGACGTAGACAAGAAACTTGATCAGGCTAAGAGAAAAGAAATGTTTTTTGATATGTTTTATTTTAAATTGGAAAAAAGAATTCAAGCTTGCTTAAATACCCAGAGCGCGGTATTCGTGTAAAATTTGAATCAAGCCTTTAGAAAAATGGGTCGTGTTTTTCAACGATTGGTTAAATTAAAGGACAAAAAAAAAGTATAAGCTTCAAATTTTGAATTTCTTTATGTTAAAAGCTAAGAATGTAAGTTAAATATTTCTAAATTTGTATTTTGAACAGTTGGAATACACATTTGATGATTCATTATCCAGAAAAAAAAACCTAAAAAAATATCGGAATCCTGTATAAATACTGACTGAGCAAACAAATATTTATATGCATTGGCAAAACTGACCTTTAATTAATCTGACCCATTAAACTTGCTGGCCAGCCTGGCCATTTGCGCTCTAAACCGCTATTTTTTGTTAATTATAAATTTTAAAAAATTGATCGAAAGCTAGAACCACTAAGATATTCATTATTTTAATCTTTATGATAAAATTTTGTTTTGATAGATTTCGATATAGCAATTTAACGGTGAACTGATTTAAAGATAAAATTTCAACCACATTGAGAAATTGATGCGTGGCAGCCCATGAATTCGAATTTTTCGAAATTAATTATAATAAATATTAACATTTACTTTTTGTTTTATAATTGAGCTTTTTTTAAAAAAAATTGACAAGTGTTCATTTAAAATAATAACAGATTTGTTCCTATTTTTCGATATGGTACAAGTTTTAAACAAACAAAAACTTAACAATTCAAATTGATAATTAGCTTGTTTTTCATATGTTTCCTAGAATACCACTTGGTGAACTTTGTTTGGTCTATATTTTTAGAGGATTATTATCAAATGGGTATTTGTATTAATTATTAGGGTGTAAAAATAGATATTTTTTGGAAATAAAAACTGGGTACAGAAAAATTATTGTTGAGTATTATAAAAATGATTATAGAGTAGTATAAAATTTATTCTTGGGTATAAGAAAAATTCGAACACTTGAAAATTCAAAATCCTCAGTTTTTTTAATTTTAACTTACTCCTAATCCAAAAGGATGGAAAACTCTTTCTTTATCAATAGTTTCCACAATTATTTCCAAACTAGCTTGTAAGTTGCATCTGCGTGAAAATAAGTAGACATCAAATAGTTATTAAATAATCTTATTGATTAGAGAAAAATAGAAAATTTAGCATCTTTATAGCTGTATCATATTTGGTGCATTTTGACCCTTTCTTTCCTATACTGTTTTCTGCATCATCGGCGTTGTCAAATGTTTGAATCAGAGTTGTTTCAAAATAGAGTCCAAGTGCGGAATTAAAAAATTTTTTTTCAAAAGTCCGAGTCAAAGACTTTTATTTTTAAATTTTTTTTCAAAATTCCAAGTTACAAGTTTTTTTATTTCTATTTAACTTTTTTGAAATTTTGAAAATATTGTTTCATTCTAAATGAACACTCTAAATGAATTTTTATACACTCATTTTATTTTTTTAGACCTCATTTAAACATTTGAATACTTTAAAATTTTAATTAACCCTCTTTCAATATTTTAAACACTCAAATTATTTATCTAATATCCAAATTGATTTTTAGCTAAATACCCAATTACAGTACTGATTCGTCACGTGGAATTTACGTAAAATTACGTAAATTTACGTAAATTAACTTTTTTAAATGATTAATGTATGCTTGGCATTTAACTGGAGTAAGTTTTCTTTGAAACTCTAAAATTGCCTCAACTGCTTCCTCGTCACTGTGAATATTTCTCTTTCTCACAAATTCTTTCAATTTATTCCAAATCATTTCGATAAGATTCAAATCTGGTGATTGTGGAGGAGATTTTACCTATTTAAATTTAATAAATTAAACAGCTTGGAATTTTTTTATCAAACCCAGTAAATGTCATTATTTTTCAACATTAATTTATTAAATTTAAATAGGTAAAATCTCCTCCACAATCACCAGATTTAAATATTCAAAGTGACGAGGAAGTAGTTGAGGCAATTTTTCAGTTTCAAAGAAAACTTACTCCAGCTAAATGCCAAGCATACATTAATCATTTAAAAAAGGTTTTTTTTTTTCAAATAAGATAATAAGAATAAATTAATTATAATAAAGGTAATAAAAATCGTGATAAAAAAAAATGGAGATTCGTCAAACTGCTAGGTCAAAAAAAGTCTTTGAAAAGCATTTTTTTATTAAATAAAATTAATTTAGAAAATTTTACCATTTTTTACAAGAAAAAAAGTCAAAATTTACGCAAATTTACGTAAATTTTTTTTTTGAATGAAAATTTACCAAAATTTACATAAATTCGGCCATTTTTTGGGCAAAGTAAAATATGGTAAAATTTACGAAAATTTCCGTAATTTTACGTAAATTCCACCTGACGAATCAGGACTGTAAATTAATAAATGCCCATTTAATTACTAGCCATTTTTAAATACTTTAAAATTTACATTATCCACAATGGCTTCAGTGGTTATTTGCATGGATAGAGAAAGAGATTAAACTTAAAAGAAATTTTTCTTTCTGTTCCTTTTATGGTAACTTTAATCATTATATTAAAAATTAAACGGGGTCCTCGGCGGAACCCAAGTTTATGGATTAGGGTATGTTGAAGGTAAAAGGAATATTAGTTAAAATTTAAAATTTATATTTAAACTAGCGATTAATTTAAATCTATTTTTTATTTTCAAAAATAAAAAAAATTTCAAAAAGTACAGAAAGTACAAAAAGGAACTGGTCCGAATACAGAAAAAATTTTTACTTTTTTATATTATCATTGTCTATACCCTCGAGTCTACGGTAACATATATGTTTTATCGTAAAATTTTGGAAAACTACGGAAATTAATGTAAAAAAGGGAAATCATCACCATTGCCTTGTCAGATCGGAGCCATCGTCCATAAAGGTACTGGATAAGGAGATCAATATTAAAGTAAATTAAAGAAAAACAAATTAAATTAAAAAATTAAAATTTAATGAAATAAAAAAGAGTTTTTCTGTTAGACTAAACAAGTTGTTTTTTTGAAAAATTGTCACCTAAAAATTAAATTTTTTTAATAAATTAAAAAATTCAAAACTTTAATTATTGGTGTTGTCTCAAAAGTAAACTTTTTGACACAAAATAATTCTTTAAGCCAAATTTAGACTTTTAATTTTTTATATTTTTTCGAAATTAATGAATTTTCCGTAGCTTCTTTAAATACTCATTATCATAGTATATTTGATCTCGAAAAGTCTGAAAACTCTGATATACTTTGTACTATATACTATGATCTTAGGATGCCAGTAAAATTGGCAGTCCACTTCTATTTTCATGATCAAGTTGGATCAAAATACAGAAACAAAATAAGAAGCCATGAGATAAAAATTTGATGTCAACATTGTCATCTAAAAAATAAGGAGATGTTTTCTTTTAAATACGTACAATTTTTTTAATTCATTATTTTATGATTGAGAATATGAGTTTTTGATAGCTTAACAATAAAAAAGTGTTTTTCATTTCAATAAATAGATTGTTTATTTTTATTTTTTTTATATATCGTTAAATTTATGGCAGATTAACGCCTACAAACAAAAATATCAACTCAAAATTTAATTAAACATTCGAATTTAAAAAATTTTATTTTAAATTTTATTAAAGTTGAAATTATTGCAATAATTTCGAAAAAATCTTAATTACAAAACTTAATATAATCGATTTAATAATTCAAAATATTCATTCATATTCATGCCAAATTCTGTGATAAAACAAGAGATATCTTAAAAATTTGTTTAGATAAAATTAGTATTTTCTAAGCTTTGGATTACCCTTCACTGTTAAGAACTTCATTTATGCTTGCCTTACTGATAATATGGTCACTACATTTAAACCATTGATCATTTCTTAGTCTAATAAATGAAGTATAATGTCCAGACTCTAAAGTGCCATGATGGTTTACAACTGCAAATAGAAAATACCTTAAAAAGAAGATTACAATTAATAAATTTTGATAGAAAATGACTACTTGTTCGTTTGTAGCCTTCGATTTGAAAAATTAAAACTGTCAAAACTGTCTGAATCGTTATTAATTTGCGGTGTGTAATTAGGATTACTCGACTTATTGGACATGAATGGACTCATGTCGAGCACTTCCGGAAATGATATATGATCAGAGATTTTTTTGTGTACCCGGTTTGTTTGTTCAAACCTCTTAAGAAATTATTTTATTATTTGTATAAATAATTTAGTGTATTACTTTTAAATGGAAACAGCAAACAACTGGAAGTTTTTTCATTGTAAACTGTTTTTTAGCTCCCCTTGATGATTTGCAATTTGAGCAATTAAAACTAGTCAGAATTTCGGGAAATGTAAATCTTTAAAACAAATTTTCAAAAATAATGTAATAAAAATAAATTAGAGAATATTTACTTTTGTAAACAGTCTTCTAGTCTTGGGGTTTCACCAAGAACTTGACTTAAAGTATTTCTACCAGATTTGCCAGAGCTTTTAAATATGTCTAGAGATATATCCCTATAAAAAATCATTAACTAAACTTTATTATTAAAAATGCTTATATTACCAAAATGGATCTACGGTCGTTGATATATTGCTAAAAAAAACTTTAAATAATTTTTTAAAATACGTTTTTGACCATCTAAAATCGAACTTACTTGCAATTTGAGCATATTACATCTGATTGAAGACCACCGGTAAATATCTTATCAATTATGCAATGACAGTTATTATAGTTTATAAATTTTTTTTTATCCATATTCAACGATTTGCAATTTATATCATTTTCTAAATTAAAAGATTAAATTTTTTGTTTAAAAAATGAAATAATCTAATTAGAAAAAAATCAACAAAACTTTATAAAAATTTTACCAATTTAAAAACATATTGCTAAAAATTTTCAGAACTGATCAATACTTAATAATAATTATTAAAATAATAATATGAGCCACAACAGGCATTAGCCTGTGGAGCAAGATTAAGAGTCTCATTATGGTAGCTAAAACGAGTTACGAAACATAAGATATATAAACTAAAAAGAAGTTTTGTTTAATTTTATAGTAGAAAATTAAAATATTTTTTTTTCATTGTAATTCCTTTATTAACATATTTTAATCATATTTTATTTTTTTTGATACTTTTGCATGTAATAGATTTAAATAAATTCAAAAACAATTAAGCCAAAATTTTTTTTTCTATTTTTTCTCTATTTTTCTAAATTTTTATTTGTTAAAATATACTTTAAAGATTAATAAATATATTTTGTATGTATTTTTTTCTATGTTAATTTTCAATTAATATTTTTAGGATTTTTTGAGAAAAAAAAAAATTTTGGCTTAATTGTTTTCGAATTTATTTAAATCTATTACATGCAAAAGTATCAAAAAAAATAAAATATGATTAAAATATTTTTTGAAAAAGAATTACAATAAAAAAAATATGTTACGAAACTTAAGATATATATAGTCAAAGTGTCTTAGATAGACGGCTTCCTTAGTAGGTCGTCACCGCAAGTCTGCTTGCTGTAGCTTAATATTATTATTATTATCATTATTATCATTATTATTATTATTATTATTTATTAAAACTTTGTGGTATTCGAACTATATTTCGCTTTAAAAAAAAGATAAAATTATTATTATTTTTTTAATTTTGTAAATTTAAAAAATATGTATTTCGATATTTGACTCTATTTGACAATATTTTTGGTAGAGTAATTAAATAAATTATCCAAATATAAATATATAAATTATTAAAAATAAATTTAAATTTTAAATTAATTATATATAAATATATATATATATATAAATTATTTTTTTTTAAATAAATTTAATATTCAAATTAAATTTTCTGAAGAGAAATGATAAATTATTTTTTTTTAAATAAATTTAATATTCAAATTAAATTTTCTGAAGAGAAATGATAAATTATTAATTAATTAAAATATTTACCAACAAAATTCTTGTGAATCGCATTTAGTGCAGCTATGAAAAATTCCTTTTAAATAATCATTTAAATTATTAATCAATTTGAAAATAAATTATGAAAAATTAAAATTACATGTGCGTCTTGTTGTTCGTATCCAGCCAGGTGTTTTACCTGAGTCCAAACTTGATGTAATAGTCTAAATGGAATGTAGGGCGATTTTTTTCCTGAGTAAAACTAAATTTAATTCATTAAATAGATTTGAAAAATTAAAATTATTTTTTCTTTACTTCTTGAAAGAGCGAAACTATCTCACAGACCAGACAAATATTTTTATCATTATTTTTGTGATTGAACGAACACAAATGCTGATCGCCCAGAAAGTAATCTCTTAGACTTGGTATATGTGTTAATGTTTGCAGAATACAGTTCATGAAACAAGTATTTCCAAGATTAATAAGGCCCCTGAGGCCTATTATAGATGATGACTTTATTTTGAAGGATTTAATAACTGGTATGGAATTTTCAAAATTTGGATTCAATTGATGATATTTTTTTAGAATTTTTAGTGTTTTTTGACAAGGCTCCCACTCGGAGAATTTACCATGTGGTAAATAACTTGCTTTATTAAACGAATCGGATAAAAGAGCATCTATTTCTGAATTATATTGAAAATCTCTACATTCAAAACAATAGAAAGCCGCATATACGGTATCCAATGTGATGTTATGGCCAGTTTTTAACGAGTGCTGTTCAATATGGCAACGTTTGGTCAAGCTGAAACAACCAATGTAAAAACAATATGCACACAAATGCAATCTAGAAGTGTCATCCGAGCAGAATAAATCAGAATTGTTTACTTGTTCGCATTTTAAATACTTGAAATTATTTGGAGCAATACTTGCATCTCCTTTTTCTAAGGCCAGCGCTTTGCCATAATGGTTCAAATCAAGTAGAATATTAATTATCTTTTCTAAATGATTCTTTTTTTTTGCTTGATTTTGTTCAAAATTTTCGCTAGATGATTGATTGTAATTGCTTAAAAATGAGTCAATGTGAGTACATCTTTTCATTTTGATAGCCCCCGCGTCACAATTTGAACAAAACTAATTTTTTGCTTATAACAGTAAATAAATTAGCTTCAATGATTAAAAAAATTTAAATATTTCTGCTAAAATGTTAAATTTTTAGCTCACAGCACAAAGCTAAAATATATTATTACTTTATTTTAATCATCTAAACATAACAATTGGTCTAGGTTATATAAATGTGCTCATTTAAAAGTAAAAAATATAAACATTTTGAAGTTTTTAGTAATTGATTTTATTTTTTTTGAAATATCAGCAGAAAAATTGTATCGATATATTATTGAGAAAAAAAATTTTGCTCAATCCAAAGAATTATATATTAATAAAAATAATTATACAAATAATAAAGCATAAATATCATAAAACTGGTGTCCGAAATAAACAAAATTTCAATTACTGGATTAAGAGGCTAACTACGCCCATTATAAAGCTTGACTATATTAATAAGATAATGCTTAAATTTTAAAAGTTTATTAGAAAATCTTACTCAATTTTATTACCTGATCTTATAAAGGATCAGGTAATAAAGCCTGATCTGATCATGTAATTGATTTCCGCAATTAATAATTGCGGTGGAGACCTGAAAATTAGTTATTGTGAAATTCAAATACAAAATTTGATGAAAATTCTTCCTTTTTGATTAATTAAAATTAAAGATAATAAAATTGAAAATAAAAAAAACTGCAACAAAGGGCAACACACTTTTTCTTTTCATTTTTCTGTATAAATCAAATCAATAATCAATTAAAATCTTATTGGTGTTTCAATTTTTGTTTGCTTTTTTACATGATAAAAATTATTTTAGGAAATAATGCTGCAACCAAGTGTGTTTCCCTTTGTTGCAGTATTTTAAAAAATAAATTTGATTATCTTTAATTTAAATTCATCAAAAAAGAAGAATTTTTTTTTAATTAGTATTTAAATTTCACAATCCCTGAAAATTAACTTCTAAATAAAATATTGATTAGAACAGTGCACCCTTGTTATTAGCCTAATAAGTTACTAATTTATTTTGATAATTTGGAATTCAACGTAAATTTACGTAAAAAATAGTAAAATATTAAAAGCCAAAAAAAAACGATTCTAGCAATTTTTTTTTAAATTGACTTTTTTATTTTTATTCTTAGAAAATAATTTTACAGTTTTTTACTTAAATGAAAAATTAAAAATGAAACAAAATAGAATATTAATTATCTGTATTCTGTTAATAATAAGAATTTTGAAAATTATTTATAAAAGAAAGTCATAGAAGAAAAATTTTTTGGGAAAAAGAATTAAAAAGAGAATTTGAAGCAAAACAAGGCGTTTGTTATGAAGTCATAGATATAAACCAGAGATATAGTCAGAGATATAGACAATGAGAATATAAAAAATTAAAAATCCTTTGTACTTAGAATTTTATTTAAATTGTCTCAGCTTTTTTTTCTGTACTTTTTGATAATTAAAATACATATTTTAATTAACGAATAGTTTAAAAGTTGATTTTAATTTTTAACTAATATTTCTCTTTCCTTCAGCACCCCGAATCCTTAAATCGGAGCCTCGCTCAGGACTCCGTTTAATTTTTAATATAATTATTTAAATTACCATAAAGTACAAAAAGGAACAGGACCAAATAAAATAATATTCTGATAAAGTACAATAACTGCAGAAAGGAAAATGGTTTTTTAAAAATTTAATCTCATTGTCTATCTATGAGTCCATAACTTCATAAAAATGTCCAAATATTATCACTGACATAGAAATATTAAAATTTGTCTGTGAAAATATTTGGATGTAATAAAAAAAAGCTAAAATAACAATTGAAAAAAATTTTAGATCTATCTTTTATCAAAGAAAACTTTTTTTTTTTAAATTTATTTTTATCATTATTTTGTTGGAAATTTGCCATTTTTACATAATTTTACGTAGATTACCATAGTGGATTATAATTAATTTTCGAAAATTTCCGTAAAAGATCGGAATTTTACATAAATTTACGCTAAAAATGATAAATTTCAATTATCAAACAACAGTGTATCTAATACTCCTAATGTTTAAACAATAATTGATTAAAAGACATTTTTTATTATATTATCTAAACATGATGTAATTTATTTACTTTAATAAAAAGCATTTGCAATTATAGTTAAATGGATGGAACGATTCCAGGATCTTTAAGTTAAGAAAAAGGAAAAAATTTTAATGGAGAAAAATAGGAAACGTGACATCAATTGAATCTCCTAATATCTAAAATAAATATTTTTTTGTTATATTTGTAAATTTTTAATACTTTTATGAAAGTAAAGAGTATTAAGAGTTTATTTCGATTTTTTTAAAAACTGAACTCAAATTGAATGTAACATTTTTTGAAAAGACTTTGATAAAATGTTGTAACTTTTTAATGATAATTTGATAGACCAAAGCTGAAAAAGATAAACAGCATGTCTCGAAATTTTAAACGCATATCCGTAAATAGAAAAATGACGATTTCGATAAGTTAAAACGTAATTTTTTTGTTTAGCATTTTTCTATTTTTTCCATTAAATTTTTTTGTTCATGATGAGAATCGAACAAAAAATGTTCCTTGAAGAAGTTAAAAAATAAAATGATTACTTCACCAGACAAGCGAAAGACTCGACTACCAAAAAGGTGATTATGTGACAATGAATAAGAAGCTTCTGAAGGTGAACTGGGTCGAGCTTTTCAATGGGCTATCGGTCGACGATATATACAATGTATTTATAGCCGAATATACCCGGCTTTGTGATATACTAATACCAGTAAGGCCCCGTAGTAAACTCAATAAAAAAAGCGCCTCTCGAGATTTTAACTCATTAATTGCAAGAAAAAAGAAAATGAGATATGAAAACGAAGCGGCGAATGGGCATTGCTATTCTTCTACTAAAGAATATCGCAAAGGGAGGAATGAGGTGAAAAACAAACAGGGATCGTTTTAAAAGAATATGAGGCAAAGGACAAACACAACCCAAAATTCCTTTTTGCCTATGTCAACTCAAAACATACTGTTAAACACAATGCATCTACAGCCAATCCTCCGTACAACGAAACCCCATAGAACGAAAAACCCTATAGAACGAATTCGATTATCAGAACCGATTTCGATCAATGGAAAATGAATACTTTTTATCTTCTATAGAACGAATTTCGATGCAACGAAAACCCGATATAGCAAGGTTCTTCTAACGAACCAATTAATCTTTTTCTTTCATACAACGAAAAATCAAAAAAAAATTCGCACCTTTATATTATAAAAAAAATCTTGACATTTAATTAACTAATTGGAAATAAAGCAAAAATTTAATTGTTCTTTATTTGACTTTATCTATATTCTTTCAATAAAAAATATATATTTACAGGTAAATTTTATCTGTTAATCTTTTTATTAAAATGAGTGAAAATTTATCTAATCCTGTCCCAAAAAAACGAAAATGTTATTAACTTGAAACAAAAATTGAAATAATAAAAAAGCATACAGACCATAAAATAACGATTACTGCTCTTGCAAAAGAATATAACGCAAACCCCTCAACAATTTCAACAATTTTAGAATCGAAATCAAAGCTTTTAGAAATGTATGAGAAAAATTTAGTTGGACCAGAAAAAAAACGAATGAAACTTTCGAGCTACGATGACGTAGATAAAGCTGTAATTTATTGGTTCGATCAAATTCAAAAATATAACAACCTTACTGTAAGCGGGCGTGACATTCAACTACAGGCTTTAAAGTATGCTACAATGCTAGGACATCGAGATTTCAAAGCAAGTAACGGTTGGCTCTGCAAATTTAAAGAAAGAAATGGTATTTCTTTTAAAACAACAATCGGAGAAGCTGGTTTAGTGGATCAAGCCAGTGTTCAAAACTGGATTTCGAACGTTCTCCCCGATCTAATAAAAGACTGTACGATCGATGATATTTTTAACGCCGATGAAACAGCATTATTTTATAAAGCTTTGCCGAACAAAACGAACGTTTAAAAAAATATGAAAGCTGATGATATAAAAGTTTCTAAAGAACGTATTTCAATTTTATTTACATGTTATATGTCCGGAAGAGAAAAACTAAAACCAATTGTGATTTCTAATTCTGAGAACCCAAGATGTTTTAAGTCAATAAAAAAAGCTGATTTGCCCGTTTACTATCGACACAATAGGAAATCATGGATGGATGGTGCGATATTTAGAGAATGGCTTACAAAGTGGAATAATCAATTAAAAGCAGATAATCGCAAAATTCTTCTTTTTTTGAACAATTTTAGTGGTCATAAGTCATATAACATTTGTGAAAATATAAAAATCGCATTTTTTCCTGCTAATTGTAAGTCTGTTTTGCAGCCCTTAGATCAAAGAATTATTCAATAGTTCAAAGTCAAATATCGTACCGATGTTACGCGTGAAAAATTACATGCAATCGAACATGGCTCGAATGTGCCAACAATTAACGTCCTTTCAGCTATATATAAAATAAAACGTGCTTGAGATAATGTTTCCGCTACAACAATTCAAAAATGCTATCGAAAAGCTGGTTTCAATGGTGACTTTTTATTTGATTTAACCAACGACTCTGAAGACGAATTTAAAGAATTATCTACATTCGAAAAAAAAATAGATTTCGAAAAATATGCTTATGTTTCAGTCGACTCAAATTTAGCAGCACGTGGTTCGCTTTCTGATTTGCAAATTTTAAATACAGTTGCTACAAAAAGAAGAATCAGACAATAGTGACAGTGAAATTGAAGAGTTAACTCAACCGAAAAAGTCAATCATTAGTTCAAAAGAAGAAATCGAACGAATTAACGATTTAAAAGATTTTTTTTTAAATAAACAAGAATATGATTCATCAAATATCGTTAACTTTTTGTTAAATATTGAAAATTTGGTAATTGAAAAAAGTTGTAATAAACAAACAACTATTGATTCGTATGTTAAAAAGGATTAATTTTTCTTTTCATTTTATTTTTTTACAAATTTTTTCACCTTTTTCATTTATTTTAATAAAAATTCAAAATAATAAATCTTAAAATTTATTCAATGCTTTTGTATGGGATTTTCGATAGAACGAATTTCGATACAACGAATATTAAAATTTCCGCCCAACTTTGTCGTTATATCGAGGATTGACTGTAATTTATTGAAACCAATCGGTGTGGAAGAAGCTAATCACTACGTACGTAAGACCACATGTCGAATTTGCAATTTCAGTCTGGAATCCTAACCAACACGGGGAAATCAACGTGGTCGAGCGCGTAATGCGAAGGGCTATAAAGGTTCCTGGTCGTCTTCGAGACCTAAAATATGTTGAACGTTGCAAAAAGCTGGGTTTGACCAATCTAAAGGCGAGGCGATTGAGGGGCGATTTGATACAGCAGTTTAAAATTGCAAAAGCAATAAAGCATGTTGAATTTGCCGCACCGATTTCGATTTCGGCGCCAAGAGGCAATAGGAGAGCGAGATTGAAACGAGAATTGGTGAAGAACTGTATTCAACGGCATAACTTTTTCTGCAACCGAATTGTAAATGACTGGAACGATCTTAACGACTCCATCATCACCGCCAAAAGTACCAAAGACTTCAAAAGCAAGCTTGAAAAAACAGCAACTTAATTACGGCAAGTGGCTACCACACAGGATGTCGTCACCCATCACATTTTGCATCATCCTGTATGCAAATCGCGACTTATAGCCTACCCCCTTACTCCTACAACTACTAAACAGCTATCCAAATGTAGCTCAAGCTTTCAACAAGCAATTCTCATCTGTTTTTGTTAAAGAGTCTGATACAGAAAGGCTTCCGCAGTTCGACGAAAGGCCAGGTATAATTTCGAGACTTGACTCAATTACTATTTCTCGAGATCAAACAGCTAAACCGGTAATGGCATTGAATGAAAATAAAACGCTAGGTGCGGATATGGTACCTCTCTTATGCTGAAGCGATGTGCGGAGGGTTTCTGAAAACCCCTAAATGAGATTTATAATATCAAGCTGATGGACATGGGCCTAAACAATGGTTGATGGGAAGCGTCTCACCAATTTTCAAGAAAGGCATCAGAACCGATCCAAGTAATTAAAGGCCCGTGTCGTTGACGTCCATTCCATGTAAGATCCTAGAAAGACTCGTGCGAGATAAGGTGGTTGATCACTTAATGGCCAATAAACTCATTTGCCGACAACAACACGGATTCGCTCCGAATAAGAGCTGTGTTACTAATCTACTGGAGACCGCTGATATGACAACAAAGGCAGCTGAGAATAAGAGACCAGTTGATATGGTGATTATGGACTTAGCGTAAGCATTTGAAAAAGTTCCACATGCCTGTCTGCTCCATAAGATTCCATCATATGGTCTAAATGGACGAGTTCTCCAGTGGATTAAGGCATTTCTGACTGGTCGTAGGCAAAGAGTGGAGTTTCGGTCCAAGGGCTCTGTCCTTGGACCGAAACTTTTCGTTTTGTTTATCAACTACATTTTTTAAATTTAATAAGATATTTAAAAGAAATTTATTATTCTATATTTAAATCAAGATTTTATTTGGAATTCTCAAAGGGTAACGAACTGATCTAATTTCAAGTCTTTTTTTTATAAACATTTGATAAGTGAAAGAGCATGTTAGTAATTCTTTCCTGGTTTTTTTATTATGTTTTTTTTTATTTACAGTATTTTTACTTCTTTAGGATTATGTTAAAAAATAAAAATCAGGCACTTATAAACCTCCATGTACAGCTAGGACAGCAACGATCGAATGAAAGAATGCCTTTTTTTTGGACCTGAAAAAAAAACAAACCGGTCGAATTTTTTTTCAATTTTCTCTCAATTTTATTCTAACTTATTTTTTCAGGGTACAAGTAATGAAGATAGCGGTTGTAACTCTAACAAAAGTAGAAGTATTTCACTAATATTTTAGCATTTTAAGAACACCAAGATATTAGTTAATATTTAATAATCATCCCAAATTTGTGGTCCGAACCCTGAATCAATGAATAAAAACATCAAAAATAATGTTTTATTTATTATCTAGCATAAAAATTTATTTAATTTTCATGTAAATATTTCTTTTATTTATTGGATTTTGAATAGTAAGTAAACGATTCATTTGTTTAAATTTCGAATATTATTACTTAAATCGAATCAACAAAAATAATTTAATCATTCAATCGATTCTAATCAAATAAATGAAAATGAGTTGATAAAAAGCTTTAATAATATATTGCTTGTTTTATAATTATGAACTTAAGTTTATCTTTATTAAAAATGAGAACAATTTATTTAAAATAAATTAAATTTGATTCAAAAAATGTCAGACTAAGGCGAATAATAAAGACTTTAATTTTATTTTAATTTAATAATAAAAATGATACAAAAATTTAATGATAAGATATCCTATAAATAATTGAGAAATTTTCTTAAAGGTAAGTTATTTAAGACAAAAAGAAATTTTCTTTGCTCATAAAAAACACGAATTCATCTCACTTCCAGTCCTTTGAAATTTCCAAAGTCCATTCCCACTTGGCATAGATATTTTTATCATCGTCCGTAATCGATGATTTCATATGGTACTTGCCTCTTGCCATTAAGCCTACAAAAATTTCGAAAGATAAAAAAATTTAGCATTATAAATCAAACAAACCCGACGGGGCAACTTCTTTCTCACTGATATACTCCTGCAATTCAGCCTTTGGCGCCCTACTACCCATCATATAAGTTGATTTATCAGCTAAATAGAACTTTCGTGTTATTATTTTACTTCACCATAAATTATGTTTACTTCTAATGGGTCCTTTATGGGCAGTTTGGACCAACTTCAAGCCACTAACTATGTCTCTTTGAACATAAAATTCGAGCTTCATTCTATATACAGCCCCTTCTTTTAGCGTGATGACTTGGTCTTTCAATCTATCTACATTTTCCTTTAAATCAAACACCAATTCACCATGATCTTCTGGAATTAGGACGAGCTTTTTCAGAATAAGTTTGCTCTCAATGTTTGGTTCTAATTATGTTAGGTTAAAAATTGAGTGAGAGTTTTTTTGATTGTTTAATTTACCGATGATTACGTTTATGGCTCCCCCGATTAGCTGCTGTTTGTATTTGGTTAATGATTGATCGTCCTGGTCTTTGTTCCATAATTCACTGATGGGAACATTTCGCGGCGGTATGTACTTCGAGTTGACTTCATCTTCGTCCAAATGTTCGTGCTCGGAGGCGTCACTTTTGTTCATTATTAAATCACTTGAACAAATTTCTAAATTAAATTCAATCAAGTTATTGGAACTGGGATTTTATTAGCACAATAAAATTTGAAATCACTTTTGCATGAAATTGAAATTTTGAAATTTTTTTTTCATTTATTTCATTACGACAAAAATTGCGAGAGAACAGAAAGAAAAAGAACACTTGATATTTGTGTAAATGAGTGAGTGCTTTTGATGTTAAATTTAATTTCAAAAGCAATCATGGAAAAATGCTTTGAAATTGTCTTCTCTTAAAGGAACCATCAAAAATTGATAATTTATTACATTCATCGCATGGGCGAAAAAAAAATTTTAATTTTGTTAAATACTAAATTTTATCATTTTTAAATTATTACCAAAATTTATAAATTAAAATTTTGCATGATGATTCATTTGTTCTTTCTAAGATTTTTTCTTGAATTTTTTTTATATTTTTATGTATCCTTATTTAGAGGAGGGAGGAGGTAGCACTTGAAATAATTCCATTCGATCCAAATTTACTAAAGCAAGCTTTCAAATCAAATTAAATCAAACATTAATCTCTTAAACCGATCAAAGATTTACCACTTTAAAATAAAATATTAATTTCAAAAGCTTTTTAATTCTTGAATAGAATTTATTTACCAAAAAATAAATTAGAATAAAAACAGATAGTTTCCATGGTAGTTTATCAATTTTTATATTTTTTTAGGAAATTTATCGCTCTTTCTAGCAACTAACAAGTTCACGACGCTAATGATTTTAAATTTTAATCGAATTTATCAATTAGATTATTTTATATATTTAATAAAAAACAGGATCTAACCAATTTATGCTCTTTTTTTAAAATAAATTATTTCTGTAAACAATCCACTCGGTTATCAGAGTTCCAAAATAAAAAGTCTTTTTTCTTCTTATATTACTTCATTTAGGATTTATAATTACAAAAAATTCAATTTATAGAAATCTATTTTTGAAGGCAGACAAACAAACTTGGATTATTTAACTTTTGCTTTCTTGATTCAGTAATTTTTGGGTAAATTATTTATTTTTGATTATTGTGCTTAAATAAAATTTATCAAATGTATTTAATTACAATTCGTTTTTATCAAAATACGCCTGATTAAAATTTTACTTCCTAGACTAATAAAATAAATTTGCACAGGAAATAATTCAATTTTGCGTATTTTGATTTTGATTTAGAGTGATTTTAATTAAGAAAATGTTCTAAGTAATATTTTTCTTTGTTTTTTCAAGTAGTCTATTTTCTTTAACTACTAATTTAAATTCAATATTTGCATTAAAACATAATTTGATCTATGAATGTTTTATGTGCAGCATTCCATTCAAATTTACCTTGATAAAAACTAAAAAACTTCATGAACAAAACTGGTTTTTGATCTATTCAGCAGAATAAATTCAAAACTTAAACAAATTTTTTTCAAGTTTAATTTTTTAAAAAAATTTTATTTTTATGCTAATTGAAAAATATGCTAGTATTCCCTTGGAAGAAGCTAGGTAAAGCAAAATTTAATCTAAAATAACTCTTATTTTGCATTATTCTCTGAGTGTTATGTAAAAAATGTGATTACTAAGTGAATTTTTATTGAAAAAAATTTTCATGTAAAGTTAATGTGATTTAATTGTGGCGTTATTTTTACTTCGAATTAGACGATTTCATGCATTCTTTTTCTACATCTATACACTAGGACGCTATACGAACAAAATTTGTGAATTTTTCCAAATCTATCAAACTATGCAAGTTTTACACAAATTTTTTTCTATATTTTTTTGAAAACTTGTCAAAAACTTACTTTACATTTTTACCCTAGATATTTGACTTTTAAATTATATATTAAAAAAATTCGCTTCTTTGACAAATCAACTTTGAAAAATTAATACAAAATTCATTATTCTAATCAATGTTTAAAAGAGTTTGACTGAGAGAAAATTCGGAAAAACTTTTAACACCAAAATAATTGTTTAGCATACCCGAAAAAATTGTAATTATTTTTTCTTAAAATAATGAAATATGACTTGATTGAAAAATAATTAAGATAATTTGAGATGATGACTGTAAATACTAGAGCCTAAAAAAATTTTTGTTGATCAAAATAATTAAGACTTAATACAAGCCAGATCGTTCATAAAAAATATTTATGAATTTTTGCAGAATTAAAAAAAAAAAAAGCTCACGAATGCAAATTTATATTAAGCCCTCGAATGACAAAACAATAGAAATCTTACTATTTATACAATCACGAAGATATCATTTTTTCCAAAAAAATAAAATTTTATTTTTGAATTTTAGCGTTCCAATCACCCTTTTAAAAAGCTCAATCACTTTTACCAAATAAAAATGGCACTAAACAATATTAAAAATGTTTTAATTAGCGATGATGTGAATGCTAAATGTGTAGAAATCCTACAAAACAATGGTTTCAACGTGGTCAAAAATACATCTTTAACAATTGATCAACTTAAACAAGAAATTAAGGTAAATTGAAATTTCTGTTTTGCAATTATTATCTTCAAAGAAATTCTAAAAATAGTTCTGAAGCAATTTTTTAAAAATTTTTTTTGATAGAATTACGATTGTCTGGTAGTTAGATCAGCGACTAAAGTGACCAAAGAAGTCTTGAATAGTGGTGTTGGTAGCTTGAAATTGGTTGCAAGAGCCGGAACTGGTGTTGACAATATCGATTGTGTTTCTGCCAGTGACTTGAACATTTTAGTCATGAACGCAGTTGGTTCGAACACCATTAGCGCTGCTGAATTGACATGTGCCATGATTTCCGGCTTAGCCAGAAACTTGCAACTAGCAAACCAGTCAATGAAGGATGGAAAATGGGAACGATCCAAATTCATGGGAACTGAATTGTATGGTAAAACCTTGGCCGTCTTGGGCTTGGGAAGAATCGGCAGAGAGGTCGCTTCGAGAATGAGAGCTTTCGGTATGAGAATTATTGGATATGATCCAATTGTAAAAGCAGAAGATGCTGCTCAATGGAATATTGAATCAATGAGTTTAGATCAAATTTGGCCTCAAGCTGATTATATCACTGTACATGTGCCTTTCATGCCAGAGACCAAGAACCTAATTAACGCTGAAGTTATGTCGAAATGCAAGCGCGGATTTAGATTGGTAAATTGTGCCAGAGGAGGAATAATTGAAGAGAATGATCTACTCCAGGCCCTAAATTCTGGCCAGTGTGCCGGTGCTGGCCTTGATGTATTTGCCCAAGAGCCGACTAAAAATTTTGATCTTGTTCGACACAATAATGTTATTTGTACTCCACATTTGGGTGCTAGTTCGATTGAGGCCCAAAATCGTGTAGCTGTAGATATAGCTGAACAAATTGTTAAATTTGTTAAGTTCGGCAAGCTCGAAGGAGGTGTAAGTATTTCAAAAAAAATTTTTTAAAAATAATTTTTCTATTTTTTTTCTTAAGGTTAATTTTGATAAATTACAAAACAAAAATATCGAAGCCAGAAATTAGAAAGCTTGGTCAGATTAGACCATTTTATTTACTTACGTTTTAGTTAGAATTTTTTTCTTAGACCTTTATTCTTAAAAACAAAATAAAATTACAAACTATTTATTTTTTATTTAAATTTAAACCGTTCAGTCTTAAAAAACTATTATTAGCAGTTCAAAAATAGAAAACATTGAACTTCTTTTATCTAGATTTAAAATGTGTGAAGCATTTTTGAGTGAATATGAAAAGATATTTTTACTCCATGGTGTTCAAGTAATTATCAAATTTTTATTTAT
Organism: Brachionus manjavacas; assembly: GCA_019054805.1. Classification (NCBI taxonomy): domain Eukaryota; kingdom Metazoa; phylum Rotifera; class Eurotatoria; order Ploima; family Brachionidae; genus Brachionus; species Brachionus manjavacas. Next base: position 4,817,451 of record JAHQIY010000003.1, on the reverse strand, counting down.
AACTTGATCTTTAAAGAAAATTATTTAAGCTAGGATTTAAATTCGGTCTTTAAAAACAATTTCCAAAAGAGACCAAGAATCGATTTTCTAATCTATCTCAATCATAGATAAACTAATTTTGGTAATCTTAAACCAAGTTTTTTTACACATTAAAATCAGTGACAAAAGTTTATTTCAAAATCTATTTATTGCTTTAAGATTAAACTTATTTAAAGGTTACCACAAAAACTGTTTTATTATTTGATTTAAAATCTTTAGTTTTAGCAAAGTTTTTGAAAAATTTTAGAAACATTAAATCTAAAAAATAAATTTAATTTTGGGTGCTTATTTTACCATAACATTTGAGTTTTGATTTTTCAATTTTAGGTAATTCGATTTCGAAACTAAAAATTTGTCAATTAAATCAAATTAAAAAAATGTTTAAAATTAATAAAATATTATTCACTTATTTCAGGATGAGCTTCGTTTAGATGGCAGAGCACCAAACGATTACCGACCGATTAAGGTTGAATTTAATAAAATTAATAACAGTTACGGATCATGCCAGCTTATCTTGGTAAATAAATTTATTTTTGGAAAATGTTTTTTTAAATATTTTTAAAGGGTGATACTAAAGTTGTTGCTGCGGTTAAAGCCGAATTAGATACGCCGGATGCATTTACCCCAGATTTTGGAAAATTGGATTTTTTCGTAGACTGGTAATTAATTTTGATATAATTAGAAAGATTTTTGAAGTGTTTATTAAGCTCGGCTAATGCTGCTCCGGAATTTCAGGGAAGAGGTGGCGAGCAAATAGCATCACAAATCGTTAATATTCTGTCAAATTTATTTTCTCCTAAAAATTTTGATCTAACTCAGTTGAATATTGTTTCTGGCAAAAAATGCTGGCATTTAAATGTAGACATTGTGGTATAATTAGTTTAAGGCTTAAATTGGAACAATAATCAACTTTTTTCGAAAGTTATTGGAATCTTCTGGGAATCTCTATGATGCGTGTGCATTGGCAACTAAATTAGCATTGGCTCGAGCAAGATTTCCACGTTTAACCACTAAGTCAGATGATGAAGGCCAAATAGAAATTGATTTTGCAGATGAAGACGAAGAGGCTATGCAACTTAATGTAGATAACCTACCACATTCAGTTAGTGTTTGTAAAATAGGAAATAATTATGTAGTCGATTCAGACTTAAAGGAAGAATCTGTGACCAAAGTGAGAATTACATTCGGGTTTGATAATAAAGGAAATATACGATATACTAGCAAAGATGGTTTTGGTAGTCTTGATCCAGACTCTTTATACTCAATAGTTGATGTAAGTTTGAGTTTTTATATTTATATGTTACTAAAATAATCAAAATTTTGCTTTAAGATTGCCAAAAATTCTTCAAAAAAACTTCAAGAGTTTTATTCAGAAGCAATTTCCAGAATGGATGAAAAATATTTTTCAAATTAAATAAAAAATTTAACAAATCTTTTCTCATTTTTTGACAAAAAGTATTACTATGAACTATCTAAAACCAAATTAAAATAATACTTTCTTAATTTTATTATTTTATATGATTGTCATTTTGGTCCGATTTGAAAATATTAAAAGCCTAAAAAATGATTCAAGATTGAAATTCATTCAAATCTTATTCAATGGTATTGAATAAAAATTTTTTTGATATTATTTTTAGTTCGAAGTTAAATTTTAACTTTTTAATTTTATTCATATCATTCTCATATTGATGAGATCTTTCGTGATTGCTGACCTCCATGTTAATGCTGGTCTTACCCCACAAGGTTTCTCGTTTTATGCTATCAACGACTTTTTTGAAGTCAATGAAGTTAAGATAAAAGGGGCTATTCTATTCTAGACTCTGTTCTATGATTTTCCTAAGTGTAAATATCTGGTCTATGCATCCTCTACCTCGTCTAAATTCTACTTGTTCTTTTCTAAGCACACCATCCAAAGCGTTCCTGATTCTTTCCAAAATTATGTTGCAGAACACTTTGCTTGCTGATGGTAGCAGTGTTATTACTTAAAAATTATCACAGAACAATTTTTCTTAGGAAGCTTAACTATTAGGTCTTTTGAACAGTCATCTGGTATGATTTCTAGCCACCAATTCTTGCTGAAGAAGTCTTGCAATCTAACGCATTGTAATCCTTCCGTCAGCTTTCAAAAGTTCTGTCGTGACTCCGTCGATACCCGGGGCTTTTCTGTTCTTCAGATCCTTTAGCGCAGCTTCTATTTCTTTCTGGCTAGGTACTTTTGTGACAATATCAAGGTTATTACTTGATTGTAAAGACTCTTTAAGTTCTGGCCTATTTAGAACTTCGCTTAAGTGCTACACCCATCTATGTTCCTGCTCTCTTTCAGTTGTAAAGATACGACCTTCTATGTCTTTAACTAATGTTGTTCTTTTTTATAAAAAGCCAAATATCAGTGATCTTATGTGGCATTTGTAGGTCCCCTTTTGAGCTGGCTACCTCTGCTTCGCTAGCACATTGGTTTATATAGTTTCGCTTATTACACCTTGCTACTCTCTTCATAATCCTGTTCTTTATTCTATATGATGCTTCTAATTTCTCCCAAATTAGTTCAGATTTTGCTTGAAGCATTTTCGCTTTGATCCCCCTCCTTCAACTATCGGTGCACATATCCATCTTTCCGTATTTTTAACCATTTTTTCTGTATATCCGTTCAAGTTTTTGGAGGTTCTTTCTTAGTTTTCTCCCGTATTCTGTTTTGCGTTTGGGATCAGCTAGACGTCTGACATCGTATTTATTTTCGGCATTTCTCTGATAGGCTTTCCTCAGTTTTAACTTTTTACACGTTCCTACCAGACAGTGATCACTATATATGACAGCAGCTCTAAAGACTTAAGTATTACAAAAAGAACACTTAAGGATCATTTTCATTAAAGTGATCTTTGATTTATGATCAATTTTTCTGATTATTGCTCTTAGCGAAATCAATAAGCAGCTTATTAAACTAGCACCTTTATTTTGTGGCTAAAGGTCTTAGCTTTCTATAGAGGGGTCGGCTATTAGAATGCCTTTTTCCAATCGTTAGTTATGAGTCTTGAAAGATACACAACTTTTTTGGGTAATAATCTTTCAGACTCTGGTACCAACAGACGATGAAATTCAAAAATTTTAATCACGTGAAATCTAAGGTATTTTTAGGGCGTATAATTCGCTAATCGTGTCATCATTTAATTGAGTATTTTAATTCTTATCAACAAAGTTAATCAATAAAGAAAAAAATTTAAAAAAACGAAATCTAGTAAACAAAAGTAAACATACTTGTTTTTGAAGTGACAATGAGCTAAAAATGGTTTAAAGGCGAAAAATAAAAACTGGTCCAAAATTTGATAGCGAAATATTGTTTTATGCTCTGAAAGTAAAATAAATTTTTAGTCAATATTTTTTTCAAAATAAATTTTGACTAAGCTCAAGAGCTTTTGTAAGTTTAGTTAAATATTATAAAATCAAAATTCTTAAGTCTTTTTTGTTAATTATAAAAATTTGAAAGTCTGTTCAATAAATTTTTTAGAAAATAAGATAGTTTTTAAACTCTTATAAATGTTTTTTAAAGATAAATATTATTTTTAAAATTGTAAAATTAGATTATTGATTATTTTTTTTTAATTCTGTTTAATTTTGAATGAAATTCATACAAAGCTACAAAAAAGAGCCGCTAGCTTCTTTCGAAGATCTGAAAAAACAAGCCATTTGTTAAAAGAAATTTTTATGCTGCAACCACTATTAGAATATGTTAAATGTGGATTAAGAGTAAATTCTGCAAAAATATTTGAAATTAAACAAAAAATGAAGAGATTAAAGATTATATTCGAATCTCAAAATAAAGAATTTTTTTAAATTCATTTTTAAAAATATGAATTAAAAATTACAACAAAACATAATTGTTGAAAGGAATCCATTTGTGAATTTTATTAAAAAATAATAATAAATCTTATCAAGCGACTTTTTATTTTATTTTAGGGTAATCGAGAGTCGATCGCCTGAAGTTATTAGATTTCGAAAATAGGATTTTTGTTTAAAACTAACGAATTCATAAGAAAAAGTTAAATTAATGACCTCAGAGTTTTCCCTCCAGATGGTAAATGATTTTATAAAGGTTGTAGTCTATTTATGAAGAAGTTGTGCTGTATTACTGTATTATGACTTCTTAATGAACCTACCGGGCCTGAGGCAAAAGATTTGGGAGGCTGCGAAATTAGTCTTTATCAAGTCTTATTTGACTCTCTTGTATCTCTTGTAATTTCTTGTCTAAAAAATACTTGAAAATATATTCTAAAAAAAATAGACAATTTTTTTTTTAACAATTCTTTTCTTAAAACTTATTTTCTTACTATTTATTTTTTATTTTTTATAATATGAAAATTAAGATAAAATGCAACTTAAGAAACATTAACAAAATATTTTCTTATGTGATTCTTAGTTATCGTTTTTTTTATATACCCTATTAATTTAAAAAATTTAAATTTAATTTCATATTTTATTCTCGTCTTATTTAGAGGAAAATGTATCGCATTTTCCGTTGTTGGGTATCATAGAACTTCAGCTCCGCGAGCATTAATCGTTACAGATTATTTCATAATAATAATAATAATTCAAGTTCATTGAAAAACTAGTTGCAATACAGACAATATAAGTTTATTTCAGGAGTCTATCTACAAATCAAATCAATGTCTTTCAAATATCATCATCAAAAATTCTAAAAAAGCTTAATCTCATTGAGCTACAGAGCTACAGTTTTTAGCTTATTAAGCTAAAAAAATTAAACTTTTGGGTATAAAAAAATAAAACTAAAATGTCCAGGCTGGTTTATTTTAAAATTAATCGTAAATTAAGAGAATTTAAACATTCTAAATTAACAAATAATTTGATTAAAAATAATCAAATTCATTGGAAATTTAAAAAAAAATAAATTTAAATTTAAATTCATCATTCAAAAAGTAAAATAGATCAAAAAGTAAAATAAGTAAAAACGCTAAGGCATAAAAGCTGTTAACATTGGAGACTTCAACTAATTGATTTGGCAGCGAGTTCCATATGCTAGCAATTCTGTTAGAAAAAAAAAGTTATCTCTATTCTTTGTGATATTTAAAGCATTGACCTCTTTCTTGAATTTTTGTGACTTTAAAATTGTTGCTTTTTTCAACCAATTTTATTCCATGCATGAACTTGTATCAAAAGAAAAAGATCACCTCCTTTTCTTCTTTCCACCAGATTTGGAATATTCAAAGCCTTCATTCTACTTTCATATGGTTTGTTTCTAATTGAAGAAACAAATTTCGTAGCTCTGCGTTGAATTCTTTCAGCATTCTCACAGTCCGACTTAAGAATTGGAGACCATACAAGCAATGTAAATTCCAAAAGAGGACGAACAAAAGCTAAATACAAAGATCTCAACATAAATCTTACAATCAAAACGAGTGAATGATTTCCTGATGCAACCTAACATTTGATTTGCTTTGTTTGTAGACTTTATCACTTGATTTTTCCATTTCAGATTTGTGTTGAAAATAACTCTAAGATCTCTTTCAGTTTTTGAGGTTGCTAACCGCTTATCATTGATAAAACAAGGAAAATCTCTGTTTTTATGACCATTATGTATGACCACACATTTTGATGTGTTGAAGAGAAGTAGTCTATCTTGAGTCCATTTGAAAACAAAATCTAAATCTGATTGTAGTTTCGCTGCACTGATTTCTGATTCCAGTTTAGTATCATCTGCATGGATTTTCACAATTTAAAAAAAAATTTCTGAAGAATTATCATTTTCAACATCTTTATCAATTCAAGATCAAGATAATGCTAGAAATTTGGTTTGTTTTAACCCTTGTTCAAATAAATTGTAAATTTAATAGGGTCTAATCGTTCAACTATAGTTCACCTATTATGAAAACAATTCTTGTTCTAAGGTTTTGACAGCTATCAGTTCACGAAAAGCTTAACCAAAATAGGATTATGTGAACGATATTAAGATTACCATAAACTCTTGCGAGATCTTGGATTTCTAGGATTTTGTGCACACATAAGCGATTATTGATCCCATGTAAAATCCCATGTAATGCGTGCATAAAAAAGCCCTTTTTCTTGTTTAGACGCAGCTTTAAAATTAAAAAAACCTGCGATAATGCTGGGTCAAAACCGAAGATGCTAACTAGACGCCGCACTTAAAAATGAAAAGTTAAAAATTAATTGGAGGCAAAAAACTCAAGTTTTTGAGCTATGGTGAGGGGTTAAAAATTAGGTAAGAAAAAACTAAAGAATTAAATGAAATAATTTAAAATATTTTTTTTTTTCTAATTCGGTCCTAAATTTAGATGTAAGTAAAGATTTTGATTTTGATTTGAGTGCTCGATAAAAAATTGATTCTTAAATTTAATTAGAAAAAGATAGAAAAATATTAATGAGTAAATTTAAAAATTTTATAATTTTTTAGATCAAATTTAATTAAGTTATTTAATGAAATGCCATTAATGCCCGAAACAGATAAACAAAATAAAAAATAATCCAAGTTTATATTAAATAATAATGTTAAAGTTTTGAATAAACAAATCAATAATTGAATTTATTGTTATGAGACCTGGAAATATTTAGTTTGAAACCTCTCTCACCTTCATAATATCCTCAAAAGATTGCACATTTTGTAGACTAATTGAACTAAAAGTTCACAAAACCTGAGAACAAGAATTGTTCATATAATAGGTGAACTATGGTTCATCTAAACGACCAGCAACATTGAATACTTTCTATTTTAAATTAATAAAAAAATACATTTATTATTAATTAGCCAACTCTTGTCGTTTAGTAAAAAAAAGAGCCATAAATGTTCATTAAATATTTTTTTGATTTTGTATTTAATATTTAATTTTGGTTTTTTTTTAGTAAAAACTAAAAAACCGGTTCTTAATTTAGCTCATGATTAGTTCTGCGGTTTAACTTGTAGCAGAAATTTAATCTTAGTAAAAATAATTATTGAAATATTTTTTTAAAAGTGCGACATTAATTTTTAAAAAATCGTCTTAATGTTATTTCACTTTACAATTTAATCATAATTATAAAAAGACGTAAGTTAGCTTAATTATCTAAAAAATCCATTGTTTTCTGCTAAGGCTTTAAGAATTTTTTAAAAGTTAAATTAATAATGAAATGAATGAAAAAAAAATTTATTTTATAATTAAGTTTATTAGAAAACTTAATCAAAATATTTTTTTTAAACCATACGTCTGAGTAGTTGGTTAATGTACTCTTCACGGTTGCCGAAATCACCTCCTTCAGCAAAGTGGTTTCCTTTCTTTCTCCATCCACCGTTTGGATTGTTCAATTTGAATGGCCACAAAAAGTTGGACACCTGCTTGAAATGTGGACCAACGTTTAACAATTCGTGGATAAGATCCTCCATACAAATGATGCCGTATTTACCTTAAAGAAAACATAATTTTAAATAAATAGAAAAACATTTTCCAAGTCAAGTTCGACTATTTCTCATATGGTACGGACGAGCATCATTAATTTTAAATTTCAATCGTCAAGATTTTAAAATCATTGAAATAGAAGTAGCTTTTTCAAAAAAAAATTGAAATCTAAATTACCCAAAGCCTTTTCGATGATGGCATTGTCAGTTAAGGGAATGCGCTGTTTGTTAACTTTGGCAAAGCCTCTTTTGTATACTAATTCTCTAACTGATTTCAAGTTTGGATATCCCCAAGCGATGTATGGTTCAGCGATTCTTAACATGTTGATGGTAGCCTTGTTCAAGCGAACGAAAGTACCGTTGTTTATTTGTCTCAAGCGGAACAATTTAAGAACTTTTCTCACTCTTGGGTGAACACCATTGATACTAGAAAAGCGGAACATTCAAATAAATAAATGCGCCAAAATGGACTATTTTTGCTTACCCTCTGATACGGACAACGAAGGCCAAACTTGGTTGAGCTGGTACGTAGAAGTTTTTGTGTTTTCGGGCAACACGTCTTAGTCTGACCAAATCTTGCTCTTTGCGTTTGTACTCGCGGACGTATTTTTCGGCACGTTTGAATATTTCGCGTTTGGTGTCTTGGAGTTTTTTTTTTTGCAAGATCAACGCTCTAGCTCTGGCCGCTCTGGCTTCGGCGTTTTGTTTTCTTTTTTTCAACAAAGTCTCTGGGACTTTTGGCAATGTTGTTGCTGTCTGTCTGGCAATTTAAAAAAAATTGATTAGATTCCATGATCTTGGCGGTGATTAAATGGGATATAAAATTAGCCTTACTTTTCCCCAGCCATATTAGAGCTATTTTTCAAATCTAAATAAATGGATAGATACAAATTAGTAAATGTAACTAGCGAGCGATGTGTCTATGGCTTGCAAATGAGTATAAAGTTTTGGTGTCTGTGAAAGAATGGTGGATGAAGCGGTTGCATATGCGCTAAGGTGAAGTGCAACATAATTTTCGTTTGAAAAAGAGAACTGAATGCAAAAATGCTTGTGATATTTAAATTTTTTAGTTCGATGCAAAGCATGCAAGTTTTAAATGGCCTTATGAATGCAAAAAAATTTTGATCTTTTTTTTAACAAAGCAAATTCAATATTAACATTTTTTTTAGACTTTTATTAACTTTTAACTAATTTGTTAACTTAACTTTTTCTTTGGTTTGTCGAGTTTAATTTAAAGCTATTTGATTAAATTATTACGTCTAAATTTTATTATATAAATGGGTTTGCCAGTTAATTTTTATGATCATTCAAAAATAATTCCTTAAATTAAAAAAGAACAACAGTGATGATTTGTTTACACCTTATTAATTTTTTTCGTAATTATAAAAAAAAATTCAATTTCAATTTTTTGAGCATGTTTTTTCATAAATTTTTATTGATTTCAGTGAAAAGAGGTTTAATAGAAAGAAATTTTTAAATAAAGAAATAAAAATTATTTCGTACAAAAGTTTTAATGAATTACGAGTCTCCTTCTTTAGCAATTACAACTTCAATTTCCTAAATTATTAATTAAAGTTGAGAATTTTAAATAACTTTAATACATGACTATTTTAAATAAAGAAAATTAAAAAATAAATAAATTTTTTTTTCAAAAAATTATAAAAATTATAGGGATGTGAAAATTTAAAATTTTTTTATCTATTGGCTTTTATTCTGTTTACGAAATTTTACGTAAAAAACCGAAAATAACGAAAAATTTTCTATAATTTTGGTTGAATAATTGTGAAAACAGTATATTTGTATCTTTTTTATAAAAATTATTTTTGAAAGATTATAAAAAAGATAAAAAATCTATTTAGAAAATAAATATTAATAAATTTAATTCAGAGCTGTTTAAAAGTCATGAGTCAAAGATAGGATTTTTAATTCCAAGTCTTGACTTGTTGGAAAAATTTTCTTTAATGTACTGTAGTATAGTGACACAATCAGACACTCGGCCTGTACTACAGTACCAAAAGCCTGATTGATACTAATTTATTCAAAAACAGAATTGAAAAGTAATGGAAAATTTTAATGAACGAAAATTGAATAGGATGAATAAAACCGGATGTTAAAGTTTGGGACATTATCCCTACAACATTCTTTACTACTACTAATAAAACCTAAAAATTTTCATGTCGGATTTTTAAAAGAAATTAAAATGTCCGAGTCATGGCTTTGGCTTTAATCAGAATTGTTCGGACTTGTTATTTTGTTAGAAGTTTTAATTACTAATTTTTTTTAAAATTTTTCCTTTTCAATTTCTAGCTCATTTTGCTACTTTTAGTCATATCATTTGAATAAAAGAAAAAAAAAAAATTCAAGCTTAAATATCAAAAATAAATATTTTTCCAAAGATCTTGAAAAGGTCTGAAAAATCCTATCTTTTTTTATTTTTTCAAAATTTTTTTTTCAATTTTTTAACTGTAAAAATTTCAAAAACAATATTCTTTTATTTTAAATTGATTAATTTTTGACTTTGCCCAAGTAAATTAACAAAAAAGACTCGAATAGCTATTGCTAAGCTATAGCTTATGGTATATTAAGATCTTAATTAAAAATTCATTCGAAGCCGATGCGGTCAAATTATGCATAAGAGGATAAATCGTTTTCATGAATTGATAATATCAAACAAAACAAAAATTATTTTCAAATTAATTAAAAATTTTCCTTAATGGCTTACCAAGTCATTGTCTTTCAAATAATAACTGATAAATTTTTTTTTGAAATATCAAAATATGCAAAATTAATGCTAAAAATTATCTATTTTGATTTAAAAGAAAAGTCAAACAAATATTATTCTATCAACTACTAATTGTTCAACAATTTTTTATAATTTATTTTTAGTCAATTATTTTAAATCATTTTTCGATAATATCCTTATTTTGCTGCATTTGGTCAGATTCTCCTTTATCATGAAATATTTGAACTAAGAAATTAATATTAAGTTGGATTTAAAGTCAAAAATTTGAAAATGTTTTTTCGGTCCTTCTCACAATGGAAACATGTTAAAACTAGGGGTGGGAAACCGGTTCGAAGTTGAAACCTTTGAAGCTCTTCAACTTTGAAGCAGTTTCCCAAAATGGTTTCACTTTCGAACCGGTGCCACAAATCGGTTTCAACTTTGAACCAGTTTTCTGGAACCGATTCCCCACCACTAGTTAAAACCATAATTGATTTCAATGAAACCTTACATGATTTTTTTTACTTCCGATAAGTCTTTCTTTGTCTTTAAATCCTACTGTAATGAATTAAATTTTGATATCGTATTTTCTTTATTTTATAATCATGCAAATTATTTTAAGATTGTGAAAAACGATTCAAAATGATGCAAATTTGAATTTTATTTCAAAATCTTATAGTTTAAAAGATCATAGTGAAAAATATGATTTTCGATTAAACTTAAAAGAACAAAAAAATTTCAAAAAAGATTCTATCATCGACTGAAAATTTTTAAAAAGATGTTTTGAATTTCCAACAATATTTTGATCAACACTCATCTCAAAAATTCAAAAATTTCAGTTGGATAATATCTTGATTTAAATCAATTAAAATACATGAATTTTTACAATTCATACCAATAAAGAAAGATAGCCTAACTGGGTGACCAATTTTTTCAAAACTTATATTTTTAGTCGAAATAACTAAATCCGCTCACCTCTTTTTTCCCATTTTTTTTTCTTTTTGTTTAGCTAAAAAGGTAAAGGGGTAAATTTATGCAAATAAAATTAAAAACACTTAACAGAATTTTTTGTTCAACATTTAACAGCTAAAAATAAGTCTTTTTAAAAGGATTTTAAACAAAAGTTAAATATTCATTTATAGCAAAGACAATTTGAATTTATTTAATTAATCCTTTTCCAAATGGGTATTTTTTAAACATCATGATAGTAGGTATAGTAGGTCATTTCCGCAAGCTAGTCTTGCTGTAGCTTATATATATTATTATGATTTTTTTTCCTTATTTACTCCTTGTGGAGCATAGGGTCATTACTTTTGATTTCCACTCAAGTCGATCTTTTTCCTTTACCCTTGCTTCTCCCCATGTCATTCCCATTTCGATGAGCTTTTTCGTGATTTTTGACCTTCATGTTACTGCTGGTCGTCCTACCTTACGTCGCCCTTGAGGTTTCCATTGAAGGGCTCTTTTTGGTATCCGTGTTTCTTTCATTCTAAGTACATGCCCGAGGCATCGAAGTCTTTTGTTCTTAATGCAATGACTTAATGGCTCTGAATTTGTTCTTCTGTATAGGTCAGCATTCGAATATGTCTCAGGCCAGTATATCCCGAGAAGCCAGTGCTTTAGCAAGTCTATTCTATATGTCTCTGTGTGTTTCTAACGTTGTACTGATAGTGCTACCTAGGTATCTCAATTGTACACCCCTAGCACTGGCAGTTGTTTTCTTCATGACATAGTCAATCAGTATTAGGAATAGTGTCGGAGAGAGAACGCACCCTTGTCTGACTCCTGTACACACTTTGAAGCTCTCAGATTGTCTTTTTTCCAGAATCAAGCTACACTCGAATTTCTTATAGAAGAGTTTTATCAAGTTAACTATCTTCTGTGGCAGGCCATAGGATCTTAGAATGGCCCACAAGGTTTCTCTGTGTATGCTATCAAAGGCTTTCTTGAAGTCAATGAAGTCAAGATACATAGAGACATTCCATTCCAGACTTTGTTCTATGATGTTTTTAAGTGTAAATATTTAGTCAATGCATTCATCTTATTAAAATCGTGCTTGTTCTTGCCTAAGTATAAGATCCAAGGAATTCCTGATTCTTTCCAGTATTATGCTGCAGAACGCCTTGCTTGCTATTGGTAACAGTGTTATTCAAACATCATGATTACTTCAAACAATAAAATTAATGCTAATTTTGAAATTCTTGATATATCTTCTATCTTTACGCTTTTTTTTCAAATAGATTCTGACATTTTTTTGTTTAAAAAAAATCTTTTATAACAAGAGTGAGCCTTTTAACACATTAAAACTTTACCTCATCTTACAATGCATTTAACTTTTTTTAAATGAAATCATTTATAATCATATTTAAAATAAACTTCCAGAACATATTAATAAATGAGTATATTAATCATCATTTTTTGAACTGCACTTGATTTGAATAATCCTTCTAATTTTATTAAGAAAGTAATAAATAAATTATTTATTAAAATTATTTTATTAAAATGATGTAAATGAATTATTTACATAAAGAATATTTTAATAAGTACAGTAAAAAATTTGCTTATAATAAAAAATATTTTAGTTAAAGAAATAAAATATCTTCTCCCATTGATTTATGTTTAAATTGATTCTTTCTTTTGGATGAGATTTAAAAAAGTGAACCGACCAATTTAGAATAAAAAAATAATTAGCCTACAAAAAGAGAAAGTAGGTAGAAAAGCCTTGAACAAGCAAAATAAATGAACTCTTATTTTTTAAAAGACAATTAAAATAAAAATAGGAAATTACAATTGATTCTTTATAAAGATTTATTAACTCTTCACAATCGCTTGAGCGCTTTTTTCTTGTCATTCTTTTTTGCTGTGGTAACATTTGATTGAAGCTTTGCCATTTTTATGTTTGGCTCATCACTCGATGATGATTGATTTGCCGTATTGTTGCCACTATTAGGTATAGTTTTGTTTGAATCCAATGGATTAGTATTAGATGACGAAGAAGACTTGGAGCCAATGTTGTTGTCGGCAGGGTATTGTGACCTAAAATAAAAATGTGAAAAAATTTAAAAAAACATTAAAGCTCAACTTTAAAGTCAATGAATGCCTAGCATGAACTTCGGTGTATAATTTCGCTCGTGAGAAGTACTCTTCGTATTCTTCTAGAAGCAGTTTACCGGCCTCTTCATTTAGTGCAGATTCCGGGTTCGGAACAATCAATAAACATTTTATAGTCTAAAAAATAAAAATTTATAAATTTTTTTATCAAGAAAAAGAAAGTAGTCTGATCATGCTCACCAAAAGAACGTGCTTTATACCAAGTTCAGGCTTCCAGTCTTTTTTTAGAGTATTTACACAAATTTCTCCATTTGAAGAAACATTCGGATGCTTGATTTAAAAAAAATTTAATTAAAAACTAATATTTATTAAAAACTTACAAATATTTTTGTTATAAAAAATGCTTTTGGTGGCTGAACGGGAAAACCTTTGCATAAAATCAATTTCACTCTGAACAAGCCTCCGAAAAATGGAGTATCGGCTGGACCATCTATCAGAGCCTGAATGTCAGACACGTCTTGGTCATTGGAGATAAGTTTGATGCCGTCTAACGGCTCAGACGATATCTCTGCTATTTCTTTCAGAATTCGTTTTATTACCTGCGGTGGAATATTTTCCGTATTCTAAATTAAAAATGATTTTAGCAAAAAATTTTTTTTTTTTAATCAACTCACACTCGACATCTTTTGATGATGTTTTCTTTTTCTATACGATTAAAAGACAACGCTATAAAATTCTAAATTTAATTTAAAAATCAAGATTTTAATTGAACTAGGTATTGCATATATTTAGGTAAATGGTATGATTGTGAAAAATTCGAGTCCGGTTCACTTAACATCGAGCTCGACCTAATTTCATCTCATTAGGTAAAATTGAAGGAAATTTGTTGTCTTTTATTTTGTGGAAACAAACAATCTTGATTTTTGATCACGTATACCAAGATATCGACTAAGGTTAATTTAAAAGGTTGTTCAGTGACAAGAGAAAATCCTTAATTTATTTGACTAAAAACTATTGTTTGATCTATGTTAATAAAATACTTGAAATTGAAAAACATAAAAAATTTCTATCGGGTCCTATCGTTTCTTTATTAATATTATAATAATGTGCGCAATTTATATATAAATAATATAATATATATATTAAGAAATTTCAACTGCAAATTTAATTTGAATATATTTATGTTGAAATTGCAATTTTACATGCTAGACTTGTTGCTGCACGATAACTTTAGGGTCAATTTTGAATCAATATGCAATTCAGAGTTTCATATAAAAATTCATAATTTGCATGAATTGCATGAATTAATCTAAATTAGTATTAAATGATTTAAATTTATTTTTTGTTAAGTTTAGACTGAAAGATTTATTAAAAAACATTTAATTAGAGAATTTAGCTTTAGAAAAGCAACATCTTTAGTCAATAACTATTTTTTTTGGAAGCAATCTGATTAAAAATCAAAAATATATAAAAAAATATTTGAATATAACTAAAATTTTTGACAAAGCTTTTATTCTATATTTTTATTCAAAGAGCTGGTTTATTAAAAGGTATAGAATGGAGTTTAAGAATTGGAAAAGTTACAAATTATTAAAATAAAAATGATGGTTTATTAAAATATAAAAAAACAAAAATTTGGATATCTGCTATATCTGGGTTGTTCGTCTTATTACAAAACAAGTTAAAACTGGCCTTAAAAAAATTTTTCAATATGATAAAAATATTAATTAATTTCAAATCTATATGAATTCAATTTAGATATCTAATTTTAAATAGATGAATTTTTTTTTTAGTTTTGTAACTCAATTTATCAATTTTTTTGTCAATTTTGTAATTTAAATCAATACGAAAAAGCTACACCAGGTTGGACCTATAGAACGAAACTCCTCAGATTTCGCTATGGCAGCTGTTCAAATAAACTAAATTGTCATAACTAATTGAAAACCTGGAAAAGTTTTTGTTTTTAATTATTTAGTTTAATACAAATAGTTTTCAGGTAAGTTTTTGAATTCATTTTTTTGACCTCGCTTTCAAATCTCAAGTTTGCTCCATATAACTTCTTTCAATTTATTAATGGTGTACATGGTGTTCAATTTCCTTAGTTTGTTTCATTTTGAATTCTTTAAAAATAATTAATAAAATGGTTAATTTATTTACTAAAAAAATTTTAAAAAGTCGGGAGTATTTTAATTTTGAAATATTATTTCAAAATATACAATTGATGAGAGTTAATTTTTTTTTTTAGCTGTAAAACAATTAAAGAGTACAGTGCCGGAAATTAACTTTTCACATCATCTGATATCATTTAATTTCATTTTTTTAAACTTTCCTTATATCAGCTGATATCAGCTATTATCATTTGATATAAGATAATGGAATTAAAATTTGAAATTTTATATGTAAAAATTTGTAAAAAATTTTTTTTCCTGATATAAGCTGATATCATCTGATATCAAATGATATGATGTGACAAGTTAATTTCAGGCACAAAAAAAATTAAAAAAAAAATTTATTCAATACTCTTCCTTTCAAATTTGTCGCCATTCATCATCACTCTCTAGAGAAATATGAATTTTTTCTAAATCAGATATTTCGATAGTAAAAAATCGAATTTATTTTCCAGGAATCAAATATCCTCTATTATTTTTAAATAAAGTTAATTAAAATAAAATAAAATAAAAAAGGTTAACTACAGAAGAAAATTAAAAATAAATACATTTAAATACGAGTAATTTATTTTTAATTATTTATTTAATTGTATATTTGTAAATACGAACAAGTTAAACATGTTTAAATACTTCAGATTTGTTTAAAAGTCACAAGTCTCAAGTCAAGTCCAAGTCCGGACTTTAAAATTTTGTATACTGAAGAAGAATTGTGAAGACTTTTAATGAAAATGAATTCAAGCAAGGAAAAGAATAGTCTAAAATTGATCCGACTAAAGATTTATTTAAATTTCCTAGTGTGTTTTGAGTAAGACCCCATTTTTTCTTTGACAGTATCTTAATAATATTTAGCCTTTTATTGCAGCGTTCTTTAATTTCGTCTACTAATATATTAAAATTTCACTTAGAATCAAATTTAATACCAAAAAACTTGATTTCTTTTTGGTTCAATATTCTGTTTCCATAAATTTTTAAGTTAAGATTATCACTCTCTTTCTTGTATTTAGAAAATACTATTGAACACGACTTTTCAACTGATATCTTCATTTACCACTTAATAAGCCATTGTTCTAAGTAGTTGGTGTATTCATTTATCTTATTTTCTAGGTTCCCCTTTTTGTTATAAATGAAGAATGTAACTAGATCATCTGCGAAAAGCAGAGAGTATTCGATATTTGTTTTGTTTCTTTTTGAGATGTCATCAATATTTTTACTAAATAAAAGAGGACTAATTACTGAGCCTTGAGGAACACCTGCAGTTATTTGATATTCTTAGCTCAAGTGATCATTCAAATTTACCTTAAATATCCTAGTGTCTAAAAAGGATCTAATCCAGTTAGTCTAGTAATGAGGTGGATTCATTTTAATCAATTTAGAAATATCAAAAAACAGACAGCAAACTCTTTTTTTTCAATTAAATGACTCCACAATTTTTTGAATTAAAAAGAAAATATTATCTAATGTTCGCCGGTATTTCCTAAATCCAGATTGCTCCTCGATAAGAAGTGAATTAAGTTCCAAAAAATTGTATAATCTTGAATAAACTATTCGTTCCAGTAACTTTCTTAAACAACTCGTTATAGTAATTTGTCTAAAATTTAAAGGATCTAGTAAATTAAAAGCCTTTTTTAGAATCATTGTAATGTTCGAAGTTTTCCAAGCTTTCGGGACCTTAACTTCTCTATAAGATAAATTAAAAAGTTCTATTATTTCTATTAATGAATTTCTTGGTAAGTTTTTTATCATTAATAATGAATAATGAATTTTGTCAGATCCTGATGCCGCTTCACTTATAAATCTTTTTAAAACCTGAATTAATTCATTTAAGCAAATTGGATCATTAAAATTAAAATGATTCTAATTTCTAAAGAATTCAGAGGAAGAATTAGGTATTTCGTTAATTTTATCAGTATCAATTAAATCAGAATTAGGACTAAATATTGAAGATTAAAGTACTCTGAAGCATTTTCCCTTTTCTTCATTTGTTTTGAATTCCTTGTTATTTGAAATCAAATTTGGGATTAAATTTGATTCTTTTTTTGTTCTAGATTTATTTTATTTTTTCCAAATTGGTCTACTTTTCAGTGGGTTTTTTCTCATCTTCTCAATAAAATTAAACCAATTTTGATTCCAGGAATTTTTTAAAGAAGCCTTTAACTCAGATGTAGGTTGAATATATTTTTGCTTGAGCTTTAGACAGTGAGTTTTCTGGAAGTCTCTTTTAACTTTTCTCCTTTCTTTTATCAGATTAACAATGTTCGGGGAGATTTTTTTTAATTTTGTTTTTTTTAATTTTCTGAGAAAGGTAAGCTCAGATGACTTGCCGGGCTCGAAATTCTTTGAATTAATATAAATTTTTTTTTTTACAGATCATGGTAAACGTCTTTATTTAAATAAATAAATATTGGCTTGAGCTTTCGCTCCTTTGCCAAGCTTTTATAAAAAAAAACAATAGACAACTTGTGACATTGGTCTTTAATCTTTAGTACTTGGATTATTTGCTTTTTTTTCGGGTATCATGCTTATTCTTGCAATTTTCCACTCGTCAGGCAACGCATTTGTTCTCGAAGACAAATTTAACAAGTCCAGAATTAGTTTTTTAAAATCATCAGAGGTATTTATTAAGTTAAAATTAAAGATTTTATCGAGAGCTGGTGCTGAACTTACATTTAATTTTTTTATCGATTGCTCTGAGTCAGATGTTTTAAAGCTTGTTTAGTTACTTTTCTCCTTTGTCAAATAATTACTACCTCCTCGTCAATCCTTTTCTAATGTTTGTTATCATAATTGTTTATGTTTATATCCTTAAAAATATCTTCCAATAACTTACCAAATAATTCAACTTATTCCATTTCTGTATTATACTCTTTACCATCATAGGTTAATTAAGGAATCTGAAGCGATTTTCGATGCTGCATTACAACTTTTCATTACAAAGTGATGCGCGCATAAATCTAAGCTAATCGACAAATACATCGACTATTTCGCCAATGGACTTATTAGGATTAAAAGGCTGGTTAAAAGGCTATGCTGATGATGTGCCATCAACTAACAATGCTTTAGAATCTTGGAATCTCATCATAAAGTTTGAGTCGACAATGAGACAACGTCACAACATTGGTGCATTCTTAAATATCGTAGAGAATGACAAAATTAGGCACTGGTCAAGAGACAGACATCCAGATGACGTCAAATTTGGCGGTCCAAAAATAAAAGCCGTCAAAAATACGGCCAAATTTTTGGCGGTTGGTCACTTAAAATTGAAATTTTTTCGAAATTTAGTTTTTAATTTTTAAAAAAAAAAACTAAGGTAATTATCCGAATTTAGTGACATGTCACTAAATTCGGATGATTACGTTAATAAAAATGATAAATGAATAAAAAAGTTTTTCAAGATTTTTTATTTTTTTTTCAAAATTTTACAGAAAATTTAGCGACCGACCGCCAAAAAATTGGCCGGCTTTTTGGCCGCCCGTTTCATTAGACCGTTTAATTTGGCGGTCCAAAAAATAGACCGCCTAGCCGACTGGTCAAATGTCAACCCGCTTAAAGGTTGTACGGCTAATGTGAAACGGTCACGGTTTCTGAAATTTTTATCCGTTTAAGTGTCCGCTTGTACGGACCCCAACACAAATAAAGATATAGCAACCAAGTTGTCTAGACGAACAGTTGACGACTATTTAAAAAAAAAAATAAATCAGTCTTGGTCAAATTTTAACGATTACGCTCAATTGTGCCAAATCAATGAGACCAATCTTGACTCAGACGATTGGAAAGACAGGACATGCAATTGTAGAGAATTCGCAAAGAACTACAATTGCATCCATTTAAGCTTTGCACTTTTTCAGATGAAGCAAAATCGATTCCAATGGGTCAAAAGCGCAAAAAAGGAAGACCCTAGAAGCAAAAAGCAGCTTTGTTCTACCAAAATAAACATCATGACAGTTCTGAAAACGATTACGAATCCGAACCCGAGCTTCCAGCATCAGTCGAAGTCGAAGCATCAGTCACAGCTGAAGCATCATTTGAAGTCGAAGCACTGAATGCGATTTTACCTAGAAAACGAGGAAAGCCAACGAAAAAGCAAAAGACAAATTCTTCTTATCTTTTACTCTTTTTATATTTTCTTTGTAATTTTATAATTAATAGTTCACTTAAAATAGTTTTTTTTGTCACCCCCCAAAAAAATAAATCTGTAACTCCAAAAAATTAACCCCATTTTTTATTGAACTTTTGGTTACATATTACCCCTGCGAAAATTAGGTTACCAGTTGTCACATATTTTAGGTAAGGGTCAATTATAGAAAGCTTGGTATTGATCACACTATTTTCACATGGAAACTTTATGAAAGGATGATAGAAAAATCAAGCGATTTTTATAAAAAAATATTTCAGAATTAAATTAATTTTTGTAGAGAATTTGTTGAGCTTACAAAAAAAATATAAAGCTTGATTAACATCTTAAATTCTAGTTAAGAAAAATTAATTTAGAATCAAGCAACAAAATTTAGTTATTTTGACTATTCTTTGCTAGAAAAAAATGGTAAAAAGTCAAATAAAAATTAAAAAAGCCATCATTAAAAGAAATTTTATTGGGTTTTCATATACGTAGATTAATATTTTCTCATAAAAAATTAATATTTCCATCATATTAGGCATATTTCATTTAATTTTTAAATTAAAAAAAGTTTTTGATTTTTTAACAGTTTTGTTTATTTGTAGCAACTTTTCTATCCTAAAACGAAAATTCCACCATCAATAATAGATTCAAACTTTGAGTGGCCTTACAATATGAAAAAATTAAATAATTAGTAAAATTTCACATATAATATTAATCAGCGCATCGAGTTCTATTAGAAAATGCCAAAAAATTTTTTTTATTTTGAACTCATTATTTTTTAATTATCCGAAACGCATAATATTTAAAAAATTCAAAATAAACTTTTTCCAAAAATGTACCGAAAAGTAAGCAATGAACAAATGCTAAATAAAGTTAAAACATTAGTAGACAAATACTTTTTAACAAGAGCACTCTAAATATCATGTCATTAAAAAATCACATTACTAAATCTGCCAACTAGTTTACACATTAAATAATCAAGAAATTTAAATAAACAGATAATTTATTATATAATAAGAAAACTAGTCAGCTAACAACATTATAACCTTTATGTATTAAATAAATGATACATTAGTAATTTATTTAAACTGATTTTAGTTATTGTTTTAATTCAGTATGAGTTACAAAAAAAATTTTTCAAGTTTTTTAAAACTTTTGGGATCAACAAAAAAGGAGTCCAAATTCTTAGTCGTTTGTGATTAAAATTTTTAAAGTAGAAAGATTTTAATTAAAGATTATTAAACAAAACATTTAATTTTCGTAAAAAATCTTAGCAGTTTAAGAATTCCTTAGATAATTCTTTAAAATCTTATGGTGAAATTTTTCGAATCTTAGATGCTGCATTTTCCTAAAGATTTTTCATGATTCCCAATAAGAATCTCTCATGGGTTTGCAAGATAAATTATGATTTATCAGTTTTTTTACAATTTTAAAAATTAAAAAATAAAATAATTATTGTAAATATTGAAAAAAAAATAAGAAAATTTATTTAATAGGAAATAAAATTAGACAACTATGACCTTTTGTGAAAGAAAAAGCCGAAGCCGTTTTAAATTTGGTTTAATTATTTAATAATTATAACAATTAATAAAACAATAATAATTATTGTTTAAATTATATTAAGTTTAATATTAAGTTTAACAGTTTTTTATTAAGTTTATAAATATTTAGAAATTTATAAACTTAATATCTTAAACATTAACTATATATTTTTCGTAAGTTCATTTGCATGAATAAATTTAAAATTCTTTAAGGATCAAAATATTTTCTGGTTAAGCATATTTATAGCCACCTAGTCAAAAAAAGGGGAATGAGTTGAGATAAGGAAAAATTAATCTAAAGTTGACCCCAGAGTTGTTTAAAAGTCACAAGTCTCAAGTCAAGTCAAAGTCAAGACTTTTTTTTTTTTTTTTTTTTTCAAAAGTCCCACCAAAGACTTTAAATTTTTTTTTTCAAAAAAAAGTCCAAGTCAAGACTTTTTTTTTTTTTTTTTTTTTTAAAAAATACCACCAAAGACTTTAAATTTTTTTTCAAAAAAAGTCCAAGTCAAGACTTTTTTTTTTTTTTTTTTCAAAAGTCCCACCAAAGACTTTAAAATTTTTTTTTCAAAAAAAAGTCCAAGTCAAAAAAAAGCGGAACATCTCTGTTGATCCAATTTTAAAATTGAAAAAAAAACCATAAATTTTATTTTCTTTAATTTATTTTTGAAAATGGATTAAAAAACATCCTTGAAAGATTTGAATTAATCTGTTCTAAGAAATGGAATGGTTCAAAGATCAATATATGAGACTTTGCTTACTTTTTTAGCAAAGTTATAAAAAACTTTATAATTTTTTTATTATTCTTTGTGTTCATCTGAAATTTTTTTGAATTTTAAATCTTTTTAGTATTACAGCAACAAAAGTAACTTGTGTTTAAGTAATGAAATCAAAAAGTGTCAATTGCTCCCTTCTTACTCCACCAGATATTATAGAATTAAATCTAGTCTAGTAATTGAAAAATATAGTCCCTTGGCAGGAAGAAGAAAATTCTATTAACAAGGAAAGAACCATTCCATGTAGCTCAAGTCAACTAACTTTGATTGAAATTTTCTGAGATGATTGAAAGTTTAAAAAAAAAAGAGCAAATAAATTTTATTTAAAAAAAAAAAAATTTAAAAGTCCTGACTTTTTTGAAAAAAATTTAAAAGTCCTGCCTTGGACTTTTAAAAAAAAAAAAAAAAAAAAAATTCCTGACTTGGACTTTTTTTTTGAAAAAAAAAATTTAAAGTCTTTGGTGGGACTTTTGAAAAAAAAAAAAAAACAAAAAAGTCCTGACTTGGACTTTTTTTTTGAAAAAAAAAATTTAAAAGTCCTGACTTGGACTTTGAAAAAAAAAAAAACAAAAAAGTCCTGACTTGGACTTTTTTTGAAAAAAATTTAAAAGTCCTGACTTGGACTTTGAAAAAAAAAAAAAAACAAAAAAGTCCTGACTTGGACTTTTTTTTTGAAAAAAAAAATTTAAAAGTCCTGACTTGGACTTTGAAAAAAAAAAAAAAAAAGTCCTGACTTGGACTTTTTTTTGAAAAAAAAATTTAAAAGTCCTGACTTGGACTTTGAAAAAAAAAAAAGTCCTGACTTGGACTTTTTTTTTGATGACTTAGACTTTTTTTTGGGACTTTTAAACAACTCTGGTTGACCCTATTGGGGATATTAAATGTTTTCCATCATGTTATTTTTTTATTGTATTTACAAATTAAGATCAAAATATAATTAAGGCATGCTTAGTTTTGAAATTTTTTAGCTTTAATTTAAAGTCAATTAATGTTTTGCATGAATTTCAGTGCATAATTTCGCTCTTGAAAAGAACTTTTCGTATCCTAATTGAAGTAATACACTGGCTTCTTCGTTGAGAGGAGATTCCGGATTTGGAACAATCAATAAGCATTTAATGGTCTGAAAAAAAAGCAATTAGAAATTTTTATTATTAGATTTAAATTTATGGTCATTCCAACCAATAGAACATGCTTAATACCATGTTCAGGCTTCCAGTCTTCTTCTAAAGTATTTACACAAATAAATCCATTTTTAGAAATATTCGGATGCTGAAAAAAAATTCTTAATTGTAATTTAAACTTGCATTACTCACATATATTTCTGTTATAAAAATCACTTCTGATGGTTGTACAGGAAAGCCTTTGGAAAAATTCAATTTTACTCTAAATACGCCTCCGAAATACAAACTGGACCATCAGTCAGAGCCTGAATTTCAGAAACGTCTTGATCGTTAATGATAAGTTTGATGCCATCCAAGGGCTCAGACGAAATCTTTAATATTTCTTTGACAATTTGCTTTATTCCTTGAGGTGGAATAGTTCCGAAATTCAAAAAAAGTTAAAATTATTATCGTAGATAAAGAGTTCAAACTTAATAAAACTTACACTCCTTTTTTGGTTCTTATTTTTTGATTATAATACAACGTTTTAAATATTTTAATAAAGTTTAAAAAAATTTAAAATCAAGAGTTTAATCGAACCCGGTGATTAATTTTTTTTAAGTAAATTATTATAAATTAATATAAATAAAATAAAAATGTCGTATGAAATAAATGAAACGAATAATTTAATTTTATTAGAGGAAAAAAGCAATTTTAGCTTAACTCTTTGCCAGACAAGGAATTAACTATTAGCTAACCATTTCTTTGCTAACAAAGCATGTAAAAATTTTAAAATAATAAACTTCAATTAATTCCGAATTAAAAATTTTCAACAAATTATAGATTTTTGACTCAAAAATCTTTACTTAGTGTAAAATTTTTAAAAGTAGGAGAATTAAAAAATCTCCAATTAAAACTTGCTCTCATATTAAATCTCCTATTGATTTTTATATGAAGATGGTTTTGAATTTTTTTTCAAAATCAAAAAAATTTAATTTAATTTCTGTTACAAAATACTTAAAAAATTAAAAGAAAAAAGTGTTGTGAAATTCATTTCAATTCCATCGTTTCAATTCAAAAAAACTTGAATAGCTCTTTTACTAAAAGAGATAATTTAGTTGTGTAAAATGCATAATGCTTATGATAAAAATTGCTATCAATTGAATACACAATCAAAACTTTCGAGATTAAAATATGGAGCTCCACAAGGGCCTGTCTCTGGTCCTCTTCAATTTTTAAATTTTATAAATGACCATTTATGCATTATGAATTTCAAGAGCTTTTATCGAATTTTTTGCAAATGATATAAGATTGTTACCCACACTTTAAGCATTCACTTCTTTGATGATCAGCTCGTGTTTAAATCATAAATATAATAAACGTGACTCTGTTAATAATTAATAACAGAGTCTCAATACTTCTCGAGTCAGAATGGAATTCTATTCTAGAAGATTCATCATCTCAATGAGAAACACATGTCAATGCTATATATAAGAAGCGAACACAATCCTTTAATAAACATTATATTTTATTACATTATATTTAGATAATATACTTAAACAATAAACTATTAAACAACTATCCTTGTTATTCTTCCAGTAATAGGATTAGCCAAGGCTGGGAAAAAAATTTTGAAAGATTTTGAAAAAATAATTAAGGATCTAAATGAGTGGAGTTGTTTTGATTAGGTTTATATAAACTAGAATAAGACATTCTTTCAGTCACAGTTTCTTTTTGGTCTTTTTACATCATTAAGAATAGTTGAATAATTTCTTCACTTAAAATTGTCAAGGATTCGTCACAGTCATCATTTCAGGACCAGTTATTTTTGCTAAGAGTTTTTAAATAGAGGAAACGTTAATCCCCATGATTCTTCAATTCCTTTTTATGAAATTTGCATATTCTCAAAAATAGTTTGAGTTCTTCAAAATTAGATAGTTTGAGTTATTTACAACACTACTGAAATTCTCCTTTTGCTTGATTCTTCTAATTTGGTTTTATCATTTCGATATCGGAGACTACTTCCGTATCACTTTTATCTTCTTGTTCAGCGAAATTGATATTTTTTTGTTTTTCTTAAAAACTATGTATTTTGACTTGCTGCCGCGGAAAGTTGGTCTTAATTATTTTCTTTAGAAAAAAAATTTCATCTAACGAGCTCAAAAAAATTTTTACATGTAATTTAAAAAGAAAGATTTAAAAAAAATTGAATTCAACAATTAATTTACGAAAACGAGCAAGAAAATTTTTTTTCACACTTTAATAGTAAAAAAATAACAATTAACTTATTATCATTACTCTTTATAAATTGATTGATAGAAGTTTTTTTCAAAAATGTCAAAAAATATCGCTAAAAAAATAAGAAAGTGTATCTTGCTTGAGACTAAATTCGAAATAATAAATAAAAAAAGCATGGTGTCTCTTTACTAACAATCCAAAGATGTTTTCGAAAAGCTAGTTTCAATGGTGATTTTTTATTTAGTGATTTAGGAACGAAAATAAAGAAAACAAAGACATCGCTGAATTATCGAAGTTTGAAAAAAAGTAGAACTTCGAAAAGTATGCTTATGTTTCAATCGATTCAAATTTTTAAGCAAGAGTTTCTTTATCTGATCTCGAAATTTTCAACTCAATACCAATTTCAGAGGACAATGCTGAAAGTGATTCAGATATCGAAGAAATTTCCAAATCAGAAAAAACAGCTATTTGTTTGAAAGATGCAATCGAATTAATGATCTAAAATATTTTTTTTTGAATAACAAGTAAGATTTTTCAAATATCGTTGATTTTTAAACTAATATTGAAAATATTGTAATAGAAAAATGCAATTCAAAACAAACATCTATTTCTGATTTTTTCAAATAATTTTATTTTGTTAACCATTTCTTTATGTTTTTAAATAAAATTTTAAAAACCAAAAATTCTTTTGTCCATCTTTTTTGATGGGATTTCGATACAACGAGTTTTGATATAACGAGCAAGAGAATTTTTGCCCGACGTGCTCGTTGTATCGAGGATCGACCGTAAGAGTAATTTTGTTGGGAAATTTTGTATCATTTTAAAAAATTAAAAAGATATCTTTAATTATTTTGAATAAATGAAGCCTTTAACAGTATATCAATAGATAAGGGCATTAGTCTATTGATAAACGTTGAAACTTGAATATTTTTTATTGTTTAAAAATTAAAAATATAAATTAACTAATCTAAAATCCAACCTGGAGGTAGTGAGGATGTTTTTAATTTTCTGAACTTAAACTGAAATGCATTAATTTTCAACATTGGAAAAAAGTGTTGATTCAAAGTGACTGTAAAATCAAAAAGTTGTATTTTTAAATGAAATCAAAAAAAAATCCAAATTTTATTAATTAATAAAAAATTGCATATAATATAAAATAAAAATATAATTCAAAATTTTAAAATATTAGAAATAAATATGAGCATTGCACAAGAAAGTTCAAATTATCTATATCAAAAAATAATTTTTTTATTTCATTGTATATACAAATAAAAGTCAATGAATATTTAAGGCACGCTGAATATATTTTGAATATATTTTAAATAGCATTCAACTAATTTAACTAATCATAAATCTTAATTTATTATTGAGCTCTCTTTCTTTTTCAAGTAAGCCATTTGTGTAATTTTTATACGCATCAAATTGCTTCAAAAATCAGTTATTAATTATATTTAATAGAAGCAAAAGGACACTTACATTTTGAAGATCAGAATATCTTTTATTAGCTTCATCCAACTCTATATGTAATACATCTTTATCATACATTTCCTTTATTTTGCTAGAAAAAATAAAAAGAAACTTTAAGTCTTTGTTCTATGTCTCATTAATTTACCTAATCTCTTGATGTAAATTTTTGTAATTTTTTTCCAAATGCTGATGATTTTCATTGAGACTATTTTTTTCTTTTCTTAAACTTTCACATATACCTGTTAATTCAGTGTTGCGTTTTGATAATTCGTCAATATCTCTAGTACTTTTATCACATGATTCTTTTGATTCTTGGTTTAATTTTTCCAAGTTTTCGATCAATTCTTAAAATAAAAAAATAAAATTAAAATAAAAAAAGAATAAAATTAAAAACAAGCAGCAATCGTAAGGGATAGCTTTAAAAGCACATTAAAAAATGAAATTATATAACAATAGCTGTATTTTGTTCCAAATTATTCTATCTAAATACATGCTTAGAGTCCTTAAATTATAAAATTCAAAAAAAAATTACTTTATTCCTAATCTTTAAACTAAATTTCAAAGTTAGCTAATAAAATATAAACCTTTATTTTTTTGGTCGACTTCGCTTTTATTTTGAATCAGATCATATATTTCTCGATCCTTTTGCTCCGATTTCAGAATCTCTTCTTTCAATTTGGAAACAAAATTTTCATTTTCTTCTTTTAGATTTTCCAATTTTAGCTCATAATCTTTGCATAAATGATCCAAGCGAGCTATTTTTTCATTTAAAGCTCTTTTTTCCAATTCGAAAACTTCTTCATCTGGTAAATTTTTCATTTTGTCTAATAATTGGACATATTTAAGGGTAATATCAGTATTTTTGGTTTTATATTCGTCCTTAATTTTGATCAATTCTTGGTGATTGTTTGCCAAGTAGTCAAATTTGTCCAGTAAAGATTTATATTTTTGATTTAATTGCTCAACTTCGGTTTGTAATTCCTGTTTTTGCTCTATAAGCTCCTGGTTAATCTTTTCCAAAGTGGCATTCTTTCGTATGTAGTCATCACCTCGCTGCTTAAGAATCATAATTAATCGCGATTGTTCTTCTACTCGCGATTTTAACATGCCCAACTCTGATTTCTCTTCCTGCGAAATATTTTTTAAATTTTTTAATGTCTCATCAAATTCATTTCTATTAGATAAATTTATTTCATCTATATCCAATTTAGATTTTTCTATAAACTCTCTAAGACTCTTTGGGTTTCGATTCGATGTCATTTTATCAACCTTGTCTAAATTTAGAAAAAATTAATTAATCAAAATGAATTCAATTAAAATGAATTTTGTTTAGTTTCAAATCTTTTCATGTAATCTTAAAAAAATAATTAATCAAAATGTTAAGAATGACGATTTTAGACGCCACAATTTAATGAAGAAATAAAATTTTTTAAAATTTAATTTATTAATTTTTTAGCAACCATTTGGTAGTTTCGCAAAATTTTACGTCATTGCAGAAGCAATTAAAAGTTGTTGAAGGATGAAAGCCGAGAATTTCTCTTTCCTCCTGTATTCGTAGGGAAAATGTCGATTCTTTGGTACCAATAAAAAATTTCGCATAAGAACATACTATTTGATCGATTATTGAAATTCCTCCATCTTTGTAAATCTCTAAATCTTCAACACTTGGTTTGTATTTAAAAACATCAAAGTCAGATAAACAATTTTTGATTTCAGCAATTTCTTATTTTTAAGCAAACATAAATTTTTTCATTTAAATCTAATTTTTTTTTCATTACCTGAATCCGTTCCATCCGTTGCTAAAAAGACTTTTTTTAAGTTCAATCTTTTTAGAACCATTATCATCTGATCGCAAATCGTTTTAAACGAAATACTTGGCCTGTACTTAATAAAATCACCTCTTCTCAAGTGAACCGCTAAATAATTTCCCACAAAATTCATTTTATTATCAGTATTTAATGACTCGACCAAGTTATGGGCTTTAGCCGTCAAAACTTTTGAAAATTTCATGCTTTTTCTACACTTAAATTAGAAAAAAAAATCTAAAATTTTCTCTAAGGTATTTTACTACCTTCCAAAACTCAGATTGACCATAATCTTCGTGAACAATTACTTCAGCTCGGTCAATCATTAAAAAACTTGGTAAAATTAAAATCTAAAAATTTAAATAAATTTTTTTAAACTACTTTATATCATTTTCTCCTAATATTTTGATTAAATTTTCAGCTAAATAATAATTTGTTCCTCTAAATTTGATTTTTTTGCATTTTTTTGCTTCGATTTTATCAGAATAGCCCCAAAAATTTCCCCGAAAAAGCCCATTTTGCTTTAAAAAAATTATCAATTCAAATCAATTTAAAATGCCAATTTTACCTTATAATAAACAGTTTGATCGCAATTTTTTAAAATTGACATTTTGTTGAATGGTTCACTATTTAGATTTTCCAAATCATTTTCCAAGAAATAAATTTGATCTATGTTAATCAAGCCGTTATTTTCTTTAAAAAATAATTTAATTTAAAGGAAATAAAAAATAAATTTTTTACTTTTTATTAAATCCGAAAGTTCTATCACCGGTATATAGTGACTTAGTGAATTAATGTCAAAAAAATTTTCCCAATCAAGCCGTGATTGATCAATTTGTTTATTTTTCCAGTGGTATAAATTGTGCCAAGGAGGAAGGACAAGATTTAGTCTTAATTCGCTTCTTTCATTGTTTATTTGTTTAACTAGGTTTGCAATTCGAACATAAACGTCTCTACGTAAATTGAATCCCTCTACCGGGTTCACATCATAAAATAGAAAAATTTCTTTTGGCTTGACACAATATTCTCCTTGTTCCTGGCACAAGTGCTCTTTTAATTTAATAAGCTAAAATTTTCTTTTAATTTTTAGTTAATAGCTATTGTACCTGGCTTTAAACTTATTACTTGGTTGCTAACCGCTTTAATAAGAGTGGAACATAAAATTATCAAGCTTATGTAATTTTGCGAAATTATTAGCATAATTTAAATAACTGGGAAAAATTTAAATTTTAGAAAAGAAAAGTTTCAGGCTAAAGATTTTTTGGCTATTTTATTCTTGTAATTTTTTATTTAAGCTAAATTAATAATTATAATGAAAGGTATTTGTATTATTCATGAGAAAAAGTTTCGAAATATTCGAAGTGAAGAACGCTACGAAAAATGTCTGTTATATCTCGAATTATAACAAAATTCTAAGTTGTCTTAAATGAAATTCAATAATTAAATTTTTTTATAAACTTTAAAAATTGAACAAAATAAAATTTAAAAAAGAATTTTTAAAACAATGATCAAATTTTCTTTTATTTATTTTGCTTAAAACATTAGAGTTTAGCCAATGCAAATTCGAATGAAATTTTGTCCTTTTTTCCAGTATAGTTGTTAAAATATTTAAAAAAATTGTAGTTCTGTTTCGTTGACATTTTTTAAATAATAGAAAATTTTCAAAATTTTTAATTTGGTTTTCTTAAAGTCGAGTCTATGAAGTTTAGAATAAATAATCAGCAAAGTTGGTCACCATTTTCTAATTATGATAAAAATAAATGAGTCAAAAAATTACAATCTTACTGGAAATACTTTTAATAATTTTACATAGATTTCAATGATACAGCCATATTATTAGTAAAAGAACTCAGCATTTTAATTCTTTTGATGCCATATGATTTTTTCTAAATATTAGGAAATTGTATTTTTAATCTGTGAAAAATTTTCAATGATTTTTTAATGGTCGATCGACTTTTCAATTAAATAAAAAAAAATTTTTTTTACTCATTTTATTTAAATTTTTCAAATACTTTTTATGTAGAGATTAGTGATTCAAAGTTAATCAACAGGCCAGTGTCCATACCTCACGAGACTAATTAACACTTCATTTATTTAATTGATTATTAAAAAATATATATTAGAAATATAAAAAAAAATTTATAAAAATTGATTGAGAAACTGAGAGTTATTGATTTAATAGTTATTTGAAAAAATTTAACAACAAGCTATTTAAGTTAAATAATTCAAATTTTGATACAAAATCTGTGTAAATTAAATTTATGTTATTGAAAATTGAAAACTTAAACGTTGAAAACTTCAACATTGATCTCTCGATCACAAAGCAATTTATTAGGCCATTGGTTCAATAAGATTATTGTTGTTCTTTAAAATATAATTCAAATTTCTTGAGTCATTTTTCTTTAATTTTTCTTTTAGATTTAGCGGAGAATTGAAATATAATCGACATAAGATAAAGTTAACATCCTTTCAAAAATTCGATGTTGAAATGAATAAAGACCATACTTTTCTAAAGCGTTATTCATTTCATTTAAGCTGTTTGCTTCAAGCTTAACGTTTAAAAGTTTTATGATAGAGATATAATTTTATGATATTAGCTAATTTATTTATTGCTTCTTTTGAAAAATAGGATAAAAGCGTAGAGCAATAGTCAAAATACGGGAGGATAAAGGTCTTAAAAAACTGGATCTTTACTGAAGTAGCAATATAGAAAATTCTCTTGATAGAAAATATTAACTTGAATTGATAAATTAGATGCAAATTTGGTAAAATTAAAATCTTGATCAGTTTTGAAACCTAATAAACAGATTTCCTTTACAACTAATATGTCTTTATTACCTACTCTAATCTTATCTGGATTTAATTTTTTCCTTTTTTCAAAAATCATGCAAAAAGTTTTTGACCAGTTTATATCAATTCTGTTAAAAATACACCATTCTTTTAAATTTTTTGTTGTAACATTTAATTTTATCAAAGCTGTTTCAAGGTCTTTTTCAGAGATACTTATTGTTATATCATCTGCAAACATTTTGATACTTAAATTTTTAAATAAAAATGGTAAATAATTAACAAAAATAAGAAATGGCAGTGGACCCAGGACAGATCCTCGCGGGACAGCCTTTTTTAATTTTACTAGATTAGACATTTCACATCCAATTCTAAATATCTGAGATCTATTTTCAAGGTTTTGTGAAATTCAGTTCAAAATGAAAAAAGAGCAGAAAAAATGTAAAAAAATTTGAATAACTTTTTTTCTAAAGGTTTAAACTTAGTTCTGTAAATGCAATAGTGCAACTTTCAAAGTTGCATCAAAAATCAAAGCCTGCTAAATTTGCAGAGTAATGCAGAAATTAAATTTCAATATAATCGAGCGTGGTGCATTTTGCAGAGATTCTACACACCATTAGCAGACTTTTACAGTTGATGCAACTTTGAATGTTGCACCATGCTGGAATTACAGAATTTATTTAAAACTTTTAGATAAAAAGTTATTAAATTTTTTAATACTTTGTTCTGTTCTTTTGCACTGAACTTCACAAAACCTATTTTAAAAATAGTTTGAAAGAAAATCCAAAGAAGAATTATCAAAACCATAGTGAAAAAGCTTTAAAAGTAATAAATTTGAATCAATAGCAGTTATAAATTTGAGTAATCTTATTATTTAAAATTTCAGCGATTCTCTAAAAATCTCTCATAATACTTTTACATGATGTCAAAAAGTTAGGAAGTAAAACGTAGAAAATTATATACATGAATAAAAAAAATATTCCCACGCTCAATTAAAATAGTGATAAATTTATCTTTAATGTGTCAATTAAGAATAATTAAACAAAAAAAAATCAAAAATATTTTGAAGTTTATTGTAGTTTAACCAATTAGAGACTTAGACAATTTAGTTTAGTTTTTTTGAAAAAAATGTACTTCATAAAAAAAAAAAATTAGAGACTTCAAAGACTTCAAGTTTACTCTCATCTAAAAATGAAAAAAAGAATTTTAATTTTACAAATTGAAAAAACCAGTTAAGAGACTCGATTCTAAGGCTTTGATAAACATATCAAAAATGGTAAACAATTATATCAAACAAAAAGAGATACTCGAAAAAGATAAATCAAGACCTGTAAGAAAAGAAAAAAATCTCAAGCACCTATTACAATTAATTAAGTCGTATGTCAAAGAAAATCTTAATCTCAACTTGGACCATGACTTAAATTTGATTCAAGAACCAGAAAACATCTTCCCAGTAAGACTAAACTTTTGGAAAATTTTTTGGTCCAGAACTGTCCCGACATTGTTTTGCTCAATGAAATAAAAATCGATTTGTGTGAATCAAATATTTATTTACACTTTGAAAACTATCACTCAATAACTAAACCACGCAATAGATATGGAGGAGGAGTAGCTATTTTGATTAAAGAAGGAATTGATTTTTTACAAGAATTTTCTTTTGAGCACTTTAATTGTGAACTGCTTCGTATTAAACTTAATCTAGGAAAGAGTAATGAAATATCTGTGTTTAGTCTATACAATCCACCCAACAAATTACTTAATTTTTAGCTATTTAAAACAATAAAAAGGAGCTGTAGAAACTACATTTTGTGTGGGGACCTTAACGCCAGAACGAAGCAAATAGGCTGTTTAGGAGAAAATGAAAACGGCTCATTGTTAGAAAAAATAATCAATGAATTAGATTTTTCAGTGATTAACGACAAATGTCCAACATATAAAATTTTTAATAGGAATTGCTTTGAAATTCATGACCTTTTTTTAGTTTCTTCTTAATTAATAGATAAAGTTACTGATTTTTGTGTTCTCAATAGTCAAGATATGACTAGTGACCATTTTCCAATTAAAGAATCTATTTCCATTGACTACTTAATTAAAAGAAAATCTACAATTAGGAAATTCAATAAAAGAAAAGCATACTGGCAACTTTTTAGAGACACCTTAAATGAAGATAGAGATTACCTTAGTGAAAACACACTTTCAATAGATGAGCTGAATAACAAAATTACAAAAAAAATCATTTCTGCTTCACATAAATGCATACCTTATCAATCAGAGAAAATATACAAAACGAGTCTACCACCAGATATAGTTATGCTGATCAAAGAACGTAGAAAAATTAGAAGAAACTTTCAAAGAACTTGTTGTCCATTACTTAAGAAAAGATTTAATCACTTAACCTCAGAATTAAAAATCTCAGAAAGAAAATTCTGGAATCAAAATTGGTTTGATTTCATTCAGAAAATGGGGAAAAATCCACTTTCAAGCAGGCCTTTTTGGAAAAAAATAAACAAATTTAGAACACAGAAAGGATCAAAATTGATTCCAAATTTGATCTCAAATAACAAGGAATTAAAAACTGATAAGGAAAAAGGAAAATGCTTCGGAGTTATATTATCTTCAACATTTAGTCCTCACTCTGATTTAACAGATACTGAAAAAGATAATGAAATAATTAGCTTTAATTTTGAAAACCTCAAAAATAACAATCAGTGTAATTTCAATGATCCTATTTGCCCAAACGAACTTATACTGGCTTTAAAAAGACTGAAGACTGAAGCGGCCTCAGGACCTGACCAAATACATAATCAAATGTAAAAAAACTTACCTAGAAATTCATTAATAGAAATCTCAAAACTTTATAACTTATCACTGCGACATGGTATTATTCCAAAATAATGGCAAACTGCGGACATAACTTTGATTCAAAAAAATGCAAATTCTCCACAAGATCCTTCAAACTATAGACCAATCAGTATAACAGGTTGGCTAGGAAAATTACTTGAGCGTATAATCTACACAAGACTCTACAATTTTTTAGAAAAAAATTTATTTCTTATCCAGGAGCAATCTGGATTTAGGAAACACCGGCGAACATCAGATTATCTTTTCTTTTTAATTCAAAAAATTGTGGAATCATTTAATAGAAAAAAAAAGGGTTTGTGGCCTTTTTTTTGATATTTCTAAAGCCTTTGATAGGGTTTGGCATGAAGGTCTACTTTTTAAATTGATTAAAATGAATCCACCTCATTACTTGACTAACTGGATTAGATCCTTTTTAGATAGTAGGACATTTAAGGTAAATGTGAATGATCATCTGAGCGAAGAATATCAAATAACTGCAGGTGTTCCTCAAGGCTCAGTTATTAGTCCTCTTTTATTTAGCATTTTTATTAATGATATCCCAAAAAGAAACAAAACAAGTAATGAATACTCTCTGCTTTTCGCAGATGATCTAGTTACTTTTTTTATTTACAACATAAAGGGGCATCTTGGAAATAAGATGTCTGTTGAAAAGTCGTGTTCAGTAGTATTCTCTAAGTACAAGAAAGAAAGTGATAATCTTAACCTAAAAATTTATGGAAATAGAATAAAAAGCCAAAAAGAAATCAAGTTTCTTGGTATTAAATTTGATTCTAAATTAAATTTTAATACACTGGTTGATGAAATAAAAGAACATTTCAATACAAGGCTAAATCTAATTAAGATTCTGTCAAACAAAAAATGGGGTCTTAATCAAAAAACGTTGAAAAATTTTTATAAATCCTTAGTTGGTTCAATTCTAGACTATTCGTTTTCTTGCTTGAATTCATTTTCAGAAAATAATATCAAAAAGTTACAAGCAATTCAGAATACAGCAGTCAGATCTATCCTTAAGTTAAAATATGATACTCCCTCCAGCATCATGCATCAGGAGGCTTTTAATAAACTTAAATTACTGACAGTCTCGAATCGACTTCTTGAGTTGAGTGACAGGACAGGATGTTGGGACAGGACTGAGTCATTCTATTCCATTGGTTGAAAGACTGGTGAAAGAATACAAAGAAGGTTTCGAATCAAGATATATTGAATACCCAACTCCATTGTGTAATTGCTACCTTACTATTTCCTCTTTTTTTCCTGAAACCTAAACTATGTAAACCTGAATGACCTAAAACTTTCTTTATCATATATCTATTTTTTATTCCAGGTTATTAACTCTTACAAACTTTTTTTTTTTTTTTTTATTTTCCTTATTTTTTGATTTTATTTTACTTAACTTTTTTTAATTTTTAATTTTACTTAACTTAATTTTTTTTTTTTTATTCTGAAGGAGCTTTAGCTCGGTACAGTTAACCAATAAATAACAAATATATAATAAGAAAACGATAAGTCTGAAAGCGAAAGAGACCTTATCAACTTTGATTTCCCTATGTTTGAACAAAATTCCAAATTGAATTCGATCAATATAGATTGTGATGAAGAAAAGGAAGACTAACAATTTTTTTTCTCTCTTTTTATTAGATTATGATTAATGTTTTTTTTTTAATAAATTTTTATGATTAACAACTTTGTAAAAACCAAATTAATCCGCATCCCAGTTGAATCAAAAGAGAACTTTTTAACATCCACTAATCGGAAAAGACAGAGAAGTCCCGAAAATGGCCCCAGAAAAAAAAATAAAACAACTCCCTTTCCACCAACAGAAGTAGTGACATGTCAACTGACTAATAGATCATATGTAAACTATCAAAACCAATATCTTATTGCTGGTCTACAACAATCTGGAAAACCACGCTCATCGCCATTGGTTAGCACAAATCAAGCTCCAACGTCCCAACTCAACTCCCTAAACCAATACCATTATCCAGGACCTTCCAACTCACACAACCTTTATTCTTCACCTTCAATCCCAACAAGTCAAACAAATGTAAATAGACCCCCAAAAGATATTTTTCTAAAATTTTTTTATTTAAAGCCAGTAAATGCCTTTGGTCGAATCTTGGATTCACCACAATCTTATTATGTTCAATCGACCAGCATGGTCAATACTATTGGTGTACAACATCAGGCCAACTCGATCCAGTTAAATCAAATTCACTCGGCTAATTCTCATATTTTACAAAATGGTATTATTTATTTGTTTTCTGTACCGAGGTAAAGCTCCTTCAGAATAAATTAAAAATAAAATAAAAAAATAAAATAAAAATAAAATTAAAGTTAATAAAATTGGATAAAAAAAAAAGAATCAAAATAGAGTAAATAAGCTAAAAAAATTAAAGTTGAAAAGACATAAATTGGAAAAGATTATTACATGTGGCTCATGTTTAAATAGTTCAAGTTTCAGGAAAAAAAGAAGAAATAGTAAGGTAGCAATTACACAATGGAGTTGGGTATTCAATATATCTTGATTCGAAACCTTCTTTGTATTCTTTCACCAGTCTTTCAACCAATGGAATAGAATGACTCAGTCCTGTCCCAACAAATTTCTCACTCAATAATCAAGAATAGATCTGACTGCTGTATTCTGAATTGCTTGTAGTTTTTTGATATTATTTTCTGAAAATGAATTCAAGCAAGGAAAAGAATAGTCTAAAATTGATCCGACTAAAGATTTATATAAATTTCCTTGTGTGTTTTGATTGAGTCCCATTTTTTGTTTGACAGTATCTTAATAATATTTAGCCATTTGTTGCAGCGTTCTTTAATTTCGTCTACTAATATATTAAAATTTCACTTAGAATCAAATTTAATACCAAGAAACTTGATTTCTTTTTGGTTCAATATTCTGTTTCCATAGATTTTTAAGTTTAGATTATCACCCTCTTTTTTGTACCTAGAAAAGACTACTGAACACGACTTTTCAACTGATATCTTCTTTTTCCATTTAATAAGCCATTGTTCTAGTTCGTTGGTGTATTTATTAATCTTATTTTCTAGGTTCCCTTTCTTGTTATAAATGAAGAATGTAACTAGATCATCTGCGAAAAGCAGTGAGTATTCATTATTTGTTTTGTTTCCTTTTGGGATATCATTAATAAAAATGCTAAATAAAAGAGGACTAATAACTGAGCCTTGAGGAACACCTGCAGTTATTTGATATTCTTCGCTCAGATGATCATTCACATTTACCTTAAATGTCCTACTATCTAAAAAGGATCTAATCCAGTTAGTCAAGTAATGAGGTGGATTCATTTTAATCAATTTAAAAAGTAGACCTTCATGCCAAACCCTATCAAAGGCTTTAGAAATATCAAAAAAAAGGCCACAAACCCTTTTTTTTTCTATTAAATGATTCCACAATTTTTTGAATTAAAAAGAAAAGATAATCTGATGTTCGCCGGTGTTTCCTAAATCCAGATTGCTCCTGGATAAGAAATAAATTTTTTTCTAAAAAATTGTAGAGTCTTGTGTAGATTATACGCTCAAGTAATTTTCCTAGCCAACCTGTTATACTGATTGGTCTATAGTTTGAAGGATCTTGTGGAGAATTTGCATTTTTTTGAATCAAAGTTATGTCCGCAGTTTGCCATTATTTTGGAATAATACCATGTCGCAGTGATAAGTTATAAAGTTTTGAGATTTCTATTAATGAATTTCTAGGTAAGTTTTTTTACATTTGATTATGAATTTGGTCAGGTCCTGATGCCGCTTCATTTTTCAATCTTTTTAAAGCCATAATTAATTCATTTAAGCTAATTGGATCATTAAAATTAGACTGATCATAATTTCTAAAGAATTCAGAGTTAGAATTAAGTAATGGTATTCAACCCAAAAAATGTAAATGTGGTAGTATATCACACCAACGAATAAATCATAGAGAGTGACAAGAAGTAGCCGCTTTGATTTCGAATGAAGACTCCGAAGCCGGTAAAAACGAGTTTTTAATTCACACTTAGGATGGCAAAATGAAGACTATAGACCCGATTTATAGCTATTCTGACTCCCTTCATTATGTTCTTATGTTTCCGAATGGAGAACAGGGATAGCAATTTGACACTTATCCGCTTAAGGATAATCCTAATAAGAGAACAACAATCGATTCAAATCAAAATGAATCCGAGAAAGTTAAAAAGGTATCGGCTATGCAATACTATGCGTATCAATTTCAAGATCGACCAGGTATTCTACAAATTGTTTCCCTATTGAATAAGAATTTAATATTAACTTTTTTTAAAAAAGATTTCAACTTGAATACTTTTCCATCAGTATATCGTAGAACAATACGCAGGAAAGGTTGAGAGTGGTTGATTGAAATTTTTACGATTTAATCAGGAAAGTACTCGGGCCGAACTTTATCAAGGGCTAATAGACGCTGTGAACAGAGAAGATCAAGAAATTGAAAACATCGGTAAGAAGGTTATTCTACCGTCTTCATTTACAGGTAGTTAAAATGTAACTTTTTTATTTTTATTAATTGTAAATAGTCTTTTTTATAAATTGTAAATAAAATTCATTTGTACAATAACTTTTTTTGTTTACCATCGCTTATGACGTTTACCATAGTGGGGGTTTCTAGTTGTGCATAAAAGAGTTGAATCAAAAAATATGTTAATAATTTTAATTCTTCAAAAAAAAAAGAAAAAATACATTTCAATTCAAAAAGAAATTTAATTCATTTAATTTGAATGTTGATCATGATTTTTAATTTTTAGGTTTCAATCTTATGTGATGAACTAAAAATTGGATATAAATTTAATGTGAGTATTGTATCAGTATGCTTATAAAATCGGAAAGCATTAATTATCAGAATTTATCGATATTGTTTTTTGAAATTTTACGTCGCTTTGAATTTTAAATACAAATTTAACAAAAATTCTTCCTTTTTTGATAAATTAAAACTGAAGGTAATAAGATATACTTTTAAAATAATGCAGCAGAGTTATCTGCATTTACCTTTAAGTTTCAGCTTCCAGACAAAAAAATATTTTTCGTTGAATAACGCACATTTATAAATAGTTGATACATTTCTTAAGAAAATAAAATTTAATTTTTTAAAATTTTATGATTTTTTTGTTTTTAATTATTTAAAATTAAAAAAAAAATTTAGTGTATTTTTTTGGGGTGTTTTTTTGTTGTCTTATTCAAACATAACGTTTAGGTAAAAAAGGTGCAACAAAATATATTATGAGAAATTAAAGTTCACGCCAGATTATTCGGAAACCGACTTTGAAAATGGGCCAAGTTGGAGATAAAATTGAAGATAAATTGTGATTGTACTGATGGTGAGTTAGAAACAACTTTAAGCATTGATTCATTCAATGAAAAAAACATAACGAGGGAGATCCTGTTTTTTAAGATTTTTAAAATGTTAAAAAACTTTAACTAAAAAAATATTGAAAAAATATCTGAAAAAAACTACTATAAATTTCAGAAGGTACAGAAAGTTTGAAAATATGTTTCTTTTATAGAACTTAAACTTTAAATATTTTTATAAATTTTAAAGAAATCAAAACTAAAAGAAAAGAATTTTCGGAATAGCTTTTTTTCTAAAGATCTAAACTTAGTTCTTTAAATACAATAGTGCAACATTAAAAGTTCCATCAAATATCTAAATCTGATAAATTTGAAAAGTTTAGCAGAAATTATAATAATCAAGCAAAGTGTATTTTGCAGAGATTTTGCACACCATTAGCAGATTTTTACAGTTGATGTAATTTTGAATTTTCGACCATCCCGCATTCACAGAACTAATTTTAAACTTTTAGAAAAAAAGTTATTTAATCTTTTTAACACTTTGTTCTGTTCTTTTGTACTGAATTTCATAAAACCACGTAGTAGCATATAAAAAAACAAAAAAATTCACGAAATTTTTTAAGAATATGAATAAAAATTAGTGAATTATTTTTAAAAAAATGATTTAAAAATTGAATAATTTTTATTTTTTTCATAATTATTTAAATATTGTATTTAATTTTAATTGAATCAAAAACTACCAAAAATGTCAAAGTACTTAAATGTTAGTTGTAGAAATGGTATTTATGGCTAGCTATATGATTATAGATGGTTAGCCAGGTAGCGTGCTGACAAGGAACACTAAAATAGCTGATGTAATTGATTGCGGCTCATCGAGCAATTGGTTTACAGAACGAACAAAAGTAAAGCAATCACTGATCTCTGTGGTACAACGCTAAAGAACTCAACCCAATTCGATTCAATTTTCACCTTGAACATAACGTTGTCTTCTTCAAGCCATAAGCTTTCAATTTAGTCAGTCGTCTGTGAGGAACATAATCAGATGCTTTTGCAAATTCCATTAGAATCAAATCCAAAGGAATATCAAGACTCATTCAAAAGAAATATAGAGTTTCCACATGATTAGTTGTACATGACTTTCTTAAAAATCCATGCTGTTCTTTTGATATTATATTATTTTTTCTATTTAATATTATATCAAAAGAACAAATAATAATTAAAGAGAAATTTAGTGCAGTTGTAATGATAATTAACACTCATACTCTTTTTGGTACTTATTTTGCTTTCTGCTCAATAAATTTAATTATTTTTGACGATTTTTTTTCCATCAAAATTAAAATCAAAAAAATGTTATAATTAATAAATTTTTATTACAAAATATTTTTATTTTCTTGAAAAAAAAAGTATACGTTAAACCCGAAAAGGGTTTTTTTGGACCCTCCAAATTTTCTTTTTTTTTGATAAATAAATCAAAGACATGGCTAACCATGCTTTTAATTGCAAACTCAACTACATTCAATAATTCCTATAATAAATAAAAACTTTTTTGAACCAAGTCTCGATGAAAGCTAAATTTCAAACCCTTGAACTTCTTAGAAATGCGGATGATACCTTGATTTGATGAATAATTAGTTTATTTGAAAAGGTACTCCAAACCATTTGCTTGATTTTTAATAATATCTAACTTCTGTACCGTTTATAGAGCCTAAAATCATTTAAACCTTATTATCAGATATATTAACTTTTAATGTTTCTTAAATTTTGAAAAAATTATAAACAAATTTTTTTCCAAATATCGTAAATCAACCAGCTTTAATTTATAAAAAATCAATTTGATTGATTAAATTTATCGAAAATTATTAAACTGAAAATTAAAATGTCTAATTACATGGTAATGAACTAGGCCATTACACATTTAATAAACTTTTATTTTAAAAATGTTTAGTTCTAATTTAATAAATTTCAAAATGAAAAAAATATGGTTTCTATAGAAACTCATAATTTTCAAGCTTTAAAATTTATTCAAAAAAGGGTCCAAAAAATTAATAAAATCATTTAATTTTTTTAAAAGCCTAAAAATGTCAAAAACTCAAGCAGAAACTGTAATCAAAAACATAATCAGAGAAATAATACAAGAATGCACAACTAGAGGCCAAATTGTTTCCGAGACCCTGGTCGCTTTTATTGTAATTTTCAAATTAGTTTTTTAGCTTATTTTTCAAATAAAAAAATTATCCAAGGTAAAAGCAGTGGTTCTAGATCCTGATAACCAATTTCACGTAGATAGGCAATTGACTAAAGATGACGTGCAGAAACTTATTAAAGTAAAATTCTATTCAATTTACAAACAAAGCTAATTTGTCTATTTATAAAGCTCTGCGTTGACCGTCTTTTGGATGTGCGTTCGCCATCTCTTGACACAATAAAAATGCAAGTTTATTTTGATATGAACTACACCACCAGATGTAACCAAATTTTTAAAAATCCTATTACACTGATTTATTTTTTGAATTTGTTTATTATTAGCCGAATTTTTAGAGGAACATAGAAGAGTGCTGGAGTCGCGTTTGCAGCCTGTAATCAGAGAAATAACCGACTCTAGAGCAAAAACGAAAGAAGACCTTGAAACACTATACAGAAAAATTGTTTCAGCAATTTTACTACGCTCTGGCTTAGGAAGTCCAACTGACATATCAGTTGTCCGTGAAGCGACAGGTTTTTTATTTCATGGTTTAAATTAAAATTTTTATGACATTTTTAAAATAGCTGCCCTACAAAGTGTCTTTCCCCCAATCGAGCTTGGGACATTTATGTCCATGAGCAAACGTGATAAAGAAAAACAACTGGTAGAGCTCAGTCTAATAGTAACTGGAATAAGATTGTTTAACAAAGAGTGCGGAAAAGGGGGCGAAGGAATCGATGATTGTAATTGATGAAAATTATTAACTAAAAATTTAATTTTATTCTTTCCTAGTACCAGCAATTCTTAACCAGGCAATTCCGGCCACAACTGAAGAAGTAGACAAAGTTATTGAACATACAGTTAAGTCAGCATACAAATACACAGGTACTGTTTAGAAAAAAAATAAGGTGCTGTGAAATTCAGTACAAATCGAACAAAATTTTTTGAAAAATTGTAATTTAAGATTAAAAAAATCCAAAAAAATGTCAACACTATCACTTTTTTAACTTGAAATTTATTTTTTTTGGACAGAAAAATTCTAATTTGATTGATTTAAGATTTTATTTTTTTTATCTATAACTTTAATTTTTCAACAAAGCATATTTTTTTGTTTAATTTGTACTAAATTTGACAAGCTCATGATTTAAAAAAATTTAAATTAGAATATTTTTCTATAGCCATTCTTGAAAATAATAGTTCTCAAATGTTCGGCTCTTACAAGCGAAAACTTTTGTCTGATGCGCTGGTTAATGTGAGACAACATGAAATATGCCTTAAAACTATCTTAAATGACATAATAATATGTGCCAAAAATGTGGAAAGTTTGCAAGTCCAGCTTGGTCAAAGACTTGATCACTTGAAAAATACTATTCAATCCAAAAATGCTATTCCGACAGCTCAAGTTTATGTATTTATTTATTTTTTAGGAAATTTTAAGTGAACTTTTTTACCAATAGCCTCAATTTATTCAACTAGCAAATATATGGATAGGCTTCCAAGACGAGCTAGTATTAATTAGCGTACTTAGCAATGTTTTATACAATTTAGAGCCCTTTGCAATGGTAGTTATTTCTAATAATTAAATAATTTAAACAAACTAAAAAATCAATTTTTCAGAATCATAGACAAATTTTTACAGATGAATTCCTACAGCCTTACCTTGATCAGATTAAAATAGTGAAAACAGATGCTGAAAGAATTAAAGAAGTTGATGGCGAAAGAATGAGCCCAAATGATTTTGAAAATTTAGACTGGCTTTTTCCTGATACGACTCTAAATTTTGAAAAGTTAACTTTGGCGTTCAAAGGCTTTTGCGCCCACTCTTTAAGTAAACTCGACTTTTTGTTATTGCCAGCCAATTCCAATATCGGAGTTCTTCAGTACAATAACAATTTTTACGCTTTCTCTAGTAAAAAAGCAGCCACAGAATTTGCCCAAAATGTTCCACAGTAAATTTGATTTTATAGATTTTCACGGTTTAAATTTTTTTCCAAAGACATCTTAATCAAATAGTTAATACGGCCAAACGCAATCCTGAGCTTATCCAATTACTCGAAATGCATAATCAGTTTAAGTCAATTACCCAATATGGAGATGTAAAGCATTTTTCTGGATAAAAAATTAAGAAATTTTTAATTTTTTCAAGAGTAAACTGATTCAAAAACCGATAATTAAAACCGACATGGAAACCCAAACTGACACTCACATATTAGATTACAATATAGTCAAGACTTATGAATGGAACGAATGGGAATTGAGAAGAAAAGCACTTAAAATGGTTAAGTGAACATTTTTTTGGTACAAAAAAGCATTAATGGCATTTTTTTCTAGACCAATTTGAGAAACAAAGTAACGCATTCAGTTCAAACTGATTTCAGCAATTACAGAAGAGAAAATGTTACTCAAACTTGGCTACCTAAGTAAGCATTTTTTAAAAAGATAAAATTTATCCTACAACTTTATTTTACGCGCTGCTACAATTAATTTTCTGTTACAAATTTTTATCTAAAGTAAATTATTTTGTAATATCAAAAATAATTAAATGATACTTAATAAAAACAATGATATTAATTTTAATTGATGATATCAAAAAATTGTTTTAAAAAAGCGTCACAAAAGAAATTCAATTTTTTTGAAGTTTTTTTATCAAAAGATTTACCATCATTTGTTTTTACATATAAACTAAGCATGTTTTTGAAAATCATAATTTCATCTTTTTCCAACTGCCTTATTTTAATATCAAGACTGTGTTTTTGAAAATACTATTTGGTATCAATGAAACAATTATAATTTAAGTTAAATTAAAATTAGTATCATTTACTTTTTATTGGTATCAATGGATATTTTAATATTGCAGATTAATTAAATTTGCTAGAGAATATGAGTGAGTTAGGATAAAATATTATTTGACATTTTAGATAAAATCAAAACA
The DNA here is from genome assembly GCA_019054805.1 of Brachionus manjavacas. Lineage (NCBI taxonomy): Eukaryota > Metazoa > Rotifera > Eurotatoria > Ploima > Brachionidae > Brachionus > Brachionus manjavacas. Next base: position 4,772,961 of record JAHQIY010000003.1, on the reverse strand, counting down.
GTGGAAATTTTTTTAAATATTCAAATTTTCTATTCCTGTTTATTGAAGAAAAGAGTAAAGTTAAGAGTAATGAAAAAGGAAGAATCAAATCACTTTTCTATTTGATTTTTCTTCATTGTTTCAAAGTCCAAAACTGGTTATTTAAATAAAATTCAAAACTTATGATTATTTTTTAGAATACAAGAACATCGTTTGCTAGCTTAAATTTTAAAAAATTTTTTTTCTTTTTACTGAATTTATCAAAATTTTCGTCAGCTTCTGAAATTATTCTCCTATAGATTTTAATAATTGTCAAAAATTTTAGTTTATTTATTTTAATTAATGATATCTATGAATGATTTTTTTTTGTTTTTTTTACCTAAAATTAACAAAACCGCATAAGTTTCATTTGAATAAGTTTTTATACACCTTAAAATACATTAATTTTTTTTGTGGAAATTTAAGAATTAATTTTGAGGCGCTTCTACAAAATAGAATTTTTTTATTGCTCTAAACTTAACTCTTTTATAATTCAATCTTAGAACTAAAATTTTAATTAAAATTCAAAAGATAATATATTTTGTTCAATGGTCATTTTTATTTAAATCAAAAATTTGAAAATTAGGTTAATTAAAAAAGTCTGGTCTGCTAGATTATGTCATTAGCTGATTTTTATATTACTCAGCTTCTAATTTATCAAAAGCTTTATCTTTTGATTGAAAAGACCAAAAAATCAAAGCAGATTTTTTAAGGCTGAGAAATTAAGTGATTTTTGGCATAAAAGTCAAAAATTTTAAAAAAGAAATGAAAAAATAAACAAAATTAGTGGTAGTAGTAGTAGTAGTAGTAAATTCTGAATATACAAAAAAATGGTCTTTTTTTTGCGCTTACTCTGAATTTTGTAAATTCTCTATTTTTCCATTTTTAAAAAAGTAAGAATTGACGAAAATTTACGTCATTTTTTTTAGAAAAAATCTTGAAAATATTAAAATTTTCAAAATTCAAAGAAAATATCTAAAAAGAAACTATTTACAAATTTACGAATAGAGAAGTAAGCTTACCATTGACCATCATGTTAAATTAATACTGTAAACTAATGTCATTTTTTGATGGTAATTTGAATTAAAAAATTTCTAATTGTGATTTACCAGCTCGATAAAATTGCAATTTTTTAGGTTTTCTTAAATTTCGTTTTAATATTTTCATAAATTCAACCAAGAAATGATAAATTTTTTGCCAACATTTTGCTAAAAATTTTTATTTCAAGAAAAAATGATTAATTAATGCTTAATATTTAAAAAAAATTCAACATATTTTATTATCAAATATATTATATTTTGAAGACGATTAGAAATAAATTTATGTTGATGCAAATTCTGGATTTAACTGTTAAACCATTTCTTTTTTTTTTAAATATAAAAACACGAGATGTGTTAACAAAATTGTTTCTTTTTAATTTAATTTTTTCATTTAAAGAGAGAAAGGTGCACAGACCAAAACAGATAGCTATTCAAATGTTCCACAACCTAAAGTATATTTGTCCGGCCTAAGAGGGGTCGAGCGCAATTCAGATGGATCATTCAAACCAACTCAAATGCAGAAAGTAGATCTTACTCTAGATGTTGATCAGAAATGAGTAGGCCACGCGAATTGATGAAATTTTGCCTGTTTTATAATCATTTCTTTTATTTGAATAAAATTTCAATAATTAATAATTAATTCTATTCAAAAAAATTCAAATAAATATGCAATTCTTGTCATAGACAGCCAATTCGGATTAAAATTTTCGACTTAAGTTCCATTTTCTACTTTTAAATTCAACACATCAACAAAACTAAGTGATTCAAAAACAGAATAAAATTTAATCAAATTCATTTGATGCAAGTTAGCTCGGTTATCTTAGGCAGATATCTCAAAAAGTCCATAAACTAAAAGCCCTCCAAAACCGGTTTTTTTATTATTGGTAATTAGCATGATACCATTTTTGTTTTAAACAATCAATAAAGCAAACAAGATTCATTAAGAAATAATACTATTTACATCATATTGAGCAATTGTTCGATTTTCAATGGGTTAGTTCCATGAGTTGTTTTATCTCAGCCATTTATCTTTTGTTTTTAGATAAAGAATCAAGAACCATTATTTCGTTATTTTACAAGAAAATTCGATATTCAATTATTATTGTGCTTTCTTTGTAAAGATACTTTATTTGAGCTTATGGTCTTGATATTTTGCTATTCAATTTGACCGCGTTTGGACCTTAGAATATACCATAAATAAATTTTTTGACGTCACATATATACTTGACGCAAGCAAAAAAATTGTTCAAGCATTAAAATTTATTGTATAAAAGATAAGTAATTATTAGCTTATTATTGAGGGAGTGGGAATTTGGTTGATAAAATTAATTATTTAATGCCTCTGGTATTTAATTAAGAATTTAATAAAATTTTTAGATAAATTTTTATTTTTATTCTGAATTTTTGCATTTGAAGAGTCTCATCTGAAAAGTTCAGTTCGGAAGTTAGGTGTCTGACAAGATGCTAATGACTTAAAATGTTTGTCGCAAACGATTAATTCTCTTATGTAAATAAGAATATTTTGGCATCATGTAAGTTTTGAAATATTACTTGAATTATTAATGTTTATAATTTTATCGGGTTAATAAAAATTCAGACATCTAATTAGATAATTTTTTTCTGAAAATTTAAATTTCTAAAATTTATTCACATGATTTTATTGATAGTTTTCGCTTGCAAAACAATTTATAAAAAGTAATTTAAAAAAAGTAATTAATTATTCTCAGAAAACATTTAATTGAATTAAAAATAAAGATTTTTTGCTAAAACAAAGGAATCTAGCTTTAATGGTATCTGAAATCTTGGAATCAATTTTATTTTTTAATTTTCAAATCGAGCTTAGCTTTTTTGATAATAGATTTATAAATTTAAAGAATATAGTTGGATTAATTTTTTAGTGTAATTAAGTTTAATAAACTAAATCAGTTGAATCAACAAAAGATTTTGATGATGAATAGTTTCTGATTAGAACACAAAAAAATTGCGCGAATTTTCAGAAATCTTTAGAGCAAACACGATCATTATTATCTAACATTGACTTATATTAAACAAAAGTAAAATAATAAATAGTAAATTTTCATTAAATAGTTGTGAATTATTTACGAATTGGTAAAGAAAAAGACTATGAAAAAAATCGAAATTTTTTTTTTTAATTTCCTGAACTTAAGGTAAATCAAGTAGAAAAATTTATTTAAAATATTAATGAAACAAAAACATTAGCTCTATTGAGCACTATTGCATAATGCCTCTAATTTGATCCACTATTCGGATTGTAGTATTTTCCTACAATTTTCCGTCTATGTTTTAATAAACTATTCCTTTGAAGTTTTTATTTTTGGTGCGCACAAGAAACCACGCAATTGTTGTGAGTCAGTAATTAAATTTAATCATTAATTGAAATTTTGTTTCAACTCATTGTAAATTTACTTTCATTCAAAGTTGGTTGTTGTTTTAATGTTTTATTTATTAAATGAGATCAATAAAACTTGCTCATTTATTCGACCAAATAGCATTTTTTGTTCGATTTTATACCAAAAAAGAAAGATTAGAATTAAGTAACTGAACAGATTGATTATCCTGCTTAAATTGTTCAAAATTCAATCCATTAATGCAAATATTTATACTTAATTATCCGCATTTACCTTTTTAATTCAATCAAATCAAAATAATTAAATTTTATTTGAATTTTATTTTAAACGTTTTAGCAAGGAGCTTATCTTACATCAGGATGAAAAATTGAAGTATTTTTCCAACCTGATTTGGGGCAAATGTCGTAATTTATTTAAACCAAATTTTAAGAATAAAAAAATTGAAAAAATTGTATCCAAATGATTTAATTTCGTATATTTAGATCTCAATCTAAAACTCAAAAGCAGCAGGAGTTTTACGATCCCATTCAGATACTTCTTTTGCATTTTTTTTTAAATAAATTTGATTAATTTTGATAATTTTTCCATCACATCCATATTCATAAAAATACTAGAGTCAATCAATTTTTATTTGCAATTTTTTTAATTTTCATGCAAAAAATATTCACGTTAAAGCCTAAATGAGATTTTATGGATCCACAAAGAAAAATAAGTTGTAAAATTTTGTTGGAAGTATATTTTTTAAAAAAGTTGGTAAATTTTACGAACGATTAATTTTAAAAATCTAATTAATTCAAAATTTTTAGAAATTTTTTGAAATTAATAAGTTAAAAAAAAATGATGTTTTTTTATAATAAATTTAAAAAGCATTATTTTATTAAATGCTTTTTGAACCCTTTTAATAATCTAAAAAAAATCCGCTGAAAAGAGTTAATTATTAATTCATTTGAACCTTGAATAAAAATAGAATTATCTAATTTTAATGAAGGAAAATAAATTCATTAATTAATTTAATGAGCTTTAATTCTTAAATTGGATTCTTCAATTTCTGAAACGTCGCAGGATGTTTTGAAGATGTCTCAAATTTTTTTGCAAATTACATTTTTTTTTTCATAATTTAAGTTCTATTACTCAATTTTGACGTCTTAAACTCTAAATTAGAATTTGATATTAAGAAACCCTAAGTTAGCTAGACTAACTAGAATCAATGCAATAAATATTTATGATCGTCTATAACAATTTTTCAGATAATTTTTCAGAAGTCTAGAAATGATCAGTTATTAAAATTTTCCCTAATTTAATATGTTTGATTCCAAAGATCATTTGATATTTTGATACCGATAATTTAAAAATCCTAATATCCAATTTAGGAATTAAATATGAATATGCTCGGTGATCAAACAAAAATAAATTGTGTAGGGATCTTTTACGGAAGAATATAAAATTTTGCTAAGTTTATCTTTGAAAAAATATTATTTTAAAAAAAAATAAATATGTCAAGCTTTTTTCTAAAAAATAAAAAATCAGTTAAATCATCGTCAAATTTAGATCCTAATTTAAAAATTTTATTGAAAATTTTTGATCTTGATTTAATAAGTAATATTTTTGAAAAAAAGGATTTGAATTTTACTTTAAATTTAAGCTTCAAGTTGGGTGTGGATTAGTTTGTTATTGTCTTTTGGATATAAAATTTTGATATAGGACAGAAGAGAAGCAATATAAATTGCTGGTAGCTGAATTTTATCTATTGCTTAAATTTTAAGGTTTTGTAATTTGAACAAATGAAATTTAATATAACAATAAAAAGGAAGAATGATAATTATATAAAAAACCAACAAAATTAGCAAAGAAAATTTTTTCAAAATTAAATTTGTTAATTTTAGCGAAAAATTCAAAGAAGTAATGAGATTGAATTGAATGTTCGCAATTTTTAAAATCAAATTTTTTTTTCTGTATTTCAAAAATCAAATTTTAAAATTTCAAAAAAAAAAGATCTGGTTTTATCACATGAATTATCTAGGCTTAAAAATAAGTTGAGGTTTTGTTAATATTTCACCTATTTAAAATTTAATGCTGACGCATTTTTAAACACTTTATTTCATCATTAAAGCATCCGATAGCGTCACTACCGAATATTCATCCTGACGTGAAACAAAAAAGAAAAAACTAGGAAAAATAAAATCAATTAAATAATTTGGAAAATTATTTTCCTTTTTTTTTTGACCGAATTAATGGAAATTATTTATTTTTAAATATTCATAAATATTAAAATTAATTTTATATTTTGGTATTTCAATTAATTTAATTTATATTTGAATTTGATGCTTTAATCATTCATAGTTTTAACAAAAAATTTAAATTAATTTAATTCTGGTTAATTTTTTGTTAATTTAAAAATAATCTTTTATTTTAATATTTAGATTTAAATTTTAATTAGTTTAATAAAAAAAAAACACAATTATATGATGCAACAGTAGTTTTAGCAAAGTGCAGAGTGGAGGTGGGAGTGTCTTTTATTTTTGACATTTTCATGAATTGTTTTTAAATTGACAAAATATTTTCAAAATAGATCATAAATGAAAAAAATTATAAAAAAAAAATCTAATCATTTTAAAGATGACACCACTTTTTCCACCATCACTCGGTTTGCCAACACTAGACATCACAGTTTAGCCTACTGATTAATCTGCAAATAGTATCAAATTTTTTCGATAAAATTGATTTATTTAATAACAATTAAACAAAAAAAAACAATAATTTACAGATAATTCCTATAAGTTTAAATAGTTTATTGATTTAGACTTTTTTTTTAGATAAAACAATTGAGCACTTAAAGAACACTCAGCATTGCATTAGAATAGCATTTAATTCAATCAATGTAAATTAGTTATTTTTCATCACGATTTATTACGTATCAAAACACCTAAAGTAAAAAGTAAAATTTTACGCAATAGTTTTATCGCGAAGTCTCCTAGAGGATATTGGCTGATAAAAACCCAATCCCAGCCGAACCAGCATCATTAATAATTACATAATTTCATTCAAAGATAAATTCTCACCCTAATTATTTAAATGAGCTTGCTTAATGATAGTGTTCGGAGCAATTTTACGATTAAAAATCTACTGCTGAAACTTAAAAATAACTCTTTTAATAATAAATCCGGCTCTGAGCTTGTTCATTACTCTGGAGCCGTTCAAACAGCACCTGATTCCAAACTTTTAGAATCCATAAATCTTCTCAAAGGCATTCTTGATAAATTGGGCAAAAGCTCGTATGATAAATCCCACGATTCGTCCTACAATAAATATGCCTCTTCAGACTCATTCAACAACCTTTACGCCCTGGCCAAAAACTCAGTGACCATATCATTCAGAGACTATCTTCTTCTGCAGAAACTTGCCACCAACAACATCAATCAAAAAGCTATGAATTCTACAAGTTTCACTAGACCCGAAAACAAGTACCCATCTCAACTAGCATCTATGTTCAATCAATCATCCATGAACACCACTGGTCTAGGCTACCAAACAACCAAATACCCTATGTTTAGTTTATTTATGAATGCTTCCAATTCTAGCTTCGTAGACTACAACTTTTTCGATGAACCCTTCAAGTCGAATTCATCAAGCTCATCACTGTTGTTCGGTATAGCTTTTTTCTATTCGATTTTGATCATAACATCCCTAATAAGCAACCCATTGCTGATTTATGTTCTTCTGTGGAGACGCAAGGCTCAAATAAAGCTAATAGACATTTTTGTCGCCAATCTTTCTCTAAGCGACTTATTTCTCACCATTTTCAACATACCTCTGTGTCTGATCATTTACTTTAGTGAACAGTGGCCATTCGGCTCGCTCCTGTGCCAAATTGGAACATTTTCCACAAGTTGTTCCATTTATGTAAATATATTCACCATGGCCTATATATCCATAGACCGCTACTTTGCGGTAACCAGGCCCTTAATCAGCAATCCAGCCTATCAGCTGAGAAAAAAATCAGTTCTAGTTGACAACCACACAAGGCACAAAATTTACCTGGTCCTGACCCTGATATGGATAATTGCCATTGTTTTGTCATTTCCGCAATTTTTGTTTTCAAAAGTTTCCAACAAAAATTCTGTGCTGGACATTGGAAAGGGCTTCAACAAGACCGACTACTTTGACAACTTGTTCAATGATTTGACAGGCAGTGATTTTGGCGAGGACCCGTTCAAAAAATGCATCATTCAATATCCCCATCCGAACATGAAAAACATAATGGTATTGGTCAATTTTTCGCTCCAATATCTGATACCATCTATAGTTATACTTTACTTTTATGGCAAAATAATCTACCATTTGTATCTCAATTTAAATGTGGAAGAATTAATGGAACCATCGGACAGAAATGAGGCTGCTGATGCGCGAAAAGCCAAAATTCTGCTGGCTAAAAAGTCAAAATCAGAGTTTGACGTGAGCAATAAATGCGGACAATCTTTTTTGCCATTGTCCAAAAAGTCGACTACTTTGGACTTTCAGCATTTTGGAATAAAAAAAACAGTCAAAAAATCCAGAATGCGAATCGAAGGCCTGAATCGGACTAAGAACCTGAAAAAGTCCATAAAAACAATGATTATCATAATAGCATTGTTCTTGCTAAGTTGGTTGCCCATTCATTTTTATCGTTTGGCAACCACTTTCTACCCAATTGTAGTTGACTACATTGAAAAAAATCTAACTCCATCGGAATATTTGATTCAGTCGAGAACAGTTTTGTTCAACCGGACCAACTCACAGCCAGTTTATTTGAATACTACCATGATCGAAGCTTGCAGAAAGAATGAGACCTATAAAGATTGTTTGATGAATGCTCTGAAGGGTCTGCGAGAGTCAACTGAGCCAGGCAGCCTCAGCTACAAGATAAACACTCTTCATAATAGATATGTGTTCTTTTTTTGCTATTTTATGGCAATGAGCAGTGTGTGCTATAACCCAATTGTTTATTTCTGGATGCATAAAAAGTTCCGCACTGAAGTCAAAGAATTGTTCGGCCGGATTTTTAATTTGAAGCTAAGGCGTGAACGAGAAAAGACTCGAATCGCTTCATTGATCACAAGCACCAACTATCCGAGGTCTTCGGCTCAAACCGCTACTGTTCAAGCATCCAAAATGACCAAATTTAGCATTTTAAGCAAAAATTCTACTGCTCTGAACAATAGAGAAAAAGATGATGACAAAGACGGCAAAAAAACAAGAAAGAAACGTGTAAAACAACCATGTTATATATCAAACATAAAAATAAGAAAAAATAGATTCAGTTCATTGTCCTCGGAAAGCACTGGTAGTTCATCTAAACGTTCAGAACATTGATTTTTAATTCATGTATTTTTTTTATTTAATTTCATTTAATTTTTTTTGTTTTTTTGTAAATTTTACAAACAAAAAAAAGTTTGAAAAATGAGCTGTAAAAATTGAGTATTCTTATAATCTTAAAAAAATTTAAATTGCTATTATTATTAATAAACTCTGATTTTATGAGTCTAAAAATTTTTTTAAAAAAATTTTGAATATTATTCATTCGTCATGCTAGATGATACATTCTAGTTAGAACAATTTTAATCTTTTACTTATCTATTACTTACTCATGAAATAATCTAAAATGTTCAGTTAGTCAAATTATTGTTTTTTGATTTAAAATACCTTTGATATAGTCATAAAATTAAATTACAAGAAAAGAAGAAATAGAGATTCAATTATGGCGAGTATATCTCAAATAAAAAAAGAACTAATCTTAATTTAAAAAAAAAATTATAATTCCAAACTGTCGAGCATTTGAGGGTACATGACAAAAAAATACGGTCAAGCATTTACCAACTGCTTCCATTTTCCAATTCTTCACTTTACCTTACGTCAATGAGCCTTGTAAAAATTACTATTTTAGTGATTTAATGTAAAAAAATAAAATAAAATTCGATCCTAGAATTTACTTAATGTGCCTGCTAATTTTTTTAATTATCCCTTTCCTACTGACTTATGCAGTTTATGTCATTTAAACCATGAAAACTCGTAAATATATAAATTGAGTAAATGTTTTTGATAAAAAAATAATCGTCCCTTTTGTATCCTAGTGGATAATGGGGAGGCGCTCATCTCCTTTTCTAGTACCTTTTTGAGTAACGGCTCGAATCAGTCACAGAGGCTACTGCATCGAGTTGATCATCTACACCGCAATTTTTGAGTAAATGTTAACTGAATCAAATTTTAAAATTTTTTAATGATCAAAAATTTTATTTAGCTGAAAATTTAATAAATTTTTAAAATATAAAATAGTAGTAGTAGGAGTAGTGTGAGCTGTAACATATAAGTGTGAGTGCAGTTCATAACGCTGCACTTTATCAGGTTGCAACCTAAGTTGCATTAAGTCAAAGTTCCTCAGTATCAGATTCTGTAAACAGATCTTCTCCAGGTCTCCGACTTCATATGTCTATCAATTTTGGCCTTAAACTGATTGACCGTATCAGTCCCTACTATTTCCGAGGGTAAAAGGTTCCAGGTTGTAGCTGTTCGGTTAAGTAAGAACTTATCCCTCATTATCCCTCATTATCCCTTGTTATTTGGCTAGTGTGTCTCCTGCTAGTCCCCTCACTTACTCCCTCATTCTCTCTAATATCCAAATCTACCTTCTCGAACCCTTTCCTTATCTTAAATATTTGAAATAAGTCCCCTTTTTTTCTCCTTGTTTCCAGGTCTGTTAGACCAAGCTCCCTAAGTCTTTCTTCGTATTCTAATCCTCTTAATTCTATTACCATTTTAGTCGCCCTTTTCTGGATTCCTTCGACCTTATTAATTTCACTTCTAGTCATAGAATTCCATACCGCCCAAGCGAATTCTAAATGCGTTCTGACGAAAGCTGGGAACAGCTTTTTAAACAACTCTTTATTAAAAAATTTGAATTCAGTCTACCTAAAGCACTGTTAGCTTTAGATAATGCCGCTTCTACTTGTTTACTATTTTTGCCATCATTTGAAATCATAATATCCAGATCTTTCTCAAACTCCGATTCCTGCAACCGTACTTTTTCTTCCCCATGTTGAATGTAATATTTGTTTCTTGGGTTCTTCTTCCCGTAATGCATGATTTTGCATTTATTACTGTTTAAGAACATTGACCGCTTCTTGCACCAGTTATCTTTTTCATTTATATCTGCTTGTAAATCTGATTGTGACATTTCGTTCCCCTCTGAAATCACTTTACTATCATCAGTGTACATCTCCATTATGTTATTTATTTTGTCTGGAAAGTAATTGATATATATCACGAAAAGTAAGGGACCTAATACTGATCCTTGAGGCACACACTTGTAATATTTCTCCACCTTGATTCCGGCGTGCTCATAACCACCTTTTGCCTTCTATCGCTCAAGAATGCCTTAATCCAGTCGAGCAGTTTACCACATATTCCATACGCTCTTAACTTGATGAGAAGTTTACTATGTGAAACCATATCAAAAGTCTTCTCAAAGTCCTTGTATAGTACATCCACCCACTTATTATTACCCACGCTCATCGATACCTCGTCTCGATACCCCGTCTCCGCCTGGTGACTTGTCGCAATTTAGTTTCTCCAACCTTGTTTGCACATCTCTACTCTCCAATCTTTCTTCTCAAATGTTTAAGAATCCAAAGTTAAAAATGATTTCAAGAATAAAACTATAAATTAATTAATTTTAATAATTTATTTTATTAAATAAAAAACAAATAGATGATCAAAATTTGATTTATATAATATGAATAATTTTTTTAATAACATGTAAGTTAAGTTCGATTACAATTTTAAATTGCTAAAATTGTCAAAAAAAATATAATCAAAAAGTTAGAATTTAGTACAATCTGACCGCTACTGTTGAGGCTACACTTTTGTTTGTCCAAACACGCCACCAATTTAATTTCTCTAATAGCTTTAAATTTTTTCAGTTTTTTCTTGAGAATTTCGTAATTATCTTGTACCTGATTAGCAACTGAATCATTCGATTTATCAAACATATTTTCAGGTAATTGACTGCTTGATTTAAAATCACCATTCAAACTTTCCGTATTTAAAGATTCATAGTACTCTTTGTCAGAATCATAGTTCTCAAATAATCTTCCGTCAACAGCCTTGGTACTAATAATATCAGTTGACATGGCCATTGTAGGTTGCTCTTTTTTCAAATCATCCGTAATAAGTGTAATTTTGTGCTCGAATTCTTCTTTAACAGATTCAATTATTGGAAAAGATCCCAAATTACAAAACATGTCTTTAAAATCATCCATATCCAATGACCAAACAGACACTCCTCCTAAAGACATTTTTTTGGCATATTCTACTTTTTTTCTGGCACTCCTAGCGTCTTCATAAGAAATCCACAAATTAGATGAACTATCAAAATCAGAATTTGCAGAATCGGAAACAATTGCAAATGGCACTTCAGCAATATCGTCCCAATAAACCCTAGACTCTTTTTTAGTCATCAATTCGCATACTTCATAATAACTCAGTATCCCCTCTTCACTTGTGTAAACACTTGGACTCACATAAGGCTCTGATTCAATTCCTACAAACAGTAAATTTGAATTGCTTCTTTTGATAATTTTAAAAGCTCGTGCATAGGTTGGAATCCCGAGAAGAATTTTTTTCGATGGACAGCCTCGCTCTAACCAAAAGTTAACAGACGAATTCTTCAAGAAAAAATATTTTAATTAAAAAAAATCAAAATTTGAAATTCTTTAAATAAAGAATAAATTACAAAATATGATTTTTTTTCTCTTTTTAAAGTTAATGTAAACTCCAAATGAATTCTTTTCACTACTTTTTTTAAAAAATTAATTTAAAAATTTTTTGAAAAGATAATGATTAAATTTGCAAACTAAATTAATATGTTTTTTTGTTATGGTTAATTAAAGTTTCTCTGTTAAACATTAATAAATTTTACATTTTGTAAATCTTATAGGTGAGAGAATATTTAGTTAATAAAATGTCTGATGGGAAAATTTTATTTGAAGACTATCAAAAAAAAAACAATTGAAAAAATAAGATTTTTTCGAAATAAATCATAGGATCGTAATTCCTTACCAATTTTTTAATTATTCATTAGTTTATTCGAGCTAAAGGTCCTTCAGACAAAAAAACTAACTAGTTCATAATACAATCAATAGATCGATTTGACAGCGTAGATAGAGTCACAAAATCTTAAACTAAATCATCGTAATCTTAAATTTGTTTTGATCGATATAACAGAAAAAGATAATATTTTTAAATGAACGAAAAATAAATAGAATTGTAATAGAACTTTTTGTTCATTTAGGGGCGCCGAATCGAAAGACAAAATTGTAAAATTAAAATTAAAAAACCTAAAAAAAATGAAACAAATGAATATTTAAAAAAAATTGTTGAATTCTTATTTTATATTAATTTTTTTTTCAGATTTTATTCGGTTTTAGATATAGAATAGCAAAAAATGATTATCTAACTCACTTTAATTTCTCAAATGAATCACTCACACTCACATTCAAGATAAAAATAATTTTAAAATTTATAGATAGTCTATTAGGAAAATTAAAATAAATAAATTTTTCAAATTCTTGTCTATATGAAATCAAAAGAAATATAAACAACTTTTAAAAGTCAATTCATTAATTATCAATGAATCTATTGAATATATTAATTTCTAAAAAGAGAATAGAAGAAATTATTTTTAAACTAAATAATAAATTGGATATTAAATATTACTGCGTGCGAAACAGAACGACATTTTTTAATATTTTGCTTTTAAAAGCGAAATTTCTTGGAAATTTATTCTCTATGAATCTAAATTTCTGTTTGCATCACTAAAAATACGGAATAAAAAAATTATTTTATGTTTTTTTTTTTTTTAATTTATTTGTGTTTAATTTTCTAATGCATGATAAATTATCAATTCTCTATTTATTTTTCTTGAGTCTGAATAAAATAGAAATCAAAAATTTCTTTTCTTGAAATCAAAATATTGAATTTAAAGTTTTGAACAAGAATTATTTAGCAAATGTAGTGACCAAAAAAAACGAAGAAGCTAAGTAAGTAAATTAAATTTTTCAAACTATTTTTAATTCTAATTAAAAATAATTTTTTTTCGATCAAAAGCCGAAACCAAATAGGAATAAAAGATCATTTCTTGGATTGCAATACAAATAGCTTTTTTAAATTATTTAAAGATATTTTTGATTAAGAATCTGAATTAATTTGATGAAAATTATTTTTATTTGTAATTAATCAAAGATTGTTCCAACTTGGTCTGCTAACATTTATAATTTTCGACTAAATTATTATTTCAGAGAAAAAATTTAAAAAAAAAGTTAAATTTTTTTTTGAAATGAGTATATTTGTCTGCTTATATGCTAAAATTGAAAATTGAATTATAATCTTTTTATACGGATTAATTTAATAAATTAGTTGATACAATTTACAGATCCAATTTTGGACCTCAGAAAAATATTTAAAGAATTTTTTGGTTTTTGTTCTAAAATTCTCAATGCAAAAAATAATTATAAATTCAGTTCAAAACATTTAAAAATAAACTTACTACACTGTTTGACATATGACTTCTGGAATAAAGTGGAGAATTGTAGCCTGTTTTCGAATCATATGGCCCTGTGTAGTCATAAGTTGCTATTGATATGTAGTCTAAATATCTATGAAAAATTTTATTGAAAATAAATTTGATTCTTTTGATTAGGTTTTTAAATACTTGCATATGATTCGGACTTGATATCCTGCGTCAATACGATCTTCGTCTGCCGGAGCAAAAGCAGTGAGAACGTACTTTTTAAAACTTTGCTTATATTCATCTCTAAAAGCTTTGTACAAATACTAAAAAAAATAAATAGAAAAATTAATTAAAATAAATTCAATTACTTTAATCAGATAAGTAAATCTTATTTTGCTATCTGATGATGCACCGTATTCAACGTCACCTGGATATTCCCATTGTATGTCTTAAATAGGAAATTTAAATTTCGGGGATTATTTTTAATGCTTGAAATTTTTACCAAGTCCGTCAAAATCCCATTTTTTGAGAAAATAAAGTACATTTTGTATAAATCTTGCTCGAGTTGCGTCACTTATCAATATTTGATTAAAAGGAGTTGATTTGGCAAACCAACCTCCGATTGAAATTAATATCTTTAAATTGGGGTTAATCTCTCGAAGTCGGATAATCCTCTCGTAAATAGGCTAAAAAAAATTTAGACTTACAAACAATATTAAGCTTTTTTGTTTTATTCAATTATTTGAAAATTTTTTCTTTATTAAGTCTGAATATTTTGTAAAAGAATTATTAATAAATCTTAAGCATAATTGCTCAATTTTTGATTTGAACACTGTTTGAAATTTTTAACAAAATCTCCAGTAACTCTTGAATTTAAATAAATAATTTAGTTTAAAATTAATAAACATTATGAATTAAAATTTTCAAAAATATTTTTCACAATTTAAATAAACCCTCTCTTACTTTCCACTTTTTTTTGTTTTCGATAGATAAAAATAAGCTACAGCAAGCAGGCTTTCGGAGACAACTTTCTAAGGAAGCCCTCAATGGTAGCTGCATTACAGCGGCCATAGGAAATAGAGAATGAAGACAGGAAATAATGAGTTTACAAAAATTTGGCAAATAAAAAAATTAATTGATGGAAAGAATAAATAAGAAATGAGAAGATGATTCTTTGGTTATTTCAAAATTTTATAATTTTATTGAACACGATAATTATAGTCCTGATCAGACAGCTTTAATTATGGTCAAAAATATTTCAAATAAAACAGATACAAACAAAAAAAAGCAATCTGCGTATTAAAAAATTGATACTTAAATTTAAGATTTAACTGATTTTTTTTGAATGTCTTTTTTTATTTATTATTTATTTTTATTTTATTTATTTATTTGATTAAAGTTTAAGTCTCATGGAGAAATTGAAATATAGTGCTATTTTTAAAAAAGGATAGAAAAATTTAATAGACAATTAATTGCTTGAATGTTGTTGAAAACTAAAGTTAAAACCATTCATAGACTAATATAGTTTAAAAAAAGAAAAACCGTATGATTATTAAAATTTCAAAATTCCAGTAAATATACTCTAATTTTCCCAATATTTTGGTAAAATAAATTTTGAAAATAAATATATCGTATACAAAACTTAAATTGAAAAATTTGTTAAAAAAAAATAATTTTTTCTTGTTAATTTCCCGCATTTAGATATCCGTCAAAAGTAACAACAGCCGCTATAACTAGGATCAGTTCCTTAAATCGGTTTAAACCGTATTTTTACTAAGCCAGTTTCAAAATAAAGCCGGTTTTAAGAAACGATTTCAAAGCTGTTTTTTATTGATATATAAAGTTCAAGAAATTCAAAACTTTAGTGCTATCTGAATTTCACATTTTTGACTCAAAATTCGTAATTTACGCCCTCAAAAACCCCAAAAAAAAATTTTTTTGAAGGGGGCAAAAAAATAATTTTTTACACACAGGGTTCCAAAAATAGCAAACCCTTTAAAAAGTTGTTGTTCTTTAAGACTCAAAATCTCAAAGATAAAACTTAAATATGCTAAAAAAGTATATATATTCTAAAAGAGCATAAAATTCTCTACATGCTAATGTAATTTAGAAGAAAAAAAAAAGGTGTGGCGGTTTTTGTTGGCTAAAAAAAGGAAAAAAATGTGTTTTTTCTGGTTTAAATCGTATCTCCTCCGAGGGATCAATTATGACCCGATTTTTTTTTTTTTAATCTAGACAAAATTCTGAACAATTCTATGGTTTTACTTTTTTATTTTATTGCTTTATTTTTCTTAAAAAATCTCTTCAAATCATGTGATTTTCAACAAATTTGTAAAATAATATTCTATTGATATTTTTTTTCTAAATTTTTCTAAAAACTTATCTAAGTATACATAAAATTTCGTGAAAAATGCCTAAAAAATCAAAATATAATCAATCTCGTGTGAGTAACCTTGGAGTTTTGGGCCAAAAAAAAAGAGTTGAATTTCTTGAAATTTATTTTTTCAATTAAATAGAGTTATTCAAAGAATATTTATTTCTAAATAGAAAAAATTAAAAAAAAAGGAAAAAAGAAACTTAAAATAGATTTTTTGATATTTAACTCGTTTTTGGCTTTTTATTAATAAGAATATAAAAAACTATGGGTCTCCCACGTTATGTGACCTATAGGTCACGAAAAATGTGACCAATTCAATATCGCTCATTTGGTGACCAACAGTGGTCATTTATTTGTTACCTGTGCAATAGGTGACCAATTTATGGTCACATAGAATAGGACTTGGTCACTAAATGATTACAACGGTCACCTAATGAAGAACAACGGTCACCTAATGAAGAACAATGGTCACCTAATGAAGAACAACGGTCACCTAATGAAGAACAATGGTCACCTAATGAAGGACAACGGTCACCTAAAAAATAACTAATGAATTACATTTTATAAATCAGACAATTAATTTTACATGTTTATCAAATAAAGATTATAATTTTTTGAAATTTTGAAAAAAACTGTTTAATGAAATTGCAATTTTGAAAAAAGATGTTTAATGAAATTGCAATTTTGAAAAAAAGCTGTTTATTTGCAAAAAAAGTTTATTTGGAAAAAAGTTAAATTTTAAAATGGACAAAGAAATTAAAGAATCCAAAGAATTTAAAATATTTAATATGTTGCGTGAATTGGATGCAGTGTATGGTAAACAAGTATGTACTAATACTAAATGTCCAAAGTTTCAAAAAGAAATGGAACTTAGATTCAGAACAAGAGGAAAAAAATCATCTGATAAGCATTTGAGTTGGCGTTGTAATGGCTACAAGTGTGGTACCTATAAATCTATATGGGATGGTTCATTTTTTTCTTTGTTTAGAAAAAAAATAAATATTATTATAGGTTTAATTAAATGTTGGGCTGCTCAGCTGACTATTGTCAAAACATGTTCTATTATTAAAATGAATTTTGATGACAATGTTAGTGAAAATATGGTAGCTGGTTTGTTTGAAAAATTACGGCAAATTTGTACGTTAAGTTTAGATAAAAAAAATATTGTATTAGGAGGATTTGGTAAGATTGTGGAAATAGATGAGTCGCTTTACGCGAAAGTAAAGCATTGGAAGGGAAAAGATCTTAGACGTGGACAAGTATGGGTTTTTGGACTTGTTGAACGAAAAACTGATAATCAATTGCCAAAATGTTATTTGCAAGTCGTAAAAGATAGAGAAGCCTTAACACTATTAAGCATTATTTACGAAAAGTGTAACCGTGGAACTACTGTCTACTCTGATTGTTGGAGTAGTTACAACAAAATATCAAATTTTAAAGATTTTAAACACCAGACTGTCAATCACAGTCTAAACTTTGTTGACCCTAATACTGGGACGTGTACAACGTGAGTTTGTGGAACGCTTGCAAGCATAAATTTAAGGAAATGCATGGTTGCAAACGTTCGAAAATTCAATCTTACATTGATGAGTTTGTTTGGCGGTACAACAATAACTGTGATCGCAAAGAATGTTTTAATTTGATATTAAAGGAAATTGCTCGATTTTACTCACCTGGTCAAAGGTAAAAATTAAAATTATTTTTCTTTTAATTATTATTACTAATTAACGAATTTAAGTGCTGAGTATGAGGAGTTGATTCGTGAAGTAAATGGTGACCCGGAAGAAGAAGTTGAATTTTCATCTGATTATTCCGATACGGAATCCGAAAGTTCAAGTTCTAATTCTGATTCAGGTTCTGTTTCAGGCAATGTACATTATGAAGATGATTTTAATGATGAAAATGTGGCTGATCATCTAAATGATGTTACAATTGAAGCTTCTTGTAGTTCTAGTACTACTACTAAGACCATTCCACTAGATGTTGGTATTGATGGCACAGATGATGAGTCTGAATTAGATGTTATTGACAAAATGGACAATTTAAATATTGCTACTGCTAGCGCTAAAAACAAGTCACAAATTTATGAAAAATTGGCTAACGAAATACCTGAATGTTCAAAAGAAACTCAGGATGTAATCAAGAAGAAATTAAGCGGCAAAAAGAATCCTATTTTATGTGAATTATGTGGAGAATATATGGACGGTGAGGCAGGAATAAAGATACACAAAAGTAGAAAACATAAAAATTAAGATATTTATTACTTTAGATTTTTGAACTTAAAACTTAAAAATATTGAAAAAATTTAGACGGTTAAATAATAGTAAAAATTGAAACAATAAAAATTAATAAACATTTTCTAAATTTTCTGGTCCCTTTAAAAATTAAGTGGTCACATAAATAATTTTATTGGTCACATAAATAATATTATTGGTCACATAAATAATTTTATTGGTCACATAATGATGTACGTGGTCACATAATGAGTTAATTGGTCACATAATTAACCTCTTGGTCACTTATTGAATCAACTTAAATTATTTGTTAAAATATTGGTCACCTATTGCACAGGTCACAAATAAATGACCACTGTTGGTCACCAAATGAGCGATATTGAATTGGTCACATTTTTCGTGACCTATAGGTCACATAACGTGGGAGACCCAAAACTATTCCTAAGATTCCTATCATTCAAGGTTTGAACCAAAAAGGTAAGTAGGATCATCGAAGGATTTTAATTTAAAGACTAAAAATTAAAACTAGTATTCGCAAAAATTTTTTAACCAGAAAAAAACGATTGTAAATTGATTCTTAAAACCGGTTTTATTTGGAAACTAGTTTTAAAACCGGCCTTAAAATAATTTGCTTTTTTCAAATGGATCTGGCAATTTTTTTTTACTCATAAAGTTTTTTAAAATTTTTTTATCACAAAAAAATGAAAAAAAAAATTCAAAACTTGAATCAGAGTTATTTAAACATAATATTTTTATTCGTTAAAGACTCAAAAGGAAAATTAATTTAATATTTATTGACATGATCAATTTTTATCTATATTAAAATTTATGACAAATTACTGAAGAAATAGTCAAGATTATGGATCCAACTTTTATTATACCTTTACTGGAGATTAAAGCGCAGATTTGGCATCCAACATTAAAGTAAATCAAATCCAAAAAGTGTAATCCAAGGTAACAAGGTCTATTTATTAAGAAATTAGAAGCAAGCAGACTAAGAGGAGATCTAATTGAGTGTTACAAAATTAGCAAATGCTTGGACAAGATGAATTGTAGGCTTTTTAAAAAAGATTTGATCAAACGTTGTCACAAATTGAGAGGACTTACTTGCAAAAAAAGAGAAGAAACAAAAATAGAGGATAAATTTTTTTTAAAATTGTACTAATATTATAATTTAAATAGTGCTAAAGGAACTCACTTTTTATAAAACTATTTTTTTATATTCATTAACTTTGAATTAAAAAATATTCAATTTTAGAAAAAGATGTCTATAAAAATTATCATCTTCAATTTCTTCATCAATTCAAGATCAAGATAATATGAAATTTGGTTTGTTTCAACTTTTAATTTATATTTATTAATAAAAAAATTTTTGTTGAAAAAAAATTAATCACTACTCATTTAAAAAATGAAAAAAGCCTTCCTAAAAAACGGTCTTATTTTAATTTTTTTTGTTGACTAAAAATTAGCTTAAAATCCTGTTTTTTTCTACCAATTTGGTTTTTCTAGACGAGTCTTAAGAAAAACTAGTTTCAAACCTTAAAATTTTTCAGCAATTTTATTTATTTAATAATTTTTATTTTACTTTAATGAAATTAAAAAAAAGGAATTTTTATCTAATTAAGATTAGTGGAGAAAATGCTAATCTCTTAGCTTAACCTTAAATATATCCTCAATATCAATATTTTTATTTAAAAAAAGATTATAATATATAATTAATAATAAAATGTATATCTGATAAAAAGACTTACTCCGCCATGATCTCCGCTGTTGATGTCTTGGAATTGTGATGGCACGAGCTGAAGAGTTCTGACATCAATATTGGCATAGGCGAAATGAATATGAGTGCACAAATCAGGAGGTATGTCTTCGGGAAAAATTTTAGCCATATTCGAGTCTCTTAAGATGGACCAGTTGGGATAAATACAAACGCGCTTGTATTCTGGCTCTTGTAAAACATAGGGAGGTACGAGGTGATTTTTTTTGGGGGAAATTTCGCCATTTTCTGCCATTTCGTCATAATTTTCCTCTATTTCATTGTCGGAATTCAAGATTTGGACTCTAGGCGAGTCAAAATCATTCGAACTAATTAGATTTATCAGTACAAAAATAAAAACAGAACTACGAGTAATAAGTTTCATCTTATCATTTTTGTACCAAATAAACATTTAGATAGATTTCAACTAAATTTTCAATAAGAAATCTTTAGTTGGAAATTTTTGACGATTTTGTTTATTATGAGGGATAGATAGAGCAAATATTTCTTTGAATCGTGACAAAATAAACAGCTTAAAGATCAACAAATGGTATTTAACCAATATATCTAAAGCCATCTATAATAAACAAAAATGGATACAAAAACTCAGTTCATTATAAGTGCCTAATTAAGCTATTAGTTTAGAGCTAATACCCAAAATAACTTGGTCTATTGAAAGCAAATAGCGGCAATAATGTTAAAATTTTATTTAATGAGAAAATTTTTTTATGAAATTAAATCAAAAAAATTCCTTAATTTTTCGAATTGATTCCTCTAGATCACTTGATTGTTCATTTTTTCCGGGTTGACATGGTTTCCACATGTTGTCATAGCCAAATTTAAACGAGCCCATATATTTGAATGGACAAGAGTGACCCCATTCGTTTGGTGACACAATCGTTAAAAATCTTTTTCCATCCCGCTTTTCATAGAAGTGATAAATTTTGCCCTGCACTCTAGCAACTTTGCACTCCGCTTTTGCTAAATCATTTTGTGTCACCCCAGTTTTTAAAATATCAATTGTTTTCTGTTTCAAAAATCTTAAAAAATTTGAAATAATTATAAAGCAAATTGAATTTTTTTATCAAAATTATTATTGATGATTTTTTGGATAGTTTTATTTTGGAAAATTATCGTAAATTTAGATGAATTGAATTTAAGTGAAAATTTTCTAAATTCCTAGAAAAAAATCCTTTTTTGAAAAGTGCAAATTTTGAAATTTTTGAGTAAAATTTCGGAAAAAAATTATCAGAAATTAGTAAATATTGGTAAAAAAATTTTATTAGAAACAAAATTTTGAAATTATTAGAAGAACACAAATTTTACAAAATTTACCTAGAATATATCCAATTTTTTCAATATTTTCAAAAAAATTCTTTTCTAATAAGTTTTTTTCTAAAAATTTTTTACGTTATTAAAATTATTTCCAGAAAAGAATTTTCTTTTTTTATACCATTAAAGAAAGGAAAATTATTTTTCTCTTTTATATTCAATAGTCTAAAAGACATTCTAAGTTAAGATGAAGGTACTATTTGCGGTGATAAAATTATCCCCCAAGAGTTAGCTTATTTAACATGTTAATCAAGAAAAATAAGCTAGCTCAAATATAAATTTTTAAATTTAAAATTTCAAAATAGTAATAGATTTTTAAATAATAGATTTTTTGTTGTAATTTTCTTTCATAAAGGCTAAAGATTGAAAGTTTCAATTAAGTTGGATCAAATGAAATAACTTGATTAGAAATTGATTTTTTTTTTAAAGACTTTATAAAAACAATTTTAATTTTAATATCAGACAGACTAGAAGATTTTTTATGTAACATTTTTGATTAAGAACCCATGGTCTAAAAGTATTATCACGGATTTGGGGCCGCATCAAACTCTGAAATTCTTATTTAATGCGTGATCAAGACCTGAGTTAATGATAAAAAATAAAAAGAGATTTTTTATATTTTGCATTCGGTGCAGCACCAAAAATTAAGAAAATAAAATATTAGACAAATCAATCTTTTATTATTTTGTGTCTTGTAAACTCAAGTCTTGATGACGAATTAAATTAAGAATTTCAGAGTTTGATGCGGCCGCAAACCCGTGATAGTACTATTAGACCATGTGTTCTTAATCGAAAATGTTTTAGCATGGGCTAGATTTCCTTTAGTGCATGGTCAAAAAGGGTGTCTTAGTTTGTGTTGCAGCAAAATCGAACGAGGTTATACGGTATATCGAAATGCAAAACTTAATTTGTTGTGTTTGAATGGAATGTACCCCAATTTTAATTTAATAATACACTCATTTTTATATTTGAAATAAAACTTTTCACTAAAATAGAACGATTATAATATTTATTTTGTAAAATTGAAAAAAAAATATTGAAAATTATTTTTTTTTAAATTTTAAATAATTATTTTGATTTAAATTCAAATTCAATCGTTTCATAAATATACAAACATTTTATTTATGACTTTAAATATTACTGTTATCAGCGAGTTTACATTTTTAAAAGGTTAGAATTATATTAATTGATATTACTATTCAATTAAAATTTTTTTTTTTTAGTATTCGATGACTACTTTGAATATTTAAATCATAAATGGAATATTTTGATTTTAATTTCTATAAAAGAAAATTAATTTTGAAAAATTTGCTTTCCTCCAAACGAGTTGAACCAATTTTGATAATTCGTTTTGTCTTAAAAATAGGTTCCTAATGAATAATTTTGTTTATCAATGAAGTTATAAGAATTATGTAATTTATACCGAAAAAATTATTGCTTATGGCGTTTATAATCAAAACTAAATTTTTTTGATTCTTTTACAAGTAGATTATTACTTATTCAAGACAATTAGATATTTAGATAATAGAAATTAAACTCGTTCTATTTCACTCTAAATTTTAATTTCAAATACTACACATTCCCATTTTCAATGTTATTTCAACAGTTGATAGATTTTATAATTCAAACACAAAAATTTATTTTTCTATATACAAAAATTTTATTTTTCTATATTTTTTTAAAAAAACTCAAGAGCCTATTTCTTAGTATTTGATTAAACAATTTCAAAAAAAAATTTAATGAATAAAAAAATTGTCAAATTGTTTTTAGAAAATTTCTAAATTTTATTTTTGATACTAAAGAAATATGAAAAAAATTTAATAAATATATAAATACACTTAATCTATCTTGTAATAGCGTTTAATTAATTTTTTTTGGTGATAATATGGGTGCAAAAATGCATAATTAATTATAAGGCATACAGTAATAAATGATAGCAATAAAATTATTTAAGATAGCAGTAAATTACCACCCAAAATGCTATAACGTTCGGCGTCATAAAATTTCACAAAATCCAAGGGAACGTAGGCCAGATAAGCCTTCGTTTGAATCCACTTTTCTAAATCGATATTTGAAAAAGATAATTCCAAAAATTTAAAAATTTCATTTGATATAATGGAAATCACTATCTAAAGCAGCTATTGTTACTTTTATTTTAAACTTTAATTTTCAAACTTAAAATAATTGTTGATTATAAAAAATAATAATTTTATTATCAATAAAACAAAAATAAATGAGATATTTCTTTAAAAAATGTTACTTTAAATATTTTGTTACATTCTTGTCTGATGATAATGCTAAATTATTTCACATCATATTATTTCAAAAAAAAAAAAAATTTTTTTGTCTTTTTAACCTTTTTTCAATATTATACTAATTTTGAATTTAATTTTTTGGAACAACATTAATTCTCGTGTTTTTAAGGTATTTAAATAATGTTTAAATCAATGCAATTATGTTATTTAGAATTTTATAAAAAAAAAAACTAAAATTGAAAAATAAACTGATTTATTTTTATCTAAATGTCCAAAATTGATTCTGTAAATTGTATCAATTGATATACTTGAAATATTCTGCAATTCAATTTATATAATTTTTTTCAGAGACTGAAATTAGGTATATTAAATTATCAGCTGATAGAATTTTGAGATTTTATAAAAAAGAAGCTATTGAATTTTTAATTTTTGTTCTTCTTTTTCTAATAAAATTCTCAAAGACTTCAAAAATTCAATTTTTTTTTAATTTATTTTAACTTTTTAGTATGAAAATGAGAATTTTCGAACAGTTTCATTTAACTATTCCAAAATTTTCTTTGTAGTAAATCTTGGCTCAAAATTTAAAACTTTAAAATTAGCTTTAGAAAAAATCAAACAATAAACAATTGAGAACAATTTTTTTAGCGATTCTTAAAATAGAAATTAATTTTAAGCTTTGAAAAAGGAATTTTCATTTGATCTGTTTGAAAATTTTGAAAAATTTCAACATATATTTGCTGCTTAATCAAAATTACAAAGACACTAGTTTTAACTTCATCAAATATTATAAAATATCGAGCTGAAAACACATTTAATAATATTTAATGACTGACAAAAAAATAAATAAAATAGCTAATATAATAAATGAACAAAATTTTGTCGAAAAATCACTAGAGATAAATGAATTCAATCTTACTCTATCTCATCAAAAACAATTTTCATTTTTTCTTGAACACGACTAATAATTTTTTTCTCTTCGATCTTTAATAATTTAAAAATAAGACTAATTTATGAAAAAAAATGCAAATTACTGTGGCACTATTTTGATTTAAATTATAGAGTTGATTTTCAATTTCGCTTTCAAAATTGCTCCAAACTTTGGAACACTTTTGGCTTTTTGGCATAGCCGACATTTAAAAAATGAATTTATTTCATCTCTAATAACAAGAGAAATTTTTTATTTAAATCAGAACTTTATTTAGACTAGGTGTTTCGTTCTTTATTTAGAAAGCATTTTTGAATTTGAAATTGAAAAAAATTATGAAAATTTTAAATAATCTCTTAACTAGGTAGCTTTTTTGCTATCACATTTAATAAAGATACGAAACAAAAAATAATTGGATGTATTTTTTGGTGTGATTTAAGTAAATACTCAAGTTAACATTGTATTTAATCTTTGTTATTCAAAAAAAAACTCATTTTGATAGAAAATTAAATATTATATGAACAATAAGAATGAAACAAATTTCATTTTATATTAATGGAAGTCTTCAGACAAGTATTTTTTAACTTTCCAACCTATGTTACTTCATTTGGTATTAAGATTGCTTTTCTCTTAAGTAAAAGATGAATACCCTTTGTACACATCGCTTGGACATTACATCCGCAATGTGTTGAAACTAACAGGGTAAATCTAAGCAATAATTGTGATTTATAAGCTAACCAGGTTTTTTGCAGGACAAAAGTTTATTGTCATGAAGGAGGATGTGGATGCTGTGTTGTGCACGCAACTGTATTAGATGCAAGTTCAGGTGAATACAAGGATTTTTCTGTGAATTCAGTAATTTTTCTAAAATTTTTATTTTATCAAAAAAAATAAATAGTAAACATTTTAGTGTCTTTTTCCCTTGTACAGCTGTGATGGTTACAGTTTTACAACAGTCGAAGGTCTCGGTAACAAAAGCAGTGGTTTGCATCCGATACAAAAGCGACTAGCTGATGCAAATGGAAGTCAATGTGGCTTTTGCAGTCCTGGTTTTGTGATGACCATGTACTCTAAACTAAAAAATAACACAAAACCAACTAGAGAAGAAATAGAAAACTCATTTGACGGTAACATTTGTCGGTGCACTGGCTACCGAGCTATTTTAGACGCCATGAAATCGTTTTCCCATGACGAAAATCCGATTGACATAGAAGATCTAAAATTTTTAAAATGTATTAGTAAAGAAAAAAATGATTGTAATGGCTGTGCTGGCAAAAATTTAGAGACATTTCATATCAAAAAAGACAACAAGGACTGGTACTCTCCACTTTCTATGGATGAAGTAAAGCAAATTTTTGCATCGAGCTCCAGAATTCGATTTATGAATGGCAATACTTCAATTGGAGTTTACAAGCGTCAGGGTCCATTCGATTGCTTCATTAATCTCAAAAATGTTAGCGAATTTAATCAAGTGAATATGACAGAGGACGCACTGACCATTGGCTCCAACATTTCTATGACTAGGTTGCAGGAGATTTTTCGCCAGGCTTCATCTAACAAAAACTTTTCCCACTTATCTAAAATGGCTGACAGTCTAAACCAAGTTGGAAATGTTCACATTAGAAATGTTGCTTCATGGGCCGGAAATTTAGCAATCAAAAAAGAACACAAAGATTTTCCATCTGATGTTTTGATAATTTTTGAAATTTGTGCTGCTAAACTAAATATTTACAACAAAAAAAATCACATTCAACTTAGTTTATTAGAATTTTTAGAGTCAAATGAACTTGAGAACAATCAGTATTTGATAGAATCAGTATCATTTCCTCCTTTGGATGAGAATGTTCAAATCAATTACGCAAAAGTGAGTCCAAGATCTACCAATTCACATGCATACATCAATTTTGGATATAGATTTGACTTCGAAAATGCCGACTCTAAAATGCTAAAAACAAGACCTGTGATTGTTTTCAATGGCTTAGGTGAACATTTTTTCCATGCTTGCCAGATAGAGCAATTCCTAAGCGGGAAAGATATATCAAGAAATGATATTTTCCAAAAATCTGTTGAAATTCTTATTGAAGAGCTTAATTCAAGTGGAATTAATGAAATTAGTGATCCTTTGAGTCCATCACCTGATTATATGCTAAATCTGGCTGTTTCTCTTTTCTTCAAATCAATGTTAGAGATAAATGAAGTGAGCAATGAGCTAAAAAGTACCATTGATAGTGTCATTGACATCAGAACAGTTTCTAAATCAGAACAATCATTTGAAACCAAGGCTAATTTGCATCCAATAACCAAACCAATGGCAAAAATAAACGCTTATTCTCAAACATCAGGAGAAACTAAATTTGTAGATGATTTGTCTTTGTTGTCTAATCAGACCCATGGGGCACTAATTCTCAGCACCTTGGCAAATGCCAAAATAGATAGTATTGAAATAGAAAAAGTGAAGAATTTGCCAGGTGTGATAGCAATTTATTTGGCCAAAGATATTCCCGGTGAAAATAATATTATGCCTAAGCCATTTAATGTTGAGCCTGTTTTTGCTGATAGAGAAGTTTCCTATTGCGGCCAGCCGCTAGGAGTAGTGATTGCTGAAAGCCATGAGATAGCCAAAAAGGCTTCAAGAATGGTCAAGGTAAATTATGCTGATATCAAGAAACCCGTTCTTACAATTCAGGACGCGATAAAAGAAAATAGCTTTCACCCTAAACCTATTCATGATTTGATAGTTGGAGACACTCAATCGGCTTTAGAAAAGTCAAAAAATAAAATTAGCGGAGAGCTGTCAATTGATTCATCTCAGTTCAATTTTTATTTAGAAGGCGTTATTTGTAATGTGGAGCCCACAGAAGATGGATATAAAATTGATGTAACTACCCAATGGATAGATTGTGTTCAAAGAAGTGTAGCGATGGTTTTGGGTATTCCTTCAAGTACCATCGACGTACAAGTGAAACAAATTGGTGGTGCGTTTGGTGGAAAAACAACTCGAGCTAATATTATTGCCACAGCAGCGGCCGTGGGAGCCCATTATTTGAGAAGACCAGTCAAAATACATCTTGATTTGAACGATTGTATGGTAAGTTAACATTTTACGACATTTAATTAAATCAAATCTATTAGTCTTTTCTAAAAAAGCTAAAATTTAAACGGAATTTAATTAGCTTTAACTTTTTATGATGAAAAATTTAATAGACAATTAAGTGTTTAAATAATTAAATAAAAAAATTGGAATATTATTTTAATGAACAACGATTTATTTTAGGAAATTACTGGATAAAAATTATGACTTTAATTTTCTTAAATGATAAATTACCACCTTGACAACATAAATTCCATGATAGTTGAGATTTCTTACATCTACAACGATGAGTCTGCTAAAGTGGTGTACCAGCAGCGTACCATCGTATTTTTGGAATAATTAAAAAATTAAAAATTTTATTTTTTGAAAAAAAAAACGTCGAGCGTCTAGATAAGGAAAATAGATTTGGTTTGGTAAACTTTTTATTCGAAACTTAAATCAAAAAGAATCCATCTATTTCTAAATATTGCTTTCATCTGGTTTAAAATTATTGAATTCGTGTTAGAGGATGAAGCAGACTCAAGGTTGACTATAATGGGTTCTTAATGGCTCATTTTTTGAGTTATTTTACTTTAGATTTAAGAAAATAAAAAGTTGTTTAAAATTGGTTTAATAAATTGGATAAAAATTATTTTATTTCATAAGAAATTCATCAATCATTCAACTCGATGATAAAATTTATATTTCTTAATTAAAGTTTAAAAAAGAATTATCAATTTTTTTTCTATTTTTCAATAATTAAATTCTTCCTGTTTTTTAACTTGAAATAAAAATATCTTATTTTCAATTGCTATCTTTATTTTAATCATCTGAAGATCAAAAATCTCAAGATATGACTAGTTTAAGTATTATATCAATTAAGACATATTTTAGGCAAGAAAGACCTGATTTTCAATTTTTTGATTTTTTTGTCATACTGATCCTTCAGAAATTTCAAATCATATTCAATTATATTTAGATAACTAAGTGTAGATGAAGAATCAAAATTAAAGTAAAAAAATAAAATAAAATAAAAGAAATACAAGGCTAAAAATTTGTGATTTTTTTTACCAATTTTAAAAGTTTTCCGTTTGATTTAGAAAATCATTTGAAAAATTTAGCAATGTGATATTGAAGTTGAATTTTTAATTAATTTTACAAAATTTATATAAATCAAATAGATAATATAAAAGATTAAAAACTGATGAATTGCAAATTACAATATTCATATTTTGATACTAAGTTTTTTAAATTTTTTTGGTAAAAGATTTCACGTGAGCTATAATTAAAAGATAAAATTTGTTCCTAGATTAAAAATCGAAAAGCATTTAAGATAAGCTTTTCAAATTTATATTTGTTACAGGTCTCGTTCTGCTGCGCACTCAGATGGGACTTATAACAAGGTATTGGAATAATAATATAAAAATATTATTAATTGTTTTAATTGTTTATTAAAATAATAAAATATAAATTGTGTTAGTGGAAGTGAAATCATATTTTAACTAAGAATTCGATTCCCTATTTATGTAGATAGAATTCTACAGTATTTGATGGCACACCTAATTCGTTTCCATAATTTAAATAATGTTATTTTATTAAAACCATATCATCTAGAAGATTCTAAACTATTATCAGCATCTTTTATAAAATAATAAATGGAATTTTAATTAGAAACAAAACAACAAAATAATAATTCTAGAAGAATCTAAGAAATATAGATTCGTCATTCTAAGTTTTAGATAAAAATATAGTCTACCAAAATATTGAATTTCACAAATGTAACATATTCTTTAAATAAAATTATTTTATTACCTAAAAAATATTAAAAAAGAATAAATTGAAAAAAAGGTAAAAAAACAAATGTAAGAATTTTTGAATTTTTTTAAAATGATGCCAATTTTAATCCAAAAAAAAAATTTTAAAGAAATATTCTTATCCAAATTTCTAAGAGAATTTCTAATTTTATGGTTTTAAAATTTTTTAGGGCCTTGTCGATTATGTGATCCCGGAGTCATATAATTAAGTGACTCCGCGACGATGCTGGTTTGGTGACTCAATGCAGTCACCTAATCTAAATTCACTTAATATGTGACTCCAACAAACAAAAAATTAAAGAAATATTTTTTTCAAAAATTTGTGACTAAAAAAAAATACGTGACTCCAAATAAAAATTTTTTTGTCAATTAAATCTGTATCCTCTGAAACATTTGGTTTTTCAAAGGCCTCTTTTGCACAATTATTTGCTTTAGCTTTAACTGTATTAAGGCTTAAACTATCCAAATTTTTGTTATAGATTGCTTCGTCTTCACTTGTTAGCTCATTCGTGATAACAAGTGAAGACGAAGCGTCTATTTTATTTTAGAGAATAAAATTTCAAAGATTTTACTATCACTCAACGTCCATTTTAGTTGAATTTATTCTAATTTTTTTAAGTTTAAATACTAATACTTAAAAATTATTTCTATTTTGCTTTGTAATTTTACTAAAGTTTATTCCAAAAATTTTTGTACGAAAATTTTTTCTTTAACTAGACTCAAAAATTAAGTGACTCTTTTTTTAAACTCCGGGGTCACATAATCGACAAGACCCATTTTTATCCTGAAATCTAGAATAAAGAAATTCTTAAATTTTTTCTTTATTAAAGGATATAATTGGTAAACGCCCAATTTGGTATGTTAAATACTCAGTAGGTTTTGACGATGACGGAAAACTAAATGGAATGGACTGTGATTGGTACTCGACGCCAGGCTATTCACCAAACGGCTCATTAGCCTTTTCTTTATACAACTTCTTTGACAGTGCCTACAGTTGTCCAAATTATTCGATAAGACAGCACTTGGCCAAAACCAACAAAGCAGCTAGCACTGAGGTTAGATCACCAGATGTTTTTACTTGCTATACAGTCACCGAAAATGTAATTCAGCATGTTGCAAATTATCTGGGTAAAGATCCGATTGAGGTGAGGGAAAGAAATTTTTTCAAAAAAGGTGACAAAACTGCCTGCGGACACAATCTACCTTATATAGAAATTGACAAAATTGTGCAAGAATTAAAACAGACCAGTGACTATTACAAGCGAAAGGAAGAAATCGAAAAATTTAACAAAGAAAATAAATACAAAAAAAGAGGAATCTCATTAATTCCAATGAGATATCCATTAACCTACAACCTTGGCTATTATAATGCACTAGTGGCAATTAGGCACCACGATGGTTCAGTATCGGTCAGCCACGGTGGCATTGAAATGGGTCAAGGTATTCACACAAAGGTTGCGCAATGTATAGCTTACGAGTTTGGAATACCAATTGAGATGATAAGTGTCAAAAATACAAATAACTTGGTAAATCCCAATGTTCTCTGGACTGGTGGAAGTGTTACATCCGAACTTTGCTGCAAAGTATTTATGAAAATAATAAATAATTTTAATTTCTATAAATGTTCATTTATTTTTAGAGTGTAATCGGTGCTTGTAATATTTTAAAAGAACGACTTGAGCCAATAAGGCAACAAATGCCGGCCGGCTATACCTGGGCAGAATTAATTGAAAAAGCTTTTTCCCAGAATACGGACTTATCAGCTATGTATTTACAAAGAGCGGGACAGTTCGAAGACATAATGACATATGACATTGATGCTGCGGCATGCACTGAGGCTCTAATAGATACTTTGACCGGCGAAACACAAATTTTAAGAACTGACATTTTATACGATTGTGGTCAAACGTACAATTTAAAAGAAAAATTCAAAATTGATTTAGAATTAATTGCATTTATTTTTTAAGAATGAATGGTCTAATCGATGTTGGACAAGCTGAAGGCGGATTTATGATGGGCTTAGGTTATATGATGCTGGAAACAGCCATTTTTGATCCAGAAACAGGAAAATGTGTTAATAATGGAACTTGGGAGTACAAGCCGCCAATGGCTAAAGATGTGCCTATGGATTTTAGAATTAAGTTTGTCGAGAATAAACCAAATCCATTAGGTGTTCTTGGAAGTAAGGCAACTGGTGAGCCCCCTCTTATTTTAAGCAACTCGGTATTGTTTGCAATTCGCGCGGCTATTGAAGCTTCGCGCAAAGAAAAAGGCGTAAATGGACATTTTAAATTAGACTTACCGGCAACCATAGATAGAGTTCAACAAGCTTGTTTGATAAATCCTAAAGAATTTAGTTTAAATTAATTTTAAAAATTGAAGACAAAATTTTACTTGACTTTTTTTAGTTTTTATTTTAGGTGAATTAAACAATTAATTAAATTATTGATAGGAAAATATACAATAAAGTTTTTTCACTTTTTTTTTATTTTTTAAACTGCTAAAAATCACCTTAATCTTAATTGTGATCTAAAATATTCAACTCAAAAAAATTAATTTTTAACAAAATGGAATAATATTTAAATTTTTCAGACCGATTACAGATGGCGAGGATATTTGCGAAACACCAACAAAATATATTCATCAAATTCTTCTTTTACTAATTCTAAATATTTTGTACATTTTTTAGACATAAAAAAATAATTTTAGAAATTTTTTTTGCTTTTCATTAGAATAAAAGACAATCCTTGTTTAAAAAATTTAGATTCTAAAAAAATTCTAATTTTAAAAAAATTGATAACAATTCAAAAGTTTAAAACACAAAATTCAGAATGAATAAAAGAGAGGATATATCCTATTTTGAATGTCACGGAAGTCATTACCAATGTGGACATGCAATTGTTTGTGTTTTTTAATATTAAATTATCATTGAATATTTAACATTTTCGAAGGGAAAAAAGTTTGAAACAAATATTAGAGAGTATTTAAAAAATTTCACTGAATTTGAAAATTATCTTTTGCCAAGCTTAGAAACTGAGGACGGAAAATCTGTAATTACCAAAAATTAATTCTTTCTAAAAACCTGAAAGTCATTTAAGATGATAGAAACTTTTGTCTCAATTACCAACAACAAATTTCCTTGGTATATTGACGAGATGAAGGGACTTGCTGATGGATGTAGCCTTCCTTTTGAATATGTAGCTTTAAGAAATTAAAAATTAAATTTTTTTTTTAAATATTGCAAAGATCTTAGTTCTTAATTTTCGGGTAGAAATGCTGTGCATAACCAAGAACAAAAATGATGTTTTGGTGGTTGATGAATCAGAATTCGAGGAAATAATGGAATGTTCTGATTTTTGCTTGAATAACCAAGATTATGTAATCCTAAATTTATTTCTGTAAATTTTATATTAAAATATCTAGAAATTAATCCTGCATAACGAAGATACTTCTAAAGCAGTTTATAGAAGTGGTTATATTGTTTCGTGTGAAATAAATCCTGATATCGCGGATTATCCAAAAGAAAAATTCACTTGTTTTTGCTATCCTGGTCAATTACCGGGCAATGCATTCGCTTTTAACTCTAGTGGGTTCACATTTTCTGTTGATGCTCTTGTTCCACATCAGATTGCACTGAAAAGATTTCGTATTTTTATTTTAAGTGAAATTTAAAAATAAAAAAATTATTTCTAGCTCGACAAATTGTGAGTAGAGCAATGCTTTCAGCCAAAAACTTGAAAGATTTAGAGGACATTTTACTAAATACACCAATAGCATATGGCTTTTGGTAAATCTAAATATATTAATTTAATTATTAAATCCGTAAAATAAAGTTGAATCAAATTATATTTTTAAGTGTGAATCTGGGATATTATGGTGACAAAAGGGATGACTTAAAAACCGAATGGAATAGCGAATATCCTGAAGAGAAACAAAGTTTAATTGAAAATATCCAGCCAGTTATGTGGAACTATGAACTTGGACCGAATCTAGAGTCAAATAAAACAACTCAAGTATCAAAGCATTGCATCGTTTCTCCTCATGAAGCTTCCAAAATTTCATCGTATTATTCAGTTGGCTATAGTTATCACTTTAATCAGTGGGAAAATTGTTTAATTTTTGTAGAGTAAGGATAAAAACAAATAAGAGATTGAAAATTTTTATTTTGAAAGTTTTTTTTTTTAATTTTCTGAACTTTTGCACAAAAATAGTAAAAAATGTAAAAATATGAAAATGTAAAATTATAAAATTATTTACATCTTGTCAACAGTTTTTTTTATTTCATTTTCTAGAACTAATTTTTTTTTTCAAATAACAGTTAAGATCAAAAAAATTAAAATGAAAATCAATTAAAAAAGTTAAGACGTATTTACTAAGTATTGTTTTGTGTTGTTAAGCATTTAAAAAAAAAAAAATTTGACAGATTTAGTTTTATGAGTTTTTTGTTTAGTTTCATTTTTTATTTGTTTTTAATCCTGAACTATTTTTGTACAAATAAATTACATTTTTTGCTCAAGTTATGAGAGATTACCATTAAAACAATGTGTTGTTCATAGTTCTAGACACAGGAAAATGAGAGCTGATCAAATGAAACCACCTGAAACTTTGGAGGATTTGCTTTGTTTTGCTTTTGACGATAAGGATGAAAAATACCCAATATATCGCAGTAAAGAGAACTACTCTGTTCAGTGTGTAGCTACAGGTATATTTTTGTTATCAATTAAAACACAATCGGAATAAATTTTTCCTAATTTTAAGCTCTATTTGATCTAAATTTAAAAAGAGTTTGTATTTATGATGGAAGAGTTTCAAAAGAAAGACCAATAATTATATTGCCATTTTGACCGTGATAAATAATAAATTTTTTTTGACTTATTTAATAAATAAGTGAAAGTTTTTTCTTCAATTGATTGCAATAGCTGATCATTCATCAATTTAGAATGTAATATAGATCGCTTAACCAGGTCTATCATTTTTCAATATTTTACATTTAGACTCTGTCTGTAGGTTTAACTTAATTGTCCAATTTAAATCTGAAAAATTAAAAAGAATCCGGAAACAAAGTTAGTTTTTGTATTTTTTTCTTGGTAATTCATTGAAAATTAATTCAAAATATATAGACATTAAAAATTCTCTTTAGTTGAAATTCTTATTTTTTCCATTCTTTCCTCTTCTCTTAGC
This sequence comes from Brachionus manjavacas, assembly GCA_019054805.1. Classification (NCBI taxonomy): domain Eukaryota; kingdom Metazoa; phylum Rotifera; class Eurotatoria; order Ploima; family Brachionidae; genus Brachionus; species Brachionus manjavacas. The sequence goes on along the minus strand of JAHQIY010000003.1, from coordinate 4,738,050 downwards.
CTTGGCCAACTTTATTACTACAAGCTCTTGATTTGTTTTGGCTCCGCGATAATTTAAATAATAGGCATTTTTTTTTATAATAAAGAATAGAAAATTTAAAAAAAAGATGATAAAATTTATATATGTCACCAGTTTTATTGAATCTCTCTTCTTTTTTGTTGTCGACCCTGTCACTTTTTTAATTTAAAAGAAACAAGACATTCTAGAAAATAAGATCAATAAATACTAAGATGAATTAAAATAAAGATATCAGTGAAAAAACCTTTTTAATGGTCTCTTCTTTATAGGTAATTGCTGACCTAAACCTAAAAACTCTTGGCAAAAAAATAAAAATCAAAAAAGAATTAAATTACTTATTGGTATTAAATTTTATTTAAAATCAACTTATTTAGAAAAAAAAATTGAGCATGAACATTAACTTCAATTTGCCTTTTATAAAAGTGTTGTGGAAAAGCTTAATTGCTTCAGTTAAATTTGATGGTTATTAGCTTTCTTTTGGCCCACGAGAATATGAATTAAGCATAATACTTCACCAAGATAATGACTCTAAACATATATCCGATACCTGTACTCCCTTTTTAAATTCAAACAATATCAATGGGGTATTTGCTTTGTTATTTATAATTAAAGAAATTAAAATAACTTTGAGGTGAAGTCATTACCAAAATAACCAGATTTTTTAAAAATTTTTGGAAGATAAATTATTTAAAATAAAAACCTTTTTTACTCAAAATTATTTTTTACTAAATGTTACAAAAAATATCCAATTTTTTCTAATATTTAATTTTTTTAAGAAAAATAATTAAAATATTTGAATTTTTCAATAAAAAGTATTTTTTTCAAGAAATTTTGGCGTTTTTAATTTTACTTAAACATACCCAAGTTTATGTAATATTACGATAATTTAGGGAAATTCTTTTGGGATTTACGGAATTTTATATTAATTAGCGTAAATCACGAGTGTATTATTTTCTTAATTATATTATCTAAATCAAAAATCAAAGCTATTTAACATGTAATTTAAAGACAAAATACTTTACAATATTATTTAAATTTTAAAATCTAACAAAAAGTTAATTTAAAAACAAAATTTTAGTCTATTTCAATAAAAAAATTATCTTAAAAAGAAATGCTAAATCATTTAAAAAATATAAATCGAAGATCTCTTCTAATAACTAAAAATTCGTCTTATCAAATAGACAGATATAAGAATGACTATTCGAAGACCCTCAATCTTCCGAATAGCGGTAAATTTGAGCTTTCAATGAAAAGAATATGTGAACATGAAGACCAAATAAAAAAGGTTCAAATTGTTTAAGAAAAGTAGAAAAAAATTAACTTTTGATCCAACAGATAGCAAAGTTTGATTCTTTATACGAATGGCAAACAAAAAACAGGCCAAATCGTCCTCTCTTTACACTGCACGATGGGCCACCTTACGCTAATGGAGACATTCACATTGGCCACATGGTCAACAAGGTAATTGTCAACAAGTGTTTGAAAATTTTTTTTAATTCCTTACAAAAGGTTCTAAAAGACATTTATTTACGCTTCAAATTATTATCAGGCTATCAAGTAAATTATGTTCCTGGATGGGACTGTCATGGCTTGCCTATAGAGCTAAATGCTATTAAAAATTACAAAAAAAAATCAAAAAAAATTCAAAAAGTCAACATTTCACTGAACAATGCGGATCCTTTGGAAATAAGAAATTTTGCCAAAAACTATGCTCAGTCTTGTATTAATATTCAAATGGAATCTTTTAAACAAATGAATCTCTTGGCAGATTGGTCAAAAATTTACCGCACAATGGATCCAAATTTTATGTGCAAAGAACTCGATCTGTTTTTTTCTCTTTACGAAAATAAACTTATTTATCGTGATTATATGCCAGTTTATTGGTCTATTTCATCACAAACAGCCCTGGCCGAATTCGAGCTCGAGTACAATCCGGAGCATAGAAGCAATGCTTTGTATGTTGCCTACGAACTTGTGGAATACTCATCTGAAATTAAAAAATTTCTGAGTAAATTTTTTTTTAATTTTATACTAATGTTCCTCAAACTTATTTATCGAATCTTGTCTGTCAGCATCTTTTGAATTTTTTAAAAGCTATTCGAATGCTATTTCCGCATAATTAATTGCTAAATTGATTTAACTTATGTCTCTGGACTACGTTTAGATCTCTAACATCATAAAGTTGTTCAGCCTTTCCTGGGTAATAATTGAGGTATTAACAATCACCTCTATGCAGTCTACCTTTGTCAGATCGAAGTATTAGAAGATTTTTAGAAAAAATAACATGATGGGACAATTAATATCATTTGTTTTATTTATTTTTATTAAGACAAATCGAATTTTCATTCATTAAGAAGAATTAAAAATATTGATTTTAGTATATTTTTTCAATCCAGGCTTGAATATCAAGACTTTTTTAAATTGATTTTTTTATTATAAATAAATTTTACAAGAATTTTTTTTAATTCTGCTTAATTGTCGAAAAACTAAATCAAAATAAAAAAAAAGAATGTCGAAAATTTCGACAGTTCTTATTGACCAAATTTAAGGTTTTGTGAAATTCAGTACAAAATGAAAAAACAGAACAGAAAAAATGTAAAAAAATCGAATAACTTTTTTTCTAAAGGTTTAAACTTAGTTCTGTAAATGCAACATAGTGAAACTTTCAAAGTTGCATTAAAAATTAAAGCCTTCTAAATTTTCAGAGTTATGCAGAAATTAAATTTCAATATAATCGAGCGTGGTGCATTTTGCAGAGATTCTACACACCATTAGCAGACTTTTACAGTTGATGCAACTTTGAATGTTGCACCATGCTGCATTTACAGAATTTATTTAAAACTTTTAGATAAAAAGTTATTAAATTTTTTAATACTTTGTTCTGTTCTTTTGTACTGAACTTCACAAAACCCAAATTTAATCAAATTTTGTAGATATATTTAATAGGCACTAAATTTCTACTTCACCAAATTAAATACTTGACCAAAATAAATCACCAAAAAAATAATAAAAAATGAACCAAATTTTTTAATTATTTTGAACCAAAAAAATAATTTTTATCACCAATAATAATACAAATCAAACCAAAAATAATAACTGAACTATCAAGGCTTTTTTTTACTTAGCAGGTCCTCCAGGTTCTAATATATAAATTTTGGGTGATAATTCTCGAGCAATGTCCCCTAACTGTGCCAGCTGGACCTTCTGAACTCCTCCTTTTTGTTGATCTGATGTGCCAATGCACTTTTTCTTTTCTTAGAAGGATTTAGAGTATTGTATATTCTATATACTCACAATTTTTATCAATATAATGCCATTGTGAAAAAGAATATATTATCTTGATAAAAATTAGAGGACCTATGTGATTTATAAGTAATGGTGTTCTAGGTGGTCTTTTTGTTTTAGTTAACCATGGAACAACTAGATTCTTTAATTTTCATAACTGATAAGGTCTATCAAATAATTCTACAAAATTTGATTAAATTTGGTCAATAAGAACATATTTTTTTTCTTTCGAATTTTTCTTTTTTGAACACCCGTTAGTTATTTAATTTTTTGCTTGGAAAATAAAACAAAATTTGGTAAAATCATTTCTAAATCTTACGAATATTTGATAGTAAATTATGAAAATAAACTGATTCAAATTTAGTGTTGGGCGCCGGCCAACTTGCGGTCCAAATCTGGCTGCCACCTGTCCGGCCATTAAAATACGGCCGGCTATAAAAGCGGCCATGGACCGCCATTTGGACCGGTCGTTTTTTGGACCGGACGCGGCCAAATTTTTATTTAAGAAAAAAAAGCTCTTATTTTTTTTTGGAAATTATTCTGGCCGTATTTTGGACCGGCAATTTTGGCCGCCGGCTGGTCCAAAAAACGACCGGTCCAAATGGCGGTCCATGGCCGCTTTTATGGCCGGCCGTATTTTAATGGCCGGACAGGTGGCCGCCAAAAATGAATATTTTTAATAATTGTATTTGATCATTTTTTAGGGTCAAATCAAAAATTATATGCACCTATATGGACCACTACACCATGGAGTTTACCATGTAATAGAGCAATAGCATTCAATCCGTCGATGAAATATGGTCTTGTCACTTTGAACACCACCCAAGTTTATATAATCCAGGCTGATTTGATTAATCATGTGATTGAAAAAGTACCATTTTTCCAAAATTCACATGTGATGGACGCTCAATTCGAAGGCAGGCTCTTCTCTGAATCGCTTTATACGAGTCCATTTTCAGATTCTTCTTCAGCTTTGTTCCCTTTGCTTCCTAGTGATCATGTGGGCTCAAAACAAGGCACCGGTTTGGTCCATATCGCGCCTGCTTTGGGCCAAGATGATTTCAAACTAGCATTAAAACACAATTTAGCCACAAATTGTGTTATTGATGAGGTAGGCCGTTACACTAGCGATGATGCAATTCTTAACCGATTTGGTCTCAATGGCAAACTAGCTCTGGACACAGACACCTTTGAGCGTATAAAAGAAATCCTCGGTGAGTCAATTTTAGGCCAACATGACCATATACACTCGTATCCATACGATTGGCGAACTAAAAAACCCTGCATCATTCGCTCATCGATGCAATGGTTTATAGACACGAACAGTTTAAAAGAAAAAGCTTTAGAAAGCTTAAAGGACGTCAAAATCAGACCAAATAATGTTTCTAATTCTATGATAGCTACTCTGTCATCACGGCCCTATTGGTGTATATCGAGACAACGATCATGGGGTCTACCGATTCCGTGTCTGTACGATATCGATGATAAGGACCAAAAACACCCGATTGTAGACAAAAATTTAATCAAAAAAGTCAAAGACTTAATTGTGCAAGAAGGTAACATTGATTTTTGGTGGTCAAAAAAACATGACAAAATTTTATTTGAATCAATTCAGACAAACTTGTCCAAATCAAGAGACATTTTTGATATTTGGTTTGACAGTGGAAGTTCATTTAACTCGATTTTGGGTGACCAAAAAACAGCTGATTTGTACTGTGAGGGCATTGACCAATTTTCTGGCTGGTTTCAGGCATCAATTTTGCTCAGCGTGGCTCTGAACAAGACCACTCCATACAAAAGCCTGCTGGTTCATGGATTTGTGGTCGATGAACAAAATAGAAAAATGTCCAAGTCTGTCGGAAATGTTGTGGAGCCTCTGCAAGCAGTTAGAGGTATTGCGAATAAATTGCCTCAAGCTGGCCTTGATGCACTCAGATTTTGGATCGCTCATGAACACCACAAGCCTCAGATTCAAATTGGAGCACAAATAATGGAAAAATTTATTAAGAGAACATTCGAAATGAGATCTGTTCTAAGATTTTTAGTCGGCAATTTGTACGACTTCAAATCAACCGATTTGTTAGCCTATGACAGCATGTGGCCCATAGACAAATACATCCTTGCCAAATTGGGTAGCTTAAGCGATCTTGTCTACCAGAATTATGAAGACATGAATCTTAGCAAATCTATAAATTTAGTAGAGAATTTTTTGTTGAGTCAAATTAGCAGCTTTTACATCAAATCAACAAAAGATAGATTGTATTGTGCGAAAGGTGATTCCTTGGAACGACGCAGTGCTCAAACTGCTATTTATTACTTGTTGACTAAATTGTTGGTAATGATTGGACCCGTTATGCCACACTTGGCCGAGGAGGCTTTTCACTATTCGGTTTTAAACCGTAATGATCAAGAGTCTTCTCTATTCCGTAGTGATTTTGGGTTTGAATGTGACAACGCGTGGCAAAATGAACAAATTCTGGAGCTTTTTGATCTGATTGAATTTTTAAGAAGCCGTTTTCATGAACAAACTCAATCGGATAATTCAGCCATGTATGAAATTTTTTTAGATTGTGATCCTTCAAGCTTTAAGAGACTAGATTACATTAGGAAAAATATTGGATCTTATAATTGGCTTACGGAATGCTTCGGAAGTTCTGACGTCAATGTTAATCTTGAAAAAGAAGCTTCTATTGAAAATTCAATAAATCTGAAAGTTAAAAAAGTGAAAAAAATTGCATGCTCCAGATGCAGGAGATTTATCTGTGATCAAAATGAACAACTATGCACCAGATGTAAACAAGTTCTAAACATTTAGAATGTGAATTAAAATTAATAATCTTTTTAATTTTGCTATTATTTTGGCCACAAAAATAAAGTATTAATTAAATAATAGCAATTTATTTTTTTTCATTTACGGATAATTGTTTAGATGACATGTTTGTGCAATTTTTTCAGAAAAAATTTTAACGATTTTAATAAAATTGTATTTAGACATCATTTCAATTTTTAGCTTAGTAAGAGTTCGACTAGTTTAATTTTTGGAATAAATCAAAATATGCATTTTATTTATTTACATACAAAAAATAGAATCAAATTTTTGTTCCTAAATTTAATGCCATTTTTTTTGTTTTTTTATAAAGACGCCTTCTTGTCATCTGTTCTGTTTTTCCGGACTTATGATGTAAATAATCATATTTTGAAAATCAGTTAAAATAACCATAAACAACAAGCGAATTAAGCTGATTATAAAAGCAGGATTTTTTAACATTTTTAATTGAATTTTGGAGATTTCATTTATATTTATAGTCAATTTTAAGCTTCGAATTATTTCTTTTTATAATTATTAATTTTAATACTATTAAATTAAATTTTAATACTACTTTAAGATAAAGTTTTTTGGGATCAATTTTATAAGGTATCAAATTAATTTTTTTCATCACAAAGTAATAGAATAAAAATAAAAGCTCATTTTATTTTACTTTTTCTATTTTATTTTGATTTTGCTGTACCTCACAAGTTTCAAAGTGGAGTTTCCAGAGGTCACTCTTTTAGATTAATAAGAGAAAATGCAAAAAATTGTTCTCAATGATTCAAATTCTTTACTAACCACTTAGTCATAATTAGAACAAACTACCTGAGGATATAACAGATTCAACAACTTAGAACTGTTTTAAATAAAAAATTGATAAAATCATCGGCAAAATGTGAAAAATTTTACAGTTTTACATTTTCATATTTTTAGATTTTTTGTGCAATATTTCAAATAATTTTATTTTTCATTTGGTTTAGTTTTTTTTGTGTTTGAATTACAAAATGTATCCAATGTTGAAATAACATTGAAAAAGTGCGATGTTTCAAATTATTTTTTCAGTTTAAAATAAAAAAATAATTTTAAGTTAATATTACAAACATGAAAAATTTTGTTTATTTTTTATAAATTGTGACTTTGGGTTTGTGATATGATGATCCCTAAAGATAATATTTGTAGTTTAAAAAACTATCTACGCTCTGTTTTCCATTAAGTATTTTTTAAAATGCACCAAACGAACGTTAATTATCACTAAAGTCAAAATTTATAAAAAAAAAAAAAAAAGTTTTCAAGGGCTAGTTACTTGTTATCAGATTTTACTTCACCTATTTTGAGTTTTTTCATCTATTTAGGAAAAAGCTAAATATAATATTAAAAAATAAGATAGGAAAAAAAAACAATTAGATAAAAAAAAATTAAAGTTGAGCGGAATAGGTATTATTTTGCGATTTTTAGATGAATCTATGTTAACACCAGGTCAACCAGATTCAAGAAAATGCTATTTCTAAAGTTCCTTTAAATTTACAAAAAAAACAAAAAATTATCAACTTCGATTGTTCATTTTTTAAATAGTTTTATTCAATTTGTTCACCTATTTCTATATTGGTTCACCTTTACGTGAACAAAAAAATTAGGTGAACTAATAGTTCAGAAAACCTGAGAACAAGATTTTTTCGCATAATAGGTAAACTATAGTTCACCTAGTCGACTAGACCAAGTTTTTCAACGATTGAATAAAAATTTTCATCTTAATGAATTTTTTTTTTTTTTCTTGTCTAATTTAAGTTTATTTTTAATTTTTTTTATATATTATTATTCTGAAGTAGCATTAGCTCGGTATAAATAAACAGATAAATAAAAAAATTATTTAAAAGTTAAAAAAATAATTTTCAATATATTTTTTAAAATTTCCAAACAAAAATTAAACTCATTCTATTTGATTATCGAGTTTAATTTCAAATATGAAAATGCTTGCAATATTAACTTAAAAATATTTTTTTATTTTAAACTGAAAAAATAATTTGAAACATCGCACTTTTTCAATGTTATTTCAACCTTGGATACATTTTGTAATTCAAACACAAAAATTTAAACTATTTCGATTTCCAAATAATTGGAATAGTTTTTTTTTAATTTTCTGAAATATAGAAATCATAAAATTTAAAGCTTAAAACTTATTATTTTTCATCATTTTTTAATAATCAAAATAAAAAGTTTGAATATCTTTTTAATATTTTGGATTTATTTTTTCCATGAAAATTTAATTATGAAAATTATGTATTTTGATTATTAAAAGGTTATTAATAAATGAATAGTATTCAAAAAAATTTTTAAAAATTTTAGTAAATGAAAAGATTAAAAGTTTTATTGATAAGTCAAAAAATATATGATTTTTACTTAGGAAAATACCAAATAGATTTATGGTAAAAAATGTATTTATTTTATTTAGTTTTTAAGCATATTGTGTGCGACTAGCAAATTTAACGCCATATAGGCGTTGCTTCAACTTACTATTACTACTACTACTATTTTCAGAAATAAATAATTTATTTATATTTTTAAATGAAAATGTAAACAAGAGGTAAAAATAAGAAAAGAATTTCAAATTATTATTTATTCTTTTCGTTTTAAGGCTTATTTTAGTCAATTCATCATAATTTTTCAATAATCGCCAATTTTAATTAATTAAACGTCATAAAAATTAATTATAAACTTGACTTGAGGTTAACTTATAAAAATCCTGTGAAAAATAAATGCTTGAAAAAATGTACTCTTTAATACGACCCATTCAAAAAAAATTTAATTTAAATGCAAAAGAAAGAAAAGATAATTTTATTTTTTCGTTCCTGCTAACAAAATAATGATTGTAATGGTAATAACAAATTTTGTTTTTATTTTTACTTAGTAACATTAATGGTGAAAAAGTTATAAATCCTTTTTTTAAACACCTTTCTGAAAATGAGATTCAGGGCTAATCAACTTGCCCATGCCTCAAGAAACTGATTAATAATTTATTTATTAAATTCATTATAAACAGACTTGTTTAAAGATCACAGGTCTCAAGTCAAGTCAATGTCCAGCCTTTATTTTTATTTTTTAAATAAGTTCAGACTTTTAAACAACTCTGATTATACAATAGAAAATATAAAAAAAAATATGATCAATGTTTTGTTTTTTAATTACATAGTTGTTTGAAAAAATCTTGCATTTTATTGCAGCAAAGTCTTTAAAAGTTGAATTTATGTTATTGAAAATCGAAAATTTGAATTTTGAAAAAGATCGAAAATCCTTTTGATAAATCCCCTTATTTTAAAACCTTTCTGTAAAAGAGTTGTGTAATCATTCTACTTTCTTTAACTATTTGTGGACGACCTGTTTAGTTAGAAGAGTGAATGTCTTTCTCTGCGTTCAATCAATTGACTTGTGTATTCTCGACTTCATTCGATTCTGTATTGTGAACAAAATAGCCCTTGAATATCTATTTAAATAGTTACTGGCTTTATACATTTTTCCACTCTTGTCATTTCCCAGTCAATGAAAAATAAATTTTTTTTAGAAAATCTGCAAAAGTTCTCCATTTTTTTTAAAGGATTTGCTTCCATGTTTAAAATCCTTTTAAATTTTACATGTTAGCTGTTCCAATTTCTTACAACATCATCAATAGAAGACTCGAGAAGTTTTTAGAGCTTTTTTTCCTAAATTAAACATCAAATAAAAACCTAACGAAATCTATCCAATATTTTTTCTTCCATAATTTAATGTCAAAAAATTAATGCTAAATTTGAGATAAAGTTAATTTTAATAATAATTAAGTAGCATTGAATTAATTAATTTTAAATTCATAATAGCACAGGATTGTACAAAGGATAAAAATGAATAATAAAAACTCGTTGTTTTCATTTTTAGTAAATAAAAAATTTAAACATCTCTTGATGGTTAAAAAAATTTTGACTCTAGCTTTTTCATTTCTTTTTTTTACTTATTTTTTCCTAAGATTCAGTGTAATTAATAAAATATTTAAAACGAGCTATTAATAAAATAACATATTAAAAGGTTAAAATAACCAAAAAAAAATTATTTGTTTTCATTTAATGTTATAACGAAGATTTTTAGACTTCTCGGGTATTAGCGGCCGAAAAAAAATAAATAAAACAAAACAAAACTTTTTTGCCACAAAATTAATAATTTTATTATTTTTAATTTGTTGTTTTTAGGAATAAAAAAAATACTTTTAGTGCAGATGAAGCCTTTTATTTTTAAAATTGAAAAATCAAATCTGGATAACCCAGTTTTACTTTTATTTGACCAAGAGAAATTGTTTAACAATTAAAAAAAAACATTTACATTTATTTTATTTTTTTCGACAATCAATTCAAAAGCTTCTTTTATGGACAACTAGAAAAGTAGATAGCATTCCTTTTGAGTAATTAAAAGAAAATTTTCATATAAGAATTAAATAAGGCTAAAATTAAAAATTTAGGTTCTAGATCTCAGATTTAAATTCAATAAAAGCATATTTTAATGGCAAAAGTTTATTTTTGTTCGCATAAAAATTATTAAATAATCTTGTTTTAAATCCTTTATTGAGCCCTAAAAAGAAAGTAGAAAATTTTCTTTCACAATTAACTAGATTAGTTAAAGAAAAAAGATTAGAAACAATACTTGTAGCGAAAAGTTAAACCAAGTTTTAAAAGCAATTAAAGAGTTTAAATTTCATTATTTTTTAATAAATAAATGTCAACTCGAAATAAATGATTTCATTAAGCTTTTTTTTGCTATACACAATTTTAGCTAAAATTTTCAAGCAATTTTTCCTGAATCATAATTGAAAATTAATTCATAGCTTATCATTAAACAAAAGAATTTGTTTTTTATGAACTTTTTCCTTTTTATTTAAATAATTGATTAAAAAAATTATTTAAAAACAAATTATATTTATGTACAAATTTCAATTATTATTTTCGAATTATTTTTAATATCTTTTCTTTTAAAAACCAATCTGAATTTAAATGCAATTGGCGTTGAACTTAAATTAAAAAAATTTATTATAAATTATCAATAAAAAAACATATTTTTTTTAGGGTTGTTAAAAATTTAAAATTTATGAAAAAATAAAACTAGTTACTTTAGGTAAGTTAATTATGCGATTAGACTTTTCTGAAATTCTAATGATATTGAAATTTAGCTACCAGGATCAATAAAAAATTACATTTTTTGTGAGTTTTACGAATCGAAAAATAATGAATAAAATTCATAATTTAAAACGAAATTATGACGTCACTATACAAAAAACAATAATATAATCTATTTATATATTTTTTTTAATTTCGGCTCACAAAAACTTGGGCATTCTACATCTTGACTGTATTCAAAACTTAGTGTCTCATTCAATTAAATTGGTAGAAATTTTTATCTTATTTTAGAAAGGAAAAATTTTAATAACGCATAACAAACTAAAATTAGACTTTTTAAGTTTTGATTGAATTTTTTATATTTTTTGTTTTAAATTATAAATTTATTGTGAAAGAGAACAAAACGAACAGGCATTTGAATAATTTGTCTAGAAGACATTTTTAGTGATATTAAATATCCTATAATTCAAATAGTTCAAAATTAAAAAATCAAAGAAAAGTTAAGATTTTTTCAAACAAAAAAAGGTCTCTAGATTTTAAAACTTTAGGAAGCCTTCATAAATTTTAAGTTCGATCTATTCTTAATTATCATTTCCTTGTTCACTCATTCCCACAAGCTAATATCAAGTCATTTAAAACTCCGCAGTTAGCCCTATTTTAAAACTACAATATCATACTTCCTTCAACACCAAAAATCAAGAGGCCTTCAAGTAGCTTACACCTAAAACAAGAGACAGAACTGAGTCATTCTATTTCATTAGTTGTTATACTGATCGATGAATATGATTCAAGTTTTGGGAAAATCTTACTCAATTTTAAAATTGCTTTATATTATCTTTTTTATTTATGAATTATACATTAGAATGCTTAACCGTAGTAAACTACTATTACTACTGCTAATCCATTTTTTTCTAAATGAAGTTGTATCTAGATTGAGCCCTCTATGGAATCCAATTTTTAATGAAGTTCACTAAAAACGGTATATTCTAAGTGAGGTCTAGTAAGGTTTATTTATCATGATGAAAGAACAGGTGGTAGCCAAACATATTCAAATGATACTCGATGTAGAAAAAAAAGGATCATTTCCAATTTTTGATCAAAATATGATCATATTTCTAAGCTAGAAAAGAAGTGTATAAATTTTTTTAACAAATAGCTTGGGGTCCGAAGGTGGATTGAATGAATTTTATAAAGATATCAATGATTGTGATAAAATCAATGCACTTAATGATGTCGCTACAATCGCTAAAAGTCAAAGTAAAAAAAGGGATGCTATTTCTTCTGATGCTAACTCGGAGATTAATTTTGAGTGTTTAGTTACAGATCTAAAAAAAATAAATTCCAAAATTTGTAATTTAGGATCAAATAATTTCAAATAAGCTGATCAATTTAAAAAATTTGTCCCATCGATACTCCAGTTGTTTCATTAACCATTCAAGATGCTGCACATAAAGCTTTGAGCAAACATTTGGATTGAGCTCCATGTCCCATATGAAATCAATTAATGAAAAATGAGTTAAATATTAAATTGCACGTGGCTAAAAAAAATTAGCTATTATATTATATATTTTTTTTTTAATTCCAAAGAGATATTTAATGATCACAAATAAATATAATAGATCATCAAGAATTTTTTTTAGTGCACGAAATTTTCCTTTGAATTAATTTTGATCACAAATTATGTGATCATTAAAAATTCGATGTTTTCCAACCGGACATGATTTTACTGATCACAGATTAACACTAGAAGCACCAAAATTTTTAACTACTAGAATCACCAAAACGAGTCAGAATGGCTTGTTTTAATAGAATCTAATGGATAAAAATGGATAATAATTTATTATTTGGATAAATCTATTCAAAACTTAATTTTAATTGAGTAAAAATAAAAATTTGGCTAAAAAAAAGTTTCTTGAAAACATTTTATCTTCTACTGAATTCATTCCTTTTTGAACAAATTTTTCGTCTTTCATGGAAAATACGCAAACTTTAATTTTTGCATTTTTTAAATTTGCTTATCTTCGTTCAAGTATTAGGATTTAAGTCAGTTTTTAAAGATTTGTATACTTTTTATAAATATTTTATGACTCATCCATTGATTTTGTAGATAAATTCAAAATTTTAATTAAAAAACGAGTCAAAATGACTCTTTTTGGTGCTTCTAGTAGTATATACTTGATTTTGTACAAAGGAAATATTTTTTTTATTTGAATTTAGTTAATTTAGAAAGTAATTCTTATTTTTATGCTGAAAAAAAAAATTGTGCTCAAATAGCAAAAATTGACTTAGATTTTAGCGGCCAAAAATCGAAAAAGAGTAATTTTGACTCGTTGCTGCTTCTTGTGTTAAGTAAACATTTGATCACAAATTGAACATTACCCAAAAAAAAACAGAAAATTACATTTTAATTAGGAGTAGTAATAGTAGTTCTTGCTGCAACACCTATCATGTAGAGTGTCTGAGCCCATCACTGCCAATTGGCCGTGTAAAGCTATAGCAGCCGATCACATTGAACTTAAAAAAAGCCATTTTAAAATTAGCGGTTGACTTAGATTTCATCACATTTTCTGGCTACTTATTCCAATGCGGAACTACTCTGTTCAAGAAAAATACATTTCTGGCGCTTACTCTCTGGACTCTGATGCTATTTCCTCTTAATGCCCGGGCTGGACCCTTGTTTTCTGATCTATTCACTAGATTCTTTACCAAGCCTACCTTTTCTATTCCATTCCCTAATTTGTACCTTTCAATCAAGTCCCCTCTCACTCTTCTTTCACTTAGCTTTGTCAGTCCTAATTTCGTCAGCCTCATTTCATACGACATGTTTCTTACAGACAAAGGTATTTTTGCTGCCCTCTCTTGCACCTTTTCCAAAGCATTCACATCCCTTTTCATACTTGGATTTCAAACCTGCACTGCGTAATCTAGGTGGGGTCTCACCATGGATTAATACAATCTTACCCACAGTCTTTCCTCTCTTCTTGTAAACGTTCGCTTTAACAAACCAAATACCCTACTTACTTTCACACTATTTACTTTGGAATTTATTAGTAATAAAATTTAATAATGGGGAGACGCACATCTCTTTTTCCAGTACCTTTTTGAGCAAAGACTTTAATCTTACACAGAGGCTACTGCATCTTATTGATTATCTAGATAGTATTTTAAATTAAGAACAGAGCAATTTTTTACAAGTCTTTTATTTTTGTTAAAGATATTCAGATTTAGAATTTTAATAACTAGATCTAAAATATCGCCAAGTGTTTATATTTAATGAAATGACTAGGCAAGAAAAATGGAAAAAAAAAATTTAGGCTTCTTGTGTTGATAAGTTTTAAAAATTCCTTATTGATCTGTTTGTTACTAGTGTAAAATTTGGAGCTTAGATTTTTTAATTTTTTGGTTACAAATGGGACCATTCGAAAGCTTTTCCGCGGTTATTAGGCGGGCTATTATTAAAAAATTTATTAAAAAATTCTTAAAGAGGCATCATTTTTGACAAAATTATTTTTTTTATCTTATTTCAAAGACTTTTCCACTTTTTTGAGTAAATTTTGAAATTATTCAAGCAAAAAATTTCGCGGTAGCATGGCCACCTGTTTACTGTCCGCTTGTACGGACACCAATACTACAAATTGGAGCAGAGCAATTTTCATTTAGCTTTAAATTTAATAACTGAAGCATTGAAGCTTTGCAATTTTTGTTTTCTGGCTGAAAATAAATTGTTTTATCTTCAGTCTGCAATTAAATTTGTAAAGAAAGTTTAAATACAAATAATTTACAATTTAAAGGTTGATTTAAATATAAGCAAAAATTTAAAATTTTTTGTTGCCTATCAATAAATAAAGCAAATATAACCAGATTTAATTTAATTAAAACTATAAAAAAATCGTTGATTAACATCTTTATAATTTATTTAAACATTTTCGAGTCTACAGACGAATTTAAATTAAAAAAAAAAACAAATCATTGTTTTGTAACCTATTTTTTTGTTCAATTTGAACTTTCTAAAAAAAAATAACTATTTATTAAATTCAAAGAATGATTGATTAAAATGTGAAAATAACTGTACGAGACAAGCCAAATCGTGCACATTTGATTACACAGCTGGCAAAAATTGTTCTACTCTAAATTTACATTTATCAATTTTAATTTTAAATTTTGTAAAATTCGTGTTTTCATCACTAATAATTTGAGCGTGTGTGCTCTAAGTGTGCAGAAGGGATTAAGAAAAAGAAGCATAATGAGTCCCAAATCTAGTAGATAATGAATAGAGATTTCTCGAAGGGAATTAGTTTCGACTATATTGAGAAGCGAAATTATGAACAAAATCATAGAAAAAATCCAAGTAAAATAATCAAAGCAAAGTTTCTCTAATAAATGCGAGAATGGCATGTTAAAAAGAATTGGAAATAAAATCAAATAAATTGTTTTCATATATTTTTAGCTGCTTAATCACTATAATCTAATATAATTATATTTTTTTCTAAATACATTTAATTAGTTGCAATTTTTTTCCTATGCTCGCAAATTTTTGCATTCATTATGCCTTGTTAATTATAATAATTCAAATGATTTATGGTGATCATAAACAATACGAAAATCTAGAACCGGAGAAATTAAATATTTTTCATCGAACCAAGAAAAGCCTTGTCTAGTTCTACAAGATCTTTTGCTCGAATGAGTGATTATCTTTGAGCAGAGAGTATTAGGAATTTTCTCAGGTAAATATTTGTTTAAAAATTAACCAAATTTTCTAGACATGCTTATATGGAAAATATTAGATGTTCCCATAGAGAATTGACCATATTTTTCATGTTAGGCCGACATCACAAGTGGCCATGAATTCTAGGAAAAAAAAATTTTACCAATTTTTTTAAAAATAATTAGAGTTGGTCTCGGCCAGAGGGTAAATAAATTAATCTTGGCTTATTTAGTTAAGTCTATCAAATAGATGCTAAAATATTCATTTGCTGACCGGGCTTCCTATTGCTAATGCAAAGGTCAGTACTTATTAAAAAAAATCAAAAAATTAAAGACTTTCTTGGTTCAAAGTGTCCCGATTTGGTTTTATTTGTGTCTAGTAATTAAATTCGAGTTAAGCAAAAAAAAAGAAAAAACAAATTTGGTCAAGCATGTAACTAGATTTAATTTAAATAAGTTGGTTTTTTTAGTAAGACTTTTGATTTTATTTAAAAAATAAAATTATGGGTTTGAACCCTTATCATAAGATGTTAATTTGCAAATTCATCATTTAGTTCATATATTATAAAATAATATTTTATAGGATATTTTTTGGATAGTAAATAATTTTTTTTTTAATTTTAGGTAATTTAAGATAATTTATTTTATTACTAATTTAAAAGAAAAATACGTCTCAAATCAAGTGGTTTTTTTATGTCAAAAAGTGAGATTTCCCACGAAAATAAAAATTTGATTCTGTAAGACGATACCGAAATGGGTGTCTTGAAAATTTTTTATTTTGTTTCAAAATGAACGACATGTACATTATTGATAATAGATAAATAACAGACTTTGTTAAGACTTTTATATTTTAACAAAAGAGAGACAATTTTTTTTAAAATTATCTGCAAAGGGCTTCGTAAATTGGAATGCCATAATATAAGATTATAAGGTAATTTTTTTTAGTTTAAAAAAAATTTAATTTTGAATGATTTCATCAATAATTATTTCAAATTGTTAGATAATTACATGAGTATTTACAAAAGGTTTTTCAAATAATTTTAAAAAACAAAAATATAAAGGCCTTAAAAACTTTTCTTTTTTTATCAAATTTGAACTATTAAGAATAAAAGAAATAAGAATAAATTTTAAATTATTATAAATTTTTTTAAAAATTTAGTTAATATGTTAATATTTAATTTTGATTTTTTTTATTGTTCATAAGAGCGAGTTTTAATCAATTTTTTTTGTTCCAGACTTAACATTTAATCCCCCAAATTTTAAAGAATGCATTTAAAATTCAATAGAATTATTAATTAAGATAATATAAGATTATTTTTTTTTTTTTAGATTAACAAAATGAATTTGTTCGATCATGTTTTTAATTCGGATGAACTTCAATCGTGGATAAATGACACGACACACATTCTCAAGCTACATTCGGCCCATTCAAACAAAGATTTGTCAAATTTGCTCATTCAGTTTACCAACTGTCGCCTTTTTTTTGATAATAAAATAATAAAAGAAGATCTTTGGATACGCAGTGGTATTGTAGAGGACCCGCGTAAAATTTTTTTTGAAGAAAAAAAACAAGCCGATGTTCAAATCGACCTAAACGGTCTTTTAATCAGTCCTGGCTTCATAGACGTTCAAATAAATGGTGGTTTCGGGCGAGATTTTACAATTGATGCCAATATTGAAGAGTGTCTGACCGAAGTGTCCAAAGGGCTGCTAGAATATGGAGTAACAGCTTTTTGTCCGACTGTCATTTCCTCTCACTTGTCCAATTACAAAAATCTACTTCCTAAGATACGTGATTTTTTTGCTAAATTAAAAACATCTAAAAAATTGAATTCCATAATTCTGGGCCTTCATTTGGAAGGGCCATTTATAAACAAAGAAAAGCTAGGTGCTCATGACAAAACTGCTCTAAGAACCTTGGACAATGGAGTGAACACTTTAGAGGAAACATTCGGAATGAAGGTGGAGGAGCTTAAAAGTTTTGTGTCCATAATAACCCTGGCTCCAGAGCTGGACCCCAGTAATAGAGTGATTAAAAAATTAACTGATAGCGGAATCGTGGTTTCGCTGGGACATTCAACAGCCAATTTGAAACAGGGTGAAAACGCTGTGATCAACGGTGCCACATTTATAACCCATTTGTTCAATGCCATGTTGCCATTCCACCACCGAGATCCACATTTAATCGGCCTGTTGTCCAATTTCAACCTTGAGAGTCATATTTATTACGGAGTTATATCGGATGGGATACACACTCACCCTTCGGCTATAAACATTGCCTACAAGTCGCATCCCAATGGCCTAGTACTGGTCACAGACGCTATGTCAGCCATGGGCCTAGAGGACGGCCGGGTGCACCATATCGGCAGTCAAGCCGTTCAGATTATAAAAGATCCTGAGACTAAAAAAAGAAGCGCCTATTTACAAGGCACTACAACTTTGTGCGGCTCGGTCGCTACATTGAATGACTGTGTGCGTAATTTAATGTCAGCTACTGAATGTAGTCTTCTAGAAGCTTTAAGATGCGCCACCGAGCATCCAGCCAAGCTGCTTGGTATCTATCCTCTTGATGGCGGCTCGTTAAACTACGGCGCCAAAGCTAACTTCACAATTATTGATGATAATGTAAATGTAAAGGCTACTTTTATCAATGGAGATCTGGCCTGGTCGAGCCCAGACTGGTCTCCATTGTTTAAATTTAAATTCATTCCATAGTTTTATTTTAGCTTAAGAGAAGTTAATTTTTTAAATTTTAGTTTTAAAAAAATTTATTGATTTATTTTTTATCTAAGTTATGTAAAAAAAAAAGTACTTTAAAGACAAGAGGATATGCTCTTAAAAATTATTAGATTTCAGGTATATTTAATTGATTTTGGGATCCGCAAAAAAAAACAAATTCATAAAATTAAAATTTAATTGTTTTTTTTTTAGTTTTGAGAGAATTTCGCGAAAATATAGACCTTAAAGATTTGAAAAAATTCAATTATTAATGAAATTTAATCTGGCAAAAATTTGTCAAGAATTTAGATGTCAATTTTGAATGATGAAAATAGTTAATAATTATGTGACTTAGTAAGCCGAAATCAGGATAAATTTAGCAACTATTTATTTCTCTTTTCCCCATTGTCATTAATTGAATATTAAATTTTATCAATCTCTCAAAGCCTTCAGAGTAAGTTGGTGAGGAAAAGAAATTTTTCGAAAAATATTTCCTAACAACATTTAGGAATTTCTAAATCGATCGAATCGCTTCTCTTTCTTAATCCATTTCCAAATCTCACATTTTAGCAAACAATTTTTAATTTTATTTTAAAAATAAATAAATAATTTAATTAACTTTTTAGACTTATCTCTGAATGCAAAAATGATAACAGATTTAAACCTCTGTTTTCTCTATTGCAATTTATTTAATAAAGCTAGAATTTAAAAGCATTTTATTTTAATTTTATTTGAATTGAAAGCACAACTTGATAAACAAGTTTTGCTTGCTGAATTCTCTTTGCAGCAAATTAGTATTAAGATGGTTTGAAAAAAAATAAAGAAACACTCATTCAAACTCTCAATCGCATTCAATTTGCTCTAATTAGGTACTTTTATCTTTTGTTAGCAAAAAATTTCACCCTAATCAAACAAATAAAACATCGATCTCTTAAAATTCCTATTTAATTTATCCCAGTGCTTTGATTGTTACGATACACTGCTTCTAGGACATGGCCAACAATTTTTAAATTTGATTCTAAATTTTTTAGATTAGATATTTAGCCGATAAGAGACAATAGATATTTTTACTCATAATGAAGGAGTACAAGATAGTTGTATTGGGCAGTGGAGGTGTTGGGTAAGAAATTAAAATGAAATTTAATATTAAATAATTTTATAAAAGCTTTGAAAAATTAGAAAATCCGCGTTGACAGTGCAATTTGTTCAAGGCATTTTTGTGGAAAAGTATGACCCCACTATTGAGGACAGCTACCGCAAACAGGTCGAGATAGACGGCCAGCAGTGCATGATGGAAATACTGGACACGGCCGGAACCGAGCAGTTCACCGCCATGAGAGACTTGTACATGAAGTCCGGCCAGGGATTCGTTCTCGTCTATTCGATCACTGCTCAAGCCACTTTCAACGATTTGATGGAGCTGCACGATCAAATCGTGAGAGTGAAAGATACAGCGGATGTGCCGATGGTTCTTGTCGGCAACAAATGCGACTTGGAGGAAGAACGGGTCGTGTCCAGAGACCAGGGTCAGCAACTTGCCAAAAATTTCAACTGCCATTTTATGGAAGCTAGTGCCAAAAATAAAATAAATGTGCCAGAGATATTCTATAATTTAGTCAGACAAATCAATAGCAAGCAGCCAGACAAAGCGAATGCCAAGGGAAACAAAAAGAAAAAGGAAAAAGGCGGCTGCTGTTGTTTGTAATTACACAATTGAGAGAATACAACCTTTGGATATTTTTATTTGAGGCTATTTTATTTTTTTTGTTCTATTTTATGTAAAAAGACTGGTCAACAAAATCAAAAATTAAAAAGTTTTTTTTGTATTTTATCATCTTCTTATAGCACTCTATTTGTTTTAAAAAAAAAAAGAAAGAGAATTTTTGGAATTTCCACAGCAAACTTGAATCACGATGTTTTAGAAAGAATATTAAGAAATCGTCTAAACAAGTGTTCTGGGACATTTTGAATTTATTTGTAATTTTTTTTATATTGTTGTTTTCAAATATTAAGATTCTAAACGAACAATTGGCCTTTTTAAGTCTTATTTGATAAAGTTTCCGAAATTCAAAATTTCGGCTGTAAGGAAGTGAACGTTAAAAGGACAAAATTCAAAAATTTAATTACTTCGGTTTTCTTTATTTTATTTTCATCTTAAAAAAAAATTTTATACTTAATTTTAGATTATTTTTCTTTATAATAAAGATAAAAATAGCTTTCATTTTTTGAAAACATTCAAAATGCTACTTGTAAAGCATACCAACCCATTTCCGAGGGCAAATTAAAATTTTGATCAAAATTTACTGATTAAATTCAAAAATTATTGCTAAAAAAAAATTTTTTGACATTTTTTTTATTAGAAAATTAAATTCAGAGAAATATTTTTATGTTAAGAAAGTCATGTTTAACCACTTCAAAGTATTTTGAAAAATTGTGCATCAATAAAATTAAAAATTATCAAAAAAATATAAAAAAAAATTTATAACAAAAAATATACAACTAAAAAATTCTTAAAAAATTTCAGCATAATCATTAGGTTTTGATTACAAACTTCAATTTGCTTTTCAAAGGTGAAAATTGGTTAAAAAATTTCAAGATGAGTCGAATGAGCCAAAGTCAATACAATGCTGATATTGATGATAGTTTGATTTTAAAAAAAGCTCAAGAATGTGTAGAGTATATTCTGTTCTGTTGCCTGTCAGAGAAAAAATGTATCATAAGAAAAACAGACTTGAACAAAAATGTAATCAAAGATCAATCTCGTTCTTTTAAGAATATTTTCAAGCATGTTAAACAGTATTTGGAAGATGTGTTCGGCATGGAAGTTATTGATTTAGATAATGAAAAAGGTGACAGATTTGGCATTCGATCAAAATTTGAATTCGATTCCCATTTGGAAAAGTTAACAGAGAACAATTTTCAAAGAGGACTTTCCGATTTTCACAATGACCTGGCAAATAATGAATCTGACCAAAAATTTTCCAACCAACTCAAGTATAGCATGCTAATGATAGCGCTGTCGCTGATATTTATGAATGAGAACGAGATTGACTCGCAGATATTCTGGGAAAGCTTGAAACGCTTGGACATAAATAAAGAGGAAAAGAGGCACAAATACCTTGGAGATGTGTTCAAATATTTTACCAGTGATTTGGTCAAAGAAGGCTACTTGGAGTATGACCAAGTACCCGGTACTGATCCACCGAGCTTCAAGTTTAAATGGGGACACAGGGCTAAGCTTGAAATATCAAAAAAATCTGTATTAAATTTTGTTTGTGAAATATATGGAGGCTTTGAGAATTGTAAGCCCGAAGAGTGGATTGCTCAATATGCCGATGCAATTAAAATTGATGAATTTAATACAAATCCTGATCAAATTGAACCCATACATATTAAAAATGAATCTCCAAGATCTAGTCAAAAAAGTGTTGATCAAAATTTTTTAAACGATTCACAAGAACTAAGGCCTAGTCGACGATCTTCTCAACGCATCAGATTTTAAGTATTTTAAACAGCTAAAATTTAAATTCAATTAAAATTTCAAATTGCTATTCTCTGAGATTTTGTGTAAAATAAAACCATTTTTAAGAATATGTTTCTTTTAATTTTTTTTGCCGTTCTCCACTCAAGCTTTAATTTTTCTTAGAAAATTTAAAAATTTATTTCTAATTTATTTTAAAATAATGTGATACTTTTTTATAAATTGATTTTTATTTTATCTGAAATAAGCCTGAACTTGTACGATGAACTCTGTTTGGCCATGGTTGATGCCAAAAGTTCTGAAGAGTATTAGAAAAAAAAATATTGAGATTTTGTATAAGCCTCAATAGCGCAGTCGGTAGCGCGTCAGTCTCATAATCTGAATTTCTGGAGTTATCTGGAGGTCGTGAGTTCGATCCTCACTTGGGGCATAAATTTTTTAATTTTATTTTAGAAAATATGATGGTTTCTGAATAATTTTTTTTAATATCAAAATTTAGATTTTTTTATCAAAAAAGGACCATATTTCTTTGATTTAATACAAAAACATTGGTGCTTGTAGCAAACACCAACTTGTCCCTGTTTTTCAAGCTTAGAGCTTAAAATTTTTGACAAAAATAAAATAATCATTTTTTTGGTTTTTCTTTGTATTTTATTTGTGGCGCTGGATCAAATGCATAATGAAAAAAAAAATTTATAACTTTTTATTTTTAGTGAAAAAATTAAAACTAAATCTAAATGCGGATCCATGATATCTTGTGTCCCATAAACATATAAGTATATTTATATTATTTTATGGAGCAGGGTGTTTGACGCATAAAAAGAATGAAATATAGCATAAATTTCTAATATATAGAATAAATAAATAAATTAAATATTCTTTTAAATTTTGTTTTTATCACATAAATTTCTTAAATGTCTTCTTTCAATTATTTTATTTGAACTTTGAATTTTATTTTATTTTGAATTTACTTCAACTTTTTTCAAATTTTTTAACTGAAAAAAATATTCTTCGATACAGATTTACCAATAAATAATAATCTTTGTGTTCTGTTTTATGCTAATATTCAAATTGCTAAAGATAAAGGAAATTTCTGATTCTTTGGTTTTTTTTCAGTTTGATAAAATTTTGTTTAAAATCAATAAAAATTAATTATAAAAAGCCTTTCTCATTTCTAAGAAATTTTTTTAAAATAATTCTGTGGAAACTTGGGTCTTTTAAAACGCAAAAACCAAAAAGAAATAATATTTTCAATTTTTTATTAATAATTTTTTTTAATGGTTATATTAGAAAAAGTAAAAATTTACAGCATTTTTCTCTAAAATCCACACTCAATAAAAAATTTGCTAATGTAATCTTGATAATGGCCCTTTACCACTACTTGTCTTTGAACTTCATTAACCTGTGAATAAATGGTTAACTTTTTGTCTTCATTTTTTTCAATACATTTTTCGATATAATTTCTCAAGTCTTCATCAAATTTCCAAATATCACCTTCGATTCGTTTTATTTTGACCAGCTTTCTCGATCCACCTTCGCGCTCCAAAGCATAAATGGGAAAATTGTGAAACCTTGTTCTTAACACAAAATAGGAAAGCTTTGAGCATTTTTCGTTATTCGGAGGCACCCATCCACTAGGTGTGGGATAAAATTCGTGTTTAGGGGGATCTGGTACTACTAGACTTGGTAACAATTTTTTGACATACTTGAACTCTTCTTTGGATTCAGTAACATTTGTGAATTCATGCCCTTGCAAATTAATCGGACGACTCGGAAGCGGTTGTCTCTCACTTAATTGTGTAAATTTTGAAGAATAGGCCACTAGTCCTGGCCGATCAACCATCGTCACATTTAATTTATTTAATTTGATTAGATTTCGATACATTTCTAAATCAAAAAACTTTTGGGATCCCTATTGATCTAAATTTTGAAGTCAGCTAAAACTCCACTCTCTAAAGGTAAAAAAAATAAAACAAAAATTTTAACATAATTTTTTATTAGAAGACAAAAATCGTTAGCTAGTTTACCATTTAAAAAAAAGATTACACGAATATAATTAACCATGATGACTTAATAATTCTAAAAACTAATTGTGAACCCTTAAACAGATTTTGGTGATCAAATTTCTGATAAGAGCAAATTCACTCTATTTGTTCAATTTAGAATGTTACATTAAAAAATTGATTTATTTTGGCAAAAATTTTTTAAATTTCTACCAAAAAAAATATCATTTTTGTCAACCTGTTAGACTTTGGAATAAATTAACTTTAAAAATTAACAAAAAAGAGTTACAAAACGATAATATCGTATATTTTTAAATGGAATTGATAACTTATTTTATTGTTCCTTCTTTTTTGGCTCAGCTAGACTTCTTAATAGTCTATTTCCGGCAACAAAAGCAATCACTCCCAATATGGCCAAGTATCTAATTGTCTGGAACATATTCAATTTAATCCAGTAGCAATAAAACAATCCAAAAATTCCCGCCAAAGCAACATGGAACAAAATGCCGGACAAAGAAAACGAGAATCTTTTAAAGTTAAATCCAATTTTCAACCACTTTAAGAAAAAATAAAAAAAAATTTTTTAAATAAAGCTTTAATAATTAAATATACCAAAATAAACAGGATAGCTAATGGAGCCAAAACCAGACCAGTGAAAACCGTTGAGACAGCAGTTGACGGAGTTGGGTCGGCAACTCTGAATAAATGCTTAATCTCAGGCTTTTTGGAAAAAAGAGCTGCTCTGTCTTGAGCTGCAGTTGAAGTTTGTTCCTCAATAAAATGAAGGTTAAGATCAGCTAAGCTCCATGAAACAGGATTTTGCATTACAGCATCAGCAACAATCAACTCTACAGAATAGACACCGCTGAGACGTTTGAAGCTTTTGGCATTTGTGTTCAAATCAACATCAGCAGAATATTGACCATTTGAATATTGAGCCAAAAAGATGATTTCACGGCCTGATTTAGCCTCGGAAAATCTCAAAAAAGCCTGATGAACTTCCATGCTGGATCCTTTTACTTTATCCTTTACGGTAAATCTAACATAAAGCTTTGATTGTTGGTCTGCTTCGAGTTTTTGCTGTACTCGTTGGTTAGCTTGTAATCTTAGAGAAAAAAACATTTTTTTGGTTGTTATTTTTAAACAATTTTTTAATAAATTTATTTACGTGGTCAGTTTTGGAAGTCCTTGATCACGATCACCTACACCAATTTGCAAATCACTTACACTCACAACTGTGGTAACTTTTACTAAAACACTATTATCAACTAAAAAGAACCTCTTATCATTGTTTGCCGGTGCCTTTGGTGCAACTGATACAGTAACTGTGTAAAAATCAGCATTTGGCTGTTGTTCAATAAGTTTTAATTCATAAGTAGTGCCATCACTTGATTTTGGACTAAATGCTTTTTTAGCAGATAACAAATTTGACTTGGTGCTTTTGGCTGCCAAAGCCTCAACATCTAATTTGACTTGCCGAACCGAGGCTCCAACAATATTGGTTACACTGATCAATAAACCTGGTTGTTCAGTTGAAACTGAGACTGAAGACAATCGATTCAGGACAAGCGGAATGTAAAACTGGACAAAAATTAGCTAAATTTTAATCTTTAAAATAAAAATCGATTACTTGATTGTCAGTAAGCTTTAGAGCAGCTTTTAGTAAGAAAAAAGCCGATCTGGCGTTAGTTGGTGATCGCTTGTTGGTCAAATAGTTGACGAATTTTGTAAGTTTGGCCTGGTCGAATTTGGCCGGAAATTGTTTCATTCTGGCAGATAGCTCAAAAATTCCGTCCAATACCAAACTGGTAGTTCCCACTCCACCCTCATATTGTAGATATTTTTTATCAACCTCATCGGCTTGTTCAAGAATATCCTCAATCATGTCATAAAAGGTCTTTTGACCCTCAGTTAACAAACTACCTATGTACATAGCGTAGCCTTGACTAGTGAAAAAAACCTCTTTTTTATTTTTTTATTTTTTTAGGAACAGATTTACTTTAAAATGGAACTGTCTGTTTTCAAAGCGTTCACAACAGATTTAGATAGCGCTTTGGAATCAATTGGTGTTTTGAGAGTTTTGGCCACTTGAGCATAATAATACAAATCAGGTACCTTTTGTGATGAAGCTGCCTTGGTTATTGTGGCCTGGTAGTCAGCAGTTGGGAGCTAGATAAATAAATAAGGGCATAAAATGTAAAATATTATTAAAAATTTAAAATTACGGCACAGTTCGGGACGGATGAAGCCAATGAAAGGCCGAAAAAGACCGATTCAATGCTGTTTTTATCAATTTTTAATTTTACTAAATTACATATTTCCTATTAATGAAAAAATTTAGGATAATTAAAAAAATTCAGTTGTCAGCTTACAGCTTGGACTTGGGGCTGGAATTTTTCGCCTATTAATTCTAAGCCTTTGACTGAGTAGAAAGTGTTGCTTAAGTCAGAATATGGTTTGACAGATTCGAACAAATTTCTTAAATTTGCCAAATTGATAGTTGGATAGTTGGAGTTGGTTGCCGATAGAGATATGGCAACGCAGGAGATTAGTACTGCTAGAACAAGCAATCTTTTGTTGGTCATTATCGAATCTAAATGATAATAGATTTGGATTAAAATTTATTTAAGAGAAGTTAAATTCGTCATCAATTTTTTTGTTGTTGATTTTTAAACATATTTTGTTAAATATACTTGTTGATTTAATTCAAAAGTTGTACAGTATGCCACGCAGTATGTTTATTTCTATGATATGTTAGAAAAAGAGACGTGTAGAAATTTTTCAAATCTTTTTTTATATACCTGAATTAGAATTTTTCTTTAGTGTTTCAAAATCATATTGAAAAAGTTCAGTTTTTGTTTTATTCGCTCTTAAAATTGTCTTAAAAAAGCAAAAGATTTTTTTTAATTCGAAATTAAATCAGTGAGAATTATTGAGAAAGATGATGTATTGAGCCGCGGTTTTGTGAAATTCAATACAAATGAACAAAAAAATTTATAATCAAATATTGATAAAAGATCTGATAATTTTTTTCTAGGATTAAATAACTAGCTTTGTGGGTTCAACATAGTGCAACTATGGACGCTGTGAAATTCAGTACAAATTGAACAGATAAATTTCCTTTTTTAAAAAATGTAAATTCAAAATTGAAAGAATCAAAAAAAGTAAAACATTTTTCTGGAAAAAAAAAAATTTTTTTATATCAAATTCTTTTTATATCAAGAAAATCAATAATCTGATCATATGTTTGTTTTATTTTATGTCTTTTTGGCAAAAGAAAAAATTTATTTCTGATAAAATACAATAAAATACACACAATGTTGCCATTTGTTCCACTTTAATTTAAATTTATTTTTATTTTTATATTTAATTTTAATTTACCCCTAAACAATGATTACCATAAGCCATTGCTTGCAAAAACTCTGTAAAATTAAAATTCAAATATCCCATTAAGTGTCAGTGTCAGCTAGCTTGAGTTTAGATATTTTAAATCAAGATCATGTGGAAAGAATTCTACCAAACTAAATTCTAATTAATTTTAGCTAGGTAATTTAAGAAGCCTCAATAGCGCAGTCGGTAGCGCGTCAGTCTCATAATCTGAATTTCTGGAGTTATCTGGAGGTCGTGAGTTCGATCCTCACTTGGGGCATAAATTTTTATTCAAAAAATTTAAAATGATCAAGACAAAATATTAGCTTTTCTTTATTTCAAGTTAATGGCAAAAAATTCAATTTCTAAA
Source organism: Brachionus manjavacas (assembly GCA_019054805.1). Classification (NCBI taxonomy): domain Eukaryota; kingdom Metazoa; phylum Rotifera; class Eurotatoria; order Ploima; family Brachionidae; genus Brachionus; species Brachionus manjavacas. Next base: position 4,710,161 of record JAHQIY010000003.1, on the reverse strand, counting down.
CTTGGTAAATAAAATAAATATTCAAACCAATTTAATTTCAATCACAAATTTTCAAAATATAATTTAAAAAGTATGTATCTATTAAGATGTTTTATAACTACTTCAGTGACGATTGTATCAGTTGAATGCAGTCTTTTTAAGAACTGTATTGTGACTGAAACAGAGAAGCAGTTTTTAATGAAAAAATTAATAAAATTTTAGAGTTTGTCTGAACAGCAAAAAAATATCTTAGATATTTGACATTTGTATGAGAGCTTCTTGGCGCCCCTCCTTCCCAGACCATATCCTGTTTCTGGCTCGTATAGTGTAAATATTCTAGCTGGTTCTTTCTTGCTTTCCATACGTGATGCGTGACTAAGCCATCCTAGCAGTCTTGAACGAATGGTTTCCATAAGCGGGAGTTAATTAACTTTCTTGTATATGCTCTCTAGTGGGATGTGAGATCAGATGCATAAACAAGTCTTATACCGACTTGGGAACCTATACTATTCTACTTCTTATAATTTTATTTCAGTAAAATATTATGGAACCAGTCAAAATATTATTATAAAAGCAAAAAAATTTTTTTTTGCGACCAAAAATAATTTGTCAAATATTAAATTCTTAAGAACAGACTTGTTTTTAAGGAACAATTTAGGTTTAAAAAACGGTCAAATTAAAATTACAAAAATTAAAAAATAAAAAAATTCTAACCTCATTATAAAAAAAACATTTTTTTAGTATATCTGCTTTCTTAAAATTGCATTCTTATTTTTTTTTATGATTTTTAAATCAATTGGCATTAGTTATTGAACTTATCCTGTTCAACTGAGGAGGTTTAGACAATGAAAATATTTAAAGTAAAAATCCTTTCTGTACTTTTTGTACTCTTTCAAAATATTATTTTATTTTGCCCTGTTACTTTTTGTACTTATTGTTCTAAATGGTAAAAAAAAATCTTTAATAAATCAATATTTTAAATATATATTTAAAATTTAACCAATATTTTTCTTACCTTTAGCATACCCGAATCCCTAAACCAGGACTCCGACCCGGACCCCGTTTAAGTTTTAATAAAATGATAAAATTACCATTAAAGTACAAATAGTACAAAAAGGAACAGGGCCAAATAAAATAACATTCTGAAAAAGTATAAAAAGTATTGAAAGGAAAATGATTTTTTAAAAGTTTGATCTCGTTATCTATCCATGCAATTGAGTGACGTTCGCTCAAATTAACTTTAATTTCACGATGATTTCAATTCAATTCCTTTAATTTTCAGAATATCTTATTAATTTTTAGAATGTTTCTTATCATCAGAATCATTTGATGTTTAATTATGCTGCCTTGTATAAAACTGTGAAAAATAAATTTTTTTTTAAATAATTCAAATAATCTTGAAGCTAAAATATAGAAAAAAAACTGGATGCATTTTTTAAAGTTAATTCTAATCGAAAAAATTCTAAAATTAAATTCTTTAAAAATTGAATAGCTTTATAAAATTTGGGAATTTTAAAATTAAATTTAAAACCGAATAAAAATGCTTAAAAAATGTCTAGGACCATATCACGTTGAATGCACCGGTTCTCGTCCGATCACCGAAGTTAAGCAACGTCGAGCCCGGTTAGTACTTGGATGGGTGACCGCCTGGGAATACCGGGTGTTCTAGGCTTCTTTTTTTCAATATTAAGAAGCAATTCTTTTTTTTGGTTACCAATTTTTTGTGTTACTCTTTTATAATTTTTATATTTTTTTATTTTATTTATACAATTTTAAATCTTTTTTGGGTATCAATTCGAAAAAATAAATTGTAATTTTTTTTATGTTTTTATATTGTGTTTTCTTAGAAATTATTTTTTATTTAAAAATAAAAAATAATCATTTTAAAATTATATTAAATTTTGTAAAGACAATGTCCCAAAAAATTTATGCCCCAAGTGAGGATCGAACTCACGACCTCCAGATAACTCCAGAAATTCAGATTATGAGACTGACGCGCTACCGACTGCGCTATTGAGGCTTGCATGAAAATTGTTAAAATGAAACAATTGCTTTTAGCTTTTATTAAATTTCAGCTCTCTAACCCAATTACAAATTCTTTAAACAAAAAATTCCATTTCCGTCTCAGTCATATAAATAATTAATCTGGATTGTTTTAATCCAATTCATATGCCAGATAATTCCTTGTTTAATTTTTTAAATTTATAATTTTAAAATGTGATATCATTATTGATTTTCCTTATTTTATTCAATTTAAACAAAAATTATGAATAAAGATATTTTTATTTTGAATAGCTTTTACAGTTTGACAGCCAATGAAGTGAAAAAGTACATTAATTCAATTACGTAAAGAAATTTCATCACACAAATTCATAAAAAGCTGTTTTTTTGACAATTTTTACTATAACATTTTGATAAAAAATTTTCAGATACTTTTTTGTTGGCACTTTGCTAAATAAAAAGCGCCGTAAAATTTCAATTGTCACAGACCTCCCAGGATGCATAAGAACCAATTTTTGCGATCATTAAAAAAAAATGAACAATCCTTAACTGAAGCTAAAATCATAGGAACTATTCCTGAATGGGTAAATGGAACCCTTTTTCGTAACGGACCTGGACGATACACTTATGGTGACAAAACTTATAATCACTTGTTTGATGGTCATGCACTGGTCCACAAATTTCGCATCATGAATGGCAAAATATTTTATTCAAACAAATTTTTAGAAACACAATCTTACAAAAGATCGCTGAGCGAATCCCGGCTTTATCCGGTTTTCGGAACAGTAGACAAGTTATCAACATTCTTAGAAAGACTAGAGCTAGTTGTTCGTTGGCCAAAAACTTTGGACAATGTTAATATCAATTTAGTGCCATATGGTATAAAAATTTTAATCGAAATTTTTAATAATAAAAAATTCTTTAAAGGGACTGAAAAAATTTTTGCTCTGACTGAAACAAACGTGATGTATGAACTGAACCCATCAAATCTCAATTTGGTCAAAAGGGTCGAAATAGATAGATATCTGGATCAAGCTACCACTACTATGGCTCATCCGCACTATCTGGAAGATGGAAGCTGGATTACTTTAGGGATGAATTTTAAAAACCTATCACCCCATTATGACTTTATAAAATATAATTACAACGAAAAGGAAACAATTTGCGAAAAAGCTGAGTTAATTGCGCGAATACCCTCTAGCCACTATTTTGGACTATCTTATTTCCACAGTTTTGGTCTGACAGAAAATTTCATAGTCTTTTTGGAGCAGTCCATTAAATTCGACATAACAAGTCTCCTAAATGGAATTGTGTTCAATGAAGCATTTTCGGAGGCTTTTCAAACATTGCCAAATTTTCCGACTCGCATCCATGTTATTGACAGAAAGAATGGAGCAATTGTTCAAAAGAAATTTTTTTGTGAGCCTCTTGTAGTTTTTCATCACATAAACACATATGAAGTATTTGAATTAGATGGAACTGTGAAAGGACTGGTGACTGATGTTTGTGCCTATGACCCTAAATATTTTGAAATCAAAAACTTTACTTATGAAAATATGAATTCGGAAACATTGCTCGGAACAGATGCTATCAAGTCAACAGCTAGAAGAATATTTATACCAATGAATGAAGCAAAAAATGAGATAGAATGTATTGCCAAAAAGCTAAACCAAGAAGTTATTTTTGATTTGCCGACAATTAATTATGCCAGATTTAATGGCAAGGAATACAGATATGTCTACGGTGCCAATTATTTCAAGCTTCCGTTTTCAATAATAAAAATGGATGTGCAAAATCCGGGAGAAGTGTTTGAGAGAAAATATGAGTACAACAAAAAATCATGCTTGCCAAGTGAGCCAATTTTTGTCGAGTCATTAAATCCAGTTAGTGAAGATGACGGAGTTTTGCTAGTGATGGTTTTATGTGATGAAGTAGATTTTTTGTCAATTCTGGATTCCAAAGATTTGAAAGAGATTGCACGCGGTGAGTTGCCTAAAGATGTGAAAAGTTCTTTTACCTTTCATGGATTTTTTGCGCCCAAGACAAAATTTGAATTGCTCAATAAAATTTAATAATATTTTTTTAAATTAAAATTAGCATTAATTGTTTAAAACAATCATTGTATTTATTTAAATCATATTTTAGTTAAAAGAAATTTTTTAAAGGAATAAATTTTAACAACCATGTTTTGTTTATTTATTTTAGTTTCTTTTTTGTGTGTTAATTAAATGTTTCTGTTTTGTTTTAATTCTAAAATCAAAATCTCTTAAATATCTCAAAAAGAGAAAAAAAGGTTAAAATGTGAAATTATACAAATTATTTTTTTTAAATTAAAAAAATGGATTCTAAGATTATTAAGTTTTTTAGACAATATTAAAATAAGAATCGTAGAATTTTTTTATTAAAATAATGGTTATTGTTTTATAAAATTTCATTTACTTAAATAAGAAATAGAATCCAAAAGAAAAATTGAATTTAATAACAGATTCTTAATTTATATTCTAATGCCAAAATTAATTAATTTTTTTCTATAAAATTAAATAATCATTGGATTTGCCAAGTTCAGTAAGAAAGAACAGAACACAATGATAGAGGAATGGATAGCTTTCTAAAGTTTGAAATTAGTTCTGTGAATGTACCATAGTGCAACATTCAAAGTTGTTTCTACAATAAAAGTCTGCAAAATGCAATACGGTCGAATAAATTGAAATCTTATTTCTGCTAAAATTGAAGATTTTCAAAATTAAATAATTCCAAAGCTAAATTATATTTGGGGAACAAACTTGGATTCTAAAAACAACTAATTTTAATTAATTTCATTATTATTTTAATTGAAAACTACTTCTCAGCATCGATCTTGTCACAAGTCTATTCAGAAAAGACTTGAGCTCAATCGACGAGTTCTTCATCAAAGTAGCTGAATCACGAAAATGTACAAAAAATACATACTTCTTTTTATAAGATATTTAAAACTTTTAATTAAATTCACAAAAAATCAAATAACTTTTATCTGAAAGCATGAGAAAATTTTCAAAAGCTATTTTCATCAACTTTTTTATTTCAAAGCTAAATTGAATTTTAAAATTAAATTTAAAACCAAATAAAAATGCTTAAAAAATGTCTAGGACCATATCACGTTGAATGCACCGGTTCTCGTCCAATCACCGAAGTTAAGCAACGTCGAGCCCGGTTAGTACTTGGATGGGTGACCGCCTGGGAATACCGGGTGTTCTAGGCTTCTTTTTTTCAATATTAAGAAGCAATTCTTTTTTTTGGTTACCAATTTTTTGTGTTACTCTTTTATAATTTTTATATTTTTTTATTTTATTTATAAAATTTTAAATCTTTTTTGGGTATCAATTCGAAAAAATAAATTGTAATTTTTTTTATGTTTTTATATTGTGTTTTCTTAGAAATTATTTTTTATTTAAAAATAAAAAATAATCATTTTAAAATTATATTAAATTTTGTAAAGACAATGTCCCAAAAAATTTATGCCCCAAGTGAGGATCGAACTCACGACCTCCAGATAACTCCAGAAATTCAGATTATGAGACTGACGCGCTACCGACTGCGCTATTGAGGCTTGCATGAAAATTGTTAAAATGAAACAATTGCTTTTAGCTTTTTTAAATTTCCTTAAGAACTTTTTCATAAAAATATTATATCAGTTCATCAAAATATAAATTTTTTTCCTTTGAAAAACTTTTGAACATTAAATGCCAAGCGAATTTTGGAATTAATTTATATTTAAGGGAGGTATTTTGTTTAAAAAAACTTACTGTGCTCAGATAACTTAAATTTTTAATTAAAAAAACTATCCTTCTACAATTGTTTTTTTTAAATTCGTAATTTAGATTCAAATTATGTTTAAGAAATTTAAAATTTAAGTGACATCTGAATTTCATATTCCTCAATTTCATACTTTAAAGCTCAAAATTTGATTTTTTTGGGAGGTTTAAAACTAAATTTAAAACCAGGGATCTAAAGATAAATAATCCTTGATAAGGCTGTAGTACTTTCAGAGGCAGGTATTTAATGATAAAATAAAAAAAATTTAAAAATCATTTATATCTGAAAAAATAATTGTGTTTATGAATAACGTTTTTTGTCTTTTTTTTTCTATGTTTTTTAATAAGAATCTAAACCAAAGTCTATAAAATGCTAAGAGTTAAAAAATATTTAAATTCTATCATTGAATTAGGGTGTATATTTCTTTTCGAATAAATCATAAATGATATGAATTATTTTTTTATTTTTTAAAAAGAAGCCTAGAACACCCGGTATTCCCAGGCGGTCACCCATCCAAGTACTAACCGGGCTCGACGTTGCTTAACTTCGGTGATCGGACGAGAACCGGTGCATTCAACGTGATATGGTCCTAGACATTTTTTAAGCATTTTTATTCGGTTTTAAATTTAATTTTAAAATTCCCAAATTTTATAAAGCTATTCAATTTTTAAAGAATTTAATTTTAGAATTTTTTCGATTAGAATTAACTTTAAAAAATGCATCCAGTTATTTTTCTATATTTTAGCTTCAAGATTATTTGAATTATTTAAAAAAAAATTTATTTTTCACAGTTTTATACAAGGCAGCATAATTAAACATCAAATGATTCTGATAATAAGATACATTCAGATACAGATGTAGAAAATAGAACGCGGATGATAAGTTCAAGACTCTTATCAGCTGTACCTGTATCTTTTTAATACTTGGAAATGCTCTCTGATAAAAAATGGTTAGAAATAGTTTGTATTATTGACAAGTCTGTAGATAACAAAGAAATCAATCAAGGTCAATTTCAGATTAAAGAAAAACTGACCTTAAAAAAAAATAAATAAATAATGTATTTGTCTGTTTTTTTCCATCTTTTCTGCGCAATTTCGGCTACCATAGATGTCCTCCTAGTAGGTCGTCTCCGCAAGCTTGCTTGCTGTAGCTTATTCTTATTATTATTATGATAGTGAGAGAAATCCAAGAAAAAATAAGCTTTTCAGATTTTTAAAAATGAACGATACAGATCGAGCTAAAATTGGCATAGGCAACAAAAACTAAACCAACATTCAGAGAACAACAATTATGACTTCCTGCATAGAATTTAAAACGTTTTTGAACATTTATTCATGGTATATTTAATAAACCATTAACACCAAAGAACATGCGTCAAAATTTTTTCCAAAATTAGAGAGGATAACAATATAAATTTGATTTTGATCGTTTTATTAGTGAATTTGTAAAATTTGATTTGGTATAGAAAACGTACTTAATGCAATATTTAAATAAAGGAAGCAAAAATTAATTTTATTTGAATGTTTGAATGTTTTTTTTGTTTTTTTTTACATTTTAATGAAATATTTAAACATATTCAAACTTATTTAATCTAAGTTTTATGTTTATTTTGATCTTCTTTTTTTTTAAATCTTTTATCAAATTATTTTATATTGGAAATTTATTCAAAAAAAAAATTTTAATTAACATTTGATATCAGAAAATCAGGAAGGATTGCTATTTCTTCTGAGCCAGGCTTTAGCTGACGTGGAATGTGAGAGTTCATTCATCACTATAAATATAAAACAATTATTAAATAAAGTTATAAAGCGATATATTTAGTTTTTTATATCTCCCAAACCTCGTAATCCCATCCTCACAATTCTAACTTGATTTAAATTTTATAATTAGGAATTAAGCATAAGCCTCAATAGCGCAGTCGGTAGCGCGTCAGTCTCATAATCTGAATTTCTGGAGTTATCTGGAGGTCGTGAGTTCGATCCTCACTTGGGGCATAAATTTTTATTGAAAAAATTTAAAATGATCAAGACAAAATATTAGCTTTTCTTTATTTCAAGTTAATGGCAAAAAATTCAATTTCTAAACTTGGTAAATAAAATAAATATTCAAACCAATTTAATTTCAATCACAAATTTTCAAAATATAATTTAAAAAGTATGTATCTATTAAGATGTTTTATAACTACTTCAGTGACGATTGTATCAGTTGAATGCAAGTCTTTTTTTTAGAATTGTATTGTGACTGAAACAGAGAAGTAATTTTTAAAAAAATATAGAAAAACTTTTAAAAAGTTTGAAAATCAAAATTCATTACTTATTTAGTGGTAGAGTTATAAAAATGATCAAAAATGATTTTTCATTTATTAAGTTAACTCTTTTCATTGAAAAAATTTAATCAAATATTAATTCAATCAAAATAACAGAGATAAAATTTAAGAATTACAAAGTCGACGCATTGTTAGAAGAAATTGTGAATTAAAAACCAACTTTTATTCAATAAATCATTCCTATTACGCAGACTAAAAAACAAATCTTCATTTATAGACAAAAAATTTAAGTTTTTTTTTTTATTTGTTGAAAATTATGATTTTAAATTTCATTTTAAGAGCTAAAAATTAATAAAATTTTATATGAGCTTAATGCAATTTAAAAATATCACACAATCATTGGCATTAAAAGACTAATTTTTTAAATATTTAATACAGTTTTTTCACTGAAATATAATGTTGTTCAGATTTTATTTTTTTTCAAACACTATTTTATGATGTCAACTCTAAATTAATTAAATCATTTCTAAGATTATTTGAAGCTGTTTCTATTGAGATTTATTCATTTTATTTTTTCATGATAAGTTAAAATGTTTCGTTTTTTTAAACAATTAATGCAAAATTTAAATTAATAAAGAAATAACCGAAATTTCTTAAGCTAAAAAATCAAGAGTTTATAATTGTTCAAAATTTAAAAAACAAAAATAAGAAAAAAATTATTCCAGTTAAAAGTCCGTTCTTTTCGCTTATTTTATTGATACCGTTTAAAAGTGGTACAGTTTTAGGTAGCTTGTAGAAAGACTTCTTTTTCTCATATAACTTTGCTATTTTGAATGCATTTTCAACTTTTTCAGGACGGTGAATCAACGCCATTGCGAATGGAATACCATCCGGATCAGTTGTAGTCAAGGGTGTAAATCCAGATGGCATTATGATATATCCATAACCAGTTTGAACCGAAATCATTGACAAAGTATTAAACTCTCCTTCTTTAAAGCCTGTATTTACCTCGGTATGCATTGGCACAATCGTGGTTAATGAAGGTACAAAAAGGGCATCAACTTTATCATCTAAAATATTTCTTTTAATAAAATCTTTAAAAGGTTCTCTAGCTTTGATTGAGTTTTGGCAAAGTTGATCACACAATTGTTTTGTATAGCTAAGATTGTCTAACTTGCTTACATCCCAACCAGATTCATTGATTTGATTCTTCCAAAAACTGCTCAGCAAATCGCTTTGGTAAAACTGTTTTGCATTTCGAATCGGAGCATCAGATTCATATCTAGCCTTATCACTAAAATAATTGTTGTAATTATAAGACACACATCCTCTAATACAAGGATCATATTTTTTAATTAAATCATTAAATTTTTCTGCAAATTCCTTTAACTGGGACTCAGTAAGATTTTTTTCCTCAATTTGAATACCTAAGCTTTTCATTCTACTGACTGAATCTTTGATCAAACTACCTATTAAAGGATGAATAACTAAACTAAATTTTTCTGCTTTAAAACCATTAATAAAATTAGAAATTATTCGAACTTTAAGTGGACTTTTATCAAAAGTTTTTTGGACTGTATTGGTGTAAAGAGATGTGAGATTGTATAAAACTGAGTGAGTAAGAATTAGATCATCTAAATTTTTTGCCATTGGACCAACTGTGTCAGCATTTACTTCAAGTGGAAACACTCCTTCTAGAATTTCTAATTTATGCGGTGGTCTGTAGCCCCAAACTGCCATAGAACTAGCCGGACCGATGATAGAGCCGCCAGTGTCTGTCCCAAGGCTAACAACTGCCAATCCAGCCGCTATACTGGCACCTGAGCCAGAACTAGATGCACTACATGTGCGATCCAAATTAAAAGGATTATTGCAAAGACCAACTTGTTCGCTGGCAAACTTTATACCCGCGGCAAGCGGAGCCATATTTGCCTTGGCTAAATAGACGGCTCCTTTTTGGTTCATACGTTCAATTACCAAAGCATTTTTGTTAGGCACCATATTTCGCATAGCTTTAACTCCAGCTGTAGTCGGAATGCCTTCGATGTCAATGTTGTCTTTGATTATGACTGGCACGCAGTGCATTTCACCAATTAGTTTGCCATTTTTTGCATAAAAGTTATCCAGTTGTTGCGCACGCTGGAATGCCTTGGGGTTATATGAAATGATGGACTTGATTTTTGGGTCATATTTTACTGCCCTATCGATAAAATATTTCAGTATGTCTTTGCATGTCCACTTTTTATTTTGTATTAGGCTTTGAACTTCGGCAGAACTGAATTTAAAATTCTCGTCCAAGCGGCTAGGATAGCAATTAACTTCCAAAATAAGCCATGTAGTAATAAGAAGAAAATATGGAGTCATTTTTAGAAATTTTTTTTGTCAAATGAAAAAAGAATTTTTGAAAAAAAAATTGTGTATTATCATATCTGTTAATTTCACCTAAAAAAGCAAATATTAGCTAGAGTTTAGTATATCTATTTGATTCATAGACATTTAAGATATGATTAAAAAACACTGGAAAAATCTAAAACAAGTCAAGTTATAAAAATATTGCTTAATAAATATTAAGTAAATGACAATTTATATTTACTAAAAATTATACAAGAAATTTAAAAAGAAAATCAAAAATATGATGAGAGTACATTTATTTGTTGAACTTTTGAGATTATAGACCAATTTAAAATATCTAAGAAAATGAGAGATTTTGTTAAATTAGTAAATATTAAAAAATTAGAAAAAATGACAAGATTGTTAAATAAAGAATCCATTGTGAAACGAATAAAGGCCTCTTGTATTCAATATTCACCTAAAACATATATTTACTTAATAAGAATTTGAATCAATCAAGTTAAGCAACAAATCTAAAAAAAGGTTTTGAATATAATATTTAAGATAAAAAAAACTTCGAAAAATTGGTAACCAAAAAAAAGAATTGCTTCTTAATATTGAAAAAAAGAAGCCTAGAACACCCGGTATTCCCAGGCGGTCACCCATCCAAGTACTAACCGGGCTCGACGTTGCTTAACTTCGGTGATCGGACGAGAACCGGTGCATTCAACGTGATATGGTCCTAGACATTTTTTAAGCATTTTTTATTTTGATTTAAATTTAATTTTAAAATTCAATTTAGCTTTGAAATAAAAAAGTTGATGAAAATAGCTTTTGAAAATTTTCTCATGCTTTCAGATAAAAGTTATTTGATTTTTTGTGAATTTTATTAAAAGTTTTAAATATCTTATAAAAAGAAGTATGTATTTTTTGTACATTTTCGTGATTCAGCTACTTTGATGAAGAACTCGTCGATTGAGCTCAAGTCTTTTCTGAATAGACTTGTGACAAGATCGATGCTGAGAAGTAGTTTTCAATTAAAATAATTATAAAAGGACGATTAAAAAAGAATACACAAAATTTCGAATAAAATACCCCAAATTTTTTATTTTCTTCCCCAAAAATTAAATAAATTCCCAATTATTGAGTTTATACATAAGAAATTAGTTAACACTAAATTAAGTGGAAATTCACTATTTTAAATTTATTGACACTTTTTATTAAAAAATGATAACGGATTTGAGAAAATGTACCTAAATTATGAAAAGAGAGTGTTTGTTAGAAAAAAGATAATATTTTAATCGAGTTTTATGCTGAAAATCATGAAAGTGATTTTTTTTTTTTTGGATAAAACAAAAAGTGGAACATTACTTTATTTTTATTACAAAATTTAGGTACTTTTTCTTAAATTGGTTATCATTTTTTAGAAAAAAGTGTAAGTAAGCTAAAAATAGTGGATTTCTATTTAATTTAGTGTTAACTTATTTTTTTTTTGAATTAACTTAATAATTGGTGAATTTATTTAATTATTAGGGAAAAAAAATTAGGAGAATTATATTCAGAATTTGTTGTACTCCAAGTAAATTTCTCATTATAAAACTTTAAAATTAAAATTAATTTTTTTTAGAATCCAAGATTATTAAGATATAAGCATTTAATTTAAATTTTTTTTTTAAATTTGAATAAACTTTAAAAAATTCATCGCGTTTTAATCCATCTTATTTGTTTAGCTTTTATATTATAAGTCTTATATTATTTATATTATTATTATATTATTATACAGTCTAATAAAAGGTAACATAATATAATATCATTTGTTCTTAAATTAAGATACACTTTAAAAATAAATAGGTTCACACTATTCTGAAAATTAAATATGAATTGAATGAAGTTCTTTCTTTTTGTTACTATTGTGATGCAAAATTGTAGACATTTCTTCAGAATTTATTCTTTAAAATAAAGTTAAAAAGTTCTTGCTTAACTAAATTTTTAAAATTTTTTAAATAAAAACTTCTCTGTTTCAGTCACAATACAATTCTAAAAAAGATTTGCATTCAACTGATACAATCGTCACTGAAGTAGTTGAAGTGGTTGAAAAAATATTTCAATAGATACATACTTCTAAATTTAAAGTTTGTAAATTTGTGATAGAATAAAAGTAAAATTAAATATTTATTTTATTTACCAAGTTTAGAAATTGAATTTTTTGCCATTAACTTGAAATAAAGAACAGCAAATTTTTTGTCTTGATCATTTTAAATTTTTTGAATAAAAATTTATGCCCCAAGTGAGGATCGAACTCACGACCTCCAGATAACTCCAGAAATTCAGATTATGAGACTGACGCGCTACCGACTGCGCTATTGAGGCTTATGATTAATTCTTAACTACAAAATTTAAATTAAGAATCTTCAACAGCTGAAACCTAGTTGATTTCCCATTATTAAAAGCTTAAAATTTAACTTTAGATTTCAATCAAAATTTAATTTAAAAAATAAAATAGATTAAATTAAGTTATTCTCATAGTCTGTCGGACTGTGAGAATTACTATTTATAAACTTTTTTAGATAACTATTAATAAACCTGATAATTTTGAATATGATGTTCAAATTTTTTTTTTGTTTCAATTAAACCTTTTAATTTTTCCTAATTGGGTTTTAAAGTAAATTTAAATCCAAATAAAAAATGTCTAGGACCATATCACGTTGAATGCACCGGTTCTCGTCCGATCACCGAAGTTAAGCAACGTCGAGCCCGGTTAGTACTTGGATGGGTGACCGCCTGGGAATACCGGGTGTTCTAGGCTTCTTTTTTTCAATATAAAGAATATTTATTGTTCTTCGAAATTTTTTGACGATTTTCTTATTTTCTTGCCTAAGACATTTTAGTTATAATTGATATTTTATTACAAGCAATTTTATTTTTCAAATCAAAATTGAGTTTTTTTTTATTCAAAAAAAAAAATTTTTAATTCAGTTCAGCGCTAATTTTAATAAACAGAAATGAAATCTAATTTAATAAAAAAACTATTTAATTTCAAAATGTTCGAAAAAAAGGAATTTTTTTGATTCATATCATTATGATAATAAGGGAAATGTCTTTTCACAACCAAAAAATTGGTTTTCACACACGAAAAAAAAATTCTAGATTAAAACTACTAAAAGTTTTACAATCAATTTTATTTTATTATACACACAAATAAAATGAATTGAGAGTCTAATTTTAGTATCTATTTTTGTCTAATTTTGGCGGTCTTCCTCTTTTAGGTTTATTTTCTTTTGTATCTGGTGTTGTATTAATATCAATTTCAACTTATTTAACTCCATCTATTAATTGACTTTTATGTTCGCCCAAAGTAAAGTGAGCATGTTTTTGAATATATCGGTCGCGTTGTTTTAGGCAAATACATAGCTTAACTCGATGAGGACATTCACCGAAATTGAAACAATCTCTATTGACACAAAATCCATATTTTTGGCGCATTTTTTGGTTTGACCGATGCTAACATACTGTACAACTAACCAAATTTGACTTTGGGTAATGTATTTGATGCTTTTTAAGTAAAATTCTTCAAAATTTCCAAAAATTGCTTCAAGTTCAAAATTTAGAATTTTTGGCATAATGAAATTTGAAATTTAACATAATATTTATAAAACAATTGTTAGAAATAAAATTCATGTACTTTTTTTTTTGATTTTTTTTTTATGTGAAATATTTTTTGTAAAATTCCCAATGCACACAAAAAAATTTTCTCAACCAAAAAAAATATTTAGACGTTGTGTGTGAAAATCTGCTTTTTGGTTGTAATGAGCAGATTTTTGGTTAATAACTTTAATTTAAAGTAAATTTTCTTAAAATAATTTAAACTCATCAAAGATTTGTGAAATATTTTAGATATTAAACTTTTTCTTTGTTAGGTTCAATCAAGAATTTTTGATGAGTTATGCAATTCTATGTCGAAAAAAATCAGATGTTGAAATTATTAATCAATAATTAAGCCACAGGTAGATGTAAAGGTATTTGAAACTTTCTGAAGTACTGGACAACTTGAATTCATAAAATTTCTTCTTAGACTAAACAATTGCAATAAATATTTTTCTATTGATTCAATAATAAGTGATTCATTCAGAAGGCTTTGTCGAACAATATTTAAAATTAATAAATAAATAATTAGCGATTCTGAAAAATACCCAGTTAATTTATTAAGATACTTTAATTCCAAGATGACTTTAATTCCAAGCGATTCCAGTTTGCCTTTCGATTTCAAGAGTTCAGTTCCAAGTTAGACCAGCTTTTACGGTGTCTATTAATAAATCGCAAAGGTAAACTTTCAAATTTGTAGGTATTTATTTTACTAGAATAGCTATTTACTCTTGGACAATTATATTCTGCATTGTCCAAAGTTTCTTCAACAAAAGATATTTGTGTAATGCTACATTTTATCTTTATACTGGCAGCGGAGCAGCAGGTATAACCTTGTGTCTATTAAAAAATATTTTACTAAATAATGTTGAAAAAATATTTTTTTTTTTTTTTGAGTTTCTTATAGAAAAAAAATTAATATTTTTTGAGTCCACCAATATTAATGGTACAGTGGCGCTACGATACCTTGAATTCACCACATTTTACGTAAATTATGGTAAATTCACGATATTTTACCATATTTACCGTAAAATATGGTAATCTAATAAAGGGTATTTTTCGTAAAATAACGATAATTATCGTAAATTACCGATAATTATTGTAAAATTCAGTGAAAAAAAAAATTCGAAAATTTCTCGAAAAAAACCGATTTTCATGAAAAAAAATTTTTTTTTTGAATTTTTGAAAAAGGAAAAAAATTAAAATTTGATTGAATTTTTTGACCAAAATTTACGTAAATTTCGGTACATTTTTGTAGAAAAAGGCGAAAAATTGTAAAAAATCAACAAAAAAGGAAAAATGGATTTTTCATTATTACATTAAATTTTTTTTAAAACAAACTTTGAATATTAATATTTAAATATTTAAGTACGAACATATTAAATTATTTTACTAAATACAGAAACTATCAAAAATCATTTATATAGAGCTGTATTAAAAAAATAAATACAACCAGAATTTAATGATTTGACCAGTCACCATTTCTTTCAATTTTTTTGAACAGCAGCTTTTGTTGATTTTTTACCATTTTACGCCTTTTTCTACAAAAATTTACCGAAATTTACGTAAATTTTGGTCAAAAAATTCAATCAAATTTTAATTTTTTTCCTTTTTCAAAAATTCAAAAAAAAAAATTTTTTTCATGAAAATCGGTTTTTTTCGAGAAATTTTCGAATTGTTTTTTTCACTGAATTTTACAATAATTATCGGTAATTTACGATAATTATCGTTATTTTACGAAAAATACCCTTTATTAGATTACCATATTTTACGGTAAATATGGTAAAATATCGTGAATTTACCATAATTTACGTAAAATGTGGTGAATTCAAGGTATCGTAGCAGCACTGTAATGAATAAAAAATTATCTAAATCTGAGTTTTATATAGTGATCACTCGTGTGATATTTTTCCAAAATAATTTAAAAAAATTACAGTCTAAGTCAAAATTAGGCATTTTTAGCAACAACAAAAAAATACAAAGAGCGAAAATTATTTAAGAGCTCTTTGATGTAAACAATAATCATGTTGAATGATATCTAATTAAATAGATATTTATCATTCGGCAAAAATGTTTTTAATTCAAGAATAAATAGAAAAGAATAAAAGATAATTTAATAAGGCGTGCTTAATTCACGTGTTCAAAGAGCTTTTCAGAAATTGCTTATCTTTTTTATCTTCTTTTAAAATAAGGTTCTTTTAAATTTGAACGAGAACAATTTTGAAAGAGCACCGAAATGGTCCTAGCCTGAGGACGAGTACTTAGATTAGTACTTTGCATTTTGAAGTCAAACTAATTAGCCGATAAGCATGCAAGTATTTCTTTGAAAAACTTATTCTCTTATCTCCATTTTGTAATCTTTAAACGCTCATCGATAATTTGAAAATAAAAGAGCGCTTCATAATCAACTCATCATAAAATACAACTCATTGATCAAAATAACTGTTTGCTTTTCTAAAGCCAACAACAAAAAGCTTTAATTTTTCTTAAAAAGCGTTGTATTTTATTGTTCAAGATTAAGATCAAATTTTGCTTAGGGATTTGATTGCGGCTCACCATGCTAAAGCTATGACAACAATGAGCTTTAAATTTTTTTATTGCAACCGGATCTTAATTTAGAGACTAATGGGATTTAAATGTTTACACGCTTTTATGACTCAACTTAAACAAACTGTGCTAAGATCTTTTGATCTTGAGCTTATTTACGCAACCAAATAACATCTTATGTACACACTTTTTGTTAAGTATGTGCGTCAGATTTTTGCCTCACTCTTTGATATTTAATCATGTAATGGTTGGAATTTTTTTTGAATATTTGATCTAAGAAAATCTAGAGCCACTTTACTTGGCCAAAAAAAAATTTTTTTAAAAACTAATAAAGACTTTGATATTTAAAAATATTTTATTTTAAAATTAAATATTGAATTAAAAAAATAAACGGTGCCAACAGATTTTTGAATTTTTTTTCCCAAAAATTTAAAAAATGATCATCCAAAATTAAATAAATTGTAATTAATAATTAAAAATTTTATAAATTTAAGACTATTGTTTTTTTTTATTAAAATAAATATTAAAAACTGCAAAGTGTTTTCAAAAATTTGAAATATAACCAGATAGAATGAAATTTAGCGTTTAATTTTTTTTTTTATTTCAAAAATCTATATAATTAAAGAATATTTTTTTTATTTGAATTAAAATGATTGAAATTTTTTTTCCCAAAAATTTTTAAAATGATCATTCAAAATTAAATTATTTTTTTACAATTAAAAAGCTTTGAAAATAGAAGACTAGTTTTTTATTTTAAATAAATATTAAAAACTGCAAAGTGTTTTCAAAAATTTGAAATATAACCAGATAGAATGAAATTTAGTGTTTAATTTTTTTTTTAATTCCAAAAATCTATGAAATTAAAGACTTTTAAATTTATTAAAATTTAATGTGTGAATTTTTTTTCAAACTGTTTTCCAAAGTTTGAAATATAACCAAATAAAATGTGATTAATGTTCAATTTTTTTACAATTAATTTCAAAAAATTATTTTTATAATTTCAAAATCTATAAAATTTAACACAATTTTTTTAAATATCAAAATTGATTTTGAAAAGAGATTCAAAAATTAAATTTATTATTTATATAGATATCTTCGCAGAACATAGGCTCCTTCAAATTATAAGCCCCTAAAAATAGTTGAAATATTGAAATATTTAATTTTTTTTTAAATTGTAGAATTAAAATCTCCATCTGTTGAACAAATATCTCCCTAAAGCCAAACACCAGTTCTGATTTAGATGTTTATTGATTTCATTTTCACATCCTCAATTGCAATTATTTTATTAATTTACATTTGTTTAGAAAAATATTTTTCTCTACATATGTGTAAAAATTTATTTATGCAATTCTCTCATGGGCCTGGTTTTTCCTTTCCTTTAGACAAATTGTTCAAATTTTGTTGAATCTAAAGTCATAAAACCAGGAAATAGACTTGACTAATTTTGTTTAATAAAAATATTGATGGGTTGGGCTTGAAAAATATTTCAATTGGTTATAGTATGTGATAAATACTTTTATACAAAATAACCAATTGAAATTTATTTCCTCTTCGAACAATCACTATAAATAGGACTTGGAAAAATAATTTAATCAAAAAATAATTTTATTCAGAAAATAAAAGACTAGAAATTGATCCGAAAATGACTTATGATCAAAGAAAACTAGAAAAAATGATGAATTTGGAGCAATACTACACCTTGTCTGGAAGTTATCTATGCGATGACTTGATAAGTGAATCAATGAGACAAACACTACTTGAATGGATGCGGGATTTGTGCCAGGAAGAAAATAAACTTGACCAAGTGTTCAATCATTCCTGCATGCTTTTTGATCGTTTTATGCAAGCGCTAAAAGAAAAATCATCATTCCAAATCCACAAGTCTTATTTGCAATTGTTTGCCACAGCTTGCCTTTTTATCTCATCCAAAGTTAAATCGGAGTCTTACTTTAATGCCTTGAATCTAATTGAATACACTGACAATTCAATTACATTAAGCGACTTGCTTGAGTCAGAGCTTTTTATTCTGGAAACTTTGGAATGGGACATTGACTACATAGTTCCAAATGATTATTTTGAATTTTTGTCATCTCAGATCAAATCAGACAATAAAGAGCTTATTCAAACAAAGTTCCATGAACAAACAGCCAAATGTTCGTTCGATTTCAGTCTCCAATTCTACCGACCAAGTCAAATAGCCACAGTTTGCTTGTTAAAAGCCTTGGATGCCATTTCAATGTTTCATCTTAAAGACTTGTTCATGGGATCAATTGTTTTAGACTTTCAAATGAACAAATTAATTAAAATTTTCAAGTTAGATCTTGGTGATGACTCAATGTTATCCGAATCGTGGTCATCATTCATGTCAAGTACAGAGTCACCAGTTAAAAAATCCGCTGGCAAAGTAGCGAAAAGAGCGACTAAAAAAATCCAAAGAAAGAACTCGCTTAGAATGAAAAAAGCCTTGAATTCATCATTGAGCTCATTGTCGAACGACAACGATGAATCAATGACTAGTGATTTGGATTTTAGCTTTGGTTTGATAACAAGCTCGCCATTGACAACGTTTTAATTTTTTTTGTTTGATTGAACTAAATTTGACATGATAAAAAACAGTAAATTGTAAAGATGTTTGTAAATTTTTAAAATATATTATTAAATTAAAAAATAAAACTTTAAAAACTTTAATTACATTTTTATTTCGTTACTCGTTTAAATATTATAAAAAATGCCACTTGATTTGGGAAAAATTTTCAAAAATTCATATTCTGAAATTCCTATTTTTTAATTCCTTCTCAAGCTCACATCATTCAAGAGAAGAAGTTTGAGACAAATGATAAATCAATAGCAAGGAATCTAACAAAATTATTTAGTAAAATTTTTTTATTTTAAATCATTTCAATTTAAACAAAGAAAAACCAGGATAAGTTCAATAGGGTATTGTGCAATTCAAATACAAGTTGAAAAAAAAATTCTTTCTCTTAATAAAAATTTAAATTAAAGATAATAAAATATATTTTAAAAAATACTGCAAAGTATTTCATGTAATTAAACTTTATTAAAAAAAAACATCATTAGGATTTAAATTTATTATTGATATTAAAAAAAAAGAAGAAAATAAAAATTATATTTAGGGTATAAAGGTGCAATTAAGTATGTTGCACTATGTTGCAGCATTTTTTAAAATATATCTTTAGTTTTGATTTATTAAAAGAAGAACTTTTGCTCAATTTTCATTAGAAATTCACAGAACTTTTTAAAGAGACTTAATCCTTTCTTTCAAATATATAAATCTTTTTTGAATTATTCTTTAAAAAAGTAATTACTCTGTAAAATATTTTAAATTTTTTTAAAAATATTTGGATATAAAAATGCTTAGTTATTCAAGCAATATTTCAAAAGAAGCTATTTAAAAAATTTGTTTTTAGATGTAATAGAGTCATTGAATTTTTTTTCCAGTTTTAAAAATAAAAGCTAGTCGAACTTTTGGATTAAATTAATTTTTTATTTATTTTATTTTTGTAAAATCCTTATTTTATTAAATATAACTTATTTGAGAAATCTTACAGCTGTTTTGAATGAATTGTATTTGATCCTTTTCAATGGTTGAATAAGAGATTTATTCTTCGGATTAGAAATTAGATAAGATAAAATAAATATTTGATACAAAATAATAGTCGACGATTTCACGCATGGCAAAATCAGTCTAATAATTAATTCTCATTTGTGTTGGTCCGTTAAAAAGCTGTTGAAAAATAAATACTATGAAAATAGGCAATTTAAAATTAAGTTGTTAAGTAATGCTGAGAAATTGTTAGATAAACATTTAACGTTAAATAAATGTATGTGATGTTTAAGAGTTTTCCCAGATATTTTACGATAAAAATATTCTAACACATTTTTTTAAAAAATAAGATTTTAAGTATGTTTTTATTAACAGTCATGAAGCTATGTAATTATCTTAAAATAAAAATTTACTCGTAAATATTTCATTCAAATAGCTTTTTAAACTTAATCTGAACGAGCTATTGCTCGATACACATAAAAATATTAATAAGATGAAATAAGATTAACTGGACTTTGTAACTTTTCTTTTTATGGTTTCTTTGAGTTTAATTCTCTTTATTTGTTCACCATTAAGTGTCAATAACAAAATCACGACTTGAGTTACTAATTCTTTTTAAAGGATCACCCAAGATTATTGATAAATTGTTGAGTAAGACCAACTCTTGCTTCATTCCGTAATGGCAAATATTCTCTGGAAAAAAAACTTTTTATAAAAATATTCTTTATAAAAGAAAGAAGATTGGTTTTTGTGTTGACTTTGAATTTTTAACATGAATATTTAAGACTTAAATTTTTTCAGGATAGAAATTATGAATAAGTTTAAAAAATATTAACTCAAACAAATTTGATAAAATTAAAAAAAAAATACATTGTTTCTGTTAATGGACCTGTTACGACAAAATGGAATAATAAAGTTCCAACAAGACAATGTGTTGTGCCAGATTAATCAAAGAGTAGTTCCAAGAGCATTAAAGTTTTATGCTGGCCTGCTAACAGTCTAGCTCTGAGCAGCATTGAAAATTTAAAGCCATGACTCGGTAAATAATTTAATAAACAGGAATAAATACAGTACATAGTTGGATGTGTTGGCAATCGATTTTTAATAATCGACTTAATAAGGATTATGGGAATTTAAATTGATTATGCGGATAATAAGAAATGGCAAGATTTTTTTCTATTTAACTTTTTTGAAATTTTGAAATTACGTTGTTTCATTAAAACTCAATACTTTAGCATGTTAAAATTTGAAATATAATTACGCTATTATTTTTAGAAATGTAAAATAGAAAAAAAAATTTGCTAAATAATTATTTAAAAATGTATTCATTGCTAAAATTATTAAAGTAGAAAGCAAAATTGAGTATATAAAATCATTATTGAGCATCAGAAAGTTATAAACGAATATCAAAAAATCAAAAATTAGCTTTTTCGATTTTTATTTTATAGATAAAATACTCAGGCTACAAATTATTTTTTAAAAAATTGGTATTCTTAAATTATTTCATTTTTTTTTGTAAGTAGTAATAATAGTAGTAGTTCTTGTTGCGACACCTAACATGTAGAGTGTCTGACCCCATCACCATCATTTGGCAGTGTGAAGCTATAGCAGCCATTTCCATTAAATCTATTTAACGCCGCTTTGAAGCTAGCGGTTGACTTTGATATTAACACATTTTCTGGCAGATCTTTAACCAGGTCCATCTTTTCTAATCCATTCACTAATTTGTGCATCCCAATCAAGTCCCTTCCCACTCTTCTCTCATTTAGCCTTGTCAGCGTCATTCTAGCTAACCTCAAACCATATGACATGTTTCTTAGTAACACCGGAATTTGTGTTACCCGCTCTTGCACCTTCTCTAAAGCATTCACATCCTTTTTCAAATTTGAATTCCACACTTGCACTGCGTAGTCTAGGTGAGATCTCATCATGAATATATACAATCTTACCCATAATCACTCCTCTCTATTTTTTAACGTTCGCTTTAGCATTCCAAGCACCCTAGTCACTTTCGCACACGCAATTTTAACTTGGTATGTCCACTTTAAATCTGATTAGACCATCACTCCCACATCCCTCTTACACTCTGTGGTTGTAGCTATAACATTTGAGTTTCTATCACCACTTGTGTCTTACATTTAGACTACCGAAATGCATCACTTTGCACTTATCAGCACACGGTCCCATATGCCACAAATCAATCCATTGACAAACTGCATTCAGATCTTTCTGCAACATCGCTTTTTTTATAAACTTTAATTACTATGCCAAGTATTTTTGAGTTGTCTGCATACAACACACAGCAATGGTCCAAGTACAGATCCTTGTGGAACCCCACTCAATACCTCTAGCCATAACAACGCTGTTTATGTAGAAGGCGACGATGAAATGTATAAAAAAACATAAATGTATCAAGTTTCATTGAGTTATCTTGCGAATTTTCATCATTAAATTTCCAAAATCTGATTATTTTTTGTCATTTCGAGTTGCAATTTTAATATGATAAATGAAACTTTGTTAAAAATAATTTAAAAAATTCTGAAATTGCTTTTCTCAAAATATTATGCCAGAAAAAAGTTAAAGAGGAATTAAAGTGCCCAAAAATCTTAATCCATTCCGATAAATGTTGATAAATCTAAGAAAAAAAGAAATTTCTTGCCGAAAAGTCAAAAAACTTGTGTGTTAGTTAAAAAATGATCGTGGGTTCAAAACCCGCTGAGAGTGAAAAAATCTTGAATGATTTTTTGGCATAA
This sequence comes from Brachionus manjavacas, assembly GCA_019054805.1. Taxonomy (NCBI): domain Eukaryota; kingdom Metazoa; phylum Rotifera; class Eurotatoria; order Ploima; family Brachionidae; genus Brachionus; species Brachionus manjavacas. The sequence continues at coordinate 4,687,285 of JAHQIY010000003.1, read as the reverse complement.
ATTTTGTAAAACCAACCTGATACCATTACTTTTTTTAAATTGAAGTTATTATCATAAATATATGAATCAAAAAAAATTACTTTTTTTCGCACATTTCGATATTAAAAAATTTTTAAAACAAAAATTTTTGTTTTATTAAATTTGATTTCAGTTTATTTAAATTACCGTAATGCCTTCCCCCCTAATGCATTGCACTTTAAACCAGAATTCTGGATTTCAATGCTGCATTTAACCCACTTTTTTTTCCAGATACGCTGCGACTAAAAATGCTGCAGTTAATGTCAAAATTTTGGTACAAATGCCGCATTAAATATGTAAAAAATAATAAAAATATATTTTTCTATTTTTTCAATTGTTTCAAAATTTGAAACACAAAAAATGTTTTTCGGACATAATGCATGCATGGAAAGTTAAAATTTTGAAAACATTTTTTGTGTTTCAAATTTTGAAACAATTGAAAAAATAGAAAAATATATTTTTATTATTTTTTACATATTTAATGCGGCATTTGTACCAAAATTTTGACATTAACTGCAGCATTTTTAGTCGCAGCGTATCTGGAAAAAAAAGTGGGTTAAATGCATGCATTAAAATCCAGAATTCTGAAAATAAATGCCGCATTAGGGGGCAAGGCATTACGGTAGCTGTTAGGAAAGAAATAGGCTTGATTTTTTTCCTTTTAACTTCTTTTTTCATATTTCTTGATTACAAATAAAAATTTGTATTAAATTTTTTTTTTGAATTAAAAACCCTAATTTTGATTAAAAAAATTAAATCATTTGTTATTAACTTTCACTTAAAACTAAAATGTCTCTTAGGCAAGAAATTAACAAAATCGTCAAAAAATTTCACAGAACAATAAATATTCTTTATATTGAAAAAAAGAAGCCTAGAACACCCGGTATTCCCAGGCGGTCACCCATCCAAGTACTAACCGGGCTCGACGTTGCTTAACTTCGGTGATCGGACGAGAACCGGTGCATTCAACGTGATATGGTCCTAGACATTTTTTAAGCATTTTTTATTTTGATTTAAATTTCCTATAAAGCCTAATTACGAAAGATTAGAAGGTTTAATTGAAACATAAGAAAAATTTGAACATCATATTTAAAATTACAGTCGAACCTCGATATAAAGAGACCCCATATTTTGAGCTGTATTGCCGGAACCGATTACAAACTATAGAAAAAGGTATAAAAATTGTTTCGATATAAACTTGATAGGAGCTGTTTTTAAAAATATACGCTTAATTATATTCTTAAAAAAAAACTTCATACAACGAGCGCGAAAAAAAATTCTCAAACAATTAATTTCTGATAACGAGCAAGAAATTTTTTTTTCACACTTTAATAATAAAAAAAAATTTAATTATTGACTTTACTCATTTTAAATTGATAAGAATTATTGATAGTAGTTTTAATTCAAAAATGTCAAAAAATATCGCTGAGAAAAAAAAAAGTGTATCTAGCTTGAGACTTAACTCGAAATAATAAATAAACATAGATTCAAATTTGGAAGCAAGAGGCTGTTTATCTGATCTCAAAATTTTCAACTCAAAAACCGTAACAGAGGACAATGTTGAAAGTGATTCAGATATCGAAGAAATTTCCAAATCAGAAAAAACAGCTATTAGTTCAAAAGATGCAATTGATCGAATTAATGATCAAAAATATTTTTTTTTTGAATAAAAAGGAAGATTATTCAAACATCGTTGATTTTTTATTTAATATTGAAAATTTTGTAATTGAAAAATGCAATACAAAACAAACAACTATTTCTGATTTTTTCAAATAATTTTTATTTTGTTAACCATTTGTTTATTTTTGTTTAATAAAATTTTAGAAACCAAAAATCTAGTTGTCAATCGTTGAAGAAGATTCCTAATTTAAATTTTGTAGTTAAGAATTAATCATAAGCCTCAATAGCGCAGTCGGTAGCGCGTCAGTCTCATAATCTGAATTTCTGGAGTTATCTGGAGGTCGTGAGTTCGATCCTCACTTGGGGCATAAATTTTTATTCAAAAAATTTAAAATGATCAAGACAAAAAATTTGCTGTTCTTTATTTCAAGTTAATGGCAAAAAATTCAACTTCTAGACTTGAAAAAAAAAATAAATATTTAATTTAACTTTTATTCTATCACAAATTTACAAACTTTAAATTTAGAAGTATGTATCTATTGAAATATTTTTTCAACTACTTCAACTACTTCAGTGACGATTGTATCAGTTGAATGCAAATCTTTTTTTAGAATTGTATTGTGACTGAAACAGAGAAGTTTTTATTTAAAAAATTTTAAAAATTTAGTTAAGCAAGAACTTTTTTAACTTTATTTTAAAGAATAAATTCTGAAGAAATGTCTACAATTTTGCATCGCAATAGTAACAAAAAGAAAGAACTTCATTCAATTCATATTTAATTTTCAGAATAGTGTGAACCTATTTATTTTTAAAGTGTATCTTAATTTAAGAACAAATGATATTATATTATGTTACCTTTTATTAGACTGTATAATAATATAATAATAATATAAATAATATAAGACTTATAATATAAAAGCTAAACAAATAAGATGGATTAAAATGCGATGAATTTTTTAAAGTTTATTCAAATTTTAAAAAAAAATTTAAATTAAATACTTATATCTTAATAATCTTGGATTCCAAAAACAATTAATTTTAATTTTAAAGTTTTATAATGAGAAATTTACTTGGAGTTTTTAAATTTTATTTAAATCAAAAAAAATTTAAAACTAAATACTTATAGCTTTATAATAATTTCACTTTTAATCTTGTATTCTAAAAACAACTAATTTTAATTTAAAAATTTCATTATTATTTTAATTGAAAACTACTTCTCAGCATCGAACTTGTCACTAGTCTATTCAGAAAAGACTTGAGCTCAATCGACGAGTTCTTCATCAAAGTAGCTGAATCACGAAAATGTACAAAAAATACATACTTCTTTTTATAAGATATTTAAAACTTTTAATTAAATTCACAAAAAATCAAATAACTTTTATCTGAAAACATGAGAAAATTTTCAAAAGCTATTTTCATCAACTTTTTTATTTTAAAGCTAATTTGAATTTTAAAATTATATTTAAAACCAAAAAAAAATGCTTAAAAAATGTCTAGGACCATATCACGTTGAATGCACCGGTTCTCGTCCGATCACCGAAGTTAAGCAACGTCGAGCCCGGTTAGTACTTGGATGGGTGACCGCCTGGGAATACCGGGTGTTCTAGGCTTTTTTTTTTCTTATTTTTAAAATACCGCTTTTCAATAATTTATTCTATCATTTAAGAGACATTTAATAAAATTAAAACTTTTAAAATAAAATTTTTTTTTGTTTAAATTTAAAGGCATTATTGATTTAAAGGTTTGTTTTTGTGAAATTTGGTAAAAACAGCAACACATAATTTTAATATATTACAATTTGTTTCTATCGAATTAACTTTTGCTATGATTTAAAAATTACTTCGGCGAATGAAATATTTTAAAAAACTTCGTAATAAACGCTACTTTTTTTTTTAAATAGAATTTTCAAAAATTTAAATTTTTTGGTGAAAATATACAATTACTGCTTAAAAGTAATTTTTTTAACTTTATTATTTAAGAGATTTGGTTTTTTAAGCCGTTCTTATTTTCAAATTTTATTTCTTATTTTACATTTTTCATGTTGAATAATAAGAAAATTTTATTTTTCGCTGAATTCTCATTAACTTCTCATTAACTGTTATTTGTTAATGATGAATGGAACAGTTCTTTATTTTATTTTTTTTCTCTCTTCACTGTTTTTAAAAGCAAGATCAACTACTTTTACTGTTTTTTTTTTAGGCCTAAATTGTATTTTTTATCTAATAAACCAGAGAAAATCGAAAGCTTTTCTATATATTTGTTTTACTTTTGAGAAAGAAAAATTTTTTCCGATTTTTCAGATTTTAAAAAATGTTTGGTTTGTGTGTTCTAAAAATTCTGAATTCTTGTTTTTAGTAGCATTTCAAAAAAATTTTTTCACTGTAAAAACTCAAAAGTTCCCTCATCATTAACAAGCAACTTTGAAAATTTGAACAAAAATGCTTAATCATTTTTCAATTTAAAAAATAAAACAAAAACTGACAAAGCATTTTGAAAATTTGAAAATATTTATAATTTATTATTATTATTTTGCAAAAAGATCTACTTTATAAATTTGCGATTTTTTTACAAATAAAATAATTTTTTTAATTCACAAAATGCTAGATCTTTTAATAACTAATTCAATATTTTGTCTTAAGTTACTGGTTACTATTTTAGTTAGCTTGACAACTTTTTATTTGATGTAAGTTTGACAAATAATAAATTTAAATTAATTAAATCACATTACTTAAGAAAAATTTGGAACTGCTACCAGTTTTTTAAAAAACGCGGTATTAAAACACCCGAATATCGATTTTTTTGGGGAAATAATCTGGAACTAACCAGCAATTCTGTAAAGAGAATTTTTTCATATTTGAATATTTTTTAAATAATAAAATTTTATTTTTTTAAAGAATTATTCAGATGTGATATTGAGCTGGACCAAAAAATACGGAAAAACCTATGGCTATTACGAAGGCCATCAGCCTATCTTGGTAACGTCTGATTTAGAGATAATACAAGAAGTATTTTTGAAACAATCTAGTAATTTTTCTGGCAGAAAAGTAAAGTTAAAAATTTTTTAACATTTTAAAAGTCTGAGAATTTTTTAATCACTAATTTTTCCTCATCAATGTAAATTAACTTATGTGCTTTTTTTTGTTGATAAAAATTTTTTTCTCGAATAATTCCAAATAAAAAGCCTGTTATGAAAATTAAAAAAATTTCACCTTTGTCTCTTATTCATCATACGCATGGATTCGATTCCAAAATAGGAAAACACCAAGCAGCAGCATCTTCCATATGATTGAATTTTCGATCTCTAAGCCTTTGAAATCACACATTTTATCACGAAAAATGATTTTCAAAATTTTTTAAAAAAGGAGATTATTATTAATTGATCTTAATGAGGAAAAAAAAATATTGCTTAATGAAAAATGAAGTTAAATAAATTTAATTAAACAGAAGCAAATTTTAAATCGAAATGACGATGCGCCAGATCACATGTTGTTCTCTGCAAGTCGATCAAGATGGAAAACTATGCGTAATATTATGAATCCAACATTTTCATCAGCAAAATTAAGAGAACTCGGACCACTTCTAATTAATTGTACTGATCGAATGAAAGAAATTATGAGAAAAAAATTAGAAACTGAGATCAATATTAGCGAGTTGGTTTTAGATTAAATAATTATTTTTTTTGATTAATTTGAACCTTGTAGATTCTTTAAAAGATTTACTTTGGATAGCATTTGGAATTGTGCTTTTGGAATTGATGCTGACATTCAAAATAATAGCACAAATCAATACTTCGATCGTTGTGAAGCTATGTTTACATTTTTAGCTAAGCCGAAATTTCTGGACTTTTTATTGAGCTATTTGCATGAATTTCAACCATTTGTGCTTGAATGCTTGACAATAATGCAAAAAGTTATGTCCAATCTAATGGATTTTAGTCAAATAAACCCAAGTATTTGGTTTGTAAATCATGTATTTGAATTTGTCGAGACAAGAAAATGCCAAGCCATTAGGAAAAAAGATTACATACAACTTCTTTTGGATGCCGAGTCTGATTCCCAGGATAAAATTGTTGATGACTATGTTGGAACTCGTTTGAGTAAAAAACTGACTCTATTAGTATGACTTTTTTTTAAAAAAGGCCAAGTATTGAGCTTTTATAGATACTTGTTAGACAAACTTAATTCAAAGTATTTTCGAGGGCATAGATGAAGTCAAAAGGTAAGCTTCAGTTTAGGCCTAAAAAGATTACGTAAGAACTGCTTTTTATTTTCAAAATTTTTTTTTCTTATATTAAAATTTTCTGTTCTATTTGTGACCGTAGAATTCAACAAAATTTTATCTATTTTTTTGTCCAATTCACCAGTTTTCTCAAAAACACTCAAAAAAAAAAACAAAAAGAAAAAATGGATACAAATTAATTTAAAAAACGGTTTAAAAGTTTATAATTTTTTACAATTTAATATTTGAAATGACCGCCTTTGGCCTTTGCCGTTGCAACAAGTCATTACTCTTTTTGTAACATATTCAGTCAATTTTTGTACGTTCTTTGTCAGAATCTTTAACCACTCTTTATGTAAAACATGTTTTAAATGCTCAATAGAGGTTACCAGTCGTCCCCGAACATTGTTATTCTGATAAAAGTACGTAGGAAAGTAAGAAGAAACTTCCAAAAAACTCGCTGTCAAAAGCTCAAGCAAAAATATAATCAACTTACATTTGAGTTAAAGGCTTCTTTAAAAAAATTCTGGAATCAAAATTGGTTTTATTTTATCAAGAAGATGCGAAAAAACCACTAAAAAGTAGACCTTTTTGGAAAAAAATAATTAAATTTAGAACAAAAAAAGATCAAATTTAATTCCAAATTTGAAGTTAAATGATAAGGAATTCAAGACTAATGAAGAAAAGGCAAAATGCTTTAGAGAACTTTTATCTTCAAAATTTAGTTCTAATTCTGATTTAAATTGATACTGAGAAAGATAACGAAATACTTAATTCTAACTCTGAATTCTTTAGAAATTATATTCATTGTAATTTAAATGATCCAATTTGCATAAATGAATTAATTCAGGTTTTAAAAAGATTTATAAGTGAAACTGCATCAGGATCTTACAAAATTCATTATTTAATGTTAAAAAACTTACCTAGAAATTCATTAATAGAAATAATAGAACTTTTTAATTTATCTTATAGAGAAGCTAAGGTCCCGAAAGCGTGGAAAACTTCGAACATTACAATAATTCAAAAAAAGGCCTCTACTTTACAAGATCCTTTAAATTATAGACCAATTAGTATAACGAGTTGTTTAGGAAAGTTGCTGGAACGAATAGTTTATTCAAGATTATACAATTTTTTGGAACTTAATTCACTTCTTATCCAGGAGCAATCTGGATTTAGGAAACACCGGCGAACATCAGATAATCTATTCTTTTTAACTCAAAAAATTGTGGAATCATTTGATAGAAAAAATTTAAACATGAAGGTTTGGCATGAAGTTTTACTTTTTAAATTGATTAAAATGAATCCACCTCATTACTTTACTAACTGGATTAGATCCTTTTTAGATAGGAGGACATTTAGAATAAATGTGAATGACCACTTGAGCGACGAATATCAAATAACTGCAGGTGTTCCTCAAGGCTCAGTAATTAGTCCTCTTTTATTTAGTATATATATTAATGACATCCCCAAAAGAAACAATACAAATTAATTAATTTATTTGAAAGCTCAGAATTTTCATTAATTAGACGATTTTGGCGGTGTTTAGGAGGTTACAATAATGGTGCGACATACGGTCAAGTCCTGAAAGCATATTTTTCAGGAAAATCAAAAAAAACAGTAGTTGAGCACCCAAAAATATCGAATTCTTTAGTTTAATCTAAAAATTCTAATAAAAATATTCAAAGTTGACAAATTTGTTAAAAATCATTTGTTTTGAAGAGATTTTTTAAGAAAAATACAGCAATAATGTAAAAAAGTAAAACCATAGATATGTTCAGAATTTTGTCTAGATTTGAAAAAAAAAATGGGCTCATGATTGGGCCTTCGGAGGAGATACGATTTAAACCAGAAAAAACACATTTTTTTCCTTTTTTTTGCCAACAAAAATCGCCACACCCTTTTTTTTGTAAATTATATTAGCATGTAGAGAATTTTATGCCTTTTCAGAATATAAATACTTTTTTAGTATATTTAAGTTTTATCTTTGAGATTTTAAGTCTTAAAGAACAACAACTTTTTAAAGGGTTTGCTATTTTTGGAACCCTAGGTGTAAAAATTTTTTTTCTAGCCCCCGCACTAAAAAAATTTTAAGTGGGGTTTTTATAGGCGTAGATTACAAATTTTGAGTCAAAAATAAAGAATTCAGATAGCACTTAAGTTTTGAATTTCGTGAACTTAAGAAAATAAGATAAATAAATACACCAACGAACTAGAACAATGGCTTATTAAATGGAAAATGAAGATATCAGTTGAAAAGTCGTGTTCAGTAGTCTTTTCTAAGTACAAAAAAGAGAGTGATAATCTAAACTTGAAAATTTATGGAAACAGAATACTGAGCCAAAAAGAAATCAGTTTCTTGGTATAAAATTTGATTCTAAATTTAATTTTAATATACTGGTAGACGAAATTAAAGAACGCTGTAATTAAAGGCTAAAGATATTGTCAAACAAAAAATGGGGTCTTACTCAAAACACACTAGGAAATTTATTTAAATCTTTAGTCGGATCAATTTTAGACTATTCATTTCCTTGCTTGAATTCGTTTTCAGAAAAATACAAGCAATATCAAAAAACTACAAGCAATTCAGAATACAGCAGTAAGATCTATCCTTAAGTTAAAATATGATTCTCCCTCCAACATCGTGCATCATGAAGCTTTTAATAAACTTAATTACTAACAGTCTCGAATAGGCTTTTTGAGTTGAGTGAGAGATATGTTGGGACAGGACTGAGTCATTCTATTCCATTGGTTGTAAGGCTGGTGGAGGAATACAAAGAAAGTTTCGAATCGAGATATATTGAATACCCAACTCCATTGTGTAATTGCTACCTTACTATTTCCTCCTTTTTTCCTGAAACCTGAACTATGTAAATATTTGCCACATGTAACAATCTATGTCTTCTAAACTTTCATTTTTTTTTAGCTTATTTGCTTTATTTTGATTTTTTTTATCTCATTTTATTAACTTTAATTTGATTTTTATTTTGATTTTGATTTTTTTTAATTTATTCTGAAGGAGCCTTAGCTCGGTACAGAAAACAAATAAATAAAAAAAAAATTAATAATACTCTGGTGGTCACATTTTGGCATTCATGAATAACCATAAGTTGTCGATTAGGTTGAGATCTGGTAAACGGGCACACTATGGCAGAACCTCAATGCTCTGTTTATTGAACCATTCACTTACTGAGTGAGCGGAATGTGCCTAAGCGCCATCTTATTGAAAATCAAAGGGTAATTTTGCTCAAATAGGATTTCAAAAGATGGTAAAAGATTTTGATGTAGACAATTCGATTAATTTATCCTGTATAAATATTGCATATACCAGTACCTTTGTAAGAAAGGCTCAGATACCGGTTAAGCCTCCACCGTTTTGTAACCTTGGTATACAGAACTTAGGATGAAAATTTTTTCATTTTTAAACCTTTTTACTATTACTGTTATGATTAAAGACTTCAAAATTGGACTCGTCACAGGACCTGGACCAAACATCGGCCGTTCAATTAAGTCTCAGTTTACTCCTCTTATCATTTATAATCTTTTTTTTCTATCTTTTTTGCTTTGAAGGAGTTTTCTGGACTAAAACTTTTTTTTGAGAAGTACTAATCCTAACCTCACTTATCCTAACCCCTTGAGTCTTAGAATTAAAATTAGTGGCCAGTTTTGATAGCTTGATGTAGAGTCTTTTTTAATCCCTCTAAAAATGTAATTTAATCTCTAAAAGTCAGCTTCCAAGGCTTACCAGAATGGCTTCGTTAAGACACAGTACCAGTCTCTTCATATCGTTTTTTAAGTTGAAGAGAAACATTTTATAGATTCACCTAACAGCTTGGCTATCTCATTTTACTTTTAATCTCCCACGATCTGCCATTTTAGTGGGTTAGACAGATATTTTCCCCCATTTTTGGCAACATATTTATTTTTGGTAATGTAATGTTGAAAGGACATCAGGAGTTTAAGTATTAAAATTAAGCAGATTAAGAGCACAATTTACTCAAAATATGAAGAAATGTAAAAATCAATCATAAAAGTGTGAAAAAAGATTGTTTTAATTGTTTTAATCTTTTGAATCATTCGAATTTATAAACTTTTGAACCAACCTTTATTTTTTAATTTTTATAGGAAGGTTTGGATTTCAAATATTTAAAAGTTAATTATATTTTTATGCCGAGTGTAATATATCAAATTCCACTCAATTTTCTTCAAATTCAATTAATAAACAATATATTATCTAAATGAAACCAAACAATTTTTGATGACAAAGAGAGTTCTTGGGCAATTCTTAAATGGCTTCTTTTTTATTCTACCAAGTTGTGACCAGAATAGAATCACAATATAACAGTGAATAACTATAAATAAGAATTGATTTCCACCTAATGTAAAAATTAACAGTAAACTTTCGATCCATTTGACAAAGAATCTTGTAAATTTTCAATAAAATTTTTTTTAATTTATAGCATTTTTTTGATCGATGCTCGTTTTTTGTTTGCATATTTGAGTCTAATAATGCCCAATTTCAAAAACGATCATTTTGAAATCATCTTAAAAACTTTTTAAATAACAAATTTTTTAAGAAAAATGACATTTAATATTGAATTTGATGGTTAACAAAAATTTTTTTATTCAGTATTAATTTTATCATTAATATCGCTGCTGGAATGTACTCTTCTAAGCTTCTTAGTCGATTTGATGGTGGATTTCCTCGCAAAATTAAAAAGAGGAAAAAAGAATTGAATATAAAAGAGAGCACAAAATGAATAAAAATTATTAAAATTGAAATTAAATTAAAAGCTAAATATTTTATTCAATTTCTTAGAAAACACTAAAACTTGGTCTTTTTTATTACATTTTATTTTTTAATTTTTGTTTTACATCGCCTTTAAGGCGTTCATTGAAATAAATAAAAAAAAAATATTTCGAGTAATGAAAATTCAGTAAATTTGATTTACATTTAGTAAGATGATGATTTTTCCTAATTGTCGGTGAAAAAGTTAATGCCATTTTTAAATTAGGATTTTTACAAAATTTTCCTTATTTTTAATAATAATAGTTCAATACTAGGTATTAAAGGATTAAAGTAATGGTTATTTTTTTGTCAAGGAAATAAAAATGAACTTGATGTTGTTCATGTTTGCAGGTTACGAGACCACTAGTACCACTTTGACTTATGCAAGCTTTATTCTAGCAAATAATAGTGAAGAACAGCAAAAATTATATGACTTGATAAAGTCCGAATTTGATTCAGAGGATGATATAAATCCTGATAGTGTTCAAAAGATTGAATATTTAGACTGGTTCATTAAAGAAGTATTAAGAATCTATCCAATAGTTAATGCGTAAGATTTACATTCTTATCTTAGATAGATTTCAATCAATTATTCAATTTTTTAAACATTTATTCGTTTTAAGAGCTGTTGGTCGACGATGCACTAAATCAACTGTGGTGAAGGGAATAGATATACCAGAGGACACAGTTATAGTGGTCGATGTTATGAATTTGCATTTTGATCCTGAGCTTTGGGGCCCTGTTGATCCTAATGAATTTTATCCTTCGAGACATGAGACAAGAAGAAATCCTTTGGCATTTATGGCTTTTGGAAATGGACCACGAAACTGCATTGGAATGAAATTTGCAATGCTTGAGCTTAAGATAGCTTTGTGCAAGCTAGTGCTTAATTTTGAAATTCTTCCGTCAAAAAATACACCTAATAAATTAGAATTAACTGAAATTTTTGTTAGAAGACCTAAAAATAATTTTGAAATTATACTTAGAAATAGAATAAATTTCTAAGTTTAGCAATCCTAAATTTTTTTTCTAAATAATTTAATAAATTATTATCTTTTTTTTTTTTGAATTTTATACTAAAATAATTCAATCGACAGAAATATATTTGGACTCTTTTCAGATATTTAAAAGTTTTACTTGGAAAAAAATCTTCGCAATGTTAAAAGATTTGTACATGTGAATAGGAGTTGATATTTTGCCTCTCAAATAAATTAAGTAGGCAAAGTAACTCTTTTTTAGTCGAATTATTCACAATTAATTGATTGTATTGTATTTGATTTAAAAGAGTGCTTCGCTGCTGGGCGTTTTTGAGGAAAGTGGTGCATTGGACAAAAAATTAGATATTATTTTGATAATTAATTTGATAAATGATAATATTGTTGAATTCTACGGTCAAAAATAGAACAGAAAATTTAAATTTAAGTAAAAAAAATTTTTGAAAATAAAAAGCAGTTCTTACGTAATTTTTATAAGCCTAAATTGAAGCTTACCTTTTGACTTCATCTATGCCCTCGAAAATACTTTGAATTAAGTTTGTCTAACAAGTATCTATAAAAGCTCAATACTTGGCCTTTTTTAAAAAAAAGTCATACTAATAGTGTCAGTTTTTTACTCAAACGAGTTCCAACATAGTCATCAACAATTTTATCCATGGAATCAGACTCGGCATCCAAAAGAAGTTGTATGTAATCTTTTTTCCTAATGACTTGGCATTTTCTTGTCTCGAAAATTTCAAATACATGATTTACAAACCAAATACTTGGGTTTATTTGACTAAAATCCATTAGATTGGACATAAACTGTGAGTTTCAGAAAATCATAGAAAATTTTGAAAATTACCAGCAATATTAGTTTTTTGTCCTCTTGATGATATAGAAAAACATTGACTGGTTTCAATTAGAAGAATTATTGACAAGCAAAAAAAATTTTGATGACAAAAGTAAAATGTAATAGAAAGCCAAAATACTCAAATTTAGATGATCAAAAACAATGTAAATGAGCATGATACCAAAAATTTTTTGAAATTTTATGACTGTTTTTCTTAATCTTTGATTACAAGTAAAATAATAATAATTTTATTATTTTTGAAAACCAATTTTTTTAATTTTTTTTTTAATTAAAATTTTTAAAAAGAAATAAATTTTGTTCAATTTTTACTCAATTTCAAAACGAAGCAATGCCTTATTCTTTTTCAAGGAAAGCCAATGTAACATTCTTTTGTTTTAATTGAGTTAATAAAAAAAATCATTAAAAATTAATTAAATTTTTTTTTTGTCAAGAAAGAATTTTAAAATTTTATTTTATTTGAAAATTGAAAATTCACAAAAAAAACTTGAAAATTTAATTTGACAAATAGAGAACTATTAAAAAAAAATTAATTTATCTAAAATACAGAATATCAATTAAAATTTTAAAATTTAAACGAAAAAAAATTTAAAAAATTAAAAAAAATCAACATGATTAAGCTAGAAGAAATAATTTTAGAATTATTGAAAGTTTTATTATTGCATCTATCAGTTTTACAGCAAGTAATTTCCATTCCTCCTAAGGATACTTCTTCACAAATTGGTAAACATCCTCTAGAAACAGTTGTAAACTCCAATAAGGAATCTCTAATTACATTAATTTGACAAAAGGATTCAGCTGGGCAATCTATTAATTCGTCTTGAGATACTTCAAAACAATTAGAACAACTATAACACTTTAATGAATCAATGTTTAATGCTTGAAATACAATTATCAAGATACACAATAAACCCTTTACTGTAACAAAGCCCATTATTTGGTATTTTTTTAAAAAAAGTTCAAAATTATTTTGATATGAATATAATTATTTTAGATTGTATTTATATGTGAACAGATATTCGGAATTTTGTAATTAAAAGTGAAGAACCTGATTTAAAATCTAGAAATTTTCATAAATATCACAAAAAAAAAATTAAATTTCACAATGCAATTTTAAAAAGCGCTTCAATTTTAATATTAATTTACTGAATAAAAAGAATTTCATAAAAAAAGATGAAAATATATTTCAAATTATAAAACAATTGTCAGTTTAAATTTCTAAATAACAAATAATTATGTGTTTTTGATATTTATAAAATTAAAAATTCTTTTAATTAAAAAAAGTTATTCAAGTTTAAATTAATTTTTAATAATCATATTTGTTATTTTTCGGAACAGTTAATTTGGCTCTATGATAAAAAAAACAAAAAATTTAGTCAGAGTCTAATTATTTTTTCTATATTTTTTTCTACACATAGCCCTAGTATATATTCTGTCTTTCTATATTTTGTCCGCCTGTCGACTAGACACGAAAAAATTGTTTTCTTCTTCTAAAATTATGACACAAGTGAAAATTTACTTTCGTTTGGTGAATTCCATCAAAAACTCAATTTATGAAAAATGGAAAACAGAGCCTAGAAAGTTTTTTAAACTACAAATATTATCTTTAAGGATCAACATATTACAAACCCAACGTCAAAATTTATAAAAAAAACAGTTTTTCATGTTTGCAATATTAACTTAAAATTGTTTTTTTTTTGAAACTGAAAAAATATTTGAAACATCGCACTTTTTAAATGTTATTTCAACATTGAATACATTTTGTAACTCAAACACAAAAAATTAAACCTAATGTTAATGAATATTTGTATACACGTAAATTTTGATATTTACGATTCTTAACGTAAACTAAAATTAATTAAAAGTTTTATATTTTTTACTTAATTTTTAATTACTTTCGTAAATTTACTGGAATTTTTTTTTTTATTTTCGTTAAATACTAAATAAGACGAAAAATAAGATAAATCAGCTTCACTTGAATTATCACGAATTATTCGAATCAGCCCTAACTCATTAAAATCTTTGGCCAAGAAAATGTACAAGTTTAAATTAATTTTTAATAATCATACTCCATCTTTAATTACTCTACAAGCTTTCTTCATGTTTTTTGAAAATTTTTTAGATTTATTAAAATTTCATTTCATTTTACAGTTTTTTTCTTAATTGACTAGATTAAACGTATGATATTTTATGAGATTTAATTTTCTCCAAAAATAATAATTTCTTTAATTGTTAATCTCAAGGTTTACTTTTTATTTTATTTTCTAATAAATATTAAAAAGACATTCTAAACATAGCTTTAAAATTAACTAATTTTTTGCTTCAATTATCTTTTTGCCCTGTTATTTTAATTTTTTTGTTTTTTTTATCATAGAGCCAAATTAACTGTTCCGAAAAATAACAAATATGATTATTAAAAATTAATTTAAACTTGAATAACTTTTTTTAATTAAAAGAATTTTTAATTTTATAAATATCAAAAACACATAATTATTTGTTATTTAGAAATTTAAACTGACAATTATTTTATAATTTGAAATATATTTTCATCTTTTTTTATGAAATTCTTTTTATTCAGTAAATTAATATTAAAATTGAAGCGCTTTTTAAAATTGCATTGTGAAATTTAATTTTTTTTTTGTGATATTTATGAAAATTTCTAGATATTAAATCAGGTTCTTCACTTTTAATTACAAAATTCCGAATATCTGTTCACATATAAAGACAATCTAGAATAATTATATTCAAAATGTACTCCATCTTTAATTACTCTACAAGTTTTCTTCATGTTTTTTAAAAATTTTTAGATTTATTAAAATTTCATTTCATTTTACACTTTTTCAATGTTATTTCAACATTGGATGCATTTTTTGATTCAAACAAAAAATCAAACCAAATACAATTAAGAATATTAAAGCGCCAAATATGAAAATAAAAATCAAAAATATTTTTTTTAAATGAATTGCGAAAATGATCAGAAAATCTTTTTACTTTGATGAATATATTGAATCATTGAATGATCCAAAAGAAAATGTAGATGAAAATTTAGGAACAGAAAATTCTAATTTGGATTCTATTTTAGAATTTGAAAACCGAATTATCTATTCTGTTGAAAAAAATCTAAATTATATTATCGGTAGAGTGATAATCGAATTTTTGACCATTAATCTTTATGTTCATTTGAAGTACCTCAAACGAAACCAAATTTACACCGACGTCAACACAATTAGGGACTCAGGTATTAGGATAAAAAGAAATGTACTAGAAAAAGTGGAAAAACAAGTGGCCCAGAGAATGCTCTCTGATGAATCATTTAAAAAATACTTGAGCCAAATAGATGATCTATTCGCGACCGAAATCGAAATGCTCATCGAATCTGTCATCGAATTAGCTAAAACTCATTTTTTCAATATTTTCTCCCAGTTGGACCTAGCAAAATTTCGTCTCAAAATAGGAACATATTCGCTTAAATATGATAGAAAAAACAACTTCTTAAAAAATAGATCAAGCTTTAGGTCCAGTGTTGCTGATAACTTTGGCGGAAATTTTAGACTAGCAGGCAAATGTATCATAACCAAGTTATTTTTTCCAGCTTTGGTCTACAAAGCCGATATGGAAAAACCCTACAGGTTTAAAATTTTCAATTTGCTCATCTCTGACGCAAGTATCTTGAATAAAACTGTCAAATCTTTGATCGGACTGGCAGCCGCTTGTCTGTTGACCTACACCATTTATTTGTACGTGAAACACATTGTTCAGATCAGGGCCATTTTAGCTACTATTTTAATAATTATTATATTTTTCATCTTGGCATTTGGCCTGGTTTTTGATAATGCCAAGTTTCGCTGCATTGTTTTGCTCATCATTCCGTTCATGGCATCGAACCGGGGCCGCGGCATTATACTTATGAATTGCTACAGTTTATGCACCAAGTACGTGCTGCCCAATGCTTTGGACAATTTGGACGTCCTGCAAGAAACATTTAGCTGCAACAAAAAAATGATGAATGAACAGACCAAACATTTGGTCCGCGACCATTCTGCTTACCAAGATTTTCAGGAAAAGGTGAACTATATGCGTCAAGTTGAAGAAAATGTCGAGGATTCACTTGACACAGTGAAAACAGTCATGGACAATAATGTCAAATACATCAAAAAATCATACCACTATCTTAAGAAAATTGAATTGATGAACATTGACTTGTTCGGAAATATTTCCACTAATTGTACTTATTTAATAAGTAAACTGTATGAAAAGTGTGCCTTAAAGCACCTAATGCCAAAGCATGTCTATTACTTTCTGAGAGGAATGCTTTTTTATTACTTTCATGTGCACTCGTTGGCTGCTGAGTACTTGTTTAAATTTTACTGTAAAAAACTAGAAAGTTTAGTCTGTCCGTCTTTTGATAGCATCAAAGCGCCTTACAAAAAAGCCAAGACATACTACAGAAATTTGAAAAAAGATCTAACAAATGAAGTTAAACAGCGAGTTGAAAGCTTAAAGGACGAGTTTAGGTTTGAAGTGATTGAGGAAACAGTAAATGTGACTGATGAGAAGCCATTGAAGAAAAATGTGCTAACTGTGGCGCAAATTTACCGCAATCGTTTGGAAAAAGTGAACACTTATTTGGTAAAAATAAATTTTATATTTCCCATTTCCTTTGTATTTTTGATCTATAGTGCTGTTAAATTTCACTCTAAATACCTTAAGCGCGACAACTTCAACAATTATTTAATTGGGGTCAAATTCTATGAAATCGATCACAATCGAAAGGCTAAAAAAATGCCTTCTGTCCTTCCACTTAATCCATTGATCAAAATTGGCTACACTGAACTCTTTTCTCTGACTCTGACTAACAAAGAGCGCCAAGTTACCATACAATCTACCATATACCTAACTCTTCTTCTACTTCCTGTATTTTTCTCCATCTTGTTCGAAAAGGCAATTGTCGGAGCTAATCAATACATTTACTCGAATACACATGTCAACATCGAGTACTCGGATAAGGACAATTCCAAAATGATCATTAAAAATGACGGATTTCTAGACTCCACTTACAGACAAATTTTCCGCATGTTTCAAGACCAGCAGGACGCCAACTTAAAACTAGACAATAAAAAGTGTTTGCCAAGGCTTTTTCCAGGTGACCGTAGTGCCAGAAAATATCTCACATACAGCATTCTAGTTCTTTATTTGCTGGCTTTTTTTCAAGCGTATATAAAGCGACTGCGTTCTCTCCTATGCGGATGTGTGTACCCGGAAAGGGACATGGAGCGGACAAACTGGTTGTACACAAAATTGTTGGCTCTGTATTCGTCAATTGGACTTATTGAAAGAAAGAGAGATAAAAAAGAATTTTGGGTGAGAATTTTGAAATTTTTTTTCTGGACAATAGCTAATTGTATGTACACAGCTCTTATGGTTTTTTCATTTTTTTATTGCTTTGGAACAGTGGAAAGAGTCGGCTTAAAAAGTATAATACGTAAATATAAAGGAAAATTCATGCCCATTTATTTGAAGTATTTTCCTCCTGAGTTTGAGTATTGTTTGACTTGTATGGCAGAGTCAGGTGATTTTTTCAGTGCCAGTGATTTTATAAGATGTGATAGTAAGCATTGCACTGGTTTCTATTGCATTGATTGCTTTATTTTTTTGGACAATAGCTGCAAAATTTGCCAGAGAACAATTTGCAGCAGGGCTTATTTAACTGATGAAGTGATTGAGCGAGATTCGAGCGATGAGGATGAAGACTCGAATGATACTAGTTTGCCAAAGTTGCAAAAGAATTATTTTAATTCTAAAAAAGAAGTGGTAAAATTAACCGACGATTTGGTTAAGATTGAGATTTCAAATTTTGAAAAAGAAAGAGCCATGGAAATAATTTATAGTTGTTTTAAATTGTTGTATTTTGATTTGAATGATTTGATTGAGGATGAGCATTTCACAAATTTTCTTGAGAAAAGTGAGAAATTAAGACTTACTTTTAGAAAAAATAAGCAATTGGTTGAAAACTTGGTTTCGATGGTGCTTAAAAATTATATAGTTTTTTTAAGTATTGATGATTGTTTTACTAAAGAAGAATTAGAAAAGGAATTGTTAAATAAGAAAAAAAAATTAAAACAGCAGCTACATACTTAAATTATACTCAATTTAATTTTTTTTTTAAATAGAAATTTTTTATTTTTATTCTCAAGAATCAATTTGAATAAAAATTAAATTAAAGAAAAATACTTCGTATTTTCATCTTCGTTTTTTTCATATTGACCATCTATGATCTCTCAAGTTATTTTTGATAAATGTGATTTCTTTATTTATTTTATAGAAGAAATCAAAATAATAAGCCAAAAATTTTTGTTATTTTATCTGTTTTTTTAATCTAAATTTCAATAAAGTATTCGGACATATATATTTTAAATAGATTCATTTTTGATAAAAGATTCATCCTTATACAATAACACATTTAATTTTACTTTTAATATTTTTTATTTATTATAAGCACTGATTTTGTCCATGTTTAGCGCATAAACTTCAAAAATCTATATTTTCACTTTTTTCTTTATTAGACCGGTTTATGCTAAGACTTTAAAAAATTCTCAAGGTTACTCATTTGAATTTGAAGGGATTTATTTAAATTAGGCAGTTTTCACTTATGCTCAGTTTTATATAGCCTCATCTAGCGTCTCAAAAAAAATTATGAAAAATTTTTCTCTGTTAAAAATAAAATTTAACACAAGATATTTTTTATTTAAACTTTTTTTTCAGTTTTAGAAAAAATAAATTTTTTAAGTATGATTTGTATAATGATTTTAATAAAATTTGATAAAATTCTGAATTTTTTTTATTTTAAATTAAAATCAAATAAGATTAAAGTTAAAAATTTAGATAAAACAATATTTAAAAAATATCTTGTTAAGAAAATAATTTTAATTATTGTTATTTTTAGTCCAATAAATATCTGCTGGCCATTTTTGCCAATTGTTCAGATCCAACTTTCTGCTTTTATCAAAAGGAGTGTATCCTTGTTCAGTAATTAAAATGATCATTTTTTTAATTTCATCTGAGTAAAGTTCGTGGTGCTTTTTCACTTGGTGCCATTCCATTAAGATGAGCAAAAAGTTAAATCTTTTGAAAACATTTCTCGAATGAGCAAAGGCAAAGGGTTCAAATCCTTCAATGTCAATTTTTAAAATAGCTTTTTCATATTCTTTACCATTAGCTTGTTTTGGTATCACTTGTAAAATGTCATCAAAAATAATTGTTTTTACAGCATACCGATCACTTTCTTCTTTTACTTGTGAGGATTTTTGTCCAAGAAAAGATTGTTCTCCAATGTTTTTATTTTTTTTAAGCTCTAAAATTTCGTTTGCTTTGTTGGACATTGCATAATTCAAAAGTGTTATTTTTTTTTCTAAATTCTCGATTCTTGCTGCCTTTTGCAGTCTTAATATGTTGTCATAAAATGCTTCTACTGCAACCACGTCTCTGTCCATTTTGGCAGCAAATAAAGTGTACATACCCACATGTGCACCAATATCAATAACTAAACAGTCTTCATTTTCTTTTAAATGACTTACAAACAATTGAACAAGCCACTTTTCTTTTATTCCATTCTCCGATATCAAACGTGAGGTATAATCTTTATCAATATTGTGAATACAAATAGTAGTGGATACGTGAATTTTTAAAGATTTTATACAATGGATCATTTCATATTCTTGTTGGGAGCACAAATTATCAGAAAAATTTATAAACTTAAGACCAAAATTTTGACTCGATTGTCTCTTTGATTTGGTAAAAATTAATGCTAAAAGATATACATTAACTAGCAAAAGAATGATAGTCCAAAAAAATTTATTTTTACAAAATAATTTAATAAAACTCTTGAGAAAAAAAATTGACATAATCTTGATAATTTGAATTGACTGTTAAATTCGTTTTAGGAGAAAATATTTTTAAGGCTTAAGTTTAAACAAGTAATACTACTAGACAAAATTTAACTTAGAAAAAAATAATACTTTTTTTAAAAGCAAATTTATTTAAGAAAGTATGTGAATATAATTTTAAATTAAAATTTTAATTTAAAATCCGTGAGGAAATTTCTGAGAATTAGTGTCTGTAATGTATAATTATGAAGAGAAAATTTTGAAAATTGATTAACGTCAAAAATTTAGCAAATAATTTTTCATTTCCAAAATATTTTTTCTTTTCTCAGTAAAGTTAATTTAAATAAATAATCTTAAAATTGGATTTTTACGGCAAATATTAGTAAAATTTTGAAATAAATTTTAACTTTTGATAGCTTTAAAATTAGCTTTATAATAGACGATATCAAATTCAAAAATGCTGAAATGGTGAAATGCATTTTTCTCAGTTTCCTTGGAGTCATTTTAGAAAGATGTTACTAAAATGATTGCCACTTATATAATATTTAGTAGATAATTATTATGATAGTGTTAATATCAAAGATGAAAATACTTATCGATTGAGTAGATTTAGTTTTAAACCATTTTTTATAAAGTAATTAAAGATTTCTAACAGAAAATGGTCTCTTGATGGACACTCGGACTTAGCAACGACAAAGAAATTTAAAGCCGAAAATTTATGAAAAAAAAGGAGATGTTTGGCATGATCTTGATGAATTAATGCAATGGAATAGATAATTCATTACTATTGAAATCGGTTTGGAAAATTGGGAACCAAAAACTATTTCATGACATTGTCGAAAACAATGTAAAACGAGGTCTAAATAAAAGGAAGATCAGCTTTAGAAAGAAGTTCGATTGCTCCGATTAACAGGTAGCTTAACAAACAATATAATCAACAAGTACTGTTCAAAGTGTAAATTATTCAATCATTAATGTCTCTAACAAAATTAACTGGTTTTAGCTTCAAGTCCTACAGTACTAGATCTTGTCAAAAATAATATTCAGGTCTCTGGGAAACGTAAACGTGGCAGATTCAAAAAATTAGCAATGAT
Organism: Brachionus manjavacas; assembly: GCA_019054805.1. NCBI lineage: Eukaryota > Metazoa > Rotifera > Eurotatoria > Ploima > Brachionidae > Brachionus > Brachionus manjavacas. Next base: position 4,665,821 of record JAHQIY010000003.1, on the reverse strand, counting down.
AGCGAGTAACAATCAAAAAGATTAAGTAAATAAATGTCAATTTCTTTGTTTGCAAAAACTCTCTTTATCATATATCTATTTTTTATTCCAGGTTATTAACTCTTACAAACTTTTTTTTTTTTCCTTATTTTTTGATTTTATTTTACTTAACTTAATTTTTTTTTTTTTTTTATTCTGAAGGAGCTTTAGCTCGATACAGTTAACAAATAAATAGATAAATTGTTTCGAGGTATTTTTTTAATGTTATTTTAATTATCTATATAAAAAAAAATCTTATATTAAAAACTTTTATCTAATTAGTTCTTGATCCTTCTTTTTTTAATTTGTTTAAATTTTATTCGAATAAAATTATCGAATTTTCTCTAAAAATCTTTCATTTTTTTTATTTTAATCTTAAAAACCACTTCTCTGCGCAGTCAAACACAATTCTAAAGAGATTTGAATTAAACTGCAACAATCGTCATTGAAGTAGTTGAATATTAAAAAATATTCTAAAATGGTACATACTTTTTTTGATTTATAGTTTGTAAAATTAGTATTTTTGATACGATAGCTTTCAAATATTTAAAAATAATTTTTGGATGAAAATCTAAATTTTTTGTATTAACTTCAAAATAAATTTATTTAAAGAAAAAATTTATGCCCCAAGTGAGGATCGAACTCACGACCTCCAGATAACTCCAGATATTCAGATTATGAGACTGACGCGCTACCGACTGCGCTATTGAGGCTCATTTTTATCTTTTCAAAATTAAAAAATTCAATTTCGAATTGCTATTACTAAAGAGATCTTAATCAAATTTTCTAAATTCATTTTTCATTCGATTCACTTCCCGAATTTTTTACTAAGCAAAATAATGCCAGTCATGTTTTTTATCAAACGTTCAGAGAATATTTAATAAGAACAATCTTTTTCATTTTTAACTACCTACTAAAATGAAACTTCTTAAAAATATTAAGAAAAAACTTCTTAATAATTTCCTACTTTAATTTAGTTTTTTATTTATATTCTATTTGAATCAAGATTTATTTTAAAATGCTGTAAATTGATTTTTTAGCTAAATAAAAGCTGTTAAACTAAAATAATAAATATACCTTATAAAAAATAACTTGATGCATTTAAAAAAAATCTCTTCAAATAAGAATATTTTTCTTGCAAGAAAAATTTTTTAAAATTCCTAAATGCTTGATTTGAAAAAGAAAAAGATTAAATTAATCGATACGTAAAAATTCGTAATTTTTCGTAAATTTATATTTTTTTCACCGTAAAAAATGGTAAAATAATAAATTAAAAATCAATTAAAAAAAAGAGGAAAAAGAATTTATTGATTTTCAATATTATTTCAATAAATCTCTTTATTAAATTTTAAATACATTTTGTAAATTTAAATTTTTTTTCAAGTTAATAATTCAAAACAAACAGTTTACATAACAACAGAATTTAATTAAATGATCCAAAATGGGTTTTCAAAACAAATAAAATTAGCTTTATTGAAGTTGACTTAAGTTAAATTTAATTCAAAAGGTTAAATCTCCTCCAAAATTTCCCAATTACAATCAAATTGAGATGAAGGGTCTATTCGATAGTGTTATCAGTTGATAACATGATAAGTTATCATTTGGTAGCATACCAGTAATGTTAACATCCTATTAAATTTTTATCAGCGTCTTAAAAAAGAGTATACTAAAAACATAACTAAAAAAGATGTTATCAATTACCAAATTATGTTATCATCTTGAAAATTTTGTTATCAAATAATATATAAAAAAAGACTTTTTCAAATAAGTTGATTTGAATCTTATTTAACGAAACACAGTCCAAATTAAAAGAGCATTTATTTTAATTATTTTTTTTATGCGTGCGTGACATGTGTGACATAAGTTTAAATATTTTTTGTACTGATCGGTATTAAAAATTTTCTTTTTTAAATTCATCTTACAAAATAGTCATTAAGTTACAATGTAATAATAAAATAAAATCTTTTCAGTTTTATTTTTTTTTTATTTTGTTGAATTATAATAAACAAATTCAATTTTAAAAAAATTCCTTTAAAATATTTTTAAAATTCTCTGACTATTTAAAAAAGATCAAAAGAAAAAAAAATTACATTAAATTAAAAAATAGAAATATTATCAAAAGTTAAATTTTGTTATCATAGATTAATTTTTGTTATCATCTTTGATACCATAAGACGTTGATAACATTTTAGTTATCAGGATTATAACATAACCGGTATGGTACCAAATGATAACATATTATGTTATCACCTGATAACAATATCGACTAGACCCGAGATGAATTCCTTTGAAAGAAAACAAGATATTTATAATTAAGAATACAGTATATATTTGCAAACATAGCGTCAGCGACACTTTCAATCAATTAATCAAACACAGACCTAAGGAATCTAAATTTTTTCAATTTTATTAAATTAGGGGCTTCAACAGTAATAACAGTATGTATTTAGAATTTTAAAAAACATGACAAAATTTTTTTTTAACAAAAATTTTATTACATGTGATTTATCAATATTTAAAAAACTTAGTTACTCAAATAAACTTACATAATTAAAAAGCTTTTTCGATAATTGACATAAAATTCATTTTTACAATTTAATAAAAAAACTCATATAAAAAAATTTTTTAAACAAATTCAAAACAAGTACAATTTTGATTTTGGTCAAATTTAAAATTTGCTTTTAAAAGTCGACGGAGCAAAACAGTGATTGCTCACTGAATCCTCTTCAGTATTTTCCACACTACAATTACTTTCTGTGTTAGTCTGGGTCTTGATTGACTCAGCTGTTTTATCACAATCTTCCCTGGTCAAATACATGTAAGTATCTGTTTTTTGGGCATCCAATTTCTCATTAATAAAATTCAAACTGTCGTCATTCAATGTATCCAAGTCTTGTTGAGCAAATTGCGTAGTTTTTTCATCATTTAAATTGTCGACTTTGTTTATTTTGAACACTCGTGAGTAAATTGGTGACAAACTAGCTGAATTCTGTTGTTCCAAATTTGAAGGTACCGGTAAAAATGTTTTTGAATCGTTCAATTGGTCAATGTTACCTGCCCAGTCGGTAATATCCCAATAAAAACCTTAAAAGTAAACAGAATTAACATTTTTTTAATGAATTAAAAAATCTATTAAGCGAAAATTTTTCAGGATAGGCAGATGCAATTTTTTAATTTTTTTCCTATTAAGAATGAAGAAATACAACACATTTATTTATTGTTTCCGACTTTAGCTTTTATAAATTCAAAATAATAAAAACGTAAAGTATTATGAGACCTTAATTCTAAAATTATTTTCAATGCATTACAAGTATTCTCGGCATATTCTTTAATGACGAAAAAAACTCACTTTTACTGCTTAAACTTTAACTTTTAACAAGATTTTTATTTAATGAATACATATCTAAGCTTAAATTTAAATGGTATTTTTTTGGTGTATTTAAGTAAAAATTTTATTTTTATTTGGCATACCAATGATACTTTTAATTAGTGTTGGGAATCGATTATCAATAATCGACTAATTTCTTTCAGTCGATTATTAAATCGAATAATTTTTCTTGTTCAGTAGAAGTCCTTAGGCTTGGTAGAATCGACACAAAGGAATGGTGACCTAACGAATAACAATCTACAGTGTGATTAAGGCAGAGCTGCGGAATTGACTGTGTTCTAAACACAGAACACGCTATCACCCTAGCCAAGTGGAGCATCGGGCCCGAGGTCCCCATCCCTCTCAACATCAAATCAAATTACCAAAAGCCAACCAGCTCTTACCGACACTCTTCTTCCTCTTCAAACATTATAATCACCTTTTAACTAATTATAAACTGACATAATGAATTTTACTGATTAAGTGTACATGCCACAGTTACCATACATAGGGATCCTACTGTTTCCCATCTTCGTAAGTCTAACTTGCTTGCTTGTTGTAACTGATTATTATTATTATTATTTAGTTGACTATAAATCTATAAATTTGTCTCGAAATGAGGAATTATCAAAAAATGTTATTTTTTAATAATGGTTTTTCTAAGGTAATTTATTTTGACATGATTCTTAAAAGTCGATTTAATAATCTACTAAAAGAAATTAGTTGATTAAATTTAATTTCTGTTAGATATGCAGAGATTTGTCAGAATTTGGTTAATAATACAACTTTATGTGTTTCACTTTGTTGCATTAATAGAACTTATTTTGAGTTTAAAGAAAAAATTTATTTGTTTCTTTGTCATTTTGCTCTTTTCTTTTTTTCATTTTATTTTCAAAATTTTCTTAAAGATTAAATAAACAAATTTTCTCAAATAAATTTCCAAAAGGATATTTTTTTCTTTTACAACCCTATTGTGTAGTTTAAAAATTCTTGAGGAAAACATTGAAAATAGCTAAAGAATACGCCTAAAGAATACAATAAGATTTTCTTCTATTGTGTGTAATAATTTTTTACTAACTTTTGTTTTTATTATTTTAATAAGAAGCAATAGTTCATAATGACAGGATAGATGTTAAATCAGGCAGCTAAAGGTTATTAGTAGCATACTAGAAAGTAAATTAAAAAAATACTTTTTATTTTTAGTTATGTAAAGACAATTAGATGAGTTAATCTATAGAAATTTTTTTGTTGTTTAAAAAATGGTTAAATTAATTTAAAAAAAGAAAACAAATCTTACCAAGACATGAATCCTCAGCAGAAGCAACCGAGTCTTTGTCGGTCTCGAGCGCATTTTCAGTCAGTTGTTTTGGCAACTTTGGCAAAAAAGTCGAATAATCACTTTGCACTTCTTTTCCTTTTGGTCTTTTAATAGCCGTGTTGAATTTAATTTTTTCCATTTCGCACTCCACTCTCTCTTTCTTTAGATCCAAGGTGTTGTATTTGGTTTTAAAGCTGCTACGACCAAAGGTGTCTACAGGCCGGACAAGTCCTTGGGCAATTTTCGACTCGTCCTCATCGTCACCGTCGTTGTCGTGGTGTTTGAGCAGCCCGTTTGATTCGAGCACAGATCCCTTGAGATCAATTTTGTACTTGGCTTGGGTGAGCGACTTGGGCGAATAGGCCGACGAAGATTCGATCTCGGACTCTTCTTTGTTAGCCTCTGGCAGACCTCTTAAATTTTGATTTTTTGAAAAGAACAAATTGTTAATTCTGTATCTGAAATTTTTTCTCTGGATCTGCTCGCCGTCACTGGACTCGACCGTATTCGAGGATATGAGCGAGGCGGTCATTGACGAGCGCTGCTTGTTTCTATTGAACCTAGCGGCTTTGTATTTGCTTGCAGTGGGTTTTTTTGGCTCCATTTTGAATGAGCCTGGCGACGAAGTGGAGCTCGTGAAGTCGTCATGATCGACACTTGTGCTGCTGGTCATGGCATCGTGTCTCACCTCATAGGCCTCTATATAGCCTTTGGAAAAGTTTATTTTGCACATTATGGCGGCCGCTAGAGACAACAGGACCAAAATGGCGCAGATGCCGCCGAAAATTCCCAACAAAGCCTGCTGAATCACGTGATTTGGTATGCGGTAGCCCAGCATGGTTACCTGGTCGTGCAAGTCAAAGTCATCGTCCTCATTCGAGTACACATTTTCGAATTTGAATTGTTTAAACGAATTTGAGTATTTTAGATGTTTGTCAATTTTGAAGGCAGCCATTGAAGCCGTGTACTGAGGCGACAGAGTGTTGTAGCAAAGACTTGACGGCTCTAGGCTACAATTGCATATGTAAGAGCCCTGGGTGTTTATGCAGTTGGCCGATGGATGGCACGGATTGATCCATTGAGATGTTCGAACACCGGTCTCGGTGCATTCGTTCACATCTTGTTCACAATGCTTTCCCTTGAAGCCATTCGGACAAAAACAGTGCACCCTGTGCTTGGTCATATTGTTTCTTTTGGCAATTTTTTTAACAATCTTGCACAAACCATTGTTCTGGCACATATTTTTGGCGCACTCTTGACTAAATGTGGCCGTGTCCAGCTTGCTGTTCGACTCGCAAGTCCAGTCATAGTTGGGCAATAAGTAGCACATGTTGGCGTGGGTGTCGCACAGATCGTAGCGATTGAACCCGTTGAAATTCAGTCTACACGTTTGTAGTTGGATGTTTATGGAGCATATTTGATCCTGGAAAGTGGAACATTTGGTGTTGTAGGACAAGTCTTTGAGGCGCATGTTCAAATGAGTGTTGCTTTTTAGTTGTTTGATCAGAATTGGCTTTTTTTTGTTCAAAAATCTTGACATATACTTGGAATTGATGCAGCTGGAATAGATTGATTTGTAAGTTGTTTTTTTGACAATGAACAAAACTTCGATTAGGCTTGATTTCGAGTCGAATAGATTTTCGTCGAGGCCAAAGTCAAATATGTCATGGTCTAAGTTTGGCTCGACTCGGAGGCCAATTATTTCAATGGTTAAATTGAACGAACTTTTTCGTCTCAGAACAACCATTCGTTGCAAATAGCTGTTTATTTGGCCCAAGTGGCCCATTTGGACAAAATTTTCCGCACTAAATTTGTCGTCCGAGTGCCAAGTGATAAATTTGGCATACAACGAATTGAACAGACACTCCGACTTGACTCTATTCAAGTTTACGTTCAGTTTTGCTTCTACTACAAACTTTTTGTCGGTAACGCGAGGATTCACGATGAGCGTTTGCGAGTCGGCCGCGTCCTCTTTGATTCTGATCAGGCCATTTAATTGATTGACATCGATTATGTCGCTGTTTGACTCAAAGAACAAGATGTCTTTGTCCGCATCGCTGGCTCTGAGCTGGCCAATGACTTGATTTTGGGTGATGGGTGCAAAGTGGTCGATGCTAGTGGCCTGTATGGTGGTGTCATTCAAGGACGGCACTGTGCTTGACTCGTCAGTAACAATTATGGTCACATAGGTATCCGAGAACAAGGGACTTGGCAAGCCTGAATCATAGCAGCGTATCCGAAGACCATATGTTTGATTGCTGAGCAAATTTTTGGACAAAATTAGGCTATTTTCTTTCATGAAAAACAATTTTTCACTCAAATAGATTTTAGCACTTGCCGCTTGTTTGTATTGTTCCATGATGCTAAAAGTAAACACGTGACCAAAGCTGTCCTTGTCGCTGACCAAAAATTTGGTGATTTCGTTTCCGATTGGAAAAGAGTCCTTTAGAACCAGGGTTTGGTTTTGGTGAACAAAAACCGGCTCGTTGTCATTTAGATCTTGCACAGTTATTTTCAAGGTTAGGTAGCTTTTTAGCTCAGGCTCGCCATTATCTTTACACTGGACCATTATATGAAATGTTTTGTCTGTCATCTCCTCGTAATCAATTAGATCAGTTGTGTACAAGCGTCCAGTTTTTTCTTCTATTTCAAACAAGTGCGATCCATTTACCAAGTGGTATGATACTTTGTTATTCAAATCGGACTGGTCTAAGTCATAGGCTTTTGTGAACACAATTGTCGAGTTTGGTGGCAAATTTTCGTCTATTGTAACATGTTTGGGAGTTGTTGGATCAAATATTGGCGGGTTATCGTTAACATCCAGTACGCTAATTGTAACAAGACAGCTAGAATTGTTGTCCTCGATGCTCATTTCGGCATCCACAGCAACAATTTCCAAAACAAACTCTTTTTCTTTTTCATAATCAACAGAATGGTTCAAAAAAATTGCTCCTGTCTGACGATCAATGTAAAATTTGTCACCAGAGCGCACATAATACTCTGTCCTGGAGTTGAGATCAGCGTCATGGGCCCTCATTTTGCCTATTTCATAATTTAAGGGTAAATTTTCTGGAATAGTTATAAAATATTCTTTTTGCTCAAAAACAGGCTTGTTGTCATTAAGATCAATAATGTTCACATTCAATGAATAAACACTAGTCAAATTGTCCAAATTAGATGCCCAAATGTCCAATTTAATTTGGTTGCCCAACACTTCCCGGTCCAAATTTTGACTATTTATTTGAATTAGCCCATTTGTTTTATCTATGCTGAAATAGGTGTCATTTGTAATCGAGTAGTAAACAACTGAATTGTTAGTCGAGTCTAGATCAGTGGTGAACATGTCAAGGTCTAAAATGAGGCCTTTGGGTGAATGTTCGTTCACTGATATTGTCTTATTTTGAGCATTAAACTCAGGTCTATTGTCATTGACATCCACTACTTCCACGGCATATTTAATCATGCACCTGTTAATTTTATTCAATGAACTTAGTAAATAAAAAGTGTAATATGGTCTAGTTTCATGGTCTAGCTGGCCGTCGACTTCCATTTTTTTTGTGTTCTGGTTGAATTTAAATGGAACGGACTCAATTAGCTTTTCTGACTCAAAATCACTAATTATTTGATAGACCAGTGCTGAGTCCTGGTCAGTGCTGGTTATGTTCGGCACGTGAACTACTTGATGCAGTGGCAAATTCTCGGCTAGCTTCAAATTGACCAAATTGTCGTGGCAAACGGGAGCCGAATCGTCAACATTCAAAACATTAACAAACAAACTTGTGGTCGATTTAAACATTCCATCAAAGGCCATGATAGTCAATGTGTAATTGGAAATTTGCTCTTTGTCAAGCATGCGACGAGTGTAAACTTTGGCATCTGGTGAAATGTCAAACTGGTTGAATTCATCTCCATCGATGATAAAATGTTCAATTTTTTTCTCTGTTTTGGCCAGTGTTGTTACCACAGTGCCCGGCAATGCATCCTCTCGAATAACTCCATTCTGATTGCCAATATCAAAATTCCAATCCCTACTATGCGCATTCATCAACTCAACATCTAATTGTGTGTGCACACATTTACCATTATTACAAGCTGTTACATTAAGTCTACTTGTAGCCAAGGTGTTTACAGACAATAGGCCACTGGTTGGATCCACATCAAAATATCTGCTCTCAGTTGAAAACACAATGTCAGAATTTAGCCTATTTGTTACCATAAGCTTAAAAATTGCAGTGCCAATTGGCAAATTGTCGAAAATTTTTATTTTTTCATTAAATTCAGTGAAGATTAGGGAATCGCTTGGAATGCTTAATTTGACCTTAGGTCCAGAGTCAAGATAAGTAGTGAAATCTATCACGATTTCTTTCATTAGCTCGACAGTTGAGCCCTCAATGGAAACAAAGCACAAGCAATTCAGATACAATTCCTTGTTTTCGTTCAAATAAGGCTTGATTGTGTCCATTGAGAGCGTCTCTTTGACCCCTAGTTCCGATTCATGATACACAAACAACTCTTGGAGATTAAACTTGTTGCCAATTAGCTTATAATTTACGCTAAAGTTAAGACTTTTGTTAAATTTGGGCACCAATCGGACCGAACCAATTGACGGATTTAGCTTGTCAAATTTAAATCTGTAAAATTCTCTTTCGAATTTAAAGTCATTTTTGTTTATTTGTTTTTCAAGTGAACTAATTGTGGGCAAGACAACCAAGCGAAATTTCATATTGTCCACTAGGCGACCAATGGTCTCATTTCTTCCATTTTTGCTCAGCACTTTTAGACTTACATCAAAATTGTAAACTCCCGGGTTCATTGAATTGATGGTTTTGCGCGAGCTCAGCACTCCATTGTTCTTGTTGAGCAAAAACAAATGTTTGATCTGGATCGGAGTGAACGAAAACTTGTCTCTAGACTGGCTGAATTTTCTCAATTGTTTGGTCAAAGTAGAGTTCGAAATGGTCCAATTCACCATCTCGAACTGACACTCGACTATATCAAACTGGTACCTTAAGTGTTCAGGCAACTCGTAGGTTTTCAGCTCGTAATAAAACCTTTCGTTTGCGTCATTCAGCTCTTCATAAATGTAATAGTCATATTCGTTGACAAAATCCAAGTAGTTGTAGTCTGCTGCAGAGTATTGCTGTTGAATGGAGGACACTCCGTACTGCGATACGAAACCCATGACAGGACCTTGCATCGGTCTCTCAACCAATGGTTCACTACAAGTCAAATTGAGCTCTATTAAGGCCTGATCGCAAAGACCAGTTTGATCTCGGTCGCAGACAAACACAGCCACATAAACCACGCTTACACTGTTTATCACATCTTTGTCCATCGACAGCCACCCGTTGCTAGTCATGAACCCTGCTGACCAAGTCTTAAAATTGATCCGGTTCGATGGTTCTTTCAAATGTTGACTCAAATCCATGAAATTTGACTTGGACAAATATTTGTCATAGTCCAGACTAACTTGAATGCAGCTGGTCTTAAATTCAGGCCTGCTAAACTCAAATTGTTTTATTTGAATGTTCAATTGGGCTGTGGTCACAAATTTTGAGTCATTTGCGCCAATTTTTAGACCAAAGCCGATCACATCCGAGTCCATTGGCGCGTTTAAAAATTTGAAAATTTTTCTAAATTTAAAAAATTCTTTTTTGTTCAAAAAAACAAATCCTTTGCCAGAGTCCATGCTGAACAAAGTCGACTCGATCAATTGATCGATTTTGTCCAGCGAGTTAGTGAGTGCACTTTGACTGACAATGGTGTATTCAATCGGGTCGAAATCCAGATCTTTGGCAGCGATTTTGGTCACAAATTGATGAGTTGCATTCGACGCTGTGCTGCATGAACTGTCCATTAAAATTTGCTCCAAAGGACCCGCATAGTCCGAGTCTGAGTTCAACTCAATTTCTGACAAGAACATGTTTTTGTCAAATAGCGGTTTGTTATCATTCCTGTTCACAACCTTCACCACCAAAATGCAATAGGTCTCATGAGCTGAATTGTAAGCTTTTACTTTCAGACCGATTTCCTTTTGTTCCGACTCGAAGTCAAACAATTGCTTGTTGAACACTGAACCAGTTAATTCATTGATGTAAAATAAGTCATAGTTGTTTAGGAGTTTAAAATTGGCGTTTGGATCCGATGTTTGCAGGCGAATAATCTCGCTCATTTTACCCTGGTTTTCGTCAATGTAAGCCAGATATTCGAACCTTTCAAATTGTAATTTAGGCACGCGGGAGCCTTCAATTTCAATCCGCACCCAAGTGCTCGCCTTGCCGAACTCTTCGAACTCACTTCTTGCTTCGACTAGCAGATGATACGTTTTGTTCCATGTCAATTCTTTTCTGAGACTTAGGCGTCCGCTGAGCGGATTTAGGTGAAATTGCTGCAGCTCATCGCCATCAGCCAGAGAATAGATTAGTCTAGATTCAACGGGCTCGTAGAATGTGGCCGAATTGACATGGCCAATTGTAGTATTGACTGGATCGTTTGCATTCAATTTAAAAGAGTAAAAAGTCGTTCTAAAATAGACACCTTGGGTTGAGTTGACGACATTTAGTCGAACTTTGAGCTTGGACTCTTGATAAGGCGAACCTTGGTCCCGGGCAGTTACATTTAGCTCAATTAGAGAAGGAACTTGGTCACTTTGAGCTGTATAATAGACACTGCCTGTGTCTGAGCTTATGATTAAGCCTTTAAAATTAGATTTGATTGTGTAAAGAAGTGACGCGTTTTGTGCCAAGTCATCATCTTTGGCTTTGATTTGTAGCAATGGCTTCAGTTGTGTGGATTGCAGAAGTTGATCTCTTAAACAGGACACATTATACTCGTACAAATCGAAAAGATCCAATTTTGTACGAGTATACTGGAGCTCGGCTGGTTGAACAAAAATGGGTCTGTTGTCATTCACATCATTGATTTTGACCAAAACTCGAATATTTTTTGGCACATTGTAATCAATTGTTGATCCAACGCCTATGAACAATTCATAAGTGTCTTTTTGTTCTCGGTCAAGCTCTACGCTTGAGTCAAGATGCAAACGACTGCCGCAGATGTAGAATAAATCTTCATGGTTCAATAGGCTAAAGTTAAAGGGGGTTTTTGTTGGAAATTTGCGCGATTTTAAATAGTTGTCCAGCACCAACTCGATGTTGAGTATTTCTGACTTTTCAACGCGTCCCTCTGAGAGCTCAATTGTGTGCAAAATGGGCGCGATCGGGTTCGATTTTATTCTCATGATTGGCACCACATTTTCTTCGTTCCGAAAGATAAAACTAAAATTGGACAAAGTCATGAATAAGCCATCAGTTGCTTGGATAATGACTTCGATCTGGGCCGAACAGTGGTTTTTGCCAGCAATAAAAAGCAAATATTCGTAGCCCAGATCGCTGAGTTTAAGAGCATAAGCATTTTCCGAGTGGTGTTTGGCGAGCATTTCGCTCATGTCCCAATTGACTGCATCCGAACAACCACCACTTGGAAAAAAAGTTTTTTGGAAAATTTTCAAATCAAGTTCAGTCAAGTTTTTGTCCATGTCCTGGACTCTAAAAGTGTACAAAGTCATTGATCGGATGAGATCCGATCGATTCAGGAGCAAAAGCTGTGAGCTCAGCGGTCTAATCGCTGGCTCGTTGTCATTGCGGTTCACTATCTTGACCAAAATTTCCATTTGTTTGTCAAAACAATGGCCATCCACCAGACAAATTGTGAATCTAATCAAGTAATCACTTTGTCTCTCGTAATCTAGCTCTAGTTTGGTTTTAATTAGACCCGAGTCAGGTTCAAAAGCAAAAGTTTGGTCAACAAAATTGATCGAATAAAGACTGTGGTCTAAATTGAGGACTGAAGACCAAACAAATTCATCGCCCGATGGCCTATTGAGCACATAAGAGCCAACAGGAACATTTTCATCTATGAACCCGGTCAAATTTGCCAAAGGCATTTGGAGGACAGGAAAAGTGGACGCTTCGATTGACGCTGATCTCAATATTGACACATAAACTTTGGTTTGTTTGAAAAATTTCGACTTTTCCAAGCCGGTCAAGTTGGTCTTTGCTTCAATGTCGACTTCGTAAATGGTGTTCATTTCACGGATGCTCTCATTGAGTGTCAATAGAGCGAAATTTTTGTCTAGTGAAAAAAGGCTGTCATTATTTGTGATGCCAAAGCTGATTTCGTATGGCTTGAAAGAAAAAAGTTCATCTGACTCATGGGCCCAGACAAATTCGTTGAACAAACTGATTAGCTTGGCTCCTTTTTTGAGTTGTTCACTCTGTTGCAACACAACCGTGTAGTCTTTTTTCCTAAAGCCAAAGTCAAGCGTGTCATGATGGCGGGCGATGGAGTCGGCGATCAATTGCCGCTTAAAAATCAGCGTCGATTGCTTTTCGATGGTGAAGTTGAGCATGAGGCGAGTGAATGTGGCCAGATCGGGAGAAGTGTCTCGAACCGACAAATCGATCACAAACAAAATTGAGCCTCTCGTTTTGCTGAACATGTCACTAGACGTGTCCAAGTAGTTTTTCAGCTCTAGGGTATTTATCTTCAATTTGAGCAGCTGAGACTTGCCAATGCTCGGACTGGGCACCAGTGCTAGAAATTGTTTTGAGCACAGCGGGTAGTTCAGGTGGTTAGTGGACGGGCCAATGCCTGCCGAGGCAATGAAGGGTTTTTTTAGCAAAATGTCGTGGCTCAAGTAGAAGCAATCTTGCATTTTGAACTGCAGTTTGTTCTGGTCGATAGCGTCCCGGTCCATGGCCTCGATTAGATCAATGGACGTTTCCATGTTGGTGTCCACTTGAATCGTTTCGTTCAAATAGACCAAATTTGCGGAGAACTCAGGCCGGTTGTCATTAGTGTCTCTCACAAAGACCTCTATGAACACATTCTCAACTTGGCCCTGCCAATTTGTAATCAACACACTCAGATTGTAGAATTGGACGCCATTGTCGGCGTCCAATTTTTTGATCAAATACAAAGAGCCGTCGTGGTTGGACATGTAAAATGTCAAATTGACATTGCTCTCCTCTAATAGATTGTAGTAGACGATCGACTTTTGAGCGTGACTCAGCACATTGGTTTTAACCTGATAGACTTTTTCTCCCAGCTTAATGTCCTCGTTTAAATTGAGAACAATTTTTTTGTGCGTTTTTTCGGGCGTCAAAGACAATTCGAACGTCGACGCATTTGTTTGTCTCCTAGGCAACACATTAAGTCGAATGTAGCTTTTTCTGCTGGTACGGTTTTTAAATCGACCAATATCAAGAGCCCGGTAGAGTATGACGAGAGAGCACGAGTGGCACGGCAGCTCCGCTTGGCTTATGGACAAAGCTCCAGAAGTCGAATTGAGCGCAAACAAAGACTGAATGTTGGTCAGTTGTGCTCTTTTGAGCGCCTGTTCTTGCTTGGAAAAGGGCGCAGAAATTCTCACTGACACAATCACATATTTTAGTTGAGACACTGAGTCTTGGTCTATGGCGATGGCATTCGCTATGGGTATTCGTTTGACGAGAAGCGCGTCCAGCTGGTCATAGATGTCCAGCTCAATGTCATTCACAATGGGTCTATGATCGTTCACATCTTCTACATTGACCACTATTCGGCAGAGGGCAAAGCGCGACGAGTTCAACTCGCGCCCATTCTCCACTATTTTAATTTGCAGCTCGTGCTTTGACTGAGCCTCGCGGTTCAATTTTCGCGCCGATGCACTGGTGAACAAAGTGAGTCCGGACACATAAAAGTGGCCCTGGATGTTGCCAGAGATTATTTCGGCGCTGAACCGAGACTCGATTGAGTGTGATCCTCGGTCAAAGTCCACCAAGGCAATGGTGAACAATTGCTTGTTTTTGGCCTCGTTTTCGTCCACCGAAATGTAGTAGACCGGCTCGGATGTAACAAATGGCTCGTCCACTACATTAACAACCCTGATTGCCAGGTCAAGATAGTAGCTGAAATGGCTCGGCTCCGATTTGAATACCAAGTCGTTTTCTTGGTTTGATGCGACGTCCACAGAGTCCCTGTATTGAACAACTAGTATTTTGGTCGTGTAGCTCTGCTCGATTTCGTAGTCGAATTGAATCGAGTGCTTGGTCTGCACAAGGCCGTTGTAGTTGTCGACTATTTGAAAATAGCGGTCGTTGGGCAGGTAGAATCTGGTGTTTTTCAAAAGCTCAAAGTTGATCAGCGACGTTTTTGAGTCCGAGTTTAGTCGGGCTTTGAAATAGTCGCGCAAATTGACGAGGAAGCCCTCCCGGTCGCTCTCATGGTACTCTAAGTAGGCAGGCCATGTCGGAGAGTTCTCCTCTATGTCAAGAGGCAGCAAAAATTCGTCACCATTGCGGAACAAGTTCAAAAGATTGTTGGTGTTTATGCGAAATGTGTTGTGTTGGCCCAGTGCGTCAACACCATTCGGTATCCATACTGCTTGTGGACTGGAGTGAAAAATTAAATTTACTCTTGCGGTCAGGCTTAGAGAGGTGTGCGTGTTTTTGACTGTCACTTGCAACTCGATCACTTTGGACGCTTGGCTTTTGCCATAGAAGAAATAGTGGACCAGCTTTGAGAGGCGGTGACACAAAGTGATCGAGTTTATCTGCTCGGGATTGAAGTAAATGGCGCCTGTGTGCTCATCAATTTGAATTAATTTGAGAAAATTTTCATTTATCAAGTTTTGCTCTTGGTCAATGAACAAAATAGAGGGCGCATTGTAAACAAACACGGGCTCGTCAATGTCAAATAGATACTTGCGGATTTGGGCGTCGGTCAAAGTGACAAAACCGACTAGGAGTGATTTTTCCAGCTGGACAAAAGCGCTTGTGTGCATTGGCACATTTAGGTTAAATGTCACAATGGGGTCCAGTTTGTCGGCGAAAAAGTCCATCTTTGCATAGCTTGGTTCCATGTGAACATTGATCACTGCTATTTCCTCACACTCGACACTTTGATTGAGAGAAAATCTAAATTTCAAATGAACCAGAAAGCTAAAATCGGCTCGAGCATGTGACAAAGTGTTGAAATAGAACAATCTGCCGCTCAGGTCCAAATAGAAGGGCACATCTCCGTGGCTTGTCAGAGAATAACTAACATTAAATTGATGCTTCGATGGCAGAACATCGAACGATTTGATCAAGAGCAAATCGTTCGATTTCTCCACACTTGTCTCGTCGACAACAAGCTCGTATTTTTTTCTAATCAATTTTGGCACTTGGATCAGATCCGAGCCAGATTCGATCCGAGGTTTCAAAATTATTTCAAGATCATAGAAGCGCGAGTTGTTGGCGAGAAAATTTGTTTCCAAAAGCTGCAGTTTAAGCCGAAACAAGTGTTTGTGCAGCCAGTGGTCAGGTCGAAAATTTGACTTTAACTTGACCACACCGGTCACTGCATCAATGTAAAATGTGTCATCGGTTAGATTGAAAAAAGTCGCCCAGCCGCTTCTGTTTGCTTCCACTTGAAACAATTCCGTATTTGACACACAGTCTTTTGAATTTTTTATTTCATACTCGAAATGAATTGTGGTCTCATTTTGTGCTGGCGATACTTTGGCCAATTTTCCGCTCTGTTGTTTCAAGTCAAGCACTTTTTTGACATAGGCCTTCATTTTTGTGCCCAATTGAGTTGTGTTCAAATGCTCATCTATTGTTGTGCTCGGGATGATAAATTTTATTTTCACTGGTTCGATTTGAATGGACACGTCTTGGACATTTGTCAGCTCCTCTTCTACATTAAACTCTAGTTGAATGCTTGCTAGTAATTTCGAGTTGTTGTGGTACAAGTGAATGTGACGATGGTAAACTTGAGGCTTGATATGAGTGAATTTTTGATCGTGTCCAAACGATGCCAACAGTTGACATTTGAGATACAAACTGCCGTAAAAGTGGTCTACATAGAAGCACTTGGAGTCCAACGGGTCGGATGTGTGCACACTGATGTTTAAGCTGCTTACTGGTTGGGAGAATATGCCGAGCAAATTTTGACTAGGCGACTTTTGACTATTGATTTTGACTCGTATCAGCTCGTTAATGAACGAGTTGACGATGAGCAATCGGTCTAGATTGGCACCTAGGATTAGATAGGCCTCGGAGTAGTCCTGGACAAAGTTGGATCTATTGAATCTATCCACATTGGTTGTGTAGATGCCATTTTTTGACTTTAAGCTTAGATAGAGGATGTCAGTGGTGCTGGGTGCAGGAGCGGTGTCAATTTCTGTTCGATAGGAAAATGACAATGACAAAAAGTCACACACATCCGAATAGGATAGCACAAATGTGACACTTTTTTGCCCTAGAGGAGACAAATTTTTGAGCCGTGCCCGAACCACTAGTTCATATGTTTGATTTTTGGGGCTCACTTTGTTCACGAGCACTTGGTAAAATTGTCCCAGTGCTAAATGTTGATCCAAATTGTTGTTGAGTGTTATTTCAAAATCGAGCAGAGAGGTGACCGAGCGGCACAGATTAGACGGCCCCAGCACAGGCCCAGCATCAAACAAGGGAGTGCCCGGCACGGTCATTTTGTTCACTTTAAACTCAGAATTTTGCGCCACAGCTAAACTGAGCTCGCACAACGCACCCACTGACACATTCAAATCAAGCAAAAAATTGATCTCAAATTCGACCAAGTCAATGCAAACATGGTCTTGGCAGAACACAATTTTGTACTTGTTCGTCTCGTTCTGAATCAAATTTGGATCATAAATGAACGAAACAAACACTTGTTTGTTCGCTGCGGCCTCCAATTCAAACATATCTGAATGATCACCCAGAATCCTGAGCCGATTTAGATCAGGCTCTTTGGCGAATTTTAAAATTCTCAATGGGACCAGCCGAGTGTACAAGACTTTTGTTGTTGTTATTTCAGACACTTTTTCCACTACTGGATAGGAAAAATGCTGCTCGAACAACTCGACCAAATTTCTGCTCAAAACAACATTTACTTGAGCGAGTTCAAAGCTTTTCACCTGGTCGAGATATTTGGACACAAGGTCGATTTGATGCTGGTCCAAATTGGCGACCATGTCGACCACTCTTTTGTCTAGTGCGTCTCTATCTTGCAAATTGTCGAACAGGCTCGCGTTCATCCTGGCAAGGTTGTTGGCCAAATTGAGCTTGATGCCCGCATCGAACGCCTTCACTCGCAGACTAAGCTCGCTTGAATTCAGCGCGAACAAGTGAGACGAGCTTTTTTTCAAATAGATCTCTCCGGTGTTGGGCAAAACGCCGAAGTAGGCACTATTTGTCGAGTAGTAGTTGATGCGCGCATTCTCGGCCAAGTCCGGGTCCAGAGCGTTCACTTTGCCAATGACAGAAAATTGGGCCAAATTGGCCAGTTGAAACTGGGCATCGAACTGCTTCAGTTCGATGGTGTACTCGCTGGGATCGAACATGGGCTCGAGGTCGTTGTCGTCGAGTATGTTAACCACTAGGCTGGCTTTGGTGTCGTTTAGCTGCAAGCTGAGCGTGTACTTGTCTTTGGCCTCGCGATTTATTCGATCCCGGACGAACGGGTCGTCTGTCAGCCTGATCTGAAAATAGCACAAGCAATTCAGATCGCTTTTGGTGCACAGGTAATTGTTGTGGTCGATTTCGAATAGACTGATGGCGTCTTGGTCGTAATCGTCTGTTTTTAGGCTCAGATTTAGTGTCTTGAAGTTGAAGGCTAAACAGTGGTGCGCATTTTTCATGCCCAATACAACACTCGGCTTTGTCTGGTCCACAAAGCGCACATACACAGACTTTTTGTTCGGATCGATTTTTTCATAGTGTCGTTTAGACGGCTCGCTTGGATACAACTGAGACGGATTTAGCTGGCCGATATTTTCGCTTATGTAGCCTGTGTAGGCCTTGTTGCTGAATCGAATCGACTCTACGATCACACACTCTACGTGCACCGTGCATATTAACAAAACAGTACAAATAAATAAATAGATGGTCATTGTGGGCTAGAGCAATAATGTGAGGTAGTTTGGCTGGTTAAAAGAAGCGACTAGTGCTAGATCATAGTTTATCATTAGTCCACATGTGGATCTACATTGAATCTGAAACAAAAAATAAAAATAAAAAGATTAATGTCCAAATATGCTAATTTATTATAATTTAACAAAAAAAAAGATTATTCAATTTTAAAGATGGACGAAGCTGATTAGAGTGATGACCACTTGAACCAGATAAATGGAGATAAGAGATTTTTGTTGTTATCAATAAGCCATCAATCTAGTGGAAGTTCAATTTAGGTCTATTGATTTTTTTTTCTATTTTCTCAATTTTGACATGTAAGTGTGTGTTTGTGTGCGTTTGTTAAGAAAGAGAGAAAGAGAGAGAGAGAGAAAATTGATTATACAAACACGCATGTCTTAGAGACTTGTAGAAAAAAGTGGCCTCGGGCTTTTCAAAATGATCATTTAGGTGTAAAGCAGAGTTAATTAAAATTTGGCCGAGCGGGGCCACTCGAGCGAGTTCAACACTCTGGATGTCAATAGATCGAGCATTACTCTATTGTCGTTTTTGAAGTCTTGGCAGGAAATTTGAATTAAGTTGCTAAGTGGGAGATGAGAAAATAATTAAATCGCATAATTACGGTTATTAAATCGCCAGAGTATATAATTAAAATTTTGACATTCGAAAAAAATCAAAAAAAAAAAACGGACAGCATGTGAATCAATAATCGGCTCGGATCAAGCGTCGTTTGTTGCACACCACAAATCTCAGCTGGATAGAGCAAACACGCGTGTTATTTAATAAAGGTGTTGTGGGAACTAAACAAGGAAATCGAAACAAAAAAAATAATAAAAATACAAAAATTAATAAGCTAGCCGATAACACAAATCAAAAAAAGACTTATGTGCTTGACTGAGCGCGATTTTGTCCAATTTTAATCCAAACAAAACAACGATTTTTTTTTATATTCGCTTTGAGTAAAATAGCCTATGGGGGCAAAATTTACATAATTCCTAAATAAACAAAATATTTTTTTTCTAATTTCAGTTTAAGACCTTTTCGATAGAACCGATAAGTGGAATTGAACCAAGAGAAAGGTCTCTTGCAAATATGTTCAATAGCCATTTGTTCATAAATAATTTCAATCTTGACAAATATTTTTCATAATGCCGCTCTTCTAAAAACTACTTTAAAAAATAACTTATTTGAATAACATTTCTTAAAAGTGCTCAATATGCTAATAATTTTATTCTCATTTATTTTTTCAATTTTAATTCGCCTCGTGGTCACTTTAAGAAATGTTCTCGGCTTACGTAAACGTACTTAATGATTAAGCAGTTAAGTTATTCAGAAAAAATAATAGATACTCGAAATTAGAACAAATAAAAATTCTGATCTGGTAATGAGAAGAAAAAAATTGCAGCAGACAAAAAAAGTGCGCTGCTTCCCGAGGACAATTATATTTATGGCGCGTGCAATATGATGATAATTAGTCAATATAGAGAATCAAATTTAATTTTATTAAGCTTGATATATATAATTTAAGCTTGAAATAAATAAAACCTCAGCGTGGAGACCCCATAAGAAACAGGACATTAAAAAACTGGATAATGGATAAAGTGAAACGAAGAGATACCTAAAGCGCTCTCGAATTTAGAAACAAAAGTTACAAATTTTCTAAGTGTTAAATAACCATTCAATCGATTGGACATGATACAGTTCTTCAAATGTAACAAAAGCATAAATAAGTCAGGATTGAGCGATGTATGTATAAGAATGTACGAGATTAATATCAGATATATTTATAAAGCAATTACTCACAATCAGTTGATACAACAACTCGTTTACGAATATATAGAATGTTCTAGCAGTATAAGGAGAGAAGGTTCTAAGAAAATTCCTCTCTGTATACTTTCACCTATCACATCTATGTTTCTGAAATCAGATCTTAATCTAAGTGATAAATTTAACATTGATTGTGAGCCACAACTATTATCCTTTTCTCATATCTTTTAAACAACTCTTTATTAGTAAAATTAAATTCTAAAAAAATAGAATCTGAAACTATGTTTTCTTTAAATTACTTGTAATAATTACCTTATTTAAAAAAAAAAAAAAAAAAAAAATAGAATCAACGGGAACTGCTCTATCAGAAGAATCCCAAATAGTTTGTAAGAAAGACCAGCTGGCTCTATTCGTGGCACCAAAAGCTAATGTTAATACCTGATTGAGTCATGAGCGCGACAAATACAATACAGGTGCCGGCCAGATAACTGGATGCGAATATATCTGCTTTAGCTTTTTATCAGATTTTGAGCCACTGGCTTGCTGCAGACTAATTAAATATAATAACAACTTCAGCAACTTTTAGAAAATTTTTTGTATTGAAAATCATTTGTTTGACTTTGGTGAATGTTGTGCTAGTAATAGACTTAAAAACTAACTTCCTTTTGTTACAAGACTAATAAAAGAACATATATCTATATTAATCTAAAGAGAAATTTCCGATCTGACAACTTCACTGAGTAATCTTTATCTTATAATAGATGATTTATTTTCGACCGATTTATGTTTAAACTTTTAGGCCTAAAGTATGTATTGCCACATTTTCCTTCTCTATTTTTAATTAATTTTCTTGTATAACTAAAAGAGTCGTAACTTTAATTTGTATATAGCATATTAAGCTTTGTACAGATAAACAAATAAATAAATTGTGTCAAGATCCAAGTGAATGGATTTAATAATTTGAATACTCTTTTTTAAATACTTGAAATTAACTTTAAACATCTTGGCACGTATGTTATTGACTAAAAAATTGCATTATAAATTTTAAATTTAAAATCCTTTTTTACAATGTAAATTTTAGATGAGTATTACAAACAAACAAAAAAATGGTGAAACAAAAAAAAAATATTCTTTCTAAATGTTTATCAACACTTAAAAATCCTTTTTCTTTTTTATTAATTATATTAACTTTTTAAATTGATTTCTTAATTTTTGTGATCTTAACTCTTTTTGATAAAAGAAATCTAAAGGATAAAAATAAAATTAAACAGCTTCATTGAAGTTTAATAATAATTATATTTTAAATGAAAAAAAGAGAATATTTTATCAAAACAATTGACTTAAACTAAAATTTTTGTTTAACTTTTTTATGATTTATTTTGATTTAAAAAGTTATTTTATTTGATTTTAACATATCAATAGATTAATTTTTAGCATTTTTGAACATTATAAATTAAATGTTTTATTTTTAAGCGTGAATCACATTTTTATGTATTTTTTTCTCTCTTCATTTTTTTTTAATCATAAATATTAATATTTTGTATCAATCTCCTAGTATCTTTTTTTTTTTTAATCTTATTTTAAAAAATATCATTATCTACATCTATCTTGAAATAATATAAAATATAATATAAAATATCATTATCTTGGTTAAAACTAAAATAAGTGTAGTAATTGCATCTAAACAAAGAGACTTATCATTCTGGCTATTGTGACCAAACGTAGGACTTTTCTCAATTAATACTTATTAAATAAATTAAAAAAGAATTACTATAAATAAAATAAAAGCTTATAAGTTGTGATTTATACTGCTTTTGCGGACTAATATTTTTTAAATAATACCGCAATCTGGCTTGGTTCACTTTAAATACTGCAAGTCCTTATTAGCATATCAATTAAGTCCAATAATAATTTACCATACAGTAGTCCATCATTTTTGAATTTTTAGACAAAAAAAATTTATTATTGATACAAAAATATTATTTAATTTAGAACTTTTATTTTAAAATCAAACAATAAACTTTTATTTAGAAAAAAATCACATTTTGCGTTAATTTTGGCTTTGTCATTTAAAAGTTCAAATGAGACATGTTATTGTACAACGCTTTAGAAATAATTCATTTTTCTAACAAACTTTTAAGCTACTTAAAAAAAAAATTTTACATAAAAATTGAGAACTACTTTGCAAATAAAATTAATTTATATGAAAACCCAAATGTCGAATTTACATAAATTAATTGCCTTATTACAAAATAAATATTTACAAATTCTTCTAATCACATTTTTTGGAGTGTAAAGAATTTAATGTGCTTTTTTTCCCTACAAGTTATCTGAAAATCAAATTACTTTTTAAGCTTATTTCGATATTTATAAATGAATTCGCCTGGCAATTCTAAAGCTTCTGTTAAATCGTTTGGAAAACTAAATCGATCCTATTTGTATAACTTGTACTTTTGTTTAATCTTTTTTTTTGATTATTTTTATTTAACTTTACTTTACAAGGAAGTTTTTTCAATAAATAAATAAAACAAATAAAACCATCACATAAAGCTACAACAAACATATATGTTTATTATTCAAAGAGAAATGAAGTTAAATCTTGACTTAATAAAAAAAAAACGAGAAGTTATCATAACTCTCGATTTTAGATAAAATTACTAAAAATCAAATAATTTCAAATTCAAGCTTATGGTCGATCAATCAAAGATAAGTTCAGTAATTAAAGAATAATTTGAATTCTTGTCGGATCAAAAAAATTGAAAAAAGTCGGCTTTTTCCAAAACAACAAGTGCAATAACCCAAAAAATTCAATCTAGCACTAAATAAATTTTAACAAGTGCGAATTTCAAGAGTAAAATCAATTTTTAAAGTTTAAAGTTCATTTAATTCTCAGCGATTATTAAGTTGTCATATTCAATACAAACGTTATGAAATTATTAAAAGAAAAATTTTTATTCAGAAATACAAATTTAAATGTAAAATTCAATTTTCGAAAGAAGATTTTTTTAATATTGAAAATATGCCCTAAAAATTTTTTTAATTTTCTAAATTAATAGATTAAACAAATTGAATATTTGAAAAAAAAATTCTCATGGCCTTTCATTTAGGCCTGTAACTCTAGTTATCATATTAGCCTCAAGTAATTTATGTATCTACCTATTGTGATAGATGCACAAAGTGTGTATCACAAGATTCATATTTGAAAATTGCTGAACAGGAAACAAGAACTGTCACGCTAAATGCAGACAATTAATGTTTATTTAAATTTTAACTTTATCAATTTCTAATCAAAATCCGATTATGCTAAAAAATGTTAAATCTGTTTTTGATTAGAGTGGAATTATTGAGCATGCTTCACAGACATAAATAAAATATTAGAATCTAAAAAAGTTAAAGACTCAACCAAAATCTTGAATCGGCATTTAATTTAAAGCTTTTAGACCTAAAATCATAAAATTTTTCAGCATCATTTTGCGGCTTCTGACTGAACTTCAATTACATTCTTTATTTTAAATTACTAATTAAATAGAGTTTATGGGACAAAAAAACTGAAAAAAAAAAGTAAAATAATCTCTAATTAATAAAATACATCAGTTGATACTTAATTATTATTATCGTAGTTTTTATCTTAACTTCTCGTGAATCGATAACCGATCTATTTAATCAGCTAGATCAACTTAATTATTTTTGTTCTTAATCTGGAGGTTTTTTTAATAAATATTCAACAATAACAAAAATAATTTCCTTCAACAAAAATCCTAAGGACATATTTAACAATTCAAATTTTAAGGTTAATAAGTTGAAGCACCTAAAAATCCCAATTACAACCCATTCAATTTCAATCATCATGGGTCAGTTAATTTTAACATAACAAAAAGAATTGATAATAATAAAATTTAATTAAAAAAATGGCACAAAAACTAAATAATTAAGATTAAATTTATTTATTTGTTGATATAAAAAATATCTTATCTAATTTATACTAATTTGAATTCTTCGGTGCTAGCTAACTAGGCCTTGCAGGGCACTAAAGGCGCCACATTGATTTAAATTTTGATTGTTGGATAATGAAGCGTCAAAAACGATAGCCGAAAGCTCGTAAATTTTTAATTTAATTTTATCATTTTACAACCTCGCCGAGCTTTCAAGATAGCTGTCTTGATTAACACTCAAAATCTAGGTGAACTGTAGATAAAACAACTCGCTACTGGCTCTCAATAGCGCTTGCTAATCGAGCATGCTTGGTCTGCCCTAACTCGAAAAACATCTGAATACGGAAAAATAGTGCCCCATCGATCATAGAACTCGCGGGAGAGTCAGAGATGCTAATCAAATTAAAAATCAATCAATACTCGGCATCATCCGGGATTTGTCGTGTTCACAAGCATAAATCCCTCTAGTTTACATAAAAGCTATAAAATCTAATGGAAATTCCTCCAAATGAAGATAAGAAGCAATTCTCTCTCTCTAAAAGCCCAAGTGTTATCTCAATTATTTCTAATAGAAAAATCAGATATGTTCTAAGCACATTAAGATAACAATTGGCGAAATACGATACTTTATGGTCAACGTAAATGTGATTTATTCGTTAAACTACTTGAACACTATAAACATCACGCATGCATGACTGAACATTATTATCGATTGTATTACAAATCGATAACAAACTCAGCATGAACTCCTAAATTGACAAAGTAATTACAGGAATTTCCTGTTATTCCAAACAGCACACTTGGCCTATGCGTTGTTTGTAAGCTAATGTAGTCTGTGTTTACAAATAACAAAATTATTTATTTATTTTCAAAACAGAGAACCAAAATAGTCAGATCTAACAACAGCAAAATTTTAGTCCGACTTATTTTTAAATTTAGCTATCAATTGAAAAAAAGCACAATGAGTTTTTTTCATTTTTTAATAGGTGACCAAAAATTCTAAGAGTCAAAAAAGATGAACCGAAAATGTTACGCATGGTGAAAGTTTGAGTTTTCACAGATTTTTTTTCTAGTTTCTAAAATTCATTTTTTTTTCTCAAAATTTATCTACTCTGTCCTATTAATTGACTACTACCTTTGACCTTTGTTGTCCTCATAAAACAATGTGTTGCCAGTTTTATATATCATTTTGTAGAGAATTTTTTTATGATCAAAATGAGCAATTGATTGTTTTTATCCGACTGGTTTTCGAGAAATTATGACCATTTTTTCAAAACTTATGTTTTTTTTGAATAACTTTTGATCTTTTAGAGGCATTGTCCTGAAATTTTGTACACATATTTGTTGGGATCTCAGCTTTCAAATAAATATCTAAATAAAATTTTATCTTTATTTTCAGTCGAAATTTTGATCATGTTTAGAGTTTGACTGCTATTTTTTTACAAATTTATAATCTTAGAGCGGAAAAAATTAAGGTGCTGATTACACTATTAAAATTGTATTTAAAAACTATTTTTCATTAATTTTAATCCATTAGAGAAAAATTAAAAAATAAAATTCGATGGTCAAGGCCATGCCTGAATTATTTTCTATACAAACAAATAAAATAGAGCACCATGTGGTCCGAGGTAGATGCAGCTAATTTTTCTAAGAAACGCAAAAGAAAAATTTATTGGCATTTACAATCGTGTCTGAGTGGACTCGTAATTAGGGCAGTTATTCTTGAGACATTAAAATTTTGACTTGGCCGAGCAAATGGGCTTTAACTTCAATTAAACTGTCCCGATTGAAATCTAATACAAAATCTTGTTATCAAATATTGCCCAAGTGTTTTTTAGAGTCTATTGATTTGAAACCAAAAACCAAAATATTGTAAATCTAATTGCAAATAAATAAATAAATAAACACACTGAAATATAGACAAAGATCTGTGTATTGGTTTCTTTTTCTCTTTTTTTTATTTCGAATTAATTACAATTTTTAATTTAGGTAAATATCAATTAATTTATTGAAATATGAATATTAGGCTCTCGTAATGTTGAAATGATACTCCAAACCATACTATCCGAGCCTTAATTGTAAGCAAATAGCCAACACGGCATATGCATCTGTTCTTTTTATCACCTATGTCTACATTAAATTCTAAAACTGGACTTCATTTAGCTTATTTCCGTGTCTCATTTTCTCTAGACCACATATTAATTAAATACGATACCGTCTGTAAGTAAACAAACTGTTTTACTATTCTAATGACAAATGTTGGCCAAATGTTCTTGTTGAACTAAATTGGACAGTTTTGCTTGTGGCCTTAATTTGGGTCGAACAATTTTATCTAAAAAAATTGAATTTAAAAAAGGAATAATTTTTGGTTGACATGTGAGACTCATCGCATTTGGGTCGCATATTTAGGCTTCGGCAGAAATACTACACCAAAGAATGAACCAAAAATTATTGACACAAAGGAAACAGCATCCATTAACTAGTGTTTGAAACAAAAATGAAAAAAAAAGCAAACAAAAATGTTGATGCGATAAATTTTTTCGCTCTTGACTAGACAATTTTATTGTTTTAAGTAATAAAACTTTTAATTAAGAAAAACGCAATAAAATTTACCTTATAGAATTCTTAGGCTAAAATTTAAATATTAATCAGATGTCATACTAGATTTTTTTTAGCTTGTCAAAGAGATTAAAAAAATACCTGGCTCTGACACATTTGACCAGTTTGTATCATAGCACATTTTTTGCGGTAATGTCCCAGAAATAGCCGAATTTAAAGAATTTACATTACATGCTAATAAGGTTCTTATGGAAAAAAATTGTCACTAAGTACACAAACTTGACATAATCCACTTAATGGCAAATTAATCTAAATATAATTTTATTTAAATAAATCCAGCCGTGTTAACTTGTGTTTTAAAGCATACTTAATCTCAATAACAAGAATCTAAGTGTTTGTATGATTAAAACTATCCGAAGATTAAGAAATAAAACTCGATTAAAGACTGCATCCGAACTCTCATCGATTACACTTCAGATGACATGAATTAGTGTAGAAATAAATTTCATTTATTTTTTTATTTGATGGACTTAAAAAGATTCTTCAAGAATAAAATACATTTTAAAAATTTTATCAAAAAAGGTCATTCAAGTGAGAATCGGATTATTGATCGTCTTTTTGCAAGCAATTAGACTACAAAAAGGGTTTTATTGATTGTATAGATAATGGCCAAAATATTTCACTGCTAATAATTGATGACTTGTTTAAATTCAAAAATAAAATTTAATCTTCACTTAAAATTCTAAATTTAACATAAAAACTTTGACAAAAATTATTTTTGGTTTTTTAAATTTTTCAATTTGTTTTTATCTCAAACATGATATTGGAACACGGGACTGAAACGAAAACGCATGGCGTTTCACCTTTTTTTTTAAATAAAATAAAAAATACTTCTATTTTTATTTGAAAATAAATTATCTGCTTAAAATAAGATTTAATTTGATTTTGTAAAAATAAATATAATTTTTATATCACACTTTGGGCTCAATATGTTAAGAGAAACACTAGGGTATTGTATGAAAAAAAGACCATCTTATAAATGCATGAAAGGATTCTATAAATTAAAAATAATGAAGTCCTTTTTGAATTGGGGTCTGTCATTAAAATTTCGACATATTTAATTTTTCTAAAGTTAAAGGAATATTATTAAATTAACAAAAACGAAGATCATAATGAAAATTCAAAAATTCTAAAAATACCTTACTAAAAATTCATGAAAATATTAATTGAATAATTGATTAAAAAAAATTTTGGAATATAAAAATTATTAAAAATTTCAAACGACTAAACAAATTTTCCGTTTTCTCATGCAAAAATGCTTTAATTTCCCGTTAAACACACCGAATTAATAAAATTGTTAAGTCAGGGGGGGGTTGCGAAATTAGCCTTGGCGAAAAGAAGAGAAATTCTTGTTGTCCTAAAAATTGTTGACATTTAAGCGACAAAAATAAAAACCTAATTAAAATTTTTTTTGAATAACGAACTTAAATGATTTATGCTTTCAACTTGGTTGATCAATAAGCTTAAATGGTTTATGGACTCGGAGAAATTAATGAACCATTTACATTTTAATAACTCGATTCTAAGTAATCTTGAGTATTGAATAAGAAAAGCCTAGAGTTCTTGAAAAAAAATGTTTGCTTAAACAATTTATTTGGTATTTGAAAACTAAATAAATTTTTTTCTAAGATATATCAATTGAAAATGTTTGTTTGGATGATTATTGAATTAAGGGAAAAAACATTTTCGAGGATTTAAAACAACTGAATTTGTTTAGAAAAAAAACATTTCGAATCTTATTTTTGCTCGATTTGGCACAAGTCGATATTTACAACTAAAAAATTTTATCAATTATTTGTAAGGCTTCTTGTACTTATCCTTAAAATTCAAACTAATTTTGATATTTATTCCCAGATCGATGAAACCATCGATCTAAAATCTTCATTCGATCTAATCTAAACACCCACTTGAAATTTTATTTTTGCTTCATTTACTCATTCAAAATTGGTAAACAATTTTTATTCAATTTAATTTTTTCAAATTCTTAATAGAGAACTCGGCCTTATTTTTTGTCAATCAAATAGAGCATTAATACAAAAATTCCCTTTTCAAAAAAAAAAATAATTGCCAATAATGCGCCACATTGTTAAATCAGATTTCCTTTGAATTATTTCACCCCGAAAATTTTCTAAAATTTTATTTCATTAGCACTTTATTTTGTCGAAGAACACACGGCTATGAAAAAATTTTTACATAAATTTTATGCATAGTTTTTAAACAAAATTTAATTATTAAAAAACAATTAAAATTTAGTTTTTTTTGATTAATAAAAAACATTCTGTTCCAATTAAATAATTACTTTTTAATATCTTGGCTTTGTTTATTTGAAATAATCCGATAATTGAAAGTCTGAATAATATCGTCTTAAAATTTAATTAAAACAATAATTATTATTTTTTAATTTTTACATTTTAGTCTATTCCGACGAGTATTAAAGTAATTAATCAAAAAAGAATAAAGAAAAGACAAAGAAAAACAACCGGCCTGGTTATATTATTAATGCTTGTTTGACATATTAAATTGCAAATTTTTCAACTTAATTTTATCTTCCTTAGTCGAAAAATGACCAGACTGAGATGCAATTTCCGATAGAGTTCCGTTATCAATCATTTTCTAAAAAAAAATTCGTATTAATTACTTTTTCATATTTTCAAATAATGAAAATATCTAAAGTAAGTGAAGTTAATTATGTTCAAGTATCTTGGAATCGAAATCTACTGATTTCACCCTTGAACAGTGATAAATTTATCGTATCATTCATAGATAGATGGGCATCAAAATAGAAATAAAAATATAGGTTAGATAAAGTCTTTGAAATTTATCAAAAGAGGAAATAAACTGGAACAAATCGAAAATACTTTTTTTCCACAACAAAGACAGTAACTTGCCGAACTTTCGCTCAAAATGATTACTCTAGCAGGGAAAAAATTTCAAAGCGATATCCTTCATTTGAAAAATTATTAATTTTCAAGTTAAAATTCTCTAGGTTTTGCATCACTTATTTTTGTTATTAATATTAAAAAATCGATCTCAGAAAAAAATTTCGAAAAATTAAAAATTACTAATTCATTGATTAATCAAAAAATAATCAATAATAAAGATAGTTACTATTTTGATGCATTCGATTTTCAGTAGCCTTACATTTTTTCTCTCATTTCAAAAATATTTAATCAATAGAACAAACATATCAAATTTTGTTTTGAATACACTTTTTTATTAACTAGATTCGCGATTTAAGTACTCATAATCCTCAAATTGGATTTTGTTTCTTATTCTATTAATTCTAAAGCAAATAAAAAATATATTGTTTTGTTTGAGATTTAATTTTTTGTTTCTTGTTTAAATTAAAGTCGATTAAAAATTTAAATTAAATCGAAATTAAATTCTGTCCAATGCAAATAAATAAGTTGCCAGGACTGTTAATCTAAAAAAAATAATTTTTTCAAAATTTCTAAATTTGTTAAATAAAAACATAAGAAAAACTAAAATAAAATACTATGCGTTTGCATAACGTTGAATTCATAAAGAATAAAATAAAATTTTTTTTTTAGAATAATTGCCCAATATTTAAAAAAATTATCTGCTAGTTTAACTTCTGAAATTTAATTAAAGGCTATTCATCTAAAAATAATCGGGAAAATGTATATCATCATAGCGGACAAGCTTTGGAATATTTTTTGAAGAAAATATTTTCCAAGTTTGAAATCTGCTTTTAGTATTCATCTAATTTCTGCTTTATTTTTATCTATTTCTGATTTATTAATTCAAAGATATGAATTATGATTTTTTATTTAATATAATAATCAAATATCTTTTGAAATGAAAGTCGAAGCAATACGTTCTTTTTCTAATCTATTCAATCAAGTTCATTAGATGGTTTGTTTTAAATCATTATTAAACAAATATAAAACAATTTGTTGCTTTTATTGAAATTTTTTTTGCGTTTATATTCTATTGAACAAAGATTGAACCTTTTTAACTCATTCAAATATTATGTATTAATGGCTTATCTGAATTTGTGAAAATATTCTGGAGAAACTTCTCTTTCACTTAATTTTAGATGAAGAAATTTTTGTTTACTTATCTGAAAATACTAAATTGGTCAAAAATTCAAAGTCCAAAAGTTAAAACATTAGATTGTGGCAGAGAAAAACAACCACATTATCTGATTTAGTGATATTTTCCCTCAAATTTGAAAACTATGAAAAAATATTTTTTTAGTTAAGGTTCAAAATAAATTTTTTTATTACTTACACTTTTAAGTGCTAATAATTTAAAACTATAACTTGAGATCTCTGTGTTATTTGAAAGAATCAAATTTCACCACTTTTTTAAATGTTATCTGTTCAAAATGTAAAGAAAATGTAAAAATGCCACAGATAATCGGCATCAAAAAGTGGGTTAAAAAGACATAAAACTGAGCCTCGATTAATAAAAGACAAAAATTCAGAACTTGACTTGAAAAAAAATTGTTAAAAATGTTCAATTTTGTTTTGTTCTTCAAATATTATATATAATTTAAGCCCTAAAAACCAAAAAACTAAAAATTCATTTAAATTAAATAAAAAGGGATCTGATTATTAATATAAACTTATTTTACTTAATTAATTCTTCAATTTTAAATTAAAAATTATTAAAAAAAATATTGTTTTAAACAAAACTGTCAAAACTTTAAAGCAATTTGTTTAATACTTTAATTTTTTGTTTTATTGACACCTTAATATGCATTTATCACATTTACTTCTTTCATAACCACTCTCAAGAAATCCTGGTCATTTTAAAATTGAGCGATATAAATGTTTTCTTATACACATTTAAATTTGATAAAAGTCATGTTACATGAACTTTGAGAAAATAACTAAATTTAAAATAAATCTTAACCTTAAAATTAATGACAGCAACTTAAATAACGAGGAAAAAGTGAAATTTCTAGGTATCACGTTAGACTCAAAACTTACATTTGGTCCAATGGATGAAATGAAAGAGCGCTGTAATTCAAGACTTAATATAACAAAATATCTTTCAAATAGGAAATGGGATCTAAAACCAAAAACATTAGGTAATCTTTTCAAATCCTTGATAGGATCAATCTTGGATTTTTCTTTTCCTTGTTTAAATTCATTCTCAGAAACTAACATAAAAATAATACAAGTAATTCAAAATTCAGCAGTTCGATCTATTTTGAAGCTGAAATATGATACACCCTCAAATATTATGCACCAAACTAATAGCCTTCAATAAACTTAAACTACTAACAGTTACAAATTGACTTTTTGAGTTGAGTGAGAGATATGTCAGGGCAGGATTGAGTCATTCTGTTCCACTGGTGGTCAGACTGGTGGAAGAATACAGAGAAGGTTTCGAATCAAGATATATCGAATATCCAACTCCATTGTGTAATTGCTACCTTACTATTTCCTCCTTTTTTCCTGATTTTTAAAATATTTAAACATGTCTAACCACTAAAATTAGAAATTAATTTATTACATATCTTTTCTTTTTTTTAATTTCGTTTTTTATAATCCTTTTTACCTTATTTTTATTTTATTTTATTTTACCTTAAATTATTTATTTATTTATTTTTTTTTAAACTCTGAAGGAGCATTAGCTCGGTACAGATAAACAAATAAATAACTTTAAATTTGATAATCGTTCAGATTTGAATATTTTGTATTGTTCAAAATATTGAATTAAACATAAGAACAGCTGAAACTAAGCAGAGTAAAAAATTGGTATTATTTTGTTTAATACCAATTGTACCGAACAGAGATGTCCTGATAAGGAAAGTGTCCAGTAAATTTCTTCCTGGTTCTATTATAATCTTAGACTGTTCATGATTATATTCAAAAAACTATGGATTAAAAATTACAATCATCAAACTGTAAACACAATTAAGGTTTTATCAAAAAGAAGTATAAATAAAGTCATAATTTAAATTTTTCACATTTTTATTTCATAATTTAAAAAAAAAACACTAATTTTAACAAATTTTTTTCGGGTCATAAAATAAGAAAATAAACCACTTAAAGCCAAATAGTTGGCATAAAATGTATGACTACATTTATTTTATTAATAAAATCTTTTTCTTAAAGCAATAAAAAGTAAAAATTTAAGTTAATGTTCCCATTAAATAGAGAAAAGAGTTAAACTTTTTGAAAATCATTATTTTGTTTTTTTAATTTAATTAACCTGACATTTAAACGACATTTATTCAAGCATCTATTTAACCCTTTTACCTTAACGACACTTTAAGACTTTTTTTAGAGTTATATTAGACTTTAAAAGATTTTTTTTAAAAACCATCTTAATTATTTTTATTATTATTATTAAGAATCAAATAAAGATTGATGATTTAAAGATACGAAAGAAATATGAAAAAGTAATTTAAGTAAACAAAAATTATTACAAGATAGATTTTTAATTTACTGGGCATATGACATATA
Organism: Brachionus manjavacas; assembly: GCA_019054805.1. Classification (NCBI taxonomy): domain Eukaryota; kingdom Metazoa; phylum Rotifera; class Eurotatoria; order Ploima; family Brachionidae; genus Brachionus; species Brachionus manjavacas. The sequence continues at coordinate 4,632,402 of JAHQIY010000003.1, read as the reverse complement.
TTTATTGTTGATAAAATTTAATAATTTAAATTAGCTCATATATAGGCGATCTCAAGTGCTTAAATTCTTAATCATTTAAGAATAATTTAATTGAGACAATCCTAAGGAAGTTAAGTTCCTTTCAATGGAAATTGAAATAAGTAAAGCTCTTTTACATATTTATTCTCTCATGTGTCCTAGATTTACTATAAAAAAGACTCAACACAGTTTTTAATTAAAGGTGCGATGCTTGTATCAGATACCATCCATTCAACAATAATTTTCAGATTTTTTTTCAATTTATTTGGAAAAGAATTTAGGAGTTGGACTCCATTTCGAGTGGTTTAACCGCTCTTTTCAGCCATCTTATTAGTAAATTTTTGATTAAATAAAGTAAGAATGTTTTTGTATGAAAAATTAATTAATAATTAATTTAATAATTATTTTCTGGAATAAATTCTAAGATCTTGTTGCAACTTATTTTATTTTATTTATTTGTTTTCTGTACCGAGCTAAAGCTCCTTCAGAATAAATTAAAAATAAAATAAAAAAATAAAATAAAAATAAAATTAAAGTTAATAAAATTAGATAAAAAAAATTAAAGTTGAAAAGACATAAATTGGAAAAGATTGTTTCATGTGGCACATGTTTAAATAGTTCAAGTTTCAGGAAAAAAAGAAGAAATAGTAAGGTAGCAATTACACAATGGAGTTGGGTATTCAATATATCTCGATTCGAAACCTTCTTTGTATTCTTTCACCAGTCTTTCAACCAATGGAATAGAATGACTCAGTCCTGTCCCAACATATTTCTCGCTCAACTCAAAAAGACGATTCGAGACTTTTAGTAATTTTAGTTTATTAAAAGCTTCATGTTGCACGATGTTGGAGGGAGTATCATATTTTAACTTAAGGATAGATCTTACTGCTGTATTCTGAATTGCTTGTAGTTTTTTGATATTATTTTCTGAAAATGAATTTAAGCAAGGAAACTTACTTGTTCTAGCACTTAAATAGCAGCACTTTTGAATCATCGGTCAAACTAATAATTTTAATTTGTCCAGCTTACTTCTTTTTCCATCTATCCGACTGCTTGGCCATTTTCTCACCTCAAAATTAAAATTAATATATTGAATATTTAAACATATTTTTCTTTGTTTTAACAAACTCATTAATGACATCGATTTTTTTTCTAAATAAATTAAAATAAAGTTATTATTGTTAAAAGTACATATAATCCACATTTAAAAACTTCAGTCTTTTTGAAGACTTTTTGCAAATTATTTTTCAAGATAGAAAACTTACAACATAATGCATACATGAAATTGATCATGTGTAATAATTGATTTATTTAAACAAATAATTTAATTACAAAAACACAACCTAATCAATTTTCTGTTCATGTGCTTTCTAATAGTTATGAAATAAGCCAGCTTAATTAAAATTGTGTCCTAAGAAAGTCCTGTGTCATCTGGGAATTCAGAGTCGAGATTTTTGTTATGCAAATTGACTAACATTTACGCTGTCCTTTTCTTAGCTAATTTCCATCTCATAAAACAATCAAATACTTTGAAAAAATTGATAAAATAGAGTTGAATTTTTTTTACCAAAGTTAAAATAAATTAAATTAATATTAATTTATTTTGAAGGTGTGAAACTCGAAAATTTCAAAGATGAATAAAAAAACCGAAATGTTTTTCGGTAATTTGAAATTTATTTTTTTATTAAAAAGTTAAATTTTTAATCATATCATAAAAAAACAAATCCTAATTTGTTTATTGATCTTTAATTGAAATCATACCATAAATATTGTAAAAATTGAAAAAATTAAACTAAGGCTATTTTAGAGAATTCCAAGCAAAAAATCAAATAAAAATTTTTAAAAGTTCGGGAAGCATCAAAAATTAGGTCTGGTAGATCGGTTTTAGGAACTGGCTTCAAAATAGAATCAGCTGTAATGTTTCAACGTTACAGCACCACTAAAATACATCTAATTTTTAGAAAATCAAGTCGCGTACCATCTTTCATTTTTACTTATTTTAGTCGTAGGATTGGCAAAGTTGTTGTTAGAACTTTTTATACCAAACATCAACTAAAACACAAGCATACAAAAATGGCTAACAAAAGTATTTAAAAGCGACCAACGCTGACTTTTTGAAAGACTTTCTTTTACTTTTATTTTTCCGAATAAAAATAAAAGGAAATAAACATTTGGCTTAAGATGGCCGTTTCTCTATTTAGAAATTTTAAATCAAAATAGAGATTTTTAAATAAAACTTTTCTTCTGTTTTATTACGATTTTACATCAGCTATAAAAAACATTCAGTTTCAAATTTTGAAAAGGTATGAATGAAAAAATATTTGAAAAAAGCGAAAAAGAAGCCTTAAAGAGATTTTTTTAAATTTTAAAATCCTTTTTTGCTTTTTATTAATTATAATTTAAAAACAAATCTTATGATTCGCATTTTTTAATGTTTGAAATAACATTTAAATCCAATATATCGAATAAAGGAGCTTATGAATCTAAAAATAACCCAAAAAGTTTTACTCTTACATAAAAAGATTTAAATCTGGTCTGAAAACCTGATATTTTTTTGAAACCGGTTTTATGGAACATGTTTCAAAATACAAGCCAGCCTTTTCAAAATGGTCAAAATTTTTTTTTTACTTTTGATTTTACTAACCAAAGAATCTTTTTAAAAAAAACATTACCTTTCTTAAAAGAATTTAAATATTTTTATATAAAAAGCATTTATTTATGTATAAAATTAAATTAAAGATTATTTCTAAATATTTCTTAAATTTTAATATTAAGAAATTAAATTAACGCATTTATTTTGGAGTCATTAGTAAATCAATCTAATTGTGATTCCTCGATGAAACATTACTTAGGATTTGAATATGATACGATCTTTTTAAAGAAAAATGTTTCTTTTATTCAGGAAACTTTAGACCTCTTACTCTATAATCATTTTCCGATTCGCAGCTAATTCAATATTCACCTTTGGCAAAGATATCGCTCATTGTCGATTTCGGGGAAAGGTATGTTGCAAGTTAAAAAAAATTTTTGATAACAAAAGAATTGTTTTTACGTAAATATTAGGGATGAAAATAAAAAAAGTAGTAAAGAAAGTATTTTTTTTAATTTTTTTTTGTCTTCAATCCAAAAAAAAAAATTAAGAGAAAAAAAAAATCCCAAAAAAAAATACAAAAAGAAAAAATGGTTACAATTAATTAAAAAAAAACTGTTCAAAAGTTTAGAAATTATCTTTTTTTTTTCTTTTATTAAAATTATAGTTTGGAGAAGACCCCGGGCAGTTTGGAATGGTCGCTAACCTTCCTTTCAGCCCCCGTGATAAATAGATTTTGATAAAATGAAAAAACAAAATTTTTTTGAAAAACAGAATCTAATAAATGTTCGACAAAATTATTTTAACTTTTTTCTTTTTAACCTAAAATTTGTTTGTTAATTCACATGACAGATTTGTGTTGAATACAAGCATAAAGGGTTTAAACAAAAATAAAATTATTCAAAATAAATTTCATTAACTTGAATTCGAAAAAAAAAAAAAATTCAGTGATTTTTTCAATTTATATGAGAAATTAAAGATATCATTTTGATCGTTTAAGCACCAGGCTGCGTGCCTGAATTTGTCAAAAGGAGTCCAGTACTTGTCAATTGGATTGGTGATGTTACGAGAGTCGTTTAGGTCGCTGATGATTTGAACATGGGATTGGCGTTTGCCAACGAATTTATTAAATAAGTGATCAGTTCTGGTTGTGATATTGTCTAAATTCAACTTTTGGTAGATCGTCGAGATTCTTGTTCTCAAAGGTAAGTATTTTATTGTTTTTAAAATTCGATTTTGTAGTTTTTGAAGGTCGTCTAAGATTCTTTGTGTTGAAGTGGATAGGGCAATGAACATGTAGTCGAAATTGGATCTAATTTAAATGATCTAACACTGTTTTACATAAGTTTTGTTTTTTATTTTTAACTCTTTAATTATATTGATTTTTGAAAGCTTTTGCCAATAAATCGTTAAAATGGCTGGTAAACGAGAGATTCGGGTCGAGTTTTTGACCCGATTAGTTTTTATCCCGAATAGTTAGTTTTTATTTGGTGATTGATTTTATCGAAGGTTGTTTCTAAGTCAAAGAATACTACCCCGGTTCGGTCGTGATCTTTGAAGCCATTTATGACTGATTGGTTTAGGCGTAAAAATGGTCATGAGTGCTCATTTGTTTTCGATTAAATCGGATTGGCATGGTGGAAAAGGCTCTTTTCTTCGAGCCTTGCAGGAATTTTGTTGTTTACAATTTTTTCAAGCCATTTAGCTAAGCATGAAATTAATGAAATTGGTCTATAAGAGTCGATCATGTCAGGTGATTTATCTTTATTTTGGATAACTATAATTTTTAATTGTTTCCATTTTTTGGCGAGGCGTTGAATAGCCTGAAAATTCGTACAAGAAAATCACTCGGACATTTCTTTAACATTTAGTTATTGATTTTATCAAGCCCTGCTGAGGCTTTATTGTTAAGCTTCTTTAAAGTCGTAAGAAATTCATCTTTCTTTATTCTTTGGTCAAATTCTGGTCTGGAATTTTTGTTTGCTCTTTCTTTGTTTTGAAGTGTGGTTAGTTGGTCCGCAGTAAAAACTTTTTCAAGATTTTCACCAAATAAATTAGCTTTCTCAGGATCTTCAAAAATTTTATCATTTATTTTAATTTTTATAATAGCTCTTGGTTTGAGTCTTGTTTGTGTCGAAGAAGCTGTTCAATAGATTCCAGCATTTTGATTCAGATTGATTGAATTTACTTAGTAACTGAAATTTATCGTTTAGAAAATTTTCTTTAACATATTTTATTTCGAGACTTATTTGTCTACTTATTAAATTTAAAAGCTTTGTCGTCAACTCGGTCTTGTTTTTTTTGCTTAAACGGGCGAGTTTTCTTTTAAATTTTATTTTTTTACAAGGCGTTATGGAATTGATATTGGGTTGTTTAGTGAAGTGGTAAAACTGCATTGTTTTGTTGAGTCGGAGATAGCGTTTAAGATGTCAGTTATTATGTTATCAGCTTCGGCGTCAGTTTCGTTCAGAGTTGATAATTTGGAAGGGCCAATTTTACTCTTTAGTAAGTTGCAAAATTTCGACCAATTTGTTGAAATTTAAGGTAAGTATTGATCATTTGATCAATTGATCAATGATTTTTCTTTAGGTATGAGATTTTTGAATGTAGTGATGGTAGGTTGATGTTCACTTATTTTGTTCGCCAGCACTTAGTGAGCGTTGAAAAATTGGTACATGTTTGAAGAGCAGATTGTTAAGTCGATTACACTGCCACAATTGGCAATAGTCGGTTTTTTACAATACGAGAAAAGCCAAAGTGTAACTTTTGTAATGATGACGGGCACAACATTGCAAAGTGCCCCCTCAAACAGTCAACTTGTGGCAAATGTCAACAAAAAGGACACTTAATCCAAAAATGTTCTTTGGCTGAAAAGTTAAAATCACTCGAGCGTAGTAAAATTGACTATAGTGATCTATATATCAATGAATCTGATGAAACTAAACCTTCAACTAATATTGAGTCCTACGCTGTATCCCTAAAAACTATTAATACTGTAATATGGAACAAAAATCAGCATCAAGTGACACTAGTCTTTACAGCCCAGTCCTTAAAAATTTTATTTGTCAAAAACCGAGTGATGACCAGTCTCAGGTCACTAGCCAGAACAAATAAAAATGAAAAAAAATTACACTCCAGTTTTTACAAAAAACCGTCCCAAACGTCAATCAGAAAGCGAATTGAAAAACCTACCGAAAAAACATTTAACAATCGCGAAGAAGAAGATGACGCATTTTGATGAGTTGGCAGTATTTTTCTTTTTTTTTTAAAGGTTATTAAAATGAACAAAATAATAAAATCCACTTCAAATGACAGGTTAGTAATAATTCATTGGAACTCTAATCATTTACCCAGTAAGACTGAACTTTTGGAAATTTTTTTATCTAAGGAATCCCCTGACATACTTTTGCTTTATGAAATAAAAATTGACTTTATCCAGTCCGATTTTTACTAAGACTTCAAAAATTATCAATCGATTGCTAAAACTCGAGATAAGATAGGTGGCGGGGTTGCAATCTTAATTAAGAATGTCATCGAATTTTCTATAGAGTCCTCTTGATAATTTTTCACTTGAACTCGTGTGAGTTCAATTAAAGCTTAGAGACTGTCCTTTTTTCATTTTCAGCCTATACAACCATCCTAATAAAATGCATTCCGACATTTATATTGGCATTAAATTTATAATTGTCGGAGACCTCAATTTGAAAACCAAACAAATTGGATGTATTGGATAAAATGAAAATGGTCAAGTACTTGAAAGAGTTTTAAATGAGCTTAATGTTTCATTAATCAATGATAAGTCACCAACTTTCAATATTTCTAACAGAAAATACTTTGAAATTCAAGACCTTCTTCTTACACCTACTTAACTCTTGGACAAAATTACTGACTTAAAATTCCTTGACAACGGCGACATGACAAGTGTTCACTATCCGATTCGGACATGCGTCACAGTTGAACACTTTATAATAGACATACAAGCACAAGACAAACTTCAATCAACTTACAAGTGACTTACGAAAAGATATGCGAGTATAGAAATCAAAATTGGCTGAATTTAATCGAAAAATGGGTAAAAATCCTTTATCAACTAAGCCGTTCTGGCGCAAGATCAATAAATTTCGAACAAAAAAAATTCAAACATGATACCAACTTTATTTTAAACAATATTTTTTACAAATCAGATGAAGAAAAAGGACAGCTTTTTGGTGAGCTAATGGCTTCAAAGTTTACTCCAAATGCTGACCTAATAAACTCAACCACGGAATGCGATGTCGACAATGAAATTTCAAATTTTTTTCTGAAAAAAATGAGAAAAATTTTTTTGAATCCATTACCTTAACTGAAATAATACTTGCCATTAATAAAATTAAAGGAAATTAAGTATCTGGGCCTGACTTAATTCATAATTTAATGATAAAAAACTGCCTGAGTCAACTCTTTATGACATTTTAAACCTCTTCAATCGAAGTTTAACAACTAGCCAAATACCAAATAACTGGAAAAGAGCACAACTTACTATGATACCAAAAAAAGCTCCACTAACACAGGATCCGTCAAACTATCGCCCTTTTAGCTTGACCAGTTGTCTTGGCAAATTACTGGAACGCATTATTTATACAAGGCTTTACAATTACATTGAGCGAAATTTTTTACTAATTGCAGAGCAATCAGGATTCCGAAAACATAGACGCACAGCGGACAATCTCTTTTTTTTATTCAAACAAAAACTGAATCGTTTAACTGGAAAACAAAATGTGTTGTCTTTTTTTTGATATACCAAAAACATTTGACAGAGTCTGGCATGAGGGGCTTGTATACAAAATGATCAAAATGCAATTGCCAAATTAATTAATTTCCTGGACCAGATCTTTTCTAAACTCAAGATCGTTTTGTGTAAATGTGAATGGACAAAAAGCAATGATTTCCCAATCAAAGCCGGAGTACCACAAGGCTCAGTAATTAGCCCCCTCCTATCTAGTATTTTTATTAACGATATACCAAGAAAAGATAAAACAAATAATGAATACTCTATTCTTTTCTCTGATGACCTAGTAACCTTTTTTATCTATTAATCTAAAAGAAACATTGAACTTAGGATCAATACTTACCTTAAAGAATTAGAACCATGGTTGAAAAAATGGAAAATGAAGATTTCAATTGAAAAATCTTGTTACATGATATTAAAAAAATTAACAAGAGAATAGCTCAATCTTGATTTGAAAATATATGGGGACAATTTAAAGCGACAGGACGAAATCAAATTCTTAGGCATCAGATTTGACTCACAGCTAACCTTTAGTCCATTGATTGATAAATTAAAAGAGCGTTGCAACTCTAGGATAAATTTAATTGAAATTTTATCTTATAAAAACTGGCGCCTATATCACAAAACACTTTGAAATTTATTTAAATCGCTTATTGGTTCCATTTTTGACTATAATTTTCCCTGTTTAAACTCTTTATCTGTAACTAACATTAAAAAACTTCAAACTTTACAATTCAGCAGTTCGATCCATTCTTAAACTAAGGTTTGACACCCCCTCAAGCATTTTATACCATCAGACCCAAAACAAATTAAAATTTCATACAATTACGAACCGGCTTTTTGAATTAAGCGAAAGATATGTTAGGACTGGACTTACTAATTCTGTTCCATTACTTCTTAGACTGGTAAATGAGTATAGACGAGGTTTCGAATCTAGATTTGTTAACTATCAAACTCCATTGTGTAATTGCTACCTTGTCATAGACTCTTTTTTCTCTGAAAACTAAACCGATATAACTTTTGTGTCTATTTTCTGCCTTTCATAAACGATTTTTTTTTATTCTTTTCTTCTTTTATTTCCTTTTCAAATTTCAATTATTTAACTATATTTTTTTAATTCTTATTTTGTTCAGTAGCTTTCATTCAAAATATTTAATATTTTAGAGTTTTATTTATTTTTTCATTTTTTCAAATTGTAAAAATCCGCCTTTTATAAGCCTGTCCCCTAACCAGAAGTATTCAGGTACAGTGGTTAAATTAATTTAAAGAAAAATAGGAAATTATTTTATTCGGAATATCGTTTCTTAACAAATGCAATAATGTTTAAAATAAAATAATAACTGCATTAAAGAAATCAACACAAAGGATTAAAGAAATTGTAAAAAAAAGATTTTTAATTTCAGTTTCTAACTCACCTGCAACACTCTAGAAACAAGTCGTCCTCTGACTAGAAACAATAAGGATGCATATTAATCCGTCTTATAAATAATTAAATTGTCATATGAAAATAAAAAAAATCGTCATATGGATTATTAAATTAAAGATTTTAATCCATAAAAAGTTTAATTATTAATTTTAATTTTAACTAATAGCTCTCTAATCTATAACATAAACCAGGGCTCTGCTTCGGACTCCGTTTAAATTTTATATGACAATCAATTTTGTTTTAGGCACACAAAAGTTGCTGTTTTCCTGCTCGAGTCGGATCTTTCACTCTCCGCTCGCAACTGTTCGATTCTTTGTAACATTTTTTATTTTTCTAGTCGTAATTATTCTTTTTTCATAGGACCTTTATTTCAAATGAAATACCAAGCACGATGCTTAAGTTTTATCACTCTATTCACTTCGTAGTTTATCCATTTTTCGCTCTTTCGCAAATACTCACTCAGAAAACTTGCAAAACAATTTCTCTTTTCCAGTCCAATGACCCCATACCAGTGTTGATTTGGTCAAAATCAGTTTTTCTTACGTTTTTTCTCTTTTTTTTCATAAACTATGTGCTTACATCTTTCATTGCAAATTTTCGCTCTAACAACAGATGAGCTTACCACCGCATCATATTTTTTATTCTCTATAAATTTCCTTGCCTCCTTTAATGAATCATTCACACATATAGTGACAAAACCATTACTTATAAACCATTACTCCAATACCATATACACATAGAACTCTACAGGTCACTTCCATCGAACAGAGATCTTCTCTCACATATTTAAATAGTAATATTTAAGTTTTTGATGCATTAAACTCAAGTTTGCCATAAATTTTACTTATATTCGAAAGAAACAAAATTATACAAAATATATTGAAAATCTATTTAAGATTATTAAAATTAAAAAGTTTAAAATTTATCTCAAAATTTCCAGAGGATAAAATTTTCAAATTAAACTGATACTGATAATTTTTAATAAGTGGAAAAATTGGAAAATATAGCATCTATGAAGCAATATTCTAAAATAAAATAATCATACAAAAAAATTTTAATCAAAAAGCAGGAATTTTATTAAATTTCGGTCTCACCTTTCATATCTCTTAAGAACAAAGTGATCAAGCTAGATTTCTAAATCAAAAAATATTAAGGATCTTTTCTAGATTAAAAATTTTATTTTGGAAAAAAGTATATTTGGATTTTGTTTAAAATTAAAATACAAAATGTTAGTGGCAACAATGAATTAGCATAAAAATTAAAAATTTTATTTTGAATCTAACAAAAATATTTTAAACCCTAATAAAAAATTATAATTTTTTAATTTTAATTAGTTGGCTTAAAAGTGAAATTTAAAAAAGCTCTTAAAATATAATTCAAATAAAACAAATTCATAATTTCTATAATTTATCATTTGTACTTAAATTTATTTATTAAAAGTCTAACTGTTTCTTTTATTGACCGGAAGTTGTTTATTTTCAAGCAATTAGTCTTTTAAAATTTATTGATAAAGCAATAAGTCTTTTAAAGATATAAATAAATCAATTTTTTGTAATTAAGCTTTAAAATGAACTTGATTCACATTTGTTTTTTCATCATGAGTATATTAACGCACTTAAGTTAACTTTTTTTTAAAGTTTTTAATCATTCTACCTAATGTTTTTTAGGTCTTTTTATTTTGGTTTCCTTAAAGATTTTCCAGAAATAATAATAAAATTTTAGCCAAAAATAATAGTAGAGTTGTTTAAAAGTCACAAGTCTCAAGTCAAGTCCGGAATTTTTTTTCACGATGAATATTATGACTAGAAATTATTTTAAAATAATAAATTGTCTTAATCTTGATAGCTCGATGTTCCGAGATCTCAAAGTCATTTAACTTTTTCTCCAGTTTTACAGATTAATAAAATAAATTTTCCTGTTCTTTCATTTTTTCATTCATGTAGAGTAATTATTCAGGAACGGAAGATCACGAAAATTTTCGTCTAATTCTCAACAAGGACAAATGAAATTTCTTCCATTCCAGATTGTCATTGTTGCGGAAAAATGATATTTTTACCGTCCTAGGTGTTTATTATAGAAGCCAAGCAAGTGTGGGACATTTTTAAAACAAAAAAATTTTGAGTCCGAACTTGGACTTTAATTTGGAACTTTTTAACAACTCTGGATAATAATTGAAATTGTTTTGGCAATGATTTGTCTAATAAATATAAAATTAAAAATAAAATAAAAATCAGATTTTAAATTGAGATAAAGACAACTATTGATTGATAAAAAGGGCTAAAATTATAATCGGTTTCATTTTTGCATATCCATTTCGCAGTATCCATATATATAATACTCAAAATAAACCTGTAAAAATAAATGCTACCTAAAAGATGTAATTTTTTTAAAAAATCAATTTTTTTATCATTCTCTTGAAAATTAAAAGCAGCATTTATTGCAAAATAATTTCGATTTTGCACAAATTTTCAAACCGACTACATGTCACACTTCAAATAATATTTCTGCAAATTTACAATTTATTTTCATAAACAATAGAATTATTTTTGGTTTTAAAATAATTTCATTCAAAAATAGGTTTTCAAATATACACCCATTGCTATTAGCATAATAAATAGCACATTCTGGTCAAAGTCAACCACCAAATCAAGTCGACATAGAAATATTTGTGTCCTAAACAAGTCATAGTCGTCAGATTTTTTTAATTTAAAATTTAATTTTTTCAAAAAATAAACAGAATTTTCAAAAATTAAATGTTATTTTAATTTTTATTTTAGACACTTAACGTAAGTGTATTTTTAAAAGAAGTTACAATTACGTTAATTTAAAATGAGCAATTCATCAAAAACGCCCAAATCCAGCAAGGAAAAAAACAGTTATGACAAGCTTTACAACTTGGATTACAATGACATCAATGACGATTTTTATCATTTGGTCGACAATGATCTTCTGTTGCAGGTGGTCGAATCCAAGGTGAAAAAAAGCTGCCCCTCAAATGTCGAGTACATTGTCTTGTCCGACTCGGACCAAGAGAGCCAAACGCCCCAGCAAACAGAACAAAATAAATCTTCAAAGAGTCTCACAGCGGAGCAGTACAAAAATCGGGATAAAAATCCTTCTTTTCCAAAATCATGCTCAAACGAAAAAACTGAAAAGGAAAATTTAGACATCATTCAACCAAAAAAAATTGTTAGTCCTACTGTAAAAAAATCCGGTTCAAGTGAACTATTGGAAGATAAAAATACCAAAGCTCCGGTGTCCTCAGGCAAATGTGCTAGTCCTTTAGTTTGCCAATCTTCTTCAAATGAAAAATTAAAAGACAAAGCAAGCGAGGTAAAGGCAGCCCCAAGCAAATGTGCTAGTCCTTTAGTGTGCCAATCTTCTTCAAATGAAAAATTAAAAGACAAAGCAAGCGAGGTAAAGGCAGCCCCAAGCAAATGTGCTAGTCCTTTAGTTTGCCAATCTTCTTCAAATGAAAAATCTGAGAACAAAATCTTGGACACTATGTCTGTGGATAAAAGTTTGATTTCAGGAGTCAAAACATCTTTGTCCAGTGAAAAACTGACTGATAAATCAAACGAAGTTCAGATAGCTCCCGAAAAATGTCCAACTGCTTCAGTAAGAAGATCATTTTCAGATGAAAAAAAAGCAGAAAACGATTCAAGTTCAAGTATGTCTAATAGTGATTGTGACGATGACTTTCCATTAAGTCGACTTGTTGGTGATTGTAAAAGCTCTGGGGACGAATCTGACCTTGATGAGCTGAGTGAAAGGCTGATCAAAAAAGAATGGTGCATTTGTCCGAATAACCAGATCAAAGAGAATCTTAAAACCTGTGACAAGTGCGGCCAGTGGTTCCACATTTTGTGCGCTGCCGATGCCAGAACTATTGAAAAAGTGAAGTCAGGAGTCAAAGTGTCGCTAATTGACGATTTCAAGTGCCTATTGTGCCGCAACGATAGGGAAGCGATGAAAAAATTTGATCCGAAAATGATCGAGCAGCGGGTCAAATTGAGGAATGAGCGTTTGTCTTTGAGCAACTCGGATGAGCAAACAATAAATCGCATATACTTGGTAAAAGAAAATGACCAAGTGGAAAAGAAAACAAACTTGAAAAAAAATCTAAACGAAAAAACACAACTAGTCAAGGACCGAACACAAGAGCAGAAAAAAACCAAATTTCTCACCGACATGGAATCAGCTGACAGCTCACGTAATAAAAAAAAATCAGCCAGCTTGAAATTTTCTGCACCCAAACCGGTCAATCACCAAAAAGGCTCCATTCACGATACCAAAAAAGTGTCCTCCACTAGCCAAGCAAATAGATTAACTTCGCCTAACAATCAAGTGTGTCAGTCCAACACGCCAAAACGCCCTGTTAATGTGGTCAAAAATTCAGCACCAAGCGAACGAAAGACAAAACTAATCGGCACACCGACCACTACCACTGTGCACAAAACAGTCAAAGTGAACTCGGACAGAGAAAACACCAGGTGCTTGTTGTTCAAGTCGTTCAAGGACAGAGTCGAACATGCTGACGACTTGGACATCACTGACCAACACATTGAATCACTTTGTCACCAAATTGAGCAACAAATCTACAACCAATTCAGCGAGACTCAAGAATACATCAATCTGATCAGAGTAATCCGAATAAATGTAAACAACAAGGCGAACAAGACATTTTTTAAGAAAATATTAACTGGCCAGATCAAGCCGGACCAGTTGCCGCTGATGGACAAGAATGAAATGAAGGACGATGACTTGAGAAGACAGGACGAGGAGTACTTGAGACAAGACTTAAGAGGCCGAATAGAACAATCGAATGAGTTGAATGAGGACATTCGAAAGAAACAAGAGGCTCTGCGGGTTCGCAAGGGCATTGACGACGATCTGACCACTCTGGGCACCTTTACCTCCGCCACCGACCTCAACAACAATGACAAAGTGACAGAGGAGCAAAGTGAGCCAGTCGAGCGAGCAATCAATGAAGCTTTTGACCAGGCCGAAGAGCCCAAAGTGGCTCAAAGCGACAAAAAAAGAAAACACGATTCCGATTTCGAGTCCGACACCGAGGTGCAGCCTTTGGCTAAATTAACCAAAAGCACTGTGCCCCAATTGGACATTTCTTTGTCCCACATACCCATTCTAGCTAAACCAGAATTCAAAATTTCCTCTGATGTAACATGGTCGGGCAACTTGAATTTGAGCGCTCCGGACATCAGTTTCAAACTCAAGGTGCACATGATAAATTTGAACGATTTAGATCCAGCATCAAATCGTTTCAGACTGCTCGAAGCGTTCAAACAGCGACTTACCTTGCAAGCGATCACTGACTTCAAACTGGTCCAAGTTTCCTACATTAATGTGTGGAATTTGAGTGTAAATAATTATTTGGCATTTAAATTTGAGCCAAACATGAACCAGAAAAGTCTTCTACAACCACAGTACATCCCGAGTCTAAAGGAATACGAGAGCAGTGAAGTACTGTTTGCCTTGTATAAAAAAATGAAGCCGAGCACTTTTTCCTATTCGGTTCATCTGCCCGAATCACTCCAGGACATTGCTGAAAAAATTCTTCTATGTCCGGTTAGGAAGTCTCCTAGCGGGTGCGAACAAGAATTCGATTCTAATCTAAAGGACAAGCATAGCATATTGCTAAAAAGGTCTGTTGACTCGGTCCTTGCCTTTTTGATTCCCAAAACACGCAATGATGGCAAAAGGTCTAGTCCAGACCAAGCCAAGACGGCTAGTAGAAATTTGGAGGTGAGGGACCCGAGGATGAGAAAAAGCGTCAAAACAAGCCCTAACCAGGAAGCCGAACAAAACGGCTCTTGTTCTCACAGAACCAAAGTCAGTGAAGATTTGAACAAAGAAAGTCCTGGACAAATTGGCAATCACCATGAAAGCGGCCATGGACACAAAGTGATCAGCTTGCACGCTTACAAACAAAAGCACAAGCTTACCTCTGATCGAATCGAATCCGTGCCCATGGACATCGATCCGCCCGACCAACCTCTGCTAAATAATAATTCAGAAAACTTCATTTTCATTGATACCATTTTGGCCACCATCGGGCCGGACACTAGCCAATTAAACAAACTGGCCATATTGCACAACATGAGCAACATGAGTGCTTTGAAATCGTTGAACAAACAAGAACTTGAAGAGCTAACGCAAAAATATGCCAGCTTGTTGCCAGAGTTTGCCGACATGGTTCAAAAGTCAAATGAGGGCGAAAAAATGGAAGAGAGCCAAAATGAGAATAGTGGCGATGATCAAAATGGCTTGTTGCCGGAGAGAAAAGTGGAAAATTGTGAAAAAATGGTCCTTCCGCCCAAAGAAAAGTGGCAAGGTTCGACTAGAGAGTCGTTTGAGAATTTGCTACGATTGCACAAGATTTCCAAGGAACGAAAATCGGATGGTCTTTCATATGACCTGACTTTTGAGAGCAAAAATTGGCAACTGGATGAGCAGAATTTCAAGCCTTTGGATGAAAATTTGCTCAATAAAAATGTGTGTGATGAGAATGAGAGAAAAGTAAGTGATTCAGAGACCAATGTGAGTAGTGATGGAATGTCTAGTTGTGAAGATGTTGGTCCAGCTAGAAAAGTAAGAGCCACAGCTAGGAAGTCGGTATCAGGCATAGTTCGAAGATTTAAAGTAGCCGATAAATCTTCGAGCGAATAGAACCTGAGGAGTAAACAATGAGTTTAAATTTTTTTCATTTATGAAACCCCGGTTTTCTTCCATTTTTTTATACCCGTTTAAATCTGATTAAATAGTCACTATTTCTTTTTCTTTTTTTTAATACTTATTTGTCTTTGATTTTTTTCTCAGAATAGAAAATCACATTTTTTTGTCACAGTCATCGGTCTGTAAATCGATTTTTTTTCATTGTTAAATTTTGTATAAATTAGTATTAAATCTCAGATTTTAAAAAAGTATTCTGTTTATTTTTTTGTTTGTTTTTTATTTAAAAATAAATTAAAATCAATGAAATGGATGCAATACTTTTGAAATTTATACCTCGAATAAAAAATAAATTTGAAAAATAATTTTGTTTGGAAAATAAAAATGACGAACAAAATTTTTAGAGTTGAAATAAAAAAAAATTCTTTAATTTTCAGAAAAAATGACTTGGATCTTCGGAAGAGTCAAAGTAAACATTATTATTTACATTTTATTATTAATTTAAGAAAAAATAAAATTTTAAGAATCATCCTAGTGTTTTAATTCGAATCAGGATAGTTCAAAAGTGATGGTCAATTTGAATCATGATTCTTACCTAAATTTAAATTCTACGAATGACTTATACCATTAAAAATTTAATAGAGATACACAATTACATGGAATCTCACTGAACTGAATAAAAAGTCACCTAGGTTTTAAAATTTTTAAAAATAATCTTGTTTATTTATCTATTATTTCATTTAAATCATTTAAATGAATCAATTATGATTGAAAAATATTTTCAAGCTCACAAAATTTATCAGTACACCAATGACAAAATCATAGTACAGTCGAATCTGGATAATACGATGTGTTTAGGCGGAAAAAATGGACATCGTATTAATCAAATTTGCATTTTAAAGGATCGGAAGTAAAAAATTGAAATTAATTTTTTTTTTAAGGAATTATTGTTTATTAAAAAATAAAAAACAGATTAAAAAGAAATAATTAGTCAATTTTATTTTGAAAAGACTGATCGAAGCTACAAAATTGATCCATTTTAGACAACTTATCAATGAATAAAGAACAGTCTTCGTTCTTTTGGGCAAAAAAAATTGTAGTTTATCTATGCAATAGTTTTAAAGGTAATATTATGCCTTTTATTAAATCCGTTTAACCATCCATTGCTAGCTTTAAAATCTTAGTTTGATTTAACATTGTTGCATATCTAATGGCCTGGGCTTGAATCAATGGACCGTTAAGAGTAATATTTTGATATGACATAACTGATTTGAACCAGTGATCAAGGGCCTTTTCAATTTTAACATAATTAGAACCTCTCATTTTTTAAAAGCTAGGATTGTTTAAATTTTTTCATTTAAGTTTTTTATCTTTTATTTTATTTTTGTTTATTTATTTGTTTTCTGTACCGAGCTAAGGCTCCTTCAGAATAAATTTAAAAAAAAATCAAAGTCAAAATAAAAAATCAAATTAAAGTTAATAAAATGAGATTAAAAAAATCAAAATAAAGCAAATAAGTTAAAAAAAATGAAAGTTTAGAAGACATAGATTGTTACATGTGGCAAATGTTTACATAGTTCAGGTTTTAGTAAGGTAGTAATTACACAATGTATTCAATATATCTCGATTCGAAACCTTCTTTGTATTCCTCCACTAGCCTTACAACCAATGGAATAGAATGACTCAGTCCTGTCCCAACATATCTCTCACTCAACTCAAAAAGCCTGATGATGCACGATTTTGGAGGGAGAATCATATTTTAACTTAAGGATAGATCTTACTGCTGTATTCTGAATTGCTTGTAGTTTTTTGATATTGCTTGTATTTTTCTGAAAATGAATTCAAGCAAGGAAAAGAATAGTCTAAAATTGATCCGACTAAAGATTTATATCAATTTCCTAGTGTGTTTTGAGTAACACCCCATTTTTTGTTTGACAATATCTTTAGCCTTTTATTACAGCGTTTTTTAATTTCGTCTACCAGTATATTAAAATTAAATTTAGAATCAAATTTTATACCAAGAAACTTGATTTCTTTTTGGCTCAGTATTCTGTTTCCATAAATTTTCAAGTTTAGATTATCACTCTCTTTTTTGAACTTAGAAAAGACTACTGAACACGACTTTTCAAGTGATATCTTAATTTTCCATTTACTAAGCCATTGTTCTATTTCGTTGGTGTATTTATTTATCTTATTTTCTGAGTTCCTCTTTTTATTTTGAAGAATGAAACTAGATCATCTGTTTTGTTTCTTTTGGGGATGTCATTAATATATATACTAAATAAAAGAGGACTAATTACTGAGCCTTGAAGAACACCTGTAGTTATCTGATATTCGTCGCTCAAGTGGTCATTCACATTTATCTTAAATGTCCTACTGTCTAAAAAAGATCTAATCCAGTTAGTCAAGTAATGAGGTGGATTCATTTTAATCAATTTAAAACGTAAAACTTCATGCCAAACTCTATCAGGCTTTAATAATTGACCCTATTCTATCCTAGTGAATAATGGGGAGGCGCTCATCTCCTTTTCATGTACCTTTTTGAGCAACGGCTCTAGTTGATCATCTACACCGCAATTATTACCCAGTCGAAACTGGTGACCCTGTTTTTATGATGATAGAGGTTTAAACATTCGCCCGGTATTGCAGAGATATTTTGAAGATTTTTTCACCCTAAGCGGGTTTTGTACCCTCGATCCCCTGCTTGCATGACTAACACGCAAACTATTCGGCCATACGGGCTCTCTATAATTTAAAGGATCTTGTAAATTAGAGGCCTTTTTTTGAATCATAACGTATTTTCTCGAATTTACCGACATGTCGTTAAATAATCTTTTTAATGTTATAAGACCCTGTCGTTAATTCTGAATAGCCAGGTTTAATGACATGTCATTAAAATCGAGCAATTACGTTAGTAATGTTCCTGATTCTCTGCCTTAAGAATAGAAGAAACAGTACTCTGAGGTCTATTATATCTTTTCAAAAGTTCTGTGACAGTGAGATTATCTTTATTAAATTCATTCGAAATTTCAAGTTTTTTTGTTTAAAAGATCGTATTAAAAACGATGAATTAGCACTGATTTGTTTGTTTTTTTCTGAATAAACCTATCGTATTAAAGAAACATCGTATTAACAAATAAATTTAACATTTTATTATATTAGGGAATCTAAATTATGAAAAATAATATCGTTTTAAAGCGAATATCGTATTGATTCGAATAGAGATATATTGAATACCCAAATCCATTGTGTAATTGATACTTGACAAATTACTTTATAATATTTACAGTAAAAATAGAGTTATTGTCAAGCTATGTGATCTATGTGATCTATGTGATCTATGTGATCAATTAGAACAATCAGTACAATTATCAAAAAATAATGAGATTTTTGATGAATAATTTCAAAAATATTGAAAATTATTCTAACATTTTTGATATAAATGGCAAATTCCAAAAAAGAATTGAAAAAATGATGTGCAATTATTTTAGTGTTTAAAAAGTTCACTTTTTCCATGTAGATAAAATTTGTAAAGCCTCTCATCAAAATCTAAAAGAAAACAATCAATTCTATAAAAAAAAAATTTCATTTCATATGCGTTTTTATTCCATCTGAACATTATGATAAAAGTTCTCAACCCTTTTTTGTAAACCCTTTTCTCAGTTGAGCCGTAAATAATTATTAAGACAATGATAGTATAAGAGATTGTGTCCTTAATTCAGAAAGCTTTATAAATATATGAGTAAAAAAAATAATGCAGTACTGCTTAGAAATTATTAGACCATTCAAATAATGTTAAATAGATTTTAAAAAATTATAAAATAAAACTTGTCTTTGATTTTACAAACATTTAGGACACGTATGTTTTCACATAAAATTACGAAGATGATTTTTTTTTTAATCAATTTCGATATTTAAAATTGTAAATTTTAGAATCACCTCTAGAAAAATTTTAAAGTAAAATTGAAAAAACATTTATAATCAAAATTTTATTTAAAAAAATGTCTTTTGAAATTGTGAATTTATTCACATAATTAATTTTCAAAAAAAAAATTAGGTCTATTTACCGAAATATCAAAAAAAAAACAATTATTGAAAATTTTCATACAAAAAAATTATTTATGAGTTAATTTTTGAAGTTAATTTTGTTTTAATGTGGACGAACAAAACAATATTATGTATAAAATCACAATTTGTAGCAATAATTGTACCAACTTGAATGAATTATCACAAAACCATCTTGTAGGCCTAGACACTACTATACCGGCTCTTGTTTTAAAGCAATTACATTGAGCAAATCTTTGTCCCAACCGTGAATTAACCACAATTACTGGCTCTATTTAATAAAGTTTTTAAAAAACCTCAAGAACAAATTTTTCAATTAAAAATAATAACTTCTTTGTGATAGAGAACTTGAAGATGCTGCTCTTTCAACATCTGAAAATTCAAATAAATAACAATTTTTTTTAATTTAACTAATATTTTACAAGTATTCGATGAATCTTTATTTCTGTCCTGCATTTTAAATCGATTGTAAATAATCGTCAAACCATCTGATACTTCTTTTCAAAAAGTAAACTAAAAAAAACTTAGTTTTCAAAAAAAACAAACCATTTAGTCTTTGATTTATTTCGGAATTTCCTTAATAAAAATAATTAAGGGCTTTTTTGAGATTTATTTTAAAACGCACCATTTGATATTAAATTTAGTCTATTGCTTGTAATTACGGTATTGTTTTGAATATCTTAATTCAATTTTAAATATTTAGTTTTAACCAAAAAAGATTGTACGTGATAGTCTTTGGTTGACATCTGCAAGTTGGTGCTGGATCCTTGAATAATGGCGCTTCATTTCAGCCATATCTTAGAATTTAAACAATTAAAGTGATTGATTTTAAATTTTATTTACCTTGACTGAGCATTTTGCACATGGAAATCAACTGGTCTAGCGCAGTCGCAGGCGAGTGGGCATTCAAGTTTTCCATCTTAAAAATAAAATTCAGGCTCAGTGGAAGCAATATTTTTTAAAACTACATTTAGAGGACGATTCTCGTGGCACATTTGTTCTTCACTGTTTTAGCTTATGATAAAAATCTTAGCCAGCTCTATTGAAAATTTGAATAAAATATCTCTATTTATACTATGGGTTCTTGAAAGCCAACAAACAAAAGCATGGCTTTTCGAACAGGCCTAAAAGTCTTTGCTTTTCTTTAAAATATGTTGAATGTTTGTAAATTTAAGTGTAATGACAAGTCTATCGAGACAACCACTATTTGCTTTTTTATAGTCAGCTAAGAAATTTTTCTCTTCTTTTTCTAAAATATAAGCTTGATTTTTCCTAGCACAAACAAAGTTGTATTTGTTTGAAAATTTTTTCATTTTAAAGGAAGTTTGATTCGGGAGATTTTTATTTTCATTCAATAAAAAATTTCGATTTTTAAGTGCTCACTTTTTCTAAAAATTTTCGAATAAATTGAAAAAGAGACAATTTCAGCAAAAGTGTTTTATTAAAAATTTTAAAAGTTAAAAATTGGACTAAAATGGACTAATAGCCTTCATCTGGATTAAATTCAGATGACAAAATTGTACTAAATAAATCTTAATTTTTCAATAATTTGAAATAAAAAATATCAAAAAAATCTTAACAACAAATTTGAGTTATTACTGGTGTCTACGCTGGAAGTCTTTCATATAAAAGACCAAAGTCTCAATTTCCTCCAGACTAATAGCATTGAAAATGGCAGCTCGAATGCCGCCAACACTTCTGTGTCCTTTTAATTCTTTCAAATTATTTTTTTTATCAGCCTCGGCCAAAAATTCTTTTTCCAAAGCTTCATTCGGTTTTCCGTCAACGCACAGCCTGAACGGAATGGTCACTCTGCTTCTATCTTTCGGTGAAATCGGTGAGCTATAAAAAAAAATTCAATTTTTTTCCCAATAATATTAAAAAATTAAATTACTAATAAAATCCATTTGAATTATCAATTACTTCATACACAGCATCGGCTTTCATTCTATTCACTTTGTCAATTGACTCCATTCCACCGTGTTTTTTTAACCATTCAAAAACTAGACCACACACATAAATTCTGATAAAAATATACTTTATTTTAAAATTTCATCTATTTTTAGGTAAGGTCTTACGAAAAAGTTGGCGGAGTTTGATACAATGAATTGTTTCCGGCCTGGATTTTGTAGTCAAAAATCGATGGGCATTCTTTGGCGGCATGACCGATCAAATCATTTCTAATTATGACCAGAGTAACGCCAGCAGGACCGAAATTTTTTTGCGCACCAGCAAAAATAAGTCCATACTTGCTTACATCAATTTGTCTTGAGAATAAATTTGAAGAGCAATCAGCAACAAGTGGAACACCATTTAAAGCTTGTGTAATGTCCTCGTGGAATTCGATGCCATTTATTGTCTCATTGTCACATACAAAGACATACGAGGCTTCGGGGTCCAAATTCCACTCTTCGACAGGTGGGATTCCTGGATTTAAAATTTTGAAATAAATTATTTTAATTTTTTTTTCAAGGTAAATTCTCACTGCTGTATTTTTCTGGTTTCGGAAAGACTAAATTGACTGCTCCGAATTTTTTTGCCTCATTAGCCGCTCTCTCAGACCAGTAGCCCGTTAAAACATAATCGGCAGATTTCTTTGGTTTTAAATTCATCAAATTTAGAGGAACACAAGCAAATTGACCATTACCACCTCCTTGAAGGAACAGAACACTGTAGTTATCGGGCACATTTCTTTTATTTAAATTTTTAAGTAAAAAAGATATAATTTTTTTTTAAATTTTTTTACAATAGTTCCCTAACAAGTTGTTCTGCATTATTGATGATCTTTGAAAAAGTGGCTGATCGGTGGCTCATTTCTGGACATCAAAAATAAAATTACCAAAATTCTTCAGAACTAATTTTAAACTTACCCATAACACTGAGGCCAGTCTCACCATAAGTGACTAGCTCGCGCTGCGCGACTTCTAATACCTAGAAATCAAGGGTTTTAGCAAATTTGTGGATTTGAGAAGGCCTATATTTACTTCATATGGCAAAGAAGAGGGTCCAGCAGAAAAGTTGATGATCGAACGACTTGGGTTTCTTTTCAAAGACATCTTTTTTTTTTGTTGCTTTTAAATTAGGTTAACCTAAAAATTTGGCTATAAATGAAAATTCAAAAGATTTTTTGTTTTTTTATACTATTTTTGTTAAAAGAGAATGCCGAGCTAAATTAAGTTATCAAGTGTTAGCAATGATGATGCAATGCTTTTTTATAATGAAAAATTTTAGACCAAAATTTAAGCATTTTGATCATCACGTAAACGAATGTAAATTTTAAAGCTGGTTATGAATGTTTAGCGTCGTTTTTAAAACAAATTAAATAAAATATTCAAATAAATTTAAATTTTTAGCACAAAATAGCAATGGTTGCACTTTGTTTGGAAACAACACAAATACGCTTTTGCAAGAAAAAAGCAAAGTATGTGTTTTATTGTGTAGCATGGTTAAAATAATCTACATAAACTTTACCACAAATTTTTAAAATTAGTTTATGAATGCATAATTTTAGCTTTATCTTAACTATTCCCTTATAACTAGATGGTAAATTTTAAATGTGTATCATACACACTTTTCTATCTGTAAGCATCTTTTTTGTGTTTCTCATGACTGAAATTTTCACAGATGAAATGGGTGAAAGTGAACAGACTTGGAAGAAAATTTTGATAAAACGTGAGAAAAAAGAGCGTGCAAACACTTGAAATATCTTTTGCTTGTGTCAGCTCGGTGCTATCCACATCCTACCAATTTTCTTATAGCTGACTCTAGGAATATTAATCTTTTTTTTGAGGCGCAATAATTTTTGTACCCTAAATTGGCTTGATTAACAAAGTGGCTTGCTACAGCTTGAAAAAAAATAAAAATGTTTACAATGGTTAATTCTATATTATTTAAATTAACATGGTACGATTGAAAAATAATATTGTTAAAATCAAAACTTAAGATTAAAAATTGCTTAATTTTCCTAAATCTAAAAGAGAAATTCTATTTTGTTGTGATTATATAGAAAAAAAATCATTCTAAGCCTAAGGCAATTTTTAAAATTTTATCAAAAACCTTTTGCACCATAAGATTTAAAATCTTAATATTTTTCAATAAATTTGTCATTTTTTAATTACGATTAAAAGATAATTAAGATTTGATTTTTTATAATAGATTGATAATTTTCTACAGCTGTGAATTTTATATTTTACATAGGAATCTTGTCCGAGCATTTAGTGAGACGGTGAAGTTGGGCATGATAAATTTTGGAGTAATTTTGAAAATATTTACAGTCGACTAACTTCAACCCCAAATAATTAGGTTTCGAACCAAAATTCATAATACCTCAGTACTTTCCAATAAATCTAAATAAAATTTTTTTTTAAAATAAGATCCAAAATATTCAAAAAATTTCGCTTAAATCTAATATCTGGTCAATAATTAGAGAATATCCTTAAAATTTTATAGGTAATTATTGTATAATAAAATATTTTTCCGTCAATTTTTTAATTTTTTTTTTTTAAATCATCAACTAATTCGATTAAAAGAAACAAAAAAAAACTATTAATCGAATAAAAAAGAAAATTTTTTTAACTTGAATCTTGACTTTAAATTCAAGTTAAAAATAACTTTGAGGAGATCTCATGTCCTGGCTATGTTTTTTTCCTAAAATTAAAATTCTCGAAATAAAAATTTTGAATTATCGAGTGAATAATGAATTAATCAAAAATTCTAAGCTTTAGAAAATATCAAAATTTTCAAAAAATTATGGAAAATTTTTTATGAGACAACGATTTCTTAAAAAAATTTTTTTTAATTGTTCTATTCACCAAAAAAATTGCTCCATCTCACCAAATACCGAGGAGGAAAGAGATAAAATTTCCAGTTCTGTTCTGTTTTTTTTATTTAAAAAAAAAATTACTCTCAATTATAGCAAAATATAAAGCATTTTTTTTTATAAATAAAAGAATCCAATATTTTAATTTTTTATATGTTTCAAAATTAAAACTTAGTAGTAATAGTAGTAAATTCGCAAAAAATAAAAGTCAAAGTTTAATTATTGTAAAGCACTCTATCAGCTCTTGTTCTCATGTTGCCAGCTTTGAAAGCGTGCATCAACCACAGTTCTTGAAAGTCGATTACACGTACTAGATATCCTATCTAGATACGCCTTGTGTTTTTGTTTCTTTTCTTTTCAATTTGCGATTAGGTTTTAAAAAACTTGCAATCACCTTGTCCAAACCTTTGCTAATTTTGTCACACCTCTTAGCCTCCTTGTTTGTAAACCTTTTATTCCTAAACTCTTCACTTTTTCATTATAGTACACATATTTTTATGCCATAAATATACTTTGTTACTACTCTACGTTACACTTTTTCGATTTAATTAATAAAGCTCTTTAGTTTTGAATTTCGTCCGCTAATTGAGGATTTAATTACAGTCCCTGCTTACATATACTTATATTTTGAATCATTTTTGCCAAAGTTCTTAAAAAAACTCTACAAACTCTCATTAAAAAACAATTATCTGTTCCTTAATGAGTTTGAAAAAATACATAGTATAATACTCTTTGAAAAAATTGTAATCTAAAAGTTTAGATTTGATAGAAATGATTTAACTTTTTCATCTACTAAAATTTTGGAAATGAATCTAATCATATATATAAATATTCTCAAGTTGAAAATTAACTAAGACGAGTTTTAGTTATCAGGAGCATTGTCAGACATTTTCAAATTGAGGGGCTCTAGGTAACATTTTTTAAGAAAATTTCATTTTATTAGATGGAATAAAAAAAAAGATATTTAATTTTTGAGTTACATTATTGATTTGACATGATGGTCGACGCTAATTTTACATAAATTACGATTTAAATTAACGAAGATTCTTGTTTTTTTACGGTAATTAACTAAAATTTTTAGTAACTCAGTAAAAATTCATTAGTTTCTAAATTCTCTAAGGTAATGACAGCTGTATGCTAACAATCATTATCTAAGTGAGTTTAATAACACTTTTATTTTTTTAATAGAAAAAAGCTTATAAAATAGGGATTCATTCCAGACTTGTTTTTATGTCACAGTTTTAAGTCTAAGTCACAAAAATTTAAGTCAAAGCCAATGTCTTAAAATTTTTTTTCATTTTTTAGTGAAGTTTAGTCGAGTCAACTAATTTTCTGATTTTAAAACTAAACTTTTTTTGGATTAAAATAAAAAATCATATTTATTTTTTAGTTTAAAAACCAGATAATTAGTTCACTTGACTAAACTTCACAAAAAATGAAAAAAATTTTTAAGACATTGACTTGACTTAATAAGGTATTGTTAGATTTTATAAAGCATCAATTCTAAGAACGGTACCGAATCTCCATTGAATTTAGGCCTACTAAATTTTAAATCGAAAACCTAATTTGAAAACAGCAATTGATAGAATCTGTTATTAATTATTGTCTTTTTCCGATAATCTATAGTACCTTTTAAATTTTGATTTTTGAAGATTATTTTCTTGTTTTTTTTTTAACGCTTTCTTGAATTGGACTTTTCCGGTTTTTATATCTCAATTTAAGAGGATGATATTATGATCAAACTTCTTAAAATAAATTATTAAATACAATATGTAAATCGAAAAAATTTACTCTTTTGAGCAGTTGAATGCATTTTTCTAATAAAATAAAAAATTAGATGATTCTTTGAAATTGATGGAGTCTGACAGAGATCATTAAGTTTCAGAAAAATACAACTGACTACAGTTTGTGATTTGAGGCAATATATTTAAAAAGCAAAAAATTTTCCTTTCTTTGCAAATTTAAAAGAAAATATTTCCTTTATTCACATGTATAAAATAAACACTAAATTTCATTTTTTAAAAACCGATTAAACTTTGAGTTGGCCAAATAAGACTTTTTATAAAAAGAATAAATAGAAAAAATTAAGTAAAAAATATAGATTGTTTTGATTTTATTATTTTACATTTTATTATCAAATAAAGAGATGACTATTTTTGTATTTTTTCACTTTTTGAATATGATTTTGCATCATTTAAAAATTTCAATCCATCCAAAATTTCATTCTTAAATTTTTTAAGTTACAGAAATTGTCAAATTTAGTTAATCAAATTTACCGTTAAGCGTTTTTGAAGTTGCTTTCGTTTAACTTGTCCTACTGATAATGGAACAGGTCTCCCATCTAGAAAAAAAATTCGGGTAAAAAACACTCAACCGAATATTCTGCTGATTTTAATTTGATTTTTTTTCTTTTTAAAATACAATAATTTTAAAGTGTAATACTCACCAGTGAAAGAATAGTCAGGTAAATCAATGAGAGGTCCACGAGCTGTCTGAAGTTTAGATAAACCATTTTTTTGTCGCCACAATTTACCGGCACTCAGCAAGCTCGATGTATTAAAACAGGACTTTCTTACTTCGTCATTATTTTTGACCAGAGCCAATATCCTGTTAATTCTAAACATTTTTTTCTAAAAAGAATTGAATGATTGTTTTTAATTATTAAAAATTAATAAGTAATATTTCTAGTGTAAATTTTACTTGTTGCAAAAATAACTTTAATTTTCTTTTACTTCTAAAAATCAAAATCAAAAAATTTTTTTTTTTTTTTTATTTATTAAACAAAATAACATTTTTCTAAAAAATTTAAAAATGAAATTTTTCAGCATGTTCAGATTTTCTTTGTAGCTTTTTTTGAAATTAAGATTTAGAAGATATATTTAATGTATCAGCTTCTACATTTTACATAATCAGCTTTAGGCTTTTAGCAAAATAATTCAAGTTTTTGAAATTTTAATGTCTTTTTTTCCCTAAAATGCTTAAAAATTACAAACTTAAATTATAAACTTCACGAGATTACTAATCTCGATATTATTGATATTATTGAATAAAAATAAAAAATAAAAATGGGAAATGTAACTTGAACTTGGATTTTACTCATGTTTAAATATATCATCTAGATATTTTTTTGTTTATTATCCTTATTTTTATTTGTCTCATTGTTTGAAATTTTCAATATTCAAGCATCATAATATACTGTAGAAATTCGATTATAGACATCTCATTTGTATATAAAATCTTTTATACAGAAATTTGAAAAATCCTATTGACTATAAACTTTTCTAAATTAAATTTTTTATTAAATTTTTTTAATGAAATTCGATTTTTGAAAAACTTGATCTGATCTGATTGATCTATCTTTTGATTGATCTAATTTTAAAGACTTATAACATTTTATTTTAAAATCCACTATAATCTTGCTCTTTATTTTAAAAACGTTCCCAATCTCTTTGAAATTCTGTCCTTAAATTATCTGACCAAAAAATGACATACATTTTTCAAAACCTTTCAACTTAACTAAAGTTTTTCCAGTCTAGTCGGTTAGGTGTACTATGGTTCACTTATTACTGGAACAATTCTTGTTTTAAGAATTAAGTAGAGAGCGCATTTGGGATTGTTAAAAGGTTAATACCAAGTCTACCAGATCAGAGAAAATGCTATTTCTAAAGCTCCTTCAAATTAAAAAAAAACAAAAATACTTTTAACTTCAGATGTTTATTTTTATATCAGTTTCGAAAATTACGCATTCAGTTAAATAGATTTATTCAATAAGTTAACATAATCTAAAAATTGTTCACCTAATTTGGCATTATTTTATTTTATCTAATTTAAATTTTTTTAATTTTTTTTTTCATTTATTTTTATTCTGAAGGAGCATTAGCTCAGTAAAGATAAACATATTATTTAAGTTAAAAAAAGAATTTTCAATATTTTTTCAAATTTCCAAATAAAAATTAAACAAACCGTATGAAAGCAGATTGAAGGCTTTGAACTTTCCAAATCTGGTGGAAAGAAGAAAAAGAGGTGATCTAATTCAATTATACAAGTTCATGCATGGAAAAGAAATGGTTGAAAAAAGCAACAATTTTAATGTCACCAAAATCCAAGGAAGAGGTCACTGCTTTAAATATCACAAAGAAATTTCGAGGCTCCAACATGGAGATAACTTTTTTTTCAGCAGAACCGCTAACATATGGAACTCACTGCCAAATCAATTAGTTGAAGCCCCCAATGTTAACAGCTTTAAAGCAGGCATTGATTGCTGGATGAGCAGCAATCAATCACATCAGCTGTCATAGTGTGCCTTATCAGCACACTCGCTGGCTAGCCAGTTACAGTCAAAACTACTACTACTACTACTAAAAATAATAAAAATAATAATGGTTTAGAAGTTTTTTAATTTTTTTTTTCATTTATTTTTATTCTGAAGGAGCATTTGCTCAGTAAAGATAAAAATATTTTTTAAGTTAAAAAAAGAATTTTCAATATTTTTTCAAATTTCCAAATAAAAATTAAGCTAATTCTATTTCACTAAAGAGTTTAATTTCAAATATGAAAATGTTTGCAATATGAACTTAAAATTGTTTTTTTTATTTGAAACTGAAAAAAATATTTGAAACATCGCACTTTTTCAATGTTATTTCAACATTGGATACATTTTGTAATTAAAACACAAAAAATTAAACCAAATTATTTTTAATTTTTACCTTTTCTTACGTAATTTTACTTAAAGTTACAAAATTCTTGGTTAAATTTTGTAATAAATAAAACTAATTAATAGTTTTAAAGCTAAATAAAAAAATTAAAATTTAGCTTAAAATTTATTTAAATAAAATGTCAAGTTCTAGCTGAAAAATAGCTTTTTTTCTAAAAAATCAAATATTTTTAACAATTTAGCTATCTTTTATCTACTGATCGATCAATGATTAAACAGCGATCAGCTTTTCGCCAGCATTCGTTGAAAGACAAGTCTGTTGGAACACATTTAGCCATCTCAGATCTAAATCTAAATTTACTTTTATTGATTTAATTCTCTTGGTCTGTGTCTATCCTCTATGAAAAAGTTTTTAATTTTAAGTTTGATGATGTTAACCTTGAAGCGGATGGCTAATGAGATGCACAATTAATATTGATCGAAATTGGATGTTATCTTCATATGATTAAGCTAAGTTGGCAATTAAAGAATTTATTTGAGTTGATTTTGCTGTATATGTACAGTTGACAGCAATTTGCTTTGGCTTTTTTTTCAATTCTTTTAAATACTTTGCCGTCTAAAATTTTAAAAAATTTTAAATTATCATTAAAATTCAATAAAGAAAAAAAGCAATTAATTTGCTTTTTGCTTAGGAAATTTAAAAGACTTTGCGTGATTTATTTCGCCTTCAATTATCAAAAATTCATCATCCATTTCATGTTAAAATGAAACAATAGTCCTTTTTTTAGCTATAAATTGGAAAATAAAGGCGTGTTACAATCTGTTATTAATTATTAA
Source organism: Brachionus manjavacas (assembly GCA_019054805.1). NCBI lineage: Eukaryota > Metazoa > Rotifera > Eurotatoria > Ploima > Brachionidae > Brachionus > Brachionus manjavacas. The sequence goes on along the minus strand of JAHQIY010000003.1, from coordinate 4,602,532 downwards.
TAACAGATTGTAACACAGCATTCATTTCTTCTTCTTTTTTAGCTTTTTTAGAGATTCACAACTCATGGTCATCCACTGACTGAACGGTTGATGACCACGAGTCAGACATTCTTTATTTAAGAAATCAAATTAAAAAGTTCGAAAGAAGACTTAATATTTTTGAAATTCAAGTTCGAATTTGAGGCGTCGTTTTCTGTGGCATCGATATTATCTTAAACTTTAAGAAAAAAAGTTATTTAATTTGTCTAAACTTTGTTCTGTTCTATTGTACTGAACTTAACGAAAAAATAAAAGCCATTATAATTTTAATTATTATGAATCATTATGAATTTTTTATTTTAGATTTAAATTAAATAAAATTAAAATACCAAAGGGAACGCAGAACTTTGACAAAATGGCAAATGGTTTGGCGACTAGTGGTGATTTTTTCTGCAAGTACAATTGGTGGTGAGTAGGCAGTGTGTGGCGAAGAATTTTCCAATGACGATAAACTAGATCAACACAACATGTTCAAAAATAGCAAGCTTTACGTGAGGAATACGGGCTGGTGCTTCACCAGTTAATCATTGAAATATTATATTGTTAAGCTATGTTTGACATTTTGCCTACTATTTTTCACGATTTCAGCTAGTGTTGGAAATCCACTCAAATCAATTGATAAAATTAAAAAATCGAGTTTTTTTTTGAGAATAAATTTATAAAGAACTTCCGTACGAAATTTTTTAATTTAAGGCAGTGTGAAATTGACACTGGTCATTTTAGTGTTGAAATTTAATATTTTAAAAAAATTAGAAATTTAAGAATTAAAATATATTATGTGAGTTTATTTTTAGAAAATTTTAAAATAAATAAAAAATATGTGTTCTCATTTTAATTTTATTTAAAACTTATTTATATTTTCTTTATTTGGAATTCAAAGTGTTTAATTTATTTAAAATCATATAAAAATTGGAATATTCATTTCTTCTTCTTTTTTAGCTATGTTTCACGAATCATCGAGAATTAATGATACCATCAATTATGACCAACTCTACGAAATTGCGAAAGAAAAAGATCAGCAAAACACTGTTCATCCTGATGAACCTATTATTATTTGCCAGTTAGAAGATATTGAAGAAAATCTTGAGGGTGATTATGGTCGCGTTAAAATGTTTAATGATATCATATATCTAAAATCAGAGTCGGATGTTCACTGCAATGCAAAAGCATTAATTCTTGTTGAAATTAACAAGTCTCTTCCAAAAACTGTCCGGAAAATATATTCTTATGCTCCAATGCGTGTGCCTATATATAACAAATATGCATGTGGAAGCATACAATTTAAATATCCAGATTTTAATTTTTTTAAAGAAAATGATATAGAAAATTTGGTTTTAGTTGGAGAGATAGTTTTTCGACATGAAACAGAAAAACAAATGCTTCTAGAATCAATTAATTATCTTACTGAATACACACCTATCCAGCTCGTGATAGTTGTACAACTTCCTCGCCACTTTTACAATGGATTCAGTATGCGAATAATTCTAGTTAACAGAAGTGTTGATTTCGATCCAAATAAAAGAAAACATTTAAAATCGGAATTAAAAAAAGGAGAAAAAAAATTTGACGAATGTATTAAAAATGACTTCCCATTAAGTATTTTAGACTTGAAAAAAGTAACTCACATGCAGCTCAGTTTAATGTAAAACCAATTGAAATTTTTGAATACAGTGAGGATGAATATAGTCAAGAAAAACCATTTGAATTTGAAATTCCAGGTTCTGTTTTCGATTACCCAGATCCAATTTTAATAACAATCAGATTTGAGACAATTCAAAAAATAAAATTAGAATGGGAAGAGCATACAAATACACATCCTTAAATTTTAAAAATTTTAAATTTCTCTTATAAAATTTAACTTAAATTTTGCACAAAAAAAATTTTAATTATAAAAATTTTATAAATTTAAATCTTTTATTGGATGGTAAAATATAAGTAAGTCTTTTTAAAAAATATACAATTTTTTCTTCAAGTCTAATTTTTTCTTGACAAGATTAGTTGCAAACTCGATATCTTTTTTATTCATACTTTTTCGTTTTTGATAATTTGTATTCCAATATTTTTAAACTTAGCTTCCTCATTATCCTTTATTTATCATTGGATAAGTCATTCATATGTTTTGCTACATTTGGTTGTTAGTTAGTGTTTTCACGGCGCGTATTTTTCAAAATCTTGGCAATTCCTTAAACTTTTACTCTTAATATTATCAATGCCCTCGTCACTATCACTTTCATCGTTCCATTGATCCTAAATATTAAATAGAATTATTGTAATTTTACGAAAAATTAATTTTACCACAAACGACACTTTTCAAAGATGTAATTAATTTTAAATAATTAAAAAAAACTCGATTTTTAAATTTTATCAATTTTCGAGTCGACTTTTTTTACTTTTATATTGATTGTATATCAATATTAAGTAGGAGAAATTTACGTATGTTCTGAAGATGCTTGCAGAGTCAATAGCAGTTTCTCTCGCGTTCATCTTCGAACAGTCTATGGTTCGAAGTAAAAAAAGTCGACTCGAAAATTGATAAAATTTAAAAATCGAGTTTTTTTTAATTATTTAAAATTATTTACAGCTTTGAAAAGTGTCGTTTGTGGTAAAATTAATTTTTCGTAAGATTACAATAATTCTATTTAATATTTAGGATCAATGGAACGATGAAAGTGATATTGAAAAAAATAAAAATTGTATAATTTTTTAAAAAAGACTTACTTACAAAAAATTGAAAAATAAATTATCATAAATTATGGAGGAAAACTTTATAAACACTGGGCAACCTTACAAAGGACTCCCCAAAATACCAGACAGCAGACTGTATGTGTGATATCCGAGGCGTCAAGAAGACCAAAACGATCAAATCCTAGTACCGATCAGAGCCCCGCCGAACCTCGTTGCGTCGAAATGGCCGATTTTACAATTTGGAAAAATCGAGTGATAGCTTTAGAGGATCTCGAATGGATTGTCAAATCAAGAGATAAAGTAATTGAAGAACTCTCCCAAAAAATCGAAAACCAAGGTCAGATAATTGAGAAACTGACAAAAAGAGTTCAGCAACTGGAGAGTCCAGATAACGAAAAAATCAATGAAAGAGCCGTACAGATAGAAGCAAGGTTTAATGAACGAATTGCTGAACTAGAATCCAAAATGGGTTTTCAAAAATCGAGACTAGAAGGAAATCACGAAAGCAACGTTGAAATGGCTTCATTACAGCGAAGTCCCAACACTAGTTCGGTCTTGCGTTGGTCATCTTTTGTTGCTCAGCTACCTGGCGGTGGTTAAGGTAGAGAAAAATTAAGACCATCTCAGCCTCTACAGTCCGAGCAGATAGATATGACGAATTCTGTCCTTGCAGAGAAAGAGGCAAGAGAAAGTAAAAAGGAAAGTCTAATCGTGTTTGGTTTAAAGCAAGAGTCAAACATAGATGTTGTTGAACAAGTCAGAAATCTTTTCCAAGTTATTGGTGTGAACACAAATAACATCGAGCATGTGCGGAGATTCAGAGAAACGAATTCGAAAAGTGTTCCTCTGATTTTTATCCGTCTCAAAAAGGGCGTCGATAGAAATGGTGTCTTGGCTGAAGCCAAAAAGTTGAGAAAAACTGATGGTCATGCCGAAGTGTATATTTGTCCTGACCGAACAGAGTGCGAGAGAAGGTTAGAGAAGCAGCTGAGAGAAAGAAGGGAAGTGCTCAATAAGGAGGAAGAGAGTAAGAATGAAGGGAGGCATTACCGATGGGTCATACGAGGAAATGAGCTCCGAAGAATTAAACAAACATCAACAAATACAGCAGATAAGTAGCAATTTAATTGTTATACAAAATAAAAGAAAAACTGAGAAGAATTTTAAAGTTAAAAATAATTATGTAATTAGTGGTAATAGAATAGTTAGGGGGAGTGGTGGATCTTTTTCTAGCCAGGTCAATGAAATTCTTGGATCGCCTTTATTGAATTGTAGTTTAGATAAGAAAAGGATAAGTGTTCGTGAACCTTTTCTCACTTGTATTTTTACAAATGCCGCGTCACTCAACAACAAACTTACGGAGCTTGTTGTCCGGTTGGATAGGCCACATATTGTATGTGTATCTGAGACTTGGTATTCCGAGTACTCGTTACCGTGTATATCTGGATATACTTTATACCGAAGAGACAGAACGGTACGTGGCGGTGGAGTTTGTATATATGTGAGAGATGATCTGTGTTCGATGGAAGTGACCTGTAGAGTTCTATGTGCAGATGGTGTTGAACAGATATGGTGTAACCTGAGAATTGGTGCTGAAAGTTTGTTAGTGGGATGCATGTACAGACCACCTAATAGTAATGGTTTTGTCACTGTTTGTGTGAATGATTCATTAAAAGAGGCAAGGAAAATGATTGAGAATAAAATATATAATGCGGTGGTAGTCTGTGGAGATTTCAATTTCCCAGAAATCAGCTGGACATGTGATGGCGGAAATGCTAGTGGAGAAAATGAGATGCTGTTCTTGGAAGGCTTAGATGAATCGTATATGATTCAGTGTGTAGATTTTCCAACATTTATACATGGAAAAAATGGAAATTAAAGTGTACTTGATCTACTGTTAACGAGTGAGCCTGAACGTACCCGAGAAAAGAGAGAATTTGCGAAAGAGCGAAAAATGGATGAACTACGAGGTTAATAGAGTGATAAAACTAAAGCATCTAGCTTGGTATAAGATGAAAGCATGTAATAAAAGTTCATTTGAAATAAGTAATAAGTTATTATTATGGAAAAACTGTAGAGAGTTAAAACAGAAGTTAAGAAATGTAAAATCGGATTATGAGAACAGACTGTCTAAAAAAGCAAAAAGTGATCCGAAACTAATTTATGCCTATGTAAAAAGCAAAATGGGAGTAAAGGAAGAAATAAGAATGTTAAGAACAAAAGAGGGTGAAATAAAGAGTGACAAAAAACTGATAGCTGAGCTATTAAATGATCAGTTTCATTCAGTCTTTAATAAAGAAACCAATGATAATTTGCCTTTTTTTCCTTTACTTTCGATATTGAGAATGTCATGCAGGAGCTAAACGAGGATCTGATTGAACGGAGACTAGAGAAATTAAATGGCAACAAATCGATGGGCACAGACCAAGTACATCCACTGATACTGAAAAACTGCGCAAAAACGATGTCAGTTCCATTGAAGATAATTTTCGAAAAATCATTAGAGACAGGAAAAATCCCAAAAGAGTGGAAAAGAGCAAACGTGTCTCCAATCTACAAAAAAGGTAGTAAATTAGAGCCAGCTAATTACCGACTCGTATCACTGACGTCTGTCGCTTGTAAAGTTCTGGAAGGTATTGTCAGGGACCGAATAATGTTTTACCTTCAAGAGAATAATCTAATAATTGGAAGTCAACATGGATTTGTTCCAAAGAAAGGTTGTGTAACGAATCTACTTGAAACGCTTGATATGATCACGACTGAGTTGGCCAAAGTTAACAGTGTGGATGAAATACTATTAGACTTTTCAAAGGCTTTTGATACGGTACCGCATCAACGGCTTCTTCATAAACTACGTGGTTATGGACTAGGTGAGAAAATAGTAAGTTGGCTCGAAGACTTTTTGAGTATGAGAACTCAGCGAGTTGTACTTGGAGATGGAGTTTCTAGATGGTCAGAGGTACTGAGTGGAGTTCCGCAAGGATCTGTACTTGGACCCCTGCTATTTGTTTTGTACATAAATGACCTACCTGACTGCGTTTCAAATAAAATGGAATTGTATGCAGATGACTCAAAAATACTAGGTATAGTTAATAATGTTTATGAGAGAGCGATGTTACAGAAAGATCTGGATGCAGTATGTCAATGGATAGAGGTTTGGCGTATGGGACTTTGTGCTAACAAATGTAAAGTAATGCATTTCGGCAGACTAAATGAAAGGCATAAATATACACAAAAAAGCAACAGGAATGTTATACTAGCGACCACAGATTGTGAAAGGGATCTTGGAGTGATGGTTTCATCAGATTTGAAGTGGACCAGCCAAGTGAAAAGTGCTTGTGCGAAAGCGAGTAGGGTGCTTGGAATGCTAAAGCGATCGTTTACAAGTAGAGAGGAAAGACTTTGGGTAAGATTGTATATATCCATGGTGAGACCCCACCTAGATTACGCAGGGCAGGTTTGGAATCCAAGTATGAAAATGGACGTGAATGCGTTGGAAAAGGTGCAAGAGAGGGCAACAAAAATACCTTTGTCTGGAAGAAATATGCCGTATGAAAAGAGGCTGACAAAATTAGGACTGACAAAGCTGAGTGAAAGAAGAGTGAGAGTGGACTTGATTGAAATGTACAAACTAGTGAATGGAATAGAAAAGGTAAGCTTGGTCAAGAATCTAGTGAATAAATCAGAAAACAAGGGACCAGCCGGGGCGTTAAGAGGAAATAGCATCAGAGTTTAAGGAGAAAGTTTCCCAGCTAAAATTAGAAACGATTTTGCGGCTGAAGTAAATGCCAGACATGTATTTTTCTCAAACAGAGTAGTTCCGCATTGGAATAGGTAACCAGAAAACGTGGTGAAATCCAAGTCAACCGCTAATTTTAAAATGGCTTTAGATAAGTTCAATGGAATCGGCTGCTACAGCTCTACACGGCCAATTGGCGGTGATGGGCTTAGACAATCTACATGTTAGGTGTCGCAGCAAGAACTACTACTCTTAGTACTACTACTACTTATATTTTACCATCCAATAAAAGATTTAAATTTATAAAATTTTTATAATTAAAATTTTTTTTGTGAAAAATTTAAGTTAATTTTTATAAGAGAAATTTAAAATTTTTAAAATTTAAGGATGTGTATTTGTATGCTCTTCCCATTGCAATTTTATTTTTTGAATTGTCTCAAATCTGATTGTTATTAAAATTGGATCTGGGTAATCGAAAACAGAACCTGGAATTTCAAATTCAAATGGTTTTTCTTGACTATATTCATCCTCACTGTATTCAAAAATTTCAAAAATACTTAATATTGATATACAATCAATATAAAAGTAAAAAAAGTCGACTCGAAAATTGATAAAATTTAAAAATCGAGTTTTTTTTAATTATTTAAAATTAATTACATCTTTGAAAAGTGTCGTTTGTGGTAAAATTAATTTTTCGTAAAATTACAATAATTCTATTTAATATTTAGGATCAATGGAACGATGAAAGTGATAGTGACGAGGGCATTGATAATATTAAGAGTAAAAGTTTAAGGAATTGCCAAGATTTTGAAAAATACGCGCCGTGAAAACACTAACTAACAACCAAATGTAGCAAAACATATGAATGACTTATCCAATGATAAATAAAGGATAATGAGGAAGCTAAGTTTAAAAATATTGGAATACAAATTATCAAAAACGAAAAAGTATGAATAAAAAAGATATCGAGTTTGCAACTAATCTTGTCAAGAAAAAAATTAGACTTGAAGAAAAAAATTGTATATTTTTTAAAAAAGACTTACTTATATTTTACCATCCAATAAAAGATTTAAATTTATAAAATTTTTATAATTAAAATTTTTTTTGTGCAAAATTTAAGTTAATTTTTATAAGAGAAATTTAAAATTTTTAAAATTTAAGGATGTGTATTTGTATGCTCTTCCCATTCTAATTTTATTTTTTGAATTGTCTCAAATCTGATTGTTATTAAAATTGGATCTGGGTAATCGAAAACAGAACCTGGAATTTCAAATTCAAATGGTTTTTCTTGACTATATTCATCCTCACTGTATTCAAAAATTTCAATTGGTTTTACATTAAACTGAGCTGCATGTGAGTTACTTTTTTTCAAGTCTAAAATACTTAATGGGAAGTCATTTTTAATACATTCGTCAAATTTTTTTTCTCCTTTTTTTAATTCCGATTTTAAATGTTTTCTTTTATTTGGATCGAAATCAACACTTCTGTTAACTAGAATTATTCGCATACTGAATCCATTGTAAAAGTGGCGAGGAAGTTGTACAACTATCACGAGCTGGATAGGTGTGTATTCAGTAAGATAATTAATTGATTCTAGAAGCATTTGTTTTTCTGTTTCATGTCGAAAAACTATCTCTCCAACTAAAACCAAATTTTCTATATCATTTTCTTTAAAAAAATTAAAATCTGGATATTTAAATTGTATGCTTCCACATGCATATTTGTTATATATAGGCACACGCATTGGAGCATCATAATATATTTTCCGGACAGTTTTTGGAAGAGACTTGTTAATTTCAACAAGAATTAATGCTTTTGCATTGCAGTGAACATCCGACTCTGATTTTAGATATATGATATCATTAAACATTTTAACGCGACCATAATCACCCTCAAGATTTTCTTCAATATCTTCTAACTGGCAAATAATAATAGGTTCATCAGGATGAACAGTGTTTTGCTGATCTTTTTCTTTCGCAATTTCGTAGAGTTGGTCATAATTGATGGTATCATTAATTCTCGATGATTCGTGAAACATAGCTAAAAAAGAAGAAGAAATGAATATTCCAATTTTTATATGATTTTAAATAAATTAAACACTTTGAATTCCAAATAAAGAAAATATAAATAAGTTTTAAATAAAATTAAAATGAGAACACAATTTTTTTATTTATTTTAAAATTTTCTAAAAATAAACTCACATAATTTATTTAAATTTTGTCAAGTTCAGTTCAAAAGAACAGAATAAAGTGGAAAAAATTAAATGACTGTTTTTCTAAGAGTCAAAAATTAGCTCTTTGAAAACAGGATGGTGCAACATTAAACCAAGTTTTGATTTTGAAATAAAGTGTTATTTCATAAAAGAATTAGTGTAGAGGAACACTTTTTGATTTAGAATTCTTTGTCAAATCTAATGGGAAACTCTGCACAGAACAGAAAAAATGTAAACAATTTAATAACTTGTTCCTAAAGGTTTAAACTTAGTTCTGTAAATGCAGCACAGTGCAGCATCAACATTAAAAGTCTGCTAATGATGTGCAAAATCTCTGCAAAAGGCACTACGCTCGATTCTATTGAAATTTAATTTCTTCTAAACTTTGCAAATTTAGCTGACCTTTGTTTGTTCCTTTGATAATCAAAATTCGATCATAAACTTCAATTTACCTCACAAAAAAAATCGTCCTAATCCATATTCCCTTTTATAGAAAATTCTAGTATGGAGATCACTCAAATTTAATCATTCCATTTAACCTAATTCCTACTGTTTATTTAATTTTTCAAATACAATTTTCTGTAAAAAAACTAGCCCTAAATGAAAAAAATTTGCTTCAAAAAAAGTAAAAGAATACCTTTTTTACTATCAGGTTCAAATTTTAATTTGATTTTACTTCCAAAAGCAGCTAGATTTTCTTTTTTAGAAACATCAGTTAGACTGGCAGCCGAACCAAGTTCATTTTTAGTGCTGGTCTCGGTCTGCAGATTATCCACCGGACTGGTGCTCACATAAAGCTTGCTTTTTTTGAACATGTTGTGTTGATCTAGTTTATAGTCATCGGAAAAATCTGCGCCACTCACTGCCTCCTCTGCGTACTCACCGCCAATTGTGCCTTTGAGTCTAGAGACGCCATAGCTCGTAAACTCGTCGCATTTGCTGAAAAAATCACCACTAGTCGCCAAACCATTTGCCATTTTAAACAAGCTCTGCGTTTCCTTGGGTATTTAAATTTTATTTAATTTTATCTAAAATAAAAAAAATAAAAAAAATAATATTTTTAGATTCATAAAAATAACCATAGATTGAAGAACGTAAAAAAAAGAAGCATTGCTGAAAGGAAATCATTTCTTTATCTTATTTTTGATTCATAATAATTAAAATTATATTGGCTTTAACTATTTTGTGAAGTTCAGTACAAAAGCACAGAACAAAGTGTAGAAAAATTAAATAACTTTTTTTCTTAACGTTTAAAATTATTTCTGTGAATGTAACATAGTACAACATTCAAAGTTGCATCAACTGTCAAAGTCTGCTAATAATCTGTAAAATTTTTGTAAAATGCACTACGCTCGATTTTTTGTGTCAGAATTTTAAAATGGATTTTACCTTGAGTATTTTGCCAATTAAATCGACGAGAAGAGTGGCCATTGTTTGCTGCTCGCCATTGCTCCTGTCCTCCAAATTCAACTGAACTATTTGGTTCAACTGCGAGCTGTTCGAATTGGCAATCACTTTTTTGATCAAATTGAGACACAATTTGTTAATGGACGTGATCATGCACGACTCACTCGACACAGAATTGGCGTGCCGTCCAAAACTCTCCACAAACGGATCCGTGTCTTTCTTCCGGATCAATTATATTAGCTGATGATGCAACTTGTCAAAATTTTTGACCGATTCGAATGAAGCACTTTTCACGGCGCTGGCTGGCGGTGGCGATGATTGCTTGAGCAGCTCTTGCCGTCCATTGAATGGATATGTTAGAGTGGATATGGAAGGGGCGGCGGGCTCTTGGTCCGTGTTGTTTGTGAGGATCGAGCTACTGAGCTTGTCGATGAGCTAGCAGGCGAGTCTTTTTTGATTACTTTTCCGTGTCCTAAAATAAACGGCAGTATGCAGTTGAGACTGCCTGCTTCGAACACTGCCGACGATTCGCGTGCATATATCAACTCAAGGATTTTGATGCATTGCTCGGCCAGGTCCTTGCTGGTCTTGTTGTCCACTTCGATGACGAGCAGACGGTTGCAGATGGCGCGCAACGTTCCCTCCACGGAAACGATGCGACGCGTGCACTCTTGACTCACGTCCAAGTAGTAGGTGAGAGCGCGCGCCGTCGCCTCCAGCACCTGGTCGGTGGCCAGCTCGTCCAGGAAGATTTTGCACAGTACCGGGAGGAATGACCGCGGCGGGTAGCTTAAAAAAAAATTTCAGTTTAGAACACCATTGACACATCAACAGTAAAAAAAAGAAATAGTTGCACACTGACCTCTCAAAACATCTGTCTATGTTGTCCGACAGCAGCAGTATGGTGCACAGTTGCTCCAAAGCCAATAGAGTAACATCTGAATTACCAGTTTGAAGCCATTCGATTAGCGTATCTGGATCAATATCAGACATTTCTTGTGTTCTAAAGGAGAAAAAAAATTCTGCTTTCTAAAAGTTGAAAACCATGGTTTGTTTTAAGCAAGAGTTGAATTGTGAATGAGGAGAAAAGTATATGCAGCATAATTAAGAAAGAGAGTGTGTGTTTGTGTGTGAGGGATAGAGTGGTGATGTGAGTCAAGTTTATATGCCGAATATTTGGTTCGAAAAAGGACTTTGAAAAATCTAAGCATGTCCAATATAATATGCGCTAAGAAGTAAAAGTATAAAAGTATTAGTTTTTTAAGAATGGGATTTAATTAGACGATTGTTTTTTAGCCTATGTTTTTTTCTTCAGCTAATTTTTCTTTTTACTTGCAAAATTATTTTCTATCAGAAAATTTATTCATTTGATAATATATTCTAATTTTTTTTCCTCAGCAAGATCATTTAACTTTCACATAAAAAAAGTCTTTATGTGATAATCTAAATTTTACTTTATAAAATGACAAGAACTTTGACATTGTTTAATAAAATAAAATATTTCAAAACTCAAAACGTTTAATTTAAAAATAAATAATTGTGAAAAGTAATTTTTAATAATTCTGAAAATGACAACAGTTTCAAGTTCTACTGCTATTTTGAAAAATGCTTTAGATAATATCGATGCCACACAAAACGACGCCTCAAAAATAAAACTTGAATTTCAAAGCAAAATAACTCGCGAGAAAGGAAAAACCTATTAAAAATAAAACGACCTTGTTAAAGTCAAAGTCACTAAATTTAAAGTCCGGACTTGGTCTTGCCTGCTCATTCCCACTTTTAACTGGGATATGACTTAAAAACGAACTTGAAAAGGTAATAATTCCCTCAAATATTTTATTAAAATTAAAAAAAATTACTAAATAATGTTTATTCACATTTTGTATTTTAAAATTATTTCTTTCCTTCTTACTTGTTCAAAACGAGAAAAAACGCTTTCCATTAAGGCTTGTTTGGAGCTATGGTCAATATTTTTGATGCGGTTCTTAATACAATTAACAAATTGATCCATTTTTTCAGCACACCAATTTTTTGTGTACACTTCTGCTTTCAAAATTTTCCTAAAGTCCTCAATTAATAAACTTTTCGGAAAAGTAAGAAGGTTCTTATCAATAGCTACATAATCAATGTTTTGCTCGTCCAGGTAGGCTATTAGACTTTTTGCATAATGAGCAGACAACAAGTCTGGCCAAGACAAGTTAACTCGTTCGCGAATCTACTCTATTTTGAATAGTCTTTAGAAATCTCTGATATCCACACAAGGATCTTTTTCTCAAATTTTTCTTTTTTTTGTTGAGCCATTAGCACCTCGTACGAATTTGTCGAGCATGCTCCTCTAATCTGTTGTTAATAGTTTATTTAATATTTCAAAAGAAATTAAGGCTTTGAGTAATGGAACTCCTTTCGCCTTTGGTATTTAAAATTTTTAAAAAGTGTCCATATAAAAAGTTGTGTTGAATTAATTAAATTAATAAAATGACATTAGAAGTTGAAAAAGAAAACGGAAATGTTACAGAAAAACAGTTGTCCATTGAAATAGCTCATTTGAGACTTTACAAAGAAGGGTTTTAAGTTTAGAACTTCTTGAGCTTTCAACAAAAACATCAATATAATCCTGTATGAGTGAAGTAATGAGTGTGTTTTCACATATTAAACTTTTTTATGTATTTTTCGAGCAGAATTCTGAGTCTAGACTCAATTCTATCAACCTTTTGGTCCTTGAGAAGGCCAGAAAGTTGGATAGAAGATGTGTCATAAGGTAAGTGATAGATTGATTTAAAACATGTATTTTGAATTACTTTCAGTTTTTGAATGTTTGTCTGGGAGACACGGGATAAGATGAAAAAACTATAGTCTATAATGGAACCTATAAGTGCATTATAGACTCCAATTAAGGTTTTTTTATTTAACTTCCACGATCTGTGTGACAAAATTTTAATTAAATTTACGCGATCATGACATCTAGAACGAATGAGTTCAACCTGGGAGTTGAAACAAAGACTTTGGTCAAATTTTATTCCAAGGAAGACTGGGGAGTCAGTGTAGGGTATTTGTTTTCCAAATAGTTTTTGACTTAGCTTAATGTTTTTTGACGGATTACCAGAGTAAAGAATGTAGCTACATTTTTCTGGAGACATCTTTAGCCTCCATTTTTGTAGCCACAGCTGCAATTTTTTAAGATTGTTATTTATAATGTTAGTAATGTTCCCATACTTTTTAAAAACAAAAAAGGTCACCAGGTCATCGGCAAATAACAAGGAATATGAGTGGTTTTTTTGGTCCTTCTTGGGGATATCATTAATAAAAATAGTAAAGAGTAAAGGACTAATGACTGCACCCTGGGGAACTCCAGTATCTATGGAATCTGAATCCGAGACAAAGTTATTTACTTTCACAAAAAAACTTCGATTTTTTAAAAAGTTAACCACCCACTCCAGAATGTAGAGAGGGGCCCCAATTTTGGTAAGTTTGTAGATTAATCCACTGTGCCATACCTTGTCAAACGCCTTAGAGATGTCGAAGAAGAGGGAACATACTTTTTTCTTTCTAACTAAAGTTACAGAGACCTTTTGAGTTAAAAACACCAAATTGTCGGAGGTACGTCGATGCTGCCTAAAGCCAGACTGTTCCTTGCAGATAAGACTCTTGTTTTCAAGGAAATTGTAAAGCCTACTTGTAATAATCCTTTCAAGAACTTTTCCAAGACAGGTAGTGACACTAATTGGGCGGTATTTAGACGGGTCAGAACTAACTTTTTTTTTGGGGATCATTGTTATTTTAGATGTTTTCCAAGCATCTGGGATTTCGCATGTAGCTAGACAGAGGTTGAAAAAACTCGCTAGACCGATTATGAACGAGTCAGGGAGATTTTTCAACATACGGTTACATAAGTTGTCAGGTCCAGGGGCTGACTCGTCTTTTAGTTTTCTAATGCTTTTTTTTAGCTCTTCAATTGTGATTTTAGGAAAAGACTTTTCGGCATTCAAATAATGATTGCCTTTCAGATAATCCTTATTTGATACAAAATCTTCGACCATGACTCGAAAGTCATTGTCGAAAGAATCATTTCTTTCTTGAGTAAAGGTTTCCCCAATAATCTCTTTAAAAAGTGTACCTTTTTCGGAATCTGTGTTAGACTCTTTTGAATTGAGGACCAGTTTGGGGATAACATTGCCGGAGGAGCTCCTCTAATCGTTCGTTTCTATTTTTTTATATCGTTTTATTTTAGTTTAACTCTTTAAAGATATTCATTTATATTATTGGCTGCAAGTGAGACGTCTTGCGGCCCGACTTTAAGAAACTCTATCACTATTCTCAAACATAAGCTTAAGAAAACCGATTTGCTTTTTAGTCATTTTTTGGCTAAACGACCAATATTTTTCAATGGTAAACGTTCATAGAGAAAAAATTTTCTAGAGAATTTTTATTTTAGAGAAAAAATTAGAGATAATTAAGTGTCAATATTATAGAGAATAAATTTATTAGAGAAAAAAAAATATAAAAGAGAAAGTAAATTAGAGAATTTTTTTATAGAGAAAAAAATAGCGACAAAAATTAATTAATTAATTAGCAAATTATTTATTTATTTAATTCAAATTAACCTCCATCAGGAGAAGTAAAGTAAAAATAAAACTAGTTTTGCATGAAAAAAATAAAATTTAAAATAAAATAAAAATAAAAAAAATTGAAGAAAATTTATAGTTATTTATAGAAACCCCCCTGGACCAGAAGGAGTGAACTGACTTAATTTGGTTTTATTAATTCATTTAGAAGTATTTGAAAAGATTTGAATCTTAAGTTATTCAAACAAAGCTCAATAGAGTCCGAGATTCCGTCACGTAAGTAAAAATGACGCTTAAGATCCAATTTAAGCTGACTAATACAATTTAGTACTGTATCGAGGTTTTTATTAGTGAACTGCATCAAACGCTTGAGATCATTACCAAAGGAGAGGGCAGAACAAATTTTGTTCATTGAAATGTTATTACATAAGTATTTAAATATTTGTGAAGATAAGTGGTCAAATCCAACTGAACTGATAAAGGACATCTTAGAAAAAAGATAAAGTTGTTCAATCTTAAAGAGTGTAAGAACTTTTAGTATACCAGACATGTGACAATTAGATTTTAGCTTAAACATTTGTCTAACAAGATTGTTTTGATTTATGTTTAGAGTTTTGAGTGTTTTGTTGTACAGTGTTAAGTTTTCAAGACCATAAGTGAATTCTGAAAGGCAAAATGTTTTGTAAATAAAACTTTTTTATAAATAAAACAAATTAGCAAAGCCACGAATAAATAAATCTAAATTGTTTTTATTATAATCCAAAAATTGTCGTTTTATCTTTTTTTCTTTATTTTTAGCTTTTAATGTCATTGACTTAATTAGATTACCAGCAAACAACAAAAACCAATCAGACTCAATATTATTTTGTTCCGATCTGAAAAATTCACTTCAGGGACTGTTAAGTTATGCCTTACATCTGATTTTATTCGTGAATGCCACGATTCTACGTTATTGTTAGTACGTGGCAAGTCACTTTTAAAGCGCTCGTGCAAGTTCCATAGCTCAATGGGGAAACGAGGAATTATACTTTGCTTTACAGGCCCAATATAATTTTTTCAACATAATCTAGAAATAAATTAGCGCTTTTACTGGCGTTTTGTTTTACTAATTCAAACCATCAACAACATCTGGACTAGGAATATAATTTTATTTATTTATTTATTTATTTATTTGTTTTCTGTACCGAGCTAAAGCTCCTTCAGAATAAATTAAAAATAAAATAAAAAAAAAAAAAAAGAATCAAAATAGAGTAAATAAGCTAAAAAAATATAAGCGAGCGATTGAATTTGACTAGTGTTGGGAACCGTACAAACGGCCATTGATGCGGCCAAAAATTTTTTTGACCGCGAACAAGACCGCCTTGACGGAAGGTTATAAAGGCGGACGTCCACTTTGGCGGCCAGACCGGCGGCCAAAAATTACTTAAATCTTTCGGAAAAATTTCCCTAAAATCTTGTAAATCTTAAAAATAAGCCTCTTATATAGATTAAAGGTAAACCAATATTTGAAATTCAGATAAAATAAAAATAATGCAGGTTCTTCATGCAATAAATAAATAGTGTATTTTGCAGATCCCATGCATAAATAATTGAGGATTTTAATTTTCTTTTTTTGCTAAAAACAACACATTGTCACTTAAAAATTGACTCGAATTGGTTTAAAATAACCAAGTTTTAGGAACGCCAGTCCCCAAGTGCGTTAAAATCTTTTTAAATCGTTTTAAATTTAGCCGGCCAACTCGGCGGTCCAAATTTTTGGTCGCCGGTCTGGCCGCCAAAGTGGCCGTCCGTTTTAAAATTGGCCGTACATTTGGCCGGCCGTCAACGATTTGGCCGGCCAACTCGGCGGCCCAAATTTTTGGCCGCCGGCCTGGCCGCCTTATTTTGGCCGCGTTCGGACCGGCCAGGCTTGACCGCCGCCCAACACTAAATTTGACGGAATCTTTCACGGAAACTAAGTTCAAGCCATAACTTGGATTTTATTTTTTCGACACTTATCATAGCTGTTTTCAAATTTGTGAATTGATTATTTTTATTTTCAAATTTTGTAGAATTTGAAGAACTTAACTTAACTTTTTCTTTTTTTTTATTTTGCCTATGAGGCTTAAATCAATAAATAATAATTAAAATAATAATAATAATTTTAATTATTTTTCTACTAAAGAACATTATCAATTTTCGAGCCGACTATTCTTACTTTTATATTGATATTAAATCAATATTAAGTAGGGATCATTTGGCTTCCAATTTTTAAATAAACATCTTAAAATTAAAGTAGCTTGAAAATGGCATTGTGAAATTTCATACAAACCTTTCCAAATTACAAAAATAAAATTACTTTTCATTAATTTAAATTGACAAAATTGAGCTTTTCAAAATTTGATGATGAAACAACATGAAACAAAATATGTTTCACTAAATTCAACCAAAAAAGATTACTTTTTATTAACAAAAAAATTTAAATGATAAAAAAAATATCAATATTTTGGAATTTATTTATTTCTTGTCTAGATGATCTATTCAAAACAGAATATTTTTTTGCATTTTGAAAATTTTTTTTATTTAAATGTTAAAATTCTGTCATCGTTACAATTGTAAAAGTTTAATTCTTCATTTCTACGTTAACATTCAATTTGATAAAAAAAAATCAATTTATTGGGAAACAATCATTTAAATTTTTTCTTAAATTGGACTGTTAAATGAAACATTGTTTGTTTCACCTTTTAAAAATTACAGAATAATCTGTACTTCAAAAGCCATATTTTTATTAAGAATTTAAATTTTGTTTTGAAATTTTTGTATGAAAATTTACATTGCCCTTGAAAATCTAATTTTTTATTTATTTTCCAACACGACATCTAAATCAAGGTCAATATTTAATACTGTGGACATAAAAATTAAGATTTTAGCCTCTCAAGCTAAGTGTATTTTTCATTTTTATTTAATTTGTTGACTTTTAGCATAAAATAATTTTGATATTTCGGAACAAAGGAATCTTACTCACTTTCAAAATCACTAGGCAAGAATTAGAATAATTTTTTTGAAAAAATTCTTGCATTCAAAATAAAACTTAAGTTTTATGAGTTTTAAATTTTTATATTTTTAATTAGAATCTCACACTTTTTGTTGAAATTTAAAATTTCTTTTAAAAGTAATTGACAAAATGTAAATGTCAATCGTTTCTTTTGTCTCAAAAGATTGATATGTCACTATTTACAAAGGCAAATAGATACCATTTAAATTAGCTAAGTCAAATAACTTGTCTTTTACTTTGAAGCAACCACTTAAAAATTATTAAAATAAATTACTAAAATTTAAGACTCGTTACTTATGTTTATAAAGAATCGAAAATTTTTTAATTTCAAATTTTTAAATTTCCACATCAGCAAAAAATAAAGATGCCTAGAGACTATAGACGTTCTAACTCTCGTTCATCTGGCCGACGTAGCCGCTCACGATCCATGTCGCGAGACCGGTACCGGCGTGACCGCAACGAAAGACGAGAACGCTCTTCAGATCGCGACTACAATGATAGTTCGCGCCTGCATGTAGCAGATTTGACCAAGGAAATCACGCAGAGCGATATTGAACGAGCTTTTTCCAAATATGGTGAGCTGAGGGAAGTATGGTTGGCCAAAAACCCGCCATGTTTCGCCTTCGTAGTATTTAAAGACAAAAATGATGCAGTCGTGGCGTTAAAAGAAATGGACCAGCGCACGGTCGGCTCATGTCGAATCCGAGTCACTGTGGCAAAGCCCCGAACCAGAGGAAGTGGTAGAAAGTTTGATCCAAGCATGAGATGTTATCAATGTGGCGAAAAGGGTCACTTTTCAAGGGATTGCCGAAATGGTGCTGGCGGTTATAGAAGAAGGTAAAGTAAAATCTAAAAATTGGTGTATGTCTTATTCAAGCGTAGATTTCTTGTTGGTTTGAGTTTTTTTTTTGGCTAAGCTGTATACCCAAATCATACATGTTACATTTCATTAATAAAAAATTTTGGTCAACTTTGACCAGATGGATAAATGGCATCTTTGGTAATTGAGATTCATGGTTAGGGAGGGTGGTCATTATGGATTTTTGTGTGTCTAATATTTGTCATTTTTTGAAGACGCTCATACTCGAGGGACAGAAGCAGTCGAGATAGGTCTGATTATAGGAGAAGATCGCGTAGTAGAAGCTTTTCAAGACGTTCAAGGAGCAGGCATGTTTAGATTCAGTTTTTAAATTTTTTCTTCAAAATACTAATAACTTTTATTTAGATCACCACGAAGATATCGAAATGGGTATTAAATGAAAATACAAAAAAAGTACAATCAATTTATTGATTTTAAATGTTTTGAAAATCGTCCTATTGAATTAATATATTTTGTTGTTAATTCGATTTATTTACAATTCGATACTTAAGTATTGAATAAATTTGAAAATTTATTTTAAATATTTTATTATTTTAAGTATTTTAAAAAAATGATAGAATAAATAAAGTTAAAATAATTTTTGAAATGCATTTCCTTTCTAGTTATTATGGCACGCATTTACCATATCATTATTTAAAGAGAATTGTCAATTTTAAAATGTTCACTTATTCAATGAAAGATCACGATTTGATACGAGGATTTTACCAAAAGTCGTGTTTCTAATTTAAGAGAGCAGTAAAAGTCAAGTGATAAAATGCAGCATTTTCGCCTGAGTTTCTGTGAAAAAGTTACAAATAATCTTTTTGAATTAAGTTTTATTTTTATATAGGTTCACTATTTCGAAAAAAATACTAGCGCAGTAGTAATTTTGAAAAAAGAATTGAGAGTTTAAAATGCTAGTGTGATTGTTTGGCACCAGAATAAAAATTGGTAAAATTTCTGAATATTTATCCAAAAAAAAGAGCTAAAAAATAAATTTTTTTTTTAAATTTTCTAAAATTTACAAAAAAAAATTCTATTAAAAACATTGTTTTTTATTTATTCTAAATAAAATTTTTTAATCTTTTAACTGTTTTCTTATTTTTAACTTCAACGCAGAAACTAAAGCGGAAATGCTGCATTTTAATCAAAAAACTAGATTTTTTCAGCGCTCTTAAATCAAAAACACGACTTTGGCGCAGGGAGCCAAGATTGAAAATATTTATTTATTTACATCGAATTATGAGAGTGGAATATCGAACAAGGGAATGCGGTATATTTCCGATTATTTTAATGTGTTATGTTGTTGTTTGTATTTAAAATTTAATCAAATTTAACCGTTTTTATTAATACATTTTATTTACGAAATATTACTAATTTTATTTTTCAAAATTGATCAAAATATGCTTTATTTATTATTTTAATGCGCAACTAAATTCTATCTCAAACTTTTACTTTATTGAAACATTGATAAGCTTCTTTTTAAACTTTAAAAAAAGAATGTAAGATTTAAAATATTTTTACTCTTTTTTTTAATTTTTTTTTTAATTTTTTTTCCTTTTTGATCATAAAATACTAAAATAAACGTAAATTATGGTCAAAAATAAATAGAATCTAATTTTTTTTTTCTCTTAATGAATTTACCTTTTTTTACCTAAAATATGGTAAATATCGATATTTTACCATATTTTTCGAATGATACAATTACCTTTTTTTAAAAGAGTAAATTCATTGTATTTTTGCAGCACTGTATTATTCGAAATTTTAGGTTAATTTACTTTTGAGAAGAAAATTTCCGTGACCGCATTTTAGGCAGTATGTCAGGATGCTCGGGTCCGGACTTAAGGAATTAGGAAAAGTCCGAATTAAATATTTGTTTTTGAAAAAGATGTCAAAAGTGTCATTTTAGAAAAATGATGGTTATCTTTTCTCAGTTATTATATTTAAATAATGCCTTGCATGAAGCTGTTGTTTTGGCTTAGCAAGTTTAATTAATTATTTAGAATCAAACCTTGCACGAATTAAAAATTAAAAAAACTAAAGACTAAATCGACTTGGCTTTATTGAAGAAATCCTGGAAAAAATTATGAAATCTAAACGCAAAATTCATTATGCATTTAGAATAAGCTTCAGTTATAATCAATTGTTTGTCATAAATGACAAGGTAACTTTTTCGAAAAAATTTAGAACAAAATTAGTTTTAATTTAAAAAATAAATTAAGATAATTTCAAAATTTAAAGGATCCATGCGTCATTGTTAATTTTTAGGATTTTCTAATTTACAAAGCATCTTTTTTAGAAAATATTTTTTAATTGTTTATTGCAGATTGAAAATTTTTAAAATTGTGATTTTCAATCATTTTTAAATTCGGCCTCAGAAAAAAATAAAGTCCAGAACGGAACATTTAACTGAAACTTAGCAAAAATAAAAATTTTACAAAAATGATGTGATTATTTTCTGTTAAGTGGCCCATTAAAATCATTAAATACTTGGTGAATATATACAATCAATATCAGAAAATTATATCTAATTATATATCATCAAGAAACTAAAACTTTGAGAATTATTTTCATGTAATTATTTTTTATATTGCTTTTATTTATTAGCTAGGATTTAAAATTTCAAGAAAAATTTAATTTTTTCACTTTAAGAGCCTATTTAATTTTACCTATTCAGCACTTTTTGTAGAAATGTTTCTGGAAAATAGATAAAGAAGGTTTTAATCGATTGAAAATAAATGTCTTTTATTTAAAATCTAAATTATTTCATAGCTAGGCATCAAATTAAAAAATTACGCTATAGTCACAGGTCGATTTTGAATCCATTTTGCAATTCCTGGTAATGATCTTACTTTTTTGTCCAAAGCTCTAATTAAAGGAAATCTTTTCAAAAATTCGTCTTTGCCATTTCCCAAAAAATCCGTCAATTGGGACAAGTAAATGTCGGCCCATTTGAGACTTTTTCCGACCAAGAATCCTTTACCATTCTTGGCCAATCTATCCTCGAAATATTGGAAATTTTGGGGCCATACTTGATTGAAAAAGTCTTCGGTTTGATTGCGATTGAAAGCAGCTGAAAATGCATCAAAAAGATCACCCATTTGAGCTCCATACATATCTATCAATGCATTTTCAATGCTATTTCTACCATCCAGGCCAAATTGACTAGCCAAATATCGGGCTAAAAGTTTTAAAAATGAAAGAATTTATCGTTTTCAAATAAACAAATTAAGATGTTTTTGAAGCTTCACATACCAATTGCTTGGGACTGGGCAATCTCGATTACTTGTGAACCTTTTTTAATTTCAAGAACTGGTATCTGACCAAATGGTGTAGTTGGCTTGAGAGCTGGCCAATCTTCGGATTTTATTCGATTGTCCTCAAACTCAGCACCTGAATAGCTCAAGATAAATCTGATAAATTCAGCTCGTAATTTAAAATCAAAATAAGTCAGCTTATAAGTTGGCTTAGCTATATTGAAGAAATTATTAAAAAAATTTTGAAAACTAAATGCAGAAATGCACTGTGCATTTAGAATCAGCGCCAAAATTATCAAACAGCTTAATCTTTGCATTTTTTAAAAATAATTTAACTTAAGATTTACCTATTAGTTTGAGTCTTTTTATACTTAGTTATTTGTTTTTTAATTTAATTTGATTTTTATTTAATATCAAACAATTCATGATTCTTTAAGAAAGATTTTATAAGTTTCAGTCATAATCATTGTTTGTCATTAATGACAAAGCAGCTTTTAAAGAAAATTTTTCGATCAAGTTTTTAACAAAAATAGCTTTAATTTTAAAAAATAAATAAAGTTCATTTTAAAATTTACTCAGTTTTTGCATCATTCTACATTTTAAGACTAAATTACAAAACTTTTTTTTTTAAATATTTTAATATTACTTAATACAGCTTAGAAAATCTCTCTTATTTAAAATCTTTTAAGATCTAGAAAAAAAATGGAATTTTGGCGAGATCTTTAAGGATCATTTTAACTGGGTAATTATCACTTGCCCATTAAAAAAGGTTCACAAGTTATGTCTCAAACGTAAAGAACTTTAGAGTCGAAAATTTTTTGTCATAAATGCCAATAATTTCAAATAAGTCCTGAAAGACAAGTAAAATATTTTTAGTGAGAGCAAAATTTGTATTGAGCGAGACATTTTTGTTTTGAGAAATAAACTTTCCAGGATATATGATTTGGAATTAAGATAACCTTCTAAAATAAAATGGGTATAAGAATATGATGTCTAGATTTTAAATTATGAGTTAATCCTGACGAGTACTTTTCTAGATAATAATTGTTAAAGTGGCACTCTTTTTTATTTTTAAATGACTTATTTTTATCATCATGCATTCAAGGTGCAAGAGATAGAACTTCTTTTTTGTCATATTTTTTGAAAAAATCATTTAATAAATCTTGCAAAACCACTTAATACCCAATGCTACATATTTTAAATAAACAAAATATTTTATTAAAATATTTCTATAAAATTACAAAACTTAAATAAAATTTTTCGATCAAATATTCGGTAAAAACAATAAATTCATATTTTTTTAGATATGGTAACACAGCCTAAATGAATTTAATGTAAATTCGGTGACGTAATTTGAAAATCAGGAATATATCAGTCGTTTTTTTTTTAACAACCCACATATTCTTGTAAATCTTGAAGAGGGGAATCCAAATATATATATGAAATATTTTAAAAAAAATTTTTTAAACCTTATTTTTATAATTCAAAGTTTTTTTTCGGCTAATTCGGTAGAATTTTTCAAATTAGTAATTATGTTTGACAATTTTTGATCCGATGACGGAACAAGTTTGAACTGACCTTATTTGCTTATCGTTTTCAGCGGGTCTTAATTAATAGAAAATAATTTTACTAGATTTTTAAGATAGCCGATGGGTTATGGGTTAAGAGGTTAATGAGGTATCACCTCAATACCCAAAAATCCCACCCAATTGCCCCTAAAAATAATATATTTTAAAATAAATAAACTGAAAGGACAAAAATGATCACAATGACGTCATTTTTTATGAAAAATTTTAAATTTTGTTTCTCCATTTTTTACAAAAATAATTTGATTTTATTTGATAAAAATATTCATTCTGTATTATCAAAAATCGTCAATATATTATAAAAATGAATCAGAACAAACAAAAAGAAGTTAAAAAAAAGTATTCGATGCAACCATCAGCGAAATGAATGAAAGAATCAAAAGAAAAAAAAATGTGATCATTTATGGTTTGCCAGAATCAAAGAAAGAGATTCTAACAGACAGGAGGGCAGAAGATGAAGAAAAAATCAAACAAATTTTGACCACTATTGGAAAAGGTGATGTCAAGCCAGCGTATTCGAGACGCTTGATCGAAAGACCAAAGTAAACCAGGCCTAATTCTAGTAGAACTCAGAAGAAGAAGCAAACAGTAATCCACTACTCCTAGCAGCCAAAAAGTTGCGAGATTCAAATAATTTCAAATCTATTTATCTTAGTCCAGATTTGACTGAAACCGAAAGAGCTTTAGACTATGAATTGAGGAAACAAAGAAACGAAGCAAATAATGGTCTTTCACAAGACTCGCCCTTTCGATATGGCATCCGTGGAAATCAGATCGTCAAATTCAAGAAGCAATAATAGTTCATCAAAAGCGTCATCACGTGTGGATAATCTCGAATCTTTAAAATGTATGTATTTAAATGCTACTTCCTTGGACAAAAAACTTGATGAATTCAGTGTTGTTATTGAAACATAAAGCCCACAAATTGTGGCAGTTAGTGAGACTTGGTTTAAGAGCAACTCAAATGCAAACATTAAAGGATACAATTTGTACAGAAAGGACAGAAGTGATGGACGCAGAGGCGGGGGTGTATGTCTCTACATTGATGAAAATATCGATTCATTTGAATTAAATGATGCAGGTTTTAATTTAAGTAGAATAGAACAAATTTGGGTAGTTGTTAACTTTAACTGTGAAAAGTATTTAGTTGGCTGTCTTTATAGGCCAAACGATTTTGTTGAAATGAACGATTTTGATTTAGTCTTCAAACAAGCTAAAGACTATGTGGATGAAAGAGGTTTTAAGGATATTCTAATAATGGGTGACTTTAGCTTTCCATCAATCATCTGGTCAAATGGCTGTGTTTCAGAAATCTCAAACGAAAATGGCATCGAACATAAATTCAGCGAGACGCTAAGCGACACATTTTTATATCAGCATGTAAATGTTCCAACATTTCAAATATCAAACGAAAAAGCTGTCAACACTTTGGATTTGATTTTCACGACTCAGTCTGGCAGTGTGTATGCAATCGATACAAAATTTGTGCTTGGTAACATTAAAAAAGGACAACTGGTTATCTTTTTCAATTTTGTACTCAAAAACAAGGTTACTAAGAAATCATATATTATTATTTGAGAATTTAAATATTCAGGAAATGTACAATGAGTTTATTTTCTATGTCAGCGAAGCTAGTAATCGATTCATTTCAGTGACGGATGGCTCTAAAAAGAAAAGTATCTCAAAACCTTGGATAAAAGATGATCTCAAGATCTTAATTAGGGATATGAATCTTTATAATGATTACAAAAGTATCTGTAAATTAGTTTCTTCGGAAATAAAAAGAGTCAGACTAACTTATGAACAAAATTTAATGGATAAAGCTAAGAAGAATCCAAAATTATTATACAAATATCTAAATGATCAACAAGTAATCAGAGAATCAATCAAAGTATTAAAGAAGTCAAACAATGAATTAACGCAAGAATCTAAAGAGATATCAAATCTACTAAATAAATGTTTTCAAGATGTTTTTTTTATTGAACAAGATGGGGAGCTTCCACCTTTTGTAGCTGAATTTAATAAAAACTGTTCAGAATTTTATGACATTGAACCAAATGATATTAGTTATGAAGTGGTTTATAAAAAATTACAAGACCTTAATCAAAATAAATCATGTGGTGTAGACAAGCTTCATCCGCTATTGCTAAAAAACGGTGCAGAAGCCTTTACTGTTCTTTTAACTTTAATTTTCAGAAAGTCTTTATCTAATAGTCAGCTTCCAATACAATTCAGATCAGCAAATATTACTCCATTGTTTAAAAAAGGTGAAAAATCAACGGCCAGCAATTATCGTCCCGTGTCTTTAACTTCAATTCCGTGCAAAAAAATGGAAAGCATAATAAGAACCAAAATGGAAGACTATCTTTTTAAGAACAATATTATATCTAAAGAACAGCATGGATTTGTCAGGAAAAAGTCATGTACATCTAGACAAAAGTATTCCTGTTGATGTAATTCTGCTAGATTTTGCGAAAGCATTTGATACTGTTCCGCACAGACGACTAATAGCTAAATTGAAAGCGTATGGTTTTGATGGTCTGATACTAAAATGGATTGAAGCTTTCTTGAAAAATAGAAAACAACGAGTAGTTCAAGGTGAAATTTTGTCGGATTGGGTTGAGATTTTTAGCAGTGTACTTCAAGGATCAGTGATTGGTCCACTTTTGTTCGTTTTGTATATCAATGATCTACCAAAAGGAAAAGAGAATATTGTCAAAATGTATGCAGATGATACAAAAATATTCTCGCAAACGGTATCAGAAATAAGCGCAATGAAACTTAAATCAGATTTAGATTTAATTTTTAAGTGGACTCAAGATTGGCTTCTTCTC
Source organism: Brachionus manjavacas (assembly GCA_019054805.1). Taxonomy (NCBI): domain Eukaryota; kingdom Metazoa; phylum Rotifera; class Eurotatoria; order Ploima; family Brachionidae; genus Brachionus; species Brachionus manjavacas. The sequence goes on along the minus strand of JAHQIY010000003.1, from coordinate 4,576,318 downwards.
TTCAACACATCAAAATGTGTGGTTATGCATTACGGTCATAAAAACAAAGAATTCACTTATTTTATTAATGGTAAACAGTTATCAACGTCTGAAACCGAAAGAGATCTTAGAGTTATCTACAATACAAATCTCAAATGGAAAAATCAAGTGATAGAGGCTACTCATAGCAAATTAAATGTTAGGTTGCATCATGAAATCATTCGCTCGCTTTGATTGTAAGTTATTTAGACCATTGTATTTAACTTTTGTTCGTCCTCTTTTGGAATTTGCTGTGCCTGTATGGTCTCCATTTCTTAAGTCGGATTGTGAGAATCTTGAGAGGATTCAACGCAGAGCTACGTAATTTGTTTCTTCAATTAGAAACAAACCGTATGAAAGCAGATTGAAGGCTTTAAACATTCCAAATCTGGTGGAAAGAAGAAAAAGAGGTGATCTAATTCAATTATACAAGTTCATGCATGGAATAGAATTGGTTGAAAAAAGCAACAATTTTAATGTCACCAAAATCCAAGGAAGAGGTCACTGCTTCAAATATCACAAAGAAATTTCGAGGCTCCAACATAAAGATAACTTTTTTTCAACAGAACCGCTAACATATGGAACTCACTGCCAAATCAATTAGTTGAAGCCCCCAATGTTAACAGCTTTAAAGCAGGCATTGATTGCTGGATGAGCAGCAATCAATCACATCAGCTGTCATAGTGTGCCTTATCAGCACACTCGCTGGCTAGCCAGCTACAGTCAAAAATACTACTACTACTACTACTACTAAATAATTATGTTGTAGAGTTTATTTAAAAGAATAATAATAAAGAATATTTTAAATATTTATATTTTTAAAAGTAACATTTAAAATCCTTTTTTAATTCTTATTGGGCTAATTGGGTGAATTCGGTGAACATCCTGAAAAAGAGGTTAGTTCTCGGGCTAAATATTTACAAAATCAGGGGTAACTGGGTTAACCTAATTCACCTAATAAGGCTTCACCCAATTAACCGCAGGAGGTAAAGGGGTGACTAGAAAAAACTGGTCTAATTCGGTGAGCATTTTTGTAGTTTTTGAATAAAATGAATGCGAAATATGCAATAAAAAAATAGGTCACCCGGTTAGGCTCATTTACCATAATTGATTTAGGAAATACATAAGCTTTTTGAAATCAAAATCTTTAGGTAAAAATTACTTTAATCATACATGTTTCTCAAATTAATTGAAAATAAAAATTTTAAAATTTAATTTTAATTTTAGATGAATTGACCTCGGAACAGGAGATAAATCGTTTAAACCAATCTTGAATTTAACATAGAATTGAATATCAAAATAATAAGATGAAAACACTAATTAACACAACTTTTCCTTGGAGATAAATTGGATTAATTATGAATCTCATCTTATAAGAATCGTTTGCGATTATGTAAGAATTAAGCATGTTTAAGAAAGTTTTCGTTTTGAAAATTAGAAGATCTTGAAAAGAAATAGTTTAAGATACATTTAAAATCATGAAGCAAATCATAGACTTTATTACTTTAAGTCAAAAATACATTTCTCAAATGTAAAAACATGAAAATTCGTTTATTCAAAATTTTAGAAGGAAATGAGCAAGATCTTAAGTTTCAACTTATCATAATTTTAAAATTTGAATTTTTTCTTACTATCGTATTAATCTTATATTATAAGATCTTGTAAGATCCATTTAAAGTTAAATCTCCTGACTTTTGCCTTCAATTTCATACTCGAAAAAAAAATTTAACTAGCTTTTAAATATTATATTCAATAAACTTTCTATAAAAACAATAAATTAAAAAAATCTTAAGTCTAGAAATTCTGACAATTCAAAGATTTAAGTTTTAAAATAATCTATTCAACACATTTATTTTTCACAATTTTGCATAATTTTTGCTCTTAAAATTGTTAATTTAAATCTCTCCAACTACACATGCTATTTCAAATTAGCATTACCAAAAAAAACTTTATTTTACCAGAGAAGTGGCTAAAAAAATCGATTCTAGCCCACTCAAATGGCTAATCATGGGCTGCTAAAAAGGGGAGATAAAAAGCAAAATTAGAAAGCCGAGCTCCAAAATTTGTCCCTTCATCAAAAAAGCGATATGAAGAGACTGGTGCTGTATCTGACCTAAACCGTTCTGGTAGACCTTGGAAACAGACTTTAAGAGATTAGAATTACATTTCTAGAAAGAAAATTTAAAAAATTAAGAGGTAAGGATTAGATTTTCAAAAAAATAATAAGAGTCGCATTTGGCTGAACCGGAACAGATAAACTAAACAAAAAAAAGCGGTATTAACAGACACTAAATTGGAGTTAATTTCAGTTCGACTCCAATTTTGAAGCCTTAATTCGTTAGTAACTAATTCAAACAAGAAGGCATAAATAGATCAGTCAGTTGTCGACTGGTTCAAGGAGCAGAAAGCTGATGTTCTTCAATGAATCAAATCTATAAGAGTTTTGACCTGTTACAACACCAAAGGCTGCCGTTTTAAAAATTTCAAAGCTCTTTAACTTTTTAAGGCAAAAGTGTCCATTTTTTCTTTCTTTTAAATTTTTTGGTAATTTTTTATTTCGATTTTATGATTTTTGTTTTTTACAGATTTTTTTTACCGCAACAAGCGAAAGTCAAGTAAAATTACCAATTTTTATGTGAATTCTCGTGAAATCAACAAAGGAGAAAAAAGTTCAAATTTTTTCTTCAATTTTCGTATATTTTAGTTAATTTCAGTGAAAAATAGTAAAAAAAGTGAAAAGAAAAAAAGAATATTTTAAATTAAGTTTTTTTAATATCAAAATTATTTTGTTATTAAATAATAGTGATTTGACCTGTCTCCATTTTTCTCAATTACAATTTTAATTACCTAACAAATCAAAGTTTAGAATTTCATTATAAAATAGTTATAAAATGACAAGGCGTCGGTATTCGGCCTGTCCATTAAGTGGGGGAAGAAATAACTTTGTTTGTTGAACTCGTCATAAAATATAATGTAATCTATACTTTCTTAATCTATTTATTTTTAAAAAATTGAATAAAAATCAATTGAGAAATTTAAGACAATTTTTTTACTTTATTATATTTATTGTTCGTATATTCAAATTTGTTATAAAATTTTTTTGAAAATAATTTAAAATGTCTGATAAAAATTCAATTTGTGTTTGTAAAGGAATTAGAAAATGCGTTCTTTGTGCACCCGATTTAGTCACACAAGAAATGAACGGTGAAAAAGATTCTCTATTTATATCAAATAATTTATTTTTCTATTGCGCTAAATGTGACCAAACAGTCAAAGTCGATCAATCACTTGGAAAAATTTTGACCGACTATTTGGATCAAAAACTTTCCAAAATACCCTGCATGTGCCAGAACCGAGATCAAAAAAACATTTTCAAAATAAGTGGAATCATGTTACAGGAAAATTTTATTTCTTATGACGAAGAGCAATTTCTCTTGTCTGCAATTGATAAATCAAAGTGGGTCGAGTCTCAATCAGGTCGGTTTAAACAAGATTTTGGTCCAAAAGCAAATTTCAAGCATAAAAAACTAAAATGTTCCACTTTTACAGGACTGCCAGTTTATTCAAAATTTTTAATTCAAAGACTTCAAAATTCTTCAAATGAAAAAGTAAGAAATTTTATTCCAGTCGAGTTGTGTAACTTGAGATATAAATCTAGTCGAGGAGCTTGCATTGACCCACACTTTGACGACTTTTGGTTGTGGGGTGAACGCCTTATTACATTCAATCTATTAGAAAATACTTTTTTAACTCTTACCCCTGGTAAACAAGTCAATGAATCATTTAGTGACTATCAAGTACTGTTACCACTAAGTCGATTTTCAATGCTTGTCTTAACTGACGAAGCCAGGTTTAAATGGATGCACGGCATCAAAAAAAGTCACATAAAAATTTGTCGTCAAGCTATCACAATTAGGGAGCTTACTGATGAGTTCAAAAATGCAAATAGCCAAGGAGATTTTATGGAAAAATTGGCGTTAACTTTTAAAGGGATAAGTGTAGGAACAATTGAAGATTTTTTAAATGATAAAAATAAAACTGAAAATTGCTGGCACCGTTTATGCCTATGTGATCATAGTTTGGAAAAAGTTGATTCATACTTAGAAAAATTTTCCAATCTTTTAAACTATGAGCCAAATAATAAAGATTTTTATTACAATTTTGGAAAAAACCTCGCTAAATGGAGCAATGAATGCACACAGGTAATCACTTTGTCTTTTTATAACCAATTTACCAAAATTCTGAAAAATTACCTTTTAAAATTAAAAATTAACACAGTCAGAACGTTCATGATATTTATAATTCATAATTTACACGTATTTTAATTTTTTTTTCGTAAGTTATCATGATCTTTCAAAAATTTAGATATTTTTAAGCTTTGAATAAAATTAAACTTTATTTTTTACTTCTTTAACAGCGATTCAAAAATTGGTCAAAAATATTTGATTACAGCTTAAAATTTTTTATTTTTTTTTGGATGATTTCTACGTTGGAATATCTTATATCTTTATCGGAAAAAAGAACTGCTGGGAGAGATCTTAATCAATTTGGTTGGAACTTGTTTAAAAGTTACAAGTCAAGAACATGGTATGACCATCACATATTAGAAGAATTTACTTTTCTGTCAGATATAAATTTTATGTAAAATTTGAAAAAAAAAACTTAAAAAAAAAACGTCAATTGAATTGTATAAGACTTTTTCTGGCTTTTTTCTTGACTTTAGCACAAGTCTGAAAATTCCTGAATACAAATAGAATTAAGCATTGTTTTTTTTTTGAAATTTTTTCTTAATTTTTTGAGTTAGATACTGCCAAATGGTTAATCAAAACCAGACTTGTTTATAAGTCACAGTTTTAAGTTGCCTTTACCCTTGCTTCTCCCCATGTCATTCCCATTTCGATGAGCTCTTTCGTGATTGTTGACCTCCATGTTACTGTCTATTCTCTTTAATAATTTTAGACTGATTCAAAAGTTTTAAACTTAATAAAGCTTAATTAATTAACTTTATTTTAGACAACTCTGATCAAAATAAAGTTAACTTTTTTGAAATTTTAAAATTAATTTAGAATGTATTTTTTCAAATTTGTAAACTTTTATGTGAACAAAAAAACTAGACGAACCAATTATTCACTAATAGAATTGATTCAATATAGATAAAATATTGATCACCTATTATAAAAAAAAAAATCAGACAAAATATTAAATATGGGTTATAACCAGAGCTTGGAAGAATTTCCCCTAGGCTATGATGGTCAAGGTATGAGCTTCTAACTGTTGCAACATTCGAATTTAAGATCGAGATTCTAAAAATTAGATAACGTAGAATTTTTTTAATTTTCAGAGCCTTAAAATTTAACTTAAAAATTGATAGAGCTGAGAGAATTTAAAGTTTTTCAAAGTTTTATTTAAACAATAATCCTTTCGGTTTAAAAAATTATTTGAATTAGTCTTTTTATTATTATAATATAGATTCAATTCTTTCAACACAAAGAATCGGACCCATTATTAAGCTCAAGAACATTTACAGATTTTTTAATTAGACTTCAGTAATTCTTTTTAAAATTGAGTTTATTTTAAGTACTTTTAACCTTGCCTGAAAGCATATTTGTCTTTCTATTTCGTTAAAGAGTAAAATTTTCCTGATAACACACTTACAGGGTTTTTTTTGGCTAGTAACCAAAGTTTTAATTACTTTTACTAGTTCATGAAGATATTGAAACAAAATATAATAATTTAAAAATTAAAATGATAATAACCAAATCTAATCGAATATCAGAGTGTGTTATATTTAACGAAAAATATTATACCAATAATAACAAAATTATTCCTGCATTGAGCATAAAAAAAATAATAATGCTAAATAATTTATAAATATTTTTTTTAATTTTGAATCATCTTGTTATGTTGCTTGTCGATACCTTTTCAAAAACAATATCTAAAAGAAGATTACCAGATTAAGAATCATGATTTTCAAAACAATTTTCCATTTCCAATATTTAAAAATTTCAATAAGATTTAATTAATTTTATTCTAATATTTTTTGAAATTTATATTAAAATTTAGATCCTTTTCTAAGATTTGAATTTAAAATTAAATTCGATTAATCAGTAAAATTAATTTTCCAATTCATTTTTTATTCATATTAATTTAATGTCATTTATTCAAAATTATTATTTAATTTTATTTTTTATAGGTACTTCAAGAACTAATCAATGATGAGATTCAAAAAAGCTTTGGAATCAGATCGGTCCAAAATTTTTGTTTAATATCAAGAGATTTCTATGAATATTGTAATTTATTAAGAGACTATTTCTCAAATAAATGTGTGGTAATTTATCTATTTAATTTTTATAAAATTATTATTTTAATAGTAATCAATTATTTTATTTAAAGGATCCAAGTTTAAAATCGAAAATTATTTCAAGTGTTTATCAAGTTCATGATTTAATTAAAGCTCTAAAGTTATCCGAATCATTTGAATTAACTAATGACTGGTTTGATGCAAACAAAGAAACTGACGAGTTTGACAACACTCTTAGTCTGAATAAAAGAAAAATATATATTTCATTGAAATTTGATAATTTAGCTTTGTATTTAAGCAGGCTAATATTAAAACAATCGTTTGAAATGGAAAAAATAAAACCAAATTTAGAAAAATTGGTTTCTGGATACTCGTCAAATTTTTTTCTTGAACCAGAACATTTAAATTTTATTAACTCATTAACTTTTTTAAATCTCGCTTTTAATTTACCTAATGAAAATTTTTCAGTCCAGATTGAAAAATTTTATCTAAATAATTTCTAATAAAATTGTTTAAAAAACACATTTTTTCTTTGTTTTTGTTTTCATTCTTAAGCTTTAATTATTATAAAATATTCAAAAAATTATTACAAAACCAACATTATATAAAGATACTAAATCAGGATTCGAACAATCAATTTTTAATCTGTAATTTTTTTTCTAAGAATAATCGCAATCAGGCATCTATGTTTTGTAAATTGGGATTGAATTCATAATAGAATAGCTTTGTATAAAGTTCTTGGGGCAAAATTTTTGCAGAAGTTAATTCTAAGTTTCATGAGTAGTAAATTCTTTTTCAAAAATTTAATAAATTTTAATGATTCTCAAACCTTAAAATGATAAACATTAAAATGGAACCAGAAGTTTTGTGATTCGAATTACAGCCGAAAAGTGTAAATATAACTTTAATCAAGCAGGTGTGCAGCGAAATGGAATCAAAGTTAAACCAAAAATAAAAGCTAAAAATCAGATTTCTAGTTTAAAACCAAGTTTAAAACACATATTTGCATTTAGCTCTCAGATTTTTTTAGGAATTTTTGCATTAAAAAATAATATTCGTTTTCGTTAAGAAAACTTGGGTGAAATTATGATGCTTCGCTAATGAATTCTAAAGCTATTTCTAAAAAAAAAACTTTTATTAAAATAAAAATAAAATTTTTCTAATCGCTTAAGTTTTATTCAAATATGTGTAGACAATTCGAGTAGCTTTAAATCGATGTTTTGAGAATATTTCTAGGTTATTTTTTATTTTATTAATAATTTTTTTGTTTGTTTATTTGAACAATTTTTTTAAATTCTAAAAATATTTAAAAAATAGATGAAAAATCAAATCTTCAAAAACACAGGTTTAATGAAATTCCCAAGCGCTTAAAAATAGCTGATTGTGTTAAATCCTATTTTGAGTCGTGCCTTGCAAGAGAGGTTGATTTTAAATCATGTCAAAAAGCAAAGCTTAAGTATTAGACATGATTTATCTATGAAATTAGTCTTAATAAAAGCATGCAAAATTTATAAATTAAAATTAAATTTAAACTTTAAATTTCAATTTATCTAAATCCACATTTGTATATATATTTTTTTTAATCCGGAAATAACACGACTAAGCTAGAAGATAGGAAAAATTAATAAAGTTTGATAATCAGAATTAAACGTCGTTTGAGACAGATTTAGGTTAAGTCCAAAACAAAATTAGTCTATGAATATTTTAGCTTATTTTTAGATTTTTTTTTAAAAATGAGACTTGATGTCTTTTTGTCTTAATAATTAGTTATTAATAATTTTGTTTTTTTTCCTTTCTTAGTTATTCAAAATAAGTGTCATATTTTGTCAGCTTGATATATCGAATTTCGGTTCAATTTATGGATTATATTGAGAAAATAAAGTTTGCTAATAAACAATTCTTTAACAAATAATCTTACATTTATTTTGTTTATTTGCTTTATTTGAATACATTCTGGAAATTTTTTGAGGATTAATCATAGATTTTTTTTCTAAATCTCAACTTTGTATTTTTTGATCTATTCAATCTAAGGTTGCTAAAGTATTGAGCAATGTTTTCACTTAAAATATTTTCCAGTCAAACTCTCTAAATGAGCAAATAGAAAATAAATTTAAAAAAATCAATTAAATTTACATTCAATTAAAAGTAAATTTTCTGACAGATATTTTCCAGCTTAGAGCAAACAATTGATGGAATTAAAACTTTTTGTTTTTAAATTAAATGAATGGCACAAGCTAAAATTTATTTGATCAATTGGTTAATCAAATATAAACAAAATTAGACTACAAACGAGCAAACATCATTTAGTTTTACGTAAAACGGAACAATTTTTGGAATACATTCCAGCAAGTTTCTCAAGACTCGATTAATCTTCATTAATTCAGGAAGATTAATTTAGACTTTAGGAAAAAATTTTATTTGCCTTAGTTAAACACTTGACTCGTATGTTGTCAAGAGTAATTCTTGAGCTTGACAAAAATAGGTAATATGCAGTCAATTTAAGCTCTTCTCCCAAATCGAGCGCACACAGCTCTCTCTCTAAAGTCAAAAATAAACAATTAAATATTAAAAAGTCAATTTTGTCAAAATTTAATTGCTTTTTTCGCTCAATGCATAAGAAAACTCATTTCTTTAATTGAAATTTGAAACTAAAAATTAGTCAAAGGACATTCTTGAAGACTTTTATAAACAAAGATAAATCTCGATACAATTCTAATTAGAAAATAGGACTTTTGTTTTGGAATAAAAAAAAATTTAATATTGTGTTCCACTGTCAAAAAAGTTAAATTTGCATGCTCAGCTTTAATGAACAAACAAAAATCTGAACAACATGCTTTATCAACGGCACCATCAGCAACTCGACTTGTTATTATTAAGTTTTATCATTTTGAAATCTTTAATTAACTTTAAGAAAGAAAATAACTTGAAACTAAAAAATACAAACTAATAAATTTTTTTCTTATCGCAGTTTGATTTATATCAAGTCACTTTGTGGCTGGTTATTTGTTTTCGGTCCAAACGTTCAGCAATTGAGCTTTTTTTGCTCGGCTTATTTATTTTTAAAAACTTTATCTTAAAAATAGGCAACTAAAATCTAATCTGTAAACGACTAAGTTGTTCGAGTTTAATTAGAGCTTGAAATTATTAACATGGATACAAATCTAGTCGCCTAATCAGTTACGGTGTTTTAAAAACAATTTTCCAATTCAAGTTTTTAATCATTTTGAGCTTTTAATTCCAAGACAAGATTATTATCTTGCGAGCAACCAGATTTTAGAATTATGCACTTTTTTTTAATATTTTTAAATATTGATTTTGGTAGTTTATTTGAACAATAAATTTAATTCAAAATAATGCAAAATTGTTTTTTTTTTCAAATGGATCCCGAAGTTTCCGGTATAATTAAATTTATTTGGGGATAGTTTACTTTGTTAAATAATTAGAAACTTTTTTTTAATTTTATTTCCAAAATAAATTCAATTCCGGTTGAAAATTTGTTTTATTTTATTTTTTATTGAATTATTTTATTTTTTAAAACGGTGTTTTTTTTGGTTATTTCTCAAGCTGGTCTAGAAGTTTTAAATATTTTTGTACTCTTGAAAAAGAACAAAGGTGCCATTTATTAAATTTAGATCTTTAGCACTGCAAATTTTAGTTTTAAATTTTTTTTTTGAATTTTTTTTAAATTACTAAGTGGTACAAATATTATTAATTTAGAGGTATGGTATATTTTTTTTTAATAATTGGGATCTATGTTTTTTACTTCGAACTTTGTGCAAATATTAAACTAAAGAATTTTTGGAATATTATTTAAAAAAAAAGTTTTAATAAAAACACAAAAATATTTGTATTTTATCTTTTTAGATCATAAGTCAAGAAGAGCGATATGCATTAATTTAAAATTCAAAAATGAACATTAAAATAATCTGAATAATTCTCATTTTTATTTTATGTTTTCTATTTGTATTTATAGGGCTAATTTTAGCTAAATAGAAAAAAATAATTGGGATTTGACAAATTTAAATTTATTTCTTTATTTTTTATTCGATATGAGAGCCAGAAAAAATAATGAACTTGACAGTAATCTTCTACTTATAAAAAAAATCTAAAAAACGCATATTGTTGGTATATGGCAGAAATTAATGGCAATTGAAGTTTGAGATCAGTGAAAAAGCAAAATTGAAAATGTGCTGAGTTATATTTTTCTGATGCTTCACCATTAAATTAAATAAGAACACCATGAGGTTAAACACTCGAAGAACTAACTTTTATCTTCATTTTAAAACTTTAATCATTTGCTCTTAAAACTGGTGAGCTTATTATTCCATGCTTTTTTAAGCTTTTTTTTCAACTAAATTAAATTGAAATTAAAGGCTAAAAAGTCCGTCTAGTGAGAGTTTACTAGCGAACATAAATAATATTTTAGAAGCTTCAGCCTTCTGCAAAATGATTATCATTATCATTTTTATGATTTGCACATAAAGCATTGCTACTTTAATGCTAGAAACAGTTTTACTTTAGCATCTTCGAAATTTGTATTTTTTTTGTTAATACAAAAAACTGGTTGAGAGAAAAAAAATAAAAATATTTGAGACCCGCTTTTTTAGTGTTTAAAACTAAGCACACTTTAGATCAGCTCATGGAATTGGTAGGTGATGGAACAAACACTCTGATCATCTACACCGCAATTATTACCCAGCCGGTCCCCCTATTTTTGTGATGAAAGAGGTTTAAACATTCGCCCCGTGTTCCAGAGGTATTTTGAAGATTTTTTCACCCTCAGCGGGTTTTGAACCCTCGAAAAGTTTATCATATAGTGGTTAAAAAAATATACTTCCTTTAATCTCATAGTTTTTTTTTTAATCAAATAACATAATTTGGATAATTTAATTATGAAAAAAATCAAATTTTTGACTATTTATTTAAAACAATATAGAAAAATGAGTTCCAAAACCTGGGTCCTGGCGTTTGTAGACTCCAAAATGTGCGCGATTTTTTATTTTAATAATTTAAGTTCTCATTAGATCAATTTGTTTTTGTTTATTGAGTAATCAAAACAGATTAGCAGATATGATAATTGAAATGTAAGGAGATTAGTGAGAAGAATATTCTCAAAAAGAAAATTTTATTTCCAAAAAAATTTGGGCGAGACCTTAGGCTGCACAGAGCTGATTACTACAACTTTACAATATTCATGTAATCAAACAAGAAAAAAGAAGAAGAAGTTAACAGAAGTTCTCCAGTCATCGGAGAACTGTTGCAGTCTGCAATTTTTTTTCATAGATCGATATTTTTCTGATAAATTCTCAATAAAAAAAATCAAAAAATTTTCAGTTTCAAGCGTCATCAATGACAATGTTTTGACCGCTACCCTCCTGGGTTTCTTTCTGAGTTTTTGATTTCTTTGTAACTAGTGATGCACGGTTCCTTATTTTCCTACAACTTTTGCTCACTTTTCTGGCAAGTACAAACCGAAAAATGATCAAAAAAATTTTGGACATTTTTTTTCTCATCACTGGAATTTAAAAAAAAAAATAATTTATATAATATAATAAAAATAATAAATAATTAGCTACAATGTGCTAGGCACATGAAATGAGGGTTTAATCTCAATCAAATCAATTTTGTCAATTTTGTTTTTGAAAACGTTAATAGAATTTGAATTTGTAATACCTTTATCTAGTTTGTTCCATACAAAAAGTTTGCTTAAGAAATTGTATCTTTGTTCACAATTCTTCACCAGTTGGTTCTCCATAACAAACTCATGAAGTCTAGGGAAAGGACGGAGTATGTTTTCGCGCTTGTTCTTGAACACTAAGGGAACATGCCAGTTAATTTTGTCCTGTCCATTGATTCTTTTATTTATTTATTTATTGAATTGAATTAACCTCCTTTAAGGAGAAGTAAAAGAAAATAAAGATAAAATTTTTTTTTTTTTTGTGTTTTTGTGTTTTTTTAAAAAATGAAAAATTATTATCTAAAAATAAAATTACAAAAATAAAAAAGGAACATTAGTTCGAAAATAGAAAAAGGGATGAAAGTTAGAAAGCAAGATAATTCGGACCAAGATTCTTTTAAACATTTCAATCAATCATATGTAATAATTATTTTTTTTCCGTGAAACAGGTAGAAATGAGTCCAAAATAAAAAATATTTGATCCAATTGATTTGGGTTGTGTGTGGATATTTTGTTGGCCAAAAAAATTGAGGCCGGTCTGCAAAATTAACAAAGAATGTAACAAAGAAAAGACGCTGGGTAAATGTCGAGAAGAAGTGAAGTAAAAGTGATCAGACGATAGCGCTTGGGTTAATTTGCGCTCTAATTAGGCTCGTCAAGAAAGATAATTGAGCTGAGTCAAAGTGAAATTCTTTGCGAATCTTATTACAAACAAAAAATAGGGGGAAAAAAACTGACTACTGCCACAATTAATAATGTGATATTTAAGCTTGTTTTGTAGTGATGCGATAGTGGGCATCGTTGCCGAGAGGAGGCTACCACATGCTCGGACCTCTTGCGATCACAAAAATGCTTATTCTATTAGAAAAAAAACACTGTTTTTGTATCAGCATGGCCCTCTAAATAAAAAAAAAAAAGAGAGAGAGATAGAGAGAAGAAAAGGTAACCAAACGTCTGAAAGAAAAGACGCGCTTGTTTAGCAATTAGTCAAGGCCTGAAATTCGATGCCTTTTTCGAGCCTAGAAAACCACTTCACTCTCTCTAATAATCTTACATCAGGTTAATTTAAACAACACTAGAACGCATATACCTTTAAACAACAACAATAATTGCTAGAAGAAACCGCATGATTTGAAAACAACTAACACTTCTAAATCATTTATTGATTTATCTTTATTTTTTTTACCCATCACTTGGATGCAAATTGAACGCACATGTACGCAGCTCGACTAATAGATCTATCTAAATGCTTCATTTGAATTCATTTATTTAAGAGCGCGGCCACAACAGCTTATCATAAATTTGTACGAGAAACAAGAAAGAAAATAGCAAAAAAAAAAGAATTTAAATTAAAGGTGTTTTGTTTAAGTTATTTGCCGGCGCAATAAAAATCTAGCAGATAAGATAAACTCGCGGCTGCACATCAAACAACGAGAGAAAGTTATTTATTGAGAGTGCAATAATGGTGTATGATCAAATATTTGCTAAATGTTAGGCAATATTAGATAAGTCTATTTTATTGTATCTTAAAATTTTTCTTGGCCCTCTCTCGTTTCTTCTCACTGCTAATCTCAGCGCAAACAGAGATCGATGAGGCTCTTTGGTCGTACGACAACTAGCCGCTCCATCCACCTCTTCACAATCCGCCCACTCTGTCATCCTCATTTGTTTACAGCCACCATCAACCACCACTACAGCTACAACTCTACAAACAAACAACTTGGCATAAACAGACTTGCAATTTCGAGTATTTATGTAGGCAGAAGATAAGATAAGTGCTGAATTTATTATCATAATCGACTCTCAGAGTGATTAGTCCCTTGGGCTAGGTGATGTGATCGATTATTGAGTGTGCGAGTGAGTGAGTGTGTGTGTAGGCTAAATTTTTCTCATTGGCTTGATTCGCGCCGAGCTAGATAGTCGGTGGTGTGACACCATCTGAGCCAATGAGCAAAAATGTTGATCATTCTCTCTCTCTACTAATCTCAATCTACCAATTAAATGAGATGCTAAATTAATTAGTTGATTGAAATGGTGTTGTGTTGAGCCAATCGCGATGCACACTCCATTCTAGCTTCGAAAACGGGCCCGTTCTTTTTTCTTTTTCTATTTTATATAAATTAACAAAAAAAAATTTTTTTTTTCTTAGTGATTTTCACCATTCAACAAAAACAACAAAAATTTAAATTAAATGCTCGAGTTGAAAAAATTAATTTGAAAAAAAAAAGAGAGAGAGAGATAAAACGCAAAGGTGTTCAAATTTTTTGCTCTTTTTTTTTTTTTTTTTCTATTTTTTGTTTCAATTTTTTCTCAATTTTATTTCCAAGTTGAAATAATATCAAATTTCAACAATCAACACTAGCTTTAAAGTTATTTCTCGAAAAGACAAATAATTGAATTTTTTTCTCTCTTTCTCTCTCATTTTTTACTAAAGGTCTATTTTGAAAATAGCAAAAAAAGAAAGTAAAACTTTTATCTATTTGTTTAGAGATAATGTACGAGCCAGTATCGAATAAGACACAAAATTTGCTAATAATGACATCTAGCTCGCAGAACTCGACCGGGCCGAATTCGTCGAGCTCGAGCGCGTCCTCCGCCAGCGAGCTGGTGAATTTGGCGAGCGGGGACCCGAAGGCGCCCTCGTTCGGCTTCACACAAGAGCAAGTGGCGTGTGTGTGCGAAGTGCTGCAGCAGTCCAACTCAATAGACCGGCTGGCGAGATTTTTGTGGTCGCTGCCGCCGTGCGAGCACTTGCACAAGAACGAGTCGGTGCTCAAGGCCAAAGCAGTGGTGGCCTTTCACCAGCGCCGATTCCGCGACTTGTACAAAATTCTCGAGAACAACCACTTCATGGCGCACAACCACTCCAAGCTCCAGCAATTGTGGCTGGCCGCGCACTACCTGGAGGCCGAGAACATAAAGGGCAGGCCGCTGGGCGCCGTCGGCAAGTACCGCGTCAGACGCAAGTTCCCCTTGCCCAGGACCATTTGGGACGGCGAAGAGACCAGCTACTGCTTCAAAGAGAAGTCGCGCACGGTCCTGCGCGAATGGTACATCCACAACCCGTATCCGTCGCCGCGCGAGAAGCGCGAGCTCGCCGAGGCCACCGGTCTCACCACCACACAAGTCAGCAACTGGTTCAAGAACCGGCGGCAGCGGGACCGCGCCGCCGAGGCCAAAGACAGGTGCGTTCCGTTTGTCCTAACACTCTTTTTTATCTTTAGCCTGGCACCGAAACAAATTTCACTCAAAGTCACCATGCTCATGCTAAAATATGTCATTTCACATTTCTGCAAGCTTCTGCCTAATACTTTGAAAACAGTTTTTTTTTTAAATTTTTTGAATAACTCCTTTCGCCATTGATATAAACATTTCTTTAACCGAGTTAGAGTTTAAATAATTTCAAAAAGAACACAGGACAAATACATTTTAAGAAAAGGCACAAGCTTTGAACTGTCCACTGCCGCAAAATGTTTGAGACAAGTGACAAGGAAAAAACAACTCAAATAAATACCAGCAGCAGTTTCTTCCATTTAATTAGATCAATTCAATTTTTGATGCTTGTCTTTAACTTCTTTTTTTTTCCTTAATTTTTTCAAATTTTTTGCATCGGTCAAAAACGACCCTGAAAAGTGAAAAGTAAAAAGAAGACTAATGGGTCAAGCGTGATTTTTTTCCTAAACTAAAATCTAAATTGTGTTTTGTTTATAAGAGGAGAAGGGGGAAAAAAGTTTTGTTTTTTTTGTTGCTTTTTGCATTGTTTTATTTACATGAATTTTATACGGGTTCGTTTAATTAAGGGACCCGATGCTGGATAACAGTCAGAACGATTCGTTCGACAGCTTGGCCGACAGCAGTAGTGACGTGAAGGCGGACTTCGGCAGCAGCGGGGAGATGGCGCCGAGGAACATGGCCAGCTCGACCAGCCCCTCGAACGACACGGCCGCCTTTGGCATGCACCAACAGCACCAGTCGAACACGTCCTCGTCATCCTCTTCCTCGTCAAACAACTACCAATTTTTGAACATCAACGACAGCTATGCTTACACTGCTCAGTATCAGGCGCCGTTTTATCCGAACAGCTCGCCACTTCAGCACAACCAGTTCGGCAGCTACTACACAGCCAACTATGGCCAGCATCACTATGCAAATTTGAATGGCGGCAGTGGCGCCGATTTGTTTCCTCATCAAAATCAGTACTTTAGCTCTGTGGACGAGCAGGACTACAGGCTGCAAATGGCTCAAGCGAACGTCAATTTTAGTCAGGCGAACAAAAAGTCCAACGAGTCCATGTCGAACTCGGGCTCACCGTCGCCAGCTCAGTCCATATCCAACTCGTCGTCCACGTCCTCTTCGCCACTCAATTTGAACGCATCGAACGGCTCGCTGAATCATCAGAATTTGGCTGCGCCCACGGCGCCGTTTCATTCCCTCTGAATGCCGCTCCCTGGTCAAGCGAGTGCAGTGTGACTTGGACTTGCCATGTGAAACTTAATTTATAAAAAAAAATAAGTTTTTGTTTATCCGTCGTTTTGTGATTTTTATTCTTTTCTATTTTTTTTCTTTTTTTTTTTTTTGTAAATTTTATTTAGAATATGGTCTATTATTAGTAAAATTAATTAATTGATAACTTTTAACTGTGTTTATTTTAATTATCACTAGTTTTTCAGATTTGTTTTTAATTTCATTTTTTTTCTTCTTCTTCTCTTTTTCGTTCTCAATTCATTCATTTTCTTGTCTGATTGATGTTGTTGTTGTTGTTGTTGATGTACAAAAATTAATTCAAATCTACTTTTTGCTCCTAGTTTCAAAATTTATTTTTTAAACAAAATTTAATAAATTTTTTTAAAAATACTTCATTTTTTTTTGCTCTAAAAAGTGCCCAGTGATTGTCAAAATCAAAATTAACAACCAAAACAAAAATATTAATTTTATTTTTGCACTTTGCTAAAATAAATAATAATTTTGGATTTACCAAAAAGTTGCCATAAATGCAGTGTCTTAATATCAAATATCTTCCAGAGCTCGGTCACATTTTCTAGTTAGACTTATTGATATAAATTTTAGACCCTGAATAGGTAACTTGGAAATATGCTTTATCAAAGTATTGCTTTACGGAAGGGTATTTTGGTAACTAAATTGATCAAAAAGACTTTTTAAATTTATGTAATTAATTAGAATTGAAGGTGATCGCAACCAAAGCATTCCGGTGCTAAACTTTTAAAAACATTTCATTAACTAATTCCTTAACGAACAGGTTTGTCAATGAGTGGAATGTCCTGCCTGCTGCGGTCACAGACTCTGACTCTGTCAATCAATTCAAGAAACACACAATAAATAATGTCTAAAAACTTGATACCATAGGCGCCCTCGAAAGCTGACTTTTTGGGGCTTTTATTGTTATTATTAAATTTTCTAAAGATTTATTTTTTTTTTTATTTTTTATCAATGAAATAATGATCCCGATGTAAATCCAAAAGTAAGATTTTACTTTAAAGAATTAAAAAAAATTATTAAGATAAGACTATTCAACAAAAATTGATTATTAATTAATTAAATAAATAAAAGAAGTGTTAATCGTCCTTTCATGATCTGACGATTAATCTAAAAATTTAAAAATTTAAAACTAATTTAAAACCTAGGAACATATTGAATTATTTTACACCAATTTTACCAGCTCTTTATTTACTTTTCTACTTTTTTTTGGCAACAACAAATGTATGCTGTGATTTGTAAAATTATGCAAACCTGATCTTTAACGCAAAGTCTAATTCAGATTAAATTGTTTAATAAAGAGTTTATTTAGTTGATTTTTATGCAAATTTTTTGTCTACAAAATTGATAATTAGTTCAATATATAGACTGATAATTTCTGGCAAAAATTTTTCTATTTGATCTTTTGAAGTTAATTTAGTTTCTTTTTTTTGTAATAAAGATTTAAAACAGATGAAGATTTTTTTTATGGATTTCAAAAATATAAATTTTCAAGTTATTTTCAAAACAGCAATTCCACCCAAAGTAAACAAGAATAACTGACTTTTGTAAATGATCAATAATCAACAGCCGCACTTGGATTAAAAGTATAGGATTTCAATTGAACAGCTTGTCAACTTGGCAACATTAGTTGTTCAAGAGGAATTTTGTTTTGTTCGAGAGAGTGTTTTTCTAATCCGGATTGCCAGCCGCGCGTTTCTTGGCACGACCACCACGTAACATTATACAAAAACAAAGGTATTAGGTGCTGGCGTATTGATTTCATGAAAATTAAGATCTTAAGTGGACTAGAGAGATATGATAGTTGTGATTAATGCAAATTGCTTCTTGGTAGCTGAAACAAAAGCCGCGATCAGGCAAAATAGAAAAAATACTCTAGATTATAAACAAATATCGAGTTAGTGGTATTAAGTCATACTGTACAAATTGATTTGGCGAAATCGATACCTGACTGCCATGACTTGCTAATTAAAGACGGCAATTTAAAATCAACCTTAATATATGGCAAGCAATGGATTTATGACTTGATATCAAATATCAAAATAAATTTCGCTAAAATGAGAGAACTCACATTCGTTTTATTTCTATTTGAAAACAAAAAAAATCATTATCTTCATAAAGGTATTTTAAAATAATTTGAAATTTAATATTCAAAAAAATCAAATCACGTATTTGAATTTTTTCTCGGATGCTTTCTCAATTACAATCTTCAAACACACATACCGAGCTATTCCAAGTCCTATTTGCTCTAGAATTAACACGGCGCAAATTCACGTGTTATCCACTTTTTCTTTGGCTCTAACAAGACCCTATTTTCCACTCTACGTGATCTAAATCCACTTTTAATTGAGCCGTTTGGATCAATTGTCTCATTGCGCCTTTAGATGGCTTAATAACATGTTTGAATGCTCGGTCGGCATTTAAACTAATTCTTATCTAAAAATCTCACCTTGTTAGACCAAGCATACAAATCAAGATAAGAAGAGTTGATCGGCGATCGGGAATTGTCAGCCAAAAACCTAGAGAAACAACTCTAATTTTTAGTGTAAATAGTGCTGGTCAAATATTTAAGTCGGACAGACAAAGTCGGCTTGTTGCTGAAATTCCATTGAGACTGGAATTTGGAGATTTTAAAATAAGTGAAAAATAAATATAAAGTTAAGTGCTCATCTTTTATTAACTTATTGAGCATGGTTAGCAACAAAAAAAAAAAGATCAATCAGATGAAAGCCCCAAATTCCATTGTATGTGTTTAAAGGCCTTGTTTGACTTTAAATTGACCGAGTTTGCTGCGAGAATCCGTGGGAATTTTGATAAAATACGGCAAATAAGACAAAATAAGTTAAGTCTTTATTAGAAAAGCAAATATGGTTTAGAGCTTATTTGTGTGTGTGTGAGCTTTTGAGTTTACCTTATAACAAATTGGAAATGAAATTCCGAATCGATGTTCTAGTGTGATTGACTCTGTTCGAGAGCAAACAAAGAAACCGGATAGTTTGGCAACAATTGGTAAAAAAAATGCTCTAAATAGCTCGAGACCGATGTTTAGTAAATATTTTTTTTTTGACATGAGTTGACTATTTTTATCAAGTGGAATAAACAGTACTTCAATTGGTATTCAGAAAATTTTGGTCGTTGAATAGATTAAAGTATTAAATTTCGTGAAAATGATCGCTCTTAAAAATTCTGGAGTATTCAAATCTTTGGCAGCTTTGGAAGCAGCAAAGCAAATTGCAACTTATCAAATTGTTTGCTCAGTTATAGCATAATTTGCATTCAATGATGTCATCTATTTGTTTTTCTTCATTGAAATAATTATAAAAATTATTCAATAAAATAAGAAAAAACAAAAATGGCTTAAATGGCAAAAAAATATTTTTTGATAATTAAATAAAAAAAATGAAATATTTCAGTTAAATGAATTTTTTTATTAAAGTTGCTAAAAAAACAATAATTTTAAAATTTTAATTTAATTTAAATTCTAATTTGATTTTCGTTATTTGTACCATTTCCTTAATGATATTGCAGCCTCATAAACCGAAAAACGGCCTTGGTGCATGCAACGAACACCATATCGTCCATATTGAAACATTCTTAACTTATATCCTATTAAAATCAGGCTTTTTAAGTTAAAGTTGTGGATTTTTTCAAAAATTTAAATTAAATAAATATTTTTCTAACTTATATTTTTTACTAAATTTATAGCACTAGATCAAATGTAAAATTCAAAAATAATTTTCATTTTTCATAAAATTTCCAATCATTTCTATTATTTTTTTTGTCCAAATAATTAAAATAAAGATTTTAATTTTAAATTAATAATAATAATAATGATAATAAAGCTATTTGCTAGTGAAAACCAAACAAAGCAGGTTTTCAAGACCCCAATTATTTTATAATAGTTATCATTATTATTAAAGTCATATTGGTAATTTATATAGAAAGTACCCTAATATAAAAACTCACTCGTAATTCAAGAGACCATGGTCTGACTATTGAAAAGAAAAGGTTTCGTGAGTATTGGTAGACCATGAAAATAATTATTGTGGATTTTCTTCTTCATTTTCAAAAATATCACGGTCATCAATGAAAATTTCATTAAGATATCCAAATCTTCGAGGTATTCATTTAAAACTAAGTCTTCATGAATCATTTTATTCAATATCAGAAGCAACTTTGAAGTAATTGTAATTCCACATTAGTCAAAACTGTCTCTGATAAGATCTTCATCAAAATTCCTCCAAATTTCGGATATCCAATTTATCAAATTCACCAGAGGATCACCAGAGGATCTTAGATTGCCAGCAGCAGTTTCTGAATGCTCTCCATTAATAAACCAGTCATTCCAATATTGTTTTATTTTCGATTTTAGTGATTTAAACTAGCAGACATTCACTCTCTCAGCATCTTATATGTAATGCTAAAGGCTTTTGCTGTTTTTCTTATACTTTTAAGTTGATCAAATTTTTTAATTACATTAAGCTTAAAAGATAAACGATATGACTTTTTTACCATTTTTTGAAAGAATGAAAATAATTGCAAAAAAAAACTAATTCAAATTAAAAATGGTTGTATAATCTTTTAAAAAAAATAAGAAATAGATATTTTTTTTTCTTCAGACCAATTTAAATCTGGACTTTAAATCTTTTTAGTTTATGGAACACTGATTACTAATCCTCTTGAAACCAAACATTTTCAATAGTAAGACCTGGTCTCTTGAGTCAATCCAAATTTATCGATACATGGTCTCTTAAATCAGGCACTACGGTACAATGAAAATATTCGATTTCATTTATTTATTCATTTAACGCCAATTCTGACGATTTTATTTAATTTAAAATTAAATATTAAAATTTATTAACAAAAGAAAATTAAATAAAAATTTTAAGAAGCAAACACTGTAATTAAAAATCAGATTTTTTTTCTTTTGATTATTTTGTGTGTCCAATTATTATTTAAAAAACCTATGTGGACATAAAATCTTTGTCGTAAAATCTTAAACTTTGTTTTAGATTTGAAGATCACCATCAACAGTGTCTTGGTCATTTAAGTTTTTACTAACAATAGCCAAAACTGAAGAACTTTTATATTAATGATTAACTGATAAATAAATTTATTCTAATACCAATCAAAAATTAAATATTTTGTGCCATTTTTCACCCCAAATTTTTTTAAAATATTGAAAGACATTTATGTCCGATTGAATATGTGCTGTATGAAAGAATTTAATGCATAATTTATTTTAAAGTAAAAAAAATCTTTCTCTGTCAAGATTTAATTTTTTAATTTAATATTTGTTTCAAATTTTATTGTTAATTATTAAAAATAAATATTTAATTAAAAAAAAATTGCAAAGTTCTTTATTTGCTAACAAAATAGCAAAAAATTATTTTTGGAGCAGTTGCAACAAAAATTACTTATAAACATATTTGAATTCATTAGCTCATCACAACAACTAGCTCTACAAAATTAGAAACTTTAATCATACTAAATAAATAGTATTAAAAATATGCAAATAGTACCACAATTTAAGATTAGAAATCTGCTAAATTGATTATCATAACTTAATTAAAAGAATTAATGGCAAAAGTCTTCAAGTCTCTCAAAATATTTCAGTAATCAATAAAAAAATTTATTCTGTTCCAAATTTTAGATTTCAAGCTTTAAAAATTAAATTTTAAATGAAAGCTACAAAATTTTTGAATATTTTAGTGTAATTTTTTGAAAAAAAAATGGAAAAATTGTAAGATTTTTTCTTTGAGTTTAAAAATTAGTTCTGTAAATTTAATGCATTTCATATATCACCTAATTACAGCCAATGCAAAAATTAAAAAAAAAATGTACATACATTAAATAAACGAAAACTACTATGCAGAGGCTCGATTTAGATGATAAAATTTTTGATATTTAAAAGAGTCATTTTTGCAATTGTTCTGTTTATTCTAAAATTCACAGTTATCCAAAAAAATGGAAGCTCATAAAAAACTATGTATCAATTATCTTCTATGCTGATGATGATATAATACTAAAAAGCCCTATCGAAAGACACCTTTAAATTAAATTTTATCTCTGTGGACTCAAGGACCAATGCCTCTAAATCTGGCATCATTCCTTTTGAAATCTTTCTATTCTCTAATGACTTTTTTTGAACTAAAGCTAATTCTAGAATCGTAAAAGTATCGAATAGTTTCGATTTATAATCAACTCAAACATGGAATTTAAACCTGCTGGTAGCGAAAAATTTAAAAAAGATCACAAATTTTTTTTCAGCATCCTTACTGCTTGAGTAAAATAAGTGCTATACCAACCTTTCTTTAACAAAACTTTCTAAAACAAAGCATATTTTCAAGACCCCAATAATTTTATAATAGTTATCATTATTATTAAAGTCATATTGGTAATTTATATAGAAAGTACCCTAATATAATAACTCGGGGGGACTGGGTCACATTCAAGAGACCATGGTCTGACTATTGAAAAGGAAAGGTTTCGTGAGTATTGGTAGACCATGAAAATAATTATTGTGGATTTTCAAAACTTTCTAAAACTTTCTGGAAATAATTTTCCATCCTGTCTCATTTGAAGCAGATTTTAATAGATTAACTTTATTTTTAATCTATTAAACAATTCTGAAACTATTAAACCTAAATCCTAAATCATTTGGTTTAATATCGGATAGGAAGACTTGAATACTAAGACTTTGCGGATGATTTGGTGTTAATGATTAATAAAGGAACGCACATGCACATAAAGAATCAGGACCTAGTGAAGAATACTAAAAAAATCGGACTCGAAATAAATGGGCCTAAAATCAAAGAAACATGTATAAATACCAACTTAAATAGACCATTACCATCAATGGTACACAAATCGAGTGTGTGAGCGAATTCATATACTTAGGAAGTATCATCAGTGCAGCGATGGTATCATATTAGGATATTAAAAGTAGAATAGATTAAACGAAAGGTGCTTTTACTAATCTCAAACCAGTATGGAAGTTAGCAAGCTACAGCAAAGAACCGACATTACTAAAAAATCGCAAAATTAGAAAGAGAGCAGCTTCAAAAAAATTTTTTTTTTATTAAATGTAAATTTTAAGTTGTACAACAGTGTACTAAAAAAAATGATGTATTGAAGTGAATGTTGGGGAGATACCTGAAACGTATAAACATGTCTAACCACCTTTAACAATGATATCCTAACGAGGATTCTCTGAATACACTGACCGGACACATAGTCAAAAACTGAACTATAAAGAAGAACTAGTTCCAAACCAGTGAGTCTATGCATCAATTTTAATAGACTGCGGTGACTGGTACATGAATTTAGAATGAAAGTAAAGCATATACTGAGAACAGATTCCTTAAATGAAGGGCGATGGAAGAAAGGATGACCAGTAGTAACTTGGAGGTCAAAAATCATGAAAGAAATCAAATATTTATATTTGGCTGATTGAGGGTGGTTGGGGTATTGACCCTTACCTAATTTTGCAGAATTTTACGCACAAAAATCAACCTATAGATAAAAAATAGTTATTAAACATTGTTGTAATTTCATTGAAAATTCTCACAATTTAAATTTTTTTCAATGATTTGCATCTATCTAAAAGCTACAAAACAAAAAAAGACATCATTAAAGCTCAAAGTTAAAATGGCATCGCGATTCTCAAGCTAGCAAGTAAAATAATCAACAGGGATAATAAAAAGATACAAATGCAGATCATGATCCTAAATTTGAGTCACCAGACTCACATAAGTGTTTGAATACTGGTCATCCAGTACAATTCGGCAATTAATATGCTCTTTTCATTGTTGACTGGAACTCGGAGACAAAAAAAAACATAATCATTTTATAAGAGGTGCAATGAAGAGCAACAAATCGCTTTTCAAGAAGTTTTGAAAGTGGAGAAAAACTGGTATGGACGCCTAAAAGAGTTGAAGAGAACGAGATCACCTTGTTTAATTCCTTAAATAGTAAAAAGGCTTAGAGTTGCTATAAAGTTTATTAATACAGTTTTATTAAAAACCTTTAACCTTCGGGGTACTGCTTATATTTAATTTTCTTTTCATTATTTAACCTTATTTATCTTTTTTTTTAAATTATTTTATCTTATTTAACTATATTTTTAATTTTTTTTCTTTTTGTTTAAATATTTTTATTCCGTGAAAGCTTTAGCTCGGTACAGATTTACAAATAAATAAAAATAAAATATGGCAACATCATTTTTTTATTGAAATCATTTTTTCAAGATTTTTGAGCTAGATAATGAACTTTTAAGTTTTTTATGGTGCTCTTTAAAAATGGAACAAAAGTTCTGTTTGGTTCTTTTTTTAATAATCTAATCTCTTAAATTACAAAATTCCCTTAGTTATTTTTACGTAAAATAAAAAAACTTTTATTGGTTCCTTCTGGCTCTTGGTGGCTCTTTTTAAATATAGATTTTCTTAATAACTAAGTATCTTTGGTTCTTTTTACATTTTTTAAATGAATCTCTTTTGTTCTTTTTGTTTCTTTTCATTTCTATTCGGTCCATTTTTTTTTAAAATCACTCTACTACTCTAGTTCTTTGGTTCTTTTTGTTTTTTTAAGGTTCTTTATGATTCCTTCTTTATGGTACTTAATTTTTTAAGACTAATACAGAACCGTTTTGGTTCTTTATACTCATTTTTATCTTTTGTTTTTTATCCAGCCTCTTATTATAGAAAACGGAGGGTTTTCCCAAAACTGGGGCTCCGACCCAAACCCAGAGCCAGTTACAACCTATTTAAATTACAAAATTCCCAAACTACTGAATTGAATAAAAATAAGCCTAAAAAGAACCATTAAGAAACAAAATTTTTTAAAAATATTTAAAAAAAAAAAAGAACTTAAAAATAACTTTTAAGAACCATTCGGTTCGTTTCTATTTGTCTATGTATGTGATTTTTGAATGATTTTGCCAAGTCTTGGAATAAAATTTTCTTTTTTATTTTAAAAAATTTCTCTGATTAGCTTACATTTTTAAGACTGAAATTTGAATCATTGAAATATTTGAGCTTAAAGGTAAATCAAATCTTTGAAAATGAATGTGAAAATTGATTTGAGACGATTTGAAAAATTTGGAAAAGTGTATTTAGTAGATTAAATTTTTAAATATTGCACATTTAATTTCGAATAAATATCATGACTTCCCTATTAATTTATAAAACATATAAAAGAACGTTTCAATCTGTTCCATCGATTAACAGACAAGAGAGGAATATAAATTGAGGATCGAATAAATACTTTACACCTTTGTGTTATTGTAATTGCTACCTTACTATTTCTACTTTCTTTCCCGAATAGTTAAGTACTTAAATTTATGAAACATCTTCTTCAAAAATGTGAAATTGAATTTAAATTTCTAAAATTTTATAAAATTAATTTAAAATAATAAAATAATTTTAGCTTGTATTTTATTTGAGCTTTTTTTAATTCAAAGAAATTTTATTTTTAAACTTTCTATTTTTGAAAAAATAGAATAATTTCAAGCTAAGAATTTTCGAATCAATCTTTTGAAGCTTCAATCTTTTAAAATTTTAAAGATTCTCAGTCTTTTTTTATTTAAAAAAATATTCATTTGTCTATATGATAGCTTCATCTTTCATTTATTAATATTTCAATAGATTTCATTTTTAATAATTAAAAAAATTATTCAATTGAAGTAAAAAATAAAAACTATTGCACATTTTAAATTCCATCAGAAACTAATACCAACTTACTCTTGTTAAGAGAAGGTGTGTCGAAAAATTTTTTTTTGGTTGTTTAATATACAAATTATAATACAAATTTTGTTAAAATAGTTAATAGGAATATATTTTTATTTAAAAAAAGAATATTAAAAAAGAATTAGTTTCTAAAAGCGTGTAAAATTTGCATAGCTTATATTATTTGTGATAAAATTAAAAATAAGAATTGAATTTTTTATCAACTTCAAAAATTAATTATTGATATTGATATTGCACCTCATAGTTGAGACTTAAAAAAAGTAAACTTTGACTTGAGTTCAAAATTATTTCAAAGTCAAAGTCTGACTTTGACTTAAGTCTAAAATAATTTTAAAGTCAAAGTCTGACTTTGACTTGAGTTCAAAATTATTTCAAAGTCAAAGTCTGACTTTGACTTGAGTCTAAAATAATTTTAAAGTCAAAGTCTGACTTTGACTTGAGTCTAAAATAATTATAAAGTCAAAGAAAATGAATATTTATTTATATTTAAGTTTAAGTAATATTGCTAATGTATGTATCAAAACTTTTGATATTGCAACATTTAATTTTTGTTAATATTAAAAAATATATTTCAAGCTTTAGAGACTGTTAGACAGTTTCATTAGAATTGATGCTTCTGTATTTAATTTTAATATTTATATAAGTAGGGTTTCATTAGCGTTTTTAAGAAAAACATGAAAATAATTTTCTAGCTTAATTTAAATTGCTTATTCAACCTTCATATTTTCGATTTGAAATGGGAACAGATAATGATTTAATTATTTAACTATTTAAATATCATTTATTTATTTAACTATTAGATGGAAAACTCAGCACCTCCTAACTCCCTGCATTTTTCTAAATCTCAAACAAGCGAAGTTACTCAAGTTGTGCAGCAGGTTGAGGAAACCAATTCGATGCCGTTAACCAAGCCAAAAAAAACGATTCCACTTATATTTAAACTTGGGTTTACAAATATTGAAAAAATGTAAGAC
The DNA here is from genome assembly GCA_019054805.1 of Brachionus manjavacas. Taxonomy (NCBI): domain Eukaryota; kingdom Metazoa; phylum Rotifera; class Eurotatoria; order Ploima; family Brachionidae; genus Brachionus; species Brachionus manjavacas. Next base: position 4,549,108 of record JAHQIY010000003.1, on the reverse strand, counting down.
TTTTAGCCATTTTTAAAAAATATACTAAATAAAAGCAAGTAAAATTTAATATTAAAAGCTCACTATTTTTTAAATTAATTTTTTATTTGATCAAGTTTTTATATAAAAGTTTTTAAAAGTGACACTTTAATGAAATAAGTCAAATGTAAGTCAGTTCTTTGACTTGTTTCAAAAATTAAAAAATAATCAAATCAAAAATTTTATTAATTTTTAAAATAGAATTAAAATATATGAAAAATCAAAATATAAAAAAAATTACTTGTTTTAATAAAAATTAAAATTGTGACTTTAAATTATCTGAATCAAGTCAAATTCCTGACTTTTTTTAATTTATGAATATAGTACTATATTACAAGTTATTACAGAAAAAATATATTTTAAAGTCCAAGTCATACTTTGACTTGTTAGACAATTTTTTCTGACTTTTATACCAGTCTGGTTTTTGTAATAGGTTTTCATTTAATCTTTCATTAAAAATGATTCAAATGTAATTAAAAAAATTTTATTACTAATTTTACTTTTTTAACAATTAAAGCAAATTCGAAAAAAAAATTATGCACTTATGCAAAATGTACATCATGCAATGAAATCATCAACGACTTGGCTTGTAACACCTCGAATTTTATAAGACATTTAAAAAAATGCAATTCAAATATCTACAATGAATTTAAAATCTTATATGAAAGAAAACTATCGGTTATGGCATTTGAAAGCAGTGATGAAAAAAAAGAGCTCTCACAACAGAATATAAATTTTTTCATTTTCAAATACTTAATTGTACTCTGTAGTTTGCCATTAAGACTTGTTGAGACTTAAGGTAAATATAATTTTAATGTCTAATTGTTAAAATTTAAAAAATTCAATTTTAAATTCTTTAATTCGTTGCTTTTAAGAAATCTCGTGTTTAAATTTCCAATTGATTTTTGATCCTCTAATTTTCTTCACATTGCTTCGATTTGCTTCTCTATATTCCTTTAATCGTAACTTAAATTTCATGAATTATTTATTAGAAATTAATTTTAAAAATTTTTAGGTAAATTGTGAATGAAAAACATTTAATAAGAAAAAGAAAGCATTTTCATTAATTTTTTTTTAAATTATACTTTTATTTAAAATTTTTGACTTCTTTAAAGCTTTGAGAATAAAATTAAGTCGAATTAACTTAAATATTAAAAAAAATATTTTAGCTAATTAAATTATTGCTTTTTTCAAGTGTCAAAGGATCAAAAATTTTGTTTTTAATTGGTAAAAGTAAAATTAGAGTAAAGAAGTACAATTTAACTACCGTATCCCCTTGTTTAGCAACGCATGCTTTAATACCATGAAAAGGATATTTGGTGCATGGTCTAACATAGACCTTACAATGTTAAATTTTTTATTTTAAAAGTCCTATGGGTCACATAGTCGATACATATTAAAAACGTAGCGTTTATAATAGAAATTCAAATAGAAAAGCAGAGCTTCAAAAAAGTCTTTATTAGAGACTCGGGGTTTTAAACTTTAAAAAAAATTAAATATAAAAAATATTTATTGAGTTTATTTTATAGATGCGACGTTGGAATTATGGTAAAAAAATATTAAAAATATTAAAAAGTTTAATTTTAATTATTGACCCGGCATTTAAATTTAAAAATTTAAGACAAAAAAGAGATAAAAAAATTAAAAAAAATTTTAATTGAATTTAATTTTATCTCATTTTTTTTCTAATTATTTCAAAAAAATTAAAGGATTTCGTATTTTTATGAAACTTGTTTGCCCAAAATGGATACCTATCACAAGGAGAGGCCTAATATCCATTCAAAAGAATGTTAATTTGTCTATGTTATCGTGCATAAGTGAAACATTAAAAAGTATTGAATACTTGTCATTAACAGTCGATAAATGGAGTGATCGTAGGCTTCGATCCTTCATTGGAGTGACCTGTCATTTCGTAGACGAATTGTTTGAGTTTAAAAGTATTGTTTTGGCTTGTAGACACATAAACGGTTCAATTACCGGCTTAAAGATTAAAACTGAAATGGACAACGTTTTAGCCTTTTTTGACATTAAGTTTGCTTTTTTGAAAATATCGCTACATAAATAATAATTTGTTTTTTAAGAAACAAAGTTGTAAAATTAGTAACTGACAATGGAGCAAATATGGTTAAATTTTGAAAACTTCAAGATCTAGGTATGTAAAAATGAAGTAAAAACAATTAACATGAATTGAGTTTGAATCTTCATTATTAATCAGAAATTTTTAAATGTTTAAAGTCTCAAATCAAGTGGTTTTGTGAAGTTCAGTTCAAAAGAACAAAACAAAGTGTAAAAAATTTAATAACGTTTTTTCTAAAAGTTTAAAATTAATTCTATGAATGCAGAATGGTGCAACATTAAAATTGCATCAACTGTAAAAGTCTGATGTCCAAAATATCTGCAAAATATAGTACACTCGATTATATTGAAATTTAATATCTGCTGAAATCTGCAAATTTAGCAGACCTTGATATTTGATAAAACTTTGAATGTTGCATTATGTTGCTTTTACTGAATTTAGTTTAAACCTTTAGAAAAAATTTATTCTATTTTTTTACATTTTTTTTCTGTTCTTTCTATCATTTTGAATATGGCAAATTGAAGTTCATGATAAATGTAATTTTCAAAACAAAATCTTTAGTTTTTGAGTTTAATAAAAAGGTATTATTAATCATTTTTTTTAATATTAAATGACTAAACTTTATTAAACATAAATTGTTTAATCTTTAATTAAATAGAAAATTAAATGAATTTTTGTCTGAAGTGAAAATAAAATCTTAATCGATATTTTGAAATTTTTCAATTCAAAATCTAACTTTTATTTGTCGAAGCATATTTTATTTTTATTTTAATATCATTTTAAGTCACAATTTGGAAACCTTTATGTGGATTTTTAAATTTGTCTTTTTATTTATCAAAATTAAGATTTTAGAAAAATCAATCAAAAATCAATTAGAAAGTTTTTTTTTTAATAAAATAGTAAGCATCTTATGTTAAATTTAAATATAATTAATAAAAGCTAATTTCATCATATCAATTAATACTAAAATTAATTACATTTTGATCATTTAAACATTATCATAAACTTCAACTTGCCTTTGAATATTTGTTTAAATTTATAGATTATCAAATAAAAAAATGTAATAATAATATAATTGGAACTTTTTTAAGTTTAATTTTAACTTTTTTAGTCAAATAATTTGTCACATTAAATTAAATTTTAAACATGCAATCATGATTCATGGCCTAATGAATTTTAAGATTGCGACCAGCACTAAACTAATTCAATTAATAGAGTAAAAAAAGAATAAAGGATTTAAAGATTTTTTTTAGACATTTTTTTCCAGTATATATTAAATAAATAACTGATTATCTTAAACGATTTTAAAATAAAAACATTCTAATCCAAAATCTAATTAGAATGTTTCCTTTTTAAGTCATAATTAATTAATGAAATTTGATTATATGTTTTATTCAGATTTTAAAATAATGAGCAATTGTAACATTATTTTATAAAAAATAACGATCATGACTTATAGCTAATAAAATTTATATTTTCATGTAATCAACTAATTTTTTACGTAATTAATTTAAAACAGTTTTAGCATAGTAAATACTTTTTAAAGATTTCGTCTGTGCTTGTTTGATGGGTGAAAAATTTGCTCTTAAAATAATAATGAGACACAGAAACCTCCACTTGTTTTCCGTGTTCTTTCATTGCCCAATTTAAACTTATCAAGTTTGTGTTTCCCTTTGATTTTCCCAATTTTCTTATCTTAGCAAGGAGCAATTTTTAATAAATCAAACTAGCACAGGAGAGCTGTAGATCGTGTAAATAATTACGAATAAATAAAAAAAACAATTTTTTAACAGATATTTAAAACTTAAAACAGATTGGCTTTTTATTTGAAATAATATAATTATTTTATCTAATTTCAAAAGTTGGAGACGATGAGTTCGAAATTGGGCCAGATACAAATCAAATACTAAATGATTCAGATGATTCTGAAGATGAAGAATCACTAAATGGAGAGGAAGAAAATATAAATTTCATTCGGTTTCACTCATTCGGTCAGTTATCATCACAAGCTACTAAAGGTCTTCATCTTAGATGTTTTGCTCATTCTCTTCAGTTGGTTATCAAAAAAGTCTAAAAAGGTTCAACAACGCTAAAAGACTTCTGGCGAAATGCTTTAAGATAGGAAATAAATCGAGACAAAAAAAGATATTTGCTGACTTTTTATCTGAAAAAAAATATAATATGATACCAAAGCCAATTGAAGTGAGATGGAATAGTGAATTAAAAACTTTAAGAGCCATTCTTAAAATAAAATTAGAAGATTTGAATAACATTTTATCATCAGTCGACGAGAGAAATTTAATGCTAAAACATCAGGATTTAACCAAATTGGCTGATTTGATTAACATTTTAGAACCTTTCGAATATGTAACAGATTTACTCCAAGGTAATTTCTATTCAAAAAAATTGGATAAAAAATTAGATTTTATTAAGGAAGAATTTTTTAAATTTTTAAATAAACCGGCACAATGGTAAAAAAATGATATTAAAGCATTTTTAAAGTCAAGTAATTAACTTTAATTTTAAAATTTTTCAAGTTGTTTGATCTAACAAAAAATTTTTTTTAATTAAATAATTCTGATGTCTAGTTTTTAATTTTATTTTAAAGTCATTTAAAAGATTTTGAATAACAATCGCCAGTAAAATTAGTTCATGGAACGTTAAAAAATTCAAATATAGCGTCTAAATTTGACTTTAAATTTTAAGATATTTAAAAACTCTAATTTTTTATTCCTGTTATTTTTTAAACTTGCTAAATTTCATAAATTTACAATTTTAGGAGAATTTTATTCATCACTTAGTTTAGCAATTCCTAGTCTTTTACAACTTTTAAACCATCTTGAAGAGGTTAAAATTAATAACAAATGTTCAAAAACCTTAGTTGAAGATTTAAAAAAAGAGATAAATGATCGTTTCGCTGGAATATTCTCAAATATTTATGATCTGCCTGTATCTGGAATTTTTAATGATTGCTGCTGGTTTATTGCAACCTTCCTTGATCCAAGTTTTAAATTTTATTGGCTTGAATCTACAAATTTGAATGAAACTGATTCAGACATTTTTCGTTCATGTTTAAAAGAGCAAATAAAAAACGAATGGCAACTAATTAATCAAAATTTAAATGCACCAAGTCAAAACAATGAAAATGATCAAACAATGCAAACAGACATCCCAACTTCAGCTAGTACAATTAGTGTAAATTCTGATGTATCCTTTTCTCTTCTTAACTCACCAACAAAGGGAAAAAAGTTTTTTAGCTACCCTAAAGCAAAATTAAAAAATCCATGGCAAAATAAATGTTTTGCGAGGGAATATAAATATTATGAAGACATTGAGTACGATCCTGATCTAGATGTAAACGATTTTTGAAGAAAAATGAAAACTGTTATTCCTGGAATGTATCGATTGGCAATTAAATTTCTAAGTATTCCGGCTACATCTGGTCCAGTTGAACGATTATTTTCTTCATCAGGCTATATCATTAGACCTCATCGTTCAAGATTAACACCAAATAACTTGGAAAAATTAACAATGATAAAATGTAATTTGAAAACATTAAAATTAGAGAACTAAACTTTATTTAAAATAAATATTTTAAATTGTAAATTTTAACTTTAACTTGATTTCAAAAAAATAAAATTTAGTTTTAGACCGCCAAAATAAACAGCCAAAAATATACGGGCGACCAAAAATCCGGCAAAAAATAAAAAAAATATAAATTGGTGATTGGACGTGGGCCAACAACCAATCACCAACAACTTCCAAAGACCAAAAAGTACAAAAAAGTACTAACGGCTTACAATTACCAACGACTATAAATACCAAGTACATACAACTAGTTTCTATTATTTTTTTTTTTAATTTTTAAATAAAATTTTTTTTTATCTAATTTTTTTAACTTTGAAATAAAATTTTTTTCTTCTTCAAATTTTTTCTAAAATAAACGGGCTGCCAAGAAAAAAGTAAAAAAAATAAATCTAAGTTAATTTAATATATTTTTAATTAAAAAAAAATAGTTTTTTAATTAAAAAAATTAAATTTAAAAATTAAAAAAAAAAAAAGAAGAAAATAAAGTTTATTTCAAAGTTATTTTTTTTTAATTTTCAAATAAAAAATTTTTTTTATCTAATTTTTTTAACTTTGAAATAAACTTTATTTTCTTCTTTTTTTTTTTTTAATTTTTAAATTTAATTTTTTTAATTAAAAAACTATTTTTTTTTAATTAAAAATATATTAAATTAACTTAGATTTATTTTTTTTACTTTTTTCTTGGCAGCCCGTTTATTTTAGAAAAAATAAAAATATTTGGTGGGACTTTTGAAAAAAAAAAAAGTCTTGACTTGAACTTTTAAACAACTCTGGTCCAGACTTGATTCAAAAAAATAAAATTTAAAGTCAAATTCCAGACTTGACTTCAGAAAAATAAAATTTAAAGTCAAATTCCAGACTTGACTTCAGAAAAATAAAATTTTAAGTCAAATTCCAGACTTGACTTTGACTTCATGACTTTGACTTTTGACCATATTGTTTGACATTCAAAATTGAGTGCATCTTTACAAACTTTAATATCTGCAGACTAAGGATTTAAAACAATTACTTTACCAATGTCTTTTATTTGTTTGATAAAGAGTCTTCAGGATATTTTAATTTATTGTATTTATTGTTTTTATACTATTGAACCATTATTTAATTTATTTTTTATTTATTTCTTATTCACGACTAATTTTTTGAATTACTTTTAATCTATTTTATCACATTAATCTGTATAATCTCTCGTATTCGTCTTGTACCTTAGTTTCGTCTCTGTTACTTTCGTTGTAGTTCCTTAATTTATCTCTCGATTTTTGCGCAATTAGCTACCATAGATGGCTTCCGAGTAAGCCATCTCCGCAAGCTCGCTTGCTGTAGCTATTTATTTATTATTATTATTATGTAATAGATGTTCCAAAATAAGAGATTTAACTTTATTGGATTCAATAAAGCAACAATTGCAAAAAACGATAATTTTTTAAAAAATATTTATTTTAAAAAACTTTCGAATAAAAAAAAAATAATAAATTTGTCACGACGCGTTTCGACCAAATTTATTAGACTGAAATAAAGAATTAAATTAAATAAAAGAAATAAAAAATAAAAAAATAAAAAGGAATATTCTATAAAATAGAAATAATTACTTCTCAAATTATTATTAATTTATTAGAAAAATTAGATAATTAGAAAAAATTTTTTAATATACAAAAAATAGTTTTTGAAATTAATGTAAAATTAATGTCGAATTTTCATAATTGAAATTAAATATTTAAATTTAGAATAATTAATTTACAATTCAAAAAATCAAAGTTAATAAAAATTAAAGATAAATAGTTTTTTTATGAAAAATTTAAATTTTTTATATTTTCAATTTTAGGAATTTTTTTATTCATAATAGGTATATCAAATTTTAAGAAAAAGTTTATAAGGTCAGTTTCAGTTGATTTTCGAATAATGTCTTGTTTCAGGTCAGATTTAACTATATAGAATGAAAAATTATCTTCAACATGATTTATTTTGTTAAAGTGAATAGATACTTCTGAACATGAATTAAAAATTACTTAGAGATTTTATAATATCCTTTTTAAATTTCCTAATTGAATATAAATGATCTAATATTTTTATTTTGGCTTTTCTAGATGATTCACCTATATAAAATAATTTAAATTTTTTACATTTAATTATATAAACTATTCCATTCGATTTACAATTTGAGTCACTCAAGAATGGAATAAAAAGTTTTTTATATTTCAAATAAAACTTTTTTCGGTAAATTTACAGCTCAAACATCCAAAGATATCACACTTATCTGAGTAAAATTTTTTGGTATTATTTAGTTTAAAATTTAATAAAAATAAAGAGCCTATATTTTTCTGAATTTTATTTCCCACCATTAATTCCATATTTTTCAAAAAACTAGATTCCATTTTTATTTTCTGAAAAGAATCTTTAATAATAAAATATAGCTCTGAAATATTTTTATCAAATGAATTAAAAAATTTTAAAATTTTAATTTTGAATTAGGTAAAAGGGACTTTGTTTTATAGGGAAGGAGATCACTTCTTTCTTTTTTAGCTATACTACGACATATTCTTGAAACTTTTTAAAATCATAACCTTGTTCAGTTAATTGTACTATCAGATCTCTTGAATGAGCTAAATAATCTAAATAAAAAGTACATATTCTTCTAATTCTAGTAAAAAGAGAAACTGGAATATTTTTAAATATATGTTCAGGATGGTTAGAAACTGGCATTAAATAATTACATGAGTTTGTGGGTTTTATATAAAGATTAAAGATTAACATCTTAAATAAAGGTTCAAATTTAATTTTTAAGTCTAGAAAAATTACTCTATTGAAATATTCAGTTTTAAATAAAGAAATTGTGACTTAAATTCATCTAAATTAAAGTCTATAGTAGATGCAATAAATAAGTCATCAATAAATCTTTTGTATAGTATGAAAGAGCTATTTAAAGGAACCCAGTTTTTTTTCTAAAATAAAAAGATAAAGGTTTGATATAGACGGACCGCATTTACATCCCATCGGTAACAATAACTTTTGAACATAAAATCCTTTATTAAGCTCAAAAATACCACATGTAAAAATCAAATTTAAAATTGTTTTAATTGATATTAAATTAAACTCAAAATTATCAACAAATATATTTGAACTATTGAGAAACTAACAGAGTAATAAAGTAGCATGTTCTGGTTTAATATTAGTATAGAGAGACTCAAAATCACACGAATAAAGAAAAACTTTTTCACTTTCAAATTTCTTATTCTCACAAATTTGTAAGAGCTCTTGAGAGTCTTTTAAAATTGTATTACAATTTTTCAAAAAAGGTTGGGTTAGGGTTTTTTAATTTTTAAATAAAATTTTTTTTTCCTTTTTTTAACTTTGAAATAAAATTTTTTTTATTTTTTTTTTTTTTAATTTTCAAATAAAATTTTTTTTTTTTTAATTTTAAATTAATTTTTTTTAATTAAAAAATATTTTTTTTTAAATAATAAATATATTAAATTGACTTAAATTTTTATTTTTTTACCTTTTTTTTGGCAGCCCGTTTATTTTAGAAAAAAAAAAGTCTTTGGTGGGACTTTTGAAAAAAAAAAAAAAAGTCTTGACTTGGACTTGACTTTAGACTTGTGACTTTTAAACAACTCTGGATGAATCAAGATTAAATAAAAGAGACTTCATATAATCATAGTTGTTTGTGAAGGTATTTGGAACAAATTTAAAACCTAAGTTTAACAAAAAAATGATATTTTTTAGATATGAATTTTCAAAATTTAATTTTCCAAATGTAAAAACAGAATTTTCTAACTTGGATATAGATTTTTTGGTATTTGTCAGTACTAAAATCTTTGAATCGTTGAACAAGCCATTTAGACAAAATACCACTTTGTTAAACACCTTTAGTGATTTTAATAATTACAGATTTTTTATTTTCAAATTTAATAATAATAAATGAAACACAATAATAATTGTAGAGAACCCTCCAAGATATCTCATGAATCAATTTCATGAGATGATAATTTCAAAATAATCGATTTTGAAATATTCAAACAAAATTTGATCATGAACTCACAAAAATTTACTCTAAAGAGCTTGGAAGAAAAAAAATTGATTGAAAATTAAGAAAACACACTGTCAAATTGATCAAAAGCTTATTATAATAGCTAACTAAATAAAAGATCAAATATATTCTAAATTTCATTTAGTTCTATTCTGTTTTATTCTCGTCAAAACTTGGTAGAAAAATTACAGAATAAGCTTATAAAGTACTTTTATGTCAAGAAATAACGAAAAGTGGTTATTTTTAATTTTTTAAGAAAATAAAATGCCAAGAGAATTTCTATTGAAATATTTAAATGATCTATCATGATGTTTAATTAATAAAAACTGGTATGGATGCCTAAAAGACTTGAAGAGAACGAGATCACCTTGTTTAATTCCTTAAATAGTAAAAAGGCTTAGAGTTGCTATAAAGTTTATTAATACAGTTTTATTAAAAAACCTTTAACCTTCGGGGTACTGCTTATATTTAATTTTCCTTTCATTACTTAACCTTATTTATCTTTTTTTTTTAAATTATTTTATCTTATTTAACTATATTTTTAATTTTTTTTCTTTTTTGTTTAAATATTTTTATTCCGAGAAAGCTTTAGCTCGGTACAGATTTACAAATAAATAAAAATAAAATATGGCAACATCATTTTTTTATTGAAATCATTTTTTCAAGATTTTTGAGCTAGATAATGAACTTTTAAGTTTTTTATGGTGCTCTTTAAAAATGGAACAAAAGTTCTGTTTGGTTCTTTTTTTAATAATCTAATCTCTTAAATTACAAAATTCCCTTAGTTATTTTTACGTAAAATAAAAAAACTTTTATTGGTTCCTTCTGGTTCTTGGTGGCTCTTTTTAAATATAGATTTTCTTAATAACTAAGTATCTTTGGTTCTTTTTACATTTTTTAAATGAATCTCTTTTGTTCTTTTTGTTTCTTTTCATTTCTATTCGGTCCATTTTTTTTAAAATCACTCTACTACTCTAGTTCTTTGGTTCTATTTGTTTTTTTCAGGTTCTAAATGATTCCTTCTTTATGGTACTTAATTTTTTAAGACTAATACAGAACCGTTTTGGTTCTTTATACTCATTTTTATCTTTTGTTTTTTATCCAGCCTCTTATTATAGAAAACGGAGGGTTTTCCCAAAACTGGGGCTCCGACCCAAACCCAGAGCCAGTTACAACCTATTTAAATTACAAAATTCCCAAACTACTGAATTGAATCAAAATAAGCCTAAAAAGAACCATTAAGAAACAAAATTTTTTAAAAATATTTAAAAAAAAAAGAACTTAAAAATAACTTTTAAGAACCATTCGGTTCGTTTCTATTTGTCTATGTATGTGATTTTTGAATGATTTTGCCAAGTCTTGGAATAAAATTTTCTTTTTTATTTTAAAAAATTTCTCTGATTAGCTTACATTTTTAAGACTGAAATTTGAATCATTGAAATATTTGAGCTTAAAGGTAAATCAAATCTTTGAAAATGAATGTGAAAATTGATTTGAGACGATTTGAAAAATTTGGAAAAGTGTATTTAGTAGATTAAATTTTTAAATATTGCACATTTAATTTCGAATAAATATCATGACTTCCCTATTAATTTATAAAACATATAAAAGAACGTTTCAATCTGTTCCATCGATTAACAGACAAGAGAGGAATATAAATTGAGGATCGAATAAATACTTTACACCTTTGTGTTATTGTAATTGCTACCTTACTATTTCTACTTTCTTTCCCGAATAGTTAAGTACTTAAATTTATGAAACATCTTCTTCAAAAATGTGAAATTGAATTTAAATTTCTAAAATTTTATAAAATTAATTTAAAATAATAAAATAATTTTAGCTTGTATTTTATTTGAGCTTTTTTTTAATTCAAAGAAATTTTATTTTTAAACTTTCTATTTTTGAAAAAATAGAATAATTTCAAGCTAAGAATTTTCGAATCAATCTTTTGAAGCTTCAATCTTTTAAAATTTTAAAGATTCTCAGTCTTTTTTTATTTAAAAATATTCATTTGTCTATATGATAGCTTCATCTTTCATTTATTAATATTTCAATAGATTTCATTTTTAATAATTAAAAAAATTATTCAATTGAAGTAAAAATAAAAACTATTGCACATTTTAAATTCCATCAGAAACTAATACCAACTTACTCTTGTTAAGAGAAGGTGTGTCGAAAAATTTTTTTTTGGTTGTTTAATATACAAATTATAATACAAATTTTGTTAAAATAGTTAATAGGAATATATTTTTATTTAAAAAAAGAATATTAAAAAAGAATTAGTTTCTAAAAGCGTGTAAAATTTGCATAGCTTATATTATTTGTGATAAAATTAAAAATAAGAATTGAATTTTTTATCAACTTCAAAAATTAATTATTGATATTGATATTGCACCTCATAGTTGAGACTTAAAAAAAGTAAACTTTGACTTGAGTTCAAAATTATTTCAAAGTCAAAGTCTGACTTTGACTTAAGTCTAAAATAATTTTAAAGTCAAAGTCTGACTTTGACTTGAGTTCAAAATTATTTCAAAGTCAAAGTCTGACTTTGACTTGAGTCTAAAATAATTTTAAAGTCAAAGTCTGACTTTGACTTGAGTCTAAAATAATTATAAAGTCAAAGAAAATGAATATTTATTTATATTTAAGTTTAAGTAATATTGCTAATGTATGTATCAAAACTTTTGATATTGCAACATTTAATTTTTTGTTAATATTAAAAAAAATATATTTCAAGCTTTAGAGACTGTTAGACAGTTTCATTAGAATTGATGCTTCTGTATTTAATTTTAATATTTATATAAGTAGGGTTTCATTAGCGTTTTTAAGAAAAACATGAAAATAATTTTCTAGCTTAATTTAAATTGCTTATTCAACCTTCATATTTTCGATTTGAAATGGGAACAGATAATGATTTAATTATTTAACTATTTAAATATCATTTATTTATTTAACTATTAGATGGAAAACTCAGCACCTCCTAACTCCCTGCATTTTTCTAAATCTCAAACAAGCGAAGTTACTCAAGTTGTGCAGCAGGTTGAGGAAACCAATTCGATGCCGTTAACCAAGCCAAAAAAAAAACGATTCCACTTATATTTAAACTTGGGTTTACAAATATTGAAAAAAAATGTAAGACTTTTAGCCATTTTTAAAAAATATACTAAATAAAAGCAAGTAAAATTTAATATTAAAAGCTCACTATTTTTTTAAATTAATTTTTTATTTGATCAAGTTTTTATATAAAAGTTTTTAAAAGTGACACTTTAATGAAATAAGTCAAATGTAAGTCAGTTCTTTGACTTGTTTCAAAAATTAAAAAATAATCAAATCAAAAATTTTATTAATTTTTAAAATAGAATTAAAATATATGAAAAATCAAAATATAAAAAAAATTACTTGTTTTAATAAAAATTAAAATTGTGACTTTAAATTATCTGAATCAAGTCAAATTCCTGACTTTTTTTTTAATTTATGAATATAGTACTATATTACAAGTTATTACAGAAAAAAATATATTTTAAAGTCCAAGTCATACTTTGACTTGTTAGACAATTTTTTCTGACTTTTATACCAGTCTGGTTTTTGTAATAGGTTTTCATTTAATCTTTCATTAAAAATGATTCAAATGTAATTAAAAAATTTTATTACTAATTTTACTTTTTTAACAATTAAAGCAAATTCGAAAAAAAAATTATGCACTTATGCAAAATGTACATCATGCAATGAAATCATCAACGACTTGGCTTGTAACACCTCGAATTTTATAAGACATTTAAAAAAATGCAATTCAAATATCTACAATGAATTTAAAATCTTATATGAAAGAAAACTATCGGTTATGGCATTTGAAAGCAGTGATGAAAAAAAAGAGCTCTCACAACAGAATATAAATTTTTTCATTTTCAAATACTTAATTGTACTCTGTAGTTTGCCATTAAGACTTGTTGAGACTTAAGGTAAATATAATTTTAATGTCTAATTGTTAAAATTTAAAAAAATTCAATTTTAAATTCTTTAATTCGTTGCTTTTAAGAAATCTCGTGTTTAAATTTCCAATTGATTTTTGATCCTCTAATTTTCTTCACATTGCTTCGATTTGCTTCTCTATATTCCTTTAATCGTAACTTAAATTTCATGAATTATTTATTAGAAATTAATTTTAAAAATTTTTAGGTAAATTGTGAATGAAAAACATTTAATAAGAAAAAGAAAGCATTTTCATTAATTTTTTTTAAATTATACTTTTATTTAAAATTTTTGACTTCTTTAAAGCTTTGAGAATAAAATTAAGTCGAATTAACTTAAATATTAAAAAAAATATTTTAGCTAATTAAATTATTGCTTTTTTCAAGTGTCAAAGGATCAAAAATTTTGTTTTTAATTGGTAAAAGTAAAATTAGAGTAAAGAAGTACAATTTAACTACCGTATCCCCTTGTTTAGCAACGCATGCTTTAATACCATGAAAAGGATATTTGGTGCATGGTCTAACATAGACCTTACAATGTTAAATTTTTTATTTTAAAAGTCCTATGGGTCACATAGTCGATACATATTAAAAACGTAGCGTTTATAATAGAAATTCAAATAGAAAAGCAGAGCTTCAAAAAAAGTCTTTATTAGAGACTCGGGGTTTTAAACTTTAAAAAAAATTAAATATAAAAAATATTTATTGAGTTTATTTTATAGATGCGACGTTGGAATTATGGTAAAAAAAATATTAAAAATATTAAAAAAGTTTAATTTTAATTATTGACCCGGCATTTAAATTTAAAAATTTAAGACAAAAAAGAGATAAAAAAATTAAAAAAAATTTTAATTGAATTTAATTTTATCTCATTTTTTTTCTAATTATTTCAAAAAAATTAAAGGATTTCGTATTTTTATGAAACTTGTTTGCCCAAAATGGATACCTATCACAAGGAGAGGCCTAATATCCATTCAAAAGAATGTTAATTTGTCTATGTTATCGTGCATAAGTGAAACATTAAAAAGTATTGAATACTTGTCATTAACAGTCGATAAATGGAGTGATCGTAGGCTTCGATCCTTCATTGGAGTGACCTGTCATTTCGTAGACGAATTGTTTGAGTTTAAAAGTATTGTTTTGGCTTGTAGACACATAAACGGTTCAATTACCGGCTTAAAGATTAAAACTGAAATGGACAACGTTTTAGCCTTTTTTGACATTAAGTTTGCTTTTTTGAAAATATCGCTACATAAATAATAATTTGTTTTTTAAGAAACAAAGTTGTAAAATTAGTAACTGACAATGGAGCAAATATGGTTAAATTTTGAAAACTTCAAGATCTAGGTATGTAAAAATGAAGTAAAAACAATTAACATGAATTGAGTTTGAATCTTCATTATTAATCAGAAATTTTTAAATGTTTAAAGTCTCAAATCAAGTGGTTTTGTGAAGTTCAGTTCAAAAGAACAAAACAAAGTGTAAAAAATTTAATAACGTTTTTTCTAAAAGTTTAAAATTAATTCTATGAATGCAGAATGGTGCAACATTAAAATTGCATCAACTGTAAAAGTCTGATGTCCAAAATATCTGCAAAATATAGTACACTCGATTATATTGAAATTTAATATCTGCTGAAATCTGCAAATTTAGCAGACCTTGATATTTGATAAAACTTTGAATGTTGCATTATGTTGCTTTTACTGAATTTAGTTTAAACCTTTAGAAAAAATTTATTCTATTTTTTTACATTTTTTTTCTGTTCTTTCTATCATTTTGAATATGGCAAATTGAAGTTCATGATAAATGTAATTTTCAAAACAAAATCTTTAGTTTTTGAGTTTAATAAAAAGGTATTATTAATCATTTTTTTTAATATTAAATGACTAAACTTTATTAAACATAAATTGTTTAATCTTTAATTAAATAGAAAATTAAATGAATTTTTGTCTGAAGTGAAAATAAAATCTTAATCGATATTTTGAAATTTTTCAATTCAAAATCTAACTTTTTATTTGTCGAAGCATATTTTATTTTTATTTTAATATCATTTTAAGTCACAATTTGGAAACCTTTATGTGGATTTTTAAATTTGTCTTTTTATTTATCAAAATTAAGATTTTAGAAAAATCAATCAAAAATCAATTAGAAAGTTTTTTTTAATAAAATAGTAAGCATCTTATGTTAAATTTAAATATAATTAATAAAAGCTAATTTCATCATATCAATTAATACTAAAATTAATTACATTTTGATCATTTAAACATTATCATAAACTTCAACTTGCCTTTGAATATTTGTTTAAATTTATAGATTATCAAATAAAAAAATGTAATAATAATATAATTGGAACTTTTTTAAGTTTAATTTTAACTTTTTTAGTCAAATAATTTGTCACATTAAATTAAATTTTAAACATGCAATCATGATTCATGGCCTGATGAATTTTAAGATTGCGACCAGCACTAAACTAATTCAATTAATAGAGTAAAAAAAGAGAATAAAGGATTTAAAGATTTTTTTTAGACATTTTTTTCCAGTATATATTAAATAAATAACTGATTATCTTAAACGATTTTAAAATAAAAACATTCTAATCCAAAATCTAATTAGAATGTTTCCTTTTTAAGTCATAATTAATTAATGAAATTTGATTATATGTTTTATTCAGATTTTAAAATAATGAGCAATTGTAACATTATTTTATAAAAAATAACGATCATGACTTATAGCTAATAAAATTTATATTTTCATGTAATCAACTAATTTTTTACGTAATTAATTTAAAACAGTTTTAGCATAGTAAATACTTTTTAAAGATTTCGTCTGTGCTTGTTTGATGGGTGAAAAATTTGCTCTTAAAATAATAATGAGACACAGAAACCTCCACTTGTTTTCCGTGTTCTTTCATTGC
Organism: Brachionus manjavacas; assembly: GCA_019054805.1. NCBI lineage: Eukaryota > Metazoa > Rotifera > Eurotatoria > Ploima > Brachionidae > Brachionus > Brachionus manjavacas. The sequence continues at coordinate 4,532,519 of JAHQIY010000003.1, read as the reverse complement.
CCAATTTAAACTTATCAAGTTTGTGTTTCCCTTTGATTTTCCCAATTTTCTTATCTTAGCAAGGAGCAATTTTTAATAAATCAAACTAGCACAGGAGAGCTGTAGATCGTGTAAATAATTACGAATAAATAAAAAACAATTTTTTAACAGATATTTAAAACTTAAAACAGATTGGCTTTTTATTTGAAATAATATAATTATTTTATCTAATTTCAAAAGTTGGAGACGATGAGTTCGAAATTGGGCCAGATACAAATCAAATACTAAATGATTCAGATGATTCTGAAGATGAAGAATCACTAAATGGAGAGGAAGAAAATATAAATTTCATTCGGTTTCACTCATTCGGTCAGTTATCATCACAAGCTACTAAAGGTCTTCATCTTAGATGTTTTGCTCATTCTCTTCAGTTGGTTATCAAAAAAAGTCTAAAAAGGTTCAACAACGCTAAAAGACTTCTGGCGAAATGCTTTAAGATAGGAAATAAATCGAGACAAAAAAAGATATTTGCTGACTTTTTATCTGAAAAAAAATATAATATGATACCAAAGCCAATTGAAGTGAGATGGAATAGTGAATTAAAAACTTTAAGAGCCATTCTTAAAATAAAATTAGAAGATTTGAATAACATTTTATCATCAGTCGACGAGAGAAATTTAATGCTAAAACATCAGGATTTAACCAAATTGGCTGATTTGATTAACATTTTAGAACCTTTCGAATATGTAACAGATTTACTCCAAGGTAATTTCTATTCAAAAAAATTGGATAAAAAATTAGATTTTATTAAGGAAGAATTTTTTAAATTTTTAAATAAACCGGCACAATGGTAAAAAAAAATGATATTAAAGCATTTTTAAAGTCAAGTAATTAACTTTAATTTTAAAATTTTTCAAGTTGTTTGATCTAACAAAAAAAATTTTTTTTAATTAAATAATTCTGATGTCTAGTTTTTAATTTTATTTTAAAGTCATTTAAAAGATTTTGAATAACAATCGCCAGTAAAATTAGTTCATGGAACGTTAAAAAATTCAAATATAGCGTCTAAATTTGACTTTAAATTTTAAGATATTTAAAAACTCTAATTTTTTATTCCTGTTATTTTTTAAACTTGCTAAATTTCATAAATTTACAATTTTAGGAGAATTTTATTCATCACTTAGTTTAGCAATTCCTAGTCTTTTACAACTTTTAAACCATCTTGAAGAGGTTAAAATTAATAACAAATGTTCAAAAACCTTAGTTGAAGATTTAAAAAAGAGATAAATGATCGTTTCGCTGGAATATTCTCAAATATTTATGATCTGCCTGTATCTGGAATTTTTAATGATTGCTGCTGGTTTATTGCAACCTTCCTTGATCCAAGTTTTAAATTTTATTGGCTTGAATCTACAAATTTGAATGAAACTGATTCAGACATTTTTCGTTCATGTTTAAAAGAGCAAATAAAAAACGAATGGCAACTAATTAATCAAAATTTAAATGCACCAAGTCAAAACAATGAAAATGATCAAACAATGCAAACAGACATCCCAACTTCAGCTAGTACAATTAGTGTAAATTCTGATGTATCCTTTTCTCTTCTTAACTCACCAACAAAGGGAAAAAAGTTTTTTAGCTACCCTAAAGCAAAATTAAAAAATCCATGCCAAAATAAATGTTTTGCGAGGGAATATAAATATTATGAAGACATTGAGTACGATCCTGATCTAGATGTAAACGATTTTTGAAGAAAAATGAAAACTGTTATTCCTGGAATGTATCGATTGGCAATTAAATTTCTAAGTATTCCGGCTACATCTGGTCCAGTTGAACGATTATTTTCTTCATCAGGCTATATCATTAGACCTCATCGTTCAAGATTAACACCAAATAACTTGGAAAAATTAACAATGATAAAATGTAATTTGAAAACATTAAAATTAGAGAACTAAACTTTATTTAAAATAAATATTTTAAATTGTAAATTTTAACTTTAACTTGATTTCAAAAAAATAAAATTTAGTTTTAGACCGCCAAAATAAACAGCCAAAAATATACGGGCGACCAAAAATCCGGCAAAAAATAAAAAAAATATAAATTGGTGATTGGACGTGGGCCAACAACTTCCAAAGACCAAAAAGTACAAAAAAGTACTAACGGCTTACAATTACCAACGACTATAAATACCAAGTACATACAACTAGTTTCTATTATTTTTTTTTTTTAATTTTTAAATAAAATTTTTTTATCTAATTTTTTTAACTTTGAAATAAAATTTTTTCTTCTTCAAATTTTTCTAAAATAAACGGGCTGCCAAGAAAAAGTAAAAAATAAATCTAAGTTAATTTAATATATTTTTAATTAAAAAAAAATAGTTTTTTAATTAAAAATATTAAATTTAAAAATTAAAAAAAAAAAAAGAAGAAAATAAAGTTTATTTCAAAGTTATTTTTTTTTAATTTTCAAATAAAAAATTTTTTTTATCTAATTTTTTTAACTTTGAAATAAACTTTATTTTCTTCTTTTTTTTTTTTTTAATTTTTAAATTTAATTTTTTTAATTAAAAAACTATTTTTTTTTAATTAAAAATATATTAAATTAACTTAGATTTATTTTTTTTACTTTTTTCTTGGCAGCCCGTTTATTTTAGAAAAAATAAAAATATTTGGTGGGACTTTTGAAAAAAAAAAAAGTCTTGACTTGAACTTTTAAACAACTCTGGTCCAGACTTGATTCAAAAAAATAAAATTTAAAGTCAAATTCCAGACTTGACTTCAGAAAAATAAAATTTAAAGTCAAATTCCAGACTTGACTTCAGAAAAATAAAATTTTAAGTCAAATTCCAGACTTGACTTTGACTTCATGACTTTGACTTTTGACCATATTGTTTGACATTCAAAATTGAGTGCATCTTTACAAACTTTAATATCTGCAGACTAAGGATTTAAAACAATTACTTTACCAATGTCTTTTATTTGTTTGATAAAGAGTCTTCAGGATATTTTAATTTATTGTATTTATTGTTTTTATACTATTGAACCATTATTTAATTTATTTTTTATTTATTTCTTATTCACGACTAATTTTTTGAATTACTTTTAATCTATTTTATCACATTAATCTGTATAATCTCTCGTATTCGTCTTGTACCTTAGTTTCGTCTCTGTTACTTTCGTTGTAGTTCCTTAATTTATCTCTCGATTTTTGCGCAATTAGCTACCATAGATGGCTTCCGAGTAAGCCATCTCCGCAAGCTCGCTTGCTGTAGCTATTTATTTATTATTATTATTATGTAATAGATGTTCCAAAATAAGAGATTTAACTTTATTGGATTCAATAAAGCAACAATTGCAAAAAACGATAATTTTTTAAAAAATATTTATTTTAAAAAACTTTCGAATAAAAAAAAAATAATAAATTTGTCACGACGCGTTTCGACCAAATTTATTAGACTGAAATAAAGAATTAAATTAAATAAAAGAAATAAAAAATAAAAAAATAAAAAGGAATATTCTATAAAATAGAAATAATTACTTCTCAAATTATTATTAATTTATTAGAAAAATTAGATAATTAGAAAAAAATTTTTTAATATACAAAAAATAGTTTTTGAAATTAATGTAAAATTAATGTCGAATTTTCATAATTGAAATTAAATATTTAAATTTAGAATAATTAATTTACAATTCAAAAAATAAAAGTTAATAAAAATTAAAGATAAATAGTTTTTTTATGAAAAATTTAAATTTTTTATATTTTCAATTTTAGGAATTTTTTTATTCATAATAGGTATATCAAATTTTAAGAAAAAGTTTATAAGGTCAGTTTCAGTTGATTTTCGAATAATGTCTTGTTTCAGGTCAGATTTAACTATATAGAATGAAAAATTATCTTCAACATGATTTATTTTGTTAAAGTGAATAGATACTTCTGAACATGAATTAAAAATTACTTAGAGATTTTATAATATCCTTTTTAAATTTCCTAATTGAATATAAATGATCTAATATTTTTATTTTGGCTTTTCTAGATGATTCACCTATATAAAATAATTTAAATTTTTTACATTTAATTATATAAACTATTCCATTCGATTTACAATTTGAGTCACTCAAGAATGGAATAAAAAGTTTTTTATATTTCAAATAAAACTTTTTTTCGGTAAATTTACAGCTCAAACATCCAAAGATATCACACTTATCTGAGTAAAATTTTTTGGTATTATTTAGTTTAAAATTTAATAAAAATAAAGAGCCTATATTTTTCTGAATTTTATTTCCCACCATTAATTCCATATTTTTCAAAAAACTAGATTCTATTTTTATTTTCTGAAAAGAATCTTTAATAATAAAATATAGCTCTGAAATATTTTTATCAAATGAATTAAAAATATCAAATAATTGTACTATCAGATCTCTTGAATGGGCTAAATAATCTAAATAAAAAGTACATATTCTTCTAATTCTAGTAAAAAGAGAAACTGGAATATTTTTAAATATATGTTCAGGATGGTTAGAAACTGGCATTAAATAATTACATGAGTTTGTGGGTTTTATATAAAGATTAAAGATTAACATCTTAAATAAAGGTTCAAATTTAATTTTTAAGTCTAGAAAAATTACTGAGTTATCTATTGAAATATTCAGTTTTAAATAAAGAAATTGTGACTTAAATTCATCTAAATTTAAGTCTATAGTAGATGCAATAAATAAGTCATCAATAAATCTTTTTTATAGTATGAAAGAGCTATTTAAAGAAACCCAGTTTTTTTTCTAAAATAAAAAGATAAAGGTTTGATACAGACGGACCGCATTTACATCCCATCGGTAACAATAACTTTTGAACATAAAATCCTTTATTAAGCTCAAAAATACCACATGTAAAAATCAAATTTAAAATTGTTTTAATTGATATTAAATTAAACTCAAAATTGTCAACAAATATATTTGAACTATTGAGAAACTCACAGAGTAATAAAGTAGCATGTTCTGGTTTAATATTAGTATAGAGAGACTCAAAATCACACGAATAAAGAAAAACTTTTTCACTTTCAAATTTCTTATTCTCACAAATTTGTAAGAGCTCTTGAGAGTCTTTTAAAATTGTATTACAATTTTTCAAAAAAGGTTGAAATATTGTATCAATAAACCGGCACATTTTAGAAGTAGGATGGTCAATGCAATTTATTATTGGTCTTAAACCAAATTTAGATTTATGAATTTTTGGTAAAATTCTAAATGTACCAATTTTACTTTTTTTTACTAATAATCTATTGTAAAGTCTTTTAGAAAGACAACTTTTATCATATAGATATTTCAACTCATTATTTATCTTTTTTTCCGTATCTAAAAGCAGATTTATTTCTAATTTAAGGTATGTTTCAGTGTTATCTAAATGCTCATATGCTAGTTGAAGAAAATCCTCATTGCTTATTAAGAAAGTTCCAACATTCTCATCACATTGAAGTATTTTAAATGTTTTTTCTTTTAAATACCTTTTTAAGGATTTAATTTTATCTTTCTCAAGATTAGAAAAAAAAATTTTATTTAAATTATTTTTAACTTTACAATAATTTCATATCTTAACTTAATGCTTTCATTTAATTTCGGTATATTTTTTATATTTTTATTGTTTCTTTTAAAACCATCACAAAATTTATCAACAAAAAAATAAATTAATGTTTTTAGAATTATTTTCATCTATAAGATCATCTTCTTCGATTTCAACATCTTCTAAATCAACTGATTCTTTTAGAAAATTTTTATAAAGATAAAAAAGTTTAGAGTTGAAATTGATTATGGATGAATCAAGGTTAAATAAAACTTCATATAATCGACTTCAATAGACTTCATATAATAAGTTGTTTGTGAAGGTATTTGGAACAAATTTAAAACCTAAGTTTAACAAAAAAATGATATTTTTTAGATATGAATTTTCAAAATTTAATTTTCCAAATGTAAAAACAGAATTTTCTAACTTGGATATAGATTTTTTGGCATTTGTCAGTACTAAAATCTTTGAATCGTTGAATAAGCCATTTAGACAAAATACCACTTTGTTAAACACCTTTAGTGATTTTAATAATTACAGATTTTTTATTTTCAAATTTAATAATAATAAATGAAACACAATAATAATTGTAGAGAACCCTCCAAGATATCTCATGAATCAATTTCATGAGATGATAATTTCAAAATAATCGATTTTGAAATATTCAAACAAAATTTGATCATGAACTCACAAAAATTTACTCTAAAGAGCTTGGAAGAAAAAAAATTGATTGAAAATTAAGAAAACACATTGTCAAATTGATCAAAAGCTTATTATAATAGCTAACTAAATAAAAGATCAAATAAATATTCTAAATTTCATTTAGTTCTATTCTGTTTTATTCTCGTCAAAACTTGGTAGAAAAATTACAGAATAAGCTTATAAAGTACTTTTATGTCAAGAAATAACGAAAAGTGGTTATTTTTAATTTTTTAAGAAAATAAAATGCCAAGAGAATTTTTATTGAAATATTTAAATGATCTATCATGATGTTTAATTAAAATTGTTGATTTTTCAAAAAGTTTGGTGAGTTGGTAATAATAAGCCTCAATTAATTAGTATTATTGATTTAGATTTGAGTAAACATTTTAGTTTCTTTTTTTTAAATTTTGATTAGGCTTGAATTAAATTCATGGAAAAAAAACAAGTCTGATTCAAGTCAAAGGTTTGACTTGTACTTTTTGAGTTTATTCCAAACAGTCCAAATCAAGGCTTTGATTTGTGACTTTTAAACAATTCTGTTTTAGATTCAAATAATGAGTTTAATTAAAATATTTTTGGCCATAAAATTCTTAATTTAAGTGATGTGTTAACATGGAAAATGTTTTGAGCAAAATTTTGACATTAAATGATTGACATGTGGATGATCATCAAAATTTTATAAAAATTAAAATTTTTTCTCTCTATTTGTATTTCACAAAAAAAATCTATTAAATTATTTTCTAATATTTATTTAAATTTTTTCAATGTTTAAAAGTAATGGCTTGCGCGACCCTCTAAATAAAAAAACTGAGCAAATGTTAAAATTAGATTAAAAATTAAAACCAGGCGAAAAAAGAAGAAATATTTGTAAATTTTGGATTAAAAAAATTTATTTTCGAAGCACATGTTTTTCAAACGTTACTATAACTTAGTAATCAAAAAACACATGATTCTCCTTTAGATATTTTTAATGTTAATTTATTTTAAAAAATAAATAATTTAATTTGTTGCTAGATTGCCTCTTTGTCGATGAGCTCCCTCTATAATTTCTAATGACGTCAATTCTAGAATTCTCTCGATTTTTCGATTTCTGGAAATTTCTCTCTTGCTTATAAATATTAAAATTTGCTACTAATTTGGTCATCTTTTTTGAACAAAAACTAAGAAAATATTTTTGATCTTAAAAAAACAAAGCAAAAATGTCCCAAGTACAGCAACAAGAAGGCGAAGTTGAAACCTTCGCATTTCAGGCCGAGATAGCCCAACTTATGAGCTTGATCATCAACACTTTCTACTCAAACAAGGAAATTTTTCTAAGAGAGTTGGTATCAAACGCTTCAGATGCCTTGGACAAAATCCGCTACGAATCACTGACTGATCCACACAAATTGGACTCTGGCAAAGAATTGTACATCAAAATAATTCCAGACAAGGCCAACAATACCTTGACCCTCATCGACACCGGTATTGGCATGACCAAGGCCGATTTGGTCAACAATCTGGGCACAATCGCCAGATCAGGAACCAAAGCGTTCATGGAAGCTTTGCAAGCTGGCGCTGACATTTCCATGATCGGTCAATTCGGTGTCGGTTTCTACTCTGCCTACTTGGTTGCCGACAGAGTCACCGTAGTCACCAAACACAACGATGACGAGCAATACATCTGGGAATCCTCTGCAGGCGGCAGTTTCACAGTCAAACTAGACAACTCGGAGCCAATTGGACGCGGCACCAAGATCGTTTTGCACATGAAAGAAGACCAGGCCGAGTACAATGATGACAAGAAGATCCGCGAAATCATCAAAAAGCACTCTCAGTTCATCGGGTATCCGATCAAGCTGTTGGTAGAGAAAGAGAGAGACAAGGAGATCAGCGACGACGAAGCCGAAGAGGAGAAAAAAGAGGAGAACAAGGAAGAGAAAAAAGAGGGCGAAGAGGAGAAGCCCAAAGTGGAAGAGATCGAAGAGGGCTCGGACAAAGAGGACGAGGGAGAAAAAGACAAGAAAAAGAAGAAGACCATCAAGGAAAAATACACCGATGAGGAAGAGCTGAACAAAACCAAGCCATTGTGGACCCGCAACCCCGAGGACATATCCCAAGCTGAGTATGGCGAGTTCTACAAGTCGTTGACCAACGATTGGGAGGACCATTTGGCCGTCAAGCACTTCTCTGTCGAGGGTCAACTCGAGTTCAGAGCCTTGCTGTTCATTCCGAAGCGAGCTCCGTTCGATTTGTTCGAAAACAAAAAGCAAAAAAATTCCATCAAACTTTATGTGAGAAGAGTGTTCATTATGGAGAATTGCGAGGAGTTGATGCCCGAGTACTTGAACTTCATCAGGGGCGTAGTCGACTCCGAAGACTTGCCATTGAACATTTCCAGAGAAATGCTCCAACAGTCCAAAATTTTGAAGGTGATCCGCAAAAATTTGGTCAAAAAGTGCATGGAATTGATCGAGGAGATCGGCGAGGACAAGGAAAACTTCAAAAAATTCTACGAACAATTTGGCAAAAATATCAAGCTCGGCATCCACGAGGACTCGACCAACAGAAAGAAATTGTGCGAGTTCTTGCGATACCAGACGAGCGCTTCGGGCGACGAAGCGTCCAGTCTGAAAGACTACGTGTCCAGGATGAAAGAGAACCAAAAGGACATTTACTACATTACTGGCGAGAGCCGCGAAATTGTCGCTTCATCGGCTTTTGTCGAAAAGGTCAAAAAGCGCGGATTCGAAGTGATCTACATGACCGACCCCATTGACGAGTACTGTGTGCAACAATTGAAAGAATTCGATGGCAAGAAGCTAGTCTCAGTGACCAAAGAAGGTTTGGAGTTGCCAGAAGACGAAGAAGAGAAGAAAAAACGTGAGGCAGATGCCGAAAAATTCGAAAACCTGTGCAAAGTTATGAAGGACATATTGGACAAAAAAGTGGAAAAAGTGACCGTTTCGACCCGATTGGTCTCGTCACCATGCTGTATTGTAACCAGTCAGTATGGATGGTCTGCCAACATGGAGCGTATCATGAAAGCCCAAGCCTTGAGAGACACAAGCACTATGGGATACATGGCTGCCAAAAAACATTTGGAAATAAATCCTGACCATCCGATTGTTAAAGCACTCAAGGCCAAAGTTGATGCGGACAAAAATGACAAATCTGTCAAAGATTTGGTCGTGCTTTTGTTCGAGACTTCGTTGTTGTCGTCCGGATTTTCGCTTGAAAATCCGCAGACTCATGGCGAGCGTATATTCAGAATGATCAAGATGGGCCTAGGTATCGATGAAGATGAAGTAGAAGAGCCAGTGGAAGAAAGTAAACCTGTTGAAGACATACCACCACTAGAGGAAGCTTCTCGCATGGAAGAAGTCGATTAAATTTTTAGGATTTCAATTTTTTTTAGTCAATTTTTATCTATCTACCAGACTCATTTGACTTTCTTTTTTTTTGTGTGTCGGAATATTGTTAAGACAATTGTATTACGTAAAAATATTTTTTTTTTAAATTAAAATAAAAGTGATACGTTTACAAATATTATGTTTTTTTCTCCTATTTTTTATACTTTTAAACTGGTCTACTGATGATTCTAAATTATCTAATCTAATAATTCGAAGTGAGATATAAAGATATTAAATTTGATCGAGCTGAATAAATCAGCAACTTGATTAATCTAAACTATTTAAAATACTAATATTTAATTTATTTGAATCTAATTCTTTTAATAAAAATAATTGTGGAATTTTTTGGAATTATCTTGTAAAAATAAAATTTTACTTGAGGCTAAAATGTTTATTCAAATACCCAGCAATATTTATCATCAATTTTTTTTAGGCTTGTATTTAAATGATTAGTATTTTAAATATTTTGAACAGTAAAATTTACCAGTATAATATAAATATGATCAGTAATTAGTTTAAAATGAAAGTTAATAATCTATATGATCAGTTTTTTTATCAATGTCCGGTTGATTAGTAATTAATTGAATCAATCGGTATTTGATTGACATGATCAGTATAATATTTAATTTATCGGTAATATACTAGTACCGATAAGTATTTTAATTAAAAACATAAATAAAGATAAGAATAAGAAGACTGTTTGAACTTATAATGTTAAAAATAAAATGTATAAATCATTTAAACATTACCAGCATAGAAACAATCAATAATATTCAATTACAAAAAATATCATAATGGCATCAAGTATTCCAGATTATGTGTCGGATAATGAAGTTGAGATGGAAGCTAAAGCAGATTGTCTAACTCAACAAAAAAAAACGAATAATGGAGGAAAAGTGCAAGTGGATAATGGAGGAAAAGTGCCCAAACATATTTATAATTGGCTGATTTCCTTCATGATTGTTGACTTACATCGCCCTTCATTGAAGAGATCTGTTCCAAGCATATGTTTTCCTTTCATTCTAAATTCATGTACCAGTCACCGAAGTCTTTTAATATTGATGCATAGACTCACTGGTTTGGAACTAGTTCTTCTTTATAGTTCAGTTTTTGACTATGTGTCAGGTCAGTGTATTCAGAGAATCCTCGTTAGGATATCAATGAAAAGGTGGTAAGTCATGTTTATATGTAGGAGTTTTAGTAGTAGTAAAGACCGCGAAGCGAGAGACTCAGTGATACCCCTCAAAGCGGTCGTCTCAGTGTTTTTGGTCGTATTTGATTTTAAAGAAGTCTATCGTCTCAGTAGTGATTTCTTCGTCTGGTAGTTCGTTCCATACATTTGCTATCCGATTGATGAAGAAGTTGTGTCTTTGCTGACAAGACGCTACGATCTCGCACCTTAGTTGACTTCTCTTCGTGTCTCTCGGAGCCGAGCAATTAGGCGTGTTGTACCACGTTATGTAGTTTTTGTTCTTGATGTCAGACCCATCCGCTCAAGTCTGCTCTCTTACTCCATGTCCTTCATAGCAGTGGAGACTCTCGTTCCTCTTCTCTGAACTTTTTCAAGGGTGTCAATATTTCTTCTTTTATCAAGCCGACACTGAAAGATTCAGACGCGGACGAATGTAGTAGCTATATAGTAAGGCTAATATTTCAACATCCCTAGACATGAATGTTTTTCTTAGAACTTGGTTAGCTTTTGACGAAGCATGAGCCGACTGTGAACTGATCTTAAAATCAGGCGTGATAATGATGCCCACGTAACGTTCTTCGGAGGTGTTTTGAAGCTTAATGCGTGAGCCATCTTTCTTTTTTTTAGCGTATATGACCTGGTTCTTCTTTTAAGTTCGTTGCTCCCGATATTCATTACCTTAATTTTGCTCTCGTTTGCTTCCATCAACTGTGTCCAACACCATTCGGCCACAGCGTCTAAATTAGCTTGAAGAGTAATCATATCCGCCTCGGATTCTACCTGTGCTATAATTTTTAGATCATTGGTAAAGGGCTTGTTTGTGTGTTTCTAGTGACTTGGTAGATCATTGATGATGATTGCGAAGAGAATTGGGCCTAACACACTACTCTGAGGTACTCACGAGGTGACATCTTTCCAGTTTGAAACGTGTGGACCTAAAACCACACGCTGCTTCCTAACCTTCAAAAAAAATTTAATCCAGTCGAGAAGTTGTCCGTGGATGTCAACAGTTCTTAGCTTATTTATCACCCGGCCATGAAGAACCTTACTTCGCCTTAAACTTGTTAAGTTTTGGTTGTTTTATCAAAACCCAATCACCAGTCTTTAACTTTTTCACAATGCCGCAGACTCCTTGGTTACAGCGTTGTTCTGCCTTTATTGCCGCCTGTGCGCCATTTTCTAGTGCTATTCCCATGTTCTCATCTGGTTTTCTTTCCTCGACACATGGTAGCTTTGTAAAATTTGACCTATTGTACATCAGAGTCACTGGTGGAACTTTAGTTATCGAATACGGAGCAGAGTTGTAGGCTCTAATATCTACTTTCAGTTCTTTTCGCCAGTTCTTTCGAGTCATGTGAGCTCCAGTCACCACTTTTTCCATCTGTTGCATAAATCTTTCGAATTTCCATTCGCTCTTGGCAAAAGTGGAGTAATTTTTTGGTGATGTATACCTAGGTGTTCACAGTGCGTTTTAAAAGCCCTACTATTATATGGAGGTCCATTGTCACTTTTAATTACTCTCGGATTACCAAGAACTGCATATACCTCGTCAAGCTTTGAAATGGTTGATCTCACGATTTTAACACCTTTGAATCTTGTTCCATCGTCAGTGACCACCATCCATACTCACTAGTCGGCAAGGGTCCATAAAATCAACGCTGATTTGTTCCCAGACTTTAGACCAGTAGGCATTTTGAAATCACAACCGGAAATTTGCTCTTCTTGTCAGTTGTACTGCATTGAAAAATTCTACAACTCCCAATTCCTTTTTATCGTCTTTTTTAAGAAACTTTTTTTAAGACAAGACTTAATGAAGCATAACTGTGTGTCTTTCAAGGTTTCTTTTGCAATGCTTTTCCCTGTCATCAACTTTGGAACCGAATTGCCAGCAACAAAATTTACAAAATCTTCGCCAAGCCACTCGTCCAAAGACTTCTCGTCAGGATCAGGATGCCTCGACAGGGAGCCTGCTATGTTCTCCTTACCTTGTCGATGAATAACAATGGAATCATATGGTAGAACCTTTAATCCCCACCGTTCAATTCTTGCTTGCGACCTACCTTTAGATCCATTATAAATGAATTAAATTGCTTGATTGTCTGTAATTAACTTAAATGGCGTTCCAAACAAGGAAATATGAAACCGTTCACAACCAAAAACACAGGCCAAAGCTTCTTTCTCGACTTGAGCATATTTGCGTTCGAGTTCGGTCAGAGCCCTAATTGCATATGGAACAAATCTTCTGTTTTTGGAATCCACTGGATCTATTTAGCAGCCAATCCAACTGTGCTCGCATCAGTCTCCCAGTTTGGACTATAATAGGCTACACCCTCATCCAACAACGCATTTTTTAACTCGTCTAAAGCTTGATCGTGAATTTTGTTCCAAATTAGTATTTTACCATTGCCCTAACTGGTTCTCTCAGTTGCTCAGTTAATGTACTGAAATCATAAATGAATCGAGATGAATACGTTGCCATGCCAAGCAGACTTGCTAGTTCGGTGGTATTTCTCGATGGCTTCAGACACTTCAACGCTTTCACTCGTTCTGGACCGGGTGATATTCCTTTTTGGCTAAAAATTAAGCCAAAAAACTCAATCGAGCGTTTGCCAAATTCACATTTTTCTGGATTTGCTGTTAGACCACTAGAGTTTAGTCCTTCTAAGTCTCTGCCAAGATGCTAGTCGTGTTCCTCTTTTGTATTCCCAAATACAATGATATCGGCACTAACATTAGTCACTCCATCTAACCCTTCTAGCACATTTCCAATTAAAAATTGAAACATTTCTGCGGCTGATCAGTAACCAAAATTAAGCCGCATGTCTCTGAAAAGGCCAATGTGCGTGCTAAAGGTTGTTAGATGACGACTGTCTGGATGAAGCTCAATCTGACGGTAGCGATTGTTAAAATCGAGCTTAGAAAACCAAGACGCACCATTTAAAGTTGTGGTGGTTTATTGCAGAATTTTGCACAAACAGTGTAGAGATGGTACAGAGGATGTATCAGTTTCTAAAATTCAAGAACATGTTTTGGTTGGTAAGAACTTATGCTTTGACGTTTTAAAATTTCTTTTGTTTGTTGAACCAATTCACAATGTCGAAAAATAAAGTATTTAAAACGAGGCTTTTTCCTTTACGTCAAAAAAGTTTATAATTTTGATTTTTTTTTTAATTTTGGTAATTTTTTTAAAAGTAATTATACATTGTTAATTTTTGAATCAAAACACCAAACAAAATAAATAAAAGTTTTCATAAAAGAAAACAAAATTCTTTATGTACAACTCCTTCAGTTAGAAATTGAATTTACCTTTTGAATTATTGAAGAATGAATGAAGGATAAGCGTTTCAGGAAAGCTGGGGCGAAAAATAGCTAAAAAATACAAATTAGCTTGAAATACGATTTTCATTCAATTATTTGGTGATAAAAAGAAAATAAATCTTAACCTTATTTTTGGTTGTTTCTTTGTTATAAAAATGTTATGGATCTTAAATTTTTAACTATACTTTGTATAACAAAAATATTTTTTCTCTTAATTTCTGATCATCAAAGTCACTACGAGCTTTATATTTTTGTTCTCATTGATTTTTTAAGCATCTATGCAATGGTACAGTCATAAGTTTTGCTTTTAAAAAACAACCGATCAAAAATTTATAATATTTAATTACAAAAACAAATTTCATATTACTTTATTTTCTAAAACAACTAAGAAATGAGTGAAATGGATGTCTGCACTGAGACCCAAGTTGGTAGCTGGGAATTCGCCAATGTTCTAGGCGAAGGAGCTTATGGAGAAGTCAAACTGGCAATAAACAACAAGACTCAAGAGACCAGAGCGGTCAAAATAATCAGTTTGAACCTTCTTGCGGACAAAAATTCCATTCAAAAGGAAGTATTAATTCACAAGTCCCTAAACCACGAGAACATAGTCAAATTCTATTCATCTTTTCAGCATTTGGATAAATTTTACATCATTCTAGAATACGCGTCTGGCGGAGAACTTTTCGATCGAATAGAGCCCGATTTAGGAATGAATGTCGAGCTGGCTCATACATACTTTGGCCAGCTGATTAGCGGTGTTGAATATTTGCACGCAAAGGGAATTGTACACCGGGACATTAAGCCCGAAAATTTGCTACTAAATGATTTTGACCAAATAAAAATAGCCGACTTCGGTTTGGCCACGTTGTTCCAGTATAGAGGTAAAGAAAGACTATTGAATTCACCATGTGGAACTGCTCCATATGTGGCACCCGAAGTCTTAAGCAAAAGGGAGTATAAAGCTACGCCAACAGACATTTGGTCGTGTGGTATAGTCTTGGTAGCTATGTTGGCTGGAGAGCTGCCATGGGACAAGCCTGTGCCCGATTGCCACGACTTTGTCGCCTGGGTCAACAACAACTACCAAAAATCCCCCTGGTGTAAAATTGAAAACACTGCTCTTTCTTTAATCAGAAACATACTTTGCTATGAACCAGTGAACCGATTTAGCATTAAACAAGTCAAAGCCAGCACTTGGTACACCAGAACTTACAAAACACGCATGCCAGAGCCTGCTGTGTTCAGCCAAAACAGCTTTTCATTTCTGTCTCAACCCACTCATATCTATCTGAAATCGGGCTCAAGTAGTAGCTCTCTGATATTGGACACGGGACTGGAAGTGGTGGACTCTCAGGCCAATTGCAACTGCTCTTCAATGGAAACCAGCTCTGGTCCTTTGAATAATATTACTAATCATGTGGAGAGCTTTTCACAGCCAGCCTCAATAGACAACATGTATTTGAATTCTCAGGTAAATGCGACACAGTATTCGCAGTTTTCTCAAGCAACTAGTCAATCGCCATTGCTAAAATTGGTCAAGAGGATGACCAGAATGTTTGTTCACTTGAATGTTGAAAGCACTTGTAAGGAATTGGTCAAGCTTTTTGATAAATTTATGTACGAGTACAAGGAGATAGTGATGAATGAGCGACAGCGGCAAATAACTGTGACCACTTCGGATAAGAGACAGACTTTGTTGACTTTTAAGATAAATATAAGCGAGATGAAATTTCAGAATGAAGTTTTGGTTGATTTTAGACTTTCGAAAGGTGATGGTTTGGAGTTTAAGAAAATTTTTATGAAATTTAAGACAGCTTTGAACGATTTTGTGTGTAAAAGATACATTTTTCAAAATACAAACACTTGCTGTTCTAATTTTTAAATAATTAAATTTATTAAACTAATGTATTGAAATTGTAAAATTAGCTTTTTTGTATATTTTTTTCAAAGTTTTTTTTTTATTAATAATTGAAATTTTATTGAACTTTTTAATTATTTAGTGTTTCGTTTTTAAGTAGCAAAAACCTATTCAGCTGGTTTTGCCTGAAGTATTATCAACTTAGGGCGAGAAAAAAGTTTTCTGACAGGCCAAATGTCTTATCAGTCTTTATAATATATTATATTTTTGCATTGGTATCTTGATCACTAATTTTAAATTATTATCAAGAGAATCTTCAAAATTGAAATCTTATTAGTTTGGATATAAAATTTAATTTGCATTTTCATAATGAATTTAAGAATAACATGAGACAATTTTTTATTTAAGTACCAAATTTTCTAGGCTTAACTAAATTTTCACCTTGCAAGAAATTAGCCGAAAAAAATTGCCTCAAAATCATAGTCTTAACCTATTCTATAACAGTTCACATCAAAAAAGAGAAATCAAGCATTTCTTAATTTTTTTACAACCCAGCATTTCAACAATTATTTTGATTTATTGCTTATTTAAAAATCGCTATTATTTAAATGATCAGTATTTTAATCACATAATATTAATGTATGCTATTTAAATAGATGAACTTACTAGATAAAATTTTATTTATTTAGTTTATTATTTATTGTTTATTTGTTTTCCGTACCGAGCTACAGCTCCTTCAGAATAAATTTTAAAAAATTAATAAAAAACTTTGAAATTTATTTTGATTAAAATACTTTATGATAAAGTAAATAAGCTAAAAAAATGTAAAGAAAGTTTAAAAGACATATATTGAAATGGGTTGCTACATGTGACAGATGTTTAGATAGTTGAAGCTTCATGAAAAAAAGAGGAAATAGTAAGGTAGCAATTACACAATGGAGTTGGGTTTTCAATATATCTCGATTCGAAACGCAGATAAAATGTATTAAATGTACTATATAAAAAATTATTTACTAGATAATAAATTTAAGATTTATTTTTTATTTTTATTTATTTGTTAACTGTACCGAGCTAAAGCTCCTTCAGAATAAAAAAAAAAATAAAAAATTAAGTTAAGTAAAATTAAAAATTAATAAAAGTTAAGTAAAATAAAATCAAAAAATAAGGAAAAAAAAAAAAATAAAAATAAAGTTTGTAAGAGTTAATAGATATAAAAAAGATATATGATAAAGAGAGTTTGTAAGAATTAATAGATATAAAAAAGATATATGATAAAGACCTAGTTAAAATTATTAAATAATAGAATTAATAGACACATTCATAGAGAAAAAAATTAAAATGATAGATCATTTTATTAATTAACTAAATATGATTAACACTAGATATAATTGAATAGTTACTCAATATTTTATTTGATTAATTAAATTATTATTAAACTGTATCAAATAAAGGTTATAAATCCTCAAGATTAAATTTAATTAAAATATAAAAAAAAAAAAAAAAAAAAAAAAAAAAAAAATCTTACTTTTTTATTTTTTTGTAAATATTCCGTTTTTTTTTATGTTCTATTTTCTTTTTTTCGTATTTAATAATTTTATTTTATATTTCTTATTTTTGTTTTTTTGAAACATTTTATTTAAGCTTGGCAAAGGAGCGAAAGCTCGAGCCAATATTTATTTATTTATTTAAATAAAGACGTTTATCATCATCATTAATTAAAATATTGTCAAACAAAAAATAGGGCTTAAATACTTATACATTAGGTAATCTCTACAAATCATTAATAGGCTCGATTTTAGATTATTCATTTCCCTGTCTAAACTTATTTTCAGAATCAAACATTAAAAGAATTCAGGCTATTCAAAACTCAGCAGTTCGATTCATTCTTAAACTAAAATATGATACACCCTCCGACATACTTCATAATGAGGCCTTTCATAAACTAAAACTATTTTTTTTTTAATTTATTCTGAAGGAGCCCTAACTCGGTACAGAAAACAAATAAATAAAATAAAATTAGGTATAAAATTTGATTCAAAATTAACCTTTACCCCAATGGTTGATGAAATAAAACATCGTTGTAGTTAACGGTTGAACTTAATAAAAATATTGTCAAACAAAAAGTGGGGTTTTAATTATTGCACACTAGGAAACTATATAAATCTTTAATCGGATCTATAATTGATTACTCTTTTCCGTGTCTAAATTCATTTTCGGAGACAAACATTAAAAAAATTCAAGTCTTACAAAACTCAGCAGTTCGTTTTATACTTAAACTAAAATATGATACTCCTTTCAATATTTTGCATCATGAGGCCTATAATAAACTTAAATCTTAATTGTCTTGAATCGACTTTTAGAATTGAGCGAAAGATATGTAGTGGGAGGACTGCGTCATTCTGTTCCATTGGTTGTCAAGCTGGTTGATGAATATAAAGCGGATTTTGAATCAAGGTATGTTGAATACCCAACTCCATTGTGTAATTGCTTCTTTCTTTCCTGAACTGTTCAACACTTAAATACTTTTCAAATGTCACCTCTTACAATTTATCAATTTTTAATTTTCTTTTTATTATATTTAACTTATTTTAATTATTCTTATATTTTTTCTCATTTTTATTTTATTTTTTTTTAATCTGAAGGAGCTTTAGCTCGGCACAGATAAAACAAATAAATAAATAAATAATAATCTTACAAATTACTTTACTAAAACAATTGAAGAATGATGAATCCGATTCTTCGAATACGACTAGTTCCAAGAACAGGCTAGCAGTGAAGACACTGATACTGAAACATGTAGGCTTCCATTTTTAATTACTAAAATAGAGACATAATAAAAACCTAATCTATGACACATAATTTTATTTCTAAAAATCAAAGAAATGCTTAATTAAATTTTGGTTTCGTTTTTGTTAATAAAAATAGAGAAATATGATTGATTTAAAAAACTGAAGAGATAAATTGAAAAAGAAAGAGCCTTTGATTGTAAGGACAGAAATAATAATCAGTTGAATTAATCAATTTTTAATGACAAAAGCAATATTTACATCAAATTTAAATATTTTTAATATTAATTAATATAAATATTTTTTTGCTACAAAATGTACCAAATTTTTACATTAAATCTAATAATTGGTTTATCTTTCGTCTTTTAATGAAAATTTTCATACACCTTTGAAAACTATGAAAAAAGTGCGATGTTTTTAAATTTATTTAAAAAAAAATAAAGTGGAGTCGCTTTTGCAACCTTGTTAAATTAAATAAAATAGATTACATCAACGAAGAATGTTTAGTTTTTATTCTTTCAAAATAAAAATTTTTTGACCTGATAATACAAGCAATGACATTAATTAAAAAAAAGATAAAAATTTTATCTTATTTATTAATTTTTTAACTTGATTAGAGTATTTTTTTAGAAAATACCATATTAACATTATCATTTCAATAAATTCTTTTATAAAAAATTGACCTTTTTTAAATTAATATAAAAAATAAAGATAAAAAATTGTGTGGCGAAAATGCCAAAAAATGGAATAGATTATGGTCAACATGTGATTACTCCTATTCTCGTCTATCCGATCTTCTCGTAAGATTAATTGGAGCAGCTATTCATTTTCCATGTTAACTTAAACACTCATGGTTAAGTTAGCCAACTTACCTGTGATATCGACAAAGATGACGCTAAATCACACATGAGGTGGGGTATAGCGAGGGGTTGTGTTAAATAAAATGTAATAAATAAAAATGAAAATTGAAAAAATAAGAAAATACAGGTTGTGTTAAATATATAAAAAAATTTAGAAAAAAATTAAAGAATTTTGAAAAAAATTCTTGATATCTTAAGTGTGGCGCCGCCGCTGATCTGAATCATAAAATTTATCAAATGAAAATATTTAATAGTTGCTTTGAATAATTTATTTAATCTTGTTTAGTATGTTTTCACCTGGTTTCAACTGGTTTCTTTACTTTCCAAAATACAAGTTTGTCTTACAAAATTATGAAAATTTTCATTTTTTTTAAATTAGCCATGAAAAACAACATTGCATAACAAAACCAATATGGTCGATTTCATTTAAAAAAACTTTAAAATTTTGAATTATTGCTAATTTTGATGAACAAAAGAACATTATGATCAACTGAAATTGTATTGTTTTTAGATATTTCACCGAAGAAAAGAAATGAGTAAATATCAAAATTATTTCATTTAATAACAATAATAATAAAAAGATATGATGTGCTAATATTATTATAATGAATAAAAATTCAGTCAAACAAACATATCAATAATTTTGAATTTTTTTTAATTAGAATTTAATTAATAATTTAATTTTGGAATCAAATAATTAAAAAAAAACTTAAAAAAAATAATTTAAAATATGCCAATTTATTAATTTTATGATTAATATTCCTAACTAGGGATATCCTTTGTTTGAGCATTAATTAGAAAAGTAAAAAAAAAAAATTTTATAGACTCTTAATTTTTTGGGGTCTTTGTTGTAATTATTTCCATAATAAGAAGATAAATGTGGTGAATAGCTACAAAAAAAAATTTAACAAAGAATTTTTAAATATTAGGGTGAATCGAGTTTGGAAACTTCAACGTTTTTCATTTAATTTAAATCTAGTTAGCTAGGTTTAGATAAGGCTAATTTGGCGACTAATTCATTAGCAAGCCTTAATTAATTAATTTTTCGAATTATTTGATATAAAAGTCTAAAATAATCCTCAAAGTTAATCAGTAAATCTCAGACATAAAAATCATGGGAAAAAAATAAACATTTCCCAAAAGAAATTTTAAATGAACAAAAAATCTGATCTTTAGCTTCAATTCAGCACGTTTTGAAACTGTTGAATAAATTTTATTTAAAATATATTTTTATCCAAGTTAACTAGATTAAAAATCGATTGTTTACTAGCAAAAAATAAATATTTGTTTAACATTTTAATTTAATAAAAAAATAATTCAAAAATTTCAACCTATGATAAATTTAAAAGTCAAAATTTTATTTAAATACTAGATTATACCAAGCGTTCTCGTCAATAATAGTTGCCATAGAAATTATTCTCTTCAAAAATTTAAAGAAAACGAAAAAATTTAAACCAAGTATGTATAATATATACAAGAGTGTTAAATTAGCCTAATAATAATTATGAGAAAAATTTACAGTTTATTTTAAAAATAAATTGGGTTTATTTGTTGATTTTTTTAAAAAATGGTGAACAATTCCTAAAAACAAAGTGAGCTAATTATTCGCAATTAAAGCCGTCTCAAATTAACAAGATAAAACCAATTTTTATTTTATCAATAGAAAAAAAAACAAAAATCCCAAATGAAAGGTTTAAACTTACTTAAAATCTCGATCAATTAATTTTATTGATTTTTTCAACTTATCAGGCATTGACATCAGTAATTATGCCCTTGAGGATTTGTTGGCATTCGACGATATATTTTTAGATTACTTTAATAACTTTTTAAAAAATCAAGTAAAACTTTAATAATCTCTATTTCTATAATTTCATAATAATCATTATCTCTACAGGCATTTCCGCAGCAAATTCAATACAACAGGTACCTGGGAAAATTTGAAGAAATCGAGCCAAACCAGAGCTCAATTGTTCTTACCGAGAGGTTACCTAGACTCATTAATCTAGCAAATTCAAATCCTGACAACTCAAACAATGAAAGCAACGACACTGAGCGTAGCGATGCCCAGAATAGCAGTGTATTCGACTGGGTCCGGATCGAGCGACTACCGCTTTTTTTTAGGACTGATTTTTTCCGCGAGTTCAAGATTTGTAAACTTCTAACTCGTTCTCTTGATGAAGAGAGACCCAATTCTGCCAGTAGTAGTCAACTAATCGGAGGCTATAGTCGCCAAAGCCGTATGACTCGCACCCACAAACTAAGATTTTTGGCATTTGTATTTCGGAAAGTCAATTAAAAAATTTTCAAAAAAATTTATTCCTGAATACTTTACCATAACTTATTTGGCATTTTTTTTTATCAAATACTTTTATATATAGGTGTTGGTAAAAAATGCTCAATTTAAAGATTTTTTTGGAAAAAATATTTAATTTATGATTTTTTTTTTTAATTCAGTCAAAAAAATGATTTGACTAATTAATATTTGAAAAAAAATCTTAAAAAATTTTTAAGAATTTTTTTTATGGTTTTTTATATTTAATGGTTTTTCAGGGCAAAAATTAGATATGATTAAAAGATTGAAGTATGAGCCCAAAAGCATCATAAATAATTCCATCAAATTTTTTCTAATTAAAAAAAAAGTAAAAAGAAGGTTTTGGAATTTTTAAATTTCGATCCTTAAAAAAACTCATCAATTTTTTTAAAAGTCGCTTTCATTTCATTAAAAGTTAGATATTTTTTTTCAAAGCAAAAATGTCTAAAATTTAAATTTTAAATAGAATATTCTTTTTCATTTAAATGTAAACCTCTGAAATTATTTTTGTAAGAATATTTCATAATTCTTCTATTTTAAATTTTTTAAAATCAATATTTTCAAAATTTACAATAAACTTAGCATCGCTTTCCTTTGGCTAAAATAAAAAACTTGGATGAAAAAAAAAGATGCCAGTTACGGAATCTTAGTTTACCAGAAGCATGTAAAGCAATTTTTTATTCTTTTTTTAAAGCGCCCCTTTCCAATTCGTTGTCAACTGACGACCACGAAAGAACTTTTGATGACGCAGCCTTGTTCGCCTCACCATCTAACAGAGATCTTCACTATAAACCATCGAATATTGATGAAATTCTGCAAAATTTTTATGCTGACTCAAATATGCTGGACAATAGCCTTCAAATAGATATGCCTTATTTGGAAAAGTTTAATAGAGCCTTGTTCCAAAGACCGGGCAGTCGAGCCCTAAGTGTTCCGGCCTATTTTCCCTTCGCCACACTGAACAGATATGCCTCATCAAATCTAATGACCAAAACTAAAAAATCAGTCACCAAAAGTGGAAAAAGCGGTTTAAAGTAATTTGGTAGAAAATAATTTTTGAAATTAAATTTTTTTGTTAAAGCTCCAGTAAAGTGGACAATTTAGAAGAAGAAAAATTAAAAAATTCACAAAATTTCGAGGATTTAACTCAAATTGACAGGATGAAGCCTAAAATTTTTGATTCAGAATTTCAAATGGAAGAGGATTATGAACAAGATTTTGATGAAGAAAATCCAAAAAATTTAGACATCAAATTGGACGATAATTTGTCATTTTTAGATGAAGACCTTCCAAATGATAACTTTGTAGAAAATCCTAATTTACACGCTTCTATAAACCAGTATAAAGTTAAATTCCTTGGCTCAGTGAATGGCATGAAGGAATTCAAAGAATTTTTGCGCAACACTTCTGGCTTTCGTTTGCTTAAATTTTGGCTGGATTGCGAATTTTACCGCGATTCAATGCAAGACTATGACCAAATAGACAACATGGCTACTAGAAATCGACTTTTCCGCGACATCAATGAAAAATATGTGTTCACATTTGCTAAAAAAATGCACGAAAAAGTTAGCAAAAATTACTTTGCTGGTCATGGTTTAAATCACAGCCTATTTGATCGGATACAGTATGATGTTCTCAGACGTTTAAGAAGTTACTGGGTGCCGCGATTTGTGCTTAACAAATTAAAACAAAAAGGAAAAAATTACGGAGCTTTTCCTTTACCTCCGCTTACGCCAGATTACAGTCGTCAATCGACTTACTTGTCAGCGCCTCCGTCGCGAAAGGGTTGCACAGAAGCTTACAAATTTGAAAATAAAACTTCTTTGCTGAACGAAGATCAAAAAAAGTTGGCTTTCAAATTTTTTTGCATTTTTTAAATTTTTTTTTTTTAGAATTTTGAATATGAAAGTAAGACAAGCACTTTTGGCTGACAAAGACGCAGGGGGACCTTTTTTAAGATACATATCAGGGTAATCTAATTTTGAAAATATAAATAATTAATACTGTATTGATTTGACTTGATGGTTTTTGATAACAGAAATTTTCCTCTTTTTACGTTAATCGTAAAAGAGCCAAAAAATATTCTTTGATTTTGGACCATTATCTTGAAAAAAATTATAGAAATTAAATTAAAAAATTTATAAAAACAACATTGAAAAATCAATTATTTGTTTGAAGCTTAAGTTTTAATTAAATTTGCTTTTTTTAACTGTAAAAAAAGATGTAAATTCACAAAAAATTACAATATTTTAAGTAAATTTGTTTTACAGAAAATTATCTCTGTTTTGTAATAAAATCAAAAAAATTAAAAAATAAAAATTAAAAAAAAAGACGATATTTTTTAGCTCTTTTACTTTTGACGCAAAAAAGGGGAAAGTTTACGTAATTTTACAATTGTAAATTTTTGTATTATTATGTAAAAATTACCAAAAACATCGTCTCAAATAGAATAGATTAAACATAAATTGAAAAAAAAGTTATATTCTTTGATTTAGCTCGTTTACCATCAAATCCATATTCTCCTTTATGGTGCCCGTATTTAATATTTTTCAGTGTTTGTTCTAGAGCTAGTAGAACGGTTCCCTAAAACCGATTTCAAAACCGGCTTTAAAATTGAAATTGATACACCATTGATTGATACTTGTTTTTTCACAAAAAGATTTTAAACAAAACTTTTCAATCGGTTAATTTTTTAGATTTTTAATATGAATATGAGCTAGTTAAATGGAATTTTTAGGAAAGGTTTTTTTAAACTACTGATTCGTAACTAATCAAAGAAACAGTGCTTTTGTGTCTCTTAATTATACTTTAAATGTCTTGTTTTTAATTTTCTCTAGACTGAGACTTCGTATTCAATAACTGGTTGAACATAGGTATTGTAAAGTATCTAAATGTTTTAATTTCCCAATGGGTGAATGTCCTTTTAAGTGTGCCTATTGTCGCGTTAGCTCAGCAGGCATGCTCTGGCTTGCTTTCTCCACTTTATGAAGTTACTTATTATGCCAATGTTACTTATTATGACGTGTTTTTGAGCACTATATCTTTTGGACCTGTTCGCTAATGTGGGAAACATAGCTCTTGTTTTAATGGATTTTGCCGTTTTCCAAGTGCATTGCTTTACATTTGTCAAAATTGAAACTCATTTTCCATAATATTGACCATAAATAAATACATAAGAAATTTGAACTCACATTTTTATTAACAAAAAAATTTTTTTTAAATTAAATCTATTTATTAATTCTGCACTAGAACACAAAATCTAGACTCAATTTCTGGAACTAGGTTTTTATAAAAATAAAAGGAAATCCCTAGCAAAAAGGCTTCGTGAAATTTCAAAACTTATAAAAATTTAAAATTCAACTTTTGTTCTAGTGGTCAAAAACTTATGTAACAAAATGATGCAATTTTTTTACACCTACTTCGAAAGTCTGCAAAAACTTTCGAAGCAAATTTCTGCAAAATTGTACGCAATTTAAAAGTGTTGAAATTATATTTTTATTTTTTATTTTGAAAATTAGTTTGAGAAAACATCGGGACTATCTCTAACCCTTGACTTGAACTCGAACGACTTCTCCCAATGCAATGATTGTTAGTTAAACAAGACATCCAAGACTCGTCCATTAAATAAAACCTACGTTTTAACTCTGCCTTACTTTCTATTTATTCCTTAAGTCGATGATAATCGACATATCCACCTGGATTCATTTACATGATGCATGATATATTGGTTTGACAACCGTTTTTTGTAGCGGTGTAAAATTTTTGACCATCAGAACAAAAATTATAAATTTTTTTCCTTTTTGAATTGTAAGTTTTATTTGAAATTACACAATACTTAACTAAGATTCGTCAACCTAAAAAAAAAATTTGCTTACCTTAAAATACTTGTCATATTTGATGTTTTCCATGTTCAACTTGAATATTTTTTGTCTCACAAAAGCCTTCTGAAAAAAGTCCAAAACAATATTTAGCGACAGTTTAATTTTTGGTAGTCGGAAAATTCTGAAAATTCTTAAATTTTTTGCTAATAATTGTTTAAATACAATACAAAATTAAAAAATAAAATTCTTTCAAAAATGTTTAATTCAAGAAATGATAAATTTAATTGCTTAATAATTTAAGAAATTGTCCGGAATACCTTCCATTAATTCTTTTTTGGTATGATGTCTGTGATTTTCATAACGCCGAAGCCATAGGTTATGACAAAAATTCGAGACTCCAGCACGCTTGGGCGATTTTCAACAACTACTTGAGCTCGACAGCTCGTTTTAACATAGGCATATCAAATGAAGTATCAGAAGAGGCCCGAAAATCCCTGCAAAAACAGGCAAACATGGAAGGAAATTTTGCTAACGAACTAGACACGAATTTATTTCAACCAGTGATGGAACAAATCGTGCCATATTTAGAGAACAGTTGGCTACAATTTATCAAAGATGATGTATTAAGATTCACCGAGTAAATGAAAAAATTTTTTTTTAATTTTTCTTAATATGATTGAAATTTAGATCTAGATTGAATGTGATTCAAAGAGACGACCAAGATGATGAGGAAAATTTTACTGCAAATCTACATGAGCCAGACATTAGCATTGAAAATGGTCAGATACACCTGAAAAGAACTCGAATCATTGACATGATTTTCAACACTAATCAGAAAAAAAAAGAAGCAGCAGCCAGGAAAAAAGTTCTTACCGAGGAAGAAAAGCGCGAGCGAGCTGAACGAATAAAACAAATGGAAAATGAGCGAAAAAAAGCCCTAAAAGCGGCAGCAAAACGCGCTAAATTAAATAAACTAAGCGTTGTTGATGAAGAAGATGATCAAGTAGGTTTTAATAAAAATGCATCTTTATTATTAAACAAATTAATAAACAAACTAACATTTTAGTTTAATCGTAAAAATTTTAAAAAAATATCTAACATGATTAATAATAATAATTTGGTGAGTTCTAGTGGATTCATGAGTTTAAATAATCTTCAGAACAATAGCCAAAATGGTTTAGGGTTTAATAATTTTAGGAATAGAATGCTTTCTACTGCGGTAAGTTATGCTCGTTTAAATGTTTATCTTTGCATGTAATTGTTGTACGCTTTGCTGATCATTTATTTTTTATTTTTACCAATAAAGTTCAATTTATTTATTTTTAAACATTTAATTTTAGTCTTTGCTTTTATTTAATAATTAAATTCAATTTTTTAATAGTTTATTTAATAGAAAAGCTCTGAAACTAATGAAAAATCCGAGAGACGCTCCAAAAAAGGTCTCTCTTTTGCCACAGACAGAAGCGGACTATTCGAAAAAGTTTTCTCCAACAAAAAGTAATCTATTTCATTTGTATATTTGAATTCTGGTTAATTTATTTTTTTGAATTAAAAGGCATTCCTTGTTTTTAAAATTAACATATTTTAATAACAGTTTAAAATTTAAAAAAGTTATTTCAAAAATTATTTCTCCTCTTTTCTTTATTTTTTTTTCAAAAAAAAGTTAAAAGAAAAAAGGAAAAAGTTAGTTTTAACATAAACTGCATGTGGTATTGAAATAATTGAAAATAGAAGTTAAATTGTTCAAACCTTTTTTCATTAAAAATTTTAGGAAATCGATCAAAAATTAAATGAAAAAAATTTATTTCCCCATTTTTCGTTCTTCAAAAAGTAATTTTATTTAATTCAATTTTTTTTCGGTAACAAAGTATAATTTTTTTTTCTTATTCACTTTTGATTTCCACTAAAGTCGATCTTTTTCGTTGTCGGACGTTGCCCTTGAGGTGTCCATTGAAGAGCTCTTTTTGGTATCCGTGATTCTATCATTCTAAGTACAATCCCAAGCCTATGGAGTCTTTAATTTTTAATACACTGACTTAATGGCTCTAAATTTTTTCATTCAATTAATAGGTCAGCATTTGACAATGTCTCAGGCCAATGTGTCCCGAGGATCCTCTGTAGGCTTCCAGTGTGGAAGGTGTTAAGACTTTTCGTGTCAGATTCATGCATCCCCCAACATTCGCTACCGTACATTAGTGCTGCTTTTACACAGTTGCACAGTTTAAGTTTTGTTTCTGTGCTGTAGCTGGTCGATTTCCATGCTATCACTAAAAAATTGAAAATTTATAGGAAATTTTCGAAATTAAATTGAATGAGAAAAGGTGAATTGAAGTTAAAAAAATTGATTTGACCAAAAGAAACAATAAACAGTCTCGTCTTAGATTTTTTTTATTTTTAAAATTTAATTACTTGAAGAAAAATAGATTAAAATAAATACAAATATTTTACGGATTTTTACAGGATTGCATCTTTTGAAAAGATACAAATTCAATTATTCCTCTTAAATTAATTAATCTAATAGACGGAGAGAAAATGTCTAATTGACCATCAAGTATTGTAACGGTTTCAAAAGAAAAAAAACTAAATTAAGAGTTCGTTTATTGTTTTATGGGGAAGAAAATTATTTTAAATTTAAAAAAATGAGAATGAAATTTTTTTCTTTTAATTTCTGTTATTAATTTTTATCTATGCTAAATTTTAAAATTTTAAAATACTATATTATCATAGATCTAAATTTAAATGACTATATTAATTCAATTTTAATGAAATTTTGTCTAAAATTAGAGTTAAAAGTTAAAAGTGTGATGCCTAAATAATTTTCTTCTTTATTTGATGAACCATAAAATAAACGATCAATGAAAGGCTAGTTCTTTAGTTACTGAATTTCAATTCTTGCATTTTAAAACTTAAAAATGATTTAATTAATTTAAAAATTTTTTGAAATTCTTTTTGATTAATAACTCACAAAGCTCAATAAGTTTTGCGAAGTTCAAAAATTTTTTTAGGTGAAACTTGTTTAAAATAATTTCAGAAACTTATTTCAGAAAAAATTACGTGGCTGAATACAAATTTAACAATTTTCTTTCCACCTTAAAGAATTTTATATTTTGGCCCATTTATAACAATTTTTATTAACATTCTCAAAATTGCTCCTATTTGATTGCTCTTAATTTAACTTTGCCAAAGTAATCTATGCTTGTAACAATTAATGCATTGAAACATATAGAATAAGGTAAAAATCAACACTATCTGCTTCTTCTGGATCAATACTTTTTTTTTATAAAAAAAATTAAACTTGACTACTAATCCTGATCTCTTGTGTTTTTATAATCAAAATTATAGTTTTTTTTTATGAAACCATATATCTAATTCAGTAAAAAAATTACCTTAAGAAAAATTAACTATTGGAAAAAGGATACAATCAATTTTTTGAAAAAAAAACAAAAAAAAACTATTTTATTAAAGGCGTGTTATTTTTTAATAACTCTTATTTCTAATTTTATCACTTATTTTACTTAACGACTTTATTTGTATTAATAACATGCTAAAAATTCTTATTCTATTTAATTAAACTAATTCTCTCAATTCTCTTATTAAAAATATCTTTTAAAAAAAGTCCAATTGGCAAGATTTTTTTTTATTCAACATTTTTCAATAAAACTTTTTAAAAAAGCCCAAAAAAGAAATGGTTTTAAAAATTTTGGAAATTTTTATTGATTAATTCTTATTTAGTTATTTTATTTATTTTTTAATTTTTGAGTTCGAGTTCTTCAATTTAAACCATTAGACCAAGCCGTTCCAAATATTGTATCAATAATTATTTTCAAAATAAACAAGGATTGGTGTTAAAAGTTTAAAAAAAATAAAAATCTTTAAACTACGAAATAAATTATTAGATTCATTGATTTATTCTTTATTTTTAGGTTGAAACTTGATTTTAAATCATTTAAAATAATTCAAATGTCTAGCCTTTATTTTCTCTTGCTAATTTTGTATGTGTGATATCAGATAGAAAGATCAACAAAGTTACCTAAACATTTGCTCCACACACAGTCTGCTGTATTCTTATTTTCATTCTTTTTTATTTTTTTTTACTTTAATTATTACTTACCCAATTCGCTATTTTTTTTGAAATTACTAAAAACAATGTTTTTTTTTCATGCGGCTGAAAGGAAGGACTATGATTCATTCCAAACTGCTGGAGTTTAAACCCAAGCTATTATTTTATAAATTAAAAACCATTTTTTAGTAAAATTAAATTACTGCATTTAATATAATTATATTGAGCTTCTTCATTTTCTATGTCATCGCATTCGCTTAGTAATTCCTGTTCAAAATCATTTAATTAAACATTTTGATTTCGATAAAAGAAACTTTTGATTTAAATTGATTTTATTCAAACCTAAGAAAAATAAATAAATAGTTTAGAATTTACCACGCAATAAAAAATTGAATGCAAATAAAATTTGTTATGAAAAATCAAAAAAATTGTTTTTTTTGTTGCGTATTTTTAGTGATGAAATCTGAAATTTAGATACAAAAAGAAGAAATCGCCTTTATTAAAGCTTTAAAAACCACTGATTGTGCTGCAAATAAAAATGATTATTAATAAAAATAATTTAATTATTTTTTATCATTGAAGTATGATGCAATTGTTTCGTAAATTTGTCTTCGATCTTGGCCAAAAAGATCAATTGAACAAATTTAACGCAGTGGTTGAAGCCAAACAATATTTAGATCATGATGAACTGCAAAAAAAAAACACTATTTCCAACTTAATGACAAGAGTGTATTTGGATCCGAACTCGAAAAAAAATCTCCTTCCTCTATCTGATCGCTTGAAGCAAAAGCTTCACGTCGATTCACCTTCGGACTCAAAGGTGTCGAATAGACCAAAAACTCCATTTATGCTTGCCATGGTCAGAGAGTTTCGCACCGGATTAGAGGAAAATTTTCAAAAGTTTTGTGAACAATACGCAACTGAGTTTAGTCTCTCAAACCCAGAGGAATTCGCTCTACTAACCCAATCGGAGCTTTTAACCCTCCTGGGTGATAGCTATAACCCCAAAGACTTTGACTTTGATGAGAAAGGTGAGGGAAAAGCGACACCATCTCGCGAAGATAGGAACGAATTTTCTAAAATTTTATATGAATGGTCAATAGGTAAGAGTGCGGAGAAACTATACGGTTTTTTTGCTCATTTGGGAGAACATGGACGCAAAGATGGTCTGCCATTTTTGGAAAAAGATTTATTGTTCTGCATTGACTCGATTCGGCTTAAGGAAATAAATGGGGATGATGTGCTCAAGCAAAAAGCTCAGGTTATGATAGAAATTTATCTCGAGTCCCAGATACCACCGTCTATTCAAATAGATGCAACTCTTGAGGTCAATCAAAAATTATTGAAAGCTGCAAGTAAAATAACTCAAGGAAATTATTCATCGGCAGATTTGGCAATTTTTGATGAAGTAAGGACTTCGTTTTACAAAGACTTGCTTCCGTATTGGGCCGGCTTTAAAGCTATCTTTAAAGAAGACGCTCTATTACAAGAAACAAAACAGGACAAAATTTTAAAAGAGCGTTTAGATGAGTTTTTAAATACAAAAAATCCCTCTCCAAGTGACTTTAAACTACCGCCATTGAGTCCACAGCCGATGATTCTCAGTCCCAACATGATAAACTATCGACAGCATACTGGCATTTCCCAAAATATGAACATTACTTTTTCAATAGCAACTGGTATTAAGTATAGGGATGAAAAAGCTCAGAATCAGATCGGTGGAAGAAACAGCACTTCGATTTCAAATGAACGAAAAAATTCTGGTGCTTTTCAGCAAATAATCATAAAATAAAAATAATGCTTACTTTTTTTAAATGAACCTATTTTTAAAAAATTTTTGATAACTATCCATTAAAAATCTTTTAATTTATTATATATTTTTTTAGATCTAATTTTAAATTGAGTTTAAATTTATAAAAAATAAAAATATTTGAGCCTTAAAAATAAACTCCACAAATTTTTAAAAGAATACCAAAAAAAATTTTTTTTCCTGATTATTAAAAAAATTGGTCAATTATTGAGATTGTACATGATAAAATAAATTTACATCCCATTAAATTGGAATTCACTTTTAATGACATCACTGTTTATTAATGATTTTTCAACAACCATAATTTGTGTAAATATAATCCGAACTTGGATTTGTTTTGAGACTTGTGACTTTGAAGCAACTCTGTATAATGTTAACTCAATGCAGTAACTCCTATTAGCCTTTTGGAAAGCATGCTAAAAATAATTTTTAAATTAATTTAAAAAAAAACAAACCATTTTTCAATATTTAAATAAAAAAAAGTTCATTTGTTCTAAATTTTGCGTTCATCTGTTTTAAAATTATTGATGTTGTCTAAGAGGATGAAGAATACTTGAGTTTTTCAATAAAAAAATAAAAATTTGACAACATTGGATTTTTTTGTGGCTCATTTTTTGAGCTAATTGGCTAAGATTTTTAAAATATTTAAAGTAGGTTTGTGTCATTAGAAATTCATCAATGATTTAATTATCAGTCATTCAACTCGATGATTAAATTTAAATTTCTTAATTAAAGTCTAAAGTTTTAAAAAGAATTTTCAATATTATTTTTTCAAATTTTTAAATATAAATTTATTTTATTCACAATGCGAGAATTGAAATTGGATACAAAGAGGCTTTAAGCTTTAGAATAAGTTTATTAAGAATTTTTTTTTCTTTTTAAAAATCCAAGAAGTCCTCTCTTCGCTTTAAATTGCTTGTTGTATTTATTTAAAATTTATTCATAACATTTGTTCCCACCCTCTTTCAGATGAAATAAATTTTCATTGTTTCATACAAGTTTTCGATACTTCATTTCTCCAACACTTATTATTTTTAAACTCGGTATAAAAATATTTTGTTTAGAATCAGACTTGTTTATAAGTCACAGTTTTAAGTCTAAGTCACAAAAATTTTAGTTAAAGTTATGACTTAAATAAAAAAAAAATTTATAATTAACAATCAAAAAAATCAAAATGTTAAAAAATTAAATTCTATTTCTTTAAAAAATGTATCACCTACTTCTAAATGTGCGTTATTCAACGAAATATTTAAATATATTTAATATTTTTTGTCTGAAGGCTGAACCTTATGGATTAATGCAGATAACTCTGACCGATATAATTTTAAGATTATGGTTTATTTAGAAATTAATTTGGCTTAAATTTTTTGGGTCATACTAAAACACTGACCCCCATTTTTTTTTGCAAAGAAAAAATATTTTCAAAAGTTTTAATATATTATTTAGTTTGAATTTTTATCTTTTTTTTGAAAATTAAATTAGTTTTTCTCCAAAATTTTTTTTTTTGTGAAAATTGAATATTTTTATATTTTTAAAAACCTGACCCCCTACTGCCCCCAATTTTTTACGACTGACCTCCAACTGACCCCCGTTTTTCTTGAAGAGAATTTAACCAGCTTTCTAAAGATATGAATAGTTTTTCTCCAGGAAGTATGGTTTTCGAGAAATACAAATGATTTCTTTTGGTGGAGGTATCATTTTTAAAAATTTTAACTTTATTTTTTTATTAAATTAATTGCTATAAATCAATAGTAATTTTGTTAAAAATATTAAAAAAAATAATTAATAAAACAAAAATATCAAATAATACAATTATAAATTGAATTTTTCTCAATTATCAGTTGTAATTCTCGAAAACAATACTTCCTGGAGAAAAACTAGGCATATCTTTAGAAAGCTGGTTAAATTCTCTTCAAGAAAAATGGGGGTCATTAGGGTGTCAGGTTTCTTTAAAAGTAGATTACAGTTTTTTCGCTAAAAATAATATTGAAATTAAGAAAACAAACATGACAGTCAAAAAGCTTAGAAAATTCTTGATCGAATGGTATATCGTATTAAAACTTTAAAATCCGATTTCAAAATAACTAAGGTATTTTATTATAATAATTAATCTAATTTTTTTTAAGAAAAATAAATATAAGTGGTGACTAATTTAATCTATTTTAGCTGACTATAAAAAACTAATTATTCTTACAAAAAAACTAAACGCCAGAAAAAAATTAATATTGAGATAACTATTTAAACCTATTTTACAGATAGGTTTTATTTTTATTTTATTTTATTTTAGTTCTAATTAAGATATTTAATGATGTAATTCTCTAAGATTATAAGGAATGAAGATAAATTGTGATATTTTCTCATAGTTGACTCTAGCTTGATGATGAGATTTGGACAAAACGGCTTGTCATAATCGTCTGGAACTTCCGATTTTGGTGCTATAGTTCAAGCCTTGAACTAAAGCACATTCGGAATTTGATTTTTATCGTCACTTCAAAATCATTAATTTGTTGAAAAAATAATTAGTTAGTCAGAAAAGTACTAATAATTAATAAGTAATAATTAGTTACTTTTTAATGCGGGCTCAAACGAAGGTCTTGAACCATTCGGACGTTCCCTGGGGTCACCCCCTAAATTATTCAAAAAATAAATAAATAAAATAGTCAGAAAAGTATTTTTGTCACTCAAATCATTATTTTATCAGTCAATTAATTTATTTGTCATCATATGTAGTTTTTTTGTCAGTAAGATTTAATTTTTTTTGTCGATCCATTAATTGATGGCCAATTTATTTCATTTAAAAAAAATATTTTAAGTCATTGACTTAAATTGACTTAAGACTTGTGACTTAAAAACAAGTCTGTCTGGAATACAAAAAATCAGAATAGAAAAAAAAAATTATATAAAATTGAAATCGAATTCTTTTAACTAATAAATTCATAAATATAAAAACTAGCATAAGTGTTCTCTTGCTTAGCGATAAAGATTTTCGCAACTCGCTGGTTCTGCTGTGAATCGTTCATTTGGTGTACTAATTCGACTTGGCGGTTTTAACTGGATTATTGCATTGTCATTAAACTCTTATAATTATTATGAAAGTTTTCACTTGAATCGTATTTGATCTCTGGGAGCAATTCTTCTTCGATTCTATTCTTCATGTTAGGTAGAGCCAATTTTAAAAAATGAACAGTTTCTGGTAATGGATTTGTGTTTAATACCAGCAATCGTTATCATGGAGCCCTTGACATCTTTAACCCTCCAGATAATTTGTTGGAATCTAGAGTTAAATTTTTTCTTAATCTTAGCTGTTTTCTCACTTTCAAAAGATCCCAATCAATGAAAACATTTCATCCAGTGGTGGAGTTACATTGATGTTGATTTTACCATCAATTATCTCCATCAGTTCGCTTCTATTGGACAATGGACCAAAGAAGTCTAATATATTAACTTGACCAAGGACGATCCACAAATTCTGTGGTGTTTAGTGAGTAGCTTTACTTGATAGACCACCTAACTGCCTACTGTGACACTCTGTCTTTTATTGTTGCCTACTAAACTCCTCGTGATTGTTTTATGAATAACACTCGATGATTCCTCAGCCAAATATGTATGACTAGTTATAGAAGACTATTTATCGACACCTAGAAACGCTTTCCACTCTTTGTTAAAATAACTCAAGGATGTTGTTAGGATTGAATTCCTGACTATATTAAAGATTTCCATTTAAATTTGTGACCATTTTAGTATTTAAGGCTTATTGTTGTGGACCATTAGTCTTAGTTGACGAGAAATTACTGCAAGATTTAGAAGATTTAGAACTAGAACAAAATTAAGCTAAACCAAGAAAACTTCTCATTTCAAACTGAGTCTTGGGGGCACTATATCATATTATAGAAAATTTTTTTTTAGGAAAAGACAATTTTTCTGTCGAAATGTTTTATAGAAAATTAATTTTTAGAAATTATAATAGAAAATTTCTTGGAAACGGCTATCGGAATCTTAGGGAACGGATCCAAAAAGGTCTACATAAGTCAAATAATAGCTTGGAGGCCTGGCATAAGTCTTTTTCGCAAGATATTGGATCACATCCAAATATAAATAAGTTGGCTGAACATTTGAAAAATGAGGAGCATCTAACAAATGTACTAATTGAACAAATTAATAGCGGCTTAGTTTATCCACGTGAAAAATCAGAAATTAAAAAAGATAAATTGTCTTTGTTTAGTGTTTGCAATAAAGTAAAATTAGCAAATTTTTTGAGAGATTAATTCTTGTTTTAAAATAATTCATTGTTTAATTTTTTTTTTATATTTATGACTTTTTTCCTATAATTTATTTATTTATTGAATTGAATTAACCTCCTTTAAGGAGAAGTAAAAGAAAATAAAGATAAATAATTTTTTTTTTTTTTTTGTGTTTTTGTGTTTTTTTTAAAAAAATGAAAAATTATTACCTAAAAATAAAATTACAAAAATAAAAAAGGAACATTAGTTCGAAAATAGAAAAAGGCATGAAAGTTAGAAAGCAAGATAATTTGGACCAAAATTCATGAATTTCTTTTATTTTGAATTAGCTCATTTAGGAGAGTTTTGTAATGTTTTAATTTTAAATTGCAAAGACATAACCAAATTGAATCAGATATACCATCATTAGTAATCAGATTAAACTTAAGATTTTCTTTAAGTTGGTTTATATTTACTGAAATTTTTGAGGTTTCAATTTTAAAGTACTTGGAAATAAGTACTAAGTACTAAGTTTATAATTAATACAAGTAAATATCGATAATATTTTTCAGTAAAATGAGTTTCTATAAAACTTTTTTCCAAAAAATTTTTTTTCATTCAATACGTATCGATATTACTTTTTCCCAGATATCTATATATCATTTTGAAAGGAAAAAAATTCTAAGATTAACGGTATATAACATTATATAGGTTTCTTATAAAATAAAGGAGATATAAGGCTTTAAAGAATTTCTGGCTTTTAGAGTATATTCGATAAATTTGAATATCTCAGGCTTGGTAAATGCGATTTACAAATTTTTTTTTTAATTTATAAAAAAGTAGCTTTGGAAACGGACGTTTGTGTTAATTCCAAGGTCAATCCCTGTACCATGATTTTCCAATTTAACCCTCAAATTCAATACAATACCTTGAATTTGTTGAAACTTGTGTGCCGCTTGTGTGTAGATTTTATTTATAACATAGTGAGTGAATCGTCCGATTTTTTAAAAATTACATATATTTTGATTGGTTGAAATTTGGAATGAAAGATTTTTGTTAAAAATCAAATTTTTTTATTCAAAAAGAGGAAAGTATAAAAAATTTAAAATAAGTTAAATTGTCTTTATATTGTTAATAAATTTTCTTTCAAATAAAATGTTTTTCATTTTTCTTATAATAAAATTTATCCAAAATTGCATTTATCTAATTTAATTTTGAATAAATTATTATAATTTTATTTATATCCAATAAAAAAATAGTAAAAAGAAAATAAAAATCCGGTCGATTTACATTGAATTCACTCAAGATGAAAAATGTTAATTGAGGGGGCCATACCATTAGATAGAAAAAGTCTAAATTGAAAATTAACATAGAAAAACCTTTTTATTGAAAATAAATCATTTTTATATCGAAAAGTTACATCGAAAAAAAAACTTAGAAAATTGACATTAAAATTGACTAATTGACACATTATTGACTAGATATTAACACTTTAGAACTCTAATTAGATTATCAATAAACTCAATAAATTCATTTTTTCTATACTCGTTTAACAATTTATTTATAGATTCATCTTTTTTGACCTCTCTTGGATCTCTCTTAAACACAACACAATTATTATAAGTTGTACGTAAACCATTAGTAACATGTTTCCATAGATTAGCTGCTAAATGAAAATAGCAACCGGCAACATTTGCTCCTTCACAAAATTTTTTTACAGTATTAAAAATTGCTAATTCAAAGTCGCATAATATATATTTCGGCTTTGTTTGAATACTAAAAACTAAATAATCGGTCATAAGTTTGTTCTTTTTTGTCTGGTAACAATGCATAAACGAGTGGTAAGTTTCGATTGTTTTTTACACAATTTATCGTAAAAAGTTGAGTGAAGACATCAGGACTTATGCTGAAAGTTCCATCAATGAACCAGACTTCTTCTCTTTTTAAAATATTCAAATTGTCTTCTGTTATTAAAATAAATAAATTAACTTGGGATTATCTTGGTAGGTTACTGAAAAGGCAACTTTTGAGTTTATATCCTCTATTACTGCATCACTCTCTTCTTCAAAGCTATCCAATTCATTTTCTAAATAATATTCAACATCTTTAACATTATCAACATTATCAACATCATCGAGATCTACCAGTTCATATGAGACATTATCATCATTAATTGAGTCAGTTGACTCTGTATCAGAATAATCCACAATAGATAATTTATGACTTGTAAAAGGCAGCTGTGGGGATATACTTGTAATATCATTTTGTACTGGAAAAGTTGTTAATTCTGGTTGGTGAAAAGTATTAGATCTCAACTCTTTATCCTTAACCAATTTGTTTTTAGGCACAACTCGGCTGCGCAATCTCAGAGGAGAATCATAATCATCAGAAATCATTAAAAGTTTAAAATTTTCCTCCATTTAGCTTATTGGGATTTTACAAACTAAATTGAAAAGAGTAACTTTGAAAAGCTAAGACTCTTAAAATTTCTAGAAAAAAAAATTAAATTTTATTTTTCTATGTTAATTTTCTATCTACAATTTTTCTAGTTAAGTTTTCTATGCAAAAGTTTTCTATGAAATGTTTCGACGTAAATTTTGTCTTTTTTCAATATATTTTTTTTCTATCTATAGGTATAGAGCCTAATTGAGATGTGAAAACGGTACCAGATGGTCATCTTCTTATCTTATGCTAGAATCTTTTTATAAAGCCTATAGTAGAGAGGTATTTGAATTAGACAAACCATGTCCAGTTTCCAAAGAGAAAATTGCTGCATTTCTTAAAATTCTACAGCTATTTTACACATTTTCAATTTTAACCCAAGACAGACAGGAAGATTGGTGACATAATTCGTTTACTTGTAATAAATTAAAATGGAACTCTTAACGCTATGAATGAAAGTGGAGAAATAAAGAAACTGGCACAAGAACTAAAAAGTTCGATTATATCAAAATTTCATTTAGAGCTATCTTCAAATGTTTACTGTTGCACTTTTAAACACTACAAAATTAGAATTCTGTTTTAGAGAGTCATGTGGAGTTGAATTTAAATCTAAAAATTGAAAGTTTTCCACAAACAGTGCTTTTTCTGTTGGACGAATACGAAGAACAGACTCGGCCAACAAGAAGTCAACCAAACCCTACGGTTTTGCAATGCAATGATGATGCATCCTATCAACATCCTCAAACGCTAGCAAAGTCAATAAAATGCATCAGAATTGGGCCGAATGCAAGTTTATAGATGATATCACAGACCGCCAGAAATCAACCCAGTTTTTAATGGTCATCAATCTCCAAACTTGACTAAAACGGCATTTTGCAGAACAATTTTTAGACTCACAGTTAAAAAAATAATTTTATTTTAAAATTTTTGTTTCTATTCTTTGTTCCAAAATTCACAACGCCACTAAAACTGCTATGCAAGTTTTTTCAATCCCAGCTTGGGGCATTTTTATTGAAAGTTTTTCAGTATTTGTGGTTTAGCCTGTGATAAACGCTCTTTGAATATGCAGGCTTATACTTTAACAGAAAAAGTAAAAAGTAATTTTAAGAGTGAATATTGAT
Source organism: Brachionus manjavacas (assembly GCA_019054805.1). Classification (NCBI taxonomy): domain Eukaryota; kingdom Metazoa; phylum Rotifera; class Eurotatoria; order Ploima; family Brachionidae; genus Brachionus; species Brachionus manjavacas. Next base: position 4,493,094 of record JAHQIY010000003.1, on the reverse strand, counting down.
GACTTTTATTTTACTGGGTACCTAATTATATTTTCAAGTGCCAAAAAATAATTAGAAATACTAAATTTGTTTAAGTCATACCTAATATGTTTTAGTCGTACCTAATTAAATGTAAATTTTCTAGGGTCAAAAAAAAGCTTTAGTCAGTTTTATCAAAAAAAAATGTAATTTTTGACGCTTTATAAAATTTTATCAAAAAATAAAAAGAATAGTAAGATTTATTAACGAAAATTTAAGAAAAAAAAATATAATTAAAAATTAATATCTTTTTAGCCAATCGAGCTGATTTTTTAACAATAAGATCTTTATTTTTACTTTTTTTGTCCTTTGTTTTTGGTTGTGATACTTCTTGTGATGGTGGTGGTTGTTCTAATGAGTCTGATAGTTGTTCTGATGATGTGCATGGTTTTATAGACAATGTTGATGGTTGTAAAGTGCAAGGCAGCATGAATACTATTCAAGAATACATGAAATTTTGCAGATATTCTCATATAGGGTCCTTGATTACCTAGAAACGGTTAAAATTATCTTTTGGAAGTTTCATCGTCCAAAATAGCGAAATTGACCCCTATGACGGGGGTCCTGGGGGACCATGAGGCGGCTTACCGGTTGGACTAATCTTTTTATCAAATGAAAGCTGAGATCAAATAACAAATAAAACATCTGTCCTTTACTTACAATATTATTTTCTAAAAGAATTTGTATTCATGCTGCCTTGCACTTTACTATCACTTGAATCACAAAACAGTTCAAAGTTGTCTATTGTTAACTTAATGATTTTTGGATCTGCCATGTATTATTTGTATGCTCATTCGTTTTCCATTTATTAATCAGACATTTTCTATTCATTATTTTTATCAATAGGTGCTACATAAAATGATAATTAATTATACATGAATTAATTTTTGGTTTCATTGAAATTAATATTTAGTACTAACTAAAATAGTTGTAACTTATTAGGTAAAAAAAAAATAGTATTAGGTATTATTAAATTATTTTTGGTACTAGGGAAAAATTTTTTGAAACTGATTTTTTTGATTTTGAATTAAATTTTATTTGCTGCTACATAAAATATAATTAGGTTCCGAATAGAATATTTTAGGTACTGAGCAAAACATAATCCAAATTGATTTGATCGAATTTAAAGCCAAGTAATATATTCAAACTATTTACGACATTAAAACTAATAGACACATATAAATACACAAGCAGGTTCTTTTTTAAAAAAATATCTCGTGATTTTTCTATATCTTGTTGAAAATATAAAATTTTTAAACTATCAATCCTAAATATAATAGACAATCCTAAATTTCTAGTGTAACAAAACTCGTGTATTGGTTTTCGTAAATACCCGAGTTATACACGTTACACGAGGACGTGTACGTCTAAATACACAGGCCATTACAGGTTCCAAGAATATCGGTTACAGTTTTTTACCCGAAAAAATTTAACTTATAGGCATGAGTACATGTACCGATACTGTACACGAACACGTCGATTTTTAGTGTCAGGTTGTATGCTTCTTTAATTATAAAGCCCCTGAGCTAAACACGAGTCTGATGGTATTAACAGGGATTCATTTGCTGGGACTTCATATCAATCTAGAATATTCAAATAAGCTTTACAAATTTATATTTTGTTTCTTTAATCGAGAAACAAATCAATTTTAATAAATAAAAAATAAAAAATTTTAAAGATAAAAAAAATCCAAATACATTTATTTGAAAATTAGCACATGGTGTCCAAATAAAAGGAAATAATTTTAGCATTAAGAGCACAAAAATTTACAAAATTGAAGACAAAAAAAAATTTTTGAAAAAAATTTCCATGAATTTTCAGGCGTTTCTAAATGAACGCCATCATGTCAAATGCAAAAAATTAATCTAAGCATTTTGAGCTTTATTTCTTTTTGAATACTTAAGATACAACATATCACCGACTTCATTAATGGCTTCCAATGCTTTGTCCAACATTTCCTTGTTATGCGAAGCGCTTAAACAAAACCTAACTCTTGACTCAGTAAGTCTTGTGGCTGGAAAGCCAACAGTGACCACTGCTATGCCACGCTTAAGCATCTCAACATTAAAAGCTCTAAAATTAAAAAATAATAATTAAAAAAATGAACAAAAAATTAAAATAAAACCCACCTTATTTTAGCCGGCATGTAGAGCATTAGTGGAACAACAGGAGAATCATTATTTCCGTACACAATAAAGCCCATTTTAAGCAAATTTTCCCTGAAATAATGACTATTCCATGCCAATTGAGCGATTCTTTTTTTGCCCTCATCAGACCCGTCCTCGCCGGAAATTATTCTCAATGAGGTAATTATTTGCTCGGCTACTGGGGCACTCATACTAGATGCATAGCAGTTTGCATGCGAACAAGTTCTAATATGGTTAATCAATTGCTTAGAACCAGCGATGTATCCGCCAGCAGATCCAAAACTTTTAGTAAAAGTGCCCATTAGTATGTCCACATCTTTGGGATCACATGACCAATAATCAACAACTCCTCGGCCATGCGGACCTATGGCTCCAATACTGTGGGCTTCGTCCAAGTACAAATAGGCCCGATACTTTTTCTTGAGCTCAATTATTTTTGGCAAGTTAACTATAGAGCCTTCCATGCTGTATACACCCTCGACAACTATTAGAATTTTTTTCCACGGACGGCTAGTTCTTGGCTGTCCATAAACGATTGACTCTTTTAACTTTTTTTCCAAGTCATCCACATCATTGTGTTTGAATACTTTAATGGCAGCACCGGACAATCGTGCGCCCAAAACTAGCGAGCTGTGATTCAGCTCGTCACTCAAAATTAAACAACCCTTTAAAAATAAATTAATAAAATTTTATTAATATCAAATTTTCAATTACTTTTCCAACTAGATTTGGAATATTAGTGGAGTTTGTAGCGAAGCCCATGCCAAAGCAGATCGAGTCCTCGACTCTTAGATACCTGGCCATTGTTTCCTCGAGTTCTCTGTGAATTCTCAAGGTTCCGAGCTCTTGTCTCGGCGAACAAGCACTAACACCCATTTTCCTAACAGCTTCAATTGAATTCAGTGCACATTTTCCATTATTTTCCGCAAAGCCTAGATAGTTGTACGAGCCCAAGTTCAAGACCTCAATGGTTCGGCCACTTTTCCTAAATGTCCAGTTAAAATCATCGGACACCCTTTCGACCAGGGATATTTTGGCGCCGGGCACAGAGCAAATTGGACGGTTGAAGCAGTCGCGGATTCTGGTGTACAGATTGCGCGTATAGAAGCACTCATACTCGGAAAATAGAGGAACAAAGTCTTTGGGGTTGGGATCAGTGGCGCCTTTTTTTGTCTCAAAGCCTGAGTAGCGCATAAAATCGCGCAGCCATCCGAACACATTTAGAATCAAATATCCCATGTAGGTGATCACTGCCGCCCATAATGGCGCCTCTTCAAAAGACTCCTGAAGTTGGCGCTTCGGATTGTAGGCAGCCCCCGGGCTCAATTTTTCTCTATTAAGCTCAACTAAACTTTCTTTTGGTTTCATCTGTTTATTAAAATTGAAAAAAACTATTAAAAAAAGCTATTAATTAAACAGGTAATTCATTACGTCATTGTTTGGATCAACACCTCCGAAGTCGTCATTTAGTCGTTTGACTAAAGTTTTTAGCTCGTTGCTAGGCATTGTCTTAGTGTAAGTTGTAGTAATGGTAGACAGTTTTGTAAATTTTGTGACGAAATTTATTTTAAAATTAACAAAGTTAATGAGGAAAAAAATGAATAATTGAGTCTATTTTTAACCAAGTATTCACTTTTCTATGGGGTCTTAAAAATAAAAAAATATTTTAATTTTAGATAAATTGAAAGCACCACATTAATTAAATTATGGTCATTAAAACAAATTAATTAATTAAATATTTGAAGTAATTTGAAAGGAAAAAAAGGTGAACTGATGAGAGAATAAATTTTTGTTTCGTAATCAAATTCAGATTTTTGCTCAGAGAATTTTCATTTTTCATTTTCTTGTCAAGCTAGCTTGATTAAATTTTTTTGTTCCAAGTCTGTGTCGGGACTTAGTCTAATTTTTACTTAGAGTAAAGAAATTTATAGAATTTTTGATGCACTCGAAATTAAGAAGAGGCGAAAAATTTCATTAACAAAAACAAAATTTTATTGCTTTGGCTCAATTTGAATTTTTTACCTTTCTCCCAAATCATCTAAGAAAAAAACGAAAGCAAATATTTGAAAATTTACTGCCTAAATATTAGCTGCTTTGGTTTTATACATGACTTTATTTGCATTTAATTTGCATTATCTAATTAAATCGAAATCGAAATTCTGGTTGAGTCATAAATTAAAAAAATTTTAATTGAAATCACTCATTATTTGAAATTTAAATTTAAATAAATCTTGATTCTGCAAAAAGTCATTCGGCCATAGCCCAATTTCTCTCTTACTTATCTAATTACTCATAATTTTTTTCAAATCATTTAGTTTAAAAAAATAATTAAATTCAGAAAAGCTTTTTATTTTATTTTTATTTTTAATTTTGAAATCTTTTGAATTAAAAAACAAGCTCACTATTGAAAAAAAAATTTAATTATTAAACAGACTTTTTAATTTTAATAAAATTTGTCTAATAAAGGACAAGACAACCAGAAAAAAACTCTGAAAAAAAGATTTCTTTTAATTTTTTATTGTTAAAACTATCAAAAAAATAATAAATTTTTTTAAATCAGCATCAAATAAAGAATTTAATGCGTCATATAGTTATATAACAAAGTTATTAAGACCTAAAATGAGCTGGACTAGGGAAATAAAAAAAAAACAAAATTTCTTAATGAATAATGAAAATAAGTCCTAAGAGGTTTACATTAGTTTTTATACTGGGATTGCCGTGACAATTTGAAAAAAAATGCTTAATCATTATTTCGTAATTAGTTCTGGAACAATTTGAGCAAAAAGAGTTCTTTAAAATTTTGTTGTTAAAAAAAATCTTAGCAACAAAATAATAAGAAGAACCGCAATTAAATCAAAGCCAAAAATAACATAGTTAGTTTATATGCTTAGGTTTAGAGCATGTGCGGCTGGATTTATATTTAAAATTGTTTTTAAACATAAAATTTAGCGCAACGAAGCATATCATGATCAAGCATTTGAAGTTTTTGAATTTTTAAGTTGATGCTTCAACTAGTCCAAATAGTTGTCAAATGAAAGAGTTTTTAATTTACATAAAATGGTATCAAAAATAGAAATTTCCATCGTGCCAAATAAACGTGAAAATAAAGTATTTGAAAATAAAAGTTTATAATTTTTGAGAATTTTCTAAATTCTTCTTTCGACATTTTCTTCAATTTCAATTTCATTCATTTTTGTTTCTTCGTCGCGAACTTGCTTCAAAGTTTTTGGCTTATTGATTTGAGATGTCCGCAATCCAGCCATGTTGCCACACTCATCGATCGCCTCCAAGGCCTTTTTAAATTTAAAATTAAAATATTTTTTCTTTTTTAGATTAGAAGGTGGATTACTTTATCGAGCATTTCTCTGGTATGAGCCGCAGACAAGCAGAACCTGACCCTTCCTCCAGTTAGACCAGTAGCTGGAAAACCAACAGTGACCACAGCGATGCCTTTCTCAAGCATCAAACGATTGAAACCACTTAAAGTAAGGATTAAGCAAATTTTTAAAATCAATATTTAGATTTTCGACAATTTTTTTTTATTCAATTAAAATTATCTTAATAAAAATAAAATTTAGCTAGGCTTATAATTTAAAATTGGTAAATTCATTTTTTCATATGTTTTTTATTTATATTGATTAAATTTAAAAATTAAACTATTTTCTACAGTTTAAATTGTGATTATTAATGTCAGATAATTTAATTAATTGTATGTTAAAATTCTGGTTTTGTCAACTATAGAACATTTATCTCCTTTCCAAAATTCCTACTACTTAATAATAAAATGATAAATGAAAAAGTTAAGAAAAATTTGACCCAAAAAACTATGTACCAGATTTCAAATTAAATTTTTGATATAGAAAATTATCAATTAGTAATAAAAAAAAAACAAAAAATCTCACAATTTTAAGCTTAATTAATCTATTTTTTTTTGGAATTTATACTTAGAAAGAAATTCGATCTTTTGCTTGAAATAGAAGATCATTATTTTCAATGATCAAAGGGTGAGTTTTTAAAATGTAATAAGTTTATAAAAATCAAAATATTTATTTTAATACAAGTCTAAAAATCAAAATATGTGTTCAAAGTTTTAGAAAAATTTTATTAAATTTAGATCGAAATAAATTGGCATTGTTTATGTTTAATTTTAAGTTGGAAATAATTTAGCAAACCAAAATTTTAATACTGCCTTCAAGATAAAAATATTTTTTAAATTTTGCAAGTGTTTTTCCAAAATAAATTTATCAGAATTTTTTGCCGAAAATCTTAAGGGAGGATAAATATTTTTTGTTTAGTTCTTTTCAATTTTTAAAATAAAGTAATTTAAAAAATTTTGATGCAAAAGTTTTTCTATTGTTTTTAAAACATCAGCAAAAAAAATAAAAGCTTATTTTTAACATTTTAGAATTCTAGCTTCGAACCAGGTATAAAAAAAGAAAAGGAGGCAATTACATTCAAAAATTAAATGTGTAGGATACATCGACGCATATTTTTAAAACTTCAATTTATTTTTTAACTAACTTAAAAGATGAACACAAGTTTCACAAGGTTTTAATTTGATTTTATTTTTGAAAATTTTAACTTGAAAAAATTGATCGCCTAGTTTAAAAGTGTCCACCAGATTGATATTGTTAAAAAATTAACTTTAATAGATTTTACGAGCTCAACAGTAGTAAAGATCAATGAAACTTAAAGATTTATGATATTTGTTTTCCTAAGCTGAAAAATTTGATGTTAAATCTAAAATTAGCTTCTGCAAAAAATATGAATGCTAAATTAGTTTACAGAGTTATATTAAATTTAGATTTGACAAAAAAATTCAGTCTAAACAGTTTTACTTTATTTATATCACTTTCAGAAAAAAAAACAAAATTATCATTCAGTTTATTACTCCTCAATCAATTCCTGTTAATTTGCCTCTTCAAAAAAAATAGAAAGCTTTGACATTCTTAAAGACAGTTTAGCTCTTTAATTATTTGAATATTGATTTGAAAAATATGAGCTTCGAAGGCAAAAAAATTAAAGATATAATAATCACAAAATAAAATTTTCAATGTAACTAAGATTTTACTTGCTGCATTCCATTAAGAAATATAAACAGTTAAAACTTTAGTAGCTCATTAGGGGCACTAAATAATTTTATGTGCTATTTTGTTTGATTTTTTATGGTATTAAAATTTAAAACCTGCTGAGGGTGAAAAAATCTTCAAAATATCTCTACAATACGGGGCGAATAAACCTCTTTCATCATAAAAATAGGGGGACCAGTTTCGACTAGGTAATAATTGCGGTGTAGATGATCAACTCGATGCAGTAGCCTCTGTGTCAGATCGGAGCCGTTGCTCAAAAAGGTACTTGAAAAGGAGATGAGCGCCTCCCCATTATCCACTAGGATAGAATAGGGACAATTATATTAAAATTTAGAAATATAAGAATATATAAATCTTCATTATCACGGCCCTATAACTCAATAAAAAAATTGTAAGCCTACAAAAATTGTTTTCCCTGATTTAAACAAATTGAAAAATCTCAATTCTTTAAGAGTACAACTTATTGAATCTTAAATTGATTGTCAAGCTTGTGTATTTATTGATAATTAATCAATCAACTGTTCGAAATCCTATTTTTAAAGTTTTTTGTTTGATAAAATTTTTGATATTACATTTTCATCTTTCTAAAAATTGAGCGTCTTCCAATTTTTTTTAATACCTTATTCAACTAAATAATTTTTTAATAAAAATCATATTTCTTCATTCTTGTGTTTAGAAATTTATAAAGAAACTGTTCTTACGCTATTTTGCTAGGCATGTATAGCATTACAGGAACAACTGGTGACGAATGATTTCCGTACACAATAAAACCCATTTTGATCAATTTTTCTCTAAAATAGTGCGTATTGTCGGCTAATTGTTTGATGCGTCTTAAACCTTCGTTGGTCTTGTCTAGGCCCATGATGATTTCCAAGGTTCGAATAATTTGCCAAGTAACCGGAGGACTCATGCTCGAAGCATAGCAGTTGGCATGTGAGTTGAGCTTGAGAAATTCGACAAGTTCTTTTGATCCAGCTATGTATCCACCAGCAGCACCAAAACTTTTTGTAAAGGTGCCCATTAGTATGTCCACATCTTTTGAGTCGCATCCCCAGTGATCGATCACTCCTCGCCCATTAGGTCCAACTGCTCCAATGCTGTGAGCTTCGTCCAAGTACAAATAGGCTTTGTACTTTTTTTTGATAGCTATGATTTCTGGCAAACGGACTATGGAGCCCTCCATGCTGTACACACCTTCGACAACAATTAGAATTTTTTTCCATGGTCGTCTGGTTACAGGATGGCCTTCGATGATAGCTTTTTTGATCTTTGCTTCTAAGTCCTTGGTGTCATTGTGCTTGAAAACTTTGATAGTTGCGCCCGAAAGTCTTGAGCCGAGAACTAGCGAAGCATGATTCAATTCATCACTAAGTATAAGACAATTTTTTCCAACTAGAGTTGGTATGTTCAAAGCATTGGTAGCAAATCCCATACCAAAAGTAACAGCAGATTCAACACCCAAAAACTCAGCTAATAGCTCTTCTAATTGTAATTGGCATTTTAATGTGCCCAATTCTTGTCTGGAACTACACGAAGCCACACCGTAGTCGTTGATACTTTGAATAGCTGCTTTAGAGCTTGGACCATTGTTTTCGGCAAAACCCAGATAGTTGTATGAGCCTAAGTTAAGAGCTTTTACTTTTTTTCCAGTAAAATAAAACGACCAGTTGAAGTCGTCTGTCTTGCGTTCAACTAGTTCCAACTCGGCGCCTGGTACACTGCAAATTGGTCTGTTAAAGCAGTCTCTTATTCTGTAGTAAACATTTCGGGTGTAAAAGCTTTCGTAGCTTTGATACAAAGGAACAAAGTCTGGAGGGTTGTTGTCCGCTGCACCTTTACGTTTCTCGATTCCTGCTTGTCGCAAAAAGTCACGGAACCAACCGAATATGTTAAGTACTGCATAACAAATGTAAGTGTAAATGGCTTGAAGCATTGGTGTATCTTCGAACAATTCATCATCGTATTCCGATTTTCCTTTCTAAATAAAAATAAATAAATAAATTGCGTAAAATTTTAATTTTTTTCCCTATTAATCTTGTTTATCTTTTAATTTGTTTTGGTTCTATTTAGCGACTTTTATTTTGACAAGATTGTTTTTAGTAGTATGTAGAAAAATTAAAAATTTGTTATTTTCAAAATTTATTAAAATTTATATTTTTTTTCTCAAAAAATCTTTTATTCATTCTTCAATTTAGTAAATTTGTTTAAGAATTTGAGATTTTCATACTCATTTCACATACATTTAAAAAAAACGTTGTTTTAACATCTCCCACGGGTTATTACTTAAACACGGACGCATACTTATCCCCCACAATTTTTTTTTCTCAAAATTTTAGCAGCTTTCACGCAAGACCAAAATCAACGCTATGAAACATTCGGTTCGACCTTCATTTAAGCTTGAAATCAACTATAGATAGTTTTACAAAATTTAATGCTAAATTTTCTTTAGTTTGCAATTAAATTATTAATTTGTATTTTTAAATTTTTTATCTCAAAAAATTCTTGATTTTGTTGCTGTATCTTCAAATATTTTAAAAACATATTAATTGTTAATCAATTTTTATGTCAAAAACAGAAATATTATTATTAAAATTTATTTCTAATTTTCGTCAATTCTGGCGATGATAAAATTTAAAAAAAATAAAGTAACTTAATTAGTTTAAATTGAGTATAAATGAAAGTTTTTTTTATTTTTTTTTCTGATAGAATTCTGGAAAAAAATTAAAAAATCAATAAATAATTATGAGCATGATTTGTTCAAGGACAAAAATATATTAGAGATCAGAAAAACGCTGAATAAAATGTGCAGATATTTTAAAGTCCTTTATACATTCTTTTAATAATATTTTTTAGCTGACTTTTTGAGATATTTTCAGGCTGGAAAAGATTTTTAATACTTCTCTCTTTATTTTATTTTTCTAAATTTGTTTAAATGCAATTGTTAAAGTCGCCTTCTAGTTAATTAAGATTTTTTGATAATTTTAAAAGGAAATAATAAATATTTATTTCGTATTTTAGACTATTAATTTCCCATTAAAATAATTAAAGTTGAATTTTTTTCTCCAAAACTTTTTTACCAATACTAATATTATTTTTTTTAGGGACCTAATAGATTTATTTGTTTAATTTGTGTCGAGCTAAAAAAAGCTTCTTCAGATTAAAAACAAATAAAAAATCAAGAAAAAATAAACTAAAAATGTGAAGTAAAAATAAGATGAGAGTAAAATAAGTTAAAATAAAATAAAAAAGAAAATTAAAATCGGTGTTTTAGTAATAACCCCCCCCATGCGAGACATAAAAATTGAAATTTTTGGGTTTTAAATTAAATAAAAGAAAAATCAGTTAAAATGTAAAAAAAAAACAATTTTAGCTATTTATTTTTTATTTATTTTATTAATTTTTATTTATTTATGTCCGATGAGAGTCCATTTTTCTCTTGCTCAAATTTTGCCCAAGAGTTAGAAAAAAAAGCTCATTTTGAAACTCATGAGACAAGAAAATGTAAAATTTTCTAATTATAAACTAAGGACGATTTTAAAGGTAAAAGGCAAACTTTAAAATTAAACAAATTATGGATTTTTCTTACATGGTATCGGAATTTTAATTTTATCTTAATATAAAAGCATCAAATTTTAATTTGAGAACTTAGTTTTATCGTTTTCTTCATAGAATAATTAAAAAACAAAAATAAAATAACAAAATACTTAAAATTACTATTTGATAGACAATTATTTTTATAAAGAAAATTCCAAAATATTTTTTTTTTCTATCATATCAATTATTTTAGAAAAAAATTCAAATATTTAATATTTAATTTGAATATTATCCTCCAAGTTTTTGAATTAATTATAATTGAAAAAATTGAAAAAAGTAATTATAAAATATCACTGGCTTAATCTTAACGAGCATTTAATTATTTTAAAGAAAATTTATGTTTTAATATTAGGATTAAATATGTTTGTTAGCTGACAAATTTTGCTAATAAAAATGACTCACTTTTCATTTTTTAGATAATAAGCTGAAATTTTTTCAATTATTTAGAGGTTGTTATTTTAAATTTTGACCAGACAAGTATTTGAATTTTTAAATTAGTTAATTAATGAATCAAAATTTTGGGTTACCTTGGTACTTTTTTCTATTAGGCCTTTTTGGAATTGAGTATGCAATTGATTTGACAGCTTTTTTGGGTCGTTGATCACTCCATTGTTTTCCATCTGAGGCTTGCTGGTCACTAAATTATCCCTAGTCATTTTTATCTAAATTTTAAAATTCTTTAAAATAAAAAAAATGGTTGCGGTATAGTTTTTTAAGAAATTTATTGGAAAATTTAGGTAAGGAAATTAAGAATTATTTGCCATAGGTAAATATCTCAAATAATTATCAATAGCTAGCATAAATATATCGATCCTAGCTACTCAAAATCTAAAATTAGTTCTACAATATTTATGATAAATTTTTGACTTTGAATTAAATACAAGGATGTTGGCTTGAAAATAAGTCGATTACCAGGATTTTTTCATTTTCATGATAAAAACAACAAGAACAAAAAACAAAAATAAAATATCAAACATTTCTAGTTAACTAAAAAATTTGAATTTTTAATGATGGCTTTATGTGAGTTGGTTTATGCATTTCTCGCTTCATTTTCATATTTGAAAAAGGTTTAATTTATTTCAAATTATGTAGGAAGACAAATGCAAATTAGATTTATCTTAACACTTAAAAGTTTCAAGATTTATATAACTTTTTGTTGACACTAATACCTAATTTGAATAAATCAAGCTTGTGCAGCTCTACCACATTTGATCAAGGTCTTAAATTAAGAAAAAAAAACTCATTCAACAATCAGAGATTTTCCATTAAAACATAAATTAGTTAAATTTAATTTTGAAAAAAACATCATGAATGCATTTTTTGAATTCTTTCAATTTTTAACGAAAAAATCAAATTAAATATGAAAAAAAAAACCTTTCTTGGTTAGTTGGTTTTTTAATTAAATAAGAAAATACAAGAACTAGAAAACCAAAGGCAAATCCAAAGAGAAAATAATAAAGGAAAATTTGCGAAACTACCACTAAATACTGTTTTCTTCAGTACAAGACTAAAAAATAAAACACAAAGAAATTGATGATTAATTTTTTTAACCCTTAAAAGCCTTTAAAGAATTTTTAAGATTTTCCAAGATTTTTTGATTAAGTCTTATTTGTTACATGTTATTTTTTTTTACTTTTTTTACATCGCCTTTAAGGCGTTCATTGAAATAAATAAATAAGAGTAACTAGACAGAAATTAGGAGAAAATTTATTTTGAATTGAATGTCACGTCAAAAATATTACTTTTTTAAATGCCTGTTACTCAACTATGTTTTGTAATAGACTATTTATTTGACTCATGTTCACTTAGATTAATTAGATTTTTTTTTTAATTTCATTTAAATTCAGCTATTGGCAGAATGTGTTTAATTGTTCCATTCACTATTGATTAAGTCATTTTCTTTGGAGAGAGCGGTAACCTTACTTCTTAAAATCAAAATAAAATCAAATTGTTTAAATCTCTGAAAAAAACCAAAGTTAAAGTAATTATTCTAAAATTCCTCGCTATTTATTTTATTCGATCATCATACAAATTAATTTGGAAAAGAAAAAATATTTTTTTTTAATTTGATGAATTCTTTTCTTATTTTATTCAAAAAATAAAATAAAAGATCATTTACCCATGAACAGTGCTGATCTTAATTAGCCTCAAATAAAATTTATCTTTTGAAATCAGGTTTTTTTCAAATTATTATAATTGGCATGCTATCTCATTATTAGTTGACATTTTTTTTCGATTCAAATTTGTATACAAGTATTTTAAGCCAACAAAAAATATCTTAATAAAAAAACATAACTTTTTGAACAGCAGGGTAAAAGAAAAATTTAAAAAAAAATGTCAAATAATTGGCATCGGAAAAATTTTCCCGCTTATAATTCAGACTTTGATTTTATAAAATTCTTTATCATTAAGCTTAAAAGAAAAGCTACAATTACAAAATGATGTAAAAAAACAATGTCATTAAACAAAAGTTATTTTACTAATGCCTGTAGATTATACTTTCTTTGGAGCTCATCTTCTAGAAAACACCAATCTTCATAATGCTCAAGTCATTAAACAATTTGCTTTCAAATCTATGCACTCACTTTCCTACGACATATCTTCAAACTTAAAAAGTCTTATGATTTAAAAAAAAAATAATATAAGAAGCAGAGATATTAAGGTAGTCAATAGGGGACTTGAATTTCTCAAATTGAACTCAATGAAAATTTTCTAGAAACTTTCATCTACAGCTCGAAAAAGAAGTCTCTTGCATTCCTTTTTCTTCTTGCTCTTCTCATCTTCAAACTAGTTGAATTTTTATCATTTTTTTAACTTCATTGAAAATTATTTTTAATTTTTTTAATTTAATTATAATAACTTTTGAGGCTTTAATTTTTAAATTTTTTTATTACTAGACAAAAGGAGTTTAATCACCCAAAGCCATAATAATTAAATCTTAAAATTTTCTTTTTTACCAGTTAGGTCATCATTATTAGCTGGATCGATTCATTACCTTTTGATTAGCTTTAAAATGAGACAAAAAGAATACTCAAAAATTATTAGTTGACACTCAAAAAGAATAGGTACTCAAAAAGAATAGGTAGATTTTATTGTCATGGTAATCTAGTAAAAAATGAGTGCTTGCAAACAACTACGCCAATATAAAAAATAAACAAGCTTAAAAAAAATAAAAAAATAAGTAATGCTTTAGTCATTGGTTATGGCTAAAATTATGATAAATTTTTTTTTTGTAAACTATACGGTTTAATACTTGAATTATCATCGAAATATCTTGAATAAAATTTAAAAGTGTTGGATTATGACAAATAATAGTAGAAAGCAAACTTCACTAATTTTTTTTTTGAATTAATCACCTCAAATTTGTATCATGGCTAAATTAAATTGAAATTTCTTTATGATAATAAATTTTTTTTAAAGTATTTATCAATTTTTTATTTAAAATTAAAAAAATAAACTTAAGACCTACTTTTTTTAAACTATAAGCCGTGACGACGATTTTTTTGTCTTATTAATTATTTAACTTATAATAGAATGTTTTGATTGAAGTCTTATATTTAGCACTAGCTTAAACTTAAAAATGATTCTATATGCTTTTTACAATGTTAGCTGATTTATAATGAAAAAGCTTTGGTATTGAAATTGTCTTTTACATAAAGTCCTTATCAAAAATCAGAGACTCTTCTAGACTGATAATTTTAAAATTTAATCAAGTCGTACGAGTGAGAGTATGTTGTTTAAAAATCTTATAGCTAAAATATATAAAAATAATTATGTGAATTAAAAATTATAATGGTATTAGTCATTCACTAAATGATTCCAAATTAGTATTTTAGATTTTTTATTATTCTACGATCTTTAAAGATATCCCAATGCTTAACTCATAAAATTTCATTTTGATAAAAAAATAAAGCCCTAAAAAAATTCATAAAATCATGAATTTAGAAAATTTTTCAAAGACTTGATTAAAAAATTAAAACATCAATTGCTGCATGTCTTATTTTTATGTAATATTAATAAAATACTTTTAAATACGAGCATTATAATTAAAAAACGACCTATCTAAAATTTCCATTATTTTTAATGCAAAAACATAAATCAGAAAGTAAAAATAATAATAATAAAAAGCTACCGCAAGAAAGCTTGCCGAGACGGTTAACTAAGAGATCGCCTATGGTAGCACATTACGCAATAAAAGGAAAATTACAGAAATAAGAGAAACTGATAAGATTATGTAGTCTAATAGACATTATTGATTACTTTGATATACAATAAAATATAAAAACAATAAGTCAAAAAATTAGAAGAAACTGAGAGGGGTATATAATAAAGAAATTGAAAAGAGATAAAAATAAAACTATCATTTGGAAAGGTGATGATAATCATAAAAATATTTCAACCATGATGCACGGAAAAATCTGGTTTTTGTTTACGTGCCAAAATTTTTTATTTGAATGGTTACCGAAATGAATTTTAGTGCTTAATGCCAAAAATAAAATAGACAAACTTAATTTTACATTAAATTGCTTGGTAAAAAAAAATTAAAGCCGTAAATATCCATAATGTTAAAAATTAAATTTTGTTTTGTATCATTTTAAAACATAAGCATAAAAATTCATTCTAATCGAATGAATAAATATTTTGCTTAATCATCCTTTTTTAGACAAATTTTTAGCATTAAAAACGACATTATCTAATTGATTTTAAAAAAAATTTTATTTTGTCGCTAGAAAAACAAGAAAGACTTTTAGCTAGTCTGAGATCGTTGAGGGAAACTTCAGATAATGTAAATTTTAAAAAATTTTTAAACACAACTCAAAATTGGAAAGAAACTAAAATGTTTTTTCCAAAATGGAGACAACCAAAAAATGTATGACAAACTTCGAAAATATCATGTGTTTAGTATATTTTAAATTAATAATTGGCAATTACAAAATAAATCAATCTTAACATCCAACTAAAATTTATTTTATGAATAATGGACAACTTTAATAGATATCTGTTGGGTTTTAAAAAAAATCAAACTTGAGAATTACGAGCTTTGTTTTCTGTGTGATTTGTGAGTAAAATTGCAATAAAAAAATGATTTTAAACTATAAATGTCCAATTTTTAATAATTAATCCTTGTGCAAATTGAGTGATTACTTAAACTTTGGAGTAATTATTAAAATCCTCTCGAATCAGCTTTTTGAGTTGAGTGAGAGATATGCTGGGACAGGACTGAGTCATTCTATTCAATCGGTTGTAAGACTGATGGAGGAATACAAAGAACGTTTCGAATCGAGATATATTGAATACCCAACTCCATTGTGTAATAGCTACCTTACTATTTTCTCCTTTTTTCCTGAAACCTGAACTATGTAAACATGTACCACATGTAAAATTTATGTCTTCTTAACTTTCATTTTTTTTTATCTCATTTTATTTAATTTTAATTTGATTTTTTATTTTGATTTTTTTTTAATTTATTCTGAAGGAGCCCTAGCTCGGTACAGAAAAAAAATAAATAAATTAAAATTCTCAACAAAAATGTGCGTAAATTTAAAAGCATTTAATGCCTATTTATTAAGCTATTTAAAAATAAAATTTATTTTTTTATAAATGAAAATTTTTAAATTATTTCTAGTAATGTTATTTTATTTAATTTGATTTATGTTCTATTACATCGTTCTTCTTTATTAAATTGATAAAACAAAGTGATTCAATTCAAATTAATTTTTGTTGCTATTTTTTATTATCTTTATTGTTATCCATCCGAATCTTTTTGTTTTTTCAATCTATCTTTTTTATTTAAAAGGGAAAAAGTAATGGAATGGTGATTTGTTGAAATAAAAAAAATTTGAGAAATATTTTATTCAAAATGAGAAAAATGTAACAAAAAGGTAAAATATTTAAAATAAAACAATACTTAATAATGGCTTTCATTATTTTTCTAAATTTTTTTCTCAAATAAATAAAATATTTTCTTTCAGTTTACAAGTCGAGAAGGGTCACTTAAATACCAAATTGACGATTTGAAAACTTAAACATAATGAAGACTTTATTCTATGATATAAAAATGAATGAATTGAAACATAAGAGATATTTTATTTTTCTTCATCATGAATAAATCAAAATAAAATATTTGTGCAATTTAAGGATCTAGAACCTCATAAAAAAATGGTTTAGTTGTTCCTAAAACCCGGATCCGGAACGAGAAAAATTTTGAAAATTTACAAAACACGATTTATTATTTAAAATAAATTTAATTTTTATCATAAAAAATTTCGGGCAAAAAAATAGAAATTTAATTTATTTCTTTTAGAACTAATCAAATATTATCTATGATTTTAAATTAATTTTGAATTACTAAATACATCTGGAACAAATAGTTTTTCATATTTTGTATTACAAATGTTTAAGTATGCCCCATTCATTATGTCATCAGTAATTATAATGGGTATGTTTTGGGTAATTTATTAAAATGTTTTTTTTAGATTTTGAAAAAATCCGGATCTGGATTTTAGGGGCAACCAAATTATTTCTTGATTATTATTTTAAGATTTTTTTGTTCCAGAATTGTCTGCTTATTCATATTCTAAAAATCATTTTATTGACTTTTTAATGAATTATAATTAAAATGATTTAAATTTCAGACTGTAAAACATTAACTTCAAAAAATTTATTTATTATCTCTATTAAATTTTCTCCATTCTTTCTTGAATCTTTATGATATCTTTATACTATATATATGTCATTACAATTAAAATTAATCAGAGTTAACATTAGAATTCTAGTTTAAAAAAGATTTAGCCACTAGTGATGGAATACAAGATTTAATTTTGCAAAAAATTTACTAATGAATTTGATAAATAAGTAAATTAAGAATAATTTTTAATTATATTTTTTTTGTTTAAATTTTATATTTTAGCCAAAGCTCTTTCAGAAAAAAACACTTTTGTTAATACAATCTATCTAAATAAAAATGAAAACAAAACGATAACAAGAAAAAATATTAGAATAAAGATTTTCGAAGGTAATGGCTTTGTTCAGAAAAAATACTAAGAAAAGGAAGTAAAATAGAATCTAAAAAAATAAAGACTTTAAGGTATTTTGCAATCATAATATCTATTCTTTTTTTCTAACCTTTATGTTTTTTAGTGATTTGTATTCCAAAAGGTTAAAAAAAAACATCCTAAAGCAGGAAAAATTCCTTTCCTGATGAAATTAGGGTCCATTTTTTTTCTTATATTTTCTTTTTAAACCATTTGAATTTTTGTCTTTTTTAATCAAAAATGATTTAAATTTTAAAAACACATTTAAAAATTCTTAAATAACAAGACAATTATAGAAAATAATAAATTTGTCTTTAATTTTACAAAATGAAACCTTGTACAAATAAAAATTCAATCAAATAATTATGATTTTATAAAGAAGTTTCAATTTCGTTCAATTATTAAAACTTAAATTTAAAACAAGTTTGACTATTTATTATTGACTGTTTGCTTTGACATAGCCTTAAAAAATTTCAGAAGCTTTAGAAATCAAGTTTTTTTGGAAAAATTTTAAAATCTTAAAAGTTATTCCAAGCATTTTATTTTGCCGCATTGCTTTGCTGAAAAAGCCTTGAATTGATAACCGAATTTAAAAATTTAACACTGTATAATGAAAAGTATGACACACTTAAAAAGTTCCTTAATAAATAACGTGGGATACTGTTAAATAGATCTAGTATTAATGTTGGGTAAATAAATGCTACTTTTTTATTCAAAATTTTCAAAAATTTCAAAAAAAGCTTATTTATGAATTACAGGTGCAGCGGATAATTTTAATTCGTAAAAACAATAAAAAATTAACCATATTTTTATTATAAGATCTGATTTAAAAAACAATTTTAGCTTGTTACATAAAAATTCTATTATAAATTTTATTTTTTCGTTGATTAAAAAAAATAAGCAGCTTTTCAAACACTTCTAATTTTGTTGATGTTATATCATTTGAATCGCAATTAAAAAAAGGAATTGTGAATTATGTAAAAACTGAAAAAAATTCAAAAACTGCTAAAAAAATTTTTTTTCAAAAGCTCAAAATTGGTTCTGAAAAAAAACCATATAAAAGGGAAAAAGGGAAAAAGTATTAAATTAAGATTATTAAATTAAGATTATTTCAAAAAAAAAAATCTTTAAATTAGACTCAATTTACGAGTGATAAGATTTTTTTCATTTATGGCAAGAATTTGTTTTTATAACTAAAATTAATTTTTTTGTCACTAAAATAAATTTATTTAATAAAAATGTTACATGCATTTAAAAATAAAAATAAATTTTGTTTTAAAAAACTCTTCACAAATAAAAAATCTTTTTTGACATAAGAGTTTTCCTAAAAATTATAATATAATTTTTCACTTTATTCTAAAATGATCGATTTGGAAAGTGAATCCGAAAGTAGTTTTTTAATAAGAATGAACACCCGAAACACTCAAGCAATTAAAAGATAAAGATAAAAACCTAAAAGAAAGAATAGACGCAGTTTTTTGGAGTTTAGAAGACTTTTTAAGATATTTAATTTTTCTTTCGGACTAGAAATTATTTTTCGAACTAAAAATCAAATATTTTTAGATTGAAAATGTTTTTTATTTAAAAAAATACGCTTAAATTCTATATCATTTTATAATTGAAATTTTTTAATAAATTTATATAGGGCAAATAATTTTATGATTTTTGTCTTCTTTTTAAATTAGTCTTAACTATAAATAAGGGGTTTACTTTAATTTAAAATAATTCAAATAATATATTTTTATCGATAATTATTTTGAAAACTTAAACACACCACAACTCAAGAACTGCAAACTTTACTTAAAAGCCTTAAATTAAAAGTAAAAATAACTTATTTAAAATAATTTTTGAGGAATAAATAATGCTTAAATTTTCCGACTTTATGGTTATTTATAAAAGATTTAAAAAAAAATTTAAATTAAAAAAAGCTTTGAAAAAAAAAGGAACTAAAGCTATATTTTAAATTATTCAATATTCCCAGTTATAATAATCTAAAAAATATCGTAGTCTCTCGGATAAATAAGTGATAAATAAAAATTCGCTTCTGTTTACTAAAAATAAAAATAAAAATGAAAACTTACCTTTATCATTTTAAAAAACTGTTTTCGGTTTCTTTGATATTTTAATTCTAAATTTTTTAGAAAATTAAGTTTGATTTAATAAAGATAAAATTTTATAGAGGAAAAAATAATATCCTGACTATTCTGAGAATGATTATCTTAAATTTTATACTTCTCTATACTTGGTTGAAATTAATGATTCTTTGTTTAAGGTAGTTTATATTTTGAAATAAAAAAAGGAAAGACTGTCAAGTAAAGTCTATATAAAGCCAGAAGACTTGTTGTCATAGCGATCATGATTTTTTCTCAAATTCAAACTATTTTAACAAATCATTATTTCAAAGTCTAATCAAATTTTAATCATTCGATAATAAGATTTTATCGTATGATTTCAAATTCATTTCATATTCCAAATTTATTTATTTAGTGAAGATTTGAAAAATGAGAATTAAAATTTAGAAAATCCAATGAATAAGACAAAAGTTTTCAATCCAGGTAATTAATTTCATGACCGCTTTTTTTTTAATTTTAAAAGAAGATTTAAAAATTTTTTTCCAATGTAAATTCAACTAAATTTCTTTACAGGAGAAAAATTCAACCTTTTTACTTAATTTACTAAATGAAAATTATCTAAGACAAAATTAAGAATATTAAAAAATTTAGTATCTAATTTAAATTCTAATTTTCTATCGCTAAGCATAAAAGATTGTGAAATTGGGTTCGATTTCTCGATGCTATAATTTTAGAATAAAAAAATTAATGATAACTACTCCGCAAGCAATTAGGCTCGTTGCAGATTAATTATAATAATAATCAGCTAGAATGGTTAAGAAATTTGAAAGCTTTTTTTAATATTTTATCGCTAAACTTTTTTGATTTTAATTTAAAATTTTTGACAAAAATTCTGGAGAAATTCTGTAATAAGTTATAAATGAAAGTCTGGTTGTTAGGCAGTTAAGTAATTTTTTTTAGAATTTTTGCGTTTTCACTTTATTTTTAAAGAAAAATTTTGCATATGCCTTTTTTTATAGTGTTGATTTGTTAGAAATTTTAGTCATTATAAACTAAAGATTGAGAGATGGTGTACTTGGTGAAACAATATCCTATGGTGTCTGAGAATTAGATTTAAATAAATGAGAGGTAAAAACTGATGCTAACGATGTTTCATTATTTTGACTCACAGTATTTGAGTCATGATCAAATAATTTCTGTAAATTGTTTATTACTTTTTATTGAAAAATTAGAATATTTGACTTAAAAACAGCTTTTATGTCTCTTCGGGAAAAAAGAATGAAAAAAAAATGATAGTGATATCAAATTTTGTTGCCATTAGTATTGAAAATTGATTAATGTATTTCGTTTTTGAATTAGTATTTAAATGTTTTATTTAAAAATTGTAAATAAAATTTTCAAGCTTTATGATAATTGAATATAATCGAATAAAAAAAAATTTTAATTTTAATTTTTTACATAAAGACTAATTTTTGAATAAACTTTAAGTTTGTTTTTATTTTTTTTATTTGAATTTGAAATTTAGGAAATTAACGGAAGTTAAAAAATGGTTGTCCGAAATTTCAAAACGAAAACAGGTTATGACCTCAAAAATATAAAATGATGAAAATTTAACAGTTAGTGTAAAATTGAGACTTAAAAAAATCAAAAGAATCAATTTAAACGATCAAGGATGGTAAAGGTGATCTGAATCATTGCGTTCAAGAGATTAGTCAAATATTAAATTCAAAGTTACATTCAACCTTTGTTGATAAGGATTTAAGCAAGCTCTTTTGCTAAGAAAATCAGACTGACCAATGATTACTAAATGATCTGGACACAACTTATTTACATGAAAGAATATTTATGCTGCACAAAGTCTTGAATATCTTAGAGGATGTTGGTTATGATATCAGATATGATAAAAGTATTAGTGTAAGTGTAACCGACCTTAAAATCGTTTTGATTGTACATACTCTTTACAACAAAACAAAAAACACATAAATCAAACAATTATAATTATTAAATTAATATTCTTTTCTAGGCATAGAAACAATTTATTAAGTATCTTTGAGACAATTTTTAATGTTCAGCAATTTTTACATAATTTCTATGTCGACGAGCGCCAACAATTCAGCAACAAGATATTGATGTTTTGTTATTGTAAGTGAACAAGTGTTAAACGAGTTTAAAAATAGAAAATGTAGGGTGATTCACTACGGTAAAAACAATATAAACTTAAATTTAATTAAAAAAAATAGGTAATTGTGAGATGGAGAGTTCCCCAAACGAGCCAGATTTGTGAGAAGTTTTTAGCAGAGACTTAAAATGGGAGGAACAAATTGCACAAATAATTGATAAAGCAAATCGAACTCTAGGAATAGTTAATAAAACACTTAAAACAAAGAGTTTCTTTTACAAAAAGCTTTCTACTCCATTAGTTAGACCAATTTTCTCAAGGTAGTGGTTGAAATTGATGTCGGTGTTGATCAAACATGATTTATTAAGGGCATATTGTATATAAAGTTTTGGTTTATTGACATAATCTTTGCTTAATCGCTTCACAGTTTCTCGAAGTTGATCGATTGGTTGGGAAAAATATGGAAACTGTTCTAGTAAATTAATTCCCAAAAGGCGTTCTAAGACCAAGTCTTTGATGACTACAAAGAATGTAAAAATAGCAGTTTCGCCTATTCTACATGCTGCATTTGTTCGACCTAAAGTTGCAAGGTTTGCACCACCAGCACCAGCAAGTGGTGATTGTACACTCTGTCGCTAAATACACTCATTTGAGCACTAGTATCAACGATTTAATAATTAAACACGTACTTTCAATTGAGTTGTTGATTTCTTCAATACTCCTATTTCCTGACCAATTTCATCAGTCGTTTTGACTTTTGAGTTTTATGGTTGAATATTCTCGGCTTGGTGTTCGCAAGGAGTGTGTTCAACGCGTACCGTGGCAAATTTGATACTAGCAGGGGGTATTGTGTCTTGGATTTTTTAAACCAACTAATAGAGAAATTGATGAGAGTCCACGTGTGTCTTAATCCAGAACCATTAAACCACTTGATCCCTATTAGTACGAAGACTAAAAGCACAACTTAAATAACGATTAAAACTTATTAGTTTAGTTGCCAATACTGTAAGAATTGGTACTCTACCTTCTGAGCCAAAGTGGACTAAATACTCTGACATGTTAAATCTTTAATATGTAGCATTGGGTTCTTTTGTGAAAAATGTATCCGATTAAATTCGATAATTTTATCGGACTCCATTTAATAAACTTCTAAACTAAATTTAATTACTTTATTTATTGGCTTAAATTTCTAAGTCCAAAACTGAGACTTTACATTTGGTGTCCAGTGGGAGGATTCTAGTACATATTTTAGTAGGATCCATTGAAGAAAACAATACATAACAAAAGATTATAATATTTTGCGACACTAATAAAATAACTAGATTTAAATAAGGATTAGAGAGATAAAGAGTAAGAGATGTTGAAACTCGGGTCTTAACAGTCGGATCAATTTTAAAATATTTTTCTTGGTTGAATTCATTTTCAGAAAATAATATCAAAAAACTACAAGCAATTCAGAATACAGCAGTAAGATCTATCCTTAAGTTAAAATATGATACCCCCTTCCAACGTTGTGCATCATGAAGCTTTTAATAAACTCAAATTACTAACAGTCTCGAATCGGCTTTTTGAGTTGAGTGAGAGATTTGTTGGGACAAGACTGAGTCATTTTATTGCATTGGTTGTCAGACTGGTAAATGAATAAAACCAAGGTTTCGAATCAAGATATATTGAATACATAACTCCATTGTCTAATTGCTACCCTCTTTTTTTAATGAAGCTTCAACTATCTAAACATTTGTCACATGTAACAACCAAAATATTTGTATTTTAAATTTTTTTTTAACTAATTTGCTTTAATTTTGTTTTTATTTTATCTCATTTTATTAACTTTAATCTTATTTTTTATTTTCATTTAGATTTTTTTTTAATTTATTCTGAAGGAGCTCTAGCTCGGTACAGAAAACAAACAAATAAATAAATAAATAATCTTGGCTACTTTTCTTATTTTAAATACTATTTTTCACTAATTTAACTATGATTAAGTTATTAACATTTTCGAATTTGTTGCTCCAAACAACCAAAATATCAAAGATCACTGCCAGTCAAATCTTCGGTCGAAATTTGGAAAAAAAATTCAGATTTAAACACGATTTGGCCATAATATGTCGCTTTCATTACCTTTTGTGGCATTCTAACACTAAAGATTTGCTTTTAGAAGGAAAGATATACACATAAATTTATTTATGTGTTTAAATCAAAAGAAATCAAATTAGCATAAAACAAAACTAGCAAATTCAAAATAGCACATACAGTGAATTATAACATTGATATTGATTATTGTGAACCTAATCTATATTTTAAAATTAATCACAAATTAGTTAAAAATATTTCTGAATTACAAAATGAATAAAACTTCAGCATTGTCTGAATTCTTCATCTAAAATTAGTTAAGATGGCTTACGTTTCGAAAGCAAGCCAGTTTTTATCTTTAGCAGTCTATTGTTAGTTAAATTTGTCCCTTTTTGAAAGCGTTTACTATGGCATAAACTAACGACACACGAGCATTGATGAGTAAGAATTATGCCAGGATTCCACAAAGTTATTTGTTTTCGGAATGCATTTGGAAATCCTATCACTTACATTCCAAAAATCAATACAATTAAGCGTCTTCTTTCTAATGACTTTAGCGTATCGACCTCGAGTCTTTTTTAGTTCACCAATGTAGGTTTGGGTCATTAATTTTTTATTCTATTTTTCAATATATCAAACACTGGGATAACATCTTTCTTGGGCAAATTAGCTAATCCTTGTGGAATTTTTAATTCCTGGCGAATAATTTCAACGTCTTTATATTTTTCAACAAGACCCAAATTTTGAATTTTTCGCAATAAATTTTGCTTAAAATGAAGAAAGCATCCATAAAAAGGAACATCCTCAAAAAACTTTGTTGCAGCATTAATAAATACAATTTCGAAGTCAAAGCTAACACTCAGAATTGGACGTGTCAAAAAGCATTTGTCTTAATGCATCATAAGACAAAGACATTGCAATTGCTTCTTCATCATCACCTAGTTCCTTTCCAACCTGAGAGATGATTTTTCATCAGTCACTGCAGCCTTTTCTTTCAATTTTCTGCAATGCTCTTAGTTGATGTTAGTTGATCTTTATTCAGGATCAGGATTTTCCAAATGAACTTCATTTAAGAGCCAAACTTCACATTTTTCACCTACAGTTTCTGTATATGTATAACAAGATCCATGACATTTTACTAACACACAGCGCCAGGTACTTTTTCCTTGGAGATTTTTTGATGCCAAACGGTAATAATGGCCATCGAAATACAAATATGGTCTTTTTTTAGATAGAGTGTTTACACCTCTTTTAAGATTCGGGCTAAGAGTCAGACTTTCTAGGTTTAAATTTAATTCACTAGTGCTTGAAGACGCCATTTAAAATTGAATCTATCAAATTTAATTTTTTATAGTACATGCCTTTAAGATAATTGCTTTTTTAAATTAGGCTAATTTGAATTAAAAAGCGCGCTGTTTTGAATATTGCTATTTTAATCAGTCGAATATTTTAATCATAATATTCTGATATATGTTATTTTAAATTTTAGTTATTTAAACGAGCTATAGTGAATTTGCTGAGTTAATCTTAGCTATTTTGATACATAGCCGCTTCAAGATACAGTCAATAGTGATGATGAAATGGATGATTCGTTTGAAATATTTTTTGACGGTGATGAAAATGATGTCTCAGCAAATAGTAAAAAAACTGATGAAATAGCTAACAATGTTTTGGTTTTTATCGTTTTCTTATTTCTTATATCGCAAAAATCATTTTATTATTCTTTTTTATCATAGCAATGAATTAAAATATTATAGCACGAAAAATAAAACCCAAATATTAATTTTTTATAGTAATTTTTTGTTAATTTAGTTTTATTTGAAGTGAAAAGAAAATAATTACGCTTTCAAAAAGATACAGCGGTTCAAATAAATACGTAACGCTAAAAAAGCGCGTCCAAACAATGGGCAGTGCGACCGGCCGTTCAGGCCTGTTTGCGGCTCCGATCCGGGCGATCTGAACTATACGGCCGACCCATCCGGCTTCTGTAAACACCAAATAGCAATTAGCGTTGTTTGAATTTTTTTTGCAAATAATAAAAAAAAATTTAATTTGTGTATTGAAAATTTGAAAATTTCATATTTAAAAATGGAATTTAATTTATTAAAAATAAATTGTTTTAATAAAAATTTAGTGGCCGGCATGGACGGATGGGTCGGACGTGCTGGGAAGCCAAAGTTACCGTTGGCCGGCCGGCCGGATCGTTAGCGTTACGTTCTTATTAGAACCGCTGTATATGAATTTAATTGATTTATTGATAATTGAAAACAACTAAGTAATTAATCCATCCTATATTTTATCTTAACTCCCATAGAATCTCACAATATGCATAAGTCAACAATCGACTTCATATAGAATGCGCTATTGGAACTGCTGAGGCCACTTTTGATGACTGGTCGCCTAAAACAAATCATACTTCATATCACATAATAATTTTTTTATATTCCTCATCAAATAAAGACTAAACACTTTAGTTTTATTTAAATTAAATTCTATTTAAGTTTATAAAATAATAAAAAAAAAAGTTAACTTTTGTCATCAAAAACAAAAATCAGAACAAAAACATTTATTAACATAAAAATTGATTATTTTTTTTTATTCAATCTGCTGTGCAGAAATGGATAATTGATAACAAATCCGCTGGTTTTTATGCCTATTTGGACTCGATGTAAGTGGAAATGTCTATTTCGTCAGGCAATTCAGTTATATTAACTACAAATCTCTCTTGTATCTGATTCAATATTCTCACATCGTTCTCGTCGGACACAAAGGTGATGGCGAGACCTTTAGTACCGAAACGGCCAGCACGAGCCACTCGATGCAAATAGGTGTCCGAGTCCTCTGGCATGTCGTAGTTGAACACAATGTTCACCCTCTCAATGTCCATTCCTCTGCCAAACAGATTTGTGGCTACCAGAATTCTCTTCTGAAAGTTTTTGAACTGCTGGTACCTCGAGAGGCGTTCTTCCTGCGGCATGGTTCTGTGTATGGCTATGGCGGGAAAGTTCTGCTCAACCAACAGCTGGGCCAGCGCCATGCATCTTTGCACTGACTTGACAAAAATGACCACTTGATTGAACTCGAGCGCGTCCAGCAAGTCCAACAGTTTTTTGTTCTTCTCATTTTCGGTCAATTTGACGTAGTGCTGTCTCAAACCGTGCAAAGTGAGCTTGGTCTCATCATCCACGTATACTTCCATGGGGTCTTGCATGAACTTTTTGCAAATGGGCCTAATTTCCTTGCTGAGCGTGGCACTGAACATCATCACTTGTTTGTCATGCGGAGTCATTTTGAATATCTCTTGCACGTCCGCTCTCATGTCCAGCTGTTCCAACATCTTGTCGCACTCGTCCAGCACAAAGTGCTTTATGTGCTTCAGGTTTAGAGTGCCGGCGCGGACCAACGCAAGCACACGACCCGGCGTTCCCACTACAATGTGAGGACAATTCTTTTTCAAGGTTTCCTCATCTTTTTTGATGCCCACGCCGCCAAAGAATACACCGACCTTTACAGTAGGCATGTACTTACAAAAGCGTTCGTATTCTTTGGATATCTGAAAGGCTAGCTCTCTTGTGTGGCACATGACAAGCACGCTGACCTGTCCATCGGACGGCTCGAGCTGCTGCAGCGTGGCCAGCACAAACACTGCTGTTTTTCCCATGCCTGACTTGGCCTGGCAGATGACATCCATGCTCAGGATGGCCTGTGGAATGCACTCGTGCTGGACTTCGGACGGATGCTCGAAGCCGCAGTCCATAATGGCGCGCAGCAGCTCTGGCTTGAGCAGAAAGTCTTTGAAGCCTGATGAATGAATCGAAACATACGTTCCTTTGATGTCTTTCTTTGCCTTCGATCCATTTTGGGCTTGTGGCTCCTGTGGCTGTTCTTCTTCTTCGTAGTCAAGTAGTTCTTCGTCGGCCATTTTTTCCTTTTTTTATGATCTAAGTATCTGTGAAGAAATAAGTGAATTTTGAGCGAATTCGTGAGGGATGTTTATATATAGTATTTAGAATCAAAGATGATAGAAGGAATTTTGCTCAACTTTTTAAAATTAAATGAAAAAAAAGATTTTAGTGTATGAATGGAAAGAAGGGATTTTAAAGTTTACGGACATTTTTGTTCGAGAATTTTTTCTTTATGTATGTATTCTATAAATTTTAATTTCAAAATCTAATTGCAAAAATGTTAGGTTTACTTTTTTTATTTATTTGTATCACCTGTTTATATTTGTCTTAGTGATTAAAAATAATTCATTTCAATAATTTTTTTTTTTCATTACATTTAGCCTTATTGTAGAAGCAAACCATTATTTTATTTTATATTTTATGTTTATTTGCTTTTAATTATTTGGTCTTTTTCCTAATATGAGAATTGAAAACAGGGGCATTATAAAATTTTAGGACAAAAATTACAGTACAAGGAGTAAAATCTTTATAATTTTTTTTTCAAAGTTGGCAAAAATGGTTCTGCAAAAAGCAAAGTATTGTAAAAATTAATTCAAAAGAATTCCAAGCTCTGCAAAAACTCTTCAATTTTTTGTAAAGTTTTTGCTTCATGTACTGTAATTTTTGTACTTAAATTTCACATTGCCAAAAGAGGGCCTACGCCGCTCGGAACTGCCATTTATCTCCAAATTATTTAAAAAAAAAATAAAAAGAGTTTTTTGATAAATGAGAAAAATTATTAGAAGACTGATTCATGGGATAATATTTTGAAAATTTTACATGAGACTGGGAGAGGAGGTCATTTTCAGTGTCAGATAATGATTATTTAAAATATTTAGATAGCGTATTTTTTCAAAATTTAACAAATATATTTATTAAATTACAGATTTTATGTAATATGGCTTTAAATAGAAATTTTTAAAGCAAATCAAAGTTAAAAAAAAATAATTTTTTTTCCATCAAATCTTTGTACAACTATTAAAAATTATATATATTGTATTGTAGCTTAGGCTCTTAGCTTTAGAATGATATACTTTATACAGTATGTGTCAAAAGTTTAGAAATTTTTTTTTTTCGTTAACAAAAGAATTGTTTTTGCATATATAATAGGCGGGAAAATAAAAAAAAGCGATTTTTTTTCAAATTTTTATTTGTCATCAATCCAAGATGATAATATCAAAAAAAAAAAATTAAGTGAAAAAAAAAATCCCAAAAAAAAATACTTAAGAAAAAATTTAATATTTAAAATGACCGCCTTTGGCGCTATAACAAGCCAAAACTCTTTTTGGCATAGATTCAATCAACTTTTGTACGTACTCAGTCGGAATCTTTAACCACTCTTTGTGTAAAACCTCTTTTAAATGCTCGATAGAGGTTACCTTTGTGTTTACCATTTTTGCATCCATGTATGACCATAAGTTCTCGATTGGGTTGAGATCTGGTGAACGGGCACACCATGGCAGAACCTCAATGTTCTGTTCTTTCAACCAGTCCCTTACTGAGTGGGCAGTATGTGCCGAAGCGCTGAAAAATCCAAGGGCGTCTGGCTCAAATAGCAGTTAAACAGATGGTAAAAGGTTGTTTTCCAAGGCGTTGATGTAGACAAATTGATTAATTCGTCATGTATAAATGTTGCTTATACCAGTGCCTTTGTAGGAAATGCATCCCCAGATACCAGCTGACCCTCCACCGTTTTGTAACCTTGGTATACAGAACTTCGGAATAAACTTTTCATTTTTAAACCTTTTTACGATTACTCTTGACTTACGATTGAAGACCTCAAAATTGAACTCGTCACTGAAAATAACTCTGGACCAATTATTAACTGTCCAATTAAGTCTCTGTTTACACCACTTATATCTTTTTTGTCTATCTTTTATGGTTAAAAGGGGTTTTCTGACCGCTATATGGGACTCTAAACCTTTTTTTTTGAGAAATCTCATTACAGTTGACTTACTTATCCTAACCCCTTGAGTCTTAGAATTTAAATCAGTGGCGAGTTTTTGATAGTTATATGTAAGGTCTTTTCTAATCTCTCTAAAAATGTAATTTTCATCGCTAAAAGTCAACTTCCGAATCTACCAGAACTGCTCCGATCAGACACAGTACCAGTCTCTTTATATCGTTTTTTAGTTGAAGAGACACATTTTGGAGATACACCTAACATGTTCGCTATCTCATTTTGCTTTTTATCTCCACTTTTTAGCAGACCCACGATCTGCCATTTTTTGGTAATTTTTTGGCAAAATTATGATTTTTTGGTTACGTTATTTTGAAAGGACCTAAGTATTTTAATCAGTTTAAGAGCACAATTTACTAAAAATTAGAATTTATTTAAGAATTAATCATAATGTGAATTGGGTGTATTTCTTAATGATTTTAACACATAATTCAGCAGCATTTGCTGGATGTAGGGTGCTATGCTCAACCCGAAGGGCATTCTAGTAAAGTTAAAGAACTCCTCCCCATACCCAAAGGTAGTTACGGAAAAAAATCTAAAACGGCTTTTTGTTGGGAATATTTTTTACCCTCAATTTTTATTAATTTGGCTGCAAATATTACCAAACATTAGGTTGTATCTTATAATTTCAGAGTACTCTTTAAATTGAAAAAGAGGTTTTAAAATAAACTAAACTTAAATTCAATTTATTCAAAAAAATAAATTTTTTAATTTCAAATGGTCGATAAGGAGAAAAAAATTTTTCTTCTCTCAATTTGGTTCATTCTGGCGCTGCAATGTTTCTTTGCTTATGCAACCCAGGACACTCAGAATATAAACATGAAAGTGGGTATTGCATACATGATCAACATAACAGCGCTCCTTGTTAATCAGATTTGCATGTTAAATCCTGGGCTTGAATCAATGGACCGTTCAGAGTAATATTTTTAAATGACATAACTGATTTGAACCAGTGATGAACATACAATGATGAAAAATCTATCAAGACAACTTTCTTCTATGAACTGGTTAGTAATTACACACTGGAACTGTCTTCACTTACTAGTAGGGTTCTTCTCTTAGGAAATTTTTTAGCTCAAGAATGTCCCGACATTGTTTTGCTCAATGAATTAAAGATAGATTTAAGTGAGGTAAATTTTTATTTTTATTTTCACAGTTATCAGTTCTTAACTAAACCACGCAACAAGTATGGAGGAGGAGTAGCTATTTTAATTAAAGAAGGAATTGAATTTATACAAGATTTTTCTTATGAGGAATTCAATTCCGAACTCCTTTGTATAAAACTAAATTTAGGAAGGAAAAATGAATAAGTTGTTTTTAGTCTTTATAATCCACCCAATGTACTTCTGAACTTTGAGCTTTTTAAAACAGTAAATAATAAATGTAGAAACTTCATCTTAGATGGCGATCCAAACGCTTGAACAAAGCAAATAGACTGCGTAGGGGAAAATGAAAACGGTATAATGTTGGAAAGAAAAATCAATGAGTTAGACTTTTCAGTAATCAATGATAAGCGCCCTACTTTCAATATTTTTAATAAGAATTACTTTGAAATTCTTGATCTTTTTTTTTAGTTTCATCCTCATTAATTAACAAAATTACCGACTTCAATGTCTTAAATAGTCAAGACATAACTAGTGACCATTTCCCAATCGAAGCATCAATTTCTATGGGCTATCAATTAGAAAATAAACAACAGCTAAACAATTTAACTATAGGAAAGCGAACAGGCAATTATTTAGCGAGATTTTAGATTATCAAATAGTTATTATCCCTGAAGGTTCCATCACTATAGATCAACTAAATGATAAAATTACAGAAAAAATCATTTCTGCTTCTCATAAAAGCATTCCTTAACATTCTCAGAAAATCCAAAAACCAGTCTCCCCCCAAACATTGTTATCCTGAAAAAGAACGCAGGAAAGTAAGAAGAACCTTCCAAAAAACTCGCTGTCAAAAGCTCATGCAAAAATATAATCAACTTACATTTGAGTTAAAGGTCTCTTTAAAAAAAATTCTAGAATCAAAATTGGTTTGATTTTATCAAGAAGATGGGAAAAAACTCACTAAAAAGTAGACCTTTTTGGAAGAAAATAAATAAATTTAGTACAAAAAAAGATCAAATTTAATCTCAAATTTGATTTCAAATGACAAGGAATTCAAAACTAATAAAGAAGAGGGAAAATGCTTTGACGAACTCTTTTCTTCAATATCTTGTCCTAATTCTGATTTAATTGATAATAAGAAAGATTTCGAAATACTTAATTCTAACTCTGAATTTTTTAGAAATTATTTTTTTTTTTTTTTTTTAAAAATATAATTTGGGTGTATACCCTGGGCAGTTCCGAAAGACGATAGCCTTCTTTTCAGCCCCATGTTAGGAAAGTGTTCACGAAAATTTTATATAATGAAAAGTTGGAAAAAAAATATTGAGTTTCTGTTTTAAATTATAAACTGAAATTGTCGATAAACCAGAAGAAAAAAATAAAAAAAAAAAAAAAAGATTGAGTTAGTCGATATTATCAAAAATAGTTAGAAAGCGGTTAGTTGTTGTGCTTCTTGGACTTTTCAGATATTCGCCTATCTCTTGCGCTATAATGTCTTGCTTTTTTTCGCGTGGATAAATCTGAGGAACAGCTCGTTGGCTCTTTTTTCTACCATGTCTAACTTTAGGACTTTGTGGATCGTCGCGATGCTCGTCTTAAACGGGAATTTTTTTATTATTTTAAGGATTTTATTTTGTATTTTCTGGAGTTTGGTCAAGATTTTTTGGGTGCCTGACTGGAGACTGATAAAACAATAGTCAAATAGCGATCGGATTAGAGATTTGTAAATAGTTTTGTTGATTTTGATCGATGTGCCCCATTTGAATTTTCTTATTCGTTTTATCAAATTGACCGCTGAAGTCTGTTTTGATTTTACTATCTCTAAGTGTTGGTTATACGACAGTTTCGGGTCCAGTTTAACTCCTAAAAACGTTGGGTATGGTTCTAGCGGAATCTCTACTTCATTTATTTTTATTTTTAGGCGTATTTTTTTTGATAATTTTTTCTAACTCCTGCGGTGGTAAAAGTTGTGTGGCAAGTCTTTGACGTATTGATTTTGAAACCCCATATTTTACAATATTCGTTTATTTTATTCATAGCCGCTTGTAGGGATTTTTCAATAAGCGATTTTGATTTATGTGTCACCCAGATGCATAAGTCATCTGCAAAAAGTGCTATCTTAATCCCCTTTGGAAGACATTCGGCTACATCGCTGAAAAAGAGTAAGAATAGAGTCGGCGAGAGGCAGCTACCTTGTGGCACGCCACACTGTACAACTTTTTCACTCGAAAGGCTGCTTTTATAATAAACTTGAAATGTTCTTTCGGCCAGGAAGCTTTTTATCCAGTTGAATAAATATTTGTTCAATTTTAGATTATTAAGTTTGTACAAAATACCATTATGTTGCGCTTTGTCGAACGCTTTTTCAAGGTCAACAAAAACTGCTACTGTTATCTCTTTTTTATTGAAGCCGTTGACAATGTCCTGGTTTATTCGTAAAATCTGGTCTTGGGTGCTCCTTTTTTTTCTGAAGCCCGATTGACAACTTGGTAATTTACCGTTTATTTCGGCCCAATTTTGAACTTTTTGATTAACTAGTTTTTCGAGTAATTTACCTAAACAATTCAATAAAGAAATTGGCCTGTACGAGTTCAGGTCGTCTGGAGGTTTGTCTTTTTTTGGTAACATAATAATCTTCGCCTTTTTCCAATCTATCGGAACATAACCTAATTTTATTGTAGCGTTGAAGATTTTGTAAAGTGATATAATAACAGAAAAAGGTAAATTTTTAATGCATTTATTTGATATTTTGTCAAAGCCTGAGGAGGCTTTAGAGTTTAGTGTTTTTATGGCTTTCTGAATATCGTCGATTGTAAACTCTGGTAACTCGCTGTTCGTGTTAGTGTCTGTTGCAAAATGGACTTCTTCAAATGATTTGGGTGCGTCTAGATCTGGGGTAAAAATTTTGGCTAAATTATCGGCAAATAAATTTGAAATTTCTTTCTGATTTGAAATTAATTTTTTTTGGAATAAGAGAGTTACTTCTTTTGGTATGCTAGTTTTTAAGTCATTTCCTATTTTTTTTAAAAGATCCCAATGTTTTGAACTGGATTGGTTAAAATTTTGTAGCTCTTGAAACTCTTTTTCTAGTTTTTCTGTTTTAATTTTTTTTGTTTTCTTTTTTAGATTCCTCTCGAACCAATTAAATAATTTTTTCACCTTTACGTCTCTTGTTTGATGGCATAATCGCCTGAGCCATCGCTTGGTTTTTATCAGTTGTAGAATTTCTTTACTTACAGTTGTGAGTTGTTGTAATTTCGGGCTGGTAGTAAATTTTATAGTTGCCATTTTTAGTGCGTTTGTTATGTCGTCTTTAATTCGCGCGGTTTCTGACTCTAGATCATGTGTCGATTTTATTTTGTTCGAAAAATCGTGTTCAGCGCGCAGCATTTGTCTAAAAGATTCCCAGTTGATTTTTCTATGTTCTCGTTTTGCTGTAATACAAGTTAGATCGAATGACGTAAGTGTTGGAAAATGGTCACTTATGTCGGCATTAAGCACTTCAAACTTCTTGCACGAGTTAAACAAATTTGCTGAACATATTGAAAGATCTATTACATTACTACTTCTAGTAAAAGTAGGATTTTTGTCATTCAAAATTTGTAGATTAAACTTTTCTATAATCCCAACTAGATCGTCTCCTTTTTTGTTGCTTTTTGGACAATGCCACTGTGGACTTTTTGCGTTTAAATCGCCTATTATTACATAAAAGTCAAATTTGCTATTTATTTCGTCAAAAATTTTTTTGTCTAACTCTGAGTCTGGACTCGAATATATGCTAAAAATCGCTAGATTACTTATTTCATTAGAATCGACCCTAACACCTACAACCTCTTTGCAATTTTCAAGATAAATCTGTTCTACTCTAATATCATCTCTTACGCAGAGCGCAACTCCTCCTCCTCTTTTGTTTGTTCTCCTATCTGCTCTTAAAATTTGGAAGTTTGTGATTTTGATCGATTTATTCGCTTTTAAAAACGTTTCGTTTAGACTGATGAAGTTGGCGTTTATTTTTTGGGCTAAGTATTCTAGTTGCGTAATTTTCGTAACGTTTATTATTGAGTGACAATTCAGGTGTAGAATGTTTAATTTATTAAAACTGTTCATCTTCATTGTCAATAAATCTGTTTATCATGTTTATGTCTTGTTGTTGGTTTAAATTTTGATTGTTAAATAAAAGTTCATGGATTTTATCTGCGTATAAGTTTCCAAAATTCTCGTTTATTATCGCTATAAGCGGGTTAGGGTTATCGTGTACGGCTGTACGAATTTCATTTAGATTTCTGATAATATCAATGATGAATTTTAGGATATTGAATGTAATGTTTGGTACCGGTGTCTCTTTTTGATACGCTGTTTCTACTCTGGTCGAGTTTTTCGCTTTTCTTTGCGTTCTTTCTTCTATTTTTTTCGTCTTGTTTTCAACGGCTTCTTTAAGGACGGGGCAGATCTTCGCGCAGGTCACATGATTACCTTTGCAATTGCTACAAAAATAATCTTTTGGGTCCTTTACCTTACATTTATCGTGTCTATGGTTTTTTCCGCATCTTAGACATGTTGGTTCTTTATTTGGACAGACTTTTTGTGAATGTCCAAATTTCTGACAATTGAAGCATTGGTCAGGCGTCACTCCGAATCGCCATGGCGTGATTTTGACTCTGGTGTAACCTATATAGATGTGACCCTCTTTGCATAGCTTATTGAATGATTTTTCACAAGTTGTCACTGCCTTGACTAAAGTTAGTTTTTGGTTGGTTGCTTTTTTGAACATCCTTAACGTATCTTCTATGTTGTATTTTTCCTTGAGGTATTTTTTGGCTTTGTCTGAACTAACTTCAAAGTTTATATCAACATTTTGTATAGCCAGATAAAATCTTTTTTGTCTGATTATTTCGCTAATTCCATATTGGAAAGCATCTTTCGGCCATGATTGCAAATATTCGATTTGACTTTCTTCAGTGAATTTTATGATTAGTTCGTCTGTTTTGTTGATGAATGCACTTGTGATTTTGTTGCTAGGTTTGATTTTGTTTAAATATTCTTCTAAGTTGAAATAATCTTTGAACATGTCTGGGAATCTATCATTACTTTTGAATTTTAAAGTGAAAAATTTAATTTGTTCAGGGTTGTTGTTGGATGTTTGTGATTTGAGATTCAAATTATCGTCGGTCAGAATATTGGCGTATGATTGAATCGAAGTGTGTTGGTTTTGTTGTTGTGTTTGTAGGTATGGATGTTGTTGATATGGCATATGTTGTACATGTTGTTGTTGTGCGTGGTTTTGATTGAAAAAAGGTGGAAATTGTTGTAAAGGAGTTTGAGAAAACTGTGTTAATGGTTGTTGAGAGACTAAATTTCCATTCTGGAAGCTGGGCATGTATATTTGTTGCATGTTTTGCTCGTAAAATTGTGTTCGAGGTGGTTCGTGATAGAGACTTGGTCTTGTTTTTTGCGTTTGAATTGGATTAGAGTGTGTATTGCTATGGGCGAATTGTGTGCAGTTTTCGTGTAGATTGTCCAATGTTTGATTAGACTGGTTAATCATCGTTGCAGTCTCGGATAACTGCACTATTCCGGGAGATTTGCTCACTTTAGAAACAATTTCAAATTTTTCAAATTTGAAATTTAGAAGACATAGATTAGTTTAGAAGACCCGACATTGTTTTGCTCAATGAATTAAAGATAGATTTAAGTGAGGTAAATTTTTATTTTTATTTTCACAGTTATCAGTTCTTAACTAAACCACGCAACAAGTATGGAGGAGGAGTAGCTATTTTAATTAAAGAAGGAATTGAATTTATACAAGATTTTTCTTATGAGGAATTCAATTCCGAACTCCTTTGTATAAAACTAAATTTAGGAAGGAAAAATGAATAAGTTGTTTTTA
Organism: Brachionus manjavacas; assembly: GCA_019054805.1. Lineage (NCBI taxonomy): Eukaryota > Metazoa > Rotifera > Eurotatoria > Ploima > Brachionidae > Brachionus > Brachionus manjavacas. Next base: position 4,456,050 of record JAHQIY010000003.1, on the reverse strand, counting down.
GTCTTTATAATCCACCCAATGTACTTCTGAACTTTGAGCTTTTTAAAACAGTAAATAATAAATGTAGAAACTTCATCTTAGATGGCGATCCAAACGCTTGAACAAAGCAAATAGACTGCGTAGGGGAAAATGAAAACGGTATAATGTTGGAAAGAAAAATCAATGAGTTAGACTTTTCAGTAATCAATGATAAGCGCCCTACTTTCAATATTTTTAATAAGAATTACTTTGAAATTCTTGATCTTTTTTTAGTTTCATCCTCATTAATTAACAAAATTACCGACTTCAATGTCTTAAATAGTCAAGACATAACTAGTGACCATTTCCCAATCGAAGCATCAATTTCTATGGGCTATCAATTAGAAAATAAACAACAGCTAAACAATTTAACTATAGGAAAGCGAACAGGCAATTATTTAGCGAGATTTTAGATTATCAAATAGTTATTATCCCTGAAGGTTCCATCACTATAGATCAACTAAATGATAAAATTACAGAAAAAATCATTTCTGCTTCTCATAAAAGCATTCCTTAACATTCTCAGAAAATCCAAAAACCAGTCTCCCCCCAAACATTGTTATCCTGAAAAAGAACGCAGGAAAGTAAGAAGAACCTTCCAAAAAACTCGCTGTCAAAAGCTCATGCAAAAATATAATCAACTTACATTTGAGTTAAAGGTCTCTTTAAAAAAAATTCTAGAATCAAAATTGGTTTGATTTTATCAAGAAGATGGGAAAAAACTCACTAAAAAGTAGACCTTTTTGGAAGAAAATAAATAAATTTAGTACAAAAAAAGATCAAATTTAATCTCAAATTTGATTTCAAATGACAAGGAATTCAAAACTAATAAAGAAGAGGGAAAATGCTTTGACGAAATCTTTTCTTCAATATCTTGTCCTAATTCTGATTTAATTGATAATAAGAAAGATTTCGAAATACTTAATTCTAACTCTGAATTTTTTAGAAATTATGATCAGTGTAATTTTAATGAATTGATTATGACTCAAAAAAGATTGAAAAATAAAGCGGCATCAGGACCTGAGCAAATACATAATTTAATGTAAAAAAACTTACCTTGAAATTCATTAATAGAAATCATAGAACTTTTTAATTTATCTCTTAGAGAAGGTAATGTCCCAGAGCGTGGAAAACTTCGAACATTACAATGATTTAAAAAAAGGCCTCTAATTTACTAGATCCTTTAAATTATAGACCAATTAGTATAACGAATTATTTAGGAAAGTTATTGGAAGAAATAGTTTATTCAAGATTATACATTTTTTTGGAACATAATTCTCATCTTATCCAGGAGCAATCTGGATTTAGGAAACACCGGCGAACATCGGATAATCTTTTCTTTTTAATTCAAAAAATTGTGGAATCATTTAATAGAAAAAAAGAGTTTGTGGCCTTTTTTTTAATATTTCTCAAGCATTTGATAGGGTTTTGCATGAAGGTTTACTTTTTAAATTGATTAAATTGAATCCCCAAGTAAACCTTTTAACGATACAAAAACGAGAATTATCGATAAGTTCCATAATTATCGCAAATCTTTCGCTTAATTAATTTTTTATTTCAATAAACTTCTTATGGTTTCTAAGCGTTACTATATCATTGATTTTTTTATTTATCTTTATTGTTCATATAAATAGGTTTTTTGATTATGATTTTTTGAAAACTTATCGGACAGTTCCTAAAAAATCTTCGGATCTTACTCTTCTTTAATTAGGATAAAATTTATTTATTTATTTATTTATTTGTTTTCTGTACCGAGCTAGAGCTCCTTCAGAATAAGTTAAAAATTAAAAAAATAAAATAAAAATGAAATAAAATAAAATAAAAATAAAATTAAAGTTAATAAAATAAGATAAAAAAAAAAAAAAAAAAAAAAAAAAAAAAAAGAATTAAAAAAAGTAAATAAGCTAAATAAATGAAAATTAAGAATATATAAAATTGGAAAAGATTGTAACATGTGGCTCATGTTTAAATAGTTCAAGTTTCAGGAAAAAAAAAAGAAGAAATAGTAAGGTAGCAATTACACAATGGAGTTGGGTAGTCAATATATCTTGATTCGAAACCTTCTTTGTATTCCTTCACCAGTCTTACAACCAATGGAATAGAATGACTCAGTCCTGCCCCAACATATCTCTCACTCAATTCAAAAAGCCGATTCGAGACTGTTAGTAATTTTAGTTTATTAAAAGCCTCATGATGTACGATGTTGGAGGGAGTATCATATTTTAACTTAAGAATAGATCTGACTGCTGTATTCTGAATTGCTTGTAGTTTTTTGATATTATTTTCTGAAAATGAATTCAAGCAAGGAAAAGAATAGTCTAAAATTGATCCGACTAAAGATTTATATAGATTTCCTAGTGTGTTCTGATTAAGACCCCATTTTTTGTTTGACAATATCTTAATAATATTTAGCCTTTTATTGCAGCGCTCTTTAATTTCATCTACCAGTATATTAAAGTTTAATTTAGAATCAAATTTAATACCAAGAAACTTGATTTCTTTTTGTCTCTCTATTCTGTTTCCATAAATTTTTAAGTTAAGATTATCACTCTCTTTTTTGTACCTAGAAAAGACTAATGAACACGACTTTTCAACCGATATCTTCATTTTCCACTTAATAAGCCATTGTTCTAATTCGTTGAGGTATTTATTGATCTTATTTTCTAGGTTCCCTTTTTTGTTATAAATGAAGAATGTAACTAGATCATCTGCAAAAAGCAGAGAGTATTCATTATTTGTTTTGTTTCTTTTAGGGATGTCATTAATGTATATACTAAATAAAAGAGGACTAATTACTGAGCCTTGAGGAACACCTGCAGTTATTTGATATTCTTCGCTCAAATGGTCATTCACATTTACCTTAAATGTCCTAGAGTCTAAAAGGATTTTATCCAGTTAGTCAAGTAATGAGGTGGATTTATTTTAATCAATTTAAAAAGTAAACCTTCATGCCAAACCCTATCAAAGGCTTTAGAAATATCAAAAAAAAGGCCGCAAACTCTTTTTTCTATTAAATGATTCCACAATTTTTTGAATTAAGAAGAAAAGATTATCTGCTGTTCGCCGGTGTTTCCTAAATCCAGATTGCTCCTGGATAAGGAGTGAATTTTGCTCTAAAAAATTGTATAATCTTGAATATACTATGCGTTCCAGTAGCTTTCCTAAACAACTCGTTATACTAATTGGTCTATAATTTAAAGGATCGTGTAAACTAGAGGCCTTTTTTTGAATCATAGTAATGTAAGATGTTTTCCACGCTTTCGGGACTCTACCTTCTCGAAGAGTTAAATTAAAAAGTTCTATGATTTCTATTAATGAATTTCTAGGTAAGTTTTTTAACATTAAATTATGAATTTGGTCAGGTCCTGATGCCGCTTCATTTTTTAATCTCTTTAAAGCCATAATTAATTCATTTAAGCAAATTGGATCATTAAAATTAGACTGGTTATAATTCCTAAAGAAAACAGAGTTAGAATTTAGAATTTCGATATCTTTCTCAGTATCAATTAAATCAGAATTAGGACTAAATATTGACGATAAGAGTTCTCCAAAGCATTTTCCCTTTTCTTCATTAGTTTTGAATTCCCTTTCATTTAAAATCAATTTAGGAATTAAATTTGATCCTTTTTTTGTTCTAAATTTATTTATTTTTTTCCAAAAAGGTCTACTTGTCAGTGGGTTTTTTCCCATCTTCTCAATAAAATCAAACCAAAATTGGCATTCAGTTATTTTTATTTATTTCAAAATTAGCAAAAACATAGTTAATTAAATAAAATACTTCATTAGGTATTACCTAACTCTGTGAAATAATGCCGACAAGTTTTAATAGGTTAACAAAGAAAAACAGAAATGAATTTGAAAATTATGTCAATTAATGAATTCTTATTACATCTCATCAAACTCATCCCCCCTTTTCACAAGCAGGGACTGTTTTTTTTCGATACCAGTCCCCGCTTGTGAAAAGGGGACTGGTTTTTTCATTTGGTTGGAATGAATCCGTTTTTATTCATTTTTTCTATACCTAGCCTCAAAACACACCAGTTGGTATTATTTAGTCGGTATTTTATTTATCAGAGTTGTAAAAATGTCTTAAAGTCAATTCACTAGACATGATTTGAAAATTAAAAAAAAATAGAGATCATTTCAAAGACTAAAAATGCAAATGAGCCCACTTTATAACTACATGGAACGGTTAAAAATTCAAATAAAAATTTTGAATTAAAGCTAATGAAGAATGGCTAATTGGCCATTTTTATTTCAAATTCTTGACTTTAAATGACTTTAGAAAATAATAAGTCAGATCAAACGACTTGACTTCAAAGTCAAGTCAGCCACATGTCTTTTTTAGACTCTTGCGCAAGTAATTAATAAATAAATTAATTTTTAAATTAATTAATCTTTTCTGAGCCACCTTTTCATCAGAATAATAAAAAAATTATTAGTAAAATATACAATGTGAGATTTAAATTAAGCTTTTAAATCGTTTTGTCCGAAAAATTTGCGATAATTTAGGAACTTATCGAAAATTCTAGTTTTTGTATCGTTAAAAGGAATCCGAAGGAGAATTAGTAGGAGCGGGAGGGAAAATCAAATTAAAAATTGTATTCAATACAATTTATAACTGACTTTATTAAAATAGATAAATATTTATATTCTTAATGAATAACCAGTTTAAAACTAGGGTGTTAAACTTGGTACCATATAATCCAATAATTTAAATTAAAATACCGTATTTTCTCGTTCGATAATGCTTCATCTCAAGCTAAAAAACGGATTTTGGCCATTCATCGAAGTACATCTCGTCCGCGCAAAAACATTTTTAATTCTAAACGCATTGTCAAAAGCGTAATCATGCATGCAAAACAAGCATATGGCCTATTTATCTTACAATCAACCAAATAAAAAAGAATGAAAGATTTAAGTTAGCAAATGTAATTGTTGCTGGTTTATGGGTGTCAAAATATAAGCCGAATTTTCACTTCTTTCTAAAACCTATTATTAATCAACTTAAAATTTTGGAAAATGGTTTATTAATAGGAGATAAGATTTTTAAATTTTTTTAACTCATGGTGTTTTTGATAAACCTGCTCGAGCAGCAATTTTAAATACAGTTCAATGGTCAGAATATTAAGTCAGCAAAAAATGGTAATATAAGAGTTTATCCTTACCAGAATTATCACTATGACAGACCAAAAGAACGCATGATAAATATGTTTTTGATGTTGAAAAAGCAATTAAAGATAATAATGTAATAAAAGGTAAAAAGGGCCCATGTTTATTATCTGATCTAAAGTTTTATTTTCCGATTGAATCTACAGTAATTGATTATATGCATTCAATTTTAGTGGGAGTAGTAAAAACTTTAATTAAGTATTGGTTTGATGAAAAATATTCCAATAGGTGTTCTTCTTTGAGAAAATATTTAAAAAATATTGACCAGTCTTTAGTAAAAATTAAAATTCCTAGTTTTATACCAAGATCTTTACAAAAAGTTGTAAAATGGAAAGTCAACGAATTTTTCTCCTTTCTTGTTTATTATTCACTACCCATATTTAGATGGATTATGTCTTTGGGACAATTAAAATCATATAATTAATTTAGTCGTAGCAGTTGAGAATTTACTTCAGCCAAATCTAAATTTAGAATATCTGGACGATATTTATTGTTTATTAAAAGATTATGTTCGTGAATTCAACTATGGGTTGGATACAATGCTTTACGGAGTTCATGAGCTTATTCATTTAACTAGTGATATTAAAAATAATGGTTCTATAAATGAGTTAAATTGTTTCGCATTTGAGGACATGAATAGGCAAGTGTCCAATTTTATAAAAGCTAAAAATCATACAGGAGTTCAGATAATTAACTCTTTAAAAATATTGAAGTTATCTAATTATCAAATGTGTTCACTAGATAAAAACGTAAAAGAAGATATTTTTTCCTGGAGCAAGCGATTTAACCATGAATGGGTTTATGGAAGAAATTTAAATAGGAACATTTTAAATTGTAAAATTAGAGTTAATCTTGAGCAAAATTATTTTGATCTAAGAGATGATTTTAATGTGACAGACTATGTAAGAAAAAAAGACATTTTTTTAACATCAACTAATTATAAGAAAGTAAAATCATCAAATTACCGTGTAGAAATAAATGGAAATTTTTGTATTATAATTTGCTTTTGTTATAATCAGAAAAAGTGTGTCGCCATTTGTCAAGTATTAAGCAAGCTCATTCAGCCTTTTTAATAAAAAATTTAAATTTAAACATTTGAAGTCATCTAATATAATGTGTACTCTGAGTGATCAGTATCTAATTGATTTATAATCTAAAAAAATGCTTTTTGTTAGAACATGAAGAAATTTGCTATGTATCGAATTTTTCGTCCTCTCATTAACTAAATTAAATTTTTTTTGAAAACAATATTTTAATCAAATGTAATAATTTTTTTGGGAAAAAATTTCTTGTAATTTATCTATAGAAAAAATAAAGCCAAATAATTAATAATTAATAATTAATTTTCCTGAATGAAATTTAGAGGTTTAAAACCCTTTTAGCAATCTAAAAAATAAGCAATTTTTTTGCTTATTTTTTTTTCAGATTTGTATTTCATATCAAATATTAATTCAAGTCAATTGACCTTTAATTTCTGGCTAAAAAATACTATAAGTTAAAAATTAACTTAGAAAAGTTAAAATTTAAAACCTGTTATTGATATTTTTGTTCAAATTTATTTTATTTAGCTAAATTTAAAATTTAAATTAATAAAAAGCTCAAATTCAAAAAGCTTAGATTAGATAATTTACTTAAATGAGCATTTGCACAAAAAAATCTCCATCATATGCAATATAGTTAAATGGTTAGATGATAATAAGTACGAAATTATTTACAAGTCAAATATTATTATTGGTAAAAATGAAGATTTGGAAATTAATGGCATTTATAATGCAAAATGGAACAAAGAAAAACATCGTGTAGAGTTAATTTTTATTGGCGAAAAATCAAAATGTGAATCTTTGCTAAAAAACATGGAGTACAATAATAGAACGAAAAAAAAAATTCAAGGCGAGAAAGTAGTAGGAAATAAATCACTAATTCATGCTAAAAAACTACAACTAAGTGAAAGTGAAGATAATTCTTGCTCAGATAGTTCAACAAATTCAAATAATTCTTCAAATGAGAAATGCTCAGAGTTAATTAAGCAATTAGAAGATCGAAATAGCCTGATTGAGACATTGGAGCATGAAAACTTAGAATTGAAAAAAGAAAATCAAATGCTAAAAGATAAGCTAAATATGGCTAAGGTTCTTGAAGATATATTAATTAATTAATTTAAAAAAATTGATTATTAGAATTTAAGATCGAGATTTAATTGAAAAAAATGTTTCCTTATCACTCATGGTTGTTAAATTTTTAGCAACAAAGACTCAAAAGGAGGAATTAAGATTAGAATATGAAGAAGTTGGTGGTGAAGTTAGTTTGAGCTTAAATTATCCGAACGTTAGAGTATCGAAAGCCCAGCTTTTCAAACAAAATACTGCGTTTAGTGCCTCTACGAATAAAGCCATTTTTAAACAAATTATAACATCCCTGATACCAGACATGACTATATGGGCAAAAAGCAAAGGTGAGGATATGCGAGAAAAATATTCTGACGTAATGAAAGCAGCAAGAGGTTTTAATTTGAACACCAATTTTTTTTTTGTTTTTTGATTTTAGAATTTTAATTTTTAAGAATTTATGAAATCCAAAGGAATAACACTGCCTGAAACAGATTTTAAAACAGCGTTGCGTGACTTGTGTACAAGAGAAAAAGGAAAAATGAAATTGAATGAAAAAATATCCTAAATGAAAAACTAATTAGATTGTGCTATTTAAAATTAAATTTTTTTGTTAATTTAAAAGAATAATTTTTTGTAAGAAATATAAGTATTTAGTTAAGGTCTTTAGGAAATTAAAACCTTTTTTTTTGTTAAATTTATATATTAAATTTTTGTCTAATATTGTTTTTTTCTAAAATATTTTATACTGTAAATTCCATTACTAATAAATTTTATTCATAAAAATCCAAATATTTCATTTTATATTGTTTTATTTAAAAAAAATAAATTTCTTTATACTATCGATTAATTATCGATATTAAATATTGCTAAAATAATAATAATTAAAATCGATAAATAAGCGATTTTAAACATTGTTATAATAATAATAATAAAAATCGAATTATTAGCGATAATTAATATCGATACCTTATCCTGAGATTTAACCAATTTTTAGGTGTTAAAATCGATAAGGCAAAATCGCTAACTTATTGAAAAATTCTTGCAAAAAGGGTTACTTGGGTCCACCTCATTACTTGACTAACTGAATTAGATCCTTTTTAGATAGAAGGACATTTAGAATAAATGTGAATGACCACTTGAGCGACGAATATCAAATAACTGCAGGTGTTCCTCAAGGCTCAGTAATTAGTCCTCTTTTATTTAGTATAAATATTAATGACATCCCCAAAATAAACAAAACAAATAATGAATACTCTCTGCTTTTCACAGATGATCTAGTTACATTCTTCAAAATAAAAAGGGGAACCTAGAAAATAAGATAAATAAATACACCAACGAACTAGAATAATGGCTTATTAAATAGAAAATGAAGATATCAGTTGAAAAGTCGTGTTCAGCAGTCTTCTCTAGGAAACAAAAAAGAGAGTGATTATGTAAACCTAAAAATTAATGGTAACAGAATAATGAGCCAAAAAGAAATCAAGTTTCTTGGTATTAATTTTGATTCTAAGTTAAATTTTAATATACCTGTAGACGAAATTAAAGAACGCTGTAATAAAAGGCTAAAGATATTGTCAAACAAAAAATGGGGTCTTACTCAAAACACTTTAGGAAATTTATATAAATCAATTTTAGACTATTCTTTCCTTGCTTGAATTCATTTTCAGAAAATAATATCAAAAAACTACAAGCAATTCAGAATACAGCAGTAAGATCTATCCTTAAGTTAAAATATGATACCCCCTTCCAACGTTGTGCATCATGAAGCTTTTAATAAACTCAAATTACTAACAGTCTCGAATCGGCTTTTTGAGTTGAGTGAGAGATTTGTTGGGACAAGACTGAGTCATTTTATTGCATTAGTTGTCAGACTGGTAAATGAATAAAACCAAGGTTTCGAATCAAGATATATTGAATACCCAACTCCATTGTGTAATTGCTACCTTACTATTTTCTCCTTTTTTTCCTGAAACCTGAACTATGTAAACATTTGCCACATGTAACAATCTATATCAATAAATGTCTTCTTAACTTTCATTTTTTTAGCTTGTTTACTTTATTTTGATATTTTTTTATCTCATTTTATTAACTTTAATTTTATTTTTTATTGTGTGTCGATATTTTTTTTTATTTTATTCTGAAGGAGCCCTAGCTCGGTACAGAAAACAAATAAATAAATAAAATAAAAAATAAATCAGCATCGTTATAACAAGACTCGACTGTAATTTAAAAAACAAAAAAAATAAAATTTTTTAGTGAATATTTTGTTTGAAATTTTGATGTTATAAAAAGAAAAAAAAAGTTATTTTAGCAATCAAATACAACAAAATTTGATAGAAATATTTTTTTTCTAGATATAAACATGACCGATTTTGACCAGGATGAAAATTTTCGACGAATCCTGTGAGAAAATAGCAGAAGGAGAAACTTCAGCTAATAGAGCAATGGGGGAATTTGATGCCGAAAATTCAAAAATCCCTTGAATCGACTCAGAGTTTTGTTGAAGAAAACAAGAAGAAATAAAGAGAGATGTAAAAAAGATACTAACTGTACTTAAAAATGTTGTGACAAAGAAAGATCTTAAAGCTAAATTTAGACAATTTGAAAGAAATCAATTATTAAAAGAAGAAAACAGACTGAGATTTCGAATAAATCAAATTACTTTTGAATGGCTGAATGTAAGTTATTTTGACTCTTAAAAAATTTAACTTACCATTTATTTTATTTAAGAAAGATGAAAATGAAACTCCTGAAATTGAGAACGAATTTGTAACATTTAATAAATTATCTGAAACAACTATATCTGATCTGGCAAAATTCAATAATATGCTAGAAATTAATCAATGCAAAAAGAAGAAAAGAAAAAAGCTTAGTCAATTTTTTGGGTTTTTACTAGTCTTTTTTCTCAAAATAATCTCAACAGTTCTTTAGAAAAGTAAATATTTTATTTAAAAATTTATTAATTATAATATAGTATACAAGATAAAATGTTCGAATTAAATCAAAGTATTTTTTTGGGAAGAAAATTATTATCAAAATATAATCTTAACAATCATTAAATTGTTTTATTTTTTTTCTATATTTTTCTTTTCATCCCAAGTTCTAAAAATTGAGTTCATCGAGGACAATGAATTCTTAAAGAGGGGATATGTTACCTTGAATAATCACTTATTCATCAGCTTGTCAGTTGATGCACAATGATGATTATACTTGTTAAGTATGTCAAAAGTTAGACGCTTCGAAATGCTTATAATACGATTAAAGATTAAGTAATTTTTTTTTACAATAGTTAAATAATTCAATTCTATTATTATTTATTTATTTGTTTTCTGTACCGAGCTAGGGCTCCTTCAGAAATTCAATTCTATGTTCAATAATTTTCTTTAAAGATTATAATTGAGGCATGAAAATTTCAGAAAGAATAAGCGAAAAAAAATTAAGCCAATTCAAATTCATTTTATTTTATTGAATAAAAATTGGGTTAGTATTGAATTAATATATAATTATTTTTTAGTTTATTCAATTTCGGTTTTAACTCAGGTCGAAACTTCACTCCAGTGCCAATTTAGACTATTTTTACATTTAGTTTTTAAATTTGAATATATATTTTTAGTTGTTTAAACTATTTTCTCAATCCAGCATCATTTTTTACCACCTTTCCGCAAATAAGTTTCGTACTTTAGATATTGTTTTTATCACAAGAATTCATAAACAACAATTGATTTTCTTTTTTTCTATTTTGATTCATTACTTTTTCTAACCAACTGTATTACTTTTTTCAAAATAATTGGAGAATAATGAAATTTATTAATTCTTAATTAATAAAATAAATTTTGCTTCTAGCCAATCGACAAAACGAATAATTTTAGATACCTATCAATTAATTTTATAAGTCTTGAATATTAAAAAATCATTAATATTTCACCTAACGATATTTCATTTTATTTTTACCGCAATACCCATTCGATAAATATCTTAAATATCCAAAAAAATTAGATATTTTCTGCAGAACTTTCCTTTTTGTTTTAGAAATGATATATTTTATTTCCAAGCTAATGATAATTTTTATTTATTTATTTAATAACCAAATTTAAAGTATGACATGATGCATCTTAATTAAATTTTCAATTATAAGCTTTTGAAGAACAATATACACAGAATGAAGATATTATTGCTCAATTTTTAAATAAAAAAATAACAGATGTTGACGAAAAGCTAAATTGACTGTAAATAATTTATCTTTTATCTTAAATATGTTAAATTGGACCGAAGGGAAATGGGAAATCTTCTCCATTTATTTAGGAAATTCATCAATAATTAAATAATTTTTCCCTTAATTTAAATATAACCAAACTTGTTCAGATCCAATATCCCATTATTTTACTTTAGCTACAAAATTTCAAAATCTGAACACAAAACGCCGCTCTTTATCTAAACTGTTTATATTTTAATTTTTTCTAAATCTTTCAAATAAACTCTTTAGGAAGCTTTTATACTAAAATAAAAAAAAAAATAATTTTAGATAACCTAAATAAAATAGCGGTAGTTTAAATTTTTTTATTTTTTTTTCAAAATTATAAATCAAAATGAATTATCTTGTATATTTTAAGTAACGTTGTGTTCACTAAATTACAAAAATTTTTAAAATTTAAATATGAAATTAAACTTAACTTTTTACTAAAAAATCAAGTAAAAATTATTTTTTTATTTTTTTATTTTAAATTATTCTATTTTATTTGCATAGAATTTGAGACGCAATAACAGTTATAAATAAAAAACTTAAATCTAATTTTTTCAAATAAAAAAATTATTTTGATTGTACATAATAATAGATTTGTTTGATAGAAATAATTTGCCTTGTTCCATTTGATTTTCTTCTAAATTGAAATTTTCAAATTTTAAAAATGAATCTAAATCTGTTTTTAATTAGTTATAAAATTGAAATAGAATTTTTTCAAACAAATTTAGAACAATTTTTAGGGAAAAAGCTTTTTACGAATAAAAAAATTTATCTGAAAAATTTATTTTTTTTCTTTTTTTTTTTAAAATTCCAAGTCAAGACTTTAAAATTTTTTTTTTAAAGTGAAAAGTCGGACTTTTGAGAAAAAAAAATAAAAAAAAGTCCGGACTTGGACTTGACTTGAGACTTGTGTAGTGTTGGAAATCGATTATCAATAATCGATTCAAAAATCGACTAACTTTTAATCGACAAATTATTTTTAGTCGATTATTAAATCGATTAATTATTTTTAGTCGATTATTAAATCGATTAATTATTTTTAGTCGATTATTAAATCGATTAATTATTTTTAGTCGATTATTAAATCGATTAATTATTTTTAGTCGACTATTAAATCGATTTAAAAATCGATTGATATTTTTTAATTGACTAAAAAGTTTCTAATATATCTCGAAATGAAAAATTAGTAATAAGCAATAAATGTTTTTTTTTAAATTAAGATATTTAAATTGATTTAAAATTTTAAATTTAAAGCAAAAATTACAATTTAACGATTTACTTTTAAAAAAATTTTAATCGTAATAAAAAAAGATTAAAATTTTAAAAATAAATAACTTGAAACGATCTAAAATATTTTAAAAAAACTTCAAATTTAATTTTTTATAAATTTTCTGAAACAACCATCATTTTGTGAATTTTTAGTGGATTTAATTAATTTCTTCTTTCAAAGACTATATAGCCTGTGGCAGAAATAAGTTAATTTAAAAATGAAATCTATTTAAAAACTTTTATTTAAAAAAAAACATTTATTGCTAATTCCTAATTTTTCATTTCGAGATATATTAGAATCTTTAAAGTCAATTAGAAAAAATCAATCGATTTTTAAATCGATTTAATAGATGACTAAAAAAAATTAATCGATTTAATAATCGACTAAAAAAAAATAATCGATTTAATAAATTTGTCAATCGATTTGAGTCGATTGCCAACACAAGACTTGTGGCTTTTAAACAATTCTGATTATAGCAAAAGAATTCAATTAAATTTGAACTTTAGAATAATAATAATTCTCTCTGAATACTTTCATACATTCAAGAAAAAAAAAATAAAAACAAGAGAATAAAAAAATCAATCAAATTCTAAAGCGGTTCTTACCTTAGGTGGACGACCTGGTTCCCTTTTTGCTGGTTTATTTAAATCAACCACCTCATTTTTCTTTACTCTCATTTTCAACACTCGCTTGGGGTCCACAACATCAATCTATGGCTCAACAAGAACCAACTGAGGCTCAAATCATTTATTTGTGGTTTCAATACATCAACCTGTGTCTGAATAACATCGGGTTTGCTCACAAAATTCTGACGAAAACTACTAGGTGTTTTTTTTTTCCTGACCGAGGCCTAAGTACAAATTTTGTTGGCCTTTCATCATTTAGAGAGAAAAATATTGCAAAACTATACTGCAAGTTTTTTATACTACAGTTGCAGATGCTTTACTTAAAAATAAATGAATATATTTATGCTAAATTTTATTTTCTTATTCTATAAAGTTTTCCTTTATTCTATATTTTTTTTTATTCGTCAAAAGCCATCGTTCCAATTTTTCTATCTGTTTTCGTCTTTTAAAAAAACAACACAAATTAAAAAATCATCCTTGATTTTAAAACTTAATAGGTTTTCATATTTTTATATTTTTTACTTCAAAAATTTCTAGTTTGTCGTCGCCTTTAAAAAAAAAAAGCTTTGATGTATTTTATTGCTTCATAATCTTTTTCCAAATCTTAATTTTCATCTAACATCTCTTAATTATTCATCTTATATCTGTTTTCAAAATTTTTGAAATAGATTTTATATGCAACTGTGTTAGTGATTAAAGTGTACTAAATATTTTTTTACTCCAATAAAAAAAAATATTCTAATAAAAACGGAAATGGCAACATCAGACACATTACAGAGAGAGCAACAAATGGTATCAAGTTGTAAAAAATAATGGTATGAAGAAATCGACCAGATCTTGTCTTTATGATACGAGTGAAAGCAAGAGAATGTTTTGAAAGTCCTGAAAAAACCCAATAGCAGGAATTGAACTTACTGGAAATGTTAGTATGGAGAGAATGGCTTAAAAACACAAACTAGTCGATCATTAACCATGAATTAAAGAAAAAAAATTACAAAAAATAATAATTTAAATTAATTTAAATCAATTTAAATAATAATCTTTGAAAAACCGATCAATCACTTGGAATAGAAAAGAAAACATGAAAATTTCTTTCACTTCTTCAATGGTCGGGACTTGTCACGTCTATGGACTTGTTTTACCTGGACAAAAACTGATGAACTAAAGTCCGTACACGTGACAAGTCTCCAATGGTCCTTCTGACGACCTTTACGAATTCTTCTAGATTGGAAAGACATTACCCAATTCATTAAATTTTTTTCATCTTATTTTTTTACCCTTGATGTGCTCACGAAAACATTTTTCAGATTTTTTTTAAATTTGCCTTCAATAATTAACCAAGCAAATTAAAATTAAGAAAATATTTTAAGATAAATAATTAAGAAAAAAATAATTCTAATTGGTCATTAATTTCTAGCTTGTTTATTTTTTTATATTTTTTTATTTTGGAAAAACTAATGTTTTTATACAAACAATGTAAAATTTAAATTTAAAGAAAAAGAAAAAACCTATTTAATATCTGAAGAAAATAAATTATTTTTTACTTAAATTCAAATAACTTTATATATTTTATTGTCTCATATTTTTTTGACTAAATGTTCGGTGTTCTATAATTGAACTCTGTGTTTTAGGTAAATTCTTCAATATTTTCAAGACACTTCATTTATTTTTCATCTGATAATTTGTTCCACATATTCTCAACTCTTTTACTTAAAAAAGCTATATCTAGGAAGACATTTTTTCTCTGTTCGCGGACCAGGTTCCTGTTTTTTCTTCTCCATCACATTTTTTGCCATCAGGCATTGTGTTGAGATCTTAATTGATCTCGTTGCCCAAGTTAACTATTTCAATATTTTTTACATTCTTAAACATTTGAATCAAATCACTGTAAAGTTTTCTTGTTCTAGGATCAATAAAATAGACTTTGCAAATTTGGAACTAAATTGGTCGCGTTCCTTTGAACTATCTAAATTTTATTGGAAACTTATAAGTCACAGTTTTAAGTCTAAGTCACTAGAATTTAAGTCAAAGTTATAACTTGACTTAACATTTTTTTTTAAGTCAAAGACTTGCACAAAAAATTTTATCAATACCTGGTTCATCTGGACCAGTTGAAAGAATCACAGAATAAATTCTAAATCTGGTTACATTTACAGAGCACATAGGTCAAGATTAACGGCCATGAATTTGGAAGCAACTACTTTACTGGTATCAAATATGGATTTTTTAAATGAAATTTTTTTTAGAAAAAATGGTATTTAATATGTTTTTTTTCTTTAAAAACTCAACAAAATCATATTGTCTTGACCAGTCCTTTGATCATTTACAAACTTTACCAATGGACAATGTAAAAACTTAGTTCATTTATTGAAAAAAGCATTAACTAAATTAAATATTTTGTCTAATTTTTTTAAAATTTGTACATCAAAATGCAATAAAAATATATTTCAATTACAATTTTTAAGAATTTATATTTCACTTTTTTATATTTGAGATGTAATTTATGTACCAAGTATTCACATTACATATCAATGTCGAAAATGCAGGCTTAGGTTTAAATTAAAATAAATAAAAATAATAAAAAAATTTTTTTTTATATTTTTTGTTAGTTAAATTTAAAAGAGCTTCAAAAATAATTCATTGATCTAAACAGAGATGAATAAAGCGATTCAGACTTTGAAAGTAAATTGATTAAAAAATTGAGAAGAATGGATCAAAATGGAACTTTGATGGAAGCGAGTGCGCATTTCCCTTTTCTACTTGAATTAGTTTCGCTAACAATTCCGACTAGACCGTGCTTTACTTAGCTAGAAGTATAGAAGTATAAAATTACATGTCATAACATCACTTTCCGAAAAGCTATTTGAAAACAAAATAAACAAGCTTTAATTGAACAATTTGAAATTTTAATTAAAAATCTAAACTAAAAAAACACATTTGCAAATTTTGTTTTATCTTCTTGAGTATCTTTAGTTAAAATTCCAATTGATCTCTCTTTGAGTAAACAAAATGCTTATAAGCGAGCTCTAGTCTTACCAAACTATCTTCTCTTTTAAAAAATAAATTAATTAGAAAAAATTCAATCTATTCACAAAATTAGAAAATCAATCCAAAACGAATCCAAACAACAACATTTAGTTCTATTAGATTATCTTACTGGATACAATAGATACAACAATCGGTATATTATTTCGTTTTGAATTAATTTACAACTCTTATTTCCCCTAAATGCAAATTTAATAAGCATTACTTTATCTCGATCAAATTACGCCTTTTGGTCAAAGATAAATTCGCTTGCTGCGACTCACTAAAAATTTTTTTGAGCAATAAAAAACTTAAATTTCAATAAAATCGTGTGTTTCTTTTAAACCAGTCAGTGACTATCATCTCTCAATCTATCATAACAGATACCGAAAAACATTCTCTCTATCAAAAAAAGAATCAAATCAACTTCATTTTAGCAGATTGGAAGAAAAATGTTCGAAAATTTTCAATGGATAAATCCGAATGAGTACGGACAGGTGTACAACCAAGGACACTATGTTCACCAATACTACCCTCATCAATACGACATGGCATCGCAGTCTAATAATTTAATGTCAAATAGTCAGTCGAAAGCCAAGACCAATTCCAGGAAAGTCAAGAGTTCTTTTGAGATCAGTCCCGGCTCCAACAATTCGTTCAGCTCCACTTCTTCTAATTCGAGCTCGAAATCGAAGCCGCGGAAATTTTCGCCCAAACAGCGCCAAGTGGCCAACCAGCGCGAAAGAGACCGGACCCATTCGGTCAATTCGGCATTCTTACAATTAAGAGGCCTAATTCCAACTGAGCCAGTTGACCGAAAATTGTCCAAAATAGAAATACTTCGTCTTGCTGGAAGTTATATAAACCATTTGCATTCGGTCCTAGTAATGCCAGAGGATTATGCCGAGAATCCTTGTTATTACAAACAAAAGTAAATAAAAAATAGATTTTTTTTTGTTAGTTTATTAACGATTTTAAATTTTCAAGGTTGGTTGATAAGTCGTCAAATATAACAGTGTGTACATTTTGCTTGGGTGATAGGAGAACATTTCCGAATGGATTTGAAATTGAGCCCAAATCGGAAAATTCAAGTCTGAGCTCGAGTTCATTCGTTTCCAATTCATCGTTGTCTCCTCCGAATATCAAACAAAGCCCAAAGTCTAAGCAAAAAGGTAACAGAAATCCAATTGTTACAAATCATCCTAAAAAAAAGTACATATCAGAAAATTTCTACAATCAGACCCACTTTTAATTGTTAGAAAATATTTTTATTTTAAGTTGTCTTGATTTTTTTTAATTAAAAAGTGATTAATTTTACCGATTGTCATTTTTGAAAAAAATTTTATTTAAACTATTGTATTTTTTAGTTTTACTTTTAAATAAATTTTCAATTTATAAATGTAATTGTTTTTTAATTGTTCAAGGCGGTGAAGAGTGAAAATAATAATAGAAAGACAAAAAAGACACATTTAGAAATTTTTTAATTTAAATCTGAAGTTTATAAATTAATTTTTTTATAATTTAAAATTTTTTTTTAGCTTTAATTAATGCTTGAATTATTCTTTTCTGTTTGTAAATCCATTCTGTAATTTCTACAGCTTCAATTCCTCAAGTAATGAAATAAGAATTATAACTTTTGCCAAATTCTTCACCGTCACTGGCTGTGTATAAAAATATGATAAAAATAGTATAGCCATCATTATACAGCATTAAAAAGAACGCTATAAAAATTTTATTTGACAAAAAAACTAAAAAGTAAAAGCAAACAGAATTTTATGTATTAATCGAGAAAGTTTTATGTAATTTAATAGGCTCACATTCTTCATAAATAATTTTTTAATAGCAATGAAGAGGAAATAAATTAAAACAACAACTTATCAGAAAGCAGTATTTAATTAGCTTACATACTAAATGGACCGGAAAGGAATATTTTTTTAGTATTTTTGCTAGTTTTTTAAAAATCAAATAACAAAGGTTTCATAAGTTTCATATTCGTTTTCACTGCCCCTCTAACATTGCTGACTAGTCAATTATTTTACTTTGTTTAACTATAATTTCCAAATAAAAAAAATGGGGTCTAGTCCAAAATGTGAACATTTTGTTCACATAATCTCTGGTCACATATTTGGTGACCAAAATAGATAAATAAAAAAATTAAAAAAATTTTCGAGTCCAGTTTTTATTTTTTGTGAACATTAATTTTAGAATAAAAGTTTAATTTTAAATGCAAATAAAAAAAAAGATAAATATCAATTCCTTTTTTTATTAGTTTTTATGTTTTTTAGCCATATGCAACTTTACACCCTTGATGTTTTTCATTAATTCTCCACATAAATCACACGGTACAGGGTTTGCATGTTTTCTTAGTGCTGTTTTTACTACATTCAAAGTTTCTTGAGAAGTAGTAATTTCAGTCATTGCTCTTTCACGATATAATTTTAGCTTTTCAACTAAAATTTTTTTTTTGAATTTTGCATAGAATGATGAAATCTAAATTGTAATTTTTAGCTTAATCATAGTGTAAAAGAATAAGAGTTAAAATAGCATTATAAAATAGTGTTTTTAAATTTCTGTCTTTTTTAAATTATTTAATTTCTATTTTTTTAAACTAAAATTTGGTGAAGATTTTTGAAGAGGAAATAAATTAAAACGACAACTTATCAGAAAGCAGTATTTAATTAGCTTACATACTAATTGGACCGGCAAGGAATGTTTTTTTAGTATTTTTGCTAGTTTTTTAAAAATCAAATAACAAAACTTATGAAACCTTTACTAAAGGCTTCATTAGTTTCATATTCGTTTTCACTGCCCCTCTAACATTGCTGACTAGTCAATTATTTTACTTTGTTTAACTATAATTTCCAAATAACAAAAGGGTTTTAAAGAAAGACAAAAAAAGTTTTTTTTGAACACAGAAAAAAAATTCCGTTTAATGAAGATAATATGATTTTTTAATTTTTTTTTGTTAATATAATTTTTGGTCAGTTTAGATTAAACAATTGAAATAAATTCTAAAATTTGATATTTTTATTTTAAAAGTAAAAAAAATTTGCTTTCTAATTTTGAATTATTCGATCATTTTAAATCGGTTACTATTTTTTTTAATTCTCTTTAAATTTAATTACTTTTAAATTAATTCAATTTTTTTGTTTTATGCTGGATACAAAGGCCATAAAAATTAACCAAGATATTAATTTGAATAAAACCAAATAGACTTTGTAATTTAGCTTTGATTACTGATCACTTTGAAATTTCATAAAATACACTAATTTATTGAAAAAAAAATTACAAAATTCTAAAAACAAGAAAAATAGTCATTTTCTTTAAATAATAAAAACTTTTATAACAATTTTCCAATTTAAATATAGACTCGTTTTTAAAAAAAACAACCTAAGTTAAAATTTGGCGATAAATTTTAAGATCAAATTTTTGAAAATGCTGCAATCAAATTAGTAGGCATTAAAGCATCGATTCTTTCGGATAAAAATCCTAAAGGTGCCGCTATCCATTTGAGTAAAATTTTTATAAAAATGGTCGCATATTCTGGATATTGATGTGTTAATAAAAAAAGTGTTGCTGTGCCAGAAAACAAACCAGCTGTGAACAAAATAAAAAATGGCAATTCCTTTTTTGGAAACACACTAACATCATGATAAGCTAAAATGACAAAAATTTTTGAATTAATGAAAATCTTGAAGCCAAAGCTTGCATTACCAGGTAAAAGCTCTCGATCAGCCGCTTGTGTACAAACTGGATATGGATGAAATAGATGACCTTTTTCTAAGGGATAAGGAATGAGTCTAAATGTCCCTTCCCATGTACATTGGAGCAAATTGAGTGCTCCGTCAACCCGTTTCCAGTGTTGAAGGTGAAAAAATGAATATGCTATTGCTTCACTATCACCTCTCTTAAGAATATGCTCAGGTGGCAAGATTAAACTTTTCATTTCAAGTAGATATTTTGGAACATGTGGATTAAACTCAACAGCACGATGAATTGCATCAACCGCACTTATTTCGGCTGCGTTCAGACCTCGTTTGCTTGCTAAATCAGGCGAAAATCTTTCACTCACACTACGAGCTTTTAGTAAAGCAGCAGTATAGCAAATAGTAGCTGATTTTGGTAAATTAATATCTAAATTTAAAAGTTAAAAATTTAAAATTAATATTTTATTTTTCTAAATTTTAATACCATCATATTTTGAGAGAACTGCTTGAACATCTGGGTAAGACTGCATCTCCAGTAAAACCTCTATTAAATTTTCATGTATATTGTAAACTGACATCATTGGAAATTCTTTAACTAGATCTCTAAATATTTTGGCTGCTTCTTTTAATTTACCAAGTTTTCGAGCGCACATTCCAAGTCTCCGTTTTAAATATATTAAAACGTTTGTGTTTCTTTCTAAATAAAAATTTTTTTTAATTTTAATATTATTTTGAATAGGTCAAAAAAAATTAATTTCAAAAATATTTTTAATTTACAGTATCGAGAAAACATTAATAAATATTCCTTTTTTTTTTGCTAACTTGCCTTTATATTTAAATTGAATAGAAAGGATTATGATTCTGTATTTTTTTTCTGCTTTAATCTGATTAAAAATTGTAAAGATTCTTTGTTTAATCTTATTAAAAATTATAAAGATTTCTAAAATGAAATCATAATACATTCATTTGATATTTTAATTCAAAATAAAAATCCTAATTTTTGAAAGCCTTTATTTTTTGTCTATTATTTAAATTCAGCTGTTTAAATTTATCTATTTCTAAAAAAATGAAATTTTGCGAGTAAAACTATTTTATTAAAAAAATATTTTTTATTTAAAATACTTTTTCAGTGTAAAAAATATTTTTCAATGTGAAAAAATTCATTTTTTTTGTCCATAAAAAAGTTTAAATATCGTAAAATGACTTCTTAACAGCAAAATACTCGGCGCCTTTTTCCTTCTTTTAGGTCATTATCTTAATCTGGTAATTGCATGAGTGTCTGGAGTGTCCATTCTTTCAATAAAAATCTTGTAGAATTCATTCTCTAAATCAATCATTTTAGAATTTGGTGACAGAATTATATTAAAATTTTTGAAATAATTCTCATGTTTTAAAAAGTTGTTATTTTTAATAAAAAGTTATGTTTAATGAATTTTTATTAAGTAAATTTATTATAGTAATAAAGTCCTTACTCTAATTTAATTAGCTCACTAATAAATTAATAAAAATACATCTAAATTTATAACACCTCCCTCTAAATTAATTAAAAATATGTCTAAATTAAAACAGTCAAAAAATTAATTTAATTTATCTAAAAATTTCCAAAAATGTTAAGTAGCGAAAGCTTTCACTTGAATAATCATGACTAGTCAATAGACGCTACAAGGAGAAAATTTTTTTGTACAAGACGCAATTCAAAAAAATAATAAATATTTTTATTTGAATTAATTTGGATATTTTTTTTCAAAGATATTTTTTCAGTTAGGATAATAATATATATTCATTTGAATATATATTCAAGTAAATAAATAAAACAAAATAAGATTCAAAAATTCACATTTTCTTAGGTTTTTTTAATTTTTTTTTTTACTTTTTTTACTATATTTTAGTTAAATTTACTAATTGTGATTTTATGTTTTACATAAATTTACGTCAAATTACGTTTTTTTTTACTTTTAGATAAAAATATCTAAAGATTTAAAATATGTTTATATTTTGAAAAATTTCAAGAAAAACAAGAAAAACAGCATCTATTTTGGTCTTTTTAGAATTTCCTAAAAAATGAGTAAATTTACGTAAAATAATGGAAATTATCGTATAACTACGTCAATAAACATTAAGTTACAAAAAACTATCCTTACGTAAAAATGCGTATTTTTTACTTTTTTTACGTAAATATACGTCAATTATCGTTATTTTACGTAAATTCACGTAAAATCATCATGTCGTAGCACTGTTGTAAATTGTATAGCATGTAAGAATCGCTCTAAACATAAGACGAGTTTTGCGCTAATAAAGAATGTACATATCGTACCAAGTTAAAAATTGGTTAAATGGTTAAAAATTTGTGACAGACTCCTTAAAAAAACATTCTATATTTTTTGGTATACATATTTGTAATTCGATATTGAATGCATTATATATTATCTCTTTTCCTCTTCTCTGAATGAAAAGGAATAGGTGACGGCCTAGAAATAGCGCTAAAAGCTTTAGTCATTGATGATGCGATTATTGGAGGACCACATAACCTGGGCTTAAAAAGAGGAAGATCTAGAAAAGATGTGGATTTTTTTCTTTGAAAGAAAATGGGTCTTTTATCCCAGTATTTCACTCAAAATTTTAGGCTTATTAAAATCTGGCCTTTATTAAACTTATCCACAAATTTAATAAAAAATAGAACAAAATTAATTCATAACACACTATTATGATGCAATAAATAACATTTTGATTTTTTTGTAGCGAATTAGCATTGAGTATAACAAATTTGATGCTAATTGAACTTTTTAACCTTTTTTAAAATAAATTGATTTTAAATGAAATTTAATTAATACTTAATTAATTATTTTGTTAGAATTGTCACATTTAATACTGAATAAAGATAAAAATGAAAAAAAATTGCTGTAAACAATTTAAATTTTAAAGAATTTCTTAATGAACCTATTATTTCAGAAAAAAAATTGTTTCATAAAGCAAAACAAATCTAAACAAATTCAAAAAATGAAAGAAAATATTTACATGGTCATACGTGAAAGAAATTTGAGTTTAACTAGTGATGAATTCAAAGAGTATTTAAAAAAATTGGAAACAAAGCCATGGAATAGTTTTTTTAAATGATTCAAGATATATATGACATCAGGATTATCGAAATTAACAAAAAAAAATTGGAAACTTAGCAAATCTACGTGTTAATTTTGGTTGAAAAATTATTGTCGTGATCACATTATATGATAGCCATTTAGACTTAAGCTCATGGAATTTAGTAGTATTAGTATGGAATGGGGCCAAAAAGCCACGTTAGCTGCAAATACAGCCTTCACTGTCCTCTGGCAGCTGAGCAAGGCTTTCAAGTTTTTGTCTAAAAAGTCGTTTAAATCACTTTTTTTTTACATTTTTAAGACCGCATTTAGAATATGCAATAGCAGCTTGGTGCCCTCACAGCAAAAAAGAGATAAATATACTAGAAAAAGTACAGATTAGAGCTACAAAACTTGTTAAGAGCATAAAAGAACTTTCTTCTGAAAAAAGACTTGAAATTTTGGACCTATCGACCCTTCAAGAGAGAAGAGAGAGAGCTGACTTAATCGAGTACTTTAAAATTTCGAAAGGATTGAGCATTATTGACTGGCATAACCCGAACAAGCTCACTAATCCACTATCAATTGAAGGCCCAGCTAAAGGTATACGGGGAGGAAAGCACAGGTTAGCGAAACAACTCACATGGAACAGTCAAAGAGAACACTTTTTGTCGAATAGAGTGGTGGACAATTGGAATCGATTGACGACTGACATAATTTCAGTAGAGACCAAGAACAGCTTTAAAAAGAAAATTGATGATTTTTTCAAGTCAAACAAGAAATAAACATATTTAGTTATTTATACTCGTTTTAGCTACCATAGTGAGACTCTAGTGTCTTGCTCTACAGGATAAAACCTGTCGTAGCCTATTATTATTATTATTATTATTATTATTATAGTAAGAACATTCCTATTTGTAATAAAAGGAAGAGGCGCACAATGGCAGCTTTTGAAAAAATTAAATCAGTACTTGAAAAATACCCATCAGATGTTTCTCAAAACTTGGCAGTTGGTTTTGAATCAGATGAAGATGTCAATTCAAGTAATAGTCAAGTCAGTTTACGTCCACAACCAATTTTTTACCGTCCGAGTGCTTGAAGCAAAAGAAAATAGTATTTATCTGTGTTTTTTTTTAATTAAATTGTTCAATTTAAAAAAAAAAATATTTTTTTATTATATTAGGGATGAATTCATTTTTTTTTTACAATTCTATTAATTATTTTAATTTTTATTGAACAAATTACATTATGTTTAAATTAGATATTTTTTAAAATAACTTTGTTAACTTTGTCGTAGCTTTTATTAAATCTGTTATTTAATCGGTCAGACTCAAGTATGTGGTGACACAATATTCTCATTAAATCCTTATTTACACTCTAGCTTAAAAGGGAAAAAGGTTACCTGTTATTCTGGCAAATGACAAAAATAAATTCTATGTGTCAAAATCTATAAGTTGGTGACACGATTTTTTTAGCATCAAATAATATCATTTTACACTAGTTTGAATAAAACTCGGGAGTTAAAATCTCAAAAAACTCAAAATAGATAAATTTGGTATAAATTAAAGATTAAAGGGAATTTTTTTATTACTTACTGTGAAGGTTCTCGAAGTTATGTCCTTGTTCTTGAGCATGAAGTGTTTTTTTATATGCATTGTCAGCGTATCTTAGAGCTTGTTTAAAAAGCTTTTCAGCCTTAAAAAAATACATTTTTAATCAAATTAGGTTAAGAATTAACAAAATTACATCAATAATAGATTTGGCATCTTCTTCGGCCAAAAGAATCAAAGCCGGGGTGCATCTTCAAAAAATGCTTAAAGAATTCTGAAACATTTCAAATTTTTTTAAATTTTTACTCAGAATTTATTTTGATGGCCTCATTAGCAAGAGTAACTCTAGTCGACGGATTACGTTCGCGCCACGCTCGTTGCATTATTTCGTAATCAGGCTTTCCATCATCGTATTCACAAGTAAAAAATGTTTGATGATCTTGAGCACTCAAATTCATGTCGTAGAATGTCAAGGGTTCTTTGCCATTGGCATCAGTTAGTTTGGAGTACTCAGCGCCTCGTAGCAAACTCATCGGGTTTTTCCAAACTTTGCACTCAGGTAGTGTATTAAAAGTGGAATTATTGGCAGATAGAGTTATCGAATTTGTACCAGCCAAGTTGTTAGATGGACTATTCATCGCTTGGCTTGATTCATTGTCATATCTTAGTGTTTTATCTGAAGATGATTCAGAATGCTGATTAGATCCATTTGAATTTGAGGAACTAGTCTGAGACATGCTTGACTCTGAGCCAGGTGAAATATAGCTCAAGGATACTTGTTCAATAAAAGAGGTTCCGTATTTTTTAAAATACCACCATTCAAAAATAAGAATCAGTCCCGAAATTAAGGAAGATGTTCCAGTTAGAGCGACGTAAAATTTTGGTGTAAGGGTGTTGAAGAACATTGTTGCCATTGAGACATTTTCGGTAAGTTTCAAAGGACCTTTTAGGATATAGAACAGGATTACGACCAGAATGAACCACAAAATCCATAAATAGGTCCATGCCCAAGTAAATAAATTTTTCAAGTGATCAATTAGAGATGATATAAAACCCATTTTTGAAAAGATTTACTCGATTTTTGTTTGCTGTATCAATCAAAATTGGAAGAAATAATGCAAATTTTTAAAAAAGAATAATTATTTTTTTTTGTACATGCATAAAATATTTATTTTTACTGTGAAAAATAAAAATAAAATATTTTTTCAGAAATATCGCTATTAATCAAAAATTTGCTAATGTTGTTAAAAAAATTTTGATTTTGAAAAAAAAGTCAAATTAAGTATGAGGAACAAATTTTTGAGCAGCCAAAAAAAAGAAAACATTAAAAGCAAAATTTCAACTCAATCTGGAATCAAAAAAAGCTTATCTAAAGTAACATTTGAATTCTTATTTTATTTTTTGTCTTTTTTAACAAACTATATCATTAAAAGTACTCACAAAATTTATTTGTAAAAAAGAAGTTATTCATAATTAACAAAATTTTCTTTGTTTCAGCTATTGAAAAAATAACTATAATTTTTTTAAAATATTAAGTTTGTCTTATATTTATTGTTTGTTCCATAATTTGTGTTATTTTTCAAAACAAGGTATAATTATAGATAAAGTTATTTTTTTGATAATTAAATTGCTCAAATTAAATGTTAACATAAGCAACTTTTTAGAAAAGAATGGCTTATATGCAATTCATCTTGGAACACTGGATAGAATGTAATTTTCTGCATACAACACTTTTTTTCCATTGTTCCCCTAAAAACTTCAGATTAAAATTAAAGTAAAAATGACTAAAAAAGTTTAAGATCTCGAATTTAAATCATTCTGAATTCGCTGTCTCGGTGTGAAGTCCTACTTGAGAAAGTACAGTAAAGTTAAGCTTGAAGCATTAATGGATTTGGTGATTTAGAGAATACGGTGAAACTTAAAAGACAACACTATCAACAAGGAAGAGAAGCGATGATCTGATACAAGTGTAAAAGCTTTTAAATGAACTTGATGAGCTGATTTTCAAATTATTGCAAAATAAAACTGCTGAAACAAATGGATTTTTATTTTTGTTTGCCGAGATTAAAGATTGGAACCAATTAACAATGATAAAAAAATCTTAGGCAAGACTGATAAATAACTTTGTAGTCAAGAGATCAATGTTGAAGTTTGCAACATTCAAGCATTCAATTTTCAATAATATCAATTTAATTTATAAATAATATTAGTAAATTGCTTTTTTATTTATCAATAACTAAAGATGTGAGACATGTGTTAAGGCCTCACATGTCTCAGGATTAAGCTACCATTGAACCTTTACTTTTAAGACTTCTCCGCAAGTATGTTCGCTTTTGATTTTATTCATCATTATTAAAATTAAAAAGTTATCTTTTGAAAATTTAATTCAAAAAAATTTTGAAAAAATAAATTTTAAGCACACCATTGATTCTACCATTCCGGAGCTCTGGTGTTAAAAAGCCATAACCTCAGTACCAAAACTTTATATATTCATCCTATTTTTTCTTTTTCAAATTTATTAATCCTGTCGCTTACATAACATAATAATCGCATACCTTATACAGTATGTCTAGAAAATTACTAGAAAATTAAATAAAAATATTTTAAGGTGTAAAAATCTAAAATTAAAATCGACTTTCATTTAATGTTAACTATACCATCTTAAAGATAATTTTATTAGCTTTCTTTTGATATATAGATTGTTCACAAAAAAATTTCTGAACACTCCAGAACCCGTTAAAAAAATCGAAAAAATTGAACAAAAAAAAAAGTCTACAAAGTTTAAAAACAATTATTTTATTCTAAAATTTTACCACACCTTGACAATTCCTGGCCATTTATTTTTCACACAATGCTTGGAATGTCTTTTCATACTGTTTGCTTGAACTTTTTACGTTTGATTTATTTTTTTTGGATTTTAAAATCGGTCATTTTTTTGAATTGTACCATTTTGGCGTTTTTTTCCAGAAAAATGGGCAAAAAAAAGGACCTGAGACTCAAAGGTGGCAAATAATTGATCTATTGAAAGATAAGACCAAATCTTAACAAGAAATTGCTGATCTAGTAGCAGTTTTGAGAAAATGTGTGATTACAACAAAGCGCAATTATGAGAAGACATCCGTGGTCAAAGAATTACCAAAGTCTGGTAGACCCCGAAAGCTTACCAGTCGAGATGAGTCGTACATTTTTAGAAAGGTCAGAATCAATCCTACAACAAGCTATAGACAGCTAGCATCTGATTTTAGTTCTAAATTTCCAAATGTTGCTGTTAGTAAAGACACTGTAAGAAAAGTTCTATTAAACAAAAAATACAGTCGTATACTGCAATAAAAAAAACCTCTTTTGACTGTATTGGATCGATTGCAAAGGCTCAAATGGTGCAAAG
This sequence comes from Brachionus manjavacas, assembly GCA_019054805.1. Lineage (NCBI taxonomy): Eukaryota > Metazoa > Rotifera > Eurotatoria > Ploima > Brachionidae > Brachionus > Brachionus manjavacas. The sequence goes on along the minus strand of JAHQIY010000003.1, from coordinate 4,427,876 downwards.
AACGACTAAGATGGATTGTTAATGACTGGTCAAAAGTTGTTTTTAGTGACGAGTCTAATTTTGAAGTATTAAACAGAAAATCTAGACTGTTTGTAAAACGTTTTGCAAACGAAAAGTATCACCCCAAGTTTTGTTTACCAAAGTTACAAAATGGTAGAGGTTCGGTTGGTATTTGGGGTTGTATTAATTATAAAAGTACTGAATGCTGCTCCAGCTATACAGGCAGAATTAATCAATTTGTATACATGGACACTCTGGAAATAACTTATTACCTACAAATTGATATTTTTTGATCAGAGTCAAGACTGGATTTTTCAGCAGGATGGCGCTAGTGCACATACTGCTCATTCCGTTCGAGATTGGTTTCAAGAAAAACAAATAACAGTTTTCCCCTGGTGCCCAAGATCACCTGATCTCAATCCAATAGAGAATTTATGGTCATTTATATATTTATATATTGACCATAAAATGGTCAATACAAAAATTACGTCACTAGAGCATTTAAAAAGCGTTCTTTTTGATGAATGATTGAAAGTTCCTAGTGAAGGAGTAAAAAACATGATTTAATCTATGCCAAAACGTGTCGCTGAGTGTATTAAAGCTAAGGGTGGGCATTTTAAATGTTAAAAAATAAATTTTCTAAATTTTGTAGACAATTTTTTTTGTTAAAAAATTTCACTCCTTTTTTTTTTGCGGTTTTTTTACTTCGATTTTTTTTTTATCCTAGTTTTTGCACTTTTCCGATAAAAAAAAAATTTTTTAAATAAATTTCAAAAAAAAAATTCTTTTTATTTTTTATTTAGCTGCATGGCTTTCAAGAAACAAACCTTGCATAAAAAAAATTTAAACGTTCTAAATTTTCTATACATACTGTAATTATCTAATAAAATTTCTACAATAAATCTTGCATTTTTTTTATTTATTTTTATTCAAACAATTAAATAAATAAATTATAAAATTGGAATCCAGAATAATTCAAAATTTATTTGACTTAGCAAGAATAACATCTAATTTAAGTGATAAATCATCATTCTTAAAAGCAAAAATTCATTTCATATTAAACCTTAAGGTTTATTGATGGTGTATAATTATAAAAAATAATTTGACGCTGGCAAAGTAAAACCATGGTAACAAAAACATAAAAAAAAAAAATTAAAATAAGAAACTTAATTATATATGACCGAAAAGTTAATCGGTAAATCCGAAAATATTTTTTTAATAAATAATAGATAAATTTTTGATGATGTCTTCAGTAATGAAGCTCAAAATACCAACAAATTCCAACTAGGTGAAGAAATCTCTACTGATGATCTTATGAATTTTATGCAGAAACCCACAAAAAGAATTACTTTATTTTTTTAAGTCTACTTAATGAAATAAGTTATTTGTATATAATTACAAGTTAAAAATAATTAAAAACTGTTAAAATTTAATTATTAAAAACAATGAAAAAATATATTTTCACTTCTTTATTTAAATTTTACTTGCTCTAAATCGGTTTTTCAAATTAATGTTCGGAATCTGATTTATAACCAACTTTGCAAGTCTGCAATTATTGAATTGTAAAAACAATTTTGATATTAGGAAAATTATGAGTTTAAATATTTTAAAAAATTGTTAAAAAAATTTCGATTTCAAAATTTAAATAAAATTTATTGAATACATCAACTAGAATTCAAGATGAAATTAATTATTTGTTAAAAAAATTTAATTTTGGCCAAAATGATTCCAGAATTTGGAAATGCTCAAAATCACGAACCAAATTGTTATTTATCAAACGAAGTCAAGTCTATTCTGTGCATAAATCACCCTGAAATACAAACAATTCACGATGATCGCAATTTGTGGACTGATCAAACAAAATGTTATCTAAATTTAGAGTATTTATGTGAAAATTGTGTGATTTTTGATAAGCAAAAAATAATCAATTATTCTCAATCGAATAAAAATTTAAAAAAATATTTAGGAAACATAAAAAAAACAATGATAAATAACTTTGATATTAATTTAATCGAAACAATTCTAGCCAGCGATTTAGAAATTTTCAAGAAATCAATTTTTAACAATTTATCTTTTAAAAAAAACTCAAATCCCAGTCCAAGTATGCTGGGCATAGAGTTGGCTTTTACTGTATTTTTTCCCTTATTCGAACGCTTTTTAGGAAATGTATTGTTCGCCATAAATGGCGGCATCAACGCCAAAATTCCGTTCTTACTCAGAGATTTGGTAAGTTGTCCTCTTTTTGAGTCAATATTTACCAGCGAAATATCTATTTTTATTAAATTATTTTTTTATACCCCAAAATCTCTCAATTTGCGCAATTTGTGCTGGCACGGATTTCTCAACACCCATGAATATGATTCCAGCTATATCTACTTTTTAATTTGTCTTCTATGTAACATGAACCACTGTCTAAAAGAGAAAAAAATAGTCGTAAAACCACGACAAAAATTTAATTTAAAAACGGTTGAACATTTATGGCTGAAAAAAAATGTGTCATTTTTTAAATCTTTTAGTGTAGATACAAAGCTTGAATATTCTAGTCTAATCGAAAATTCAGAATTAGTAGATGGGTGCAGGCGTCAAAAATGGAAATTAATTTTTTCAAAAAAATTAGACAACTTTTCTCTTCTGAATTTGATTCTACCTGAACTGGAGCATTTGCTAAGGAAAATTTATTCTTTAGCGAATAATTTACCCGAGTCTTGCTCGGCACAAATTGCGTACACAAATGAATTCTATTTAACATTAGATGATCTTCTTTGTTGGAAAATAGCTTCAAGTGACCAAAGAAATTTTTTGCTAGATTTTATTGATCAAAAAACCTGTGTTTTAATGTTCGATTTATTTAACTTTATTGATGGTCCCAGGCTAAGAGATCATTTGAGCCATGGTGAACTGGAACCAGATGTTGATGATTATTATGTCAACGCTTTACTTTACATAATGACCGATTTAGCCGCTGGAAATCAAAAAAGAAATTTGAAAATAAAGAAGGAATGCTATGAATGCACCTTTCATCCGATTAAAGTTTTAAAAAGAGAAATTTCAAGACTTTTTGACTCATCTTTTTATTCCATAAATTCTAGAATAATAGATATAGAATATCTAGAAAAGTTAAAGTTTGATGATGAATTAAACCTTGTGTACCGCTATGAAAAGTTAGAGCTGAAAAGCTTGAAATCAAATGAGCTCCAGCTGATCAATTTAAGTCGAAATTTGACAAAAGAAATATCAAAATATCAATCAAAGTTGACTGACAAACAAATTTTAAATGAGAGCCTGAAAAATAATATTCATAGTTTGAGAGAACGTCAAAGAGCAAGTTTGGAAAAATTTGATATTTTTCAAGAAAATTTTATAGTTTTTTTTAATCTTAATCTAAAAGTTATCTGTTTTTTAGCCAGCGAATATTTATTCACTGATTTTAATGAGAGTTTCTATTCAAGTCATAAATTTTTAGAGCTTGTCAAGTTATTGAAATCTAATCTTAAATTGTATCAAAATTTATTTCGATTTTGTGAATATAATAAATGGGTTGAATCATATGGCCTAATATCTTTAAGTGATAATAATAATGTCTTGGCTAAAATTGAATATTTGCTTTTGTCTTCTAAATAAATTGTTTAACTTTTTTTATCTTAATAAAATATCTTTTAATACTTTTAATTAATCGTTTTAATTGGGATGTTGTAAAGCACTCTCAGATAGGTGAACATTTAATAAAACATAGGTTATCCCCAAAACACAGATCCGGATCGCCAGATTAGGTACCTAAAACATGGATATATTTTCCGGATTTTTAATGCCTAAAATACGTATCCGGATTTAAAAATGTCATGCTTCAAAATAAAAATTTATTTAAAGCACCTTATGGAACATCTTCAGGCATTGAAAGCAATATGTCTTCTTTTATTTTATCGCTGAAATCAAACTCTTTGTTGACCAAAACAAGTGACAAAACACGCTTGTGTTTTTTTTAAACTTTTTAACTCACTTAATTGTTATTGAGTTTGACCCGAACTCAAACCATTCTGTAGTCCTAGGGTATCAACTGAAACTGAAGGACCAGTAGTTACAATTTCAAATAGTGTTGATTTTAAATTATCTTTTTCAATTTTTTTCAATCCGGATCTGTGTTTTTAGGGTCCGAAAAAAATCCGTAAAATCGATCCGTGTTTTAGAATCATAGTCTAATCCGGAAAATTAGGAATAACCTAAAACATATAAAATTAAAAAATTCACATAATGCGAATTTGAAAAAAAATATGAGAAATAAATAAAAATTAATATCAGAACTAAAATTAAAAAATATCCTGAATGCATCAAATGGATTTTTTGACCAAATAAAGACAAAAACTTGTCTAACTTGCTATTTAACTCTAAAATGTAGTATTTCAAATCATTTACAAATGGATCAATATTCACCAATAACCGGAATTAGAGTAAAATTACGGTCATTTGATATAATCTTTGCTGTTTTATTCAAAACCCTAAATTTGATTAAATAAAAAATTTTAAAAAGGTATTTTAAGAAGAAGAAAAACCGGTAGATGATGTAAGAGAAATTAAGGATGTTAATTAATTTATAGTGCATTTTGTATTTTTAAAATTTTTAAAAATAAATCTGAACTTAAATTCAAATTCCTCTGTCGTTGTCTTTGAGGTGCCAAATGAATGCTATTTATTTATTTCTTTTATTTTAATTGATCCTTTTTTGTAAATCTCTGCATCATACATTTTGGGAGAAAATTAAAAACAAGGTTGTGTGAAATTCAGTACAAAATGATAAAAAGAACAGAAAAAAATGTTAAAAAATTATTATTATTTCAATTCAATAGATCGTAGTGTATTTTGCAGAGATCTTGCACATCATTAGCAGACTTTTACAGTTGATGCAACTTGGAATGTTGCATCATGCTGCATTCACAGAACTAATTTTAGACTTTTAGAAAAAAAGTTATTATAATGTTTTTACACTTCGTTCTGTTCTTTTGAACTGAACTTCACAAAATTTGAAACGACCAAAAAAAAGAAATGAAAAAACCAAAACATAAAAATAATCTTTACAAAATATTTTTTTAAACTTTCAATCAACAAAAAAATACTTTATTCTATAGCTATCTTCGTTTTTAACTTTTCTTTTCATTTTTATTTTTGTGATCTTAAATCTTTTTGAACAAATATTTAGATTTAGAAAAGATTTTTAATTTTTTTATCCGCCAAAATATAAAAATAACAAATAATGGATTATAGATTTAAGATGAACATCAATCACCCTATAATGGAGCACAAGGATTAGTTGTGCTATTGTAAGTAAATAAGTATCCATTTTTTTTAAAACCATTTAAATTATTTTTCCACTCATTAACTACTCGATTTGTAGAGAAGTTCAAGAAGTTTTGTAAAGTCACTTCTGATAAGTTGTTTTTCGAAAACATAACTGTGACTTCTTGTTCTATAATTTAAGAAATTAATCAAGGGTTAATGGCATTCAAACTAAACAAATACCTGATTAAACCTCGAAAAGATCGAAAAGTGGTTCTGACAAACCTAAGATTTGATTAGTTTTATTTTTTTCTATCAAAGATAAGGGTAAGACTTAGGCTTTTAAAAATCAAAAAAAGTTAAAAGACTCAAATTTTTAAGAATTTTTTCAAGATCACCTGACTATCAAAAATAAAATAGAATTCTGAAAATTATTTAGTTTTAATGCAAATAAGATATTTGACTTGAAATTAAAAAATTCAAATCAAAGTGTATATTTTAGTCAGAAAAATTCCATTAAAATCATTAATATGTAAATTTAATATGTTTTTTTTATTTAATAGTACCGTAAAACATTTAACATTGCTTCTTGGACTTTTTTCAATAAAGAATGAATTTAAAAAGTAAAAATTGAAAAATAATTCGAAAATTTCGTCCAAAAACTAGAGAAGATTTTATTTTTAAATTTTATAATCCATAAAACTTTTAAATAAAAATTTTTTTCCAAAGTTTTTGAGAATTTTATTAATTTTTAACTCATACTTTATTTTCGTTTCGAATATCTTGATTAAAAATTTTATTAGGCTGAAATTTGATTTTTGTTTAATATATTAAAAAAATTTAAAGAATTCGCTCGATCATTTAGAAAAAGTGTTTAATTTCTAATTAATTTGAGCAAATGATTTGGAAGTTTTGATTGTAAATAAAATTTTTCTTATCTAGAGGCTGTAGCGCAAGCATTGGTATTTAAGAAGCTTTTTTATTTTTTATATTCATAAAATATCAGGTTTAGTCATTAGTAAAATAAAAAAAGGGTTAAAAACAAAAGAATTTTGCCGATTTTTAACTACATCTTTTAAGTTTTGGCCATAAGCGGCATTCCTTATTGATTATTTATAAATGAGACTTAATTATTTGCCCTTTTCTTGAGTTTGAAACCCTTAAAATGGAAAAAATTTAAATAAATATGAAAGAAAATAAAATATGTTCGGTCCAGACGCAACAATACTAGAATTGCTCTTAGCTTCTTTAATTTAGTTTTTATCTTTGTTTTAGCAAGTTTAATAATAAATATATCATTATAATTACAGCACTTAATCATAAAATTTTAATACAAGCTCAATTACACTAAGAGCTTGTTTTAAGTGTGTAAAAGCTTTTAATCTTTAAGATTAAAATCAATTATTTCAGAAAAACTAAATAAAAACTACTTTAACAGGTAGATATTCAATTTTTAAATCATTCAAAATTATTCACAATTTTACAAGCAGTATTTATCGATAAAAAAATTTCATTATAAAAATTATTTTTGTGTATTTTAAAATAATTTTAAGAATATTTAAAAATTTTAAATATTTACTCTACACTTTCTTGATGCGATATTTTTTTCTTTTATTATGTCGTATTTAGATTAATGACTTGTTTGAAATTTTGATGAATTTATTATACCAAGGCAATGAGTAAAACAAATTGGTTTTAAAACAAAGAATTGTTGTTTGAGTCAATATTTTCTTGAGTAAATTTTTTTTTCTTTTTCTTAAATTTTTTTTAAAAATCATTTGCCTTTAAAATTTGTTATTTTTCAGAAATATTTGCGAACACGTTTTAACAAGTTTTTTTCTAATTAAAAATTTAAAATTTTTAGTTAAATAGGCATAACGCATTAATTCAGCAAAGTCAAATTAATAATCAAATTTCAATATTTCAAAAATGCTCAAAATATTTTAAATGCGAAACTACACGCGGCTATACTATTTTTTCAAATTTTAAATTATGGTTTTTGGAGCTTAAAAAATCTGGGATCTGCAGTGCAATTAATTACGCAGTTAAAAAAATTTAAAAAACTTGAGATTTTGAAATTTGATCATTAATTTTACTTTGCTAATTCAAAAAAAAAATTTTTTTTAGAATTTATTTTAAATCAGATCACCATTATTTATCAATCAAATTTGTTTTGTCTATTTCTGTTTTTTAAATTTATAAAGAAAAAATTGTGTGCTTCCATTTTAATGAGATTGATGACTAAGTTTTCTATGATGCAATTAATTTTGCATTTTTGTTTATAAAAAGTAAGGCTACAGATATTTAGTAAAATAAAAAATAGTAACTGAAAAATTAGAAAAATTGGTTAAAACTTAAAAGTACAATTAAGTCTGTAAATAGCCTATTTAACAAATTTTAAAGAATATTTTTGTTTTTTTTGCTTCGTTAAAAGAACCTTTGATTCAAATATTTTATGAATTAAAAAATGCAATTAAATTTTTCCTATTATTTGGTTAATTCTATGTTTTTAAATAAAGTTTTTCTAATTTTGCATAATTTGATTTTTATTCTATAAATAAACAAAGATTTTTTCCTCTTGAACTAATCTAAAATTAATAGAAAAGAATTAAAACGGTTTTATATATTATCCAAGCATATTATTTAGACTTTTAAAAGAAAAAGAGTTATCCTGAAAAAAAATAGAATCACAAACAAGGAGTGATATAATTTAAAAGTAGATCTAATATATCTGATACTTGGATCGATATTTTAATATGGTATAATGTTTAATATGATACCATATTAAAATAACATTAATATGTGAAACAATGGCTTAATATGTGAAACAATGGAATTAAATGTATAGTTTTTTTTTTAACAATTTCTTATTCTTTTAAAAGAACCAATTTTAAATCTGATTTTGGTTATTAATGAAGCTTCAAAAGGTTTTGTTTTAAGACGAGCGAAAATAGGACCATTATTCATTCAAAATATACATTTAAAATACTTTTGATAAATGTTGGTAAAGCAAATGAAAATTAAGTCACTACAATATCACCTAAACTGTTAGTTCATTATTCAAAAGAAAGTGCAGATTTTATTCAGATAAACTTAAACTAAACTTTTCGGTAAACGATAAAAAGTTTTACGAAAAACTACTTTTTATGAAACCTGCCTATATTTGAATGAACCCAAGATTAGAAATGCCAAAAAAGACTAAAATTGATCAAATCACTTATTTTCCATATTGAGGTGGATATTAGCTTAATTTGACAGTCAAAAGGAAAGATTTGCAGTCTTACAGATTTCCGATTAAATGATTTTCCTTCAAAAATGTTTACCAAGCAGAAATGAACAAAGAAATGCCAAGAATTTTATTGTTTACAAAAGATGGGTCTATTCTATTATGTGACCAATTTGATTGATATAAATTAGTGACTGAAATCGGTCACATAATATATAACCACGAATTACGTCGTCCGATTTGGTCAAATAATTTTTTATGGTCATTTATTTTTTTTCTGAATCACATAAACTTAATCCAGTTTCTAGGTTCTTAAAAGTCAAAACAAAATTTTTTTAATAAATATTTATTTTTTAAGGAAAAAAAAATAAAATGACGCGATATTTTTGAATTTAGAAAATAATTTAAAAAAAAAATAAAAAAAAATTACACATATTAATATAAATTTATATTACACACTTTTCTTGTCTATTTGTCTTTCCTTAATGATGAAAAAAGCATTGAAAGACTTAAGAATTAATTTTACATCATGTTTAGCTTGGCATTTTTGAATTTGAAAAGTAAATTAAAGTAAAAGTTTTAGATGTCAATCCATAAAATTTTATTTTTTAGTAAAATTTTTTCATTTAAAAAAAAAAACACAAAAACACAAAAAATTTTATTTTTATTTTTTCTCTCTTTTTTATTTTTTTTCTTCTTACTTCTCCTTAAAGGAGGTTAATTCAACCAGAAATTAAATAGTCACTTTTTTTTTCTATTAATATTTAATAGCAAAAATTTTTTAAATAATTTTTCTTGGTCACGTAATTTTTTTTCGCATATTTTATGACCGGTTTCACTTAATGCTATTGATCTAAAAATTTAATGAATTTTGTTTAATACGGAGAAAAAACTGAAAAGGAAAAGAGTCGTATTTATTTTTAGTTTGTTTAATTCCAATTTTAAAAAAAATTAAATTTGATATCTAAAATATTTAATTTTCTTAGAAATTAAATTTTTAATTTGAACTATTTTGATACTCGAATTTTAAACTTTTTTTTGACTCGTTCCTAGAAAGTATAAATATAATTTTCAATATAAGTTCTAGGTCTATCTTTTAAAAATACAAAAGAGCTGGACTATTTAAATTGTTTTCACTAATCTCTAGATCTTTTAAAATTTTCCATGACCTAAGAATACGAACATCAGTTTTTCTTTTATTGATGTTTTTTTATCATCAGACAAAAGGATTACAGTTCACATGCTTTGAAGTATTTTTTCTTTTTTTAAAAAAATTATCTAAATCTTAGTAAGTTAACTAATTTATTTAGCAATTAATTATTTTTAAATTTTTTGAAATATTAATTTTAGATACAAATTTTATTAAATTTACCTAATTTAATTTTCGGAAATAAGTGATGAAATTGATTTCGCTTTTGAAAGATATTCCAAAAATTTAAATTTAATTTCAATTCAAATACAAAATAAAAATTAATCAAGTTCAAAATAAGTTCAAAAAAGATATTTGATATTATTTACAATCCAATTTTAATTTGAAATTAATTTGAATTGTTTGTTCAAATTGAAAATATATTTGTTTATGGTAGAAACTGAGTGCTTTTACTTGAACAAGCGAAACTCTAAGTGCTTTTTTTTATTATTTATATCCTTGGTTGTCTATCTTATCTCTTTTTGAATTATTGTCTCCTTTTTGAAAATTGCTAACAGCAAATAGATAAACTGTTAAAAAAGATGAAACTCTGTGAAACTTAGCTGTCCTTCAACAAAATTTAAACAATTTTTCGATCTTAATTGACTATAATATAAGATTCTAAATTAAAGAACAATAAATGTTTTCACTAAAATTTTTATTAATTTTTTCATTTAATTACCAAATATCAATTTTTAATAAAAAAAATTTTAATTATCATCATCTTCTAAGAGTTTAATTTTTTCCAAATTGACAAGATAAAGACATCGTGCATTAATTTAGAGATTTTAAAATTAGGAAAAAACAAAAAAAAATTTTATTTAAATTTTGGAAATCACAGTTATTCAAATATTTTTTTTAACTTATTTTTAAAAATCAATGCTAAGGCAGGTTAAATTTAAATTCAATCTAATGGAAATGTTCGAAATAAATAAATAAATATTTATTCAAACAGATTTAAAGATTTGTGTATTAAAGCCGATCTTTTTTTTTAAAAAAAGATGAATCGTAGATCAATATTGACTTAACGTGACAATTTAGAGTATTTCCGCATCCATTTCTTTCGATCCCCTTGGATACTGATGATTGATTTAAAATTTTTAATCTAAATTAGTTTTATCGATTATTTGATATAAGAAAATTAATAAATCAAGTCCATTTTTTTTGACTTAAAATTAAGTCTTCAATTTGAATTTGATTAAACAAATATGCACTACAAACAAAGGTAATTTTAGTTCTATTTTAAAAATTATTAGATTTTAAAATTAAAACAGAAAACTTAAAAATTCGGCTATTTGACAATTGTGCCTGATATAGACCAAAAAAAATTTTCAAGACAATTTAAAGGTTTCTTGAAGCTAATTCTTAATCTAATACTTTCATTAGTTTTATTTTCTAATATTCAAGTCTAGATATTTTTTAAAAAATTATTAAAAAATGCTTGATTCAATTATTAGCGATTCGATTCTAAGTGACGTGGCCGAACTAGAGTCCTATAAGGAAATCTGTTTTTCAAGACCCATTAAGTCAAACTATGACCTGAAAAAAATGAAAACATTCGATGACGAATTCGAAGATCATGGAAGAAGAAACAAAAAAAATGTAATTTCTGATGATTTAGATGAGTCGGACCTAACCAAAGAAGATTACATTCAGATGGCATTGCATTACAAGACTGTTTGTAAAGTAAGCTTTAAAATAAAACAAAAAATATTCTTTATTTTTTTTCTTAAGTCTTACAAAAAACAATTAATCGAATCTCAAAAGACGATTAAAGAACTGCGTTTAGCAATCGAGCATTTGGAAAAAAAAAATTGGACCCTAAAGTAATAAAAATAATCTAAAAAAATTTAAAAATTATTTTTAATTTTAATTTAGAAAACAAAAAATAAATGATTCAAATGAGAACCTGCAATTATTAGTGGATAAGTGTGCCATTTATTGTGAGAAAATCAATCAGTATTCAGTGGAAACAACAAGTGACGAGGATTCAGCCTGTCCTAATGATCGGGACTATCAGGAGACTAAAGATGAATTGATTACCAGGACTTTTCAGAATGTTCTAAAGGAAAAAAAAGATTTTAAGGTTTATTTTTTTTAATTTCTCTTTAAAAAAAAAATAATTTCGATGCTTTTTTTCTAGAATTTTACTAGTCAATTTAAAAATTTAATTGAAGTTTTAAATCCGACAAAGGAAATTAAATTATCTGAGAAATCAGGTTTTCAAGCATTGAACAAAGCTATTAGCGACACATTAAAATATGTCGAGTCTAATTCTATCAATAAATTTCAATGTAAATGCTACGGGTTTTATGATTTTAGCAAAGCGGAAAATTTAAAGAAAAACTCTAAATCGACCTTTTACTCAGCTTCGTCAAGTTCTTCTCTGAATTCTGGCTCAGTGAGCAGTGTAAATTTGGAAAAAGCGCATAAACCAAGTCAAGAGTTTTTGCTTAAATGTTTAAACCTATTCCAAGATTTATTTGATGTCGATTGTTTTTTGAATGTACCAACTAAAATGAATGATATCTATTACAAATACGGCCAATTGGTAAACTTTAAAAAAGCAATTCAAAATGTCTTTGACCAAAGTAAAATAATCGATTAAGAATTTTTTTTTTTATCTTTTTAATTTTTTTAAGGTGAAAATTATCCGACCGAAAAATTAGTGTGCAATGTCCAAAATATTTATAAACTCCTAAATGAAAAAATATCGTCTAACCTAAAAGGACTTATGTATTCAGCAGATTTGGAAAAGTAATGAAAGAAAATATTTAATTAAATTCTAATTGCTGATTAATTTCCAAGGATCATCGACAAGTTTAATATGTACGACGAATATTTTCCATTATTTCATAAGCTTCTTGAAAAAATAATGAAAGCTTTGGAAATATCAAGACTTGATCAAATAATGCCATCTATTAGAGCCTTGAAAATTTTGGCTACGCCAAGTTTATGTTAAGTGTTTATTTTTAATTTTGTAGCTTATACTCTTAAAATCTAATTTTTTATTGAATGCTTTTTATCAAATTTCATCTAGAATAAAATTTTTATCAATTTCTATTTAAAATAATGCACATCTAAAATAAACTGAACAACTGAACAAAAATAAAACAAAAGGTAAATATGAAAAATTGATCAGTTTTCAAAAAATTTATTAAATTTTTTTTATTAAATTTATAAACAAAAATTCCGTTTTAGATTTAATATAAAAAAAAAATTAATTAAATTTACACCAAGATTTAATTTGAAAGTTAAACAAAAAAAAATTTTATTCTAATAAAATTGTATGTTTTTTACCAAAAAGGAATTAAAATTTAAATTTAAATTAACTGGCTATTTAATTTTTAAAAATGATTTATTAAAATCATTAAATAACTAAATCGAAGTTTAAGAACTCTTAAAAAACTAAGATGTTAAGAATTTTAAAAAAAACTTATTTTATTTTACAATTTTTGAACAAAATTAAGAATTAAAAAATTAATATGAATTTCAAATATTTTAATATGAATTTGATGAAAGAGGTTTAAACATTCGCCCCGTATTGTAGAGATATTTTAAAGATTTTTTCACCCTCAACGGGTTTTGAACCCTCGATCATCTGCTTGCATGACTAACACGCAAACCATTCGGCTATACGGTTTCTAAAATGGTTGATCTGACAATAAAAAAAGCTGATAAAAATATAAGATTATTTAAAGAAACAAAAAAAAACAAAAAACAAATCTTTAAGATTAAAACCCTTATCCATAAGCTTTTTTTTTTATTTTAAACCTTCAAAAAGTATGTTTACATAAAATTAGGAAAAATTACAACATTTACAATAAAGAGACGATCAATTTATTTCTTAGGAGTTAAAAAAATGGTTTAAAAAAAACAAAAGAAAGAGAGAGAAAAGGTAACAAAATAAAAACTTGTAATTGGGAATTGGTTAAATTCTGTTTCGATAAAAACTACCAATTTTATTTACCCTAAAATTAATAATTATTTTTTATAAATTTTGTATGTCGTAAAATTTTGAAGAAAAATTAAATTTAACTTTAAAAATTTATTTTTTAAAATTGCATTAATTAAAAAAAATTAAAAAATTAAAATTATGAAAAAAAATTTTAAAGGTTGATTGTCAATTAACAAAAAAAAAAACAATTAATTGAAAAAAAAAATTAATCAACAAATATTCTCACTTATCTTTAATTTGATTAATGAATAAAAGCACCGATGCTGATTACATCATTAACTCAAAATTGGAAAAACCAAATGTGAGCATATCCACCGATACGGCTGAACATCATAGAAACTTTGCTCAAATCGAAATTCAAAATGTCATTCTGGCTCACCCATTTAACGAGCTATAAAATAGAGACTCTTTTTCGAGAGAATATTTAAAAATTATTTGAACATAATCCCTAGATACATTAAAATAAACCTGCTTGACAAAATGAACACTTACCCACACAACTACTCTTATGGTTCTAATATTTGGAATCCAGAATACAATCAATGGTCTACTAATACACTCTCTCAAAATATTCCTTATCCATACTATTTTACCAACAACATAAACTACAATTTGACTTGTAATCAAAATACATCTGCTGATTTATCCTTTGATTACTCTCCAAATTCTCACCAGCTAAATGATTTTTCGACACCAATGACCACACGGACTGTCTATCAGCAACCATTCAACACTTATTCGCCTAGCTACAATTGCTCTCAAAATGTCTGGTCATTTAAATACAATGAGAAGCCAAAATTTTTGAATAATTCAGTCGATTCTAACGAGTCAAGTACGAACTTGTCATCAATAGAAAATTCTCTGGACACATCGAACCGAAACAAGAGAACAATCCAAATGGACAATGAATCATTTTGTCAAGATGCAAAAAAATATCGGCCCAGCGATTGCCTTGAATGCTCAATTTGCTACAAACAGTTTGATAGCAAAGCTTCTCTCATCATGCACAATCATATCTATCACAACAAAGGAAATTCAAAACAGTGTCCACTCTGTTCCAAAAAATTGCACAGTTACTCCAGTACCATTTTTCATTTGAAAATTCATACCAAAGAAAAAGATTACAGTTGTGAATTCTGTAGAGCTTGTTTTACGGATGCTACTGCTCTCAAACGACACGTTCGAACTCATACAGGTGAAAGGCCTTACAAGTGTGGAAAATGTCATAAAGCATTTTCACAATCAGGCAATCTAAAACGTCACATGAAAATACACAATCAAGAGAAATTGTCGACCCATTCGAACGATGCCAAAAATGATCAAGTTAATTTTAATCAAGGCGCATATGTACAAGGCTCAGTTTATTTCAACGATGATTTGTACAAGTTTTTGAATGATTTATAATTTTTTTATTTTGTATGGTTTATTTACCCGTTTTATTCCGATTTAAGATTTTTTTTTTATATTTTTATTTCTATTAAAATAAAGAATTATCAAAAAGAAAAAATTTCACATTGATTACTATTATTTTTCATTTTCAAATTGCTGAATAGATCGGTAATTGAACATAGACGACATGTTTTCTCGGGTTTTCAATCAGCACTTGACCTTTCATTCCTAATAGAAACCATGTTTACAAATGGTATTTGGTTAAACGTTGACAAATGTAGTGATGTCTTCCAGTCATGATACACGAGGCTAATGCACATCAAGAATTTGTTTTATTTTTGTTTCTATTGGTTATGTTTTGTTGGTTGGAGTTGATGTTTCAAAGTGAAATTTGGAAATGTTTTCAATAGAGGAGGGAAACATATTATAAAAACCAGAACGCCAGCCACTATTTATATTATTTTTGCTTTTGATTATAATTGCTACCTTACTATTTTTTCTTTTTTCCAAAAACAATCGAACATTTAAAAATTCGTATCCTGTAATTCTTTAGTTCAATATATCTAATTTTTAATATTTTCTATTTTAAGTTTTTTAATTTTAAAATTTAATTTTTCTTATTTTATTTTAATTTTATTATTTTTTTTTTAATTTAAAGCAGACTTGTTTTTAAGTCACAGTTTTAAGTCTAAGTCACAAAAATTTAAGTCAAAGTCATGAGTTAGATTAGAAATACTTTTAATTATTTATTTCATTAAAATTAAGTATTATTGGTAGTATTTTTGGCTTTAAAAATCCAAAAATAGCTAAAAAAATATAAAAAAATTATTTTTAGTTTTGAAATATTCTTTGCAATTTTTTTCATATTAATTAAATAATTTTGGTAGTATTTTGAGCTTTAAAAATCCAAAAATAGCGGGAAAAATTTGAAAAAATTATTTTTAGATTTGAAATATTCTTTGCAATTTTTTTCATAATAATTAAATAATTTTGGTAGTATTTTGAGCTTTAAAAATCCAAAAGTAGCGGGAAAAATTTGAAAAAATTATTTTATACATTCTAAAAAAAAAGTTTAAATTTTTTGAATTTTTTCGGAACCAAAGGGGATCGTACCCTCTACCTTTGGATTTGATGAACATGACTTTAACCATTGTACTACGGACTCTTACATTTGCTTAATGTTTAATTTTTACATTCAAATGATATATTTGATAGAAAAACATAATTTAGACATAATTTTGAATATGTGCAATGATAAAGCAAAATTGAAAATCAAAATGAAAATATTAGTTTGTTTCATTAACAAATTAATATTAAATAAAAAATTTAATTGTCAGGAAATAATTAAAGACTTAATCCTCAATCGGGTTAGGTCTTTATCTCCTAATGTGGGCGCTGCCACCATACATTGTGGGCACTGCCAATATACAGTGGGCGACTCCATAATGAGGGTAGGGTAAAAACCTTTAAGAGCCTTTTTACCCTGTTCTTATTAGAATCTTACTGGTGTCTTATTAAAACGCCATTTTTCGAATGGCTACCAGTCTGTACGGCTTTTGTCAATTCCTGAGAGGGGTTGATTTTGATATCACTCGCCCGGGTCGAAGCGGTTTTTCTCCGATTAGACTAGGACTCGAGTTGAGTCAGCGAGGCTATGTTGTCATGGTGACAGATAGTCGTTGGATGCTGGCGATGACCTCTTTGCCTACTATCGTGATTGTCTTAAAACATTCACTATGGTGGGGTCAAGGGATCGACAAAAGCTCTCTTTAAACGTATGCGCCTAAAAAGGGTTCCCGTGGGACGGAACACCTAAAAATATATATTAAAACTGCGGGGTGCCATTTTTGATCAAACTAGATCTCTGTATCGTGCTATAGGCATTTTCATGGACTATGACTATGACTATGTACCGGATAGCGTGATTCAGAGTAAATAGTTTATTAGGAATGGCATCGTGATGAGCGCAGTATGGAATGGAATGGATTTATGGAATGGAATGTTAGAGGACCTTTGGAAAAGAAGGCAATCAATTATCATCTTACCATAATTTTTCTTTTTTTCCTCTTTTTAAGTATTAAGACAACGTAATAAATTAGAATTAAATTTAAAATAAAATATAGCTTTGCACTTATATGGCAAGGTACGCAGAACCGGTACCTGTAGAAGTACTCGGCTGTATAAAGGACTATAACTATCCGCTTTCTATAGTCACGCAAAGCATCACCTCTTTTAATCATTTTTTAAGGTTTCGTTCATGCAAACAAATTATTTTTAATCGAAAAAATAATAGGGCAAATTATTCAACTATTTTATTTAATTTATTGTATATTTTAAGTTTTCTTTAAAATATTTATATTTTTTTTTATTTTTGTTCTAAAAATAAACTTATTTAAATAAACTTGAAATTAAAGTTCTTTTGTTTTTAACTTTCATTAGACTCTCTAATATGGTACATTAAACTTTAATTATAATAATCTTAAACTAAAAAACCCTTGCAATTTTTTTTTTGAGACCATCTAATTGTTTACCTATTTTTTATCTAAATTCAAACAACAGTGAACTGTTGAACAATAAAAATTAAACTAAGTCACACTTGCAATATTTTTTTTGAGAGCACAATATTTTTTCAAGAGCACAAAATTGATTTCATAAATATATATTAATTTTAGTGTTCCAGTGAGACTCACAGGCCAATTGATTTTTAGTTATTCGGAACCGTCACATTGAGACAAATACAATGAACTAAAAATATTTCATTTTTTAATTAATTTAAACGATCGAAAGTTATTTCAAAATTTTTTTTATTTAAATTCAAATGTCAAAAAAATTTAATAAAAAATTCCAATTTTAATTTAAAATAAACTATTTGTTTAACAATTTTATTTTTTAATTTTATCATTAAAAATATAATTATTTTACATCAAAAATACCAAACGTAGGCCGTAATTTGCCTATAAAATTTTCTAAAAATTTTATTTATTTATTTTTAATTTATTATTTTTTCAAAGATTTAGAAAAATTCAAAATAAAAAAAAATTACATTTTAAGATTTAAAAAAAATTATTGAATAACAATATGAGCAATTTGGTTGATGAATCTCAATTTTCGACAAACTCAGAATCTGATTCTCAAAAGCAGCAAGCAATCATTGACTTTGCCTACTCTGATTTGACAATAAAGAGTAATTTTAAATTTATATCTTTAATTTAATCTGACAATTCTTTAGCTAACAGTGATAACCAAATTGGTTCAAGAACGGCAAAGTGTAAATTTTGTTCGAACAACATTACCGATACAAGGAATAATACGTCAAACTTTATTCGGAACTTAAAATTTTGCGATAAGGAAGCATATGATGAGTTTAAATCTTCAAAGGAACAAAAAAAAGATAAGTCAAACCAAGACCATAAGAAAAACCTAACGGCAGAGATAGTCAACGACTTCATTTTTAAATATTTAATTATTGGATGTGGACTGTCTTACCGCTTAGTCGAATGCGAAGCCTTTAGATCTTTTATGTCACTGATTTGCAAGAAATGGAAACCGACATCGAGGACAAATATATTAAAATTGCAAAATAAAGCGATCGACCTTATGAATTATAATTTGAAATTGTTAATATCTAAAATAAGATTTGCTTCGCTAACTTTAGATGTTTGGACAGATCGACGACTAAGATCATTTCTCGGGATAACGATTCATTTTTTAGACGAAAATTTTAATTTTAAAACTTATGTTCTTCGCTGCAAAAATATTTCAACAACGACGGGAAGGGGTATTAAACGAGAAATAGATATCATTATTGAAGAATTCGCTATTCGTGAGAAATTAGTTCGAATAGTTACAGATAATGGTTCGAATATGGTTAAAATGGGTACGCTATTGCATCTTGTCGGTGAAGATGAGTTTGACCTTTCTGATAGGGAAATTGAAGAAAGTGAAACTGATACTGAAGGAGAAGTGACAAGCTCTGAGGATGAAATTGATACAAATTTTAATATCGACGAGATTGATTTATTACAGGACTCAGGATTGAAGCATATGAGATGTTTTGCCCACTCTCTACAACTTGTTGTTAAAAAAAGCCTTGCAAAAATCAACAACGTTAAAAGAATTATTAGAAAGTGCACTAAAATTTCAGCAAAATATAGGCAAAAGAAAGATTTTGCTTCGTATTTAGCTGAAAAAAAATATAATTCAATTCCAAAACCAATAAAAGTACGCTGGAATAGTGAGCTTAAGTGCTTACGGGCTATTTGTAAAATAAAATTAATCGATCTAAATGAAGCTCTAAATATGATCAATAACCAAGGATTAAATTTAAGTCAAAATGAACATTCAAGACTAGCAGAAATAATTAATATCTTAGAACCATTTGAATTTGTTACAAATGAAATTCAGGGAGATCAGTACTCAACTCTGAGTCTAGTAGTACCAAGTTTGTTACAATTAATACAACATTTGAACGATTTCAAACTGGTAAACAATAGTCTGAAAGCGTTTATCAGTGAATTGAGAAACGAAATTAACACACGATTCTGTGTAATATTAGATTTAAAGAACAATAGCATAGTCGACTATTCATGGTATATTTCTTCTTTCTTGGACCCTTTATTTAAAAACGAATGGTTAGCTATATCAAGTTTGAATTCAGATGAAAAGCATTTGTTTATTAAACGCTTAGAAGATCAGTTATTTCAAGAATGGAAAATAATAGCTGCTAGAGAAGGAAATGAAAATAATTTAGAAAATCAAATTCCGTGTACCTCAAATGATGCAACAAAAAAATCCAGGCCATTGAGTACAATTAGTACAGATTCAGAAGCAAGCCTCCTAAAATCACCAACAAAACGACGGAAGTTTTTTAGTTTTTTAAATAGAAGCACTCCACAAGTTGAAGAGAACGACGATAAAACTAAATTCAAGCATGAATTGGAACAATACATCAATATCGATTATAACGAAGATGATGGCTTCACAAGATTTTGGATGAAGAATAAATTAAAGCTACCGGCTCTATCGAAACTTGCACAAAAATTTTTATCAATACCTGCTTCTTCAGGACCAGTTGAAAGACTTTTTTCTAAATCTGGTTACATCAACAGACCACATAGGTCAAGATTAACTGCCAAAAATTTGGAAGCAACAACTTTATTGGTATCAAATATGGATTTATTAAATGAATAGAGAATTAAATACTATTTAAAACATTAATTAATTATATTTTTTTGTTTGTTTAATATTAAGTTAAATTTAATAAAATTTTATGAAATATGAAAAAATTTATTTAGAAAATTTATTATAAAAAAAAAAATTTAAGCCATTAACTTTAATAAAACAAGAAAAAAATTTTAAGTCATTGAAAAAAAAGAGGTGAAAATTTCATAAAATATAATAAAATTTAAGATAATTAAATATGCTAATTAATTTTAAAAAAAAAACACATATTTTGATCAAAAAAAAATTTACAAATACCAACGGCCAACAATCACCCACTACCAACAACCCCAAACTACAAACAACTTTCTCCAAACAACTACGAATAACTTTCTCCAAACCACTACCAAAACAATACAACCAACTTTCAACCACTACCTACTACCAACCAATACCAACAACTATCAAAAGTCAACGGTCAACCACTCCCAACAACCAACAACAACCAGTAACAACAATACTACGACTCCTCCCACTACTTAATTTCTTTAAAGTAGAAGTAGTAGTAAATTAGGAGAAGAAGAAAAGTAGTATTAAAGTTGTAGTAGTAGTTATAGTAGTAGTAGAAGTAAAGTAGTTGTTATAGTAGTAGCAGTTATAGTAGTAGTATTTATAGTAGTAAAGTAGTTGTAGTAGTAATAGTAGGAGTAGAAGTAAAGTAGTAGTAGTATTTATAGTAGTAGTATTTATAGTAGTAAAGTAGTAGTAGTAGTAGTTATAGTAGTAGTAGAAGTAAAGTAGTAGTTGTTATAGTAGTAGAAGTAAAGTAGTAGTTGTGATTGTAGTAGAAGTAAAGTAGTAGTTGTTATAGTAGTAGAAGTAAAGTAGTAGTTGTGATTGTAGTAGTATTTATAGTAGTAAAGTAGTAGTAGTAGTTATAGTAGTAGAAGTAGTTATAATAGTGGTTAAATAGTATTTGTTTTTTTGTTAGTTGCTGTTGTTAGCCATTGACGGTTGATAGTTGTTGGTAGTGTTTGGAAGTAAGTTGTGTTGTTGTTGTTTGAAGTTGGTTGTTGGTAGTTGTTGATTATTGGTAGTGGATGATTGTTGGCCGTTGGTTTTTTTTTTTTTTTTAATAAAATTATGGTTTTTTTTTAATTAATAAACATATTTAATTTTCTTAACTTTTTAATTTTTTATGATATTTTGGCATCTTTTTTTTCAGCGCCGCAGTCCCAAATTCTGGCCGCCAAGCTGAACGGCTAAATGACCGCCCGCCACAATGTTGACCGTAACTTTGACTTGCCGCTTTTTTTTTACCGATTTTTTAAACTTAAAATTTTTAAGTCATTGACTTGACTTGACTTAAGACTTGTGACTTAAAAACAACTCTGATTTAAAGGAGCTATAGCTTGGCACAGAAAAAAACAAATAAATAATAAAAAAAATACTTTTATGTTTTTGTTTCTTAATTTTTTTTTCACGTTGTACAGATTCTTTAGGATTCTTAATTTGATTTTGAATTTTAAATAAAAGGGTTGAAGCCAAATCTCTTTCTGATATTTATTTGACAGCAGTCACGCTATTAAACAAGCCTAATCAGACACAGAGGCTACTGCATCGAGATGATCATCTACACCGCAATTATTACCCAGTCCAAACTGGTGCCCGTATAGCCGAATGGTTTGCGTGTTAGTCATGCAAGCAGATGATCGAGGGTTCAAAACCCGTTGAGGGTGAAAAAATCTTTAAAATATCTCTACAATACGGGGCGAATGTTTAAACCTTTTTCATCAAATTCACATTAAAATATTTGTTTAAAAATTAAGAAGAAATTTAAATTGCTTGGGTTTTTATTCAACAATTTAAACAAATTAACTGAAAATTCTCATTCTGTCCGTATTTTTTAGCGGTCCAAAAAATAGACCGCCTGGTTGACAGGTGAAATGACCGCCCGCCTTAATGTTGTCTATTGCGAACACGGTCACGGTCTCTGAAAATTTTGGTTAAGTGTCCGCTTGTACGGATCCCAACACTATTGGGCATGTACTTAATTGAAAGAATTAGGGGTACCAAAAAGAGCCCTTCAATGGACACCTCAATGGCGACATAAGATAGAATGACTAGTAGGAACTTACAGGTAAACTATGGTTCACCTGTTACTGGAACGATTCTTGTTCTCAGGTTTTGTGAACTATTTTTTGTTCAAAATTGAGTAAGGTGAAAAATTTTTAGATTATGTGAAAAAATTGAATAAAGCTATTTAATAGAATGCCTAATTCTCGAAACAAATATAAAAATTAGTTAATAATTTTTTTGGTTTTTTTTTTGAAGGAGCTTTAGAAATAGCATTTGCTCTGATCTGGTTGACCTGGTATTACTCTTTTCATTATCCCAAATACCTAAATGCGCTCTCTCTTAAATCTTTGCCTTTCAGCAAAAATAATTAAAATTAAAGAAAATTAAACAAAATTGTTCACCCTTAAGAGTTTGACTTTGGAGAACATAGATTCATCTATTTCGAAAAATTTTCCTACTCCGCCCAACTCTATGTAATTACCGTATTCCCTTGTTCGATTATGCTGCACCATAAGCTAAGCTACTAGCTTTTGGACCATGCACCAAAGTACATCTAACCCATGCTAAAAAAAATCTTTTTTGTTATTTAAAATGCATGTCTTAGCTTGTAGTGCAGCATAATCGAACGAGGGAATACGGTATCTTTACTATCTTATTTTTTATCATTACATTAGCTTTTTAAATTAGGTGAACTAATAGTTCACAAAACCTGAGAACAAGAATCGTTCCAGTAACAGGTGAACCATAATTTACCTAACGGACTAGACACGAAAAATTTTGTTTTCATTTTATTAAATTTTGATTTTAGTGATAATTTACTTTCGTTTGGTGCTTTTTAACAAATACTCAATTTATGAAAAATGTAAAACAGAGTGTAGAGTTTTTTAAACTACAAATATTAAACTACAAATATAAAGGATCATCATATCACAAACCTAAAGTCAAAATTCATAAAAAATACCAAGTTTTTCATTCTTGCAATATTAAATTAAAATAATTTTTTTATTTGAAACTGAAAAAAATATTTGAAACATCGCACTTTTTCAATTTTATTTCAACATTGGATACATTTTGTAATTCAAACACAAAATATTAAATCATGTTTATTAAGCCATTTAATTTTTGGTCTTGTGATTTTAGTCTTAACTCTCTCGTATTCTACATATCTTGATACATATCAAAAATATTAATTGTACTGGATATTTCTTTATGGTCACCGATGTTGCATTTGCTGTCTAGAATTCTTGTCTTTATTCCTTCTAGCAGATGACATGATCAATCCAGCTTGTTACTGCTCTGTTTTTGATAATTTTGTGGTTTGTATAATCAACTTCTTGTGTCTGTTTTATATCAGCAATCGTTAGCTGATTTCTATTCAACAAACTTAAAAGTTCCATTGAGTTGGGACTTGGCTTTCTTCTGTCTTACCGGTGTAATAAGGTAGATATACGTTCAACACTTGGTAATTTTACTATGCAGTTGAGATTTTTGTTTACCTAACCCTCTTTTGTAATTTTTTTTGTCGCATAAATTTTTTTCTAGACTGTAAAAACATTGTTTTATATTGTCTTTCTTTATTACCCATGTTTCTTGGGTACATACAGAATTGTGCGAGATAAATAAACTATTTAAAAATTATTTAAGAATTTCGCCATGGTTCATTCTAGACGTGTCATTTAGTTTGTTAAGATATTTTTTTAGTACGCTAAAATCTTCCTTCACTGTTTCCTAGTCGTGTTGAACTTAGAACCATTTTAACTTGGTTCAGGTCGCCTTTGACCAAATTTATTTCAGATTTTAAGCAATTAACTTTAGTGTTTATTTCGTAATTTTACACAAGATTTTTTTTCAAAAATAAGAAGAAAAACTTTTTCTGTTAAAAAACATTAACAACTTTTTGAATTAAGAAAATACGATGTTTGCATTACGTCTGTCTTTTGAATCCTCATCGTTCTTGAGTAAACTTTTCTCTTAAGAAAAAGGTATGATCTGTTAAATAAAATATGTTATGTTAAACAAAACAACTAGGGCGTTGAGAATGCTCTGTAAATCTGAAAAGCATTAAATGAGCTAGAAAATGAATAAAATAAAATTGCAGAGTTTTGCAGAGACTAAATTTGAGAAGTACAAAGTTTGAATTACCTGATACATTTTGCAAAACAGTTGTCAAACTCACAGTTAAAAAATATGTGAGATCACCGTTCTATTCAGCAATTTGAAAAAGAAAAATAATAGTAATCAATGTGAAATTGTTTTTTTCTTTTTGATAATTCTTTATTTTAATAGAAATAAAAATATAAAAAAAAAATCTTAAATCGGAATAAAACGGGTAAATAAACCATACAAAATAAAAAAATTATAAATCATTCAAAAACTTGTACAAATCATCGTTGAAATAAACTGAGCCTTGTACATATGCGCCTTGATTAAAATTAACTTGATCATTTTTGGCATCGTTCGAATGGGTCGACAATTTCTCTTGATTGTGTATTTTCATATGACGTTTTAGATTGCCTGATTGTGAAAATGCTTTATGACATTTTCCACACTTGTAAGGCCTTTCACCAGTATGAGTTCGAATGTGTCGTTTGAGAGCAGTAGCATCTGTAAAACAAGCTCTACAGAATTCACAACTGTAATCTTTTTCTTTGGTATGAATTTTCAAATGAAAAATGGTACTGGAGTAACTGTGCAATTTTTTGGAACAGAGTGGACACTGTTTTGAATTTCCTTTGTTGTGATATATATGATTGTGCATGATGAGAGAAGCTTTGCTATCAAACTGTTTGTAGCAAATTGAGCATTCAAGGCAATCGCTGGGCCGATATTTTTTTGCATCTTGACAAAATGATTCATTGTCCATTTGGATTGTTCTCTTGTTTCGGTTCGATGTGTCCAGAGAATTTTCTATTGATGACAAGTTCGTACTTGACTCGTTAGAATCGACTGAATTATTCAAAAATTTTGGCTTCTCATTGTATTTAAATGACAAGACATTTTGAGAGCAATTGTAGCTAGGCGAATAAGTGTTGAATGGTTGCTGATAGACAGTCCGTGTGGTCATTGGTGTCGAAAAATCATTTAGCTGGTGAGAATTTGGAGAGTAATCAAAGGATAAATCAGCAGATGTATTTTGATTACAAGTCAAATTGTAGTTTATGTTGTTGGTAAAATAGTATGGATAAGGAATATTTTGAGAGAGTGTATTAGTAGACCATTGATTGTATTCTGGATTCCAAATATTAGAACCATAAGAGTAGTTGTGTGGGTAAGTGTTCATTTTGTCAAGCAGGTTTATTTTAATGTATCTAGGGATTATGTTCAAATAATTTTTAAATATCCTCTCGAAAAAGAGTCTCTATTTTATAGCTCGTTAAATGGGTGAGCCAGAATGACATTTTGAATTTCGATTTGAGCAAAGTTTCTATGATGTTCAGCCGTATCGGTGGATATGCTCACATTTGGTTTATCCAATTTTGAGTTAATGATGTAATCAGCATCGGTGCTTTTATTCATTAATCAAATTAAAGATAAGTGGGAATATTTGTTGATTAATTTTTTTTTTCAATTAATTGTATTTTTTTTGTTAATTGACAATCAACCTTTATAATTTTTTTTCATAATTTTAATTTTTTAATTTTTTTTAATTAATTCAATTTTAAAAAATAAATTTTTAAAGTTAAATTTAATTTTTCTTTAAAATTTTACGACATACAAAATTAATAAAAAATAATTATTGATTTTAGGGTAAATAAAATTGGTAGTTTTTATCGAAACAGAATTTAACCAATTCCCAATTACAAGTTTTTATTTTGTTAACTTTTCTCTCTCTTTCTTTGTTTTTTTTTAAACCATTTTTTTAACTCCTAAGAAATAAATTGATCGTCTCTTTATTGTAAATGTTGTAATTTTTCCTAATTTTATGTAAACATATTTTTTGAAGGTTTAAAATAAAAAAAAAGGTTATGGATAAGGGTTTTAATCTTAAAGATTTTTTTTTGTTTTTTTTTTGTTTCTTTAAATAATCTTATATTTTTTATCAGCTTTTTTTTTCAATTAATTGTTTTTTTTTGTTAATTGACAATCAATCTTAATAATTTTTCATAATTTTACTTTTTAATTTTTTTTAAATAATTCAATTTTAAAAAAATAAATTTTAAAATTTTTATTTAAATTTTTTTCAAAATACGGTCTGACTTCGAGTCAGTCGGTTTTTATTGAGAAGAAATAAAGTAAAGTTTCGAAAGCTTCCTGATTTTTGGCTATTATGGGTGCATAAAATAAACACTTATTTTGAAACAGAGTTTAGTAAATTCTTAATTCCATTCTTCGTTTTATCTTTCTTTTGCATTTTTTTTAATCAAATACCTACTTGTAAAAAGTTTTAGATTTTGAAAGAATTTTTAATATTTTTTAGTTTTATTAACTGTTAATTATGAAAATTTTTTAAAAGAGAATATTATAATAAAACCTTTCTTTTACAATTGTTATTTTTTTATAAATGCTTTTTTTCAGGTACAATGAAAAAATGACTTTTTTAGTTTTATTACCCCAAATTTTGAATAAAATACCCCAAATTTTTAATTTTTTACCCCTATTTTATTAAGATAACACCAAAAAATAAAAAAGAAATTAAAAAAATAAAATGACAATTTTATTTTATAATCGACACCAAATTAATTATAAAAATACCAAAATTAATAAAAATGAACTATTTTATTATTTTTAACCCCAAAAATTTAGTCGAATTCAGAGCATACTTACCCCAAAAATTTACTTTTTTCCACATTTATTTGAGCAAGCCCAATATCTTCTTTTAGTCATTTTAGCGCCACATTTATCACAAAACTTTTCTTCGACTTGTTTGATTGAATCAATTCGAGGTATTTTTGATGGATTTTCTTTTGTCGAACTCGAATCTTCATCATCTGTATCAATCCCTTTAGGTGCCGAATTTGTTGCTTGTGTTTCTTTCGGTTGATGTTCAAGTGGTCCAGCTGTGTCTTTTGGCCTTCCTTTCTTTCTATTGGCTTGTATAGGTATATCCATACCAACTGAGTCGAAATTGCATTTTTTTTTTCTTGCTGCAATAGTTGTAAGATGATAACATTTGTAATTTTTTAACCAATACCAACAATTGCAACTACTCAAAGTCCAACTATTTTCATTGAATTTAATTTTACGAATACTAAAAATGGAAGTAATCATATGATCGAATGAAAACCATTTTTTTCAATTAATGACTGATTGTATTGTTTACATTGTTCTTTGTTGATATCTATCTTGTCATCAGCAGTTAAATAATAATAATTATCATCTTTCAAATGAATAATTGTTTTGTTATAACTGTTCCATTTATAAGCTTTTACTAAGTCATCCTTTGTAACATTTGGAAATTCATAAAATATTTTTTGATTTAAGTTGTCAACGATTTGAGGCTGATTTGTTTCTGGATCAATCAATGATAATGTAGGTGCACGTTCAGTTGACCATTCTTTCAAAATATTATCTCGACATTCGTTTAGAAATGGAATCAAACCAAAACGTTTTGAATTTAAAATTTTCTTGATTTGAGCATGAGTTGACTCTAATGAATTGCTTGTACTTGGTAAACCAGGTGCAAAGCCTTCATACCAACCATTATTTCCATCTTTGCACCATTGATTATCGAAATACTCTAAAAATGTTTACGATTGACGTGAGCCCAACAATTTACTCTTGTTTTTAAATCGAATACTTTTGCAAATCCGTTTGTGATAGCACCAGCATTATCTGCTATTAAAATTGAAAAATTAACTGTTTTGTTAAATACTTTTTCATGTGTTTCTTTGACTGAGTTGAAAAAACCGAAATCATCTTCATTTTCAGTACGACATATAGCTAATCCGAACGGATGAAAACTTTTATTACGATCAGTTGTACCACCTGTAATAATTGGAAAATTTTCATATGTTAACTTGTACGTAGCATCACTCAAAAAATGTTGAGCATTTTCTGCGATTTTAATTAAACGTTTTGATGTTAAAAACACTCGAAAAATTTGTGATGGCATGGCAGCATATTCAAATTTCCCAACGAAAACCGCGTCTTCATCGTCTGGAATCTCTGAATTATCTTCGCACCATTTTTTGAAATCTGTCAATGAACAATTTTTATTTAAGTCCTTACTAACTGAATTTATAATATGTTGAATTTGATTGTCAGTTGGTGGCTGAATATTTTCTTTGATTAAATTTCTCTTGATTTCTTTTTTTGCTTGTCCAAGCGAACGAAAATAAATAATTTTTTCTTTCACTTTAGGAGGAACATTAGCTGAATTTTCTTCGTTCGAATGATTTGAATGTTCATTGTCTGATATATAGACTGAACCACCAATTTCACCATTTTTGACTTTGAAATAAATTGATTTTTTGCAGCCTTTTTGTTGAATTTGCAGTTGAATGTATGTTTATCGCAATCGGCTAGGTTATTTTTTGAATGAAAGTTCCATGCTACATTGTCAAAATGTAAATTTTTGACCAATTTTTTAAATTCCATTAAAGATTCACAATCTTCAAGGAAATCGTACGCTTTAGATACGCTTCTTTTTATTTTCGGCAATTCTTCAGCGTCATTTAAGGTGTCGTTGAAATTATTTTCTAAAATACTCGCAGAACTAGACATTTAACAATAATCAATACACATTTTAGCAAGCTGAATTTCTTATATAGGAATATTTTTTAAATATTTATTAAAAAAGTGTCAAAAAATTTAGGTTTCATTTTAATAAACTAGAGTTCGTTTTAATTAATTAGGTGTAGTTTTAATTGATTTAGTGTCAAAATAAAAGAAAAAGTAACATCTTATTTAATTAGGTGTAAATCTTAATTTTTTATGGTTTACTTAATTAAAAGGGGTATTTTATTAAAAAATTGGGGTAAAAAATTTTAAATTTGGGGTATTTTATTCTAAATTTATGGCCTAGATATTAAAGAGCCTGAAAAAATATGTGAATTTTGATTAAATTTTTTTAAAATCATATCTTAAGCCAAAAAATTAAATATTTTAAATTTTTTTACTTTAAATAAACATCGATGCACTAGCCACATAATTTAAATTTAATTTTACCATTTTTCTATTAAAAGTTTATTTATACTTGCTTATTTTAGTTTAATTTTTTTTGCATAATTTTTGCCCAGAGATAATTTAAACAAAAACAAAACAAGCAAAAAACCAAAGACCTAAATAGGCTTAGTTTTAAAAATTTAAAATGAGCGTCTTCACTTTAAATCATGTGAACAATTTTTTTTATTAAAATTACAAGCAAAAATTCATTTTTAATTTAAAATTAAAAAAAAAGATAGTGTGTGATAGATTGTTAAATTTGAACTCAGATTCCTATTGTCATAGCATGAAAATTTCAAGCAAAAGATGAACATCGACTTTGATTACCGCATAAATGACCCGAATAAAATTCTGTTCCTGGTTAAAAATGTATCTGAAAGTGACCCTTCCGTCGATCAATTTTTATCATGTGACAGCTTTGACGAGTCCGAGTGTCATCACTTGTCCACTCATTCCAACAACTCTTTGGATTTTAACCAAAACAGAATGTCCGCAAAGTGCTCATTTTGCCAATTCTATGATTATCTAAACAAAAACTTCACCACTTTAAAGACCAATATGGAAAACACCAAGTCGAATTCGACTAAAAAACACTACATCAATCTTCGCTTCAAAAAAAGAAGCTACACACCTGAAATCCTTGAATGGTGCAATATTTTCACTTGGAAATCTCCGTTTGCTCTGATGGCCTTTGCTTCTTGCAAAACAGACGATGACATTTATAGATCGATTAAAAATTTTCAGCAGGAAAAAGAAAAATTAAAAAAAACTCTAATCTGTAGTAAATTGTTTATAGATGTGCACCAGAAACATGAGATGAGTGAAGAATTTCAGAAGACTATTCGAAAACATGGTCCAAAAGCAGAGTCGATTGTCCCGAGCCATCCGAACATTGAGCTGGATTCGATTTCTACCATTGATTCAAGTCTATTAGCGCAAACTTCTTTTGAAAATGTTTACAGTAGTTTGAGCGACAATGTCAGCTTTGTCCACACGAATGTGAGCCTCAGCCCGATACCTGATAGCCTGCTGGACCAAAATCCAAAGTCTTCGGAGCCAAAACAAGTCCAAGTCAGCGAGGCCGAGCTAAAAAAACTAATCCAATCCATGGAAAAGGAAATTGTTTATTTGGATTTTATTTTTGCTCGTGACATTGATGACACATTTAATGCTTTGATAGAAACAGACAAAAATGCAATTACAAATGCTATTTCAGAATGTGTGGATAGTATCCTAGTCAATTTTGGCAAAATAATCACTGATATGAGTCAAAATGCCGAAAAGCGGCTGAATTACTTTTGGAATTTTGTAAAAACTCCGATCGAAAAGAAAAATGATGAAAAAGAAGCGCCAAGAGGTCTTTCGATCAGTGTGCTCAACGAAAGCGATGTTCTGGGACGTTTGAAAAAAATTAAGGGTGATTACTACTTTATGATGAACCATTTGGAACAGGCCATGAATTACTTTTCTCAGGCTTGTGAAAAAATTGGCGACACTTTGTGGTATTCGTCAGCCTATGAAAGTCTTTACTCTTCATCTTATCTATATGATAAACTTAAAACAAATACAAGTGTCCAACCAACTGTCGATGGATCGAATAAAAGTAAAATTTTTGTACCATATTGTTAATAAATACTGCGACAAGAGAAGGATTAATACTAGATCAAGATGCATTGATCGTATTAACATCCTAAAAATTCTGGCACTAAAGTCATGGAAACTTGACTTTAATACTTTGGTTAGCACTAGAAAGCCCGGCGGGTCAAATTGACCCGATTTTTTAAATTTTAACTTGATTTATTTTCTGGAAGAAATAAATTTTTGAAAAAATTGCATGTTAGAACTAAAAAACTTCTTATTATCTTAACAAAAAATCGTTAATTTCTAAATATTTTTTTTTTGTTCTCTAGATGTTTAAGTTTTTTAATTTTGCAATAAAACAGCCGGGCTTTCTAGTGTTAATACAGGATGTATAGAAAATTTAGAACATCTAAATTTTTTTTATGCAAGGTTTGTTTCTTGATAGCCGTGCGGCTAAATAAAAAATAAAAAGATTTTTTTTGAAATTTATTTAAAAAAAAATTTTTAATCGGAAAAGTACAAAAACTAGGATAGAAAAAAAAATCGAAGTAAAAAAACCGCAAAAAAAAAGGAGTGAAATTTTTTAACAAAAAAAATTGTCTACAAAATTTAGAACATTTATTTTTTAACATTTAAAATGCCCACCCTTAGCTTTAATACACTCAGCGACACGTTTTGGCATAGATTAAATCATGTTTTTTACTACTTCACTAGGAACTTTCAATCATTCATCAAAAAGAACGCTTTTTAAATGCTCTACTGACGTGATTTTTGTATCGACCATTTTATGGTCAATATATAAATATATAAATGACCATAAATTCTCTATTGGATTGAGATCAGGTGATCTTGGGCACCAGGGGAGAACTGTTATTTGTTTTTCTTGAAACCAATCTCGAACGGAATGAGCAGTATGTGCACTAGCGCCATCCTGCTGAAAAATCCAGTCTTGACTCTGATCAAAAAATATCAATTTTTAGGTAATAAGTTATTTTCCAGAGTGTCCATGTACACAAATTGATTAATTCTGCCTGTATAACTGGAGCAGCATCCAATACTTTTATAATTAATACATCCCCAAATACCAACCGAACCTCTACCATTTTGTAACTTTGGTAAACAAAACTTGGGGTGATACTTTTCGTTTGCAAAACGTTTTACAAACAGTCTAGATTTGCTGTTTAATACTTCGAAATTAGACTCGTCACTAAAAACAACTTTTGACCAGTCATTGACAATCCATCTTTGTCGTTCTTTGCACCATTTGAGCCTTTTCAATCGATCCAATACAGGCAAAAGAGGTTTTTTTTTTATTGCAGTATACGACTGTATTTTTTTGTTTAATAGAACTTTTCTTACAGTGTCTTTACTAACAGCAACATTTGGAAATTTAGAACTAAAATCAGAGGCTAGCTGTCTATAGATTGTTGTAGGATTGATTCTGACCTTTCTAGAAATGTACGACTCATCTCGACTGGTAAGCTTTCGGGGTCTACCAGACTTTGGTAATTCTTTGACCACGGATGTCTTCTCATAATTGCGCTTTGTTGTAATCACACATTTTCTCAAAACTGCTACTAGATCAGCTATTTCTTGTTGAGATTGTCAAGGAGTGGTAAAATTTTAGAATAAAATAATTGTTCTAAACTTTCTAGACTATTTTTTTTTTGTTCAATTTTATTCGTTTTTTTTTTAAATGGGTTCTTGAGTGTTCAGAAATTATTTTTTGAACAATCTATATATCAAAAGAAAGCTAATAAGATTATCTTTAAGATGGTATAGTTAACATGAAATAAAAATCTATTTTAATTTTAGATTTTTACATCTTAAAATATAAATAAGCTTATTCAAGTCAAATAGCTAATTTTTTTAAAATTTTTTAGTAATGTTCTTAACTTTCTAGACATTCTGTATAAAAAATTAATTGGCTTTATTATTGATTATAGTATTTTCATTCCTATTCTAGTCCCAAAGACCAACCTCTCAAGGCTTCAAGTTCTCCAAAATATTCCAATTAAGTACAGTTATAATTTACCTCAAGACACTCCATCGGATCTCCTGGTAAATATCTTAGATGACATTAACCTTGATAGCATTGAAGTTCGTCTAAATAAACTATTTATAAAATATCTAAAAAATAGAGTTATTTTCAAAAATACGCTAATTATTGAATTAATCAAAGACTATGTCAGTGCTTTTGTTGATAGCTCGACTACCCCGTAAGAAAAAAAACCCATTATGTAATTAATGGAATGTATTCAGTGAATGTTTAAATGGAAAGGGGTTATCTCTATGATTTTCGACCTTTTTCTTTCTTTTTTTATATTTCATTTAAAATTAAAACAAAAAAAATCTTGCTATCGTTTTTTCCGGTAATTTACTAATTTATCCTTTTTTGTACTTTATTAATCAAAATTTTTATGTTTACTATAATCATTTAAAAATTTCATTGTGTTCTCATCTAATGGCGGAAGGAGTTCTATTACTCAGAGTCATTTCAAAAAATTTCAATTCAAAATTTTTTTAATTAGAGAAATTTTATAATCTACAAGGATTTTTTTTCTCATTCGCTACCTGTGGAGAATAGGGTCATTTCTTTTGATTTCCTCTCAAGTCGATCCTTTGCTTTTACTCTTGCTTCTTCCCATGCCATTCGTTATTGTTTACCTCCAAATCACTGCTGGCTGTTCTACCTTCCGTCGCCCTTTAGGTGTCCATTGAAGGGTTCTATTTGATACACGTATTTTTTAATACTAAGTAAATGTTCAAGCCAGTGCATTCTTTTAATTTTTATGCAAAGATGAATTACTGTGAATAAAATAAATCTAAGTCAGCTGTATTCAAGTCAATTTCTGACATTAGTTTACTTAACTTTAAATAATTAAGAAAAATATATACTTTAATTTAAATTTGTTCGGAAAATTGTATTAGATGATACTTTTAATATATAATTTAAAACGGAACATAATTTTTGTTACAGCTAATTTTAGTTATCCGCTAATAACTTAAAAAAATACTCGAATAACTTTAATACCTTAAAAAAAATCAGCATAAAGACCCAAGAAGTTTTATTGTGTCAAAAATTCTGTATTCTTTTGCAGTTAATTTTTCTTTTGAGTCAGCAATTTGAACTGATTCTGAATTTTAACTTAGTAAAAATTCTTAAAAAATATTCTCATAAATTAAACAAAAATATTTAATTTTTAATTATCAACTTAGTACAATGCATGCTGCGTTGCACTTTTTTTAGCCTAAAACAATTTTTTTCATGGAGCATTATTTTATACCATGTTCCAGCTCATTTTGAATATTGGTTTGAATATCAAAAGAAATATTTTTTTTAAATTTGTACTTAATCTAACGCCGCCTGGAGCTTAGATGAATTTAAAATGTGAATACTCGGTAATTAATGAGAAAATTGATTTTGAAAGCATTTGAATTTGAAGTTTAAAATTCAAATTATTTATTTATTTAATAATATTAAAATTTGAAAAGTTTTTATTATGATGAGCAAATGTTTGTATGTGGGTAACATATTTTAATTTGTTCAACTTAGGTTTTGTTTTTAAAAGTCAGGATTAAAATGAACTATTAAACAAAAATAAATTAATCATAATAACAATAAGTCTAAATTTGATAAAAACTTACTTGAATTTTTAAAAAAATTTGAATAAAAGTTATTTGTTTCAGTAATTCATCATTTCAGTTTGTTAAAATTCTTTAATTAAACTCTAAATTTAAAGATTAAATTAAATTAATTTCTTGAAGCTTTACTCAAAAATGCCTCTAATTATTTTCTCAGTTCCACATCGAACTTCCAAATCGGACAAATTAAGTATTGATGAGTTATTTAAATATATTTTTAGCTTTGGCATCCTTGGTTCAAAGAAAATTAAATATTAAATTTATTTTCGAGGATTTAACTTAATATTTTTTCTAAAGATGGTGAAAATAAACAAAAATCTTTAAAAAAAATAGCGCAATTGTTCAAAAAAACCAAAGATCAATCACAAATTTTGGACTCGTCAAATTTTTCAAAAAATTATATCGAGATTTTGAACTATTATTTGGCCAAAAAAGAGACCAAAATGTTCGCTTTGGAAACAAGCATGATGATAACCAAATATTTTATGGAAAAAAATATGAAGAACGAAGCTCTAGAGTTATTGAAACAAGTTATTTATATTTCTAATGTGAATTTAAGTGAAGAAGAAAAGGTTTACTTAAAAAAAATTAATTCCTTTTTAAATTTTTTTCAATGAGTCTAGATAAGGCGCTATTTTGATATAAGTTTAGTTTATGATCATTTCGGCATGCGTCATCAGGCCGCTTTTTACCAATACATATCATCGGGAAGAATATTTCGGTTAATTGAAAACGATCCAACAATCATCAGAAGCTCGTACTTCAAGTGTTTGTTAAGAAGGTGCATATCAATACTAAAAGGTTTGTTTGACATTTACAAAATATCCGAAAATAACAAAGAGTTGTCTGTTGATCAAATTGGATTTCCGGAAATAAAAATTCATATTTTGATAAATGTTATCAAAATGTGTCAGTATGACTCAAATGCATCTGAAAGTATTAAGTAAAATTTATTTTTTATTTTTTATTTATTAAATTGTAAATTTACAATTAAGATTTATGAAATATTTGATCCATGAATTGAGTGAAAATTTGTCAGACAATTCGATTAAGAATTACTTCGAAACATTCATGATGCTTTTGAAATCTGAAAAAAACATCGACCAGGTTAAAAATGAGCCTTTCTACACAAAATTTTTCAAATTTCCAATAATTAAGTAAGTTTAACTATTATTTGATAAAAAAAGAATAAATAAATTTGAAAAAAATCGAAAATTAATACTAGAGATTCCATATCATTGTAAACGGTGTCTTAGTATTTAGGAATTAAGTCATTTTGTACTGAAATTGTAAATATGTAAACTTTTATTTTAGATTTTTTTACAAAATAAATATATTAATTCATTTTTGCGATAGTATTTGGCTGCTTTTATTTTGTACATTTGTTAATCTTACTATTTAAAAAAACCAATAGTGAAAAAATTTAGAAAACTTTCAATTACTTTAAACGGAAAAAAAAGTTAACCTTGGAGAATTCAACTTTAAATTGAAAGTTATGGAATCTTTTAATTAATTAAGAAATTAACTTAGAATAAAAATACAAGTATTCTTCTAAAAAATGTTACATTCAACAGAATTGATTTATTAATTTAAAAAAATAGATAGGTTTTCTCTAATTGAACTTAGTCAAATTAAATAAATTATTAACCTCAAGGTTATTATTATTATCGTTCAATTCAATGAACACCCTTAAAAAAATGGCGATGCTTAAAAAAAAATTATTAATTTTTTTAATCTTAATATAAATCATGATATTAAAAATGGAAGAAGATCAAATGATTTTAGAAGTATTTGAATTTTTTTTTAAGATTTGAATAATTTATTTTAATTTGTTTATTTATCTCGAGCTAATGCTTCTTCAGATTAAAAATACAAAACAAACATAGAAGACTGTACTTTTTATTCGAATTATTCAAAATAAATCGATTGACTAATAGTAGATAATTAATTTAAAAAAGTGCGAATTTAATTTGATTAATTTTTTGAAAATTTGTATTAAACAGCGCACATTATAAAAGGTTATATAAATTGAATTCACTACAACTGCAATCTTTTCTTTTGTTAAAAAAAGTTGAAAAAAAATAGATATAAAAAAAAATTTAATAAACAAAAACAAAAAAGGGGAAAAAAAACAAATAAATAAAATAAATAAAGGTCTTGCTTTGAAATAACCTTGGAAGTTCAAGTCTTTAAAAAAAAGCAAACTAGAAAGTTGAAGTAATATTCTAATAAAAATATTAGCAAGTAATCAATATTAAATTCCCTAGAACTTTAGAAAGCTTAGTGTTTAAATTTTTTTTTTAATTTGGAATCAAAATTGGTGAGACTTTTTTTAACCAAAATTTTAAAAATTAACTTTCAAGTAGACTGTTCTGAAAAAAATATTTAGAACAAAAAAATTGAGAATAATTTCAAATTTGATTTTAAATAATAGGAATTCAAAAAGTGACAAAAAAGCTAGGTTTTTTGGATCACACTTATCAACAACAAATAATGACAAAAAAAGTTTTGTTTTTAAAAAACTTGATGTTTCAATTGCAAGAAGTTAAATGTTATTTTGAATGGAACAAATTTATAAAAGATAATTAAAAAAAAAAATATTTTAATTATGTTTTTTTTTTTGTTGAAAGAAAATTACTTTGTGAGGACCATTTCTATATTCATTTTTTTTTAAGCTCAATAAATCCTATTGTTATAAATTCAGAATTGAACAAATCTGCCAAAATCGCGTATCAATCAACCCAATCTATATATATACACAGATTTCAAAGCGTGCACCCATCTAACCGAAAGCCTAAAAGTAATTAATTTTGTTTTTTCTTTATTAAAAATTTACTCATAAAAATTTATTATTAAAATATTTTTCTAAGAATTTACTCTTCCTGTTGATCATTTGAATAAAATTGAGATATACTTTACAAATCCACTTCCGATACAAATAAAAATAAAGCAATTAGACTTGATCGCTGAAGAAATGGATGAATCTAAATTATTGCATATTATTAACTTGGTAAACCATGAGAATACAAATGAACATGAAATTACTTTAGAGCCTAATTGGACAAATAAAAAAGTAAACCTGGCATTTAATTTCTCAAATATTGGTACTTTCCGAGTAATTGGTAAGCATTTAAGTGTAAATAAATTCATTCAAAAATTATTGTCATTTTAGGCTATAAAATTTTGGTTTTCAATTCAGAGGATATGATTTACTTTAATGAGATTAGTAAAAATAATAAAAATAAATACTCAATTTCTAAATGTCCAAGTTCCATTCACAACTATTTTGACCTTAACATGGTACCAA
This sequence comes from Brachionus manjavacas, assembly GCA_019054805.1. NCBI lineage: Eukaryota > Metazoa > Rotifera > Eurotatoria > Ploima > Brachionidae > Brachionus > Brachionus manjavacas. Next base: position 4,389,970 of record JAHQIY010000003.1, on the reverse strand, counting down.
ATTTACCTTTGATCAAAAATGTTTATTTATTTGAAAAAAATACAGATTTATCGAGTCCAGCGTTTAGTCTTTCGGAATCTAAAATACTGGCCATAAATTGCTTTTTGGGAAATAGGTAAACTATGATTTAAATTAAAAAATGTAGTTTAACTTTTTTTAAATAGCAAAATTTTTTTTATGGACTTCTTGCTGGAATATCAAGTCTCAGACATGGAAATTTTGACTTTAAAGTTGAGCATTTTAAATGAACAAATTTTGGAAAATTTGCAGTCAACTGTGTCTATAAAGAAAAAAGAAAAAGTTTACCTTGAGATTGAATCGAGTGATTATGCTTTTGACACCGAGCCCAAAGAATTAGACCTGAACACTTACTTAGAGATAAAGTATACAAATAAAGTCGGAATTGAAAATAATCTCTGCAATTTGTTCAAAATTCAAGCTTCTGTAAAGTTTACTCAAGCCATCTTGGTCAAAGTTGTGGACATTAATGACTTAAATGAAAGCGAGTTTGAATTGGTTTTGAAGATCGAAAATTTGCTTCCGGATAAATTGATCAAATGCACTTTCAACCATAATGAAATAGAAATCGAACCAAAAGCCTGTGCCATATTAAAAATTAAAATCGAAAAATTTAGTCTTGAATCTTTGTTTGACGCAGAAAAATATAATACTTCAAGTTTGAAGAAGTTGAATGAGCTGATGAATGTCTTTTTTTCAATCGAATCAAAAAATGAAGTTTTTAAAGTTTTATTAAGTGATCAGGGCACAGATTTAGAACCATTTTTAAGCAGAATTTATAAATTTCCATTCGTTTTGAAGTCTATTGTTAAATTGGAAGCAAGTTCATTAAGTCAAAAAACAAGCTCGTACAATTATTGTTCCTTGATGTTGCTGGCTTTTAATAAACCAGAATTCAAGTGCTTGCACCAAGAGATCAGTCTAAATGCAAACATACGAAACAAAATCAAAAATTTTTATGCAACCAAAAATTTTACTTGGATTTTTGATGTAATTTTTTAGAAAATTGGTTTAATTTTTTATATAATTTTTTAATTATTTTAGAATTTGAAATCTGATTATTGGTTTAAAGAAGTCAAATTGATTAGAACAAGTGAAGATATCAAATTATTCGAGATAACTTTTGATTTTAAAAGCTCAATTGGCAAAGAAATTTTAAAATGGAGTTATAGCTTTAGTGTTGACAATAGACTTTGCTATATTCCGGTTAAATAAATATTTGCTGATTTTAAGAAAAGCTAGTCAATTGTTAAGAATAAAGTCTAAAAAAGTAAAAAAATCAAAAAATCCAATAAACGAATATTTAATTAAATTTTAAATATTTTTATTTATTCTATAAAGTTTAAAATCAATTAAATTTTTGTTTTTTAAATTGATTAAATTCGAAATTAAGAATTAAATTAATAAATCAAACAATTACAATTTTTTTAACATTCGAGGCCAAAGAAATTTGTTGATCCTTTTTTGTTATTTTTTTTTGCAGGAAAATAAAAGATATATTTTTAACAAAAATTAATTAATTTTGATTTTTTCTGTTTTAGATTTGACTGAAAAAAAATTGTCAAAAACAAATAAAAAAAAACAAAAAGAAAAAAAAGAAGAAACAACATGGGTCGAATAAAAAACCTACGGCCTTTCTGCATTAATAAAAATAAATACTTTTCTTTGGTTTCGAATAATTAATATCAAGTGTTTAAATTCAAAAAAAATGTATGTAGGAAACATTTAAAACTCGTGATATAAGAACATGCATATATAGACTCCCAAGTCTATAAAATCTTATTTCATCTTTAAAAATTCTAAATAATTTAATATTTCACAAAATGTCTTACTTCTCGAATAAAAGCATTAAGTTAATGACCGATCGAACCATTTTAGCTATATTAGTGATAGTTACGATCAAAAGTGATAATAAATTTCAAATTTAAGAGCCGCATTGAAAATTCGGAATTTTATTTTTTATTTAAAAAAAGATTTTCATATGAACATATTTTCTAAATAATTTCTTAAACTTAATTTTTAATCCTGCTCTATAATCTGAATTTTAATGTTAAGTTTTTTCTTGTATTTTAAGTCCTCAATAAGAGAAAAAGCTTCTCTTCAAGAGTATTTGACAAAATTTACCTATTAATTATGAAAAAAAGAAGACAATTAAACATTTTATCAAATATACAAATATTGTCTTATTTGTTTAAATAAAAGTTTGGGAAAAAATTTTGTTTTGAATTTTTGATGGGAAAGAAGTAATTTGCTTATAAACATCTTAATAATAATCATTTAATATAATTTTAAAGAGGAAATACTTCAAGTATAAAAAAGAGGACTGTATTCAAGTCTGGTTTTTTTATATTTAAAGAAAAAATCTAAAACAAAAAGTGTTGATTAAAATTTAACCAAAAAGTATAGGGAAATTGAAATTGAATCAAAGGTAAATTTGAAATTAAAATTTTGAATTTTAATTAAAAAAAAAGTTATTTTTATCAAATTTAAAAAAAAAAATTTACAAAACTTTTTTAGCATACTTTTGCTTAATCTTTAATTAAGAAGAAATTATATGAATTTTTATCTGAATCAAAATTCAAAACTAAATCAATAGTTTGAAATTTTTCATTACAAATTTAACTTGATTTCGCTGTAATTTATTTTAATTGATATTAAAATATCATTTATAGCCGTCATTATTTGTCTTTAATATTAATTGATATTAATTTTACATTTTATTGTTTTATAAGTTTTTTAAAAGAATCAATTAAGGATCAATTAGAAAAAAATATATTTTTCAAAATTAACTAATAAAAATTTTATGTTTGAGTAAAAATAATTAAAAAAGCTTATTTTATCATTTTTGTTAACATTGAAATTTTAATTAATTTACTTTCGATCATATGATCATGATTATAGTCATTTCAAGTTGTCAAAAGTGTAATTTAAAATTTTTTAAAATAAATAAATGTTTTAAAAGCTGGTTAAAAATTATTTGGTAATTTATTAAAGCCTTAACAAAAATAATTCATTTTTACTCTATCATTGTATCTTAATAAAAATCTATTAAAACATTCAGTATTTTTGATATATCTATTTAAAAACAAAAAAAAGGACATAAAATTTTTTCCTGACAAACAATTTAAAAAATGAAAATAGAAATTGTGTAACCTATCATTTTGTTTAAAATTTTAAATTAATTTTTATTTTTTTGCTTTTTTATTTATCCAATTTTAACCTGTTTTTTTTCATTTTTAAAGATGTTATCAATGGGATTTGAGTTCTTTTTTGTTGGAAATTTATTTAGAAATTTTCCATTTTTATTTTGGTAGCAAACAATTACACACAATTTTTCAAAACTACAAAATTAATTTAAAATTTCACAGATTAAATGCTGTGCTAGTGACAATTTTGAAAAAAACATTATTTTTTTAATTTTCTTTCCTGCTCAATTTGAGGCGCAGCATCAAATACTTTGTTCATAAAAATTATTTTTAATTATTTTTTATTTTAATTTTTAATTTATTAACGAGGCCGCAATATCGTACAAGGAAATACGATAGCAAAAACAAAAAAAGTAAAAGCTAGTCTTTATTAACAATTTTATTTTTTTTTTAAATTAAAAACTTAAATTAGAAAAAAAAACTAAATAAATGAACATAATGATTTAATAGATGAAAAAATCCTCATGATTTCGAGTGTAGCGTTGCAAATACTAGCAAACATTTTATTAATTAATGGCTAAGTAACTATTAAATATAATTAAATTAAATAATCGGTAGAAAATTAAGAAGTCAAAGTAGTGTTAGTCTTTCAGTTTAAATAGAATCCTTTTTCTTGACACGCAGTCAGCAGTTGTTTACCAAGAACGGCTTCACTCGAATACTCTGGCAATTTAAGATAATGAACACATGTATTTACACTTGGATAGCTTGAATCACTGCCATCTTTTTTCACCACAGTCAATCTTGGATGCAAGTTGGCAAGACCGCCAGGCGGCAAAGACGAGCAGCCGGTCAAAAATTGTACAAACAATTTGCGCTCATCGGCGTTCATTTGACACATTACATTAACAAACCTCAAAAAGCCCACACTTTCTTTTGTGTATCCCAGTTTGGGCTCGGTATAGTTCATTATTTCGTCATAGGTCCAGCTTGGCGCCTGATCTCCACTGAGCAAAACCTGAAATTCACAGGGCTCAAAGCACCTGAGCGCATCCATGCTGAACACACTGTCAAAACCATCTTTGAATGACTTGATCTGCTGCTCAATGCCTGACCTGAGCACAAAGTCAGCCATCAAGTCAATATACTCGCCAAGGTTGTGTCTGGTGACTTCCAGTTCGCCGCCATTTTCCTTTAGATCAAAGTGCTCGTAGGTGTATACCTTGGAGGGCGGGTTGTACTGGAACACCAGGGTCAAGTCGTCAAGCTGAATTTCGCTTCCGTTTAGACTCACATACACATCATCTGCCTGGCCCGACTGGTACTTGTTCAAGCCTGCTTGGAGTTGTTTAAGAAGATGGCCTCGAACTGGGTCTATGTTGCACAGATCGTCCAGATCAAGAATGTCAAGGCTTACTTCATCCGAGTTGTTGCAGATGATTGTCAGCAGCTCTTTGGAAAATGGTATGTCCACAAGCCTCTGGTCTTGCAAACTCTTGGCTATAAAAATTCCCATAAAATAAAAGAAATCAAGAACTGTTTTAAAATGATTAGTTTGGTGCATTTGGACGGGGTACGGTGCCGGGAAAAGACCGTTCTTGTGGTGCACAAATTTGTCATCCAAATTTTCGATTTGCTCCTGAGTCAACTCATTGTGTTGTTCCAAGTCGTCCGAATGCCAAAGGGCGAATTTTTTTCGCTGCAGTTCAGCAGCGATGAGGCTAAAAAATTCCAAAGTCGGCCCAAGACCGGTGCCTTCCTCGTCCATGAACTCAATTTCCAGAATGGCTTTTCTGCTGGCGTGAAATTTGAGCGCGTTTATGGCCGACTTGATGAGCTCACTGGTCGGCTCTCTGGGCACCTTGATGCGTTCGTGCTTCAGACGGCCGATTCTGTACTCATGGTCATCGCGCATTGTTCTAGCAGTGGGGCCACGCAAGTTGGACAGCATGGCGTCGCGTTTGTTCTGCAGCCACACTATGGATCTTGACACGCCAAATGCTGTCGTCGTAAAGTAAAGCTGTCTGGTCTCGAATGGAAACAGAAATTTGTACGAATTTAGTGCATACTTGCACCAGTCTGGTATTGATCGCGAGGCGAGCACCAATGGGTCCTGTAGCTGCTGCACTAGTTTGTTGTTCAATTTTTGACTTATGAACTCATTGTCAAGTTGGCTGTTGGCCGTGATTTGTCGGATCACCGACAGGAGCTTGAGAATGTCCTGGATGTTGGACCAGGTCTTTTGGCTATTGTCTTGGTTGTTGGGCGAATCGGTGGCCTCTCGGTAAATCAAAGAGTAGTTCATGTCCCAGACACTTTTCATTTTTTCAAAGTGCAACGCTGAAGATTCGGCGCTGAGCTGAATGAGGCTTTGGATGTACTGGAAAATGGTTGCGTTTTTGTTGGTCAATTTTATTTCGTCTTGGACAAAGTCAAGCTGTTTGCTGCCCGGCTCTATTTTGAGATAGAGGTCGATTTTTGAGGTGCGGCCACCACTCGACTCAGGTGGCACATTCAAGCTGGAGGCTAGCTGCACATTAGCTGGCACACTTATGTCCTGAATTTGGTTGACGTTATTTTTGCCCGGTCTTGGATCAAAGACTGGGATTAGTGCTGAAAATTGGCACTTGAGGACAAATTCGTCATGATGCAAATTTGGCGAGTCGGTTCCGTCCGATTTGGTCAGGTATCGTGAGCCGAACTGGGCAACTGGCACGTGTCGCCGCTTTAGCTCTCTCATTCTCTTTAGTCCGTTTTCAAAGCTTTTGTTGGAGAACTCGAAGTCGTCGTCGTCCAAATAGTCTTCGTCGTAGTTCTCGTCTGTTTCGTCGTTTGGTATGTGCTCTACTGCTCGCATGAATTCTTCGTCCTCGTCCTCTTGTTTCATCTCGTCTTCGTCGTCCATGTCACCCAAATCATCATTTTTCAAGCATTTTTCATCATTTTTTTGCTCCAATTTTGACAATAGAGCCGACCATACCTATTTTTTGAAAAAATTATTTTAAAAAATTTTAATTTTTTAAAATAATTTAATAAGAATTTTATTTTTTTTTAATTAAATAAAAAATTTTATTTTTTTTAATTTAAATTGATTTAACAAAAGGGTTTATCTGGTTCCCACAAATTAAATACACAGAATACCACAAGCCTCTGGTCTTGCAAACTCTTGGCTATAAAAATTCCCATAAAATAAAAGAAATCAAGAACTGTTTTAAAATGACTAGTTTGGTGCATTTGGACGGGGTACGGTGCCATAATAAAAATCAGGATGGCTTTAATTTTAGTATGGCACCAAAACAAGTTTTTTTACAAAAGTTTTTTTTATCACAGTTTTTTTCTTGATAATAAAATGCCGATGCTTGGTGAAATATAAAAAAATCCAAAAAATAAAAAGAAATAATTTTGATGATTTAAATAAACCAAATCAAATTCACAAAAGTTTAATTTTCCATAACAAAAGAATCTTGATTTAACAAGGATTCTTTTTTGAACTAACGTTAGGTAAAAAATTGGCGCCGGCAAAAACGACGAACTAGTGATAAAATCCAATATGGTTGTTTAACACTCAAATCACCAACATTTTTTCACCTTAGATTAGTGCTCTTCTTCTTGTTTCATTTTCATTACTTATTTCTTCATCAGAAGAGCCTGATTCAATATCATTACAGTTTCTGTACTTTTCTGCTGGACTGCTTGACTGTTTATAATTGGCACTATTATAAACAGTCAAGCAGTTTATAATCGTTTATAATCGATCTGAAAATTTTTTATTTTTTCAAATTAAAATTACTTTATTTGCTAAGAAGAATAAATCGAAGTAAAAAACCACACCAAGTTATATTATTTTGTTTTATTAAGTTTCTAATAAATAAAATGTATAGGGTGTCAAAAATGACACCACCGGTAATCTAAGTAGTCTTTTTTTATGGCTGTTAATTACCAATGCTTCGAAAAAAATTACTTTCTGTTGAGATTAATTACTTTTTGTTGAAAAAATAAAAATTCTATTTCGGACAAAAAAAGTTTACTTAACAAGTTGAAATTAATTAGTTTTTGTTTATTTTAGTTTGTTTTTGTTCATAATAATTTATTATATCATACAATGTTTAGTTTGGAGTCTAAAAAATTTGATATAAAATTATAAATAAAAATTAAATTTTTTTTAAAATTTGAATTGATTAAAGAAAAAGGTTTATTTGGTCCTCAAAAATTAAACACTTTTGTCAGCACAGTAAAAAATAAATTGGGAGAATCATATTGCAAAGTAGTCTCAAAAATGACACCGTGGTAATTTGAGTGCTTAAGCCGTATTAAAATATCATAAAAAAAATGAATCAGAAATTGATTTTTTGATTTTTGAAAATTTTGAAAATTTGAATTAAATTTGTAATATAATTTATAAGAAATTTCTATTAACTTATATTATTATTTAACGTTTTCAGGACAAAGTATTTTTCGCCCGTCTCACACACTATTGCCCTATTTAAGACTATTTTTATAAGTGTCGGATACTCAGAATACCTGAATGATATGCTAAATATCCCAAATTTATAAAAAAGTATTCATTAAATTCTTAGAAAATATAAAATTTAGCTTGTTTCGGTTCCGAATTACTCTTAGAAAATTAGAATCAAAATTTGAACAATTTATTAGCTTTTCAAAAAAAATATTGAAATATTGAAAGCCAAAAATAAGGACACCGGTTCTTTAGATTCATTTTTTTTAATTTTGAAAATCTCATGAATCGGTGTTCGTATTTTTGACTTGGTAAAAAATTCAGGTAAATTTATCACAAAATTTACACATTTTTTGTTAAAAATTTCTAAATAATTTTAAGCTAATTTCAAAAAAAAAATTTAAAATCACGAAACGGTTTGCGGTATTTTGAACTAGGTAAAAATTCAATATTCAGCAAGTACAAAGAAAAAAGATAATAAAAATTTTGAAAAATAGATAAATAAATTTTTCCAAAAAATTATTAAATCAACAAGAATACTTGAATGAATTCAATGAATGCAAAGTCAGTGAAAAGATTTAAATCAACTATCGGCAACGATTTACATGAAAAAATTATATAACATTTTTGAATTATTTAATCAGAAATTTTATTTCACTACCTATAAAGAAACTTTTTAATGAAAACATTTTTAAATTTGAAAATAATTTTAAATTTAACAACTTTTTGTAGAAAAATCTGAGTAACTGATGCAAAAATTTTCTACACTTAAGTTTTTGAAATTTTTGGACCCATTTTTTATTAAATTAATTAAAACTTTTAATTAAAAATATCGAAAAAATTCATACCTGGTTGGATATTTCCGATTCACTGCTTTTGGTTTCTTCTAGTGACTTTAGCGAGCTGAGAGATTCGAACAATGAGTTAAACTGAGATTTTTTGTTAGAAAATAAACTAAATGTGGATAAAAGTAGCTCTAAATCTTGAGAGTTTTCTTTAGAGAAAAGGTTTGAGAACATGTCGATTTCGCTAGGACATATGCTTTCATCTTTATCATCTGCTTCATCTTCTTTGGTCAGTATTTGCTTCAAATCCGACTTGTTTACCAAAGTGCACAAGTTTTTCGAGAACAAATCTTCAGTGGAACTTTTGGCCTCCTCGTCCTGTTTGGTTTCATATGAAATATCCAAGTTCTCGGAGCATTCTTCCATTGTGGGCTCAAGTGGAAAATATGATGAAGAAGAAGATGATGCTGGCAAATTTTTTTTTTGGCTGTGAGTATCATCAAGGAGTACATTTGGCTCTGAGACTGCGGTAAGCTGCATCTGATTTGGATTAAACAGAAGCAAATTATTTGTAGATTGCGATTTGTCGTGGTTGTTTTGCAAAGAAAAATGGCGTAGTATTTTTTTTGGCTCAGTATTTGGCAAAAAATAGGACCTAAATGTTTCATCATTCAATGTATTAGTTGAGTAATTCTCCAATTTGTTGTCACAAGTGTTGGATGACAATGTTTGGTTTGACAAATTAGGCTCTTGTTCGTACTCTTGTGGTGCAGCATGCTCATACGTCAGATCACTTTGACTATTAGACTCAGTCATAGTTAACACTGGTGTCGAACTAGACTTTCGATTTTTATTCAATATATTTGTCTTAGAATTTGAAAAAAGGTTCTTTTTGGACATTGTTTTTGACTGTGCTACGGAATTGGAATTTTGTGTCGAAGGACAAATTTGACTAAAAGTCTGACTTAGCAGCTTGAAAGCGTCTGTATTTTCGTCGTATTCAACTTTTGATAAATCTACTGGCTGTGCCAGTTTTTTCATATTCTGGATGGACATTGAGTCTTCGAAATTGGCCGAGTTTACTACTGTATTTAGACTATTGTCCAAACTGGTAAATGCTTTAATACAAAAATTTTAATTTTTTTCATCTTATAAATTGACAATATTTTTATTTTGATTTTTTTTCAAAATGCATTTAACCTGATAGAATTAATAATAATAATGATAAAAAAAAAAGCTACGGCAAAGCAAGCTTGGAGAGGCGGCCTCCTAGGAGGTCGCCTATGGTACCACAATGAGCTATATAATGAAAATTACAGAAATAGAAGAACTTCTAAGCTTAGAGTCAATAGACGTTATTTATTGTCCAAAACTAAGAATTAAATTGTTTGCCGGTCATGAAGGCATCGTAGCAAATTGAGCCCAATATTGGGTTCAAAGAACAAAAAAAATCTTCAATCTTTTTTTTTTCTTTTAAAAGACTCTTGCATTAGGAAAAAATATTTTTTTTTTTAATTTTTTAATAGAATTCCATTAATTTCTTTGCTTTGAATTAGACTTGATTGAAGATCTTAGAAAATTTTAAACTCTTAATTATCTTAATTAATTTAATTTAAGGTCTAAATCAAAAAAAATTTATCGGATCGAAAAAAAACTTAATTCAATGTATTTGTCTTGGCATTTAAAATAAATTTTTAAAATTCTTCTTAAAAAATTAAACTCACTGCGGTGGCTCTTTGCTCTGTTTTGCCTTGAGTAATTTTTTTTAAGCAAAATTTTTTCAAATACTCGAAACTCAATCTCTTAATAATGACAATTGATTCTTTGAAAAAAAATTATTTATAAGTTGCAATTTTCATTTTGATTGATATTTAAATAAAAACTTTTTAAAAATGCCGAGAAGTAACTTCCAAAAAACCCAGAAAGCTTATAGCGAAGAAACTTTACAAAAAGCCATTGCCGAAATTGAAGCTAAAAAATTAAACAAACATCAAGCTTCTTTGCGCTTTAACATTCCATATTCAACACTTAACGACAGAATCAATGAAAAGTATAAAAGACCTGTAAATGGTAAAGATGCTACCCCATGGATCCCTAAAGAATTTGAAACGCTTTTAGTCTCCACTGAACGACCAAAAAAGTTGTATAAAATGTAAAAAAGCATTTGGAAAAGTTAAAACAAATAAAAAAAAATGGAATTCTTGTGAGAAATGTAACAATTGGTCTTGTAAGATTTGCCTTCCAAGAAGATTTATTTAATCAAGGATTTTTTTTGTTAAAAAAGTGTTCTAAAAAGATTCATTTTGTTTTAAAATAGGAAACATATAATTTTTTATTTTTTTTGATATTTTAATTGCTTGAATTTATGTAATTCACTGATATATCCCAATATAAGGGTATAAACGTTAATGAAAAATCTTTTTTTATTTTTATTAAAACTTTTGAACCGTTCTTTTACTTTGAATAGATTTTTTATTAAATTAAAGACAAAATTCTCTTTTATTATTTAATAATTTTTTTCGAAGAAAAAAAATGTCACAACTAATTAGCGATTAAAACCGGAAAATATCTCTTCAATTTTAGAAGAGCATTTTGAAAAAAATTAAATTTATGATTTAATTTTATATATAAAACTTAAAAACCACTATGTAGTATTGGAAATCGATTTCTAACAATCGACTAAATTTTTTTAATCTTTGTTTTAAGCTAAAAAATATTTTATAATTAATCGGTATAGCTAAAATCTGTTTTTCTGTCACAAGTAGCCGTAAATAAATTTTTCATCTTATTTTGACTTAAACAAATTCTTGCTTACCTCAATATTTTATTTAAAATCTAAGACAACTAGAAAATCGATTAAAAAAACTAAGATCGATTTTGAATTTTAATCAAAAAAAAAAATTGAAAAAAAAAATAAAAAAATACCTATTTTACTGTCAGGTTCAAATTTGAACTTGATTTTGCTTCCGAGAGCCGCTAGATTTTCTTTTTTTGACACATCAGTTAGACTGGCGGCCGAACCAGGCTCGATCCTAGAGCCAGTCTCGGTTTGCATATTATCCACTGCATGAAAATGAGCCATATTGGCTCTGGACATGGCCAAATTCTGCATGGCCAAAGCATGATAAGTGCTGAGCTTGGTGGCGTCATGACTCGGCGCCAAATTCAAGTCAAACTTCGAGTCAAAGCCCATGCGGTAATGATTAAACACGCCATTGTCCCAAATGACCTCGACCCATCCATGCGGATCGAGTTCGGTGATGACAGTGCCTTCGGCCAAGCGAGCCTCCTCACCAACCATGTCCTGATTTGCCCATTTCCAGTCCACTCCACGCTGAACCCTGGCGCCGAGCACCATTTGCTTTTGCAGCGAACTCCTGGCCATCAAGCGCTTCTGTCTGCGCCTCTCCGAATCGGACAGCCGCGTACTACTAGAGCTCAAGTTCACGGCCATCAACTTGTCCCTAACCAAAGCGGTGACCGTGCCGTACAACTCAAAGCCGCACACAGACAACGTATAGTTGGCTCCGCTCTGATTTCGGCCCGTTTGTTGCACGCGAAAAAACCGCCATCCCTCGCTCTCCTGCTTCACTTTGGCCGATTCTGCCACAGACCATGTGCACGACTGACCAAAGTCGCGCAGTCCATCATCGTTCGAATGCGTGTACAATATGTCCCAGTCGGCTGAGCTCGAGCCGCCTGTCTTGCTCGCCAACAAGGCCCAGTTTCGCGGCGCCGTCTTCTGAAACCCGTTCGAGTATCTGAGCGTGTAGTGGGTGGGCACAATGAACATGCCAAAATCGACCACAAACCAAAGACGCTTTTCTGAGCCGGTCGTGTGACAACTAGTGGCCACTCTGCCCAGCAAATCCTCGTGTTTGCCCGACGCCATCTGCTTCATCGACTCGCTGAACGACAGCCGCACCAACTCGTTGTGACTGCACGGGTTGATCCAGTCTTGTGTGCGTCCATTCGAGCCGATCCAGTACAGCAGTCCGTTCTCGTCAAAGTCGCTCTCGTACACAAACTGAACAGGAAGCTTGTGCGACAAACTCGACCAAAACGTCAAGCCATCTCGCTCATAATCGTACCATTGCTTGACAACCATTTTGGCAATGTACTTTTCCAAATGACTAATGTTGGCCAAGGGCTCCACTTTGAGCACTCGGCCCGTGTAATCCAAACAATTGGTGTCCGAAGGGTGGCCTTTTTTCAAGGCCAGTCGAAAGCGTTTGCTGAACGAGTGCAGATTGTAGGAGCCGGGCGCCTCGTACAAATACACGGGCAGGTTCTCCGATGCCTCTAGAACATTGATCAGCTTGTGGACTAGATTGAGCACTAGGCCGGTGTGGTCGGTGCCGAAGACTGCGGCAAAGGCGCTTCTGCGCTGAACGCCCTCGGCCGATTCGTTGTCGCCCAACGCGCTCAGCATCGACTGCACTAGGCCACTCATGCACAGCTCGTACGACGAAATGCCCTTGTCGGTCTCGCCGAGCACTTGCTTCAATTGGACGAGTGACGACCGAAATTTTGTCTCACACAACGACGACACGTCGCCAATCTGTTCGACCAGGCTCTTCAGTGTGATGAGGAGAGCACGCGGCCTATTCTGCTTGTGTTGCAAATAGTCGACGTGTAATCGATTGGCCAGTTTGACACAGTGCTGCTTGAGTTGTCTTTGTTTGAGTTTGTTGGACTTTTGGTTGGCAGCGGACAAGTATTGCTGGAGTGCGTTCAATTTGGACAAGTTTGTTGATTGAAGATTTTTGGGCACGGAGAACGCATCGCCGAGACCGTGCGCAGCACACTCCAGGCTGAGCTTGTGGCCCAGCTTGGACTGGAAGCCGGCGAAGCTCTTGCGCAACGTCAGCTTGTGCGAGTCGTAGCGGTTGGCGATCAGAATTTCGGTGTCGGTGAGCGCTCTGAACGTCCAATTCTCGATGTGCAGTTGCTTGTCGGCGCTCAGGATGACAATTTCGGGCGTGAGACCGTGCAGAGCGGTGCGCACGTGAACAAACTTGGCCAGCCATGCTTCGGTCTCGGTGCCGCTCATCTCGCTACGAGCGCCGTCGCCGAAACACACGCTGACCGTTTGCGCTTCGCTCAGCGTCTTAAACCAGCCATTGGACCGGTTCGGCAGCTCGATCAAACACTGCTCGTTCCAGACAAAAATAGCCGCGTCACTGTACGTAAAGCACCAGTCCGAATTCCACACGTACAGCTTGTTTTTTTTGAACATGCTGTTTTGTTGATCTAGTTGATCGTCATCGGACAAATCGGCGCCGCACACCGCCTCCTCTGCACACTCACCGCCAATTGTGCCTATGAGTCTAGAGACGCCGAAGCGCGTAAACTCGTCCACAATGAACTCGTCGCACTTGCGGAACAAATCGCTGCTAATCGCCAGCCCGATTGCCACATTGTCATAGTTGTGCGTGTCCTTGAGTATTTTAATTTTATTTAATTTTTTTAGATAAAAAATTTCGCCTCACTCAGCAATGATCAAGACAAAAAAATAGAAGAAAATATTTTTTTCATTTTTTTTGACATTTTTTAAAATGTATTGAAAAAAATGGTCTTAGAAATTTGATTTTTAAAAAATTTATTTTATAAAAACTAATGAACCTTATGAAAACCTGAAATAATCTTAAAGTTGTAGAATTTAAAAAGGAAAAAAAATTTTAGCCAATTTTGCTGAAATACTTTCAACTGTTAAATTAGTAAAAAACGTAAATTTTAAAGTTAAGAGAAATAAAATAAATTTATTTAGAATTCAATTTTATTTATGATTAAAATTGTAAAAAGAGTAAACTATCAAATATAATTTTTTTTTTGAGATAAAAAACAAAAAATTTTTTTATTTTTAAAGAGGAATAATATTAGAATTTTACACAGGTTTAAAGTTTATAATACAATGACCATTATTGTGGGATCGCAACCAAAATTTCAAGTTTCAAGCAAATACTTTTATTTTGCTGTTTCACACACTTTTTATTTCAAATTTATTTATTTACAAGTATTATGTACATTTCAAATTGCAATCATTTGCTAAAACCTAAGTTAAAACTTTTTGTACCAAATCACTCTTATTTTCAATTAATTTCTATTTACATTATTAACAGGACGCTATAAAGCTTACTTAGAATTTATGCATTTCTTTTTACAATATTTACAGTTCTAATTTAAAAAACTATATTCAATGTTCCGCCGCGCAGAACGACCGTTTTCTCTCACCCATTTTATTTGGAATAAAACTATTTACACACAACGACGTTCTTTAATCTAAACAATACCCCACGTCTCAATAAATATTAATTCAATAATTCATTGAAATTAAGTACAAAAGAACGGATCGAAATGATAAAAATAAAACAGCTCTTTTTTCAATATATTCGATCGTAGTGCATTTTGAAGAGATTATACTGTATTATTTTATTACAAAACCGTTTCTAAATCAAATTAAGATTCTAATATAAATATATAGTCATGGACTAAATATTTCACAATTCTATTTTTTTTTCAAAAAAAATATAAAAATAATCTCAATCAAGAAAATAAAGGATATTTTAACTTTAAAATAATTTCAAATATAATTTAACCTTTTAATTAACCATAGTTTGTCAAAACTCAAGTCGTCTCACGCAGCCTTGGTTAAGGAAATCCCATTCATTTAATGAATAGATAGATGGAAATAAATATTAATTACTATTTTTGAATTATTATTCTTAAATTCAATTGAAATTGCTTGCTATCTTTTGAATAGACTATTACGTTTCTTTTTGATGAGAAACCTGAAGAAAATACTCAAAGATCTGAACTGTCACAGAACAATCAATCAAGAAGCTACAAAAATAATGAAAAAAGGTTATTAATATCGTAAGTAAAATCTAAACCGTTTGAATCAGCTAATGATATTGAAAGAATTAATAAAATTGAGGTAATTTAAATAGAAGAAGTATTAAGTAAAGAAGTATTCTTATGGAGTTAATAAGAGAAAGAAAAAACTTGGAAAAAAAATCAAGTTGCACCTAAAAAATTTTCGAATTCGGCTTCAAGTGCTTTTATAGAGCGGTTTTTCAGTATTTGTGGAATATGAGAGATTAAAGATCAATGAATTTAAATTCTGAAATATTGATTTATAAATGCATGCTTAGATCTAATGCAGATCTGATTTAATAGAATTTGAAAAATATTTTTTATTACCTTAAATTTTTTTCAAAGATAAGACAATAAAAAATTATCTAATAATTTTTTTGTGGCCAACCTTTAAAAGTTTTTTCAGTTATTGACATAGGAAATAAAAGAAAAAAGATTTATAAAAATAATTTTGTTTTATTTGTGTAAAACGTCAAACGAGAACGAGTACTAGTAATACTGATCTTCGAGAATGAAAACAATACTTGTACTCGTGTCATAACTCGTTTTTGTTTCGGGTGTATGTTTTGAATAAAATTCCTCTCTGAGCATCTGAAACATTAGATAATCAAACAATCGAAATAATTAGTTAAAATTGATTTACAAAATATTGTATATACCTCAAATGAATTTAAAAGTAAGGATGGTGGTCATTGTCAATAGAACTTTAAAAATAGGTGGAAATTTCATTTTATTTTTTTTTAAAGTAAGAAAAATTGCTACTGAAAAAAAGTTTATTTTAGTTTTAAAAAAAGTATAATTTCTCTATTTTGGACTTTTTTGTTTCTACAAAAAAAATAGTTTTCAATTATTAATTAATGCGTACCAAATGGCATTGTGAATTTTGAAGCAAAAAACAAAAACAATAATCTTAAAATGAAATAACTTTTTTACTAAAAGTCTAAAAATAGTTCTGCAAAATGTATCAGCTGGTACAAACTTTGTACCACCCAAATTTAGTCTCTGCAAAAACTCTGCAAGTTTGCAAAGCACTAAAAGTATTAGAAAATCATTAAAATTAAATTGCAGAGTTATTGCAGAGACTAAATTTGGGTGGTACAAAGTTTGTACCAGCTGATACATTTTGCAGAACTATTTTTAGACTTTTAGTAAAAAAGTTATTTCATTTTAAGATTATTGTTTTAGTTTTTTGCTTCAAAATTCACAATGCCGTACCAAATGAAGCAATTTTATAAAAAAAAATTCATTTTTTTTACCTTTGTTAAAAACTGGCCCCTTCTGAGCGCCAATTTTAAACCACTCACCACCTTCTACCCCCCAAAACTAACCACTATTTTTCCTATAGAAAATTTCATTTTACGCTTAATAATAGGCCAAAAACAAAAAAAAAATAATTAAATAACAGAACAGATTTTTTTCTCAGAATTTTAAAAAAGATTTACCTTGAGTATCTTTCCAATTAAATCGACTAGCAGAGTGGCCATTGTTTGCTGCTCGCCATTGCTCCTGTCCTCCAAATTCAACTGAACTATTTGGTTCAACTGCGAGCTGTTCGAATAAGCAATCAATTTTTTAAGCAAATTGAGACACGATTTGTTAATGGACGTGACCATGCACGACAGACTCACTCGGCACAAAATTGGCATCAGCCGTTTGGTGTACATGAACTTTACCTCGATTAGATGGTCGCTTTGGACGGCGGCGGTGGCAGCGGTGTGTTCGCGTGGATCGTCGAGTGAGTCGGGCGTGTGCTGCAGGAGTTGTACGACTTCGCGGTGCGACTCTTCGCCGCGCTCGCGCGCCTTGTCCAGCGGCGTCTTACCCTCCTCGTCCCTGAGGTCGGGATTGGCGCCGTACTTGAGCAAAATGCGCACGATTTGAACACGGCCGAAGCAAGCGGCGTAGTGGAGCGACGACGAGCGCATTCCCTTGTTGACGTCGGCGCCCTTCGACGCCAAGCACTCGACCATTTCGGCAGTGCCGAATGCCGACGCCCAATTGAGCAGTGTTTGGCCCACGTCGTCCATAAAGTTGAGATCGAGCTGAGCGCCGCCGCTGTCCAAACCCTCCACAAACGAGTCCGTGTCCTTCATGCGGATCCATTCGATTAGCTGCCGGTGCAGTTTGTCGGCCTGGGCGTCGTATTTTTTGGCCGATTTGAGCGAGGCGCTTTTGACGGCGGCGGATGGCGGCGGTGATTGCTTGGGCAGCGCTTGTCGTCCCTCGAATATGAGCACGAGCAGCAGGTCCAAGAATCGCATGGTGTCGAGGACACAGCGCTCGTCGCCGTACAGCGCCTTTTCTACCGAGTCCAGCACGCTCGAGTCGAGTATTTGTTTGGTGATGGAGTCGGACGTGCGACACAGGCTGGACAATAGGCCGGTGAGAGTGGATATGGAGAGGGCGGCGGGCTCCTGCACCGTTTGAGCGCTCGCCTGCAGCCATTTGTTTGTGTTGTTGGCGAGGACCGAGTGGCCGAGCTTGCCGATGAGCTGGCAGATGAGGCCGTAGTTGGCTAGCGGCTCGGGGTCGATGCCCTTGCGCGTGAACCGGTCGGACAGCGAGGCGAAGCATCGGAGGGCCCCGTCTGCCACACAGTTGTCCTCGTGCTTGAGCAGCTTGCTGAGCGTTTGCACGACAAAGTCCAGCGAAGGGTCGTGCGGCTCCATTTTGGCGCACAAACGCGTCACCACGCTCATGGCCGAGTGCAGCGAGTCTTTGTAGATGACTTTGCCGTGCTCGACTATGAACGGCAGAATGCAGTTGAGGCCGCCTGCTTCGAACACTGCCGACGACTCGCGCGCACATATCAACTCAAGGGTTTTGATGCACTGCTCGGCCAGGTCCTTGCTGGTCTTGTTGTCCACTTCGATGACGAGCAGGCGGTTGCAGATGGCGCGCAACGTTCCCTCCACGGAAACGATGCGACGCGTGCACTCTTGACTCACGTCCAAGTAGTAGGTGAGAGCGCGCGCCGTCGCCTCCAGCACCTGGTCGGTGGCCAGCTCGTCCAGGAAGATTTTGCACAGCGCCGGCAGGAATGACCGCGGCGGGTAGCTTAAAAAAAAAATTCAGTTTAGAACACCATGGACACATCAACAGCAAAAAAAAGAAATAGTTGCACACTGACCTCTCGAAGCATCTGTCTATGTTGTCCGACAGCAGCAGTATGGTGCACAGTTGCTCCAAAGCCAATAGAGTAACATCTGAATTACCAGTTTGTAGCCATTCGAGTAGCGTATCTGGATCAATATCAGACATTTCTTGTGTTCTAAAGGAGAAAAAAAAATCTGCTTTTTAAAAGTTGGAAACCATGGTTTGGTTTATGCAAGAGTTGAATTGCGAATGAGGAGAAAAATGAGAAAAGTCTATGCAGCATAATTAAGAGAGAGAGAGCGAGAGAGTGGTGCTATGAGCCAAATTATAGATGGCGAATATTTGGTTGCACAAAGGGCTTAGAAAAATCCATGTATGTCTAATATGCGCTAAGGAGTAAAAGTATAAAAGTATTAGTTTTTTTAAGAAATGGGATTAAATTAGACGATTGTTTTTTATACTAGTCACTATAGGCATTTAGCTATGTTAAACTTTTTTTTTCTATTTGTTGGGCAAAAATCATAATTTCGAATTGTGTTTGCAATTTGAGTGTGAGTTTGATTGTATTTTTAGAAATAGTTTGCTAATTGCAAATTATTCATGAGCCGATTTTGTGAATTCGTGCAAAATATTTCCTTCATTCGGGTATATTAAGAAAAAAAAATTTTGTTATCAAAACAAAATTTACGATTGCTGTAATTATGATTGCGAGGATCGAGCGATCACGTGACGAGCTAGTAAGCAGATGCAAACACGTAGAGAATCAATTAATTGAACTGTTTTAAGAAAATTCATCATGTAACTTTTGACAGACTTGACACAAACAATTTTTTTTCCATTTATTTTTTTATTTTTTCGATAAAAAATTTTAAATAAATTAAACAAAAATAACCTAACATTTTCTTTGCTATTTTAAACTTGATTTCAAAAGTATCCCTCAAACGGCCAAGAAATATAGTACACTAAACTAATTTATAAAAATACTTTATGATTTATGAAACTATGTGGGTAGTTTATTCTATTAGAATTACTCAATTAAAAGATAATTTTTTATTTGTTAAAATTCAATTTTTTTATTAAAACTCTAAAAACAAAATTTTTGTTTTGAAATTAGAATTTAAAAAGAACCTTACCGGTTTTCCATTGAATTTGTGCTCCCTTTTTTAAGCTCCAAAATCGATAAAAAATGCGACAAAATACAATTTTTGAAATACATTGAATTAAATTCTTAATTTTATTTAAGCTAAATGCCATGATTGAAACTTTATTGATCTTTTAATTTTAATATTGGTTATCTTAACGTCTAATTAATCAAAAAAAATGTGTCAAGTGATTTATAATGATGCCAAAGAGTTTGATCCCATGCATAAAGCACTCGCACTTGACTAAATTAAGAAAAGCTTACCAGAGAAATAAAGTTGAAGAAAAAATTTGAAAAATTATGGAAGCAAATAACAAGCAACTTGTTATCTGTTACCTAATTACAAAGTAGCTGGTATTAACAGGTTGATTAAGCTGGAAGTGAAAATGCAATCTTTTTTTTAATAGATTATTTAATAATTTTTTTAAAAGGCTTTGAGTAATTAAACTCCTTTTGCCATTGATAGATAAATTTTTAATAGTGTTAGAGTTTAAATAATTTCTAAAATAACAAATGACAAATACATTTTAGAAAAGATAAAAGCTTTGAACTGTTCACTGCTGCAAATTCTTTGAGACAAGTGACAAGGGAGTTTTAAAGTCAGGTATTCTTGAGCTTTCAACAAAGACATCAACGTATGCTTGCTATCAAAAAAATTTTGTGACTGAAACAATTTTTTAATTATCTAATAAACAGTTTTTCTAGCCTTAACTTTACTGTATCTAATTAGATAGATAGATAGATAATTTTACAGAGATGATCTCTCAAGGTTGTTCCGAAGCGAGGCCTCATACAACCTACATTTTTTATTTGGGTCAAAGAGGAGAGACGAAAGGGAGAATATATGGAAAAAAAAAATTAAAATTAAATTAATCTAAATTAAATAGGTGTTACATAAGCACTGAAAAAAAAAAAAATTTTTTTATTTTTTCTGAGTTTTGTCTTTTATTGCTTTTTTTTTTTATTTATTTTATATTTTGTAGTGTGGATTAACTTGGTTATGATATTAAAGGGTAAGACTAGATAAATTATGGTATTTACAGTTTGTACAATTTGTCTAGGGCTTCTGAAGAGTGGCTATTGGAGTTGGCTTGGGAACTCCTTTACAGAACAAGCCTACGCTTATTTGAGGAGCAATGTTGTAAAATGTGACAAGATCCTTTATTAGGGGGTTTGCTCTAAGAGCTCTAGTAAGATAGTTGCTCGCAAGTTTTTTGCATCTTTCTTGAATAGTTTCTAGGTTAAACTGGTTCAGCATTTTACTATTTTTACTATAGGAGAGAAGAAGATGACTTTGAAATTTTTCTAAGGGCTTTGGTTTGGATAGACCCTATTGTTTTTTTATTGAATTCGCAGGTGATTAGGGAGATAAATGGGCTATATTCCAGAATGGACCTGATAAGTGTTTTGTAGGTAATGAGCAGAAGTTTAGTGTTTAAACCCCATTTCCTACCTTTGATCTAATTTAATTGCTTCAAGAAATTAGTAGAAAATTTCCGACGGGGTTTCAAAGGGAAGATGGTAAATAGACTTGATTGAGATATTTAAAAGTACATGTAACCTTTGGATATTTGTTTTTGAGACTAGGTTTATAAAAAAAAAACTATAATCTATAATTAAACCTATGAGAGCATTATAAACCCCTACTAAAGTTTTACCATTGAGTTTCCATGATTTATGGGACAGAATTTTGATAATATTTAGTCTATCTTAACACCTACACCGGATAAACTCGACTTGAAAGTTAAAACATAAGCTTTCTTCAAATTTTATACCTTAAAAAATTGGAGAATCACAGTATGGAATTTTCTTGCCAAGAAGATTTAGAACTAGATCCTGATTTTTGAAGAATTTCCAGAAAAAAATAAGTAACTTAACTTATCCGGAGCCAATCATTTAAAAATGTAATAATGAAGATATTTTCGAAGAAATTAATCAAACACATCTTAAAATTGTTCATAAAGGTGTAAAAAAATTGTAAAAGAATAAAACTTTTTTTTCAAATATAACTAATAAACAAATAGGTGCATTATTTCTCCTGTTGTAATGAAATTTTGAAACTTTTTGAATTAATTTTTTTGATAAAATGAAATATACAATTTAAGCTTAAAATAGGCTAAAACTCTATTTGTTTTCATTTAATTTTAAAAAGAAGTTTTTCAGACTTCTCGTTTTTAGTATTTAGTTAATATTTTCAAATTCTTTGATAAGATATGATATGAAAGTCTCGATCAGAATTTTTTGCTAATAAATATTATATTTAGAAATAGACACATTTTATATTTATAGACACTTCACAAATTGATAAAAAATTGAATAATTTTTTTCTATAAGTTCGAAATAAGTCCTATTGATGCATCATTAATTGTTATATCAATTGTTGAAGTCTGCAAATGATACGCAATTTGCACTACAATAGAATATATTGAAATTTAATTTATGTCAGATTTTCAGAGTTTTATATACCTTGAAAGTTGATGTAACAGTGTTGTATTGTGCTGCTATGATACAATAAATTTCTATTTTTTCTGCGTAAAGTAAGGGTAAATTTATGGCATTTTAGTATATTTCAAGTAATAATATAAAAAAATATAAATATTCTAATATTATAAAAAATGGGATTTTTTTTTGATTTTACAGTCTACTCTCTTTAATCTGGAATTTATGGAACCAAAACAAACCGTTAGGGACCAAAAATTAATTAAAGTCTTAAAATTTAAGGTCTATAGGAATGGCAATTCAAAAACAAAATAGAGTATTAAAATAAAGATATAGTACACTCGATATGATTCGGATTTCAGAACTTTTTTAATGGTTCCTACTTCCAATAAAATACCTTCAATCGAAAAATCAATATTTTTAGCCGAAACTTATTCTGGTTCAATTTTCTCTTTTATTCTATTCAGATAATTGTATCCAAAAATATTTTTTGTGAGTTTATTTAAAAATAAATTTGTTCTGAAACTCTTTTTTTTTATTAAATTAAGTTAATTTAATTAATAAAATTTTATTTATTCTAAAAATTTTTAATTTTTTTAAATAATGATCAAGTTCTAAAACTTAATCTAAAAACTAGTCTTATGGGACATTTAAAATACTACCAAATAGTAAAAGTTAATAAATTCACTCATACCCTATTTAAAATTTAAAATAATTTTAATTAATGCTATTTAAACTTAAAAAAAGATTTTTCAAAATTGGCGCTTGTTTAAAAAATGTGAAATTTAACAGTACATCTTCATGCATTTTGGTATAAACGTGTGCTCACTTAAAAAACACAATGAACAATTTCAAATAAACACTTAAAATTTCAAAAAATTTAAATTAAAAAAAATTGTACAAGAAAAATTTTAGATACTTAATTTGACACTTTACTAACACTTCAAAATTTAGATCTTTTATTATTGAGATGAAAAATGTTGAGATAGAATGCTATAAATTAAATGGAAAGTTAACAAAAAAAAGCTGATAAGATGCAATTATCATTTAATATTCAAATACAACGCCACTTTACAATGTTTTCAAATTTGAATTTTTTTCACAGATTTACTTGAAACACCATATTTTAAAGCTTATTCAAAATAACCCAGAAATTTATATGGAAATAAGAAAAACAGCTAAAATAATTATTAATCTGGATTGGTCTTTTAGCAAGTAGTTCAGACTGCTAAAAATCAAAATTGGCATTGATTGTCTTGAGTTTGACATAAAAACAATTACTGACCCCATAAATGACATTTATACGAGTCAGAACCAAAATTAAGTGATTCAGTTAAGTTTTTTATGTTTTCTTTTCCATTTTATTGTTTTAACTTAGCAACAACTTAAATTTTTTCTTCTATTCCCTCTATTAATAATAATTTCAATTAAACGCCAAAACGCCATAAAGGCGATTAAAAAATAAATAAAAATAAAATATGTTATTAAATACAAAAAAAATTTAAAGAGGAAAAAATTAAATAAAAAAAATTTTATTTTTATTTTTTAAAATAATTCTTGTTTCTGGTGTCAATTTAAATTCTTTAGTTAATTAAAAAAACAGAGATGATAGCATAATAAAAACGTTAGGTATTTAGAATAAGAATTCAAACCATTTTTAAACAAATTTTAATAAATTGGTAAAAGAAAACTTTTTTACTTTAAAACACTTAACTAATTTTATTTTGCTTAGATGTTTTTTTTTAAATATTATTTATTTAATTATTTGTTTACACACTTATAAAAATATGTCAAATTTTCTTCTTCAAAGAGAAAAAAATGTTAACCATTTTACTTTTATTTAGGAATAGAAAATAACAAACAGATTCACAAGGAAATTAAACTCAATACATGATTAATGAAATGCATAAGGCTTTAAGAGAACGATTTTCTAATTTATCTAGGATTTGTAGAAAAACGATATGTTATCATCATTTAAAAAAAATTTTTGGTTAGATTCTATTTTAAAAATTATTTGATATTTAAGAAATATATTTGTGAACAAAAGATTAAAATGAAAATAAAAATTCATTCATTAGTTATTTTTAACACTTAAAGAGTAGACACAATTTAGGAAATTTTTTAAATACAAATTCGTCAAAATTGCGAAAAAACAACTCCGGGTGTAAACGACTAGCAAATTTATTAATAAATTAATATATAAGAAAATAAATCGTCAGCAATAATAGATCATTTTTAATTGCATTTTAAAATAGTTTAAAATTAAAATTAAAAAATAGTCATAATAGCCTTTCTCATCTTTCTTGTATCAGGTATTGACAATGGAATTATAATTTTGTTTTAAATAGATAATCTTTTTTAAATTTAATAACTAAAAAAAATAACATTTTTTTAATAAAAGGTTTTACAAGTTTGATTTAATAATTCTTAAAAAAATAAAATGATGCCTTTAAACTAAATTTCAAATGGGGTCTCAAATCTTAGAAAAAAAAATAATTTATTATTATTTTTATTTATCTCAAAAGCCTTAAAATCAATGATTAGTTAGAAAAAAAAATATTACTAAAATATAGTCTAATATTTTATAAGATTTAAATTAATAATTTAATAGGATTAAGCTTGAGCAGAATGTTAATTTTTTATTATTTCAAGAACTACCTTTCTTTTATTTTTTTTTTTGAAACCCAAAAAACAAATAAAAATTTTTAAAAAGAACATTTCTAAATTCTAATTTTAGGTCACCACAATCAAATAGCTTGCAAAAAGGAGAAAAAAATTAAGCAGTTAGTTTTTAATATTGAACATATTTAGTTTTATTATCTCGTGAAGTTTTGAGCTTAATATCAACTTCTTTTATTTAATTTAATTAACTAAAAAAGCTTGATCGCAAATTATTTTTAATAAAAAAATCTTAATTATTAATCTTATATATCCTTGAAAAATTTACAAGAAATTACTAATCATTCATTTATAATTAAAGAAAAAATTTCAGGATAAATATTTCATGTTTTAACAACTTAATGTTAATAATTTATGTATCATTGCTTTTAGAAAAATTTAGTTTAGTTTTTATTTTTGCTATTTTACCAACAAAATTATAATGATAATTTAAACTTAACACATTTAGTTTCAAGGAACATTTCTATCTGTAATATTACTCTTAAGAAAAAGGATTCATCTGATTTCTGAATCAAAAGTTTAATTAAAACAATATAAACATTTAAATTTCATTTAAAAAAAATAAAAACTTTTTTCTCTAATTTTAATAATTTTATTTTATTTTATACATTATATCGAAATTACTTATTTACTTACTAGTAAAAAAAACACATGTTTCAAAATTGCATCAAAAAAACATTTTATTATTAATTATTTTTTTTCTTTAAAATCTTGTTTTTTAATGAATAAAATTCTAATTAAATTAAAATTATCTTAAATATAAAATGAAAAAAGTTTGTAAAAAGAGTCTTGGTTTTGTTAATTATTTTTAGTTAAGATAAATCTGATTTTTTCTTTCGGGCAAAAAGCGTATGAATACGATAATCTGATTACTACTTGTTAATTAAGACTATGTTAATCAACTTGTCGATTGCTTGGACAAATTTGAACCATGTATTAATTTTACTTATAAGAATGGTGATTATAAAGTCACGCTAGATTCAAGTTTAAATTTAAATAAACAATTTAAAAAAAAGGCACGCTAGATCATACTCTAGTAAAAAACAAGATTTAGACCACTTATCAAGATTTGATGTATTTTTTGATGCGAGCAACTTGAGTGACCATTATCCAAATTTTTATGAAATAAATTCCAGAAAGAGAAAGCAATTGTATTCTGATGAGAAAAAAGTGAAATTTCTTTCTTTTAATTGGAAAAATGATGAATTTGTTGATAAATATAAACTTTATTTATCTACCAATTTATTAGAGTTATTAATAGTCACCGAAACAGACAAGAGCTCAAAGAGTGAAGTCTAAATTTAATTGATTTATATATGAAAAACTTCCTCGGATTTTTCTGAAATCTGCTGTAAAAATTTTAAACAAAAGGCTCAATGCATAAAAATTCTGAAATTGATGGATTAACTAATGCCATAAATGACCTGTATGGTAAATATGAAAAGTCGCAATTTAACGATAAGTGTATAAGGTCCCTTATCAATCTTAATAAGAACTTAAGAACACTAATTCACCTAGAGGCCTACAAACATGATCATGATAAAACATCAATCATGGCAAGTTAGCTTTAAAATATTTTGGAGGAAAATAAGCAAACTTAGGAACACACGAAACTGCAAACAAATATTCAAGCAAACTAGTAATTAGTGAATTCTCAGAATTCTATAATGAGTTGTTCTCGCACAAAGGGAAAGCTCATCATGGATCTAATCAGGAAATTAAAAAAATAGTATAGAATTGATTCCTGGGATCAAAAGAGGAAACTTTTGAACCTCTTTTTGGTGAAGAAGATATTAAGAAAATTTTTTTGCCCAAACTGGAACAAATCGACTGGATATGACTAGATTTGCATTGAATTCTATTTAAATGGCTAATGGAAAAATCTTATTTCCATCATAACGTGGTTTTTTGGTACTTCACTCAGCTTTGGTTAATTACCAGAGTTATTTAATATTTCAATGTTTACACCAATTCCAAAAAAATGAGTTAACAAATAGCCCAAGTGAATTTTGTCCAATCTCAGTTTCCAACTCATTAGCTACTATTTTTGGATCAATTTGGTTACAAACATTTCATGCAGGCATGCGTATTTCTTAAAAGCCCGTATAGCCGAATGGTTTGCGTGTTGGTCATGCAAGTAGAGGATCGAGGGTTCATAGCCCGCTGAGGGTGAAAAAATCTTCAAAATATCTTCGCAATACGGGGCGAATGTCTAAACCTCTTTCATCAAAAAAATAGGGGGACCAGTTTTGACTGGGTACTGATTGCGGTGTAGATGATCCGTTGCTCAAAAAGGCGTCGCTTGAAAAGGGATTAGCGCCTCCCATTATCCACTAGGATAGAATAGGGACAATTACATGCGTATTTCTCAGTAAATTAAACTATTAACTTTTAAAGGTAAAAGAATTCAAATTGTCAATTCTAACTTGATGTTGTCTTCTTAGATGCAAGTAAAGCTTTTGATAAACTATGGAGAGATAGGCTCTTCTATAAGTTTTTTAACCGCATTTATTTATCGAGGACAATCGTGATCTAGTTGCTTCAATTAAATTTGTTGTTACCCAAATCAAATTAAACATGGAATTAAACTTAGTCTACTTTAATTATCATGATTTATTAAATAATCTTCTTGATATAGATTTTTATGTATAATTGTGTCTATTATTTTTCTTTTCTTTTTTTAATTTAAAAAAAAAAAAACTTGGAAGATGAACAATATTCAAAAATTTTCTTAATTCTTATTTTTCTTTACTCTTTTTAAATATTTTTATTATTCTCATACTATAACCCAACACAAGGAACATGTGCAGAAAGTTTCTGCTCATGAATCATCAAAAAGTTGGTATTTTCTTGATTTTCTATTTTAAAAAAATAATTTTTTGCAGAGTAAAAAGATAATAAAAAATTTAATTGACTCTTGAAAATCCATAATTAATCAAAAGCACGCATAATCGAATTAAATTCCTTTAATCAAGAAGTCAAATTTAATCGCATACTAGTCTCGCTTTGACATTCCTGATTAATTCTTTTTTCATAATTTAAAATAGACGAAAATCTCCAAAAAGCATAAATTATTTAATAATTAAATTTTAAATTTATTCAACTTCTTAGATTCTTGACACCGACGACTAGACTAAGCTGAACATCTTTTTTCATATAATTTCTTTTTGAATTATTAACTTCATCGTTATTTCAATAGTAATTAAAAATACAAAAAAATTGTTATTGTTTTTATGAAAAAAATTTTTTTACGAGCAATATTTTTTCATTAAATAAAATATGTTCAAAAAAATTGTGACATTTAATTAAGGTTTAGTTTTTAAATTAAGAAAAAAGATTTTTTAGTTTCAACACAACTAAAGACCTCATAAAAAAATCCACTTTGCTTATTGTTTGTAAACAATCATTTCCCCAAGTTAAATGAAACGAAAGGTATGTCAAAAAAATATTCTCTCAACAATTTTAAAAACTTTGTTTTTCAAGGTCAATTGAACAAAAAGGACAACAAAATATTTTCAATTTCATTTTTGCATCTAAGCAATGGTGCCTTTTTGTAAGAATGAGGAAAAATTAATTTCGTTCCTTGTTCTATGATAGAAACCATATCCAAAAAATTGAATTCTCTAATTATCGATCTAAATCTCTCTTTTCTCTCTCTTAAAAAAATTTAGTCGCTTAATGAAAATTAGAGACAAAAAAAATTATAAATTCAAACGAAATTTTATTAACGAAAAACAAATTTAGCTAATTTTCTAATAAACTTTCGGAAAAAACATGATGTTTTTAGATTATTAATATTGTTTTTATATCATTTTTTGGTACCTCATGTAATTTTTAGATAAAATTTTTTATTTATTTTAAAAGAAATTAAAATCCGTCATTAATTACAGATAAAGCCATCTTTTCCAAAATAAAATAAAATTTTTTATTTTAAAAATTAATTCATAATTTTTTTATTTACCAGATTAATAATTAAGATAATATTTTGAGAAGCAAAATTTGCTTTATTTTATTTTATTTATCTCCTATGAATGACGAATTTTAATTTCATTTTAAATAAATAAAAAATTTTATCAAAAAATTTTAAATCTAAGAAGTTGCCGTTTTCCCTCCCTCTATTTTTGAGCTTCACGAACCGATTCGGTACATTTACTCAAGCTGAGAATTAACCTAAAAATATCTATTTTTAATTAATGTATTTAATGAGTTATGACTATGAATACCTGAGATATTTTGACTTGAAGACAAGCGACTTTTGTTTTTTTTCAAATCTTTAAGCAAATCAAAAAAAAATTTTTTGACCCCCCCTAAAAAACTGGCTTGTCTAGGTTTTCAACTATGCAGATAAATATTTTAAAGTCGGTTTATGCAAATTCAGATAGTGAGGTAGTTTTGCTACGCGCGAACCTTAATAGATTAAAAATATTTTTATTTAAAAAATCAAAATTGTTAATTAAAAGTGATAAAAAGAAAGAGCTTTTAATTTATTTAGATATTAAAAAAACACACTTTTCAAATTTCAATAGCAAAAATCACTCGAATTTAAAATAGGAGTATTTTTTTGAATCTCTTGGTGACTTCAAAAAAATTATAATCAAAAAACGCTTTATTAACATAATATTTACGAAAAATAAAATTTAATAAAATGTTTTATAAAAAAAGAATTAAAAATATTTCATAGAAAAATTAATTAGACAAAAAAAATTATATATGATTATAAAAATTACTTAACTTCTTTTTAGCTCCAATTTTTGGATATTTGTTTTGGATATTATTTATTAAAAGTATGACATTAATTCATTCAATTTTTAAAACTAGATCTAACTTTACAAAGTCAGAAATATTTTTAACGATTCTTTAAAGAAACAATAAATTAATTATCAGCAAAATATTATTTAAATTGGGTTTTTCTTGGAATAAAATAAAGAAATTAAAAAATTAAGATTAGAATAAAAAAAATTGTTAATATTATTAATTGGCATTAAAAAGTCTTGATTTCTTATGATTGTTTACCTTTTAAAAATTTTTTTTTTAAATTTTGCAAAAATTAAATCTCTTATATGTACAAATCAAAATTAATTATTTTAATTGAAACTAAATTAACAAAAAAATCTATATTTCGTTTTTATTTCTAATTTGTATCATTATTTTTGTCTTACATTTTAATTGAACTTTTTTTTTTTTTCTATGTTTTCTCTATTTTTAAATGGGCCATAATTTTTCTCATCGCTAATTTTAATAAAAAAACCCTAAATTAAAGTAAAGACTAATTTATTTAATATACCCTTACCTTCTGCTTACTAGAACCAGGGCTTCGGCCCAGACTTCTTTGACTTAAGCTCCAACTGGCTGCACCCGCTTCTAATTTAGATGAGTTTTTATTAAAATTAGCTGAATTAAATTAGCTATTGAATTATGTAAAATATTTCAATATTTGTTCTAATTTAAGTTGTTATTACAGAACCATAATTTAATTAATTAAGAAAAATACCTTTTGAATTATTTACTTATTAGGTTAATTTCTAGTGGTACTTTTGATTCTTGGAATGATCAAAATACTGAAAAATTCTTCTTGGATACAATAAGAAACATCTAATCTAATGTTCAGCTATTAAAACAATAAAAAATTGCAAAAAAATTAATTATTATTAACGGTATTTAATATTAATTAAATTACATTTAAGAACGCTTTGTTGACCTCTTCAAACTTTTAAAGATATTTAAAAAACTTTGTTTATTTAAATATTTTCAACACGTTTTATTTGTTTTTCAAGAATTGTTTTTTTTTTTGAAAAATCGATTATTTAAAAAATCGTTCATAAATTCAAACAAAAATGATTTTATCCTGTTACCTACAATTAGAAAGAAATTAATTTATTAATAAATCATTTTTTTAAATACTTTTGATTTAATAATTACCCCTGGTCAAAGTCTTAATTTATAGATTAAGACGGATGCCTCTAAGACCCAATATCTTACGTTTTGCTTTACATAATTATATATAAAGATATTTTCTGAAAGCTCCCACACTTATCTAAAAAACGGTATGTCTAGAAAAAAATTGTTTGAAATTAATTCATCCAAATAACGCATTCTTTCTTAAGAATCGATTAAACTTTCAAATTGTATTGTGCAGTCAATAACAGAATTTTAATAACTTCAAAAAGATGATAGATAGATGATAGATAGATATGATGTTCATTTCTTTAATTTAAAATTTGCTTTTAATCAATACTCTAATATTAGCTTATTCACTCACTCTAATTAGATTTATTATTTCCCGAGTTTAAATATAAGACGCAAGCACCTGCATAGATCTGCCATAATAAAAATAAAATATAATAAGCAATTGATAAGGAAATTTATTAAAATATAAAAATAAATTTAAATATCTTTTAATTTTTAAATATTGATGATATTTAAAAAAAATCAAAATTTACTTTTGAAAAATTTTTAATGTCTTAATTGAAAAAACTATGAAAATATATAACAGAGATGATTATTAATTCCTAATTTTATAAAAATGTCTTGAACACTAATATTGAAAATTAATTTCAAGATGAATTACCGTAATACCTTGCTGATATTCGAGTGCATCTAAAGATGATTTTTTAGTAATATATATACATGTATGCCAAGTTGATTTTCTGAATTTCTGCCAACTAGGGTTTCAATGCAGCATTTAAATTTAAAAACTTAAGTATTAGTGCTACATTTACAGTTAAAATTAAAAATATTATTTTAAACAAAAAAAACATTAATTAGTCGAAATAAAATTTATTCATGTTTTAAGATTTAATTTATTATTGTTAAATTAGAGTAAAAGTGCAGCATTTATTTAAAAGAAATCGGAAATAACAACCAGAATCGGAACCAGAACAGGTGTATATGGTAGCTGTTATTAATTATTCACCACCACTACAGTTCCACCTCCTCAAACCCAGGGCGAAAACACTCAAATTTCTGAGACCCATGTTGAAAGCTCTCAAATTCTTCAAGGGCCGGTACTGAGACAAAAAAACGAGTAAGGCAACCAAGTAGCAATAATAAAAGGCCATCCAAAAAAGATTCTGAAGCAGTTTTAGCATCATCAAAAAACTGATAACTTAAAACTTGTAACTAGTACTTGAATTGCAACCTGTAATAATTCTCTTTCCAATAAATCACAATTTTACTTTATTTAAAAAAAAAATAACTTAAAGATAATAAACGCCACATTAAAGCTTAAAACATGAATAAATTTTATTTCGACTAATTAATGTTTTTTTTTTTAATAATATATAAATATTTTTAATATCAACTTTAAATTTAGCACTAAAACTCATATTTTTAAGTGTAAATGCTACATCGAAACCCTAATCGACATAAATCCAGAGAATCGGAAATAAATGCTTTGCGCAATATCCAAAAAGTTGCATTTAGATGCAGCGGATATCAGCAAGGTATAATTGTACTAATAATCTAAGTCACTCATCGAGTGAGACCAATTTATAAAAACTTTTACATAGCATAACATGGCAGAAGTGTATGTAGATTAAACAAATTGAATGCTTAGTATTTTTTTTAATTATTCAACATTACTGCTTTGAATGCTTCAAAAACTTATTTAAAATTTAAAATTCTCCTACAAAAGACCAAAGTTCGAAAAACTAAAGTAGAAATTATTTTTATTAATACAAAAAATAAAAATAAAAATATTCCTTCAGCCATTTAATCTAAAAATTAGAATAAAAAAATATTTTTTCAAATCTAAAAATTGATTAATTACTCATTTTATAAAATCCAAAATAATAAATACGTTTACAAAAGTTGATCGATTACCATTAGTATTTCAAAATTAGTATCAATTATCTGCTTCTAAATATAGGTTATTTTTAAGCTTTTTTTTATTTATCTATCAGTTTTAGATCGTATCTAAAACATTAAATTTAAAAAACTCTTTGTAATTGAAATTTTGATAACCTAAATCGACTATTTTAAATTTGAAAGACGACTCATTAAGTTGTGTCTGAACAATTTTTTTAATTAATCGTTGTCTCACGGAAGAAAAGTTAGCTTATTATTTATTACGCCAAACTCGGCAAAAAACAAAAAATTATAGAATATAAAAGAAATGTTAGGAAATATTGTTTTTCTCGAATTCGAGAAATATCAAAAAATAATATCATTATAAAATCATAATAATATCATATTTCATTTAATTGAAAAAAGTGCTAGAAAAAAATTTATAAAATAGTGTTAAGGAAATTAAAATAGATTAAATTCCAATTCCAGTTTTTAGAGTCGAAAATTAATAGAATTCAAAAATAATTTTGTTTGATGAGATAAAAATTTAATTTAATTTCTTAGAAATTTGACTGAAAATCCTTCAAATTTAAACAAAAATTTTTAATAAAAATTTCACAAATAGTTATCAAGCTTTATAAGTGTTGTGTGAAGCTCCATTACTTGATGCTTTTTCAAAATCAGTGTTAAAATTACAATTATAAATATAATAATTGAATTTTGTATTAAAATGTTAAATTTCTTAACTATTATTCTTAACAAAAATTTTATTGCTCGGCACTCAACTAGATTATTAGAATAAAAATACTACACATTCCAATATTCCAATAAATTGTCTTTAGACAATTAAAATTATTTTGAACTGCAAATAAAATATTCTTTTAACTAAGAAAAAAATTCAAATTTTTTTCTGTAAGTTCAAGTTAATTTTCAAAATAAATTTTTATGAAAGCACTCTTGATGCTTTTAGAGCATTGAATAATTGGCTTCTATTAAAATAATTGCCTCTAAAAGTGTTCTTTCTCAAATATCTTAAAATAATGGCATCGAAAACCGTGAAAATTTTACGGAAGATTAAAGTTATTTTTTTTAAAAACAAACTTAATAAATAGTTTTTACTTATTTGACTCTTCATAGAGACCGGACAATTTATTTGAATTTGAAGATTTGGTTTTCAAACAGACTAAAATCATGTTTTAGAAAAAAGCTTAGGAAAAGCTTTCGAAAAACACTCAAATTACCACCGTATCGATTGAAAGATATTTCGAAAAAAGAATCAAATTTATCTGCTATTTTTTGTTTTTGAAATTATAATTAAAATAATTAAAAATTTTTTAATTCTAAAAAAAAGATAATCCTAATTCATAGAAAAAAAAATCCTTTAATTCCAAGTCGTATCATTTTTGAAAGCCCATAAGAAATGTAAAAATAATCAAATTTATTGCACAAATTTTTTGGTTACTGATTTCAATTTGTATTCACAAAAATCAAAAATGATTTTAAAAGAAATTAATAATTTGAATTTTTGAACGCTATTTTTGAGAATTAAATCATTATTTTTTTAAAGGCTGTATTATTTAAAAATTAATAAATAACGCTATTCAGCATTTGGAAGAATTTTTAAAAAATAGAAAATAATGTAAATTTTTTTTAAACATTGTTATTAATTTTAGAACCTTATTTTAATTGTAAAAAATTTAAATTATTTAAAAAAATAGTCCAAAAATGAAGGGTAAGTATCTTGGCAAACTTGCTAAGAAGCAGATATTTTCACTCAATTTTATTGTGGTTTGGGTGAGATTTGAGTAACTCTTTATTTCAGCTAATTTTTATGGGTATGAGTCAGAGTGCTGACTTTTTCGGGTACTTAGGTGTAGAATTGGGTTGAATTATTCGCATTTTTAGTTATAATGGGTATAACTATTCTAAAAATCTCAAAAATCGGGTAACCTTACCTTTACATTAATCTAAATACCCAAGTAGTTTGAGATTATCGAGTTCTTATCCTTTTTGATTTTCTTATTATCTTATTTTCTTTTTAAAGACTCCAAAACTGAACATTAAAACTAATAGGTGTCCAAAGAAGTTTTTTTCTTTTTGACTGAATGTAACCACATTTTGTACAAATATTTAATAGACTTAACACCATTTTCTGTTCCATAAACCATATGAAAAGTTTTGTCTTGAATGAATTTAGCGAAATTGCTTCAACGACTTTTTTTGATAATCGATTCCTGTAATTTACAATCCTATTTGTGATAAATTTTAAACGTGAAGGACAATATTTGATAAGTTCTCCTTTAAGCATCTTAGTGTGGCCTCTGAGCTTGTAATTATTTCTTTCAGCATTTTTGGTTGTCTCTGATAATCATTTTTCGTTAATTATAACTTCCATTATTTTACAGGCAATGCTGGTCAATGAAACAGGGCGATAATTCACAGGATCAAGTTTAGACCCATTTTTGTACAAAGGAGAAACATTTGCATACTTCCAAATAGAGTGTTTAATAATTCTTAAAGTTTAATAACTTATTTTAAAGAGCAATTAAAAAAGATAAAAATGAGTTCTTTATCATTTTATTGTGTATTTTCGTTCACAAGTTGTTGGAAAAAATGTCAAAAATTTTACTTTTTTTAATTACTTAAAAAAGTTAAGTATCTATTTACTTATACTCATACCTGCCGAAAGAAATACAAATTCATTCGAAACTTCCAAATTCAATAAATTGATGACTTAGCTTTATAAAAAATATGTTTTTGATTAATTTCTTAACATGTCCTATTAAAGCTTTAAAAATTGTGTTTACTCACCTCGTAATAGATTATACCCTAAGAACGTAGTTAACTAAATTTTGTAAGTAAAACAACACTACACAAAATCGGAATTAGCAGCCAGAGTCGAGTAATCATAAAAACACTTAAATGATGATGAATATCAGATAAAAAAATATTAAAATTATTTATTATACATTTAAATTTGAGTTTTTAATTTTTAAGACAAAAAAATTTTTTTTTCTTGATCTTTGTCAAAGAAAATGATAACAATTATAAAAGTAAACTGAGAAAATTGAGGCTAAGTGACCATCATTCTTGGCGCTATACCCATTGACATGAGTTCTTGGAACAATAATTTACAAGCATACGGTATTCGTATTTGGGATATCTGTGTGGTATTTTTGCACCCTTTACATTCGTAGGCCTTTTGTTTGAGCTGGGCAATGGCAATCAGACCACAAAAGTTGCACACATGCACACGATACGGGTCGGACACTTCGAAAAGCCTTTCTTTCAAAAATTGTGCAGCTCCGTGAGAAATTTGACAATCACGTTCCATCTCGCCAAAACGCAGACCACCATCGCGCGACCGACCCTCCATAGGTTGTCTATTCAAAATTTGCACCGGACCCCTTGCCCTCGAGTGAATCTTGTCATCGACCATGTGCTTCAACCGCTGGTAATAAGTGGGACCCAAAAACACCTGCGAGTTCAACTTGCGTCCAGTGAACCCATTGTACATTACTTCATTGCCTCTCATCTGAAAATCGTAGCCAGCCAGTAGCTTGGAAATCTCCTGGACAGTGACGGCGTCATTGAACGGCGTCGCGTCTCCAATCTCGCCTTTGTTAGCGCTTACCTTTGACTGCAAGCACTCAATCAAGTGACCGACAGTCATACGCGACGGAATGGCGTGCGGGTTGATGACCAAATCGGGCGTGATGCCTTTGCACGAAAAAGGCATGTCTTCCATCTTGTACAGCATGCCACAGGTGCCTTTTTGGCCGTGCCGGGACGCAAACTTGTCTCCAATTTGGGGCGTTTTGACAGTTCTTACTTTTACCTTGACAAATTTGTATCCTTCGTTGCTCACACTCACAAGCACTTGGTCAATTATGCCCGTTTCCGACGCTCTCAGAAAAGTGCTCGCATCTTTTTTGGTAAATTTTTTGACAGCGCCCGGATTGCCGAGCTCGTCTTCGTTCTCGGGCAGGGTCAGCGTTTTGCCAATAATTACGTCGTCACCACTGACACGAGTGCCCGGCGCTATGATGCCGTCGTCCTCCAATTTTTCATAGATTGCATTTCTCATGCCCGAGCAAGTGCTGCGCTCGGGCTTTTCAAAAGTTTCCACTTGGTCATAGTTTCGCTTTGACTCGGAGTCGCGGTAAGAGCGCCAAAAGGCCGACCGAAAAAATCCACGATCAACCGAGCTCCAGTTTAGAATGATGGAGTCCTCTTGGTTGTAGCCAGTGTAGGACAAAATGGCCACAATGGCATTTATGCCCGCCGGAAGCTCGCTAAATCTCAAAAACTGCATGGAGCGCGTGGTCGCCAGCGGCTTCTGCGGATAGAACAGCACATGCGCCAGCGTGTCCATTCGAATATGATAATTGGTAATGTATACACCCATGGCTTGCTTGCCCATAGCACTCTGGTAGGTGTTACGCGGAGACTGGTTGTGATCCGGAAATGGAATAATGCTGGCGCAAACGCCCAAGATCATTGACGGATGAATTTCGCAGTGAGTGTAAGTGGAACAATATTCTGTCTGCTGTAGGTCTTCAGGTGTCATGGCAATCATGCATGTCTCTTCTTCCAATGTGTCCACATACTCTACGACGCCGTCGGCAATCAGGTCCTTCCATTTGTAGGGCTTGAGGCCGTTCTCATTTTCCTTCAGTTGGTTGATGTGCTTGTTTTTGAGCAAAAGCTTCTGCTCTTCGACAATAAGGAGCGGTCGGCAAATGCGGCCAGCGTCAGTGTAAATTCTGATCTCTCTTTCTCTTATTTCTCTGATAATGGACACCTCCGAAACAATGATGTCCATGTCGCGGCGCAGCTTTTTCAAAGTGGCCACCAAATGGTCCGGGTCTCTGTGTATGCCGACCCAGCAGCCGTTCACGAACACTTTGGACGCGTCGTGAATGGTGGACGGTGCGATCTCTTCCAAATTTTCCATGCTCCACTCTTCCAAAAACTCCAAAATGGGATTTACTTGCGAACCAACAGATATGTAGGACATGAGGGCCAAATTTTTGACCAGACCGACCGCGTGACCCTCGGGGGTCTCGGCCGGACAAATAACGCCCCATTGGGTGTTGTGGAGCTGGCGCGGCTTGGCCAATTTGCCATCGCGGCCAATCGGAGAGTTGACACGACGCAAATGAGACAAAGTAGACGCGTACGTGAGTCTATTGAGGACTTGAGAGACGCCTGCACGCGCCTGATGCGCTTTTTTCTGGTCGCCCCAATTGCCAGTCGCCAGCGAATACTTGAGACCATCGGTTATGATCAATGGCTTGATGGACACTTCTACATTGAATGTTTGACCTTTGTCCAAGTAGTACTGGGCATAGGACTTCATTTGTTTGATCAGAGTGCGGAACAGGCCCCGGAACAGCAGAGAAAGAAGTGGACCGGCTAAGTCGAGACGCTTGTTGCCGATGTGATCTCGGTCGTCCAGCTCGCGTCTTCCCAAAGCCGCCAACAGCAACCTATGAACCATGTAGCCGAGAAAATAGGCTTTTTTCGACTCACAAAAATCACTGATGCCCACATGCGGCAACATTTCTTTTTGCAAAATTTCCTTGGCGTACTTGATACGCTTTTCTTTGGTCACACCGGGACGAGCGCCTCTTGTGCCTATAAAACTCAAAGCCACATTTCTGTCCTGTATAACAAAAGCCTCGTCCAAAGACGGCTTTATTTTCTCCATCATTTCCTGATCCTCAAAGTCGTAGACCACATGCTCCAGGATGTCTCGGTCGGACTCAAAGCCTAGCGCACGGAATACCACAATGATCGGAATTTCCTCCTTGATGTAGGGAATAATGGCCACTATTAGTTGACCTACGGCGCTTTTCCTACTCGATTGACTTCCTCTGGCCATCAAGTTCACGAACAAAGCGCTCGTAGGTCGACTTGAGTTTTCTAGCAGCGATCTTATCTCACAGCGGTATGCATACTTGTGATCTTTCATTGAGAACACATAGACAG
The DNA here is from genome assembly GCA_019054805.1 of Brachionus manjavacas. NCBI lineage: Eukaryota > Metazoa > Rotifera > Eurotatoria > Ploima > Brachionidae > Brachionus > Brachionus manjavacas. The sequence continues at coordinate 4,351,555 of JAHQIY010000003.1, read as the reverse complement.
TGTTTGTGGCCATTCTTTCTTGCCCGATGAGCACCTTTTCTGATCCATTTATGATGAAATATCCGCCCGGATCTAGGGGACACTCGCCGAACTCGGCCAAGTCTCTGTCTTCCAAGTCATGCAAAAGACAATAGTAGGACTTGAGCATGATGGGAATTTTTCCAATAGGAACCTGCTTGTAGACCATGGTGTTTTCTGTCGAGCTTTTGCCACTGTAGCGCACCATTCGCTGTGTGATGTCAACACAAAGAGGCGCCGCGTATGTCAGATTGCGCAGTCGAGCTTCATTGGGACCGAACTTTTCGTTTCGGACATCATTTTTTTCCCAATGGGTCGGCTTGGACAGATAGACCTGATCGAACTTGAGGAAATACTTAGGAGCATTGTCTGACTCGTCATTGGTGTGCTGAGCTTCGGCCTGAAGCTCGACCTCGGGTGTTTCTTCGATTATGCGCTGGATCGAAATTTGAATGAAGTCGTCAAAAGAGTCAAGCTGTTGTCGCACTAGACCTTTTTCGTTGAAAAAGGACGATATAACTAGCCAGCAAGCTTCTTGCCATAGGCCTGGGTCGATTTCTCCCGAGTCCAGGCCCATTCCTCCGCCCATGTCATAGGCCATCAGATCGTCTTCAGACATCATTTTTGAATTTCTCTTTTAAAAATAAATTGAGAGAAATTTTTTTTTTTATTATTTTTATTTATTTAAGATTTATTTATTTTTTTTCTCCATTTATACATTCATCATCTGGAAATTTATGCTGAACAAAATTTGAATTTTGCATTTGCGCGTTTTTATTTTTTATTTTGCAATATTGAAATTTATTAAAAGTTATGTTTGTTGAGATTTTTAAATTTAAATTTAAATTTTAAGTTAATTCGAAGCTAGAAAAAAAATTCAAGATCTTAAATGTGATTACAATTTTAAGGTCAGAAATTTTTTTTCTTTAAAATTTTTTAATAAATATACAAAGTTGTTTTGGTCATCGGAATTGTCATCAGAAAAGAACGATTTTTAGAATTTTTTTAAAAAAAAGCAATTTGTAGTTTTTTAAGTAATAATTGGCGAATTTTCGTCAAAAAAGTAAAAATAAGAAAAAATTAAACAAAATTGAATTTACCAAGAGAATAGAATCTAATTATTATTTTTGGGAAAATTATAAAAAAAACGCCTCTAATTTGTGGAACGAAAGGTATATATGAGGAAAGAAACCTAAAAGGTCAACAAGCCGTTTCAGAAATTTTTTAGTCATTGACTTGAGGAAAATGTCCAAATATTATCACTCATCTAAAAAAAGTGAAAATTTAAAAAAAATTTAGTCAAGAATGACTAATAATTTGAAGAAATCAGTAAAAAAATGTAATAAAAATAACTAATGAGTTGTCAAACCACCTGAAAAAAATGATCTTTATTTTTTTTAATTAATTTTTTATTTTTAAAAGAGAAACTATTTCCTATTCCAAAATTAAAGACATATTGTCATAGAAAATGATTGGTAATTTATTAATAGTTATTTCGTTGAAAGATGAAAAAATTCTATTTTCTCTCAATTTGGATTTTAAGAAAGAAAAGAGAAAAAAAGTTGAGAGGAGATTTTACTCTTTAAGAACTTGGTTTTTTACCCAAGCTCGCATATCTATATTTAGTCGATTTGAGTTCAGGCACTAGCTTTGAGAATCTCCTTTGCACCTGTTCAAGTAATGAGGTGAATTATTTTTTATAAAAAAAGTTTTTTTTAAAAAAGAACAAAAAGAACAATCTTAGTTTTTTTGTTGTTGTTGTCAATAGATGTAATCTAGCAAAGTCGTTTTTGACTTGACTTGAGACGTAGAAATATTAGATGTCAACATAGTTGTTTATTGATTATCATATTTTTCTATTTAAACTTTCAATAAGTAATTTAAGTAATTAAGTAAACTGGAAGTAATTTCAATATTCTAACTTTAAAAAGAAAATTTGTTTAAACTATTAAGAATTTTTCGACTATTTAGGTAAAATTAGATAATTTTTCATTTTTGAAAAAATCAATCAGATAAATTGGAAATAAAAATTTAGAACCAAATCTAACTTTTTTTAGAATTATTAAAAATCTTTAATTTTTTAATTGAAAAAAAAAATAAAAAAAATTCACGATATTCACGAAAAATTACATTTTTTTAATTAATTAATTATTATATACCAATTTAATTTTTTACAATATTTATTTTTAGTCAGCCCACCATATCCATAAGCCTCGGTCTAATCGCACATCACCTCCTATTTTCACAAAACCATTATATTAGAGAGATTTCCAAACCACTGCTTTGAGGTTCTAAAATTTTCATTATTTCTCAACAGCTCCATTGTATCAAAGAAATTATCATCATCATTAAAATTTTAATTAAATAGAAAGAGTTGCTTAATTTTCACAAACTGTTTTAGATCGAAATTTTTGCTAATTATAAATCAAAAATTTTTACTTAAAATTAAATTTATTTAATAAAAATCTAGAAAATTTTTTTGTCTTTCAATATAAAATATAGTTGGATCAAAAGAATTTTTAATACTAAATCTTTTTGGTATTCATTGTCACTTTGATTAAACAAACCATTAGTGCTTGATGATCTTGACAATTTAGTACTTGATAAACTAACCAACGATTGTCCTTCCAGTTTCCAGAAAGTTATACCACTAAATGAGCCACTTACTAAATTATCGCTCGGTAGCACAATCAATGAATCTATCCATTCATCATAAATTTCTATTATACCTAATAGTGATCTATTAAAAGGATCGACTATTTTTATATCCCTTTTAAATCTATCAAACTCAATAAAATTGGATCTACTGGAACTAACTAATAATCCGTTTGGTAAAAAAGCTAATATTGAATTAGCAGGTCCAATATTAATTTTATTTATTAATTTTCCGTTAGATAAACTCCAAATGTATAAACTTCCTGCTTGAAAACATCCACCAGCTAAGTATTCATTGTTAAATGTAGCTAAAACACCTATTCTCAATCGGCTATTTTCAAGTCCTTTAAAAAAATTTTGAATCGGATTCCAGATTTTTACAATATATGATGACAATGTAATGTTAAAAAAACTAAAAACTATTAATTTATTTGAAAAATAATCATCAAATGAAGTCATTGATTGAGTGCAACAAATGCTATCAGTTGTTAAGTTTCGGATCAATGTTCCATTAGTTGGATCAAACACTTCAATTCCATCAATTGAGCCAATAACTATAAAATCATTTCTTAATGAACTTAGATACATCTTGTACCGATTTTTCGATATTGAACCGCCGATGGAAATACTTTTCTTTAAAGCATAACTATTTGAATTCCATATCTTAATAGAATTTGATGATAAACTGGTCAAATCTCCGTTTGATAAAACAAGTAATGATCTTATAGTTAGGTTATGAGCTACAAAGGATTTCAACAGCATTCCATTTGTATAGTTCCAAATATTGATAATTTGACCATTTGCACTAACTAAATTTCCATTTTGCAAGTGAGTTAGAGCATTAACTGTTGAGTTTTGGCCTAAGAATCTAGTCAATTTTCCTTCTATTTTTTGTTCATTTCGAAGGAATGGTTCATTAAAATAATTACAACATAAAGATCTCGAAAAAAATAGAACAACTATTGAAAAAATAACATAACGAGACATTAAAATTTTGGAATTTTATAAAAATTCAGCCATTTTTATAGAGTAAATTTAATTAACATTTTAGCTAGATTCATTTTAAAAGATGCGAAATTAATTTTTTGAAAAAACTAATTTTTGATTAAAATATTTTTACTCATCAAAACAATTGAATATTTCGAGAAGAAAATTTAATTTTATCATTTTAATAAAAAATGAATTAAAAAAATAATGAAAAAAACTGAAAGAAGAAATATTTTTATTTTTGCAAAAAAATTTAAAAAAAAACGAATTAAGCCGTTTTACCAATGTTTTTATTATTCCCAAATGCAAATATTCTAAATTCTCTATTCTTCCTTGAGATTCCCAATTTAATTCTTGTCTTTTCTTTCTACTTGGTTTATTTTTGTCATTGAAAATCAACTGAAGTAGAAAGTTAAAGCTTCAGCTATCTGTTCGCTTCAACTACTTTTTTAAATTATTTGGAATTTTTTCTTAAAGGACATGAACCACCATAATATTTAATTTTTTTAAATAAATTTTTTATAAAATCTTCATCCTCAAGTTAAAATGACCGAAACATGCATGAAGACAAAAGTTTCATAATTTTTGAAAATTCTTTTCGTTTAGAATATTGCACATAAAGTAAGGTACTTTTAAATCTTTGTTATATTTGAATGAGCATATTTAAGGATATGAGTTACTTGAAAAGGCCATAAATAGAGACAGTAAGAGAGCCAAAACATTTAATGCATCGGTTAGATTTCTTTTTTGATAGGTCTGAAAACTTATCCAAGCCAAAAACCAAAAAAAAACTTTTTGAAGATTTAGTCTAAAAGCTGGTTAAAAATTATAAAATCAGTCGAATTTTTTGCAGTATATATTTTATTTTAAAGGTCAAGAAAAAAAACTTTTTACTCAAATTAACATTATTCACAGTTTATTATTTCATGAAGCAATAGGGTAACAGGTAACATTAAAACTTTTTTTAAGGTAACATTAAAAAAAGTTTAATTTCCGATAAAAAAAATTGAAAAAATGGAATTAAATGAACATTATTGAATTTTATGTACGTAATTTTACGTAAAATCATTTGAAAATGGATTTCAAACAAATTAATCAAGCCTAAATATTTTGTGTTGGTTTAAAAAGCGGACCGCCAGACATTTTTGCTGATGGTACAGTTAATGGGACCAGAAGATTACATCGATTATCAAAACTAAAATATGTTCCATTTTTTCGGTCCAAATCAATTTCATCATGTATTCGCTAAATTAATAAAAGCTTATAATGAATTTGAAAAAAAAATTTTCAATTTACTTTGGTTTCAATTTTTCCAAATTTACTAAAATCAGCCAAAAAAAAACTATCACTTTTTATGTGAAATGATTTATTTTCAGTCAAACTATTAATAACAGTCTTGATAGATTCTCTCTTTTCTTTTATTTTGCTTCTTAAATTAACTAAGGATAAAAAGCTTTTTTTGGCATCTTTCAAGCCTGCCAACTCCTCGGCAAACAGCTCCTTGTCTTGGCTCATTTTTTCAGTGCTAAAATATTTGAATTCATTATTTTTATCTATTGCTGATTCGAAGTTTTTTCTGGTTGAATTGATTGTTCCATAAAGCTTGTCAAAATAAGAATCGATCTCTTTTTTAGTCGTTTCTCGTTGTAAGTCGATCTTATTAATTAACTTAATAAAAACTTCATCTAAATAGTTTACCGGATCTTTTTTTATTTGCTCCAACTCGTTTATTTCCTCTTCAAATTCTTTTAGAGACTCATTTACTCTGTATTTTAAATACTTAAATTCTAAGTTTTTTGTTTTAATGCACTGATTAACATCAACCTCGTGATTTTTCGGACACAAATGACACTTAAACGTTTTCATAGGATCTCCAAAATGATGACTACAAATTACCCATCCACATGGAAACAATGTAATGGGTACGGACTGAAATATCTTACCACAATGAATACAAATAAGATCTTCATCACAAACTTTTTTTTCTACTTGTTTATTCATTTTTGAAATTGAATTAAAAAAATGTTAAAGCTTGAATTTTTTCTTATATCTTAAATCGAATAGTAATTTTTGGCTTTGGTGGAGTAATAAATAATTTTAAAGCTTGCTTCTAAGTTATGATTTTAATTAAAACGAATTTTTTTTTTATTTATTTAAGAGAAATTTTTGTGTACTCGCATACATTTCATGATTTTTTGCAAACAAAGTTAAAGATCGGTTCACATGACTCAATTGATACATGTCTTAAATTGCATTTATTTTTCAAGAATCTACCTGCGATACTACGATCTTTGAGTGAAAAATATTTTTTGGCTTTGGTGGAGTTTAAAATTTTAAGTTTGCTTTCGAATAGTGATTTAAGCAAAAAAGAATTTTTGTTAGCTTTTTTTTCAATTTACTAGTTTTTTCTAAGCTATTTGATCTAAATTTCAAATTTTTTTTATTGTAACTTATTTTGTGGTTGAGTAGAAAAGCACATAAAAATAAAAAATGAGGCAAAAAAATAAACTGAATATTTTATAATCAACACATGAATTTTTTTATTAGATTGAGAATAAAACATGAAAATTTTATTTCAAAAATTTATTTCTCATTAACAAAAGAGATAAACACATTAATGTTTTTATCAAAAAAGCTGTTTATTAAATTTGATAAAAAAAATGCAAATTAAAAATTTAATTTTTAAAAGCTTGAATTTTGTATGAAATCTTAAATTGAATAGTTTCAAGACCACTCTCGGCTCAAATGATTGTTAAAAAAGTAAATGCAACTAGTAAATTATATTTGCATTCATGTTTTTGGCCTTGCATATCGATACTTTGCACTTTTCCAGATGATGCTAAATATATTCCAATAGTACATGCAATAATGACCTATTACGGTTCCTCACAGATAATAGTCTCAAATGAAAATGAATATTCAGATGTATTCAATACTAGCATTGGTGTCAAACAGGGAGGACCACTCTCACCTAAACTATTTTCTATCTACATGGAGAGATTGATTGGAGACATTGAAAAACGAGACGTTGGAGTCGAACATAATGGTCAAAGGATAAACGTTATTTGCTATGCCGACGATATCCTCATACTAAGCCACACAAAAAGAGGATTACAAAAACAACTCGAAGTAGTAGAAAAATATGGCAAAGAAATGGGTATCAAGTATAATCCCAATAAAACAAGTCTAATGATATGTAACAAAAAATGCAGACGCTCAAAAAGTAACCAATTAGAGGACATATGGCAAGAGGAACTAATACTTGATGGTGTGCAAATACAAAAGGTAGATAGTGTGAAATACTTAGGCGTTGAAATCCATGATACTAACAGGAACAAAACACACCTTGATAAAAGAATAAGATTAGCTTTACGTTCATCAGCAAGACTAAAATCAATGGAAATATGGACTGAACACACAAACCCATACCTAAAGGGGCACCTCTATAAGACTTTCGTGAGACCAGTTCTAATGTACGGAATTGAGAACCTTAATCTCACAAGAACTGAACTAACTAGAATAAAACAAACTGAAGGAAATATTGTGAAAAACATGATTGGAATATCTAACAGGTGTAGGACTACTAATCTGCTGCTAGCACTCAACATTGAAAGCACTGAAGTATATATTGAAAATATGAAAACAGAGTTCATAATTAGGCTCGTTGGAAATGACTACACGTCTCATTTTATTAATGAAATGGCTAATGAGGGCACCATATTGCAAATATGCGATTTGATGGGACATTTGTTTAACGAGGAAAAAGTGACAGTGGAAGAGATAATCGGGATATGTCGAGTCTCAAAGTACATCAATGAAAACCTCACAAACTCAATGAGGAAAGAAAATGAGACAGTGAAAGTCATTAGGGATATTTTTAAAGAGAAAAATCGAGAGCTGATGCTTAATAAACTTTTTGAAGCTATTAAATTCTAGGACCTATAATGAACATACAAATATATATATCGATTTGCACCTTATTTAATGGTGCAGTCTAAATTGGTCGGAAAGCGACCTTAAACTTTAATTAGATAAATAAATAAATAAATATTCCAATAGGTAAATAGCGTAAAAGAGGGAGGCCTCAGTAGCAATTTGCAGCAAAACATTGCATCTCCATATGCATAATAATAATAATTATAATATATATAAGCTACAGCAAGACTTGCTAGCGGAGGTGGCCTACTAGGAGGTCACCTATGGTAACTCCTTGCACATAACACATAGAAAAGTACTGAAAAAGAAATACTGTTTGAATTTTAGCATATATGCTATTATATTAGATATTATCGCCAAATTATTCGCAAAAACTTCAACATTTGTTTTTAACTAAAAAATTTATTATACTAATCAATTAATATATGGTGAAAAATAATTTTAATAATAAGGACAGATATTATGGTTCCCCTCGACCAAAAAAATGGACAGTAAATGCAGAATGTGTCATCAACAAGCAGAGTTGGTCAAAAGTCAACTTTAAAGTCAGAATCGTTAAAAGTCTAAGTCTAAGTCAAAGTCGACTTGATTAATAAAAGGATTCAATTTTTCATTCAATTGATTAATAAGTCGACTTGATTAACTTGATTAAGTGCTTTTCTTTTCTTTTCTTTAATTTTGGGTCAAAGTCAAAGTCGACTTTGACTTGAGTCCACTCAAGTCAACTTAATTATTTTCAGGCTATAACATTAGACCTCATCATTCTATATTAGCACCAAATTACAGAAAATGAACAATGATAAAACTTAATTTAAAAACATTGAAATTCGAGAACTAAATTTTAATTAAAACAAAAATTTTTAGTTTTAGTCAAAGTCCAGACTTGACTTTGACTTCATGACTTTGACTTTTGACTAACTCTGTAAACAAGGTAAACTCATAAATCACACTGTATATTCAATGCTATTTTAAAGCAATAATGTGATTTTTAGAAATAACAAAAAACAAGACTCTGAGCATACTGAGCATACTGTAATTCGTACATGATGTCATAATTACTTTCATTACTTGTACAATGAAAGTATTAATTGAGTAGATATCATGTACGATTTACAGTCAGAACTAAAGTGGAAAAAAGATCGGATAAATGATCCACAAAAAAAAGCTAAGTGTATATTCCAAGGTGTCTATTCATCTTTAAGATCTCTATGCCTAATGATGCGAATATATTTAAAAATGAAGCATAGAAAATCTTAAATTATAAAAATCTTCTTAAAATCAATTTTATCTTTTGATGATTTGTAAAAAAAGTACAGTGGCGGAGCCAGAAAGTTGAAAATGGTGTGGCGAATTTCAAGATCAAAGAAGAAGCGATAAAATTGGTGCGTTGAGGGAGGTTTTATAACAAAGTAATGAAATTTTAAAATCATTATTTAAGAAAATGTTATTTTATTTACAAAAATCAAAACAAAGTAGAGTAAAAAATTAAAATTAATTGGAAAAATTTAACTAATTAAACAAAATTAAATAAAATATTTAAAAAAATTTAAGTCTTCTTTTCTTTTGCCTAGCAAAAATATCAACAATTTTTTAAAAGTTAATTTCTTGTAATTCAGAGGGCTCAATATTCATGAGGTTTATTTTACTTAATCTTTCTTGACCAATCCGACTTCGGAGACAATTTTTTATTCTTTTAAAAGCAGAAAATGTTCTCTCTGCCTCCGCATTTGAAATTAACTTTATTTAAAAGCAGTTAAGTTAATGAAATACATTTTTATGCGTTCAAAATATTAAGAAAAAAGATAATTTTTTAGACAAGAAAAAGGAGCATTTAAAAAAAAACTTATTGCTTTATTGATCAAAAAAATTCAGTCTCTAGTTTCTCATAAAATAAAAATTTTTAATCAATACATCATTAAGTACATATGTACATGTATATTTGGATTTTTAAAGTATCAAATAAATGAAGGTTTTTGTTTGTTAATTTTTTTTTATTTTTATCTTTAGTTGGCTGAAAAAAGGAGAGATAAAAACAATTTTTCTTTTTTAATTTAAATTTTATCCTATGGCGGCGGCACAATACCTCAAAAGATGGTGTGGCGATAGCGACACTTCGCCATAACGTAGCTCCCCCATTGAAAAAGTATGCTAATTAAACAGAAATTAAATTTTACTTTTTTTGGATTTGTAATGAACGAGGTTTAGGCCATCGAGTTTATATAAGGAAATTAAATACATTTTATCTAAGTTTAAGTTTTGTTTCCTTGCTTATCGGAGTCTAGCAAAGTCACACTCTGTCACAGAAGATAGTTAACTTGATAAAACTCTTTTATGAGAAATGCGCATGATGCATAATTGATTAAAAAAACAAACAATCAAATAAAAAGGTATCTTAATAAATTAATAAAGCTTTTGTTGCCTTATTTGGTCTTCCTCTTTTGCGTTTTTCACCAATTGGTAAATCTTTTTTTTCTGCTGGTGGTGGCTTCACATAATTTAATCTAGTTGCAAGACCGACTAAATTATAGCACATGTAATGCTTGAAAAGGTTGGACAAGTGCATTTACCTTGTTTCCAATTGACTGCCATATCATCTCCATTTGGTAGAGTCATGATCCAAGCAGCTAAAGCTCTCTTTTGAATAAAGGTGTCGAGATCATTCTTTTAATCCTCACGATATCCTTCATAAGCTAGATAAAGATGTTTTGCAGCATCTCGACGCATACGGGCCCAGCACATTAGCAGCACATTTTACCAAACACTTCTTTGACTGCATTTCAAATTGCACCAGAAGCAATACCAATGTATGTACTTGAATTGTTTTCTGTAATTGTTTTCTGTTTTCCTTTTTCTTTTTCCAAAAATGCTATTGACTTCAATCATAAATCAAAATATTTTTTTAATTTCATTTTTTATTTCATCAAATAACCGGTTAGATGCTTATAAATTGCTATGAACATGTTAATTCTCGCTTCTGAAAACAATAAGATTGTCACTGCGGCTGTCGAAAAAAAAGTGAACTCCTGCTAGATACTGTGCACCTCTCAATTCAGCTCTATTACATCTTTAATAAATCTTTTTTCCATCCTGAGTATTATTTTCATAATAGTAAATCCACGTTCTTTCTTCGTTTATTTTTGACAATGCTGCTTCTTTGTTTAGGTACTTTCCCTTCATTATCCACTTGCGGCTTCGTTTTGCTCTTCGTTAAGTTAGACAATCTGCTTCATATTCCGTCTCAATTTCATCAACCTGCACTCTTGAATACTTGATGCCATTAGATTTTTTTTTTTAATTGAAAATTTTGATTTGCAAAATTGAATATTATTGATTGTTTCTATGATGGTAATGTTTCAATGATTTATACATTTTATTTTTGATCATTTATATTATTAACCTTCATTTTTAATTCAATACTGATCATATAAATATTTTACTGGTAAATTTCCTGATCATTAATATACAACCCATTATTATTATTATTTCATAAGCCGGTCTTGATTCTATTAAAAAGCACTATATAAGTCTCTTAAGACTCTCGGAACAAATTTATTCGAGATAATTTTGAAAGAATCCTTAAAAAATTGTTATAAACTCAGTCAAGCTAAAATCGATCGCTTAATGAATGTTACATCTATAAATCATCACATTTTTAATGCATGAAAAATGTTTTTGGATTAAAACTAGGAAATTTTCATCTTTTTCTCTACAAATTTCATATTTTTCATACTTTTAAAAAAAAAAACACAAAAATTAATAGAAAAGTAAAAATAAATAAACAAGAAAAAGGACCGATTTTGGAAGTTAGAAGGCAAGTGAACTTGGACCAAAATTCATGTAATTTTTGAGGGTTCTATTTTAAAGTACTTAGAAATAAGTGGCAAGTCGGAGGAAAAGAAATTAGAAGGAGGGTCATTTAGCATACATTTTATAACTTATGATGAGAGATAATTATATTTAATTGTATCAATGAAAGTTAGTTTTGTAAATTGATAAAGTTCATAAAAGTTAAAAAAATTTAAATTTTTTTCTCTGATTTCAAATATATTCTCGCTACTTTTTGTCTAATTATAGGACTATTAAGTAATTTTCAAATTAATAAGCAACATGTAGAATCAAAAAATGTGAATTGATTTTTGCCTTAAATCAAGCGTCTAAATTAATTTTTAATTTGGATTTTAATTATTAAAAAAAGTTGAAAAAAATAGAAAAAAACTTGTTTTATTTAATTTTTGCTTATTATTATCTTGAAAATTATTTTATAAATTGAAAAAATATCATTTAATAATTAAATAAATTATGGTATATTAAAAAAAATTTCATCAATTATTTTCTAAGAAATATACTTATTTTCATCGATGAATTTAGATGAAAGGGTTCCTAACTCATTAATGATTCATCTATCAATTTTCATTGATTAATCATCGTTTTATTAGTGACTTGGAAGTCTTAAGACATTAACCAAATTAGCTCAGAAATTTATCATTTATATAAATAAGAAAGGTCCAATCACTTAGCCTTCGAAAAGTCAACAAAATTTAAACTCTGCTAAAGATGATATTCTTCTCTAAAAAGAGATAAAATCAAGGGTTTCCAATAGATTATAAAAATAAAAATTAGCGCTAAAAAAATTTTATTTTAAATTAAATAAAAAAATAAACTAAACTATTTAAATGTTTGAAAAAAAAGCTAAGCATTTAAATTTAATAAATGCTCAAAAACGCTTTTTTGAATTCATCAAAATCAACGTATCCGTCTCTGTTTGAATCTAATTTCGAGAAGAAACCAGCAGCATCACTTTGATTAAAGTTTCTTCCAAGTCTTTCAGTAAGTTTAAATAGAGCAGATTCAGCATCAGATATCGGAACTCTATTTTCTGGATTCTTGTTTAAACTGGTCAAAAGCTCATCAGCAAGAGCTAAAATTGAGCTTAAAGATACTGGAGCTGATGAATAAGACAGAGCTGGACTAGAATTTCCTCCTAGAATTCCTAATCGTTGTAAATAGGACCTGTATTCAGCCAAACCTTCACGTTCTAAATCTATAAGTCTCAATGCCTGCACATCTCCTTCTAATTCATACAAGCTGTTGTATCTGTAGTTGGCAGCCAAGACAAGACCATCTGGAGTCTTGATGTCTGTTACAAATGAAGGCAGTTCGCCTGATTGTTTCAAGCTGGCACCGTATCTTGATACATATTCGGCTGGATTAGCTCTAATTACGCCTAAGTATTTTGTTTCTTTCCTAACAACTACTTGTGGAGCTTCCCATTGAACAATTACATTTCTTGGCTTAACAACAACTGGATCGGCTTCAGCTGGCTTTTGGAAAATGACTCTTCGTTTAACTTCTGAGTATGGCAACCATCTTTCAATGATCACTGATTGTGGTTTAGCTGGAAGAGGAGCAAGTCTTTCAATCACTACTTTTCTTGGTGGTGGTGGAATGCGTTTGCCAGAAATGGTCACTACTTTTCCTGTTTTATTCAACAAAAAAAAATAAATGCAATTAAGACAAGTTTGAATTTAAATTTTTGTTATTTTGAAAACACTTACGGCCAACTTGGGCAGGTGGTTGTGGTGGAGCTTCACGAACAACTAGTGGTTCTGGAGTAGCTGGTCTGGCTGGCTGTTGACGGATAATTAGTGGTGGAGCTGGAGGAGTCAAAGTATTTTGTTGTTGTTGAATGATTATTTCACCTGGAGCTGGTGGAGTTGGTGGTCTCAAGTATCTAATCGCTAATTCTTGGATGTATTCCAATTGTTGAACAGTTCGTTTGGTAATCAACTCAGGGTTCGAGTCTTCATTGATCAAATATTGGGTGATTGGAATAGTACCTCTCCAGTTGACTACTTCGGCTTTATTGGCCCAAATACCACGTTGACCATTCACAGTTATTTCCTCCGATTCATTGACAGAAATTGGATCAGATGATCTCAAAATGGCTTGTTCAATTTCGCTCAAATAGCCGGCACCATTGAGCGCTCTTTCTTGGTATTCAAAGCTCATCTTATAACAATAGATTTAATGGATATAGATAAATAAGATTTTTTTTTTCTCTGATGAGTATAAGAGATGATTTAAACCTTTTATATACCAAACTGAGTCTAGATTGAAAACGCAATCTTCATTTGAAATTTAATTTAAATGTTTTTCAGCTAAATTTTTGTTGATTGGAATTTCAATTAAAACCATAGTTATTATACAAAAAAAACTTTTCAAATGTGACTTGGTAAACATATTTCTCAATTAATTCAGCTTTAATAAAGATTAATTTAGCATAAAAATATTGAGTTTTTTTTTAGATGGCTGACGCCAACATTTAGGGGTTACAATTAGATAAAAGTTAAAAAAAATGCATATCAAGTTGTCAAAATAATTGATTTGGTTTGAGTGATACTAATGATTTTTTGAAACAAATTGAATGATTACACTCATTTGAGAATAGTCAATAAAATTTATTAATTTTAAAAAAATAATCAACAATACAGAAAACTGATTTATTCAAAGTGCAATTTGATTATGTCTATATCAAATGATGGTGACGGTCATATTGTAATTTATTATTAAAAAAAATTAAATTAAATATTTAGAATAAATGCCAAAATATTCAATATTAAAAAAAGAAATACTAAAATAATAGAAATTGCGTTCGATTTTCCAACTTATCTAATCTAGATTTAACCAAAATTTTGATCATATAATATATGATAAACAAAAATCTAATTTTAAATTTGGATATGATGATTTTGTCCAAATCAAAATTCAATTAAAAAAGGTCAATTTTTTAAAATTTTTAAAACAATTTTAGAATGCTTGATCTTGTCATTTTTCAAATTGGTGTGAAATCGGAGATTTAATTATTGACCAAATAGGAAAAGGAAGATACAATTTGACTAGGTTTTAGTGACCTTTATTTAAGTCCTTGGATTAAATATTTGTTTGTATAGTAATTATTTTTTTTGTAAAAATTTCATCAGAATTTCAAATTTTTTAGATTCAAATTTTTTAGATTCAAATTTTTGCCATAATTTTTTTAAACCACTTGGCCAGAACATTTGGAAAGTTTATGTTCATGTTTCATTATTTTTTTAATTAAAAAAGTCAAGATGTAAACTTTATCATAAAATTTATTAGCAGACAATTAATTAATTTAAATAAGTTTAAAAGTGAAAAAATATGAATAAAGCTTAGCTTTAATAATAACTTAGTCCTTGGTACATCTCTTTTAAATATAGATATCTTTTATCATTTTTTTCTGAGATAAGCAAACCTTGATTTTAATTTTTAATTAAAATATTTTTTTCAAAAAACATGTCTTCTCACTTTTTCACTAATGATATGGGGAAAAATAAATTTGTGGGTTCATTGGGTTATTAAATATTCCGAATTCAGTCTAATTTTCAATCACATATTGCTCTCACAATTTTTTAATTAGTTTTTTTGCTATATTTCTTTTTCTTGTTATTATTCATTTATTTGTTTATCCGTGCCCAGCTCAACCTCCTTCAGATTTAAAAAAAAATAAAATTAAAGTAAAATAAGTTAAAATATGATGTAAGAGAAAATTAAAATAGCACGAGAAATTGATGACAGGTGCAACATGTTTAAGTATTGAACAGATATATCTTGATTCGAGACCCGCTTTGTATTCTTCGTAGGTATCATAGTTATATTTGCAGTTTTCCAAGTTCTCGTATGTTCAAGACTAAGATTGAAAAGATAAATTATTTCTTTTAAAGTATTTTCAAGTAAATTTTTTAACATTAAATTATTGATTTAATCAATTTATTTCTTGATTATTTAATTTGTAACGGGCTAATGCTCCTTCAGAATAAAAATATATAAAAATAATAAAGTTAAAAAAGATAAAATAAAATAAAAATTAGTTAATAGAAAAAAGTAAAAACAAGTCTTAGTTTTTAAATTAGACTTTTTTTTCTTAATTTAAATTGTTACCAATAATTTAAAGGTCAAGATTGATTTAAACTTTAGTTTTTTTTCTCAAAGATCATGTAACATAACTTATTAATAGAAATTTTCATTTTCCATTTAAAAAGTTTAAATTATACTTTAAATGTTTTATGTTTTTCTTTATTTAATGTTTATTTGAGGATAATTGTTTCAACACACTCTTATAATCTAACCGACACACTCACTCAATAAACCCCCAAATCACTTTTCTGCACACACAAAAACATTCTTTCAAACTGAAAACACACTTTTTAAAAGTCACAAGCCACAATTAATCTTGATCCTGTATAGTCCCTATTGCATAATAAATCTTTTTTAAATCTTGGAATTCTTCTTGCTCATTTCTATTTTCTTTTTACCTCAAAGTTAGGCTTCAAACTCATTTAAAACCATCTGGTCCATCTCTGGACGTGAGTACAAATTGAGTCAAGTGAAATGCTATTTTTTCTTATAAAAATCAATTAACGGATGAAGACAAAGTTTCCCGAATTTTTTCGAAAGCTCATAACTCCTTCATTTTTAAAGAATGAAGACTAAGACCAAGTGATTTAGAAAGAGAATTTATAAAAATTTTTCTATTATATCATTTCGGCAACATAATCGATTGAATTTTCGACCATAAAGTCCAATGACGCTTCTGCATACATGTGTTTTCAGATTTAAAATTGCGTTTAAAATGAGGAAGTTATGACAAGACTAACTTAGTCCGGAAACTTTGTCTTAATCCGTTTCTATTATTCTGTATTAAAAAATCACATCAAAAAAAAAAAGAAATTTTAGGATCAATTATCGTATACTATCAAAAGTGGATCAATTCCATATTTTAGTGATTCTAAAGAGATAGTAATTTAAATTCCTTGAGCTTTTTTGGTTCTTAAGCCCTTCACTGGCTTCTTTATCTCCTCTAGTGAAGTTAATACTGTAAAATATTCATTCGAAACTGGCTCAATATATGAAAAAATGAATCTTTTATAATATTTCTTAATTTTTTAAAATTAAAATTTTAGTATTTTTTATTTTTTCTTCATTCAGATTCACAAATAAATAAAACAAACACGTTTTAGATTTTGTGTAGCACTAAATTTTTGCTATAACTTTAGATTCCATTAATTAACTTAAAACTAAATTTAAATATTTAATTTATTACTTTTCTTAATTCAAATTAATTTTTTTTTTAAATTAAGTTCAGATCGAGCTAAACTTAAGTTTGAGTCCAAATTGTTAGTTAGTAAAAAAAAAGATATTTTTTTATTTTTTTTCAAAAATTTAATTTTATTTGTTATTTAATTAATTTTTTATTTGTGGGATTTGGAATATAAAGATTACCATCACGTTTTTTTTTTTTTTTAAATAAAACAAAGTTGTTTTTAAAAACAAAATTAAAAATTTTCATCACATCTATTAAGATTGATTATTTTTCTCTTTATTTTTTAATACCCTTTTAATTTTAAAAAAATTCATCTATCTAAATTTTATTTTTTTAAATGTACAATATTTTATAAATTATATTTTATAAAATCAGGTCAAATGACTTCACTTTTACCTTATGACTTTTGAACTCTCATTTTAACAATAATTGAGTTTGATTTTAGTAAATTTGGAAAATTGATCCCATGTAATTTGAAAATTAATTTTAATAAAGTTAAAATAAAAAGAATAATTCTACTTAAATGAATAACATTTCCACGCTTATTCATTTCTTCATGATAAATAATTTCTTTGAAAAATCGAAATAATATTGCAAAGGCATTGAATCTGACCACTTTAGAGACAAGAAGACTAAGAGGTGATTTGATTGAAATGTTTAAAATAATCAATGGACTGGACAAAATTAACTGGCATGTACCCTTAGTGTTCAAGAACAAGTACGAAAACATACTCCGTCCTTTCCCTAGACTTCATGAGTTTGTTATGGAGAAACAACTGGTGAAGAATTGTGAACAAAGATACAATTTCTTTAGCAATAAAGTAGTGAATGTATGGAACAAACTGGATAAAGATATTATAAATTCAAATTCTATTATCGTTTTCAAAAACAAAATTGACAAAATTGATTTGATTGAGATTAAACCCTCATTTCATGTGCCTAGCACATTGTAGCTAATTATTTATTATATTATTATTATTATTAATAAATTGATTAAATTGAGATATTCAAAAAAAAAACTTAACTAAATAAACAATAAAAAAAATATGTTCTTTGAATTCATTATTAAGACAAACATTAAAAAATCAATATCTAATAATTATCGAATATCCCACTTGAATGTTACCATTTTATTTCTTCTTTCTTTTCTGAGCAGTTTAATACTTAAACATGTTGCAGCTGTCATTACATTGTCATTCTAAGAATTAAAAGGCCAACAACTGTCCGTAAAGCCTGCCCGATCACCGTTTTAATAAAATTTTGGCCCGTTTAATGTCCCCTTGCAAGGACACCAACACTAATAATAATCATTTTGGAAATAGTAATGCATGAATAACAACTTCAATAGCTTAAAGCTTCCAATTTTCTTTAAGACTTTAATCATGGCATCCAGTCTAGTGCTTTTTTGAAGAAAAAAAAAAAAAATCTTTGGAATCAAAATATTAGATTTATTAAACCATTCTGTTTTTCTTATTTTTAGAAAATTCTCGATTTGTATTAAACCTATTTCACAGATTGCTGATTAGCTATTTGGTTTTTTACCCACTAATGATTTAACTCTTAAAGATTTGAAAAAAAATGAAATACCTTTAAAAGACTGGAACTAATTGATATACATTGAATATGATAACTAGCACAATTTACAGGACTAAAACATTTTTGATGTTTAAATTGCTTTTCAAAATAAAGTTAAATTTTTTCCTCTTCAATTAAATTTTTATTAAAATATGTAAAAAAATTTTAAAATATTTTTGATTAAAAAATTAAAAATTTATCTTTAGAGCTTTAAAAAAGTTTAAAAATTATTATTTAATTAATTACCCAGTTTCTAATGATTTTAAATTGATCACTTTATTTTCACTAGATAAACTTAAACTCTCTTCAATTTTCTCAATATGTTTAAAATTTTCATCATTAATATTATCATTCGAGATATCCAATTTTTTTTTTGATTTCTTCAAATAATGACTTTGACTTGAAAATCTGCCATTGTTATTTGAATTTGATTTCATACTCAATCTGGAGAGAGATTTTGCTTCTTTATTCTCCTTTGGCTTTTTTGTAAAGGAAGAGTCTGATCGTGAAAATCGTTTGTCAGTGTAATCAATTTTATCCGAATCAGTTTTTATCTCAGGGAGCTTTAGTTTGACCATTTTTTCAT
This sequence comes from Brachionus manjavacas, assembly GCA_019054805.1. NCBI lineage: Eukaryota > Metazoa > Rotifera > Eurotatoria > Ploima > Brachionidae > Brachionus > Brachionus manjavacas. Next base: position 4,332,677 of record JAHQIY010000003.1, on the reverse strand, counting down.
CTTTTTTGAAATCTTTTTCGTTTTCAGACAATAAATCTGATCCATTTGAAGCAGCATCTTGACTTTCGAGCCAATTTTTGATTCTTAGAGAAAAAAATATTCTATTTTTTTCTATTAAATAATTATATAAAAATTAATTACTCTTTGAATTTTGTTTCATTTTTTTCAGAAATTTTGCTTGTAGATCTATTTTCTTCGACAATTTTTTTAAAATTTTGACTTTTGTTAAATTTATTTAGAAAACGATCTTCCTCTTCGTTTAATTGAGCTTTTTTGCGGTTTATCTCGAAAAGATTATCAGGCTTAGGTTTAGTCATTTGTGTAAATAAAGAGCTGAAATTAAAACAAAAATAATTTTAAATTTTTATCGAAACCAATATAGTCTCAGAATACCTGTAATAAATAGTGTCCTTTGTCGAAAGATTTTTTGCAATTATATGTAGGTCTTTTTGAGTCAATCGAGGCTCGAAAAGCTTTAAAAATTTAGAAGAAATTTTAAGAAATTTAATTTTTTCATACCTTCATTCTTCTAATAAATTCTGTTTTGTTCATTTCTAGTTTATTGTTCTTATCCAAAACTCTGAACATGTCAATTAGCCGCATTCTTTTCTCGCCCAAATATCTTGCTAGCCTAATCATCGATTCATCGTCACTCGCTAAAAGTTTTAATTTTAACTTTTAAATGAAAATAATAAAAAATTTTCATTAATCCAAGGAAGAGGTCACTGCTTCAAATATCACAAAGAAATTTCGAGGCTCCAACATAGAGATAACTTTTTTTTCAACAGAACCGCTAACATATGGAACTCACTGCCAAATCAATTAGTTGAAGCCCCTAATGTTAACAGCTTTAAAGCAGGCATTGATTGTTGGATGAGCAGCAATCAATCACATCAGCTGTCATAGTGTGCCTTATCAGCACACTCGCTGGCTAGCCAGCTACAGTCAAAACTACTACTACTACTACTACTAATTTAGTAGAAAGAATAATTACATAGAAAATTTAAAGTTGGGCGAAGTAAGTAAATATTGGGAAATAGATGAATCTATGCTCCCCAAATTCAAACTCTTTAAAGGGTGAACAATTTATTTTAATTTTCTTTAATTTTTATTTTCTATGCTGAAAGGCAAAGATTTAAGAAGAGAGCGCATTTGGGTATTTGGAATTGTTGAAAGGTTAATTCCAAGTCAACCAGATCAGAGCAAATGCTAAGCTATTTTTAAAGCTCATTCAAATTAAAAAAAAAAAACTTTTAACTAATTTTTATATCAGTTTCGAGAATTAAGAATTCTATTAAATAGCTTTATTCAATTTGTTCACTTAATTCTATTTTGGTTCGCCCTAATTCTATTTTGAACAAAAATATTGGGTGAACCAATAGTTCACAAAACCTGAGAACAAGAATTTTTTGGATAATTAGTGAACTATGGTTTGCCTAACCGACTAGACCCAGTTTTTCAAAAATTGAATAAAAACTTTTTTTTTGTATTTTTTTTAATTTTATTTTAAATTATTTAACTTTATTTTTTGTTTTTTCAAGTATTTTCATTCTGAAGGAGCATTTGCTCGGTAAAAATAAATAAATGAATTGTTTAAAAGTTAAAAAAGAATCTTCAAAATTTTTTTCAAATTTCCAAACAAAAATTAAACTCATTCTATTTCACCAAATTTCAAATATGAAAATGTTTGCAATATTAAATTAAAATTATTTTTTTTTTTGAAACTGAAAAAACATTTGAAACATCGCACTTTTTCAATGTTATTTCAACATTGGATACATTTTGTAATTCAAACACAAAAAATAAAACCATATATTTTTCAAAATTAACTAACAAATCTCGATTTGGGCAGTCTAATATTTTCTCTATTAATTTAGTCTAACAGACGGAATCAGTATTTGACAACAACTGAAAAATTACAATTATACTGAATTTTTACTTTAAACCAAAATTTTTAGGCTGAACTTATTCGGCTTACGCCATTAATTTTAATATATTCTAGTGTTGAAAATTGTCCACGCGGCCATCTAACAGGTCAAAAATTCATGTTACCAAGAGCAGCTTTAAAATAATTTTATGATTTAAAATTTTTCTTAAAAAATGACATTTTATTTAATTTAAAAAAAAAATAATTTTTTCAAAACAAAATAATTTTTAATATTCATCATGCTTTGATTGTATTTATGACCGTCCGTAAAATATTAACCGCTTAATTTGGCGACCGACTTGACCGGTTAGCGTCTGGCCACGTCGATATTTTCACACAAGTTTTAACTTAATGCATATTTTTAAGCAATAATATTTTTTCTCTGATATTTAAGAATTTTTTTGTTTTAAAATTTAAATAATTAAATTTTCTAATTAAATTTTTTTCAAGTTTTTTAAAATCTTTCTATTTAGTTTCTTTCTAAAATATTTAACAAAATAAATTCTGAACCAAAATTGTTTTGACGAATATTTTGATTTTTATTAAAATTTAAAAATTATTTTTTTTAATTTTTTTTAATTTTACAACTAAATTAAAATTTTTAGCATTAATCTGCCTTTGCTACCTGAGTAGGAAATTTTAAGAAAACGAAAAATTTATTTTTATCGATTGAAAATTTCTTGTTAAGTTCAATGAATGATAGAATAATTTTTTGCTGAAATAATTCTTGATCATATTAAAGAAATTATTAAAAATTTACATGTTCTTATATTTATACTTTCCGGGTAAAGTATCATACTTCCATAATCACAGCTAAATTTTCTTCTTTGCTGAATCAATTCAACAATTAGAACCAGGTGTTTCTGCATTGGAACATTCTTTTCCAAATTTTTGTTACCTATTTTGATTTTAAAATTGATAAATATACTTTTAAACCCAAATATTCTAGGCCACTGGTTTCTGTGTTGATACTTTTGAGGATTTCATAAATTCCCGAGCTGGTTACATTGTTATAACTAAGCTTAAAGATCAATAATTAAAAAAATAATTCAAAATTAGCTTCAAGTTCCACATTTAAAGACTTTAAAGATGAATTGGCTCTAAGACCCTGTGCAATGGCTTTTGCACCTTCAAAATTAATTCTGATATTTGTCAAGTCAATCAATTTTAAATTTTTGTTTATTTTCAAGCATTCCGCCATAGCAACAATACCATCGTATCCAAAATTACTATTGTATGATAAATAAATTTCTTCCACCGAATTATTTCCCTAGACAAAAAATTAAAATTAATTAAATTCTTAAAAAACTGATGCTGATTCCTTACCATAAGTCCGCGGGAAAGCACAACGGACCCGTTTGACTTTAAATTATTCCATGATAATTCTATTATTTTCAACCAGTTTGAAGACACTGAAAATTTAAATTTTTGAAAATTAAAAAAAAACAAATAAAATTAGAGAATAATAATAATTGTCCCTTTTCTATTATCATTATTGTTATTATTATTAAAAAAAATTACTCAATGAGAATCCGATTGCTTTTGCACCATCTTCTTCTATACCTGTTGAGTTAAGAGCCAAATGTTCGATTTGAACGCTCTTTTAGAAAATTTTAGATTAATAATTTCTAATCCTTTTTTTGGTTTATTTTACTGGGAGATATTTAGACAGATGCTCCACTCCTTTATTTCCGATTAAATTTCCAGACAAATTCAGGTATTTCAAGCGACGGAAACTTAAATTTTCTAGTAAAACCCTCACACCGTATTCTGTTATTGAATTATTGCTTAAATTCTGCAAAAAAAAATGAACTTTTTATTAAAAAAAAACTTTTTTTCTTAGTAATCATTAAAAAAGAATTACCAAACTGTTTAGCTTGGTGCATAAACGAAATGGAATTGACAAGTATAAGATTCCTTCATCTTCAAGTTGATTGTCACTTATGTCTATAACTTGAATTATTGAAAAGTCTTGCTATATAAAAACAAAATTTAGATTTGATATTTATTTTTCTTATTTTGAAAAAAAAAGAATACTTTAATCCTTTGAGAAAGTATATATGCACCATGGTAATTTAGATTTTTTCTTTTCATATTAATGATAGCTAAGTTGTTTGCTTGACTGGCATCAATTTTTCGTCCGGCCGCGTCTGGATTCGATACGGAGCTCATTAAGTCATCGGTGTGTACAGATTCAGCTGTATTTGAAGATTTGTTCGATGGCTGTTGAATTTTGGATTTAGGTTTTTTTGTATCCATATTATTCGACATGATAAATAACTAGATTAATGTAGAATTTTTTTAAAAAATCATGTAATATTCTGATATTAAATATTTTGTGATTTTTTATTTCAATATATTTTGCAATCAGAAAAATCAACTTGGGATTCAAAAATAATTTAGTCTCCACTGATTAAATACATGAAATAAATTCAATCTAATATAATATATGATTATCTCATATTTATTCATCTAGTAATTGAATAAATAAAAGTTTTAGTAGAACAGATAAAAATAGTAAAATAAATTTTTCACCTAATTTGAGATTATTTTATTTTTTCGAATTTAAATTTTTTTTCATATATTTTTTGAAGGAGCATTAGCTCAGTACAGATAAACAAATAAATAAAAATATTATTTAAAAGTTAAAAAAAGAATTTTCAATTTTTTTTTTCAAATATCCAAATAAAAATTAAACTCATTCTATTTCACTTAAGAGTTTAATTTCAAATTTGAAAACGCTAGCAATATTCACTTAAAATTATATTTTTTTTGAAACTGAAAAAAAATATTTGAAACATCGCACTTTTTCAATGTTGAATTGGATTTATTTTTAATTCAAACACAAAAAATCATTTCTTATTAAAAGTTTAAAACAAAAATATTTATGCTTTAAAAAAGTCCCATTTAACACATGAAAAGAAAGAAAAATTCTAGTACATGCGTGATGAATGCGAAGATTTTAACATTATGTCAAGGCTAAAACAAAAATAATAAGATATTCGCTATTTTTTTTTAAATAAATATGAACTTCTTAAAAATTCTTAATTAAACATACAAATTTATCTTAAAAGTTTTAAAACAAATCTAAAAAAAATATTCAATTATCCTATTACAATGACTTTGACTCACAAATCTTTTATTTTTATTTGCATTTAATATTTAATATCTTAGGACAGAGAATTAACTTATTTAAATTCTTTTAGCTTTCGTCATTCCATTTTGGACATTTCGAAAAATAATATTCATTTCAAATTTACAGCATTTGAAGAGTTTTATTTAAAGTTTATTAAAATATTCTATAAAAATATGGTTTAATGTAATTTATTTGTAGAAAGAAAAAAGAAAATAATTATTAAATTAAACAAATTAAATTTTCAAAATTGATATTTAAATTGATTCAAATATTATTAATAAAAACTATTAAATCATTGATTTTGAAAACAACCAACAATTATGACTTAAATGAACATAATTTACTAAAATCCATTAGAAAAAAGAATTTCAATTAATTAATCACACGTTTGCATTCTTTTTGGTTTCAAAAACGAACGGTTAAGCATTTTCGCTGTTTTTCCAAAATCTGAAAGCTGAAGATGGCATCCGATCACGCCATTTCCAATTTCAAAACTAAATTTTTCATTTTTTCGGTCCAAATCAATTTCATCATGTATTGGCTAAATTAATAAAAGCTTATATGAATTTGAAAAAAAAATTTTCAATTTACTTTGGTTTCAATTTTTCCAAATTTACTAAAATCAGTCAAAAAAAAACTATCACTTTTTATGTGAAATGATTTATTTTCAGTCAAACTATTAATAACAGTCTTGATAGATTCTCTCTTTTCTTTTATTTTGCTTCTTAAATCAACTAAGGATAAAAAGCTTTTTTTGGCATCTTTCAAGCCTGCCAACTCCTCGGCAAACAACTCCTTGTCTTGGCTCATTTTTTCAGTGCTAAAATATTTGAATTCATTATTTTTATCTATTGCTGATTCGAAGTTTTTTCTGGTTGAATTGATTGTTCCATAAAGCTTGTCAAAATAAGAATCGATCTCTTTTTTAGTCGTTTCTCGTTGTAAGTCGATCTTATTAATTAACTTAATAAAAACTTCATCTAAATAGTTTACCGGATCTTTTTTTATTTGCTCCAACTCGCTTATTTCCTCTTCAAATTCTTTTAGAGACTCATTTACTCTGTATTTTAAATACTTAAATTCTAAGTTTTTTGTTTTAATGCACTGATTAACATCAACCTCGTGATTTTTCGGACACAAATGACACTTAAACGTTTTCATAGGATCTCCAAAATGATGACTACAAATTACCCATCCACATGGAAACAATGTAATGGGTACGGACTGAAATATCCTACCACAATGAATACAAATAAGATCTTCATCACAAACTTTTTTTTCTACTTGTTTATTCATTTTTGAAATTGAATTAAAAAAATGTTAAAGCTTGAATTTTTTCTTATATCTTAAATCGAATAGTAATTTTTGGCTTTGTTGGAGTAATAAATAATTTTAAAGCTTGCTTTTAAGTTGTGATTTTAACTAAAAAGAATTTTTATTTTTATTTATTTAAGAGAATTTTTTGTGTACTCGCATTCATTTCATGAGTTTTTGCAAACAAAGTTAAAGATCGGTTCACGTGACTCAATTGATACATGTCTTAAATTGCATTTATTTTTTCAAGGATCTACCTAATTACCACAATAAAAAATCTTTTCTTCACAATTCAAAGTCTTATCAACACAATTTCAATATTTTTTTAAGTAATTTTCAGCACAAAAAACATCTCTACACAAAAATTATTTTATTTAGCCAAAAAAATATCAAATAATATATTTTTTAAATAATATGCAGAAGTATATTCAAAATAATATACTATTAGACTTTTAAGGCCTAAAAATCTATTTTAATTTTCAAAATACATTTAAATACTATTTAATTCATATTTTATTCAAAATAAAAGAAATTTTTAACTTTTTTTTGCGCTGAAAATTTTTTTTTAAATTCAGAAATTGTGTTGATAAGACTGAATTGAAAATTTTTCAGAATAAGAACACTTAACAGCAGTTTATTCTTGAATTTGCTCTGGTCTTATTTATCAAGACATAAATATTATTCTTGAAGTTAAAAAAAATTGACTTACTGATAAACGATAAAAAATCTATTTGATTTATAACTTTTTTAACAATATATGAAATTTACAGCAGATGAAATATAAAATTCAAAATGCTTTAATTAAATAATGTGACATTTATTTTTTTCATTTATTTGTGAATCTGTACCGATCTAATTAATGTACTGATCTGCTCCTTCAGACCAATTTCACAATGGAGTCGGAAATTCGATTAATCTTGATTCAAAACCTTCTTTAAATTATTACATTTAGGTAAAATTTTGCCTAAATAGAACTATGCATTGAAAATGTCAGAGAAATGAAGAACCATCTTGTGCTTATTCCGACCGAATATTCAATCAAAAAGCAACTAGGTAATAAAGGTTTTAAAAATCATTTGAATTATTTGTACTGCAACATATCCTTTTAAATTTTCTTTTTATTTCATTTTTTATAACATTGTAAACTGGCACATAGCCCTGTCCGTCAAAGTCAACGGTAGAACAAGAAGAAGCTCCAACCAGCACAGCTTTGTCCGACCACTTCCAGCCAACAGCCAACTGAGAGAGCACTTTTTCACTTATAGGGTGACTATGCCATGGAACGCCCTACCCCAAGAGATTGTTCAATCCATATCTGTCAACCAATTTAAGAACAGACTGGATAAGTACAGACGTAAGGAGAAACCTACCATGTATGAATTCATGAGGCTCGGTAGAATCGATACGAGGGAATGGTGACCTAACGAAGAACAAACTTCTGTTTTGATGAAGGCAGAGCTGGAAGTGACTATGTTCTAAACACAGTAGTGAGAAGGCTTAGCTAATAGAAAAGGAATAAGTCATATCACCAGATCCGAATAAAAAAAAAAAAAGAATATGAGTTACCTTGATTGGGATCTGTATGAAGCTTGATTAGTCTGGTTAATTTGCTTGATTGGATCGGTATAAAAATCTAAAGAGTAAAAAAAAAAAAAGAAGGAGTAGAAAAGAAGGAAAAAAAGAAAAAGATTAATCTAAAATTCAAGATGCAATGGTGATGTAGTATATTTAGTATATGAAGTATGAAGGAGTAAATCAATGATTTTTTTTTTTTTTGTTTATTGTTATTATTACATACCACAGTTACCATAGATGAGATCCTACTATTTCCCATCTTCGCAAGTCTAGCTTGCTAGCTTATTGTAACTTATATTATTATTATTTAATTTTACTTAACTTTTTTTTTTACATTAAATTCTGAAGGAGGTTTAGCTCAGTACAGATTAAAAATAAAAATAAATACAGTGTTCTAGTTTTATCCACAGAACGGTTAATATTACATAGTTTAACGTTATTTTGCATCAAAAAATTTAAGCTTATAAAAATTGCATCAAATCTAGAATGTTATAAAATTTAAGCTTGTGTAAAATTATGTAAACTTAAGAAATAATACGTAATTCCAAGTCAAATTTATCAAAAATACTTTAAGAAAATGCTATTGAATAAAAAACAATTTTTTTGAAAATTTGAATTTTATTACAATAATCTTTTTTTAAAGTTTATAACATTATTTTATTAAAATTATGCAATTAAATATAAAATAAAATAAAATTGCAAAATATAATTAAAAATTTATTTACATTTTATTTCATTCTAGATTTGATGTAATTTATGTAATCTTAAATTTTTATGAAGTAAAATTGCGTAAAATGATGTAATATTACCCTTCTGCGTTTCACAAGTTTCACAAATTAATTTGTTCGAGGAAATTTTTTATTTTTTATCTCAAAAAGAGATTAAATTAGCTATAAGGATTTTAAATAAATTTACGTAAATTAACGATATTTTACGAAACTATGATAAAAATTATCAAAGTTATCGGAGAGAAAAAGTGGAAAACTTCCTGTAAAATGAGAATTTTTACTAATAAAAAGTTAATCAGGTCAGGTTAATCATCTACTTTGTTTTAATAATTTACAAGAGTAATCCAAACGCTCTGATTAAAATATCATAGTACCAGTTTTATGAAAGTGGAATATGTACTGCTACTGCATGGACGACTGTTTTTGTCCGTCCTTGGTAAAAGCAAAATTAAAAATTTTTCAAATTTTTCACAAGATAAAGATATAGGAGTAATTGTCTCGCAGGCCGTTGCGTATTGTACACAAAATCATTAATTCAATTATTTTGCATTTACAATAATAATGTAAATTTAGATTATTTGAAAGGGCCAAAAAAATATCCAATATAGACTATTATTGAAATTTTTATGAAAACTAGATTTTTACTTGAATTTTTTTTGTGAAATAAACTAAAAAGAGAAAAATGTAAATTTACTTAAAAAAATAACTTTTATTGAACAATTTTAGTTGGTTTATCATAACTCAAGTCTTTATAGATAATCGATGCTAATTTATTAATAAAAAAAAGTTTAGCAAAGACATACAGGTTAACAAAGTTGAATATTTTAAGTACATTTAGGACATTTATCTTATGGCATCTGTGTTTTAAGACAACGATTTGTCGTATTAAATTGTTTTGAGTGGTATTTAAATAGTTTCTCGCAGAGTTGGGATCAGTTATAAAAAAATCAGTTTTCAGTCAGTATCAGTTTTTCGAGCATCAGTTCAGTATCAGTCTCAGTTAATGGGTATCAGTTATCAGTTAAAAATCAGTTAATTAGAAAAATGATACAATTAGTTTATTTATTAAACAGTTTATAAAAATTAAAGTTAAAAAAAATTAAAATAAAATGACGAGAAACTTTCTCGTCATTTTATTTAAAGTTTGAGTCTCAAGACCATATGTGAATTGAGACAGACAGTAGGTTTTGTAGATAAAAGCTTGCAGGAGATGTTTGCCCTTTTTTTAAACCTAAGAATGAAAGAGAAAACAAAGCTTGTTGTACTTTTATAAATTTACAAACTGCAACATTGTGTATGTCAAAGTCATTTAGGATTTCAACTCCTAAATATTTAATTCTATTAACTTTGTCCAAGGTATTGTTTACCAGATAAAAAGTTTTCGCAAAAATTTCTGAACTAAATTCAACTATTGAAGATTTCTTGGGATTGAATTTTATTTTCCACTTATTTCCATATTTAGAGCAAAAATCAAAAAGTTCTTGTAGATGAGAATCTACTGGACTTATTAATAGTATATCATCTGCATAGACAATTATACTCGTAATTACATTATTAAATAGACCACCTGTATTTTTAGACATACATTCTAGTATTAATTCATCAATGAAGACATTAAATAAACATAGGTATTAATCCACCTTGTTTAACACCACAGTTAATTTTAAATAAATCAGACTTTTTTTAAGTCACTAATATAGACAACTCCCATAGATTTATCATTGTATTTTTTTAATATTATCCAAAAGTTAATGTCCATCCTTCACATAAGTTTAAAGAAGAGTCCATTTCTCCAGACTTTATTAGATGCCTTTACAGCGTCTAGGGATGCTACTTTACACCCAGAATTATTTTTTTATATTTGAGAGTAGCTTCTTTAAGAAAAAAGATTGCATGATTGCAAGAAGTTTTTCTTTTCCAAATTGATTACTTCTTGTTTTTAGCAGATCTGGACATGAATAAAGTGTTAATTTTTCAAACATTTGAGCTAAACAGTTAGATACCGAGATTGGCCTAATGTTATAAACACTCAAAGGACCGGCGGTGTCAATTTGAAACTTTTTAAAAAATTCGAATTTAACTTTTTAGATAACGATCAATCATATTTACATGTTTTAATATTTATTTTTAAAGCTTAGGTAACTGTCTTTTATATATTCTGCTTTTCATATTACAGACTTTAATGGAACGAATGCAACATTTAATCAAAGTTTTGGTCAAAAATAGCCGGTCCTTTGAGTGTTAGGGTCACTATTCTGGATTGGAGTAGCTTTAGAGATATTTAAATTATCAGGAATTGAATGTAATCGCAAAATTTGATAGTAAAATTCTAAGATCACCGTTTTAAATTCTAAAGATGTAGAATTTTTTTATAAGGGAGTATGATATTAGATCATACCCCTTTACAAGAGAATTCTTATTCTCATTTATTACCTTTTCTAACATCTCCAAGTCAAATCCAGAAGTATTCTCCTCTGGTATAAACCTATTTGAATATTGTAATTTTTTATAAGAACAAACTTTCGTGTAAACATGCTTACTTTTGTGTAAATGAAACTATCAATTACTATAGACAAAATGGTTCAAAATTGCATGTAATTTTCCTTGACGCAAGTAAAGCATTTGACAAGCTTTTAAGAGATAGTCTTTTTGTTGTTAATAGTTTATTTAATATTTCAAAAGAAATAAAGGCTTTGAGTAATGGAACTCCTTTCGCCTTTGGTATTTAAAATTTTAAAAAAGTGTCCATATAAAAAGTTGTGTTGAATTAATTAAATTAATAAAATGACATTAGAAGTTGAAAAAGAAAACGGAAATGTTACAGAAAAACAGTTGTCCATTGAAATAGTTCATTTGAGACTTTACAAAGAAGGGTTTTAAGTTCAGAACTTCTTGAGCTTTCAACAAAAACATCAATATAATCCTGTATGAGTGAAGTAATGAGTGTGTTTTAACATATTAAACTTTTTTTTATGTATTTTTCGAGCAGAATTCTGAGTCTAGACTCAATTCTATCAACCTTTTGGTCCTTGAGAAGGCCAGAAAGTTGGATAGAAGGTGTGTCATAAGGTAAGTGATAGATTGATTTAAAACATGTATTTTGAATTACTTGCAGTTTTTGAATGTTTGTCTGGGAGACACGGGATAAGATGAAAAAACAATAGTCTATAATGGAACCTATAAGTGCATTATAGACTCCAAATAAGGTTTTTTATTTAACTTCCACGATCTGTGTGACAAAATTTTAATTAAATTTACGCGATCATGACATCTAGAACGAATGAGTTCAACCTGGGAGTTGAAACAAAGACTTTGGTCAAATTTTATTCCAAGGAAGACTGGGGAGTCAGTGTAGGGTATTTGTTTTCCAAATAGTTTTAGACTAAGCTTAATGTTTTTTGACGGATTACCAGACTAAAAAATGTAGCTACAATTTTCTGGGGACATCTTTAGCCTCCATTTTTGTAGCCACAGCTGCAATTTTTTAAGATAGTTATTAATGTTAGTAATGTTCCCATACTTTTTAAAAATAAAAAAGGTCACCAGGTCATCGGCAATAACAAGGAATATGAGTGGTTTTTTTGGTCCTGCTTGGGGATATCATTAATAAAAATAGTAAAGAGTAAAGGACTAATGACTGCACCCTGGGGAACTCCAGTATCTATGGAACCTGAATCCGAGACAAAGTTATTTACTTTCACAAAAAAACTTCGATTTTTTAAAAAGTTAACCACCCACTCCAGAATGAATAGAGGGGCCTTTTTTACAAACTAATTAATAATATTCCGAACACGGTTTGGCGAATATTGTACAAGTATTACAGCATCTCCAAGATTTTAATTAAGCATGAAGGTGTAACGAGTGGTATGATAGAAACGACAGAGGGTGTTAAACAAGGTGGTATTTTATCTCCTTTTTTGTTTAATTTTTTCATAAACGATCTATTAAACGAATGTTCTGAATTGAAAATTGGTGCAGCCGTAAATGGTATTAACCTATCAATTATATCCTATTGTGACGATATTGTTATTATGGCGCCATCGCTCGGGCATTGTCAAGCTCTTCTTGATGTGTGTTCAAACTTCTATACTATGTGGAAAATCGGCTTTAATCCAAGTAAGTCTGCAGCGATTACTTTTCAAATAGGGAAAATAAAGGATAAGCCTGACCTAAAATTAAATGATTTGTCTATTTCTCAATCTGAGAGCATTGAATATTTGGGGCTTCCAATTGGTGATGGAAAATTTGTTAATGATTTTGTAGAAGAAAAATGGAAAAAGGTGGAGAAGAGCTTCTACTCACTTTATGGACTGGGTTGCAAGCCAAAAATGACAAGTCCTGATTTAGTGGGCTTCTTGTACAAACAATTTTGTCAATCAGTATTTAGGTATCATCTTGATACAGTTTGGATTGGTGGTGATAAACTCAGTGAACTTTAAACAAGACAGAATTTGCTCCTAAAAAGAGCACTCGGTATCCAAAAATTTGCAAGATTTAGATCAATGTTAGAGGCCATAAAAGTAGAAACGATTGAGAAAATTTACTGCAAACATAAGATCTTCTTTCTAGAACAACCTCGTCAAAGTGTTTTGTGTAATAGCCTATTAGTTTTTTTAAAAGGAAACTATGAACATTTTGACCAAAAAAACTCTTCGTATTGTAGACACATAAACAATTTAGAAAAGAAAATTAATATCGATACATTTGATTATAATACAAAAACGTCACTCTCTATTATTGACCATGTCTTCCTTTGTGCAAACCGAGGTTTGGTGGACTCAATTAAATTTGTTGTTCAACAACTTAAGATTGAAATGTCACAGAATTTGAATTTTTTTTACTTGTTTAATATTCTAAACGACTTTCTAAAAGTAGATTTTTTCACTTAATTTTACTTATGTTTTGTACATATCTTACAACTTAATTAAATTTCTCTAATCTCTTTTTTTGTGTCTATGATGCTTAATTCATTCAAATAAATAAATAAATAATTTGTCACCAAAAGTGCGCATATCAGAAGTTTAGTTTAATACGGCTTGAAAAGGATTTTTTTTTTATCTTGTAATTAAAATTTAATTTAATTTTTTAAAAATAATTTTTTAAAATAACTTTTTATATTCTACTTTTTTTTCTTTTTTTACTTGTCCATGAGACTTTAATTTTTAATAAATAAATAAATAAATTGTAATTTTTTATAGTTTATTTGACAAAAAATTCAATAAACTGTTGAACTGTTTTCACTCTAATTCAGAAGCCAATTTTTCAATCAAAATTTTCTCAAAATGGTCAATCGGTATTTTTTATGGAATTTTAACGTAAAATTTCGATATTTTACGATAATTACGTAACTTTTAGAAAATTTTCATGATTTTTCAAAAGTAAACTTTAAAAATCCTCTTGAAAAATCACTTCTATTTATTAATATAACACATTATTTGTGTTTGACCAAAAATCCTTCCAATTTTTCTCAGTAATAATTGATTTTTATCCTGAAGATGTCAACGAGGTGTAATTTTAGAAATTTAGTGTTATTACTCAAAAAAGAATTGACTTAAATTTCATTAAAATGGCAAAACTATTAAATAACTAAGATATACCAACACATTGTTGGTGGCTAAAATCAAAAGCTCTCTACAAGATCTAATAGAATTATATTATTATTTTAGACCTCTAATTTTACCTGTATTAAACAAGCTATAAATTAAAATTATCTTTGGTTTGGTTTTGCTAAAAAATTAGCAGAAAAAATAATTATGGATTTTGAAAGATTATCTCCAACTGAAACACAAAGGAAATAAGGTACCTAGGCGACAAAAGTATAATAATTTATTTTTTTATCTTTTATTTTTTTTAAAGAACAAATATAAATATTGATTTTTCAGAATAAATCTTTTAGTCAAGCTATGTCATGCATTGATCGAAAAGCTTCAATTTCTGTCCCTTATGGTTCCAGTTCTGAATCACCCTGTCTCAGAATCGAAGTACTTAATTATAACTTTTAAGTTTGAATTAAATTCTATTTTTTTAACTAAAAAATTTAGAGTATTGTCTTTCAAAAAAGGCTATCAAGCAGATGGATCCGAAATCAAAGAAAACACAGCAATCGATCAGAACAAGAAGAGTCCGAGGAACTTGTCGAAGATCAATCAAAACAAGCTCAAGAACAAAAAAACGACCAAGATCAATGGCCAACACCCATTGCTTCAATCAATGAACTTCCTGTAAATTTAAGTCTACCATCTCGGATGAGATTAAAATTTGAGAAGTTTTACATCAATCCTTTAAATAAATTTTACTACACCTGGCTAAGTCTATTTGCCTTTTGTTATCTGTACAACTTAATATTTTTGATAGCCCGGTCGGCCTTTTGGCTGTTGGAAGAGCGCGAGTACGGCTTTGTTTGGCAAATAGTGGATTACTTTATTGTCGACTTGGTTTATTTGATTGACATTGTCTTAAAATTTCTTACAGGCTATCTCGAAGATGGTCTTCCGTGTCCAAACAAACGCAAAATAGCAAAACGCTATGTACAAACAATTGCTTTCAAAATTGACTTATTAAGCCTAGTACCTACAGATTTAATTTATCTACTCATTAGGCCAGAATACCGCATTAAAAGAATCCTAGCGGCTCTGAGGCTAAATCGCCTTTTTAAATTTTCCCGTTACTTGGAATTTTTAAATTTGACCGAGACCGAAACCAAATATCCAACAGCGTTTCGCCTGAGCAACCTAATACTCAATATATTAATCACAATGCATTGGAACGCTTGCATTTATTTCATAATAAGCAGCGTCAAAGGCTTTGGAACTGACTCATGGGTCTATCCAAGTCTGACCCTTGAAGACTTGGAACATAACCAGACCCAAGTACAAAATAACAACATTCTATTCACTGACGAATTGGACTCTCAGTATATTTACTGTTTTTGGTGGTCGGTGCAAACACTGACCACCATAGCTGAGGTCCCTGAGCCCACTAACTCTTACCAAGAAATTTTCATGTCCATCCTATTGATGATAGGTGTTGTTATTTTGGCCATAACAATTGGCAGCGCGGCCGATATGGTCGAGAATGCCAATAGACAAAGTTTGGACCTTCAGCAAAAATGCGACTTTGCCAAGTTGTTTTTAAAACAGCACAAAATATATGGAGAACTCGAAGCCAGAATTAAAAATTATCTCGATTATTTGTGGATAGCAAAGAATGTTGATTTGGATGAAGTTTTGAATGTTTTGCCAAATAACTTGCGCAAAGAAATCGCCATGAATGTACACATGGACACTTTGAAGAGGGTGCATGTATTCCAGGACTGTGAACCAGGTCTGCTTGAAGAGTTGGTGACAAAGCTGAAGCTACAAATATATTCGCCAGGAGATTATGTGTGCAGAAAAGGGGATGTGGGTCATGAAATGTATTTTATAAAGACGGGAGCTCTGCAAGTGGTGAGTCCGGACGGAAGTCAAGTTTATGCAACGCTAGGGTCAGGCGCTGCGTTCGGAGAAATAAGCATACTGGACATTCCGGGCAATAAGAATGGAAATAAAAGAACGGCCAACATAAGGTCAGTGGGGTTTTCGGATGTATTTCAGTTGAGCAAAAAAGATCTCTGGGAGGCTTTGAGTGAATATCCAGTGGCTAAAAAGAATCTAATCGAAAAGGGCAAAGCTTTGCTAAGAAAGGACAAATTGTTGGACGAGGACCTTGCGGAAAAAATCGAAAGAAGACAAAAGCCTCTTGACGAACAAATAGAATTATTTCAAAAGGAAAAAGTTCAACAATTGAGCAAAAAATTGGACATGTTTTTTAATAGTTATAATGAATTTTTGAGAGAATGCAAAGCCAATTTGTTCAATATTGAAAATCATTTTGACAACAAATAATTGAATTTTTTTCTCAAATTTTATTTTAA
Source organism: Brachionus manjavacas (assembly GCA_019054805.1). NCBI lineage: Eukaryota > Metazoa > Rotifera > Eurotatoria > Ploima > Brachionidae > Brachionus > Brachionus manjavacas. Next base: position 4,316,085 of record JAHQIY010000003.1, on the reverse strand, counting down.
TAAATTTTTAAATAAAAATAAATTTTTATTTTTTATTCTTTTTTTTAAGAGTTTGCTTTTCCTTAGTTGGAATTTGCTTTTTTGGCTTTGGCAACGATTTTTCCTGCTCCTTGAAATCTTTTTTTCGTTTAATTGGCTCAGATTTGGTATGTTCGTCCTTGTTTGTTTCTTTTTTCAAAGTTTTTTTTTTCTCTTGAGGAGCTGATTTTTCTTTTTTGGGAGCTTCCTTTTTCTCATCTTTTTTAGCACTATCTTTTTTGTTTTTTTTTTCTTCCGCTTTTGGATTTAACTAGAAAAAAAGTTAAAAAAAATTAAAAAAAAATTAAAAAAAAAATTAAAAAAAAATTAAAAAAAAAATTAAAAAAAAAATTAAAAAAAAAATTAAAAAAAAAATTAAAAAAAAAAATTAAAAAAAAATTTAGTTCGGTATTAAATAAATTACTTACTACTTGGTTTAGATCTAAATTAATTCCCCAGGCCTTTAATTTCTCTTGTCGTTTCTTCATTTTTATTGATCGCCTAAGACTGATTTTCTATTGAAAAAGTAATTTTTTTTAATTAAATTTTAATTAAATAATTACAATTAATTTATCAGCTGATTTTTTTTGATTAAACTTTTTTCTAAACATTGATTTTACAGGTTTGAAAAATTTCTTTTTGGCGTCTTTAAATGTTTCCGGATGAAGCTTTTCGTGTGGTATCGAGTGACATTTTAAAAGCTTGTTAAACATGAGATAATTGTTCATAGTTTCGGCAGCTATATCGGCGACCTGTTTATTGTCGAATTGAACAAAGCCATATCCCTTGTAATTACCAGTATGTTTAGAACGAGCTAAACGAACCCGGCAGACTCTTCCGAATTGAGAAAAGTAGGATTTTATCTCTTCTTCGTAAAATCCGTGTGGTAAATGACCAATGTACATGTAACCAAACTGGTCAGCAGGCTTTCTGGGTGCTTTTGTCTGGCCTGTTTTATTGTTTTCTTTTGCTGGCTGAGTTTCAGACATTCTAATAATGAAAATAAGTAAATATATTCTTAAACACAATTTTTTTAATTCAAAAAATAATGAAATTTTTTTGCTATTCTTTGCTAAAAAAAAACTGAAATTGTTAAAATTGCCAAATTTAAATTAACTTTAGTAGTACTTTGCACGAGCTAATGAAAGATTCTTCATTTTTTCTAATTTGTCTTATATTAAATTAAGTTAAAAATTTACTAATTTTTAATTTTAATTATATAAATGTTAATTGTGCTTAATGGAAAATTTCAACAAAAATAGAAGATTTTTGTAATTCTCAGAGATCTTTAAGTTTTTTAAACCATGTAACCATGCATTAATTATTAGAGGTTTTTTTTAATAATCATCGGAAAAAAGAAATGAAAACCTAAAATTTTTTAATTTTAAAAATTACCATTATTTTTTTAAAGAATTTAATAAATTTTTGATCATTTTTTTTGGATCCAAGAAATGTTCATGTCCATCCTATTTTTAAATCGTTGATAGCTCATTTGGCTTTCTGAAATCTAATGCTTATTTATTTGTTATAATTAATTGATCATTGAGCCAATTTTTTTATCTTACGAGCAACCTTCTTTTTTGGTGCTGTTGGGTTAAAATAGAGACCACTTTTAAATCTTTATTTAAATTTATAAATTTTAAAAAAAGGCCGTTGATAGTCTACATGAAACAATGGTTGTGCAGGAAAATTGCTATGTTCATTAAACATTTTTTGGTTATGTTTTGAATTCAAAAAGTTTATGAAAAATGTCTATTATTCTAGAAAAAATTCAAATTTTAATTTTAAAAATTTTTTTTGTTAAAAAACGAATATTTTTTTAGAGCTTACAACGCGTAATTACGATATTTTAAACTGATAATTATTTTAAACTGAATTTAAATAAATAAAGTGTTAATCGGTCTCTCTGAGGAATAAACACTACTCTGTTGATTAACCTTAAAACTTATTTTTAAATCATCATAATAAAAATAATAAATAATAAAATTTTTAACTAAAGAAGGATACATATTGTCGCCCTCGGAGCGTGACATTCGTAGATGAAACGCTATGACAGAGATGAAAATTGTGTGTTTTTGCTGGTATTTTGTTATTAAGTGTTATTCTCTAAATATTCGCTGTTGAATTTTTTTGTTTGATTTGAGTTTGTCAAATTTTTAATAATAGTAATAATAAACTACAGGGGACTAACTGTGGAGCAAGGCAACAAGTAGCCTCGCTATGATAGCTGTCTGGTTTTAACATAAATCCTTATAACGATGAAATTATGTTAATAGAAAAAAATTAAATATTTTAGTTTCAAATATTTATCAAGTTTGTTTTTAAATTCATTTTTGGATTTTGCATTAGCAACTTCAACTGATAATTTGTTCCACTCGTTTACCAATCGATTATTCAAGAAATCATCCCTGATTTTTGTCAATTGTTTGGTCAATTTCTTGGATGTCCTCGGATTTCTCCAGATGAGAGAGCATGACTTTTAATGTGTAAATTCTGTAGCTGAACTTTACTTTGACCGTTCATTATCTTGAAGGTTTCGATTAAGTTTCAACGTTCACTTTTTTTCTTTAAATTCGTTTACTGTTTTGGCTTCTATCACGTAAATTGAGACCGAGTTCCAAATTCTGTTCGAAAAGTAGTTTTATCTTGATGGACAGTTTCGAGTAAATTGACCTTGAATGAAAATACTAAACGACAAAATATACAACACAGAAAAAACAATATTATTCATTTATTTCAGAATCACTTTCTGAGTCCGAAGAATCAACTTAATTAATATCGTCATCTCATACAAAACCTTTTACCTCATATGCGTGATCATTATCATCTATGATGTCTATTTGATTTTATTCTAGAAAAGTTTATGTCTGGGAATGAAATTTAAATATCACTAAATATCAGGAATTACTTTTTTTAAAAATCGGACTTGTGCAAAAAAAATCTGAAAAAAAGTGATTTTTAAAGACTTTTCAATATAGTGGTCTGAACACACAGCTAAAGTATCGGTTACCTCTACTCCGGTAGGAGCCTTTTTCTCTATAATTCGAATTGAGTATGCGTGTACTGTCCTAATTAGTTTATATTTGTTTCTTAGATTTTTTAAGATCTGATATGAGAACAGGATTCTCTTAAATAGTTATTTAGAATCTATCAATTTTTTGTCTTCTTTCTTTTCTTCTGTCTTTCTTTTTTCTTTTTTAAATAAAGAAAAAATTTATTTTTAATGATGTAATTTAAAATATGTTTGTTTGTTTTTATTATTGTTTTATTTTTTTACTGGGCAGAAGGAGCTTCACTTCGAATGTGCAGTTTGCGCTCTTTTCGAATGTTAGCTCGAAGCCTTTTTAAATTAATTTTTAAATAAAAATAACTATTAAAAAAAAAAAAAAGTCATTTGTTAATAAAAAATTATATAAATTTTAAAAATAAATAACAAATTAAATTTTTTGATTAAATTAAATATTAATTTTTAAGTCAAATAATTTTTTTTCACATTTGTATTAAAAAGTTTTATTAAGAGACAACAAAAATGCTTCATTATTTTTAGAAAAAAAAAGTTAAATTATACAATAAACAAATAAAAGTGAACAAAAATATTCAAATATTATTATCGCTCATGCCACTTAATCCTCTCAGTTAGAAAATAACACAAATACTTAATGACACGTCTGAAAATCGATCTTAAACAAACAGATATTTTCTTCTCTTAATCAAGCCGAAATATGCGTACATGAAATAAATAACTCGTCAGTTATAAATTCTATTCATCACATTAAGATCAAATATTAGATAAGCATCGCACAACAACCAACTTCTCATAAAAGCTCTGCAATTTAGTTCAACAATGAGACCAAATAAACAAAAATGTTCAATTAAAATTACTTTAAACATCAACAAAAAAATTTTTTTCATCTAACATTCAAATTGCATAATTCGAATATTTTCTCGTGGAAAAAGATAATTTTTGTTCATTTATGAGAAATTTTCTATCTTTTCTCCTTTAACATCACACACATATTCTCATTTTTGTTAACACCTTTCCAATTAGAATAATTCAAAGGTATTTTAATTGATTACATTTCTTCATAACAATTCACTTGAAAATAAACAACATATTTGCATACATAGCTAATTGTCCATATTTATAATAATATTCTAGATATTTGATTTCTAAACAACAATTTTTGTACAAAACTCTGACACACACAGACACAACCGATGCGCCATGTTCAAACGCGAATCTTACAAAGCGAAAATGCGCGAAATAGGCCTGATGGGGGGTGCTAGTCGGCCGGCTTACAAACAAAAGACGGAGCTAGTGCGCACCAAGCGATGCCGCTCGAACAACTCGAGCCAGAACAAACGTCAACTTATAACTGTCATCGACAACTTCATTCACAAAATAAACGACAGACGCAAAGCTTCTGTGTCCGAGTCCCCATCGTCTGCGTCCGCCAGCTCCACCGACTCCACAAAGACAGCAACGTCCGACCAACGCCACATCAAAGCACGGATCAAAGACTCGCCCAGGCTCATTCTCAAGTCGACTCAAAACTACATTCGTAGTTTTAAGCGGCCATGCCAAATAAACAGCCTCAGAGGCCAAAAAGAAACGCGCAGCGACCTTTTTTTCGACCACTTCAGCTCGAATCGAGTCGAAGAGCTACAAAACTCGTCCATCCTCAAATCGCTTCTGGACTCGCATCAATATTTGATGCTCCAGAAAAGTCTTAGTCAAAGCAACTTTAACGAGTCTAGCAGCTCGGAGAACAGCAACACAAGTTGTATCATTCACGATTGTTCGGATGACAGCGATTCCAATTCGAATCAGACATTTGTAGAGCATTCAGACGATTCCTACACTACATGCGAGCAAACCAATGAGACAAAAAATCAAGCATCGTCCACAATTGACCAAACTGACGGCTACAAATTTTTGCTAGCCAAGTTGGACGCTTCTTATTTGAAATCTCCCAATTCTATTGTTAATAAAGGTATTCAAAAAAAAAAAATTATTTAATTTAATTTTATTGTTTAAAGTGCAAATACCAAGCTGGATCATGGAACTGTCAAATTTCAGAGAAAATAGCATACAGGTAAAATTTTGCAATGTTTAATTGAATTTTTTTCAATTAAAATTTTGGTTTAAGTGGGATTCATTGGACTTGAAAAGCCTAGAATTGTACGACCTAATGCTGCAACGAATACATAAGAATGAGCTGATGAGCTTGATAGAGAAACATGAGGTCTATAGGACCAAATTGAATGAAATGCTGACCAATTCGTGAATATTCGATTTAAGGAATTAAGGCCGGCTGTTTCTTTAGGTTTCTGTGCGCAGAAGATTCAGCGTCACCAAGACAAAGTGTCTGATGCAGAATACTTTTTTGTTAACAGATAAACCACTTACCATTAAAAATGATTTTTTTTTGTTCAACTCCATTATTGTTTTGTTTGTGTTTGTACATTTTTAAATGAATGCAGAAATTAGCTTTTCAAAATTTATCAATAAAAATACATTTGAGTTTTCAAATTGATCTTAATTAATTTTTAGACAAGCAAAATAAAATGAAATAAACAAAAATTAAATTGCAAAATGAAAATCCCAGAAAGTCAAAATCCAAGGGGATTAGGGGCGTCATCACAAAATTTTAGTGATTACTCATGTCAAGTAATCCAATTCAATTTAGAGTGCTTCCGAAGTTTCTAATTTTTTTCTTATATTAAAATACTGGCTAGGTTAAAAAAAATATTTAAATGATCAATTGATCGCATTGCTATTTTCTAATTGAATATTTTATTAATCCAAATCATTTTAAAAATATCATTAGATTCGTTTTTTTTTTTAATTTTATCAATCAACTAGTGACCAAAGAATCAGTTGAAGCACTAAAAAATCTATTGTAGGAATTACACAAAGGAGCTTAAGGAAATTTCAATTGAAAAATGGAATTGAGAAATTTTAAAGATGAATTTATAATATTGTCCAAAGGAGAGCTACCAAATTGGTCAAACAGTTTAAAAACCTTGACTACAGTGAGAGACTGGTGAAACTAAATCTGACCTTCATGGAGGACTAGAGATGATCTTATTCAATTCTTTAAATGTTACACAGGCACTAACATTGTAAACTGACACATAGTCCTGTCTGTCAAAGTCAACGGTAGAGCAAGAAGAAGCTCCAGCCAGCACAGCTTTGTCCGGCCACTTCCAGCCAACAGCCAACTGAGAGAGCACTTTTTTACTTATAGGGTGACTATGCCATGGAACGCCCTACCCCAAGTGATCGTCCAATCTATATCCGTCAACCAAATCAAGAACAGACTGGATAAGTACAGACGTAAGGAGAAACCGACTATGAATGAAGTCATGAGGCTCGGTAAAATCGATACAAGGGAATGGCGACCTAACGAATAACAATCTTCAGTGTGATGGAGGCAGAGTTGGAAGTGAATGTGCTCTAAACACAGTGTACATACCACAGTTACCATAGATGGGATCCTGCTGTTTCCCATCTTCGCAAGTCTAGCTTGCTAGCTTTTTTTAACTATATTATTATTATTATTATATTATTAAATAAAATAAAAAAACCCTTAATAATTATTTTTGCCTAGGAAGATTTTTTATGTTATTAACTTTCATTTTTCTTAAATATCGTTGATTAATCCTCAGCCGATTCAAGAAAAGTTCCGACAAACCCTCCCGCTAAATTCTTAAGTAATGATTTTTTTTAAACAAAAATAATAGATCATCGATTATTATAAATAAATTCCATTTAATTATAATTAATCTGTTACGATTCACTTTTGAAATTATTTAAAAAATACTTAAAAAAGTTTTTATTCAAAACTAATAACCAGCTAAAATTATTTAGTCTAAAATTTTGTTTTGTCGAGAGAAACTCTTAGAATGCCCACAAAATAATTCAAATTTTGAGTCCAGGCGTGTTACTTTTCCGCAGTTATTAAGTGTATCTTAATTGTTTTAAGTGTAATCTATTTTCGTAACAAAATTATTTTTTTAAAACTATTTTAATTCATTCTTCACGCACGGAGCAGATGAATTTTTGAATTGTGATATGTCATGAGTTTGAATAAAATTATTATAAATAAAAAAAATAAAATGAAATCAATTTTTTTTAATTTTAAAATTAAAATTCCAATTTGTCTATTATTTATTTAATTTAAGAAATTTTGTAAAGAATTTACCCTTTTCTGATACAAACAACAAAGACATTTTTCATCATAATCATTTTACATTGGTAATTAATTAAAATTAAATATTTAGAATTTTTATTAATAAAACAAAAATAAATAAAACGATCTAAAATAACATGACTGTAGAAAAACACTTAATATTTTAGAAAAATTTGTCTATACTGTTTAGCCTTTTTAATTTAGCTTTATGCTGCCCAAATTAGGTAAATCAGGCAGCTTAATGTCTTTGAACTTTTGGGTTATATTGGAAATGTTCATTTCTTTAACAGCCGTCATAGCTTTAGATTGCGTGCCGCCAATACCTGCCTCAGACTTTTCCAATTTATTCATTTCTTCAATGCGTAGAACAATTTCATTCATATTTGTTTCTAGTACCATACCTCCCATGCACAGCTCTTGCAAAATGTATTGAACTTTGTCGAAGTGAAAAATCAAATCCAACTCGCACACATTTTCAAAACATTTGTCCAAAGTTTCCACAAAAACTTGAATCAAATCTAAAATACCTAGCTCACTTTCACTTGAATCAACACAAAATACAAAGTACAATGTTGCATAGTGTCTATAAATGATTTTATAGTCCGAACCGCCGATTAATCTGTAAATTTTATTTTTTTTCAAAAAATTTTAAAATAAAAAATTAAATCTTACGATCCTCCTTCTAAAAAATTGCACACATTGTCATCACGCTTGGAAACTAGCTGAAAAGTTTCTCTGATTATCTGCTGCTGCATGTCCTCAGTCTATTTTGAATTAAATTTAATGAATTAAATGAGGTCTTGACTAATTAGCTTACATAATGCTGATAAAACTTAATGAGACGAGGCTTTCCATGATTATTAAATATAAGAATAGCTTTTATCATTTTTTTCAAATGAAATTAATAAAAAATTTGTTTTATTAAAATTTTATTAAAGATAATATTTTTCTATATGGAAATAAAAAGGTTCATCATAATTTTTATTTTAGCTCTGTCGACTCAATAAGACATATAATATATGACTGATTTTAGTTAACTGTTTCTTAGGCATTTTTATCAGCTTCTTTCTTCACTTCAACTTTGACTGTGTTTAGACGAGGAGCAGAAAATTTTTCCAAACCATCTGTCTCTTGGTTGAATAATTTTTGCTCAAAATTTTCTTGAGCAAATGGCTGCTGGACATTTATAGGATTTTGTCTATTCATCTTTGAATTTAATGGTTCTTCGAAATTCGGAAGCATAAAAAGCTCGTTTTCAAAATTTTGTAGCTGAAGATCATTGAGCCCTTGAGCATTCAAACCGGTGTTAAGCATTGTTTTGTCAGCCTCTAGATTTTGAGGTTCTTTCAGGTTTTCTTGAGGAAGAACACTTAATTTAGAGCTAGTTTCTGGTTCAATAGCTATATTTGGTATTGTTGGTCTCAGGTCTAATATCTCATAGTCAGTGTCTTTTACTCCAACTAGCTTAGCATTTGGATTCAAGCTTAAATCGAAGTCAAATGAGCCGGAACGAAGCGTGAAATCGCTTCCAGACGACAAAAGTTCTGAAAATGGATCATTCTCTTGTAAAACTAAGAATCATTAGATTTAGTTTATTTTTTTCATTAATTTATTTGATTACTTGTTGTATTTTGAACAGTGCTATTTTGTCTTAGTGGAGCTACATCAGGAGTTTTTGAAAGTTTGATAAAAAGTGGAATCAAACCGAGAACAATTGCTATAATAGCCAAAAAGAAAAAAACAAGCACGAGTGCAATTATTTTTTTTGGAGGCCTATCTAGTCAAAGTATTAAAATAAATTTGAAAAAAATCAAAAAAAGTTTTTATCTTACGAGCAACCTTCTTTTTTGGCGCTGTTGAGTTTTTTTCTGTCGTTAAAATAGAGATCACTTTGCTAAAATCTTTATTTAAATTTATAAATTTTAAAAAAGGCTGTTGATAGTTTACTTGAAACAATGGTTGTGCTGGAAAATTCCTATGTTCATTAAACATTTTTGATTTGTTTTGAATTCAAAAAATTAATGAAAAATGTCTAATATTTTTAAGCTATTTATTTGTTTCATCTAGGGTTTCGAGTTAAAATTTGGGTCATTTCTCATATTCTAAAATTTAAGTTCATTATTTTTAATTTGTATTAATGTCTTCAAATTTTTTTAGAGCATTTCGATTTATTATCTAATTTTAGACAAATAACCCAAATAAAAGTTCTAATATTTTTCAACAACATTTGGAAAAGAGTCAACAAACAATTTGGTATGAATCTAGTGTTTAATTAATTATATTTAGATGCGATATGTGATTTATTGTTCAACTTAGTTTATCATAATCTAAATCATAAATTTTATTAAAAAGTATTTGTATTCTAGCTTAAAAAGAAACTAAAGAAAAATAAAGAAATTGTTTAATATTTTTAAACGAAGGGTCGATTTTTTTAAATTTGGACTAATTAAAATGTTAAATTTTTAATATATCTTGAAAGTTAAACTTTGACAAAAATTTTTTTTAAAAATTATTTTAAAAATGAATGAATAGGAGTATTGTCATTTATTAAAATAGATTTGAATAAATTTATGATTATTTGATTTTAATATTATTCACAAGTGACGATTACTTATTATTTTTAAAGAAAGTAAAAAATTTCTTTCGAATTTTTTCAAATGGAAGAATTTAGAGTCTAAAGTTTTTTATCTAAATATCAAAAACATCATCAAAAATAATTTCATTCTAATTTCATGTCCACAAAATTTATAAATCAAACTTTAAAAAAATTTTAAAAGAAGATTAATCGAAATTTATACTTGAAAAATAATATTTTTAATTAATTATTCAAAATTATTTTCTGCACCTTCAGACTTAAGTGTTAAAGAAAATTTTAGAGTATTCCTTAAAATGTTTTTTGTTTTATTGGATCATTTTGGATTCATTTAGTATAAATGTTAATAAAAGAAATTGTCTGTAGAATTAAAAAATTTCAAAACACATGATTAATTTTAGAGCAAACATTATACATGTTGTAAATTAAAACCTTTTTCTAAAGCTGGAATACAAATTCCGTAAGTTCAGCATGGTGCAAAATTTGTAATAGCATTATTAAAATATTCTTGAAATACTTTGCAAATTTAGCAAAATTTAAAACTTGATAAATTTGGCAGTATTGTATTTTTCCCGTCATTTTAATACTTAAACTATTGATGGAGCTTTGTAAGTTGCACAATGTTGCATTTGAAGAACTAGTTATAAACCATTTGAAAAAAAGTTACAAGCTCTTTTAGCGTTAAATTCTGTTATTTTGAATCAAATTTAAATTTTAGCTAAATAATTTATTTTTCTCGTTCTATGCGATATGTATATATTATAAATAATTTGAAGGTAGCCTCGGGGGGCACAGCATGAAACTAAGTCCTTCTCTTTAGCTCAACAAGTGGAAAAAACGAATTAAAAAAAATAAAATAAAATATTGTTTATAATAGATTCAAATATTTGAAATAGTGAATTGAATTTTACATTGATGTTGTTGGATGTGATTTTTGCGTGATATGATGTGAGATCTTAGATAAGTTGTTGATTGTTTGTCCTTTTGATTAGGAATTTGTACAAAAGCTTTTTTGATTTGGTTTCTAGTTAGTCTAGGTTGACAGATTTGTGGATAGTAACAATTTTGGATTTTAAATGAAAAAAATTTGATGTCTAAAACTCTTTGTTTTGAAGCTTTTGAAAGTCAGAAGATATTTTTGGGTTGAACATAGTAAAGACCGTAAAACCTAAGACGTTTGATTCTGCGAATAAGATTGATCTTGGAGGACAACTTGATGTTGATATTTTAGAATTGCAAAAGTTGCAAACAACTCTAGATGGATCGGTTGGTTGTCTATTTGTAATTTTAGTTTGTATCTGGATTCATAGATTTTCGGATGTCCAACAGTTGTTAAGACGGAGTGGAATGTTTTGTTTGTGTTGATTCGAAGGTCCCATAAGCTATAGAAGGTTTGGATGCAGTGAACTTCTGTTCAATTAATCTAAGTGTACTATTCGAATAACAAATGCATTGATCGCCTGTGAAAAGAGCCTATTTCACTTGGTAAAATTTTTGTGATTGCCCATGTAAAGTTTTCCAACTTCATTTAGAGCGCTTCCGAAGTTTCTAATTTTTTGCTTGTATTAATATATCGGCTAGATTAAAAAAAATAAATAAAAAAATGAGCAAAGGATTAAAAAGAGAATAATAATTCGTGAAATTAAAATATATCAAATTTAAATATTAAAATTTAGAAACAATTGAATTATTATTAGTGTCTTATATTTGGGAGTAGCTTAATATCACTAAAATCTTTATTAAAAAAATTCAGTTAAATATAAATTGAATTAGAATAGCTATGATAAACAGGAAAATAGCTAATAATTTTAATTTTAAAATTAACTGATTAAAATGGTTAATTAGTTTAACTTACTGTTTTTCACTCGAAATAAATTGTTTTAAAATCAGAACTTTACTTATATAATTTGTATATCTAAATTTTCTTTTATATTATATTTTAAATTATTTTACTTAAATAATAAACATTTCACATAAATATCTTCTGACTTGTATTTAGACGCATAAATTCTTTAAAAATCCTTTTTAACGAATCTTTCCTTTTTTTTTTATTTTTTAAGCTTTTTTGGAATAATTCATTTTAAATTAAAGCTCTTTTGAACTTTGCTACTTTAACGAAAAGCTTTTTTAAAATAAGTTAATTTGGTTAAAATTTATTTTTAATAAATAAAATTTTCCTATATTGATTGTTGCTATTTTAATATTGAGCCCATTTATTATAACTACCATACAATTTCTCCCTTTTTCCTGAACTATCAAATATTTAAACATGTCTAATACTTTGCTATTTCAATGCATTGTTTTTAAATTTTATTGTTAATTAATTTAACTTATTTACAAAATGTTGATTATTATTTGAAATTAAGAAATCAAGCAGAGTTTTTCCATTTATTTTATTTATTGAAAACATAGCTTGGGTAATACCCAGGCAGTTTGGAATCGATCTTAATCCTTCCTTTAAGCCAAATGTTAATTAGTTTTTGATTTTTCCCATTTTGATTTTAAAAAAGAAGAGCAAATGATCTAATAATGAATAAATGAAAATAGAATAAAGACTTAATGAGACATTATTTTCTTAAGGGTTCAATTCGTTTTATATCATTGAGAAGCATGTTTTAATCGTTTCATTTTTTTTAATTCTTTTTTTCTTTCTCAATCTTTTGATTACCACCCTTGTTCTGCTTATGTCAATTTTTTCTTCTGTAAATTTTTTCGTTGTTAATCGATATAATATGAATAAAAATCTTTTAAAATAAACTTGATCAAAGCATCAAATTTATTAAAATCTAAAGCAACAATTAAAATAAATTTTAAAATCAAGTCAATGACTTTTCCTAAAAAAAATTTTAAGTCATTGACTTGACTTAAAAAAAATAAAAATTTAAGTCAAGTCATTTGACTTGACTTGACTTAAGACTTGTGACTTAAAAACAACTCTGGTTTGGACAATATTTTATAAAATACAATTATTTAGAGATTATTAATTTCAACCAATTTTTAAAGACTATTAGATTATAAGATTATTCGAGTATTTAAATTGTCAATTATTCTAAGAAAAATATTATTCACCCTAATAATTCAAAAAAAAAAATTAAAATTAATTAATATCTCTCTTCTCATTAATTAATCGGATTCTATAAAGCGGGGCCGCGTTTTTTCCCAAATTTGTTTAAAGAAAATTGCACGATGAGATAATTTTTTAAACATTCATTCGTATTTTTTTAATTTTTGGATACTAGGGAAAAATTTTGCATTTATCTTAACTAAACCGGAGCAAGAAATTTTTTTTTATTTATAATAAAATTATGTTTTGATAAATGCTTTTTTTTTTCCTTAATTTTTGAATTCACAATAATTTACTTGCGGCAGTGAAGCTTTAAGCAAAAAATATTGCAAAATATGTTTTATTAAATTCCAAATGAGTTTTTTTTTTAATTTTTAGTAAATTTTTCTAAGCATTTTTATACAAAATTATTTAACTTATAAAAAAAATTCAAAATTTCTGTAAATTTCTGTAAATTTTGATTGATCGAATATTGGCAGAAAAAGTGTTAAACGTTCAGTTTTTTGACTTTTTATATAAAATTATTTTTTGATTTTTATGGTAAAATTTTTCAAAATTGCAATTTTTTTAATTTCAAAAATTTTTTGTTTTGTTTTAAATTTTTTTTCATGTGAATTATAGATTTTACAATCAAAATAATGCAAATTAGGATTGGTTTTTGGATTAATAAAATTAAAAAGTAAAGCTAAGAGAGATAATGATATTTTTTAAATTTTAGATGAACATAATGCTCAATCAAGACTCTAAATAGTAGCTTATCAATTTTTTTTATTTAATAAAAATATCAAAATCAAAAGTTTTCAAATTTAAAAAAATAAAGCTTTAAAAATTCCAGTTATTTTCCAATAAACTTATGATTATTTGAAATATGCAGAATTTTTGCAATGAACTTCAATAAGAACTTGATTACTCCTAAGGTACTTGATAACCAGTTTATTGTTTACAATTATAAAATAAATTAAATATTTTTTAAAGGCTTTATTTAATATTTACTATGTAATTACAAAGGGTGATTATGTTTAATGCTTGAGTATTTACTTAGTATAGTTAAAAGAAAATTAATCTTTTTCTTAGATTATTTAGAAGAATTGATACTTTTAAAATTTTCTGTAGGAACCATCTGAAAATACTTATTAAAAAAAATCCATGCATCATTTACAATTCAATAAAATCATCATCATCAATGTTGCATCAATTAATTTTTTCTTTTTATTCCTAAGCCTGCTTCGTTTTTATGGACTATTGGCTTCTTGAAATTCTTCAATTTTTTCATGAGTTGTTATTTACTTGTTTTGAGTCTTTTATAAGTCAAGACTAAAGAAAAGACTTAAATTAAACTTATTCCTTGTTGATATAATGATTTTTATAATGTCAGCATTGTAAATAAATTTGCTAGGTAATTTGGTGCTGTTTTAGAATATTTTTATTTTTAAATCTTTTGAATTTTTAACTCAATACAATATTTTTTAAAAATAAAATGATTATCGACAAAAAAATCTGGTTGCTGTTTTAGCACTTTCTGTTTATGATTTTTATGTAAAAAAATAATCTTTCCAAGTAAACAAATATACGATGAAAGTTTTGAAAAAAAAATGCCGAATAATTAAAATTTCTAATTTTAGAAAAAACATATTTTTATCTTATAAAAAAATACCGGAAAATAAAAATTTCTAAACACGTATCTGTAAATCTTAACATAATTTTAAAATGAATTAGTTATTTAGACATTAAAGCTTTGAGTAAAATTTTTGAAATATTTTTTTGATTTTTTCCTATTTATAATTTATAACGTAACTTGTCGGAAAAAATTTAATGCCGAAATCATATGATAACTTGTTCTATAATAAAAATAGAATCTCGATTTGAAAAACATCAATCACCGCATTTTAATTTTGAAAAAAACAAAGGAAAATTAAGTTTAGTTTAAGTGGGTTATCTAGGTAAAAATTTAAAAAAGACTGACGTAAATAAAAAAAGTATCGATATTGATCTTAATTTGCCAATTTACGAATATTTTTGGATACAAAATTAAAATTCCAAGTATTTGGAAATATTATTGGCTTTAAATTTTTAAAATAAATAAAAAATTTTATTCACCTTCTTCAAAGGTGGCTTTATTGGAAAAAAAGAAAAATTAACAAACACCACTATGAGTTTGGTCTTGGCCCCAAGCGGCATAGCATAGCCTAAAATAAACAGATTATTTCTAATGCCTTGACATAAGAACATATTCGATTGCCAGCGAAAAGAGTCCAAATCCAATACCTCCATAAACCGCCGGTTTTAGACCAGCTCTAAGACCTAAAGTTCCTCCAGTCAAAAATCCCGACATCAAACCATTGTAAAGGTCTGTTTTTCCTCGATAAGATTCTATATTACACTCAAATGCACTGAACATAATACCCAAAATGGCAAAATTTTTACCAGTAGACCATGCTCTTGTTCTCATCTCGATAGCTATTTCTTTTATTGTAGGAATTTTATTCGGATTTATTGTATACATTGGATCAACACTGGCTGTAAATATACCAAAAATAGCTCCCATACCCAACCCTCAAAAAAACAGAGTAAAAATATTCCTTAAATAATACAATCTTAAATTACCTCCTACTCCACTAATTAAGCATTTAAAAGGGCAACTTTCCATTGCGGCCATAACCATTTTTTCTTGCTGGCCGATGCCTCCTCCAATTTGTTGGGGATGAAGGTCTAAAAATAAAATTAAAAAAAAAAGTTTTGACTTCATTAAGTTTACAATATGTTGATTGTTTATTCGGTCCAATTAAACGATTAATGAATAAATTAAAGGCTAATTCCCTATCTTGTAGTTCATTACTGGTGCCTGTTTCTTTCAATGCCGTTTCTTGACTCTGTGTTGAATTCATTTTCTTATTTTTCTTATTTTAGCTATGTTTACAAAATTTATCTGGATTTTAAAGGTTTATTTATTAAATTTTTAAATTTAGTATTCTCAAAGCTAGGCTGAATTTTTTTATTATTGAAGAATTTATTAAAAAGCATAATAAAGTTATTTTTTTCAAAATTTTGAATATTGTGTGAAAAAAATGTCTTATTATGAAATATTTCTAAATGATATTTTCTCATTAAATAAAATTTACAATTTTTTTTTTTATAAGAATTAAAAGCCTGCAATCTCATATTTTGATTTAATTTTATGAGCGCTCCTTTACATGTCCATGATCCGAGTATCGGTCCTTCAATGGTGTTTGGTTCCACGATGATCTCACCTCCATTTTGTTAGTTTCCATTACTACTTTAATTAGGTCGCTTTTAAAATTTTTTAGTCTTTTAAAATTAAAAATTATCATTGAAAAATTACAAATTAATCATCAATAAATATTTTTAACAATATTCAAAAAACATTTAAAGATATGGAAAATATTGAAATACATATTACTTCAACATTGATCAATATTGATTAAATTTCTGACAAATAAACTAAACGACTGAAAAATATATATATATATTGAGATGACTATTTAATAATTTTGCACTAACAAAATTTTATTCATTTTTATTTTATTTTATTTTAGTTCTAATTAAGCTATTTAGTTCGACTTGAATGGAAATCAAAAGTAATGACCCTATGCTTCACAAGGAGTGAATAAGGAAAAAAAAAAGAAAAGCTATTTAGTAATTTAATTCTATAATATTGTAAGGAATGAACTTAAATTGTGACGTTTTCTCATAGATGACTCTAGCTTGATGATGATATTTGGACAAAACGGTTTGTCATAATCGTCTGGAGCTTCCTTCTGATTTTGGTGCTATAGTTCAAGATTTTGATTTTTATTGTGACCTCAAATCATTAATATGCTTTAAAAATAATCAATAAGTCAAAAAAGTATTTTTGTCACTCAAATCAGTATTTTATCAGTCAATTAATTTATTTGTCATCAAATGTAGTTTTTTTGTCAGTAGATTTAGTCTTTTTTGTCAGTAAAATTTAATTTTTTTTTTTTAGTAAAATTTAATTTTTTTTGTCAGTCCATTAATTGATGGCCTATTTTAATGCTTTCTTACTATTTCTTCTTTCTTTCCTGAACTGCTCAATACTTAAATACTTTTCACATGTCACCTCTTACAATTTATCAATTTTTAATTTTCTTTTTATTATATTTTAACTTATTTTAATTTTTCTTATATTTTTTCTTTACATTTTTATTTTATTTCTTAATTTTTAAATTTTTTTCTTTTTTTTTTTTAATCTGAAGGAGTTTTAGCTTGGCACAGATAAAACAAATAAATAAATAAATAATAATGTTTTGAATTAAAAGCAGGATTATTTAAAAGATCCAAATTGAATTCCAATTCAAATTATGAAAATAACAAATAATAGTCAAATTAAAAACATTCAATCTATAAAAATTGAATATTCAGAGGTTAAGGGGAAAATATTTTAAAAAAATTCAAAATAGCCTTACTTGACTTGACTCGTTATTCTTGGAGACCTTGAGGCATCTTGATACATAGTACGCTAACTTAGGGGAGTTTCAGCTCCGTTCTCGCTTTTTTATGCAATCACCTTGACCCTCATAATCAGAATAAGGGTATTGGTTTTGTCAAAAACGCGAGTTCAAATTATGATCTCGGCAACCTTATCATCAAAATCTTCTGGATGATAATTTTTTTGAAATAAACTTTCAAAATATTCAGTAAACGGAGAATCCCTAAGAAAATTTACGACACCATTTTTTAAAAAAAATTATTTGCTTGCTCTTTTCACTCAGTGTTTCCAAATTTTTCAAAAGTTTCCAATTTGATTAAAGAATCAAAGTCAAATGACTATATGTTCATTAAACGTTCATTAATTCTTATTTTTCGAGTCATGAGCCACAATTGAGAACAAAATAATCTCTAATTGATTTCTTAATTTAGGCATAATATTTCCTGTTGTCTCAAAAAATTATATGGAGTTATGTTTTTAAATAAGACTCTATATTTTAGCCTTAATACCTTAACCTGAAATATTTTAAAAAAATATTAAAATATAATGGTTTAATTTTTTGTGTTCAAATCACTAAATGCTTCCAATGTTGAAATAATATTGAAAAAGTGCGATGTTTCAAACATTTTTTTCAGTTTCAAAAAAAATAATAATTTAAGTTGAAATTGCAAGCATTTTCATATTTGAAATTAAACTCTCTAGTGAAATAGAATGAGTTTAATTTTTATTTTGATATTTGAAAAAAATATTGAAAATTCTTTTTTAACTTTAAAATAATTCATTTATTTTTTTTCCCGAGAAAATGCTCATTCAGACTAAAAACAAATGAAAATACTAAAAATATAGTTAAATAAAATAAATAAAAAGAAAAAAAATGAGCATTAAAAAGAAAAAAAAAGAAAAAAAATAGATAAATAATTCATTT
Organism: Brachionus manjavacas; assembly: GCA_019054805.1. Taxonomy (NCBI): domain Eukaryota; kingdom Metazoa; phylum Rotifera; class Eurotatoria; order Ploima; family Brachionidae; genus Brachionus; species Brachionus manjavacas. Next base: position 4,297,821 of record JAHQIY010000003.1, on the reverse strand, counting down.
AGATTAAATTTTATATTCAATCATTAAAAAACTGGATCTAGTCGGTTAGGTGAACCATAGTTCACTTATTATCCGAAAAATTCTTGTTCTCAGGTTTGTGATCTATTGGTTCACCAAATTTTTTTGTTCAAAATAGAATTAGACGAACCATTTTTATGGTTTAAAAGCCTATTGTCACATATCACGAGTCTTAAAAGTTCTGAAAGTTTTCAACTTTGATGAACTTTATCTATTTTCAAAACTAACTTTTATTGATACAATTAAATATAATTATCTATCATCACAATTTTCAAAATATATGATTAATGACCCCCCCTCTAATAAATCTTTTTCCTCTGACTTGGTTCTTATTTCCAAGTACTTTAAAATTGAAACCTCAAAAATTACAGTAAATACAAACCAACTTAAAGAAAATCTTAAGATTAATCTGATTTCTAATGATGGTATATCTGATTCAATTTGGTTATGTCTATGCAATTTAAAATTAAAACATTTCAGAACTCTCCTAAACGAGCTAATTCAAAATAAAAGAAATTCATGAATTTTGGTCCAAATTATCTTGCTTTCTAACTTTCATGCCTTTTTCTATTTTCGAACTAATGTTCCTTTTTTATTTTTTGTAATTTTATTTTTAGGTAATAATTTTTCATTTTAAAAAAAAAACAAAAACACAAAAAATCTTTTTATATATTTTTTTTTTTTTTTTTTTTTACTTCTCCTTAAAGGAGGTTAATTCAATTCAATAAATAAATAAATAAATTTTTAGATTTTGTGAACAAATTGAATAAAACTATTTAATAGAATGTCTAATTCTCGAAACTGACATAAAAATTAGTAATTAACTTTTTGTTTTTTTTTTTTAATTTGAAGGAGCTTTAGAAATAGCATTTGCTCTGATCTGTTTGACTTGGTATTACCCTTTCAACAATCCCAAATACCCAAATGCACTTTCTACTTAAACCTTTGCCTTCAGCATAGATAATAAAAACTAAAGAAAATTAAATTAAATTTTTCACCCTTCAAGTGTTTGACTTTGGGGAGCATAGATTCATCTATTTCCCAATATTTACTTACTTCGCCCAACTTTAAATTTTCTATGTAATTAGTTTTTCTATCTTATTTTTTAATATTACTTTAGCTTTAGATGAAAAAAACTCAGAATAGTTTAACAATTTTGCTTTTTTCTTATAAAATTTTGACATTGGTGATTGACTTTCGTTTAGTGCATTTTAACAAATACTCAATTTATGAAAAATGTAAAAAAGAGCGTAGATAGTTTTTTAAAATACAAATATTTTCTTAAGGATCATTTTATCACTAACCCAAAGTCAAAATTTATAAAAAAAAACAAGTTTTTCATATTTGCAATTTTAATTTAAAATTATTTTTTTTTTAAGACTGAAAAAGAATTTTTGAAACATTGCACTTTTTCAATGTTATTTCAACATTGGATACATTTTGTAATTCAAACACAAAAATTTAAACCAAAAATTTATTTAAATAATTTATCTTTGAGATTAATTAAATACAATAAAGAACTTTATGAAATAAATGGTAAAATTCCAGCTTTCATTTTTTCATATTGATAGCCACAACCACAAAGCTGACACTTTTTTCCATTAGCTTCAACTTGAACTATTCCACAATTACAGTCATACTCATCGTAGCAAATATAAGTTCTAGGATCAATTTGTGTCCGGTTTGAATCATGTATTGCTATTTAATAAAATTCATTCACACTCTATTAAATAGATGAAACTAAAATAATACCTTTTAGAGGAATTGGGAGATTCGATGAGTAGAATAAAATAGCTATCAAAAAACAATGAATTTTTATTATTAAATCTTAATTACTAAATAAAATATTGTAAAAAAAGCAATTTAAAATAATTCTAATTGCAAAAATGGCAACATATTTAAATAAATTAAAAAAAAAATTTGTGAATAAATGAAAAATTCCGTTTTTCAATTAATTCAAGACATATTTCTCTATATAGTCATTTTTGATTGAATTTTCTGAACAAAATTTAGAAGAGAAGGTGTTTAAAAGAATTTAATAAAAATCTAAAAATAATTTAAAAGAAATTTAAAAGAAATTAAGTAACTTTAAATTTTCTTTATCTATAACCAGATTAAAAAACAATTTATTCGAATGTAATGTCTATCTATTAGATTAACAATTACAAATATAAAAACTTCAAATCTTTTCATTCATATTTTTAAAATCAAAAAAAAATGGAATCCTTCAAAGATTTATTAGTTCTTGGACTTTTTATATTTATTTTGAGAAAAAGTAATGCGTTAAATTTAATTTAAATTTTTTCCATTAATTTTAAATTTAGGTTCAGCAAATCCAGTTGAGAGTGAAGAAAACTCGGATCCCAATTCTTATGAATGCTATGATGAATACAGCTGTAATGGTTGTGGAATAATTGAAGTACCTGTGAATGGTAGGACATGCCAAGTTTGTACTTGTGGTGATCAGTTCAGAAAAATTAAAAATGAAATTTTTCCCTTTACAAAACCTACAAGGTCTCCCACCAGAGCATCCAGAATTCCACCCAAAAGTAATTTTGCAACTAAAAATTTTCTTTTACTTAATTAAAGTTTCTTAGCATCGACTTTGAGAGAATCGGTGCCAAAATCTAATCCGAATGAATTTATGTGCACTGAAGAGTATGTTTGTAATTGTGGTATTGTCCAAATATCAGCAAATGGACAAACTTGCCAAGTTTGCAGTTGCGGTGAGCAATTCAAATATTTTACACAAAATGTTAAGCCATTTTTAAAACCATCGAATGCAAGAATTACCAGAACTTCAACTTCAATTTCGAACCCAAAATCTTATGTTTGCTATGATGAACCGGAATGTTCATGTGGCACATTCAAAGCATACATTAATGGCAAAATGTGCACAATATGCTTGTGTGGTTCACAGATAGAATATCTTGCAAAAGAAGTTGTTCCAAATTTAGTAGTTACAAAAAGAAAAAGAGATCCGACAAGTTCAAAGAAAAATTTGGAAAGTGCAGCTTCTTTTAGCTGTACGGAAGAATATGTTTGTGAGAACAACTGTGGTATTGTGCAAATAACAACGCTAAAAAATACATGTCAAGTTTGTGGCTGTGGCGATCAATATAAGTACTTCATGAACAATGTTTATCCATTTTTGAAGACTTCAACCAAAAGAATAACTCGTCCCTCAAGGGCTTCTAGACCTTCGAATCAAGACAGAGAGAGTGAGCTTAATTGCTTCGATGAAACAGAATGTTCATGCAAAATGCTAACTACGACTTTGAATGGCAAAACGTGTAGGATATGCAAATGTGGGAGCCAAATTGAAACTCTAGTTGAAAAAATTCTTCCAAAGATGAGGCCTATTTGATTAAAATCAAATGAAGCAATTCTTATTTTTTTTAAATAAATACTTATAGTCTGCTTTTTTACTTTATTAAATCATGAATCTGTTTATTTTATTCAAATTAAAATGAGTTTGAAAATTTTGATACACAACGACACAAACATAAAAATTAAACATAAAGAAGATAATATAATATGTTTTTTACTATTTGGATCCCATTTTTTGTTTGACAAAATGGTATTCAAATTTAGCCTTGAATAATAACTTTCCTCAATTTCATTTATCATTGTATTAAAATTTAATCTTGACCGATGAATAAAATTCTTAATTCTAATACCGCGTAATATTTTGGAAATATAACATCTTCTTACTACCAACGTTCAAAAATGGTATATGATGCTATTTTTGGATCATCAGCAAAAGCAATCTAAATTGACTTGTAAAGTTAAAAAAAAAAAAATTTACAGTTTTTTATTTATTTCCAAAAATTTATTTTCTGTATTTTTTGGTTTCTAAAAATGTGTAATTTTATTATTTTTTTTTCTAAATATTGAACGTCCCCCAAAATGTATACCTAAAAGCTTTGCTTCTTGGTTTGTTTATATTTGATAATCTTATTTTCTAGATTACCCTGTTTCTCAAAAATAAAAAAGTAATAGGTCGTCAAGTTAATAAGAATTATTTATTAACTATACTGAACAATAAAAGATTAATTACTGAATATTGTGGCACACCTACAGATGTTGGAAATTCATCACTATCAGAAAATGGCCATTTTCTTTTACTTCGAATTACCTGTAATCAAGAAAAGATTTTATCAAGTGAATTAGGTAGTGTGGGAGATTCATTTTAATGAGGTTATATGTTAAACCGTCACTCAAGACCCTGTCAAACTAGTGCATCCAAAATGTCAAACAATGCGGTGACTTTTTCTTTATATTAAATGATTCAGCAATTTAACTAGCTTTAATTTTGAGTTCTTTAAGAAGAAAAAAAATTTTACTTATTTTTTAATTTATTTTTACACTAATTTGTCTTTTTTTCATCAAATAAAATAAATCTATAAAAAACTTCGATATAAAATACCCACCATTCCAATAATATTTTATATTCTTATTATTAAAAAATTCAATGCACCCAAAATTTTAGTTAATATTGTATAATTTTTGGTCTCAAAAAATTTAATAAATTTAAAATAAAAAGTTAACAAAAAATAAAATAAAAAATCATTAGTAGAAATTGCAAAAGAAAATCCAGATAGAAAAACTCGGGCGAAAGATTGGTTTTTCAAAAATACAAATCAATTAAAATAAAGATCTTTTTTAGGATTTTTTCAATTACTAAAAGACATTTGGTATAATCAAACGTTTTTATTCTCAAGTGTTATTTTGCAGATAAAATGAAAATAAACTTCCCTAAAATGACGTTTTATTTATTACTTATTTAAAAAAAAAATATTTAAAAAACTCTTCGTAAAAAAGCATAATTTTTGGTAGAATCATGATCTAGATAAAAAATTATTAATTTAGATTTATTGTCAGCCTTCTTTTTGCCTCTAAAATAAAAATGAAATTTTTGATGATTCGATCAAAATAAGTGAATCAATATACGCTTTTAAAGAATAATTAATAATTCAAAAATTAAGTATCCGGCTTCTAAATTGAAAAATTTGATATTCAGATTAGATAAAATTTTCTAAATAAATTTGAATAGTAATAAATAAAGTCAATAAAGAATTGATTAAAGCAAATTTTCGTCAAAGCTATTTTATTATCAATAAATTCCTAATCAAAAGAGCATTTAAACTAAAAACTGAGCCCGTAAACTTCCCTTGGCAATTATATAATTTTAAACCGTGAAAAATTTTTCTGAAATGAATTTAGCTCAACTAAAAAATTCGACAATGGAAAACAAATTCTACATCAATTGGCACGAAATCGGGCTAAGTATTTTAAGTTTTTTTGGTTCAATCACAAGTATTATAAATATAAGCGTGTTTGTAAATAAAAACCTCAAAGATTCAGTGTATAAATATATGCTTGCTATTTCTTCAATAGATTTTATCTATATTACGCTGATAGGGTGCGAAATAGCTTACCGTTGTGGCAGTTCGTGTGACTATCGCTTCTACCATTTCTCCATCCAACTTTATGAAATAGTCATTGTAGACTACTTTACCAGTTGTTTGGCACTGACCAACATTTTCATTGAACTATTTCTTTCGTTTGATCGATTACTACTTTTGTACAATTCAAAATTTTTACACGACAAACCGATTAAATTGATTTTGCCAATTTTTTTTGCCATCACTCTCATTTTTTACATGCCAACTTTATTTCTTAAAAAGATAATCAAAATTTCTGACAAGCATTACACAGTGCCGACAAAGTTTGGTGCATCTAAATTTGGCAAACTGGTGCCGGGTATTTTATCAGGCATTCGGCTTATTTTGGCTATTGTTTGCTTAGCTATTGTAAATACAATTACATTTATAAAATTTCGAAAGCATTTATTTTGTAAAATGAATTTAAAAATGAATTTAAATTCAAAACAACTGCCGACAACAGTCGATGTTTCGAGGGAAAAATCTACTACATCGTACAATCAAAAACGAAACTCTTCATTGTGTGTTCCAAATGAATCAAGGATTATCAAAAACATTACTCTAATGATCATATCAATGTCTTGTTTATTCGTAATAGGTAATTTGCCATGGGCGATTTATTACACTTCCTCCTATTTATTTGATTTGAGATCAATCGAGCTCATTTTTGTTTTTCGAATTTGTTTTTGTTTACTAGTTGACTTGAAAATTTTTATTTATTACTCATTTAATAGACTTTATCGGCAAACTCTAATTTGTAATTTCAAATTTTTAATTATTTTGTTTATGAAAAAATTTTTCAAATAAATAAATGACCCATTAAACTCGTTTTTGTTGTTTATTTAAGTTTTTTTTCCTGAATTTTTATTATTTATTATTTTAACAAAAAACTGTTTTTACTCTCAAAAAAAAAGTTTAAAGTTGACTTATTTTCTATTTTGAAATTATCTCCGAAATTTTTTTAATTTTTAATTTTTAATTTATCTATGCGAGAAAAGACTCTACTTTACTTTTCTTAAAAAACTTATCAAATTTTTAAATTAAAAATTAAACAATTTTAAATAAAATTCTATTTAACTCAATGTGAAATAAAGAAAACATTGAACAAAAAAAAATAGAATTAATTTGCATTGAATTTTTGATGTTGAAACTTTTATTTTTAATTATCCATTTTTATTTAGCCCAACGTTTCTTTTAGCTGGATTTTATTATTTTAAAAGCATATAAAATAGTTATATTAAATGACTAATTTTAGCTCATTTAAAAATTTATTTTAAAATTTTGTTACTTTCAAAATTTTTTCTCAATTTTCTAATTCTTTTTGCTTAGAAATTAGTCCTTTGATCTAATTTATTTTTTCCTTTTTATGGGCTTTTTTTATAAAGATTTAATTTTTATTTTTAAATATTTAAGATTTTATATTATGTGCCTTTTTTAATTATAAATTAAAATAAAAAACCTATTTTTAATCTTATTTTCATTTTTATTTAATCTTATAACCGAATTTTAAAAAGAGAAAATTAGTTCATATACCATAAATTTTCAATAAAATACCCCAAATTTTAAGTTTTTTCCTAATTTTATTAAAAACACCACAAAAAATAAAAGCGACAAAAAAAAAAATTTTCACACTTCCGCCACTATTTTTTTATTTTTTTACACAATTTTTTGGACAAGCCCAGTAACGTCTTTTCTTCATATGCGCACCGCATAGATCAGACGATTTTGTTTCTTTGTCAATAATCTCTTGATTGTTTAACTCGATTCTCGCTCTTTTTAGAACATATTCTTTTTTCCCGAACTCATCGGATTCAATACCTTTTGGAACAGCGTTTGAGGATTGGGTTTCATTGAGTTGTCTTTTCAGTGCTCCAGCAGTTTTTAGAGGTCTACCTTTTATACGGTTCGATTGAATCGGGATGTCCATTACAACTGAGTCGAAATTGCACCCTTTTTAATAATTTATTTATTTGTTTTCTGTACCCAGCTGGGGCTCCTTCAGAATAAATTTAAAAAAAAATATCAAAATAAAGTAAATAAGCTAAAAAAAATTAAAGTTAAGAAGACATATATTGAAATAGATTGTTACATGTGGCACATGTTTACATAGTTCAGGTTTCAGGAAAAAAAGAGGAAATAGTAAGGTAGCAATTACACAATGGAGTTCGGTAATCAATATATCTCGATTCGAAACCTTCTTTGTATTCCTCCACCAGTCTTACAGCGAATGGAATAGAATGACTCAGTCCTGTCCCAACATATCTCTCACTCAACTCAAAAAGGCGATTCGAGACTGTTAGTAATTTAAGTTTATTAAAAGCCTCATGATGCAACATGTTGGAGGGAGTATCATATTTTAACTTAAGGATATATTTGACCACTGTAACCATTTAATAGAAAAAAAAAGTTTTTGGCCTGTTTTTAGATATTTCTAAAGCCTTTGATAGGGTTTGGCATGAAGGTTTACTTTTTAAATTGATTAAAATAAATCCACCTCATTACTTGACAATCTGGATTAGATCCTTTTTAGACTCTAGGACATTTAAGGTAAATGTGAATGATCATCTGAGCGAAGAATATCAAATAACTGCAGGTGTTCCTCAAGGCTCAGTAATTAGTCCTCTTTTATTTAGTATATATATTGATGACATCCCAAAAAGAAACAAAACAAATAATGAATACTCTCTGCTTTTCGCAGATGATCTAGTTACATTCTTCATTTATAACAAAAAGGGGAACCTAGAAAATGATATAAATAAATACATCAACCAACCAGAACAATGGCTTATTAAATGGAAAATGAAGATATCAGTTGAAAATCATGTTCAGTAGTCTTCTCCAGGTACAAAAAAGAGAGTGATAATCTAAACTTAAAAATTTATGGAAACAGAATAATGAGCCAAAAAGAAATCAAGTTTCTTGGTATCAAATTTGATTCTAAGTTAAATTTTAATATACCTGTCGACGAAATTAAAGAACGCTGCAATAAAAGGCTAAAGATATTGTCAAACAAAAAATGGGGTCTTACTCAAAACACAATAGGAAATTTATAAAAAAAGCTTAGTCGGATCAATTCTAGACTATTCTTTTCTTTGCTTGAATTCATTTTCAGAAAATAATATCAAAAAACTACAAGCAATTCAGAATTAACTCAAGGCACAAGATGGAGAGCAAAATCTGAATGGTCGAATCGTTTAAAACTCTGTATTGTACATTAATGATTTAATAGAACGCTAATTTAAAAAAAAAACAAGATTCTTAATTTTTTTAGAAAAAAATTAAATAAAATTTATTTTCTAAAAAAATACTACGCTTAAATTTTTTTCATGAAGAAAGTCCAAAAGGACCAAAATATTCTGAATTTTTTCCTCTATCAGAATTTGTAAAAACATTCCCATTCCATTCCGTTCCCCTTTTGGGAACGTAAAGTTTTTCAGCATTTCAATATTTTAAGTTTTCTTTCTTTTTGAGATCCAAATTAGACAAAATAAGAAAAGTTATAAGAAAAAAGATGAGAAGCTCTTAAGATTCTCATGCAAATCTTTATATATATTTTCAAATGAGATCTCTGCTAAATATCGAATTTTTCTTAATAATTTAGAACATTAATAATTTGTTAACTTTTGACTTCAGTAAGTCATCAATAACAAATTTCTATTAATTGAAAATTATTTTTTTTTGGTTTAAATAAAGAAAAATGTTTTTTCGTAAAAAAATGCAAGAACTTCTAAGAAATTCAGGATTCAAATTCTAAAACTTCTAAAACTTAAAATTTTTTATCTCTTTTCTAAAAATTTTGCTAAATTAAAAAACAATACAATTCTTGACTGAGTTTTTTGGACGAAATTCGAAGAATATTTAACTTTCTTCTAGTTAGCATTAACTCAGTTGATTCGATGCTTGGTGCAACATTAGTTCGAGCTTTAAACAATGAAGTCTTTAAAATACTCTCTAAAATAAATTGCAGTAATGTTTAATATACAAGTTTTATAAACTAATGATTTTATCCAAGGATTTACCATGTTTTTCGACAATTCACGTAAATAACATTAAGCTACTAGAAGAAAAATTTCACGGATTTACGGTAATTTACATAAATTATCGCAGAATTTTGTCAAATCAAGGAAATAAATTTTAATAAAAAAATTGCAAAAATTTCTTAAATTTTTCAATTTTTTGGCCATTCTCTTTTTAGGTTATTTGCCGTTTTTCCCACGGCTCTTTAAAAGTCGAATCTTTAGAAACAAATTTTAATTAGGCAAAAAAGTGCCAAAATTACTTGAAAAAATCCTTTTTTTAATTTATTTCAGCTTTTATTTAAAATTACTTAAAAATTTAATACACAAGTAATATTGTTTTTCAATTTTTCTTAAATATAAATATGTTTAAAATTCGAATCATATGAATCCTAAGTAAAAATAAAATTTTAATACAATAATGCAAAAATTAGTTTGTTTATTTGACAAAAAATAAAGCTTTATTGGAAAAAATAGAATATTAGTCGAGAATCATTAAGACTTCTCTATACATCACTTGTGAGACTCCGTCTGGAGTATGCAGTAGGAACCTGGAGTCCGTATTGAAAAAAAAGCCATTATAATTCTTGAAAAAGTGCAAAGAAGAGCGACAAAACTGATTGATTATACCAGAACTAAGTCTTATGAAGTCAGATTGAAATACTTAAATCTAATGAAACTTGAAAATAGTCGTTTAAGGGGAGACTTAATTCAAATATACAAAATTTTAAAAGGTTTTGAAAAAGTATCGTTAACAAATGGCATCAATTTCGCTTGTGGTGTAAAAAGCCTAAGAAGACCACGTGACAATAGATTGGTCCGAGAAATAAATCGCAGAGGCTCTTTAAAATATAATTTCTTAAAAAATCGCTGCGTAAAATTATGGGACAGCTAATCAGTTAATGCTGTTAGTGCGCAAACAATAAATGGCTTCAAAGCAGTCATTGACAATGAAATTTTTGGAATGGTGAAAAGCAAAATCTGCCAAAGCCTTAGTTTATAAGGCTAAACGCTTTTAAGCGTTAGTGTAGATAGAAATATCTTTAATGCAGATACTACTACTACTACTATTCAATTTTATTTTATTATTTGGGGAAAAAATGAGAAATAAGTAATCTATTTAAATTGTGTAAGATCAATTTTAAAAAATCTTTAAATAATAATCATTTAATGACAAACTGAAAAAATATTATGAAAAAGCATTTTATTTTATTTTGATACATTAAGGGACTTTTAAAAAAAAATTTTACATATTGTTTTAAATAGCTATTCTAATTTTTTTTTCTTTTTTTTTAAAGTTCTAATTTTATTAGAAGTATTTACAAAAGATAAAATTATTCAATTTTGGGTGCTAATATTATTTAAATTATTGTTAAGAAATTAAAAAAAACTTGACGTGATTTGAAATCTAAAATACAAGTTTATTTGCGCATCACTATTCGAGTAGAAAGTCATACTAAAAATTTTAACAAATAATCTTATCTCGAAAAATTCAAATTTACAACATGTAACTGATTTAAATAATGATTTTGAGAATTTATAACAAATTTTCTATCTTTTTTGCTGATCCTTTAAACAAAACTTTAAATCATTCAATATGTCTAAAATATTAAGTGAGGTTTGTCTAATAATTTTACTAGTTGCATCAATAGGTTTGTTAAACAAAAATTGTATTTTTTAAAATTAAATTAATTAATTAGAATTTTAAAAGTCTTGGCTGACTTACCAAAAATTAAATATCTCGAAGAATATGACTTTGTCCAGAATTTTAAAATTAATTATCAGAAAAACAATAAAATTCAACTATGTTTTACGGCATTTTATAAGTAATTTTTTTGTTTATTTTTATCCTTATTCATTTTTAAACTTAAAAGAAATTTTTGTTTGGAACTTTTTAAAAAAGAAAGAATGCTTCATTCAATCGATTTTGATTTTGAAACTGATAAATTTAAAACCCATTTAAACGACAATAATTTCGAGGGAATTTTAAAAATTGACCCATTTGACTCTTTGGTCAGAGGCACGATAATAGATGATCTTTTTTATGGAACAATTTGGTCAAAACAACATGGAGACTTTTACATTGAATCATCCAAAAGTTTTTTAGATTTAAATTATTCGAGTCTCATAATTTATAAGGAATCAAATTTTATTAATGATGAATTGAGCAAAAAATATTTTTTATACCCATATCTATTGAAAAGGCATAAAATAAATAATTTTCCTAAGGTATGTAAAAATTATTTGAATAATCAATAAAGTTTTAATTACTTTTTAATTTTTAAAGCGTCGAGACATTTCATCAAATGGAAGAGTACTTAAAAAAAAATTTCCAAATGATCAGCAAGTTTGTAATTTAAAAATCAACGTTGATCCTTTTTTCTATCAAGCTGTTTTTAATGCTGAAGGCGAAAAAGTAAGCAAAGTTATTTTTTATTTGGTTGAGGCAAGAAAATATTAAAAATGATTTTGATTAAAATATCTATTTATAAAATTGCGCTTTATTTCTCGAAAACAAAGATGAGAAAATAATAACTTAAAGATTATCTAGTTTTAAAAATACTAATGTTCAAATAAATGAAACATTATATTTCATAAATATTCTTACTTGGATTACAAAATTAAAGTCGCCAAGGGTTTGGTTTAGTTTTTTTTGTTTGAATTACAAAATTTATTGCAAGCATTTTCGTATTTGAAATTAATTTTTTTGGTGAAATAGAAAGAGTTAAGTTTTTATTTGAAAAATTGGAAAAAAATATTAAAAATTCTTTTTTTAAACTTTAATTAAGAAATGTCAATTTGAGTTGAATGATTGATTTTTTAATTCAAACACCAAAAATTAAACCAAATGTAATTTTCCCTAAACTCTTAGTAAAATCGTTCAAAATTAACTACGGCTAAAAAAGATAAAGTTTTTTTTTCTTATTCTTAATATATTTAATTTAAATAAAAATAATTTTTCTCTATTTATTACTTAGGATAGACTGACACTAACGCACTTTTTTAACTGGAAAAGATTAAATTTTGAATAAGAGTATGATAAAAGTTTCAAAAAATTTTAAAATGAACAGCATTGAGAGCAATCGAATCTCAAGGTGCATACTGTCCGGTCAAAGCTATCTTTTATTTCTATTTTCTTTAAAATATAGAAAAGATATTTCATAAAATAGTGGCCATTCTCCATAAAATGATGATCTTGAAAAAAAAAAGATACGATAAATACATGCCATCTAATTTTAAAGAATGTCACCAATTTGGTGTTAAAAATAAAAACAAACTAAAAAAAATAGTATGATCATTTTTTTTAATTATTCAAGTTCAATATAAATTAATAAAACTGATATGAAATTATATTTTTTAAATTTGGGAAATTTTTCAAAAAGTTGAAAAAACGCATTTAATTACTGAGAAAATTTACTTTAATTTACCATTACCAAGAGAAATATAAATAATGCTTGCAATGACAATGACTCTTCCCATGTTAAAAACATATAGTTAATTCATATTCTTTTTGAAATTATTTAATCTCTAGCTCTTTTTAAAAAATTTTCTATTAATGGAGAAAGAAGTTTGATCCGAGTACGGAGCCATTAAAAAGCTTATTAAATAAACTTTTAAAAAAAGAAAAATTGCAGGCAAAAGAGTGCCCTGATACCAAAAAACTTTTAATGGCATTAGCTGTTTTATTTAGATAATTGAATATTAGAATTTCAATTTAACTAAAAATGCGTCCTAAAAATTTTAAATTGATTTTAAAAATTTTAAATGATAACGCGTTTTTTGGGTTGGGATTTTGAAAAGCTATAGAGAAAAATACAGGTTTAGATGAGATTATCATATCCTTTTAAAAATATTTTTCAAATAATAAAAACAGTTTTTCTCAACCTACTACACAGTTGCTTTCTAAGATTTAGTTTGATCATTCCCATTTTATAATGGAAGTTGATAGCATGATTCATTGATTTTAAAAATATTTAATCAAGATCAAATAAATATTTTTTTTAGATAAAAAATGAACAACAATCACTTGCAAATTTAGTCATACCACAGCAGCTTTTTATTGATGAAATTAAAAATTCCCAATAAGAAATGACAGAAACGAGTCAGTAATCTATAGCTCCAAGAATCTCTTTCAAAAATTTGTCTAATAACCAAGTGAATGCAAATATTCAAACACCTATTATTATTTTTTAAAAAAAACCCTAACTTTTTGAAAACAAATACGTAGAAAAAAAGAAACAAAAAATAAACGGAAAGAATTCATTATAGAATTCTAAAAGCCGCGTTAAATTTCAATAATTTTATTTCATTTAGAATTTTTTATAACAGCTTCTTGTGGTGCATTTAATTTATAAAATTAAAATTTTTATTATCTAAATAAAAAGCTTTTTCTTTAAAAGTTTTTGGTTTAATACTTCACTGTTATTTTTTTTGATTTTTATTGTCATTTGCTCTCAATATGTTGCACATTCATTAATGATTTACTATTATAAATTACTTTCAATAATTTGCTTTTTAACACCTTTAAATAAAGACTAATTGACTTGATTATTAATTTGTCGATTGTTTTTTTTCAATAAAATTTTAAATTTCCAAAAATTATCTAGAAATTGAAAATTGATTTTCATATTTTAACTTAAAATAAAGATGAAATACTTCTGAATATAGCATTAGTACATTTGAAAGTTTAGTAGTAGTTGAGTATTCTATACCAGCGAAATTTATGCTTAGTTGAGTATGGCAGTCGATTTAGGATCTATTTTTTCATTAATTTTTGTCTTGTTACTTTTCATGAGGAATAAAATCTTGGCCACTAAATTTAATGGCAAGAAAAAAAAGTGAATATTTACTTTAAATAGAAAAATGTATTTGACGCATAAAAAAAAATTTTTAGCGAATAAACACAAAAAAAGTAACGCATAAAGATTTAGTCATTATAGCATATAAAAATTAGTCTCACATTTTATAAAATTAGTTAAACATAAAAAAAAAACTACAGCATAAAAAAAACAAAACTTAATCAATATTCAAAGCTGACCTGGCCTTTGGTGGTCGGCCACGTATTTTTTTTAACTTGAGTTTCTTCAGTATTACTTAGTTCAACGTTAGCCTTAAGTTAAGTTGGACGACCTTTTTGTCAGTTCAACAACTTCTGAATTTGAAAGGCCTCTTTTCTTTTTTTCCCACGTCTAGGCCAAGAAACGAATTACCTTGGACAAAGATTTTTTATTTAAAAAAAATTGACAATGCTTAAATAAAAATGATATGCGATAAAGAAAAAAATTATAATAATCTTAACTTTTTATTCATTATGCGATAGTTTAATTTTTTATTTGCGAATGCTAAAACATTATTTTTTACGCGTCAAAACCCCTTGTCCACTCTTAATAATAAAGTAGTTTTTGTTTTCATTTAAACCCTTTTTCCTCGCCAAAATGTGAAAATAATAAGTAAATTTGTAAAAATTAATATAATTATGAAAAATTTAAACATTTAAATAAAATTAAATGATTAAATATTTTTATTGTTAGTATTTTAAGTTTAAATGAATAGACTTCATAAAAAATAGTATATTTTTAGATTAATGATAGAATTTCCAGATTCAATATGGAAAAATGTTCAAACAAAACTACTTTGAAATAATTAAATTATTTAACTATCTTGAACATAAAATATTTTTAAATAAATCAAAATAATATTTTCTTTTAAGAAATTTTACAAAACTGTCGACCACATAATTAAAATTCTCAACTCGTTAATAGAGTTTCTCAATGATATATTTAATCGAATTAAATTTTATGACAAGACAAAGAGCTACTATTTTTCGGGCGTTATTTTTGTGGTTGATCGAATAAAAGTAAGAAAAAAATATTTTTATCTGAGTGTATATGTATTATTTTTTTTATCAAAAAATTAAATGCTTTCAAAATACTTTATCCAGTTTTTTTACTCATTGTATATGAATAATTTTTGAAGCTTTAAGTAAAAATAAATACTAATATTTTATTTCAATTAATCAGAGTTATAAGTCACAAGTCACTGACTTTAAATTTTCCTTTCATGGAACGAAAAAATTTCAAATATTAATTTTGAGTTTAAAAATGGCTATTATTTACCTGCACTGTTAAAATACTTAGTTTTTATCTTAACTAATTAATTTTTGTCTAAAAAAGTCCAATTTTTGTATTACATTTTTTTAAGGTTTTTTTTTTCTTAAAATATTTTGAATATGTTTTTTTTTCTCAGGTTTAAGTATCTAACTTCTGTCCAAAATTTTTAATTTTTTTTAATGCAAATTTTTTTAAATTTTAGAATGTACAATACTTAAATGTTAGTCACTCATCTCAAAGATGACTAAAAGATTGAAAATTTCCTATCAAGGAAAAAAGTGATTCAGTATAAAGGAAAATATTGACGTTTTAAGGTTTTTAGTGAAATATTTCAAAATATTTTTGTAAAAATAAAACGACTTTTATTAAATAAAATAGATTGTTGTTAAATAAAATAAACACTCTGTTAATATTTTATACGTTTTTTCCTCAATCAAATATAGTGGACATAAAATAAACAAATAAGACAATAATGAAACTTTTTAATTTTTAATGATTAAAATAACCAAAAAGTAAAATTAAAGAAACGAGTCAAAAATAATTTTCTTAGCTTGCTATTTAATGAAAATAAGTTATTTCCGAAAATGTAAATATATCTGTGAGAATTAAGCCTTACATCAAATGTAGAAAGAATTCCAAGACCATAATAGCTCATACAGCCCCAAATTCCAACAGAACTACTTCTTAGCTTTGTTGGTTAAATTTCTCTGACGGCATCCTTCTCATCTGAATTCAATTTGTTATGTTGCCTACTTCAATGTTTATTTCATCACTGAATAGCATTTATCTCGTTTAGGCTTTTTTACATGATTTAACATTCAGAACCGCATATTTTCATCGAGTTTTCTTTCTAATAATCTTTGTCTTACCAGAAAATCCGATGCTTTTCGGTCATTTGACATTTTTCAGTTTGACATTTGACATTTGTTTTAATTTAAATATCCTTTAAACTACAGAACAGGTAATATTACATCAAAAAATGTAATAAACTGTAAAAAAAGGTAATTCTTTATTTTTCATTTTATTTTAAGATTATTTCAAACTGTCTAAAAAAATCTTCGTCAGCATTGATGTAATTAGAAAATCACAATCTTTGTAACTTAGACAATAAACAAGTCTTTCATAAATATTCGTTTGTACATATATCCATTATAATTTAAAGACCGGAGTTTGAAAGAATTCAAAGTGAAAGTTCGAAAATAACTAAAAGAATTTAAATCAAATGCAAGAAAAAATTATTATTCAAATTAATGAAAATTAAATTCGAATTCAATATTTTCATTTTATGTTTTTTTTTAATCAATTTTATTTACCTTTATATACTTTAGTTTAGAAAAATCTTAAAAGGCAAATATAAAAAAATTGCAGTATTTATTAAGTAAATTGAAGATTATAGTAAACTAGATTCCTTTCAATTAAAAATTTGGCTTATATTTTTTCTTACTGACAAAAAAAATATTTTTCGACTGACAACATATTTTTTTTACTGATAAATTTATCAATAAAAAAGTGACTAATTGAATTTTATCATATTTAGACAAAATAATTATTTTTCATTTGACAAAAAAAAATAGTAAGACAAAATAATTCAAAAATAATAACAAAATATAATTTTTGATGACAAAAAGAAAATTTTAGTAAAAATTAAAAAATTAAGGAATTTTATTTTTTTTCGGCGGCTCTTGAGCTTCCAACAATTCATTGGATTGAATTGATATCGTTACTTGTTCGTGGTTGCTTTTTCAACATCTAAAACAACATCATCGACATTGGTCTCTTTATCGTCTTGACAGAAGAGAGCTGATTTAGTTTTTTTTGGTCTACCATTTTTTCTTTTTGAGGTATAATTTTCGCAGGCTCTATCAGATTTATCGATGTCTGATAAATCGAACAATTTTCTTGATATTCTTTGAAATTATTCTACCAAACGTATTGTTTTTCTGAAATATAACATTTGACTTTCTCTTTTGTTAGCTCAAACTGTAAGTTAGCATAAGTAAATTAATTACTTTGACACTTGAGTTTGATTATATTATCGGTTTAGATAAAATAATCTAACGGTTTGAAGTCCTTTGAAAAGCTGAAGTTGAACTTCATTTTAAAAATTTCGACAGTTAGCGTTTTCGGTTGCTCTGTCTTTTGACCAAAAATTTACCATGTCGTTTTGTAAAATTTTCAAAAATTTACCAAGATTTACTCTTTTTTTGTCTTAAACTTAATTATTTTACTCTTATTTTAAAATTTTTTTTATTACATCGCCTTAAAGGCGTCCATTGAATAAAAAAATAAAATAAATAAATAATGACGCTGTCTAAAAGTTAACTCGAGTTTGATAATTAAATTCCATGACCCTAATGCATTGTTAGAAGAGGGTTAAGTCGGTGAATACCCTTCAAACCACTCTTTGAGCTCACCAATTTTTTGAAAAATAATGATAATTGATTTAAAAAAAATTGTCAGTATGGTAACACAGCCTAAATGTAGTTAATGTAAATTCGGTGACGTAATTTGAAAAACCGAAATATATCAGTCGTTTTATTTTTTTTTTAAACAACCTACATATTCTTGTAAATCTTGAAGAGAGGAATCCAAATATATATATGAAATATTTTTAAAAAATTTTTAAACCCTTTTTTTTTTTAATTCAAAGTTTTTTTTATGCTAATTCGGTAGAATTTTTCAAATTAGTAATTATGTTTGATAATTTTTGATCCGATGACGGAACAAGTTTGAACTGACCTTATTTGCTTATCGTTTTCAGCGGGTCTTGATTAATAGAAAATAATTTTACTAGAATTTTAAGATAGCCGATGGGTCCGTTGTCTAATGTTGTTATTTTTTATGGGTTAAGAGGTTAATGAGGTATCACCTCAATACCCAAAAATCCCACCCATTTACCCCTAAAAATAAAATATTTAACATAATTAGACTGAAAGGACAAAAATGATCACAATGACGTCATTTTTTATGAAAAATTTAAAATTTTGTTTCTCCTTTTTTTACATAAATAATTTGATTTTATTTAATAAAAATATTCATTCTGTATTATCAAAAATCGTCAATATATTATAAAAATGAATCAGAACAAACAAAAAGAAGTTAAAAAAAAGTATTCAATGGAAGATCTTGATAACGCAAAAAAAATGTTTTTGAAAAAAAATGAACACTACTCAAGCTTCAAATTTATACAACATTCCGAGACAGATTTTTTTAACTAATCTTTTTAACTAAAAAAAAATCAAACATAAAATTTATTTAGAATTCGTTAATAATTCGTTTAAATTTTTTTCTAAAAAGTTGTTTTGTAGCGTATATTTAAAAGAATAATAATAAAGAGTATTTTAAATATTTATATTTTTAAAAATAACATTTAAAATCCTTTTTTTAATTCTTATTGGGCTAATTGGGTGAATTCGCTGAATATCCTGAAAAGAGGTTAGTTCTCGGGCTAAATATTTACAAAATCATGGGTAACTGGGTTAACCTAATTCACCCAATAAGTCCTCACCCAATTACAGGAGGTAAAGGGGTGACTAGAAAAAACTGGTCTAATTCGGTGAGAAAAAATGAGTGCGAAATATGCAATAAAAAAAAATAGATCCCCCGGTTAGGCTCATTTACCATATAGATTAATTATTTTGTATTTTAATTAATAAATGTCATAAGAATTTTATTCTATTTTCAGTTTAAAAAGAACATTAATTAATTTAGTCAGCAAAAAAATTGTCAGCGAATAATTTTTTTTTTCAGAAGGTTAAATACACGCCAAAAAATTTTATACAGTTTTAAATAGTTAATTTATTAAGATTTTGTTGCAAAATTTGAATTATTAGACTTGGATACTGTGTTGTTAAATCTTTTCAAACAGTCAACTATGCAATAAAAAGCTTAATTTTATTTTTATTTTATTCAAAAGGTGATATTTGATTTTTTAAGGTCTAATCTTTTATTTGGAGATATTAATTGAAAAAAGAATAAGAAATATTTAAAGTTTTAAAAAAATTTTAGTCAGAAACAAAAAAAAACTGGATAACATTTAAATTCAAAAAGCTTTTAAAATAGTTCACTTAAAAATTGAAGATATGGACTTTTGAAAATTGTCTTAAAAACGGATCCAAAGATTCAATAAAAAAAATATTTTGCTCAAATTCATCCAATCCTTTGGAATTTATTTCAAATTTAGCTAAAGAAGACAACCAGAAATATTGTTTGGCCTACACTTTAACTGGCCAAGATTTTTCAAATGGAACAATAGGAGCAGCTTGGACAGGTGTTCCAAAAAGTAATGTTGGTATTTGTGCCAAAGAGAACAATTCTTCAGGGACCTTAAAAACTTACAATACCGGTTTTATATCTATTGTAAATGAGAAAAGTCGACTCACAAATTATCAAATTAAGTTAGCATTTGCTCATGAAGTTGGTCACAGTTTTGGAGCCCTTCATGATCAAATCTATGATGGAAGATGTTCGCCATCGTTTTTTAAAGGAGGCGACTTTTTGATGAGTAAAAAATTGGGGGACCAGAATCGTTTAAACAGCATACAATTTTCACCATGTAGTTTAGAACAAATGTCTTTATTGATACATTCATTGATTCAAGAATCAAATCGATTCTGTTTCAAAAGTAAATATTATTTTATTTAAAAAATTAAAATTCAAAACTTGTATAATTATTTTCTTTTTTTCATTGATTTTATAAAAAAAAGTAACAAATGTTAGTTAAATTGTGAATTTTTAATTATTTTTGTCAAGCTAACTACAAAAAAAATTAAGAATCATTCTCAATCGCAGAGTTGATCCATCTATCTTTCTATTTTGAAATTTATATTATTTTGTTGTTTTATTTTTGTAAGCGAAATTGATTGATTTCGATTTAAATTAAATTAATTACCGATAAAAACAGTTTTTTTTTTAATCATTTTTTTTGTCAAAATTTTTTTAAATCTAAATCTTAAATTTTAAAGTCAAAGTTAAATTCTCTACTCTAAAGTTGCTCCGGTTGCCAAAAACCAGTCTTTTCGATTGTAGTTTAAATTTGGTTTCTAAAGTTGAAAAATCAATATTTTCATAATAATGTCATTTTTTTTAATTATCAAATAAAATGATTCTTAATAAGGTAAATAGCTTGAAAATGAATTTTTAAAATTAAAAAATTTCTTTGTCAAATTAATTTTTTTATTATTAATTTTTGAACCAAAAAATTACAATAATGTAAAAATTTTATAATTCATTTCTAAAATTAGTTCATTAAGTTCTATAATTTATAATATTAATTTTCTATCAAAAAAAAGAGTATAGTATTTTATTAAATTTCAGCAAATTTTATATTTTTTACGCAATTTTACAGAAATATACGCAAAACTAGTGTCGACCATCATCTATGATCAATACTGTATTTTTTTAGAATTTGTTAAAAAAAGAGGTATGCAGGAACCTTCAGAGTTTTCGCCTAGGTCCATGCCATAAAATGTATGTTTAGAAAATTTGTACACTTCTTCCGTTTGTGCTAAAAATTAATTATTCAAAAAATCTGAACATAACTTTTATGGCATCATATATTTTTGAGGACAGGAAGTTAAATAAATTAATTTGAAAAATTAAAATTAAGATTTAAACAAATTTTATTCAAAAAAATTAGGAGTTTGGAAAATTTTTTTTTGAAAAATAAATTATGAATCTTTGTAAATGAATTTTGACTACTTGACAACCTTAAATCTAAATATTTTTCCAAAAAATTTTTTAATTTAAGCTCACTTTTCATAGCATCAGCGATTCCTTTAACATTTCCTTTGTCGGATATTCTTTCACAGAAAAAAACGTTAAAAAGCGCTGATGCTATTCGATAATCATCAGTAATATGTGAAAGCATCGTGTTTTGTGTTTCCTTTAAAGCTTTAAACTGTTGCTTAAAAATTCCGTTAATCACTTGAACCACATAGCGTTTAGTTACCAAGCGAGTTTCATTGGCTTCACTCCATGTCAATTGCTTATTTCCATCTTTAATGACTAAAAAAACAAATTAAATTTTGATTTATTTAAAATAAAATATTCTAATAAGTTGGAATTTTGCAATTCAAACCGACCTTAATCTTGCTATACACTCTTTGAATCCGCGGTCAAAAATTGCTAGGTCACCTTTCTTTGGGAGTTCACTTAAATCCAAATCTTTTTACATTAAACTCTCCATTATTGAAAAATTATTATCAACGGCAGCATAATTCCCATATACATCAATTATTTTGTTGCTGTAATTACGATTCGTTTAAATAAAGGTCGATTTTTGTGACCGCTTTGCAATTTTCGTTGAACCATATTGTTTGAACTTTTCTGGCAATAGCAATTATAGCAAATTGAATATCATTTAAATCGAATAACGATATTACCATTTCAGTGTTTTGACAAGCCATTCATCTCTGGAAAAAAGTTTTGCTCCAAGATATTGAGGAACGAAATCTTTTAACATAGCATTACGAACTGGAGCGCATATGTTACTAATAGTTTGTCTAAATTCAATATCAAATATATTGGCGATCATGTTTTGACTAAGAATTGTTTTTAGCCAAAATAAGTAAATTGCGATCGCTTGCAACTTTGTACGATTTTCGGATTTAATTAATGATTTCAAACTATGAAAAATAAAAGAAAGTTCTTCTCTAGTGAAACCGGTTATTTTATAACAAAGCTTTTCGTTTAACGTTGAAAAATCTCCGAATTTTTTAAATAAACTCGACCTTTTTTGTTCATGTTCTTTAAAGCCTTCGATTAGTTCTTGAACTTTTTCGTTTGTAAGACTAATAGTTTCACTAACGATCGGTATTTTATTGATGCAATCGTCTTTAACATAATAACTTTCGGTTAGATGATCACTGCACGACCTGGCTACTCTGTTTATTAAAATATCACGCTTCATATAGATATCAATTATTGCTTCAACTGATAATACTGTCATTGGTTTTGAGCAAGTCTTTCTTTTACATATGAAGCAAAAGCTGTGTGAAGCATACCCGCGACTTACATTTAACACTGTTTTCATCGTATTTTGAATCATATTATAATTTGAATTTTGATCTTCTTGCTCGGTTTGGTCTATTGTTTCAAAATTACACTCGTCTTGATCAAAAGATTCATTTGTGTAATCTTTTATTTTTGCTGATGTTGTAGGTTGTACATTTTCGTAAATATCATAATTGTTCTCATCTTGAATTACCGACGATGAGTTGTTTTCTTCTGAATTCGACATTTCTTTACATTGTTTTTGGTTCGTCTTTTGTAAAAAAGCATAAAATGCTTCTTACACATTATATCACCAACAGCAATTTTTTGATTAAAATAAACCGTCAAATTATTTGCCAGCTCGAAATTTTTTATTTCTTTGAGATTATTTTTCCCAATAATATCTCCTCTTCTTTTACATCCTTCAGGAATAGGACAGAAGCGTTCCCTGAGATTCTCAAGCATGTTTCGAATTTTAAAATTTATATTTCAAATTACAATTAATAAGTTTATATTATATTTTTAAAAATTTTGCTTCAAATTTTTATTTCAATAGTTTATTATTTTATGCTTTCGCATAATATGTTGGACATTCCAAAATATTGAAAAATTAAAAAAAAAACTATCCTCGGAAAAAGCTACGAAAAAATGCTTTAAAATGACACCCCTTTTTTATTTTTTTTGATTTGTCCTCATTTTTTAAATTTTAGGCCAAGTTTCAATGGAGATCCGGCGACGTCCTTTAGATTATTTAGATTTTTTAACACTTTTAACTTAATTTTACTGAATAAAATTTAACATTTAATGTAAAATGGCGTAATTTTTTTATTTGTTCTATGATGAAGATTTAAAGAAAAAAAAAAAAAATTTGTTGATCGGAAATTTTGATTCAAAAATTAAGGATTTTAAATTTCATCTTCTTTTGGCAACAGGTTATAAAAGCAAACCAATTCAGAAAAGCTGAAAGTCTTTAGCTTTTAACTTTAAGGACTTGCTATAATAATCGAATACTTTTAAGATGACTCAGACTTTTAATAGCAATTTAATAAAATAAATAAAATTATTGAGATTAATTTTAGTTAAGTATCAGTCCATTATTTAAAATAATCTCTTTTTAACTATAATAATAACTTTTAATGTCTTCGCATAATTTTAACATCAAGATCATCCCAGTTTCTTAAAGCTGGTTAAAAACTATACACATTGACGAATTTTTAGTCATCTCTTTTGTTTGCTTCAAGATTTAAGTAAATCAAAAATTTTCATTAAACTTAAATTTAATTTTTTTCTGCTTATCTTAGTCATCAATGAATTATGAGATGAGTATATTTTAGTACAATTGTTTTTAAATTCTTTTCATAGACTTTCGAACAAAAAAGGTAGCAATCCAAATGTGAACAGCATCCTATTCAACATAACCAGATAGATTGATTGACAATCGTTGATCAATAATCTGGATGACTAAGATTAGCAAATAAATTTAGTTAACCCTTTTTTAAAAAATGAAATTTCAAAGTTCGATTTTAAAGACCAAAATGTCCTTTAACAAATTTTGCAAATTCTTTTTTGTGGGCTCTTTTTTAATTCAAAGAAATCTTGATAAGTTTACTTAATTTTTTGTAAAATTTTAAAAATTTATCCAAATTTAACACAATTCTTGTGCAAAACTGTATATATTGAATTAATACTTTTATTTTATGTATTTGGATTTATTTTTATAATAAATTCATTATTTCAGAAAAAAGACAAAAAACAAAATAAGGATTATCTAATTTTAAATTTTATTCTTAAAAAAATACGTTTTTATTCCCATATGTATTTTTATACTTCCTTGGCTTCGAAAATCTCACTTAATTTTGTAAATTCATTTTTGATATTAAGTTTTTTTTCTAAACTCATGTCGATAGATAAGACAGAAAAGTCTCAAGTTTTAATCAATACACTATTATTACATGTAAACATAATATTTAATATTGACAGTACAAAATCTATGATTTATTAAGAAGAATTTTTTTTATCAATTGAACAATAAATGAATAAATTAAGAAATAATTATAAAGAAATTATTCTTTTTTTTTCTTCAAATAAGCCAACATTATAAAAGGCTTTATTAATTTCTAGAATTTAATGGGTCCATTTGTGGAAACGGAATTGTTGAACCAGATGAAGAATGCGATTGTGGATATTTTGACGAATGCTTAGAGTCATGTTGTTATTGGGCTGACTATCAGATTAAGAATAAAAGATGCAAACTGAAAGATAACTCAATTTGCAGTCCATCTCAAGGAGAGTGCTGTGGAGCAGATTGCAATTTCAAAGATAACTCGACTTCTTGTGGCAAATTGATAGATGATGATTGTAATTATGAAAGAACTTGTTCCGGTAGAAGTGTGAATTGTCCATCTAATGACTCAAAGCTGCCTGATTACTTGATGTGTAGTCTTAACACGAGTTTATGCATTGGAGAAGTAATTTCTAAATTTAAATTTCTATTTTCAAAAAGTACTTAATGGTCTTTAGAAATGCCAAGACTCTTTATGTGAAAAATTTAACATGACCAAATGTAGTCTGAATGAGAGTAGTGAAGCGACATCGCTTTGTCATCTCGCATGTCAAGGAGGTAATTAAAAAAAAACATTGATTTATAATTAATATTTTTTTAAGAATTGACAAAAAATGTATGCACTGATTCATTCAAAATAACAGAAATGATCAAAAATTTTAATCCAATGGACCTGGAACTTAGAACAGGGTCGAAATGCTTAAATGATCAAGGATATTGTGACCGAAAAAAATTGTGTCAAAGAATCCAAAAAGAAAAATCATTTTACTCTGGCTATGATTTGAATTTGATTGTAAATTTTTTATTTTTGATATTTCTTACCCCGATTTTTTTTTTAATATTCTTTTTTATTTTAAAAAGATTAAGATAAATAAATTTTGAAAATTATACTGTAATTCAAATTTTTTTAGGGTACTTGTTCTTTACACTCTTCAGCGCCTTGTCAACGTTACTGCTATAAATTGAATGGCTTTACAGCTTCAGCTTTTGGCAAATTTTGGTTATTTTTTACAAAGTTATACAAATCTTTTTTGATATTTTCGTACATTTTTTACAAATTGTCGAAAATTCAACTTTATGATATTATTTTTATCTATTTTAAAGCTAGAATCAGCCTGATTTTAAATTTTGAAAAAAATTGGGAAAGTTCTTGTCCACTCTTTTAGTAAAATAAATTTAATTTTTGTGCCATTTTTTTCTACACCCGTTAGTTTGGTATTTCATTTACTTATTTTAAATTATAAATTATACTTATTATGAATAGATAACTATTAATGTCTTTGTAAATGTAACAAGATTTCTATGCATCTAGCTACCATGTCTTTTTAGCAAGACGTCTTCGCAAGTCTGCTTGCCGTAGCTTTTTATTATTATTATTGTTATTATACTTAAGAATAATGCTGGGACTGATCCAAAAAATTAATTTTTGACTAACCTACTGGAAACTATTGAATTAATTAAAGAAGATGGAATTTTATGAATTCGATGTTATGTTAGTAGTTTGAATTAAAGATTGGATGTAATTAATGGAGGGCCACAAATTAGGGATCTACCGGGTTTTGTTTTTAACTGATAGCATATTTTGTTATCATGTTGATAACAAAAAATGTTATCAAAGAAAAATGTTACCAAACATGATAACAAAATAAGTTTAATGTTAACATAATATTTTAAATGATAACATAAAGTTTACTAAATTTTGAACATTTGAAATAGTAAACCCCATATCCTGATTGTGGGAAATATATGGAAGGCCCTCGTGGCTTAAACATATGTCCCGCACTCATAAAAAAAAACTAAATTAATTTTTACATTTTTAAAATTTTTTTGATAACATTTTTTGTTATCAACATGATAAAAAAACCAGAGGTGACCAGTTTGATAACAAAATATGCTATTAGTTGATAACAAAACCGGGTAAACCCCAAATTAGTGGCAGACGACATCAAGTTAATTTCGATTATAACTTAAAATGGGATTTTTGAAAAATCCACTTGACCTATCTAGTCTCCAACTTGATGTCAATAGACAGGTTCAATGGTCAAATGTATGTTTAATGAGTTTTAATTAGAAGTGCTATGGTGATCAACTATAAAGAAGTTTCTCAATTTTTTATTGTTTGTTCTGTTTTTTCACAAAACGATTGATCTTAAAGATGTGTTCTTGAATCGTCTATTTGGTTTATTTATTTGTTTCACCTCTAAAAAAATGGAATGCAATGGATTATTTGAAAGGAAAATTTTCAAAAAAATGATTTTTGAAATTCAAAACTAAATTTAAAATTCTAAAATTCTTTTTATTTGGAAAAAAAAAATTTTAAACCAAACCATAGGCGATCCATTCGATTTCTAGCTCTAAAGCGTGAAAAACGCCAAAAAAATTAATGTCACAAGTGAATTGTGAGGTGGTGATTCGCTCATTGGTCATTTTGTAAAGAGCAGCCACGTTATTGCCAACATGCAGAGCCTTAATTGTGTAGAATATTTTTGGCATCTTCTTGAAAGTCTTATTAAACACCCCAATGCGGCTTATGGTTGGATATCCATGGACTTTAATAGAAATCACCCATGAACCACTCATAATTTCATATCTTTGGGCAGCAAGTGCTTCGTTTAAGTTTCTTATAGCTCTTTGAAAGTTTTCTGAAGAATCTTTCACTAGATCATCAATATGCAAGACACGCTGTTCCAATTTGGCCAATCTAGCCTCTGTATCGCTGACAATCAGACTTAGTTGATTGTCTTTTTCCACAGATTCTGTGCCCAGAGCTTCCAATTGTTCCTTGTAGTCTTGAATATAATTTTTCATGATTTCAATTTCATCTTTTTCCTCAGTAGCACTTGAAATGTACAATGTAAATTTTCTAATGAAAGGCGCTTCGTAGAATTGCTTGCGAACTCTATTAAAAGTCATAGTGCGAGAAAATTCTCCACGAGCTAACCTTGCTACACTAATGCTCTTAGGTACAATTTTATCACCTTCAAACTGCCATTCAACTTCATCAGTTACATATCTGTTAAGTTCTTTCAACTGATCGGTCAAGCTTTTGTTCGATTTAAACCATTCAGAATTACTCTCGGATACTTTATTTGCCGTACCGCGGATAGAAAAAATTTTCATAAAACTGCCTCCACCTCCAGTACCCCAATTTACTTTTCCGCTTTCTTTCAAATTTTGCAAACCTTTTTCATCAATGACAATGTGGGATACATTGCGAAATTTTTGTATCCTTAAAATCTTGGAGGCCTCTTTTTTAATTATGTCTGCTTTCAAGTCCTCTTCAAAGTCAATACAATATGTTGAGAGCAAACCGAGTGCTTCGGTCAATGGTAAGGCTTTAAAAGTATTTTTTGATGCAAAATTTACGAAATCTTTTACAAAAGACTCCTTAAATTCTGTTTCAGACATTTGGTATTCTTCCATCATATCAAAATAAAACGGACATTTTATTATGAAAATTAATGTAAATTAAGTAATGTTTAAAAATTGTGAGTATTAGAAATTTTTCAAAAAAAAAACTTTTATTGTTTTCTTTTTTAGCTAAAAAATATTTTAAATGGTTTTTCAAATACTTATTTCCCGCGATTTTTCTTTTGTTTCTATTTAACAACAAGACATTCGAAGCAGAGCGTTAAATGTGCCAGGAACGAGATATTAAAAAAATTAAGAGAAGACCTAAAAGAAACTTGATGATTTTTAGAAAATAAAATTGTAGGTTATAATTTTTTTTTTGAAAATTTAAATTTTAAGAACAAAATCGTGATAATATTTTTCGAAAAGACATAACTCTTACATTAGGTCTTTTATATCATGAAATTATTGTCCAATTTTATTATAAAGATGAAAACCATTATTTTAAAAAGATTTATTATTTCTAAAGTAGTATAAAGTTTTATTTTTCCTTGAATTGAAATTAGATCTCGTTCTGTTGAACTTGAATACAACACAAGTTTATTTTCCTGGTTATTCACTAATAAAAGTATAGAAATTGATGATGCTTCAGACTTTTTTTAAGACATATGCAACCGGTTTAAGCTTCTTTCACTCGGGTTAAGTAATGGTAAGATGATCTCAAGATCTCAATTAGAAATAAGAGAAATCTTAGAAACCAGAACTGTTCATGTAACTGGAAGGATATGCATCGATATAAAAAAACGCATGTGTAAATTATATTCATCAGAAATAAAAAAAGCTAGCTAGAAAAGCTAAGGAATCCAAAAATGTTGTATAAATATTTAAATGAGCAACGCAAGATCCGAAAGTTAATTAGTTTTTGAAATTTGTAATTAATCATTTTATAATTTGAATGAAATTTTTGAAAAAAAACTTGAAACTTCTAACTTTCTACTGATTTTGACTTTTAACATGCTTTTTTTTTAATTCGAGTTGTTAAGCTCAAGAGCTTTCGATTGGTATGTTTATCTTCAAAATAATTAGGGGTCTGCAGACACTTTTTAAGGGGTTTGCAACACATTTTTGCTCAATATCAACCGAAACTTTACATAAAATGTTAAAAAGCGTAGCGTTTTCTTAAAGAGCATAAAGTTTGCTACAACTTGGTATATTTAACATTAGTAAAAAAATCTTTCTCCTCGAAAAAATGTAGCAAATACTGATTTGCAAACGGGTCTGCGTTTTAGGGACAACCAAATAAATCATGTTATGTTGACAAGCTTAATCAGTCAGTGCTTAAAAACTGTGCAAAGACTTACTTGTTCCTTTAACTTTGATTTTCAGAGTATCTTTATCCAATAGTCAGCTACCAATTTAATTCTGATCAGTAAATATTACTCGATTGTTTGAAAAAAAGGTAATATATCAATGCCGAGAAGTTAATGTCCTGTGTCTTTAACTCCAATATCGTGCAAAATAATGGAAAGAAAAATAAGTACCAAATGAAAGATTATTTTTGTAAAAAAATATTATATATTAAGAACAGCATGGATTTGTAAAGAAAAAGTCAAGTAAAACTAATCTTCTGGAAACTCTAGATTTCATCTCAATGAGTCTAGACAAAAATATTCCTGTTGATGTGATTCTGCTAGATTTTGCGAAAGTATTTGATACGGTTCCGCACATACAACTAACAGCTAAATTGAAAGGGTAAGGCCTTGATGGTCTGACACTAAAATGGACCGAGGCTATCTTGAAAAAATAGAAGACCACGAGCTGTTCAATGTGAGACTTTGTGGGATTGAGTTGTGATTTTTAGCGTATACCACAAGTGTCAGTGATTGGTCCCCTATTGTTCGTTTTGTATATCAATGATCTACCAAAATGAATAGAGAATGTTGTATGCAGACGAAAATTTTTCCCAAACGGTATCAGAAATAAGCACAGCGAAACCACAATGGAATTTAGATTCAGTTTTCAAGTGGACTCAAAATTCTTCTCTTTAAAACATCAAAATGTGTGGTCATGCATTATGGTCATTAGAAACCAAGACTTTCTTTATTTTATCAAGGGTAAGCAGTTATCAACGTCAGAAACCGAAAGAGATCTTGGAGTTATTTTCAATACAAATCTGAAACGGAAAAATCAATCAATTAAATTTGAAGAAAAAGAGGTGATCTAATTCATTAAACAAGTTTAAGCATGGAATAGAATTAGTTGAAAAAAGCAATTATTTTAATGTCACAACAAAAAAAAAGAAAGAGATCACTGCTTCTAATATCACAAAGAAATTTCGAGTATCCAGCATAGAGATAACATTTTTTCAACAGAACCGCTAGTATATGGAACTCGGTGCCAAATCAATAAGTTGAAGTCCCCAATGTTAACAGCTTAAAAGCAGGCATTGATTTCTGGATGAGCAGCAATCGATTTTATTAGAAATAAAAAATTAATTGTAAATTGTCAATCGTCCTGTAATTTGTGCTGGCAAAAAACTATTTCGACTGACAGTTTTATATTATATACTGACTATTTCAAATAGTAAATAATTTTGAACTGGCAAAAGAAAGTAATTCGAGTGGCAAAAATATTTTTGAAATGACATATTTGCAAATTACTGTGACAAATACTGTAAATTATTATTATTTATTTGTTTTATCTGTGCCGAGCTAAAGTTCCTTCAGATTAAAAAAAAAATAAAAAAATAAAATAAAAATGTAAAGAAAAAATATTAGAAAAATTAAAAAAAGTTAAAATATAATAAAAAGACAATTAAAAATTGATAAATTGTAAGAGGTGACATTGCAAAGTATTTATTGAACCGTAAATTATTTGAATTTCGACATTTTTAAAGCCTTTTACAAAGTCTGGCATGATGGACTAATTTTTGAATTAATTACAATTAATCTGCCACCATAGAAAAAAATCAAATTTCAAAAAAAATAAAAAATTATGGTAGAAAAATTAATCAGACTTATTGAAATAAAAGCGTCACAGCTTACACATATTTAAATATTTGAGAGCTAAGGAAAAAAATAGAAAACTGCAAGGCAGCATGATCTTGCCCATCAACAAATAGTTTCATTTTCTACCTTTTCGGCCGAAATTAATTATTAACATTTTGTCAGCTACAAGTTGAGTCACTTTCATTAAATTTATCACCATGTTTTTGATGTAATTTGTCACGTAGTAAGTTTTTTATCAGTAAAAGAGGGCTTAAATTTACTGTTCAAATAATGTCCTCTTTTTAATGCAATTATTTTTATATGTTATGTTTAAAATTGAGTAAATATCCTGCGACAAGGCATTCGCCTGTTCTCTAGTTATGTAAGACTCTTTGGCGGGACCAAAAATTTTGTCGACCAGGTTTATATGGTCAAATTGATTGGCAGTTATCTTTAAAGTGTTGGTTTTAAGCTCAACTCCTTGTGAAGCTATTTCGCAATGAATTGTTATGCTCGATTTATCATCTTTAAGTCTTTTAATAAAATTTTGGCGCTCTTTGGTACCAATAGGAGCTAGAAAGTCTAGGCGAAGTGGGAACACCCTGAATTGATTTACCCTTCCTTTAATCAATGTTTTCGAGTACATGGAAAAAAGGATTATACTGCACTCAAACTTTGACAGAACTAAATTTATAATCTGACTGTGAGCTATGTCGGTTTTATAAAACATTTTAGCTTTTTCAGCAAGAAGCTTGATATGATCGTCATTTAGCATTTCAACGAAAGTATAAAAGCCTTCTGGTGTGAAATGAAAAAGTTCTGAGCCACCCTTCTGATCAATTTTGGTCATTACAATTCTTGGATTGCCAGTGCTTACCCACATCAGCTGTGAATGTTTGCTTCCCGAGAAAAAAAAAACGCGTTTTTTGTCGAGTTAAGTCGCGTTTATTGAAAAAACGTTAAAAAACGTTATACATTTTACTAGTTTTTTGGAAAATATATGTTATTTTTTTATTCACTGAAAAAATGTTTAAAATCGTGAAGTTAAATCGCGTTTATTTATATTAAAATAATGAAAAATGAAAAATTCAAATAAAAAAATTTTTAGTATAAAAGATTCAATCAAATTCTGTTAAATCATTTGTTGGGCTTATTACTAGACCATTATCTGTACTAACTGAAATACAGCGACGACTGATCCTTTCCAATTTTATTAGCTCAAATATTTCAACAAATTCTCCTATTTGAAAAAACTTGTCTATATATTTTGAGCATTCAATACTAAAATTATTATAAAAACAGTCTTTTTTATTTTGTTTAAATTTTTTTACCAAAACAAAACAAGACTCATTAATAGAAAAAAAACGAATGATACAGCCATAGAGCAAGGATTTTTCATTTTCATATTGTATTAAGTTGTTGTTTAAAGATTCAAACCTCCTGTCATAATCAACAGAATGATACTCTAATTTATTGAATAAAGCTCTATTACTTTTAAGAATGGTTATATTATTTTTAATTATATGATTTTTTTGACAAAATTCATCTATTAATTGTTTTTCTAAAGCCACTAACTGAAAATAATCTACTTGATGCGGATTTATTAATTGATTTTTGGTGAAACATGATTTAATATTAGAGATTTCATTTTTTAGATAAGATTGAATTTCAACATTTTTAGCTTCATCACTAAATGCTTTGATTTTTGCTCTTATATTCTTTCTTCGGTCAAAATTCATGATTATTTGTCCTTCATAATTTCTTGTACCGTAAAACAGATCACGTGTCATTTTGAAAACATTTTCAAAAGGAAAGCATGACGTTTTGTTTAAAGGTCCAAAATTTTTTACTTGTTCTGGGAGGTGAATATGAGTGTGAAGATTTGATGTCATATTTATTTGACCGTAAAGAGATTCAAATTCCGTGATAAAATCAATAATTATTTTTTGAGCATCGTTTAATTCTTCTTTAGTTATTTCATCTTGACACAAAAGTCTCATGAAAATAACAAACTTCAATAAATTCATTAAATATATATCTTTTAAAATGCCTTTGAAGATTCCGAATGAAAGATAGAATAAAATTGTCCTAAATTCATTAGCTTTATAAAAATGTCTATCTTCAATTGGTCTTGTTTTTCTCTTTATTTCAGTAGGTAGTTTAACATTCATTAGACGATTATCAATAAAATTTATAACTTTTCCTGTTATTTAATAAAAATTTTTAGAATTTCACTATCTTTAATTAAAAAGATTTACCTAGATAAAAATTATGGTGCCAGTTATTTCTATCAAAAAAGCTGTTGAACATTTTCTTGAATGTACCAATCAGACTCAGATGCATGTAGTCAATTATCACATTATCAGGTATTTTTATCCAGTTTGATAAATAAGAAAAACCTTTGACCCCTTCTATACAAATTTTTGTAGAATTTGCTCTCTCAACCTGTTTACAATATGTTTCATGTGTTCTATTAAAAATATTAGGTAATACAGGATACACCATAACATTGTTAATTCTTTGACCAGGATGAAGACATTTGATGCACCCATAGTAGCCATTAAATTGGTTAGAATTGCAAGCTTTTGATCGAGCGGGAGAATCTGAAATAAATCCTAAAATCTTGATATTTATTTTCTTTTCACACCATTGAATTCCATTTAAGATGATATCATCTATTTCACTATTATATTTTTTGAGCCATAAATTAAAATCCAGACTTGATCCACTCCAAGAAGAATGAATAATTATGTTTTCAAAAGATCCCCGCAAGAGAGGAGGCAATTCAGCAACTGAAGACATCAATGTCCATATAGAATTGTTACTTGATTTATTGTAACTAACGGCATCTGCAAATAAAATTAAATTCAAAACTCCTGGTTCAAATTTATAAATATTTCCAGTAATAATATCACTAAAAATTTGATTTTTCTGCTTTATTTTTTCATCTGAAAAATAAATTTTTTATATGTAAATTCGAAGTTTTATTTTCACTTACTTTGATAATTTAAAATAGTGTCATAATGGTTATCAAGAATTAATTTAATTTGATCTTTGACACATGAATTAAAAATTTTAATAATTGATTTCTTTTTTATTTGTCTATTAAAGGTGCATGTATCATTATGGCAAGTTGTTTTAGAATTTACTTTCTTGATTTCGTTTTTACAAAATGAGCATATAAAAGTTGTAATTATTTTTTGATTTTTTCTAAAGCTTTGTCGTATTATGTTGTACGAGTCTGGAATATTGCTCTCTCTTGGAAGTATGAGTTTGATAAATTTGTAAAGTTTATCTCTGTTAGTTTCTGCAACTCCTATCTTATCCATTGTAGACTCTAAAAGAATAACAAAATCTTCTTTTGTGATCATAGAATAGGGATAAATTAGATCGGTTTTATTTGAAAATTTGTAATCTTCAACAAAACTCTCATCACTGTAAATAAGAAAAAATTAAGCAAAAATATTTTTGTTATTAAAGATTGAACCTTTCACTTGATTCTTCAATATATGAATTTTTGGTGCTATATGTTAAATTAGATTGAACCTCATTGGAAATAATTAAATTCTTTTCTTCAGATGTAGATGGTGATTCATAATTAAAATCATTAGATTCAGTTAAACATGTTTTCTTTGTAAAAATTTCGTTATCAATCTGATGGTCTATAATTGCTAAATCCGCCTTTCTTTTTTCTCGATATTTTTTTTGTTTTAGATTTTGTCTGATATTTTTTTCTTGGTCTTTATTATTCTCTCTATTTTCTTCCATTTTTAGCCAAATTGTTTTCTAAAAAGAAATTGAAACTTTTAAGACAAAAAATATGTCATGATCAATTAATAATTGAAATTTAACAGAAAACTTAAAATCTTGGGAGCGTTAATACAAATAAGAGCAACCTAAAAAGCATTTAGCAAACTTTTATCTTTTTACTTATTACTTTAAGCTTATTGTAGGATTAAAAATCGAAGAATTTATAATTCTATATTTTATAAAAAGCATAAGCTAAAAACATCACTAAAAAAAAAACTATAAAAAAAATTTTCAATTTTCTTAGATTTAAATGTCCTTTTCTACTCCGGTAAAGAGAAAACATAGAAGAACTCTAATATTAAGTGAAAGTGAAGATGATGATAATTTACCAATAGCAAGCAAATCAAAGACTCCAAAAACCGAAAAATTTATGAGGAAAAAATTAAACCAAGATAATGATGACGATAATGAGGACAATGGAATATTTTACTTGGTCCAGTTTATTTCAAGTCCTAATAGATTTGATATTGTATCAGAACGTTTAGTTATTTTAGATAAAAAAGACAGTTTTTTTGGAAAGGTAAAACACTATTCTAAATTATATCAAGTCAAAATTCTTAAAAAGGGTAATGTTTATTTATTACATAACAATTTTTTTACTTTAGAAATTATTTTAGGGTCACTAGATTATGTCCAGAAAATGGCTGAAAAATATTCATTCAATTTGCCGCTAAAGACAACCGATGAAAGTGAAGTTGAAAAAGGCTAGTAAAGAATTACATATTGCTTCTGGATAATATTAATTTTCTTTTTTTAGAAAATCAGGTTTGTTTAAAGTCACAGAATTCAATTCAAGAAAAAGAGCGAATTCCAAAATTAATAACGGAGACTGATCTTTTTGATAAATGTTTTGGTCCATGCTCATCTTCTTCAATTTCAATTTCTAAACTCACAACCGATTCATTTGCACAACCGATCACAAATGATACTTTTGATTTGTTTACTAAACAAATTTATACTAAGTTCACTGAACAGAAGCAAGAATATGATATTCTAATGAAGAAAATACTTGATATTCAAAATTCAGCTGGAGAGAAAACTTTTGTAAGATATAAATTATTTTATTTTATTTATTAAATCAATTAACCTGCTTTATAGGAGAAGTAAATTTTAAAGTTTCCAAAAATTAAAAGAAAATTTTAAAATTTTTATTATTCCAAAAGGCCAAGGAAAGATACAAAAGCCGCCGTCAGTGCTTAAAGACTTTAAGAAAAATTAGTAAAATTTTATGTTCTGAATTAATTGAAATTTTTTAGTTCTAATTGTTCCGTTTTTATTTAATATAATAGGAATAAAATGATAAATTGTATTGGGATATCTAAATAATAAGTGAGTTAAATAAAAAGAAAAAAAAGAAAAATATAAAAAAGCACATCTTAATTGAATAGTAAAAAAGTAAAGGTAGAAAAATAGGAAAGACTTAGAAAATGAGTCTCACTAATTTTTTGCCAGATTAAATTTTATTTTATTTTTTTAAGGTATATAAAAACAAAGACCTAATAAAAGATGTATATGGAAAAAAACCAAAGGAATGGGCGATAGAGTGTTGCAAAATTTTATTTTCGGAAGATGAAATAAAAAACTGTGTTTTAATAGCATCAAATAAGACGTCTAGACCACCCTGCTCGCCTAACCGTGTTAAGTTTTTAAGAGGTAAATTATCAATTAATAATTTTTATTTTTATTGTTATTTTTTATTTAAGAAGCACTTGTGTATAAGTACAAGACAATACCAGCAGAAAAACATGACCTTATTTGGAAGTCTGTTGTTAGTGACTTCAATAGAAAAGGCCGTTCTATCAAATTCAATTTGAAACGATTGTTTTCGATTGATTCATAATTTGTTTTTTATCTTGATTAATTTTTTTCCAATTAAATGAATTTATAAAAATAATTTTTATTTTGAAATAAACACTTATCTAAAAAACATTTCTCTCTTAATTACATTATAATTCCCTAATTGAAAACTACTTAAAAATCTTAAATTGATACCTTATAATAATTGGATTTAATAGATTAATCAAAATTAGGCCAAATATTTAAAAAAAAAGATTTAAGGGAGCGTTTATATGCGATTTATTTAAATAGTCAAAATGCGTTTGAACGAAAAAAAGGCGTAACGATTCTTAATTAAAAAAATATGTCAAAAAACGCATTAATTTACGCGTTTAAATGTATAAAATTACACGTTAAAACACGTCTTAATAACGCGTAATTTTTTTCTCGGGTTGTCTCGTTTTCTGTTAGAATTTTGTCATTTAAGCGCGATCTAAACGCTTCAAGTTGCACTTTGGTTTTTTGATCTGGTAAAGTGAAGATGGCTGTGAGATCTGGCAAATCAAATGCTATCTTATTTTGTAGATTTTCGTTCTGGTCGAAATCTAATTGTATTTTTTCACCATTTAATTTAAACAGATTCAAACTAATCATACTCACAGCCAAATAAAGCACCTGAATATAATTAAAACATTTATTCATTTTTTCTCTAAAAATTCAGTAAATAAAAATTATTTGATTTAATATTTTAATTTATTTTTAGTAATTTGGAGATTATATGATTTTTTGGTAAAAATATTTTTGGTTAAAAAAAAGTTCGTAATTTTACGTAAATTCACGTTTTTTTTACATAAAAAAGTGGTAAAAAAAGGTGAATTTTTTTCTAAAAAGCATTTAAGAGAAAATAGATAAAGTAGTTCTTGGCACTTCTTATGGAAAAAAATTAAAAGAATCTTTTTGAAAATCAGAAAAAGTGTAATCAGAAAATTAAGTAAGACACAAGTTTATTTTCCCTTAATTGTATACTATTAGCCTATTTATATTTATGAACTAATTCGAGTTGTAAAAAAGGAATTGCCTTAAATTCGGAGTTCGTTGGTACGATTCAAATCTGGGTTGCTATTTCCTTTTAAGGAAGAAGAGAATTCGAATAAGCTAATTTATAAATAAAGATTTCATTAAAAAAAAATTTAAATGCTGAAATAGCAGCTAAGTTTTAGAAGAATCTTTTTGCCTTTAGTTTTTTGAAAATTTTCATCTATCTTAAAATTTATGAAGATAATGATTCAAATTATAGAGCCGGTATAACTTGACGAAAATTACTAAATTGAAAAAAATTGACTAGTCTCATAGAAATTTTGTTTAAGTTTCTCTCTCGAAATTCTCATTAATTTAAATACCTTTTTTTTTTGTTAAACTAATTCATTATCATTAATTTTAACATTTAAAATTCGCATCAACTTAAAAATTAAAAGCCACTTGAAAATGATGAGAGGCCGTTTGGTTTGATGATACAATATTTCTTGTAAAGCTAGAACCAATCTTTTTAAATTAGATTTTCAATTAAGAGAAGGTGGAACCAAGAGAGAGAAATGCAGATGATAGGGAGAAAATTGATAAGTTACTTGCTGATCTTGAAATTAAAAATGAGAAAATAATACCAATAAAACGTTTTAGAGAGAAACCAGGAAATGTGTATAGACCAGCCATCCTAGTCCAGCTACAGTCTGATAGCGAGAAGATGGGAATCCTATCTCCTGCTAAGAGGCTAAGAGGAAACTAGATAGAGAGCTGAGGCAATAAAGTAAAAGTAAAAACGAATAAGAGCATAAAAATGGAACTGGACATTTTTACCGCTAGGGCATCCGAGGCTACCCGCTCAAAAGAGGCAATCTTGTTGTGATATATCGGATCGACAAATCGATTCTAACCTCTAAAAATGTGTAGTGAGTGTGAATCATCTGAAGTTTTTGAGACTGAATTTTTTAATGAATCTATAGAGCAAGTTTGGTGTATGTTTAGGTATGGAGCGGAATGACTTAATTTATAGGCCGCCAAAAATGACTAATAATCAATCGATTTTTGAATCCATCACTAAAACAAGGAAATTACTCGATAGTAAGAAAGTAAGAGGGATTATTTTATGTGGTGTTTTAACTTACCAGATATAATCTGGGATGTAAATCTAGTAGAGATTACTTCTGGAAGGAATTTTAATTCACCTGAATTGAGTATGCTAGAAGCTCTAAAGGACTCTTTTTACTGCATAATGTGTTTCTCCCAACATTTGTCAAATCTGATGGAACTGTGGATAACACGATGGACTATCTTATTACTGAGTCACATGACAGGGTATCACACATAGAGTGCAGAGCGCCTTTGGGTAATGTTAAAAAAGGTCATGTTTTACTTAAGTGGGACTACAGAATTTCGTTTGACAAAGAACAATTGAGGCTCACTGCCAGGAAGCTTAATTACAGTACATCCTAAAACTAACTTCATCGATTTCTTTCCTCTCCTCTTCCTTTCCTCTTCCTTTGCTCTTCCTTTCCTCTTCCTTTGCTCTTCCTTTGCTCTTCCTTTCCTCTTCCTTTCCTCTTCCTTTGCTCTTCCTTTCCTCTTCCTTTCCTCTAAAAATCAATTAGTTGGCAAATATTATTCAATCAAAGATCATTTTTATCCAAATAAATATTTAACTAAAAAAACAGAATCTAAAAATTCATCGATTCAATTTTGACCCGATCAAAGCTGTATGAAGGTTAATGATGCGAAAACAAGAATGGAAAAGTGTTTTCGGCGAAAGTGGGTTAAACCAAATGTTCGATATCTTTCTTGGCTATTATAGAGAAGAGCAACCAAATTGGTTAAATCAGTTAAAGAGAAACCTTATGAAGTAAGACTTCGAGAATTAGATCTAATTAGCTTTGAGGAAGGCCGTTTAAGGGGTGAATTGATCCAAATGTATAAGATTGTGCAATTAAAATTTAAAAAATTTAAAAATATTTCAAATACCAAAATAATATCTTGTGAGTCCAAAAGGTCGACTGAAAACTAAATTAGAATTTTTAGATAGAATTTTTGGATCTAGATTTGATTAAAATATTTCATGTTTTTTTCGTTACTTTTTAAAAAAATCTAAAAATATCCAGCCTTTTTATTAAATTTTTTAAATTTCAGTCAAATGGTCCAAATTTTTTCATACAGAATTTTCAAGGTTGAGAATATAGGATTGATAAATGATGTGAATTATGCTAAAAGTTTGACTCTAAATTGAAGAAGATAAAATGATAAAAAGTTGGTAAGGGAAATAAACAAAAGAGGACGGTATGGCTACAATTTCTCAACGAACATAGTTGTCAAGACATGGAACAGGATGTCATCAAATGCGGTTAATACGAATTAAGTCAATAGTTTCAAAGCATCTATAGACCGGGAAACTTTTTGAATGGCTCAAGGCAACACCTGCAATGTCCATATTGGGGCTAAGCGCAATTACGCGCTAGTATAGGCAAATGCTTATACTGCAGTTTACTACTACAACTACTCCCAATAATTAATTTTGTCAGGAAACAACAAGTCTTTTAACTTTTTTGGTTCAAAATTTAAACCAACTTACACTGTTTTGATATCGAAAATAAAAACCATAAATATTTAAATACATATAAATATATTTTTATATTAATAAAAGATATTTATGCCTTAGAGATCTTGATATATATTTATGAAATTATTTATATATTTATATAAAAGCATAAATAAATATAAATGCACTTTTGATCAAAATTAGTTTTAGACATTTGAAGGACTACGACATTACATAAAAAATTTACAATTTTTATAAACAATCCCAGTAAATTTAAAAACCAAAAAAAATGTAAAGAACAAGCATAAAAAAACGATGCTCATAACTTGTGAAAATAAAATAATAAGTAATTTGATGTTAAAAAGATTTTAAATTTAAAATTGATTTTAAATGAAAAAAAAAGAATATTCTATAAAAATCATTGACTTGAAATTTTTTATAACTTTTTCTTGACTTAATTTTAATTAAAAAAATTAAATGATTTGAATTTCACATTTAAATATTTTTTTTATTCGTGAATCAAAATTTTAATGTACTTAAATCTCTCTTCATTTGTTTTTAATCCTCATCCGTGAGTTATTGATACGGTTTATTTTATATTGTTGTTAAAATAATTTTAATTTTTTTTCCAATAATTTTTTTAGCTATATACCCGGTACCAAGGTAAAGAATTGTTCTTTACCATTCAGTTTACGATTGACTACCCGTTCAAACCACCAAAAGTAGTTTTTACAAAAAAAAATTGCAAAAAATGTATTTCTTGTCTAGATAGCCTTCAATCCTAAGATAAACAACTCAAATGTACTTAAAATTGGAAAAAAACAAACAAAAAACTCTTCTAGTCACCATGGTACTAATTTTCTTACAGATTAACTTCAGTTAAAGAACTAGTTCTAACTGTTTTATTACCAACAAAACAATTCACTAATTATTTGGGTGCCATTAAATACTATTCACATGAAATTACTTTTATTCTATTGATCTCTCTTAGAAGATCTTCTGTCCTTTGAATAGGCTTTTACACCTCTGGAATAAAATTATGACAAAAATAAAGATAATCAAAAATAAATTTAAATTTTTTTTTAATGCTGAATAGAATATTTTTTAAACAAAAAAAATCAAAAAATAGAAAACGATTTAACGATTCTTGTTTTTTCATTACATTGAAAAAAGCATTAGTAAGACAATTTTCTTATTTCCTCAATTCAAATCAGCCATTTACCTCAACTATTACTAAATTTTTTCTGTTAATTAGAACTTTAATTCTTGATAATTTTCTAGATAATGATTATTGAATATGTTCAGTAAAATTTGATCTTCAATTTAAATTTAAATTTACCGAATCAAACATAACTAAAAATTAAAAGTATCATATTATTTTTTTAAAAATTAAACAAATTTAAAAAGACATTTAATTTTTTGTATTTTATAGATTAAGATGGGACAAAAATCTTTTAACCATGTCCACAGTTACGCAGTCATATGGTTCTTGAAGAATCAAAATATTGAGTTAGTCTTTTTAAAAAATTTAAAAATATTTCAAATACCAAAATAATATCTTGTGAGTCCAAAAGGTCGACTGAAAACTAAATTAGAATTTTTAGATAGAATTTTTGGATCTAGATTTGATTAAAATATTTCATGTTTTTTTCGTTACTTTTTAAAAGAGAATTTGGAATAAAAAAATCTAAAAATATCCAGCCTTTTTATTAAATTTTTTAAATTTCAGTCAAATGGTCCAAATTTTTTCATACAGACACTCGAGGTCGAATTAGACCAATTGTGAGTTTGTTAAGTTTTATTGTGAAAAATTTCAAAATATTTTTTATTTTATATTCAAAAAAATTAGCCAAAATTTAATGTCTTCACACTTTTTTCCAGACAAATTTAAGTTGATTTTATTTTAGCAACTCAACAAAGCTTCATATTATCGAAAATATGTTTGCCAATATTTATTAATTTAAATGTGCATTAATAATTTATTAACATTCCAATTTATTTGTCCACGATTACTTTGTCTTATTTTAGTTCATTTCTATGACTTAATCTAAAGGTATGATATCCAAAATTTACTTAAGGGATATCTCTAAATTATCAGTTATGGATTACGCAATTGCCTAGCACAACACATGTACCCAAGTAGCTAAGTTTTTCTCCCAATTTTGTAAAGCATAATAAAATGCTAAACAAATTCTAGCTTGTTCTAAAAAAGCATTGAATATTATTTTCCTAAATTTCTAAAACATTCGGAATTTGCATTTAATTAAAACAAAATTAGACTAATTTAAATAGGAATCTAAAATATCACCATGGTTTAGTTCCTAAATAAAGTGAACACAAGTTTGGAAGATGTCGAACTTCAAAGGCCCAAACTGCGATGATTAGCTCCTAATTGCTAGCTTATTGAAACATTTGGCTCAATGAGTCAAACTGCAACTGAAAGTGTCCTTTAACTCAGTCTTATTTGGTAAAGCACGCATTTTCTAATTAGAAGATAAAGCAAAACGAGTTGCAATATTTGCATTGGAAATTTTTGGGTATTAGATTGCAATTTTTTTCAAAAAAAAAATACAAAACCAACTCATTAGAATCTCATGCTAAAAAGTATCTTAATAAAAACGAGTATTTTTTGCTCAATCTTTCTAACCTCTGTACCAATTTTTTTCAGATAATACAAGCATGAATCTTTATTTAAAATTTTATCGATTATTTTAGATCTAGTACATAATATAAAAAATTATTCAGAGCAAAAATGGCTTTAAAACGAATTAATAAAGTAATTTTGTAAATTAAGACCATAAGCCTAATACTAAATGGGTACTTTTGTGTGTTAAAGGAATTGCAGGATTTGGAAAAAGACCCTCCGGCCAATTGCTCAGCAGGACCAGTATCAGACGACTGTAAAATTTTATTCTAGTCTCTTTACTTTATTCTTTGGCTAAAAGCTGCTTTAAAAAAAAGTGTTTCAATGGCAAGCAACCATAATGGGACCAGTAAGTTTTTGATATTTTTTGCATTGATGTCAAAGTAAATTTTTTTCTTTTATATATTTTTAGCCAGATAGCCCGTACCAAGGTGGTGTATTCTTCTTGACCATTCACTTTCCGACCGACTACCCATTCAAACCGCCAAAAGTAAGTTGAAAAATAAACTTTTATGCTAAAATTTAGATTTTTGTCTAGATAGCCTTCACTACTCGCATATACCATCCAAATATTAACAGCAATGGAAGCATTTGTTTGGACATCTTGAGATCACAATGGTCACCTGCTCTGACAATATCCAAAGTGTTGCTATCCATTTGTTCGCTATTGTGCGACCCCAATCCGGACGATCCGCTTGTGCCAGAAATAGCCCGTATTTATAAAACAGATAAGAATCTTTACAACAAAAATGCCAAAGAATGGACTTCAAAATATGCTATGGCATAGACAATTTTATTTTGAGAGGGGATGCGAAATTTTTACGAATTTTTTTCTTTGTCTAAATAGTTTCAATATATAAATATTATTTTTTTTGCTAATTTAAAAAAATAAAGTTTAATTTAATCGTAAAATTTTTAATTGCTGAAAAAATAATCATTATAAACTAATTAAAAGAAAAATAATTTGATTTTTTTC
Organism: Brachionus manjavacas; assembly: GCA_019054805.1. NCBI lineage: Eukaryota > Metazoa > Rotifera > Eurotatoria > Ploima > Brachionidae > Brachionus > Brachionus manjavacas. Next base: position 4,254,048 of record JAHQIY010000003.1, on the reverse strand, counting down.
CAATACTAATTGAATTTTTTTGGGTCTTTATGTGAACTTACTAAAACCTATCATGTGCACCATTTTTCCGTGTTCCATATTCCAGACTCATAAATCGAAACACGACTTTGGCGCAGGCAATGAATAACATCTTGCTCATATTAAAAAATTCCTAACTAGGCCCTGTTAAATTCAAACTTTTAATAAAATGCACCATTGTCATTTGGGTTTTATGGAAAAATAAAAAAAAATTATTTTTGAATTATGCATTTGATCCTAAATAAATGTTCAAAAAAAATTCTAATTTTTTCAAGAAGTCAATGCAATATAAGATAAAATATTTTCACAAATTAAGTAATAAAAGAATAGAACAAATTACCAACAAAAAAAAATTGGTTTAGATAGAAGAGAACCAAAGTTTGAAAATTACTAGATTTTAATAATAAATAACCAAAAATTACAAAGAACTCAAACGAATCTGAAAGAATCAACAAAAAATATTAAATTATAAAGAAAAGAACCTAAAAAAACTTGAATGTTGGGTTTGAAAATTTTAATTTTTAAAGATGCTAAATCATAAACAGTAATCTTAATTCTTTATAGTTCTTTTCTCATTAACAAAATTTTTGATTCTTTTAATTATTTCCTTCTAGTTAGTCAATGATTCGGACTAAAGACTTTTCATTATGTAAGACTCCATAATCCCCTGATTATTTTTTTATTTTTGTTTTAGTTTTTTCTATAATATATATTTTTTGTATTTGTCTAAATAGAATTTGAAGGTTTTACTGCAGAATATTGAGTTTCCAAGGCTCATATGAGCATTTTTCAAATTTCGTATTGATTTTTCTGGAAATCTGCTTTTATTCTTCATAACAATGTTAAATATCATACAGTTTAAATAAATTTCGAATTACTCTAACCATCTGGATCAAAATTAGTCTGAATTAAATCCACATACTTCATTATTTTTGCCATTTTGATGAAATTATATCACTATGAAAGGATTTAGAAATGCCACTATTCTATGAATTCAAAACTTGAAAATTTTACGGATTATTTTTGCTCCGAAAACATAGAAGAACATTAAAAAATTTATTTTTAATTGCTTAAAAGTTTAATAATTATAAAAAAATTTAATTTTTATTAATTTAAATTTGAAAGGCATTGGATAGATATTGGTTCTACAGTTTGATTTATAAGCTTATTATATTCAGGAATTCTGTTAAGATATGCTATTACTTCTGTTTAATTCAAAATTTTTTATGAATGATTTAAAAAATAATAATATCTAAAATATGATTATAAAGTAACTTGAACAACTTTAAAAAATGAAATTTTAAATGATTAGTTTTAAAAATTTGAACTTTTTTTTTTTAAATTAAATTTTCAACAGACATCAAGAGACTGATTAATGCTTCATTTATTGAAATTCATTACTAAATTATTTTCATTAAATTTTTGATGACATTGTTATTTAGAATAATTAAGCAGCAAGATATTCTAGTAAATGAAATCAAATTTAATAAGATGATATATAAAAATTAGACTCAAAATGTATTTTATTTGAATCTGTACCGGCCTAAAGCTCCTTAAGATCAAAAAAGCAAAAAAAAATACATTAAAGATAACAATTTAATAAACTTAAAAATTGAATTTATTAAAAGATTTGTAATGAAATGTCAGAGTATCATATTTAAGTTTTGGAGTAGACCTAACTGCTGACTTTTGCAAAGACCATGTTACATGGTTTTTCATTTTTCCTTTAAAAAATCCATTTTTCAGATACTTTTTAATAATGTTTTTTTAGATATTTTTTATTATTAAAAAATAAATAATCAAATTATCTGCGAAAGGAAGCGAGAATTTATGTTTGATTTCATTTCTTTTTGCTACGCCATTTATTTATGCAAAAAAAAATGTTAAAGGAAATGGAATTATTATAGATCCTTGAGGATACACTTCTTTAATTGGATATGGGTCACTCAAGTGACCATTTGTTCTTGAATCAAAAATTGATCGAATCCAGAATACAAAATATAATCTTAATAAACTTGTAAATTTGACCGTCTTACCAGACTCTGTCAAAAGCTTTAGAAATATCAAAATATCAGCAGCAAATCTTTTTTCTTCTATCAAAAGATTTTATGACTTTTTGAATTATATGAGTACCATAAATCGTGATCGGGATATCCAATGTGGTGTGAATGTACATGGCTTTCGTTTTGGTCCCATTAATTTTGAGTCCAATTGGTTGTTTGTAATTTATATGTTTCTTCATGAGATATTGGCGCCAGATCATCCGCAAAGTCTAAGCAGAAGAGGTTCTCGGATTCAAAGAGCAAAGAAGGAAAAGATATATATCCGATGAGACATGAGCTATAAGAGTAATAATCAAAAATAAATACTTTAAGCAAAATCTGACTGAATTTGCGAATAATAGGCTTGTGAAGAGAGCAGCAAGACGTGATAAGAGAAAGACTATAAACCAGTGTGCTAACGAAGCAGAAGAAGTCAGCTCAAAAGGGGACCTAAATATGCTACACAATTTCACTAATGCGATATGTGGCTCCTCAAAGAAAAGAACAACTTTAGTGAGAAACTTTAGATTGTATCCTAACAACTGAAAGGGAGCAAGGAAAATTATGATTTGAGCACTTTAAAGAATTTCTAAATAGACCAGAACCTAAGGAGTCGTTGCAACCTGAATCAGCTAGCATTGACCTCGATATTGACTCAGAAGTGCGCAGCCATAAAGAAGTAGAATCTGTAACAAAAGCTTTGAAGAACAGAAAAGCCTCAGCTGTTGACACACTCAAATCAACAGTGCTACCAATTACGAGCAAGTCGTTCTGCAGTATAGTTCTGGTAAAAATCAAGAATCTTTTAGATGCTTTACTTAAAGAAGAAGCAGGATTTAGACGAATTTAGATTGATTTTGAATGTATAGACCAGATACTTGCATTTAGGAACATCATAGAACAAAGGACAATCTGAGAGCTTCGAAGTGTGTTCAAAAGGGTGAATTCTCTTTCCGACACTATTCCGAATTATGATTGACTATGCCATGAAAAAAACAATTTCCAGTTCGAGGGGTATTCAGTGAAGATCCTTTGTTCTTATCTGTTTTAAACTCCTTATTACCTTTAATAAGGGAAAGTATTATAATTCTTTGTTATTGAAAATTTGCAGCTTAAATTTTGAAGACTTCAACATTGAATATTTGATCGCGAATAAAATATTTGCAGTTTTTGGTTCTATTTTGTAGAAGGAAAAATATTAAATCGTCATATATAAACAAAACTGATTGTCATATAAAAATTAGACGGGGTCCGAGGCAGAGTCCTGGTTTAGGGATTCGGGTATGTTGTAGATTAGAGAACTATTAGTTAAAATTTAAATTTATAATTAAATTTTTTATGAATTAAAATTCTTTAATTTAATCATCCAAATGACGATTTTATTTATTTTCATATGACAATTTAATTATTGATATGACGGGTTAATATGTATCCTTTTGTAAAACCATGTAAACAAAGAGCCTAATGAGCAAATTTCTCTCAAATTAAAAAAAAATCATGAAAAATGTCTTAGACCGGTTTGAATCTATTTCATTACAAATACACTATTTATTCAAATTTATTGCTGAAAAATTTAGAATCATCAAAACAAATGCTAGGTCATTGACGAAAATAAAGAGAGCAGTGGACCTAAAACGGACCTCTACGGTACTTCAAAATTTAGTTTAAAAGGTTTTAAACATTTAATTATCATTACGAACTATTTGAGATCTATTTTCGCAATAATTTGAAGAACCTAAACAAGAACTATCAAAACAGTGATGAAAAAGTTTCTAAAAAATTTTGGTCCTTCACATCAAGCACATTTCAAAGAAACATTAATTCATTTTTTTTAACTTTTTGAGTAAAATTTTCTTCATTTGCTGTAATCTTACTTCTTCCTTTTCTTTTGGTCGACTGATTACCAAACAAGTCAATCTGCTTGAGATGTATCAGAAAAAAATACCCTTTTGAGCTGTGTTAGCTGAATAAATTTAGCTATTTAGATGTAAGTTTAAAAAAAATAAACATACAAAGCCTAGGAATGGTTTTAGATTCTGAGGAGCTTTCTTTAAAATCTTATTTTCAAAAAAATTTATCTTCAAATAAAACAACCCATGAAACTAGTTGAAAATTGATCAATTTAAAAATGTCTTTTTTCGAACTATCACTTACTAGTTTCAAGTCAAAATTTCGGTCATTGCCAACATTTTTAAAAATTTCAATATTAAAATTAAACAAGAAATAACCAAAAAATAATTTCAAAAATTCAATAAATTAACGAAACTATGTGAATCTGAAAGACTATCTAACTAACCAAAAGTTAAAACATAAGTTAAAAAAGCATTAGCATATTAAAATTTAGTAGAGAAAAAACTCTTCTATATTTGCTAGGATTAAATGAATATAAGAGAAATTTTTATTTTATGAACAAAAATGCATTCGTATTTTATAAAAAAATTAGTAACTAAAACTAAGCGTATGATGAGTTTAAAATAAATCCTTAGAGAATATTTTAGATCTTTCTATTTAATTGACCAGAATTCTTCACAATTCACTTTTTTAAAAATAGATAAATTTAAAGTTTTATAAATTATGGCTTTAAAACGAATCAATAAAGTAATTTTATGCGACTACACTTTAAGCTTAATTAAAACTAATAAATTATGTTTGAAGGAATTGCAGGATTTGGAAAGAGACCCTCCGGCCAATTGCTCAGCAGGACCAGTATCAGACGACTGTAAAATTTTATTCTAGTCTCTTTACTTTATTCTTTACTTTGATAAGTGTTTCAATGGCAAGCAACCATAATGGGACCAGTAAGTTTTAAAAATTAGGAATCACAGATTTGCTAATGCAAAAAATTTAAGCCTGACAGTCCGTACCAAGGTGGTGTATTCTTCTTGACCATTCACTTTCCGACCGACTATCCCTTCAAACCACCAAAAGTAGTTTTAAACTAAAAAAAATATTTTAAACTTAGATTTTTGTCTAGATAGCCTTCACTACTCGCATATACCATCCAAATATTAACAGCAATGGAAGCATTTGTTTGGACATCTTGAGATCACAATGGTCACCTGCTCTGACAATATCCAAAGTGTTGCTATCCATTTGTTCGCTATTGTGCGACCCCAATCCGGACGATCCGCTTGTGCCAGAAATAGCCCGTATTTATAAAACAGATAAGAATCTTTACAACAAAAATGCCAAAGAATGGACTTCAAAATATGCCATGGCTTAAGATTTTGCTTTTGTTTTTTATCATTTAACAACTTTTACCATTATTTCTTCGCTTCAATTCTGAATATATATTTTCTATTCTTGTCAAATTAAATAAAATTTAATTTAATTCATACTATGATGAAAAATATTTTTGAAAAAAATCAAGTGATTCTTTAACTTATCGAATAAATATTTAAAAACAAAAATTTTAATTATTACTCAACGAAATTGTGAGCTAGGACACTTTTTATTAATAAACCAACTCTAAATTAAAATATTAATTTCAAAAAAAATTAATCTTTATTTATGAATATTTTTATTTTACAATTTTTAATAAAAACAGTTGAAAAAGCTGTTAAGGTCGTCCACTAGGTAAAATAAATGTCAAGTGGTCTCCGACTGCATCCCAATCTACTCGAAACGTTTGGAAGAGCACATTCCAAATGACGAGAATTATTAGCCAAACAAGGCAGCCTATTCCACTTCGTATAATATCTTTAAAAATAATATTAATTTCAGATGATTTGATTAAGGATTTTTTTACATGTCTTCATTTGGGTTTGTTCAGGAAATTCATTTCGCTTAAATGCATGCTTGTAAAACCAAAAAAAATTTACCAACCATAAAAATGGCAAAAATGCAAATCCAGCTTTTTTTTTTTAAATTTAAAATTTTGAAACATGCTTTATTATTAAAAATCACTTACCCAAGTAATATTTTCTGCAGATTTCGAGCTTTTCTTTATCATTGACTTTATTTAGATTCATTGTTCTTTAGTTTAATATAAAAAATTATTATAAAATTATTTATTAGTAATTTTTTTTTCGATATCTTAAATTAAAGTTATTTGTTTTGTTATGAGTTATATATGCGCGGCTTAAATTTATATTAATGATAAAAGTGGCGACTATTTGTTTGACTTTTTTAAATGGCTTAAAATTAAGGGATATCTATGAGTCCCATTAGCCTATTTTTTGGCGTTTAGTCATATGCATACGAAGAATGCATATGGATTAAATTCTGAAGTACAAAAAAATATTCTTTTTTTAAATTTAATTCTAGAATATATTTTAATGGATTTTACAGCATTGTGAAAAAGTTAAGAAACGCTTAATTTTTTTAGCCTCTATTTTGATTAGAACTGTCACAGAATGGGTCAGGATTATAATTTTGGTACATTTTTTTTTTCAGCAAAATTCCTTATTCTATTATATTAAGTTTAAAAAAAATTCTAGTCAGAAATGACTATCCATTCACTTTTTATACTAATTAGACAGATAATATCTAAATAATTCGATTTTTTTTATTGTGAAAAAGTTAAGAAACGGGCCGAAAGCTCAGAGTAGCAAGTTTAGCCGTCTTTAGATTTCATACTTTTATAGTTTCTATTTGGCATTGAGTCTGCTTAACTCTCAAAAATATTTTTAGGTAAACGTACTAGTTTAAGTATAAAAAATACTTGAGACAATATCTTTCGGCTATCCGGACTTTTTTATAAAAAGTTTTTATAATTTTTTTTTTATGGATCCTAGAAATTTTTAAGGAAAATTTTATTTAAAGAGATTACGCTTGTCGTTAAGAAAAAAGAAGAAAATTTATATCAATGATTTCCTTGAGAGCTTCAACAGTTTCTGTCTTGGATATGCTGATGACTTAAAATTAATTGGTCTCTCTGAATTCTCGAACGTAGGATCTAGATCTCTTTATTGTGCTATAGACATTCTCATTATGACTATGTATCAGATAACATGAAATAGAGTAAATAATTTTTTTTAAATGAGATCGGGCATCGTAATGAGCGCAGCATATAATGGAATTTTTAATGGATTGGAATGGATTGGAATATAATTTTGTATTAAATACATAATTTAATTAATTAACTTTAAAAATACCTAAAGAAGGCCGTAATTTGCCTATTATTTTGTTTATTACTCAACATTTTTTAAATATTAATTAAATATTCAATTAATTCTGCAATTAAATATTTTTTTATAGAAATATTTCAGTTTCTCTAAAGAAAAAAACAATAATGTCAGCTCAAAAGCTTCCCTTGTCAGAATCATCCTCCGCGATTCATATTCAAAAGAAACAAAGAACGGCAAATTCAGAGCAATGTTCCAGTGGACAATTAGTAATGAGGAAACAAAGTTATTTGTTGAGCAAATTCAATAATTTGTCATTTCACGAAAGTTTCACTTCAGATACAGATGATGACAATTCAACTTCCAAAATGATTCAACATTTGGAACAAAAACATGAAATCAAATTGAATGACAAATATGAAACTGATGAAAGAGAGAAAGATCCGTTTTATTTAATCTTGATGTTTATCATTACTGCAAGCCTGCCTTATGCGGTGTGTTGAGAATAAATTTTTCAAGCTTTTCTGCTATTATTTGAATCCTAATTTTAAACTGCCTACACGGAAGGACGTTCCCGAATCAGCAAGCGTTTATTATGAAAAAAAAAAAAAGTTTATATCAAGACTAGGAAAAATAAAAAGTGTGAGCCTGACAACCGACTGCTGGACATCTGTTCAAAAATTTTCAGATGTAAGTTTTTTAAGAACGCCTCATTTTTTTAAAGATAAACTTAACTTAAAGTCTAATCTTTTGGATATCGACATATTTTAGGTGGTCATTCAGCAAGGAATCTCTCCAACAACATCACTTGAAGAGTTTTCAATTCTTCGAAAAACCAAATTTATTACAACTGACAATGTGAGTACCATGCTTCACATGTCAAAAAATCGAGGTTTGGAAAGGATACCATGTAAAGCTCATTTATAAAATTGGATTATTCCAATTGCTTGAAAGCGATAAAAAAAACAATAATACGAAATGAAGAAAACTGTCCATCTGAAAACCCGTAAATGACAACACAGGAAATATTAGGATCTGATAACCTAAATCTTGATTATTCTACTCGTCAAAAAAAACATGAAGATATTAATTAATTTTCTAAATTCAGTCAAGCTTTAGAGAAATTGTTCATTTTTTTATCTTCTAATCACATGCCTGGCCTAACGGACCGGTTTGGTCCGACCGCATCCAACACTAGTTGGTAGTAGTTGTCGGTTTTTGGTTGTTGGTTGCTATCAGTTGTTGGTTGTTGGTTGTTGATATCTTAAAAAGAAATTAAATAAATTAAATAAATAAAAAGTTTAATAAAAATTGTTATCAGTTGTTGGTGGTTGTTGGTTGTTAGCCATTGGGAGTTGTTGGCCGTTGGTAGTTGTTGGTAGTAGCTGATGGTTGTAGTTGTTTGCTGATTTCTCCCTTAATCAAAATTAAAAATTTAAAAATTTAAATTTGAAATAAAAAAAATTTAAATTTCAATGATTCAATAAAAATCTTTAAATAGTAAATTTCTTATTTAATTTTTGAGAATGACTACGTAAAGATAAAACATCTTTGAGCAAAACTTTCTTAGAATAGATAATTATCTACGAGTTGAGACGAATGAGAGAAACCAAGATGATGTTTTTCAAAGACCTGCCTTGTATTTATCGAAAAGGGGAGATCAAATTTTTCCTTTGTGAAGTAAATTGGATTCAAGTTTCTACTTGGTTTTGAAGTGAGAATCAAATGAACGTAAGTTCTTGTAAATTTTTGTTCAAATGAGCGATTTATACCAAGAAGAAAAAATATTTTATTCAAGAATGAAACAATTGTTAGAAACATATTAAAGATGTGATCAGAAACAACAAGACTTCTATCCTTAGAAATTATGCTCAACAAATCTTATTGAAATCTTTGATTTTTTACTGAAAAAGTTTCGCAGAGACAGCCAATCGTATGGTCTATACGGATTTTGTTCAGGCCTTTCCCAGTCAACTAAATTTTAAAGAAATTTTGAAGAAATTTGTAGAGTTTTTTTAGAGGTTTTTTTTTAGAGTTTATTTTTGGTTATTTTTCTCTAAAATATCTTTAAAATTTTCTTTTATTTTTCTCTAAAAAGTCTTTTTTGTCAAATTTTTTTTCAAAAAAATTAAACCGAAAATATTTATTTATAAAGGCCAATTCAGATAATTGAGTGCAATATTCAATGATTAAGATAATAAAGATGAAAACCATAAAATACCTTATTTTAAAAAAAGACTAAGTACTTGAATAAAATTTTATTTTTAATAAATTGTTTAAAATTTTAATATTCTTATTGAAAATTTTGCATTTAGCCATCTATCATTTGCCAAATTCATTCATTCATTCAAAGGTCTGGATTAAAAAAAGATTATAAGAGACAAAACAAATTATTAAACGCTTAAAATGAAATTTATTTTTTTAATCAAAAAAAAACGTTATTCAAAAAATTTTTTACTCATAAAAAATTGAGTCTTTAATTTAGTAATCTTTAATTTAATAAGTATAAGCAAAATATTAACTTCAATTTCTCTCTCTCTTACCAATGCTGCGAATTAGCATTGTTAGGAATTAGATAATTCATTTAAGAAATTGACTTCTAAATTTGATCAAGTATCTAATTAAAAATAAAAAAAAAATTTTTTTTTAAAAAATCCAAAAACCATTTTCTTCTTTTTTTATTTCAATTTTAGCTAATTTTTAGAATTAGAGATTCAAATAATAATTTTATTTAAATCAACACTTAATTGATTAAAACTTTATCTATCACCATGTTAAAAAATTAAAACCTTCCAAAATTAAAAATTGAGATTTTATTTTGGCTTAAAAGTTGCTTGGTAACTCGATTAAACTTGAGAAATTTTCTACATAAGCAAGAGGATTTTAAATAAACATTTTCATCAAATTTCTTATAAGTTCAGTCTTCCAATTATTTAAATTTGGCGTCGTTCTCATTGAGACGTAATGAAAAAATCAAAATTAAAATCTAAAACAAACAAAAAAAATTCACGGGTTAATGAACTTCCGTCACTTAAAGTTGAGGCTGCTAAATTCTCCAAACGCATTGAAAAAAAGATCGAGTCCCAAAAAAATGAACCTAAAACAGAACGCAGACTACCGCCATTAGTTTCATTAGATGATGTATCATTAGTGAAAAAGAAACCACCTTTAATTACTTCGATGAAAAAGAGATCCAACAGTGTTGCCACAATAAATGTAAGCGGTTTATATCAGCTTGACAAAAGACAAAGATTCGAAATTTTTAAACGAAGGCTTAAAGCCAAGCCTCCAGTAAAAAATACAGAAGAAGCAGTTCAATTAATAAACAACACCTTGGTAGAAATTGAAGACCAGTACGCTCCAAAAAAAGACAGCAAATTTTGTGCCATGAATTCAAAAAAATATGGTCGCATGTTTCCAATTCCAGAGGAAAGAATTAAATTTAATCTTGACACAGGTATAACTGAAATGTTAGCAGTAGGTATTATTGTTTATGTATATGGTAATGGTTCGATTGAAATTTGGACAGTATCTCGAGGAAATTTTTTCCCAAGAAAAATTTTAGCAAAAAGCGGAGTGTAAATGCATATTTTATTTTTTCATAAATCATTTTATTTAAAAAAATATAAGAAAATAAAAAATTCGAAAAATAGATGAACATAAAATTGTTTTTTAAATTTATCATTTCTTTAGGTACAGTCTATCTAATTTAAGAACAATACATTAATTCGACGCTAAAAACTTCAAGTCTTTATAAATCCACTCTTGTATTGAAAAAATCCTAGAGGAGAATTTTGAATTAGCAGATCCAGTTTTAATGAATATTGTGCTTGTTGAACTCAGTAATGTCAGGTAATCTATATCACAAGATAAGATTTGCTTTAAACTGTTTGTTAAAGGTGCATTCAATATATTTGCTACCTTATTTAACTTATTTTACTTATTTTGCTTATTGATCAATAAATTTAATCATTCTTGACAATTTTTTTTTCCATCAAAATCAAAATAAAAATAAATATGTTATAATTAATAAATTTTGATTACAAAATTTTTTAATTTTCATGCAAAATAAAAATTTTATACGTTAAACCCGAAGAGGTTTTTTGGACCCTCCAAAAATATTGTATTATTTTTCGTAAAATATATTAAAAAAAGACATGGCCAATTATGCTTTTAATTCTAAACTCTACAACTAAACTCTAATACCGAAAACATACCTGAAGAAGAAAAAGCAACTTTCATTGACAAAAATTCGAAATAAAGAACGACATGGGTTTGACTAAGAACGGAGAAGTGGCAAGTTTTAGGATAACGATAAATTTTAGATGAGAAATTACTAAATTTCTCATCTAAAACAAATTTATAATTTATCTGATTAACAAATAAATAAATGAGACCAAACTCTCAGAATTTTTCATGATTTTTGACTTGTCTGTGATAAATTTATATTGAATTGTACCAATTGTCACCAGAAAGCAGTAGATCCTAAACTTTCATTTACAAAAAGAGATATATCAGCTTTTACCCGCATCTTTTATTCTAGAAGTGTTTAATGCCAAAATGTTCATGTGGCCAAGAATTTATAAAGTTCAATTTGTTTCTGTAATGGAAACAAATCAAAACTTGTGACAAATTTAAACAATTTGCATGTGGTCTTTCTGTAGGAGAGAAGGTTTTTAAATCTATCTGTAAAATCTGTGTTAAGAACAAATACGAATATTAAAATAATTTTTTTCCTGTATTTGTAACTAATTTATTTTATAAACAATTTTAAAGTCTAACTTAAAAATATATATAATTTTTTTTAAATCAAAATAAAAATTAATAAGAGACATTTATTTTTTTTGGACCCTTTTAGTACTTAACGGATAAAAAAAATTCGGTGTTTGAGTGTTAATAAAATATTTCCTTTATGCTGTTTACTGTATTATATTAAAAATTGATGTCTCAATTTATTTTGACTAATCTTTAAATAATTATCTTTTTAGAATTAATCTATTATTTTCAAAATTTTGTAGCTGAATCTTATCTCCTTTCAACCAAAAAATACTATAACTTTTGGAATGGATTTTTTTTCAATCCGATAGTTCCAATTAACAAGAAAAACATCAATAACATCTTTACTAAAAGGAATTATTTATTTCTGTAAAATGCCTAATTTTTATACAGCTTTTTTTAATCGAAAATATAAGTCTGCAAAAAATTCTGCAAAGAAATTGCACAATTGATTAAAATAATTTTTAATGGCGTGTGAAATGCAGAAAATTGCAGAGTTTTTTGCTGGTTTTGTTTAATATTAAGCATTATACCGAAGTAAATTATCTCTTTTCGTAAAAAAGTTACTGAAAATTTTTTGAATTGAAAAGATCGGATTGAAAAAAAAACTTCACAATTCCAATTTTTTTAAAATATTTAAATAATTAAAATAAGTTTTGTGGAAAGAATATTTTTGTTTAATTAAAAATTTCTTTCTAAAAATTAATAAAAATAAGACTGAAAATATTAAAAATTAAAAAGTGTCGGTAAATGCTACTTTAATTTTTATTGAAAAGTAAAGAGATTAATTTAAAAATTTTGTTTATCTATTAATTATTATCTCCTGTTATTGATTATTACCTCTTCTTCACCCTCTTGTTATATTCGATAAATTCACATTGAAAAGCTTTTTAAAATTCTTCTCTAGGAATTAACTCTTGGGAGAAAGATTAGATTCTTTTTCGGTTCTTTTAAAAAATTTTCATCTAAAACTATGATAGCTTTCCAAATTCAAAAGTAATAATTTAACAATCTTAAAAAGCTTGATAGGTAAAAAATTTATGAGTGTTTTTTTTAAATGAGAAAGTAGATGCTAGTAAAATTAAATTTTTATTAATATAAACTTAATATTAAAGAATGTATTTTACAGACTTAATATAAAAACTAAGCTCGAAAATCCAAAAATTATTGATTTAAAAAAATATGAAGATAGCTGATTAATTTTGCGATTTGATGAATGCTTTTCTGCCAACAAGTCTAATTTTGTTAGAGTTACAAATGCCGAAGAACTTGAGAGGCTGATCGCGGAATTCATGCAAATTTTGTCCTTTGAATACTAAACGCTGCGTATCGGCTGGAACGCTTAGTTGTTGTTCAACAGCCACCATTAAGTCTGCAACTAGTGGATCACCAGCATAAGGGATCATTATCTAAGCATTAAATCTGAATACTTTTAATGATATCTTTTTAAATTTTTCCTTAAATACCTCGTTTATATCTCCTCCAAATTCGATTTGTAATTTCATATATTGCATTTTTGGTTAATTTTATTTTTCCTATTTTTTGTATCTAAATAAAAATGAATTCTAAGTTTTTATATGCAGCAACTATCTGGAAAATTCGATTTGAATAATTTTCGAAATTTATTAAACGAAGTTTAACCATAAAGCATTTTAATATGTGCTTAGGTAAGATTATTTTTGAAAGAAAGAGAAAAAGGCGAAATTTCTAGAGACTAAAGATTTAAATTACTTTAGGACAAAAATTTAGTTGATTTTTAATTTAAATCAGAGGGATGTGAGCTGAAAGAAACACTTATATAGTAATGATTGCTAGGTAACTTTTGGTTTAAAAACTTACAGCCTCTTGTTACTCAATATTTGCTAACTTTTCTTTTCAATATAAATATGCGATTTGAGTGCATGTTTTTCAATCAACTAAATCAAATTCCTAGGCAACTGTTTAAATTAAATTGAAGCTTATATTAATTCTATAATCGTCGCGTAATACACCCCGGTTAATTATTTAAAATTAATTTAAATTTAAAAATAAATTCATGAAAACTCAAAGAATCCTTTAGGTTATAATATGTAAATAACTAAAATTATTTTAAAACCTTAATTAGCTTTTAAATTAAGGATAATTTTTATCATTTGATATTTAGAATTTTAATTTTAATAATTAAATTGAATTTCCTTATCAAGCATGAGTTTAATTAGCATTGTGAATTTTCATTCAAACCTTCCAAAAAATTACAAAAATAAAATTATTTTTCGTTAATTTAAATTGACAAAATTAAGTTTTTTAAACTTTGATGATGAAACAACATGAAACAAAATATTTTTTAATAAATTCAACAAAAAATATTTATATTTTTTATTAATGACCAAACACGGAAATATTAATGATCAAAAAAAATCAATATTTTGAAATTTATTTATTTTTTACCTCTATGATCTATTCTAATTAGAATTTTTTTTCAATTTCTTAATTTATTTTATTTAAATGTTAAATCCTACCATCGCTTTTTAAATAATTTTGAATTAGGTGGTTATAATTGAAAAAATCTTATTTTTTCAAATCTTAATTAGATTATGTCAAATTAAAAAATCCATATTTTTATTAAGAATTTAAATTTTGTATTGGAATTTTTGTATGCATTTATTTTTTCATTTGTCTATCTGTACCGAGCTAATGCTCCTTCAGAATAAAATTTAAAAAAAAAATAATTAAAAAAAAGTTAAAATAAAATAAAAATTCAAAGAAAAATAAATAACAAGAAAAAAGAATAATATAAGCATAGTTTCTTTTTTAATTTAATAACAAACTTTTTCAAAAATTTACTTTTCCAGAATTGTTTTATTTTATCCGTAAATTTCTACCCTTTTTTAGACTGGCCCAAAAAAGTTTCAATTTTTAAATTCGAAAACCTTTTTTTGGGATCTCATACCCTCTTATCCCAAGATTTGGTCATTTGAGAATTTATACACAAATAGAATAAGTGATCAAAAAAATCCTAATCTAGCTTGAGACGTAAAAAGGTTAACTCAAAAACTTAAACTAAATTGAGTAATTGCTCTAAACATGGTTTGATAAAAGATTTAATTTTTGAAGCGAAAAAAGTAGAATTTCCAAAAATGCGAAACAATAACTGTTACTTGATTGAAGAAATTTATCTAAAAAAAAAAACAAACTTTAAATATATTTATTGAAATTAAAAAAAGAAAGTTAAAAATATTAAAATTTAAAATTAAAATTATAGGATGCTGCTCCTCTTTTGTCTTAAACTTAATTATTTTATTTTTATTTTAATATTTTTTTTTACATTGCTTATAGGACGTCCATTGAATAAATATAAATTTTGGCAAAAAATCACTTCTACGTGTAAAAATTTACTAGTGGAAGGTTGAAATATGAAAAAAAAAATTATTTAACATGAACTTATAGGGTTTTCTTATTTTAAAATTAAACTTTTTTATTGTTTTTCAGATTTTTCATAGACATCTGATGATTTTTTTTTATTTTTTTATTTTGAATTTTGTTTATATTTAATTCAATATTCAAACAGGAATATAGTAAAGTATGAGCAAAATAATAATTAAATTTCAAATCAAAAACTAAAAATTTTGATTACATTTGATCATGAACTTCAATTTGCCGCTGTTGATCAGTAAAGAAGCTTAACTTAAAGATAATTAAAAATTGAATTGAAATTGAGATCTATTGATGAGTTTATTTATTCAAAAATATTTAAATGGTAGTATAACTAATTATAAAAAATTTATTAATTAATTATAAAAATTAAGACTTTTTTTATAATTTTTTTTAAATACTTGATTTTTAATTATTCATTTAATTCGACTGCACAATTAGACATATCATTTTCTTTTTTTTCATGGAAAATCTTTTTTCGTTTTGCTGGCGTTTTTGCATTAGCACCCTTGCGTTTTCTGCTTTTTGGTTTAGGTTTGTCTTCATTATCTTCATTTTTGCCATGTAACACCTTTTTATAATGATCCAGAACACTTTTTGGATTAAAACGCTTCATTCCGTTCAAGTTTTTGCATCGTTTTAAACTACAACTGCATGGAAATCTAATTCTATCAATTTGACAATTGATGCCGTTGGCAAAACACGAGCACAGATCGCCATTTTCCCCACACACCATGTTCATTTTACTGCAAGTGCATCCACATATAAGTCTTGATTTGCGTATCAAGTTTATATCTTCAGACTCTTTGATGTCTATTTCATCGCGGTTATATCCCATGTCTGTCAATTTTTCTATTCTTTGTTCTACAGTTAAAATCGGACATAGGATATCGGCAGAAATGCCCAGATCTTGCTCAATATTTTCTTCGTAATAATCTCTCATGGACAAAACTTCTTTTGCTCTATCAATGATTTCATCATTTAAAGGTGGCAATTCATTACTGTCAATTGAATTTAAAAAATTTTTTATTCTATCAAGGTCTAATTTTCTTTTAAATGTGAAAAATTCTTCCTGAGTGAGAAAAGAATCATAGTCATTGTGGAAGTAGTCCATTCCCAGTGTTATTGAGTTTTGATGGTTTTCAGAGCCCGGTATGCTTAGATATCCTTGGCATCGATCAAAATGATACACATCTACTTTGTTGAATTTGACAGTTTTTTTTTCCTTTTTGTTACATGATTGAGTTTTTGGTGAAGATCTGGATTCGATGTTTAGTGTCTCATCTTGGACATGGTTATTTACATTTTCATTCATTTTTGTTAATTTTTACATATTTTTCAACAAAAATTAAAATTTTTCTTATAAAACCTATTATTTTGTCTCTTTTAGATTAAATAATGTAAGTATATTAATGATGAATATTTTAAAAGCAAAATAAATTACATTATTTAGTAAAAAGTTTTATTTACTCTTTTGCTTTTTTTTTAGTAAGAGTCTAGAATCTATTTGTAATTGAAAATTAAAATAGATGAATTAAAATTGTGAACGTTCATTTAATCGTGTTCTCTTATCATTTAAAATGCACTAAAAAAAGCAACTTTATTTTCAACTGGAGTTTCTTGAAAATTTAGCACAAGGTATTTCAAATAAGTTCGAGAAAATAGATATTTAAATGTTTATTTTATCTGTTTGAATAAAATTTAATTTTAAATCAGCATCGATTATCAACGTCTTGGTAAAAAAAAAACTTGTTAAAAATAAATTTATAAGTTAGTTTAAAAAAATTTAAAATAAAAATTCTACATTATGGATTTCTTGTACCTAAAGAAAATTTTGGTCTTTCTCAAATCAAATATTACAATTTTATTAACACTAAAATTACCAACGTTTCTTTTCTGACACTTATAAGGGTTTTTAAAACAATTTTTTTTTATTTATTTTTTTTCATTTACTTTATTTATTTGATATTAATTAGAAAACAAAAAATAACGTGACTACAAAAAAAACAAAAAAGTTTACCTAAAAAAGACAATTCATTAATAATATTTAAAATTTCTACCTTTAATACCGCACTTAAAAGTTTAAAATTTAATGAATTAATACAATGCCGTAAATTAACTTGTCACATCATATCATTTGATATCAATTGATATCAGCTAATATTAGGAAAAAAAACATTTACATAATTCTACAAATAGAAATTTAAATTTTTATTAACCTGATATTATCTGATATCAAATTATATCAGATGATATGATGTGAAAAGTTAATTTCCAACACTGTAGTGAGTTAATATTCTTTTTTCCAATTAATAAATTTGAATTTAATGGTAAAATAAAATAAATTATTAAATTTAAAAAAATAATTTTGGCTAAAAAGTTTCATAAAAAAAAAGGACTACTCGAAAAACTCTTTAATCTAACCAAATAATAATAATGATATTTTAAAATTCTAGAATTAACCCTGATTTTTATGAGAAAACAAAAAAAATTTATTTTAAATGGGCATATGCATCGAAAATTAATGTTTATTGAAATTTAAATTATATTGTCGCAAATAAAGAATTGTTTAAGCTAAGCATAGTTTATCAAAAATAATAATTTAAATGTTAATTAGAGTTGGTCAAAAGTCTAAGATATCTCTAATTTAACTTCACCTGTTTAAATTTACTAATATCTACATTAAATAAATTTTCAAGTTAAAACGATTTAATTAAGAAAAAAATACATGTTATGTATAAAAGACTTTTTCAATGTAAAAAACTTTATCAGTTTCGAATAAAAATTTATTAAAAATTTTTAATAATTTTGGAAATAATTTTTAAAGGTAAAAAAAGATCTTTTATATGAATACAGTTTTTTTAAATCAAAAAAGTTGCTTATTTTTGAATATTAATTTTAAATGTATGTATAGTTAATATTCATACTAATTTTACATACATTTCCTTTATATTTACTTTAAATTTACTTCATTTATATAAAGTAAATTTATCTAATTGATATAAATATTTATTTAAGCTACAAAACTTTTATTTTAAAAATTGAATGAAGGAAGTGTTAACAGGTCATTCTTGGCATAAACATTTGCCTGTTAATCAACCTTGAAATTGAAAAAAAAGTTTTCCTAATTTTTTGGTTTTTGGTCCCATTTCCAAATTGAAGGGATTTATTTTTGCATTCTTTTGACTAATCTACTAGAAGACTGTGCGAGATACAAGTTGGTCAAGTTTTTGAGAATTCCTAATAAAAATTTAGCCAAAAATTATTTATTAGATTATAATTAAAAAACATAATTTTTTAACAATTTATTTCAAACATTTAAAAATAAAAAAGCTTTTATCCTTTAAAAAAGAAACTAATTAACTAAATTGACGATTTGTTATCAAATTGAAAATTTTAGAATTTAAATTCTGTTGTAATGACTAAATGGAATGGCAGCAATTGGTCCCGTGAATCCATAATAACGAGAAAACCAGTAAGCTTGAGGAGTCTTAGGTATTTTACGAGTCGTCATGCCATAATAAGGATCAAATGACTTGGAATAGTTTTCTCTAGGTGCTTCAATAGTAAAAACAGGAATTTCGGATGATTTTTTCGAATCGTTTGAATTTGTTGTCGCTCCCTGATTTTTCCTGGTTGTCGATGGCATAATTATAGGATCTATTATTGGTTCTAGCCTAGGAGTCGGTCTAAAAACATTTTGTCCATAATAACCTTGGTTATTTTGAAAACTTCCAAATTGATTATTCAGGTTTTGGGCGCCATTATTCTGTAAGCTACTGAATTGATTATTCTGGCCATTCTGCTGATTAATGTTGGCGCCATTTCCAAAGTAATTTGTTCCGAATGAGGCTGTTTGTGAATTTTGACTTTGAGGATTAATCTGTTGATTTAAAGAAGCGGAATTAAATCCCTGATTGCCAAGAATGTTGCTAAAGCCATTGGTTCCATAGGTGGCTGTATTAGAACCTGATTGAAAATTGAAATTGTTGTTATAACCGAAAAGATCGGCAATACCTTGTCGCTTTTGTCTGCCATTGTCTTTTAAACTTTGAGCAATAGGCTTTGCTTGGACAAAAATAAGAGCTGAAAGCATAGTAAACAAAATGTTTTGGAACTTCATTTTTTTGGAATGAATTTTTAAAATTAATTTTTTGTTGTGTATTTATACATTTTCTTAAGTGGGTTAACAGCTTTGAACTAGGTTTTAAAAAAAATATTTTTCAAAGAGACAGCTTAATTAGAAGTTTTGGTTTGTTTATTTGATGATGAAAATTTTTTTAAATTTAAATGTCTCAATGAATCCTTTCGGTATTGAAATATAAGACCTTTAGGTCACCTCTTTGTTATAATGTTGAATAGAATCAATAGATTCTTGTCAAAATGTAAACATCAATTAGCTGAAGAAAAATATTTTTACGAAGTTTAATTAGGACGGACAATAAATTTGTAATTATTTTTATTAATAATTTGAAAGAAAAATTAGTATTTTTAATAGGATTCTTTAAGAGCTTTCAAATATTCATAATTAATAAAATAATTTATAACAGACTATGCATGGCTTTGCTTTCTGATTTTCTTTTACATGACTTTTCTTTTATAGTAGCTTTCTGATTTTTAAAAACATAAAAATAAAAATTTAGATTTGCTTCTTAAAATTCATAAAATTTCAATTATCTTTATTAATTATTTTAATAATATTAGTAGTAGCAGTAGTAGTAGTAGTAAAAATAACTGCGACTCGAGCAAGTCGAGTTAAACCGTATGGCTGTGGCAGTTGTTAGCAATCCCACCAAATTCTGTACCATAAACTATTCATCAAGTCTTGCTTTGAAGGAATTTACTGAATTTGCTTCAACAACATTTTTTGGTAAACGGTTCCAGTCGTTTACAACCCTGTTTGTGATAAAGTTGAACCGTGACGGACAATTTTTAATAAGTATTAAATAATTTTTTTTATTTTAAAATAGAATCTAATTTGTTCTTAAAACTATTCTTGGACAATGTATCGATAATTTCATCAGAAAACTATACTCGCTATGTTCTTATGTAAAAACTATTCGATGAAAACCCATTAAAATCATCAAGAGAATTTGCAACAGTGTTATCTGTGTCACAAATCATTTTGAATCGATTGCACAAAATAGGAAAAATCTTCAGATGTTGATCACCCAGCATCTGCATTTCTTCCGCTTCAAAGCAGAAAACAAAGTTTATTGTGGAAGATCGTCACTGGTTATGAAAAGTGACCAGTGACGATATTAACTAGTAACAATATTAATAAATATAAATTATATTTATTAATAATCAACATAAAAGCAGGAAAATATAGTGTATGCCCGCTTTTCAATTTGAAGCTGATAACTTCAATGATATTAATATTTTTCTAGAAAAATATGGCTTATTTGCTTTTTAGCGTAGAATTCTTGATAGAATGTTTTCTTTTGCTTATAAAACGCTATTTTTCCAAAATTCACCCGAAAATTTAAGAATGAAATTAAAGAAGAATGACTCAAGGAATTTACAATACAATTTTAGGAAAAGTGTCAATCTGATTGAACTGATCTGAAGAACGGCTAATGGTGAAAAAACCTTTGAATATTTTATACAAGATTGATAGCTTTGTGATCAAGAGATCAATGCTAAAGTTTGTAACATTCAAGCTTTCAATACTTAATAATATCAATTTGATTTTTACAAAATTTGTGACAAAAATCAGAAAATTTAATTTAAATATTTCATTTTGCTTTATTGAATTTTTTTTTCTTTCAATTTGAAATAATTATTCTATAAAATTAAATAAATGAAGTGTTAATGTCGGTCTTTTATGGCATGGACACTAGCCTGTTGATTATCCCTGAAAATGAAAAAATGAAAAGCTTTTGAATAAGCTTAGATTGACAAAACTTTGAAAATGGAACATTATGACTTAGATTGAATGACCGAGAAGAGATAAGTCTAAGAAAAATTAGAAATTTTAATGAGAAAATTGGACATTTTAAACCTAGCTGGAATAAACAGCTGGATCGTATATAAAACTTTTAATAGAAGTAAAATTATTCGCTCAATATATTTGAGATCATTGGGTGATGAATTGCTGCAAATTGTAACTGAAAATAAACAGCCTACAACTCCAATTAATCCTCCAATTAATACTTTTAGAAAACGCTTAGCAAGCATTGAAAATAAATTATCTCCCAAGATTGCAAAAAAAACAGTCAAATCAAGTTATGCAATGAAGCAAATCTAGCTTTATTTGTGACAAATACAAAAAATTTACAAGTGGTTTTTGTTTAGGGGAGAAGATTTTCAAATCGATTTTTAAAATTATTGTTAATAGTTACGACCAAGGGCTAAGAATTCAGACAAAACCATTATTTATTTTTTTTTTTAAAGAATTCTTTTTGAATCAAATTTTTTACTAAAATCCAGAGATAATTTTTTTTTAAATTATAAAAAGATGATAATTACTAAAAGAAAATAATAATTTTTTTATTTATTTTTTGTTTATCTAAGCCGAGCTGATCTTTTTAAAAAAAAACGAAAAAAATCGAAAATATCTTTTTTACTTGAATTTTTGTCTTGAACTTTTTTATGTTAATTGAGTGTTATATTTTTCTAGGGTCAATTCTCTGAGTTAAATATTCTCTTTAATATTGACCCTAAAAAAGTGTTATATTTTTTTTTATAATGAATTATTATTTTAAATTATTAGATTATTAAATTTTTTCCACTTAAAAACAAGTCTCGACACAAACCACAAAACGCTTAGCATAGAAATAATTGATTAAAGAACAAAATCATGTTTCAGTTAACTTCTCAAATCGAGATCAAATCACGCATTAATTGCAGAAGAAAAAAGCGACTTTAAAAAAAACAAGACTGCAGAAGCCTTAAACAGGTTCCAAACACCATTGGGAAGCGTATTTGAAAATTTTTAATTAAAAAACATCCTAACTTTATTTAATCAAAAATTTTATAAGAGGGCTAAATAGAGGGATTAAACCGCTCGAAACTGCCCTGGAGTCCAACTCCTAAATTATTTTTCAAATTAAATAAATATTTTTCAAATAAAACTTTGTTTTTAATTGAGGTAAATATTCCCTCTAATACTGGCCCTAAAAAAGTGTTATATATTTTTTATGCTGAATAATAATTAGATTACTTTTAAAAAAAACGAAAAAACTTTTTTTCTAATTTTGATGACCACATTTTTAGATATAAATCGGAGAATGGTCAAACATTCTGGCCTTTATGAACTATCCTTTTTAAAAACCTAAAATCATTAAAAATAAACTTTTTAAAATAAATTAAATTTATCTGATTTAAAAAGATCTATTCTATTCAATAGCAATAAAGGTCTAAGTACAGTAAAAAATATTTAATTTTAAAAGACCATCTAAGAAAATTAACCAAATTTGAATATCAATTTAACCACTGGTATATTTTATTAAAATGAGAAAAATTATATCTCTTTGATTAAACTAATTTCATTTACTCTTATTTATATCACCTTGTAATAGAGGTGGCATCGTTTAAGCTATTAATTCTAAAAATTTAATTGCTAATGAATTTTTAAATTAAAAAGCTATGGTGAAAGTATGATCATATTCTTAGTTATTTGAATAAATTGAAAATTTTAATTTTAAGTGCTTCTTGTATTTTTTCCTTTTTAAATGAAGAAAATCAATTATCAAAAAAGTTTATTAAAAAAAGCTTGTTAAAAAGACTGTTCATAAATAAAGATATCTAATCAAGCTATAGATAAATTTTAATAAGTTGATAAAATTTTTTGGAAATGTTAACTTTATTGAGTATTTCGAAGACGAATATTTATCTTTAGACTTTTGATTTTTAGCTTTAAAATCCGAAAGATTCATAAAAAATCCTTAAAAGAAAAAGAAGACAATTTATTTACCAGATAATTTTTAAACTAGTTCAGAAATTTCATCGTAAAAATTTCAATTTCAAAAATTATGAAGACAACTAAATAATGGTTTAATTATTTTTCAAAAAAAAACTTAATCATAAATCAATCATAAATTTAAAAAAAAAAATTAAACCATTAAAATGGAAGATTATGACAAAAATCGCTCCAGAAGATGATGTAAAAGCCATGATTATAGTTTATAAAATTTATTTTTAAATAATTTTTCAAAAATTAATTAGTTAGAAAATTTTCAAAATACAGTCAATGAGCAATGCCTGTTGTATGCAGTGGTGTTAAAATATTTTTAGTTCATTTAAGCTATGTGTAAAGTGGCATCCAAAAAGTTAGATCTTTAACTAAATTTTTTCTAATTCGAACATGTACAAATTATTATAATCTTTCCTCAACGATAAGGGTGGAGATATAAAAGCGAACTCAATTCATATGCTTAGCTTTAAGTTAAAATAAGTTCAGTTAACTAGGGTCAAATTATTTTTATTTTTAAAAACAATTATTGAACTAAGAAAAATTTTTACAGCCAAGAAAATTTAGAAAAATTAATAAAAATTGGATTTCATTCTTCTCTTAAGATTTCAACCTTAGTTTAAAAAATTATTCAAATTGATTTCAAGAACATGGTAAATTTGAATATTTTAAATTGTTGCTTAAAATTATTGTGCATTTAGGGCCGAGTTTTGATTCAAGGCGGAACTGTTGTCAATCACGATAGAAAATTTAAAGCCGATGTTTTTATTGAGGATGGTATCATCAAGTAAAATTTACAGTAACTCAAAATTAGCTTCTAAAAATTGCTTGACATTTTAGAGATGTAGGTGAAAATTTAGTCGCTGTTGAAGGCACTAAAGTGATTGATGCTAGTGGAAAGTTTGTGATGCCAGGAGGAATTGACACTCACACTCATCTAGATCTTTTGTTTATGGGGACTAGAACTGGTGATGATTTTTACACTGGAACTCGAGCAGCTTTGGCTGGCGGAACTACCATGATAATGAACTTTATTCTTGAAAGCAAACAGATTCCTTTACTAGAACAATATGACATGAACAAAGCCAGAGCGGAAAAGAACGCTTGTTGTGATTTTGCCTTTCATGCCTGTGTATATAACTTTAGTGAGCAAGTAGAAAAGGATATGGAAGTTTTGACCCGAGAAAAGGGAATTAATTCTTTTAAAATGTTTATGGCCTACAAAGATGCATTCATGATTAATGATGCGGACATGATAAAGGTGTTCAAAAAATGCAAAGAACTTGGTGCTATTCCAATGGTTCATGCTGAAAATGGTGATGTAATTGATGAATGTCAAAAGAAAATCAAAAATTTAGGAATCACTGGACCAGAGGGTCATTTGTTGAGCAGACCCGAGTCGCTTGAAGCAGAGGCCACCAATAGAGCCATAACTATAGCTCATGAAGTCAATAGTCCTGTCTACATTGTGCATGTAATGAGCAAATCAGCAGCCATGGCAGTTTCTGAAGGTAAACGAAAGGGCACTGTAGTGATTGGTGAACCGATAGCTGCTGGTTTGGCCACTGATGGCACCCATTATTATAACAAATGTTGGCGTCACAGCGCCGGCCATGTCATGTCACCTCCACTAAGAGACGATGTGTCGACCCCAGGCTACTTGATGGATTTGTTGGCCAGTGGTGACTTGGAACTCACTGGCACTGATCATTGTGTTTTTAACACTAATCAGAAAGCACTGGGAAAAGATGACTTCAGCAAGATTCCAAATGGAGTGAATGGTGTTGAGGACCGCATGACTGTCATCTGGGATAGGGGAGTTGGAGCGGGAAAGATGGATCCATGCCGTTTTGTGGCAGTGACAAGCACAAATGCGGCAAAAGTTTTCAACATTTATCCCCGTAAAGGCTATATCGGAAAGGGTTCGGATGCTGACGTGGTTGTGTGGGACCCGGAGCAGTCAAAAACCATTTCTGCTAAAACTCATCACCAAGCAGTTGATTTCAACATTTTTGAAGGAATGACTTTTCGAGGAGTACCATTTGTTGTTGTTTCCAATGGAAAAGTAGTGTATGAAAATGAGACATTAAATGTCGAAAAAGGCTCTGGAAAGTTTATATCCACACCATGCTTTCCGGACTATGTCTATAATAGAATCAAAATTCGTGACAACATTAAGCCTGTTAAAGTCGATAGAGAGCCCTACACTGGACCTGTTATCGAAATAAAGACTGAAAATGGTACGCCTAAAGCAACTGATAACCAGCCTAATCAAAATGGCAATATTCATCAAAGACCTTTGACAAAAAGTGGACTAAGAAATCTACAAGATTCGTCCATTTCATTTGGTAATTAAAAAATAATTAGATTAATTTTTGAATGTAATTTATTTGAAAATTTTAGGTGGAGATCAATGGGATGATCAACCGATCAGATCTTCGACTAGAGTAAAAAATCCTCCAGGCGGAAAGTCAACTGGAATATATTAGAAATACAAGTCATTAGGTTTTATTTCGATTGAAAATCAAATAATTTAAAATTAGCTTTAAACTAAAATTTTAATCTTATAATTTTTTAATATCTATTCAAATAAAATTAGTAATGTAACATTTCTTTTACTTTCTTCTATCTAGCATTTTAAGTGTGAGAACAGAAAAATTATAAATTTATCGATACATTCGGAAAGCTGAGAACATTTTTGAATACAATAAAAATGATACAATTTATGCTATAATAGTCTAAAAGCTTGATTTGAAAAGCTGTTTCAGTTTATTTATTATTTGTCTTTTTTAAAAAATATTTAAAAAAAAATGTAAAATTAAAAGCATAGTATATTTTGGCATACATTTAAATGCTAGGTAAAAATTAAAAATGCTAGACTAATGGTTAAAAAAATACTCGGAATAAAATTAATGATGTTTTGTAATAAATCAAAAAGCTAGGATAAAAAACAAGAGAAAGAAGTAATGAAGGTGGCTTTTAGTTATCGAATTAATTGAGTAATAGATAAAATAAATAAGAGTGAATTGATAATCATTCTAATAAAAAAAAAAATGTGTTCAAGAGGAAAAAGTTTAAAAAATAATTTTGTTTTACCTAATTATATCAGTGACAGTGATACAAGTGATGATGAAAATGGTGTCGAAAAAATATTAAAGAAAATAAAGTCCATTTGGTATTAATATATATTGAAGAATAGTCTTGAAACAACAGAAGAAGCTCTTCAATCAATAGATTCAACAGTGTGGGCTAAATGGTACAAAAATTCTTGTCCTGATGGTCAAAAAGTTTATTATCGATGTAAATTATCAAAATTTAGGGAAAAAAAATGCGGAAAAAAATTATATTTGCATTATTTGAGCGACAGTCTCAAAGTTAATGCTTATGAATCAGTCAATGAGCATACACATTTAGACAATATTGAAAAAAATATATCACCCGATGTAGAAGCCAAAATTGTTGAATTTTTTTATTTTAAAATCAAACCTATAGGTTTGATATTTAGGAAGAAAAAAGAAAAATCTCATCTCTTTAACTATTTCCATTAAAATCAAAATATTTTTGATAAGCAAAGATTTGTTTTTGAATAAAATAAAAACAAAATAAATTTAGCAAAAATAAAAAAAAAAAATAATATATAGTTTAAACTAATTAAATTAACTATTTAGAATGTTAATTTATTCATTATTTAGTCAGTTTATTTAATGCACAAGTCCAAAATTAAAAGCTAAAAAAAATAAAAATTAAAAAAAAGATGATGACACAAATTTAAAATTAGATCAAACTTTGTTCAACAATTTGACAAAGTTGTCAATTCAAGTTTTGAAATATATTGGCTCAGAAAAAGATCGTGACGAGGTAAGAAAGTTTGGAAACACTTCGGGAAAAATTCTGATACATGAAGACTATCCTGGAAAATTTATGAGCTTGAATTTGAATAATAGAGTAGAAATAATGATAGGTGAGCAAAAAAATCCTGAGTTAATATTTCGAACTATGGCAAAAGCACTCGTTTCTGATGTAGATATATGGGCTAAAAGCAATGGAAAAACAATGATTGAAAAATTTACCGAGTTAAGTGCAGCTCGAGGTATTAACAAAATTTACATTTTTATAAAACTATTCATCTAATGTTTTTTAAAGATTTCTTACGTTCAAAAAATGTCAGTCTAACTGAATCAAAATTCAAGACCGTTATGAGAGGACTCTGCTCTGAATGTAAATCAAAAAATTAAATAAAAAAAATTTACTTAAATATACTAAAATTTTATACTATCTTTATTTTGTATTTTTTTTTGTATTTTTTCTATTAAATTTTATACTGTTTTTTTTTTTTATCACCCATGAGTCACTTGAAAAAAAAATTTAAAAAAATTCAATTAGATTATACGATATAAAATATTATTGTAATTAATAATTTTTTTTTAATTAAAAAATTTTGTAAAATAATTGTATAAATGCCACTAGTTTTTACTTGTAACTTTAAATTTCGATAATTTTATTCTTTTGTTAATAAATGAATGATTTATAAATTTATTTTTTATTAGCTGAAATAATAAATATTTAAAATTATAACAAATTTTCGAAACAAAAACGAAAAAAAAATCCGAACATTAACCGCAAAATATTTTTGGTATTTTTTCAAAAATTTTTTGCGAAATCTATTCAAAAATATGTTTCGAAAAAACGACGAAAAAATTGTCAATTTTCAACGTTTTTTTTTCGATGGCTGTTTTCGTAAAATTTTTGATTTTTTTTGATTTTTTTTCGTTTTTCTAAATGACTGGGTAATTCTATTCTAGAGTTAGTGAGAGAAAAAAATATGAAATTTCCAAAAAAGTCGTTATTATTAGGCTTTCTTAGAAAGAGTCGAAAAGAAAAATTTGGAAAAACAATATCAAGACTTGAAAAACTTGAAATTTGGTATAAAAAAAAATTATTTTAATCAAAATTATGAAGATAACCCTTTTGTTGCTGATTATTTGATAAACTATGGTGATGATATGGATTATGATGAAATTGAGAATTTTTTTTATTATTTTAAACATAGCATTTTCTCAAATTTACCTAGCATTTTTTGTTATTTAGCTAGAAAAACCAACAAAAAATACATAGCAAAAAATTACTTAGTTTTTTACCTTCCTAGAAAATTAAATTTTTTGCTTAGCGAATTTTTTTATTAACCTAGCATTTTGAGTTTTTTAACTAGCGAAATTAATTTAAGCCGTAAATTTTGAGCATCATAAACAAAACTAAAATTTTGTTTATAAAATTTCACTAATTTGGTCGGATCGAGTGTCAAAAGGCTACAATTTTTTATTTCGTACCTTCTCATTAAAAAAGTATTAAGCATACATAATATTGATAAAAAATAAAGAATGTGTGTGATTTATAGGAAAAAGTGTTCTAGATTCTATTAATCAACCATGGAACCCTTTTTTTTAATTTTCTTAATTTTTAAAGTCTATTAAAGAAAAGATGTTCTAGATGGCCTTTTTCTATTAATTAACCATGAAAACATTTTTTTTTAATTTTCTTAATTTTTTATATTTGAACGAAATTTGGTTAAATTCGCTCAAAAAGAACAATTTTTTACTTGTCATATTTTTGAGCATTATCTTTTTAAACAGTCATTAGATGAGTCAAAACTTGACCGGATTTATAAACTAATAAAAAGGAATCTTCCTTCTTAACCCTTACCTAATACATTCGATCAATTCATTTTTAGAATAAAGATCATTTAACGCAAATGTAAATAGCCATATACCATTTTACTTCGGGTGTCTCTAAAGGCCAAGTTATTAATATTTGCTTTACTTAGTGTATTTTTCTAAGATGTGTCCTAAAAAAAGAAAAAAAATGTGGATACTCTCTTCTTTTGCTAACGACTTGGTCAAATGGACAAATTCTACATTTTTAAGTAAAAAGAAAATCTCGACAAATTAATACTTAGACAATTTGGAAAATTTTTTTTTTAATCTGAAATTATCTATTGAATGGTATTGCTTTTTAGTTATTCACAAATATATCTATAATTCACAATAATATAAACAAGGTTTTACCTGTTGCTCCGCTGCCAGATTAATATATATTATGTAATCTAAAAAAATGGATTAAGACAATTTTAAAAGCACTATATTCAAATATTAAAGTAAGTTATCGTAAGTATATGCATTAAAATTTTACTTTTTTTCACAGATTTGGGTTTTAAATATTAAGATAAAATATTTTCTAAAAATTAAAATGTAACTGTAAGACAGAAAAAAATAAAGTTTTTAGGCTTTAAGTTTGATTCAAATTACCCTTCACTCCAATTGATAATTAAATAAAACAAAGTTGTAATTCACGGTTAAACTTAAAAAATTTTGTCAAACAAAATATGGAATCAAAACTATAAAACAATAATAAACCTAAATAAGCCTTTTAATGTTTATTTTATTTTTCTTTCCAATCTCTGATATTTTATCAGAGACACGCATCAAAAAAACCGGCCCTATAAAGCTAAGTTCGTTCGTATTCGTATTAATTTTAGTTAAAATTTTGTATTTTTATTTTTTTAATCCGAAAAAAAAATAAAAAATAATTAATAAAAGAATGTTTTATATAAAAAATTACAATAACCAGATTAAAACTGCAGTCATTGGTAATAATAGATATTTATTTAGTTTCCAAATAATAATAATAAAGAGCTACAGCAAGCGAGTTTGCGGAGATGGCTTACTCGGAAAACATCTATGGAAGCTAATTGCGCAAAAATCAAGAGAAATTTAGATACTAAAATGAAAGTTACAGAAACGAAACTGAGGTAAAAGACGAATACGAGAGATAAACGTACAACTGATTAAGAAAAAAGAATCTATGGAGACATTACAGATATTACATAAGATTATTTGCGAGGAACAAGCGGTGCGTGACGAGAATTTTAAGCATAGACACAGGTGAATAAAAAACAAATACTGAATAGTTATTTAAAAAAATTCTGGACGTAAATCGTCAATAGAGTCAATTGATTGATAAATTACATGTTATTTTTTACTTTTTCGAAACTAATAAATTATAATAAACGAGGACATGAAACCCGTCGTCAATGTCACCACTAATGCGGTCCACAGTCTCTAGAAGATTTGGGTCAACTGACTTCCTCATGACGAAGCCGTGCTGTTCAGAAGCGATGATGATGCTGCTGATTTTCTCACAATACGCTCCATCAGCTTACAAGGCACCGAAGTCAGAGAGATAGGTCTTTAATTACCTGGAAAGTTTCTGCTTCCTTTCTTGAAGATGGGGCTGATTTGCGCGAGTCTCCAGGCATCCGGAACTTTACCGTTTGTGAAGGATCGGCTGAAGATGACGCTAAACGCCTCTTAATAGGCACTGGCGCAGTTCTTGACGACAAGAGGGTGAATAAAGTCCATGAAAGGTGAGTGATTGAAATGTCATCCTCGATATACGGTGTACGAGTTGGCTGGGGGGAGTCGGGCGATGAAGACGTTGCCGAATTTATTGGTATTTTATTAAATTATTTACTCCGTTTGGGGGATACCGTCGCTATCATTTAGACATTTGATCGTGTCTCTGCACTGCTTTTGGCTGTTTATGCTTTTGGCTGCTTAAAGGCCATGACAATCGATGCTTCGTACTTATAGATTGTGCTGCGCACTCCTCTCTTGACTTGTTTACACACCGTGACATAGAGTGCATTTAGCTCAGAATTGCGGGGTGCTGACCTAATCCGGCAGTGGAGTATGTATTTTTTCTTGGTGAGCTGTTTGATATTGGCGTTGAACCACTTTGGATTAGTGCGATTCCTTGCTCGGGACACCCAGGTTGGTATAACCAAGTATTGCCGATTTGATTGAAGGCTACGCTGACGTCACTGTCCAGTTGCTTGGCACAGTCGAAAACGTGTATGCTAAGGAGCTCATAGTTACCACTTTGATAGACAAAGCGCGGTGTAGTTTCTAAGGGGATGTGGATTTGCGAACGCAGGCCTAAGTTCCAGGAAAGAAAGGCGTGAAAGCAGTCTTTGTCTGTGGAGCCGAGGGGTGGGCCGTTAATAATGCTGAAAATTCGCCCAGAGTCGTCCGTGACAATTAGATCAAGGATATTTATCTTGAATGTTGGCTCTAGGACATTCTGGGTGAGGCAGTTCATACTCAACGCATTAGTTTATATAAAAACCAATTTAATAAAAATACGTAGATTTAATTTCAATAATCTATGAATCAAAACACAACTGGATACAAATTAAAAAAGCACATAT
The DNA here is from genome assembly GCA_019054805.1 of Brachionus manjavacas. NCBI lineage: Eukaryota > Metazoa > Rotifera > Eurotatoria > Ploima > Brachionidae > Brachionus > Brachionus manjavacas. The sequence continues at coordinate 4,222,557 of JAHQIY010000003.1, read as the reverse complement.
TTGAAAATAAAATGAAAAGCAATTTAATTTTAATTATGCTGTATCACCAATTTCGGGATTAAGATTTTTTTTAAAAATTATTTTGGTTTCAGTGACAAAGATATATAAATTGAGTATTAAATCCAAATTATTAATAAACTAAAATTTAAAAAAGAATTAAGAAATTTAAATTTTAACTTATTTAACAAAAACTGAAGAAAATTAAAAAATAATAAATTCTAAGAAATTTTAAAGTTATTATAAAGAATCAATCATGTATGAAATGTTTTGAGAAAATGAATAACAAAATTTTTTGTTTAAAATAATAATATATTTGTTTAAAAAAATAAATTATATTTTTTGAATTTTTGGATATTTTACTATTTCACATCTTTGAATTTATTTTGATATTTTTGTTTTAAATCATCAAGATTTTAAAATCGTAATGTATTTAAATTGCTTAATTAACATTCCGATATAGAATTAATATTCAATCATAGAAGTTGAAGAAAGCAATACAGAAAATATTTTGTATTCCAGAGATGATTTTCGAAAAAACAACCTATAAATTAGATAACTAAATTGGTAAACACATTAAAAATTAGAAGCATAAGGTCTATGCAGAAATAGTATAAAAAAGGATAGTTTATGACAAATAAGATACATTTTGGAAACATTTTTAAAAAGAATCTTAAAAAAATGAGCTATAACTATGAAGAAACGGCAATAACCAATGCTTTGACAAAGAGCGGAGCTTCATTTAGCGCTGCAAATAGTGGAGGAGTTTATGCAGTTGGTTCTGTGCTAGATGCAAATGCTTTTTCAACTAGTTCAAGAGCAGGTGATGCTACATCGAGAATAGCTTCAGATCTGTTATTGGGTGCTGCCAATGGTAGTTCTGCTTCTTATGGTTCGTCAGCTGGATCAGCTCTGGTCGCTTCATCAGGTTCTGCAGCTTATGGTTCAGGTGCTGGTGCTTCACTAGCTTATGGTTCAGGTGCTGGTGCATCACTAACTTATGGTTCAGGTGCTGGTGCTTCATTAGCTTATGGTTCGGGTGCTGGTGCTTCATTAGCTTATGGTTCGGGTGCTGGTGCTTCATTAGCTTATGGTTCAGGTGCTGCTGGTGGCAGTTCTGTTTACTTGAGTGAAATTGAACAAGCCATTTTGAGATCATCTGATCCAATTTCTGTCAATGAATCGGAGGAAATAACTGTGAATGGTCAACGTGGTATTTGGGCCAATAAAGCCGAAGTAGTCAACTGGAGAGGTACTATTCCAATCACCCAATATTTGATCAATGAAGACTCGAACCCTGAGTTGATTACCAAACGAACTGTTCAACAATTGGAATACATCCAAGAATTAGCGATTAGATACTTGAGACCACCAACTCCACCAGCTCCAGGTGAAATAATCATTCAACAACAACAAAATACTTTGACTCCTCCAGCTCCACCACTAATTATCCGTCAACAGCCAGCCAGACCAGCTACTCCAGAACCACTAGTTGTTCGTGAAGCTCCACCACAACCACCTGCCCAAGTTGGCCGTAAGTGTTTTCAAAATAACAAAAATTTAAATTCAAACTTGTCTTAATTGTATTTATTTTTTTTTTTTAATTAAACAGGAAAAGTAGTGACCATTTCTGGCAAACGCATTCCACCACCACCAAGAAAAGTAGTGATTGAAAGACTTGCTCCTCTTCCAGCTAAACCACAATCAGTGATCATTGAAAGATGGTTGCCATACTCAGAAGTTAAACGAAGAGTCATTTTCCAAAAGCCAGCTGAAGCCGATCCAGTTGTTGTTAAGCCAAGAAATGTAATTGTTCAATGGGAAGCTCCACAAGTGAACATTCGAAAAGAAATCAAATATTTAGGCGTAATTAGAGCTAATCCAGCCGAATATGTATCAAGATACGGTGCCAGCTTGAAACAATCAGGCGAACTGCCTTCATTTGTAACAGACATCAAGACTCCAGATGGTCTTGTCTTGGCTGCCAACTACAGATACAACAGCTTGTATGAATTAGAAGGAGATGTGCAGGCATTGAGATTGGTCGATTTGGATCGTGAAGGTTTAGCTGAATACAGATCATATTTGCAAAGATTGGGAATTAGCTATGATGCTTCTTCTGGATCAGCTGGCGCTTCATTTACTTCGTATTCGGCTGGCGGAGCATCTTACGGAGCTTCAGGTGCAGGATATAGCATTGGTGGTGGATACTCTGCCGGAGCTTCATTTGGCTCTACAAGTGCCTCTTTGGCTGCAATCGGCTCATCATCAGCTTCATATAATTTAAATGGTGGTTCATCAATTGCTGAACAAATATTCAGTCAATTGGATATTGATGGTGATAATTCTATTTCAGTAAGTGAAGCTGAAAAAGCTGTCTTAAGATTGAACAGCCGTTTAGGAAGAAACTATGGCGAAGATGAAGTAAAAGCTTTATTTTCAACTCTAGATTTGAATGGTGATGGTAAATTGGACATCAACGAATTCCGAAGAGCTTTCTTCAATTTATTAAACTAAGCATGTTACAGATTACCAATTTTTTCTTTTATCGGGCTTATTAATTAAATTTTCCAAATAAATTAATACTTGGTTTTAAATATGGTTTAATTTTTTGTGTTTGAATTACAAAATGTATCCAATGTTGAAATAACATTGAAAAAGTGCGAGGTTTCAAATATTTTTTTCAGTCTCAAATAAAAAAATAATTTTAAGTTAATATTGCAAGCATGAAAAACTTAGTTTTTTTTTTATAAATTTTGACTTTGAGTTTTTGATATGATGATTAAAAATAATATTTGTTTAAAAACTATCTACGCTCTGTTTTGCATATTTTATAAATTGAGCTTTTGTTAAAATGCATCAAATGAATGTCATTTATAAAGACATTCATTTGATGCATTTTAACGAAAAAGTAAAAATTTATAAAGAAAAAATTAAAGTTTTCGAGTCTAGTCGGTTAGGTGAAGAATGGTTCACCTGTTACTGGAACAATTCTTGTTCTCAGGTTTTATGAAATATTCGTTCACCAAATATAAAAAAGCTTATGGAATGATAAAAAATAAGATTGAAAAAATAATTACATATAAAATTTAAAGTTGAGCGGAGTAGGAAAATTATGCGAAATAGATGAATCTATGTTCCCCAAAGTCAAAAACTTGAAGGATGAAAAATTAATTTTAATTTTCTTTAATTTTTATTATTTATGCTGTAAGGCAAAGATTTAAGAAGAGAGCGCACTTGGGTTTTTAGGATTATGGAAAGAGTAATCCCTAGTAAATCAGATGAGAGCAAATGCTATTTCTAAAGCTCCTTCAAAAAAAAATAAAAAAATTATTAATTAATTTTTATATCAGTTTCGAGAATTAGGCATTCATTTATCAAATATTTTTATTCAATTTGTTCACAAAATTCTATTTTAAGCTAAAAAATTGAGACTGAATTGGCATAATGAGAGCTCGCCAAGTCGAGCCAGAACTTATAGTTACCGTCTGGATGATGCTTTTTAAAGTCTAGACAGACAGTTTGGTTGACTGCAAGTCCACTTTTTCGTTTGATTGGCGTCGAAATATCCTTCTCAAAAATTACCAACCAAACAAGTAATTTCTGCTCAAATCTTTTAACATGGGTATATTTTGTACTTGCTGGTGTTGCAGCAATGTTCCTTGTGTAAAATATATCATTTCCATTATTTTTAAAATGACTGAGAGTGAAATAGGATTCATCGTCTTTAATCCAGGAAATTTTTGGATTTTTTAAAACAAATTTCTACATTTAACTTTAGCTACTTTTTTTTGCGTTTCGGTTCGGTCAGGGATTTTCATCTTTTCTTAGATGTTATTTGAAGCTTCTTCATCAATTTTGAGACCGTTTGATATCAAACTTTTGGGCTGCTTGACGCTTACTGATGTTGTCTTTGTGATCAAAAGCCTTTTTTAGCTATCAGTTGTACTTTAGTCTTTTTTTTCGGTGTTTGACCAGATCCTTGTTTCCTTTCTGATGAAAAATTCACTTCGTTTTAAAATTCGGTAAACAGTACTCCTTGGAATTTTTTCTGCCATAAAATGGCTCACAGTGATCATTTTTCGTTAAAATTCGCGTACAAGCGAATTCTTAGGGCCTCTTTTTTAGATGAATTTATTCTGGTCATTTTCAATTCAAATTGAATAATTTTTTTTTTTCGTAATTTAAATTAAATTTATTACAAGAATATGGGAAGAGATTTAAAGAAAATTAAAATTGCATTGCAAATGATACTTAAAGTTCGTCTCGAATTTAAATTGCCATCCGTTATAAAGAAAGTAATTTCAGTTTAATTATTTAATTTTCTATTTAGATTTTAAATACGTTCGAACTTCGATATAAAGAAATGTTTCGGCTTGTAATTGTTCCATTTTGCAAGCCATTCTGTAGATTAAGAGTTTTTATTTTTAAATTAAGAGTTATAAACAGTGTAAAAAGAGATGAAGATAAATTCTAAGAATATTTTATTGAGGTCTGAAAATCAAATCGTACACAAGGTACGTAAATCAAATAAGTAAATCTTATTTTATCGTCACCTACAAGAGTGATACTGAGGTAGTCTCCGTGCTACCTACAATTAATTGAACGTCCTGAATTAAAATATTTTCAAAATTTACTTGTTATTAACAAGCAAATACAAAATGCCCACGTGGAACCCAATCACGTATGTTTACACAAGCATGCAAAATATGCAAAATATTAAGCAAGTCATTGAAGATGAGCTTAATCGATCAAAATTTGGTAAACAAGTCCAACCTACTCTGAATAAAAACTGAACTTTCATTTTCAAAATTTTATGGTCTATGTAACCTATAGTTGTCTTATGGGTTGTGAATTGGTTGAAAAAGAAACCAACATCACAATTACAATATGTAAGACATGAGCAAAAATCACACCGACTAAATTTATAAATCAAGACTTCTATTTTTGCAAAAAATGTAACCGACAAAGCAAGTGCCTTATTGTCTTTAATGGAAGAGACCTGCATTGAACAATTAGAACAAAGACTTCTGATTCGGAACCCAAATGCAAATTACAAAGAAATTATTAAGATTTCATCAAAATTAATTGGAAGAAATCCTATTTACAATGATCCTTTGATGGAATTTTTTCACTAAACTCAAGTAAAAAACCAAACAATATTTCAACTTGTGTTTGAACTAGGAAATTTGGCCGCGAAAGCTTACCTTCAACATTACGATAGGTAAAGGGTGCTAATTATTGCTGATTTTCTTATTCTAGGTTTACGAGATAACAGAGTACAAAGTGAACTCTGCCAAATCGAAGCAATAGAAACAATTAAAGAGGTTTTAGACAAAGCAAATCAACTTGAAGTTGGTTTCCAAAAATGTCAAACAAATAATATAAGTAAAAAATTCTAGAACAAATGAAATGAGATGAAAGAACAATCCAAACAATTACAAAAATTCGTATGATCTGTTCAATTAAGATGCCTTTTTTTCAAATTAACATTACCGAAATCCAAAATCAAAGTTTTTTAACTAATACCAAGAGTAATCAAAATGTGAGAATTTGTCCAAAATGAATGACTATCACATAATTGTGAGCCTAAAAATAAAAATAATTTCTACAATAATAAACATCCAAATATTAAAACAAAAAATGCTACATCAAATAAAGTTACAATAAATCTTCAATTTGCCAAAAAATTACATCGCCCAGAATCTCATTCACATCAGAATTTAAAATTGCCTACCAACAACACAACAGTTTTAAAATGAAAATGAGCAACAAATTTCAAACAACAGTTCAACCGGTGCAGAATATTTAGAAGGTGATTGCCTAATTAACGATATTTTTATTCATTTTATAATCGACACTATTTCGTCTATAACAGCTATCTGATAGAAAATACAAGGTTTTTCCAAATGGAGAAGAGATAAACTAAAACAATCGCAGTTGAATAACAATGACGCAAAACCTTAAGAACGTCGGATGATCCATCAAAAAATGAAGTAATCAAAAATAAGATCTTAGAACTAGTAGCAAGTGTCTCCTCCGCTTCACTCATGGATCTTAAACCGTCAACAATTACAAATCATAAAATTTACTTAATTGACCCACAATAATGGGAACGAACTAGCAATTTTGTACGCAAGGAGATCGCTAAATAAGAAGGTGGTTGAAAGGTTCAACAAAAGGAACTCGAAGCTAAAGAACGAAATTAAGGAAAATCAGAAGATGCTCAAAGAGTTAAAATTAAAGAGTGCAATTTAGTTGGCGGTCGACTGATGGAAACTTTATCAATTTTCCATGTAAGTGTCAAAAAGTTATCAACTGAATCAAGTGATAAAAGAGTAAATAGAATTAATAATTTTAAATTTCATAAAACTAAAAAAAAATATATATAAAAAATCCATTTTTAATGAATCATTTAAAATATTAAAATAATGAAAAAGTGTTTTGTGTCTGTGACATGTTATGCTTAATGTTAGACATGAAAAATTTAACTGAATCAATAAAGCTATGATTGTTCTCAAAAATGTTATCAACTATGTTAAGTGAAATTTTAAGACTGTAAATAATTAAATCAATATATATATAGAAATAAATAATGAAATTTTATTAATTTATATTAATTATAAGAGTTACAAACTTCGTCTACTCATTAATAAATTGGGATACAACATTAAAGCAAGGTAGATTTAAATACAATTTGGTAAAATTGCATAATGGTCTTAATTGAATGAAGAAAAAAACAAAAAATTACACTTAAAAAAACACAAAAAGGAACACCAGACATTTGCCTGTCGTCGAAAGGCGAAAATAATCTTTGATTTGATGGAAATAATAATTAAGCAAGGTAGATTTAAATATAATTTTGGCAAAGATGCATGATGATCTAAATAGATTGAACAAAAAATATGTGTAAAGAATTTTTTCAAACATTACTAAATTGTCATATCATTTTTTAATTTTTCCGACTGGGTTCAATTTTGGTTTTTATCGTTGCGATTTGTCTTTAAGTCAATCATCTATTTGATGTCTCCATCTCTATAATTGTTGATCAGTCAAACCAAATTTGTTTGTAAGTCATATAAGGTCCAAATAATTAAAAAAATCCAAGTCTGGACTTTTTTTTAATTTATAAAAAGTTGATTTGATTGCAATAATAAATTGTCTTTTCGTTCTAAGTAGTTGAACTTTTGTAATTTCTGGCCCTGTATTGAATATATAGATAAAAAAATATTCTATTACCAAGTATTTATTCTATATAAAAAAATGAAATAGTTAGAATTAATAAAATTGAAGCCCGATAGAATGAAAATTAAAAAAAGTATAAAAATTTAATCATCAGATGTTAATGGATCAAAAATTAATTATAAAATCACAATTGTCTAGTTAAGTAAATTGAAAAAAGCTCTTCGGAATTCGTTAATGTCCAATTTTCCGTCACCATTTAAATCTATTCTGGAGAAGAAAGCTTTAACTTCATCTTCGCCATAGTTTCTGCCCAAACGACTGTTCAATCTTAAAACAGCTTTTTCAGCTTCACCAATTGAAACAGAATTGTCACCATCAACATCCAATTGATTGAAAATTTGCTCGGCTAAAGCAGATATTGAAACTCTTGAAGCAGATGATGATTCAGCACTGAATGAAGCTCCACCTCCGATGCTATATCCAGCACCCGAAGCTCCACCGCCAATGCTATATCCAGCACCCGAAGCTCCGTAAGATGCTCCGCTGTAAGTTTGTAAGTTTTTTAACTAATACCAAGAGTAATCAAAATGTGAGAATTTGTCCAAAATGAATGACTATCACATAATTGTGAGCCTAAAAATAAAAATAATTTCTACAATAATAAACATCCAAATATTAAAACAAAAAATGCTACATCAAATAAAGTTACAATAAATCTTCAATTTGCCAAAAAATTACATCGCCCAGAATCTCATTCACATCAGAATTTAAAATTGCCTACCAACAACACAACAGTTTTAAAATGAAAATGAGCAACAAATTTCAAACAACAGTTCAACCGGTGCAGAATATTTAGAAGGTGATTGCCTAATTAACGATATTTTTATTCATTTTATAATCGACACTATTTCGTCTATAACAGCTATCTGATAGAAAATACAAGGTTTTTCCAAATGGAGAAGAGATAAACTAAAACAATCGCAGTTGAATAACAATGACGCAAAACCTTAAGAACGTCGGATGATCCATCAAAAAATGAAGCAATCAAAAATAAGATCTTAGAATTAGTAGCAAGTGTCTCCTCCGCTTCACTCATGGATCTTAAACCGTCAAAAATTACAAATCATAAAATTTACTTAATTGACCCACAACATGAACCAATGCGTCAAAAAACACGTAGAGTGCCGATGAGCAAACGATATGAATTTTGCATAATGATTGATGAAATGCTTTCGGCAAAGTTGATCCAACCAATCAATTCTTCATGGTCCTTACCTATATATTTAGTAAGCAAACCTGATGGATCAATTCGTCTCACTTTAGACTTTCGCTTACTTTACAATGTCACCAGGAAAGATGCTCATCAGTTGCCAAACATTGATGACTTATTTACGCTGTTGTCAAAGTCCAGGTGGTTCACTAGACTCGATTTGTTTAATGAATATTTTCAAATGGCACATGATTATCGCTTCAATAAAAAAAAAAGAATAAATCATTAAATATAATATTTTATTGAGTAAAAATGATTATGCCAACAATAAATTCAGAATACTATCTTCAGCAAAATTGTTTATTTGTCAGCAAAATTATTTTTTAGCAAATAAAAATAAAAATTTACTCTGCAAATTAATTAATAAAATCAATAAAAATAAAATAGTAAATTAATTTAAGTAATTCAGTAAATTGACATAGTACTTGGCAAATTTTTCATTTATTTGATATTCTAACACTTAATTGTAAATTGAACAATAACACATGAAATAATTGCATTTAAAGTAAGCAAGTCAGATTTTTTTTATGTACCAAAGTCTGAATTTACTCTTTTATTTACATTTTAGAATACTATCATGGCGGAAGTTCTAATCCAAGACAACTCAGTTACGACATCATTTGAGCAGCAAATGATCATATTCATTCCGGCGTAGCTGCTTTTAAGCGCGGTATTCTAGAGGCAACAAATACAGAGATCATACGGTTGCTCGAGAGTGGTGAAACAAAATCGAAGAAAATCCTTAACAGCTTAACCAAGCAAGTAATCTATCAACCAAAAAGCCAACTAATATCAAATTTTCTTAGCGTCTACAAGAAGAGCAAATATGGCGACAACTCAATATCTCTTGCAGAAATCCAAGCTTAGTGCGAGCAACACTTAAATATTCCTGACGATGAAGATGAGGTATTCTTTGTGGAAATGAACATCCCCTACAATGGAGTTTCGTCAGAATCGACACTGAGAGTGTTCTTCACTACTAAACGCCTCCAAAGAATAGAATTGAAGGCAGAGTATAAAAGCACCGATGGTACAACTGATCGAGGAAATCACTACCATCCATTTGGTCGTGCGCTTGTCTTTCAAGAATGTTCAGTCGACTTTGAGTTCATTTTCAAGAGTGTCCAAGAGTCTACACATAAAGAATGCCAATATACGGATTTTGATGCGTTTTCTAAAGGAATCGAAGCGAAAAGTGTCCATTGTCTCAAGCAAGTCGAAGATGATTACCTTAGAGGAAAGTGTACTTGTTTTTCCTTCGTCAAGCAGCATCTTTGAAAACACATTTTTGCTGTTTCTGCAGTTAAAATTGGCTGAATGCGTTATTCCATTGCTAGCTAAACAGATCCCGATTGGTAAGAGACGTGAGCCTGGACTTCGAAATTGCTAAAAGAGCACTCATCAAACAGTAATTTCCAGTCAGTTAGCTAAATTCAATAAATTTACTGTATAGCATTTACTGATTTAATAATATTATATTAACTGAGCATTTAATTATTTTTTTGAAATTATTACTATTTTTTTAAATTATTTTGCTGAATAAATTTTACTGCAGTTAAAAAACTTTTTCTGAGAAATTGAAAATAAATATTTTAGTTATTTCTTTTTAGTTATTATTTAACTGAAGTATATTTACTGATTAAATATACATTATTTTAACGTCCATCGCGCAAATATACAGCATTTTCCTGTGAGCGAGGCTTATTCGAATTTGTTGTTATACCAAAGGGTTTGACAAATGCGCTTGTCGCATTTTTAGGTCATCTAATAGGATTTGGCTACATTAAACTTGATCCAGCCAAAACTTTAGCTCTTTTTCATTATACTAGACCTTAAACACTACAACAATTACAAAGTATCTAAGGCCTAGCTCAATATTAAAGAAAATTTATTGAGTATTTTTCCCAAATAGCCGCACCTTTGTATAAAATAATTATCAATTTTTTAGTTATCTTTTTCTTTCATGTATATTCTTTTTTCGTAGACGCGTTGACTTTCCTAGAATCTATTTCTCCTTTAACAAGTTTCTTTTCCCATTCGATGTCCTCGTCCGAAGTTTATTCACACTTCCCGTCTATTTCTTTAAACAACAAAACGTTTATGGTTGTTAACTCTTCTTCGAAGTCACTCCACTCCTCTTCTTCAAGGACAAGACCGTCGGCGTTTCCATTTTCAAAATTGTTATTGAATTGTACCCGATCTCAAAATCGAACAATTAAGAATCTTCCTGAGATTTGTCAACTTGGAAATCCATCCAACAAAAGTTCATTGATTGAATGGACTTAATCATCAAGGTCGAGATCTCAATGTAAAAATTAACCCTCTACCGACTCCAGCTCATCGCTTTATTTCGGAACATACGCCGAGAGTTCAAACCATAATCAACGAACTACAGTCGAAAGAGGACGAGTGAGAGCAAGAACGTTTTCATTTTATGGTCGAAAAGGTTTGGAAAAACATTTGGATAAAACCACAAAATATCACACTCAGTTGGAAGTTCAAATTCAGCAACATCAAGAAAACACAGTGAATAGTGAAATTAGAATTTAAAGACTCAAATAAAGGTAAAAGAAGATGCCATTAAATAATGTAGAAATCGAGGTCTTAATCCTATGGTTCACCACTCTGAGACCTCCTTGGCAAAATAAAGATTTGACTTTCGTAGAATCAATTTCTCCTCTAACAAGTTTCTTTTCCCATTCGATGTCCTCGTCCGAAGTTTATTCACACTTCCCGTCTATTTCTTTAAACAACAAAACGTTTATGGTAGAACATTTAGAACCGATTTACATTTAGAACTGTTACGTCAAATGTAGAAATTGGGGCGGTATTAAGCCAAAAAGACAAAAATGGGAACGAACTAGCAATTTTGTACGCAAGGAGATCGCTAAATAAGAAGGTGGTTGAAAGGTTCAACAAAAGGAACTCGAAGCTAAAGAACGAAATTAAGGAAAATCAGAAGATGCTCAAAGAGTTAAAATTAAAGAGTGCAATTTAGTTGGCGGTCGACTGATGGAAACTTTATCAATTTTCCATGTAAGTGTCAAAAAGTTATCAACTGAATCAAGTGATAAAAGAGTAAATAGAATTAATAATTTTAAATTTCATAAAACTAAAAAAAAATATATATAAAAAATCCATTTTTAATGAATCATTTAAAATATTAAAATAATGAAAAAAGTGTTTTGTGTCTGTGACATGTTATGCTTAATGTTAGACATGAAAAATTTAACTGAATCAATAAAGCTATGATTGTTCTCAAAAATGTTATCAACTATGTTAAGTGAAATTTTAAGACTGTAAATAATTAAATCAATATATATATAGAAATAAATAATGAAATTTTATTAATTTATATTAATTATAAGAGTTACAAACTTCGTCTACTCATTAATAAATTGGGATACAACATTAAAGCAAGGTAGATTTAAATACAATTTGGTAAAATTGCATAATGGTCTTAATTGAATGAAGAAAAAAACAAAAAATTACACTTAAAAAAACACAAAAAGGAACACCAGACATTTGCCTGTCGTCGAAAGGCGAAAATAATCTTTGATTTGATGGAAATAATAATTAAGCAAGGTAGATTTAAATATAATTTTGGCAAAGATGCATGATGATCTAAATAGATTGAACAAAAAATATGTGTAAAGAATTTTTTCAAACATTACTAAATTGTCATATCATTTTTTTTAATTTTTCCGACTGGGTTCAATTTTGGTTTTTATCGTTGCGATTTGTCTTTAAGTCAATCATCTATTTGATGTCTCCATCTCTATAATTGTTGATCAGTCAAACCAAATTTGTTTGTAAGTCATATAAGGTCCAAATAATTAAAAAAATCCAAGTCTGGACTTTTTTTTTAATTTATAAAAAAAGTTGATTTGATTGCAATAATAAATTGTCTTTTCGTTCTAAGTAGTTGAACTTTTGTAATTTCTGGCCCTGTATTGAATATATAGATAAAAAAATATTCTATTACCAAGTATTTATTCTATATAAAAAAATGAAATAGTTAGAATTAATAAAATTGAAGCCCGATAGAATGAAAATTAAAAAAAGTATAAAAATTTAATCATCAGATGTTAATGGATCAAAAATTAATTATAAAATCACAATTGTCTAGTTAAGTAAATTGAAAAAAGCTCTTCGGAATTCGTTAATGTCCAATTTTCCGTCACCATTTAAATCTATTCTGGAGAAGAAAGCTTTAACTTCATCTTCGCCATAGTTTCTGCCCAAACGACTGTTCAATCTTAAAACAGCTTTTTCAGCTTCACCAATTGAAACAGAATTGTCACCATCAACATCCAATTGATTGAAAATTTGCTCGGCTAAAGCAGATATTGAAACTCTTGAAGCAGATGATGATTCAGCACTGAATGAAGCTCCACCTCCGATGCTATATCCAGCACCCGAAGCTCCACCGCCAATGCTATATCCAGCACCCGAAGCTCCGTAAGATGCTCCGCCAGCCGAATACGAAGTAAATGAAGCGCCAGCTGATCCAGAAGAAGCATCATAGCTAATTCCCAATCTTTGCAAATATGATCTGTATTCAGCTAAACCTTCACGATCCAAATCGACCAATCTCAATGCCTGCACATCTCCTTCTAATTCATACAAGCTGTTGTATCTGTAGTTGGCAGCCAAGACAAGACCATCTGGAGTCTTGATGTCTGTTACAAATGAAGGCAGTTCGCCTGATTGTTTCAAGCTGGCACCGTATCTTGATACATATTCGGCTGGATTAGCTCTAATTACGCCTAAATATTTGATTTCTTTTCGAATGTTCACTTGTGGAGCTTCCCATTGAACAATTACATTTCTTGGCTTAACAACAACTGGATCGGCTTCAGCTGGCTTTTGGAAAATGACTCTTCGTTTAACTTCTGAGTATGGCAACCATCTTTCAATGATCACTGATTGTGGTTTAGCTGGAAGAGGAGCAAGTCTTTCAATCACTACTTTTCTTGGTGGTGGTGGAATGCGTTTGCCAGAAATGGTCACTACTTTTCCTGTTTAATTCAAAAAAAAAAATAAATGCAATTAAGACAAGTTTGAATTTAAATTTTTGTTATTTTGAAAACACTTACGGCCAACTTGGGCAGGTGGTTGTGGTGGAGCTTCACGAACAACTAGTGGTTCTGGAGTAGCTGGTCTGGCTGGCTGTTGACGGATAATTAGTGGTGGAGCTGGAGGAGTCAAAGTATTTTGTTGTTGTTGAATGATTATTTCACCTGGAGCTGGTGGAGTTGGTGGTCTCAAGTATCTAATCGCTAATTCTTGGATGTATTCCAATTGTTGAACAGTTCGTTTGGTAATCAACTCAGGGTTCGAGTCTTCATTGATCAAATATTGGGTGATTGGAATAGTACCTCTCCAGTTGACTACTTCGGCTTTATTGGCCCAAATACCACGTTGACCATTCACAGTTATTTCCTCCGATTCATTGACAGAAATTGGATCAGATGATCTCAAAATGGCTTGTTCAATTTCACTCAAGTAAACAGAACTGCCACCAGCAGCACCTGAACCATAAGCTAATGAAGCACCAGCACCTGAACCATAAGCTAATGAAGCACCAGCACCTGAACCATAAGCTAGTGAAGCACCAGCACCTGAACCATAAGTTAGTGATGCACCAGCACCTGAACCATAAGCTGCAGAACCTGATGAAGCGACCAGAGCTGATCCAGCTGACGAACCATAAGAAGCAGAACTACCATTGGCAGCACCCAATAACAAATCTGAAGCTATTCTCGATGTAGCATCACCTGCTCTTGAACTAGTTGAAAAAGCATTTGCATCTAGCACAGAACCAACTGCATAAACTCCTCCACTATTTGCAGCGCTAAATGAAGCTCCGCTCTTTGTCAAAGCATTGGTTATAGTTGTTTCTTCGTAATTATAGCTCATTTTTTGATTTTCTTGACGGAATTTTTTTTTTCACAATGTATCTCTTTTGTCGAAAACCTATCCTTATTTATATATTTTTTTTTCTTTTGGAATTATAATGTTTAGTTTTTTTATTTTTTTGGTTATCCAAATTATTAATTTATTTCATTAAAAATTTATTTTTTTGAGACAAATAATTTTTGTTTTCTATTTTTCATTGAAATCAATTTAAAATCGGAATGTTAATTAACCAATTTCTTCTTCTACACTTTTCATTTGTTGGTTCAGGTTTTTTAAAGAAAAATTTTAATTTTTTTTTGTTTTAGGTTTTTATCGTCTTTATTAAATAAAGTTGTTTTTTTTATTGAATTTTTTTTTTCCTCGATGGTTTATTGTGTAATGGAATTTTTTAGTTGGATTTTTTACAGTTTTTATATATTAATTCATTTCTATTTCTTAAATTATTAGCTTATATCATCTGAAACTAATGGTTCAAAAGATATAAATATATAATCTAATTTGACTTTATGAATTTAAATTGTTTTGTTTTTTAAAATTCATGATTAAAATCTTTCCAAGAATTTGAATTTATTAAACTCAATTTTTTTTATATTAAAAATAATTTAAATGCTTACGACCTGTATATTACTTTCTTTCATAAAAAATTAATTGATCTATATGACAAATGATAAACTGAAAAAAATTTCTTATCTGAGCAATAATTAATTATTTAATAAATTATGCAAAAATTTTTTTAAAAAGAATTAATGTCATTCAATCAGAAAATAATTAAAATAATTATAAATTTTTTGTTAGGGAAGCAAGCTTTACTGGAAATGTGTATAAGACAAGATAAATTCAAAAATAGATTAACGAAATATATTCAATTTTTGTAACATTTTTTTTTGAAAAAATTAATCAAAATTTGAAAAAATAATCAAATAACTTTATTGAAATTAAAGTTAAAAATTTAAAAAAAACCAAAAAAATTCTAATAATAAAATAAAGAATTGTAAAAGATAAATTTCAACAAAAAAAATTAATCAAACAACTCCTGTTTTGAAAATATTTGAAAGGAATATTCAACCATGGAAGGATTGTTTTCTACTATTTTTTAGCCATTTAATTTATGAAGCTAAAATTAATGAAAAACAAATGAAAAAATTTAATAAAAACTGAATTCCAAAAGAAAAAAAAATATATAAATAAGGATAGGTTTTCGACAAAAGAGATACATTGTGAAAAAAAAAATTCCGTCAAGAAAATCAAAAAATGAGCTATAATTACGAAGAAACAACTATAACCAATGCTTTGACAAAGAGCGGAGCTTCATTTAGCGCTGCAAATAGTGGAGGAGTTTATGCAGTTGGTTCTGTGCTAGATGCAAATGCTTTTTCAACTAGTTCAAGAGCAGGTGATGCTACATCGAGAATAGCTTCAGATTTGTTATTGGGTGCTGCCAATGGTAGTTCTGCTTCTTATGGTTCGTCAGCTGGATCAGCTCTGGTCGCTTCATCAGGTTCTGCAGCTTATGGTTCAGGTGCTGGTGCATCACTAACTTATGGTTCAGGTGCTGGTGCTTCACTAGCTTATGGTTCAGGTGCTGGTGCTTCATTAGCTTATGGTTCAGGTGCTGGTGCTTCATTAGCTTATGGTTCAGGTGCTGCTGGTGGCAGTTCTGTTTACTTGAGTGAAATTGAACAAGCCATTTTGAGATCATCTGATCCAATTTCTGTCAATGAATCGGAGGAAATAACTGTGAATGGTCAACGTGGTATTTGGGCCAATAAAGCCGAAGTAGTCAACTGGAGAGGTACTATTCCAATCACCCAATATTTGATCAATGAAGACTCGAACCCTGAGTTGATTACCAAACGAACTGTTCAACAATTGGAATACATCCAAGAATTAGCGATTAGATACTTGAGACCACCAACTCCACCAGCTCCAGGTGAAATAATCATTCAACAACAACAAAATACTTTGACTCCTCCAGCTCCACCACTAATTATCCGTCAACAGCCAGCCAGACCAGCTACTCCAGAACCACTAGTTGTTCGTGAAGCTCCACCACAACCACCTGCCCAAGTTGGCCGTAAGTGTTTTCAAAATAACAAAATTTAAATTCAAACTTGTCTTAATTGCATTTATTTTTTTTTTGAATTAAACAGGAAAAGTAGTGACCATTTCTGGCAAACGCATTCCACCACCACCAAGAAAAGTAGTGATTGAAAGACTTGCTCCTCTTCCAGCTAAACCACAATCAGTGATCATTGAAAGATGGTTGCCATACTCAGAAGTTAAACGAAGAGTCATTTTCCAAAAGCCAGCTGAAGCCGATCCAGTTGTTGTTAAGCCAAGAAATGTAATTGTTCAATGGGAAGCTCCACAAGTGAACATTCGAAAAGAAATCAAATATTTAGGCGTAATTAGAGCTAATCCAGCCGAATATGTATCAAGATACGGTGCCAGCTTGAAACAATCAGGCGAACTGCCTTCATTTGTAACAGACATCAAGACTCCAGATGGTCTTGTCTTGGCTGCCAACTACAGATACAACAGCTTGTATGAATTAGAAGGAGATGTGCAGGCATTGAGATTGGTCGATTTGGATCGTGAAGGTTTAGCTGAATACAGATCATATTTGCAAAGATTGGGAATTAGCTATGATGCTTCTTCTGGATCAGCTGGCGCTTCATTTACTTCGTATTCGGCTGGCGGAGCATCTTACGGAGCTTCGGGTGCTGGATATAGCATTGGCGGTGGAGCTTCGGGTGCTGGATATAGCATCGGAGGTGGAGCTTCATTCAGTGCTGAATCATCATCTGCTTCAAGAGTTTCAATATCTGCTTTAGCCGAGCAAATTTTCAATCAATTGGATGTTGATGGTGACAATTCTGTTTCAATTGGTGAAGCTGAAAAAGCTGTTTTAAGATTGAACAGTCGTTTGGGCAGAAACTATGGCGAAGATGAAGTTAAAGCTTTCTTCTCCAGAATAGATTTAAATGGTGACGGAAAATTGGACATTAACGAATTCCGAAGAGCTTTTTCAATTTACTTAACTAGACAATTGTGATTTTATAATTAATTTTTGATCCATTAACATCTGATGATTAAATTTTTATACTTTTTTTAATTTTCATTCTATCGGGCTTCAATTTTATTAATTCTAACTATTTCATTTTTTTATATAGAATAAATACTTGGTAATAGAATATTTTTTTATCTATATATTCAATACAGGGCCAGAAATTACAAAAGTTCAACTACTTAGAACGAAAAGACAATTTATTATTGCAATCAAATCAACTTTTTTTATAAATTAAAAAAAAAGTCCAGACTTGGATTTTTTAATTATTTGGACCTTATATGACTTACAAACAAATTTGGTTTGACTGATCAACAATTATAGAGATGGAGACATCAAATAGATGATTGACTTAAAGACAAATCGCAACGATAAAAACCAAAATTGAACCCAGTCGGAAAAATTAAAAAAAATGATATGACAATTTAGTAATGTTTGAAAAAATTCTTTACACATATTTTTTGTTCAATCTATTTAGATCATCATGCATCTTTGCCAAAATTATATTTAAATCTACCTTGCTTAATTATTATTTCCATCAAATCAAAGATTATTTTCGCCTTTCGACGACAGGCAAATGTCTGGTGTTCCTTTTTGTGTTTTTTTAAGTGTAATTTTTTGTTTTTTCTTCATTCAATTAAGACCATTATGCAATTTTACCAAATTGTATTTAAATCTACCTTGCTTTAATGTTGTATCCCAATTTATTAATGAGTAGACGAAGTTTGTAACTCTTATAATTAATATAAATTAATAAAATTTCATTATTTATTTCTATATATATATTGATTTAATTATTTACAGTCTTAAAATTTCACTTAACATAGTTGATAACATTTTTGAGAACAATCATAGCTTTATTGATTCAGTTAAATTTTTCATGTCTAACATTAAGCATAACATGTCACAGACACAAAACACTTTTTTCATTCTTTGTACTCTGTAATCTCGTAAATCTAGAATAAAAAAATCAGCAATAATTAGCACCCTATACCTATCGTAATGTTGAAGGTAAGCTTTCGCGGCCAAATTTCCTAGTTCAAACACAAGTTGAAATATTGTTTGGTTTTTTACTTGAGTTTAGTGAAAAAATTCCATCAAAGGATCATTGTAAATAGGATTTCTTCCAATTAATTTTGATGAAATCTTAATAATTTCTACGTAATTTGCATTTGGGTTACGAATCAGAAGTCTTTGTTCTAATTGTTCAATGCAGGTCTCTTCCATTAAAGACAATAAGGCACTTGCTTTGTCGGTTACATTTTTTGCAAAAATAGAAGTCTTGATTTATAAATTTAGTCGGTGTGATTTTTGCTCATGTCTTACATATTGTAATTGTGATGTTGGTTTATTTTTCAACCATTTCACAACCCATTAGACAACTTTAGGTGACATAGACCATAAAATATTGAAAATGAAAATTGTTACTGATAAATTCCAGACATTATGAAAATAGCTTTGGTTGTAGTAGTAGGTATTAACTTGGTCAAGTAATTGTATGATAAATCTGAATCTGTTTTCATTCAGAGTAGGTGGGACTTATTTACCAAATTTTGATCGATTAAGTTCATCTTCAATGACTTGCTATGTATAAATTATTTGTGTAATATATTGCATGCTTGTGTAAACATACGTGATTGGGTTCCACGTGGGCATTTTGTATTTGCTTGTTAATTACAAGTAAATTTTGAAAATATTTTAATTCAGGACGTTCAATTAATTGTAGGTAGCACGGAGACTACCTCAGTATCACTCTTGTAGGTGACGATAAAATAAGATTTACTTATTTGATTTACGTACCTTGTGTACGATTTGATTTTCAGACCTCAATAAAATATTCTTAGAATTTTTCTTCATCTCTTTTTACACTGTTTACAACTCTTAATTTAAAAATAAAAACTCTTAATCTACAGAATGGCTTGCAAAATGGAACAAACAATTACAAGCCGAAAAGCGAAAAATTGTAAATAAATTTCAATCAGACCAACTTACGTTTAGACATCAAAACTCTTAATTTAACTAGAACCACAACAAAATTATTGCTTATTACTCTATGGTCATACAAAAAACCATTGTATATATATCATCTGTTTTTAATTTTTAAGGATTTGGCAAGTAATAATCAAAAGATTTTATTACTTTATTTGAATTGCCTATAATACATTTTCTTTATATTAAAAACAGAATGGCTTGCAAAATGGAACAAACAATTACAAGCTGAAAAGCGAAAAATTGTAATTAAATAATGGCAAATTAAATGGCAATGCAGAAAAGAATAATTTGAAAAATCCCGGCAAAAATATCTAATTACAATTAGCCCAAACTATTAACTGGAACATTTTTTTTTTTTTAAGATTTAATAATGAATAATTATCCTATTGATAATAAGCTTCGTTTTACAGCAGTTCTAATAGAATCGTAAAGCCAGCCTGCTGGTCGATCCATTCTTCAACTGATTCAAAAGTCACTTTAGATGTTGCAAAGATTTCAATCAGATCAACTTACTGTTTCTTCCATCTTTCTCACTTTGACCGCTTCGCTCATTTGCCAGCACTGCTGTCATTAACTACATTTGGTTGAATAAGGCTGTTCTAGAATTTGTCTGTTTAATAATTAAAAAACCATATTTTTATAGCGAGTTGACTGAACCAACTTTGCAAAAGATGGCTATATTTAAAGCCAATCCAAAAATTTTATACGCAAGAATATTGATAAAAATGGCCAAAAGGGATAAAAGAGGAAGCGAAATAAAGGTTGGAGAGACTCTACCAGGAGCAGTCTTAGACGCCGACACAAACAGACCCATACAAATTTGGATCAAGCTGAGACGCCAGAAGACAACATCGATGACTTGAGTTTCCCAAATTTCAATAAAAAAATTAGTACAGATATTTATGTCCCAGATAGGCTGCGACTTCAACGAAAGCCTCCGGAAAGGTACGTTCCGTCTCATAAATGAATTAAGACAAGAAATTTTTAAAATGGTTTCGGTTAAAAATTTTTATTTTACAACCAACCAAGACAAATTTTGTGAAACATTTAATTTAAATAATCAAGTGATTATTGTATAACTTAATTTTAATATTTATCGAAAATAATTACAAAATAGATAGACGTCAGAAAGAGCACCTGGTTATCATCCGCTGCTTCCCACGACACTTCGACAGCTTCAAATTAAATTGCTTCGTGGACGAGTTGAGAGGTCAAGTGGTACCGGTCCGAAACTTTAGAGTGATTGAGGACCATTTGAACAAACTTCTGGACACGGTGGGTTTTGTGAGTTTTTACGATCCATGTGACAACATCAATTGTCTGACTACTCGTTACCCGAGGATCGTAAACCTGCAGAACACGACGCATTACTAACAGTTCCGAGAGATCAGAGGTGAAGATCATTAAGTGGCTCCGTGACGGAAAAGAGGTCGTGAGGAAGTGGATCCATCGGGACGAGGAATATGAACGTCAGGAATATTCGGTCCGGACGTCAAAGAGCAGGGAGGTTGAGATCATGCCTCGGAGCGGCTCTCAAAAAGCAGGAGAGGATTGTTAAATGCAAAAGTTTGTTTATTTTAGTTTAGTTCATTTTTTATTTGTTAAAGCTAGAAAAAGATTCAGTTTTTATTTTGAGTTTTTTTTCAGTTCAGTTATGTTTTTTTGATTTAAATAAAGGTTAACATTATAATTTAAGTTTTGCTTATTCATTTATTAACCCACCACCATCCACCACAGACGTCCATCCATCTAGGACATAAAAGTTACGTTTAAAGTAAAGTAACATAACGAAAAATAAGAATTTAGCAGTACTAACTTAAAACAATTTTGCCTTTTATTTTTTTGACTATTTCGAAGCACAATAAGCGATTACACTTTAGGCTGGTAATAGACTTACGCTCAAAGTTATCAAAAAATTTGAGTTAAAGTCTAATATTTCAACAAGAGAATTGACAGTGGAACTGTAAAAATGAAATGTCAAATATTAGCACGTTGATGGATAGTTTTTCATGTTTACTGTTCCGATATTTCAAAGGCTTAGTGCAAAAAGCTAAGGACAAAAGAAGATAATTAAATTTATTAAATTTATTGGAATGGAGTAAGAAATTTTGATGTTACAATCGATACGGAAAATAGGGAACCGAGCACTTGTTCATGACATTAAAAAAATTCATTTGCAAGTAATAAACGGCATCTCGGTATTTTACTCAAACAGATTTCCTGGTTTTTACTTCGCGATCCAAAGAAGTTAAAAACAGGGTCAAAAAAAATTTTTGACAAAAATTTGATTACCTGGACTAAAAGGCAGCTATTCAATAAAATTACAGTCAAATCTCGATATTTCAAACCATTTTATAACGAAAAAAATTAGTTTAAGCAAACAATTCGAAAGTTTTTATTAAAATTTTTAAATTCATAAGAAAAAAAAAATAAATTAAAAATTTTTATTCTTTATACTTTCATTTCTTATCTAAAAATGAATTAAAATAAACAGAAAGAGATTAGAAAGCGCAAATATTTTAAATAAAAATAAAAGTAGAATAGTTAAAAAAATAGAAAATAATATATTTTTTATTTTCTTGTTTTTCAAATAATTTCTCTATTATGTAAAGAAATATATTTATATAGTTTTTTGTATAATTTTATATTTGTTAATAAAAATATCTTATAATAATTTAATTTATCTTTTTATCTATTAAAATTAATCCTATGCTTTTTAAATAAAAATTAAATTTGATAATATGAAATTATCAAAAGAGCAATTAGCTATACATTGAAGAGATTTGTCAAAAAGTAAAAAACATGTTAGACATAATTACCACGAAAGAACTTGTCTAAATAAAATAAAAATAAATAAACAAAAAAATTTATTAAATTCACTACTTTTAAATGCAGCAGTTGTGATTACTCTCTTCAATTTATTTTATAATTTTTTAGTCGGTTTAAAATTTTCAAAAATTTAAATTCTATTTTTTTCAAATTTTATTATTTTTTTTTATGTGAATGAGCCTTAGCTTGCTAAACATTATCAAACAAATAATTAATCTCACTTTTATCTGCACTAAAAAGATCACAAAATTCCAAATTTTGTTAACTGAAGTTCAGTTTATACCTTTTTTCGCACAATGCGAAAGAGTATACATATTTAAATTAAGACACAATATATTAGACATATGCATTAGGTTGCTAGGATACGCTTTTCCTCCACCATTCAAATGAAAAATTTCGGTTCTTTTTTCATCCGAAAATATTATTAAACTTATAATAATTTTTTCTTTTCATATATGTAAATGTGTCTGTTTTTTAAATCAGATTTTTTAAATTATGATGCATCAATAAAGCACAATGAGATAAACAACTAATGCCTTCCGAATTCTTTATTTTCAAGTCAATCTGTAGGAAGAAATAGCTCACATGAATTTGGTAGTTTTAAGACATATTGAAAGAATTTGAATTTATGTATTGATGTTTCATCTTTTACGAATTCTTATAGTTAAATTTTTTCATGTTTTAGATTTTATAAAGTAAAATGAAACAAAAAATATCTGTTGGCATATTTGTTTTGTTTTGTATTTTAGCATTAGTTTATTTAAAAAGTGACTCTCTTTCTATTAATTATCGTTATTTGGTAAAGAGCATATCAATTTTGCATAACTCTTCCAAAAAAAGCTTTAAAACTTTGCTTGAAAATAATGCAAAAGAAAATTTGGACACGTGTTTTCAACTCGATAGTTATTTGTCTAAATATACAGATGCTGAGAATACAACAATGCTAAGTGAAGAACATCAAATTTTGAAAGTAATAAACAAAAACAAAATTAATGATCTGATAATTGTCACAGTTTCTAATTTTGGCTTTAGGGATTTAACTCTAAATTGGATTTTAAGTTTGGAAAAAATAAATATCAAAAAATTTGTTATATTTTCGTTTGACAAAGAATTTGTTGATTTTCTAATTTCCAAAGGCTACAAATATAACGTTGTATCAATACCTAAGAACTGGATACATCTTTCGGTAGATAAATCTCCAGCAAGTTTTTTATCAACTAATTACTATGCAATAACTCAAGCTAAAACAAACGTGGTTTATAAACTACTTGATTTTAATCAAAAATTCATTTTTAGCGACGTTGATTGTGTATGGTTGAATAAAGCTGTTCTAGAATATGTGAATTTAATAATGAAAAACTCAAAGGCGCATATGATATATGCCCAAGATTTCGGTAACAGACAACCATATTATAACACCGGCTTTTTTTACGGTACACCAACTAATTTTACCAAAAATCTCTATTTCATGATGTCCAAAATGCAGGAACAAAATAAAAAAAGCGTGGACCAATTTGTTTTTGATGGTGTTTTAAAAAAGATAAATTTCAATGATAATCGATTGGCAACATTCGACATTCTGACAATTGCAAACGGAAAATACTATTTTCACCAAAGAATGGATAAAATTTTCAACTTTGTACCATTTGTAGTGCACGCAAATTATTTTCCTTCATATGAAACAAAGATTAACGCTTTGAAGTCAAGAAAACATTGGTTTATTTAAAGAAGAAAAATTTTGATTTTTTAAATTGTGCGTGATCATTCTATTAAAAGGAAATATAAAAGAAACAATTTAGTTTTCAATGAAAGAAAAATTTTTTTTATCTTAAAATTTAAGCAAAATATACGACAAGTTTTTTTTTCTATTTTACATTTCTAAAAATAATTCCGTAATTATATTTCAAATTTTGACATGCTTCAGTATTGAGTTTTAATGAAACACCGTAATTTCAAAATTTCAAAAAAGTTAAACAGAAAAAAAAACTTTTCATATAATTAATTTGTCTATTAAAACCAATTTTTAACGAAAAATGATATTATAGGAGTTTTTTGTCTCAACTTTTTAATTTTTTACATTTTTTTTTAAATAAAAATTCTAATTTAAATTAAAAAAATTTACGTTTTGTTAAATTCAAAATTATTAATAATTTGATAACTATTTTTTAAGTTCAAAGCAAGCTCTGTAAATGCAACATGGTGCAACAGACATAGCTGCACTCAGAAAATTACACCACGCTAAAATAAATTGAATCTTTACTTCAGCTAACTTAATCAAAAAAAAAGCTTTGAGTAAACCAAAAGTTTAAAAAAATACCATCATTACTAATTTAAAGTTTTAATAAAGTTTTAAATTATAATAATAAAATATCCAATTTTAAAATTTTTAAATAAGGATGATCAAACAATATTTACAAACTCTATTTAAGTGACAATTTAATTTAACAAGAGTAAATGATTAATAAATGATATTTTATTTTTTACAACCCTTGAAAAACCCGATATAATCAACTAAGTGTAAAGACATTCAAATAAACTTTTGAAAGCTGTCGGATTAATTTATAAACTAAAATGTTTTTTTATTTTTTTATTAATTACTTTAATTAAAAAAAGGTTTTTCGATTGGTAGTAGTTGCAGTGTAGAAGATCAACTTGATGTTGCAAGCTCTGTACTCTGTATCAGAACATCAGCTATGCGAATCCCCAATTATTCTGTTGGATAGATTGAAATAAATCATTTTTAAAAAAAATTTAGCTTCATTCCTAAAAAAATATTGTAAATTATATTCATTAATGTAAGTAAATTATGTGGATTTGAATGATATTAAACTTTATTAAAAAGCTCATAATAATTTATTTGATTTTTTAGAGAATTGATTTTTCTGAATAAGCTTGGGTTTTAATTCATTCTTAATATTTTGTAAAAAATCTAAAACCTGTTGATATTCATTGAAAAAATATTTAATTCCATCATCATCGTCTTCGTCTTAAAATTTCCTGTTTTATTAAGATTTAATTAAATTTTATCTAAATTTACTTTGTTTCAGTTCTGTTTCATTTAAATCTGAATTTTGAATTTGATGCTGCTTTTCAGAATTTTTTATGCTTTTAGTATTTGCTATTTGATTTTCTTGGCAATTAAATTTATCGTTTGAAGCAATTAAAGTAATTTCCTTTAAGTTATCGAGTAAATTTCTAAAATTATTTTCATCCAATATTTCTGCACCGTCTTTTTCATGTAATATCTTTTCTACTTTATATCCTAGCTTTTGTTCAGCTTAAATTTTAAATTTATTATAATCAAAAATAAAGTTAATTAATACCTTTGACCAAAAAACTTTTCAGGCTATCTGCTGAGAGTAATTTAATTGTTTTTCTGTCGGACGATATGAGTTTGATTAGTGCCATTTTTATTCTAAATTTAACTGAAATATTAAATTGACATGAAATTTTAACATGTGATCAGAAATTTTTCAAAATTTTCCTAGCAAAACTTAACATTTTTTTGGGATTATAGATATTTTAAAATCAAAATTCAGCGAATAATTTTAATTCAGTTAAAAATATTCTTAATGTTCATTAACAATTTTGGTACTCTAAATCATTTGAATAACAGGTAGCAATTTTGTAGACTTTTTGCAGAGTTCTTAGGTGTTCCCCCAAAAAAAAGAGGAAGGCCAATGGGTTCAAACAACAACAAAAAATCTAATTTTAAAAAATTAATTTTTTTAGTTTTTAAAAATAAAATAATCAATGTTTGTGTCATTTTTTAAATTGATTTTGAGTTTAATTTAATTTTGAAATTAAAAAAAATAAAATTACTGTATTGAAATATCTATTCGTTTATTCGAGAATTTATTTAAATTTTTAAAAAAGAGAAACTAAGAAAAAGATGGTTAATTGCGTGCTTTAAAGATTCAATCTCAAATCTTGATAAATTTTTCCAAGACACGCTATTAAAAAATTTTTTTAAAAAAATCATTCAAATCACAAATATTCTAACTTTTCAAAAGTTGTTCATTTATTAAATAGAAATAAAATAAAAATTGAAATAAACCGATTCAACCATGCCTATGACTAAAATTTTTTCGTCAGATTTGAAAAATTCTTGTATAGTTAAGGCTACCAATTTATACCAGATAAGATCTCAAGGTAAGAATTAGAGTTTTTGTTTAGCGAAAAACACCCAAATTTTTATTTCTATTCATAAGCTCCTCGCTTTTAGTTAAAAATTAATTTTTTTAATAAAAAGGTGAAAAGAAGCTTGGCTATTTCATCGATAAAATAGTCAGAAAAAATGATAATGCCGAGATTGATGATGATGATGTTTTGAAAGAATTGTTTTCTGTGGAAAAAGAATTGAATTTAATTGCTCTCAGTGATAAGAAAAAGGGAATCAAAGTTTCTACAAATCGCGGAGGGGACCCCAAGCTTATTAACGCAATAAATATGAAATTTTTAAAGCGACAAGGTAAAAAATGATTTAAAATACCAATGATTTAATATACTTTTAATTATAGCTGAGAAGGAATTTGGCGCAAAAATTGATTATTTTTTCAGAAAGTCGGACAATGTCATAATTGATGACAATAGAGTATTTACAAGACAAATGAATTTGAATCACTATTGGTTAGTTGCAGTTTTATCAATTGATGATAAGAGTAATTATTAAATAAATAAAAATTAAATAATTAAAAAAAATTAAATTTTAAGATTCCGAACTTGCCTACAAAGGCATGACATCCAAGCTAGGATCATCAACTGATGCTAAGAATTTGTCAAATTTAAAAACTAGTGAGCTTTATGACAAAATGAGCCTTATGGAGAAAGAACTCGGAAAAGTTAAAAACAAAAATTCAAAAAAAGAAGAAATTATAAAGAAAATAAATACAATGAGTTCTAGTTTAGTAAGCGAAAAGGAAAAGGTAAAAGAATTAGACAGAAAACTTAAAAGCGAAATGTTCAGAGATGATACTACTCGAATAGCTAGCAAATCGGAAATAGATCACTTAGAAGCTCGATTGCTTGAGTTGGAGATTAAGAAGAAAAAAATAGCAACCATCTTTAAGAATTTATCTAATGCAGAAAAAGTTGATATTTGCTTTATGATTGATACAACTGGTAGCATGTTACCTTACATCAATGAGACCAAGAATGTCATTCATAAAATAGTTGAAAAACTTAGAAAAAAATTTACTGATTTTGACTTGAGAGTTGCCCTTGTTGGCTATAGAGATCATTCAGATGGTGCTGATCGTGTAACTGTTTTTCCTTTTACGGAGAATATTGATAGCTTTAGATCATTTGTTTCATCCACTAAAGCTTCCGGAGGCGCTGATGAATGTGAAGACATATTCGGAGGACTAGAAGTAATTTTTCAATGTATTTTAATTGGGAATTTAAAAAAAGAAGATAAAAAATTTTAGAATTCAATATTGTTTTTAGTTATTTATTATTTTGTTAATAATATGGAATCTTCCAGGGAACTTGTAAAAAGATTAAAAAAAGTGATAAGAAGATTAGTCATCAGATATTTAATTTTGGCTCATTTAAATCATGAACGCAATTTCTTAAAAACGATACCACAAATTTATTAATATTTATTTACATTAATTTACGTAAATGATAAATTTTACTTTAAAAAAAGTAAAAAAAAGTAAATAAAAAAGCAATTTTCAGTTTTATTTAATATTTTGTTATATTTTTTAATAAAAATGGGAATGTATTATCCAAAATGCATCTAACTTAAGATTTATACAAGTTTACTAGACTTTTAAATTAAGGTTCAGTTTTTTGATTGACAAAATTTTTATTAAATTTACCTTGAATTACAACGTTCTTATATTTCATTTATCATTGAATTAAAATTTAATTTAGAATCGAAATTTATGTAATAAACTTGGTCTGTTAGATTGTAAAACATACCCAGTATACATTGCTTTTCATTTAAAAAAATCCCCACAGTAACAAATTTTTGATGAAAAACAATGTTAACTGGGTATATTTTTTAATTGAAATAAGTTCCCTAAAAACTAGATTAAGTCTCTTCCAAATTCTCCTGACATGAATCGAATTGAAATGATATGAAAAATTTGATGAAATTTTTTTTAAGGAAAAAGAGGCCTCAGAAAGAAGCCCAAGCTATTAAAGCTTTTTTTTGAATTTCACAAGAAGTTAACACCAGAAAAATGTCAGTTTATTACTAATTCCATAGATAATTTTTATCAATTTCATTGGAAAAGATAAACTTTTAACTTTATAAAATAAATAAAAATACGATTTAAAAAATGCATTTATTAGGAAGTGAACAAATTATTGTGGTCAAATATGAGTAGGGTATTGTTTCATATTGGTGATGCGCCATGTCATGGCAAACAGTTTTATATCAAATGCCAAGACAGCTATCCATCGGGTGATCCAAGAGGCCTAACAATCACGGAACTTTTGAAAAATTTAACCGAAAAAAATGTTTCTTATTATTTTGCTGAAATAAATACAAGCACAATAAAAATGATAGATGAGTTTAACAAAGTGTTAAATAGCTTAAATGGTAGCAAAATAAATGTTGTAAGACTAGATTCTGTAGAAGATCTGTCCGAATTGGTTTCATCTTCGATTTCTTCGACCATTTCTGAAACAAAATCTCTTAGTATGCATTGTATGAAAGGGAAAGAAATGAAAAAAATAGCTGTTGATCGAAGTTTTTTAACATGGAAGCCTAATAAAATGAAACACTATAGAGCAATTTTGTATAAGGCTAGATTTAACGGTGGCGTTGATGACATCAAGGATAAAAGAATTGAGTTAATTGAAGAAAAAGTTGAAATTTATCTGGCTGAAAAGCCGTTTGCCAAAGGCGCAATCAGATATGCTTATGCTGGTCTTTTGAATGGAAAAAATAGATTTGTCTTAAAGGAAACTGCTTCGATGGATCCTGAGCATAATACGATGAAATTTTTTAGTGAAATGATAGAAACCCAAGTTATAGCAAAAGTTTTAGCAAAAAAATTTTTTGAAATCATTAAAATTGATAAGAATATCAAATTTCTTGACGTTAACTTGATTAATATTGTAGAGACAGGAGAATATTACACCATTGAAGAGTTTGTTGCAGGAGAATTTGTGAAATGGATGAATAACGCAGGGAGTTTAAATGAAGATATTTACTCAAGCGCTCTAGGTATTCATTTTATTTATTTTTTAATATATTCTTTAACTTTTTTGTATCTAAAATGGAATTAAAACTTAAAATTAAAAAATTTACTAAAAAAAAATTTGGAGTTTTAATGCACACGCTTTTTAGCGTAAAAGGTAAATTTAGTGTCAGATGGACACGAGTATCAAATTTTTGATGCTTTTAATTTTAGCTAATCAAGGAAGGTAAGAAATCAAAATTTTAAAAACCCTTTTGCCCAAGGCTTCCCTTTTGGTCAGCTTGGCCTCATAAATTAATCCAATTTCTCCTATTTACTAGAATTGCGCAAAGTCAGGAAAAAAAGTTCAAACAAGTCAAAGTCTTGATTTGTACTTGACTTGTTACTTGTAAATCTTAAACTAATGTGCTCTTTACCATGCTCCATTAGTTTCATAAATCCTTAAAAATTCTTTTTGAGATGTTTCTTGTTGATTTTTTTTAAAACAAAATTTAAACTATTGTTTCTTACAATGAAGTAAACTAAAAAAAATTTAAAAAGGTAACAAATTTAAATCAAAAAAATACAAATTGTATACAATCGACTTGACTTTATGATCCTTTAAATAGGAAACAAATCATAGAATGCTATTTTTTAAAATTCTTCTAGCTCTTTCTTCAAAATCAACATTTCATATTCATTTAGGTAGCTCAGTTGCTTCTGATTGTTTGATTTCCAAATTTTCTTAAAATCCAGCCAATTTTTTTAGGTTTAAATCTTTTGAAATTCTATCCAAAAGACTTCCTTTCAAGGTAAATACTTAATATCTTTCTATCTTAAAAATTTTCATCTCACCTTATTCACAAAAGTAACAACAGTAAATTTTAATTTTTTTTACGATTTTTGATTTTTGAAATTTTCTTATTTATAGGTAAATTTTTTTTCGACAAATTTCTGGCTTGAAAAAATTTGAAAATTGTAATAAAGCCTTTATTTCTATTTATTCTAAAAAAAGGTTAAAATTTGTTTAATATTTTGGGCGTTGTAGCAAATTATATTTTCGGCTTTCAGATCATAATTTAAAATAAAAGAGTTTTTTTTTAATTTTAAATGAAGAATTACTTAATAAATGAAAAAACTCAATATCATTTTTATTACGGTATTTAGTGGCGCAACGAATGTTTAAGCTGGTTCAATTTACAGAATCAATTTTAGACTTTTAAGTTTAAAGTTTTTAAGGTTTGTTCTACAATTCAAAATTCCGTCATCCTGAAATAAGCTCGTTAAATTATTTTAGTAAATTAAATATTTTAAAGATGCCTTTTCTCACTGGAGTTATCAAGCTACCAAAGAATATTTGATTGTAAATGATTTACAAGGAGTTCGCTTGGATGAAAAAAGATACATTTTAACGGATCCAGCAATATCCTCTCCCGAGGGCTTCGACAGATTTTCGACTACAAATTTAGCTCTCAAAGGAATAAAAAGATTCTTCAAGACTCATCAATGCAATCACATTTGTAAGCATCTAAAACTCATTAAACACAAATATCAAATTTTGCCAGACCGAAACATCAGTCCTCTACAAACAAAAATCAACGGATAATTTATTTTATGTCTTTAGATTTTAAAAATAAATCCTAATAAAACTCAATGTTTTTCTCAACATTTGAAAGCGATTAAAATCGTTTAAAAAAATTATTTTAAAATAATTGTTTAATTTTGCATTTAGTCAGTTTTTTTCAAGATGAATGTAACTTTATTTAAAATGAGAAGTCATCAGATAATTTTTGAATTTAAAGTTAACATGCCAAGACTTTGATTTTGATGATTGTGAACATAAAAGAGAAAAAAAATTAAAAAATGACAAAGTGGATGAAAACAAAAACTTGCTTTGTAAGCATTATAAAATATCTAAAGTAAATATCTAAAAATTAAAATATTCTTTTAAGATTAAATAAATTTTAAAACTATTTTTATTTAAAGAAGGAAGATCTAAAAGTCAAATTTAATACAAAATTGAATACAAAAATATATTTTGATGATGAAAATAATTCAGTAGAAACAATAGAAAAAGAAAAAGAATTGATTGAAAAATTTCAAACGTTTGAGCAAATAGACGCCAAAATTGATGAATTACTCTCACAACTTAAAGAGCTGCCCCAAAGAAAATTTAAGGAAGGTTATGATGTGTCGTATGAATTAGATCTTATTAAACACCAAGCTTTTATTTTAAATAGACAAAAAGAAAATATTGAAAAAAGAGAAAAAGGTAGCTTTTACGAAAAAATAAAAAATTTTTTAATTTTTGTTTTAAATAGAAATAGAAAAGGAAAAAAAAAATAGAAAAATCGAAATTGAAAATTCTATTAGAAAAGAACAAGGTACTTTAATTACTGAAATCATTCAGACTATATATCACAATTATACAAAGCTTAAAAGTCACATTAATCATTTATTTGATTAATAAACCTACTAAAATAGCTTTTAGTTTTTGTAAAGAATGTGGCCATAATTCATGACTATTGACAACTAATTTATTTTATTTGTCTCTTTATTTAATAAAAAAATAAATCATCAAATTTAAAGATTGATCCTAGCATAAGGTAAAATTTCAATTCTATTTTTTTAGGCTGTGTCCTTTTTTTTTTAATCTTAGTTGCTTTTGTATTCCTCCTTCCAAGGTTTTATGCTTTTTAGCTAAAAAGAGCTGGTAAAATTTTTGGAAATTTTCACTTAAGATCCAAAAAAATACTAATCTAGGTTATTTCCAATGCATACATATGAATTTTTTTTTAAAATAAATTAAAATTCATTATATTTTTAAAAATTGAGCATTTTATTATTTTTGTTTCTATGTAATTTTTTTTTCCAAAATTTTTTGGAACAAATTAACCTAAAAATTTTTCTTCAAATAAGGAAAGTACTAAATAAAGGATAAAAGGAATAAAGAATGATTATCAAATCATTTATCAACAAAAAATTTGTAAGATCCTCATTAAATGATCACATAAGTAATTTCCATCAATTATTTTTCATGAACACGAGAATTTGATTTTCTACTATTAAAGCTTTTTAAGTTGAATAGAAAATGATGAATAATTGAAAAACCATTCAATTCCAACTTTCGAAAGCTTCATGCTATTTCATAAAAATATTTTAAAAAATTTTGAAAATTGATAATTTGATTTTTCAGAATTAAAGATTTTCACTAGTTTTAGAAAACTAAAACTTTAAGAAAACAGGATCGATTTTTGAAGAAAGGAAGGTGCTTTAAGCTAGATATTTCAAAAAAAATTCAAACAAATTAATTAAAAATTATTTTAAAAGCTATTATAAAATTAATCTGAGTAAATTTTTAAATTATTTTTATCTGATCTCAAAAAAATAAAATTTTATCACTATTAATTTTATTTTCTCATTCTTGTCGAATTCTTTAACCAGAATTTTTTTCAATACCTGATGCATTTCCATTAAACTCAAAAATTTTTAACTAGTTCAAGATTCATTAAATTTTTTAAATTTGGAATCAATTTTTTTTTAAAGGGTTATTTTTTTCAAAATTTGTGACTCAGTTATATTAGTTACCCGACTCTGTTCTGAAGTTAATTTTTTTGATCTAAAGGAATTTTCTCGGTATACTTATGCGTATTCAACTTTATTGATCATAATGTTACCTTTAAATAAGGAAAGTGTTAAATGAAAAGCCATGCAGAAAAGATTTCACCAGATGTCCATATGTGATTAGTGGTATCATGCCGATTTTGTGAACATTACTGATCACCATATATATTAACATCTGATCACATCTTTTCCGCATGACTCTTCAAAGGATGCTAAGCCATATATTTCAAATTTTAGTGAAGATAAAGTTTCTATTTTCTATTTTTATTTTTGTCGAGTTTAATATACCTGATCCCATTTTTAGCATTAGCCAAAATAAAACCAATGAAGATTCTTTTTTGAAATTTTGAGTATTTTGCACTAAATTTTTTGGTTCTTAATAAATATATAAAACAAGATTCGGGAAGAATCTTAAGTGACCAGCTGGTCAAATTACCAATTCAATTAAACCTTGGTATAAGCAGGACTGGGTTTAGACCATACATTTTATCGAATTTCGTTATTAAAAAAACTGCATGTAAATGGATTTAGAAAAAGGAAAATTTTGATTTAATTTTAAATTAAATTTTAAAATATTGACAATAAATAAAATATTTTTTAAAACATTAGTCAATTGTTAATTGTTTAGTTTAGGTATTTTGCAACAAAAAATTTTCCATAGTAAATAAAAAATCTATATAGACACCAAAATCTACGTCTTTTTTAAAAATAAATTACGTAGATCGTTTCTTTTTTTTCAATTTGCTTCTTTTAAACTAATTGTATCTCTTTAACTTCTTGGTTCAGTATGCTTTTTTGATAAAAGATTACCTTGTTAATTTTCTGATAGGAAATTTTCGAGTCTTTTGTTTTTTACAGTAATTTAAAAAAGTTCATTCATTCGTTTCAATCTTTAGACTTTAATGTATGTGTAAGATTGATGTCTTGTGTGGAAAGAATTTTTTGTGTCTAGAAATTTTTTTCTGTATTTTTTTAAGCCTTGTATTTGAAACTGGGTGAGTCGGTAAATCACATAACTGTAGTCGAAAATTGATCTGATCATGGATTTGAAAATTAAGAACCTTAACCCTGTTTTGTTTTTAAATTTTAGACATTTTATTTACTAGTGGTGTGTATTTTAATGGCAATACTTTTTTCTATGAGCTTCTTTGTGCTTTCTTAATATTCTATTCATTTTTTCAAGGTGTCAGTAATACAAAGGTTTGACTTACTAAAAAAAGAAAAAAAAATTCTGATCCGTCACGGTTGAGTGGTTTTTGATCAATCTTCGGTTGTTGATTTGCTTGACTGTTGTACGATCGAAACAGGGGTCCCTATGACACTTTTTACGTCAAAAGGGTCAAAGGAACTTTTTTGTAAAGATGTAACATTTTAAAAAAAGTTAAATCTTTCCAGAAGCTTCAAATGTATCCGAAAAGACTCAGTTGGTTTTCAAAAAAAAATTCTTTTGCTTTTTTTGTTTTGAATACAAAGCTAAAAATTATATTAATTCACTGGTCACCTAATATGAACCATAGGAAACAAGACCAACATGTAGTGAACGGCCACGAATCTACCCTCATCATCTGAAAAAAATAGATGACATTGATGTAATTGAAAATAAATTTATATGGTCTTTAATTTTGGTTGCATTCTTAGTAAAACTCATTCATTTTGTCATTAGATATTTTGAAATTAATACTTTTTTTTTAGCTGCCAAAATAAATGATATGCTCAAGGAAGAAATTTTTGAATATTTGAAAAAGACGATTGATTCAAAAAATGTTGATATATTTTTTTTGTTCCATTGTCACGATTCGACCAATTTCGAATTTTTAAGAGTATTTGAGAAGCTTGATGCATCAATATGCCGCCATGCGCTAGCATTTTACAACTATTCCAAAAAGATTTTTAAAATGATCAATTTTGATGGTGAAGAAATTCATCAGTCTAATGTCGACATAATGCAATTACGTCAAGAGATTTTGAATTTAAATTGGCGGGAAGATTCTATTTGTGTAGTTATGAACTTGACTTGCTATCTAGATCTAGAATATAAAGAAAGTTTTCATAAATTTATCTTTCATGAAGACCAAATCAAGCAGTTGCTAGATTTTAGGGAAATTTATTTTTTTTTTAATTCTTCTGCAGTAATTAGCTACAGTTTAATGTCCGATACAATTTTAAAATCAAGAAATTTAAGACACGTTAGCAGAATTTCACTTTTAAAAAGATCTAGACTCAATTCTTTAGATAATGTCAAGGAATATCTCGAAAAGAAAAAAAATCCTGAAGATATCTTTAATTTATCATCCATGATTGGGGAGCTTGATCGCTGTTTTGTGATTATCTTTGAAAAAAGTTCTCTTTTGGGACCAGTTTCAATGAAAAATGAGTTCAACAATTGGATTAAAACATCTCAAGGTGTTTTGAACATTTCACATAACCTGTATCTGATAAATTGTTTAGTAAATACATGGAGTGGAAAAAAGCATTT
The DNA here is from genome assembly GCA_019054805.1 of Brachionus manjavacas. Taxonomy (NCBI): domain Eukaryota; kingdom Metazoa; phylum Rotifera; class Eurotatoria; order Ploima; family Brachionidae; genus Brachionus; species Brachionus manjavacas. Next base: position 4,187,062 of record JAHQIY010000003.1, on the reverse strand, counting down.
TTTTTGGACAGAAATCTACCAAAGCCAGGAAATTTTGAATCAAAATTTAGATATTCATTTAACAGCTAGATTTATTGTTCGCGTTTTTAACCAGCGTTGCACTGACCTTTTTAAAGTCCCAGAAATTGTTCAAATAAAATTCAAAAATTTTTTTATCGGAGCTATAAAAATGTCATTAGACCTAAAGGAATCTAAAATTTCACTGAATCAAGATATAGAAAATTTTAAAAAAGAGCTGGATTGTCTGACACATTTTTCGTTCGAATTATCTAATAAACATTTGATCTTAAAAGATTTCAGGACAATTTTTGTTAAAGATAAAATTTTATTAACTGAGCCTGTTATCTATAGCTGTATTGCTGATCGTTTTGGTTCATCGGACCTTGGATTAAAGGCTATAAATGCGTTCAGGGATGAACATGAATGCAATAGATATTGTGAAAAATTAAAATTAACTAGATTCAAATAAAATTTATTTTAAAATTAATTCTTTAAAAATTTTAAAGTTCAGGAAATTCAAAACTTTAGTGCTATCTGAATTTCACATTTTTGACTCAAAATTCGTAATCTACGCCCTCAAAAACCCCAAAAAAATAAAAATTTTAACACCCTGGGTTCCAAAAATAGCAAACCCTTTAAAAAGTTGTTGTTCTTTAAGACTCAAAATCTCAAAGATAAAACTTGAATATATCGCACCACTATTGTAACCTACTAAACACCGCCAAAATCGTCTATTAATTTTTTTGAAAGCTCAGAACTCAAATACTTTTCTTTTGCTTCGGCTAAAAGCTCCATCATTCTTGGAAATGTCTGATTTGTTCTTGCTCTAATATGCTGTTTTAAATAACACCAAAGACCTTCTATAGGATTCTTCAGATTCGGATGAAGTAAAAAAATCATGGTAATTATTATTTATATCGAGTTCAACGTCTATTTCCATATGGTCATCTTCATCTTCTTCCTCTTCAATTAATTTTTTTTGGCCGAAAACTCCAAAGTTACTAACACGAGATTGTTTATATATTGATTTTTTAAGCATTTTTCACTAAATTTTATTTATACTTAGATAAGTTTTTAGTAAAATTTAGAAAAAAAATATCATTAGAATATTAATATACAAATTTGTTAATAATCACCTTGATTTATTTTTTAAACCTGTCACTTTTTTAATAATAGTTTTTTAAATTCAAATAATACTTTTATTTAATATTTATATTAAATAGCGGTGCATTTATTTCACATTATTTTATTGTAATTTTAGAATCTTGACTTTATTTTTTTTTCAAAATAATTAATGATTGAATTTCCGGTTGTAATATTTTTATTATTTTTTAAATATAATTATCTTGTTATTTATTTTACCAAGGCTTGAATCGAATTATGAATAAAAGCAAATGAATCATTATTTTATTCAAATTAGTAGAATGACTTTTGTAAAATTACGATAATTGACGATAAATAAAGTTTTTTAACGTGAAATGACGTTAATTTACGTAAAAATTACCAATTTAAAAAAATGCGAAAAAGTCGCTTGATTTATGCTCTTTTTTGGGTTTTTCCGTTGAAAATTTGATTTTTCAATTTATTTGATTAATTTTTCCGCAAAAGAAGAAAACTGTTTTAAAATGTAAAATTTCTTTAATTATTAAATTTATTAATTATATCTTTAAAAAATTAATTAACAGTTAATTTACCAATCTCCATCTCTCTGTATAAAAATTTTCACTTCTTTTTCAATCTGATTTATTTAATAAATATTTGCTATTATTTTTTGGATTATTATTAAATGGGTAAAAGTCCGGTAAAAGACATATAAATCACATACCATCTTGTAGAGCAAAAAATTCTTTACTAGAAAATAATTTCTTTTTCTTCCAAAAAAAAATCTAGAGTTCTTTTTATATTTGTATCCCCCGAAAATTTAAATCGTATCTTACCATTTGTTCTGTACGTACAAGTTTTTCTTCGTCTAAATCGGTATCACCTAATTCACAATATCTACGATTGATGAATTTTGCCGATTCTAAAGAATTGAAGGTACACTCTTTCTTTTTTATTTCAGTTTCTACATAAGCTTCAATTTCTAGCTTTGGAAAGACTCATAAAATGATAATTTTTTTTATTCCTAAAGTAAAAAAATAGAAAAAAATAAGATTTTAAGTAGTCACTGACCTCCTCTCCCAGCATTTGAAAAATCATCAAGTTCACATGATTTGAATTTAATAAGTAAGTCTCGAGATTTTTCGCAAAAAGCCGAAATTTTACCATTTTTTTTTGTTTTTTTGTACCTAGTCTCAGGGAACCCCGCTGCCCCAAATGAGATATACAAATTCTGAAAAAGAGAAAATTCTGAAAAAATCGTGGGTTTTATTTTTTCAAAATTTTATGAAAAAGTCCAAATAAAAATTTTATTTAAAAAATTTCAATGTGAACTTAATCCAATTGAAGGATTATGGGACTATTTAAAGCAATGTTTACGAACTCGGACTGATCAGACTCAGACAAGGGCTAATACCAATCAATATTCTAATGCATTAGAATATTTCGATCGCAAACAAAAAAAATTTCAACTATTATTTATAAGTCCTTTAAAAAAAATATAATTAAATTATAATTATACTAATTAAATTTTTAATTTCTTTTTCCACAAATTTTTCCTCTAAAAAATGTAGTTTAAAAAGTAATTCTATTCCGTCGGTATAAGATGAAAAAATCAATTTATTATAAAAATATAATTACTTATAAAAGAATTATTTAAGCATTTTAATTTTAGGATTGGAGAAAACTAAATAATTGGAGCAAAATAAAATTAATTATTCAAGCAAGAAATTTTAAAAATTTATTAAATGCGTAATTGATTGCACTGCAGATTTCAGAATTATTTTAGCTCTAAGAGTATATTTTTAAATTTGAAAAAAGACGATAGCCGCCTGTTATCTTGCAAATGATGAAATTACGCATTTAAAATATTTTGAGCATGCTTGAAATTTTGAAATTCGATCATAAATTTTTCTTTGCTATAATTGATAAAATTTTATTTATCAAACCATGACTAAAACATTTGATTCAGATCACTTAAACTAATTCACTTTAGCTTTTATATTTTAAAAATGAACAGCCGACTGGTGAAATTACTCTTTAAATATTTAACTATTTAACTTGCTAAACTTGTTTACCCGGGTAGAAAACTTTCGCATCAACTTCATGTTACTTTTATTTGTCCGGCCATATCCTTTTACTGCCGACTTAAACTCTTTCCAAATCTTTGGAAGTTGATTGTTTGTTAAATCAAATCGGACTTTGACCGCTCCTTCAATATAAATTTGAATATAAAAAAATTAATACAAAAAACTTTCTTTTGAAAATGCATATTTTCATCATGCATCTTTAAAAAAAACAAGGTTTTACCTGTAACTCCACTGCCAGAATAATAAAAATAAAAGAAAGAGAAATGATTATTGATTATTTAATTGATTGATTTATTTTATTTATTAAATTGAAAAAATTCATATTAAAAATTAATAAATTATAAATAAATTTTTTTCATATGTTTTAATAAAATGATTGATACTGGTGAAATGAAGTAAATTTTTTTTTTACATGATAGTAAATTGGACGGAATTTGCGCGATTTTTAACAGCATAATCGTGAACTTTGATTTCGAAGATTTATTAAAATAGGACCTATCAATAAAAACTATCAAGCAAATCTTATTTGTTTTTTAATGTAGCATTTAGAATTACATATATCTGTATATAAATTGATCTTTTATTTAAACATTTAATTACTTTTTTTTTTTAAATGTTAAAAATTTAATTACTTTGATATTTTAAAATAATATCCCAGTTTTTTGTTACAATAGATGACAGCTGATCTTTTACATTAAAACAAACAAATTTTTTTTGAAAGACATCTTGGAAAAAAGAAAAAGTTGCTCAATTTTAAAAAGTCTAAGAACTTTTAGGATCCCAGACATGTGACAATTAGATTTTAGGTTAAACATTTGTTTAACATGATTGTTTTGATCAATGTTAAGAATTTTGAGGGTTTTGTTGTCCAGTGTTAGGTTTTCAAGACCAAATGTGAATTGAGAAAGGCAAAATGTTTTGTAAATGAAGCTTTTCAGAGAAGGGGAAACATGACTCATCTTATTTAACAAAAACTACGCAGAGAAGAAAGATTTCTGAACCTGCCTAAATTTGTCAATTGCAAATGGATTTGAGTCTAAATTTGAATTAATAACAAATCCTAAATATTCTATACTAGGAACTATATTCAGCTTTTTACCACTTAAAAAGAAGTCAAAGTTAAAGAGGTTAGGGCCAAAAGTAATAATTTTAGATTTGGTTGAGTTGAATTCCATTATTAATCTCCATTTTAGACCATAGTTACTGCAAATATCAAGGAAGATTTGAAGATGACTGCCTACTGGACTAATAAGAATTATGTCATCTGCATAAGTAATTATTGAAATATTTAGATTATTAAAAATCCCTCCCAGATTCTTTTCGAAGCATTCTTCGATTAAATCGTTTTTAAAATATTGAAAAGGAAAGGTGATAAGATTCCACCTTGCTTCACACCACATTCAACTTAGAATCGAAAGATTATCTTTTAGACAGACTACAGCTTTGGCTAATCATAGTACTTTTTTTAAAGTATCCAAAAGCTAAAATTCATCCTTAGAAGTAGAAGAAACATAGTTGAGTATGGCTTCTTTGACTACAAAATATGCATGATTACACGAAGTTTTCTTTCTAAAACCGAATTGGTTATTATTAACTTTATAAAGCTCTGGTAAGTGATTTTTGTTCTTATGGTTGAATAAATTTTGAATTTTATTTTGCTCCCTTACCTGATTTAAGTAAATTTTTTGCCTTTGCAGTCGCCTAAATTCCCTTTTTAGAGACTTTTTTTTCTCCAGTAAAACAGGTGTAGAGTTTTTATTAATCAAGTCACGGAGCTCAATAAGTTTAGATTTAATTTCTAGCATCACTCTGCAAAACCATGATTTACTCTTATTATGAAAAACATGTTTCTTTGAGTAGAGACTATTCTGTAAGGACAATGCATCATTAGAAGCAAATGTGATAGAAATACAAATAAATTTATAAAATGAGTCAACATGTAATTATGGGTCAGATAAACTAGACTTGTCAAAATTAATATACCTTAAATAACCATTTGTTAAATAGTGATTGACTTTATCCGTATAAAGATCAACTATCCTTTGATCATTAAGGTTTAGCTTAATTGAGGACGTAGAGTTAAATTCTTTTTCGAAAATTTGAACTTTAGAGAGCAATGAATAATTACATCTAAGAGACCTATGATTGCTCAGATTCCCGATGTCATCGCTTATGTTACAATAAAAGTCTATAAGGCTGATTTTTGGATCAAGTATTAGGACATGATCAAGGTTACCCAGTCAACCCAAAAGTAATGAAAAATCAATGATTCTTTAAAGAATCATTATAAAATCATTGAAAAATTAATGATTTTATAAAGAAATTTTGAGGAAAAATATTATTAACGAAATTTTCCTTAAAAAAAGATCAAAGTTTTGTGCTTAAAAATTTTTGAAGATATTTTCCTCAGAAAATCATTACAAATCATCAAATTTTTTATCATTTTATAGATAAAATTTTTGCAAAAAAATTACTGGGGAAATTTTCCCTAAAAAATCTTTACAATATCAACTAAATTTTGTGCAAAAAAGTTATTAGAGATATTTTCCTTTTAAAATAATTAGATTCAATTTTCTGATTATTATTCAGAAAAAAATTAATTTTGTGATCTAAACAAAAAAAAAAAAAAAATCCAAATTTATGTTATTTTTGTTTTTTTTGTTTAGATCACAAAATTAATTTTAGGTTACAAAATTAATTTAAAAAAAAGCTTACAGTTCTTCTTTTTTTCAAATTCATTCAAAACATAATCAACATTTTAAAAAAATTTATTCTACTTTTATTATTTTTTTTTTAAATAAAAGATCAAGCACGAACGGGGGCTGAAAGGAAGCAATGAGCTCCCAAGCAGTCCGTCTAAACCCCCCTCGCTTGAAAAAAAAAAAAGAAAAAAATTTGTTTTTAACTTTATTTATATTTAGAAGATAAAATAATGTTATGTTATTTATTTATTTGTTTATCTATGATATGCTCTTTCAGATAAATGTTGATGTTGATCCAAAATTCAATCAAATAATTTAAATTAGATATTTTTAAATTTTAAATTTTTTTTTTAATTTAACTTAAACGCGGTATGTTATTAAATAAAATGTATTTTTTAAATTTTTTTCTTATAGCTATCTTCGTTTAAGATTAAATTATTAATCTTGCAACTAAATTTTGCAATTACCTAACCCTTATCCGTCGAAGATAAAAAAAGTTAGGTAAAAGATTAGAATGGGCCAATTTTAACCTATGCATGTAAAAATTATTTTATATTTCAAAGCTTTTTAATTTATTTTAATTTTTTTAGATATCCGATTGTTTTCAAAGCCTGATTTGTTTGCTAATAATAGAATTAACCACTTCAATCAATGATTATTTGGTTAAGTACACAATTATCATAATATAATTGATTATCTAGAATTTTCACAAAATAGGCTTCTAGCCTTAAAAAACTCGATTGCTTAGCAATTTATTCTTCATCGATATATCTCACCATTATTTTTAGCACGGAAATAAATTTTTCGAATTATAGACGCGTGCAAAAAATTAGTATTTGAAAACAAAATTTTATAATTACAAATTACTTAACAGTTACCTAAAAAATTTATTTTCTCTTTTTTTGTTATTTTTTTGCGACGCCAGAATTGGCGTAAATTAAATTAAATAAACAGAAAATTACTAGAATGAAATAGAATAAAAAGAAGTTTTCCATAATTTATCATTAAAAAGTTCCTGAATCTAAATCACTAATAAACAATATTTTATACAAAACCCTTTATAAAATGTTCATAAATATCTTAAAAAATTCCTTCAATCAAAAAATTTGAAAAAAAAACAAAAAATTTTTATATAATGATTATTAGATGATTTTTCAATGAATCTTTGATGATATCTTAATGAAATTGAGTCCAATATCTTTAAAGAATCATTAAAAATTTCCCTCATGAAATCTCTAAAGAATCATTAAATTTGGGTTGACTGGGTTAGCATAGTAGGTAAAATTTTTCCCAGGTTTAGAGTAAGTATAAGAGTTGAACTGGGTGTTGAGAGAATCTAGTCAAATGAAATCTGAACCTGAAAGGAAGTTTTTTAGAATAAAGTCTGTTTTATTTGAACGAAAAGGATCTACATTAAAATCACCTACAATTATGATTGGTATGCCTTTATCCTTAGAGCTGCGTAAAGCTTTTAGTATTATTCAAATTTATGTCATCTCAATTTAGATAAAACTATCGACAATCAAGCATAATCCTCCTCAAAAAAGAGTAATTACGTGTAATTATGGATACATTTTTTGTCAAATTACTCAAAATAACGTTTATTTTAAATAAAAAAAAATTTACGCGTAATTTTATTTAACTAAATAAAATTACTGACACAGAGGTTACTGCATCGAATTGATCATCTATACCGCAATTATTATTCAATCGAAACTGGTCACTATTTTTTTAATGAAAGGGGTTTAAACACTCGCCCCGTATTGCGGAAATATTTTGAAGATTATTTCATCCTCAGCTGGTTTTGAACCCTCAATCCTCTGCTTGTGTGAATTAAAAACAAATCATTCGCCTATAAGTGTGATTGTATAGCACCAAAATAAAAACTGGTAAAAATTTCTGAATCAATATCCTAAAAAATGAGCTCAGAATAAAATTTTTTTTTTAATTTTCTAAAATAAAATTTTATTAAAAACATTATTTTTGGTTTATTGTAGATAAAATTTTTTAATCTTCTTACTATCTTTTTTGCTTTTTTTGCTTAGTATTTAGTGTTCCAATTGCAGCTAAATCATCACTGTTTACCTCACCTGAAGGAACCAAATTATCCTAATATCGAAAGGCATATTTGTCAAAATTCACAATTTTATTTGTCAACACTGAACCAAGTTTATCAAACTCAAGCTGATAATTTTCAGTACACTCAATGATAATACAATTAAATAATTTTATGAATCCTCCTTTTCTAAAGCATGATAATATTGTAAACTTAAATGGGCTTTGATTTTCAATACACTAAATAAGATAAATAAAAACACTAACGAACTAGGACAAAAGCTTACTTAGAGGAAAATGAAGCCTTCATTCTCCGACTTTCCAATTGATATCGGATATCAATTGGAAAGTCGTGTTCAGTAATATTTTCTAAGTACAAGAAAGAGAGTGCTAATATTTACTTAAAAATTTATGGTAATAGAATAGAGAGCCAAAAAGGAGTTAAGTTTCTAGGAATTAGATTTGTTTCTAAATCAAATGGTAGACAAAATTAAAGAACGTTGCCATGCAGAAATTAATCCAATTAAGATACTCCCGAGTAAGAAAAGGCGTAATACACTTAATCATAATACACTTGGAAATGTATATAAATCTTTAATCGGATCTATTTTAGACTATTTGTTTACTTACTTGGATTCATATTCAGAAAATAATATCGGAAAACTACAAGCGATTCAGAATACAGCAGCTAGTTAGAAGGATTATCATATATTAAATTATGATAATCCTTCTAACACCATGCATCACGATTGCTATCTGGCTATTTCTTCTTTTTGTCCCATAAAATTCTTAATTAATTTTTATAACAAATTCAAACTATCAAACTACCACAAATTATCGAATGTTCGGCCCCATTGTCTAATTGTTACTTTACTTTTTCTTCATTACTGAGACTTATTTAAGCTTTTTCAAAAAGGTTGAAATTCGATAAATCTTGATTCAAAACCTTCTCTATATTCTTCCACCAGTCTGACGACCATTTGACTCAATCTCTTACTCAACTCAAAAAGTCGATTCGAGACTGTTAGTAGTTTAAGTTTATTGAAAGCCTCTTGGTGGACAAAATTGGAGGTTTGTTATATTTTTGCTTCAGAATAGATCGAACTGCTGAATTTTGAATAACTTGTATTTTTTTGATGCTAGTTTCTGATAATGGATTTAAACAAGGAAAAGAATAATCTAAGATTGAGCCTATCAAGGATTTGTAAAGATTACCTAAAATTTTGGTATTAAACCCCATCTTTTATTTGAGTAATATTTTATTATGTTAAATTTTGAATTACAGCGCTATTTTAATTCTACCATCTACCATTGCTCTAAAAGTAAGTTTTGAGTCCAATGTGATGTCTAAGAATCTGACTTTTTCCTCATTATTTAAATTGTTACCATTCATTTAAGGTCAAGATTGATTTTAATTTTCCTTTTTTCTCAAAGATCATGTAACATGACTTTTGAATAGGAATTTTCATTTTACATTTGAAAAGTCTTTATTTTATCTATTTATTTTATGAATACAAATTATTAGTAAAAGAAGCAAAATAAATTTATCAGTAGTAAAAAAAATAAAAATATTAAATTATTATATCAAATATTTATTAATAAAAAAATTCACACATCACTTATAAATGTTTTTTAGTGTTATTTAATGGATTTTTTCTAGGACGTCTCTTTTTCTCGGATCTAAATTTGAATATGCTGTTGGTTGTAAAATAGTTTAAATTTCATTATTACTTTCGGCTTCATCTTGTTCATTATCATTTTCATTTGAAAGCAGATCTTGCAAATTGGTCATATTCACTATTGAAAAATTATTTTTGCTACTAATTAATTTATTCTACTATTAACAGCCTTTTTTTACTACTTTTTTATTTAATTTACTACGTGTAATATTTGCTACGATTTTTTGTTAGTAATAAAAAATTTAAATACTTAAAATACTTACTAGATACTTAAAACAAAATACTTACAAAATACTTAAACTAGTAGCAAATTTGAAAAATCGATAAATCCCGTAAAGTATTTTTGCTACTGGATTAAATAGTAGCCTTTATTTTATTTGTTTTCTCTACCGAGCTAGAGCTCCTTCAGGTGTCTTACTTTTTATTTATATTTATTCCGAAGGAGCTCTAGCTCGATACAGAAAACAAATAATTAGTAGTGGCGAATATTGTCTGATTTTTTATTCATAATATGATATTGTGTTAGACATTGATTTGAATGGAGAGAAAATCAGGACTTAAATTTATTTCTAAACTACATGTATTCGTTTCGCTAATAATCTTCATGCCGCTAATAATCTGATTTTGGTAACTAAATAAATTACCAAGATCTAGAGGGGACTGAAAAATAGCTTCCAGGCAGTCCGTCCAAAACTCACTGCTGTTAAAAAAAAATTCCAAAAAATTCTGATTTTATAGGAAAAAAAATGGATGCATATTAACCCGTCATATCAATAATTAAGTTATCAAATGGATAATCAAATAAATGATTTTGATTAAATTAATTATTAATTTTAAGTTTAACTAATAGTGCTCTAATCTACAACATGCCCAAATCCCTAAACCTGGACTCTGCCCCGGAACCCGTTTATTTTTTATATGAAGATTTAATCATTGATATGACGGCTTAATATTTTACCAAAAAAATTAATGATCGATATTGGACTTGTCATTACTTCTAAAAAATTGCTATCATTATTCTTATTTTTAGACACTTTGTTCATGATAAAAAAAATCAATAATTGTTTCATTCAAAATTAGGTTCGTTTTAACTCAAGGATTTAATATCAAGTTGCTTAAAACAGGCTTAGTCCAGTTGTGTATGCTCTCATATTTTCAACAGGAGCATAAAGTGAATTAAGTTTTTTTTTCAGAAAAACAACAGCCAATATTTATTACCATATTTATGACACGAATGTGAGTTTAATGTTGATTCGAGACTAATTTTGAATTATATTAAAGTTTACTGAACAAAAATCGCCATTTTATTATTTTAAAAAAATCGATAAATCCCGTATAGTAATTTTATATTCAGAAATTATCGATTCAAACTGATCAATAAAAATCCAAGTACAAATGTCATTTTTTCTAATTTAAAACTAATTTTTCTCATTCAGTTAAATAAAGTTTTTTTGTTAATTTTCGCTTTATTCAAAAATGGTAAGTGCCTAAATATGCTTCCATGTTAAATCTGACTCATCCTGCATATGGCTCACTGGTATTTAAGTACAAATAGTTATTTTTGCTGGCTAAAAATGACTGTAAGATTGGACACAAAAATCACGAAATTGGGCTCTAGGTCGGAAAAAGGCGAACACAATTCTTTGAGGTTAAGCGATTTTTTTGATCATACTGGCAAAAAAAAACATCAAATAGAACAGCCTAGACACAAATATGTCGAACACAAGTCAACTCTTGCCTTCGACAAATGTTTATCTAGTCAAACTTTTGATGTTAAGGTAAAATAAATCATGTTTGTTAAATAATTCACTTAAGCGCGCTAAGACAATTTTGAAATCAAATTTAAAATCTCAAAATTTTTTGGTGCATAAATTTGGTTGAAATTCAACTTTTACTTTAAAATTAAAATGCCTGTTCCTAATTTATCAGATGAAAAATCACCACTGACTTTGCCAGTCAAAAAAATACCAGTGCATATAAAGGTTTAGTCGGATGGAATAAAATTCGCATTCATTTTTCTCTATAATTAACAATAATTGTATTTTAGAGTGCTCAAAATAGAATTTTGATCAAAGGCGGTCGAGTTGTGAACCATGACCGAATTTTTCATGCTGATGTCTTCATCGAAGACGGACTTATAAAGTAGTCTTTCTTTTTTCCATTTTTTTTCTTTATTTTAAAATAAAAAATTAATCAGGGACGTGGGTGATAATTTGATGATTCCGGGCGGTGCCAAAGTGATAGATGCCAAGGGTAAGTATGTTATTCCGGGTGGAATCGATACCAATACAAGTCTTGCACTTGAATTCATGGGAACTAGGACTGCTGATGATTTTTATTCTGGAACGAAAGCCGCCTTGTCTGGTGGAACCACCATGGTCATGAACTTTGTCTTGGACACTAAGAAAAAATCGCTTTTGGACGCTTTTGAAGCTAGCAAAAGCCAAGCTGAACAAAATGCTTGCTGTGATTATTCCTTTCACGTTTGTCTACTAAATTTCAATGACCAGACTGGCAAAGAAATGGAGACTTTGGTTAACCAGAAGGGAGTAAATTCATTCAAAGTGTTCATGGCTTACAAAGATTATTTGATGATCAATGATGCGGACATGATAAAGGTGTTCAAAAAATGCAAAGAACTTGGTGCTATTCCAATGGTTCATGCTGAAAATGGTGATGTAATTGATGAATGTCAAAAGAAAATCAAAAATTTAGGAATCACTGGACCAGAGGGTCATTTGTTGAGCAGACCCGAGTCGCTTGAAGCAGAGGCCACCAATAGAGCCATAACTATAGCTCATGAAGTCAATAGTCCTGTCTACATTGTGCATGTAATGAGCAAATCAGCAGCCATGGCAGTTTCTGAAGGTAAACGAAAGGGCACTGTAGTGATTGGTGAACCGATAGCTGCTGGTTTGGCCACTGATGGCACCCATTATTATAACAAATGTTGGCGTCACAGCGCCGGCCATGTCATGTCACCTCCACTAAGAGACGATGTGTCGACGCCAGGCTACTTGATGGATTTGTTGGCCAGTGGTGACTTGGAACTCACCGGCACTGATCATTGTGTTTTTAACACTAATCAGAAAGCACTGGGAAAAGATGACTTCAGCAAGATTCCAAATGGAGTGAATGGTGTTGAGGACCGCATGACTGTCATCTGGGATAGGGGAGTTGGAGCGGGAAAGATGGATCCATGCCGTTTTGTGGCAGTGACAAGCACAAATGCGGCAAAAGTTTTCAACATCTATCCCCGTAAAGGCTATATCGGAAAGGGTTCGGATGCTGACGTGGTTGTGTGGGATCCGGATACATCAAAGACAATTTCTGTCAAAACACACCATCAAGCAGTTGATTTCAATATATTTGAAGGAATGACTTGTCGAGGTGTACCCACGGTCGTGATTTCGAATGGAAAAATTGTGTGTGAAGAAGGAAATTTGCATGTGTCTCAAGGTGCTGGCAGATTTGTTGAAACTCCAGCATTTCCAGAACATGTTTATGAGCGAATTAAGAAAAGAGACGGTTTGAATCCGGTCAAAGTAGACAGAGAGGTCTATACTGGACCAGTTGTTGATCTTACAAAAGAGCTTGAGTCTCAAATGGCTAGTTCAAAGTTAAATGAGCCCCCGGCGGCCGGTCACGGTAATTTTCACCATAGACCGCTGACAAAAAGCGGGGCTCGAAACCTACAGGATTCCTCTTTTTCATTAGGTAAAGCTTAATATAATTAGAATTTTTTCAATTTAATGATTTAATTAACAAGGTGGAGAACAATGGGATGACCAGCCATTGAAAACGTCGACTAGAATAAAGAATCCTCCAGGTGGAAAATCTTCAGGAATTTTTTAAGAAATGAATTTGTCTGAAATAAATTTTTCAAGAATATCTTAGCCGTCGATTGACATTTTGATATTTAAATTAATTTTTCCTAAGATATTTAATAGGAAAAAAAGTAGTTTTTTTTTAAATAAAATTTTTAATTCGAAAATTTTGATTCTAAAATCTTATCTTGATTAGATAAATAAGTCATCAATTGAAAAAAATTAATCACTTAATATTTCTGTCTAGTCTTTTTAAAAAAAAAAACTTTGGTAATAAACGCCATTGTAGCATCGATTTTAATCGATCAATTATTGAAGCAGACTACGTTTTTCCAGCATGCTTTTCTCAGAGAAAAACTCAAAAAAATCATCTAAATTTTATTTTAATTTTTGTCAACTCCAGAGCATCACATGTAACGAATAATTATATTTTTTTAATTAATATATATTTTTTTCTAAATTGCTAATTAAGTCTTATTAATTTAAAAAAATCCCAAGTTTAACCCTTTTTTTTACTACGAAAAGGTTTGTTATGGGACAAAAAAATAGGTATTTTAAATTGGACGATTAAAATCAATACCCCAAATTTTTTATTTTTTTCCCCAAATATTAAATAAATTCCCCAATTATTAAATTTTTACATAAAAAGATTAATTAACACTAAATTAAATAGAAATCCACTATATTTAACTAATTGACACTTTTTATTAAAAAATGATAACATATTTAAAAAAAAGTACCTAAATTTTTTAATAAATATAAAGTAATGTTCCACTTTTTGTTTTATCTTAAGTTTACGAAACATAAATTAAATAAAGATTATACAATTAACTCACTCAAAAGACGCCAAATCACTTAACGTAAAATCAGACGTAAAATCTAAATCTGCTTCACCAAAAGGTTCAGTGTTAAATTACCTTATTTTCTTAATTTTTCAAAAACTTACTTAAAAAAGACTTTTCTAGATAACTACATCCATAAAAATATACTCATTTATTTTGCTTTTCTTTGATTATTGTTCCACTCTTGAATCTTATTTTTCAATAAATGCAATAATCAAACTTGCTAAAAGTTATTATTTTTCGATTTTTAAATAATTTAAATTTAAAATTGAAGCTAATAACTTCAATGACATAAAAAAACTTTCTAGAAAAATATGGCTGACATATTTTTTAGCATAAAACTCGATCGAATATCTTTTTTTCCAACAAGCACTCTCTTCTCATAATTTAGGTACTTATTCTTAAATTTGTTATCATTTTTTAATAAAAAGTTTCAATAAGTTAAAAATAGTAGATTACCATTAAATTTAGTGCTAATTAATCTTTTTATGTATAAACTTAATAATTAGGGAATTTATTTAATATTTGGGGAAAAAATAAAAAATTTGTGGTACTCGAACTAAATTTCTCTTTTAAATTTTAGCTAAATAAAGTGTAAATACTCAAAATTTTGTCGCCCCTTTTGTCACAAGGTATTGACTCACCTATTTAGTACGATGGCTGGAATTAGTAAGTAGGGTTATTAGGATTAATCCCATTGCTCCATTTATTATCACTTTACCCCAGAAACTTTCACACCTTCACCCTGGATTTTTTTGTTTTTTTTCATTTCATAAATCTTTAAAAAGTTATCCTTTAAACCAAAATTTTATCCTCTGGATCCAATTTTTTATTGAAAATAATTTCTCATATGAAATTCTAGAACCCTTAGCTAGCAGAATGCGCTTTTGGTTTTAAGCCTTGCTGATGAAAATAGGTAAAAATGTCCTGAGGTAGACTATTGCAAACATTAATAACACGATTTGTTAGAAAATAATAACGCTGCAAACAGCTCTTGACTTCTTCCATTACCAAACATTTTGTTTGTCTCTATAAATTATGCACCTAATTGGGTGAAAAATTTATACCATTTATGATTTTAAACATCTGAATTTAATCACCTCTTATACGTCTCATCTTCAGATTAGTTAATCTAAAAAAATCAAGTCTCTTGGAATACTCATATTATTAATTTTTTTTGAAGAAAATCCTACCACCAAATATCTTCGGAATTTGAAAAGAATCAGTTCCAAGTAATGAATGTCTAGTTTCCTTTGAAATCATGAAAGTATAATGATAAAAAATTATTGATACAAATTTAATCTTTTAATGAAACAGCAATTTTTCAAATCAAAAAGAAATTGGATACCAAAAAGCTTAATTTAATTTAAACTAGTTGTTTTAGAACTGTTCTATCTATCAAGATTTTGATACGATTCAACAAAAAAGACTACTCCAACTTTTTCGAGGAACAGAAGCAGCGAGCTGATCAGTGTCAGTACAATATTCTCTATAAAATTTATAAATAAATGATCAATAAAAAAATTGAAAAAGTCTTCAAACTGAAAAGAAGACATAAGGAAAATTATTATAAGTCTAGTGATTAAATTAATTTAATTTGAATATTTATTAAATTTAAAGACCAAATTATAAAATTATCAAAATTTAGAAAAGTTCTACTAATAAAAATCAAGTATCTAAAATTTTTTTTTACCAATCTAGACTATTTGTTTTCAATTGTTTGAATTAGTAAATTGATCTAATTTAACAAATTGTAGAAAGCTCTTCTAAATTCATTTATGTCAATTCTTCCATCTCTATTTGAATCAATTCTAGAGAAAAAGGCTCTCAAGTCATCTTCGCCATAGTTTCTGCCCAAACGGCTATTCAATCTTAAGACAGCTTTTTCAGCTTCACCAATTGAAACAGAATTGTCACTGCTTGTATCCAATTGATTGAATATTTGCTCGGCTAAAGCAGATATTGAAACTCTTGAAGCAGATGATGATTCAGCACTGAATGAAGCTCCACCTCCGATGCTATATCCAGC
Organism: Brachionus manjavacas; assembly: GCA_019054805.1. NCBI lineage: Eukaryota > Metazoa > Rotifera > Eurotatoria > Ploima > Brachionidae > Brachionus > Brachionus manjavacas. The sequence continues at coordinate 4,170,740 of JAHQIY010000003.1, read as the reverse complement.
ACCCGAAGCTCCACCGCCAATGCTATATCCAGCACCCGAAGCTCCGTAAGATGCTCCGCCAGCCGAATACGAAGTAAATGAAGCGCCAGCTGATCCAGAAGAAGCATCATAGCTAATTCCCAATCTTTGCAAATATGATCTGTATTCAGCTAAACCTTCACGATCCAAATCGACCAATCTCAATGCCTGCACATCTCCTTCTAATTCATACAAGCTGTTGTATCTGTAGTTGGCAGCCAAGACAAGACCATCTGGAGTCTTGATGTCTGTTACAAATGAAGGCAGTTCGCCTGATTGTTTCAAGCTGGCACCGTATCTTGATACATATTCGGCTGGATTAGCTCTAATTACGCCTAAATATTTGATTTCTTTTCGAATGTTCACTTGTGGAGCTTCCCATTGAACAATTACATTTCTTGGCTTAACAACAACTGGATCGGCTTCAGCTGGCTTTTGGAAAATGACTCTTCGTTTAACTTCTGAGTATGGCAACCATCTTTCAATGATCACTGATTGTGGTTTAGCTGGAAGAGGAGCAAGTCTTTCAATCACTACTTTTCTTGGTGGTGGTGGAATGCGTTTGCCAGAAATGGTTACTACTTTTCCTGTTTTATTCAAAAAAAAAAAATAAATGCAATTAAGACAAGTTTGAATTTAAATTTTTGTTATTTTGAAAACACTTACGGCCAACTTGGGCAGGTGGTTGTGGTGGAGCTTCACGAACAACTAGTGGTTCTGGAGTAGCTGGTCTGGCTGGCTGTTGACGGATAATTAGTGGTGGAGCTGGAGGAGTCAAAGTATTTTGTTGTTGTTGAATGATTATTTCACCTGGAGCTGGTGGAGTTGGTGGTCTCAAGTATCTAATCGCTAATTCTTGGATGTATTCCAATTGTTGAACAGTTCGTTTGGTAATCAACTCAGGGTTCGAGTCTTCATTGATCAAATATTGGGTGATTGGAATAGTACCTCTCCAGTTGACTACTTCGGCTTTATTGGCCCAAATACCACGTTGACCATTCACAGTTATTTCCTCCGATTCATTGACAGAAATTGGATCAGATGATCTCAAAATAGCTTGTTCAATTTCACTCAAGTAAACAGAACTGCCACCAGCAGCACCTGAACCATAAGCTAGTGAAGCACCAGCACCTGACCCATAAGCTAATGATGCACCAGCACCTGAACCATAAGCTAATGAAGCCGAGTTACCAGCAGCGCCTGAACCATAAGTTAATGAAGCACCAGCGCCTGAACCATAAGCTAATGAAGCTGAGTTGCCAGCAGCCAAAGCTGATCCAGCTGAGGAACCATAAGAGGCAGAAAAACCAGCTGATCCAGAACCGGCAGCATTACCACTGGCTGCACTTAACAACAAGTCTGATGCAATGCGACTTGCAGCTCTTTGGCCTGATCCAGCTTCATATGAACCGCCTGATGAATAAGCAATTGAACCAGAAGCCAAACCATTTTTGACCAAGGAATTGCTCAAAGTTCTCTCATCATAATTGAAACTCATATTTTCTTTTTTTTTTAAATTTATTCGAGAAAAATTAATTTGAATTCAAACAAGGAATGATATTCAACATGAATTCTAAGCTTGTTTTTATATCAAAGAAGATACCATCGCCTATCTTTAAATCAATTGTTATTAATTAAAATTGTAATTATAATGTGTATTTTTCGCTACCATTTCGATTGCCAAACGAAAACAAGTTTATTTCTAATTTAATATGACAGGTTTATAGAGTTTTTCTTCAAAATTCCAGCTTTTTATGGAATTTTAATTAATATTTTAATAAGATATCATATTTTAGCCATGGAACCATCATCTGAAATTAGGTTTTTAATTTCTTAAAGGTATCATCAAAAAAAATCTCTTAAAATTTAATTAATTAATGAGTCGTTAAATTAATGAGAAAAATATACTGTGAATTGTGTATTCAAAATATGAATTTGGGCGGCCCTCTGATTGAAAACACTTTTTTCAACTTTAATTTATTTAAAATTAAATTTTTTAAATTCTTTTAACTATCAAAATTAAATGAAAAAAAAACAACTTTAGCTTTTAAGTTGTATTTTTTTTGTTAGTAATTTTTTTATTTTTTTTTTCATTTCAGTGCAGCGTCTTTGTTTTTTTTTTCGCTCTCAAGACTTAATTAAAAATAAATTGATCAAATTATTTTGCAAAGATGGCTTCAATTTTTATTTATTTTACTGATTGATAGAATTTGATTAAATTTTTTTCAATTAAATTGATTTTATACTTTCAAAAAATTATATGAAAATATCGCAATGATATTTAAGGTTATTTATAAAACAAATAAAAAATTGTAATATAAAACACCAAGTTAATAATAATGAATGCCGAATTTAAATTTTAAAATTAATATTTAGTTTTAAACTGTTTCATTAAATCCACATTATTATCATTCGTTAAGGAATTCATTTTAGACCGAATTAAAGGAAAAGAAAAAAATCTTAATTGAAAAAATTTCATTTTTCAACCGAAAAAACGATTGATAACATATTTCTTTATTCAATTTTTTTTTTAAATAATTCTCATTTCACCAGTCACCTCATAATACTTTCGTTTGTTGAATTAAATGTAATTTGATAAATGTTTTTCCGAATTTTTTGACAGTATCCTTGATGATGATCACGAAGTTTTTTATCTTTAAATTAAAATGTTAAATTCATGATTAAACTTGTAATAAACTTAGTTGTAAAATTTCTAGAAATAATTCTGAATATCAATTAATTTTTAAATGATTTAAAAGCGGCTTTGATCAGAAAATTTTTGAAGATTTAGATTTCTTTTAAAAAGTGGACAATTGACCAAAATTTTGATCACTAAAATTTTGCCGTGAAGATATTAATGAGCTAAATTTTAGTTATCGAATTTGAAAAATAATTCTCAATACCCAGTATGAGTATAAATAATAAAGAAGGTTACAAGAAACAAATCGAATTTATGAAAACAATTAGATCAATGTAAATTAATTTTTTTTATTAATGATATTTAAATCGATCACTAAACTGTTCTTCTGCTCAAATTTTGAATGCTTCTGTCATATCTATTTAGATTAAATTAATTTTTTACTTAAATTTATATTCCAAATTATTTGATAAAATTGTTCAAAGAACTTCAGGCTTTCAAAAATTTTTCGAAATTATTTGTTTTTTTTTAAATTTTTGATATTTGTCAAAAAATTATTTTGAGGTAGTATTTAGTAACTTTAAGGGACTAATTTCAGAGAAATAACTCTCAAAAAGAAAATGTTTAATTATTTTTGCTGAAAATATTTTAAGTTTTATTGACATTAACAATAAATTCTTTTCCCCTTTATTCTGATAAACTGATATCAGAAAAATTTGTAAAATAGATAAAAAGCTTTGTTAAATATTTTTGATTTTTATTATATTTTCAAGTTTTTGATAATTGAGGAAAAAATAATTCAAATCCCTTTTTTAAAAAGCTAAAGTAAATTTAATGTTCTCATTTCCACATTTTTTTGATCTGAATATATAAGTTTATGCATTTGCTCACTCAGTCATATTTTCACTGATTACAAAAACATTCTTTTTGTTTTGTTCGTGAATGACGATTTTGAATTTTTATGATAGTTTTTAAGTAAATCAGTTTGAAAAATATAATTCAAATCTTTGGTTTTATTAATTTAGAAATTAGAATAAATTTTTTTTTTTAAATGAATTTTATTTATAATTAAATTAATAGATATATCTATAAAAAATTAGCAAAAATATTAGAGAGCTATTCTTTTCATCGTCTATTTTATTTCAGTATGAACTTTTTTTGGGGAATATTACACTGACGAGCAATTGTTAAGTCTTATAGCTTTATAACAGGTTTTGCTTAAAATCTTTTAAAAATTTAAATGATTAGGATTTCTTTGTCTGGAAAATTGATTTACTATTTAAATTTTTTAATTTTGCTAGAATATTCAAACCGCCATTTTTCACGCAAGGTATCTTCTGTTTTAATAACATTATTTGTTGATTCTAATGCGCTATTGTGACTTCGTACCCCAAGAAAATTTCCCTTTTTCTTCATCTGTTTACTAGATCTGTATCATTAGAAATTTGTACATCATTTATAAAATTATTTAGAAGACATAGAAATATATTAGCCATAAAAAGATCTAATGAAAGTGGTAAAATTAAATTAGAATTTAAAAAAACAGTTTGGGTAATAATTAAATGATTTTGCGGTTAAAATTTAAGAAGTTAAAATATAAATGAATAATTTTTTGATATGAAATAATTAGCTGACTAAAGAAACATAGGTCAAAATATTCTAGAATATTTTCTGTCCAAATAAATTCAGTTCCTAAAGAAAACTAATCTTTCAAAGGTCTTTTGATTGAGAGGTTTGATGGACCAAGTTTGTCAAAATATCAAAGCAATTGTAGAACTTTGATTAACAAAAAAATTTTTTCACTTTTTCTCCCCGGAATGTCAAGACATTCGGATATCTAATAGGCAGAATGAAGCAACCCAAAAAAATCGAGATGCAAAATTATGAATTCTAAAATTACATTCTTTTTTAAAAATATATATTAACATTTGATAATTGATTTCAATTAAAAAAACCTGGCTAACAAAAATTCCTATTATTACTAATTTCAAAAATTTAAAAATGTAAAATTAAAATATTTTTTTACCTTTTTTCTTTCAATATTCAAAGATTACGGAAATTCAAAAGAATTATAGAATTGAATCAAGCTAGTATAATTTGCTGATGTTACACAAAAGATCATTATAAAAATAAATTTAAATCTCCACGACTTTTCTTGTCAAAAGTCAAAAATTTCGAACATTTGATCTTGCGTAAAATATGATGGTGTTGAAAACAAAGAAAACTATTTTTCTGATAAAATATATGCATTTTTTATTTAGAAAAAGGTAAGCTTAAATTCTTTATAAATAGCTAAATAATTCGTATTGCTCACATGTTGCAAAAAATGAATATAACGACAAAAATTTGGTAAAAAATAAAAAAATCAGATGAAAATACTTAAAATAAATAGCCGCTTTATATAATTCAAATTATTTGATTCGAACAATTAAAAAAATTAGATATCTTTTTTTTTTTATTTTATTTAATGAAACTTTATTTTAGTTTTGGTCATTGATTCATGAACTTTTTGTTTAATAATTTAAAAAAAAAAAGTGTTTATTCTTTCTCCGATTGTTTCTATTTTTTGTATTTTGAAAATACTAAAAATTTAAGTTTTTAATGGAAAGTGTTTGATTAAATAAATAGATATTGTTGATTGAATTAGAATAAAATATACAGTAAATTGAAATCAATAAATTGCCAAGTCAAGAGTTCAAAAAATACAAGAGAGACACGAAAAAATCGTAGTTTTTTAGAATTTAACCCTTTTAATTTGAATGATAAAAATATATTTTATTTTAAAAAAAAATTAAAAATAATGATTTAAATGTAAATTTTAAATTTTGTTTGATTTTTAGTATTTTAACTTCATTCTTATTACTTAGAGAAATAATTAAAACCCTAACCTAACCCTTATTATTAAAGTATATTTATTTAAATAAACTTTTTTTGAAAAAATATTTTAATTTTCTATATGTTTTCAACTAAGCTAAGGAATTTTTTTATCATATTCTTTTGTGAAAATTTTCAAATTGAACGTTTTCCATTATGACTTCAAAAATAAAAAAAAGACATTTTTTAAAAAGTCCATAAATGTAAAGAAATTTCTGACTACTTTAGAAACTAATAATTACCCAAAAAAATTTAAATTAAGAATCATCAAATCAACCTAATATTGAATCTAACTAAAATATTTTAATTAATTTTTTTCTAAATACATTTAATTATTCAACTGTCTGTAAAAAAATAAATAAAAAGTTAAAATTTGTTTTTTAATAAAAAAATCTATGATGATGAAACATGCTTTGTCATTTATTTAATTTCATATAAATATAAACCATAAAAATTAAACAATCTTTAAGCTTGTAAAAAATATTTGAACCAAGTCCTAGAAACATTTTAGCTCTAGAATCAGTCATCCGGCAAATATTATATTAATTAATTTGCAACACATAAAACCGAAAATAGACCGGATTTGTATTCAAATTTTAGCTAATGAATAATTTTGATGGCTAGCTGAGTCGTCGGTCTCGGCTTCAAATATATTTAGGACTAGCTTTCGAATTTTGAATGTTTCATGTCATACTGATTGTATTCAAATATTCTATGAATTTTAATCATTTCCAAAATTTGCATGCATTTCTCTTAATTAATTTTGAAAGATAAGCTACCATGAATTTGACAAAGCGTGTTTCATAATATTGGCATTCGTTAATCAATTGAATCGAGATCAATTCAGTTGGGCCATTCTAAATATTTGTTTATCTGCTGGATTTACAAAATATTAAAATTTTCTGCGATAAAATGTTTATTTTATTTGATTAGATTAAAAAAGAATGCATAAAATAGATACAAAAGATAGTTAAATTTAATTTAATCAACTAATCAATATTTTGAATCAATAATTAAAAAAAATTCCTGAACTTTTTGCTTACTTGGTTCCAATTCTAAGCAACAAAGAAAAATTGAGTTTTTTTAAGTTCTACATCAATACAGGTTTAATTATGGTCGAGCAGTGATAAAAATTTTACATTATCTTTTTTCTAAAGTTGATTGATTTTATCTATATTGACTCGATTTTTTTAAATAAGCCTTTTCAATATCTATAATATTTTTATCTTTCATTTAAAACTTCTGTATTAAATTTTAAACTATTTATCTTTTGATTTGTGTTAATAACTAAGCCTAGGTTTAAAAAAAGTTTTTTCAGTTAGACTTGTTTTTAAATTAAACTGCCCCCCAATTAAACAATTGAGAAAAAATTTAAATATATTTCATGTTTCTAAATTTGAACCATTTATTCGCTTTTTTTGTGAATCGTTTTTAGTTAAAAAAATTCATATTTAATTTAAAACAAAATTTTTAAATAATTTTTTTTGAATTAATTCTTGTTGTAATGAGAAAACTATTCAATTTTCCTTATTAATTAATAATTTTATTTAGAATTTAATTAGTTTAAAATTTTAAAATTTATTTTTAGTTTTTTAAGTATTTTATTGAATTGATTAGTTGAATCACTACCAGTTACTTCAAAATTTTCTTCCTTTCAAGATTTGAACTAAATCTTGTAAACATTTTTATTTTTAATAAATCATTTACTTGATTTTATTTTATAAATTTTAAAGTTAAAATATTTTACAAAGTATTTACTTTTTCTTGTTTTATCTATTATCGGTAACTTTGTTTGTTATTGAAACTTTGAATTTTTTTATCACTAGTAATTTACGAAAAATCTCTTATTAAATTTTGATTACTTTTATTTAATCTCATAGATTTTAGTTAAATGAGCATAATAGAATAAGTTTTGTAAGACCCTAATAGAACTTCCTCAAGATATCCACAATTTCATCTTCAGCTGGTCATAATTTTCAAAATTTTTTCCCAGATCAATTGAAAATTTATTATAATATAATTCAATAATTAAATTTTCCAAAAAATAAAAAAGTGATAATATTTTTGCAGATATTTTACTTAATCAAATGATAATTATCATTGTATAGGATCTTATAAACAATCATTTTTTTGCCTTTTTTAATGTTTTTTGCAATTTTTTTAAATCTTTTTTTTTATTTAAACATATCAATGACTGACTGCATACTCCAAATAGGTTTTAAAAAACAATTTGTGAAAAAGTACTGTAATATTAGTTGGAAATTAATTTAAGCGATTGATTTTTAAATCTTTAAATGATTAAAGTCTTAGACATACTCTTTTATTTATTTTTTATGAATCCTTTTCATATAATTTTATTTTTAGCTAATAGCTCTCTCAAATTTTGGTTTTTATGTTCGTATGCAGAAATTTCACTTTAATGTGTTATTGAACATTGTTTATTTGCCAAAATTGCCATTTTACCATTTACAAACTTTGTCAATGTTATCGTGAAGTGGTGGCTTCGAAAAAGAGCTATTGATAAAAATGATGACTTTGTCTTATCTCGATTTGTTTGGAAATCAATTTTTCAAGAATTTTTCAATTTCGTTAAAATAAATAATGACAGAGGTTTGAGGAACACTTTTAACAACCGAGGGTCATTCAGCACTGATGTTTTTTAGAACAAATCTTTGAATACGTCCATTTAGAAATACTGAGTAAGCTATTTTTCCAAATACACACTGTTTAAGTATACAAAAAATTAATTTTAATTATCTTGATAAAATTATTTTTTCTAGATCTAAAATTATTCTTTTTGTTTATGCTATTTTGACCCAAAATAAATTAAATTCTATTCCATTTCTTTGTCTTAAATCAAATAAATAATAATAGAAAATATCTGGTAATTGCTGTGAATTTTTTCATAATTTTTTCGATAACACCAGGTAATGATAAAATCGAAATCTTTCTAAGAATTGTTGTCACAAGCTTAATTAATTTCTTTTTTTGTTCTGAAATTTCAAAAAATTCATTAATCATTCGATTTTGAATAATTTTTTTATCCGAATTAATTAATTTATTTAAATTATTCCATGAAAAGTTGTCAGACAATTGAAATATTTCACCTAAACAGGAGCTGGCACTCTAGGCCCAAACAACAAGTAAACCCATGATTGATCTATTCTATTCAAATAAGAAGGTTAAAAGAAGAAATTTTTAAAATGCTTTTAAGAGCAAGTTTATTAATTAATTTAAAATTAAGCAATTCAAAAAATCATAAAATGTTTTTTTTTAAATAAAATTGTAGTTCAAGAATAATATTAATCAAAAAGACTTAATTTAACTTTCACTTAATAAATATTCTTCTATTTTATAAATTTTTATCTAATTTTTTAAAAACATTTGCGTGTATTCATCTCATCACTTTTAAATTTTTAATTTCAAGTTTACAAAAAATTGATGGTATTCTTTTTATTGAGAAACGAAAAAAAATTACTCTGTTTTTTCTATCATAAAAAGAATGACTCAACTCCATTCCAAGGACAGCCCAATTTTTTTTTATAATTAATTAATAGAAATGGAATATAAAAGTGATATTTTATCTAAAGATAAAAATTTTGATGTTCTATGTCAGCTAACAGCTTTTAAGCTTGTTCCACTCAATAAGCTGCTCAAGGGGTTGAGTGCGCTAAAATTCATCAGTGTGAATTTTTATTCATCTTTCTAAAAGAGAGCTATTACCAACCTTGATCCATCTTTCTAAGTGTTCCAGGTTTTTGTTGGAATAAAGAATTTAGATCGCTTAAAGCTGGAAAGAATTAAGATTTATCATTTAAAAATATCAATTTAAAAAGGCCAATTGTTCACATAATCGGGCACAAAATGTGAAAAATTTCATCATGTTTTTATTTTTGAAATTTTGTTGAAAATTATTCATGGTTTTGGCAAAGGCCATTCAAATAAGCTTGGAAGCCCGACTTTATTTTTATTAAAAGTTAATAGACTTCTAGGGTTTTTTTGTTTTGAAGTCGTAGAATTAAGGAATTCGAATATATCAAGTTTTATCAAAAAAAAAAAAACGAATACAAATTCAAGCTTCAATCATCAAGCTAAGTGCATTAGACCACATAGATAACATAATCTCATTCGAACATTTCGATGACAATTTCAAAGTGCAGATAGCTCTTTATCAATTAATTTAAATCCTCATTTGCAGCAAATTATTTCTTATCAGAGTTGAATATCTAAGAAAATGGTCAATGTCTATCAAGATTAAATTTCTAGCTAATTTTCACCTATTAGTATTTTTTTAACAATCTCTTTATTAAATATTCAAAATTTATGAGCCAATATTTACCAAAGTCGATCTAAGATCACAAATAGAAAATAAAATTTCTTAAGTGTTCTTAGACGCCTTAGAATTCAAAATGCTGCATTTATTAATTTTTAAGATTTAAAAAACAAAATATGTCGTTGTGCTTTTGTTTCGGCCTGTGCCCATTTGAGAGTATCTGCTAGCCAATAGAGCGCACTATTCCACTTCACAGACAAATTAGAAATCTAAAATATACAAATTTCGTTTACATAGTCTTTTAAGAGTTGTTTTAATTAATTTAAGTGAATATTGTCTGTCCGATTTTTTAAGAAAATTAATATTTGTGTGCCTGTCTGATTTCGGATTCGAACATGTAAGGTAATTCGAAAAAGCATATTTTAGACTTCTCAAGTTCCTGTGATTAATATGGGAAAAGGAAATGAGGTTTTATCTTTACTGCGTGCCTTTTTCAAGCACTAGCTTGTTTACAAATACGTGCATTCTTTAATTAATGAGTACTTATCTTCTATCTATGGCACCATCATGTGCGTTGGTCGAGGAATTTTGAAAAAGAAACAAATTCACTTTTTTATCGATTTTCCCCCAAGTCGGATTAGAAAAAAGATTAACTTTGTTTATGCTACATATCAAATTTAGTAATTTAATTCTAGTTTACATTCAGCAAACATGAAAACAAGGTATTTAAATGAACATGGGCTAAATATTTGTATTAAATTTCCAATTTGAATAAGAGATTTTTAACTTTTTAATCTTGTTTTAATTAAAAAAACAAACTCATTCAGCTCGTCTTAAGTGCCGTCGTTACATTTTTACTTAGCCATATGAAATATGCATAAGCAAAATCAAAAAAGAAAATGAGATTCTTAAAATTTATTTTCTTTGCTCTGATTTATTTGCGGACCTTGTTAATCTATTAATGAAATGGCGCTTTCAAATTTAAATAAAAACTCATAATTTCACATCTTGTTTGTTCTAAGTTATTTATTTTGGAAAAAAATTTTACTTTTTTTTTAGATAAAAGCATTCAAGTGATGAATAGAGAAAATATTTGATTTTTTTACTGTCAAAAAAAATTTAAATTTTTTTAATCAGACACTTGGCAAATATCATTGCAAAAAAGTCGTTTTAAAAATATTTATTAATAATTATTTTGCAAAAGTCATTGATAAATATTGGTGGGATTTCACTCTTGAAAATATTGTTTGAGAAAAAATAGGTGGTGGGTCGGATAGGGGCTGATTTAGACATAGTAAAAAAGAAAAGTTTAATTAATTATTTTAGAATCAAGTGTCAGAATTTTTTTTTGCTTTATTTTTTCCTAGAAATTTGCTTATTTTTTCAGATTTTTGGTTTTTACATTATTTTATCTACCGTCTACCGGTCATTTTCGGACTTTTCAATTCAGGTAAACCTTTAATAAATTTTAAAAATAATATGATAAATAAATGCGGAAATTTTGAAATTTTTTTTCATATTATTGAATAAAAATGTCAAGCTTTTGTTTTTTTGCTGGCGATTTTTACACCAACTCTTTTAAAGACATTTTAATTAATTTTCAAATTCATTTCTTCCTGCTTTTTCTTTATTAATTTTTTTAATTAATTTCTCACAAATATTTCGTTTATTACTTAATATTTTGACATCAAACAGCTTCAAGTAAAATATTTTATTAAATTTTTCACTGAATATTTTAGATTTTAATTTAGAATTTAATTAAAAAAAAAGAAATTCGATATTTACCTGAAAAACATTTTTAAACTCTACTCAAAAAGCTTAATCTTCCTTAATTTTTAAATGAGGGTACAAATGATATTTAAAGTAAAACGTGTTATTGGTATTTCTTCAAAGAACTTGAAAGAGCACAAAAAGGAAGCAAATAAAATAAATTATCAATAAAGTCATTTTGTATTTTGCGGACTTTTTTTAAATTAATGAGCTTTTTCTTCGAATTTAAAATCTCAATATAGCTCTATTTGATCACGTTTGTCTCGAGCCATTTGAAGCGCTATTCTTTAAATAGAAAAAATGATCATTTGTGTACAAAATTTCAAATTTATATAATTAGAAAAAAAATCTTTTGAAGAAAAAAAAATCTCAAATTTTTATTTAAAAAAAACCAAATACACCATGGAAAAGATAAACATTAAGCTTAAAGATAAAGTAACACGAGATTAAAAGCCATATCGATTTGTTGAAAATAGAATTCTTAAGCCTGAATGCATTTGATTCAATTTGGGCCAAGTAGATACAATTTCATTGATTATTTATCGATATTTATTTTTGTGTTATTCTAAAAGATAAGGGATTTTTCCTAAAAAAAATAAAATAAAAGAGCTCTAAGTGGATGTCTAAATGTTCATTCTTTCTAAAATTCGTTACTACTTGGTATATCTAGTCACCGGATGATGAATATTGATAGTATTCGAATATAAAAATTCAAATATACTTAAAAAAGATCTTGTTTATTTCAATTAAATTGGGCTTAATAAAATTTATTCATTTTAGAACTGATCTGTCTTATTTTATGAGCATCAGCTAAGTATTTCATCTAGTTATAGATTTAATTGATAGGCAAAATTTTTAATGGTCTAGTCTTAAAATGCTCTACTTGAGGCTAAATAAAAACTTAAAATTTCAATTTTTTTTCGATCACATTAAATTATTAAGCCGTAATTTAATTGATTATGGCGTTTCTATTTATTTAAATCTATTTATCGAATAAACCAAAATATCTCTTGCCTACTACTCTTAAAAATTATGTGAACTTCGAGTTCATTTTTTTTGAGTTATTACCATTCACACCGCTTTATAATTATTTTTTAATTTTTTTTTATAAGCTTAATTTTTGGTAAACATTGGACATATTCTAAAATTAAATTAAAAACATTTAAAATATGGTTTAGATTGCTCTAATTCCAAAAAAAATTAAATCGAAGTTCGCTTTATTTCTAAGAGTAGAAGGCAAATTTTATTTATGTTCAACTAGTTTTATAAACAAGATTAGATAAATCTAATGAAAAAAAATTTAATTAATTTCTATAAATAAGCATCTATTAGAACCAAGAGATATATTAAAAGAATTAACGCAGCAAATACCTTCAGAAATTAATTAAATGAAATTAATTTGTAGAATGATTCACAATTCAATAGGATATTTTTTAGACTATTTTTTTGTCAGGAAAAATTTCCCTTATTTTATTCTTTATCATTTTCTCGCCGACAATTTTACCATCGTAATTTTTAGATGGTCAAATGACTGTGAGCTAGCAAATTAAATGAATTAAATCAGAAAAATTAATTTATAATATTTAAAAAACATTAATAGTTTAGGAAAATCTAATCAACCATTTACCATATTCGCTCAAAACTTGGTTTTTTTAATGCAATTAAAGTATGGGAAAAAATAAATAGTCTCTTTTTAAAATTAAGTGAGTCGATTTTTCTCTTTTATCACAAGATAAGCAGGCAAAGGGAAAAGACCCACTAGCTCCACAGCTTTTGTTCGAAGATAAAGAAGGTTCATGTATCTAATAATAAATAATTAAAATTACAATATTAAAATATTTAATCTCATCTGTAATTTTTGATGAACAAGAAAATTTCTAGTAACAATAATATTTATTAGATATTATATTTAAAATTTCAAAAAATAAAATCTAATAATAGTAATAATAATAAAATCTACGGCAAGCAAGCTTACCCAGAAGGTCGCCTATGGTAGTACATTGTGCTATAAAAGGAAAATTAAAAAAATAGAAGAAAAATATAAGTTTTTAGAGTCAATGGACATTATTAATAGTACAAGAATTAAATTATTTTTTAAATTAAAATTGTTTAGTGGTTAATTTTAAATTAAAAATTAATTTAATTTTTAAATATAAATTTAAAAAAAGTGTTAAACAAAAAATAATTGACGTTTTGAAAAATTTAAAAAATTAGAAGTAAAAAAATAATTACTTTAAATATTACAAAAGTGTAATTTTGACTAAGATGATTAATCACAATCAAGTAAAAATTATTTCAAGCTGTATTATTTTCAATTTTTTTTTATAAGAAATAGTATATTTTCAATTTTAGCTTCTTAATAAAATTTTTGATCAAATTACGATTTTTATAATTCGATACAATAATTTTAAATGCTCAATTTTATTACATTATGATTGACACAAAAAGTATAAGCTCATTTAAAAATTTAATCTACTAGATTTGAAATTAGATAAAGAAGGAAAATTTTTTAAATAAGTGAAATTAAAATTGTTAAATAAAAAGCTTTTTTTTGGTCTTTTTGTTATTAAGATTCACGTGTTAATTTTTTTTAATTAATTTGAGAAAAGGAAGAAAGAATGAGGTTTGAGAAAAGAGTTTTTCTTTTTTTTAGTAAAAAATTTTGGTCAATGGATTATTTTGTTTACAAAGTTTATTTTGGGTGTTTCTTAATCAATTCGTAGAAATTTTATTTGTTTTCTGAATGTCATATCAATATGTGAATTTTTTGAAATTATTAAAATTAGATTTTAAATAAAGCGGGTCTTTGAACATTTTCAATTGATTCAGTTAAATCAATCAACCCGTTAAAAATATTATTATTATTATTTATTCATACTCGCGCCAATTCTAGCGATGTCTTAAAAAAATGAGGAAAAAAAAGGAAAATTTTAAATTAGTAAAAATTGTATAAATTCATTCTAAGAAGTCAAATTTTTGAGAATTACAAAATAAATAAAAAAAAGAGAGTTTTTGATGCATTATTCATATGATTTTACAAAAAATGAATTTTAGAAAAATTACGATTTTGATTCTAAGATTCTAAAGTTTGTTCGTTTTTTTTTTATTAATTTTCTTTAATATCAATTTTTATTTAAATTTACAGAAAATAAAATTTTTTTTCCTTTCTAATTTTAGTTATTCTAAAATGTCTTAATTAAAAATTGTTATTGTCATTAACGTTGAAATATATGAGTAAAAAATTATTCGTAAAAAAATTAATTTCTTTAGAATATTCGAAAATTTTAAAGATTTTATTCAAATTGACTGAAAATTTACTTCACCGAAAAAGAGATACCTTTAAAATAAGCATGTGCACTAATCCAATGCTTAGTGAATTTCTTTTTAAATGTTATTTTTTATTAGAAATAGATAAATAAGCTAGCCTAAATTTTTTTTTCAATTGACCCAAACTTAACAGGTTTATATTGAATTAATAGTCAAATGATCCAACTTTTTATTTTTTTCTTCAAATAAAACCCGTGGATTATTTAAATATTTAAACAATTTTGAAAAAAAAAAGGTGTAAATATGATTTTTCTAATATTACATGAATCATAGAGTTCTGTGTGTCGCTTTTATCTTTATAACAACTTTTTTTTGTCAACTCAAAATAGAATCTATTTGGGTCAGTTTTGAAGAGATAAGAGAATTTGTTGCAAAAATAGTCACATAAAACTCAAGCTGAGCAAGTTGTATTGTTGGCAAAATAGACGAAGTTCTAGACACATATGGAGTTTTTTTATTGAATTTTAAGTTCAATTAAAGATTAAAAAAAAATAATCAACAAGCCAAACCATGACGAAAAACTGATATTTGATTTCAATTTTTCGAATACTCAAAACAAGAGCTTCTATTGACTGGATCAACTAGTTTTAAAAAGCACACGAATGACATTCAAAATGTCAATTTATTTAGCTGAAATTCAACAAGATGGACTTTAAGTCAATATTCAAAAAATGAACTCGTTTGGGATTTAATTAAGAAAAATTTAAATTTTAAATACTTGTTTTTTTAAATTGATTAAATCGATCGATTCATGCCAACGATGCTTTTTAATTAATCTTAATTTTATACTATACACCTGTTTTAGCATGACATTGATGGCATACCTAGTTTAGTTTTTGATTAATGTTTGGCTATATTCGTCTGGGACTCGGTCGAAACTATTAGAGTTTTTAAATATTTAGTTGAAGTTCCTCTGTAGTAAATTTTAAGCCAGACAATCAATCATTAGTTCCTAAATGAATTAAATAGCCTGAACTTTACAGTTCTCGGATAAAATTTTTTTCAACTTTGTATCATTAATTAGATGGCTTTTATGTAGAGAGTCTATTTTTAGTTGCGGCAAAAAAATTTTGCATAACCATTTAATCAAAAAAACAAGCTCTTAAACAGTACTTGATCAATTTGTAATTTTCTAACTAAATTTAGAGAAAAGAAGTTTCCAAAAATTTCTCAATTATTTAAATTTTTTCACTCATGGTCAGAATTGGTAAAAACAGAAAAAGTTCAAATTCAACAGAAGTTGGCTTTAATTTTAAATTTTTTCTAAATTTTCTTAATAATAAATTCATAATTTTATTAAATTGTTAATTAAAATTTTAAAAATTATTCAATCTTAATTTTTATATTTAATTGGCAACAACAGAATTTACATAAATAAAAAAAAATTTCAATTTTTTGAATGAGTTGTTCTTAATTTTAATTATTAGAATTTTTTATTAAAAATTTGATACTGGAACCCTTATGCAAGAATCGATTCTTAATTACGGTATGATTAGGCTAAATGTAGAGATGTTCAAGTTACATAATAGTAGGTAATTTTTCCGATTAATCGCGGAAAGAGCGTCTAATTTTTGGCTTAAGTAGAATTTCCGAATGAAATCTAAAATAAAGTTCAAGTTTAATTTTCAATAGAACTCAATTTTGATTATTATTTCATTAAGTAACTCAACAAAAAAATCAAATCTCTCTTGATTTATAACTTTTTTTATTATTTCCCCATATGAAGTGATCATACACAAACTTGGGCCAAATTGATTGAGTAATAAATACTGACTAATTTAAACTGAATCAGAATGCAGTTTTGTTCAGAAAATGGTGGCTCCTTATCAAGGCTTGTCGGATTTTTAATTATTTTTCTTTAAGAGTAATTTAGTCTTGGCTCAAGTCTTCCAGATCAATGGAAAGGAATTAGTTAATTTTTTTCTAATAATTTTTGTTTATTTTTTAGACTGGAAATGAAAAATTATGGAATAGAAATTTAATTTAGCGCTAATCACATCAGCAGATAATTCAAGTCCAAGTCCCGGCCTAGACTTGAGGCAACACAGATCGTGCTAAGCTGCCGAGCTAGGTAAAATACTTAACAAGCGTTTTGTCATGAAAATTATTTTTCATTGCTTAATTAAAAAATTCTCATCTTCTCTAAGCAGCTTAAATAAAAATACGGAACCAGGTATTATAATTCCTTAATGAATCTTCCGCAAGAAATTTAAAAATCAATTTTTAAAAGGGGTAGCTGCAATAAATTAGCAGGATGATGATGTAACATTTAATGAGATTTTTTTTTCCAATTCTAGTTATCTGCTGGCAAAATTAGGTCCAAAGCGAACCGGCAAATTTTTATTACTTTATTTTTTTATTAAAAGCCATAAATTTTTTAAGATTATCAGATAATTTTATGCTATTTTAAATGACGTTTAATATGCAGACATTTTGGCTAATAAATACCAAGTCTAGAATCGAGTTAATTAACTTTTATGTTTTGTACCAATTTGCGAAAATATCAAATAAGTGATTGATCTATATGTTCGATTTGAAACAAATTTTTTTGACCATTTTTATGATATTGATTTTAAAAGAACATCAAACCGATCAAGGAGATTTTACAAACCGTGCAATGTCTAATTAGGTCTTAGTCCGAGACGAGCAATGAGAGAAACCTTAGGGCTCACTCTTCTAGCTTATCCGAGAATAAAGCAAGAAAATGAACTAATTAATAGTCCATTTTACCTGTTCTATTTTACAATAGCCTCAGAGTTGAATAGCAATTTTATAAAAATAAAATTTTAATTAAATTTTATTCTTGTAAGATATCGTTATTTGAATGTTTTTCGAACTAATTACATTTTTAATCACAAAGGTATTTTCAAATTTGGCTTTGGTTTAAATTAGCCTGAGATTCAATCAGTCTAATTATGCCCTATTTACTAATTTCTGTAGCCAAATATTATTCCATGAACTGGTTTTATCCGAAAAAAATGAGGAAATAAACCCCGACTCAAAGATTAATTTGACCGATTTTATGAGTTGGAGAAAATTTTAAACCAAGTTCAAAATGTATTTTTAACCCGTCTACCAAGTACAATATTTTAGGCAATTATTTCTAAATAGAATTTAATAAAAAAAATATAAATGAATAAATGTATTTTTAATAAAAATAAATGCATCAAATTATTCTCAGCGTATTCTGTTTTCCTTTTAAAAATAAATTATTCTTTCTTCAGCAATAAAAGGAGGGAATCGATGATTATTTAGGAGTTTCAAAAAATAATGTTTTAACCTTTTTATGGTTTTTCATATTTTTTTTTATTTATCAAAAAAATTTAATAATTACTTAATAAAAAAGTACTTAATAGCGTATCGAAGAACTATCACTGCCGATTTTACAGGGTAATCTGAGAAAATTTGGTCAATGGATTAGTAGCATTTATGGCAAATTAGTCTTTCATAAGGTTTTGAGTGCACTTATTTGGTATGATTCCAAAACCTCAAAGCATCACTAGAAAACTGATACCAATGATCTAAGATTTAATGCTATTTTAGTCAAACAATGCTTTTTTGCATGATAATTTTGTTTTATCAAAAATATATGAATAAATAGCTATTTTTTGAGTTACAAATTTTTTTTTATCTCTTATAAATTCTCTGAGATTAAAATTAAAATCAAATATTTAATTTAAAGAATTTCAAAAGGAAAAACTTAAATTGTTCAAAAATTAAATATAATTTCAAATTTAATGAGACTATTTATTTATTGTTATTGCACATTAAAATGATATTTTTTTTAAATTTTCTTCAATATAAAATCTTACAGTGACTCTTAGGGGTGACTTGGGGTTGCCTCAAATTACTTAGTAAAATTTGTTTTTTATGTAATAAAAAAAAGGACTAGAATATCTTTTAACTTTTATGAATTAATAGACCATTACACTTTGTCTTTTCTAAGTTTCATTTATTTTTAGTCTCTTCAAAATCAAGGCTACATTTAATCCATTTTCACTTTTAAAGAGTTCGTTGTCTAGTTAAATTTGTCTCTTAATGTAAATGGGTTTCAAAAGGAAATTTTTTGTTAAAAACATTCAATTAAATCAGTGAATGACTAGGTGAAAAATTTTAAAATTATTTTTTTTACCAAAAAACATAATTAAAAATTCAAGCAAAATTTAAAATAGTTTCATTTACTTAAGATTATTTTAAAATGAAATAAAAACTTAGATTAAAGGTCTAAATCAAAATTTTTTTTTTCTATTTATTTTTGACATTTAAAAAAAGATTAAAAAAAAATCAAAATTTATAAAATTCAAAAAAAATTACGTTATTAGAAATAAAATTTAAAGAAATTCTTTCTAGTTTTAGTCTGTCTCGAGCAAAATCTAAATTTTTTCCACTGGTTTAAATAAACCAGACACAATGTATTGATTTATAAATGGAGTAATGACCAATATTTTGAATAAGGTGGCTTGAGAATTCAAATTTAAAAAATTGGATTTTAGTATGCCAAAGGATGTTCGTCTAATTAAGGCTTGTTATCCTAATAGCAAAAATATCAAATTAAATTGTTGTGACTGAATGAATTTTGCGGCTATTATAGTATTTTATAAAATTAATTTTTGTTAAAATATGTTTTAGAACTTTATTTTTGGTAATGTTTGTAAAAATTGAATTTTTTTAGAATATAGGGAATTAGGCTAAATCCAGTATTGATTGAATTAGCAGTTGAAGAATGAGTCGTGGGCTGATAGAAGATTAAATGAGGCGCATGAGCGAATCGTTTGATATAGAAGCGAAAATCATTAAGTTGATTATCTTTCAAATCGAATCAAAGGTAGTTCGATGGTTTGAAAATTTTGATCCAATTCAGTAAACAATTATTGATTGAAGTATTTGGGTCTTGAAAGCGCTGGGACTCTCTAAGCCTTAAATATTTACCAATTAGTCCGAGTATTATGTGTTTGTTTGTTTGTTTTTTAAGTTAAATTTATAAAATTTCCAAAGCCCTAACAAAAAAAGCACTTGACAGCCAGTTTGGACTCTTGATTTTTATTTTGGAAAATTTATTGAGCAATTTAAAATTTACTAAACACTCTTGATTCTAGCAATTAACTTTTCAAAACTTTTAATTTATTAATGCAATTGGTATTTGTGGCAAGGAGCCCAAAAAGCTGACTAAGATAAATCGCATGGTCTAATTAAGAAATCGAAGCTTAGCAAAAAATATGCAATGATAAACAAAAACAACTATTATTTAATAATTTAAAATTTATTATTTTTATCTGTTTTAAATGAGATTTGAATCATTATTTTGTTGGCAGCCTAAACAACGCGGCTCGATTGCGATAAAGATTAATTTTCTAGTAACTTATCTTTATGATTTATTGTAAAAATCGTGAACAGATATCAAAAAACATTACATAACTTTTCGATAGATAAGAGAGCTCACTAATGCTACCTTAAATCTAAAGCTCACTCTGCAATTCAGATAATTCCACTAGATAATTCAATAATTTTTTTATTTATTTATTTATCTGTATTTGTTGAACGAGCTCTAGACTCGATTTAGTTGTTCAATAAAAATAATTATTATTTTGAGTAAAATATTTATTGTTATTCAAAATTTAATTAATTCAAAGATTAAATGCAATTATGACAAGTTTGGAAAAAAAAAATTTTCGAATAAATCAAGCCAGATAAAAGCATATTGATAAGAATAATTTATTGTATTGATTGAATCTCTGCCAGTTTTCCGCCGATGAGCATAAATTAATATTTTTGTATCTCCGAGGCAAATAGTTGTAAAAAAAAATGCAACTTATTTCGGAACTAGTTAACTAGGGCTCAATAAAACCGAGCTCACCAATATTTAATTTGTCTAAATCTTATGCAAATTTTGAATTAGATTTTTAAATTTAAAAGTTTTTTTAATCCTTTTTTTTGTTGAAATTTAAAACCTTAGCCCAAAGGCTTCGCATATTTTGTTCAAAAATGATAAATTTTTCCAACACTCAATCTAAAAAATATTATTTGATCGAAAAATTTGGTTTTGTTTTACCAGAAAACCTTGAGTATCTAGCAAGAACTTATTTGAATTTGTTTTGTTTGGACTCGGCCTATTTCTAGAATTACAAAATCATTTTTTTTTGTAAGATTACTAAAAAAATATACAAACCGAGTTTATTTTCCTTTGAAAAATAAACTCGTTGTCTAGAAAAAAGACTCATGTAAGTCCTATTAACTTTGGCAGGCTTGATTTTATTCAACTTTATGATGAGTTGTTGGTTTCATTTGGACTCATCAACAACAACACACAAAGCCGTGTATCCCAAAAACAATTTAAATTTTTTAAAGGTATACAAAAATTTTCGGCTTCGATTATTTTTTGACCATAAACTCAAAATCGTTTAAGGTGTTTATGTATATAATTTAGAGCGAATTGTTTGTGAGTGATTTAAGCCGAGAACAAACTAAATTCGATATAAAAATACTACACTTTTTAATTAGCGAATATTTTCATGTTTTTATTATCCCCTTTTTTTCTTTTTTTTTTCAAATAAAAACACTTTAAATTTAATGATGTTTTTTAAAAAAAATTTTTGTTTGTAAACAAGTTGAAATTGGATCAATTGAAAATTGTTAATTAAAAACTAAAATTTAATTGCAACTACATTTTTGTGTAGTGCCATTCGTCTCGTCGTATTCAAGTTTTGAAATCGGCTTAAAAGCGATTTAAATTGGCCTAGGGACCCAAATAACCTATACTTTATGAATTATTCATTTTGTGATTTTTACATCAATCTTTTTTTAGTGCGGTAAGCTATTTTGTAGGCCAGATTGATTGCTTTTTAATAGTCAAGTATTAAAGTGATACAGTGAGCTTGATTAATAAGTTAGACTCGGAACAAGAGACACAGGAAACGATTCATGGCACCGAGTCGATCCTTCCAGTCAAACTAGGACATTTTAATAGAATAATTGCTTTTAACTAGCAAATTTAGTTGACCCTCCGAAAGAACAGCATTTAGTTTCAAGTGTTCCCAAAGCGGATCGGAATTAATCAAAAATTTTAATAAAATTCCAATGAGCAAGTTTCTTTTTTAATTGTGTCGCGGTTATTAAAGCCGTCGCCAAAATATCTTAAAAACCTTGTAATTTAGCTTAGATTTTTTTGCTAATTTTCAATGCATTTTAGTCAAGCTAAAAAAGAGAAAACAATAAATTATTTTAAAATTTATTTTCTACATGGTTTGTTCTGAACATGAAAATATAAAAAATCTATAGAAAAACTTTTAAACTATTAGTGCTGAATTTTTTTAATTTTATTAAATTTAATTTTTTTTTGGATGCTTTGAGCTTAATGCATTTTTGCTTATAGAAAAAAAAAGTTATAGAACTGTTATCAGTTCGTTTTGTCCCTTTTTAATGGAATTTACCAAAAATTTTTCTTGCTTTTTTGTGTTAAATTAATTTGATAAAATAAGCTATTTAAATTAAAAATTATTTTTAGATGTTTTGAGCTATAAATAATTTTAAAATGATCGGTATCAGTCCCACGAATCGATCTGTCTCATTCAATCCAGCTTGTGTCCCACATCCGTGCAGCAATATGACCAAACCAACTGTTCGTATTGTGCCGCAACCACCCCTTTTTCGACTAGCACCACCGCCAAATCCACTGAATTTTTTAAATCCAAACTCAATCCTGGCCCAGTACGACCTAAATGAATATTCTAAAGAAAAATTTTTGCTCTATTTCCTCAGCTATCAAGACGATTCGACGGAAAAGTGCGAAAGTTTGCGCATTCAGCTTTTGGCTAATGAGCCTTTAGTGATTAGCAAAATTGAGCCCAGAACCGGTACGGAAGCAATCAAAATTTCTCACAATTCGCCTAATTTTAGCCTCAACTCGACACAAATTGTTCATTCGTCGACAAAGACATTCAACCAAAATCCACTTATAAATCAATCATCTAGTTTTTTTACATTTTTTAATGTTATCTTGTTCACAATTACCATTTTTTTGCTAATAGGTCTTATTTTATTAGTCGTCTATTTAATTTTTTTAAAGTAAGTTGAAATATTTTTTTTATTTAAATTAAATTAAATTGAATTGAAAAAAAATAGACTAAATTTTTTTTTATTTAGACGAAAATCAAAATTAAAAAAAAAAAACGCTCTGTCAAGTGAGTCGACATTTTTGTCTAGCAACAGTGGCACTCATGCCAACTTTAAGCCTGATCAAAATTTAGTGCTGACCGATTTGAACAATCAAAGTCTAAATGAACAATACCAGCACTTGTTGGACCCTTCGCAGACTTATATAAACGACACAGGGCAGTTCATACCTGCCAATTTCGTCTATAACGCAAATCAAAATTATCTAATTAAAAATTTAAAGAACGAAAACTTGCTTTTTAATAAACAAAATCAAAATTTTTCGACTCCATCAAGTGCGTCCTCAACTTCTAATCAAAAATCAACTTTTACTACAACCACAAATTCGATGCCACCGAACTCGAACTACAACTCGTTTAGGCATTCCAACAAGTCTAAGAAAAACGAAACCCTTAACAGAAAGTGTTCATGCGTTAGCTCGGTATCTTCCTCGTCGAACTGTTCCAACTCTAGTTCTGTTCTATTGAATCCATCTAAAAATCAACAAGAGCCTTACATGACACTAATGAAGCAGAAAAATGAATTCACATCACCTCGACATGCTAACCACAGCGAGTTTTGCATCAATCCGTATCAGCAAATTCTAGTGGATTTTGGCCAGAGTGGCACCATGTCGCCTTGTAATTTTTTGGACGCTAATACTTTGAACAAAGTGGCCTTGATTTGCAGCCATGACCAACAGTTCAACACAGCCAAATTAGTTAAAATTGTAAATTTGCCCAATTATTGTACAAATTGTAATCATCATGCAGCAAAAATTAATGGATGTGGCTATGTGGAGACGGACCAGCACTATGCAAACAATTACAGTGATGAAAAGTTGGAAAGCGAACAAGTCTACGAGATAATAGATGGCGAAAATGAGAATGAGGACGAAAAAAGTTGTAAAAAATCGTCACTTAGGTCGAACTTATCTTCCTTAAGAAAAAAATATCCACGAACTAATCCGAATTTTTTATTGCCCAATAGGTCTTGATAATCAAAATACAGTGAAGTCGATTTTTTATAAACTCAAAAAATTTTTTTTTTATTTTTGTAAATTCAATGTTTTTAAAATTTTATTTTTTTTTGTTTATTTTTCTGAATAAAATTTATAAGTTTACGTCTTTAAGCTTTTTAAAAAGATAAATTTTTGAAAAAAATTAAAATGTATAATCGAAATTTTAAATAGTTATATAAATAAAGAAAACATGCTTCTTCCAAAATAAATTGAATCATAAAAAATGATACAAATTCAATGAAAACTGTAAATTAAACGAAAAATTTAAAAAATGTAAAAAAATTAAGATATGAAATCGAAAAAAATAAAAAAATTATTCAAAATATAAAAAAATACCAGACTAAAATAAAAAAAAATATAGATTTTTAAATTTTTATCAAATTTTTTCAGAAATAAAATTCAAAAATAAAATTTTATATTTAAAAAAAAAAAAAATTGGAGAACTAAGAAATAAGAAAAAATATCAAATTTATTAATATTTGATCGATTAGGTACGAATGTTGAATTAAATTGAAAGGAAATATTAAGATCTTGAGATGTTAAAAATGATGACAAAGAAGTAGATGTTGTGCTTTCAGTTGAACCGGATGATGATGATGACATAGAAGAAGATGTTGTGCTTTCAGTTGAACCCGATGATGATGATGGTGACATAGAAGTAGATGTTGTGCTTTCAGTAGAACCGGATGATGATGATGATATAGAAGAAGATGTTGTGCTTTCAGTTGGACCGGATGATGATGATGACATAGAAGTAGATGTTGTGCTTTCAGTTGAACCCGATGATGATGATGGTGACAAAGAAGTTGGTGTTGTGCTTTCAGTTGAACCGGATGATGATGATGACATAGAAGAAGATGTTGTGCTTTCAATTGAACACGATGATGATGATGGTGACAAAGAAGTTGATGTTGTGCTTTCAGTTGAACCGGATGATGATGGTGACAAAAAAGTAGATATTGTGCTTTCAGTTGAACCCGATGATGATGATGGTGACAAAGAAGTTGATGTTGTGCTTTCAGTTGAACCGGATGATGATGATGACATAGAAGAAGATGTTGTGCTTTCAGTTGAACCCGATGATGATGATGACATAGAAGAAGATGTTGTGCTTTCAGTTGAACCCGATGATGATGATGGTGACATAGAAGTAGATGTTGTGCTTTCAGTAGAACCGGATGATGATGATGATATAGAAGAAGATGTTGTGCTTTCAGTTGAACCGGATGATGATGATGACATAGAAGTAGATGTTGTGCTTTCAGTTGAACCGGATGATGATGGTGACAAAGAAGTAGATATTGTGCTTTCAGTTGAACCCGATGATGATGGTGACATAGAAATAGATGTTGTGCTTTCAGTTGAACCCGATGATGATGGTGACAAAGAAGAAGATGTTGTGCTTTCAGTAGAACCGGATGATGATGATGATATAGAAGAAGATGTTGTGCTTTCAGTTGAACCGGATGATGATGATGACATAGAAGTAGATGTTGTGCTTTCAGTTGAACCGGATGATGATGGTGACATAGAAGTAGATGTTGTGCTTTCAGTTGAACCGGATGATGATGGTGACAAAGAAGTAGATATTGTGCTTTCAGTTGAACCCGATGATGATGGTGACATAGAAGTAGATGTTGTGCTTTCAGTTGAACCGGATGATGATGATGACATAGAAGTAGATGTTGTGCTTTCAGTTGAACCCGATGATGATGATGACATAGAAGAAGATGTTGTGCTTTCAGTTGAACCGGATGATGATGATGACATAGAAGTAGATGTTGTGCTTTCAGTTGAACCGGATGATGATGATGACATAGAAGTAGATGTTGTGCTTTCAGTAGAACCGGATGATGATGATGATATAGAAGAAGATGTTGTGCTTTCAGTTGAACCGGATGATGATGATGACATAGAAGTAGATGTTGTGCTTTCAGTTGAACCGGATGATGATGATGACATAGAAGTAGATGTTGTGCTTTCAGTTGAACCCGATGATGATGATGGTGACAAAGAAGTTGGTGTTGTGCTTTCAGTTGAACCGGATGATGATGATGACATAGAAGTAGATGTTGTGCTTTCAGTTGAACCGGATGATGATGGTGACAAAGAAGAAGATGTTGTGCTTTCAGTTGAACCGGATGATGATGATGACATAGAAGAAGATGTTGTGCTTTCAGTTGAACCGGATGATGATGATGACATAGAAGTAGATGTTGTGCTTTCAGTTGAACCCGATGATGATGGTGACAAAAAAGTAGATATTGTGCTTTCAGTTGAACCCGATGATGATGATGGTGACAAAGAAGAAGATGTTGTGCTTTCAGTTGAACCGGATGATGATGATGACATAGAAGTAGATGTTGTGCTTTCAGTTGAACCGGATGATGATGATGACATAGAAGTAGATGTTGTGCTTTCAGTTGAACCGGATGATGATGATGACATAGAAGTAGATGTTGTGCTTTCAGTTGAACCGGATGATGATGATGACATAGAAGTAGATGTTGTGCTTTCAGTTGAACCGGATGATGATGATGACATAGAAGAAGATGTTGTGCTTTCAGTTGAACCCGATGATGATGATGGTGACAAAGAAGTTGATGTTGTGCTTTCAGTTGAACCGGATGATGATGATGACATAGAAGTAGATGTTGTGCTTTCAGTTGAACCGGATGATGATGGTGACAAAGAAGAAGATGTTGTGCTTTCAGTTGAACCCGATGATGATGATGGTGACATAGAAGTAGATGTTGTGCTTTCAGTAGAACCGGATGATGATGATGATATAGAAGAAGATGTTGTGCTTTCAGTTGGACCGGATGATGATGATGACATAGAAGTAGATGTTGTGCTTTCAGTTGAACCCGATGATGATGATGGTGACAAAGAAGTAGATATTGTGCTTTCAGTTGAACCCGATGATGATGGTGACATAGAAATAGATGTTGTGCTTTCAGTTGAACCCGATGATGATGGTGACAAAGAAGAAGATGTTGTGCTTTCAGTAGAACCGGATGATGATGATGATATAGAAGAAGATGTTGTGCTTTCAGTTGAACCGGATGATGATGATGACATAGAAGTAGATGTTGTGCTTTCAGTTGAACCGGATGATGATGGTGACAAAGAAGTAGATATTGTGCTTTCAGTTGAACCCGATGATGATGGTGACATAGAAGTAGATGTTGTGCTTTCAGTTGAACCGGATGATGATGATGACATAGAAGTAGATGTTGTGCTTTCAGTTGAACCCGATGATGATGATGGTGACAAAGAAGTTGGTGTTGTGCTTTCAGTTGAACCGGATGATGATGATGACATAGAAGTAGATGTTGTGCTTTCAGTTGAAGAACTTATCGAAATCAAGCATCCTAAAATAATTGTCAAACTAATTCTTTTCATTTTTTTTTTAAATTTTTTTATTTTTAAATATTCAAAATATTTCTTTTATACTTTAAAATCTTAATTTTCTCGATTTTATCGTATTCCATTTATTTTTTATTTAAAATTTTGTGATAGTTTTTATCTTATATTTGTTTTTTTAATTTTTTTTTTTTTTAAATATTTTTTTAAGAAAATAATTTTATTCAAGGATACTTTGATTAATTTCTTTTCTCTTTGTTAGTGTTAATAATGAAATGGATTAGTCATTTTTTTCCCTAATTTGAAATCATTTTTAAATATTTATTTTTTGATTTACGTCACACGATCTTTTTTCCATATTTACTTGGAAAAATTTTTTTTTTTCCAATTAATTTATATTAATATTTTATTCTTTGCTTGAATTTTTATGTTGTTACTTTTCTTTTTGACTCAGTAAATATTTTTTGGATTTACTTTACCATCAATTTAGTAATTATTGTGTTTTTTATTGAATTTCACATATGTTTAATTGATAAAGTTTTAGATTAAATTATTAAGCTTTTTTGTTTTTAATATATTTATTAGTTTGTTTAGTAAATAAATCTTAATTGGTTTTAACTTTATAATCCATTAATTTCAAACTATAATTTTAAAACTTTTTTTGTTTCACTGAATCTCCACATATTATTGATGACTAGATATATTGAAAAAAAATCCTTAAAAATTATTAAAATTTTAAGCGAACAGGCACAATTACTAAAATTGTTGAACACTTGATTCTTTGTCGCATTCGAAACGATAATCTTTTTTCTTTTTCACTTCTTTTGGAGCATAGGGTCATTACTTTCGACATCCACTCAAATCTTTCTTGCATCTTTGCCATTGCTTCTCCCCATGTCATTCCCATTTATATTATCTCTTTCGCGCTTGTTGATCTCCATGTTACTGTTTGACATTCTTTCTTGTTGGTGGGTTCTTTTTGGTATCCGTGTTCATTTTATATTAAGTACATTCTCACTGTCTTTTATTCTTAAAGCATTGGCTTAATGTCTCTGAATTTGTTTCTTTGTATAGGTCAACATCTGGCAATGAATGAACCAGGCTAGTGTAACCTGAAAATCCTCCTCCTTTAGGCTTCTAGTGTGGAATGTGTTCAAACTTTGCCTGTCAGATTCACAAACTCCCCAACATTCGCTTGCACACTCGATTTGGGTACCATCAATGGTGATCCGGGTATCTATTTTGGTGTTTAAGCACATAATTTTCGTTTTGGTCCCATTAATTTGCGGTATGGTTTAGCGATGTTCACCAAATCTTGCGTCTTCACATACAAAAGGGCTTCTGTATTAGATATTAGCACCAGATCAACCGCAAAGTCTAAGTCTTCAAGCTTTGCTGTTAATCCCCATCCTATAATCATTGCAATGACAGGAGTTTTTTTCATAACATAGTCTATCAGTATTAGGAATAGTATTGGAGAGAGAGCGCGCCCTTGTCTTACTCCTGTACAAACCTTGAAGCTCTCAGATTGCCCTTTTTCCAGAATTACGCTACACTCGAGTTTCTCAGAGTTCAGCGTAATTCTGTATAAGTTTAATCAAGTTGACTATCTTCTGTGGGAAGCCATAAGATCTAAATATGGCCTACATGGTTTCTTTGTTTTTGCTATCGAAAGTTTTCAATGAAGTTTTACTTGTCACCAAAAAAAAATAACGGGAATAACGGGACACATGGTGCTCGGCCACCATGTGTCCCGTTATTCAACCCTTTTATCAATTATTTTTAGTAAACTTTTGTTTATTTGCACTATTTTATGATTTAAAACTGTTTTTAATAATTTTGGTATTTTTCCGATTATATTTTTTCGACATAAATTTACGTAAAATTCAGCAAAAAAAAAGTAAAATTTTTTTGATTCAAAAAAATTAAATAGCGAATTTTTTTTCATTTTTATGCTTTCCCATTTGCTATGAACATTTAAATGGAAAATACCATTGATAAAAACTTAATCAATGAGCGCAATAAAATTTATCTAAAAATTTTATAAAGACCTTAATTTAACACACCCTGAAATTTGAAATTTTAAAGGTCAATTTTAGAAAACTAAGATAAAATTTCTGACATTTGATATTAAAAAAAATTTATTATAAAACCGTTGATAAGGTTAAAAACAATAAATATTTTCAACTAGCTTACCAAAATCTTTGACTAATATGAAAATATTTTCGGAAACTTTCTCTAATTCTAGACTAATTAAACTGGATTATTTTTTTTAATAGAAAGACCCATTTGAATTTTTCTTTGTTTTAAAAATCCAATTTTGAATCAACATGAATAACAATGAATACATTGAGCCAAATGAAGCAATCTATTCCGAAATACCTAAGCGACCTGCCATAAAAAACCATGTTGGAAAAAAAATTAAAGAAAACATTTTGTTAGTCTCAACCATTTTGTCTGTTATAATTGGTTCTGTTCTTGGATTTTATCTGCGTAAATATACAAAAATTGAGCCTAATAAAAAACAATATTTTGGTTTTTTGGGCGAAATTTTCCTAAGAATGTTGAAATTTTTCACTCTACCTTTAATATCGTCAAGCCTAATCTGCGGCATAGCTAGTTTAGGCATGACCAAACGAACAGTCAATGTTGCATTGAAATCTTTCGCTTATTATTTAACAACGACATTTTTGGCTGTTATTCTGGGACTAATTTTAGTGATAATTATTCATCCGGGTGCGGTAAATCGAACTAAAATTGACAACCACACCATAGGTATTTTAAATGGACAAAAAATTAGTCCTATAGACACTGCTTTAGATTTGATCAGGTAGCAAAAAAATAATTTTATTTAAGTCTTTAATTAAATTTTTTAAAATAAGAAACTTGTTTCCTGATAACATAATCCAAGTAGGATTTATCCAATTTGAGTCCAAAATAGTTCCAAAATATAAATCGAATGGAACAAACAATACAAATTACATTGAGTATTGGTATCCAGTTCCTGGAGAAAGACCAGCAATGAATGTGCTCGGCCTAGTCATGTTCTGTCTAGTATTTGGGTTTACAATATCCAGAATGGACAATCATGGAAAATTTTTGTACGATTTTTGCGAGGCTATTAATGAGGCATTAATACAAATTATCAGTTATGTAATGATGTTTTCACCAATTGGTATATGTTCCTTAATATGTGGATCAATAATTAGTATGGAAGATATTTCGGGAATTTTTGAAAAGATTTCAATGTATACTTTAACTGTTTTACTTGGTCTATTTATCCATGGTTTCATGGTTTTGCCGGCAATCTACTTGATTTTGACACGGCGAAACGTTTTCATTTATGCTAAAAATATGATCGAGGCTCTCCTCGTAGCTTTGGCAACTTCCTCAAGGTATTCTGTTTAAATTTTTCAATTTAGATTTTTAATTTTTAAAAACAGCAATGCAACATTACCAGTTACCTTCAAGTGTATTGAAGAAAAAAATAAAATCTCAAAATCAATTAGTCGATTCGTTTTACCGGTTGGTGCAACAATAAACATGGTAAGTGTTGAATTTCATTTGAGAAAGAAGTGCTCGTTAAACGGTATTCCTACAGTTTTTTATTTCGGTATTGGAAGACTTAGAGAACTTAAAGTTATCTAGTTCGAAAGACCCGAAGATTTTTTTTAATCATTTTTTAATTGTAATATACAGAAATATGGTTCGAAAAAGCAGATACATTTTTTTAATTGTTTTATGTTTAAACTTCAAATTAATGTAATGATGTTTCTTTACATTAACTCAAAAATACCCAAAGTTTTTTTATTTTAACTTTTTATTATGGCTTGCATATTTTAGATAAAATCGGAGCTGTACTAAATCAGTCATGGACATAATTCGATATTTACCAATTATTCGATTTTTCGATTATTCGATTATTCGATTATTCAACTATTAAATGATTGTTAAATTTTCAAATAATTTCCGGTAGAATTTTAGTTATTTTTGACTAAGCGAAAGGCGACGCTAGGCGTCTTGAGCTTAGTCAAACTATGGTCAAACTTGAATTTACATTTAATTTTGTTTAAACAAACTGGGGATTGAATTGGGTCTGGGGCGCAGCCCCGGTTTAGGGAATCCGGTTAATTAGACGCAAGAGAGATCTTAATAAATTTATTCTGAATTATTTCCTCGAAAAGCTGAATAATCGAATAATCGAATAACCGAATAGTCATACAGTTGAAAAATTAGTTGAAATTAATAATATTTGAATTGTTGAATAATTGTATTTAAAAAATTATTGTCCATACCTCTACTAAATTCATAAAGTCAAAAAAGTCTTTTAATTTTAAGTGACTTGGCTAGATTTTTTTGGATATTAAAGAGTTTTTAAAAAAAATGAAAAGTTTTAAATCATCAAAAATTAAAAATAAAACTAAAAAAAATTAAGACTATAGTTATTCTTAACCTCTTATTTTTTTATAGACTTTGCTGCTTTTTTTTTTAAATTAAATTCCAAATTTGAATTGAACTCATCTCGTAAGAATTATCAGTTTAATGTATTTATAATTATAATAATAAAAAAAGCTACGGCAAGCAAGCTTGTGGAGGCGGCCTACTAGGAGGTCGCCTATGGTAGCACATTGAGCTGAACAAGGCAAAAAAAATACAAAGATAGAAGAACGTATAAGCTTTTAGAGTCAATAGATATTATTGACATTATTTATTCATACGATTTATGTGATTTTTTAGTGCAAACAAGTTCAAACAAGTATTTTTTAAATTTTTTTGAAAATTTAAATTTTTACATTTAATTAAATTCAAATCAATTTTTACATTTCTTTTGAAGCATTGTTTAACATTCACTAATGATCAAACTAATTCTAATTAATAGCCTTGGCAAAATAATTTTAAAGTTTTTAAAAATAATGATTTCAGTTTAAAAAAGTTGTAAGTTGTTCTTGATTTTAAATTTTACTACAGAAGCATTTTTTCAAATTTTAAATTCAGTGTTAAACTGAATTTTTCTCATCTACAAATATGCACAATACTTGATTTTTTGTAAAATATTGATTGCTACACAACAAAAATTATCTGTGCATTTATTTTTTTTAAATATTTTTTTGGTTGAAAATTCTTAGAAAAACGATGTTTAAGACATTATCATTAACTTCGATTCTTGCTACGATGATCTTAAATTTACTCTTCTTAAAAATTATTTTAGACAGAATTTATCCTAAGCTTATAAATAATGCATTATAGAATTAAAATTTTGAAAGTAAATAAATATTGGATAAAAAAAGAAAGCAGACTGAAATGAGCGATAGCTTGGAAAAAGAACCAATTTAAGTCAAAATTATAAGCGAATTTATGAAAAATAAATGGTTTAATTTTATGATCAACAAAAAAATCCAAATCTTCTTAAAATTTTTTCATAAATTTTAATTGATTTTTTTCTTTATTTAATTCTGTGAACAATTGCTCATAAAATTTATTTATTTATTTTTTTGAATAAAAAGTATGACCAGCTGTTCACAAAGTTTATAATCCCCAAATATTCTTATCATTAAATGTTTTTATTAAATTTGTTAATTGACAGGACGGCACAGCATTGTACGAAGCAGTTGGTGCCATCTTTATTGCTCAAATGCACAACATTCAGCTATCTTTGGCTGATTACGTTGTGACAAGTTTTACTGCAACATTAGCTTCGATTGGTGCAGCCGGTATCCCATCAGCTGGACTTGTAACAATGGTCGTAGTATTGTCAGCTCTTAATCTTCCACAATCGCACATCTCACTCATTTATGCAGTAGATTGGTTTTTGTACTATTTTTGAATGGATTAAAAAACAAAAATGTATTAAAATTTTTTTTTTTGAAGAGACCGATTTAGAACAATGGTGAATGTGTGGGGTGATAGCGTTGGAACTGGGGTCGTAGCTCATCTTTGCGAAAAAGAACAAATTAATACAGAAAAATTCAAGTTCCAAGAATTCAATTCCGGTGTTGAGAGAACTTCTGTGAAGCCTGATTTTGCGTTGAACCAGGCTTTTGCAACAGACGATAACACTTATGAAACAGCTCTTTAAAATTTCCTTTAAACTTAAGATAATTTTTATCGCAAATAAACTCTAATTAAAAAACTACAGGTTGAATTGTTTCTTAAGACTCAAAGATCAGCGCTGTCATTTCATATAGAAATTTCTTGATTATTTCAAAGCTATTTGTAAGCATAGTAACAACAATTTTGAAAATAAATTTCAAATTTTTGAAAGCATTTTTTCCAACATTTTAACTAAATCTTTTAGATTATTTTATCAAAAATGGCTCAACAAGGCGCCGCTCTCCAAAACTACAATAATGAATTAGTAAAATGTAAATTTTTAGCAAAAATTTGGAAAAAAAAAAACTAAAAATTAATTCTAATCTTCAATTAATTAGGCATCGAGGATTTGTGTTCGAAAAGAGACGATTTACAGCGCCAAATCATGGTCGAAGAAGAAGAAAAGCACAAACTTCAGAACGACATTAGAGTGTTGAGTGAAAAATTGGCAAAAGTGAATGAAAATTTGGCAAAAAAAATCAGCGCTCGCAATGAATTCGACAAGACAATCGCAGAAACCGAGGCTGCTTACATGAAAATTTTGGAGAGCTCTCAAACTTTGTTGAATGTTTTGAAGCGTGAATCAACTACACTGAAAAAAAATGACACAGATGATTTAAGATACGAAAATTAGGCTTTTATGGGGATATTTTTTTATTTAATTTTTATAAAGTAATAATGTAAATTTGGAATAAATTTTAAAAATTTGACTGAGCATTCATTTTTAATCAACAGAGGGCCCCTCACCACCGGGAACGAGCATTGTTATGTTATTTCCGTTTAGTAGTATTTGGTCCAGTTTTGTTATTCTCCGGCCCTCGCTTGTATTCTCAAATTCGGTCACGTCTTCGAGTACCATGTTGACAAAATCGTCAAAACCAAGCAAAGTACCCACTATTTCTTTATCATTTCTCATTATAATATGAATCCGTGATCCGATACACTTGTCGACCAGTTCTAGTGGAAGTAGCTGAGACGGATTTACCAGAGTTGTATTTTGCATAGCTGTAGCCATCTTTAAATCAAAAATAACTAAAAAATAAAGCTGATTTCGGCGTCAAGAGACTGTCAAGCCTCTTGATAAATCAAGATTAAAATTAAAAAAAAAATTAGATTTTATTTCAAATTTCAAATTTGTTAATTTATTAGAAAAAATTATTTAGGCACCGCAGTTTGGATTCTAAGTCCATGCATATTTTCTTTAATTTCTTTTCTGAGACATTCGTTGACCATTTGGTGCTGTTTGACTGTTCTTAAATTTTTGAAATCTTCGCTTTCGACATAAATGGTGTACATTGCGCCACATCCACCCGAAATGTCCACAACCTCAATTGATTTAGCTGCCGGAAAACGCGATCGCAACAAGTCAATTAACTTCTGTTCGCCTTCTGTTGATTGATTCGAGTCGGAATTTTGAAAACTGCTGCTGGTAAAAAATCCTCTATTTGAAGTTTTAAGTGACAAACATGGTGTCATACGGATCAAATTTTTTGATTGATTAACAGACTTGAAAAGGTTGATATACCTAATTGTAGACATTTTAAGCAAAATTTCAAATATTTATTTTCCAAAAAAAATAAAATTATAAATTAAGTTAAGATTTATTTGCTGTGTTAAATAGCATTTTATAATTTTTTCTTTATAAATTGTTTCTTAACAAAAGAGGTTGTATTTTAATATTTTTTTTAGGAAAAATTAGTGCCGAAAATTATTTTCATCTATACATTTAAAGCTAATTTTGAAATTTTTTTAGACTAACTTGAATTTTTGTAAAACCCTTTTTGTAAAATTTTGTAAAT
Source organism: Brachionus manjavacas (assembly GCA_019054805.1). Taxonomy (NCBI): domain Eukaryota; kingdom Metazoa; phylum Rotifera; class Eurotatoria; order Ploima; family Brachionidae; genus Brachionus; species Brachionus manjavacas. Next base: position 4,135,416 of record JAHQIY010000003.1, on the reverse strand, counting down.
TTTATAAGCTATGGACCAGCTTCTTGGCTTCAATTCAAATACTAACTTATTCCATTTCTAGACAATGTAGTCCAACAAATTTGGTGCATGCATGAAGAACTACAATCTCGACTATGTTTAAACATTTTTGACTTTCAACCGATGCTCCAAAGATATGTTTTAATTATGAATATTTCTGCGGTGCCAAAATATTTATTTTTTAGTTTTTTTTAATTTGTCACTTACAAAATTTATGTTTCATAACCAAATAAATATTAAAATTAAAAAGGATTAATAATATTTAAAAGACTTAATTACAATTAAAACTAATAGCCTTCCTGAACTTAAAAAAACTTTTACGTTCAAAACCATCTTGATATAATTTTCCTGAAACACATTGGTTTATCCTGTTGTTGATAAATCAATCCAAAAAATTTTATTTATAAAAAATTGAAGAGATTCTTAATTGTTTGAACTTTTTTACACTAAAAAATCACATAAACCGTATAAATAAATAATGTCAATAATATCTATTGACTCTAAAAGCTTATACGTTCTTCTATCTTTGTATTTTTTTCCTAGTTCTGTAATTTCTTGCAAGTATCCAAAAATAAACATTGAATTAATGATTAAAAATATTTGTTAAATTAACTGTTGAGTTTAAAAAGTAAAATGAAATTGAAAAGGGCCATCAAACAATAGAAAAAAAACAATTCTTAAAAATAAAGCTGTTATTTTAAATCAATCCAGGTGCGGTTAAAATAAATGATTTAGATTTATGACCTCTCAATTAATAAATTAAGTTTTCATATCTGAAAAAAAAAATAAAATGAGCAATTAATGTTCACTTCGATTTAATAGGTTTTTTATTTAAAAATTAATTAAGTTTACTAAATATCTAAGACATATTATTTGAATTGATAGATTTTGGGGACAAATTAAACAATTTTAGTGATTAATAGTCTTGAAATTAAATATAAATTAACAATTATTTTTATTAGCTATTTTAAGATTTATCAGATTTAAATTTAAAAAAAAACATTTTTGTAAATTCGCGATTTCTTTTGATGAGATCCAGGATGAGACCCAAGATTATAACAAAAGTGATATAAATGAAAAGTCTATAAATTCAAAAAATGACTCGTTTAGACAAGATTTGGACGATTTTTTTGCTCATAACCCATATTGGAGAAGAAAAAAACATTATGCAAGAGAATCTATTAATATTAGAATCACCAACACTTGTACAATTGATTATTTTCTATTCGGAATTTGGTGTTCTTCAAAATTTTCAATAAATTATATATGCCCAAGCGAGTATAGAAACTAATCTAGTACTAAGATCCTGAGACTCATAGATTTAATCATTAGTAATCACTGTGATGTGGCTAAAACGGTGTGGATAAAGGAGTTAAATGATATTAAGGAAAACAAACATAGATGTATTACTTGTTGGAGTACAGAATACGACATGTCTGTTAGACACTAAACTAAGTTCCAAGTCCAAGATGTGTTTTTCGAATGCAAAATGTCAAATAAAGCAGATATATTTAATTTTTTTTTTGGCGTTATAAGCATAAATGTTTAGATTGTGGATGGTATAATGAGGTAGAAATTAATTTTGATGAGAAATCTCCTTGGCTGGTTTTTGAAAATAGCTTTTATTTGACAGTTTATAACGGTCAATTAGTATTAAACAAGATACTTACAAACTTTAGTTTTGTAAAATCACTTTAAAGCAGTATTTTCGATGAATGAAGAGAACTGAATGATTGACGTTTTGAAACCAAGAAATCGGGAAAAGGCTTAAAAAAATAAAAAATTATTTCCTGTTTTTATTATTTGTTTTAAAAAAAGTAGTTATATATTTTATATATCTAATTAATTTAGAAAAATTAAAAATAAAAGAATTTTCTAAATAAAAAACAATTTTTCTACATTTTTTTGACAAAAAATTTTTAAATTGGATAATAAATAATATTGTTTATGTTTATTTAATAATTATTTATTTTAAAATACTTTAAAAAATAATTTATTTTAAAAGTCTTTGAAACATGTAAAATAATTTGGAAATAATGTTGCTAAAACTGGGACAAAAATCGATTAGATGAGCGAAATTGTCCTTTCTTATCATTTTTTAATAAAAAGTGTCATTAAGTTAAATAAAGTGGATTTTTATTCAATTTAGTGTTAGTTAATTTTTTAATGTAGAAACTTAATATTTGGGGAATTTATTTAATATTTGAGGAAAAAATGAAAAATTTGGGGTACTCGAACTAAATCTCTTATTTCAAATGTTTGATAGTTTAAATAAAAATAAGAGAAATATTCCTAAATTATTTTGATAAGTGCATTTTGGACTTATGTAAATTAAGATCCCAAAAATTTTTCAAAAATTGGCCACATTTATCGCATTCCATAGGATTTGTATGCTTTCTTAAGGCTGTTTTCACCGCTTATTCTGTATAATTTGATGCTTTGATTTACAGTTAGGTGTTGTATATTCACCTATAATAATAATTAATAATAGGAAAAATATTAAATCGTCATATAAAAACAAAATTAATTGCCATTTAAAAATTAAACGAGGTCCGGAGCGGAGTCCTGGTTAAGGGATTCGAAAATGTTGTACATTAGAGAAATATTAATTAAAATTTAAATTTTTTTTTAAATTTTTGATTAATTTTTATTTTATTTATAAAAAATTACAGCAAGAAAAAAGTAACAGGGCCAAATAAATTAAAATTACTTTAAAGTTTAAAAAGAACAGAAAAAATTTTTGACTTTTTAAAATTTTCATTGTCTTTATTTCAGAAAAGGGAAAATTGTTATTCATTATTGAGTCCTTTAGCTTTATCAAAAAAATATATCATCAAGATTAGGAAATGAATAAAGAATATCCTGAATCAAAGTAAAAAGAATTTAATTTAAAATTTTTAAAAATCATTATTTATATTGTGCTCTTGGAACCATTTGATTTTGTTAATAAAAATTCAAAAACAATTTTTTTTAAAAAGGATATTTTTGATCAAAAATTTCGTTAAACTGGTAAAATTCAGAAGAAATTGAAGGCATGTTTTTACTCGACAAATTTTTTTCATATTGTTCTATCTCTTTTTTACTCAAATGAGCGACACACGCAGTCGCTACTGCATCACCCCAAACATTTATCATAGTACGAAAACGATCTCTTAAGAATAAAATTGAACAGTTTTAAAAATATTTTTTTTCAAATTTTACAAAATCCAGTCGACTGCAAAGATCAGAGTAATTTGTGAAGCTGGTATATTTAGAGCGGACAAAACAACTAGTAAGGTAACCAAACCTGCAGAAGGTATTCCGGCAGCGCCCATAGTGGCCACCGTAGCTGTCAAACTAGTCAGAATCAAATCCAATGGAGTTAAATCGATTTCACTTATTTGAGCAATAAAAATAGAGGCAACAGCCTCGTACAATGCTGTCCCGTCTAGGTTAACCGTAGCGCCAACCGGGAGCACAAATCTAGAAACTAATTTTGAAATTTTATTTCTTTCTTCTATACATTTAAAGGTGACTGGCAAGGTTGCCGCGCTGGAAGCTGAACCAAACGCACTAATCAGTGCTCGGTACATGTTTTTAGCAAACTGAAAAATGCTTTTCCCAGTAACAATTACATAAACAACTGGCAAAACGATTAATCCTTGTACAGCGAGGCCTAATAATACAGTTAACATGTAGAAAGACAAACCTCTAAAAACAACCTTTGGATCCTCCATTTCTAGAATGATCCGACATACTAACGAACATATTGCCAATGGTGAACATCTAGTTTATTTTTTTAATTAATTAAATCAACTTTTGTTTAATAAATAATTACGTCATAACCAATTGAGTTATTTTAGCAAATACAGCATTCAATCCTTCGAAAAATTCAAGGACTGTGTGGCCTTTGGGACCAACTTTTGCAAGCATTGCTCCAAAAGTAAGACTAAATAAAACTAGTCCCAAAACGTTAATTCCTCGTTTTCGGTCATCCACCGGCTCATAGTAATCTATCACTCGAATTGATTTGTTCTCATTAGTTATGTCTAGTTAAAAATGTCACTTTTTTTAATGAATATGTTTTTTTTTTAATTAATTTATTTTTATATTCAATTGAGCAAATTATTTATTAGATAAAAAGATAAAGAAGATAATGTTTTTATAGCTTTAAAAAATGCATTTATTATTTTCAGTAGCTATTTAAATTTTTTTTATTTGAAAAAAGGAATCTCTTTTTAAAAAAGGAAAATTTCTATTTTGATAATATTTACCGAAATAGAGACGTTCTCACAATTTTAATCATATTTTTTTTTTAAAATTTTACATTTAACACCTAAATTAAAAATAATTAGCTAATAAAAAGATCCAAAAATTCTAGATATTTTTATTAATTGAAAATATTATTAAACACGATATATAATTGATACGCTACTACTTTCACAATCGCAGACATAAGTATGAGAAAGACTGGATTCAAAATTTTGTAAAACCTTCTTATCTTAAATTAAAAAACTTGCTTGGAATAGTTTTGACTTATTTATTTTGTACAACTCGATTTAGTTTATTTGTTTTAATGAAGAAGATCGAAAGAAAAGTTACTGTAGTTACATGTAATGGCCGAAATATTTCATCTGCAATTCCCAGAAAATTTCAAATCTACATCAATTTATCAGAAAAAGGCGATGAAGTAGACCTAAAGATACAGCAAATTAGAAAAAGTCTTTTGCTCTTTTATTTCTTAATTTTATTTTATAAAGATTAATTTATTTATCTACAAAAAAATATTTTTAAATAGTGCTTGGTTTTTTATCTTTTGTTTAATAAAAATTTCTAGTTGATTTCATCTAACATATTTAATCCTATGCCAAAATAATCAAGCCTAAAAGTTGTAGATCATCAAAAATTGAGAGTTAAAAAGATCAAATTTACAGTTTAAAGGATTTTTATCCTAGAGTAAATCATTCCCAACTTCAAATATACAAATTCTTTTTTAAATATTTTTTCTCATTTTTAAATTTTTGTGTCATTATAAAAATAAATTAAAAAAATAACAATTTTTTATTTTATACTTGAATAATTGTAGACAGTTTTATATCTTGGCAAAATTTTAGTCTCTAGCACTTCAAATCCCATTTCGATCATATTCTCAGGTATTAGATTTCTTTAAAAAAATCTCAATTCTAAATTTAATCTATTTTTTTAAATTTTACTTTAGGATGTAAACAAAATTATCTACTATGGTGGCTCGTTTAAAAATAAATGGTTTTGGAGTATTAGTCTCAAAAGCGTTTTTTCCAAGTTCACCCGGTCGGATGGTTGTTACTAAAACAAGACCAACAATTACTGCAGAAAAAGTTGTAGTCAGGTAGAATAAGAATGTGCGAATTGCTATTTTGCCAGTTTTTTGGGCACTTAATCCACCTATTGCAGTTATTATATTTGTAGTAATCAGGGGGAGGATTAAGAATTTGAGGGCTCGTATAAACAGATACCCTGGTGTTCCGAAGTAATTCTTCACTGGAGGCTTGAAATCTGTGGTTGCCCTCAAAATAAAGCCGAATAAAACTCCAGCAAGTGCGCCGAGTGCAGTCAAGCATAATAAAATATTGCGCCTAGATTGTCTCCTAACAAAATTCGGCAAAATTTTGGAACCTATTTTGGGTCTAGTCATTCCTGATATTATTTTTGTGCCTTAGATCGGTATCTGCTAGACCTTTTTATAAGCTCAATGGTCCAAATTTTTTAATCTCTAAGTAAACACTCTTTATGTGTTTCCAAAAGTTCTTTAGCCCACTTAATTTATTAATTACAAGCTTTTAATGTGTGAATGCATTAAAATTTTTTTAAAAGGTAAACATTGTAACTCTTGTATTTAAATATCAATTTATTTTTTAAAGTCAAGCTAAAATATGTTTTTTACAGGTGTCTATACTAAAAACTGGTGCTATATTAAAGCACATAATCTTTAATTAAACAAGCACTAAAAAATACTTGGCACAGTCTGAAAAAAAAAATTATTTTAAAAATAGGTTTAGCATATGAAATTTAACATTCTTAAAATTTAAATTGAATTTTAAATTAATTTTTTGCAAATTTAAATGCTAAATTTTCCGTTATTTTTCAACTGAATTATTAAAACAAAATTTATTTTTTAAAATTAAATTTTAATTTAATAACCATTTTTTAAAATTTATTTTATTAAATTAAATTATTTTGTTAATGTATAATCGGTATAGGTTTTGTTTTTTTTTAATTTAAAGTTTCGCAATAAAATTAAAAGAAATGAAGATTTAAGAAATAGATTAAATTAAGAACAGATCAGTTCGACAAATTTCTTTCAAATTATAAATGTAAGAAAAAGCCATAAATCGTCCTAAATCAAGTGGAAAATGATGCGATCAAAAGTATCTACAATTTCTCCTCAAACAAAGTTTGGATAATTGAGTTTAATGCTTTTAACGTTGCCTAAATTTTCGATAGTGAAATCAATATAAATGGAACCATTTTCAGGTTTGAAGATGCAAATAAAGTCCCGGATCTCAGAAGGTATACTTTTCGTTTTCACTTCCTGCCCTCCGATTTCGAGAATCATAGACTTGAAACCTTTTTTAATTCTGTTCGAATTGATGGATTTAATATTGAACACATTACTGAAGTAAAATATAAAGATAGACCCGAGATGAAAAATGGTGTCTAAAAGTGAGAAAATCATTTCCAAAAGAAGTTGAGAGCATTATTGGATGCTTGTCAGGCCCCACAATAGTATGATTTAAAAAGTTTTGTATCAATTGTGATATCAGCCAACAAATTTCAATGATGTAATATCTCAAATAAGCCCACAAGGCCTTAAAACTCCAGTTTTAGAAGACGCTTTGGTAAATCCAATCAAGCAAATTAACCAGACTTCATACAGATCCCAATCAAGGTAACTCATATTTTTTTCTTTTTATTCGGATCTGGTGGTATGACCCTTTCCTTTTCTATTAGCTAAGCCTTCTCACTACTGTGTTCACTTCCAGCTCTGCCTTCATCACAACAGGAGTTTGTTCTTCGTTAGGTCACCATTCCCTCGTATCGATTCTACCGAGCCTCATGAATTCATCCATGGAAGGTTTCTCCTTGCGTCTGTACTTATCCAGTCTGTTCTTTAATTGGTTGACGGATATGGATTAAACTATCTCTTGGGGTAGGGCGCTCCATGGCATAGTCATCCTATAAGTAAAAAAGTGCTCTCTCAGTTGGCTGTTGGCTGGAAGTGGTCGGACAAAGCTGTGCTGGTAGGAGCTTCTTCTTGTTCTACCGTTGAATTTGACGGACAGGGCTATGTGGCAATTTACAATGTTGGTGCCTGTGTAACATTTATAGAATTGAATAAGATCACTTCTAGTCCTGCTGTACTTCAGGGAGGTTAGATTTAGTTTCACCGGTCTCTAAGTGTAGTCAAGGTTTTTAAACTGTTTGACCAATTTGGTAGCTCTCCTTTGGACATTCTCTATGGAGGTGATGTCTCTCCTTAGATGTGGTGAACAGGCCACAGCGGTGTTTTCTAGATGTGGGCGGACTTAGGTGGTGTAGAGGGCTCTGAAGATGGTCGGTGTCCAGCATTTGAATATCTTTCTAAGGATACTTAGTGCTCTTGTTGCTTTTGACACCGCATTCGATATCTGGTTCTCCGATTTCAAGTTGGAGGATAAAATAATGCCAAGGTCACGTTCCACTTCAGTATATTTTAAAACGTGTCTGTTTCAGGAATCTGTCTTTTCCATGGTGAGCTGTGCTCTAGTACAGCTTTTCTTACTTATTTCCATGACTTTGCATTTATCCGTGTGAAACAACATATGCCATTCCTTGGCCCAGTCGACAAGGGCGTCTAGATCTTTCTGGACAAGGTCAAGGTCAACGCTATTCTTTATCACTCCGATAAGTTTGCTGTCATCTGCAAAATGCTTGATAATGTGATTGACAACTGCCGGTATGTCATTTATGAAGATGACGAAGAGGATAGGTCCGAGGACGCTCCCCTGAGGTACTCCCCTTGTTACAGGTTTCCATTCCGAGTAACTGTCACCAATAATAACTCAATAATAACCTAAACCCTTTTATTATCATGTACAACATGTTGATTTCTTTTTAAGATATTTATTCTTCTTCTTCTTGAATCGCTAGTCCGCTATAGTCGATTTTTAGTTGATGAAAACAACACCGATTTTATACAAAAACAGTTTAACTCAAACAAACAGTGAAGAAAAATCTATCAAGTCAACTTTCCTCTAAAAACGAAAGTAATTACACACTGGAATTGTCTTCACTTACCTAGTATGGTTCATCTCACGAAATTTTTTAGCTAAAAAAGGTTCCGACATTGTTTTGCTAAATGAATTGAAGATAGATTTGAGTGAGGCAAATTTTAACTTGATTTTCACAATTATCAGTTCATAAAAAAAACTACGCAACAAGTATGGAGGAGGAGAAGCTATTTTAATTAAAGAAGGAATTGAATTTAAACAAGATTTTTCTTATGAGGAATTCAATTCCGAACTACTTTGTAAAAAACTAAATTTTGGAAAGAAAAATGAATTAGTTGTATTTAGTCTTTATAATCCACCCAATGTACTTCTGAACTTTGAGCTTTTTAGAACAGTAAATAAAAATGTAGGAACTTCATCTTAGGTGGCTATCTAAACGCTAGAACAAAGCAAATAGGCTGCGTAGGGGAAAATGAAAACGGTATAATGTTGGAAAGAATAATCAATGAGTTAGACTTTTCAGTAATCAATGATAAGTGCCCTACTTTCAATATTTTTAATAAGAATTACTTTGAAATTCTTGATCTTTTTTTTTTAGTTTCAACTTCATTAATTGACAAAATTACCGAGTTCAATGTCTTAAATAGTCAAGACATGACTAGTGACCATTTCCCAATCGAAGCATCAATTTCAATTTCTTAAAAAAATATTTGAAACATCGCACTCTTTCAATGTTTTTTCAACATTGGATACATTTTGTAATTCAAACTCAAAAAATTAAACCAGTTATAAATGAAATTACTTTATTTAGAAAAAAAAAATTAAGCATGATCTATAAGTAAATTCAATATATCATGTATTTTAAAATTGATATTTATAATGTATTTAATCAACAATTAAAACTCTTAAGAACTATAAACATTCTCTCAAAATAAAATATACATCAAATTCAAGTAGAATAATTAATATTGATTATGCTCTACCGATCAAATTATTGCATTTATTTGGTTCTTTAATTTGGCTAAGTTTAATTTTTTCATTTAGTAGAGACCAGTTAAGTCGATTTTCTTTCAATCTTTCCAAATGACCATCAAACGAATTACACAGTAGAGCTAAATTTTGATAAAGAGGGTAACAAACAGCGTTTATCCATCCCATTTGTAAACGTGGCAGCTGATCCGATCGTCTTTCGTCCATTATCTCAGTTGGCTCAATATTCAATTCTGTACGCTCTCGGACTCCTTGAGCAAAAAATTCCTTAATTACTTTATTTACCACGCTTTTGTGAGTTTTCCATGGTTTTGCTGCTGATGCCAAGTCGCAAGCTAAAAAAAAAAATTAAAAAAAAAAAATTATCTTTTTAAAATCATTACCTGTCATTAAATTTTTTCTTAATAATATTTTATTTGATTCTTCACTCCAGTCCACACTTTCGTTTCGAACCAAATTACTAAACTCTTTTCGGGACCTTTAAAAAAATCCAAGATAATTATCCTTTAAATTAATTAAATTGAAATATATTGTAAAGAGCTTACTCCATGTGATCAGCTAAATCTGTTGCCAAAATAGCCTCTTTGATTAAACTTATTAATAATTGATAAATTTTTGGTTTGACATTGGAAAATATGTTGTGACCAGGCGAGTTTAAAATCATAATACAATGATTGAAGTGATGTTTTTCCATCGTAGCTTTATTGCCGTATAATTGAGACACTGGCGATTGACTTCTACACAAAAAAATACAATAAAATTCTTAAAATTTTCAATATTATAATTAAGATTTTATTTTTGAAAAATTCTTGAGATAAATAATGTTCTAACAAAATGAAGTCATCATTTTTAGTGTAATATGTTTTTATTTAATTAAAACAGTTTTAAACCCTTTATGTAATTTCGATTTTAGATAAGAATATAAAGAAAATTAAAATTAAGAATAGATAATCTTGTATGAGTTTTTCCGATTTTATGGTAGTGTTCAATCAACTAGTTTACCATCAGGAAGACTTTTTTCATCAACAGGTTATTAACTTTAGGATAGGAGAAATAAAATTTCACCAGAAAAAGTAGAAAAAATAATGGTTTTCAGAGAAAAAAATATATAACTAAATGAAAAAATTTCAAAAATTCCAAAATTGGTTTTGGTAAATTTTCTTAGCAGACACATTCACTTTATCACCTAATTCGAGTTTTTAAAAAAGTGATACTTTCTATTCTAAATTTTTTAGTATTTGATTTTATTTATAAGTTGAGAATTTTTGATTTTTTTGTTGTGTCATAATTAATCTAATTAAAAAAATTCTTTAGGCAAGTTTGAGACTGAATTTTTCTATGATTTGTTGTAATTAAGAAAATTAGACTCTGAATTTTTGACCAAAAGTATACCTATGAAAAAAAAGCTTACTCAATTTGAAATAGATTATTTGTTCCTCGGTGATCTAGATCGTGACACAAGCAGCCGACCATTAAGGCTATTTTTTCGGTATCCTGTAAATATTTCGAAACTGTCGAGTTCTTGGATTGAATATTGAATCTTTTTAAATTTAGTTTTGTAAATTTTTCTTACCATGAAAATGGCGAACATGTTTTGACAAACATTAAAAGCATGGGACCAATTGTGAAACTCAACATCTCGGTAATTTTTTCTTACAGTCAATAAAAACTGAAACAAAGTCTTTTTGTCTATTTTAAATGATTTAATTAGACCAAGTCTTTTGAACATTTCATAACTGGCAACGACCATTTCGTCGTGGTTTAGAGAGAAATCGTCAAACCTGTACGAACATAAATAGTCTACATGGATCATAGGATTAATTGTGAAAAATCGTTCATTAGGAGGCAATTTTTCCAAAAAAGCTTCCATTTCAATCTTTGAATAGTTGGCATGGTAGGACAGAACATCGAATGCAACTGATTTTTCAGCGACACTTTTTTCCAATTTTCGGAACATAAAAGTATTGGTGATGCCTAGACCACAGAATATGCAAAAAGCTTCGAGCAATTGCTCATCATTTTCATCAAAAGGCTGATTATCGATTCGGTTCAGAGCCCGAATACATCCTATTGGCTCACCGTCCAAATTTTTGATGGGCATCAAAAGTTTAGTGTTTGTCATAGAATCGAAGCCTAAGTCAATGTTTGGATCAAATCTTGGATCCGAGTAAGGGCTTTTTAAGTTTATCGACTGTCCTGTAGTTAGGACATAATTTACTAAATCATGTGATATGACCACTTGATTCGCTAAAACACTGTGTTTCCTAATTTCTGGCTTGGCGTCAATTTGGTAAATGTCATAGGATTTTTTTTCTTTTTCGCTTTCGTCCAAATCTGTTTGAATAAGTATGAGACAATTCTCGCATTTGAGCAAAATCTGAGCTTTTTCGATTATTGTGTAAAAAATTTTTTCCAAATCGGTCTGCTCCTTGAACAAACCGTGCAGAACTTCGAGCAAACATTGGCATCGTTCATATTCATAGGCGCACAAGTAATACATTTGAGATTTTACCAAAATTGTTCCACAATACTCGATGTAATGCTTCAAAATTTGAAGATCACTGCTGCAAAATCTGCCATTATTATCAATCTTATTTGCCAATTGAACGATCCCTATAACTTCTTGATCAACGTTTTTGATCGGAATACAAAGAATAGAATTTATTTTTATGTCTGTTCGCTTTTCAAATACTGAGTCATAGCGCATTGATTTAATCTTTATTTAAAAATTGTTTTAACAAAATTAAAACTAACATTAAGCAATTTATTAATCTAAATATAGTCAAGTAAAAATATTCTAATTTTTTAGGTAAAATTATAAATTTTTCTCAAACAAATATTGTTAAACTAAAATCACTTAAGCAATTTAAATTTTGATTAAGTTTTATATTTACTTTTTTTTGCCAATTTAGAATTCCAAATATTGATATTTATTTTTTGAATTACTAAATTCAAATTAAGTAAAACTCGGATTTTTCAGGTACCTTGAATTTTATGATCAATTTATTTAGCTCAAAAAGATCAAATCAAGTTTTAATTATGAAATAAACAAAAATTTCTTAATGCAGAGATACATTTTTGTATTAAACATACTTTTTTGATTTAAAAGTAAAATCTGAAAAAGTCTGCAAAAAATTTCTCACTCTAAATAGCATTTTTTAGATGGTGTAAACTTTGCCATATGCATTTTGATAATTCAGGCTTTACTTGTTTATTTAGCATTGATAATTTTGAGCATCAAAAGTTGATCATAAAATTCAAAATACCATTTTTCAAGTATTTAATAAATTTAATTTTTTAAGAACATCTGAAGCTATTTTCTTTTTATTTTACAATCTTACCAAAATTTCACTCAAAGTTACAATTAGATCTAAAATTAACTTTTTATTTAAATCATGAATGAAAACTACCAATTTTTAAAATTTTTGGCTTAATATTTTTTAAATTAAGATTTTTAAATAAAGTGTCAAATCGATTAATTGAATTTCTCCTAGTAAGATTATAATTTTTTTAAGAACATGGTAAATTTAATATTTAATTTTTGAAATGATTTTACTTGGATCTAATTTTCTAGTTTAAATTCGAATCAAAACACCAAAAAAATATTTTTAATCACAGTTGAAATTAAAATGAAAATGGATCATTAAAAACATCACAATTTTTTCAAGCGTGTTTCCCAAAAAAATTTTCAGCCATGATTTTGCTCAAAATCGCTTGTATAAGAAAAATTTAATATTTAACTGTTTAAATTTAATAAAGATTTTAGAAGAAAATTAGAAAAGATTAATTGAAATCAAATAATGGCTAGAGATGATGGTTCTAATCGTCAGATCGATTGTCAGCATTCTAGGGGGTTGTGAAGTTCATTTCAATTCGATCGTTTCAATTCAGAAAAACTTGAATAACTTTTTTACTAAAAAAGATAATTTAGTTCTGTAAAATGCTCAATGGTTAAGCAACTTTGCTTAATCCAAAAATATATGTCTGCAAAAACTCTGCAATGTAATTGCACACTTGGTTGGAATACTTTTTAATGGGGTGCAAAATGCAGAAAATTGCAGAGTATTTTGTAGACTTATTTTACTGCATTAAGCAAATTTGCTTATAATTAAGCATTTTACAGAACTGAATTATCTCTTTTAGTAAAAAAGTTATTCAAGTTTTTCTGAATTGAAATGATCGAATTGAAACGAACTTCACAACCCCGCATTCTAGTCTGCTTTATTCAGTATTTTAAATAATCTAATAAAGATAATAAATTTAAGAAAGTTTAGTTAATAAGTAATAGATACTCGGTTTTAAATCAAAAAAGAGAAGAGAAAATAATCGTTAACTGTTCTAGATGAAAATATCCTGTCATCAACAATAGAGGGTTAAATAAATAAGCGATTCCTTTTCATATGTATTGATAGACAAAACAATGGAATTTTACTGACAGAACTTTAATTAGTATTTGAAATCGATTATTAATAAAGTCAAATAATTTTTTATCAATTTCAAAACCTTTCAAAATTTTTTTTAATTTTTATATTTACTAGAATTGTTGACTTCCATCAATATTTCTAGTAAATATATAATATCATATATCAAATAACATGAAAAAGTGAGTAATACAAAAAAATTAAGCGAGTCTATCAAATAAGATAATTTTGACAAAAATTCTTTAAATTAAAATTTTGATTCAACATTTGTTTTTAATTAAGTATGTGAAAAAATTTAATATTGGTTTATGTTTTAATTTTTTTTTAATATAATAATTCAAAAATTTACCTGATCTAGGTTTAGCATTATTGTTTTTCCTTTACGGACAACATTTCCCAGCAATGCACAATTAGCATCAATTTGTGTACCGAAATCATGGAAAAGAAAATCTTCAGATTCATTGCATTTGGAAAAAAGTTTATCATAAGAGTATGAATAAAGCTTATTGTGAATTTTATCAAACAAAAGAACTGAAGAATATTCACAATTTACTAAGACCTTGAGATTAGTCTTGATCGTTTCGGATGCTTCTTTGGGCAAAACCTCTCTCGCTGTATCTTGAATGACCATGACCAACAGCTCGAACATATTTCCGCAAATTTTTTTCTTCTGATCAATTTTTTCCAAAAAACTCAATTTTTTGCCAATATTCGGCAGCTTAATTTTGGACTTGAGCAACTTCAACAGTTGAGAATTTGAGGCCGAATCTGATTTCGAAAAAACCGATCTTTCTAAAATGTTCATGTTCATCATATATTCATCTTGATCAATGGCATCTTCCTCAAGGTTAAATATAACACTAGGTTTTTCTTCATTGCCAATTTTTTTGTTCACTCTTTCAAAGAATAGCGAGTCAAAGGACGAAGATCGTACCAAGTTATTGATATACTTGTTCCCTTCGCTTCTAATGGGCTTATACATATTATTTTCTATTTTAAAGCAATGTAAAGTTTCATTTTCATTTTGACTAATTGCAGCGGGAATACAAGATTTACGCCTTTGAAATGTATTTATACTTTTTGACTCATTAAGAGGATTACATTTGCATATTTTTTTGTCATTAATCCGTAGCCATTTTTCGACAGTATTCAAATCCATATTTTCGAGTACGTACATTTCGAACCAACTTGGATGCTCATTCAACCATGACTCCACAAACTTCTCGTTTTCTGAATCGTCCAAATCCGTGCCAGATGTTTTTTTAGACTCCATTTTTTAAAACTTTTTATAAGAATAAAACTCAATGAAAAAAATTTTTTTTTAAATAACTAATTTTAAAATGTTCTCTACAAGACAGTCCTTTTAATAGCTAAATTTGAAGCTAACCTTTTTATACATGTGCTGAAAAAGAATTTGAAATATTTCAATTTTTTTAAAGAAATTTAAGGCTGCATGCAATGAAAACTAGAATAAATGAAATTAAGAGTCCAAAGTTAAAGCATGGTTTGAATGTATTTATTAATTAAATGAGCAAAGATTTTAGGAAAAAAATTCACTAAAGGTATTAAATTTGATAACAATTAATTATCCTTTATTTTAATCTGGTTTTTCCAGATTTTTTCTAGAATAAGATTAACAAGGATTGTCTAGCTTTCTTTTATACCAAGCAATATTTTTTTTATAGGTTCACACATTACAAAATAAAAATTTAGAATGAATAATTATTTTGAAATTTTTTTTAAAATAAAATTAAAAATTTACCTTGAATGTCCATAGAATTAGTTTTTTTTTTAATGATTTTAATTTTCTCATATATTCCTTTATTTTTTAATTTTTTTAATATTTTCCTTCACATTTAACTTTATTTTTTTACCAATTTTTAATCTGAAAACATAGATAAACAAATAAATAAAATTATGAATAGTGTATGTCTGCTTTTTTTAGGGCCATTATCCTTATGTTTTTTTATTAAATTCCAGTCTTAGAAAAGTAAAAACTCATCTCTAAAAAATTCCTTAATTTGAAATTTTTTCAAAATAAATTGTCATTTAATTTAACAAAATTTTTAATTTTTTTTGCTCAGCGTTTTTTCAAATATTAAAGATTAACTAGATAGTAAGATTTTTTCGAATTCAAAATTTTTACTAAGTCGTAGTATTAATAATGATATTAGAATAAAAAAATGCAAAATCAAATGAAAATAAAATTCATGTTCTAATTTTATTTTAATTTTTCCTAAAAATATTTAGCATTCTACAGATTTAATTTATAATTTAATAATAAAAAGATATACATTGGCTTTATCGGATTTAATTGAGTTAAATAAATAAATAAACTTCTCAGCCTTAATTAAGTCAGTAATAATAATAGCAATTAAGTAAAAATAAGATATGATGTATCTTGATTCAAAAAACAGCATTCAAAACATCCACCTATCTGGCAAACAATGGAACACAAGACTCAGTCCTACCGCTTCACATATTTCGCTCTATTCAAAAAGTCGATTCAAGATAGTTAAGATTTTAGGTTTAAAGCCTTGTAATGTATAATGTTGAAAGCATTATGATATTTTGGTTTAAGTGTGAAACCTATCGGGAATTTTTGTAAGATTTGTATATTTTTAAAGTTTTAACTTGGTTTCTTTTTCTTTTTGGTTCTGAAATTTATTTTTATATATTTTCCAATTCAACTCTATATTTTCTTTATTATTTTTAAAGAAAATTATGACTTTTCGAAATATATTTTATTTAATTATTCTAAGTTTTTATTTTTTCTTACTCTCGAGTATTTTCTTTCTTCTTAAAAAGGTGGTTTTTAAATTTAAATACTTAAAGATGGCCTGAGCTGATATTTTCATCATCTTCAAAAAGTTCACCAAATAGAGAGATTTTGCTCAAAATTGCATTTTGGCTACCCGAAATTTTGAACTGTCTTATTCTTTCTTTTAAGATTGGAAGTTTAATTTTATAAATGAAGACATTTAGTTGATAAACGGGTTTACTACAAGGAATTATAAATGGTGACTAATATAAATAATAAAAATCTACATAATGTAGACTTGAGAAGAAATTTGACTAGAAAGACATCTATAGGAGCTAGATTCAAAGAAAATCTAGCTTCATATACCAAGACACCTAAAGTCAAAATGAGGACAAATAATTAAATTGTAATAAATTAATGAAATACAAAGTAAAATTAGGAAATATTTTTATTTTTAAAATAGAGCTTAAAAAAAGAAATAAATGTGGCTAATATTTTTTGGTGGCTATGTAAACCGTAAGATTTTTTTGAAAAAAAACTTTATTTTGCAAAAAGTTCACTTGTTATACGATCTTAAAAAATTTGTGATTTCAAATTAATTAATTAAATAGTCTCTTATTTAATTCTATTTAGCTTTTTTTATTTGATAATGGATAATTTAGAAAAAATTCTTTAATTATCATAGGTAAATTACAAGATAAAGGGATTTTAGCTAAAAATAATTGTATTTCTTGTTATTCTATCTTAAAAATAGTTACTCGGAAACCAAACAAAGACGGTAACTCAGTAGTATCTTGGCGTTGTACAAATGGAAAATGTCAAAAGTTTCAGTCCATAAAGCAAAATTCATTTTTTAGTCTATTTCAAACTCCCTTGGAAATAATTTTAGAAGTTATTAAATGTTGGTCTTGTCAAATACCAGTAAATAAAACACTTGAACTATTTAGAATTGAAAATAATAAAAATAATTTTTGGAGCGTAATTTGTAATGTTTATAAGCACCTTAGAAATCTATGCAGTGTAAGTGTTAATGAATGGGCTTTGAATGTTAAGCTTGGTGGTCAAAACAAGGTTGTGGAAATAGACGAATCTTTGATTTCTAAAGTTAAATACAACAAAGGAAGTCGTTTAAAAAAAAACAAATTTGGATATTTGGTTTAGTCGAACGTGAGTTAAATGGACGATGCTACATTCAGATTGTGCCTGACCGTAAAGCAGAGACTCTTTTAAAGATCATTTGTGATTATGTTCAAGATGGTACGATTATTATATCTGACAGCTGGTCCTCTTTTGAAAAAATAACTCAATTAAAAAATTATGTGCATTTAAAAGTAAATCACAAGTATAATTCTCTCGATCCAATAACAGGCGCTCACACAAACAGGATCGAGGGTTTGTGGAAGCACGCTAAAGATACTTTCAAAATGATAAACGGATGCCAAAGAGTTTATTTGAAATCGTATCTAGATGAGTTTATGTGGAGGCGAATGGTGACTTCTTCAAGATCTGATGCATATGAAAAAATTCTTGATGAAATCTTTAAGTATTATCCGGCTAATGGTGAATTAAGTTTTAAATATGATTATGAAGAAGAATTAATAGTCGATTTTTAAGACGATGAAAAAGATGGTACATGGACAGAGGATACTGAGAATGTTAAAGACGTAGATGATGTTGTTGGTGAAGTTGACGGTGAAGTAGTACAAGACGTAGATGATGTTATTAGAGTAGTTGATAGTCTTGAAAATGTGGGAAAAAAAATAGATTATTTTTTGAAAATTAATTAAAAACAAAAAGCGTTTTGAATTTAAAAATTTGTCTAAAGAACAGCGCAAAATAATTCATGTTAAATCTGAAGAACGAAATATTTTTCATTGGAAAGATAAATTTGATACTATTTTTATCTCTAGTTTGGAAGATAATAGATGCTTTTGGAAGGTGTATTGTAAAAAAAGATCATTACAAGCTGAGTTCCAAGATAGATTAGGTGAAATAAATAAATGTTTAGAGAATATGAATTTGAAAAATGTTAGAAAGACATCATTGAAAATAGAAAAAGCATCCTATGATCTCCCAAAATGTAGCTCTGATTCGGAAAAGATTGTTGATCAGATTTTGAGCAAAAAGACCGACAATGATGACCTGACAATTAAATGTGAGTTATGCGAGAAAAATGGAGTAATCAAATATCTGAAAAATGATTGGGGCATGAAATTTCATTTAAGCAGGGTCCACAAGAAAAAATGAAAAATTAATTAATTGAGTATTAGAATAGATTATTTCCTTAAATTTTTTTTTTATTAAAATATTTTTTTTTCAATTGATTGACTAATTAATAAAAATTCGTTCAGATAATACATTTTTTTTCTAGTTCACCTATTTTTTTACAGGTAAAAACGTGTGATCTGGAGATCACTAAATGAAAGTTCACGAGTTCAAATAAATTATCAGATCACATACTGGACTTATGCCAGCAAAACTATCTGAAGCTTTTCGTGAACTTCCGCAAAAAAATTGTCCACTTGTGCAGATTCCAATACTAATTTTAGTGGGTTGAAGCTTGGCTAGAGATTTTTCATGTTCCCTGTTATTCAGGTTCGGTTTGGAAAAATTAGTTACATGGCGCAAGAAGTATCATCCTACTTACTTGATATATTCCTTTGTTGAGTTTTGAAAAATTGAACAATGCCTCCACTTATTCTATGATCCTGGACCATTTGTAGACGCGGTACTGCAAGTCAATCTTTGAAGCTCCAATTTCTGATTCTAAGGAACATTTTGATGACTTTTCTCTTTACTTTCTCGAGAGCATTAATATCCTTTTTGCTCAAGATTGACCAGATAGCTGATGCATAGTCAAGATGTGGCCTCACATATATGCAATATAGTGAATTGAAAGTCTCGATGGTCGAGTACCTGAATGTTCATCTCAATTGGCCAAGTGCTGTGATCACTTTGTTTGCCTGGATTTTTATATGGTTCGAGAACTTCATATTACGAGAAAGAGTAACTCCCGTATCATTCTCTTCCTCTATGAAGCTCAGGCAGCTTCTGTGGTTGGATCCCCCAATTAACAAAATTTCTAGCATTAAAAAATCAAGCAAACTTAATTGATATAAAATGCATGATAAATATGGACGAACAATTTGTAGGAGTTGCATAAGAAAAAAAAGATTTGAATTAGGAATTTAAAAAAAAAACAAACTGCATTTATTTTAGGATTAAGATTTTTATAATTGATTAATTTAAAAAAGGTACTTTTTATTTTACAATTAGACCTGTAAGCTTCAATATTTTAGATTTGTGATTTAATAAAGAATTTCGTATGCAATTTGATGACACTGTTTTTTGAGGAATATGTTTTTTCTGACGAAATAACACTGACTGTCTTTAATAAAGCAAAATATTCCATCAGAGGCTTCGATTGTCTCAACCCAAGACTATGCTCCGTTCATCAAAATTAAAAAAAGAATACCTATAACAAATTTTACGTAAAAAATAACATAATTTTTCATTTTTGGAAAAATTTATCAAAAAATTGGAAATTCAAATTTTCAATCGTATAAATCAACGAGCCAAAATCTAGCCTTTTTTATGTCTTTTTTGAAAATCTGTAATTTTGCGTAAATTAACGTTATTTGTCGATAGTTTAAGAAATTTTGCAAAAATCATTTTACGTATTTTCACTTTTTAAGGTTATTTTTTTGAAGAATGCTTGCAGAAATCTTTTTAATAATTGATTTTAATAATTTATAATCATTGAAAAGACTCTTTTCAACTTGGTAATGCGATTTTCAGTTCGATTTAAAGTCAAAAAAGATATAAAAATTTTACAATCAATTTTAGAAAACTTGAAAATTTCCAAAAATTAGCTCTTGTGAATATGACTCAACAATTTTTTTTAATTTAAATATTCATTAAATAAGTAAACTTTTTGGTCAAAATTTTTTTTTCTATTTAATTGATTGAAATGAATATTTGTATTAGTCATTCTTTTTAACGATTAATCTTTAACATTTTATAAAGAAATATTACCATATGGTACCAAATATTCTAGTGCTACGCTTCTTTTTATTGTTCAAGTTCATAGATGATGAAATAGAATTTTATTTTCTGAATGTTTCTTATTATTTTCAAACAAAATGCAAATATTGGCAATCACAAGGCATTTGATCTAAACACTAATTTTCATCCAATTTTTTTATTAAGTTATTTAGAGAAAAATTTACATTTATGGTAGATAACCTTTTATTTTTTATTTTGAATAGCTAGATAGATTAAATTTTTGATTAAATTTCAATCCGGTTTTATAAGATATACGTTTAACTGAGACCTTTTTGTACTATATCTATTTAATACCTAATAAAAATGACATTTAGCTACTCAAATAACGAAGGTGCTGTTTAAAATAATTTCAAATTTTGTGTCTCATTTGAAAAGAAAATTTTTCTTATGGTTAATATCAGTTATCAGCTACAGACAACAAAATAAGTTAATATAATTACTAAGTTAATTCTAAATTTTTGCAAATTTATATAATTCACAAAATATTAAATTGAATAATTAAAGACAGGATTTTAATAATACAGTTTAAAAATGTCCGGAGAAGAAATACATGCCTCTGATGTAATGGAGGAAATAATTGAAATCAATAAGCGAGAAACGCTTAAGAACCCTAAAAAACGTCCTTCTGAGCCAAAATCAATAATAGGCACAATCAAAAGACATTTCAAAGAAAACATACTTTTGGTAATGACTGTAATTGCTGTTTGTATTGGGGTTGGTCTAGGTCTTTACTTAAGAGCGAATACCAATTTTACCCCTCCGACTAAAAAATATTTCGGTGTGCCCGGTGAACTGTTTTTAAGAGCTTTAAAATTTTTGATTCTACCTTTGGTCAGTACAAGCTTGATTACTGGTATTGCTGGTTTGGGACTTCAAAAAACTGGAAAAGTCGCTGCTAGAGCCTTTATTTTCTACTTTAGTTCAACTTTCATGGCTGTAGTAATCGGCTTGATTCTGGTTACCACAATACGTCCTGGATATTTGAGCAAAGGAGTGGTTACTATCAACAAAGAATCGTTTTCAAAGCAAAAAGTGAACACAGCGGATACTTTTATTGATCTTTTAAGGTAATTTTTTTATTTCTTACATTAGATACTTATTTTAAACAATAAAAATAATTTTATTAGAAATTTAATTCCAGAAAATATGATTCAGATGACTTTTCAGTTGTATCAAACTCGCCTTGAGCCTCACTACAAAAATATAACTGTGAGAGAAAATTTGAATAGTAGCTATTTAAATAATACTTCATTGAACTTTTCAAGTAATTAAAAATTTGATTTAAAAAACAGAATCAAAAATAAAAATTAAAAGGTGAAAACAATGGAAACAAAACTGTACAAATAATTGATTATTATGATCAAATAGCAGATTCAAGAGATGGTCTGGATGTTTTAGGCTTAGTGCTTTTTTGTATAACATTTGGTGCTATGTTAGCTCAGATAGGCGAGAGAGGTATGGTCATGGTGCATTTCTTGGAAATATTAAATGAAGTTTCGATCAAAATAATAAGAATAGTTATGTGGTAAATGAGCATTTGTAACCTTAAAAAAATTTTATTAAAAAATTATAAGGATTTCTCCTTTGGGTATAATGTCTCTGGTTTGTGTGGCCGTTCTGGAAATGGAGGATCCAGTCGCTGTTTTCAAAAGTATATCTTATTATATGATGACTGTGTTTATTGGTCTGGGTATTCAGGGTAAAATTAATTTTAAATTTTAAACGCAAAATTAAAAAAAAAATTAAAGGATTAATATTTTTACCTTCAGTTTACATAATTTTAACGAGAAAAAATGTTTTAAAATTTGGTAAAAATATGAGTGAAGCTCTTTTGGTGGCTTTGGCGACTGCATCAAGTGCTGCAACCTTGCCTATTACATTTAAGTGTATAGAAGAAAAGAATAAGGTATCAAAAATGATTTCACGTTTTGTTCTTCCAGTCGGTGCTACAATTAATTTAGACGGTACGGCCTTATACGAGGCGGTAGCTTCTATTTTCATAGCTCAATTGAATGGTATAAATTTATCATTTGTTGATCTTGTGGTAACCAGCATTACTGCAACTTTGGCGTCTATTGGTGCAGCAGGGATACCCTCGGCAGGTTTAGTAACTATGATCATAGTATTATCTGCTTTGAATATACCTGCGGATCAGATTTCTCTCATTTATGCAGTTGACTGGTTTCTGTAAATAAAACAAAAATTTAATTATCGAAAAATAATTAAAATTTTTTTAGTGACAGATTTAGAACAATGATTAATGTTTGGGGAGATTCAATTGCTACTGGAGTAGTAGCGCATTTAAGCGCTAAAGAAGTCGCTCAGTATGAAGAAGAACAAAGATTAAAACGATTGAATGCTACGAACGGTACCAACAGAGAATCAAAGGAATATTTACGAAATGAAAACGAGACCTTAAATATTTAGATAAATTAATAAATAAAAGTGTGTAAAAGGAATAAAATAAAATCAGTAAAAATGTAATCTTGAAAATATGATTGATAAATACCTCAAAAAATTTGAACAATGGCTTTTCAAATAAAAAATGAAATTTTACATGATATTTGAGAAAAAAACAACAAAATTTAAAATCAATTTAGACCTTAAAATTTAGGGTAGCAATCTAAATTAAGAGGAAAAAGTTAAATTCTAAGGCATTACATTTGACTCAAAACTTACATTTGGTCTAATGGTGGATGATTTAAAAGAGCGCTGTATTTTAAGACTCAATAAAAAAACATCTATCTAATACGAAATGGGGTCTGAAACCCAAAACATTAGCAAACCCATACAAATGCTTTATAAGATCAATTTAGATTATTCCTTTCCTTCTTTAAATTCATTTTTTAGAAACTAAAATCAAAAATTAATCTAAATTGTGGAAAAGTAAAAAATAAAGTTTATAAAAAATAAGAAATCAAAATAGAATAATGAAAAATTTAAGAATAAAAAGAAAAGATCAAAAGACTTAAGAATGTTTAGACATAATTTTAAAGTCAGAGAAGCCGTTCTTAGAGTTTATATTCTTTTTTAATTCCAATTGAAATTTGAACGAGTTATTTTTGATATAATGTATATCTCTACCAAGGTAAGAAACAAGAAAAGATATATCCTGTTCAAAAAACTTAATTTTAACATAAGTGTTTGATTTATAACTGATACACATACAGTAAAAAATATGAGAAGCAAGTCTATTATATTTTAGATTTTTGATAAATGAGACTTTAGAAAAAATATAATAAGTTGTTCGAAATTTAAAATTTCCAAGGTCTAAAGAATATTTGACATGTGACAGCCATAGTTCAAACCTAACATGGTTCGTATAAGGTTGTTCTGGGAAGTGTTTAAGAATTTTAAAGTTTTCACTTTTAGCGTTGAGATACCTAGCCCATTAGTAAACTTAGATTGACAAAATGTCTTGTAGATAAAGGATTTGAGATCTGGATATTTTGAATATAAATATGATACCCCCTAATGTAATTTTTTAGTCTAATGTAATGTAATGTAATGATTGAATCAAGCTTGTTTTTTTCATGAGCTTTTTGGGAGAGATATTGGTAATGTTTAGCATTCATCGGTGGTAAGATGTACAGTTTGTCTTTTTGTGTGATTATCTTTCTCTCTAAATTTATTTAATCAATATTATATAATTTATCAAATGTTTTTTTGCTTGAAATCAATGATTTTTTGTTTATTCTCATGGCTTTATTTCGAGAGATAAATCAGACAGTAGTGAAAAAAAAATAGAAAAAAATATTTTATTTAAAAAAAAATCTAAGATAATTCTCGATAATGATTACACAAAAGTTATTTAAACAAAAAAATTACAAAAGTCAAATTTAATCAAAAATTTCGTTTTGCTCTGCGTTTTTGGTGTAAAATATGCGGTGAGCAAATTTGTCAGCTAGAAATGTTAAAACGAATGCCAAAACAAGTGACACAATGCCAAGACTTAGAGTTAAACCAGCTATGCTTGGCCTAGTAAACATAAAAATTTTCATTTGAACATCGACACCATTCCACGAAGACTCAGTCCAGGCCGAAAACTTGTCAGTTTCAACCAAAACACCTTTTTCATATTGATCAAAAGCAGGTGAAACACTTGATGTCAAAAAAATAGATGATGCCACACAAATTGAATTGTTTACATAATAAAAATTTCTTATCGAAATATGATTGTCTTTTTCATATTTTCTAACTTTTTCAGAATCTTTCGAACAATCATCTTCGCTCAAGGACCCAAGATCTAAATTACGACTGAAGTACCTTAAAAGCATGCTGCTCAACCATTTGCCACTAATTGGATTATCGTCCACTCCTGTGTAAAAACTCAATTTTCCTTTAGGTAAATTGGCTTCTAATAGTGTCAAGTAGCTTTTCCACTGTGACGTAGTCATCATGTCTTGGAAAAATTTACAAGTTGAATTCTTATAAAAACAATAGACGAGTCTGTTCAATGTGCTCAGGCTAACTTGCTCACTCAGTTCAGTTTGTGTTGGATTATGCAAAGAATAAATGGTTTGAGCAATGCTTGTGGTCAGACCTTGAAGTTTTTCAGCAAATTTAGTGGTGAAATTCACAGCCTCATCCTCGCTCAAATCATCCGGAAATGTAACATTCATGTTCTCTGGAGTGTCAAAGACGCCATGGTAAAAATTCGAGCTAAACTCTTCATTAAAACCAGCCAGCGATATACCTCCGATTAAAATGCTATTGCGCAAAAACGAATGAATTGATGAAGTCGGAAGTTGTTGATTTATATTCTTAATACGTTTAATATTGCTTGAAAACTCTAAAATTTTTAAATTAATATTTTTATATTTTACGATGGTGCTATGATTAGTGGGTTTTTAACACAACTATTGTGGCATTGCAACACAAAAAAAAGCTGAACTATCAAATGATAGAAAAAAAATACATAGAATTGCAACTTAAGAAAATAAAGCATAGATAAAAAATTAATATATAAATCTAAATTGATAGAATTTATTTTATTTTTTTATTTAACAATTTTAACTGAGTGTCAAAATTTTTAGTTAATAACTTAATTAAGCTATTAAATTATTAATTATGGAAAATTATTCGCCTCTTAGTACTAAATTTAGATCAAACAAGAATTATATAGCTATAAATTTGACTAAACAATTCAATTAAAGAAAAGAAGTAAACGATTTTCATAACTTAGTTGAACAAATTTGTACAGATTCTGTTAAAACGAAAGAAGAAATTTGGATTTGTTTTTAAATAGTATCATTAATTTATTGAATTATTAAGTATTAGGATAACTATTCATTTTAAAAAAAATTTAAAGCAATAAATTTATTTCCATATTTTTTATATTCTATATTAATTAATATTCTAAATTTTTTTCTATCAATTGAAACTTCTATAATAAAAAAATTCTATCTTTTGAACATTGACCAAAAAAATACAGAGCTCATCATTTTTTTATTTTTCAGAAGGGTCTACCTTTTCAACACAAAAAATAACCATTCAACACAATTTCAAAAAGCTCAGCAAAAATTGATTTCTTCTCAACACAAAAATTAAAATTTGAAAAAAATACTTTTAGCGCAAAAATTAAAAATAAAATAAATGCATTCAACACAAAAATTAACCTTTTAAAAAGTTAACCTTAACAGTAAGAAATGTTCTTGCAAGTTTTTCACTGAATAAGGATATTGTGCACATTTATTGGCATTAAAAGAACTGTTTAAAAAAAAGGACCAATTTGTCAATAAACCTAAAAGAGGTAGAGCAAAAAATGCGGAAAAATGATTTTCTAGAGACTAGTTTTTTTTAATATCTTATTTTAAGCTTCAAAATTACTTTATTATCATTAAATAAAAAATAAGATTTAAAACTTATATTATTATAAATATTTTTGTGTTGAAAAAAAATTTATTTTAATTTTTTTGTGTTAAATGTTTTTTTTTTAAATACAATCTTTTGCGCTTAGAAGAAATCGAATTGTGTTGAATGTTTTTTTCATTGTGCTAATCGGAAATTGATTGTGCTGAAATAATATTCCCTTTTCAGAATTGTACAAAAGTAAGGAAAAAAAGTCAGAACAGGTCTTATACAAGTCAAAGTCGTGGATTGAACTTATTAATTTTTTTAATTTAAAGTCTTGACTCTGAAAAAAACAAGACATGATTTAAAAATAGAGGTCAAGAGCGTCATCGACATTCTAACCAGACAAAAAAATTACCAGATAAAAATTAAATTATTTTAAAAATATTTTCTATTCTTTTTATTTTTATTTTTTCAATATTGAATCAAAAGGCGGTGCTAAAGCTTGTAAAGCAAAGCAAAATATTTAAAAAATTAAAAAACAAATTGACAATTTTAAAAATTTTCAGTATTAAAATCACAAAAAAGTTTTATTATGCTAAAAAAAAGTTAAAAAAATTTAACATTTAGAAATATTTCTATCAATATTCGAATTTTTCTCTAAATTAAAAAATTTATTTATTTTTTTGCTTTTGTTTGCATTTAATAAAATTTGTTTAACAAATTTAAACAGTAATTTTTTTAGATAATTTTCAATAACTGAAATAAAAATTCGATTTAATCTAATATATTTTAAATTTAAATTTTACGTAATTATGTTAATTAGCGTGAAACTTTAATTTTATCAAGGAAATCTTTATAAAATTTTTTTAAAAAACGTAACAAAAAAGAGTAGAAAAATTCGCAAAATTTCAATTCAATTTTACTTTTAATTCGATTTAAAAAATAAATCCATTCTTTAGTCTGGAATAAAAAGAAATCTTACTTAAGAATTCAATTATAAAGGTCACATGATAAGTTAACAGAAGATGTCCAACGATTATTAATTAAAAAAATAAATTAGAAACCGGGTGGTAATATCATATTTATAGCTATATAATATTTTTAGCGGGCTTTTATAAATTTTTTTTCATTTTCTTTATAACTCAGGATTGAAAATAAATTAAAAATGAAATAGAAAACCGAGTCTTAGGTACTGAACTTAGAATTATTTAAACAGCAGAGCCCCAAGGTAATTTGGAAGGACTAATTTGCTTTGTTTGTACTGATTGTGTTCCCAACGTCGTACTGATTGTGCTACCTAGGTGTGTGAATTCATTTCCACACTCGATTGGTGTACCATCGATGGTGATCGGGGTATCCAATTTGATATTTATGCACATAACTTTCGTTTTGGCCACATTTATTTCGAGCCCGGTTGGTTTAGCGTTGTTCGCCAACTTCTTTATATGCATATGTGCTTCTGTATTAGATATTAGCACCAGATCAACCGCAAAGTTTAAGTCTTCAAGCTTTGCTGTTAATCCTCATTGTATACCCCTAGCACTGGCAGTTGTTTTCTTCATGACATAGTCAATCAGTATTAGGAATAGTGTCGGAGAGATAACGCACCCTTGTTTGACTCCTATTCACACTTTGAAGCTCTCAGATTGTCCTTTTTCCAGAATAACGCTACACTTGAATTTCTCATAGAAGAGTTTTATCAAGTTAACTATCTTCTGTGGCAGGCCATAGGATCTTAATATGGGCCATAAGGTTTCTCTGTGTATGCTATCAAAGTTAAGATACACGGGGCTATTCCATAAACGTTGGGAACACACTGAGACATTAGGAATAGACTTAGTAAAGCAAAGAGTGCCTTCGCAAAACTCAAACCAGTATGGAAGTCAACCAGCTACAGTAAGGAAACAAAAATTAAACTATACAACATTGTAGTAAGAGCAACACTGATGTACGGAAGTGAATATTGGGGGATGTGTGAATCTGACAGGAAAAGTCTTAACACCTTCCACACGAGAAGCCTGCGGAGGATTCTCGGGCTACACTGGCCTGAGACATTGTCGAATGCTGACCTATTGAAGAAAAAATTCAGAGCCATTAAGTCAATGCATTAAGAACAAAAGACTGCGATGGCTCAGGCATGTACATAGAATGAAAGAAACACGGAAACCAAAAAGAGCCCTTCAATGGACACCTCAAGGATGACGTAAGGTAGGACGACTAGCACTAACACGAAGGTCAACAATCACGAAAGAGCTCATCGAAATGGGAATGAAATGGGGAGAGGCAAGGGTAAAGGCAAAAGATCGACTTGAGTGGAAATCAAAAGTAATGACCATATGCTCCACAAGGAGTGAATAAGGAAAAAAAAATTGCTTTGTTTGACATTAATTGACGTAAAATTAGGTAAATAGTCAAAAGAAAATTATCGTATTCTGACATAAATTTACCTTTATTGACGTAAATTTACGTACAACTACTAGAAATTTACTTATCGTAGCAGAACTGTAAATCAAATTTAAATTACTGGTTAATTTTTCAGTTAATTCATTGATGGTCTTGGCCACATTCGGCTCTTCTGCATAACTAATCGGATCTCTGTGAATATACAAATTTTCATTTATGTCAAAACCAATTGATCCAAGCTGATTGAGTTCAATTATTGAAGTAACATTATTTTTTTCTAAATTATATTTTGAAATGAAAAAAATCAAACTCTAAATTAATCTTAATTACTTAAAATAAATGACTCTTCTTGATCTTGACCATAGCTGAGCTTAATTTCGGGAAACTTTTCTCGGGCCAAATCACTGGCAAATCTAGACGAGCCGCCATAATCGAAGGCCTCGTTGTCAAATAGCACAACCAAAATGTTGCTATAGTTCATTTGACCGCGATGCTTGGAAAGCAATTCCGTAATACCAAAAAGACCAATTAAAGAACTAATAGGCTCATTGGCAGCAGGTGTAAAGTATTCATACAGAGTAAATGCATCCAATCGAGCTGATAGAATGGTAATAGGCAGATCATTTGACGGTCTCTGACTCAAAAAAGTGAAATAATTCGAGCCACCCAAGGGATCACAGAAAGAAGAGCTTTCCAAAGTGTGCATTATATTTGACCTGCGGGTGCAAACAGTGCTGCTTACTGCACCGGTCATTCGTAACCCCAGCTGCATGCCACACAATGATTCACTTGATTTAATGCTGAATGAACTGGTGGTGTATTTATCAAATATGTGCTGGTTGAATTTATCATAGCATTCATCAATGACTCTTTTGGTCTCACTCAAGTCATAAATTATATAAAATGGGATATTGAAGTTTTGGAACATGAAATCTGTGCCTGATGGATTCCATTCGCTAGGTCCATAAGTCTTGTTTGTAGAGTACAGGCTAAATTTTGAATTGGGACTTGTCGAGTCATCTGAAAAGTTTAAATCTGCTTCGGTAAAGTTGGATGTGAAGTCCGGGTTGGAAATTAGCACTATGCCTTGAATGCGAGAATTTTCTGGATCATGCTGGTGCAGTTGGACTATTTTGGCAAAATAATTTGGTAATGTCACTACAACAAGATCTGGGATGTCCAATTTGTTTAAATTTTCCAAGCGATCAAACTCGGTTTTGTCGCGAACTGTATAAACAATACCCTCGTAGGAAGAGTAACCAAGTTTTCCGCAACCGATTTGATGAGTCGAGTTAAAGCGACGAATGCAGGGAATTGTGTTTAATAGATTTACATAAGTTCTTTCTTTATTCAAGTCCGAAATGACTGTTCCGACCAGGACCGAAAAGAAGAGAAATAATTTTTTCATTTTTGAGTCTTATGATTTTGGACTTGGGATGTTAAAATTAAGATGTCGTTTATTTAGTTTAAAGTCATTATTTTTTATGTTATTTTTGATTAGAAATTTTTCCGAGATAATTTTTTATTTGAAGCGAAATAATTTTAACTATTTTGCAAGATTTTTTTTGTTAGCCTGAATCTTTAAGAAAATTCAAAAATTAGAAGAGTATTTTATTTCTTTTGATTTTAAAAAGCAAAGTCTAATCAATTTAAGCACCATAATTAGCTTAAATATTGCTTTTAAGGAGCATGGCATTATTTAATAAATGAGAAATGAGGGTTAAAACTTATTTTAAAACTTAACTAAAAATATAATCTTCTAAAAATGATAATAAAGGTAAGGATAAGAGATTTTACAGAAAAAAACACAAATAGGAAATTTTCAAAAAAATTAAAAGATAATTTTTTTGTTTTTGATATCTTTTGTATTTTGTTAATTTTTTCAAAGAAAATTTTAAATATATTTACGATCAAAGCTTTTAGGACAAAGGCTTGAAATATTTCAATTTCAACTAAACTGAACAAAAACAATTCCTTGAAAATAAAAAAATAAAAAAAAAATATTTTAAGATTTTTTCTTAGAATGTATTGAAGAATTTTCTAACCTATTACAATTAGTCTCAACTTTTTTGTCAAGTTTAAATTTCATTTCATAATTTCAAATCAAAATTCTAAGTTTTTGTTTAAAAAAAGGTTTTGTTTTATAATATTTAATTAATATATTAATAATAAACAACTAATTTTCATTTTCTTCAATTAGGGGAGAAATCTAACACCCTTTGTATCCCAGACCCTTTTTCTTTATCTCTCTTTTGATTTTTTTATGTTGCATTTTAGTTTAAATTAGAGTTTGTTTTATTTTATGAATAAAGATTCAGAATTTAAATCTTCTTTTAACTTACTTAATAGTGACACTTGATTAGCACTAGAATGACCGGTATCAATTTGACATCGTCTTT
Source organism: Brachionus manjavacas (assembly GCA_019054805.1). Lineage (NCBI taxonomy): Eukaryota > Metazoa > Rotifera > Eurotatoria > Ploima > Brachionidae > Brachionus > Brachionus manjavacas. The sequence continues at coordinate 4,104,335 of JAHQIY010000003.1, read as the reverse complement.
TACAATGAATCACTTAAAAAAGCTCTATTAGACTTTTTAAAAATTTATTCTATTTTATTCATTATACTAAAAAATTTAAATTTTTCAAGAGATTTTTCGTAAATTACTAACGAAAATTCGATCTTTGGATGGTTTTATTTATCCTTTGGGAACTTTGGGATACTTCGATGAGCTTCCTTAGAAACTGATTGATGTCTTTAACATTTTTCCACATTATGAAAAGAAAGACAAAAAAGCAGCTCATTAATCACAAAAAATCATCAGCCAAACAGAACAAATAAAGAACTTATCTCAACTAAAAGAAGTTAACAGCACAAAAGATTTACAATTAGTGCTTATTCTTAAGACAAGTTTTAAAGTCCAAATACTATTTACCACGAATTATTTACCACTATATTACTTTTGAGAATCTTTAAATAGTAAAATACAAAAAGCATCAATTATAAATACATGTACAATTGATCGTTTATTAATTAGTTTCTGTATAAGTTCGAAGCTAACTAAAATTACTTATCCTTCATTAACAAATACGGAGTTTATTATAAGATCAATTATTGAATTGATTGAAATGATAGCTTGGATACAGCAAAAAATATTTGTGTCAGACAGCTTTGCGGTAAAGAACCAGAATTGAAAAATAATTCATCTCGAATTTGAAGATTATGGTTCAAAATGCGATTTCAGATTTATAAAATCGAAAGTAAATAATCTTCAATCTTATGCAAAAACAGAAGGTTGTCAATAATGTATTGTCGCTAAACAAAGAACGATTAGGGATTTCTTCATTTCTCTACTAAAAGAGCATCAGCATCAACTTCATGTTTCGAAATTTGGAAATTTGCAATCATTTTCTTATTTCTTGAATAGAATTCCTAAAGAGTATAGCTTTCATTTTTGCAGACCATTTTAAACCTATTTGTATTGAAAAAATAAAGCGCTTTTATAAAAGGTGGTTGTTCAAATAATTAAAAACTGATCGTTTTTTAATCACAGACTGATCAGTTTTAAATATTTATTAATAAAATATTTATTAATAATAAATATTTAAACTGGTTTTAAATATTTATTAATAAAATATATTTGGGAAAAATTCAGCAATAAATTAAATATTTTTTGATTTTAAATCTTTTTGAGAATGTTTAAATTTTTTTTCATTTTTAAATTATGCATTGATACATATTTTTTTAATTTGCCAAATTTAACCAAAAATTGTGTAATTTTTCGTAAAATTAAGTAAGAAACGGTAAGGATATTGAAATTTTTTAAATTTCTCATAATAAAATTAATTAAATATTTCGGAAAGAAACCCAATTTTACATTTTTCTTACCAACATCCTCGTTTTTTGTCCGTAAGCATTTAGGAACGATTTTACTAAAAGTGACGTATTTAAATTTAAGCTCACGTAATTTTTCGTAAAATTTCATATCCTTAACGACTAATATTTACGTAAGATTACTATAACTTACTTAAAATAATATAAAAAATACGAATTTAGCCTATTCTAGACCATTAATAAAAGCCCTGTGCCTTAAACAATTGAAATTGATTTAAAAAAATTTAATTGTGGTACTTTCAGGACTCGTAAGCATTTCAACAATATTTTAATAATAGAAGGAAAACATTATTTTTGTTTGATAGTCTACAACTAGAGCATCTTTCAAGGGAGAAACCTGAATATAAGATCAATACCGCATTTTATTATAAAATTTAATCTGCTTTTGTTTAAAATATAATTTATATTTTAGAATTCTTTTTTGGATTTTTTTCTAAATTTAAAAATTTTGAAAATGCTTTTTTGGTATATAATATTTTCGTTAGGTTAAATAGATCTTAAATTAATTTAATTAATTAAAAAGAATTTGGAACGAACGGTAGCTCCTGTGGTTTCTAAAAATTTGAAATATTAAATGAATAATAATTTAAGAAAATATTTTGAAGAAGAAATAATTTTCTATTTGACCATTAAAATATTTTCTAATGGTTCAGTTGACACTTAACTTTGATTCAAAAATTTATCATGAATCTGTTTCTTTTATTTTTGTTCAATTGAAGCCGGGTCTATCCGGGTAGACTCTTGAAGCCAAAAAGACGCTAAAATTTATTTCTAGTCTGACAACAAATAATTTTGGAACAAAAAAGCTTTTAAAAAAGAAAACGACACATAAAATGTCTTTCACAATATTCTGAGAGTTATAATTCTATTTAAAAAATATAGAGCCTGGAATATCAAGTTATAAAAAAATTTCATAAACTAAGGTCTCAAAATTAGGCGTGCTTTTTTGATTTTTTTTAGACAAAACCATAATAATTTTTTGTCAATTCAATCTCGGTAGATAAACTGGTAAAAAACAGTTTGGAATAAATTTATGCTTAAATATTTTAAAACTCTTTAAACTTGCAGCATAATTTGCAATTTAAAAATAAAAATCATAAAATCAGAACACAAAACATATTAATATACTATCTGAAAATATATCACACCCATATTCTTTGGAATTCTATTTAAACCAAAAATTTAGTTAATTTTTCTCTTATTTAGTTAAATTCCAATTTAAAAATGCAAAACGGATACAATACAGACAAAGGCCCAAAACCAGAAAAGGGCGCGTTTTTATCATTTGATCATTTGACTTTTTTGGTCGGAAATGCCAAGCAAGCCGCAGGATGGTACTGTACTCGCTTCGGCTTCAAACACTTTTTGTACCAGGGTCTCGAAACCGGTGAACGAAACATAGTTAAACATGTAGTTAAAAAAAATGACATTATCTTTGTTTTTCAATCTGCTCTGAATCCAGATAACAAAGAAATAGGTGATATGCTCACTTGTCATGGTGATCATGTAAAAGACATAGCTCTCTCAGTTGTTGATTTGGACAGCATTATGGTAAAAGCTAAAGAAAACGGAGCAATTGTAGTCAAGGACATAAGTGAAGAAAAAGACGAAAACGGAACAGTTAGAATGGCCACAGTTAAAACTGTATAATTTAATTACTTTTAGATATTCTTTGATTAAATAAATATTTTTTAAAGTATGGAGACGTGACCCATACTCTTGTTGAAAGAGGAAATTACAAAGGAGAATTTTTGCCCGGGTTCAAACCTCACTTCTTCACTGACCCTCTTGATACTTTGCTGTAAATTAAAATTTTTTTTCTTAAATTTTATTTAAAAATATTTTAAGTCCGGATCCAGAATTGTTATTTATTGATCACATTGTTGGCAACCAACCGGACGATGCCATGCTTCCGGCAACCCAATGGTACGAAAAAGTACTACAATTCCATCGTTTTTGGTCTGTTGACGACAGTATTATTCACACTGAGTTTTCTTCACTGAGATCGATAGTTGTCACCAATTTTGACGAGACAATTAAAATGCCAATCAATGAACCTGCTTCTGGAAAGCGAAAATCTCAAATTCAAGTATGTTCAAACTTTAATTAAAAATAAAAACTATTTTATTTTTTTTTCATTTTTCTAGGAGTATGTTGACTATAATGGAGGTGCTGGTGTTCAACACATTGCTCTCAGATCAAATGATATCATCAAATCAATTGAAAAATTGAGAGCTCGGGGTATGGAATTCTTGAAAGCTCCTTCGACTTATTATGATCATTTGAGGCAAAAATTAAAGGGATCAAAAGTAAAAATTCTGGAAGATTTGAACATGGTAATTTGAGGATAAAAAATAAACTTTGTTTAATATTAAATTTTTCAATAAAGCTTCAAAAACACAACATTTTGGTCGATTTTGATGATAATGGTTATTTATTGCAAATATTCAGTAGACCCGTTCAAGATAGACCAACTTTGTTTATAGAGATTATACAACGAAACAACCACAATGTAATTTTTTGTTTAATCACAAAGAATTTTTAATGCATTTTTTGTAGGGATTTGGTGCTGGAAATTTTAAAACTCTGTTTGAATCGATTGAGGCCGAACAAGCTGAGAGAGGAAATCTATGAGTTTTTATTTTATAAAAATTTTATTAAAAAAAAATTATTTTAGTTAATAAAAATTTATCTAGTAAATTTTTTTTAAATACTCCCTAAATTCTTTTGAATAGTGGCTTGAAATAATGTAAGTTATTGACTTTTTTTAATTAAAAATGCAAAAAAAGTAATCGACAATAAATTACTTCTTAAATTCTAATTTTTTAATTTGGAATTATTTTTGTTGAAATTCGAGAGATTTGCCTCTAGGACTTTCCCGAACCGCCTTCCTTTTAATCTACATTTGTTGAAATTTATGTTAAAATCTTAATTGTTCAAATTTTTGTTTACGATAAAAATCAAAATTGTTGAGTAAAAAAAAAAGATTTCAGTTGAATTTGAAAAAAATTTCGATAGTAACGGCTGTTAAAAAAATATGCTCAAAATTTTTACGATTTTATGTTTTTAACCAAAATTTTCCCTAATATTTAATAATTAAGGAAATTAAAAAATCAAGTTGTTTACTTTAAAAAAAAACCATCTGGGAACACCTGTACCTCTTAATGAAACATGTTCTTTAATTAAATGGATAACATCAAACATTATTTAAGTTAGGGAATTAAAAGAGAATAAATTTTATCTTCTGTTTTTTAATTTATTTTTTACCTCTATAATAAAATAAAAGAAAAAGTTTTCTGTTTTCTGTTTTAAATGAATAAAAAATATATATTCTACTGCACTGATTTGTAATGATGATTTTACAAAAATTTACACGAATTTTTGAAAATTTTGGTAAATTCGCGTAAATTCTGGTAAAAGCAAAAGGGGTCAAAAAATTCAAAAAAAAATTCAATTTTTTGGCACGAATTTTTGTAAATTTTATTCAATTCAGTTAAAAATTTAAAAAGAAAATATTTTCAATCCATCTTTTTTGATAATCATTATGTCCATATTAATTTATAACTAAATAGATAACATATAGTATATTTTTTAACATTTAACATATTTTTTTTAATTCAATTTCCTTCATTTATAAGGGATTTTTGTTTCTGAAAACCCATTATTCATTCCACCATGCTTGTATTATTAACATACCATACTTAATATAATATTTTCTTTGCTTTTTAAAGTTGGACACGAAATTAAAATTTTTCTTAAAACTCGCAATTTAAAAACCTTTTTTTGATTTAAATAATTAATTAATAATTTAATTAATAATTTATTTAAATTTATTATTTATTTAATAATTTCGTTTTTTAATTTTTTTGATTTAAATTTTAAATCAAAAAAAGGTTTTTAACAAATTTAACAAGTTTTAAAAATTTTTAAATTTTAAAACGTGTGGTGTTAATTTGTTGACAATAAGATAATTACAGAGTTTATTAATTTTGTGAAAAAACCCGAGTTTGGTGGTCTGAAAAAATGTGAGAGTGCATTGATAAAAAATACAATTTAAATTATTTTTATAAAAATATTTTAATCTGTTTCAAAAATTCAGTATGCTAAACAGTTTTTGATTGTTTTAAAAAGGTGGTTATGTTTTTCAGCAAAAAGTGTGCTAATAAGTAAAGTATGCTGATGGGATGAAAAATGAGTATGCTGAAAAGTTTCATTAGCATGTTAAAAAGTTTTGAGAGTATGCTGGTCAAGTGGACCCCATTAATAATACCAAAAGCTTTTTTAATGAATTATAATACGATGTATTCCGGACTAGTCAACAATCCTGAAGATGAACATTATTTATAAAATTTTTCTCTTACAGCTTTTTCTATCGAGAATCTTAACTCTTACTTTGACCTAAAAATTTTAAACAGGATATTTTTTTTTTTTCAGTACTTTCTATGTGTTATGTGCAAGGAGCTACCATAGGTGACCTCCTAGTAGGTCATCTCCGCAAGCTAGTCTTGCTGTAGCTTATATATATTATTATTATTATTATTAATTGGGCTTTGTGGTTGATCAATAAAGGAGTTTGAAAGGAACCCAAAAATAAATATTTTTTAAAATTATCTAATGATTTAAATTATCAAACAAACAAAAGATTGACAATCATGTGTAATTTAAGGAGCTGAATCCAGAAAACATTTAATTAAGTAGTCTGTAAGTTTTAGAGCCCTTTGTTAAGTGTCATTATCATCTTTGTCTGCAAAAAAAATTGAAAAATTAAATTTTAAAATATAATAAAGCTTGGAAAAAATCGCACGTAAATTTTAAATTATGAATTTTAAATTTCTGGATATCAATATTTTCTATGGAAACAACTCATTTCTTTATAGTTTTATTCAGTAGAAAAAATATCTGCAGTAATCTTTAAACTTATTGGCCATACGAACAAAAGTCATTACATAAATATTTGCTTTTTATATTAATAACTAATTTAGGACTTAAGCTACCTTTTATAGAAAGTATTTTATAAACATTAATACGATTGTTCTTAATTAATTCATATTTGATTGATTGTTTTAAATAGTCAAAAAGAAGAAGTAAACTTTCTTTTGGATTCAAAGTATAGAAGTATTTCTTAATTTTTAGTTAATTATTTCAGAGTACTTTTTTTTACTATGACTATATAACATAATTTTTTTTTTTTAAATTTATAAAAAATTAGTTTATGCGCAAAATTCTGAAAATAAAAAGTGTGTGCCACGCATCATGCATCCAAGTAAAAATTTTATTTATTATTTTGGAAATTTTGTTAAATCGAAAATAGCCAAAATATTTTGATAGACACAAGAAGACTAAAATAAATAAATAAAAAAGATCATTTGAATAAAATAATAAAAGGAATTTAAATTTTTTTTTAAAAAAACTTAGTATTTATTGATTACATCACCTTAAACTTCAAGACAAAAATATACAATAGTTTAAATTAACAATTTAGCATATTTTCATCAGATAATTTAACAACTTGGTTTTTTGAAATTTCAAAATATTTAACATATTCTTTCGTTTCATTTTAACATGCCAACACTACCGTTTTTAAGGTATCTGTTTTTTTTTCGAGTGCCAATTAATCTTTTTTCAATTTTTTAAATTGAGATTTTGTGTTTAAAATTTTAATCTTTGTCATCAACTATCAAAATTATGCTTTTTTAATTCAAGCACAAATTGAATAAAATATTTTAATTTTTGGTAAATGTTAATTAAAAATTTATCTGGGTCTAAAAAGATAAAAGTCGTTTGGATTTAACGAGCTCTGCTATTAGTTTACTTGGTCTATCATTAAATTAAAAAAAAAAAAACTTTTAGCTAAATGAAATTAAAACAATCATTTTTTAAATGAAGATTCTGGTGAAGTAAATGAAGAGATGAGCAGCAAGAACCCAATGTCGAGCTTTAAAAATTTGTTTCCAACAAAATTAAGTTTTGTTGTCTTCATAGCCTACATGGCCTTGTTTATTAACCAAGGTAATTTTAGACAAAAATTTGGTTAAATTTTTTAAAAAATTCTTCCAGGACTTTTGGTCACCGCTAGTAAAAATAAGGATAACAAATTTAATTATAATCCGATTACTGTGGTTCTATTGACAGAATTTCTTAAACTCATATTTTCAAGTGCAGCTTATTTAAAAAAGTACGACCTCAACGTTTTAGCACAACATTTTTCTAAAATCTTTTTTTTAAGTAATTCTTTGTTAACAATGTGGAGCGAATTAACAAAAAACCAAAAAAGTAATCAAAAAAATTATTAATATAAAATTTATTAATTTTGACAAAAAAGTTTTTATGAAATATTTTGTACCGAGTTTTTTGTATTGTTTATACAATAACCTCACTTTTGTGAACTTGAGCTCATATGATCCGACAACTTATTTTCTTCTTCTTCAATTTCGTGTCGTAGTTACTGGTGTTGTTTTCCAAATTCTATTCTCCAAACGACTTAGCCAAATTCAATGGATGTCACTAATTTTACTTACTGTCGGATGCATTATTAAACAAATAAGCTATTCACACACGTCTAGTTCTACTAAGGAAAAGGAGCTAGCAGATTATGTGAACACCAGTTTGATTTTAATTTTGGTGCAAGTATTCTCCTCATGCTTTGCTGGAGTCTACAACGAGTACATTCTTAAAGAAAAGGATAACAATGTGGATATAATGTTACAAAATGTGTTCATGTATATAGATTCAATAATATGCAATGTGCTTTTATTGTGTGTATATGTCCCTAATGATGGGAAGCGAGGTGGCCTGATAGAGGCCTTTTCTTTCGAATCTCTCAGCCAAGTTTTTTATTTCAAAGTTGTTCTGATAATGATAAACAATGCAGCAATTGGAATAGTAACAAGCTTTTTCCTGAAAAATCTTAATTCTATTCTGAAAACGTTTGCCAGCGCTCTGGAGTTGATGTTTACGGGGGTATTGTCATGGATTATATTCGATATACCGCTGGATCTATCGACTGTTGTGGCGATAGGCATTGTTTCACTAGCCACTTGGTTATATTCGAAAAATCCAGTTCAAAATCCACCTCAGAATAGCTCAAATTATGCTTTACATACTTTAAATGATAAGTCAAAGAACAATTTACAAAACAATGTTTAGCAAACAACTTCTGATTATTCAAATTTAGAAATTCAATTTTAATTATTTAACATTTTAACATTTTTTATTGAATAAAACCATGTTATACAATTACAAATTAAGTATATGTCTAATTTTTCTAATAATCATTAACTATTAGCATCAAGCAAGATACTTATAGATATTTGTTTAAAAAATTAATTTAGAAAATAATGTATTTTTAAGCTCAATTTTTAATCAATATCCTTTAAAAGGTTAAATGGAATACTAGTAAAATTAAATTTTAATATAAATTTGATTTAATTTTTTGTGTTTGAATTACAAAATGTATCCAATGTTGAAATAACATTGAAAAAGTGCGATGTTTCAAATATTTTTTTAAGTTTCAATAAAAAATTTCCAATAATTCATTTTCTGTTTTCCATTTTTTATCAATTGAGCATTTGTTAAAAAGCACCAAACGAATGTAAATTATCACTTGTGTCAAAAATTTTTAAAAAGAAAACAAAGTTTTTCGTATGTAGCCCGTTATGTAAACTATGGTTCACCTGTTACTGGAACGATTCTTGTTCTCAGGTTTTATGAACTATTAGTTCACCTAATTTAAAAAAGTTAATGTAATAATAAAAAATAAGATAGGAAAGATAAATACATAGAGTTGGGCGGAGAAGGAAAATTTTTCGAAATAGATGAATCGATGATCTCCAAAGTCAAACTCTTAAAGGGTGAACAATTTATTTTAATTTTCTTTAATTTTTATTATTTATGCTGAAAGGCAAAGATTTAAGAAGAGAGCGCATTTAGGTATTTGGGATTATGGAAAGAGTAATACCAAGTGAACCAGATCATAGCAAATGCAATTTCTAAAGCTCCTCTAAAAAAACCTAAAAAACTTTTAACTAATTTTTATATCAGTTTCGAGAATAGGACATTCTATAAAATTTTGAGCTTTATTCAATTTGTTCGCATTATCTAAAAATCTTTCGTCTAATTCTATTTTGAACAAAAAAATTGGGTGAACCAATAATTCACAAAACCTGAGAACAAAATATATCGGATAAGTGAACTATGGTTCACTTAAACGACTAGATCCAGTTTTTTAATGATTGAATATAAAATTTAATCAAAATGAATTATTTATCTATTTTTTTTCTTGTTAATGCTCATTTTTATTCTTTTTATTTATTTAATTTTATTGTAAATGAGCCTAACCGGTAAATGAGCCTAACCGGGTGACCTATTTTTTTTTATTGCATATTTCGCACTCATTTTATTCAAAAACTCCAAAAATGCTCACCGAATTAGAAAAAGGAGAAACAAAATTTTAAATTTTTCATAAAAAATGACGTCATTGTGATCATTTTTGTCCTTTCAGTCTAATTATGTTAAATATTTTATTTTTAGGGGTAAATGGGTGGGATTTTTGGGTATTTAGGTGATACCATAAAAAATAACAACATTAGACAACGGACCCATCAGCTATCTTAAAATTCTCGTAAAGTTATTTTCTATTAATCATGACCCGCTGAAAACGATAAGAAAATAAGGTCAGTTCAAACTTGTTCCGTCATCGGATCAAAAATTGTCAATCATAATTACAAATTTGAAAAATTCTACCGGATTAGCCGAAAAAAAACTTTGAATTAAAAAAAAAAAGGTTTAAAAATTTTTTAAAAATATTTCATATATATATTTGGATTCCTCTCTCCAAGATTTACAAGAATATGTGGGTTGTTTAATAAAAAAATAAAACGACTGATGTATTTCGGTTTTTCAAATTGCGTCACCGAATTTACATAAAATGCATTTAGGCTGTGTTACCATACTAAACTATATTTTTAGTTTTTTCAAACGTTTCTAGTCTGCATGAGCATTTGCTCGGAAAAAAAAATAAATGAATTATTTATTTATTATATTGAAATTATTTAAAATTAAAAAAGAATTTTCAATTTTTTTTTTCAAATTTCCAAATAAAAATTAAACTCATTCTATTTCACCAAAGAGTTCAATTTCAAAAATGAAAATGCTTGCAATACTAACTTTAAAATATTTTTTTTAATTTTTCAACGTTTTTTCAACAATGGATACATTTTGTAATTCAAACACAAAAAATTAAACCATTTTAATTTGATAATTATTTTCCATTTCGGTTTAAACATGATTTTCGCATTTTGGTCACGAACCACTGTGCAAGAATTCAGTTTTATTAAAAGTGGAATTGAGATCGATTTTTTTTTTTTCAAATAAAAAAATATATCACATATTTATTATTTTTATGAATTTGGAGAAAAATTTACGTGGTTAATAAGTCATCTGAAGTGTTGGAAATAGAACCTGAAGAATTCGAACGTATAAGAAATGCGACGTCGAAAATTTTATCTCTTCAACTGAGATTCGAACAACAAGAATCATTTATTCGAACCTTAACTAGTAAAATGGAAAAACTGTAGAATCAACTTTATACAAATGATCAAGGATACAAATGTAGTTGTAAATGAAATAACTCGACTATTTCTGATCTTTCGTCTAAAAAAACTGAACTTAGTCCAATAGTTGAAGAACTAGAAAACGAATTGAAAGAATAAAGAGAAAAATCAAAGATGGTTTTTGCCGAATTGGAAAGCCACAAAACAGAGAACCGTTAATCTCCAGCTGGGGAACGGTTGCTAGCCGAGCAGTTGCACAAGTCGAAGATAAAAAGTTTGTACGTCCAGCGTTACAAATTGAGGTACTATACTCTGTTTTTATTGAACAGATAAACGAGAAAGAAGAATGAAGAATTTAATAGTTTTTGGTGTGCGGTTAGCTCCAAAAAGACAAAAGTAAGTCAAGAAGCTGACGATCGTGGTTTTATTTAGAAAACGTTCGGATCAAATAAAGCAGATGTCAAAAGGAGGCAGCTAAAGAGTTACGCAAACTAAGCGAACACAGTGAAGTTTACGTTAATTCAGACATGAAAGAAGCTAAGAGGCATTTGGACTAAAAACGAAGAGAAGACCGATACAACTTGAACTAAAATGTACGCAACAACTCAACTGATGTCCATTATAGTATTAGAGAGGATAGCTTTCGGAGATTTACTCTCGAGCCAGGTACTGAGTCAGTACAGACTCAGATGCAGCATTAATCACACCGAAAAAAGTTCAAAAGTAAATAACGTCCCGTTAAATCCTAAAAAACGTAAAGTAAAAAACCTAATTAAGATTTCTGTATATAGTTTAGATATTTCAATTGAATGTGAGAAATCGACGAATAATAAAGGTCAATCAAGTTCTATCAAATTTTTTTATATTAACGCCACTTCATTAGGAAACAAGTTCGATGAGCTAGAATTAATCGCCAAGACTGGCAATTTGGATATTATTTTTGTAACTGAGACTTGGTTCTCGGAGTTGTTCTGTCCGTGTTTGAGTGGCAATGAAATGTTAAACTTTAATAGCAAGAGCAGAGTAGGTGGATGAAATATATTGGATATCGGCTGTTACGAAATCTTGAAAAAAGTTTTGTGCGATGAGGAAGTGGAGCAGATATTTTGTACAGTTATTACACCTGGTGATTTAATTCTTTCAGGTGGTGTCTATAGACCTCCAGGAAGTCAGAACGATAAGAATATTTTAAATAGTATCAAAGGAGCAAATGAGGTTGTGTACGAGTCCAAATTCACTGGATTGTTATTATGTGGAGATTTAAATTGTCCGAAAATAAATTTACCCGGCGGGCTTTTTAGTTCATTTCTAGCTGGTAAAAATTCCTTTGAAAATTGTTTAATTGACTGCTTTAGTGATTGTTAATTCTATAATCTAAATATCGAACCAACTTTCCAAACCTAAATCGTAAGACCTAGTAGTCTAGTTGATTTAGCAATAAGCTAGAATAAAGAGCGTATTTATTAGTTCAACTCCTCTTGATTCGACGAATAAGGTCATCATTTTCCTATGTGGGATTATGAATTAAAAAAAACGAAAGGGAATTCAAAACGTTTTCGATCGTCGGATTTTAAAAACGGAAAAGGGGACTTCGTTTCCATATCTAATTTTATCGACAAAGTAAATTGGATTCAAACACTTGAAGGCTTGACCGTTGAGCTAATTTACAATAAGTTGATAACGTTTTATGAAATTGATTGAGAGCGTTTAATTCAAAAGAAGAGTTAACATTGTAATGAAAAGCCATGGATGTCTGAAGAAACGAAATCTATTATTAAGAAAAAATAATCAGCTTGGAAGTCTTTCGAAGTCAGTGGTTGGTGTGAGTCAAAGAAGATAAACTATATAAAAACAAGAAATTAGTGTAACAAATTCCCCCACAGTAAGCTTTTGTACAACTTCAAGTTTTTTGGTTTTGGTGATGGCCTGAACAATTGGATAAAAGCGTTTCTGTTAGAACGTTGTCAAAGGGTAGTTTTAGGGGACACTAGCTCAAATAGGGTTAAAGCTAACAGTGGAGTTCCACTAGGTTCATTGCTCGGTCCTGTACTCTTTATTATTCTTATAAACGATATTTTGGATATTGTTCAAAACAATTGTGAAGCTTATGCTGATGACACGAACATCTTATCAATAGTTAATAATTTCAACTCGATTTTTTTAGCTACAATCAGATATGGATAAGGTTTGCAAGTGGTCAAAAGAGTGGTCGATCAGCTAAATGTAGAAAATTGTAAAGTAGTTTATAACGGAGTTCGAGTACAAGATTGATTTGAAGCCCCTGGGGAAGTCAAAATGTGTAAGAGACCGCACCTGGAATATGCTGTCAGTGCATGGTGTCCATTCTGGAAAAGAATATAAATGAGCTTGAGAAAGTTCATCGAAGAGTAACAAAGTTGATTCCAGAACTGCGTGATTTGGATTATCAACAACGTTTGTCAAAGCTAGGGTTAACTAACCTGAAGACAAGAAGATTAAGGGGTGAATAAATCCAAATGAAAAAAGTAGTAAGCAATTACGAACAAATTGAATTTAATAAAGGTATCAACTTTAGTCAAAACAAAAGATCCGGGAACCGAAGATATGAATTAAGGAGAAATAGCTATAGTCTAACACGTGAACATGTAAAAATTGTCTTCCTAGATTTAACTTTTTTTAAAATAGAGTCGTGAATGGATGGAACATACTCTCGGAAGATGTGGTAAATGCAAAAAACCTGAATAGTTTCAAAGCAAAGCTTGATGTTCGGATGTCGAAACAAAAAGAAGCGACCGCTACAGCTCTTTTGAGCTATGCTTATAACCTCTAAGCTGCAGTTTAAACTACTACTACAACTTCTAAAATAAATTTAGTTTATAAAAATGCTACATGCACTTAAAATAATTTTTTTTAATTACAATTAAGGAAAAGACATCGTTAGGAGTATACAAATTTTTAAGGATTTCTCTTAATCTAATAATATGCGAGTAAACTAGTCACAAATTATAACAAGTCAAGTCATTATTTTTTGAAAACTCATTTTCTGAGATAAATTTATAAATTTCTTTAAATATTTTTCAAAAGCATTATCCGTATATTGATGCTACATTTCCCATAAATAACTATAATTTTAAACAAAATATTTGTAATTCTTCTGATCACCAAAAATGTGAAAAATTTTATTCAATTAAGAATTAATAATAAATTTTGGATAATTTACAAAAATAATATATTATTATAATTTTTATATTCTTTTTTTGTTTTTTACTCCAAAATTCACAATTCCCTGAAAAGATAATATCTAAAATCTAGATAATCCTTCGGATTGAAATAATCCAAAAAAAATGTTATCTTTTTGTTTGAGCATTATCTATATTTTTAGTTTAAAAAAAAAAGCAATAATTGAATTTTATTACGGAGCAATAGGTTTTTATTCCAAATTATAATCAAACTCTTGGATACAGGAATGAAATTCATAAAAACTAAAATTCATGAGATTAAATCTGCTTAATTTATTTTTGATTATATAAAATAAGAATTTCGACTATCTATGCATCAAATTATTTCTTCTTTCAAGTCTAAACAAAAATTTGTGTTACTAAAATAAATAAATAAGCATTTTTTCCGCTTGCACACCTCAGATCTTTAAAATCCTCCGGCTTTTTTTTAGCCATTTCTTAGACTTAGTTCAAATTGTTTACAAGATATTTTTTTAAGAGCATTTCAAAAATTTCGCATTTAATTTAATTTTAGAGATAATTTACTAACTTCTCCATAACCAATCTATCATAAAGTCATTAACAATACATTAAAATCTTATAAACATTTGTGTTATAACAAGATTCTGGTTTTATGTATAATTTAAGCTTGCAATAATAATTCTACTAATTTAAGATAAGATAAGAAAAAAAATTCCAAGCTCAATTTAAAAAATTCCTGTATGATATTGCACTTTAAATAAACGTGTTGTCCTAATTTGGGCAAAATTTAAAAAAAAAATTTTAGTTACCTGTATAAATTACAAAGCTAATTTAATAAGTGAGTTAGTGAGATCGCAAACTTAAAGGTGATTAAGATAAAAAAATTTGAAAAATTAAGCTCAATCTTCAAGAGGTTCAAAAAACGTTTAACATTCTTCATTACATAATAATAAATTTGAACGCTATTTTTCCACCTTTTTATATTAAAAAAAAAGCACTCAAAAAGCAAAATTTAAAAAATTTCATCCGAAATTTTATGATTGATATTTTCCATTTTTAACAATAAATAAAAGTTAACAAATCTTAACATTTTATCTTTGTTTTCGATGATTTATTAGATGTACAAAGATGATAACTAATTTTAGGAAAAATTTTTCGGCTTTACTAAAAAAAATAAATCATTTGGTTTAGTTGATACCATATTTTGGTTCTTTACTAAATAAGCCTCGCTACGAATCAAAAAGGATAAATTACCATAATTTTTTATTCTTTAACTTAATTCAACTTTTTTTCCAGACAAAAGCTCTACTTAAGCTAAGCTAATTCTATCCTCATTTGGATAAAACTGTTCGTCATAACATTTATTCTAGATAAACTCTGTTATTTAAAACCCATGGCTTTTGAAAGCGTTTGAATTAGTATAGATTTTCAATATGAAAGTTAAAAATGCATATTTAAAAGTAAAGAAATTCAGCTCTTGGCAAAAATTATTCAAACAATTGTCTTAAATTCCACCCTAAGGAATATCAAGGTTTCTAATCAGTTAATTCTGTGAGAAAATGTTGATAAGATCTAATCGAACCTCATCTTATTTATTCAAATATTTTAAAAGCTTAAAAAAATAAAAGGTGATTTAACTTTCCAAATGATCCATCAAGACTTTACCAATATATATCAGCTAGAAATATTTCAATGTAAACAAGCTATTCGATTTTTTCGCTAGAAGTAGCTAGAAATTTTTTTTAATTTTCGGTCTTTTTTTAATTCTTACGCAAAAAGAATGGTTTTTAAGTCATTGCAAAAAAAATACTTTAATTTTAGAACTATCTATTTTTGAAATGATTTAAGCATCTCAGATAGTTAATTAACAATCTAAATATAAGCATTTAAAAAATATTATAAAAAGTGATCGTTTTTCAAATTTAAAATCATTTTATTCAATAATTATAAAATTTTAGATGGTTTAGAAATAAAAATTAAGAGTGCTATATCTTGTCCAATTTAGGTTACTTTGGTTGTCTAAGAGCGAATTGCCTTATTATGTAGATGATTTACAAATAAATTAAGCTTGTTTAGAGCATTAAAAAAAAATTTGTTCGAAGGATTTACAATATTTAGCTTTAACTATGAAAAAATTAAATGTTTATTTAAGCTTAAAGTTTTTTATCGAGATTTATTCAGATTACTGTTATTTTAGTTGAATAGTGTAAAAAATTTCGTTTGACAATTGTTTGTTAAAATAGAATCTTAAAAATTAAATTATTTAATGTGAAACGAATAGAACTAAATAAAGAATACGAAAAAAATTGTGTAGTTTTTTTTCTAAATTGTACTTCAAGATAGTTAAAAAGCTTTTAAAATTTATCATTAAATTTTTAAAATTGATAAAAAGTAATTTACAGTAATTTTTCAAGACACTGGCTTAGAATTTTTCTTCATCGCAATCTTAATTTCTATTTCCAATATTATTTGCAAGGATAAAAAATTAGATTTTTTTTATAATTTCATTTTGAAAAATACAAAGAAAAAAATAAATTTTATGGGTTAAATTTAGTCATATTTTTTTATATATATAATAAACATGCATGGATTTTTATTGTTTAATAATCAGGAAGTGAATTTTGGTTTATTATGGAAGAAATTTTGGAAGAACATTTGGAATGAAATTGCGTTATTTTCCTAATTCAAAATTAACAAATTAATGAGGACTATGTTCAACGAAGTTGAATGAAAAACCTTGATCTGTCAAGAGTAGTCATAAAAACGGATGAATTAGTTGAGCCGATAAAAAAAATAAAATGAAACAAAACAGTAGGACCTTTAAATTTGAAAACAGTAGGAGCTAATAGAAGACACAACAGTCAGATAATAAGGGAAAAATTTGTAAATGCACCCATGAGGGATAATTTTTTACTGAACTGCAACGCTACCACCTGGAATATGTTACCCTCGGAGATAGCAGAGGCGGATACGGTTAACCAATTTAAAACCAGAATTGACCGACATATGACCTCGGAGACTTGGAGGAGATCGGTCTACCGAAGCTGAAATTGATGAACTTAAGAAGTATGTGGCCATAACCAAAACCACAAGCTGACAAAGTGCAGCGTTATAAACTGCACTCACACTTTATGTGTTACAGCTTACACTACTACTACTACTACTAAAATATTGTGTTTGTTGATTTTACTTGGTAGAAAGGAAAAAAATAGCAAAATTATGATATGTTCATTTCAAATTTAAAAGATTAAATAACATTTAAATAATCCTTATTTTTGGTTTGATATATTTTACTAAAAATATAATTTAGACTAGGTTCTTTTTTATAACTTGATTTTGTGTTTTTTTGGTGATCAAAAATTTAATCAACAATTTTTTAGAAATTAGCTAAAATAAGCAACCAATTTTAAAATTCAATTTTAATCCAGCTTTCTTCCCGGTCTATTGTGATTAATTTTATCAATCGAATTATCTAAGCTTTAAGTTTTTCTTATTTAAAAATAAAAAAATTAAAATGGCTCAAAGAAAAATAAAGAAAAAAATAAATCGTCGATCGTGATTTCTTTTATCAAAAGAATTACCTAAGCTTTAAGTTATTTTTTTCGGGTCTAACTCTGATTAAAAAAATTATGAGTGACAAGAAAATTAAAAAAGAGAGAAAAATTAAAAAAAAAATTGAACAAAATCGAATTAAATTTTTTGTTATATATTTTAATTCTTACAATTTTTTACCATTTTTATCGTGTTAGACGATTGATCACAAAAAAGAATAACAACTCCAAATAGAAGATAGGTATTTCTTGTCAAGGGTGTGATTTTTGATCTGGGATTAGGGCTTTTTATGTTGAGCATTACTACGCTCATAGTTTTCAGAAGAATAACTATTTTTTTCAAACAGAGTAAATATTGAAAAATATGAAATTAAGTATAAAAATTTAAAATTTCTCTTTTATAAATATTTATTAAGCAGCTAAATTTAATACTATTCTTTTTGATTTTTTGAACGCTTTTTTTTATAAAATTTTCATTCAAAATTTTTTATTTAATGTCAAAATAATTTATTAATTCTTGTTTTTTTATAAATAGTTTATAAAAATGACATATTGAAGTTCATGATCTAATCTTTATTTCAAATTAAAAGTTTATTTAACACTTTTGTTTAATTAATTTAATCAGAAAAAATATCATTAGTTTTAAACAAAAGTAAAAAAGTAATATTAATCAATATTCTGATATTTTACAGTATAAAATTTAACTTAGTTTCGCCGTAATCTACTTTAATTTAAATTGAATCTAATCTTATTATTAGAATCATTAATTGGTTTTCTAGGAGTTTTTTGAATTTTTTCTATACCTTTGTTTAATCTTTGTTGTCTTTAATTTGTCTTTAATGTTTTAGAATGAATATTTTTGAACAATCAATTAAACATAAATTTGAATGAAATTTATATTAAAGATTAAACACTTAGTATTTAAATTAAAAGCTAATTTCGCAATTTAAATTTAAATTTTGATTAATTAAATTTTGATTAATTAAATTTTGATCATATGATCACGATCAAAAATTTGAAGTTACCCATTAAAATTACAATTTTTTCAAGATTCAATTAAATATTAATTAATTCGATTTATTAAATTTAATTAAAACTTGAAATTTTCACATTTAATTTATTAAAAAAATACCATTTTAATTAAGAATGTTTTGTTTAAAATGTACGTGCTCCACTCAAGAAGCTTTTAAGTCAATTTTTTTAACTATAAATATATTGATGCCACATACAATTAAAAGAAGATGATAAAATTCTTTTGAAAAAACCTTTCCTTGTACAAAGAAAATATTTCTTAGGAAGACTTGAAGAGAAAATTATTTGTATTATTTGAAAAATTATAAATCATAAATTGAATGAAACAAAATTAAAAATTTTGTCATTGTTTGATTGACACAAAGTGAAACAATGTCTTCGATATGCTTTAAAAAAATTAGTAAAACTGAATACTTTTCTAGCTTATTTTCTTGGTAATAATTTAATATAAAAATAAAATTATGATTTATTGGCTATCAAACTCAATTGGAATGATTGGCGAAGTTAAGCTACAAATTTTAGGCGTAAATTTTAGGGTTCACTTAAAGATTAATGCTAGAACAATTTAAAAAAATAAAACTATATGAAAATTTTAATCATAATGCTTTTTGTTCATACTAAAAGGTGAATAGTCCGTAAATAAAAAATAAAATAAATAGATCGATATGGTATGGCTATTAAAAATAAAGCTCAAAATATGGAGTTTTTATCTCCCTTATTGTTTTGTATTTTTCGTGTAATTATCTAAATAAACAGAATTTAAATTATTTGTTTTGCATAAAAATTTTTAAAACTATTGATCTGATTATACTAATAATAAGTTAATATAATACAATTATACTAAATTATTTAAATAAAATATCTCTCAGAATATTTAAAGAAAATAATCAAAAAATATAATGATTATTTTTTACATATTTCTAGTTTAATAATTTAATTAGATCTTTCACTTTTATTTTTTATAACATAAGTACTTGTTTTTTTTAAAGCAGAACTAAGATAAAGAAAATTTGATTTTGGTGCCTCGAAAAAAATTTCCAGGTGTAGTATTTTAAAAAATGATCCATCTGAAATACTGTAAATAAAAATTTTAATCAACTGTTTCTGTAGGTAAAAATATTTTTTTGGTTAAATATTGCAGAATTAAAAATCAATTATTGTTACGGTATTCATCCGAAAAGATGAATTTAGAAGAATTTTAACTTTTTAATTATAATTTTCCCTAATATGTCAATTTTTTTAATTTTTCAAGTAAAATTATATCTTTAGACAAAATTAAAAATATTGTGTTCAAGTAGTTCTATTTTTGCTTTAAATAACTAAAAAAAAAAAATTTTTATTATACAAATCGAAGATTTTTTTTAGTCTTTATACTTAAGCTTTGTTTATAAGGAAACGAGAAATTTTTTTGAGCTAAAATTCAGAAACATTTGGTCATGAATTGGTTTAGGATTTAAGAGATAATAAAAATATATTATTTTTAGGTCACAAAACAAAGCTAGGTTACTTCATTAGTCACATTTTTTAAAGATATTTTTTAATAGTAATTTTTCTATCAAATTATTTAGATTTAATTTGAAATTTCGATCATTTCAATTTTAACAAGACTTATAATCTGGTTTCAGACATGGTGCATAAAAATAAAAAATTTTTAGAATTTGGTAGATTTTTGCTATCAAACTATCAAAATATAAAATAAAAAAATTAACCACAAGAACACGTTATGTGTATTGTGTCTAATTTTATTTTGAATAAAAGTATTTTGTAAATTTTTTTTCAATTTATCATGTTAAACGTTCAGAACATATTTAAAAATTTTGATTTATTAGCAACTGAAAAAGATTTTTTTTGATTATTTCTGGCAACTTAATCTGAGGTTTGTATTAAATAAAAAAATAATATTTAAAAAGCTTATTTTTTTAGTATAATTTTTTTTCTAACTAATATATGGTCTATAAAATTTTGTAATCCATTTAGATTTTTTTTCATCCTAGTTCACTAGTTGGTATATAACATGAATGAACATATATAATTTGATCAGAAAATTGACTGAGAAAATTTAATTTTTTCAATTTTAATTATTAATCTTAAGTCACAAAATATGATAATCTTTTTATTAAAATATTTTTCTTCTAAAGAAATCTACTAATTTTACTTTTTAGAGTTTTTATATTCCCTTAAATTGACTTACTTTCAGACAAACTAAATACAATAAAATTTGTAAAAGAAAATTTTTTTTCAAATTTTTGATTTAGTTAAACAATATCTCACATTTCATTTATATTTTCAAGTGACCAATTCTGCCGATTCAATTAAACAAGACTAGATAAAACAAAATTTCATAAACACTCAACATCTTAAATCTAAAAGGAAAAATAAATACTATTGACAATTGGAGCAATAAAAAGTTGATTGGATTTAAGTCCTAAAGGTTAGTAATTGTCATTAACTCAATTCTTACATTTGGTCACCATAAACACTGCTTGGTATTCATATTAAATCTGATGGATTCAACTTTGTGATCGACCCATTATTTATTTATTGAATTGAATTAACCTCCTTTAAGGAGAAGTAAGAAAAAAATAAAAAAAGAGACAAAAAATAAAAATAAAATTTTTTGGGTTTTTGTGTTTTTATTTTAAATGAAAAAATTATTACCTAAAAATAAAATTTTAAAATAAAAAAGGTACGTTAATTATGAATAGAAGGATGATTAGTATTAAAAAGTAAAGAAAGTTTTTTAGGTTACAGATTTGAGAAGTTTAGTAGAAAAAAACAATGATCATTAAATTAATCTTTCAAAAGTATTAAACAAAAAACAAAAACAAAAAAGCATCATAAATTAAAAAATCATTTCAATATTTTGACACTTATCTTATTCTTTTATTTTTCCGTTTAGCCTTGCAAATAAGTAACCCTTTTTAATTAAATGAAGTATAATCTCATTTACTCAATTCCTAAAAAATATCAATAAAATAATTATTTTTTTTAAATTGTTTAATTATTAAATAGACTTTGAGTAATGAAACTCCTTTAGCTATTGTTCGTATATTAAGAAAAATTGAAACAGATATATAGTATTACAAAGTTGGGTTCACAATATCTAAACAAATTCAGTTAGATATGGTAATATTAAGAAGGGAAACTTCTAGAAAATTGAAAGATTTGACTGTTGCAAGTCACTCACGTGGAAATTCTTGGACAAAAATTGATAAGGGAGACTTTTTTTCAGGATCTCTTGAGCTCTCAACCAAAACATCTTCATAGTCCTTTATGAGTGATAAAATTAACTCATTTTTGAAGAGAAAGCAGTTTTTAACATATTTTATAAAGAGTTTTTTAAGCCTGATTTTGATTGTGTCAATTTTTTGATTTTCAAAAAAAAATTAGAAGATTTCTGAGGGTGTTTCATATGGGAGATGATAAATCGCCTTAAAGGATATATTTTGAAGTACTTGTAATTAATGAAAATTAGTGTGAAGCTAAACTAAAGATGAAGAAGCTGTAATCAATTAAAAACCGTATTAGAGCATTATAAATACTCGATAGTGTTTTTTTATTTATCCTGTCATGTCATCTAGATCGAATAAATTCAATATGTGGTTTAAAGCATAAGCTTTCGTCAAATTTTATCCAAAGAAGATTGGACAGTCACTAAATGGAATTTGTTTATCATTAAGACTTAAATTTAGGTTTTGAATTTTGAAGGGATTCCCTGAAAAAATTGTATATTTGCATTTTTCAGGAGACATCTTTGGCCTCCATTTTTTTAACCAAATTTCGATTTTTTTAAGGTAACCTGCTTAGAAATGTTTTCATATTTTTTGAAAATGAAAAAGGTGACTAGGTCATCAGCAAACAAGAGAGAGTATGAGGTATTTTTTGAGCTTTGTTTAGGTATATCGTTGATAAAAATTGAAAATAGAAGAGGACTTATTACCGAACCCTGAAGGACACCGGTTTCAATATAAACATGATCAGACTAATAGTTATTGAGATTTACAAAGAACTTACGATTATTTAGGAAATTTTTTACCCATTCTATGATATAAAGAGGGGCTTCAGTATTAATAAGTTTATAAATGATACCAATATGCCAAATTTTGTCAAAGGCTTTAGAAATATCAAAAAAAAGAGTACAAGCTTTTTTCTTTCTTGTAAGAGTTTCCGAAACTTTTTGTGTTAGGAAAACAAGATTATCGGAAGTTCGACGATGTTGCCTGAAACCAGATTGTTCCTTACAATTTAAACCTTTATTTTCTAGAAAGATGTAAAGCCTTTTAGTGATTATTCTTTCTAGAATTTTTCCTAAACTACTTGTAACACTAATTGGACGGTAGTTAGTCGGGTCGGTACTAATTTTTTTTCGGAATTTTCCAACAAGCTGGAATATCGCTTAATTCCAAACATATATTAAAAAATTTTATCAAAATTACTAAAAACGAGTCAGGTAATTTTTATAGAATCATGTAAGTTATGTTATCAGGAATAAAATAAATTCTAGAGTAAATGTTCTTTAGAAGGGTCTCGAATTTCAATTCAATCAAGAGAATGATAAATGACTCAATATTAATAACAAATCATTTTTTAAAATACCTACTAATTAGCTTAACCGAGTCATTTGAAAATTCCGATCTAGCATAATTTATTATATATTTTTTTTCTTATTTTATGTAACAAAAGGGTTAATTTTTAAATTTTTAAAAAATTTAAATTTTAGTGATGTAAATTAAAATGTTATCTATCTGTGATTCATTTTCAACTGATAACTGGTAAGTAACTGATGCAAAATAGTTGAAACAATGCTAGCTTCAAATTTTATCTAAATAATGAATAATATTATATTTGGCTATTTTTTATTTATAAATTATTCTATGAAAATTTAACAAGTTTGAAAAAGACTATTTTTAGCAATATTTGAGATTCATTACATGTTCTAAATTGATTTTTCAAATTAAATTTTATTTGTTTTTTGTCAAAGTATTTTTTAATTTATTGTAAAATATTAAGATGAAACGAAAAAGGAGCTTATTTTTATATTTTTCATTTCAATAATATAAATTAATAAAGCAATAAAAAGAATTTTAATAATTTTTGTTAGAAAATCATAGAAGAAAAATTTTCTAGCTTGTGAAACAAACTAAAGGGATTAAAGGATTATGAAGAAAATAAACCTACAAGGTGAATTAGAAGCAAAACAAGACGTTCCAGGAATTATTGGCTTCAGAAAAATGTCCAAATATTATTCCTCACTTAAAAATGTTAAATTAATAAAGAAATTAAGTATTTAAAAAAGGGTAATAAAAATTCTATTTCTTGTATTGATGGTTGGTGGTCAAACCACTTGAAGAAATCGTTAATGATATGTTTTTTTTTCCAATTTTTTTTATATTTGCGCTTTACTGCAACATAATTTGGAAAAATTTTAAAAAAATTTAAGAAGTTTTCAAATCTTTAGAGCCATCTTTTTTCCAACAAAATTCTCTTATGTTATTTTTTAATTTTTTGATGAAAATTTGCTATTTTTACGTAAATTTCATCATAAAGTTGTAAAAATACTAAAATAAATGTTAATGTATAAAACGATTTTATTAAGAAAAAAATAATTTTTTTATATATTTAAGACCTTTTCGAAGTAAAAAAAAAATTAAATATCTCTAAATGAATGTTAACTCCAAAATACTGAGCACTTTTTTCTTTCTATTTGGTCTTTATTTTTATCTAGCATTTGCTTGAGTAATCATTCTTTCAATAAAACTACTATCGGATTCACATTCCAAATCAAGCATTTTATAATTTGGTGAAAAATTCTATTTTAATTTTGGAAATAATTCTCAAATCAAAAAAGCTGTTGATTTATAAAAAGTTATTTTAAAGATCATTTTATAGTTAAAAGTAAATTTTTTTGTTATTTATAACAATTTCTATCCAAATTATAAAAATACGCATTTTCATGTATAATTTCAAAGAATTTGACTTTTTCAACCACCAATTCTTATTCTGCATTTATAAAAACATAGGAAAGCTAATTTTTCAGAAGGAGTAAAAAAAATTTTTTTGCTATCACCTCTTAAAGATTAACACCAATATGATAACCGATATCAAAAATTTTTGAATTTTCAATTTTTTTATGTGTCAACAAAATTCTGAACAGACTAGCTTACTTTTTTTAAATTTTGACTTTACAGTCCATAAATTTGTATTTTTTTTTTTAAATTGAATTTTTGATTTTCACTATTTTATTAAGAAAAAAGTCACGTGTTAAAAGTTATTATTTCTTTTCATTATCGATATATATAAATTGATTTTATTAATTTTAATTTAAATTAAAATTTTTTGCTTGATTTTTCGGTCTATAGTGATAGGTGACCAGTACTGCTCATATATGCTAAAATATGTGATTAAGAGTGTCATTTAATTTTCTTAAGGGTAATTTAGGACAAATATTTTCAAAATAATTTTTCGAGGATTCAAATTTGAAAAAAATTAAAATTTGATGAAATATAATTCATTATGAAACACAATAAAAGTTAAATGTCCTCCGACTTACAATCGTTGAATAACTTTTTACATTTTACTTCTATATATGAAGAAAAAAAAACTTTAATTAATAAGAGAAGCCCACTCAAGTGCACTGCTTTCGATGATAGTCTTCCAGTCAGCACAATAGTTATACGGAAAATATTGACTAGCTAAATGAACAGATCTTAAAAAATATCATTCATGCTACTCAAAAAAGTATACCCCTCCATTCTCAAAAGTTTTTTTAAATCTAGGTTACCAACGAATAGTGTTACATTAATTAAGGAACGAAAAAAAGTAAGAAGACTTTTCCAAAAATCTAGATTTCCTTTTCTTAAGGTAGCTTTTAATAAGCTAACATCTGAACTTCGTTTCAGTCTAAAAGAATTTTGGAACCAAAACTGGCTCGAGTTCATGGACACAAACAGGAAAAAATCCACTGTCAAATAGGCCTTTTTGGAGGAAAATAAATAAGTTTAAATCAAATCACATCCCGTCACTTTTTAAATATGGTAAAGAATTTGGTACGGATACAGATTAAGGAAAAATCTTTGGCGATCTATTAGCCACTACTTTAAGTCCTCACTTCGATTTTGTAGAATCGCAGGATAAAGATGAAGTATCACAAGAAATAAGAGATTTCTAAAATAAGATTCAAAATAATTTAAACGAGCTCATCGCTCTCTTAGAAATTACAAAAGCCTTAAAAAGACTCAAAGAACTAGCGGGGTGTGGTCTGGATCGAATCCACAACCTAATATTAAAGAATTTACCAATAGAGACTTAATTTGAAATAAGTCGACTCTTTAACACGAGTTTAGAACTAGTTCAAGTCCCAAAATCATGGAAAATAGCAAGTATAACCATGATCCCTAAGAAATCTTCTCATACTCAAGACCCTAATAATTGTCGTCCAATTAGTATGACAAGTTGTCTTGGAAAGTTACTTGAACGTATTATTTACACCAGAAAATATAATTGCCTTGAGAACAATAAATTAGTTATACATTAGCAATCAAGATTTAGAAAACATAGACGCACAGTAGAGTCTTTTAATAGAAAGAAAAAAGTTTGCTCTCTATATTTTGACACTTCTAAATCTTTGATAAAGTTTGGCACGATGGACTAATTTACAAGCTGATTGGAATCAATCTACCCCTTTATCTTACTTATTGGATGAGATCGTTTCTGCATTTAAGATCTTTTAGAGTAAATGTAAATGGTCATCTAAGTGATCAATACCCTATTAAAGTAGGAGTTCCACTAGGGTCAGTAGTCAGTCCACTTATTTTTAGCGTTTTTACAAATGACATACCAAAAAGAAACAAAACAAACTGCCAATATTCTCCTCTTTTTTGCAGATGATTTGGCTACCTTTTTTACTATTAAAAAGATAGGAAATCTTGAAAACATGATTAAGTACCTGAGAGAAGCTTAAAGATAGCTTTTAAAATGGAAAATGAAAATTTCTACTGAAAAGTCATGTTACATGATCTTTGAGATAAAAACTAAAATTAAAATCAATCTTGACCTTAAAGTTAATGAAAGCAATTTAAACAACGAGGAAAATTCAAATTCTTAGGAATCACATTAGACTCAAAACTTACATTTGGTCCAATGGTGGATGAATTGAAAGACTGCTGTAAAATATCTTTCAAATAGAAAATGGGGTCTAAACCAAAAACATTGGGTAATCTTTACAAATTTTTGATAGCATCAATCTTGGATTATTCTTTTCCTAGTTTAAATTCATTCTCAGAAGCTAACATCAAAAAAAACAAGTTATTCAAAATTCAGCACTTGGGTCTATTTTGAACCTGAAATATGATACCCTCTTCAATATTTTGAACCAAGAGGCCTTCAATTAACTTAAACTACTAACAGTTTCAAATCGACTCATTGAGTTGAGCGAGAGACATGTCAGGGCAGGATTGAGTCATTCTGGTCCATTAGTTGTCTGACTGGTAGAAGAATATTCAGAAGGTTTCGACTCAAGATAAATCGATGATTCCAACTCCATTGTGTAATTGCTACCTACAATTTCTTCTTTTTTTCTGAACTATCAAATATTTAAACATGTCTTTTTTAACTTTCCTAAAAACAAATTTTTTTTTGATTTTTTTATTATGAAGGAGCATTAGCTCGGTTTAGATAAACAAATAAAAAAAAATAAATAAATAAGGGCCTTCCTTTGATTCTTTTTTTAGCTTCACCAAGTCAATAAAATTATTATTTCAAGTTATATATGCTAAACAAACTCTGCATTTAAAATGAGGAAGTTATGACAACACAAACTTAGTTCGGAATATGACAGGAGAATTTTGATTATAGGATAGTGAGTCATAATCCATTACTTTAACAATTTTTCCTATTTTCAATTGATTGACCAGTGCTTTTTGAACAAGCCTATTTGTTTACACAAATTATGTTGAGTGTTCGGATTAGAGAATTAAGCCGAGCCGATCGGTCATTTGAGTTCACATGCGGATGAATATTCGTCAGCTGCGAATAAAGCGTTCAGTTCACAATGAGAATTTTTACACAAATAAGAGTCGAAACGTGCTCCGGTCGACTGAGCGAATAAAGCCCCCTTCTAATCACTGCAAACAACTAGCTCAGTCTATTCATTGATCATAAACAAAATTATAATTCGAAACTAATCTAAAGACAACATAAATAGACTCAGGTCTATCTTCATTTAGAAACATACATAAAATATATAATAAACATAGACTTAATTCAATGCTAGTCGACAGAGAGAGAGAGAGAGATGGAGAGAAAATGAGAACAAATTCATAATTTTTAATCTATACACACACACACACACAACACACACACTAATAGACTTTGATTGAAATCTAACACGATCCATTCTCAATTTCAACTGGTCAGATGGACTACAACGGAGCTTTATCTTTTCTTACTAGGCATCTTTTCTTCCATATCGCAATCTATTACTCACATACGCCCCTAATCACCATTTTATTTAAACTTTTTCTCTTTTTTAGATAAAATGTAAAATTAATTATAACTGCTTCTAAATACATAAAAATAAATTAAATATCAGTCAAATAAAAAAAAAATTAAAAAAATTTTTTTTTTAAATTATCTTTTTTTGTTATTACGAATTATGCTAGCGAACAATTCGGACAGTATCGAGCGGTTCGTGCTGTCTAACGATGACGTCGAGCCGTCCATTAACAAATTCAGTGCCGAGAGCTTGCTGGACGCTCTCATAGTTCTCTACGACGAATGTTTGAGCCTGGCGCCCAGACGAGACAAGCACATAAACAGTTTTCTCGACTATGCCAAACAGTACGTTGACAAGATCAGGCAGCTGCGTCTCACTCGAGGCGACTTCGACATCATCAAAGTAATTGGCCGCGGCGCTTTCGGCGAAGTCGCTTTTGTCCGCATGAAAAACACCGACGACATTTATGCCATGAAAATTTTGAACAAATGGGAAATCCTAAAAAGGGCAGAGGTATGACCAAAAATAAATTTTTTTTTAAATTCATTTTATTAAAAAAAAATAAGAAAATGTGAATAAAAAATTTTTTTTTCAAATTTAATTTTTTTCAAGACAGCATGCTACAGAGAGGAAAGGGACGTGCTGGTCAAAGGCAACCCGTTGTGGATAACAAAATTGCACTACGCGTTCCAAGACACCGACAACTTGTATCTGGTAATGGACTATTATTGCGGTGGCGATTTGCTCACCTTGCTGTCCAAATTCGACCGGCTGCCCGAGGACATGGCCAAGTTCTATTTGGCCGAGACAGTGCTGGCCATCGACTCGCTGCACAAACTCGGCTACGTGCACAGAGACATCAAGCCCGATAACATTTTGCTGGACGTCAATGGTCACATTCGGCTGGCCGACTTTGGCTCGTGCTTAAAAATGTTTGCCGACGGCACTGTGCAATCGAATGTAGCGGTGGGCACGCCCGACTACATTTCGCCAGAAATACTGCGAGCAATGGAGGAAAACCAGGGCCGGTACGGTCCAGAGTGCGACTGGTGGAGCCTGGGTATAGTGATGTTCGAAATGCTTTACGGCGAAACGCCGTTTTATGCCGAGTCGTTGGTAGACACCTATGGTAAAATAATGAACCACGAGAACAAGTTTTTGATACCGAAAGATGATGACCCGGATTATGCGCCGGTGAGCGAGGAGGCCAAAAGTCTTCTCAGACAGCTTGTATGCCACAATGATAAGCGTTTGGGAAAGAATGGTTTGGACGATTTTAAGAATCACCCGTTTTTCGAAGGCATCGACTGGGACAATATTCGTAACATGACCCCTCCGTACAAGCCCGAAGTCAGCAGTCCTTATGACACTTCCAACTTTGACACCGAAGACGAGATAAAGCTAAAGGTAATCAATTGATTTTCTTAATTATTTTTCTATTTTATTTTTTGCGTAGATTATTAATCGTCGTAAGGTGATTCCTTTATCTTTGTTTATCTTTTTATTTTTTTAATTTAGTAGACTGTTTTTGCCTGAACCCACTTGCAAATCGAACTAACTGTTTATTTTGGTTTTAATGTCATGAACAAATTGCTAATGAGATTAGTAGGTCGTGAAATAAAATTAAGGTTCCAAAGAATAAAAAATTCTATTTTTTTACGTAAATTATTTTGCGTCTTTGATTAAAATTTAAAAAAATTTGATTAATAAAAAAATTTTTTTTATTTAAAATTAAGTTTAAAATAGGATGTTACATAGTTAAATTTGTTTTGATATTTAAAAGGAAAAAAATAAAAATAATTAAGAGTCTTTAATTAAATTTAAAATTTTTGAATTTTTTTACGTAAATTGTGTTGCGTCTTTGATTTAAATTAAAAAAACTTTTTAATTAAAATTGAGTCTAAAATTAGATGTTACAATAATATGATTTCTTTACAAAAATTTTGTAAAGAGTTCACTTGTTTCCCACGATTAAAGCCTGCAAACACAAATCTATTTAATACACACGATTTCTGCACACAATTTAGAGAAAATTTTTTTTAATAAAAATTATACTCATTTTAAAAAATGAAAAAAAATAAAAATTACTGTCAAATTTTAAGTCTATTTAAATAAGGATCAATGATGAATCAATTTTGAACAATCTCTTTTTTTATTTGTGAAGTGCTAATCTAAATTTTAAATCAAAATGATTTAACCTAAAAATATTTCTAGGTAATGAACATAAAATTGTTTTGGGGTGTATACATTTTTTCAATGTGCAATAATGAGACCCTTTTTTTTTAATACCAATTTTTAACAAGAAGGAAAATTTTATCAAAACTAAGTGATCTTAGATTGCTAAAAAACTAGTTAAGTTTGAAATATAAGAAAATGCCATTTTTACGGCATGATATATAAATTTTTAAAAACATACAGTGGTGTTCTGGATTTGGTAATTTACGAAAATTTACGTAAAATCTTGTAAATTTACTAGATTTTATGTAAATTTATGTAAAAAAAAATGTCCAAAAAAGTGAAATAATTTTGCACTTTTGAAAAAAAAAATTTACCATAATTTACGATAATCAATTTAATAGTAAAAAATGGTAAAAAATGGTTCATTAAAATTTTTAATTAAATTGAAAGAAATTTTTTAATTAAATTTTATTAGGTAAAAAAAAATATCTTAAATAATTTTAATGCTTTTTAATTGTTTGACCAACTTCCTTGATTTTCTATTAATCTAATTATTATCTAGATTTTAATTTAAATCAATTATAATTTAACCTTTTTTAAATGTTTAATGTAATTTTGACATTTTACCATTTTTTACCATTAAATTGATTACATTTTACCAAAATTTACGTAAATAATGGTAAATTTTTTTTTACATAATATTGAAAATAAATATTGAAGGATAAAAAAATTCATTTTTTTTTTTAAAAGTGCCAAATTATTTCAATTTTTTGGACATTTTTTTACATAAATTTACGTAACATGTTCGGAATTTACCAAATTTTACGTAAATTATCGTAAATTACTAAATCCGGAACAAAACTGTATCATTTAAATAGATATACGTTGATTTAAATAAATTTGATGAAACATTTGACATCTTGATGTCAATAATTAATTCAAAATATAATTTAAATTTCTAAGAGCTTATCTTATTAAAATTAATCTTTGAATTAATTTAAATAATTTTTAAATGTAACATGCTTTATATGTTATGTAGATTCAAAAAAAAATTCTAAACCAATTGATAAAATCGATTTTTAAATTTAAATGTATCACTATTTTTGTAGGATTAATTTTGAATTTTTATATTTTAAAAATATTGTCAGAAAAGATCAATCTTTTCATTTTATTACTTATTTGGAATTTCTTTTAAAACTTTTCAAATAGAAAATTTCAAAATAATCCTCCAAAAAATAGTTAATACATTTAAATTTAAAAATCGATTTTATCAACTAGTTAATATAGTTTTATTTTTTTTGAATTTACCTAACATGAAAAGCATACTTCATTAAAATTATACTTCTGAAATTTAAAATATTTTAAATTAAATAATTAAGAAAGAGTCCAGATGATATGAGCATGAAGGTTTTTGGGAGAAAAAAAAACAATTCATAAAAGAAAACTAAATAATTGTATCAGCTATTGCATTTACTGCATCTTCTAAATTTATCTTTTACAAATATTCTTCAATGTAATTTTGAAGCATTATACTGTTTTCTCTCGTTCGATGACAGTCTCATAATTTGAATTACGATTTTGACGCAGGCAATAAAATTACGATTTCGCCCATGTTAAAACATTCTTAACTTAAGCTGAAGCGCCAAAATCATGTTTCAAATTTAAGAGCGCGGTAAAAGTTAAATTTTTTTGAAAAAAATGAAGCATTTCCGCTTGAATTTCTGTGAAAAAATACTGCGATACTATACCGCAAATTGAGTAGAAAATTAAATTTTTTTTTAAATAGTCTATTTTAGTAGCGCAGTATTAAATCAGTGAAATTTTAAAATAATTCACTAATTTTGAAAAAGAATTGAGAGTTTCAAATCCTGACGCAATTATTTGGCTATCGAAAAATGGTAACAGAAAATATTATTTTAATCATTCTTTGGATGTATTCAATTCAATCGACACATAAAAATCATTTACTTGGACAATAAAACCAACATAAGGCACCAAAAAATACAACAGAACCTAAAAAATTTTAAAAAATAAAGAAAAATTATCTGAATCGAAATTAGGATAGTGATTTAAAAAATTTAATTTAATTTATTATCGTATTTCAATTATTATTTTAAAAATTTACAATGACCATTTATGGGACTTAAAATTGGAAATTTTATTTGAATAAATCAAGATTTAATTATATTTCAATGATTATAGGTTAAATAATTGTGACTATTGATATTTTAAAAAATTTGCATCAGTAAATAAATTTAAAACTTGCTTAAAATAATAAACTTACTTACTTTTAATTTTGACAAAGAATAAAGATGGTATTTTTGAAAAAAAAATATCAATTAAGTCAGTTATTATAGTTGATCGTATATCTTTAATGTAGCATTAAAATTAACGATTAAAGTACAAAATTTAGAGATGATTAATTTTTTTAAGGACAAGGTTGCTAAATTTAATTTTCAATAAAAAATTATTCAAAATGACACAATAGATTTAAATTTTAAAGCTAACCAAATAATAAATAAAAAGAAAAATTTTAAAATTTTTAAAAATTAATTTAAGTTCTATAGAATAATAAAATCTTGAAAAAATCTTTCAAACTAAAATTTTTAGTGAAGCAAAAATAAAATTATTCTAAGATTAAAATTAACATTAATTTTTCCATTTGTCTCCAAGTCTGCATTTGTTTGTCTCCAAATCTGATCTGATGTGTCAAAGGAAAAAATTGCTAAATTTACCTTCTTTTAATTTTAGGAAACCCTGCCACCTAACAAAAACGCCGCATTCAAAGGGTATCATCTGCCATTCATTGGCTATACATACACCAAAAATAGCATTCTAAACGATTGTCA
This sequence comes from Brachionus manjavacas, assembly GCA_019054805.1. NCBI lineage: Eukaryota > Metazoa > Rotifera > Eurotatoria > Ploima > Brachionidae > Brachionus > Brachionus manjavacas. The sequence continues at coordinate 4,071,168 of JAHQIY010000003.1, read as the reverse complement.
TTCTATGATCAATTACATAAACTTTGAAAAACTAAATAGCCATGACGGGTTCAATGCAGACATGGCATCCATTACCATAACCAAAACGACCGAATCACTTCATATTGACTCCAATTCGACTACACTAATCGGTGAATATGAATCCAAAATTACAAAATTAGAATCTGAAAAGCAAGAATTGCAAAGTAGGTTCAAAGAAATAAAGCCACTTGACCAGGTCGATTCGAACACCGAATCGGAATCCAAAATTGCCCAATTGACCTCACAGCTCAACGAAATTAGCAATTTGTACGATTCAACGAAACAATGCGAGGTCGAAGAAAGAAATAAAAACAAGCATTTGGAGAGAACAGTACGGGCGCTTAAAATAGAAAAAGAGCAATTGACCATGCAAGTAGCTGACTTGAAAGAACGTGTGACCACTCAAGCTAAAGATTTGCAGGATGCTCAGCAGCAACGAAAACTAGTCGTTCAAGAGTTTACTGATTTAAATGAAAAATTTAATGAGTTGAGATCTAAAAATGTAAAGTTACAAAACGAATCGATGAATAGAGAGGATGAAATTTTGAATGTTAAAAAAGAACTTGAGGATTCAAGGCATGATTCGGAAAAAAAAGATCGACTAATTGAAGATTTGAGGCAAAAACTTCAAAATTTGAATGAAGTGGTAGCCAATATGGAGAATGAAAAAATTGATTATATGAAACAGTTGTCTGACGAGTCTGGCCTGGACAAAACCGGCAAGGAGTCCAATTTAGCCGAGTTGAACAATCAATTGAGCTTAGATCTTAATTTAGTAAAATCGAATTTAGAAATTTGTGAAAATGAGATCAGTCAGCTTAGGGAGACTAATTCAAATTTTTTAAATGAAATTCAAAGTTTAAAAGACCGAAATTCGTCTCAACTCAAAGAGAGTATTCACAAATACGAAGAACAAATTAAAGAAACCGTCCAACACAAAGACAAAGAAATATTTCTTTTAAAAAACGAAATGAATAAGCATCTAGAAGAGAATGAAAAGGTATTTATTATTTTATTTTTCAGTTTTATTAAATCGTTGATGATTAAATCGAGAGTTTTTAAATGATTGTAAAAAAATAAATAAAATTTTTTAAGGTTTTTTTTTAATAGGAATCGATACAACTTTTTATGAATTTTTAAGAAAAATTTTAACTTGGTTTAGTTTTACAAGTAAAAAGCCTAAATTTTTTTTTTCTTAAATTAAAATAACTAACCGTACAATCTTGCAAACAAACTCATGTGAGTCTCATAGTGTATGTAATCAGTTGATCACATAATATGTGAGATCATCACAGGATCACATTTTAAATTGACCACAAAAAATTTCAAGTGATCACATAATTTTCAAAATGATCACCAAAACTATATATTCATTACATAATTAATATTTGATCACAAATTTTTAAAAAATAGAAATGATTTAACAAATAATTTTTTTAGCCTTTTATGGTGTGCTCATTTCAGAGAAAAGGCTGAGTTTTTGGATATGTTGAACTTAAATATAAAAAATTTGTTTTTTTTTTAACAAATTTAACTTTATTTACTACAACTTCTTCAAAAATCTAATTATCATTTTGCAATTTTCTCTTGACTCTATGCTCTATTATAGTTCCAAAAACAATTCGAATTAGTAGTAAAATTTTTAAATTGCTAATAAAAAATTTAGCTAACTTTATCCGACCCATTTCAAAAGTATATTGTTTTGTTCATTTTTTAAGTGTAAAACTGCACACCGTTTTCCAAAGAAATCTTTTTTTTGAACTTTTTTTTCCTATATTACTTAAATATAGCATCCTTAGATTACCATCAATAGTTAATTTTGATTCTCAATTACCGATAAATTTTTTTTAGTTAGGAGTCGCTCTTGCTAAAACATTTGGAAGCATTTTTAGTTTGATTTCTAGCTTCAGATGTTTGAAAAATTTTTTAAATATTTATTCTCTTTAAAATTTTTAATTTTTAACTTGAATTTTTTTTTGTTTTTATTTAATCTAGTTAAACGTAATCTAAAATTTTTAAAAATACAAAACAACTTGATGCTGTCTACAATTTATAATTTAATATATAATTAAAGAAACTTAAATTGAACAAGGCTATTTTAATTTATAAAACAATGATGGAAGAGGATTGAAAACAAATAAAAAGATGAAAAATTAAAAATGAAGAATAAATTTATTGAAATGTGAAAATTACATAAATTGATTTTTATTTATAAAATTGAGTCAAAAAAATTTCAAGACTCTTGTCAATTATCATTGTGGAATGTTACTAGTCAATAACTCTTGAAAGTTATTAAGTTTTTTTTAATTCTCAATATTTAATTTATTATTATCATTATTATTTATTTGTTTTTATATTCGAGCATAAGCTCCTGCAGGTAAAAAAAATAAAATAATATAATTAAAATAGTTTTAAAATATTTTAAAATTGAAGTAAGTTTTGTTCATTTATTAATGAGAAGATGAGAGACAAAAATAATGATCAAAGTATTGTTTAGAAATAGAAGAAGTTGGGAAAATAAATGAAAAAAAATTTAAAAAGAGTCACTTTTTTATTTGTTTATAATCCTCACCCAGCAATGATAGTTCTGCTACTTTTTATTTTGTTCTATTAGCGTTCAAAATAAAATAAATTAATTTTTCTTAATTCCAGTAATTTTAAATCATGAGAATAGATTTTCTTTTTAGCAATCTTTCTAGTGATCGATTTGTGATTAGATATTAATCAGTTTGCTTATTTTTGGATTTAAAAAATAAGGTCAAGATGTCCACTTGAGTGCTTGAAAAATAATCAAGAGTCATTAAAATTTAGATCCGTGATTATTAAGTAATTAAATTGACTTTCAAAAAAAAAAATAAAACAATACCAATTATTTAAAAAATTTTATTTTTCTCTAAGTGTTTTATTGAGCGCTTTTCTAAATACCAGTTATTTTCAAATTTTAAAATTCAAGCATAGATAAAAATTGATAGCAGATATTGAAAGAAAAAAAAATTCATTTTATATTTTTTTAAATTCAAAATAATTTTCTTCCCCATAAAACAAAAAACGAACTCTTAATGTAGTTTCTTTTCTTTTGAAACCGTCACGAAACTTGATGGTCAATTTGACATTTTCTCTCGGTCTATTAGACTAACTAATTTAAGAGGAAAAAATAAGCAAAATAATTTCAATCCATCAATAAACAAAATCTTTATTTTAATAAATCCTCAATAAAAAAAAAACAAAAAATCCTTTGCTTTGTTCATCACGATTTAAGAGCTTCCTATCTGGTCAAATCCTTTTCAAAAATGACCCAAAACTATTTGTTTTAAGCTTAACAACATGATCAACCGGCTTCAATTGGAAAAGCACTCATTAGAGGAAGAAATGAACCAATTTAACGAGACCAAACAAGCCATGAACAAATACGACCTTCAAATGAACGAAATATTGACCATGCTGAACGACGAGAAGACTGTGCGCGGCCACCTGCGCTCTCTGGCCTCCAAACTAATCGAAGAAGTCGACAACCTGAAGATGCAGACAACGGGCAGCGGCAGCAGCAGCGGCCAGGCGGCCAACCCGGCCGGCTGGAAGAACCGGTGCTCGGAAAAACGCGACCGCATCAACGTCCTGAACCTGCAAGTCACGCTCAAAAAGGAGATCCAAGTCAAGCAGCAGTACGCCGAGGAGAACACCCAGCTGAAGCAGGAGCTTGACCACAAGCACACAAAAATCCACGAGCTGCAAGGCCAGATAGAGGAGATGCGCGTGGAAATTGCCAATTACCAGCACGAAATCAAGGAGCTTAGGGACGAGGTCCAGATGCACAAGACCACGGCAGCCACCATCGACCAAAAATCTCACGCAACCAACATGACAGGCTCCTACTACTCGAGTGAAACAATCAACGAGCCCAAGGCAAACGCCGAGGAAAAGGTGGACACTCAAGCGGGCAGTGAGCGGTCAGCGTCGACCACTTCCTCGTGCACGCACATCTCGCACAGCGAGCCGGTCAGCGAGCACAAATTCGAAGTTATTTCGTTTCGCACGATTGAGCGGTGCGAGTACTGCTGTGCGATCATGTACGGCATTACCAGACAGGGCATACGCTGCAAGCGCAAAGACTGCGGCTTCAAGTGCCATCCAAAGTGCAGGCAAAATTTGCCGTCCAACTGTCCGCTCAGCATAAATCAACGCGTGAAACTAAAGGGCGTTGATTTTGCGCGCGGCATCGGCACCCTCATGCAGGGCCACTTGAAAATTCCCAAAGTTGGCGGCGTCAAAAAAGGCTGGATGGAGCACTACGTGTTCTTGTCCGATGCTCGTCTCTTTGTGTGTCCTCTGGTCGACCAAAAGCCCAGTCTGAACCCGGTGCTGATCATTGACATTCGCGATCCGCTCTTCTGCGTGGACACTGTGTCCGAGTCGGACGTGATCCACGCGAACAAACGCGACTTGCCTTGCATATTCATAACCAGCGTGTCCAAGCTGAAGGCGCCGCCGTGTCGCCAGAAGTTTTTGTTCTGCGCCAAAGACGAAAAAGACCGCTCCTACTGGATCAGTGTGCTGAAAGAGCTGAACGAGCGACTGGTCCAGGCGGCCAAGTTGTCCTCGGACCCGCACATCTCCAACATAAACAAAATAGAGGCGCGCGAGATATGCGACGCGAGCACCATCCGCAATGTGAACGCGGCATGTGTGTTCGACAACGAGAGGCTGCTGATCGCCAGCGACGAGGGCATCGAAAAAATTGACCTCAAAGGCGACTGCACCATATCCAGGTTTCATGACAAAAAGACTTTTTCGATTGACGTGTGCCGAGCGGCCAATTTGATAGTGGCCATATCGGGCAAGCATCACCAGATTTTTCTCTTTCCGGCAATGATTGTGGACAATTTGAGCGTGGAAGTGGTGAAGATAGAGGAGACCAAAGGCTGCAGCATGTTCTGCTTGGGCAAATTGGTGAGCGGCGAACAGACGCTGAGCAGTTCGTCGACGGCCACGTCCAGCTCTGTATCGTCGTCGGGCTCGTCGTACTCGTCGGCCGTCAGCACGCTGATGTGTGTAGCGGTCAAAAAGTGTGTGCTCATCTACGAGATTAGTTGTCTTTCGACGAGACCCAAGGTGAAAAAGCTGCGCGAAATCGAGCTCACCATGAATGTCCAGACCATTCAGATAATCAACAGTCAGCTGTGCATCGGCTTTCAGTCCGAGTTTGCGCTCTATTCAATTGCTCAAGAAAGTGCGCCCATTGCTCTAAATCAGCCGGATAAGGATGCGTCGCTTCATTTTCTGGCACAAAATCCCATCAATGCACTCTTGGCCGTTCAAATCACCAACGAAGAGTATCTACTCGTTTTTGAAAGTAAGTTTTGGGTTTTATTTTAGTTATTTTGCTAATGTGGCGGTCACATGAATTTTTTGCCGTCCCAAGCAGTTAAAATGGCGGCCACATGAATTTTTTGCCGTCCCAAGCAGTTAAAATGGCGGCCACATGAATTTTTTGCCGTCCCAAGCAGTTAAAATGGCGGCCACATGAATTTTTTGCCGTCCCAAGCAGTTAAAATGGCGGCCACATGAATTTTTTGCCGTCCCAAGCAGTTAATGTGGCGGCCAAATTAGCTACATGGAAGGTTTTGTGAAATTCAGTACAAAATGATAAAAAGAACAGAAAAAAATGTAAAAAAATTGGATAGCTTTTTTAAAAGGTTTAAAATTAGTTCTATAAATGCATTATAGTGCAACATTCAAAGTATTGTGGCGGCAAAATGAAGTTTGTGGGTATTTTGAAGTTAATGATCAATTTTTGATGCTTAAAATGATTAAACCAGGTTTTAATTATGAAATGTATTTGTCCCATAATTTCTTCACCGCTAATTTAATAAAAATAAACCCCTAAATTGAAAATAAGACTAATCTATTAAAAAGACTCTAACCTTATGTTCTTCAGAGTTTGCCTTTAGATTTAAGAAAGTATGTCAAATCCAAAAATCAAGCTATTAATTAATTTTATTAAGAAAACCCAATTTATTTCATAATTAAAACTTGTTTTGATCATTTTGGGTACCAAGAATTGATCATTAAGTTCATTTTCTTCGCTAAATATTATAAAAGAAATCTAATTTATCAAAGTTAAATCTATTTAAAAAAAACTACATATAATTTAATAAAGAATATCTAATTTGATAAATAAAAAAAAAATTATCATTTTTTTGGGTAAATATGAGTCCCATTAACCTCATTTTTGGCATGTATCTGAGGATGCATCAAAATGTATTCTCGGAAAAATTAGGTTAATGCAACTCATCTATACCTTTTTTTGAGTTGCATCTACAGCGGTTCTAATAAAATCGTAACGCGAACGGTCCCGGCCATTTTTGCGGTCCGGCGCGCCAGATCCGTCCACTTGAATGCCAAAATCGTATTAAAAAATTTCTTTTATTTAAGCAAAGCTAATTTTAACATTTAAAAATTGACCATTTATAATTTTGCTCTTAAACCATGATGTTATTGTTAAATAAGAATCAATTTTAGCATTCAGGTGGACGGCCGACTAGGTCGTTTGGACCTGCACCTCTGAAATGGCCGTGGCCGAGCCTTTTGAGTTACGATTATATTAGAACCGCTGTAGATGCAGCCCATAAAAATAAAAAAAATTTTTTTTTACTAAATTTTCATTTAGATGTACTTTTAATTAATTTAGATGAGTTTTTATTAAAATAAAGCAAGCTTATTATATTAAAGTGAAGTTTATTAAAACAGCGGTATCTAAAAATTATTCCTCTTTAATAATTCTATCCTGACGGATAATTGCTCATCTTCTTTCCAGAACGACAGCTCCGATCCGAACCAGAGGTAACTGCATCAAGTTGATCTTCTCACCGCAATTATTACTACAGTCAGAACCGGTCTCCTTTTTTATGATGATAGGGGTTAAACATGCCGCCCATGTAGAGACATTTGAAAGATTTTTCTCCTTGAGTGAGTCTTGAACCTTTGGTACTTTGAAAATCTGGTCAACTTAAATGTTTATAAGAATTGAAATAGAACAATCGGTCACATAATAAATACTTTTACTAAACAATCAAGTAAAAAGACAAAAATGATTTAAAATTAATCAAGTTTGAAAATTTGAGTTTTTTTATTAAAAAATATCAAAGTTCTTCAAAGTCCGAAATTAAAGTCGAGTTTACTAAAATTTAAGTCTTTCACTAAGACTTTCTAAAAAAAAATAAAAGTTAAGAATTGGGATTGACTAGAGAAATGTGACTTTTAAACAACTCTAAAAAATATTTATTTAAAATTATTTTCCTTTAAAAATCTAAAAAGAAAATTTGATTGTTTATCATGTCTAAATAAAAATATAAAAAGAAGCAGCAATGTAACCTTTTTATTTATTTAGAAAATCAGCAATGTCATTTTTGTAAAGTTAAAACATAACATAAAATATAATGACATAAAGATGTAAAAACTTTGATACAGAAAATTGAATAGCAATTTAAATATCATTTATTCAGCAAACCATGTGCTTACGTTTTAGATCAAATTTTAAAAAATTTTTAAAAAATTTCAACTAAAAATTTTCAATCTAGATCTAGGAGTTTATGTAAATATTAATGGACGCCGAAATCGAATGGAGGAGATAATGTGGCCTAGTAGGCCATTGCATGTAGCTTACAAAGACCCGTACCTAATGTGTTTTTGTGAACGCGGAATAGACGTTTTCAATGTAGCTAAAGGAGAATGGATTCAAATTTTACAATTTTCAAAAGTATAAAATTAATTTAAAAGATTTTTTTACTAATTGTCTTCGTAGACAAAACCACTTGATAGATCCGGTTCTTTATGCATATCAGTTGAATCACAAGATGCCACTAGTTTAATACACTTCAAGCATATAGGTGAAGGTAAGCTAAATAATCACCAATAGCTCATTAAATAATAATAATTGATTAATGCTGATTAAATTAAAAGATGACATAATATCTATAGCACCTCGAAATCGATCATTAATTAAGAGTAAATTTCGCAAAAGCTCACTGAATCGTAGCGAAGAAACTTATCTGTCTTTGGCAAATACAACTCTGAACAATAACACTCTGAACCATACAGGACACCAAGGTTCAACTGCATTGAACTATTCGAGCTCAAGTGCGTCAACTTGTGCCAACTCGCGAAAATCGCTCATCTCTGGTCCAATTAACTTCCAGCACATTCAGCACATTGGTCCAAATGAAAGCAAAAGTCTGATGTCTTCGGACAACTCCAATGGACTGCCACCATTATCCGGCACAAGCCGTCTAGTTAACATTTCTCTTAATGAAGCCAGTTCTTTCAACCAAAATTATCATCCGCCACCAAAAAAGTCCCAATCTTCAAGCGGCATGAGACAAATAACAAAAAACGAAATTTCGGCACCGACTAATTTCAGACATGTGGTTCGAGGCCTCGAGGAATTTGGACTAGCCAAAGAAAATGTTTCCATAAAAGTTCCATCAAGCCCTACTCTCAATAAATCGAACATTTCACCAACGACAGCTCACCAATTGCCTAATATACAAGCCCAAGTCAAATCCTCTTCTCTCTCTTCATCTTCTTCATCCTCGTCGTCCATTCTCCACTCGCCCAATTCGCTCAATTCCTCGGTCAACACTAGCAATCAAAATGGAAACATGAATAATAACGAAAGTTTGGCGCAATCCATCCCGAATACTTTAAAAAATCATTCGGTTTTGTACAATGGTAATTAGTTTATTCGATTTAGATGTAAGTGAACTTGGAAATAGGAAAGGTGCTATGGGTGTTAACAATTTAGTTGCTGAAAAATTCTGATTTTTTATTAGGAACAACATGCTTATTTCAAGTTCATTAAATTAATAAACTAAAAAAAATGGAAATTAAAGCACAGCAAAAAAAGTCAAAAGAGCATTACTTATAGATTTAATAAACAGTCTTAAAGTGTGAGAAAATTAAGTTTTTAATTTTTTTTCAGCTAACAAAGAATGCAAAAATAATTCAAAATTTAAAAAATTTACTTTAAACCCTTGCGAGCAGTTTCGTGCACTAAAACTTAAATACTAAATTTTAGAGCATGCATTAGCCCTGGTGTTGGGTTAAAAATCAAACTATTATTTTATAACAATTTATTTATTTATTTTTTTATTTAAAATCTTGATTTTTAAATTATTTTTTTGCATCGAATAAAAAAATTAAACTTAGTAGAAAATGCAAAAAAAAAAGATCTTTACAAAATTTAGAATTAAAAATTTATTTTTTTATCAGTTCTTTTTTTTTTAAATTAAATCATTGATGATATTTTTTTTAATTAGGTCTCTTCTTTTGTTGTCTATTATTTGCTCTGATTTCAACCTAATTTTCCTAATTTTTACAATGCTTTGAGTAGATGTTATATAAATTAAACTGCTCGTGTTAAGTAAGTCTACTTGATAAATAAATCGCAAAAGAAGATAATTCTAGAAAATTTTCATTAATTCTAATTAAATTCTAATTAATGAAAATAAAACTAATTATTTTATTTGAAAATTTCTATTGTAAAGCTGGCTCTATAATTAAGATTTTAAATTAAATAATAAAAATAATATTAAATTATTACAAAATTAATTTTAATATTTTATTTTTTAACCCAGCGCCAAAAATCGGAATCGTTTTACGTAAATTTACAAAAAATCTAAAGAAGACTAAAGTAATTAGTTATAATTATCAAAATAAAATAGAAAAAAATTTTTAATCTTAATTCTAGTTTTTCAAAAAGGATATATTTATTTGTTTTGTACCGAATTTCACAGCGTTGAATGATTTTTAGATATTAGAAGTGTATTGTCACACTGAAGATTTTATTTTATATTTATTTTGTTTCTTTCAAATTAAAATTTTACCTATTTTTTAATAAATAAGTCTATTTAAGAATATCAGCCATATTTTTTTAATAGAAAACAATTTTATGCATATGCAAGATATTGAATACTTGAATTTTAGTTGAAGATTATTTAAAATAAAAGTTTCATATTCAGTAGTTGAATTTTATTTAACTCTGAAAATGTTTACTTACAATGATTGCTTAATTTTAGTTTCTAAAAATTTTACATAAAAAATTTAAAAAAAATTAGTTTATATTTTGAATGAAATATTTTTTATAATTGTTTTTAATATTTTAATTTAAGACTCAATGATGGGCAAAAATTCACAAGGAAGCCTTGCCAATCGAAGTCACAGCAGCAGTGCATCGAATACATAAAACGAAGCAATGTTGATTTTTGGCTGACCAAAAGGAACGACTAGAAAATATTTTGTTAATTTAAGTTAATTCTAGACAACGAATTTTTATTTTTTATTAAAACTATGTAAAAATTAAAATTTAATCAAAATTAAACAATTATTTAAGAATTTAAAGTATCCTGGACTCTTGATGTTATTACCGTTTGTTTTTCAGTTCAACAAAAATCTGAGAGTCCAGGGTATGCCAAATATTGTAAAATATAATTTGATGGTTAATTTCTAAATCGATTTTTCATTGAATATATATTTTCTCCTTGTTAAATAACCTAGTGATTACGTGTGTGTGATTGATTGTCTTAAATTCTAGTTTTTTTTTTATTTTATTTAGCTTTGTGGTATTTACCAATTCGAAATATAAAGTTACTCGAATAAAAAGTGAGAGCTTAAGAATTTTTATTCGCTAAAATCTTTCATTTTCATCTTTTATTATTTTTTACTATAAAGCTTTGGTCATTTACATTAAAATTCAATTTAAAAATAAAATGATTTTTTAAAATGTTTTATTTAATTCAAGATTAGTTTCCCAATTTTTTTCACTTTTTTTTTAAATTATATATCTCAGAATGATCAAGTATTCATTTGTCAGCCAGTTGTAATTATGTGTTTCTTAGATTTGAGATAGACTTGTGAGTTATTTAGGCAAACACTCCCTACAGAGACATTGCTGATACAATTAGATAAAGAAGAAAAGCAAAAAGATTAAAAACAAAAAATTCGGAATTTAGGTTTTTATAAAAAAAATTAACAAATGAATTGAGATATAAACAAAACTTGGTGTGAATCTTGTTATCACGACTCAAAAAATATCTAAAATTTTCAATTGGAAAAAAAAAGTGTGATCATTATTTTTGTCATTTCTCAAGCCTTTGATAAAACTTGGCACAATGGAATACTCTACAAAATGTCCCAATTAAAATTAACATTCTAAATATTGGAATGGGTAAGAAATTTTCTCAATAATAGGAAATTTTTTGTAGAAGTGGATGACTATTCTTCAGCTTAGAGTGACATTCAGTCAGGTGTACTCCAAGGAGCTGTAATTAGTCCTCTTCTTTTTACAATATTCATAAATGATATTCAAAAATTGAACTCAAAAAATAATAGCTACTCTCTTCTATTGACGATGATCTTGTTTCCTTCTTTATGTTCAAAAAATATGGTAAAATTGTCAAATCAATAAATTGCTATTTGAAAAAGATTTAAATTTGGCTTGTTAAATGTAAAATGAAAATGCCCTTGAAAAGTGTAGCTATACTATTTTCTCTGGAAATCCAAGTAAAAACCAATCTCTAACTTTAAAACTTTTTGGAAAAAATATACCTTATAAAAAAAGCCTTTTTTCTAGGCATAACTTTCGATGAAAACCTTTGCTTCGACTCGCATGGATACTTTATTAGATCAGGATGTATTGATCCTATTAACATTTTAAAATTTCTGGCACAAAAGTCATGGAAACTTGACTACAATACTTTGGTTAATATGAAAAATTAATTGGCTCTATTATTGATTATAGTGATGTTATTTGAACAATTTTTATTCGGATAAATCAGATTCGAAAAATTATTTTGTTTAAATCAAAAATTCGAATTTTTAAATATTTTAATTAGAAACTAAATTTTTTTTTTTTAAATTAAGTTAATTATTCAAATAAAATATGATCCAAATTTAAAAGACAAATTATTTTTTTATTTGAAAACAAAAATCAGTTAAAAAAGAAATCAAATGTGCAATTTGCCTAAAATTTGACTAAATGCACAAAAAAAATTTTTGTAATTTGAAAAAGTGATTTATTATTTGTTTAAATTAAAGTTAAATTCTTGAATATAATTAATAAAATACTAAATGATGGAAACTCCAAGTTCTGGTCAACTGCCTTTAAATATCACACCGTGTTTCACACAATCAAAAAAACGCAATTATAAGAAAAGTTCTCCAGTTCATACTCATTCGAGACAAGTAGATTTAGATGGTCAAATATACCTTTTTTGTAATTATTGTATAACTAAATATATATATTCTGGGTCAACAAAAAATATGCTTGATCATATAAAAATCACCCACCCGGAATATTTAGAAAACATTGAAATAAATAAAAACAGTGACTTTGATGAAGAAATGGACCAAGTAGATTTAGAAAGTGTACGGTATAATTCTGAGCCTTCAAAGAATGTTCAGCCACTCGAGTATTGGCAACAGAACCATAAGTCTTATCCTATTCTTTATCAAGTTGTGCAACATCTTTTTTGCATTCCAGCTACATCAGTTCCGGCGGAACAGCTTTTTTCACATACAGGTTAATTAAAAACTACACAAAAATCAACAAAATTATTCTATTTTTCAATAAAGCACTGTCATGATCACTTTGTTTCTTCTTTGATTTTCCTCGTCACTCTTCGGAATAGACGCAACAGATTGTCGCCTAACAAATTAGATAAAATTATGGTAATTCAAGAGAGTTTATAGTGTGTTGTATTCAAATTTTTAAAAAACAATTATTAGACAATTTTTTATTCGATTCGTTTTTTTTCTTTTTAAATAAATTCGATTTTAAAATTCAAATATATAATTAATTTTTTTTCTTATTTAAATTTTTTTATTTGGTTTTAGTAATTGAATCATTCATTTATTCAAACTTTGGAATCAAATAAAAATTTATTTGTTATTCCAAGTTAAATTTATTTTTGTTTGAATTCAATATTTAAATAAAATTGTCTAAAATTTGGATGAAATTTAAACAAATTTTGAAAAACGTCAATCCAAATAACATCATTATAGTATTTTCATTCCTATTCTAGTCTCAAAGACCAACCTCTCTAGGCTGATTTTTTTCCTGAAGCCTGGAAGATCGCGAAAATTTCAATGCTTTTAAAAAAAAAGTTTATCCTTCCGACCAATAAGTGTTACCTGTTGTTTTGGAAAATTACTGGAAAGAATTGTTAACAACTGACTTTATTCAAATGTTGAAAATAATAAATTAAAAGCAAATGAACAATCTGGCTTTAGACGATTAAAGAAGACTGCAAACAGCCTTATCTTTTTGATTCAAAAAATATCTGAGTCTTTTGGCAGATCTAAAAAGCTTTGCAATCTCTTTTTTGATATTTCTAGGCCATTTGGTAAGATTTGGCATGAAGGTTTCTTCTATAAACTAATTAAAGCTCAAATACCTGACTATCTTATCCTCTGGATACGCTCATTCTTGTCCCACAAATCTTTCAAAGTAAAAATTAATGACTTCACATCAAATTCTTTTCCAATTAGAGCAGGCGTTCCACAAGGCTCAATTATACGCTCCTTACCTAATATATTGATGATGTTCCCAAAGATTATCTTTCGAAAAAAATACTCGCTCCTTTTTGCTTATGATTTGAGTACTTTCTTAATTTTTCAAAGACAGACAGAGTTGAAAGAGAAATAAATAACTACTTAAAAGAAAAAGAGCCATGGCTATGCAAATGGAAGATGAAAATTTTTCCAAATTAAAACATCAACACTTTAGCGTTGATAAAAATGAAATTTAGGAAATTATCGAAGTTATTGATGATCAAATATTGAAAAAAGTTTTTGACAATATCATCAGGAAATTGTTGGATTCTGGAATAAATGAATTATGGTTCGCAAATAAAATCTTTCTTTTTTGCTGAGAACCTTATCACTTTTTTTACTAATAAGAAACAGGGCTATTTAGAAATTAGGATCAATAAGAACTTAGATGAACTAGAACAGTGGCTTTGCAAGTGGAAAATAAAAATATCAGTTTAAAAGTCTTGTTCGATGGTTCCATTTTGGATCTTACATTCCCATGCCTTAATTCAGAAAATAATATTAAAAGAATACATGTGATTCAAAATCCAGCAGTTCGGCCTATTCTAAATCAAAAATACGAAACCCCTTCCAACATTTTGCATAACGAAACCTTAAATAAACTTAAATTACTAACAGTCTCTAATCGACTTTTTGAGTTGAGTGAGAGATATGTTAGGACCGGACTGAGTCATTCTATTCAATTGATTGTCAGACTGGTGGAGGAACTGGTTTCGAAATGGAACTCATTATTTCTTCTTTCTTTTCTGATCTGTTCAATACTTAAACATGTTGCTCCTGACATTAATTCCTCTTGCTATTTTAATTTTCTTTTATATTAAATTTAAAATTATTTATTTTAAATTTTATTCTATTTTTTCTTGATTTTTATTTTTTATTCTTTAAATCTGAAGGAGCTTTAGCTCGGCACAGATTAACAAATAAATAAAAAAAATAATAAAAAAATAAATAGAAAGAGAAGAATTGAATTATAATGCGTCCGCTTAGCAGTCATGTTTTGAGATAAACTCCATAAAAATCTAAGTCCTAAACAACTTCCATTAAATTCTAATAAATGATGCCGATTTGATGGCAAAAAATCATATTCAAAAGTGAAGCCAAGATAGGTTATAGTGTTCAAGTATCAATACCAGACTTGGACCGTGGTCCAGCTGATCCAGTTTAAATAATTGCGAATATTACAAAAATCAATAATCACCAACCCCAAGCAAGTTATTCTAGAAATTGGTTTCAAATTTGAAATTGAAAAATTTAAAAAAAATTAAAGTTGGTCCAAAACTTGACTAAAATTAAAAAAAATTATTTAAAATTTCTTTTTATTGTAAATTTTATTTTTATAATTGAACATTTTATACCTTTATTTCTCCTTATGGAGATTAATTTAATTCAATAAAACGATAAAAAATAAATTAAAATTTTTTTCATTAGATATTTAATATTATTCAGCGAAATTAAAGGAGAAAAAAATTTTATTTGTACAAGCGTTTGAAATTAATTTTAGGGAAAGTATGTCTTTTTTTCTAAATATTAAATCAGAAATTCAATCGATATGACCAAAAACAGAGGAATATATTTATGGTCATTTTATGGTTATTTTACTTTTGATTATTTCTTAATCGGTGTTTTTTCAATATGCAATTAAAAATTAATTAAAAATCCAATAAATTCAAAAGGTAAATATATAAAAAATTTTTCAAAATAAACTATGAATTGTTTATCTAAACTTTTACTAAAATAATTTAGAAACAGATTTTTCTATTTTCTTTAAGTTTTAGAGAAAAAATTTCTGTTTAATTTTTTAGACGAAAACATTAGTCCTGAAAAAAATTATTGATCAATTTGTAAATATAATGAAATCTAGGTTCAATTATCTGAGTCACAAAGCTATTTATAATGGTAATTGTAAATATTTTTTAAAATAGTTTTTAAACACTTAAAATCAAAATTTTAGGACTAAACATATTTTTTTCCTCGTTAAATACATTCTTTTAATGGAAAACGCTTTTGTTAATTTTACATTTAGAAATTTTAAGTCCGTTCTTTCTGCTATAAACGCAAATGGATCTTGAATGTTAGCTCATAGTGTTTATTTTTAGAATGAAACTTTTCATTAAAAAGTTAGATTTAATTTTTTATTTTTAAAAGCTTAAAGGCATGTAATTAAATTCACTTAATGCAATTTGTTTATTAAAAACCTAAAATTTGGTTTTAAATGCAATTGAGGCAAAAAATTAAAAAAAAAATTAAAACTAAAATTTAATCTTTGACGATTTTCAGCTACCGTCACAAGACAAATTAAAAACCTTTGGTTAAATGAAGCTGTTAAGTCAATCCAGGAGAGCCTTTTTCATTATGTCAACATAATTTGGAACTTAGTATATAAATAGAATGAGTTTAATTAAAAAAAAAATTGAAAATTCTTTTTTAACTTTTAAATGATTATTTATTTATTTGTTTATCTGTACCGAGCTTAGGTGAATCATAGTTCATCTCAGAGTTGTTTAAAAGTCACACTTTTCAAGTCAAGTCCAAGTCCGAACTTTCTTTTTTCTAAAGTCCAAGCCAAAGACTTTTATCTTTTTTTAAGACTTTAAGTTTTTAAGACTTGTTTCACTCAATTTTTTTGTTCACGTAAAGGTAAACCGAAATAGAATTAGGTGAACAAATTGAATGGAGTTATTTAATAAAATGCCTAATTCTCCAAACTTATAAAGAAATTGATTAATAATTTTTTGTTTTTTTTTTATTTGAAGGAACTTTAGAAATATATCTTATATAAAAACATCTGAATCTTCATAGAACCGTATGTATTAGATTGGTAAGAAAATTTTTTTCCACTTTAATTAAAAACGTAACTAATTTTTTAATGCATTGGATAAAATTTAAAAAAAAAATAAATAAAAATTAATAATTAATTAATTTAAAACGTAAAATCTTTGAAAGACTTTATTTACATCATAAAAATAAGCAATCTATTTAGAAAAACCTGAAATCAAATCAAGATATTACAAAATAAAAATTCAAGCTTTTGGCTTTTAATTTTTATTGATTTGAAAAATTCAAGGTAAAAGCGATTTTTGACGATAGAAAAATATTTATTTTGCAAATTTAAAAAGGAAATTATATTGAAAGTTAATTCCTAAGGGTTTTAAGTCATTAATTTTATTTACAGTAGTTGCTTAACTTTATTTTTTTCGCTTAACATTTTGTTCTCAAGCTATTTCTAAATCAAATCTAATGGCTTTTGAATTTTAAATTAATTTTTTTTCTAGATTTAAATAGCTAAAAATTAAGAATTTATTTATTCTTCTAAATAACAAAAAAATTTCCTCTCAAAATGTTATGGAAAATTTTCATTTTATTTATGGGCATTTGCTTTGGATCAGACATTCGTAATTTAAAAAGAATTAAAACCCAAAGAAAAAACTTTTTTAAATTAAAAATTGCCTTAAGAATGTCAATTTTTGGAAATGTTTTGCTCTGATCCGGATCAGTCTCTTGATTTTACAATTGGTTGCAAAATTGACTTAGAAACTGATTTAGACGATCCAACAATTGGAATACAATTTGGAAACAATGAATCAATTTTGCTAAATTATAGTATTTTTTGTATAGAAACTGTTAAATTTAAATTATTTTTATTATATTAAGTTACAACTGATAACCAAGCGGCTGAATATCTAGAGCCGCAGGAATCGGTCAAATATTTACTCCTTAATTCTGAAATTAGGCGAAATTCTTCTCTAAATGGCTTTGAGATTTATGCAATCAATTCTGGGCTTGTTGAAATAAAAGTAAATAAATAATATGTAAAATTAAGTGTGTAGAATACAAAATGGCATAAAATTAATTTCATAAAAAATTCCTAAATTTATAGTCTTTTCCATTCAAAACCTAGTCAACTAAAATTAACGATTTTTTGAATATATTTTATTAAAAAAATTCTGTACAAGTTCTCCTTTTAATAATAATAATAATTAAAAGCTACAGCAAGCAGGCTTGCGGAAGGGTCTACTAGGAGGTCGCCTTTTTTAAAGGATATCTTTTATGGAAATGTTTTAGTAAAGGATTTTTTCATCGTTAATCAAAAAAAATCTTTTAAAAATATGAAAAATTATTTAAATCCTTTAGACTAAAAAAATATAGTTTAACAATTATTTTTTTTTTAATTAAAATATTTATTTTTTTGAAAAATATTACAAAAATGGCTACAAATCTAATTCATAAAAACGATAAAAATATTTAAAAAATTTCAGAAAGGATAATTGTTAATTATTTTCTGAAACGTAGAAAACGGCAACAAAAGTTTGACGTTTTTTTAGATGATATAATATATTTTTTATATTTTAGTTCAAAATTTACCTCAAACTCGACAATGTCATTAAAAATTTAGCCGACTTACTCTATATCTTTACCTTTTTTTCAAACCTTCTAATTGAATAATATTTTTTTCAGTAATTTTGGTTTTTTCCCTCTTTAAATTTTTTTTCGCAATATTTTTTTGCCATTTGTTTTTCCTTCCGTAAATTTTCTTCCGTTTTTGAGCGAAAAATCGTCTAGCTTACCACAAAAATGATTCAAATTTTTAAAACTGTTTGGTAAATTAATACTTTTATTTATGTAAAGCAATCTTTAGGGGTAGAGGATTAAATTCACATAAAAAAAGTGAAAATTAAAAACACCACATAAACATGAAAATGAAAGTTGAACATACAAGAGCAGAGAAAAAAACATAAAGTTAAGCATTATTATTTAAAAAAGTTAAAAAACATAAATTTTTTCTTCAATAGTGAAAAATACCTAAGTTTATTTTTCATCTGTAAATAGTATCGAAGGTCTTAGCGATCATGAAAATGAGAAAGACTTACATACATAGATTCTATCCCAATATAACTTGACTGATTTAATTTAAGTTTTTAACTGTACTTAAAAAGTCGTTAAGTACGGATTTTCACTTATAGTGTTTGGTGCGACAGATATTAAGCGTAAATTCTTTCCTATATGCTTTATGGTTACCTCTAGTGAACAAAAAAATGAATTATGACTTAAAAAATTGTTGTTTTTAATTCACTTTTTTACTTTGATAAATAAAATTGACTAATGTTTTTCCAACAGTTATACAATATTTCTATATGTTTTTTTCACGTTTCAATTTCAAGTTATTTTCAACGATTCTTTTTACTGTATTCGTGCACTAAAAAGAATCCTTATAATTAAATCCTAATTACTCCAATTTTTTTTAAAATAAAGTTTCTTAAGTTGACGATCAAATTTTTTTCTTGAAAAATAAAAAAAAATTTAAAAGGAATTTTTTTTGGAAATAATGATGATTTTCAAATTTTGGCTTCATTTTTTTTTACTTTCTTTTTAAAATTATTTTGATTTCCAAAACAAAAAAATAGAAGTTAAGCCAATTTTTTTAAAAGATTTTTTTTAAGTCGAATTACTGACTTAAATTTGAAAAGACTCAAAGACTAAGAAATTAAATTTTTTTCACAGAAACTAATCAAAATATTTAAAAAGGAATTATTTCGGAATAAACTTTCCAACGGAAATTTTTTAAAGAACCTTTAATTTTTTTTTCAATACCCTTAGAGAATTCGATGAACTGATTATTTGATGTACAGTGTTAGCTTTTTAAAAATATGAATTTTCATAAAATTTTACTTTGCTGATTTTTTATTTTTTTTTACCCTAATACGCTTTTGTCTACTGAACTCTTAAACACATAAGTTCTTTTTTTTTAATAGCTTTCTATGAATTTTGAATAAAATAAATTTATATTTAAAAAAATAAAAAATTCTTCTGTTATTTTTATGCTAAGTAGTAGTTGTAGTATGACTGCGTGAATCTTATCCAAAAGCTGTTGTTTATCAAAACTCTACCGATAGTCAATACAAATTTCTTATCATTCAAAAAAATTAAATACTTGGAATTTAATTATATTTATTCTTTTTTAAAAAAAAAATTATTTTTTTATGAGATAATAATAGAGATAGTTAAAAAACAAGGCGATTTTAATATTAATCCTTATTGTGAGTTTTGTGAAGTTCAGTACAAAATGATAGAAAAAAAGAAAAAATTAGAAAAAAAATAAATAACCTTTTTCTAACAGTCTAAAATTAGTTCTGTAAATGCAGCATGGTCCAACATTCAAATTAAATTTCAGATAAACTCTGCATATTTAGCAGATCTTGATATTTGTTACAACTTTGAATTTTGCATTAGTTGCATTCAAAGAACTAAGCTTAAGCCACTAGAAAAAAAGTTATTGAATTTTTTTACATTTTTTTATGTTATTTTTATCATTTTACATTGAATTTCACAAAATTCTTATTAAGACATCTTTTAAAGCCAGTATTCTTATTAAAATTTATTGGTTTAATTTAAATTTTGAATTGAATATTTTTGTTTTAGAAATTTTCTTAAAATTTAATTATTTATTTTTCTATTTCATAAACTAAATTTCCAATTATCATTTTTTTTTCATTTCTCAAAAGTAATAACTCATTTATGCAATTTTTAAATGTTTTAAAACCATTTCATTTTTTCATTAATAATCTTATATTATTTATCAATTTAACCAAAAATTTGAATAAATTCTTTAACTTCCTTTTTAAATTTTTAGCTGGTATCATTTGCCAATTGTGGTTCTTCTTGTTCGAATTATTTGACTAACAAGAACATAGAGGTGTTTCCTACATATACAGTGAAGCATACTTGGGAACTAAACATTACAGAGGGATTTGGCAATTATTCAATTAATTCAGTTAATGTGTCAAAAGGAGACATGTTGGTTCTTAACCAAAGTTATGATGGAATGGTAGCAATAAATTCAAGTCATGTTCTATCCGATTTTTTTATCTATGAAAATCAATCGAGTATTCTTCTTTCAAAACTAAGTTTTATGGAAGAACAGCGGCTTGCCATCAGTCCAGTTATATCCGATTTTAAATTTTATCAATTTTATTTTGAAAAAAAATTTGAGTCATTTGGGATACATTCGATTAAGGCTACATTTAACAATTTAACTTTGAATAAAAATATCAGTATTTCAAAAAGTAAATATATTTTTGTTTGAAAAAATTATCTTTTTGTGACTAATTTTTTCAGAATTTAAGGGTGACATATTTTTTAAAAATTCTAGCTACCAACAAGTCAAAGGTCTGATGCTGATTCTATCCCAATATAACTTGACTGATTTTGAGTTTTATGTTAACAAAACAAATTCGAGCCAAGGCTATGGGTTAATAAGTGAACTCAGCTATAGCACATACCTCAGTTTTTATGGAACAGAGTCCTTGGACTATGGCCGAATGGAATATTTGCTAACTAGTACCGAATTTATAGATGACCATAAATTGATAGGATTTGAAGTGAATGCATGGACTGAAGGCGTTATTTATCTATCAATTCGAAGTTTTTCTTTTTGTGGTACAAGCTCAAGCTGTAGGACCTATTTTGACAATGTATTCTATTATGAAACGTTTAATGAATTACACACATGGAAGATCAGAGTTGAACAGGGTTACAACATGATTAGATTACCTTATGGGTTTAAAGTTAAAAAAGGTTATCTTTTGCACTTGAAACAGAATTCGACTGGCAGAATCAGTATTGATAGTAGTGCGGATTTTTTCGAAGATTTTATGATTGATTTTGTTTCACCAAAATATTTTTTAACACAGCTTGATATGAACAAGAGAAATAGATTTTGCATCAATCCGATAATAGATCACTGGATATTTTTGAGTTATTTAGACTTTGAAGTTAATTTTGTAGGTGAACAAATTTTTGACGCTAATTTTAGCATTGAAACATATACGTTGAATAAAAAATTCAATTTTGATCCTAAAAGTAAATTTTTAATAAAATTAAGAAAAAAAATTTATGTGATTTTTGTCAAGTCGGAAATTTAGAAATTTATTGTGGTGATTCAAGAAATAATGTGGATTTTACAATACATTGTACTGTGATTGTAGCCACAAATGATATCAACGATTTAATTGAGACTAAATTTGATATAGAAGAAAATGCGACTGTCAATAGTATTTCAGGTAAATAGTTACAGTTTGGGACTAAATTGTGTTTAGCTTTTGAGTTTAGCTAAAAAAAAATGAAAAAATTAAGAGAAAAATATAGAATTGCCAAAAATACAGAACTAATAAATAAAGAAAAAAATAAGTTCTTTTCATTATTAATTTCTGTTTGCGGTCTACGAATTACCATTCATTGCAAATTAGCTATAATAATTAGTTTATAATTTGAAGGTAACCTCATGCCACTCAGAATGGTACTTAGTTCTTATTTTCAGCAAAAAGAGTACAAATTAATTTAAATAATTTTAGTGTAACATTCTTTACATGTTATGTAGATTCAAAAAATAAAATAATTTAAAGAAAATATTTTTTCAACGAATTGATAAAAATGATCTTTAATTTTTTTGTAATATTGCTATGGTAAATTTTTTTTTAATAACGAGATTTTAATTAATTTTTCGCGTATTGTAAAAGGGCAAAAAATAGTCTCTTGCTAGCGCTCTTTTTAGAATAATGTATATTTTATTATTTTCTAAGCTTTTTTCTGAAAAAAATATACGAAAATTTTCCTAAATTCACAATGCTAAGAAAAGATACATTTAATCCTCTGCTTTTATGTCTAACACACAAACCACTCGGCTATACAGAATATACTTAAAGAATATTTTTCTTTTTTTCACTTAAAAACATATCTGTAAGGCTGCACATACATAAGGCCAGTATCGAATTAGCTGCAGCTGTCTTGTCAATGTCAAGCAAAAGGGGCATCAAAGACACTTTAGGAGACTAAGCAAAGAAAAGCCTCTAAATTCGTATCTAGAGCTAGAAACTGGAAGTACCAAATCTCAACCAAGTGAATGCAGAATGACAACTTCTTCATGAATTTATGCAGGCCAAATCATGGTTTTTCAATAGTCTAAAATTATTTAGGATTAATTCTTGAGGTACATCTAACTTATAGGAAATGTCATAATTGATTAAAGAAACATATAAAAAGTGAATCAATCATAAACATAAAATTATATTTTAAACTGTTACCAAACACGTTGATTTGTTTTTTCATTTATGTTTATAAACGACTAAGGCTTAAATTTTTTGGGGGTGACAAATCTAATTTTTTAAGATGACAAAAATAACTAAAAGTGGGGACTAATTTAATCTATATTAGCTGACAAAAAAAAACGAAACGACTGACAAATATATATATATTGAGATGACTATTTAATAATTTTGCACTGACAAAATTTTATTCATTTTTATTTTATTTTAGTTCTAATTAAGCTATTTAGTTCGACTTGAGTGGAAATCAAAACTAATGACCCTATGCTTCACAAGGAGTGAATAAGAGAAAAAAAAAGAAAAGCTATTTGGTACTTTAATTCTCTAAGATTGTAAGGAATGAACTTAAATTGTGACGTTTTCTCATAGTTGACTCTAACTTGATGATGAGATTTGGACAAAACGGTTTGTCATAATTGTCTGAAGCTTCCTTCTGATTTTGGTGCTAAAGTTCAAGATTTTGATTTTTATTGTGACCTCAAAATCATTAATTTGTTGAAAAAATAATTAATTTATCAAAAAAGTATTTTTGTCACTCAAATAATTATTTTATCAGTCAATTAATTTATTTGTCATCATGTGTAGTTTTTTCGTCAGGAGATTTAGTCTTATTGTCAGTAAAATTTAATTTAATTTGTCAGTCCATTAATTGATGGCAAAAGACTAACTTTTTTGTAAAAATTAAAAATAAATTAAATTAAAACATTAGAAAAGTGTCATTTTGATTTTTTCAGAGTTGTTTAAAAGTCTTTAAAAAAAAGTCCAAGTCAGGACTTTTAAAATTTTTTTTTAAAAAATAAAAATAAATTCAAGGTCAACCTCAGAATTAACTTTGGTCATTAAAATTCTCTCAAAAATATTTTTGTTTTAGTTCACTTTTTTAAAGATTAAAAAATAAAAATTTTAGTTTATGTTGTTAATTTTTAGATTCACATTTCATATGTTTCCTTAATCTTTCTCCGCGATAATTCAATTTCTAACAAAATTGCTATGTCTCAGATGTATCAATCCAGATTTATTTTACTGAAAAGACCCTAGTTTGACTTGAAGTTCAAAATTTTTAATTATTAATCTATTTAGAAATTAAATTGAAATTAAATTTAACTTTTAAAGGAAATCTAATTTCTCGATTTGGCTCATACAATCCGAGTAAAAACATCACACAAGTACTCCGAAATCAAGCGTCTGGAATCTTTAGTCTTGCAAGCACCGAAGTTAAATTTGACACAAATTTGATTGGATTTGAAGCTTTTGCAGCTATCGCAGGATCAGTCTCATTTAGAGTAGATAAAAAAAATTTTAAATTTAAATTTTTATTATTTTTTAATGTTAATTAGATAATTAAATATGACGATTGTCTAGAAGACTCATGCTTTAGTAAAATATTCAAAGATTCGCCTGCTTTCAATCCAAAATTGATTATTAATGAACGGGCATTTAATTTAGTACCAGGCTATAATCGAATTCTTGTCACCCCTTTATCTGTTAAAAAAGGCTACATTCTAAACGTTCTTGATTATAATAGAGTTTTGGCTGTGAATGCTACCAATGATTCGACTATAATGTCAGACTATCTGATCGTTTCAACAACCTCTCGAAAACTAAACATGACAGAAAATTGGAGACTTTATGTCAATATGATCATAGAAACAAAATATTTCTTAAATCACTTTTTCTTTGATAAACAGTACCAGCCTTTCAATAATCAAAGTTCAGTCATTCATTCAATTGAGGCAAACATCTCCAACAGCACGGTTAATTTAGTTCGCCAATTCACTTTAATTTATGGTAAAATTTTTATTCTTGATTTAAAAATTTGTTACTTCTTTCTTTTCAGAAAATTGGTACCATTTGATTTGCTGGGATTTAGACTACATTTTAGATCTAATGGTCAACTGCACCCTCTTTATTAAATCTAGATCTAAATCAGATTCTTTCGAAGTCGATTATGGAAATGGTCAAATTGGAAATTTTTCATTTAATGGTAAAAAAAAATTAAGGAGCTGTGAATTTCAAATACTAGATGAACAAAAGTTCTTCCTTATTGATAAATTAAAGACAATAAGATATTTTTTAAAAAATACTACAACATGGTGCAGTAAACTTGGCTCCATCTTTTTTGCCCAAAATAAAATCTTTATTTTCATCTTTCTTAGTAAAACAATAATCAATTTAAATTTATTTATGTCCTATTTTTGTTTTATTTTAACAATAGAAAAAGTATTTTAGGCAAAAAAGATGCAGCACAGTGTGTTGCACTATGTTTTTAAAATATATTTTATAAAGCTCTAAAAAAGGAAAAAGTTTTGTTCAACTTGTGATTTTTACAAGTTTGAAGAAAAGGTTAAATATTAATTTAAAAAAATAAAAATAGATCAAATCAAAACTTATGTTGGCTTGACAATACCTGATGAAGCGCCTACAAAAACTACTTGGAGCGCAAATTATTTAATGTTAAATACTGAATTTGTAAATGATACTTGGATTTATGGATTTGAATACTTTGCCAGTCTAGGAGGGACAGTAAAATTTGTGCTGTATTCACCAACACTTTGTGTCAGGACAAGTCGCTGCGCTGATCAGCTATTGAAAGACCCGATCAAGGCGCTTACTTTTACTTACACTATCTGGGTAACAACAGTCGTTGAAGGCAAAAGTCGTTTCTATTTGACCCAGCCATTTTTGGCAAAGAAAGGCGATATGGTTTATTTGGAATCAGTTGGTTTTACGGCTAGATTTTTCTACGATACCAATCGATATGAATTGTACGAAGATATGGTAATAAATGGAACTGCTAATTATTTGCATAAAATTGAGCTATGGAAAAAGTCGAATATTTTAATTAATGCTTTAACTGAACCAAAGTTATACTCGGATGCGATTCCTTTTTCAGTAAATTACTCTTCAACTGGAAACTATAATATTACTGTGAGAAATGAGAATGCAGAAAACTTGATCACAGAGAAGTTAACAATTTCAAAAAGTAAATAAAAATATATTTAAGAAAAAGATTTAATTTAATTTTTTAGATCAGACCATTGATTTGTACTGTAAGGACAATAACAGAACAATAAATAATACAATTAATTGCGTGGTAATTGCATCTTCATTCTCAAAATCAGATTATGTGGTAGCTTCCAACCAAAATTTGTATTCACTGTCAGAAAGTAAATTTTATGAGATTTTAAAACAAAAAAATAAAAAAATATCTAAAAAAAATAATTGATAATTGCAAAACCTATTTCATAATTTTTACGAGAAATTCGATGATTTTCGATTTTTTTTTAATTTTTTTAATTAAAATCAATGGAAAAAAATCTTTTTTTTTCAACGTAATTCTTCGTAAATTTTGAGTAATTTATTAAAAAAGTAATTTTTTAAATTTGATCTTATTTTATTCATTTAGCACTCAAAGACCAATTTTTTTTTCATTTAAGACAAAAATCCTTAAATTAAATATGCTTTTAAGGCGATATAAATTGTCATGATTATTTATAATATGTTAAAAAAGCTACTGAATTTATAAATGATTGTCTTTAATCATTTTTGTCATTTTTTTTTAGATAAAAATTTGAAATTATTTATATATAATATAAATACAAGAAATAAATTCTATTATAGATTCCTTATATGTAGCAAATTTTACATATCAGTTTAAATGCCTTTTCCTCTAGACTAGGATCACATGTAAATTTTTTTATTTGTCATAAGTAAAGCTAGATATCCTTCCCTTACGTAATCTGAATTGTCACGTTTTTTCAAAATTTTTGAGATGAATCAGTTCAGTGCTTTCTACAAGTAACTAAAGTGATTGGAGTTTTAGGCTGTACGCTTTTATTAATCGTTTCCAGCAATTCATCGCCCAACGACCTCAAATGTGTTCGACGAGAAATCTTTTTCTATTACAAGTTTTACACAAGATCCAGCGGTTAATTCCAGTTAATAAAATTTCTTTCCTGTCTTATAATTGTCTCTTATACGTCATTCAATCTAATCCATACCGTTCCATTTTTGGAAGTTATGTCATTCTTTTTTTTTAATGTTTCTTCATGAGTCATATTCAGTATTAGAATGATCTGATGTTTCCATTTCTTCTTCAAAATCATTATTTAAGTCATCATTCTTTTCATAATAGTTATAATTATCATCAGAGAGTTCTGATTGAGCATCATATGCATTTAAAAAATCAATAATCCTTTTAAGAGGTTCAAGGTTTTGTAAGACAGCTTTTCTTCGAGACAAAGCTTTTCTTTGGTTCAAATTTTTTCGTTTCACTAGAATGACCGGTGCCAATTTTACACCGTCTTTTATAATGAATAACTTAAGGAAGCTCTATTGGACTTGTTAAAAAATAATTCTATTTTGGGTTTTGTGAAGTTCAGTACATTAGAATGGAGCGAAGTGTATAAAAATTTAATAACTTTCTTTCTAAAAGTTTAAAATTAGTTCTGTGAATGCAGCATGGTGCAACATTCAAAGTTGCATCAAGTGTAAAAGTCTGCTAATGTTGCAAAATGCACTAGGCTCAATTTTATTGAAATTTAATTTCTGCTAAGCTCTGCAAATCTGGCAGACCTTGATATTTGAAACAATTTTGAATTTTGCATTATGTTGCATTCAAAGAATTAAGTTTAAGAGAAATTTATTTCGACTACCACAAATTTTTAGGTTTTTATAATTTATTCTGAAGGACCTCTATCTCGGAACAGAAAACAAATAAAGAAAAAAAACTTATAAAAAAATTTTCTTTGATTTGCTGTTAATTAGTTTTTTATGTATAATCTTAATAATTGGGGAATTTTATTTAATATTTTGGGGAAAAAATTAAATTTTGGGGTATTCTAATCAAGTTTTGTGGTATGGATTTTAATGGCCCTAAGTTTGAACCTTTAGAATTTTCATTTTTTTCTGTTCTTTTTATCATTTTGTTGTTTTGAATTTCACAAAACCCTATTTGGTTAATTTAACTAGAATCTATAAGATTAAATAAAAAATTATCAAATTCTAAAAGGAGATTTTTTGTTGATGTTAGCTTTTAGAAAATTATTTTTTTGAGTTTGGTCTTTACAGTGTTAATTTTAGAAATAATTTAAATCAGCTTGAGTTTTGAATTAAAACTAGATAGAAAAAAAATGTTCAGTGAATAAAAAGCAAAATAAATATAGTAAGATGGCCTAATCGGGTCACCTATTTTTTTGATAATTTTCCTAAAGACTCAGTAACGATAGAAAACGCGAAATTTAATCACCCATTTAGTCCGAAATTTTTGGGTCACCCGGTTAGCTACTGGGGTTAATGAGATGAGGGGTAATTCGGTTAATCCTGTTAACCCAATTTGACAATTTTTTCAACCGGTTAGCCCTGAAAATCACACAGATGGGGTTGCCATGTATTTTTACAAAGGTTAATATGAGTTAAATGAGTTATTTTCAAGGTTTATTGTGTGAATTTTGACAGTATTTGGGTGAATTTTGGTCCTAATAGGGTGATACCCTATTAACAGAATTGACCCAAAAATTCACCCCTTTAAAAAGTCCGTCTAAAAAAAAACAATTGCAATATTTTTTTTCTTTAGCAAATTCGTTGAACATTTTTTAGATTAAATGGCAAAAAAGGTGATTTAAATAAAATAAAAATATCTGAGATTTAAACCCTAAACCAAATACATAATTTGATAGAAAATCACCCATTTTGACAAATTTTATTTTTTGACTCAAAAAAAATTAGAAAAAAATTCTTTTTTCTACAAGCTGTTTTTTTATTTAAATTCTCTGTACACTCAATTACTTATTTTTAGAAAAAAAATCCCAATGCCTATAGAAAATTAACAATTTTCTAAACTAATTTAAAAGTTGTCACCCCGTTCACACATAAAATAATTAGGCTGTCTTACTATAGCAAAAAAGGTCGAAAAAGCCCTCCGGCCTTTAAGTGTTAAAAATGTTTTCTGGAAATTTGATTTTTTTCTGCTTGTCCGAGTTTATTTGAAATCAATTTTTAATTTTCTAATACTTGATTAATGTCCAAGATTAAAAATTCTGCTTTATCATTTAATTTTTATTTCAAATTTGTGAATTGATTATTTTTATTTTCAAATTTTGTAGAATTTGAAGAACTTAACTTAACTTTTTCTTTTTTTTTTTTTCTTTTTTTTTATTTTGCCTATGAGACTTAAATCAATAAATAATAATAATAATAATAATAATAATAATATTGAGAATTTTAATTTTACTTTTGATCATTTTCATCCATAAGATTGTTGATCATTTCTTTGTCTATATCTAAATGGATAAAATTAAATAAGATACAAAGTGTAGTTAGCACCGAGTCCTTTAGGAATTTTGTCTTACATTGGCTTTGGATAGGCGAATTGTAGGAGTTAATTAATTTAGTTTCGTAAATAATTCAATAATTAAATTATAAGACAAGAATACTTACATAAGTTAAAATTGCGAGCTGGTGGCCAAAGTTGAGATGGATTCCTTAAAAATAGGTATAACCGTGTGGACATCATGAGTCATATTCATCTTAAATTTATGCAACTTTAATTTAAAACTCAGCAATAAAAGTTACATAAATTTAAGTAGTCACTTTAATTGATTTTAAATTTTGACTTATAGATTTGAAGTTAAGAATGCTTTTACTCTGAAATAGAAAGGCTTTAAATTTAAATTTTTCAAAAAGACTAGATTTAGGTCTTTAAACTGCAGCCATATAAATAGCCATTATAAGCCATTTTAATGACACTCAAATTGGTACAAAATAAATTGAAGCTTCTCTTAGATTTAATTTAAGAATTAGAAAATAATTTTCGAAACAATTTAAAAAAATAATTAAATTTAAAATCCATTAGAAATTAAATTTGACTTAATTAAAAAAAATTTCCTTAAAATTTGCTTTTAAAAAAGTTGTGGAGTAATGGATTATTACTTTTGATTTCCACTAAAGTCGATCTTTTTACTTTACCCTTGCTTCTCCCCATGCTATTCAGACCCTTTTTTTAACACTTTTAATTATAAAGGAATTGGACTAAGCCAATTGAGGTAAAAAAAACCTAAAGCCAGTTTACTGACTTGAATGTGAAAAGACTTTAAAATGACTTTTATTTTTACTTTTGCACAAGTCTGATAAAAAGTAAAAGTTTTTTAATTTTTCATTTGAAATTACACTCTTTTCCAAGACAGGGAAGTTGTTAAATATAATTTTTAAGCGATCAAACTTGTTTAAAATTTTCCAAAATATTAGAAAAAATAAAGGATACATTTTTACCCGTCATATCAATAATTAAACTGTCAAATAAAAATAAATAAAATCGTCAAATGAATAATTAAATTGAAGATTTTAATTTATTAAAAGTTTAATTATTAATTTTAATTTTAACTAATAGTTCTCTAATCTACAACATGCCTGAATCCCCCGTTCAATTTTTTTTGGCAATAAATATTTTTTAAATGACGATTTAATTTAAAAATAAATTCGAAAATAATTCTTATTTTTAGCTGTGCCGATTATTCATGTCGGAATGTATGTTCCGCAGCATATAGTCAATCCAGTCAAGTTTGATGCACTTGGATACTATGCTTTGCCATTGACTGAGTTTAAATTTGAAACTACTTTGATCGGATTTGAAATATACTCTATGAATCCCAATCCTGCTACGCTTTTGATATATGTAAATTTTGAATTTATTTATCTTTAATTTTTAAAAATTTTGAATGAAAAAAATAGATCGATACTTATGATTCGTGTGGTGAAACAATATCATGCCTAAAATGGATTTCTGAATCAGAATCAAGCTATACCTATTCATCTAGAGTCACCTTGCAAAGTTTCTCTACTTCATTTGGCTACAATAGGCATATATTGTTCACTGAAAGAAAAGTTAACAAAGGACAAATGATTGTAATATGGGCTAACTTTCCGATTGCAATCGATTCCACAAACGATTTTTTGAACTCAGATTATCATCTGTCCAGTCGAGCGAACAAGATAAATAATAAATATAACTGGAGATTTTATTTCAACGCTCTGATTAAAAATTTTTACTATGCCGACTATTTTTATTTCAATCAAAGTTTTGAACCACAAAATTCTGCCAATGTCAATACTTATAATATATCAGCAACATTTATTGATTCGAATACTACAGTAACAAAAAGTATCAATATTACAAATGGTATTTTATTTTTGATCAAAGCTTTATATTTTTAATTTTTTAATTTTTAGTTAAAAAAATTGATTTTAATTGCTCAAATTCGAATCGAATGTCCAAAAACTCTTTAAATTGTGTTGGCGAAATATTAACGACAGATTTGTCAACAAATATTTTGGTAGATTATGGAGATTGTAATTCTAGTAGCTTGTCATTTAATGGTAAGGCTTTGTATTTTTAATCTTTATTATTTTCTCTCAAATTATTCTTGAATGATTTTAATTTTTAATGGAAATTTAAAAAAGATATTTAAATTCATTATTTAGCCTTTAAATAATTTATTAATTTATTTGTTTATCTGTACCGAGCTAATGCTCCTTCAAAATAAAAATATACGAAAAAAAATTAAAATTTATATTCAATCGTCGAAAAACTTGGTCTAGTCGGTTAGGTGAACCATAGTTTACCTATTATGCGAACAATTCTTGTTCTCAGGTTTTCTGAACTATTAGTTCATCTAATTTTTTTGTTCACGTAAAGGTGAACCAAAATAGAATTAGGTGAACAAATTGAATAAAGCTTTTAGATAGAATGCCTAATTCTCGTAACTAATATAAAAATTAGTTATTAATTATTTTGTTTTTTTTTTAATTTGAAGGAGCTTTAGAAATAGCACTTGCTCTGATCTGCTTTTAAAATAAAAAATTATTTTTCTAGTGAATTAAAAAATTTAGCATGTTTTTTAAATAAGTTTGTTTTTTAATTAATTAATTTCAAAAGGAAAAAAAAAATTCTTGCTCGATTTCATTCATTTCAATATTTTAAGTTTTAAGATTAAGTTTTAGGATTCCAAAATATAAGAACAATTATTGAAATATTTTCACCAGAAAAATTTATTTATTTTAATTAATTTAATTTTTTATTTTAAAAGCAAAGAAACCAAAAATGTGAAGCATAAAAAGACAAAAAAAATTCTGATTCTTTTTTGGCCTTCTCCATTTTTTTCTTGCTGGTTGACAGATTTCATTCATTAACCATTGCTAAAATAGTTTGATAAGCTTGGTTATGTTGAATTGTTTTCATTGCATTTTCATTCCGAGAAACAGGTTGCTGGTTTTGGATTTGGATTCACTGCAAAATATTCACTATTTCCACTTGGCAGACGTTTAAATGCAGACCTTGTTTTTGATGATTGACCTCTTTTACGTTTTTGGCCTACTGGTAGACATTTTGGCTGGAGAGGTATTTAAATGAGATTTAGCCTACTTAACACCGCTTTTTTACATGGACACTTATTTAAAATTCTAAATACCAATAGCGAAAGGAGTTTCATTACTCAAAGACCTTTTTTTTTTTATTTAATAAACTATTAAAAAAAAAAAAAAACTTAACACCGCTATGATATGATTACAAAAGAAGGCTTTTAGCCAGAATTTATAAGTTCAACTACTTTTCAGCTTGATATCAATTCTCCAAACTGTGGTTATCTCTTTTAAATAAGATTCAAAGGCTAAGATATATTTCGCATGTTGTCGCAATAATTTTTGCATTGTTGTTTTGTCAATCCATCAAGATCGATTTTCAAATTGGTAAAGTTAAACAAAAAATCCAAACAATAATGTTTTATAATGGGTTCTGTGTAAAATTTTTTATAATTTAAATGATTATGATTTCTAATTCTAGAAAATTGATCAATTCTTTTAATTTTTAAATTTTGCAAGAAACTTTTCAACCGCCTTTCTTTCACGCAAGGTTCCTTATTTTTTAATGATATTATTTGATGAGCTATTGTGACTTGGTAGCCCAAGAGCAACAGCTTCATACCATCCATTTAAAGAAGTGCACCACTGTTTCTTGAAGTAATCTAAATTGCACTGTTTTTTGATCATTGACATCAGGCCATTTAAAAAAAAAATTGCTGGTACAAAAAAAATCTATCTGACGAAAGAAATATTGACCAAAATATTCTAGTTTAATAATAACTAATTAATATAAATATTTTAAGATAATACTTTATTAATTTTTTTTTAATTAGATGTAGTTTTCGATGATTTTTTAAAAAATTTTGTGTCCTAATCCATTCCCTTTATAACACCTTTTTCTCCCAATTCATCACTGTTAAAATTTTATTTCCTTAAAAAAAATTTAAAACAAATTTAAAACAATAAATATAAACGTAATTTTAAATAATATTTTAAGGTGAATTTTTCGATGGTTTTGGAGTTAACATACCCGAAATGATCGATACAATTATTCCACTTACTTCGATATCTCCTGAATTCATTCTACCAAATACAGAATTTAAATTCGACACAATATTGGCTGGTTTTGAGTATTACGTCAGTGCAATCGGACAATTTACAGTCCTTCTAAATAGAATAACAGAATGCGGAAATGGTCAACTAAATGAAAGTTGCGGAAATTTTTTTCTAAAAACGACATCATTTTCGGCAAAAGTCATAGAGAAAACATTTACGTTAAATCCGCAAAATTTGGGGAAGAACTTTTTTTGGATAAACGAATATTTACCAGCGCCTCAGGGTTGGATTGTTACCATAAGATTTGATTCAACCGGTCGAGTGGGACTTCAAGCTTTAAATGGAAGCTACTTCGAAGACTATTATCTTAGCTCTGGAAACATAATAAAAATAGATTCGAATAGACAATTGAATTTTTTATTCAAAGCTTTGACAGCTCATGATTTTTATTATTCAAAAGAATATTTATTTAATAAAACCTATAGCTTCGAAGGACCTTATAAAATTACTATTTTCAACACTAGCAAATCCTTCAGTGTGACCAGCTGTAAGTTTAAAGTTTTTTTTTGAGTTTTTCTAATTTTTTGCCAGCAAAAAGCATGGAGATAATGTGCAAAATAATTGAAGGCTTTACTCTTGATTGTAATTTGCATCTGTATTCTCAAACTCAGACAAATTCGATCTTGATAGATTATGGAGATTGCCAAATTCCTGACCTTTTAAATGTTGCTGGAAATTCGTATTTTGAACATTTTGGACCAGCAATTCCAAGTTCATCGACAAAAGCGACAATATACTCGACCACCAGTCATTTTTTGATCATAAATAATGAGTTTAAATTTTCCGCTAATCTTCTAGGTTTTGAATTATTTGCAAATCAAAACGGAACTATCCAATTATCCGTAAAAAATAAAATTTAAAATTAAAAAAAATTAATTAAAATCTTTTGTAAAAAGTTTGTCAAGCTGTCAAATTGTGGAGATACAATCGCGTGTTCAAGCTACTTTATCAATAACAATAGAGCAAATTTAAGCTTTATTTTTAATTACTCATTAAGTGTAAATGAAGGATACAATCAGATATTATTACAAACGCCCGTTCAAATCCCTAAAGGTGCGGTTCTTCTTTTGGGACATTTAGAAAACGAGATACTTGGTTTGGAGTCTAATGGTGAAAATGAGTTTGGGGATTTAATATACAACACTAATGGAACTATATCTAATTTGGACACAGCCGGAATTAAATATCGTTTTTTAATTAATTCTCTAATAGATACGGGCTACTTTTACGGTCAAATTAGAATCAGCAAAAAATATCCAATTTTCGCCCACTACAACTTTTCTGTCCAACTCTCCAATTCGGTCATACTTTATACAAGTGTTGCCGAAATTCAAAA
The DNA here is from genome assembly GCA_019054805.1 of Brachionus manjavacas. Lineage (NCBI taxonomy): Eukaryota > Metazoa > Rotifera > Eurotatoria > Ploima > Brachionidae > Brachionus > Brachionus manjavacas. The sequence goes on along the minus strand of JAHQIY010000003.1, from coordinate 4,036,638 downwards.
AGGTAGCAATTCATTTTTTATTCTTAGCAAAATTCTCTAATTTTTAAAAACTTAAAAGAAAATTCAAGTGTAAAAGATTTTAGTTTTATTGAAAAGAAAAACTTCGATAAAAAATACGAATATGAAAATGAAGCATGTGTGACCAACTTATCATCAAGTTTAATTGATGATTTATCACCAAATTGTTATCTAAGTAAGTGGTTAAAATCTTAAATAAATTAAAAAAAAAATCTTTAAAACAAAAAGCTACTGAATTTTTTTTTCAACTGGCAACGTCAAAAAAGACAAAATTTTTTTTTAGCTTAAGTCTCTTCCATTTTCTCGAAGCGTTAAAACGACAACTTTAAGCAAAAAACTTATTGGTGACTTTTTTATTTTGCTTAAAATCGATTTTAAATTATAAGTTTTTTAAATTTCCTAATTTTAAACTCAACTAATTTAAGAAATGTTTAAATTCAGATAAAAGTCTCGAAATTTTGACTGAGACAAAATTAAATTACAATTAATTCAGATTAACTGGATGATAGAGGAACAATCAAAAATTGAAAATTTAAATTTAAATATAAATTAAATTAAAAATTTAATGTGATATTTAAAGGCTAAATTCATTAATTCATTTTTTTTAATTACTGTTAACATATCATCATATTTATATTTACAGTACTGATTCGTCACGTGGAATTTACGTAAAATAAGGTAAATTTACGAAATTTGTCGATATTTTACTTAAATTTTCGTATATTTACCATATTTTAATTTGGCCAAAAAATGGCCGAATTTATGCAAATTTTGGTAAATTTTCATTCAAAAAAAAATTTCCGAGTTTCTATAGCTTTTTTTGACAAAAAGAAAATTAACGAAAATTTACGTAAATTTTGACTTTTTTTCTTGTAAAAAATGGTAAAATTTTGTAAATTAATTTTATTTAATAAAAAAATGCTTTTCAAAGACATTGTTCGACCTAGCAGTTTGACCAATCTCCATTTTTTTTTATCACGATTTTTATTAGGTTTATTATTATTAATTTATTCTTATTAGGCAATGTGAAATATTAGTACAAAAATTACAGTACAAAAAGTAAAAACGCTATAATTTTTTTTCTAATTGTGTAAAAATGGTTCTGTAAACAGTACAATATTGTACAAATTTTTTAGACACGAATACCAAGCTCTGCAAAAACTCTGCATTTTTCTGTATAATGCACACCATTAAAAAATATATGATTAATATTTGCAATATATTTGAAAAAAAGTTTTACTTTTTGTACTGTAATTTTTGTACTAATATTTCACATTGCCTCTTATTATCTTATTTGAAAAAAAAATACTTTTTTTAAATGATTAATGTATGCTTGGCATTTAGCTGGAGTAAGTTTTCTTTGAAACTCTAAAATTGCCTCAACTGCTTCCTCATCATTTTGAATATTTCTCTTTCTCAAAAATTCTTTCAATTCATTCCAAATCATTTCGAAAGGATTCAAATCTGGTGACTTTGGAGGAGATTTTACCTATTTACATTTAATAAATTAATGTTGAAAAATATTGACATTAACTGGGTTTGATAAAAAAAATTCTAAGCTGTTTAATTTATTAAATTTAAATAGGTAAAATCTCCTCCAAAGTAATTTTAATCAAAAAATTGACACAAATTTTTTGCATCGCCTAACCTTGTTTTCCCTTTAAATTAAGAACAAGCTAAAGCATTTTTTTCAAAAAAAATTATTTCATAACATAGCTTCTTGGTTCAGATATCTAATAGAGTTATTAAGGGGTTTAGAATTGAGTTACTAATTTTAATGGGGTTTTAAATTTTACCAAATTAACAAAAACTCATTTAACCCGTATATCAGCACATTAGAATAACCCCGATAGATATCTTAACTAACAAACTAACTGCAATGTGAAATAATTTCTTTAAAAAAAATTCTTAAGTTTTAAGTCTTTTTCAAAAAAAAAATCACCTAAAAATATTCAAACCAGAGTTGTTTAAAAGTCTCAAGTCAAGTCCAGACTTTTTTTTATTTTCTTTTTGATTTTTTTGCAAAAGTCCAAAAACTTAATAATTTTTTTTGCGATGAATACTAGAAAATTCTCAAATTGTGCTAAAATAATAATTGTCCAAATCTTGGTTGCTTTGAAACTTAAGCTTTTATTCAAGAATAATTCAACAAAAAAAATCTTCAGGTTTTGGGTTTTGGGTGAAGACGCATGCATATTCAACCAGTTAAATCTAAACTTGCATGAATTCGATTTAGCTAAATTCAAACCTCGAATGAGTGTAACTCATTTAAATCTCTCTCATCTTTTAAGTCAAACACATTACTTTTGAAAATAAAGGAAATAAAAAGTCTGGACTTAGACTTTAATTTGGGACTTTTAAGCAACTCTGATTCAAACACAAATTTTTTAAACTTTAAAAATTAAAAAAAAACAAAAAATCAATGGTAAAGGAGAGAAATTTAGGTTGATTTTTGCGGCAAAGCGGAAAAAATAGGAAAATGAGACTAACCTTATTAACCCTTTTAGCCCTAACACCGTTTACTCATCGTACTAAATGGATGATTCAAAAGCATGTGGCAAAAGGGATGATAAAATTTTGAGTTTTTAATCTTTACTGAGCTCAAATGTAAAATATCAAAAAAAAAAGGGTAGCTCGATTAGTCTGACTTACAATATTTAAAAATACCCAAAACGTCACATAAGTTTAAGTCAGACTTGAATTTTTTTGGCCTCAACTTAAAAACAAGTCTGATTTAAAATATATTTAAATAAATTTGGTTTAATTTTTTATTTTTGAATTACAAGATGAATCCAATGTTGAAATTACATTGAAAAAGTGCGATGTTTCAAATTGTTTTTTCAGTCTCAAATAAAAAAGTAATTTTAAGTTAATATTGCAAGCATTTTCATATTTGAAATTAAACTTGATAGTGAAATAGAATAAATATAATTTTTATTTGGAAATTTGAAAAAAATATTCAAAATTATTTTTTTAAATTTTACATAATCTATTTATTAATTTACCAAATGCTGGTAAAACTGCAAATTTATCAGAAATTAAATTTCAATATTTTCTAGCTTCGTGCATTCGTGTAGAGTTTGTTCACATCATTAGCAGTTGCAACATACTGGACTCAAAGACTTAATTTCGAATTAAAAAAGAATTAAAATTAGGTGAAAAATTTTTAGTTTATGTGAACAAATTGAATAAAACTATTTAATATAATGCCTAATGTTCAAAGCTGATTTAAAAATAAACAATTGAAGTAAATGATTTTTTTTTAATTTGAAAGAGCTCTAAAAATATTATTTGCTAAGATCGGTTTGACCTGGTATTACCATTTCAACAATCCTAAATACCCAAATGAGCTCTCTACTTAAATCTTTGCCTTTAAACAAAAATTATAAAAATTAAAGATAACTAAAATTAATTTTTCACCTTTCAAGTGTTTGACTTTAGGGAACATATTTGCATAAATTTTGAAAATTTTACCTACTCCACCCAACTTTTAATTTTTTTTTTTATCTTATTTTTGAATAATATTCCATTTAGCTTTTTTCTAAATAGATGAAAAAATTTAAAAATAGGTAAACAAATTTTAGATTAGGCGAAGTAAAAGTTCATAAAACCTGAGAACAAGAATTGTTCCAGTAACAGGTGAACCATAGTTCAGCTAATTGACTAGATCCGAAAAACTTTATTTTTTTCTTTATAAATTCTGACTTTAGTGATTATCAAGGTTCATTTGATGCATTTTAATATCAATTTATTAAAAATGAAAAACAGAGCGGAGATAGTTTTTATACAAAAATTATTTTAAGGATAATCATATCACAAACTCAAAGTCAAATTTATAAAAAAAAAATATTTGAAACATCGCACTTTTTCAATGTTAATTCAACATTGGGTACATTTTGTAATTCATACACAAAAATTAAACCATTTTAATTTTTATTTAATTTTATGCTTTAAATTTTTAGATCTTATAATTTATTTTTAAGGTGTTGATTGTAATTTATTGATCGAAATTCCTCAAGAGTATACAAACTTTTCTCATCCAATTCAAATATTCAGAAATGAATCATTTAGTATTCCTGGAACAGTAATACCACAATGTTTGGAAGAATATTCACTAACATACAAATGGACTATTTTACAATTAGATTCGAATGGAAACGAAACCGAAATAATTATCAAAGACAATCCGAGTTTAGATACTCTTTTTCTAGGAATACTTCATGATACTTTATTATATGGAATTCATAAAATTAAGCTTGAGGCAAATTTGACTGTCGATACAGGTTACATAAAAAATATCAATAATTTATTTTTTAACTCTACTGAGGCTTATATTCGCATAATACCGACTGGAATCGAATTATTCACTCTTGAAAATAATCTTGACTATCTTAAGGTCGGATTTAATCAATCTTTTGAAATAGAACCAGCAAGATTTTCTTATGATTATGATCAAATTGCTAAATTTGATGAGCTTAGTTATGATTTTTTTTGTTTCATTAAAAATAAAAGTGAAAATTTAACTTCATTGAATTTAAAAAACTTTACTCTGACTCATAGTTTATTCGATTTTTCCAAAAATGTGGCATCATTTACTGAATGCTTTACTGATCCAGGTAAAATTATTTATTTTTATTTTTTAGATCTAGGTGACTATATAATTATTAAAAAAATTCGACTTAGTTAATTGTTTACAATAAAAATAATTTTTGAACAAATCTCACATCTTAATCGTTTAAATTTAATTTAGTTTATTATTATTTTTTATAAATATTATTACATAAAAAAGAATTAATTTTTTAGAGATATTAAATTTAAGAATAGAACAAAAAATCCGGAATTCGGTGGCCAATATTCCGACAAAAATTTAAAAAACGTTTTTTTTCCGTATTCAAAAACAGATTTTCTGTTTAAACTTAATTTAAGAATGAATTGCCCAAAATTTAAATGTTTATTTTTTTAATTAATTTTTAGGGACAACTTTTGTTTATGTTTTTTTTGTTTAAATGTATTCCATCTAAATGACAATTTAATATCTGATAGAACATCAATAATAATAAATTTAGGATTTAAAAAATTTGATGACTATTAAAACTATTAGATGATTTTAATTTAAAAATGGATCATATGAAAATTTTTTAATTGAATATGAATTCTCGGAAAAATTTTTCTATTTTTCCATCAAAAAATATCAACTAATGCATTGATCCCCATTGCAGCGTGAGAAATCGAGCTTAGGAAGTTCATTCATTTTCGTCAGATCTTTATTTGATTCATCACCTTGTCATTCTTTTCAATGATGATATTCAAATGAAGCTTAATCTGCCATCCTGATTAGTTTCGACTCTTTTTTCTATCAAGGATTTCATTCTTTTATATACTATCTAGTCAACAGCAAACAGAATCCAAAAGAAAAATTGCTTGACAGATTCATCTTTGGAGTAAACCTTGGATAGTTTTCTCAAAGTTGTAAAATATTTTTTAAAAGTAAGGATCAGTCTGATTAAATTTAAAAAAATGTGAAAAAATTTGTATCCATTGAGTTAATTTTAATTAAGCTTTGTGCAATTTTTATTCTTCAAACATTATTATTAAATATACATTAATATTAGCAAAAACCTTAAGTTAAGGATGAAGAAAAAAATTTCAAGGAATTAAACAATTTTTTTATTTCAATTAATTCAGCACACAATTTTTTTTTCAAAAAAAGAATATTCAAAAAATTGTTTTCAAAAATAAATTTTACAAAAAAATTTAACTCTACACAAAATGAGTCTAATAAAAGTGTTAAATTTTTTTTAAATTTGATCAAAGAAAATTTCAGTTCTAATGTATTTAAAGAGCTTTTATTAATAAAAGGCAATCATTCAACTTATCCTGAAATTTTTTGGCTCATTGAAAAAGATAGACCCTATTTTTTAATGATTTGTTCGAATTTTAGATGAATAGGTTGAAAAAAAATTAAAAACTCGTATTTTTTAAAATTTTTCAAAACAAATTTTTAGTCGCCAAGTCGAATAATTCTTATGATAATATTATAAATATTTTCGGATTTTTTAGCTGGTTTTGAAATCGATTCAAAACAGACAACTCTAAAAATTCTTCCAGGTGGATTAATATACCGACCTAAAAGGTTGCATTTGTTTTTGACTGTACTGAAATATCATGATTTTAAATTTTATCAATTTATCAAAATTGATGTGGTCCCAGCTCCTCAAGCACCCAGATTACGACTACAGTAAGCTTACTGAAAAAATTATTTTTAACTAGAAATTAATTTAACAAAAAAATTAGATGCAAATTTCCAGATTTGTGCATTAGTTCAGTTAAATCTACAAGAATTTTTGCTGAAAATCAGTTATCAATTGAAAGTGAATGTTTTGATGGATGCCAGGAATCAATAGAAATCCTGTACACATTTGATGTCCAAGTGTCTCAATCTGGATCGCTGAATAGTTGGAAAAATATTGATGAAGTTGATAAAACTATTTTTTTATTTGGCTTAAATGAAAAAGAAATGGTTATTTCTCAAGATTTATTTACTAAATACTCAGATTTTTATTACTGGAAAGTTGAATGTATGATTCAAGCCTTGTATCATATAGAGGATGATTACATAGATGTCAATTCGACAATGCACTTGTCTCTAATAAAACCACCTTTTAATGGCTCGTGCGTTATTCAACCTGATTCAGGTTTTGCCTTGATGACTGACTTTTTGATAGATTGCATTGATTGGATTGATAGTGGAGGAGATGTAACCGACTATTTATATTTTGGTAATTATATTTCATTATTGTCATTTTCAGTACAATTTGAACAAAAATATTTCCTTTTAGAAAAATTAAAATTTAGGATAGAAAAAAAATTTCAACATTGAAAAAAGGTAAAATTTTTCGATTGTCAATTTGATTGATACAAAGTAATCTAAGATTTGATAATAGGTAAAAAAAAGTGAAAAATATAGCATGATGCAAAATTGAGATTCATGATCAAATATTTATATCAAAGAGTCTTTAAGTTTTTAATTAAAAAAAACATTTTAATCAATTTTCTACTAAAGAAAAATTAACTTACAAATAATTCTAACAAATTTCTAATTAAGCTTTATTAGAAATTTGTTAGAATTATTTGTAAGTTTTTTTAATTCACATTTATCTTGGTTTTGAATTTTTGTTTTTTAAAATTCTCAATTAAAGATTTTAGAATTGGAAAAAATTAAAACTTTTATATTTTATTTAAAAGACAAAATATCAAATGTTTAAATAATATAAGAAAAATATTGTCATCTTGAAGTTCATGATCATGATCACATGATCAAAACTTAATAGATTAAAATTTAAAAAAAATGGTGAAATAAGCTTTTTAAATTTTAAATGAACACAAAATGTTTATTATTTTAATTTAAAAAAAAAAAAAAATTTTTCTAATAGATCTTTAATTGATTCTTCTAAAATCCTTATTTGAAAAATTTGGGTTAAAATATATTACAGCGAAATAAATTTTATTGAAATTCTGATTTATTGAATCATGATCATGAACTTCAAGTGGCCGGCATGTTTCCTTATGCTGTTATTTTTTAAATGAAATCATTTTTACTAAAGGTCTAAAAAAATTTCTGTAAAATGTATCAGCTTACAAAAACTTTGTACCACCCAAATTTAATCTCTGCAATTTAGTTTCAATGATTTTCTAATACATTTAGTACTTTTCAGACTTACAGATCGAAAAATTCCGAGCACTAGAGTACTTTTAGAATCATTTGTATCCTTCTTTAGTATATTCGGTGAAACTAAATGACCACTGGTTTCCTTGAATTGAGTCATTTCAGTGTTTTTGGGAGCTGTTTCCAGATCATTTTAGGTTTGATATTTCTCATTTATTTTACCTTTATCAAAAATCTTTTTAGGTGACAATAATTTAATTGTGATAAAAATAAATATATTATCTAGATTTGCACAATTTCTATTTTATTATCATTAATCAAAACTTTCAAATTATTTTTTTTAACTTCCGATTATTTTGAAAATTTCAATATAAAACTAAATCTAAATTTCTACTTTAAGGCTACTTTTAAACATCAATAAGTTGAAAAAGTTAAGAAAAATTTTTTGCATCGGTTTTATTAATAAAAATTCAAAAAGAATCAAAAGTTTCAAAAAAAACAAAATTCATTCAATTAGAAAACTAATCAATTTATTTCTTAACCTTCTTGATTTAATTTCAAAACCATATATTTCGGTTCTATTGGTATCAATCATTTTGAAAGTCATCTTATTTCTATCAGCTTTAGCTAAAACTAAAGCACCAGAGCATTTTTCGCATTCATCAAAGTGTTCCTCATTTGTTTCCCAAAAAAAATTTAATTTTGTCAGAACTCACCTTATCTCTATTCATTATTTTATCTCTAACTTTTGCTCCCGTTCCAGATATTACATATTCAACGGTATTATTAATAAATGTGTCAGTAAAATGTTCTATTGAATGCTCGTGTCCACAAAAGTTAGTGTTGGCAATCGACTCAAATCGATTGACAAATTTATTAAATCGATTAAATTTTTTTAGTAGATTATTAAATCGATTAATTTTTTCTTGTCATCTATTAAATCGATTTAAAAATCGATTGATTTTTTCCAATTAACTTTAAAGATTCTATTATATCTCGAAATGAAAAATTAGGAATTAGCAATAAATGTTTTTTTTTTTAAAATAAAAGTTTTTAAATAGATTTCATTTTTAAATTAACTTATTTCTGCCACAGGCTATATAGTCTTTGAAAGAAGAAATAAATTAAATCCACTAAAAATTCACAAAATGATGGTTGTTTCAGAAAATTTATAAAAAATTAAATTTGAAGTTTTTTTTAAATATTTTAGATCGTTTCAAATTATTTATTTTTAAAATTTTAATCTTTTTTTATTACGATTAAAATTTTTTTAAAAGTAAATCGTTAAATTGTAATTTTTGCTTTAAATTTAAAATTTTAAATCAATTTTGATTTAAAATTTTTTTGATATTTAATTGTTTAAATATCTTTATTTAAAAAAAAAACATTTATTGCTTATTACTAATTTTTCATTTCGAGATATATTAGAAACTTTTTAGTCAATTAAAAAATATCAATCGATTTTTAAATTTAATAGTCGACTAAAAATAATTAATCGATTTAATAATCGACTAAAAATAATTTGTCGATTTAAAGTTAGTCGATTTTTGAATCGATTATTGATAATCGATTTCCAACACTAACAAAAGTATCCGTCAACACTATATTTGTGAAAAATAGGTCTTAATTTTTCAAACATGCATTTGTTCGGGTCTCTTTTTCCTATGGACCAAACATGATGATGACCCATAACCATAAAGTAATTTGCACTTGTTTCTGAAGACTCCTCAATTTTTTTGATCACATTTTCTAAAAAATCTTGTTTATCATTTTCGGTGCCTTCAATGCAAATCTTTTGCGTATCAATCACTACAGCCTTGATTAAAAGCTCAGAATTAAAGAATATCTCAATTTCGAACAGAAAACTTGGCAAAATCCACCTTTTCGACATATATGTATAGTCAATCAATCGTATAATGGATTTCCTTTTTTCATAGTCACGATTGCTTTTATAAAATAAAAATTAACTTTTGAAAAATTTTCATAGAATTTTCATAGAACTTTACCTAGGCACAAAAACGAAGGAGTATCTATCAAATTAGGACTATTATAGATATCTTCAAAAGTATCTTTAAAGCGAGTATCGTTAACACTTATTACTCCATCATCATAAAAATTATCTCCGCCATTAAATTAGAGACATATTTGGTAATTGGCGTATAAAATGGTGGGTCAGGTGAACCGCCTTGATCAGCCATTAAAAAAAATTGACTGACGAACCATTTATTTCTAGTCTAATAGATTCTTTATGTATGGGAATTAAATTAAGATTTACAGCTGTTAAAAAGTATCCTACTATTGCTTTTAAGGAAAAGATTTGAATTTTTAAATTGACGAAAAGGTCCATATTTTTGACAGCCTATTAAATAAATTAAACTCAGAAAGAGTAAACTTTTAAAACACATTTCAAATAATATAATAGATAAATAACTATGATTTTTACACGCGAATTTTATAGTGAGAAATTATTTTCAACTATCAAAGAATATTTTTTGATAATCTAAATGGCAAGTTTTTTTTTCTATTTAACTTTTTTGAAATTTTGAAATTACGTTGTTTCATTAAAACTCAATACTTAAGCATGTTAAAATTTGAAATAGAATTACGCAATTATTTTTAGAATTGAAAAATAGAAAAAAAAACTTGCCATATCTAAATATCGTTCTATATAGTTTTTATTTAACTACTTTGTGTCCAAAATAACATCATGTTGATTTACTAAGATATTCTGTAATTTTATTTAAAAAAGTCATACTTATAAAAAAAAATTGTTAAATTATTATTTTAACTCACATTATGTAATTATTTTGACATTTTTAAGTTAACTAGGTATAGATTTATGTTTAAATGGTTGTCTAATTTTTAGAATTGAATCATTATTTATCTTATTTTATCTTACATTGAACATTTTTAATTTTTTTATATTATTATCAATGTTTCTCAAAATCCTTAAATAAACAAATCATGGTGATATTTTAAAGAAAAACTGGAAAAAAATAATTTAAAAAGAGTGATTGAACAAGATTTTTATAAACGATATTTTATAATAGACTAACTATAATTAAACAATAATTTTTGGTATTTTTTTTGAAAACTTAATAATTGAAGCAGAATTTTTTTAATAAAAAATTAAAATTTAAACATTTAAAAAATTATTTCAAGTTATTTTAAAATTCATAATAATGGGTATAGTGAATTTTGGAATAAAATAAAAGAAAATGAAAAAAAAAGCCAAAGCTTTAGTTTTGACGGACTAAAGCATGTTCTATAATTAGTAGTGACTCATAAAATCCTCTCTACTAATAATATACTGATTCTGCAAAACTTTGCAAAATCTAGTGAATTTAGAACTTTAGGACAAAAAAAAATAAAAAAATATAAAAAATACTAAAGCTTTAATTCGGACTGATCAAAGGATTTACTGTTAACTGTAGCAACTGATAAGTCCTCTGAACCACCTTAGAGTTGAGTTGGATTTATAATAATATAATATAGTGTCTCAAATTCATAATTTTGCAAATTCATAGCATAGTTTTGCTGAAGCAGTAGTTTAGTGGTAAAGAGAATTTATGAGCTGCTATGAGCTGATTTTTTTATTCTAAAATGAAAATCTTAAAGAATTTTAATTTAAAAATTTTAACAATTTACAGAACATGTTGTGAACATGAACATGTCTGTCAAAACTTAAGCTTTGACATTTTTTTACATTTTATTTTTTTATGAATCAATTCATTCAAAATGTTAAATAATGTTCTTGCTAGTCTTTGAGTGTGTCCTGAAACCATTTTGAGGTCTTTGAAAAAAAATTATCCCCTTATGAAAATTTAATAGTAAAAAAGAAAATCATGATTTTTTATTTTATATTTTATTTTGATGTTTTAAATTTTGAAATTAAAAAATTTAATTTAAAATTTTTATAAAACTATTTATTTTTCTAAAAACTCGTGTCACGTGTCTAAAAGGAAGGATTAAGTTTTCAATCAAACCGGCCAAGGCTTTGCCAATTATCTAAAAAAACAAAATAAATTCTTAAGAACAAAGTTTATAAAAGATATTCACTTCAAGAATTCTTCTTATTAGAAGTCTATCTCTCAAATGCCAATGCGAAAAATTAGTACACAATTTTTTTTTTTTTTCGAATAATAATTAAACTAAATTGGAAATTATTTATCTTTTTATAAATTTTAATTTTTAAATTCGTTTAAATTTGTACAGCAAGATAAAAAAAAATATTTTACAATTTGTGAGAACGTATATTTCAGTATAAATTGCACTCCACAATTTTATTGTCTTTTTGAATTTGAATTTTTTAAAATTTTGTCCCCGAACTCAAAGATAAGATTGCTTTTTTTAAATTATTTAAGACATTTAAACCAAACAAGAATAAGTTTTAAGTAATTACATCATTTTTTGTAGAGCTGCTTTTTTTATCAGAATTTAAAATAAAAATTAAAGTTTTTTTTTCAAGCAAATTTAACTACCACAGTTGTTCCTTTGGGATTAAATCGAAACGGCACATTAAAAGTCAAGCTGCCAGAAGGATCTAAAGAAAACAATTATTTCTTAAAAATAATGATTCAAATAGTCAACGACTTAGGAGCTGTCACTAATTATGAAATACCCAAGGAAATTTTTGTCATTCAAAAGCCCGGATTTATCTCCGAATTTAAAAGTCAAATATTAGATTTATCCACTAGCCAAAGTATGCTCAGTGCCTATTTTGAAAATGACCCTATGGAAACTTCGAAAAATTTGCTCTCTTTAACCTTCATGATTTATTCAGATATTGACTTTGACTTGAACGACACTAATTCAACAAACTCCACAAATTCCACTCTACCAGGCGACGCAAACATTCAAATAAAATCTTTATTTATCCAAGTGGCCAGTGATTTGCCGATCAACGACCTGCGAAGTATTCAAACCACTTCTTTGGTATTGTCTAAATTAACAGAAAGCAGTGATGAAGTTTCTTTTGAAGCTGCTTCGTTGGCCATTGACAAGAACCAAAAGTTGACCGATTCCATTTCAATTTACAAAGAAAAAACAAGCTTTGGTCAGTTGAAATCAGCTTCGGACAGGATAATTGATTCGGCAGCTAGCTCTCTCATTGCTCTTGGTCAGAGCAATTCAAACGAAACTACCAACAAATCAATAGAAGGACTTAATACAGTGTCTAATATGTTCAATAAATTGCTTAATGTATCCTCTGATCATCTTGGTTTTAATCAGGAGTCAGAAGTTAAAACAAAAAATGTAAATTTAAAATTTATTAAAAGCTCAACAGATGGCATCAAAAAAAATATAAATCTTGAAAATGGTCAATTTAAACTTCCTAATTTGACCAAGTGTCAAAACGGAAAATGCAATAGTGATAGAATTTTATTGCAAAGTTTTTCTATACCTAAGCCAATTTTGGGTACAAATGGTGACCAGCTTAAGTTATCAGGCTCTAGTTTAGTGAGTCTTAGTTTATTTGACGAGTCTAGTAAAGCAATGTCAATGAATAGCTCTGAAAATTTTTTCCAAATTCGCATAAAAAAAGATTCCAGTCAGATTTCTCCAGATTTTCAATTTGTTCAAACAGAAAATCTCAAGAATCAGTTTGAAAAAATAGTTTGGTTCAGTTTGAATGTTTCAAATCCGCGATCTTCAATCCATGTTCAGATTAAGCCTGAAAATGATTCCAAAGCAATATTGGCTCTGTTGAAGTTTAATGAGGATCCAAGTTTTAAAGACAAAATATTTGACTTGTTTGAAATTTTTTGTCCTGGTCATTTAAAAGAGTACAATAATACCATGTTTTATCAATTTTTTGTCAATATGTCTACAACTGCTTACTATTGGAGTAATGGCCATGTGGGTGTTGTTTTCAGACAGTTGACTGAAATTGAATTCAATGACCATTGCTTGAAAAACATGACTACTTTACCAAAAAATCTTAATGACCAAAATCCTGATTTTAATATGAGTGCATTTTCGTTTAGGGTTTTTACTGCTGGATGCTATTTTATTGACAAAGAAACTGGCGAATGGTCATCTAATGGTAAGTTTTTGCTAAATTTTAAAATGAAACTTTTTTTTTTAAATGTATTTCAATTTTATATTTTTTCTAATTACAGGTTAGAAAAGAGGAATAATTAAAGATTGTTTCTAAGCTTTTAAGGTTTTTAAATAAAAATACAAATTTAATGAAAATACCAATTATTTGGATAATAATTGATACAAATTATTTAAATTTTAGTCATTTTTGCATGCTAAATTGAATCAAATTTTTCAAATATGAAATCAAATATTTCTCATGATTTTTTTTTTAATTAAAAGCGCTGAAGAATGTAAATTTAGTTGATTTGAATTATTCATAGAACCTCTATTTACTGGCTTAACCATTTATAAAGGGATTTAAATAAGGCGAATTAATTTTTTTAAGAATATTTTAGAATTTTTTTTGCTTTAAATTTTTTTTTTCAGAATTTATTGAAATTTTTTTTTGAATCACAAATAAATAAAATTAAAAATTTCTCTTTTTATTAACTACAATCAATTGATTATCTTGGGTAAGAATTTAAATGTCTTTCATACAGTAAAAAAATTTTAACTAAATTTTTAGATATTGGCTGAAATTTTTTTTTATGAAAGTTTAAACATGAAATATTAATAATAATAAAATATTTAAATAATATTTAAATTAAACAGGAACAATCTAATTTATTATTGTAATTTATTTAAGTCAAGTTGAAGGTATCTTTCAATTTCTATTTCAATTCGTTATTATTTTAATAATTTTTTTTTTTAATTTTAAATGCCTTTTATGGGCACTTTAAATTTAATAAAAATTAATTTAAATAGAAAAATAAATTTAGAAAAATCATCTGTAAAATTTTAATGATTATCTATAGAATATCATTTAATTTGATTCAATTCAAATAAAATCAAATCGGCTTGAGCAACAAATATATTCCAAAATAAAGATAGAAGTGAAAAATGATTTTCCACGCTGTTCTTTATTTAATGTTTATAAAATTTGAATAAGTCCATGTGATGACACTTTCATAAATTTTCAAATGACTCTAATTGTTTATGAATTCTAAACAATTATTCAATTTTTTAAAGGCAAATTTTAAAACCAGTTAATAAGAAAAAGAAAATTTGCATTTTTTTTCAAAATACAAAAGTAAAACAAAATTTCAAAGTTTTGTTCAAAATTTATTTCACATGATAAAAATATTATTATTATTAATTGAATTAACCTCCTTTTAAGAGAAGTAAATTTAAAAATAATTAAAAAAAAGAAAAAAAAAAGATTAAAAAAAATTTCGGAAATTTTAATTTCTACTAAAAGTAACGCAAAACAAATTGATTTAAACTTTAGGATTTTACTTTTCTGAATTTCAATTATTCCCCAAGAAATTATTTATTTACCAAAATAAAAGATAATTTAAAATCATTTTTAAAGGAATGGAAGTGATTGAAGAAGGAACCGATTTTGAGTACACAAACTGTCGCTCTAACCATTTAACTGAATTCGCAGGTGGTTTTTTAGTCATGCCTCCAGCTATAGACTTCGATTATGTCTTTGCCAATTCATCATTTGACCAAAATCCAACAATTTATTTAACAGTTATAATTACTAGCTGTGCGTACATTTTGCTAGCCATTATTTGCCTTTATTTTGATAAAAAAGATACGGCGAAGGCGAAAATTCATATCCTTGATGATAATTCTGTTCAAGATAGCTATTTCTATGAAATAATTGTTTGTACTGGGTCAAGAAAAAACGCTGGTACAAAATCAAATGTTTTTATTAATCTGACTGGTGAAAAAAATGAATCGACAATAAGACACTTGAAAAGTTCTGATAAAAACAAAAATGCAGTTCTATTTAAACGAAGTGCTGTCGATACTTTCCTAATGGCTGTGCCCAGATCACTAGGCAGCATTTTCATGTGTCGCATATTCCATGATAATTCAGGCAAGGGACGAGGTTCATCATCCTGGTACCTTAAACACATAGTCGTGACTGATTTAAAAACAAAAGACAGATTCATATTTATTTGTGAAAAATGGTAAGAATTTTTCGTCTTATGTTAAAGAGATTTTGAGAATTGTTTTTAAGGCTAGCGATTGACAAAAAAGATGGAATGATTGATAGAAGGATTCAGGTTTGCGGAGATGAGCAGTTAAAAGACTTGAAGTATTTGCTTCAAAGAGAAACTAAAGATAAATTGAGTGATGGACATCTTTGGTTTTCGATTATAGCTAGACCAGCACTTAGCACATTTACTCGACTGGATAGATTAACGTGTGGATTTGTAATCTTGTACATGACGATGCTCACAAACATACTTTATTATGAGGTGGATACATCAGCAAAAACAAGTGGACTAACAATTGGACCTTTTAGTTTAACCCCTCAACAGGTGATTTTATTTGAAAAACAAATTGAAAAAGATTTTTATCAATCTTCTAAATTCTTTATGTTTTATATCAATCATTTAACATTCAATTTAAAAGAGTTTTTTCTTAAAATATAATTTGTTCAATAAAAAAATAAAAAGTGATTAGGTTAATAAAATTTTCTTGCCATTTTGCAGTTCTATGATCAATTTTTTATGCTCAAAATGATCAAATAAAGTTTAAACTATTGTTATTTCTTAATAGGATTAATGCAGGCGTACATTTTTGGGTATTAAATACAATGTTAACACTAGAAGCACCAACGAGCCAAAATGACTCTTTTTCGATTTTCGGCCGCTAAAATCTAAGTCAATTTTTGCTATTTGAGCATAATTTTTTTTTTCAGCATAAAAATAAGAATAACTTTGTAAATTAACTAAATTCAAAAAAAAAAAATTTTCTCTGAACAAAATCAAGTATATACTACTAGAAGCACCAAAAAGAGTCATTTTGACTCGTTTTTTAATTAAAATTTTGAATTTATCTACATGTGATGGATGAGTCATAAAATATTTATTAAAAGTATGCAAATCTTTAAAAACTGACTTAAATCCTTATTCTTGAACGAAGATAAGCAAATTTAAAAAATGTAAAAATTAAAGTTTGCGTATTTTACATGAAAGACGAAAAATTGGTTCAAAAAGGAATGAATTCAGTAGAAGATAAAATTTTTGCCAGATACTTTTTTTTAGCCAAATTTTTATTTTTACTCAATTAAAATTAAGTTTTGAATAGTTTTATCCAAATAATAAATTATTATCCATTAGATTCTATTAAAACAAGTCATTTTGACTCGTTTTGGTGCTTCTAGTAGTATATACTTGATTTTGTTCAGAGAAATTTTTTTTAACTTTAATTTTATTCTATTTTGGTGTTGTAAATTATTTAATTTCTAAATTAAAATATTGTTGTGTAAAAATCAATGAGGCTCTAAAAAATGCAAAGTAAAAAGATTATTCAAATATTATTTTAGAGTTTTTATTGAAATTTTTATCAATTAAATTTTGAATTAATTATCATTATTATTAACTTAGAAAGAATTTCAATTTTTAATTTATTTTTAGAATGAAAAATTTTAAATAAAATCAAAAAAGAGTCATAAAATGTCTAGGACCATATCACGTTGAATGCACCGGTTCTCGTCCGATCACCGAAGTTAAGCAACGTCGAGCCCGGTTAGTACTTGGATGGGTGACCGCCTGGGAATACCGGGTGTTCTAGGCTTTCTTTTTTTAATTTAAGAAAAAATAAATTTGAAAATAATTAATTAAATATAATTTTGCTTTTCAAATAAAAAAAGGAGCCTAGAACACCCGGTATTCCCAGGCGGTCACCCATCCAAGTACTAACCGGGCTCGACGTTGCTTAACTTCGGTGATCGGAAGAGAACCGGTGCATTCAACGTGATATGGTCCTAGACATTTTTTCTCTCTTTTTTTATCCTTTTTAAATTGTCCTTTTCAATAAATAAAAATATAAAGTAAATTCGAAATATCTTAGAATATTTTTGAATCATTTTTAATATATCTCTTTTTTGATCCTAATTATAAATTATTTATTTTAATTTTAAAAAAGAAAACAATTTAAAAAATGGTTTAATTTTTTCTTTTTGAATTAAAAAATTTATCCAATTTTGAACTAGCATTGAAAAAGTGCGATGTTTGAAATATTTTTATCATTTTCAATATAAAAATTATTTTAAGTTATTATTGCAAGCATTTTATTTTATCAGAAATTAAATTCTTTATTGAAATAGAATGAGTTTAATTTTTATTTTGAAATTTGAAAAAAATTATTGAAAATTCTTTTTTAACTTTAAAATAATTCATTTATTTATTTTTTACCAAGCAAATGCTCCTTTAGAATAAAAACATGAGAAAAAACTAAAAATAAAGTAATATAAAATAAAAGAAAAAATGAATAAAAAGAAAAAAAAGAGAAAATAACAGATAAGTAATTCATTTATAGTTTAAATCCAATAGTTGAAAAACTGGGTCTAGTTGGTTAGGTGAACCATGATCGTTATTACCCGAAAACTTCTGGTCTCAGGTTTTTTGAATTATTGGTTCACCCAATTTTTTTGATCAAAATAGAACTTGAGTGAACTAAAATAGAATTAAATGAACAAATTGAATAAAGCTATTTAATAGAATTCCTATTCTCGAAACTGAAATATAAATTAGTTAAAAATTTTTTTGTTTTTTTTTTTTAATTTGAAGGAGCTATAGAAATAGCATTTGCTCTGATCTGGTTGACTTGGAATTACCCTTTCAACAATCCCTAAAACCCAAATGCGCTCTCTGTTTAAATCTTTGCCTTTCAGCATAAAATAATAAAAATTAAATTAATTTTTCAACCTTCAAATCAATAATTAGGAATATCAAGACCGAAGATTTTGGTATTTTAGATTAGATTAATGTAATTGATCGATTTTAACGACATGTCATTATACCTGGGTATTCAGAATTAACGACAGGGACATGTCGTTATGTACATACCGACATTTAAAATTAATCAAATTTTTAATTAAAATCATTTGAATCAAGTGAAATCCTTAAGTTCTTTCAACTAATATAAAATTCGATTTCATGTTAGTTTTTATTTAAATACTACTTCTCTGCTTCGATTCGAAAATATTATCTTAATTTAAGACAATTGTTCAATCGTTGCATTCTTCATTGAAGTAGTTGGGTTATTTTGTATTAAGTAAAAGGTACATACTTCTAAATATAAGTTATAAAACTTTAAAGTGAAGATTAAACAATTAAAAAAAAAAAAAATAAATAACATTTGATTTACAATTCGTTCAAGTTTTTTTGTTTTAACTTTTAGATTTTATTCTTTTTTGTCATTAAAATTTGAAATATGAAAAATTTTTTTTTTTGAATTGTAAAATTAAATAAGGATCAAAAATAGAGGTTTATATGTTATAATTAAATTAAGTAAATTTTCACCAATTTTTGATATTTTTTTGAATCATATTTTGATTATATTTGAATAAAAAATTTTGAATAAAATCAAAAAAGAGAGAAAAAATGTCTAGGACCATATCACGTTGAATGCACCGGTTCTCTTCCGATCACCGAAGTTAAGCAACGTCGAGCCCGGTTAGTACTTGGATGGGTGACCGCCTGGGAATACCGGGTGTTCTAGGCTTTCTTTTTTTAAAGAAAATTATAAATTAAATAAATGGCTCAGATTTTAGTTTTTCATTATTGATTGCTGAGTAGAAACAATGAATTTTAGAAAATTTTGAATTAGAAAAATCAAGGATTCAGTCAATTTATTTGAAGTTTAGATTTAATTTTTGAATTTTAAAATCAAATTTTGAATCCTCTTACCTTTGACTAATTTATATCGCTGAGTAATATTTTGAAAAATCAAATTATAAAATTTTTTTAGTCTAATTATTTAAATTATTTCTTTGCTAAGTGCGTAAATGCAAAAATTTTTCTATCTGACCAAATTTTAAATATGTGGTCATATTCAATATTTTGTTGGTAATTTATTTTTACTTAATGAATACAACAATTTAAAATTAATTATAATTCATTTTTTAATACAAAAATTAAAAAATAAACTAAAAAAAAAGCCTAGAACACCCGGTATTCCCAGGCGGTCACCCATCCAAGTACTAACCGGGCTCGACGTTGCTTAACTTCGGTGATCGGACGAGAACCGGTGCATTCAACGTGATATGGTCCTAGACATTTTTTCTCTCTTTTTTTATCCTTTTAAGTTTTTCATTTCAAATACTGTCAACTCATTGAAACTAAATTTTAAGAAACCAATTTTTTAAAAGGGCCATAATACTCTGTTTATCTTGTTATGCCACATACAGCGGTTTTAATAAAAACCTTACGCCAGCGATCCGGCCGACCTAAGCGACTTTTGATTTAAATTTAAATTTTATTCTCCTGATCATCAGATTTTGGTTTAAATCAAAGGTCGCCAGGGTATGCCGGCAAGGTCGCTTAGGTCGGCCGGTTCGGAGCCGCAAACAGGCCGGGACGGACGGCCGCGCTGCCCGTTGTTTGGTCGCGGCTTTTTTTGCGTTACGTTTTTATTAGAACCGCTGTAAGTCAAATGAGTTAGAATAAAAGCTGTTTTTAGACTTTGTAATTGTAAATATCCCTTATTCAGAGTATTTTCAAGCTAATTCAATTTTAATTGCTATAATATAGCTCCTTGAGTACCCAGATTATGACTTAAGTTAGCTTACTGAAAAAAAATTATTTTAACTAGAAATTGATTTAGCCAAAAAAATTGATATCGAACAATCAAAATATTAATTTTACAAATATTTTAGATAAATTCGACTTAAAATTCAAATTTGTAATAAAAGTAAACTTTACAATTAACTCTAAAAAAATAGGTTGGATTTGAGCTCTAGTCTCAGATTCTACGATCCGATTTTACGGAAAAATTTATTTAGTGCCATAAAAAATAAAAATTTAAACGAACATATTTAGAAAATGTATTTTTTGTTTTAATCTTTTAGCCTAAAGAAAATTAGAAATAATGTTTCATTCTAAAAACTTCGAAGGAATTTCAATTTTTAATTTATTTTTAGAATGAAAAATTTTAAATAAAATCAAAAAAGAGTCATAAAATGTCTAGGACCATATCACGTTGAATGCACCGGTTCTCGTCCGATCACCGAAGTTAAGCAACGTCGAGCCCGGTTAGTACTTGGATGGGTGACCGCCTGGGAATACCGGGTGTTCTAGGCTTTCTTTTTTTAATTTAAGAAAAAATAAATTTTGCTTTTGGACTAATTTGCTATATTACTTAATTTGATACATCATTGAAGTTAACTTTTAATAAATATCAATTTTTAATTCCTACAAATTTTAAAAAGAAAAAAAAAATTTGGTACTTTTGGGAGTTGTTTGAAATTTTTAAATTGATTTTAAGTAAAATTACTTACTAAGCGTTTTTTTTGTTTTTTCAAAAGAAGTTTAGTTCAAAATTTTCAAAAAATTTTTATTTTTCGTTTTTTTCTTTCAAAAACTCCTTTTTTGACCTGAAGATTTTTCAGTATTTTTATTTTTTTTTGGTATAAAAAGCGCGAGCTGTGGAATTGTTTCACATATTTAATTCCCTAAGCCAACTGTAAAAATAAAATGTTAGTAAACTTAATTTATAGTTTGGTTTGAAGTTTGGCATTAAAGATTTTTTTTAATTTAAATTCTTTCATCAATTAGATTCACTAGTTTAAAATTAATTAATATTTTTTTACCTAATAAAATATAATTAAAAAATTTTTCGCGTCCGCGTTTTAGATCTCTTTATTCCGATTCCACATTTTTAGCCTCCGAATTCCGTTCGGCTTTCGCATTTTAGGGATAACCACAGATTTTTATTAAAATACCAACTTTTTATAAATTAGATGTTTGAGCATGATTTTTTTTTAATTCTGAAATTTTTTCCTTTTTTTTCCTCAAATTTTGACTTTTTTCTAAAAATAAAAAAATTTAAAACTTAGATGAAATTATTTCAAGAGCGTTCTTTTTGAAAAATCATGAAGCTTCAGAAGATAATTATTTAAACATCTAAAATATTGGATATTTTTTATGTTTTGCTATTCATCAAAAAAGCCTTTATGGACTAATTTTTTATGGTTTTTTCATCTCCGCCCAAGGTTCAGTAAAATAAAAAGCTATTTGAGGTTGCTTATAAAGATTAAAGAGCAATTTCTATCCAACTTATCAAAATTTAAATAAATAATTTTAATTTTTTTTAAATAAAGATTGGAATTGGAATAATGACAAGTCTGATATCATTTCCGCCTAGTTTTCTATTAATTCAGCTTTTTAGACGTTCAAAAAGTCGTGTTACCAGGAAAGAGATGTACAAAAAAAAGATTGATGAAATTCAGTCGAGTAAAAGCTTCACAAATATCAATGAAAATGTGCAAACTGAAATCCCTGAAAAAGATAAGAAAACGAACAAGAAAAAGAGACTAGAATTTCCTTGGTGGTGCAAAATAATAGCTTACATTCTCAGCGTAATTTTCATAGGAGTTTCACTATTTTTTATCATATCAAAAGGTATAGTATTTGGTGATGAAAAAGTATCCAAATGGTTGGGATCATTTATATCAGGAATATTTTCTTCACTTCTAATTACTCAGCCTATACAAGTAGCCCTAACAACTGCGCTGCTAGTTTTATTATTCAGAAAGACCGAGAATTTCACCAATTTCGATGACGCTGACATCAATCTCAAATTCGTCGATGATAATCAAATTGAGTATAATAACAAAACATCTTCAAATTATAAATGCGAAAAATTTCAAGATCCTAAAAGAATGAAAGAGATAAAGTTAAAATTTTTAAGAGAAAAAAAAGCAATGGCTATTCTAAGGGAAATATTTGTTTATACAATTTTTTTAATTGTCTTATTCTTGGTCTCTTTTACCAATAAAGATATGAACTCATATATGTATCAAAAACAGATTCAGAATATGTTCGATCTCAAAAGTTTGGAAGATATACTTGAAGTCAAAGACATTTGGAAATGGACCAAAACTGGTTTTGCACCTGCTTTCATAAATGAAGAAAAGAATGCTGAATTTAATAATTTTATGATGGATAAAACATCATTTATAATTGGTAAACCTATGATCAGACAATTAAGAATTAAAAACGGTAAGAGTATTTTACTTCCTTTAAATCAAGACTTTCTTTAATTTTTCGTGTCTCTAATATAGTTTTGAAAAATTAACAATAAACTTTAGTTAGATAATTAAATATGAAAAAAAAAATTTAAAGTCTAAAATCCAAAAAAAAATAAAAAATTTATAAGATCAGTAAAGAAATTTCAAATCAAAATTATAAAAATGGTTTTTAAACGAATATAAACCAAGTTTTTTCGATGTAAGAAAAAAAAATTGATGTATAAAAAAAAAATGTATGATTAACTTATACTACTAAACCTGAAACAGTATGAAAATTAAGAATAGAAAAGAAAACATATTCATTAGGCTTACATTCTATAAAGAAATTTGGAAATTTGTTTAAATTTGATCTATTTTACTTTTTTTAATTAATATCTATTTTAGAAAAAAACAGTTTTTATACTTTCAGATTGTACGGGTTCCAACACTAGAAATTTTTATTTCATTTTATTCTTTATATAAAAACTACCTCTCTGCTTCGATTCGAAACAATTATCTTAAAAGAAGATAATTTTTAAATCGATGCATTCTTCACTGAAGTAGTTGGATTAGTTTTATTAAGTGAAAGATACATACTTCTTTTTTTAAGTATTAAAACTTTTTGGTGAAGATTAAACAACTGAATCTGAATATAAGAAATGATTCAAACATATTTCAAGATATTTTGTATTAACCTTTTTATTCTATTTTGGTGTTGTAAATTATTTAATTTCTAAATTAAAATATTGTTGTGTAAAAATCAATAAATGCAGAGTAAAATCCATGATCAAATTTCAATTTCAAAATTGATTGTACTGCAGATTTAAGATTTTTTTCAAATTTTGAGAATATTTTAAAATTTGTTCATAAATTTTACTCTCGTCAAAAAAGTTATAAAATGTCTAGGACCATATCACGTTGAATGCACCGGTTCTCGTCCGATCACCGAAGTTAAGCAAAGTCGAGTCCGATTAGTACTTGAATGGGTGACCGCCTGGGAATACCGGGTGTTCTAGGCTTTTTTTTTTAGTTTTTTTTTAAATTGTTGTATTCAAAAATGAATTGTTATTAATAATTAATTTAGTTTTTAAGAAAAGTTAATACAAAATAGCTTGACGGGTTTGTGAATTATTTTTATAAATATCTTATTAAATTATTTAAATTTTACAGAAAAGTTTTAATACTTTAAAAAAAGAAGTATGTATCTTTCACTTAATAAAACTAATCCAACTACTTCAGTGAAGAATGCATCGATTTAAAAATTATCTTCTTTTAAGATAATTGTTTCGAATCGAAGCAGAGAGGTAGTTTTTATATAAAGAATAAAATGAAATAAAAATTTCTAGTGTTGGAACCCGTACAATCTGAAGGTATAAAAACTTTTATTTTCTAAAAAAATTAATTAAGAAAGAAAATAATTTTTTTTCACATATCTCTTACTTACTCAATCTTCCTAGATGTTCTATTTCTTTTTTGAAAAGTGGAAAAAGTTTTGTGTCCTAATTTTATATTAATTAGTCCTACTTTTTTTATTTCTAAACCGTCCCAATCAGTCAAAAAATGTACTCATTTTTCACATTTAAATTCCCAATTAAATTATTTTCAATTATTTTAATAGATTCATTCATAAAATTTGTTAGTTAAAATCACACTTGCACACTAGCTTCAAGGAATTTCTAATTTTCAAAAATAAGCTTTGTTAATCAAATCAAAATTTTGAATTTTTTTTCAAGAATAAAAGCTACCCCGAGAATTTTTATCTAAAATTTAAAGTTTGCTTTTGATAATCAAATTTGTGAATCGAAGCTAAATCAACTTAAAAATCTTGAAACATTAAGAAATTAAGCTTTTTCGAAACTATGTATTCTTAATTTTTTCAATTATCAAAAATTCAAAGACAAAGGCTTGAATAAAAGCTTTAAATTAAAAAACAGGATAAATTTTTTCCAGTGTTTATCCCGAAAACATTCAGAAAAAGCTTACACTTATCCTTAAAATTATACTTGAATTTTTTTATATGTTCATTTAATTGTGCTTATTTTAAACTTGTATTTTGAGTTTTTAAATATAGATTTAGGAAGAATTAAATATCAGTTTAAAAATTAAGATTCTTTTTATTATTTAAAAAATTAAAGTTTTAATGCTTAAATAAATATTCAAAATAAAAAAAATGATTTTGTTTAATACTTTTAAATCGAGTTTATCAACTTCAATTATTTTTTTAATAAATTGTCAATTTTTGTTTTTTTTAATATTAAGCTTTTTTTTCTTATTTTTTTTTACATATTTTTAATTTAAGAGTCGTGCAAGGTTTCGGACATAAGTGAAAAAATAAACATTGACCGATGCTTTTTTGATTTTAGTTTATTCAACCAGGAAAAATCAAAATTCGATGTTTATTGGAAAAGATACAACCCAAATATTACATCAAGCAAATATTCTGAACATTTCCAGTACAAATCATCAGACGAGCTGGAAACCTATCCATACCTTGGTCAGTATTACAACTTTTACGGAGGTGGTTATGTTTTCTCTTTGGAAATAACAAAAAATTCACTTGAGCAGATACAAACCGATTTGGAAAATTTGGAAAAATTATCTTGGATTGATGGACACACCAGAGGCATATTCTATGAATTCCAGGTCTACAATCCATACATTAACTTGTTTGCCTATTGTACCATTTTACTAGAAATAATACCAACAGGAAAAATAATCAAGACAATTTTCTTCGAACCAGTAATTCTTTTCGAGCCATCGAACAGCTTTACTGCATTTATCATAGCCATAAACATAATTTTCCTGATTTTTACCATATTTTTTATGATCAAAGAAATTCGTTTGATAATCAAACAAAAATTGGATTATTTTAAAAACATTTGGAATTATGTCGAGTGGACCATTTTTGTGTTCACTTGGTTCACTTTTTCTATGTACCTGTACCGATTGTATGCCAAAGAAGATTTGATTGAAAGAATAAAGAGCGATAAAGATAAAGTAATAAATTTGCAAATGGTTTGCTACTGGAACCAAATGATGTCTATATGCCTCGGATTTTTGTCCTTTCTAGGGACTCTAAAATTTCTCAAACTGTTGAGGTTCAATCGAAGTATCAAAGAGTTTATGGTAACAATGCGATTGTGTGGCAATGATTTGATTAACTTTTCACTACTATTCTTGATTCTTTGGGGTGCCTTTTCTCAACTAATCTATCTGGAAATGCATGACAAAGCAAAAGGTTTTTCCACAATTATTTCCACGTTTGAGTCAACTTTTCTAATGACTTTAAACAAACTCTACAAAGAGATTTATGTTGAAAGAGATTCCTTATTCATTTCGGTGATTACAATATTTTTTTACATTGTGGTGGTATTTTCATTACTAAGCATTTTTATCACAATAATAACAGACAACTTTTCCAAATCGGTAAGAACAACTGATCCGGATGAAGAGAGTTTAGTGATTGCCGAGTTTTTTAAAGAAAAATTTTTAAATTATTTTGGGAAGAAAAATAAAATAGAAAATAAAGATGAAAAACCCCAGCCATTACAAGAAAATCAAAATATAGATAGATGTGAAGAAAAATTAATCAATTTAATTGAAAATTTTGATTCAAAAATTTATTAAAACTTTTTTTTTTCAAAAAAATTGAAAACAACATCAACTAAGCAAAATAAAAATTTTACAAAAATAAGAATTTTTTTAAGTCAGTTTTTTTTAATTTTATTTAGGTTTGTTAATTTTAAAGCTTAAAAAGAAAGTAAAACAAAAATTGAAACTGCATTATTAATTTATCAAGTAAATCCTCCCTTCTAAATTTTTTTTTTGAAGAAACTGAAATTGCTTCATTTCAAATGTTTTAGATTTAGAATCATTAATTCAAAACAAAATTACTAACAAAATAAATAATATTGAAGAAAAATTCAAATAAATGATGAAATTTACTGATCATCAAATTAATTGAAACTAAATTAAATGCAGAGACATATTTTCATGTAAAATAAATCCAACATTTTTTTGTTTAATTCTAAATGAAAAATTTTTTTTAATAAATTTGCATTGAATTTAGAAAATCGATTCTACATTCAAAATTTTACAAAAAATCTTTTTAAATCTTTTTTTAAAAAAATACTTTTATAATTAAATTCATTTTAAAATAAAGAAAAAAAAACATATTCTTTTTATTGCTTTTAGTGTTTATAATCGACTAAACTGAAGTAAAGAAAAAGCATTCAGGTATTATTATTTCATTGAATTTTAAATTAAAAAAACTACCTCTCTGCTTCGATTCGAAAACTTTATCTTAAAACAAGATATAAGTTAAGTCGATGCAATCTTCATTGAAGTAGTTGGATTTGATTGTAACGAGTAAAAGATACATACTTCTTAATTTAAGTTATAAAACTTTATAGTGAAAATAAATAAATTAAAAAAGATTTTTATTTAAAATGATTCAAAAAATTTTCAAGCTATTTTGTATTAACTTTTTATTTTTATTTATTGAAAAGAACAATTTAAAAAGGATAAAAAAGAGAAAAAATGTCTAGGACCATATCACGTTGAATGCACCGGTTCTCGTCCGATCACCGAAGTTAAGCAACGTCGAGCCCGGTTAGTACTTGGATGGGTGACCGCCTGGGAATACCGGGTGTTCTAGGCTTTCTTTTTTTCTTTTTTTCGAATTTGTATATTAAATTATCTAAGGTTCGCGCAGGTCAAAACCGTAGCATTATCTGAATTTGACTTTTTTGAGCTTAAATTTTTATTCTTCATTTATGAAAAGCCAATTTTTTACAAGATTCATTAGAATTTAAATTAAAAATTTAAATTCAAATTAGATAAAAAAAATCCAATTTAAATTTAACATTAAAAATAGAAGGACCGAATTTTAAAAACTATGAAAAGGACCGAAGGCGGTCATTCTAACCTCTCCTTGTTAAATGATTTTTTTTCATGAACTACTGAACTTTTTTTATGTTCAGATAGTCAAATAAAAAGGAGAAAAAATTTAGTTTTCAATGAATTGACAGTATTTGAAGTGAAAAACTTAAATAGGATCAAAAAATATATTTAAAGTGTCTAGGACCATATCACGTTGAATGCACCGGTTCTCGTCCGATCACCGAAGTTAAGCAACGTCGAGCCCGGTTAGTACTTGGATGGGTGACCGCCTGGGAATACCGGGTGTTCTAGGCTTTCTTTTTAATTTTAAATGAATCATTCAAGTCACAGCATTGATGTGATAAAAGTATTTGAGAAAAAAATTCAACAAATTTCATTCTAAAAATAATTTATTGATAATTTTGAATCTTATCTAAAATTTTGTTTATAATCACACAGTGAAATTTTATTAGTTTTTAAATTACCTAAATTACCTTTAGGTAAAGAAAAAGGTCTGCTTAAAAAAACTTTTTATTTTACTTTTTTTACGAAATAAAAGTAAATTTGCGAAAATTAGAAAATTACCATCGATCATCATGTTAAATCATTACTTTATCTTTTAAATCAGTGACTTTACTTTAACTTGTATAATAACCATAAGTCAACTGAATTTTATATTACAATTTAAAATGTTTAATAGAAACAGATCTAAAAATCTAATTAATAACTCATGCCTTTTCATTATTTTTTAGAGAAATATTTCATATTTTTTAGTTTTGAAAAAAAATTCCTTTTTAGGCACGTTCTTTAAAATTTTGATTTTTTAGACTGATTTTTTTGATAAATTTATATACAGTTTTTTGCTTGTTTTAAAATTTATTAATCAAAAATTATTAATCAAAAATAATTTAAATAAATAATAATTAAAAAATACATTTATTTATTGAATCATCTAATATCGATAGTTTCTTAAAAACTAATTTTTAATTAAGTTTTTAAGAAAAGTTAATACAAAATAGCTTGATGGGTTTGTGAATTATTTTTATAAATATCTTATTAAATTATTTAATTTTTACATAAATACTTAAAAAAAAGAAGTATGTATCTTTCACTTAATAAAACTAATCCAACTACTTCAGTGAAGAATGCATCGATTTAACTATTGTCTTTTTTTAAGATAATTGTTTCGAATCGAAGCAGAGAGGTAGTTTTTATATAAAGAATAAAATGAAATAAAAATTTCTATTATTGGAACCCGTACTTTTATCACATTAATGGTGTGACTTGAATGATTCATTTAAAATTAAAAAGAAAGCCTAGAACAGCCGGTATTCCCAGGCGGTCACCCATCCAAGTACTAACCGGGCTCGACGTTGCTTAACTTCGGTGATCGGACGAGAACCGGTGCATTCAACGTGATATGGTCCTAGACATTTTTTCTCTCTTTTTTTATCCTTTTTAAATTGTTCTTTTCAATAAATAAAAATAAAAAGTTAATACAAAATAGCTTGAAAATTTTTTGAATCATTTTAAATAAAAATCTTTTTTAATTTATTTATTTTCACTATAAAGTTTTATAACTTAAATTAAGAAGTATGTATCTTTTACTCGTTACAATCAAATCCAACTACTTCAATGAAGATTGCATCGACTTAACTTATATCTTGTTTTAAGATAAAGTTTTCGAATCGAAGCAGAGAGGTAGTTTTTTTAATTTAAAATTCAATGAAAAATCAGGTATAATAATAATAATAATAATAATTATTATCTAAAATTGTTCGACTAATTCAATTTTGAACAAAAAAATTTGGTGTACCAATAGTTTACATATTCTGGGAAGAAGAATTTTTCAGAAAATAAGTTGTGAGCGTCTTCACTCCTATAAATAGAAGTGAAGACCTTTACCTAGACATAGAGAGAATAAACATTTAAGCATAATTCTATTTTATATTTATTCGGTCCTAGACTCTATCCCACAAACCCCGTTTTTACATAGTGAACTATGGTTCACCTTCCCGATTAGACCCAGCTTTTCAACGATTGAATATAAACTTTAATCAAAATAAATTATTTATCTTTTTTTTTTTTTTTATTTAACTTTATTTTTAGTCTTTCATATGTTTTTCTGTTCTGAAGGAGCATTTGCTCGGTAAGAAATAAATAAATGAATTATTTACAAGTAAAAAAAGAATTTCCAATATTTATTTCCAGATTTATCTATTTCACTAGATTAAATTTCAAATTTGAAAGTGCTTGCAATTTTACCTTAAAAAAAATAAAAATGATTCTTGATTACAAAAAAATTTATTTAAAAAAATTCTAGTGACATTATTTAACAAAACCTCGAATTGAAAATATTAAACAAAAACTTTTTTAAAAACATTTACAAATTCTCTAATTAACCACTGTCAATTCATCGAAACTATTTTTTAAAAGCACAAATATCAATGATATATTATCAGTTGAACCGTGCTCTTTGGCATGCATGACCAAAAATTCTGCCAGATTATTACAATTTCTATTCTCATAAATCAATTTTGTTAATAATTTATCATTTACACTTTCCCAGAAGCCATCACAAGCTAAAATAAAGTAATCCTCGCTTCCATCTAAATCAAAATGCACGACGTCTGGTTCACAAGTTATTCCAAAGGACTGATACTGAACATCACCAAAAGATCGAGATACCGACAGCGAACCATTTACTCGCCATGTATTCACTTCATAGCTAACTGTTCCACCACAAGATTCAATTCTTAATTTTTCACTCTCTATTTCAGGTCTATGAATAGGACTCAGAAATTCTATTTGGCCATGCTTTACCAAAAAAAATTGACTATCTCCACACCATGCTACCGTCAGACTCTGATTTTCTGTTGCTTTTTCTTCTGACAATATAGCGACACAAGCAGTACAACCGCTTTTGAGGGATTCATTACTAGCTTTATATTTAAATTTTTCGTTTATGGAGCTAAAACTTTTTTTGAGGATCTGATTAATGTTGCACTCTGAACTATAGAAGTCTTGCATAATTGAAAATGGCAGATGGGCGCTCACATATTGAACGCAATCACTGCCACAATGGCCATCATAAACAGCAAATATTGAACTCAGCTTATTTGAGTTCGATTTAAATTGGGAATTTGAAGAGCAAAAATTTTTAAGTACATCAATATTTTCTAGTATTGAAGTACGGTCCTCCATAGTTCTGCGCTTGTTTTTTAGGCCATATTCATAAAAAATTGTTTTCTTTTAAAATTGAAAATAAAGCGATGAAATTTTATAAAATCAATTTACATTTTTAGAATTTTTATCCGTTCGATTGATTGAAAAAAGCAAATTGTCTATTTTTTGATTGTTAAAATTGGAACGTTCATTAAGCCATTCTTTTATTACACTTGATATTGAATTTCTCAGATAAATTACTAATTTTTCACGAGTAAAATCTTTTAAGAAAATATAAAATAAGCAAATGGCTTTTTTAAAAGAGACATATAGTAAGACAGCCTAATTATTTTATGTGTGAACGGGGTGACAACTTTTAAATTAGCTTAGAAAATTGTTAATTTTTTATAGGCATTGTGATTTTTTTTCTAAAAATAAGTAATTGAGTGTCCAGAGAATTTAAATAAAAAAACAGCTTGTAGAAAAAAATTTTTCTACTTTTTTTTTAGTCAAAAAAAAAAATTGGTCAAAATGGGTGATTTTCTATCAAATTATGTATTTGGTTTAGGGTTTAAATCTCAGATATTTTTATTTTATTTAAATCACTTTTTTTGCCATTTAATCTAAAAAATGTTCAACGAATTTGCTAAAGAGAAAAAATATTACATTTTAATTATTATAATTATTATAATTGTTTTTTTTTAGACGGACTTTTTAAAGGGGTGAATTTTTGGGTCAATTCCAAAATTCCAAAATGATATCACCCTATTAGGACCAAAATTCACACAATAAACCTTGAAAATAACTCATTTAACTCATATTAACCTTTGTAAAAATACATGGCCACCCCATCTGTGTGATTTTCAGGGCTAACCGGTTGAAAAAATTGTCCAATTGGGTTAACAGGATTAACCGAATTACCCCTCATCTCATTAACCCCAGTAGCTAACCGGGTGACCCAAAAATTTCGGACTAAATGGGTGATTAAATTTCGCATTTTCTATCGTTACTGAGTCTTTAGGAAAATTATCAAAAAATAGGTGACCCGATTAGGCCGTCTATTTTATGAATAAGTAGATTAGGTCAAAAGTCGAAGTCAAAGACAGGCTTGAATTTCACTTCATGGCTTTGACTTATGACCAATTCTGTAAATAAGTGATAAAAGCGCTGATTAATGGTCTCTTTATAAACTGCGTGGTTATGGGTTAGGGGAATAAATGGTTATGTGATTCAAAGACTTTTTGAGCAAGAGAACTCCACGTGTTGTCCTTGGCTATAGAGTTTCGAAATGGTGAGAGGTATTGAGTGGAATTCCGCAATGATCTGTACTAGGACCCTTGCTATTTGTTTTGTACATTTATGACCTCTCTGACTACTTTTAAAATAGAATGGAATTGTATGCAGACGACTCAAAAATGCTTGGCATAGTAAAAAAGTCTGTGAAAGAGCGGAGGAGCAGAAAGGTGTATGGATGCAGTATGTGAATGGATAGATGTGTGGCGAATTAGAGTGTGTGCTTATAAGTGTAAAGTGATGTATTATGGCAGACTAAATGCAAATATGGGTGAAAGCCATTCAAATATTGTACTTATAGCCACAGAATGTGACAGGGATCTGGGAGTTATGGTCTAATCAGATTTAAAGTGGAAGTGAAAAGTGTGTTCGAAAGCTAAAGGGGTACTTGGAATGCTAAAGAGAACGTGTAGAAGTAGAAAGGAGGGATTGTGACTAAGATTTTACATGTCGATGATAGGTCTTCACCTAGTCTACGTAATACAGGTCTGGAATCCAAGTATAGAAAGGATTTGAATGTGTTAGAGAGCGAGCAATAAAAATCTCTCTGTCGATGAGAAGTATGTCGTACGAAATGAGGCTGGCTTGAATGGGACTTGACAAGGCTGAGCGAAAGAAGAGTTAGAAATGATGTGATTGAAACGAAGAAGTTTCTTTTTTCAAACAGAGTGATTCCGCAATGGAAAAAGTTTCAAGAAAATGCGGTAAATCTTAGGTTTCAAAGCAGTGGTTTTAGATAGATTCAATGGAATCGGCTGCACCTGCTCGACACTTCCGAATGGCATTGATGGTCTCAGGCATTCTTAAAATTAAATTAGATGTCGCAGAAAGAACTGTTAATAATAATAATAATTGTCCCTATTCTATCCTAGTGGAAAATGGAGAGGCGCCTCCTTTTCAAGTACATTTTTGAGCAACGGCTCCGATCTGACACAGAGGCTACTGCATCGAGATGATCATCTACACCGCAATTAGTACCCAGTCGAAATTGGTCTCCCTATTTTTTTGATGAAAAAGGTTTAAAGATCCACCCCGTATTGCAGAGATATTTTGAAAATTTTTTCACCTCCAGCGGGTTTTGAATTCTAGAGGATCGAGGACAATTTTTTTCAATTTTTTGTTTAACAATACTACAAAAATTAGCCAAAAAATACAGAATTGTTTGTAGAATACTATAACAAAATATTTTTTAAGTGTTTTTTTTCAATTTTCTTAAATGTCCTTAAAAATAAAAATATTTGTTTTTTAATTATAAAATTATGAACATATTATCATGAAATTAATCAGCTCTTCAAAATTTTACATCTTAAAAATTATTTTCAATTTTTTTTGACTAAAATTTATTAAGAGATTACTTTTTCATTTAAATTCACTTTTTTAATTTACTTACCAAAAGCTGACAACCAACCATAAATCTTATTAAAATAAAACTTGCCAAAAAACATTCTAACTAGAATGTTTTTTCAAAATTTTTGGCAAAATCTTCAAAGATCAAAAATTGTCAGTCTAGTGCTCAAAAAAGTCTGAATATGCCTTGGTAAAATATTAATTGGTGAATTTGATAGAACAAGCCATCCATTTAAGATTCCTTTAGGTGATAAATTATCTTACAACTGGTCGAACAACTATAAAAATAAATTAGAAGAGAAAGCTTAACTAACAAATGGAAAAAACATACATTAACCTTCATGCTGCAATGGATTTAATCAAAATCAAAAATACATGAGGCCACCATTATCCGAATGCAACTTGTAAGCGAAATAATTTTTTTTGTATCTTTTAAATTATGAATTATTTTTTGGCTGAAAACAATCTAGTTCCAAGTAATATTAACTTTTAGAAATTACTAAAAAAGAATAGTTTTTGTTTATCTACATCAATTAATTTTAGCGATTTATTGTTTTTTTCAACAATATTTCTAAAAAATTATATATATTACTGAATAAAAATTTAAATTTAAGTTTTTATGATAAATTTAATAATCAGAAAAAAATTGTGCTTTTACCATTATTTTTTCTAGTTTTTCATAATAAAATTGATTATTCCTCAAACACAGATCGAGATTTCTACAAAATAAAAGACGGCTTCGGATCGTATTTATAAAATAATATTCAAACAAAATTCTATTTAATATAGACTTAGCTTCAATCAAATACCTTTAT
The DNA here is from genome assembly GCA_019054805.1 of Brachionus manjavacas. Taxonomy (NCBI): domain Eukaryota; kingdom Metazoa; phylum Rotifera; class Eurotatoria; order Ploima; family Brachionidae; genus Brachionus; species Brachionus manjavacas. The sequence continues at coordinate 4,002,335 of JAHQIY010000003.1, read as the reverse complement.
TTAATTTTTTCAATTTACAATTGCTATTTAAAAAAAATTAATGGGTCAATTTGAATAGATCCAAATCCAAAATCCAAATATTGAAAAATATTAAAATTAACTGTTATTATTTTTAAAAATTTAGTTGAAGGGTTTAAGAAACCATTTTAAGATCCTTGAAGAAGTTTCTTTCTCTACTACAAAAAAATCATCTGTCTGATAATGAATGAAATATTTTTTTTCTTTAATTTTTTTTCTTTAAACAAAGGAATTTCAGTTATTTTTAAAATTAATTAATAAAAAATTATAATTAATAAAATAATTAATAATTAATTAAATAATTAAAAATTTTACTGATAGAAAGAATATAATTTAAATTTTCATTGTTTTTGACAATGCACTGATAGAGTTCCCAAGATTTGAAGGTTACCATACTCAAAAATGTAGATTTACCAATACTGCTTTCAAGTTCTTTAAATAGAAAATAGTATTTTTAAAATCCTCATAATTTATAAATTAATTTAATTAAAAAAAAATAAAACTGGAAATATACTTAAGTTAAAGATTTTATTCAAATTCTAAACACCCTTTTTATCTGCCAAAATTTGTATTAATAATTTTTTTTATAAGAATTTTATTTTAATCCAGATCCGTTTTTTAGGGAAACCAAAAAAAACATGTCTTTTTAAAATTCAAATTGGTCGATTTCGACATCCACCTTTTTTTAGATATAAATATACAAGCAAAATATGCTCTGAAGACCCTGAAACCAAAATCTATTGAAACTTTAGAAAACACATTTTCAACTGGTTGGAATGTTTTCTATGGTGCTTGCTTAAGGTCTGCATCTATTCTAAATTCTATTATTTTTGGCTCTACCATTGATAAATAAATTCTAAAATAAATAAATTTACTTTTAGAACCATCAGCATTTTGATTAGACATTGAAAGATCAGTAACCATCTCTTGGAAATACTTGTTTGAATAATACCAAGCAATTCTTTGACTCAACCAGTACGGGACCCGCCTAGAATATACTTTTGTAAAAAAATAAAAAATAAAATCTAATAATTTACTGATTAGTAAGCAGATCAGTAATAATACAAGTTGATTCAATGCATAATTCATCGAAATAGACTGATGAATAGTAGGTTGGCTGGCGTAGATTTTTATCTACTTGAATTCCGCTCTCAATGAGTTTAGCAAGTAGATTTAGATATTCGTTTTCGCTCGACATTGTCTACCTTTGAAATGAATGACTAACCGGGATTGAAACTGCATAAAAATCCAAATCACTTTTTCTTAATCTCTTCATAAACAACAAATAATCAAAAATCCGCTGATATTTGAATATCAAAAGTTCGAAAATGCATTAATCTTGATTCGACTTGGTCAATTAGACAAATGAACGGACCAAAAATTTGTTTAAAAAAAAAGGGGTTATGATTAATTTTAAATGAATAATAAATAATCAACTGAAATTTGCATTATGTTTTGCTTTTAAAAATGCTAATAAATAAAAATAAAGACGACATCTTTGGTATTTTTTAAATAATTTATGAATTTTTAAAAATCTAAAAAAATTGAAATTACTTAGATTTTAAAACCAAGTATGATGCATAAGTAGAAGTCGATTTTTAACTTAAGGTTGTCGGTGATGAAGCTTCCAAGGCTCCTCATTCGCGGTTTCCACTAGAATCCTCACATGTTAGCATTCTCCTTGGAGGTCTGAGACCATCAACAAATTCTCTGTACCTTAATTGTCATTGATGAATAATCCTAGGCTCCTCATTCGCGGTTTCCACTAGAATCCTCATATGTTAGCCACTTCCTAGGACGTCTGAGGCAATTTATTATTTTTTTAATGATCAATTCAAAAATGATCTTCCTTTTCAAAATATTAAAACTATTTTTTATTGAAAAAATTTTTTTTTATCTTTGGCTAATTTTTTTTTCTAAATTTACACTCATAGATCCAAAAATAAGAATGGATTTGTTTAAAAAAACCGACTCTTATCGATATTTTATTTGAATAATAAAATAATCCGCCTAACTAAAACTGCCCTTAAAAACAAGCTTTAAATTAATATACCTCCAGTGAAATAAAATCCAGATTTAAAGTATTTTTAGAATCTTTTTTTTCAATATTTGTTCTACTTAATAAATGAATAGATAACTAAATCTTAGATAACATGGAATCATCAAAATGAAAAAATAGAAAAATGCCTTTAAAAATTTAGATGACCTTTAAATGTTTTCCATTTTAATAATAATAATAAGCTACAGCAATCAGGCTTGCATAGACGACTTGCTTAGGAAGCCATATATGGTAGCTGCTTTACAGTGAATCTAAAAAAATAATGTTCATAAAAATAGGTTGGCATTTTTCATTTTTTATCTCTCTTCATAGTCTAATTAGAAATACTAATTGTTATTAAAAATTTCGTCTTCGCTTTACAAATAAATAAACTAAATAATAAATTGGTTTTAAAAATATATGCATGCAGGAATAAATAAATTTGGTAAATTTTAAAATTTACATAACAAAATTTTATAAATCTTAATGAATTTCGTTTATAATTTTTCATAATTTTTTTTTGTAATTTATTATTTTTTAATTTAAAATTAAAAAATAAAAAATGCTTCAAATAAAAAAAGGAAAATTTTCAAAAATTTTTTTATTTACACGAAGATTCCGTCTAGAACCCAAACATTGTAATCCAGTAGCCGATTTTTTAAAGGATTTATTTAAAAGTTCACTAATCACTATTTTAATATACTTCGTATTATATCTATTTATTTACTTTTTTATTAATTTTAACTTATTTACCGATCCATCTCAAGAAATTCACCATTTAAATCTGTGCTTAAACGAAGAAAAGATCGAATCCAGTGATCTAGTTGAACTTAATAACAAAATAGTTCAAGTTCTCTCACAACAAAATCAAATTTTTTTTCTATGCTATCGATCTCTTATTTATATTCTGAAGGCAAATATCCGGACTTATGACAAAAAATTTCTAGATTTATGCATCTATGACTCGAATTCGACAGCTTATGATATCAAGTCTAATATTCACTATTCATTTGGCTTATCAAATTTAGCAATTGTGTGGTCAGACTTGGCAAAACAAGATTCTGAATTCAGATATGAATTCAACTCATTTTACGGCTATTACAAATTTTCGTACCGAACTGCAATAGTTTATCTTTACATGTTCATTAAAGCTCCATCTACTCGACTCGAATTCGAATCGATGACACGTTCAGGGATATTATACACTCAATTTGACCATGTTATCAAAAAATTTTATTCCTCTTCCAAAGAAATGAATTCAAAAATTAGAGTTAGCCTTTTAAACAGGATTCCGAGTTATATGGTTGACGAAATGGTATTTAAAGTAAATATAAGTAGCAGATACATAAACCTGCCAGTGGATCCTTTCAATTTGCTGATGTACTTTTATCCAAATATTTGGGAACTATCAATATTAGATGATTCAATAAATAAATGTATATTTTAATTATTATTTATTTAAATTATTTTTGATTAATAATTTTTGATTAATAAATTTTAAAACAAGCAAAAAACTTAAAAATCAAAATTTAAAAAAAAATACGAAACACGTAATACGAATACGTGCTTAAAAAAGAATTTTATTTTTCAAAACGATTGAGAAGCTTGTTATTAACGAACAAATGATCGTAAACAAACTTACCAAGCTAGATACATCAAAATAGATTGACGTGGATGGAATTCACCCCCGCGTTCTTAAAGAGTGTGCTGCAGAAATCTCTCGACCACTTGCTCTCATCTTTAATTTATCCCTCACTACCTCATCTCTTCCTGCAATATGGAGATTGGCAAACTTCACCCATGTTTTTAAGAAAGGTAGTCGTGTCGATTCGTCCAACTATCGTCCAATTTCATTGACGTTAGTAGTCTGTAGAATAATGGAATCCCTTGTCCGTGACTCAATAATGTCTCACTTATGCTCAAACAGTTTACTTGCACCGCAACAGCATGGGTTTGTTCCAAAGAAAGCCTGTAGCACCAAGCTTATTGAGACTGTTGACGTAGTCACATCGGCAATGAAGAATAAGAAGCCAGTCGATATTATATTCTTCGATTTTGCCAAAGCTTTCGACAAGGTTCCACATGGCAGGTTGATGAAAAAGCTAAGTACTGTTGGCATCCAAGGTCAAATTCTCGACTGGATAAAAGTTTTCCTGGAAGTTAGGAAGCAGCGTGTTGTTCTAGGTCCGCACGCTTCAAATTGAAAAGATGTCACTTCGGGTGTACCTCAAGGTAGTGTGTTAGGCTCAATTCTCTTCGCAATCTTCATCAATGACCTACCAAGCCACTTGATACACACAAGCAAGCTTTTTGGCGATGATTTAAAAATAATAGCGCAGGAGTATTCCGAGGAGGCGATGAATCGTCTTCAAGCTGATTTGGACACAGTGGCTGAATGGTGTTGGACTTGGTTGATGGAAGCAAACGAGTCTAAAATTAAGGTCATGAAGCGGTAGCAACGAGCATTTAGCAAAAACCAGGTCTTAAACGCCAAAAAAGAAGGATGGCTCTCGCATTAAGCTTCAAAACACATCGGAAGAACACGATCTGGGCATCATTCTCACGCCTAATTTTAAGTTCAGCTCACAGTCTGCTCATGCCGCATCAAAAGCTAACCAAATACTAGGAATGCTAAAAAACACATTCGTATCTAGGGATGTAGAACTATGGGCCACACTCTATTGCACCTACATTCGTCCGCATCTGGAGTTTTCAGTGTCGGCTTGGAACCCGTACCTCAGGAGGGATATAAACACCCTTGAAAAAGTTCAGAGAAGAGTAACGAGAGTCTTCACTGCCTTGAAAGGCATGGAGTACGAGAACAGACTTAAGCGGATGGGTCTTACATCTTTGGAGACAAGACGACAACGTGGTGACTTTATTCAACTATACAAAGTCAGCAGGATTAAAGATGACATAACGTGGCACAACGAGCCAAATTGGTGGGCTCCGAGAGATACGAAGAGAAGTCAACTACGGCGTGAGATCGTGGCATCTTGTCAGCAAAGACACAACTTCTTCATCAATCGGATAGCTAATGCATGGAACGAACTGCCAGACGACATAGTCGCAACTGAGACCGTGGACTCCTTTAAAATCAAATACGACCATTATCAAATAAGACGGCCGCTTTGAGGGGTTAGGTACTACTACAACTTATTAACTAGATTTTTAGATCTGTATCTATTAAACATTTAAATTGTAATGTAAAATTCATGTGACTTATGGTTATTATACAAGTCAAAGTAAAGGTTTAACATGATGATCGATGGTAATTTTCTAATTTTACGCAAATTTACTTTTATTTCGTAAAAAAAGTAAAAAAAGTAAAATAAAAAGTTTTTTTAAGGAGACCTTTTTCATTACCTAAAGGTAATTTAGGTAATTTAAAAACTAATAAAATTTCACTGTGTGATTATAAACAAAATTTTAATATATTATTTTTAGAATGAAATTTGTTGAATTTTTTTCTCAAATACTTTTATCACATTAATGCTGTGACTTGAATGATTCATTTAAAATTAAAAAGAAAGCCTAGAACACCCGGTATTCCCAGGCGGTCACCCATCCAAGTACTAACCGGGCTCGACGTTGCTTAACTTCGGTGATCGGACGAGAACCGGTGCATTCAACGTGATATGGTCCTAGACATTTTTTCTTTCTTTATTGATTTTATTTAAACTTATTTATTCAAAAATAATCAAAACATGATTCAAAAAAATATCAAAAATTGGCGATAATCTATTTAATTTAATCATAACATTTTAACCTCTATTTTTGATCCATATTTAATTTTACAATTTAAAAAAAAAATATTCATATTTTAAATTTGAACTTGAAAGACTTTGGTCACATACTTTTAAATTTAAATTCTTAACTTTTTCTAACATTTTGTAATAATTCCGGAGTCAATATGCATTTTTTTCGGAGTTCAATTATGAGATTTTTTTTTTCTTTTATTTTAATTTCCTTTTTTGTCATTTTTGGCCAAAAAATAAGTGAGCAAAATTAGAAAATTAAATAATTAGAGGTTTGAGTAAGTCACAACTAATAAATGTGCATATATTTTTTTAAGACAAAAAATAGGTGATAATATTTTAAATTTTGCAATATTTTTGTAATCTAAAAATAATTTAAACTACCGTGTTCCCTGGTTCGATTATGCTGCAGTCTAAATTTAATTAGCTAAAAAGAATCAGTAAGTAATAATGGAAAAATACATAAAAGAAGGATATATTTTGAAGAAAATTAAATCTTGAAAAAAAGAGAATATAAACCATTTTCAGTAGAATAATAAATAAAATAAAATAAAAGTTTTGAATAATAAAGATTTATATTGGTTTAGATGGAATTTTTTTTCAAATTATATATTAAAAATTTTTTGTTTTATAAATTATTAAATAAATATGTAGATAATACCGTATTCCCTCGTTCGATTATGCTGCACCACGTGTTAAGACACGCCTTTGGACCATGCACCAAAGTACATCTCGCCCATGCTTTAATATTCTTAACTTTGAGCGCATGCTCTAATAGCGCAATCACGCGTTTAGATCCGCATCAAACACTGAAAGCCTTAGGTTTAATGCGTCATCAAGACACGTTTTTAAAGCAAAAAATAAAAATATAAAAATGAATTTTTTTATATATTTTTATTTCTTAATTTTTTGGTGCTTCACCAAATGCCTAATTCAAAACGGTAGTTTTTTTCAATTCAAATTATCCAAATATGAACAAATTCAAGCTGTATCCGGTTGAAACATTTGATCAAGAAATTAAAATAGAAAAAACCTACTTATCATTTGGAATAAAAAAGAAGTTCCAACTTTTCTAGAATATTTTCAAAAAAAAATAGTTACGAAAAAACTTAACTTGGTGATGGATGTCAATAGACCTCACGACAAATTTAAATAAAAAATTTAATAAAATGAAAATTAAACTGAATTTAACTTTTAATATAATGTACTAATCGATTACTATATAAAAAAATTAATCTTAATTCAGAAGCAATATATGAAAAAAAAATTTATTTTAAATTCAAATTCTTTTCTTTTTATAGCAAAACTTTGATCGAAAGTAAAAAAATCTTAAAAAAAAATTTATTGATATTATTTATCGCAAAATGAAAACTTAAGATTGAAGAGAGAAGACTTTTTTTTCAAGCTATTTAAATTCACTTTAAAATACTTTAATTTCTTTTTAAAATTGCTAAAAAGATATTTTCAAATCATTATTTTATCAGTCAATTAAAATTATTTGTCATCAAATTTAGTTTTTTTGTAAGTAAAATAAATTTTTTTTGTCAGTCCATTAATTGATGGCCTTTTGATTATATATTATTTCGTTCAAATTTTATTTAAAAAACTACTTCTCTGCTTCGACTTAAAACTATTATCTTAATAAAAGACAATTGTTCAATCAATGCGTTCATCACCGAAGTAGTTGGATAAATTAAAAGATACATACTTCTTTTTTTAAGTAATTAATGAGCTGATGAACAAATATTAAATGAAATTTATAAAATATGATTTACAATTTTTTCAAGATATTTTGTATTAACTTTTTAATTTTTTTCTTTTTTTGAATGAACTTAATGATTTTCATTGATTCAAATAATGTTTTCTAAATTTAAATCTATGGAAATGCATTTTTTACAATTTGAAATCGTTTTCATAAAATTTTATTGAAAATAATAATTTTATCTAAATAATTTTCAGTTGAAAGAATGCGTTTGTTTTGCTGCTCAAATTTATCAATTCCGCTCAAGGTATCAAAATCAATTTTTAATTAAAAGAAATATTCTTTATAAATATAATAACATTCAGTCAACGCGTCCATTACTGACATTTTGTTTTTAATTTAAAAAAAAGGAAACAATTTTTAACTTTTTCATTTTATTCTTTTTCAAATGACATTTTAGACTAAATAATTCTTAAACAATGAAATTTCCAAAAAACGAAAATTTTAAATTAATTTTGAATCTTTAAGAAATAAATTGAAATTAGAATGAGAAATAGTTTAAAATTCCTTTTTTTAATTTATTTCTTTTTTCAAAATTAGATTATAAATTATGTATAATTAATTTTTTGAATTGAAAAATTTAAATAAAATCAGAAAAGAGAGAAAAAATGTCTAGGACCATATCACGTTGAATGCACCGGTTCTCGTCCGATCACCGAAGTTAAGCAACGTCGAGCCCGGTTAGTACTTGGATGGGTGACCGCCTGGGAATACCGGGTGTTCTAGGCTTTCTTTTTTTTTTAACTAGAAAGGCAGAATTTTTTTGTTTGAAAAATTTATAGTAATAGTAGCAATTTTATTACTACAAATTTTTCAAATAATAATCTAATATTTCTAATTAGATAAATTATCTAAATTTTACTGTTCACCCATTTATATCTAAAAAAAATGTCATTACATTTAAATTTCGAATTAAAAAAAAACAACACAAAACACACAAAAGCACCCTCATATTTTTCCAGACATACCCCAAAGCTGATTATATTTTTGAATAGAACATTAAAATATCTACTAGAACATGTAGTTTTTATAAATAAAATAATATTAGAATTTTGTCATTAAAATTCGAAAAATAATTTTTTTTGCTTTTCGACAATACACCCTGATTTTTATTTTTAATTAGTTTTTTGAAATAAATGCTAATTTTTTTTGATAAGCTATCACTTTCATCGGTATCTGTTTTTAAATTTGAAATAATGAACTATTTTAATCTTACATTTCAAAAATTAGACAATAATTGAATAATGCTAATGAATATTCATATAAAGCGAAAGTCTGTTTGTAAAAATTATTTTGTTTTAATAAAATTTTATTGAAAAATTAAATCACGAATTAAATTTTTACCAACTACAACAAGTTTAATTATTCTAATTAGTTATCTTCGTAACTATTGAAATAAAAACTCAGAATCGATTTTCTATTGATCTAAAAGAATAAATCACATTACGGTATTCATTTTTCAAATGAATTCACTTACTAAAACTGAAATTTTATTTTTATAAATACTTTAGAGGTTCCATTTTAAAAAGTTAAAAATTTGATTAGCGTCAAAAATTTTAAAATTTCATTGCTTTGCTTAAATATTTTCTTCAATAAATTCTTTTAAATTAACTCAACATGTATATTATATTGTTCTTTTATTTTTGAATTAAAATTCTTTTTTTTTAAAAGATTATGTTAAATCTTATGTTAAAGCCGAGTTTTTGAAAACTCTCATTTAAGATGACTTGTGAATTTTGCAATGCTTACCAAGAAGAATTGTTCATTTTCATTCTTCCATGTGGCTATTCTGTTTGCTATGACCACATTAAAAATAAAGATGTCTTATTCAAATGCTTCAAATGCCTTGACCACTTGATTGATAAGCAAAAATGTTTGGAAATAAGAAAAAATCAAACCAAATTAGAGACAATTAAGTACCTGCATAAAAAAGAAATGGCATTGGAAAAATGTGATCGTATAGATGATTTGAGAAAAAATTTAAACTGTGCTTTGAACAATCACTTTTTGGACATAATCAATCGAATAGATTTAAAACGAGAAATTTTAAAAAATCAACTAAATGAATCAGTCGACGAATATTGTCTTTTATTGATTGACTATGTAAAGAAGCTCGAATCAAATTCACTTAGCAGTATGCAAGGACAATTGGATGGTATTGATACAAAAAAAATTCGACATCAAGTCGAAAGCTTCAAAGTCCCAGTAACCAAGTCCAGCCTTTTTTCGAACATTGCACAAAGCAATAATTTTGGTGAATTTGATTTTTCAGAAATTGATCAAGTATTAGATAATTTTGAAATAATTAAAAAAGCAAAATTTGAAGAAAGCAAAAAGCAATCTAGTATCAATGTGTCGGAATTATTTGGAACTGTTTCGTCAAATTTTCCAAGCCAAAATTCCAACCTGTCTTCAAAGCCGCCAAATGAAAATAAATTAAAATCCTGCTCCAAAAAATTTAGCCTCCTGGGCGAATTTGATTTAAAAAAATTTGAGGAGTTGAAAACTGGTGAATTAATTTCCACATCGCGTTCAAATCCTTCAAATCTTTTGGTGGTTAATTCGAACAATGAAAAAAAATTTGAAATAATTCGAAAAGATTTGCCGAAAATTACTTTCATTCTGAAGTCAATTAAAGATGAAATTATCGGTATTGATACAAATTTTAATGCAACACTTTACCAGAATGGAAATATTTCACAGAATTTTAAGTATCCCAAAAAGCCCATTCTATTTATGGACATCTTTAAATCAAGTATTTTTACTATTGACAACGATTTTCACGTAACTGAACGACAATCCTCAAATGGAAAAGTCGAAAATTCATTTGAGTTAAAAAAAAAACAAGTTTATTCAATGAAGGTGCTGACAAATAATAAACTTTTAACTGGACATGATAACAGAATTGTTGTATGGAACGTGTGTACTGGAGTAGAATTAGATTCATTCAAAATTTCGGGTCGAGTCTTAATAATTGAAAGATTAAATGATAAAGAATTTTTATTTGGATGCAATGATGGGCGAATTAGCATATGGTACACTCAGCCAATTTCAAAAAAGTGTCATGATGGTGCTATTAGTTGTATACAGGTATGTGACAATGGAGACATTCTAAGTCTTGGAACGAAAGACGGAACTGTTAGAGTTTGGGAGCCGAAGAATTTAGATCAAAAATTTGAGATTAAATTAAACTGTCCAATTTATTGTAAAATTTTGAAAAACAAAAAATTGGCTTACATGAACTCAGGAGGTAAAGTATATTTGAGTGAACAAAATTTAATTGAACAAGGTTTCTTATAAATTAAATAAAGTAATTTCTAAATTTCAGGAATTTACAAAAAATATACAAAAATTATTAACAAATAAACAAATTTAATACAAATTTGTCTTTTATTTTTACAAACAAATGAAATGCAAATATTTTTTTTTAATATCATGAAAAAAATTTTAAACTTATGATCTGGTATAACAAAATAATTGTGAATCCATTTCTATCATTTAAATCTATAAATCATTAATAATCATTTATTTTTATTTTTTGAAACAAGATTCAGGTATACTCCCTTCACAAGTTAATTAAAAAAAGATGCAGTCTAAATTTAATTAGCTAAAAAGAATCAGTAAGTAATACAGTAGAAGCTCTCAAAATGAACATCCTCAAATGTGAACAGCCCTATAAGTGAACACAAATTTCTTGCGACCGACAAAAATGAATCTTTTTACATGGCATAAAATCCCTCAAATGTGAACACCCTCAAATGTGAACGTTCGGTATGTGAACATGAAAAATTTAGAAAAAAGTGAACAAAAAACTCGAAAAAAAAATTTATTTACAGTTAAATTCAATAATTTTTTTTAATATCTTCATAATAAACATGACTTTTAAATTTATAATACATATTTTATTTAATTTTTAAAATAATCTTCGATTTTCGATTGTGTTTGGTGGGAAAAAAATAATTTTTACATTTGATATTTAAAAATATCAAATGTAAAAATTTTTCCTCCATGGTTAGTTTATTATAGTTATTCAACTTGGATGCTGACATTTTTCTAATTAGAGATAAAATTTTGAGATTCAAATTTTTGCATTAATTTTATCATCATTCAACTGATACTTAAATGAATACATGGTCTTATTTTTATTTTTATTTTTGTTTTACACAAAAATTAACTTAATATTTATTAATCTCACAAAAGTGAACAGTTCACTTTTGTGAGAGCATCCTCAAATGTAAACAGCCCTATGAATGAACAAAAATCCCTTGCGACGGCGAGTGTTCACTTTTGAGGGATTCTACTGTAATGGAAAAATACATAAAAGAAGGATATATTTTGAAGAAAATTAAATCTTGAAAAAAAGAGAATATAAACCATTTTCAGTAGAATAATAAATAAAATAAAATAAAAGTTTTGAGTAATAAAGATTTATATTGGTTTAGATGGAATTTTTTTTCAAATTATATATCAAAAAATTTTTGTTTTATAAATTATTAAATAAATATGTAGATAATACCGTATTCCCTCGTTCGATTATGCTGCACCACGTGTTAAGACACGCCTTTGGACCATGCACCAAAGTACATCTCACCCATGCTATAATATTCTTAACTTTGAGCGCATGCTCTAATAGCGCAATCACGCGTTTAGATCCGCATCAAACACTGAAAGCCTTAGGTTTAATGCGTCATCAAGACACGTTTTTAAAGCAAAATATAAAAATGATTAAAAATATAAAACATTAATAGTTGATTAATAGAAAAAAGTTCAAAAATTCAATGCTAAAAAAAATTAAAAGCTGAATTCAATAATATAATTTATAGTGTAGTTTTTGAAAAAAACAAAATTTTTAGTTTAATATATATAAAATTTAAATAGCTTTTAATTTTCTTGCAAAACATACAAATTGTGATTTTTTTTATAAAAATTATCATTTTTATTTTATGAATAATTAAATAAATATTTAGATAATATATTATTATTTTTTTAATATTTAATCAGTGAATTTTTTTTTATAAAACTACTTCTCTGCTTCGATCCTAAACCGTTAGCTTAATAAAAGACAACTGTTTAATCGATGCATTCTTCATTGAAGTAGATGGATTATTTTGTGTTAAGTAAAAGGGACATACTTGTATATTTAAGTTATAAAACTTTTAAGTGAAGATTAAACAGTTTAAAAAGAATTTAATAACATATGATTTACAATTCGTTCAAGTTTTTTTGTTTTAACTTTTAGATTTTATTCTTTTTTGTCATTAAAATTAAAATTAATTATAATTCATTTTTTAATACAAAAATTAAAAAAAAACTAAAAAAAAAAGCCTAGAACACCCGGTATTCCCAGGCGGTCACCCATCCAAGTACTAACCGGGCTCGACGTTGCTTAACTTCGGTGATCGGACGAGAACCAGTGCATTCAACGTGATATGGTCCTAGACATTTTTTCTCTCTTTATTGATTTTATTTAAACTTATTTATTCAAAAATAATCAAAACATGATTCAAAAAAATATCAAAAATTGGCGATAATCTATTTAATTTAATCATAACATTTTAACCTCTATTTTTGATCCATATTTAATTTTACAATTTAAAAAAAAATTTTTCATATTTCAAATTTTAATGACAAAAAAGAATAAAATCTAAAAGTTAAAACAAAAAAACTTGAACGAATTGTAAATCATATGTTATTTTTTTTTTTTTTTTAATTGTTTAATCTTCACTTTAAAGTTTTATAACTTATATTTAGAAGTATGAACCTTTTACTTAATACAAAATAACCCAACTACTTCAATGAAGAATGCAACGATTGAACAATTGTCTTAAATTAAGATAATATTTTCGAATCGAAGCAGAGAAGTAGTATTTAAATAAAAACTAACATGAAATCGAATTTTATATTAGTTGAAAGAACTTAAGGATTTCACTTGATTCAAATGATTTTAATTAAAAATTTGATTAATTTTAAATGTCGGTATGTACATAACGACATGTCCCTGTCGTTAATTCTGAATACCCAGGTATAATGACATGTCGTTAAAATCGATCAATTACGTTAATCTAATCTAAAATACCAAAATCTTCGGTCTTGATATTCCTAATTATTGATTTGAAGGTTGAAAAATTAATTTAATTTTTATTATTTTATGCTGAAAGGCAAAGATTTAAACAGAGAGCGCATTTGGGTTTTAGGGATTGTTGAAAGGGTAATTCCAAGTAAACCAGATCAGAGCAAATGCTATTTCTAAAGCTCCTTCAAATTAAAAAAAAAAACAAAAAAATTTTAAATTATTTATATTTCAGTTTCGAGAATAGGAATTCTATTAAATAGCTTTATTTAATTTGTTCATTTAATTCTATTTTAGTTCACTCAAGTTCTATTTTGATCAAAAAAATTGGGTGAACCAATAATTCAAAAAACCTGAGACCAAAAGTTTTCGGGTAATAACGATCATGGTTCACCTAACCAACTAGACCCAGTTTTTCAACTATTGGATTTAAACTATAAATGAATTACTTATCTGTTATTTTCTCTTTTTTTTCTTTTTATTCATTTTTTCTTTTATTTTATATTACTTTATTTTTAGTTTTTTCTCATGTTTTTATTCTAAAGGAGCATTTGCTTGGTAAAAAATAAATAAATGAATTATTTTAAAGTTAAAAAAGAATTTTCAATAATTTTTTTCAAATTTCAAAATAAATTTAAACTCATTCTATTTCAATAAAGAATTTAATTTCTGATAAAATAAAATGCTTGCAATAATAACTTAAAATAATTTTTATTTTGAAAATGATAAAACTATTTCAAACATCGCACTTTTTCAATGCTAGTTCAAAATTGGATACATTTTTTAATTCAAAAAGAAAAAATTAAACCATTTTTAAATTGTTTTCTTTTTTAAAATTAAAATAAATAATTTATAATTAGGATCAAAAAAGAGATATATTAAAAATGATTCAAAAATATTCTAAGATATTTCGAATTTACTTTATATTTTTATTTATTGAAAAGGACAATTTAAAAATGATAAAAAAAGAGAGAAAAAATGTCTAGGACCATATCACGTTGAATGCACCGGTTCTCGTCCGATCACCGAAGTTAAGCAACGTCGAGCCCGGTTAGTACTTGGATGGGTGACCGCCTGGGAATACCGGGTGTTCTAGGCTTTCTTTTTGAATTTTTTTTATTTAAAAAAATAATAAATTTTAAATTTTCTCTTTCAAAAATAATCAAAATATGATTCAAAAAAATATCACAACTTCGGCGATTAATAATTTCTTTATTTCTTAAACATTATTATTTTTTTTATATTTTTCTGATGGAGATTTAGCTAAGCACAGAACTGAATGTTTCAAACTGAATATTTTTAATTTATTAATAATTAATAATTAATTATTATGAATCCATTATTATTTTATTTTATAAAAATTTTGACAATTATTTCAAATAATTAATATAAAAACTCAGTTAAAAATAATCCTCTGAAATTTTTCCGGAAAATCCCGAAGTGATTATTAAAAAAAAAATTTAAATAGAAATTGGCAATTTAAATTGTGGATACATGGGGATATTCAAAAATATAAAGCTATGTGTGGTATTCAGTCTTATCTAAATTTTAAAAATTTCTAGCCAATATATTTTATCAGATCAACAGTGTAATTAATTTTTAACAAAAAAAAATTTCCTTTTCAATAAAAAAAAAGAAGCCTAGAACACCCGGTATTCCCAGGCGGTCACCCATCCAAGTACTAACCGGGCTCGACGTTGCTTAACTTCGGTGATCGGACGAGAACCGGTGCATTCAACGTGATATGGTCCTAGACATTTTATGGCTCTTTTTTGATTTTATTTAAATTTTTCAATTCAAATTATAAATTATACATAATTTATAATCTAATTTTAAAAAAAGAATAAAATTTATTTTTAAAACATTTCTAAAAAATCGATTTATTTCTTAAAGATTCAAAATTTATTTAAAATTTTTGGAAATTTCATCGTTTAAGAATTATTTAGTCTAAAATGTCATTTGAAAAAGGATAAAATGAAAAAGTTAAAAGATATAAAAGTTTCCTCTTTTTAATTTAAAAGAATTTAAAAAATGGAATTTAAAACCTATCAAAAATTCATAAATATCCTAAAGATTTAAAATTGTTTGATTATTTTCAATTCCCACCATTTGAATTTAGTAAAATCATTAAAATTCAATTTCATTTAAATTTTCATTAATAAAAACTACTTCTCTGCTTCGAATCGAAAGCAATATCTTAATTTAAGACAATTGTTCAATCGATGCATTCATCATCGAAGTAGTCGGTTTATTTTGTTTTATTTAAAAGATACATACTTCTTAATATAAGTTATAAAACTTTTATGTGAATATCAAACAATTGAAACAGATACTTATATATTTTGATTCAAAAAGTTTTCAAAATATTTCGTATTAACTTTTATATTTTATACTATTTTAAGATTAGAATTAAAATTATGAATAATTTATTTTTTGAATGAAATAAAATCGTATATAATTTATATTTTTATTTATCGAAAAGAACAATTTAAAAAGTATAAAAAAAGATATTAAAAATGTCTAGGACCATATCACGTTGAATGCACCGATTCTCGTCCGATCACCGAAGTTAAGCAACGTCGAGCCCGGTTAGTACTTGGATGGGTGACCGCCTGGGAATACCGGGTGTTCTAGGCTTCTATTTTTTTATTTGAAAAGCACTTTCTTCTTGTTTTGCAAAATACCTGGTTAATGAAATTAAACATTGATAACAGTAAAATTATGCACATCGACAAAGCCAGCACTAAGCCAGTTTTAAAATGAAAAACTACAAGTAAATTAACAGATTTCTAATCAATCTGGCTGAATGCGAACGATATTTGGAATACTTATCTCAAGCAACTTTTAACCATCACACCAAGTAAATGGGGCCGCCCAAAAGCAAACAGATTACAGAAAACGAAACTTCTTATACAGAGACCCTTAACTCTTAAACACTAGATATATCAGATCTTAAGTCGAGTCTGCATTCCCTGCCTGGTGCCTATTTAACAAAATAGACATAAATACATTGGAAAAAATTCAGCACAGAGCATCAAAAGTATCTCAAAAACTCAAAGACCCAAAAAACAAAGCTAGATGCGACTATCTTGGCCTTTCTTTACTATCCGAAAGGAGAATTAGAAGAGATCTCATAAAAATATTCAAATTTGAAAACAGATGTAATTTATTGCCACGAAGAACCAGATCTAGGTTGCGCTAGAGGGACCATAGAGGATACTTCAGAAGAGAAATAGTGAGATGCTGCAACCAAAGGCATGACTTTTATAAAAATCCAGATGAAGTTATGAGCTCCCCTTCAGCAAGCTACTTCAAGAGCAAAATGAACAAAGACTGGAAAACTGCCACAGGGCGTCAATCTCGGTTGACGCGCTCTGCGTGATCAACTCGCGTTATTCATGCTGCAGTTCAGGCTCATTTAAGACTTATATTATATCTTGAAAGTTATTTTTCTAATTAACCTTAACATTTTTTTAAAAAGCCGTCGGATAGTTTACAAGATTTTATGGTATTTTATTTTAATTAAATGGAAGTTATAATTAATTTAATTAGTACTTTTATTGATAAAATTTTAAGACTTTACATTATTGATATTTGTGTTTGAACAGTTATTTTTGTATAAGTTTACACAAACACCCTTTGAATTTAGCTTAGAGCAAAAATTATTTCTGAATTCATTATTACATGCGCTGTTTGATACACTTCCACTCACTTTATGAATCTAAAAAAATTTATGCAAAATATAAGGCATTGTGGATTTTAGATCAACTAAACACTACAAAAAATGAAAAATTCAATAAATTTTTTTTCAATTTTTAATTTTATTTTTGATATATCAGCGGCGTTAAAATTGGAGCAAAAACTGTAAAAAAACATATTTTATTAGATTTAATCCCTATTTTGTTCCATTATTTATAAACATTTTAAAAAAATTCATAATCATATGTTTTTTTAGACAATTTTCTGACTTAATAATACTTGATTTTGATTTTTATGTTAGAAATTATTCATATTTTTTTTTAAATATTTTGTTTTGCTTTAATATTTATACTTCTAACTTCACCGCAGCTCAGCAAAATAAAGCTTCTGAAAATACTCAGCAATTAATGAAAATGCACACAAATGTGAAATTCTAAACAAAAATCTTTTTTTTTTTAAATAATACAAACTTTTTTTTACAATTCATAAATTTTGACTCAAAATAACTTTAAAAAAAGTCAACTCATTGAACTGAATTTTTGTTCTTCAAAAAGTTAAGCTTTTACGACCATCTTTTTTAATTACTAAAAAATACTTTCATGTCCTTCTGTGTTCTCTTCTTAGTTCCGTGTCCAATTTTTGCAGAACCCTCTGTTTTTTTCTGTCGTTTTTTATTGTTCGAATATGTCAAACCCATACAAATCAGTCACATTTGAGTGGCATTACGCCACAAACCTCGTTTTTTTTCAATTTATTTTAACAATTCTCTCAATAAAATTAACCCAAACGCAAATGTCAATAACGGGTGATGCATTAGTAAATGGACCAGAGTTAAGTTAACTTGCCCGATCATGCAAATGATCAGGTGATCCTCTATATATATGTATTTATGAACTACTAAACATTAGCTATTAAATTACAAAAAAAAATTTTAATGGGACTTTCTGTGTCTGAACTAGAGGCTTTTCGAAAAGTAGTCAAAAATAAGATTTCACAAATGACAAAATCTTGTGGAAAATACTTTCAAATATGCTTTATCGTTCACCATGTTTGCTAATTTTGGACAAAGAAAAGTATTTTACAATGGCGGGCAACAGCATGCCGGGAAATGCTGGATATTGCACAAATAACAAGTCTACTTGTCCTGACAGTGTCCGATTTGCTGGAAAAGAGAATTTTCCAATGAAGGTGCTTGTTTGGAAAGCCATATCTAATCGAGGTATGTCTAAGCCTTTTTTTCGACTATCAAAGTCCGTTGCCATTAATTTGAGCATTTATATCCACGAATGCTTGAATAAACGTCTCTTCCCATTTAAACAATGAGTATCATCAAGATCTTAACTACATTTTTTGGCCTGACTTAGCATCTGCTCATTAATCTATGGAAAACACAACATGGAGGAACGAAAATATAAAATTATGTGACCAAGGATATCAACCGAAATTCGACTTAAATTTTGTGAAATCGGTTTTGGCCGGGGTCAAAGCAAAGCTCAGAAAAATCGGCCACGATAGAGTTTTTTCATTATTTAAAAATCATAATTCTATTTAAAAAAATTCTTTACAAAATAAAAAAAATAATTTTTATTTTTTGAGATATTCGCTTTTAATTTTTGTCCATTTACTTATGCATCACCAGTTATATCTAGTTTTCTCTAACTAAAATCTGAACAAAAGTTCACCAAAAACAAGAGATTTTGCTAGAAATTTATTAAATTTTACTTAAGAACAAACGGGGAAACTTAAGTACGCTTTATTTCTAGTTTTCAATTAATGCAAAAGAAATTGACCTGAAGTTGCATGATATTTTTTTTGTATTTTAAAGATTTTAATTTAAATTTTATACTAAGAATTCATGATACAAAAACCGTATGATCTGATAGAATTTTAAGAAACTTGATTCAGCTATTAGAAAAAAAGTTGTGACAATTTTAGTTTGTTCTTAATTTTGGTTTCAAATTTGCATTGTAAAATAATTGTTAAGTATTTGCAGAAGCTTCATTATACTGTTAAGTCTTTTTTATCTGATTTAATTTACTAAAACATTTGTGGACCTTGGAAAAAAAAGTTATTGGATTTTTCCATTTTTTGTGGCGTTTGTTTTAATCAAAAATTCGCAATGCCAAAACACTAATTTTCTTTTATTTACCTGAAAACCATCTAGCAACGAGTAATTTCCCACATTATTACGAATGATGTTTTTTGCTCCTTTAACATCAACCCATGAATCAGCATAATTTGCTCCGCTCATTCCAATTCCATCGAATGTATTTCCTTCAATAAGATTGCTTTCCGATCCTTCTTTGATATCTATAGCCTCCGCTGAAATGTAAGGACCAAATCTATTTTTTAAAATTTTGTTTCTGTTTGATAAATCTGGTTTATTGTTAACCCAGTGGCTCAAAGAAGACCCAACATACACCCCTTCACCAATACCAGGATTGGTCAAGCCAGTGTTTTTAATGATGCAATTTTGGATTGTGTTATCCGAGCTTGCGTAGCGTAAATGAATTGCTTCTTCATTTATGTGATGAACAGCTAAATTGTCCATTACATTAAAATTCGCTGAGTCTAAAATAACTCCTTTTTTACAATCTTTGACTGTAAATCTTTTTAATACCCAAAAATTTGCTTGCAAATGTATTCCATATCCGCTACTCTTGATATAAGCTTGTTTTGAACCGTAAAGGGTTATTGAATTAGAAGATGTGCCACTTCGAGTAATTCGCACTGGGCCTTCATACACACCATCTGCCATGATGATCGAATCACCTGGATTAGCTCTGCTTAATGCATTTTTAAGCTCTAAAGTGGTTGAGACATGAACTTCCACAGCTCTTGTCAAAGCTATTAAAGACAATAGCATAAAAATTTTCATTTTTTTTAAAAGATATATGAATTCAAACCTTCAAGTTAATATTTATACAAGTTTAGAAGCTATGAATGTTTAAAAAGGGATAAAAATTAATGGCTAGTGTAATGTGAGACAAAGATTGGAATAATGCATATTTTATTACTCTGTTTTATAAATTAATTTTGGTAAAATTTTCTGATTAAATTACAATTTTTCTTTAATTTACTTTAGATTAAAAAAATGTTTATTTTAGGCTATAAAAGATACATAAACCCTTCATTTTATTTCAATTTCAAATCCCAACAAAATTTCCAGTTTTTATTATTTAAAATATATACAGATATCAATTGGTAATTTTTTCAAAAATAAAATAGTCAAAAATATTCATATCTATTAAGAAATAAAACATAATCCATTAAATTTTTTTATTTGTGTCCAGTATTTCACCACAAATATAAAAGATACCTTTGAATTTTTAAAAACGATAGCAATGTTATTCGCGAAGAATAACACTGCTAGCAATAGCAAGCAAGGCGTTCTGAAGTACAGGAACTCTTTGGATGCTATACTAAGAGAATAACAAGCAGGATTTAGACTAGATAGAGGATGCATAGACCAGATATTTCTAATTAAGAACATCATAGAGCAAAGTCTGGAATAGAATAGCTGTTTCTAAACTTCATTGACTTCAAGAAAGCCTTTGATAGTATAGACAGAGAAACCTTATTGGCCATATTAAGATCTTATGGCATGCCACAGAAGATAGTTAACTTGATAAAAGTCTACTATGAGAAATCTGAGTGAAGCGTGATTCTGGAAAAAAGACTATTACGAATTAATTTTGATAAAATTACATTAAAAATTACGGGTTTTGTGAAGTTCAGTACAAAAGAACAGAACAAAGATTTAAAAAGTTAATATTTTTTTATCTAAAAGTTTAAAATTAATTCTGTAAATGCAGCATGGTGCAACATTCAAAGTTGCATCAACTGTAAAAGTCTGCTTATCGTTTGCAGAATCTCTGCAAAATGCACCACACTCGATTATATTGAAATTTAATTTCTGCGTAACTCTGCAAATTTAGCAGGCTTTGATATTTGATGCAACTTTGAAAGTTGCACTATTGCATTTACAGAACTAAATTTAAACCTTTTGAAAAAAAAGTTATTCAATTTTTTTTACATTTTTTCTGTTCTCTCTTTCATTTTGTACTGAATTTCACAAAACCAAATTACGACGGTAATTTTGGACATTTTGTAATTTTGGACGGTTATACATAAAGAATTTTTTTAAGTGACCTTAGATTTTTTGGGCTGGTTAATTTGAAGGTCAGTTTTATGATCAAAATTCACTTTCTTAAAATTTCGATCTGTAATTTATTTTTGATTATAAAATTTTTCTAAAATTTGGTATTGCTAAAAGTTTTTTTTTGGTAATGTTTATGATCAAGAAAAATGCTCTTGTACAATAGAACAATTTTAGTCGACAAAATTACGAGTAAAATTTTGCAAACATTTTAAAATATGGGTAAAATTAAGAATAATTTTTTAAAATTAGTTTGAATGATAAATATTTCATTCTATGAATTTAATTAATTCAAGAATAGATTGGAATTGTTTTTTTAAGTATTCAAATAAATAAATTTAAAGAAAATTTTAAAATTAAATTTTGGGCAATTTTTTGTCGCATAGTACAAGTCAATTTTCTGACCAAATTATTATAAGTATAAATTTTGTTTGTTCATAAAATTAACTAATAAATTTATTAGGATAAAATTTATCAACCCCAGATTTTTTTTAAATATTTAAAAAAAATAAATAGTAATAAAATTAACTATTTAATGAATAAAAATTTAGGCAATTTTTTTAAGTTATAAATCAGAAATTAGAATAATATTAAAAAAAAAAAATTTAAGAGCTTTTTATGAGGCTGTTAAACAGATGGGTTGGGAATTGTTCGAATCATTAATAGGTAAAAAATTACCGAAAATTATTAGCAAATTAAGAAGAAATTTTGACCCTTTTTACTTTTACAGTAAAATTAGTAATTTTAGGTAAATTTACGTAAATGAACCCAAAAGACAAGTGTCGTAGCAATACTGTTTTTACTTAACAAGCTCTGAGAATTGCATTTTAAATTAGGAAGTTATGACAACACAAACTTAGTCCGAAAACTTTGTCTTAACCCGTTTCATTAAAAAATTAAAGAAAAAGTTCAAACTTTGTTCAAACTTGAAATGGGGCCAACAAGCCACGTTAGCTGCAAATACAGCCTCCACTGTCCTCTGGCAGCTGAGCAAGGCTTTCAAGTTTTTGTCTAAAAAATCGTTTAGATCACTTTATGTTACATTTGTAAGACCGCATTTAGAATGTGCAATAGCAGTTTGGTGCCCTCTTAACAAAAAAGAGATAAAGATACTAGAAAAAGTACAGATTAGAGCTACAAAACTTGTTAAGAGCATAATCGAAATTTCTTATGAAAAAAGACTAGAAATTTTGGACCTATCGACCCTCCAAGAGAGAAGAGAGAGAGCTGACTTAATCGAGTACTTTAAATTTCGAAATGATTGAGCATTATTAACTGGCACAACTCGAACAAGCTCACTAATTCACTATCAATTAAAGGCCCAGCTAAAGGTATACGGGGAGGAAAGCACAGGTTAGCGAAACAACTCACAAGGATCAGTCAAAGAGAACACTTTTTGTCGAATAGAGTGGTAGACAATTGGAATCGATTGACGACTGACATAATTTCAGTAGACACCAAGAACAGCTTTAAAAAGAAAATTGATGATTTTTTCAAGTCAAACAAGAAATAAACATATTTAGTAATTTATACTCGTTTTAGCTACCATAGTGAGACTCTAGTGTCTTGCTCTACAGGATAAAACCTGTCGTAGCCTATTATTATTATTATTATTAAAAGCGTATTCCAAAATAGCAGAAATATTTTTTCCAAATTTCATATTTCAAAAATTAATTAATATTTTTCAAATTTTATACCAGATATTCGAGTTAAAAAATAAAGTATATGGAATTCTTAAAACAGCTTTTTTTTGGAGTTCTAGTTTCTATGGTAATTGATTAAAAAACAGTTGATTTAATTTGAAAAAAAAATTATTGAATGAATTAAATTAGAAAAAAAATATTGAAATTAGCATAAAAATGACCAATCGATACGAAACCCTTGATCATTATCTATCAGTATGTAGACTACACAAAAAAGAAGTGAGTAAATTAATAAAAACAATTCTTGAAAATAAGACACAAACAGAAACTTTAGCCAAGTAAATTATAAAAAACTTAATTTTTTTTTAATTAAATTTTTAAAAAGGACTGAAAAGCTTAACTTAAGCAATAACTTGAATTTAAGAGGAAACAATTACTTTCTCGAAGGCATTAAACTTGGAAACGATGATGCATTTTGCTTGTATCACACACTTAAAATAAACTCTTGGGTCTTCAATTTAGACCTGAGATTTAACAAGTTGGATGACGAAAGCGCCACATGGATCGCTAAATTAATCTCAGTAAATAAAAAAAAATTTCAACTTTTTAAAAAATGCTTTTCTTAATTAGGAAAATAATACCCTAAAATTTCTGAATCTGATGTGCAATGAAATTGGTCCTGACGGTGCCGAACAGATCGCTTTAGCTCTCCAAGTAAGGCTTTTGATTTAAAAAGATATCAAAATTAAATTTTTTTCTAATTTTAAATTAAAAAAAAAAATAGAAAAATAGCAGTCTTGCTTATTTGAATTTAAATGGAAACAAAATTGGAAATAAGGGTGGTATGTGCATGGCTCAAATGCTCCAAGTAAACACAACATTACAGCATTTGGATATCGGTGAGACAGATTTGGTATGATTTGGATTGATATGATTAGGATAAAAATTAATATTTTTCAAAGAAAATTGAGAGCCTAATTGCCCTTGCTACAATTTTAAATTATAATCGAACTCTGAAATCTCTAAATGTTAGTCGGCCTGTTCCACAGTTTCAATTTGCCAATTGGATGGATGAAATCGCCCAGCATTTTGCAAACATGCTCAAGGTCAATCAGACACTAAAACAATTAGTTATGAAAAAATTCGAAATGAGGGACTATGGAGTTCACTGGATAAGTGACAAACTTTTGTCAAATTATCATCTAGTACACTTGGATCTGAGTTGGTAAGCAATTTTTCTATTGAATTAAAAGCCTTGCTGATTCGAATTAACGTAAATTACCAAAGTAAGATAATGTTAATTTACGTTACTTTCTATAATTTTTGGGAAAATCTCGTCGAATCTCATGTAAGGGCAAGAGGCGGGCCTGGTAGAACGGTTCCGTAAAGCTGGTTATGCAGAACCAATTTTTGTCTTACTTTTCTTTGAATTTTTAAGTAAATTCAAAGAAAAGTCTAAACCAAATTTTTTCCAAATTTTTTTCAAATATTTAATAGAAATTTAAAATTCAATTTAAAGTTTATAAAAATTTATTGTTTAAAGTTTTTCAAAGAGAAATTAAAAAAGTTCATAAAATAAATTTTTTTTTTATAAGACTGTTTCATCTGAGGTTTTCGACTAATTGGCAGAAAATTTATATTGTTACTTTATTTCTTTATTTTCGACTTGTTCAATAAAACAATGTAGGAGTAAGTATACATATAAAATAAAAAATTTCTTTATTACAAATAATTGTCCAAATGATATTTAATTTTTTTTATTTGAATATTGTTTAGGTTCTTGTCCATTAGATGAGATAAATCAAATCTTTTTTTATGAATAGACGATTTTGTAAGTCTACAGAAATCTAGATAAAAATTTAAATTAGCGTTTTCAATTAAGAAATAAATCAATATCTGGCTTGTGTGTTTCATTTAAGCCTAAATTCTTAGAATTAATGAAAACGATAAATTTTAGAAAATCTTTTTTATTAATTAAGAAAAAAGTTATCAATTTTGTTTCAATGTTGAAAACACCTTTTAGCTGCTCACAGCTCATAGTCAGTCATTACTAAGTTTAAAGGGGTAAATTTTAAAATTGACTATTCTAGTAGAAGTAGTAGTGGTAGTAAAAATAATCTGCAACTTGAATAAGATTCAAGCAAGCTCTACTGAGCTGTAGTAGATACTTCACGATTTTCAAAGAGCCACTTGTCAAGTTTCGATTTGAAACAATTCAAACTTCTTGCTTCGACCACATCCACCGGCAGACTGTTCCAATCGTTCACAACTCTATTAACAAAAAAGTCAAATCTTGGTAAACAATTCCTTTGGTAAACAATAACTTGCTCTCGATGCATTGATTTTCTATGCTTTCTTACTAATATAAATAAGAGATTATAGCATGAAAAACACAAGTATTTTATTATTCACCCCCTTTCGAAAGTTCAGCTTAAGCACACTATGATATTATTGTTAACCTGCTTCTTTTTTTTAGCAAATTAAAGGGGCAAATGTAAAGAATTTTACATTTAAATATTTTAAATATTTGTACTCAAAATTTAAAAAAAAAATTTCCCAAATTATTTCGTAATAAAAATTAAAATAAAATTCTCAAAAAATTGAACAAAAATTTAAAGATTTAAAAATATCAATTTAAAGGAGCATAATGAAATCAGTTCCTAATCAAAACCGGTTTTAAAATTCAAACCGGTCTACCAGGCCTATTAAGAGAAAATTTTAGGGATCTGAAGATAAAATGATATTTTCTAAACAAAAAAAATGAATCTAACTTTTATTGAAAAATGCCTTGACTATTCGAAATCGGTTTAAACTGTACAAAAAAATAAACCAAAGCTTTAAATTTGGAATGAATATCTTTTAAAGTTGGCAATGATTTTGTGTTTAAAAATTTAAAATTTTGATATTTATTCAATAAAATTTAGAGAGTAAGAATTTATCGCACAATATTAGTTTGAATTGCACAATAAAAATATGAATTATGTAAATATCACAACTGAATTGCAAAAAATTAAATGAACAACATTTTTTATTATTTATACAATAATTTTGATTAATTGTACAATTTCAAATGACTACCCAGTCCGAATTACAGCCAAACGATGTTTAGAGTAAGCTTGTCTGATTTAGGTTGTACTTGAAGTGTTTATATAGATAGAGCCACTTGTGCTCATTTGGTTTACCTAAGTAATTTTCTTGAGCTCGATTTGAGCTACTATAATGGTGTTACTAAATTTGTTTATTTGAAAAAAAGAGGTAGACCAAAAAATGCCACGTCAGCTTTAAATAAAGATTAATTAGATTTATTTGCTGTGACAATAATTTTTATTATTGTGAGACTAATTTTTTTTTTGTTTTATTAATAAATTAAATTGTACAATTCATTATTTTATATTTGAATGTGAAAAAAAAAAAAAAATTGTGATATTAATAAATTTTTTGTGTAATTGATATTTTTGAATTGTGTAATTAATATTTCCTCAAATTTAGATTCATTATTTTTGTTTAAGATATAAAGATATAATCGTCATATGAACAATTAAGTTAAATATTTTAATTTATTAAAAGTGTAATTATTAATTTTAATTTTACCTAATCTACAGCATAACCGGACTCCCAAATCAGGATTCTAACCCCGAAACTCGTTTAATTTTTGAATAAAAATCATTTTTTTATAAGGACTATTTAATAATTGATATGACGGATTAAAATTATACTTTAAAAAACTTCCATTTTGTTTTAAAATTTTTATATAAAAATTATTTAAAAAATGATAAAAATTATTTCATTTTTTTCAAAAAAAATAAAAAGTTTGAAAAATTACTAAAAAATCCTCATTTTGGGCTTTTAATATTTCACTTTCTTTTGCTAACATTTAATTAAAATATTAAATTCCAATGATCATGTTATACTGTAAAATAGACGCTAAATAATTTTTTTTCAAGCAATCGAATAACTAGAGATGGTGCAAACGATTTGGCTATTTTATTAAATAGAAATAACCCTTTGAAAATATTGGACCTTGGCTACAATAGACTGGAAGATGATGGAGCTATCCTAATTGCCGACGCCATAGCATATGCAAACACAAATTTACAAAAGTAAATTAAATTTTGTATTGAGGCCTTTCTTAGATTTTTTTTCAAGACTTTCAATCAAGTCAAATAATATAGGTGCTAAGGGTTTGTGTGCATTAGCTGAAGCTTTGGAACGAAACTTGGTGTTGACTCATATTTATATTTGGGGAAACAGACTCGAAGAAGCAGGATGCATTGTATTTTTTTTAATAAATTCAAAAACTAAATTTTAGAAAATATCAAAAGGCATTTAAGAAATTGATTGACAATTCACGCTTGAATCTTGAGAATACTGATGTCAAACCCTATGTGGTCGATGGAAAGACTTATTTATGCGAGCTAACAAGTGATATTAGCATGTTTTATTATTGGCAGCCAGCGCATGGCGATGGAGTTCTTAATACTTTAATAGAAGCATTTTAAAAAAAAATTTCATCATTCTTTAAACTTTAATTATATATAAATAAAAAAAAATTTAATTTTAAATAATTTTTTATTGAATTTTACTGGATTTTTTATTTAAAAAGACCCATTTTTTGAGCAGCAACTACTTGATTTTCATTAATTAACATCTGATGCTCTTGGAATCTCATAGAAACACGCTGATTCATTTTTAAGTATTTTTCGAGACAATTTGAAACACAAGTATCCTCGGTATTTAGAACCTTGCGGCTCGTAAAATCGTTGACGCAATCGTTGAAGCAAATTTCCGCTATTTTATTGTATTGTTTAATAAATTCTTTTATCTGTCGTTAATTTTTTTAATAAAGTAACAAAGTTAATTTAGAATTTGTTAAGGCTAACTTACAGCCGGGATTGTATCCTCGAAATTTTGGGCATTTGGACTTTGCATTTTATTCTAAAGTTTTTGATATTTTTAGCTAATAAAAAATGCTACTTGAAAGATTTCTAATAATAAGCATTATTTAGAAAAAAAACCAGTTTTGATTTTGAAAATAATATTTGGGTATAGTATTTAATAAGTTATCAAAAAAATCTTTACAATTTTTCAGTAAGAAAAATCAAATGGAAGTGGTTCTATTTGCCTTACAAAAAATATAGACAATAATGTAGAGACCGGTAAAACCTTGTAAGCTATCACGGGGTTATGGGATTAAACTCGACAACCTTATTCTTGACATTCTTATGAATTTTTTTTATTAAAGACACTTCTATGGAAAAAAAAATATTAGAAATTATTCTAATAAAAATTTATTTTTACTTATTCATTTATTGGATTCAATTAACAAATAAAAATTGTCCCTATTCTATCCTAGTAGATAATGGGGAGGCCCTAATCTCCTTTTCAATTACCTTCTTGAGCAACGGCTCCGATCTGACACAGAGGTTACTGCATCGAGTTGATCATCTACACCGCAATTATTACCCAGTCGAAACTGGTCACTCTATTGTTTATGATGAAAGAGGTTTAAACATTCGCCCCGTATTTTGAAGATTTTTTAACGCCAATTCTAGGGATATAAAATTATAAAAAATAATGTAAAAATATAAAAATAAGATTTAGCCAAAAAAAATAATTTGAAAAAAGAAATATCATAAATTAAATTAAGTAAATTTTTTTTTTGTTTTTTAAGAAATTGTCTTCTAATAACCGTTTTTGTTTTTTTAAATTTTATAAAAAATAAATATTGAAAAATTGTATACAAAAAAAACTTGATTTTTGCATAATTTTTAGAATAAAAATTTTATCAATTAATCATTCAAAAGTTTAGAAAAAATTTCTTTAAAGTTTTTCTGTACTTTTTTTTAAAAAACTTTTATTAGTAAATCGAGAAGGGTTTTTCCATTTTGATCATTTCATTTTATCATTTCAAAACATATTTTGATTCAGTCACTTATACCATTCTTTGACGTTTTCTTTATTTCATCCTCAGTTTCTCTGATTCCTTTTTTGATTTTTTTTACTTTCCAAAATTAGAGAAAATTTCTTGGGGAACCGTCTATGAATTAAAAAATGGATCAAATCAATCGAAATAAATAATGAAATATGTAATTAAGTTACAAAGTAAGTTATTTTTTCGATTTGGCAGAAAAATTATGTGTGTTTGAAAAAAAACTTAAATTTCAATTAAATTTTTTATTAAATAATTAAATTTTAAATTTTAGTTAAATTCATTTTTATCAAAATTTTCTCAATACGCCAAAATTGAATGCTCAATTTTATCTGTCTTGGCCAGAGCTCAGACTTTAATTTTACATAACTTTTATTAAAAAAATTCAAGTTTTTTCTTCTATTAAATTAAAAAAATGCTTTTTAAATTTTTTAAACACTTGTTTGTTTGTGAAAATATAAATTCCAGATGACCAGACAAGCGACGCTTTGGCAAACAGTGACGGAATTGTGGCACTAAGTGGATCCATTTTTCCATGATTAAAAAAAGCAGTGTACATGCTCACAATTGCATAAGGTGTCCAACTAATCATAAAACCAGCTTTTTAAGGACCAAAATAATAAGATATGATTGTAACAAAAAAAATTTTAATCTTACCTATCAAAATCAGAGCCGAAATGGTCAACTCTTTTTCGACTCGAATTTTTTTGATCATTTTTCGTTTTAAGACTCCATTTGAGTTATTTAAAAATTTTGGTAAATTACGAATCTAAATTAAACCGTCAGTTAATTCTTTTAAACATCATAATTTAATTTTACCATGAATACAAGCTTTATATTCGAGAATATAATTGCACACAAAGGCAGCACATAGACAAAGGTAAAAATTGTGACATTGTAACTCACAACATTGACACTTCTTTTATTATTTTTGTAATAAAAATTTATTTTTGTTTAAAATCAAACCTTTCATTCCATTCAACACTACAGCTCGTTAGAGCTCCCTCCAACGAATAATGAGACCACCCCAAAATTGGGAGCACAGCCCACAGAATTCCACTTAAAGCACAAATAACAATTATGGCAATCGAAAATCTGTAGTCCAATTTTTTAATACTAAGTGGCTTATAAATAATGTAAAACCTTTGATTTTTTTTCATTTTGAAGCTTTAGTTGATTAGTTAATATTTTTACCTTTCAAATGATATTGCTGTTAGTAAAAAAAGACTAGTACATCCAATCGCGTACATGACAAATCCTGCAAAAATACAACCATTTCTTCCATAAAGCCACCTTTGGTTAAAAAAGGAACAAATTAACTAATTCTTTGAGTAAGTCAAGTTGGAAGCAGTTTTTTTTTAGAACAGCCCATTTTTAAAATTAAAATCTTTTTTTTAGTCCTAAAACAAAGGTTTTTAACAGTAACAAGTCTCACGACAAGTCCAACTCCGGACTGGCCTTAAATTTAGTGACTTTTAAACAATTCTTGTCCAAAATATATTTCTTTAAAAACTAATTTTGAAAATTTTTTTCTGCATCAAAAAAACCTGATTCGTACTCCACTGCATCAAATTCTATCATGAACTTGGATATTGGAATTACCTGCAATAAAAATTGCTAAAAATTACCATAGGCATTTGTATTATTGATCCTAAGAAATTACATATTGTTAAAGCAAGTATAAATGCATTCATCGAGTTTCTCAATTCTTTGAAATGAATCAAAATCCAGAGTAATACTGAATTAGCAATAAGACCGAATATGAAGAGGATCAAACAATAAACTCCAATGATCCGCAACTTGTAGCATTCTATAGGAGGATCTGCTTCAAAAGAATCAACATATACTTAAAAAATTAAACAATTTAAAAAAAGAAAAAAAAAGTTTTTAAAGTAAATTTTTTTTAGAATTTACCTTGATTTTTCAAATAAAGATTTGTCTCCATATAAAAAAGACGATCAAATATGTTTAGATAAAAATCGAAAACTTTTTTAAAGCTATCTAAGATTCAATAAAAAAAAATTAAACTTTTGGTTATAATTGAAAAGTTATTTTAAAAAAAAATCTACTTAAAGTGCTCAATAAGTGGATTTTTATTAAAAAAGTCAATAATATTTAGAAATGAGATTATTAATGAGTGTGAAAATTTTTTTTAATTAAAAATTAAATATCTGATTGTATTGAAGAGAAATTTCAGATAGTCAAAGAAACATCCATAAGATCTTTAACGATCACTTGAAGTTATTCAAAAGAATTTGAATAAAATCGTCAAGAAAGGATAAGAATCTACAAGTTGAATTTAACTAAAAAATATTGACTACAACCCATATTTTGATTTCTGTCCTAAGACTTTAGTAAAACAAATATGGAAACCAAATCAAAAGTGGGAGAAAAATTTTAAAGTTTCATCACAAGAACATTAATTCAAACATATTTGATTAGTTTTTTTTTAAAAAGTTAGATTTGTTCTTTAGATTTTAGTGTCTTATTCTAAACATCATTAGCTTTTGAGTTAATTAGACAATTTCGAAAGTAAAATTTAGTGTATTTAAGGTTTTTAATGTTAATTTATTATGTTTTCCTAAAAAATATTAAAAAAAAGTAAAAACCAAAATGTCCAAAATTAACCGAAATTTGACATTTTTTGAAAATATTTTTTTCAATTCGGACTGTATTTTACAACGTTAAAATCATAATATAACTCTAAAATATTTAAAATACAACCACCAAATTACTCTGACCATTAAAAAAATTATTGATTTACAATTTAATTATTTCCTTAATAGAATGATTTAGTTAATAAATTTAATTTTTTTGAATAAAATAATCTAAATTATGAAAACAATTTATCGAATTTTATTATGTTAAAAATTTATTTTTGTGTCATCACTGACCATTAAAAGTGGCACGTAAAGTAGAGAGGAAAGACTTTGGGTAAGATTGCATTTATCCATAGTGAGACCCCACCTAGATTACGCAGTGCAGGTTTGAAGTCCAAGTATGAAAATGGACGTGAATGCGTTGGAAAAGGTGCAAGAGAGGGCAACAAAAATACCTTTGTCTGTAAGAAAAATGCCGTATGAAATGAGGCTGACAAATTTAGGACTGACAAAGCTGAGTGAAAGAAGAGTGAGAGGGGACTTGATTGAAATGTACAAATTAGTGAATGGAATAGAAAAGGTAAGCTTGGTCAAGAATTTAGTGAATAAATCAGAAAACAAGGGACCAGCCGGGGAGTTAAGAGGAAATAGCATCAGAGTCCAGAGAGAAAGTTTCCCAGCTCAAATTAGAAACAATTTTGCGGCTGCAGTAAATGCCAGACATGTATTTTTCTCAAACAGAGTAGTTCCGCATTGGAATAAGTTGCCAGAAAATGTAGTGAAATCCAAGTCAACCGCTAATCTTAAAATGGCTTTAGATAAGTTCAATGGAATCGGCTGCTACAGCTCTACACGGCCAATTGGCGGTGATGGGCTTAGACAATCTACATGTTAGGTGTCGCAGCAAGAACTACTACTACTACTACTACTACTACTAAATACTTTGAGCTCTTAGTAATCTTTTTAATCACAATTGAGACGAGAATTGGTGAAGAACTGTAATCAACGACATAACTTTTTCTGCAACCGAA
Source organism: Brachionus manjavacas (assembly GCA_019054805.1). Taxonomy (NCBI): domain Eukaryota; kingdom Metazoa; phylum Rotifera; class Eurotatoria; order Ploima; family Brachionidae; genus Brachionus; species Brachionus manjavacas. Next base: position 3,969,628 of record JAHQIY010000003.1, on the reverse strand, counting down.
TTGTCAATGACTGGAACGATCTTTACGACTCCATCATCTCCGCCAAAAGTACCAACGACTTCAAAAGCAAGCTTGACAAAACAGCAACTTAATTACGGCAAGTGGGTACCACACAGGGTGTCGTCACTCATCGCGTTTTGCATCATCCTGCATGCAAATCGCGACTTGTAGCCTACCCTTTACTACTACTACTAGTACTACAAAAAAATTTTTTTTTACTTTCGCAATTGCGTTTAAAAAAAAATTGTCCAAAAAAATGACAAAAACACAAAACGAGCATTTTATTGTAAAAAATAGAAAAAAAAATATGTTCAAGCTATTGAGTGAAAATACGAAAGAGAAAATATTCTGAGAAAAAATCTACTTACGATCACTTAAAGGCTTAATTCTCTTCAAAATCAAATTTCTCTAAAATTTTAATTAATATAAATTAATTTAAGTCCTAAATATTTCTTAAGTCTTAGTTGAACCACTATTAAAAGCAATAAATTTAATAATTATTTTCCAGTATTGAATTGATATTTGAAGTATTATCATAATTGAGATGATAAAATTTCAATTATTCACTGTAATCTAAGACTCTTTAATCATTAAATTCGTTTACTTTAATATATTTAATTCTAATTTGGTGATATCGCACTAAATAAAGCGTGTATTTAAATCGATTTTTTGATATAATCGATGTTCATGACATGATATATTTTCTTTGAAAATTTTTTAAAAAATTTATTGATTAAATTTGATTAAATACAAAAAGATTTTTTTTTTAATAAAACCAAATTAATAATTATGTAATTTAAGAAAAAAATATTTGAAACTCTTGATTCAGTCTCTTTTAGTAATGATACCAGTTGATGCAGTATTCCCGCATTTGCCTAATAATTTAACGTGTTCCTTATAAAAAATAGATGGATTGAAGTTTTTCTTGAAAATAGGAAGCAAACAGTTGAAAATTCAGTTGGATAAAATTTTGAGAGAGTACCTGAGAGCTTAGTTCACTTACAGTTAACCATTTTAAAGCAAGGTATGATTGTTGAACGGAAAAAATTGAAATTGACTTTAGATAAATAATTATTACAATAAATAATAATTGTCTCTTTTCTATCCTAGTGGATAATGAGGAAGCGCTCATCTCCTTTTCATTTATCTTCTTGAGCAACGGTTCCGATCTGACACAGAGGTTACTGCATCGATTTGATCATCTACACCGCAATTATTACCCCATCAGCGGGTTTTGAACCCTCGATTATCTGCTTACATGACTAACACGCAAATCATTCGGCTTTACGCGCTAATTAAATTAGATAAAAAAGCAACTTAAAAAAAGTACAACTAATAATTTTAAATTTTTTGTATTTTTTTTATACAGAAATTTGAATTTTTGTAAAAAAAAATATTAATTCAATCTCTGTTGATACTTACATAATTTTATCAGATAATTTTGATTTAAAGATAAAATAAAGAAAATTATTTGCTCTTGACAATTTAATTGAATTAGTACTTCAGAAAGTTTATCCAAATCACGCTAAGATCTATTGATATTTTTCCTGAAATACTTAATGATAGTAAAGATGAATTAAAGTTCTCTTTTTATTTTACTTGCTTGGAAATTTTACATTTGAACAATCATTAATATTAATACAAGTGCTGGCTGAGTTTATGTTCGAAAAATCAGGAACTTTTTTGAAATCTATCATTTATTCAGCAAGTTTTTTATATATTTCAAATATTAAAAACGCCTTGTCTATTAAACTTGGAATATATGCCAAAAACATGTTTTTTGTTAGAGCCTTGAAGGATTTAAACACCATTTATTTGATAGGATTGTGAATTTTAAAAAATTTTCCTTAATTTATGAACCTTCATAACATATTTGGTAAAACTTTAAAAAAGTATTCCAATAAATTTAAAAATAACTTGGTGAAAATACATAAAGACCTTGTAATTCATAAAAAAATTAAAGACGCAGTCTAAAATGATAGAACTAATCAAGAATTAAAATTAAGATTATTTTTTTTAATTATTTGTTTGAATATCTGTATCGAGAACAAGCTCTTTAAGAATCAAAAATAAAATTTCAACTAAAGTCAATAAGTAAAATTAAAAAAAAAATTTAAAAGGAAAGTTTGTGAAAAGAGTTCAATTATATATTAAAATATATAAAGATAACTTTTTTTAGCGAAATAAATTAAAGTATAGTTAAATGAATAATTACTTGCTTATTTATATTAAGTAAGTATTCATTTAGCATATAACTTTCAAAAAAAAATTTTAAATGAAAGTAATTTATCAACTTACAAATCGCTAAATTTTTACTATTCAAATTGCGTGACTGGAACGAAGGACAAAGTCTTCATTCAAACCGACTTAGACTTTTTTTTTGTTAATTTTTAAATAAATAAATATTTTTTGATATAATAATAGCTAATTATTTACAGCTATTTTTTTTAATTAGAAAAAAAAGACTTCAGTTGATAAAAAATCATTTGAAATTATATTTTACATAAAATTCTGATTAATTAAAATTAAAATTTCAAACTAACAACTAAGATTTCTTTCTTTTTCTCTCTCTTACCTCTTCCAAAATACTCATCAGCTTTTTATTAGCTAATGAGAATGAAACGGCATTTTCTTTAAAATTTGAATTTAAATCACACAGTCAGCTTTTCTTAAAGAAACCTTCAAACTTCAAAAAAGATTTTAAAAAAGAAATTTAATACTAAAAAAAAAATCCATTAAGTCCAAATTTACAACATTTAAATTTGTTTAATTCTGCCAAAAAATTAACATTTTTAAAAAAATTCTGTAAAATAAATCGTTCAACGGTTTAAAAAAAAGTTTTTTTCAATGATTTTATACAAGAATCAAACATCATGTGACCGAGCTTGGTCACCTATTAAGTGACATTAAAATAAGTGATCAAAATCTTAAAAAAATTGACATTTTAATATTTTGTTTAATTACAACCAAAAATACAGTAAGAACGCAGTTGATGCTGAATGGGATGCTTATCTCACACTTATCTGACTCGTAGTCATCCACCGGTCAGCCAAACATTTTTAAATTTAAAAAATAAACAGTCTCGGTCACCTTTGTAAGTAGTAGCCGTATTTATAGTTTATAAAATTAATGCTGTGACTTGAATAATTTTTTTTATTTTAAAATTAATATTTAATCAGTAAAATTTTTTTTAAAAAACTACTTCTCTGCTTCGATCCTAAACCGTTAGCTTAATAAAAGACAACTGTTTAATCGATGCATTCTTCATTGAAGTAGTTGGGTTTTTTTGTGTTAAGTAAAAGGGACATACTTGTAAATTTAAGTTATAAAACTTTATAGTGTAGATTAAACAATTTAAAAATAAATTAATAAAATATGATTCACAATTCGTTCAAGTTATTTTGTTTTAACTTTTAGATTTTATTCTATTTTGTCATTAAAATTTAAAATATGAATAATTTTTTTATTTCAATGCTAAAATTAGATAAAGATCAAAAAAATTTGAATGTTGAGGATTGAATGCTATGATAAAATTCGGTAGACTTTCGGTTAATTTTTGATATTTTTTTAAAATCATTTTTGTTTATTTTTGAATAAAAAAGTTTAAATAAAATCAAAAAAGAGAAAAAAAATGTCTAGGACCATATCACGTTGAATGCACCGGTTCTCGTCCGATCACCGAAGTTAAGCAACGTCGAGCCCGGTTAGTACTTGGATGGGTGACCGCCTGGGAATACCGGGTGTTCTAGGCTTCTTTTTTTATACTTGAAAAGCAATTACAAAAAAAATATTAATAATTGATTAATAGATAAAAATTTAATGTTGAAAAAAATTTAAAGCTAAAAAAATATATTAATGAACATTTATTGTTTTTGGGAAAAAATAAAATCTTTTATTTACTTTAAATAAGAAATAAAGAGCATTTAATTTTTTTGTCCAACAAAAACAATTTTTATTTTCATACCTTGAGCAGAATCGATAAATTTGAGCAACAAAACAAACGCATTCTTTCAACTAAAAATTATTTAGATAAAATTATTATTTTCAATAAAATTTTTATGAAAACGATTTCAAATTGAAAAAAATACATCTCTATAGATTTAAATTTAGAAAACATTTTTATCAATGGAAATCATTAAGTTCAAACATAAAAAGAAAAAAATTAAAAAGTTAATAAAAAATATCTTGAAAGAATTGTAAATCATATTTTATAAATTTCTTTTAAAATTCCTTCTACTTCACTTTAAAGTTTTATTACTTAAAAAAAGAAGTATGTATCTTTTTTAATTTATCCCACTACTTCGGTGATGAATGCATCGATTGAACAATTGTCTTTTATTAAGATAATTGTTTTAAGTCGAAGCAGAGAAGTAGTTTTTTAATTAAGATTTAAACGGAATAAAATTTAATCAAAATATTTTTTTAGGAATTTTAAAAAGGAATTAAAATATTTTAAAGTGAATTTAAATAGCTTGAAAAAAAAGTGGTCTTGTCGACTTTGTGATCTTCATGATCACCAAATATGTGATTTTTGTCATCTTGCTTTTTTGTGATCTTAGGTTTAAGAAAAAGTTTTGATCACATCTTTTGTGAAAAATTAAAAAAAATCTAGCGTTTTTTGGCCATATGCAATTTTAGGCCTCTTTCATTCTTCAGATAGTAACCACACAAAGGACAAGGTACACTATTTGGGTGCCTACTTAACACTCTTATTACTTCACTTTGTGCGGATTCAGAACTGCTAGGATTAGAAAGAGCTTGGCTTTTATACTGATCAGACCTAAATTTAACCGAATTAATTTTCTAGTATGAGATCGATAAACTTAAAAAGTCCATATCAGGATCGTTCAAAGATTCAAAATCACTTTCTAAATCCGAGCTATCTGGATCATTGGTTTTTTCTTTTAATGTTACAGACGTTGAGTCAGTGTTTTCATCATCATTTGGTTTTTTTAGATCTTCATTTTCACCATCATCAGGTGTTAAATCGTCATTACTCGCTGACCCCTTTAATGATCCAAAAATCGATTCTCCATCTGTACCTGAACATTCGAGTCTTCATCACTACCATTATCACTTGATTAAGCATAATGAAACACCACATCTTCTTCCAAATCACCATTAGCATCACTTTATAGTTTATCAAGAGTCTCTATTCTTTTTTAAATATAATAATTAAAATGATAACTCTTAATATTAATTATAGTTACTATTACTTTGTATCTGGAGGGTATTATTTGGCTATTGTTTTTAGTATTGTTTCATAGCAAATAATGCGATCATTTGTGTATTAAATCTCTAGATGAATTCATCCAGATAACTCTGTATGTAAGCTCTTTTGCAGCCTCTAATATCTTTAAAAATACGCTTTGAGCTATTCCATAAAGATTCAATCCAGTTTGAACAAGGGCCTTACATTATCAAAAAATAATTAGAATATTTTTTATTTAGAGCAAAAAAGCGACTAAACTTACAACTTAAGAGAGACAAATCACTAAAAAAGCAGGGTAAGTTATTATGCTTAAATAAAAACGCCTTCTGGGAAAGAATAAAAACAATGTACCGGAATAAACAAACAGTGGATATTGAGATGTTTAAATTTTTCTAAAATTGCAAAAAAATATTAATAATTGATTAATAGAAAAAATTTCAAAAACGTTAAAAAAAATTAAAAGCTGAATAAAATAAAATAATTAACAGTGTATTTTTTGGAAAAATAAAATTTTTAGCTTTTTATATAAAAGAAATAAAGAGCATTTAAGTTTATGGCAAAGCATACAAATTGTGATTTTTTTCATGAAAATTATCATTTTTATTTTTTGAATAATTAAATAAATATTTAGATAATAGTATGTTTTCAGGAATTTACAAAAAATATACAAAAATTATTAACAAATAAACAAATTTAATACAAATTTGTCTTTTATTTTTACAAACAAATGAAATGCAAATATTATTTTTTTTTTACATGAAAAAAATTTTAAACTCATGATCTGGTATAACAAAATAATTGTGAATCCATTTCTATCATTTTAAATCTATAAATCATTAATAATCATTTATTTTTATTTTTTGAAACAAGATTCAGGTATACTCCCTCCACAAATTAATTAAAAATAGATGAAGTCTAAATTTAATTAGCTTAAAAGAATCAGTAAATAATAATGGAAAAATACATAAAAGAAGGATATATTTGAAGAAAATTAAATCTTGAAAAAAAGAGAATATAAACCATTTTCAGTAGAATAATAAATAAAATAAAATAAAAGTTTTGAATAATAAAGATTTATACTGGTTTAGATGGAATTTTTTTTCAAATTATATATTAAAAAATTTTTGTTTTATAAATTATTAAATAAATATGTAGATAATACCGTATTCCCTCGTTCGATTATGCTGCACCACGTGTTGAGACACGCCTTTGGACTTAAATAAAAATATAAAAATGATTAAAAATATAAAACATTAAAAGTTGATTAATAGAAAAAATTTCAAAAATTCAATGCTGAAAAAAATTGAAAGCTGAATTCAATTTTTACTATTCAAATTGCGTGACTGGAACGAAGGACAAAGTCTTCATTCAAACCGACTTAGACTTTTTTTTTGTTAATTTTTAAATAAATAAATATTTTTTGATATAATAATAGCTAATTATTTACAGCTATTTTTTTTAATTAGAAAAAAGACTTCAGTTGATAAAAAATCATTTGAAATTATATTTTACATAAAATTCTGATTAATTAAAATTAAAATTTCAAACTAACAACTAAGATTTCTTTCTTTTTCTCTCTCTTACCTCTTCCAAAATACTCATCAGCTTTTTATTAGCTAATGAGAATGAAACGGCATTTTCTTTAAAATTTGAATTTAAATCACACAGTCAGCTTTTCTTAAAGAAACCTTCAAACTTCAAAAAAGATTTTAAAAAAGAAATTTAATACTAAAAAAAAAATCCGTTAAGTCCAAATTTACAACATTTAAATTTGTTTAATTCTGCCAAAAAATTAACATTTTTAAAAAAATTCTGTAAAATAAATCGTTCAACGGTTTAAAAAAGTTTTTTTCAATGATTTTATACAAGAATCAAACATCATGTGACCGAGCTTGGTCACCTATTAAGTGACATTAAAATAAGTGATCAAAATCTTAAAAAATTGACATTTTAATATTTTGTTTAATTACAACCAAAAATACAGTAAGAACGCAGTTGATGCTGAATGGGATGCTTATCTCACACTTATCTGACTCGTAGTCATCCACCGGTCAGCCAAACATTTTTAAATTTAAAAAATAAACAGTCTCGGTCACCTTTGTAAGTAGTAGCCGTATTTATAGTTTATAAAATTAATGCTGTGACTTGAATATTTTTTTTTATTTTAAAATTAATATTTAATCAGTAAAATTTTATTTAAAAAACTACTTCTCTGCTTCGATCCTAAACCGTTAGCTTAATAAAAGACAACTGTTTAATCGATGCATTCTTCATTGAAGTAGTTGGGTTTTTTTTGTGTTAAGTAAAAGGGACATACTTGTAAATTTAAGTTATAAAACTTTAAAGTGTAGATTAAACAATTTAAAAATAAATTAATAAAATATGATTCACAATTCGTTCAAGTTATTTTGTTTTAACTTTTAGATTTTATTCTATTTTGTCATTAAAATTTAAAATATGAATAATTTTTTTATTTCAATGCTAAAATTAGATAAAGATCAAAAAAATTTGAATGTTGAGGATTGAATGCTATGATAAAATTCGGTAGACTTTCGGTTAATTTTTGATATTTTTTTAAAATCATTTTTGTTTATTTTTGAATAAAAAAGTTTAAATAAAATCAAAAAAGAGAAAAAAAATGTCTAGGACCATATCACGTTGAATGCACCGGTTCTCGTCCGATCACCGAAGTTAAGCAACGTCGAGCCCGGTTAGTACTTGGATGGGTGACCGCCTGGGAATAACGGGTGTTCTAGGCTTTCTTTTAAAAAAATTTTTATTTAAAAAAAAAAAAAATTTAAATTTTTTCTTTCAAAAATAATCAAATGATTTTAAAAAAATTTCAAAACTTCGGCGATTAATAATTTCTTTATTTCTTAAACATTATTATTTTTTTTATATTTTTTCTGATGGAGATTTAGCTAAGCACAGAACTGAATGTTTCAAACTGAATATTTTAAATTTATAATAATTAATTATTTATTATTATGAATCCATTATTATTTTATTTTAAAAAATATCTGATAATTATTTCAAATATTTAATATTAAAACTCAGTTAAAAATAATCCTCTGAAATTTATCCAGAAAATCCAGAAGTGATTTAGAAATTGGCAATATATGTGGATACATTTGGATATTCAAAAATATAAAGCTATGTGTGGTATTCAGTCTTATCTCAATTTAAAAATTTCAAGCCAATACATTTTATCAGATCAACAGTGTAATTAATTTTTAACAAAAAAAATTTGCCTTTCAAGTAAAAAAAAAGAAAGCCTAGAACACCCGGTATTCCCAGGCGGTCACCCATCCAAGTACTAACCGGGCTCGACGTTGCTTAACTTCGGTGATCGGACGAGAACCGGTGCATTCAACGTGATATGGTCCTAGACATTTTTTTTTCTCTTTTTTGATTTTATTTAAACTTTTTCATTCAAAAAATAAATTATTCATAATTTGGAATCTAGTACCAGAATAGAATAAAATTTAAAAGTTAATACATAATATCTTGAAAGATTTGTGAATCATTTTTTACAAATATCAGTTTTAATTGTTAAATCTTTACTGTAAAGTTTAATTACTTAAATTAACAAGTATGTCCCTAAAAAATTATTCCAACTCCTTCAGTGAAGAATGCATCGTTTGAACAATTGTCTTTAATTAAGATAATGTTTCGAATCGAAGCAGAGAAGAAGTTTTTTAAATAATAATTGAAAGAAATAAAATAAAAAATAATTCTATTCAGGTAGATAAATTCTTTATTAAATTTTAATATAAATTCAAACAAGAAATTTTATAAAATACGATCATTAATAAAATATTTTTCAAATTTCAAATTCATTCTTTAGAAACAATCAATGACAAATCACCTCCATTCAAAAAGTTAAAAACTAAAAATTCTGAAGTCATTGGTCTTTTATTGATACTATCATCACTTTCTTACTGAGTTGTTTTTAAGTTACAAGTCATTAGTAAAGTCAAGTCAATGATATAAATTTTTTTTTTCAAGTCATAGCTATGACTTTGACTTACTAACTAGGCTGTCGTAATAACTACCTGGAACGGTAAAAGAAACATTTGTCCGCCGCATTTACTACTTGTAACGTCAAAAATTTCATGTTGTTCGGACTTTTTAATAAAAAATTTAATCGATTGACTTGAAAGAAAAAAATTAAAGTCAAGTCATTTTTGACTTAAATTTGAGCTATAGACAATGAAATTCTTTTTTTCGAATTATACCCTTAAATAAAAAAACTCCAATTGTATTCTTTTATAATTATGCATTTGCATTATTTTCTTAAATAAAATAAATATAAAAAATTCCTCTCTTTTTTTAATCAACCGCCCCGGACCCCGTTTTCTAGTGTAACTTGTTTATACAAAAAACGACATAGTTCAAGACGTTGTAAAGGTCAAGAACACAAAAGTGCACAAAAGGGCACTTTTGATGCTTGAGAAAAAAGTTAAGAATATTTATAAATTTAAAATAAGTTCATTGTCTATCCATGATCATGTCATGTCGAGTGGTCATTTTCCGATTCAAGCAGTGTTCAGTAGAGTATTTGATAACAATTAAGTCTTCTAATTTAAATTTTGATTTCAAAAAAGTCAAATGCGAACTTAACCGTAATTTACTTAGGTCTTAAAACCAAGAAAAAAGTTCTTTTATCAACTATTATGGATGAGCTAAATGAACAGATCTCAGAAAATATCATTAAATATACTCAAAAAATTGTTCCTTTCCAATTTCAGAAATTTTTTAAATCAAATTTACCAAAGAAAATTGTTATATTGTTATATAGGGAATGTAGGAAACTAAGAAGACTTTTTCACAAAACCGGATGTCCTTTTCTAAAGATAGCCTTTAATAAGTTGAAATTAGAGGTACGTAGTAGAATAAAATGGAAAAGAATCACTTTTTGAATGCGCTTTTATGGAAAATTAAATTCAAATCAAAAAAATGTTCAAGACAAATATTCTTGATAATTGAAGATGGAAAAAAGGTCAAAAGAGACAAATAAAAAGGAGAAACCTTTCAGTCCTAATCTCGATTTTGTTGAATATGAGAAGAGTTGAACAATAGCACAAACAATCACAGTTTAAAAAAGAAGGTTAAATTTAAAATCGAATTAGTTATGACAGATGTTTGATGATTAAATATGGAAAAGTTAGAAAAAAAAATAGGAAGACTTATCTCGACATTTTATTGAAGTCCCTTTTTAAAATTTTAGCTGCTTGGAAATTGGTAATTAGTTTATATTGTGTAGCTCGCAATCACGGACAAGTCAAATGAAATGCGAAATGGTGAATTTAATGTTGCGTAATAATCCCATGGTCTAAGTTCCGATCCTATAATTGACTGAGACTAAGACTAGGACAGAGAATGGTGACGTTCCTATGATGATTTTTTATTTAAGATTCTAAATTTTAATAATAAAGATGTTTTCGAACAAAAATTGGCTTATTATATTACTTTTTGGTTTATTTATTTTCATTTATGTTCTACCAAAAAAAATCTATTTTCTTAAACATTTATTTGTTTAATCAAACTAAAAGTAAATTTTAATTTATTAAAATAAAAAACCAAATAAAATAATTAGCTATTTTCATCAGATATAAAACGAAAAATACTGACGGTACTTAGAATTTAAGATTCTAAGTAATTTCAAAAATAAAAAATAAAATCAAATATTCAAAAAAAAGGAATTGAACAACCAATTTGACTAAGGTCTCAATGAATAAAAAAAAGCTACAAAAAATCACGTTGACAACGATTGGGATTCACCTTTGGACGTCGTTATTTGATTTTGAACTGTACCTTTACAGAAAAAACTTAAAAGATCGATTTTTACGAAGAAATAAAATTACTTTGGATGGCAGTTAAACTCTTTTGTTCCTCTAAATTGAAAAACTGTTTTTTAAACTTTTTCAAAACCTGCTTATTAGTGAAAATATAAATTCCGGATGACCAAACAAGCGATAGTTTGGCAAACATTGAAGGAATAGTGGCAATAAGTGGATCCATTTTCCCATGATTAAAAAAAGCAGTGTACATGCTTACAATCGCATAAGGTGTCCAACTTAGCACAAAACCAGCTTTTTAAAAACTATGTCATTAATTAAATTTTTTTAAACCTATTAAAATTAGTGCCGAAATAGTCAACTCTCTTTCTACTCGAATTTTTTTTATCGTTTTTCGGTCTAAAACCCCATTTGAATTGTTCAAGAATTTAGGTAAATTACGAATCTTAATCCACTTATTATTTTAATTTTTTTAACTCTATAAAAAGTATTTTACCATGATAATAAGCTTTATATTCGAGAATATAATTGCACACAAAGGCAGCACATAGACAAAAGTAAAAATTGTGATATTGTAGCTCACAACACTGAAAGTTCTTTTGTTATTTTTTTAATAAATATAAAAAATTATTTTTCTGTTTAAAATCAAACCTTTCATTCCATTCAACACTACAGCTGGTTAGAGCTCCCTCTAACGAATAATGAGACCATCCGAAAACTGGAAATGCAGCCCATAATGAACCAAATAAACTGCAAAAAATGATAGTAATAATTGAAAATTTATAGTTTAATGTTTTTATGCTCAATGGCTTATAAATGATATAAAATCTTAAAAAAAATTTTTCATTAGGAAACTAAAATTAGGTTTTTACCTTTCGAATGATATTGCGGTAAGTAAATAAACACTGGTGCATCCAATTGAATACATGGCAAATCCAGCGAAGACACATCCTGATTTTTTAAACATCCATCTTTAAAATAAAAAATATTTTTTAAATAATCTTTTCATTGACTTTTAACTTACTTGCATTTAAAATTGCTTATAATCACCATTGGTATTTCTATTAATGAGCCTATAAGATTGCAGACAGTTAAAGCCAACATAAAGGAATTCATTGAATTTCTCAATTCTTTGAAATAGATCAAAATCCATAACAAGACTGAATTAGCAATTAAGCTAAGGAAGAAAATAATGAGACAATAGATAGCAATCGCTCGCAATTTATAACATTCGACCGTAGGCTCTACTTGGAAGGGATCAAAATTGACGATTGAAAATGTGTCATTTGTCATTTTTTGCCAGATTCTTTGGATTTTAAACCGAACTAAAATTTAAGTTAAATCATATTTTATAGTGTTTTTTATTATTGTTAAAATAAAAAGCTTTTAAATGAAATTTCCTCAAAGTCAATAATTGCATGACTTTTAAAAATCAATTTAGTTTGGAAAAATGACAATAAATTAAACAGTACAAGGTTAAAAGATACTTTTTAAATATGTATCATATTTCACACGAAATATGATGTATTTTCCTTCCCAAAATTAGAAATTTTTAGATAAATTTGAATTAGTTAACAAAAAATCTGGCAAGACTTTTTTGATCTTGAGAACACTTTTTATCTTATTGATAATTTTTATTTAATTGATTAAAATATAATGTCAAATATTGTATCAATTTCGATTTTTTGTGTTTCATTTTTAAAAAAAGTGAAAAGTATTTTCAAAAAAAATATTAGAATTCAGAATTTATAAAAAATCTTTTTAATCCACAAATTATTCTATTCTCATTGTAGTTTTTGCGTATATTTAATATTAAAAAAAGCCTTATTGCATCATAGATAAATTATTGGCGCCTGAAAGAATTTAAGCTGTATTTTCCACCTTTTTTAAATTTCAAAATCAAATCTTTAAATTAATCTTTAAGTTTTACTCAATGGCATTTTAAAATGGTATTTTCCGATTCAATCACTGATAAAATTTTTATTCGTACTCAAATAATTTTAAAAACACAAAAAAAAAATTCCTTATTCCATGATTGATTGAATTATATTTCTAAAATGACTATATTTCACTTATTAAATTAAGTTTATTGCTCAGTTCAATCTGATATCAGACAAAAACATATTTTTGATAAATATATTTAAAACAAATTTAAAAATCAATTATAAATTCAATTTTCTATTGATAAATTTAGAATATTGTAAGCAATTTTTTTTGAACTTATAATTAGACGAAATTACCCAAAAAATTGAAAAAAATAATCCAAGTAATCGTTAAATGAATTTAATTTTAAAAATTATAAGCTTAATTTAAGTATTTCAGTTTTCAATTATTGAATGTTGTATTAATAAGTAATTAAAGCATGTCTAAAAGAATTTTAACAAACAAAGTTTTAAATTTCAGCCTGAAAAAAGGAATTATTCTTCAAAAATTAAAAAAAAAAAATTTTTACTGTTAAAAGCTAATTTTTTATTTGAAATCTTATTGAAAAAAAAATTCAAGAATCATTTCATTCATGTAAAAATTGTTCTATTAAAATTTAAATTATTATTTTCATTTATTTGTTTTCTGTACCGAGCTAAAGCTCATACAGAATAAGTTAAAATTAAAATAAAAAAAATAAAATAGAAATAGAATTAAAGTTAATAAAATTAGGTAAAAAAAAAGAATCAAAATAGAGTAGATAAGCTAAAAAAATTAAAGTTGAAAAGACATAAATTGGAAAAGATTGTTATATGTTGCACATGTTTAAATAGTTTAAGTTTCTGGAAAAAAAGAAGAAATAGTAAGGTAGCAATTACACAATGGAGTTGGGTATTCAATATATCTTAATTCAAAAACTTCTTTGTATTCCTTCACCAGTCTTTCAACCAATGGAATAGAATGACTCAGTCCTGTCCCAACATATTTCTCACTCAACTCAAAAAGACGATTCCAGACTGTTAGTAATTTTAGTTTATTAAAAGCTTCATTTTGCACGATGTTGGAGGGAGTATCATATTTTAACTTAAGGATAGATCTTACTGCTGTATTCTGAATTGCATGTAGTTTTTTGATATTATTTTCTGAAAATGAATTCAAGCAAGGAAAAGAATAGTCTAAAATCGATCCGACTAAAGATTTATATAAATTTCCTAGTGTGTTTTGATTGAGACCCCATTTTTTGTTTGACAATATCTTAATAATATTTAGCCTTTTGTTGCAGCGTTCTTTAATTTCGTCTACCAGTACATTAAAGTTTAACTTAGAATCAGATTTAATACCAAGAAACTTGATTTCTTTTTGGCTCACTATTCTGTTTCCATAGATTTTTAAGTTTAGATTATCACCCTCTTTTTTGTACCTAGAAAAGACTACTGAACATGACTTTTCAACTGATATCTTCATTTTCCATTTAATAAGCCATTATTCTAGTTCGTTGGTGTATTTATTTATCTTATTTTCAAGGTTCCCCTTTTTGTTATAAATGAAGAATGTAATTAGATCATCTGCGAAAAGCATAGAGTATTCATTATTTGTTTTGTTTCTTTTGGGGATGTCATTAATATATATACTAAATAAAAGAGGACTAATTACTGAGCTTTGAGGAACACCTGCAGTTATTTTATATTCTTCGCTCAGATGATCATTCACATTTACCTTAAATGTCCTACTATCTAAAAAGGATCTAATCCAGTTAGTCAAGTAATGAGGTGGATTCATTTTGTTCAATTTAAAAAGTAGACCTTCATGCCAAACCCTATCAAAGGCTTTAGAAACAGGCTGCAAACTCTTTTTTTTCTATTAAATGATTCCAAAAATTTTTGAATTAAAAAGAAAAGATTATCTGATGTTCGCCGGTGTTTCCTAAATCCAGATTGCTCCTGGATAAAGAGTGAATTTTGTTCAAAATAATTGTATAATCTTGAAAATACTATGCGTTCCAGGAGCTTTCCTAAACAACTCGTTATACTAATTGGTCTATAATTTAAAGGATCTTGTAAAGAAGAGTCTTATTTTTTGAATCATAGTAATGTTCGATGTTTTCCATGCTTTAGGGACTCTACCTTCTCGAAGAGATAAATTAAAAAGTTCTATAATTTCTATTAATGAATTTCTAGGTAAGTTTTTTAAACATTAGATTATGAATTTGGTCAGGTCCTGATGCCGCTTCATTTTTCAATCTTTTTAGAGCCATAATTAATTCATTTAAGCAAACTGGATCATTAAAATTAGACTGATCATAATTTTTAAAGAGTTAGAATTTAGTATTTCGAAATCTTTCTCAGTATCAATTAAATCAGTGAGTAAGGACTAAATATTGAAGATAAAAGTTCTCCGAAGCATTTTCCCTTTTCTTCATTAGTTTTGAATTCCTTTCCATTTAAAATCAAATTAGGAATCAAATTTATTCCCTTTTTTTGTTCTAATTTTATTTTATTTTTTTTTTTCCAAAAAGGTCTACTTGTCAGTGGGTTTTTTCCCATTTTCTCAATAAAATCAAACCAATTTTGATTCCAGAATTTTTTTAAAGAGTCCTTTAACTCAAATGTAAGTTGATTAAATATTTTCTTGAGATTTTGACAGCTAGTTTTTTGAAAGTTTCTTCTTACTTTCCTGCGTTCTTTTATCAGAATAACAATGTTCGGGGGAAGACTGGTTATTTTCTGAGAAAGTTAAGAAATGCTTTTATGAGAAGCAGAAATGATTTTTTCTGTAATTTTATCAATTAGTTGATCTATTGTGAGGGAACTTTCAGTGATATTCACTATTTGAGAATTTAAAATCTCGCTAAATAATTTCCAGTTTGCTTTCTTTTAGTTAAACTTTTTAGCTGTTGATTAGCCCATAAAAATCGATGCTTCGATTGGGAAATGGTCACTAGTCACGACTTAACTATTTAGGACACAAAAGTCGGTAATTTTGTCAATTAATGAAAATGAAACTAAAAAAAGATCAATAATTTCAATATTTGCTTTGCCTATTTGCTTTGTTCTGGCGTTAAGATTACCACTTTAACTGTTTTAAAAAACTCAAAGTTAAGAAGCACATTGGGTGGATCATAAAGACTAAATATAAACAATTCATTATTCTTTCCTAAGTTCATTTTTATACTACATTTTTAAATCAAATTAAAACTGATTTTATACCTGGCGTACGGAACAAAAGTTTAAACACTTTTCATTATTAAAAAAGAGGGTCTGATTTCGACTGGGTTTTAATTGCGGTGTAGATGATCAACTCGATACAGTAACCCTTGTGACAGATCGGAGCCGTAGTTCAAAAAAGTACCGGAAAAGGAGATGAGTGCCTTTCTTATTATCAGCTAGGGTTGAAAAGGGAAATATTATTATTCTTAAATCAATTAAAACTTGCAAGGCTAAAAGTTCACACTTTTATTAATAAGAATCAATAGTAATATTTTTCAAAAAATTTGAAATTTTTAATTAGAATTTTCTCAAAATGTTAAAAAAATTTCAAAAATAATTGACGCTTATTTGTGAGAATACAGAAGTTTTATGCATTAATTAGCTTTATTTAAAAAATTTCTTATTTAAATTTACATGATATCAAATTCCTCGTTATTTTTTTTTTAATAAAATAAAATTTCAAGATTTATATAGAAATCATTAACCGTAGCCTCGGACATTTTAATTTTTGTTATTTTTGAATTATAAAAAATAATCAAGTTAAAAATTTTAATAATTTTTTTACATTTTCAAACAACTTGTCATTTTTTACGTAGGCAAGTTAGCCTACAACATAATTGCACTTCGGCTAAAAGAACCGCGGAGAGAGAAAGTACAATTGGAAACAAGCAAAGAGACCAAGGAAAATGGCAAGAAGAGAAGAAATCGGTGAGGAAGATGTCGACGGTGAAGCAACAGTTGTCACTACTCGCTTACAATACCCAATAAATATCAACATTCGGCTATATAATGGAGCACCAGGAGAAGATTTTGAACAATGGAAAAGAAAGCATGATTCTGAAGGTGGTGACAAACAAAGAACAAACCAATCCACTTCAAAAGCAGATACTAAAAAGAATAATGATTCAAAAAATTTGGAAAACATTCAGTTAACTTTTTATCAAAATATCAATAAACAAGTAAATTTAACGAAACAACATTATTCTAACTTAATAAACGAAATTCAAACTTGGCGTGATGATTGAAATTAAACCGATATAGGAAATAAAAGATTAGATACAAACCGGTAATTTCAAAATAAATGTTTTAAGAGAAACAATAATATTAATTTGAAACACTCAAACGAACCTGGTCAAGGTAAGTTGGCTTTAAGACTCCAACTAATCAAAAAGAAACTCGAAAATGCTATGATTGTCATCAAGTGGGGCATATTAGACCATATTGTCCATATAGAGTAAGAACAGGCCATTCACATCTAAAAAGAGTTGTGCCAGCAGCTACACAAAATTCAAATTTAATAAATAATTTGGAAATGTGCATAAAGCTTTTCTTTGACCCAGTTTTCCATGAACCATTTACTCCAATTATACAATCTTCTTCTTTAGGAAAAACAAAAGAAATAAACATTCAAAAATTCATCTCCATAGAATTAAATTCCAGCAACCTAATTAAAATGCCTGCTAAAATATTTGGTATTAATGTATCCAATGTCCTAGACACAGGAGCTAGCAGAAGCATGATTAAGAAAGAATGTTTGAATAAATTTCTTGAAATCGCAGAACAAGGAAGTATCAACTTTAGAAAATTAGAAAGCCCTTTGAAAATTAAATTAGGAGACACTTCGTTAGCAGAAAGTTATTTCAGAGTTAATTAAGATATTGTCATTGAAGGGGATTTCTATCCTTTAGAATTGCTGGATTCATAGAAGAGCACGTTAAAGATATGTTGGAAAAGAAAGTTATCGAACCATCACGAAGTCCTTAGGCAGCTCCCGTTTCTTTGGTTTGAAAAAAAGATGGTTCAATACGATTTTGTGTTGACTACCGCAAGCTATATAAAAAACTAAGAAAGATGCTTATCCCTTAAAAAGAATCGATGACACATAAACAACCTGGGTTCATGTTGTTTCTTTTCATCTTTGTACCTTATTTCTGGATATTGTCAAGTTCCTGTTGCACTAAACGACCAAGAGAAAAAAGCTTTCATAAGCTATTGCGGATTGTACGAGTTCAAGTTCATGCCATTCGGACTGACTAACGCTCCAGCGACTTTCCAAAGATAAATGGACATCGTTATGCAGGATAAAAATGGCTTTGCTGTCTGATTTATCTTGATGATATTATCATCTTCTCGAACACTTTTGAAGCCCATATAAAGCATTTAAAATCTGTGTTCAAAAGGATGCGAGAATTCAACTTAAAAGTTAAGGGTTTGAAATGCTCTTTTTGTAAAAGAGACTTGATTTATTTAGGTCACAAGGTTAGTGCTGCAGGCATAAGCCCTGACTCACAGAAAATAAAAAATATCTTAGAGATACCTGTTGCTAAATCTAAGTGCGAGTTAAGAAGTAATTTGGAATTATGTGGATATTTTAGAAAATTCGTTACAAATTTTTCTACTATTGCTTGATGCCTATATGAGTTAACCCATGAAAGCATGGAATACGCTTGGTCGAAAAAGCAAAAAGAAAGTTTCGATAAACTAAAAACTTTATTAACTCAACAACCGATTTTAAGTCATCCAGATTTTAACTTTCCTTTTATCGTCCAAACTGATGCAAGTGACGTTGGGTTAGGTGCTGTACTTTGTCAACGTATCAATGGAGAGGAAAAGTTAATCGAATATATTAGCAGAAGTTTACAACCTTCTGGAAAAAACTGGACTGTAAGAGAGAAGGAAGCAGATGCTATACTTTGGGAATGTAAGCCGTTTAGACCATTTTTTATAGGACTGAAATTCTTGATTGAAACTGATAATGAATCATTGAAATGGTTAATGGAAGCTCAAGCTCCTGCACGACTTGTTAGGTGGGCCCTGAGGCTTAAGTGAGTTTAACTTTGAAATAAGACACAATAAAGGTTCTAAAAACTCTAATGGTGACGCTTTATCTAGACAAGTCCCAAAAAGAATAGAGCCTGATATAATTGATGTTGATCCTTACTTGTTAGGAGGGAATATTCAACAGGAAATAGAAAGTTCCATTCTAAATTTTTACATCATAGAAGAGCAATCTTAGGATCTCTACTTACATTCTATTTTCAACAACCTTTTAAGAGACATTAACTCGAACTACTCCCTTAGGTTCACAATCAAAGGCTCGATACTCTATTTCAAAAGAGAAAAAGGACTCTTGTTAGCTGTTCCACAACAATTAATACCTGTTTTACTAGAAAACTATCATCAAAAAGCATTGAAGGTCGAGACAAGATGTATCATCACCTAAAAGATAAGTTTCACTGGCAGGGTATGTATTCAGATATAAAGAGATGGGTAAGCGCTTGTATAAGCTGTAATCGGGTTAAACCGAGTCAACCAGCTAAAAATGGAATGTTACAGCCAATTCAGGTTTCATATCCATTTGAGATTGTCGGTTTGGATATTCTTGGTCCACTTAAGAGGTCAACGAATGGTTTTAAGTATATATTAGTTATCGTTGATCTATTTACAAATTGGGTAGAGGTTTTTCCATTGCGTACTATGGAGGCTGAAAAGGTGGCTAGAAAATTCTACTCTGTGATAATTACGCGACATGGATGCCCAAGCAAAGTATTAACAGATCAGGGAACTCAATTTACCTAGAATTTATTTAAAACACTTTGCAAGAAGTTTAAAATTAATAAGCTGGAATGCAGAAGCAAGCATACGCAAATTAACGGGAAAACTGAGAGATTTAACAGATTCCTGTCAAACGCACTTGCAATGTTAGTTAAGGAAAGTCAAAATAACTTAGATGAATTAATCGAAGACATTTAGAGAGAGTAACCATTAATATCTCTTTTAAGGAAACACCTTTCTTTTTGTTATTTGGTCGAGATGCAGTTTTGCATTCTGATCTTATGTTTGGTAGAGCAAGAAATGCCGAGCAAGATGATACTGAAGATAAATTTGATTATAAAATAAAGCAACTTAATCTGTTTAGAATTAGCTATGAAAATACAGAACAACAAAGCGAAAGAAGAATCAACTACTATAAAGAACAATATGATAAAACACACAAACCTCTTTTTTTTGAAGTTGGATCAGAAGTCATGGTTAATTGGCCTGTTCCTAAAAAAAGAGTTCACACAAAAGCTTTTGCCGATTTGGCAAGTTCCATATAAAGTAATTGCTAGATTGAGTAATTTAACGTATCCGATTGAAAAGGATAACAAAATTTTTGTTATCCGTGTTAAACGGTTAAGAGCATATAAAAAATTTGATTAATTCTATTATTTTTTTTTCATTGTGTAATTTTTATTTGAAAATAAAAATGGCAGTGGAAGTAATTGATATAAACTTAGAAGAAAATAAAGATCGTTTTTTTGTTTTATTATTTAACTGTATTTAATACAAATGCTATATGGACAGATCATGGTCGATAATAGCTAGAAAAATAGTCATCAACCAAGAAACGCGAAAACGGGAGTTCTGCTATTTGGTACAAATAAAGTCATGTTGTCACGACTGGTCACTGCTGACGTTATGGGTTGACCAAAGTTAGATGGAAGATTCAGACAGACAATTGACGGAAAGGTTAATTCTAAAATTTGAACAAAATCTACTCAGAAACAAACTTTGAGGATACCTAAAGCCAAACATTGAAAATAGTATTTACTACTGCGATAGGATAATTGATGAATTATATAATGATTCAAACCAAATTAGAATAGCCTTTGAAGATTATAAATGACTAATGAGAAAAAAGTGGCTATTAATGCCGAAAATGAGTGGGTATTTTAAAAATGACACGGCCCAAATGATTGCAACAGAAAATCGCATTATCAGCGGCGGCGCACCTTATCGATCGTACCGTACCATTCATACCGTACTGTCCATACAATTTTTAGCTAAACTTATTAATTTAATTATTTTATTTCTCATCGTTTACTTTGCTAATAATAAAAAAGAATAAAATACAAAATAAGATTTTTGTTTAAATTGAATATTAGCTTTTTTTACTTTATTATGAAGAGAGTTTTGTTTTGCAGGTTGACTGGATCTCTTTGACATAGTAGTGGCAGTAGTGTTACATAGAAGATATAAAATTTTTCTATTCAGAACACAAAATCAACACTTTTTATTCAAATTTAACTTATATTTATATATTTCTTAACTTGGCGCCAGCAATCAATCAGTTGAGTTAGACTAACAAACTAGCAACTAGATTCATGACACTCATGAATATGAAAGGACTAATAACCGCGGCCTAGCTTCGCCTATATAATATAGTAACAGGGCAACAGAAAAAGATGAGGTAATTAAATTAATCAATTTAACAATATTATTTTTTTTATTTTTTT
The DNA here is from genome assembly GCA_019054805.1 of Brachionus manjavacas. Lineage (NCBI taxonomy): Eukaryota > Metazoa > Rotifera > Eurotatoria > Ploima > Brachionidae > Brachionus > Brachionus manjavacas. Next base: position 3,948,207 of record JAHQIY010000003.1, on the reverse strand, counting down.
TTCATCAACATATTTGTGACAATTTAAATATACTTGCTATGGTTGGTACGGCACAGTAAGATTGGTACAGCTGATATTGTGGTAACGCTTGTTAAAGAAACTGTTTAACATGCTTAATTTGAAACTGTTTAACATACTGTTTAACATGCTGTTAAAAATTAATAATTAATTTTTTTAATTTTACAAATATTTAGATAACATAATAAAAGTTTTTAATTTAATTCAATTAAAATAAATATTTAAAAAAATTGACTTCAAATTTTTTAACTCGCTGCTAAAAAAAGTCATTTGACTTAAATTTTTAAAAATTATAACGGTTTTTTAACAAAGAGTGAAAAATAATCCAAAATAAAATTTAATCTATCTGAAAAATAACAGTATTAAGGTTTTTCTGGAATATTTGATATTTACTATGTAAATAATATTTTAGTATGTTATTGAGGTATTGAATTTAATGCTAATATGCTCGGACGAATAATGGGTATGCTGAAAAGTTTTGCTAGTATATCAAAAAGTTTTATCGGTATGCAAAAACAACAATTCCCTGTTTTAATTCCAATTTTTTAAAGAAAATTCATTTTTATAGTATATTTTTGTTAATAAAATACTAAATGTCAATTTAATAATTATTTCGAATAATATGTCACTTTTCCTTTTTTGGGTTAAATTTTTATTAAAAAATGTAAAAAATTATTAACTAAATAAAATATTTCAAATTTCCGTCTAAATTAAAATTTTTTCATTTGCAATTTAATCATTCGGCTGAAAAGAACGGCTGGATCAATTCTTCATAGTCTGAGAGTCTCTCTCAAATTATTTAATTTAAATAAAGATGAACCTAAAGGTATAAACAAAACTTGTCAAATCTGCATTGTCATATTAAAAAAAGGAATAAAAAGAGTGATAATCTTACCATAAAAATCAATCGAAATAGAATAGAAAGCCAAAAAGAAATCAAGTTTCTAGGTATTAAATTTGATTTTAACATACTGGTAGACCAAATTAAAGAACATTGCAACACAAGGCTAAATCTAATTAAGATACTGTCAAATAACAAATGGGATCTTAATCAAAATACACTAGGAAATTTATAAATATTCGGATCAGTTTTAGACTTTTACTTACTTGAATTTATTTTCAGAAAATAGTATCTGAAAACCACATGCAATTCAGAATACAAAAGTTAATTCTATCCTCTAATTAAAATCTGACACTACCTCCTCCAACATCATGCATCACGAAGCTTTTAGTAAACTTAAATTACTGACAGTCGCGAATCGACTTTTTTAATTGAGTAAGATATAGGTTGGGACAGGACTGAGTCATTCTATTCGATTGATTATCAGACTCGTAAAGGAATACAAAGCGGGTTTCGAATCAAGATGTATTGAATGGCCCACTTCATTGTGTAATTGCTACCTTATTATTTCCTCTTTTTTTCCTGTAGGTTCAACCACAATGGTTACAATACAAATATCAAATTTTACGTAATTTTGAGTAAAATTACGTATTATTTAATTTATTAGTTAGATTACATAATCTGACATCAAATTTGTAAAAAAATTTAACATTTTCTAACTATTTTTGTTATTATTTATGAACCTAAAAATTAAAAATAAAGAAAAATCCATTAAGAGTTTGATATTTTTTTGCGAAATTTTACAACAATAAAATGTTAAAGTATGTAATATTGATTAATTTTTGCTAAAAATTGGTTTAATTTTTTGTGTTTGAATTACAAAATGTATCCAATGTTGAAATAACATTGAAAAATGCGATGTTTTATATTTTATTTTCAGTTTCAAGAGTAAAATTATTTTAAGTTTTAAGCTAACATTTTCATATCTGAAATTAAACTCTTTGGTGAAATAGAATGAGTTTAATTTTTGTTTTGAAATATGAAAAATATATTGAAAACTCTTTTTTAACTTTTAAACAAATCATTTATTTATTTTTTCATTTATAAAATGCGCCTTCAGAACAGAAAAATATTAAAAACTAAAAATAAAGTAATATAATATAAAATAAAAAAATGATTAAAAAGAAAAAAAAAGAAAAAAAAAGAAAAATATTTCATTCAGATTAAAGTTTCAATCGTTGGAAAACTGGATCTAGTCGGTTAGGTGAACTATAGTTCACTTATTATTCGAAAAATTCTTGTTCCCAGGTTTTTTGAACCTTTGGTACACCCAATTTTTTTGTTCAAAATAGAATTAGACGAATAATTTTTAGATTATAGAATTAGACGAATAATTTTTAAATTGAATAAAGCTATTTAATAGAATGCCTAATTCTCGAAACTGATTTAAAAATTAGTTAAATATTATTTGATTTTTAATTTGAAGGAGTTATAGAAGTAGCTTAGCATTTGCTCTGATCTGGTTAACTTGGTATTACTCTTTCAACAATTTCTAATACCTAAATTCGCTCTCTACTTAAATCTTTGCCTTTCAGCATAAAATACTAAAAATTAAAATTAATTTTTCACCCATCAAGTGTTTGCCTTTGGCGGACAAAAATTCATCTATTTCGCAAAATTTACCTACTCCGCCAAACTTTAAATTTTCTATGTAATTATTTTATTTATCTTATTTTTTATCATTACATTAGCTTTTTTAAATTAGGTGAACAATTTTTAGATTAGGAGAACTAATAGTTCATTAAACCTGAGAACAAGAATTGTTCAAGGTGAACCATAGTTTACCTAAGCGACTAGACCCGAAAAACTTGGTTTTCTTCTTATAAAATTTTGACTTTAGTGATAATTTTCGTTTGGTACATTTTAACAAAAACTCAACTAATGAATAATTATACTTATATATGAATTATATATGAATTATATATGAATTTTTATACTACTTATATTATCTTTAAGGATCATCATATCACAAACCCAAAGTCAAAATTTATTAAAAAAAAATTAAAAGTTTTTCATGTTTTCAATATTAACTTATAATTATTTTTTTATTGAAACTGAAAAAAAAATGTTATTATTTATTTGTTTATCTGTACCGAGCTAATGCTCCTTCAGAGTTTAATAAAAAAAAAATAAGGTAAAATAAAATAAAAATAAAGAAATATAAAAAAAAATATAAAACATCGCACTTTTTCAATGTTATTTCAACATTGGATACATTTTGTAATTCAAACACAAAAAATTAAACCAATTGTAATTTAAATTATTCTGATAAAAGAATTAATTAAAATAATTAAAAAATACTTTTAATGATTTAGTATTTTATTAAGGACTTACTCAAAATAATTTGTCTGTCTCTTTTCTTTTTTTATCTCGAAATGACCCAAAACATAAATCATCAAAATATTTGTCATTTTTGAAAAATTATGCTACTATTTGGATAATAAATTAAATTAATTTAAAAAACAAATTAAGAAATTTACAGAGTTGCTTAAATTTACTGTAAATTAATGTCAAAATATTTTAATATCAAAAATAAATGTCAATGATTTCATTGTCAAAATTAAATTAATAATTGTTAATTCTTGAATTAAGAAACTAATATTAAAAAAAATTAATGTCATTTTAATTTTATTACTGACCTTTAAAGAAACTGCACATGTCCGTGTTTTTTCAAAAAATATGTTTATAAACATCTTGGTGGTATAGCAATACATCTCAAATATGTTAAATAACCACCAACTGCGAAAAAAATTATTATAGGAGAGAAAAAGCAATGTAGAAGTCCAAGTAAAGCTACAAAAGCATTATTAATCAGTTGAATTTACTTTTTTTATTTTTTAAAAAATAAAATAAAAATTCATAAATATTTCCTGATAAATTTTTTTACTTTTCATTCTAACAACTATACTGCTATTTTTTGTTATATATTGCTGGCTTAATGTCTTTAATACTTTTTTCCTAAAAATATACCGCCGCTTTATTTCAAATACTGCCATTCTAATTTATAATGCTAACCATTAAAATAGCGGCCCTAAAAAATATTTAATTTTGAAAATCATATTTAAAATTATATATAAGTTTTAAAAAGCCAAAAAAGTAATGCATGATTTTTCTTCTGAACATTGGGTCTATCTTTGTTTCTCTGAGTAATAAAAATCAAAAATTCAGAATTATCTGATTTTTTTTAATACCAAACTTCTAAGCATTAATTAGATATTTGTTCTAAAAAAGATTAAAGTGATTTCTAATGTCACGTTCAACTAATTTCTTCATACAGCTAAATTTTAAATTTTAGATGAACATTAGAATCAGTTTTCCAATTTCTCCCATATTGTTTTTTTTCTTATGCGATTAGTTAGTTACCTTCAGTATCTTTCTTTTGTTATTTGAATTTTTTATATTTATTTTATTTCTAATATTTTCTTTTATTTTATTGAAATTTGACTATTTTTTTATATTTTAACTCAATTTTTCATTAAGCTGAAGGAGCTCCTGTTTGAAACAGATAAACAAAAATATATAATTAATACAGGTCTATACTTCAGTAAACAAGCATTGCAACTACAAGTTTACTACAAATCACAAAATATATAGCATAGAAATTAATTATTTTTTTATTTTTCATTTAATGGTTCACAGATCAATAAAATAATTATCAGAATTCTTCAAAATTCAATAATTACAAGAATTGTTCTTTACTCCTTTATTTTTTTTCCTTTCAAGTATAATTAACTTAAAATGCGTAATACCGTTTTTGTTAAATGTATTGAAATATTTTTTTCCAAAATTAAAGAGTAATTAAATCTTTGATTTTTTGAATCAACAATATTAATTTTGATTTGAAAATTTATTAATATCATTTCATTTTACTCGTTAATAGTAATTCATGATTGCTTGTATGATGATAAAAGACTTTAATTTTGATTTTTCTAAATGTATTAAATTTTTGTATTTAACTTTGGATAATCAAAACTATATCTGACATTATTGCTTAGAAACAAAAATAAAAATTGTATCCTTTTTAATCTACAAAGAGGCTTTTTTTTAATAAAAGATTTTTATCATAAGTTAAAATTGTTATCAGTTTACTTCCTATCTTTTTTAAATCATGTTATATGATGTGTCAGATTTTTTTTGATTGAAAAATTGAGTTAAATATGCTTAGAATTAATACAGATTATTTGAAAATTCACAAAGCAATTGTCAACTTTATTTTTTATTGATACATTTTGTTTTAGCTTATGATTTGTTCAAGCTTATGAATGATATTTTAAAATTTTTTTTTCATTTTTGTAATTCAGTTATAAAATTTAAAATTTTTCATGTAAAAAGCCAAAGCTTGTGCGGAAAAAATAAAAATTATCCAGTTCAAACTTTTATAAGGAGTTGTGAAGCTCTTTTCAATTCGATTCTTTGCTAATAACTTTTGAATGGAAGAATTTTGCACGCTATTGTGCAAAATTTAATATAAAAAAATATAAAAAAAATTTAATTTCGTAAAGGCCGCATATTAAAGCGTCATTTATTTTGATTAAACGTCAATAAAATTAATGTAAATTAAATGTATTAATTGTCATTAAAAAGATTAAATGTTACTTAAATGTATTAATTGTCATTGAAAAGATTAAATGTTACTTAAATGTATTAATTGTCATAGTCAAAATGGTAACTTATTTCAATGAACCATGGCTCGAATCTTACGACCCCAATAAATAATTTTATGGGGAATCGGGGGGTTATGAAGATATTCATGAGGCTTTCGACGAATAAATCGAAACTCATGACAACTTGAGGAACACTTTAATTGAAACTGAGGTAGAAGAAGGTAATAATGAGACTACCCTAGCAGCAAATTCCTACAATAGCGCTGTTATCCAATTTAATAATGTGGAAGCATATAATTGGTGTTGATTAAAGCCAAGGATTATTCAAGTCCTTTCCAGCTGAAGCTTGCGACATACCTTTAGGAAAATAAAGAGGAGTAGAACGACCAAAAAAAGAATTAAAATCATTAGTAATGAAATAATTGAAAATATTTTTTTTTATTTTTTTATGATTAAAATTTTTTTTGTGACTCTTTACTTTATTACATTTAATTTTATTATGTGATAACTAATTACTTAAAATGACAACTATTACTTTTAATTTACGATTCATACATTCAATTGACTAATTTTTATGTTGACGAATTAATATAAATAAATGACACTTTAATATATTTTCTTTCGTAAAATGCTTAATGTTTTGAGCAATTTTGCCTAATCCGAAAATACAGTGCTTCACACTTAACTCGAACTCGGATAACTCGAGCCTTCTTAGACCATTTGTTGAAAAGCTTATTTTTCTAATGTTAACAAATACGCTTAACTCGAACTCGGGTATCTCGAACTAAAAAATCCAAAATTTTTAAAAAAATTCACACTTAACTCGAACTTTTTTCTTGATAATTAACGCTTTTAATTGATCTTTTTTCCTTTTGAATAATATAAATAAATCATTAGAATTTTTTTAATGATCAAAAATCGCTGATCTCAATATCGAAGACATTTCAGAAGAAACATAATAAGGATCTTCCCATAAAAACGGAGTCAAACGAGTAAAAATTTCATTTCCGAAAGATGCCGATCATACTATTCAAAGTTTACCAGGGCCGACAATAATCTACGGACTCAAATGCGTTTTTACAATTGCTGAACAAAGACCGAGATGCTATTTTTGCAATGAAGACGGACATAATGTGGCGAAATGCCCGATCAAAGAGTCAGAGTCTGACAAATGTCAACAAAAGGGCCACCTTTCCCAAAAACGCTCCTGAAAGAAGACACTGAAGCACGCATCCCGTTATTTGAAAAAGATCAAAAAATACCAGAATCCCCGCTTAATTCAAATTTCGAACAAAAGTCTCGTCAATCTTCTGAGTCGACTGATAAAAGTCTGAACACCCCTGTTTTACCAAAAAATAATGAAAATTAATCGAATAACGAACCACAATTGGTAGAGCAAAACAAAATTAATGTAAAAAACAATACATCCGCTAACACGAGAGTCCAACAGAAGCGTTCATAAGAGTCAGAATCGAAAAACTAACCAAAAAAACAACTAACAGATCGAGAAGTAGATGAAGACGTATTTGATAGCGTTATCTCACAAGACTCAATTTTAAATTTAAATGAGTATAACCCAAACGTAAAACCGACGCATTTATCGAAAACACCAAACGTTCAGCGAACAAAACAAGACAACTACAATCATAATTAAAATGAATCAATCAACTAATAAATCTTCTTTAGAAAACAAGTAAGTAGTTGCACATTAGAACTGATTTCATTTACCTAATAGGATCAAACTTTTGGAACATTTCTTGGCTCAGAATAGTTCTGATGTTATTTTTCTCAACGAAATAAAAATTGATCCTAGTAAACTTTTATTTCAATTTTAAAAATTATCAGCCACTCGTCAAGGCTCGTAATAAAAATGGATGAGGAGTAGCAATTTTAGTTAAGAAGGGAGTTTGTTCAAGATCATTCTTTCGATAATTTTTTAGCTGAATTACTCTGAATTAAAATTAACATGCAAAATAGTCCTTTGTTTATTTTCAGCCTTTATAACGCCCCAAATAAAGTTCTCCCTTTTGAACTTTTTCTTAATATCTCAAAAAATTGTGATAATTTTATACTTAGGGGTTATCTAAATGCAAAGACCAAACAAAAAGGATGTCTAGAGGAAAATGAGAATGGCAATACTTTAGAAAAAATTTTAAATAAACTTAGTCTTTCAGTAATTAATGACATAACTCCAACCTACAATATGTTTAACAGTGAATATTTTGGGACGTTAACACTTGCATATCATATATTTAATAAAAAATATAACTGTTTTATTAAAAATTGCCATAAATTTATTAAATCATAAAAAAATAATATATTGCATAATATTTTTATTAGATAAACCACAAAAAAATATATTTATTACCAAATTTAATAAAAATATATCAATAAAAAAAAATATACTAAAAAAAACAAAAAATTACTCAAATTTTATTTTTTAACTAGTTACTTTTTGTTTTATTGTTTACATTTATTTTTTGGACAAAAATAATTTTTTTTTTGATATATGGATGCATTATTAAATTTTTGGTATTTTTTTAAAATAAAAATGGGTATTAATTATATTACGCGAATATTTTGTACTCCTAGACCTTTTCCTAATATCATCTTCACTTTCAGATACAATAGTTGACTTTAAAGTTCTTAAAGAATATGACATAACAATTGATCATTTCCCTATACAAACTTGTATCTCAGCAGCTCGTTTTATTACAAATTAGTCATCTGTAACAAGAAGTATTCAAAAAGTATTCAAATCAAGTTTACTAAAAAACATAGTTATATTGATTAAAGAAGAGAAAAAAACTAGGAGAAATTATCAGAAAATCTTCTGCCCTATATTAAAAAAAATTAATCAGCTCACTTAAGAGCTTCCTTTCACTATCACAAGCTACCTTGGGAAGTTACTTAAACGAGTTTACAATTTCCTTGAAAGTAACTCTCTGATAATTTAAGAACAATTAGGGTTCCGAAAATACCGACGTACAGCTTTACCTTTTCTAGATGAATTCGTTACATTTTATATTTTTAAGAAAAGAAACATTGAAAATAAGATTAACAAGTATCTTAAAGAACATGAAGAATGGCTTTGCAAATGGAAAATGAAAATGTCAGTTGAAAAGTCTTGTTACATGATATTTTCAAAATAAAAAAAAGTGGGGTCTTAATTCTAAAACACTCGGTAACTTCAATAAATCCCTAATTGGGTCTATTCTAGACTATTATTTCCCTTGCCTAAATTCTTTTTCTGAAACAAACATTAAAAGACTGAAAGTAATTCAAAACTCAGCTGTTCGATCCATTCTTAAACTTAAATTTGATATTCCCTCTAACATTTTACATCACGAGGCCCTTAATAAATTAAAACTTCTAACAGTTGCGAATCGATTTTTTGAGTTGAGTGAGAGATATGTTAGGGCTGGACTATGTCATTCTGTCCCATTGGTAATCAGGCTAGTAATAAATACCGAGAAGGTTTCGAATCTCGTTTCATCGAATATTATATTCCTTGTGTAGTTGCTATCTTGTAATTTCTTCTTCTGATCCTTAATCGTCCATTTTCTAAATGTTTAAATTACCTCATGTACCATTATTCATTTTTTCTTTTTATCATATTTTATTTTTTTTTTTTTTTTTTTTCAAAACTTTTAATTTAATTCTATTTTGCCATTTTTATCTAAAAGAGCTAATACTCGATACAGATATACAAATAAATAAAAAAATAAATCAGTAAAAGAATAAAAATAACAATTATTAAAAAGAAATTTGCCGTGATTTTAACGTAAAAAAATACCGTCTTTGCTTGCTTAAATTGAAATAATAGAAGAGTACGAGGTGAATCCTGACTCTAAGAGAGTAAAAATACGTGTATCTTAGTATGAGGAAATAGAAACAGCTCTTTTAATTTGGTTTAAAGAGGCGAGAACTAAAAAATCTGGTTTTAAATTGAAGATGATTCAAATAGTGATTGTGATAACGAAGATTCAATTGACTTTGAATACAAAGAATGCTTATCTTAACATTTTAAGCGAAATTAAGATTTTTGATCAGGAAACTTCTTAGAGAGTTGCAGTCCTAATTGTCGTCATCTTCCACATCCCACCCCACCAAACCAACATAGCCGAAGACTCCACAACAAATACTATCAATATTTAATTTAATTGGTATCCTATTTAACAGCGTAACTAATTAATATCATCGCTCAAATTTTTTATATCTCATAATCAACTCTTAAAAAAAAAATGTTTGCTCTCAACAAATCGATAATGTCACCCTTTGTTATTTCTTTGTCATTTATTTAAACCTATCTCATTGCGATCATTTATATCAAAAATTCGCGACTATTATCAGTTCAAACCTGAAGATAATGTGAAACTAGGGGGTAGGGGAGGAGGATTATAACAAAAAAGATATTTTATGTATAGCAACTTTTTATTTTCGAAAACAAGAATCTCCTTTTTTATTTTATGAAGCGCAAGCTGTATTTATACATACAGCTCGCGGCTTACAATAACCAGCAATTCCTCAAGTACTTGCAATAAATAGAAAATAGTTTAGAAACAAATGAAAAAAGCAACTTAAATTTAGCTGATATTTTACAATTTAATTATTTTTTTTTCGTTATATCATTTTTACTGACTTGTTTTTGTTAATAAAATATACTTCTTAAAATGATTTTTAAATGTTTTTTGATTGTAACCGGTTAACTCGAACTTTTCTGAAAGTCTCGGAGAGTCTGAGTAAAGTGTACAATACTGTAAATGACTGCCAAAACTCTACAATGTACTTGCACAGTTGATTAGAATACTTTTTAATGGCGTGCAAAATGCAGAAAATTGCAGATTATTTTGCAAACCTATTTTACTGCATAAAGCAAATTTTTTTATAATTAAGCATTCTATGGAACTAAATTTTTCTTTTAGTAAAAAGCTTCACTTTTTTAATATCTTTGTTTAACCACATTGGGTTTTTTATTTGTTACTCATTCAAATATATGTGATTTCCTTTATTATACAAAATTTTATTAACTTGTTTTGTTTTGGGTATAAATTCTATCTAAGCTATCTGGAATAATCGCGTCTGGAATTCTGTTGCCAAAAGTTGGTTCGTGCGCATACTGGACTCAGAAATTTCTCCAAATCTTCTAATAATAAAGAACTTATAATGCCAGAATTATCAAAACTTTCAATTGCCATGCAATTTTCCATAGAATTATTCAATATTTAAATTTAAAATTTTCTGATTTGTTTTATCATAAATAGCGTCATCACGTGACAAACTAAGATTTTAACTAAATTAAAAAGGTGTGGTTACGATGGAACAATCTCAGCAAGTGAATGAATCTGTTCCATCCCACTCTGAACCTGAATGCCTATTTTATTTATCCCAGTTCGCATTAAGGTCGTTGGATGATCAATGTAAATCGGAGTTAACCTCATTTTATGCCTCAAGACTTGATCAATTTGCAAGAATTCCTCAAAATGACTTAACTGAATGATTTAAACAACTCCAAATCGAAATGATAAAGCATCTAAGAAGTTGGAACTATCGTTTCAACTTCTTGCACACCACAGCCTCCAGGGCTCTTTTATGCTTAGATCGATTTCGAGTCTAAATTCGCTCTCGAAGGACATTTACGCTATTACGCACTTATCTCTCAACAATAATGTTTCTTAAACTGATTTTCTTGTAGTCTACAAAAAAACTCAAAACACTCATCCTCTTGACGAGGACGACCTAAATGACATATACACTGAAATTGAAGACGTTCATTTAGATGTTAAACGTACAAAAAACCAAATGAAGTCGTTGATTGAAATGGTCAAAATCCAATCTTCTCAAATTGAAAACCTGCTAAACGAGAACAAAACCTTGAAATCAGTTGTTGAAACAAACAATCTTATTCTCAAACAAATCCAAACAACATTAAGCAATTTCCCAAGTGACTTTCCAAACTTGCCACTAATCAGTAATCAGTCCACATCAGAAAAAAATACTACTCAGCAAGTATACCACTCATTTGCACATGCTATAAATTCAAGTTCATCTAAAACAAACAACACTCCGCGATCACAGAAAAGGTCTGCACCACACGATCTAGCATCGAAAACCAATTCCAATCAAAATGGAAACAAAATCCAAAAAACTCACCATACTCCGACCCTGTCTATAAACAACAGCTCTAGCTCGGCTTTCCCAATCAGACCAAATACTCAGCCATTTAACCAAAAAAGTATTCGATCCTTTGATTCATCGCAACCTGATAGCTCTTCTAAACCCATAGAAAACAGTAGAGAAAACCAATATAAAGTAGCTGGCCCACGAAAAAAGGCAAAAAAATCATCAATTGAAACATATGTAAAAACATCTGGTCAAGGTAATATAACCGGGTTAAAATCTTGTGAACGTACTGTAGAAATAAACCTTGGACGCATCTCTAATGAAGAGTCGATAGAAAATGTGAAAAAAGCAGTTCATTCAATTGTACAATACTCCAATTTTGAACAAATCACAACAACTCATGGTTTATTTAAATCATTTAAATTTTCCATTAGTGTGTTCGATCTTGAAAAAATTAAAGACAAAAATAACTGGCCGAGAGGTGCTGTAATTAATCGATACCATAAACCATTTGCATTACGCCATCGATACACGATATCAACATCCTCAAATGCCCAACCCTCCTCAAGTGGAACAAATGAAAATACACAATCTTCATCTGAAGCAAATACGAGCAATACTCCTAATCAATAGTTACGTAATTATTATGCCTCTAAATTCTTTTTCTATTTCTTTTCTTAATTGTTATAATTTAAAATCAAATTTATCTTATTGTAATCATTTAGTTAATATTTCGAGTATTTGCTATCTGAATGAATTATGGACCAAAAAAAATGAATTTCATATTATAAAGGATATAGCTTCATCTAGGTATCATAAAAATACTCCACTCTATCAGTCGGATATGCCTGATTATTTAGGTAAATCTTCAGGGCGACCTTATGGTGGCCAATGTTGGTTTCTTGACGACTCTTGTGATTTGATTGAAAGTGACTTTTTTAATAGACATTCGAGCTATGTCCATTTGAAAATCAAAGGTCAAGAATTTGTAATTTTTGGGGTTTATATGCCCTTTTATAATAATAAGAATAAGGTTGATTCGATAGCTTTATATGAGACTACTCTATCAATCTTAATAGCTCACATGAAATTTTTTAAAGACAAAAATATTCCAATGTTCATAATAGGTGACTTCAATGCAGATCCATTCAGGCTCACTTGTCAAAAATCTTCAAATATAAATAAGTTAGATTCTCTACTGTACAATTTTATACATGATAAAGACCTGGTCCTACTGGACTCATTAAACACACAATTTACTTCGTATACCTATACAAAGTATAAAAAAAATTCCCCCCCATATTATGCTAACCTTGACCATATTTTAGTCTCAGATCAAGGGAATATCTTAAAATCTATTCAATGTAACCTTTTAAGTGACTTGGGAAATCTTAGTGATCACCTCGCCCTTAAATTAGATGTTACATATGAAAATCTCCACTGTGAGACTGAATCTCTATATTTTAAGCCTAAAGTCCAACCCAGACTAAAACTTGAAATTTCTGAAGTATTTGAATTCTATAATAATAATTTATCTTATCATTTTTTTATTTCTTGTCTCGATTACACTGATCCCTCGAAACCTTTTTTTAATGCACAAGAGCATGTTGATCTCTTTTAATATCATCAAATGCTAATGCTAAAATATCAAATGCTAAAATAGCAAATAATGGCGGTGATCAACGCGAAGTCGATATAAATACAAATAATATGGAATAATGATAATCTCTTCTTACAATTGTCAGAATTTTAAAGTGAACAAATTAATGATTGATAAACTAATTGAAATTAAATCGGACATTATATTTTTATGTGAACATTGGTTATATACGGAAGAACAGAATCTAATAAATGACAGATATCCAGATTACAAGATTATTTTTCAATCAAGTATGCAAATGAGTTTATCGAATCCTCGTAAAGGTCGCCCTTATGGTGGAAAATGCTGGCTTATCAGGAAAGAATTTGAGATTTTATCTTTCAATTTCGATCACGATTTCTTTTCGGTAATAGAGGTAAGAAGTGGTCATGGAGCGGCTTTCAATCTAGTTGGTGTATGGCTGGCTTTCGATAATGGAAGTCAAGACAGTATAGCTGAATTCAAGTCTTCTTTATCTGCGATCGAAGATATACTCGACTCGGAAGAACGGTCTCAGACAATTTTGCTTGGTGACTGGAATTGTGATCTTAAACGTAACAAAAGATTCGATAAACTTTTTAAAACATTTGTATCGGATAATGCTCTTGTGGATGGAGTATCAGAATTTAAACAAGATATCTCGTTCTCGTATATAAAAAACAAAAAAAATCAACAAACTTATTTTTCAATAATCGATCATTTCCTTTATTTTGAAAATAATCGAAATAAAGTTAATAGGTGTTTCATATTTAATGATGTCTCGATAAATATGAGTGATCATAATCCGATCATTTGTGAACTTTTCGATGATTTAAATTTAATTAAAGACGTTGAAGATAAATTGTGCAATATTCCAAGAAAATTTCACAATTTTAACTGGAAAAACAAAGACTTTATTGAACATTATAAGAATGAAGTTTCTACAAACTTAAACAGTCTGCTTGTTTATGTAACAGAACAACAAAATAATAATCAAGATGACATAATTAAATTGTTAGATAAAGTTCACCAAGAACTTCCAAATATTTTGCTACAATCAGCTAGAAAAAGTGAAAAAATAACATGTAAAAGGCTTAAAACATATAGGAGAAGGTTTAAACCCTGGATTACGGACAATGAAGAATTAAACGAGCTCAAAAATAAAAACTTAGAATTGTACGAACAATTGCAGCTTACTCCAAATTGTTTAGAATTGTCTTGAACAAATTAAAATTAAGAATGAAGTTAAACAGTGGAATAATAATATTGATAATAAAAACTTTTCTACTATTTTTGACGTAAATTATCTAAAAACAACTATATCTAAACTAGGTCGTGATAAAACATCAGGTATTGATAAAATTTGTAATGAATTTAATATTTTCGGTATGTGTAACAATTTATTAGTTCTTTTGTCATGGTTTTTCAATCAATGCATAAATATAGGTTATCTACCTGAAAATTTTAATTTCGCTTTAGTCACACCTATTCCAAAAAAAGGCAAACTAGAAACACCTACTGATTTTAGACCAATCTCTGTATCGTCTGCCTTATCAACCATCTTCGAATCTCTATTACTTAGCAAGTTGACTTTTATTAAAGATATACATTCTAATCAATTCGGTTATAAACGTAACAGTTCATGTAAAAATGCTTATTTCTTAGTAAACGAAGTAATCAATCACTACAAACAAGGTGGTTCAAAATTACATCTAGTCAGTCTTGATGCAAGTAAAGCTTTTGACAAGCTTTGGCGTGACGGATTGTTTTACAAACTAAGAAACATTATTGACAATGATATCTGGAGAATTTTATACAAATATTATGACATTTCAAAAATAGCTGTAAACTTTGATATTAAAAACCAGTCAACATTTTCAAATTACAGAAGGAGTTAAACAAGGTGGAATTTTATCACCCTATTTGTTTAATTTTTTTATCAATGATCTTTTAAAACAATGTACCGATTTAAATCTTGGAGCTAAAATTAGAAATTTTAACTTATCAGTCATTGCATATTGTGATGATATAATAATTTTATCTCCAATTGAAAATCATGTCAATCAACTGCTTAATGTATGTAATTCTTACTCGGAAAACAAAGTGCTTAGATAATTATTCTTTTGTAATGGGTGTAAATAGTATACCAACACAAAATGGAATCATTTATCTTGGTTTACCAATTGGTAATCAACTTTTTTGCAATGATTATGCGGATGAAAAAATGAAAAAGGTGGAAAAGAGCATGTATTCTCTATATTCGCTTGGATGTAGACCTAGACTAATGAACCCTATGACTGTATCATTTATGTATAAACAATATGCACAATCAATTTTTAGGTATCATCTTGATAATGTTTTTTTAACTGAAAAGAAATTATCCGAATATGACACAAGACAAAATATTTTAATTAAACGAACTATTGGTTTAAGTAAGTATAGTCATACAAGACCTCTATTTGAAGCCCTCAAACTAGAGTCTATTAAACAGATTTACTACAAACTTAAAATTTTTTCTTAAAACAAATTATAAATAATAGCTTATGCTGGAAAGTTTTTAATGAAATTAAAAAAGGAAATGAAGTTTATGACAGGGACAATACGTCCTTTTGTAAACAAATCAAAAGTGTTGAAGAAAAACTGTATGTAAACTGTCTTGATTATGATCCAAATACGATGGTAGAACTGGTTAATTCCCTATTTAGATGTAATAACATGGGCTTAGTTGATTCTGTAAAATACTATTTTTATCTAATACAAAAATTTATATTGAATAAAACTAATTATTTTTATTTGTACAATAAGCTAAATGCTTTATTAAAAGTGACTTAAATTTTTATATAAATACTTTTTTTTTATATATAAATGAACCTTTTTTTACTAAATGCCTATGAGGTGTATGTATTTTTTTAAAAAATAATAAATAATAATAATAATAATAATAATAAATCAATATGTGACTCAATCTCTAAAGCCTCAAATGAAGAATTAGACTATCAAAATATTTACTTTTCCTCCAATTTAGCTAGGAAGCCAAAGAAAAACAATTGGTTCAATAATGAACTAAAATTGATAAAAGATAAGTTAATTGACATCAATCAAAAAATAAAAACGAATCC
Source organism: Brachionus manjavacas (assembly GCA_019054805.1). Taxonomy (NCBI): domain Eukaryota; kingdom Metazoa; phylum Rotifera; class Eurotatoria; order Ploima; family Brachionidae; genus Brachionus; species Brachionus manjavacas. The sequence goes on along the minus strand of JAHQIY010000003.1, from coordinate 3,931,824 downwards.
CTCCTTTGAACCTAAAAGAAGACAATTAAAGAAAGAATTTAGAAGAGCTCTACGACAACAAATTTATCTAAATGAATTAAAAGAGCAAGCAAAAATAGAAAGTCTTTTCTCTTTAAAAGATAGGAATAGATTTTGGAAAAGACTTGCACAGTCTAAAAATAAAAAAAATGTTAGAAAAGAAATAACCCTCCCACCGGATAAACTCTTTTCTCATTTCTTAAATTTATTCAAAGAGGATGAATCCTCTCTCTCAAGTGATCAGCTAAATATTAAAAAACATGTGAATGAAACATTTGTGAACTACACTCGTCCTGATACTCTGCCTTTTATTGAGCTATCTCAACTAAAGAAAATAATATCAGAATTTGATAACTCAAAAGTAACTGGTTTTGACAAAATCTCCTATAACCTTTTAAAAAATGTAAATTTTGTTGGCTTTTATGAAATTCTACTTGAATTCTTCAACCAACTTCTACTATTCAATAAGATCCCAAAAAATCTTAATACTTCAAAAATTAATCCTATTCTAAAAGACAATTTAAAAAACAGCTATGATCTAAACAATATAAGACCTATTTCTATTTCAAACTGCTTTGCTCAAATCCTAGAAAAACTTATTCTAATTAACTCCCCTGATCTTTACAAAGTTAGTAATAACCAATTTGGTTTTAAGAAAAAACCTCATGTAACCATGCCATTTTTGTATTAAAAGAAACAACTCTTAACTACATCAATAAAGGCTCTGGATGTAGGATAGCATCTTTAGATGCAGAAAAGGCCTTTGACAAAATATGTCGTGATGGCTTATTCTATAAACTATTAAAGAGACTGCATACTTCCTACTGGGTATTGCTTAGGATTTATTATAACTCAGCACTAGCTGTTTTATCTCTTCCAAATAATCTAACAACTAAACCCTTTAAAATTGAAACTGGTGTAAAACAAGGAGCTATTTTATCTTCTTTTCTTTTTAACATATATATTGATGATCTTATAATAGAATGCCTTAACAATGAGCTTGGAGCTCTTTATAAAAATCTTAATGTTTCTATCATTGTCTACGCAGATGATATAATCTTAATAAGCCCAGTTGACTCCCATCTACAAATGCTTTTAGATATTTGTGGATCTTATGGGAATAAATGGAGAATAAAATTTAACCCTAATAAAACAAAAGTTGTTAACTTTGGCACCCAATTATTTAAGTCGGTATTTCACCTTAATGGATCCGAACTTGAAGAAGCAAATCAGTTAAAATACTTAGGATTCATTATAGATTCTAATCTTAACCTTAATACACAGGCAGTTATAAATTTTAAAAAAGTTCAGAGAAGCTTTTTTGGAATTTCATATCTTCTGCCTAAAAATAGTCCTACCTCTTCACCTAAATTCAAATCATTTATATACAAAACATATGGTCTTGAGGCTCTTACTCTTAATTCGACCACAAAAGATTCAATAAATAAATTACAAAACAACTTAATTAGACAAATGTTTGGTTTAAAAGCCTACTGTCACATGTCACGAGTCTTAAAAGTACTAAAATTATTCAACTTTGATGAACTTTATCTATTTTCAAAACTAACTTTTATTGATACAATTAAATATAATTATCTATCATCACAATTTTTAAAATATATGCTAAGTGACCCCCCCTCTAATAAATCTTTTTCTTCCGACTTAGTACTTATTTCTAAGTACTTTAAAATTGAAACCTCAAAAATTTCAGTAAATATAAACCAACTTAAAGAAAATCTTAAGTTTAATCTGATTTCTAATGATGGTATATCTGATTCAATTTGGTTATGTCTTTGCAATTTAAAATTAAAACATTACAAAACTCTCCTAAATGAGCTAATTCAAAATAAAAGAAATTCATGAATTTTGGTCCAAATTATCTTGCTTTCTAACTTTCATGCCTTTTTCTATTTTCGAACTAATGTTCCTTTTTTATTTTTGGAATTTTATTTTTAGGTAATAATTTTTCATTTAAAAAAAAAAAAAAAAAAAAAAATTATTTATCTTTATTTTCTTTTACTTCTCCTTAAAGGAGGTTAATTCAATTCAATAAATAAATATGATTTTAGGAAAATTTAAGTATCCAGCTATAATCAAACCAGAATAATTTTTTTCATCTAGAAACGTTTTTTGCAAGAACAATCGTTTTTATTATATAGTCACTTCATAAATTGAGTAAGGTGGCCAATAGATACAGCCAAACAAGAGAGAGTCTGCATCAGAAATAATGCTTTATCAATATATATAATTGAACCAATTTCTCTCACTTCGAATACATTGAGGTCATTACTGACATAAAAAGAAACCCTTCCGCCCACTACTAGTTTTTCCTAACTATTAAATCCTATGAAAAATTGAATTAAACTTTATATAAAAAAAACAATGTAAATGAAAATAAATTAAGTTTTAGTTTAACATTTATTTTATTTGTTAAAATAATTTAAAAAAAATTACATAAATAATAAAAACTGTATATTTTGTTATATTATTGTATCTAAAATTTGAAAAAGATCGAAACAAGATAATTTGTAAGAAGGATATGGAAATTTTTTAGCCATTTATTCTAGTTTACTAAAAGGACTAAATATCTATATTTTTGAATTTAATTAATTTAACAAAGCTTAATTGGAAATAAAACAAAAAAATTAAGAAAGGAATTATAAGTCTAGTCAATTTAATTGAATAAGATAAATGACTTTCAATTTCTTTTAGCAAACACAGCTAAAATTGTTAAAATTTAGAAAAGATTATTTAAAAAGTTAAGAAATAGTAAAATTTAAATACATATACGCTCAAAAGAATAAAAAATAACAAACATAAAATAAAAAAAATTTAGTACCAGCTAATTTTATTCTTTCGTATCTAATTCTGATTATAAAAAATGACAAATAGTTTTAGAAAAAAAAGATGATAATTTGTTTTAGCATATAAAAGTTTTAAAGAAAATATTTTAACTTAATTTTAATAATTTTTCATTTTTTTCTTGTAGTCAAATTTGATTTAAAAAATTTGGCTTCAGTACTTTAAGGTATAAATACCCAAGAGGTGTTTCTTGAAATAAATAAATAATTCAAGTTTTTAATTAATTGTTTTTTTTTTCAGTTTTAATTAACTAATTACCTGTCAATTAAATGACAACGGATTTTTTAATTTTAAACATTTCTTGAAAATAAATACCGTATTTCCTTGCGCAATATCCCATGGGCTTTTATACAGGACACGGTTTAATGTCTCTAGGAAATTATGTGAAACTTAAGTATTTTTGCATAAATAATATCCCAGGGACATTAAGTGAATCAACATGGGAAACTAAGTGAAACATGGTAAATTAATAATGAAATTTTTCAAAAATTTATTTATTTTCGTATGCAATTTATCCTTCAACCATTTTAATACTGTAGATTAATTTTAAATTTTTTAGTAAGCTCAAAAAAATTTTTTGGAATTTTCTTAATAATCTTGAACTTGTATAAAGCTTTTTTGAACTTGAACTTGATTTTTTTCTTCTAAAACAAAAAATCCTCTTTTTTTATTAATTTAAAAATTAAAAAATGGCAAGAAACAAAAATTTAAGATATAATTTGGCTTTTAAGCTTAAAGTAATAAAATACGCTGAAGCATATTCTATAAATAAAGCGCATAAAATTCACAAGGTGAGTCATAAGCAAATTAGGTGGTGGATAAGCAACAAACAAAAAATTATGGAATCTCCGAACAAAGTAAACAGGGCTAGGATAAAAAAACGGAACGCCACAGTTTCCGAATTTGGAAATAGAACTTAAAGCGTGGATTCTAGAACAAAGGTTGTTGGGGTTTGTGGTCGACGGGAAATCCATTAAACAACAAGCAGCTCAAATAGCTAAGCGGGAATGTTTAGATTTCAAAGCATCTAATGGATGGTTTTCAAGATTTTTGAGGAGATCTAATTTTGTCTTAAGGCGAATAACAACTAGTGGCCGAGACCTTCCAAATAATTCAAGAGAGATTGTTTTAGATTTTATAAATAAGTGTAGATATGAGTTGGTTAATACTCAACGATCATCGGTAATAAATCTAGATGAAACCAGTATCTACCTTGATGCAAAATGCAATTATACCTATGACCAAGTTGGTGCCAAGAGAGTTCCATCGACAAATTCAGGTAATGAAAAAACTAGAATCTCTGTTTGTTTTGCTGCTTCTGCAAGCGGATACAAATTCAAGCCTTTAATAATTGTGCCTAGAGTTAATCCATTGAAAGATTTTGAACCGCCCAACAATGTGGTAGTAATTTATAACAAATCTGGAACTTTCAATGAAGACATGATTTGTGATGGAGTCATAAAGCGATGCCTTGTCCCTAAGATCGCAAGCAAGGATTTAAAAAATCCTGTGTTAATTTTAGATCAAGCACCTTGCCATGCTACAGTAAAAGTCAAAGAGACTTTAGCTCAGAATAATATTAAAACAATTTATGTTCCAAAACGGTTTACTAACCTTCTTCAGCCAGCTGATGTTAGCTGGATGCGTCCGCTTAAAAAAGCGTATTTTGACAGATGGCAAAATTGGCTTATTAATGAAGAAAAGAGCTTTACTGCAGCAGGCAATTTGAAATCCCCTGGATATTCCCAAGTTATCATTTGGATTAGCGAAATATGGGAACAATTGGAGCCAAAAATAATCAGTGAATCTTTTGATCGATGCGGAGTCACTTCAAAGCAAGCTTATGAGTTTCATGTTCAGCTTCAATCGTTCATCGAGAAAAACAAAGTTGACATGATTGATGATTATGATCAATCTGATGACTTTGATGCGTTTAACTGTGAAGAATTTTATAGTGATTTAAATTTTGATGAAATTTCCGAAAATGAATCAGAGTCAGAATAATTTTTTTTGTTAAAATACTGGTCCGTTATTTTTATGCTTAATTAAAATAGTTTATTTTTTTATAATAATTAATAAAATTAAAAAATTTGTAATTAAAAAATGTCTCTAATAAAATATTTAAAAATTATAGTGGACAATTTTTATTAATTTTTCTGAACATGTTCTACTTAATATCCCAGGGAAATTAACACTTTTAAATTTGATAAATTTTAGATAAAATACCATGGGATATTAAAGCGTGTTTTCTTTAATTTCAGAGGGATATTACGCGAGGTTTTACGGTATTATCTTTTAACTGACAACATTTATCTGCAAATCAATTAATTTGGCTACTAGAAAAACAATCTTCAATATTTTTTTACAAAAAATTAGCTGCTACGAAAACCTAAGCCTAACAAAAAAATCGAACAAATTTAAGAATTGAAAAATTAGAAAATGCTTTAAAAACTATACCGAATGAGTGCTATTAAAACTCAAATTGGAAAATAAAAAAATTTAAATAGGCTTAAGCTGGTAAAGATTGCAATTCTTCTTTTGATGCTGAAATTTGATCTTGAAATTTACCTTTTTAAAACTCAATTAATAAATTATCTAATGGGGGACAAAAATACTTTGCATCAATGTCAAACTCTTCTGTTCTTCTATATTGAAAAACTGCCTTTTAAATTTTTTCAGCACTTGTTTATTTGTGAAAATATAAATTCCGGATGACCAAACAAGCGATAGTTTAGCGAAGAGTGAAGGAATTGTGGCACTAAGTGGATCCATTTTCCCATGATTAAAAAAAGCAGTGTACATGCTTACAATCGCATAAGGTGTCCAACTTACCACAAAACCAGCTTTTTAAAAACTAAAATTAAAAAATGTCATTAATCAAATTTATTTAAACCTATTAAAATTAGTGCCGAAATAGTCAGCTCTCTTTCTACTCGAATTTTTTTGATCGTTTTTCGATCTAAAACCCCATTTGAATTGTTCAAGAATTTAGGTAAATTACGAATCTTAATCCACTTATTATTTTAATTTTTTTAACTCTATAAAAAGTATTTTACCATGATAATAAGCTTTATATTCGAGAATATAATTGCACACAAAGGCAGCACATAGACAAAAGTAAAAATTGTGATATTGTAGCTCACAACACTGAAAGTTCTTTTGTTATTTTTTTAATAAATATAAAAAATTATTTTTCTGTTTAAAATCAAACCTTTCATTCCATTCAACACTACAGCTGGTTAGAGCTCCCTCTAACGAATAATGAGACCATCCGAAAACTGGAAATGCAGCCCATAATGAACCAAATAAACTGCAAAAAATGATAATAATAATTGAAAATTTATAGTTTAATGTTTTTATGCTCAATGGCTTATAAATGATATAAAATCTTAATGAAAAAAATTACTCTTCGTCTTTAAAAATATCTAAAATTGTTCACCTTTCAAACGAAATGGCTGTTAGTAAAAATATACTGATACAACCAATTGCATACATAAAGAATCCACCGTATTGACATCCGCTTCTTTTAAATACCCATCTAAAATGGATATTAAATAAACAAATTTTTCATAACCAAGCATTCGTATTTACCTGCAGTTAAAATTGCTTATAATAACCATAGGCAATTCTATTAATGATCCTATTAGATTACAGACAGATAAAGCTAGCATAAAAGCATTCATTGAGTTTCTCAATTCTTTGAAATATATTAAAATCCAAAGCAGGACTGAATTGGCAGTCAAGCTAAGGAAAAAAATAATCAGACAATAAACTCCAATAATTCGGAGTTTGTAACATTCTACAGGTGATCTTACATCAAAAGGATCAAAAATTTTTGTTGCAAAAGAGTCATTATTCATTTTTAACCTTTCTAAAAAATTTAAAAATTTTTATTTTACAAATTTTTAAGACTAAATTTTGATTTCGTGATTTTAAGAATATTTGATAGCAATTTTAATCATTGAAGAAGAATAATTATTTTTAAGTACTATAAACAGCACCGGAAAATATTTTTTATCATGAAACGAGCCAAATCTGCTTTTCATTCCATTCATGAAAATTTTTAACTATAAAAATCAGATGACTGCAAATATAATCGAAAAAGCTTCACCAAAGAATTAAAAAATTTATTGAAACTTTTTGGCGCTAATGTATTTCCGGCACTAAAACACATATTTTTTTAAGGCTATATTTTGATTGACACGTAATTATAAAAGAAAAAATAAATTTTACTTAAAATCAATCTTATCTCTTATTAACAAAAAGATTCAAATATAATTTTTAATTCTTTCAAATAAATATATCTAAATCAATTCATATTGGTAGTACACATTGGCTTGAAAAATTCTAATAATGACCATAAAATTTTTGGCAAAAAAATTAAAAAGAAAACAATTTAAAAAAAATATCTTTAAATACAAATAAAATTAAAATGGCTTGAAATAGACAAACCAAGTAAGATATTGAAAAAGTCACGGTATCCGTATTCTATGTATGATAATTAAGAGCAGTTTATTACCTTTTCTTTGGAAATAATTTATTGCACAAAAAAATTTCAATTTGTCTTGGATAGTCGTGGATTTACAGAATAGAGTAAGGTACTGGTTGATAGATTTATCAAAAGAAAAGCTATTTGATAGTATTTGTTTGAAAAAATAAAATTTTGACAAGATCAATTATCATCAACTATTCCGGAAGTCCAGAATCTGGACATAGTTAAATAAAGTTAAATAAAGTTTGAAAATAAAGAATCATGTTTTGTTAAAAAAAAATCAAATCAAAATAAAAACTATTCGTAGTGTATCACTTCGAGTGCTTTTTGAGGCTTTTTCTGCACTAAGTTGGTCTTTGAACCATACCAAATATCCTAAAGTGAACACGCAACAAATCGCTACCGTTCCAATTTTTAGTCTTTTTACGAAAATTGATGTTACTTTTTTCAAGACTGGGTCAACTTTTAATTTTCTCATTCAAAAAGTTTTAGAGATGGACATTTGAGCGATCAATATCAAATAAAAGTAGGTGTCCCACAAGGGTAAGTGGCATTTTCATAAATTACATACCAAAAAATATAAAATAGGCAATACTCTTTTTTTTTATTTGGCTACACTATTTATAAGTCAAAAATTTAAGTCATTTTTAAGGCATTTTAATTCAAGTCAAATGGCTTTACTTAGAAAAAAAAAATAACTTTGTGATTTACGAACAAGTCTGTCTTGGTCACATCTTTTATGTGAGGGGTATTGGTCACCTATCACTACAGACCCAAAAAGAAATTTCGAAAACATGATTAATAAGCTTTTCAAATGGAAAATTAAAATCTTTGTTGAAAAGCCATGTTACATGATCTTTGCAAAAATCTCAAAAAATTTTGTATTTCTTACGAATCCCAACTCCATTGTGTAATTACCACCTTACAGTTTCTTATTTTTTTCCTGCACTCTCAAATATTTAAATACGTATAAACTTTCAATCTTTTATTTCAATTTATCTATTTTAATTTTATTCTTTTTTTTACTTATAATTTTTTATTTTATTTTATTATATAAATTTTATTTCCATAATTCTTGCTGAATTTTCTTATGTGACTATGATTTTTTAAGTAGTGACTTAATTTATGAGCGCAAAATTTTGCGACTACGAAAGATTAAAAAAATCAATTTGAAGCTGTACTAATAAGAATAAATGATTAAACCACAATTCGTTTTTTGTTCTTCAAGAGTATAAAAAAAACTGCAGCATCAGGTAATGCAGGACAAAAGTGCTTAGCAATTCATCCAGTTATCCAGCATCGCTTTGAAGCTCTTAACACTCTTTGCCAATACAATATTATCTGCCTTATTCTAATACTTAAAAAAAGAATGTCTAGCTTGATAATCAAAAATCATTTCTTAGCATGCAATAAATGTTTGCAAAGTTAATTTAGTTTTTCAAATTTACAGTTTAATATCTATTTATAACTCGGTAAAAAAAATTAAAGATTTCTGAAGATCTTTTAAAATTTTGTTTTAGCTATCCATTTTTTAGAGGAAATGAACAGAGCTTTTAAAGAACTTTTCTAAATCTATTCGAAGCTAAAATTTTCAATGAAAAAATATTTGAATATTATTTAATTTAAAACATGATTAAAAAAAAAATTTAAAAATTGTTTTCTGTCATTTAAAATAATCAATTTTTCATATGATATATTTTGAAAAACACCTGCAGAAATGACTAGAAATCTACATTTTGGTGAAAAAATTAAGAAATTGTTAAAACTTTTTTTCTTTTTTTTTGGGACATGATCAATCCATTAAAAATAACTTTTAAATGTTACTCATTTTAAAAAATAAAAATAAAATGAACCTTTTTATGTAATTTTTAACTTAAAGATAAATCAAGCTTAATTTTAAATTTCTCAATTTTGAATCAGTGACCAGACTTTTTAATCGTTTTTCAGACCCTAAGTATGGAGTATTGATGCCAATTTAAAAAAAGACACTAACAAAATAGAATTAGTCCTAAGTTGAGTAACGAAGCTTATATTAAATTATATTTGTTAAGTGTTAAAGGCTAAACTATACTCAAAAATAGACAAATTAAATATATCAACTTTTGAGACAAGAAGAGTCCAAGAAGATTTAATTCAAGTTTTTACAGTTGATTAGAGGATTTGACAAGATAAACTAGTACAATCTAGTACAACAGAATGGAATCAAATCAGGCATTGTGAATTTTGAAGCAAAAAACAAAAACAATAATCTTAAAATGAAATAAATTTTTTACAAAAAGTCTAAAAATAGTTCTGCAAAATGTATCAGCTGGCAAAAACTTTGTACCACCCAAATTAAGACTCTGCAAAAACTCTGCAAGTCTGCAAAGCACTAAAAGTATTAGAAAATCATTAAAATTAAATTGCAGAGTTATTGCAGACTAAATTTGGGTGGTACAAAGTTTGTACCAGCTGATACATTTTGCAGAACTATTTTTAGACTTTTTGTAAAAAATTTATTTCATTTTAAGATTATTGTTTTTGTTTTTTGCTTCAAAATTCACAATGCCATCAAATCATTCATAAAGACTAACTTTGATCTTTATAATCAAACAAATTCATTCGACGATAGTCCAAGATCTTGAAGCTCTAAAATTTAAACAAAAAAAGATGATTGCTAACAAAAAATACAATTTCGTCATCACATATCCTAGCACATAACCGGAATTTTTTAAATAATAGAAAACCATCGGATTCTCTGCTAAGATGAAGACTATTAAGCTAAATGGAGACAAATAATGTTCAGTGACGAAATGAACATTGAAGTCGACAACAGAAAAAAACCGAATTCAAATTCAGAAGGATACCGTCAGAGAAGTTGTGTGTTATTAAAATAAAAAAGCAAAGAAGTGGTTCTTTTGGAATTATGTGCTGTATGAGTTATTGTGGTTTAGAATTTTTCTATATCTGATGGAAGGCTTAATTCTCACAGATATGCTTATATTTTAACATATAATTTTCATCAATGGATATATTGAGGCAAGATTAAACACTCAAATTCCAACATATTGCTAAACAGCAGCTAAGGTCATTTGCTGCTGTTCATTAAACATTTCTTTCTGATCTAATAAATTAATTAGATCAGATCAAAGAAATGTTCAAGACCCAAATTAACCCAAATTGGCCAAATCCCAAGTGGATTTTTTTCCATCTTACTATTGTACAACTTTGTAAAAAGTAACCAAAATATTCCAAAAGCTGAAGTTGTAAAATGATTCACTGGTTTGGATAAAAAAACCGTTCTGTTTATCGTTGGCTAGATGTTATAGAAAAAGATAAAACTTTCAAGAGAAAAAAAGGAAGTGGTAGACGAGCTAAAATTGCGACGAAACTAATGGGTGCTAAACTTAGAGACTATATAAATCGGGTCGTTCGCAAAGAAAGATGACTAGAAGTGTTAATTGCCACTATACCTATATCGGAAAGATTTTGAAGGAGTATACAAACATTAAAAAGTATAAAAAACCCAAGAGACCTCATTTAAATGCTAACCAAAAGAACGCAGTCGCGCCAAAATGTTGTCGAATGCTTTTAAAATATAGCAGATATGAATTTATATTTGATGATGGATCATATTTCACTCTTGGCAACAGCGTTCTGCCAGGAAATTATATTTTTGTAGCAGTAACGTTAGCAAAACGCTAGAGAGTGTAAAGAACAAGCACGTTTAAAAAAATTTAAAGAAAAATTAATAGTCTGGTTGACTTTTTCACAAAGTGGAATAAGCGAACCATATTTTGTACCTAGTGGTTTAGCGGTCAATCAACATGTCTATCTTGGAGAGTGTATTAAGAAACGACTTGAACCAATGATTAAAGAATATTATCAGGATAGCAACTATGTATTTTGGTCCGACTTAGCATCATCTCACTATGCGAATAGAATTCTCACAATGTTAGATAAAAATATAAGGTATGTTGCCAAAGAAGTGAATCCAGCAAACGTACCAAAAGCAACACAATCGAAGATTTTTGGGAAAATTTGAAAGCTAAAGTTCATGAGGGTGATTCGAAGGCCAAAAATCTTTAACAACTCGAAAACAAAATTCGCACTTGCCTGAGCAATATGGACCCAAAGGTTGTATAAGACCATGCCAAGACTGTTCACTCTAGACTCGATATCATACCTCGTCATGGAGTTCAAAACCTTAACTGATATCATTTTTTCAAAATTAGAGGGTTCAGTTATAATTTTAAAAAAACTTAAAGCCTTTGTTAAATAAAAAATTTTGATAATAAAACTTAAACTTATTTTGTTCCATTTTTATTCTACATCCGTTATGTGATTACCATTCAAAATTTACAATTTAAAACAAAATAAAAATTTAATCTTATTAAACTCAAGACGCCTAACGATGTCTTTTACTTATCAGATTATACTTAGTTTTTTTAACAGATATTTTTTAAATTTTCTTTACAATTTCTTTTAAACTAAACTATGGTTTATCTATTGAATACTTCGAAATTTAGATTTATTTTAAAATTTTAGCAAGAAATGAAAATTAATTAAAAACAATAATTAATAATAAAATTAATTTTATTTTTATCAAAATTTGTACAATATTATGTAACTTTGATTAAGCTGAAAAATAAATATAAAGATTTATCTCAAGACCTTATAATTAATACTCGACTTGTCTTATTTTTACCAATTTTATTTTTTAGAAATACCTAGGAAGAGGAACTAATCAAACTTAAGATCAGAATTGAATATGTCAATTGAATCGGTGGACCAATTTAAAACCAAAAAGAAACATACACAAAGGCTTTCAGGTCAGAAAAAGATTTTTCAATTTAAGAGTCAGTCATTACTTTTCGAAAAGCTTTCCAAACTCGGTGATGGAAGCAAAACCGCAAATCCTTTCTAGGAAAGATAAAATAGATTCCAAAACCTAATATAGTCCTGATGTTGGTAATTAAAAGGCCTATTGAATTTATAGTTGGTTAATTTAAAAAAATCTCTTAACAATTTCGGATTCAAAAATTTATACGAAAAAAAATCAAAAATACATAAGATCAATATTTTAATTTTTTTTAAACTGAGAAAATAATTTAGACAATTTTAATCTAATGATCAATTGAACTATTTTGTTTTGGATTTTTTACATTTTTATTGAAATTTGATAATATTTTTATATTTTGTTCAAAAATTTTTTCATATTTGAACGAATTTTATTAGACATCACATTCTCCAATTCTCACAGAATTTTGCGCAATTTTTTAAATATTTATTTTAATTACATTACTAATTTATGATCATTGTTTGAATGCATCCTGTTTTTCCTATTAACATCAAGTTTTGAACGCAAATACATTCAATTCATAGATTTTAATAGAGATCCTTATTAATATCATTGAATTAAATGTAATTTCATCTTCATTTCGACATGAAAATTAAAAGAGAATCTTAAATCAGTTCAGCAGACAAAAAAGCTTAATTCAAGCGAAAAACAATAAAAACATGATGATGAAATGCAGTTAATCAACTCTTATTTCTTGGTTTACTAGAATAAAAAAGCCCTTTGAAGCACCTGTAAATGACACATGTCCTCTAACTTTTATCTAGATAATATTTATGTCTAATACTTTATTTTAAGGCGCATTAAAAATTTGTCACTTTTTGATGTCTTAAAGTTCAAAAATTGCTGGAAAAAATTACTGAAATTTTAGTTTTTTTTATTGCTTTAAAAAATGAAGTATCTATTTACTTTTTGAACATTGAAAATTCTTTTTTGGACACCCGTTAAATAAAAAGATTCAAAATTTTATTTAATTAAATTGGACCAGATACGGAGAGATGGTCTTTTCTATAAATTTTTTCATAAAAATCCCAAAAAAAATTTGAAAAATTTAATTTTATTTAACAAAGAACCAAAAATTGTTTTAAAATGATGGCATATCGAGCTAGGTAGTTAGAAATTTTATTCAATTCGATCCCGAGGTCGTTAATAAACTTAAACTTTAAACAGTCTCGAATCGACTTTTTGAGTTGAGTGAGAGATATGTAAGGGAAGCACTGAGTCATTTTGCTCCATTGATTGTTAGACTGGCAGAGGAATACAAAGCGGATTTTGAGTCAAGATATACCCGACTCAATTGTGTAAACATTCAACATTTAAACATGCTTAAATATGTCATTATTCATTTTAATATTAGTAATTTATCTAACATTTATTTTAAATTTGACTTTTTTGATTTTTTTTTTAATTTATCAGATAAACAAATAAGCAATGAATAAAAAAAGAAATTTTAATTTTTTTTTTAATTTGACTAAACTTTGATCGTACGTACTTTTTTATTTAAATTTAATTCACATTTTTTCTTTTTTTCTTATTGCTGTAAAATCGAAAAATACCTAAAATTAATGCTACTTATATTTTTATTTTTATAACTTATGTATTTAAAAAAAGAGCAACAATCGATTATTTTGTAATCTCTTTTTTTTCTTGATTCCGATTTCTGAATTTTATTTAAATATTATTTTTTAAATCTGAAAGAGCAATAGCTCTGTACAGATATACAGATAAATAAATAAATAATAATATTTAGAATAAAAAATTTAAAATATCTTTAATTTAAAATTGAAAAAACTAATAAAATTTCTTCACAAGCAATGTCTAAAATAAATGAACTGCTTGATCCATTTAATGATACACTTAATGAGTTTAAAAAAAAGATGCATATTAGCCCGTCATTTCAATAATTAAATTGTCATATGAACATAAAAATAATCATCGTATTGATTATTAAATTAATTATTATAATTGATTAATAATTTAATTTTAATTTTAATTTAGAAAGTATATAAATCACGTTTACAGAGTTTTTAAGATGAATATTTTCGGTTTAATGGTCTAAGGCTTCAAATAAGTCTTTTGCGCAACTTTTATATTTAATATTTTTCTTTTTATATTAAATAATAGTACTTATGTAAAGAATAAGGAGCTGAGTTGTTAGGCATCCGGCACATTTTTAATCATCTTTCAATTAAATATAATTTTTAAGTCTTTTCGTATTTAATTAATCTAATCTTTGGAAAGATCTATTTAACTATGTTCATTTTAAAAGTTTATTTTCTAAATATTCTTATTTTTCAGAATTAGACAATATTAAAGGTGATGTTTAAATAATAATATCTAGTTTAAATTGAAATTAAGTAAATTTTGTTCTCGATTAAAAATACTATATAAAATCATCTAATACGTGTGTTTTTTTTTAATTAAATAATATTATTCACTCAAGAATATAAAATTTCAAATACCGAATTAGAGATAATTATACGAATTAGAAAACAAAAATATTTTTACTAACGATTTCCTTTTATAATAAAACATTGAATAAAAGATTGCAAAGCCACCCATTGATTTAAAATGAATAAATATTAAAAATAACTATTTTAAAATAAAAAGCATAAATAATATTTATCCAAAAATCCTTTAAAAAATACTGATTTAGTTAAAAAATAAACAAAAATTAACAATGGGTGTTATTTATCATTTTAATTCCTTGCTATAATAAAATAATGCTATAAAGACATTACTTTTATTTTATTATTTCTTGTTGCAAAAATTTATTTTTCTAATATATAAAAAAACAAATGATATAGCGACACATTTTGATATAAAAAATAAGAAGCTGATAAAAAGAAAGATAATAAAAAAAAGAAAAAAAAAAGTCAATTATTTTCGATTAGGTCTTTTTTGAGCATTTGAAACGATTGATTTATCTTTTGTTTTGTTTTTTGAGTCGACCGATCTACTTCTCTTTTTTCTATTTACAGTCGGTTCAATTTTTTCATTATTAGCTGAAATAATTGCTATAACATTTGTTCAACCAAAATATTGTAAGCTAACTTAAAAGTTTCTTCGCTATTTGCTGCCACAGCATCTTCATCATCGTAAAAAGTATTTTAAACGAATAATCTATTTCATCATCACTATTTTCTGTCTCTTGAAGTTCAGAAGGTTGAACCACTTGTACTCTCTTTTTTTTCCAGGTCTAACTTTCTTTCTATTTGCTCACAAAGGCACATCTTTAACGTTGGGATGCCACTCAAGGTCATGAATGCGACACATTTAGGCAAAAACGTTTTTATAAATGTAATTTTTTTTCCAAAACGGGCATGTAAAGGTACTGTTTTTCCAATCTTGTAAATAAATTTTTTTAGAAGCTCACACTAATCTAATAACACTCAATTTAATTTTATAGCATCGGTAAATAAAATTTTTCTTATGAATATTAATTAATATATCAGAATATTATAATAATAATAATAAGGTAAAAGAATAAAGATAACTATTAATCATCATTAAACGGAGCACAAGGATTAGTTGCGCTTTAGTAACCTGTAAAGTCTTTTCTTAACAAAAAAAATTTGTATAGTTTATTTTTAAATCTTTTTAAGGTTGTTTATTCTACTACTTCTCGTGGTAATTTGTTCCAAAAATTTGCAACCCTGTTTGTAAAAGATTTAACTCTTGTGTTGAAAATTTGTTTTTCAAAACCATAACCGTGGCTTCATGTTCCATAATGCTCTGACAATTGATCCAAGGGGTCTAAATTTTTTAAAATTTTAAATTGTTCAATTAAGTCACTTCGTTATCTTCTTTCTTCAAGCGTTAGAAGGTTCAACTGGTTTCCTTCAAAAATCAAGGATTATTCGTTGTCTATTGCTTTATTCTGATTCATTTTTTTTTGTTGAAAAGTAGTTTCTGGATCAAGAATTAGCTCTTCATTAGTTTTTTTCTCTAAAAAGAAATCTATTTCATCATTCTCTTTTACAAAAACGCTTTGAAATTGAATGTTCAACGTCTCACATATCTTTTTGTATCTGTTTTAATCTCTCTATTAATATTTCTTAGCACCTTGAATGGTTCCCTAGACTAATGCAATTCATTTACATAATGAAAGAATAATTCGGGGTCGGTTTATAACATTTTCGCAATTTTATTTTTATACTCTTTGACTGCTAATCTTGTTTCATTCTCTTCGAGTTTACATTGATTCTTGTACTCACATTTATTGCTTTTATTGCTAGCCAAATATTTTTCCAAAGTACATTTTTAAGTTTTATTTCATTTAAAAGTTTTTTCTTAAGCCAAAGAGGCTTTTTTAGTTTTCTCAATATTTTGAATGGAATATATTTAAAACAACAATTCTTTAAAATATTGATAAATGCACTATAACTGCCTTGTGTATTCAAGTCTTTAATTCTTTTGTTCCAATCTATTTCGCTTAACATTTCTCTTAGTTTGTCGTAGTCTCCAAAACAAAAAATTAGTATTCTACTATTAAAACATACTTCTGTTTCAAATACCTAATCAAAATCGCACATTATCTCTAACTGGCCTTGTTTAGCATAACCCAATGGTGAATCAAAACTAACCTCTAATATCTTTTTATCATCGTCTACACAAACTAGATCTAAGACGTTCTTTATTTCGTTGCCCCTTTTAAAAGTGGGTTAATCAATTATTTGGCTAAAGAAGCTGTCCTGCAAACATTTAACAATTTCTGATGCGCTCTGATCGTTAACCTCTAACCACATAGACCCGTTTTTCCACTTAATTTTTGAATAATTAAAGTCTCCTGCTATTACTAATGAGTCATATTCTCTGTCAGTAAATAAAAAACTAACCCATTTGATTAAATTGTTGATTTTTTTATTAAGTTCAGTTGATGAATTTGGAGGTCTATAGATACAAACTAGAATAATCTTTTGGCCACTGATATATCTATTATTTAATAATTATTGTTTAAAGTTTATATTATTTCTTTTTATTTTTATAGCAATTGTTTTTTTATAAGATTCAGAATGCAAAATGACCACGTTATCTTAGGATTTGAATTTTCGACCTGAAATTTGTATAAAAAAATGTATGTAAAAACCCCAGTATGACAATTTTTGGATGGGGGTTTGGAAAAAAAATTTTTGCTACAAGGGCTAAAGAGTTTTTTAATTGTTAAAAGTATGAATCGGTCCGATGAAAATATCTTTTGCAAACATATACAAAAGATATAAAAATCACATACCATCATGTATTGCAAAAAACTCTCAATTTGAATATAATGTTTTTTCTTCCATAAAAAAAAATTTAGCTAATTAAGCAAAATAAAAGCAAAAAAAAATCATAATGTATTGTGTCCCACAAGGGTCAGAAATAAGACCTTTCCTCTTTAACATCTAAAATAAGTTTTTTCTTCAAGCAATAATATCCATTTCCATAAACTTGGTGTTCCTTTTTTTCTAAGACATTTAGTTTTATTTTCGAACTGACAGCATTTTTGTTAGATTTCAATTCAAAATACTTATTCAATATGTGATTCGTATTTTTAAGGTTTAGCTTTACATAGTGAATTTAGATCAACTATCTTTCTATGAAATAAATGCGAACATAACATAAAACCCTCGTTTAAATTTATTTATTTTATTTTATTTAAATTTTTACTGAAAATTGAAAGGATAATGCTAAACAAATAACAAGCTTTATAAATATGTTTTTTTTAATGTACATTATCGCTATTTATAATCATTTATTAGTTTAAGGTTGTTATGAAACTTATCAGGAATCCAAGATGATACCGGAAACGATAACGGAAGGTTTTTCCATTTTAAATCCTAATACTAATGGGATTACAGAGAGATTTAAACAGATTTTAGCAAATTGTTTAAAAAAAAAATGCTAAAGCGAATATTAATAACTGGCATTAGTTTCTCCCGTATTTTTTAATCGCAAACCAATCTAGAGTTCATTCTGCTACGGGTAAGACGTCTATTGAACTAATGTTCGGCAGGAACATGATCTCATTTAATAATTTTTCAACTGAAAAAGAAGATTTAACTGCTATCTTGGAAAGAAGTAAAAAAAAATAAAAAACTATTTGAAAGATCACGTTCATTTGCGCTAAAATATTTAAAAGAATTCCAAGAACGCCTAATCAAAACATAAAAAATTGACTAATATTGTTGAAAAACTTATTGAGATTGGAAAAACTATATTCTTAAAAGGCGAAGGACTTCTTAATAAATTAGAACCAAGATTCAAGGGACCATATAAGATTTCAGGTCACAACAAACTTGGTAATTATATTATTAAGAATGCTCTTAAAGATTTTTTAAAGAACGTTTTTTCTTGACATAAATATTAATTGGTGGAAGAAGATTCGTCTTTTCAAGGAGAGAGTGCAGAAATTGAAAGAATTTAGAAGCATAAAATAGTCGATTACAATAATCTTTATCTTGTAAAATGCAAATGCTTCCATAATGGGAATCATTCTAGATTCCTGAAAATATCATAGACGTCCTCCGAGCCACTTCAATACGCCCGATTCCTCGTCGAAGCGGATAAATCACGTTGCGATACAGTCGTCTTCATCTCATTTTATAACTTGCGAGACCACCAACGTCTCTTCCACTGCAATAAATGCTGTCGCACGACAAGCATTACGTCCATTTCAGAGAAAATTACGACTGTAATCATAAAGTATTTGACAAATGGCCGAGCCCTCAGTTAAGAGTTTACGATTTAGGATAGGAACTGATACGTTACGCAATCGAGTACCTAGCAGAAAAATAAATAAGCCCTAGAGAGGAAAATGAAACGTTCTTCAATTCAACTAGCAAACCAACACACAACACCAAAACGGGTAAAGCTTCATTCTTGGAAAAAGTTTATAAGAGCTACCTCGAAAAGACGTCAGGTGACGTTATTAGGTTGAACGACAAAATAAAAATAAAAACAATAGGAAGTGGAATGCGCAAAGAACGAACCCAGAATAGAGCTGTTGGACGAATTAGGCGAATTGGACCCAAAATACAAATTTCAGAGGTCGGATATGATTGATTGGTCACTATTTATAATCAAGAATAAAATTAAAATGACAGTCAACAGGAGCCAAGCTCATTAAATTCAATAAACTCGACCGAATTCAAACAAAATTCGGTATGGAGGTGCACACAATGGATTGGCCTATGTAGAAAATCCAAGGAGAAACATCGAAGGCCAAGAAACGGATAAAGGAGAGAGCCGAAAATGACATCCCTCGACTAATTTGACATTTAGGGGGGCAGTGGTGTAGACATCCACGAAAAAAGCAAGTCAGTTTTGTTATTTATATATTTCTTTCAGTTTTTATTATTTAAATTTGTTATTGTTTCGGTTTTGGATTTGGACCTCGTGTCCCAATAAAGTTATTAAAAAAACCTCGTGCTTTATCCGAAACCCTCGAGTCCAAAATAGGACTTGGGACGACTGAATGGAGAGTAAAAGCCATCAGTAAAGACAGAAATATTACAAAGAATTTATCTTTAAAGTAAAACTCTTTTATGAAAATCATGATAAAAATAGTCAAGGATTTAGGGTAAAACTTTATTATGCATTAAAAATGGAATTTTAAAATTTAATAATAAATTTTTTTTATAGCTTATTTGTTTACCAATGATTTGTTAATGAGGCGCTGCAGGATAAAACATTTATTTATTTTGGTAAATAACTGCATTTTTTAAATAAAGTTCAATTTTATACAAGCGATTTATTGACTATAAATTTAGAAGTATTTGACAAATGAATTTATATTATAAATTTAAATTCAATTTTAGAAACCAATTTAAAAGATCCTAAATAATAATTTTTAGATCTAAAATTAAATATTTTAAAGATTGATTAAGGACTTTTTAGATCTAAAAATTAAATACGGGCTTGTTTTTTGTTTTAATCGTTATCCTATGAATCCTTGTAGTTGCCTGATTCTGATTTCTAATCACCCAAGTCATATTTCTGATAATATTCCTACTTCATAATTTATTAGAATTCGAAGGATTTGCTCACTTTATATTGCTCACTTTATATTGATAATTAATTTAGACCTCCGCTAAATAGGAGAGTTTTTTTTGAAATTGAGAAAGACATTGAAATAAACAAAATGAATTGGAAGCAGCAAATAAAACAGCAAACTCATCCAACATCAGTAGTCAATGGGTTCAAGTGGTAAAACAAGGGACATAAAATGCAAAAAAACTATCCTACCAGATAGCTGTAGCAAATGCAACCATCAGCAAAATGAAAAATTTAATCATTTATGATGTGCCAGAATCAAAGAAAGAGTAGAAGCAAACAGAAATCCACTACTCCTAGCAGCCAAAAAGTTGCGAAATTCAAATACTTTCAAATCTATTTATCTTAGTCCAGATATGACTGAAACCGAAAGAGCTTTAGACAATGAATGAGGAAACAAAGAAACGAAGCTAATAACGGTCTTTCACAAGACTCGCCCTTTCGATATGAAATCCGTGGTAATCAGATCGTCTAATTCAAGAAGCAATAATCGTTCATCAAAAGCGTCATCACGTGTGGATAATCTCGAATCTTTAAAATGTATGTATTTAAATGCTACTTCCTTGGACAATAAACTTGATGAATTCAGTGTTGTTATTGAAACATATAGCCCACCAATAGTGGCAGTTAGTTAGACTTGGTTTAAGAGCAACTTAAATGCAAACATTAAAGGATAAAATTTGTACAGAAAGGACAGAAGTGATGGACGCAGAGGCGGGGGTGTATGTCTCTACATTGATGAAAATATCGATTCATTTGAATTAAATGATGCAGGTTTTAATTTAAGTAAAATAGAACAAATTTGGGTAGTAGTTAACTTTAACTGTGAAAAGTATTTAGTTGGCTGTCTTTATAGGCCAAACGAAAAAGCTGTCAGCACTTTGGATTTGATTTTCACGACTCAGTCTGGCAGTGTGTATGTAATCGATACATAATTTGTGCTTGTTAACATTAATAAAGGACATCTGGTTATCTTTTTCAATTTTGTAGTCAAAAACAAGGTTAGTAAGGAATCATATATTATTGAAAAATTTATTTGTAGTAAAGCTGCTTTGAAAAATTTCTGATTTTTTATCAAATATTGATTGGGTGCACTTATTTGAGAATTTAAATATTCAGGAAATGTACAATGAGTTTATTTTCTATGTCAGCGAAGCTAGTTAGCGATTCATTCCAGTGACGGATGGCTCAAAAAAGAAAAGTATCTCAAGTAATTGGTCCACTTTTTTTCATTTTGTATATCAATGATCTACCAAAAGGAATAGAGAATATTGTCAAAATGCATGCAGATGATACAAAAATATTCTCGCAAACGGTATCAGAAATGGTCGCAGTGAAACTTCAATCAGATTTAGATTTAATTTTTCAAGTGGACTCAAGATTGGCTTCTTCTCTTCAACACATCAAAATGTGTGGTTATGCATTACGGTCATAAAAACAAAGAATTCACTTATTTTATAAATGGTAAACAGTTATCAACGTCTGAAACTGAAAGAGATCTTGGATTTATCTTCAATACAAATCTCAAATGCTCGTTTTGATTATAAGTTATTTAGATCATTGTATTTAACTTTTGTTCGTCCTCTTTTGGAATTTGCTGTGCCGGTATGGTCTCCATTTCTTAAGTCGGATTCTGAGAATCTTGAGAGGATTCAATGCAGAGCTACGAAATTTGTTTCTCCAATTAGAAACAAACCGTATGAAATCAGATTGAAGGCTTTAAACATTTCAAATCTGGTGGAAAGAAGAAAAATCTAATTCAATTATACAAGTTCATGCATGGAATAGAAATGGTTGAAAAAAGCAACAATTTTAATGTCACCAAAATCCAAGGAAGAGATCACTGCTTCTAATATCACAAAGAAATTTCGAGTATCCAGCATAGAGATAACTTTTTTTTCAACAGAACCGCTAACATATGGAACTCACTGCCAAATCAATTAGTTGAAGCCCCCAATATTAACAGCTTTAAAGCAGGCATTGATTGCTGGATGAGCAGCCATCAATCACATCAGCTGTCATAGTGTCCCTTTTCAGCACCACCCGCTGGCTAGCCAGCTACAGTCAAAACTACTACTACTACTTCTACTAAAAAATAATAATAATAATAGTATAATTTTATTTTTTACCTGTGGAGCAACAACTGTGGCTCATGTTTACAATTCTCGTGGTAAGAATGCTCAGTATCCGATATATAAAAATATCCGTACCTTCTTCGATTTTCAATTATAAATAAATTGACTTTTTACATCTCCTTTTTTGATATTTACAGTTGTTAACATGCTTGACTGAATCTTTTAAATTATTAATCCTATGGAAATTCCATGACACATTGTAAAATGTATGTCTTTTATCAGTGCCTTGATTGTTCTAAAGAGTCATACTCTTAAATAAAGTCAAAAGTTTTAACCCAATTTCTATTTTTTTTGGGAAAATTATCTGCGTCATTGATATAGTATGATGATAGTATCATCTCCAGAAGACTTTGAATTTATGAATCTTTTGTTTTTTACAGTTATCTTTTGTTTTGTAATTAAAAGTATTGATTTATATCATTTTTCATGACAGAAAATTTAAGTGTCAAGCTTCAAGGTTCAATCAATCAAGGTTTTTTTTTAATATTTGAGCTTCAAATAAAAACAGCGTCAAAGTGACAAATTTGTCTATATTTTAATTGTAAAGGTGTTTTTTTTTTAATGAATAATGGTTATTTTTTTGGGTATTCTATTTGACATTTTGGGTTATTTTATTCTAAATTAGGGGTTTTGAATTTTAGTCACCCTAAATTAAAAAGCTCTTGCATCAATAGAATCTAGAATTAAGTCTAAAGAAAAGCTTTAAATTTACCTTAAAACTCTAATGTTTATTCCACATACTCTTTCATAAAATATTGAATATCCAAGACAAGTTATTTATCTAGTCTAGTATCTTCAAATTAAGTTATAAATAAGTTTCCAAGGAACGAGATACGAAATAAGATAAGTTTCCAAGGGTAAATGAGTATTCATTACCTAATTGATAATGATTACGCTAACATAAGTGAAAAATAATAATTTTGTACTTATTCGTATAAAATTGTTTAATTTTACAATGTAAATACAATAAATAAATATTTATTTTCCACTCTAATTGCACACATATTTTTTAATACATATTTTAATCGCATTGCAACCATGAGGGCTGAAAAGAAGGCGCCGCCATTCGGAACTGTCCTGGTTAATGTTTTCCTACATTATTTTTTAAATTAATTAAAATAAAAAAAATTGATGGTCAGTAGGGGGTCAGTTTTATAAAAATGTAAAATATAATATTAATTCATTCTGGAATAAATTAATTCTGGAAAAAATAAAAATTTTTGAAGAAAATTAGCTATTTTTTCGGAAAGGAGGGAAAAATTCATTTTTAATTTTAATTTTCCTGTCGGGAAAAATTTATGTGGCCCCTATCATGACTTATTATTTGATTTGATTTTTAAGAATTTTTTTTTTTTAAGTCTTGACTATGTGACCAGCCGAGGTCACATATTTAGGGTGAGGGTACTGACCCAAATTTGAGGAACTAAATTAATTATGCAAATATTTTTTGCATGCTAAGAAATGATTTTTGATTATCAAGACATTCTTTTTTTAAATATTGGAATAAAGCTTTCAAATGAAATTGTATTGGCAAAGAGTGTTAAGAGCTTCAAAGCGATGCTAATCTTTGAAAATTTCCAATTAAATTTTGGAACATTTTTTTATAACAGTTAAGTATTTAATTTAAATTTTAATAAATTTCATTCAATTTAAAAAAAAAACATTGCTCCCTAACAGTGATAGATGTATCATTTAAATGAAATGAAGATGGTCTATAAAGCTTTGTAAAATTAATAACATTATTAAATTCTGAATTTAAAGCAGTTCAAAAAAAATTATTTATATATTTATATTTTTATATTTAATTTATCAATTTTTTGACTTATATCAACTCCGAACTCGGCTTTACCCGAAGGTTTTAAAGTCTTAAAAAATTGATCGGTTTGTTCTAACGGATACACAATGTCCTTTGATTTATGAACCAACTTTTCGCATCCATTCCACGCTATCATTACACCATTATCAGTACAGTATTTAACAGGTGGACATGATAATCTTAAATCAAATTTATGGCACAAGCTTTGAATATTGGATCTTATGTACAAATTTGATGCCACTCCACCAGACACCACTAAATTTTTAACTTTTATGTTTTTGTACTCTAAATAAATAAGAGATCTTTTGAGTCTATCTTCAAGCTGTAAGCTTATAGCTTTTTGAACACTAGCACAAATATCAGACATAGATTTTTCATTCAAAAATCTTTTATCTTCTCCATTTATTTTGATAAGCTGAAAATCTCGTTCAATTAGTTTATCAACAAGTCGATGGGTAGATGCCAATAGCCCGGAATAGGAAAAATTGCAGCTTTTGTGTTTTCGGCAGTAATTATAGGTCATGTTAATTAAAGCTGGAAACGACGTGTCGTCGCCATTTAGAGCATATTTTTCCATTAATGCTCCTCCAGAACTACAGTCATATCTGCTTGTTTCAAACAAGCCAAGCTGTCTTGATATTTTATCAATACAATTTCCTTTAAAAATATTCTTTAAAAATAAAATTTCCATCTCTGCGCAATTAACTTTATAAACCAACCTGGTGAAATGTCAACGCTTTCTCCAAGTCTGTGAAAGTGGTCATAATTTTCTACCAGTGCGATCAGACAGTGTCCTCCGCTAATTAGGAGGGTAATAAATGGAAATTGAATTTCTTTGTCAAAGAGACGACTTGTCAGAGCGTGGGCTTCCATGTGATGAATTGGTATGAAGGGAATTTTATATTTTTTTAGAAGCAAGATGCTAAATTTAATGCCTTCCCAGAGACACGGCTCTAGGCCTGGTTTGATTGTCAGCGCCAAAGCGTCTACATTTTTCCATGTGTTGCCATTTTTTTCAATGCAATCGCTTACAGCATGAATTAGATTATGATTGTGTAGTCGCCGGGCCAGATTGGGTATTACTCCACCCGGCCATGATGTAAATTTTCCTTTCTGCTTCGCATTTCCTAGATTTTTGTGCATCAAAAATTGATTATATTTGCTTTCAGCTATAATTCGATGATCACTCGAAACAATTCCTATTCCAGTATCATCACAGCTTGTTTCAATGCCAATTACTGTTGAATATAATCTTGTAAAGTTTGATTTTGAGATTTTTTTAAAAATCATCTAAAATAAATTAAATTAAAAAAATTCTAAAAATATTACAATGTTATATTAGGTCGGATAATAATTTTCATATAATAAAATTCATTCCAAAATTTAGTTGTTTTTATTTTATTATTTAAATTAAAAAAAATTATTATTCACTAAAATTTTTGTTTTGAAAACAAAACAAATATTATTTGGAGTATTTGGAGCCACTAATGTTTTATTTTCATACGAAATCAGATAAAAAATGAGTAACTTTTTTGTTAAATTGTATTTGGTATTGCTAGATCTCTTGGATTAGGATAATTGAATATGTCCCAATTTTAGTTATTAAAGGAGATAGAAAGTTGAAAATCTTCTTGTTAAAAAGGGGAAACAAACAATGTTTCATTTAACCGCTGAGTTAAAAAAAAAGGATAAAAGAAAAATTTCTATCTAATTAATTTTTTTTTTATAAAATATGAAAAGTCAATTTAGAATTGTAAATTAAATTTTTTGCTTTTTTAATTTACAATTTGCTTTTAAATAAACCAGTTTAAAAATTTAAGTTGCATCTTTTTTAAATAGAGGCTACTGAATTTCTATATTTAAAAAAATTTAAATTTACAAATTGCAAAAAAAAGACATGTCAAAATATTTGATATTTTATTACGTTATTATTATTATTCCTGTGTAAGTTAAAAATTAATTTTTATTTTTGAATTTAGTGAAACAAATATTGTTTTATATTGTTTCATCATCAAAGTTTCTTAAGCTCAATTTCATTAAATATAATTAATGAAAATATAATTTTTAGAAGATTTTAATGAAAAATCTCATTCCCTAAAAATGGAGAAATTTAAGTATTTCTCTATTGTAGTAGTAGTAGTAGTAGTAGTAAGGGGTAGGCTACAAGTCGCGATTTGCATGCAAAATGATGCATAACGCGATGGGTGACGACACCCTGTGTGGTAGCCACTTGCCGTAATTAAGTTGCTGTTTTGTCAAGCTTGCTTTTGTAAACATATATTTAATTAAGGAAAAAATTACTAAAATATACCTTTACGCAAAAGTATTTGTTTTTTCGCCAAAATTATTTTTTACCCCTTTTGATCAAGAAATTTATTTAAAAATTTTTAATTTTCTCCAAAAATTTAAAAGTTTTAAAAAATTCTTAAATCATCAAATTTTTCAATAAAAATTTTTTTTAAAGCACAGCATATTTATGAATTTTCCGATAAAATCAGCTAAAATTATTTTTTTTTAAATCATTTTACCGAAATTTACTGAATACTGAATTTAAAATAGTTCAAAAATCGTATCTCATTTTTACTAAAATGTTTAAACAAAAGCTTGGTCTGATATTGAATAAAGTAGAATTTTTTTAAATTATTAAAAATAAAAATCCAAGCTTGTTCAAAAGCTCTTAGTACCAAAAATTTATGTTATCTGAAAAATGTATTTATTTTTAAAATGCGTTTGAATATTTTGTTTTTCTTAGTTTTTCTTTTTTTCTTTGATTTTGACAGAATCCGAGTTCCAGTAGTATACCAACTGAGCTACAAGTAGACCATTAGCAATTGACACGGCAACATATGTAATAATCATATACAAATCGCCAGTTTCTTGTATTGAAGTAAATATACGAGCCACACAACCGAGAAATTGAAGAATTAAAGTTACTGATGAAAGATTACCAGTGCTTGAATTTTTAAAGTTTTCAAATGCTTGAATTAACTTGGAGAAAACCGACAGAAACAAACTTAAAGTGTTCAGGAGGTAGATGATTTGACCAGGAATCATGTTTGCAAATTGAAGTCCCGTGACCAAACTGATGATGATCAGTGACAGAAAAAGCTGCATTTTCTGATTTTGATAATATAATACCATTAATAAAATAATGCACCCTTGCACATAAAGAGAGTAGGTGTCACCGTACGCTGCGATTGGAAAGTTTTTGTAATAGCCATATGACATAGATCCGAATACAGCCAAAAGACCTAATACTTCTGATACCAAGCTAATTCCTTTGGCGTTTCCAGCTCTTAAAATTATCATAATTTGCGGTACACGAAGCATTAAACTTCCAAGGAGTATTCCATATCCAAGACCCTTGCTCATTATCATCTTAATGCATGGAATGTCGAGTAAATTAAACTTGTAAAATATTTCTTCATAACACTGTTCGGACATGAACATAGACATTAGTTTTTCGAATGTCTCCATCATTAAAATCTAAATCAAAATTAATTTTTTTGTTAAGACTAAAAGAATTAAATTTTTTATTTTTTTTAGAAAATTTTTAGAAAATCAATTAAAAAAGTAAAAATTATTTAATGTTTGCCGTCAATTTTTTTTTCATCAGTGAATTAAATATTTAAAATTATTATAATTAGCATGTATGTAGAAGTGTTGCTTTTTTTTTTGATCAAACGTATCCTATAATTTAATTATGAAGAAATTTTGTCTAAAGTCGACTTTGGAGCTTTTGTCAATCCAATTTTTAACTAAAGTTGATAAGATTTGATTTTTTTAATTAAAAAAAATAAACGTTTTTAACAAAATATGTTTATTTTTAACCTATCTAAAGTATTTAAGTAATTTTGCATTAAATTTTTAAGTCAACAAATTCAAGATTGGATATTTAATATCTTAACAAAATTAATTGATATTTTTTTTGAATTTATTGTTATTGTAAATCAATTTTTGATACAATTTTGTTAAAATTAAGTCTCAAAAAGAATCGAAGTGTGAAAAATTAAAACATTAAAGATAAAAAATTCTTTACTCAGCTAAGTAAAGGTTATATTTCAAAGAACTTTTAAAGATCTTTAAAAATCTTGCATTTTATAGAAATTTTTTAGATCGTTTAAAAAAATTTAAAAAATATATTCTTCATCTATATTCGAAACTAAAATTTTCAGCGAATTTAAAAACAGTTTTTTAGAAAAAGGAAAATATATTAAAATATTTAAGTATACAAATAATTAAATGATTAATTTTTTTAGTGATAATTTCTCAAAAATTCTAGAAATTACTTCAAATCTGATTAATTTAGAAAAAATTTTAATTTCACTTGATATTAACCATTTTTTTTGCTTGTTTTACATTTAAAAATTTATTTTGAAAAATAGTTAAGGAAATATATGGTTTAATTTTTTGTGTTTGAATTACAAAATGTATCCAATGTTGAAATAACATTGAAAAAGTGCGATGTTTCAAATATTTTTTTCAGTTTCATAATAAAAATAACCAGATCAGAGCAAATTCTTAGCTATATCTAAAGCTCCTTCAAATTAAAAATAAAATAATCATTAACTAATTTTTATATCAGTTTCAAGAATTAGGCATTCTATTAAATAGCTTTATTTTATTTTTTTTTACATCGCCTTTAAGGCGTTCATTGAAATAAATAAAATAAAATAACAAAATATTCATGTCAGTCGATCCTCACTTATCCGTAATTTTTGGTAAATTTTCGATTTTTAAACGATAAAAAACATAAACCAAAATATATTCATTGATTTAATTAGAATTTCTACATGTCATTTTTTTTAAACAAAAAAAAAACTAGCCAAAATATCTTTTTAATAATAACTTTTTTTTAAAGCATACTTTGCACCCAAAAACTGAAAAATTTGGGAAGGGTATAATTAAAAGCTGACTTCATTTTCTTATACTAGACCAAAAAATTTCCTTTTAGCTGAGCTTCATAATTTTTAGGTTTTCATAGATATCTACTAGTCATTTGAAGATGAATATGAAGTCAGCTTTTAATGGTACCCTTCCTAAATTTTTCAGTTTTTGGGTGTAAAGTTTCTTTTTAAATCATTAAATTTCTTTACTCAATTTGTAAAAAATTTACTCAATTACTCAATTTGCAAAAAAATGGATTTACTCAATTTGCAAAAAAATGGATAACTCACTGAATTTTTTTGTTACGTTGTTTTTTTTTTAATTTTATGAATTTATTAATAGCCTGATAGGGTTCTTTTTATTTTTTTCTTGAATTGCTTATTAAAATTTTAGAACTTTACCAAACATTGACTTCTGCTTTCTAATGTTCCAAGCCGCCGAGCAGATTGTACCATACGAGGCCAATTTACAATGGCACGAGATCTTAACGAAAAATGTGATTCCAAGTATCACTTATTTACATTTTTTACAGCTGGATGATAGAATTCACTTGGTGAAGTAAAAAGAAATATTTGATTTATTCAATTTAATTTTTTTTTAAATTAATATAAAAGTTAAGCCCTAACCCTATTTTGTTCTAAAAAAATGAAAAATAAATATTGAATGTTTAATTCATTTAATTTTAACGTAATAAGTTTGTAAAAGACATTTGAGTGTACCATAAAACACAAGTTGTCTATGATAGAAGAATAGGACTGTAATGTGCATTAATTTGATTTTTTAAATGAAAAATCGGTCAAAGTTATTTTAGAACTTAACTTAGATATTTTTATTTTAAAATTTTAAAAAATAATTTTTTTTTTCAACAAAAATTTAATTCATTTTTGATTTTTTTTCTTGATTTTTTATTACATTAAAAAAAATTAAGTTAATTTAAAAATATCTTTTTTACATCAAAAATATATAAATATTTTTTTCTTTTTTCGTTATTCTAGAACGACTCTAGAATACACACTGATGTTTTTTTTGAGTGTTCGTGGTGAAAATACAAACTACCCATTTTTTTTCTAAACTTACTCCTAAATTTTTTTTCATGATTTAAAATTTAAAATAAGCTGTCAATATTGAAAATAATCATTAAAGTTAAAGTTTTTCTCTTCAATATTTAAAATTAGCTAAAATTTAAATTTTTTGTACATTTCATTTTTAAATTTTGAGATTAAAACTAAATCAAAAAATCGAGCATTTGTCTAAATGTTTTTGTCCTAAATGTTTTTGTCCTAAATGTTTGCTTTCTAAACTTTTTATAAACAAAATAATTTATTTTATTAATACAAAAGAAAAACTAAAAAGAAATCTCGAAACAAAGCAAGAACTAAATTTTTTAGATAAGATTCGTAGTTTGGGAAAAGCTGTTTTCCGATCACATCTTAGTTTAAAGAGATAAAAAAAACATTGAGACTAAAGAAATCTGTAAAAGCTTAAATGGTACATGAAGCATTCATGCAATTGGAATAATTTCTTTTTTGTTTGTCATTTGATCTCTGCAAATTTCGCAATGAAAGGCCGTTCTGAATGCCGGAGCCGATTCTTTCTGGGTTTATTTGGCCACTTTCAATACTTGTCATAATTATCCGAGCACATTTTAGGAAAGCTTCTTCTACAAGCTCGCCATTTAGAGCGCTACACTCCACAAAAATCAGATCTGTAAATTTTAATGTAAAAAATTTAACTTTCTATTACGACACCAAGCTTACCATTTTCTTGAGCAAATTGGCTTGCTTCCTGATACGAAACTTCACGATGAGATTCCAAGTCTTTTTTGTTACCAACAAGGATCACTACAATGTTAGGACTGGCTAAATTTCGCGCATCACTCAACCAATTCTGAAGGGAATTAAACGAGTCTCGACTTGTTATGTCGTAGACTAGCAGTGCTCCAGCAGCTCCACGGTAGTAGCTTCTTGTCACTGAGCGAAATCTCTCCTGACCTGCTGTATCCCTTAATAACTTGAGTTTAAAAAAAATCTAATAAATTTATTTTATTTTACCATATTTGAAGTTTAATAGATCTGTTGTTCACATTTACTAATTTGCTGCCGAATTCTACTCCAATTGTGTGTGTGGTATCTTCTTTGACTAGGAAAAATTAATTTTAATTTAGAGTCACTTGAAAAATTATTCTGTTTAATCTTTTTCAATAGAATTTTTTCCTTAATTTTTGACATCGCCATAGTGGCTTTTTTTAAATAATTAATAACAATAACTCGTTAAAAGGCTTACATTTGTTTTCTACAAATCTGTGGAGAATACAAGATTTGCCAACACCGGTTCTTCCAATAATCAAAAATTTGAATAGATAATCTTTAAATAATTTTTGAGTTTAGTGAAAAAAAATGAAGAAATTCACATACCATAAGAGTCAGTCGGATTTGACATTTTTTCAAGAGAAAATTTCTAATAACATTAAAAATTAATCTAAAAAAGAAATAATTTTTAGCATGGAATTTTTGTTCCAGAATTTTAAGTATGCGTCATTGCATAGTTGGTGCATAAGATCGAAATTTTGTTAACCAAAATTGCAATGAGAACTTTTCTTTAAGGGTGTATATTAGTTACTATATATACAAATTGGTCAATTTATTTTATTTATTGGGTTTTTAAAATAGAAATATTCGAAATAATACCTTGATTTATAAATTATGTTGATAAATTATTCTTTTTGTTCCTTTAGTGGCAAAACTAAATTTTTGTTTTCTTATATTTTAGTTTTTTGAATATTAATTTAATTTTGTTTTAAATTTTTTGATCAGTCATGCGAAATTCACTTGGTTTAGAATTAAATTTTCATAACACTTCTCTTTTAATATTAAATTTTTGCAGCTAATAATTTTTTCAATATAAGACTCAAGCGCTTTGTTAAAAAAAAACACCACAACAAAAATTATTTTAATTTCAATGATTTAATATAATTGCTTTCTAAATGTTTTATTTTTATTATGAGACTTTCTTAAATGTTGAATTTCATTTTTGACAATCAATAAATTATTCACACATGTGTAGCAGACTAAATTAAAATTTTAATAATTTTTTAGAAATAGCTAGATTTTGGATCTAAAGGTTAAAATTATTAATTCAAAA
The DNA here is from genome assembly GCA_019054805.1 of Brachionus manjavacas. Classification (NCBI taxonomy): domain Eukaryota; kingdom Metazoa; phylum Rotifera; class Eurotatoria; order Ploima; family Brachionidae; genus Brachionus; species Brachionus manjavacas. The sequence goes on along the minus strand of JAHQIY010000003.1, from coordinate 3,899,602 downwards.
GGTTGATTAAAAAAATTTGATTAAAATTTTCGAAATTTTATTTTTCAATTTTTTTAATAGTTGAATAAAAGTCTGTATCAATTTATTTTTACAAGTAAATTATACAAATTAAAAAAGAGTTGTTTTAAAATTCGGGTCTTGTTGCTTATATGGCCAATTGGCCAGGCCAATTAACTTTTTATCAATTAGTGGCCAAAAAACCTAATTTATTGACCGTCAATTTTTTTACCTGGCCAGCTTTTTTTTTATCTGGCCACAAAATATGACAACATTTAAAATAAAAAATTGTAACTTAAATTTGCACCTCAACTGTTTGTTTGTTTGTTATTTAAATTAAGAAAAAATTAAAACTTAGAGAACAAAAATTTTAAAAATGAATGATTTATCAGATAAACAGACAAAAATAAATGAAATCTTTGAATCCAAAGATAACTTAGAAGTTATCTCATGGTATCTCATACTTATCAGTTTCAAAAAACTGTTTGAACATAATTTCAACATAATTTATTACCTCAATTACGATATCTATTCCAATTATCGCGCTCAACTAGCCGGTAATGGCAATCCCACCAGATCCTGGTACATTATTCCCACCTCCTGTGAACATCTACAATCATCCGACACAACCACAGCTTATCTCAAACCCAAACCAATACTCAACCATCCTAAAAGAAGCACCAGTCCACAATTTTATCAACCAAACTCAGGACCTCTCAAATCAATTTATCCATCACAACATGCTAAATAACTCAATTGCGAACAACCCTACCAGTTCCACATCACAAGACTCAAACAAACCTCCCAAAAGAGCACGCACTTTTACTCCGATTCGAACAAATGAAAACGATTATATTGCTACTCTAGAGAACCTACAACAACCCAAGCAAAAGATATACGTATCAAAATACATTAGTAATAAAGAATTCCCTCCTGAACTAAGATCTTATCTCAAACTTCAAAATGAAATTAAAAGATGTAAACCTTCAATCAAGATTCTAAACGCGTATGTTAACAATAAAAATCAACTTATAATTAGAACCAACTGTGAAGAAAGTGACCGAATACTACAAGAAGATTGGTCTGCGGACGCTTTTACTTTTGGAATCAAAAAAATTAATTCAACACCAAAATTCTTTATTGCGCTGCACAATCTGAACACTGACTTCGATGTTAATGACATTGAAAACAAAAAATACATGCTTGAAAATTATAAAATTACCAACATGCTGCGAATAACGAAAAAAAGCATAAACAAACCTCTAGACCTAGTAAAAGCTATTGTGAGCGACTATGATACATTTAAATCTATTACTGACGTAAAAAAAATTATGATCGGTTGTTCGCGTATTAGGGTATCACCTTGGAAGTTCGACATACGCCCAGACCAATGTTTTCACTGTCAAAAAATGGGTCATTTTGCCGAGAAATGCCCGGATAAATCAAAAGAACCCACCTGCCTGAAATGCGCTAAAAACCACCACCATAGCGAATGTCCACTAAACAAAAACAATGACCAGACAAAATACCGCTGCGCAAATTGTAATGGAAACCATGCTGCGTGTAGCAAATCTTGTGAAGTTCTTAAAAAAGAAGTAGAAAGAAAAAAAGAGATACTTGTAAATAAGACCAAAAAACAAAGCGCTAACTTCACAAGAGTCGAATCAGCGGCTCCAAAACATACATCAACAGCACCTAATATAAACCAACAATGCCAATTGGGAGCATTTCCAGTCACCAATATAATTTTATTCATTATCAACATCCTTAAAGAATTCAACAATATACATGAAGTCATTTACGAAAACCCTGAGGAGCTTGGTAAGATCGTCTCTAACCACTTCGGCCAAAGCTACGGTCAAATAGTCGAAAATCAACTTAGTCGAGAAGCTGCTATCGAAGAAATGGATGACCAAGACGATCACACTGACCATGAATAACAACCTTAAAATTTTACACATCAATATTCAATCAATAGACTCAGAATCAAAAATTTTACAACTCACCCGTTTAATTCACATTCATCATGTCGATATCGTTAGCATCAATGAAACGTTTCTCAAACCAAATAAAAATCTAGAAATTCCCGGCTTTATCATTTTTAGATCCGATAGAATAACTAAAAAAGGGGGAGGATCGGCTATATGCATTAAAAATAATTTCAGTTGTAACGAAATTAATTTAAACGAAATAAAATACCTCGACGATGCCATCGGTGCCGAAATTCGTATCAACCACAATCTCACAATTGCTATTTTCTCGATCTACTCAAGCCCGTCCGCACCACTTAACTTAGATCTACTAGAATTTATAAATAAAAAGTACATTAACTACATTTTAATCGGTGATCTAAATGCAAAAAATAAAGTTTGGTTTTGTGATAAAGATTTTTACAAAGGTATACAGCTTGAAAATTTTATTACTTCTTCTAGGTGCCACATACTAAACAGCCCAGAACCAACTTTTCAAAGGAGCAAAAATGTTTTAGATCTGTCAATTTGTTCAAATCGGCTAATTAACCACTTCCAAAATCACAAAGTGTTGAAATCAGTCATTAGCGACCACTTTCCTACTCTAACCATTTTCCAGAACCTTAAACCTGTTAAAAAAAAATTCACAATTAAACGCGTCAATTGGAAGAAGTTTCGAGATTTTTTGGAATCTAAAACGATTTTAAATGATCTGATTAATGTCAATGATATTGAACAAAGCTCAACCGAAGTCATTGCCGAACTAAACAAGGCAATTCTGATATCGACTGTAGAAAAAACTTTTGAGACTAAAGCTGCAAATCCGATTGTAATACCAGAAATTTTACTAAAAATGATTAAATTCAAAAGAAAATTAAGTCGTATTAAATCCAAATCTGAAGCAGTAAACAAATTATTTAATTTACTCTCGCGAAAACTGAAAACATCGATGAAAAATTTTAAAACAAGGAAACTTGAAGACCAGTTTAGCAGTCTCACAAATTTCAACCAAGCTGAATCAAGAAGTTGGAAGCTTCTGAAAAAACTTGAAAACTCTTCCGAAAATTCTAACAAAAAAAATTCAATTAAATTAATTAAACAAGACAAAACTTACACAAAAGATGACAAAGAAGTAGCCGAACTTTTTGGAAAAAACTTGAGTGAACACTTCAACGATAAAGCTCAGTCCATTTCCGTTAACTCATATTCCGTCCCGCTCAATTCTCACAATAGTACGATGAACCCCATTACAAAAGATGAATTCACGGCAGCATTAAAAAACTTAAACCTAAACTCAGCTCCCGGAGATGATCGGATCAATAATAAAATACTAAAAAACTGCCCAACCGCATTTCATCTAAAAATCTTCAAACTTTTCAACGCTACTCTTAAATTCGGTTATATACCAAAAGCTTGGAAAATTGCTAAAATTATCATGTTACCGAAAAAAGGCAAGCCTCCAGACCAAGCTGACTCATATCGTCCAATATCTCTTCTTCCATGCCTAGCGAAGTGGCTTGAGAAAATAATTAATAGCAAACTAATGAATTTCATTACAAGCAATAACCTATTATCATCTTGCCAATCTGGTTTTAGAAAACATATGAGTACTCATGACCACTTTTTAAGATTCTATCAAGCAATTATAAATGGTTTCAACAGTCGTCAACTCACTGGAGCAATTTTTTTCGACCTAGAAAAAGCCTTCGATAAAATCAGTCATCATGCCATCCTAATCAAGCTAAAGAGCATAAAGTTAAATACCTACCTCTACAATTGGATTGTCGATTTCCTAAGTGATAGAAAATTCTCCACTTCACATAATGCAGCCAGATCAAATACGCATATAATAACAACTGGGGTGCCTCAAGGAAGCTGCTTGTCACCGACCCTATTTTCAATCTTCTTCAGCGATGTTGTAAATAAACTACCAGCACACATTCAAAAGGCACTTTTCGCGGACGATCTTACGATCTGGACGTCTGATAAATCAACTAAAAAAATTCAAAAAAAACTACAGCCAGCAATAGACATAATAAGCGACTTCTGCAAAGTATGGGGACTGAAGATTAATCTAAGTAAGACGGTATATTGTGTTTTTACGACTGCTGGCTATAGAACAAATTACAAAAATACCTACAAGCTCGATTTGAATATTGATAACACAAAAATCCCAATCGACCCATCTCCAAGGTTTCTTGGACATCAACTAGATCCAAAATTGAATTTCAAACAACATCTATCTTTTCTAGAAGGAAAATTACTAAGTAAAATTAATTTGATCAAAAAATTAAAAGGAATGAAATTAATAAGTAACACTTATCTTTCGCTAATTGTATACAAAAGTATTATCCGATCCAATTTCGACTACATTTTCATTCCGTTGCTGACAGACACACAACGAATCGGAGCCGAGATCCAAAAACTTCAAAATCGAGTTCTACGTACAATTCACTACTTTCCAATAAAAACAAGTGTAAATAGAATCCACAAGAAACTAAAAATAGACCTACTCGAAACTCGAATCAACAAATTGTTTGACAAATTTATTGTAGCAAAGAATAGTCACGAACTCATCCAACAAGAGATACAACTCTACGAAAAAAACTCAAACCCTAGATTCAAAACACTTTTCGACATAATTATTCATAACTATAATTAAATCTAAAAAAAAAAAAAAAAAAAAAATTGTGCTAAAATTTTTGTTTTCATGTTAATTTTATTCCTTTCTATTTTCTAAATTTTGTAATTTTTAATTCGAGATCATGATAGCAATTTTGGCTTTTTTAAAAACTAAATTTATCAAATATTCTTTTTTCCATAACGATTTTTTTTTTTTTTTTTTTTTTTTTAAGATGTAATTTCAAGCAAGTGGTTGAAAGGGAGGACTAAGTTCCATTCCAAACAACCTGGGATTCCATCCCAAACTATATTTTAAATAAATAAATAAATATCTCATGGTAGCAAGATCGCAAGTTGATTCCTAGCGAACTAAATTGTATTAAATGTTCTAATCGTTTGAAATTGCAACCAAGAAAAGACGTAATTGACAGTTATGGTAATGAGACTGAAACTAATTGCATAAATCATAAAAATTATAACTTGAGGAAAAGAAAAAATTAGATGATTTTGTTTGAAATTGGCCATATTTTTTTTTATTTGGACAGGAAATTTTTTTTATTTTTTCAATAAATTAGGTTTTTTGGCCACTAATTGACAAAAAGTTAATTGGCCTGGCCAATTGGCCATATAAGCAACAAGACCCTAAAATTCAAAATTTGATCATAAACTCCTTGTAAATTATTTACAAAGATTGCTACCATTGTCCGTTTATGATAATAGTAGACTTCTTTAAAAAGAAAGTTGACAATCAAAGCAAACAAAGTCTCGTTTCAGATATTTGGGACGCTTTTAAAAAAATAGTTTGTCACGTAAAAATTCAATCATAATTTAAATAGGAAGAGCAAAATATAAAAATAATTTTTATTTAAATTAAGAATAATAAGATTTAAATTTAAAATTTTTTTTTTAAATAATATTTTTATCTAAGATATTTATAAATAAGAGGTCTTTATATTTGGTCGTTTCTTCGAGAAAAGGATTTGGTATGGATCCCTTCAAAATTTTACATTTTAAGAAACATCATTATCATTCTTTGAAAATTGGGACAGTAGAACTTTTAAAATACTATTCTACATCATATTTTCATCATCTTTTTTCCCATTCTAAAATACGACTCGACACTTTAGAAACCAATTCGAAAGCAAGAAATCAAATAAATTGGAAATGTTCCAACCATTTGGAACAAAGTTACGAAGATCGCCTCAAAATACCGCAACAGAAGATCGAAGAAAAAATGGTGATTTAATTTAATACTTTGAATTACATGGGGAGAAGCAGAGATAAAGGCAAAAGATCGAATTGAGTGGAAATCAAAAGTAATGGCCCTATGGTCCACAAGGAATGAATAAAAAAAAAATTAAATACTTTAAAATGGGAAGAATCTTTTGACGAATAGAAAATAAAATTATAATAAAAATTAATAATAATTTTAATAGAATTTTTGTTAAGTGATTTTTTTTTTGTATTCATTGTATTAAAAAAAAATTTGATTGTTTGAATTGTTTTATTTTTTTTATAAAACCAGAAGAGACGATTTAACTAAAAATCTATTTCTTTAAATACTATCTCTAATTCGTACAAATTAATACAATTTCATATTCGCCTCGAAGCTATTAATTAGAGTTGCCTAGTAAAACCAATCAATATATTATATCTATCAAACAAGTAGAGTAATGCTTAACAACTTAGTAAATCAGCCCTATAACAGAATATAAACAATATTAATTTTTTCAGTATAAAAAATTTTTCCTATAGAAAAAAAAAAATTTTCGCAAGTCACTAAAGAATTAAACAAACTTTCAAAGAATAAAACACGTCTTATTATAGAATAAAAAAACTCAACTCAGGATCTTTTATTTCCTCCGCACACACTCAGCTTCTTTTATCAAATTCACCAATTTCATTATTAACTGGAAGACTTGCTGAAGAATGAGCAAGGCTAAATGGAGCATGAACAACTAAAACTTCAGGAGCATCTAATTCAGTATATTTTCTTGTCCTAGGGTTTGAAAATCGGATCCAGTTAAGCTCAGGCTTATGTTCTGAGTTATAGGTATTCAATTTTTTATGATAAACAAGTTCTCCATTATTCTATAAAAAAAATTTTTTTCGTCAAAATGGGTTCTAATTAACCTCAAATCAATTTATTACTTTTTGACATTTAAGTAAAAGACATAAAAATGATAAAGGACCAAAATAGTTTTTTATTTCTCTTTAAAATAAGATATTAAACATATTTGTTATCATGGGAAAATTTAGAGGACTAATTATTTTTAGAGAATAAAATATAACTATATAATTTAATGCATTATAAAAATAAAACATCAAATAAAATAACATTTAATAGAATCATAGTGCGTTTAACAAATTATTCATAACAATTGTGTTTATCCCTTGAGAAATAATAAAAAGTGAGAAATTACATCTCCTTTAAAATAAACAAAAATATCAATATCATAAAATGGTTCAATCAGTTTAAAACAGCACACACTTAAACTGTTCAGAGTCAATTGGCTCTACAAGAGTACATAATAAGCTCTAAAGACAATTTCTAAAATATTGTCCTCCAAGACACAATTTCTTCACAAATAGTGGCTTGGTCGGACGGACGATTCCACTAGGTTTTTATGTCACCCCTTCGATTACAAATGCTACAATATCAGTTTCGCAAACAAGTTATTTTTTAAATACTTGAAATTAAAAGATAGAAAAACAAAGATTAATATAAGAGTAACAAGCCTTTAAAATTCTATTGAATATTCAATAGAAGTAGTTTCAAGTAATGTATGATTAAAGAGCAATTGTTAGTGGCACTTTATCATTTTATCGAATTTTTTAATCAAAAAGACATTTTTTTGTCGAAACCAGTTTGCAGAAATTTTTTTTGTTGAATACTCTTTAAAAAATTTACTTGGTCGAAAAAATTTCTAGAATAATCAATTTATTGAAAAAAGTTAAGATTAATAAATCAATAATTAAATAAGAAATATCTATCCATATTTATGCATATGCATGACCGTGAAATTACCATGAAAAATCCGTTGAACATTATTAAAATTTGAATTAATTTCTTTTTTAACCAATTCTAATCTAAACCAAAATTTTAAAAAACCTGAATTATTTTAGACTTAAACATAAAATTAACAATAAACATAAATTAATTATAAATTATTAAAAAAGTATTTTCAAATATTAGAAAGAATGAATTTTTTTTTCCCCGATTTTTTTTGAATTTGCATTTGTCTGAAAATTTCCTGAAGTGTCTGAAATCTCTTGAAATAGCGTTTAAATAACATACTACTGACATTGAAATAATTCTGACGCAGAGATTCTTTAAATTTTATTTTCAAAATATAAAAAAATATTTATTAAAATTAATAGTTTATTAAAATAATACCCTTCATTTGGTACATGTAATTAATTGGAAAACACGCCCAACTGTACCAGCCAGAGTACCTGTAATGTTATGGGCCTCTGTCTTTAATATTATTTTATATTTTATTTTATTATACTTTTATCTTATTTTTTTTACAGTTACAGAAAAAACAAATAAATAAATAATAAATCAGTCCGACTAGAAGTGTGTCATGCGAGTAAATTTTTTGCAGGCTTGATGAACAAACAGATCCGGCTCAGAACCTTAATAATGGTTTTAATTGATAAAATTATTTAATTATTTAGAGAAAATTAATATTTAAAAGCCAAATGTGTGAATAAAAGTTAAATTTTCATGCATATACTTACGATGACTAACTTTAATATTTAAAAATAGTGCTATTATAATTGTCTTAATCTATTTTTATATATAACATAATAAATATTTATTTTTTTCAAAGTAGAATAAATTTCTTATTTAAAAAATAGAAGAAAAGAAAAAAAAATATTGTCATTGAATTTCATTCATTTAAGTTTTTCTTACAAGTAATTTTGTTTATGCAGTGTGTCACAAAAGGTTAGAATCAAACTGAACAAAATAAAAAGATTATTTTTTTTTGTTATTAAAAAAAATTGTAAATTATGAATTTTTTTCAAAAAATAGCTTTTAAACAGAAACAAAATCCGCACAAAATTTTGGAATCGAACTTTTTGAAGTAAAAATTGGATACTTTTTCTCGAATTTGCTGAAAAAATTATTTGTCTTTGATTTGAGACCCATGCTTGATCTCATTTAAGTAAGGCTCCCTAAATAATAGAGAAAAAATTGGTAAAAATAAAAAAACTTATCAACAAAGATGGCAAATTGTAGGTCTTTTGGAAGATCAGACAAAGATAAATAGCCTAGTTAACGAAATAGCGAACAAAAAGGACAATCAAATAGAAAAAAAAGTTTGATTCTAACTTTTTGTGATTTTTTGATACTATACAGAAATATTTGTTTAATTATTTAGTCAAAGGATAATTAAATAAATTATTGAAAAAAATACATATGAAAAAAATTTTTTAAATCAATTTAAAATAAGAATTTTTCAATATGATAAATTAAATAAAGCAATTAATTAAATAAATTAAATATTCAAAACTAATTTCTCTTTTTTTTTCAATTTTTATTATTCGGGCAGCAGAGCAACGGGTAAAACCTTGTAAAACTTTAATTAAATTTTTAAAAATTTATTTTTTTTCTTATTGTATTCAATAATTTATAAAAAACATTAATTAATCTAAGTTTTTAGCACTTAAGCGATCGCATTATCCATCACACTAAATAGAACTATCATTCTCTAAAAATCTATGTTAAAACATAGGGTTTTAAGGAAATAAAAATTTAAAAAATAAGATTCATTTTATTACAAAATTTCCAAAATAATTGAGAATTAAACTAGTACAAATAAAGATAAAAGAGAAGAGAGAAGAAAAGAGAAAAAATTTCATAATTTGTATCAAAATTTAAAACCGTTCATAAAAGAGTTCTAGAAAATTTACATAAAGTAAATCGAAAATTTTAGACCTCAATCTCTACAAACACTTGTGGTGAGCTAAAATGGACAAATGCAAAAATTATTTGAAGTTAAAAAAAACTGAAAAAAAACTGCTAAACTTCTTGTTCATTTTCGCTATCGTCCACATTCATCAGCTGTCTGTTTTCGTCTGATTTAGCCATTTTGTGCATTTTAGCCTTCTCGAGCCTAAGCTTTTTGGCCATTTGAGTTGATTTATCGGTGATTTGTTTCAATTTGTCCGACTTCAAATAATCGGTGACCATGTTCCGGTCCGGACACATGCCTCCAGTGTCCGACCTAAGCTTGTTGATTGTACTCACACGTCTCTTATTCGTATCTGATCCATTTAAAATCGAATCATTTGGCTTAAAAACACTCTTGTCATTGCACTTGCTCTCATTCAAATTTGTTGCCAATGAGGCCAGAAAAACTGACTTAGTGCTAAAATCAACTTTTTTGAGCCTACCGTGATGCGGATTGTATTTGAGAGGTCTTGCCAAGCTTTTGCTTAGATCAAATGATTTGCGTCGCACAAATGAGGATGACTGCAGTTGAGGAGGTATTGATGAAGCATTGTTGGTCTCATTTACTTTAAGAGATGGAGCTCGTTTGAGATTCGATTTGAGCAATGAGGACTCAGTCGGTTTGGTCACACTAGACGGAGTCCTGGCTATTTTTGACCGCTTTTCTTGTTCAGGCATTTCGGGAGTCTTTGGCTCAACTGTCTTAGTATCCGATTTACTACTCTCTTCTTTTTTATGCTCATCTCGTTTTATCATTTTTGGAATATTGCTCAGCAACGAGCCAGTTTGAGATGTCAAATTTTTGACAAATTTGGGCGTTGCGCTGCTTTTTAGGGGAGTTTTTTTACTGAAAATACTCTGCGGTTTGGCGGACAAAATTGGCGTTCTTGCCTTAGCCTTTAGCTTTTCTTCAGTAATGCTAGGTGAGCTTTTTTCAGTTAGTTTGTTCAATCTTTCTTGTTTTCGATTGGCATACGTATCGATTGATTCCAATTTTTGAGATTCTTTTTCATGAATTGCCTTGAAATCAGGCGCTTTTCGAGCAAGCACTTTGAAAGTGTCCGGATCTTTTTTCTTAGCTTCATTGTCTTTTATTTTTTTGATCTTGTTATCTGTTAATAGATAAACTAATTATTAATAGATAAAATAATTGACAAATTATGTGGTTTAAATTTTGGTGCTTGAATTACAAAATGTATCTACTCCTGATATAGCATTGAAAAAGTGAGATGTTTCAAATAAAAAAATAATTAAAGTTAAGCATTTTAATATTTGAAAATTAACTTTTCAGTGAAATAAAACGATTTGAATTCAATTTTTTATGAAAAAGGCCATAAAAAATGATTTTTTTGATAAAAATTACAAAATTCTAATAAATTTTTAGATAAACAATAAATAATTTAATTTTTTATTAAATTTACAAGCTTTTTTTCAAGTAAAATGGAAATATCAGAAATTGAGAAATCTTGATATAACAACAATCAAAAATATTCCCTTGAACGAGTTATGCTTATTCAAAGTAATCATCGAATGTGAAAAAATTTTGAAAAAAAAAACAAAATTTTTATTGATTAGGACTATTAATTAAAATAATTTTAACCTTTTAAAAAGTAAAATAGATGATAACAGCAATATTTTAAGTCATATAGGGTTTGCATATTAATGAACATTTTCAACTATTGAATTTAAAATTCGAATAAAAATGATTATATAAAAGATTTTAAAAAAATTCAATGTTTCCTTTTAAAAAAAATTATTGAACAATATGGATTGCTTTTTTCTTAAAATTATTTAGAAATATATTTTTTAAAATTATTTTTTTTTGTTTTTCTAAACTAAAGTTGAGGTCAAGTTCTGACTTTAAGTCGGTCAAAACTTTCACATCAAGTCGGTTTATGAATGAATTTTTATCATTCCATGTGGTTATTTTGTCTGAAGAAGGTAAATTAAAGAAAAAGACTTTGAAAAAATTTAATTTTTTACTCGACTCGACTTAAGACTCCAAAGCAACTCTATATTTATTCTGTATAAGTTATTTTCTCTCCTACATTAACCAAAATTTTCAAAATTTAAGCTGATTTATCTTTTTTTTTTCAAAATCATCATGTGAGTGAAATGAAGAACCAATTCTTCATCCCAATCGGCTCAAGTCTGGATACTTTAATTTAATAAATAGGTACTAGAGTTTTGAAACGATGCCGAAATTTTCTTTAGAAACAAGTCAAAGTCTGACTTTGACTTTAAACTTGGAGATTTAGGCTTCATTAAAGACAAGAATTTTGAAAAAAAATAAAAGATTTTAAAATAATTCATTTTATTGGAAATTTAAATAATTTAATTACCGTAAACTCGTGTTCACGACTCTAAGAGTAAAGCCCAAATTTAACTTTTACTCTAACATAAAAACTGTCTATTCTCTCAAAAAAAAATGAAAATTTTAAAAATTGTAGAGTTAATAAAAAAATAGAAAAAAGTCAATTTTTTCATTTTTTTTTTGAGAGAATAGACAGTTTTTTTGTTAGAGTAAAATTTAAATTTGGGCTTTATTTTAATCCCATATTCAGGGTATTTTCTTACAAATTAGATTTTAATTGTTGTAACATAGAAACTATGTAATTAACTCTTAAAGAAAAAAGGTTGGATTTGGGCTTTACTCTTAGAGTCGTGAACACGAGTTTACGGTAATAGTATTTATTTGGTATTCGTTAACTTTCTTTTAAAGTGAGTTTTTGTATGTTTTTCTTTCTTTATTTATCACATTATTTAAGAAAATACAATTTATAATTATGCTAATTTTCTGACACTTTAATGGGCTTTGTAAAATACAAAAATAAACTGAACGTTCGAAGGCACGAGAGATTTTTCGATCCTGTTTATAACTTCTTTTTTATACTATTTGAACACGAAAATAAAAAAATGTTAAAGAAATTTCAAATTTTTTTGTTTTTGATTAAAAAATAACTATCAAAAATTATTAAATTAACTGAAAATAATTATGAAAAAGGGGTTTAAACATTCGCCTCGTGTTGCAGAGATATTTTAAAGATTTTTCACCCTCAGCCGGTTTGTACCCTCGATCTTTTGCTTGCACGACTAACACGCAAATCATTCGGCTATACGGACTTCAATTACTTAGTTGTTTTCAATTATTATTATTATTATTTATTAGTTTAAAGTCCCATAGGCAAAATTACAAAAAATAACATAAAATTATCAATCAATCAATTAAATTCATTTATCCTTTTGAAAGCACTATCTATTTTTTAAACCTTTCCAATAAAACTTACTTAACAATAGATTACAATATAAATTTATTTTTTCTCTTTTAAGTGAAATACATGTTTCGACTTGATATGCCTTACTAACGGGTGAAGAATAAAAAATGGCATAAAGGTTTAGTTTAATTTGCTATAAGAGTGGACTAGATCTTTCCCAATTTTTTTATGTATTGACGATCTGAATAAAATCCGACAAACTGTTTTAATAAATTTTTTCTTTAAATTTTTATAATTTTTACAAAAAAAATAAAATAAAAAGAATAAATGATTAAAACATTATATTCCACTAAATAATCAATCATTTAAAATAAAAACAACACAAGATTCAGTTTGTCGGATTTTATTCAGATCGTCAATAAATAAAAAAATTGGGTAAGATCTGGTCGAAGTATTGTCATTTTTTTTATTTATTTTTTGTTAAATATTTATAACAAAGAAAAATTGTAAATTAATAAATAAAAATTAAAAAATAATTATCTCCTATTGAAATTTTTAAAAGACCAAATAAGCAAAATATACTAAAAGATCAAAATGAACAAACTGAATAATTTGAACGATTTATATGTTAGGCCTTTTTTAATAGAATTAGCAATCTGAATGTACTAAAGACAGAACGTCGGATTAAAGAAAAATTAATAGTCTGGTTGACTTTTTCACAAAGTGGAATAAGCGAACCATATGTTTTACATAGTGGTTTAGCGGTCAATCAACATGTCTATCTTGGAGAGTGTATTAAGAAACGACTTGAACCAATGATTAAAGAATATTATCAGGATAGCAACTATGTATTTTGGTCCGACTTAGCATCATCTCACTATGCGAGTAGAATTCTCACAATGTTAGATAAAAATATAAGGAACGTAGCCAAAGAAGTGAATCCAGCAAACGTACCAAAAGCAATATGGACCCAAAGATTGTACAGGACCATGCCAAGACTGTTCGCTCTAGGCTCGATATCATACGTCCTCATGGATTTCAATACCTTAACTGATATCATTTTTTCAAAATTGGAGGGTTTGGATATAAAAAAATTAAAAAAAAATTTAAAGCCTTTGTTAAATAAAAAATTTTAATAATAAAATAATAATTTTGTGCCATTTTTTATTCTACGCACGTTAAGAAAAGAATATGAAAGAATTATTTTTTGAGTTTATAAGAGGAGGGTCCATTTGTAGGCTACATATAAAGAAATACGCAATTATTCGAATTGAGTGACATGTCTTTGAAATAGAGTACTCTAATTTAGTGAGACGTTGTTATAACATGTAAAAGATTCTATAGTGACATAAATAGTATCACTAAATTCGGATAATTACGTTATTTTAAAAATTTTTCTTTTTTATAAATTTAAATACACAATCGATTTAGTCACAAAATTGGTGCGTCTAGCAAAAAATGATCAGTCCTTTTTTAATTGGAAAAAACAGTCATAGTTCATTGATTACACGTCACATGAGAAAACAATTATTTAAAAAATAAGAAAAAATTTTCTTTTCTTACTTGCATCATTAGTGTTCTTTCGTTTTGGATCAGCATTAGCATCTTCGGAAATTATAATCGTTGGTTTAACGATTCTTGGACCTGCTTCTCTATTGACTAAAAAAAAAATTTTAACTAAATAAAAAAATTGAATAAAAATGTCCTTCTTACCAACTTCTACCACTTTTTTTACTTCTTCGACAACAGTTTCATTTTTGGCTGTTTTGATTGTTTGCACCACAGTAACTGTTTGCTTTGGTCTGACAATTCTAGCACCACCAATGCGCGCTTTAACTGGCTCTTCACTTTTGATACCTTCCTCTGATTTTCTTTGGTCGTCCAGTTTAGGCTCTTCGTTACAATTTATTTCCTCTACACTCTGGGGCGTATCGACAACTGGCTCTGCTTCTTTGTTTGAATGAGCCTCTGGCTCGTCTTTCGCTTCTAAAGTAGCATTCACAATATCTCTAGTGACGTTGAGATTTTCCAACTCTTGTTCATTGTCAGGTTTTTCTTCATCGTTTGTAATCAGTGAAGAATCGACTGCTTCATTGTGCTCCTCTCTTTGGACACATTCAGCTTTTTCATCCTCAATACTTTGGTCCAATTCTTCTAGACGGTCGTGAGTGATTTCAGCAATTTTATCCATGTCGACATTTTCCTGGCATGTTTCGTTTTCTTTGACCATCTCGCTACTTTCATTTAACTCGAGCTTAAAGTTGCCCGGCTCTTCACAAGCATTTGATTCTTCAGCATGTTCGACAGACTTAGGCTCAGTTATAGACTCTTTTTCACTCTCGGTTAATTTGAGTTTAAAGCTGTCCGACTCTTCAGGTTGTTCTTCACTAGCGTTTGATTCCTTGACATGTTCAGCGGTCTCTTTGTCTTGACTGTCAACTGCAGTCTCAACTTTAGCTCTGGTTTTTTTGACTTTTTTAGCTTTTTTTTCTTCCTTTTCGGTATTTTGCTCTTCTTTGTTGACTTTTTTTCTGATTCGTTTTATTTTGACTTTTTTTCCGTCTTCCCTTATTTCATATCTAGTCTCAATTACTTCTTGCTCTTCGTTTGATTCTTTTTTTGCTGATTTTTTTGTCTTTTTGGTTTTTTTAGTCTCGGTAGGCTCGGGCTCACTCCCAGGCTCGTTTAGCAGCGGCTCAGTTTTGTTCAGTGTTTTGTTAAGGGTCTGAGCTCGAGACCGGGTCATTGTTTGATTGATCGGGTCGATTTCCGGGCCCGGCTCTTCTTCTGAGGTCTTTTTTGAATTTTTGGATGTTTTTTTTACTTTTTTCACTTTTTTTTTGGGAAGTTCGATCGCATTTTCCTCAATGTCATGCGTATCATAATATTCCCTAATAAGCCTGATCAACACATCTTTCTGTAGATTGGAAAAATTAAATGCCAGTATTGTTGAATTGTTGGAATGTTACCTTTTTAGATTGGGGCAGTTCAAGTTGGAGTTTATTAGCTATCTTTAGCAATTCGCTGTATTTGGCATCTTCAAGGCTTTCCAAGTCCATCTTACCTGTCCTTACTTAACTAAAATAATTTAATAGAATATTAGATTATGACTTTTAAACAAATAACTTCAGTTAATAGTGCGTATGAAATTGATGGCCGACGGTTTTTAAAATTTAGCTCGTAGCAACCTTCACTTTTCACCAAAATTTTTGTTTTGTTTGAAAGCGACAGGAAATTTGTCTTTTGAAAAAATAAAATCTTGAATGGATGTTGAGACAAGAAAGTAGAGCTCTACAATTGCCAGTAACGAGGCGCTACATCCTACTTTACTTTCTCTGATGAAGATTTGTATTAGAATATTTTAATAGCTTTCGTAAATTACTTCTTTTTTTAATCTCTACAAATTTTAAAGTAATTATCAAGCTTTAAAATTCTAATGAAAGTTTCTGTTACGAATGGTATATTTAAAATAAATCCAAACAACATGTTTTTTGAATAAAATCTAATGTTGATATTTAAAAACTGTACACAATATCTTCAAATTTTCCAATTTTTAACAGCAAAAATCAAAAAATCACCATAAATGCTTGTCATACTAATTGTTTGCTAGTTAACTGGCTCTTTAAAAAAAATTTTAGGTATCATAGTAATGTTAGGAGATTTCTATACTTTCGGGAGTTTGCTTTCTCTTAAACCTAAGCTAAAGAGATAAATAATGTCTTTTAGAATAAATTTTTGGCTACAAATACTTTTATTTTTGCCTTTCAAAAAAAGGTCATGTGTCAATAAATTATTTTATTACAACATAGTGTGCTAATAGACACTCCGTTTAAAAAATAATAGTTAATAATAAAATAAGAAATTTTAATTTTTGTTGAGTTGATTTTTTTTACAGCCAATTATAAGTTAATAAATTTTCGGGTCTACCTTGTTTTGTGATCAAAAGATTACCTATTTGGTGGTCTGGTCCTGGTCACAGGGTTGGTGAACATTAAAGATCACTGATCACATTCTTGACGTTTTTGTGACCTTAAATATTCAAATTAATCATCACCAAAATAATTTTTAATAAATATCTCTTAAATTTGATTTTTTTTTTAAAGCATGCATACACATCAAACATTTTTAAACTCTGTGCTTATTGCTTACGTTTTTATAAAAATACTATGTGCTATTCAAAATCTTTATATAAAGTTGAATTATATTTTACACTTTTGATCAAAAATGAAAATCCGTTGCCATGTCCACTACGTAGAAAAATGATGAAAAATGAACGTGGGGTTAAGCTTCATTTCGCAAAACAACATTAAAATTTCCTTTTTTTATAACTTATATTTTTTTTATTTGAAACTTTGTATTCTATATTTTTGGTCACATTAACGTGACCATGGTCACATATCTTAATAAATGGTCACATTAAAATTTTTCTTTTTTATTCTTGAAAATTTAAGGTCACAAAAACGTCAAGAATGTGATCAGTGTTCTTTAATGTTCACCAACCCTGTGACCAGGACCAGACCACCAAATAGGTAATCTTTTGATCACAAAACAAGGTAGACCCAAATTTTCAGTTTTAATCATAAAAAGAGGCTTAAAACTAAAAAAAATATTTCCAATATCAATTAAAATGCAGATGATTAGAATTTTCAAGAACCAATTTAATGCTCTATTATTACAGAGAATAACTAGTTTATTTTATAAGTTCTTCATCTTTATAAGTTTAAAATATTATATAGGTAAATTTTTTCAATGAGTTCTTTAACAGTATAATTCAAAACAGTTGAAAACATATAAAAAAGTTAATATTTTCAGGGAGTTAATTGTAAAGGTTCCATAATAATTTTTAATTTATTTATTTTTTCATAAATTACGAAAGATTCAGCGATATTTTAATACAAAGTATAAAAAGAATAATAGATTTTTAAATGATTTTTAGATAATTGTTATTCTAATGTTAGATCTAATTTCTTTTTAAATAAATGTTTTCATTTATACCTTAGCTAATCTTGAAAATAATTATTTTTTCCTTAGAAAATTTTTTTTTAAATTTTCTCAAAAAATGTAAGTTATTCTTATTTTTAATGTTTTGATCAAATGTCGAATCAATTTTTATAGACAAATAAGAAATGGTATTCAAACAAAAATGTTAAAGTCCATAAATTTTTGCAACTTAAAATTTATGAATTAAATTAATAAAATTTGAAAAAAGTTAAAATATTGTTCTTTTTTTTTAAATTCATCATAATAATTAAAATGAGTTCTCAATCCAATGTTCAAACATTTCAATACCAGCTCAAATTGATGACAAATTCGGTCCTTACTACAATTCAATTATTCGGTTTTAATTTAAAATCAAATGAAAGAGATTATAAACTTCAATTCAATTCGAACATGTTTTCACGTCCGAATCAAAAAGCATTTGAAGTAATCGTCCATTTTTTGTTATGTCAAATCGATCCAGATAGGGCCGAAAAAGTGTTCAGCCAATGTTGGCCTATTGTTCTGAAGGAACAAAACAAAGAATTCAAGGATGTAGTCTTCAATTGGCTTCTAGAAATAACCCAAAAATCTACCAACAAACACGAAAAACAGTTTCCAAGCCATCAATTAATTCAGCAGTATCAAAATTTGCTTAATTTTATTCGTTTTCCAATAATCACCAAGTCTTTGCTAATGACACCTGGTGGTCTTAAAGTTTGTGAGCTCTTTTTTGCCTTGTCACAATATGCTCTCATAATTAATTTAGCAAGACTAAGTAAACTTTTTTAAATTAATAATTTATAAAGAAAATTTTAATTTATTTTTAGTTGAGAACAACAAGCTTAATTTGCGCATACCTCCAAAAATATCCCCGTTTTGCAGCTCCGAATCAGGCAAGCAACCTTTTTCTCAGGCACAAACAAACAATTTGAACAATTCAGGTCTTAATTCGAAAATTGTTTCCCAAAAACAACTAAACGATTTTAAAAAACTTGGCAATTTGATGAAAAGTCGACTGCAAATGGAACTTGATGAGTTTTTTCAGTTGATAACAAAAATTCTTGATACAAGAACCAAGTGGCAACAAAGTGCTCAGTAAGTAAATATTACTATTTTTCCTATAAATCTATTTCTTTCTTTAAATTTTTACTTGTTGATACCTATACTTTGAGTAAAAATTGCCAAGGGTAAAACAAGCTAAAAAATTTATAATGATTTTTGAATAATCTCACTTATTTATTGTGCAAGAATCTAAACCAATAATTTGAAATTTTTTTCAAGATAGAAGATAAAAAAAGAATTTATATAAAATGATAATGATTAATAGAATAATTTAAATAAATTTTATTTATTTGAGTATCTATATCGGATGCCAACTCCTTTAGATAAATTTACGAAAAAAACAAAAACTAAAAAATCTGAAATTTAAAAATAGACGTCAAAAAAAGATTAAAAAAAAAGAAAATTTATTTTAGATTTAAATAAAATTTACATCGCCAATATAATCAATTACATTGGATTTATTTTACCATGATATTTTATTATAAATATATTAAATTGAATTTTGGAAGAGGATTATCTCCACAGGCTTATCTGACTCGTAAAAAAAACCCTCTTCTAGGCCTGCATGCTTATAATTTAAAAAAATAAAAGTAATAAAAGATTTAAGGTTAATGAAATCGATTATATAATCAATTAAATTTTTCAAATTTGTACTATAGGTTAAAAAACTTTATAAAATTTATATCAATTTTCAAGAAATTAATTATAAAATAGATCCTAATCTGCATTAAGCGCAAAGACCCCTTCAATGATTTAAATTGGCTGAAATCGATTGTCAATTCATTATATCAAGGCTTGATTCTAAATTTAAAAATTTAACTTAATTACTTCAAGCAAAACTTTGGATGGATAAAAATATAACTTTGAATTTAATGTACTGACTACTCTTTCAGATGAGAGATGGTTCTAAATAGGTGATAAGTTAAATTCACTATAATTCCTCAAGGGTAAATGATTATTATTTATTATTAAAAATTATTTTTTATCAGATGAAAGATTATTTTGACTTTTCAAATTGATATACTATTTTGATTATTCATTTTAAAAATTAGTTCAAAAGATAAATTGAAATATAGAAAACTGGTTTTCGATCTTTGGTAAATACAGTATATTAATTTAATTCAATTGTCCCTTTTTTATCCTAGTGGATAATGGGAAAGCGCTCATCTTCTTTTCAAGTACCTTTTTGAGCACCGGCTTCCATCTGACACAGAGGCTACTGCATCGAGTTGATCATCTACTCCACAATTATTACCCAGTCGAAACTGGTCCCCCTATTTTTATGATGAAAGAGGTTTAAACCTTTACCCCGTATTGCAGAGATGTTTTGAAGATTTTTTCACCCTCAGCGGGTTTTGAACCCACGATCCTATGATTACATGATTAACACGCAAACCATTCGGTTATACGGGCTCTAAATACAGTACATAAGTCTCATTAATAACTAATTCTTAATATCTCTATTCTATTAGAGCTTCTTAAATAGTTATAATTTGAAATTAATTTTTAGTTTCAAATTTTTAATTGAAATTAGCAAGATCAAAATAATAATAATAATAATAATAATAATAATATGCTACGAAAGGTTTTATCCTGTAGAGCAAGACTGAATATGCTAATTTCTTTTTTGACTTGAAAAAATCATCAATTTTCTTTTTCAATTGATTCCAATTGTCTACCACTCTATTCGACAAAAAGTGTTCTCTTTGACTGATCCTTATGAATTTTTTCACTAACTTGTACTTTCCTCCCGGTATACCCCTAACTGGACCTTCAACTGATAGTGAATAAGTGAGCTTTTTCGGGTTGTACCAGTCAGTAATGCTCAACCTTTTCGAAAATTTAAAATACTTGATTAAGTCGGCTCTTTTTCTTCTCTCGTTAAGGGTTGATAGGTCCAAAATTTCTAGTCTTTTTTGAATATGAAGGTTCTTTTATGCTCTTAACAAGCTTTCTACCTTTAATCTGTAATTTTTCTATTATATTTATCTATTTTTTGGTATGAGGACACCAAGCTGCTATTGCATATTCTAAATTCGGTCTTAGAAATGCATCATAAAGCCATCTAAATGATTTATCGACAAGAATTTAAAAGCCTAGCTAAACTGCCAGAGAACAGTACAGGCTGTATTTGCAGCCAGCGTAACTTGTTTGCCATATTTTAAGTTTGAAGAAAGGACAATGCCTAAATCAGGTTCTCTATCAGTACTCTCTAATGGCTTACCATTCATTGTTATATTAATATTAAAACGATTGTAGTTGATAACCACAGCCTTGCACTTCTCCCAATTAAAATTCATCAACCTTACATTTGACCACTCTCCTAGTCTGTTCACATTAAGTTGGAGACTTTTTAGGTCAAGTCGATTTTTTATAGTCGAAATTAACTTGGTGTCGTCTTCAAAAAGCTAATAAAAGCAATTTACTACCTGAGGCAGATGGTTGATAAAAATTACTAACAATAAAGGACCGAGCATTGAGCCTTGTGGCACACCACAAATTACATTCAAACAGTCTGACTTATCTTCACCCTTCCCACTCTTTGGCTACGTCCAGACAAAAATCTTTAATCGAATTACTAACATATCATATCATTTAACAATTTTTTTTAAAAGACATTTATTAATATTTTTCAAGTAAAATTAAAAAAAAAAATTTAGAATTAAGTAAATTACGGTAAAAATTAGAATTTTCATCTATTTGAAGTTAAAAGCTTAGATTTTGGTACATTTTATCTATGTTGACTTTGATCTATAATCTTATAATGTAGTAGTTCCTGTTATTTTTTGATTAAATTACTAATTAATTACTATTACTAGTAAAAAGAGGGTAAAAATTGCAAGCAAATACAGCACTTCAAAATTTTGTTTTAAATAATTTCTAAAAATAATGCTCTAATGTTTACTAAATGAAATTTTTTGAAGTTGTTAATTTCGAAAGTTAAAAAAAAATAAGAAAAAAAAAAATATATTGATCTAATAATTATTTTCGAGGATAGATAAAGAATAGAAATAAAAAATCTCAATAATTTTTTTTTCTAAGAGCCAAAAATTTTTCTTATTGATATAAATTACAAAGCATGAGAATTTTATTGATGAGATGAGATTCATTTTATCAGCTGATTTAATTTACTCTACTAATTTTCTAAACTTTAAAAGTATTCCAAAACATTTTTTCAAAACAAAGATTAGCATCAAATCATATTAGTATAATATTCAAAAAATTTGTTAAAAAATTTAGTTTTGAATTAAGATTTAACAAGTAAAAAAATAACAAAAAAAAATTCAAATCTAAAAAAAATTCATTTACAGCCGTTTTAATAAAAACGTAACGCAAAAAAAGCCGCGACCAAACAACGGCCAGCGCGGCCGTCCGTCCCGGTCTATTTGCGGCTCCGAACCGGCCGACCTAAGCGACCTTGCCGGCCGGCTTTTGGTTTAATGAAAGATTTTTTTTTCCCTTCTTTAATTTAGCAGGACAAATAAAATTGATTATAAAAAAAAAAGTTTTTTGTATTAAGCTTTAAAACTAAAAAGCAAGCATTAAAAGTAAAATTCGTATTTTTTTCTTATGTAATCTAAATACTTTCAAACACATAGATATAATTTTTAAAATTTATGAATTATTGAGAATTCAACACAAATTAATTGATAAAGATTTGAAAAAATTTTTATGAGGTCGCTTTAATAAAAGCTTAGTTGGTCTAAAGTAAAACATAATCTGATGATCAGGAGAATAATTGACGGCCAAGTTAAAAAAATATAGTTCAGTAAACAAATTAGATAGTCAGTATTTGATGATTATTTTATTTATCTCTTAGGGTGGGCCGGCAAGGTCGCTTAGGTCGGCCGGCTAGTAAGGTCGGACGGGTCGGTCGGGGCGGACGTGTTGGGACGCCAAAGTTACCGTTGGCCGGCCGGCCGGATCGCTTGCGTTACGTTTTTATTAGAACCGCTGTAAATATAAAAGTAAAAAATTTGAGTTAAAAAAGGATAATTACAGAAAATTAAAGGAAAATATCGCGAACAAAATATAATTTAGTTTCAAGTTTTAATTGGTATCTATTTGAATTAAACAAGTTTAAGTAATAAAGACATTAAAATAAATTTCATAATCTATTACAGTTTAATTTAAAAAACAAAAATAATATTCAAATAGTTGCTCAAATTTCACATACGCAAAAGGATTTAAATTAATTAGAACTTTTTGCTCAAAGGTGAAATTTCTAGATTCCAAATTCTTCAATAATTAATAACTCAAAATTAAATTTTGCTTTATGAATTTAAATTTTCCAAGAGAGCTTCTAATTTATTTTTCCAAATTAAGAAGCGAAATTTTTTCTTTATGAAAATGTTTTATTTAAAGGATCAAGACAAACCAAATTAGAGCGCTAGTGGACCAAAAAATAAATCTGACCCAGTCTTTGGCTAGAAAAAAAGCTACATTGGCCAAACAACTTAAGTAATGAATGAAAATTTTTTTAAAAGACTAAATTTTTTTGGCTTAGCATTCAAGAAAATGGTGACGAAAATACGTCTTTGGAGACTTTGTACTCAGAGTTCAAAAGTTCTAAATTGGGACAATTTGAAAATCTGTGGCTTGAGTTTAAAAAAATTAACGATGAATCATTTGAAAAAGAGTTTAATAAAGAAAATATTAATTGTCTTGTTGAAAAAAATTCAAATTTGTCTCAAAAGTTACAGATAGATGGTCAAACATTCATAGACTCAGTTAGACAAAACCAATCTCTCGAACATGCTAATTTAGCAATTTTTGAAGAAAAAATTCACAAGTTCATTTATGAAAATATGGACACCAATTCCACTATCAGAAACGTATTCAATTAAAATTTATTTATTTTTATATTAATTTATTAATTTAAAGGCTGAAGTCGGTTGTTTATTTTTACAAGATGGAAAACAACTAGATTTTATCAAGTAAACATTTTGAAAAATTAAAAAAAAAATTTAAATTTTATTCTTTAGTTTGGTACGGTTGTACAATCTTGTCCTTATTTCAAATGCAGAGTTAATCTCCAAAAGTAAGTTTAACTTTAAAATGTTAAGAAAAATAAACAAATTTTAAAAAGTCGATAGAGAAAAACTTAACATTTTCGCCGAGTTTTTGAAGTCCTTAACTCATAATGAAGAAAACGAGCTAATATCCATTGACGATTGCTCTAAATCCACTCAGTTGAACGAATTTTTTGACGCAAACAAAACCGTGAATGAAGACTCACTTAAATTGAAGTAATAATAAAATTAGAAAAATAATTTTAAATTCTGATAATTTGATAATTATGTTTTTTAAAAATAGAAAATAATATAAATTTTTGTTAAAGGAAGCAACTTGATGCTATTTTACCAAA
Organism: Brachionus manjavacas; assembly: GCA_019054805.1. Taxonomy (NCBI): domain Eukaryota; kingdom Metazoa; phylum Rotifera; class Eurotatoria; order Ploima; family Brachionidae; genus Brachionus; species Brachionus manjavacas. Next base: position 3,875,428 of record JAHQIY010000003.1, on the reverse strand, counting down.
AATTAGTGAAAGCTACCGAGCATTGATTGAAAAAGAAGTGGTAGACACAAAAATTCCCGATAGCCCGATTAAAGATGAGATGACTGGAAAAGTTAAAGAATTTATGAAAGAATATTTTAATTTGAGAAAAACTTCTATTGATTCAAGAATTTTAAAGATTTTGAGACAAAATAGAGAACTTGCTAAAAACGAAAATAGCGAACAAGCACCGGAGACAAAGAATGGTTCGGAACAAATGGATGACAAGAAAATCGATGAAGAACTTGATGAAAAAATTCAAAAAAAAAAGAAAAGCGTAAAATTTTGCTTAGGTATGTGAAGAAAATTTAGAATATCTTTATTTAATGTTTTTTCTAATTAGACTTTGATGAAAAAAATGAAGATACTAAAGAGTTTCAAAATTCGTTTGAAATTTTAGATTTAAAAGGTAACTAACAATTCAACTATCTCAATATTTCTTTAAGATGAAGTACATTTAAGTAATTTCGTCTTAAAAAATTATTTGCATGCTTAAAGAGCTTTAAAAATGATAATTTTACATTTTTCAAATTCAATTTACATACTCCTAAAGTCCTAGTAAAGATTATTAAAAATTTTGTTTATTTAATTGATTAAAAATGATAGTGATGCTTAAAATATTTATTTTTAATGCAGAATTTCAAATTGTTATCTATTCAATTATTTGTTTACCTGAGCCAAGCTAAAGCTCCTTCAGATTAAAAAAATAGAATTAAATAAAGGTAAAATAAGTAAAACTATAATAAAGAAAATTAAAATAACATGAAAAATTAATTACAGGTTTTAAATCATACTTTATAGCTTTTTTTTTTGATTTCTATTTATTTATCAATTTTCTTAATTTTTTAAAAAGAAATATTTTATCAGAATAATAGTTCGAATAGCACAAAATTTGAATAAAACACCCCAATTATTATGATTATTAGAAAAATTGATTAACTCTAAATTAAATAGAAACTTTTTTTTCTGAAAAAATGAAAACTTATTTAAGACTAAGTACAGTGCAGGTGTGATACGCTCAATTCATCATATTTTACGTGAATTTTTGTATGAAAATTATTATTTAAAAAAAAATCCAAAATTTTCAGAAAAAACAGAATTTGAAAAAAAAAATTTTTTGAAAGTAAAAAAATATAAAATTTGATTGAATTTTTTGGTCGAAATTGATGTAAATTTTATTGAAAAATGATGAAAATATTTAAAATTAACTTTTTTAAATGATATTAAATTTTTGTTAAATTTTAGCACTTTAAGCTAACTAAAATTTGATTATAAAATATCAAGAAAATACTAAGAAATTTTCAAAAAATTTTAAAGTATATACAAAGTCTTAAATTGTAATTTCTATTTTTTTTGTTTTAAAACAAAAATCTTTAAATTATTTTTTATACAATTAAGTAAATAGTTATCTTTATTAAAGATAAAAATTACTAAGATGTAAAAAGTTTAAGAAAAAGTAAATTTTTTGGATTTTTAGAGATTAACTTTGAAGTAACACATTATTAATAAAAGACAAAATCATTTTTCAAAATAAAACTCTCATCATGTTTTATACATCAAGTGTTTTTTTAACTTTTCAGAAAATAATAATGAATAAATATTTTACCCAGTAAATTTTTTTTTCATTTCTTTCATGGTTTATTAATTTAAAAAAAAAACTTTCGAAAAATATGTATTATGATAGCCATTCACTTCAAATTGATATTGAATTTTTGTAGAAGTTATTAAAATAAAAAAAAATTCTAAAAAAATCTAATTCACTTTTCTTAAATGTTACATCTTTAGAATTTTATCTTTAATAATCTTATTACTTTTATAAAAAAAAATATAATTTAAAGATTTCATTTTAAATCAACCAAAACTGTATATTCTTTATGTTGGATGTATTCTATTTAATTTTAATGTAAAAGATTGTAAAAGTAAGTCCAATTTTTTTTTTTAAATCGAAATAAAATCATCGTACTTTTTTTCATTCTTTAACAAAATTGAATTAAAATTTTTATTAGAAGAGGAAAAAATATACCACAATATTACAATATTTTACTGAATTTAATGCAAAAATGTCAAAAAAATAAAAATTTAAAATAAATAAAATTTTATTGGTAAAAACATGAATCATAAGGTTTTATAAAAGACTTAACTTTTTAAAAATTTGGAATTTTTGTAGCAAAACGCAGCTCTAGAGCATGTGCTAAAGCTAGCTGTGTACTTATTTTAATAATGTCCTGTAAAAAATTGCAATTACAATTTTTATTTTATTATATTTCAATTAATTGATAGTTTAAACTATATTTTTTTTAATGATTTTACTAATTTTAAAGAGTGATAATATTTGGACATTTTTCTGAAGTCAATTACTTCAAATAAAAAATTAAAAGAAAAAAAAATTTCTTTCTATAATTTTCTAAAAATGACAATTGGTCTGATTAAATTTTTATTTTTTTATATTTTTTGACGAAAATTGACACTTCTACGTAAAATTCAGCAAAAGCTTAAATTTTTATTTTTTCACTTTCTATTCTTTTTGTACTTCATCAGAATTTATTTTTATTTGACTATGTTCATATTAGTAATTTTTGGTTATTTTTTATTATTATGTTAAAAATAAAACAGTGTCAAGTGCGGATTCCTGGTTCAGGAATTCGGAAATGTTCTAGGTCAAAGAAATATTACGTAAAACTAAAATTAATATTTTAACTATAAATTAATTAAAATCTTTATTTTAATTTTCAAAAAGTACAGAAAGGATTTTTACCTTTAAATATTCTTTTTGTAAACACCTTTTTCAACTGGCTGCCATTATATCTTTTTTGGATAGTTAAACAATTTTGATATACAGTAAGTGCAATAAAACTATAAAAAATTCTTACTCTTAAAATTAAATTAGCAACCACACTTACTAATATCCCATTTATTAGAACTAACAATGAATCTAACAAAACATGAAAATTTAGAAAAAATTTATTTAATAAATATTTGAAAATTTGGCAATATAAAAAATGGTCATTATAAAAATAACAAATATAATAAAATAAAATAAAACTAAACAAATAATTCGTCAAAAAAAAATGAATAGATGAAAAATAAAAGATGTTTTTATAAATTTTATTTTTAGTTTAACAATGGGCCCATTTAAAGCCTCAGCAGTGGAAGATTTTTATAAATATTAGATCACTTCAAAGTACAGTGAAAAAATTTAAATATTTTCTTTAAAAAAAATTTGAATTTAAATTCTCCTTTAAAAGTTTTAATGATCCCTTTTGTTTTCTTTGTGTAAAAATGGTAATTTAAGTAAATTTTTATTTGGAAATGGTAATTTTGAGTATTTAAATTTGAAAAATTACTAATTAAAAAATCAATAATGATTAAATGATTATCTCAACCCCGGTTTTTCCAGAATTCATATAATTCAGAATCTCAAAATTAAATAATTAACCGTTGTCGGTTAGGTAATATTAGTAGTAGTAGTAGTAGTAGTAGTAGTAGTAGTTGGATGACTGCGAGTTGCCGGGTGACTCCAGCAAGAGAACCTAAGTCCTATGAGCAGCCTGTTCTTTGGTCGTCAATCCTCTTCTTGAAAGAGTTGACACTTAGTGCATCAATGACTAAATCGGGTAGCTTGTTCCACATTCGTGCTACCCTGTTGCGGAAAGCGTAAATTAAATAAAGTATATCTGAAAAATTAGTTTAATTTTTATTCTTGATAAAAAATTGCCCCGAAGATTGGTTCAAATCTAAGATCTTATTAGTAATTTTAATAAATCATAAAAATCTCTTAAAAGATTTTAAATTTCTTTAAATTTTTTAAATTTACAATATTAACTTAAGAAATTAATGAGATCGTTTTTTTTTAAGAAAAAACTTGATTTCTTGATTAAGATCTTAAAATAAATCCTATTATTGAAATTGAAAAAATTAAAATTAGAATTTTTCTGAATTCTTAACTAAAAATCTAATGAATACCTTAATATATAACGACTTCAAAAGCAAGCTTGACAAAACAGTAACTTAATTACGGCAAGTGGCTACCACACAGGGTGTCGTCACCCATCGCGTTTTGCATCATTCTGCATCCAATTCGCGACTTGTAGCCTTACTACTACTATTACTATAAGATTATATTAAAAATAAATTTAAGAATGTTAAAAAAAGCTTTTTTATTTTGTAATTCAAATTTTTTATTCTAAAGACATTTTCACAGAATTTTTTTTTTAATTAATTTTTTTTATTTTAATTCATTTAATTTATGTAGATCATTAATTGATAAATTCTTGAAACATCTCTTATATTTATTCAATGAAAAAAACTGAAATTCTAATGATCTTAAAAAAATTCGTGATATATTTTGAAAAAAAAAAAGAAAAATTTTATTTTCTTGCTAAATTCTTGCGTAAGATCAGCTAACGAAATTGAAGTTGATCTTTTTTATCAAACTTATTAAAGGTTTTATCCTATATATAACTTATTAATAAAAAAATTTACATAACTATATTACGTAAAATTAATGAATAATTCACGTAAATTTTGGAAAAAACAGGAATATTAAATATAAAGCTGAGTCAAAAATTAGTTGAAATTTCTTAATAACTAATTTTATCCTAATTTTGATAGCTTCTTCACACTTTTTTTTGACAAGTCATTTCTATCAACATTGAGGAATATCCTGTATGTTTTAAAGCTGGTTATTTAGACTAAAAACTTATTTTTATCAGAAATGTAAATTTTAATTTCATTTAAAACTTAATCTAATATATTTTTTTATTTTTCTATTTATTATTTATTATTTAAGCCAAATGACAAGATATAAGTAAAAAGAAATCAAAAAAGGACAAAAAAGCAAAAAATAGATTTTTAAATAATGTTTGGCCGAGCAAGTTTTTTTTTTTTTTGAACTCTTCCAACAACATTTTATGAGTATTAATAAGGTGATATTTATATGAAGGACAGTCTATATTTTGCTCTTTTACTTGACTGCATTGTAAAGGATATATTAATATCGAAAATTACCATCTGAATTATTTTTTTTAATTCATTCCACTTTTTATTTTATTTGCGATTACTTTGAGGACATGTCGAGTTATTTATTTTATTATTAAATATACTACTCGATCTGGAATTACTTGATATTTCATAAAATTGTAGATTTTTGTCATAGATTTAAATAAATAATATTCGAACATTATGTAAAATTTTTAATTAATTTTTAATATTTTAGTGAAAAAATAATTTGTGATAAAAATTTTAATAGAAAAGGTCATGGATTTGTTGTTCATATTAAATTACATTGATTTAGCAAGAATATTAAGAAATTTATTGCAAATCTATTTTAATTATGTTTAAAAATTATCGAAAATAATAAAATAATAAAAACTTATTTTTATTCTTTGTTTTTCAAAGTTTGAAGAAAGTTTACCAAGTTAAATGAGTTTATCAAGTAGAATAGCGTATTTTTATTATTTATTAGCATTTAATTAAATTAAATTTTTTTTTTAAATAGAATCAACTTTTTTATTTTAAAAAAATTTTGTAGATTCTTTTTAAAATTCTACACCCTTCACTTCCATTATAAAATTTTTTTTCATATTTTACTGTTTGTTTGTACTTCATTTTAAAGTCATTCGCAAATGTTTTAACATTTTTAAATTATTGAAATTTAATCATTAAATCAAGAAAAAAAAATCAATTTTTTTGAATTATGATTTTCTTTAAATTTAAAGTTATACATTATTTTTAAATCAATTTTTCCCCGAAAATTGCTCATAAATTTAATAATTTTACAAATTATTTATTTAGATGCCGAAATGGAGCTAATTTGATTTTAAATAATTCTATGAATTTCTGAGACGTAAATTATATACAAATCGTATTTTTAATTTGTATAATAAATTTTTATATAAAAGTTTTAATTATTCAAAAAAACAAAAAGTTTTAAAAAACTTTTGCATAATTAAAAAAAAACCTTAAAAAAATTCAAACCCTGATCATAGATCATCATTATGTCCGATTTGATAAATAAACTAGGTAAATGTATAGAAGAATTAGACATAAATAGCTTCGAGTCCGACCTCGAGAGCCATATCAAGCAAATCATTGAGCTCAAGCCAAATATTCTAAACGAAATAATGGCCAAGTGTTTGGGCATTAGCACATCGGCTTTTCCGAATGGGTGCGATTTTTTGGAGCTATTCATGCATAAACTAGGTCTTTCCGAACTCAAATACATCACTTGTGATGAATCGTCAAAGCCAATAGTTGGCATGTATTTGACTAATGGGCGAAAGTTTAGTCATTCCTCGGTGTTTTTTTTATTTCGGTGTAATGATCTAAATCTGGTTAGCCAAGTTATGGAGAGCAAACTGCTCGATGCTTTGACCACATGTGAAAATTGGCATCTAATGTTTGTCACCTCGTATCAAGAGCGATTTTTCAATCCCCATTTTACGAACACATTCGAAGGATTCATGGTCAAATATATTCTTATTTGCAAATTAAAATGCTCACTTAGCTACAGAAGGTCCTGTTTGACATGGTTTGCTGGTTCCATGCATTTATACACTGATGAGTATTTTTTGCAAAACGAAGAAAAAAGGCTCAAGTATGCTTTGTTCAAAATTTTCGAAGCCCTAATACTAAATGGTCTACTACGAAAAATTGAGTATCAGAGTTTAATAAAAATGCTTAAAAGACGCAATGAGGAAATACTCCAGTCTCTCAGCCAGAAAAATCTATTTGCTAATCAGTCCAATTTAAATCAGGAAAAATTTACAAATTTTAATTTTCCATCATTGGATTCAATATTTCCTTTGTCATTAAAAAGTATTTGCCGAATAGAAATCAAACGAAGCCTAAAAAACTATACGTATTCTAACATCCAGCAGCTTTATCTTCCAGAAAGTCTTAAAAGATATGTTTTCTTCGAAGATGAATGCTTATCATTGCACCAAAATTTTGACAGATATTCCAATATGTAAATTTTATTTTAAAAACAATTTAGATTCAAGTCCAGTTAATTGAATAGAGTAATCTTTTTTAAAGATTTTTTTTTATTTCTTAAAAAAAGTTTTTTTAATTTAATATTCCGAGAATAAATTAAGAATATTTTTTGTATTTTGGGTAAATTGAGATTTAATCTAAATAATGTCTTTTAAAAATAATAAAAAGTAATTTTGAAAATAAAAATTTTTATCTAAATTTATTTCTAAAAGCTTAAAAGTAATAATAATAATATATATAGACTACAGCAATACTAGCTTGCGAAGGTTGCCTACTAGGAGATCCCCTATGGTAGCTCCTTGCGCATTACACATAGAAAAATACTGACAGAAGAAATAAAGTTTAATTTTTAGGTAAGATAAGAGTTAAGATTACAGATAGGAAAAGCTGGAGTATATGTATAGTACAACTGATGGATAATTTCACATTAAAATTGAAAGCTCAATAATAGAATAATTTGAAAAAAAAAAATTTGAAAATTTTATAAATAAATGTTCATCTGTTAAAATCAATCTATTTAATTTCAATCTATTAAAATTAAATTGATGTTACAACTTATTCTAGTTAGTATATTCAAAACTTTACTTGATAATTGTAGACAGGAGCAGATTTGTGATTTTTTGTCATCTTTATTCAAAAATGATTTTCCAACTACAATAAATAATAGCCACATAAAAAAATCTTGTAATAACCCAAAAATTAAATCTTAAGAAAAAAAACTAAGAAATAATAATAATCTGGTTTGTTAGAAATATTTTTTTAAGACTTTAGAATGATTTTGTCGAGTCTATGAATTTAATTCATATTGTCACTAATTGCTTTATAATTAATTTTTTTGACATATTTGTCTTTTTTATTTATTGACAATAAAATAATATAGAATTAAATTATTTGACATCAAATACAGAATATGACAATAAATATTTTTTGTATTTTGTGTAAATTGAGATTTAATCTAAATAATGTCTCTTAAAAATAATAAAAAGTTATTTTGAAAATAAAAATTTTTATTTAAATTTATATCTAAAAACTTAAAAGTCACAAATACTTCCAAAATTTTTGAATAATATTCGCTCTATATCTTTTTTCTAATTAAAATTTCCGCTTAAGAAATCTATCAAAATTAAATAGATGTGACAATTTATTCTAGTTGTTTCAAAGAACCTTAGAAGTCACAAATATTTCTTTTTATGAATTTAAAAATTCAAGAAAAGAATAATAATCCTGTTGAAAAAATACCTGGACTAAGAAAGTGACTATTCACTTAAAAGAAAGCTAAATGAATAAACTTTAGAATGTTATGCCATTTTAGTCACTGGTTCACTTTGTGTTCTAAATTTTGCAATCAAAAGATTAAGTTCATAATTTAGTTTAACTATTTATTTATTATCTCATTTAAAAGTTATTTCTATTTTTTTAAACAGGATTATTATTTGTAAAGGCACACTTTTGAGTTATAAAATGCCAATTCAATTTATAAGTAATTACATTTTATTCACAAAAACCCAATTTTTGAACTTGATATAATTTTGTCGTTTTTTGGATGCTTTTGATGATATCTTTTGAACTGAGAATCGGACAAATAAGACCTAGGTGGCATTAGAGAGCTGAAAAAATTCTCTTTTCAACGATTTATATTAAAAAAATTGTTAAAAATGAAACCTTCGGGTACATTTCAAGGTCACTAGGGTTCCTTGCCACCAGCTGTCCGATCGGTATGCTTTTGGCTGTTTTATATAAATATTAATTCTTTATCTTTATAAAATTTCAACCGAAATAAACATTTTTTTTTAATTTGAAATTTTGGTCAAGCTTTATTCAATGACACCCGGTAGAATAAAATTCATTAAATTTTTACAATATTAATTCTTTATCTTTATAAAATTTCAACCGAAATAAACATTTTTTTTTAATTTGAAATTTTTGTCAAGCTTTTTTCAATGACACCCGGTAGAATAAAATTCATTAAATTTTTACAATATTAATTCTTTATCTTTATAAAATTTCAACCGAAATAAACATTTTTTTTTAATTTGAAATTTTTGTCAAGCTTTTTCAATGACACCCGGTAGAATAAAATTCATTAAATTTTTACAATATTAATTCTTTATCTTTATAAAATTTCAACCGAAATAAACATTTTTTTTTAATTTGAAATTTTTGTCAAGCTTTTTTCAATGACACCCGGTAGAATAAAATTCATTAAATTTTTACAATATTAATTCTTTATCTTTATAAAATTTCAACCAAAATAAACATTTTTTTTTAATTTGAAATTTTTGTCAAGCTTTTTTCAATGACACCCGGTAGAATAAAATTCATTAAATTTTTTACACATTTTGCTTAAACCAAATTGAAATTTAAAAATATCCTTAATTTCTAATTTGGAAATAATTTTTTTTTAATGAATGGCTAGAATGGCAATTTTTTTCAAATAAACAACTGAGAACAACATTTTCTAATCACATTTTATTAATTTTCAACCAATGCATTAAATTTTAATTTTCCCATGGAAAATAGTTTTAAAACAATTTCTAAACAAAAAAAAAACTTAATTGTTTGATTTTAAATCAACAATAACAAAAATTTGAAACTAAAAATTTTATTGATATCCATTACCAACGGCGATTGGATTCTGAAAATTTTCCAACATGTCATTTTGCTTCGCTGGCCCATTGTAGAAATCGGAGCCAGCATTCCATGACGGCTGGTAGCCACCAGTTAATGGTTCTTTGGTATTTGCTTGAAGTGCTGGGTTGAAGTTTTGTGCTGGGTTTATATTGGACAAGCCTTGACCAAAGCTTCCACCAAATTTGGAATCGTCGAAGTATCCGATCGGGTCTCTTCTTTGTCTTCGTTGTTCATCAGTCACACCACTTGGCGGCTTCTTGTAAATGGACGTATTCGGAGTCGCGACTCCCACAAGATTGTCGCCCGGATGCATTACATCCCACATACCGACACCTTTATTGGAGTCGGCTCTTGATTGAGTTCCGACCACTCGCCTCGGTTCCATTTGGTCAAGAACAAAAGCTCCTTGTCTCTAGAAATAAAAAGTAAATAAAAAATAACTCTCTTTTTTTTTGTTTATTTACTTTTCCTTTATTCGGATAATTATTTTCAGTCCTTGAGTCATAGCCATGCTCAAACGACATCTTATCCACATAGACCTTTTGCGCTTCATTGCCATTGGTAAAGCTATTCAGATCATTTACTGGCACGATACCGACAACATGAGCATTGTTTGGGTTGAAAGAGTGTCGCTTTGCAAAGCCATTTTCACTGCCAGGCTTTCCATAGTGGTACATGTAGCCATGGTCTTTTTGATATGTAGTCTGAAATTCACTTTTGTTCAAGTTAGCTTGCTCACTTGTCGAATCAGACCTTGGTGCCGATGAATTAGATCTTCTCTTCTGTTTCCAGTCAGTCTCGTCAGGCACATTCCATTCCCACCAGCGTTTTTCCAAGTCTTTATTTACGTTTTTAGCGCTGATTCGGTTGACTGGTTCATTTAGGGTGTAGGCGTTTTCGCGGATAAATCCGGCCGTGCGGCCTCCGTGCGGAAAATTCCGATCCTCGATTGCCTGAGCGGGAACTATGGCTGGCTGAGTGTATATGGGTGGTGCCTGGTGTGAATATTTGTTGTCGCCTGGGACACTTTCGTTGCCAATGTCCTCGCAAAAAATCCTGTATGAATTTGGCCTAGATTAAAATTTTAGATAAGGCTCAGAGAGAAAATTTAGATGGGAAAAATACGCATATTTGGATGAGACTGTTTTTTTGTGCCTTATGTCCTGAATATTCAATGTGGTCATTTTTGGGTGATGAGTAAACTTCGATTTTCAAAAAGAAATTCTAATAGATTTAAATAAGTTTTTTTATTAAAAATTTTCAAGCAAATTTTATTGTTTTTGTGTTCCCCAAAATCATAGCTTATATGTTGCTAAGAAACCTTTTTATTGAGGCTATTTAACATTTAGCTAGCTAAGTGTTCGTGATTGGGTTCCCAGTCGCTAGCAATAATAATCTATGTCGTTGTTAGACTTCGAAACGATGACTACCACCATTTTTAAATTAAAGTCATTTTTAAGTATTTTAATTTATTTCTAAAAAAATCCATTAGCTAAGGCTGTGGAGAAAAGTTTTTTAAAAGTGCTCAACAATTCATTTAAATCGTAGATGTTTTTTCAATTGAGCAAACTTCTAAAACAAATTTGCTAAATTTTTCTATTTTACTTTTACCAAAGACTACATATCGAATTGGGACTTTTTTTTAAATTTATGTTTTGTGGTATTTTTTGGCTTAAACTTGTTGGTGGTAAGAAAAATATTTATTTGCAAATTAGTATGTCAAAAAAAAAGAAAAGTGGCATTGTTTTTTTAGCAGTTGACTTCTTTGGCCTTCTTGGTTTTCTCGGTAAATCCGCATCAGTTTTCTCTTCAAAGACTGGTATTTTGCCAGATTTTCTTTCTACTTAAAAATTCAGGATTTAACCAGGTCTTCATTATTTTGTTAGCATTTCATTAATGAATTTACTACTTAGTAGGAGACTATTTAGATACTAGTCCATGGTTTACTTAAATAAAAAGGCTTAAAGTGTAAATCACGGCTCTATCTCAAAATAGCTATGTTTAAAATAGCTATAATTAAAATAGCTTTAGTCAATTTTCTAAGGTATATTTTTTGTTAATTTAATTTAGCTAAAATCAAAATAGCTAAATTAATCAATTTAAGTAATAAAAAAAATCATGTGCAGTCAACTCGCGTTAAATCGAACTGCGATAAATCGAACTTTTTAGGTTCGAACCATTTTTTTTGCCCTCATGAATTTTTCTGAATCAAATACATTGAAATTTATTTCGTTAAATCGAACAAAAAAAGTTAAGTTAGTTTCGAATTACAGTCAAGTATCGATAATCCGAATACACTTTAGTCCGAATAATTCGATAACCGAACAAAATTTATCGGGCTCGGAGCTATTTCCCATACCTTTACATGTAAAATTCATTTGTTAAACCGAATTTTTTGTTCGGTTTAATTTGACATCCGAACAAAAAACTTCGGATTTATTGTCAATGTATTCAGTAATAAAAAATTTTTTTTTATTCGAATAAACTGATCAAATACAAGAGAAGGTTGTTAAAGTTGAATCAAAAGAGGCTTTTGAAGGATTTAAAAATTTTTGTTTGTTTATGGAACAATCATCTTTGATGAGTGACAAAGATGCTGGTTGTATATCTTATTTTAAGTCAAGATTCATTGACGTAAAGACATCAAGCCTAGCACAGCCAAGCTTGGTTAATTTCTTGTCACGAAACTTAATTATTTTTTTGTCAATTTTATTCCGATAGTTAATTTGTAATTTGTTAAATAAATAAATGTATTTTCTTATAAAAAAATTTTAATTCTGGAAAAATTGATTATCCGAATATTTTAATCTGAACAATGATTTCTTAGGGCGATTTCTATTCGAATTAACGAGAGTTGACTGTATTAAAATAATCCGAACCATTTTTTATCAAATATGTCATTATATTCATAATATATGCAACAAGTCATAATATTGACATGAGATTTTCTGATGTTCAAGTTAAATTTCTTCCCCCAAATAAGACGTCTGTCCTTCAGCCATGCGACGCTGGTATTATTAGATCATTCAAAGCAAATTATAAAAAAAAATTGATTAATCATTTCCTACAGTCAACCAAATCAAATAACGAGATACTTTTACCAGATATAAAAAGCTATCTATTATATTTATAAGCTGCCCGAAGTGTTACTCGAAGTGTTACCGGCAGCTTTCGAACTTTATTTTAATATTTAATAAAAACGACTGACTCGTGGTCAAGCCACCGGTCAAGACTTGACCGGTCTTTAATTAGTTGTTAGAAAATATTAAACAACTAATTAAAAATGTTGGCTGACCGGTGGCTTGACCACGAGTCAGCCGTTTTTCCAAACTTTTTTATTTTTTTGACTAAGTTTGTATTATCGTTATGTCGAACAAAAATAATCCGAACTTAAAAAATAACCTCCCAAAAAGTTCGGATTAACGAGAGTTGACTGTATCAAAATGGCTTATTTTAATTAGAAGCAATCAGTGAATTTGAAAAAAAAAAATTTTATTTTGAAAAATGTCAGATGTTGATCAACTAACAACTAATGTTAGAAATCTAAAATAAATCTTTTATTTCTCTCTTACAAAAAGGTCATCTCCAGTTGCATTTTAATGGTTATTACTATAGACAAAATGGACAACAAAATAAAAAAACATTTTTTTTATATTTTATATTTTTGATGCTTTTTATTATGCAAAAATTAAATCTCTTAAATGTACAAATTAAAAATTGTTATTTTACTAAAATAAAAATAGTTTCAATTGAGTTGAAACTAAAAAAATCATTATTTCGTTTTTATTTCTAATTTGTATCATTATTTTTGTCTTACATTTTAAGTATAAATATTTTAATTTTATTACATCGCCAGAATATAAAACGATTAAAATGAACCCTTTATTTTTTTTTCAAAAATTCGAGTCAACGACTTTTGATATTTATAATAACAACTAATAAATTGTCTTAATCTTGATCACTCAAAGATCCTAAAGGCAGTTTTTTTGAGTTTCAAACGTTTTATTGATTAAAATTACTGATTTTAGAATTAAATCTAATTGATATAATTATATAACTAATAATTGATTTCGGTATCAGTTGGTGGTTCGATGTCGATTTCAAAAATTATACAAATAAATCATTTCTTAATGAGTGCTACATATATGTTCAAAAAACTTAAAAAAAGTGGACACTTACTCCCTAATAGATTATGTTCTTAATAGAATAATTATATCAGAATCAAAATAGAATAATTAAATTAAATAATTATAAATTACATAGAAGCAACTAATTAATAACAATAATAATTATTAATAATAATAATAATAATAACTAAATTTTTAATCTAGCCTGTTTATTTGTGATTTATTTGTGATTTGGGAATTATTGAAATTAATTATTAAGATTTTTTTTAATTACAACTTAGTCTTTTTAATTAATTAAATTTGTCATCCGATGTTGTTTTAAAGGGGATAAATTATTAAATAAATAATCAATAAGGGTATTGTCAATAAATAAAATTTTGGCGAAACTTCTGAAACGGGAGGGGTAAGGTTTCTCTAAGTAATACTAATAAAATTAGATTTTTTTTGATACATAAAACAAATTTTCAAAAAAATAACATTATTATTTACAAATATTTTTTTAAAATCATTTTTTTTTTTTCGGAAGAAACTGAGGAAATCATTATTTTTAAATTTACCAGAAAAAGCTAAGTTATATTAGTAAAGAAGTTTTTTAAGGTATTGGTTCCGAAAAATTTTCTGAATTTTAAGAATTAAACTATTATCCTCAATAAAATCAAATTCTGAATTTTTTAATATAACTTTGCCGAAGTATAGACAATGAAAATATTTACCTTTTATTAATTAATATTTTAAATATAAATTTTAAATTTTACTAATATTTTTCTTACCTCCAGCATACCCGAATCCCTAAACCAGGGCTCCGCCACGGATCCCGTTTGAGTTTTAATAAAATGATTAAAATCACAAAAAGTACAAAAAGGAACAGGGCCAAATAAAATAATATTTTGAAAAAGTACAAAAAGTAGAGAAAGGAAAATAATTTTTTAAAAGTTTGATCTCATTGTCTATCCATGAATTTGTTTAATCATTTAAAAAATTTAATTCGCGCTTTATACTCATAGGTGAAAAAAATACTAAAAAAAATAAAATAACAATAAATCAATTCATTAACGACTCTCTCTCAAACTGAGCTCTATGTTTTTTCTTCAAATCATCCTAATCTATTAATCTACTAAAAACTAATTAATTCCTTCAAAGACTCTGCATATTTTCTTTAATTTTTGTAAATAAAAATAAATTTAAGCTAATTTGACATTAAAAAAATTATTTTTCTCAAAAATTTTTATTTGTTCGTTTTCTTCGGAGTTTTGGTGAATTTTAGCCACTGTATAAATCCTTGAGATAATTAATTTATGGTTTTAAAAAATCTTAAGTGAAAACTTTGATTTAAATTAAAATTAAACTTTAACATATGGCTTGGATCTCTAAGAGCTGTTTTCTCTAAAATTATTAATGATGAAAATAAGAATTAGGCTAATTAATTAAGTTTATAATTAGTAAGTTTTCCTTAATCAAGTGGAAGTGAATCAGATAATGATGTAAATTATTTGGATGAACTTTAAAAGACGATTAAGCTCTGATCCAAAAAATAAGGGTTAAGAAAAAAATAAAATCGAGATAAAGCTTAAAAGATAAATACATAAATTAAATAAAGATCGTCTCTAAACCGGGAGTTTTAAAGTTTTAAAGATTAATACTGGCTAATGGTCAAATTACAGAAATTAAGTTCTAGGGTTTCTAAACTTTTTCTTTTTTGAAAAAAATAAAATTTTGTCTCAAATTAATTTATAATCCTTATCTTTTATTAATAGATTAAGAATTTAAAAATTATTTATATGAGATAAAAGAGAAACTAAAGAAATAAATAAAAGAGAAACTAAAGAAATGTTTTTAAATAAGGTAAAAATTTAAACATTTAAGCAACAAAATAAAATAAAATTGTGAATATTATAGAAATCGATAAAAAATGATAATCTGTCAGCTTGTGTCATTCAAACTCTTTAAAAATTTTAAATGATGTATTTTATTCTTAAAAAAATTTTTTAATATACTAGAATTTCACATTATTTTACGGAAATCGTCGTAAAAAAACAAAATCTTAATTAAAGTTATGTTTAAATAATAAATAAAAATAAAAAAATTTATTTGAAAGATAAGCTAAAACAAATATTGGCCCTGGGTTACTGGTCGAGACGTAGGCACGTCTGGTCATAGCAGCCATGTGCTAACTTGTTCATACTCTCTAGATTTCATAAATACAACACATAAAAATAAATTTAAGTTAATTTGAAATTAAAAAAATTATTTTTCTCTAAAAATTATTATCTGTTCGTTTTCTTCAGAGTTTTGGTGAATTTTAGCCACTGTATAAATCCTTGAGATAATTAAATTAAAGTTTAAAAATAACACATAAAAATAAATAAATTGTCTTAAATTTGTAGAAACAAATTAAAAAAAAAATATTTAAGTCTTTTACTCATTTGACATTTGATTTGCTTTTCATCTTGCTTTCTTCTTTTATTATTTATATTTTAAAAATGTATTTAAATTCATAAATTAAATGTTTTTTTTTTGAATATTTTGAAGTCTCATAATATTTGCTAAAAAAAAGATTGTGATACTTGAATCAAATTCAAGTTTTCGGGAATGCATATAAATATTTCCAAAGATTAACTAGTATTCCCTAAAGACGTGAATTTTTTCTTTACATCATTAGAGTTTATTTGGCAAAATTAAAGGAATACGATTCTTTGAATTCTAATAAAACTTTGAATATAAATAGAAGTGATTTCAAATAAAAAAAATGAATGCTAGGGAAAAAAAATAAAAAAAAGTAATTTGTAGAATTTTTTTTTCTACAATTTGATACAGAATCTCGGCATAAAAATATAATTAACTTAAAAATATTTACAATCGAAAAACTTCCTAATTTAAAAATTAAAAAAAAAAGTCAGTTTAAAAGTTTAGAAATTCAGATAATCCAAAAGATTAAACAATCAAAACAATTTTTTTCCACATCTTATTAATTCTTAAATACCTTCTAACTTTGAATAAACTGTGCTTCTAAACTGCTAATTTAAAAACCTTCCAACCACTAACACATTTTAGGTGGTGACCTAAACGCTAGAACAAAGCAAATAGGCTGCAAAGGGGAAAATGAAAACGGTATAATGTTGGAAAGAATAATCGATGAGTTAGACTTTTCAGTAATCAATAATAAGCGTCCTACTTTCAATATTTTTACTAAGAACTTCTTATTGATTACTTTGAAATTCTTGACCTTTTTTTAGTTTCTTCGTCATTAATTGACAAAATTACCTACTTCAATGTGTTAAATAGCCAAGACATGACAAGTGACCATTTCCCAATCGAAGCATCTATTTCTATGGTCTATCAATTAGAAAATAAATCAACAGCTAAAAAGTTTAACTACAAGAAAGAAAACTGGTAATTATTCAGTGAGATTTTAAATTCTTAAATAGTAATATCACTGAAAGTTCCTTCACAATAGATCAACTAAATGATAAAATTACAGAAAAAATCGTTTCTGCTTCACATAAAAACATTCCTTACCTTTCTCAGAAAATCTACAAAACCAGTCTTCCCCCGAACATTGTTAATCTGATAAAAAAACGTAGGAAAGTAAGAAGAAACTTCCAAAAAACTCGCTGTCAAAAGCTCACAAAAAAAAATTAATCAACTTACATTTGAGTTAAAAGGCCTCTTTAAAAAAATTCTGGAATTAAAATTGTTTTGATTTTATCGAGAAGATGCGAAAAAACCCACTGACAAGTAGACCTTTTTGGAAAAAAAAAATTTAGAACAAAAAAAGGATCAAATTTAATCTCAAATTTGTTTTCAAAACTAATGAAGAAAAGGGAAAATGCTTCAAAACACTCTTATCTTCAATAATTAGTCCTAATTTTGATTTAGTTGATATTGAGAAAGACATCTAAATATTTAATTCAAACTCTGAATTCTTTAGAAATTATAATCAGAACTGAATTAATTATTGCTTTAAAAAGATTTAAAAATGAAGCGGCATCAGGACCTGACCAAATTCATAATTTAATGTTAAAAAACTTACTTAGAAATTCATTAATAGAAATCAAATAACTTTTTAATTTATCTATTCGAAAAGGTAGAGTTCCGAAAGCGTGGAAATCTTCCAACATTACGATGATTCAAAAAAGGCCTCTACTTTACAAGATCCTTTAAATTATAGACCAATTAGTATAACGAGTTGTTTAGGAAAGTTGCTGGAACGTTTATTTTAGATTATACAAATTTTAATTTACTGGTAGACAAAATTAAAGAACACTGGAATAAAAGGCTAAATATAATTAAGATACTGTCGAACAAAGTATGAGTTCTTAATCAAATTACTAGGAAAATTGGGATTTTTATTAGACTAGGAAATGAACATAAATCATTAGTTGGATCAATTTTATACTATTCTTTTCCTTGCTTGAATTCATTTTCAGAAAATAATATCAAAAAACTACATACTTGTTTAAAAGGTAAGAATAAAAAAGTCTTAACAAGTCAAAAACAAGTCAAAGTATGACTTGAACTTGAAAATATATTTTTTTTAAATAACAAATCTTGACTTTTTTTAGAAAAATAAAAAAAAACAAGTCAGGACTTTTACTTATTTTAAGAATAGAATTAAAATATAATAAAAAATTATAAGTATTGAAATTTTTTGTTCAGGAAAAAATAAAATTATTTGTTTAAATTTTTTTTTCAACTTAAATATTGAAACATGATTTTTTAAACAATTCACATGATTGTCATATTGTTTTTAAGTTAATTTATTTAATAAAAAACAAAAAAAATTCGTGCTTAAAAATTTTAGAAATAAATTAAACAAGATAAAAAATATATAAAAATTATAAAAAATCAAGATATAAAAAAAAATAATGACTTGTACTTTTTATATTTTTGAAACAAGTCAAAGTTCTGACTTGCACTTGACTTGTGACTTTTAAACAACTCTGAAAAACTATAAGCAATACAGAATACAGCAGTCAGATCTATCCTTAAGTTAAAATATGATACTCCCTCCAACATGGTGCATCATGAGGCTTTTAATAAACTTAAATTACAAACAGTCTCAAATCAACTTTTTGAGTTGAGTGAGAGATATGTTGGGACAGGACTGAGTCATTCTATTCCTTTGATTGTAAGACTAGTGGAGGAATATAATTAAGATTTCGAATCAAGATATATTGAATACTCAACTCAATTGTGTAATTGCTACCTTACAATTTCTTCTTTATTTTCCTGAAGCCTCAACCATGTAAATATGTGTAACACGTAAGAACCTATTTCAATATATGTCTTTTTAATTTTCTTTACATTTTTTTTTAGCTTATTTACTTTATTTTTATTTTTATTTGATCTTATTTTATCAACTTTAATTTTTTTTTCTATAATTTATTCTGAAGGAGCTCTAGCTTGTTACAGAAAATAAACAAATGAAAAATAAATAACAAAATTCAATCTTTAGTTTTAAATACAAGGAATTTTTTTATTTTTTAAATATGATACCCCCTCCAATATTATGCACCAAGTGGCTTTAAATAAACTTATACTACTAACAGTCTCAAATTGACTTATTGAGTTGAGTGAGAGATATGTCAGGAAAGGATTTAGTCATTCTGTTCCATTGGTCGTTAGACTGGTGGATGAATACAGAGGAGGTTCTGAATCAAGATTTATCGAATATCCAACTCATTTGTGTAATTGTTCTCAGACAATTTCTTCTTTTTTTCATGAACTATCAAGTATTTAAACATGTCTAATCTCTAGCTACTTCAACTTAACGTTTTTAATTCTTTTTTTTATATATTTTTATTCTGAAGGAGCATTAGCTCGGTACAGATTTACAAATAAACAAATACATTTTTAAACTGGTTTTTAATTTAATAAAACATAGTTTGTAGCAGATTTTGTTTCCAACTTCACCACCCCCAATTTTATTAACTTAGATAAAAATAAAATGAGTATTTTCATTGTTCTCATTGTTAACCAGAGTTCAGTAAAGAGTAAAAAGTTGAATAAAGATTGGGAAAATATAAAGAAGATTAGACAATTCAGTCGTAGTAGTAGCAGTAAAAATAACTTTAAATGAAGAGTAACCCGTATGACTGAGTCAGTTCTTTGCTTTCACACCATTTTCTGCTCCATAAACCAAGTTTTGCTTTCAATAAATTTAGCTAAATTGCTTTAACGAATCTTTTTGGTAATCGGTTCGAGTAATGTACAACCCTATTAGTGATAAAGTTGAAACGTGATGGACAATTTCTGATAAGTTCTCCTTTAAGAATCTTAGTGTTGCCTCTGAGCTTGTAGTTATTTCTTTCAGCATATCTGATTCCGCTTTCCAACCTGAAAGATTCTAGATTTTTGATAATTTTTAAAATCGCCTCTTATTTTTCTAGTTTTCAGGTAAATAAGTTTAATTCTACACAATCTCTCTTTACAATCAAAGTTTCTAAAGTTTGGAATCATCTAATTTGCTCTACGCTTTACTTTTTCAAGTTCCTTTTTATCTTTTTCAAAGTAAGGATTCCAAACACTAACTCCATATTCTATAAGAGGTCAAACCAAAAATGATGTATAAAGTATCTCTAATTTTATTTTCTCTAATGACCAGAGTTGGTCAAAAGTCAAAGTCAAGTCTGGACTTTGACTAAAACAAAAATTAAAAAAAAAAAATTTTTGTTTTAAATCAAATTTAGTTCTCGAATTTCAATGTTTTTAGATTAAATTTTATCATTGTTAATTTTCTGTAATTTGGTGCTAATATAGAATGATGAGGTCTAATGTTATAGCCTGAAAATAATTAAGTTGACTTGAATGGACTCAAGTCAAAGTCAGACTTTGACTTTGACCCAAAAATAATCCCAAAGTCAAAGTCTACTTTGACTTTGACTTTTAACGATTCCGACTTTAAAGTTTGACTTTTGACCAACTCTGCTAATGACTCTGTTCCGTGTTCATTAAATTATCAGAAAGTTGGTTAATCCCTGCAATTATTTTCAAATCAACAGCATATAATTTTGTTTTATTGTTTAAAACATCAGACAAATCGCTTATAAAAATAACAAATAAGAGTTCCAAGCTCTGAGCCTTGTGGAACACCACTTGTAGCGTCCAGCCATTCCGATTCTACGCTATCAAGGACAACGCTTTGCTTTCTTCCACTTACAAAATTTCTTACCCAATTTGTCCAATTCGAATATTTCAGAATCTAGAGATTTTGATTAATTTATTTAAAATTATAAATAAAAAGATACTAATTATTTTTAAAATCTATTTTATTGGAAAAGTTATGTAAATCAAAACGTAAAAAAGAATTAAAATTTTTTAACTGAGATAACTCAAACTTCGATATGAAAATTCTGTAAAAACTAAATCATGTAAATTTACATATTTAAAAGCTATCACAGATCAACCAGTTTAGCCGTACTTTTTTGATTTGTCAAACTCGAGTGGCTTGAAGTGGATTGCGAAGATATGTTTGAACCAGTGCTAGACGGAGATGATAATTCTGGGTTGACTAACAAACTTGAAATTTGGTTGGTATTTGATGCCGTATTGGAAGCATTGCCAGAACCATTTTCGGTACTTAAACCCCTAAAATTCGATATCAATGCATCGGATGAGGTTATAGTTGCTATCGAGACTGTAGAAAAAGAATTTGAAGTATTGGCAGATCTATTCTGTGTTGATAGTTGATTCTGTGGTACATTAGCCAATAAAGACGGCACTGGAGACAAAAATAATGGCCAAGATGAATTCGGAGTAATTGTTGACTTTTGGCCATTTACCATACCATTTTTATCTTTTTCTTTTTGCATTTTTACCACTCCGACACCTCCACCTAATCGTCTATAAATCATAGAGCAGCTTACCTTCCAGCAGTTAGCTTCTGCGTCGAATATTTCACATGTTTTTAAATAGCTCGAACCATCAAAGCCTCCTATGGCCATTAGACAACCATTCAAAACTGCTAGGCCAACCTTTAAAAATTGGAAAACTTTTTTAAAATCTCAGAATTTTGAAATATTATTTTAGGTAATTTTAAAAAAAGAAGTGATAAACTAAGTGAAATCAAGATTCTGATTTTGAATGCTAAAAAATTGAAAATACGTTCGAATAAGTTAAAAAATTAAAAGTTGAATTATAGAATAATTGAATAGATGAGAAATTGAAAAGTTGTATAAGATAAAAACTTGAATAAATAAATAAAACACATAGTTAGCATAAAAAAATAATCAAAAAAGATAATTGTAAAATTCAATAAGTTGTCCATTAGCCCTATTGGACTTAAAAAGATCATTTTGTTTGATTTTTGCAAAGTGCAGCTATTTTAATTTAATAAATAGAATCAAAATATAACTTTAAAAAATAATTCGACTTTATTTTAAAACTTTATAAAATTAAATTGTTTACTCTCAGAAATTATAAGTGATATTTATTTAAATTTTATTTCCTTTGTGAATTTTTCAATTTTCATATATTAAATATTGCTACAGCTGATCACGAGAATTTACCCAAATTTTTCAATTTCACTTTTAACAAATATCTATAGAAAAAAATTGTCGATTTTTCCACTTGATTTTAAAGTTGAAAAACTCTCCGAGCGTTATAAAATTTTAAATTGGAAGAAAAAAATTTCGGGTTTATTGTAGTTAGAAAAATTTTAATTTAATTTTTTGATGAAAAAAACGTAAAGCATAAAATTTGCTTTTGTAATATTTTTACAAAAGATCTACTTTTTTCTAGAATTCAAAAACTAGTTCTGTAAGTTCATCAAAATTTAATATTTTTACAATTCTGAAAAAAACCTGAAAATTTAAAAGGAATTTAATCTTTACGTATTCAAGAGTAGTTCATTTTATAGTAATTCGACACCTGATTAGCAAACTACACTAAATGCAACAATCTTTATTGAAGTTCTTCTTATCTCATCGAATTTTGCTCTAGATGTCATGATTGCGCGTAAATTTAATTAAAATTTTGTAACACAGATCGTGGAAGTTAAATAAAAAAACCTTAATTAGAGTCGATAATGCACTTATAGGTTCCATTATAGACTATAGTTTTTTCATCCTATCCCGTGTCTCCCAGACAAACATTCAAAAACTGCAAGTAATTCGAAATACATGTTTTAAATCAATCTATCAATTACCTTATGACACACCTTCTATTCAACTTTCTGGCCTTCTCGAAGACCAAGATTGATAGAATTGAGTCTAGACTCAGAATTCTGCTCGAAAAGTACATAAAAAAAGTTTAATATGTAAAAACACACTCATTACTTCACTCATACAGGATTATATTGATGTTTTTGTTTAAAGCTCAAGAAGTTCTGAACTTAAAACCCTCCCTTGTCAAGTCTCAAATGAGCCATTCCAATGGACAACTGTTTTTCTGTAACATATCCGATTTTTTTTTCAACTTCTAATGTCATTTTATTAATTTAATTAATTTAATTTAATCAACACAACTTTTTATATGGACACTTTTTTAAAATTTTAAATACCAATGGCGAAAGGAGTTTCTTACTCAAAGCCTTTTTTTTTTGAAATATTAAATAAACAACTTAAAAAAAAAAATTAAAAAAAAAATGTCTTTAACTCGGACTTTAAAAAAAAAAAAAGTTCGGACTTGGACTTGACTTGAGACTTGTGACTTTTAAACAACTCTGCTTAGAACAAGCAAAAAAAGCCGCTTTTAAATATTTTAATCTTACCCCACTTCGCCTTGACTTCATTGGTACAATTGGTTGCCATTGATTAGTCTGAGGGTTGTATCTTTCGGCCGAGTTCAATTCAGAAGCATCATCACGTCCACCTACTGCATAGATACTATTTTTGTAAATCGCACATCCCAAATGTTTTCTTCTGGTCAACATAGACGCAACTGGAGTCCATCTGTAAAAAAATTTTAAGTTAAGTTTAAATTTTTTTTTATTTAAATCACTTGTTTGCTTTGGGGTCATATTTTTCCACTGTATTTAGAGGACTGGTACCATCAGAGCCTCCTATTGCATATAGATAATTATTTAGTACAACTACTGCTACTCCTAAGCGCCTTGTAGTCATGGAAGCCACTCTGGTCCATCTATTGGTGCCAGGGTCATACTTGTCAACTAAATTTAGGCACGATATTCCGTCCTGGCCTCCGACTGCGTACAAAAATCCGTTCAGAACACCTACGCCGACACTAGTGCGGCATGTGCTCGTAGGAGCTACATCAGTGAACCATTGGTTTTGGACGGGGTCATAGCGCTCTGTGCTGTTGAGGTAAGTCGAGCCGTCATGGCCTCCGATAGCATAAATTTGATTGTTCAGAACTCCGACTCCCACCCCACATCGGCGTTTGGTCAAAGGTGCCACCATCTTCCATTCGTTCGAGCATTGAGGATCGAACATTTCAACTGACGATATGGCATCGCCACTACACCATCCTCCGACTGCGAAAAGCACTTCGCCGATTATCACCGGCTTGCGAGGCCGTATTCGTGAGTCTTGTATGCTCGACTTGTCTTTTAATAAATGAAAGTCCTTTGCTTCATCCAGGAGATCGCGGCAGACTTGGTCATGACGAATGAGTGGGTCTGTGCCCACTTTGGTTACTAAAAATTTGGTATCTAGCAATGGCAAGCGAACATGGAACATTAACTGACCAATGTGTTGTTTTCTCTCGCTTTCATTCTGCTTTATCCAGTTCATTACAGCTTGGTAAACTGTCTCTTCATTGTTCACGTTAAGCTCGTCATTTGAAATTATCTCTATCAGATCATTGATCGGCAAAATCAGAAATTCATCGGACTCAATAACATCACAAAAATTATTTTGAAGATATTTATCAGCGATTTTTAAAAGCTCTCGGCAAGAATGGGTGTCGGCAAATGCTCTGATGCCTAAACAGTTTGACGGATCAAGCTGAGACTTGAGAAATTCAGCACAATAGTCTTGAACTTCTTGAAGCTTTTAAATAATAGGTTTTAATTTTTGTTCGTGTTTTTAATGTTTTATTTTAAAAACAAAAATGAGGATATTTTTGATTTTTGAGCCGAAAAATATCCCAAAATAAAATATCTGATTGAAGAATTAACTATTGAAAGATTCTTAATTTCTAAAGCTTTAATTTTTAACTTATTTATTTATTTGTTTATTTGTGACTTGATAAAGCTTTGGATTAAAAAAAGAATCAAAAAAATGCTAACACTAGAAATTAAATATAAGTAAACCAAGCAAAAATTTTATTTTTCCTTAATTTATTTTCAAAAATGAAATTTTTTTTTTGTAAAGAATTAATTTTATCGCTAATTAAAAACCATTAAAAAAAAATCAACAAAGTAACCCGAGAAGTTTTTTTGACTTTCAGGTTTTGTGAAATTCAGAACACAATGATAAAAAGAACAGAAAAAGATGTAAAAAATTGAATAATTTTTTTTCTAAAATTTAAAAAATTAGACGTGTGAAAGCAACATTGTGCAACATTCAAAGTTGCAGTAAATATCGAGGTCTGCTAAATTTGCAGAGATTAGCAGAAATTAAATTTCAATAATTTAATCGAGCGTAGGAGTTTTAGACTTTTAGAAAAAATGTTGCTTAAATTTTTTTCCCTTTGTTCTATTCTTTTGTACTGAACTTTACAAAACCAACTTGTCAAGCATTTTATATTCTTTTGAGTCAACAATTTTCGATCAATCTGAACTAATTCTAAACTTTTTTAAGTTTCAAGGTAAATCAACAGGCTAGTGCCCTTATCTACTGAAAAGACTGATTAACTCTTCATTTATTTCAATTAAAATAAATAATTCATTAAAATACAATATAACTCTAATTGTACACATATAATTAATACAGATTTTAATCATATTGCAACCATATGGGCTGAAAAGAAGGCTCTGCCATTCGAAACTGGCCTGGAAAAACTTTTCCTAAATTATTTTTTAAATAAATAAAAAATTAAAATATCACTAAAAAAATTCAGACCCTAATTTTCACTATGAAATAAATCAAGTTTGCATTTAATAACGCAATTTTTACTTTACTTTTTTTTCGTAAATTTTAGGAAAATCAACGTGGCGTAGCAATACAGTACATCTTTTTGTCAGAAAACTTTCAATTTTTAAATTCATTTTATTAATATTTTTAAGCAAAATTCACGATTTCTGCAAGACTTGGGGTTTACAATTAACAAATCCAAAACATGCTACACAACATTTACAACAGCTGGACAAAGAAAGAACTATTTGATACAATATAAACTTAATCTCAAGATTGATGACCAAGACATTCCACACGAACCGAATCCGATCTTTCTTGGCATCAAACTTGATCCCAGACTATCATTTAAGCCACATCTTGAACACCTAGAAAAAAGGCTCTCTTCAAAAAATTCAAAAAAAATTTTTTTAAATAATTAAACATTTCCAATAAAAACCTCAATCAAATCGATTCACAAAATTCTAAAGCTAGAATCAATCGAGGAAAAATCAAATAGTTTATTCCTAAAATTTTTGACAAACAAACATAAATTTAATAGCAAAAGAAATACATGCATTCATGTTAACTAAACATTCAAGCACAAACAAAAGATTTGAATCACCTCTGGACGTATTTGATAGACTTCCAGTGAACAATTTAGCTTTTCCAACCATCTCAAATGCTTTACTTTCGGCTTACCACTAAAACCAAATATTCAACACACTTGATACTACGTTTTAATATTATTTAGAAATCAATCTAATAGCTTAACCGCTGCCACCAATGTAGTACAGGCCAAGTGTATGAATAATAAGCTTAGTATTCAGTTAAAGACTTTATTTAAAATAAGTTTAAAAATAACAACTGAATCCCTTGAAATAACAAGTAATATTTATAGTCTGATCACGTCACTATACTACAATATTTTGAATTATTTTTTTATTTTATTAATTTTATTCAATTTAAATTATTTTCTATTTTTAAAAAACTAAAAACTTTATTTTATTTTAATCATTTTTTTTCGCAATAATTGGGTTTAAACGAAGGCGTAAGCCATTCGGACGAACCTGCGGATCACCCCCAAATTATATTTTTAATAAAAATACAATAAATAATTTTAGATCTTAATTATAAAATTATTTAAGATTGTTAATTATTTTATTGTTTCTAAAATTCATAATTTAAAAAAATACATACATGAGCTTAGAAGGTTGTTTCCTACAAATTATTTTTTAAATTAAATTGATAATTTAAAAAAAAATTTTTATCTATTTGATTAAAATTTAAAGATTATAAGATAAAGATAAATTATTAAAAAAAATTTTATCTATTGAATTATAATTTTTTTTAATAATTTATCTTTATCATACATATTCTAATTATTTTAAAACAAAAAACTTAATAAAACAGCTTTACGCAAAAGAATTTTATACAACTCTCTAGAGATAATCCGAAATTAATTTATTCTTTGAAAAAAAAACTTAATTTTTTTTTTCCCAAATTGTCACATTATAAATAAAAAAATGAACTTTTAATTCTGAAATAACTTCAGCCATGTCAAACTTTAATATAAATTTCAAAAGAAATCTGATTATGTTTGCAGTTCAAATTTAAAAAAAAATTTAAATTTTTAAAAAGAAAAGATAAAATTTTACCTGTAAAAGACACGCAGCCGGAAGAACTGTCTGAACAGTTTTTTCATCAATCGTAATTTTAGACGTGTAGCAAAAGTCTATTAATATTTCCATAGCGTTCTCATCGATATCTCTGAGAGTAATTTCATTTTGCTTGGACTCCGCCAGCTCGTTGGTAAACATGGCCTTGAAGTAGGGAGACGAAGCGCACAGAATTATTTTGTGCGCCTTTATCCGCGAAGTTCCAACGTTTAGAATAACGTCACACAAAAAATCATCAGCACGTCTCAGTTGATTTATTTGCTCTAGCACCAATTTGGGATGTCTATCCGATATTTTGGTCAACTTGGGCCTAGTTGGCGAACAATCCCTTATTACGTCCATCAATATCGGCCTTGGTTCATTAGTCATTCTTTAAGACATTTATCTGAATGCAAATTTTTTTCTGATGAAAAAATGTTAAGCATAAATAATTCAAATTAAAATCCCCAAATAATTTTAAAATAATTTACTTTCACTCGAACAATAGGACCCTAAGTTCTGAATCAATTGGTTGCAAGTTTTAATGCAAAATATTTTATGATAGCTTATTATAATTGCAAATAAAATTTTATGAATTTTAGACAGATTAAAATAAGCTTTGAAACAAAAATTTTAAATAAATTTTATCTACTAATTTTTTTCTTGATTTTTTTGACCCACTCGCTATCAATCGAAAATTTTATCCAACACACACAAATCAAGATAGACCTTTTTGATTAAATTTTTCTAAATTTAAAGTCCATGTCTGAGTCAATACATTTCGGTAAATAAAACACAAATTGGCCAAAATTTAAGTGCCCTCGGCCACTTTCGATCAATATTTGTTTTAGTAGAAAAATTTAGTCCAAGCTTTTTAAATATTACAAGGACTATTTTTGCTTTTAATTTAAAAACCAGCTCTGCGTTGACTGTTGAATGAAAAAACACTTAATACCACCTAAAAGCATAGCTTGTCTTTGGTTTGATAGGACTTTTTAAAAAAATTTATTTCTTAAAATTAAATTTTTTGACAAATTAAAAACTGAAAAAAAATTTACACTGTTTTTGAGTTTAGCTGCATGAAAATTGAAAAAAATAAAAATAATTCTAATAAACTCAGAATTGCAAAATCTTAGCAGCAACTTCAACAAAAAAACCTAATTAAATAGCAAATAAAATTTTGTATTTTTTTATTTGCTTTGTAATATTTATTTTATTTTTTAATGCGAAATGTTTATCGAAAAAATCCAATTTTTTCTCTTTTTTTTGTAATTAAAATAGTGTTAAAAAGAACAAAATTTTCAATTCAAATTGATCAAAAATTGGTAAAATTCGAAGATGTTTATCATAAAAAAATGCTTTTTGTTTGAAAGAAACAAAAACAAAAAGTTGATGTTGCGCAATTTTCTTACATTAATGAGTTACCAATCTAATAACATAAATTAATCGTATTAATGGATAAAGATAAAAGTAAAAACATCCCCCTGGTGCCTGGATTCATTGCTCTTAGTTATTATTTGTAGTTAAGCTTTGTTTTATTTGATTTAGAAAATTATGTAATAGATTCTTTAGAATATTTTGTGATGCATCAAAGGTTAGATTCAAAACTAATCGAATAATTTCTAATTTGAATGAAAAAAGAAATTTGATTTGATTTAGTGTTTTTAAATTAGTTATGATATAAAACTAAATAATAAATTTTTGTTCTATTGAACCTTGGTATACCAGTTTTATTATTTAATCTAGTTTTTATTTTAAAGAAACCGAATATCAACACCTAATCCAAGTGAAACGAAGCCGTGATTATTTTTCTATCAACCCACCATAACAACTTACTAAATAAGCCAAAATTTTATTTGATTAAAAAAAATATTTAAGTTTTCAGGAGCTTAAACTAAAAAGTTCTGCGGCAAATTGTCACCCCTTTTTTATAAAAGAAAATAAATATTTTATGCTTTTAGATTTAACTATTTGTAGAGATGAGTTATTTTGTTTAATTGCTAGAGCCATTTGTCTCAACTACGACAAACCAGTCGTGATCTAACTTAACTAGACTTTATTTTGCCTAAGTAATCTTTGCTAGAAGAAAATAATTAAAAAATTTTATTCTTGATTTAAAAAAAATTTAGAAAAAGGCTTCGAAATTAGCTATTTTTTTTAAATCCTTTATTATTTCACATATTTTTCAATAAACTTCATACACTCATAATCCCCCAAAAGAAAGATTTTTTTCTTTTTTTAATTTTTTGTTTTATCTATCTAGTTTACTATGCGAATTTTAATAGTTAAAGAACACTTCAGACTTCTTGATTATTTTTTATTTTATTGTTTCCAACATTAAATATTTTGAAAATTTTGCTTTTTTATTGGTAAATATAACTTGTATTTCACTAAAAACTGGTGAACATTTTTTGTATGATATCTTCAATTATAAAGCTTGTATAAAGTATACTGCATTAATTACACGAATGAATCTATTTATTGACAAAAAAATTGGAAAAATTAAATAAAATAATAGAATAAAAAATCAAAATTAATAATACGGTTTTGTTAAATTCAGTACATAATGATAAAAAGAACAGAAAAAATGAAAAAAAATTGAATTACTTTTTTTCTAAAGGTCTAAACTTTGTTTCATTAATAAATGAAAAATAACTACTTTCAAATTTAAAATATTTTAAATATTTTAAAACTGTTTAAATTATTTTATTTTGTTTTATTTTTATTTTTTATCTGAAGGAGCTTATGCTCGAACAGAACAACAAATAAATGATAATAATAGTTCTGTAAATGTAACAAAACATTCAAAGCTGCATTAGATATCAAGATCTGCTAGATTTGCAGATTTTAGCAGAAATTAAATTTCAATCTTTTAATCGAGCGTAGTGCTTTCGGCAGAGAAGTTGCACATCATTAGCAGACTGTGACAGTTGATGCAACCTAAAGTTAAAAAAAAACAAAGCCAAAAGCTATTATGGACCAACAATAACGAATAAAAAATCTTAAAATCATCTCCTAATCCTAATAAAGCAATATAATTATTTTTAATTATATTTTATTTTTAACCAATTGGCCATTATTAAGTCAGCCAAGTGAAAATAATAAAGATTTTCTGGAGAATCAAGATGCACTTATCGGGAACCAGCAACTTAAGAAACCTGCTTCTCGGAATTAAATTCAAGTAGTGTTTAATGAAAATGAAATTTGTCAACCAGCGAAAAAAAGTGCCTTTGATCATCTAAGATTTATATTTTTTGTTATTAAAATCATAGATAATAAATTTTTTTTTTTAATGAAAAGATTTACGAAACGAATCTAAAAAGATTTTTAAATGAGTTTATCTAACAAATATTCATAACAAATTTTCTTAGATTCGAAAAAATTGAAACGTCCGTGATTTGGCGGTTTATTAATTTTAAAGAAAAAAGAATATTATGTGTAAAATTGAAAATTAGGGGAAAAGTAAATTGAGATAAATAAATTTAACAATTAAAAATGATTTTAAAATGAAAATTTTATGATACATTAATAAATATCACATTGAGCAGGAAAATATAGGAAAAAAAATATAAAAAATAAATTACTTAATAAATATGGTTTAAATTTTTGTGTTTGAATTACAAAATGTATCCAATGTTGAAATAACATTGAAAAAAGGCAATGTTTCGGGTTTTTTTTTTGGTTCCAAAAGTTAATATTGCAAACATGTAAAATTTTATTTTTTTTATAAATTTTTACTTTGGGTTTGTGATATGATGGTATCCATTAATTTCGACAAATTTTTTTCGGACAAAATATTTTTGATAATTTAGAACATAATTAATTCGACTGAATTCGACTAAAAAATAATCAAGTATATTTTCGCTGTGTGCTTTTTCGACAAAAAATCATTCGACAATATTCAAAAAAAAAATGGATACCTTGATTAGTCAATTTGAACAATTAAGCTTAGAACTAAATTAAATACGATCATCACGTAACAAAAAAGACGGATCTCCTAGTTGGCTTTTAATTAATGATGATAAATATGAATATAAAAGTTCTTTCGAATCAAAACAAGGAAAAATAACTTCGAGGTGCAACATTACAGATTTTCTGACTTGAAATCCCGTCTGACTTGAAATTTACTTTACATGAAGATTTTAAATATAAAGCAAAGAAAATAAACTGTTTATTCTGTAAGATAACTTGTCAGACATTCAAAAAGAAGAAGATCGTATGTTGATTTTTTGTTTAGAGAAAAGTTTACAACTGCTAAATGAACATAGAAATTGGTTATGTGATGGCACTTTTGATGCTTCACCGGCGATCTTTTATCAACTATTTACTATACAGATCCTTAAAAACCGTAAGAACCTACCATTCGTTTATGCACTTCTTACAAATAAACAAGAAGTAACGTACACAAAAATGTTTAGAATTTTAAAAGAAAAATTGACCAATATCACCTGTTATCAGTCACATGTGATTATGAGCTTGCAATTTTTAATTCAATTTACGCAATATTTCCAGATGTTCAAGTTTTTGGTTGCTTTTTACACTTGAAAAAATCTTTATGGAAACATGTTCAAGATGGAGGCTTAGTCGGACGATATAATGAAAAAATAGAAAATAAACAAGTTAAATTGTATGTAAAAATGTTGAAAAGTTTGGCTTTTTTTACCAGAATGTGATGTTATAGAAGCTTTTGTATTAATCAAAAAATCAGCTCCAGTTGTTTGTCTGATATTTACAAGTATTTTGAAGAATACTTTATTGGTGCAATGAGCAAAGAACGATATGCGAAACGTAAAGAACCATGATTTCAGATTGGCATGTGGAACTGTAATAGTCGTACTTTACAAGGCTTGCCCCGGACAAATAATAACTTAGAAGGGTGGCACAATGCCTTACAGTCCTCTACTAAATCAATGTAAATGCTAAGTAAATGGTTTTCGAAGAAAAACTTACTTTTTGTCTAATTAATTACAAATTTGAAGAAGTTTTGTTAAGTTTCTTACTAAATTGAATTAAAAAAAAATGAAATGTAAAAAAAATAAAATGACTTTATTGATTTAATTGATTTTTTTTTTTTAATAAATTTTTGTCTAAAAATGGTCTCCTGGTCTCCTCACAGCAAGAAGGATATCAAAATCCTCGAATCTGTGCAACGAAGGGCCACCAAGCTAGTGAACAAATACAGGAACTTGAGCTATGCTGATCGCCTCGCTGTCTTGGGACTCACGACACTTCAGGAGCGCCGTGTAAGAGGAGACATGATCCAGCTGTTCAGATTCTATCGCGGTGTCAACGCTGGGTGAAACCTATGAAACACTGTGACTCTCTCTCGCAAGCAGGACCAGCCGGCAATATTAGGGGATACAGGAGAAGACTTTCTGGCCAAGTCACGACCAAATGTCTGCAGCGAGCTAACTTCTTTACCAACAGAGTCATCAATGAGTGGAACGCCTTGATTGCCTATATTTAAAATTGTAGCTTTTTTTACTGAAAATTTTTTCAATTTATCTTTTTCTTTACCCGTAATGTTCTCTTTAATCTTACGTAATATCTGTAATGTCTCTATAAATTCTTTTTTCTTAATCAATTGTACCTATAAATGAAATTACTCATCCCTTATTAGTTTTTTATACTATTGTACAATTATTTAATTTTTTTTTTATTAATTTCTTATTAATGACAATTTTTTTTTTAATTACTTTAAATCTACTTAACTCATCAATCTGTATAATCTCTAGGATTCGTCTTGTATCTCGGTTTCGTCTCTGTAACTTTTATTGTAGTTCCTTAATTTATCTCTCGATTTTTGTGCAATTAGCTACCATAGATGGCTTCCGAGTAAGCTATCTCCGCAAGCTCGATTGCTGTAGCTCTTTATTATTATTATTATTATTATTATTTTACTATTATTATTATTAATATTATTATTATTATTTTACTATTATTATTATTATTATTATTATTATTATTTTTGTCAATGTTTTATCTTGTCGAGTTTATCAATTTCCGAAATTAATTATGTCGAAATCAACACTTTTTTTGTCAAAATTATCTTTGTCGAAATTTTACTATACTAAATAAATTTTTCGAAAAATAGCATATTCTGATATGATAATCCTTGAAGAAAATATTTGTATTTTAAAAAAATATCTACGCTCTGTTTTCCATTTTTCATAAATTAAGTATCTGTTAAAATGCACCAAACGAAAGTAAATTATCACTAAAGTCAAAATTTTAAATGAAGAAAACAATGTTTTTCGGATCTTAGTTGGGTCAGGTATACTATGGTTCATTTAACTTTATTTTTAGTATTTTCGTGTGTCTGAAGAAGCATTTGCTCGGTAAACAAATAAATAAATGAATTGTATAAAAATCAAAAAAGAGTTTTTAATTTTTTTTCAAATTTCCAAATAAAATATAAACTCATTCTATTTCACCAAAGAGTTTAATTACAAATATGAAAACGCTTGCAATATTAACTTAAAATTATTATTTTTGTTGAAACAACATTGGATACATTTTGTAATTCAAACATAAAAAATTAAACCATATTCAAAGATACTTTTAAAATAATAAATATTTAAATATACTAAAACTATTTAGGAATCCCATTCTCAAGAATGTTTATCAAAAATATTCAATTAATCAAATTTTTTTTTAATAAATTAATTCAATTCACTTTGAATAGCAAAAAATATTCAATATACTTATTTAAGAATTTAAAAAAATTTTATTCTGACTTAATCCATTTTTTGATTATTAAGTTCAAAATGATGACTGTTAAAAAATATAAATTTAATAAACAAATAATTTTTTAAATAAAATTTGACATCAGAAAATTAGTTTCGTAAACCAAAAATTATTTTATGAATGAGGCAGCTTACTATGCTTATTTCCTTTCTAATGGAAATAACTGAGTTGCTTAAAAAAGTATTTCATATACTTTTTAATTTTTTCTTTTATGAATTGACTAATTTAGATTAAAATTATATCAGTTTTCAAAAGAAATCGAGTTTATTTTTAATTTTTTCTTTAATTATGGTATTTAATGAAACCAAACCCTCATACTTTACAATTAAAGTCTGAATTATTACAATTATCTTTATTGAGCCAAAAAAATATCCGAAGATAAGATATCTGGTTGAACAGTTCACTATTGAAAGATTTTAATTTTTATCTTATTTGTTTGTTTATTTGTGACGAGATAAAGCTCGTTCAGATAAAAAAAAATAAGTAAAAAGAAAAATATAAAATTAAAGAGAAATATTAAAATAAAAGAGTAACAGTTTATACATTTTTGATTGAGAGATGAGATTAAGAGTAAATTATAAGTAATACACAATGGAGTCGGATGTCCGACATACAGTGGTGTTCCGGGTTTTGTACTTACGAAAAATAGGGTAAAATTTCAATATTTAGGTAATTTGTTGTAAAAACACAAATGACCAATTTCAAGATTTAACTTGAGCAGTGTTAAATCTGCTCCTTAATACTGCTTAAACTACTCTTAAACATTTTAATTTTCCTTTTAGATTAGAAAAATTTTTTTTACAAAATAAAGAATATTAGACATTTTAATTTTTTTTCTCTAAAAAAATAGAATTTTCTAAAATTTACATAAAATTTGGTTGATTTTTTCGATAAATTTCTCGTTTGAAAAATTTGCAAATTTTAATAAAATCTTAATTTTTATAAAAAAACGTCAAAATTCTTCAATATTTTGGACATTTATGTTTTTACAAAAATATACGTAAAAAATTTTAAAATGTATTTTGATTCAAAACCTTCTTAATATTCTTCCATCAGTCTGATGATCAATGGAACAGAATGAGTTAGTCCTGTACTAACATTCGTCTCACTTAACTCAAAAAGTCGATTCGAGACTGTTAGTAGTTTAAGTATATCAGAGGCCTCGTGATGCATGATGATGGAGGGAGTAGCGTATTTCAGCTTGAAAATAGATCGAACTACTGAATTTTGAATAACTTGTATTTTTTTTTGCTAGTCTCTGAGAAGAAATTTAAATAAGGAAAGAATAATCAAAGATTGATTCTATCAAGGATTTATAAATATTTACTTTTTTTTTTGGTTTTAGAACCCATTTCCAATATGAGAGATTTTATAAGATCACTTTTGCAATTTGGACAATTCTTAAACTAAAATTTGGTAGAGACTTCAGATTTAAAAATTTTGATTCAATTTTAAATTTAAAAAAGCGACTATTTGAAAATTAATGGTACAAAAAATGTAATTTGGATTACTAATATTTAGCAAAAAATTTGCTGGATAATTAACACATTTGAAAAATTGTCCGAAGTGGAAGTCCTAAAGCTAAGTTGTAAATTACTCTTAAAAAAACGCAACAATTTACTTAAGTTTTGTGACGATCGCCAAAAAGTGGTTTTTGGCTCTGGCTATAACAGATTGTTTTAATTTCTAAGACCCATTCAGCGAAAAGTTAAAAGTCATAGAGCTAAGGTCTCAACAACGCATGAAACCTTATAATATTTTGTTCTATAAAACACCAGTCTGCATTTAATTTAATTGTTCTTTAGTTCTCTATGGGCTCTCTATATTTTCAAATTCGTTGCTGTTTATTTATCTTTAAAATTATCGAAATAAACAAACTTGTATTTTTATCAATCAAATTTAAATGGAAGAAGATTTCTAAGGGATCATGGTTATACTTGATATTTCCCAGGATTTCGGAACTTGTTCCTTATTCATTCATTTCAGATAATGTCTCTTTAGATAAATTCTTTAGCATTTGGCTATGGATACGATCTAGACCAAACCCCGCTTGCTCTCTTAGATTTTTAATTTACTAATTAATAATTTTTTTAATTTATAATATTATTTATTTGTAATTTCTAAAAGAGTGATAGGATTGTTAAATTATTTTATCTGTTTTTAATTCTAATTTCTTTCCCATCTTTTAACAGAACTTTGCATTTTCAGTTTATATCAGATGAAAGCACAATTGCCCACATTCATGGAATTAATTTTCACTCATGATTTTTTTTCTAAAAAAATAAGCTAATTATTAATTCAGAAATTGAAAAAAAAAATTTATTCTGCTTTTAATTTAAAATTTTTAAAGAAATTCTAGTTTTCAATTGAGTAAATATCAGTGAAACTAAGATTATAAAAAAAGCTCCATATTTGACGAAAATTTTTCATGGTCGCATACGCAAGTAAAATAGTGTTATTCTTTTTGGTCAAGCGACCAACATATTTTACCGATTTGACATTGTTCATTGAATACAACTTGGCGATTTGTTTCCCCTTGATATTTAACTTTTTAGCCAGCATACCAACATAAACATCTTCAAACTTAAAGAAGCTGGTATAAAGAGACATTTCAAAAAATTTGCGCGCTAAATCCAAACTCACAAAATATCCGACACCTATCTGGTATGAACTATAGTACGATGAGTTGTATTCATTTTCCGAAGCATAGAATTTCGAAACTTTGTTTCGAATAACTTTCGGTGTAT
The DNA here is from genome assembly GCA_019054805.1 of Brachionus manjavacas. Taxonomy (NCBI): domain Eukaryota; kingdom Metazoa; phylum Rotifera; class Eurotatoria; order Ploima; family Brachionidae; genus Brachionus; species Brachionus manjavacas. The sequence continues at coordinate 3,838,553 of JAHQIY010000003.1, read as the reverse complement.
TTAAATAATAACCCATATATAGGTTTTTGTCAGGCACTGTTTGAAGGTATCTTTCCAGAACTGCAGTATTTATTACCACATCATCGTCTGTTTTTAGAGCAAATTTGGCTTTGGAACAATATTCAGATACCCATTTAAAGCCCATTATGGTTTTTATTGTCAAATTCTTGTAAGAGTCCAAAAAATCTTCTTGAATAATATCTTTGTAAATTTTGCTTTCGTCGGTAATAAATTTATTGATGGTTTCGTTTTTACTAAGCCCAAGAAGAAATACAGTTCTAGTCAGTTTGAATAGGCTTGAATTGCCCCAAGTCTCTCTTATTTGCTGCCTTTCCACATAAGCAGTCGGGGACACTTCAACTAGAGAAATTAAAATAACATTTGCCCCTTTGTTTAAACCACAGACAGTGCTGGCCGGGTTAATAGTGTATTTAAAATTGTGCGGATTTATGATTGTGCTAGCCGGTTCAGCTATTCGTCCGAATTTGAAAATAAAATAAATTATCAAAAAAAATAAAATTAATAAAGATATTGTTTTTTTCACTTTTATGAAAATCATTGCGCAAACTGATATGCATTTTTGATAGAAAGTTCTTATGATAAGATTTTAGAATATTTTTTCAATTAAAGCGATTTTTTATTTGCATTTTTAAAAATTTAACTCTTCAAAGATCTCAAAGTTTTTTTTTAATTAAAAATTTTCAATTCTAATTTTTTTAATTTTGGAATTTTTTTTCAGCGATTAATAAGTTAATTAAATTTTTTTGAAAAAATCTTTTATTTATATATTTTATTTTTTTTGTAGATCTGAGGTTCTTTTTTTTATCTTTTAAAATTTTTTTCTTAGGCAGTAGCTGTTTACATTTTTTCAAGTTGTAGCATTGCTGAATTGGAAATTACAGAATAAAATCAAATTCAACTTTAAAAATCTCTAGGAAGTTCGATTTTTATTTGAAAGTTTTTACAGTAGGTCCGACTCTTTTTGGTCCTGACCATTCCTAAATCGGGAATTGGATTCCCTTGATCGCCCTGGGACTAACAACTTATTTTATTTTCTAAAAAAGGACCAAATTATTTAATTCATTGATTTAGAATGTTTTTTTATAATGAATTTTATTGTTGGTAGAATTATTGAATTCTTAAATAATTCTTAATTCTTTATCTCATTGCTTTAAGTTAAAGAAAATAGTTTAGAATTTCTCTATGGTCAACTTTGATTTCCTTTTTATTTTTAAACTCATTACTTTCTACAGTCCTTGCATTTTCTAGGAGAATTTTCGGAATTTCAATATGAATCTTATCTAATATTTGAATTATCAAATTTATAATTAAGTCTTTTACATTAGTTGACAGTAAATTTTGATAATTCAGAACAAATTAGGCATAGGCATATTTCAGTCAAATAAATAAAAAAGCTTTTGTCGATTACATTTTTGTTCATCGACGAATACTCTATGTCATGAATCTCACACATTATTGACTTGTGGTTACACACATTTTCAATGTTTTTTTAGATGCTCAAATTTTTGAAATTTATATTAATTGACTTTTTTATGATAAAATGTTTTTCTCATTAAATATCAAAGTTGGTTTTGTGAAATTCAGTACAAAATGAAAAAAAGAACAGAACAAAGTATTAAAAAATTTAATAACTTTTTTTCTAAAGGTTTAAACTTAGTTCTGTAAACGCAACATAGTGCAATTTTCAAAGTTGCATCAAATATCAAAGCCTGCTAAATTTGCAGAGTTATGCAGAAATTAAATTTCAATATAATCGAGCGTGGTGCATTTTACAGTTGATGCAACTTTGAATGTTGCACCATGCTGCATTTACAGAATTTATTTTAAACTTTTAGATATAAAGTTATTAAATTTTTTAATACTTTGTTCTGTTCTTTTGTACTGAACTTCACAAAACCATCAAAGTTCAAGTCACCAAAAATTAAAACTAAATTTAAAAAGATTTAAGAATTCTTTTTTTCAAATTGTGAATTAAGAAAATTTACTGTTTTATTAGTTAAAGAAATTAGTTTCAGTAAAAAATCGTAAATTTCTAAAACACGTAAACTTTTAAATTTACTGGTCTATCAGTAAAAATGTCAAGAAATAAATAAATTATAAATTTTAGATATTTACTGATTTTTCATTTATTTAAGCAATTTACTGAAACAAGCTTATTTAATTACTTGGAAAAGCCCCAGGGTTCGTCCGAATGGCGCAAGCCTTCGTTTAAACCCTCTAGTTTGAAAAGTTTTTAGGTTTTTACAAAATTAGATTAAGTTAAAAGTTGAATTATACAAAAAAAGTAAAATTAATTGAAACAAATTGTTTTATAGCAATATACAAAGGTTAAGATATGATAAAGATATTTACATTAGGATTTAAGACAGATTAATTGTCTTTATTGGATTTGAATTCGTAGAATAAGTCAATCGGTGTTTTGAACCTTTTGGGATCTGAGTGGGAAACAGTTTGCACGTATGCGTAAATTTCTTTGGCTATAAATTCTTGTTTTGATTTACTTTCTATGAATTTGACAAACAAGTGATTTGCCCTTTCTTCGATTGTGTCAAGATTGAGTACTTTGTGTATCGTGCGTACTGAAGTCTTTAGCGGAAAAAATTTAATTAAGATAAATATTTTAAGTGTATAATTTTATTCATAAAAAGTAAATAAAAAATAAGTAAAGGGTATAAACATTTTCTGCAGAATAAATCTATTTTTTTAGAGGAGACAATTGATCAAATAAATTGAAAAATTAAATACAAAAAAAAATACAAACAAAGTAATTGACACCTATTTTCTTACTCTTTTTGACAATTGCTCGTTTTTATTGCTTGATTTTTTGGTCTTTCGCGTTTACGTTTCTCAAAAACTTGAATATTATTTTTGACTTGATCTTGAACTGCTACTGGACTTGAAGCCAAAACAAGTTGATTTTGATTAGAAACATTAACGATTGAATAATTTACAATTTGAATCGTACTTCCAACCTCTTGACTTTCCTCAACTTTAAGTTATTTTTCCAAACAACTCTAAGATCCTTTTCTACCACGATGTTTTTTAGGTCATCGCTCATCTCAGAACTAATTAGTTAAGTAATTTCTAATGGACATTTACCCATTCTCATTAATTTACTTTTTTTAAGGTCATTCCCGAGCTATTTGCCCATGCTCTTAACGCGTCAAAGTCGGTTTGGATACTATTAATATTGTCGTTAGAACGAACAGTACCAAGGAGCTTGCTATCGTCCGCGAACATTTTGCATAGAGTTTATTCGACAAATCGTTTATAAGGCAGAGAAGAGGACCCAATACCGAACCTAGAGGAACACCTTGGTTATTTAGCACATTAGCAATCTTTTTCTTATCACACGTTATTATACTATCATCTCCTATTAGGCATTCGACGTTTTCCTTACATTTTTTTGACTGTTAATATAAGCATAAATGATTTTCGGGTGATATTTGCCTTGTTCTACAATTTGCTTTTCTAAGTCTTCTCTCGTATTTCTTACTTACTTTTTAACTCTCCTAGCGGCTTTATTGTATTCCGATTTGGCCGATGGGATCCGTGAAGCAATCATTTTGGCAAAGAGCTCATGCTTCCTTTTCAATGCTTGCTTCACGCCTGGATTCTTCTTAATTTTCAAGTCATAACGAGAAACAGATATGTTTTTTGAAAACTTAATTGGTACATGCCTTTCAATAGCTATATTGTAGTTCGACTTAGAGAAGCTATAGATGCAGTTTACATCCAATTCCCATGGATTGACAATGAACTTTTAAATAAAAATTAATATGCAAAAAAATTGTCCTTTTGTGTACTTTTGTTATGAAAACTATTTACCCTAGCAAAAAAAGTGTCCTTTTGTGTACTTTTGTTATGAAAACAATTTTCATTAGCAAAAAAAGTGTCCTTTTGTGTCCTTTTGTGTACTTTTGTTATGAAAACAATTTTCATTAGCAAAAAAAGTGTCCTTTTGTGTCCTTTTGTGTACTTTTGTTATGAAAACTATTTACCCTAGCAAAAAAGTGTCCTTTTGTGTACTTTTGTTATGAAAACAATTTTCATTAGCAAAAAAAGTGTCCTTTTGTGTCCTTTTGTGTACTTTTGTTATGAAAACTATTTACCCTAGCAAAAAAAGTGTCCTTTTGTGTCCTTTTGTGTACTTTTGTTATGAATCCTTTTTTTCCCTAGCAAAAAAAGTGTCCTTTTGTGTACTTTTGTGTACTTTTGTTATGAAAACAATTTTCATTAGCAAAAAAAGTGTCCTTTTGTGTCCTTTTGTGTACTTTTGTTATGAAAACTATTTACCCTAGCAAAAAAAGTGTCCTTTTGTGTACTTTTGTTTACTATTTGTTATAAATCCTCTCTGGTTCCACCATTTAATGTGGAACCTTTGTGGTTCCACCATTTAATGTGGAACCTTTGTGGTTCCACCATTTAATGTGGAACCTTTGTGGTTCCACCATTTAATGTGGAACCTTTGTGGTTCCACCATTTAATGTGGAACCTTTGTGGTTCCACCATTTTATGTGCAACTTTTGTGGTTCCAACATTTAATGTGGAACCTTTGTGGTTCCATTATTAAATTTTGGAACTTTTGTGACTCAACCAGACTTGTGCGTAAGTCAGTAAGTCAAAGTCAAAGTTAAGTCAAGTCATTTGACTTGACTTGACTTTAAAAAAAAATTTCTTAAGTCAAGTCAAATCTTTGACTTCACCAAAAAATGACTTAAAAATGACTTAAGTTTTTGACTTACGCACAAGTCTTGATTCAACCATTTAATGTGGAACCCTTTCGCTTTAAAATAAATCAAGAAACATTGCTGGCATTGCAATTAATGATTTTTCATGAATTTGATTTTTTTAAACAACCCATTTTAGTTATTTTTGTAATTCAACATTTAAATCTTGGCATTTTAATCTAGTTACATACATATATATATGTTCTTTTAATATTTTTCTTTTTATATTATCTGTATCAAAAATTAAATAATTAATTTATTATAATATTATGACTAATTAAAAGCAAAACTGAATTTTTAATAATTATTTATTGTGTGTTAATTTTTCAATAATTTTGAATGATAAATTTGCTTTATTAAATTCATTACAAATTAAAAATATAAAAAACTTAAATCGCTCCTTATTCATATGTTTTAATGCATATTTGTAACCTGAGAACCAAAAATTTACTTGTTCTACAATTGATGTATTAGCATCCTTTATCTCAACATAATTGTTTGGGTTACATTTTGTTTTGCAGTATTCATTGGCCTTTTTGTGCCCTTTATAATGGAATCGATCAATAATAATAATTTTTTTCTTAATTCAACTAATCTTGCTGTTTCTAGTTTAATCTTTTCGCTTGAGTCAATAAATTTTTTTAGATGACAACCGTCATCATATCCGATATAAAGAGGTTTCTGTTCAATATTTTCGTAAACATCCATTAAAAAACATGTAGATTGAACAAGTGTTTCTGAGCCAAAAATTTCCCTAAATCCACATATAATTCCACAGTTGTACACGGCTAAAAACTCACCTACAGTTCTTGATTTTTTTTCACACGGCAAGGCAAATGTTTTTAGTGTTTTGCATGAATTGTTATATGTATGGACATCTCTTAAAAATGATGTTAAAATCGAATTTGGTATCTGTTTTTCGGTTGCCCAGAAAGGAGATTTATCAGAATAATCTACCAAATACATAACTTGATCATTTTTGCTAAGAAAACTATCATATATATTTAAATTTTCTTTGGAAAGTTTTCCTCTACTTGGCTTTATTTGACTTAAACTACATTCAAATGTTGTATTTCCGTACTTGAATTTAACTAGCGGATCAATATGTTGATGATCTTCACAAAAATAGCTTTTTCTTTTAGGTGAATTTGGACATCCAATATCAACATCACCTAATATAATCATTGATTAGAATTTATTAACAATTAAAATTTAAATTTGCTACCGAATTCTAAGTTTTTCATTTTCACTAAAGGAAACATACATTTTAATCGATTAATCTTATAATTTCCATCGATACTAATTACTTGAGAGCAATTTTGAAACTGACAAGCATTTCTATGAATTGGTCCACCCCAAATATTACTAAATAAGGAGAATACTGATCTATTGAACTCTTTTAAATTTAAATCCAATTGATTTATATAAAATGCATCAATGTCACTTAAGTTTTCTAATTCTATTTTTGATTTCAATAAATTATAATAAAGATAGCATTCGGTTATTCTTTTTTCTTGTAAGAAGATAAAATCTTTATTGTTAGATTTTGACATTGTGAAAAAAAAAATTATAGGAATTTGTAAAAGATTTAAATGAAGAATGCTTAAATAAAATATCCGAAGTCAAACTAAGCAAAATTTTTTCATCAAAAATAATTTCATTCGAAAAAGAATAATAATTTGATTTCAGAACATCCGAGTAAAAAGTTCGTTTACCGCATTTATCAGTGTAAAAATTTAAATAGTATTTTTTGCCGCATCTCAGACAAATTTTTATTGTATAGTTGACCTTGCTAGCTCCAAAATCAAAGCTATATAAGACTACATCAAAATAATTAAATACATCCAGATGCTCGATGGGACAAAATAGGCAATATTTTAGATCTACTGAAAAATTGTTTAATTTGAATCTGTCTATCACCATATCTAACTCGTTTATATTTTCGAAAAAATTTAATGGATAGATTTGAGAACCAAATTTAACCTTTTTTAAATAACTTTCGATGCTTGTTTTTTCAAAATTCTTGCCTGTGAAAATATTTAATATATTAATAATGACTGAAATATCCGAACTTTTTAATTTAGATAGAATTCGATGGAACACTAAAAGATCATCAATGCAACAAAATGGTTCCAAAAATGTATCCATAGTCGATATTTTAATAAAGATATTTTCTTAAAAAAAATATGTTAAAATTTTATAATTTTTATTGATATTGAAACAAATTTTCATTTAAAGATTATATGAAAAGTTTTTACTTGTCTGCAAAATAATTTTTTTATAAATTTTATTAAATAAAAATAAATAAATATTTAAAAAGCTAAGCTACCAGCTTTTGGACCATGTATCATGGCGAATTTATACATTTTTAACATTTTTTATTGATGATTTTATTTGCATGTCTTAATTGTAGTTCAGCATTTAAGTTCTAATGACCATAATTAAAAAAATTATAAAATATTTTATAGTTTATTATTTCAAATTTTGTACAAAATCTCGAACATAAGAAATTTTTATCGAAAAAAGTATTGAGGTTTTGATAATTGACTTTTACTTCGCTTGCAGATTAAATTCTTTTCTTGTAATTTATAATGAAAAATTTAATTTTATGTTCAAATATAGATAAAGTTACATATTAAGATTTTAATTTTCGTCAATTTAGTTTAATTTACAAATATTTAGATATTAAAAATAATAAAGAAATTACGAACAAAATTAAAAAATAAAGTTTTAAAATTTCACAACTCTTTCGGATCGATAATTAAGTACTCATCGCTTTTTGATTCCATTGATTTTAATTTTAATTTGGATTTTTTTGGTCTTTGTATCAATATTGGAATCTTGATTTGAATTATCTTCAGTTATTTTTTTTTACTTTTTTTGAATTATTTTCCAAGAAATTTTGAAAGCGATTGATATCTGTTCTTTTGAAAGGGGTTTTTGTGTTGCAGCTTAGATCTGAATTTTCTTTTGTTTGATCCTTTTATATAAGAATCTTTTTTAATATTAATCTTAAAGAAATGCATGCAAAAGAAGTTTTATAAATTTATTTGAGAATTTTTAATTCTCTAAAGGTCTTATTCAGTTTGAATTAGACTTTCTATTCAAATCGCATGAACAGACTTCATATTATTTTTTAAATTGAATAGAGATTAAAATAAAGGTTATTTAATTAAAATCTTAAAATTTCCATGGATAGTCAATTTGATTTAACTATAAAATAAAAATTTGCTGTTTTTCCTTTTTCAGAATTTGATTTTATTTGATCCTGCACCATTATGTACTTGATCAATATTTTTTTATTTTCCATGTTCCTATGTTCTTTTTAGTTTTTTTAATCATAAATAAAAAACTAAACGGGGTCCGGGGCGGAGCCCTGGTTTAGGGATTCGGGTATATTGAAGATTAGAGAAGTATTTGTTTAAAAATTAAACGGGGTCCGTGGCGGAGCACTGATTAAGGGATTTGTCTATGTTAAAGATTAGAAAAGTTTTTGTTATAATTCAAATTAATTATTTAACTAATAATAAAATGAAATCTTTATATAGTTATTTAAAAAGTCCAGAAAGTTCAAGACATAAATCAGGGTCAAACGATTCTAAAATTAATACAATGTACAAACAGTATAGGGAGGATATTTACTTTTTAAATTTTCATTGTATTTCCTAAAATTTATTGATCATCACTAATTTAAGTTTAATTTAATTTAGTTAAAATGTTTAAGTTTTAAGTGTTTATATATTAGAGAAGAATTACTATAGCTTCAGATACATTTGTCAAAATTTCAAAGTCAAGTCATGGCATTTTTTATCTGTTTTTTTTTTCAAATTAATTGATTTTTTAAAAATAATTTTTTTAAAAAAAAATCTTATTTTTAAGTCTTAAAAAAATAATGTTTTGTAAATTAAATGCATATCTTTCTTTTAGTTATTATTATGATTTGATTATTATGTTTTTTTTTTTTATTAATAAATTTCTGTAACAAATTTTAGTCAAAACACTTGGTTCTATTTTACGATCCTTTAATTTCACTTTTTTAACTTAGTTGTAAATTTTAATTTAATTATATTATTAATTTTAATATTTACTAGAAAATCCTTTATGTTTTTAGTGCTTGACATGTTTTTTTTTTTATTGCTTGAATCCATTTCAACATTTTGAGCTAAATTGGTGGTTTTATTTGTCTTTTGTGGAGTTGAAAATAAAATATTTTGTCTATGTTCATTAGCTTTAATTTCATTCCTATCAACAAAACTTATCTCATTGATAAGCTCTTTTGAGATTTGATGTTCAAAGTTTCCTATTTATTAGTAAATAAAATTTAATATTCAAAAGATTATACTTTTAAAATCATTACTATTTGAATTAATCTCTTTTTGAGTTGAGAAGTCTAGAAATTCTTCTGGGATATCAACTCTATCATCAAATTGTTTCTCTGTATTTTTCTTATTCTTTAAATATGAAAAAGGGTCATCAAAAGTCATTTTTCCTTTAAAAAAATTATTCAAAAATTCCGAAAATAAATTAAAAAACTTTTAGGCGTCGATAAGTCATTTTCATCGGACATATTGGTTTTTTTGGTCTCGATGCTGGCTTTGTTTACTCCTTTTTAATTTATAGATTTTGATAGTAAAAAATGTGAATATTAACAAAATCATACTTTGAAAATCATTACCATTTGAATTAATCTCTTTTTGAGTTGAGAAGTCTAGAAATTCTCCTGGGATATCAACTCTATCATCAAATTGTTTCTCTGTATTTTTCTTATTCTTTAAATATGAAAAAGGGTCATCAAAAGTCATTTTTCCTTTAAAAAAATTATTTCAAAAATTCAGAAAATAAATTAAATAACTTTTAGGCGTCGATAAGTCATGTTCTTTGGACATATTTGTTTTTTTGGTCTCGATGCTGGCTTTGTTTACTCCTTTTTAAATTATAGATTTTGATAGTAAAAAATGTGAATATTTACAAAATCATACTTTGAAAATCATTATTACTTGAATTACTCTCTTTTTGAGTCGAGAAGTCTAGAAATTCTTCTGGGATATCTACAATATCATCAAATTGATTCTTTGTATTTTTCTTATTATTTAAAGATATTAATGAGTCATTAAAAGTCGCTTTGTACACTCCTCATAGAATTTAAAAATTTAGTGTTGTAAAAAATCGATTTAATTAATTTACTAGACATAAAATCAGCAGGGCTTATTCCAATTTTTGCAAGATTCGATATTGCTTGATTATTTTTATTTAGCTCATGTTGATTTATCTTTGTAAAATACTTATTTGGCTTTGAAAAATTAATATTTTTATTTATTAAGTTCAAAATATAAATAAATTAATTAAAATATTTTGATATTATTATTATTATTTTAGGCTCATTTATAAAAATAATATAAAAAATTCAATATAATTTACTTTTTTTAAAATTCCATTTAACTTTTCGTCAGTCAAAGTGCCAAGTCCCAAATTTTCCAATTCAATTGCCACGGTACAAATGTCGTCTTTTTTATAAGTTTTAGACAAACTTTGATTCAGATCGTTAATTTTGAAAGTAAGAGACTCATCCGTTGGAAAAAATAAAATTTTTTTGATAATTCATTAAATTTAATATTATAATTTTTAATGTTCTCAGGCAAAATTATTTTTTTCGCCATTCTATCCATTATTTGAAATAAATCAAGGGTATAATCGATATTTTCATATTCAGCAAAGCATAATTTATTTTTATTAAAATAATTAACCAAATTTACAGCTTTTTTTAGACTTTCTTCACTTATTATATTGAATTTATTATTTTGCTTAGTTATCGATATAATAGCAGATTCCAGTCTTGGATTTATCTTCTGGATATTTAAATTCAATTGTTCTATGGCTTCCAATTGTTTTAAAATTGAGTAAGATTTTTGAAAATATGGATAAACATCGCAATTCTTAATATTTGTGAAGCAGATTTTCCACACATTGCGCTTTCAATCAAAACTCATTTTAAAAAATCAAATTTTATAATAAGCTTACGCCATAAATAGATCGTAGTTATTTCCAAACTTTTCAGCGAAGATTTTAAAAGAATCATATATTTTATAGAAATAATGAGTAGCTTTTTCTTCTAGAATATATTGAATAGGAATTTCATTTAGTTTGCTTATGATGTACAACAGAACTGTTAAACAATATTTTTCAGGAGGTATTTTAACCATATCCTCTGTCTTGAAATAAATGGGTCTTGGAGCACAAATATGGAAACGTTGAATTAATCCATCATCTCGTGAATTTTTTTCTTGTCGCACAAAATTAATATAATCACTCATGTGTCCTAATTTTTAATTGTTGAATTAATAAAAATTCTAAAATTTAAATAAATTGAATTTTCCTATAAGAAATTTTAAAATTTATAGTGCACAAAATTTGGAAAAAATAAATCTTTGGTTTGAAAGATGATGGGTTCTTTAGGTATATAGGTATTATTTTCCGATTTATGTATTATGTTCATTAAATGCTCTTCTTAAATCTTTGGTTTAAAACATAAGTAATAAAATTTAAAAAAAAATTTATAATCACCCTTCAAGTACTTTGGGGAACATAAATTCATTAATTTCCAGTTTTGTCTACTCCTTTATTTTCATTTTTTTATTAATATTTTCTTAATATTTTTTTTTAAATTACATTTAGTTTTTTATTCTAAATAGATGAAAAAATATAAAAAAAGGTGAAAATAATGGAAAAATAAAAAATACTAAGTTTTTCATGCTTGCAACAGTAATTTAAAATTATTTTTTATTTTAAAACATCATTTTTTATTTTGAATATGCACTATTTCAATGTTATTTCAACATTGGATACATTTTGAAATAAAAAATATTTACCCAATAAGCATACACTGAATCTCGGTCGATCTATATAAAAGCGATTACTTGTCAGTGTTCTGTCGTAACCATCTGGGCCGGTATACAATTCTAAGTAAACACTTCGGTCATATTTACCGTCTCCACCTTTATATAAACCAAACGAACTCATAAAGGTTGAGGACTCGTCAAAAAAGCTGACCATGCAAGGATTTGTTTCCAAGTTTGTTAATAAAGCTTCAACTGTACCAGCTAAAAATTTTTATACATCTTATTTCAAATATATTCATTTTAAATTTTACCATTAATTAGATTTGATTTTTTCTAGGAATCTTCTTGTATTCTTCGATTTGATTTAGGCTTTTTTTAATTAGAGACATTGCAGTACTTTTGCCAGTAGAAGGATTTGCTACCAAACATGAATAAAAAACGCTCTTCTCGCTCAAAGTTGTTAAGGTGGAAACATAAGAATGTTGCATTAAATGTGCAATACCAGTAAAAAGTGGACAAATTAAAAATTCTTTGCATACAGAATGTCTTGCTCTTTAAAAATAATTATCTTAAATTTTAATTAAGATTTTTAATTTAAAATATTAATGCTAATTCAAAAATCATTCATGAAATATATATAGAAAATTAAAAATTTAGCTAAGCTTAATTAAAATAATGAATTTTATATTAGATGAAATTGTTTACCCAATTCCATGTAGGTAACTTCCGATTTCTCCATCAAAAACTGGTTCGAATGGAATTTTATAAAGTTTTTCCTGAACGCGACTGATTTCCAAATTCTTGCAAAAATTTTCAAGGACCAAGTTTTTTTTCGCCATTTCTAAACTATTTTAATTACATAAAAAGGTATTAATGCAGTATTTAAAATTATAAAAATTCTATATTTGAAATCTTCAATTTATTCTCGTCATGATTTAATTTCTGTATTTTTTAAAAATTTTTAATTTTTATAGAAAAATTATGTTTAAAAATTTTGAACAATATTTTAAAAAATTTAAATAAAGTTAACAAAACACACCTTTAACTAAAGAAAAATGATTATGTAACAAATGACTCCAAAAGTACTCAAGAGAACAATTTTTTTATTTAGTTAATGCGGATTTATAACAAAAGTACACAAAAGTACACAAAAGGACACTTTTTTTGCTAGGGAAAATAGTTTTCATAACAAAAGTACACAAAAGGACAAAAAAGGACACAAAAGGACACTTTTTTTGCTAATGAAAATTGTTTTCATAACAAAAGTACACAAAAGGACACAAAAGGACAATTTTTTTGCTAGGGAAAAAAAGATTCATAACAAAAGTACACAAAAGGACACAAAAGGACATTTTTTTTGCTAGGGTAAATAGTTTTCATAACAAAAGTACACAAAAGGACACAAAAGGACACTTTTTTTGCTGGGGAAAAAAAGATTCATAACAAAATTACACAAAAGTACACAAAAGGACACAAAAGGACACTTTTTTTGCTAGGGAAAAAAAGATTCATAACAAAAGTACACAAAAGGACACAAAAGGACACTTTTTTTGCTAATGAAAATTGTTTTCATAACAAAAGTACACAAAAGGACACAAAAGGACAATTTTTTTGCTAGGGAAAAAAAGATTCATAACAAAAGTACACAAAAGGACACAAAAGGACATTTTTTTTGCTAGGGTAAATAGTTTTCATAACAAAAGTACACAAAAGGACACAAAAGTACACTTTTATTGCTAGGGAAAAAAAGATTCATAACAAAAGTACACAAAAGGACACTTTTTATTCAAGTGAATAGTATGGTAAAATAAGTTCATTGTCTATTGCTCCCAATTCCTCATTCATCAAGGTGTAAGTATCCTTTAAAATTTTACTTACGCGTTCATAGTCCCCTTTTTTGTATATTATGAATTTTTTACATTTGGTAATTGATGCTAAAGATTGAACTAGCTTGTAGCTCCACTCAATAGAAGAATGATGAAACCTTTATTTTATTTAAAACGATTAAGCTTTATTTCCTAGTTTTTATTTATTACAAAATAGCTGAATTAATAAATATTTAGACACTATTTACAATGATTACTAATTAAAAAAAAATTTTCACTGATTAAGTATTTTGCGTTTTTTTTTTGTTTCCAATCTTCACCCCAATTTTTTCATCAAGATTGAGCCATTATGTTCCTTTGGATGCTAGACTGGCGGAAGAATACGTATGGTAATTTCACATTAAAATTTGATTAATTAGTAAAATTGAGTTTTTGTATTTTATTAACCTTTTTTTTCATAATCAAATTTTTTCATTAAGGAAATTGAATTTATTTAAAATAATAATTAAATGTTAAATTATGAATTTAATGTTTAAAATTTTTAAACTAAAAAAATTGATTCGAATTCTAAAAGTTTGAAAAAACTTGAAAAAGATGCGGTGATTGCTTTCCAAAATTAATAGCATTTCTCAATGTTTGTCCAACTTCTTCTTTTTAGTTCTTGGTATCTTTCTTTTTGTTCTTTGAAAAGAAAGGTCGCATTTAAAACATTTCTAATTGCGTTAATCGATAATTTGCCATATTTTTCCCTCAAGGTATCATTTTGAATCCAAAAGCAATTGATACCCTGACTTTCACAATAGATCATGGAATAATTAAATCGAAAAGCTAGGCAAAAATAAGCACAGATACTAGCCCCGTAATACTTGGAGTTATTGTCCCATAACGCCAAGCCATTCAGCTTTGACACTGAAACACATTCATCTGGTGGTTGTTGATTAATCTCATGAATCACAATTTTCGGATGATACTCGCTTAAAATATTTTCCAAAATCCAATAGTCAGAAAAATCTGTATCTATACTTAAAAGATCGAAATTTTGATCTATTTTGAATTTTTTCAAAATTTTCAAAATATTCATATGAGTTATTTTTTGCATCAAAACATTTAATTTTAGATTATTATTATTAAAATCGAAAGATACTCCATTCCATTTGTGTTTTTCTCTCAAATATCTGGTATTCGATTCCATTCCATCACCAGCTCCTATTTCTACGTAACTTCCTTGAGTTATATTAAAAAAATGCTTTAAAATTTCTTGAATGACTCCATCTTCCCCATTTTGAGAAAACTCTTTATTTTCGCTTAAAACAAGCTTTTCATATAACTTCATCAAGGCTTCTTCCAAGTTATCAGTTTTAACAATACTAATTGTGCTGATCAAGTTTGGCTGCGGATTTTTGAAAGGATCATTTGACTGAGACAAAAAAATATAAAAGAACAACGTCAAAAGAACAAACTGAACATAAATAAAAAAATATCTTTTAAATTTCATTTTATTTTTCTTCTCAAAATTTAAAAAAAAAAGTTTTTTATCGATTTTTGAATTTCTCTGTCTTTATTTAATAACAACAACAAAAAAACTTTAATGCTATTAATAATTTATTTTAGTAATGCCTGGATTTTATTGAAAAGTTATTCGAAATTCATGTTTTTACTCTATAAATTATTAAATTTTGTATTTTTTTATTTCAATTTTTATTTGTTCAAATAAATAATTTTTAATGCTTAATTTTTTATTTAAATCAAAAATTTTGTTGATCCCGAACAAGATAATGTCTTTAGAACAAAGAAATTTGATAAACAAAAATTCAAATTCTAAAGTATAATATATTGAAATGTATAATTAATTAGAATTGAGTTCTCATAAAAATTTTCCAAAAAAAATACTTGGAGAAGATTTCAGTAGCTTTTTTTTTTACTTAGGTATCCATACTTAGGTAAGGATTCAATTATTCGTATTTTCGGGTATAACTATTCAAAAAATCTCAAGAAAATTAGATTCCCTAACCTGTACACAAAATTTGGCCCAGTATTTGAAGTGATTTACAAATACTGTGTCAATAAAAAAAATAAAGTCATTGAAGACCGAGTTTTATTTTTAATGTGTTCCTGCGTGGAAGGCTTTTAGCTAAAACCAGCTTGACAGTTTGAAAGAAGCTTATCAATTTCCGCTCAATTAAGCAAATCTTTTTTTTTTATTTTAATGTTCGCACCGAGTTATTTCTGAGAAACTTTTCCAAATTTTCTTTTTTTCTGACAAATTTAAATGGTTGATACATGCGCTTTTTAAAATGGAGTAAGGCATTTTGAATTGTTGTGCAGCGAAGTTGAATCTGAATTTTTTATAAATTTTTGTTTATGCTAATAATTATTTTGATTTAAAAATTAAAAAATTTGTGACAAAAAATTGCATTTATTATTTTCATTTTACTTTTATTAATATTTTTAAATTTCTGATTTCTTATATAGGCACTAATATTCAATTAGATTTTTTTGGGAAAATGTCGTAGTTAATTTAAAGGGAATTTTTTTGATCTTGTTAGTCTTTATTTTTTCACAAAAAATATTTGAACCTTTCACAGTAAAAACTCATTCCTATTAAAAAATCTTATATTTTAATAATTTTAAATATTCTTATTCTAAAAATGTTGTTTTATTTTTGGACCCAAAATATAAATAAAAGAAATTTTATAAAAATGAATATATTAATTAATTATCAAAAGAAAATGCCACAAGGAAGCAGGGAAAAAAATTCAAACAAAAGGCTGGTTTTTTAAAAATACATATTAGTATATCATATAAGTAAATATTTTTGTAAGATTAGAGATTTTTTTAGTATTAAAAGACAAATGATATAATAAAATATTTTTTTTTTAAAGTGAATATGTTGGTTAAAGAGATAAAGTCATTTTCGAAATTTAATTTAAAGAAGCTTTAATTCTAAATAAAAAGTTTTAATTTAACGGCAAATTGATATTTATGATCAAATGTAAATTTCAGATCAAAATTTTTGGTTTTTGATTTAAAAAAAATTTTCAAATGGAAATTTTATAAAAATCAATTATAGATCAATTGAAAAAAAAAAGGTTTTTTTGATTAAAATAATTAACATTTTGTGTTTAATTAAAAAGTATTTAAAAAAAGCTTTTTCCATCATTTATATTAAAATTTTAATCTATTAAGTTTTGATAATGTGATCATGATCATGAACTTCAAGTTGCCTAACTTAACCTTGATTTAATAAAAAATTCAAAAAAAACAGCTATTTATGATCGATTTCTATTGAATTAATTTTAATACAAACTAAAATTATATACATCTTTAAGATTTAATTTTAATTATTTAAAAAAAATTAATTTATTTTTTCAAAATTTTATCATATGAGTAAGTAAGCTACGAGAAAAGAAGTATATTAACTTTGAAAAAAAAAAAAAAAAAGTAAAATAAAATATTCTTTTATTTATGCTTGATTTTCTTAGCCAAATTTTGGCGTGACATATATAAATTTAAAATATTATAAAATTTTCTAGCAGTGCTCAAAATCATCAACTGTTGTGTGGCATATTAATTTCGAGTATCATAATTTCAATTAAATTTTTTTTAAACTAATACTGGTAATTTTTATAAAGCATTAGATTTAAGTCCGACTTTAAATTTTAAATATTTTATTAAGTAATTAATAAGTCTGAAAATAAGGTTTGATTTGGAAAACATTTAATCTTTAAATAATTTTCATTATTAAAAGGGTGATAATTGTCCTGTCGGGTCAACCTCGATACTTTTTTTTTTCGTTTAAAAAGTAGTGAAAAGAATTCAAAAAAAATTATTTGAACCCTTCATTGAATATATTGAAACAATTCTTAGAAGGATGTTTTAGATGCTATTATTCATGCAAATTTATTAAATTTTTATCTAAAATTTTGAAATTTAAAAAAAAACTTTTAATGTTAAAAATTTTAAAATCTTAATCAAGGTTTGATTGTTGATTTAAAAAATTGGTGAAATGAAATATTAATAAAAAAAAATTATGATTATTTTCTGTCAAATTATGATTTTGAAATGTGATTATTGGAATGCTTCATTTTTGATCTATCAAAGATAAGCTTTTCAAATTTACCTTTAATTAAAATATTATTCATACCTCTTGTTTATAGACTAATTTTAAATCAATTTTAATGCAAAATTTAGATAATTTAAAAAGAAGTTGTTACCTTCAGTTAATTCGAATTAAAAATTAGTTGAAAAACCAAATTCGATCAAATTGAATCTAATTAGCATTTGAATAAAATTTTGAATTTGTGTAAATGCTTGATTACAAAACTGCTAGATTGTTTTCTCAGCAAACACACTTTTTGTTATCAAAATAAAAACCTTGTTAAAATAATTTATTGTAATTTAATACTTCTCAAAAAGTTAATTTAATAAAACTTTATTTTTCCTTATCAAATTGTTTACTTAAAAAATAGTTTTCATATTTTCAAAGTTAAACAAATACTTGTATCGGATCCATCGTTTTAATAGAAACAAAGAAGTTTTATCTCACAAAAATTCCAAAAAATAATAAAAAAGAACTTTAATCTAAAAAAGATAATAAACTATTTTGGATCTCTTTTCATGGTTTTTGTTAAATATTTTATTGATACAAAGTGGCGCCCCAAAGATTAGAAAAATAATTTTTATAAATGAAAAATAAAAATTAGTTGAAAAATCAATCAGCAATAGAAGCAAAAAATTATCTATCTGCAATGAAACAAAATAAATGATTTGTTTTACTCGGTTGCGGATCGACGAGTTTTAACAATTGTTTCCACTTCGTCTAAATAAAAAAGGTGAAATAAAAAGACTAAAAACAAGTTAAAATATTTCGAATTTTTAAAATTTATCTAAAATCTAAATTGCGTTCTAAGAAATTTCCAGTATTTCCTTAAATCCCGTTTGATTCAACCTAAGCTCTATTTAAATCTAAAATCTCTTTTTCCTAAATCCTCCAAGACTATTATCGTTTCAAGACCCCGTTTTTTTCGTAAATAACTTAGCTTAAAGTATTAAAGTCATATTAAATGAGATAACCTTAAAGGTACTCGATTGTTTAAAAGATAAGCCTCGTTTGCTACAAACAACAACAAAATAATATTTATCCAAATCACCTTAAGCGTCTTTAGCCATTTTTTTTCTCATATGTTTTCTTATCACCAATTATTAAAGTCTCTAATTATTTATAAGTTTCTTTAGCATGCAATTCATTTTAAATTTGACTTTTAGGGCTTTTTAGATCAGTAGACCGATTAGCTGGAAAAAATTTAATTGCATAATTTTGACAAAAAGAAGAGAGCAATTTAATGAAATTTGTTCAATTTGAAAGATAAGAATAAAGAATGAAAATGACAGTCACTAGTTTATTGTATTATTATTAAATAAATTATTTTGAGTTTCTCTTAAGTTTGTTCGAATGGCTTTGGTCTTCGTTTAATTCCACATGTAACAGAAATGTGTATTAAAATTTAAGATTAAAAACAGCTAAGGACCTACCTAGCCTCACTCCTCAGGTCTCATTGAAAATAATTATTTATATTTGGTAAAAAAATAAAAATAAAATAAAAAAAGTCACTAGTTTAGATTAGGCTGTAATTGATGTCATAAAATAAGTAATAAATTAAAAACGAAGTATTATTGAGTAAATAATCTAAAGGAAGTAAATATTTATGATATTTTAGCAGCCTTAATAACAAGATATGATCTAAATATGCCTAGTTAAAATTTTCTTAAGGATGCATCGATAGCTCGGCTATTCTTTAAAGGCAAAAACATTTTCTTAAAACGTGTTTTTTTTCAATTAAAATAATTATAATTTGAAAATTCATCTAAAATTGCTTTAATCAAGGGTTATTCATGGAAAAATAAACAAAAATTTAACCTTGTTAACAATTTCTTTGAAATCTTTATGTTAGTAATTAATTTTTATAACCATCAAATAATTCGATCATAATATAAATTATTTAAAAAGCAAATTATTTAAATTTTTAATTTTATAGAAAGGTGTAGATTTTTTTTTGAATTTAGTCTAAAGCCAAGCATAATTTTGGCAAAAAATTAAATCAAAATTTCAGAAAATATTATGATTTTTTAAGATTGACTATTCACAAAAAAAATACAATTTTCTTGCATGTTTATTTTAATTTGATCATTTTCATAATTAATTTTTTGTGTCATAATTTTTCAAGTCTTGATCAAAATAAAGGTTAACTTGAAATCATACAGCAGATTCTCGTGATTTTAATTTCAAAATTTTTTATAATTAGTAAATAAAATTTTAAAATCAATTAGGAAATCAGCTAAAATCATTATTTTTTTTTTAAATCACTATTTTTATTTTTATTTTCATTAAATAAAAATAGTGATTTTGACAAAATGATAAAATTTTAAAATAAAAAGGTTTTAAAAATTTAAATTTTTAAATTGAATTGATTTTTAAAGATCCTATGTTTTTTTTTGATTTTTGATTAAAACAGAAAAAATAAAAATACTTAATAATATTTTGGTAGTCTTTCAAATTTGACAAGATTCTAGTAATTGTCTAAATTAAATGATTGATGAAGATCAAAAGCTTTCTATTGATTTAAAACTACATATAAGTTTTTAATTAAAAAAGTTTCCTAAAAAATAAATAAAATATATCAAATAAAAAAGTTTTTTATTAAATATCCGATCCTTTAAATTTTATTTTTTATCATCACAATTTCATTCATTAAAATGTAAAATATGATTATTTTTACGAAAATTTTAAATGCAGATAACAATATTATACTCATTTAATTTTTATATTACTTTAAAAATTTTAAATACGAAATTATTTATTTATAAGATAAGATTTTTTTTTTCAAAATTACCTATTTTTAAGGAGAAAAAGCAATTTTTCTTGACTCAAACTAAAAATTAGTTCCCCATTCTCTTCATTACATTCTATCTTGAAGTTTTAAACTGTTCAATTTTTTTGATAAAGAAAATTAGACTTTTAGATTTTAGATAACTCCACAAAAGATCAGTCTAGGTCTGGCGATGATCATTCTCTTTGTCAAATAAATGATAAAATTTTAACTATGCTTCAAAGTGACAATTTTTATTAGATGCTTTGGTACAAAAGTTTCGAAGCATTTATCTAAAATTACTTAGAGTCTAAGTAATTTTGTTTATTATGTAATTGATAAACAAAGTTACAAGCATTGTGAATTTTATTGACCGAAAACATGCATCAAAGAAAAATTATTTCGTCCAAATATTTACTTAAAAGTGATTTTGAATGAATAAAACGGGAAAATAGTGCACTACTTTGAAGTTTTTAGAGGGTTTTTTATGGTCAAAGACCAACTGCAATAGTTAAAAATTACAAATATTTTAATTTTTCTTAAGTAAACTCTAGGACACTGTGACAAAATTAGGAAGATAAAAAGAAAATGATGAGGTATTATAAAGCTAAGATTAAATCATAACATGAACAATTTTCACTTAAAATTGCCTAAAAAGAAATATTCTTCCTGTTAAATTAGAAAATCCAAATACTTCAACTCTCAATTAAATATTAAAAAAAGTTAAATTAATTTTAATAATTTTTAAAAATGTCAAAAAATTTCCAATTTCAATATAGATTTTTATTCATTTTTTGTAAATAAGTATAGAAAGATGAGAATTAGCTTATCAGGTTTTTTTAACAAGAAAATTAAGGAAAATTAAAAAAAGAGAAAAAAAAAGAAAGAGTTTCCTAAAAGTTAATTCTATTAATTTTTATCTTGGCTTATTAGTTAAAAATTCTGATTTTTTTTAAATAAATTATGAATTAAAATTTAAGTTTAAAGTCACAGGGTAATATAAATTTTAGCAATCGAATTTAGAAATTTAAATTTTTATTTTTATTTATTTCGTTAGCTAATGACCAGATCGCAATTTTTGATTAAATTCGTATTTCTACTTTTTGTCCGATTTCACATTAAAAAATTACGTAATTTTTCTTGATGCAGAGTGTCTGAACCCTTCACCACCATTTGGCAGAGTGTAGCAGCCGATTCCATTTAATCTTTCTAAACCGCTTTGAAGCCAGCGATTGACTAAATTTTCTGGCAACTTTTTTCAATGCGGCACTAACCTGTTTGAGAAAAAGGCATGTCTTGAGCACACCAACAAAATCGTTTCTAATTTGAGTAGGGAAGCTCTCTCTCTGTGGACTCTAATGCTATTCCGTTTTAGCGCCAAGGAAGGACTCATCTTTACTGATCTATTCATCATGTCTCTAACTAGGCCCACCTTTTCTATTTTGTACATTCCAATGAAATCTTCTCTCACTCTTCTTCCTAAACCATAATCACGCAGTTTAAGTAGGTTCGAAACACATCCTTTCTTTGGAACGAATCCATTCTTTCTACCAATTATTGGATTATTTTCTTGAGAAGTATATCATTAATGGATCTCTGACAATATTTTCCAGAACTTTACATGCAATTGACCTAAATGATAAGGATCGATAATTTACAGGTTCTAATTTACTTCCTTTTTTTTTTTGGTAATTGGCGATTCATTTGCTCTTTTCCACTCCATATGAATCTTACCTGTCTCGTGAATCTCTGAATATTATTTTCAATCGCACTGACATTGTTTATTGCGCAGCTTTTCAGTATAAGTAGATTTTCATCAACACCCACTCATTGTTTCCATCTAATTTCCCTAATATAAGTTCAATGAGATGTCCATCAAGCTCTCGCATGACATTCTCAATATCGGCACTATATATATTTATAAAAAATAATATGTATTTTAATATAAGATGATACATTTATATTTTTTATTCTTATCAATAAGATCTGTCTACCAATTTGTATCTAAAAGCCAAACTATTTGTATTTAATTCATTATTTTTATTACTCAAAAAGTTTATTTTTCAGTACTCTAATCAATTAGTTAGGAAGAAAAAAAATTTTTTTGTCACTTGTGTAACTGGTAGACTATATTTTTTATTTTACTTATTTTCGATTCAAAAATGGATGGACATCTTTTTACAAGTAAGAAAGTATTTAATCACATTTATTTTTGTCTTATACAGTATGAAAAATATTTATTACATGATTTTAGATACTTAGATATTTAACCAAATAAAAAAAATTTTATGACAATCATTTTAATAAAAAATTAAATTAAAAAGAAACATCTAAGTAATGATCTAAGTAAAGGTTAGTTACCAACACATGTGAAAATCACTAAAGAAAAAACCAAAACTACTTTTTTCTAGAATAACACTGATTTTTAGTTAAAAAAAGTTTTTTAAAGAAAAATAAAATTTGTTTACAGTCTATCAATTGAATAAAAACGAAATAGATTATTAAAATTACATCTAAATGATTAAGAAAAAAATTTTTTTAAACAAAAAAATTAATGCTCATTGACTAGTAGTATTTTGTTTATTAAATTAAAAATCTCTTTAATTTAAATATTGACAAAAGTGACCCCTATTTTTTAAAATTAAATATTAAGATTTGTATTGACATTTAGCCGAAAAATTTCAATTGAAAGGAAATAAGAAGTTTTTTTTTTAGTTATTTTGTGGCTTCACTCCAAACTAAGGATCAGAAGTTAAAAAAAAATAATTTATTTAAAGAGATAAAAGTAAAAATTAAATAAAAATTAAAGTCAAGAAATTTATGTCAACTTGAAAAAAGTAATATTTATATTTATATGGTACTCAGAAATTAGACTCTTTTAATATATATTTTTAATTACAAAAATAAGAGTAGGAAACAAATTTTGATTAAAGTTATTTGTTTTCCAAAGATAAAAGAAAGGGACGACATTCAAAGATAAAAAGAGAAAAATTAAAAATAAGAAAAATATGTAAATATTAATTATTAAAAATATTTTTTTATTTAATCTTGTCAGCATATTGAGTCTAAATTTGAAGAAATTTTTTTTTGCTATTCTCAGTTTTAACAAAAAAACAGTTTATTTGAAGCAATTCAAATAAAAGAAAAAATCATAATATCAATCAAGTGCATTGTGTCTATCTATTTATTTTATAAGTTGATTTAATTTTTTTTAATGGAGTTAGATTTGTTTGGTTGGAGTTTTACTTGCTATGTATGGTACCAAGTAATCCAAGGAGTGACCTTTATTAGAAGCTGAATTGGTGTGATTTTGCATGAGTAGGTCGGTTTTTTGTGCCTGGTGCTTTTTTTAAATCGATTATTAGTTGGAATTTAGGAAATTATATTAAGATAAAAAGATGAGAAGGTAAAAATGAAAAAGGATATTTCAATTATTTAAAATTTGAAATGATATAAAAAGCTAAATTCTAATAAATAATTAACAATTAATAATTAGCTACTCTTCCTAGAAAGACTTCTCCGAAAGTTTCTTGCAATGGCTAATTATTATTATTATTTTTATTATTTGGTCCATAATAATTCTAATTTTTTCTCTAATTAATTTTAAAATTATTAAACTAGGGAAAAAATTCATGTGAAGAAATTCAAGTAAAAATTTTAAGAAATTTCAATCAAGTATTTATTGCTTATTGATTTATTTTATAAGTTCATTTTTTTTTATTCAAATGGCTCGTTGTAATTTAGCCTTTTTATCTAATTAATTTTGAAATTAGTGAATAAAAAAAATATTAAATTTATGTCATTTTATTTATCTTAAACGAAAGCCTATTAAATAATTAGCTACTCTTCCTAGTAAGACTTCTTCGAACGTTTCTTTCAGTGGCTAATTATTATTATTATTATTATTTGATTCATAATAATTCAAATTTGTTCTCTAATTATTTTAAAAATTATTAAAAAGGGGAAAAAAGCTGCATTTTTTTTCAAAGTAGAAAAAAAAAAGACGACATTCAAGTAGTTAAGGCAAAATTACAAATTCGAAAAAAATAAATAAATTAAATTTTATTTTTTAATTTAAAAGTTTTTTTTTAATTTACACATGTCTAAAAATTGAATCCGAACCGGATGAATTTTTTTCTTATTTTTCTTCTGTACGTTTTTGTTTTGCAGCTTGTCTTTTCAGCTATTGACAAAAATAAAACAAAAAATTAGTTCATTTGAAAGAATTCAAGTAAAAGTTAGAAAAAAAAATTTCAGTCAAGTATTTAGTTTTTAAAAAATATAGAATTATTATGCAACTTTCATAAAGTTGAACAATCAGACAAAAAAAAATGTAATCATTAGAAGTGTGAGTGTTTGAAAGAATTTGAAATTTTCTAACATTGGTCTAGAGTGACACAATTTGAGTCTGATAAATGAGGTCATCAAAAAAGGTAAGTACATATATGCACTCGAAAGTTGTCACTAGAAAAGCTAACATCGCAAGAAACGATCTGTAGCAAAGACATGATGAATGAGCCGAGTAAACGCGTGTGATTCAAATTTCCAATCAGACACAAACTAGTTGAGTGCATAACACAACAAAACCTGTAGTTCTTGGAAAATCGCATTGAATGAATGTGATAACTTACACAAAACAACGACAAGCAAACTTCATCAAACTATTTTTCAAATATTTTCTCTTTTCCTAAAAAATGCTAATTGTTTCTTGTTGTCGTTGTTGGAGAATATTTGCTTGACTAGGCATCCGCTTCAAGCGACCCGGCTCGGCCTTGCCGACCGCATTGTGTAACTAAATTTAACCCAAGCAAAAAACACTCGTCATAGAACAAAACTAGTTTTTTGACTTACAAACAAACAAACCAACTTGATAACTAGATTTCGTTTGTTCTTGATCTTTTTTTCTCCTTGTTTATTTTTAGTCTTTCCAAGTAGTTAAAAATAAGGAAGCTTTATTGCGCGTTTAGAAGTAGTGTTTTTTGTTGGTTTTTGCGAGTATTTTGTTCATGAATAATGAATCAATGGAACGATATGGTCATCAAGCCGGAGCATATGGTTCAAGTTCCAACACAGCAGCAAGCGCAAGCGCATCAAATGGTCTACAAGAGCCAAATGGGCGAGCAGGCTCAGTCGCACAGCATGGCCATGATGATGGCCACTTTGGACAACTCTGTGCACGACGCCGAAAACGGTGAACACGACGACTCGATGGACAACTCGGACGACGACTGCAATTCGAGTGTGAACGACGCCGAGGGCGTCTGGAGCCCTGACATCGAGCAGTCGTTCCAGGAGGCGCTGGCCATCTATCCACCGTGCGGTCGCAGGAAAATTATTCTCAGCGAAGAGGGCAAAATGTACGGACGCAACGAGCTGATCGCCAGGTACATCAAGGTGCGAACAGGCAAGACCAGATCGCGAAAACAGGTCTCGTCTCACATTCAAGTTCTGGCAAAGAGAAAAACAAAGGATTTTCACAATCATATCAAGGTAGGCCAACTCTTTTTGTTTTGTTTTTTTTTTTTGTTTAACTCATTTTTTAAAATTAGTGATCAAATAAAACATTTTAGATTTTCTATTCTGACTTTTGAATTAAGCTAATTTTGTCACTTGAATTTTTTGACACTCCCTATTAGAAAAAAAATAAATTTTCAATTCTTGATTAATTTAAAAAAAAATAATTTGTAATTAAGCATTAACAAAAAATGTGATCATTATGAGTCTCACTATGATAGCTTAAACGGCTCTATATCATTACATAGAAAAAAATAACATAGAAAATTTACATTGAAAAATTATTATTTTTTGTCCGAAATTTATTACATAGAAAAATTAACATTGAAAAAATTATCATATTTTTTGGCCAAATACTTGGTCAATCTATTATTTTAAAAAAAAATCTATTAAGCTTTTATATCATAAAATAAATAAAAAATTAGTATCACATGATTCCAATTAATTTATCTAGAAATTCTAAATATTTTATACTTTTATATTGTTTATATAAATTTCATCTCTTTTTTTCTCTCTTTGATCTCTTTAAATTTTGTTTCTATTTAAAGTTTTTGTTTTTTGTTTCACAATGCCTTCTTTTGTGAAAGTTCCAATATTTTTTTGAAAACATTGAAATTGTCTCATCGGCGAGGAAGCATTTAATCTAAGATTTTTAAATAAAAATCTCCATTTAAATTTACTAAAGCCAGATATTTGAAATTATCATAAGAGAAAATTTTTTTCAAAAATTATAGAAGTTAAAAAAAAATTGAATTTAAATTAACAAGAAACTTGTCTTTATTGAAATTCAATTTTGTATGTGAATTTTTCTATGTATCAATTTTCGGACAAAAAATTTGTCTCTTTTCGATGTTAATTTTTCTATTTTTTTTTTTTCTATGTAATGATATGGCCTCACTAAAACGGGTATAGATAGCGACTTTTATTTTTTTGTTACTGACAAATTTATTAATAAAAAAGTGACTAATTGTATAAAAGTTGGACAAAAAAGCTATTTTTCAATGACAAAAAAAATTTAGTACGACAAAAAAAATTTAGTACGACAAAACAATTCAAAAACTAATAACAAAATACAATTTTTGATGACAAAAAGAAAATTTTAGGAAAAATTAAAAAAATTAAACTATTTTTATTTGCTTTCTGTACTGAGCTAGAGCTCCTTCAGAATAAATTACAAAAGGAAAAAAAAATAAAATAAATTGAAAAAGAGTTATTAAGCTAAAAAAAATGTAAAGAAAGTTTAAAAGACATATATTCAATAACGATTAAGCAAAGATTTTAGAGATATATATATATATATGATATTTTTAAAAATTACTTGTTATTTAATTTTCATTTTAATTATTAAAATAGTCATAAGATAATCATTTTATTTGTCATATAATAACTAATTTGTCAGTAGATTAGTTAATTTAGTCAGATAAAATTTGTCAGCGAATAATTTATTTTTGTCAGAAGGTTAAATACACGCCATAGATAACTAAATATGTTTATTTCTTGCTTGCCTTATTAATATTATCTATTTGCTTTTTTAAGCCGGCAATCGGTTCTAATTGTTTACCTAATTGTATGATTAAAAGTAATCTCTAAGAATGATCGTTGTGATTTTTTCACCAACCCGTGCTTAACTCTAGCTGGACCTTAAGCTGAATGTCCGAAATTTCTAGTCTTTTTTAATAAAGAAGTTCTTTTATGTTCTTAACAAGCTTTGCGGCTCTAATCTGTTATTTTTTCTACAAATTTTATCGCCTTTTTGGTGTGTGAGGGCACCAAGCTGCTTTTGCATGGGGACAGCTCAAAATAGCAATTATCATAATAGCTAAAGTTTTACCTGGATTCTTTGTTTTATTAAAATAGCTATAAAAGAAAGCAAAAAAAATTAAGACAATTTATTCAATTATTAGTCTTAAATTATATTAATGAAAACTAATATTTTAAAAGTAAACATAAATCAATTAATGTATTTTCTTTATGTGAATAAGAATATTGAAAAAAAATTGAAAAATTCAATATTCTAACTAACTGAAAAAGCGATGTGCCAAGATTCCACATAGTTGTTAGTTCCTGCTTTTTATTGATAGCTATTTGAGTATTGCTAATTTAAATTAACAATTTAGTAGAAAAAAAGCAATAAAATTAGCTGTTTCAATAACAGCTATTTTGATATAGAGTCCTATTGCATATCCTAACGGATGTAGAATAAAAAATGGCCCAACATTATTATTTTATTATTAAAAATTTTTATTTAACAAAGGCTTTAGATTTTTTTTTAAATTTTTATATAACTGAACCCTCCAATTTTGAAAAAATGATATCAGTTAAGTTACTGAACTCCATGACGACGTATGATATCGAGCTTAGAGTGAACAGTCTTGGCTTGGTCTTGAACAACCTTTGGGTCCATTTGCTCAGGCAAGTGCGAGTTTTGTTTTCGAGTTGTTTAAGATTTTTGGCCTTCCAATCACCCTCATAAACTTTAGCCTTCAAATTTCTCCAAAATTTTCGATTAGTCGTGCTTTTGGTACGTATGCTGGATTCACTTCTTTGGCAACATACCTTATATTTTTATCTAACATTGTGAGAATTCTACTCGCATAGTGAGATGATGCTTAGTCGGACCAGAATACATAATTGCCATCCTTTAGGTTACTTTTTACATAGATGTACACATATATTTTGATGTTTTGTACATTTTTTACTAACAAATTGTCGAAAATCAACATTGTGATATAATTTTTATTTATTTTAAAGCTAGGATCAGCCTGATTTTAAATTTTGAAAAAATTGGGAAAGGTCTTGTCCACTCTTTTGGCAAATTAAACTAAAATTTTGTTACCGCATTTAACGGGTGTAGCCATTTTTAATTCTACACCCGTTAAATGCGGTCTAACAAATGCATAAAGCAATATAAACCATTTTATAGAAAAGAACTTGAAAGCCTTGCTAAATAGCCAGAGTACAATGGAAAATATGTTTAAAAAATTAAAAAATTATATATTTTGACTAATGAATAAAACTAATTTTGTCACTTGTAATTTTTGACACTCAAGTTCTTTTTCAAAAAAAATACTAAATATTTCTGTCTGATTAATTATTTTAAAATTAAAGAAATTTGAGGCGATTTGTAATAATGTGTTTACAAAAAATGTGATCATTTAAATAAATAAAACTAAATTTTTTTAATAGAATGAAAAATAAAATTTTATTAAAAATTTATTACAAGTCTTTAGTAAAAAACTGTAAGCGTTAATAGGAGAGAAAATTTTTTTTTAAATTAAAAAAATTTCAAAACAATCTTGTTACACAAATGTTAGCCTAAGTTCTAATTGTCACATGTCCTGTATCTTGATAGGTTCATCCATGCGAAGGATTTCTTTTCATAGACTAAATATTTTTTTCAGCTAGTGATCTCACATTCTGTCCAGTTTTGTTTGTAAAATTTAAGATTTCAAAACCTTCTATAAATAAGTTTATTTAAAAAAAGAATAAAATATTTAAAAAAACAATTTATTAATAATAATTTATTTTCATTTTAGAATTATAAGATGATCTTTTGAGCCTCACTTAGAAACAAAAAAAAAATCTATCTTTGTTTTTATTTTTTAATAATTCATAGACTACTTTCTAATATTTTTTAACTAATAAAATTTATTATAAGAATAAATGAAACAATTTTTAGATTTTAATAGATTAGAACTTAATGAATTAATAAAAGTCTAAACAATTTTAGGCTTTAGATTTTCAGTGTTGTTTTTAAAAAACTGATGAAAATTTAATCAGAGCGAGACAATCAAAACTTATTTAAAAATTTAAATTAAAAAAAAATTTGAAAAATCTTATGTAAATGGTACCTATATAAATAAAACGAACCTAAATAATAAATAGAATCAATGGTTAACAAAATATTTTTCAATTTACGAATAATTTCACTTGATAAAAATAAGAAATGCACTTTTTTTCTAAGGCAGAACAATTGAATAAAATTTGGATTACGATCAAATGGGTATTCTTAGAAAAAAAGGGCTAGTTTGCCATTTAGCCTTTTTCCAATCTTGGCAATTCTCTCTATCAAGACACCATTTATCGAATGACTTCACAAAAAAATCAAGTTGTGAATTTTCCAGATGGTTAATGCTTAAACTCAGCATCAGAAAACTTATTTAAATCATCTGAAGGAATGTAAAACTTATCATCTATTATTTTAATTTCCTTCGACTCTTTGGCTCATTGGTAGGAATTAGTCCACAAATTAAGGGAAATAGTTCTGGTTATTGCAATGACGTAGAGCACAAATCTTTGTACTATATTTTTTGCCGCGATTTTTTTTCGATTGCATCTAAAAGGTATTTTTGAACGTTTGCCTTATAATATTTGGTGCATTTTGACCATTCCTTTGCCATACTTTCTCTGCATCATCAGCGTTGTCAACAACTTTATTTAATTAAGTCAATACTTAGATAAATTAATAGTCTCAATGAATTTTTATTTTCACAATTTTTTTTTTACACTCATTTGTTTTTTTATTTATTTGTAAATCTGTACCGAGCTAATGTTCCTTCAGAATAAAAATATAAAAAAACAATTAAAATTAAAAATTAAAAAAAGTTAAATAAGAAAAAATAAAAAAAAAAAGGATTAAATTATGAAAAAAAAATTAAAAACGTTAAGTTGAAATAGCTAGAGGATTTTTTTACATCTCAATTAAATATTTAACAAACTGGTAATATTAATCAACACTCATTAAATATTTTAAGCACTCAACAAATTTTTTTAATACCCAATTTTATTGATTAATACTTAACTAAATAATTTTCACAAAATTTTAAGTCACATGTTAATAAAAAATGATCTGCAATTTTCGAAAATTTAAAAATAATAATTTTTACACTTTTTTAATAAAAAAAAGCAAATGAAATTCAGAACGTGACAAAACCAAACCCAATTTATTCGCTCGCATTATTTCAGCTAAAAAAATTAGATCATTTCATTTTATATTATCTCCTCCAGCTAAACCTCTGACATATACAAAGATGTCATTTTACCATACTCTAACCATTCAATTCATTTGATATTATTGACCCTATACTGAATGAAAAATATTTAAAACACATCATTCTTTTCCATTCATCAATTAAAAATAAAAGTAATTAAGAATTTTTTTCTAAATTAGTCTATACAAAACAATA
This sequence comes from Brachionus manjavacas, assembly GCA_019054805.1. NCBI lineage: Eukaryota > Metazoa > Rotifera > Eurotatoria > Ploima > Brachionidae > Brachionus > Brachionus manjavacas. The sequence goes on along the minus strand of JAHQIY010000003.1, from coordinate 3,807,574 downwards.
ATCAATAAACAAAAAGATAAATAGATTAATCTAGGTTTTAACTAAACATACTCTCAATTTACCATTGAGGCTAGATCGTAGAAAAAAATTTCCTTCTATACTTGAGTATATCTATTGGCATTTTATAAACTAAAAATAAAATCAAATAAAATTTTTTTAACCCAAAAAGGACACCAAAGATGCCAAGATTACCGGATCTTTTCAGAATCCGTTCTCGAATTTGACATCTGCGCAGATAATTTCGCCCCCGTCAATCTTACAAGTGCAGTCACAGCAACAAAACCTGGTGGTACCAAGTCCGAACGCTTTGTTGTCCAATGGTAACAAGATGAACACTGCTAATCAGAACACCCAGTCGAACCAAGCTCAATCGAACAATGGCAATACTCAACAAATAAATCGCACCTCATCCCAGCACGGCTTAAGCGCCCAAATCCAACCCCGAGTCCAGTCCACACACCATCCACACTTATTACAAAACTGTACAAATTTAATTCAATCAAATCCAATGAATGGTCAAAATGCGCAATCAAATCCCATTTGGGGCCACCCGGGCATCCAACAACAAATGGCTCATGGCGAAAAGACCATGGTGCCTCATGACGACCTTATACATGCCAATAACGAAAACATTCGACACCATCCACATCATCACTTTCATCCTAACGACATCCAACACCTGCCCTCTCACAATCTGCACCAACAGCTCTCACCAGACTCCTCGCCCAATTCAAACCAACTCTGGTCTTTGTACAATAATAATAACTCTGCCACAACTAACTCGAACCTGAACGCTTTTTCAAAATGTGTCATTGGTCTAAATCAGCTGAAATTGATTGAGTTCAGTGGTTTCGTTGAAAAGAGACGCGATCCTGAGATTGTAAGTTCTTTGTCCTTTCTGCAAAATAAAATTCTTGAGCTTTTTTTGTCTCCAAAGTATCACAAACATCTGTTCCTGCATTTGAATACTCTTGACTACTTTACATCTGATGGAATGGACGATTTTGAGGTAAGAATCGAATTAGAATAAAAAATTTGGGTTCAATTTTTTTTTTCTTAAGGGCATAAGTCATAAAGAGTTTGTTGACAAATTTCCCGAAAGTGACTTGTTATGTTCGATTCAAAGCCAGGATAAAACTTCTATTTGTTCGTCCTATTTGGTCAAATATTGGGTAGATCTGAATTATATAATGGAAGAAGGTGTTAACGCTCTTTACGCTGTTACAAACATGTAAGTTAAAATTTTTTTGTAATCTCATTTTAAATTTTTAAAACTATAAGAAAGGAAAAAAGATTAAAAAAAGTCTACTCATCTTCAATAGTAGTTTGCTTATAAACCCTCTAAAAATGGTTATATTTAAAAAAAAAATCATCTAATGACTTGATCTTAGTTTTTTATTTTAATAATAATAAAAATAATAATAAGCTGCGGCAAGCAAGCTTGCGGAGGCGGTCTACTAGGAGATCGCCTATGGGAGCACACTACGCAATAAAAGGAAAATTACAGAAAAAGAGGAACTGATAAGATCTTGTAATCTAATAGACATAATTGGTAACTTTGATATACACTACACAAAATAAAAAGTCAAAAAATTAGAAGAAACTTAGAGGGATTTAAAATAAAGAAATTAAAAAGAAATATAAATAAAATTATCATGTAGTGAAAACTTGGTGGCCGGCTTTAAAAGCATCGTAGCAATTCTTGAATTGATTGACTGAGTCAGCGATTGTGACCGCAGAAGGCAGGTTATTCCATTGATTGACAACCCTGTTCGTAAAGGAATTAGCCCTGAACATTTGGTTGTGGCTTGGCCGGGTAGTCTCCTCATATGTCCCGTGATTCCTCTAGCCGGCCCGACTTGGGAGAGTGAGCTACTGAGGACCTGGGGGTTCGCCCAGCTTTCTTCGTTGATTTATTAAAGATTATTTAACAAAAAAAGTGAAAATTTTATTTATTATTAATTAATAATCACAAAAATGGCAAAAATGAGGTTTCTTATAGCTCAATATCAGCAATTTTGAATTTCAAACTTGATATTGAAATTTTATTATATCAAAATTAGTCAATTAAATAAAAAAAATTTTAAATTATTTTAATATTGAAATTGAAAATTCAATATCAATGATATTGAGGTTTAAGAGACTCCAAAAATTGCAAGAATTATTGGTTTTTTAATTTTTTTTTTTTAATTTTTTTTTACCAAGCTAATGATCCTTCTGAACAAAAATAAAATAAACTCAATTAAAAATTCAATCTTCTAATGCATTTTGTAAAATTTTATAAGATGAGTTTAAGAATAAGATCAGTTACTTATCTGAAAAATTCCAGATAAAAACTTGATTTTTAAAATTACGATAAGCTAATAAATTCTTGATTAGGATCTTAAAGTTTTTTTTAATTTGAGATCATAACAATATGTAAAAAATTAAAAACACCAGAAGGTTCAGCTAAAATATTGATCTTTAAGATATTTAATTTTTTTCTTGTAAGATCTTAGTTAGTTGAAAAAAAAAAGTTATAAATTTCAGTGAAGAAAAGTGATTATGATCGACTAAGCTATTAAAAATAATTGTAAGAAATAAATAAAAATTTCGATTCTTTTACATTTTTAATTAAATAAATGTAAGCAGTTAAATTGTTTAAAAAATTTAAATAGTAGTAGTAATAGTAGTAGTTCTTGCTGCGACACCTAACATGTAGATTGTCTAAGCCCATCACCGCCAATTGGCCGTGTAGAGCTGTAGCAGCCGATTCCATTGAACTTATCTAAAGCCATTTTAAAATTAGCGGTTGACTTGGATTTCACCACGTTTTCTGGCAACCTATTCCAATGCGGAACCACTCTGTTTGAGAAAAATACATGTCTGGCATTTACTGCCGCCGCAAAATCGTTTCTAATTTTAGCTGGGAAATTTTTTCTCTGGACTCTGATGCTATTTCCTCTTTAAGCCCCGGCTGGTCCCTTGTTTTCTGATTTATTCACTAGATTCTTGACCAAATGTATTCATTCTCCATAATAAAATATTAGAAAAATAGAATTCTCATTTTTAATATTAGGTTTCATTAAATTTTCAGACAAAACGTCAAAGAAATATGATTTTTTTGGTCAAATAAGTCATTTACAAAAAACAAGATTTTAAATTGAATAATAGAGAAATAATGAAAAACCTTTATTTTTAAAAATTTACAATTTCCTTTCGAAAATAGCTATCACAAATTAAAAATCTTTTAACAAAGCAATATTTCAAAATTAAAATTACTAATATTTAAAATTAAATTTTTATTTTTTATTCTATGTTGATTATCGAATCTTAAAAAGTCAAACCACTATTCATTTTGAAGAAAAATTTTTTAAGATTATTTTTGCAACTCATGATGATAGTGCCATGGAAGTTAGTCGTTAGAAAAAAATTTCAAAAGATTTTCGGCTTTGACTAGATTTTCTATGTTAAGAAAATATGGAATTTTCGATACTAATGAAAGATTTTTTTTGTATGCTATTTTGTATGAAGGGCTAAAGGGGTTTTCAATTTTTTCAAAATTATTAAAAAATTGATCTATCCTGATTTATCTTTGATTTCAGAATCTATGATTTACTTCATGATTTTAAATTGCTCTTTAATTTTTTCTTTTTGAATTTTTATCAAAAAAATTTCCTATTCTGTGAATTACACATAAATTTGATAGCGCACGAGCAATTTGTACATTCTGAACAAAAACAGTTCTTATGTAATATTATCGAATATTTATCTACTAAAAATTTTTAGTGTTCCACATCTAAACCAATAGGGGTTATAAATATTCTTAAATGTATTATTATATGTTTATCTAATCTAATTATAAAAACATTTATGTGTTTTTATCTATTTTAAATAGACTTTCATGCGAACTTGTGTGATTATTAACTCTTCAAGAATTTTAAAATCAAAAAATTTAATAATTTTCATTTAATTATATTTTTTAAAATTTAGTTCCAATTTTTGTGAGTATTTTTTACTTTTTAGGAGATTAATTTTGAGATTGTTTTTGTTATGTGTTGTTTTTATTATTCACTTATCTAACCTTCTCCCTATAAATTGACATTAAAGAAAAGAAAAAAAGTGCTATAAAATAGATTTAGTACAATAAAAAAGTTATAATTTATTGTTTTTTTATATTGATTACTTAACTTTTTTTAATTTCAAAGCATTCTATCTAAAAATTAAAAAAAAGCCATAATTCTAGAATAATTTAAAAACAAAAACAATTTTTTTCTAAATTTTTATTATAGTAAAAACTATTTAATAATTAAAAAATATAAAAATGTAATAATAATTGATGAATAGTTGGGATTATCCTTATACCTCTTCCGGTAGTTAACTCACCTTGTTTTTATTTTCTTCGTCTCTAATTTTCATTAGGACATCCTAATGAAAATTAGGTGGTCATTTGGTGGTCTTTTGATTGCTTGATACAATGCACAGGTTTTAGATCAAAAGACATTTTTCTCTTTGGTTTATTATTTCAATTTTATTTAATATTGATTAGTTGTCAAACTATTTTCTTAACTAATTTTTTCTGAAAAATATCAAATATAAAGGAAATGCTTAAATTTTTTCTAATAAATTTTTAAATCTCTATTAACTATTAATTATTATTAATTATTAATTATCCAAAAAAAAATATTATTTTTAAAAAACTTAAATTATTAAAAATTTATTTAATAAAAAAAGGTTACAAAAATTTAGTTATTAAAATAATTTTTTTTTTTCGTCAAGTTTTGAAAGCTCGGAGCCGATGACCATAAGCTGTTCGACCAAAGTGTGCTCATTTGGCAGCCAAGTGGTCGAAAAAGTGGAGAACGAGCATGGCCAGTACGACTCGGGCCGGTATGTGTACCGTTTCGAGAATTCGCCCATGTGCGAGTACATGATCACATTTATAAACAAATTGAAACAGCTGCCAGAGAAAAATTTGAAAAATAATGTACTGGAGAATTTCAGTGTTTTGCAAATAATCAAAAACAACGACACAAAAGAGGTCCTGTTGACACTAGCTTATGTTTTCGAAGTTTCGACTAGTGAACATGGAGCTCAGCATGTTATTTATCGTCTAACTAAATAACAAAATTTCACGTTTGCTCCTAAATCTATGCATTTTTAATAAAAATCTTTTATGTATATAAAAAAAAGTCTTTTTCTACGCATTCGAGATTAACTAGACCTAAACATTCATCTCTCATTTTCTTGTTTTGTCATTTTTTCCGTTTTTAATTCAGTCTATTGATTCAATGAACAAACTCAAAGGCTAATTACATTTTAAACAACAGCAGCTCTTTGTTTTATTTATGCTTCTTCTTTCAAAACGCTTATATTTAAAATTTGTAAAATTTAAAAATGTGTAAAGGTGCTTTGAATGGTACGGACTCTCGCTAAGGTTAGGGTTTAATGGATTCTTTATATGTTCACTATTTTTTTCAACTTTATTTTTATTATTTTTTATCTTTGGACAAAATTATCTAATCATTTATATTTAGCTGTTTATGGTGTTTTTTGTTCATTTATTTTTCGCTTTTTGAGCTTGTTTATTAAGGTTAAATACTCATTAAATTTATTTAATTTAAAAAAGAAAATAAAAATTAAAAACTCATCTCAAATTTGTCTTTTTTTTCCTTCAAAGTAAAAAATTGGAAACAACCAGCTATTCAATTCTAAAAATCATTGTCACATGCTTCAATGAAGTGATCAGCGTTGTATTAATGTCCAAGTAACTCTTTTGGTTTTCTGGAAAAAAAATTATAAAAACCGAAATAAATTCCATTAATTAATTAAGACTAATTGAAAAATTTTACTTTAAAATAAACATGGTTTAATTTTTTGTGTTTGAATTAAAAATGCATTGAATGTTGAAATTACATTGAAAAAGTGCCATGTTTCAAATATTTTTTTCAGTTTCAAATAAAAAAATAATTTAAAGTTAATATTGCAAGCATTTTCATATTTGAAAATAAACATTTTAGTGAAAAAGAATGAATTTAATTTTTGAAAAAATATTGAAAATTCTTTTTTAACTTTTAAACAATTTATTTATTTATTTTTTAGCGAGCAAATGCTCCTTCAGAATAAAAACAAATGAACAAACTAAAAATAAAGTTAAATAAAATGAAATAAAAAAAAATGAATAAAAAGAAAAAAAAAGAAGAAAACAATTCATTCAGATTAAAGTTTATATTCAATCGTTGAAAAACTGGATATAGTCGGTTATGTTAGCCAAAGTTCACTTATTATCCGTAAAATTCTTGTTGTCAGATTTTGTGAACTTTTGGTTCACCCAATTTTTTTTTCAAAATAGAATTAGGGTGAATCAAAGAAGAACTAGACGAAAAATTTTTAGATTATGTGAACAAATTGAATAAAGCTACTTAATAGAATGCCTAATTCTCGAAACTGATATAAAAATTAGTTAATAATTATTTTAATTTTAATTTGAAGGAGCTTTAGAAGTAGCTTAGCATTTGCTCTGATCTGGTTGACTTGGTATTACTCTTTCAACAATTTCAAATACCCAAATGCGCTCTCTACTTAAATCTTTGCCTTTAAACGTAAATAACTAAAGAAAATTAAAATTTAGTTTTTCACCCTTTAAGTGTTTGACTCGATCCTCTGCTTGCATGACTGACACGCAAACCATTCGGCTATACGCGCAAACATTTTCAAACTTGTAGTCAATTCCATGTTTTTCAAAGTCAAACACCTGAAAATCTATTTCTAAATTTTAACTATTTTCTTTGCTTTTCTTCAGTTCTAATTTACTGATCAGAATTGCCTTAGCTGACTCTCGGTTAGTTTTTTATCAATACTATCATCAACCATAACCTCTCTGTTTCATTTTTGATATATGTATCTGTTAAGAATGCTTTTGTTCCCTAAATAAACAAAATGAATACGATTAAAAAAAATTTTCCACATTTTATTCAAAATAAATTATAAATAAATAAATTTTATTTTCATTTCATAGAAGAACATAGAAATTTTTAAATTTACAAAAATATTTTTCCAAGTAAATTTAACTTTACAAACAACATTGTTTGTTTATAAATATTTTAATTTCTATTGTTTATAAAAAAGATAATGTTTTAATGAATTGATAATTCGGTATTTTTTGGTTAATTAAAGGAATTTTTAAACATTTGAATAAATGTATAAATTCAGTCTCTACTGATTTTCTATATGAATCTTCAATTAGATTATTTTTGAAAATAACAAAAGTTAAGTCATGTGTATCATGATCTACTTTTTTCTAAAATGGTTTGCTATCTCTGAGTTAGAGTCAAAATTTTCAAGACTTTTTACAATGTTTTTTCTAAAACGTGCAATGTTATTCAAATGTTGATAAATTCTAGTTTTACAATTTTTACTTGTTTCACCTACATAAAGCAAATTACATTTTTTACATTTGATTATATAAACACAATCTACTGAATTACAATCACTGTTTCTTTTAAAAGGTATATTCACATTATAAAATTTTAAATGATATGATTCAAATTAAAAACAACAAATATTACAATTTAAATTAGAACATTTTTTACAAAAAAACCTTTCATATTTGATTCAAATTTAAAATTATGAATTAAAATTGAACTTAAATTTTGATTTACTTGATTACAAACAACAAATTTTTATCCTTAAAAGAATCGCTATAATCTGAATCTATCTTAATTTTAAAAAATGAATCGTTTACAACTTTTTTGAAATTAAATTAAATTTTTATCAAAATTAAAAAACATTTATAACTTAGTAAGTATTTGCTTTGTTTTTTTCTTTGTTTTTATACGGTAGTAAAGTTGAACGGGCTAATTGTCCAACTTTCTCGGATGGCCTCGGAACCGGCGGGCACACAACCTCCGCGTGCGACCGAAGGCTGGCGAGTTCTTCGTCGTCGTTGTTTTTCCGGAGCAGCAACTAGAACGTTGTTGCTGCTCCGGAAAAACTTCAAGAACGTGTCGTCAAGATGTGGTTGTGCCGGTACACACTCACCATGCTGCCTTTCCGCTCCGTGATGACGTACGGGTCCCACTCAGGCGTCGTCTTGCATACTCGCTGAAGCTTCAGGAGTACAAGATCGCCCACCTCCAACTCGGACTGCTGCACACGCATGCAACGATGCGCGGCCTGGTTGCCGCTCTGATCGCAGCCGGGAGCGCTGAGCTGCGGGATGCCCGACGTAAAAATTGTTTTTTTTTTTAAATTAATCTAGAATTATGGCTTTTTTTTAATTTTTAGATAGAATGCTTTGAAATTAAAAAAAGTTAAGTAATCAATATAAAAAAACAATAAATTATAACTTTTTTATTGTACTAAATCTATTTTATAGCACTTTTTTTCTTTTCTTTAATGTCAATTTATAGGGAGAAGGTTAGATAAGTGAATAATAAAAACAAGACCTAACAAAAACAATCTCAAAATTAATCTCCTAAAAAGTAAAAAATACTCACAAAAATTGGAACTAAATTTTAAAAAATATAATTAAATGAAAATTATTAAATTTTTTGATTTTAAAATTCTTAAAGAGTTAATAATCACACAAGTTCGCATGAAAGTCTATTTAAAATAGATAAAAACACATCAATGTTTTTATAATTAGATTAGATAAACATATAATAATACATTTAAGAATATTTATAACCCCTATTGGTTTAGATGTGGAACACTAAAAATTTTTAGTAGATAAATATTCGATAATATTACATAAGAACTGTTTTTGTTCAGAATGTACAAATTGTTCGTGCGCTATCAAATTTATGTGTAATTCACAGACTAGGAAATTTTTGTGTATTTTCTCTTTTTAAGTAAAAAAAAATTTTTTTATGTGTTGCTTAGATTATTTATTTTTATGTTTATCTGATCTACTTTCAAATTTATAGGTTAGTATATCAAAATATATCCAACTCCAGTTGCTTAGCTATCAATCCAAGAAAAGTTTAAATTCAAACTTGATAAAAATTAATTTAAGGATATAGAAAATGAAATGTTAGCAAAAACCAATGACACTGGTCGTTAACTTTTGTTTTACTTATTAGGCTTTTTTTTTAAACATTAATTTTTTTATTTGAAAATACTCAATTGACTTAATTTTTAAAAAACAATCTAAATCCAACATAAATATGGTTAAGTTTCTATCAAGCAATCATGGTATCACTCAGCTATCCATAGACAAATGTAAATAAAAATTCAAAAAGATTCGAATAAAACATACCAAAAGGGGAGAACTAGAACGTTTCGGTTAGGGAGCAAAAGCATTCTTAACAGATGCATATATCAAAAATGAAACAAAGAGGTTATGGTTGATGATAGTATTGATAAAAAACTAACCGAGAGTCAGCTAAGGCAATTCTGATCAGTAAAATTAGAACTGAAGAAAAGCAAAGAAAATAGTTAAAATTTAGAAATAGATTTTCAGGTGTTTGACTTTGAAAAACATGGAATTGACTACAAGTTTGAAAATGTTTGCGCGTATAGCCGAATGGTTTGCGTGTCAGTCATGCAAGCAGAGGAACGAGGGTACAAAACCCGCTGAGGGTCAAAAAATCTTTAAAGTATCTCGGCAATGTTTAAACCTCTTTCATCATAAAAATAGGGGGACTGGTTAAAAATTGCGGTTTAGATGATCATCTCGATGCAGTAGCCTCTGTGTCAGATCGGAGCCGTTGCTCAAAATGGTACATGAAAAGGAGATGAGCGCCTCCTCATTATCCACAAGGATAGAATAAGGACAATTATTGAAAATGTTTAGACCGAAATCTGAATTTTCTGACTTCCTAAACTTTATGTAGCTTTTTAAGTCAAAAATTCTAAATCAAGATACTATTAAACTTTCGTTAATTCAATTTTTTTTCAAAAAAAAATTCAAAATTTATAAAAATTTATTTTTTTAAATTAAACTGGCAACAAAATTTTTTTTTAACAACAATTATTCGATTCCAGATAAATGAGAAAAACATCAAAAAAATTAGCTTGAAAAAAAAAAAACAAAATATGAAATTAAGTACTAGTTATAATCTTCATTCCAATTAGCTACTTTATGGTATGTGTAAAACATCTCTTTATTTTGCATTGAAACATCTTGGTTTAATGGGTCAATCAAATCTTCTTTTCTAATTTGATTCCAACGATGAGGTTTTGAGTAATATGTTGGTTGTATTTTTGTTCTATTTCTCAAAAAAAGCCTCAGTAATTTATCACATGCTTTCTGTTGCAGAATTCTTAAATTTTTTTCATCGTTCGTCCAAGTTTGAACTTCTTGCTCACTTCCAATCACCATATTTATTGCCATACGCACCGAATTTATCTTAATAGATTTTTTTAATTCTTAAAATAGACTTCATAGTTTCTTAAATAAGTTTTGGCTGTAAATATGCATTGTCATCTCAATTTTAAATTCTATTCTGCTTTTTTTCAAATTCAAATTCAAACATAAAATTGATAAAAAGTTTAAAAAAAAATTCTTATAGTCACAAAAATAAGGGATTTTTAGTATATTAAACAAAAATGACAGATTTAAAATTAATTCTTTTTGTTAAATTTAATAACAGATATTTTGTTTCATGTTGTTTCATTATCACAGTTTATAAAACTCGATCTTATCAATTTAAATTATTTTTAAAAAAAAATTAATTTTGAAATTTTTAGAAGATTTGTATGAAAATTCACTTTGTCTCATAATTCTAACTAGAATTTGAACTTTTAGAGTTGAGAGAATTTTTCACTCTATGATAGAAAATGTAAATTTTCAAAAAATTTACATTTTAATAAATTAAATATCTTTAATTGCAACCATATAAATATATTTTCTAAGGCTGATGATAAAATTATAACCTTGAAATAAAAATATGCTATATTAAATTTTTTTCGAATTAAAAAATTGTTTAAAATTTTTTAAAGCTTTTTGATGTCAAAAATAAAAAAAAGCAAACTAAAACTTTTTTTGAAATCAAGTCACTGACGCGTCTTTAAAATGACTTTTTTTTAGACCTCTGCGAAAATCTCTCTCTTATTAATTAAAATACTAAATTACCATTATTATATCGTTGACATCAATTTGAACATCAAAAGCTAATTCTATGTCATTATCAGTGTAGATCGGCATGCTATTGTGTTCATCGAAACCAAGACCGCACAGAGCTCCAGTGAACATTGTCTCATTGTGGTCAGTCCTCAGCTCGATAGATGGGGCAAACAAAAGGGTACAAATTGTGGGTAGTCCGGGCAGCTTGGGCATCAAGCTTGTCTTTCTAAGAATCATGGTGTTTCCGATTTGGTTCAAAGTGACCTCATGGGCAAGCAACAAGCGGCAAGAATCGTTTGTTGGATCAGTGTCCAAGGTCACATAATTTATTGAATCACGCTCAACTTTTATTTTCTTATTCTGGCCAATATTTAACAACGAAGTGTAGTTGCATTCCAAAGGGCTGTATGGGCCTCGTATTTCAATGTGTCCGTCATACGAAGACTGGTCATCTTCATCAAAGTCATCTTCCTGGACCAAATTTAGAGACGAGTGATTTGTAGAGACTGTTGACTTCAAGTCATCTTGGTCACTTAGCACACTTTGCTCGTGGTAGTATTTATTTTTTGATTGCTCCGCTTGACGAATCGCCATGTCCTCGTTGAAATAGCGGGGCCTACTTGGCATATAGTCCGATTCTCTGGATGGTATGTAAAAGTCTTTTCTGTTGTACTGTTTGCTCAAATTCAAATCAATTTCTGTTTTGCTCATTACTTCGGCACAGCCGCTTTCCACCAGCATTTGAGTAAAGTCCTTGTGTATGCCCGACTTGGTCACTCCGTGCAGGTTTACATAAGCCAAATTTTGGTCCAAACCATGCACTATAATTTCAAAGGAAACAAATTTGTTGTCGTTGACAAGTCTGTTAAATGTTAGATTGGACGCCTTGGCCCATTGTCCTGTTGGATTTTGAAATATTGATGGTCTCACATTCACCATTTTGCACTCGATTGCTTGAAACTGGTACTCTTTTAGGTAATCAGCCAAATAGTAAAGGTCTTCGAACTTTCGGGTGACTTTGTTGCCGTAGTCTATGAAAATGATCTCTGCTTTAAGTTTTGCCGGATAGACCTCTAAAACTCTGGCTCTGTAAAAAGCCTTGCCGATAGAGCTGTCATCGTAATGGGATACACATAGAGAATCCTGGTATATGTGCTCAGAGTTCATCTTTTTTAGGTTGTAGTCAATGTTTAGTTCTTGATGAATGAAGCTTAAGTCATCTGAACGCTCTTGGTTGACTATTTGCACCCAGAAGTGAGCGCACTCGATCACGTCTGTGACCAGCACTTCGACTGACTTGAGCTCATCAACTTTGGCTGGGAACAAAAATTTGGGGTCACTTAGACGAGCTACCAAAGATTGATCGGTGTCATAGATGGCTGAGTGCACAGATATGTTGAGTGATTTGTCAAAATTTTTCTGAATTGTCTCGTATGACATGAATTCTTGGCCCTTTTCAATTATGTACCGCTCCGTGTCCAGGAACTTTCCTCTTTCTTCTTCATCCTCGCTGTTCATTGCTGTCTTGTCGCTTGTCGTCGAAGCGGTTTCACTGATTGTTGAGTCCAAGTGCGACAAAGATTTTACTTTGGAATCTAAAGAAATTATTTTTTTAAATATTTTTAATAGAAAAAATTTTTTTTTTCAGAATCTACTGGTTGATGTGACCAAAACAAAGCTGCTCACATCCAGCTCAAAAAATCGTCATTTTATAAAAAATCATTTAATATTGAATCATCATAAGATGAAATAAATTTATATTAAAAAATTTTTTTTTTGTTTCTTTGTATCGGATGCTTTTTTCCGGAATACTTTAGAGTAAAATTTTTACAAGACCAGTTTTAGCAAATATTCAAAGATACAAAAGTGATTTGTAGCAATGTTCATGTCAAAATATCAGCAATTTTGCGTAAAATTGTCAATGTATACCGTACCTCTAAATAAAATTCGTGGCACAGAGAGAACAGCAAAAATGAAAAAGTCTTTGAATAAATAATTTTTTTTTTATATTTTATATATTTGATTTTTTTTATTAGACATTTAATATTTTATAGACAAATTAAATAAGTATATGACATTTAATTGAATACTTGACTTTTAATTATATTTGACGAATTCATTTTTCAAATGACAAAATGAATTTTTTTTATTTGACAAATTCATTTTTGATAAGACGGGTTAATATAGATCCAATTTTTAATACTAAAAGACTAAAATTTCGGATACCAACTTTTAACTTATCAATTGACCAAGACACATTGTGTTTTGGAACTTAAAAAAATTTAGCCTAAATTATTCAATGGTCATTTTATTTAAAATAAATATATTTAATTTTAATTAGTCGAAGAAAACGATATTCTCTATAACTTTAGATAGCTTAATTCTTTTTTTAAATTAACATTAAAAAAAAACTTAACTATAATAAGCCCTTTTAAATCAAATGAGCATGTTAAATTTTGTTTTTTCTCTAAAATTTTGAATTTAATAAAAAGAAATAAATATTTTAAATTTCTGAACAATTAAACAAATATATCTAAATACGAAATCAAAATCTGCTTGCCTAGTCCTACTGACCGCGAACTTTTTTTTGAACCGGTTTCGGCTCAATCGGCGATTTTAAAGACTAAAGATGAACAAGGCTTTTGAATGAAAAATACTATTTTAACTTTTTAATTCTTAAATTCAATGAAATTTTAATTAACAACTCAGTGACCGTCGAAGAAAACGATGCTCTTTATAACACCCTAGACTTTAGTACTTTGGGAAATCGGATTTATTGAAATAATAGAGAAGTTTTATTTTCTTTTATAAAAAATACAAAAAAGTCCAAAATATTCAGCAGACTAAAATAAATAAACAAAACGACCCAAAAGAATCCGAAAGGACACTAGTTTAGGTCAGATAAGCTCACCCGAATTCTGCAAAACCTGTAAATCACTTTGTGTTTTAGATAATTAAAATAAAAAAGCCATGTTAATGCAGAGACACAAAGTTTGAATGAGGTGATTCATTTTGTAGCAAAGGAACTTAAGATATAAAACAAATTAAAATTTTAAACTTTTGCTTTAGTTTTTTGTTCCAAAATTAGCAATTAGAACCATTTTTATTAAAGATGCCGAAATTCGGCATCAACTTTTATATTTTAAATATAAAATTGTTCGATCAGGCTAGCGACCAATTCAACTTCAATATTGACCACAAAATTAATGGTAACAACTTAAATAATAAAGAAAAAGTCATGTTTTTATCTTTACAAATCTTTGATAGGATCAATCTTGGATTATTTTTATCCTTGTTTAAATTCATTCTCAAAAACTAACATAAAAAAATACAAGTTATTCAAAATTCAGCAGTTCGATCTTTTTTGAAGCTGAAAAATGATATACCCTCTAATGATGCACCAAGAGGCTTTCAATAAACTTAAACTAATAACAGTCCCAAATTGACTTTTTGAGCTGAGTGAAAGATATGTCAGGATAGTATTGAGTCATGTTATGTTCTGTTCCACTAAATCAAGATTTATCGAATATCCAACTCCATTGTGTAATTACTACCTAAAATTTTCTTCTTTTTTCCTGGATTATCAAATTTTTAAATATGCTCTATTTGTCGCAATATGGGATATTCAACCATTAAGGGTTAACATAAAAACGGCAAAGTAAACTCATGAGAATTAAGAAAATATTAATGTAACTCATTGAAAAAAACTTATTAATGTAAATGTCACTGTCAATGTATCATTTTGTAAAATTACTTGACAGGAAAACAAAATTAACAAAATTGCAAAAAAATTAAAGTATATATTCACATAAGGCAGCCCAGAACGTTACTTTTGGACATATCTAGGGGTTTCTAAAGTACTTTTTAACTGTCCAGTGTGAAACTATGGTGCAGACTTTATAAAAAGCCGAGTCCAAGTTTGGCTTGAATCTCCATGGTAAATTTTTCAATAAAAATAAATGATAAATTAAATTGAATTGTATTGTTGAATTGTTTGATTTTTGTTAAATTTAAAATTTTACAAATATAAATAAAAAGAATTTTTAGTGGAAAAATGATTTAAAATTTGACAACTAACTTTTGGTTAAGGATTAAGAATGATTTTATTTGATTTTTTTTAATACTTAAATTCCTGGTCTAAGTAAACAATAGAATTATATTATTTGCCAAGTCTTAATAAAAATGACAAATTTTACAAATTGACAGTGACATAAACATGTGGTTTGTATATCATACATTCTAAAGTTGAATGTATTTCAAGCAGTCGAAATACCAATGGAGAGTATCAGAGAAAATGACAGACCCTAAAAAAGCAGCACCAGAATTAATTAGTAATTATGCTGTTTTTATGTTTGATTTTAATACAAATGTCCAAGTTATTAAAATCGAAATTCAATCAATGGCAGTGTCCAAAAAGCTCTTATTAAAAATATTCAAGAGATAGAAAATCGATTATAATTAGAAAATTTTCAAGCTCCAAATATACTTCTTGAGTTTTAAGTAGAGACCGTATTGGCAAGTATTGATAATCAACCAGCCCAAAAAAATAGAGAACGTCCAAAAAAAATATAATAATAAAAAAATTAATAGATAATACATAAAATATAATTGTTTAGAATTTATTAATTTTTTCCTTTCAGTCAAGTGATAAGTAAAACTGATTAATTGAAAACTCAGTTTAAAGAACTATTTTCTGATAATAAGACTCAATTTATGAAATTCTTTTGAATGGTTTTTCTTGTAGTCATAATTAAAATCTTTTCTTTAGTTGAAAGATAAACTGATTTTAGATATAATTTAATAAATAGTTAAATTAATAAAATTACTTTTTTATTATTTTTACCTCTAAAATAATAAATTAGTGCTTCTTTTCTAGTACTTTTTTGAGGGACGCTTCGATCTGACACAGATTACTGCATCAATTTGATCATGCAGTTGTTAAACAAAGCATTTTTAATTTCATTATTTTTTATTCCTTTTATCTTGAAACAATATATTAATTAATAAAAAATTCATTAAAAGCTTTTAATTTTTAACAAAATCCATATTTTTAAATTAAATAGTCTTTCTTGATCAAAAAAAAATATTGCCCTAACAAGACCCCTCTCGAACGGTTTCGCCGTATTTGTATTTTATGTCTGGTTACGCCACTGAACAGAGGATACTAAAAAATCTTCAATAAGTGTCCACTTACTTCTGGTAGTGTCCAAAGTCTGACTTAGAGTTGAGCTCGAAATGCTCTTCAATTGCTTGTGTCTCTTTAATTTCTGGTAAGTAATTTTGGCATTGAAGCGCTTAATTCGCAATGGTATACTCAAAAGCCTCATTTGCACTGCAAGATAAACTCCCAAGTTGACACTGGACGTCACTTGATTCGAATTAAATTCCACAAAACACTTGGTATCCTGAAAACTAGCTTTGACCAGTTTAGAGCAAACTTTGAACATGTCGCATATTTTCTGCGTGTACAAAACGCCTTCATCTCTGGGAAAGTTTCTCAACTGCACTGTATTCCTAAAATCCTTACCATTGCACATTCGCACCGCCTCCTGTAAGTCTATGTTGGTCGAGGTAAAATAATTTGGATAGAACGCTCCAGCTACAATCATCTTAAGAATTAGATTATTCTTTACCAACTCGTCATTGTCGTCTATCTCATAGATATCCGACTTGACATTAGTTGCCAAGCTATCTAGCCTAACATGCCTATTGCACATGATGCCAAGACTCCTGAGCCTGCTGGTCAACTCAATCACCAATTTCTCCACTTCGCGTATTCGCACTATTTCTATCATGTTCTTTCTGGCCCAGGACTCGGCATCACCGGGACGCTCAAACGTCCTGTTTCTCACTTGGGACTCGTACAGATTGTACGCGTTCAGCAAAGTTATGCAGTCGCACATCCACTCATCTGACCAAGTCCACTTGGCTTTGAACGATTCCAAATGAGACTTGTAAAAGCAGGTGAAAAATGTTTTGGTTGATAAGCCAGCTGCGATTATGATGGTCTCGCGCAGCTTACCAAATGCATGTCCGAGAAGAATTAGTTTGGACAGTCGGACATCAATGGGCAAATTGGCCATTATTCGGCCTGCATAAGTCAAATCTCCGTCGAAGGCGGAATTTTTTTTCAGACTCAAGGCACCGCATTCCTTCAGCAGCAAAACTGTTCTTTCGATATCAAGAAGCTTGGGTGGTTGTATGGCCATGGCCAGTATTTGTTTGGGCTCTTCCTTTCGCTCTAGGCGTTTGACGTTCAAGATGACCCGGTGGAGGGGCTCGCGCAGAATGGCCGGCACCGCAAAGTGGTTAAATTCGGACAGGAATGACTGGGGCACGAGGCGATAGCAGAAGCCTTCGCTGACACGGCCGGCTCTGCCTCGCCGCTGGTTCAGGTTGCTAATGGAGGCCCACTCGAGCCGCAAATGGGTGTAGTTGGTGGACGGGTCGCAATACAGCTCTTTGGTCAGACAAAAATCGATCACATACTTTACATCTGGAACAGTGATGGAACTTTCGGCAATGCTGGTCGAAATGATCACTTTGCGCCAAGTCGGTGCACTTTTTTCAAACACTTTATTTTGCTGGCTGATCACAATGTCCGAGTGTAGTGGCAGGATATTCAGCTTTTTGTCGGGTAGCTCTTCGGAGATTAGCTGTTGAAGTTGCTTGATGTGTTCCATTCCAGGCACAAAAATGAGCACAGATCCGCGGACTTCGGGAAGTCCGTCAATGAAGCGCGGCTTTTGGTTGACTGTTTGAAATTCGTCATCCGAGTCTTCGTCAATTAGCTGGTTCGATTGACGTATTTGTTCGTTTTCCTTACAGTCAAAGTACACAAGTAGAGCTATGACCAAAAACATGCACTCTGGGTACATATCCGGATATGTGCTGGTTGAAAACTCCATATTGCTAATTAGAGACATTAGCTGGCGAAATGAGTCACAATGGGTCAGCAAGCTTTTTCTTGATTTGACAAACTGATTCTGTAAAAAGTTAAAAGTAAATTAAAAAATAAATTTATCAAATTTTTTATTCAAAATATGTAGCTCAGTTTTGAGATTTAATTTTTTATCAATTAAATTTAAAAATAATCAATTTCTTAAGAAAAAATTTAATTTTTTAGTTAAGCTAATTTTTAACATTTTTGAAATTTAAAATTTATATAACATAAATTTATAAACAAAGATTTTTCCAAAAATGTGCCAGCTTTAATTTAAAACCAAAATAATTAATATTGATTGTTTTTAGACTCGAAATTAATATTTCTAACTACAGTTTATGACTTTGTCTGATAAAGTTTGACAACATTTATTAAATTTTTTTTCTCTTAACATCACTGTTTACAAATCTCTTATTAGTTAATAAATTTTTTTAAAATTTATCAATTTGAAAAATTTTAGCACACTCTGAAAAAATTTTAGAAATTTTTTTGAAAAAAATTAAATATTTGAACCAGAAATGGTAAAAGAATTTATTCTGGACAATAAGAAAAATTAATTCAGCGTGGCAAAATTTTTAAGCTTCAATTATGTGTTCATTTTGGTAAGATAACATGAAAAAATAATTTTTATGGTAAAAAAAAGTAATAACATCAAGCTACTGGAAACTGTGCAGAGGAGAGTTACCAAACTAGTTCCGAGAATTAAGAGCTGGACTTACGAGGACCGCCTTCCCATTCTCAACCTGACATTCCTTCACGAGGTGACATGATCCAATAGTTAAAGCTCATAAACGGCATCAATGAAGAGAGCTGGGAGAACCCCTAAGTCCACAGCAACTCACTCTTCCTGTTCGGGCCGGCCAGAGGAATAAGGGGGCACAAGAAGAGACTGTCCGGTCAGGCCTCAACCAAATGTACGCAGAGAGCCAGTTTCTTTACGAACAGGATTGTCAATGAAACTGTAAATAATGTCTTTTGAGTCTAAAAACTTAAGCGTTCTTCTATCTATGTAATTTTTCCTTGTATAGCGCAGTGTGATACCATAGGCGACCTCCTAGTAGGCCGCCTCCGCAACCTTGCTTGCCGTAGCTTTTTTATTTTTAATATAATCAAATTTCATGGTAAAAAAAAGGAATAAATAGTAATAGAAAGAAAGAAAGAAAAGTAATTTTCAATTTTATTTTCTTCTGTTTTAAAATCACTTTTGTAATTTTACGTTAATTTTCCTTTTTTACGTAAAATAACGTAAATTTACAAAAAAGACTAGTCATAGTAATACTGTACATGGAAACTTTTTTTTTTTAAGATTTAAATTACGAATTATTTTAATTAGAAGGCCAAGAAAAAGACTAATAAATTTTTTACAATAAATATGAAAAGAAAATTTATAATAATACTGATTAATTTTTGAAGACTTAGCCTTGTTATTTTTTAGATTAGTATTTGGCCTTGAGACTTTAATGAGACAAAAATTGGAATAAATATCTAAATGAAAATAAGCTTGCATTTTTTATTGTTAGATAAGAATTTAAAATGATGTTTTTTAACAATAAAATACGACATTTTTTTTTGTTTGAACATACTGTGTCCAAAGAGCCACTCTTAAAAATTATTTATTTATAAAATTATTTTTCCTATTAAAAATAAAAATTTCATCATAAGTTGTTGAGTATTTTAATTATTAAATTACAACACTAAAAAGATTTGTTACAAGATTAATTGTGAGATATTCAAACAGAATTCAAACAAATGTGAATTCGAACATTAAATAAATTTAAAAAAATAATCCAAATTTAAATTTAAATATTAATTTTAATTTTTATTTATCTTACTTTATTTTTGAATTTGTGTTCATTGTAGATTTGGTTAAAAATCGGAATCAAAAAAGAATCCGACCCGGTCAATTGATCCCAATAAAATTCACTAATATCATACATTTTACTTTTGATTTCAATACAAGGTGCATGAATGAACTCGCCGATCCGACCATCCACATATTTGACACTTAGATTATTTTTCAATTGTGTGCCAAAATACTCACTGAACACTCTAATGTTCAATGTGGCTGACATGAGCACCACTTTAGCATTCAGCCGTCCAAAGCTTTTCAGCTTAATCAGAAGCATGACAAAATCAGTGTCCAGGTCTCTTTCGTGAACTTCATCTAGCAAGATGTGAGTGTAAGTTGAATTAAAATTCTCATCTGCCTTGGGTCCAATTAATTTTTGTAGTAGCACACCTGTAGTGCAGTAGGTGATGCGAGTGTCCTCGGACATCTTGGATCTGTCAAGACCGATCTGGTAGCCACAAAAACTGCCATGGTCCCAGCTCCTCTCGATGCACACACGCTTCGATATGCTGATGGCTGCTATGCGCCTTGGCTGGGTCACAATTATGTTACAATACTTTTTTTCTTTCATGTAATGGTCCAAAATGTACTGAGGTATTTGAGTGGTCTTGCCGCATCCGGTCCCTCCCTGAACTATACAAAACTGTGTGCCACTTCGGTTATTTTCGATCAAATCCATTATCTCATCCTTTCTTTCTGTGATCGGCAATTTTGGGTCGAAGTCATTTCTTAATTTGTAGACTTTTAGAATTTCTTCCAGCCTATTCTGACGCTCTTCGGCCTCGGTGAACGTTTTTTCCAATTCTTGGCTTTGGTCAAAAATTCTGTTCACTTTGGAGCTGAGATTGTTGTTCAAGTCGGACATAATTTCTTCTTCGTCCTCTTCAATATTCAAGTGGTCCAAGCGCTTGATTTGGTTGAAAAGAGAGTGCTTTTTGTTTGTCGAAGTGCTCATTGCCGAAACCGATTCAATCTGGGACATGCCCGAGCCAACCACTGAGCTCATTTCGTCGCGTAAAATTGACCCCACTTGGCTCTGACTGTCCCCGTGTTCATGATACTTGTGTGCAAAGTTTTGTCTTTGTTTAGCGTATTCAAAATTGTTGTTGTTCTCTCGGGAGACAGAAAATGGCAAGTATCCATCTGGTTTGAACTGGTATTCGCCTTTTTTGAGGCTGGCACTTGAAGCTAGTGAGTCACATGAGGCTTTTGACTTGATTCCGAGACCGCCTGTGGCCGATTTTATGTTCAGAAGATTAGTTGTTTTAAGTTCGTGGGGCTTTCTGGAACTGAGCGGGTTGAGAAAGTCATCGATCATTTCCAATGAGACCTCGCTGTACAAAAGTGATGATTGTGCATGGGAAAATGATGAGTTTGGTGATTGATGGTCATCGGTGTCGGTTAGAAGCGAAGACCGAGAACTTGTGTGAAACGAGTTTTTGCTTGGACGATTCATATTTTTTTCAGGAGAAAAAAAGCTTGCTTTCCAAGATCAAGAGTTGTTTAACTAGTGGGAGGAAAAAGCGTGCTTATTTTAATAGTATCCGATTCTTAAACAAAAAAAGAATCACTTTTAATTGTCTTAAGAAAATAAAAATTTGATTAAATTTTTTAGATTTAAATTTTTTTTATTTAGAAAGTTGAGTCGAGAGGAGATTGTTTTTTTTAGGCCATCTCACCAAATTAGGCAAATTCTAGCTGAAATTCAAAAAAAATTCAACAAATACAAAAATTTCATTTCTCAGCTTTTAGAAAACGCCTAGATCTACCTGAATTGAGCATTTAAAGATTCCAATCCATTGTTTGTACTAGGACCATCAAAGTAGCCTTCATACCATCCTCTGTGCTTGACTAGCCATTCTTTATCAAAATATTGTATGAAACTTGTTACTTCATCATTGTTTATATCTTTCCATTTCTCTTCGAACAATTTTTTCGAATATAGCATTTTGAATCAATAATATGGAAAAAATAATTTTTTTTTCGTATTTAGCATTTTGAATCAATAATCTGGTCCACTTTTATTAATTTGTGTATATTATATCAGTAATTAATAAGTTCATTTAAGTAATAATTGAGATCGAAAATGAGTTGAGGACATGAATAGTAATCATTATTATAGAATAAGTAAATAGTTATTCATTTTAATTAAATTATGAGACCAACTTAGTAATTATTGTTAATGTGTAATGAGCCCATTTCAGTAACTGGATGAGCCCGAATAAATACGACCCTTTGATTTGTTTTCGTTCCGGAAACAAATTAAGCTTCATAAATTCTTGACCACATGGCTTGACCACAACCCAGTCAACCCAAAAGAAATGAAAAATCATTGATTCGTTAAAGAATCGATAATTTTGAGGGAAAATATTATTAAAGAAATTTTCCTTATTAAATCACTACAAAATCATCTAAATTTTGTGCTAAAAAATTATTAGAGATATATTCCTCAGAAAATTATTAGAAAATCATCAAATTTTTTATCATTTTTTATCATTTAGCAAAAAAATTACTGGGGAAATTTTCATTAATTTGTATTTAAAACCTTAAATTTTTTTATTAAATTTAATTTTCGCCATTTTATACGTAAAAATTGGTAAAAATGATAAAAAACACAAAGAATGTAAAAACTAATAAAATTAAGTAATTTTACGTATATTTACTATGGATCCTTATGTCAAATTGCTTCTGTAAATTTGAAATATTTATGCTTCGACACCGAGTTAACTTTCGATTACAAACCTTTCGATGAAGCCTTTGTGTATATTGTATTGTATTTTTCTAAATTTATATTTATTTTGCCCTGTTGCTGTTTGTACTTTAATAAAATTTAATACTTTAATAAATTTTTTTTAAATTTTTTGTACTGTTTGTGCTTTTTATACTTTAAGAATTATGATTAATAATGAAAAATTTAACTGGGTTCAGGGCGTATCTCTTGTTTAGGAATTCGGGTATGTTAAAGATAAGACTATTAAAATCGAAATTAATATTTAAACTATTAATTTTTTAAAATAATTTTTTTAATTTGGAAAAAGAACATTAAGTATGTCCCTTCTTGTCTATGACTAAAAAATTATTTCTAACTACAAAAAGTACATTCGTTATGACTAGAAGAATTGAAAGTATTTATTTTCTTACCTAAACTTTAAAGTTAAATTTTAAAAAGTACAGAAAGTAAAATCCGAGTTTTTATTTTATCATTGTCAATAGATGAAATATGTTTAAAAAAAAACGTAACAGATTGAAATAAAAAGTTCTTGGTCATTTTTTTAAACTTTCAAAAAAATTGTCTAGATTTAGGGAAAAACCTAAAATTATTTAGAACAAAAATTTTATAAAATTTTAAAAAATAATGTTTTTTATCTTTGTTCTAAATAAAAATTATTTTACCTAAATCCTCAGTCCTTAGTCGTAAAAATTTTTAATCGATTTGAAAAACTTCGTTCCCCTACACAAGGACCAAATTTAAATTTTTTGCATTTGTCACGACTAAATCATGATTTGCTTCCATTACATATCCTAATTTGACATTTTTTTTTCAAAGATTAATCAGGCGCCAAGCGCTTTTTAGAAGCAAATGAAGTAAAAAGAGTTTTTGGACTGTACGCTTTTATTCACTTTTTCTTGTTTCTTGCCATATCATGATTTTACAATCATGTTCATTACCCAATAAATTCTTGACCACATTGCTTTGAGAGTAACATTTGGCAATTAAACACCTCTTTCATAAAGTAAACCGATGACCTTAGCGTTTCATTTTCTAAATTTATCATATAATATTTATCATCGACAAGTCAGCAATCGTAAGAAATGCTTATAGTTTGGTCTAATTTATTTGACGTGTGGCATAGCTTGTTAGTCGACTTTTCACATTAAATCTGATCTTTTTTCTACCATTTGTCACTTCTTCATCTCTCAATCTTTTCGTAGAGATCTGGTTGAAAAAAGTAAAGGTTAAATAGCTTGATCTTCAATTAATTTTAAAATAAATTTCTGTTGGGTTCAAAATAACCCTCTTGGGCCTTAGATATTATTTTTTTACATAAAAATAAAAATATTTTAAAATTAATGAAAAATGATAAATTTTTAGAAATTTTAAATTTGATGGAAAGGACTGTTGTTTATAATTATTAAATATAAATAACAAAGAGCTAAAAAATTATCTAAGAGTCGAAAAAATGTGCCTTTGAGTGTGAAAAAAAATATAGCAAATTAAAAAAATTTAAATTTCTAGATCATGTGACGTTTTTGATATATTTGCAGACTAAAAATAGTAAAATTTAATTTCCTGTATTTTTTGGATAAAATATTAAATACAAAATTCAAGCCATTATTCTAGTCAAAGTCAAGTCATGACCTAACATTAAGAAAATCTTAAATTATCAGTAAAATTTAAATTTATTTATACTTTTTTTTATTATTTTAAAATATATTTATTTTTACACAAAATTAACACATATGTAAGTAAAACTCTCGATCAGTTTTACACTTAAATAAACAAAACAATTTATTCTACCACTTATTCAATGAGACAAATTCAAATAATAGGAAATCATCTTTAAAACACTTACATGATCAATAAACTTTAAAAATTAAAAAAAAAATGATAATTTAAGGTTTTATTAATCATTAAGCAACGGCTAGTTGCTTAGAGATTATGTTTTCAGTTTGGCAAAATTGTCCATAAACAAACGAATCATCGAAAAATTCCAGATTTTTTAATATATCATCAAGCATCTTGTTTAGAAGATGCATTGTTTCGGCTTCAACTCTAATGGGACTCAATTTGTTCTTTAGTGGACTCAATTCTTCAAAAAACTCTTCAAAAAATTTAATTTGCTCTTCATTTGTTCTAGATTTATCTTTATTATTAGATTTTTTTGTTTGGCCCTTTTTGACAAAGCGTCTGATCAGATCATAATTTTGTTTAAAAAGCAAAATTTTTCTATTCAAATCTTCATATTGTTGTGGCAGTGAAAAATAACTGAAAGTAAAAGCTCTGGTAATGTTAAGGTCAAAATTTAAAAAATTTTTCGGCATAAATCTATTCGCTGTTTTTGGAACTTCATTTGAAAAAGTTTTCTTAACTTTGTTTTGTGCATGGTTTTGGGTTTCGTCATTTTGGACTTTTCCACCATCATCACCAACATTTTTTTTCTTTTCAACCTTTTTCACAAATTCTGAACTTCTAAGCTCTTTTTCCGGAATAGAATTGTCAACTTTTTTTGCAAAAACCTCACTATCATTTTCTACTCCATTTTCATCATTTATTTTTGTATTTTTGGATTCATTTTTTTTTTCGTCTAATAAACCATTTATTTTATCTTCTTTATTTAAATTCTCAGTTAATGCTTGAACTGAATCAAGAGTTGTACCAAGCTGGTTTTCACTTGGACCGAGATTTTGGATCAATTTACCAAGACTTTTTTTCTTTTTTTCGGACTTTTTGGTCGAATCGTTGATAATAGCCTCAGGCAAAATCGCTTTCAAAATAGAAATTTTTGATTTTTTAATTTCGGATTTTGAAAAGGAATTGTTCATATCAGAAATTTCTTTGACACTTTGTATATTTTCATCTTTATTTTCCGAATTTTCAATTTTCTCTCCACTATTTTTCATTTTCAGCTCCAGACCATTCGAATCATCGTTTATTTTATCTTCGATTTCTTTTTTGCCAGATAGAGTCTCATTAGAAAATTGGTTAATGGATTTTTTGGACAAAATTGAATTCTTTTTAAATTCTTCAGTAAATTTTTCATCATCATTTATTTCATTTTCTGAATTTTTGCTAAAATTACTAATTTTAATTGAATTTTTTTTAAAATTCTCTTTATTGCTCTGTATCGAGCTCGAATTCAAAAAAGACTTCCTCTCTTCGGAATAAAATTCTTCATTGTCTTGATTTTTAAATTTTAAGCCATCAAATGAAGATATTTCAAATGACTTCAAGGAAGTTCTACGTGAGTTCGGTACAGACTCCACAAAAGAAAGATACGGCTGGGAAAATCTATCTGCCTGAGTGAATTCTTCAAAGTGCTGGTTTGTGTCTCTTTCATTTAGTGAAAAATCTAAAGAGCTTCTTTTTGATTGATTTTTTATTGATTCGGATGACACTTTTAAATTTAGATCATGCTGGGAGATATTTTTACGCGGGTTTTCAGTTGATTCTCTATTTTCAATTGTTGGATTAGAAATTGATTTTTTTTTCACTTCTTGGGATGAAGCAGCCTTTAGTACCTCATCTGAGGATATTTTATTCAACGAGGCTGATTGTTTGTCTTTGGACTTAACTTGGGAATTTTTTTTCAATTTCCCAATTCGGTAAATTTTTACTTTTTGATATTTGTCAAAACGATTTGTCTTTAAGGTGAATTCTTTTTTTATTAAAATAATTTTTTTAACATCAAGAACTCGATCAAAATTGAATTTTGGCAAAAATTTTTGACAATGGTTGAGTGAATGTTGATCGAAGCAGTGAAAATGTCGATCACGAGTCTGATAAAATAGTCTTGCCCTTGCCAAATACTCTCCATAGAACAGATTTTGTTTGGTCATCAAATTAAATAAAAACATTAATTTTCTTTTTGTGCTAGAAAAAAGAAATATTTATAATTTTCAGAATAAAAAATATTTTATAACTTATTATTTTGCTCTTTTCTTTGTATGGTTTCCATAGTGTGACAAAGTCAATTAGTTTTTTTTAATTGATAAACTCGGAAAAGTGAAAAAAGTTAATAATTTTATTTTTACATTTGGTAATAGTTTATTTAAAAAAATTAATTTAGTTTAAATCTATATTTGTGGGTTTGTCCATTTCGGTCAATGAACGAAATGTCTCTATTACCATCGTAATTGAACCAATTGCGCCTTGCTTTTTTGAATGTAAAATGAACAGCGTTTCTAGTTGGTGTTCCCCAAACAGCCCTTGTAACCCCGGACATTTGGTTGTAGTCGGCTAAATCTCTCCACACATGCCGAGATAGTCTCCATCGGTTCAAACAACTTGCTGCTTTTGATGTAAATTGGCATCTATTGTTTATGAAAGAGATTGTTGAGTGTCTGGTCAATTTTTGAAGTTGCTCTTCGGCAGCTTTTCTG
Organism: Brachionus manjavacas; assembly: GCA_019054805.1. Classification (NCBI taxonomy): domain Eukaryota; kingdom Metazoa; phylum Rotifera; class Eurotatoria; order Ploima; family Brachionidae; genus Brachionus; species Brachionus manjavacas. Next base: position 3,780,634 of record JAHQIY010000003.1, on the reverse strand, counting down.
AAAGCTTTGGGAAGAATTGTGTTGGCACGCAACGTTTGTAAGCGAATCCGAACTGGTGCGTATTTTTTCAGTAGTTCTCTTCTTTTAATGTCTTTTAGCATCATACGACCTTTGTAGCCCCAGTTATGTCTCACTTGAATACATTGATTTAAATCGGTCTGTCTCAGCAAGCTGTGGCTGCTTATCATTGGGTTTTTAAGAAGCGAAGATTGACCTAAACCTGAGTTAAAAGCCAATGTGCTAAGTGCTGGTCTGTTCACTTGACTATTTAACATACTAGAACATGTTCTGAATGCCGAGTTTGCTGCGGAACGAAGAATCCCGCATAAACCCCTTTGAAACATTTCAATTTTTTTATTAGTAAAAAAAAATGAATATTTGTATATTTTTTTTAAAAGTAAAAATTAAATTAATAAACTTAACAATTTGGTTTGAATTCTGTTAATAATTAAAATTTCTCAATATGAATTTTGAATATGTTTTTACACATTTTTTTGGTTTTCTAGCCTGAATGTTTTCATTTATGGCATGATTTTTATCCTGATTAATTTATAAAATTTTCTCTTTGAAATTGCTTCAAATCATGCCAAAGATCGGGTTTAAGTCTTGAGAATTAGCCGGTGTTCTGTTCTTTTTTTATCATTCAAATGTAAATAATTAATAAATTACCTTTAACCAAAATTTACCAAAGTCTATTTACCAACAGTAAATACAGATGCAAGTTTAACTCTTAAAATTTGCATTTTTTACTATAGAATACATAAATGTGTTTATTTGTGAAAAAGAACAATTTTTTTATTTATAAAATATCCCCAGTCTCTTAAATTTACACTTTAAAATTAGTTCTTAAAATTTTTTTTTTTTAAAAGAAATATTTTGGATTTTATCCTATTTGATTTTCATTGATAAAACCAATTTTTTATTAGGACTGAAAATTTAAGATCATTTATTTGTATATTTTTTTTACATATGAAATGTAGATACTATGAACAAGCTGACATTTGGCCGCTATAGCCGGACATGTCTGCTTCACCAGTGGCCTAATGCTACATGCTACTACTAATTTACTGATTTTCACATATCAAACTGGTAACCACTGATCAAATAGCGGAAAATGGTCAACTATTAATAAAGAGGAAAATTAAAAGAGAATTAATTTAATTTGAGAAACAAAAAAGATGTGAACCTTAAAAGGATATCTTTAAAGGAAACAAAAAATTATAAAAATAAAGCTTTATTTTATTTTATTTTTTAAATATTGAAATGAAAGATAATACACGGATTGAAAACAGATATCGGTCAAATCAGATGTTCAGTCAAGCAGCCAAAATAATTATTTCTGGGTATGTTAATAAATTTGTTAATTAAATTATCTAATAAATTATTATCTAATGAAAAATTTAATCAATAGTTGAAATTTTTTTTTTTAAATATTGACTTTTAAAACTATTCTGAAGAAATTAAGTATAAGGATCAGATTTTTTTTAATTGGGAGTGCAAGGCCCTTAGCCTCGCACATGATTCGGTTTATCAAAAAAGGGTGAGAAAAACAGTGGTTAAAGGATTCTTAAGTGGTGATTTGATTTTTTTATGCAGATCGGTGAGGTCAGATTGTATTACTCTTCAAAAAATAGATACAAAAATAAGAGCTTTTTTATTTTAAAAAATATATAAATGAGACAATTTTTCTATTCCAGCACAAAAAAACTGCTTCAGCACTTAATTGACTCAAAAATTACCTTAAAATTCAAATTATTTAATAAAAAAAATGTTTTTGTAGACTACAACAATTTAATTTATAAACAAGAATTCAAAAGAAAATAAATATCATTTAATTGATCAAACTCGTCTAGCTAAATGATTTTTTAAACATATTCAGCTTGATATAGAACAAAAGAACATTTAACAAAAAATATCAGATTGGAATGTAAAGCAAACATCATCTTTGTTACGTAACCAAAATGTATCAATTATTCCCCAATCGCTGATAAAACAAGTTCAAAACTGGAAATTGACAGGCATCAGTCTGTCTTGAATAATCATATAAAATTGCCACAAAATTAGTAAATTTTCATGCAAATTAAATTAAAATGAATCCAAAAAATTTTATTTACATGATTTTAGTGAGCGCCTTTTTGTTGATCCAGCAAGGTGTAGCTCAAACCTACAATGGATGTGGGCCAGCAAAATTTAACATCAACACCAAACTTAAGCTTTTTGGACAAAAATCTCTCATTCAATGCTGCAATTAGTATTTAAATTTAATTTAGAAAAAAAATTTTAATTTTTTTAAATAGTCATGATTTGTGCTATGGGTACTGTTACGGAAAAAAATTTTGTGATGATCAATTTGAATCTTGTCTCTCGAATGCTTGCTATGCTATGTCATATCTACAGAGGCAGCTGTGCTATGCGGACAAAAATGCCATGGTCATGGCTGTTCGAGTATTTGGCAATAAGTTCTATTGCAAAAAACGAAACATATTAATAAAAAAAGAGCATTGATCATTTTTTGCACAATTAACATTTATGTACATTTTCCGAAAATAGTTAAATAAATAATGTTAAAATTTTTATTCATTTTCTTTTAATTATACAATCAATTATTGTATATCTTAGAAGTCTTTGAAGGATATATTTACTATATATGTAATTGATCAAATTACAGTAGTGATTTGATACTTGTGTTTTACGTAAATATACGTAATTTTACGTAAAAACAAAAATGCCAAAAAATTGACCAATTGATATTTTTTCAATAGATTTGAATAATTTTAAAAAAACATTGAAATTTTAGAAAATAAATAATTTATCAAATTTTACTTTTTTTTACGCAAATTTACGTAAAAACCTTTTTCTGAAATGGTAAAAAATGGAAAAAATTGTAAAAAATAGTAAAAATTTTTTATTTAATAAAATTTAAATTAAAGAAACTAATGATTTGACAAATCTCCGTTTTTTACGTTCACTATAGGTAAAACCTTTATTAAAAAATTAGCTTTTATGAAATTATTTATCAATTAGGTTTCTTTTTTTTACCTTTTTAAGGTGCTTGATGTATTGCATGCATTTCTCCTCATCTAAGATATTATCAAATTTGAAAATTGCTTTAATTGCATCTTCTTCATCTTTTGGATCTTGAGAGAAAATAAATTTCTTTAACTGATTCCAAATCTTTTCAATCGGATTCAAATCAGGAGAATTCGGAGGGGACTTTAACTAAAAAAAATACTTTATTTTTAGCTATTTTTTTGAAATTTTTCAAATTTTGTCCGTGATAGCATTTTGTCTATTTATTGTTGTTTATTTAATGTCTGAAAAAAGGTTTGAATCGATCTGAATGTTGATCTTGATACAAAATTTCTTAAGCTAATCACACATTGTAATTGCTGTTGAAACTCAAACCAAAGGCATTGAGGTCGGATCGAATTTTAGTTAAGTCAATTTCATCAACTATTGATTAATATCTAATATTTAAATTTAATTTATCAAGATTAAAGCCGAGTCCAATTTTTTTTTATAATTTCTTCTTTTTGACGAAAGTCTAAAACAAGTCATTTACGCTTTGGCAAATCACTTGTTCTAATTGTGTAGCATTTTATCTAAGGCGCTTTACCTGATAAATTTTTGAATTTTTTATTTAAAATGATTTTAATACAAGGTAGTTTAGATATCAAAATCTTTAAAGGACAGCGATAAAAGGGTTAAACTTCTGTCTTTTTAAATGCGCAGTTTGTTTAATGTTTTTAAATTCAAAAGTGGAATATAAAAAATTGAAGATAGTAGAATCATTTAATTAGTTGTCAACTTTTCTAAGTTATCGAACTATTGGATTTATTTTACAGGAACATCTTAATTTACATCTTAATCAAGTTGGATCCGTCACAAGCTAACTGAAAGTCAAAAAAAAGAAAGGGTCGATATTCGCCGCAAAAATACCAAAAATTAACATCGAGTTCCCAAAAATGTAAAAATTTACATAACAATTCCAGACCTTAAGTTCATGAAAACATTAAGGACTTACTTAAATAAATTTAATTTCAACCGACTTTCTTGCTAACTCGCTTGATTTAGAATCATTTGATTCTTGGCTTTTCAGTGAACAAAAAGCTTACCGGAACAAACAACTGAAGAAAAGTTGGAACCCGATCGGTTATAAACCGAGAATAAACTTAAATAAACTGAGTCCCAAAATAAACTGAGTTGTTATGAACCTTATTCGAACCTAAAAGTATTAACAGGAAAGAAATCAAGTGCCTATGTCTGATTCAAATACAAATATAAAGAATAAAATCAAATTTCATCAAATTTTAGCAAAGTTAAATAGTTTACTAATTTTGAATAATTTTTTGAAGAAAGTGCCAAAATAAAAAAAACTTTAAAGTTCACGAAATTCAAAACTTTAGTTCTGAGCTTTCAAAAAAATTAATCGACGATTTTGGCGGTGTTTAGTAGGTTACAATAGTGGTGCGACATACGGTCAAGTACTAAAAGCATATTTTTCAGGAAAATCGAAAAAAACAGTAGTTGAGCACCTAAAAATATCGATTTCTTTAGTTTAATCTAAAAATTTTAATAATATAATTCAAATTTGACAAATTTGTTAATTATCACATGATTTGAAGAGATTTTTTAAGAAAAATAAAGCAATAAAATAAAAAAGTAAAACCATAGAATTGTTCATAGAATTGATTTAAAAAAAAAAATATCGGGTCATAATTGATCCCTCGGAGGAGATACGATTTAATACAGAAAAAACACATTTTTTTCCTTTTTTTAGCCAACAAAAACCCCCACACCCTTTTATTTTTTTTCTAAATTACATTAGCATGTAGAGAATTTTATGCTCTTTCAGAATATATATATTTTTTTAGTATATTTAAGTTTTATCTTTGAGATTTTGAGTCTTAAAGAACAACAACTTTTTAAAGGGTTTGCTATTTTTGGAACCCTGGGTGTAAAAAATTTTTTTTTGGGGTTTTTGAGGGCGTAGATTACGAATTTTGAGTCAAAAATGTGAAATTCAGATAGCACTAAAGTTTTGAATTTCGTTTTCTCGTACCTTCTGATCAAGATACAAAGATAAGGCTACTTAAAAGCTTTCCGATAGATTGTTTCAGTATTAATCGATAAATCCAATTTTTTATCCAAATCAGCATCTCAGATAATCAAAGAATAACCACACATAAATTTCTTAAATGGTTTTTTTTAAATAAATAAATAAAATAAATTTTGATGATTAAAAAGCTTTTCAAACGAAATGACAAAGCTTTTTCAATATGCAAGCGAAATTTAGCACTCAACTCACTAGTACATGACATTCGAAAATCTAAAAAAAAAAAGTAGAAAGTTCTGGTAAAATACTAAATGATTCCGATTATAGTAATAATTAAATTAAGTTAATTTAATTTAAAAAACTTTTTTATATGGAAAAAATAATTAATTCAAATATTAACTTTTTCTGTCATGTTTTTTTATTTCCTTTGAAATTTGTATACTCCAATAATTATTTGTATCAGCGTTTTAAATGAAAATTTAAATTTAACCAATGTTGAAGTAACATTGAAAAAGTGCGATGTTTCAAAATTTTTTACAGTTTTAAAAAAAATAATTTTAAGTTAATATTGCAAACATTATCATATTTGAAATTAAACTCTTTGATGAAATAGAATGAGTTTAATTTTTATTTTGAAATTTGAAAAAAAATATTGAAAATTATTTTTTTTAACTTTTAAACAATTCATTTATTTATTTTTTTAACGAGCAATAATCTTTTAGAATAAAAACACACGAAAAAACTAAAAAAAAGTTAAATAATATAAAATAAAATAAAAAATGAACAAAAACAAAAAAAAATAAAAAAAAATAGACAAATAATTCATTAGAATAAAACTTATATTCAATCGTTATGAAAAACTGGATATAGTCGGTTAGGTGAGCCAAAGTTCACTTATTATCCGAAAAATTCTTGTTATCAGGTTTTGTGAATTATTGGTTCAACCAATTTTTTTGTTCAAAATAGAATTTGGTGAACAAATTTAAAAAAAAACTTAATCATTAATATTAACTTAAAATTATTTTTTTATTTGAGACTGAAAAAAATATTTGAAACATCGCACTTTTTATTTCAACATTGGATACATTTTGTAATTCAAACACAAAAAATTAAACCATTTAAATTTTTATTTAAAACTTTTTTTTAATCAAACATTTGTCCTTTATTTTATTTAACAATCTAAATAATTAATTTTTATCGATATCTTGTAGAAATCACTTTACTTATATTTTTAATGTACAGTCGAGTCTTGTTATAAAGATGCTGATTAATACGATATTCGCTTTTTAACGATATTTTCATAATTTACATTTCCCAATATAATAACATGTTAAATTTTTTTGTTAATACGATAGGTTTTTTCAGAAAAACACAAACAAATCAGTGCTAACCCAGTCAAATCAATAACTGAAAAAAAAAGAAAAATTTTCGAAATTAATTTTCGAAAAAAAAACATCAAAGATGGCAAAATATTTCGAAAATTTTTCACTATTATTTTTCAAAAATTTTTCACAATTATTTTACGAAAATTATTCACAATTATTTTACGAAATTGATTCGTAGGGAAACTTAAAAATTCCATTATAAACTTAATTATTTTAGTCATTAGATAAATTTTAAAATGATTTATAAAAAAATATTTATTAAAATTTAAATTATTAATTTAAAGTTTTTAATTTGTTTATAAAAAAATATTAATATTAAAATAAAAATTTATTTCTTTTCGGTTCCAGTCTTGCATTCCGAACAAATCCCACGTAGAACTAGTTTGTACATTGATTCATTGAATCCAATGTTCTGATCAAACAAAAAATCTTAAAAAAATATAATCAATGAAAATATTTGTTCCAAAAACTTTGAAATTCTTACCTTTTGCAGCCCTTAGAGCTGGATTGTTCTGGTCCATTTTTGATCCTGTACTTTTAGCCCAAACATCAGCATCAGGAACAAGTGCTTTGGCCATTACTCGAAATATTGATGTGCCACTTTGTTTCTGTTCAATCATTTTTTTAATTCGATTAAACAAGTTATTGTGCATATAGATTCCTTCGTAGCTATTGTGAATAAGTATTTCTGTAGTGTTCGTCCCAAATTTCCTTATCTCTTCAAACTCTTTTTCAGAACCTACATATTTTAGTATTTTAGTTAAAAATTTTAGTATTTGCACGCACAAAATATTTTGTATGAATGAAGGATCTTAAATTTTAAAAGTGATAAAAAAATATTAAAATTTGAAAAATTTTAAATTTACCCGTCAATTGTTTATAAGTATCTATTTTTTCTATCAATTCTTTGTTTTCCCTTTCCTTGTTTTCTAGTTTTTTCTTTTAGTCATTTATATATTCATCTCTTTCATTTAGTTTCCTATCATATTCATTATGTATTGGTGTATTTTTTAAATTATAATGTAACTCAACTTCATCTTCATTTTCATCAAAGCTTTCATTTTCTTTATGGCCATTTTTTAAGGAACTATTTTTATACGACGAATTTTTTTTTTATCTGTTCATTATTTTGCCTACTTACACTAATAGAGCTCTTACAAGTGCTATTTTTTATGTTTTTTTGGGGACTGTATTTTTTATAAGTACTTATCTTAGTTAAATTTTTCTCACAAATATTGAATTAATTCATCGTTTTTAATTCGATATTGATCTTTTAAACAAAAAACTTGAAATTTCGAAAGATTTTAATAAAAATAATTTCACTGTCACAGAACTTGTGAAAAAATATAATAGACCTCAGAGTACTGTTTCTTCTTTTCTTAAGGCAGAGAATAAGGAAAAAATAAAAAACTTATATGTAAATAATTTAATCAATCCTAGCTCTAAAAGAATGAGAGGTTCTAATTATGTTAAAATTGAAGAGACCCTTGATCACTGGTTCAAATCAGTTATGTCATAAAAATATTACTCTTAACGGTCCATTGATTCAAGCCCAGGCTATTAAATATGCAACTATGTTAAATCAAACTGATTTTAAAGCTAGCAATGAATGGTTAAACGGATTTAAAAAGAGGCATAATAACGTTTTTGCTCGAATTTACCGACATGTCGTTAAATAATCTTTTTAATGTTATAAGACCCTGTCGTTAATTCTGAATACCCAGATATAATGACATGTCGTTAAAATCGAGCAAATACATTATTACCTTTAAAATTGTTGCATAGATAAACTACGATTGTATATTGTCCAAAAGAACGAAGACTGTTCTTTATTCATTGATCAGTTGTCTAAGATGGATCAATTTTGTAGCGTCGATCAGTCTTTTAAAAGTAAAATTGATAAATATTTTTCTTTTTAATCTATTTTTTATTTTTTAATAAACAATAATTCCTTATAAAAAAATTTTTTTTCAATTTTTTTCTTCCCATCCTTTAGCATGCAAATTTGATTAATGCGATATTGGTTAATACGATGTCCATTTTTTCCGCTTAAACACATCGTATTATCCAGACTCGACTGCATTAAAAAAGAATTTTTAAAAGTTTTTTTGTTGAATACTTACAGAAAAGAGCAGAAATAATGTAGAAAAAACGTGAAAAGTTTTTAACCCCAGCTTCAAAACTTTTGGATATCCTTAAGAAAATATAAGAAATATGAGCTACATAATCGATTTAAAAGAAGTGCACTTTTTAATTTAAATTGAAGTTTTTGTTTTATTTTTAATAATTTAATTTAAATGCCTAAAAACCCGATGAAAAAAATGTTGTCTATTTGCGAATTCAATTTTAAGCTCTAATAAGGAAAATAATTTGTTCAGAATTTCTACTGATTGTGCAAAAAAGATTGGTTTTAGGGGCTAAGCCATGGACGAGATATGAATACTCCAAAAATTTTATAGAATTATAAATTTTGATTTCAAGCAGTGCTGTAGCTTTTGACCCGCCCGAAACTTAAAATTAAAATAATTTTTACCAGATTTGTATGTCTATTATTTTTATTTAAAACTGTATTTATTCAATTTATTTTGTTAAAAAGACTGGCCAAAATTTTGAAAATCAGCATAAAAATGACATAAGTATGCTTTTTTTTTCTTCAGCAAAATATAAACGTGTCACCATTCATAAAAATAAAATTACTTTCATGACTTAATTGAATAAAAAGCGATGACTTATTATATTATGCTGATATTAAATTTTATTTTTCTGCTACTAAAAAATTATAAAAAAAAATGAACCAAGAATCAACAAACTGCAAATTTGTTTCTCATCCTAACCAAGCTGAACATATGCCGATAATTAACATTTTTTAATTAATCTTAATTCTAAAAGAAATAAAATAATTATTTTGTAATATATTTTGGTATATTTGATTTCTGTTTTTGAGAAATAATTTTTAGATAAAATTTAATAAACGAGATAATTATGTAGAAAGCTTTTATTTGGATCTAAGGAGACGATATTACAGTTGTCAGAGAAATTAAGAGAAAGGACATTTTTTTGAGGATTCTTAATAAAAGTATGTAGACATATGTTTTATAATGATGCTTTTATATGGCATGAACCAAAAGTATAGCAATTTTTTTTAAGATTTTCATGAATTTCTTTTCTAAAATTCAAAAACAAATATTTTTTTATTTCCATTTCAAGACTTCAAAGATGTACCTAAATTTTTTTTTGATTTTGGTTAAAATTCTAATATATAAGAATATCTTTTTTTTTAAATTTTTTAAGTCTCAAGCGCTGATTTAAATACGTCAAATAATTTCAATTTCAATATGATATTGAAATTTTATTTAAAATAATTTCACCTTTTTAAATAAAAATTGAATAATTAGTTTTATTTTTGAATTCTATTCTAATCTAATTTGAATGATTTTCATTTACCTTTAGATAAATTTAATTTTTTTATTTTAAAAATGAATAAAATGAGACTTCTTTTTAAATATCTATTTGGATTATTATTGTTTTTAAAGGATATTGGATATTTTATTTTGAGGATCAAGATAAAAAAAGGAAAAATATTCGAAACTGTTGTCAAATCAAATCTTCAAATTTCATCTAAAAATAACAAATATTTTAATTTTTTTATCCAAAATAGTCTAACAAGCTCATATATTACCATATTTTTATATTCTATGAGCTATTGTTTTATAACCATTTTTATTAGTTTCAATCTTTTATCAGATCCATCACAAGAATTACATATATTGTATCCAACCGATCATTTAGTCGAACTCAATGATTTCAGAATATTAAAAGATCTAATGCTCAAAAAACTGCCGGAGTCGAAGGGAAAATATTTTCTATGCTACAGATCTTTGTTATACTTACTCAAATTTAATTTGAATAAATATGACAAAAATTTTTTGGATTTGTGTTTTTATGACCCAAAAACGACAACTCACCATGCTATTTCAAATATTCATTACGTGCTGGGCTACTCGCATTTAGATTTTCTCTTGTCAAATCTTACTCAGCAAAATGCCGACTTGAGCTATGAGTTCAATTTTTTCTATGGCTTTTATAAAATTTCTTATCGAAGTGCCAGCATTTTTCTTTTTTTGTTCATTAAGGCTTCGGCCACTTATCTAGAATTTGAGTCAATAAGCCGTTTTGGGATTTTATACACTCAATTCAACCAAATAGTAAAGAACCATATTTTGCCAATGCAAGATTCAAATGTAAGACCAAAAGTGAGCTTTCTAAACAACATCCCAAGCTATATGGTTGATGAGATGGTTTACCAAGTGAATATTACTCAACATTTTGTATATTTGCCAATTGATCCGTTCAACCTGTTGATGTATTTTTATCCAAATAATTGGCATTTTCCATTAGATGATCAAAAATACAAATATTTAAATAAAATAAGCTAATAAAATTTTTTATTAAATTGAATTTTTTTGTATCATGGGTCTGGCCTGGTTCGTGAAATATTTTTTTAAAAATCTTCTAATAATTAGAAAAAAAACATTTGATGATTTGATTAGTTATAGAGAGTGAATTAAGAGCCATGGACAGAATGATAATGAATTTTTTTCAGAAGGTTCTATGAATGATCATTTTCATGTTCCAAGTGAACTTAATGCTTCGGTTTTAAAACGTATTTCGAAAAAAAGAGGAAAATGACTGAATTTCTTATTTGAGAGATATTTTATTATATTAAGTCTTGAATTACAGCGCTCTTTTAATTCATTTACCACTAGACCAAAATCTTTCAATTTCTTTTAGGCAGTGGCGGAGCTTGAAAGTTGAAAATGGTGTGGCGAATTTCAAGACCAAAGAAGAGGGGATAGAGTTGTTGCGTTTAGGGGACTTTATAACAAAGAAATGAAATTTTTAAATCAGTCTTGTAAAAAAATGTTATTTTTTTTTTATTCAAAACATAGTAGGGCAAAAAATTAAATTCATTGGAAAAAAATTAACTAATTAAACATAATTAAATATAATATTTAAAAAATTTAAGTCTTCTATTATTTAAAAATATCAACAATTTTGTAAACGTCAATTTTTTGTAATTCAGATGACTCAATATTCATGAGGTTTATTTCATTTGATCTTTCTTAGCCTGTCCTGCTTCGAAGACAATTTTTTCTTCTTTTTAAAGCAGAAAAAGTTCTTTCTGCCTCCGCATTTGAAATTAACTTTATTTAAAGGCAGTTAAGTTAACGAAATACATTTTTTAACAGATAATTTTTTAGACAAAAAAAGGAGCATTTAAAAAAAAAAGTTTTGCTTCAAAAAAAAATTGATCAAAAAAATTGATCAAAAAAAATTGTTCAAAAAAATTCGGCCGCTAGTTTCTCATAAAATAAAAAGTTTCAACCAAATATTGCATAAATAATTTTATTAAGTACACATGAACATGAATTGAATTTTCAAAGTATCAAATAAATGAAGATTTTGTTTGTTAATTTTGTTTTATTTTTTTTTCTATAATTGGCTGAAAAAGTCTGGGTATCCATGTATTAGGTAAGAGGGAAGGTTCATTTTTATTAGTTTATAAATAAGACCATCATGCCAAACCCTATCGAATGCTTTGGAGATAGGGAACAAACTTTCTTCTTTCTATTAAATTATTCTAAAATTTTTTGAATAAGGAAGAAGAGATTATCAGCGGTTCGTCGATTTTTTCTAAAACCTGATTGCTCCTGAATTAGAAATGAGTTTTGTTCCAAATAACTATGTAATCTTGAGTAGACGAAACGTTCTAAAAGTTTTCCTAGACAACTTGTCATACTGATTTGTCGGTAGTAAGCTGGGTCTTGTGTTAAAATTGACTTTTTAGGTATCATATTAATGTTAGCAGATTTCCATGCATTGGGTATTTTACCTTCTCTTAGACTTAAACTAAAAAGATACATTATGTCTTTTAGAATATTTTGCGGTAAATTTTTTAACATATCAATATTTTCCGTATAACTATTATGCTGACTTGAAGACTTAATTTGTTTTTTTAAAATTAAAATTAAAATTTGAACAATTAACTGTAATAGCATGCTTGATTGAAAAATATGCTTGAATCGGAAAATGATCACTCAATAAATCATCAATTACCAGAACTATTAAGTCAACAACTCTATTTGAGAGTGAGAATGGTATTAAAATAATATCTAGGACTTCATAATATTATTACAATCTCAAAATTTCTGTAATCAAAATTTAAATCATGTGACTGAAAAGAAATAAGTATCTCATTTTCTATCAAAAAAATTAAACTTTTAGCTTTCGTATTCTGATCACCTCCTATTAAAAATTTTTCATATTTGCTTAAGAAATAAAGGAAAATTTCCAAAGGAAGTTCAATATTTGGTGGATTATAAAGACTAAAAACAAAAAATTATTATTAATATTATGATTTCAATAATTTAACAATTTTTCGGCAAAAAAAGTCACTGAACAAAAAAAAAGGAAGTTCATTTTTTTCTTTGAAGAATTCAAGCAAAATACTCTATGGTTTAAAAAATCAGACTTGATTTAAAAAATAAAATTGATTTTTAACGAAATTTAATAATATTTTATTTGAAATTTTTAAATTAAATAATACACTCGTCGATTTATATTACATTATTATCACTTATCGTTGAACGTATCAACAGAGATTAATAAAAAATTCAATCATTTTCGAATTAATATAAAATAATTTCTAATATTATTTACAACTTATGCTCTCAAATTTAGTCATAAAATGACACTAATAAAATTTTATTTTTTTATGATTAAATAAAATATTCATTAAAATTTTTATCTTCCATTCTTTTTGCCAGTACAATTTACATTCTATTGAATATCGAAATTGGTCTCAATTTTCTTTACCTATTTGCCTTTTTAACAGATAAATAATTTATATTTAAACAAATTTTTTAAGCATAATAATAGTTCTATTTGCTTTAAAATTTATTTTATAATTGGGAAAAAATTAAAATTTATGAAACTTCAATTTTAGTTTAATTCAGATCACGTACTTATACCAAACTAATTATTAATTTTGCAGCCTAGTTTTTTACTCAATTTTATCTCAATAGCCATAAATTTTATTTCTTATAATTGGCTATAAGAAAATTTCCTAAAAATTTAGAATTTATTTAACAAACATTTAAAAAACACAATTGAAAAAAAAAAGTTAGCTATCTGTTTGTTGAGTTGATGATGAGTTTTTTGTCGAGCTTCTTTTTGACAAAATACTGGTCACAGTGCGTAGCATACTCGATCTAAGATTGGATCTTGGATTTCGATTGAATGCATACGAACATAAAATGAAAAGACCTTGGAAAGAATTGAACACAATGTAGACGTACCAAATAAATGAGTATTTGTCATTCATCAAAGAGCTCACAATGCCAATGGTCCAAGTCAAGCCTGTAAGAACAAATATTTTCACAAATAAAACCAGTCTTTGGTTAGCATTCTCATTCTGAGCGCCAGTCACCTTGTTTTCTTGCTTGCCACTATTACACACACTTGACGACTCATTTTTTAAATATTTTTTGCTTATCTTATCAATTTTTTTGATAGACCGAACACTGATTATCATGAAAGTGGTGTTGAGTACTAGGATTACACAAATTGGCAAGACAAAAAATACCAGTAGATCCAAGCTCGACGAAATAAAGCAAAGCTTGAAACCATAGGTCAGACTTTTTTGGTTTTTTAAATTTAGGATCAGGATAAAGACTAGCGGCAAGAGCCATGAGAACAGCGAATACTTGAGAAACAAGCTGTTGGCGTCGCTGGCCGACAGCCTTGACGAATTGGTGAACATTTTGAACAAGTCAAATGCCATAATGTTAGACCAGACAAAAAATGTAAGATAGAAATAGTGGGTCAAAAAACTCATTAGGTAGCAAGGAAAAATGTCGCCTATTGCTCCTAGTAAACTTGATGTATTCTCGAATTTGTTCACCATGTCCGGTATGGCACATGATTTGTGAGTGGCTTTTTTTTCCACATACGATTCGGTAAAGTAGACCGATATCATGAAAAAAAGCTGCGAAAAAAGCAATGAAAGGCTTAAATTTATGAGAATTTTTCCGGCAAAATTTCTCAATACTTTGTTTCTGAAATAGAAAATAAGCAAGCAAATAAGACTGGCTATTGAAATAGAATTTCCAGATATGGTCAGGTATTTTTTGATTTTGTCCTGGGTGAGTTCAGTGTTACAGTTGTCATTAAATTCTGATATTTTGTTGACACGAATCGACTGGTTCAATGCCGACTGCCGGTTTATTTGAACATCATATTTGATGACCACTTCATTGCTCAAATCTGTCAGGTCAAACAAAAGCTGAAGACTGGTCAGATACAATTTTCGAATGGAGCTTACGTAGCAATCTAATTTGAAGACGTCATGACAGGCAGCACAGTATTCATTTTTGTAAGCTATTCCGTCCATGTCGTAGCGTATGGCTGTAAATGAATGGCATTGATTGACAACTGACTGGTTTGTGTAGTTACTTGGACATGTTTGAACTGTTGGCAGGCAATTGCGCGGAGTTGGTATGTGATCTGGTGCTTTGATGTTCAAGTTTACATGTTTTTCTTTGCCGGACAAAATTTTTTTCACAAGAGCCTCATCTACTTCGAAGGGAAATTTGGTAAGATTGTAGGCTACCTCGAACATGGTCAAGTCACTGGGGTTAATAGAGTCCAAATTGCACTTGGCGCAGTAAATATTTTTGTAGAAATTTTTGCTTGTATAAACGGGAACCTGATAGATAAAGTCCGAGTCAGGCATTTCACAATTTTTAATTGTTTGTTCATCAGTGAACGATTTGTCGCAGTGTCCAATGGTGTAGATGTAAAACTCGCCTGTTTTGGCATTGCATGAGTACTTGCTGGAAAGTTTTTCAGTGATCGGCTTTTGTTGGTCACGGCAACAGTCCGAAAACGTACTGCACTGGGTACAGAAGCAATTTCTGGGGTAGAATTGGGCTTTGTCTGAACAGAGATCATTGCATTGGGGTCTAGCAAAGCTGAACAAGCATAGAAGTAAGATGGTGAAAAGCATTTTGGATTGTAAAATAATGGAAAAATTTTATCGGTTTTCAGATGAAAAAAATGAACATTTCAAGGGTGTTGATATAACAATATTGCGTTTAGATAAAATGAATAAAAATTTATTTTAATCAGTTAAAATGAAGAAATATTTACATTTATTTATAATTAAAAATTTGATATTGTTCTTGATGGTTTGAGAGGCGATTAAATTGAAAAAAAAGTAATCATGTAGGCTAGAAGCTGAAATTTGATTTTGACAAGATTATCTTTGTTTTTTCACTAAGATTGGATTTTTTTAAATCTAGAAACAGTTTTGGAGAATGGAAATAAAAAAATCAGTTTAAAATAATTTTTTTAAAGAATAACTTATTCAGTGGAAAAAAAACTATTTAACAAAATTCACTTATGAATCATGTAGATCGAAGAAGAAAACAGAATTTCAGGCTCATTCAGAATTTTTTTAAATTCGACTTTTATAATTTAACATTGAATTTGATGAATAATTGAGTAAAAAAGCTTTTATAACACTAATTAAGCCATTATAAATAAAAAAAATTTTTATATTTAAATATTTTTTTGAATAAACAATTTGTTCAAATAAACAAATTTTGATTTTTTTGGATTAATTGCGTCAAATAAGTAATAAATATAATTATCAATATTTTAAAATATCATATTTCAATTATCATTAGCTATTGAACACCAACATTAAAACGACTAAAGCTAAAAGGAACTGCATCATAAAATGACCTTTGTTAAAATTAAAATATCCCATTATCATTTGGTAAATTTCAATTTCGTTTGAACAATAAAAAAAAAATATATACAAGTAATTTGAGAAGTTTTCAAGTGCGTTTCCGACCATTAAAGCTTCAATTTCAGTCCACGCATTAAATATTTTAAATATTTGAATTTGCATAAAAAAATGAAATTAGAATTAAATAATACTAGTCATAAATCAGGGTTCAATTTAAGATCGATATTTTCGATATCGCTGACAAACAATACGTGTTTTGTTTAGATAAGAAAATAATTATAAATTTTCTATTTTTTTACTAATTAAAATTAAATTTAGATAAAAAATTTTTTTTTTAAAATCATTTAAATTTTTGACATTTAATAGAAACTTTTTAGTTTCTCTGCTATTATTTAAAGAGTAATTTGAAAAAAATTGAAGATAATTAAAAAGTCTTCTCGATTTAGAGTAATTTTTAAATTTTATCTGAATTTCTTTTTATCAAAAATAAAAAATTTAATTTTTTTAATTGAAAAATTTTAAACTGTTCTAAACTTCTCAGTCTACCGGATCGCGTTAATTACAGCTAAAAATTTGTTAATTTTAATTAAATTTGAAAAATGGCTTTCCCAATTTTTTGATTGCTTTTATTTAAAGATAAAACGAATATTATAATTCAACAAGTATGATAAAAAAAATCAAGGGTTCTTTATTTTTTAATTAACAAATAATTTATAAATATTTTATTTATATGTTTAAAAATACTAATTAAAGACTATATATTAATTATTATAATGCAGCAATTTTAATAAAATTGTAATGCAAAAAAAGCCGCGTCAAAAAGATGACCGGTCCGTTCGACTGCCCTTTCTTGTAAGCGGCGGTGGCCGTTTGACCCACAGTTCCAAGATTCAAAAATTTATTCGATTTTTATTTTTTAAATTTAAACTATTTTATTTTTAAATAATTGGGTAAATCAAATCTTCAACATATCCTATAAAAGGAATGATATTATATTCGATCATAAACTTCTATTTAAGAAATAATAGCAGAAGTTTTAAATATTTTAACTTACTTTTAAAGTTATATTTTCAAACTAAGCTTCCATCAAATTATTTCATCAAGCATTCAATTTTTGTTTTTTCCAATAAAAAATTTTTTTAAAAGTCATGTTTAATGCTTTGGTATTTTTTACGAAAAATTACTTACACTTATGTAAAAATTAGTAATTTATGTAATTTTACGTAAATTTTCCATTTTAAATTTATGGAAAATTTCATAAATTAACTCATGTTATATTCCGTAAAAATTTTCAAAAACATCATATCAAATCAATACTGTAATAGAATAACTAGGGGAAAAGGTTTTTTTTTTAACAAAAGAGGCTGTTGAAATCAGAAGCATCAATTTTACATTTCTTTTGATTAACAATAATTTTTTTATTTCCGAAGCTAATCCCTTAGCTTTTTCCAAAGAGTTCTTTGTAGCCATTAAGTAAAGGCTTGTTCGGTTTAGTTGATAAAATTTTTTTAACTTAAATTTTTGTTGACTAATTTTTGGCCCACCAAATGAATAAGTCATCCACCAAACTACCGCGAAAAAAAACAAATCAAAAAGGCAAAAAAGCGTGATTTTTTGACGCGTTAAGACGGGAAAAAGCGGAAAAAAACGTAATGAAATATTTAATTTACTCATTTTTCTAAATTTTTAAAGAAGTGATCTTTAATGACTTGAGTTTTAAAAAGTTACTAAGTTAGGAAATAAGTAAAAATACAGGTGTTTTTTAATTAATTTTTATCTTTTTAATATTTTCTTACTATTATTAAAAAAATAACTATGCTTTGTTTTAAATTAATGATTTAATTAAAATTCTATCCTATAGAAGAATATAGGATAAAAATAAGAAAAAATACTTATTCGATGTTTTTAGTTTTGTACAAAAGAAAACATCTAATAATTCCCATTGACTTGTAAATTTTTAAAACGAAAATATATATTGTGAAACATAATTCTTTTAAAATGCTATAATATAAGCCGAAAAATTAAAACATGTATTTTTTTGCTTTTAATAAAAATTTTCATTCAATTTTGAACAAGCATGAATAAGAATATCTAGTTTTTATTGTTTTTAAACAATAATAATAATAATAATAATATAAATAAACTACAGCAGGACTTGCTTGCGGAGGTGGCCTACTAGGAGGTCACCTATGATAGCTCCTTGCACATAACAAATAGAAAAGTACTGGAAAAAGAAATACTATTTGAATTTTAGGTCAAAATAAGAGTTAATATTACAGATAGAAAAAGCTGTAAAAGAAATTTTTATAAATAAATTTTCATGTTCAAGATTGCTGACTAGATCGGAAGGCATCGTATCCGTTCTTAAACTTGTTGACCGAGTCGGCATCTGTCACTGTAGCTGGCAGGGCGTTCCACTCGTTGACTATCCTGTTGGTGAATGTGTTAGCCCGTTGTAGACATTTGGTGGAGGCTTGGCCGGAAGTCTTCTTGCATATATAATATTTAAATAAAATCTTTTAACTCAAGATGAAAATAAAAATAGATTAAAAAAGAAATAAATTTTAATAATATAAAACATCTGAGAAAGTAAATTAAATTAAAATGCTCTTTAATTTAAATTCCTTTAAAAAAATACTTGATTTTTTTAAACTTTTATTATACTATAACTAATATTCTTAATACTTTAAAACCAAAATCCATCAAAGAAGTAAAAAACTTGATTTAAAATACTTGATTTAAAAGAAGATATGTTTCATTCATTTTTTAAGCATCCTTTTTAATTTTAAAATTGAGCTCACATTAAATCATTTCATCAAGTGATTTGTTTTTCGTTTATCCAGTAAATAATTATAGATAAATTATTGCAAGCGCTTTATTATTAAATTTATAAATTTTTCCAATTTAATAAAGATTTCATGGTTTATTAGGTAAAATATACTTTTTTTAATAGTTTTTTATAATGATAGCCATTCACCTACTGAGTGCTTTATTATTAAATTAATATTAAACATTTTTGTAAAAGACTATTTAACAATTAATGAAAAAAATATTAGTTTTCTTTCTTAAATGTTTTATATTGTTAAATTTTTTTCTTTTTTAATCTATTTTTCTTTTCGGATCTTGTCTTTTATGTGACCAGTGGCTTTATGTGGCTTTTGTGGCCAGATTTTTTTTGTTGACTGTTCACCTATTCACTAATATCCTAATATGTGACCAGTGATAAAATTTATGAGACCAGGGAAGATTTTTTTTAAATATTTGATTTAAAAAAAATAAATAAAAAGTACTACTTTCACATCCTTAAGGTACTTTTACTTAAAGAAAGCAACACATTACTTTTACATCTTAATGTGTTGCTTTACAACACGCTAATTTTTCATTAATTTACCGCAATCTGGACAAGCTATCGTTTTTTTTTATACTTGCTCAGAACTCTTTTGTTTCTTCGAAACAATTGGAACTTCTGATGCAATTTTATGAATTCTTCTCTAACTTATTTTTTTGTTTGATTTATTTTTAGTTTATTAATGGTTTCAATAACCTCTCCAACAGTTGACTCAACGTCTTCTTCCACTTCATCAGAATCTTTTGCATTAGCGAAAATTTCACTCTCTTTGTCTGTGATTGTTTCTGTCAAAATTTTCTTTTTTGACAGAATTTTCAATTATACAACGCAAATCGAAAATCTCGTGTTGGCGGAGTAATTGGTTGTATCTATAGACCTCCGGATCTTAGCGATCAAGAGGTTCTAATATCTAGTTTTTTAAGAGTTGGTGAACTTTTGACTCGTGGTCCTTTTTCTGGAGTTTTTATTTGTGGTGATTTTAATTTCCCTAAAATTGATTGAAGCAGCGGATTCTATAATTTGGTAAACGACTCATTAAATTCTTTCTCAGCGAGATTTAGCGATAGTCTTAATGATTTGTTTTTAATACAAAATGTTCATTCACCCATTTATCAATCAGGTTCAGGTGTTATGGGTAATATTTTTGACTTGGTTATTACAGAAGAGCAAAACCGTTTTACAGAAATAGTCTACGGTCCTCCTCTTGGTAAAATTAACCGTGGCCATCTGACTTTAACCTAGAATTTTAAAATTTAAGATAGAAATGTGTCCAAGTTCTCTAGCCAGAAATATATGAACAGTAAAGGTGATTATACATCGATCACTAAGGAATTTTTTAGAAAGCGATTGGCCAAAAGAGTTGAATAAATTAAAAGTTAACGATGCATACGATAGACATTTTTCTAATATTTGTACCAAAAGTATTTTTTCCGAACGACTAACGATCTGTTCCATGATTGACAAAAGATGTTTAGAAAAAGTTGAGAATAAAATATTCAGCTTGGCAAGCATACAAAATGAGCGGATGGTTAAGCAATATCTTATTTTTAGTAAAGCTAAAAAGGAAGCTGTTTCTGCTGTTGACTTAGCTGTTCGAACTTCTGAAACAAAACAGCTAAACTCTCAAAATCAGACCCAAAACTTATCTATAAATATATCAACAATAAGAATAGAAGCAGTTATGTAATTAAGGAAATTAAGGATGAAAATAATCGGGTCTTGTCCAATATGTGATCACTTGATCACCAAAAATGTGATCATTTTAATAATGCTGGTTTTGTGAACAAGACTGATCACCAAATCGATGATCACACAATATGTGATCAAATGATTGATCACGAGAATTTAAACTACGATCACTAAAAAAAATTTACTGATCACGCTTGAATCTCAAACTTATAATATATATTGATCATCAAAATAAAAATTTTCTCATCAACTTTTCTTGATAAAAAGATGTCACATTAATATTGCAATATAAATTTTATGTGCTTCAGTTTTGAAATCTTTTTTATATAATCATTCTTACGCTTACTAAGCTTTAAAATTGTAATATATAAAATGAATGAATGTCTTGAATCAAATAATAAAAAATGAATATTGAAAGTGAAGATTTAAAACTTTTTGAGAAAATAGCTAAGATTGGCTTAATTAAAAACGATGAGAAATGCTCTAAAACTTTCTGCAAAAAATTTGGTACAGTAATGAATTTGAAGCAAAGAAAAAGATCTACTAATTCCAAGAATGCCATTATTTCATGGCGATGTAGTTCATGTAGAACATTTAAATCAATCTTTGAGGACTCGTTTTTTTCATTGTTTAAAAAGCGGATTCGTATAATTTTGGCTGTCATTCGATCTTGGGCTGCCGAGTTGACTGTTTCAAAGACAGTTGATTCAATTCTTCTCCACTTTGATCACAATTTAAACAGAGAAACAGTTTCGTCAATTTTCTTCCAAATGCGACAGCTTTGTTCGCTGTCTTTAGACAAAAAAAACTTAAAACTTGGCGGAATGGCGTAAATGGTAATAGAACTAAAGCTTATGAACTTATTTTGGAAGTTGTTGCATATTTTTATAAACCAGGAAATAAGATAGTATTACTTTAAGTTTTGAAATTAGTTAAAATTCGTTAATATTTAAAGGTTTGAATCACTAGAGAAACTTTTTGCTGATGTTAATGGTGACCCTAGCGAGGTAGCAAAGGTGCATTTTGTTGTTGATGATGACGATGATGATGACGACTCTCATTTATTCTTACGTCTTTGATCACATATATAAAAACTTTGATCACATAAATAAAAACATTGATCACAAAAGTTTTTTCCTTAATTTTACTTTTTATATTTTTGATCACATATTGTGTGATCATCGATTTGGTGATCAGTCTTGTTCACAAAACCAGCATTGTTAAAATGATCACATTTTTGGTGATCAAGTGATCACATATTGGACAAGACCCCAATAATCTAGTCAGAAATGATCCTAGTAAAATTGTAGAAAGCTTAAAATGTTATTTTCAATCAGTGTTTATGATTGATGATGAATCTAAACATTTTCCAGCTTTTGATAGAGTCACTGAATTTATTTGTCCTAATGATATTGATCGAATTTCAAACAGTGAAAAAGTTTAAAAGAAGTTGACCCCATTGAATGTTAACAAGACATGTGGACCAAATCTTGTTAGGAATATTGTTTAAAAAAAAGCAGCCTTAGGACTAGTGGTTCCAATTACATTATTGTTTCGATTTTCTCTTTCACAGGAGAAATTACCTTTAATTTGGAAGATGGCGAATGTTACACCCCTTTTTAAGAAAGGAAATAGGCTTAATGCATGTATTTACCGTCCCGTTTCTCTAACAAGTTAAATATGTCAGATTCTTGAGAGTTTGCTTGAGGATCATATGTTGGCTTTTCTTTTAAAGCATAATCTATTATCTGATCACAACACGGCTTCATGCCAAAAAGATCATGCATAACAAATTTACTAGAATCGCTGGATTTTATCACGTCAGCTCTTAACAGAGGTTTATCTGGCGATATTATATTCACTGATTTTTCGAAAGCATTTGACAGAGTATCACATAGATTGTTATTATAAAAACTTAAGAGATATGGTTTTACTTATATGATTAGCTTTTGGATAAGTGACTTTCTACACGAGAGGAAACAACGTGTTATTTTGGGTTTAACTATGTCAAATTGGTTAGATGTAACTAGTGGAGTACCTCAAGGTTCATTTTTGGGACCATTTTATTTTTAATATTCATAAATAACCTTTCGGTTGGTTTATTTAATAAATAAGAAAAATATACCGATGATACTTAAGTTTTTTCTGTAATTAAGAGTTTACAAGACAATCTTGTACTTCAAAAAGATATTGACTTTATTTCAAGCTGGTCACTTTCTTGGTCGTTTGATTTAAACATTGAAAAATTGGCTCAAAAAATCCTTTTTTTAATTATACAATATTTAGTAGAAATGGAACGAAGAATATATCTAAAACAAATCTTGAAAGAGATCTGGGTGTTTATATTCAAAGTGACTTGAACTAACCAAATAAAGTATTGTACTAGTCGTGCAAACCGTACTTAAAGTATGATCGCTAAGAGTTTCAGGAAGTTGAACATTGATACTTTGAGAATGCTTTATACAGCACTAGTTAGACCTCATTTAGAGTTTGCCATTTGCTCATGGTGTCTGTTCCTTGAAAAAGACATTTCTGAAATCAAGAAGGTCCAAAAAAAAAGCGACAAGAATAATCCCTTCACTTCGAAAATATGACTACTCGAAAAGACTGGAAATGTTTAACTTTACTAATCTTAAAATAAGGCGGATGAGAGGCGACTTAATCCAAGTGTTTAAAATTATTAACAGATATGAAACTTTCAATTTTTAAAATGGTATTAATTTTTCTCGAAATCACTCTTACAACTTAAGAGGACATAACAAGTGTATTATTAGAGAAGATGCGAAAAATTGTATGCAACGATATCATTTCTTGACAAACCGAATAGTTTATGTTTGGAATAGTCTTCCTCAGTACATCATCAATTCTGGATCAATTAATAACTTCAAAATTAACTTGGACAAATGGCTGAGGAAACAGTCTTATTTACTGCCATAGCTTCAAAGAAGCTTAACCCGTCAGGGTCGCAGTATTTACTACTACTACTACTACTACCCGATATATTAAGATTGCAAAAGTAATTCCCATCTTTTTTTAAATATTTAAATCAAATGTGAAATTACTTTATAGAGATTTTGCAGGCATAATACTTATTTTCAAAATTAGCAAATTTGCTTGTCGTCAAGTACTTAAACGAACTTAATTATTTCTCTTAGAAAAAGCTATTCAAGATTTGCGGAATCAAAACGATCTATTTTAGAAAGAATTCACAGCCCCGAAAAAAATGATTTGACTTTCATCTAATCTAAAAATTTAACTTAAAAAACAATTTAAGCCTAAGAATTGAATTACTCAAAGGCTTAGAAATTTTAATCAAAATATTTGAAAAAAGATGCATAAAAAAATTAAAAAAAAGATCTGAATATTGTAGAAAAGTTAGCAAATAACAAAATCTTCTCATTTAAGATTTAACATTATTATGAACAGAAATACTTTAAATCAGGTTGTAAAAAATTGGCTTAGTAATGCTTTTAAAATAAAGAAAAAAATCCACCAATTCTGAGAATGTCACTCTTTCATGGGCTGTAGTTCTTGCGGAACATTTAAATCAATCATTGAAGACTTTTTTTCTTTGTTAAATGAAACAGGATTATCTCTCTAGTTTTCGACCTTTTTCTTTCTTTATTTTTATAATCTATTTAAAATTAATTCATTTTTTCCAGTAATTTACAAATTAATTTTTTTTTTGTACTTTATTTATCAAAATTTTTATGTTAACTTTAATCGTTTACAAATTTATTTTGTTCTTATCTAATGGCGGAGGGAGTTTCATTACTCAGATCCACTTCAAATTAAAATAAACTATTTAAAAAGTCGATAAGAGTAATTTTGGCTATCATAGATCTTGGACATTTGAGTTGACTGTGTCAAATGCAATTGATTCAATTCTTCTCCTTTTTGATCTACATAGATACATTTTCGTCAATTTTCTTTCAAATGCGACAGCTTTCCTCATTGTGTATTTTTCAACTTAAAACTTGGCGTACTGGAAGGATATATTTTTAACTTAAAAATATATCATTTATTTAAGACATTCTCAAAAAAATTAATAAAATAATAATATTATATTCTAAAAGTTTTTTTATGAAACTTGAAACTTGTTTGACGATTTTCTCGAACAAAACAAGTTTGGACATTTATCTAGAAACTAGAGAAAATCTAGAGTGCTGGACATTGAATCAACTTTCATGCTGCCAATGTGTCTAATTCTGTCTAATTAATCTGTAATAACCAATTTTTGTATTTTTTTGTCAATTGTGTAATTTTACGTCAAATTACGTATGAAAGGGTAAAAATTTAAACATAGCTTTTTTTTTTTAAATGTACTTTTTCTTTATTTTTTTGACAATAAGAATTTTGACTTTGCTATTTAGGATTGTACCAAATGATATCCGATTAATAAAGATGATATTTTCATGAGGATAAAAAATAAGATTTTTTTCTTGTTAGTATAGTGCCCCTAAATACAAATTTTTGTCAGAAATAATTTGATAATGATTTTTAAGCCAAAAGAAAATAAATTCAATGCAATAAAAATTTAATTTTTAAAATTTGTTCCAAAAAAATTGATCAATTTTTTTTAAAGATTCTTTAAAATATGTCTCTTTCGTTTTAAAAAATTAAAAACTTTGTTACAGATTATTTTATAGCCTTATTGTTATTGTGTGTGAATTTTTCTTTATTGATAGCCAAAAGCTCTTTATTCTAATATTGCTTTATTTATAACTAAAATCATTTTCGTTAACTGAATCATTTCAAGAACGCGATTTAGGAGTTGTCTTTAGTAATGACTTGAGTAACTCAGCACACATAGGAGTAGCTATTAAAAAACTGAACAAGGTTCTAGGATTGATAAAACGCTCGTTCAAGTATCGTGATAAAAACACCATAAAGAAACTTTATACATGCTTAGTAAGACCTCAGTTAGAATACGCGGTTCAAATCTGGAACTCGTACTTTAGAAAAGATATATCAAGCATTGAAGGTGTTCAAAGAAGAGCAACTAAAATTATTGGTGAAATACGTAATTTGAGTTACGAAGATAGATTAGAAAAGTTAAATCTTACATCTCTGGAGGATAGAAGAATGAGAGGTGACTTAATTGAACAATTTAAAATAGTTAAAAATTTTGACAGGGTTGATTGGCATTTTCCGTTGAACCAAACATCAGAACATTATGGGACAAGAAGTCACAATCAAGGTTTTGAGAAACAACTGGTTCGAAATTGCAACCAAGGATTCAATTTTTTCAGCAACCGTGTTGCAAACGCTTGGAACAATTTGCCAAGGGATGTTGTCGAACAAACAACAATAAATGGTTTTAAAAACAAACTTGACGCACATTTTAAAAAAAATATTAGCAAAAATTAACAGGCTAATATAGTGCAACTAATCCTTGTGCTCCGTTTAAGGATGATGTAAAGTCATCCTTTTCCTATAGCCTTATATATTATTATTATTATTATTTTATTATTTTAGTTATTATTAAAATTCAAGAAAGTCATTATGATAATAGACTTTCATTGTTTCAATTAAATTTAATAAAAATAAAAATCTAATTGTTTAAGTCTTTATTAAAATAATATTTACAATAATGTTGACACATAAATTTATCAAATATATCATTAATAAACTTTCAAATTATGTTCTTGCATGTATTCCTCATAAAACTTGACAATCGCCTAAATATTCAAAAAAAATTAAATCTTTCTAAAACAACTCAAATATTTTTCTTTACTTTCCGATCCATAGACACGGCCAGGTCGTACACAGACTTGCCAAAGTTATTTTTAGTATTAAAGTTGGCACCATGTTGAATTAGAGTCTTAACAAGTGCTAAATTTCCGTTCACTGTCGCAATTAAGAGTGCATTTTTGTTCTCTTTGTCCAAAGCATCGACTTTGGCACCATATTTTAGCAAAATTCTAGCAATTTCTCCAGATGCATTTACACCAGCAGCTCTCAACAATGGAGTCCATCCATTTAATGAGTCCTTTTTGTTTATTTCGGCGCCATCCAACAAAATCCACTGCAGGACATCCGCATTACCTCCGTCCACAGCATAATGCACAACAGTCATTCCTGTTTTATCCGTAAGATCATATGATGCATTGTTAGCTCTTAATTCTTTAACAAATTCTAATTTACCGTAAAATGCCGCGAGCATTAAGGCAGTTTTCAAGCTTTCACTTTGGGCATTTACATCCGCACCGTGTTCAATTAAAATTTGGAAAATCCTTCAATATAAAAATAGTAAATTCTCTATTAATTTTAATTAATAATAAAATTTATTTATTAATATTTTCTCTGGTAAATTACGAAAAAAATCGGAAACTTGAAGTTCATGATCATGATCACATGATCAAAACTTAATAGATTAAAATGTTGATAAAAATGATAGATAAAGCTTTTTTTAAATAGTTTTTAACTAAACACAAAATGTTTATTATTCTAATCAATTAAAAAAAATTTTTTTTTTTCCAATTGATCTTTAATTGATTTTTATAAAATATTTTTTTGAAAATTTTAAAGACAAATTTAAAATCCATATTAAAGCATCCAAATTATGGCTTCAAATGTTATTTCAATATTAATTAAAACAAAGTTAAATTTTATATTGCAAAATTTAAAAATATTGATTTAGATTTTATTTTACTTAAGAAAAAAATTCATTTAATTTTCTTCCCAATTAAAGATTAAACATATCATGTTTAATAAAGTTTAAAAATTTAGTATTTAAAAAATTGATAATAAAACAACTTTTGTCTTTGATCTGAAATTTACATTTGATCATAAACTTCAATTTGCCAAAAAATCGTGTAAAAATATTTTTTTATTCTAAAAATAACAAAGTTTTTTTTTAAATTACTTGACTTGAATATTTAATTTTTTTTTAAAAGTTTTAATCAACAACATTCGCTTTGATATGACTTACAAATTGTTTTCATATCAAAATTTAGAATATTTTCTTTTTTTTCTCTTTGTTTTTTTACCTTGTTGTTTTAATAGGTAAATTTTATTTAATTTTGATTGTAAAGATAATGATTAAATTCAAATTAATCTTAATCTTATAAACTAACTGAAATACTCTCGGATAGGTTCTTCATAAGGCCGTGATCATGACCGCATGGAACGGTAAATATTCAATTTCATGTGAACGCCTTGGCTGAGAACTGCATTATTAACTTTGACTTGAAAAGCTTGATTTTTTAAGAAAAAGTCGTTGCTTAAAAATTGGTATAACTAGAATTTGTTCCATGATTCAATAAATTGAGTATTTAATTGATTTTTTTGGTCTCAGAAATTTGATTTAAAAATGAAAAACTGGGAAATTCTTTTAATTCTTTGGAAAAATTAGTAATCCCTAATTCTGATCTAATGACTTTTCATAAGTGAACTGAAAGAATCAAACATTGTTTGTAAGGAATTTTAAAAAATTTTTAAAAAATTACAAAATATAATTCAATTATTTAAATTTAATCTAATTTTTGTCATTTCGGTAAAAATAATGAATATCTTAGTACATTAAAAAGATCCAGGTTTTAAGGACAATCTAATTTTTATATAAAAATAAAAAATTAAAATTAAATTAACATTTGAAAAATAAAAAAAAAATTAACATTTGAAAAAATAAAAAATTAAAATTATTTGTTTTAAACTTCTATCAATCAAGCTCTTGGATACCTTTAGGTAAATGATGCATGAATTCAAAGTACTTTAAAATCAAGATTTGATAGGTGATCATTTTAAAAAATTAATTAAATTAGATATTAAAATGGATACTAGATTTATTTTTAATTTATTTTCAAATAATCAAGAACTCAAAGCAAAAGATAAAAGGACAATTTGCCATCTTCAACATTTAGTTCTATTTTTGATTTATTCAACTTTTCAAGAATTTTTTTTAAATTCTAAATTTTTTTAAATTTTTTATTAATTTAAAAATATAGTTTGGGTTTAAACCTCGGTAGTTGGAATGGATCTTAGTCCTTCCTTTCAGCCGAATGAAAAAAAAACATTGTTTTTAATAATTTCAAAAAAAATAGTGAATTGGGTAAGTAATAATTAAAGTAAAAAAAATAAAAGAATAATAAAATAAGAATAAGAGCTACAGCAGACTGCGTGTGGAGCAAATCTTTAAATTTTTTTTAAAGGAAATCTAAATATTATGTAGATCTATTTTGCTTAAGAACTAATTGCTTGTCATTTAGAAAAGTTTTTTAAAAAAATTTTATAAAGTCTCGGCGAAATAGAGTGAAACCCAAAATAGTGCTAGAAAATTTTTTCTAAAATCAACTAAAAAATGGATTAAATTTTTTCGATTTTAAATTTTCTTGAGTTAATTTAAAATTAAAAAAAATTTGATCTATAAATATCTTCTAGACTTTTAACTTAATTTTTTTTTTTATTTTAAAAATTTACTCAAAGTTGTTTCTAATTATGGCTATCATCAAAGGCAGATTTCCAAATTTGTCTGGTATTTGAAGCAAACGGTGGCCAATAGCCGACTGAAGCATTTGTTCAGTTTCACTCCTTCTGTCCAGCATTATTGCCTTGTGAAAAGCTTCACCATTCAATGGCTCCTCTAGAAATAAACTTTAAAATTTTTTGATTAGTTTTTAAGTTAATGGTGGCTACTTGTTGTCCGCACAGTCACCGATGGACTGTACTCACTGCGCTCATTGTTGGTTCCGATAACACACAATCGGAATGTGTACTCTGTGGACGGATCAAGACCCTCGATTGTTTTGTTTGTCGAAAAGCCTCTAAAAAAAAGTTATTATGGCACGCGGAAATGTAACCAAGATAGCAAATTACGAGTATATTATGCCCCATTCTCTTTTATTGTTGTTGCTAAGTTCTTGAACAATAAATTTTAGTCTGGCATAAGGAGAGTCCTTTTTGACATGGCTCCAGTCAAGGTCAATGGTAACGTGAGTTACTTTGCCCACGACAGGTGGATCAGGTCTGATCATTTTATAAAATCTAAAGCAAATAAATATTTTTATTATTCTAATTTAAAAAAAAAGAGTCATAACAACGGCGAATTTCTCGCTAAAGAAAATTCAAATTTTCTAATTAACGTAATTTAATAATTTTGGCAGGTCGTATAAATTCTGTTCTTAGAAACGCAGATAATGGCTAAAGTTATTCAGAATATTTTTTCAGTTTTATTACCTTCCAGATCTACCTATAAACAAATATTATCTAAGAATTGAATTTTAAGAATAGAACTTGCAAGCGTCTTAAAAACACCTTTAAAATTTTTGCAGAATTTTTAATTTTTGCTAAAAATTTTTTAGTTCAGCTCTTCTTAAAATGACTATGAAATTTGTTGCAAAAAACAAATTAATTTATAAATAGACTAAATTGAGCGTTAATTGTTATTTAACATTTTGTCAACTTCCGTAAATAGCTATTAAATTTTCCGGGAGAATTTTTAGGTAAAAAAATCAAAAACAAATTAATTAGCAATGGGTGGTGTCAAATAAATCGAAAATTGATGATTAGAAAAAATTAAAAAAAACAAAAAACGCAAAAATTCAAAATTTAAGTTTTGAAAAAATATTCAAACGTTAAATTTTATTTATATTGCTTTTTTAATTTATAAAACCCTCCTTTAAAACAAAAAAATAAAAAAGTAAATATATATTTAATTTAAAATAAACTTTTGTCATTTAATTAAGAAATGCTTTTAATCTACTTTTGTGTTAAGCTTAAACTAAATTTTACTTATTTATTTGAAAAAAATTGATGTTTCTGAATAAAACTTCATGTAATTTATTTGATAATATATAGAATTTAGTAAAGAACACATAAAATATTTTTTTGCTTATTCTTTTTTTTGTTAGCACAAAAAAAATCTATAAATCAATTAATTTTTAATTTACTTTTTTTATTTTATTTTTATTTTTTACATCACCCTCGCGGTGTTTACTGAATAAATTATTTTTATTATTAATCAATTAATTCAATCAAAAAAGAATTTATTTAAAATAATTCACAAGGTGTGTGTCATCAATTGTGCCATTTATTCAATATAATACTAAACTAAACTAATATGTTTGGAATTTAAGTTAAAAATTCAGAATCAACATTTTGAGTATATTAAATTTTTCATAGATATAATTTCAAAAATAAATATGGATCTTTAACTAGGAAATGATAGATTGAAAAATACCTTTAATTTATTCAATTTATTTTTGAATCCTTTGTTTAAGCTTGTTTTAAACTGCTATAACAAAACTTGTCATTTGGCTTGCGATTTTTGCCTAAAGATGAAAAACTAGAAAAACTTAGCTTAGTAGTAGAGAGATGATTGAAAATGTAAAAATTCTGGACTAACTGTCTCGATAAAATATTATTTTTACTTAATCGAATTTTGTATGTTTAATAATCTTAATCATTTTTATGTATTTGTAATAGTAAATTTTGAGACTATGTAAATTAATAGAATTACGTGTCGATGCGTAAAATTTAAGCAAAAATTTTAAAATTAATGGATTCTCAAAATTTACTCATGTGAGCGGAATTCTATAGATTTTTTGGTTTCATCTAGCAATTTACTAGATAATTTGTTTGTAAATTTTGAGAACAGTTTTGCTTAAATTTAGCTTAAAATGAAAATAAATTAGAAAAAATTAAAAACCATTTTGTTTAATATTTTCCATGGAAAAACCATTCTCACCACACAGGCATTAGATATACCATTAAAAGCAGTATTTGGAATTGATACCCTCTTGGCCTAAGTTCAATAACCATCCCAGTTGAAGAATGGTCAAAACTCGAAATAGCCTAACAATTATTTGATGCTATCGGGCATCCTTAAAAGAATACAAATTAGGGGATGACAATGAGGAACATCACGGTTCTGATGATATTTTTGATCTCAAGGTAAAAGCTGAAGGTAAAAGGAATATTAGTTGAAATTTAAAATCAATGTTTAAACTATTGATTAATTGAAATCTATTTTTTAATTTTCAAAAATTACAAAAATTTCAAAAAGTACAGAAAGTACAAAAAGGAACAGGTCCGAATAAATTAATATTCTGATAAAGAACAAAAAATACAAAAAGGATTTTTACTTTTTTATATTCTCATTATCTGTACCTCCGAATTTATGGTAATTTATGTTTTATCGGGTACCAGTTAGGTGAGTAAACTCAAGTGACCTCAATAACCGAGCGGTCAGAGCTAGAATTAGAGATCGACAGTACCGCTAATATTTTGCTTGAAAGCCGCGAAACTGTTCAAGACAATCAATCAAAGCAAGCTGAGAAAATGAGTAGTAAAAAGAACTTGCCTGAAGTCAATATTGGAGATGTTTCTAGTTATAGACATTGATTTCCGATTTCAATTATATTAACTAGGATGTGAAGGGCGTTCTTACTGGTGTGTTCGCCAGAAAGTGCTTCAATATATAAAAATTAAAAAATATTTACGTATAAGAGCTTAATTCTATAGATTTCCGTGTAGATTTTCCAATAAAATATATAACAAACTGAATTATTTTACTTATCTATCCTTTTTTATTTATAATATTAATTTGTCCATTAGACTTAAACTTTAATTAAATAAATAAAATCAATAATTGAAATTTTTTTGATCACTTTTTAGATTTTTTTTAACATAAAAATGGGATGAATGAAATAATCTTTTCATGTTTAAGGGTTTTTATATAATATTGATTTCTTTTTCCTTGTTAATTAATTAAATTGTCCAAAATTTTATACTTGAAGTTCTCATGTCAATTTCTTAAATGGGCTCAACAATTAACAAAAAATTTACACATTAAATAACTAAATACATTTTAAATCTTCATTTTGTAGAGAAAGATTTATTTTTTAATTTAATTATTCAACAAATTCCAAGGTTATTACTTTATCCTGAAATTATTTAAGTTTTCGTAATCAAAAGTGGAGAATATTAAATTAGATAATTTCTATAAAAAAAATTAGTCTTTTTCAACTTTCATTTTTTTAGCTTATTTACTCTATTTTGATTCTTTTTTTTATCTAATTTTGTTAACTTTAATTTTTTTTTTTTTTTTTTTTTTTTTTAACTTATTCTGAAGGAGCTTTAGCTCAGTACAGAAAACAAATAAATAAATAAAATAATTGACAAAAAAATGGTGTTCTCAAATGTTTATTAATAAATTTTAAAACTTGAAAAACTTTTTTTTTGACTCACCCTAAAATTTTGAAATTTAAACAAAAAAAAAAACAAGTTTCAATCTATTTATGTATGTATGCGATAAGTAAATCATAATTTCTAAGCTATGAAAATTTAAAAGACGTCATTTTGATTCTATGAGTGCTTTTAGTCATAATTCTAAGTGGTGTCCACAAGAAATGAAAATCAATTGTGAGTTAAATTAAAAATGATCTTATTATTTTATTTATTTGTTTTGTGAAATTCAGTACAAAATGATAAAAAGAACAGAAAAAATGTAAAAAAATTGAGTAACTTTTTTCTAAAGGTTTAAACTTAGTCCTGGAAATGCAACATAGTGCAACATTCAAAATTGCATTGAATATCAAGGTCTGCTAAATTTGCAAAGTAAAGCAGTAATCAAATTTCAATATAATCGAGCGAAGTGCATTTTGCAGAGATTTTGTACATCATTTGCAGACTTTGACAGTTGATGCAACTTTGAATGCTGCACAATGTTGCATTCACAGAACTAATTTTAAACTTTTAGAAAAAAAGCTATTTTTTTTTGCATTTTGTTCTGTTCTTTAGTACTGAACTTCACAAAACCAAATTTCTCAGTGTTGTGAAATTCATTGAAAATTTAAAAATTATGACAAAAAAGTTTCTTTTTCTGGTAAGAAAAATTTAAAAAATGTCAAACAAAACTAAACATAACTTTTATTTCAACAGAACCGCTAACATATGGAACTCACTGCCAAATCAATTAGTTGAAGCCCCTAATGTTAACAGCTTTAAAGCAGGCATTGATTGCTGGATGAGCAGCAATCAATCACATCAGCTGTCATAGTGTGCCTTATCAGCACACTCGCTGGCTAGCCAGCTACAGTCAAAACTACTACTACTACTACTACTACTAAACAAAATTAAAAAAAGATTGAATTTTATTATTGATTTGATTAAAAAAAGAAACTAAAGATTTTATTTAAAATTAGTGTTTGTTTTTTTTGTTGAGATTTTTTAATCTTTAAATTTAATTTATCAAAAAAGAAATTATTTGTACTAAATTTCAATTTAAAAAATCTCCTTTTGAATCGCCTTTTGAATGATAGATAAGTTGGAACCAGTTTTTGATGAGTGGCTAATTTTATTCATCTAGAGATCAGACTGGTAAAAGAATGTCAATTAGGTTTAGAATCAATATTCATCGAAAACCCATCTCTGTTATTCAATTGCTACCTTTACATAAACTATTTCTTTCACGAACTGATCAATATTTAAACCTTCTGTACTTTTCTAATCTTGTTTCAGTTCATTTACTTAATGACCAAAAAATTTATTTATTTTATCTACTGATAAATTAGATTTACAGAAAAATTATCCTGAAATTATAATTTGGAAATTTATTCCTACTTTTTTAGATTCAAAAAAAAAAGTCTCATTATTTTTTAAAATTAATCACAATAAATATTTCAGTAACAAATTAAATATTAAAAATTTAGATTTAAATTTTTTTAGGTAATTAATTGATTGAATTAAAAGTTAATAGTTAGGACTTATTTTTAAATATTCCAGATTAAGTCCACTTTTTTAAGCATATTTCCAAAAACAAATACTTTTCTCTTCTCTTTGCAGACGATCTATTTATTTTTCATCTTCAAAAAATATGGTAAAATCACTTCCAGATTTGAAAAATTGAAAGTTAAAAAAATGGAAATTAAATTGGCTGCATAAAAATCTAGAAATATCGTTTTTTTAGAAATTCAGAAAACAGACAAAATTAAGGAAAAAAAAAGTTTTTTTAATTTTTTTATTTAAGACTTCATTTCACCAGAATAAATGACAAAATATGACTCAATTTTCTAAAAAAAAATTATTGTAATTAAATTTTTGCTCAAGACATTCCCAGTCCAAAAATTTTTATTTTAGTTTAGCATCAAAGTCAAATCTTTCTTAGGCCCAAACGATACAAAAAATCTAAATTAAGTCCATTTACCACTTTCCCTTTGATACCCCTACATTTATTTTAGGTAAGTTTCTTGAACAAATCAAGTTTGACAATTTCGAAGTCCTTCTTCACAAGGTTCTAATAAGTTAGACTAAAGCATGCTCAATTAAAAAAAAAATTAGAGTTAAACAAGGACTATGTGAGATGAGATGCCTTTAATAGTTCAAGAATATGTGAAAATAAAAAAACTTTATGAGGAATCCGGAATGAGATAATGAATGGATGATTATATAAACTAACGAGTGATCAAAATGGCTGCCAGAATTTTCTAAAAAGAAAAATGTTTTGATCTCATAGGGATAAAAAGATAAAAATTTAAATTGAAAATTTGTCTAGTTTTAAAAAATAATTAGCTCTTTTTAAAAATATTTTTTTTTGGCATGTTCCATGCTCATGAATGGACCATGGACCATGGATATTTAGAGAATTTTATCCTGATTAAAATGAGCTACTTGTTTTTTTCCGAAGTTTTTTGTTGGAACATTGTTTGATGACTCTCAATTTGTCAATTATTGAATCCATTTATTTATTTTTTTATTTAAAATATAGTTCGGCAAAGCCTTGGCCGGTTGGAATGGAAGCTTAGTCCTTCCTTTCAGCCATTTATTGAATCCATGTGATAACTTAAAATGATTAGCGTATGTAGCAAGCATTCGACCAAACTAGCTTGGAAACATTGTGGAATTAATTGAAAAAGTAAAGATGATGGCTAAGCAAATTTTCAAAATTCAAAAAACATTCAATCAAACCATGTATAACTAACAGATACTGTGTATTCTATTAAAGCTTATAGCCCATTTTAGTATGACAATTTAAATTCTTCTATATTTTTTTCTTTTTAAAAAAAGCTTATCCAAAATTAAAAAATTATGAAAAAAACCTGAGAAATTTTTATTTTAATTTCCAAAATGCCACTTAATTTAAAGCTTACATTTGATTAAATACGTGCGCAAAATTTCAAGTTAATGCATAGACTGATTCAAAAAAGAAATTAAAAAATATTAGGAATTTTCTAATTTTCAATTTTTTTACAAAAACCGTAAGTTTGTGAGGCTTTTTCAGCATAACTAGTGCACAGAAAAAATTAAATTAATAGCTTGTTTTAATCTTTTAAGTGATGCATCTAAATAGTATTTGAATTTAATAACAAAATAATCTATATTTACTATTTAATTGAAATTTTGGACAATTCGTTTTTCCTTTTTCAACATTAATAGATTCATTGCATTTGTAGGTAATTTGTGTATATTTTTAAATAAAAAATCTCTTTTAACTATTTATTCAACCTATTAATTTAAAATAATTTAAATTTTTTTTTCTTTATAAAAACCCAATTCCAAAGGAACTCAAAGCCGTGAGAAATTTTGAAAAAAATAAAAAAAATATCAAATTTAATCGAGTTTCATTTTTTATAAGCTCATTGAAAAGCCATATGTTTTTTTTCATCTATTAAAAAATTAATAGATTTAACTCAATTCAAGAGAATGTGGAAAAAGAATAAATAAAAAATACATTTAATGTAATTAAATTTATTATATTGAATTTTAATTCATCTATTTTTATTATTTTTTTAATAAATAAATAATAGATAGAATTGAGAAGAGATAAAAATAATAAAAGAGTAAAATAAAACTTTGATTTAAATTTTATTACGAATATGAGTGTTTTAATTACTTAATTTACTTTATCCAATTTCAGTAAAATATACATTTTTTAAACATGTAACGAATTATGGATCAATGAACAGTACATAATAATTTTTATCAAGACAAATTATTTTGCTCTAAAATTCAGTCTCTAAAAAATAGTTTTTGAAAACTGACAATTTTACTGTACAAATTTATAATTATAGTCAAAAACTTAGAAATCTAGAATTACAACTAAGTAAAGTTTCTTTATTAAAATATTTTCTTTTACTTTTTTTTTATTTAATTAATTTAATTTTAAGTTTCAATTCTAATTCAAACGATTTTTATAAATCTTAATTAGTCATTGCTTAGTGTAGAATAAAAATTTTACTTGATTAATTAAAAATTTGATTCATAAAAAAAAAATCGAATTTTATTTCAGAAAAAAAAAGTCCGGACTTGGACTCTAATTTGTGAATTTTTGGACAACTTGGATTTTTTTTATTTTTTGAAAAAAGCACTACCAAATTTCACCAAAACCTTGAGTTATTGTAATCTATTTTTGACTTTGGCTTAATTATTTTCTTTTACTTTTTCTTTATTTAGTTAATTTAATTTGAACTTATAATTCTAATTCAAAAGATTTTTATAAATCTGAATTAGTCATTGCTTGGTATAGAAAAATTCCTATTGTTACTTTCTTGTTCTATTTCAATTTTTTTTTTATATTCTTTTTTTTTTAAATTAAAATTTCTTAAACAAATTTTGCCACCTTTTTATTTGTATAAGATTTTCAGTCAGTGATTTCCTTTACGCGGTTTCGGATAAGCTCTTTTGTTGAAAATTGTATCAATTTAAAATTATTATGCTGCCCCGCAACCTCACAGAGTCAACAGTACACAGAACAAAAAACAAAACTAAATAAATTTTATGTTTGTTTAACTTTTAATTTGTTTGATATTGTCAGCTTAATTTGAATAATTTTCAAATAAAATATTTTAAGATAGACATTTTTATTTGTTTTTAATCAGAAATAAAAATGGGACGAAAACTTAAGAATTTTTTTAATACAAAACTAATCTGTTTTGTTTACTGAAAACATTATCTAATTAGCTCCTAACAAGTTGATATTTTAGGACCGAAATTTTGAAAAAGTTTATTTTTTATCCGCAAAATAAGTTATACTTGGTACTTTTTTTAGTCAAAAACACCACTAACAAAAAAAACAAAAATTGAAACTTAAACTACATTTCCTTTTTGTTTGAGATAAATATATTCTTAGTAGCGAAATTATATTACTTGATGTTTAACAACTAAATAATAAAAGATGAAAATTGATACACAAATCCTTTTTTTTTTCTTATAAGGAATATTATTTAATAATTGGTTTGCATTTGAAAAACTTTGTTGACTGAAAATTAATTATGCTTATTTCAGCACTAAAAATAATTTTTCTTAAAGAATTTTGAATTTTATCTTCTTTACAGTCTAAATGCAAGAAAAATATTCTTCGAGAAATTTTGTAAGCTATGATAAGTTTCTAGCTTAAATGTATTACTTTTTTATATAATAAAGTAAAAATTATATGATAGGAAAGCTAAATCTTAACTTATTAGGTTTTTTTTGTTGGACATAACTTTAGATTTTTAATCTCTGACTTCAATACTGATTTTTAAAATTCATTTTGCCAAAATATTGGCCTATTTACCAAAATTTGAGTAAATTTGCTTGAGATCTTGTAATTTTACGTAGAATCAAAATAGTGAATTCACCAACATTTCTGGAAATTTTCAAGAAAACCAAAAAAGAACAAAAATTATTTATCCCTTTTGTTATTAGTGGTGGTGTGGTTAAAATTGCCTTTTTTGGTATTACTGAAAATTACGGAAATTTGAAAAAACTTGTAATTTTTTTTTAAATATGGTACATTTGCTTTTTTTTGTTATTACGATTCTACATAAAAATACCGGATTTCCAGTAAATTTTCTCAAATTCTAGTAAATTCGCGAAAATTTTGGTCTATGCCAAAAACGCCCAATACCAACTCAAATTATATGATAAGATCAGTTGCTAAAAAGAAGAGGTATCCTAGTATTTTTTAAACAACTAAATGCTAGCTAGAACAAGAATAAGCTTTTTTGATAAAATTATATTAATTTTATAAAAAAAAATAAATGGTTACTAAGGTTTTTTTATTAATAATACGCTGGTAAAAATTCCAGACATCTATTACAACATCCACTTGATTTTTTCCTTGTTTAATTAAAACAGAATAACTCGTTGTCTTAAAACCTGTATATTTTTTAGCATGTATTTTACGAGCATACCTTGTTTTTTGATCATTCTTCAAAAAAAATTAGAGAATTTTTTTAAACATTATAAAAGATTTCTCTATTTAAATATAACACAAAGAAAGGCTTTTATAAGAGTGAACCAAAAATTCTTTATTCAAAAATAACGCCTCGAGATCACAACCTTGAGTTTTTTTTTCCAAAAACCTTAATTATTTGATTTCGTCAATGTTTAAAAATTGAAATTCGAGAATCAGAACCTTAAAGTTTTAATTTCAAAACAAGTGGATTTTTATTAATTATTCAAAAAGCTTGTCAAATATTTTTATTTCATTATTTAATTCCTCAAAATGTAATACAAAAATTGTCTGAATTAAATTATAATTCTTCATTTCTAAGTCAACCCTCCTTTAAGAACTTGTAATTTTTTGTTTTAAACAAAACGAGTTATAATCGATTTAAATAAAGTTAACAAACTAAGATTGCTAAACAAAGAGTTTAAAGAAATAGCAAATTTCTAAATGAAATTATAAATTGTTCCATTAGAATTAAATATTAGTTGAGGCCGCAAGCAATTATTAATTAATTATTAATGATTCAATAGTTAATATTTAAAAAAAATAAAGAGAAATGGTTTACAAGCTTCTAATTGAAAGAAGAATGAATCAGCTTGCATAATTTTTGAAAGAAATCAATTTTGCATGCTGTTATTTCAAATTCTTAAAATTTTGTGAGTAAGTCTTTTGTACAATCTTCCTAATCCACCAAAATTTGGTAGCCTGGTGCTACGGTGGTTTGGTAGCTTCAAAAATATTCGTCCCTAGGTGGATTCGAACCACCAACCTTTCGGTTAACAGCCGAACGCGCTAGCCGATTGCGCCATAGAGACCCATAGATTATTCTAGCCAAAAAACCTCTGTCTATTAATGAAAATAATTAAAATTAAAATTTTAACTAAAAAGCCATTTTTTTGTTAATTTTTTTTGATTAAAAAATTTTAGAACCTTCTAAACCCAATATTTTTTTTCTAGCACTTTAAATTCTCTTCAGATAAGAGGTCTGAATATTTGTTAGAGGCTTCATAGAAATTAAGTTTATGACTAAGAAAGGTTTTATCTGAACTTTAACTAAAAACAATTGTTTTTCGGAATTATTCTATTTAGTTTTCAATTTTTAGTTTGCACGGAAACTATAAAAAAATAAAATCATTATTAAAAACCATGCGTAAAAACGGATTACAAAGTTAAAACACTTTGCTGAAAGAAAAGTTTTGTTTGACTTTTGTACTGGTGGACGAAAGTTTAAATCGATTAACCATTTCTTTTTTTGTTGGAATTTTAATATCTTTGGTTAATTGATTAAGCTGATT
This sequence comes from Brachionus manjavacas, assembly GCA_019054805.1. NCBI lineage: Eukaryota > Metazoa > Rotifera > Eurotatoria > Ploima > Brachionidae > Brachionus > Brachionus manjavacas. The sequence goes on along the minus strand of JAHQIY010000003.1, from coordinate 3,740,396 downwards.
TTAGAATCTTTAATTTTATTTTTTTTTAAAATATCAATATTTTTTTTAGATTTAAAAATTTATGCGATTTTTTATTTTGCAGTATAAAATACTTTTTAGTCCCATTTAAAAAATTTTAAAAAAATTTGATAATTTATTAAGAAAAAAGTTTAAGGCATTAAACTTTTAAAATATAACAAAGCAAATTTTTAATCAAATTCATTTATAAAACTTTAAATTAAAAAAAAAATTCGAAAATTCTTTGTGATGACATTTCAAATTCATTCAAGTACTCAAGCAACTTTTGAATTAAAAAATAAATAATTGCTTTAAAAGAGACATTCATTATCCATCCACCAAAAGAAAAAAGTTTTTTATTATTTTTTGCACTAAAAAAAAATTTTTAGATTGAAAAATAGTTTTTTAGAAAAACTATGTATCAAATTATTCAAAAACAAATTCTTGCTTTTATTTTTAACCAAATAAATAAATTGAAAATGAAATTCAATTTAAATAATTTAAAATAAAAAAAGTTTTAATATCTTAAATATTTCCTAAAACTCTAATTTTCAAAAAGAAAAATCATAAAAGAAACAGTAAAATTCAATATATTTTTTTAATAGTGTTAAAAACAGATATTTTTTTTCTTTTATTAGTTGATTTATAAAATATTTTTTAGACAGGAGACTAGATAAATTTTATTTAAATTATCAGAGTGCTGGAAAAATGCGAACATCACCCCAGTATTCAAGAAAGGCGACAAGACTGATCCAGCAAACTACCGCCAAATCTCACTCACAGCTATCCCATGTAAAATTATGGAAAGAATGGTCAGGGATGTGATGTTGTTAATAACGACCTGATCACCAAGGAGCAACATGGTTTTGTACAAAACAAGTCTTGTATCACAAATCTCCTGGAGACTATGGATACGATAACGGATGCCTTTAACAATGGCCATCAAACCTTAGTTGTCTTTTTAGATTTTCAGAAAGCCTTAGATAAAGTATGTCACGAGTCACTCCATTTCAAGCTGAAGCAACTGGGCTTCTGCCAAGAACTAAGGAACTGGATAAGAAGTTATCTAAGCGGTAGGAAGCAAAGAGTTATGATTGGTGACAGCTACTCGGAATGGAAACCTGTAACCAATGGAGTCCCTCATGGGAGCGTCCTAAGACCTCTCCTCTTCGTCATCTTCATAAATGACATGCCGGCAGTTGTCAATCACATTATCAAGCTTTTTGCAGATGACAGCAAACTTATCGGGGTGATTAAAAATAGCGTTGACCTTGAGCTTGTCCAGAAAGACCTAGACGCCCTTGTCGACTGGGCCAATGAATGGCGTATGTTGTTCCACCCGGATAAATGCAAAGTCATGGAAATAAGTAAGAAAAGCTGTACTAGATCACAACTCACCATGAAAAAGACAGATTCCTCAAACAGACACGTCCTGGAATATACTGAAGTGGAACGTGATCTTGGCATTATGTTATCCTCCACCTTGAAATCGGAGAAGCAAGAAGTGCACTAAGTATCCTTAGAAAGACATTCAAATGCTGGACACCAACCATCTTCAGAACCCTCTACACCACCTTTGTCCGCCCACATCTAGAATACGCCGCTGTGGCCTGGTCACAACATCTAAGGAGAGACATCACCTCCATAGAGGATGTCCAAAGAAGAGCTACCAAACTGGTCAAACAGTTTAAAAACTTTGACTACAGTGAGAGACTGATGAAACTAAATCTAACCTCCCTGGAGGACAGGAGGACGAGAGGTGATCTAATTCAATTCTATAAATGTTACACAGGCACCAACATTGTAAACTGGCACATAGCCCCGTCTGTCAAAGTCAACGGTAGAACAAGAAGAAGCTCCAACCAGCACAGCTTTGTCCGACCAGCCCCAGCCAACAGCCAACTGAGAGAGCACTTTTTCACTTATAGAGTGACTGAGCCATGGAACGCCCTCCCCCAAGAGATCGTACAATCCATATCCGTCAACCAATTCAAGAACAGACTAGATAAGTATAGACGTAAGGAGAAACCTACCATGGATGAAGTCCTGAGGCTCGGTAGAATCGATACGAGGGAATGGTGACCTAAGGAATAATCAATCTTCAGTGTGATGAAGGCAGAGCTGGAAGTGACTGTGCTCTAAACACAGTATACAAACCACAGTTACCATAGATGGGATCCTACTGTTTCTCATCTTCGCAAGTCTAGCTTACTAGCTTGTTGTAACTTACATTATTATTATTATTATTATTATTATTATTATTTGGATTTATATTTGAAAAACTAGATTTCGATTTTAAATTTGAATAAAAATTATACTGATTTAAAAATTTGATAGAAAAATAAGCGATAAATTATTTCGATTTAGTAAAAAATGATCGAAAATTGAAAATTAAGCTTATTTGTTTGAATTCTGAAAAACCAAACAATTTATATTTCTAATGAAAATTTTCAAATACTTGTCTAATAGTCGTTTTTGTTCTACAGTGCCGGAAACTTACTTATCACATTATATCTTCTGATATTATCTGATATCATATGATTATAGTTATCATCTGGTATCAGCTAATATTAGTAAAAATACTTAAGAAATTAATTTTAAAATGAAAATTTAAAGAACTGTAATTTAAAAAAAACTTAACATTCTTAACATTCTTAACATTCTTGTTAGGGTGTCACATTAAGATCTACTAACTAACTAACTTGCCTTAAATAATTTTTAACAAAAAACATATTTAAGAATGAATTAAACTCTACAGTTGCTCAGAAATATTCAAAAGTCAAAATGTCAAAGTCAATTCATTTGACTTGTATATTTTAATTTGAGAATAATTTTACCGAAAGATAGGTTTGACTTAAACAGGTTTGGTTTGACCAACTCTGCAAAAAAGTCTAGACTTGGACTTTTATTTTAGTGACTCTGACTTTAGAAACTGTCTGGAACGGCAAAAAATTCATGTGGCCCGGCTTAAAAAAGAAATAATCAAAAATCTTTAATTTAGATTTTTGAAAAAATCAATGAACAGTACATAATAATTTTTATCAAGACAAATTATTTTGCTCTAAAATTCAGTCTCTAAAAAATAGTTTTTGAAAACTGACAATTTTACTGTACAAATTTATAATTATAGTCAAAAACTTAGAAATCTAGAATTACAACTAAGTAAAGTTTCTTTATTAAAATATTTTCTTTTACTTTTTCTTTTATTTAATTAATTTAATTTTAAGTTTCAATTCTAATTCAAACGATTTTTATAAATCTTAATTAGTCATTGCTTAGTGTAGAATAAAAATTTTACTTGATTAATTAAAAATTTGATTCATAAAAAAAAAATCGAATTTTATTTCAGAATAAACATAATTAAATTAAAATTTTTTTAATTAAATTTGACGAAAATTAGTTTTAACATAAATTTTGAAACAAAAGTATAATTTTTTTTATCAACTTAATATAACTTTAAAATAATTTGTAGCAAAATACAAATTTAAGAATCAATTAAGCTCTACAGTTTTTTCTTATTTGGCCTGATCCTGTCCAGCGACTTTCACATATACCTAGCACCTCAAAACCTTATTTATCCATGACCAGTGCGGCTTAAGCGCATCTTAATGTTTCGGACATGGCTCTGACATTCCAGGACTCTAATTTGGGGATTTTTATACAACTTGGATTTTTTTTATTTTTTGAAAAAAGCACTACCAAATTTCACCAAAACCTTGAGTTATTGTAGTAGTAGTTGTAGTAGTTTTGACTGTAGCTGGCTAGCCAGCGAGTGTGCTGATAAGGCACACTATGACAGCTGATGTGATTGATTGCTGCTCATCCAGCAATCAATGCCTGCTTTAAAGCTGTTAACATTGGGGGCTTCAACTAATTGATTTGGCAGTGAGTTCCATATGTTAGCGGTTCTGTTGAAAAAAAAGTAATCTCTATGTTGGAGCCTCGAAATTTCTTTGTGATATTTGAAGCAGTGACCTCTTCCTTGGATTTTGGTGACATTAAAATTGTTGCTTTTTTATTGTAATCTATTTTGACTTTAGACTTTGACTTATGATTAACTCTGGCCTTATGTTGCTGTTTTAGTAAGACCCAAAATATTATCCCTTTAAATTAAATGATATAAAAATTTTATCAAAAATTTAAAAAAAAAAACTAATTTTTTGTAAGCTTAGTTAAATTTGAATGAAAAAACAAAAATTGCACGACTAACATAAAAAATTTTTAATTCTCGATGACGATCAAAGCACATAGACACTTTAGGAAACTAATTAATTCAAACTTAATTTTTTTTCTCAAATAAATTTTTAAAAAATTCATATGACTTTAAAACAGATAAGTTAATCTATCATTTCAGCTTGTTTACGATAAAATCATTTGACTCTAGCAAAAGCTTTATTTTTTGAACAGAACCTTAGCAAACACAACTGCGAAAATGGACGATGTTTTTGAAGACACCAAGGCAGAACGCAGCGAAACAGTGGACCTGAATGGCGCTACCAGTGACGACCTGCTCAAAATCGAAATATCAGATGCGCTGAACGAAAAAGACAAAGTTAAATTCACCGTCAAGACCAAAGTAAGAGCCCGCTTGCTGCCCAAACCACCATCTTGCTCTTCTTAACTCTTCTTAATCTTTTCCTAGACCAGCATGAAAAATTTCTCCTCCAGTGAGTTCTCCACCATCCGCGAACACGAAGAGTTCATCTGGCTGCACGACCGCTTCGTCGAGCACGAAGACTATGCCGGATACATTGTAATTTTTTTCTAGTTTCCAGAACCAATCTATACTCTTGGTCAAGATTCCGCCAGCGCCTCCACGCCCGGACTTCGACTCGTCGCGGGAAAAGCTGCAACGCTTGACCGAGGGCGAGAACTCAATGACCAAGGAAGAATATGCCAAGATGAAACAAGAATTGGAAAGTGAGTATTTGGCCTTGTTCAAAAAAACAGTCCAAATGCACGAAGTGTTCCTGAACCGATTGAGCTCGCACCCAATCTTCAAAAGCGACTCCAATCTCAAGGTCTTCCTCGAGTACAGCAAAAACTTGAATGTGCGAAGCAAGAACACCAAAGAGCGCTTTGGCGGATTTGTCAAATCCATATCGAAGAACGCGGACGAGCTCCGCTTTCTCAACATCAAAGAAACAGATGAGTTTTTCGATGGACAGAAAAAATTTTTGACCGACTACCACAACAAGATTAGAGAGGACTGCTCTCGGGCCGACCGCATGACCTACGTGCACAAAAGCGTGGCCGACTGCTACATCCGAGTCTCTACCGGACTTAGCAACGTGGCCACCGCTGAGCTCGACCCGTTGAGCAAATTTTTGACCAAGCTGGCTGACTATTTCGAGGCAGCGCGCAAGACCGAGAACAGAGTGTCCAGTGATACGGACCTCAAGCTGTCGGACACACTCAGATACTATGTGAGAGACTCGAAGGCTGCGCTCGACTTGTTGCACAGAAGGACCAAGAGACTGGCTGACTTTGAGACAGAGAATAGAAATTTGGAAAAGGCGCGCAAAAACCACAAGGACGAGAAGAATGCAGAGCAGGCGCAGCAGAATGCCAAGTTGAAGTTTGAGCAGATTTCTGACTTGGCCAGAAGTGAACTTGGCGATTTTAAGGCTAGGAGAATTGGCATGTTCAGAAAATCGCTAAGCGAATTTGTCGAGTTCCAGATCAAGCACTCGAATGTAATTTTTTTTTGTCAACTCTTGCCTACTTCCCTTAGAAATTAAAGCTCATTCTTTTTTGAAGTTATAAACCCTTTAAACCTTTATAAAAATTCTTTAATTTTATTTTAGAAATAGTCTCCCATTTGGATTATTCTCGATTATAAAAAAAATTAATTTTCAGAAAAATTTTATCTACTTCTTATTTCAATTGGCGTCAATATGGTGATGTGAAAAGTAAAAATAAAATAATTAAAATTAATTCTAAATGAAATAAGAAAAAAATTTATAGTTATATTTAAGATGTTTAATTTAATTATATGATTATTCCTCTGTTACTTTTAAAAAAAAATTAATTATATTAATTTAACTGAGATATTCTCTTTTCTATAAGATCCTTTTTTAAAATTGAAATTAATTCATGGCTTTAATAGAGGTAATTATTAATGGAGGAATCAATTTTTATATGTCATATCAATAATAAAATCGCCATATAGATATTTAGATTAATTATTTTAATTTATTAATATTTTAATTATTAATTTAATTTTAATAAGCAGTTCTCATTTTTATATGACGATTTAATTGGTATGGCGGCTTAAAATTTAACTTAATGGAGGCATTGTTAATTTTGGCACAAAAAGAATCTAAAAATTAAAATAATTCTGAAAAAAGTATATCAACTGATATAAATTTTGTATCACACGAACTAGACCAAGTCTTTGAAAAAACCTGTAATTTAATTTTAATCATTTGGCAGACTTTTAGTGTTTTTTTAGAGGCTTAATTTGGTGGTCCAAAGTTTGTGAAATAAAAAAAATATTCAATTTTTTATTCACAAGCTTTAGTAGTAGTAGTAGTAGTATTAGTGTGAGCTGTAACACATAAGTGTGAGTGCAGTTCATAACGCTGCACTTTATCAGCTTGCAACCTAAGTTGCATTAAGTCAAAGTTTCTCAGTATCAGATTCTGTAAACAGATCTTCTCCAGGTCTCCGACTTCATATGCCTATCAATTTTGGCCTAAAACTGATTGACCGTATCAGTCCCTACTATTTCCGAGGGTAAAAGGTTCCAGATTGTAGCAGTTCGGTTAAGTAAGAACTTATCCCTCATTGTCCCTCCCTGCTTATCCCTTGTTATTTGGCTATTGTGTCTCCTGCTTGTCCATTCACTTACTCCCTCATTCTCTCTAATATCCAAATCTAACTTCTCGAACCCTTTCCTTATCTTAAATATTTGTAATAAGTCCCCTCTTTTTCTTCTTGTTTCCAGGTCTGTTAGACCAAGCTCTCTAAGTCTTTCTTCTAATCTAATCCTCTTAATTCTATTACCATCTTAGTCGCCCTTTTCTAGTCATAGAATTCCATACCGCCGAAGCGAATTCTAAATGCGTTCTGACGAAAGCTGGGTACAGCTTTTTAAACAACTCTTTATTAAAATATTTGAAAGTTTTCCTCATTCTACCTAAAGCACTTTTAGCTTTAGATACTGCCGCTTCTACTTGTTTACTATGTTTCCCATCATTTGAAACCATACCCAGATCTTTCTGAACCTCCGAATTAATGGAAGATAAAAAGGAAATTGGGATGAAATCCTGTTGAATAGCATGAGATAAATTATTATTTATCATTAATGAAATAAAAGCTTAGCTTAGGTTTATTTCTGAAAACTTCAAAAGAAATGAGTGCGACTTATTTCTAAGAGCTGCGATATTTTTTTTAAAATTTTTTAATTAATTTTTACTTTTTGCTAAAGGCTCAAGTTCAAACAGTTAAGAGCTTGCTGGATTCAGTGAAAGAGCAAGCCTAAGAATTTTCGTACGCTTTTCATACTGATTATTAAATGAGCATTTTAAATTGTTTTTTTTCTTTTTTTTTATTTTAATTTGATAAATATTTTAAAAAATTGAAATTTTTTAGACGAAGTTTATTTGAATAAATGATGAAAATTTTTTTTATTGTATTCTTAATTGCTAATCATTAGATTTAGTTTTGAGTTGGTATGAGTTATTTTAGGTAGAGGGTGCATAAACAGATATTTTAAAATCAACAAACAAAATCGAACAAAATATTTAAAATTAATTGAAATTTATTAGGTTCAAAATTCAAAAAAATATGTCCGATAATTTTCTTAATATTAGTTTCCAAAATTTTGACAACAAATAAAAAAGTAAATGATTAGATTTTATTAAAAGATACACTTTAAATATTATCCTGATTGATTATTAAACCAATTCTTTAAAAAAAATCATTTTTTTTTATTAAAATAATTTGCTTAAAGGTTTATAAGACGGACAGAGACAAATAAAAAATAAGGAAGCGAATGAATCAAGTTTGGTTACAAAATGTAGCCACGCAATAGAGGTAAAAATTAATTGAATTTTAATGCAACAAATTAAAGCATTTAGAGTTACAAAAAACTTAATGTTGGAACACAGCTATTGATTATTCAGTATGTTGCAAAAATTTAGAAATTTTTTTTACAAATCAATAGTTTTTTTCGTATATAATAGGCGGGAAAATAAAAAGGGGGCTTTTTTTTAAATTTTTTTGTCATCAATCTAAAAACATAAAACCAAATAAAAAAAGTTCAAAAGGAAATAAAACGGTTCGAAAGCTTAATAATTTTTACAATTTAATTTTTGAAATAACAAGCCAAAACTCTTTCTGGCATAGATTCAATCAATTTTGTTCATACTCAGACGGAATCTTTGACCACTCTTTGTGTAGAACCTCTTTTGAATGCTCAATAGACATTTTTGCATCCATGTATGACCATAAGTTTTCGATTGGGTGATAAGTAGTCAACGGGCACACCATGGCAGAACCTCAATGTTCTGTTCTTTGAACCAGTAGCTTACTGAACGAGCGGGATGTGCCGAAGCGTCATCTTATTGAAAAATCCAAGGGCCATTGTACTCAAATAGGCGTTATATAGATGGTAAAAATTTTTTTCCAAGATGTTGATGTAGACAAATTGATTAATTCGTCCTGTATAAATGTTGCATATGCCAGTGCCTTTGTAAGAAATGCATCCTAAGATACCGGTCGAGCCTACACTGTTTTGTAACCTTGGTATACAGAACTTAGCATGAAAGCTTTTATTTTTACTATTGCTCTTGAATTACGATTAAAGATCTCAAAATTGGACTCTTCATTGAGAATAACTCTGGACCTTACTTATATTTTTATGCTGAGTGTGATAAATCAAATTGAAGAAAAAAAAATTCTAAAAACTAGTATTTTTATTTTTTTATTTTGCACTCAATTTTTTGTCAAATAAAAAAAAATTTAATTAAAAAAAATATAATTAATTTCCAAATTTTTGCAACGTACTGTATGCTTTTAAGGTGAAATAAGCTACTATATTTATTAAAAATATTTTAAAAAATTTAATGAATTTAATCATTCTTGATATGGTTTTTTTTAAGTAAAAATTTGAAATTATTTATGAAAAAATATTTGATATAAATACTATAAAAAAAAATCATTTTAAAATTTATTTCTTATTTGTACCTTTTTTTACATATCGGGATAAATTTCTTCTCTAGGCTAGGTTCACATGCTAATTTTTTATATCTGTCACAAGTAAAGCCATATTTCCTTCCATCATATAACCTGATTTGACACTTTTTTTCAGATTTTGGAAGTAAATCAGTTTCAGCGCATGTTTAACGTCATCTAGAAGAAGGAATTGGAGCAACTGAGTTTTAGGCTTTAGTCTTTTATTTACCATTTCCAGCAATTCATCAGCCAATGATCTCAAATATACAGTATGTTTTGAAAATTTAGAGCATTTAAATTTTTTTTAGCAAGGTTTGTTTCTTGAAAGCCGTGCGGCTTTGAAATTTTAAAAAAAAATTTTTATCGGAAAAGTACAAAACTCGGATAGAAAAAAAATCGAAGTAAAAATACCGCAAAAAAAAAGGAGCGAAATTTTTTAACAAAAAAATTGTCTACAAAATTTAGAACATTTATTTTTTAACATTTAAAATTCCCACCCTTAGCTTCAATACACTCAGCGACACGTTTTGGCATTGATTCAATCATGTTTTTTACTACTTCACTTGGAACTTTCAACCATTCATCTAAAAAGAACGCTTTTTAAATGCTCTACTGACTTAATTTTTTTATTGACCATTTTATGGTCATTATATGGTCGTTATATTGATTAATTCTGCCTGTATAAATGGAGCAGCGTCCAGTACCTTTATAATAAATACGTCCCCAAATACCAACCGAACCTCCACCATTTTGTAACTTTGGTAAACTTGGGGTGATACTTTTCGTTTGTAAAACGCTATACAAACACTCTAGATTTTCTGTTTAATACTTCGAAATTAGACTCGTCACTAAAAACAACTTTTGACCAGTCATTAGCAGTCCATCTTTGTCGTTCATTGCACCATTTGAGCCTTTTCGATCGATCCAATACAGTCAAAAGAGGTTTTTTTATTGCAGTATACGACTGTATTTTTTTGTTTAATAGAACTTTTCTTACAGTGTCTTTACTAACAGTAACATATGGAAATTTAGAACTAAAATCAGAGGCTAGCTGTCTATAGCTTGTTGTAGGACTGATTTTGACCTTTCTAAAAATGTACGGCTCATCTCGACTGGTAAGCTTTCGGGGTCTACCGGACCTTGGTAATTCTTTGTCCAGGGATGTCTTCTCATAATTGCGCTTTGTTGTAATCACACATTTTCTCGAAACTGCTACTAGATCAGCCATTTCTTGTTGAGATTTGGTCTTTTCCTTCAATAGACCAATTATTAAACACCTTTGAGTATTAGATACTTTTTTTTGCCCATATTTATGGAAAAAACGCCAAAATGGTACAACTCAATTAAATGACCGATTTCAAAATCCAAAAATTATAAATCAAACGTAAAAGAAGCAAGCAAACAGTATGAAAAGACATTCCAAGCATTGTGTGAAAAAAAAATGGCCAGGGATTGTCAAGGTGTGGTAAAATTTAAGATAAAATAATTGTTCGAAACTTTAAAGACTATTTTATTTTTGTTCAATTTTATCTTTTTTTTTAAATGGGTTCTGGAGTGTTCAGAAATTTTTTTTGAACAATATTTATATCAGATTTAATAGGATTAAATATATCGTACTGTAAATGCAAAGTTCATCTTTCGATAAATAAAAATTCAAACAAGTATTGTTTTTTATTAATTTGATATTAGGATCTGTTTAAAAAGAAAAATTATTTTCTTTCCACTTCTTAAATAATTTTTAATTAAAATTCGCCTTGTTTTTTATTATTATTAAAATTAAAAATTAATTTCTTAATATCCGTAAATTTACATATCTAATTCAAAATAATAAAGGTAAGTATTTGAGGTAGTCAAATTCAATATTAATTTAGCTAATTTATTTATTCAAAATTAAAAATAAATCACGTGAATTGCTTTCTTTATTAAAATAAAATTAATAAAATGAAAAATCTTATAATTTTTATCAAAGCATTTTCTTCTTTAATTTTAAACTATTTTGTTTGTTAATTTGAAAAATTTGTTCTTATTCAGAATCTGTACAAATTAAGAGTACCAACTTTTTATTTAGTCGACTATTTTTAGGCAAATGGGCGCAAAACTTTTTTCCTCAAAAAACAAAAACGGATTTAGGAATAGTAGTGGTAAAACACCGCGAAGCGAGATCCCTCACAGGGATGCCCCTCAAAGCGGTCGTTTCAATTGATGTTTGTTGCAATAATTCTTCCTACTCTATCCTAGTGGATAATGGGGAGCCGCTCATCTCCTTTTCAAGTACCTTTTTGAGCAACGGCTACGATCTGACACAGAGGCTACTGCATCGAGTTGATCATCTTCACCACAATTATTACCCAGTCGAAACTGGTCCCCCTATTTTTATGATGAAAGAGGTTTAAACATTCGCCCCGTATTGCAGAGATTTTTTTTTTATAGTTATTTTTTTGTATAGAATTATGTAACTTAAAAGAAATCGCTATGAATTTACCGCTTGAACGAAAACGCCGTCCAGGTCGTCCAAAAATTACAGCAAATGCTTTGTCGAGGCAAAACACAAAATAATTACGTCGCTGAAAAGAGCCTTATTGTTATCTTAATTCATTTTTGTGAAATTTTTTGATTTTTCTAAAAAATTATTTTGTCACAAAATTATTTTAGTGTCTTAATAAAGTATACCTAATTTAAAATTTGGTTTTATTATAGATTTTTGTAATAACTTGATCTTTATTTTAAAATGAAAGATTGCAGAAAGTATAACATGAACTAATTTCATCTTGTTGCATCGTTTAATGGTTTGTGCCCGAAAATATGCCGATTAGAAAATTGAGAATTAACAATTTTGATTATTGATTTTAGCTAATTCCCTATTTTTATTCAATCTATCTTATTTGAAAAAGATTATAGATGATAATAATTAGTGCAATTTAAATTAAGCTTTTAATTGAGTATAATTAAAAATTAAAAATTAAAAATTCAAATATTCAAAATTAAAATTAAAAATTTTACACAAATATTTTACTAAAACAGCAATGATATTTGCTTAATTTTGTTAAACAAGATATAGATATTCGATATTTTTTTGGCCCAAAAAAAAATAGAATAAAAGGAAATTTCTGAATTGTTTTAGAATTTTCAAAATATTTCAAGATTTTTTAAAAAATAAAATTTCGAATGTTTAAGCAAAGTTACACTTTAGATAAAATTGAAAAAAAAATGAAAAAATTGAAAAAAATGTAATTATACTTAAAATCAAAAAAGCTAACACTTTTAAAACTCCATTTTTAAGATCATTTCATTTTGAAATCAAAATCAACATTTTCAATTGCAAAAGAAATCAAATAATCAGCTTTAATTATTCTGCTAATTCTTATTATTTAAAAAAAATAAAAAAAAAAATATTTAAGAACAATTATTTTATTCTTTTTTGTAATTAATTATAGATTTTATAGTAAATTTTTTAATTTACAAAATAAATTAGCACGGTTTTATTGAATATAAATATTATTATATTGACTGATTCAGCAAGTTGAATATAGAAATAAAAATTATTATGTCCAGAAAGATTTTGTCCAAGTTAAAGCATTTTTTTAGATTAGAAACTCTTTAGCGTTGTTTACAAGAGACATTCAATTGGTACATTTAATTGAAAAGAAAATTGTTTTTTTTAAATACACTTGAGAATTATTTAAAAAAAACAAATTAATTCAGAATCATTTAAATTTTTTTTTTAAGAATCTTTTGAAGAGACTGACTTTAAGCATTTTTCTTAAAAAATAAAACATCATTACAGCATCAAATTATAAAAAAAATAAGGCTTAATTAAAGATCCAATTCACAATTCTTTATTCATATCGTTAAATTTAAAGTCTATGTATTTAATGTATTAAGATATTTTGTTTTAGAAGATCCCCGTGGGTTGAACCAATTCAGATAAATAGGTTGCCTCAAGTAATTATCGATTTTATTGCACTTAATTTTTTTGAAGCTAAACCGCTATTTGTTCGACTCTGTACTATAGTTAATAATAAACTAAATGTTGATCTGAAGAGGCTTGAGTCTGTCAATAACAAGTGAACAAATGATTCTTAAAAAGATATAGTGATTTTTTAAAGCTATTTATTTAGTATTTAAAATTTTCAATCAGCATTTTTTTTTTCAATCAGACCCAATTTAGACCATTACTTGGGAAAAAATTGTCTCAAATCGCATTTTAAAAATGTTTAAAAAATTTATAACTCCAAGCTTAAAAAAATGTACTTTTGATAATTAAATCAGACAATTTGGTTCAATTGAAGCGTAATTTGTTCATTTAAATTAATGTTTTACTTGAGGCATTTGTGACAGTTTAAGGACAATAATTTGAAAACCACTAAAAATTTAGAATCACGAATTTAGTTTATTCGAAAAAAAAATTGATAATTACGGCTTAATTATTTTATTTAAATTTTTTATAAAAATCTTATTTCATTTTTATTTTTCAGAAATAACAATTTTAAATAAATAAGTAATCGATTTTATAAGCAAAAAATAAGATAAAATTTTTTTGTAATGTCTAAAAAAATAATTTAGCTTATAAGTACAATCAGTAAATTAAGGAAATTCGTAGCTAACCTTTTAATGCTTTTTTAAATGTTATTTTTCTATAGATGTAATTCTTAACTCCTATATCAAGTTCAGAAAATTGCTACTTTGATTATAAAAATCTCAGTTTGAATTTCCAATAATCGGCCAAGAAACTTTGGCATGAACTTGTAGACTTTCAACAGAAGAACATATCTAGAGCTTCGTTCTGCCTTTCTAGCAAAAAATAACTATTTGAGTCTCCAAAAAAAAAATCCATGACGCTGGAAAAAAAAAGTCAAAAAATTTTTTTAAATTTTTTTATATTTAGAGTTTAATCAGTTCATGAATTTATGAAAAGTCTTTTCAATTAAGTGTCCCTATGGGTTTTGTGAAGATCAGTTCTAAAGAGCAAAACAGAATGGAAAAAAAATGAAATAACTTTTTTTCTAAAAGTTTAAAATTAGTTCTGTGAATGTAGCATTGTGCAGCATTCAAAGTTGCATCAACTATCAAAGTCTGCAAATGATGTGCAAAATCTCTGCAAAATGCACTTCGCTCGATTAGATTAAATTTTAATTTCTGCTTAAAACTCTCATACCTTGATATTTGATGCAACTTTGGATTTTAACAAACAAATTTTAAAATTTTAGAAAAAAAATTTTTGAATTCTTTTTTATTTGTACTGAATTTCACACAACCATTTTATGGCAATTAGAAAAAAATTCAGTTTAATTCAAAATGAGGACAAAATTTTAAATTTGATTAAAATTATTGAATTAAAATAAAAAAGTGTAAAATTAAAGAAAATAAGAAATTTTTTTAAAAAAGAAATTGAAATTATGATAATTAGAACAGAGTCTTTAGTGCTAAGTGACTCCGCTGTAGACAATGAGGATCTTTTTGCATCTGACTTAAAAACATCGTATCTATTTCCGAATAGATTGACAGCGAAAACTTCAATGAGTTTCGGTGGCAAGCCATTTCATTTCATCGCCCAACTTACTTTATTAGCTTCGTGGTTGTATTTTAAGAATTGAATCATGTCACTTTTCACTGACCAGTTCAAAAGTCGCTCATATTTCATATTTTTGTATCTTTGCTGCTTTTTTCCTATGCACGTTCTACAACTAGACAAAATTCTGAACAAAAGATGCGAATTTTTTATTTTTGATTTCCCTATTAAATTTGGGTAAAATGTCAATGTCCAGTTAAATAAAATTCAAGCTTTCAATTTTCTGTTAATTCTAAAAATTATTTTGTTAAAAGATTTAGATTGTTAAATTACAATGATTTTAAAAGTGATTTTTTTTTTGATTTTTTATGGGGCTACATTACGTTTTCAGTACATTCATTGAAAATTAATGCACTTTTTATGATTCTATTCGTTTCATGATTGCAATGTGATGAAAGATTTGATGATTCTAATATGGCATCATCGCAAATAAAAATTTGATTTTGTTTTTAATATTATCAAAGAAGAGAAAAAATCAATAAGGTAAAAAAATCTTTTTTTCTAAATTACATATTAAGGAAATGTTTCCGGTGGTATTCAGAATTATTTCAAGAACACGTATGAAGGAGTTAAGCCACGGAAAATTAGTCTCAAAATTGAGCCAGTGTCTGCTTTATACAAGCTAGAGAGTAAGAGTATAAAAGTTTTTAGTTATCAATTTTTGTCAGACAAGATTTAGATAATATCTAGCCTGCTGATACATTTTTTAATAGCTACAGTAAAATACTTTGTAAAGCTAAGTCAATATAAAAAAAACTCATTTTTACGTAAAGAATCATGCCCTTAAATATTTAGAAGATTGGCTAACTCACTATTAGTTTTAGAAAAAATAGTGAAACTGATCTGGTACCGAGATTTGAACCGAAACCAAATACAGTTCTGTCCACGGTTCTATTCCCATAAAGGTCCAAAGGGTCGAAGGTAGGTACCAGACTAAAACCCTTTAATTAAAGCATTATGAAAATTTTTTCTTTGTAAAAATAATGGTTTCTTTATTTTTGATGTTCAATTTTGTACCTTTGAGACTCATCATTAAAATATGGTTAAATCTAGCTAATGCCAAGTCTGTAATATTATACAGCACATATTTGCTAAGTCCTAATTCATTTGGGAGACGTGAAATTTTCGTTTCTGTGACTACTTGGCAAATAAAAGAAAAAGCCTCAAGTCATTTTATTTTGTCAAGCAAATATTTTTCAGTTCAGCTAAATTTAATTTAAACTCAAGATTCAAATTTCAAAACTTTTCCTAAAGTTGATTGTTTTGGAGAAAAAAATTAGTTAAGATTTGAGCGAAATTTTCTCCTTTTTAAATAAATCTCTATTTTGTGTTGTTTTTAATTTTTTGTTTAGATTTTAATTAGATACAGATTGTGTACTTGATGGTTGTAGGCAATATTGAAATAGAAAGAGTCTTTTTTTTTATTGTATATTTGTCTAAATTTAAACAAAAAGGTTAAAAATCTAATGTAGCAAATTAATTGAATCAATTATTTCGAAGAATACTTTTTGTTAAAATTTTCGAAAAGTCATTTAGAACTAGAGTCTGGCTTTTGCGTTCGAATTTTCAGCACTTTTTCTTTAATTTAATTTGATCCATGTAAAAACATCTTGAGAACTAAAATTGAGAATATGATTTTTTAAATACTCAGAAGTTTTCAATTAGTTTTTTTATTTAAACCTATTCCAATCAGTAGGAATTTTTTTTTTTACTTTCCTTAGAGGAAGGAAAAATAAAGAATTTCAAATTCGATCAAGCGACTGTGCGCAATTTTCCTCTTAATTGGATGTCACTGTCAGTACTATTCAATTAACTTAAAATTTTAAAATTATCTGAATGGAAATATATTATTATTTATTAATTTTTAGCAAATCGGCTAATTTTAATAGTTTAAATAAAAATACGTAATTTTGTATACAAATTCAAAAGTAGAAATTTTTATTTTTATTAATATAAATTCATATTATTCTTTTGTTTTTTCATGATGCATATCTTCAAACCTTTTTGATGAGTCATTCCCATTAACTAAAATTTCTGATTAAAGTACCAATTTAAGTAAAAATATTTAACTAAAATTTTCGCTTCAAAATACTTTATTGAAAAGTATTTCAACACATTGATTGTCAATAGATGAACATTTTTAAGTAAAAAAAATATCTAGACCAAAAAGCCTTATGATTTTACTAACTCAAATCAAACAATAAAATTATAAGATTTTTTATTAAATAAAAATTTCATCATGATTATTAATTTTTAATTTGTTTATGTTTTTTGTTCAAAAAAAATTTTTTTCTTAATAATTTCATAGAAAAGTTTTTTGATTTTTATTTTTAATTGACAAAATAATGTAAAAATATATATCCGTTCGTTTTAAATGCACAATTACATGATTTCTAACATTGTAATCTAAAATGACTTTTTTTAATCAACTATTTTACTTTTAATTTTTTTTTAATTTAAAATATAGTTTTGGAGATTTACCTCCACAGGCTTATCCGAGCGGTATGAATCCTCTTTTCAGCCTGCATGTTTAATGTATTAAAATTAAAAGATAAAAAGTATATATATAAAAAAAAAAAAAAAAACTATTATTGTATAAAAAATCAAGTTAATTCTCGATTTAATATTTTACTTTTAAATATTTCTCTCACTCAAGTAATTCATTAATAAAGATCTGTATACTTTAAAAAATTAATTAGATTAATAGTAAACAAAAAAATTTAAATCATAACAATTGATCTAAGCTTGATTCGAAAAATTAATATAATTAGGAATTTAAATTTTTAACTCTCTTTATTAATTACGTAATTACATTTTTCTATTTTTTTTTATAAAATTTTTAAAATTTCAATACTAAATTAAAAGTTTTCAGTTTTTTATCATATAAGGCGAATTAACCTCTCTAAGGTGGAGTAAAAAAATAGTTATCTAAAAATTTTTTTTAATGAATAAGAAAAATTAGGCTTGACTTCGGGAGAAGACCATGGGCCGATCGCAGCCGACCTAAATTGATTTTGCAGCAGCCTAAGGTAATCTTATGTCAGCAATTCTTAAAAACACTTTTATTTTTCGGTATTCTAGACAGTGGAACATCAGGCGTTGCTTTCATGGGGTCTAAGGTTTAAAAGGATAAATGCATACAGAGTTGTTGAAGAACGGATTATTTTTAGCATATTGTGTCCCTTTATCTTAGTAAAAAATGATTTTGGATACATTAAAATCGTTTAAGAAGAAGTAAAAATTCTAAATTAGGAATAGAAAAAAGTATTTATTTTTTAATTTTTTAATTGCAAGGTAAAATAAATATTAATTCAATAAAAATGAAAAATAGGAAATAGTTTTATTAAACAAAAGTTGGCTTTTTCTTTAAAATTTTCGATTGCTCTTCCTGTTCAAAATTTAAAAAAACAAAATTATATCACAACCTTTTTTCCTGGTATTTACTTTGGCTAGATGTTAAGTTAAAAATTAATTCAGTTTCTATTTTTAATTTTTATAAAAATTTTTATCTTTTTTTATATAACATTATTATGGTGCTATTTTCAAGAAGCAAATTATGATCATATTTATTCTGCTTGTAATCCTTGAAAATGAAAATGAATCAAAATGCTACATCGATGCAATTTTCCGGCATCTAGTAATGGAACTCATCATTCTGTTCACTAAATTTCCTTCATAAATTTTTTTAAAACCTTTTGAACTGAATTGTAATTAAATAATTAAGTTTATTTCATAAAAAGGTTCAATGAATGACACTTTACCCACAATTGATGAAATTTTGAATTAGATTCGAGTGTCTTTAAATGATGAGGAGAAAAAATACTAAGAAGTTAACAAAAAATGTTTCTTGGTTTTTCTTTCAAGAGTTTTAAAAATGTCAATCTTAGTCTTGTGTTTCTTGATTCAAATAAAATTTTAAATTTTAATTATGTTTTTGTGTTTTATTCTTAATAATTATTTTCCTTCTCAGTAATTATGTTTATTCTCTCACTGATTTTCAATAAGGATATTTTCGATGATTAATTTTTAAATAATGGCGTAACACTTAATTAAAATTCTAATATCCTTTGAAATTATTTTGTTATTTTGTAGTTTCAATAGTTTACTCAGATTTTTTAAAGATTTGAAAGTTTTTGTGTTTGTTAATCAAAAAGCAAAAATTTTAAATTAGAAAAAGTTTATTAAAAAATAATATTTCGGAATGATTCTGTCGAACACTAAAAGTTTTGTGTGAGCTCTAGATTTCAATTGCTAAATACTCAAAGATTAAGCACGAAAAAGAATAACTAATACCTTCTTAACAAATGACAGTTTAAGTACTTCATAAAAATCATTTAAAATTACTATTTATTTTTGTATATTAATTAATTAATAAATATGTTTAATAATGAGAACGTAAAGAGAATCACGTTTATTTGACGTAAAAGTCAAAAAATTTAAATAAAAGTAACTTACATTTTTTTCGCCAATTTTAATAAAAATCTTGGTAATTTGCGTTAAAACAAACGAATTTTTTTGATTTAAATATTTTAATTTTTTTTGAAGAAAACTATAAAATAATGTTACAAAGAATTTTAAAAAATTGGGTTTTAGTGTTATTATTAATAACTAATATCTCGTTTTTTTTGTCTATTTTTTACAATGTCTTTATGTTTAAGTTATTAAGTCTGCTTAAACAATGTCGACAAATCTTTCAGTATCCAGCCAAAAATTGATTTTGCTGGGAGGAATCCATAATTTGAAGCTCAAGGCAAAATTTGTTCATAAATAATTGTGAGAAAAATTTGGTCTTTTATTTTTGATCTCATGAATTAAAATTATTTTTCATTTATTGATTCCAAACAACCATTTTTCTAATTGTTTACTAATTTTGTTCTTTCACCACTAATCCCTGAATTCTCAACCATATTAAAAAACTATACTAAATAAAATAAACAACAACAAATTATTTTAATTAATTTATTAAAAAGATCAGTAATTTTTAATTCAACCAAAAAGTTTAAATTTTAGATTGTCAAGATTTGCCTAAAATTTTTAAGCTTTTGACAAGAAATTTTTCTTATCATGTGTTTAAAAATATTATAAAGTTACTCCTTAAGATTATTTAATTTTGAACCAAAGATTTATTAGCAGCATTTAGTTTGCTAGTTTTTTTGATATAAAAAATTGAAAAAAAATTTAATTAGGATTTCATTTAATTGTTTAAAATTATATAAGATGAATTTTCACAGAAATCAATGACATTCAATTTTTCTAGCTTTTGACAGAAATACGCGATTTTAATTTAAATTTTAATTAAGATTAGTTAATTTTTTTGAATATTAATTAATTAAGCCAAAACTATTTTTTTTTAAGCTTGCCATAGAAATTTATAAATTTTGACAGAGACTTAAAAAAAAAATTCAAAAATTGATCATGTCGACAAATGTTAGCACGCTTCGTCACGAATTCAAAGACATTTATTTTAATTTTTTTACAAGTTTGGTCTTTAATTTTAACTTTGTTGATATTTTAATGTTTTTGATGCAAGAAAATGAAAGACAAAAACAAAAATCAATTTTTTGTTGATTTTGTATTTTGACTTTCTGGATAAAAAAATTTTTTGAAAAATATTCTTTAAATTTTTGTTTAGTTAAAAGTATATTTTGATTATTTAATAAGGGATGAGGAGATATAGTTGAGTTAACTTGAATTTATTAAGAAAAAATCTTGAATTTTTTTTAGTTTTTGATTTTGATTCTTTAGGATTATTAAATTTAAGATTAAAAAATGTTACTCTCAAAAACTAAGAAAATATTCAATTTAGTTCATTTTACTAATGATAAAAGGATTTAGTATTTTTTTAATTTGGTTTATAAAAAACAATTTTTTAGATATCAAATAGACTTATAATTTAAATTTTCAATTCTTTAATTTTGAAGATTTAGAGATCTTTATTTCTCTCACAAATAATGAAAAATTCTTAATAAATTTTTTAATTATAAAAATTCTGCTATTTTTTTCAAAATGTTATTAATTTGAATTAGGGAAATTAAAGAAAGTAAATAGAGCTTTTCTGTTTACAAATTATGAATTGAACACATTTTTTTTTCGCCATTCTTTTAGAGTTTAATTTTTTCTATCGATTATTTTCCAAGTTATTATCGAAAGCAAATAAATTTATTTAAAAGGTGAAATCTTAGAATAAAAAAAGTCATTTTTTTAAATAATTACATAAAAAGATTTTTTTAGATTATTTAAAAGGTAAACAATATGTGAAAAAAATTCAAACAATTTTAAGATTTTTTAACTAAAAAAAAAAATACATATTTTATAAAATATTCTATAACAAAAATGTATCATGTTTTTAAAAATTTTAGCATTCTAAATTTTTAATATAAATTTTTCTAACTTACTTATGTTTTTTGTCCTGACTATCACAAGTTTAAATTTAGCATTAGATTAATTTTCCATAACTTAATTAATATTTTTCTTATCAACTTAAAAATAAAAAACAATTAATTATTTTTCCAATACAAATTATAAATCTATTTATTTATTTATGCATTCGATTGAATTTTTTTATGTTGATTTTTGAATTTTGGATCACTATTTTTGTGCGCCTCTTTTTATTACGATTTGGGCTGCAACTGAGTTTGTTTTATCCTGAACATAAAGTTTCCCTAGATGGAATGTCAATGTGTTGCACCAAAATTTCACTTTTTGTGACATGAAAATAGTTTCCATTGATTGTAGTTCTACTTAACTTGAATAATATTGAATAAAATTTTATTTATTAGATATTTGAATCATTTTTAATATGAATTAAATTATTTACATTTAAAATTTAATTTTTTAAAATTTTCTCTCTAGTAAAATTATTTCATTCATCTTTTTGGATTTTATTCGTTTCTTTTCAATTATGTTTAATTTTAATAATAAAAAAAACTATAATAAAAATCAAATTTTATTAGATACTCAATTAATTGTATGCAGTCATTAATTTTTTTAAGATTTTCTAAATTTTACAAATTTAAACAAAAATTTTCTTTTTTAAAAAATAATGGTATTTGACTAGAGCTGTAGAGAATAAAAACGATTAATAAAAGTTTTTAACTGCATGAAGTTGATTTATTGATTATTAAAATTTAATTTGAGAATAAACTATTTAATAAAACAGATGATGTCTAACCAAGTGAAATTAATTTAGGCGATGATTAATTCAATGAGAACCGTTTGGTGCTAACTTATTCAGACACATGACGACAACGATTTATTTCTAGAGTAAATTAGGCAGCTCGGGTTATGAAAAAAATTTTCATGATTCGAAGGAAACCAAATACAAGTATTTAATTGATTGTGGTTGACTCAGTGGTGCTTCGATCAGCTTCCGATGCTTTAAATAAATGAATACTCTTTTTGACTCAATTTTTCTATATTCTTTTTCACTTAGGAATTCGTATCACAATTTAAATGCTTTTTAGAAGCGTTTAAGACTCTCAATCCAGGTAGTTTACAAATTTTGCTTTTTTCAAAAAATCAATCATTTATTTCGATTGATTTCAAATGACGCAAATTTTGTTAAATATTTAATTTTAATTAATCGCTTCAGGCCTAAATTGAAAATTTATATTTTTCATACAAAAGAGTTTGTTTCGAACAGATGTATCTTCATATTTTTTAATTTTTTTTTTCAAAATTTGAAAGTCTATCTTCAGTCGCCATGGAGTTTGTTTTTTTTGTCATTCTAAGGATACGAACTCATAAACAAGAAATATTAAATTATCGATTTTTCCGGGACTTGTTTGTTAAATTAATTTTCTCCAAGATTTAATTATAATTTGGAAGGAAATTTATATTTAGATAGAAAAATTAACTCAGACCAAATCAGGTATTGTTAGATAGAAAAAACTAGAAATATTGTCTCGTTTTTTTTCTTAATTTTCAAGCAATACTTGAGTAGAAATAATTTTCTTTACATTTCTTTTTTTTATCAAAAGCAATCACACAAAGAATTTAAATGATAAAAAAGACTGAACATTTTTGTTGATAAAATTTCAGCATCATTATAAGAATAAACATAAAATATCAAAATTAGTTATGAATGTTTAATTAGGCTTCTTTTGATTTAATCTTTATGCGAAGAATAGAAAAAATTGATTTTATTTTTATCATTTAGATAACATTTTTTCGTTTAAGAGAGTGCTTTGTCAAAAATTTCTAGAGTAAAATAGAAATTTTTGAAAAAATTCGAATTTAAAAAAAAATTTTTTCGTAAAAATTTCAAATATTTCGAGCAGTAGTTTTTTTCACTCCAAATTAAACATCTATTAAAACTTATTTTTTTTTTTATTTAAACTCTCCTCAGCTTCGTTAATAAAATTTTGTAAATTGATTAATCAAAAGTAAAGCTAGTGACTGAACATTTTTTTTAATGTATGTTTTACTTTTTGGATGAATATTCCAACATATAATAAAATAAATTTTAGAATTTTAATATTTATTTTCCGTTTAGTTTAATCATTCATGTAATCAAAAAAATTATTTATTTGCTTCGTACAATTAAATGAATTTCAGAAAATGTAATTGGGAATAGAAAGGCTAGCCATCTGAGCCTAAGAAGCAAAAAAACCTCTTTTCTAAGGATAAGATATTAGAGAAGATAGAAAAAAAAACTATTTAATCCTTATAAAAGAGGTTTTTTAGAGATTCTAGACTACTAATTTTAAATGTTTCAAATAAGTGCCTTTTAGGCATTCAAAAAATGCTATTTTTATTTTTCGATCTTTTTTTGTTAAGCTTAAAAATTCTTTTATATCTTATCAAGAGTATTTTTAGATATGTTTTCAGGCTGAAACAGAACAAATCAATTAAACGCCAAAAATTTACACTAATTAAATAAAGGTTAATAATAAATAGATATTTTTAAAAGCTAAAATCAACCATCCCTACAAGTGCCAATGTGACAAATTTTTTTATTTTTCAGCATTCGGAACAAAATTTGGACTGGATTTAAATTAGCATATAATTTTTTTTTAGATTAAAGTTTAAAGACAGTTTTAGCATCCTATTGAAAGGACCATTCTCTAAAAATTAATTTTTTTTAAATTTGTCCTGGTCTTATTTGGCAAGGCAGTTTTAATGATGTTCTTGGAACTCTGTTATTAATGTTCCAAGTGCTCTCAACACGGCCGGGACAACCGTGATTGTTTATCACTATTATTTTATTTCTTCTAGTTTTATTTCACACGGCTTACTGAAAAGTCCAGATCTCAACAAGAGGTCCAAGTTATTTATCCATAGAGTTATTGTGTTTTTCGAAGGATGTGTGCACGACACATAAATAATTTTCCCAAACAGGACGAAAAATCAAATTATTTGTTATTTGATGATGGCTTGGTAATATTTTTTCATCTTCAGATCTCCCAAGACATTTGGTCAAGTCAGTTTTCAATTTTTTATTTCCACATAGGACTCTCAATTAAATGGTCTTTAATTAAGACTCTTAAAATTTTCAAAAATAATAGGAAAATTAAATTCACTACATGATTGATTTTTTTTGAATAATTAACTTTGCTATCAATTTTATTTCCAAAGATTTTGTCGCGCCAAAAGTTGGAAAAAAATCTTTTTTTAAAAAATTCAAATTTTGTTTTATACAATTATCATTCAATTAATTTTCAAGAAAAGCTATCACGGTGACAATTAAGTTTCCGATTTAAATAGGAAATTTTTGGCTAAACAAGGTGTTCACAATGAATTAAAAAAATATTGCTTTTAATTAAAGTCATTAAATATAAAAGAATAAATGATTCTATTCAAAAAATTCACAATTTTACTTTTTTGTCCAGTCTCATCATGGTGAACATAAGTCAAAATTTTCCAAATAAATCTTTACTTACATAATTAATTCTTCTGGTCCAAATAATGATTTATCAATAACTCATATCTCGTCTTATTTAATTTAACTTTTTTTTTAATATTTTTATGCTTTTTTTGTATTTCTCTTGATGAAAGTTAATTTGAATTAAATAAATTTTTATTATCATTATTGGATGATTTTCTCAACGCTTGTAAACTAAGAACAAGAACAAATGCTGAAAGTTCTGATAGTGTGAAAGTAATGAAGAAAAGTTAAGCTCGTTTTAGACTAGAATTATGTTGCCGCATTGTATCTAAGCTGGATTACATAAAAATAATGCAAACTGTGTGTGATAACGCTGATGAGACACGTTAATTAATTTAAGCCTTTAAGTCTATTGTTCGAGTTAAAGATTTTTATCAAGCATTTTCTCTAGACAATTAGGTTTTTACAAAGAGAGGAAAAAATTCAATTCCTAAACTTTTCACTTAACTTTATTATCGTCAAAAACCACTTTTCTTAAAATTGTCAATTCTCATTCAAGTTGGCAATTAAATCTAGCGCAGTTTGGGAAATAATGATGAGAAAACTTTGAATGCTAATAGGATTTATTACGCATTTAAATCTAAAGATAAATTAAAATTAATTTAAGTGAGCTCGATGGGTTTGTTTTTTCTAAGTTGACAAATTTGAATAAGATTTAATACAAAGCGTTTGTTTGAATAATTTTATTTAAATGTTTACAAAAAAACTAATTAAAAGTTAAATTTTTGAAATTTTATTTGGCAATATATTTTAAGCTCTGTGAGCTATTTATTCATCATTTATTATTATTGAATTGATATTTTTTAAATAATTAAAAAAAAATTAAAATTAGTAAATATTTGAAAATAAAATTGTCATATAAAAAGAAAAGGGAAATAAGAAAATAAGAAAAGAACAATAAGTGAGCTTCATTTTTTCTTGATTAGTTCATTCAAAACCACTCTTTAGTGTTCAAATTGAAGAAAAGGAGCTTTTTGATTGAGGTTCATGGGACATTATGCTTACAATTTGAGATGAGAGATAGTTAAAATTTAGTGTGCTGATGGAAGACGGTTTTGAAAACAAATAATGTTCATTAAAGTTTTAGAATCTTTTGTACTTTTTTGAATTTATCACAAAATAAAATTCATTTTTCAAATTTGATCAAAAAATTTTAACTGCGCAATTAAATTTCAACGAGCAGATTTTTACATTTTTGTAATATTTCAAATCTTTACTTTTAAAATTTAGAAAAAAATTAATTTCTAAAAATGCATTTAAATTCAATTGCGCATTAAAAATGTTTTGATCAAATTTTTATCAAAAATTCTAGTTTGCCGAATTTCTGTATTGCATAAAGGTAAAAATCAAAGTCTGCGTTGGTATTTACGACAAAATCGATAGATTTAACCAGTCTCGTATAAAAGTCAAAAGTCAAGTGCAAGTCAAGAATTTAAAAAATAAACATTATAAGTCATATTTTTTTTTTTTTAAAAAAAAAATAAAATTTATGTCTTAATTTCTTTTTCAATTAAAAAATTGATGAATGAATTTTTCACCAACGCATATTATAGTTATATTCTTTTAAGTGAATTAATGAATAAAAAAATAGAAAATAATGCATAAAAGAATTAATTTAATCGAATCCTGCTTTGTGTGGTAAGATTTTGATTTCAACTTATTTCTTTTTATGCTATTCTAAAAAAATAGATAATATAATAATTAAATGCTTCGATTCAGGTTGCTTGTTTTGTTGTCGTTTTGACATGACTTGGCTAATAATAATGAGATTAAATGATGAATTAAAAGATAAATGAAAAAGACAAATTTTAAAAATATGTTGAAGATGTTTGTGTCTAATTTATTTCTAAAATTTCTTTTAAAATTTTTTTTTTGTTCACTAATTAACTTTAAAAGAAAATTCAAATATCAATTTTTACCGGTCCTATTAAATTTTTAAATTCGATTTCAAAAATAACCAAGGTCTTTTATTTTAACCAAAATATCTCAAAGAATATACTTTCTGGAGAAAAACTAAGCTCGTTTTTAGAAAGCTCGTTAAATTCTATTTAAGGGGTTAGGATGGAGGGCAGTCGCATAAAATTGAGGGTCAAAAGGGTGTCAGATTTTTAAAAATAACAAAATATTCAATTTTCACAAAAAATAAAAATTTTGGAGAAAAACTAATTTAATTTTCAAAAAAAAAATAATCATACTAAGCAATATATTTAAACTTTTAAAAATATTTTTGCTTTGCAAAAAGATGGTGGTCAGGAAATTTAAAAAAATTGGGGGGCAATGTTTTAGTAGGACCCATTATTTTGAAAAAGAAATTAAGGCAGACAAAAATTTTGACTTATGAGGTTTTTTTTTGAATTCTTGACTTTAATTTTTGAAACAAGTTTAAAAAAAAATTTTCAAGTCAAAGTTATACTGTGACTTTTTCAGGCTTTTTTTCCTAAATTTAATGCAACTCGCATCTGATTTGAATAAAAGCGAATCTAAGTCTAAGATATTTAATGGGGTTGAATTTCATGCTCAATTTTTAGCCAAAAATTTTACAAGTATTTAAAAGTTTTGTAGCTGAGAATTATTGGGACTTATCAGAATGATATCGTCTGCATAAACTATTTTTTTTATTTTTAATTATTAATCTCATCGCCTTAAAGGCGATGTAAAAAAAAAGTTAAAAAAAATAAAATTTAATAAATAAGACTAAGTTTAAGTGTTTTCTAAAAAATTTAATAAAATATTTAATTTTAAATGTTGATTTTTTTTAATTTCAGTAATTATTGTTCATTTTGTGCTATCTTTTATGTCCACTTTTCTTCTATTTTTTCATATAAAAGACTTTAAAAAAAAAATAAATTTCTTACTAATGACTTTGACTTTATGATTTTTAAACAACTCTGGACATTGAACAGAAAGGAAGACAGGACCCACCTTGCTTGACACCAGCTTCCACTCTAAACTGCTTTTAGATAAGGAAATTACAGCAAAAGACGAGTCCTAAAACTTTTTAAGAAGAACCCAGTAAGATATGTTGAGCTATGATTAGGGGACTAATTAACTTGTTTGTTATAAGTGCTGGTTAGTTAGATAGTTAATCAAAAGGGAAAATAATTCGAAAAAATCTACATAATAAATATTTTGAAATAATAGATAAATCAACATGGAAAATAGAGAGCAAACAAGAAGAAAAAATTGAAACGAATTTCAATTTACATATTGACTTAGTTGGGATTAATTATAATTTGAAATTTTTTGTTGTTGCTAGCTTCTTGTGTGTATTTTCAATTTACTTCCTTTTCATTAAGTATTAATCATAAAATATTAAGCCAAAGACTAACATCTTAAGATATTAGCTAAACCAACCTAAAACAGAATAAATATTTTACTTTGTTTTGCGCATTTTTGTTAACTAGCTCTACGTGATAAATCTCTGTTGTTCGATTATTTTTATATTCTTTCTTTTTTAATAAAAATATACACACAGTTTTCAATCGATTGAATAAATTTATTATTTTTCTTTTCTAAATAAAAACGAGTTTTATGCTCCAAGACTTAATGAACTTGAAAAGTTAATTCGAATTGATTTTTGTGAAGAACTGCCTCTCTTCAATTAAATTCTTCATGAATCTTGTTTTTTTGTTGTTGAGAATTATAAATGTTTTAAATAAAAAAAATATATTTTTTAAAAAATTTTTTAATTTTTTATTAATTTATTGAATTCGGCCAATTTTTGCCATTTAAAATAGCCATTAAAATAGAGTTTGAATAAATTTCAAAAATTAATTTCATGATTTCACTGGGATCTGAACCTGTTTATTAATTTATTAAGTGACTTTGTTTGGAAGGCCAAATCAGTACTTGAATCCAACAGCATAGACATTTTGAATAATAATTTCTACTTGAACTCCTATCTGTGACAACTATGCCTTAGTAATTAGGAATTTAGCCTCTTTAAGTATTTTATTTATATTTAGAATGCAAAATTTTATTTTAGATTTTTTTTAATAATATTGGCTAGATGTTCTTTTAAGTCTACAAATTAATTCATTTTTTATACGATAATTTTTGTCTCTTTTTTTTTGCAATTTTCTGGTTATTTTCGGTAGTTCCAGTGTGAAAAAAAATAACTTTGTAACACTTGAGACGGTTTTTAATTTAAAGAATTTAACTTTTAAGAATTTCTTAATTCCGACTCTTCATAAATTAAATTAATTTTTATTTAACAAAATTAGCCATTATTTTGGATCAGCTTTATTTATTTTACATTTAAAATAATCTAGATTTTAGATTAAAAGTAGCTAATATTTTTGGAAAACTAAGAAAATCTTACAATTAATTATGAGATTAAATAAAATAAAATTAAAATACTTTATTTTTGATTTTTTTTCTCCTGAAAAATGAAGCGTCTAAAAGTTTTGATTATTATTTTTAAAAAAAAATAGTTAGGTTTTCTCTAATAAAACTGAGTCAGATGATAATCAGTCTCAGGATTTCAGAGTATTTTAAAATTTAGTCTTAATATTAAAAAATGAAAGGAAATAAAATAATTTAATTAAAAAATTTGAATTAAGTCATAAGATACTAAAGACTTAATATCTGTCTCGAGCTAAAATTTAGAATAAAAACTAAACTAATTTGAATTTGAAGTAATGATTATTTATTAAAAGGTAAAGAGAACAGTTCATTCACATTATTAAAATTAATCAAAAAATAAAAAAAAATAAGTTAAAATATATATGAAAAGAAAATTAATTTTTGTAAATTTAATTGAATTTATCTCTTTGACTCGTTTATTATTAATTATGTGTTATTAAATATTTTTTTTAATATTGACCCTAAAAAAGTGTTTTATTCTAATTATAAGGAATTTTTCAAAATTAAATTTTTTACCTTCCATAATCTAGAGAGGTGTTAGAAAGTTACTTAACTTTTTCACGCTTGGATTTTTTAAATAATTAAATTATATGATGGTATTAAAAACTAAATATAAATATAAATATAAATAAATAAATAAAAAATAATAAATAATAAATTAAATATTCGTGAGCTTAATTGAGGCTATTTATTATTATTATTATAAGTTAATCTGCAACGGGTTTTAAACCGCGGAGCTAGGTACCTCAAGTACATGGCTATGGCAGATAAGTAGTGTGATTTAACAACAAGTTTTAAATATAAATTCAAGAAATGAAAAATAAAGATAAAATTAAAAGTGTTAGTTTGATTTGAAATCATCATATCTATTTTTATTTTTCCTCGAATAACATCTCGTTTCATGGAATTAAAATCTAAACCCTTTTTTATTAATCTAAATTAACTTAGACTAGATTCTTTACAATTCACAGGAATTATTATTTCAATTTTTACTATATATATATTAAGATTAGAAACATACATTAAGTCTCAATGTTTAAATTTATGTTTATCAATTGGATTTTTGTAAATGAAGCCCTGATGAAATAGCTTGCAAATTTTTATAATTAGTCTAAAAATTAGTCTTTTATATTTAAAGTCCTTTATCTCATTCCAAGCACGGAATTATCGTTGTTTATGACTAATGTTGTTTGCACTGACCTTGACGAATTTTTTGATATAACAATTCCAATATTTTTCTCTTGACCAGTTAATTTTTAAGGCATTTTGTGTTTAAGGAAAAGTCCCTTAGAGGATTAAACCCTACTAAGCCCACATTTCCAGCTCGAGTAAACTTTACCTAGTCTTTGTTCTTCTAAAATGTTTTTTATTCTATTCCATAACCATTTGATTTCAATAAAAATGAACTGTGTGTAAAAGAAGGTTTGTTTTTTATTTTATCAAAGTCAGATTTCAATTTAAGAAAAATACGTATAATGTATAATGTTTTAAGATTATTAATTTCTTAATATCTATCCACTTTTTTTTATTTTTAAGTCGTCTATGAGGCGCAGTAACTAATAATTAATAATAATAATAATGCAAAATTTAACTTCCTAATTGATGCATGAAATCTCTAGAAGAAAGGTTTTGTGAAATTTGGTATAAAAGAACAGTAAAAAATGATAAAAATCGGAAATTTTTATCTCTTTTTTATCTGCTAATCTGGTTCGATTTTCTCTTTATAGCTATATAATATGAAAAATACTAATTACTTTTGAGAAATGAAATAATTTGTAAACGAATTTTTATTAAATTTAAAATTTCTGCAAAAATCTTGCAAGGTTATTACGCAGTTTCTTTAAATATTTTTGATAGATTTTGAAAGTCTTAATCGAAGATTATGCATCTAATGAAAATTATTTTCATTTTCAGAGTTCGTAATTATTTTTTCCTTTTTAAAAAAATTGAATTGGAAAAAGACTTCAATTTGCAAAAAAATCAATCAACACTTGATTAGAATTTGAAATTTAATTTTACAGAATTAACTTTTAATTCTAAATTTTAAAAGTCCTTAGATTTGTTAGAATTTATTTCTGTTATTTTTCTACCAAATTTGACAAAACCAGGAGAAAAAATTTTCATTTAAAATTTATGTTATTTGGAATCGCACATTTTTCAAAGGTCAAAAAAATGATTTAACACACAATACTGTTCAAAATAAATTTTTTCAAAATTGATCACGGACTTTATTTTTATCTATCAACTTTGTATAATAGTCTTTTAAAATAATTAATTTTTTATTTTTTTTAGAGTTAAAAAACCGTTTGTTTTTTTAATTTTTAATAAGCTTTAACAGCAATTAATTTATTTCAAGAATTGACAATAAAATTTATCAAGCGAAAGACTTCGGTTTATGATTTAGAGCATCAATTAAAAAAACAAAATTTTCGTGTAAGTTACTGAGCTTTAATATTTATAAATCAATAGTAGCTAAAAAAATAGGTTTTTTTAAACAAATTGTTTAAATTGAAAATAAATGATTGTTTTTAGACTTTAGTCTGTATTTTATTTCGAAGGTTTAAAATTAATTTTTGAAATTATTTTTTAAAATTTATAATAAAGGTATCAAAACATAGAAACATAATATTTTATATTAAAATTTTTATATTTAAAATCAAAAAACCTTTTTTTATTAATCTAAATTAATTTAGACTAGATTCTTTTCAAATTTTCAGGAATTATTTTTAATTTTTTAATATTAAGATATTAAGATTAGATACAGACATTACGTCAATATTTAATAAAATAAAAGCCTTATGGTTTTTGAAATAAGTGGTGCGATTATACCATTTTTTTTTTCACGGTCTTCAAATAAAAAAAATTTTTGATGTTTTTAAAACCAAAAGTGAATTTAAAAAAAATTTAAATATTAAAATATTTTACTAATAATTTAAGAATTTTTCACGATTTTACTTAAATTAATAAATTTTTTTACTGATGTATTTTTTAAAAGAAATTTTAACAAAATTCTTTTTTTTTTTATCCTAAAATACAAAAGAAAAAAACATATAGTTTAAAAAATTAAAAGTATTTAAAAAATTTCTTATTGTAATTTCACCGATGAATCTTTATTTAATTAAATTTTAATAAATAAAATTCAAGATTTTATCTTCAAGATTTTTTTAAGAAATAGAAAGGGTTTTATAATTTTGAAAATATTATTCTTAATAAATTAATATTTGAGAAAAGAAATCCCTTCCTTAGAGTATTAATTCGTAAAGCTTAATTAAAGCTCTATTAGCTTTCATTACTCTAATCTAAATTCAAATTGGGATTTTTCTATCTAAATTTACTGAAAGTCGCTTTTTTAAACAAATTTTATTATACAAGTCACATTTTTTAGATTTACTTCGACCATATTTTTTTATTCATACTTTTTAGTATTAAATTTTTAGACATAGACAAATCCTCCATGCATATTTATTAATTTGGATATTAAAGAGAAAGGAAAAAAATTGGATATTTAATTTAATTGAAATGCATTCGAGTGAGTAATTTTTTAAATTTATTTTCAATATCGATTTTTTGTTAATACGACCTTTTCCTTTCAGAATCTATTAATGAATCTCTGCTAAAATTTAATCTAATAATAAAAATCTTAATAATTTTAAAAAAGTTTCAAAAAGAATATCAATAATTATTTTTTTTTATTAGATCTAAGGGTTATTTTAAAATTTTTTATTACTAAAGAATAAAAATATTTAAAATGTTTGCTCAGGAAATGAAAAGTTTGTGAACAAAAAAAATAATTTAAACAACCACAAAAATTATTTGCTTAACTAAAAGAGAAAAAAATAGAAAGAGAATATAAAAAAGTCATCCATTCGAAAGAATAGGATTTATCAATTTTTCTTTCATATGAACCGAACTAAAGCTGCTTTGGATTAGAAAATTAAATAGACTAAAAAATTTAAAGCAAAATAAAATAAAAATTTACTAAATAAAAATAAATAAATTGAAATAAGTAATGACAATAGTTTCATATTTGAGTATTGATAGGAGTAAATAATAAGGTAGCTATTTAACTATGAAATGGGGTATTCGATAAATCTTGACTTGAAACCCTTCAACCGTTCTGATAACTATTGGAACAGAATGACATAATTAAGCAATGACCTAACTCTCACTAAACTCAAAAAGTCAATTCGGGACTCACTCAAAGTTTATTAGAGGAAATAGGATAAATTATTAAAAGAAAACTAACAAATTGTTTTTATATGTATTTTTCTAGTAACCTTATTTTTCTAGTTGCATTTTTTTAGAAAGATATTTTATACATCGTAGTATTTTCCTTTTATTAATATAAAATTTTATGCAACAAATGTACGGTTAAAATAAATAAAGTTTAATTTTTGCAAGAAAGATATTAATTAATTGAACCGATTTTAAATAGACTGGAAATTATAAGACTGGAAATTTGAACCATTTTTTAAGGAGTCCAATTTTGCTACTCACGTCAACTCTATTTTTCTTTAAGAAATCTTCCAAAGTTGGCCAAGTTTAAGTTCTTTATTAATTTTTTTTCTAATTCGATTTTTCTTTATAGCTTTTTTATAAACAAAAAAATTCAACTTATTGATATTTAAAATTTTAAAGGATCTTTTAAAAAAAGAATTTTTTACACAACTATCGGTAATTTAATAAATTTCATAAAACACTTCGTCGTGAAATAATTTTATATTATTTAAAATTATCTAATTTTTTCTTAATATTTCTATGAGACTTAGAACTAATAAATAATACTAGTAAAAATTAATATGAAAATTCAAAATCACTTTGATTTAGCTCTGGATTATTTTCGATCAATTCTTGATCGATTAAATTATGATTCATCATAATTTGTTAATTTTTTAGAGTAATTTCTGATATCATTTTCCTAAGAGACATATCTCACTGTATTATGTATTTATTTATTTGTTTTTTTTACATAGCTAAAGCTCCTTCAGAATAAAATATAAAATAAAAAATAAAAATAAAGTTAAATATTTTAATAGAAAAAATAAAAAATAAAACTAAAAATAAATAAATTGAAATACAGAATTATCCTAATACAGGTGTATTAGGATAGTTCTTTTTATTAGGTGTCCTATGGACAGATTTAGTACAAAAATTAATAACGAAATTTTTTAATAAAATATCAGTAATGACGAATTATTCTTAGTTTTAACTCAATCAAAAAAATCAAAAGTAATTTATGCAACAAAATAAAATCAGAAAAAAAAATTTATTAAAAAATGTGTATTTTTTTTATTCTCATATTAAGGCGAAATACGCAATTATTTATTAATATTTTATTCAATTTTTTAGAAAACACTTAAACTTTGACTTATTTATTACATTTTCACTTTCTTTTTTAATTTATTTTCATTGAAATAAACAAATAAATAAATAGAATTTGCAGAGAAAAATTTGAAAATGTAGAGTTTGTCTCAAATTGCAAACAACTAAAATTATTCTGTTTAAATAATTTATAAATTGCTAATAAATAAAATTAAAAAAAAATATAGAAATATAAAGTTTAATTCTAAAAATTTGTTTAAACCTCGAGTTCAACTACTTCTGTAAAATGTAAGAAACTTCAGTATTAATTCTTTAATCATTTACGCATAATTATTATTTTTTTATTCGGTAGGCTAAAAATAAGGCTAATACACATTCTACACAGCCTGAGGATTGCCCCCAAACTTTTCAATTAACAGACATTAATTAATCTTGAACAAAAAATCCGAATCATAGTTTTTAGCATTGGTTCAATTCAATATTTCTAGCTAGATTTTTAAGAATCTTTCTAAAGATTTTGATAAGAAGTTGAGTTTAAAAAGGAGTCAAATAATTAAGAACATTTATTAAGCCATTCAATATTTTTTACTTTGAGGACTGTCTTCAAAGTATTCTTTTTATAAATTTTTTTTATATTTTATTATTAACGAATATTTTTGTCGATGAATCGTATAGATGAAGTTCACAAAACCTTTTCAAACAATATAAAAATTTAAAAAAAAATTTTTATGCAAAAAAATTAATTAAATTATCAACTGAAAAATTTAAGAGTTAATACGAGTGAATGTGAATTATTGCCAGGTTAGTTAGGGATTTTTTCCAAAATCTGAGCGATTTTATCCCTCCCTAAGAGATAAAATCCTAAGGGCTATGCCACTGTGAAGACATACTTTGTGACAGTGAAGTGGCAGTGACAGTGAAGAACTATATTTAAAAAAAAGGAGGGTTTTTGAAAACATCGTATGATAATAAATTTGTTCAATTTTAATTGACACTTTTCAGGCATTTGGTAAAGTTGGACAAAGTGATAAAATTTGAGCTTAATAGTGACAAAAAAGGTAATTTTTTTTATTTTTATTTAAAAAATAATTTAGATATGAAATTCAGGGCAGTTCCGAGCGGCTTTAGCTCTCTTTTCAGAAACCATTTTTATTGAATCTTTTAGTTGACTTTAAAACAAATTTTAGAAAGTCTAATATAAATTTGTTTATTTAAAATATCTCCAAAAAAATAGATCTATAATTTTTTTTCGTTAGGTGTTTTTTTTAATTTTAAGTTGATTTGAAGTATTAAGCTTAAAATTGAACTACTTGGAGTCAAGAATAAATTAAAGAAAAAAGTAAATTCAAAAAAATTTTTTGATTTAATTTTTCCAAGTTTCTAAATTTTATTTCAATAAAATATTTTTTTATGTCAGATATTTTTCATTTAGATTTGACTTCAATAGGACTTTAGTAGTAAAAACAGTTTCACCTTCGGCTTTATCATCCTATTTGTCCGATTCGGGACAAACATAATGGAAGTGAAAAAAATTTCAATTACCAAAAAAATTAATTTAAATCTATTTAAAATAATCATTAATTTTTTTTTCAAATCAGCCTTACATAAATACAGAGCCTAATGGAAGATCTCAAAAATTGGAATGACTAAATTCGAAGAAATGATATAAAAGAAAAAAGTTAATAAATAAAGCTTTATTGATTAGCTTTATCTATTTCTAAATCACATGGCCTTAGTTTTCATTCTTTAAAAATGAACGAGTTATGACCTTTTGAAAAAATTCCGGAAACTTTGTCTTCACACATTATGCAAAAAGGCAGAAGAAACCATAAGTCATATCTGTGACCATCTGAATACAGTCACAGACAAATTAGCTACATTCATTGTACTATGTGTAAGCATCTATGAGTGCAAGTGCTGGAAAAGTATAATGAAAACCATCCTGAAAAAGTAGTGAACATTGAAATAAACAGAAATAAACAATTAAAGAGAAACAATCAATACGAGTGAATAGATAGATACAAAGAAAAATTATTGAAGTTAAACCGAAAAAAATTAATGATTATTTTAAATAGATTTAAATTAATTTTTTTGTTGTGTAATAATTTGTTTAAGGAATTTTGGTAATTGAAATTTTTTTCACTTCTATAATGTTTGTCCCGGATCGGACAAATAGGATGATAAAGCCGAAGGTGAAACTGTTTTTTCTACTAAAGCCCTATTGAAGCCAAATCTAAATGAGTGAAAAATATCTGACATAAAAAAATTTTTTTTGTTTTACAAATATTTACTAAATTTTTCGTGATTTTAACTAAATTAAAGTAAATTTACGTATAATTTGGTAAAATCCATGTAGCGAATCACTACTTTAGTATCCTGAGCAAGTTGGTCAAAAGTCTTATGGCTGCTTATGCGTCCAATTTCGTAAAAATTGAAACAGGTGTTTCACATGGAAATGTTTTCGGTCATTACTTTTTAAAATGTCTTTGATTTTTTTTAAAAATGTTAACAATTTTATTTACAACGATTTTGTTGCGCCAAAGTTGAAAAAGAATCTTATTTTCTAAAAAAATAATTTAAAAATAAATTAGAAAATAACTATTGATTGCTAAAAAAATTAAATTAAAATTCATTATTGTATCGTGTCAATTTAAAATTATTAATTTTTAAAACTTAAAAAATAGGTTGAATGAATCACCTGTAAATTGCTCATTTGGCTAGTTTTTTATTTTCAAAAAAAATTGAATAAAAAAGTTACCAATTTAAAACAAGAGCTTGTAAATTTTTTATCAATTTTTATAAACGTCGCCTTTTGGTGTTTTTACTGGAATTAAATAAATGAAATATTTTCTACTTTTTTCATTCCTTTTTTAATTGAGGTTTTTGTAAAAATTAAAGTTGATGTGAGCGTAAAAAATTTCTTTTTTTTTTAAATAGAAAACTTACTTTTCTATCAATATAAGCTCATTGCAAATAATTATATTTTCAAGCGAAGAAGCAAAAGAACCAAAGTTGACTTGAGATAAAAAAAATCTAAATTTTAACATAATGGATAGGCATTGTAAATTTTAAAACAAATCTGAAAAATTTTTCTTTAAGTTATTGAATGTATACTTTCACATTGTTACTGATTGATATGTTTTATTCTGCCTAAAAAAGAATTAAATTATATTAAGTATTATATTTGTTATTATATAGTATATTTGTTAAAAAATTAATATATCTAGTTTTTTTGGATTTATATTTTTTTTCTTTTAGAATTTATAAATTTTAAAAGAACAATTAAAAAAAACTGCCAAATATATAATAATTTTTTTTTTTAAATGATATTAATTTATAATATCGCAACATTAAGGTAAACATTTTTTTCAAGACGTTTATTTTGTGTACTTCTTCAGATTGCGTTTCAAATTTGATAAAAAAAATTCCGTTTGCTCAGGTTTTACCTGAATTTAGTTAATTAAGAAAATAAGTTTTGGTTTTATATAGCGTGGTTTATTTAATTTAAAATATTAACTAAGAAATAAAGAACCATTTTTCTCACTATTTGATGAGGAGTAACGAAGTTAGTCCCTCAGCTGAGCTTATAAGAAAATTTTTGAAGAATTTAGAATTTAAGATCTTTTTAGATTTATTTTATTTTATTTAATTGACTTCGCTCCATAGATTAATAGAAGATTGAGTAAATAGGAATGTTAAAGAAAAAAGTAGTAGTAATAATACTGCGTGGATCTTATCCACAAGCTGCAACATAGTAACGTCCAGTCCAGATGAATTCAAATTAAAATTCAAACATTCGATCAATTAATAAAACAAGATTATATTACAAAATTATAGTACTGATTTGCTACGAGTATTCGACGACAATTTACGTAAATCAACCCAATTTTAGGTAAATTTTCAAGGAAGCAAAAAAAAGCTGGATTTTAGCTGATTAGAAATTTCTCATTGAAAATTTGAATTTCCAATTTTTTGATTAATCTTTCCAAAAAAGAAAAATTATTTAATTTTACGTAAAATTTGATAAAAGTTTATTTTCTAAAAATTAATTTGTTTTTTTTAAAATTTTGTTTCCTTGCTGTAGCTGGTTGATTTTCCATGCTGTTCGCACTCTTTGCTTTAGCATGTCTATTCTTCATGTCTTTGAGTGTTTTCAACGCTGTACTGATGGTGATGCCTAAGTATGTGAATTAGCTAACACACTATTTGTGTACTATTATCCAATTTGGTGTTGATTGACATTTCTTATGTTTTGGCCCCATTTGTTTTAAGTCCGGTAGATTTGAGTTTTTCGGCAAATTTTGCGTCTCAATTTGCATTTGTGCTTCTGTATTAGATATTAGCTCCAGATCGTTCGAAAAGTCTTAGTCTTAAAGCTAAGGAGAGCATGCTTGGAAGAATTTTTTTTTCTGTAATAATAATTTAATTCTTTCCAAAGCATTTCAAT
This sequence comes from Brachionus manjavacas, assembly GCA_019054805.1. Lineage (NCBI taxonomy): Eukaryota > Metazoa > Rotifera > Eurotatoria > Ploima > Brachionidae > Brachionus > Brachionus manjavacas. The sequence continues at coordinate 3,701,630 of JAHQIY010000003.1, read as the reverse complement.
TGCCTAGAAAAACACTCAAATATCTACAATTTCTTCTTTTTTCTTTTATTTTTTCTAAAAAATTCTAATTTCTTTTTTAACAATTTTTTTAATACCAAATTCAAATATTCATTTAACTAAATAAAACTTTAATTCAAATTTCCATTTCCAAAGTATGTTTATAATTAATGTATTCGATATTAAAATTATGCTCAATTAAAATTAAATTGTTTTTTTTTAACTATTTATTTTAATGCAGAAATGATTTTTATTATTCGTCTTATAAATTGTAAAACAAAATATTATTTACATTGGGCTGAAAAGAAGGACTTTGATCGATTCTGAGCTGACCCGAATCTGTTTTAAAAAAAATTTTTATTTAATTTTTTTTTTACATTTTCAAACAATAAAGAATTTAATTTAATTTAATTTAATTTCAATTGTATTCAGATCTTGTGATTTTGCAGAAGATTTTAATTTTGTTAAAATATAAATTTTTTTCAAAATATTTTGATTGAAATTTAAAGGATTATGCGCATTTAATTTAATATTTTCAATAAATTCTATACAAATCTAAGATTCGTGTTTTGGATCGTTATTCATATACAGTTAAAAGATTTTGTAATATTTTTTAATCTTGAGACAAATTTTAATTAATATTTAGCCAATTTATTCCTATAATAGTCTGAAATCATCGTATCGTTGTTTTAATAAACCGAAATTTTTTTTACAATAATAAAAGTCTCAATAAAATTAAAGAAAAAGTTCCCTAATAGCCCCAACAAGGCATTAACATTTTTTACCAAAACAAAGACAATGTAGTCTTAATTTTCGCTATTAAAGTTATTTCTTAGATGTTGTGATTTTTGTAATTTTTTTGGCTCATTTTATAAAATACATGCCAAAAAGATTGGATTATAACACGGCCTAGGTTAAAGCAGCAGTTGCTAAAGCAGTTAATAGCTTAAAAAACGATCGTTACAATAAATGAAATTTTAATTATTAAAAGAAGATTTGATTATTAAATTAAAAAATTAGACTTCTAATAATTTTTACATTTTTAGAATATTTTTCACCATTTGTACGTAAAATTACATTTTTATCTAAAATAACGTTAATTTACGTAAATTATCATCAAATCCTCGTATAAGTAAGAAAAATTTCAACAAAAAAGCTAAATGTAAACTAAAAATTGTTTCAATCGACTTATTATAATTTTTTTTCAACAAGCTTTTAATTAACTGGTCTCTTTTCAACTAACTTTATATAAAATATTACAAAATAATTTTTTACTTAATAAAACTTTTCTTTTTATTAAAGACTCCTAAATTATTTTTTAAATTATAATTGCCTCTTTCTTAATTTTGGACTTTGCGAAGCGATGTATGGTATCAAGTCACAGAGAGCTGTGTAAGCATCTTGCACAACTTTTAGATGCAAATTGCCCAGGAAAGTGTAAATTTTATTTTGAAATTAAAAATAATAACAATTGTTCAGTTTATGACAGGGTGTATTCTGTAAGTGAGTATTTCCCTGTTTCCCTTGATAGCAATCCACTGCTGGGCCAAGTTGATTAAGCTTTCTGACATTTTTAGTACATTTGCTGGACAAAACTTCTATTTTGTAACAAAAGATAATTCTGTACCATATTCTCATAATCAGATGATGCTAAAATAAATTGCCATTCTGTTAATAATTTTCAACCATAAGTTCAAGTTGTATCTTTTAACTAAACGAGATTTATGATTCAAAAGGCTCTTATTTAGAGACCATTAATTTAGTCACTTTTTTTACTTTTCACAAAGTTGCACAGATCTTTTTAGATTTACTTTATTTAATTGATTTCGCTCCATAGATTAATAAAAGATTGAGTAAATAGGAATGTTAAAGAAAAAAGTAGTAGTAGTAGTAATAATACTGCGTGGATCTTTTCCACAAGTTGCAACATAGTAACTTCCAGCTATAGCAGTACAATTTCAAAATTTAAGTCTTAGTCTTTCTATTTAATAATTTAACACAAATACAAACCAAATAGAATATTGTACCTAGAAAAACTAATAATATAATAAATAATATAATAACGTTTCCTAAATAATTAACTCGGTGCTTCTAGATCAGCCTTTCTCCATTGATTGAAAACCAACCATCTAGTCTGGCTTTAAATTTATTTACAGTATTCGCTTTAACAATGCAGTTTGGCAACATGTTCCACCAGCCAGACGCTCTATTTGAAAAAAAGTGTATTCTTACGGTTACGCTCTTACAAAAAAACAAAAAAATCATTTAATGGACAAGAGAAAAATGACATAGTTATCATTAAATAATTATCAGGTTGCTGAATCATTAATTATTTCGTAAAGTTTCTTATTTATTTGCTCTTTGTAAATTATATCATGAATTTTAAAATTCTTTTTTCTTAGATTTTCTTCAAAAATCTTATCGAAAATTCTGCTCTTTGAAATAAACACATTTTATCACCAACCTAGGATCAGCCGGGTTTTAATTAAAATAAATGGAAAGGTTTTATTCACTCATTTAAAAAATCAAAATTAACTTTTTAAGCATTCAACATCCACTATTTTGTAAATAAATGAAGTAAAAATTTAATTAAATTTTTAAATAAATATCCATTTTTTGATTTCGTTGATCTACCTCTTTTTTTTATTTTTGTTTCGCCTATGAGGATAAAAAGTAAATCAATTGAAATAAACAAATTAATAATTTTTAGAAAAAAATAAGTTGTGAAATATAAACACTGGTGACCATTAGGTTTCATCAGATATGTATAAAAGTTCAGCACAAAGTTAAATGACTTGGATTCTTATTTCACTATCTATCTAAGCTTTCTTCTATATTTTAATGTTTTTAATTTTTTTAATCTGAAGGAGCATTTGCTAGAAACAGATAGAAAAAAATAGCAATAATCTATGACTTCAACATAGCTCTGGGTTTCATATAAATTAACAAATTTAAAGTTTTACAATTTGTCTATTTAAATCGTCTTTTATATCATATTTTAACTTTTTTTGGTTTTATCCAAAATTTGAGCCCATTAAATGTGGTCTCACCAATTGAAAAGTTTCATCATTCAAAAATGATCCAAAAATATTAATTTTATCTCTTATTATATACTGTTCATCTCAAAGTAGCCATCAAACCTATTTAACCAAATGTTTACATTAGTCTTTGCACTAAAGATATATGGAGCTCTCAAACCTTCATTCACCATTCTGCTTAATACTTTGTGGCATAACTGAGTATCTAAAAAAATTTTTGTTGTTCTTTTATTAATTTTGATATTTTCTATATTGTTGTTTTTATTCTAGTATTTATGCTGCATTTTTCGAGCCTCACAATTCTTGTTCTTGCCAGTGTTTTCGAAATAACACTGTTTTTTTATTCATCACTAACAAGTAGAGTGCCGAACAATAGAGAATTCATTTCAGTTAAACTTAGTTTATTAAAATATATAAATATATATAAACATATAACAGGAATTAATTAAAAAATAAGAAAAACACGATGTTCAAAAACATCATTTCACATGACCATTTAACATTATTTTAACATTTTTATTTTATGTCATATTTTCTTAAATTTTTATTTTTTTTTGTAATTTTTATTATTTCAAAGAGCATTAGCTCGAAACTGATAAAAAAAAAATAATCTAAATTAATCACCTTTCATACTCTCATTCAAGAATCTGTTTAATTCAAAAATTTAATTCGTTTTTAAAAAAATAGTTTGAATTATTCAAATTTTATGACATTTTGTTTCTAAAAAAATAATTTTAAAAATATTTTAAAAATTTTGACTAGCTAAAATTCGATTATTTTTCTAAATAAAAAAAAAACAAGCTTAAAAGTAAATATATGTATAAATTTTTAATTTTTTTATTTGTAATGATTATTTTATGAAATTTAATAAATGAAGTGTTAATCGGTTTTTCATGACACGAGCACTAGTCTGTTTGCTAACCTAGAAATTGTAATATTTTAATCAAAAAGTAAGAGTCTTAAATTTTTTCAGAGAAAAATTTTTATAAAATCTCATAAATTATCTTTTCTTCGGTCCATTAAAATTCACCTTTTACTAAATTAAAAATAAAAAGAAAAGTAATCTTAATCTTCACTTTTTAAACGCAATACAACTTAAAATTCTGCTTTGCTTTTTTTACCATTTTGAATTTTTTTTCAAAAATTAAATTTGGTTTTTTCATCAAAATAACTGAATACAAATAAAAGTTAGTGAATTTTCATAACTTGTATTTTTTATTATAATATTAAAAATCTCACTGTTATTTACGCAGCTTTTATAGACGGCTTCCTTTGTTAGGCTCGTCTCCGCAAGCCTGCTTAATATTATTATTATTATTAATTTTTTTTCTAGTCATTTATATGACTTAAATTTACAATAAAAGATTATCAATAAAAGCTATTGAAAACAAAAATTTATTGGAAATTTAGAAAATTTTCGGTCAAATGGATGGATTTATTTTGATAAGTGATTTTTATAAGGTTACATCTTTTATTTTTATTTTTAAAACCTGACAGAGAAAAGCTAAAGATTGCTTTGATATAAAATAAACTTTTTGAAATACTCTTAAATCTAAGCAGAATTATTTATTAAAAGCCTTTTTTGGATACTAAAATCTAAATTTATAGATTATCTGTCAATTTTATAATGCTTATTAAAGAGTAGCAATTTTTCACAAATTCTGGTAAACGGATTTAAAACTTGCCATTAACTTAATTGAAAAAATTTTGTTTACTTCATTTTTTAATTAAATTAAAATTTCCAATAAAAATATTAATTTTTTTTTGTAATTCTGAAAATTTTTTCACTTCAGAAATATTTTTTACATTAGGAGCCTTGGATCTTATCTCCTCATTACAGGGTTTGGATCAGCTATTTATGCACTTTATTAACTTAAACGCTCATGGTTAAATTAATAAACTTCCCAGTGATATTGAAAAAGATGCAGCTATATCACAGTACACCATGAATTTATTCTCACTTGGATCATTTTGAACAATTTTTTTCTTTAATAGATCAAGTTGAAATAATTGCTATTTTACCATGTCGCCAATTCAGCTATTCTCTAGATAAAATTATTCTAATCAAATATCCTGTCTGAAAAAAAGAATCCTATTTACTTAAATTTAATTAAATTCGAATACAAAAGTTACACCGTGTATTTCTAATTAAAAATTAAAATTTACAAATGAAAATTTTTATTTTCTAATTTTTTTAGTTTTTAATTATTGACTATTAGTTTAGACAAAATATGTAATTTATTTTCAAACATGTTATTACTTTGGATTAAAAATGTCTTCCGTCTTTAATTATTAACTGCCTAAAAAATTGAGAAAAATATAAAAAAAGGAAAAAAAAGGAGAAAAAAAGTGACAAATTTATCGATGGGTCTTTGAGGAAATTCACTTATTATTATTATTAAAAATAATTAATTTAAAAGTGAAATAAAAAAAACCAGCATCGCCGAGGCTTGCTGCGAGGCTTTTGTGAAGAATTTCGACTTGTTTTAATCTGATTAATTGCGATTAAAATTTGGAAAAATCACGTAGGGAAATTTTACCTCAAAAAGCCATTTTTAGTTATCATGACTTTTAATCGATAATTTTGTTTTTTAGAAATGCAAATCTTAAAAATTTAGAAAAACAAATTATTAATATAGCTTTTGCTATTTAATTCCAATGATTAATCGAGTTAACTAATAAGCCAAATTAAACGAGTTCTAAAACAATATTCAAAATGGGCTGTGCGTCCTCGAATGAAGCCAAAGAGGCAAAAACGAACGGTGCGGCAAAGCCGGCCGGTGATAATGGCGAAGCGGGACCAGAGCCTGCCGCGCCCAAGCAAAATCCGTACATGTCTTTGACGCCCAAGGACGTGTTCAGTCTAAAAATGTCCTGGAAAGGCATACGCCGCTGCCTCGAAGAGACAGGCACCAGCACATTCAGTCTCCTCTTCGACGCTCATCCCGACTACTTGACTTGCTACGAAAAACTCAAAGACATACCCAAAGACCGGCTCTACACGAGCACACCATTTTTGGACTATGTGACCAGTGTTATGGAAACCATGGATATGCACGTTACCGAGTTGGACGATGCCGAAAAAACCCATCAAAAAATCAAAAAATTTGGCACCGACTTTAAAAAAATTGACATTGCCAAAACCATTTTCGATGTAATTCTGAAATAAAATCTAAAAATTTGTTTTTTTTAAATTAATTTTATTAAAGGATCTCAGAGGGCCAATGCTGAAATCGATAGAACAAACACTGGGTGACCGATACACCGACCGCATGAGGAATATATATGAAATTTTTATTGACTATTATCTTAAAACTTTGGCTGAAGGATACAGTACTTAGGAGATAATTGTTTTTTTGTTCCACAATTTCAATCAGCTTTTTTTGAATAGTATTTTTTTGACTAAATGCAGCTCTTAATTTTAAATATGAATTAATTTTAAATTGTCTTTATTTTTTTTGTAAATAAAAATTTTAAAAGATTGTTTTGAATTCAAATAATGCGTAAATTAGTTTGTTGATTTTTGTTAACTCAAGGACTTGGATAGATTGCATAACTTATTATGAATTTGGACATAACAAGTAAAAAGAATGTATTTTGTCAGAATTTTTGAAATGCGTTCAAAAAAATGAAAAAATATGGTCTTGTTTGATTTTTTGATAAAGAGCAGCTTTTTTGAATTTTCTGTCAGCAAAGAGATTTTAGTAGTAGTAGTAGTATAATGGTGTGGGAGACTTGGGTCTCCAAGTAGTGGCGCACGTAGACGTTACACTTTAACAGCCAATTGCCTATTTTTTTTAAATAAGCTATATATAAATTTTGATTATTGCATATTTCATGCGCTTATAGTGCGTGTTTAGTGATTTTGGTGAATGTTGTCTTATCTAGTAGAAACCCAGTTGTTTATAAATTCTGCTTTTAAATGTGTTGGTGTTAGTTCGCATCTGTCAGGTCCGTCAGGGCAGCTATAATTTCCTTTGAAGCAAAACGACGATTCAAATAGGAGTATAAGAGCTTAGGGTACCTTTGAGTTGCTTGTGCAAGCTTCATTTCGTACTCAATAATGTTCATCTTCACCGTGAATTTGACTAGTCGGCACAATGCTGCATGGTTTCTTGCAAATTGGTCTTCGTCCCGCTTTATGTGTTTGCGGATGAAAAGGCTCCGCTTACGACGCACAAGCGATGATGTCTGCTGTTTTCACCAAGGAGGCTTCACTTGAGTCGGCCGAGGTAAACGCCTTTTAACGAAAAGGCCCGCTGCCGCGCCAAAGGTATCGAGGAACGAAGTAACTGTCTTGAGTGAGTCGATTGTTGAGTGCTGACTGCCAGTCAATTGTGTTGTAGTGCTTGCTCATGGCGACGTAGTCACCATACTTCCACTTAAACTTTCTGCTATCAAAGCTCGTCAGTCGCGCTATTGGCCAGTATAATTTAAATTGTATGCTGTAGTGGCTTCTGACTGACTTTTCATTCAGTGGTGGGCCAATCTCCACTTCGGATACTCTTTGTGGTTGGTGACCAACACTAAGTCGAGCATTATTACTAATTCTTCTTTATGCTTCTTTTGGTTTGATCCAATTGTCGCAAATATTTAATTTTCTCTTTGACTGCAATCGGAATAGTTACAAAATCTTCTTCTTCGGGATGATTCGAATGCTCGTTGTCTGATACGTGCACGGTACCACGCGTTTGACCAGCTTTGACCTGAAAAAAAATGGCTTTTTTGCAACCTTTTCGCCATGTTTGCAATTGTAAATATGCTTGTCACAATCGGCTAGTCGATTGGTCAAATGAAAATGCCAAGCGAAATTATCGAACCTAAGATCTTTAATTAGCCGCTTGAATTCATCTAACGATTCGCAATCATGCAAAAAATCAAAAGTCCTACCTGTGCTTCTTTTGTTTTTTGTTAAAGGTTCAGCATCTACGACTGTGTCGTTAAAGTTAATTTCTAAAATGCTTTCACTGGACATTTTAATTTTTTTTAATTTTCATGAAATAAAATTACTTCTATTTTACTTTTTAATTGAGTAATTTCAACATTTGAAAATCAAAAATTAAAGTGTCAAAAATTAAAAAGAATGAGTTTTTTAATGAGGCTCGTTTTAATGGGCCTCAGCAAAATATGGACAGGGGTTCTAATAAAATCGTAACGAAGTTCGGCCGGCCGGCGGGGCCTCGGCCATTTTGTCGGCCAGGCGCGGCCTTTCGATGGCGTCGGCGCGGCCGGTTGTTCGGCCATGTCTACCATTTCATATTTTATTAAAAATTTAATATTTTTATCTTAAAATTTTCTTTTTGATTCAAAAAATTTTAATTACTTATTTGAGCCAACTCTTCAGAGCAATAAATGGAAATTTTTCTTTTTTTTCCTATAGCAAAGAAACTAAAAAATTTTTATTTTTAGCTTGATTTGTCACCAACACAGTCTGCCATTCCACTCGTCTGATCATGTCCACTATTTCAGACCGAACCATCCAACTCATATAACTTTCTCAGTGAACACGCCCAACCCATCCGACTCATCACTTTCTCAATCAACCCGTCCGACCCCTCCGACTCATCATTAAAAAAAATATTTTTAACTTTATTTGTTTTTTAAATAAAAGAAAAAATTAAAGTTATTTTTCAATTTTATTTATTTAAAAAATATACAAAAAAAAATTAAAGGATATGGTGCAATCAGGTCTAAAATAGGACTTTTTACATTTTTTAACTTTTCTATAGTGATTCTTGTAGATCTTGACGCGCTGATTCCAAATATATGTGTATTTTTTGTCCTAGGTAATTATTTTATGAATTATAGCCTTCGGAAGTTTTTAAGGGTATATTAGGTTTTTAAGCCATAACTTGGTCAAATTTTATCATTTTTTTATAAAAAATACACCAAAATGCTCAGAAAAGAGCGAAGAATCTGAAAATAATAGTATCAAGTCAAAAAAATCACGTAAAAAATGAAAACTATCCTTGAAAAACCAAAAAATGGCTATGCCTCGCTTTAGACCCCCGGGTACCCCCATTTAAAAGTACACCCCCCCCCCCCCCCCAAAAAAAAATGTATTTTTTTCGGGTTGCTCAGTGTCTAAAACATACTAGAAAATCAGATCCTGCATTGAAACCCTTCTTGGAAAACTTTTATCTATCAAAGAAGTTTTATTAATCAATTGGTTTAATATTGGACAAAGCTGGATAAAATAACTTTTTTAAAAGACCAAAAATATTTTATTATTTTATTATATCAATTATTCAGTATCTGAAGTGTCGTCAGTTAATTTAGATGAAAGCAAAACTTTTTATAATTTTTCATTGACAGCAGTAAACGATGATACAGTTTTAAACGATGACGACATTTCAGATACTGAATTCGAAGTTTTTATTGTAGAATTGTAGAATTGTAGAATTGTAGAATAGTAGAATTGTAGAATTCTACAATTATAGCCTACAACTGTAGCTTTGTATTAAAAGCATTTAAATCTAAAAGTTAACAAAATATTTACTTTTCCGATTAGTTGCAAAATGGTTGATATACTTAGAAGTACAGAAAAAACTCTTCGGACTTCAAGAGAATTTCCCGTGCACTTTTAAACCCATTCGAAGTTTTTATTAGGTTCTTTAATAGAAATTAAATATTTGAATAAATTTATTAACTAACAATTACTTGGATAAATTCTCTAATCACAGGAAGCACTTTTTGAGAAACTCCATATCTCCGAACAAAATATCCTAAATTAAGGCTATTTTTTTTATGTTTTAGACGAAATTGTCTTGCTCTGATTGCCTTTGAAATTTATAATATTAAATATTAAAATTTCAATTTTTTAATTACAGTAAGTTTTGGAACAATTTCTTCAGGATACAATTTGAGTGCATTTTCACGAATTGCCGTTGCTTTTAGCCCTTTCAGACTTAACTATCTTATTAAATCTGATATTTTCTTCATTGTTTCTTTACGAAAGTTAATTTTCTAAAATCTAAATTTAGATAAAAAAATTATCAAAAATCTAATACCGACAGTATCTACAATGAAGAAGTAAGTATATTAATAAAAAAATTCGAAGTTCTGGCTGAGCTTTTAAATAAAACCGTACAAAGCGAAAAGCCAGGAATTGTGTTAATGGAGGCCGCTGAATTTCGACCCGGGCACCATGTCAATTACGACACAAGCATACAAGCATCTGCTGTTGTGGAGCAATTGGAAGTAATTGTGGATGAAAATTCTTCCCAAGGTTCAGAGACAGAAATCCAGGCTGGACCATCTGATCAAACCAGGAAAAGAAAAAGAAAGCTGACATAATAAGAATAATTTGTTAATCTTTCTTTTGCTGATGATCAGGAGTGGTCAAGCAAAAATAGCAGGAAAAATTCCCACGATCTAATAAATAGGATCGCTGGTGACTTTCTTGCTAATCAGCAAAAAGTAATTAAAATGAGTAAAAAACTTGACTCATTAGAGCATAATCCTAAAGTCATAAATGTAACTCAAAAAGAAATATAGTTTTATCCATTAATTTTTTAATTTAAGTGTTCCAACCCTACTGAAATTCTACAGAAAAGAGCACCTGAAGAATCTCTCGAAAAAGTGAGCCAGCGCACAGAAAGTGTTGGATCATCAAATAAAAGTGATGACGACATATTTTCTGAAGATGAATCACTTAAAGTAATTTTAAAAAAAAATTAAAAAATCATTCCTAATTTTATATTTTTTAAAGGATAATAAGCACAGGTTATATTTTAAAAACCTTTTAATAAAATATATCGAATGTGAGATTCCGGAAAGATCAAAAAATCTAGGCCTGGACAAATTAAAAATTGAATTTCCAAATTCAATAATGAAAATAAAAGGTAACATCTATTTTAAATCTTTATTAATTAAAAAATTAATTTTATTTTTAAGATTTCTATAAAAGAATGTATCTTAAAACAAAAATAAAAATTTTTTAGTTTCTTTGCTAAAAGAAAAAAAGAAAAATTTTCATTTATTGCTCTAAAGAGTTGGCTTAAAAAATAAAATAAAAATAAATTTGAAAAATTAAATTTTATTTTAAGATACAAAAAAGAGTAAAGCACTCCACGAATAAAATTTAAAAGCGGTATCAAAATTAAATTAACAAAAGTAATTAAAATTTTTTGAATCAAAAAGAAAATTTTAAGATAAAAATATTAAATTTTTAATAAAATATGAAATGGTAGACATGGCCGAACAACCGGCCGCGCCGACGCCATCGAAAGTCCGCGCCGAGCCGACAAAATGGCCGAGGCCGCGCCGCCCGGCCGAACTGCGTTACGATTTTATTAAAACTGCTGTATAAGAATGTAGAGATTTTAATTATCTACAAAACGATATGCAATAAAGTTTTCAATTTCTAAAATAATAATTTTACCAAAAAGATACATATTTTGTTATTTCTTTAAGTTTGTCAGCAATGAGCTTTTAAAAAAAGAGCTAGTACAAATTATTTTTCTGCAATAATGTTGAGGCTATTCTCTTTCATATAATTAGTGGTCTGTATTATCATTATCTTAAAACATATGGTCAGTTAACAGCAACTCAGGGTTTTACTCGATATTACGAGTTTTACAATTCAAAAACTAGGTCTAATGATCCAACTGATACTTTTGCCTAAAAATTCATCAAATTCTCTTCAAAATGGTCGGTGGTCAGAAAAATCCAGAACCATTCGACCGCGTTTTGTGTTTTAGTAAAAAACACAAGGTTATGTGTTTATGTGTTTGTAGGGTTATGTCTAAAGCATAGACCCATCTAGATTGCGAAAAAATAACACTAGACTAGATTGCGAAATAATCACCAAAGTTTTAATAACAGTGAAAATTTTTCAAAAATACATTTATTCCTAATTATCTGAATTTAACTTTAAACCCATTTTCATCCAAAAAAAAAATTTTTCATCACCTTTAAATTTCGAATGAAAAAAACAACCCAAAAAACCCTAAAACACCCTCACATCTTTCCAGATACACCCCAAAACTGATTATATTTTTGAATAGAGCATAAAAATATCTACTAGAAAATGTTGATTTTCTATATTGATTAATTTAATTTTGGCTCTTCGACAATACACCCTGATTTTTTGTGATGTCGTGTTTTGACAAAAAAAAATCTGCTTTCTACATGCAAAAAAGATTATCACAACCAAACCGTAAAAAAAAATTTGGGTTGTGACAATCTTTTTTTGGGTGTTTTGCTCTTTTATTGAGAACTCTTGATCAAGAAATTTTTTTTTGGCTATGAAAATCTTTTTTTTGGGTGTAGAAAGCAGATTTTTTGTTGACAAAAGGTTTTTACCGATTTTATGCCTTTTTCCATTTTTTTCCAAAACGAAAAATTGCAATTAGGTTATCGATCTTGAGAATTAGTTTTTAAATAAATATTTTGCTATTTTTTTTAAGATTTTGTTAAATGTTTATAACAGCTCTACAACGATTTTCTAAAGTAAATCAAAAATTGAAAAAGTTAAAAATAAATTTTCCTAACTTTTTTAATTTTTATACAAAAATTTTTATAGTTTTAAATTTTATTATATATTTGTAAAGAAATAAAATTCAAATCTATAATTTAAATTGAAATTTTTATTTTATTATGATTTTTAATAATATTTTTATTTTAATTTAAAATTTCATCTACATCATAATTTTTAATAATTATTCTTTAAATTTTTTATAAACATTTAAATTAATTTTTCAAAAATTTTATTGTATTTTATAATCAATTTCAATGGCTAATTGTGATTACTTCGCCAATTTTAAAAATATTGTTGCAAATCAAAATATTACTTGAGTAATCTCTTTTTTAAATTTATTTTTTAGTTTTATTCTCGTTTTGAGAGACTAGAATAGCTACTTTTTGGGAATGTTTTTGACAGTTCGATCATTTAATATTAATAATAAATAAAGCTATGATGTGGAAAACCACACGAAATGGGTTTTTAAGACCCATTGTAAAAGCCTTCTAAATCTAATTTATCTTGTTTATTTTTAAATTGATTAATAGTATTTGACACTTGACACTCTGTTAACAAAAAAATTGTGACGTTGTTCGTAGTTTTTCACCAGCTGTCTTTCTATAATAAGATCATGAAGTCTCGGTCCTTGTCTCACTCCATTCGAAGAATCGTTTTTGAATATAATAGAATTGTACCAGTTGATCTTATCAAAACCCATGACAATTTTAAACATTTGAATTAGGTCGCCTCTGCTTCTTCTCACTTCCAGCGTTTGTAGACTGCGTTATGGAATTTGAATTTTCTTCTTATTAAAACGAGGGTAAAATTTGCCTTGCTAACGTAGGAGCTTATGTGAGTAGACCCTTTCAGACTTAACTATCTTATTAAATCTGATATTTTCTTCATTGTTTCTTTACGAAAGTTAATTTTCTAAAATCTAAATTTAGATAAAAAAATTATCAAAAATCTAATACCGACAGTATCTACAATGAAGAAGTAAGTATATTAATAAAAAAATTCGAAGTTCTGGCTGAGCTTTTAAATAAAACCGTACAAAGCGAAAAGCCAGGAATTGTGTTAATGGAGGCCGCTGAATTTCGACCCGGGCACCATGTCAATTACGACACAAGCATACAAGCATCTGCTGTTGTGGAGCAATTGGAAGTAATTGTGGATGAAAATTCTTCCCAAGGTTCAGAGACAGAAATCCAGGCTGGACCATCTGATCAAACCAGGAAAAGAAAAAGAAAGCTGACATAATAAGAATAATTTGTTAATCTTTCTTTTGCTGATGATCAGGAGTGGTCAAGCAAAAATAGCAGGAAAAATTCCCACGATCTAATAAATAGGATCGCTGGTGACTTTCTTGCTAATCAGCAAAAAGTAATTAAAATGAGTAAAAAACTTGACTCATTAGAGCATAATCCTAAAGTCATAAATGTAACTCAAAAAGAAATATAGTTTTATCCATTAATTTTTTAATTTAAGTGTTCCAACCCTACTGAAATTCTACAGAAAAGAGCACCTGAAGAATCTCTCGAAAAAGTGAGCCAGCGCACAGAAAGTGTTGGATCATCAAATAAAAGTGATGACGACATATTTTCTGAAGATGAATCACTTAAAGTAATTTTAAAAAAAAATTAAAAAATCATTCCTAATTTTATATTTTTTAAAGGATAATAAGCACAGGTTATATTTTAAAAACCTTTTAATAAAATATATCGAATGTGAGATTCCGGAAAGATCAAAAAATCTAGGCCTGGACAAATTAAAAATTGAATTTCCAAATTCAATAATGAAAATAAAAGGTAACATCTATTTTAAATCTTTATTAATTAAAAAATTAATTTTATTTTTAAGATTTCTATAAAAGAATGTATCTTAAAACAAAAATAAAAATTTTTTAGTTTCTTTGCTAAAAGAAAAAAGAAAAATTTTCATTTATTGCTCTAAAGAGTTGGCTTAAAAAATAAAATAAAAATAAATTTGAAAAATTAAATTTTATTTTAAGATACAAAAAAGAGTAAAGCACTCCACGAATAAAATTTAAAAGCGGTATCAAAATTAAATTAACAAAAGTAATTAAAATTTTTTGAATCAAAAAAAAATTTTAAGATAAAAATATTAAATTTTTAATAAAATATGAAATGGTAGACATGGCCGAACAACCGGCCGCGCCGACGCCATCGAAAGTCCGCGCCGAGCCGACAAAATGGCCGAGGCCGCGCCGCCCGGCCGAACTGCGTTACGATTTTATTAAAACTGCTGTATAAGAATGTAGAGATTTTAATTATCTACAAAACGATATGCAATAAAGTTTTCAATTTCTAAAATAATAATTTTACCAAAAAGATACATATTTTGTTATTTCTTTAAGTTTGTCAGCAATGAGCTTTTAAAAAAAGAGCTAGTACAAATTATTTTTCTGCAATAATGTTGAGGCTATTCTCTTTCATATAATTAGTGGTCTGTATTATCATTATCTTAAAACATATGGTCAGTTAACAGCAACTCAGGGTTTTACTCGATATTACGAGTTTTACAATTCAAAAACTAGGTCTAATGATCCAACTGATACTTTTGCCTAAAAATTCATCAAATTCTCTTCAAAATGGTCGGTGGTCAGAAAAATCCAGAACCATTCGACCGCGTTTTGTGTTTTAGTAAAAAACACAAGGTTATGTGTTTATGTGTTTGTAGGGTTATGTCTAAAGCATAGACCCATCTAGATTGCGAAAAAATAACACTAGACTAGATTGCGAAATAATCACCATAACACAAGATTGCGAAATAATCACCAAAGTTTTAATAACAGTGAAAATTTTTCAAAAATACATTTATTCCTAATTATCTGAATTTAACTTTAAACCCATTTTCATCCAAAAAAAAAATTTTTCATCACCTTTAAATTTCGAATGAAAAAAACAACCCAAAAAACCCTAAAACACCCTCACATCTTTCCAGATACACCCCAAAACTGATTATATTTTTGAATAGAGCATAAAAATATCTACTAGAAAATGTTGATTTTCTATATTGATTAATTTAATTTTGGCTCTTCGACAATACACCCTGATTTTTTGTGATGTCGTGTTTTGACAAAAAAAAATCTGCTTTCTACATGCAAAAAAAAGATTATCACAACCAAACCGTAAAAAAAAAATTTGGGTTGTGACAATCTTTTTTTGGGTGTTTTGCTCTTTTATTGAGAACTCTTGATCAAGAAATTTTTTTTTGGCTATGAAAATCTTTTTTTTGGGTGTAGAAAGCAGATTTTTTGTTGACAAAAGGTTTTTACCGATTTTATGCCTTTTTCCATTTTTTTTCCAAAACGAAAAATTGCAATTAGGTTATCGATCTTGAGAATTAGTTTTTAAATAAATATTTTGCTATTTTTTTTAAGATTTTGTTAAATGTTTATAACAGCTCTACAACGATTTTCTAAAGTAAATCAAAAATTGAAAAAGTTAAAAATAAATTTTCCTAACTTTTTTAATTTTTATACAAAAATTTTTATAGTTTTAAATTTTATTATATATTTGTAAAGAAATAAAATTCAAATCTATAATTTAAATTGAAATTTTTATTTTATTATGATTTTTAATAATATTTTTATTTTAATTTAAAATTTCATCTACATCATAATTTTTAATAATTATTCTTTAAATTTTTTATAAACATTTAAATTAATTTTTCAAAAATTTTATTGTATTTTATAATCAATTTCAATGGCTAATTGTGATTACTTCGCCAATTTTAAAAATATTGTTGCAAATCAAAATATTACTTGAGTAATCTCTTTTTTAAATTTATTTTTTAGTTTTATTCTCGTTTTGAGAGACTAGAATAGCTACTTTTTGGGAATGTTTTTGACAGTTCGATCATTTAATATTAATAATAAATAAAGCTATGATGTGGAAAACCACACGAAATGGGTTTTTAAGACCCATTGTAAAAGCCTTCTAAATCTAATTTATCTTGTTTATTTTTAAATTGATTAATAGTATTTGACACTTGACACTCTGTTAACAAAAAAATTGTGACGTTGTTCGTAGTTTTTCACCAGCTGTCTTTCTATAATAAGATCATGAAGTCTCGGTCCTTGTCTCACTCCATTCGAAGAATCGTTTTTGAATATAATAGAATTGTACCAGTTGATCTTATCAAAACCCATGACAATTTTAAACATTTGAATTAGGTCGCCTCTGCTTCTTCTCACTTCCAGCGTTTGTAGACTGCGTTATGGAATTTGAATTTTCTTCTTATTAAAACGAGGGTAAAATTTGCCTTGCTAACGTAGGAGCTTATGTGAGTAGACCATTTTAGATTTTTGGAGATGAAAATACCTAAATCAAGCTCTCCATCAGCGTCTGATACTACTTTGTCGTTAAGAATGTAATTGTGACAAGGATTTTCACCACCAAAATGTACTACTTTGCATTTATCTTCATTCATTTTTTGTGTCATCTGCAAAAAGTTCGCACGAAATGTGATCTACTAAATCATTTATATAGTTTATAAACAATATCGGACCGAGGACAGAGCCGTGTGGGACGCCACTAGTTACATCTACCCAGTCTGACATACAGTTACCCGTCAAAACTCTTTGTTTTCTCCCGGTTAAAAAAGCACTAAACCAGTCAACCATTTTTGGATTGAAGCCATACTTTTTTAGCTTGAATAAGAGCTTTTTATGCGATAGACAATAAAAAGCTTTAACAAAATCGAGATAGAATATGTCCACTGAGAGATTTTGGTTAAATGATTGTGATTAATTATCAAACATTTCAAGCAGATTTGTAATGCATGATTTGTTTTTCATGAAACCATGTTGTCTTATCGAAATTAAATTATTAATTTTTAAGTGCTCCATCACTGGCTTTTAAATTAATTTCTCCATGACTTTGCAAGCAATGGAAGTTAAAGATCTGTATCGGTCTGTAGTTTTTAGCGCTAAATCTGCTTCCCTTTTGGAATAGAGCAGTAACATTAGCCTCTAGCCAATGACTTGGGACTTTTCCGGATAATTACGACATGGTAAAAATGAGTGAAATTGGTATTGAAATGGCATCGGCGGTCCTTTTCAGGACTAATTGCATCGGACCCCATGCTTCTATTCTCGTTTAATTTTTTTAGCTCATTCAGTACATTTTCAGACGAGAAAACTAGGTTTGGATCTATTTGAGCTTTGGTTTGTCCTAGAATCCATTTTTAGGCATCACTGCCTCATCAATTTTTGTGTAAACTGTTTCAAAATGAGTATTAAGGATTTCGCATATTTTATAAGGATCAGTAATATTTTGGCCATTTTAATATAATATTTCAGTAATATTTTCATCATTCCTTATATGAATTTTTGCATCCGTTTTCGAGTTAACATAGGAATAGAACAATTTAGGATTCCTTTTGATTTTAAGAATTAATTCAGCTTCAAAACGACGAAGATCCTTTTTGATTGACTTATCAACTAAATTTTTGGCAATTTTTAATTTACTTTACAAGTAATCTTTCTTGTCAGTTGCCAAATATTTAAACCACAAATTCTTTTTTTCTCTTATTAGATATTTTTGTGTCTAAAGATAGTCAGGGTAGAGTCTTCTTTTGAGAAAAAATTTTGGGGATAAACTCGTGACAAAGTTTGTGATAAATATCAACGAATAGATTATAACAACAATTTACGTTTTTTGAATAAAAGAGCTTTTTCCAGTCGATAAATTTTAAGTTGATTGAAAATAGATCATAATTTCAACGTGAAAGGTTGAATTTACGACTGTCAAAAGTCTTTACAGTTCCATTAGTGATTAAATATTCCCAAACTTAGATGTGATGTTATCTGTTCGAATTACCTAATGGAGACCGATGTGCTAACTCTGTAATACTTTGATTGTTTGAAGTTATTACTAGGTCTAATGTATTTGTTGTTTCACAATCGCTCATTTGAAATGTGTTGTTTACGACCGTTTGAGACAAAAAGCAGTCATATATATTGTTTACAAATTTTTCGCTATTCGTAAGGAACAATATCTAGATACCCATTATCCGTCCACTTAATGTCAGGATAATTAAAGTCTTAACTAATTACTGAACCAGTGAAACATTGGTTCGTGACATGTTCGCTGGTCTCAGTAATGAGCAAGTTTATTCTTGTGTTATCGTATTTTGAACAATTCGGTGCCCTGTAAAAACAGCCGATTAGTAACTTTTCGATACCTAGATTCAATATGCACCAAATATGCTCAATCAAGTCGTCCTTTGATTCTGGAAATGCAACTTCAAAAGCGTTTAGAAAAGCTTTTATGAAGATGCAAACACCACCTCCTCTTTTGCCTTTATCTTTACAACGAGCATCCGTTTATATTGACCGCTGATGTTTCTTTGAACCAGATTTCTGAAACTAAAATAATTTCTGGTTTATCAGTGGCCAATTCGGCTTCTAAATAATGTAATTTGTTGTCTATAGAAGTCGCATTTGTGTACCAGAAAGAAAGGTAATTTTTAAATGATGAAATAGGTTTATATGTTGCAATATTTTTGTTTCTAGAAAAAGAACTCAATTGAGATGTACTTGTATTATTTTGATTGTTTGGATTTGTTGTGTTGCTTGAATTAATGTGATTATTTAGAAAAGTTCAGATTGAGTTCGAGACAGCCTTAATTTTAACAATTTCATAGTCGCGAATGCCATATCTATAACCAGTTGTGCAATCATTCTTGCTATTAAGGTCGTTTCGACGAGTAGTGAGAGACTTATTGAGTTTCTTCCTGCAAAATTCAGGGTTAATGTAGATTTTATCGAACCATGTGTCGGTACATAAATTTTTTGCCCGTTTTATGATGTTAATTTTTTGATCCTTGTTTTCTAACTCTAACAGTAACGGGGTGCTCTTGACTTCGTCGCTTCTGCGTTTAAAACGTTTTATATACTTGACTTTGTTTTAATCAAACCTATGCATTTAGAGATTTTTTCAACTATATTCTTAAATACATTCACATCTTCAGTAAATTTAGTCCCAAAGATAACAACGTTTTTACTTTTTCTGTCTTCTTGTTTTTGTTCAATTCTAATTGCGTTTAAGATGTTGTTTTCTTCAGTATTTGGTTTCTTATTATTGAATAAGTCAGTAAAAAGTCTAGGACTGCTAGTTTATTCTTTCTTTTCTAATTCGATGACTCAATTAGTTACCGTGGTGATCTTTTCCAGAATATCTAAATATTTGCTTTCCAGATCCGTGAGTCTTCTCTTCAAATCATCAATTATACCATTCTGATTTTTCACGTAAGCATCATAAACGGTTTTCTGCACGTTAACCATTTAGAGAAATTTAAAATTTGAAATTTTTTGAAATTTTGAATATTTGAATATTTGAATATTTTTTGAGTATGAAGATATAAAAGAGAAAATATATGACAAATTGAAAGATAATTACAAATTTTCAATTAATCAGAGAAGATAAGTTTTTCTTTCAAAATCTCATTTGATTGATCACACTTGTTTTGGCAAAGTAAAATTTTTGTTCAATTTTCAATTTGCTCAATATAATTGCATTGCAGTTTACACAGTTTTTAAACTTTTAAAGCTTTCAAATTTCAATTTAAAATTATTGCAAATATTCAATGAAATTAAATTGTGCATTTAAAATTTTTGAGCAAAAAGAGTAAATTGAAAATTGAACAAAAATTTTACTTTTCTTGCCTTTTTTTTGATTTTTTGTCAAAATTTCAAGTGTTGAATTAAATATGATTAAACTAGCTAAAATTTTCGGTGATGGTAACTGCTTGTGAAGGAGTAATAGCAAAGCTTTATATGGCAATAAAAACAGTCATGTAGAAATTCGATATCGTACTGGTGTAGAATTTGTATTAAGAATGGAGGAGTTTTTGACTTATCACAATAATAAAAATCAAACAGTTTATTTTGATCTGATTTAACGTCAGGGATCTAATCCAATAGACTCCAGACAGTTTTTAATGCAAGACATTAAAGAATGCTTAACTATTAATGCTAAGTGTGGTAGCTGGCACTTGTTTGGTGCTGCACATGCCTTAAAGTCGAGATAAATCAAATTCATCCGACTATTCAAAAATTGACCCCTTTTTCCGGTGAAGTTTAAGATGAAATTTAGTCTTTCAATTTTTAGTTGATTTAGTCTGATAAATAGAATAGGTACTATCCATATAACCTGGATTCATACTGTTGACAAAAATGTTGATAGCAATTTATGGACTCCAATCATTTTAATTGTCTTTTACCTTCAACTAAATCTGTTAATGATAAAGGTAAGATTTTTATCAAATTATTGATTTAAATAATATTTAATAATTACTTAAAAAATTTAAAAAATTTAAAATTTTATTCGGAATACCATTTTACCATAAAAATTTATTTTCTGATCTTTATTTTTCAGATTCAATCAAAAGGAAAACACTTAATAGTCTGGAACAATCCTTTCCAAATATAAATCCCAAAATAAATTTTGAAAAAAAGGAATATTAGTAAAAAAAACTTTTTTTAAAAAATAATCTTAAGATTAAAAAAAACTCTAAATTCAACCGAAATCGAATCTGAAGTGAGTGAAATACAGCAAGAAATAATAATTTTGAATCGTTCCGAATCAAAAACCAAACAAATTTATGTTATGTTGCAATCATTTGAGAAAAAATTTAATAAGGGCCTAAAATGAATTTAATGTTGAAAAAGAAGACCAAGAAAACCTTGTCAGTGAGATTTTTGGGAAGAATAAAGAGCGTCAAAATAGCATTATAGCTTCGGAAGATGAAAATGAATCTTATTCAAGATCTGATCCTAAATTAAAAAGAATTTTAGAGTCATTTAAAAAAACTGATTTCAATGATTGGTTTCAAAATAACATGATAAGTAAAATTTTTAATTTTTTCTGTGAAATAGTGTTGCCAATCGATATCAAAAGAGATTATTATACAACAAACGATATTGAAGGTAAATAATGGAAAATCTTAGAAAAATAGATAATAATTCCTCTTTTTAAGGCTTTAATAATAAGCTAAAAGAAAAAAAAAATTAATCAAAAAAAATGTTTTTCTGAAATTTTATTTAAAAGTTTAGTAGACGCACAAATTGATCAAAGTATTCCAGCAATGAGGGGAAGTGGTGAGTAAACTGTATCAAAATATTTTCGTAAGTACGAGTACTCAACTGGGAGATGGAGTCAACCTACCAGCGAAATGCAAAAAAAATTGATTCATTTTTTTAAAATAAGCTGAAAAAATAAATGACGGAGAAAACAATTACATCAAGCTATAGAAAATACTCAAAATTTTGATATAAGTTTGTACTAAAATTTTATTTCTTTACAAATATAGAATAAAATTTAATATAATAAAAAGTTTTGTCTAAAAATTAAAAAAGTTAGGAAAAATTTATTTTTTACCTTTTCCTTACATTTGATTTGAGCCCGTATAGCCGAATGGTTTGCGTGTTGGTCATGCAAGCCAAGGATCGAGGGTTCAAAACCTGCTGAGGGTGAAAAAATCTTCAAAAATCTCTGCAATACGGGGTGAATGTTTAAACCTCTTTCATCATAAAAATAGGGGCACCAGTTTCGACTGGGTAATAATTGCGGTGTAGATGGTCAACTCGATGCAGTAGCCTCTGTGTCTGATCGTAGCCGTTGCTCAAAAAGGTATTTGAAAAGGAGATTAGCGCCTCCCCATTATCCATTAGGATAGAATAGGGTCAATTATCATTACATCTGATTTACTGTAGAAGATCGTTGTAGAGTTGTTATAAACATTTAACAAAATCTAAAAAAAATAGCAAAAAATATTTTTAAAAACTAATAAGGATAGAAGAAGTCTGATTTTATTTTCAGATTCCTCAGGATCGATAACCTTTAATTGCAATTTTACGTTTTGGAAATTAAATGGAAAAAGCCAAAAAAGTTGTTTTTTTACGATTTTTAATTGCAAAAATAAATAGATTAATTAATAAAATCATCATTTTCTAATAGATATTTTTATGCTCTATTCAAAAATATAATCAGTTTTGGGGTGTATCTGGAAAGATGTGAGGGTGTTTTAGGGTTTTTTGGGTTGTTTTTTTCATTCGAAATTTAAAGGTGATGAAAAATTTTTTTTTTGGATGAAAATGGGTTTAAAGTTAAATTCAGATAATTAGGAATAAATGTATTTTTGAAAAATTTTCATTGTTATTAAAATTTTGGTGATTTACACCTGGTGTTATTTTTTCGCAATCTTGATGGGTGTATGTTTTAGACATAACCTGTTTTAGCATAAGCTCTTAAAGGCGATGTAAAAAAATAATAAAAATAAATTACAATAAAAGACAAAGTTTAAATTCTTTTTTTATCTAAATAAATTAAGTCAAGACTAGTTCTACGGTTCAAACAGCATTGTGAAAAAGTTACGAGACGCTTGATTTTTTAGCCTCTATTTTGGTTTGAACTGTTAATGGATTTTTGGCCTTCAAAATCATTCAATTTTCTTAATCGTTAAAAAGTTAAGAAACGGGCAGAATGAAGGTTGTAATTGTCAGTTAAACCGCCTTTAATTTTCATACTTTTATCTATTTGGCATTGAGTCTGCTTAGCTTTGGTGTCTTGGTAAGCAGTCATCAACATGTAGAACGGATAAAGCGGCTTGGGCAAGTACTGCACTTGCTCACTGAACATACAATTTTCCTCAAAATTAGTACCAAAATACTCCAGAGTTGGTTTACAAGCTTCAATGATTTGGTTCAACTTGGGATGCAAGAAGTCCAATTTGCTCTGCTTGAGCTTTATTTGCTTTTCACGCTGATCTAATTTTAAATTACTCAAGACTTGTGACTTAAAAACAAGCCTGATAAGTATAAGTAAATTTATAAAGGTGAAATTAATGATAAAAAGTTTAGGTCTTTTTCGCTAGCCAAATGAACAACTTTCTGTCAAACAGAGTTCGAAATACACTTAAAAAGCAAACAATGAATTAATAAAAATTTAACAAATGTTTTGAATTTTTATTTTGAAATAAATCCAAAATTTTGCCAATCTAAAATTTAAGAAAAATTGATTGAACTCCGTAGACAAGGATCCTTATGTCACAATTTAAGCCCTCAATAAATTTGCTAAAAACTTTTAATCCTCTACCATCCAGGAAGAAAAAACCAATTGTTTGATCATTGTTTGTAATCAAAAAAATTATCTAGGTTAATTCTTGAATTAAGTGAGTCCAAAATAAATAATTTGAGCTTGGATTTTCTAAGCCTTGTTTTTTTAAGAAATTTATTTAGCATTAGATTGAGTTGCAAAAGTGTAGCGAATCAAAATTTTAATTTAAACAGGATTTATTACGTAAACGATTGTGCAATGGCACCTCAATCATAAATTATGATTTCTCAAAAATCTCGTCACAAAAAAATTCTAATTTTTTAAATTGGAAAACTTTTCAAAGCTAAAATGAGCAAGTCGGCTTCAAATGTAAAATTATCCCAAAAAGAAATTCAAGATTATCAAGAGGCGTTCAGCTTCTTTGACGATGACAAAGATGGATTGATAAGCATTCAAGAAGTTGGTAAAGTGATGCGCTCAATTGGTCTGTATCCATCTGAGCACGAGCTTTTAGAAATATCCAAGATCACTCGTTCAAAGGTTAACTTCAACGAGTTTTTGAACATTGCTTCCAGAAACATTGTAGACAACAAAATAAATGAACAACAGATGCAGGAGGCTTTCAGAATGTTTGATTTGCACGGAAATGGAATGGTCAATCTGGCTCACCTTAGAGTGTCGCTTCAGAGCCTAGGCGAAAAGTTGAGAGATGAAGAAATCGACGAAATGATCCGTGAGTGTGACATTGACGCCGAGGGAAATGTCAGATGCGAAGAATTAGTTAGAATTTGGACTAGAAATTAATTTTATTTTTCAATTTGATATTTTTTTAATAAAATTTTTTAAATAAATTTATTTCTATTCTATTCAAACTAAAAAATAAGCAGAATGCTTTAATATTTCCAAAGCAAATGAATTTTTTGTTTTTTTTTCTATGATCTTAAAAGTTTATAAAGAAATTTTTATCCTTAATTTTAAAAATTAAAATTGAAAAGTTGATTTTTGAAAAAAAATTCTCAATCAATTGCGAGTTATGTTTTAATGAAGTCACTATTTATTTCAATTTATCTTATTAATTTTTTTAATCTGCAGGAGATTTATCTAAGTGCAAAATAAATAAAGAAAATAATGATTATCTCCACTCTCAAAAGTTTTTTAAATCTAGCTTACCAAAAAATATTTTAATATTTATTAAAGAACGAACAATAGTACGATAAAGACTTAAACCAAAAATCTAGATGTCCTTCTCGAAAGGTAACTTTCAATTAGCTTTCATCTGAACAACGTCTCAGTATAAAAGAATTTTGGAACAAAAACTGGTTCGAGTTCATTAATAAAACAGGAAAAAATCCACTGTCAAGTAGCCTTTTTTTGGAGGAAAAAAGTGCCGAAACATGAAATTAAATGTTTTAAAAGGAATTTCGAAACATCGTATCGACTTTTCGACGTTGATCATTTTTCAAAATAATTAACTTATATTTTTTTTGTAGAAATTTTTTAACAAATTTATTTTATCGTAAATGTCTTATAATTCATTTTTTATAGATATCTAAACTCTTTCAATTAAAAGTCTGTCGACAAGACATAAAATAATTCTATTATTTAAATAATTATTTTAATACAATCAATTAAATATCAAGGCCATTAGAGAGAAAATTAATCTTATAGCTCTGTAGGTAGGACATTTTTAGGGTCGTACGCGTGGTACCGTGCGTTCATCTTCTTGCAAATAAATTGATAAAATAAAGCTACCCAACAAGTAGGGATTCTGACAGTGACATGGACGCTTAACACTCAAAGGACCGGCGGTGTCAATTTGACACTTTTTCAAAAATTCAAATTTAATTTTTTAGTTAACGATCGATCATATTTACATGTTTTGCTATTTTTTTTAAAGTTTAGGTAACGGTCTTTTAAATATTCTGCTTTTCATGTTACAGACTTTTAAGGAACGAATGTAACATTTAAACAAAGTTTATGTCAAAAATAGCCGGTCCTTTGAGTGTTAACGACACGAAGTGATCATTACTTTGAGGCTGAATAAACGTCTTATTTCTCATTGTATGCATGTGGCTCGAGAGTTCAAAAAGACGCCTAAGTCGGAACTAATGTTCTAGGTGACAGTTGATCAAGTAGGCGAATCCGGAAGGCGAAATGAGATCATGCAAGGTTTCGGGAATAATATGATATATGGAGTTTTTAACCGGCCGTAAAAATCTTTAATTCTTAATTTATTCTAAAAAAATTTTTTCGTGTGGAGACTTAATCGTGTTAATGCATAGAGGTATTTTAAAATTTATAGTTATAGAGCATTTAATGAAAAATACGCCTGTTTATTCAAGTGATTTATTATTTTAAAATTAAAGATTATTTTTATTATGTGAAAAAGGTAAAAATTAAACTTAAAAATGCAATTACAAAGTAGGCAGTAGTTTGACAAATATGTGCCGTCAATAACTTAAAAGTTTCCAAAAGTTTTAGAGATATTATTTATTATATAATAATAATAATAATAAAAGCTACAGCAGACTAGCTGCGGAGCAAGGCTATTTATAGACTTGCTATGGTAGGTGTCTGATTTCAACATAATCCATTATAATGACACACTTATGTGAATATAAATAAAAAAAATAAAAAAACTGATTGTTTTGTTTTAGATAATTATCAGGTTTGTTTTTGAAATCATTTTTAGATTTTGCATTAACAATTTCAGTCGGTAATTTGTTCCACGCGTTTACCACTCTATTTGTCAGAAAGCTCTCCCTGTTCTTTATTCTTGTCAATTGCTTGGTCAATCTTCTTCGATGTCCACGAATTCCTCCGTGGACCATTACTTGCGATGCGTTGCTATTGATAAACGGATTTTGCCATTCCACTGTAATCAGACCTTTTAACATTTTGAAGGTCTCGATTAAATCTCCCCAATCACGTCTTGTCTTTAGCGTCATCATACTCAATCTGGTAAGTATTTTGTCATAATCTAGGTCTCTTAAATTAATAACTAATTTCGTAGCTCGTCTTTGTATTTGTATCAAGATATTTGATTCCTTTTTGGTACAAGGACTTCAGCTTGCTACAGCATACTCCAGATGTGGTCTCACAAATGCCATATACAGCTGTTTAAACTAACTTTTGGACCATTTATATCTATTTAATAGATAGTTTTATGCAGTTCTTATTCATTGGCTGAGCCATCTAATCCTTACCTTTTAAATGTGTATCAGAAGATCCCATTAATAAGAGATTTGCGGAAAAGCAATTCAAAATATGCTATCATATGGGAACATTACCACAAAAAGCTAATAAATGAAAAGGAAAATTTGCAATGATCATACTATCGTTCATTTAAATAATGGCATTTTTCAAAATCAGATTTTAAGAATCACCTTCGAAATAATTTTTATTTTAATAATACTTTCTAAAAAAAATAAAATAGAAGAATCTGAAAATGAGACTGAACTGAATACCAAAAAACACAATAACAGACAACAAGCCACTAAAATTTTTCTTTAGCGCAAGCCTTCCTATTCGTTTAGTTCAAAAAAGAGAGCTAATTGAATTTGTGCATGAATTTGGAAATAAATACTTAATTCCGAGGCGAAAAAATGATATTTTTTATTAGTTTTAGTATCTTTTTATATTTTTGCTAATTTGCTTGCTAATTTGAGAAAAAAGAAAATTTAGTGCCTAAATTAATATTGATTTTAAATTTCTCAAACTTTATTTATACATAATAAACTATCTTTATATTTATTACAGTAAATCTTTTTTTACATTTGGTCTGCTGATCAAAAAAATAAAATTATTTTTTGGGGTTTGAGACAGAAATGAAATTTTTTTTTCTAACAACGAAGCTAAATATATGCAAAAATACACAAGTCTCATTTAAAAATGTTGAATAATAGTCAGTGTTTTTCGTCAATCAACTTAGTTAAGTGAATACTTGTCTGAAGCTTAGATATTACTTAATATTGAACAACATAAATTTAATAAGTTGTCGAAACAAGACCGAAATCGATTTATACGATGATTGAACGCTTAAATGAACGATTAGATGAAATTAATAACGCTTTACTCAACCAAATATTCGTCGTAAATATGAAAATTTGTAGATCTGTAGATTTGATAAAAAAAGCATTTAGGAATTTTTTCCAGGTATTTGAGCTATCTGGATGAAACTATTGAGCTATCTGGATGTAAAACGTGACAATCTCTTTTTTAATTCCTACTTTAGACTGTTTACTTGCTAGTTTATTTATAGATCCAAATTATTCTTTAATTTTTAGAGTCCTAAAGAAAGCTTAAATTATTGGAAAATATTTACAGTGACAATAATGAATATTTACAACATGGATTTTACTAGCATCTAGTTTTCTTGACGTTCTAACCAAATTTTCGGTATATTTTTTGACAAAATTCGAAAAGAGATTTTAAAAAAAGCTAAGAACACAATAAAATATCTCAGAATTTACAACTGAACAAGATTTAAAGATTATAAATTTAAGAAATATACCTGATTCCTTTACTCTAAAAGAAAATCCATAATAATAGCAAAACAGCTGTGAGTCAAAATATAATCGATAGTGAAATTATGTATAATTCAGAGTCATCCAAAAATATAGTACCATTATCTTTTTGGAATATGAACCAAAAACCCTACCAAATCTATTTACCGTAGTCAAATCGATTTTCTGCATCCAAAGTATTTCAGTACCCTCAGAAATACTATTTTTTGCTACCGGCTATATATTCTGGAAAAGAAGAAATATATTAAATTCACTAAAAATTCACAAAATGACGGTTGTTTCAGAAAATTTATAGAATCTTAATTTGAAATTTTTTATTTAAATTAAAATATTTATAAATTTTAATTACTAATTATTTTAAAATTTTAATTTTTTTTTTAATAAAAATTAAATTAATTAAAATAAATCGTTAAATGGAAATTTTTTATAAATCTGAAATTTTTAATCAATTTAAAAATCTTTTTTATATAAAAATAATACGGAAACCTGCAGTAATGCATTTTTATCATTATCACATATTTTCATCACTTATATGGCTATTTTAACCTACCTTAAATAGTCAAAAAATGATTTTAATTTGTAAAATAATGTAATTTTTTTCAGTAATTTTAGTTTTTTTTTTAAGTCCATTAAATAATGGTCTTTTATAATTTCTTACATACAAAAAGTCAAATTTTGTCTTAATTTTTATGCCTAATTCACCTTTCATGTATTTACCGAATAGATCATATAAAATAAGATTCTTTTTGCCACTGATAGTTTTTTTTTTTAAATCTCTTGTGTCATTTGCCATTTTTTCAATCAACTCAGATTTTTTTTGCATCAACAATATTCAAATTTACCATTTGGACATTGACTGATTCAATACTATCAGTTAATTCTGAGTCGGCATTAGTACAATCACTGTTCTGGGAAATGACTTTAGTAGTAGAACTAGTGCTACAAGAAGCGGCAATGGTAGCTTCTTCAAATTATTCTCTTGGAGAATAATTTTCAATTTCATATTCTTGGACAACTTCATGTTCAAATCTTGTAGGTTGAATTAGAAGCTGGTCCACTCATATAGACAGTGTCCGAATAATCTGACGCCAATTGAATTAAATTTTTTCCATGTTTTAAAATTCGTTGTATCATACAAAAAATAAAAAATTTTGATCGATTAATTTCTGTTCTCTATACCCTATTCTTTAATTCAAGGTTGGTTTTACAAAGGTTTGACTGTAACTATTTGGGATTCATAGATTTACAAATATTTTAAAATTTTGGTTTTAAATTAACTTTTTTTTATTTTAAATAAATTTCTTTTTTTCTATTTTTGTTTAAGCCATCTCAAAATCTGTGTCTGTCGATGGGCTGATGCACTTTTTTTTCAGGTTAAAAATCAATTTCTAGTAAAGAAATCTTAGAAATGAAAAATTCAATTTTTTTACTTTTCTTTGTCGCATTGAGCGCGAGAGAGTCTGTGTCAATTTATTGTGGAATCTATGCCCAAGATGTTTACGAGGCTGATAGTGCGGTTCCCGATGAACACTTCAAAAAGTGCTGTATGACCAGTCAATATGACATACGTAATCAGACATGCTGTAACCATGAGTTGTTCAACGGTACCAATTTGTCATGCTGCGACCGCAAAGTATACGATCCTCAAACTGAAACATGCTGTAAGAAAAAAATCCATTCAGGTGCAGGGCAACAATGCTGTGACAGTGATGTCTTTGATTTGAGTAAGTTTACATGCTGTTCTGGCAATTTGCTTTTCGGGGCGAATTTGTCTTGCTGTGGAGCTAATTTTTACAATCCACTGCGTCAAACTTGCTGTTTAGATGTAATTTATGAAGGATCTGGTATCGAATGCTGTGGCCGATTTGTTTACCAAGAGAGTGAATCAACGTGCTGTTTGAATTCATGGGTAACTGCAGGCAGCGGTTTATCATGTTGCGGATCTCTTGGCTATGACAATAAGACACAGACATGTTGCATAAATCGAGTAACTAATGGGGCCTCATTGAACTGTTGTGGCAATGCTGCCTACGATTCCACTACACACGTTTGCTGCAACAAAACAATATTTAAAGGCGCTAATTTAAATTGCTGCAATGGAGTTCCATTTAATCCACAAACTCATACTTGCTGTCAAAGGCTGATTCATACTGGAGCTGGTCTACCTTGTTGTGGACTCAGAAAATTTGATCCTAATACACAAATGTGTGTTCGAGGTCGAATTAGACCTAAATAAATAAGTTTTTTTTTCTAAATAAACCTTTTTTTTCAATTATTAAGAAAAAATTTAAAAAAACAGAATTCTAATAATAAATAAATTCAAGTTCTCGGAGTTTTTTATATGAGAAAAAATATTTTATGGGGAAAATTGGAATAAGAGCCTTGTATAACCTTTTGAAAAATTTTCCCATTTTATTTTATGGCATGTATCTTGAATTAATTTATGGAAATGCTCTTATAGTGTTGGAAATCGACTAAATTTTTAAAATCGATTCTGCATTTTCTGTAAGTTTCAACATAATATTAAAGATTTCCGGATACGTATTTTAGGGAGCAATAGACAATGAACTTATTTTACCATACTATTCACTTGAATAAAAAGTGTCCTTTTGTGTCCTTTTGTGTACTTTTGTTATGAAAACTATTTACCTTAGCAAAAAAAGTGTCCTTTTGTGTCCTTTTGTGTACTTTTGTTATGAATCTTTTTTTCCCTAGCAAAAAAGTGTCCTTTTGTGTCCTTTTGTGTACTTTTGTTGTGAAAACTATTTACCCTAGCAAAAAAAGTGTCCTTTTGTGTCCTTTTGTGTACTTTTGTTATAAAAACAATTTTCATTAGCAAAAAAAGTGTCCTTTTGTGTACTTTTGTTATGAAAACTATTTACCTTAGCAAAAAAAGTGTCCTTTTGTGTCCTTTTGTGTGCTTTTGTTATGAATCTTTTTTTCCCTAGCAAAAAAGTGTCCTTTTGTGTCCTTTTGTGTACTTTTGTTGTGAAAACTATTTACCCTAGCAAAAAAAGTGTCCTTTTGTGTCCTTTTGTGTACTTTTGTTATGAAAACTATTTTCCCTAGCAAAAAAAGTGTCCTTTTGTGTCCTTTTGTGTACTTTTGTTATGAATCTTTTTTTCCCTAGCAAAAAAGTGTCCTTTTGTGTCCTTTTGTGTACTTTTGTTGTGAAAACTATTTACCCTAGCAAAAAAGATTTGTTCGTTTGGTTTATATAAAGTTCGTTTGGTTATGCGTCGACCTCTTCAAAGTTTAAACTTGAATAGAGTTGATATTACTCCAGTTGTAGTTTTAAACAAAGATGGGAGTGTTCGAAAGCCTCTTGGTAGGAAAAAGGGCTCAAAAAACAAATCATCAAAATAAGATTTTCAAATAGTATTTTTTTTCATTTTAATTTTGTCTTTAAACGCCGCTCGTATAATTAATTCAAGACTTTTTCATATTATTTTAATATTTTAATTTTTATATTATTTTAAAAAAGCTGCATCTATAACTAGAAAAGCATAAAAAAAATAATTTTTAATATTAAAAAACATTTTCATAATTTTGTTTGAATGGTCGCACTAAAAGTTGAAATATAAAAAATTATTTTTTTAATATTTCAGAAAATTTCAAATAAAAATGATGCTCTTAAAAAGATTTTTTGATTATTAACTCGACATTTAAACTTGGTTTTTTTATTAGTATCACACATTTATACCCAAAGTTGCACATGTAGTGCGTCGAACCTTTAATAGTATTTTTTTAACATGGAAGGGGTTAATGTCTGTGCATGCACTTCACATATGACTTTGGGTATTAATGCACGCGTTCCCCAACACGGAATTACGGTAAGTAAAAAAAGTGAAATTAAAGGATCGTAAAATAGAACCAAGTGTTTTGACTAAAATTTGTTAAAGAAATTTATTAATAAAAAAAAAACATAATAATCAAATCATAATAATAACTAAAAGAAAGATATGCATTTAATTTACAAAACATTATTTTTTTAAGACTTAAAAATAAGATTTTTTTTTTAAAAAATTATTTTAAAAAATCAATTAATTTGAAAAAAAAAACAGATAAAAAATGCCATGACTTGACTTTGAAATTTTGACAAATGTATCTGAAGCTATAGTAATTCTTCTCTAATATATAAACACTTAAAACTTAAACATTTTAACTAATTTAAATTAAACTTAAATTAGTGATGATCAATAAATTTTAGGAAATACAATGAAAATTTAAAAAGTAAATATCCTCCCTATACTGTTTGTACAATGTATTAATTTTAGAATCGTTTAACCCTGATTTATGTCTTGAACTTTCTGGACTTTTAAATAACTAAATAAAGATTTCATTTTATTATTAGTTAAATAATTAATTTGAATTATAACAAAAACTTTTCTAATCTTTAACATAGACAAATCCCTTAACCAGTGCTCCGCCACGGACCCCTTTTAATTTTTAAACAAATACTTCTCTAATCTTCAATATACCCGAGTCCCTAAACCAGGGCTCCGCCCCGGACCCCGTTTAGTTTTTTATTTATGATTAAAAAAACTAAAAAGAACATAGGAACATGGAAAATAAAAAAAAATATTGATCAAGTACATAATGGTGCAGGATCAAATAAAATCAAATTCTGAAAAAGGAAATTCTGAAACAGCAAATTTTTATTTTATAGTTAAATCTAATTGACTATCCATGGAAATTTTAAGATTTTAATTAAATAACCTTTATTTTAATCTCTATTCAATTTAAAAAATAATATGAAGTCTGTTCATGCGATTTGAATAGAAAGTCTAATTCAAACTGAATAAGACCTTTAGAGAATTAAAAATTCTCAAATAAATTTATAAAACTTCTTTTGCATGCATTTCTTTAAGATTAATATTAAAAAAGATTCTTATATAAAAGGATCAAACAAAAGAAAATTCAGATCTAAGCTGCAACACAAAAACCCCTTTAAAAAGAACAGATATCAATCGCTTTCAAAATTTCTTGGAAAATAATTCAAAAAAAGTAAAAAAAAAAAATAACTGAAGATAATTCAAATCAAGATTCCAATATAGATACAAAGACCAAAAAAAAATCCAAATTAAAATTAAAATCAATGGAATCAAAAAGCGATGAGTACTTAATTATCGATCCGAAAGAGTTGTGAAATTTTAAAACTTTATTTTTTAATTTTGTTCGTAATTTCTTTATTATTTTTAATAACTAAATATTTGTAAATTAAACTAAATTGACGAAAATTAAAATCTTAATATGTAACTTTATCTATATTTGAACATAAAATTAAATTTTTCATTATAAATCACAAGAAAAGAATTTAATCTGCAAGCGAAGTAAAAGTCAATTATCAAAACCTCAATACTTTTTTCGATAAAAATTTCTTATGTTCGAGATTTTGTACAAAATTTGAAATAATAAACTATAAAATATTTTATAATTTTTTTTAATTATGGTCATTAGAACTTAAATGCTGAACTACAATTAAGACATGCAAATAAAATCATCAATAAAAAATGTTAAAAATGTGTAAATTCGCCATGATACATGGTCCAAAAGCTGGTAGCTTAGCTTTTTAAATATTTATTTATTTTTATTTAATAAAATTTATAAAAAAATTATTTTGCAGACAAGTAAAAACTTTTCATATAATCTTTAAATGAAAATTTGTTTCAATATCAATAAAAATTATAAAATTTTAACATATTTTAAATATAGAAATTATCTTTATTAAAATATCGACTATGGATACATTTTTGGAACCATTTAGTTGCATTGATGATCTTTTAGTGTTCCATCGAATTCTATCTAAATTAAAAAGTTCGGATATTTCAGTCATTATTAATATATTAAATATTTTCACAGGCAAGAATTTTGAAAAAACAAGCATCGAAAGTTATTTAAAAAAGGTTAAATTTGGTTCTCAAATCTATCCATTAAATTTTTCGAAAATATAAACGAGTTAGATATGGTGATAGACAGATTCAAATTAAACAATTTTTCAGTAGATCTAAAATATTGCCTATTTTGTCCCATCGAGCATCTGGGTGTATTTAATTATTTTGATGTAGTCTTATATAGCTTTGATTTTGGGGCTAGCAAGGTCAACTATACAATAAAAATTTGTCTGAGATGCGGCAAAAAATACTATTTAAATTTTTACACTGATAAATGCGGTAAACGAACTTTTTACTCGGATGTTCTGAAATCAAATTATTATTCTTTTTCGAATGAAATTATTTTTGATGGAAAAATTTTGCTTAGTTTGACTTCGGATATTTTATTTAAGCATTCTTCATTTAAATCTTTTTCCTATAATTTTTTTTTTTCACAATGTCAAAATCTAACAATAAAGATTTTATCTTCTTACAAGAAAAAAGAATAACCGAATGCTATCTTTATTATAATTTATTGAAATCAAAAATAGAATTAGAAAACTTAAGTGACATTGATGCATTTTATATAAATCAATTGGATTTAAATTTAAAAGAGTTCAATAGATCAGTATTCTCCTTATTTAGTAATATTTGGGGTGGACCAATTCATAGAAATGCTTGTCAGTTTCAAAATTGCTCTCAAGTAATTAGTATCGATGGAAATTATAAGATTAATCGATTAAAATGTATGTTTCCTTTAGTGAAAATGAAAAACTCGATAGCAAATTTAAATTTTAATTGTTAATAAATTCTAATCAATGATTATATAAGGTGATGTTGATATTGGATGTCCAAATTCACCTAAAAGAAAAAGCTATTTTTGTGAAGATCATCAACATATTGATCCGCTAGTTAAATTCAAGTACGGAAATACAACATTTGAATGTAGTTTAAGTCAAATAAAGCCAAGTAGAGGAAAACTTTCCAAAGAAAATTTAAATATATATGATAGTTTTCTTAGCAAAAATGATCAAGTTATGTATTTGGTAGTTTATTCTGATAAATCTCCTTTCTGGGCAACCGAAAAACAGATACCAAATTCGATTTTAACATCATTTTTAAGAGATGTCCATACATATAACAATTCATGCAAAACACTAAAAACATTTGCCTTGCCGTGTGAAAAAAAATCAAGAACTGTAGGTGAGTTTTTAGCCGTGTACAACTGTGGAATTATATGTGGATTTAGGGAAATTTTTGGCTCAGAAACACTTGTTCAATCTACATGTTTTTTAATGGATGTTTACGAAAATATTGAACAGAAACCTCTTTATATCGGATATGATGACGGTTGTCATCTAAAAAATTTATTGACTCAAGCGAAAAGATTAAACTAGAAACAGCAAGATTAGTTGAATTAAGAAAAAAAATTATTATTATTGATCGATTCCATTATAAAGGGCACAAAAAGGCCAATGAATACTGCAAAACAGAATGTAACCCAAACAATTATGTTGAGATAAAGGATGCTAATACATCAATTGTAGAAAAAGTAAATTTTTGGTTCTCAGGTTACAAAT
Organism: Brachionus manjavacas; assembly: GCA_019054805.1. NCBI lineage: Eukaryota > Metazoa > Rotifera > Eurotatoria > Ploima > Brachionidae > Brachionus > Brachionus manjavacas. The sequence continues at coordinate 3,666,069 of JAHQIY010000003.1, read as the reverse complement.
ATGCATTAAAACATATGAATAAGGAGCGATTAACTAAAGAAAAATGATTATGTAACAAAAGTCTCCAAAAGTACACAAAAGGACACTTTTTTTGCTAATGAAAATTGTTTTTATAACAAAAGTACACAAAAGGACACAAAAGGACACTTTTTTTGCTAGGGTAAATAGTTTTCACAACAAAAGTACACAAAAGGACACAAAAGGACACTTTTTTGCTAGGGAAAAAAAGATTCATAACAAAAGTACACAAAAGGACACAAAAGGACACAAAAGGACACTTTTTTTGCTAATGAAAATTGTTTTCATAACAAAAGTACACAAAAGTACACAAAAGGACACTTTTTTTGCTAGGGTAAATAGTTTTCATAGCAAAAGTACACAAAAGGACAATTTTTTTTCATATTAATTTTTATTTAAAAGTTCATTGTCAATCCATGATTTTAGGTGGCGAAAATACGGATTTTGTTTTCGGATTTTTTCTATCACCTAGAATATGGATCCGGATTTTTTCAAAATTAAATTATAAAATCAAAATTGACATTCTCAATGGTAATTAAAAAAAAAAAAAAATTATGTTCAAAAATTACCCAAGGCATGTTAATTCCAATTTCTGATGACATACCGTGTGAGGCATTAAACATTTTAAACCGGAAAAATTGATTATTGATAATAAAAAAAATTAAAAACAATTTGATCCAGATGCATTTAGTAATTTAAAATTAATTTTTAATCATAGGTAAATTTGAATAATATAAAAACAATAAAGAATAATATTTTTTTAAGATAAAATAAATTTAATAACTATATTTAAAAAATTTACAGATTTTAAAAATAAAAATCTTTAATATTTTTGCTTAATTTGATTAAAGATTTTTATTTAACAATTTTTCAAAAGATCTTCTAAAACAAATATACGCACCAAAAAAAAGCTAAAATTATTTGTAATAAATAAAAGATAATTTTTATTTTTTTAAAAAATTTATTTGTGAATGATGTGTTTCAATTCCCAGTTTTTGTCTGAAAATTTTTTTTTCATTTGAAGATGAAATGAAAGTCACACTACAATCTGGTAAAATCAGATGGAGAGGTATAACCTATGGTTTATTCCACTATAGTAGTAATATTAGCCACCAATTGCTGAGATCTGAATTTGTCTAACTTGTCTTTGAATGTATTTGTTGAAGTTGAAAAAATGAAAGAATGCGGGAGCTCATTCCACATAGATGCTACTATGATGCACATTAACGCAAATCTTGAAATTTTTTAAATGTTTTTTTTAAATTAATTGAATAAAAAACTTATCTTTTTAAATTTAAAAATTTAATATTTTTCTTTTTAATTCAATTCAAGTCAAAATTTTCCCCCCAGAAATTATTAACTTATTTTTTGTTCAAGGCAAAGCAAGATATTTATTATTAGGTAAAAAATTGCGACAGAAAATCGAGTCACTTAATTTACTTGTAAATATTATTTAAAAATTATTGAATTGCTCAATATTTCAATTAATTCAATTAGAAAAAAATAAATAATTACTCAATTTTTTTAGGAAATTAGATTTTAAAAAATTGCATTTCTGCGATTTGAAAAATATTTTTTATAGCAGAAGAAAAGTTCCCAACATTCATTTTCAATCTGAAATAAAGCTATGGGATCAAAAATTGTGTTAAGTCTACCTTCAAAAATTTTTTATGTAAATTTTTGATAAAATCAGCGAATAGGAAAAAAAATTTAGGCAGTTTAAGCTGTCAATTTTGTTATAAGAATTACATTTGCAATGGAGAGAAGTCAAACTGGTTCATTAAATGAGTGTGTTTTCAAAACAGTTGATTTAAATAATTTATTTATTAAAAGAAATTTAGCTAGTAATTCTTCTCTTAAATCATCTTTCAAAAAAAGTGAAAAAAGGAAATACCAAGAAAAAAGAAAAAGGAAAAGCTAACCCCTCTCAATTTTTTCTTTTTAAACTTTATCCAAAACTAAATAGTATTTTTGGTATATGTCCTCAATAATTCAATTTAAAAGTTCAAATAACGCAGATTTTAAACCCAAGTTCATAAATTTAATTTTCTGAGTCTTATAAATTTAAAAAACAAGAAGGCCAAGCGAGAATTTGATTAAAAAGCTTAAGGTAGTCAAAAGGTTCGATGAGAAAAGTTGGTCTTTAAAACTAATCCTGAAAGTCTATGAAGAATTGTAAACTTTACTCTGAAAATATATTTAAAAATTCTTAGAAAAACTTATACAAGGATTAATTCAGTTTGAATTCAAAGCTTTAAATATATTATGATACAAAAGGAAACTTATGAATTGCGATGTCTGAAAATAGACGATTTTTGAAAATTTCTAATTTGGTAAAATTTTATTTATATGGGCTTCAAGGAATTTTTATGGAAGTAATCTATACTAGTATATATGACTCGATTGCACTGAAAAGCTGGAAGTTGACCGGAATTTCATCTGTTTGGGCTTTTTTTATTTATGCCACTTCTCATCTAGTCATGGAAATAATGAGCAAACATTTGGTCAAAAGAAAAATCCCCATCGCAATTAGAGGCTTTATTTATGTCATATGGACTTATTTTTGGGAATTTTCAAATGGTTTTTTACTCAAGCAATTTGATGCATGCCCTTGGAATTATGACTTTGTTTATAATTTTATGGGTGTTATAACTTTGGAGTATGCACCAATGTGGTACATTGGGTGTTTGTTTGCCGAGCTTATTACTATACCATGTGTAAATAATATTTATTATTCAGAATTTTTAAAAGTTGAATAAACTATTCTATTAAAGTTTCTGAATTTTAATATTTAATTTTTGGCTAAAATCATCTAAAAAGAAAAAAAAAATTGTCGAAATAAAATGGTTTATTTTATCCCTTTTTTCCAATATAAAAATGCACTTTATCTTGTGCATATTTCTTAATCGAAAATTATTAACTTTTTCAATTGCTGAATTTGTAATGTAAAATGAAAGACAAAAGAAGGATTGTTTTAAATAATTCTTTATTAAATTGAAAAACTATTTTTTTAACAATAAAATAGAGTTGCTTGTAAATGGAATCAAGTACGTGACTAGGTTCTTTAAAGTAATAAAAATAAATTTATGAATTGCCAAATTAGATAAAATGCATTTTAGCAAGTTCTAATAAATAAATTATTCAAGACATCAACTAATAATGTGATATTCCCCTTGTTTAAAATGTAATGGTCTCGATAATCACATTATCTCTCTCAATCGGTTATCAATTGAATCCAATTCATTTCTACTATTTTAAGTTCTTGTTTGAATTAAATTGATATTTCTTTAGGCATGAAATTATTACCTGGGTTTATTTTATGCAAAAAAAAACTAAAAAATAAATAAAAACATAAATTGGTTAAAAAAATAGTTATTTTGAAATTGTTATAAAAAAAATCTATTTTAAATTTTCGATTTTTCGAAAAAAAAGACATCTTTTCAAAAATTTTGCATTTTAAATTGGTCGTTTTGAATTTTACCAAATTTAACCAAAATTATCTCAAAATCCTAAAAATTTACGCAATTTTTCGTAAAATACCTCTTTCTCACTTTTCGGATTTTAAGTTAATTTACGTAAAATGTGGTAAAATTTTGTCAATTAACGATATTTTACGTAATTTTTCGTAAAATACTGTTATCAAATCACCATATGGTACTAATTATCTAAATAGAACAAAAAAATAAAAATAAAAACAAAATATATTTTTTAAGGATAAAAAAATCAAATTCTCTATCGAGGCATTTTTTAGCATCCTCCAAAGAGCGAAAACTACAGAAAGGAAAATAATTTTTACCTTTTCCTCTAGTTTTTCCTTTAGTATTAGCTTCAAAGGCCTCATCTTGAGATATGTTACTAGGATATGTTATAGGAATTTCTTTAATTACAGGTCTTTTTTTAAATTCCCGAGTTATTTTAAAGATTTATTTATTTATTCAATTAACTATGTCGAACTAGAGATAAGGCTAAAATGTAAAATCAAAAGTGTTAATTTGAAAAACAAAACAAGAAAGATAAAAAAAATTCAAAGTGGCTATTTTTTTGAACATTATAGGATTGATTAATAAATAATTTTGTTTTTTTTTTGATTGTATAAGAGTTTCATTTCAATCAATGATGTATCAATAAATTAAAATAGTGATCAATTTAAATGTAATTGACATTTATTACAAAAAACAACCAAAATGTTTTATTTTGTTCCTAAATCAGTATTTTAATTTTTAAAATTGCAGATTATTGTTAATTAAAAATATTATACGCGATTTCTTTATTGCTATTAAAATACAAACATTTGATCAGAGTGAATAGACGTAAGCTTATAAAAACAAAAATAATAATATTAAGTGAATGAATAGATATATGTAAAATATTTAATTAGTAAATTAAAATTTTTTTTAATAAATTTCTGTTGAATATGGTTTAATTTTTTGTGCTTGAATTACAAAATGTATCCAATGTTAAAATGACATAAGTGCGATGTTTCAAATTATTTTTTCAGTACCAAAAAAATAATTTTAAGTTAGTATTGCAAGTATTTTCATACTTGAAATTAAACTCTTAAGTGAAATAGAATGAGTTTAATTTTTATTTTAAAATCTGAAAAAAATATTGAACCAATTTTTTTGTTCAAAATAGAATTAGACGAAAGATTTTTAGATTATGCGAACAAATTGAATAAAGCTCAATTTAATAGAATTGCTTATTCTCGAAAATAATATAAAGATTAGTTAAAAGTTTTTTAGTATTTTTTTTGGAAGAAGTTTAGAAATAGCATTTGCTATGATCTGGTGGGCTTGGTATTACTCTTTCCATAATCCCAAATACCTAAATGCGCTCTCTCCCTAAATCTTTGCCTTTCAGCATAAATAATAAAAATTAAAGAAAATTAAAATAAACTGTTCACCATTTAAATGTTTGACTTTTGGGAACATAGATTCATCTATTTCGAAAAATTTTCCTACTCCGCCCAACTTTAAATTTTCTATGTTATTATCTTTTCTATCTTATTTTAATCATTACATTAGCTTTTTTAAATTTGTTGATAGTTCATAAAACCTGAAAACAAGAATCGTTCCAGTAATAGGTGAACCATAGTTTACCTCACTGACAAAAACCCGAAAAACTTTGATCTCATCTTACAAAATTTTGACTTTAGTGATAATTTACTTTCGTGAGGTGCTTTTTAACAAATACTCAATTGATAAAAAATGGAAAACAGAGCGTAGATAGTTTTTTAAACTACAAATATTATCTTAAGGATCATCATATCACAAACCCTAAAGTCAAAATTCATAAAAAAATACCAAGTTTCTAATACTCTTTTTATTTAAAAAAACATTTATTTTATTTTCTATTGACATAAAACTGACTTTGATTTCAGTAAAGCATTGTTTATGAATTAATCTGTTTATTTTTATGTTGCTTGCATTGCATTTTCAAATTTTTTTCGATTTCGTTAAGATATTGTCTATTGCATTTTTGTTTTGATCTCTTTTCTTTCGGCTTCTTCGCCCAAGTGGAATTGGACATTCATTTTTTTCTCTCTTGTTTTACATTTTATTATATACCGATATTTGCTTGGTCTTGGTTAGTCAAAGTTTTTGTTTTCTTTGAGTTAATTTCGAGGTAAACTCGTTGTCATGTTAAGCATTATGTTTTCCTGTTGTTTTTAGTTCTCTTAAAAATCGAGTTCGAATATTGATGTTCATAGATTATGACTCGATTGTTTTAGTTTTTTTAATAAATCAGTTCCTCTTCTTCTTTAAAACAAAGAACATTACAATGATCAACAAAAATGAAGCTAAAATATTTTCTTGAGGAACTCAGGTAAATATCAAGAAATCATCATTCATTTTTCCATCTACAAAGACTGCATTTTTCAGCAAAGTAAACATGGTCAATGCAAATCACCATTGATAAAAGTGAACTAAAACCAGCATTATGCCTAATGGTATAGACTCAAAAAAGTAAAAAAACGTTAAACCGAAATGATCTACCTGATAGTGAGTCGGCAAGCATCTCATGTGAGATCTAATTTCTATTAATGAAATTTTTGCTTTGTTCGATTTCATTGATAAATCCGAAAATGAACTTCTATTCATCTATGACATATCTATGACATAAACACGAAAAAAACCAAGTGTTGAGTGTGAGTGTTACATTTACACTCTACACTCATACTTGAATACTTGGAAAATTTAAGTGTGGCATTACTAAAGTAACATTATAGGCTATTTTAAAATTAATTTTACCAGTACAAAAATGTCAAAAAAAATTTTCTTAAAAACGTTTGGCTTAGCAAAATTGAAATTGGAAAATAATAGCGTCGTCACGTGACAAATCTAAACGTTAAATTTGAATGTTAGCAATGTCGCTAGCTAATCAAAGCGAAATTCCTCGGTGGATTCTCAAGAATTCAGTTAAGCTAAATTTGAAGAAGCTAGACAAACCAGTTAGCCACAAGACTCTGTTCAGTGCGCTCGATATCGCCTTAAACCAACACGAAACAATGCAATCACGTCGATTTTCATTTTCTGGTCCAATAAAGTATGGATAAACGAATTTAACTCGGCGTTTAATTCTCAAGATATTTACGATCGGACAATATAAATTAATGGATCAAATTTTAATCTTGACGACGCAAACAAATTACGGGATCTTAGAAGGAACAGTAATTTGGTGAAAACATTTCATCTTACAAAATTTTGACTTTAGTGATAATTAAAAAGTGAAAATTTTTAATTTTTGCTTATTATTTATTTATGCAAAAATGTTACTAGGATATGCCCAAGTGGAATTGGACTCTCTCCGTATTATCTTAACATATAAGCTTACGTCAATTCACTCTGATCAAATGTTTGTATTTTAATAGCAATAAAGAAATCGCGTATAATATTTTTAATTAACAATAATCTGCAATTTTAAAAATTAAAATACTGATTTAGGAACAAAATAAAACATTTTGGTTATTTTTTGTAATAAATGTCAATTACATTTAAATTGATCACTATTTTAATTTATTGATACATCATTGATTGAAATGAAACTCTTATACAATCAAAAAAAAAACAAAATTATTTATTAATCAATCCTATAATGTTCAAAAAAATAGCCACTTTGAATTTTTTTTATCTTTCTTGTTTTGTTTTTCAAATTAACACTTTTGATTTTACATTTTGGCCTTATCTCTAGTTCGACATAGTTAATTGAATAAATAAATAAATCTTTAAAATAACTCGGGAATTTAAAAAAAAGGCCTGTAATTGAAGAAATTCCTACAACATATCCTAGTAACATATCTCAAGATCAGGCCTTTAAAGCTAATACTAAAGGAAAAACTAGAGGAAAAGGTAAAAGTTATTTTCCTTTCTGTAGTTTTCGCTCTTTGGAGGATGCTAAAAAATGCCTCGATAGAGAATTTGATTTTTTTATCCTTAAAAAATATATTTTGTTTTTATTTTTATTTTTTTGTTCTATTTAGATAATTAGTACTATATACAGTGGTGATTTGATAACAGTATTTTACGAAAAATTACGTAAAATATCGTTAATTAACAAAATTTTACCACATTTTACGTAAATTAACTTAAAATCCGAAAAGTGAGAAAGAGGTATTTTACGAAAAATTACGTAAAATATCGTTAATTAACAAAATTTTGTCACATTTTACGTAAATTTATGTTTATATTTATTTTTATATTAAACCAATTTATGTTTATATTTATTTTTTATTTTTTTTCTTGCATAAAATAAACCCAGGTAATAATTTCATGCCTAAAGAAATATCAATTTAATTTAAACAAGAACTTAAAATAGTAGAAATGAATTGGATTCAATTGATAACCGATTGAGAGAGATAATGTGATTATCGAGACCATTACATTTTAAACAAGGGGAATATCACATTATTAGTTGATCTCTTGAATAATTTATTTATTAGAACTTGCTAAAATGCATTTTATCTAATTTGGCAATTCATAAATTTATTTTTATTACTTTAAAGAACCTAGTCACGTACTTGATTCCATTTACAAGCAACTCTATTTTATTATTAAAAAAATAGTTTTTCAATTTAATAAAGAATTATTTAAAACAATCCTTCTTTTTGTCTTTCATTTTACATTACAAATTCAGCAATTGAAAAAGTTAATAATTTTCGATTAAGAAATATGCACAAGATAAAGTGCATTTTTATATTGGAAAAAAGGGATAAAATAAACCATTTTATTTCGACAATTTTTTTTTTCTTTTTAGATGATTTTAGCCAAAAATTAAATATTAAAATTCAGAAACTTTAATAGAATAGTTTATTAAACTTTTAAAAATTCTGAATAATAAATATTATTTACACATGGTATGGTAATAAGCTCGGCAAACAAACACCCAATGTACCACATTGGTGCATACTCCAAAGTTATAACACCCATAAAATTATAAACAAAGTCATAATTCCAAGGGCATGCATCAAATTGCTTGAGTAAAAAACCATTTGAAAATTCCCAAAAATAAGTCCATATGACATAAATAAAGCCTCTAATTGCGATGGGGATTTTTCTTTTGACCAAATGTTTGCTCATTATTTCCATGACTAGATGAGAAGTGGCATAAATAAAAAAAGCCAAAACAGATGAAATTCCGGTCAACTTCCAGCTTTTCAGTGCAATCGAGTCATATATACTAGTATAGATTACTTCCATAAAAATTCCTTGAAGCCCATATAAATAAAATTTTACCAAATTAGAAATTTTCAAAAATCGTCTATTTTCAGACATCGCAATTCATAAGTTTCCTTTTGTATCATAATATATTTAAAGCTTTGAATTCAAACTGAATTAATCCTTATGTTTTCATAAGCATATGCTTTCTGGGTTTGTAGTTTGTTCTGCATCGTCGTCTTCATCTGCTGACTCTAGATACTGCTTTTTTGGGTCGTTTTCTTCTTGTTCTGTTTCAGATTGTCTTTTGATTTTGTTCCTGGTTTGATCATTCTGATCTTCCTTTTTCGATCATTTTGAACAATTTGAAAAGATGTTGGGACATGAGGTGGAATTTGTAGATTATATAAGTGATCCTCTAGAACTGGAGTTTTTAAAATTTGAGCACTTAAGAGAAGTAATGCAATCGAATCTTGCTTATTTGATACATTTGATACATATGGTTGATATTCTGGGGTTTTTGGCATTTCAAACACAATTACATCAGTGTTTGTTTGTATTTCTTCTTGTTCTAAGTAAAGCTCACTGTAATCAATTTTTTGTCTTTCTAACGACTTCAATTTCTCAGCTTTGTTACATTTATGTGTCAAATGACCTTTTTAAATGACATTTTCCGCATAAGGATTCCTTAACTGGACATTTTTCTACATTAAGATTTTCATCGTCACAAAAAAGCATTTAGGTTTTTGACCAAAATTTGAGAGTACACATCTTAACCCATAAATATTAGCGGGACCAGAAAGGTTTTTGATTATATTTTCTGTCTGTTTTGGATAAGATATTTTCACTCTTTTAACTCCGTTTTTTAAAGGCCTATATTTATAATTTTCTTCAGAAATGAACTCGATTTTTGGCCCATCAATTCGAAAGGCATCGAAAAGATTTTTGAGTAATTTCTGTTTGAAATTGCTGGGTAAGAAGTGAAAATGAAAAGTTAAGAGAAGAATATTAGAGTATTTGATTTTTTCCTAAACAGCCAAGTTGTTTTGTCCGAGAGTTAAGATCACCACCAAGAATATAGTTTCTTCATTTCCTATTAATTTTTTCAAAAAGAAGAAATTGTTCGAAATCGTTTTAATTAAAACGATTTCGAACAATATTATCTGCTGTTAATGGAATATTAACAGCAGATAATATTGATCAATAAAGATACAGAAATAACTTATTTTAATTCAAAAATACTTAATAAGCAGCATACTTAATAATAAGAATAATAGTCAGCTAATATTCAAAGAACCGATTAGCCTTAATGAATTGATTATGGCATTAAAAAGGTTAAAGGGAGAAGCAGCTTGCGGACCTGACCTTATCCACAATTTAATGTTAAAAAACCTCCCCTTAAATTTATTAAAGGAAATAATCGATCTTTTTAATCTTAGTCTCCAAGAAGGTACAGTTCCTAAAGCTTTGAAAATTGTCACAATGACACCTAAAAAATCTTCTCCTACACAAGACCCATCCAATTAACGACCTATAAGTATTACAAGCTGTCTAGGTAAAGCCTTGAACGTATTATTTTTTCAAGGTTATATGATTTCTTGGAAAAAATTCTTTGCTAATTCAGGAACAATCTGGTTAAAGGAATATCGAAGAACAGCAGATAATTTAGTTTTCCTTATCCAAAAAGCTGTCAAATCTTTTAATAGAAAGAAAAAAGTATGTTGCTTATTTTTTGAAATTTCTAAAGCTTTCTACAATGTTTGGCATGAAGGTATAATTTACAATGAAGGAATTAAATTTTATTCTTAACTAACTTTTTCTTCAATAATAGAAGAAATTAAGAACGATACAATTCAAGGCTAAACTTAATCAAAATCTAATCAAATAAAAAATGGTGACTTGACTTCAAAACTTTAGGAAATCTTTATAAGTCTTTGATAGGATCTATTCTAGATTATTATTCCCCTTGTCTTAACTCTCTTTCAAAAACTAATATAAAAAGGTTAGAAGTAATCCGAAATTCAGCAGTTCGTTCTATACTAAAACTAAGTGAGTTGAGTGAATGATATATTAGGGCAAGACTAAGTCATTCTGTTCCATTAACTATTAGAATGGTTAAGAGTCTAACAAAGGTTTCGAATCAAGATACATCGAGTACCCAACTCCTTTGTGTAATTTTACCTTACTATTTCTTCATTTTTTCCTGAATCATCAAATATTTTAAAATATGTATTCTGTTACTCTCTATCAAAAAAACCCTAATTTTAATTTTAATATTTATTTACTTTTTAACCTTTATCATTTAAACTTTAATTTTCTCTTACTTTTTATTTTAATTCTATTTTATTTGACTTTATTTTAATTTTTTTTTTTATTTAATCTGAAGAAGCTTTAGTTCGAGACAGATATAAAAATAAAAAAATAAAATAATTTACTTTCTACTATTCCTCTATTTTCGTAAAGCCTTGCTTGCGAGGAACGATCAGATTCGGAATTCTGCGTTTGAGAATTCAAATCCAGAATATCATCAAAAAAAGGGACTGTTTCAGTAAATGAGTCTAAGGCTTTTTCTTTGTATTGCCGAGCGTAATTTTGATTAAACCATATATCAAATTTTGAGGGACTTAATAAAGCTGCTAAGAAATAAATTCTGTATTTTTTATTCCCACAAACTCGAAATTTTCGAGTGTTTAAGTGTTTGAACTAAGTGTAACACTTAAATTTTCCATGTGTTCAAGTTTGAGTGTAGAGTTTAAGTTTAACATTCACACTCACACTCATCACTTGGGGATTTTTTACTATTAATGTATGATCTATGACAAATTCAAAACTAAAAGACGAAAAAATATCAATTTTGTGCTCAATTTTGGTTTAAGGACAACAACTACACAATTCCTTCTAAAAAGGGGTAAATGGGGTTTTAACCTTTGATTCCAAAAATTCGACTTGTTTACTAGGAAAATATCTCTTTTAACCGATTTATCCCTTTGCTTGTGAAATTAGTCCAAATTAATAAAACCTTTTTTTGGAAATTATTTTTTACAAAATTTAACTATAATTATTACTATTATTTTAAGAAATATTTAGTAATAAATATTTGAATTGTTGTTTTATTATTCAATTGTTTTATAGTTAATATAAGGTTCCTTCTAAAAAACTCAGCACAAAATTTTTTAAATTTCTTTATCCTTACTTATTTTACACGCCGAAAATATTTTTAAAAAGTTTTAAAGTCTCATTTAGCGTTAAATTTTATTCTATTTGAAAACTGAATTATTTGATTTCGTAAAGTTCTGTACAAAAGAACATCACGAAGTGTAAAAATATTAAATTACTAAAATGTCAAGGTCTGCTAAGTTTGCTAAGTTTGTTTAGCAGAAAATAAATTTCAAATTTCGTAAAAAAAAAAATTCTGTGTTTATAGGCGAAACGATTGTTTTGTAATGAACGATTTTGATATAGTCTTCAAACAAGCTAAAGACTATGTGGATGAAAGAGTTTTTAAGGATATTCTAATAATGGTTGACTTTAATTTTCTATCAATCATCTGGTCAAATGGCTGTGTGTCCGAAAGCTTAAACAAAAATGGCATCGAACATAAATTCAATTTTCTAAATTAGTATGTAAATGTTCCAACATTTCAAATGTCAAACTAAAAAGCTGTCAACACTTTGATTTTGATTTTCACGACTTATCCTGGCAGTGGGTATGCAATCGATACAAAATTTGTACTTGTAATAAAGAATTTGTAATAAAGAACATCTGGTTATCTTTTTCAATTTTGTTCTCAAAAACAAGGTTAGTAAGGAATCATATACTTTTAAAAAATTTATTAATAATAAAGCTGACTTTGAAAAAATTTCTCATTTTTTATTAAAAATTGATTGGGTTCACTTATTTGAGATTTTTAATATTCAGGAAATGTACAATGAGTTTATTTTCTATGTCAGCGAAGCTAGTAATCAATTCATTCTGGTGACGGATAGCTCTAAAAAGAAAAGTGCCTCATAACCTTTGATAAAAGATGATCTCAAGATCTTAATTAGAAATAAAAAAATCTTAGATACAAGAACTGTTCATGTAAATGGATATGAATCTTCATAATGATAGCAAACGTATCTGTAAATTAGTTTCTTCTGAAATAAAAAGAGCCTGACTAACTTATGAACAAATTTTAATGGAAAAAGCTAAAAAGAATCCAAAATTATTATACAACTATCTAAATGATCAACAAGTAAACAGAGAATGAATCAAAGCATTAGAGAAGTCAAACAATAAATTAACGCAAGAACCCAAAGAGTTATCAAATCTACTAAATAAATTATTTCAAGATGTGTTTGTTATTGAACAAGATGGGGAACTTCCACCTTTTGTAGCTGAACTTAATGAAAACTGTTCAGAATATATTGACATTGAACCAAATGAAATTAGTTAAGAAGTGGTTTATAAATTACAAGACCTAAATCCAAATAAATCATTTGGTGTAGATAAACTTCATCCACTATTGCTAAAAAACTGTGCAGAAGCCTTTACTGTTCCTTTAACTTTAGTTTTTAATCTTTATCTAAAAGTCAGCTTCCAATACAATTCGGATCATCAAATTTTACTCCATTGTTTAAAAAAGGTGATTAATCAACGGCTAGCAATTATCGTCCTGTGTCTTTAACTTCAATTCTGTGCAAAATTATTGAAAACATAATAAGAACTAAAATGGAAGACTATCTTTTTAAGAATAATATTATATCTAGAGAACAGTATGGATTTGTCAAGAAAAAGTCATGTTCATCTAATCTTCTGGAAACTCTAGATTTCTTCTCAATGAGTTTAGACAAAAGTATTCCTAATGATGTAATTCTGCTAGATTTTGCGAAAGCATTTGATACTGTTCCGCACAGACGACTAATAGCTAAATTTAAAGCGTATGGCTTTGATGGTCTGACACTAAAATGGATTGAAGTTTCCTTTAAACATTTCAAATCTGGTGGAAAGAAGAAAAAGAGGTTAGATTCAATTATACAAGTTCATGCATGGAATAGAATTGGTTGAAAAAATCAACAATTTTAATGTCACCAAAATCCAAGGAAGAGGTCGCTGCTTCAAATATTACAATCAAATTTCTAGGCTTCAACATAGAGATAACTTTTTTTTCAACAGAACAAATGGAACTCACTGCCAAATCAATTAGTTGAAGCCCCCAATGTAACAGCTTTAAAGAGGGCATGGATTTCTGGATGAGCAGCAATCAATCACATTAGCAGTCTTAGTGTGCCTTGTCAGCACACTCGCTGAATGACCAGCTACAGTCAAAACATTTACTACTACTAAAATAATCGATCGTAGTGCATTTTGCAGAAATTTTGCACACCATTAGCAGACTTTAACAGTTGATGCAACTTTGAATGTTGCACCATGCTGCATTTACATTATTAATTTCAAAATTTTAGTTATTTAATTTTTTTAAACTTTTTTCTGTTCTTTTGTACTAAACTTAACAAAACCAATTAATTCAATTTTCAAATAAAATAAAATTTCAAGCTAAATGACACTTTAAAAATTTTTTAAAATCTCACCCCTACTGAATCCCAATTTAATACAAATGACACCAAATTTTCATGGAGAGAATTCCACGGTCTTTCCAAAAATGTGTCTGGTTTTTGACCAGAAAGAAGGGATTTTAAGATGTTGCAAAAAAATTTATTTTGATTTTAACATTTAAATATTTTGTTTCATCAATTAAAAAATTAGAGACGATATCGTTAACATTTGAATGAGCAAAAATGTAATAAACTTAAATGAGGCGAAATTTTTTATATTTATTTTTGCTATCTTTTGCCTCTTATTTTTCATTTACGCAACATGTTCTTAGATAGATGAACAATTGTTCCTGGACAAAATTTAGACTTATTTTCGAAAAGTCCGTGCTAATTAGTTGGGGGTTAGTCGTATTTGATAAAACTCAATTTTTATCGATGTTTAAAAAAAATCAAATTTGAAAAAAAAAGAAAAATATGCGGGAAATGGAGTTTTTTTTGGGGCAAAAAGGTGAAATTTTGGCTTAACGAGTGAGTTTTCGGTCTAATTCAACTGAAAAATGAGGCATTTAAGTTAACCCTATTTACCCAATAACCCTTTATCAGGTTTACATTGTTAACCTAACTGTCGCCCGTCCAGTTATCATGTGAGGCAAAAACTGGGGACAATTTTGGGTGAACAAATTTCGAATTTTCTCATCATTATTTGTTTAAATTAAAAATTTTTACAAATTGGTCGTCAGACTGGTGGAAGAATAAAGAGAAGACTTTGAATCCAGATATATCAGATATCCAACTTCATTGTGTAACTGCTACCATTTTTTCTTTTTTTCCTGAACTATCAAATATTTAATCATGTCCAACCTCTAGCTATTTCAACTTGACGTTTTTCTTATAATTACTTTGACTTAATTATTCTTTTTTTATTTTTAATTTAATTTTTTTATATACTTTTTTATTCTGAAGGAGAATCAGCTCGGCACAGATTAACAAATAATTAAGTGTTTAGTTTTTTTTTCACTTGTGATGTAAATCTCATCTTCAAACTAAATGTCTTACTAAATTTCAAATAAGGTCGACAATTTTGGTCGATTTATGTCCAATACCTCTTTATTTTTCAATTTAAACTTTCTATTTTAGAAATTTACAGCAATTTTTTGATGAGCTTGATTTTTCAATTTTACTATTTTAGAAATTCTCTTAATCAATTCAATTTTACTTTTTTACTATTTTAGTGAAATTTTCTCTCAAATCAATTTTATGATTTTAGAAAAATTCTCAAAATGTACATTACTATTTAAATATAATCTAAAGAAGTAATATTAATATGATTTTAGAAAAGTAAAGTAAAATAAAGACTAAGTAAAATAAACCCTTAACCAGGGCTTCGTCCCAGACCCCTTTGGCCTAAGCCACTATTCCCTAAACCGGGGCCCTGCCTCGAACGACGCGTATTACCCGCATTTTTTTAGATGAGTTTTTATTAAAAAAGGGCCATCAATTAATGGACTGACAAAAAAAAATTTTACTGACCAAAAAGACTAAATCTATTGACAAAAAAACTACATATGATGACAAATAAATTAATTGACTGATAAAATAATTATTTGAGTGACAAAAATACTTTTTTGACTAATTAATTATTTTTACTTTTATTTTTACAACAAATTAATGATTTTAAGGTCACAATAAAAATCAAAATCTTGAACTATAGAACCAATATCAGAAGGAAGCTCTAGACGATTATGACAAACCGTTTTGTCCAAATCTCATCATCAAGCTAGAGTCAACTATGAGAAAACGTAACAATTTAAGTTCATTCCTTACAATCTTAGGGAATTAAATTACTAAATAGCTTTCTTTTTTTTCCTTATTCACTCCTTTTTTTTTCATAGGGTTCATTACTTTTGATTTCCACTCAAGTCGAACTAAATAGCTTAATTAGAACTAAAATAAAATAAAAATGAATAAAATTTTGTCAGTGCAAAATTATTAAATAGTCATCTCAATATATATAAATATTTGTCAGTCGTTTAGTTTTTTTGTCAGAATAATTAGTGTTTTATTGTCAGCTAAAATAGATTAAATTAGTCACCACTTTTAGTTATTTTTGTCATCTTAAAAAAATTAAATTTGTCACCCCCAAAAAATTTAAGCCTTAAAAAAGCGTTGTTTTTGTTTAAAAATATCGATATTTTTCTTTTCATTTAATTAACACGATTTCCTAAACCGGAGTTGCGTTCCGGACTACGTCATATCAGAAATTTGATATAACAAAAAGTAAAAGAATAAAATTGAATTGATTAAGAAAATTTTTTAAATAGTAAAATAGTAATAATGAACTTTTTGAGAATTTTTCTAAAAAATTAAAATAGTAAAATAGTAAATTTTTTGTCAACTGGACATATATCTTTTGGTAAAAATAAATGATTAATTTTTCAAAAAAAACCTTAAAGCTTGTTAAAAATCACTTTATCATTTTTAATTTTAAATTTCACTAACAATATTTAAGTCCATGATCTATTAATAAAATTGATTTCAAGCATTTAAAAACTCTATTGATGAAAAAAATATTTTTTGTTCACAATCTTTTACCAACTGATTTTTCATTCAATCTAGTAAAAATAACTTCTGAGTTTGGTAAGTAAATTTTGACCATAAATTTCAATTTGTCAAAATTCTAACTAGAAGCTATTTGATGGTCACCAAACGGATTGCATTTGTTGTGTTGATATTTGGTGTCATAATAAAGTAGAATCAAAAATTGTAGAATAATTTACCTCCATTAGTGTTACAATTTGAGTCAATTCTATAAAATATCTAGAAATTAGATTAAATCGTTAGCTAATGATAGAATATCATAAAAACATTTTGCGCATAAGACGAAAAAACAGAATAAACAATTAAAACAAACTGGATCAGAAAAAGATATTTTTATTGCGGTATGTGATTTTTTTGATTAAAAGAGTTTGGTTGATTTAATTGAACTTTATTTATTTAAGAGAAGTAAAATGAAAATATGAAAATGTTATTATTGACCTAATCTTTTGAATTTGTTTTATTTATTGGGAAAAATGAAAAAAAAATTAATAAATTAATTAGCAAAAAATGTTGGATTTTGTTTATAAAAAAAACAGGAAACTAAATTTTTTATTATAATTTAATTACTCGAATTTTTATTTGATATATAAAAAGCCTATCAAAGATAGAAAAAAGAGATTACATAAAAACAAAAAAAATCTTTAAATTCTCTATTATTTGATATATTTTTTAAATGAAAAAATGTCTCATTTAGAAGAAAACTCATGAAATAAGAATCATGAGCATCATTAATTTTTCAAATTTCAAATTGAAGAAAATAATGAAAAATTTTCCTTTTTCGAGAGGAGATTTTTGGAAAAAATATTTTGATGATTTGAGATAATGAGATGGTAACTTTTCTAGTTTTAAAAACTTTTTTTGGTTTAGCTTTGGAAGTGTTTACCATACTTTTGTATCATTTACGTTAAAAAAAAAAGGTCTAAGAAGTTTAAAAAATCAGAGTCATTTATGAATTAAATTATTTGGAAATAATCAAAAAATTTTAAATTTATAAATTATTCAATGTAAATTTATATTTCTGAGAGAAAAAGTTTTACCGAGTTATTTTTCTCCACAAATACATTATAATTAAACACTATCGAACTCTTGTCACAATTGCCAATTAAATTATGAAGTGTTTCTCTGGTATTCTTCATGAAGCAATACCAATATTTCCTGTGCCATGTATAGCGTTTTATTGAATAAAATTTCTTATTTTAAATATTTTTTAACTAATTGTGCTTAAGTATATTTTTATTAGCACTTTAATTAAATAAAAAATTTGCGTAATTAAAAATTATTTTAAATTTATTATAATATTTAAAATATTGAATTGAATTTCGAAAGTAAAAATATTAGATTATCACATAACAACAAAATTCGCAATAGAAATTCAAGCTTCAAATGCTCAATTACCTAAATCTATTTTTTCGTTTTTGTAAATCTGTATCGGGCCAAAGCAAAAAAATGATAAAATTAAATTGAAAAAGTGTCATATGGAGCTTATAAAATGAAATAAAATTAGATAGCTAAAAATGGTAACGACAGTAATGAACTATTGTAATGGAATGCAGGCAGAAAAGAAGGTTTGAAAGCCAGTGTGGGCTGCTTCAGAGTGATGTCTAAATTATTTATAATTTAATTTGCTTTTTTGACTATAGGAAAAAAGAAATAAAATTTTTGAAATTTTAAATTGGTCTAACTTTCTTATTTATTTATTTTGTGTCCAATTCATTTAACTGAGAGAAAAAAAACGTATAAAATATCTACAAATTGTTTATTTTATTTAATAACAGTCTATTATACTTTATAAACTGTCTTTAGTTTGATTCTGTTATTGTTTGCATTCAAAAATTAATCATCATGATCGCTTTCATGATCACTATCAAGTTCAAAATTCGGAGCTGCCATTGGAACCTCGATGAGTTCTGGCTTTGTTTGAATTGGCACTTCAACGAGATCTTGATCATGTTGTACAACGTTTTCACCATTTGCCACCAATTTATTCAGCTTTTTTGCGTTGATCTAAAATGTCGAAACTTTTACTTTCATCCTTGAGATGAGTGACTGTCTTATTAGTATTGTACATTTTAAAAATTTAGAAAAAAGTTGGCACCAAATATTTTTTTAAAAAATTTAATGCCCAAATCGGGCACTTCTATTCTAGAGAAAAACGAATGTTTTAGCAGTTTTGCAGGTAAATATAATCCTTTTTTTATTAGAAATTCGGTTTTTAATTAAAAAAAATTTACCTATCAAAATTATTTCTAAATGAATACAAATTTAATTTCCTTGATAACTTTAGTGTTAATCTAGGCAGAATTTTACTTAATAAAATTCCACATGGTCAAACTCTGGTTCAATCAATCTTGTGCTGCATAAATCTTTCATCCTTTTATAGCCCCTCCCTGATTATACACCAAGAGGCTTTCAATTAACTTAAACTATTAATAGTCTCAAATCGGCTGAAAGATTTGAGTGAGAGATCTGTGAGTTCAAAATTATGTCATTATGTTTCATTGATCGCCAGACTGGTGGAAGAATAAAGAGGAGACTTTGAATTCAGATACAGTACCGATTTGACAAGTGGATTTCTGGTAATTTGTTAACGTAAATTTGCGTAAAAATTGATAAAAATGAAAAGGCCAAAAAAAAGCTCAATTTTTTGAATTTTTATTAATTTCTAATAAAATTTAAATAAAGAGTTTCTATTTATTTGTTTCTATTTTTATCAAAAGATACCTTTGTTTTTCTATTTTTTACTGATTTACGTAAATTTAGGCAAAAAAAGTATTTTTTGAAAAAAAAATAAAGAAAATTTTTATTTTTCCGAAGAATTAACTAGTTTAATTTTCGAATTTCCAAAAAATTTTACTAAATGTAATAATTACACAAGTCGATTTGAAAAAGTAATAATTCTTAAAATTTAATAGATTAAATTTGTGTTATTTTTTGTTTTGTAGGTTATTGGTATAGTGTAGGATAAAAATGGCGGATGATCGGACTGCTTGTTTATTAGGAAAAATAAAAATTTCCTTATTTTTTTTCAAAAAATACTTTTTTTACCTAAATTTACGTAAATTAGTAAAACAAAAGTAACTTTTGGTAAAAATATAAACTCTTTTTTCAAAATTTATAAGAAATCAATAAAAAATTCAAAATTACCTCTAGCTATTTCAAATTTTCGTTTTTAATTTTTTTAATTTTTTTTATTTTATCTTATTTTATTTTTATTCTGAAGGAGCATTAGCTCGGTACAGTTTAACAAAAAAATAAATCGATTACTGTTTCGTGATATTAAACTGTGGGACTGAAAAAATGAGTTCTTCTCTCCAAATAATTCAAAATAAACCCCTGCGTATTACCAAGAATTTTACACACAAAACATAGATTCGTACCATGCACAAAGTTCTTTGACAAGAAATCATTGAAGAAAGAGTCAACAAACTATTCCTGGAAACTTGAAGTTTAGTATCAATTTTTGGATGCTCAAAAGCCAAGTTTTAATTATGAAATAAATTGTTATTTCTTAATATCTAATTTCGGATCTAGCATTCTTTGTTAAATTTAAAGGTAAAATGCACATTGCAGAGTGCCAGCCTTTTTTTTTTTTAAAAGGCTCAACATAATAAAAATTTTTGCTCACAGCTCTTGGCACCTAAAAAAAACTACCCTCACTAGTATCTACAGAGCCTTAATTGGTTCCATGTTTGATTACTCTTTCTTTGCCGTAGAATGTATTTCTAAGACCAACTTAAAACTTGTTCAAACAGTTCAAAACAGAGCTATTAGGTGTATCTATAAGTTAAGATGGGACAGCCCCACTAGGAGTCTCTTTTCAGTTAGTAACATTTTGTTTATTAAAGAAAGATTCTTACAAATGGGTGCTAGATATATGCTAAAATGTTTCTCTTATAAAAACAGATTCATTAAGCTACTTGTTGAGGAATATAGTGGGTCGTGGTCTGAAAACACAGCTAAAGTATCGGTTACCTCTACTCCGGTAGGAGCCTTTTTCTCTATAATTCGAATTGCGTATGCGTGTACTGTCCTAATTAGTTTATATTTGTTTCTTAGCTTTTTTAAGATCTGATATGAGAACAGGATTCTCTTATATAGTTATTTAGAATCTATCAATTTTTGTCTCCTTTCTTTTCTTCTGTCTTTCTTTTTTCTTTTTTAAAAAAGAAAAAATTTATTTTTAATGATGTAATTTAAAATATGTTTGTTTGTTTTTATTATTGTTTTATTTTTTTACTGGGCAGAAGGAGCTTCACTTCGAATGTGCAGTTTGCGCTCTTTTCGAATGTTAGCTCGAAGCCTTTTTAAATTAATTTTTAAATAAAAATAACTATTAAAAAAAAGTGCCAGCCTTCTGAATGATACAATTTTAATTTTTGCAGACTTTTGCAGAGTTTACCTTTAGATTTAACAAAGAATGTTGGACCCGAATTTTTTTTAAATAAATGAAAAAAAAAGCCCTATTCCTTAGAATCAAAATAAGCGTTAATTTATTTCAAGTATTTTTCCTTTCATGAGTATTCATACAAAAGCCTAGAACAATTCGAATGTGTCCTAGGATCTTCCTCTAAGTCATTTTTAAATATAAAATAAAAATAAAAAATTCAAATTTATTTCAAAAAATTTATTAAAATTTTTTTTTCCATTTTAAGAGAAATATTAAAATTTGATTTTTTTTTTCAACATTGGCCATCCTTACACATGCGCCTAATAAGCTGAATTCGAACGTCTTAATTAACTCAATAAGCTCGTCGAAAAGTGATTGAAAATCTTAAACAAACACCATTTGGCTTCTAACTCAAATTTAATAATTAAATTACAAACACACCAATATGTCTTACATTCTATTAAATGCTCATTGTTACTAAGCCAGTCTCTAATTGCTATTTGATTGTAAACATGTACATTTACAAAAATACAATTCTAAATGACCGTATCGATGCAATAGCAAGAGAAAGCACGTAAAAATTGGACCCTAGGTCGACGAACGAGCGATGCTCGCTTGTACAAAATTGAGAGCACTTAATTAGATTTCTTACTGATGAGAATAAGACTTATTAGATAAAATTCTCAGGTACATATTTCCAAGTAGCTTGTTGATTAACCTTTTTGCCTAAAATAACATTTAAGCGTTTTGATATTTCAGCTAAAAGAGTAGTTGAATCTAAGTGCTATCTTTTTTCGTATAGTAATCAAATTTCTGTGCTGAAAAAAATAGAAGAAACAAAAAAAGAGAAAAAAAAAAAGCATTAACATTAATTAAACACAATCAAAATGTTTATCGTCCTATATTTAGAAATTAAACTCATTTTTTGTGCAATTCTCAAATTGATAATTTCTAAAATAAACAAGTGTTTCAATTCGAATGTAAATAATCAATTTGTAATTTATTGCCATCAGCTGACTCAAATTCGTCAATTATGATTGATTAGTCGAGCATAGGCTGTGCATAGACTCGACACTGCATTAAGACACATTCTAGGACAGCACTGCACCTTTGTTAGATCTAAATTTTTACTTGCGTAATACCTGCTTTAGCTGGTCAGTTATTTGTTTCCTTTATTTTTAAAGTTTTATTAAATATGATTGTTAGTTAATTATTTTAAAAACTTTTTTGTTTGCAGTACTCTTGGGTCCTCGTTAGACCCATTAAAGAAGTTATTAAGCTTCTTCTTAGCTTAAAAGCTCATGGTTAAGTTAATCAACTAATCCAGTGATATCAAAACAAAGACATGGCTCTATCATATGAAGTAAAGAGGGAGTGGGTTAAACAAATGCTTATTGTGCCTGAAAAAACGGGCTCGAGTCCAGGTATAGTCAACCAACTGCAAATAGAAGAAAGCTGATAGTATTTGACCAGAATTTGTTTGTTTTAATAAAATTGTTTCTCTGGGCACGTTGGGATGATCATAGATTTTGCATTCAGACCTATGTTTGAAAAAAAATTTAAAGTCTTTGGGTCATCAAAAAATTTCTTTTATTCGTAAATGTTTCACTTCAAAAAAGTAACTCAAATAAAAGAAAGTTAATCCAATTTTTGCTGTTTAGTCTCTTTCTTCAATGATAAAAAAATCTACTAATCTAATTAACTTGAGCTTTTGCTTTCAGTATTGTGCTTCTATAAGCCACCTCCTGATTTGAGCACATACACTTTGGATGATTGTTACCATTGATTGTCTTGCTAAGGGAACATGTCAAGACTCGCATAAATAATGTTGCCAAAGACCTATGCAGCAATGCTTACACTAGACCATACTCTCGTGGGAAATTTTTTTTAATAGATCTTACGCAATCAAGCTATAATACTAGTAATATTTTTATTTTAAAATTATTTATTATTATTAAATTCGCAATTTTAATTAAAAAGAAATAATTTTAAAAAAAAAATGATTTGTAGTTTGGTGGTTGTAAATTTTTTTTTGAAAAAATTGGTTTGATTTTTTAAAATTTTTGGTCTATCTAATTAAGAAAGAAATTATTTTAAAAAAATCTAAATTTGAAGCATCATTGTGTAGATTGAACTTGTTTTTTTTTGCTACTTTAAGTTTGTTCTTCAAAAAATGAAATGAAGCTGCCTGTGGAACATTTTCTCTTATTTAAATAGGAGGCTCTTAGACACATCACATGATCGACCAGACAGAGGAGATTACGGGCTACGTCATCGATCAGATCGGTTCTTACTCCTACCATTTTTCATCCTAGGTTTTTTTTTATTCAAAAAAAAAATTTTTTTTCAAATTTTTTTCTTCAATTAGAAACAACAAAATACACGACATGAAATGAGATAAACTGAAATCAAGTTCATTTTATATTTTTTTTTTGTATAATTTTAATTGTGTTTAGACTTATTATGCTAGTATTCAACACAAATCTGTCATGTGACTTAACTAACAAATTCTAAGTTAAATAGCAAAAGTTAAAACATTTTTGTCGAACATTTATTAGACTCTGTTTTTCAAAAAAACTTTGCTTTTTCATTTCACCAAAATCTATTTGCACGGAGCTGAAAGGGACCATTCCAAACTGCCCGGCGTTTTCCTCAAACTACTATTTTAATAAAAAAAAATGAGAAAAACAAATGAAAATTTTTGACTCAGCTACTAGCAAGTTTCTTCTATTTGTGGTTGCTTCTATTAGATGAAATACGGTACTAGTTCAAATTAGTGACCAAAGGCAAAGAGCTCAAGTGGTGTTGCATGCTGTAGACGTCTCAAGGGATAAAATTCTAATATTTACATTCATATTTTTTAGCTTTTGATATAAAAAGATTTTATTTATTAAAATTAGTTTTATTGAGTTGTGAGACCTCGTGTCCCAATCCGAAAAGAGTCATAAGACCTCCTAGTAAGACCTGAATTTTACAATTCATATTCAGTCAAGTGTATTTAGAGAGATTTACTCGCTGGATGACCACTAGCATAGGGGTACCGGTTACAACTAGACTCGTATAGCCGAATGGCTTGCGTGTTAGTCATGCAAGCAGATGATCGAGGGTTCAAGACCCGCTGAGGGTGTAAAAATCTTCAAAACATCTCTGCAATACGGGGTGAATGTTTAAACCTCTTTCATCATAAAAATAGGGGCACCAGTTTCGACTGGGTAATAATTGCGGTGTAGATGATCAACTCGATGCAGTTATTTTCGGGTAATGGAAAAAAAGATGAGCTAGGTAGGAAAAGTGACAAGTAAATTATGAAGTTATTATTAAGAGAAGTAAATGCGGAATTGTTGTTTGTTAATCAACTGAGTGGGGGATCTAGTTGTCGGACATGTGGGTAGGGATGCGCTGGGCTCTGCGTCAAGGTCTCAAATCAAACAAGCAAATATAAATTAAATTAAATCGAATTGAAAGTAATTACCATTTGATTTATCGATTGATTGTTTTGACACAAATCTATGTGTAAAATAAACAAGTGTTTTTTTTTTGGTAGAGGAGGGGACAGGGGCTGTCGAGGGGGCTTTGGGACATGGGCTGAAAAGTTGATTCGTTCACAACTATCAATATTATGGCCAATCTAAAAATTGAGTTAAATTCAATCTAATTGGCCTGGCTCATCACGTCCGCACTCTTCTCTTCTCCTGGCATAAAATTAAATTATCAATAAACCATATCCAATAAAAATTTATTATTTATTCTTAATCACAATTCTCTCTCTTTCTCTCTCTCTCTCTAGTTTTGTTTGTTATTCGGGTTTGTAGTTGTAAAAACAGATAAAAATTCTAAACTTATCTGTGTGCGCACACATAAGCCAACTCGATTGGCTCACACTCATCGAATTGGCTGCGCCAATCAAATAATTTCATATATTTAATAAATTTTTTGTGAAATAGATAAGATAACAAAAACTAAAATTTTACTTTTTGAATTTAGAGAGGCTTTCAAACAACAACAACAATAACACCAACACGAACAACTAGAAAAATTTGAAAAAGAAAAAAAAGCAAAAAAAAAAAAAAAAGCAAAAAGAATGGAAATGGACTCGAACCAAATAGCGTACGGCGAGGTGAACCAGCTAGGCGGGGTGTTTGTGAACGGCCGGCCATTGCCGAACACAGTGCGCATGCGAATAGTGGAAATGGCCAATTTGGGTATTCGGCCGTGCGACATCAGCCGCCAGCTGAGAGTCAGCCACGGCTGCGTGAGCAAAATACTGGCCAGGTACCAGGAGACGGGCAGTATACTGCCGGGGGCGATTGGCGGCAGCAAGCCGCGAGTGACCACGCCGAAAGTGGTGGGCAAAATCAGAGAGTACAAACAGAGAGACCCGGGCATATTTGCGTGGGAAATCAGGGACAAGCTGCTGCAGGAGCGCATTTGCGACAAGTACAATGTGCCGTCGGTGAGCTCGATCAGCCGCATACTGAGGAACAAGATCGGGCCGCTGTCTCAGCCCAACTTGAACTCGGACGACAACGAGGACAGCCAAGAGAACGAGAACATGACTGGCGTGAACGAGCCGGCGTCGCCAAACAAATCGGCCAATTCGTCGCTGTCGCCGATTCCGCCCGACTCGTCCAAGCTGTCCATCAAGCTGGAGAGCAAATACGAGATGGACACTTATCAGACAAACGACTCGTCAGTGCAACAATACATGCCTTTTCAAACGCCCTACTGTTACCAAAACTACTACCAGCCGTACAACTACACATATCCAAGTCAATACGCAAGCATGGCTTACAACTCGGCTGGCTACACTGCGCCCACTCCACACGACTACTATCCAAATCAAAACTTCCACGATCAGTACCAAGCAGACTTTTATTTTCGTTTGCCGCCATCAAATCCGCCAACTGCCACTTCGTCGTCATACGCCAACTACAACTTCAACTCGCCAACATCTAGCTTGAACTCGTCGTCGTCAGCGTCCACTTCGCCGACTTCCAATCAGCTTGCGGGTCAGTACCAGTACTCATCGTCATCGTCGTCGTCGTCGTCGACGTATCAATTGCCAATGACTCAGACGACTGCGTCATAAAATAGCACCCATTTAATTTTTTATCTTTAATTAATAATAAAAAGAAAAAAGACAATTTTTTAATTTTTCTCTCTCTCTCTCTCTATCTCTATATCTCTTTTTATTTGCTTTTTTGTATAAATTTTATTTGGTTATGTTATTTTTTAAATTAAAAGAAAGGCCTTTTAATTTCTTATGTTTTTTTTTTGTTTCGAAATTGAGTGCAAAATGTTTTCAAAAAAATTTTTTAGTTGACAATAAAATATTAAATTAAATTTCTTTTTAAATTATTCATTTATGATCCAAGGCGCTAATTGACAAAAAAGACACAAGTTTGGTCGACATCTATCCTCAAACCATTGTCGGGACCAATTTATTCAGCTTGGTCAGTTCAAATGAACGCTTTCTTTTAGCTACATAGTAAAAAAATATTCTTATATTCTATATAAAAATATTCTATTAAAAGTTTTTTTTTTAATTTTTGATTCGTTTCAAATTTCAATTTGAAAACCATGCTACCGGTTTAATTTGGTATATATAAGCTATATATTCTTTAAAAGCTTTATTTAAGTTATTGAACGTTCTGAAGTCCAAAGAATGAAATTTTTATTTGTACCCATGGGCTGGTTAATTCAGTTTTCTTTTTAGATTGAATTTTATTTTCTTCAATGGTGATGCTGGAAAGTAGGATCCAAATCCAATTTAAAATATTAAGAAAAAACTAATGTTAAAAGATTAAGTAAAATTAGTTCAATCAAAGTTGAGTTTTTTTTCACAATTAAATTAAATTTAAATTTTTTTTTTTTTAATAAATATCAACTATTTTTGCTCACTGAGTGTGAAAGTGTCAAAAAACAAGGACCACGAACAACATTTCTTTTAAATTCCTCTACAAACTGAATATCTGACCCGTTGAATTCAACCAGACAAATGGGTCAATGATGGTACCATTGGAAGAATAAACACTGTTACCGGTTTAATAATGGCACAATATGTATATTCTTTAAAAGCTTTATTTAAGTTATTGAACGTTCTGAAGTTCTAAGAATGAAATTTTTATTTAAACCTATAGGCTCGTGTAAAGAACCCGAGCTTATAATTAAAGCAAGATGAGAGCTGACCGATAAATGCATTTGTCAGCATTACGAACCATCTAACTTCTTAGAAATGTGGCAAGTATAATTATTACTTATTCTTGTGCATAAGTTGAATAGCTGATCAATAAGTGACACGTCTGGGTAACAGCTCTAGCAAGTCATCTTGGAAAACAAATAAATCAATCAAACCACTAGTACAGTGGACCGAGGATTTTTGCTTTTAAGCTCAAGAGTCCATTGCATAACAGCTTGTTTTTATTTCAATGATAAGCTAACAGGATTGTTCATTTGTCATTTATTTACTAAACTATTTAATGGTTGATGAATAAGAAAGAGACAAACGTTAAAGTACATATCTCAAAAATAAAAATAACACCTTATTTCAATAAAAGTCTTTTTAAATTTTATTTTAGCTTATTTTACTTTATTTTTATCTAATTTATTTTTTATTTTATTCTGAAGGGGATCTAGCTCGGAACAGAAAACAAATATTTGATATTTCTTTGCTTTTGTTTGGGTCGCGACATAAGGGATTTAACAAGATTTTAGTAAAATTCTATTTAATCAACTAGTGTGAGGGTATTAACTTTCTATCAGCCCCAAATGGTATTTAAACTAAAAAATTATGATTGTGTTGCACAAAAATAAAGAGAAGTCGGCTAGAATTCTTACAATAAAATAATTAAAAAATTAAATTAGATAATTTTGATTTTAACAATAAAAAATAATCTAACATTGAGATTTTAAGCAAAAACATTTTCTAAAACCAGCTATTTAATTTAGCCGACTTTTTCAAATTGACTAACAGAAGACACTTAATCGATCACTAATTTAATTTCATTGGACTCAATGTCACAAACAATATATTTTTATTCACTAAAGAAGATTGGTTTAAATCAAAAATTGAAAAAAAAATTATTCTTATAAATTTTGAATTTTTTTTGCAATCGAAATTACAAACAGTACACAATTTGACAACTTATTGTCTTTATTGAGACTAGTCTTTTTAATTACCATGAAACATCAAAAAAATGAGGAGAATAAACTTTTAAATAAACCCCAAACCAACTTTATATAACGCATTAATTAAATTTAGAGAGAAAAAAAATGGAATTGCCGAATCTTCAAAATTTTGCCTAAACAAAGAGTACCGGGAAGAAACAAGAAGAAAAATAATAGAGTTACTTAACAAACTTCTTAAAATTTTTTCTAATTTGATATTCAAATATTCTTTCATCACCTACGTGGTGTTTTCTGGAATGAATAAATTTTTTTTCTATTTTACATTTTCAGAAATAATTGCGTAATTATATTTCAAATTTTAACATGCTTAAATGTTGAGTTTTAATGAAACAACGTATTTTCAAAATTTCAAAAAGTTAAAATTTTCAGTTTTTTTTAATTTTAGAAATTTCTCAACAAAAAAATATGATTAGAATGGGAAGTTCAAGAGCAAACTCAAAGATAAAAGGATAAAGAACAATGGGCACATGAACATCATCCAGTGTCATCCAAGCTTTATTTTATTTTTAATTAGTTCGAAAAAAATGCTAATACGCAATATTTTATTTTTAATAAAATTTTTGTTTGTTTATTTAGTTGTGTGTCAAAGCATTTCTTGCCATTAGTTATTAAGCAGTTAATTTGAGCTTTAAACATTTAGAAAAGTAATAAATTATCTTTAAAGGTATCGAATGAAATGAAAAGTATTCAAATTTTGTTTTTTAATTAATTACAATCATAAAAGAGAGAGAACCTGTTTTTGATTGTGTTTGAAATTTTAATTTTACCCGCGAGATATTTAAAAAATCATAAAAAGAGAGAGAGAGAGATAATTTTTAATTTTTGTTGTTAGGAACAGATTGATAAATAGATAATGGGGGCCGCGGCTTAGTACAAACAAAGAGCTCTGTATTCAAAAAGGTGTTTTTTAAATATTCTAGTATCAATTACAGTTGGAGAATTGACGAATTGAATTTGAAAGCGACAGAGCCGGCTTTTGGGCTTTTCGTTGGGAATTAAAATTAAAAATAGATAAAGCCGTGAATGTGAGAGTGGAGGAGCAGAAATTAATCGCATCTTTCTAATTTAGGTTAATATCTGATAAGCATTGAATTTATGGCTCACATTTTAAATCGCCAAGAACTAATCAAAGCAGTTCTAGACAATTTACGTGACGTTGAGTGCCTGGATCACGTGATTAGTCAAAGACAATTAAGATTTGGTAACGCTAGATTAAACATGGAACGTGAAATGCCAATCGGAGCACAGAGCGAATTTTTTCGGCGCCGAGTCGTGATCGCTTGGCACCGGAAAAATTTCCTATGTTTATAAAATGGTCTAATGATCGGCATGTTCTCATCCAACTTATCAAAAAGTAAATATTTACTCAAAAGCAGAATTAGTAAAGGAATTTTGTAGAGCCAAAATTAATTAGCACACACACTTTTTTATTTTATTGTTTTAATATTTTCAGGCAATCGTTTGATCAACATTTATTAACAAGATATGCTTAACAAATACTAGAACAACAATACAAAGAGAACATGAAAAAAAAGAAGAAAAAAAACGCTTCTTTTAAACTCTTAGTTCCGTAGCATATGCTCATTTATTGAGTAACATACTCTCTCTATCTCTCTCTATTATCTCTTTTTGAAATTTAATATTTTCTCTAAGAGAACTTTATTTGTTAATTATTTTGATTAGTTTAAGCTAATAAATTCAATCATATGAAAGTGATTATTGATGAGCATGCTTTTTTTACTTAGATTTTATTTCTAGATTGGGCCATAATTTTAATTTGAATGAGAGGCCGATTGAACATTTGTTACGGAACTAATGAGCGCTAATTTTTGAATATGCCATCTAGACCAGGCAACATGTTCCAAATCTCACTAGACATTTCACAAAATGCATCATACCATTACAACCTAATAAATTCTTTTCTACTATCAGATTACTATTCCAATATATGTCTTTTAAACTTACATTTTTTTAGCTTAATAACTTTATTTTTATTTTTTTTACTTTATTCTGAAGGAGCTCTAGCTCGGTACAGAAAACAAATAAATAAAATAAAATAATTGATTTTTAAAATTTTTTAAATATTTGATTTTCCATCAAATCTTAAATCAATACTTCATTTTAACAGAGTTGTCACAAGTCAAGTCAAAGTCCGGACTTGACTTGTGACTTTTAAACAACTCTGCATTTTAATTTATCTGTTTTGGTCATTTCCACATTGAGATCAAAGAGAGTGCTTTTGGGAAGATTTTAAATTGTAAAATTGTTTGTAAAATAATTTTAAGACCAAGCTAATGATGTTTTGGACTCGATAGTCTATGCCAGATGGTAAATTCGAATGAAAAAGTTGGATCAACAAGCTATGCTACATGTGAGATAAATGGGACCAAATTTTTTGCATCCTTAATGGCTTAATGATGATAAATTTTATATTGAATTGTAATAAACATGTGCAGAATAAAAAAAAAAAATTTAAAAGTCCTTTCAAAGCAGAATTCTTTAAAAGTCACAAGTATCAGGTCAAGTTCAAATGCGGACTTTTTTTAAAGTCTAACGTAAAGACTTTAAATTTTTTCTTTTTTAAAGTCCGGGCTTGGACTTTAATTTGGGACCTGAGACATTCCTGTTTCAAAGTCAAGTAATTTTACTTGGCTTTCGAAATTTTTAAAATACTTGAGCTTATATAATCAAAATCATTAGAAAAAGATCAAAATTCAAAAAGGAAAATAAATATAGAGTTAAATTTAATTTAAAAGCTAAAATAGATAAATTGAAATAAAGAATGACTGATTACGGCAATATGTAAAAAAAATTATATTTTTTCATTTTCATATTTTTAGATTTTTTGTGCAATATTTTAGAATATTTGAATATTCAAATAAAAAATTTTCTGAATTATTGCAAGAAAAATTTAAAATTTTAAAATGCAAAAATAAAAAATTATTTTAATTTAGCCAAAAAGTTCCATCAAAGAACAAGATTGAGTATGGAAGTCTATCCGCCTTGATAATTCGTATTTTATTTTTTTTGAATATTAAAAAAGATAATACTATCAGTTAATAATAAATATAATAAGTTGTTTAGCAAGATTTTTGCTAAAGCGTCTATGTTTTAAGAATTGTGGCTCTCATTATTCCAATACTTTTAGACAATCTAAAAAAGATAGAGAGTAAACAATTATCTTCAAATAAAAATCTTAAAGAGTTAATTATAAAAAAAATCTCTAATAATTATTTACATACAAATAAAATAGAACTAATTCCTGAACTACTAAGAGATCAATTACAATGATACGGGAACTCAAAAAACTAATTATAAAATGAGATACAATCAAATAAATCGTCAAAGAAAGTAGATTAAAAATTAAGATTATTAGCTTTATTAATTTAATATTTATTTAAATTTTTCAGCCGGTGAAACTTCGGATTTAATACTGCTGTATTTGTTATATACTCATCCAGGTCTTCTATTAGTTGTTGATAATCTATTTACTTTGATAGAAAAATGTCTAAGAGGAGCTTAGATTTAGTTGGAACCATGTCAAATTTTAAACTTTTGTGGATTGCATTGACCCTTAGTCATCATCAGTGCAAAAAATTTAGCGTACCTTAAAATTCTAATCTGAATTGACATAGCTATGTTAAAGTGTTGTTAGTGTAAATGTTAACGCTTTTTTATTCTGCTATTTCTTAGGTTGACCTTTTATTTTTCAATTTCCCTTAGAATATTTTAAATTAAACAAATTTTTTTTTATTCCAAGAAAGATATTTTATTAAAGTGTTTTTTTAAAGACCTTTATTGAGTGTAAAAATTCAAAACCAACAGTGTTTTCCGATATATAAGATAGGACCATTCTCAGAAGATTCATTCGCAGATACCTGAGAAAGTGAAATTTTTCGCTCATCTTTGGATTTAATCTAAGTAATTTTTAGTTTAAGATGATTGGTAAAATATATATTTTTTTCTCATAATTTCGATAATAATTACTTTTTATTTATAACTTAATTTAATTTTTTAAAAATCCAAATGTAAAAAATCATAAAACTTCAAGTCCAGGTACTTCCAAAAGTAAGTACTTAATAATAATGATGGAAAAATATGATAAATAAATTTATGAGCTGAATTTAAAAAATCAAGTTAAAACAATACAAAAATAAATATTTTTTTTATTTTACTAATAGACTTCCAGTAAGAAGAAGTTAAATATAATTGTTTCATAAATAAAACAAAACTAAACAACTTTTGTTTCACCAACTGCACTTACGGAAAAAAATTTAA
Source organism: Brachionus manjavacas (assembly GCA_019054805.1). Lineage (NCBI taxonomy): Eukaryota > Metazoa > Rotifera > Eurotatoria > Ploima > Brachionidae > Brachionus > Brachionus manjavacas. The sequence continues at coordinate 3,633,412 of JAHQIY010000003.1, read as the reverse complement.
AACTCTGTTTCACAAATTATTATTTATAGAAAGAATGCTTGAAATTTTACTATGCCATACTTTAATTAATCATACACACAGTTTCATAGAAAAATCACATAGGTTTAATTTTTATAAAGAAAACAAATAAAAATTCTTTTGAAAAATAATTTGTCAAAAAATTTAAGACAATTTATTCTAATATTGAAAAAAAAAGATTCGAGATATATTTTTTACTTTTAAAAATTCTTACATTTAAGTTCGATGCTAAATTTTTGTTATCTTATAATTTTTAAATTAAAGTGTTTTTACGAATTTTTAAAAACTATTTATTCTTTTTATATCAAAATTAATTCTATTGGGCCAGGTTAAAATTTTATTTCCGTCAATGTTTTTTTTGTTTGATTATTTTTTTGAATTTTCGATGAAATAATTTCTTTCGAAATTTTTATAATATTTTCAATATAATGATTCATTTCAATCTTAATACCTGTTAGCTAGTAAATATGAAAATTGCATTTTTTGAAATTTGTTTTTATCTATTATTAGTTTTAAAATTACAAAATTAATAAAAACTTGATCATTTAAAACATTATATGCAAAAAATCAAGAATGACTGGTACGATCAAAAACTGACGCTTCGCTCAATTAAATCAATAATAAAATTCATAAAATTAACTTATCATAGGCAATTAATCTACTAGAACTAATTAAATTGATATTTTGAGGATTGATTTTAATATTTTTAAACATCATCACGCTTTAGTTATTTGGTAAACTTTGAATTAAAACATCAAGTTATTTTTATTTAATTTAAAATTAATAAAACTTTTAAATAAAAATTAAAAACAGTTTTGCTGGTGCTTAGGCTAAATTTCCACTTTTAAGTTCATTTTTAGATGATATCTAATGAATTCTACATTTTAAAGTAGATGTGTACAACTTTAAAATTTTATGTAAATGAATTAAAAAATAAGTCAAATAAACATTGCTAAAATTTATTATATTTAAAATTTAAAATAATATGCGGACTACTTCAATTTAGTATCAACCATACAAATGAAAAATCGAAAAAAAAACTTATCTTTTTTAAATAATCACTTAAAAGAAGAAAGAAAATCTAGCGAAATTTTTTGATTTTTTAAAAATTTTAAATTATTCCAAAAAGTATTGACCAAATTTTCAAACAGATTTTTAAATTTATTTTTAACTCAAAAGAAATAGGAATTTAAATTTTTTGAAAAAAAGTCAAACGACTCCCTTGGGCGCTTCGAGAGTTAAACTTTATTAACCCAAAAATTGGCAATCAAATTCAAAAAATAAAATATAATCCTCAAGATCACAATATTAAATCGACAGGCGAAGTAAACAACCATTTTTAAAACTTTTTAAAAATTTTTAAATACTGGAATTCAGAGTGGAAAGAAGTGTTAACTCATGTTCTAGAGACTGCCTGTAGTTGATGCCTCAATTACTTTTATTAAATTAATTAATTTTTATTTTAAATAAGCAAAGAGTTGTTCTTGGTGATGTAGTGTCAGAATGGGAAGAGGTCACTAGTGGCGTCCTTCAAAGGTCGGTTTTAGGCCCATTTTTTTTTCGTTATCTACATAAATGATCTATTGAATTCAATTCAAAGTCCATGTCTTTCAAATGCAGACGACTTGAAAATATTAGGATTTTTTAGTAAGAATGAATTAGGATCGACTCAACTTCATAATGATTTCTTCGTATTAAGTAACTGGACAACAAAATGGTATACTGAGCTAAATATACTGAAGTGTAAAACAATGTATATTGTCCGAAAAAGGAATAAAACTGGATATACAGTTCCAATCTTGGATGGAGCAGTGACCCTTAAAAAAACTGTTGAAGAAAGAGACCTTGGTGTTGTTATCTCTAAATGACCTTAAATGTCGAAAGAGTCCAAAGAAGACCGACAAAGCTAGTCCAATGTTTGAATGAAAAGTCGTACCAAGAAAGGTTAATGGTCTTAATGAGCTTAGAAGACCGTAGAACAAGAAGGGATCTTATTCAAATGTTCAAAATAGTCAACCATCATGAGAATATTAACCTAATGAAAGGTGTGAACTACAAGTTTGAATCTGAACCTGAGAAGAAAACATAACATGAAGCTAGAGAAAGAAATTTGCAAAAAAGCTACATCAAAATATAACTTTCTGACCAACAGAATGGTTTCAAAGTGGAATGCTCTATCTAAGTCTTTGAAATTAATTTCAAAGTTGCAAAATTACAAAAAATTAAAAAAATCTAATTGAAGCTTGCCTAGAAGGATATATCAATAAACTATAAATACATATAATCAAATGTTTTTTCATTTTAACAATTTAATTTTCCTTCAAACATTTAAATACAATTATTTTAAACTTATAATTAATAAAGTAATATCTTGGCTGAAAATAAGGCGCTGCTATTGAAAGTTTGTATTTTAATTTTTTTTTTTGAATATTAAGATACTCATGTTAAAAGATAATGCTATTAATTAATACTAAATTTAAATTTAAGTTTAAACCTTGAATGAGATAATCTCTTTGATACTAAATACTTTGATTTTTAAAGATAATTAAAAAATTTAGAAAAAATTAATAGAATACAGCATGTTATTACTAATCATCGCGATATGGATGATAAATTATTGATTACAATTTTTAAAATTTTTAACGATTAAAAATTAACTGATTTTACTTCTTAGGGGATGAATTCCACTTTATTTTTTTTTTCCAATGATGCGTGTGATTCATGAACTTTTTCTTAAAAATTAAGATTAAAGACGAATACTTGTGCTGTTCTAAATGAAGTTAATCAGTACAGAAAGTTCTTCTTCAACTAAAATTTGGTTTCCATTCAATTTTCCCATATTTTATTTTCTCATTTTAATTTCCACTACTTATTCAATTAATAAGAATTTAGTTAGTAGATAGTTAGTGTAATGGAGATAGACCAAAATTCTTTCAGTGGGTCATTATCTTTAATTTGGGTAGTTAAAAATTTTAGCTATTATTTTAGCTACTATAACAATTACTGGAAAATTTATTATTATTATTATTAATTAATCTAAAGGAAGCTAATGGCTCGCGAAGCTGGTAACTAGCTATAGCAGACATGTTCGTCTTGGGTTATCTGATGGGATACCTGTTTTGTATTTGTCGTACTCGTCCTTGAATTGCTCATCAGTAGTTGCGTTCTTAACCAAGTTGGGTAGTTCATTCCAAGATGGGATGGCTCTGTTTGTGAAGAAGGTATTTCTTGGCGGATAGTTCCTGACAAATTGCCTGTAAAACTTGTGTTAGGTACCACGAAAAGAGTCAGCTGGTCCTTCTTCCACACTGATTGCGGTTCTTCTGATAGAAGAGTACCAGTTCATTCTATTTCTGTTCCTTTTGTATTAATAATTTTATCATGTCGAATCGATCGAATCTATCTTCAGTACTTGGAAAATTTTAAACCCTGGAGTCTTTATGATATAGATTGGATATTTTTATTAACGAAATGAGTTAGAGCTTTTTACAATTGTTTATGTCAAACATGGAACAGGTCAGTTTTAAATGTTTAATAAGTGGCACCATTTTTCATGCTGCTATTTTAATTTTTTCAATTTATATTTTTAGGATTTAAGCTTTCTCCAAGGAAGTTCAGAATAGTTTGCACTTTATTTTCAGTCTTCATTTAAAAAAAAACTATCTGAAAATATTTAAATTAAAAAGTTGTAAAAAATAAAATGTTATTAAATTTTTTAATTAAAAAAAAATATTACTTAAATAAAATATCTTTGTTCTTATCTATCTACTTTTCCTTAAAAGTTTTAAATGTCATTAAATGTAATCCAAAAAATTTTCTATCAATATTACAATAATCAAGCATAAAGTGATGAATTTTAAAAATTTCATCCCAAAAATTATATTTTTTAGATATTTTAAATTTTTTTGAAATAAATTTTAATTGATAATAATCTGGTTGTTTAGAGATAGTATTTAAAAGGTCGTTTAAATATTCATTATTTTAAATAATTTAAAATTTAAGATTAAATTTCAAAAGAAAAAGTTTTCGATTATTTAAATAAAATTCAGTCAATAATGTTTGATTTTTATGAGACCATCCATTAAATTAATTCTTATCAATATATAATTTTAAAATGATCTTTGAAACAAATTATTTTTTTTATCTTTTAAAAATAAAAGTGCTTTTTGTTTCCATAGAAAATAAAGATAAAAATTGATCGAAATAGAAAAATAAATGTCAAATTTAATTATTCGTACATTTCTGTCAATTTTAGTAATTAATTTTATTGTTTAAAAATTGGAAAAATAATTTTAAATTATTTCAATTAAATTATGAAGTAAATACAATGCAGACTGAAATTTTTTTTTTACCGATCTAAACAATCTCGATTCAGATCATTACCATTTTAAGAATTATATTCTTATCATATATTTCTATATAAGTTTATTTATTATCTATTTAAATCCATTATTTGTTTATACTTAAATTTAGCTTTTTTGATCGTTGAATCAATATGGTCAATTAAAATTCAAAAAATACTAATTAGAATTTGTCAGACAAATTAACTTTTGAATAAAATGAATCAAATTTGTTCTTAAACACACTAAAAAATTAAATAAACAATCATTCAATCGAATCAAGTTAATTATTGTTTAAAATAGTGAAAAACTATTAATTTAAAATAAAATCTTCTCAATAAATAATAAATATGCAAAAGTTAATTTCTATATATATAAATATATATAAACAAATATATATAACAAAAAATTTCATCAGTACTTCAAATTAATTTTTGGAACACAAATTCAAAAAGTCAAGATGTTATTTTAATAAAAAAAAGCTAATTTTGAGAATTTAATCAGTTAAGCTTTAATCAATTAAATCTTAGTTATTTGGTAAACTTAAATAGTTGTTAAATGTTAGCTTTTATTTTTTTTTAACTAATAAAATTGATATGTGTTGAATTGAATTTTTCTAACTTTAATAAATTGTTTCTTAATTTTATTCATTTTTCATTTATGAAAAAAATAAAAATGTTGGCTGACCGGTGGCTGGACCACGAGTCAGTCGTTTTTATTAAAATATAAAAATAAAGTTCGAGAGCTCCAAGTATTCAATGTAAAACTTGAAGTTCTCGATTAATTTAATCATTTAAACGTGAACTTCAAGTTAAAATCTTTATTTTTTTAAATATCCGCAGGAGAAAATAAATAATAGAAAATTTGAAGAAAAATTAAAAAATTGTTAATCAAACTATTTTAATTATTGTCCCTTTTCTATCCTAGTGGATAATGGAGAGGAACTCATCTCCTTTTCAAGTTCCTTTTTAAGCGAAGGCTTCGATCTGACACAGAGCTAATCCATTGAGTTGATCATCAAACAAACCTCTACGTGATCAATCATGAAACGATGATTTATCAAACTTTTTTAATAAAATTAATTTTTTTATTATAAGACGTTTTTTTTATTTTTCTGATTGTTTCTCAGCAAAATCAATCGAAAATTCAAAGCATTAACAAACATTGAAATAACCATTAGCCCAGCATTTAATTGTCTTTGAAATTTTAAATTGACAAAATTTCTGCAAAAATCTTAAAAATTAAAACAAATTACTGAATTAATAAGGAGATTTTAAATTAATATAATTATTTATCAGTTTATAGAAAATTAATGAAAACGAGACAAAACTCCTAAAATAATAACATTTGTAGACCATTATAAAATCAAAAATAAAATTTTTACACGTAAAAAAAATTTCTTCCTATTGATCCAATTTATCAAATTTTTTACTTATATTTAAAAGACTTTGATAATAAAGAAAATTTAAATATCTGGTTGTCTTAGTGTTGGCAATCGATTATCAATAATCGACTAACTTAAAATTGACTAATTTTTTTATTCGATTATTAAATCGAAAAATGTTTCTAGTTGACTATAAAACTACTAATTTCGAAATGAGTAGTAGGATATAAAGATTTTGTCCAATTCTTTTTTCAGTTTTTTTCCTTGATTTTTAAAAGTCGATTAAATTATCGACTAAAATAAAATCAGTCGATTGATGAATTTTATCAATCGATTGGAGTAGATTACCAGCACTAGGTTGTCTGATAGTTTTCTAAAAGAAAAAGGCTACCTAGAACAATTTTATCAGTAAATCAAACCCTAACCTGTCCTCTCATTTATCAAAAAATATAAATGTTTAAGACCTTACATTATAGAGCAAAAAAAGATTAAAATGAGCACTTAATCATTTTTTATGTCCTATCGTTCAAAAGTTATTTGGTTAAAATTTTTAAATTTTTAAAAAATTTTCTATCAATATTACAATAATCAAGCATAAAGTGATGAATTTTAAAAATTTTATCCCAAAAAATAAATTAAATATTTTAACTTATTTTGTAATAAAATTTAATTGATACTAATCTGATTGTTTAGAGATAGTATTTTAGTAGTAGTAGTAGTAGTAGTTTTGACTGTAGCTGGCTAGCCAGCGAGTGTGCTGATAAGGCACACTATGACAGCTGATGTGATTGATTGCTGCTCATCCAGCAATCAATGCCTGCTTTAAAGCTGTTAACATTAGGGGCTTCAACTAATTGATTTGGCAGTGAGTTCCATATGTTAGCGGTTCTGTTGAAAAAAAAGTTATCTCTATGTTGGAGCCTTGAAATTTCTTTGTGATATTTGAAGCAGTGACCTCTTCCTTGGATTTTGGTGACATTAAAATTGTTGCTTTTTTCAATCAATTCTATTCCATGTATGAACTTGTATAATTGAATTAGATCACCTCTTTTTCTTCTTTCCACCAGATTTGGAATGTTTAAAGCCTTCAATCTGCTTTCATACGGTTTGTTTCTAATTAAAGAAACAAATTTCGTAGCTCTGCGTTGAATCCTCTCAAGATTCTAACAATCCGACTTAAGAAATGGAGACCATACAGGCACAGCAAATTCCAAAAGAGGACGAACAAAAGTTAAATACAATGATCTAAATAACTTACAATCAAAACGAGCGAATGATTTCCTGATGCGACCCAACATTTGATTTGCTTTGTTTGTAGCCTCTATCACTTGGTTTTTCCATTTGAGATTTGTATTGAAGATAACTCCAAGATCTCTTTCGGTTTCAGACGTTGATAACTGTTTACCATTAATAGAATAAGTGAATTCTTTGTTTTTATGACCGTAATGCATAACCACACATTTTGATGTGTTGAAGAGAAGAAGCCAATCTTGAGTCCACTTGAAAATTAAATCTAAATCTGATTGAAGTTTCACTGCGCATATTTCTGATACCGTTTGCGAGAATATTTTTGTATCATCTGCATACATTTTGACAATATTCTCTATTCCTTTTGGTATATCATTGATTTACAAAACGAACAAAAGTGGACCAATCACTGATCCTTGTGGTACACCGCTAAAAATCTCAACCCAATCCGACAAAATTTCACCTTGAACAACTCGTTGTCTTCTATTTTTCAAAAAAGCTTCAATCCATTTTAATGTCAGACCATCAAAGCCATATGCTTTCAATTTAGCTATTAGTTGTCTGTGCGGAACAGTATCAAATGCTTTCGCAAAATCTAGCAGAATTACATCAACAGGAATACTTTTGTCTAGACTCATTGAGATGAAATCTAGAGTTTCCATAAGATTAGATGTACATGACTTTTTCCTTACAAATCCATGCTGTTCTTTAGATATAATATTGTTCTTATAAAGATAGTCTTCCATTTTGGTTCTTATTATGCTTTCCATTATTTTGCACGGAATTGAAGTTAAAGACACGGGACGATAATTGCTGGCCGTTGATTTATCACCTTTTTTAAACAATGGAGTAATATCTGCTGATCTGAATTGTATTGGAAGCTGACTATTAGATAAAGACTTTCTGAACTTTCTTTTCATTGTTTTAAATAATTTATAATTTGAGATTAAATTTCTATTATTTGAAAAACTTAAGATATACAAGTCAATTATTTTAAATTAAAAACTCGTAATTTATGATAGAAAATTTTTGAAATTTTCAAAAAATCTACTAAAATACAAATTCTTAATGAAAAAAATTTAATTTTAAAAGCGATTTTTTTGTTTAGCTAGTTATTATTCTTGCAAATAGATAAAAAAATCTGTTCTAAATTAAAAATGTAAACTGATTAAATTTAATCAAATTTTAAGTTTTTAGATAATTCCTTTAAAAAAAAATCTACGAGTATTTTTCCCTGAAATATTTTATATTTTAATTTCTTAAACATAATTGTAAATTTAAAAAAGGGAAAACAAATATTATAGTACAAAACTTCCTTCTCCTATCTTCTATCGCCGAATCTGGCCTAATTTAATGACTTAATAATAATTATAATTTTGCTACTGAGTTGTTCAAAAGTCAAAAATACAATTTAAGGTAGGCTTTAAATATTCTTTGAAGTCAAGTCAAATTTGGGATGAAACAGTTTTTGACTTAAGAAAATTTTTTTGAGTGTGCTTGTAGACCCTCAACTAAATATCTAATTTCTGAAAAAATGCTAAATTCTTTATTTTGAAATTTATTTATTTTTTAAGTTTAAAGAGTGCAAATTTTAATTTTAAACAAGATTTTTTTAGATAGCTTACTTAAGTTTTTTTTAAGTTTTATTATTAAAGTTTTATTCAAATTATCAGACACCAATAGTTAAAACATGATTTTTTAAAATACCAATTCAAAATTAAATATTCATGAATTTTTAGTCGAGAGATTGAAATCTAATCAGAAATTTGGTTATCAAACCAAACGCTAAGAAGCCTTCATTTTTATTTTTCCATTCTCACAATGAGCTATCAAGTAATAAATGTAAAGAGTTTAATAATCGGGGCCGGAATGGCTGGAGTATCAGCTAGTGTCAATCTTCTTGAAAATAACTACAAAGACTTCTTGGTTTTTGAGGCACTGGAGCGAATTGGTGGTCGAATTTGCACTTTTAACACCGACCGAGGATATCTGGAACTTGGAGCCCAATGGATTCATGGTCAGCAGGGAAACCCAATTTATGAAATTGCCCAAAAAAATGATCTGGTTGCACCCGGATTCGAAAAATTCATACAAAATCCTGTAGCACCTCGAATTGATGAAAAAAATCTGTGTATGCCAGCCAACAATAAAAGCCTGCTTCAAAGTAACCAAAAAAAAAGAAAAAAATGATTTTTTATTTTAAAATTTCTAAGGTGTTAATGTCAAAACCGATGGTGATAAGACCCTGTTCTTAACTCAAACAGGGCATAAAATATCCTACGAATTTGCCAACTCAGTCTACAACACTCTTACCAAGATAATTCTTAGCGCAGAGTTGTTGAACATAGACCCAAAAGTAAAAGTTGATAATCGAGTTGGCGACTATTTTTATGATAAATTTTGTGAAATAGTTCGTAATGAAATGGGAAAAAATTTGCTTGACCATGGTGCTCAAGACTTGAATGACTATGATCTAAAAAGACTGCTGAATGGACTTTTTATGCAGAGAGCCAGACGCGAAAACATCAGAAATGGATGCTACAATATCTTTGATGTTTCACTGAAAAATTTTTCATGCTACAAAGAATTTGCAGGACATTCTTATGTAGAGTTAAAAAAAGGCTTTACTCCCGTGCTGGACGCACTCATATCCAAGCATAAAAATGACTTTTACTCTCGCCTCTATCTAAGGCACTTTTTGAAAAAAATCATTCTTAGCCCCGAGCTGTTGGATACTTCGGATTGTTACAATAGGCCCAGTTTGCATTCCACTTATGCCAAAACAAAGCAAAAAGCAGTTGTTGTGATCTGTGATGCAAGTAATCCGGAAAAACCGCGTGACTTTGTGGTCGTTTGTGAGCATGTGTTGTGCACAATGAGTCTGGGCTACATGAAAGAGAACATAAACAACTTTTTGGAGCCATTGAGCTTGGTAAGCGAAGCAAAACGACTTGCAGTCAGTCGTCTGGGCTTTGGATGCACCAACAAAATATTTTTGATGTATGAAGCGCCATTTTGGAACGAGAGCATGGATCTTCTGAATTTGATCTGGGTGCCAGAGGACTTGAACTTTAGATTGGATAAGTTGTGTCACCGAAATGACACAAAAAAAATTTGGTATGAAGACGTGATCAAAATTGAGGTGGTAAATAGCCATCCGAACACGTTGAGTGCGTGGATGGCAGGCAATGTTGAGTTTGAGCAGCTTGATGAAAAAACAATAGGACAAAGATGCACCGAAAATTTAAGACGCTTTTTTAATGATCCTAGCATACCAGAACCAAAGTCGGTGTTAAGAACAAAATGGTTTACCAACCGGTACTCAAGAGGAACTTATTCACATATGCCAATCGGTTCAAAACCTGAAGACTTTGATGAAATGGCAAGCCCGATTCCTAATCAATCTAACCCAATTGTTATGTTTGCTGGTGAAGCTACTGTTCCCGATCAATTTTCGAACGTCAATGGAGCTTACTTGTCAGGAATTAGAGAATCGCAGAGAATTTTAAGCTTTTCAAGGAGTAGTCCTCGTTTATAAATTCAAAAATACGAAATATATTTATACATGATATCCAAGCATAAAAAATAAATTTTATTCGTTTTAAGTTTTAATTCATTTTAATTTAAAGTTATAAAAAAAATTTTTAAAAGTATATTTTTAGATTAAAAGAATATTCAATGAGAATTAAAAAGGCTTTCATGAGATTTAATAAATAAAGGAGACAAATTAATAAAACCTGAAAATAATTTAAATTAGAAGAAAATTTTTCAAAAAAATTCGTAAAAATTTTTTGTTTGTTTAATCTTTGATTTGGAAAAAATAAAAAAAAATTTCTCATACGTGCCTTAGAAAACCCCCACCTGATTTACCACATGAATCTCTTATGGAAAGTATAGTCATCTTGAGGAAAGCGCTAATTATAGGCCCACTTTCCCCACAAAACTAAGTTAATAATTGAGTTACCCTCTTACCTTCATGAGGGTTCTTCCCTTTGAATTGGTGCACAAAAGAGACTCGCTCATGTCCTTAACGTAACCTCTTTGTACTTCTTTTTAAACTTGAACCGTGCCATTGAGCTCCAAGAAAAGTTATAAAATAGTAAAAAATTTAAAATTCAATTTTTTTAATAAATTTATTTCAAAAATTAAAAATAATTTTTTTGTCAGTTTTATAATCCATTTTACCCTTAATTAGCATCAGTCAATTCCTTTTTTAAATTTGGATTTTTGAACCCTTTAATAGTTTTTTTCATTTCTTTTTTTAAATGCTTCTTAGTGATTAAATTTCGAGTAATTTTTCTTGATGACTGTCAAAATACAATAATAATAATTTAATCATTGTATTCTTGAGGTTTTTTAACCGGTTTTAAAATTTTGCGTGTTCAACACCCACAATGCATTACTTAGCATTGCCCTAAGCATATCCAGAAGTACGTGAATCTTTTTATCATCCGAATATAGAGAGGTTGTCCATTTGCCCGTGTGTGAACTTCATTTACTTTCTAATAGATTTAGGTACCGAGTTCAGCAGCATTTGCTGGATATAAGGTGCTATACTCAAGCAGGGCATTCTGGTAAAGTTGTAGTACTTATCTATCTGTCATCGATCAAGTCGATTCTTAGCTCTTTGTGGATTGGTTTGATAATCGTCCCTTATGGAAAATATTTGATGATTCTCAAGACCCGATTTTTGTATTTCTGCTTTTATATTTTGAGTACCTGATTGAAAAATTATAAAACAAAAGTCGACTAATGATCTTATGAGTGACATATATAAAATTCTGTTGATTTTAAAAGATGATCCCCACTTACAATTTTTAATTTTCTGATAAGGTTAATTTTGTAGATTCGTTTTGAATTGATAATTTTTAAATGCTCTTTGTAATTGATTCAAGATCTAATTTGATACCAAGGAATGTTGGATCTGAGTCGAGAGGAATATGTGAGTTCCCGATTTTTATTTTTATTCCTTATGTTTTCTCATTATTTTTCGAAGACCAGCTTTGGTAAATGTTGTGTTACAAGTTTTCTTTTCGTTAATTAAACCCTCATTTTTTGCAGTATTCAATGGTTCTATTCACTGCACCCGGATTCAAAAAATTCATAAAAATCCTGTAGCACCTCGAATTGATGAAAAAAATCTGTTCTATTCACTGCCTTTTGAAGAATTAAATTAATCAATTTTTTTATTTATTTGTGTTTCTGTTCGAGCAATAAGCTCCTTGAGATAAAAAAATAAATAAGTATTGATTGATTAATTCTTCAAAAGGTAGTGAATAGAATCATTTAAAATAACATATTTGGCTATTATAATAGCCTTTTCTGTTACTCAAAAGCTTAGCTATTATGATACCTGTTTTTTTTCTACTTTTATTAATCCGCTTCCGAAAGAAGGTTGCTATACCTTCAAGCAGCTGACTTCTTGTCATGTTTAAATTAAATTAAATTAAAAATAAGTTTATTTTTTAAAGTTTTGCTTTAACCATAACAATTACTAAATTAAAACATTGTCTTTTAATTGTGGGAAAACTTTAGATACTTTATTCAACAAATACTGACCATAAGTTCCTTCAAACTCGTGTACACTCTCCAAATCCCATCTTTGGTTTTTATCATCTTTCTGTTCTTCTATCCCATCGATCTTTTTAACTTGGGCAAAAAAGTTAGGATCAAAAAAAAATGGAAAAGATAATCTGTCGTTTAGAGTCTGACATTTTACCCTGTGAAGAGTCGATCTATACAGACCACCAGTCATTCTGTCAAGCATATCACCAATATTACAAACAAATGAATTTTCAATAGGGGGAACATCAATCCATTCGGTTTTGGTTTTTACTTGAAGACCCCCAGAATTATCTTGATTTAAAATAGTCAATAAACCATAATCAGTATGTTCACCAACTCCCCACATACTCGAATCTTTATCCAATATTGTGGCTGGATAATTAAAAATTCTAAACAACTGCAAGGGTTGCCTTGTGTATCTATCATAAAAATAATTCTTATCTAAACCTAAACTAATAGCTATGCCTTCTAAGACCACATGACCAACTTGCAGTATACACTTCATGTAATCCAACACAACCGAACGAAATTCAGGAAATAATTCAGGAAATAGATTTTTTCCATGAAGGGGAGTTTTTTGTTTTACTAGTTCATTTTCATCATCGAGCTCTTCTCCAAAATAAATTCCCTCTTTAATGTCCGGCCTGCCAGAAGTAAGTTCTTCTCCACATGGAAAATAGCCTCTCCATGCGATTCCTCCATTGAGCATTTTTATTTTCATCTTGTTTTCTAGTGAAAGAGCAAAAAATTTTCGACTCAGTTCCACGAGTTTTGCTTGAAGAGATGGATCAACTCCATGACCAATAATATAAAAAAAACCATATTCACGACAAGCTTGGCCTATTTGAGCTGATACTTCTGAACTTTTCTTTGATTTATGTACTAGTGGAGTTATGTCTATTATAGGTACTTCCATTTTTGAAAAAAATAATTATTTAATTTAATTTTAATTCATATTTGATAACATAATTTTTGATAAAATTAAAAAAGTAGTTTATTAATTTGGCTATAAATTGATAAATTAGAATAAAAAATAAATTAGAATTTTTTTTGTATAGATTCCAATTTGAATATTAATTTTTCAATACCTAAATTATTCGTAAGATGTTTGGCTAAATCTTGACAAGTATCTTACGCCGTTTCTTGCTGGCTTCTTAATTAAAATCTTTAAAATTTTGAAACTATTTTTTAAGCTCAGTTTCGGATTTTATAAAAAGCCATTTATAAAAATAAATTTTTAAATCTTGAATTTTCTTTATATTTGTACTTTTTTAAGACGAATGATAGGAAAATCTTTTAAAATCTATTTGTAAATATATGTTGATGATTTTTATTTTTTTTTCACTCGAATTAGTTTATTGGGCCTCCTTGACCAACATACTATCGAAACTTTTCAGCATACTCATTTTTCATCCCAGCATACTTTACTTATAAGCACACTTTTTGCTTAAAAACATGCCTGCATTTTTAAAACAATCAAAAAACTGTTTACCATACTGAATTTTCGAAATAAACAAAAAAGTTTACAAAAAAATAAATTAAATTTAAGTCAATTTAAGTAAATGTTAAAAAAAAATTTAAATTTGAATTTTGTATCAATGCACTCTTTCATTTTTTCAGACCACCAAACTCGGATTTGTTCACAAAATTATTTGACTCTTGTAATTATCTTATTATCAACAAATTAAATCTCGTCTCTACCTTTAAAAAATAAAGAAAACTTTTTATCTTGTTCAAAAATTCCCATTTCGAACGCTTTTTGTTGAATTGTTTGCACTTGCTACCGGTAGATGATTCAAGTGAAAATTCGGGAAGACTTTTTGATTAAATAGTTATAGTATAAAAAAAAACTCAAAAAAGTTCAATACAGAGCCATCAAAGTCTCTCACGAGTTAAGACATCTTCCGTACGAAATAAGATGCAACAGATAAGGCTTATCATCAATATTCATCAGAAGAATACGCGGCGATCTAATTCAAAAGTACAAATTCGAAAAGGTCTAAAAGAAATCTACTGGCACGAAAATCCTAAATGCGGAGAACCTAGAGGTGGTCATAGAGGGCACTTTAAACGCGAAATAGTGAGATGCTGTAATCAGAGACACGAATTCTTCAACAACAGAATTGCAAACACTTGGAATGCACTCCCAAACGAAGTCATAGAATCGCTTAATGTCAACACTTTCAGATCAACTTAGACAAACACATTGGTAACTGCCACAGGGAGTCAGTCGCATAGCTGACGCGCTCCGCGTGATTCATCACGCTACAGTTTTTAACTACTACTACTACTACTACTACTAGTATGTTAATCAGATTTTAGTATGCTATTAAGGTGATTGGAATGTTGATAATGCAAGTATAGTGGGATGAATAATGGATATAATTTGAGATCTCCCTCGAGGAGTTTACAGAATAAAATTACAATTAATATGTAGCTTCGATCCTCACCCTATTTAGCCGGGTAAATAAGTTTTATTTTGTCAGTTCTAAATTATTAAATAGTCGTCACACAGTAAGTTAAATTTTTCACCCTTTAAGCCTTTTTTTTTTTTAAAAAGTTTAAAATTTTTTATTAAGCTTTTGATTATTAGCTTTCAAATAATTCACATAAAATGGCTAAATAATCGGAAAAAGAGATATACTTTGCAATCGCCAAAAACCCTTAATCTTTTTTTTTTGAGGAACAGATTAACGTAGCATTACAAAGATAATTTAAATCCCTTACTAAAAATTAATCATAATTGCTTTGATTACTTTTTTATGGAATCGAAAATTTTTCATTTATATTTTTATATTTTTTTAAATAGATTATTCGATGTTTCAAAATTAGAATAAAAAAAATATTTTTCGAGTGAAAAGCAGATTTTTCAAATTGAATTGAAATTTTTAAATTGCTGAGTTTTAAATTGTGTCTATTTTTAAAAATTTTATTTTTTCTTATTTATCATAAATAATTGAAATAAAATGACAGAACGTGACTCAAAAAATTTATGCAACTATTCATTGCGCTGAAAATAATCATGATTGGTAAATTTTTTTTTTAAATAAAATATTTAAACTACTAATTTTGTTTTAATAATAAACTTTAGTACTTAAATAGAAAAAATTATAAGCTGCTTAAGTCCAGGTAAACTACTTGATCAATCAAAATAAGAAGCTAAGCAGAAAAAATAATGATAAATTCAAGAGATGCAAATTTATGATCAAGAAGTCAACTTTAATAATTCGAAATATAAATTAAATATTTGCCAGAAAAACTTAACCTTTTTATAACTCCAGAAAATATTTTTTCTCTTTCTTTTTTTTTAATTTTAAAAAGACAAATTATTCAAAAATGAAAACACTTTATTTTTACATTTTTACATTATTTAACTTATCAACTGTCCTAATCTGTGATGTAGCTAATGATATGAGCTATTTTGATCTGAATCCAGCAGAAAAAAATTTTTCTTTCGATCAAATCAATAACTATTGTAATGTTTATATTAACGATCTGGAAATCAAACTAAATAATTTAAATCGAAACACATTATTAAAGGCCTTTTTTAATGACCATCTTACATTCGAATGTGATATACCATATGAGCTTGGAGCAAGTAACTTCGACTGGTCAGTGAACGGTCTGTTTCTTGGCATCAATGAACCGGAATACATGCTTTTTTTGGACAAAAAAATCGATTCAGACGATTCTTATTTAAATATTACATGCTATTATTGGATTCCAGATTTTGGACCTCCTCAGTTTTTCAACTTTCCAATGATACATTTAGACAAATACATATTTAATCCAGAACTCAAATACGTATCCTATGTTAAAAACAAATATAGAATACAGTTTAAATTTTTATTATATTGTTTGTTTATTAGTGTTGTGTCGCTTGTATTCTTATTCTTGGTATTATTTCTTTACCATAAAATATGGAAGTAAAAAATTTTGATTAATTTTTACTTTTTTTTTCTGTTCTTTCAAAAAAAAAATTTTAATAAAATTAGATTAATTATTTTTAGAATTTCAAAAAAAAAATAAATTTTTTTGTTAGCTGAAATGACTTAAATAAAATGGTCGTGTTTAATTTAATGGATCTTTTCCAATATGTGATCACTTGATCACCAAAAATGTGATCATTTTAATAAATAATGCTGGTTTTGTGAACAAGACTGATCACCAAATCGATGATCACACAATATGTGATCAAAAATATAAAAATAAAAATTAAGGAAAAAACTTTTGTGATCAATGTTTTTATTTATGTGATCAAAGATTCATTTAAAGACGTAAGAATAAAGTGGCAATATTTATAAAATATATTGATCATTAAAATATAAAGTTTTCCCATTAACTTTTCTTTTCTGGGCTAACACCTGGCACATGAGTTTCAACGTCCAGAAATGTAAATTCATGGTTTTCAAAAATAAAACTAATCACTTTTGCACTTCTTCCAAGCTCACCATGATATCAGCTGAAACCGGTTCCAGACTGGCAATCGAAGAGATCAAAACGGAAAAGGACCTCGACGTATATTTATCTAGTGACCTGAAATGGAGAACCCACTGCCAACAATCGGCGGCCAAAGCCAACTCCATTCTTGGACAACTCCGCCAGGCCTTCCATGCCTGGAATCTTCAATCCTTCAAGTCCCTGTACACTGCTTTTGTCCATCCGCACCTCGAATATGCCACCTCAGTATGGAATCCCCATAGACGAGCAGATGTAAGGATCATCGAAAACATCCAAAAGAGAGCAACCAAACTAGTAGGCCGCATCAGAGACCGCAGCTACCAAGACAGGCTTGACATCCTGAACCTAACCACCCTCAAAACACGCAGATCAAGGGATGACCTAATCTCCCACTACAAGATCGCAAATGGACTACTTGACATCAACTCAACCAAACTTATGTCGTCCATCGCCTGCCACGGCCTAGCCATCGCAATCAGGGGTCACAAAAAACGCCTTTTTGTCCAACTATCCAACTGCCCGGCGCGAACAAACTTCCTAAATAACAGAGTTGCATCTACCTGGAACAACCTCGCGTCCTCGACAGTCAACGTTCCAACCCTTAACAGCTTGAAGGCCCGCCTCGACATACATCTTGCCCGCACGAACACCACCACCACCTAAACCTCAACGACCAACCATTGCCCAGTCAGTGAGACGGTGAGTTGAAGGCCTGGGCAGTCCCCAGAAGCGTTTACGCTAGGACTGGGGGGTCTTAGCTCGAACACTCATCGTCCCACATTCATTCTCGCCAAACGCACAACCAGTCATCATAGCGATTCAAGTTGTTTTGGATTGCTCGCAGGGTGCTTCCCTATTATTACTATTAAATTGTCACATTCAAATTTTTTATAAAGAAAAAAATCATTCATTTTATATATTACAATTTTAATGCTTAGTAAGCGTAAGAATGATTATAAAAAAAAGATTTCAAAACTGAAGCACATATAATTTATATTGCAATATTTATGTGAGAGCTTTTTATCAAGAAAAGTTAATGAGAAAATTTTATATTTTGATGATCAATATATATTATAAGTTTGAGATTATCCAAATTAAATTTACTCAAGCGTGATCAGTAAAATTTATTAGTGATCGGAGCTAAAATTCTCGTGTTAAACATTTGATCACATATTGTGTGATCATCGATTTGGTGATCAGTCTTGTTCACAAAACCAGCATTATTAAAATGATCACATTTTTGGTGATCAAGTGATCACATATTGGACAAGACCCAATTTAATTATATAACCAAAAACGATTTAAAAAAAATAATTATTTGGGTCTAATAATTTTCTAAATTTAGATAACAGGATGTTTTTTTCTTATTTTAAAAATGGAATGATTTTACTTCAGTCCTGATTTCCATCTTTTTAAAAAGTAATAGCTAAAGAATTTGGATAGGTTGAAGGATTCTTTAGATGAAAAATTGGTCTCTGTGAAAAGCGGATTGTTGAAATTGTAATTGAGAAAAATCGAGACTTGCCAAATCATTAAAATTAATGAACATAATAATTTCGATATTAAAAAAACTTAATTTAAATATTCTTTTTTCTTAATAAAAATTTAAGTTGCTGTTAAATTTTTTCAAAAAACAATTAGATCAATTCAATTTTATTTTTAATAAAAAGTATTTTAAATTTTAACATTTTATATTTTTTAAATTGAATCTAATAAATGAAGTGTTAATAAGTCTCATGAGGCATGGACACTAGCATGTTGATTAACGTTAAAACTAAATTAAAAAAAAAATTTACGAAAATTCGGGCAAAAAAATCGTTTTTTTCTAGTAGTAGTAGTAGTAGTAGTAGTTTTGACTGTAGCTGGCTAGCCAGCGAGTGTGCTGATAAGGCACACTATGACAGCTGATGTGATTGATTGCTGCTCATCCAACAATCAATGCCTGCTTTAAAGCTGTTAACATTAGGGGCTTCAACTAATTGATTTGGCAGTGAGTTCCATATGTTAGCGGTTCTGTTGAAAAAAGTTATCTCTATGTTGGAGCCTCGAAATTTCTTTGTGATATTTGAAGCAGTGACCTCTTCCTTGGATTTTGGTGACATTAAAATTGTTGCTTTTTTCAACCAATTCTATTCCATGCATGAACTTGTATAATTGAATTAGATCACCTCTTTTTCTTCTTTCCACCAGATTTGGAATGTTTAAAGCCTTCAATCTGCTTTCATACGGTTTGTTTCTAATTGAAGAAACAAATTTCGTAGCTCTGCGTTGAATCCTCTCAAGATTCTCACAATCCGACTTAAGAAATGGAGACCATACAGGCACAGCAAATTCCAAAAGAGGACGAACAAAAGTTAAATACAATGATCTAAATAACTTACAATCAAAACGAGCGAATGATTTCCTGATGCGACCCAACATTTGATTTGCTTTGTTTGTAGCCTCTATCACTTGGTTTTTCCATTTGAGATTTGTATTGAAGATAACTCCAAGATCTCTTTCGGTTTCAGACGTTGATAACTGTTTACCATTAATAGAATAAGTGAATTCTTTGTTTTTATGACCGTAATGCATAACCACACATTTTGATGTGTTGAAGAGAAGAAGCCAATCTTGAGTCCACTTGAAAATTAAATCTAAATCTGATTGAATTTTCACTGCGCATATTTCTGATACCGTTTGCGAGAATATTTTTGTATCATCTGCATACATTTTGACAATATTCTCTATTCCTTTTGGTAGATCATTGATATACAAAACGAACAAAAGTGGACCAATCACTGATCCTTGTGGTACACCGCTAAAAATCTCAACCCAATCCGACAAAATTTCACCTTGAACAACTCGTTGTCTTCTATTTTTCAAGAAAGCTTCAATCCATTTTAGTGTCAGACCATCAAAGCCATACGCTTTCAATTTAGCTATTAGTCGTCTGTGCGGAACAGTATCAAATGCTTTCGCAAAATCTAGCAGAATTACATCAACAGGAATACTTTTGTCTAGACTCATTGAGATGAAATCTAGAGTTTCCATAAGATTAGATGTACATGACTTTTTCCTGACAAATCCATGCTGTTCTTTAGATATAATATTGTTCTTATAAAGATAGTCTTCCATTTTGGTTCTTATTATGCTTTCCATTATTTTGCACGGAATTGAAGTTAAAGACACGGGACGATAATTGCTGGCCGTTGATTTATCACCTTTTTTAAACAATGGAGTAATATTTGCTGATCTGAATTGTATTGGAAGCTGACTATTAGATAAAGACTTTCTGAAAATTAAAGTTAAAGGAACAGTAAAGGCTTCTGCACAGTTTTTTAGCAATAGCGGATGAAGCTTGTCTACACCACATGATTTATTTTGATTAAGGTCTTGTAATTTTTTATAAACCACTTCATAACTAATATCATTTGGTTCAATGTCAATATATTCTGAACAGTTTTCATTTAGTTCAGCTACAAAAGGTGGAAGCTCCCCATCTTGTTCAATAACAAAAACATCTTGAAAACATTTATTTAGTAGATTTGATATCTCTTTCGGTTCTTGCGTTAATTCATTGTTTGACTTCTTTAATGCTTTGATTGATTCTCTGATTACTTGTTGATCATTTAGATATTTGTATAATAATTTTGGATTCTTCTTAGCTTTATCTACTAAATTTTGTTCATAAGTGAGTCTGGCTCTTTTTATTTCCGAAGAAACTAATTTACAGATACTTTTGTAATCATTATAAAGATTCATATCCTTCCAGTTACATGAACAGTTCCTGTATCTTAGATTTTTCTTATTCCTAATTAAGATCTTGAGATCATCTTTTATCCAAGGTTTTGAGATACTTTTCTTTTTAGAGCCATCCGTTACTGGAATGAATCGATTACTAGCTTCGCTGACATAGAAAATAAACTCATTGTACATTTCCTGAATATTTAAATTCTCAAATAAGTGCACCCAATAAATATTTGATAAAAAATCAGAAATTTTTTCAAAGTCAGCTTTACTATAAAGAAATTTTTCAATAATATATGATTCCTTACTAACCTTGTTTTTGAGTACAAAATTGAAAAAGATAACCAGATGTCCTTTATTAATGTTACCAAGCACAAATTTTGTATCGATTGCATACACACTGCCAGACTGAGTCGTGAAAATCAAATCCAAAGTGTTGACAGCTTTTTCGTTTGACATTTGAAATGTAGGAATATTTACATGCTGATATAAAAAAGTGTCGCTTAGCGTTTCGCTGAATTTATGTTCAATGCCATTTTCGTTTAAGATTTCTGAAACACAGCCATTTGACCAGATGATTGATGGAAAGTTAAAGTCACCCATTATTAGAATATCCTTAAAACCTCTTTCATCCACATAGTCTTTAGCTTGTTTGAAGACTAAATCAAAATCGTTCATATCAACAAAATCGTTTGGCCTGTAAAGACAGCCAACTAAATACTTTTCACAGTTAAAGTTAACAACTACCCAAATTTGTTCTATTTTACTTAAATTAAAACCTGCATCATTTAATTCAAATGAATCGATATTTTCATCAATGTAGAGACATACACCCCCGCCTCTGCGTCCATCACTTCTGTCCTTTCTGTACAAATTGTATCCTTTAATGTTTGCATTTGAGTTGCTCTTAAACCAAGTCTCACTAACTGCCACAATTTGTGGGCTATATGTTTCAATAACAACACTGAATTCATCAAGATTATTGTCCAAGGAAGTAGCATTTAAATACATACATTTTAAAGATTCGAGATTATCCACACGTGATGACGCTTTTGATGAACGATTATTGCTTCTTGAATTTGACGATCTGATTTCCACGGATGCCATATCGAAAGGGCGAGTCTTGTGAAAGACCATTATTTGCTTCGTTTCTTTGTTTCCTCAATTCATAGTCTAAAGCTCTTTCGGTTTCAGTCAAATCTGGACTAAGATAAATAGATTTGAAATTATTTGAATCTCGCAACTTTTTGGCTGCTAGTAGTAGTGGATTTCTGTTTGCTTCTTCTTTGAGTTCTACTAGAATTGGGCCTGGTTTACTTTGGTCTTTCGATCTCAAGCGTCTTGAATACGCTGGCTTGACATCACCTTTCCCAATAGTGGTCAAAATTTGTTTGATTTTTTCTTCATCTTCTGCCCTCCTGTCTGTTAGAATCTCTTTCTTTGATTCTGGCACACCATAAATGATCACATTTTTTTCTTTTGATTCTTTCATTCATTTCGCTGATGGTTGCATTTGCTACAGCTATCTGGTCGGCTGGTTTTTTTGCATTTTTTGTCCCTTGTTTTACAACTTGAACCCACTGACTACTGATGTTGGATGAGTTTGCTGTTTTATTTGCTGCTGCCAATTCAGATTTCAGTTTGTTTATTTCAATGTCTTTCTCAATTTCTCTTTCCTCTAGATGTTTCACATGATTTGAAAGCTCCAGGACGAATTTCGAAATATTACCGCACCATTCATGCAAAGTTTTTGAATGCCCAGATACGGTTCCCTGTCCAAACGTTGGCCAGTTTGTTTCAAGCAAAAAATTTGAGTCCATTTGACAAAAACTGCGTGCTTTTTATTTTATTTTGGCTTACTTGTGCTTTTTTTTCTTACTTTTGGCTTACGTGTGCTTATATTTTGGTGTGTTCTTTTCAATTTCAATTTTACAATTTAATAATAAATAATAATTAATGGCATTGAACATAATTTCTGATTAAATTTTTTATTTAAATTTTTTAAAGAATTGAAAAAAATCAAAAAAATGTATTTGTTTTGATAAAATTGAATGTTACAGCAGAAAGTTTAAATGAATGGTGTATTTTTAACAAAATTGGAATAAACTGGTCTAAAACTTTTTGTATGATTTTTGAAAATAGATAAAAACTGTATCCAGAAAAGATCAAAGTAGCTGACGAAGATATTTTAGTTGTAAAGGAAATCTGTTTATTAGGTTTCATAATTGATCATGATCTTAATTTTCCTAAATATGCATCTAATTTATCATTGCAAGTTAAAAGGAAATTATTTCTATCAAAAGAATATTCATCTTGCTACTTCAGTAAAGGTCCAGTTTTTTAAGACCTTTATCTTACCATATTTTGATTACTGCTCAATAATTTTGTCCTATTTTTCAAAAGAAGCAATTTATAAATTATCTAAGAGTTTTAATATTTCTATCATTAAGCAAACATCCTTAATGAAATAAATAACCATTTAGAAATAACTGGTCTCTATTCATTTCAGCATAGAATTTTTGAAAGGATGCTTACTTTCTCTTACAACTGTCTTTTTTATTACAACTCACCTCTGAATTTAAAAGAGAAATTAAGCAAAAATGACTCAAAAAATTTGAATTATAATTTAAGGAACGGCAATTACTTAATTGAACCGATGACAAAAATTTTTGAATAATTTTACTCAAGATTAGTAAATTCTTTTGTGATCAAGAGATCAATTTTGATGTATTCAACGTTTAAGCTTTCAATTTTCATTAACATAAATTTTAATTTATATGGATTTAAATAATAATAATAATACATATAAGCAACAGCAAGACAAGCTTGCGGAGGTGGCCTACTAGGAGGTCACCTATGGTAGCTCCTTGCACATTACACATAGAAAAGTACTTCAAAAAGAAAAACTGATTAAATTTTTAGGTCAAAATAAGAGTTAAGATTGCAGATAGAAAAAGCTGTAAAAAGAAACATTTTATAAGTAAATTTTCCTGATTTTGTTTCAAAATTTGAAATATTTAGCTTAAATACTTTGTTGTTAAATTTTTTCAAATAACTATTAGATCAATAACTCTATCCAATTTTTTTTTAAATATTATGTATTATAAATTTTAACATTTTATATTTTTATATTGAATTTAATAAATGAAGTGTCAATCAGTCTCATGAGGCATGGACACCAGCATGTTGATTAACCTTGAGATTAAATTTAAAAGAAAAAGAAAAATTTACAAAAAAAGAAACGTAGCTTAAAACAAATTTGATATTTTTTGTTTTATTAATTTTGTTTTAAAACTTTTTAAAGTTACGTTTCTTTTGATTTTAATTTGATATTTTGGTGGTGGAATCATTTTAAAAAATTTTAGAAATTTTAAAAATCTTAAAACTAAATTAATAAAACAAAAAATATCAAATATTACAATTATAAATTGAATTTTTCTTTATTAATATGAAATCATTTGAAATTCTCGAAAACTATACTTCATGGAGAAAAACTAGGCACATTTTTGGAAAGCTCGTTTAATTCTATTCAAGAAATATGGGGATTCAGTCGTATAAAATTGGGGGTCAGTAGGGGGTCAGGTTTTTAAAAACATAAAAATATTCAATTTTCACAAAAAATAAAATTTTGGAGAAAAACTATTTTAATTTACAAAAAAAAGAGAAAAATTCAAACTAAATGATTTATTAAAACTTTTAAAAATATTTTTGCTTTGCAAAATAAAAGGGGGTCGAAAAATTTTTAAAAAATTGGGGGTCAATATTTTAGTAGGACCCTTTTTTTTTTTGGTAAAACTTATGTGAATTTACCAAAATTTTGGTAAATTTTCTTTTTTTTACTCCCGCCATTTTACGTAGATTTACCGCAATTTGAGTAGCAAAATTTTGTCAAAATCACCGGAACAAATCAGTAGTTTATTTACCAAATAAACAAATAATATTCTTAGTGATCTGTCTTTTTTTGCATCCTTTAATTCAACTAGTCCTTTGGTTAAAATTCAAAAAGACAGACAATAAACTTTTTGCTCTAGCTTTATTTTTAATACTATACTTTTCTATACAAAAAATAAATTTACACAGGTCTTTGAATCCTAACAGCCAAAAAAAACAAAATCCAACAACAACAACAACAACAACAACACACAACTTCTAGACTTTGAGAACATTCTTGTGAAAGTCGTTGACTGGCGCCTGAATGGCAGGCAAAGAGGTTTCGATAAAACTAAGATTATTAAAGTCGAGCAAGTGGCCGCTAGATGGCGATATGTCAAAGCCGTAGCACGGCTTCATGTTCACATGACTCCAATGCTCACACGCATTCTCAATGGCGTATTTTATGTAATAAAAGTAGTTTCGTTTGTTCCTGGGCCTCTCTTGGACAACAACTTCGTCATCTGACTCGTCCTCGTCCTGCAACAGCTCGTCGTCGTCGTCCTGGATTTTGAACGACTTCAAGTAGCTGATCTCGGCGAGACGCGAGCACCTCTTCACCAAACTAATGAGCGCTTCGTTCCTGAACTCGGCGCCCTCGTCCCGCCGGAACCTCAGCTCCGACTGCCGATAGAAAATGCCATAGCTCTCCAGATCACGGCAACAACTCGCCAAAAGATTGTTTATGTCGTCAATGTTGATCAGGCTGTTCACCGAGTGTTCATAGCTCGACACATTGAACAGTCTGGTGGCCAGGAAGCTTTTGGTCGACACGTACTTTTTGTAGGACTTGCCGTGGCCAAAATAGAACTTTTTCAAATGGACCAAATGAGGTAGAATGTCGCATATAAACTTGGTGTCGATGTACACGCCGATTAGGTCTAGGCTTAGCAAAAAATTTTGTTGGATTAGGAAGTTTTTCATGGCAAAAATTTGCTCGCCACTCAGCTGCTTCACGTTACGGATGTTTCTCAAAATAAGGTGCTTGAGTCGGGGCTGGGATGCGGCGCTCGAGGCGGCATCTAGGCGAATTTTTTTCTTGCCATTGGCGCTGGGGCTGACTTCGCAGTTGGCCTCGGCCGGGAACCGAAGCGTAAAGTCAGTCAGAGCCAAGTACTCGAGGCTGTACTCGCTCAAATGGGAAAATAGAGTCTTTGCATAGACGTCGTTGGGCGGTGGCCGATTCGCATTGCAGTTTGAGCTCGAGCTGGAATTGGAGCCCGAGCTTGCCGAGTACTCATCACTGAACTGAAATTTTGTAGTTATGGACAATTCTTTTAGATTTTTTAGATTAGACCAGTTTATGTCCATGAGCTCGGTGAGACTTGGGTGCACATTTTTGCCCAGCTGCAAAGTTTCCAGCTTGGCACAGTTTTCAATCAAGCCTTGAAAGCCATCGCCCTTAAAGTCAGGACACTTGTCGATCTCGACACATTTGAGATGCGGACAATTCTCGGACAACTCTTCCAAAACACTGTCCGTGTCGTTCACATTGTTCAAGAGGAGAATTTGCAGCTGGCCCAAGTGCGACTTGCACGAGGTTATGATGGTCGGGTCCACGCACTTCAAGCCCAGCACGCGCAAACTCTGCGAATTGTGTCTGAACAAATTTTGCATCAATTTGATTATCTCCAGTTCGATGATGTCATAGGGCGCGCTGGCACTGAAACAAGTCCGACTCAGTGTCGAGAATTTGAAGCTGTTCATGCGCCTGGTCTTCATGTCACACACGTTTTTCAGATAGAGCTTTTCTAGCTTGCCCCGGGGCCACTTGTGAATGCACTGTTCCACTTGGAAATAAGGCGCTTTTATTTGAAGATATTTGAAGTTGACCGAGAGGGACTTGATGTGATGGCAGCTGCTGAACAGCAGGTCCAGGGTCTCGAAGGTGAAGCAAAGTTTGGACATGTCGACGCGGGTGATAAGTGGACTGAAGCGGCTCGTGATTAAATAGTTGGTGGCGCGCAAATCCACAAGTTTGGACGGACACCATTTGGGCTTTTGAATGTCGGTGAGCGAAAATTGGTTCCAAAGGTGCTGGCTTTTGGTGAGTGCGTACCAGCGTTTGCATACTCTTGAGCATTTGATGAGGTCGCGCACGTCCAGATAGCTCAGTATCTTGAGGATTAGTTCGTCCGGCAGTGGATCCATTAGCACATAACAAAAAGCATCTAGAAAATACTTTTGTCAAATTTATACTTGGCAAATAAATAGCAAAAAAGAAATTCATGATCAAAAAATGATTTTTAAATGTTAATATTTTTTATTAAAATTATAATATTTTAGATAAGAAAATTTGCCACAAAATTGGCTGTTTTGTTACTTATTTTATTTTTCTATTTAACTATTTTACTTTTGTGTAATCCAGTGATGGCGAGTCCACGCGTGTATCACTTTTTTTCTTCTTATCTAGACATTTTTTAGTCTAATGTAATTTTCATGTCTTGATTATTATATAATAAAAAGGAGTGTTTTTTTTTTTCATACGAGTTTGTCTACTAAATAAATTTATTTAAATTTTTTTGTAATATTGTTAGGGTTTCCATTATCCTTTGGTACGTGTACCAGGTCTAAATGCTCCACGGTCTAAGTACCATCTAAATCTGTCCCGGAACACTGTGCTCCTCGTTTTATTAGACTTAAATTAAGGAATTCTTGAAGAAAATTTTCAGATACTGGCTACCAAGTTTGGGATCCAAGAACAAGATTTTTTCAAAGAAAATAGAGCAGATTATGTTTATTTATTTTTTTATTTATTTGCAGTTGGGATTTAATATGAGATTTTAACCAAATTTTGTGTTGATTTTCATAATTTAACACTAGAAGATCCAATTTTTCTAAAAAAATTTTCAAAAGTCTAAAAAATTTTTTCATAACATTGAATGAAAATGTTTTTTTGTTTATTTTAATCATAAATTTTATAATTTTATACTATTTTTAAAATTAAATTATTAAATTAATTCAGATATTTTAGAAATTACTAAATCTATGGACAAAATTAGTGAAAAATATCACAAAATTTTATAAAAATCTAAAAAACTTGATGTGTCTTTATTTTTATACTTTTTATTGCTTTTTAAATATTAGTATTATATCACTTTTTTCATATTATATAAGGGAGGCGAAAAAATTCGATTATTTTTTCTTGGGTTTTTATTTAATTTTCATTTTATACTGAAAAAAAGTCTAAAAAACTTCCCGGGTCTTCTAGTGTTAATAAAGTCTAAAAAATTTAATCTTCTTTATTGAAAAATGCAAATTCTGCTATTTCTTTTCCTTTTTTTATTAAAATATTTTATTATATTAAATATAGAACTTCCTCAAAAATTTTTTTGTCAAAATTTTGGCGACAAATTTTTGCCTTAATTTAAACTACACGAAACTTTTTAATTTTTGTCAAAAAATTGTCTAATTGAAAAAATAAAAATCTTCAATGCATGAAATTAGTGATTAGTTTCATTGATTAAACATTTATTTTCTTATGTAAAAATCGAACAAAACAATTAGAAAATATTGAAAGAATAGTTAAAGTATAAAAACAAATCTGTTCGATGATTCTCTTAAAATCTCTCGCCAAAATATTGATGACAAACTAAAAAAGAGTATTTTAAGTTTATAGAAAAACTTTAAAGAATTCTTTCTAAAAAAATACCAAATTTATCTCCTTTTTTAAAAAGGATAAAAAACCATCTTATTCTTTTTATAAATTTTAAATTTTTAATGAACAATATTTATCCAAATAACATTTTTGCGAAAATTCATGGGAGATCTCTCTTTTAATACCAATTTTTGACACAATCTTAAAAATAAACAATAAAAATTGTTGAAAATTTTTACAATTTTTCTTTTTATAATAAATTTGTTCTATTGAAAATGATTTCAAAAAGGTTTTCATTTCTATTCAATATTTGATTCTATGATTATTTTTAAGGTTATTTCGATGTATTCGTTTAAAATTAATTCGATTATGAGGAATTTGTCCCCTAAATAATTAATCCCCATGATTTTTTTTACATTGAATACGAATTTTTTCTTAATTAAAAAAAAAATCCCCCAAATAAATTAACCAGAGAGCTTAAATTTTAATCTCTGTTTTGAATATCCAAAAGAGTGAACAAGAATCAATTTTAAAATTTTAGTTTAATTTAGAATTTTTGTTCGAATGATTTATTAGAAACAAAATAAATCTAAAACTTAAAATTAGCAACCCAAAGAAAAAACTTATTTGAGTCAAAAATTTTTATTATTTATTTTATTCTAAAAGTAAAAATATCTAATTAAATAAAAATTAAAAAAAATTTTTTTTTCTTTTTTTAATAAAATTACTTCGTTTGAAATAAAGAATCTCTATTGAATTTCGAAGATAACTAACCGGCTACGTGAATTATCAGCTGGCTAGCTGATCGCGTGAACGAATTCCAACACTAATAATTTTTGGCAAAATGAGTACATGACTTGTATGTCGGATCAGAGATTGAAAGTGAAGAATGAATGAGTGTATGAAGGTGCTGCTTTATTTTTTTCTTGTAACAACAATTAACTCGAATCTGTGGGTCTGAAAATAAAGAGAAGAATTATTTTTATATCATAAAAAAATTACATACATTATAGCAGACTTAAAGGATGTGGATTTTTTATTTTTCTGATAGATTTCGACGAGCTGAAGCATAATCTGTAAGAATTTTAAGAATCTGATCATTTAGAGAAATCCGCTCAAAAGTTACTGCTGTTAAACTTTTGAGCAGTAACAAAAAAAAACTGTGTTACTGTAAACATTTTTTTAATTACTCAATTTCTTTTAGATAATCGTATCTCGGTTATATTTAAGGTAATTTGATTGTTTGAATATCAAAATGCTCGGATTCGAGTTAAGAATCCAAAAATACTAATAGTTAATAAATTTAATTCTTTTGCATTGGACAAATTCACTCAAGTACAAAAGTCATTCTTCTCAGCCTCTTTTTTGTTGAATAAGATGAGCCATGCTTCCCCTACTTTAAAAAGTTTTATTTACAAAACATTTTGCCTTTCACAATTCACTTATGGTCTTGAAAACTTAACACTGGACAACAAAACACTCAAAACTCTAAACATAAATCAAAACAATCTTGTTAGACAAATGTTTAAGCTAAAATCTAATTGTCACATGTCTGGTATACTAAAAGTTCTTAGACTCTTTAAGATTGAACAACTTTATCTTTTTTCTAAGATGTCCTTTATCAGTTCAGTTGGATTTAACCACTTATCTTTACAAATATTTAAATACTTATGTAATAACATTTCAATGAAAAAAATTTGTTCTGCCTTCTCCTTTGGTAATGATCTCAAGCGTTTGATGCAGTTCACTAATAAAAACCTCGATACAATACTAAATAGTATTGGTCAGCTTAAATTGGATCTTAAGCGTCATTTTTACTTACGTGACGGAATCTCGGACTCTATTGAGCTTTGTTTGAATAACTTAAGATTCAAATCTTTTCAAATACTTCTAAATGAATTAATAAAACCAAATCAAGTCAATTCACTCCTTCTGGTCCAGGGGAGTTTCTATAATATAAATAAATATACATTTTCTTCTATATTTATTTTTTTTATTTTTATTTAATTTTACATTTTATTTTTTTTATGCAAAACTAATTTTATTTTTACTTTACTTCTCCTGATGGAGGTTAATTTGAATTAAATAAATAAATAAATAATACCGTAAACGCTTGCAGACTACTCCAGGGCTTAACCTCATTTTCCGGTTTTATTCCACTGGAATAGTTCCCATCGACACCATGTTAAAACATTTTTTTTTAATTTTATGGAATTGTGATAGATTTTTTGATTTATTCTAAGATTAAAACCCAATATTGAGTTTTTTTCCTGGCTTATTTCTGAGTTTTTTTTTTTTTTTCAAAAACTGGAATTAATTAGAAAAGAATAAAAAAATATTTAATTTCGATATATTCCATATTTAAAAATGTAAATTGAGTTTTATTCCAGGATTCAAAGTGGAAAAAAATTTAAAAAAATTTAAAGTTTTAAAAAATTGGATTTACAAGTTTTGTTGTCTTATTATTTTTCCATTTTCGTCACGAGGGAGAGGTTTTCTTCCTCTTTTTTTGGCAGCTTTTGAATCGTGATTGACGAAGAATTTGAGACATTTGGTTGATTTACATTTTGCTGATTATTTAGTTCTTTAAGAACATATCGACCATTTAATCGTGGTTGAGCTTCATTCGAAGTTACTGGAGTACCAATTTGATTGACATTTTCATCTGTTTCTGGTGTTTGAATATTTATTGGAGTTGAATTAGGTGGATTTTGATACGATTGTATTTGACTTTGTTCTGGACTGGTTATTAATTGTTCAGGACTTGATTCATTTGCTTCAATTGATGTATTCTCTTCTTACACAAGCTCTCTAAGATTTACATCAATTTCATCTACGTTGTCCAATCCTAAAATATCTTCTTCCTCTTCTAAATCATCTATATATGAATTAAAAATCAAATTGTTGTTGACTAAGTTTTTAAGAGTGCTATGTAAGAGTGATTGACCAGTTATACCACAAGAATCGAATGAATCAATTATTAAACTCTCATCAAAATCATCCCAAATTTCAGACAATCACTGAATCGCCAAAACATAGCCAGGTGATTTCGAATTACCATGGATTGTATAAGTTTTTGGGCTATTACGCGACCATTGGCTCCATTTAGCGCAATACGCTTTTTTTACTTTCGCAAACCATGAAACGTCTGCTGGCTGCAATATGTGCTGCTGCTAAATTTGTTTTTTTTTTTTTACAATTATTTCAAAACTTAATTTTCATTTTTTTAGTTGAAATTTTTTTTTCCACTTTGAATCCTGGAATAAAACTCAATTTACATTTTTAAATATGGAATATATCGAAATTAAATATTTTTTTTATTCTTTTCTAATTAATTCCAGTTTTTGAAAAAAAAAAAAAAAACTCAGAAATAAGCCAGGAAAAAAACTCAATATTGGGTTTTAATCTTAGAATAAATCAAAAAATCTATCACAATTCCATAAAATTAAAAAAAAATGTTTTAACATGGTGTCGAATGGAACTATTCCAGTGGAATAAAACCGGAAAATGAGGTTAAGCCCGGGAGTAGTCTGCAAGCGTTTACGGTAGTTAAACTAATGGATCCATTGTCATTATAAAAACCAAAATTTCCACTTTATATATTTTTGAGGTATAAAGACACCCCAAAACAAAAGGGTCATCGATAAAATTTATTTTTAAAATGAGCAATCTTTATCTTTCAAATTCATGTTTCAATAAAGATGAGCTTATTAATATATTGAAGCTTAAAGAGCTTATTGAAACCGATGAATTTCAAGAAGCCTCATTTGAAATCGATTCATTAATTGATACTGTTTCTGTAGTTTTTAAAGAATCGGTTTGTCTTGATTATGCTTCTGTTGATGAAAAGAGATGTCAAATTTTCACAGGAGTCTCATAAGACAATCTTTTTTGAGTTGTATTTTTCATATCTCATACAAATATATCCGGAAACGTCTCTTTAGTCAATGCTTTACCCAGAGCGTTAATTGAAAAAGTTTAAAAAGTAGATAGTATGTAAGCATGCATTAGATAAATTGTAATTGTTTACTTAATTATTTAATTTTTTCTGTAATATTATTTAAAAAAATAAATTAGTTAAATTTTTTATTACTAGTTTTTCATAAGCTTAACTTTATGAATATAAAAAAATCGTTTGCCATATTTTTCGAATGTTGGTCTATAACCAATAACTGAATATAAATACTTTACTGAAAAATTAAAACTAATAAAATATTATGCAAGTTAGGCAAAGTTAAAGTTTGAGTTCAAAATACGAAAGTATCTGGAAGAACGGTAATTATGAACAACTCAGCAGCCTCCTAAACTCGGTCAACTGACAGTCATCCCTAAGCAATCCTGCCATCGACGTCAACTATGAAGCTCTGCTCAATGCATACAATTCAGGTGTCTCAAAGTTTGTTCCTAGCTACACTAACTCTCCTGTTTCTATAGCTAACAAGCAAAGCCCCAAGTGGTTCAACAAGACACTGAAGAAGCTAACCCATCTCAAGTACAAGCTTTTCATATGTATTAGAATCCATCCTGGGAATTCCGGGTTTTTATCTATTCTATTTACAACCAGGAGGTTTTTATCTTAAAATTGGAATTTTTTTTCACCTTAGTAAATGATTCATATATTAATTTCTTTAAATTTGAAAAATTATTATCATATTTAAGAAAAAATATAAAATATCATATTTTCAATTATTTTTCAATATTTTTCAATTATTTGACATGTTATCTCTTTTTTTATATTTTAAATTTTTAATATCCCTCTTTATAAAACTTATATAGGTTTTAAGTGTTTAATTTATTTCAGTAAAAAATTTAATGTTTTAAAGCTTATAAAATGTATAATTGGTACAATAAAATTATTTTATAATTTGAATCAATGAATTAAAAATTTATGAATGAAATTTGAATTTCTCAATTAACTCAACCTAAATTTTTAACACTTAAAGGACCGCGGCATCAATTTGACACTCT
Organism: Brachionus manjavacas; assembly: GCA_019054805.1. NCBI lineage: Eukaryota > Metazoa > Rotifera > Eurotatoria > Ploima > Brachionidae > Brachionus > Brachionus manjavacas. The sequence continues at coordinate 3,600,171 of JAHQIY010000003.1, read as the reverse complement.
TTGAATTTATTGCATAATTTTCATGACAATCGACCTCAATTGATTATAAACTGCTTAAAAAAATAAATTAATTTATTTAATTTGAAATTAAAATAGTCAAAAATTTTAAATGGCTAAAAGAGAAGCTGCCCTAAAGACCCTTGAATCCTTGATAAACACCCATGACACTCAATCTACAGCTTCAGATGATGATGATGCGAATTTTTTGGACGATGCTAACTTTTTGTCAAAAATATTGAATTTGAATTAATTTTAAGTCTAATGAAAAAATTTTTTTTATAAATATTTTTGCCTTTGTGTATCTTAAATTTCAAAATTATCATTTATTATCACAATGTAAAATTATTAAAAAATAGTAAATTATAGCCAAAAATAGAGTGAAAAAGTATAATCTTTTGCCTTATTCAAAACAAATTTTGCATACAAAGAAACAATTCAAAAATTTAACAAACTATGATTTTATGCACAACGCATAGTAATCTTTAAGTTCACAAAGTTTCAAGAATTTCCTTTATTTCTATCATATTTTTTTTTCAATTTGAATTTTGTGCAAAGAATTATGGTCCACTCGTTAGCATTAAAAAACAAACAACTTTCCTATGACTTGTTTGAAACCAAACTTTGCAGAACAAAACGTTTATAAGCTAAAATAAACCAACAAGAAATGTTGTCAAACGTGATATAAAGTTTTTAAAATAATAATAATAACAAGAATAAGCTACAGCAAGCAAGTTTTATGAGATGACCTACTAGGAGGACATGGTAGCCGAAATTGCGCAGAAAAGATGGAAAATAACAGACAAATACATTTTTTTTTTTTTTTTAGTTCAGTAAGAGTCATTGTTTAATTTAATCTAAGAAAGTATTGTTTGGAATTAAGTAAGTATTATGTACAAGAATTTTACTAAGGAAAAATACAGAAATAGAATTACATAATAAAAGATTAAATACCATACCATTATAATACCATTACAAATCAAATAAAATTACAATTTAAATAGAATTACAATGAAAAATTAAAATAGAAGAAGTATACAATAAAAAAAGGTGGAAGTAACTAGTTCACGTTAGTGAAATCATATGCTAGACTTGAAGGCGTCGTACTTATTCTTGAACTGGTTGATTGAAAATGATAACATAAAGTTTGCTAAAATTTTACTTTGGAAAAAAACTTGTAATTACTATACGAAAAACTATAATGCAATTTAAAAAAACTTCAAGGAATTCGGAAGAAATAATCAAGCGCGTTTTAAGTCAAAAGAAAAATCCTGATTGTGGAAAATAAATGGAAGGTCGTTAGTGGCTTAAAATTGGTTATGTCTAGCATGCATAAAAAAGAATAGATTAATGTTTGCATTTTTATATTTTTTTTGATAACGAAATTTTAATTAAAATAATTTTTGTAATGAAAGCAGTATTACAGAGCTTTTTGCAGACTTATATTAATGAATTAAGCAAATTTGATTAAAATTAAGCAGATTATTGAACTAAATTATCAATTTTAGTAAAAAAGTTATTCAAGTTTTTCTGAAATGAAACGAACTTCATTAACCCATCAATTTCCTTTTGAGCTGCAAAAATTTTTTAGCAATTTTAAAGAATTGAAATTTCATGATTCTATAAGATTTTGTTAATAAATTGTCTTATTTTATTTTACTTATCTTTATTATGTAATTTTTTACTCTGATACTAATTTTTAAATTTTAACTATAAATTTTTAAATAGATAGAACAAAATCTGAAAAAAAATTCTTTTATGAAATTAAATTTTACTAGTTAAATAAATGAAGTGATATCAAGAGTTAGAATCAAAAAATTAAACTAAATAAATCAAAGAAACAAGTCAAAAGATATTAAAATAAATTTATAAAAGAATAATTTTTAATTGAATTTATTTACCTAATTTTTTTTTGAATTTTGTTAATGGATTCATGTAATTGAGAAATTACTTAAAATAGAATTATTTAAAAATTTGAGCTTGGTCAAGCTTGGTTATAATTAAGTCAGATTTAAGATAAAATTTTAGGTACTGCTTATTTTAATATTTTAATAGTCTTTTTTGATTCTTTTAAGAATCGAAAATCAGAAATCTAAATTCTAAATTGTTAAGTATTTAAATTTTCTTTGATAATTTTATTTTAAAAAATAGAAAATTATTATTGTTAAAATTAATTTCTAAAGGCAATTTTAAAGCTTCTATAAATTGTTTTTAATTAAAATTGCGTAAACAATTAATTACAGCCGAAAACTAAATCTTTAAAGTAAATGATGACTTGCAAAAAAAAAGAGAAATTTTCTTAAAAATTTATTTTTTTTTGCCAAATAATCTTTTAAAACGAGTACTCAGTCCTTTTTTTTTCTTATTTTTTTTTTCATTTTTACCAGTGGTTTGATCTAGATTTTCAGGTGCATTGAATTGAGAATCAAAAGGTTCGAATTGAGGATTATTTTGTGAATAATCACCTTTGCTTTTGTACCATTCATCTTCTATTTGGTCAGCAAATGGGAAAATATCGTTCAATTCACCAGTTTCAATGACCAAATATTCTGAACATGGGTCAATGTCCAAATAAACTTCTTCATAATAAAAATCGTCTTCGTCCACAATTTTAATAAGCATTTTGGCTAAGATTCCAAACAAATTTTAAACTGCAGCTTTTCTTTCTTTATCATAAAGAAAGAAAAGCTGTTTTTATATAACTAAAAGAATCAATTCAAGCGAAAAAAAGCTTGTTTGATTCACAATAGGCGAAAATGAATCAATTCGAATTTTTGATAAAAAATTTTCACTTTGGAGGAAAAAATGATTCTCATTTTTGATAAAGTTTTAGTTTTTTTTAAAGGTTTTCTAATTGCGTTGAATTATATTTTTTTATTTCTTTTGAAAAAAGAACAAAAACTTAAAAGATCTGATCTGAAGGAATGACTAAGCTCCTTTCCAACCTGCCTAAGTATTTTCCAATAATGCTTGTGGCGTAGCTTGTTGTTTACCAAAAAATATTGTTTTAGCTTGATAACTATCAATTTACGCCATATTTATTTGGCAACGTAATGAGATTTGGACTTAAATTAATTGAATTGAGTCAAATCAGTTTGCGTTGCGTTTTAGATTTAGAAATTTTGTAAAGTAAATTGAATTTTGGATAAATTCACTTTCATTGCATTTAAATATTTCAAGCATTTTCAATCGGTAAGAAATTTAAGAATTTTTTTGAAACTGATTTTATTTAACATGCAAAATAATATGTCTTAAATAGAAAGAAATTTTTTTTTTTTCGTTAACAAAAATAATCGCAAATCTAATTTTGACAAATTAATCCTGGCTTGACAAAAAAAATTCCTTAAAAATAATTTTCTATTATTTAGATTTTAAAAGTAAATCCATCAAACTACTACTGTATATTTATTAAAAAGTTAAAATTTGTTTAAATTCTAAACTTTTGATTGCATACAAAAAAATAATCGACAACTCTTTTAATTTAATTTTAAATTCTTTCTTGAGATATATTTGACATTTTGGAAAATAATCTAGCTTTAAATGATTTAAATAATAAAAGAAAATCAAAAATCGTTTTTGTTCAAAATTAATTGTTGTGAATTTTATTCAAAAAAAAAAGAAGAATTTTATATGAAAATTAAATGAAAGTTATATGCTTCAATTTCAATTTCAAGGTTAATAAACAGGCTTGAGCCCTTATCAAAGTCGACTGGTTAACAATTCATTTATTTAATTTATTATTATTATTATTATAATTAAATTATCTGAAACAGGTTTAACCGCGGAACTAAGTACTATCGTACTAAGCTATGGGAGATTTAAACTTTAATTTACAAAAATATCTTTAAACTTTAATTCACTCGATTTTTTTAATTTACAAAAATATCAATTTAATCTTTGTTGACTTTGTAAAAAAATTAAAAAAATTAATCAATGTTTTTTATTTTCGAAAGAATTAATAGTGATTATTTTTTCATTTTTATAAAAATCATAATTTAAAATTTTTTCAGAAAAATTTTTTTTAAATACATCTATTATTTGTAAAATAATAGTAAAATTGATCAAAAAATGGATGTTAAATTTCTTCGAAGAACACAATGTTATTTGCAAACACCAACATGGCTTTGTTAAGTTCAAATCTTGTGTTACGAACCTGTTAGAATGTCTCGACCTTATTACCGAATCCTTGAATAGAGGTTTTGCCGTCGAAATTTTGTTTATCGATTTCATGAAAGCCTATAACCTTGTGCCTCATCCAGAACTTATCGTCAAGTTAGAAGGGAAAGATTTAAAAGAAAAATTCTTGACAGGATCAATGCCTTTCTGTCAGAAAGGAAGCAAAGAGTTGTTCTCGATGGATTTTCTTCCGAATGGATGAACGTATTGAGTGGAGTTCCTCAGGGCTCTTTCTTAGGTCCTCTGCTCTTTATTATATTCATAAAAGATCTACAAAATGACTTATCCGTCTTTTGCAAACTCTTTGCTGATGATAGTAAGTTGATGAGCTCAATTAGAAACTCGAAAGACCACGAAGAATTACTGGCAAATATAAGTAAGGTACTTGAGAGGACTAGGCGTTGGGAAATGAACTTAAACTTAAACAAATGCAAAGAAATGCACGTTGGGAACAAAAATTTCTATCAAGAACACTTCTATTCTTTTTAAATCAAAGATAATTTGTATTTAATCGCAAACTCAGAACGCTCAAACCGAGATTTAGGTGTTATTTTACAAGATGATTTGAAATGGGACAACCATTTATCGAGTATAATTTACAGAGCTAATGTTATTCTTGGGAAACTTAAGAATTGGGTTACCAGAACAAATAATTAAAGAAGAAATATTTAAACTTGCTAAAAGTTATTATTTTTCTATTTTTAAACTGTTTAAGTTAAAGTTTGAAGCTAAAAACTAGCATATATTTTTAGACAGAATGTTATCACTATCTTTTAAGACATTGTTCTATTATGAATCGCCTGAGAATTTAAGAAATAGACTAATTTATAATGACTCGAGAAATTTAAGTTACAATTTAAGGAATTGTAGGAACCTTATTGAACCAATGGCAAAAACGAAAAATGGAGAAAAAACATTTGGATTTTTTATTCAAGCCAAAAACACGCTCAACTTTTTTGAAAGGGAAAAAATTTTTCTGTTTTGTTTTTCTACGATGAAGTAAATTTTTTATTTTATTCTTCGTCTTCCTTTCAACTTTTGCGTGAATTAATAGTTAAAAGAAAGAGAATTGTTTAAATTATGTAAAATATAACTGGCAAGTTTTTTTTTCTATTTTACAATTCTAAAAATAATTGCGTAATTATATTTCAAATTTTTACATGCTTAAGTATTGAGTTTTAATGAAACAACGTAATTTCAAAATTTCAAAAAAGTTAAATAGAAAAAAAAACTTGTCAACTACTTGAATTTTTTAAAAGTTGTCTGACTTCAACACATTTAAAATAAAATTTGGAATCGAAAATCTGAATTCAAAATGAAATTTAGAAAAGGTAAAAAAAATACTTTTCCCAAGGCATTCTTTAATTCAAGTGTAGTCTTAATTCTAGATCTTTATTTATTATTTTTATAAATGATAAAACAATCAAATTTCCGCAAAATTTAGTCTAATTATTAATAATTGTGATCGATTTACAGATTTATGCGGAGGTGATTATCGATCGTGTCTGTATCAATTGTTAAAAAATGTGCCATTCAACAAACTTATTAAAGTGTCCTTAGGCTTATTTTTTCATTAAATCAAATTGAGAGATTTTTCAAAAACTCATGAATTTTTTAAATTAAATCTTTAGTTTGGTTTTAAGATAAATCAAGATTTTTTCAAAAGAATTCAAAAAAAAAATTTTAATCAAAATAATAAGTTTATTAAAATAAAAACAAATAATTAAATAATAAATCAAAAAAAAATCCAATTAAAATTATTTATGCCTTCAACTTTTTCCTCCACATGATTGCTTAATTTCTTATAAGAAATAACGAATTTAGCTTTGGTGAAATTGTATTCTTTGTTGGATTTGAAGATTCCATTTAATAAACTTAAATTTCTTTTAAATAATGAAAAATTAGGACGGATTCTTAACTAACTTTAAAAAAAGAATTTTTTTGAATTACTATGATTACTATGTTAATTAAATCGAATTACTTATCAACAATAAATGTATTTTATATGAAATATGAGAATCTCAGGATGAAATTTATATAATTCAATTCCAAAATGATACCGAACATGACTCAATTAATTACTCTATAATTTCATTTGGTTCTAAATAAATAAATAAAAAAATAAAAGATATTAAAACAAATAAATCTTAAATTTTTAGCAATTTATTAGACACTAATAATTAAGAATTCTAAAAAATTCTATTTTTTCATTTTTTCAATCACGAGAAGATCTTAATCATGAAATGAAATTTTTCTTAATAAAGATCTTATTAATATTATTATTAAGTTGTTTTTAAATATTTTGTTCTTGATAAATTTTGAAAAAGATCTTTAACCGATCTTAAAAACTTTGCTTAATCTTAAGAAAAAAATTAGAAATTTTTTAAGATTCTTAAAAGAATTCTCAAAAAATCGCATTCTTAAAATGATCTTAAATGAGAACCAGTCCTTGTCAAAGATTTTTGAATTAAATTATCTCTATTTAAAAAGTTCCGAGAATTAAAAAATTCCGAGTTCAGTTTTTTTTGCCTATTTGATTATTTTCGTGGCACTTGTTGTCTATTAAGAACCCTTGTTTTCTTTTTAATGTTTTTCGAAAAAATTTTAAATAGAAAAATCTAAAAATTAATATAAGAAATTTCTTAAACAAAAATTAAATAACGCTTTTAGAATTTTTTAAAAATCCAAAACAAGGAAAAGTTCCGCCTATTCTTAGTTATAAAATATGCTAATATTCTTAGCAATTTTAAAGAACACTTTTTCATTGTATCATAAAACTATTTTCAAATAAAAGAAATTGTTTAGGGTCATTACTTTGAAATGTTTTATTGCAAAGAATTTCATTTACTAGAAATCATTTTAAATTTTAGTTTTATGTAAGATTTTTAAAAAGTCTTTTTAATTAAAAATTAGCTATTTATTTCATCATTTTTTATTTTAAATTTTATTTAAAAAAGGTTTTATAATATTTCGTTTTCCTCTGCCATAATTAACTAAATTAGTTCGGTACAGATAAACAAAATAAATAAGTATTTTTTAGATTTCTTTATAGAACACAAAACTTATGACTTGTGCCTCATAGTTAAAGCTACCCTGGTAATTTTTCAAAAATTGATTTTAAATAAGGTCAAAACTTTTAAATTATTCCTTAAGTAAGAAAAAAATACATTTAAATAAATCAGTCAATCTTTATTTTAAGTTTTTGTTTTTAATTTCTATTAAATTTTACTTTGTATTATTTATATTTATATTTTGTTTGAATACTTTTTGAATAAAAATTAACTTTAGAGAGATAATTTTTGATAACCAAAATTTTATCTAATTTTTAAAGTGCTAATGAAAAATGAAAAAAAAACATAGAAAGTCAATTAAGCACAAATATAATTAATTTTTTTAAATGTTTCCAAAAACATAAATTTTTTTTTCATACAAATCCAATCGAGTTTTCGTCTCATTTTTGATGTTTTCTTTTGTGAAATAATAAAATTGAACTTTATTTTTTAGTTCACTTTTTTAAGGATTCAAAATTAGAAATTTTAGTTAATGTTGTTGTTTTTTAAACTCACATTTTATATGTTTTCTTTATCTCCCTCCATAACATTGATTATTAATTTTTTTGAACATTTGATCACATGATCCTAGAATTCTTTTGTTAAAATTTGTACAAAATTGTACTGTTTACAAAATCGAAACAGTACAATTAGAAAAAAATTTGTAAATTTTTCATTTTTGTACTCTATTTGTACTAAAATTTCACATTGCCCAAACCCGGAGACTTAGCACACATAACTACTGCAGATACTTGAGCTGCTATAGAAAAGTTTTGATTAAAGGTCTTTTCTTTTTTTACCTGGTCTGTGCCGAGTAACGAGTTAATTTGGACAAAGATTTTTTATGCTTTAATAAAAAAAAGATATACGATAAAGAAAATAAATAAAATAATCTTAACTTTATGCGATGGTTTAATTTTGTATGCCTCAAAACCCCTCGTCCTTTTTAATTGTCAAAGTTTGGAAAATTCTTATTTTGAACAATCAATTGAAACAATTTTAAATTAAATAAGAATATTTTTTTGATTTAATTGTTTAGAATGATCGATTATACTAATCAGGAAAATATGGAACTTACGCCTGTCCAAATAGATATTGATGTAACAGAATCGTTTAGAGAATCATTGAGCTTACGAAATTATGAACTTTTATCCCTAGACCGTCTTAGCAACTATACAGGAGTATACAACAGATACATTCGCATTGAACTCATTAATGTGAATGTAGATCGGATTCCGTACAACTTTTTTGCTAATTGTACATTCATGGAACATTTGAATTTGTCCAAAAACCAAATCAGCAGCCTTGATGGCAATGTTTTCCTTTTCAACAAAAACCTTCGCTACATTGATCTTAGCAATAACCAGCTTGGCATCATTGATCTCAGCATTTTCAGCCACTTGAGATATTTAAAATCAATTTTTTTTCAAAACAACCTAATAACTCAGATAGACAACCAGTTCAGCAATGAAAATACACACTTGAAGTATGTTTACCTAAGTGAGAACAAGATCTACCGGCTTGACTCCCAGATGTCCAACCGAAAAGTCAACTTGCTAAAATTGGACTTGTGCAAAAACAGAATTGAGTTTATTTCCGAGGAATTTTTCCAAGGTCTGAAATGTGACTACATTGATTTGACCGAAAACCCCTTGTTTGATTTTATCTATTCAAAAAACATAGACGAAAATATCAAGTATTTTAGAGTTGACCACGACTACTACGAGAACAATTATGAAAATTTTCTGATGAATTTGTTCGATCGCAAGCAGCCATCAAAAACAGTGTATGGACTTGACAAAGGGTCCAAGCGCTACCACTACTATTTTGTGATAAATGACCTGTACAAATGTGAAAAGATAATGAGACGCCTGTTCTACAGCGAATCGAATTTTGTTTGCGCAAAATTTGAGGAAATTTTTGAGCAATACAAACTTGGCAACAAGACCATTCTGGATTTGCTAATTCAGCAGGAAAACTTTGGTCTAACAGATTTCAAACAGTTCAAGAAAAAGATAGATTCGTTTTTGAAGGACCACTCGGTGGAAAATGTAGAAATGAAGTTCAAATGTAGCCTGTCGTTTTTGGCACTGTGTGAGCGCAATGACATTGAGTTGGTAGAAAAGTTTTTTCCCATTAACGCCATGTACCGCTTCTGTAAAAATTTCGAAACATATAACCTGGAAAAATTTGTCAATAGTGTCGAGTACAAAAGCGTCATGGTCTACTTTGTCACTGATTCCAGTTTTTTGCTCAATATTGACTATGAAAAGTGTCTCAAAATTGCTTATGACAAAAAAAATATCAAGCTAATATTCTATATTTTTTTACTAATAAAATATACTCTCATAAATTCAAAATTTGATCAAGGCAATGATAGTGTGGACTATTTTAAGAGTCACAAGAATTCTTTCAGGCTGGACAAAATTTTGATTCTGTTTCGCGACGAGCCGAGTGTGTCCGACTTTTTTTTTCAATTTTTATTCAATGAAAAAATGGTTAAAAAGTTCGAGTCGACCAAAGGCATTGTGTCTCGCACTAACCACTCGCTGTACGAATCGTGCAAACAAGAACTTTTGACAGGCTTGAGTTTGGTCAGACGGGAAAATTTGCTCAAAAATGAGCTCATACAAAAAATCTACAAGCAACTATGGTCCGGCGTGCCAAGATTTATGTACTCATATTAAGTTTTACCAGTGTTTTTTTGTGACATAATTTTTTGAGTAATTTAATTCAAATTTATACAAAAGGTAGAATTTTATTTAAATAAAAATTAAAATTCTCATAAAGTTAAGAAGAAAAAATAATATTTAATGCAATTTTTTATTATATTTATTTAATTGAAATTTAAGTCCCATGGACAAATTGAAATAAACTATTATATGTAAAAATAAGATAGAAAAATTTAATTTTTAAAGTTGTTTGATATTTTTTTTTCTTTTTTCTTGTGATTTTCTTAGGGCTTTTAATCCAAAGAAAAAAATATCAAAAAACGCATTAATAAAACAATTTTTCTGAGTATTAAATATAATTTAATAGTCACAAAAATAACTAAAATAATAAAAAGTCTCAATTTCATTTTAATTGAAACAAAATTATTCTTTAAGCTAAAAAAATAAATAAAACTAATATTTGAAAAAGGTAAGATTTATTTTAATTCTAACTTCTTTTTTTTTCTTTTTCATGTTTGTTAATTTTTTGAACATTTGAATCATTGGATTTTGGTGGACGACTTTTTTTAGGAATCACTACTTGAGTTTTTACAATATTAGACGCAACTGTAGCTTGATTTTCAACTATTAGTTCTTCATCCTGAGAATAGGCCAGGTACTTTTTCCTTCGTTAAATGCTGATTGATAAAATATGGATAAATACTTCGATGAGTTTTGATTTGGAAGTTGATCATAAAATAGTGAATTGAACGGACATGTTGAATTTCTTTGTAGAGTATTTAACTCCCAAAATTTAAAATTTGTTACTTTATAAAAGTGTATTGATGACTAAAATTGATTTTTGTGCGCGCGTATAATATTTTTAAATAACAATAATATGCAATTTAAAAACTGAAATACTGAATTTGAAGGAACAAAATAAAAACATTTTAGTTTTTTTTGTAATTAATGTCAATTACATTTAAATTGATCACTATTTTAATTTATTTATTAAAATAGTGATTTTTTTTTTTTTTTAGTGAAGTTAAGTCAAGTCAATTAATTTTCTGATTTTAAAACTAAAAAATAAATATGATTCTTTAATTAATCCAAAAAAAAATCATTAATAATTTTTATAAATTTAAGTAGAGCTTTAAATAAATTTTGTTCCTAGACTAATAAAAGAGCTTTTTATTAATTAAAAATTTCAAAATTTTTGAAAATTTAAAAAAAAAGCAGCAGGAGATCAACAAACTGTAAGCAATAAGCAATGGAAAAAAAATTTTAAGTCATTGACTTGACTTGACTTAAAAACAACTCTGGATCATACTAAGTACATTTATTCTAGTTTTCACTAAAATTTTATTTTTCTCAAAATAAATTTTATTCTAAGTTTAGAATAAAAATGCAATTTTTACTTTTTTTTACCAGAAAAATCCATTTTATTACGTTAGCTTACTAAAAATTGCGTAAAATTAAAAACTAATTAACTTTTTGAAGAAAAATTGTAAAATTTCGAAATTCAAAAAATCTTTTTTATTAATTATCAAATATTACCGTATTCCCTCGTTCTATTATGCTGCATTATAAGCTAAACTACCAGCTTTTGGACCATGCACCAAAGCACATCTCATTAATGCTAAAAAATATTTAATTTCTTATTTTTATCTGTGTGTCTGAGTTTTTAGTGCAGCATAATCGAACAAGGGAAAATGGTAATTGATACTAGATAAAAAATATTTTTTAGAATATAATCAATCTAAATAGAACACAAAAATAAAAATAAAAACAAAATATATTTTTTAAGGACAAAATAATCAAATTCTCTATCGTGGCATTTTTTAGCATCCTCCAAGGAGCGAAAACTACAGAAAGGAAATAAATTTTACCTTTTCCCATAGTTTTTCCTTTAGTATTAGCTTCAAAGGCCTAATCTTGAGATATGTTATAAGGAATTTCTTCGATTATTGGCATTTTTTTTAAATTCGCAAGTTATTTTAGAGATTTATTTATTTATTCGATTAACTATATCGAACTAGAGATAAGGTTACATTGGTTTATATTAAAGTAAAATCATAAGTGTTAATTTGAAAAACAAAACAAGAAAGATAAAAAAAATTTCAAAGTGGCTATTTTTTTGAACATTATAGGATTGATTAATAAAAAATTTAAGTTTTTTTGATTGTATAAGAGTTTCTTATACAGTCATGACTTTGACTTAAATTTTTGTGACTTAGACTTAAAACTGTGACTTAAAAACAAGTCTGGTATGATCAAAAGATTGTTCAAATCTCTTGATAAACAAAAGCCATAATTATGGGTTTGAAAATTAGTTCGAAACTGCAGTCAAAGATTTAACTTTTTTACAAACCGAATTTCAAATGTTTAGAATATTTTACCAAGAGAAGCTGTTGAACAAGAAACAATTAATGATTTTAAAAATAAACTTGACAACTATTTTTTCAATTGTTCAAACCTTGTGGAGCATAGGCAAAAGATCGACTTGAGTGGAAATCAAAAGTAATGACTCTACGACAACTATTTTAAGAAAAATTAAACTGATTGTACAGGTTCTATAGTGCTACTAACCCTTGCACTCCGTTAGAGGATGACTTTTAGTCATTCCTTATCAATAGCCTTATAAAAAGGTGGTATTGGTTGGCTAAAAAAATATTTTAAGATGTCCAAACCATTCAATTGAAAAAATAAAAAAATTATTCCTTTTTCATTTCTTATACAGTTTTTAAAAAAAAATTTTTCTTTCAATTAATTTATTTTTCGATAAAATAATATTTTTTGATATTATTTATTAATATTTGAATATTTGAATGTTTGAATGTTTGATCTTTTTATCTAATAAAATTAAACCTATGCCTTAAATAAAAGCCAGTAGAAAAGGAAAAATTATAAAAATATGGGAACATATTTAGTTAATTCTTTATCATATCTTTCATTTTTTTATTAAAAAGGATTGACTTTTTTTTTAAACTTTTTGTCCATATTAGTTTTTATTGGGATCATTGACAAAAAGTTAAAAAAAACTGACCAAAGTAATCTGGAGAATAAGAATAATGCTAGATTAGTAAAATACTCATTTAATATTTTTGTTTCTTAGTTGAAAACATTACTAAAGGTAATATTCATTTACCTTTACATAATCGGTAATGTGTTTAATGGCACAAAAATTTCAATATGTTTACCAATATGTTATTATATGTCTTATTTTTAATTTTCTATACGATTTATATAGAAGAACATGATGGCTCAAATCGATCCCAAGATCGATCTCCCTTCAAGATTATCACTTTGATCCTTGTGATTTTTTTTCTCTTTTCCGAAATAGCTGAGATGATCACTTATTTTCGAAGTCATAAAATTCTGATCTATTTTACTTCTTTTTTGAATTTGACAGAGTTGTCAAATTATATACTATGCATAACAGCTTTAACAATAGAAATAAATGTTGTTAAAAGTGGACTTCTTTCAGTGACTATAATTTTTTCTTATTTTATACTCATTTTTCGGTGTGACAAAATTAAAAAACTAGGAATTTTTATCACTCTAATAGGCAATATCATCAAAAAATCAATGGCATTATTTTTTATCATAACAATTTGTCTAATTGGCTTTCTACTTGCTTTTCGAACAATGAACAAAGTTCCAAATGCAAATGGGGAAATAAACAGCATCAAAAGGTTTGAATATGACTTTATAAAAATTTTAATTATGGGTATTGGTTCCTTGGAGATAGAAGATGCTGCTGAATTAGATGAGCAAAGTGGAAAAACTGCCACAAATTTTATTTTATATGTTGCATTTGTAATTTTAGTTCCTATTCTAATGATCAATATTCTTATTGGTATTTCCATTGATGAGCTGCAAAAAATGATCAATGATTCAAAATACGAAAACATGCTGACAATTATAGATTATATGATTAATTTGAGGAAGAACAAATTCTACAAGATTTTGTATGTGATGGTCAAGAAATTGATAGCTTTTCAGAAGTTAAAAAATTTTTCCAAGACTGTGACTGAGTCGATTGCATCATTGAATAGAATAGAAGTAGTTCGCAAAAATTGGTTGAATTATAAGCACCGTATAATCAAAATTGAATGTGTGCAAACGGTGAACGAAGATGAAATGAAATTTGAAAGCCTGATTGAGAATGATGCCGAATTTAGTGGTAAAATTATCAAAGATATACATAGTTGTTATGAAATTAAACAAGAAAAAGCAATTTATACAATTGAATGATTATTTTTGGCAAGGAAAGTTGTAATTTCACTAGGCATATTGAATGATCAAATAAAAATTTCAAATCACATTTTTTAGGTTTAGATTTAAAAAAAAGGTATTTTTAAGAAAATTTTTAATAAAAAATTACAAAGTCTAATTAAACATATTTTTTAATCTTTAACTAAGGAAAATTAAATTTCAATCAGAATATCGAAATTTTTTAATAGAAATCTAACTTTGAAAAAAAATAAATGTTCTAGAGAAAAAAATAAATGAATATTCAACAAATAGAAAAAAATAAATGTTCTAGAGCTGCTTGTGCAGTGCTTTAAACAAGTTCGAAAGCTGCCAATAAGACGGAGAGCAGCTTGTATTTATGGACTTTCGTAATAGTGCCAAGGCGTAGGCTCCATTGATGGTGGTATGCGCCTGGAAGGCGGGTCCGCCGGATTATCGGCGGATGGCACGTAAGAGACGTTCATTTGGAACACCGATCTCATCCAGTTTACCATGATGATAAGCGAAAGGAAACGGTGCATGTTTGCGGCCCCAGCGCTATAGAACCGTGACCAATTCGCTCTGACTCGCTTCCAGAGTCCGATAACCGCTTTGTTGTCTATGAAGAGCCTGATTCTTTCAAGATGATCACAGGAATGGTGTGTAAATAATTTTACAGACTTAGACAAATATATAGCATTTTTAGATAAAGGGAATTTTAAACCCGGTGGTATTCGTAAATTATTCGAGATCGAATCCTTATATCGCTAGAGTATAGCAAAGGAAAAGATTTAAAAAGAGCTCAAGTTTGGTTGTTTGGTCTTGTTGAGAGAAACGATCAAGACAGTAGATGTTTTATGTTGATTGTTCAAGAACGTGAAGCTAAAACTTTGTTAAATATAATATGAAGAAAATGTAAGCCATGCTCAATTGTATATTCTTATTGCTGGTCTTCATATAAAAAGATCCAAAAACTAAACGATTTCTAGCAGTGAATCATTACCTTAATTTTATTGATCCAGACACAGGTTACTTTAAATTAAATGTTTAAAAATTTTTTCATTTATTTAATTTTATTTAATTTTATTTAATTTCTTAATTTAAAGAAAAATTCGATTTTTTGGACATTTAATTTTGAAATTTAAGTAAATATAATTAACTACTTAATTAAAGTTCTTTCAAATATTAAATTTTTTTCTGTATAAATAAAGAAAAATTCAAATACTGATTCGTTTATTAAAATATAATAAAGTGCCAATTATTTTTCGTCAAAGTCATGACTAAAATTTTTTTTTTTTTTTTTTTTTTTAGTCAAAGTCATGACTTAAATCTGCTTTTATTAAGTCAAAGCCAAAGTCTTAAAATTTTTTTCATTTTTTAGTGAAGTCTAGTCGAGTCAACTAATTTTCTGATTTTAAAACTTAACTTTTTTTGGATTAAAATAAAAAATCAAATTTATTTTTTAGTTTAAAAATCAAATAATTAGTTCACTTGACTAAACTTCACTAAAAAAATGAAAAAATTTTTAAGACTTTGGCTTTGAATTAATAAAAGAAGACTTAAGACATGTGACTTAAAAACAACTCTGTTTAAAACCAATTATATTTTTGCACATATAATGTTTGTACCAAGACGGACAAGTTCATCTGCTTAATTTCCAATCATTTTCATTTAGACTTATAACTCTTAATTCCTGGAATGATTCTAAAAATTCATAATAGGTATCCATTGACATTCGTACAATGACCAATGAAAGGTCATTGTATAATCATCTAATGTAACATTTTGATAATGAGCGAATATTTTAGGATGAGTTAAAGCTTTTGAGCGTCTAGTCGACCATATTTTGAATATTTTCGAATACTCTAAAAAACTCACCCAGCAAAAGCTTGCTACGTTAACACTAGTCTTTCAACCGATTACTGTTTATATGTGGAACTATTTGAAGACATTTTGGGAATTTGTATCTACCTGACATGGAGCAAAAATAAAATCGAAATTTGTGTCCAAGTTTGTTTACATTAGAATTTTCGCTAGTCCATTTACATTCTCAAATTTATAGTTTTCGATTAGTAAAGAAGCTTCTTCGAGATCATTATCCGTTCTGTAAAATTCATAAAAAAACTTTTCTCTTTTATCTCTCTTTGGAAAAGGCTGTGCGATTTCTTCTTCATTTTTTTCCGTCTGATCTTGAAACTTCTTGGAGAGGACTGATGGAGAGGACTTTTAACAAAAAGAAATGAGGAGCATGGTTCCGAATTAAATTCAGCATCAAGGTCTAAAGTATCGGTAGCATTTATATTATTCATAATTTTTTAGTTAATTTCTTTTTAAAAGATCTTTTTTTTTTATTTTTTATCTGTTATTTACCATTTTTGTTTATTTGAGTTTAATAAAAGATATTTTGAACACATTTTAAATTTATTTTTGACATTTAATTTTTTCAATAACAATTTATAAATTTAATTGACATTATTTTTGTTGACGTTTAAAATAAATTAAATGACGCTTTAATATGCGGCATTTGTTTAATTTGCAAAATTATATTTCTTCTTTACGATTATTGTTAGATAATTATTATTTATTTTATTTATTTGTTTTCTGTACCGAGCTAGAGCTCCTTCAGAATAAGTTAAAAATAAAATAAAAATAAAATTAAAGTTAATAAAATTAGATAAAAAAAAAAAAGAAAAAAAAGAATCAAAAAAGAATAAATAAGGAAAAGCAAGGAAAAGAATAGTCTAAAATCGATCCGACTAAAGACTTATAAAAATTTCCTAGTGTGTCTTTATTGAGACCCCATTTTTTGTTTGACAATATCTTAATTTTGTTGCAGCGTTCTTTAATTTCGTCTACTAGTGTATTAAAGTTTAACTTAGAATCAAATTTAATACCAAGAAACTTGATTTCTTTTTGGCTCACTATTCTGTTTCCATAGATTTTTAAGTTTAGATTATCACCCTCTTTTTTGTACTTAGAAAAGACTACTGAACACGACTTTTCAACTGATATCTTCATTTTCCATTTAATAAGCCATTGTTCTAGTTCGTTGGTGTATTTATTTATCTTGTTTTCAAGGTTCCCTTTTTTGTTATAAATGAAGAATGTAACTAGATCATCTGCAAAAAGCAGAGAGTATTCATTATTTGTTTTGTTTCTTTTTGGGATGTCATTAATATATATACTAATTAAAATAGGACTAATTACTGAGCCTTGAGGAACACCTGCAGTAAAGCCATTATTAATTCATTTAAGCAAATTGGATCATTAAAATTAGACTGATCATAATTTCTAAAGAATTCAGAGTTAGAATTAAGTATTTTGAAATCTTTATCACGATCTATTAAATCAGAATTAGGACTAAATATTGAAGATAGGAGTTCTCCAAAGCATTTTCCCTTTTCTTCATTAGTTTTGAATTCCTTGTCATTTAAAAACAAATTTGGGATTAAATTTGATCCTTTTTTTGATCTAAATTTATTTATTTTTTTCCAGAATGGTTTCCTTGTCAGTGGGTTTTTTCCCATTTTCTCAAAAAAATCAAACCAATTTTGATTCCAGAATTTTTTTAAAGAGGCCTTTAACTCAAATGTAAGTTGATTAAATTTTTTCTTAAGATTTTGACAGCGAGTTTTTTGAAAGTTTCTTCTTACTTTCCTGCGTTCTTTTACCAGAATAACAATGTTCTGGGGAAGACTGGTTTTGTAGATTTTCTGAGAATGATAAGGAATGCTTTTATGTGAAGTAGAAATAATTTTTTCTGTAATTTTATCATTTAGTTGATCTATTGTGAGGGAATTTTCAGTGATATTCACTATTTCAGAATTTAAAATCTCGCTGAATAATTGCCAGTTTGCTTTCTTATAGTTAAACTTTTTAGCTGCTGATTTATTTTCTAATTGATAGCCCATAGAATTCGATGCTTCGATTGGGAAATGGTCACTAGTCATGTCTTGACTATTTAGGACACAAAAGTTGGTAATTTTGTCAATTAATGAAGAAGAAACTAAAAAAAGATCAAGAATTTCAAAGTAATTCCTATTAAAAATATTGAAAGTAGGACGCTTATTATTGATTCCTGAAAAGTCTAACTCATTGATTATTCTTTCCAACATTATGCCGTTTTCATTTACCCCTACGCAGCCTATTTGCTTTGTTCTGGCGTTAAGATCACCACCTAAAATGTAGTTCAGAAGCACATTGGGTGGATTATAAAGACTAAATATAAACAATTCATTATTCTTTCCTAAGTTCATTTTTATACAAAGGAGTTCGGAATTGAATTCCCCATAAGAGAAATCTTGTATAAATTCAATTCCTTCTTTAAATAAAATAGCTGAAGGAGCTCTAGCTCGGTACAGAAAACAAATAAATAAATAAATAAAATAGCTACTCCTCATTCATACTTGTTGCGTGGTTTTGTTATGAATTGATAATTGTGAAAATCAAGATAAATTTTTGCCTCACTTAAATCTGTCTTTAGTTCATTGCGAAAAACTATGTCGGGACATTTTTGAGCTAAAAAATTGGCTAAGAGATGAACCCTACTAGGTAAATGAAGACAATTCCAGTGTGTAATTACTAACCTTGTTTTATTAAGAGGTTTTGTTCTTAAAGTTGATTTATTTATCTTCTTGTTCATTCTAAATTTTCTTCAATGCTGTTTTCACTGGCAGTTTGCTGACCAATTTCGTTAGATGATTGATCTTCTTGAATTGAACATTCAGTTGTTGAACTGTTCGATTCAGACTCGAAGGTATTGTCGTTTTCATTTTCTAAGACAACTAATGTTTTCTTTGAATCATTCTCGGTGAGCTTTTTTTCATTTGGATCAGATTCGGGAAATCTCTTGGTTTGCTTTTTGGTTTGGAAAAAATTTTCAGTCTCATTCTGATCATTTGAGCGTATATTGACAGGTCACTGACAAATTGGTAGAAAATCGTTTAAAAGACTTACCAAAGCTTCTTCTAAAACTGGAGTTTTTAAGTCTTTTGGGCTAATTTGCGATTTTACGTCATTGAAATTTGTTGGCTGATATCCAGGTGTTTTTGACATTACATTTTCATTATTATCTTTTTGGTCAGCTTCAATTATAGATAATATTCTCTCAAATAAAATTCAAGTAATTAAATGTAAATTACCAATAACTTGTTTTAAAGCAATTTATCTTCAGTTAGTGAAACCAGTACTCAAATTCAAAGGAATCAATCACGATCTTCACTGAAAATAAAGAAAACATTATGTGATGAAATCAATTTTACAACGACAAAAAGTCGGTGAAAGCGAAAAGGCTATCCTCAAGTGAATCTGACAACTTATCCTCGAAAATCAATGACGAAAATCAAAAATGATCTTATTAATGAACACAGCATAAACGAAATTAGTACTAGTGACGATCAAGGTGATTTAGAAAAAGATCAACATGCCCAAAAAAAAAAGAATCGAATCAAAGCTTGTTTCTTTTTGAGCAGTTTCTTGTTAAGTTTGTTTTATGCGCTTCGTAACATTCCGTATAGTTAAAAATCAATATTTAAAAAAATTTCGTAAACTCGCTCAATGCTTAATTATTACCAACTAGATACACGGTAAGTAATACGATTAAACGAACAATACCAATATATGGTACGTCTAATTCGTAGAGAGCTGTCAATAGTAAAAGCAGTTCATCACTCTTGATTGTTGGAAATCGATACAAAAGAATTCATATTTAAGTGTTTCGTGTCATTTACTTACTAGATCACAGGAATTTTTCATTGGTATCATTTGGTTATACTTGTGAAAATATATCGTTGTTCTTAATAAAATATCTAAGAAGAATTGAATATTTTAGGCAATACAATGTCTATCACAACTGAAAATGCAAGAAATGCAACTAATATTACTAAAAACATTGAAAAAACATCAATCCATATTGCACAATTAGGTTTTATGGCCCATTCTTAATTTACCATTACCTAATTTGATCAAAAAAAAAATAATAAATTATCTTAATCTCTGTCAACTGAGCCTGAATTTATTGTAGATTTGAATTGTGATGAAAAAATTGATAATAATAAACCACTGTGTTTCTAAACGAATTTGAATATAGCGTTTTTGCAAATTACAGGGTATTGGTTGAGAAATGCCATATTGCTGGAATATTTCATTAATCCAAAATTAAAAGTGATATTAGGTTAATCAACAGTAACGTCCAGACGTCCAAACTTGTTGAAGCTCAAATTTTTTAATGCTCAAACTCTTTAACGAACAAGTTGAGCCTAATAACGTGTTTTTGACTGATAGAAAAGCAGGTAAAAAACACGAAAATAAAGTGGTTGATTCTAATCAAAAAGACATGTTCATCCAAGCCGTCGAATCATTACATCCATTTTACGATGCGATAAATGATCTGGTTTCAAATATTCAACGGTTTCTGTAATTATTCTTATTTTAATTTTTAAAAGATCAATAAGACGACGTCTCAAATTTTACCCTTAATTTTAAAAAAGATTTAGAATAGAAAATTGAAGTTTATATTGAAAAATATAACATTTTTAGTAATGTTTTATTTTTTACATCATTCTATTGACCTTAAGTTAAACGACGCCCATAATTATGAAAATTTTACCTAATTGTAAGATCTTAACTGTCAAAATAATAAGAAAAGAAACCGTCTCCGAATTTTCGTTTTTACAAAAGAAAATAAATTTAAAATTTGCTATCAAAACTTGAACACTTTGGAAAAAGAACGTTACAAATGTAATATCGAATCATCTCAAAATATAGATCCATTTGATTTTTGGGAAGCAAACAAAGAAAATTAACGAATTTTGTTTAATGTATTTTTGAGACTTTTTTGTATATCAGCGATCTCAGTACCACCTTAACAGTTTTTTTGAGCTGATGGATACAATATTTGGGAGATCATTTTTGGGATCGTCGCAATAATTTTAGCCTTCAGAACGTAAAAATTGTTATGATGCTTTGTCAAATTTTATCATGATGTATTTAACAAATAAATAATCGAATTCATAATAAATGTTAAATAAATGTCAATTTTTTACCAATTTTTTTTATCGAATTCGAATTAATTTTTTTTTTTCTATTTAAAATTTTTAAATTAAAATAATTTTTTGTTCAAATTCAAATTCATTTTGCCTAAATTAAAAAAATATGCTTTTAGAAAAGCTTCACAAGCTTTACAATAGTCAATTACTGAAATTTTAAAATTTTATGATAATAAACAAAAATTAGAAACAATAATTTAGCTTTTATTTTACAATAATTTAGTAAATTTATTTGTTAAAATTTTCAATGATAAAATTGAGTTCATTCTATTAATTAATTTTTTATTTGTTTGTTTTCTGTAACGAGCGAAAGCTCCTTCAGAATAAAATAAAAATCATAATTAAAGTAAAATAAGCTAAAATAAAATGTAAAGAAAGTTATAAAGACATATATTGAAACAAGGTGTAACATGAGACACATTTTAACATAGCTGAGGCTCCAGGAAAAAAAATGAAAATAGTAATTTAGCAATTACACGATGAAGTTTAGTATTCAATATATCTTGGTTCCAAACCTGCTTTGTTTTCCCCTATCAGTTTGATTCCCAGTAGGATAGAATGAAAATGGATTAAAACTTTAAAACTAATTCGAAGAATCGTGGAAATTTTGTCTTATTCTTTGACCAAAATTGCTTAAAATTTGTATCTGGATCAAAGTCTATAATTAAATAATCATCAATTTCATTTTCATTTGTTTCGGTATTTATAACTTCTTTTGATTTCATGAACTGGAAGAACTTTCTTCTCTTTTTTAGAGATTTTAATAAACTGTCGTCCGAATCATTTCTCAATGTGGCTAAAGGACGACTTTTTTCTTTTGACAAAGTTTGGCTATTATCTTTGCCCATTCCAGTTATTTCGAGCCACAGTCTAAAAATTGGATCCAAAAATGAAGCAATAAACCATGTTAAGTCCAGGTAGCCAAAGTTGTTAGAATGTGATTCATTAAAAGCTTTTATAATATAATCGAATCTTTCCATGATTTGATCTTTTAATTCCGAAATAAGTGATCGCAAACAATTTACAGATGGTTGAAAATTATCTAAATGTTCGATTAATTGTAATATTGATGGAAGAACTAGACTAATAGTTGAATAGTTTTCTCCTTTAATAATAAGTTTAATAATTTAATTAAATATTCAATTTTGATTATTTATTATACCTTGAATCTCATTTGTGACGTACTCAAAAGGTTCCAATATTTTTACAATTTCTGTTAGCTTAGTAAACTCTATTTGATTAAGTTTTAAACTATTTTCGTCGATTTGATCAAGCGCATCGTTTAAATCATTGAGTTTAAATTTTGGTGATTCTTCTTAAACACTTGATCTCACTGTTCCATCTTAGTTATTTCGGTTTAGTGATTGCATTGGAATATTTTTCGGTCAAATAATTGGCGAAATCCTTCTTTTGACCATATTTTGCAGCAATTTTCGTACAGTTTGAAAGCGTCCGTCTTAAATTGTTCACTGTCTTTAAGCTTTTTTTGATTACCAGTTGAATCGAATGAGCAAAGCAACGCATATACGTAATTTCGGTAATCGATTGGAACTCAAAAGGTCGAGAATATGTTTCGTCGTCAGAACTCGTAATTTCGCTATCTTCATCTACATCAAAATCTATTTTTAAATTCTCACAATCAGATACATCGAATTCATCGTCACCAACTTAATTAAATCAATTTGGGCAAAAGTCATCAATTGACTTGATGACTTTTGCCCAACTCTGGTCCTCTCCCAACATATCTCTAACTCAATTCCAAAAGTCGATTCGGGACCAGATATCCGAACTGGAAAAAAATCGAGTTTCGAGTCTGGAACTCGAACTCAAAACCTAAACTCATAACACATTCTGAACTTAAACTCGACACTCGATTTTTTCGAGTGACATTTAAATTCAAACTCAAACTTTAAAGTTATTTGGTTGAATTTTTTAAAAGGTTTTAAATCTTTTAAAAAAGTATTCCCGAAAAAAAAGTTGAAGGTTCTATGTTACATTTTTAATTGATAATTTTTATTTTATTTACAATTAATTAGTTTAAAAAATCTTAAATATTCTATTTTAATTTTAATTAAGATACAAAATATTTATATAAGTTGTTTTTTTTTAATTTACCTTAAAAAAATTTATTTTTAATTTGATTTGCCTATTTATCATATTTTTGTATTCGACCTCAATATTTTATGAATTCAAACTTGAAGTTTTTCCAATAATTTGATATTTTTCTTTAAACTGATCGTTTTAAGATTGTATCAGGCGTCATTTTTCCAGAGTTTTTCTTACAAACACCATCATTGTTTTGTAATGATGTTTGAGGAAGTCTCGTTTGTTCAGCAGTCGCTCTATCTAAATTGACGATACTTTCTTCTCTGGCCTCTCTTAATCTTCTTTGCTTTTGACAATCTCGTTTATTTATCGAGGTAACTCTTTTTTTTTTTAATTTCGTATTATGATATGAAGCTACGTCATTATCTGAATATTCATTTTGAGATGTCTTTAGACGAGATCTAGTATTCATTTTAAAATATGTTTTTTTTTATCTTTTTTTTTTTTTATCTTTTTTTTTTTTAAATTTTCAAAATAATTTTAATTATTTTTGATTTTTTTTTTAATTTAGTTTGTTCAGTTTGTACTTAAAGCTAATATTGAATTTAATTCTTTTCAAAATTAAGTTTCCAATTAAATTTCAAAAAATATTTTACAAAAGATTGATAAATTAGTTTATAATCGCCTGTTAAAAAATAACAGCTAAATTTTTTTTATTTTGACTTCCAGACTCGAACTCAAAACTCGAAACTCGATTTTTTTCCAGTTCGGGACTGCTATTAATTTAAGTTTATTAAAAGTCTCATGATGCACGATGTTGCAGGGAGTTTCATATTTTAACTTAAGGATAGATCTGACTGATGTATTCCGCATTGCTTGTAGTTTTCTTATATTATTTTCTGAAAATGAATTCAAGCAAGGAAAAGAATAGTCAAATAATGGTCCGACTAAATATTTTTTCTAAAAAGATATCAAAGTGAGTACAATTAATTTTTATTCAAAAAAAAATCAAAATAAACTCTTTTTAGTCAATTAATTTTAAAAAAAATATAAACCTAATTTTTATTTGAATTCTTATTATGTGATTTGATGATAACTGATATCTTCAATTATGTTGTTGGTTAATTAATGATTCATTTTAAAATTTAGTACGGTGCTCTTTTTGGATCAAAAGAGTAATTAGGCACAGAATTAAAAGTTTGATTCTGAGAATTATCATGAAAATTCTGTCCATTTAACCAAGCTGGATTGTTGTTCATTGTCAGATTAACCGGATTAGCTACACTATTTTGGTTATAGCTTACACGTATTCCTGGTCTTCTAAATATTCTTCCAACTAGAACTAGATAAAATAAGGCAAAGAAAAAAGCAATTATTGCCAAAACGAGCATTACTATTGTTACTGGCATCATATCTCTGTTCGCTTGACTTGAATATTTGCTTGAATTTCTTGAATATGTTCGCTCATATTCCATCAAACCAAATCCACTAGCAAGAATTATTCCCAATATTAAAAACACTGCTCCAAACATATTTATAAGAGTAGCTGCCCTGTACAAATGGATATTAGGAAATTTTACTTAAATTATAAAAATTACTTTAGATAAATGAAAATTTTTTATGGTCATTACTTAAAAGAAAAGCTGAAAAAGGCATCAAAAGAGTCAGTCCGCCACCCCATATACCATGATAAATTTGGTAATTCGCACCATTATTTACAATTAGCAAAACATGAAGAACAATTTGTGCAATCGAATGAAAAATCATGAAAAGGCCATAAACTAGAACAAACTTAGTTGGATAGCTTTCTTTTAATCTTTTTTCTATAAAATCTTTTTGTTGTTTTCGAAAAATATATAAATAGTTCATTCTTTGCTCATATGAAAGTGGCATCATGTTCGGAGCTCCGTAAGCTTCCGGTGGAATTGATGCAGGATTTTGTTGAAATGAATTCTGATACATCTCTGAAAATTTCACCGAACTTTCTCAAAATTAAATAAGATTTTAAAATAAAAAATTAATGACTTTTTTTCAAAAAATCGAATTTCAGAGTTTATCAAAAAATTAAGAAATCCTTATTTACTCAAAAAAATAAAATCCCTCTATTAAGCTTGGTAAAAAAATCAATTGGAAAAAATATAACAACTAAAAGTGAATATTTGAAATTTATCGATTTGATTCAAAATTTTATAAGATTTGGAAATAATTTATGAATAAAATAAACTTTTTGAAAATTACTTAAATTTTTTTTTCTAGTTAAAACCAGTTGATAATTCGAAAAAGAAAAAAAAATTTAAATTTAATAAAAGACTTAAACACTTAAACTGGTTTAATTCTCTAATAAATATTTTTATCATAATTTTTTTTATTTTTTTAAAAAAAAGCTAGACTAATTTTCCCTCTATAAATCTAAAAGTCATCTAGTAAAAAATAACTCATTATAATGGATTAGAAGCAAAACTTTCTGTTATTGTTGATGAGTGAATACCTTGATTTTAAAAAATTCTATTTGAAAGAAAAATAAATAAATAAATTATTTAAAAGAATAAAGAGATACGAAAAATCATTACTTTTTAGAAGTGCCATTCATTCAAATACTTTTCAATGAATTAAATTAATAAAAAAAAACACATTTTTTTTCTTCAATCTGCGACTAGATAATTTTGAAATTAAAAAATATTGAAAAATTCTATAATTTTAATGTTTAAGTCAAGAAAAGCACTTTATGATTTATACATAATTCAAAATGATTATTAAGCTGTTCAAATATTTAGTTATTATAGAAAAAAGTTAACTAGTCCTTAATTGAAAATATTTTTTGAAAAGAATTTTTATTTTGAAATTACAACCTAATTTTGTTTTTTTTTAAATAACTAACTCGATTTAAGCACTGAACATTACGAGTTCAAATAGCATCACAACGGATCCTACAGTGATTGCGAATTATTTAAATGATTACTTTAAATCAGTTTTTAACCAAGATGTTAATTCAAATTTTCCGGAATTTTTCTACAAAACCACAAAAGTATGTGACCCCGATCCAGTGAAAATGTTTAGCATTAGCAAAATTACTAACTCACTTGTACCGGGTAGACAAATAAGTCCATGGGACCATATAAACAGCTTAGTCCTAAAAAGTTGCGCTAAAGCTTTTTCATTTCCGATTTCCCTTATTTTTCGCGAGTCCTTTGTGACTGGAATAGTACCAACCATCTGGAAAAAGGCTTATGTTACTCCTCTTCATAAAGGAGGGAACAGATTACAACCTTCAAATTATCGACCTATTTCGCTAACTTGTATCCTCTGTAAAGTCATGGAAGGTCTATTAAAAGAGGTCATGCTCAAACACTTGTTAGAAAACAGGCTCATCGTGAAAGCTCAGCACGGCTTTCTCACAAAGAGGTCCTGCAGTACAAATTTACTTGAGACTCTGGACCTGATTACACATGCCTTATCAAATGGCTACCCCGTAGATGTGGTGTACACCGATTTTGCAAAAGCTTTTGACAAGGTTTCACATTCAAAGCTAGTCTTTATGGTTTTAATGAGCGTTTGATAAACTGGATAAGTTCATTTCTAACTGGGCGATCACAACAAGTCGTACTTGGCGAAGCAAAGTCAGATTGGGCTGAAGTCACAAGTGGAGTTCCTCAAGGTTCTGTCCTTGGTCCCATTTTATTTATTATATACATAAATGATTTACTTGAGTGTATTCAAAACAGCTCGAAAGCGTATGCTGATGACAACAAGATTATATCCACAATTGTAGATTCTTCCTCTAAATACAAGTTACAATTTGACATTAATAATATATGTAAGTGGTCACGAGACTGGTCTGCTCAGCTTAATGTCGAGAAATGTAAAGTTGTCCATTTTGGTCGTAAAAACTCAAAACATGATTATACAATTGAGTCATTTCCACTTAATAAATCAGTATGTGAAAAAGATCTGGGTATATTTATCAAAAATGACCTAAAATGGGACACACAAGTAACATATAAGTCACAGCTAAAGCTAATAGGATTTTGGATATGCTGAAAAAATCGCTCAGATATCCCAATGTAAACAACATTTAACTACTGTACACTTCAATGGTCAGACCTCATTTAGAATTTGCCATAACCTCTTGGTGCCCTTACCTGAAAAAAGTTATCGATATCATAGAAAAGATTCAACGTAGAGCAACTAAGTTAGTTCCAAATTTAAAACACCTTCCTTACTCAACACGCTTAAGTAAATTCGGCCTGACGGACCTTACTACGAGAAGATTGAGAGAAGATCTGATCCAGTTGTTCAAATAAAATAATAAAATTGAGTTAGTTGAGTTCAATAATGGTTTTACCTATGGTCAAAGTGTTCAAGTATACGGCTTAAGAAAGCATTCAAGGACATTACGTCGTGAACAGATAAAAAACTGTTCCTCGCGTTTCCATTTTTTCACAAATAGAATTGCAAACATATGGAACCAATTACCGGAAGATAAAAATAGCGCAAGAACGTTGAACATTTTTAAGTCGAAATTAGATGCTTGGCTTGTGAAAAAAGAAGCGACTGCTATAGCTCATTAGAGCTCTGCTCGGGTATTTTTCCGAGTTGCAGTTCATATTACTACTACTAAAAGATATAAATTTTTGAAGACTATATTTAATTATTAGCAGAATTGCTAATTTCAAGTCTCAATTTTTTTCTCTTCTATGAAGCTTTAGATTCATTCAACCAAAGTTTTCTTTTAGTTTTTTTTTAGAATTTTGACCAAAACCTTTCAAAAAAGATTTCGAGAAAAAAGGAATTTATGTTTTAATATTATTTTATTAATAGCAAAAATAACATTTTATTGTAAAAATTATTTAATTTCATTTGAAAAAATAATAAAATTAAAATAACAAAAAAAATAACTGTTTGTACATTTTTAAGTGAAACCGTATCTCAGCAAATAGAAGAAACTATAGCTGTAATATTTAAGCAGCTAACTTTAAAATTTTTTTGAGCATATAGAGATCGCTGTGAAATTCAATAAAAATTGAAAAGAAATTCATATATTTTTTGAAAAGTAAAAATTAAGGATAAAAAATATTGAAAAAATTTGAAACAACATGATATTTTTCATCTTTTTTTTTTAAATTGCATCTTTAATTTTCTATTTTAGTCAGCTTGAATCAATAATCAAATAAAATCATATCGTTGCTTTAAATTTTTTACTTTGGAAAAAAGATTTAGTCGAGCGTCCATGATACAAGTATTTGGAGTTTTGGTTTAAACAATTAAAAGTTAAATTATTATTAAGTGTTAGATGATTAAATTGTTAGCTGTGCAGTGTTCTGACCTAGAAGTAACGTGTTTTACGAATTTTGAGGATTTGGAATGCATTAAATTTTTTTATAGTGCATTAATAATATAATAAATATGGCCACACATGAAAGAATCCAAATAAAAAAAGAGTTTTCATTATTTAAAGAGTAGATAGTAATGTTTCCCATTGTTAATACTTGAGACAGTCCAGTTGTAGTTAAAATGTTCGTTTTGTTACACTTAGTTATGGTGGAATTTATACTAGTTGATTTTGTCGTATTTTTGATGTGATAATTGTTCATTGTTGGTAAAATCACTTTTAAGCACTCCTCTGGTCCCAATTCATTTTCAAATGTAATTAAAGAATAATTAAAAAATAATTTTTTTATCGAATAAAACTGTTTAAAACACTTCAAAGTGTCCAACTGAGTATAATTGTCCATGAACAAATTATCTATTTTGGTTAAAAATCTTCTCATTGAATTCATTTTGACAATGTTTCTTAATATATTTGTATTATTTCCTTGAAAGAGTATACTAAAATATCGAATAGAGGATAGATTTCCAAACATAATTGGAATAATTTCCAAATGATTATTATTTAGACTAATTGTAAACTTTTCATGGCTTTTTGAATTTTGAAAGTGAATTAACCCTAATCTTTGTAATTCATTAAAATCAAAATTTAAATCAAAAATCGAATTTGAATCAAATTTTAAAGCATTAATTGCTCTAAGTTTGTTATGGTGTAGGACGACTATGGATAAATCTTTGAATTTAAAGAAAAAATCAATTCTAATGAAATTTATTTGATTGTAATAAAAGATCAACTTTTCTACGGAATCTGGCAAAAAGTCATTTTTTACGAGTTTGGTTAAATTACTATGCACAATTTCATAGATTTCTAAAGTCTGAATTTGGCTTGCTTGGACCAGCTCGGTCAAATCAGATGATACAATTCTAATAACTTTGGTCGAAAAAAAATTAAAATCGTGGATTATTCCTTTCTCAAACTTAAACCCTTCCAAACGAATTTCATCTTCAAAATTTTTATTTAAGCAATTGATCAGCTCTTTCGGGATATAGTACTTTTGATTTCCCAAAAAGTGATTTAAAGAGTGTCCATCCCTGGAATAGATGCATTTTTCATTCGAACCAGGGAAAAAATAATTAAAAAGAAAAGCTAATAAAATAAATTTAAAATTCTGAGTTAATTTAGAATTGCAAATTTTCAGCCAAATGAAAGAATTAGCTTGAATTAGTGGCATACAATCGACTCGCATTAAATAGAATGATCTTGTTCAAAAATTTTAATTACTTTCAAAAACAAAATGTTTTTGAATTTGTATTTGAAAATTGGTATAGCAACATCAAACAAATATTAAATTAAAACAAAATCTTATCTACATTATCAAGAATTATGTTTAATAAAATTTCTTTAAATTTTTTAAACTATAAAATTTAATTAATAAATATATATTTAAAATTAACATTTGAAACTCGGAGCACAATTCCGTTTGTATCAAAAACTTTATGTAATTTAACCACAACATTTAATAAATCTTGTATTCTTTTTTTGGTTATAAAAATAAAATTAACAGAAAAAAAAAGTCATTCGACTTTTTTACATTTTGTTCTGCAACACCTAAAATTGGGCTTTATTAATTTAATTATAAAATAATATTAACATTTAATTTGTTTCACTATATTCAAAAAATATTAATTGATTTTAGTTCACAAAGAATTGAAAACAATTTAAAAATTATTTATCTTAATTCCGATTTTATCTTAAAACTATTTGTCATAAGAAAGTTCAATTAACCTTTCAATCTTTTAGGCATATTCTTTGCTGGCTATTACTACCTTTTTTAATAATGCTGTAAGTAATTGGTGTCCAAGTTTAAAATCTAAGTAAATGACAAACAAAGAGCAAAATATATGGTTAAATTCATCTGAAATGATCAGTTAGAAGAGAGATCGAGTTTTCTCGATTAATAAATTTTCGGAATATTTTTAGTAAGACTGGTATTTTTTTTTTAAAAACTAACACTGATTATATTTGGCCCGATATATTTTAAATGCTGAAAAAACAAGTCATTCATTTAAAAGTCAACTGTAGCTATTTTTCATTCTCATTTTCTGAAAATTAACAAAAAACAAAAAAATAGATAATCTAAAGCGACTTACTTAAATTGAAAAAATCAACCATTTAAAAATTAAACTTAATTAAAAAAAATATAAACTTTTCAAATTATGCTTAATCAAAGATTTACTGTTTCCATTAGCAAAAATTTCAATAAAATTTAATTTTCAATTTTTATCCTTTAAAAAATATCAATTGAATTAAATTCTTTCAAGCGATTGTTACTGTTTTACAATTACCATCTATTTGTGTCAAGTTTAATTTATAAAAATAAAAATAAATTCAAAAATTTTTACATAATTAAAAAAACGAGGTTTTAAAAGTGCCTCCCAAGCAGCTTTAGAATCATATTGTTTGCAAGCTTCCACAAAAAATTTAATTTAGGAAAAAAGCCACCAAAACCTTAATTGTACCTTAATCCTAAAGCTTTTCGGAATATTTTTCAACAAGTATACTTTTTTTTTAAAAAACGCGACTTATTATTTACTTTTGATGGTTTAATTATTAAAGAGAAAATTTGAGAATTTTTTTTTTCACTCTCCAACCACACGTTAGAGTACTGGTTTAGTGAATTATCTAAATCTTTTACCGTAATTTAAAAAAAATTGTAAAATTACACTTACAGTAGTGATTTGATATTTGAGTTTTTACGTAAATTAACGTAAAGAACAATACACTGTTTCCATTGAAATTTTGCCATTTTATATTTTATTTAAAAAAGAGAATTCAACTTAATTTTTATATCAAAGGTTTTTTACTCATCTTTAAATTTTCTACGTAATTATTTTTCTATCTTATTTTTTATCATTTAATCATTTACTTTAGTTTGGTTCATTTTAACAAATTCTCAATTTATGGGAAACAGAGCGTTGATAGTTTTTTAAACAAAAAATATTATCTTTTAGGATCATCGTATCACAAAACCAATGTCAAGATTAAAAAAAAAACTAAGTTTTTCATTTTTGCAATACCAACTTGAAATTATTTTATATTTGAAACTGAAAAAATAACTGAAAAATCGCTCTTTTTCAATGTTTTTTCAACATTGGATACATTTTGTTATTCAAATACAAAAAATTATACCATTTATTTTTGCAAATTAAACCAAAAAACTTCCCAAAATTTTTTACTAATTTTTACTATTTTTTATTATTTAGGAAAATGTTTTTACGCAAATTTACCTAAAAAAAGTAAAATTTGGTAAATAATTTTTTTTATTAAAATATCAATGGTTTTACATAAATTTACTCAATTTTACCTAATTACAGTATTTTACATTTTACCCCACAAAAAACAGGACATAAAAGAACCATCTAAAGCGTTCGAGAATTAAGGAAACAAAATTTACGAAGAAATACTCAAAGTTTAAAATTTGCCAAGTGTTGAAGATAGATTCGGTCGATTCGACAGGATAAAATTCTTCACATGCAAAAAGAACAGAATTAGAATCAACTGGTACTACGATATTCTACGCTATACGCTACGCTGATATTACCATATTCAGTGGAAAACTGGGCTTCGCGATCAACACAGAGGTAAAATTGGAAATTGATAAGAGTATAACACCAGTTAAGCAACGCATTTCACTATGGTTAGGCAGTTGAAGAAGAGCTGGATAGACAAGTTGCTGAAGGCAAATTGGAGAAAGCAGAGTTAGGTCACCAACCAATAACATGGATCTCGAACCTTGTAGTGGTGCCGAAGTATCACAAACCGATGTAAGCCAACACGCCCAGTGAAAAAGCGTAAATTAGCAGTATTATTTGTCTTGTCTATGTTTTTTTAGTTACTTTTAGTTTCTATGCTTTGACTCGATCCCAAATTTTCTGCAAAATTAAAGAATTGCTTTGAATGCAATCGACTTTTCTTTCTTATTTTATCAATTAAGAAATAAAAAAACCTTTTGATAATTTAAAAAATTTTCTTTAAAAATCTTTCATTAATAAATTCTGTGTTCCTAAATTTTTGATTGTTTTCTTGTTAATTTGAGAATTCTTAACTTTTTCTAACTAAGAGAAACAATGATGGTTAAATCAATCAGAAGAGACCCAGAGCCACACACATGTTTCGCAATTTGAGATATATTTAAAAAAATTAAAGAGTGGTTTTAATTAAAAAATGATAATAGAAATAAAAAAACATACTTTGATTATATTTGAGACTTCGCTAATCAACTGTGACTAACATTTTCTGAAAATTAACAAAAAAAAATTAAATAATTATAAAATACTTTCTTTAATCATTGAAACATTTTAAAAAAGAATAAAATGAAAATCAATTCTCATAGAGTTTGTTAGAAATTTTAAATTCTATTACCAAGACTCTCACTAATTAATTTTTAGAATTAATAGAATTAATTTTTTTTCTTAATTCTTTAATTTTTTTTAGGATGACCTTTGATTTAATTTGAGGCAAATTCCACCATATTATTTGCCACTTTTAGAAAGTGTCACACTTCTTTTTAGCTGAATTTACTCAGAATAAAATAAAACAAAAATTTAGTTCTTGTGTATTTAAATATCATATTGTATTCTTTTATTAACTTCACTGTATTTTTATTTTATTTTGTGTTTTCGATAAATCATATTCGCCAGAACTAATTCTCTTTGCTCGGCACTCTACAACATTAGTAGCCGCGGTAGAAGCTTAAGCTTAACAAACTAAGCTTGTTCAGTAGAGATGGACTGTTATAAAAATTAGAGAGAACAGTTTATGAATATTTCGAAGGAAGATGAATGCCTTGCCCTAAATGTCGAGAAAGAAGTCCTATTCAGCTAAGAAAGTTGTTTATATAAAAAAATTAACGAATTTAAATTTTTAAAAAAAATTTTTTCGTGTTAAAATTTTACCTTTTAATTTGTTTAATTGATAAAATTGAGGACAATTTCCCATTAAAAAAGGGAGAAATGTTGTATTTAAATATCATGTTGTATTGTTTGATTAACTTCATTTTATTTTTATTGTATTTTTGTGTTCAATAAATCATATTCGCTAAAACTTTTTCTCTTTGCTTTATAAAAAGCCTTTTAAACAAAATTATTTACTTTTAATATTTTATTTCGTTATTTTATAAATAACGTAATGACCCGAATTTAGTGAGATGTCTTTATAGAATCTTCTACATGTTATAGCAGCGTGTCACTAAAAAAGAGAAATTATGAGCCTTTAATATAATATCTTTCTTTCTTTTATTAACAGATATCATGTACCTGTTTATCCTATATGTTGTTTTCAACAATTTTTCCTCAATCAACTGATGTTAGATTTATTATAAAATTTATCACTGGTCTACTCAATGCGTCAGTGTTAGAGAAAGAAGTTTCTTCCGGATCTGTTAGGATCTGGTGTTTTGCGGTTATAACTAAAATAATAAAAGAAAATTAAATAATAATAACTTTATTAATAAATGGCCACTTCTGGCCTGAACAAATATTAAAGAAAATTGAGAAAAGAAAAGAAAAATAATTTCAAAGTTTTTTCTTCTAATCGCACATGTCTAGTATTTTACACAGTGTTAGATACAATCAACTTGCTAAGCGCAAGAGATCATAGTATTGCACTGTGAAACTATAGACATTCATGCTGTAGTTATTTAGAGAACTACAACATACCTTACCCCTTGAAGAAGATAATATAAACAAAAAACAAGTAAAAAAACAAGAACAAAAACAAAATAAAAATATAAACAAACAGAATCTTTTATCCGGGCGGCTCACAAATTTCCAAAACTTCCTGTAGGCTCTTCACGGTTTCCTACAGTTGACGGATGGTCCTCTTGGCTTTGTCGAGCTTATCCCCTGCTTGTCTTAGAAGAGCTTCGGCGTCTCTTTTCCCTTCCTGCTCCTCTCTGAATCGACGCTCAATGTGGGCAATTAGGCGCTCTTGTGACTCCATAGTGTGATTTGTCCTCTCGAGGTACTTGGCTTTTTCGGCATGGTACCAGATCGGCTTACCATCTTGGTCCGTCTTCGTCTTCTTGTACTACTGTACAGCTCCTGTCCCGATGTCGATCAGCTTAGCTAGGAGCTTCCGACATTCAAATGTCATGCTGTTCATAAATTCAACCACTTAACCATGTCGGTCAGTCCTTTCCATACGACAAAATGCGATGTAAGTGGTTCTATCGTGGTCTTTGCACATCTCTGGGACTTTCAGGTTATCAACGAGTACCAGTCTGTTATATAACCTTGCAGTATGATCTCCTTGTTAATGAATATTTCTAAGGTTTTCGCTTTTTCCTGCGGTCTCCTCCTAGGACTGTGATATTTTTGGAAATACTAATTGTGTTGTTTTGAAAATATTTTTATCTTCACTGTGACGATAAAGAATACCATCAACAAGCGTAAAATTTTCGTACTGTTTGTATAGAATACAACGTTTTGGGCTCTCAAAAATTGAGATTTTAGGTTTCTCGGCCCAATTTTTCAGGATAAGTCCTTGGACTTTGAAAGGTCTACCTAAAATAAATTAATGAAAATATAACATGCTTTGAACTGCACTGAGAAGCTCAATTTCAACTGTAGCATAATTTCTTTGAGCTTTTGTAAAATTTCGGCTAAAAAATGCAGTGGGCCTAGGAAAACCGTCAAATTCTTGTCCGAGGACTGCACCGTAACCGTAGTCACATGCGTCTGTTGTTAAAATCATTTGACGTTCGAAATTGGGTAAAGCCAACACAAGTTAACTGCTTAGGACGCTTTTTAGTCTCACAAAATGTTCATCGGCTTCCTTGTTCCAAATTAGTTGTACTTTTTTTCCATTCGACTCCTCTTAGGTACACTTTTTAAACCCATTTACTCATAGAGAGGTCTGGCTAATAGTGAGGAGTTATCAATGAATCGGCGGTAAAAGTTTGCAACGCCCAGCCAGGACTGAAATTGGTTAATTGAAGCCGGTTTTCCGTTTTTCACTGAGCCCAAAATCCTAATTTGGATTTGCTATAATCTTTCCTTTGTATGTTACATTTTCGAACAACTGAATTTCAAATTCAACTGGGACACTTTTTCCGCATGAAACTTGTATCTACTGATCTCTTGTTCAGTGTATCCAGAACAGCCATTACAGTTTTCAGATGATAATTGATCCCATTCTTTTCACTGTTTGTAAATATGATTGAGTCATCCAAATAAACTCTTAGAGAATAATCGATTATAAATCGTTGTAAACATGCTTCGATAAAACGTTGAAACCATGCAGGGGAAGTTTTGATGCCCATTGGCATTGAAAGATACTCAAACAGACCAAATTCACATGTGAAAGCAGTATACTGTATGGAGTTATGATGGACAGGAATTTGGTGGTATGCTGCTTTCATATAAATTTTAAAATTAAAAGTGTCTGCATCTGCTAGTTTAGCATAAAGATCCTTTAAAGACGGAATTGGATAGTTATCTTTCTTTATCACTTTGTTTAGTGATTTGTATTCCACTGTGATTCTAAAAGAGTCGTCAGCATTGTCTATCACTCGTATAGGAAAACACTATTGACTTACTCTTGGTCGAATAATCTCTGCCTTCAGTTTTTTGGATGTACTCCAACTTCAAAATTGGTTATACTTCCGACTTCATCCTCGTTCACATTGAAATGAGTGCATAATTTCACGGTTTTTTTAAAAATTTTTTCACGCATTTCTTCTCTAAAAATTTTTCTTACTTCATCAAACGTTTTTTTACCATTGTCTTTATGTGTCCAAATCTAGGCCCAAAAGACAAACATTTTTGGAAACTTTCTCAGTGACCAATATTTCAACATTCTTAAGGATCTCTTCTCTTGAAACAATACAATGTGAGAGCTTCAGCTTGCCAAGAATTTTTATAAGACCTGAGCATGAGAATAGCTCGCAACAGCTCGAGTTAATCTCGAGTTCTGTTCAAGGTGCATGCCTTTTTATAAGATTGAATGTTTATGTATTGATAATTGTCCTATCTGCTCCACTATAACATAGGTAATTAATCTGTGTGTTATTGAATATTGCCAAACCTATCATTAGCTTCTCTCGGTTAGGACTCTTTCTTAAGTTCACAGCGTTAATTACGTCAAGAGGTTCACTGTGTTTTTATCTTCAAATTTAACATGTTTCTGAGTTGACTGGTGTGAATTAAAAGCTTTGTCTTGTCTCTGATTGTTTGGTTCTCTTGGAATATTATAAGAATAAGAATTAGATTTAAAATTACCACCAAACGTCTGTTTTCGATTTTGTAAAGCTGCGTACCTTCTGTTCTGGAGAGCATCACTTTCACTTGTGGTGCTTTTATTAATAGAAAGGTTGCTTATCGAAACAAGACATCTTTCAATCCGCATTATTAAACAAATCTTGAATATTGTGAACTTTTTCGTTTTCGATTTGTCTCATTTTCAATATTTTTGCTCGAACATTTTCACGAAGACGTTGATTATACAATCCTTCATCAAATCGATCTTGAGTTAAACGATCAATGTCATCGGTAATTTCCGTTTTTGGAAATATTTGTTTTGCCATTTGCGTTACTTTTAAGCCATAATCTACAATAGACTCACGTGACGATTGCTTTAAGTCAGACAATTGATCCCAATTCAAATTGCTTTTGAATTTCACTGTATTTGTGAATTTATCACACAATTGTCTTTTGAAACTGTCGAAATTTATAATCCGTCTACAGGACTAATTGTGATGTCAAGCCAGTCGGACTTTTGAAATAGCTTCAAATAAATCTCCAATACAATTAACCACGATTTCTTATCCATTCCTTCCTTTACCTCGTTCGGTGCCTTTAAAGCGTATGAATTTCTAGCTTCGCTATACAAGGTCTTATAAATCCCCTCATTTGCAAATTACATTGCATTAACAAAATTAACATTGACTGACGCTGAGCCCCTTAGATTGAAGTCAACTTGCGAGGACTCCCTTTTATAGGACGAACTGTCCAATACACTTAGATCAATGTAATGATAAAAATCACTGTCTCCATTGGAGTTCTGATTGACGTCTTTCCAAATTTGATTGATTTTGTCCATGTGCTGATTAAATGAGATATCAATTTCTCATATATTGATTCTGTCTTATAAAATGCCTAATCGCACATGTCTAGTATTTTACACAGTATTAAATACTATCAACTTGCTAAGCGCAAGAGATCATAGTAGTGCACTGTGAAACTATAGAAATTTAGGTTGAAACAAATCGGTGTTGAAGTTATTGAGAGAACAACAACAAGGTAAATATGATCTGAATTATACATAGTTTGTCTATTATTTGGGATCTTTACTAAATAGTTTTTATTTGGTTGCTTTTTAAAAAAACTCTTATTTATAAGATAGAAAAAAGCTGAGCTTTATATATGCGAGTAACGAAGCGTTAATTTATTTTTATATTTTGAATCAATTTTTTATGAATTAAAAAAATAAGTAAATATGTTTGTAAAAAAAAATATGCAACAAAAAAATTCAAAATAAAAAATTATTCATTTGAAATATTATTTGAAAATTCTAAAGTTTTGATTTCAATCTCTCTTACTCTTTTTTCATATTCAATTCGAGGTTTTAACATTGTCGACTGAGATAATTTTTGCAAATGTCTAAACTCATCGGTTAAATTAGAAAATCAGTGAATTTTTTCAATCGAGAAAGTGCGACGAAGGTAAGTCTCAAACTATCCTCTTTTTTTCCTAAGTCAATTACCGCATTTTGTATAGTTTGCCCTTAAGATTTATGAATTGTGAGAGAATAAGCAAGTCTAATCGGATATTGGATTCTTGTGCAATTAAGACTTATTTGATGTCCGTCAAACCAATTAATCGGAATCCAATTATGTCTAGGGTCATCTTCTTTAAACAATCTCGGTCCAACGTAGTAATCAAATTCTATCAACAAAGCTGATGGCAAACTATTGTTTTGTAAACTATAGTTTTTTTATTAGGATAAATAATGTCACGAATCGTACCATTTATCTTTCTAAAAGACAAATGAATTTCTTTTGATCTAGGTCATCGTCAGTACTCTGCTGACGAACCATAACTTTTAAGCATATTGCTTTGTCAAACTGTCTGTAACAATCATACCCATGGTTTGACAATTGATCTTTTGGTTGATAATGGTACAACGGTGAGCCAATGACTGGTAAAAGCTGAGCTGGGTCTCCAGTAAGTATAATTGATAAACCTCCAAAATATTCTGCGTGTTTTCCAGTTGCCTCTCTAAGCCGTTTATTAATTATAGCCAACGAAGCTTGTGACAACATCGAATATTCGTCGATTATAGTATGTGTTATTCCGATGAATTTTCTTTGTAATTCTTGTAGTTTTCGACCATTCAACGTTACGTATTTATCTTTTTTTCTACACGGTTTTATATCGAATAATGAATGGATGGTTGAACCTTTAATAAGGAACGCAGCTCGTTTTTATCTATAATTGAGAAAACCAGACAGAGCGTTAATTCTGAATGATTTTCCAGTAGCAGCTGTACCATTAATGATTAGTAACAACTGTTTACTTATTTTTTGGTAGTGTTCAACAATTTTATAAGCCAATTTTTAATGGTCATTCAAGTCTTCTTTAATAACTGCTGGTATTCCTTCAAAACTTTCCAATAAATAATCATGTTATAGATTTTTTTTAATATTGATCTAATTGTCTTCTATTAAATTCAATTCTTCTGTTGTATAATTTTTACGATGAGATAAAAAATCATAATTTGTATCTGATACGATATCATCAGCATAATTATCATCTTCGTTTAGTGTTGGTCCGATTTCATAAAGAATCATCCACTGATCACGAGTCATAGAAATCTCTGGTTAAACATTCATTTCTTATCTCGCCTCTTTTAGTTGTTGAGCAAGTTGGTTATTAAAACCAATCATTTCAATTATATCACTAGGAGCTTCCTTTAAAAAGTTAGTCCATCTTTGTACCGCAGTTTCTTTGTTTCTAATTTCATCAATATTGCTTATATCCCAGTCGCAATATTTTATCATTTGATGATAACAGTACAACTCATATTTTTCTTGATTATCTGGGCAGTATCTTATTTTTGGGAATGTTATCACAACTGTTTTTTCAGAATCGGGTCTTCGGATTATTTTATTTTTGTTGTCTAGTTAATAATTTTTGACAAATTTTATTAAACAATTAATTTGACTATCGCATAATTGTAAAGATTTACGATTAGCATAAAAATCAACTAGAGATTTTTTTGTTGCAGGGGCATCATCATATTCGTTTAAGTTTAAGTTTAGTTCACTCGAATGAATTTCGGTCGAAATCGAAACAAAATT
Organism: Brachionus manjavacas; assembly: GCA_019054805.1. Lineage (NCBI taxonomy): Eukaryota > Metazoa > Rotifera > Eurotatoria > Ploima > Brachionidae > Brachionus > Brachionus manjavacas. The sequence continues at coordinate 3,560,284 of JAHQIY010000003.1, read as the reverse complement.
AAACGACGAATTATATAGTGGTTCACTTATGAGAAGTCTTGATACTTCACACTGACCAATATCTCTTTTTCCAGCTATTAGCCTTATCATTGAAGACCGAATTTTTGACGTTGGGTTGTCATTAAGTGAAGAGGGAGGTAAAACATCTTTATATATTTGACAAAGAGCTTGACCAGCTTTTTCGCCTTTGGTGGCATACTTCACCATGTAACTAATAGCTGCCGATTTATCTAGTATTATTTGCATATCGACATTACCACGCCAATGAAGGAATACTAATCGATTATGCATGTTCATATAAGAATCGTTTCTCATTAATTAATTTCATTTAATTTCGGCTTTTACAGAATTTTTGGTTTCAATAAACTCTATTTTTGTTTTTTCTTGAAGGTCGAATGGGTATGTAAATCTACATTTACCATCTCATAAGCTTCAACGCTGTTGAGCTTATGAAATTTTGTTGACTCATTTTTGGAGCAAATTAAATCTTGAGTTTAAAATAAATATTCATTCAATTTAAATAATACAATTTAAAATAGATTTTAATGTCATAGATTTCAATCAAGATTTTTTCGCAAAATAATTTAAAAACTCTGTTAAGTTTTTTATGCAATTTTTTTTTATAAAAGAAATTAAGTGTCTTGTATTTAATTTTTTATTATAAGGAAGATACTGTATGTGAACTGTATCTTCCTTATTCGTCAAGATTTTTTTCGAAAAAGTCAGTTATTTACTGTACGCGCATTCACGTCTGCTTAATCAGCTCGTCACGCGACCTCTCGTTCCTCGCTAATAATTATTTTTTTTGAAAAAAAAATTAGTTTTATTAAAACTATTTGTAAAAGATTCCAATTGAATAAATGAATGGGGAGCTGAATAATTATTAGTGATAATAAGACCATCTCTGCTTTGAAAGGACATTTTTTACGATCGAATTTTTTGATCACGATTTATATTCCTTATAAAATTGACATTAGCTTATTTACGAAAGGGATACAATTGCTTTGTGATTTATTTTGTTTTTCCAGAATCATAAGCGGTAATTCTGATACAAAATTAACAATTATTCTTCTATATTTGCCGATATTAGTCCTTGCATAACAATATACGGGTCTTGTCACCCAACCGGACGATTGTCCGGCACAATTTGATCATGTTATTTACCTGGACATTTTAATTTGTTAATTGCCAAAATAAAAATAATTGTCCATTAATTTTTTATTTATTTTGAACAAAATAATCTTTGACATACGACAATACAAGAAGATAATATAATGATTTTGTCAAAGTTTACCTTAATTGTCGGTGTACATAGAGACAGAGCTATTACACAATGTGAGTTAATGAAATCGAGTACAGATACAATTCCTGTAAGTCTTGCAGTTGAAGAAGTTTTGAACTCTGTACCAAATAATAATGCTGCCTCTATAAAGAAAAGAGGACGTCCAAAAAAAAGTGTTTCTGATACTATTGAAGTTGCATCTGATTCTATTGAAGCAACTTCAAATAAAATTTTAGAGACATATTCAACAAAAAATCAATTTAATTTAAGGAATAAAAAACCCCAAAAATAACTGTAAATCTTATATGAATTTATTTTCGAAATTAAAAATATTTTTTATTCTAATTTAATTAGTCAATTCAAAATGTCCAGGTGAATGACATGATCAAATTGTCATGGAAAAGAGCGGTCGGCGACAAGACTCGAATAAACAGACAATCATCTATTTCATCTCTTGTATTTCCAGGAAACTTCAGTCTAGAATTTTCAAGACGTTTAGTCTTGATTATCATAATTTTATCTTCGAAATTGAAATTCGACTAATTTCGTGTTGTCAATAAATCTTCTCTGTATAAATTTAAATCATCAGAATCCTTAAGAATTGGGGTAGGAGGCAGCCTTTGATTTGAAAACCCATAATTGATTCAAAAATATTATCTAGTTGCACACTTATAATTTTCTTTACCTTTTTACTTATCGATTTTATTTTGTTTAATGCTTGTCTCACAAAATTTTTTTTTAGGATATGTAAATTTATCCAGTTTTATCATATTTAAAAATTTCAATGAATGTTTTGATTTTTGCTATTCCAAATCTACATTCTTGTTATCGTTAGATATAATTTGTTTTTCGGACTTCAAATCTCTATTTTTAAATTAAGGTTTATTCCTAGCTCTTCTTCAATTTTTCTCTGACATCAATTTCATCTTTGCATTATTTAATTGAAAATGCAGATTCAAGCGTCTTCGTATAGAATAAATTTAGTTTGTCAAATTTAAAAGCTAATGATTTTGCTTTCAAATGATGCATTTTTTTATTTTTTTCCAGCTTTTGAAAAATCTTCTTCGGTTTTCCCCTCTTTATCGATTATAAAATCGTACATTCGCTTCTACCATATGTTACACCCAAAGTATGGCCACTCTTTAAGCATAGTTAAAGAAAACCAATTTGTTTTAAAATTGTTTATTTTATTGAATAAAATAAGAGTGAAGTGTTTGAGATCAATATAAAGAAAAATAAAACTATGGAGATTCGGTGATATACCATTATAGAAATCTAAACTTTTTTTGGGAAAAATTTTCATTACACCTTTTATATAAATTATTGTTTAAATTTAGTCTTTAGGAATTTAGTACCATTAGAGTTTAATGATATTTTTTTCTCTAAATAAGAATTCAATATTTAAAATTGCTTGAAATATTTTTTTAACAATGAAAAAAAATTTAAACAAAAATTTAAATTAACCATCATAATTTTTATTTCGAAAGTTTTCTAAACGATCTAAATTCTATTATTTATTTCTTCGATTCTAATTTTTTTATTATTCTCTTATGAGCTTCATTACCATCGTTTTTGCTTACACGCTTTAATTTTTCTTTATGTCCATTTGATTATTATTAGAATCTAGTATTTCTAGAATTTAATTTTTATTAAATTCACCTAAATTAATAAAAATTATTAAGAATTATGTTTAATAAAAAGTTTTAATAAATTTTAAATTTTAAAATTTAATTCATAAATTTATATTTATAATAAGCATTTGAAACTCGGCAATTACACAATTACATTTGTTTTAAACACTCTATATAATTTTTCCGCTACATTTACGAAAAAAATATATATGCTCCTAAAAGAAAAAGAAAAAGTTTTTGAAATAATTCCAAAATAATTTTAAATGGAAATGAAAAAATGTCATTTATAGAATATCGATAAATCTCTAGTTTTAATGTTATCCTTTCTTCTTTTTTCTTACTGTTAACAGAAATTTGTTCATTTTATTTTAAGATTGTGGAATGATTTTACCAGACCAAAGAATGAAATTTTTTCAATTTGTTTCATTATTTCTTAGTTCATTCTAATCATTAAAACCGGTTTGTGAATATTGAAACGATTCCCTAAACCGGTTTCTAAAGTGAACCTATTTCCCAACCCTAATTGGTATTTCTGTACGGAACGCCAAACAAAATGAAATAATGGCGCTAATGATTTTTATCAAAAATTATTATTAATAAAAGGTTTTAATTGTATTTTTTATATTTTTAGATTTAATACATTAAAATATATTTTTACACTAGAAACACCAACAAGCAATTTGACTCTTTAAAAAATTGAATAAAAATCATAAAGTTTATCTTTTTATATGTACATGAATTTTTCATCTTTTTTATTACTAGAAACAAAAATTACTTGATAATTTCTTGATAAAAACTTTATATTTTTATTTTTAATTTTTTTTTTAAACATCGCTAAGACAAGAGTAATTTTATGAAATAAATAAATAATTTAAAAAATAATGGCATGTGAGGAAAAAAATAATTAAATTACTAAAATTTTTGATTTATATATTTTTTTTAAATTCAATTATTCCCTTGGGAAGGAAATTAAATTTTCATCTTAGCATTAGAAAAAATGTAAAATTAGTATAGGATAAAAAGGAAAAAAAGTAAACCATCATTCGAAGTTTAAATTATTTTCAATTTGAATGTCATACAGTCCGTAATTATAAGAATAACATTTAAAATACTTAAATAATCAATCACATAGAAAATTATCAGAAGCACTTGATAACATAATGATTAAGAATATTGATTATGAAAAAGCTATAGTAAATTTTTAATTTAGTAGACAGATATATTTTTTTAGATATTATACTAATTTTAACCAAAACCAAGAGTTATGTTAAATTCAGCAATACAAAAGTATTATATTTTTTACTTATAAAAATAAAATTAAACCTAAAGAAAAATAAAGTAATTCGATTTTTTTCACATTTGTTCTGTTCTTTTGAACTGAATTTTGCAAAAACCAAAATTGAGCTTTATAAATTTAATTATAAGACAACATGAACACTTAAAATTTTTCGCTAAATTCAAAAAATAAAAATTGATTTTAGTTAACACGGAAAATTGAAAACAATTGAAAATTATTATTCTTAAATAGAAAACAGATTTTAAAACTACCCGTTTTAAACTTTTTCTTGAGTTATTCTTTCTAAATTAGATTAGTAGATGTTAGACATTTATTTGTAAAAATGCTTTAAGTAATTGGTGTCCATTGTTTAAAATCAAGGTTACAGAAAATGTCAAGCCAAAAACAAAATTGATGGTTAAATCCGTTTAAAATGATCAGTTAGAAGACTGATCGAGATTTCTCAATTGAAGAATTTTCGGAATATTTTTTGTAAGACTGGTATTATTCTTAAAAATACTTACATTGATTATTTTTAGCCCGATATATTCTAAATGTTGAAAAAACAAGCTATTCATTTAATGTAAGTCAATTGTAGCTATTTTTCATTCTCAGTTTTCTAAAAATTAACAAAAAAATAAATAATCTAAAGGCACTTACTTAAATTGGAAAAAATAACCATTTAAAAATAAAATGAAATAAAAAAAAAATTAAAAATAATTCCTTTTATGTTTAATCTAAGATTTTTTTTTTCTATTAGAAAAATTTTAATAAAATTAAATTTTTCTTATTTTCATATTTTCAATTTTTGCTTTTTAGAAAATAATAATTAATCAAAATTCTTTCATACGATTGTTACTGTTTGACAAATTCTATCAATTTGTGTCAAGTTGAATTTATAAAAATAAAAATAATTGAAAAGTTATTACATAATTAAAAAAACGAGGTTTTAAAACTGCCTCCCTTCAGCTTTAGAATTACATTGTTTGCAAGCATCCAAAAAGAATTTAATTTAGGAAAGGAGCCACCAAAACCTAAATTGTACCTTAATCCTGAAGCTTTTCGGGATCTTTTTCAACATATACACTTTTTTTTTTTAAACGAGACTGATAATTTATTATTATTTCCTATTGATCATTTAATTATTCAAGAGCAAACTTAAGCAATGTTTTTTTCGCTCTTCAACTAAACATTAGGGTACTGGTTTAGTGAATTTCCTTTTGTGTGAATTTAAAAGAGAAAAATAGCAAGATAAATTACGAATATAGATCAGCAATATATATTGAGGCAAATTCACAAGCAAAAAAATATCCTGAAAGAAAAGGCTGATTTATTAGAAAATATACCAAGTCTCTCCTTGATAATCAAGCTCATTTAGTTCGAACATTTAAGGTCGGAAGCTTGATAATTCGGAATTAAGAAAAGATTAGAAAAATTTTGGATAAAGAATATTTTTTTTATAAAAATTTATATTATATTTATAAAGCATTAATTTGATATGATGGTCGACGGTAAATTTGCGTAAATTACGAAAATTTACTTCTTTTTTCGTAAATTGTAAAGGGCAAAAAATATCTCGTTTCTTTGAATTTTGTAGATTTTATTATTTTAATATTTTTTCTATAAAAAAAATACGCAAAGAGCCACAAATCAATCATTAATCATTATCTTTTTTGGAGTTCATTTTAAAGAACTTGTACAATCGTCTGAGAGGGTGTGTCACCAAGTCGGTTTGAAGAAAATTTTCATTTAAGGCTTTGACTTATCAATTCTTAACATAAAATTCTAATATATCTTTTTTCATTAATTTCTGTAATCTTTTGTTTTTACTTAAAAATAAGTAAATTTCTAAGTAAAAGGATTTGTATTTTTTTTAAATTTTCATCCTCTAAACCATTAACGATATTAAACATTTGAATAAGATCGCATGTCTTACGTCTCTCATCTAACGTTGATGGGTATGCCTTGTTTCGACAAGTAATATTTTGAAAAGTTTATTTCGACAAAACAATTTTCAGATAATTAATACTTTGACATGAAATCTTTATTTTCAGAAAATATATACAGTGGTGTTCCGGATTTAGTAATTTACGATAATTTACGTAAAAAACAGTAAATTTACCGAATTTTACGTAAAATATTGTAAATTTACGTTAATTTACAAAAGTAAAAAAACGTAAATTTACTTGATTTTACGTAAAATTTGGTAAATTTCGATCATTTTACGTAAATTTATGTAAAAAAATGTCCAAAAAATTTAAATAATTTGGCACTTTTTAAAAAAAAATGAATTTTTGTTATCCTTCAATATTTATATCCAAAATTATGAAAAAAAAATTACCATAATTTACGTAAATTTTGGTAAAATGTAATCAATTTAATGGTAAAAAATAGTAAAAAATGGTAAAAAATGATTATTTAAAATTTTAAATTAATTTGAAAAAAATTTTTATTTCAATTTTTTACGTTAAAAAAATATTATAAGTTAATATTGCAAACATCTCATAGAGAGCGCATTTGGGTATTTGAAATTGTTAAAAGAGAAATACCAGGTCAAAAAGATCAGAGAATATTCTAAGCTATTTCTAAAGCTCCTTCAAAAATTAATGATTTAAAAATTATTTAATAGTTTATTTATTTTTTTTTATTTTTTGAAGGAGCTTTAGAAATAGCTTAGAATTTTCTCTGATCTTTTTGACCTGGTATTTCCCTGATCTTTTTGACCTGGTATTTCTCTGATCTTTTTGACCTGGTATTTCTCTTTTAACAATTTCAAATACCCAAATGCGCTCTCTATGAGATGTTTGCAATATTAACTTATAATATTTTTTTAACGTAAAAAATTGAAATAAAAATTTTTTTTCAAATTAATTTAAAATTTTAAATAATCATTTTTTACCATTTTTTACTATTTTTTACCATTAAATTGATTACATTTTACCATTTTATCAAATTATCGTAAATTACTAAATCCGGAACACCACTAAATTCGTTAGAAAAAAAAACTTGACATGTAGTGTTTCGACAAGTATTCAAATATATAGGGGCAAAAAAAAGAACAAAAGTTCCAAATCATAAGGATCCACGATCTGAACATGAGCTATGGAACTATTATGATCTTACTGTATTAGGTCGCCCTAGGACTAACAATAATTTATAAGGATGGCATAATGCCCTTAAATCGACAATTAATTCACATCCGCATTTACTTAGTTTAATTAATAGTTTAAAACTAGAGCAGTCAAACACAGAAAATGAATATTTAAGATTAAGTACTGGAAAAGTTAACAGGAAAAAAACCTGTTAATGTTAAACAAGAAGAACAAATCAATCAAATTATTTCTGATTTTTCTTCTAATGAATTACTTGATTTTTTTAAAATTTTCTTTATTAATTTAATATTAATTTTTTTTATGAATTATTTTTTTATTATGTCTAATCTTGTCTAATTAATACATGTCTAATTTTTTATTTGTCAAATTAATGTAATGTCGAAATAAAATTTTCTCTAACAAACACCGGTCGAAATTTACCTGTCTAATTCTAGCATGTTGAAAATTGTTTGCCGAAATAATGATATACCAACGTTGATAGGTTAAAGTGCTACATCAGTTTGCCAGGAATATACGATAAAGACACTGCCTTACAATTCGATATTTAAAACATGGATCCTTTCTTGTGAAGTTAAGTAACGACATGCATCCTTCCAACACAATGATAATGGGTGTCACATACTCTAGGACTAACTTTTTAAGAAAAATGAATTTAAAGCAGCTAATCCACCATGTATTGTCGATATGAATGCCAATTTCTTATGGCTCATTTTGCTCATTTTGCCTAATTCGTTGATTTTGACTTTAAAAAACCATAATTTAATCAAAAGAGAGACTTCGCCAGACGTCTTTAGCTTTGGAAAGAAAGAACGAATAGTAAGATGGCGATTACACAACGGAGCCAGTATTGGCATGATATAATTTAGAATTAATCAATTTGATTTTGCAAAATTATCTGCTTCTTGTTCATACCGATTGTACATGGCTAATAGTCACAAGCAACAAAAAATTACAGTTAACCTTAATTTGAGCACTAATTGACTTACCTGGGTGTCGCTAGAAACAAAAATAATTCGATAAATTTTTTGTCGGGCAAGTAATCCTAAAATAAGTAATCCCAAAAATTAATCAATTAGTTAAACTATTATTTCAAGCTAAAAATTAATTTTTAATTTTTTTATGTTTAGTCTTTTTTTTTTTATTAAGAGTGAGCAAAGGCTTGGGACAGATTTACAAATAAGTAAAAAAATAAATTTTCTAAAAAAATATATAAAATTTAATCTAAACATATAAAAATATAAGCAAATAATGTTTTCGTCAAAGAAAATTTTAATAAAAATTCCACTATTTCAATAAAAACCCTCTTTTTCTTTAAAACCCATGTAAATTAGAAGCAGGTGCAGCCAGTCAAGATCCGGATCACTGACCAGGTATAGGTAACAGCGGCTAAGGCCAAAGGGGTCCGGGGCGAAGCCCTGGTTTAGGGTTTTGGGTAAGCACAAGGTAAAGGTTTTTTTATTAAATTAGCTTTAACTTTGATTTGGTGGTCTATTTTTTAAAAGAATAGGCGAAAAGTTTATTGCAATTAGCAGGGAAGGGAAATAATGTGCTCAATTTTGTTACTTTTGATCGATTTTTAATCATTGATGAATCATTTATTATAAAATAATCAATGACTTTTTAATCTTTTTTAAATATTTTTGATAAAAATGATGACAAATTTTATAGAATTTTTCAAAAATTTTATTCACCCTTTTGACACCAAAGATCAACTAATGGTTTCTATATACTCTTAAACCAAGCTTAAAAGGTTAAGTCAAACTAACGAAGAACAAAATGTATTAAATGAGTAAAACGAATAAAATAAGAAAAATGAGAAAAATGAGCAAAATGAGTAGAACTCTAACCTAAAGTATAAAAATGATAACTCTTTTCATTGTAAGTCATATTAACAGCCACCGTCAATAGGTGAAAAATTTTTGAGAGAATTTTATTTCAATAAAAATTTTGTGAAAATGTTTGTGTGAAGCAAGGTTTTAATTGATAAATTAAATTTCAAAACTTAATTTGGATCAGATTCATCCAAAAATACAAAAAATTCTTGGTTTTAGAAATTTTTTAAATGTGATTTTATGTTTTCATCTTTTTGAATTTCTTTTTTTTACCTTTAAAAACTTAAGGCGAAGTAAAAATTTTACAAATTATTGGTATTAAAAAGATAAAAATAAGACCATTGTTTAACTCTTATTCTCAAAAATATTATCTATTTGGAAAATAAGAAAACTGAAAATATTGGAATAATAATAACAAGAAAATGTTAACTAATTTTATTAACATGGTAATAAATGCAGAAATGCAAAATCTGCTAAAAAAGAAATATTTGTTATATTAAAAAATTTGAAATTTGAGCAAAAATATACTTCACCAAAACTAAATCATTTTTTATCTCGTTGTAATGTTGTTCAGTCAAGCGTTGTTTACGACGCAAATTTTTCAAAATTTAAACAAAAAGACTCTCCATGTGATGCTTGCTTAAAGATTTATGCTGTTGTTATTAGTCCTAGGCAAAACTTCCAAAGCTTTCAAATTCATCAGAGTTTATGTTTTCTCATAATTATTTTCTCCTAAAGCAATTCGTAACATATTGAATATTTTTTCTCAAAAAAATTTTTCGCTTAAATAATTCGAAAAAAAATTGTCTTTTTCTGATAACTAATTTCTTTTAGCTATTTAGTCCCAATTCACATGATTTATTTGGATTTATTTTGGAGAAATATTTAGATACAAATCCATTAAGTTATCATTAGATCATATTTTAAGTGAATTTAAATGTGTTTAATTTTTTTTTTCATTTTAATTGAAACTTACAAACAAAAAAATTGATACATAAATCTATTAATTATTTTTGCAAATTTTTTTCTATTAATAAATTTTTTGAATTTTTTTAACTAGCAGAAAATTAATCTAATTAAAGCTAAAAAATTAAAAAAAATCTAAATCTGAAAATATTTTTTGATTGAGAACATTCTTTTTAATTAATGACAAATTTTGATTATATTATTTAGCATTCAAAACAAAAATATTAAAAATTTAACTTTTTAGACCATTCATTTCTAATACTTAATTTAAATGAATATTTGTTTTGAGAATGGAATTTGAGATTAAATTTTGCTTGGCAACCATTTTTTTTTCATAAATTTTAATAAATGTGCTAAATCTTCCGAACTTTGAAGAAAATATTTGATCCATTTAGGTATAGAAAATATATTTCTATCAGAACAGTCCTGGTCGATGGGCAGCGAGCTACTAAAAAAAAATTCCACCATGACAAACCACCACACCATCTCTGAGCTTGACTACAACGATGACAACGACACTGACTTTCGAGCAGATGTCTTCAATCTGAACAATCTAGCCGACTCTTCTGACGAAGAGCGCAAAAAGCCAGCCCAGAGCACACGAACCTCGAGTCTGAGGTCAAAACCAGTCAAACAGCCTGTCAGGGATTCAACTTCATGGTCAGAAAAATTCCGCGAGCTGCAAGACGAAAATACACGTCTGAGAAAAATATCAGCAGAAAAGGACTACGAAATAAAATATCTGAAGAAGAAAATTGACGAAGAAAAAAAATTTTTCGACGGTCCAGTTTCTAACGAAGTGGCTGCAACTAAAATAATTGAGCTTGGCAAAAAAGTTAGAGAACTGACGGCACAATTAGAGTCCGAGAAGACAAAAAATTCCAAATTAAACAAAAATATCAAAGATCTGGAAAACAAACTTGACAATGTTGACTCGGTGGGCAAAAGTATGGACGAGTCCAAGGAGGCTACGCTCAAGACTGAGAACAGGGAGCTTAAGGAGAAAATGAATCAGTTGACTCATAATTTAATGGAAGTGAAGAGCCAGGCCGAAATTTTGAAGCAAGATTTGAAAAAGGCGCATAAGGCGCTGGAAAAAGAGGTCGGCGAAAGTGTGGACATTAAGTCTATACTGTCTGGTCACACAAATTGGAAAGGCCGCCAGCAACAAATTATTTTGCTGCAAAATAAAGTGGAAAATTTAAAGAAAAAAGTGTCCATGAATGAAATGAGTGCCATTGGCAGTCGAATGGAAGAGGACGAGCTCAATGACACCGCGTTCTTGTACGAAACGCGCAATAAGACCTATTCATTGTACAGTGGCTCAGCTACATCGGCACGCACCAATTTTGACCGAATGCACATGGACGACTTGAAAAGAATAGAAAAGGATAAGCGGGAAAAATTTGAAAGACTCAAAAAAGACAATGAGGCCCTAGAAAACGACTATGGCAAGATGAAGGAAAAATTTGACTCGATCAAAGTGCGCAATAGTGTTTTGTCTAATGAAAATAAGAGTCTAAAAGACCAAGTTAAAACACTAATTGACAAAGGCAAGCATGACAATGAATTGATTGAGATGTTGATGAAAAAGCAAGGTCAATTTAAGGATATTATTGAAAATATAACTGCTCAAAACGAAAAGGCCAACAAGGAAATTCAGGAAAAAAACACTCAGGTATTATTTTTTATTAGACAAACGAGAAAATATGCTTAATAAAGTTAATTAAAATTTTTGGCTTATTGATGAAAAAAAGCAAGAGTAAAAGCAATCGAAGGAATAAATCTTGAATAAAAAATGAGGAAAAAATTGAGATTAAAAACTAAAAAATTTGTTTTTCTCTATCTATGTGATTTTTTATTTTTATTTTTTTCTATGAACCCTGAGCATGAGGGGAAAAGACAGAGCTTCTTTTTTAAATTTAAAATATTAAGTCGTCATATCAATGATCAAATTGTCCTATAAAAATTAATCATAATTAATTAAAGCCATCTAATTTATTAAACATTATTTATTATTAATGTTGAATAACTCCTCTCTTAAAAACTTCTTTTACCTTTGGAAATAAATTCAGAATATATCAATAAATTATTTAATTATTTAATTAGTAGAATTTATTAACAAAGCAAAGTAAAATAAAGATACAAATCACGTTGAATTAACTTTTTTTAACTGCAATTAGACATTTTTGCTACGTTTAAAAAAATTTAAAAAAGCTTTAGTTTACTGAGGTTTTTTTCAGATCAATGGTAAGGATTAGTTATTGTTCTCTTTAAAAAGAAAGATTATTTTTTTAAACAAAATTTTTTCATTCGAAATTCAAGCAAAAATTAAAATATCGTTCTATAAATTTTAAAAATTTAATTGTTGTTTTATAAGGTTCGCGCGTAGCAAAATTACAGCACTATCTGAATTTCAGCAAACCGACTTTAAAATATTAATCTGCATACTTGAAAACCTTGAAAAATGATTTTTTAGGTATTGTCAAAAAAAAAATTTTGATCCCACACCCCTCAAAGATAAAAAAAAAACAAAATTTAGTTACCTTTGAGCTAAAATATCTCATGTTCTAAAAGACATAACATTAATATGTATATATTCTGAAAGCACACAGTCTTATCTACAAAATGGTGTATTAATTTAATCTATTATTTTGCCAATAGATCGATATTTTGGCAAAAATGGTAAAAAAAAATGGTATTTTTTCACTATGTTTGTATTATTAAAATAGTGAAAAAATACCATTTTTTGCCAAAATATCGATCTATTGGTAAAATAATAGATTAATTGATTAATAGATGAGACTGTGTGCTTTCAGATACAAAAATATTGTTTATTTATTTTAACATTTATTCAATTATCTAAAGATGCTTTATTTATTTTTTGTATTTCTTTTTAATGAATTTATTTTAACGAAGAAAAAAGCACCTTAATTAAATTAGTCATTCAGTTATTTTATTTTAAGCTATTGAGCTTCTTTTAAGGCCAAGAATTAATTTTTTAAGGCCAAGATCAACAATTTCAGGACAGCAATAGAAGTTTTTAATCAATCCAGTCATTTAATTTCTAAACACCTTTCATGATCAAGGTACTTTTGGGCAAAATAAAGTTAATAAGCAAAATTTAATGATCATGCTCAGAATTTTTCATTAAAAAAAGGTTGATGATCAAGCAAGATGAATAAGAATATGTTTCATTTAATTCATAAAATAAAAATATTCTGAGATTGCTTTTTATGTCTTTATATCTTTATTTTTTTTTAAATGACTTAAAAAAATGTCTTTGAATTTAATTTAAATAATAAAAAAATTAGCAAAAAAATTTTTTTCTAATAATAATTTGTGAGTGTGATCAAAAAATTTTGATCAAAAAAATTCTATTTTGATTTTAAAATAAGAAACTTCATGGTAGCTGATAGATAATTTGAAATTAAAAAAAATAAAAGGGTGATTACCTAATGAGTTTTTAGATTAAAAATCGGCTCAAAGAAACCTTTATCAGTTAACAACCACAGATAATTCCGAAAATTTGAAGTTTTTTCTGCCCATTCGTATCTTTTACGTGTTTTTCAAAATTTTGTAGCAGGAAAACCTAGAAATTTGCACCAATGTTGAATTAATCTGTAATTTCTGATTTATTTTGATGAAAATGTAAAAATCTATTTTAAAAACTTTTGTTAGGTGAAAATATTATGCGAATATTTGCAATTTAAGTAAATTTATAACAGTTTGGCTAACTTTTTAATTATCCTGCCTAGAATGTGATCATTTTAACATTAGATCACCCAAATACCCTAGAAACTTTTTATTAACATAAAAAGATAATAAATAGTTATAAAAGTTTAAACCTTTTATTGTATTTATTTGTGTTTTTTATGAAACATATTAATTAATTAATTCAAACAATAAAAATTGCTAGCTCAAAGGGCAAAGTTAGCGAGAAATGTTGCAAAATTTATGAAAAGTCTTAAAAATCTGCATACTAACCTTAACCCTAACCGAAGAAGTTTTTTAATTTAGTCTTAAAAAACTTCTTCGGTATTTTGGATAAAATTATTTTTGACACTGTTTAATTAATTTTAAATTTAAGTATTTTTCAAAATTTATGAAAAGTCTTAAAAAACTTCTTCGGTATTTTGGATAAAATTATTTTTGACACTGTTTAATTAATTTTAAATTTAAGTATTTTTCAAAATTTATGAAAAGTCTTAAAAAACTTCTTCGGTATTTTGGATAAAATTATTTTTGACACTGTTTAATTAATTTTAAATTTAAGTATTTTTCAAAATTTATGAAAAGTCTTAAAAAACTTCTTCGGTATTTTGGATAAAATTATTTTTGACACTGTTTAATTAATTTTAAATTTAAGTATTTTTCAAAATTTATGAAAAGTCTTAAAAAACTTCTTCGGTATTTTGGATAAAATTATTTTTGACACTGTTTAATTAATTTTAAATTTAAGTATTTTTCAAAATTTATGAAAAGTCTTAAAAAACTTCTTCGGTATTTTGGATAAAATTATTTTTGACACTGTTTAATTAATTTTAAATTTAAGTATTTTTCAAAATTTATGAAAAGTCTTAAAAAACTTCTTCGGTATTTTGGATAAAATTATTTTTGACACTGTTTAATTAATTTTAAATTTAAGTATTTTTCAAAATTTATGAAAAGTCTTAAAAAACTTCTTCGGTATTTTGGATAAAATTATTTTTGACACTGTTTAATTAATTTTAAATTTAAGTATTTTTCAAAATTTATAAAAATTTTTTACAATTTTTATTTTAATTTTGACTTGGGATCTTTCATTAGGCTTCATTAATTTTTTTTGGGGGTGAGTAATTTAATCTATTATAACTGTTTATAAAAAACTAAACGACTGACAAATATATATATATATTGAGATGACTATTTAATAATTTTGCACTGACAAAATAAAACCTATTTTATAGATAGGTTTTATTTTAGTTCTAATTAAGCTATTTGATAATGTAATTCTCTAAGATTGCAAGGAATGAACTTAAGTTGTGACGTATTCTCATAGTTGACTCTAGCTTGATGATTTTTACAAACCATTAAAGAAATTTTTAACATTTAATTTTTTCATTATAAAATATTTAAATTACAAATTAAGGTTCAAGTAAAAGAAATGCAAGAAAGGAACACCATTGAACAATTGAAATCAATCATAGCAGACCGAGACAAAAAGATAAAACATTTAGAACAAGACTTAAAAAATAGTTCAGAAAATAAAGTCAAGTTCAAAATTGAGCCGCTGAGCCAACAATTAAGCTTTAACGATGATTCTTTGGTCCAGTCTCGTCCACCATCAAGCTATCAGGCCGAAAAAAAGCGCCCTCCATCGTCAGCAAATCATCTTGTCAGAACTGATTCGTTCTCCTCAAAAGATGCTCTGAATATGAAAACCATTGAACAACGCAAAGGTCAAAATATTGATTTTAAATTGGAGAATAGCGAGCTCAAGACTCTTCATAAATCGAGTGAAGTAGAACGATTGAGGCTGGTGGAATTGGTCAAAACGCTGCAAAAGCGTATTGACGAATTTAATGAAAAAAATTTAGAAATAGAAAATAAATATAACGAACAGAGACGCAAACTAGCAAATGCTGAAAAACAACTGGAAAGATTAAAGTTGACTGATAACAAAAGTGGTAATTCTGGTAAAAAACAAGCAGCGGCCAATAATTTTCAATCTATTGACAATATAAAATTAGATGAATTAGAAACCGGACTACTGATTCAAAAAGATGAAAACGATGCGTTGAAAGAAGCCCTAAAGTCAACATTGGAGGCCAAAGAAGAAGATCTTAGACTTTATTGTGAAATGTTGGAATCGACTAAGACTGTTTTCCTAGAAGGTTTAAAACAATATAAAAATATTGCTAATGGTGAATTTGTTAATGTTTAATCTTGTCATTATTAAATTTTTAAAATAGAATTTTTTCATTTTTTTTTTATATTGAATTTTATAATCGATTAATAAATAATAAATATTTGATTTTTTTTGAATAGATAGACAATTAAGAAAAAAATAAAGTCTCAATCAAAATAAAAACGAACGATTAATGCTAAAATAAAATTCTATTATTATGAGTACTCCGTCTTAAACTATTTAAAGAGATTTTTTTAGTAAACAAATAAAGCTCACAATCCAAAAACGAATTAATAATTTAGTTGTTCTTTAAAAGCGTAGAACTGAACGAGGACTTAAGTGACACGTCACACTTAGATAAGAGAAAACGAGCAGCAAGATCAGCACTATTTAAATTCAAAAAAAATGAGCTGATAATTGAAAAATGAAAAAATGAATAATAATTTTGTTGAATTAAAAAAAAAAAAAAATTATTTTTATTTATTTATTTGTTTTCTGTACCGAGCAAGAGCTCCTTCAGAATAAGTTAAAAATAAAATTAAAGTTAGTAAAATTAGGTAAAAAAAAAAGAATCAAAATAGAGTAAATAAGCTAAAAAAATGAAAGTTGAAAAAATATAAATTGGAAAAGATTGTTACATGTGGCACATGTTAAAATAGTTCAAAAAAAAATAACATTTTTGTTATATATTTATTGACCATCAATTAATGGACTGACAAAAAAAATTAAATTATACTGACAAAAAAGACTAAATCTACTGACAAAAAAGCTACATTAGATGACAAATAAATTATTTGACTGATAAAATAATTATTTGAGTGACAAAATAGTTTTTTGACTAATTAATTATTTTACAACAAATTAATGATTTTGAGGTCACAATAAAAATCAAAATCTTGAACTATAGCACCAAAATCAGAAGGAAGCTCCAGACAATTATGACAAACCGTTTTGTCCAAATCTCATGATCAAACTAGAGTCAACTATGAGAAAACGTAACAATTTAAGTTCATTCCTTACAATCTTAGAGAATTAAATTACTAAATAGCTTTCTTTTTTTCGTTATTCACTCCTTGTGAAGCATAGGGTCATTACTTTTGATTACCACTCAATTCAAACTAAATAGCTTAATTAGAACTAAAATAAAATAAAATAGAAATGAATAAAATTTTGTCAGTGCAAAATTATTAAATAGTCATCTCAATATATATATATTTGTCAGTCGTTTAGTTTTTTTGTCAGAATAATTAGTGTTTTATTGTCAGCTAAAATAGATTAAATTAGTCACCACTTTTAGTTATTTTTGTCATCTTAAAAAAATTAAATTTGTCACCCCCAAAAAATTTAAGCCATATTTATTTAGAAACTATCTAATTTTTTGTCTTTTTTTTCTTATTTTTAATCTTTTAACTTTACATCGCCTTCAAGGCGTTCAGTGAAATAAATAAATAAAATAACCGAAAAAAACGGTTGTCACTAAAAAGCGGAAAACGGAATTTCCGCGACCCATTTTCCGCAACTCCATTTAATTAAAAAATTGTATAATTTATATAATAAAAAGCCAAAAATAATTTACATAAATATCAAAGACGATTTAATTTATACAAAAAATACATGTATATGAGTTTAATAAAATATAAAAAAAAAAGCTGAAAATTAATTTCAAACCAAATTTTTAACCAAAAACTAAATTTAAAAGTAATCTTTAAAATGATTGTATATTCATTGGAATTTGAGCGTCTCAGTTCCTATTTTGCTGAAAGTGTTTTATTAAATTTTAATTACGAAGACCAAACACATACTGGAGTAATTGAAACCCCAAGATCTGGTATGTATATCTTAGCAGTTAATGACTAAATTGTTTATATGAATAAAGTTAATAAAATTTTAGGGGACTTGATAATTTTTTGGACCCAGGATCCGAAAAAAAAACGAGACTATTGTGACATGTTTAAGTGGAAAAACAATGGAGGGAAAAAACTATTTCCTGTTGATAATCCTGTTTTTTACAAAAGCTATTTTCATTTACAAGAAGAAGATGGTACCATAAATAAAAATGTGATCAAAGATGTTTATCTTTTAGTTAAAAAAGAAATTCCAGTACTTATTCATTATTTGGATAAAACTAAAGATGGTAATTGTGAAATTGAATACAAAACAGGACCTCATGGTGACAAAAAAAAAAAATCAACGCACCTAGCTTTCAAAGAACACTATCTTCCGTCCTTACAGAATTAAGAGAAAAGGTTACCTCAAACGTTCCGCATTTAGTTTACAAAGATTTTTCCAAAAAAAAAGGTGCCCGTGACTTAAAACAGTGTCAAAACTTAAGATATGTATGTTAATAACTAAGTTTTATAATCTAAATCTAAATTATCTAATTATTTAGGCTGTTAACAAATTAAAAAGATTCTTTTTTGATGAGTTAGCAAACATTCACTTAATGCATATATCATTAGGATTTCCCAATTTAATCGTTACTGCACCTGATATACGTATCGTTGGAATTGATGACGAGCTTTTAAAAGAGACAAAAAAAACTCTAGCACCATTTAACAAAGATAACAGAGTTTGCTTTCAATACGATACCACATTTAATTTGACTGGCTATTATGTGTCTGTACTCGTTTATATTCATCCGATATTAGTGTTGAGTAATACAGAAAAGTCACCTGCCATACCCTTAGCTTATTTTTTTCATGAAAAAAAATTTGAGAAGACTCACAATGAGTTCTGGAGATATATACAAGATATTTTGCCTGAAATTGAGGAAGTTGGGTTTATTGTTACAGATTGCGAAGATGGCTTTCGTAATGCAATTCGGCATCATTTACCAAATATACCACTTTTTCGATGTTGGAATCATTTTTGGAAGTCTTTGGAACGCTGGGTTGTAAGTAATAAACGTATGTCTAGTGATGATGTTGGCTTCTATTGTGATTCGGTAAGAGAGTTATTTTTACAAACAACCGAACTACTTTATGATAGACAATTGAAAAATAAAATGAATGGGTATGTTAATAGTTCGGGAAATACCGTACCTGGCTGAAAAACTGATTTTACCGATTACTTTATTTTGAATATATCGAAAGATGGTAAAAATTTATCAGCATATGCTGTCAAACCAATTGCTAAACGCTTATTTAACAATTTTACCGGACTAACAACAAATCAATCCGAAGGTCTCAATAATCTTTTTACAATGATTAATAAGAGAAATGAGGTACCTCTTGATGTAATTGTGTTAAGTGTCCATCAACTACCGTTTAAAACCTGAATTTCAGGAAATGTGTTTTCTTGATACTCGATATATAAACATAAGAGAATCAATGGCACCGAGTGATGTTGTCAAATCTTTGACTTGTGATAGACAAGAACTTTTAAAATTATGTGGTGTTAGCTTTACACCAATTAATACTAGTGAAGAGAGTTCTAGTGAAGCAAGTGAAGCTGAATCTGTTTTTGAAGACTTAGAATATCGATCAATCGATCGATCACTCAATGTAGAATACCAATTAGATGATGTTGTTGAAAATATCAATGAATTATATTTACATGACAATGAACAAGAACACAATTCACAAAAAACTATTTCGCAATCAACAAAAACAGCAACATCAACCTTAAACGCTACGTTAGATTTGACATCGTCTGACGGTGAAGAATTAGAGGAAGAGCAGCCGTTTGAGTTGAAGAATCGATACAATTCAAAGATTGCTAGAGCTTTAAGGTTCGTAAATAAAAAAAAAATAAATTTCGATTTAGATTTAAAGCTGTATTTTATTACGGACGAGAAAAACAACTGTCTTCAAGTTAAGCTGTTACCTAAACCGACATGTACTTGCTTGGAAAAACAAAATTGTAGCCATATATTGGCAGTTCAGTCAATTAATGGTATTGATATCTCGAATAGCTACAAAATGCCTAACATTACTCAAATGACAAAAGCTAAAAACTCAGGTTCTACTGGAAGAAAACGTAAAGGCCATGCTGTTAACACAATTGAACCCTTGTCTAGTCAAACTTCAAATAATAATAATAATAATGTTTCAAAATATCTTAAAGAATTACTTATGAATGATTATCAAGATTCTTTAGAACGAATTGTAAAAAAAAATCTTAAGATTAAATCAAATATGATCGTTATAAATGAAATTTATTATAAAATCTTTAACACCAATTTACATCTTTTTTTAATTAAATGGATTTCCGTAAAATCTTTTCCACTTTTTGTCAAGTTTTCCATTAATTATTAAAAAGTCCCTTAAACACGGAATTTCCGCTTTTTAGTCTTCTTTTTTACGGAATTTCGATAGAGAAAGTTGCGGAAAATGGGTCGCGGAAATTCCAATTTCCGCTTTTTAGTGACAACCGAAAAAAACACCGCGTACTTAAAAGGACATCTGTACAAAAGCTACATAATGCCTGTGCTATTCTATGGAATGGAAACGATAAATCTTAGTAAAAAGAAGATGAATAGTCTAAAGAACTGTTAGAACAACATCCACTGATCCAACAGTTTAAACAGTTAAACGGCATCAACAAAGTTAATTGCGCGAACCCACAGATCAACAATCGGGTAGCTTTCGAGCTTTTTAATTAATTCAAAATAAAAACGACTGACTCGTGGTCAAGCCACCGGTCAGCCAACATTTTTTTGTTTAAACCAAGCTAAGCTTTTACTCGGTCATGCCTCGTCCACGAGAGTGACACGTTTCTTTATTTTCAAGCGCACTCTTATTTTTAATAAGCTTGTCGAAAGCTCTTTGGCTCACGCCTGGTTCTCTTACACCCTCTTTCACTTTCTTTCGTTTCTCATTTTCACTTCTTTTGTTCGAAAGCATGCTCTTACAAGAACTTGAAGGCTTATGCGCTAAGCTTCAAGATAACATAAGAGAAGACTGAAAAGTCATTGTTTGGTCTTTTCTTATAAGAGGTCTCATTTACTGCCACCTGTTTAACACTAAAACAGAATTAGACTTCGAGTGGTATAGCTATTTACAAGCTAAAATCTCAGCAGTCAGTCGAGCCAGATTAGTTAGGACTCAGCCAAGCTTCCAATCCACTAAGGAGAAGCTAATAGTAGACGTTAACAACGTAGCCAGGGAATAGCCAAGGAAAATTAGTTTCAGGCCAAGAAAACTTCAGGCTCTCTTTGAAGAGTCTGATGAAAATGATGAAGAAGACTACGAACTAGAGTCTTTCTTGGAAAGTGTTAAATATTGGCCACACTTTCCCCGCAAAACCCAGATGATAATTGAGGTTTTCGGATAGGTCTTTAACAAAGGAGCTTGTATCTTTGTTCCTAATAATCCCTAGCTCATCCCATTCGGTCCCAAGAAAACTTAGCTTCTTCACCGGCTTTAAGACGGACTTGAGCGTTTTAAGGACCCACCCTGCATTTTATAATTTTGACCTGAGCACATCCATAAGTAGCTTTTTCTCGTCTGGATGTGCGATTATGAGGTCGTCCAAATGCCCGTATGTGAACTGTGTGTACTTTCTTATAAATATAAGAACACAGTTCATATTTGGATATAGGGTGCGAGGCTCAGTCCAAAGGGCATTCTGTTAAATTAAAGAACTCCCCTCCATATCCGAAACTTGTAATGAATTTGGATTTGGGGTGGAGTTCTATGTTAAAGAAGGCCTGCTTGAAGTCACTCTTGCTATACCATACATTTTTTGGCCATTTAATGTCCTGGGCCACCTGGTAAAGGGACTTCAAAGCAAATTTGGGCGCTTCAATTACTCTGGTGAGAGCCGAGAAATCGGCTATTGGTCTCACTTTAGAGCCGGGTCTCTTTACTAAGAAGAAAGTTCCGCAGAATCTTGGGACCCTTTTGAGGGGAGCTTTTCTATTATTCCTGCTTTTAACAGCGAGGTTAGTACCTTGTCCCTATCCGAGTCCTTGGCCTTTATTTTGTGCTGGTACCATTTGGTCTTAGCACATCCCTCCTTAGTCCATATCTTAAGCCCGCTTTAAGTTTTGAATATAGGGCCTTAGGAATGGGGAATTCCTTATGGAACTTAGATATTGAAGTTGGGGGAGCGAAGTAAGCGTCCATCTCAATCTTCAGGGAGGTGTTTTCTGTTATTTTAATGAGCCTGAAGCGGACCGACAGATTGGGATGACTGGTCGGATTGGTGGTGGTAACTGGACGGGGTATTAACTGATCTTCGATGTCTGCCCCTGGTGTTTGGGGATCATTAACCCCAAGTTCTTCATTCAGAAGGTTTTCTTCAGACTCTTTTGTTATTTCCTCATACCCTTCCGACTCAAAAAAAATATTGGTTCGTGTCGTTTTCCCAGAAAAATTTTCTGGTGACTGAACGACCGAACTCCCACCGATGGATTCTAGTAAACGCCGGGTGATCCTGGGTGGGTTGCAGGATATTGCTCACTAAGTCCTGTCTTACACCCGTCTGGCTAGCTTTTAACCAGCTAGCCAGACTTTTAACGAAGCCAGTCAATCCTTTCCTTATTGGCCTTTTTTATCACGAGCCAGTCAGTCAGTATACGAAAAGGTGTATATTTTCTTTTTTTTGACAGATTGATTGCTTGAAACAAACGAGTGCTAATTTGGAGGATATTGCATATCATTAAAATATTTTTAAGGAAGAAAAAAAATCTTTCGAAAATAAAAATAACACTAGTTAAGATATTAATGAAGAAGTGACCGCAACTATTATTGAATAACTTTTAAAAAAAGCGCTTTTTTTAGATATTTTAAGTACAACTACCTATTTTAAGTATATTGTTTTTTGTGTAAAAAGAGCAATGAAAAGACCATTTTCAGAAAATGAAAATGATGATACCCAGTCACAAAGAAAACGATGATTAATCGATGAAAATTTAAAGATGAATCATTAATGAGTTAGGAACCATTTCATCTAGATTCACCTATGAAAATAAGTATATTTCATCGGATATAATAGGTGAAATTTTTTTTAATACATCATAATTTATTTAATTATTAAATGATAGTCTTTTAATTTTTCAAATAATTTTTAATTTAATAAGTTTTTTATTTCATCTGATTTTTAACTGAAAATTGATTTTGACGCTTGATTAAGGCAAACATTCATTCACATTTTTCTCAATAGATAGACTTTAATTTCTTATTCAATAAGTTGCTTATTAATTTTAAAATTACTTAATAGCCCTTTAACTAGACGAAAAGTAGCTTGAGCAAATTTGAAATCAAAGAACATTTTAAACAATCCAATTATATAAATAACGTCTTTTGTTAAGAGCTGATACACTGATAAATAATTTAACATGAATATTCACTAAATATCGCTTTAGAATTATTGGATTATCAGCTTCATCTTTTTCGGTTATTAGACTAAGTCATTCTTCTAAACTGGCTGATTTAATAATTTTCGTTATTTTTTTCGGTAATTTTCGAATTTTTAGGCAATATCTAAATAAATAAAAATCCAAATTATATTAATGGCTATTTAAGAACAAAATTAATAAGCAATTTTTCTTCGAATCTTTTTTAAAAAATCCTGAACTTGTTTACAAATAAAATTTGATGTCAACTAACTAAGTTTGTTTCGTTTAATTTCTATTTGAAAAACTGAATAACCAAATTTTGGCTAACCGAATTTTTGGAAAACCAATATTTGGCTATCGAAATTTTGCTAACCACAAAACCAAGCAAAACCAACATCACATCACTAAGAACCAATAACACTTCACAATCAAATAATTTAGCTCATGAACGCTTTCTTGGCTTTAATCCAAATAATAATCATAATTAATGAGATGTTTCAAAAATGAAGCAAAGATGAAAATGCTAAATTTTTCATGATTGGGTCATTTTTTATGTTCTGAAGAGAAAAAGATGAAAATTTCCTGGTTTTAATCCAAGATCATTTTTCATGCATAAAAAATGAGATGATTAATACATAAAACATCCATGAAGTCATCGATTTTAGCTTGACTGGGTAACATTGAAATTGTCTTGCAATATTAATGATTTTCAACAAATTAACCAATTAACAAAAAGCAAGAACTATTTGGCGGAAAGTATGAAATAATGGTTAGCGAACAAAATGATTTTTTGATAAATTTTGCATGCTAAAATTCAATCAAGACATTCAAATGCAACAAAATACTATGTAATTATTAAATTTAAAAATTATCCAAATCATAAATTAAGTCAGTTCTATTGTAGGTAATGTACATCCAAATCGGGAATCAGGACTGTAGAATGCTGTCCACAGATTGGTAGTTCATCTTAGCGTTTTTAATTATCTTTTTTTTTATTTTATATATATTTATTTTTAAGGAGCTCGGTACAGATTTACAAATAAATAAATAATAAATAAATAAATAATAAATAAATAATAAATAAATAATAAATAAATAATAAATAAATAATAAATAAATAATAAATAAATAATAAATAAATAATAAATAAATAATAAATAAATAATAAATAAATAATAAATAAATAATAAATAAAAAGACAATACAACAGAAATCATTTATCAAAACGAAGAGGAAGAATAAATAAACCACATTGAATTTATAATTCCTGCTGGTGTAGAAAGAAATCAACCCAAACGTCGCCGTGTTAGACCAAAAAAAAGTTTCAACGATGTTCAAATCACTCAATCAAAAAAAAAGGGCTGCTTCAAACAATAATCAAACAGATGCTGAACATGTTCACGAGTCGTGCAATAAAAGAAGAAAAAATTAAGTACTCATTTATTTTCTTGCCTATCAAATAATTTCTTTATCTAGTAAAACATATTTTTATATAGTGTTTTGTCTTTTTTTTATTAGTAAATTAAAAATATCTAGTAAATTTCATCCTTTTATTTATTATAATTAATCCTATGCCAATAAAAAGTAAGTGATTATAAATTTAAAAAAAATGAGTTGTGAATCTTAACTTCATTAGCCTATTATTATTTTAATGCAAATAAATAATAGAATAGGGGCCTATGCCAATTCCTGTACCCGCTATGTATTGCGGATTTTTAATGAGCTCGATTTTGTTCAAACGTCGGTCACCTGCGTGCAGATCAACAGGCTCAAGACCTATGTAAACTCTTTAGATTTGCTAGTTGAGACGCGAAAAGAGGCAGACGTAAAAAAGCCCTTCCAGCGCTTAATAGAAGCTCTGCTGGTCCTTTAAATCAAGCAGCTTTTGATATACGTACACAATCGATAATCAAATCGAACAACCAAAAAGTCCAAGAAAACGAACAAGGAAAAATCAACAAAAATTTTTTTTTTTATCTTTTCTCTTTTTTGAACATAAATTGAAGTTTTTTTCTGCTACTAATTAGAAATATTTTATATACAAAAAAAATTGCTACTTTTTCAAAAAAATTAGATACTAAAAAAATAAAATAGCCACTACAAAAAATAATCCTGATTAAATAATACATGCACTGTTGATTGTTTTCTACTCGGATTATGGTTTTCGACTAAGCTCTCATCTGCAATTTTACCTAAATTATGTAACTCATCTTCAATTATCAATCATACGATACAAAAATCAGTGTTGGGGGCCGGTCGAGAGGCCATGTGGCCGGCCAGAAAAAAAAAATGGCCGAGACCGTGGCCGGAGGTGCAGGCGGCCAAAAAACGGCCGGTCGAAAAAACGGCCAATGATTTCGAAATATTTCAGAAATCCTTAAATTATATATAGTAATTTTGAAAGAAATTTTAAACTGAATAAGGATTTGATCCATGCATCTGATGATCAAAAATGAATAATTGTACTAGACAACTGTGCTATAAGGATTTTAAAAAAATATATTTTATTCTTATTTATATTTTTGAAAATTTTTATTTTAATTTTTTATTATATTAAAACGTTTATTAAAAAAATAACTAAAATTCAGAATTCAAAATTAATATATATAATTTAAGGATTTCAGAAAAATATCGGAAAAAAATGAGGTAATAATTAAAAACTAGCTTATTCAGAATATTTGATATATAATAAATGCAAATTTTAATGTCTTTAAATTTTTTTAATCATCTACGTAAAATTTTTTTTTGGACCGTTTTGTGGCCGGCCGGTCTGCACACGGTCGGCCGTTTAACGGCCTTTCAGTTGGCCGGCCACTTCACGGTCGGTCCGTCAGCTGGCCAGCCACTTCACGGTCTGTTTTTTATTTGGCCGATACTCGGCCGGCCACCACACGGTCTTCTAAAATTTGGCCGGCCATTTCACGGTCGGTCTGTCAGTTGGCCGGCCCTGAAAAGGTCGGCCTTTTTAAAAACGGTCCACAGACGGCCGGCCAATTCACGGACGGTCAAAATTGCGGCCGTTAAATTCACGGCTAAAATAGGCCGTTTATAGTGGCCGGCCAAAGTTGGCCGCCCCCCAACACTAACAAAAATTGAAAACTAAATAAATTCTGGTTAAGAGATATTTGTAAGATTGAATTTAATAATGTTTTAAAAATTCATCCGGAGTCCGAAGTTAGGCTAAAAAAATGGAATTCTAATATCTGCTTGTGGGAATGAATTTGAATTTTTTTATTGTCCAATTCATATACAAAAAATTAAAGTTTAAGAAAATTTTTAATTTTTAAGTCTTAATATAGCACAACCAACAGTAAATATGCGTTCTGTAGATGCGCTGGTTGCTCGAATGTTTAATATAAATTTGGCAAATATTGACAATTCTGGCCAACAAACTTGATTTTTCATTCGAAATTCAATAGTTTTTTTCAACAAAACAAATCCTACTGTAAATATAATTTACTCAATAATTTAGATTAAAAATTCAAAATTATAAAATTTTTTTAATTTTTAATTTTTATGAAATTCTAATGTTATATTTTCAGATTATTTTTAATGATAATGCTAATGCATTATTTTTTTTAGACAATTACACTGACCTGACATGTTTGTGATTCTAATATCTCATTTTACTTCGAAAAACAAGATAATAAAAAATTATTTAGTCTTACACATTTTTATTTTTATTTATTTGTATATCTGTATCGAGCTAAGGCTCCTTCAGATAAAAAAAAAAAATCAAAATAAAATAAAATAAGTTAAATTAGAAGAAAATAAAATTAGATATATTGATATAGAGAATAATAGGATACATATTTTTAAATGTCTGATTTTTCAGAGAAAAAAGAAGAAATAGCAAGGTAGCAATTACACAATGGAGTTGGGTATTCAATATATCTTGTTTCGAAACCTTCTTTGTATTCCTCCACAAGTCTAACAACCAATGGAATAGAATGACTCATTCCTGCCCTAACATATCTCACACTCAACTCAAAAAGTCGATTTGAGTCTGTTAGTAGTTTAAGTTTATTATATGCCTCATGATGCATTACGTTGGAGGGAGTATCATATTTTAGTTTCAAGATGGATCTAACTGCTAAATTTTGAATCACTTGTATTTTTTTAATGTTGGCTTCTGTGAGTGAATTTAAACAAGGAAAAGAATAATCGAGAATTGATCCTATTAAGGATTTGTATAGATTCCCTAATGTTTTGGGTTTAAGGCCCCATTTTTTATTCGATAGATATTTAATAATATTTAGTGTTGAGTTACAGCGCTCTTTTATCTCATCCACCATTAAACTAAATGTAAGTTTTGAGTCTAATGTAATTCCTAAGAACTTAACTTTTTCTTTTAGATTTAAACTGTTTTCATATAATTTTAGGTCAAGATTAGTTTTTTTTCTAGAGTTTTTTTCAAAGTTCGTGTAGCATGACTTTTCAACAGACATTTTCATTTTCCATTTGAAAAGCCATTTTTCAATTTCTTTTAAGAACTTATTAATTAAACTCTCGAGATTTCCTTTCTTTTTAAAAATAAAAAAGGTAGCTAAGTCATCTGTAAAAAGAAGAGAGTATTGACTATTGGTCTTATTTCTTTTAGGTATGTCATTAATGAAAATGCTGAAAAGAAACGGACTAATTACTGATCCTTGTGGAACCCCTACTTTAATTAAGTATTGGTCACTCAAATGTCCGTTTACTTTTACTATAAAAGATCTAGAATCAAGAAATGATCTGATCCAGTAAATAAGATAAGGAGGAAGATAAGTTTTAATTAGCTTATAAATTAGTCTATCATGCCAAACTCTATCGAAGGCTTTAGAAATGAAAACAGCAGACTTATTTCTTTCTATTAAAAGATTCTACCACAAACTGACAATTGTAATTTATGCTTAAATCTGATAAAAATTTTCTAAATATTCTCAAATTTTCACCATGACTCTTTATAGAAACAAAGCACAATGAAAACAAATTAAGTAGGATTCTTTGCCTTTAAATCACTGAATTAAATCAATAATTTAAAATCAAATTATCAAAACAACTTTACAGGAACAAAAACATGAGTCATTAAAATATTTTTTGGCAATTAATCGATTTTTTTACTGATAGTTCGACAATGATTCAATTACTCCATTTAGAAAAAAAATTTATTAATAATGATGGATTATTTTTTAATAAAAACCTTTAAGGACTGAATCTTTGATAATCAAATTTATATTTTTCAATAATAAATGAATCAAAATTTTCTAATTTCTTTCGAGTGCAAGTGGTTTCAAGACCATCATAATATCATTTTAATTTCAATTGTTTATCTAAAAGATAGTAACTTATTATTACTGTATGTAAAACCAGACAGCTGCCATAGCGAGGTTACGTCTAGCTTTGCTCCGTAGGTCTCCTCTTGTAGCTTAAAATATTATTATTATTATTATTATAGAATTTTTTTGGTCTCTTAAAACATAAGCTTAATATTCCATGATATTGCTTTGTTTTTAATTATAAATTTGTGAACAATTTGTCACTGCCAACAAATTAAATCTTAATAAATTTTTGAAAAAAATATTTTTGAATTTCAAAACTGCCCTACCATATCGAATATCATCCCTTGTTTAAAAAAGAAAAATAGGAAAAAAGGCTTAGAAAAAATCACACCATGAGTAAAAAAAGAGTTTATTAATTTTAAAAATCACTATCAATTTAAAAAATTATTTTTTAGAAATTTTAATTTTCCCAATCAATTAGAATGAAATTAATGACGATTTTTATTGTGGCTTCAATCTCGTTTCAAAGTGAACAAGAATCAATAGTTCTTAAGACAAATCCAAAGACGAATTATTCGCAAAATTTTTGTAAAAAAATGATCAAAAACCATTTTAAAATAAACAATTTTCTTGCTTTATCATTTTCAAAAACCCATTACAGCTTAAATATTGATATTATTAAGTTCAATTCATTTAGCCGAATTCAATTTAATTGCATTGATAGTTCTTTTAATGAATATTCAATTAACTTCATTCCGAGCACCTGGTTGGTTTTAGACTCTTCTTTAAATTTCGACTTCGGCAGCAAAGGCCTTAAAAAAAATAGCTTTTTTGTCGCTAATTTTCTGCATATAAAATGTTTCCAAATTGATTCAAATATATTTGAAAAAGTTTCTTCTTTTTATGACTATGTTTTGGTTAATTTTTTCTATTCAAAAATGGTCACTGGTTCAGACAATTGCGGTCCATTGTCACAGCACAGTGCTTTTTTCAAAAAAATCTCCACTCTTATATTCTCTTTTTCAACCAAATACTTTACGGAAACCTGTCCTCGTATTTTCCAAAATTCAACAATTTCATATTTGTATTTTTATGGGCTGTCAGATGTATTCCTGAAAAAAAATGTTCTCTCTTTTTCTCATTTAAACGAAACGATTCAGTCAAAAATCGAATATTTAGAGCTAAAAGCCTACCGATTGACCCTCACAAGTTCCTTGCTAAGTCGAAATGTTTTCAACAGCGTCAAGGCTCTTTGTTTAAAAGGTCTCTTTGGATCAATAGATCGAAACAGCATAGAAAGCTTTAGTCATTTGGAACTTGTTTATGTGGAGACTAGAAGTTTGATTTCAAGCTTGGTAAATGATCCACAATGGCTGAACAGCTTAATTTCCTATAATACCAGCAAATATCTAGTTCTACGGGTAGCTGAATCAGTTAATTTTCAGATTACAGATCAAGCAGTTTGCTTGGCTAAAAACTTCATGCCAAATGAAAAGTTGCTAATTTATCTGGCCTTTGGGAGCAACCAATATTGTTCATGTTTCATGGTTTGGCTTTTGCGCAATCGCGTTGCTAACATGAGCTTTTTAGATAGATTTTACCAAACAAACATTTACAAATTACAATTGTATAACTTTAATGATTATTCACCTGTTTGTGAAAATTTGGACAGAAAAATGGTTGACACATGTCAATTTGAGAAAAAGCTTAATCAGTGTCATAAAGCATTTAAATTGGCCATGATTGATGGCGAAGAAGACTTCTTGCACACTTCTGAATTTTTAAACTTTATTACGGTTATTTTCACCCCGCTTGTATCTGTGGTAGGTCTGGCAACCAATTTGTTCGCAATGGTCAATTTATTCAAGCTAACAAAAAAAAAAAATATTCTAAATAAAAGGAATTTTATTAACAAACTAATGTTGGTCAATGTGACAATTAATTTATTTTATTTTGTATTTTTTCTCCTTCACTTAATAAACAAATGTGTCTATGTAAATGGAGTGTATTGTTCTTCACTAAAGCAGAATTATTACGCTCAGCTATTTGATATAATATTTTATGAGTTTTTTGTGAGTAATTTGAAAGCTTGGTCAAATATAACAATTGTGATGATTTCATGGAGCCGACTTTCGTTTTTGTCCAAAGGTTTGCTGGAAAGAAATGGCAAAATTTCATTTAAAAAAAATCAGATTTTGGCTCTGGTTCTCATTTTTCTTAGCTTTGTGCTATCTTTGGATAAATTTTTTTACATAAAAATAAACAGTGATTTTTTCGTCATCGATGACAAGAATTATGTAGAATTTCCGAACAAAAATACATTTCAATTTGTTTTGTATAGCGGTAGATCTATTCAATATGTTCAAAGCAAATCAATTGTTTTTTATGTTTACTTTACTCTAAAT
The DNA here is from genome assembly GCA_019054805.1 of Brachionus manjavacas. Taxonomy (NCBI): domain Eukaryota; kingdom Metazoa; phylum Rotifera; class Eurotatoria; order Ploima; family Brachionidae; genus Brachionus; species Brachionus manjavacas. The sequence goes on along the minus strand of JAHQIY010000003.1, from coordinate 3,529,346 downwards.
TTTATGCTAAATGATTTTCTCTTTTATGCCTTAATGGTCTTGATGGACTTTCTGATGGTGAGGCAGCTACGTAAAAATTTGAGCATAAAAAAATTAATTGAATCAAGAATTTTTTGTCAAAAATTGAAAAATAATTTTTTTAGAGCAGAATATGAAGAAACAAGAATCACATCTATTGTTTTTGTTAACTTATTTGTTCTTTTATGTTTTAAATTTTTCCACTTGGGTATATCCACTTTTATATTATATGATAAAATATCATTTAAATTGTCAGATAAATTGTGTCTTAAGGACAGTCGAATATGCACAAATCTTGCAGAAACTGCAGAAATAATTTATTCTCTATCAAATATTTTGACAATTGTTTTGTTTTATAATTTGGACAAAAATTTTAGAGAAAAGTGTCAAAAGAGCTTAAAAATATTTTCACAAGTTTGCTAACATTTTAAAAACGTTTTTATAAATTTTTTTTATTATTTTATTTTTTAAATATAAAATGTTAAAAATAATGATGTCGACAAATATAATTGTTTATTAGATGGTAATTTTTTTCAGAAATTTTGTAAATATTAAAATTTGCTAGTTGTTTTATTAATAAACTAAAAAATTATTTATTTTGTAAATGTTCGTTCTTTACTAATTATTGAATGAATTCATAAAGTAATAAACTTTCAATGTATAATTATTAAAATCCCAATTTAAAACACTTCGGAATAAGATAAAGCAAGAGCTTTGATTTGTGATTGATTACGATATTTGACATTTGACTACGTTATAAAGACGAACAAATATTTCAATAAGCGTCACTATCATTTAGGTAAAACTTGCCATGATGCCGTCCTTAGAAGACAAAATAAATAATTTCCCATTTTCTCTCTTGATTTTAGAATGAATGAATGATATATATTTTAATAAAAGTTTTCTAATATTTCTTCAGCAAGATTTTTTAACCCATGAATCGTGAATCATAACCTTAAGTTGCTCTCAAAGTTATTATAGTTCTTATTTCAAGAAGAATTAAGCTGTTTTTTTCTTTCAAAACCACAAAATTAGTTTCTTTTTATTTATTTATATTTTTACTAAAAGTCACTTTTTTTTACTATTTTTTAACTAATTTTTACTTAAATTCAGGTAAAAAAGGTAAAATATGATTAAAAATAAATATTTTATGAAAAAAAAATCAAGAATTATATGATATTTTTCCTAATACAGTACTGATTTGTTCTAGTGGTTTTACCAAAATTTACGCGAATTTACCAAAATTTTAGTAAATTTACGGGAATTCCGGTAATTTTACGTAAAATCGCAAAAGTGAAAAACAGTAAAATTACCGGAATTCCCGTAAATTTACTAGAATTTAACGGATTTTCCGTAAAATTTCGTAAAAACCAAATGGGCCAAAAAAATCAAAATTTTTGCAATTTTTTCACTTTTTTTAGTTTTTTTTCAAAATTAATAAAAAAATTTAAAAGAAAAAAAATGTATTTTTTTACGCAAATTTTCGTAAATTTTTATTGATTTTAGTGAAAAATAGTAAAAAAAAAGGGAAAAAAAGATAAAAAAAAAGAAAAATTTAAATTAAGTTTTTTTAATATTGAAATTATTAGATACATACATTTTAGTGATTTGACCAGTCGCCATTTTTCTCAATTACAATTTCTATTACCTATTTTATCAAAATTAATATTTTAAAAAGCTAAAAACTTTAATTTAAATTTCAACCTTTTTCAAATGATTTATATATTTACTACATTTTTCAACTGTTAGTGATTTTTTAAATTCTCTTATAGCCAATGCTGCATCAGCTTTGGTAAACACCATTTTATTTCTTGCAAATTCCTTCATTTCATTCCACAGCATTTCAATAGGGTTTAAATCTGGCGAGTTAGGGGGTGATTTAATCTTAAATTTAATTACTAAATTAGTTTTTAAATTTTATATTTACTTATTATTTTACCCAATTAGTTTTGTTTATATCTAAAAATGATCTGCATAACAAACTACTGTGTTTAGGATCATTGTCTTGGTGCAACTGAAATTCCGAATCGAATTTACTTGCACCAAATGGTAACAAATATTCTGACATTATTTCCCTGTATAACACTGAATTCATGTTTTCATTGTATATCTAGTCAAATTTTAGTTTAACGCAAGTACGTCCAAATATGAAGGAAAGCTTAATATTTGGGCTGGTATCTCTCATAAAGGGGCTACAAATTTTGCGGTTTGAATTTTTTCTACTTTGTATTGCGTTAAACTAAAATTTGACTAGATATTCAATGATTTAATAATTTCAATATTAAAAAAACTTAATTTAAATTTTTCTTTTTTTTTATCTTTTTTTCCCTTTTTTTTTACTATTTTTCACTAAAATCAATAAAAATTTACGAAAATTTGCGTAAAAAAATACAATTTTTTTTCGTTTAAATTTTTTCATTAATTTTGAAAAAAAACTAAAAAAAGTGAAAAAATTGCAAAAATTTTGATTTTTTTGGCCCTTTTGGTTTTTACGAAATTTTACGGAAAATCCGTTAAATTCTGGTAAATTTACGGGAATTCCGGTAAATTTACTGTTTTTCACTTTTGCGATTTTACGTAAAATTACCGGAATTCCCGTAAATTTACTAAAATTTTGGTAAATTCGCGTAAATTTTGGTAAAACCACTAGAACAAATCAGTACTGTAAACTAGCAGTCTGATCATTCGTCATTTTTATCCATCGTTATATCAATTACCTAAAGAACTAAAAATAACTAAATAAAATTAAATTAAATTCGATTAGGATTTCGTTGTAGATGACTAAGAAAAGCACCTAACTTAACAGAAGTTAGCTCGTCTGATTTGGTGTATAAGACATTAAAACTGTGATTTTGATGATTATGTTTTTGAAGATGATACAAGTATTAAAGTTTATGATAAGCCTAAATACCATTTAAGACTTTTCTCGTTTCAACCAGAACTAATACCATGTACATCTAAGTTTAAGAGGAAAATTAATATCTAGGTTGGGATATCTCGTAAAGGAATTACAGAATTCGCAGTATATTTTATTTATGGAAAAATATTTATTTCCATATGTTGCTTCTAATTTAAATGAAAATTTTAAACTTCATCAAGATAATCATCCTAAACACAAGTAATACGTATGTACAATCTTTTTACAAAAAACATTAACTAAGTAAAATATAGTTTAGTAAATAATAAGATTTGATTGCAAAATTTTAATTTAATATCAAGGTTAAAGCGCCTGCTTACTCACTAGATCTAAACCCAATAGTAATATAAGCAAATACAGTCGATCCTCCGTATAACGAACCCCCATAAAACGAAATCCTCTATATTACGAATAAGAATCCAGGAACCGATTTTTTATAAAGGAAAAAGATTGCTAATTTCTTTATTATTTGTTATTATTTATTTCTTAAAATAATAAATAAATAAATAGTAATTAAGAGTCTGAGCATGTTAATATTGAAACCGGTGTCCTTCAGGGTTCGGTAATTAGTCCTCTTCTATTTTCAATCTTTATCAATGATAAACCTAAACAAAGCTCAAAAAATACCTCATACTCTCTCTTGTTTGCTGATGACCTAGTCACCTTTTTCATTTTCAAAAAATATGGAAACATTTCTAAGCAGGTAAATGGCTACCTTAAAAATATTGAAATTTGGTTAAAAAAATGGAGGCTTAAGATGTCCCTGGAAAATTCAATTATACAATTTTTTCAGGAAATCCCTCCAAAAATCAAAAGCTAAATTTAAGTCTTTTCGATTAGCAAATTCCATATAGTAGCTGTCCAATCTTCCTTGGAAAAAAAATTTGACGAAAACTTATGCTTTAAACCACATATTGAATTTATTCGATCTAAATGTCAAGACAGGATAAATGTAATTAAAATTCTTTCTCACAAATCTTGGAATTTAAATAAAAAACTCTATCGAGTAAATATAATGCTCTATTAGGGTCTTTAATTTATTACAACTTCTTCATATTTAGTTTAGCTTCACATACTAATTTTCATAAATTACAAGTACTCCAAAATATATCATATAAGGCGATTTATCACCTCCCACATGAAACACCCTCAGAAATCTTTTTTTTTTTCTTGGAAATCAAAAAATTGACACAATCAAAATCAGGTTTAAAAAACTCTTTATAAGATATGTTAAAAACTGTTTTCTCTTCAAAAATGAGCTAATTTTATCACTCATAAAGGGATATGAGAATGTTTTTGTTGAGAGCTCAAGAGAACCTGAAAAAAAGTCTCCCTAAGCAATTTTTGTCCATGAATTTCCACGGGAGTGGCTTACAACAGCCAAACCTTTTGCATTGTGAAGTTTTGTTCAAAAAGTTCAAGAAAAAAGTTCTTTATTCAAATTTTTCGATGAATGAAAAAAATTTGCTCCTGTAAAATATGTAACAATGTGTAACAAAAGTTGTTACACCAAGTAGCCTTGAAAATAAATTCTGAAAGTTTTCTTTTAATTAATCATCGACTTTTAAAATCAATCGAATTTAAGACAATTTATTTGTCTTTGTAAAAAAATAAGTTTTATTTGCAATATTTTAAAATTTTTGTAAGTGTTTAATTTTAAATTTCGAAATTTTAAATTTCGAAATTTTTAATTTCAAAACCAACTCAACATTCATTCAGTATTTTTGGAAAATCAATAATTGGTTAATTGGAATTTTTTTTTTTTTTTTTTGAGCAAGTCCTGTAACATTTTTTGTTACATCATGTGCTAAATTTTTATTTTATCACTTCATTCCATTCGAAATATATACGAATTTAAGATTTTGAACTGAACTTTATGAACGAAACTTCACAATGCTCAAATCTTTCAATTGTCTAGAATCTTCCCTTTCTTAATATTCTCATTTTACTTTATGTTTTTAAATATTATGTACCCAATTTTGTAATACTTTATATCTGTTTCAGTTTCTTTTAATATATCATATATTAAAAGAAAGTGAAAGTAAAGAAAGTAAATGAAACTCCTTTAGCTATTGTCCAGAACAATAGCTAAAGAAGTTTCATTTACTTTTCATTACTCAATGTCTATTTAAATAATGAATAAGCAATGAAAAAAAAAGAAAATTCCTCTTTTATTTAGCATATATATTAATGACATCCCCAAAAGAAACAAAACAAATATGAATACTCTCTGCTTTTCGCAGATGATCGAGTTACATTCTTCATTTATAACAAAAAGGGGAACCTAGAAAATAAGATAAATAAATACACCAACGAACTAGAACAATGGCTTATTAAATGGAATCATCATATTCAGTTGAAAAGTCGTGTTCAGTAGTCTTCTCTAGGTACAAAAAAGAGAATGATAATCTAAACTTAAAAATTTATGGAAACAGAATAGTGAGCCAAAAAGAAATCGAGTTTGTTGGTATAAAGTTTGATTCTAAATTAAATTTTAATATATTAGTACACAAAATTAAAGAACGCTGCAACAAAAGGCTAAATATTATTAAGATATTGTCAAACAAAAAATGGGGTCTCACTCAAAACACACTAGGAAATTTATATAAATCTTTAGTCGATCTATTTCAGGCTATTTTTTTCCTTGCTTGAATTCATTTTCAGAAAATAATATCAAAAAACTACAAGCAATGCGGAATACAGCAGTCAGATCTATCTCTAAGTTAAAATATAATACTCCTTCCAACATGTTGCATCACGAGGCTTTCAATAAACTTAAACTACTAACAGTCTCGAATCGGCTTTTTGAATTGAGTGAGAGATATGTTGGGACAGGACTGAGTCATTCTGTTCCATTGGTTGTCAGACTCATTTTATTAACTTTATTTTTTTTTTGATTTTGATTTTTTTAATTTATTCTGAAGGAGCCCTAGCTCGGTAAGAAAACAAATAAATAAAAAAAAATAAATATTACTGTTTATTTAAAAATTTTAATTGATAAAAATGAATGAAAAGCAAGTTTGCAAAAAAGAGAAAATGAGAAATCTCTCTTGAAGTGAAGACAGAAATTATAAAAAAATATACTGAGCAAAAAATAACCACTTCAAAGCTGGCCAAAGAATACAACGCTAATGCTTCTACAATTTCAACTATTTTGTCGTCGAAAGCAAAAATTTTAGAACATTACGAAAAGTACTTAGCCGGTCCAGAAAAAAAGCGTATAAAATTTTCAAGTTACGACGATGTTGATCAAGCGGTGTTGTATTGGTTCGATCAAGCTTAAAAATACAATAATATCCCAATTAGTGGTATCTAAATTCAATTACAAGCATTTAAATTTACAACAATTTTAAAATTAAAAAATAGATAACAACCATCCATCCATCTATTACGGATTTTTTTTTCAAAAAAATTAACTTTTTGTTTTTTTTCGCATTTTTATTCGAGTTAAATTTTTTGGGGGTGACAAATTTAATTTTTTTAAGATGACAAAATACCTAAAAGTGGTGACTAATTTAGTCTATTTTAGCTGACAATAAAAAACTAATTATTCTGACAAAAAAACTTAACGAGTGACAAATATATATATATTGAGATTACTGTTTAATAATTTTGCACTGACAAAGTTTTATTTATTTTTATTTTATTTTAGTTCTAATTAAGCTATTTGATAATGTAATTCTCTAAGATTGCAAGAAATGAACTTAAATTGTGACGTTTTCTCATAGTTGACTCTAGCTTGATGATGAGATTTGGACAAAACGGTTTGTCATAATCGTCTGAAGCTTCCTTCTGATTTAAAAGAAATTTAAAAGATATTCTAGAGAAAAATTTACGATAACCTCTAAAAAAACTCTACAAATTTCTCTAAAATTTCTTTAAAGATCCTTTAAAATAAAGTTGACTGGGTAAGTATTAAATGACCAGTTTCAAAAAGGGAATAATGCACTGGGAATCAACAGCTAAAAGAAAAATTTGAAATCTAAGAATAATTAAGCTTGTTCTAAAGATTAAAAGGTTTATTTTGTTATAAAATATAATTCAGATATACATTTTTTTCCAATTAATTTAAGAACGGTATAAATGTATTTGATATTCTATCAAAAAAATTAGCATCAAATGATTTTCGAAATTTAGGAAACGCTTAAAACACATTTTTTGGCTTGTGAAATTTTAATCAAAATATGTTGCAGGTATTAATGCATAAATATTTTATAAACATATTAGATTTGACTTAATCTCTATATTTTTTTTGAAATAGCTTGATATAAATCTGAGAAAATAAAGCATTTATAAAATATTTTTTGTCAAAAATGATATTATTAGTTCTCTTTGCAAAACTTCTCCTTTCAGTGAGCTTGAAAAAAACTGCTGCATTTGAATGCAAAGATAGCTGTGGTGGTTCAAAATCATGGCCAACAAATTGCTTCTGCGATCATTGTGATCTATACGGTGATTGCTGTCAAGACAAGGCAAAGTCAGTCAAATCTAATTTGTATGAATGCAACAGCAAGCTGTCTGAAAATCAATTTATATTTACCGTGGGTCGATGTCCAAGCAATTTTTCAGATAACAACACTAGGCAAAAATGCGAGGCTTCGCCAGAAAAAATTTTAGATAAAACGCCTGTTTTTTCCAACCAGACTGGCAATTTTTACAAAAACATCTTTTGTGTCAAGTGTAATTTATTGAGCTTGAATTTAAAAGAAATAATCTTTTTTTCTATCCTTGCTGGAAAATCTTCTTTCTTAGAACCGGACTATTATGACAATACAACCATTAGGCAAATAATTGATGGCACCTCTTCCCAAGACATTGTTTTCAAAGTACCCAAAGCCCTTAATCCAAGGTCATGTTTTAAATCAATTGACTCATGTCTCCTGAACTTTACTAACCAAACAGTGGAGAATTTGTGCAAAAATCACACAGCCTTCAGATACCATTTTGGTTTGGTTTACAAGAATAAATATTGTGCAATGTGTAATGGTGTTTATAAGTTCGACTGCATTGTTATTCACTCAAATAAATTATTTATACAAAGTCTTCAAATTCTGTTCGATCTGAGTGAGCTAAATGGAGAAGTCTATCTGTCAATGAAAGCTTCGAAAGCGCAAAAAAAAGATCAAATATTTAATCAGATAGAAAAGATAGAAGAGTTTTCAGACAAGATAAGTATACATTGCGAGTCATTGGACTCATATCCGAGGACTAAAGCAGACTTAGCCAAAAAGTACACTACTTTAGTTGGACATTCCATTTCCATTGTGAGTCTTGTGCTTCTTTTGACATCCTACATCAAAAGCAAAGATCTGAGAAATTTGCCAGGAAAAATTTTGATGAATTTAAGCATTTCTCTGCTCTTCTCTCAGCTTTTCTTCATTATTTCCACCTACTACACATACTCGTTGTTCGACATAACCTTTGACTCTATGGAAAACAAATGCCAAGTGCCAAAATTGAAGAATAAATTTGAAAGTCTAAAAATACTGTTTTTGCAAATGAAATCAATCATTCCATGTTTTTTGAGTGGCATGATGACGCACTATTTTTATCTGGTATTTTTCCTATGGTCGAGCATCATGGCCTTCGATCTTTTCAAAATGTTCACCAAATCGGCTCAGTCAGAACCAAAAAATATTAAAAGTGATTCAAAATTTTTTATTAAGTATGTGGTCATGGCTTGGCTCGTGCCGGTGGCTTTAATTATCATTTTGCTGCTTAAAAATTACAATAAGCTTTCTTATGGTTTTAGTCAGTGTTTTATATCTTCGAATGTGGATTTATTAATTTTTTTTGTGGTGCCAATTGTAGTTATTTTGAGCATGAATCTGGTTTTTTTGGTAGTGAGCATAAAGGCAGTTACAGTGGTTGATTTACTTAAAAAAAAGTACATGAAAAATCCTGTGCCGACAATAAGTTTTTCTGGTCTAAAATCAACTCGAGAGCACCATTTATTGACAAATAGACTTATTTTATTTCTAAAGCTGTTTATTTTGACAGGTATGACGTGGATAGTTGGACTAGTAAGTTCAATGACCAATGACAAAGATTCTTTCTTGTGGTACGTGTACATAGTTTTAAATTCACTACAAGGCCTTTTTATATTTTGTGCGTATTCTTTTAATAGAAACTCAAAGTCAAATATTAAGATAAATATGATCAAGCTTTTTAATTGCTTCAAAGGCAAGGAAAAGTTCTCTATTAATTTGACTTCGTCTATCAAGAAAAGTGCTACATGACAAAAATTCGAAACTGATATTTTATTTTATGCTCAAAGGACTGACGTAGTATCTAAAATTTCAAAAATTCAATTAAATTGATTTTTAAACAAGATTTTGGTAATGAGAATTTTACAAATGGGTCAAATTGGCTCTTTATGCTTGGGCATTACCAGAGTTGTTTTTAAGTCACAAGTCTTAAGTCAAGTCAAGTCAAGTCAATGACTTTTAAATTTTTTTTTGGTGAAGTTTAGTCAAGTGAACTAATTATCTGATTTTTAAACTAAAAAATAAAAATCATTTTTTATTTTAATCAAAAAAAAGTTAAGTTTTAAAATCAGAAAATTAGTTGACTCGACTAAACTTCACTAAAAAAATGAAAAAAATTTTAAGTCATAACTTTGACTAAAATTTTTGTGACTTAGACTTAAAACTGTGACTTAAAAACAAGTCTGGGCATTACTCCCATGTTTAGTGTTTGATTTTGAGATTAATTTTTCAACAAATAATTTAATGAATATTTGTTTAAAATTTTTAAAATTGGCCTCAAATGAACTTTTATTTCAAAATTATAAATAACTATTTTACTAAAATAGTTATTTAAATTTCGCAAAATTCAATAAAATCATTTTATTGAATTTTGCGAAATTTATACTAAGAAATAAAACACCTAAATGATAATAAGTAGGATTATTGAAATAAGTAAGACTATCATTATTTTTCAATTTAATTGTTCCATGTACTGATTGAACCTAGTATTATCTTGTAGAAAGAAAAAACCCTTTTTAGCCTTCAGATCGTCAATTTGGCCGAAATTCAATTATTAAATTGCATTCAATTCATAGAAAAATTTTCACAGAAGATTTTAAAGTGGTGCTACAATGACTGTATTTTACGTAAAAATTAAAATCGCCAAAGAAAATTTTGAATATTAGTTTATTTAAATCCTTGAATAAAAAATAATTAATATAAACAATTAAAATATTGCCATATATCTACCAAAAAAGGAGAAATTTATTTACTTCAAATGCGTTAATCATTTCACCACTTTAAAATCTTTTTTGTAAAAACTATTATATTTAAACCTTATTTATTTTTGAATTTTTTTTAAATATGAATTAACTTTATATCGTGAGTGAATCGCTGTTTACTGAGATTCAACAATACGAATCTCACAAGTCTTTATAAGACACTGATATTATTGAACCTCCAGAATTAAGAAAGAAAAGAAATTAGACTTGCATATAAAGTATTTGATGATTTAGGATCGGCTCATGGATGGCTTAGAAACCAAAATTCATGGTCAATATCGCTGCAATGAAGTAAAGAGAAGAGATATTCAATATGCATTATCAATATGCATCATCAATATGCATCATCAATATGCATCATCAATATGCATCATCAATATGCATCATCAATATGCATCATCAATATGCATCATCAATATGCATCATCAATATGCATCATCAATATGCTAACTATTATATCACTTACACTGTTAAATCATTTGAAGAATTCAAAGATAAATTCACCAAAACATGGTCTATTGGAAATTGGATGGGAAATGTAGCTGCCAAGCTTATTTGAAATTAAATAAATGTAAACATTTGATAACAAAATTTGCAAGAAATAAGTGCGCTAAAATTCTTTTTGAGGCTCTAAATGTGCCATTTAGTCAAAAAATAATCGTCTAGCTAAATCCAAGAAAAAATGAAGAAAAAATTGGCTCAAATGATATCGAAATTGTCAATTCAAAATTGCAAAAAAACGTCAACAAGGTTTGTTCGAGCAAAAAACAAAGAGTTGAAATAAATGAAAATGAAAAGGAACCTAATATTTGTCAATAAAATGATTTTTTTATATTAAATTGAATGCTAATAATTAATTGAAAGATGCAATTACTCAATTATAGCCACCCAATTCAAAATGGCTTATATTTAACTCAGTATCTAAATTATTCTATTCAATACCTAATTAAATTTTGTGTAGTTATTATAATAATTATATTAAATTAAATTTCATTTTGTGTACCGAATGAAATTTAATTCAAAACCAAAACAATTAGTACCTAATATGTTTTGCTAGTACCAAAAATAATTTAATAATAACTGATAATATTTTTTATTGTACCTAATAATGTACAACTATTATAGTTAGTTAAAAAAGAAGGCACTAAATTATTAAATTAACAATAGACAGCTGTGAACTTTTCTGTGCTTCAAGTGATAGTCAAACAATATCAAAGCAATACTGCAAAGAATCCCTCAAATTATTATGTCTTGATCAAACTGATTTTGATTCATTTATCAAATACATTACAAGTCTTCATGTGATTAGAATTAATATTCAAGAATGGAAAAATAGTAGTTGAAATTGTTGGATTTGGAAAAAAACTACATTTGCAAACGCATTATTACAGTTGCCATTAATTAAAATATTTGTGATTTACCCGACATTGATTTGAAAATTGAAGGCAATCGTATAAGCGGACGTTTAAACATAACAAAGATGAGAAGAGAACCACCCAATATACCTGAAAATGAAACATCGAAAATTGCTCCATCAGTACAACCATCAACATCGTTTATACAAACATATAAATCAACAGAAAAAATAACAGACTTACTAAAACAACCACCACCATCACGAGAGGTATCACAACCAAAAACAAATGAGAAAAAGGTAAAAACAAAGATGTTATTATTAAAAGATCACCTCGATTGGCTAAAAAGAATTAACTTTTTTTATTTTTTTTTTAAATTTCCTTTAATAAGTCTAACTTTTTCTTAAATTAAATAAAATAATATCTTATGGAACGTTACTAATTTATTTTTTATAAAAAACCTGACTAAAACATCGTCTAAAGTCCAGGAAAAATTTGGATTTTTTAAATACAAATTTCTACATTTAACTCTAGCTACTTTTTTTTGCTTTTCGGTTCGGTTAGGAATTTTCATATTTTTTCAAGGATTTCATCTTTTGTTATTTAAAGATTCTTCATCAATTTTGGGACCATTTGCTGGCTTATATCAAACTTTTTGGCTGCTTGATGCTGACTGATGCTGACTGATGCTGTCTTTGTGATCAAAAGCCTTTTTTAGCCTGTTGAGTTGTACTTTAGTCATTTTTTTCGATTTTTGAACAGATCCTTGTTTCCTTTCTGGTGAAAAATATTCACTACGTTTTAAAATTCGGTAAACAGTAATTTTTTATGCCAAAAATGCCTCACAGTGAATATCTTTCCAAGTGATCTATTTTCGTTAAAAATTGCGTACACGCGAATTCTGAGGACATCTTCTTTAGATGAATTTATTTTGGTCATTTTCAATTCAAATTGAATAATTTTTTACCATTGTTTTTAAAATTAAATTTACTACAAGAATATGGAAAGAGATTAAAAAAAAATTAAAATAGCATTGCAAATGATACTTAAGTTCGTCTCGATTTTAGGTTGTCACCAGTTACGACTAAAACATATTTAATATTCCTAAATTATTTTTTGGTACTTGATAAAAAATAATTAGGTACTGGGTAAAATAAAAGCCATTAAAAAATATTTAAGTTGCGAAACATCTATATATTACAAATAAAAATTATTTTTTATTTGTTGAATTTAGTGAAGCATATTTTGTTTCAAGTAGTTTCATAAACATAATTAGAAAAGCTCAGTATTTTCAATTTAAATTAACGAAAAAGAATTTAATTTTTGTAATTTTTGCAAAGTTTGTATTAAAATTTACTGTGTCAAAAATTGCAACAGAAAAAAAACTATATTGCCGACGCGAATTTGTCTTTTATTTTTATTTTTTCTATAATTTTACATAGAGGGATTTTTTGCATAAATACAAATTTCATTTCATAAAATTTTACTATTAATAAAAAACATTAAATAATTTATTTGTTAAAAATTAATCTATTGGTAAAAAGTATAGAAATACAAAGCCATCATGACAACAAAAAAACTGAGATAAAAGAAAGCGTTTAACTTGAGCGAAAAAATAAGAATCGACAAAACAGTTGTTACAATTAGTGATAAAGAAATAATAAAAAGTCGAGTTAAATTGCTCGAATATTTCATAACAATGGACATTGAAAATCCGTTTAACACTTGACTAGATATGATTAGAAATGTAAAAAAGTTAAATCCCTTGAAAAAGTCAAAATCCTTATCATTTCTATATTTTTTTTCCACCAAAAAGCCTAAAAAATTAAAAACACAACCGTACATATAAAGATAAAAATTTTGTAAAAAAATTGAATCAGTTAAATTGCGCTTAAGTAGGTATTCATTATAAACTCCTGACAGTCCTGAAATAGATGCATAGATTAAAATCATGAAAAAACCAACTTCTGTAACATATATCTCATCTCTCAGTCTGTAATTTACAACAATATTTTCTTCTTTGGGCAATAAAAAACTATCCAAATCTTCCTGATTTATATAATAATCCTTCAAAGATTTAACATTGCCCACTGAGTAAAAAAGTCCAGAAAAAAACAACAAAACAAGAGACAACCATCGAATTTTTGTTATATTTCTTCCAATTATAAAATAGTACAAAACAGCTGTAGTTAAAATTTTTAAATTACTCAACAGTTGGTAAGAAGTCGAGTCCATGTATAATTGAATATACACAGCTAAATTGTTATTTATAAAATACAAAAAAGCAGGTAATGTGAACTGCGCTGATTTTTTTATTGAAAAAGTTGAATTTAAACTTTTAGCATTTTGCTGGTAGACAATTCCAATAAGTGATATTAACAATTTTATGAATTCAATGGTCAAGTTCATCGATGATGAATTGAAAGATATTTTGCCATTCTCTTCACACAAATGAACTAGTATTGTATAAGAACCATAAGAAAATGCTTGGAATAGCAACAAAACATACCATGAACAATTTCTAAATATTTCCATCTAAAAAAATTTAATAACAAATTAATAAAATAAAAGTAAAAATATTGATTTATTTTTTTTTTCAAAATTCAAAATATTTACTGTATACTTTAACATCAAAGGGTTAGTTTCCAATGAAAAATCTATAAAATTTGATAAACAGGCTTGTCATGAAAGACCAGTTGACCATTTATTTAATTATTATAAAATATATGCTATTCTTTAAATATTTACTTAATAAATTTTCTATTACAATTTAATTTTATTTTTTAATTATTCTATTTGAACTATTCAGCATTAATTATTAATTATTTTAAAATTGCTGGAAAATTTTAAAAAGTTAAAGATATTGAATTAAAAATTTTTAAAAAATTTAAGATGAACATTTGACTATTTTTTGTTATTATAAGAACACTTTTTACGCTATTGATCATTTTTTGGCCTATTTATTAAAATATAATATCAAATTAAAACAATTTTTAACAAAGTTATTTTTTAAATATTTATTGTTTTAAGTATCTTAAAATTGGATTATTTTTAATAAATTTAATTTTCAAATTTTTGAATTAATTTTCTTTTATTCAAAAATGAATTATTCAAACCAATTTAATTTTTTTTCAAAAAATCGTTTTATTTTTTTTTTACATTATGTGGTATCAAAAAACAATCATTTGACTGAAAGGAAGGACTAAGTCTCCATTCCAACCGACCAAGGCTTCGCCTACATTTTTTTAAATAAATAATTATGAATTATTTTGAATTTTCAAAGTTTTTTAAAAGTCACAAGTCTCAAGTCAAATCCAAGTCCGGATTTTTATTTTTAAAGTCCATTTAATATTACTAACTGGGTTTACACCACTAACAAACACAAAACCCCAATCTCAAACACAGAACTAGACAAGGCCATTTCCAACCTAAAAAATACCAACTCAAAAGGCCTAGACGGTATTTCCAACAGAATAATAAAAAACCTCAACGAAATAAACAAAAACTACGTCCTACAACTATTCAATCGCTCGCTAGATCTACACCATGTACCACCCGCCTGGAAATCAGCAAAAATCATACTTATGCGCCAAAAAAAATCCGACCCTGACCTATTCAAATCGTACAGACCCATATCTCTTCTCGGTGCCCTTGGTAAAACTCTAAGGAAAATTATAAACTCTAGGCTCACCAATTGGGCATTTAACAAAAACATCCTTATCGAAGAACAAGACGGTTTTCGTAAAAATAGATCCACCCAAGACGTTATCTTCAAGCTCATTGAAACAACAAAAAATGGATTCAAACTCGGACAAAAGACAGGGGTAGAACTTTACGATTTCGATAAAGCTTTCGACACTATCCCACATAATCTGATGACTCAAAAGCTTCACAAACTCAAGTGCCCAGCCAAATTAGGGAAATGGATCAAATCCTATCTCGAAAACAGAACCATTCGAGTCAACATAAACAAAAGTACATCATCGAGTCACAACATAAAGGCAGGTCTGCCACAAGGAGGCTGTTTAAGTGCTCTACTTTTCGCTCTGTACAAAAACGTCGTAGCAAAAAAACTACGGCTGCTTAATATCCACTTTGCCCTATTTGCCGACGACATTACAGTGTGGTGCGGCAGCAAAAATCTCAAATCTATCGAACGTAAATTACAAAAACCCACCAAGATTATGCCCGACTTCGCAAATAGATGGGGCATAAAAATCAACGCAAATAAAACAAACTATACTATATTACAAAAAAAATATAAAACAGCCTTTAACAAATCATTTACTCTCTCACTCAAAATAGACAACAATACTATCCTTAAAATCGATAATCCGATCTTACTTGGCATCACCTTAGACAAACATCTCTCATTCGATAAGCATTTTCAAGATATGCACAAATCCCTAGCCAAGAAACTTCATCTTATTCGTCTTCTGAGCTGTAAAAATTACAATATCAACCCTGAATACCTCATAACCATATACAAAGCATTCATCCTCTCCAAAATCCAATACAGTATGCTCCCGTTCACTGTCGCTTCCAAATCAATAAGAGATAAATTACAAATCATTCAAAACAAAACACTTAAAAGAATACTCAAAGTATCACAAAAAACACCCACCAAATTAGTCCAACTTATTAGCTAAGACCCAACCACTGAACACAAAAATCAATACACTACTCATTAACTACATATCTAATGCCCGCATCAATAAGATAAAAAGCACAAACAATCTAATAAACGAATTCCAACCATACACCGGCAAAAGGAACTACTCAATTATTGACTCGCTATACCCTAACTTTTTAAGGTAAATTAAGACTTTTGGTCAAGAAACTACTTAGAGAGTTGAAAAAAAATTTCAAAATAACATTTCTCTTATATATTTATTTAGATACTATCTTATTTTTTGTCCTATTTTTTCTTTTGTTTTTGTTTGAACCTATCTCATTTCAAATTTTTTAAACTTAAATTTATATAATTAGATTTTATTTTTTACTTCTAAAATGCTGTCTATAAAGAAGTACATTTACTTCTATAAAGACTTGAATGAAATAAGCCAAACCCAATAAATAATTAATAATAACGCGTAATATAATCTATACCCATAAATTTATTAAAAATGACCATAAATATAATAAAGTTTCCATAAATTTATTAAAAATAGAATAAACTTAACAGTTATTTATCAAATTGAATAAAAATGTAATAGAAAAAAGAAAATTATCCTAAATTGATTAAAACAACCTTAATTTGAATAAAAAGAACATTAATTGGTTCATTTGAATTAAGAAACTCATTAGATTTACACTTTTAAGATAAATTAATTGATTAAACGTTATTTCATGTGCATTTAGACTTCAGATGTTAGATTTCAGCTCGATTGGTTTGGATTTACCAATACATAATAATAAAAAAAGAGGCCCTCCTTCTAAAACTGTAAAGAGCCTAGAAGTTCAAGCTTCTGACCTAATTAAAGCACCTGAAGAAAATGCCATTTTCGATGATGACTTAACATCTCAAGATGATACTTCCAAGCGACCAAGATTTGATGACAGTGTTAGTAAATTATGTGATACTTGCGGCAAGCCTTTACAAAAAGAATTGTATTATTATTGCGCAATAAACAAATGTAAACAAAAAAAAAATGAGTTTATTATTTTTCTAATGAATCTGATTAATCTTTAATGAATTTGATATTTTTTTAATAAATTTGTTACTTATTTCTTTAATTTGATAATAATATAATAAATTTGTTGTATTTTCTTTTATTTTATTATAATTTAATAAATTTATGGTAAACTTTAATAAATTTATGGTATTTTTAATAAAATTTATGGT
Organism: Brachionus manjavacas; assembly: GCA_019054805.1. NCBI lineage: Eukaryota > Metazoa > Rotifera > Eurotatoria > Ploima > Brachionidae > Brachionus > Brachionus manjavacas. Next base: position 3,511,962 of record JAHQIY010000003.1, on the reverse strand, counting down.
TAGAAGTGTTAACGGCCATAATAATAATAATAATAATAATAATATATTTATGAGAATTAATGCCAATTGCAAAATTTGCAGTATAACGTAAAAATATATAATTAAAAAGAGAACAATCAATTTATAAATGTACAGGCTAACCATGACTTCTCTGATGTTTCTATCACAGTGTCAGGTCCACACGTACAGCAATACAATTAAACTCAAGGACGATAATAGAGCGCTCTAGGACTCGGGAGAGGTTCTTTTTCAATACGTTTAGAAGTCACTGAGAAACTACTTGGTCACCCATTTTTGTTCCATACTTTATTATCAAATCAAATTTTTTCGGAATTTTTAATTAAGTTTTTAAAATTCCTGATTTAGAAATTTTATTAATTTAATGAATATAATGCGGTAAAGACTCTTACTTATTACTGAATAATTAATAAAATTGTTTAATCATTAAAGAATAGCTAAAATTTAAACAGGTATGGATGGTACAGCCGCAGTCGCATTTGCGGGTCATCTATTATTCAAATATGGTAAATTCTTTTGTTCTTTTTTATTTTTTTTTTATTTTAATTTTGCCTTAAAAAAGCTTTTTTTTCTACAATAATTGAAGGTCCATGGAAGTTTAATAAAATTTACTAATTCTAATAAAAATAGTAACTAGTAACTAGTAATTAGTAAATTAATTTAATAAAAAAAAAAAAAAATCTTTTTTTCTCTAATTGACCTTTAATTGATTCTTCTAAAATCTTTGTTTGAATAATTTAAAGAAAAATTTAAAATCGACATTTGGGTATCCAAATTATGGCTAAAATTAAGGCTTTAAATGATATTTAAATATCAATAAAATTATATTACGCCAAACAAAGTTAAATTTTGTATTGTAAAATTTCAAAATATTGATTAAGTATTTAATTTACTTAAGATAAAAATTCAAATAATTTTCTATCTAATTATTGATTAAACAAATAATTTTTACTAAAGTTTAGTCATTTATGATTGAATAATTGATTAAAAATACCTTTTTATTTAAATCAAAACAAAAAATTTTGATTTAAAATTTACATTTGATCATGAACTTCAATTTGTCTGAAAAATAAAGGGTACTAATTAATATTTTCACTTTTTTATTAATTTTTTTAAAGTTTTTATTAAAAAAAAAAATATGAGCTAATTGATAATTGATTATTTTAAAGTATTTGTCAAAATGAATATTAAGTCTTTTTCCAAATTTATAAAAAGTATCAAGCTATCTTATTTTTTTTGGTCTTTTCAAACGATACTTTTGATACACGATTATTGTATCAAAGCAATAAGTACAAAGGAATTGAAAATTCAGTTTTTCTCTTTTTAGGCGATGTGAAATTCATTTCAATTTATTCTAACTCTAATAATTTTTTAGCGAAAAGGTATATAATTCTTCAAAAAGGGTAGCAGGAGTGGCCTTGGTAACTACAGGCCTATCTCCTTGACGTCAATCCCCTGCAAGCTGATGGAGCGTATGGTAAGAGAAGTCATGACAAATCACCTCTACAGCAACAAAGCGATCGTCCGGAACAACAAGGTTTTGTCTTGAGGAAGTCAGTAGTCACGAATTTACTGGAGACGGTGGACCGCATAAGCGATGGCATCGATAGGGGTTTCCACGTCCTAGCGGTCTTCCTCAACGTTGCAAAAGCCTTCGACAGAGTCTGTCACGCGTCATTAAGAGCCAAACTGGTTGCCTGCGGGTTCTGTCCAGGACTTGTCGATTGGGTAAGCGACTTCTTGTCAAGGAAGCAGCAGCGGTTAGTCAGTAAATTGCTGACTGGATAGATGTATCAAGTGGGGTCCCTCAAGATAGCATCCTAAGTTCGCTCCTGTTCGTCATCTTCGTCAGCGACATGCCCGCGGTGGTCAGTCAAACTATTTGCCGATAACAGTCAATTGATTGATTTGCAATGCGCAGCACCAGTGACCTATCCACTCTGCAACATCAGCAGTTCGGATTGTGCGTAGAGGTCCAGCAAGAATATCTACGCACAATCCGAACTGCTGATGGGAGAAGACGAGTTCTGGAGCGCACTAGTTTTCGTGGACATAGAAAAGGATCTGGGAGTCACGTTTTCACGTAACTTGAAATTTCTATTCACAGCAAAAATCAAGTGACCAGAGCTACAGGAATTCTCAGCCAGTTGAAAAGATCCTTTAGAGATTGGACCATAGATACATGGAGGAATATGCCGCTGCTGTCTGCCACTCCCCCACCTAGTAAAAAAGACGTAAAGATGCTGTAGCAGGTGTAGAGAAGGGCCACCAAACTGGCGCTACGATTTGACGTCCTTCGAAAAACTTCCCTCCATGAACGCTGTGTACGTTTAGACCTGATCCAGATGTTCAAATTCACCAAAGGCATCAAGGAAGTGAGCTGGGTGAGCACTTTCAATTTAAATGTAAAAATATCCATCAATTGTACTATACATATACTCCAGCTTTTTCTATCTGTAATTTTTACCTTTATTTGATCTGAAATTAAACTGTATTTCTTCTGTCAGTATTTTACCTGGTGTTTTGCGCAACTACCTCCTACCTCCTAATATATACAGGCTACCTACGCAAACTAGTCTTGCTGTAGCCTATATATTTTTATTATTATTATAAATATCTTTCGTTCACTCGCAACAGTTAATTTTTAAAAATATTTTGAAAATATGCCAAAATTTTTAAAGATTTTTTAGAGAATTTTTTTTATTAATAATTCATAAATTTTTTTAAATACATTGCTCGGGTATCGGAGGTATCGTTTGAAAAATAAAAAATAAAATTTAATTTTTTATTTTTATTTTTACTTTCTTAGAAGTAAAGTAATTTTGATATCCCTAATTTGAAACTCTACGATGGCATAATTAGTGATATAACATCAAATCATGCTCGAACAAAAAGAATACAGATAAAGATACATGAATTAACAAAATGATCTATTTTTTAAATAGCTTGACCAATGGACACTTTTTTGTATTATTTAATTCTTATCATTTTTTTATTTTTTTTTAGTGTAAAGTTTGTTATACACCTTTTCAATTTTTCAACTATTCGACTTTTTTTATTTAACTCTTCAATATATGGTTTATTTTGAACTAAAAATTTAATTTGTTTTAAAAATTTTTGATTTTTTTTGGATGTTCCCAATACTCAAAAAATGCAACAAAACGTCTGGGGACGTATTACGCCTAATCAAAATATGATTCATTTTAGAATTAGATTTAAATTGACAAAATCTTAGAAAAAATAAAGGTGTCCGGGGCGAATCCCTAGAATAGAGAATTTGGTTCCGCAAAAATAATGAGCCAAATTCTTAAATATTATTTAATTTTTATTTATTTTAAATTTATTGTATTTGATAAAGCAAATCGGGAATTTTATAAGTTGAACATTAGAAATATTAAAAATATTAAATAAGTTAAAAAATTTGATTAATTGAAAAGTTGAAAAATCGAATAGTTGAATAAGCTTAAAGACTTTAAAAATTGAATTATGAGTTATGGTGATGATCTTTCGTTTCACGCCTTACAATCTCACTTAAAACTTAACTTTTTTTAGGTGTGTATGTGTGGATGGTTCTATTAAATAAACATTCATCTAGAGCACACAAAAAATAATCAAAAGGAAATTTATTCTAAAAATCATACAAATAAAACAACACTTAAAAAAATTTTTTTTTAAATTTACACTTCGAATGGTCGTCAAGAATGACTGGGATTGAGGGCCGCTGTTGCAAAGGGTCTTGAAATTGTCCGGACGAAACTTGCGGAGATCTTGGTGGAATACGGGCATCTCCAATTTCGTTCAAGTTGTTATTGCTCAAATTAAAATAGACCGGATTGTCAAGGAATACAGATAGATTCGATGACGAACTCGATTGACTCGTGTAATTAGCTTGACCCTGAGCGTAAGATGGCAAACGGGCATTACCGTTCTGCACATTGCTCTGAACAAAGTTTAGGCGTACACTAGAACATGAGCTAGAATTACTGGACTGTCTAGTACGCTGGCTTTCTTCATTATTAATGTCCAAAAGCTGACTGGTACAACTCACACACGACAAGGACGAGAGCGAATTTTTGTGTGAACAATATTTACACAATATAAACTCATTTAGTTGACGTTCTCTATTACATATCCCACAATGTGATCTATTGTATGGATTTTGATAAGTACAGTTTGAACATGTCCAATTTGTGTCTTTTAAAAATAAAGGATAAAAAAATCAAGTTTGAATTGAATGGTACTGGCTCGTTATGATGACCAAGAAGAGTATTAAGCAATTAATTTTAAAAAAAATATAAATTTAATCCTTTTAGTGTTCAGATTGATTTAAAATGAAATTGATCTATTTGATTATTCAATAGTTCCTCTCACAGTTGAATAAATTGATTAAAATTAACTGGGAAAATATTTCTAAAAAATAAAGCACTCAAAGCATTGGAATTTTTTGATTTTTTTAATTCACCTTATTTTTGAAAATTCAAATTTATAAATTTCCCCTTTTTTTCATGCTTGAAAATGCTGATTATGAATTTAGATTTTCTTGCTTCACATAAATTTTTTCAAATTAAATTGAATATTTGATTATTTTTAGCCAAAAATTGTGATTTGAATAAAATTTTGAACATTTAAATGTAATGCGGTGAAAAATTAAACTTAATAATCGTGTGTTAATGAGTATTAACTTCATAAAAACCTTTTCTGAATTTAAATAAACTGATCATTTTAGTTTAGATTCCAGTTTTTTCTCTATTTTCAAATAAATAATATTTGAAGCATTAATTTTATCTAATAATAAAAATAATAATAATAAGTTACAGCAGGAAACCTGTGGAGCGAGACTAGATGTAGTTTCGCTATGGTAGCTATCTTTCTGCGGAAAAAAAAATCTTCACTAAATATGCAATCTATTTATTTATTCTTTTTATTTTATTCTAGTTTTTTTTTTCAGTGGATTGCTTCATTTTAATGACAGTGTTTGTCTGATTTTTTCTGCAATCATATCATTATTTAAAATAGTTCCAGTGTAAAAAAAATTAATTTTTTCTAAGAAAGGTACAGTTTGATTTTCTAAAAAAATTAACTTTTGAGAATTTCTTAATTTCGAATCATTTTTTTTTAACAATATTTGTCATTATTTCGGATCAGGATTATTTAATAAAAAATTTCAAATTTTCTAAACTGTATTAAAATAAGCTTAACACACAATAAAATAAGGACAAAATGGCAAATAAAAATTCATTCATCATTTTTAACTAATTTCATAAAGTTTTTAATTATTAATCTGATGTACAGTGCTGCTACAAAATTACGGTAATTATCGTAAAATATCGATAATTACTGTAAAATTCAGTGAAAAAAAAAATTTCCAAAATTTCTCGCAAATAACCGATTTACATGAAAAAAATTTTTTTTTTGAATTTTTGAAAAAGGAAAACCAAAAAAATTTATTTGACAAAAATTGACGTAAATTTCGGTAAATTCTTGAAAAAAAAGGTGAAAAATGGTTAAAATTCAACAGAAAAGGAAAAATGGATTTTTTATTATTTCATTCAATTTTTTTTCTAATCAAATAATGAAAATAAATACTTAAACATTATTTACAAAATAAATTTTATTTTCTAGCTTTTTTTGCTTTTAAGCTGTTAGCTGTCTTGTCCCAAGCTTCTTTGAATGTTGATCCTTTTTGAATAAATTTTATAAGCCCAGCTTTTTAAAAAAATTTATGTCTAACTTTTGATTTAATTTAAAGCATATTATTTTAATTTTGATATTAAGCATTTCAAAAAACTTTGACAGTTGAAAAATGTAAGAAATATATAAATCATCTTAAATATGTAAAAAATATTAAAAAATTTTATTATTTTAATTTTTAATAAAACATTTTTAGGTTGTTGAGATTGTAAGTGAAAGAAATGGTGACTGGTCAGATCATTAAATTCTGATTGTATATCTTTTTTTTATAGAGCTCTTTATAAATGATTTTTGATAATTTTTGTATATAAGAAAATAATTTAACATTTTCGTACTTAATATTTTCAAATACTGATTTGGGAAAACAAATAATTGACAAATAAATATTAATTTTCATAATTTGATTAGAAAAAAAATTGAAAGAAATAATAAAAAATCCATTTTTCCTTTTCTGTTGAATTTTTACCATTTTTTGCCATTTTTCACCTTTTTTTACAAGAATTTCCAGAATTTACGTCAATTTTTGTCAAATAAATTTTTTTTTGTTTTCCTTTTTCAAAAATTCAAAAAAAAAATTTTTTTCATGTAAATCGGTTTTTTTCGAGAAATTTTGGAAATTTTTTTTTTCACTGAATTTTACAGTAATTATCGATATTTTACGGTAAATATGGTAAAATATCGTGAATTTACCATAATTTACGTAAAATATGGTGAATTCAAGGTATCGTAGCAGCACTGTATTAGATGGTTTTACAAAGCTTATGTCAACAATTAATAAATTTACGAATTGAATCATTACATAAATGATAAAATATAAGAAACCTTAATCACCTTAGGATTAATTATTAAAAATTGATTTTTTATATTGACTATAACTTTTCTTTAAACTTAATTAAATTCCTTTTACTTTTTTATCTTTAATTGAGACTCGATAAAAATAAAATTTAGTTATTCTAGATAGTTTTTTTCTTAATTAAAAATTAAGCTGTTTTGACTCTTTTTTTTAGCCGTACGGAATTTGTCTATTTTGAATAAGCTATTTTAATCCGCTCCCATTTTTTTGAATCTTTTTAAAATTTAAAACCGAGATTGAAAATTTTTTAAAGCTTTAGATTAATCAAGAAATTAAATTAAAATAAAAATACTTAATTTTTTTACTTTGTATTTTTCCGGAAAAAAATTTAACATTCTACAGATTTGATTTGTGATTTAATAAGAAAATAATTTTATTTTATTTATTTGAACTGAGTTAAGTGATAAAAATTCTCAATCTCACGGTAATATTAATTACAGAATTTTAAATTGTTATCTTAAAATTAAAAAGCAGAAAATTAAAATTAATCATTTAAAAAAAATTCAAATAAGTCTTTATTTGAATTTTGTGCAGTTTTTTTCTACTCATTTGAAAATCTGTTTCGAGCTAATGCCTTTTCAGATTTAAAAAACCAAAATATTAAAAATTAAATAAAACAAAATAAAACAATAAAAGAAATAAAAATTAAAAGAATAAAATATATCAAAAATTTTGTTTATTTTGTCTCTATCTTTTTCGTTAAATTAAGTGTTTTATTTTTCCTCGGTAAATTTTCGGAGTTAAATGTCCTCTTTAATTGACCTTAAAAAATTCTTTGAAGGTATTCTCCAAAGTTAACTTTTTTACTTTTAAAAACGTTTAAAGTGCTACAAGATTAGCTTACCTTTTTATCACTTGGATTTTTTTAATATATTAAGATTTGTGAACAAAAAAATAAGAAAAATACAAGTTCTCTGCACCAACAAAGATGTACCAATTGCTGGAGTAGACAAAAATATAAAATCCCTCGTCAGCTTTACAATTTTGGGTATAGCAATCAGCAAAAAATAAAGATTAGAAATAAAAATGAAATGAGGAAGACACGCGAATTAAACAAAAGAGGCCAGAACAGCATTCGTCAAATTAAGGAATCATTCCTGGGTACCAAATTGCATCTTTATAGTAGTCTTGTTAAATCTGTATTACTATATGGATCCGAATGGAGGATAAACGAGACTGACTTTCAAAAAACAAAAATATATATAAAGAGTAAATAAAGAAAACTCTATGATTGAGTAAACACGATACGCAGAAGACGGGCTAAGTAGCTTTGGCGTGTATTACTAACACACATAATTCCTAGAGTCGTGTTATTTTGGACATGACAAGGAAAGGAAATCTAGGAAGACCAAAAATGCCTTGGAAGAGATCAGTTGAGCTCAAGAGATGAAGCACACTTGTGAACAAACAGAAACCACTTAAATTCACAGAGTAGAATGGAGAGCACGTGTGGGCGCCTTACGCTATGGTTTGAGTTTAAGACAGAAGAAGAGGAATTTTTGCTTTTAAATAGTGTTTCTATCTTATTTTAAAATATTTGTTAATTGTTTATTTTAAATTTATAATAATAATGAGATTTTGATAATAATTTTAATAAATAAATAATGATTAATTAATTGTTCATTAGAGTAAATATTTTATTTTTTTCATTTTAATGACTTAACTAATTGAGATTTAATGTAGTAAAAAAATATTTTAGGATCGTCAGTTTATGGTAGGATCGTGATCAAAAATTACTTGATCATTATAGAAATATATGATTAAAAATTTAACTTTGCTTAAAAAAACGATAACTATCCTTAAATCTTTATTTCCTCGGTTAAAAATTAACTAAAAAATCTGAATTCTTATTTATAAATTAAAGTAAATTTTATAAAATAGAATAGAAATTTATCTTTTTTTAAGCTTTAATTCACATTTACCAATTACTAAAAATAAACATACAAAAATTCAACCTCCGTTTTCCCTTGTTCGATATTGCAGCCAAATTTGGGATTCGATATAGAACGCTGCAATGTCAATCAAGGGAATACGGTGAAATAAATTTTCAAATATTTTTGGTTGTTTTTTTGATCGGAAAAATTAAAATTGGCATTAAAGTTTTTCAAAAAATAAACAAAAACTATATTTTATAAACAATTTCAGATTTAGATATTTAGGATAACTTTTTTAAAAGATATTAAAATAATTTCAAATGACCATTGACTTGGGAAGTTTGGTCAAATATTTAGATGAAATAGGAAATATTATGTTACCAAAATGAAAAATCTGACAAACGCAAACAAAAAACTTAACAAAAATTTTCAAATTAGTTGAAATTAATGTTTACGCACACTATACACAAAATTATTAAATTGTGTTTTTAATTATGAGAGTGAATAACAATGAATTTATTAAAAAAGTTAAAAGATAATGAGCGAACATGATTTAAAAATTGTTGTCATAAGCTAATCTTTTTAATTTTTTTTTAAATAAATTTTTAAACAAAAACTTCGATTTGATTTTTTGTCTTAAAAATAAACTAAGTCAATTTTTTCTATTTGATGCGTAAATTTTGCATGAATTTAGAATGAACTGAAAAAAATGCCGAAAAAATTCATTAATCATCATACCGTAAAGAGTGTTCAAAATTTTGGCAAGTAAAAAATTAAAACTTTTTTTCAATAAAATGTCGCTGTAAAAAGGAACAGGAACAAAAGTACTCAAAATTTGAAGAAAATAAAGAAAAAATACGAATTTCCCGTAAAGAAAAAGCTGAAAAATGAAATATATGGCGCTTTGAAAAGCTTTATTAAATATATTATTGGTTTTGTTAAAGCTTTCTTTTTCACTTGATTATTCTTCAGTGGTTTACTTATATAATTTTGTTAAGTACATTGTTGGAACATAATCTATTACAAAGTACTTAAAAATGAATACGAAGGAATTAGTTGAAAAGCTTAGTGATTAATTAATCAAAGTTAAAAGTTTCAAATAGAGTTGGTAAATAAGTTTAAAGTCAAAGTCAGACTCAACTTAATTATTTTCAGGCTATAACATTAGACCTCATCGTTCTATATTAACACCAAATTACAGAAAATTAACAATGATAAAATGTAATTTAAAAACATTGAAATTCGAGAACTAAATTTTATTAAAAAAAAAATTTTTAAAAAAGAATTTTAGTTTTAGTCAAAGTCCAGACTTGCTTTAAAAAATTAAAGTTTTAAAGTCAAAGTCCATACTTTGACTTTTGACCAACTCTGGTTTCAAATGTATAAGACTTTCTTTTTGGGTTTTTTTAAGTAATTCAAAAAGTAAATTTTGAGTCATTATTTCCAACAACTTTCTAACGATATGACACAAAAAATAATCAAGGGTTCATTTTAATCTTTTTTATTGCTATTTAAAATAAAGTATTAAGCATCTAATTTTTTTTTTGATAGAAAAAAGAGGACAAGTGTGATTTAGGTGTTCTAGGTGGCTTTTTTATTTTAGTAAACAATGACACAACTAGAATTCTTAATTTTCTTAATTGTTTAAGTTTAAATATTTGTACAAAATTTTTTTAAATTTGCTAAATAGGAACATATTTTTTTACTTCAAAAGAAAATAAGCGCAAATGCTTACTAAAAAAGAATTCATAACAAAAGGACACAAAAGGACACTTTTTATTCCAGGGTATAATTTAAAAAAAAGAAGAAGTTCATTGTCAAAAGCTCATAATAGACCGTAAAGCCAAATGGTTTGTGTGTAACTCAGGCAAGCAGAGAATTGAGGGTTCAAGACCCGCTGATGGTGAAAAAATCTTCAAAATAGGCATTGGGAATTTTCGTTCAAATCTTCCAAAAATAACAAAAATAAAATTCTTTTTCATCAAATTAAATTTAAAAAACTCAATATTTAAAGATTAATTTATTTTTTGTCTCTATGATCTATTCTAATTGAAACTTTCTTTTGCAATTTGTAAATTTATATGTTTAAATGTGAAAATTCTGTCATCGCTTCTAAAATAATTTTGAACTAGGTGGTTAAAAATTATATTTTTTCTTTAAACTGGACTGTTAAATGAAACATTGTTTGTTTCACCTTTTAAAGCTTAAGCATATTCTTTTCAAGAATTTAGAATTTGTTTGGGAATTTTGTATGGAAATTCACCATGACTTCAAAATATCCCTGCAGGGATGGTTTCATTGAATAAGGTTTAAAACAGACTTGTTTTTAAGTCACAGTTTTAAGTCAAAGTTGTTACTTAACAAACTTTTATTTTAATTTTTTTCTATTTATTTATTCATTTAAAATTAAGTTAAACTGGAGTTCGAAAAAATAAATGAAAAAATTAAAGCCTGTCTACAAAAAAAATCACAAACTTGACTATTTACAAATTGCTAAAAAAAATTTAAGTCATTTACTTAACTTGACTTATGGCTTGTGACTTAAAAAAAACTCTGGTTTGAAATAATATTTTCTCAACTTTTTGATAAAATCGATTTTTAAATCTAAATTTATAAACTGATTTTTTGTTAAGTTTATTTTGAAATTTTTTATTTAAAAATATTGGTAGGAAGATCGATATTTTCATTATATTAATTATTTTGAATTAAATATTTGAATTTAATTTTTTTAATTTAATTTTGAATGCCAGATACAATACTTTTGAAGTAAAAAATTCAAAATAAACTCTTCAAAAAATCAGTTAATAAATTTAAATTCAACAATCGATTAAATCAAAATTTTTTTTAAAAATTTTATTTTTTAAATCTACGCGACATGTAAAACATGCTACATTTAGATCTTTTAAATTAACTCAGAGATTAATTTTAATATCTAAAGATAGAGAATAGATTATTAACTTCAAGTTGCCAAAAGAATCGCTGTTAAAGAACCTATTTTAGGAGAGAAAGAGTAAAGGAACAAAAAGATTGATGTTCTACCAGATATTTCTGGTAAAAGAAGCATAAGAACAAAAAGAATTGTAATAAACCTTACATAGACAATGAAAGAAAAATAAGAAGAAAGAATTATGAAGAAATTTTTTTGTACTAAACTGTCTAATTGTCTAAATCTCAAATTTTGTTCGGAAATATTAAATTAAACTTTAAAGAAAATTTTTGCCAAGAAAATTTTGTTGGTGTAATAAATTAAAAAAAAATCATTTTACGAGACAGCAAAGTATTTAAATGCTTACTTTGAATTATTTTAAGCTCCAGTGCTGCTTTCTCGTTTGTCAAATTTCTAATTTCATTTCTTAGATTTTCAATATCCGTATGTGACCTAAATTGTTGACGTTTAGTCGTCAGGTGATTCTTAATCTCGGCAATGGTTTTTTCGGAGCTTTTTTTTTCCTCTATTCCTGAATTTATTTTAGCCTTTAGCAGCTCAAGGCCCTTTTTCTGGAGCTGAATGCGCTCTTGACTCGTCAATTGACTCAACTTTTTTCTAAGCTCTTCCCTGGTCTCAGGGTCCATTTTAAAATTGCTCGTCTTCGGACACTGAATCAGAGGAACATGTGATAGTTGTCCCGGGCTTGATATTAAATGCTTAAACTCCTTATTTTCTACATTTGACACATTCTGAGAACTAGAACAATGTGGCATTTTTTTCGGATTTTTCCATAAAAGCCTGGCCAGTCGAGACAAAGTTCCATTGTGCCCTTGGCTAGAAGATGAAGTCGAACTGGATTGAACTTCACTTGAATTAATGTCTGTTAGATTTGAATGGCTTCGGCTTCGAGTGTAATCCATGTTCTGGCCAGAACTGGGAGGCTCATGCGATATACTGGATGTATATGGATGAAGATAAAAATTCGATTTGCTATCGTTTGATTTCTTTCTATAATTTAATTTCATTTATGTTCTTATCTTTAAGAAGAACTGTTAGGAAGGTGCACTGCTCGAAGAACGCCGAAAGTCTAATAAAAATTTTTGTATATTTTATTAATATTTTAAATTTATGCCTTAGACTGCAAAGCTTATTTTTTTTATTAATATCATAATTTATTATAATCAGTTTGGAAGCCTTTGAGATACCTGGAATGTATTGCAATATTTGGTCGCTAAGAAAGTCACAATTGAAATTTTTTAATTTAATTTTTTTTTATTTAATAAAAAGTTAAAAAATATTTAAATCACTTCTTTAAATCAAATTAACTAAGATTATGTCATGAGATAATTTTTTTCTTTTGTTTAAAAAAAAACGCATTTCTTTAAAATTATTTTTCAAATTTTAGTAGTCTAATCTGTTTTATCGGCTGAGAGATCGAAAGTTAGTTCCTTGAAAAATGATCATTTAATTTAATAAATAAATTTAAATAAATTTTAAGCAAAAAATTATAACATATAAAATTAATAATTGTTTAAATTCTATTACTGGCCACTATGACTAGATTGGATTTCAATTTTCATATGTTCCATGAAATTTGATCTCTTTTTACTCTCTATACATTTTTGGCTCTCTAAAATTTAAAATTAAAAAAAATAACAAATAAGACAAACTTTATGACGTTTTAAAAATCTAAGGCTTTGATTACTTAAAATTGTGTTCTTAAAAAATAAAATTATATTATATTAAAAATTATTAAATTATTTTATAATAGTTGGAAAACAATTACAAGAGAAAAAATTAGACACAATTTTTATTAAGATCGGATTTGATCAGATTCTATATTCAAAAATAAAATCTTAGTCTTTTTTGGGAAAATTTTTATTATAATATTTTCGATTTTTAATGTCTTATATTTTTTGGAGCAGAAAATTTTCTTTTTCTATTTCCCAAAAATAAAAGTTCTAAAAAAATATTTTTTCTTCTACAAAAAATATAAGCTTTTAATGCGGCACCAAGAAACGCTCATTACAAATAGAACAAAAATAAATTGATAAATAAAAAAAATAAAACTTGAGATACAGTGGTGCTACGAAAAAAGAATTTAACCATAATTTACGTAAGTTTACATAATTTGACAAAAATTTACGATGATTAACGTAAATTACAGTAAAAACAAAAAGCAAAAATTCACAAATTTACGGTAATTTACGTTAATTATAGTAAAATCCGTAAATTGTGGCACCACTCTAGATAAGCGGAAAAACAATTTTTTAATGTTGAGATCATCAGAGTAAGAAAAAACCAAAAATTAAAACTATAATCACTTTTGTAGCTTTCAAAGCTTTAAAATGACCAAAAAATGTCCTTTAGGTCTCTTTTTCATTGATTAATCATTGTTTTCCCTAATAACTTAATTATTGATCATCTTTGCAACAAAAAAATCTAATTTTTGATATTTAAAATTTTAATAAAAAATTAAATAAATGAAGTTTTAATCAGTCTATTATGAAAATGCCAAAAAATACGGTCAACTTTTTGGCGGGCGATCAATTAGATCCTCAGAATATTTTGATGAAAAAAGAAGATACTTCTTAAAAATATTATAGAAAAAATTATTCTCAGATACTTCTGCGCTATTTTTGAAAAATTTTTAAAGTTTTTTCTCCGGAAATCTTATTTACGAGGATTTTCTAAGAAAAAACTCAGGAAATCCTTAGACACTCTTATAAGAATTAAACTCAAAAGAAGACATAGATGTGCTGGAGCCTTTTAATACAAAAATAAGAAGAGGCAGACCAGCAAGACTACTAAACCAAAAAATAATTATCTTTTTTGTTTTAAATATTTTTTCATTTTTATGATAAATTTGAGTTTATTTAACAATAAATGAATGATTAATCAATTTTTGCTATTATTAATTAGTAGCTAAAATTTAAATAATTCATTTTTTTCTTATTTTTTTTATTTTGTTATAATAATAGTTTTTTCTCAAAACTACTAATTGGCCATCAATTAATGGACTGACAAAAAAAATTAAATTTTACTGACAAAAAAACTCCATTAGATGACAAATAAATTAATTGACTGATAAAACAATTATTTGAGTGACAAAATATTTTTTTGACTAATTAATTATTTTACAACAAATTAATGATTTTGAGGTCACAATAAAAATCAAAATCTTGAACTATAGCACCAAAATTAGAAGGAAGCTCCAGACAATTATGACAAACCGTTTTGTTCAAATCTCATCATCAAGCTAGAGTCAACTATGAGAAAACGCCACAATTTAAGTTCATTCCTTACAATCTTAGAGAATTAAATTACTAAATAGCTTTCTTTTTTTTTCGTTATTCACTCCTTGTGAAGCATAGGGTCATTACTTTTGATTTCCACTCAATTCGAACTAAATAGCTTAATTAGAACTAAAATAAAATAAAATAAAAATGAATAAAATTTTGTCAGTGCAAAATTATTAAATAGTCATCTCAATATATATGTATTTGTCAGTCGTTTAGTTTTTTTGTCAGAATAATTAGTTTTTTATTGTCAGCTAAAATAGATTAAATTAGTCACCACTTTTAGTTATTTTTGTCATCTTAAAAAAATTAAATTTGTCACCCCCAAAAAATTTAAGCCCTACTAATTTTGGAGTATGTATTAATTTTCTTCTTAAATTAAGTTATAAAATATTTTATTCATATATTATGATATTATTAATCAAGATTTTTTTTGATATTAATAATAATAATAATAATATATATAAGCTACAGCAAGACTAGCTTGCGGAGATGACCTACTAGGAGGTCACCTATGGTAGCTCCTTGCACATAACACATAGAAAGTACTGAAAATAAAAAATATCCTGTTTAAAATTTTTAGGTCAAAGTAAGAGTTAAGATTCTCGATAGAAAAAGCTGTAAGAGAAAAATTTTATAAATAATGTTCATCTTCAGGATTGTTGACTAGTCCGGAATACATCGTATCCATTCTTGAACTTGTTGACGGAGTCGGCGTCTGTCACTGTAACTGGCAAGGCGTTCCACTCGTTGACTATCCTGTTGGTGAATGTGTTTGCCCGTTGTAGACATTTGGTGGAAGCCTGGCCGGACAATCTTCTTGCATGACCTCTGATACCTCTGGCGGGTCCGGGTTGGGATAGTGAACTTGCGGGAACTGGGGGGTTCACCCAGCTCACTTCGTTGATGCCTTTGGTGAGTTTGAACATCTGTATCAGGTCTCCTCGAACACGGCGCTCAAAGCTCAAGTTAATTAATTAATTAATTAATTAAACCAGTTAATTAATTCTTCCTATGTTTATACAAAACTTTATTCAAAATTTCATTTCAAAAGTGTTTCATTTGGGAAAAGCAAGGTATGAAACAATTCATCAATTAATTATTGACTGAATCATTTAGAATAGAACTTGGTTAGTCTAAAAAAAAAGATTTAATTTAATTTTTATTTTAAAGTTTCCTTTTCAGGCGTTTATTTTTCATGACGAAAAGTAATTATTTAAAAATAACAAAAAAATTAAGATAGGTTTATTAATGCATAAATATCAATAGGTAAACTCGAAAAACTCATTTTATATAATAGGAATATTATTAATTCTCACAGACCCCTATTCATCTTAGACTAAATGATATTTTGTCAATAACACATATAAATGTCAATTAAAACTAGACAATTCGTCAGTTGTACTAGTGTCAATCTGAAAAAATGAAAGTCATTTAAATAAATTTTTTTAATTTTTGGTCAATAAAATTTGTTTAAATTTAAAAAAATATCTGTCAATGAAAAATAAAAAAATTTTATCAGTGTAATATAAAAAAATTTGTCAAGTAAAAAAAATAATATAAAAAATAAAATAAAAATTTTTAATAAGGAAAGGTTTTAGCCTTTACTTTTGCAATGCTTTTGACAAATTACGTGGTCGACAAACGCATGAAACTTGACCAAGTCCTATTGTCCAGGTTTCTTTTGGAAATTCAGTAAATAAACTTGATGATGATTCCTATGATGTGCTTGCACTTGTAATGTTTAAACCACGATGGACAAGAACATGTGCTCCAACGTCAATTGTCGTCATTTAGACAAATAATGCGTAATTCTTGGAAAGTATCTACGAAATACTGAAAGCTGTTCCACTCACATTGATTTAAGATCTGAATAAAATTCTTACAGCGTTTCTTGTCTATTGGTTTGAATGTATCTACTTCCTGTATTATGTTTTCTACTTCCTTAACGTTTTTTTTTGGAGGTTCTTCTCGTTTTCTTTTTTTCTGGTTGTGTTGATGTTGATGCTTGGCTTGACGTTGAAGTTTGGGTTGATTTCGGTGTACGTTGGACGAAAAAGAAAGTTCTACCACCAAAATTTTGCTTTACAACTTTAAGTCCCTATATCTCCCATGCAAAGCCTCTTTTGAAGTCGTCTATAGTGACATTAAACTCTTTTGAAAAGACTTTCAGGTCTGGACGGATTTCATTACGCTGAAACAACTAAAATTGAAGAACATCATCGGTTTTATTCTTAAGAAAATCAGCTAATGGCATAGACTTTCTCTCGACCAAATCTTTGATTGCTTTGCTGTGAAATTCAAGTGGATTTCTGGATGACTTTTTGATCTACCATCAAACCAACCATTCACCGAAGGATTTATCCATGTTGTCTCATAATAAAAAACAGAATCTTTGTATAATGCATTCCATTTTTCGAAAAAAAGTATAAATGCGCTTTTAAACATTGATTCTGTTAATGAAAGTTGTAGGCTGTCTATATCATACATTTCGATTGACATGAGCCCAACACATTATCCGTTTTTTAAGTGTAAAAACTTTAGTGAAACCATTATGTATCTCTTCTGCACCATCTGCGAGCTAAACTGTTGATTGAATATGACGCTTAAATAATTTCTTTACTGTCTCTTTGAGATCTTGAAATAGAAATTCAAAGTCATGATTTTTTTCGTATATTGTTACAGCAATTTCAAAATGATGGAATTTTTTCCCCTATCGCATGAGTCCACTATAAATTGAATTAAATGAAGAAATAAACTTGAGTCTTAACACATAACCTTATATACGAGTTGAGGAGAAATAACTATTGTCTTACTCGCGAAAGAATAAAAATCTGTCTTCCGAGATTTAACTTTTTTACAATAAGAGTTGTAAATGGATGGAATAAACTCCCGGAGGATTTAGAAGTGCAAAGAGCCTAAATAGTTTTGAAGCGAAGCTTGATAGTTGGATGGCGAAACAAAAAGCTCTTTGGAGCTATGATTAGATAACCTCTAAGTAGCAGATTATACTACTACTACTACTTATTTCATTCATTCTTTATTTATATAATTTTTTATTATAAATGTATTTTGTAAAGACTGGTTTTTTGAATCAGCAGTTTAGTTTGGATAAGTCCAATTTTGATTTCTCGAAGTTAGACCTATTTCTGAACCGTCCATTTAAGAGTATTTTGAAGTTTATGATCAATTTTTGATGCTCAAAATGATCAAATCAAGTTTTAATTATGAAATAAATTGTTATTTTTTAATAGAATTAATGCAGAGGTACATTTTTAGATTTAACATACTATGTTTATTCTGAAGGTAAAAATCTGCAAAATTCTGCAAAAAATTACTCACTTAAAATAGTATCGTTCTTATGGTCTGCGCTCTGCAAAGTGTATTTATATTTTGCAGAGTCTACCTTTTTATTTAAGTATTTTAAATATTTACTTAAATAAAAATAAATTAATAAAAATAAATTTGAATCAAATTCAAACCAAAGTAGAGCAAAAAATCATACTTTTTGGAAAAATTTAACTAATTAAACACAATAAATAAAATTTTTTAAAAAATTTTAGTTTTCATTTCTTTTACCTAACAAAAATATCAACAATTTTTTAAGCGTCAATTTCTTGTAATCTAGATGACTTATTCATTAGGCCTATTTAATTTACTCTTTCTTGACCTGTCCTTCTTCGGAGACATTTTTTTTTTCTTTTTAAAGTGGAAAAGTTCTCTCTGCCTACGCATTTAAAATTAAAGAAAAAAAGTTAATCTACTTTGTTTCATCTAAACAAAAACTTTAAATAAGTTAGATAATTTTTCAGACAAGAAAAAATGCATTTAAAAAAAGAAAACGTATTACTTTATTTATCAAAAAATTCGGCCGCTAGTTTCACATAAAATGAACATCAAATTTTTAATTACAAATATTGCAAAACTAATTTTATTAAGAACACATCTTTATACCTGGATTTTCAAGTTACAAAATAAATGAAGCTTTTTGTTTGTTAATTTTGTTTAATTTTTTTCAATAGTTTGCTGAAAAAAGGAGAGATTGAAACAAATTTATTTTTTTTAATTTAAATTTTTAGCAATTTTCTCCATACCTCACCATAACGTAGCTCCGCCTCTGTTTGTTCTGTATCATAATTTAAATTTATTAGGTCCTTTTCTATTTGTACTTTATGTACTTATTGTACTTAATCAGTATAGCGAGCCTTGTAGGGATTAGGGTATGCTCGAGGTAAGAAAAATATTAGTTAAAATTTAAAATCAATATCGATTAATTAAAATGTTTTTTTATTACCATTAAGTACAAAAAGAAACAGGGCTCAATAAATTAAAATTATGATAGAGTACAAAATGTACAGAGACGATTTTAACATTTTAATATTCTCAATATCTTTAACTCAGAAATTGCTTTAAAAAACCTTACTTTGAGTATCCTTTATTATCCTTTATTTAACAAATGGTGAAATTATTTTTCTGAAAAATGATTAAAATCCTTTTGTTGGGTCTATTAATTTTTTGGAATTTTTTGCTTAAATTTACGTCAAAAAATATATTTTATTAAAATTATAGACGTAATAACTCAATTCCTTGAACTAATTAACTGTATTTTGAATACCCTCAAAAGTGATTATTACTTAGAATTGAAAAATATATTAATAACTAATTTCTGAATCAATACAAAAATTAATTTTAAAGGAATTTTTAATTATAAAAAAATAACTCAAAATCAAAATAAAATTGACTTATCATGAGGTCAATAAAAAGAAAAAAAGAAAATTGGTGTTTCTATAGCGATCAAAAAAATTCTAGATAAATTAAAAAAATTCAAAATTATTTTCCGAAAATTGCTATTTTATAGAACAAATGTCTTTAGATCGCAGTAAGCTTTTAATATTGTTTAATAACATAAATATTAATTTCGGATAGAAATTAGGCGTTCAGTAAGCAATGCAGACAAATTACGAGAATTGCTTGATATTAGCAATGATTTTGACAAATCAACAATGGATCAAATTAAATCAAGGCACAATGTAAATTATTTTTAAATTTTTATAATACATTTTTTAATAAATAAGAGTTAGTTCAAAGAGGCCCCTCAAGTGGACGATTTAGTCCGGTTGATTCAATCAGTCGAGAGTGTAAACCAACAACTTTTGATAGAAAATAAATATCTAAAAGATGAAACTAAAAATCTTAGAGCAAATGTTCTCAATCTTGTCAACGAGACCAGCAACCTTCATAAAGAGCTTAAAAATGTCACTGTGTTGGAGATATTGAACGAAATTCATTGCAACCCGAACTTGAGTCAAAACCAAGCGAACGCTCAAACTCAATCTGATGAAGCACTCAAAGAAGAACTGCACCAGAGCCAGCTGCTGATTAACGAACTGCAAAAAAGATTGGAGTTGGCTTTGAAAACCAAAAGTAAGAGTGGAAATTTCGAGTCCAACACTTTGGAAAATTTGGAATCAGATCCGTTTAGATGCTGCTCAAAGTGTAACGAAGAATTAGAAATCAAAATTCGGCAGCTTGATTCTTTAAAAAAGTAATTTTTTCTTTTACAGTTTAGTATAATATTTAGGCGAGTTTTTTAAATTTATTTGGAAAATATTGAAAGTATAAAGTGAATGTAGACAATTTTTTAACACAGAATTTTCTGTAAGCTTTAAAAGATGAAACAAACAATGTTTCATTTAACAGTCCAGTTTAAAAAAAACTAAAGAAATATTTGCCAATAAATTGATTATTTTAAATCAAATTGTATGCAAACTTAATATTGAAAAATAAAATTTTTAACCACCTAATTCAAAATTATTTCAGAAGCGATGACAGAATTTTCACATTTTTGTTTAAAATATTGTATGCAAAAAGGATTTATAAGTATTTTAATGTACGAGCGATTTTGATTCATAAAAAATAATGTTATTTATTTATTTAAATTGAATTAACCTCCAATTAGGAGAATTAAATTTAAAAATTTTAAATTTGAAAAATTAAAGAAGATTAAATACAGTTAAAAATACATATAAAAAAAAAACATAAATTTAAATAAAAAATATAGCATAAAAAATTAAACCATCGCATAATGAATAATTCAAAATAAAAGAAATTCATGAATTTTGGTCCGAATTATCTTGCTTTCTAACTTTCATCCCTTTTTCTATTTTCGAACTAATGTTCCTTTTTATTTTTGTAATTTTATTTTTAGATAATAATTTTTCATTTTTTAAAAAAACACAAAAACACAAAAAAAAATTTTATCTTTATTTTCTTTTACTTCTCCTTAAAGGAGGTTAATTCAATTCAATAAATAAATAAATAAATAATGAATAAAAAGTTAGGATTATTTTATTTTTTCTCTTTATCGCATATTTTTTATTATTAAAGCATAAACCTTTGTCCAAGGTAATTCGTTACTCGGCCTCGACGAGAAAAGAAAAGACCTTTCATCAAAACTTTTCTATAGGAGCTCAAGTATCTGAAGTGGCTTAAGTTACTGCAGTAGATCATCTTGATCAAGTTGATCAAGTTTATGAGGTTTTTCAAAAGTCAGAAGTTGTTGAACCGACAAAAAAATGAGGTCGTCCAACAAAACTTAAGGCTAACGTTGAACTAAGTAATACTGATGAAACTCAAGTAAAAAAAAAAATTGGTCGACCACCAAAGGCCAAGTCAGCTTTGAATATTGATAAAGTTATGTTTTTTTTATAGTTAACTTATTTTAAAAATGCGAGACTAATTTTTTTATGCTATAATGACTAAATCTTTACTTTAGTTAATTTTTTTTTTTAATTCGCTAAATTTTTATATTCTAGACCGGCACGGTCATTATCATGGTCTATAATGGGTCCACATTTTCAACACATAAAAAGTTTTCTTAACACAATAGTAAAATCGAACCAAAGGCAAATTTACAAAAAAACTAATTAGCAAAATATAAGTCAAATTTAAGTAGGTTTTAAGTAAATTGTGTTTACAAGTTTACAAACAAAATTTACTTACCTCTAACACAATTCAGCAAACATAATTCAAAAAAAAACTTTTCACCACTTTTTACTCAGAATTAACAAAAAAAATAATTATAGTAATTACTTTCTTGCAACACGTAATAAGCTAAAGAACTTCAATAAATAAACGACTTTATGCTATAAGAAGATTATTTTACTTATCGCACAAAGTCAAGCTCCAGTTCTTCAAATCATTTATCATGCCGTTCTTTGACTACTGTCTATCGTTATCAATAATTTTTTACAAAAAGATCAATTCAAAAATTAGCTAATTCTTATTACTATTGTGTTCAATGATTATTAAATATTCTCCCTAATATTCATGGCAATGATGACTTTAACACTTTAAATATCGAGTTGAATAAATTTAACATCGACTGCTTTCAGCATAGAATTATCAAACGTCTTGCTCATTTTGTACATAAAATTTTTAATTTAAAAACTTCCCCTATTGAGTTAAGAGAAGTTTTAATCAGCAACCGCTCGAAAAATATTGATTATAATCTAAGAAATTCAGATGACTTTCTCGTTCCTTCTAAAGGAAAGTTTAATGATTATGGTGAAAAAACGTTTGATTATTTTTATTCTAAGTTCATTAATAAATTACTTATTGATGATCTCCAGTTAGATTTTGTTTTATTTAAACGAAGAATAAACAATAACATTAATTTAATTTTCATAAAATTTTGTAAATTTTTTTCTAATTTTGATATTAATTTCAAAAATCTAATTTTTTATTAATTTTATAAATTTTTATGTGCTTTTTTTTTATTATTAATAAATGGGCTCAATCATCCCTTTTTGGGTTTGACCTTAGGTCTCTTTTATTGAGTTAAAATAAAAAAAATAAATAAAATTTAAAAATTTAATTAAATTAAAAATAAAATAACTTTAAGTCTTTTTTTCTATATACTTATTTAAATAGAATACAAAGTAGTGTTGAGATTAAGATAATTAATTGAATAAATGTATTAAAGTTTTCTTCCAGAGTTGTTTAAAAGTCACAAGTCTCAAGTCAAGTCCAAATCCAGACTTTTTTTTTCTCAAAAGTCCGAGTCAGAGACTTTTATTTTTTTTCACGATGAATATAATGACTAGAAAAATTCTTTAAGTATTTTAAAATAATAAATTGTCTTAATCTTGATGAATCGACGTTCCGAGATTTCAAATTAAATTTTTCTCGGGTTTTAAAAATTATTCAAATAAATCTTCCTATTTTTCCATGAAGTGTAATTATACAGGAACGGAAGATCAAGAAGAGACAAATGAAATTTCTTCCGTTCCAGGAAATCAAAATATTGCGGTCCCAGGTGGTTATTATGGAAGCCAAGCGAGTGTTGGACTTTAAAAAAAAAATAAATAAAGCCTTTGACTTGGACTTTTGAAGAAAAAAAAAGTCCGGACTCGACTTTAATTTGTGAATTTTAAACAACTCTGTTTTTTTCCAACAAAGAATTGATCAATAATATTCTAAAAAAAAAAATTTTTGTTATAATTTTGTAAAAAATTCTTGATTATATAAATTTAAATCAGGATAGGAGTTAAATATAGGTATTTTTTAATTATTCTAAACTTTTTCCTTCAAATCATCTGGTAGATTTATCATCTAGTAATCCAAAAAACTCTTTCACAGCTTCCAGATTAGAGCTGGTCAAATATGTTCTTAGAAAAAAGCTAAATACTATGCTTATAGATTATATATTTAATACTATTAAGAAAATTTAAGTTGGTTTCTCACACACTTAAATTTTTTGGAACAGTTTTTAAAAACATTTGCAAAAAGTACCTATTTTGGTCCAAGGGATCCAAAAAATAGATCAAATATACCCAAAACTTATCTTTTACTTGGACTTTTGATTGCAAAGATTATCTCTAAAAAAACACTCTCATCTTTTTACTTTAACTCAATGAATTTTTTAAGTCTAAAAAGTAATAGCTGACCCTTTAAACCGCCAAATTACAAATTTTTTTCTTTTTTCTTTTATCAAATAAACATTTCATCCGATTAAATCCTTAATTATTTAATCAATATTTATCAATTTATTTTTATTTTTTCAATTTATTTTACTCAATTTTGTACTTTTTTTATATATTTATTTTTCCAATCGCTAGGCTGAAAAGAAGGTTTTAGTTCCATTCTGTGCGGCCTGAGGTTTACCTCAAAATATTTAATTATTAAATAAATAGACAATGAATTTTTTTTTAAAAATTTTTATTAAAAAATAATTTTAGTGAAATTGAACAATTGAACAAATCAAAAGTTTATCTAAAGCAAAGATGCGAGGACTTTGAGGTCAAAGAGAACGATTTGTTGTCTCAAGTTAAACGCTATGTTGACTTGGTTAAACACATGGAATTGGAAAAGAATCAGGTAAAAGTTAAAATTATTTTCATGGCATTTTTGGCTATAATAACCCAAGGCTTTGAGTGAAAGAGAACTTTTCAAAGAAGACAAGATAAATACAGACAAAAAATTTGCATCTATTTTAAAAGAGTATGATGAAAAACTGTTGAAAGAAAAAGAGATTATCGTAGAAAATGTGGAAAAACAAATTAAAGATTTAACAGATCAAGTAATTAATTTTAAAAAGTTGAACCATCTTAAGAATTTAACATTAATTTTTAGAATCAAAATTTGGAAGAAAGAGTTTTTAAACAAGAGAATTTTATTGACAGATTGACTAGGGACAAAATGTCGCTTTTGACCGAAGTCGAGAGCTATAAACAAAAATGTAATTCAATTGATGTTGATACACATCAAGTAAGATAAAAAAATTAGAATTTTCTTTTCTATTCTGTCTTTACAGATGGCTGAAAAAATGAGAAATAAATATATGGATGTGCTGAGAGAAAGAGATAATCTGATGAATGAAAACAAAAGAGTTCGTCACGATTATGAACAATTTGTTCAACAAAATGATCAGGTAAATTTATTAAATCATTGCTAATTGGTTGAAGTGTCTTGAATCATAAAATTTGGTTTATATACTCGAAAATTTTTAATTTTTTTTTTGAATATCTTGAAAAAAAAATCAGAAAAAGATTTTTTTCTTCCTTTTATCCACAAAATATTTAGGCATATGATATTTATATTTCAGTTTTGATTAATTTGTCTTTAAAATTTATCAGTGAAATAACTAAATTAATTTCCTATAAACTTATTTTTTTAATCTAAGACTAAGACAATCAAACAATCTGTAAATTCAAAATTTTTATTAAAATTTACTCATGTCACAGTCAGAATATAAAATTTTCCTTTTTTATAATTTGACTGTTTATTATAAAGTAAAATTTAATTTTTTACGAATATGCCTGTTTTCGACATAAATAAATTCGACATTATTAATTCGACAGGTAAATTTTTGACAACTATTAAAACGATATCTATAATTTGGCCAGGTATCTTAAATTTCGACATGAATTATTTAGACAAAAAAAAATTTATTAATTAAAAAATATTAAAAAGTTAAAAAATATAAATAAAATATGAGAAATTGTCAATGGAAAAAGCAATAAAAAACAGATTTTTTAATTTAATTAAATTTTGTCTTTTTTGCCCGTCTTTTTTGTTTCTAGACGATTTGATTAAATTAAGATTTAAATTCTCAAACAAATTTTTTAAGTCATCCATTTTTTTTAAACTTTAAACAAGTTCAAAATTAATTTTTATTTTTTAGGTCGAATTACTGTATGTCGAAAAACTAAATGTCGAATTTATAATTAACTTGTCGAAAACAGTTACAACCATTTTTACCAAATATATATAGGCTAATTACAGAAAGGATATGGGGCAATCAGGTCTAAAATAGGACTTTTTACATTTTTTAACTTTTCTATAGTGATTCTTGTAGATCTTGACGCGCTGATTCTAAATATATGTGTATTTTTTGTCCTAGGTAATTATTTTATGAATTATAGCCTTCGGAAGTTTTTAAGGGTATATTAGGTTTTTAAGACAAAATCCGAAAAAGATTGTATCAAATAAAAGCAAAACTTTTTATAATTTTTGCTTTGACTGCAGTAAACAAGATAATTTTGAAAATGATGATACAATTTTAAACGATGACGACATTTCAGATACTGAATAATTGAAATAATAAATTAAAAAATATTTTTTGTCTTTTAAAAAAGTTATTTTATCCAGCTTTTTCCAATATTAAACCAATTAATTAATAAAACTTCTTTGATAGATAAAAGTTTTCCAAGAAGGGTTTCAATGCAGGATCTGATTTTCTAGTATGTTTTAGACACTGAGCAACCCGAAAAAAATACATTTTTTTTTGGGGGGGTGTCCTTTGACATGAGGATACCCGGGGGGTCTAAAGCGAAGCATAGCCAATTTTTGGTTTTTCAAGGAGAATTCATTTTTTACGTGATTTTTTTGACTTGATACTATTATTTTCAGATTCTTCGCTCTTTTCTGAGCATTTTGGTGTATTTTTTATAAAAAAATGATAAAATTTGACCAAGTTATGGCTTAAAAACCTAATATACCCTTAAAAACTTCCGAAGGCTATAATTCATAAAATAATTACCTAGGACAAAAAATACACATATATTTAGAATCAGCGCGTCAAGATCTACAAGAATCACTATAGAAAAGTTAAAAAATGTAAAAAGTCCTATTTTAGACCTGATTGCCCCATATCCTTTGTACCATTTAAAATCAAAAAAATATTCATTAATACCATATTCCTTTGCAAATAGGTTCACTTTAAGATATCGCAATTCTTCAAAACTATCTTTAATTAAAAATACGAATGAATTTTATCTTTTTTAAAGTATTTGAAAGAAATATTTAATAAGTAATAAAACTAAATACGATGAACGAACGGATACGATGCATTCCGGTCTAGTCAACAATCCTGAAGATGAACATTTATTTATAAAATTTTCTCCCACAGCTTTTTCTATCGAGAATCTTAACTCTAATTTTGACCTAAAAATTTAAACAGGATTTCTTTTTCAGTACTTTTCTATGTGTTATGTGGAAGGAGCTACCATAGATGACCTCCTAGGAGGTAACCTTCGCAAGCTAGTCTTGCTGTAGCTTTTATATATTATTAAATGTTAATTAAAACAAGATATGTTTTTTTAAGAGATAATATTTAAACTAAATATTTAAACGTCTATCTTCTGTACGACATTAAAGTTACTCAGACTCAATTGTGATACTTCAAACCAAAATTATTCTTTATTTCACGTAGACGGGACTTATAAGATAACTAAAGAGGGATATCCTTTATTAGTTTTCGGCCGATCTAACCCGAATAAAAAAATATACCCAACTGTATTTGGAAGACCACTGAAATCCAACAATGGAGCATTATCAAAAAAATAATTTATTGACTATTTAAATTAGATAAATTTTACTTTAGATAGGATTTATTTTACTTTAGAAAAGAATAATTTACTTTAATGAAAAACAGTTTCCTTTATTTAAGATTAATTTTACTTTAACTTAATTATATTTGTCTTTATTTAAAAAATAAACTATTTAATTTCGTAATTTTTTACTTTAAATAATAAATGTTTTTCTTTAGTTTAAATAGTAAGCCGTTTTTTAAAAAAGAGTGTCTATTGTAACACAATGTGTCAATAAATTATTTTATTGTAACACTTTATGGAGACAAAAAAAAAGTTAAAAAAAAAATGCAAAATATTTTATTAAATTGCGAATAAAAAAAACAGAAATCAGAAATCAACTTTTTAGGTTTATTGATATCAAAAATTCAATTTTTTTTTACTATTTTTGGGTCTACAGACACGATTGACAGCTTTATCTACTTTAATTTCCGGACAAAAATCGAACTAGATTTGGTCAACTAAAGTGTTTTCTTCTAATTAGGTTTTCTCGCTCGATTTTTCTAAATCTTACGAAAATGGCGAGTCATCAAGCTTTGAGTTGCTTACATAAGCTGAACACTTAGGCCTCGATTGTTCTAAAACAAAATTTGAAGAATGACCTTACTGTGTATGCTTATTTGTTTGAATCGATTGCAAAACACAGCGTTTATTTGATTTTGTTGAAGAACAAACTCTTCCTCTCCTCTCTCTCTTCCTCTCCTGAGGCACGAATAACATTAGTAATGTCTTCCCAGAGATTTTTTAACTTTCTAAATTTTTGCTCAGGTGTACTTGGTTTCATGCAATCCTTTGTCCATTGCCATAAAGGATTTTTTATTATTATTATGGCTTATTATTTTTATTTATAATTATTTAGATGACGTCATGTTAAATTTATAAACTCTAGGACAAGTTTTAAAAAAGCAAAATCAATTTAATATTAAGTATTCCATTTAACATAATGCTCACAAATTTTTTTTATTTTTTTATTTTTTTAATCGTATATAGTGATGCAAATAAATTATTTTATTGCAACACAGTGTTGCAATAGAGTTCCTAAACCCTCTTTAAAATCAAATAAATATTCATTGATGCTTACTAATGAATTTTTTACATTACCAAAACACATTAATGTTCTAAAACAAATGGAACTAATGAGAATCAAGAAGAAAATATTCAGTCAATTAATTATTTTTTCTTAAGCAATTATTAATTATATTTTAAAGAGATATATTCTCAAAAATTTCTTTTTATTGAAATTAAATAGGTTCAAAAATTTTTAAATTGATTTAAATAAAAACTTTTAAAGACAAAAAAAAATTTAAAAATTTAAGTGAAAAAACAAAATTTTTAGTTTAATGATAATAATAAAAGTTATGAATTTGAATTTCTGAATTTAGGTCATATTTGACCTTGACTTTTAAAATATTTTACTCAAAATCAAAGTTAAATTTTAATTTGGACTTAAAATTTAGATTTATTAAAAAATAAATAAATAAATTTTTATTGTTGTTAAAATAACGAATGATTAAAATTATCTTTAGACACATAAGAGATAATTTTTTTATAATCCAAAAAAGACTTCGTCCTCAAAGATGGGTCCTACTAAAATACTGACCCCCAATTTTTTAAAATTTTCGAAAAAACTATAATCTACTTTTAAAGAATTTCGAGAATTTCAAAAGATTTCATAATAATTGAGAAAAATTCAATTTATAATTGTAATATTTGATATTTTTTGTTTTATTAATTAAGTTTTTATAATTTTTTAATAAAAGTTACAATTAATTTTAATAACAATTAATTTAATAAAAAAATAAAGTCTTTGTCTTAAATTTTTAACCATGTAAAAATAAAAATATAAACTTAAATGAGGCGAAAATTTTTATTTTTTTTTTTTTATTCTTTAAAAGTAGATTATAGTTTTTTCGCTAAAAATAAAATTGAATTTAAGAAAACAAACATAAAAATCAAAAAGCTTAGAAAATTCTTGATCTAATGGTATATCGTATTAAAAATTTTAAAATCCGATTTCAGAATAACTAAGGTCTTTTATTATAATCAAAATATCTCAAAAACTATACATCCTGGAGAAAAACTAGGCACATTTTTGGAAAGCTTGTTAAATTCTCTTCAAGAAAAATGGGGGTCAGTTGGGGGTCAGTAGGGAGTCAGGTTTTTAAAAGTATAAAAATATTCGATTTTCACAAAAAATAAAAATTTTGGAGACAAACTAGTTTAATTTTCAAAAAATAGAGAAAAATTCAAACTAAATGATAAATTAAAACTTTTAAATATATTATTGCTTTGCAAAATAAATGGGGGTCAGAAAATTTTAAAAAATTGGGGGTCAGTATTTTAGTAGGACCCTCAAAGATCGACGATGAACCCAAAAATTTAGAAAAATTAACATCATTAAAATGTAACTCAAATCAACTGTTACTTGAAGGATAACTATTTAAAATTATTTAATAAAAAAACTAGGTAAAAATCAATATTCTTTTAATTTTTTTTTAATTTAACTTGCCAAACGTAAATTAATTCAAAAATTATTATTTTATAATTCAAAGTTGACCTATACTTTTGACCAACTCTGATTTAAATTATTTATTGTTATTGTTATATAAATTAAATCATTTTGATATTAATTTGAATATGAACCTTTATTAGACATAGCATGTCTATTAATGCTTAGTATTTATTTTTTAAAATTTATCAAAATCATTAGATTAATTAGGTTTCCAAATTTTAAATGATAAAATTTGATCTGAAACTAATTTTAGAAGTTCAGTAAATGATTTAAATGCATTTTTTAGTTGCAGGTTGTGACAAAAAGGCAAATATTATTATTTTTGATAAAAAAATTTAAAATTTGATTAATCCCAAGCTAAAATTTAGGTCTTATTTTATTTTATTTATTAAAAGGATAAATTTTGCTTGAGGAATGAACTTAACTCTACCAGAAATCGTTTGCTTGAAGTAGAAAAGGACTTGATTTCGAGTAAAGACCAATGCATTCAGCTAACCGAACAAATAACCAAGTTAGAAGCAGACATTGTCTCATTGAAACATTCAAAAGATTCTGTAGAAAACTCGAGAGATGCTAATCTTAAAAAAATGACGCAAAAATATGAAGAAAGAGAGTCTCAGCTTGTCATGGCAATTGAAGCTCTTCAGACTAGATATTGTAAAAATATTTAATTAATTAAAAAAACATAATTCAAGAAATCTTCTTTCCAGGCATTACAGTCAAGGAACTTGAAGAACTGGTCGAATCACAGAAAAAGTTAATAAACAATTTGCGCAGTGAGCTCAGGACTTGCAATGAACACTTGGAACTTTTGGCAATTAAATACAAAAACGATGTAGAGTCTTTGAGCAATCAGAACAACGAGCTAAATATCAGGCTGTCAAAATACGGGACAAGAGCTACTGAATTTGAGGAACAGAACACCAAACATAATGAATTGCATGAGCGTATGAAAGAAAGATTGAAGGATTTAAGTGCAAAATGTCAAACCCAGCATGAAGAAGTATTTTTTTTCTTTTAAACAATTTTGGTTATTAAAGTATTTTAAGTTGGAAAAAAGTAAAGCAAATGATACCATAATGAAAACGACAAATCTTCAATTAATGCAAGAAGTGAGTGCTTTGAAAGACCAACTAAAACTGTTGACCATTCCGACAAGAAATATGAGTGCACCTAAACGCTATTCACAAGCCGATCATTCGTATAATAGTTTAAATAATATGATTAATGCGACAAGTCGAATCGATGTGGGAACTTTGAATACTGTTAGATCGGCCATCGAAAATAGTTTATATTCAATGAAATAGGTTAAGAAGCTTTTGAAATTCAAAATTTTATATAAAAAAATTCTAAATTTTAAATAAAAAATAAAAGCTTTTTAAATAGAATATATCAATTTTATCAGATAATTTTTTACAATTTAAGTTGTTTTTTTTCAATTAAATTTTTTTCAAAATCGAAACATTTGAATAAAAAAATTATTCTTTTTATAAGATATTTTTTTATTGATAATAAAAATGGATTAAATTTAGAGTTAATGAAAAATTTAGGATTTAAAAAAATCTAGCTTGGGCAAATTACGCGTGTAAGATGTAAAAAATCACCAGCTTCTACTGGAATAAAATCAAGTAAGACTCGAAATTGAAAAAATGACTCGCGCGGTGACTAGAAAATACGAATACCATATAGCATCAGGAACAACTTTACTCAAAAGTCAATTCCAAACAAAAAGTCAAACCTCAGATCAATACAATCAAAGACAAACACGAATCAGTTCAGTTCGACGAGACAAAACCACGATTGCGAAACCTAAAATTCAACTCAGTTTTCGTCCAAGGAGACACAACGGATCAAATGCCATTAAACTAAAAAGTCATAATTTTTTTAATTTTTTTAACTCTGAACTTAATAACTATTGACTGCTTAGATAATCAAAATTGTAAACTTTGTATTAAAATTCATTGAAACAAAATTAGCCGTAAAGGAAGATGTTAAGTTTAGCAAAAATCAAAAAATGCTTTAAACTTATTTTATGATAAATACTGTAAATTATATGATCTTGAATCGAACGATTTCTTATTAGCATCAACTTTCTTAAACCTTTTTTAAAAAAATTTAAGTTCAATAACCCAAATAAACGTAATTAAACAACCTAAGATCTCTTTATTTAAATCAAAAATATTTGATGAACTCATCGTTAATGCTAAAGAGAAGAGGACAGCTAAAGATCCCAGCATTAAAGAAAAGCAATTCTCTCAAATTTTGTGAGGAAATTGTCTGAGAGGTTACCATCCGTCGTATCATTTTTTTTACTGTCAATTAAAAATTCTTACGGATTTTGGATCAGTAAGTCTTTTATAATTTTTTAAAATTTTTTGAGTCTTTTTTTAATTTGAAAATTTTTTTAATTAAATTTGATATTTTGTTAAGAATCCTAACTTAATTGCTTCGCTTAATATCTTTGATGTAATCTCATTAAATGAAACAAAATTAGACGAGTCTATTCCGTTCTATTTTTTTAATGACTCTAATTACATAATAAAACGTAAAGATAGCAATAGAGATTGTCGTGGTCATACTTTGACAGTTCAAAAAAGTCAAGTGTTAAGTGTGAGTGTAAGTGCTACACTTACACTAAACATTTACACTAGAACACTTGAATATATCAAGTGTGACACTTGGTCCAACACTTGGTACACTTTAAAAAAATTAAAGAAGAAAATAAAAAAAAAATTTTGATAATTATTTTAATGTTTATTAGTCATATTTGATTATTAATTAAAAAATTTGAATAATTTTATAGCTATTTTCATTTATTTTAGATCTTTTGTCAGCTTTCTAAATCTGCATAATTTAAGTTAATAATTTTTTTTTTTTATATTTCAATGTGCCCAGAGCAGACATTAGTCTTTCATGCGAACATGGTGGACACACTCATTTATTTAAGAAATAAAAAAGTAAAATTTTAATATAAATTGAATGTTTTGATTTATAAAATTTAATAGTTTAATAAGTAAAATAAAATAAAATAAGAAGAAAGAAAAGAAGAGAGAAGGATGATTTAGTTTTATTTTAAGTTATTTTTTGTATTTTACATATTTAAGAAAATTATAGATGTAATCTATGTCAAATTTTGGAAAAATTTTAATAAACTCAATAAAGTGTAGATTTACATTATTAATTTTTCTTTGTCTAAATAGAGAAAAATTTAAATCTAGATCATTCAGTGTAAAAGAGTTGATAAATTTAGAAAAAAGAAAGAAAATGTTAATTCACCAAAAGAATTAAATCCTAAACTTCTTGGTGTAAAAAATTTATTGCTGTTTCTTAAATTATATGGTTTGTTAAAAGATTCATTTGTAATTAGTTGAGTTTTAGGTGGAAGAGGCGATTCTGGGTTCTTTAAAATCTTATAAGAAAAACAGCAAAGCTTAATGATCAGCCTATGTTGAAAACCGTATAGACCTAGAATTTCAAGATTATTATTAACTGTATTGAAATCATTAGAATAATTAACTTGGGCTTTGAAGTGAATCAATTTAAAAATCAATCTTATATTAATTAATCATTTCGATTGTACTTAATCTTGTTCGATCAGCTGGCGTCCCATAAGCATTTGAGTTAATAAAAGCCCTAAATACTTGATTATCTCTATTATCATAAGGGAGTACTTGTGACCGATTATTTTGTGAAGTACTTGCCGGTAGATCGTTATCAAGTAAAAAGATGACCGCTTCAGTAAGAAGTTTAATGCTTTTTCCTTATTTTGTAAACCATAATCTTGATCAAACCATTAGTCTAATTTAGAAGTGTTTAATAAAGCGGCTAATTGATAAATCTTGGACTCTATTTCAAAGTTAAATCGACGTTTTAATGAATTAATAAGCAAATCAACATCATCAACTAATTTCTTAATGTTACCTCTTACTTGATTTGTATTAAATGTAGCATGGATTATCACTATAAGACTTGGTAGAAGATCGCCTATGTGCCAGTCTGTCCATTGACAAAATAAATATAACATGTACAAAGGATGTAATATTTTTAAATAACCAATAATTGTGTTCAGTTCGATACAGATAATAAATATATAATAAATAATAAATTTAGACTTATTGGACATGGATTGCCTAAGTTGAAAGCATTTTTTTTCAAATGCTAAATAAAATGAAACTAACATTAAGTATGATGACGACCATCTTGTTCCATTTTCGCATCTTAATTTAGCTATTTTAGCAGAAAAATCATAACTTAAAACACTAGATCTTCATATATTTGCAGCGAAGTTAGATAGCTTTGAAAGTATTTTAACAAAAGCTCAAACTGATTTGATTGCACAAGAATATCTAGGAACATTGTTTGTACCTTGCTGAATATTCAAAAAGTTAATAGAATCACTAAAAGTGTTATCCAAATCAGGTTCGTTATTAAGTTGTAAATTATCTTCAATATTTTCATCCTCATTATCTGATTCGGATACATAAGGTAAATTCATGTAGTCACTTGCTTCTGGAATCATCTGATCGATTTCTCTATCTATTTCATTTATGCAATGATAAAGCTCATTTTGAGTTTGATTAAGTAGATCAAAATCTTCGGCGTCGTTAACTTCCTCATTTTCATCGTCAACTTCATACTCCCCTTGATCTTCATTGTCTTCTGCATTTTCAGATTCATTTTCAGCACTCTCTTCTTGAAAACTATCTCCGACAATAAAATCTACATCATCATTATCATTATCATTAACTTCTTGGATAACTTCATTCACATAATCATCATCATCATTCTCATTTTGTTCTACGAAGCCATTTACTCGAATATCTTGTATTTCCAAATTTTTGTCAAACAAATCATTTTCGTTTTGTCTAAAAAGTCTTATAAGGTAGGAAGTAGAATCGCACACAACGCCTGTAATTTTTTTTATCAAAGCTAAAACCATTTACAATTTGTTAAATAGATTCTTTAATTTTCTCTGCATTCGAACTACCTGCTATTTCTACCATTCCAATCACACTTAACTCTTTTCTAAAATTTGTATGTGTAAGTGAAACACATACAGCCAAAAAGTTTTTCATGCCGATACCTGTCCAATTGTCTTTTATTAGACAAACCAAATGAGAATCTTTTAGTTAATCTTCAAATTCATTTTTCAATAAACGAAATACTCGAGGCAAAATTGAATTAATAAACCAATTTGGATGAGGCAATTTTTTTCTCAAAAGAGTACTTAAATATTTGTTTTTTTGCTGCCTAATTGCATTATTTGATGTTAAAAAATATTTAACTAATAAATTATCTTTTTCACTTAGCTTTTAAATAATTGTTCCTCGATTTGTCCATTTTCTATATGCTTTTATCCACTCTGCTAGTTCTAAGTGATAAAATTCTAAATATTGATTTAGATTTGAAGTTGCACCAAGTTTTTCGCGATATATTTTGCCACATTTTAAAAATTTAAAATCAATTGAATTTAGAGGTTTGCGTCTGAAACGAGTTTTGAAACTGAAAAAATTTAAAATTGGTATATACTCTTTTATTCGATTTCCAATTTCAATTTTCTCTGTATCAAAGTGATTTTCTAAACTGCATTGGAAATTCTGATCATAAATGCTAAAGAGAAGAGGACAGCTAAAGATCCCAGCATTAAAGAAAAGGCCCAACTTTGAAGACTTTGGAGACTCTCAAGTAACATTGATGTTTCAGATTACTGGAGTTTTAATAAATAACAATTTCCTTTATTTTTTATTTTAGTCTCAGTTTTTTTAGGAGTCCCATCAACAAGTGTTCCATGAAAGATTCGTCAGATATTTTTCACAAACAGACTATCAACTTTGGTGCGTAGAAATGGGTCCTACTCAAACACTGACCTCCAATTTTATAAAATTTCCTGACCCCCGTTTTTTTGCAAAGCAAAAATATCTTAAAAAGTTTAAATGAATTAATTCTATGTCTTAAATTTTTATTTACGTAGAAATATGATAAACTTAAATGAGGCAAGTTGCGTTTCTTTTTATTTTTATTTGATCTTTTGGTGGTGTAAACATTTATAATTTGACCAAGAAATTCAAAGAAAGCAAAAATTTTTTTGCTTTGCAAAAAAATCAATTATAGAAAAAAAAAGATATGGTAACACAGCCTAAATCTATTTAATGTAAATTCGATGACGTAATTTGAAAAACCGAAGTTTTTTTTTTTTTAAATAACCCTCATATTCTTGTAAATCTTGAAGGGAGGAATCCAAATATATAAATGAAATATTTTTAAAAAATTTTTAAACCTTTTTTTTCTTAATTCAAATTTTTTTTCGGCTAATTCGGTAGAATTTTTCAAATTAGTAATTATGTTTGACAATTTTTGATCCGATGACGGAACAAGTTTGAACTGACCTTTTTTGCTTATCGTTTTCAGCGTGTCTTAATTGATAGAAAATAATTTTACTAGAATTTTAAGATAGCTGATGGGTCCGTTGTCTAATGTTGTTATTTTTTATGGGTTAAGAGTTTAATGAGGTATCACTTCAATACCCAAAAATCCCACCCATTTACCCCTAAAAATAAAATATTTAACACAATTAGACTGAATGGACAAAAATGATCACAATCACGCCATTTTTTTTGAAAAATTTTAAATTTTGTTTCTCCTTTTTTTACAAAAATAATTTGATTTTTTTTGATAAAAATATTCATTCTGTATTATCAAAAACCGTCAATATATTATAAAAATGAATCAGAACAAGCAAAAAGAAGTTAAAAAAAAAGT
The DNA here is from genome assembly GCA_019054805.1 of Brachionus manjavacas. Taxonomy (NCBI): domain Eukaryota; kingdom Metazoa; phylum Rotifera; class Eurotatoria; order Ploima; family Brachionidae; genus Brachionus; species Brachionus manjavacas. The sequence continues at coordinate 3,475,656 of JAHQIY010000003.1, read as the reverse complement.
ATTCGATGGAAGATCTTGATAACGCAAAAAAAGATGATTTTGCAAAAAAATTAAATTATAAAGCTTCAAATTTAAAAAGCATTCCGAGACAGATCTTTTTAACTTATCTTTTTAACTAAAAAAAATCAAACATAAAATTTATTTTGAATTCGTTAATAATTCGTTTAAATTTTTTTCTAAATAGTTATGTTGTAGCATATATTTAAAATAATAATAATAAAGAATATTTTAAATATTTATATTTTTAAAAATAACATTTAAAATCCTTTTTTTAATTCTTATTGGGCTAATTGCGTGAATTCGGTGAATATCCTGAAAAAGAGGTTAGTTCTCGGGCTAAGTATTTACAAAATCAGGGGTAACTGGGTTAACCTAATTCATCCAATAAGGCCTTACCCAATTAACCGCAGGAGGTAAAGGGGTGACTAGAAAAAACTGCTCTAATTCGGTGAGCATTTTTGGAGTTTTTGAATAAAATGAGTGCGAAATATGAATAAAAAAAAATAGGTCACCTGGTTAGGCTCATTTACCATAAAATCGAAAAATTTCTTGACTTCTAATTGTTGAGCTTTTAAATTTTTTGTCATATCTGTTTTGTAAAGACAATCGAGGTGGGTAAATTTTGTAATAAATTTTTTTGATTGTTTAAAATTTAAGCATAGCCTAAAATTCCATTGATAATTACATATACATTATTTTATTAGACTTTCCTCAAAAAAATTACAAACAAAAAAGGGAATAAACAATTTTAAAATAATAGCAAAAAAATTATTCAATTTTTTATCATTTTGTACTATTCTTTCGATTTCTTCTATTCAACCCTTAATGTCTTTCCAAAATCTTAATAATTTATTTTTTGGTATTAATCAAGTATGATTATTCTAAAAGTAAAATAAATGGCGATCGTTCTGTCTTTGAAATGCTTTTTATTTTATTTTAAATATTTTGCCTTAAAAAAAATTTTAATCAAAAAATAAATTTAATAAAAATTTAATCATTTTAGCTATCAGTCTTTCAGCTTCCTGCTTTTATAATATCAATTTTTAATTGTAAAATTTTTATAGCTAAATTTCGATCTTTACTTTCACTTAAATTGGATTTTTTTTCTACAAACTAGCATTAGTTTAAAGTTAATAATTATTTTATTTAAAAAAATTAATTTGAATTCAAATTTTATAAACAAATTAAATTTATTAATACAAAAGATCATATTAAAAATAATTCTATAAATTAACAAAAATTCTTAACTAACTTACTGTAATTAACTAATTCATAAATAAAGTTTTACTTTTCTACCGATTTTTTGAAAGATCTGAGAATAGGATACAAATTGTTGAAGGCCTCGTAGATTTCTTCGCGGGTCTTGGCCCCAGTGATAACCACTTTACCGGACACAAAAACCAGCAACACCACTTTGGGCTGCAGCATACGGTAGATCAAACCAGGAAATATTTCAGGCTCATAGCTACAAAATCGGGTATGATAAGTGTGCAAGCTTTCAAGGCGAACAATGAATTGTATGTCCGCACAACCGACTATGTTCTGTATCTTAAAGTCCATAAATTTTGCCGGAAAGCCCAGTTTTTGGATAATTCTCGCGTATTTTCTAGCCGCTAGTTTAGACTCAGTCTCGCTCTTGGCGCCTGTGCACACCATTTTGCCTGAAGAAAATATGAGCGCCGTAGTGCGCGGAACTCGAATTCGCATGATCAACGCAGCAAAACGTTTCGGGTTGTACTCAGAGTTTCTTGCCTTGAGAGCTATTTTTTTCAAGTCCAATTTACATCCCACACTAATTGTGCTTACTATATTTCTGCAAAAAAAATTAAAATTCTAAAATTTTCTCCATGACTTACTGAATTGTGGGAACAATTGCTGTTGTGGGCTCGTTCAAATTTGAAGGTGGTCCTGAGAGAAAATTGGAGCCTAAGCCTGTCGGCATACCTGAAGATAAAACCGATGGTGGTGGCAATAAAGCATTCATTTTAGCTTAATTTCAAGTTTTTAAATAAATGAAAAATTTTTGAAAAAAATTTATTTTTTAAAATTTCAAAAAAGAAAAATTATTTGTCTTCTAATTATGAATAGTAAATTGGCAGTATTTGATTTTGATAATACGATCATAGATGTCAACAGTGACACATTTGTTGATCGAGTTATTCTAAAATTAAAAAATAAAGTAGATAAAAAATGCTACGAGTATCCGGTGGAGATTGAGGAGCTGACCGAGAGCCACAATTGGACCCATCGAATGAATGCAGTTTTTTCTTACATGAATTTGAAGTATTCAATTCGGCAGGAGCAAATTGTCAATTGTATGCATGAGATATTAATTGAAGATTCAATGAAGCAGTTGATCAAAAAGTTGCATGCGGATGGATTTGAATTAGTGATTATTTCAGACGCCAACTCCATTTTTATCCATGAAATCCTTCAAAAAAATAATTTAGATCTTTTATTCTCGAAGATTTACACAAATAAAGCCGAGTTTTGCGCCACGACTGGATGTCTAAAGGTACAGCCATTTAATGAATGTTTTAATTCGAACAAAGAGCTGTTCAATTGTTCAACTAAAGTGTGCTCGACCAACATTTGTAAGGGTGAAGTATTAAAACGACATTTGGAGGAAGTGTATGACTTAAAAAATGTAACTACGGTAATTTACATAGGTGACGGTAAAAATGACTATTGTCCCGGTCTTTGCTTGAGAGAAAGCGATTTTTATTTTGTTCGTGAGAATTACTCTTTATCGAAATTGTTGGATAGAAGAAGAAATTTAGCTGAAAACATCAAAGCTAAAATTATAAAATGGTCAACAGCTAAAGACATATTGCCAACAATTGAATAAATTGTACAAAATTAAAAATAGAAAATTTTTCATTGAAAAAAAATTAATTCTGAGTATTTCTATATTTTTCATTTAAAAAATATAAAATTTAAAAAAAGAAAAATTAAATTTCACTTTTAATCTATTTTCAATTTACCTCCAAATTAAACAAAAATAATAATCAAATATACACAAAAAAGTAATTTTCTTTTTCATATAAAAATAATTTGTCCAAAGTTGAATTTCTGACCGTCATTTTTCCGATATTGACAAAGCATGGTTTAAGTTTTTCAAGAGCCTTCAGGCTTGTTTCTCTACGCGTAAATTCTTATTTGGTCATTAATTTTCTGCCCAATTCACAACCTATTGACAACGAGAAGTCTTTAAAATACCCTCTGATAGAAAAGATATATTTTTTAGAAATTTTTTTTCTCTTTAGCTTAGAAATTTTTATATTTTTAAGACATAAATTTTATGGCCTTAGGTATGAAAAGTCGTTCTTTTTATCCTTTTTTGGTTTTTGTCAAAACAAAATAAATTCCTAATAACTACATCTACTATCGCTCCACAGGTCTCCTGCTGTACAGTCGAGTCTTGTTATAACGATGCTGATATTATTTATTTATTTGTATTATTTATTTATTTGTATATCTGTACCGAGCTAGAGCTCCTTCAGATTAAAAAAAAAAAAAAAAAAAAAAAATAAAAAATTAAAATAAAGTTAAATAAAATAAAATAAAATAAAAATAAAAAGTAAGAAAAAAATAAAGTTAAAACAATATAACTTAAAAAGTAGATAAATATTAAAATTAAAATTAGATAAATTTTGATAGAGAGTAACAGAATACATATTTTAATTATTTGATGATTCAGGAAAAAAAGAAGAAATAGTAAGGTAGCAATTACACAATGGAGTTGGGTACTCGATCTATCTTGATTCGAAACCTCTGTTATATTCTTCCACCAGTCTAACAGTTAATGGAACAGAATGGCTCAGTCCTGCCCTAACATATCTCTCACTCAACTCAAAAAGTCGATTTGAGACTGTTAGTAGTTTAAGTTTATTATATGCCTCATTATGTAATATGTTGGAGGGAGTATCATATCTTAGTTTTAGTATAGAACGAACTGCTGAATTTTGGATTACTTCTAACCTTTTGATATTAGTTTCTGAAAGAGAGTTAAGACAAGGAAAAGAATAATCTAGAATAGATCCAATCAAAGACTTATAAAGGTTTCCTAAAGTGTTTAAGTCAAGGCCCCATTTTTATTCGACAAGATTTTTATTAAATTTAGCCTTGAATTGCAACGTTCTTTAATTTCTTCTATCATTGAAGAAAAGGTTAATTTAGAATCAAATCTAATACCTAGGAACTTTATTTCTTTTAAGTTTTCGATTCTATTCCCATAAATCCTTAAATTAAACACAGAACTTACTTTATTATTTTTAGTAAAAATCATTGAGCAAGACTTTTCAACCGAAATCTTCATTTTCCACTTGAAAAGCCACTTTTCTAATTCAACTAAGTACTTATTCATCTTACTTTCTATATTTCCATTTTTTTATAAATGAAAAAAGTGACAAGATCGTCTGCAAAGAGAAGTGAATATTCTTTATTAGATTTATTTCTTTTAGGAATATCATTAATAAATATACTAAATAATAAAGGACTAATAACTGATCCTTGAGGAACGCCAGCAGATATTTTGAATTCATCACTAATGTTATCATTTATATTTACTTTAAATGTTCTACAGTTAAGAAATGATTTAATCCAATAAATTAAGTAGGCAGGTATATTTATCTTTATCAGCTTGTAAATTATACCTTCATGCCAGACTTTGTCGAAAGCTTTAGAAATGTCAAAAAATAAGCAACATACTTTTTTCTTTCTATTAAAAGATTCGACAACTTTTTGGATAAGGAAAACTAAATTATCTGCGGTTCTTCGATGTTTCCTAAAACCAGATTGTTCCTGAATTAGCAAAGAATTTTTTCCAAGAAATCATATAACCTTGAAAATATAATACGTTCAAGCAGTTTACCCAGACAGCTTGTAATGCTTATTGGTCGATAATTAGATGGGTCTTGTGTAGGTGAAGATTTCTTAGGTATCATTGTGATATTGGCACTTTTCCAAGCTTTAGGAACTGTACCTTCTTGGAGACTAAGATTGAAGAGATCTATTATTTCTTTTAACAAATTTAAAGGGAGGTTTTTTAACATTAAATTGTGGATAAGGTCAGGTCCGCAAGCTGCTTCTCCTTTTAGCCTTTTTAATGCTATAATCATTTCATTAAGGCTAATCGGTTCGTTGAATATTGGCTGACTATTATTCTTAAAGTATTTTAAATTAAAATGAGTTATTTCTGTATCTTTTTCAGTGTTTTCGAGGTCAGAATTAAGACTGAATGTTGAGGATAATATTTTTCCAAATAATTTCCCTTTTTCCTCATCTGTTTTGAAATCTTGGTTGTTCAGAGTTAAAGTTGGGATTAAATTTGATCCTTTTTTTGATCTAAACTTATTTATTTTTTTCCAGAATGGCCTACTTGATAGGAGGTTTTTCCCCATCTTTTTGATAAAATCAAACCAATTTTGATTCCAAAATTTTTTCAGGCTAATTTTAATTTCCAATGTTAAATGATTATATCTTTGTTTTGTCATTTGACAGCGAGTTTTTTGAAAATATCTTCTTATTTTCCTACGTTCTTTAATCAAATCTACAATAAAAGGAGGTAGACTGCTCTTGAAAACTTTTTGAGACTGAAAAGGGATAATTTTTTGTGCAGCTGATAATATTTTTTTGCTAATTGTTTCGTTTTGTTCGTCAATCGTCCCTGCAGAAGCCACTAAGAAATGTCTTGGGACATTTAAAACTTCACGAAATAAATGCCAATTTGCTTTCTTATAATTAAATTTCTTTGATAGAGATTTCACAGTAATTATGTAATCGAGAGCTATGGAAGTTTCGATTGGAAAATGGTCACTTATCCTGATTACTGAGAACTCGAAACTCATTTATTTTATTTGTTACTGAGGATGAGACTGATTAATACGATATTCGCTTTATAACGATATTTTTTTTCATAATTTACATTCCCCAATATAATTACATGTTAAATTTCTTTGTTAATACGATGTTTCTTTAATACGATATCTAATTAATACGATAGGTTTATTCAGAAAAAAACGTACAAATCAGTGCTAATTGATCGTTTTTAATACGATATTGATCTTTTAAACAAAAAAATAGAAGACCAATGAAATCCAGTTATAATTAAATATAATTAAATATTAATGTTAATTTAATTTCTTATGTGTATATAAACATAATTTTATATACCTATGTAAACAAAAAATGTCCACTCAAATTAAAAGAAAACCTTTGTCATTAGAAGAAAAACTTGAAATTTTGAATGATTTAAAAAAAAATAATCTCACTGTCACAGAACTTGTGAAAAAATATAATAGACCTCAGAGTACTGTTTCTTCTATTCTTAAGGCAGAGAATCAAGAAAAGATAAAAAACTTATATGAAAATAATTTAATCAATCCTAGCTCTAAAAGAATGAGGGGTTCTAATTATGTTGAAATTGAAGAGGCCCTTGATCACTGGTTCAAATCAGTTATGGCATATAAAAATATTACTCTAAACGGTCCTTTGATTCAAGCCCAGGCTATTAAATATGCAACTATGTTAAATGGATCAATTTTGTAGCGTCGATCAGTCTTTTCAAAGTAAAATTGATAAATATTTTTCCTTTTAATATATTTATTATTTTTAAATAAACAATAATTCCTTTAAAAAAATTTATTTTCAATATTTTTCTTCCCATCCCATAACATGCAAATTTGATTAATACGATATTCGTTTATACGATGTCCTTTTTTTCCGCCCAAACACATCGTATTATCCAGACTCGACTGTAGCTTATTATTATTATTTATTTTGGTTCCAACCACCTTGACAAAAAAAATCTTTTTTCAAACTAATTTAGTTATGCATTTATCACATTTTCTTTGAAAAATTTAGTTTCTTATTAAAGTGTGCTACGTGTTTATTTTGTTCATATTTTAATTTAAGAACAATGGTATATATCATTGAATTTTGACCCTTTTATTTATTAAAGAAAAAAAATTTACATAAAAATATTTTTAAAATGTGTTACCCACATTTTAAGCACTCATTTACTTGATGATCAACTCGTGTTTAAATCATATACTTAGAATACGTGACTATGTTATTAATGTTATTATTTTTTATTAATTAACACGCCTCACAATACTTCTAGAATCAGAGTGGAATTCTATTCTAGAAGATTAATCATTTCTAACAAGATACATATGTCAACGCCATATATAAGAAACGAACTCAACCCTTATAAAAGACGTTATTTATTTATTTATTTATTAATAAGTCCCATGGCCAAGTAAAAAAAAAGAAAAAAAAAAGTAGAATATAAAAAGTTATTTTAAAAAATTATTTTTTAAAAAATTTCATAATTTATGAAAAAAAAAATTACAAGATATAAAAAAGATCCTTTTTAAGCCGTATTAACTTTCTTTTATTTATTTATTATTTATTTATTTATTTGAATGAATTATGCATCATAGACACAAAAAAAGAGATTAGAGAAATATAATTAAGTTGTAAGATATGTACAAAACATAAGTAAAATTAAGTGAAAAAATCTACTTTTAGAAAGTCGTTTAGAATATTATACAAGTAAAAAAAATTCAAATTATGTGACATTTCAATCTTAAGTTGTTGAACAACAAATTTAATTGAGTCCACCAAACCTCGGTTTGCACAAAGGAAGACATGGTCAATATTAGAGAGTGACGTTTTAATATTATAATCAAATGTATCGATATAAATTTTCTTTTCTAAATTGTTTATCTGTCTACAATACGAAGAGTTTTTTTGGTCAAAATGTTCATAGTTTCCTTTTAAAAAAACTAATAGGCTATTATACAAAACACTTTGACGAAGTTGTTTTAGAAAGAAGATCTTATGTTTGCAGTAAATTTGCCCAATCGTTTCTACTTTTATGGCCTCTAACATTGGTCTATATCTTGCAAATTTTTTGATACCGAGTGCTCTTTTTAGGAGCAAATTCTGTCTTGTTAAAAGACGTTATATGATACTACAGTCGAGTCTTGTTATAACGATGCTGATTAATACGATATTCGCTTTATAACGATATTTTTTTTCATAATTTACATTCCCCAATATATTTACATGTTAAATTTCTTTGTTAATACGATGTTTCTTTAATACGATATCTAATTAATACGATAGGTTTATTCAGAAAAAAACGTACAAATCAGTGCTAATTGATCGTTTTTAATACGATATTGATCTTTTAAACAAAAAAATAGAAGACCAATGAAATCCAGTTATAATTAAATATAATTAAATATTAATGTTAATTTAATTGCTTGTGTGTATATAAAGGTAATTTTATTACATATGTAAACAAAAAATGTCCACTCAAATTAACGGACTGCATAGATAAACTACGATTGTATTTTGCCCAAAAGAACGAAGACTGTTCTTTATTCATTGATCAGTTGTCTAAAATGGATCAATTTTGTAGCGTCGATCAGTCTTTTCAAAGTAAAATTGATAAATATTTTTCCTTTTAATATATTTATTATTTTTAAATAAACAATAATTCCTTTAAAAAAATTTATTTTCAATATTTTTCTTCCCATCCCATAACATGCAAATTTGATTAATACGATATTCGTTTATACGATGTCCTTTTTTTCCGCCCAAACACATCGTATTATCCAGACTCGACTGTACTATATATTTATAACATATTATTGCAACAAACTATTAAACAACTATCCTTGTTATTCTTCCAGTAACAAATGAAATAAATTAAAATGGAATTAAAAATAAAGTTAAATAAGATAAAATAAATAAAAAGAAAAAGAAAGGATACACAAGTCCAAGTAATTGAAATAAAATTAAAAACTATAAATTGAAATAGCAAGGGGTTAAGCATATTTAAATATTTGATAGTTCAGGAAAAAAAGAAATTGTTAGGTACCAATGGAATAGTTATTTAAAGCCTTTTGGTGCATAATATTAGAGAGGTTATCATATTTCAGCTTCAAAATAGATCGAACTTCTGAATTTTGAATAATTTGTTTTTTTTTGATGTTAAAAGCGTATGCTTCATAAATCTTCACGATATTGAAATAAGAGAATTTCAATCGGAGAATTAACTATTCTACGTTATTCAGTATGAAAAATAACCCATAAAAAAGGAAAAAAATAAATGACCGATATATGTCATTCTCTCGCTTATACGTGCATCAATTGCTGATACGTCTCTTCATTTTGGGAGCTTTCTATGGCTTTCAAAATTTCCCAAAAATTCTATTATCTGTATCTAATGTTTTGTAATGTCCCCTTGCTCTAATAATCAAATACATTACAATTTTGTCATCAGTTGATTTTTAGTTTATCGAGATTTTTAAGGCCCGAGTCTTGACATGCCTCTAAATATATTTTGAGCTGCACGTTCTAAGATTAATTGCAGTTGGAACACATGTTCTTACTATTTAAACCACTAAATTTTTGTTATAACTTCGGATTTTATTTAGTGTTGGGATCCGTTCAAGCGGACACTTTACCGGTCAAAGTTTGCAGAAACCGTGACCGTGTCCGCATTAGCCGGACAATCTTTGAACGGGCGATCATTTGGCCAATCAGCTAGACGGTCTAATTTTTTGACTGCCAAAATAAACGGTCTAAATTATACGGGCGGTCAAAAAACCGGTCGACTTTTTGGCGGGCGGTCACTAAATTTTTTAATTTAGACCGTTTATTTTGGCAGTCAAAAAATTAGACCGCCTAGCTGACCGGCCAAATGACCGCATGAAACCGTTCGCCAAACGGACCGGTTTGGTCTGACCGAATCCATCATCATATTAATCAAATAAATTTTCCTGTTTTTGCATTTAAGTAGAGTAATTATTCTAGGAAAATTATATATAACGGAAGGTCACGAAAATTCCACCAAATTCTCAACTACAGTTAAAGAAAAATATTTTGAAATTTAAAACTTTTTATTTCAATTAAGTTTTATTTATATTTCAATTTAGAAATAATTTCAAATCATACCAACTCGTCCTTTTAATAAAAATAACTTTAAACAAAGAATACAATGAGAATAATCTACCTGTTTCAAAACGTTCTCGTTGGTCACTTTCAGAGCTTTCGCTTGTCTCATCCCATAGAAATCTTTTGTTCCATTTTTTATCTGACATCCATTTGTCATCTTAAAATTATGAAATTAGTTTTTTTCTTAAATTTCTCAATTAAACATTCACTTTGTGCCATTAAGCCGTTTTGAGCAGCAATTATTAGCAAATTAATCACAAAGAAAAAAATTGTATGTATATATTTCATTTTAAATTAATTTTCATGGTGTTAATAGAAAATTTTTTTTTTATATAGATATCATGGAACAAAACCAAAAATAGAATAAACTCGAGAATAGAAGATTTTTATTTTGAAAAGTAGAATGAGTCATGCTGCTTTTTAAAAATAGCAATCTAGAAATAAATCTAGAATTTGAAATTCGAGGAATTGTGGTTTTTAAATTTTTTAAGAAAATATTTGTGAAAAAATTCGTCCCTAGGTGGATTCGAACCACCAACCTTTCGGTTAACAGCCGAACGCGCTAGCCGATTGCGCCATAGAGACTTGTTATTTCGTCAAAAATAAATTATACCTGCCTAAGAAAAATAAAAAATTAATGGCAAAGGATAAAAATAATTTCGATTTCAAGGCTAAAATTAACAATTCAATAAGAGAGACATAATTATTTCTGTAAATATATTTTTTTTCTTTTTTAATTAAAAATATCCTTATTCAAAAATATAAGATTAAAATATAAAGTAAATTTAAATAATTTCAAAAAAATATTAGACTTTTAAGAACCTTTATTTGGTTCTTTTTGTTTAAGTTTACATTTTATCATTACAAATCTTTTTCTTTTGCATGAAGGCAAACAGAATTGGTGGCATTGGTAGTTGTTGCCAAAAAGTAAAAACTCTAAGAGAAAGTTTGAGTTCGCGGTAAAATTATAACAGCTGGTACCTAAAGGGTATAACTGGACTTTTTCCGACTCTCATGCGTAAGGTTAGAATAAATCACTTCCATAATAGAGTCTCGGTCACTCGTCTAGGCGAAGGACAAAATTTTTCTCGATCTGCCTAACTCGAGGAAAAATTTTGGCCTTCGCGTTTCAGGTCAAACAAATAAATGGATTTTGTAAATCTATTGAAATTCAACAATGATTTTGATTTCGTTGAAGAGTATTTTTCGAAGCAATGTATGGTTTAATCAATACGACAGAATAGCTTACTCAAAAGAGTGGACAAGAGAGGAAAAAGGAAGAAAATTGCCTGTTGGGTTAAAAGAAAAAGCCCTAAATATACGATTTGTAGCAAATAATTTAACATAACTACGAAATAGTGAAAAAAATGAAAATCGACAAGATGGACAGATCAAAATAATATAGCATATCTTCAGGAATTTTTTAAACAGAACTCAATAAAAATGGAGTATTAGTAGATGATTAGTCAAGGACTTTAAAAAAGGCTTATAACAAAGCATTTAAAGCTGGTACGAGCGAAGACGCCAATTTATTAGGGCGTTTCAAGACAGGGATTTTTGCAGAAATTCAAAGAATCATGTGCTCAACGGAGACAAAGAGTTATGATAGCTGCAGAAATGGCAAATATAATTGAGAGATCATTTATGGCACATAGTTATTTTGTGCCCAAAAACCCGAAATTCGGGCATGAATTTTTTTCAGGAAAGTTTAATTGGATGACTCAATTAAGTAGAACATTGATTATTATCTGAAGCAAGAGACATACTTTCTTACTTTGAACTTGATCATTTTATGTAACCCCTGATATTAAGTTACTTTTTTTGCTACTTCTTTTTTTTCTATTTTCTTAGATCAGTAACTAAATTTTTAATTATTTATGTTCTACTTCTCCTTTTGAGGAGGTTAATTTTATCAAATAGATAAATAAATTAAAAAAATTAAGCTCTGTTGAGAAGTGATCTCTTATGCTCTGAAATTATAAACATGATCTCTGAATTAAATTTGATGAACTCTGCTCAATTGATTATTCGCCCTAACACAAATATATAGAGCTCTCAATAAACAAATTAATAAATAAATCACGTTGTTTATCGCTTTTTCCTTCTAATAAATATTTTTTCTAAATAGTATTGAAATATTTAATATTCTAAAAATGAAAAATCAAGAACTTGGAAAATAAAACAGTGCTCACTACTCACAGTTGTCAGACGTAGACGAAGACCTAGAGAACGAGCCTTATATTCTTGATTGATAAGAACATCTTAGATTGCGTGCAAGAGAAAGTCTGTAGTAGAGACTGAATCGTGTACACCACGAGCAGGCTAGCTTTCTAGGCAAGATTGGAAAAGAGGCCTTTACTTGTTACCTTACTTGTGGCCTTTACTTTTACTTGTTGTATAAAAAGACTAGATCGCCTAAGAAAAGAGATTTAAATATTGATAAATCATTGAGTAAGATTTATTTGAATTTTTATTATTAAAAAAATTGATTATTAAAAATCATATTATAAATAAAGATTTTAGTGATTTTTTAAGAGACCTATTTCTTTCTGCTAGTAAATTTTTTTCTTCTGCTTGCAAATTTTTTTTATAACTGCTATTAAAAAAAATTAATTAATGATAGCTAAATTTTTTTTATGCTTCTAAAAAATTAATACCTGCTAGCTAATTTTGACAATAAATAAAAGAGAAAAACCAGTTAATATTAATCGACAATTTGAAGTAACACTTGATTGCAACAGCTACAAGCTACTCCTTTGGAAAATTCGTTTCAAGAGTATTACGATTTATCCAATGTTAATAGTGAAAACTTATCAAATCCTTTACAATTAGATGAACCGAATGATTTAAATATTGATCAAAATTATCAAGCTGATGCACAAAAATCTTCAAATGGTCCTAAACTCCGTGGCAGACCTCGTAGTTCTACAACTAAAAAAAGAAATACAGAAAATAATTCTTTCAGATAATCAAAAAGACAGTGAAAAAATTAAATTTGATATTTACATGTGAAATTTTAATTTTTTTTGTCGGTACTAAGCTTAATTTCTTTTTTCTTTTTTTCAAACTTAATATGAAAAAAATAAAAAAAAAATATTTTGGTTATTTCTTTATACTTTTATTTTTTCTATCATAAACATAATTTTACAAGCAGGTGAAAAAAAATTGCCAGCAGAATAAAATAATTACTATCATTATATTAGCTTTTGCTAGAAGAAATTTTTGCTAATTTTTTAATTTCTCAATTTATTCAAGTCCTTTTTCTATTTTTTAACAAATTCACTGAAAAATTTTAAAATTTAACTTTAATCTAACTTAACATTTTGGTTTAAATTATTTAGTTTCAAAAATGTTTTTCTTGTGGCTGAAAGGAAGGACTAAGCTTCCATTCCAACCGACCAAGGCTTTGCCGAACTATATTTTAAACAAATAAAATAAATTTCTCAATTTCAAATTCTAAAATTTCTTGCAATTAAATTAATCCAGCAGAAACCTGTAATGATACAATTGAATTTATCAAAAGTTATTTTTCCCCACAAAATCGGCTATTTTATTTTAAAGCAAAAATTGCTTATTTTTTAAGTATTAAATTAAGTTAAAAAATATTTTAAAAATAAAACCATTCAGAGGCTCATCTTTGCATTGAAATTATAAATCATGAGTCAGAAATAAAAGATAGATATATTCATAAAGGTAATTTAAGTATTGATTTAAATTAATGAAGCAAAAATTTCGCATTTTTTTCTTTTAATTGAAAAGCGAATAAAAAATATTAGAATAAGTGATATTTTTTACGCAATTACATTTAAGCCCTCTTTATAAATAAGAAATTTAAAATTTATTTTTTTAAAATATCTGAAAATGTCTCTTTGGCGAAGATTCAAAAAAATTAGTGGCATTGACAACTTGATTGATAGAAATGAATACGAAGTGTACCATCACTATAAACATCCATACCTAGATCCAATTTCAAATCGCATTAATGCTAACCATGAGTTCTCCCTGATCGATAGGAATGGAGACAATAGAATCGATTTTTATGAGTTTGAAGATGCCGAAAGAAGAAGATATGGGTATTATCCGGGTTATTATTCTCACAGACAAAACTATGGCCGATATTACTATTAAAAAATAAACAGTGTCTTTCGAAAATAAATTTAAAATAAAAATAAAATTGGGAAATATCCAAATCAACTTGGAACTACCAAAAATAAAAACCAAAAAAAAAACAGAGTAAATTTATTTTTGAAACATATTGTAATTTCTGGGCATTTAAGTGATTGATTAAATTAAACAAAATTTTTAGAAATTTTTACATTAAATTTAATTTTTAAAAATGAATTTTTAAAATATATAAAAATATATTGAAATTTAAAACTTTTTATTTCAATTAAGTTTTATTTATATTTCAATTTAGAAATAATTTCAAATCATACCAACTCGTCCTTTTAATAAAAATAATTTTAAACAAAGAATACAATGAGAATAATGTACCTGTTTCAAAACGTTCTCGTTGGTCACTTTCAGAGCTTTCGCTTGTCTCATCCCATAGAAATCTTTTGTTCCATTTTTTATCTGACATCCATTTGTCATCTTAAAATTATGAAATTAGTTTTTTTCTTAAATTACTCAATTAAACATTCACTTTGTGCCATTAAGCCGTTTTGAGCAGCAATTATTAGCAAATTAATCACAAAGAAAAAAATTGTATGTATATATTTCATTTTAAATTAATTTTCATGGTGTTAATAGAAAATTTTTTTTTTTTATATAGATATCATGGAACAAAACCAAAAATAGAATAAACTCGAGAATAGAAGATTTTTATTTTGAAAAGTAGAATGAGTCATGCTGCTTTTTAAAAATAGCAATCTAGAAATAAATCTAGAATTTGAAATTCGAGGAATTGTGGTTTTTAAATTTTTTAAGAAAATATTTGTGAAAAAATTCGTCCCTAGGTGGATTCGAACCACCAACCTTTCGGTTAACAGCCGAACGCGCTAGCCGATTGCGCCATAGAGACTTGTTATTTCGTCAAAAATAAATTATACCTGCCTAAGAAAAATAAAAAATTAATGGCAAAGGATAAAAATAATTTCGATTTCAAGGCTAAAATTAACAATTCAAAAAAGGAAAAACGGTTCAATTTTCAATAACTATCTTAACTTTCAAATTAACTTGTAAAGTAAACTTTTTTGTCCAAAATAAAATTTATGTTCTCAAAAAAAAGTAATTTTTTTCAATTAAGGGGAAATTAACATCTTTACTAAATATTATCAGAAAAAAGCTATCAAATTCATTTAAAATTTTTTTCAATAATTATCAATTGAAATAAAAATAATTTAAATAATTTTACGAATTTTTTTGAACAATTAAAAGAGAAATTTAGTTCGAGTCCCACAATTTTAATAAAATACTTCAAATTTTTTATTTTTCCTTCAAATGTTAATTAAATTCCCCTGTTATTAAGATTATACCAGTGTTTTGGACCGGAAAAAAAATCGGTTTCGATTTCGTTTCGGTGCAACGAATCCAACCCAAAACGAACACCGAAAAGCCAAACTAATCAGCTACATTACCGAACCAAAAACGAAAATATCTAAGTTTTTTCGGTAGAAATGCTCAAAATTCGGACTCTCTAGATAATTAAAAAAATTTTATTAAATTTTATTTCATTTTGTTTGTTTCTAATAATTTTTTTTCCAATTAAAAGTATCGTCAATTATCGGATTGTTTAATTCTTTTACAATTTCAAAGTTAGCCCTTAAAAAGCACTTTGAAATAAACAAATCAGTCTCCAAATTTTGCATCTTTTGATTTGATATAAAACCACACATGCTAAAAAAACTTTCAACACATGCGCTTGAAGAATTAATATTAAGCAAAATATTTGCAATTTTACTTAGCTTTGGAAAGGAAGTATTATGTCGATACCAAAATTCTCTTGTATTTTTAATGGTCAATATTAATTTGCTATTGTCTGCCATTAGTATTGCTTTACATTGATTGATTTCATCTTGAAGTTCACTTGAAAACATTTCTGTTGGCAAATTATTCAATGGCAAAAAATGGTCATTTGAAAAAAAAACATGACAAAATATCGATGGCGATTCTCCTGATGAAGCTGAATCTGAAGATTGTTGATAACTTAATCACATCTTAATTCTCTGAATTTCTCTGAATGTTAAGGAGCTTTGACCCGACTAATTTTAGGCTTGATAAGCCTCTTGTAAAAAGGTTTTCGGTCCATGGTTTTCCAACCCACATTTTTAAGCCTGATACCTTTACAACTGAAGCATTCATTTTTTTTAAAAATAATATTTAAATAAATTTTAATATTTACTTCACATAATGGAGAATTTAATTCATACTTAGTGTTTTTCAAAGTGTTCTTTACAGACAAAACTCTCTCTATTCAGATGAATAGTTATATGTATTCATATTATAAAAACTCATTCTTTTAATACTTCTAATTTTTTTTTTTTTTTAATTGTTTATTTTTTATTTAAATAGACTTTGAGTAATGAAACTCCTTTAGCTATTGTTCATATATTAAAAGAAAGTGAAACAAATATAAGGTATTACAAAATTGGGTACACAATATTTAAAAAGCATTTAGAAAAATGGGAATATTAAGAAAGGGAAGCTTCTATACAATTGAAAGATTTGGCTGTTGTATGACACTCCCGTGGAAAATCATGCAAAAAAATTGCTAAGGGAGACTTTTTTTTTATAACTTTTTAATACATCCTGGAGAAAAACTAGGCACATTTTTGGAAAGCTTGTTAAATTCTCTTCAACAAAAATGGGGGTCAGTTGGGGGTCAGTAGGGGGTCAGGTTTTTAAAAGTATAAAAATATTCGATTTTCACAAAAAATAAAAATTTTGGAGAGAAACTAGTTTAATTTTCAAAAAATAGAGAAAAATTCAAACTAAATGATAAATTAAAACTTTTAAAAATATTATTGCTTTGCAAAATAAATGGGGGTCAGAAAATTTTAAAAAATTGAGGGTCAGTATTTTAGTAGGACCCCATAACACACACTTAAAATTTAATAAAATTTTTGAAAATTTTCTAAAAAATTTCTTTTTTTACTTAACAACCCAAAGTGTGTGTTTTTTAAGTTGTGTCTTCAATTTAATGTGTGTTGGTCAGACAAGAGTGTGGCGTGACACTGTATAGCTACTTAATTTTATTCAATAAAGTCATAAGTGAAATAATAAATGAAAAAAATGCTGAAGAGATAAACCAAGAGCTCAATCCTTTTGACTTAGAAATTAGCGATGTAGGTGGTGAAATAGCACAAATAACACATGAAATAAACTCGATTAGATTTCGGTTCGACACACCGACACGAAACCGAAGACCGAAAATTTTTAGTTTTCAAAACTTTGGATTATACATTAAAAAATTAAATAACACTAAATTAAAGGCTACTATTTAATTCAGTATCTAATAATAATTATTTAGTACCTAATTTTAATTAATTTAGTATCTAATTTTGATAAATTAATCAATTAATATGATCGATTTTTTATATAAATTTGTCACACTAAAACTAAAATTTTTGAAAAAACATTACAAAATATTAAAATGAGTGATTCAGAATCTTCTTCAACTCAATTCTTCGACCTGCTACACAAAATCAGCCAGGTTTGGATACTGACGACGAAATAGACAGCATCGAAGTCGATCTAAAACCTAAACGGGACAAATCAAAAGTTTACGATGAGTTTCAACGCTATGCTTCTTATCAAGAAGCATTAAAGGTAATCCAAGATAAAGATATTTTGTTTGAGGATACATTTTGGGGAAAAAAAAACCTAAAATTAGGTAAGGGAACTAACAGTGATAAACAGTTCTTCAAATGCAAGAATTGTCTAAAAATGTTGTACATTGAAAAACCTAAAACAGATTCGGGTACAATAATTTTTTTTGAAGACTGTAACCATAACCATTTCAGGACAAATGGTAACTCAACAAAATATCGAACTCATCGATTCATCAAGTTCAAATACCACGGTCAATCAATCCAACCAAGTCTCAACTTCACATGAAGAAGAATCGAATATAACTCCTGGCACTTCTAGAATTGTTATTATTCCATTGTCAAATGTGAATACTAATAAAAAACCAAGAGGAAGACCACCTAAAAATCGCAATGAAGTTAATGAACAAACCGTTGAGAGTCCAAGCAAACGAAGAAAAATTTCGAAAAACAAATAAACAAATAAATTAAGCTCTTTAATAGAGCCGTTTAATTTTTTTCTCACATTTTTATTATTTTTTTACTTGAGTGTGATATTTTATTTTTTATTTGATACAAATATTATTTTATTAGATACTATGAAATTTTATTAGATTTTTTTTTTTATTTTTATTAGATATAGATTAAAATAAATTAGATACTAAAATAATTTGTAGCCTAAATTAAATAGAAATCCAATATTTTTAACTTATTGATACTTTTCCTAAAAAAATGATAAATATTATGTACCTAAAATAATGAAATTAAGAAAGTGTTTACTTGAAAGTAAAAACTTAACAATAATTCGAAAGCTTTATGCTGAAAATCATATAAGCCACCTTTTTCTATAAAGATGTTAATGTCATTGAAGTAATTAGCTTAAAATTTAAATTTAAATAATTTAAAAATCAATAAAAAATAGCTTTTAGTTTGATTATTTCATCTTTTGAAAAATAACATTCAAGAGTGGAACAATAATCAAATTAAAGAAAAAAAATGAGTGTATTTTTACGTATGTAGTTAGCCATAAAAGTCTTTTTAGTAAGTTTTGAAAAAAACAGAAAAAAATTGAGAAAAAGAATATAATTTAACACTGAACCTTTTGGTGAAGTAGGTTTAGACGTCAATGCACTTACTCACTCAAAAGGCGCTGATGCTCTTAAATTGTCTGGACAATTTTTTTATAACAATTTACATAAATGTTGAAAATTTACCTTATTTAACGTAAAATATGGAAAATTTATAATTTTCTACTTTTGTAAATTTACGTTAATTTACTTAATTTTTCGTAAATTTTGGAAAAACAAATAGCGGAACATTACTTTATTTTTATTACAAAATTTGGGTAATTAATCTTAAATCAGTTTTCATTCTTTTTAATAAAAAGTGTCAATAAGTTTAAAATATTGACTTTCTATTTAATTAAGTGTTACTTAATTTTTTTATGTATAATCTTAATATTTGGGAAAAATTTAAAAACTTGGGGGATCGATTTAAATCGTGTTAATTAAAGTCTACATTCTTGAGCTCATTCTTAGTTGCTTTATAATTAAAATTCCAAATTAAAGTGAACAAAACTCTTAATGAATCGAACTCAAAAGTAATCCTTGCGTTCATAATTAGAAACCTCTCTAAAATATTTTGTTAAGTTTTTTAAATTTCGCTAAAATTTAAAACACCTTTGTATCAAATTTAAAATAAAAAATTTCTAAAATTACATAAATAAAAAGAAAAAATTTTAATTACTCTTTTTATTCAGAAAAAATTCATAAATTTTTTTAAATCCTTTTTTATTTAAAAATATTATTAGTGGAAAATTGACAAGTAGTTGATGATGTGGTAAAACGTCACAAATAAAAATAGTCCAAGTTCGTAACTTAGCGCAAAGAGTCTAAGAATTTTTCAAAATTTTGTATTTAACTGATAAGAAAATTCGAAATTTTTAATGACATTTTCAAGATATCTATAGCAATAGTTTAAATTGAATTTCTCTTATCAAAAGATCTTTAATTTTGTTGAATATGAAAATCTCTTCAAAATGTGAGCAAAATATGCATTTAGCGCGATCCTTAATCAAAAATTAATTATCTGTTAACAAAAAAATTCAACAATATGTTCATTTAAAAAACGTGTTCGTCGGCCAAATTCACCTCAATAAGAAATAAAGAATTTAATCCTAAAATCCATGGCATCTAAATTTGCTATATTCGACTTTGATGCAACTATCATAAATGACAACAGTGATAGTTACATTAATGAATTACTTATTGAAAAACATCATGCTAACCGTGAACGGCAAGGTAGAGATCACGACAAGCTAAGTGCCGTAGATCTGAGAAGACACATTTTGCCTTATTCAATCGAAGAGCTTTATCCAGTGTACAATTGGCCGACTCGCATGAATGCTGCCTTCAGATACATGGCCGAAGACCTTGAATGCACCACAAATGAAATATTGGACAAGCTAAAAGAAATAAAAGTAAATGAGTCAATGAAACAGTTGATTAATTATTTGGTCCAAAATGACTATCAACTATTTATAGTTTCGGACGCGAACAAACTTTTCATTGAGCTCATTCTCAATGAAAATGGACTGCTAGATTTGTTCGCTGGTCGAATATTTTCCAACGAAGGCTTTATTGCCGAGAATGGACTCTTAAAGATTCGCCCATTTTATTTAGACCATAAAAAAGATAAGCTGCCATACAACTGTGCTTATTGCTGCGAGGACTGTGGTCAGCCATCTATTTGTAAGCGAGAAGTAGTCAAGGACTTGTTGGAGAATGTCTCAAACAGAAAAGTAATCTTTGTGGGTGACGGTAGGAATGATTTTTGTCCAGCTCTTGACCTAAAAGAGAGTGACTACTATTTTGTGAGGCGCGGATTTAATTTGGAAAAATATTTGGAAGATGAGAAGCTCTTAGGAAAAATAAAAGCTAATATAAAATTTTGGAGCTGTGGCAGTGAAATTTTAAATCAGATCAAATTTGGTTAATGCATTATTTTTTTTTTAATTTTAATGATTAAGTCTGATAACATTTTTGATCAAAAATCTAAATAAATAAATATCATTTAATACCATTAGTGTTTTATCACAGCACATCATAGTTCATTCATGACAAAATGATATAGTAATTGAACTTGCGGTAAATATCATAAATAAAAAAAGTGAAGAGTTGTTTTAAAGACAAGTTATTTTTGCTGTTCAAATCAGCAAGAAATTTTTTTTTGGCGAATTAAATCGAAATTAATAAACTAAAAAATTAATTAAAGTTGCCGAAACCGGTCAGTTTATAATATAATTAAAAACCTGAAATAAATTTTTATTAAACAAAAAATGATTATGGTAACACAGCCTAAATCTATTTAATGTAAATTCGGTGACGTAATTTGAAAAACCGAAATATATCAGTCGTTTTATTTTCTTTTTTTTAACAATCCCCACATATTCTTATAAATCTTGAAGAGAGGAATCCAAATATATAAATGAAATATTTTTAAAAAATTTTTAAACCTTTTTTTTCTTAATTCAAATTTTTTTTCGGCTAATTCGGTAGAATTTTTCAAATTAGTAATTATGTTTGACAATTTTTGATCCGATGACGGAACAAGTTTGAACTGACCTTTTTTGCTTATCGTTTTCAGCGTGTCTTAATTGATAGAAAATAATTTTACTAGAATTTTAAGATAGCTGATGGGTCCGTTGTCTAATGTTGTTATTTTTTATGGGTTAAGAGTTTAATGAGGTATCACTTCAATACCCAAAAATCCCACCCATTTACCCCTAAAAATAAAATATTTAACACAATTAGACTGAATGGACAAAAATGATCACAATCACGCCATTTTTTTTGAAAAATTTTAAATTTTGTTTCTCCTTTTTTTACAAAAATAATTTGATTTTATTTGATAAAATATTCATTCGGTATTATCAAAAACCGTCAATATATTATAAAAATGAATCAGAACAAGCAAAAAGAAGTTAAAAAAAAAGTATTCGATGGAAGATCTTGATAACGCAAAAAAAGATGATTTTGCAAAAAATTAAATTATAAAGCTTCAAATTTAAAAAGCATTCCGAGACAGATCTTTTTAACTTATCTTTTTAACTAAAAAAATCAAACATAAAATTTATTTTGAATTCGTTAATAATTCGTTTAAATTTTTTTCTAAATAGTTATGTTGTAGCATATATTTAAAATAATAATAATAAAGAATATTTTAAATATTTATATTTTTAAAAATAACATTTAAATCCTTTTTTTAATTCTTATTGGGCTAATTGCGTGAATTCGGTGAATATCCTGAAAAAGAGGTTAGTTCTCGGGCTAAGTATTTACAAAATCAGGGGTAACTGGGTTAACCTAATTCACCCAATAAGGCCTTACCCAATTAACCGCAGGAGGTAAAGGGGTGACTAGAAAAAACTGCTCTAATTCGGTGAGCATTTTTGGAGTTTTTGAATAAAATGAGTGCGAAATATGCAAAAAAAAAAAATAGGTCACCCGGTTAGGCTCATTCACCATATTATTATCTATTTTTCATAAAAAAATACATTTAAACCCTAAATTTAATTTTTAAAACAAACAAACAACGGAGGGGCTGCTCCTCTATGATTTTTTCTTGTTCAATACTTAAATTGAAAATATAAATTAAATAAATTAGGTATTTTGAGGTTATTTTTTAACATTTGATTGTATATTTAATCAGGTCCTGACGATGCATCATTTCTCAATTTTTTTTAGCCAAAAGCAATTCATTCATTCATTTAATTAGCGTTTTGGTAGAGCATGCTTTTCAGATTCAGAAACGCTAATTTCTGAGTTCTCTAAATAACTACATCATCTTTCCACTTTAAAGTACAGTTTATTTTGTTTTAAAATTTTACAAATGCATATTTAGTTTATTATTTAAAAGCATGTTGAATTTATGTTATTTTTTTCCCATCTTTCTCTTCTTTAAATATTGTATTTTTCTTTAGGCTACAAATGACCAAAACTTAACTAAATAAATAAAATATTTATTGAGAAGAATTTGCTTTTATTTATTATGTCTGCTTTTAGCTTCTTATTATTTGAGGTGAAAGTTGGTATTAATCTCGACTTTTTTCTATTCTAAATTAATTTTTTTGTCCAGAAAATATTCCAAAAAAAAATGTATTTTCTATTTTTTAAAAAGGTTCTTTTGTATAGGAACATTTTTCTTGGTCATAAATATAACAAAAAAAACAATACCAAACTTAGGAAAAAAAAATTTCGGACTCTACCAAGATTTACTAAAGGCTTCGAGTCAGCACAATAGTTACACGAAAAACATTGACGAACTAAATGAACACATCTCAATAACGATCATTTATGCTGCTCAAAAAGGCATAATCCTCTACTCTCAGTAGTTTATTAAATATAACTTACCAAAAAATGTTGTAATATTAATAAAGGAACTAAGAAAAATAAGAAGACATTTTCAAAAATCAAGATGTCCTTCTCTAAAGAGAGCATTTAATAAACTTGTATCTACGAGCTACGTCTCAGTTTAAAAGAATTTTGGAACCAAAACTGGCTCGAGTTTAAGAATAAAATTGGAAAAAATCCACCTTCAAGTAGACCTTTTTGGAGGAAAATAAATAAGTTCAGGACAAAAAAACCTACAAGACAAATACCGTCATTAGTTAAAGATGGCAAAGAATAATATTCAGACCTAGATAAAGGAAAAATTTTTGGTGATCTTTTAGCTACAACCTTTAGCCCTCATCTTGATTTTGTTGAATCTGATGATAATTTCACAAACAATAAGGGATATTTTAAAAATAAGGTACAAAATAATTTAAACGAGCCTACCTCCTTTTTAGAAATTACAAAAGCCTTAATACAAGTTGTCTTGGTAAGTTACTTGAACGTATTATTTACACCAGAATATATAATTTTTTTGAGAACAATAAATTATTTATACATGAGCAATCAGGATTTAGAAAAAATAGAAGCACTGCAGATAATCATTTTTTCTTATTCAAAAAGTTGTAGAGTCTTTTAATCGAAAGAAAAAAGTCTTTTGTCCTTATTTTGACATTTCTAGAGATTTTGATAGAGTTTGACATGATGGAATAATTTACAAGCTAATTAGAGTTAATCTACCTCCTTACCTTATTTATTGGATAAGATCGTTTCTCCATTTAAGAGTTTTTAGAGTAAATGTAAATGGCCATTTAAGTGATCATCTAAGTGATATCCAATTAAAGCATGAGTTCCACGAGGATCAGTAATTAGTCCTTTTCTTTTTATAAATGACATACCAAAAATAAATAAAACAAACAGCCAATATTCACTTCTTTTTGCAGATAATTGGGTACTTTTAAAAAAAGGTAATCTTGAAAAACATGATAAAAAGTACTTAAAAGAAATTGAAGAGTGTTGTTTCAAGTGGAAAATGAAAATTTCTATTAAAAAGTTATGTTACATGATCTTTAAGAAAAAAACTAAAATTAAAGTCAATCTTGAGCTTAAAATTAACGAAAGCAATTTAAACAAGGAGGAAAAAGTCAAATTCTTAGGAATCACATTGGACTTTTTTAAAATAATAATTATAATAATAAAGAGCTACAACAAGCGAGCTTGCAGAGATGGCTTACCCGGAAGCCATCTATGGTAGCTAATTGCGCAAATATCGAGAGATAAATTAAGGAACTACAATAAAAGTTACAGAGACGAAACTGAGGTACAAAATGATTCTGTTGGTGAAGAAGTTAGCTCGCTGCTGACATTTGGTCGTGACTTGGCCAGAAAGTTTTCTCCTGTGTCCCCTAATATTACCAGCTGGTCCTGCTTGCAAGAGAGAGTTGCAGTGTTCCATAGGTTTCACCCAGCGTACAGCGTTGAGTCCGCGATAGAATTTGAACAGTTGTGTCTCCTCTTACACGGCGCTTTTGAAGTGTCGTGAGTCTCAAGACAGCGAGGCGATCAGCATAGCTCCAGTTCCTGTATCTGCTCACTAGCTTGGTGGCCCTTCGTTGCACAGATTCGAGGATTTTGATGTTCTTCTTGCTGTGAGCAGATCAGACTCCTGCTGCATACTCAAGGTGAGGTCTGACGAAGGCACAGTAGAGGATCCTGCACGTATCGGCGGTCCAGTACCTAAATGTTCTTTTTAGCTACCCGAGGATGGCGGCAGCCTTGTTTGCCTGGATTCTAATGTGGGTGGAGAATTTCAGGTTACCAGAGAGGGTGACTCCGAGGTAATTTTTTAATGATGATATTAATACGCTACAGCAAACTGGTTTTTGAAGGCGACTTTCTAACGAAGTAGTCTATGGAAGCTGCTTATTTAATTTTTAAGTTTTTATTATTATTCAAACAGTCAAAATTAAAAAACTGTTAGTTTGATTTTTGAATTTTCAAATTAATT
This sequence comes from Brachionus manjavacas, assembly GCA_019054805.1. Classification (NCBI taxonomy): domain Eukaryota; kingdom Metazoa; phylum Rotifera; class Eurotatoria; order Ploima; family Brachionidae; genus Brachionus; species Brachionus manjavacas. Next base: position 3,450,538 of record JAHQIY010000003.1, on the reverse strand, counting down.
TTATACCCATTAAAAAATAAATGGTCTGCTGGTGTTTGATCGGTGTGACCTCATGTCATCCGGATCTCTCTGAACCTAAAAAAAAACTCCTTGAACCCTTTTTAAGTGTCTAAAACAAGTTGATTTTATTTCTATAGATATTTATATACTTTTGTTATTTTTAAAAGTAATTTTTTTATTAATTTGAGAAAAAAATACCAGTTGCTTCGGAAAATTTGTAGAATTTAATTAAATGATTAAAATTTTAAAAATTCGATTGGCTTTAATTAAACTTTTATTGATAGTAAAAATTTAAATTTTTTTAAATTTAATGGTAATATTTTTTTGTTTTATCTGATTTGAAAAATTCTTTTTGACTTAGAACCAAACATTGACAATTTAAAAACTTGTACGATCGGACACCTGTTATTGAATATTAAAATATTTGTTTGATCTAAAAAAATACAATCTTATCATTATCAACATTTTTATTTCGAGTTCTTGTTGTTAATTCTCTTGAACTACTTTGAAAATTTAGCTTCCTGAAATTTTCAGCTTTATATCCTTCCACTTCATTCACATGATGTAACTTTGTTAATTCACAATCGTTACAAAACATTGCCTGCTGAAAAATTCGATTTCTAAGAAAATCTTCATAACAAATAATATTCTCATAATATTTTCGTAAATCACATGCTATACATCTTTTATTTGAATTCACTAATTTATTTGTAGATTGTCGATATTTACTCATGTTCTCAAGATAATCATTCATTGAAATTCCATTAGCTCTATGCATCTCAAAATTTTGCTGAAACTTATTGCTTTGTAAAACTGCATCGGTTTCCTCCTTATATTCTTCCCAATTGTTATTCATTTCCAAATATTCTTGTTTTTTAATAAGATTTACATCATTTAAGAAATAATTTGAATTTTTGTTTTTCATTATCATTTTATTTGTCTTTGCTACAGTTTTCTTTTCATTTAATTTATTATCTTTTTTAGATACTTCATCATTAACTTGATTATTAATATCATTGTTAACATCATTTTTTTGGTCACTATTCTCTTCAAATTCATTTTCAAATTCATCTTCAAAATCTTCTCGCCCAATAAATTCTTGTAGATTATTTGTTATATTATCCAAATTATTCAGATTATTCAAATCTATTTCGTCAGGAAAAATTCCTTTTATTTTATAAATTTTTTTTATTACAGATTTTACTATTTTAGTTTCTTTTAGTTTATCTTTGAAGAAATATAAGATTGCTATAAAGCTTGAAACTCCAATAACAGGGACCCCTGCCGAAACTAGAATCAAAGGGATGTTTGATGTTTCATTTAGCTTTTTTATTTGAAAATTGTCCACTGCCAAAAACGCAACTTTTTTAAACATCTTTGTGCGACCAAATTCAAGAGTAAGCTTTTAAAAAAAATTAAACAGGTTTAAATACAAGAATTGAATTGAAGAACTGCTATGGTAAGCTGATTTTACAAAATTTTTAATTAGCTTGAAAAAAATAATAAAATGGCAAATTCATGATTCTTTCTCTTTTTAATTTAAATTAAATATTGGAAATAAAAATGAGAAATTATGGATTCCTTTAAAAACACACATCCCTGTTTTTTTTTAAAAACAAACAGTGGTTTTTAAGGCAAAGTAAATTTTTTTCTTATCTTCTGGAGTTAAATTTTTCTAAATATTTAAAGATATACGGTAACCGAGGCACTTTGGAAAAATTTAAATCCAAAAGGCAAGAAAAAAAATTCACAGCTTTTTGAATGAAAATGATAATCTGAACCTTCAGTTAAAAAAATTACAGGAAAAAATAGATTTTTAAACAATTAAAGTGATTAAATTACATTTTTTTAAAGGCAGGGAGAGAAATTGTCAATAAATTTGGAGAGTCAAATAGTTTTTTATCATTTATATTTTCGTCAATACTTACTTGCCATTATAAAATAATATAATATCAAATATTTGTAACTTAAAATAAATAATTGTGAATTTAATTTAATTTTTGTGACTTTTTGTGAAATTAATTTATTTTAAATGTCTCACTGAGTACTGTAAGTAAATTTCTCATTGCTGTCCAAAAAAAAAAGAGCACTAATAATTATCAAAATTAAAGAATTAACATTTCAAAATATATATTTCAGGGGTTTACGGTAGTTATATTATATAACTAATATTGCGTAATTTCTTGTCTTCTTCCATTTAATTTTTTTGTTTTTACTCAACTTATTCCATTTCATTATAACACTTTTAATTTCTTTTTATTTTTACTTATTCTGATTATTAGGAGCGTACATATAACAAATAAATAAATTTCTTTAATAATCCTAGAAATCGAAAAGCTAATATATGAGAAAAAAATCTGAAAGTCTTTTCAAAAGAGCCCAATGTCACTATAGATGACTTTAAAAGAGGTTTTGTATGGGATATATTGGGACTTAAAGTTGTAAAACAAAAATTTGGTGGTAAAACAAGCCACCACATCGACTCAAGCATCCACTTCAACACAACCAGGAAAGAGAAAGCGAGGAAGACCCAAAAAAATGTTTAGGAAGTAGAAAACACAGTATAGGAAGTAGATTCATTTAAACCAATAGACAAAGATCGCTGTAAGAATTTTATTCAGATGTTAAGTCATTATGAGTGGAACAGCTTTCAACATTTCGTAGATACTTTCCAAGAATTACGCATTATTCGTTTGAGCACATGTTCTTATCCATCGAGGTTTAAACATTACATGTGCAAGCACATCATAGGAATTGCATATCGAGGAAGTTTATTTACTAAATTTCCAAAAGAAATCTGAACAATAGGACTTGGTCAAGTTGCATGCGTAGACCGACCACGTAATATGTCAAAAGCGTTGTAAAAATAAGAAGCTAAAACCATAACTTAACAAAACATTTATTCAAATGACGTTTATATTTTAAAACTGAGTCAAGTATTACCGACGAATTATCTAGTTTTAATTGATAAAAATTTCTTTTATAATTGACATTTATATAGATTAATTAATAATTTTTAAATGCATTGAAATAATACTAAAATTTTAAATTTTATTCTAAAAAGTGTATATTTGAATTTCTCGAATCTTTAAACCCCTCAATAGCTCATAATTTAGCACTTATTATTGAAGATTTATTAAAGGACTGTATCCTGGTTTTTGGATCTCGGCTTAAGAGTGGGAAAAGAAAAAAAACATCATTAAAAAAGAAAGAGAAGATCCAGATTAACAATAAAACACTTAAAAATACCAAAAAAATTAAATTTTGTCTTAACAACTAATGTTTGTCTTTTAAAAAAATACAAGTGTTTGTTTTCAAGGATTACAAAATTTTAACTAATTTTTCGTAGATTTTAATTTAAAAAAGCGGGAAAATGGTAAATTTTAGGAACAAAACAAGGAAGAACGATTTTTTCAACAACAAAAAAAAATCCAAAAATTCTAATTTTGAACCTAAGCAAAATTTCTTTAAAAAAAAATTATCTAAGCAGTTCTATATTAATTCATTAATACCTTTAGTAAATTAGATTCTTCCTCGACGATGGCTTCTTTTTCTTTCCATTTATTTTTTTCTCCAATATTGGCTAAACTTACCTGTAGCACATTTATTTTGCATATTCCATTCGATGATGCCTTGGTATGAATGATTCTTATAAAGTCATTCGCCTCTCCACAATTAACATCTTCACATACAATAGAAGAATGGAATTTAATTGAATATTTTCCTTTCTCTTTAATTTTAAAATTTAAATCTAGCTTTGTAGAAAAAGCTTCACCGTTTGACTCATTTGAACTTGCTATTAAAAATTTTCCTTGAGAACATTCATCGTACTCCTCTTTAGTTTTCGATGTTCTACACTGAGTTTTGTTATCTACCAATCCACAAAAATTGTAAACTTCACTTTTATGAATAAAAGGAATTACACATTTTTTATTTTGTATGGTCTCAGAATCTTAATGATTAAAAAATAGAATTTGATTGATTTAATTGTTGTTAAATTTGGTACAAATCTCTAATCTTAATATTAAACAGTGTTAGAAATCAGTCTTAGTTCATAGTCTTGGTTTCTAATTTTTAGTGACATACAAACTGTGATTAAGTCAAATTAATCAGTTAGTTTACTTGAAATATTTGAAGCATAAAATGCCAGTAGAATTCAATTAATAAGTTTCGATCAAAAAAGAATTAATACCTACTCTAATCTCCAATAATAAGGAACTTAGAACTAATGAGGAAAAGGCTTCCTTTTTTGGTGAATTTAAAAAAATACTTTTAGTCCTAATAATGATCTAATTAATCCCCAAAAAGATAGAGAAATAATTGATTATAATCTTGAGTTTTTTAATAAGGAAAATCAATTTAAATTTGACAAGCCCGTTAGCCTTAGAGAGATTACCTCAGCGCTTAATAGTTTAAAAGAGGAAGCAACTTAAGGACCTGACCAAATTCATAAACTTAAAAATTTCTCGAAAGTTAAGCCACCTCAAGCAATGCCTAGAAAAAATTTTAGCTGAAAGATTTAGTTTTGCGCAGAAATAAAATAAAGAAATTTATTTTTGAGAATTTCTTTTAATAAATTAAAACTTTTTTAAAGGGTAAAAATCTGTCAATAAGTCTTCATTCATTATCTTATCAAAAAAAATAAAAGAAATATTGGCTTTGAGATAAAAAATAGATAAAATTAAAATTGAAAAGCTCTTAGGTACAAAAATTTGAATCAAAATTCCACCTCAAGGGTTGATGAAATAAAAAAACGTTCAGGGTTATTCTCAATAAAAATTATTTTATATCACATCATAGTTTAATAGCATGGTACTATTAAATAAATATTTAGAAAAATTTTCTGTTCTCAGTCTTTATTCAAAACTTTAACTCAAACTTTAACAATTATATAAAGAGAGAGACAGGAAATGGGGTACATGAGGTGTTACAATAGCTTATTTTACTTCTTTTTTTTTCCTTTTTTAAATGAAGGATTTTTTTAATAATAAAGGTTGATATTAAATGGGAAGATTCATCTCTCAAAATTTATAGCACAAAAATTTAAAGCCTATTTGGTAATAAAAATAAAAGCTAATTATTTTCGATTAGAATTACTAGTTTTTCTTTTTCTTTTAAAATGTTCACCATTCCGAGCTTATATTATATTTTTTTATTTATTTTTTAATATTTAAATTAGATTTTTAAAGGCTTCGAGTATTTAAACAGTGAGGCTAAAGATTTTGCTTCTTACTGAGTAAAATTTAAGAAAGCTTAATAATTTTTCATTAAATGTTATGTCAAATCTTTGGTATGTCATTTTTTCAGGACTGAGAAGTTTTTTCATTAGATCGTTTCAATTCAGAAAAACTTTAACACTAAGAAATGTACTTCGAATGCAAAAATAAACAGACATGCACTATATATTTTTACATGATGAAAAAATATAGAAGTAAGATATTCACTTGGAATAGATATCTTTGATGATTCTTACAAAGGAAACTAAAAGAAACATTGTCAATTCCTTATTTTAAAATAATACTATATTATTTTTCACATTGTTTATTATACAATAGTTTAAATGGAAGTATGTTTATTTATGCCGATTACATAATTCTAATAAGTACAGTTGACGCTCATTTACAGTCTTTACTAAATATTTGTTCAGCTTTTGGGTCAAAATGGAGACTCAAGGGTAACCCCCTTGAATCCAACATAGTTGAATTCGGCCCTTCAAAACAAAGTAGCTCATCCGTAATCAAAAGTTGAATAAGGTAGATAATCTAGACTACCTTGGAGTTGCACTCAATTATAATCTCGACTTTGATATTACAGCTACTGATAAATTCAAGAAATTTTTTTTTTCTATTTCCTACCTAGGTATGGAACAGAATTCTTTAAATCTAGATCTCAAATCCTTTATCTACAAGACATATTGTCTATCAAAGTTTACCTTTGGGCTAGGTATCTCTAAACTAAAAGTGAAAACTTTAAAATTCTTAAACACTTCCCAGGTTTGTCTAAACAACCTAAAGTCTAAGCACTTAAGTCTAAAGACCCTCTTAGAAATTTTATCGGGTCTATCTAGTTAAAGTCTTGATTTATTTTCTTTTGGTCCACAGTTCTTAATTTGACAGTTTTTGAAAAATTATTTTATATACTATATACTAATATTACAACCCTTTGATATTTACTTTTTAACACTATATATCAATTTTATACTAGATATAATTCTTTCTTCTCTTATTAGAATTTATTTCCAGTTTTTTTATTCTTGTAAAAATTAATTAACTTTTTTAACCCTAAAATTTTTATTGTATATTTCTATCAGTGTTTTATCTCATTATGTGCAACGAGCTACCATAGGCGACCTCTCATGTAGGCCGCCTCCGCAAGCTAGTCTTGCTGAAAACCATAGAATTGTTCAGAATTTTGTCTAGATTTAAAAAAAAAAAAACTATCGGGTCATAATTGATCCTTCGGAGGAGATACGATTTAAACCAGAAAAAACACATTTTTTCCTTTTTTTAGCCAACAAAAACCGCCACACTCTTTTATTTTTCTTCTAAATTACATTAGCATGTAGAGAATTTTATGCTCTTTCAGAATATATATACTTTTTTAGTATATTTAAGTTTTATCTTTGAGATTTTGAGTCTTAAAGAACAACAACTTTTTAAAGGGTTTGCTATTTTTGGAACCCTGGGTGTAAAAAATTTTTTTTTTTCAATTTATTTTTTTTTTTGAATTTTTTTTTTTTTTTTTGCGTAGATTACGAATTTTAAGTCAAAAATGTGAAATTCAGATAGCACTAAAGTTTTGAATTTCGTGAACTTTATATTTTTTTTGGTCTTTTGATCTTCCCTTTTTATTCATTAAATTTTTCATAATTCTATTTTGATTTCTTATTTTCGTAAACCTTAATTTTTACTTCGCCACAATGAAGGTTAATTTTGATACAAATAAAATAAAATACAAAATGGGGTCACTAATTTTGTTTAATTGTGTCACGCTATTAAAGAACTCAAAGAAAATGAATAATTCAACAATTTTAATAAAAAGCTAATTGAGTGAAAAAGATGTTATTTATCGTTGGTGGCACGTAAACAAAATAAGATCGGAATCGTTGTAAACGCATTCATCTATTCATTTGAAAGAATAAAAGAAAACTGGTTTTATATGTGAAGAAGTTGAATAAGATGGGACATGATCTGAAGATCACTTATTATCGAAAAAACTTTTCTGGTATTTGAAAAAATTCAAATAATGTGAAATTAAAGAGGAAGTCATGGTTGAGCTATGGAATTACAGTCATCATAAATTTTTATGCCAAACCAAGAAAATTTTAAGAAACATTTTTTTTAAAAGATAAAATAAATACTTATAGAAGTCCAATCTGTTATCAAAATATTTGTTTCAGGCACTTGAAAATTTGATTTTAATTTCAAGAACTCATTGTTGTCCAAAATATTTAAGCTAGATAAATTATCAAAATTTAGAAAATTCGAATCGATGGTTTCGACCACATGGCTAAAATTTTGGCTCATCAAATTCATAGAAGTAATTGGTTTGGTCGGCCAAGTTGAATGATGTGTTTCAGATGAATTTGTTGTTTCCACGCTGTCCATTAAACAAGATGGTATCTGGCTTAAATTAGAGCATTTTATTCTACTGTCTCCATCTAAACTGAATCCATCATAGCAATAGAAAAAATAACTCAAACCAAAATCCAAATGGTATGAAACATTGTATCCGCCATTCTGCACCTCAATTGACTGGCAAAGCAAATTTGTCTGGTTGGCTATTATGTCTTTGAATAAAATTGTCTTTTCATACAAATCTAGCAAAAGCTCAGATCTTGATGGATCGTTTGAAATGTAAATCTGAAACAAACATTGGACATTGCCTTGGCAAATGCTTTTTGCAATTTGTTCCAAAGTTTTATTTTCGAACACAAATCCTTCACTGATGAAAGCTGGAACAAAGCTCAAATTTTGATTAGAACTGTGCGTCTCTTGGTCATTGTAAGAGAATATTGAACTTTCTTCTGTTGTAATCCAATTTTGGCCAAAATTGCTGAAAATTTCCTTGTCATTATTTGAATTTAGATTGAGCAAAGTTCCATTCGGCAGGCCAAATTCATCCTCTTGTCTTGTGTTCATATTTCCCATCAGGCCGGTTAACTTTCCGGCATACTTTTCCGAAACTGAAACAAAAACTGAAAACGAATCAGAACATTCATTTGTTCTCAGTTCCAAGTACACTCCTAAAAGATAGCTAATACTTATGGTATTTTTTGAAATGAAAACAATGGCTCCATTGACTTCAGTCGCTCTGTCACTTTCATATTCATTCAAATTTGCCAAAACACCATTCAAATACATCACTATTTCATTTTTTTTGCTCATTTCAAATTGAATTGTGTCAGCGTGTGAATCTGCCTTTATAGCTATGGCCCTCATGTAAGTGATTGTATTTATGCTTTGGGAAAGCAGTGGCGCCATGCGGATTTGAACAAAGAAGCCTTCTTCTGTGATTGACATTAGGTCATATTCACCAAAGCCATTAAAAGTGTATCCTATTTTGTCATATGTGATGAAGTAACTGGAATAGCCGCCGAAAAAAATCGGCTGCCATCTGTTGCCAGAGTCAATGGGTCTTTTTTCAAAGTAAAGCTGGTTGTTGTGTGACAGAATACACGTTAGCAAAAATGGCCGAATGTCATGGATAAAATGTTCCCAAACAAATTGTGTGTTCATGTAGAGCAAGCCGCCGGCATGACTATTCAAAATGAAATTGGTTCCATAGCAGCATTGGCGTCTGATGGAAAAATTTTCATAACTATAAAAATAAACCGAATTGTAGCACACGTATGAAGCAAATTTTAGTCCGCAGCCAGATGGATTATTTGGGTTGCAAAATTCGTCAATGACAAAATCATGGAACAGATTCGGCAGCCGGCCTGATCCGTCTAATGGAATGGCTTTCCAACAATATGGCAAATTTTGGTCAAATATTTTTGGATCAAATTGACTACTATACCATTGCTGAATTTGATAGTCAATACTAGAGATTTTCCAATTTAAAATAAAAAACTGAAATCCGTACTTCCATTTAAACTCAAAATCTAATTCATTTCTTATCATTAAAAAACAGTATCTGACATCGTCCGAAGAGTCTTGAAATAAAAGTGATGTTTGAATGAATGCGAAATTAGTTGTGATGCCATTTATTAGTAATGTCCATTTAGATGTGTTGGAAAAAATTTCCAAAAGATAAACAGAGTGGGAGGCTGCGTTGTCATTAGGCCATTCAATTCGAACATCACCTGTTTTATTGGTGAATACGTAGGAATCTAGGCCGAATATTTTTTGTGTCCAAGACAATTTTTGGCTTACCATTTCGCCTTGAGCGACCATTTTTCCATTCACAGAAATCTTTAGTGAAAGCATTCCTGTTTTTCTCAAAAAAGTTGTCGTAAATGCACACAACTGTTTCGATTTGAATTCACATTTAAAAACTAAATAATCATCAATGAGTACTTGAATGTTATCATCTTTTTTGAAGCAAATTCCACTTATGTTCACCTTTTCGCCGCCTGTAAACAAGACAGAGCCGGGACTAACCTCAAGTTTTTCATCTGAACATTCAGCGTCAATTATCTCACTTCCTTCAATTCTATAGATCCATTTTCCAGCTATTCCGACATTTGAATTTTGAGCTATATTCACAATGTCATTGGTAAATGAGCCGGGCAATATGACATAATTGACACCATCTCCTGAATTAAATCCAGCTTGTGCATTTCCTTTTGACCAGTTCAAAATTTCATAATTAAAAATGGTAAATGAGTATTGAAAATCGGTTGCTATCACTGCCTGAAATGTGTTTCTGTGATCTGTACCTTCGGGTGGTTCGTACTCTGGTACATCTATCCATGTTTCATGAAGTGCCCATTTACATGAAAAGTTGATGTCCGGGAATGCTGCATTAATTTCATCATTGATTTTTTTAAAAGAATTTTCATCGTCTATCTTTCTGTAAAATATGTTGCCACCATTTGTTATATCAACGTCAGCCCAAAACGGAGCTACAGAGATAAAATTTTTGGTTGGAAATGCAAGAGCAGTATAATTCAAAACACTGCCATCGAAAGAAATAATGCCGTTTGAATTTATCCACAAACGATCATATTTTTTGTCAAAAAATTTAAATTCAATGTCAATTGGAAACTGAATTGAAATGTCATCTTGGTTGGGAAATTGAATGTCATTGTTTTCAGGACCGAATGGAATGAAATTTGCTCGTGATACTTTTGTGAATTTTGATGCTTGTAAAATGTCCAAATTTAAAAGCAGCAAAAGCCAACAAGTTAACTTTTCCATTTTTTTTCTTAATAAAACAGTAAATAATTATTTTTAACCGGGAAAGAAGGAAAACGAGATAAATTATTTAAAAAAAATATTTCATAATTTTTTGACAGCCAAAAAAAATATTTTCACAGCACAAAAAAAAATTCTAGATCAAAACTACAAAAATTAATTTTTAAAAAGTAAATTTTATTTTAATAATCACACAAAAAAATTATTCAATAATAAGTCTAATTAATAATTGATTTGAATTGAGTCTAATTTTTAATTTTAGAAGGTCTTTCTCTTTTACGTTTACTTTGTTTAGAGCCTTAGTTATTAGTCGAGATGTCTGAAGGGGTTTCTGGGCAATTACGGGTTAAATAGGGTTTCAACCTTTAATGCAAAAAAATCGCTCTTTAAAAAAAATTATTTTTTAATTTTATCTGAAAAATAATGAAAATCTGAGAAAAAAATTCATCAAAAAATTATCTCTAACAAAATTTTAAATTTAAAAATATAAATTGAATCCAAGCTAAAGGGGAAAAAGTTGGGGTTGATTTTTGGGGCAAGGCTGAAAAATAATGTGGCTTTAGCCTTCATCCTATTAAACCATCGTACTAGATGGGTAAGTGAAAACCTTTTGGCAAAAGGAGTGATACAATTTTTAGCTTTTACACTTTATTTAGTTCAAATTAAAAATATCTAAAAAATAAGTCACCCGGTTAAAATATACCGATTTTTTTCAATTCGGACTCATTAACAATTGCTCGCTAAAAATTAGCAGTCAATACACCACTTGAAAAACTGTGCAAAAGTTTTGTAGACTTTTAATAAGATTATAAATCAATGTAAATGTTTTGCAGTAAGGATTTTTTTTTTTTGCTAATAAAAAAATTTTTGACTTTTTTTAAAAACCCTCCAAGAGTCCGCAAAATCAAATGATGTCAAAGCAAAGGAACAGTTGAAAAAAACAAAACGAATGAAAAATGAGGCTATGAATATATCGAACTTGGCGCAAAAGTCCAAGAATGATTTTTTAAGATTAGAAAAATTTCTTCCTTTTAAACTTAATGCACTTATATCTTAAAATAAAAAGATTAATTCCATTAATTAACAAAAAAATCTCAACTTCACATTTACCCTAATCCCTAAACCAAGGCTCCACCCCGGACCTTGAATTAGGAATATAACTTATTAAAACAGAATTCCAAAGAGGAGATAAAATATTACTTTTAAAAGTACAAAAAATACAATCCTAGTTTTTTTATTCCATTGTCAATAGATGGCTAAATACTTGGCAGAAAAAAACAAAAAATTAAAAGGGATCCGAGCCAGAGTACTGGTCTAGGCATTCGAGTATGTTTTAGATTAAAGATTTTTAATCTGTAAAAAAGATTAATGATTAAAATCTGCCGTAATTTTTGAAATAAATAAATAGAATAAATTTAGAAGATCCCTCTTTGAATTTAGAAAAGCTCTCTAAAGGACACTTGCATAGGCAAGACGTCAAAAAGAGTAGAATATTTGAAAAAGAACTAAAAGGAAAAAGGACTGTTGACTGTAATCTAGCGCTGATTGTAAATCCATCTAAGTATTTTGGTATAATTATTCTAAAAACAAACTGGATGTCATGATATCGGGCTTGAACAATAAATCCGAACCAAAAAAAAATATGGGATATTGAATTATATTGAATTAGTATAAGCTGGGGCTAAATAAATATTAAAAAAACAAAAAATAATTAATTAGGCAATATGGTCAATAATTAAATAGTTAATTAAAAATTGGTAGAGTGAGCTTGGCTTTTTTTAATTTTTACTCAAATAAATAAAGTATTTATAAAAAAGAGATCATTTAAAAAACTTGAAACAGAAACTCAATTAGATAATATATATATTATTTTTATTTTTAAAACAAATTCAACAAAATTAAAATATAAATAGAGCTGATATAAGCTTTTTTTTTGGATATAAGTAGATAAACAGTAGATAAATTTGATAGTGGATTTTATGTAAATTAAAGAATGTTGACGTAAAAAATCTAATTTAGCGTAATTTAGCGTAAAATTGCATAATTAGTGAAAAAAATGATAATTACCATATTTTCATGTAAAAAAAAACTTAAACAACCGAATTTTTTTAGCTTTTTTTCAGATATTTTTCAAAAATATCCAATAAAGCTCGAACAAGTATTGTAACTATGCCGATAAATTAAGTGAGGAATTTTTTATCAATTTTTTAAATTAAAATTCATCTTAAATTTTTGATAAAGTTTTTAAATGATAGTTCTCTTTTTAAAAACCTTAAGTCTCTGTCACAGGATCATTTAAGTTAGCATCTTATAAATAAATTTAATAGCGTAATAGAAATTTTGTTCGAGATTTAATCAAGCAAATTCTAAATTTAAAAAAAAAAGATAATAATAATAGTTAAAAGCTACGATAGATTTTAAACTGTACAGCAATACACCTGGGGCTCACTATGGTAGCTAGATAAATTTTTTGATACTATGTTTACTAGTAAAAAAAAACAAAATATGATTATTTCATGTTTGCCAGTCTACAGTTGATACCAATTGTCGGCCACTCTATTCCACAAAAAGCTTTCCCCTCAATTTAAATTTAAAGTGGTCTATCTTTCTTTACTCTTGAAGGTTCGATAAGATATCCAGAATTTCTCATCTGATTTCGTATGGAAGTTCTTTTATGATCTTAACAAATTTAATCACTCTAATCTGTTCTTAATCCAATCTTTTTTGTATTAGGGCACCAAGCTATTATTGCATTTTCCAAATGCGGTCCTACAAATACAACTTAAAGAGATCCGATCTCTAAGGTTTAGATCTCTAGAGTAGCAACACTGTTATGAATCAAACTTGGGTGCTTGCTGTCAAATCCCGGTGTCCTGTCTTCATCCAAGATATTCAAAGCCAAAAAGAGAATTTAGTTGAAATTTTGTTCTTCATTCAATATAATATTTATCTTTTTCAAAGAATAAAGATATTTCAAATTTTGAAATAACTTGTTCAGTTTAAAAAAAAGACAACAAAATTGGTTTTTAAAATTTGAAATTATCAAAAAGGATCATAGAAAAACAAATATATAGACTGTTTCATTTCAGGATCTAACAATTAGCTGACCCTAGGGATAAGAACCTGTGCTTGTTAGCTCTGCCTTTTGGCGCTGACCACTTAACTCCACAGCATATCAATGCTTTTCGATAAATTCGGTTCCATTGATTCCAAATCTAAAACTTTATTCTTCAGTTCTTTAATTTTTCGGGTCTGTTCTTTCAGAAGCTTGCATGAAAATTGAAAAGTGACTTCACAAGCAAACAATGGTTGGAAAATTGGCGAGAGTCGCATTGTTTGAATGATTTTTTTTTTTGAAACAATTTATACAAGTGTTATTAAAATTAATTAATAGATTTGGTACTTAAAAAATTTTTATTTTATTTCCAAATAAATATTTAAATTTTTTAAAATTCTATTAATAAACCAAGAGCTCTCATTATTTGAATTCATAGTTTAAACTAAAAATATTTAAGAGGAAAAAATTATTTTATTTAAACTAACAACTATAGATTTAAGAGAAATAGATAAATTTTAATAGTATATTGGAACTCGTTTTTTCGCTGGCTTTATTTCTGCTTCTATTTTGGGTTTAACCGGTTCTTCTCGCTGCAAAAACTTTTCAAAATCATCGCCATATTTAGAATAACAATTTTGACAGACATTTTTACTTCTGATGAAAAAAAATCTCCCATTTATGGGAGATTGGCAAGGACCTTCACATCGAAAGCATTCCCTATGAAGCACTTTTCCATTTACGGTCATATAGTTTTCACCAATTTTAGTGGCTTTCTTGCAATTGCTGCATCGTGGCATTGACGCTTCAGAAAAGCAGTTGGAACACAAAAACCTTCCATTATGTGTGAAAAAATTTGTTAGGTTGCATTTACATGATTCACATTTGAAACACTGGGGATGAAAGCTCCTGCCATTGGCAGTTGTAAACTGGCCATAAATCGCCTCATTACATTCGTAGCAAGTATACATTTTATTTTTTAAAATGCTTCAAATTTTTTAGGTATAAGAGTTATAAGGTTAATCAGTTTTATTATATTATATCAGGTATTTATCTTATTCTTATTCTATTAATAAATAAAAGATAAATTTTAATTATCTAATTAAAAACTAGTTTTAATTGGTGATTTATTTTATTAAAGCAATTAGATTATATTATCAACAAAAATACATCAAAACTGTTTTTAACTTTGATAAAAAATAATTTTTTTGTGGTAAAAAGTACCACGATAAATTATCATTTAAACAAATATTTGATTATAAAATCGAATTCTTTCTAAAAAGCTTATTTAAGTATTTCCTAAGATTTGAATTTTTAAATTTTTTTATATTATAGAATTTAGAACAATAACTAAAATGGTAAGATTATGGTTTAGATTTTTTTCCATTAAGTACATGAATTCATTAAATTTTTTAGGATGTTGATGAAATTGAACTGCAAATGGAAAAACTCCGGCTGCTAAAAAAAAGTCGAGAATTAGAATGTAATTTTTTTGGTTTTTAAAAATTTTCATTAGGAATCAAAGTTAGATTTTTTAATTTTTCTGCTTAGTTACAGAATACCCTAAAACTGCTGGTCTTTTTTGATTTTCAGTTGCTTTAATTCAAATTTTAGGTGAAAGACTCAGGCTCAGTTAAAACCAGGTCTTTGCTTTGAATGCTGGTGTGACAAACCTTTTATTGTCATAGTGAAAAATCTTTAAAAATGAGCTGAAAAATACAAAAAAAAATTCGAAATTTCAATTAAAGGTCAAAGATGTAATAAGGTAGCAATTTGCAAGCCAAGTAAAGAACTTGTTTTATTATTTAAAAGCTAGTGTTGGGCGCCTGCCAGGCGGCCGCTTTTTTGACCGGCCGTTACATCGGTCTGGCCCTGGCCAAATTTTTTTTAAGAATTTTTTTCAAATTTTTTTTTGAAAATTAAAAAAAATTTATTGAAAAAAAATTTTATTCTGGCCGTTTTTTGGACTAGCCGCTTTTTTGACCAGCCGTATTTTAATGGCCGCACAGGTGACCGCCAGATTTGGACCGAAAGCTGATCGTCTGCCAACACTATTAAAAACCAAGTAGCAAAAATTCAAAATTTCTCATTTAATAAAGTCAAATCATAGATAGTTTATCTGATCTTCTTTTATCTGATTCAAATTTAAATGATATTTAGTAGTAGTAGTAGTAGTAAAAATAACTGCGACTCGAGCAAGTCGAGTTAAACCGGAAGGCTGTGGCAGTTCTTTGCAATCACACCAGATTCAGTACCATAAACCATTCATCAAGTCTTGCTTTGAAGGAATTTAGTGAATTTGCTTCAGCTTCTTTTTTCGCTCTATTATACACAATCTTTTTTTGAGCGTTTCAACCACTTTTTTTGAATGCTTCTGACGGTGAAAACTTTCTTCTTAAACCAGATTTTATATCTCTATTCATCCATGGTGAAAATTTCTTTTTTTGTTAGACTGATAAATTGGGATAAAACGATTACAAGCAAAATTATACTTGTCCAAAAAGTACTCATACATTTCATTAACAGTTAAGTTATTAATAATCTTTATCCAATCTATTGACTCAATCTATTGATTAAAATTGTCATAATCACCATTTTTATACATTCAAGAGGTGCTGTGAAAAGCTGACTCGGCGTTGCCCTATAGCTCATACGTCCATGACAAACTAAGATGTGCTCTATTTAACGATCCCAATGGGGACTCGCGTTCAATAGAGTAAATTTTGCTTGACTGTTCAGTAATGACTAAGTCTAAAATATTTCCAAAATCTCCATCACTACTTTGAAAAGTAGGAAAAGTAACATGCTGGCGGTAAAAACAGTCGTGAATTGCGGTACAAATTTTAAGAAATTATCGAACAGATTTTCTTGAATTTTCAATCAGATAAATTTTAAATTTTTTAATCAGAGTTTTTTAAAAGTCAAAAGCCTTAAGTCAAGTCCAAACCCGGATTTTAAAGAATAATTTTAATGTCCGGACTTGGACCTGAAATTGGTGCAATGTTTTGATAAATTGAAGGATGCATGGATTCATTGAGAACACTACAAGTCTCAATTGGGGCAAATTATTTAGATAAAAAACTCGAAAATTGTAAAAAATAAATAAAAAAAATAATATTAGAAGTGATAAAAATAACAAGAAAAAAATATCTAAAAACAGTGTAAATTGATATATATCGATTTAATATTTCTATGAAGAATAAGCAACAGCTTTTTTAAAAATTAAAAAATAAAATCTAACATAATTGTTAAAAATTTTAACTTTATTTGGTTTAGTTTTAATTGATTTGATGAGCTTCAATTATTTTTTTGATAGATACAATATAAGGAATAAAAGAAAAATTTATGTCAATTTGTGGCTAAATAATTTTTTTGTATAAGTATGAAAAGAAATCGTTTATTTTCAAATTTGAATTCATTATCAGAAACTAATATTAAAAAAATACAGGTTATTTAAATTTATGCCGTAAGGTCTATTCTTAAACTAAAATTTGAAACTCCTTCCAACATTTTACACCATGAGGCCTTAAATAAAATTAAATAACTAATAGTCTCGAATTGAATTTTTGAATTGAATGAGAGATATGTTAGGGCTGGTCCAAATTCACTCAAATTGATGTGTATGATGATATTTCATTACTCAAAGTCTAGTTAAATTTAAAAACTATTTAGAAAAAAAATTTGTCGAATAAATATTTAAATGAACAAAAAAGCAATGATTGATGTCGCATTTTTAACAAAAAAAAGAATTGTGATGAGGACATCACTGTGTATGTACTCGGTTCGCTGTGCAGTTGCATGCACTCGTATTTCATATTAATATTTTGTATTTATTTATTTTATTTATTTCATTTTTACTCATATTTCTTTTCTATATAATGTGATTTATATTTCCGCCCGGTGTTCAGTCTACGACGACAACCAGGCCCGGTTTTCTTTTTAGATCAATAAAGTTTTTATAACTTAAATAATAATAGTTTACTTTATTTTAAGAATAATCTTTAATGAACGAAATAAGTGATTATATTTAACTGGTTTATACTTTTTTTTTTTTTGAAAAACCAAAAAATTAAAATCGAGCAAAATAATCAAAAATTTTAGCTTTATTTGGTTTGGTTTTAATCAGACTTGTTTATAAGTCACAGTTTTAAGTCAAAGTTATTACTTGAACTAAAATATTTTTTTAAAATTAACAAAAACAAAAATCATAAAATGTTAAAAAATTAAATTCTATTCTTTAAGAAATGTATCACCTATTTATAAATGTGCGTTATTCAACGAAATATTTTTTTTGTCTGAAGGCTGAACCCAGACTTGTTTTTAAGTCAAAAATCTTAAGTCAAGTCAAGTCAATGACTTAAATTTTTTTTTTTAAGTCAAAGTTATAACTTTACGGCAAAGTAAAATTTTTGTTCAATTTTCAATTTGCTCTTTTTGCTCAAAAATTTTAAATGTGCAATTTAATTGCATTGGAGTTTACACAGTTTTTTAACTTTTAAAGCTTTCAAATTTCAATTTAAAATTATTGCAATGCAATTAAATTGCGCATTTTAAATTTTTGAGCAAATAGAGCAAATTGAAAATTGAACAAAAATTTTACTTTGTCTGACTTGACTTAATTTTTTTTTTTTAAGTCAAGTCAATGATTTAATAAATCCATATTTGATGCCAATAAAGTAGTTGCTTTTAAATTCCTGGCCGTTAATCTTGACCTATGTGGTCTCTAAATGTAATCAGATTTAGAAAAAATTCTTTCAACTGGTCCAGATGAAGCAGGTATTGATTAAAATTGTTGTGACTTAGACTTAAAACTGTGACTTATAAACAAGTCTGGCTGAACCTTTTGGATAAATGCAGATAACTCTGACCGATATAATTTTAAGATCATTGGCAAAGTCATTGACTTGACTTGACCTAAGACTTGTGACTTTAAACAAGTCTGGTTTTAACTTACATGTAAGATATTTAAAATTTAAAAAAAAGGTGATCAGATAGACTATCATTGATTTAACTTTATTAAAAGAGAAATTTTGAATTTTATGCTGTTTGATTTTTTAATAGTAAAACAAATTTTTTTTGGGGCTTTTTTTATTTTTAAGTTTTTTGAAAAATTTTAGACAGCCAAATAAAATTAAATTTTTATTAAGTGCAAAAACAAAATTCGATTCAATCCAACAATGAAGATAAAATTGTAATAGGAAAATTTAATGGTGGCGTAGCCACAAAAGCAATTTTGGCCAACTTGAAAAATTTTGCAAAACAAGAACTTCTCATTCTCCCAGATGACATTAAGCTTTATTCAAACTCACTTCCGACCCAAGCTAGCCATAAGATGTGTCAAAGCTTTAGTGAATCATCTAACTTTGTCTCATCTTTCATGTCCTCAAAATTTTCGCAAGAAAAGTCTGTAGGATTCAAAGTGCCTCTATTTGGCGCTTCGCTGGGAGCAAGCAAAGAATCCTCCTCCTCGTCGGGTTCAAGCAACAGCAACGCTCAAGGAGCTTCGTCCAGCCAAAATGAGATGTCTGTTGTCATCTATGAGTACATTCCAAAGGGCTCGTTTGACTTGCCCCCAAGTGAAATTATTCTGACCAAAGCAGCTGAACGCAGAGCGCTTAGAATCAATTCACTGAAAGATGCTTTTGATTTTTTCGATGAATTCGGCGCCTTTTGTCCTGTTTGCACTTACACAATGGGTGGTATTTTCATGTGCGAGGTAAAAGCATCTGGCAATAGCTCGAGCAGCTCGCATGAATTTTCCTCTAGTGCATCATCTGCCATTTCATCAAAAATTAGCGGTTCTATAGGCTTTGGTGGATTCGAATTGTCCGGAAGCAAGGGATCCTCATCGGAAAGTGAATCTGGTGGGGGCCAGAAAAACTCAAGAGCTAGTGGTTCTGTTAATGTAGACGTCAAGTGTCTCAATTATGGTCCACAACATTTGAACATAGAGGAATTTAGAAAGGCCATCAATCAGAACAGAAACGAGTGGACCAATATCGGTTGTCACTTGACCAAAATCAAGCCCGTATTTGAAATTATCAGGGACACGGACAGAGAAGATTTGAAAAATGCCGTTTATTATCTAAATATTGGTCACATTGTCAAAGAACTGGAGAACAGCATGGTGCTTCAGATAGAGAAAAAATTCGAAAAAAAAAACACCGATCTAAAATTTGACATCGACTTGTTCTTGAGTTGTTTAAGTGAAGACATCCAAGAGATAGCAATCGAAGAGTTTGCCAAAATGTCCAAGAGCAATTGTGACGACATATTCAAAAAATTTGAAAAGTGGATGAAACAGATTTACAAGAATACACTAAACGACAATTTGAACACCATTCAGAAAATTTTGGACATCGGCTTTGACTTTCCTTCTTCCGATATTCATTTGAACAACATCTATCTGGAAAGCAAATGCGAATTCTGCTTCATATTTTACTACAGTGACAAATTAAGAAGAGCCAAGCGCGAGCAGTGGGAGGATGCGCTTGAGTGCATGGTCGATCTAAAGAAAAAGAATGACAACTATGGCCACTTTATTTTGTGCAATTTGGAATTGCACTCTGAAGTTGACGATGTGGAAGACATGTGCATCAGAATGTTCTATGAGGGAAAAGAAAAAAAGCTAATGTTTTTCAATGAAGATTTTGTTGAGTTCCACAAAGTGAATGTTGGTGACAATGAAATAAGCTTTAATGACAGAGTTCTGACCTACTATATCGAGGATGAAATATTCACCAAGTTCAGGGAGCTCAAAAAAATAGAATTCAAGAATGGAAGTTTGAGTGTTGTGAGTGAAAATTGTCTAGCTGGACTTCCGGATGTGGAATACATTGACTTTCAGGGAAATAAAATTAGATCAATTGAAGACAGGTCTTTTGCCGACTTGACTTCACTGGAGCATTTAAATCTTTCCGAAAATAGAATAGACCACGTCACTGACGCCACTTTTGAAGGTCTAAATTTGCTAGAATTTTTAAATTTAGAGCGCAACGCTATTAGAGCACTTGGCGAAAGTGTTTTTGGCAGTTTAAAAAATTTGAAAATTCTAGATATAAGTGACAACCGTATCACTTCAATTGAGTGCAACTGCTTTGAAGGCTTGGAAAACTTGGAGTATCTTGACTTGAGGTCGAATCTAATAAACAGCATCGAGCCAGGAAGCTTGGCTGGTATGACAAATTTGAAGAAACTATTGCTCAACTACAATAAGCTTAGTAGTATCGACTCAGGTTTGTTTGATGGAGTAAATTGTTTGAAAAAATTAGACTTGTCCAAAAATTTGATCAAGAAAATAGACGATGATGCATTCGACCCATTATTAGAAGAATTAGAATTTATAAATATTGGAAATAACAAGATCGATGAATCAGTTCTGGATAAATATGATTTCAAAAATTTAAAGGAGAAAAACTATGACTCCAAACGAGATGAATGAAGTCAATTTTAAAATTTGATTAATCACACAGTAGAATAAATATTTTATTTCTATTTTTTTTCTCATCTTTTCATGCATCAACAAGAAACTTTTAAGAATGTCAAAGAATTCAGTAATTATCAGAGTTTTATAAAAGTCATTGGACTTGACTTAAAAAATTTAAGCTTGTTTATCTGAAGTTGAGAGCGATTTTAATTTAATAGAGAGAGCCCTTAAACTGTAATTTCTTAAAACTTCCCTACTCCGAATGGTACCCTTCAAAGTTCTTATAAATAATTGCCCATATTTATCATCCTTTAAATCAAAGATTTATTACTTCATTCTCTCGTAACCTCACATTTATATGTGTTTTTTGATTTATTTAACTTTGATTTTGTTCAAAAGAAAGTTTTGTGAAGTTCAGTACGAAAGAACAGAACAGAAAAAAATTTTAAAAAATTAAATAACTTTTTTTCCAAAAGTTTAAAATTTGTTCGGTGAATACAACAAAGTGCAATATTCAAAGTTGCATCAACAGTAAAAGTCTGCTAATGGTGAGCAAAATCTCTATAAAATGCACTAGGCTCGAATTAAAAATTAATTTTTGTTAAATTTTGTAAATTTAGCAGACCTCGATATTTGATACAACTTAGAATGTTGCACTTTGTTGCATTTACATAACTAAGTTTAAACCTTTAAACTTAGAAAAAAGTTATTAAAATTTATTCCATTTTTTTCTGTTCGTTTATCTTTTTGTACTGAATTTCATTTGAGTTGAAAAGAAAAATAATTAAAAAAAACCTTAATAAAAAAACGATAAAAAAAGAACAATAAATAAAATAATTAAAAGGTCTTGCTTCGGAACAACTTTGGAAGTGCATCTCTTATAAAAGTCATTTGTGTAGTAAACTTACTAAAAAAATAACAAACTAGTGGCATTGTGAATTTTGGTACAAAAAACAAATACAAAATATAAAAAATGCCAAAACTCAGGTTCTGAAGGAGCAAAACATGTTCTGTAAATTGTAGCAACTGAAACATTCTTTCTACCACCAATATACTGATTCTGCAAAACTCTGCAATACATCTGCAAAATTCAGAATTTTGTGAATTTTAGTAGATAAACAGAAACAAAATATAAAATACACCAGAGCTTTGATTTGGACAAACGAAAAAGTGTTCTGTATATTGTAACATCTGGTACATCCTCTGTACCACTACTTAATGTAAAAGTAATGGTACAGAGGATGTACCACTACTAACCTAGAACATACTTTGTTAAGTAAAAATTAGTCTTGGATGCGGACAGAGCTAACCGGTCCAATAGACAGGCGGTTACTCGCGGTCGTTGGTTCGTTTATTTTGGCGGGCTACTTTTTGGCCCGTTTAGCAACCGTTTAAATTTAAACGGGCGGTCTAAGAAACCGTCTAAGTTTTCGCGGACGGACCTTAACCCGTTTATTTTGGTGGGGTTCTTTTTGGCCCGTTTAGCAACCGTTTAAATTTAAATAAAATTCAATTATTATTTAAAAAATTGTTTAGATCTTAAAGATAAAAAATATTTAGAAAAATTTACAAAAAAATTGAAAGTTTAATTCAGTAAATAATTATTTTAATAATCAGAAAAAAATTTCTTTGATTTTAAAGGCAGAGTCTATTCTGAGTGGCCTGAGGATTACCACAAATTATTTTTTTTAATAAATTGAATAAATTAAAATTAATAAAAGAACTTAAAAATATCAAAAATTCTCTGATTTACAAAGATTTATAATCATTTTAAGCATTAAAATAAAACGTAATTAATTATGATCTATATGGTCTATATGTCATTATCATTTTAACCAAATCAAAAAGCTCAAACCATCAATTGATAGAATCGAAAAATTTTTGAAAATAGAAGTTTTAATTAGAGGGAAAAACCAAATATCATTTTAATTGGCAAAGACAGGCAATAATAATGAAATAAGAAAACAAAAAAATAGTATGTCAAACTTTATTACACAAAAGAACATCATTTTTTAGCATCTAACTTTTTCGAAATTTAATCGCTAATTTACCCCAATAAATCCCATCTTTCCACATTTCTTTTCCAATCTTTCCACTTTCCATCAGCTCGACCTGGACCAAATTAATTTCATTTAGAATTAAAAAAATTGCAGAAGAAGATTTAAAAAAAAATTACGTTTTCTTTGCAACATTCCTTGGCCATCTAGACCACTTTGGACTTGTTGATCCATTGGTAGCTCAGTTGTCAATTCAGACATAACTCCTTGGGCCATTGGCATTTCAGTGGTTGTTTCTCCCATTAGATCAACTTGTCTTTTCCAATCCTTCCACTTTCCATCTGCTCGACCTGGACCAAATTATTTTTTTAGGGAATAAACAATTGCAGAAGAAGATTTAAAAAAAAATTACGTTTTCTTTGCAACATTCCTTGGCCATCTAGACCACTTTGGACTTGTTGATCCATTGGTAGCTCAGTTGTCAATTCAGACATAACTCCTTGGGCCATTGGCATTTCAGTGGTTGTTTCTTCCATTTGATCAACTTGTCTTTTCCAATCCTTCCACTTTCCATCAGCTCGACCTGGACCAAATTAATTTCATTTAGAATTAAAAAAATTGCAGAAGAAGATTTAAAAAAAAATTACGTTTTCTTTGCAACATTCCTTGGCCATCTAGACCACTTTGGACTTGTTGATCCATTGGTAGCTCAGTTGTCAATTCAGACATAACTCCTTGGGCCATTGGCATTTCAGTGGTTGTTTCTCCCATTAGATCAACTTGTCTTTTCCAATCCTTCCACTTTCCATCTGCTCGACCTGGACCAAATTATTTTTTTAGGGAATAAACAATTGCAGAAGAAGATTTAAAAAAAAATTACGTTTTCTTTGCAACATTCCTTGGCCATCGAGACCACTTTGGACTTGTTGATCCATTGGTGGCTCAGTTGTCAATTCAGACATAACTCCTTGGGCCATTGGCATTTCAGTGGTTGTTTCTCCCATTAGATCAACTTGTCTTTTCCAATCTTTCCACTTTCCATCTTGTCTCTTATTCCACTGATTCCACACTTGAAATGAACAATTAAAAATTTAATTGTGTATTTTTAATAATCTTACTATTTGCAGATACACTTTTCAAGGCAATAGTGCCGATAATCAAAATGGCCAAAGACAAGTTCTTCATGATTAATTTTTATTCAATTAAATTATAAACTTATTTCTTAGGAATTTGCTGAAAGCAGATTTCTTTTTATAAGGCTTTTTTAATTACATTTTTTCACTTGATTTTTTTATTCTTGGTAAGAAATTTCTGCGGATAGTGACACCAATTTTGAAATATTTGGCCATTAATAACTTGACCTTTAAAGGAATGATGAAAAAATTTATTATGCAATAAAATTGTGCTTTGATTTAACCTAGATTTGGTGGTATTTGGTCTATTTTGTCATGTTGGAAAATAAAACTATGGCTTAATCTTTTCCACAATGATCTTACAAGCCTCGAGTTGAATATCTTTAACTCTACAATCTTCTTAAACTCTTAACAAGAGCCCGAAAACATGACGATTTCAAGCTAGTTTTTTAGCAAATTAGCCCAAAATTTATGTAAATTGATCACCAAATTGTCATTATTATTATCTAAAAGGGGTTAATTACAAGCTAGAGCTTAATCTCAAAATAAATACGAAATTTCTCTAAGTCGTTTTAAATCTTTATTTATTTAAAATTTCTACTTTTTTCTACTTTTTTCTTTTTGGCTCGTTTTCTTTGCCTTTGTATGTTTTTGTGTTTAGAGATTTTCAAATAAACAAACAATGAGATGAGATAAAGAGATATGATAGGAGATGGAGAGATAGATGATGCTTTAATGGAGATTTCAAGTTTGTACACAAACTCTTCTGGGTGCACCAATTTTGACCTTGTCAATTCAGCCATTTTGTCGAAATTTTTCCATTTAAAATTGTTTACAATATATAATGTTTGTACACAATTACGATCAGGTTATTTCTCATCCAAAACTACAAATATCAAATTTTTTCTAAACACATACAATTAAAAACAAGGCAGAAAAAGTGAGTTAGTTACATCATTGCATTATTTAAATTTTTGAATTTAAAAAAAAAAATTACATTTTAGCTTTTCTTGAAAATTTTTCTTTTTTTTTAGAAGAAATGCGCGTATTTTTTTTTTCTTAAACTCGGTATCTCTATAAGCAACCATGAAAATACCCGGTCTTATTTTAATTTCAGAAATTCAACAAAAACAAATGGGTAGAATTTGAATTTAAAAATAAAAAAGCTTTTTTGTTCTCTCAGTAATAAGTTAAGCAATTTTTGAAATTTCCTGGGTTAACAATTTTTATTAAGATTTATCTCTGGTATTCTGAGTCAAGCCGGATTTATTTCGAAAAGGTAAATAATTGCTTTTAATTTGAATAAAATAAAATAGTAGCCAAAAACATTTTTTCTTAGAGGGCAATTTTCTTGAGGGCTTAGCAAACTGCATCTGATAATTACTCTCAATTTAGCTTAATCGTAATAAATTTGTTTAAAAAAGTTCTCTTGTTTATTTGTGCTTTATTTCCAAGCGACCAAGAGTTTTCATTAATGTTTTCGATCAAGACCTAATTGCTAAGGTCACGCTCTTTCTACACAAGCATTATCACTTTTAAAATAATCCATTTTTTAATTATAAAATATTATTCTAGATAATTTGTTTGATTGTTGACGAAAATAAAGCTTAGTCTTGGATTAAATTAATATTTGATGAATTGATATGAAATTGTAAATAAATTATTTAGGCTATGATAGATTTTTTGAATTTTTCTTTATATTTTTAATAAAAACATCTCGAAATTAATTATTTACAATCGACCATTTTAGATATTTTTGGTAAAAAAACAATACTTTTAATGGGGATAAATTTTTTCACTAGCAAAGGTAGCCCGTAATATTTCACTATCAGTAATATAATTATAGAAATAAAAACATTTTTAAAGAAAAACTGATAATTTTTTAAATTTTATAAGTTTTTATGACTGATGATGACTCACATTCAGTCTTTTTTAAGTTGAACACCGTGCTTTTACACATTCGTAGAACCGTCTCTGTGATAACCCTTAACCTAGACCTAGAACCCATTTATAAGATAATAATAAAAAAGTTTATGATGATGATGATGATATATATATATTTTTTAGAAGATTTTTTTGCGATCAAAAAATACTTTTTTTTTAAATATTGATGATGATATTTGAAAAAAATCCCTTGGGATATAAAACAATAGTATTGTTTATTGGAAATTTAGAAGAAAGTTTTACAACAAATAAGTGTGGTTAAATTTTAGAATATTATCATAGTATTTTTATGATCTTAAATAAATTTGGTTATTGTCTAATATTATTAAATTTTGATTTGTGAACATCTAGGAAAATAGATCACAAATTAATTAAAAACTTGTAAGACGAACTCTATTTTCAATTCGAATTTAGTGAGTTTCTAAACGACTTCCATCCCTTTTTTTAATAAATTTGATGTTAAGTTTTTTTATTATGGTTTCAAAATTAAATAAAATAAATCTAAAATTTAATACTAAAGTAAAAAAAAACTTATAAAAATATAGATTAAAACGAGTATAAATGTTTTTGTTGTTTAAAAAATGATGAGTGATATTTAAATCAGCTTTATTCTTCTTAGATGCTGACATCGAACGTGCTTCTTTAAATTCTTCCTCAGTTATCTTCGATAACCTCCATTTAAATTTTTTAAATAGCCAACTAATTATCAAATCTAATTTATTTCATAATTAGCTTAACATTTAAAATGAACTCAAAATTTAAAAATTTTACAAATAATTTTTTTATCTTTTAATAAATAGAAAAAGGATATTAAACATAAATTTATTGAATTTATAAAAAAAAACGTGATTGTTAATTCACTTACATTTTATTTATTTATGATTCTGATCAAGAATAATGAATTCCAAACTAACATAAAAATGATTTATTCAATTGAATCAAGAAAATTAAATAACTTAGATCAACAAAATGATATAGTTTTTCGGAAAAGAAAATTTTTTTTTTATGAGCTAAAAACCTAGCTATTTATTTATTAACTTTAAAGGTAAAAAATTAAATTTTATTGTTTTAACTTAACTATCACTTAAAATTAAGTCTATGGTCTTTTAATGACCAGGCTCCTAAATTTAAATGCCAGAAAAAATAAAAAATTTTAATTTTTTTTTAATCAAAAATTTTCTATAAAAAGTTATTAAATCAAAAAAAATGAGAAATAAACATTAGTGAACTTATTCATTCAAAATTGTACCATTTTAAATTAGATTATTGACAAAGCAATTAATTTGGACCAAAGTCGGATTTTAAGATAAATGATGGCCATTTGTTGCCATCTAAATAGCTTTTAAATCAGAGATAACATTTGATACCCAGGTCTGGTTAGAAAAATTTTTTTAATTAAATAATTTATTTATTAATTTTTTTAATTTATTAAACTTAAATTATGCTATGCTTAATAAATGGACTTATTATTCACATTTAAAAAAAAATATTTTGTTTATATGAGGTTCTCACTTTTTAAATTTGTTCTCAATTTTTTTTTCAACCTTTTCTTGTTAATTTGATAGATTAAAATTATCAAGACACGTTTGTTTTAGTTTATTATTTATTCTTAAAACCATTTGTTTATTAAATGAGTATGCTTATGAAAGTCGAAATAAAATTTGAAATTTTTGTCTAAACCATTTTTTAGGTTCATTGTTTTTAATTATTGGAACATAAAATGTGAAGTTATTTTAATAAAAAAGATCACTCATCTTTTGTTTTTCATTTTAAATTAAGTCTCTTAGACAAATTCAAAATTTTGTAAAAAATTTAATTAAATTGCTAAAAAACTATTTATATATTTTTTTGCTATTACCTAAAGAGAGTGTAGCTATGAACTCATCTTTTATAGTAATTTACGTAAAAATGCGTCATTTTACCCTATTTTGGCTAAAATTCGCAATTTTCCCAAAATTTTTACAAATTTGGCGTTTACTGGGAAAGATTTGTAAAAAATAAATATTTTTTATATTTTCAAACATTTAAAAAAAAAAATATTTTGAAAAAGTTTTTCCTTCATTTTTTTTGCGATCTAATAAAAATTCTATTGTTTAAATTTTTTACAAACTGTTTCATTTAGCAATATTTTCAATTTCAAATTTAATT
The DNA here is from genome assembly GCA_019054805.1 of Brachionus manjavacas. Lineage (NCBI taxonomy): Eukaryota > Metazoa > Rotifera > Eurotatoria > Ploima > Brachionidae > Brachionus > Brachionus manjavacas. Next base: position 3,422,474 of record JAHQIY010000003.1, on the reverse strand, counting down.
GTATTTAATTTTCTATAATATCGTTGATCAATAAAATGGAAATAAAAAAGAAGTTCAATTTTTTTCACATTATTGAACAGTTAAAAAATTTTCTAGCACAAAAATTGCATTCAAAAATTATTTTTTAATCTTGAGTCTTTTGATCTTTTAAAACTTAATCCCACTCTTATTTAACTCTTTTGGATTTTTTCTGCTTGTAAGGGTGGAGATTAAATCATAACATAAGTTTTTGAATTATTTTTTTGAAATGATCACCTATTCACTGCATAGATGATCTTTATCCATTTTAATATAAATTTTTGACAGATTGATCACTAAAAATCAAAAATTCAAAAATTGGTTAGACAAATTTAATAGCTGTAAATATTAACAACGAGAAAATTTGGTAATGTGAAATTTATAAAAAAAATTCAAAAATTTAAATCATAAATTGTTTAAAAAAAATTAGATATTTTTTATCTTTTATGTTTCTAGATTATTTTTAATTTGTACATCGAAATTTAAAAAAAGTTTTAATTTAAATTACAATTCGTTAGAACACATATTTTAGTTTTTATTTTTGTAATTTAATTTTTGTACTTAGTTTTCACATTGCCAAATATTTGTTTATAGTAGGCTTTATTTTATTTCACCGATCACTTAATATGTAACCAGTAAAATACATAAAAATACTTAGTCATATAATAGTCAAGATATTAATATTTTTCTATGAAAATAAATTTACAAACTTAGTTCCACTAAATTTTCTGTAAGCAATTTTAAGCAAAACATTAAAAATTACTTTAAGATAGATTATTTGTTTTTTAAATTTTCTTATTGATATTTGCTAATTAGTACCACAACACTGAAAGCACAAGTTCAAATCCACTTCTTTTTTTTCTGGTTACATTTATTTGACTTCTGAAAATTAAGAGTAAAAAATTATTTTCAATTAATTCAAAAAGTTTAAGAAATAAGTGGACCTCTAAAATTGTATATTTTTTTTAGGATTTGAAGTTAAAAACAATCAACTCTAGAAACTTTTCCTATTTTTTTTAAAGATTTCAATTTGACTACAATCATTTGTGTAAAAACTATTTTAGTATAATTTATTTAATTTAAGTTTTCGATAGAAACTCTAAATAGTTAGATTTTTGCCAAATTTCAAATGGTTTAAAACTTTGATTAATTTTCTAGACTGTATAATATCAATTGGATAAACATGGATTTAACAAGGGTTAAGGATTTCAAAAATTTTTATCTAATTTTCTTAGATTTACAAAAAATAAATTAAATTTAAGATTTAATTTTGTTGAAGTAGAAGTAATACTAGCACAGCATGATAAAAAAAATGGTTTTGAAAAATTTTGCCAACCTTTACGAGCTGACTTATAGCATGTTATTCCCAAGTTTGCTGTTTTGTTTAGCCTGACCAGCTCATGTATCATTTTTGCTTAATTGAGTGTATTTATGTCTTTTTGAGTATAAAGGTTCCTTACTGAACTTACGAATTCTAAAAGTGATTAGATATTTTAAATGGATTTTTTTTGATCTGTTTTTGTAACAAAAAAATTTAATTAAGCTGAACTAAATAAAATATTATTTTTAAATTTATTTATTAGAACTAGATTGAAATTGTTCTCGAAGAACAAATTCGCGAAAATATCATTTCATTTTAAATGCAATCAGCCTAATAGGAGTGCTAAAATTTAGTTAACCGATTTTGTCAGTTTAATTTACTACTTTAAATTAAGTAATAAGAAAAAATTGTTTTTAGTCCTTTTAGTATTCACACAACTACTTGAAAATTTGACTTTTAAACTATTTTTAAGGTGAAATATAACAATAAATAAATTTATTCAAGATTATAAATCTCAAGTTTCCTCTTAAAAGTTAGATAATATATTTATTTAAAATATTAAAATTATTTTCAAAATCATGAATACCATGAAAATAAAACTTGAATTTTTCTAAATTTTTTTAATACCATTTAGGTTTAATATTAATTAAAAAATTAACTCTTATGTTTAATTTTCTTGATTTTTATTTTTTACACAGATCTTTATTTATTTTCTTAATGAAAAATCTCAGTATGAAGTTTTAAGACATTAAAAAGAAATTGTTTCATTTCATTTGGAAGCCTTCGATAATACACCTTATACTTGGATACTCAAAAATCATTTAGAGAAGCCATTAACAAGAATTTTTAATATCACAAAGTTTTCAATTTTTGATCTCAAAAATAATTTTTGGTTTATTTTTAAACTTTATCTAAATTAAAAATTTAAGTATTAGAAGACAAATTCATTGATTTTGTGGCTTAATTGTCATTATTAAACTTCGAACTGAATTTATTTTTATGGTTTCCATTTTTCAAGTCACTTTTTTTCTTAATAATTATTTTTGAAACATTAAAAACAAAATAGAAAGTTATTATAAAATAAATTTAAAATAAAAAGAAAATTTTGTATAATAAATTTCAAAAAAATTCAGCAACATGCTATTTTAAAAAGTTTTTTCAAGTACCAAGTAAATAAAAATTTCTTCTAACAAAAACATCTAAATTTTGGCAACGAGGTTATTTTATTGTTTTTGACATAGCATGATAATTTTTTCTTTAGATAAATTGAATAAAAACGCTAACAGCAAAAGTATTAGTTGAGTATTTTATTTGTTTAAAATTTCAAGAATAATCAAAATTTATTTTGAGATTATTTATTAGTTTTGATTGCTTATATTAATATTTAGATTGATTTATTTTCTGTATATTCATTTAGTTCAAGTCAAATGATCAAATTAGATGTAAAGTATTTTATTTATTAATCTTTTAAAAAACGTTTCTTTTTTGAAAATTTAGGCGGAAAATCAAAAAAAATTTAAAAAATAATAAAATAAATTTGATTTTACATGCCTTTTTTTTAATATTTAATAAAGTAATTCAGAAATTAATTTTAGAAAAAATAAAATTTCAAAATTAGGCCAGGAATTAATTCTTACCATTTATTATTTTTCTGTATTTTTCATTTTTTATCACGGTCTTAGACAAATTTACCTTTTTACTTTGTTTTCTAAAAAGTGCTTTTTTTTAGTTTTGAAATTTTATGTTTTCCATTTAATAGAAACATTAAACTCAAATGACTGCGTGGTTTTATAAATATTCCAATAGATGTATTATTATATTTGTTCTCAGTAATTTCTCAGACATTTTGATATTGTTAAACTAAAAATTCAATGTTCCCAATTTCATCCTAAAGGAATCAGCTACCTAAGGTTAATGAGAATAAAATTCTAATCTAATGACGGTCTAAAAACTGTATTTTTTGTAATTTTGTAATATTTATCAATTACTCAAAATTTTTAAAAAAGCTCTTTTTCGTTGCTAACTTAGTTAAGGCTCTCTATATTGAGCAATATTAAATAATTTGCTCAAAAAGCTCTAATTTCGATCTAAAAGGATAAAGGAGTAGTAGTAGTAGCAAACTGCAGTACAAGCATTTGCCTATCCTAGCGCGTAATTTCACCTAGCCCTAAAATGGCCATTGCAGGCGTTGCCTTGAGCCGTTCCAAAGATTTTTCGGTCTATAAATACTTTGTAACTATTGACTGACTTCACATTAACCGCATTTGATGACAACCTGTTGCATGTCACGACAACTTTTTTCGTTTAGAAGAATTTTAGCGATACCGTCCTCTTTATATTTTTTCCCTTACCAATTTTTTATCATTTGATCTTCTTAAATTTAGAGTCAAACTTTTAGCTTGATTCACATCATTTACCAATTCTATATTCTCAACCTTTTGCACAATCTTAAACATTTGGATCAAGTCACCTTTTAATCGGCGTTCTTTTAAGCTAATGGGATCTAAATCTCGAAGTCTTAATTCATAAGGTTTTTCTTTAACTGATTTAAAGAATTTGGTTGCCCTCCACTGAACCTTCTCGAGAATATTTAAACGAAGGCGAGCAAACACTGACTGCATATTCGAGATGAGAGCGAACCAATCCCTTGTAAAGTGGCACAATCGTTTCTCTGTCCAAATATGAAAAAGAACTCTTGATTTGACCCAAAACGCTATTTGCCTTTACAGCCGCTGCGTAACATTGCTTGTTCCATTTTAAATCCTTTAAAATAAACTAAGATCTTTCTCTCTCCTCGAGTGAATGTATACGATTTGAGTAAACATTCTTCTGTCTTTTTCAGCCAAGGTACAACGCTTTACATTGTGAGAAATTTAACTCTATAGACCATGTTCTACTCCATTCGCTTAACATCTCCAAATCTTCCTGTAACTAAACTGAGCTCTTTAAGTAACGATCGAGAGCCCCATCAATTTCAAATTGTCAGCAAATGAAAGGCAAGGATTTAAAAATTTTTAAAGAAGGTCGCTTATGAATATGACGAAAAGTATTTGTCTAAGGACTTTTATCTATTCTAAAGTAAGACCATATGATCTCAATTTGATTAGAAATTTCTGATGAGAAACTTTGTCAAAGGCTATGCAATGGAAAAATCAGTGTAAATCACGTCTACCAAATTACTATTATCAATCTCAAAAGAAACTCTGTCTAAAAAATCCAAGAAATTTGTGGTGCAAGATCTCTTAGGCATAAACCCTTGTTTTAACTTTTTTTTGTACTTAATAACTTTTTCGAAAGTCATCATCTCGTTTCTGATAATTTTTTCCATAAACTTGCCAGCAATAGAAGTAAGCGAGACTGGTCTATAATTTTTGGTTTCGACTTTAGACCCTCCTTTGTGTAAAGGGGTAACACTAGTAATTTTCCATTTTTCTGGTAAAAGTCTTCCTGAAAATGACTTAATGAACATTTTTGATAATGGGATCGAAAATTCCTTTGAACTACACTTCAAAATTAAAGCATTCACGTTATCATGGATGATTCAAGGATTGAAACAGGTATTAATTTTTTTAAATTTTTAAAAATTAATTAATTTTAGCTAGAATTATTCATTGTATCTAATAATATCAAATGATATTTTTTTCTAAATTATTTTTTGTCTGATTGTAAAAATTATCAAGGATAAAGATTATGATATTTAAAATTCACAATTTTAAATTTAACTTTTAATTTGACGATTTGACTATTAAGAGTAATTTAAAATAATTATCAAAATTAAATTCTTAATGCTGCAAGTTTTATTAAAAGCTCTAGAAAATCTTTTTTTTTCAACAAAAGAGATATTTTGCAAGCAAAATTTGTCTTAAATTGAATATATTTAAAATGAATTAATTTCGTAATATTACGGTGAAAACTAGAACCAAATCAATATTGCAATTTAAATTCATTTTTATCAAATAAATAAATTAATTGAATTTTTTTAATTTTATTTTTTCGGCTTTTTAATACTTATCATTTGTTGCTTTATGTGATCCGTGTTTTTTTTCAGTTTTTTTGAGGTTTTTTACAGTGTTCAGAGCCTAGTGCAAGAAGTTGATTTATTTAAAAGAAAATTTTTATGCAAGTTAAATGTCAGATGACTTAATAAATGTTATTAACGTTAAGAAAAAATCACCAAACAAGCAAATCTTCATCAATATGAGTCTGCTTAAATTAATAACCTTTTCAAATTTAAAGTAAAATTTTTAAATTAGAAAAAAAAATACAAATAAAAAATAAAAGTTGGGTTTAATTGTTAATTTTCAGGAATCGAAAGCTGAGCCTGAAAAAGCTAATTTTGTATATTCATTCCATCAATTGACTTAAATTTTATCTTACAAAAATAAAGATCATATAAATTAAATATCAATTAAATAAGCAGAAAAATATTTTTTAATTGGTTATGTACGATTATTTGCTTTAGTCTTACCCGAAAATTAAAAGCAAATCTAATTTATGTTCCATCAAATTTAATCCCAATTTTTGCATCTTATAATATTTCTAAGGAAAAATTGAAGCTAAATGAAGTATATTTTAAATAAATTGCTTTTATTTTTTTCTTCTATATTTTGTAAAGAATTTTCCAAGATTATTAAAACGAAGCAAAATTTTTTAGATTTTGTAAGACAAAAGACAAAATAAAAATTACAAAATTTAGTTCAATTTTTAAAAGAATTAATATATAGTTTTTAGCTGATATTTCAGAAGGAGTATCCAAAGGCAGTCCAAAAATTTCTTTGATGGCTAGGTTTAGAATATTTTGAACAATCTAGGCATTTTTATTAGCCGGGAAAAGGATCCCAAACATCGAGTGAATTGTAAGCGCTACTAAAGGTATAATAACTTAATTTTGTGAGGTAATCTCAAGGACATTTAGATGGTCAAAGATATTTTGAAGATTTTTTCACCCTCAGCGGGTTTCGAACCCTCGATCCTCAATTATTATTATTATTTATATTTAGATGGTCAGTCGAATTGAAAACCAAGGTGTAAAATTTTTCCAGAATTGTTTGAAAAGGTCATAAGGATATGTTTATCAAGAGCCATTATCATCTTCTATTTTGAAAGCCAAATTTCAATTTTAATTTTAAATAAGTTTTTATTGAAAATACATCATAAAATAAATCTATACAAGAAATAAATTATTAGAAACTTTTCTTTGTTTACTGAACATTATATTAAAAATGGCTTGAATCAAAACATAAGTTGAAAAATTGAACATTAAGAATCTGAATTAAAATAAATAGATTGTAATATAGAAAGTTACTTAAGTTTTTTATACTATTCGGTTGAAATCTCGCTAAGTAATAAAAAATTAAAATTAGTTTTAATTGAATTTTATAAATTTATTATTGTTGCTTTCCTCTGGGGTAATTATTTTAAATTGATATTTTTTAAAGAAACCAACAAGAGTTGTTTTTAAGTCACAGTTCTAAAGTCAATAACTTTAATTTTCATCTGTTTTCTTTTCCTGTAGGACAAAAACTCATGTGATCATAACCGCATAGAACGGTTATCTTACAAAAATAAAGATAAAGATCCCAAATTCTTCTAAATTTGGGATTTGAAATGTTCGGCAACAAAAAAATTACAAAATTCTTAATTATTAATTCTATTTTGTTGTTTATTTGTTTGTTTTCTGTACCGAGCTAATGCTCCTTCAGTTTAGAAAAAATAAATAAAATAAGTAAAAATATAGAAAAAATAAAAAAGATTCAAAAAGAAGAGAATTGAAATTATATATATTGAAAAAGAGAGTTACAGGATACACAATTTTAAATGTTTAATTGTTCAGGAAAAAAAGCAGAAATAGTTAGATAGCAATTACACAGTAGAGTCGGGTGTTCGAGGTGTCTTGATTCGAAGCCGGCTTAATATTCTTCAACCAGTTTGACAACTAATGGAACAGAGTTACTTAGACCAGCCCTAACATATCTCTCACTCAATTCAAAAAGTCGATTCGAGGCTGTTAATAGTTAAAGTTTATTGAAGGCCTCTTAATGCTTAATATCGTAGGCGATATCATATTTAAGTTTAAGAATTGACCTAACGGCAGAGTTTTTAATGACCAAAGTAATTTCTTTGAAGATGAATAAATGCTTTGGTTCTAATTCACCAAAGTATTTATTCATCTTACTGCCTAAGATTCCATTTTTCTTGTAAATAAAAAAAGTGACTAGATCATCGTCAAAAAGAAGGGAGTATTCATTATTGATTTTATTTCTTTTAGGAATATAATTAGCTTAAAATCAGACCATCATGCCAGACTCGGTCAAATGCCTTCGAAATGTCGAAAAATAAGGCTTTGACTTTTTTTTTTCCAAGATAGCCTTTCACGCTAGGCCTGTAGATGGAGGGATCGTGTGTTGGATTAGATTTCTTAGGGATCATAGTAATATTCGCAGTTTTCAATGCTTTAGGAATGTCTTCTTTTTAAGACTTTGGTTGAAAATATAAATTAAATCATGATTTCTGTAATTTTTTTTTGTTTTACAACCTTCTTAACTATTAGGCCAATATATTTCAGGTTTCCATTATCGACCTTCTTAGCTACAGGATAAATAAGGATTATAAAAAATGTTTGTACAAGAACTTTATTGAGTCAAAAATTTCAAATGAGATGAAATTTTCAAAGTTATGACACGCGTCTATTTGTTGCGCCCTTGTTTTGTTTTCTAGAATAAGGTTTGATTGACTGTCCATGTTTTTAAATTAAACATTCGAACAAGTTTGATTTGATAGACAAGCTTAAGCTTTTTTAATTTTTCACAGAACTAAAATTCTTCTATTTAATGCACTTTATGAACTAAATTTTTATTTTCTGAAGCTAAAATTTGGAATTTGAAATGTTCGGCAACAAAAAAATTACAACATTTTTTAATTATTAATTTCAAAAATTCCAAAATGGCAAAAAATTAAGAAAATTTTCTAATTTTTTTCCAAAATCTATTGATTTTATCAATTTAATCTATATGGTAAACATAGATCTAAATATATTGAAAGCTTGAATGTTGTATTTTTCCATATTGGTTTCTTAATCCTAATTACAAAGCTAAGACTCTTATCTACACAAGTTAAGTAGTAGTGAAAATATGAGTGAAGAGTGACAGAGTTATTCCGCAACAGTACATTTGGAATAAGACAATTGACAAATTTATCGAAAACATATATTAATTATATATAATAATTGTATGTCAAAAATTTGTCTCTTTCTGCTCCTTTGCATGAGTGGTAACTTTTGCTATATTTATTTTATTAAATGCATAAATCTCTCCAAAACACTCGGGTGCACTTTTTAGAGTAAGCTTGCACATTCACCAAATTATTTTAAAATTTGAATCAAACACCAAAAAAGTTAAAAAGAGTCACCCCTTAAGTCAAAGTCTACTTAGTTTTATTTTCGAGAAAAAATCTTTGAGTCTTGAATACCTCCTATTTTCTAGCTAAAATTTTTAGAAAACATGTTTTCTAGAAAAATTTAAGAAACTCAATTAGAAATTATTTTTAAACCCAGCTTGATTTTGGCAAAAATTTATTTATTTTAGACATTTTTTAAAAGATGCTAATTGAATAAATAAAGCTGAAAATTTTGTAGTTTTTTTTATGCTTTTAACATACCATGTTAACTAAAAAGGTAGAATATATCAAAACGCAATATTAAAATGCACATTGCAGAGTTCACATCATTTAAATAATACAATTTTAAGTGAGTTGTATTTGGCAGACTTTTGCAGAGTTTGCCTTTAGATTTGACAAAGTATGTTAAAGGGAGTATTATTTCAGCACAATCAATTTCTGATTAGCACAATGAAAAAAACATTCAACACAATGCGATTTCTTCTAAGCACAAAAAATTGTATTTAAAAAAAAAAAACATTTAACACAATTAAATTGTGCTTGAAAATAATTCTCAAAAGAAATTTTTTTTCAACACAAAAATATTTAAAATAAAATAAATTTTAAATTTTTATTTTTATTTAATGATAATAAAGTATATTTCGAAAAAAAGATATTAAAAAAACAATATATTAAAAAAACTAGTCCCTAGAAAACCATTTTCCGCATTTTTTGCTCTACCTCTTTTAGGTTTATTGACAAATTGGTCCTTTTTTTTAAAAAGTTATTTTTAATGCCAATAAATGTGCACAATATCCTAATTTAGCGAAAAACTTGCAAGAACATTTCTTACTGTTGAGGTTAACTTTATAAGAGCTTTTGAATAAATAAGTTCTTCAATAAATTTTTTTAAAATTTTCCCAACAAGCCATTTTTTTACCCAGTTTAATGTAACACTTTGAAGGCCTAGGCACCACGGCAAAATAATCTTAATCGAATAACACATTTCTAACATTGATGCAGATTCATTTTTTGATAGACTTGAGTTTTTAGGACTCGAGTTAGTGCTTGAGGATTTGAAACTGGAACTGGGGTTTAAGGATTTGTGACTGGAATTAGTGCATGAGTTGGCGAAACTGAGATTTGGATTAGATATTTTTGGAGTGGAATTTTGACTAGGTTTTTTTTGACTGGGATTTGGACTAACGTCTTTTTTTGGCGATTTTTTGCTGTTGATGGCAAAGGGTCAGCATCCTCTAATGAGTTGTCAGTACCTTTGCGATCTTTTTATTACGCCTTTTTTTGGTTTATCTTGGGTTAAGTAAACAATTTGTTTATTATTTCTTAAATTCATTTCTAAATAAAAACATATTATTTCAATTAGAAAAAAAATTGAAATTAATTTTTGTTAAATTTCCCTCCATTAAGAGAATATATTCATTCAACTTTTTTAAAAATTTTGAAGCTAATTAAAAAGCATTTTTGTGTTTAGTGTTTTTTTTCAAAATAATTTTCTTTGTTGAATGCATTTCTTCATTTTTAATTTTCGTGCCATAAGTTTTTTTTCAAATTTTAACTTTTGTGTTGAGAAGAAATCATTTTGTGCTGAGCGTTTTAAAATTATGTTGAATGGTTATTTTTTTGTGTTAAAAAGGTAGACCCGTATGTTAAATCCAAAAATGCACCGCTACACTTTTTGAATAATAACAATTTATTTAATAATTAAAAATTTATTTGATCATTTTAAGCATCAAAAACCTCAAAATGTCATTTAAATCCTAATTATTAGATTTTTATTTTTGATCAGTAAAAAAGCAAAAAATCGACTTGATTCTTCTGATCACATTCTTTAGTGAACTCCGGATCATACTTAACGCAAAATGTGTGCAAAAAAATAAAGCAAAATTATTACTTTTTTATTTATCCTAAAAAAGTTCATTCCAATAATTAAGCCTTAAACTAAAATTAAAGCTTGTATTGTCTGATTATTTGTCTTATTATATGCGAAAACATTATTATTTATTTTTTTATCTGTATCTGTTATTGAGCCAAAACTCCTTGAGATTAAAAAATAATATCTAAATCAAAATAAAGTAAAAATATTAAAATTAAAATTAGATTTATTTAGATAGAGAGTTACACAAAACATATATTTAAATGATTGATGTTTCAGCAAAGAAAGAAGAAATTGTTAGGTAGCAATTACACTATGGAGTTGAATATTCGATATATCTTGATCCAAAACCTTCTCTATATTCTTGACCAATGACCAATGGCGTACAATGTCTTGGTCCAGCCCTGATGCACTTGATATATGTACTGCTAATTTTGAATTGCTTTTAATCTTTTGATATTATCTTCTGAAAGAGAGTTAAGACATGGGAAAAAGATAATCTCCTTTATTTATTTTTATTTATTTGTTTTCTGTACCGAACTAGAGCCCCTTCAGAATAAATTATAAAAAAAATAAAAATAAAGTAAGTTAACAAATAAAAAAATGTAAAGAAAGTTAAAAAGACATGTATTGAAATAGAGTGTTACATATGACACAATTTTACAAAGTTGAACTTCAGAAAAAAAGAGGAAATAGTAAGGTAGCAATTACACAATGGTGTTGGGTATTCAATATATCTTGATTCAAACCTTCTTTGTATTCCTCCACAAGTCTGACAACCAATGGAATAGAATGACTCAGTCCTCCTGTTCCAACATATCTCTCAATCAACTCAAAAAGCCGATTTGAGACTGTTAGTAATTTAAGTTTATTAAAAGCTTCATGATGCACGATGTTGGAGGGAGTATCATATTTTAATTTAAGGATAGATCTGATTGCTGTATTCCGCATTGCTTGTAGTTTTTTGATATTATTTTCTGAAAATGAATTCAAGCAAGGAAAAGAATAGACTAATATTTACCCAATTTTTTTGTTTGACAATATCTTAATAGTATTTAGCCTTTTGTTGCAGCGTTCTTTAATTTCGTTGACTAGTATATTAAAATTTAACTTAAAATCAAATTTAATACCAAGAAACATGATTTCTTTTTGGCTCACTTTACTGATATAATTTTATTTATTTGTTTTATCTGTTTTAGATTAAAAAATAAAATAAAAATGTAAAGAAAAAATAAAAGAAAAAGAAAATTAAAAATTAATAAATTGTAAGAGGCGACATGTGCAAAGTATTTAAGTATTGAACAGTTCAGGAAAGAAAGAAAAAATAGTAAGATAGCAATTACAGAATGGAGTTGGGTATTCAACAAACCTTGATTCAAAACCCGCTTTATATTCATCAACCAGCTTGACAACCAATGGAACAGAATGACGCAGTCCTCCCGCTATAGATCCGATTAAAGATTTATATAGGTTTCCTAGTGTGTAATAAATAAGACCCCATTTTTTGTTTGACAATATTTTTATTAAGTTCAACCGTGAACTACAACGCCGTTTTATTTCATCAATCATTGGGGTAAAGGTTAATTTTGAATCAAATTTTATACCTAAAAACTTTATTTCCTTTTGACTCTTAATTTTATTTTCATATATTTTTAATTTTAAGTCATTATTTTCCTTATTTTATTTAGTGAAGACAATGAAGCAAGACTTTTCAATAGATATTTTCATCTTCCACTTGAAGAGCCATTTTTCTAGTTCATCTAAGTATCTGTTTATCTTATTTTCTAGATTTCCTTTTTTCTTAAAAATATAAAATGTGACCAAGTCATCAGCAAAAAGAAGAAAGTATTCACTATTTGTTTTATTTCTTTTAGGAATATCATTGATAAAAATACTAAAAAGTAATGTACTAATTACCGAGCCTTGAGGAACACCTGCAGTAATATGGTATTCATCACTTATGTGACCATTTTCATTTACTTTAAATGATCTTGAGTCTAAAAACGAATTAATCCAATGCAATAGGTAAGAGGGAAGGTTCATTTTTATTAGTTTATAAATAAGACCATCATGCCAAACCCTATCGAATGCTTTGTAGATATCAAAAAATAGGGAACAAACTTTCTTCTTTCTATTAAATGATTCTAAAATTTTTTGAATAAGATTTCCATGCATTCGGTATTTTACCTTCTCTTAGACTTAAATTAAAAAGATACATTATGAATGCGTTGATACTAATTTTTTATTTTATTTATTTATTTGTTTATCTGTACCACGTTAATGCTCCTTCAGAGTTTAAAAAAAAAAAGTAAATAATGTAAGGTAAAATAAAATAAAATAAAAATAAAGTAATTAGGATTAAAATAAACGAAATTAAAAAAAGAAAAGATATGAAATAAATTGATTTTTAATTTTAGAGGTTAGACATGTTTAAATATTTTAAAAATCAGGATAAAAGGAGGAAATAGTAAGGTAGCAATTACACAATGGAGTTGGATATTCGATATATCTTGATTCGAAACCTTCTCTGTATTCTTCCACCAGTCTGACGACCAGTAGAACAGAATGACTCAATCCTGCCCTGACATATCTCTCACTCAACTCAAAAAGTCGATTTGCAACTGTTAGTAGTTTAAGTTTATTGAAGGCCTCTTGGTGCATCATTAGAGGGTATATCATTTTTCAGCTTCAAAAAAGATCGAACTGCTGAATTTTGAATTACTTGTATTTTTTTTATGTTAGTTTCTGAGAATGAATGTAAACAAGGAAAAGAATAATCCACGATTGATCCTATCAAGGATTTGTAAAGATTACCAAATGTTTTTGGTTTTAGACTCCATTTCCTATTTGAAAGATATTTATTATATCAAGTCTTGAATTAAAGCGCTCTTTCATTTCATCCACCATTGGACCAAGTGTAAGTTTTGAGTCTAACGTGATACCTAGAAATTTCACTTTATCCTCGTTATTTAATTTACTGTCATTAATTTTTAGGATAAGATTTATTTTAAATTTAGTTATTTTCTCAAAGATCAAGTAACATTAATTTTTTTTATTCTAAGAAATTAATGTGTTTTTAAAAGAGCGGACTGGATTGATCAAGGAAAGAAGAAGACGGGATGATTGGGAGTGCGCAAATGTTAAGTTAATTTCGAGTTCTAATTTGTTATGGCTGTTAAACTTTGCACATTTAATTAATAAATCTCGTACAAGCAATTAGCAAAAAAAATGAAGAAAAAATCTAGAGCGTTTAAATGTAACCAAACGAAAATTTATTTAATCCTAACCTCAGTAATAAATTATAATATTTTGCTTTTCAAACTTAAAAAACACACATCAATAAGCCCTCAGTTTGACCAGATAATGAAATTAGCTCACCGCTTGTCTAATTAGCCGTGAGAGCGATTCGAAAGGGCGTCGTCTGCTCGCGAATAGATAACTTAATCTCCAATTAGCCAAAAATACCCAAACACCCCCTCTCTCTAAACAAGATTTCACTCATTAAAAAAATTAGTTTCTTTAGATACCAAAATTAAGATAATTTGTCTTTTCTTAGAGCATTAAGTCATTGTCTTTGACAAAAATGATTCATTTAAACAAAATGTAATAAAGCACTTAGTCAAGTGATCAACGAACAATAATGATACATTCAGCAAGTAACATAGGGGCACGCAATTCTCGCAATTCGTCGCCGGTAGCGCGCGAATCCACCGGCCTAAGCGGCCTCAAGTCCAAATTCGAATCGCAAACACTCAAGAACCAGACGTCCAAAATGTCCTTTGGCAAGAGGAATTTGTCCAACCAGCCAACGCCTAGCTCGGCATTTCACAGATCGAGGCAAGTGTTCGAATTGGACTCGAGACGGGCGCGCAATTCCGAATCGTCGCCCATTTCCTCATTCGACAGACATGCAATAAAAAATCGATTCAACTCCGGCCCCAAAGTAGAAGCCAAAATCGGCGCAAATGCCAGCATGGACTCTGGCGCCAGCTCAACTAATTTAAATTGTGCTAACAATCAAATAAACATGAGCTGGATCAATTACAAAGCTCACTCGTCCAAATGCAATATAATTGTGAAAAAGATGCGCCGTGGTAACAAGCGCTCCAAGTCTCTGCCAGCCAAATTCAAGTAAGTCCTATGAATTTTTTGTTTTTTGAGATTGTCTAAATAGTTGGCTCGAATTTTAGAGAAAAAAAATAAAAAGATTTTTGCCTTGAAATTAAAATAAAAATTAGAAAAAAATATTCCGAAGACCCTTGTAGAGAGATGGGTAAAAATGCTCATTGCATTTCATCACCCTTAAAAATTAGCAAAAAAAAAAATTTTTTTAAATTTTGTTACTTTAATTGAAGGAACTGAAAAGAATATTCTTTTAAATTTTTTTAAATTTTATTCATCTCTGATTTAAATGACTTCAATTAGATATAAAAAAATCGTTAATTTCAATTTTTAAAATTAATTTTTTATTTTAAACACATTATCTCCTTTTAAATCAGAGATAGAAAAAAAAGAAGAAAACAGAGTCTTTTATTTTGATTACTGAAATATTGAGACCGCATCAAATTAAATCAAGATTAAAATTTCAATTCATTTAAAATTAATTGTAAATTTAATAAAAAAAATGTGAAAGATTCTACTCAACGATCGGTCCTAATATCAATTCAAACTGATGATTGTTCTTACAAATTCAAGCGTACCCTTACCATAAGTTCACAAAAATATTATTAAATTAAATTTTTAACTTATGTACCATAAATCTAATAAAAATACCATGAAAAAATTATTGGCTTAATTCTGAAGGTTTACATTTAGTACTAAACGTCTGTAATTTTTCCAAACCAAAGATGAGAGCAATGATAATTGTTGGAAATGCTATAATTAAGGGTAGTAGACCGATTAAATAAATCAAACTTATTTAAAAAAATTAAATCGGTCGAAAAAACTAATTTAATTTTTGAGCCCGGTTTAATCTAAGTTTTTGTAAGGTGCCCCAAGTCATAAACACTAGTTAGCTAGGATTATCAAAAATTCACCCCAAAAACTTTTTTTAGGTTAATTATGACGCAGAATTCGATTTTATTAGTGAAAAAGTTGGGTTCTTATATCTTATACCCGAGTTTCAGGGGGGGGGTTCAAAAAAACGTTTTGTTTCATAAAATGTGAAGCATATAGAAATCTACTTTTTTTTTTTTTTTTATGAAAATTTACCCTAAATTTACTCGGATTAGTCGTTTTTTATCATCCATTAGTTTATTTTCCCTTTTTTTTTGGCGATTTTTAGAAAAAATGTTTTTTTTTTAAATATGCCTTTAAATTTTATTTCGTATATAAGACTTTTTTCAAGTAGGGTGATTTTGGGCTTAAATTAAAGCTAATTTATTAAGAAATAGGAATAGGTGGGCTTTTTGGATAATATTGTCTATTTAGTAAAATACAAGCATTTAAAGATACCTATGTAATAAATATAAAGTTTTTAGATAGATTCATATAGGAAATTTATTGTTCTGAATATAATAATGTATTAAAATCTTTGCTTTTTTTATGAGAAATAACTTTACTACTCGATTTTGCTCCAAATAGCTTTTCTAAGACATTTTGATAGCTTGCACCACTTTGATACATTCCCAAAGCTCTCCAGAATCTATTCCATAGCTAAATTTTCAAATCTATATTTTATTATATTCATTTATGGCCTCTAAAATTAAGTCTCAGAACTTGTTGAAATCTTGATCATTTTTTTTTAATATTTTACTGATTTTAAATCTAAATAGAATGCTTTTAAGACAAGATATCAACAAACCCCCATCTATTTCTATAGAGGAGACTTAGTTCTCTTAAATAAAAAAAATTATCTATTTTGAAATAATTTTACGGGAGAAATAAAACGCCAAAAATGCTAAATCAGCGAATTTTTTCAAAACTTTGCGTTTAAATTGTTAGGGATTTTTATTGAATGGGTGAAAAAAAATACACAAGATTAGAAAGTACATTTCCTCTACTATCTGAAGAAAAAAAAATTAAGTTTCCAAGTCAGTTTAATTTTTCGAAAAAATCAGTTCAAACTTATGCACTAAATTTGTATTTTTATTTCATGCAATTCAGCAAAAATAAGATGACATATGAATAAAATGATTTCAGATTCGAGTTCTACGCACAAAATTACATTAGATTTCAAATTTTTGGAAAAGCTAAAAATTTTAAATCCAAAACTAGTGTTTATGACTTGGGGTACCTTAGAAAATTTTTTTTTAATCTAAATTTCAAAAAGATTATTTAAGATAAAGCACTGTAAACATTTGATTCAAATTTTTAATTTTTTTTTACACATTTTTACCAAAATTTTTTAAATTTTACTGAATTTTACCGTTTAAAAAATTCGCTTTTTACATAACGTAATTAATCGAATTTAGTGACATGATACTAAATAAAATAATGATTTGCTACTAAAAACTGAGAATAATTTTATATAAGCTTAAATAATTGTCAATAGTTTTAAAATGTGTTCACCTTTTAGCTATAGGTTGAAATTCACATTACCGGCACTTAACCGGCCAAAATTCTCAGAAACCGTGACGTGTCACTTGGCCGGTCAAATTTTTGAACCGCCAAAATAAACGGTCTGAAATAAATAGGCGGCAAAAAAACCGGCCTAAAAAATACGGACGGTCAAGAAAAAAAAACGGCCAAATTTTTGGCGGTTAGCCACTTAAATTGAAATTTTTTCGAAAAGATGTTTTTAATTAAAAAAAAATAATGATCAATTTGATAAAAAAAATAAAAAAAAATTTCTTTATTTATTTAATAAAAATTTTAAGATTTTTTTTTATTTTTCAAAATTTTACAAAAAATTTTGTGACCGCCCTCCAAAAAGTTGGTCGGTTTTTTGGCCTCCCGTATATTTTAGACCGTTTATAGACCGGCCCAAAAAATAGACCGCCTAGTACCAAATGACCGCAAAAATCGTCCGTGTGTTGGACCGGTTTGTCTTGACCGTATCCAACGCTAATTGTGAGCTAAAAAAACATAAACAAAGAGACAGACACATTAGAAAAACAATTTTATTTATCAAAGAAAAAAACTGAATTAAACATAAATATTTAAGTCGTAATTCATTATCTTAAAAACATAAATTTAAAATAACATACAATTAGTGCAAAAGCACTTAGGACTAATGTTTTTTGTGTACTTTTGGTTAAAATCATACTCTAAACAATTGCCTGAATTTTTATCAAAAAATCATGCCAAATCTAAATTTTCTTTTTTTTTAAAGAAAAAATCTTATTCAACTTCTCTGCACACAGCGGTCAAAAAAATCCATTCTAATTTTTTCCTCATTTTTGTTTTTTTAACGTTCGAGTAAGCCAAAAAAATAATTATGTGTTTTTGTCAGTTGAAACAACAACTTATGTTTTTTTCACTATTGAAGAAACAATTTATGTTGTTTTAACTTTTTCAAAAAATAATGCTTAACTTTATGTTTTTTTTTTCTCTGCTCTAATATGTTCAACTTTTAATTTTAATATTTATTTGGTGTTTTTTAATTTTCTCTTTTTTATGTGAGTTTAATCCTCTACCCACTTTTTATTACATGCAAGATAAGCGCTATACAGAAAAAAAAGCCTGCTTGATTTACAAATTATAAAAATTTAAATAATTAAAAATTTTTTAAATAAAGCTTAAAAAAAAAAATAAAATTATATATATAAAAAAAGAAGAATTTTGTTTAGTCGAGACTTTTTTGAATAGATTTAATAGATGAATTGTTGTATGAGTTAACAATTTCCTTAATGTCTTGATGAATTTATTTTTTTGTTTATCTGTATGGAGCTAGTGCTCCTTCAGAATAAAAATAAAGAAAAAAAATAAAATATTTCAAGTTAAAAACGTTGTGTTGAAATATTGAGACAAAAAAAATTAGTTTGAAACAACAAAAAACAAAAGTCTAATTTAAAATGTTTAATTTTTAATTTCAATAATTATTATTTATTTTTTTTATTTATTTGTTTTCTGTATCGAGTAGGGCTCCTTCAGAATAAATTTAAAAAATCAAAATCAAAAAAAAAATTAAAGTTAATAAAATAAGATAAAAAAAAGAAAGTTTAGAAGACATAGATTGTTACATGTGGCAAATGTTTAAATAGTTCAGGTTTCAGGAAAAAAGGAGGAAATATTAAGGAAGCAATGACACAATGGAGTTGGATATTCAATTTTAACTCGATTCAAAACCTTCTTTGTATTCCTCCACAAGTCTGACAACCAATGGAATAGAATGACTCAGTCCTGTTCCAACATATCTCTCAATCAACTCAAAAAGCCGATTTGAGACTGTTGGTAGTTTAAGTTTATTAAAAGCTTCATGATGCACGATGTTGGAGGGAGTATCATATTTTAACTTATAGATAGATCTGATTGCTGTATTCCGCATTGCTTGTAGTTTTTTGATATTATTTTCTGAAAATGAATTCAAGCAAGGAAAAGAATAGACTAATATTTACCCCATTTTTTGTTTGACAATATCTTAATAGTATTTAGCCTTTTGTTGCAGCGTTCTTTAATTTCGCCTACTAATATATCAAAATTTAACTTAGAATCAAATTTAATACCAAGAAACTTGATTTCTTTTTGGTTCATTATTCTGTTTCCATAAATTTTTAAGTTTAGATTATCACTCTCTTTTTTGTACCTAGAGAAGACTACTGAACACGACTTTTAAACTGATTTAATTATTGTAGTTGAGCGAGTTAAATAGTTTATTGTTAGGTTTTTAAGGCCTTTTTGGATTGTCGATCTATCTGCGATTGCATGCAGAATTTTGTTTCTTGTATTTCGATTTACTTTAAATATAATTTTGGTTTATTTATTTATTTATTTGTATATCTGTATCGAGCTAAGGCTCCTTCAGATTAAAAAAAAAAAAAACAAAAAAAACCAAAATAAAGTTTAAAATAAGAAAAGAAATATATAAAAAAAAAAAAAAAAAAAAATAAAAAAAGTTAAAATAGAAGAAAATAAAAATTAGATATATTGATATAGAGAATAACAGGATACATATTTTTAAATGTCCGGTTTAGACAAACTAATTAATAAATGAGCATTCAAAGGCTTATTCACCATAATTGGTTTGTGACACTGGCTCAATCAGATTATCACTTTTCTTTAATTTTATCACTAATTCAAAAACTAATTTAGCCAAAAACATTGAGTTGAGCGGCAAGTGGTTGAAAAAATTAAATTGCTACCTTACAATTTCCTCTTTTTTTCCTGAAACCTAAACTATGTAAACCTGAATGACCTAAAACTCTCATTATCATATATCTATTTTTTATTCCAGGTTATTAACTTTAACAAACTTTATTCATATTTTTATTTTTATTTTTTGATTTTATTTTACTTAACTTTTTAATTTTTAATTTTACTTAACTTAATTTTTTATTTTTTATTTTTACTCTCTCCAGCATTGACTCTCTACTGGACTACTTGAACACCTCTATGGCGCTGAACAAATACGAGCTGAAAAAGCTCTCGCAGCAACGCAACCTAATGCTCTTCATGAACAATCAACAAACAAACAACTTGAGCACATCGTCAAGCGGCCAGCTGAACTCCAACCTGGCCAACAACATCTACTTGAGCCACCTGAACAGAATAAACACGAGCCGCTTCAGCCACTCCCAGCACACGTCCTCCTCCTCCGGCTACAACAGCAGCGACAACCACTCGAACAGCAGTGCAACCATGCCCGCGTCCAACTCGACCAACCACAGCGCCAACTTTTTCAACTTCTACCGGCTCAGTCTCAACCACTTGCCGCTCAACTCAATATTGCTGAACACGCAGTGTACGTGCGGGGCCACGTGCGCGTCCGCCGCCTCCAAGCAGCCAGTGTCCTCGTCGCCGAATGTGCGCGACCAGCCGTCCGACTCGGACTTCAGCTGCGAGTCCGAAGACGAGCTGGACGAGCTGAGCGGCGACGAAGAGCTCGACACGGAGGCCGGCGCCGCTCACTGCCAGTCCGCGTCCAAACACTCGGCGGACAAGTCGGACACGACCATCAACAGCTCGTGCGGTGCCAAGCCGGCGGCTCAGCGAGCGCCCGGCACTTCCCACTGCCTGCACACGGCCCGCGTCGACATAAGACGCGTGCGCTCGCTCAAAGACCTCACGCAAACAAAGCTCGTCTACTCGGAGAACGACTTTGTGTTCGGCGAAAAGCTGGGCGAGGGCTTCTTTGCCAATGTGCGCCGCATCCAGTTCAAACAAGCGTCGACCAACCAGCCGCAAATAGTGCTCAAAGAGCTCAAGCTGAACTTTGTCAATTTAAAGGACGACAAGCCCGAGGCCGACCCGGACTCCAAGTCCGAGCCGCTCAACTACGCCGAGATGAACTCGGCGCACAAGTCTTTTCTCAAGGAGGCCCAAGTGCTGCGCAATCTCAGCCATCCGAATGTCATCAAAATGCTCGGCATCATGTTCACCAAGGAAAAGCATTTGAACCTAATTTTGGAGTACATCAGCGGCGGCACTCTCAAGGACATCATTCACAACATAAACGCGCCGCTGCAGTGGAAGCTGCGCGTGGGCTTTGCGCGCGACATCGCCTCCGCCATGCAGTACCTCCACTCGCTCAACATAATACACCGCGATCTCAAATCGGACAATTGTCTGGTCAGGGAGAACGGCCGGAGTGTGGTCGTGGCCGATTTCGGCCTCAGCAGAATTGTCCAATACTCCAACTCGAGCGGCAACAAGAACAACTCGTCGCTGTTTGTGAGCGAGTGTGCGTCGTCGTGCTCGTTTGTGCGCATGATGCACAGCGAGTCGCCCGAGTCGTCCTCGGCGACCAACTCGTTCATAGTGGCGGCGAAACGCAAGCTCAAAAAGCGGGCCATCAACACGCACAGGCGCCGATACGCAGTTGTGGGCAACTCGTTTTCGATGGCGCCCGAGATGCTCAAGCACCAGATCTACGACGAGAGAGTGGACATATTTTCGTTTGGCATCATTTGTTGTGAGATCATTGGGCGGGTGCAGGCCGACCCGGACTATTTGCCGCGCACAAGCGACTTCGGACTCAACGTGGAGTTGTTCCGCAAGAAGTACTGCGAGCCCGATTGTCCCAAGCAGTTTATCAAGATAGCCATCGCTTGCTGCGAGCTCGATCCCGAGAATCGGCCCGCTTTTGCCAAGACCCATCTTTGGCTCAACACAATTCTGCACCATTTACAGGCCAACAATCCAATACCCAAAAATCTCCTCAAGAATATACTCCAGCAAGCGAATGCAACCAGTTTGCCGCAGCTAAAGCTTTAAAATCTTCTTACTCACCCGAGTTTCTCTCTCTCTCTCTCTCTTTTTTTGCTTTTCTTTTTTCCTTTTTTTATTCCGTAGTGTCCGGTGGTTTTAATTAATTAACTAATTAATTTTTTTTCTTCTCTTGACAAGTGTGAATGTGTAGCTCTTTTTCTTGCTTCTTATTTGGACGTGTGTCGAGTTTTAAAGATCTGAATCAAATTGGCTTAAGATAAATGTAAATAGTATTTTGTTTTTTTTTTTATTTATTAAAAATTTAACAGGATGGCTGATTTTTGTTCGGATTCACACACAATCACACGTACACACACACACAAAACGGCATGGTTATATTTAAATTATTATCAGTTTTTTTCTCTTTTTTTTTAAACATTATTTATGAAAGGTAAATAAAAAAAAACATTGGACTTATAATTCTTAATAATTTTATTGACTCTTATATTCAAATAAATAAAATTTCAGAATTTAATATTTAATATACTTGTCATCAACGATCATTGCCTCTTGATAAGGAGGTACGAACAATGCTTAATAAAATACAATTAGCATTTTTTTTTCTTTTTAACTTTTGAAATTTTGAAATGGGAATAAATATTTTCATCATCAAATAAATCAGAATTTGGCATCAAATTTTTACTCAAATTTATCATCAAAATAAAATTTTGTCCACCAAAATTAAATTTTTGTCATCAAAAATATTTTTTTAACAACAAATAAAAAATAACTTAACAAAATATTTTTTTACATCAATTTTTCTAAATCAAAAAAAAATTACGCTTCAAAAATATATAAATAAAGCATTTAATTAAAATTTTACTTCAAAATTAAATTACTTTGAAATCAAGGCTTATATTTTCAAAGCTATCTATTTTTTTATTTATGTATCTAATTTTAGTATCTAATTATTTTTTTTATATCAAAAAAAAATTCAATTTAATATCTAATTGACAAATATAATCAAGCTCGCAAAATCTATTACTACTGATTATACGTTATTTTTTGTAAAAATTATGGAATTTTACAATGATTTATAAATACTTATACCAGTAATTTTGAAAGCAAATAATTGTATATTTTATTTTTAATCGACATCTTTCAATTCACAATTCAAATTAAATCAATAGTTAGTTCAAAAAAGCCCAAGATTTGAATATGAAAAAAATTAGAAAATATTTCGATTATTTTGTAAATAATGAAAGCATATAATACCATCTGATGTAAATGAAAATAATTGGTTATAATAATACGAGAATTTTATATGATTGTCCAAGATATTCAAAATGTTAAAAATGCAAACATTTTATATTATATTGCTGTTCAGAATAATTTACCAAAATTCTGACAATCCTAGAACACTTGATGTTAGTGAAAAAAGAACTTAATTGAGATTGTTTTTTTTTATATTTTATATTCCACTTTGGTTATACTAATTATTTTATTTGATGATAAAAAAAAATTTTGATGCATACTTTCTATTTAATTAATCTAAATTTTCGTGTTTTTTAATGATGATTTTATTTTAATTGATTCATATATATTTTTTTTTGATGAAATGTTAATAAATTTGGTGATGAAAATAAAAATATTTTGGCGATAAATTTCATTTTTTTGATGTTAAAATTTTGATGTTATTTACTCAATTTTTTGATGATAAATTTTAGATATTTGATGATACAATAAATACCACCCTTTTGAAATTACTTTGTTCCATTAAAACTCAATACTTAAAATTAAAATTTGAAATATAATTACGCAATTATTTTTTGAAATATAAAATAGTAAAAAAAAACTTGACAATTATTCAAAAATACTTATTTTTTTTACAAAGGTTGTACTGGGGAAAAATTTTCGCCAAGTTAAAATAATTGTATATGCATATTAAGTTTTGCCTCTCAAATAAATTTAGTAGACATAGTAACTGGCTTTTTTATTCGAATTATTCAAATTAATCTATTAATTAATTAATTAATTTAAAAAAGAGCGAATTTAATTTGATTGATTTTTTGAAAATTTTTTATTAAAAAGTGCACAATATTTAGGCTAATAATTAAACTGATATTTTAGCAATGGTTTTGTGAAATTCAGTACAAAATGATAAAAAGAACAGAAAAAAAATGCAAAAAAATTGAAATAAAAAATGCAATAAAGGTTAAAACTTAATTCTGTAAATGCAACATAGTGCAGCATTCAAAGTTGCATCAAATATCAAGGTCTACTAAATTTGCAGAGTTTAGCAGAAATTAAATTTCAATATGATCGAACGTAGTGCATTTAGCAGAGATTTTGCTCACCATTAGCAGACTTTTACAGTTGATGCAACTCTGAATGTTGCACTATGCTGCATTCACAGAACTAATTTTAAATCCTAAGAAAAAAAGTCATCTTATTTTTTTACACTTTTTTCTGTTCTTTTGAGTGAATTTCAATTGAGTCAACTAAAACAAATGCTCTTAGAAAAAACCCAACATATTTTCTTTACACCTTTTAAATAGTCAATTGCTTGCTCAATAAATTTTAGAAACTATTCAGAAAAGATGCAAAAAATTTCCCTACTCAGAATGGTACCCTTCAAACTTCTCTTAAATAATTGTCCATATTTTATCAGCCATTAAATCAAAGATTTATTACTTCATTCTCTCGTAACCACAAATTTTATGTGTTTTTTGATTTAATCAACTTTGATTTTGTTCAAAAGAAAGTTTTGTGAAGTTCAGTACGAAAGAACAGAACAGAACAAAGTTTAAAAAAATTAAATAACTTTTTTTCTAAAAGTTTAAAATTAGTTCTGTGAATGCAGCATGGTGCAACATTCAAAGTTGCATCAACTGTAAAAGTCTGCTAATGGTGAGCAAAATCTCTGCTAAATGCCCTACGCTCGATCATATTGAAATTTAATTTCTGCTAAACTCTGCAAATTTAGTAGACCTTGATATTTGATGCAACTTTGAATGCTGCACTATGTTGCATTTACAGAACTATGTTTAGACCTTAAAACCAAGAAAAAAGTTATTAGTTTTTTTCCATGTTTTTCTGTTCGTTTATCATTTATATTGAGTTGAAAAGAAAAAGAATTTTAAAAAAACCTTAATAAAAAAGCAATAAATAAAAAAATTAAAAGGTCTTGCTTCGGAACGACTTTGGAAGTGCATTTCTTATTAAAGTCATTTGTGTAATAAACTTACTAAAAAAATAACAAACTAGTAAGTTGAAGAAATATTAAAAAATATTAGCAAGTAATCTATATCAAATTCTCAAACACTCTAGAAAGCTAAGTATTTAAACTGATAAATGAAAAACATAAGCAGTCCACATCTGAGTTGAATTTTTTTTTTAAATTTTAAAATCAAAATAAAGACTTGATTAATTAGGAGTGAAAAAATCCAATCTCAAAAACATTGTGTAATTATTTTCCCTAATAATTTATTATTTTTTCCTGAAACCTTAAATATTTAAACCTGTTACTCGGAATTTTATTTTATTTAACTTTTATTGATTTTATATTTTTATTCTGAAAAAGCTATAGATTTTAATTAAAAATTTTATCTCAAGTTTATTGACTGTAATTATTTAGCTTTTAAAATCAAACTATTAATTACCATTTTATTAAATTTTGACCAAATCTGAATGGCAAAGTGTAAACCATTCATTAAATTAAATTTTTTTTTAAATAAAACGTTTCCAATAATTTTTGAAAAATTAAAAAACAGGCAAGTTAAGCAATTCAAAAATTGAATAAGATTTAAAAAGTCAATTATTGAACACGAAAATCCAAATCTTGATGCACATGACTTATGTTTTAATGGCTATTTAAATAAAAGCCACATACCGTATTTAAAAATTAATAAACAATAATTCAAATGGATTTTTAGCAAGCATTAAGGTTAAGAATTGACTTTCGAAAAATTTTAATTCAGCAACAGCAGTGCTATCAAAGGTAAACTTTAAGACATGTTTTGAATACAAAGCGTTCAAACTTAATAAGACAATCAACTGCAAATATCTACACTGCAAGATACTCTAGATGATTGATGCAAAGTCAATGTGACTTTTTTTAGATATCTATAAATAATTTAAATATAAAAAATTATACTGCTTATTATTTATTAACTATCCTTGAATAAATTCTAGAAATAGCGACTCTGAAATTAGGAAGGAATGCTTAAAATGTTAAAAAATTCTATAAAACGTTCAAAAATAGATGAAACAACTTTGAATTAAAAAATGTTAAAAGAAGGAGATCAGTTGCCAAACGAGGATGTTTACGAAGGAAGCGTAGAGAATAAATTTAGTATTCATCAACTTTTCGAAAACAAAAAGGGCATTCTTCTTGGTTTTCAGGGAGCATTTACTCCAATTTGTTCCAAACACCATTTGCCTAGCTATATAGACAGGATTAATCAATTAAAAGAAAAAGGATATGATTATGTGGTATGTGTGATGGTAAACGATCCATTTGTAACATCAGAATGGGAGAAAGTTTATAACTTGCCAAGCAATATTCGTTTAATTGCAGATCCACGCGCCACATTCACTAAGGCAATCGGAATGGATGAGGAATATTCTGAATTGGGACTGAGATCAAAAGAATATGCTATGATTATTGATAACAATAGAGCAAAGAAAATTTTTCTTGAACCAGATCCAAAATATACTTCGATTTCATTAGCAGAAAGTGTTTTTACTTTTCTCTGATATTTTCACATTTATTTAATTTAAATAAATAAGCAAAAATATTTTTTTCTATTGTTATTAAATTAATTCTACATTTGGCTTAAATTAAAAAATTCAGAAAATTTTTTTACTAAACTTCATGATTTATTTTTGATTTAATATATTGGAACATTTATTTTAAGAATTATTTAAAGCTAATAAAATTAATTTAATCAAAATGTTGTAAAAAAAATTCGCTTTTGCCAAATAGCGGAGCCAAATAATATTTTAATTAAATGAATTCCTTCATTTTAATCGAAAAACGCCTTTAGTAAATATTTGTTTTGTGAACTCTTGGTACCAAAGAACAGCAAAAAACGATAAAAGAAATTTATTTTATTTTTTTAACATTTATAAAATGCTTTTAATTTAACAATAGATGCAAAAATTTATGTTACATTTTATTCCTTTATAATAACTAAATTTTAAATTAAAAAAAAAGAGACTTTAAACATTCTTGATATCTTTTATTTTTTTAAGGAAATATTTTCAAGTTCTAAACCCTTTATTGAATATGGAGTCATGGTCTGGAATTCTTGCTTGGAAGAAGATAAGAAGGAAAAACTACAACGTAGAGTAACGAAATTCATTCCAGATTGCAAGAATTTTAATATTAAGAAAATTTTTTGCAAAATCATAGGCTTTAGATAAAAAAATTTAATTTTTTGAAGAGACTAAATTTTCGAAATCATCAAATATTTTCCAATGTAAATTCGAAATCAGTCTTTGACAGCACACACTTGATTTTAATTTTCAAACTCTAGATTAAAACTATCTAGACTTTAACTTTAGGCAGTTTTAGGTAAAAAAAAAACAGGATTATTTCAAAATTTGAAAAAAAATTTATTCTTAAATCAATGTTTAAATTTAATTTTTTTTGTCACTCGGAGATCTTTTTTTGGCTCAAGTGTCATTTCAATTTTAGCACTTTTGCTATTTTGAGGGTAATTTACCTTAAAAATCATGTCAATGCCCAAGGCTGATAGACACATTTCGACATCGAGGTCCTTGTCTAGATAAAAATGAAAAAAAATTGACCAAAATATTATTGAAATCACCTTTGTGGGCTCGAAAGTAACTTTTTAAAATGTATTCGTCTTTTTTACCCATTTTTGTTTTAATTTTAAAAATTACATTTCCTATTTAAACACTTTGATTGAAAAAATTTTAAAAATGTCTATTTGAATGCTTGAAATATTTGAAAATTGCAAGATAAATATTTGAAATAAAAAGAAAAAATATTCGTCCCTAGGTGGATTCGAACCACCAACCTTTCGGTTAACAGCCGAACGCGCTAGCCGATTGCGCCATAGAGACTCACAGTTAAATCAAACTGAGAAATGAAACAAAATAAAATTTAAATTTATTTTTTTTAAATTATAAATTTTTAATAACATTTTCAGCAAGACTGACTGTTCCACTTTCTCCATCAGGTTCCTCAAATACTTTTTTGACCACGTTATTTTCAACAACCAAAGTGAATCTTTTTGATCTTATGCCTAGACCAGGAAAGTCTTTGTCCATTGCAAGCGCCTTGGTAAATCTAGCACATGGATCTGAAATAACTCTAACATTGGCTGGCAAATTGAAATTCTTGGCCCATGCAGTTGTTACAAACGGGTCATTCACAGTCACGCATACCACATAGTCATAGCCTTTTACTTTTAAATCCATCATTTTATCCACAAATCCAGGAAGATGCTTTTGTGAGCATACTGGCGTAAAAGCACCCTGAAACCCAAGGAGAATGCCTTTATGATTTCTGAATAGCTCAGCTGAGTCTATTTTGTTGTCTACACTGCCTTCGTAGACTTGCTCGCTTGGTATTTTATCTCCTTCTTTAACCATTTTGAAAATTGGATATATTTCTAAAATAATATGACACTTTTATACCCAAAAAAACATAAAAAATAAAAATAACACTAAAAATTAAAATTAGGAATAACGCTATTAATAATTTAAAAAAAAAAATCCAAAAGAATTCAGGGATTTTCAGCAGTTTTATTAAATTAAAAGTCTTTTAAAATAAAGTTAGAAAAAATTTAGATATTTTTCAAAACATTGTCGGCTAATGAACACGTTGCGCCAGTTCCATCGGGTTCTTCAAATACTTTTTTGACAGTATTGTTGTCAATGATCATGGTGTATCGCTTTGATCGCACTCCACCTAGCACAGCGAGGTCCTTGTCCATGTTAATAGCCTTGGTGAATTCAGCCTGAGGATCGGCCAAAATGCGAACCTTTCCTTCGGCCTGACGGTCCTTGGCCCACGCGCCGGCGACAAAAGCGTCGTTCACAGTCACACAGGCGACTACCTCATAGCCCTTTGATTTGACTTGATCAAAATTCTTGATAAATCCCGGCAAGTGATTGTTGGAGCATGTTGGTGTAAATGCGCCTGGGACTCCAAGTAAAATTCCCTTTTTACCAGCAAATAAATCGCGGATGTTCACTTTATTGGCAGGACTTTCTTCGTACAAGACAGAGTTTGGCAATTGACTTCCTTCCTATGGAAAAAAAATTATTATTTCAATTTAAAATTTTTACTACTTACTAAGCTCATGATTTTATAAAATTTGAATTAAAGACAAAAATGAAAAATACCTTAAAATTACTTAATAGTCGGTTGGCTAAAACAAGATTGTTGCTCGGCTTTAAATAGTTGCTAAGAAAGCGGATCATTTTTTTAAAGTAAATATTTTAATAGAAGATTAGAAAATTTTTAGAATGTTCTAAATTTTAAATAATGCTTGATTTAATGGCATGATCACGAGGCAAGTAGTAGTGAGTCGATCTTGTGATGAAACATTTCACAATAATTTTAACAAAATAAATAATGATGCTAAAAATTAAATGCTAATATTTTATTTATCGAGTTTGGATAATAAGAAAAAATTAAAAAAGTTTGAAAGCTTTACGAATTGAAAATGAATAAATTAAGCAAACTTTTTAAATCAAAATGTCTGTCGATAAATCAGTAAATAACTCTTTAAATATTGTTCTAAAAATTTTTTGTATCCCTTTCAATTTATTTTAATTTTTAATTTTGTTGTCATTTTAATTCATTTTGTTTAATTTTTTTTCAAAAATTTAGATAAGTGTGTTGTAATTTTCATACTTTTTTCAAATTTTAATATTTTGCTAAAGATATAATTTATTTTTTTAATTTTTATCTGCTACTCTTCCTAAATTCGTTTAAGGATTGATCAAAAAACCCTACTAGGCAAAATGTCTTTTAAAGTCAAAATTTAGGAATTCTTATGCTGATTTTTCGCATACTAAGGTTGCAGATAATTTGAACTCGCATTTTTTGACAAAACCAATACCCTAATTTTGATAATGAAGGTCAATCAAAGTGATTTCTAAAAAAAAAGGGACCTTCCCTTGACTCCGTACGAAGCTATAACCCCCATAAGTAAGGGTATCCTGTATCAAGGTCTCCAAGAATAAGATTTTGGACCAAATTTTTTTGCAAATTCGTGTTAAGCGAGTCAAGTTTGGTTAGAAAAATGCAATTTTGGATTTTTTTGAATATTTTGAACTTTTGAATATTCAATTTTATAAATTGAGTGTTTTTTTACCTTTAAAGGTTTATCAAGCATACGAGATGGACTAATAATTCGTTTTGCGTTGAATTCCTCAGATCAAAATTAACAAAGTTAGGGAGCCATTTTTTGAGAAAAAAATTTCAACTCTTGTGCAATTTTTGGCTTTTTAAAGAAAAAGTAAAAAATATACAGATTGTTTAAATTTTTTAGCTTTTTTACTCAAAAAAATGACGAAAATATAAAATATAAAATTCTAGCTCTTAATTACCGAAAATTTATTTTTACTATTGATTCTACTAAAAAATTTTATTTAACAATGTTGTTTATATCTGCTTTTTCACAAAAGTATTTCTGTAGAACCATTTGATATTTACCACCTCTCCCATATATCTTCTCCATATTTTAAAAATTATTTCGTCTTCTTTAAATTTTTTGTTGGATTTAAAAATAAGAGTTTTCAAATAATTTAAGTCTTGAGTAGATCGTTTTCTTTTATAATTTTCATGAAACACCAAAGACCTTCAATCGGATTCAGTCCAAAGTGAAACTAATGACAAAATATAATATTAATAGAATTAAATTTTTCAGCTAATATTTTCAATTTATTTTTTTTAAATGAAAGCTGGATGCTGATCAATTTTAATTCTCAGATTTTCCAAAAAAAATATAAATCGAAAATATTAGCTGAAAAATGGAATTCTTTTAACATTATATTTTTTCATTAGTTTCACTTTGGACTGAATCCGATTGAAGGTCTTTGGTGTTTCATGAAAATTATATAAGAAAACGATCTATCCAAGAATTTAATCATTTGAAAACTCTTTTTTTTTAAATTAAATCAGAGAAAAAAGATTCTTCAAATTTATACATGTCAGGCTCCAAAATTTTCCATTTTGATTCACAAACCCGACCCGATGGTCACACTTTTCTACCTTAATTCAGCTGGTTATGACATGTTTCAAAAATTATAAATTTTAATTACCTGGAATTATTGGCCACATTTTTCTTTTCCCATCTCGGTCGAATAAAAAGTTGAAACCCAAATGATTTTTATTTACTTTTTGAGACAATTTTTTCTTAATGCTTCGAGAATCTTGAATAATTTTTTAGAAAACTATCAAATAATTATTTGATAGAAATATTACTGCGTTTGTTAACCAGCTATTATGTTCAAAATATTTTAATAAAATATAAAGTCAATGTTGAAGTCAACATTTTTCCGTGAATTAATTGAATTTATATTTATAAATTCAGATAATTCATTGAATCCAAATATTTCAAACCTATTCATAAACATAGCGGCATAAATTATTTGAAATGTTGATTACTTTCCTCTTTAAAAAAATTTTAAAAATATTTTTATAATTCAAAATTCAAAATTTTTTTTCGTCATTAGTCTTAATCTCTAACTTCTTTGCAAATAATAATAATAATAATAAAAGCTACCGCAGTCTAACTGAAAAGCAAGGTAACATGTAGCGTTATAATAGCTACCTGATTTAAACGTAAATCCCTCATGAAAATATGATAATGATAATAATAAAAATTAATTAGTTCTAAATAGTTATCTTTTTTCTTTTAAAACTTTTACCAATCCAATATTTAATTTACTGGAGTTTTATTTAATTTGTTTTTGAAATTTGAAAATTTTTCTTGAAATCAATTCAAATAAAATTTTCATAAATCATCTCAAAAGTGCTGAATCATTCGAATAGCGTGCAGCTATTCGAAACTGCACGAATGGTCCACGAAACCAATAATTTTTTAGACAACCAATACTTTGCAGTTGCCAACCCGGGTTACCCCTAGTAATAACTTGAAATATTATCCACCTCAATTAGAAAAAAATAGACACGCTCCCTTCTACGCTCCCAAAAAAAATCCTCAACACTATCATCAAGCATCAAACTCAAGTAAAAATGCTTCAAATCAAATGAATAATATCAATCATTATAAATCCACTGAACAAAAATAAAAAGTTTACACAAATAAATTCAAGAAGAGAGAGGTAGAACGAAACATATAAAAAGATAAAAAAACATATATAAAGAAAAAAAAACATAAAGCAAAATTATAATTTTATTTCAGGGAAAAAAACATATAATCAGTTGAATAAAAAAGATAAAACACATAAACCAAAATCAAAAATTTTATAAAAGAAAAATAGATATATCCAATTGAATAAAAAGGATAAAACACTTAAGCCTAAACCAAAAACTTTTTAATTCTTAAATTTAATTTAAGAGAAAAAACACATAAAATCAATTGAAAAAAAAGATAAACAGCATTAATTTAATTTTAATTTCTACATTAATCATATTGTAAACAAGGACCAGCTTTTCGCTTCCGACCTGCTTTAGGTCTATTTTGAAAATATTTTGTAGTTAATAAGCCGGGATAATTAATTTTATTTTTGAATAAACAAGAGATTAGATGTACACACATTCCTTTGTCCATAAAATATGAACACGAACAATAGCAGCAATCAACGCAAAAGCATTCATCGCTTACAGCAACTTGATAACGATTGTCAAAAATAAAAATAATATTACCATTATCATCAAAATCTGTCCCTGATTCAGTGATTTTATTGATGCAGTCATTTGTAATTGCTATTTTTTTAATACTCAAAGGAATCGAGATATATTCTGGAAAAGCCGAGAATGATCTTGAATGGATCAAAATTTGCGTTTCAAAAATTTCGCATACCGGTAATAGGTTTAATTTAATACGATCTGTAAAAAATTTTTTTATGATATTGTTATAACTCTCGATAGGACTATTCGTCATAGCATATCCTCCTGGCGTATTAAAAATTTGCCAATTATTGAATGGAGAATAAATCCATTGTTTACTAAAATAATTTATAAACTGTTTGAGATTATTCTTCCCTTTGTAACCATTCCAACTTTTTAATGTTGATTCAATCAGTAAATTAAATTTTTCTTTCGATGTGCATGAATGCAATGCGCTAATAGATGAGTTTACTTTTTCACGTAAATTTACAGGTATTTTATCACAATTTTTTTTTATCTTTATTAATTGAATAATTAGTTATGTAAAAAAATGAGTTTAAAAGAAAAATTACATTTGATTTAAGGTGAAACCAACACATAATTATATTCGAGTTAGGCAAATTTTTTTTTAAACTATTAGCCATTGCATAATCAGCATCAACACAAATATAATTGATTACATCTATACTTATTTTTAGTACATTACAGACATTAATTAGCTGAGTCCAGAAATAATCGAAATCATTTTGCTGTTCATGTGACGTAAGCATAAATGCTATCGGGTGAAATTTGCGGTTTAGGTCAGTTGTACCAAAGACTATTAGTGGGTACCCATACTTCACAATTTTATAGGTACAGTCAATATGGAACATTTGTCCTTAAGTATATTTTTTAAAAATTGTTTAGATATTAAATAATAAATTTACCTTTTTCTATAAAAGACAATAAGGTTTTACTTGTAAATCCTAAATGGAAATGATTATCATCGCTACCATCACCTAATTGAATTCCAAAATAAAAAGGATCTTCATCATTTAAATCACCAATATTTTGAGCTTCAGGATTACTTAGATAAATAAAAACCTAAAAGCAATCTATTACAAAAGGTGATTTAATCTTAAAAACAAAAGATGAATCTAAAATGGACTACTTGAGAAAATGGCCAAGTGATGCTTTCAAAGATGGAATAACAGAAATACTCAAGAATAAGAAATACTAACCGGTGAGTCATAATGTTTTGGACAAATTTCTAAGTTAAAAAAAAATATAAAAGGATAATCGGAGAAGGCTGAAATTTTACACACTTGTTAACTAGCTCTTCTAGTTGATTTTTTTTTGGTATTGGTTTTGACTTGTGTATACTTGGACTTTTCTCGGGCCAAAAACGTACCTGCTATTCTTTGAGCTCAGTGTCCCAGGCGTTAAAATTTTTCTCTTGAATTTTATAAGCTTTAGAATGAGATAAGAAACCGCTAATGTATTATTTTTAAAATTTTTAGATTTAGGACAAAACCAGTTTATATTACATGCATTGAAATCACCAACTATTATAAAAGATTTTTAACTTTTAGTAATATACTCAAAAAGTTTTTCATTGATTTCTGTGGATGTTGATTCACTTTCACTCGACAAAGAGGAAGATTCAATAGAATCAAACCAGCAATTAAACATTTCCACGTGATCAACAGTACTAGAGGATTTTTAACATCCCAACATAGTTCATCTGGAAAGCTGTCAAATTCAGCATCTCCTCTTAGTTTTATGGATGTTTTATTAAATTCCAGAATTTCTAAGAATTTTTGCTTCAAAATATAATTTTATTTTTTGACGATTTAGTTTTTTATACTCCCTTCTAGCATCCTTTTAATGAAATAGATTATGTTCTGTTTTATCCTTCATATAAATCTGACAGCAATAAT
Source organism: Brachionus manjavacas (assembly GCA_019054805.1). Lineage (NCBI taxonomy): Eukaryota > Metazoa > Rotifera > Eurotatoria > Ploima > Brachionidae > Brachionus > Brachionus manjavacas. The sequence continues at coordinate 3,387,861 of JAHQIY010000003.1, read as the reverse complement.
CCCTACAATAACTTAATGATCTTAACTCACCATCGATCCAAGGGGACTGCTCATCTTTCTTATGTTTAGATTTTTTAAAGGACAACATTCTTCTATAACATTTAAAATGGTTTTTTATTTTTAAAACCCCACTTATTCTCTATACTGTCAAGCTTACGGAGTAAATTAAAATCAAATTTACTTATAAGATGTCCAACTTTGGAAATATTACTTTCATTGATTTCCCTGTGAAGTTAATCAATGAAAGTAATATTAATAATATCAGTATTCACATGGAATTAAATCAGGAGAGTTTGGGGGCCAGACACTCATTTCCATTAACATATGGAGATTATTTCTACAAAAGGATTGGGATATATTCGCTGTATGAGGCTTTGCACCATCTTGTTGAAAAACCCATCTGCGTGAGCCACATAAACGATTTCCTTCATTCCTCGCCATAGGTAAATTACGACGCTTTCAATATTCAGCATTTATTTCTCATGTTTAGGATTTTATTTAACTCTAATTCTAAAATGTTAAAGTTAAATTTACGTTTATTGACAAAAATATGCTTTGATGAGTCATTATTTTGTCATACCTATCCAAACCATTACAGAATAGGCTTATTCATGACACCAAAGATCCCTTGTTACATCAAAATGAAAAATTATCAAAAAACTATTATATTGAAACAATTTTACCTCTTTTTCGATCATTTTCTTCACGACTCAAAGCATAAACTCTCTGGTTTTGCTTGTTTAATCCAGCATCAACTGTAAATATTTCTGTTTTTCCTCCAAAAACAGAGAAACGATGCCTTTTTAAAATTGTCAATAATTTTATAAAGAAACTACGAAATTCCATATAAATTATATTCCAATTTCACTTGATGCTTTTGCAAATGTGAATCCCTAAGCAAATGTAAATCTGATTTTGGCTTTCATTTTTTATAATTTTCATTTAATACTTATTAGTAATTAAAAAATATTCATTAAAAAAAAAAAATTTTTATTTGAATTAGAAGTAAAAAAAATTAATATATATATATAGCCGTTTTAAAAATCTAACACTTGATCAACAGTAGTTTGCCAAACTTTTTTTTTGTGATAGTTATATTTTTCAAAAAAATTTAATAATTATAAATATGCTATAAAAAATTAAGTTGAAAATTTGAAATTTTGAATAGTTGAATTTTTGATTAGCTAAAATTTTGAAATTTTAAAAATTCAAATTTGTAGCTTTTCCTTGCATTTCAATATTTTTGTCTTTTACTTTAATTTCGGAGTCTTAAGTAACTCTAGTAGATTGTTCTGATTGACATATTAAAATAAATTGTTTTTGTAAAAATGATTGATGATAATAAAATTGTACGTCAATAAAGAAAATCAAGAGATGATAGGCATTTCAACGATTCATATTTGAGCACCAAATTCGGTTTTAAGCTAGAGGATGTCAATCAAATATCGAAAGAGATCAGTCCCGGGTCTACTGCTATTTCTTATTTTTATTAATGATTTATTATTTTTATTTAAAAAATTTAGTATAAAAATGTTTGCAGATGAAAAAGCAATAAGTATCTCTGAAAAAGACCTTGAAACAGCTTTGATAAAATTTATATTACAACAAAAAATTTAAATGAATGGTGTATTTTTAACAGAATTGATTAAAACAAGTCAAAATCTTTTTACATGATTTTTGAAAAAATTATTTCCAGATAAGATTAGAGTATGTAATGAAGACATATTAGTTGTAAAGGAAATCTGTTTATTTGTTTTCATAATTGATCAAGATCTTAATTTTACCAAATTTGCGTCTATTTAACAATTCAATTTCATAAGAAATTATTTTCTATCAAGAGAATTTTCTATCTTGCTACTTCAGTAAAGATCCAGTTTTTTAAGACCTTTTTCCTCCCGTATTTTAACTATTGCTCTACGCTTTTATGCTATTTTTCACAAGAAGCAATAAATAAATTAGTTATCTCTTTCAAATAGCTTTTAAATGTTAAGCTTGAAGCAAATAGCTTTAATGAAAAAATTAACGCTTTATAAAAGTATAGTCTTTTTACATTTCAACATAGAATTTTTGAAAGGATGCCTACTTTCTCCTATGAATGTCTATTATATTTCAATTCTCCGCAAAATCTAAAAGAAAAATTAAAGAAAAATGACTCATTCAAAAATTCGAAAATTTTTACAAAATAATATTTATAACTTAGACTCAAACTTCAAAGAAATTAGCTTTGTTTTTTTTTTGTAATTTGATTGTATCTATTTTTTCATCATATGTATTAAATTTTCCATTGAAAAAAATTTTTTTTCTCACTATTCCTCTTATATCTGGCGTCCCCATGATTTCATGCTATCCCTATATTGTCTCACTAAGATATCTCACTCCTACCACAACAACTTTTTTTTTCTTAAACTAATACTAAACTTGAGATCTGCTTCGCAAAAAACATCTGCTTTTTTCATATTAACTATTTTTTACTCTTTGTGTAACTAAATCGACTATACTAAAAATTTGGTTAACTAAAACGTTTAAGCTTTCAATTTTTAATAACATACATTTTATGGGTCTTGTCCAATATGTGATCACTTGATCACAAAAAATGTGATCATTTTAATAATGCTGGTTTTGTGAACAAGACTGATCACCAAATTGATGATCACACAATATGTGATCAAATGATTGATCACGAGAATTTTAACACCGATCACTAAAAAAATTTTACTGATCACGCTTGAATAAATTTCATTTGGATAATCTCATACCAAAAATATGAATAAAATGGCAATTTTTATGATATATACTAATCATTAAAATATAAAATTTTCCCATTAGCTTTTCTTGATAAAAAGATGTCAAATTTATATAAATATAAATTATTATTATTTATTTCAAAAAATTACGCAAAATTTGGCGATGTTAAAAAAAAAATAAAATAAAATAAAAAGTGTTTCAGTTTTGAAATCTTTTTTATATAATCATTCTTACGCTCACCAAGCTTAAAATTTGTAATATATAAAATGAATGAATGTCTCGAATCAAAAAATAAAAAATGAATTTTGAAAGTGAAGATTTATAACTTTTTGAGAAAATAGCCAAGATTTGCTTAAACAAAAACGATCAGAAATGCGCTTAATGGCAAAAAATTTGGTATCAAACTCTATATCGCTAAAAAACACAGTTAAATTTCAAGTTAATTTTTTTTCTTTAAAAAACTTTAAATGAATCTTTGATCACAAAAATAAAAACTTAGATCACATAAATAAAAACACTGATCACAAAAGTTTTTTCCTTAATTTTTATTTTTTTTTTTGATCACATACTGTGTGATCATCGATTTGGTGATCAGTCTTGTTCACAAAACCAGCATTATTAAAATGATCACATTTTTTGTGATCAAGTGATCACATATTGGACAAGACCCCATTTTATTTACAGATTTTGTTTCTAAAAATGGATTATTTAACTTAAATAACATGTTGTTAAATTTTTTCAAATGAATATTAAATCAATAACTCAATCCAATTTTTATAATTTTTTTTTTATATTTTAAATATATAAATTTTTTTAAATAATCAATTAAATAAAGCATGCTCTAGAACCTTTACTTTTTCTCTTGCGCATGTGCAAGCATTTTAAATAAATTATCACAAAATTTAACATAAGTAATAAAATTCAATTAATTAAATATATCCCTGAAATGAACATCCCCATTTCTCATATGATAAAAAAATGGATAAAGTTAGTGGATACTTGAACATGCTCATGAATTTCTCAGAAAAAAAAATTGCTATATAAATCAATGATTTTAAAAAAATTAAATTTAAAAATTAGGTTTTATGAATTTAATCTTATTAATTATTCACCTGAACTGAACAACGAATTAGAACAAATAAGCAATGATGAATTCGATTATGTTTAGCCATCAATAAAAGAGTTAGTTGGTGGTTTCGAAACTTCGAAGATAATGATCGAATTTCTAATGGTGAAATGTAGCATTGAATTCCTGGCTCAGCTACAATTACGCTAAATTCAGAAGATATAAATTCTTCTAATCATATTTATTATGTGAAAGAAAAATGATATAGATGGAGTTATAATACTCAATATTATCCAAATGTATCTGATGTACAAAATCATCAATCAATGCTCAATTCGTGGGTAAGAAACCGTACCAAAATGAGCCATTTTTTTTTTTCTTATTTTATTGATTCTTCAATAATTAGGAAAATTGTTTTATACAAAAATAAAAGAATAACTAAAAAAGAAGATTTTACATCCGAAATGTAGTTGAAATCCTTAATTGGTTTATTGTTGTAATTCCGAGTAACTGGGAAAAATGACGTCAAAGTCAACCAAATGTGGTCTTGCGAGTCATTTCATCACACAGATTGGGTATTTTTAATAAAATTATTTTTTTTTTTTGCGTCAAAAATGACCCCATTTTCGTCTTCAACGTTATTTTTTCTATTTTCGACGGTTAAGGGTTAAAAGTTAAAAAAGAATTTTTAAGATTTTTTTGAAATCTTCTAACAACAATTAAACTTAATCTATTTCTTTTAAAAAGTTTAATTTCAAAAATGAAAATGCTTACAATATTAACTTAAAACAATTTTTTTTGAAACTGAAAAAAATATTTGAAACATCGTACTTTTTCAATGTTATTTCAACATTTGATACATTTTGTATTCAAACACAAAAAATTAAGCCATTTCTTTAATTAAGCTAAATGTTTGATTTGAAAAGTAACAAAAAGTATTTAGAAAAAAATATTAAAAGTCAAAAATTTAAAACAACGAAATAGGCAAAATGGTTAAAATAAGTGACATTAATATAATGAGCAAAATGAGAAAAAAAAACAATAAAAAAATTATATGTTCATATCGTTAATACTTGATAATTGCGTAAAACCTTGCAATATAATCTATCGGGTTCTGGTGTCAAATGGTTGAATTAATAAGTTATTAAAAATTTATTTAAATTCTTTTTGTAAATTTAAAATATAATTCAGGATAATATCAAAATTCCTTATTTAATTAAGTGAGCTTTTAGTATTTTGATTTTTAAAATTATACAAGACATTTGAAACAATAATTAATGGAATCCAAGTAATTTTTGGCATGGATTAAAATGTGAAAAAAATTACATAGTATAAGCTTAGAAGCTTTTATGCAACGTAAAGACAAAAAAACAAAAGAAGAATTTTTTTTAATTATTGATTTGATTTAAAAATAAATAAAAGATTTTTTTAAAGTTAAAAAAATGTAACATGTTACTGGAAGAATTACAAGGAAACCTGCTGGTCTTCTACAATATAATTTTGATTTTTAGTGATTTCGATGAAGTTGTATCCGTTACTGACCAATTATTGAATTGGTTCATTTTTCGACCAAATGTCATTTCAAATGGTGAATACTTAGTGTTGCAACGAGGTTTTCATTTGTTCACAAACTTAATAATATATCTCCACATTTTTGCCAGTAATAATCGTTTTTTAGTCTGTAATAAGCGGTTTCCGCTTGTAAGTGCCATATTTTTTTGATGTGTAATTTTGTGGTAATCTTGTAACATGGTAGCCAATCTCGCCGTAAGATTTTCTATACTAATTAATCATTTTAACGCAATTCGATTCATGACTTTTTCAACAACTGTACGATATACGTATTTCCGAAACCCTATAAATCCGAAAACAACCGAGAGACATTCCTTACCAGATATTGTGTAGTTCACTTCGTGTTTTGTATAAAGCCTGAAGAAAAGCACAAAAAATATTCCATTACCAACTCGTCTACCTGCGCCAGTCTTGCTACAATAGGAATGCAAGATATATCTGCGTTAATTATAAAGTTTCTTTTGAAGTTAGGTTGTCTTTTTGAGCCACCAGTTTTTGAAATGGTGACTCAAAAAACGCTTTTGAAGCTTAAACTAACGTTTTTTAAGGTCAACGTCTTAGCAGATAGTTTTTTCGACTAATGTCAAATTCGTAATCAGCAATCTAGAAAACATTTTGAAAAGTTATAAAAATTTGCTTAAAAAAACCGTAAAATTAAAAATTTTACAGTTCTTTCTATTTCCTTTTTTTTATTTGAAATTATTCTTTTTTTTTAAATTTTTTTCTAATTTTTTCCTTCTTAAGACATTTATTTTTAAAAATGAATTAATTTTTACTGGTAAACATTTAAAATTCTTTATCATGTGCCTTTTAGTAAAATATTTAAATAAAATACATTTTTTTAAATGTTATCATATTTTCCGTTTTTTTGACCGAACTTTAAAAAATAAAATTGAAGTCAAGTTCAAACTTTGACTTTAATTTTTGTGAATTATAAACAAGTCCGTTCCAAAGAAACTGAGAAACTGGTTTAAATTTATGGTGGTGCTCGTTTTTTATAGCTTCAACTTTCGTCGGGACCATTTCGACAGTTTTACCAGTGATAACATACCCTTGGGCTTTGATTCTCTTGGCAAACCATCTACACTTAGAGGGCTTTATTTTAAGAACTGCCTTTTTAAGAGCTTCAGCTCTTGAATTGGTAGTAGTCGTTTGGTGTCGAGTAAAAAAAAAACAACTAAAAATGTTTAAAAGTTTCCTAAAAATTATAAATTAAAGCTTATTTGTCTTGATATAATCCTTTTTTTGATATAAAATTTAGCCTTGAATCACCATGTTCCTTAATTTCATTTATCATTGAAATAAAATTAAACTTAGGATTGAGGATTGTATCATGTAACTAAGTTTTTTTAGGTCTAATGATTTTATTTCAATAGACTCCTTTATAAGATGAGAATTTTCCTTATTGTTTACCATTGAAAAATACTTTTCAACTGATTTATTAGTTTAACACTTACAAAATAGAGAAAATGCCAATAAATGACATTGAAGCAAGTAAAATATCACAATAAAATTAATAAGCAAGAGTTTATTTCAAAAAATTAAGATTATTTTTTGCCATTAAACATTTTTTGAAATTTAATCGCTAAAATTTATTCCCAATTACCATTCCAACGACCTTAAAGGCACTAATAATTGGACTTGTTGATCCATTGGTGGCTCAGTTGTCAATTCAGACATAACTCCTTGGGCCATTGGCATTTCAGTTGTTGTTTCTTCCATTTGATCAACTTGTCTTTTCCAATCTTTCCACTTTCCATCTGCTTGACCTGGACCAAATTATTTTTTAGAGAATAAACAATTGCAGAAGAAGATTTAAAAAAATTACGTTTTCTTTGCAACATTCCTTGACCATCTAGACCACTTTGGACTTGTTGATCAATTGGTGGCTCAGTTGTCAATTCAGACATAACTCCTTGGGCCATTGGCATTTCAGTGGTTGTTTCTTCCATTTGATCAACTTGTCTTTTCCAATCTTTCCACTTTCCATCTGCTTGACCTGGACCAAATTATTTTTTAGAGAATAAACAATTGCAGAAGAAGATTTAAAAAAAAATTACGTTTTCTTTGCAACATTCCTTGACCATCTAGACCACTTTGGACTTGTTGATCCATTGGTGGCTCAGTTGTCAATTCAGACATAACTCCTTGGGCCATTGGCATTTCAGTGGTTGTTTCTTCCATTTGATCAACTTGTCTTTTCCAATCTTTCCACTTTCCATCTGCTTGACCTGGACCAAATTATTTTTTTAGAGAATAAACAATTGCAGAAGAAGATTTAACTAAAAATTACGTTTTCTTTGCAACATTCCTTGACCATCTAGACCACTTTGGACTTGTTGATCCATTGGTGGCTCAGTTGTCAATTCAGACATAACTCCTTGGGCCATTGGCATTTCAGTTGTTGTTTCTTCCATTTGATCAACTTGTCTTTTCCAATCTTTCCACTTTCCATCTGCTTGACCTGGACCAAATTATTTTTTTAGAGAATAAACAATTGCAGAAGAAGATTTAAAAAAAAATTACGTTTTCTTTGCAACATTCCTTGACCATCTAGACCACTTTGGACTTGTTGATCAATTGGTGGCTCAGTTGTCAATTCAGACATAACTCCTTGGGCCATTGGCATTTCAGTGGTTGTTTCTTCCATTTGATCAACTTGTCTTTTCCAATCTTTCCACTTTCCATCTGCTTGACCTGGACCAAATTATTTTTTTAGAGAATAAACAATTGCAGAAGAAGATTTAAAAAAAATTACGTTTTCTTTGCAACATTCCTTGACCATCTAGACCACTTTGGACTTGTTGATCCATTGGTGGCTCAGTTGTCAATTCAGACATAACTCCTTGGGCCATTGGCATTTCAGTGGTTGTTTCTTCCATTTGATCAACTTGTCTTTTCCAATCTTTCCACTTTCCATCTGCTTGACCTGGACCAAATTATTTTTTTAGAGAATAAACAATTGCAGAAGAAGATTTAAAAAAAATTACGTTTTCTTTGCAACATTCCTTGACCATCTAGACCACTTTGGACTTGTTGATCCATTGGTGGCTCAGTTGTCAATTCAGACATAACTCCTTGGGCCATTGGCATTTCAGTGGTTGTTTCTTCCATTTGATCAACTTGTCTTTTCCAATCTTTCCACTTTCCATCTGCTTGACCTGGACCAAATTATTTTTTTAGAGAATAAACAATTGCAGAAGAAGATTTAAAAAAAAATTACGTTTTCTTTGCAACATTCCTTGACCATCTAGACCACTTTGGACTTGTTGATCCATTGGTGGCTCAGTTGTCAATTCAGACATAACTCCTTGGGCCATTGGCATTTCAGTTGTTGTTTCTTCCATTTGATCAACTTGTCTTTTCCAATCTTTCCACTTTCCATCTTGTCTTTTATTCCACTGATTCCAGACTTGGAATGAACAATTAAATATTTTCTTGTCTAATTTTTAATAATCTTACTATTTGCAGATACACTATTCAAGGCAATAGTGCCGATAATCAAAATGGCCAAAGACAAGTTCTTCATGGTTGATTTTGTTAAATTAAATTATTTGGAAACTAGTTTGATAAGAAATGAATGAAAGCAATTCCCTTTTTATATTGTATTTAAATTTACATTTTTTTTAGAGATTTTGTTATTTTTATTTATTTTTGGTTGGAAATATTTTGCTAGTGGCGACACCAATTTTCAAATTTTTGGCTGGAAATAGCTTTTCTTTTTAGAAATTCCATTCCAAAACTTAAAACTTGAACAAATGGTTTATTTTTAAGACCTTACTTATCTTTTTTAAAACAATAATTATTAACTGTGAGATTGAAATAAATTTTTCTATCATTGATGTAAATCATTTTGATACATTATCCAAAAATCTATGCTGATTGACTGTTAAATCGCTTGGTAAAAGATTGTCCGCTCATTTCTTTATGGTGATAGAGCAATAAAACCATTTAATTTCTCAAAATGCTCACACATCATCGAACTAGATTCTAAAATTAGACACCATTTGTTTAGTAGCTAATTTAACAGGTGAACTACTTTGATAATAAACAGAAATTTTACTGTTCTCAATGTAACTGATATGTGCCTGATAACTTTAGATTTTAACAAACATTTTTTTAAAGCAATTTAACACTATATTAACGGTGTATTACATTCTTCGTAAATTCAACTTTTTTGTATCTTCAATAAATAGATAAGGATGAGTTGTTTTAAAAAAAAAGTGTTTTAAAAAATTATGAAAAAAAGAATTTTTTTGACCACTACCTCTCAAAGTCTTTATATTTGAGTGCATGGTGCTTGTACTCTAAAGGAAATATCCAGACTTGGGCAAAAGTCAAAAAAAAAGTAATTTTAAAGTCTTTTAAAAGTCAAGTCAGTGACTTGACTTAAATTTTTTTTTTAATTTTGTTTTTAAATATCAAAAAAAGAAAAATTTAGCATTAAGTGTTCGACATCAACATTTAATTTAAAAAAAAAATCTACATCTTTCAAAAAAAAAAAAAAATTAATTTTTTCTCTAAATTTTTCAATTTTAGTAAATTTAATTTAAAGTCTTTTATTTATTAATTTTATTCAAGATTGATATCCATCCAGTTACATGAACAGTTCCTTTTTCTAAGATTTTTTAATCCTAATTGACATGATTTTGAGATCGTTTTTATCCAAGGTTTTGATATAATTTTCTTTTTAGAGCCATCCGTCACTGGAATGAATAGATTACCAGCTTCGCTGACATATAAAATAAACTCATTGTACATTTCCTGAATATTTAAATTCTCAAATAAGTGCACCCAATCAATATTTGATAAAAAATCAGAAATTTTTTCAAAGTCAGCTTTACTATAAAGAAATTTTTCAATAATATATGATTCCTTACTAACCTTGTTTTTGAGTACAAAATTGAAAAAGATAACCAGATGTCCTTTATTAATGTTACCAAGCACAAATTTTGTATCGATTACATACACACTGCCCGACTAAGTCGTCAAAATCAAATCCAAAGTGTCGTCAGCTTTTTTGTCTGACATTTGCAATTTTGGAACATTTACATGCTGATATAGAAAAGTGTCGCTTAGCGTCTCGCTGAATTTATGTTCGATGCCATTTTCGTTTAAGATTTCTGAAAAACAGCCATTTGACCAGATGATTGGTGGAAAGTTAAAGTCACCCATTATTAGAATATCCTTAAAACCTCTTTCATCCACATAGTCTTTAGCTTGTTTGAAGACTAAATCAAAATCGTTCATATCAACAAAATCGTTTGGCCTCTAAAGACAGCCAACTAAATACTTTTCACAGTAAAAGTTAACTACTGTCCAAGAAAGTAACACTTAAATGCATTAATTTTAAAGATTCGAGATTATCCACAGGTGATGACGCTTTTGATAAACGATTATTGCTTCTTGAATTTGGTGATCTGATTCCCACGGATGCCATATCGAAAAGGCGAGTCTTGTGAAAGACCATTATTTGTTTCGTTTCTTTGTTTTCTCGATTCATAGTCTAAAGCTCTTTCGGTTTCAGTCAAATCTGGACTAATATAAAAAGATTTGAAAGTATTTGAATCTCGCACGTTTTTGGCTGCTAGGAGTAGTGGATTTCTGTTTGCTTCTTCTTTGAGTTCTACTAGAATTGGGCCTGGTTTACTATGGTCTTTAGATCCCAAACGTCTCGAATTCGCTGGTTTGAAATCACTTTTTCCTAAAGTGGTCAGAATTTGTTTGATTTTTTCTTTATCTTCTGCCCTCCTGTCTGTTAGAATCTCTTTCTTTGATTCTAGCACACCATAAATGATCACATTTTTTCTTCTCTTGATTCTTTCATTCATTTCGCTAATGGTTGCATTTGCTACAGCTATCTGGTCGGCTGGTTTTTTTTGCATTTTTATTTTACCACTCGAACCCACTGACTACTGATGTTGGATGAAATTGCTGCTTATTTGCTGCTGCCAATTTAGATTTCAGTTTGTTTATTTCAATGTATTTCTCCAATTCTCTTTCCTCTAGATGTTTCACATGATTTGAAAGCTCCAGGACAAATTTGGAAATATTACCGCACCATTCATGCAAAGTTTTTGAATGCCCAGATACGGTACCATGTCCAAACGTTGTTCAGTTTTTTTCAAGCAAAAAATTTGAGTCCATTTGACAAAAAATGCGTGCTTTTTATTTTATTTTGGCTTACTTATGCTTTTCTTTTCCTGGTCTTTGGCTTAAGTGTGCTTATATTTTGGTGTGTTTTTTTTTTCTTATTAAAACTATTTTTTTTTTAAATCTAGAGTATTTTTGAAATGTTTTCCTTTATTTAAGATTTGAAAATGACATTTTGAGCAAAGAAAACATCCTTTAGCGTTTCTATCATCTTCATCTCTGCTGAAGTTAGATCCTTAATTTTGGTAAAAGGTATACAATCTTCATCCCAACTAACATTTTGGAGGTTAAAATTACTGCAGATCATTATTCCACTCATTAGTTTTAAATCTAGAAGGCGTCTTTTTGTTTAATTGATTCAAAGATTGGTAAAATCTTCCTGAAGTGAGGTATTTTATGTATGCAGCCAATTAGTACCTTATCATTATCAAAAATTGTTAACACCAAATTTTTTCAATTGATTCGCTGATGAAATCACTATCTCTACATTCACAAGTTCTGATATCACTCTTAATATAAACACAGGCATCTTCATAAGCTTTTTGATTCTTATTTCTGACAAAAATTTTATAACCATCAATTCGCTGAGTGGTTTTGTTCTGTATATAAAGTCTCACTAAAACACAGACGTCCGGACAATTCAAGATCTAGTATTTTCACTAAAATTTTTCGGTAGTTAGTTTTATTGTACTTTATTATTTTGGGGGAAAAAATGATAACTGTTGTTATTGTTGTTCCTATTTTTAGATGTTAGAATCGATTTGTCGGTCCAATGTTTCACGACTAGATTGCCTCCCAATAGTTCCCGCAGTCTTACTAATTGATTTTTGGTGCTCATTTTGCTTATTGTTCAATTAGTTTAATTTTTTTTGACGATTTTTTTTCCTTTTAAAATCAAAAAAATGTTGATAAATTTTGATTACAAAATATTTTTATTTAAATGCCTGAAAAAAGTATAATTTAAACCAGAAGAGGGATTTTTTGACCATCCAAAAATATTGTCTTTTATTTTGATAAATGAATCAAAGAAATGGCTAATATGCTTTTAATTCCAAACTCTACTTATTTCAATATTTCCTATAATAAATAATAACTTTTTGAACCAAGTCTCGATGCGGATTATACCAAGCAAGAAGTCTCTGATGATATTTATAATGATTATAAGAAAAGTTAAAACTTTGATAATGATTTAGAGGAAAAGAAAATTTTACCTGTCGATGAAAAATGTCGAAAATAATTAATTTCTGTCTAAGATTATTTATCATAGATAAATAAAATAAAATAATTAGTTTAAGTCCAAATTAATAAAAAAATGTCTAAATATTTTATTGTTTAACAAAACATTTTTTGCATTAGCTTTTCGACCAGTCTTAGCTTTTAGAGCAATAGGATCCTAATTGTACAGTTGTTGTAATGTTATCAAAAAAGCATATTTTTAAAAGGGGTTTTTCGAACCCTCTTAGTACTTAACGTATAAAAAAATCGGTTTTTGAGTGTTAAGAAGGCACAGGCGTACTGATTTTTTTCTTATTTCAAAAAATTGTTGAATCTTTTAAAAGAAATAAAAAATTTGCTATTTATTTTTCGATATCTAAAGCTTTTGACAAAGTATGTTATGGTGATTTAAATAATTAGATTATTTAAGCTGAATTTTTAAATTAATAGCTGTCAACCTGCTGCGTTATCAAATATATAGGATCATATAATTTCTTAAAGCAAGATCTTTTAGAGTAAATAAAATTACAAAAATTAAATTCTTTTTCATTAATTTAAATTAACAAAATTGAGCTTTTGAAACTCTGTGACGAAACAACATGAAACAAAATATGCTTCAATAAATTCAACAAAATATTTTGTAAATTATTTATTTTTGTCTCTATGATCTATTTTAATTAGAATTTTTTTTGTAATTTGTAAAACTATTTTATTTAAATGATCTAAAATTCTATCATCGCTTCTGAAACAATTTTGAATAAGATTTCTAATTTTTAATTTTAAAATTAACATACAATTTGATTAAAAATAATTAATTATTGTAAAATATTTCTTTAAATTTTTTCTTTAAACTGGACTCTTAAATGCAACATTGTTTGTTTCACCTTTTAAAGCTTACAGAAAAATATGTAGTACAAATTCATATTTTTATTAAGAATTTAATTTTTGTATTGGAATTTTTGTATGAAAATCCACAATGCCTGTTAATGGTGAGCATAGTGATTATATTTTTACTTTACTTAATTTTTCTTTTTATTTAACCTGAAGAAAATTTAGTTCGTCACAGATAAATAAACAAATAGAAAAATAAAACTATACTTCAAAAATAAATGTAGGTTTTTATTCTCATTGTACTTATCAATAAAATTTTATAAAAAATAAAAAAAGTTCATACGATTAGAATACCAAAATGAATAAAAATCATCTGAAATTTAATAATGATTTGAAATTTAAGAGTCAAAAAAAAATTTTTTTAATTTCATTTTTTTCTATAAAGCCTTTAAATAAAATAGAAAAGATTTAATACAAAAATTTTTTTTGTAGAAAATTTTTTTAATTGCGTTTTGCAAAGCGTCATCCCTACACAAATTATTAAAGAATGCGGTCTTTTTGTTGTTTGGTGTATTTTAACTAAAAACGTCATGTTATCAGCCTTTTAAATAAATAAAAAAAGAATAAAAATAATTTCAATTCATTTAATTCAAAATTTTACATTTGAGAAATCAATAAAAATATTTTAACGCCTTTTCAATTTTTTCCAATTGTTATCTCATTTTACTAAGCAAGCATTTTAAAGCTTTTAAGCAAATTTTTCATTCAAAATTTCTATTTCATTTTTTTTCCTTAAAAAAAAATAAAGATGTCTAAAAAAATCCTGTTTCTTCTGGTTCTAATTCAATTTAATTTTGTGTTTACATTTTTTTGTAATGACAAATGCTTTAATCAAAGTTCTGAATTAAAGCCGTGCTGTTTTTGCACTGATTGTGACAAATTTTCTGATTGCTGCCAAGATACCACATATAAAAACACAAGTAACTATTATCAGCCAGATCAATATGAATGCATCTATGTGAATGAATTTTTTGGCACTTTTCTGATGGCAAAATGTAGAAATTCAATCAAGCCTAGTATTAAGTCTGGGTGCGAACAAGAACAAACTGATTTGTGGCACATTACTCCGGTTTATTCAAATCAAACAAATTATTTCTACAAAAACATATTCTGCGCTTTATGTAATATAGAAAATTTAGAAACAAACAAAATCGTTTTTTTTAAAGTTATTCCCGACAGATTTTCTCTAAATATTTCCTTAAAATCAGCCTTTTTGATTATACCACCAGACATTGAACCTAAGCCGAGATCGTGCTTCAAGTCAATTGAAACATGTCCACCAAATACTGACAATGAACTGGCAAATTTGTGCTCAAGTTTTACCGCATACAGATTTGGAAACAGCGGCAAAATTTACAAAAATGAATATTGTGCAAAATGCAATCAAATGGAAGATGACTTGTACTGCCTGATTACAGAGCAAGGCATACCATCTTTGCACGCTGGCTTTAGTTTGCAGATCTTATTCGATTTAACTAATCTAGGAAAAGAGTATAGTTTGTCTGCAAAATTGGAAGATAATGCTGAAATTATTTCTAGCAATAACATATCTATTAAATTAGACAAAAAAATCGAGAAAAAAATAGACAAAATGAAAAAATATATGACAATAGTCGGTCAATCAACATCCATAATATGTTTGCTTGTTTTATTATTTTTTTATAAAACTAGAAATCTTTTTACCAACATACCCGGAAAAATAGTCATCAATCTGACATTTTCGTTGCTTTTTTCTCAAATATTTTTCCTAGCTTCGATGTTTTGGTCTAAAAATGAAAATGTTGAAAAGCCTATTCAAATTTTCAACTCGTCAAAAGAACTATTAAAAAATATAGAATTAATTTTGCCATGCTATCTAAGTGGTCTATTCATTCACTATTTTTATTTGGCTTTTTTTCTCTGGTCGAACATTATGGCTTTTGACTTGTACCAAATGTTTGCGCAGTCCACAATGCTGATGCATATTTACAAAAGCTCAAAGTTGTTCATCAAATATCTTGTGTACGGATGGGTCAGTCCTTTAGTTTTGATCATTATCATGCTGGTCAAAAATAACAAAAGAATATCCTATGGCCAAAACAACTGTTTCATATCTTCTAGTCTTGATTTGTTATTTTTTTTCATTGTGCCAATAGCTATAATATTGGCCATTAATTTCATCCTGGTCATTGTAGGCATTGGGCTCATAGTCAAAATTGACAATTCAAATGAATCCTTAAAATTAGATTCGGAAGTGAAGCGAAAGAATAGAAATAGGATAATTCTTTTTTTGAAATTATTTCTTATTACTGGAATAACGTGGATTTTAGGAATTTTGAGTTCTTTGGTAAATGATAAGTATTCCTTTATCTGGTATGTGTACATAGTTTTCAATTCACTTCAAGGTGTTTTTATAATGATATCTTTTGTACCGAATCTAAAATCAAGAGTAAAATCAAACACAAAATCTGATGCTAATGATTTGAAGAAATCATCAAGAAATTCTGCTCTTACCAAGTATTGAAATAGATTCGTTTTAAAATTTTAATTCATTAAAAATTTAGTGAAAAATAAAAATAATACGTTTATATTGTTTATAAAATAATACTAACAAAACATCATTGAGATTGAGAATCACATAAATAAGAGATGATATTCGACAAGCATTAGCAAGAATTTAAATTTTTCTTAAAGAATACTAAGCAATGTTAAATTTTAAAAAAAGTAAATAAAGTATGAACAAATTTTTTTTTTTTCATTGAACCAAAATCCTTAATCAGTTTGAATTAGTTTAAAAAATAACAAATTTTTTACACAGAAAACCTTTTAATATCTAAATAAAGTAATCAATTTTTGCTTGGTATTAAATCTTTTATTTTTTTAAATTTTTAGAAAAATTGATTTTAAACAAAAAAAAATATATAGTTTTAAAAATTATCTCGATATAATGCCTTCTTTTTTTACTCTTTTTTTTTTGGGTTTATTGATAAAATTATCTTACGCTAATAAACTACTAAGTGCCAATAAATGGCCATACGTTTAATCCTTCCTGAAATATTTGCACTCGCAAACTTCTTTAACCAAATAGTTTTTTGACAATTTTCTTATAATAGTAGTAGTAGTAGTTCTTGCTGCGACACCTAACATGTAGATTGTCTAAGCCCATCACCGCCAATTGGCCGTGTAGAGCTGTAGCAGCCGATTCCATTGAATTTATCTAAAGCCAATTTAAAATTACTTGACTTGGATTTCACCACATTTTCTGGCAACTTATTCCAATGCGGAACTACTCTGTTTGAGAAAATACATGTCTGGCATTTACCGCAAAATCGTTTCTAATTTGAGCTGGGAAACTTTCTCTCTGGACTCTGATGCTATTTCCTCTTAACGCCCCGGCTGGTCCTTTGTTTTCTGATTTATTCACTAGATTCTTGACCAAGCTTACCTTTTCTATTCCATTCACTAATTTGTACATTTCAATCAAGTCCCCTCTCACTCTTCTTTCACTCAGCTTTGTCAGTCCTAATTTTGTCAGCCTCATTTCATACGGCATGTTTCTTACAGACAAAGGTATTTTTGTTGCCCTCTCTTCCACCTTTTCCAACGCATTCACGTCCATTTTAATACTTTGATTCCAAACCTGCACTGCGTAATCTAGGTGGGGTCTAATCATGGATATATACAATCTTACCCAAAGTCTTTCCTCTCTACTTGTAAACGTTCGCTTTAGCATTCCAAGTACCCTACTCGCTTTCACACAAGCACTTTTCACTTGGCTGATCCGTTTTAAATCTGATGAAACCATCACTCCAAGATCCCTTTCACACTCTGTTGTGGCTACTTTAACATTCCTTTTGCTTTTTTGTGAATATTTACGCCTTTCATTTAGTCTGCCGAAATGAATTACTTTACATTTGTTAGCGCACAGTCCCAAACCTCTATCCATAGACATACTGCATCCAAATCTTTCTGTAACATTGCTCTCTCATAAACATTATTAACTATACCGAGTATTTTTGAGTCATCTGCATACAACTCCATTCTATTTGAAACGCAGTCAGGTAGGTCATTTATGTACAGAACAAATAGCAGGGGTCCAAGTACAGAGCCTTGCGGAACACCACTCAGTACCTCTGACCATCTACAAACTCCATCAACAAGTACAACTCGCTGAGTTCTCATACTCAAAAAGTCTTCGAGCCACCTTACTAATTTTTCTCCAAGCCCATAACCACGTAGTAGGTTCGTTACACACCCTTTCTTTGGAACAAATCCATGTTGACTTCCAATTACATGATTATTCTCTATTGAAGGTAAAACATTAGTCGTTCCCTGACAATACCTTCCAGAACTTTACAAGCGACTGACGTAAGTGATACGGATCAATAATTTACTGGCTCTAATTTACTTCCTTTTTTATTTGCTCTTTTCCACTCTTTTGGGATTTTTCCTGTCTCTAATGATTTTTGTACATCTTTTTTGCGCAGTTTTTCTGTATCAGTGGATGTACTTGGTCTTTGCCCATCGATTTGTTGCCATTTAATTTTTCTAGTCTCCGCTCAATCAGATTTTCGTTTAGCTCCTGCATTACATTCTCAATATCGAAAGTAGAGGAACTACGTAAAGAAAAAAAAGGAATATTATCATTGGTTTCTTTATTAAAGACTGAATGAAACTGATCATTTAGTAGCTCAGCTATCAGTTTTTTGTCACTCATTCCTTCACCCTCTTTTGTTCTTAACACTCTTATTTCTTTCTTTACTCTCATTTTGCTTCTTACATAGGCATTGTTAAAACCTTATAGCATTTTTTTCCAATCAATATGAATTTAGGTGACGGGACTGGTTTTAAATGATTCGTATTTTCAATGCTATTAATATCTTAGAAAATATAGTGTTAATAATAAAATTCAAACATGTTTTAATTAAGCCAATTATAATCAATAATTTTAAAACTTTAATTATTTATGCACTTAAAGCCATATTTCTCAAAAATCCATGACTTATTATACTTTTATTTGGTATCTACTTAATTTATCACAATAAAAATAAAACACACTCGATAGAATGTTCAAAGTAAATAAAAGAGCTAAATTAGGACACAATGAATGCTTATTTTTTTTTCTCAATTAAAATTTTAATAGTTTATTAGTCTCTAATTTTTCAAATTTTGAAAAATTAAGCATACAAAATCATTTCCAACCAAATATTTTAAAAGTCTTGGCTAGAATGCTCTCAATTTTAACATGAGAGTTATTTATTTTAATTTTGCCTAACAGCAATTCACAGCTTATATCAATATCATCAATTTCTGACTTACTTGTTCTGGACTTCACTGAGTTAAACAAAATAGCCTTTTTTTATTTGATTTATAAATTCCTTTCGATTTGATTATTGAAATTTACCATTTTTACGTAAAATTATAATTTCATTAAATTTAGCTTGTCTTGATGCAATTTAAAATTAATTCAGTTATTTTCAGACACAAATGGGAGTAAATATTCAGCTAAAATATCCTTATACAATTCAGGATCCATAGTGCACTTAAAAAGCTAAAAAAAATTTCATTTTAATTTGCTAAAGAATAAGAAATGTATTACGGAGCCACCGAACTGCGAATTCGGTGGCTCCGTAATACGAGATACCACCCCACACATGGATTTTACATTCAAATTTTGAGCTAGATGGGATAGCTTCAGACCTTGATGACGGTAGCCTATTTAACATCTAAGGCAGCATATTTATTAATATTTGTTATAATATCAAGTTAAAATGAAATTTTTTTTGCTTTTAAAGTGCACTATGGATTCTGAATTGTAAACTTGATTAGTCTCTTGGTTGTCAAAAAAATATTAAAGTATTGATTCGGATATGCTTGGTATTCCGAATCAATACAATACTCTAGTGTCCAACGAATACAGTATCACTTCCATCGGGAATACTCGATTTTTGTTCGCACCAATCTTTGAAATTGCGCATTGTTTGATTTAAAATTTTTTAAAATTGTGAAATTCAAATTATCACATTCTCAAATTTTTTGGGTTGTTTTCGTCATTTTTTTGCTGCTTTTTGATAGACTCTTTATGTTTAGAGTGTTCTTTTATTGAAATAAGACAATTGCTTTTCAATCTCTCGATAAATTGGACAAACTATCAAATCTATCGATTTCAAAATTTGAAAAAAAAATTTCAACTCAGATGTCAACTGCTTATAATTTTTTAATTTATCAGTTTAAATACTAAGCTTTCTAGAGTGCTTGGGAATTTGATATTGATTAGTTGCTAATATTTTTTAATATTAGAAAATTTCTTCAATTTTCTAGTTTTTTTTTTTTTTTGACTTAGTTCACTACAAAAATTATTTTTATAAGAAATGCATTTCCAAGGTCGTTCCGAAGCAAGAACTTTTAATTATTTTATTTTATTTTTTTTTTTTAATTCTTTTTCTTTTCAACTCAAACGAAATTCAGTACTAAATGATAAAAAGAACAGAAAAAATAAAAAAAATATCAAATTCTGTGAATACAACAAAGTGCAACATTCAAAGCTGCATCAACAGTAAAAGTCTGCTAATGATGTGCCAAATTTCTTCAAATGCACTACGCTCGATTATATTGAAATTTAATTTCTGCTGACCTCTGCAAATTTAGCAAACTTTGGTATTTGATGCAACTTTGAATGTTGCACCATGTCGCATTTACAGAAGTAGGTTTTAACCTTTAGAAAAAAAGTTTTTCAATTTTTTTCAATTTTTAAAAATATTTTAAAAAACTTTTTTTTTTGACTTTTGCACAATAAGAAAAAGAACCATCTTAGATAATTGTTAAGATATAGTTCTTCATGATAATAGATATAAAAATGTCTGTTGATAGATATAGGCGTTTCAGATGATTCGAAAACAAATATAAAAAGAAACTGAAAAGATAATTAAATATAAGGACTTTAAAATTGTGATCAGTGGGATGTTGAGATGTAATATCGGAACTGTGCAACTTTTAGCTATGGCATTAGGTACACTAAAGAAAGCTTACGATCCATACCGAATATTTTTACAAAAAATTTGATTTAAACGGAAAAATAACATTTTTAAATTTTAATTTATTCCATTATTATTGTTATTTCAATTCAATCAAACGACATACAGTACTGCTACGATACAGTGATTTTACTAAAAATTACGTGTTTTTACTAGATTTTACGTAAAAATCGGAAAAAATCTGTGAAATTACGTAAAAATACTAAAGTAAAATAATGTAAATTTACCAGATTTTACGTAATTTTACGTAATTTTACCGGATTTTTCGTCAATTTTGGTAATCTTCAAAAGGGCCAAAAAAAGTCCAATTTTGGTGAATTTTTGAATTTTTTGATTTTTTTTATAAATTTTATGAAAAAAAAAACAAAAAAAAAAAAACGTTTTTTTACGTAATTTTACGTAATTTTTTATTATAAAATGGTAATTTTAAGTAAAAAAAAGTAAATTTTAGTAAAAAACACTAGTAAAAAATAAAGTTTTTTAAATTAACGCTAATAGCTAAAGTTTTAATGGTCAGACCAATCACCATTTTTATCTATAACAATTTTTATTACCTAAAATATATAAGATTTAAACTTCATAAATAAAATAAAAATTGAATAAAATTCAAACTTTTTAAAATTCTTTTTTGGAAACAAGATAAATTAAATCTACTTAAAAAAATATTAAACGAGTTAAAATCATTTGAACATTCAATATCAAATTTGAATTTGATTTGAACATTCATTGATAGTAGATATTAGCTAATTTTTGTATTGATTCTTTTGGGAAATAAATTAAGAACGTTGAACAGTAATCAAAATACGGCAAAATGAAAGCTTTGAAAAATTGAATTTTTATATTGAATGAAAGATAAAAAAGTCTTTTGATAGAGTTAAGTCTTTTATGAATCTGTTGTCTGAGGGAACCAATTTGGCTTGAGGTACAAACTATAAAAAGCTACAGTAAAGTACGGTTATAACGAAGTCGCTGGGGGAATCAAAAAACGGTTCGTTATAACCGAACTTCGTTCCATCCGAAAAAGACAAAAAAATTTTTTTTTTAAGTTTTTATTTAATTAAAACGAATTAAAAAAGAAATAATAATGATAAATATGAAAAAAAATTATATATTATTATTTAAAATAATCGGAGACCTACTGGAATTTTAAATTCCTCGCAGACTTCGGTCTGAGTTTTTTTTTTGCTTTCGATAAGCTTTATGTATTTTACTTTTTCATGCAACGTAAAAACCTTACGTTTAGTTGGTTTTGTTTTTTCTAACATTTTTTTAACATAATATTTTTCCTTTTTTTTTTTTATTTTATAAAGGTTAATGTGTGATTTTTCAGAATATTAATTGATCATTAAGTAGGGATTAGTTTTAAGATTTCGGTATTCAAGAAAATTCATACTTATTTGCTGATTTCTATTATTAAAAATTAAGAAACCAATATTTCTCAAATGTATTTTTTAATATTTTCGTTACAAGCGAATAAAATTTCATTGAAAATTATCAAAAAATGCTTCGTTATAACCGTAAGAAAATGTATTGAATGAAAGGGAATTCAAAACTAATGAAGAAAAGGGAAAATGCTTTGGAGAACTCTTATCGTCAATATTTAGTCCTAATTCTGATTTAATTGATACTGAGAAAGATATCGAAATTCTAAATTCTAACTCTGTTTTCTTTAGGAATTATAACCAGTCTAATTTTAATGATCCAATTTGCTTAAATGAATTAATTATGGCTTTAAAGAGATTAAAAAATGAAGCGGCATCAGGACCTGACCAAATTCATAATTTAATGTTAAAAAACTTACCTAGAAATTCATTAATAGAAATCATAGAACTTTTTAATTTAACTCTTCGAGAAGGTAGAGTCCCGAAAGCGTGGAAAACATCTTACATTACTATGATTCAAAAAAGGCCTCTAGTTTACACGATCCTTTAAATTATAGACCAATTAGTATAACGAGTTGTTTAGGAAAGCTACTGGTACGCATAGTATATTCAAGATTATACAATTTTTAGAGCAAAATTCACTCCTTATCCAGGAGCAATCTGGATTTAGGAAACACCGGCGAACAGCAGATAATCTTTTCTTCTTAATTCAAAAAATTGTGGAATCATTTAATAGAAAAAAGAGTTTGCGGCCTTTTTTTTGATATTTCTAAAGCCTTTGATAGGGTTTGGCATGAAGGTTTACTTTTTAAATTGATTAAAATAAATCCACCTCATTACTTGACTAACTGGATAAAATCCTTTTTAGACTCTAGGACATTTAAGGTAAATGTGAATGACCATTTGAGCGAAGAATATCAAATAACTGCAGGTGTTCCTCAAGGCTCAGTAATTAGTCCTCTTTTATTTAGTATATACATTAATGACATCCCTAAAAGAAACAAAACAAATAATGAATACTCTCTGCTTTTTGCAGATGATCTAGTTACATTCTTCATTTATAACAAAAAAGGGAACCTAGAAAATAAGATCAATAAATACCTCAACGAATTAGAACAATGGCTTATTAAGTGGAAAATGAAGATATCAGTTGAAAAGTCGTGTTCATTAGTCTTTTCTAGGTACAAAAAAGAGAGTGATAATCTTAACTTAAAAATTTATGGAAACAGAATAGAGAGACAAAAAGAAATCAAGTTTCTTGGTATTAAATTTGATTCTAAATTAAACTTTAATATACTGGTAGATGAAATTAAAGAGCGCTGCAATAAAAGGCTAAATATTTTTAAGATATTGTCAAACAAAAAATGGGGTCTTAATCAGAACACACTAGGAAATCTATATAAATCTTTAGTCGGATCAATTTTAGACTATTCTTTTCCTTGCTTGAATTCATTTTCAGAAAATAATATCAAAAAACTACAAGCAATTCAGAATACAGCAGTCAGATCTATTCTTAAGTTAAAATATGATACTCCCTCCAACATCGTACATCATGAGGCTTTTAATAAACTAAAATTACTAACAGTCTCGAATCGGCTTTTTGAATTGAGTGAGAGATATGTTGGGGCAGGACTGAGTCATTCTATTCCATTGGTTGTAAGACTGGTGAAGGAATACAAAGAAGGTTTCGAATCAAGATATATTGACTACCCAACTCCATTGTGTAATTGCTACCTTACTATTTCTTCTTTTTTCCTGAAACTTGAACTATTTAAACATGTGCCACATGTAACAATCTTTTCCAATTTTATATATTCTTAATTTTCATTTATTTAGCTTATTTACTTTTTTTAATTCTTTTTTTTTTTTTTTTTTTTTTTATCTTATTTTATTAACTTTAATTTTATTTTTATTTTATTTTATTTCATTTTTATTTTATTTTTTTAATTTTTAACTTATTCTGAAGGAGCTCTAGCTCGGTACAGAAAACAAATAAATAAATAATTAAAAGTTTTATTGTTCTGAACAACAGTGTTTTATTTTTCTTTATAAACGAATTTTCGTTACATTCGTGTTCGTTATAACCGTACTTTACTGTAATCTGATTACTTTGTTCTTTTTTCGAAAAATTTTCGAAAATCAAAATAAAATGATAGATTCTGTTTTTAGCTAATATCATCTGATTGAATTCGAAATCAGCTGATATCAATTTTGGCAAAAAAAAATGGGACAAAACGATATCTTCTAATACGTGATACCCATTACTTTTAGCTGATAAAATCTGATATGACATGATACCAGCTGAGGGCTGTCTGACATCATTCATTAAGATTATCTTTTTTTTTATTCCTAAATAATCAACAACAAAAAAAACTATACTAAAACCAAAAAATTTAAAAAAAAGACAAATATCAGTACATTTGTTAATTTGGTAGATTTTGATTTAACTTGAACAAAATTTATTCATGTAATATTTCAAAATTATACAACAAAATTATTTAACTCTTAAAACAAGTATGTAGAGAATATTATTTATTTTTGAGTTAAATGCAGTGCCTGAAATTGAACTTCCCAAAAGTGGTCCGAATAGTACTCGGCCAAAGGAGCTTACTTTCAACTTCTAATAAGCATGCCAAGAATTCAACCCTCACCGACGAACCTGTAAAATATTCGACAAGCAAAGCAAAAACTTGGGATTCAATTGATTCATTTACCAGTAAAACTACCAGAACTCAGCCAACCTCTCAGCCGTTCATTGTGGCTCTTAGCACATTTATTTTCCTAGCTTATTTCATTTTGATTAGAGAAGAAAACACGCTGGACAAAAAAGTTTCCAGACCATTGGAAGAGAGTGTGCCCGACATCAAAGAAATGACTCTCAAGCATCAAATTTTACAGTATCAACAAATGGGTCTAGACACACGTGAGTTGAGAGAAGCTTTGAGAAAAGAAATCGAGCTTAAAAAAAACAAATAAATAACCAATTTTTATTTTATATTTGAAAAGTTTTATTTAATTTTAATTGTGTTGGTTAATAAACATTCAATTAATTAGATGTACAAGATATTTTAATTAAAGCTGAGTATTTATGACATAAATTTTATATTGCATAATTAAAATTAAAATTGGTTGAAACATGATATTTGGCAATGATAATTGTTTTTTTTAATGGGTGAACATTTTTTTCATGAAGGTTTAAAAAACATTCAACTCACAAATAATTAAAGAATACTTCAACTAATTGACAAAATAAAAAAATAAAGTTCTAATTATTTATTTGAAAAAATATTCTAAAATAATTAAGCCCTAAAGTCAATCAGGATTAAAAAGAAATTTTTGTTTTAGAGGAACAGTGCTCGTACATTTGTACCAAGTGAAGCGTTACTTTCACAATTAACATTCATTAAATTTTGTCATTCCATTTCATAAATACTAGAAATTTCTTATTTAAAAAAAAAATTTAAAAAATGTCTCATACACAGTCAAGAGTGGAAAACGATGCCAATCTAATTGAATTGAGTCATTTGAACGAATTTTTGGACTATTTTTTTCAGTTCTATGACCCCAAGTCCAACAATCTGCAAACCAACAAAGACACATTCAAAAGCTTCAAACTCTACTATGATCAAGCTTACAAAAATGTTTGTCTTTTGAACGATTTAGATGATTTGAATCAGAAAAACTTCATCTATGTCCTAATTGACGTGTTTTTTTACATTGAAATGTATTATTTGCACGCCAGAATGGCCAAGAAGCATACACGGCCATTTTACCAATACTTAAAAATTGTGCTGAAAAAGGACTTTCGAGTTAATGGAGAACCCATATCGATCAACGACTTGTATGACTTGCTAAACATGGAAGTCAAATTATTCAAATTTTCAAAGCAATCAAAGAAATTCGAGAGATTGCCAAGTGAAGAGACATTAGTGGAAAACTTGGAAATTGAAATTAGCCCAAGATCAGTTACTCAGGTTCTGGATCCGAACAGATTTCTTCCAATTCAAGGTATTCCTTCAATTCAAACAAGCATGAATTACAAGCAAGACTATCCAAAATTTTTCTATTCACAGTCAAAATTAAATTATTATCCTGGTTTTCAGAACAACACTTTCAACTACACCAATAGTCTGAATAATTTGAATTCATATTACAGTGGTTTCTATAACATGTTATCTTTAGTTAAATAATTTCTTAAAGTTATTTTTAAATAAAATTTTATAGACGATTTTTCAAAAGCTTTTAAAAAATTTTTATTGAACAAAAGATATAAAACGAAATGTAAGATTAGATTTAATTTAACAAAATCAAAGAAAAAATAAAGGGGTCCGGGGCTTAGCCCTGGTTAAGCAAAAAGTCTAAGGGATATTTCTTAAACACTGCTAAATTTTCTTTTATAAATAATTGCTAATTTATTTTGAAGAAAAAAATTACAAAAATATTTAAAATTTTCTTTTAATCTTAATTAGATATTTCAGTGCCAAAAATACTGATATTGTATATTTATGATTAGCATTTTATAGTTTTTGGTCTTTAAATTACCAAAATTAACACAATTAAACAGAATTAGCATACAATTTGATAAAAATAATCAATTTTCGAATAATATCATAAACGCAACGGTTGACAAAATAATCGTTGTTTCAGATATTGCTTACAATGCTCAAAAAAATTAAATGCAAAATTAGGTGAGTCGTCAAATTTAAAAAGCACTTAATCTTAAAAATTGGACGAACATCTTAATCTTAAAAATTGGATTGATTCGTATCTGGCATTCAAAAATAGAGTCAGTGATAAATGGAAATTTGATAAAAATTTGTTTCTTTTAATTGAATATTTTTATCTTCAAACTCAGCAGCGAATGAACTCGAGAATCCATTTTTACGTTAATTACAAGTTTTTAATTTACCAAGTCGAAAGACTTTTATGGGTAAAATATTACTTCAAGTTTCGGGTAATTTAACAAATCGTTTAAAAGAAAAATTAAAAGACGCTCAATCAATGTGTTTAATCGTCGATCTATGGTAAAATTTATCTAATCAGAATACTCTTGGTTTAGAAGTATCTGTAATTTTTTAGGATTTTCGCAAGAAATTCGAGTGATTGGCATGGTACCTACAAATGGCTCTTCAAATGCTGAATCGATAAAAGATTGCATTGAACAAATATTAAACAAGTACGAATTTTATAAGAGAAAAATATGTGGTGTTGTTTGTGACAAAGGTTCGTCCTTAGTTAGACTTAAAAATCTGGTTAGCCAAAAATTATTTTAAAATTTGTTTTTGTAAATTTTGGTTTCGGTTTAAGTTATTCAAATAAATTCTTATTTAATAGAAAAAATAGTTCATTTAAATAATTTATTGAAAAGGTTTTTTCAAGAATAAATTTAAAAAAAAACTATAATAAATTGTTTAGTTAATTACAAATAAAATTAAATAAAATTTAAAAAAAAATTATTTTAATTTGAAAAATAAGAGGAATATGTTCAATTTTTTATGCTAAGTCTATTTTAAATTAATCTAATGTGAATCTATTTTCTTAAATAAAAATTATCTTTTCAAAATTTTTTTTTGACAAACGATTTCTTCGGTCCCAAAGTTGATAGCCTGCATGTATAAACGTTGGAACACTTGTTGCTGGGATCGCCAAAACAACTGTAGCTAAACTAGATAGTATAGGAAATTGGGATTTATTAAACCTACAGTGATCCAACACATCGATATTACTTCTATCTTTCCTGTATTTATTGAATTGAATTGAAAACATCAATAAGAAAATTTTTAGCCTTTTTGATTGTAAAATAACGTTCATTTCGGTTTACGAACTTGAATTCTTAATAAAAAGGGTGTAGGAAAGTTGATGCTATTAAGAAATCATTTGATTCGAGATCATATATAATACAATAGTGATCATAAGATTGTTTTAAAGCAACTTTTAAATATTTGCTTAACCTAATATCATCTTCCTTTAACACTAATTTTGTTTCAATAAATTTAAATCCAGGTATTTTCATACTAGTAGTAGTCACATAAGTTTCTCCACTCATTGTTTCACTTAACTTATTAAAAAGACTCAAATATTTTAAAGTTAGAGAAAGAATCTCTAACTCTTCTTGATTTAATAAACTTAAAGCAAGATGTCTATATTCTGGTAAGTGGAAAATTGCGTCAATGTAATTATGAAGTTTTAAAATTTAGTATTAAATAAGTAGAATGCCATCTTGTTGAAACATCTTGAGTGAGCATTAAAACATTTTCAGAATTTTTTTGATATTTTTCTAATAGACATTTAAGCTGGGAAGAATGATTAAATGAGGTCAATATAGATCGTGATTTTGACATTATTATGGCCGATTGTTTAAAACTAAAATTTGGATCATTTTCATCGAGCTCATCTAAATGGCTATGTTGGAAAGAGTTACAGTTATTCAATACTTTTTTTACAATTAGCTGGAGTACATGTCCCATGTAACGGATAGGAAGACAACCAATTTCTTCTTTCATAAGTCTAGATGCTTTAACTACCGTACTGTTGTTATCTTTAAAAATTCCAAAAACTTTTTCCCTAATTCCATACTCACTCAAAATCTCAAACACAATTTCTTTTATATCTTCAGCACGGTGTCTTTCAGTCATACATTTAAAACCCAAAGCAAAAGATCTGAATGCAAAGTTTTCTAGATAATGTCCTGTAATGAAAAGATACGTATAATTCTGACATGATGTCCAGCTATCATTTGTTAAACTTATAAAATGAATTGATTTTAGAATATTCAAAAGTTTATTTTTTTGAATTGAATAAACATCATTCATTGTTGATTTTATTCGAACCTTAGTAGGATTACATAGTCCTTGTTTAGCAAGCGACATAACTTTATGAAATATTTGTTTGTAAGAATACTAAATGGAAAATAAGCTAAAATAATGAAAAAGAGAAGAATCGTATCAGTTATGATTAAATTTTCTTCTCCTAATTTTCTTTTTTTCATTTGCTGTATCAGAATTTGCTAAGGAAATTGCTAAATTTTGCTATGTTCACTTGCACGTGAATACGAATCAAGAATTGTTCTTGAACAAGATGGAGCTGATAATGTCCTGTTCATTTTTTTGCCTTGTTATCTGATTTGGTTTACGATTCATTTTATTAAAGAGAAAATTTAAAAAAAAAATTATTAGCAATTAAATTTGATAAATTAAAGAAAATAAAAGGATTCCATATAAATAAACAAAATTAAAATTAAATTGAGCAAATTTTTGTTATCAATTTTATTTCAGAATTTTGAAGCATGTTTGAAAGCATTGTTCAGATTTAGTAGCTTTGTTGTTTTACTCAAATAAATTTTTTAATTTTTTTTGACAAGGAGGAAAATTCCGACAATAATATGTAGAAGACTAAACAAGTCAATTCGCTTTGACTAAAAATAACTCAGTACAGATTTTTTAAGCTTACGAGGAGGCTTTCCTAGACTCAAATTTCAATCTCTTTAATTTGAGTTACAATAAAAAACAACTTTTAGACTAAACCGTCTAAAAGAAAAATTACCAGATGTTTCCGACTGGATTTAATATGAATAACTAAAGTTTAAATCAATAACCGTAAAATTTTGGCTAACCTGATTTTTGGTTGACCACAAAACCAAGCAAAACCAACATCACTAATCTATTTTCAAAGTTCTAAATTTTTTTTTCAAAAAAAACTTTGATATTAAATATTTTTCCGAAGCTTAAAATAATTTGAACAACGAGTACGAGCTAGAGTTCGAGTATTGTACCTGTACTCGGATCAAAACTCGTCAACGTTTCGAAGTCCATTGTATGGTCGGAAGCCAAAAATTTGAGAAAAATTTATGGTCACGCATAACTTTTTACATGTGATGTTATACCTCGAGGAAAATAATCTTTCCTAAACTAATCAATTTTACAATAGACATTTAATTGTAATCTTTTCCTCTTTTTTTTATTTAAATTAATTTTAATATTATTCATCAAATAAACATGGAACTCTTTACACTCATTTAAAGACATGCTTATTTTGGCCTTATGCGATAGGACAAATATTTGCAAACATTATTGACATGAATTTATTTTTTTTATCAGGTCTGCATTGTTCAATTAAAGAGCCAATTTCGTGTTAAGATGCATCTGACTGAGCGAAAAATGGCTGACAGTTTTTAAAAAACACTTTATTTTACAATTTAGCTTTAAATTTTTGGTTGGACATGCTTATTTTGTACAAAACATGAGAGACTTCGCTTAAATTTTTTCTAAAAATGCGCAATTACTTATTGATCTGACAAACCTAATCATTCAGTTTGTTTTTTTTTTTTAACTTAATTTCTTAAATTTATTTTTAATCTCTTTTGATAGGATAGCAAAAAGTCTGCACATTTTTAATAAAAATTTTATTTTTAACTTTTTAAATTTTTTTATAAACTGGCCCTTTAACATTCAAATAAACTAAAAATTTTGTTTAAAAAGTTTTGCGGCATATATATTTATGATCATCATCTTTATGGATGCTGTTATCGAAGCAATCAACAAAATAATGTGTCGCTTTTCTAGTATTACTTAACGGACAAAATGAAAAATCAGTATTAATTTTATTTTCTTTCCATTCGCCATTATCTATTTCATCTAACCAATAAACCTCTGTATTTCCTATACTTTGAAAATATTCTTTTAAAAAATTATTGGTAGAAGAATCTTTGACTATAGCTATTTTCCAGTTTTCATGACCATTTAATTTTAGACTATCGCAATCAGACTTGGCATCACTTTGTTTTTCCGCTATATTCGAAAAATAAAAACATTGATTATCAAAAATTAAAGTTCCAATCGGACACTTTTCAATGCATTCATTATTTTCGAACTTTTCATTTTCTTCACACTGACAAATATTATTTCGACAAGTCAATTTTTCTTGTTTAACTTTACATTCATAAGAAAAATTACAAGGTAAACCATAAGATTTTCCATCGACACAAGACGACTCATTCCAATATTTGTCATTAGAATTTGAACAATCACAAATTTTCAATGTTTGATTTGATGGACAGCTGCATCTTTCTGTGAAATCAGTACAAACTAGATTTTCAGAAGTGTTGCAGTCATCATCTGAACTGCATGATAATGTGGAATATGTTAATCTACATTCTTGATTTGATGTATCCCAAGTATGTGTATTTAAAGTACACATGCATCTATTATTTTGACATGTCAAACCCTTTAGACTTGAGCATTGCCAATCATTGTCACAAATTGAATTAATTGATTTTTTTACTCTGCATTCTGAAGTAATATTTTCAAAATACTGATCAGAATTGCAAAGGCAAGACTTGTTCATTGAATGACAAGTCATTGCTTCTAAACACATTGTATCATTGTCACAAGCTTCAAATTCTCCCAGGCGGGCTACACATTTTTTAAATCCTTCATGATAATATTGACCGGGTGGACATGAACAAATATAATTTATGCAGTCAGTAGCATCTGAATCTAGACATTCGGACTTTTGATTACAAGTTTCCAAATGTCTTTTTTTACCCTGACATTTATTTCCATTCCAAAATTCTCTTGTTAAAAAAAATATTTTATTGCCAAAAGAAAAAATAAAGACTAAAATTACACTGAATAATTAGAGCAAATACATGAACCAGCTATACAGAGTGTATTTTGTGTCTTAGTCTGACATTCGAATTCATTTGAACAATGGTCTGTGTAATTTTTAGCCGAAGAACAAAATGATCCGTCCCAGAATTCTTCAGAACCTTCAACTCTACTGCAGTCACATATACCATCAACTGATGCGATAGGGCAATTGCAATCATCGTTAATGCATTTAAGATTTTGATCCGGGTTACATGCATCACCTGTCAGACAAGATCCCTCTGAATAAGTCAATAAACATTTTTGATTTGTGTTTGACCATGTATGTGATGATGAGCCACAAATGCAACGATTACCAGTGCACACAAGACCCAAATCAGATCTACACTCCAAATTTTTGTCACAATAATTATTAACTATTTTTTGATCAGTACATTGATTAGTTGTATTATCATAGTACTTATTTCCTAGACACATACAATTAGTGCCATTGCAGACCATGTCTTTTAGACACATTTCGGTGAAAAAGCATTTTTCTAATTCTCCCAGGCGAGACACACATTTGTTTATTGAAAAATATTCTGTTTCCTGACAGACACAGTGGGTAGAATTGCAATAAGTTGATTCCGAATCCAGACATTGTTGTGGTTCCGTGCATGACTCCAAATAGTTTTTCTTTGCAACACATTTGATACCATTAAAATATTCTCTTGAAAATTGAAAAAAAATAAATTCAATCATTTTTTAATGAATTACTTTTTATTTTAACAATAAATTATGATAACTCACGGCTAAGTCTGAATGTAATGAGGCTCGTTCAAAAAAATTAGACATTTTTTCATTTTTTTAAAATAAATTTTGAAGAAAATTTTTTTTTAATTATAAATATAGAAAGAAAGTGTCAAATAAAAAATTTATTTTATAAATTTTTTTTCTATTAATTAACTGAAAAAAAAACTTGAATGTCCGGCAGAAATGAAGTGAGCTAAATTTAGCTCAAGACATATAATTGTTCAAGGGAAATAAAAATTACTGTATTATAAATACTAATTATTGTCTATTTGGAGGAAAATAGATAAGTTCAGATCAAAGAAATCTTCAAGACAAATCCCATCACTTTTTAAAGATGGTAAAGAATTTAATACGGATATAGATAAAGGAAAAATCTTTCCACAACCAAATGTTAAAAAATCTACCAATAGAGACTTATTTGAAATAAGTTAACTCTTTAACATGAGTTTGGAACAAAGCCAAGTCCCAAAATCTTGAAAAATAGCAAGTATTACCATGATCCCTAAGAAATCTTCCCCGACTCAAGACCCTAGTAACTATGGTCCAATTAGTATGACAAGATGTCTTGGCAAATAACTTGGACGTATTATTTACACCAGAAAATATAATTTTCTTGAGAACAATAAATTACTGATTCAAGAGCAATGAGGATTTAGAAAAAATAGACGCGATGCAGATAATCTTTATTTTCTTATTCAAAAAGTTTTAGAGTCTTTTAGTAGAAAGAAAAAAGTCTGTTGTCTTTATTTTGACATTTCTAAAGCTTTTGATAGAGTTTGGCACGATGGACTAATTTACAAGCTAATTAGAATTAATCTATCTCCTTATCTTATTTATTGGATAAGGTCGTTTCTGCATTTAAGATCTTTTAAAGTAAATGTAAATGGTCACCTAACTGATCAATACCCTATTAAAGCAGGAATTTCACAAGGGTCAGTAATTAGGAGTCCACTTCTTTTTAACATTTTTATAAATGACAAACCAAAAAGAAATAAAACAAACAGTCAATATTTACTTCTTTTTGCAGATGATTTGGCTCCTTTTTTACTTTTAAAAAGATAGGAAATCTTGAAAAAGTGATTAATAAGAATCTAAAAGAAGTTGAAATATGGCTTTTCAAATGGAAAATGATAAATTCTATTGAAAAGTCTTTTTACATGATCTTTGAGAAAAAAAATAAAAATTCAAATCAATCTTTACCTTAAAATTAATTATTTGCGAGGAACGAGCGGTGCGTGACGAGCATATTAAGCATAGACATACGTGAAAAAAAAACAAATACTGAATAGTTATTAAAAAAATTCTGGACGTAAATCGTCAATAGACTATACACATTAATTGATAAATTAAATGTTATTTTTTACTTTTTCGAAACTAATAAATTATAATAAACTTGCAAATAAAACATAACATTAAAGCTGAAAGTTAACGCCTCGTTACTCGCAATTATAAAGCCGTGCTTCCATATCTTCACAATTTTAATAATGAGGAAAAAGTCAAATTCTTAGGAATCACATTATACTTAAAACTTCAATTAGTCCAATGGTGGATGAATTAAAAGAGCGCTGTTTACAATGGACTCTTTGAGTTAAGCGAGAAATAAGTCAGGGTAAGTTTGAGTCATTTTGTTATATTGGTCTTGAAGAATATAGGACTGGTGGAAGAATATAGGGAAGGTTTTGAATAAAGATATATTGAATATTCAATTTCATTGTGTAATTTCTAAAAAAAATCTTCTTTGTTTCCTGAACTATCAAATATTTAAACATGTCTAACCTCTAGCTTCTTTTAGCTTATCTTTTTTTTTTCTTATATTTTTTATTCTGAAGGAGCATTAGCTCGTTACAAATAAAAAGAAAAAAAAATTAATTTAAATTAAGTATTATTTGAGTTTGGATTCTCTGCGTGGACTCTGGAAAAACTTCAGAGAAGAGCTACAAAAATTCCTCATCAGAGTCGCAAATTTTCGAATTGAGATTCAGCTAAATCTCTTTTTAATTATTAGATTCTTTTAAAAAATGTATAAATTTTGAACTAATTTTCAAATGATTACATTATATTAACAAGAAATAGACGCACTGCAGTTTAATACCAAAAAAAAAAGACTCAAAACTTTGGACTATAAATTTAAGTCCAAATTTTAAACTTAAATTTTGTGAAGCCTTAAGCAACTAGAGGCTCAATTTTAATTTTTTTTTGCATTTATAATCTACACTTAAAAAATAATTTTTTTTGCCAATTTGATGGACATAATATCTTTATTAAATTATCGAAATGCAACTACCATAGATGGCGCAAGTCATCTCCTCAAGCATCTCATATTACTTTTATTCATTACTAATGAATTAATGATATATAATCTTGAATATAATTTATTGATCGCGAAAAAATATTCAACTTTATTTTAACAAATCAAAACTTGAAAAAATTATTATATCTATATAAAGTATTATTATTACCTTGTTTCATCTTTGCATTTACAAGTATTGTCAAGACAAAATGCGTTTTGAGTGATAATTTGACATTGTCTATGGTTACTACATATGCTTCCAAAGTCAAATGCTGATTCACATTCTTTTCCGTTCCAAAACATTTCACCATTAGCTGTTCGAAGACATAAATTATCATTAGACACTGTATTTGTTAAGAAAAGGTGAATTGAATTCGGAACGAAATGAAATGCACCAAAAATTACAATCATTATAGTCAAAATTATTATCCAAGCAAAAAAGCAAGAAAACAAAAATACAGTTATTTTGTTTTGATTTTTCTTAAAGAACGGCTCTTTCTTTTCTGTGGCATAATTCAATTTACTTTTTTCTGATTCATTTGGCTTGGGTGAAACTTTTTTCGGTCCTATTACCTTTGACTGCCTGATATTTTTTTGATAGCTTTCAAAATTGTTATAAATAGGTAGAGCCAGTGGTATTTCCAAAACTTCAGGCTCAATTTGGAACCATCTTCTATTTGATTGTATTGGTTTTTCCATTTTTTTTCATTAAATTTTAAAATTCCTTCTTTGAAATTAAATAGTATGGTTTAAGCAAACAATTTTCTTGATTAAATAATAAAGGATTTCATTTTTACCCTTACATCAATCGAAACCTCTTGATTTTTATAAACATTTTTAAAATCATAAAGTTTAGACAAAAGTTAGCTGTTAAATAAGAAAAACTTAAATTTTGTGAATCCTTTTCAAATTAATTATTTTTAGCTTTTTGTAAACATTTTTAAATTAATTTCTTTTAGTTATTTCTTCATTTTTTAAAATTGAAATCATTTCTCATAAAGGTAAATGATTCTTCGGGTTGAGGAAAAATCATATCGCTTTTTCAGTTCCTCAGAAGATTTAGTCAAACTTTCTTTTCTTTGTTCCATCACTTTAACTTTAAATGGATTTTGTTGATCTTGTTCTTTAGTCGGTAGATTTATAAGTTGATCATAAAGTAAAATTTTAAAACCAAAAAATCAATACAATTAAAATAATTGTTAAAGGAAAAATTGATATTTTTCATAGCCATTTTTATTTTTATTGTAACTTTTTTATATTATCGTAGTAATTATCTTCATTGAATGGGTGATGAATCTTTATCAAAAAAATTTTCCACTTAATTTTTGCTTTTAATTATCATTCATTTATTTATTTGAAAAAATTTTAGCCCAATATAATTGTATCTTCTAAAAAAATCAGAAAAATTCTGCATTTTGCAGCTTCGCTGTCTGGCCGACGCAGGAGATCAGAGTCGCTATCGAGTCGCTTGCCAATCGGTACTGCCAGTGCATCGCGCTTTGGGCTAGCAACCTAATAACGCAAGCAAATTTGCTATGAAAACGAGAGATTTGAGAGGCCAAACAGGTCGGAAAGCAAGGAATTCATCGCGAATGATGCCGACTGGTGACAGCCTGCAGAGGAAGCGGAAGGAAAGGCAGTGATAGACGGGGAATAAGAGACTACGAGGTCTTCTATTCTGGAGTTGAGGAGTCAGAGGAGGCATACGGTGGTGTTGCAGTTGCAGTGCGACGGCGCCACAAAGGAGCTTTGACAGAATGGGGCGCAGTGAATGAGCGCATTATCTGGGTCAAATTTAGCTCGCGGAATGTTGCAACAACGATTGTAAGTTGCTACGCACCAACAGAAGAGGCAACATTAGAGCAAAAGGAGAGCTTTTATGGACAGCTGCAAGCCGTTTTACAAAAGGTACCTAAAAGAGACATGGTGTTCCTGATTGGTGATTTTAACGCCAGGGTCGGCAATGATTATGAGGTATGGGGGGCATCATTGGAAAGCATGGTCTGCGGAACAATGGTGAAAGGCTGTTGGAACTGTGTATGGTCAACAACTTGAGCGTTTGCAGTACCTTTTACAAGCACAAAGACATTCACAAGATTACTCATGTGAATTTCAATGCTCAGAAGACAAAAAGCCGCAATCTCGTCCCTAACTTCGACTTCGAAGAAATAGGAACTTTATTATTATTATTATTATTATTATGTTTTAGTCTGTAAAACCATTTAGTGGCGAAAGTTAAAGGTAGCCATATTTTTTTCCATCCGAAAAATCATTTGAAAATAATTGAAAATTAGTTGACATTTTAAAAAAATCTTCTGGATAAATGTTTTCCTCAACAGCTGTCCGATGAGCTCGTTTTGACAAAGTGTGACTTATGTTCTTTCAGAAACCGGAACAATTTATGTGATAGAAGATTCTGCAAAGAATGTTCATGTTTCAACAACAAAAAAATGGATTATTTTATGAAAAATATTTAACCCTATGAAAAATTTAAATGATCCTTTGATAAAAAAAAAATGATATCCCGAAAAATTCATTTTATTATAAAAAATTACCTCTTTTTAAAGTCTATAACATTATTTTATAAAAATTTATTCAATAAATGTATCAAGACGTAAAATTTTGAGTTGTAAAAAAATTGTTATTAAACCAAAAATTTTTAAAAAAAATCAAGTATTTGTTCTATAAATTAGAATTTTTCTTCCGTCAGTATTTTTGTTTAGCTTGACGTGAAAAAACTTAATTTTATGTAATTTAACATTTTTTTATATATATAAAGGTGCAACATTCGCTTTCTTCCAAACTAGAGGCAAAAGTTTCGAATAATCATCTTTCGTAAAAACTGAATGAAAATATTATTCAAAATACCCGCAATCTGACCTGAGTCATTTATGATGTTATTATCTAGATCTCTAATCTCCCGAATAGCACCAGAGAGCAAATTTTTACTCTTGCTTTTAAAATATTTCTTAATAGGATTTGGATTAGACTTAGCAAACTGAGCCAATTAAGCCTCAAGATTACTGTCTTTTAAAATTTTAAGATAAGTTATTAAAAACACAGTAATCTTCTGCTTACCGCAAATGTTAAACCATGGCTTCGCCACGGGCTCCGACTGGCTGCACCCAGTTTTAATTAAGATAAGTTTTTGTTACAATAGCGTTTTTTTTAAAATTAAAAATAGCGGTACCAAAACCTTAATTGCATTTCTGACAATGAGATAAGTGAAGGCTTCAAAATTGTACTTCATTCGTTTAACCTCATCTCTCTCATTCATTATTAATGCTCGGTGATTTAATTTTTTTAAAAACAGAGAATGGTAAAAGAGAGAAAAAGGCTAAAGATAATGGAAAAAATGTTTTTATTTTTAAGATTAAATACTTTGGCTTTTTGCTAATTTTTTGGTTTGATAATTTTTCTTATTTTAGAATTAAAGTCTTAGGTCTTAAAGGTATGAAGTCAACGGAAGAACAAGAAGGAACTCAAAAAAGCAGAGCTGGGGAAGTGACTGTGCTCTAAAGATAGAACACGCTATCACCTGAGCCAACTGGGGCATCGGACCCGAAGTCTCCTTCCCTCTCAACATCGAACCAAATTACCAAAAGCCAACCAGTTCTCCACGACATTCTTCTTCTTCAAACATTATTATCATTTAGTCTCAAAATTTAGGATAATTATATTTTAAAATTTATTAGTTTTAAATATCAGTTATTTTAAAACTTTTTTGAATGTATCATTCAATTGTATCATTCAAAGATTAAAAAATTTAGAATGGGTGCAATTTTTTAAATAAATTGAAGAGTCACCATAATTTTTAAAAAATATATTACATTTTACAGCATGGTTTATAAATTTATCAAATAAAGTTAACTATATTTACCTAATAATGTAAGTTCTAAATTTTTTTTTCTAAAAGAAAAACTTTGATATTAAAATAATTTGCCGAAGGTTGGATCAAAAACAAACAGTAATAAATTAAATTTTTCCTAAAACCTTTTAAAATAGTGGGAATTTAAATTTTTTAAGTCAAAAAAAGAGATCTTAAGAAAATTTTAGTAGTCACAATAAAAATTTAATTATTTATTTTTTTGTTTTCTGTACCGAACTAAAGCTCCTTCAGAATAAGTTAAAAATAAAACAAAAAAAATTAAATAAAAATAAAGTTAAAGTTAATAAAATTAGATAAAAAAATGATTCAAAATAGAGTAAATAAGCTAAAAAAATGAAAGTTGAAAAGACATAAATTGGAAAAGATTGTTACATGTGGCACATGTTTAAATAGTTCAAGTTTCAGGAAAAAAAGAAGAAATAGTAAGGTAGCAATTACACAATGGAGTTGGGTATTCAATAATATCTTGATTCGAAACCTTCTTTGTATTCCTTCACCAGTCTTTCAACCAATGGAATAAAATGACTCAGTCCTGTCCCAACATATTTCTCATTCAACTCAAAAAGACGATTTGAGACTGTTAGTAATTTTAGTTTATTAAAAGCTTCATGTTGCACGATGTTGGAGGGAGTATCATATTTTAACTTAAGGATAGATCTTACTGCTGTATTCTGAATTGCTTGTAGTTTTTTGATATTATTTACTGAAAATGAATTCAAGCAAGGAAAAGAATGGTCTAAAATCGTTCCGACTAAAGATTTATATAAATTTCCTAGTGTGTTTTGATTGAGACCCCATTTTTTGTTTGACAATTTCTCAATAATATTTAGCCTTTTGTTGCAGCATTCTTTAATTTCGTCTACTAGTATATTAAAGTTTAACCTAGAATCAAATTTAATACCAAGAAACTTGATTTCTTTTTGGCTCACTATTCTGTTACCATAGATTTTTAAGTTTAGATTATCACCCTTTTTTTTGTACCTAGAAAAGACTATTGAACACGACTTTTCAACTGATATCTTCATTTTCCATTTAATAAGCCATTGTTCTAGTTCGTTGGTGTATTTATTAATCTTATTTTCTAGGTTCCCTTTCTTGTTATAAATGAAGAATGTAACTAGATCATCTGCGAAAAGCACAGAGTATTCATTATTTGTTTTGTTTCTTTTTGGGATGTCATTAATATAAATACTAAATAAAAGAGGACTAATTACTGAGCCTTGAGGAACACCTGCAGTTATTTTATATTCTTCGCTCAGATGATCATTCACATTTACCTTAAATGTCCTACTATCTAAAAAGGATCTAATCCAGTTAGTCAAGTAATGAGGTTGATTCATTTTAATCAATTTAAAAAGAATCCACCTCTATAGTTTAAAGTGTCTTGTGTCAATTGTTGGACATAAGCAGAAATGCTATTTTTGTGATGATGAAGACGTAATTTCCCAAATTAGCCCAAAAGACCTTAAAACTCCAGTTTTAGAAGAAGCTTTGGTAAGTCGTTTTAACGATTTTCTACCACTATGCCAGTCACCTGTCAATGTACGCTCAAATGATCAGAATGAGACTGAGAATTTTTTGAATTTTTTTAATTGGAAACAAGCAGCTGAAAATATGTTATACAAACGCAACGTCCCTAAACAATAAAATGGCGCAACTCCTGGCCCTTACTAGAATTCACAAGCCAGATATAATCATGGTAACAGAGACATGGTTTAGTACTGAGTCTATCACCACATTAGACTCAGACTATAATGAATACAAATTTGATTGGTGTGAACTGAATAATTGCGAACGTAGCAGACAAAGAGGTGGAGGAGTCTGTATCTACGTCCACGTGAAGATCAAATCGCTCGAAATCAGTGACTGTGATCTCAAAAATAATGCAATTGAACAGATTTGGTGTACCATTGAGTCAAACTGTGAGAAAATCCTAATAGGCTGTATATATAGGCCACATGATACCAGTGAAATGGAGGACACTCTAATCAATAGGTCAATAAGTAAAGCTAAACACTTACTTGAAAAGAAAGTAAACGGAATCATAGTAGCAGGAGATTTCAACTTCAACTCAATTGAGTGGACTGAAGACCGGATACTCTTACTAAAACACGAGGATGAGTCCGCGCAATTTTTTATCAAGAAAATGCAGGATAATTTCCTTTCACAACACGTAGTTGAACCGACATTCCAGGTTAGTGGAGAAGCTAACACTAATGTACTTGACCTAATTTTGACAGAGTGCCCAAATAGAATTGACTCCGTTGAACATCTTAGTCCGCTTGGTGAACTAAATAAGGGTCACCACTTGCTTTCAGTAAGTTACAATCTAGCAGGGGATTTCATAAGTCAAGAGTATAATCACAGAAGCTTTAACTTTAAGAGAGGCGACTATGCTTCCATGAACAAGAAATTGATGGAAGTCGACTGGGTTAATCTTTTCAGGACTAAAAATACAAATGAATGCTACGAATACTTTGTGGACAAATACAACGAAATGTGCCAGAAATTCATCCCAGAAAATACGAAAAAAATAAACAAAGATCCACAGTGGCTTCACTTAGAACTCAAAAAACGAATCAGGAACAAAAACAAAATGTGGAATAAGCTCCTGGCAAACAGGTACCGAAACAAATCTTTAGTTGATGAATATAAGAGGACAAAGAAAATGCTAGATAATGAAATACGTATATCAATTAGAGAATATGAAAAGGATTTATGTATGAAAGCGAAAAACAACCCAAAATTACTATTCTCTTATGTCAAAAGAAGGCAATTTGTCAAAGAACGGATAAGAACGCTTCAGGATAAGAATGGTAAAGTAAAGGAGGAATTGAACGAAATTTGTCAAGTGCTCAACGAACAATTTAAGTCAGTTTTCGTTCATGAAAATCCCAACAACATTCCTATCCTGGAGAGTAGAACCTTAGAGACCTGCAAAGTCGAGATCTATGACCTCTCTTATGAGAAAGTGTTGGTCAAACTTCGTGAGTTGAACGCAGATAAATGGACCGGAGCTGACCTTATTCACCCACATGTCTTAAAACAATGTGCCTTAAGCTTAGCTCTGCCACTATCGTTAATATTTCAAAAATCAATGAATTCTAGTGAACTACCTTGCCTTTGGAAAGTGGCTTACATTACGCCAATCTTTAAAAGCGGAAGCAAAATGCAAGCTGAAAATTACAGACCTGTAGCATTGACATCAGTTGTCTGCAAAATTATGGAGAAGTTAGTAAAAGACAAGATTTTTTCTTACCTGCAATCGAACGAGCTCAAATGCGAAGATCAGCATGGATTTGTGGAGAGAAAATGTTGCACAACGAACCTATTAGAAACAAACGACTTAATAACGGATGCATTGAGCCATAACTTGCTCATAATAATTATTTTCCTTGACTTTGCTAAAGCGTTCGACAAGGTCCCGCACAAAAGACTTCTGCGGAAACTGGAGGGTTACGGTTTCGAAGAGAGCCTAATTAAATGGACCGATAACTTTCTAACGGGTAGAAAACAAAGAGTTGTATTAGGGAGCGCAGCATCAGAGTGGTCAGAAGTAGTAAGTGGTGTACCACAGGGCTCAGTTCTTGGACCACTCCTCTTTGTATTATTCATTAATGACATCCCAGAAGGAATAAAGAATCAATGCAAAATGTACGCCGATGACACAAAAGTCTTTTCAAAAATTGCAGACACTGACGCAATAGCATCCATTCAATGTGATCTCGACAGACTGTCAAAATGGACGGAATTGTGGTGCACAAAATTCAATGCCAAAAAATGCAAATACATGGTCTTAAACGATAAAAAACAATACATGCCCATTATTTTAGCATGCTGGACACAGTGAACAATCAATCCCACATTCTGGAGCGATCAGAACAAGAGAGGGGCCTAGGAATCATCATATCATCAGACCTAAAATGAAAAAATCAAGTCATGAAAGCAGCCAGCAAAGCTAACTCCGTATTAGGTATGATTGGACGGACTTTTACATACGTTGATGGAGTATGTTCAGAGTACTATACTCTACTTATATCAGACCACATCTTGAGTTTGCAGTGCCGGTTTGGAACCCAAACTTAAGGGGTGACCAAAAAGTACTCGAAGATGTTCAGAGAAGGGCGACTAAACTAGTCCCGGAGCTGAGAAACAAACCATATGAAGAGAGGTTGAAACATCTTGAACTTACAGACTTGTACACAAGAAGAATAAGAGGCGACTTAATTGCATATTTTAAAATCCAAAGAGGTCTAGATAAGGTCAACTGGACGTTCCCTGTTGTATCTGCCCCAGCAACTAGGTTAGACCGGCCCTCAGCTGGGATAAGAAGACAAAACAAAAGATTAATTAAGCAACCTGTGAGCCAGCTGAAAGGCCGTCGCGAACATTTCTTCACAAATCGTATCCTACCTTACTGGAATTTACTCAGCCAAGAATTAGTCGACTCGTCAACGACAGTGAAGTTCAAAGAAGGTTTAGACAACTTTATAAAAGCAAATCAAAACATTTTTAATCCCTAGCTAATTAAAAGTCAGCTTTAATTCTACTTTTATTTTATGTCATCGCCTTTATTGTTGTCGAACTTGTTTTTACATATGCCAAGTTTTTTTTTCTATTTTACATTTTAAGAAATAATTGCGTAATTAAATTTCAAATTTTAACATGCTTAAGCATTGAGTTTAAATTAACCAACGTAATTTCCAAATTTCAAAAAGATTAAATAGAAAAAAAAACTTGCCATATTTTAAAATTTAAAAACAAATCAAAAATTAATTTTTT
Source organism: Brachionus manjavacas (assembly GCA_019054805.1). Taxonomy (NCBI): domain Eukaryota; kingdom Metazoa; phylum Rotifera; class Eurotatoria; order Ploima; family Brachionidae; genus Brachionus; species Brachionus manjavacas. The sequence goes on along the minus strand of JAHQIY010000003.1, from coordinate 3,344,466 downwards.
TTATCCCAAATAGTCAATATTAAGTTATAAAATGCTGTCAATAGTGCGTAATGTGAATTAGGCACTTCGTAGATGATCTAGTTACATTCTTCATTTATAACAAGAAAGGGAACCAAGAAAATAAGATTAATAAATACACCAACGAACTAGAACAATGGCTTATTAAATGGAAAATGAAGATATCAGTTGAAAAGTCGTGTTCAATAGTCTTTTCTAGGTACAAAAAAAAGGGTGATAATCTAAACTTAAAAATCTATGGAAACAGAATAGTGAGCCAAAAAGAAATCAAGTTTCTTGGTATTAAATTTGATTCTAGGTTAAACTTTAATATACTAGTAGACGAAATTAAAGAATGCTGCAACAAAAGGCTAAATATTATTAAGATATTGTCAAACAAAAAATAGGGTCTCAATCAAAACACACTAGGACTCGAAAAAAACTCGAACAAACGAGTACGAGCTAGAGTTCGAGTATTGTACCTGTACTCGGATCAAAACTCGTCAACGTTTCGAAGTCCATTGTATGGTCGGAAGCCAAAAATTTGAGAAAAATTTATGGTCACGCATAACTTTTTACATGTGATGTTATACCTCGAGGAAAATAATCTTTCCTAAACTAATCAATTTTACAATAGACATTTAATTGTAATCTTTTCCTCTTTTTTTATTTAAATTAATTTTAATATTATTCATCAAATAAACATGGAACTCTTTACACTCATTTAAAGACATGCTTATTTTTGCCTTATGAGATAGGACAAATATTTGCAAACATTATTGACATGAATTTATTTTTTATCAGGTCTGCATTGTTCAATTAAAGAGCCAATTTCGTGTTAAGATGCATCTGACTGAGCGAAAAATGGCTGACAGTTTTTAAAAAACACTTTATTTTACAATTTAGCTTTAAATTTTTGGTTGGACATGCTTATTTTGTACAAAACATGAGAGACTTCGCTTAAATTTTTTCTAAAAATGCGCAATTACTTATTGATCTGACAAACCTAATCATTCAGTTTGTTTTTTTTTTTTAACTTAATTTCTTAAATTTATTTTTAATCTCTTTTGATAGGATAGCAAAAAGTCTGCACATTTTTAATAAAAATTTTATTTTTAACTTTTTAAATTTTTTTATAAACTGGCCCTTTAACATTCAAATAAACTAAAAATTTTGTTTAAAAAGTTTTGCGGCATATATATTTATGATCATCATCTTTATGGATGCTGTTATCGAAGCAATCAACAAAATAATGTGTCGCTTTTCTAGTATTACTTAACGGACAAAATGAAAAATCAGTATTAATTTTATTTTCTTTCCATTCGCCATTATCTATTTCATCTAACCAATAAACCTCTGTATTTCCTATACTTTGAAAATATTCTTTTAAAAAATTATTGGTAGAAGAATCTTTGACTATAGCTATTTTCCAGTTTTCATGACCATTTAATTTTAGACTATCGCAATCAGACTTGGCATCACTTTGTTTTTCCGCTATATTCGAAAAATAAAAACATTGATTATCAAAAATTAAAGTTCCAATCGGACACTTTTCAATGCATTCATTATTTTCGAACTTTTCATTTTCTTCACACTGACAAATATTATTTCGACAAGTCAATTTTTCTTGTTTAACTTTACATTCATAAGAAAAATTACAAGGTAAACCATAAGATTTTCCATCGACACAAGACGACTCATTCCAATATTTGTCATTAGAATTTGAACAATCACAAATTTTCAATGTTTGATTTGATGGACAGCTGCATCTTTCTGTGAAATCAGTACAAACTAGATTTTCAGAAGTGTTGCAGTCATCATCTGAACTGCATGATAATGTGGAATATGTTATTCTACATTCTTGATTTGATGTATCCCAAGTATGTGTATTTAAAGTACACATGCATCTATTATTTTGACATGTCAAACCCTTTAGACTTGAGCATTGCCAATCATTGTCACAAATTGAATTAATTGATTTTTTTACTCTGCATTCTGAAGTAATATTTTCAAAATACTCATCAGAATTGCACAGACAAGACTTGTTCATTGAATGACAAGTCATTGCTTCTAAACACATTGTATCATTGTCACAAGCTTCAAATTCTCCCAGGCGGGTTACACATTTTTTAAATCCTTCATGATAATATTGACCGGGGGGACATGAACAAATATAGTTTATGCAGTCAGTAGTATCTGAATCAAGACATTCGGACTTTTGGTTACAAGTTTCCAAGTGTCTTTTTTTACTCTGACATTTATTTCCATTCCAAAATTCTCTTTTTAAAAAAAATATTTTATTATCAAAAGAAAAAATAAAGATTAGAATTACAGTGAATAATTAGAGCAAATACATGAACCAGCTATACAGAGTGTATTTTGTGTCTTAGTCTGACATTCGAAATCATTTGAACAATGGTCTGTGTAATTTTTAGCCGAAGAACAAAATGATCCGTCCCAGAATTCTTCAGAACCTTCAACTCTACTGCAGTCACATATACCATCAACTGATGCGATAGGGCAATTGCAATCATCGTTAATGCATTTAAGATTTTGATCCGGGTTACATGCATCACCTGTCAGACAAGATCCCTCTGAATAAGTCAATAAACATTTTTGATTTGTGTTTGACCATGTATGTGATGATGAGCCACAAATGCAACGATTACCAGTGCACACAAGACCCAAATCAGATCTACACTCCAAATTTTTGTCACAATAATTATTAACTATTTTTTGATCAGTACATTGATTAGTTGTATTATCATAGTACTTATTTCCTAGACACATACAATTAGTGCCATTGCAGACCATGTCTTTTAGACACATTTCGGTGGAAAAGCATGTTTCTAATTCTCCCAGACGAGACACACATTTGTTTATTGAAAAATATTCTGTTTCCTGACAGACACAGTGGGTAGAATTGCAATAAGTTGATTCCGAATCCAGACATTGTTGTGGTTCCGTGCATGACTCCAAATAGTTTTTCTTTGCAACACATTTGATACCATTAAAATATTCTCTAAAAATTAGGTTTTTTTTTAAAAATTTTGTGGAATTTAAAATAGAAAACAAGTCGTCCCCTCCGCACTTTCCCTGCTTTGTTTGTTTCTCTTGATTTAAGAAAAGCGTTGATTTTTTTTTATTACTTTTTTATTATACAGTTAGTACAGAGAGTACAAAAGGAAATAAGAATTATTCTTTCCTTTGTATTTTTTTTGGCTTTCGTTAAATCAATTTATAAAATTTGTCGTTTTTGTTCCCGTAATGGGTCTATTTACTAAAGAATGACAAACTTTAATTGGCCTTGAATTCAATTCTTCTAATAGTTGATTATATTAATTAAATTAATAAAACCATTTAAAATTTTGGACAATTTTATTTAATAACTTATAATAGAAACGGGAATAATCTAAAAATTCTTTTTTTTTACTAACTAATCAAAGATTGCTTTAAATTAACTAATAATTCTAGTAATTCATTCTTTTGGTCATAAAATTTATTTAAAATTATCAACAAAATTTTTATATTCTTTCATTTAAATATTCAAATTTAGAAATAAATTCAAAGTCTGATCCTATGGAAAATATCGGGGTTGTGAAGTTCATTTCAATTCGGTCGTTTCAATTCGGAAAAACTTGAATAAAATTTTTACTAAAATAGATAGTTTACTTCTATGAAATGCTTAGTGGTTAAGCAACTTTGCTTAATCCAAAAATATATGTCTGCAAAAACTCTGCAATGTAATTGCACCCTTGATTAGAATACTTTTTAATGGTGTGCAAATCGCAGAAAATTGCAGAGTATTTTGCAGACTTATTTTACTGTATTAAGCGAATTTGCTTATAATCAAGCATTTTACAGAACTAAATTATTTCTTTTAGTAAAAGAAAAAATTAGCGCTTTATTCAATTGAAATAAAGGCGCCACTCTATAGAAAGAATATACATATATTTTAACATGGCGAACGGGTTTTGATTATTTGTCAAATACAACCATGTTAACTTTTGAAAGTAATTTATTTATATATTATATTAATTAAAGAATTTTTAAAATTTTTACACTAAATTAAAATTATTCAAAATTGAATTTAAAAGTGAAATTCACTTTTAAAATTTCAAATTAGAAATTAGTCTTGCATTTAATAAAATAAGTTAACTATAAAAAAAAAAACTATAGCACATAAAAAACATAACTTTATCAATATTCAAAGCTGACTTGGCCTTTGGAGTTTCTTCAGTAATGAAAATACTTTTAAATATAGAATAAAGTTGTGATAAGTTGTCAAATTATTTGATGAGAAAATTTAAAAAATTATAAATCAACAACCCTGAAACTGATTTATCTCAATTACAATTTACTTTTTTGGAGATTTTTGTAAAGATTTCATTTTTTAATTTTTTTTCATGAAAACTACCACAAATTGTTATTCTATTGAGAATTATTATTCTAAGAAAATTTTTTATGAAATATTTTTTTATAAATTTATTATTTTGATAAATCTACTTAGAAAAGAAAGTTAAGTGCTATTTTCAATTTTTTTTGAATTTGAATTTTTAACTTTTTTTTAAACATAATAAAAATAAAAATAATTAAAAAGTAAATATTAAGTAATAAAATGATAATACCTAAATGAATCAGCACATTTGCAAGCATTTTGATCACAAACTGTATTTTGAGTAATGGTTTGACAGTGATAATTTTCAGTGCAATTTCTTCCAAAAGTGTTTGCCTCAGTACACTCAATGCCATTCCAATATTTTTCATTATCAATTGTGCGATTACAATCGCAGACCCATTGTTGAGAAAGCTGTGGACATGAACAATTTTGAATTGAATTAGATTGACAGATAAGCTTCTGATCGGTATTGCATTCTGAATCTAATGAGCAATGACCCTTCGAGTAAGTAAATAGACAATTATTTGACAAATAAGACCATGTGCGACCCAGAGAGTTGCAGACACATTGGTTATTAACACATACTAAATTCAAATCAGAACGGCACTCTGAATCACTATTGCATGAGAAGCCATAAATTAGTTTAGGTATACATGAAGACGTGATATTTTCAAAGTATTCTTTTTCTCCACAAATACATTTATTTGTGACACATGTCATCGGATCAAGGCACATAATGTTGGAAGTACACAATTGAAATTCGCCAAGTTTGATTCTGCATTTGGTAAGCTCAAAGAATTTTTTCGAATCACATTGACCTTTTTTTAATAAAATATTTTACCAAATTTTAAGAAAGAATTTATTTATTCGTTATTTTTGCAAAAGTAAACAGTTTAAATTCACTGAATTTACCTGTAAATTAATATATTTTTTATTTTAATGTCAATTGATTTTAAAAAAATAAAGCTAAAATTTTTCTATCACTTTTTTATTAGCTTAGTTTAAAAAGAAAATAATTTTTTTCAGTCAATTAAAAAAATGAATTTATCTATTCAGTTTCAAGGATAATAAACAGGCTAGTGCCTCTTTTTACAAAAGACCGATTTACATATCATCTATTCAAAATAAAGTTTGTTTTGGTACTGGTTGAGAATTTTAAAATTCACAATATTTGCTTTCGTGTCAACAAAGAAGCCATTTAAGCCGAACTGAAGTTTTATATCCAAATCGAAATAAAACAAAATAAAAAAGAGTGAAGGAATAACAGGTGCTACAAGTTAAAGTACTGAACATGAAAATAAAGTAAGGGAGCAATTACACAATGAAGTACGAAATATCTTGTTACAAAACCCGTTTCCATTATAAATGATGGGTTTAAATAATTTTTTATCAAAAAAAAGTTTTTAAAAGTTATATAATAAAATTTTAAAGTTAAGTTTAATTTTATTGGACTTGAATTTTTAAGTTTTTCAAGTGTCTAAATAAAGTTTTGAGTTTAATTATCAATTTTAAATGAAAAAATGTAATACACCCTACGTATCACTTGATCATCAGCTTCTCAACTGATGCGCAATGATAAGTAAGAATTAATATACTTGTCACGTATCTCAGAAGAAGACGCTTCTAGATGCTGATATAAACATTAATATAATAGCTCACATCTTGTCTTGTCTAATTATAAGCCCGTGTTCTTGACACCAACTCATGGGTATAAATATTGATTCCATTCTCAGTGCTGAAGAGATATATTTAAATTATTACACAACTTATATAAATTGTTAGAGCTCAACAATTATTTATTAAACTATTCAAAAGTATACTTATTTTACCATTCATTAACCCGCCTTACAAAAATCATATTCTGATTCTACAATTACGCTTGGAAGACTATTACACAAACTTACCAATCTTTTTGAGAAAAAAATCATTCTAGCTGAATATATCCACTATACGCTAATTCATTCCTCTAGTGGAAGCTAGCACTTTTGATAAATCTAGTTTTATTAAATCTATCAATTTTTTTTAGTCGATTATTAAATAAATTAATTTTATTTAGTCAATTATTAAATCGACTTTTAAAAATCAAGTAAAAAATCTAACGAAAAAGAATTGGACAACATCTTTATATCATAAATTACCTTAAAAAGACTTTTACTTTATTTTCACCAAATTTTTTCAGTTCTACACTTTTTTTCAATTTCCAAATCAAAGATATTTTATATTTTAAAGCAAAAGTTCTATTAATTACATTAGACTCAAATCTAACATTTGGTTTTATGGCGAATGAATCAAAAGAACGCTTTAATTCAAGCTTTAAAATAATTAAATATCTCTTAAATTATAAAAAGGGGGCTAGAACCCATAAAACTAGAAAATCTATAAAAAACCTTAATAAGATCAATTTTAGATTATCCTTTGTTTAAAATTCATTCTCAGTATTTAATATCGTTATATTTTCCGATATTTTGCGTCAAGAGGCCTTAGATAAACTTAAACTCTTAACTTTCTCGAGATTTTTGAATTTGAGCGGAAGATATGTTGTGGAAAGAATGATTCATTATCTTCTATTAGTTGCCATACTGGTGGATTAATATAAACGAGTTTTGAATCAAGATAGATCGAATATCTGACTTCATTGTGTAATTGCTACTTTAATTTTTCTTCTTTCTTTCCTGTACTGTTCAGTTGTTAAACATCTAGAACCTTTCATTAATAAAATTTAATATTTGATTTTTTATTTGATTATATTTTTCATTTTTGATTCTTAATTTTTAATCTGAGGGTACTTTAGTTTAGTACGGTTAAATAAATAAATAAATGATAAGAAAATTTATTCAAAAGTCTTGATAAACTTTTTGGCTTAAGCTATAACTAAAACTTAAACAAGAATTATTCATTCTCTTCTATTAGTTGCCATACTGGTGAACGAGTTTTGAATCAATATTTATTGAATACCCCAGTCCTTCGGTTATTTGCTTTATCACTATTTCTTCTTTATTTTGCTGAACCGTTCATAATTTACACCGAATCATTACCCAGTCGAAACTGGTGCCCCTATTTTTATGATGAAAGAGATTTAAACATTCGCCCCGCATTGCGGAGATATTTTGAAGATTTTTTCACCCTCAGCTGGTTTTGAACCCTCGACCCTCTGCTTGCATGACTAACACGCAAAATAGAATTAATTCTTTACCTTGCCTTTAACTAATTGTATATATTCAAAAAAAAAATGCTTAAAATAAGAACTGTTTTCATTAAATGAATTCCATTGAGTTAGATTATCCAAATAAAAATTTACTCTCATTAAATGCTATTATCAGAAGTTTATATGAATTTTGAAATGGCTCTGATTTATAAAACTCTTTCAGGCATTTTCTTTTTTTCAGAATGTATAAAAAAATTAAGATATTAAGAGTAATAGAAATAACTATAAGTGGAGGTAAAAAAAGGAGAAATTTATAGTTAAAACTCTTTCTTTATTGATCAACTTACTGAATTGGTTCCATATACTGCAAAGTTGACTTTTTTATCACAGTGTTTAAAAGTAGACTGACATATTCTTTTAAGTTTAAGGTTATTTTTATAAATAAGACAACTTTTCAAAATAATGAAATCAAATAAATTCAAAAATCAAATAATTTTATTTGAATAAATAGTTGATTTTCAATTATATTTGATTAAAATTTTTAAAGCTTCTAAAAAATTTAAATAAAATTTATGTATAGAAAAAGATTAAAAACTTGATTACATAAAAGTCTGAAAGTTTGTTTTTTTCATTTCAAATTATAAACTTAAAAAATTGAAAAAAAATTTATCAACTTCATGAAAAAAATTTTTATAGACTTGATCGCAATTGATTTACCAATTAAAAGATAAAAAAAACACTTAAAATTTTGAATTTTGAATTTTGGGAAAAAAATGGAAAGAAATGTATTTTTTTGAAAAATTTCAAAAAATCCTTTTTGTCTTAGCTTTTAATGTTTTAGCATTTTAAACAAAAATTTTCTTTAAAAATTATAAATTCCTTTGGCAATCTCAATTTAATTTTATTTATTTTTTAGATAATTTACACGAAATAAGAACTAAAAATTTTTTTTTTACTTACATAGCGAATTATTGCAAATTGTTAATTCTGAGTCAATGCATTGATTGTTGGCATCACATGATTGACCATAAGTTCTTTTTGGTAGACATTTTTCTCCGTCCCAGAAATACAAAGTATTGTCCGGGCATTCACATTGATATCTTGCAGAACAGACAGTGTTTTCAGTTAGTGTCCTGCACTGATAACTAGCTGAGCATGGTGATTGGAAAGGAATTGATTGCACACAACTTGAACCATTCCAGTATTGTTCACTTGTTTGGTTGCGGATGCAATCGCACATTCTGATTGTTGAACTGATCGGGCAATTGCATTCATTAGAAAGCCGACATATCAAATTTTCTGAGTCATTACAGTCCGAGTCCACAGAACAAGCTGACTTGGCATATGTCAATTTGCACTTGAATGATTTAGATGACCAGCTGAAATCAGATGAAGCACATGCACAAATGCCACTTTGACAAGTTAAACCCAAATCTTGTCTACATTCATTGTCCTGGGTGCATTCAACATTTGCCAAGTTTTGATTTGTGCAAGATGAAGTTGATGACTGAAAAAAGGTATATCGTTGGCAGCGACAACCATAGGTAAGTGAACAAAACATTGGATCTAAGCACATATCATCATAAGAACAAGTCTCAAACTCCCCTATTTTTGGCATACATTTTGATTCGGATATTTTAAAATATTCTTTCGAAGGACAAGAGCCTAAATAAATTATTTAAAAAAAATATTTGAAAGAATAAAATTATTGCATTTTGAGTTTAAACAAAGTGTTCCTTCAGAATCCAAGCATTCATTTGAAGTTCCACAATTTTCATTAAACTTCTTCTTTTCCAAACAAGATGATCCATTCCAGTATTTTCTTTTAAAACAAAATTGTCTAAAGTAAAATTAAGATTAAATTTAAATTACGTCTGCTTGCTTTGACAATCACAAATACTCGATTGGCAAGCAAGATTGAATTCTGATTTGCATTCGTCTCCATTGCATGCTTCCATATAAGTTTTTCTAGGTACACATTTTTTAGAATTAGTATTCCAATAATTTTCTAAATCACAATCACATTTTGAAGTTATGCCACAGAATAAATTTTCTTCACTTTTGCAATGTTTGTTTTGCTGGCAAATTTCACCATATGTAGACAGATTGTAGCATTTATCTAAATAAAATTGATTTTCTGGACACAAACAAATCTTGTTTATGCACTTAAGACCCAGTTTTATCTCACAACCACGCTTTTCACAGCTCTCTTGGTATAAACCATTTGGTCGTTTGGTCACCGAAATAGCAATCGATGCTGAAAATACAACCGCCAAGGCGACAAGTGTAGTAATACCAATAGCAAGCGCCCATTTCGGTACAAAAACTTGGCCATTGTTTAAAGCTTCCAAGTTTTTCACTGCCTCACTTTTGTGAGCTTTATATTTTGGCTTAAAATATTGCATTATTTTAGGTAACTTTTTTAAAATTTAAATAAGTAAAATGATCAAAATATTCAGGTTTATTTCTTTAATTTAAAGTACTTTTTTCAATTAAAGAATTTTAATAAGTCTGTCTTATTTAAATTTAAAATGAACGAAACGGCTTTGCTAAAATTTCTATTTGTTTTCTAGAAAATCTTATTTAGATGTTAAAAAGCTATGCTAAAACATCAAATAATTAAAAAAGATTTTAATTTAAATTTCAAAATTTTTTTCTAGTTATTTGTTTTAATAAAATTAATTTTTAATAAAATAGCGTTATTTGAATAATTTTCTGAAGGAATAAATATTTTCATCATCAAATAAAACAGAATTTGGCATCAAATTTTTACTCAAATTTATCATCAAAATAAAATTTTGTCCACCAGAATTAAATTTTTGTCATCAATAATATTTTTTTAACAACAAATAAAAAATAGCTTAACAAAATATTTTTTTTACATCAATTTTTTTTCTCTAAATCAAAAAAAATTACGCTTCAAAAATAAATAAATAAAGTATTTAATTTAAATTTTACTTCAAAATTAAATTACTTTGAAATCAATCAGCAATACGTTATTTTTTGTAAAAATTATGGAATTTTACAATGATTTATAAATACTCATACCAGTGGTTTTGTAAACAAATAATTGTATAAAAAAAAAAAATTTTTGATGCATACTTTCTATTTAATTAATATAAATTTTCGTGTTTTTTAATGATGATTTTATTTTAATTGATTCATATATATTTTTTTTTGATGAAATGTTAATAAATTTGGTGATGAAAATAAAAATATTTTGGCGATAAATTTCAATTTTTTGATGATAAATTTTAGATATTTGATGATACAATAAATACCACCCTTTTCTGAAGTATGATTTATTCGCCAAATTTTAATGTGATATAAAAATGGGTGATACCGCGGTTCCGAAAAGGTTAAGACATTTTATCATTTTTTGCTCAAATTTAAAGAAAAAATTACCAACAAAAAATAAATTTATACTTTTAGGTATTATTTAAAAATTATTTATATTCGGACATTTACATTTAATATTTGCGAAACATAAAAAAAGCAATTAATTTCAAACATTTTATTATTTCAATACTTTAAAGAAATAACCTGGTTATGGAAAATGTTACAACCAACTTGTAACAAGTTTAGTATTAGTAGTAGTATTTATGCCCTGGGGATCGAAGAGCCAACAGTAGACGCTTTTCTTCGTGTTTAAATATCCTGCTAAACTGTAACCCAGAAGTTTATCAATTCGATATTTGGATATTTTGGTGATGATTGTGCTTCTAGTTATTACATCAATTGTGTTCCAGTTTCCTGCTGTTCTGTCGGTAAAAAAGTTACGTACCACTGTAAAATTTCTAATATTATTTCTAATGTTCAATAGCTAATTTTCCCTTTCTCGTAAGCTCGCTGGATTACCATGTAGTACCTCAATTTGATCACGATCGTGGTGAATCTTATGATTAATTTTAGTTCGGAAGTAATTAGACGTTGTTTAACTAATTATTATACCTTTTTGCATACCAGTTTTTTTTTCCCAAAATTGAGTAATGACTACCTAGGAGTTAAATATTTATTTGTTTGTAAATCTGTACCGAGCTAATACTCCTTCATAAAAAAAATATATAAAATGAAAAAAAAATAAATTTAAAATAAAGTTAAGTAAGATAAAAAAAGGATTAAACAATGTGAGAGACTTTTCAGTAATCAATGATAAGCGTCTTTCTTTTAATATTTTTAAAAAACTCGACCTTTTTTTATTTTCTTCTTCATTTATTGACAAAATTACCGACTTCAATGTCTCAAATAGTCAAGGACTCCTTTTATCAAATTAACGCAGGAAAGTTAGAAGAGACTTCCAGAAAACTCGCTGTCAACAGCTCAAGCAAAGATGTAATCAACTTACATCTGAGTTAAAGGCCTCGTTAAAAAATTCTGGAATCAAAATTGGTTTAATTTTCTTGAAAAGATGGGAAAGAACCCAGTGACAAGACCTTTTTAAACGAATAAATAAATTTAGAACAAAAAGGATTAAATGACAAGGAATTCAAAACAAATGGAGAAATCGGGCAACTCTTATTTATTCCTAATTCTGATTTAATTGATACTGAGAATGATTTCGTAATACTTAATTCTAACTCTGAATTTTTTAGAAATTATGATCAGTGTATTTTTAATTATCCAATTTGCCTAAATGAGTTAATTATGGCTTTAAAAAGATTGAAAAATGAAGCGTCATCAGGACCTGACCAAATTCATAATTGAAAGTTAAATTACCTAGAAATTCATTAATAGAAATCAAAGAACTTTTTAATTTATCTCTTCGAGAAGAGTCCCTAAAGCATGGAAAACTTCGAACATTACTATGATCCAAAAAAAGGCCTCTACTTTACAAGATCCTTTAAATTAAAGACCAATTAGTATAATCAAGAAACAATCTGGATTTAGAAAACATCGGCGAACATCAGATAATCTTTTCTTTTTAATTCAAACAAATTGTGGAGTCATTTAGTAGAAAAAAAAGAGTTTGCTGCCTGTTTTTTGATATTTCTAAATTCTTTGATAGGGTTTGGCATGAAGGTTTACTTTTTGAGTTGATTAAAATGAATCCACCACAATACTTGACTAACTGGATTAGTTCCTTTTGACTCATTTTTTGGGAACTATTGAGTTTTGGTGATGATGTCCAACATGTTTTATTAATAATACATCCCATGTCTCATATCTGAATTAAATTAGAAAAAAATCACATTTTAAATTTCTAGTTAAAATACACATTACCTAAGAAATCAAAACATTAGCATAGATATCATCACTTTGTTTGTATTTTTATAAAAAAATACCTTGAATAAAATAACTCATTTAATGTCAAATCATGCGTTTCTAAGTAAACCATTCAATAAATAAACATATGATAATTTAAAATGGTTTTTATTCGAAAATTCTTCTTCCAACAAAAATAATTAAAATAATTACTTTAAATTAAAATGGATGATTTGAAACAATTTTTGGACTTTGTATTCAAATATTATGAGCCCGATTCCAACCATCTTCCACTTGAACAACAAGTCCTAAACAAATTCAAAAAACTGCATCCGCAAGCAGATGAATTTGTTTGCAAAATAGTTGGCCAAGTCCGTTTGACCAAGCACAACATACTCAGCAGTCTTGTTGTGGTATTCTCTTATATTGAAAAAGAACTTTTAAGTAACAAAAATATCCGATCTTTGAAAATTCATGACTATTTACAAATCATAGTCAAGCCTGGATTTAAAATTAACAGTGAAAAAATTCCTTTCGATCTTTTGTATGAACTTCTGAATTTGGAAAAAAAATGTTCAGATTTACTTAAATCGCCCAAAAAAAAATTGAAAGACTTGGATGATTTGCAATCAGATATCGGGCATAGAAAATCCTCAGCTATGACAAAAGTTTATCCTAAAGAAGCTATTGAAACGCCACCAGCTCTACCATATCCACTTGAACAAAGCTTTCCAGAAGTCGAAGAAAAAGCTTCAAGTCAACTGGACATGTCTAGAAGCATAGGATTCAATTTTGATTCATATGCGACGTCTTTTAAGAGCTCAAAGGCCGAAGTCTATTTTCAGGATGTTTATGGTGACGAAATTTTATCAGGTTTTTTATTTTTTAAACATTAAAATTATAAAATCATTTTTGTTCAGATAGAAATCAATCAGAAACAAAGACAAGTTCTTCAGTTTTTGAATCAGTTAACCATAATGCAATAGAAGAACTCTCAAACCAAATATTTCCTAACCAAAATATTTGTGGTGGTAGAGATGATGCTGATTGTGTTGGGTCCAAAAGTCGTTCAAAAAAAAATTCATTAAATGATGCAGTTTTTTTGTATCAAACAGATGAATTGAATAACAGGAGTCAGATTGATTTTTTGGAATCAATCAACAAAAGTCTTGTCACCAACTATCCTTCTTTTTCGAGTAGAGATTACAAAAGCGAATTTGTGCCAGTTCAATCAAGAAAAATGGATGAAAACTACAAAATGGATCCTAGTGTAAGAGATAAAATCAGTCAAAAACTTTTTGAGAAATTGAAAACTGCAAGTTTTTCTTAATTGCAAAGATTCATTTTGTTCATTTAAAACTTTTATCTAATTTACGAGAACTTACTGGCAATAACTTGAAATTAAATAAAAAGTATTTTGCATAGTTTTGATGATTCTTTATTGTTTTATTTTTTGAGGCGATTGTATGCAAATTTTTAATTCTTAATTGGTAATTTCTAGAAACTACTTAAATTTTATTTAACAAATTCTAGTACATAAAAAGGTAATTTTATTTTAATTATTTTTCTAAAAAAGTTATTTGACTTAAATTTGAAAATCTTGTAAATTTGTATATTTGAAGATGAAATAATTTTAATTTATGATAGAAAACAAAAATAATTTAATTTTTTAAATTGACCATAAATATAATAAATTTTTTTTTGAATTAATGATGATTTATTTTTGGACTTTGTATTACACAATGTAAATAAAGTCTTTTGGCTTCGTTTATTTTCACTTTTTTGTTAAAAAATCTTGATTTCAGACAAAAAATAAGGCAAATAAAACAACTTTATTTTTGAAGAAAAATCAAAAAAAAGATGAAATGAACTTGATTTTTTTTTATTTTTATCAACCCTTACAGTACTGAATTGATACTACTGTTTTTTAAAGATTTTTTTAAGAAAATTTCCGTACATTACATTTTTAAATAAATGATTTTAGTGTAAATTTTAATTTCTCCATAAACTTTTGAAAAACGTTTATCTTTAAATTCATACTTAACAAGTATGAATTCTTTATTTTTATAAAAAAGGGAAAACTAGAACATTAGGTAAATAAATACACCAACAAACCAGAACAGTGGCTTATTAAGTGGAAAATGAAGATGATATCAGTTTAAATTCATGTTCAGTAGTGTTTATTAAGTATAAGAATAACTGTTGATCTTAATTTTAGAATTTTTGGAAAAAGAATAGTGAATATTCTATCCTTTATTTATGGTTTAGTTCTGGGTTGCTAGTTTGGATGGATAAAAAAATGTGAAGACTAAAGTCTGATGGTTCGAATACTTTTATTTATCTAAAAAGGGAATATGAAATCGGCCGATCTAATCGATTCGGTCGAGTTTTAGTAAGGCCTAAATTCTAGAATAGAAGTGTAGTTGAATATTGTTTTCTTGCTTCATTCGATCCGCATATAATTCACTTGTGATATGCATGTTTAAAGTTAAGGCTGTTTGCGGCGTAAGCATGCACATCAGCTACGCGTGTGCCCTTCTTTGTGATGCGTTGCAACAGTTCAGTGGCAAAACTTTCTGGGCGTTGGTGTGCGTAGATCGAGGGCGACGCACACCAACGCCCAGGATCGTATTTTCCACCTCTTCTCCGAAGAGAGCATTCTGTTGGGTATACTGGTTTTTTAGACGGCTCGAAGATCGGGTGGGCGCCGGAGCCTTGATTGCTTCTTTGGCCAATCTCTCTGCCTCTCGTTCTTTGGCAATTTGTGCCGGTTCCTGCTTCGATGGCCTTCTAGGTCTCCTTGCACTTTTGACCCCTGAACTCGTTACTGGGGCTTCTACTGGTTGATCTGGTGTGCCTTGCGAGGAGATGTTTTCAGACCTTATGTTGGGTTGGGCGGTATTTTTTACAAGTTCTGTTTGCACTTCAGCCACATCGTGCCCCATATATAATCTGAAACAGGACGAGTTCCTGCTTATACACTGGGACTTAGGATATTGTCGACTGGCCGTGATGAGAAAGCCTTTGATGGTCTCTACCGTGAACGGATCCGGGTCCCAAGGCGACATGTCTTTGCGAATTCCCTTTCGTTTGAATAAGACCTTGTCGCCTTTGCGAATGGGACAGTCCTGCGCTTTCATCTTTTGGTCAAATTGCTTTTTCATGCGCTCAACGTACTCTATGTGATGTTCTCTCGCCTTTTGGTGATTAGATGACTGGTACATGAAAAACCTCTATCTTTCTCGAACTGGCAAACCTGACGTACTTACCCGCCCAAACATGAGATGGTTAGGTGCTATACCTGTTGCAGAATGCGGTGTGTCATGGAATGCTGCAAGAAACTCATTTAGCGCTATGTCAGGTTTTCTTCCTTCCAGTTTTGTTTTTAGAGAACTTTGTTGAGGCTTCTCATTACGGTTTCGGCTCTGGTTGTTGCTCTTGGCCAGTAGGGTGTGACTTTGCGATGCTTGAAACCGTATGGTATAGCAAATTTCTCAAATTCGTGAGATTGGAATGAAAATCCGTAGTCGGTCTTGTACTGCTTTGGATGATCCATGGTACTGAACAGCTGGGCGAGGATTGGTCTTACGTGCTCAAATGCTACGCTTTGTATTCTTGTGACGCTAACCCACTTACTATAGTCACAGCTGTCCACTAACCAATATTGTCCGTCTGGCATTGGCCCAAAGAAGTCAGCAGACACATCTTGCCACAGACCTTCGGGCAACTCTGTTGGTCGCAATGGCTTATAGCTTCTTTTGGAATCAAGAGCTTGACATGCTGGACATTCACGCACCTTTCGCTCGACTTGTTCGTCAATTCCGTGGTACCAAACTCTTGATCTGATTAGGGGCTTTGTTTTCACAATTCCCTGGTGACCAATGTGGGCTAAATTTGCTATTCTTTCTCTCAAACTCACAGGGATCACCACGTTCTGGCCTCGCAGAAGAATGCCATCTTGAGTCGAGTTTAGCTCATGAAATATTGGTTTGTAGCTGCTGGGGCTCTTTGGCAAGGAGTCTGATCCATTTTTCTCTCCAATCAGCTTGAGCAGCTCCTGCAACTGCTTATCTCTCCTAGTCTCTTCTCTTATCTCATCAATGGTGACCGATCGGGATGGCTTCCCAGCTACGATGGAGTTGACATACTTTTCAGATTCCATACTCTCCCTAAGTTCCTCTAAGAAGGCATCCTTCGTAGGCTTTAGTTGATGTCTCGAAAAAAAGTCTGCCACGTTAGACTTACCAGGTTTGTGGACAAATGCGTAATCGAATTAGCTTAGACGAAGTGCTAGCCTTTCAATTCGGGCTGGTGGTCTTGCTTTGGTGTTGGCAAAGATGAGTTTGATAGCTCTGTTATCGGTTTCTATGACGAATGGCTGACCTCCAGAGTGGCTCGGCAATCGTGCATATGTTCGGCATGAATCGCGAGCTCCACGTCAAGCTACAAAGGAAGCTCCTGAGTGCCTTGGCATCAGCCGGTGCTTGTGCTTCTTTGATGGCCTTCACTCGATCTACTGTCGGAGAAATGCCATTTGGCGTAAAGCGTAGTCCAAAAAAAATTAGTTCCGACTTATAAAACTCAGACTTCTCAATGTTTAGCGTTATGTCTATTTCTTCCAATCGTTTTAAAACGGCTATCAAATTGTCGTGATGTTCCTTGCGTGATTTTCCGAACACCAAGATATCATCCGTCATGTTGATCTGCCCTGGGATATTGGCCAGGAGCTCTCTTATTGTCTCCGTAAATATCTCAGATGCACTTGAAATGCCCTTGTGAAGGCGTTTGTAGCGATATAGACCTTTGTGTGTAGTGATCGTGGTTAGATTGAGCGATTCTTCAGCCAGAGTCATTTGATGAAAAGCCTTGTTGAGATCTAACTTCGAGAATAGAGTTGCTCCGTTCACAATGACCACTAAGTCCTCGACAGTTCTCATTGCAAATCTGACACGCTTTAGGGCCTTATTCAGCTGTCTTGAATCGCACGTGATTCTTACTGCGTGTCCAACTTGCTGATCTGAGTTATGTCGATGTAGGTATCAACTTTTGCTTGGATGACGGTCCTTCGGCACGATAACTAAATTGGATTACCATTCGATTGACGTCGTCATTGAGTTGATTTTCTCTATGATGCCGTCGGCCTCCTGCTTGTCCAGCTCTCTCTTAACTGCAGCTCTGTAATGAAACGGTGTTGCTCGCAATGGTTGCTTTACTGGTCTGACGGAATCGTCGATTTTAAGTTTGACTTCGATACCTTTGACGCAGCCCAGTTTTCCACTGAATAGTTCGGGAAACATCTCGATCAACTCTTGTTAGCTTAAGTGCTCCTTCACGTCTATTTAGCTGACAGCTAGGCTACTCTCTGTATCGTCATCGAGGTGCAATTATACCATCTTAAAGGCTATCGCGGTCTTCTTGCATATAAGGTTTTGATGCTTGCCTATCACCACGAAAAAGGGCGCTCTTTCATTCTTTTCTTTCGAAGAAACCGTTGCTACGAAGAAGCCTAATACTTCGAGTGGCTTTTCTGGACTTCCGAACCCATAGTATGGCTTGTTTAGATTCTCAGGAGCTGGTCTACTGCTTAGCTGGTGGTACGTTGGCTCGTCCAACACATTTGATGCCGCTCCAGTGTCTACCAACACCCTTATTTTAGAGCCGTCCACCGTTACCATCATGTGCACGTTAGTGTCACCTGCTTCCATTGGAATTACTCCTGCTTGCTGGTCGCTCCATTCACTCGCTTCCAAATAGTTCTTGGCTCGCAGGTACTCGTCATACTCTGATGCTGATAGCACAATGCTTATGTCTGAAATGGCAGGACTTTGGCTGCTTGTCACTGCATGTATTCCTCTTGAGCTTGTATGACGCCTACTGGCGCTCTGATTAGCTCGGTTGGTTTCTTGTTGTTTTTCCGATCCAGTTTTGGTGCTTCTGCCCTCTGAGCTGTTCCGATGATTACTGTTTCGTGTATTCGTGTTTTACTGGACTTTAGTACTTCAACATGCACATGCGAAGTGACCTATTTTGAGGCAGTTGCTGCATTCCTTGTCCTTTGCAGAGCAATTTGCTCTGGCGTGTGGTTTACCACCGCACCACGCACAGGCTATTGATTGCTTCAGTGCCGCTTCTGGTCTGCGAAAAGTGGTGTGGTTTATTGTTCCACTGTAGTATACTTGGTCATGTGTGTGTGCTACTCGGATCTGCTTCAGATCTTCAAGTTTGTGCTCATTTTTAAGCCCACATTCGATGGCATCGTCTAGCGTCTTCTTATCATCGATGCACATCATTTCCTCCACTCTTTCGATTCCGCAGCCGAACAAAAAAGCTCGCAAAAGCTCCTTGTCCAGTTGGTCGCTAAAGTCGCATGGCTTTGCTAATTTACAAATCCTTACCATAAAGTCATTGACAGCTTCGCCCTCCTTTCTTCTCGCCCGAAAAAAAATACTGACATATGCGAACTTCGATCGCCTAGGTGCTTAGTGCTCACTCATAAACTTGATCACCGCTATTTCATTTGTCCAAGTTGTCCGCCTTCTTCTTGCTATTGTATATTTCCCTCGCATCGTCTCCTATCTTTAGCAGGAACAGTGACTTTAAGGTTTTAGTTTTCTGATAATCGGTGTCTGCTTCCATGTTCTCTTTGGTATCTAGCTCTCTGCTGGCTAGGTACAGGTACCAAACCTCCAATCATTTTTACCATCTGCTGGCGATTGCTGCTTGATCCCTGCCTGGGTCAAACTTTGGCAGATCGTCGAAGTTTGTCGTTGACATCGAGTCATAGTTTAATTTAATCTAAGAATGTATTGCGCGGAATTAAGTTAGTATTATGTACAATACTTTTACAAAGTAAAAATATGCAAGAATACAAAAATAGAATTACAAAATAGATTACAGTTTAAATACCATTACAAATCAAATAAAATTACAATTAAAATAGAATTACAATGAAAAATTAAAAATAGAAGAAGTATACAATAAAAAAAGGAGGAAGGAACTATTACGCATTAGTGAAATGATATGCTAGACTTGAAGGCGTCGTACTTATTCTTGAACTTGCTGATTGATTGAGAGTCGGTAACTTTGGCTGGCAGGGCATTCCATTAGTTAACAACTCTATTCGTGAAGAAGTTAGGGTTCTCAACTATTCAATTAATCAATTATCTTTTTTTAAACTTATTCAACTCTTCATTTATTCCAATATTCAACTTTTAAATCTTTTAACTTAATGGAACAAATTTTAATCTGTAAGACGCTAATTAAGTACAGAAATTAAGCACAGTCTTAGAAGGTACAGTACTTTTCGTTTTCACTTCTTACCAAGTAATTCCAAATGCGAATTACTCAAAAAATTTTTTGATGCCTTTCGAATTGATAGGCTAAAAATCGAAAATAATTCTGAATCGAATATATTATAAAGATAGGCCTCTAAAAAACGGAGTTAAAAGGGTGTAAACTTTACACGTCTTTACTTTACTTGTCTGTTTTGGGAAATATATGATATATTTCCCAAAACAGACAAGAAAAATATTAAAAACCTTACTGGTCCCGCTAATATTTATCGGTTATGATGTATAGTCTAAATTGTTGGTCAAAAGCCTAAATACTATTTTTGTGACGATGAAAATAATAATGTAGCAAAATGTCCAGTTAAGGAATCCTTATGCGGAAAAAGTCATCAAAATGGTCATTTGACACATAAATGTATCATTAAACCCGGAGATTATGAGGTAGAAATGGAAAGTGAAGAAATTGTCCATAATCATCCATCTGATGCTTTAAAATTTTCAAAACTTGAACCAAGAAGAAAAATTTTACAAAAAGCATCATTATGCGATGAACCACCAACAAAAATTACGTCAGAGTTTGAAAATGAATTTACACACGAAGAAGAAATTGCTCACTGCTTTTACACCGCTTGCCCAATCCAACCAAATTCTTAACTATTGTAGATTCTTTTGTTTGTAATGCAGCCATTGCCTTCTTATTTAGAGCAATCGGCTCTAGTCCGTATCACAGTGTTGAAGGACAATAAGTCTTATAGCAGAAAACTTTTATCTTTGGCGAGAGCAATTTCGACGAGATGACTGAGCGCTTAAGTTTATTTACTGCTGATAGAATGATTGTTCGCCTATTGTTTACATGATCACTGTTACTAATTTTCTCATTTATTAACACACCGAGGTATTTGGCACTTTTAACACGTTGCACTTCCATTCCATCAAATGTTGGCTTTATTATAGCGAATGGGTTGTTTACCAAACCAAATCCTATATAAACTCTCTTCTTCGGGTTAAACTTTATCACCCATATTACGCCAAACTTGCCAGTGGTCTCAAACATCTTATTCAAATATTCTACCGAGTTGCTAATCAGAAGTATAAGAAGAGTTGCTAACCCTTTTTTAATTCGTTGACATTTGAATTTGTTTTTACCGTCTCATTTCGCTCCTTATTCATTTCTTTCCAGAACCTGTTTTTGTTGTTTTTAAATAGGAATTTGAGCTTTAATGCGGCTTTATCTTTGAGCACTTCTTTGTTTTCTTTTTGTTGCTTTCGGAATAGTGTTTTCCAGTGCTTCAAATCTTTCTTTGCTTGTATAGACGTAAAATTACTGTCCTTGTAACGCAGATAAGCCGCTTTTTGTTTCGCATAAATAACTGCAATTCTAGTTTCCCACCACTTGTTATTTTTTAAATGACTAGTCAGTTTAGAGCTCTTTTTTTTCCTCTTTACCAAGAACTTCAGTTGCTGACTCTTGCATGGCGCTATGTATCTCATTTGTTATTTGACTCAGCATAATTTTAACCTCTTCTTTCTTTAAATAATTTTGAAAGAATATTTTAATTCAATGTCTCTCAGTTTCACTCTCAGACTCTCATCATAAGCAAGTCTAAACGCTTAGTCATCCCACTTATACTTCAATTTCTTCTCCTTCTCATTCGTTATCTTATTAAGTCTCGTCGAGATCGCCAGGTTTACGCTGAATTACGCTTACTGCTCGATGATCACTTACATTATCGTCGGCGTTTAGAGTGTTCATTTGGCAAATATTCATATTTGATGTTTCCACTATTAGATGGTCAATTTTTGAGAATTTATTCCTTTGTTTGTATTTATAATCGACCTGCTGCAAATAGAGCATTTCGGCTAATTTGTAACAATTCCTTTCGACTGCATCCCTTAGTATGTTGTCGAATGAATTTGATCGATTTAAGTCACTGTTAAAGTCTCCAATGATCATGATTTCAAAATTTTGCTCTTTTAGTGTGTTTGCCAGTGACAGCAAGTTATTAACCTCCATTTTGTGTTTGATTCTAGTATCTAAGAGTCCATCGTTAAACCTCATGTAGACTCCGATTATCGCTAACTTATTGAATTTACAGACCGAAACTCTTTCTGAGACAAAGCTACGATTAATATCTCTAACTAATTTATTACGCACTACCCATCCTATTCCACTAGATGGCCTTGAGGAAAACTTGATTTAAGGAAAACCGGTATTTTAGAATTTTTATTGCATTAGTGTACCATTCAGTACTTCTTGGTTTGGAATTTGATTCGCTTGTAGCATTTATTGATGTTGATAATAGTGTTGCCCGGTTATTGGATTGTTTCGAGCAGTTGTTTGAATATTACCAATTGGCACATTCATTACCTTCTTATTCATTAGAGATTTTTTGTTGCAAAACTTAATTTCCCTTCTAATTTATAATTAAGAAATGTCGGATCATAAAAAATTTTACTAATTCGATTTATTTATGCTGCTATTTTTTAACTGAAATAAGTAAAAACATATCTATTTTAAAAAAATTTAACTTTAATAAAATTATCTTAAACAATTGATCATTATATTAAATATTAAATTATAAATAATATTAAATTTTTAAGAAATTCAAAAAAAATTGAAAAGAACGCACCAAAATATAAGCACACGTAAGCCAAAAGTAAGGAAAAGAAGCAAAAGTAAGCCAAAATAAAATAAAAAGCACGCAGTTTTTGTCAAATGGACTCAAATTTTTTGCTTGAAAAAAACTGGCCAACGTTTGGACAGGGAACCGTATCTGGGCATTCAAAAACTTTGCATGAATGGTGCGGTAATATTTCGAAATTCGTCCTGGAGCTTTCAAATCATGTGAATCATCTAGAGGAAAGAGAAATTGAGAAAGACATTGAAATAAACAAACTGAAATCTGAATTGGCAGCAGCAAATAAAACAGCAAACTCATCCAACATCAGTAGTCAGTGGGATCAAGTGGTAAAATAAGAGACAAAAAATGCAAAAAAAACCAGCCGACCAGATAGCTGTAGCAAATGCAACCATTAGCGAAATGAATGAAAGAATCAAAAGAAGAAAAAATGTGATCATTTATGGTGTGCTAGAATCAAAGAAAGAGATTCTAACAGACAGGAGGGCAGAAGATAAAGAAAAAATCAAACAAATTCTGACTACTTTAGGAAAAAGTGATTTCAAACCAGTGAATTCGAGACGTTTGGGATCTAAAGACCAAAGTAAACCAGGCCCAATTCTAGTAGAACTCAAAGAAGAAGCAAACAGAAATCCACTACTCCTAGCAGCCAAAAAGTTGCGAGATTCAAATTATTTCAAATCTATTTATCTTAGTCCAGATTTGACTGAAACCGAAAGAGCTTTAGACTATGAATTGAGGAAACAAAGAAACGAAGCAAATAATGGTCTTTCACAAGACTCGCCCTTTCGAAATGGCATCCGTGGAAATCAGATCGTCAAATTCAAGAAGCAATAATCGTTCATCAAAAGCGTCATCACATGTGAATAATCTCGAATCTTTAAAATGAATGTATTTAAATGCTACTTCCTTTGACAATAAACTTGATGAATTCAGTGTTGTTATTGAAACACATAGCCCACAAATTGTGGCAGTTAGTGAGACTTGGTTTAAGAGCAACTCAAATGCAAACATTAAAGGATACAATTTGTACAGAAAGGACAGAAGTGATGGACGCAGAGGCGGGGGTGTATGTCTCTACATTGATGAAAATATCGATTCATTTGAATTTAATGATAAAGGTTTTCATTTAAGAACAAATTTGGGGAGTTGTTAACTTTAACTGTGAAAAGTATTTAGTTGGCTGTCTTTATAGGCCAAACGGTTTTGTTGATATGAACTTTTTTGATTTAGTCTTCAAACAAGCTAAAAACTATGTGGATGAAAGAGGTTTTAAGGATATTCTAATATTGGGTGACTTTAACTTTCCATCAATCATCTGGTCAAATGGCTGTGTTTCAGAAATCTTAAACGAAAATGGCATCGAACATAAATTCAGCGAGACGCTAAGCGACACTTTTTTATATCAGCATGTAAATGTTCCAACATTTCAAATGTCAAACGAAAAAGCTGTCAACACTTTGGATTTGATTTTCACGACTCAGTCTGGCAGTGTGTATGCAATCGATACAAAATTTGTGCTTGGTAACATTAATAAAGGACATCTGGTTATCTTTTTCAATTTTGTACTCAAAAACAAGGTTAGTAAGGAATCATATATTATTGAAAAATTTTTTATATTAAAGCTGACTTTGAAAAAATTTCTGATTTTTTATCAAATATTGATTGGGTGCACTTATTTGAGAATTAAAATATTCAGGAAATGTACAATGAGTTTATTTTATATGTCAGCGAAGCTGGTAATCGATTCATTCGAGTGACGGATGGCTCTAAAAAGAAAAGTATCTCAAAACCATGGATAAAAGATGATCTCAAGATCTTAGTTAGGAATAAGAAAAATCTTAGATACAGGAACTGTTCATGTAACTGGAAGGATATGAATCTTTATAATGATTACAAAAGTATCTGTAAATTAGTTTCTTCGGAAATAAAAAGAGCCAGACTAACTTATGAACAAAATTTAGTAGATAAAGCTAAGAAGATTCCAAAATTATTAAACAAATATCTAAATGATCAACTAGTAATCAGAGAATCAATCAAAGCATTAAAGAAGTCAAACAATGAATTAACGCAAGAACCGAAAGAGATATCAAATCTACTAGATAAATGTTTTCAAGATGTTTTTTTTATTGAACAATTTGGGGAGCTTCCACCTTTTGTAGCTGAATTTAATGAAAACTGTTCAGAATATATTGACATTGTACCAAATGATATTAGTTATGAAGTGGTTTATAATAAATTACAAGACCTAAATCAAAATAAATCATGTGGTGTAGACAAGCTTCATCCGCTATTAATAAAAAAATTTTCAGAAGCCTTTACTGTTACTTTAACTTTAATTTTCAGAAAGTCTTTATCTAATAGTCAGCTTCCAATACAATTCAGATCAGCAAATATTACTCCATTGTTTAAAAAAGGTTATAAATCAACGGCCAGAAATTTTCGTCCTGTGTCTTTAACTTCAATTCTGTGCAAAATTAAGGAAAGCATAATAAGAACCAAAATGGAAGACTATCTTTATAAGAACAATATTTTATCTAAAGAACAGCATGGATTTGTCAGGAAAAAGTCATGTACATCTAATCTTATGGAAACTCTAGATTTCATCTCAATGAGTCTAGACAAAAGTATTCCTGTTGATGTAATTCTGCTAGATTTTGCGAAAGCATTTGATACTGTTCTGCACAGACGACTAATAGCTAAATTGAAAGCATATGGCTTTGATGGTCTGACACTAAAATGGATTGAAGCTTTTTTGAATAACGAGTTGTTCAAGGTGAAATTTTGTCGGATTGGGTTGAGATTTTTAGCGGTGTACCACAAGGATCAGTGATTGGTCCACTTTTGTTCGTTTTGTATATCAATGATCTACCAAAAGGAAAAGAGAATATTGTCAAAATGTATGCAGATGATACAAAAATATTCTCGCAAACGGTATCAGAAATAAGCGCAGTGAAACTACAATCAGATTTAGATTTAATTTTCAAGTGGACTCAAGATTGGCTTCTTCTCTTCAACACATCAAAATGTGTGGTTATGCATTACGGTCATAAAACAAAGAATTTACCTATTCTATTAATGGTAAACAGTTATCAACGTCTGAAACCGAAAAGGATCTTGTAGTTATCTTCAATACAAATCTCAAATGGAAAAATCAAGTGATAGAGGCTACAAACAAAGCAAATCAAATGTTGGGTCGCATCAGGAAATCATTCGCTCGTTTTGATTGAAAGTTATTTAGATCATTGTATTTAACTTTTGTTCGTCCTCTTTTGGAATTTGCTGTGCCTGTATGGTCTCCATTTCTTAAGTCGGATTGTGAGAATCTTGAGAGGATTCAACGCAGAGCTACGAAATTTGTTTCTTCAATTATAAACAAATATTAAAACAAACCGTATGAAAGCAGATTGAAGGCTTTAAACATTCCAAATCTGGTGGAAAGAAGAAAAAGAGCTGATCTAATTCAATTATACAAGTTCATGCATGGAATAGAATTGGTTGAAAAAAGCAACAATTTTAATGTCACCAAAATCCAAGGAAGAGGTCACTGCTTCAAACTCACACAAAAATCACAAAGAAATTTCGAGGCTCCAACATAGAGATAACTTTTTTTTCAATAGAACCGCTAACACATGGAACTCACTGCCAAATCAATTAGTTGAAGCACCTAATGTTAACAGCTTTAAAGCAGGCATTAATTGCTGGATGAGTAGCAATCAATCACATCAGCTGTCATAGTGTGCCTTATCAGCACACTCGCTGGCTAGCCAGCTACAGTCAAAACTCCTACTACTACTATTATTTTATAATTCTAATTTTAAACTAATGGCTCTTTTGTGCTTTCTTTGATTTAAAAAAAAAATTTTTTTTTATATAATTCCATGATCTTATTGTGGGTATGTGAGAATTATTCTTAATTAATGAAAGCCCTTTTTTTTATTATCGCTTTATTTTTTTATGAGTCCTGTCCTAACATACTTAAAAGCCGATTCGAGACTGTTAGAAATTTAAGTTTTTTAAAAGATTCATGATGCAGCATGTTAGAGGGAGTATCATATTTTTACTTCAGAATAGATCTGACTGCTGTATTCTGAAATACTTGTAGTTTTTGATATTATTTTCTGAAAATTAATTCAAGCAAAGAAAAGAATAGTCTAAAATCCGACTAAAGATTTATTTAGGTTTTCGAGTGTGTTTTGAATAAGACCCCATTTTTTATTTGCATTTCTTAATAGTATTTAGCCTTTTGTTGCAGCGTTCTTTAATTTCGCCTACTAATATATTAAAATTTAACTTAGAATCAAATTTAATACCAAGAAACTTGATTTCTTTTTGGTTCATTATTCTGTTTCCATAAATTTTTAAGTTTAGATTATCACTCTCTTTTTTGTACCTAGAGAAGACAACTGAACTAGACTTTTCAACTGATATCTTCATTTTCCAATTAATAAGCAATTGATGTATTATTTATTTATTTATTTGTTTTATCTGTGCCGAGCTTAAGCTCCTTCAGATTAAAAAAGAAAAAATTATAAGAAAAATTAATACAATTTAAAATATAATAATAAAAAGAAAATTAAAAATTGATAAATTGTAAGAGGTGACATGTGCAATGAATTTAAGTATTGAACAGTTTAGGAAAGAAAGAAGAAATAGTAAGATAGCAATTACACAATGGACTCGGGTATTCAACATATCTTGATTCAAAACCCGCTTTTTATTCATCAACCAGCTTGACAACCAATGGAACAGAATGACGCAGTCCTCCAGCTACATATCTTTCGCCCAATTCAAAAAGTCGATTCGAGACAGTTAGGAATTTAAGTTTTGTAGCGAACCAGCGATTCTAGAGAAGAAGAAGAAAAAATTTCTCAAATAGAAAAAAAAATTTTGGACATGATAACCAAAACTCCACAGTTCCCATTAAACCAATCATCAAATGAAGAATCTCTTTTTTCGTCATAGTCCAGTCGAAAAAGTATGCAAACTCCAGTTCTATCAGTTAATCTTAATAAAGATTCTGAACAAATAAACTGCTCAAATTTCGAAAAATTAAGGGATCAATCTATAAAGTCATCAAGATACCTTGTTACCAATGTTCAAAAAAGTAAGCAAATCAAGCGCGTTTCAGAATCCGACGATTCAAAAACAGCTGAATCAAAAAGACTAAAAGATCAAACTATTGAAAAAGAAAACAATTATTTTTGGCGTAATTCAAGACAATAATATTGGACACAATTCAGATGAAAACAACAACGATTTTATACAAAAACATTCAAACTCAAACATACAATCATGAAAAATCTATCAAGTCAACTTTCTTCTAAGAAAAGTTTAGTAATTACAAAATGGAACTGTCTTCACTTACCAAGTATGGTTCATCTCTTAGGAAATTTTTTAGCTCAAAAATGTCCCGACATTGTTATGCTCAATGAATCAAAGATAGATTTGAGTGAGGTAAATTTTTATTTTTATTTTCACAATATCAGTTCTTAACAAAACCACGCAACAAGTATGGAGCAGGAGTAGCTATTTTAATTAAAGAAAGAATTGAATTAGTTATTATGAGGAATTCAATAACGAACTCCTTTGTATAAAACTAAACTTAGGAACGAATAATGAACTAGTTGTTTTTAGTCTATATAATCCACCCAATGTGCTTCTGAACTTTGAGCTTTTTAAAACAGTTAATAAAAATTGTAGAAACCACATCTTAGGTGGTATTTATAAATTTTTTTTCGAATATTATTTTATTCTTAGTGAATAGAAAAAGATGAATTAATCAACCTAACTAACAAATTAGTTATTTCTTATTGAAAAGTTTTAAATATTGTCATAGGTTTTAATCATTTGTAAAATTAAAAAAATACACAATTTTTGTTAATATAAATTTAAAAAAATAGAGTCTTTAGCCACTTAACTTTTTATTAAAATTAAAAAAAATTTTATAAAATTTCCCTAGGCCTATTTAAATAATTATAAAGTAAAAAACGAAAAAATAAATCAAAAAATTAAATTGGATAAAAAATCTTTAAAAGTTTAAAATTCGGGTTCGCACAAACCCAGATAAAATCCACTAATTGAACGTCTGAATCCTTGGGCACAATTCTAAAATTTTAAATTGAAAAAACATAACATTTGTGATCAATAAACTTTTTTACCTCACAACTATTACCAGAATAACCCACAGGACATTCACAAATTTCAACTGATTTTGCTTTTCTGCTCTCAGAGTTATCTAAGTTGGACTCTTGGGCCACATCAATTCCAAATTCATTTAAACTAAATAAATATTACACTCTTGCTTTAGTTGGTCTTATTTTAAATTACTGTATTAGATATTGGTCTGGTGAATAATTTGCCCGGATCATAATTAATTTGATATCAGATAATGCCATTAGCATGTGTTCTCTATTTACTTTTCCATTGTCCCCATAGCGTTTAAATTCATCCTTTTTTAAAAAATTCAATACAATTATTAAAAATATTTTTTCGCCTTAATTACCTCATATAATGGAACTACAATTTCGTTAACAACATTTGGAATTAGGTTTTCTGGGCTAAGATAAACAATGTTCACGTGTGAACCTGATAATCTTAGCTCGAATTTGCAGGAATCTTGACCAAGAGTTGAATACTTAAGCTTAATAACGATGTTGCCACCATAAGAAGACAATTTATTTCCTTTGAATTTGTCAGGCGCAATGAAAAAAGCCCCTCGGTCTTGGAATATATTGAAGTCTGAATATTCCAAACCACCATTTACCAATTGTAAGGCTTGAATATTTTTGGTAAATTTGTCACCAATCGACCAGTCATGACTTTCTGATTCAAAGTCGGCTCTAAGCGTTTCATATACTAGATCACTTGATTGACATTGCACTTCAAGACCATTGCAAAAGCATGACAAGCATCCTCGTTTATACTCATGATTAGTGATCAGATTGAAACTATGTGTTGAACACTGATCACAAAATTTTCCAACCACATTTGACTTGCAAATGCAACTACCACCTGTTTCTTGTGCAGTTCCATGAGGGTTGCATTTTGCCCTATATTGAGTTACTCTGTCATTTAAAAATCCGATTCCTTAAACAAACATTTATTTTTTTAATACTAATTATTCAGATTTTTAAATTTGTTATTAATTCAATTTTTTTAGATTTTTACATTTTTTTCCATGTTATTAGCTATTTCAATGGTAGTCTATCTCAGTGAATAGTGGATACAAAGAAAGAAGGGAATAGAAGTAAAGTATGGGGAACCGCAGTCACACGTAGGAAAAAAATGAACAATCCTGATGCTGAAATTAAAAAAATAAATTAAATAGGTATCTATTGGAATCGAAACCTGTTCATATTCTTTATAATGTTTACAAAAAGGATATTGATTTGAAAGAAAGCAAAATTTAAGAATTGTTTTTTTTATCATTCTAATAATTAATAACATTAGAAAAAAATATTAAAAAATTTTTCGACATTTTTTTAAATTATTGCATTAACAAATTTCAAAAGGAAAGGTGAAAATCTTACATATTTTTATATTTATTTGACGAAATTGTACTAATTGTGTTTTTCTTTTGAAAATCTTATTGAATTAGATGCTTTTTGCTTTTTTATACTTTTTATATAGGATTTTAAATAGCTAAATAAAACACAAATAAACACCAAAAAATTGTTTATTTCAATTAGCATTTAATTTTTTAATAAAAGATTTCACGGATGGTATTCAAAATATCTGCTTAAATCAAGGTTTTATTACTTAATCATAAAATGAGAAGACGCAATTACACTTTTTGCCAACTCTTTAAATTAATCCAAAAAAATTTTCTAACTAAAAAAGATGATAATTGTTAAATTTTTTTTTTGTTTTTTTTTCACAATATTAATTTTAATTTTGTTATCCCTATCTTTTTTAATGGGAATTCGGATACAACGAATTTTTTTAAAATTCGTTAGATTGTTGAGTAAATGAACGATAAAACTAAAAGAAGGATAAAAATTGAATTATCAAATTTTTTGGCCAAAATAATTTTAATCACATTTTTCCCTAAAAATTTTCGGAATGTTTCAAAAATCGTTTTGCTAAACTCGTACAAAAAATGATAAAAAGTCTTATAATCTTATTTTCAACAGCAAAAATTAAGTAATTTGAATTTTAAAGACATTTTGCAAAATTATTGGAATAGGGCTTGTTTCATCTTGAATTCACGTTTAAAATATTTTACTTTTACAAAAAAAGATAAAAGTTTTTTATCATTTTGATTTATTCTTTTGAACTGAATTGTACAAACCAACTTTTATCTAATTTATTTTTTCAGTCATGTTCATTAGCTCGAAAGTATACAGATTATTGAGCTATCTTTGTTATATCACAAAGTAACATTACTTTTATGGCATCCGTGAAGCGATAGAGGATCTCCCTCGTAGCCAGGCTTGCATTCATGGCAATATTTTCCATCAGTATTGTGTTGACAATTTAGACAATAGCCACTGCATGTACACTCATATGAGTGACCATTGCAATGACAATCATCCCTCTCAATGGGTCTAACATACACAATTGTAGTGGTAGTTGGACGATACGCAATTGTAGTAGAAGTAGTAGTGGTAATTGGATCTGAAAAGGATTAAATTTACCAAAAAAAAATAAAGAAACAATCTAGCATTTACATAGTGAACAATCAAACGGAGTTCCTCTGGTTGCATCACCGTAATATCCAGGTAAACAAAATTGACATCTATCACCATAAGTATTATGTTGGCAATTCTAAAAATTTAATGTCAAAAAAATTTTTTTTTTCCTTTTTTTATTTACATAGCATTTTCCACTGCAAGTACATTGTTCAGCATGATTGTGACAATTACAGCCCAAATCTTCAAAATCATCAAATGAAACAGTAGTTGTAGTTTTAGTAGTAGTTCTAGTGGTGGTAGAATAAGTGGTAGTAGATGTAGTGGTTGTGGTTGGAACAGAATCGTTAATAACTTTAACAATTGTGTCAGGAACAGCGAATTCTCGACCATTTGCGTTGATTGCTTCGCATGAGTAGGCGCCGGCGTCAGTGAATCTAGCATTGGATACAATGAGGATACCAATGCCATTGCTATTTGTAATGTTGCATCGAGGCTCCTCGCAAACATGTCCCCAATTTAGACGCCAGTTTATGAATGGTTTTGGAAATCCAGATGCATGACACTCTATCTGGAAGGTGGCTCCTATTCTTACTGTAATGAAACGGATTGGGTTAAGTGTAATTGATGGCTTGATGCATCCGATTTCATCACTGTTGTCGGTGCAGTCTGTTGTTTTATCACACATAAAACCTTTGGAAATACATTGAATGTGATTGCTACACTGAAACTCGGTTGGTCTACACATTTCGCCGAAGTTATATGTAGCTAAAAGAGTATGGGAAAAAAAATTATTTTATTTTAAATTAATAAATTTTAGTTGATTACGGCAATTTTCTTCATCACTTCCGTCTTGACAATCATTTTCTCCATCACAAAGCCAAATTTTTTGCACACAACCACCGCTTCGGCATGACTTCTCATTTGGTTGACAAGCTTTTAAGAAATTTTAATGTAAAATTTTAAATTGACATGGTTGCTAAATATTTTGGAAGTTTTGTAATTCTCAAAAAAAAGGCAAAACTTAAGACTTGTTACTTTTTAGCAACTCTGGAAAAAGAAGGAAGATTGAGTCGAAAAATGGAATTGATAATGAGGATGAAAAAATTTCAAATTGAATTTAATTTTTAATCATGACTTCTTTGTTGGAAAAGATAAATTAATCTTTATTAATTTAAAAAGTGTTTTATGCTGCATGGACATTCCGTTCAACAGTTATGGAGCTTTTAAGATTACGAAATTAGTGAATAAAAAATTTTAAAAGCTTAAGTTTAAAGTTTAAAGAAATCTCGAAAAATTAATTTTTGTAAACATCTATTGATCTAGACAATCAAATTCAATTTGTAAACAAATTACAAAATAAATCAGTAATGAATAAAAAGTTTTTTGTAGAGTTTTTTATTTATAAAGCTAATTTGACATTTTAAAGATGACCTCGCCGATTCTAACGCCGTTCCGTTTCCCAACACGCCACATTAAACATTGCCTATTGCGAAGCCCAAAATTTGGAAGCTTTGAGCTCAAGTAATGGAAGTCAAAAGGAACATGACCTTTCTCGTCCATCACCTTGGTCGCGGCTTTTAAATAAATAATAAAAAAAAAAAATCAGAAAGACTTAATATATATTAATTAATTGACATTTCTTTAAAAAGCAAAGTCTTTTAATAGAAAGAAAAAGGTCTGTTGTTTAAATTTCGACATATCGAAAGCTTTTGAAAAAAGTTAATCAAATTAAAATTTCCTCCTTATCTTGTATATTGGATTAGATCATTTCTTAATTTAAAATCTTTTATAGTAAATGTAAATGGACATATTAGTGATCCATCTTATAAAAGCAGGGGTTCCACCAGGATCAGTAATTAGTCCACTTTTTTTTAAATGGAAATATCTATTTAAAAGTCATGTTACATGATACTTGAAAAAAAAAAAACTAAAATTAAAATCAATCTTGACCTTAAAATTAATGATAACAATTTAAATATGAAGAAAAAGTTAAATTCTTAGGCATCAAATTACACTTAAAAAAACTTTCATTTAGTCCAATGGTGGAAAAAGAGCGCTGTAATTCAAGGCTTAATAAAATATTTCTCAAATAAGAAATGGGGTTTAATACCAAAAACATTAGGTAATCTTTTTAAATCTTCGATAGGATCAATCTTGGATTATTATTTTTCTTATATAAATTCATTTTCAGAAACTAACTTAAAAAAAAATGTGAGTTATTCAAAATTCAGCAGTCTGATCTATTTTGAATCTAAAATATGATACCCCCTCAAGCATAGAGCATCACGACCCTTTAATAAACTTAAATTTCTGGTAGTCTCGAATCGACTTTTTGAGTTGAGTGAAGGATTTGTTAGAAAGGGACTGAGTCATTCGATTCAATTAGTCGTCAGACTAGTGGAAGAATTTAAAGAAGGCTTCGAGTCAAGACATATCGAATATCCGACTCCACTGTTTAATTGCTATCTTACCATTTCTTCTTTTTTTATTTTTTTTTATATTTAAAACTGAAGGAGCTTTAGCTCAATATAGACAAACAAAAACATAAATAAATTATAAATTACTGTTTACTTTTTTTAATTTAGTTTTAGTTTGGTTCAGCTGTTCAAAAAATTATTTTAAACCAATTATTAGATATACTTAGAGGGTAGACCCATTTATGTACAACATTTAGTTTAGTGAAAATCTACCAACTAAACAGGAAATAAATTACATACAAGAAAAAGAAGGTGGAAGCTATATTTTTATGGTCTTTTAATTCGAAATTTTTTTTCAAAATTTTTAAAGCTTTTAAACAATGTTTTTTGCTCTATTGCACTTGATATAACCAGAACTTATTTTTGGAATTACCAAAACGCCAAAATAATAATTTCAAAACTCATTTTGGAAATTAAAATTACAATTTTGCTGGGATACTGAGTCACAATTTTCATCTGATCCATCCTCGCAATCCACTTTACCATCACACAAAGCGGATCTGGGAATACATTGTCCATTCCTACAAGTTGATTCATGAACATCACAGACTAAAATTATTAACATAAAATTTTAAAAATGTTCATATATTTATCTGGTCATTTTTTTTACAATGATGAGATGGCCTCTCTGTCTCTGGTCTGTAGTAATAGCCTTTTGTTGTTTCTGGATAAGTTGGATAATTCGGTCTCCCTGTCTCGGATCTGTAGTAGTAATCAGTAGTGGAAGCTGTTGTCTCTGGTCTGTAGTAGTAATCAGAAGTTGTTTCAGGGTAATCTGGATATAATGGTCTTTCTGTCTCTGGTCTGTAGTAGTAATCAGAAGTTGTTTCAGGATAATCTGGATATAATGGTCTTTCTGTCTCTGGTCTGTAGTAGTAATCAGTAGTGGAAGCTGCTGTTTCTGGTCTGTAGTAGTAATCAGAAGTTGTTTCAGGGTAATCTGGATATAATGGTCTTTCTGTCTCTGGTCTGTAGTAGTAATCAGAAGTTGTTTCAGGATAATCTGGATATAATGGTCTTTCTGTCTCTGGTCTGTAGTAGTAATCAGAAGTTGTTTCAGGATAATCTGGATATAATGGTCTTTCTGTCTCTGGTCTGTAGTAGTAATCGGAAGTTGTTTCAGGATAATCTGGATATAATGGTCTTTCTGTCTCTGGTCTGTAGTAGTAATCAGTAGTGGAAGCTGCTGTTTCTGGTCTGTAGTAGTAATCAGAAGTTGTTTCAGGGTAATCTGGATATAATGGTCTTTCTGTCTCTGGTCTGTAGTAGTAATCAGTAGTGGAAGCTGCTGTTTCTGGTCTGTAGTAGTAATCAGAAGTTGTTTCAGGGTAATCTGGATATAATGGTCTTTCTGTTCTAAGTGAATCAGTGGACGGATAAAGATCTATTTTGAAAATAAATTTTAAAATTTGTTTAGATTAAGATAGAAAATAGGGAAAATAAGATTAAATGGTATTTTTTTATTTTAAAGATAGATTAAAAACTGATTGTCTATTTAATGGTGAAATAAATTTTTTTTGTGTGATGTTTCTAATTCTATAATGTTAAAACAATTCAAATTTTTTGTTTTATTTTTATTCTTCCAATTTAAATTCAATTATTTAATTTTATTTTTAATAATAATTTTTGTTACTAAAATTACCTTTTTATCACTTAATAAATTTATTTTATAAAAATGATACATGCATGTAAAACAGCTTTTTTGATTTAAAATAACTCTTTTCATGTAGAGAATTATTTCCAAAATTAAAAAAAATAAGTTTTTCACCACATTTTAAAATGCGAATCTGATTGTAGCGTCGAAATAATGGACACTCAAGCAATCTATGCGCAAAGATAAAGACCAAAAAAAAGAAGTAGAAGCCGAGTATTTTGGAGTTTACAAGTTATTTTAAGATGTTTAAATTTTTTTTATATGCAAAAAGTATTTATATCTTAATATATTTAAATTTTTTTTAAAATAGATACAGGTAAATTTAAAAAGTCTGATTAGTGAATATAAAAAAGTATAGGCCTTAAAGTTATTGTTACCAAAAGCCAAAAATTTTTTGTAGAGATTCTGCCATGTTTTGTGGTACAAATGATTCAACTCTCTTTTATTGAAAACAAAGCTTTTTTAAAATAGAAAGATTAAAAACATCGAAAGTTAATTGTGAAACATTTATCTTATTAACTAAACCTTTATTACATATATATGATCGATCCAGCTACCAAAGAAGGTATAAGTTACTCACTGGTATGTTAAATAAAATAATCTTTTAGTAATCCTCGCTTGTGTCACCCAGTAGTTAGCTTGAAAGAACTTTTGCTTTAAAATAATTTACTCAAGTTAAGCCAAAGTGGAAAGAAGTTCACTTTGCCACTAAAAAATGAGATCAAGAAAATAATTTTTAAGCCATCTTTTGGCCTTCGAAAATATAATTTTTCACAAATATATATTTTACAATGAAAAAATAACTATTATAATCTAAGCTTTGCTCAATTTAACCAATTGATTTGAATTTTTTGCATTTAAAAATTAAAATAATTAATTACATTGATCATGGACTTCAAGGTCAAAAACAGCAACATTGGATGCGCCTCTAACTCTGCACTCGTATCTTCCCGAATCTTCTTTTCTTGCCGGATAGATTCTAAGCAAAGAGGTCAAGCTATCAGATTGTTCTACATACACTTGAAATCTTTCATCATTTTCAACTGGTTCATTGTACTGATTGTACCATTCTATGACCGAACTTTCCAAATTAGATGTCAAGCTGCACAAATTCTCAATGCTTTCTCCTTCTTTTGCATTCAAAAATGTGCTTCTAATGTTCAACTGAGGCTCTGGTTGATGGTGATTGTTCTGCGTACTGCTCGGCTCTGTAAATCCGTAGTAATCATACAAATCAGGAGTGTCAGATGGATGACTTACATGACTTGTGGTTGCTGCCTCTTGCAAATCTTGAACCACCAATTTAACTCTGTATTTGTTATCATTTCCATAATTGCATTCATATACACCAGAGTCTGACGGATCTACATGACTAAGAGTCAAAACATTTTCGTTATTTTCTACTCTATCATCTGGCAATTCAAAATCTAATCGCTTCCAAGTTACTTGATCTAAATGTCCAGCTGGTTCACAGACTAAATTAACTTGCTCACCATAATGAGAAATTTGTTCAATCATCTTAACATCGGTATCTAGTGAGGAGTCAACTACAAAACGTTGATTGCTAATACCATCTGGTTTTCTGTTCAATTGAATAAGTTGTCTTTTTTCTATTGAACCACTTTGGCCACGCACCGAGCATTCATATGTTCCAAAGTCTTCTTCATTGACGCTCATTATAAGCTCATTGTCTATTTGGTAAGAATCACTCGGAAGGCTTCCATTTATTTTTTCCCAATTTATCATGCCAATAAGGTAAGTGTAGGGCATACTTATTTCCAAGTCACAATAGATACTTACCCGTGAATGGAGCTCGGCATCATAGGATTTTATGGATTTTTTTGCGCGGGTATCAGATGACGGAATTTTTGTGGTGAGTCGAATGATATCACTTGTGAATAATTGATATTCTATAATTCCAAAATCAAATTTGTCTGGATAGAACTTGTCTGCTTGACTCTTAACATAAAGAACCACTTGACTGGACCTTCCGTCTGGAAGGTCACAAATGTACACACCAGTATCTTCTTCAGATACATAGTGAAGATACAATCTGTTGTCAGGTGGACCGTAAATGGTCTTGAATCGAGGCAAAAGCTGAAAAAAAAATTTTTATTTTTATTTTATTTTGAATCTATGTGTAATCTTTTATTAAATATTTCAAAAATTTCTTAATGAATCTAATTCAAAAAAATTATTAAATTAATTTGAATAAGATAGTACTAAAATAGAAATAAGAAAAAGAAGAAGATAAATTAAAAAACTATGAAAAAATAAAGTAAAACGATGTAAATATGTTATTCTTCTTACTTTTACTAATTTCATCTTTTTATTTTATTTTTTCATAGTTTTTTGAGGCCACAATAAAAATCAAAATCTTGAACTTTAGCACCAAAATCAGAAGGAAGCTCCAGACGATTATAACCGTTTTGTCCAAATCTCATCATCAAACTAGAGTCAACTATGAGAAAACGTCAAAATTTAAGTATTTTCCTTACAATCTTAAAAAATTACATTATTAAATAGCTTAATTAGAACTAAAATAAAATAAAAATAAAACCTATCTATAAAATAGGTTTTATTTTGTTAGTGCAAAATTATTTAATAGTTATCTCAATACATATATATATATTTGTCAGTCGTTTAGTTTTTTTATAGTCAGCTAAAATAGATTAAATTGGTCATCACTTTTGGTTATTTTTGTCATCTTAAAAGAATTAAATTTGTCACCCTCAAAAAATTTAAGCTCATTTTTATTCCTAAGGTTAACTCTCAATTTAAGCAAATTTAAAAACTAAAGATTAATTATTAAATTTAACAAAATTTTAATATGATATTAAAATTTGGGTTATTTTAGCCAAGCAATTCGTTTTAATTATTTATAGTGTTGGTAATCGACTTCAATCGATTGATAAAATTCATAAATCGATTAATTTAAATTACATTTATTTAAATTCTAATTTTTTTTTATCTTTACTTTACTTCTCCTGAAGGAGGTTAATTATAAATAAATGGAATCGCCAAAATCTATTCAAATGGTATCGAGTACAGCGGTGGTAAGGAGATTACTGACGCACTAAACGCCCATTTCTCTTCAGTTTTTACAGATGAAAGAAAAGATGAAAGTCTTCCGGATTTCGAGGATAGACCCGGCATTAAATCTCGCCTAGCGAATCTAGAAATAACAACTGCAGAAGTAGAAAAACGTCTTTCAAGCTTGAAGGGAGATAAGTCGCCAGGTAATGACCTCGTTCACCCTCTAGTTCTCAAGAAATGTGCCGCCGCTTGGGCAGAGCCATTGGCCATGATCTTCGAGCGCTCACTCGTGGAAGGAGAGGTGCCGTCATGCTGGAGGGATGCCAACGTGACTCCAATCTTCAAGAAAGGCTGTCGCAAGGATCCGGGTAACTACAGACCAGTTTCTCTAACCTCTGTACCATGTAAGATCATGGAAAGCATGGTAAGGGACAGTTTGGTTGGGCATTTAGTAGCCAACGACCTTATATGTAAGGAGCAACACGGTTTCGTCCCTAGAAAGGCCTGCGTGACGAACCTCTTAGAATCAGCCGATTTGACGACAAGAGCAATCGCATACAAGTGCCCAGTAGATGTCATCTACACCGATTTTGCGAAGGCTTTTGACAAGGTTCCACATCAAAGACTGTTGCTTAAGCTTTCGGCTCACGGGGTAGAAGGAACCGTACTCAGATGGATCAGGGCGTTCCTCTCGGGCAGGAGGCAAAGATTTGTCCTCGGCGAGTACTGTTCGGACTGGGCACCAGTCATGAGCTCGGTCCCTCAGGGCTCAGTCATAGGTCCAACGCTCTTCGTGGTCTTCATAAACGACCTCCCAGATCATATAAGCTTTCCATGTAAGCTGTATGCAGATGACTGCAAGATCATCGTGCGCTTACTCACGAGCAGCTGTAGTGAGCAGCTGCAACGCGACCTGGAAGCCTTAGCAGCATGGTGCGACAAATGGCTGATGAAACTGAACCTCGGCAAATGTAAGGTCATGCATATCGGTAAGCATAACCCGGGGAATAAATACCACATCCTAGATAGGTCGACCGGTAAACCACACGAGCTTGAGGTTACTAAAACGGAAAAAGACCTGGGAGTCCATGTGAGTGACACTTTGGGCGCAAAGATTCAGGTGGATAATTCCGCGGCAAAAGCCAACTCCATGCTCGGGTAGCTTCGCAAGACGCTGGTCTCGAGGGATGCGTATATATGGAAACAAATGTACACTACGTACGTCAGACCGCATCTCGAGTATGCAATCCAAGCATGGAGACCAAACCTCCTCGGCGAGATAAACACACTGGAAAAAGTTCAGCGTCGTGCCACTCAAGTCAACTCCGCGACATGACATACGAAGACAGGTGCCTAAAACTGAACTTAACAACTCTGGAGGAGAGGAGAGCCAGGGGTGATTTGATAGAAATGTTCAAAATTCAGAAAGGACTTGACACTGTCGAATGGCACTCCTCTCTACAAGTTGGACCGCCCAGAAGCGGGCATCGAGGCCACATCAGACCAGAGCTAGTGAAGGACTGTTTAATAAGACGTAACGCTTTCCACAACAGGGTAGCACGAATGTGGAACAAGCTACCCGATTTAGTCATTGATGCACCAAGTGTCAACTCTTTCAAGAAGAGGATTGACGACCAAAGAACAGGCTGCTCATAGGACTTAGGTTCTCTTGCTGGAGTCACCCGGCAACTCGCAGTCATCCAACTACTACTACTACTACTACTACTACTACTACTACTAAATAAATCAATTAATCGGCTTTTAAAAATCAAGGAAAAAATCTAAAGAAAGAATCGTTCAGCATCTTTATATCATAAATTAC
The DNA here is from genome assembly GCA_019054805.1 of Brachionus manjavacas. Lineage (NCBI taxonomy): Eukaryota > Metazoa > Rotifera > Eurotatoria > Ploima > Brachionidae > Brachionus > Brachionus manjavacas. Next base: position 3,304,170 of record JAHQIY010000003.1, on the reverse strand, counting down.
CTTAGAAAAAAGATCATTTAAAGTTTTTTATTTAAAAAAAAAATAATATTGTTCGATAATTCCTAACTACTCATTTCGAGATAAATTAGTAGTTATATAGTCAACTAGAAAAATTATTTTATTTAAAGCTAGTCGATTATTGATAATCGATTGCCAACACTAATTTTTAATCATGTGATATTTTTTTTTAAAAATAGAATTTTTTTGTTCATACCAACGAAAGAACGGAAGAATAATTTTTATCATTTAAAATAGCTGCTAATTATTTGAAAATATAATTTTTTTACTACCTTAATTTTTAATATTTTAACTAAAAAATAAAAATTAAATTTTTTAATTTGAAACATTGAGAGTTTTCATTTTTTTGAGATTTTTTTCTTAACTAGAAATAAACTTAAAAAGCTTTTTTTTCTGAAAGCTTAAAATTTAATTTTGGAAAATATTTCAATTTATCACCTAAATTCAGCCTCTCCTAATACTCTGTCATTTCCGTCTATACTACTGTGCTTGCATTTAATAAAAAAAATTTTGAGATTTTTTGTTTATTTTTATCTCTTTTTAGAATATATCAATAAATAGAATTTAGACTCTAAATTGTAGTTGCAAAGATCGAAAGGCAATTGCTGGAAATATCTCAAGTAATTTTCTTAAGCTGTCTCATAGAACTATCAAATAAAAAATTGATTAGTTTCAAAAGATAAAATATAAAATCCCTTTAATTCATTAAAATATTTTAAATTAATTACGAAATTACATTAACTTTAAGAAATGTTTTAAGCTAAAATTGAATTACGTAATTTTAAAAAGTTCAAAATTAGATTGGTATTTGCACTCATGCATACTTGTTTGTCAAGCAATTATTTATTTAATTCAAATAAGCCTCATGGTAACATGTGGCTATTTTTCATTTTTTGCCAAAAATTTTTTAAACAAATAAATCATAAAAAAAACTATCTAAAAATCATAATAATTTTTTTTGACAAAAAAGGCGATACTTGTTTGAAAATCTCAGTTCGATTATATTCATGTTAATTTTTTGTTTTTTATTTTTTTTACTTTTAAGAAATTGTTTTAAAAAAGAGTATTTGTAAGCCAAAAAAAAATTTTAATTTAAAATTAATTTTAAGATCAGACTATATTTAAATCCCTAAAATAAAATTGGAGATGAAAATATTTAAAAAAAAAATTTTAACCTAAACCTGAGCTTTTAAATCAAAAATAAAAGAATACCTGGTTTATTCGACTCCATTTAAGATTAGGCTGATTGGTAAAGTCACAATACAGCACTGCAGACTCTCCAGCAGTTTTTTGCACATAAGATTTATATTTTGGATTTGAATTTCCTGCATCACTAGTTCTAGGCAAAACACTCAAATGTACTCTTTCGACTTTTTGATTTGTAGCAGAGACACACTCATAAAAGCCATCGTCTGCTAGTGTTACTTGTCCAAACTTAAGCACACCATTCTGATTAGAAGAGTCATTGCTCAATTTCTTAATTTCAAAAATACTAATATAAATTGAAAAAAATAAATATTAGAATCAAGTTACCCCTTGAACTTTTCGCCATTTTAGATCTTGGATATTTGCAAAGGTCAATGGACACATAAGCTCTACACTCGAGCCTACGTAGCTAGCTTCATCAAATACTTTGCTGGTTGGAACAACTGCGGCCCTACCAGCATTCGCTATCAATAGCACTGATAAAAACAAGTCTACCAGTCGATCAAAATAAACCATGTTCGTAAATAGTAATTTTTGGAGTTTGTTTTAAAGGTTTTAAAAGCTTTCTTTTTATAATTTGATTTTTATCTTCCCGAAAATTTAAAGTAAAATTTAATTAAATTTATCATTTAGAAAAAAAAAGTTTCTGATTAGAAATTCACGCTTTTGAAAATCAAGATCTATCTTGATAAAATTACATAAGATCGCATAAAGTCGCCCAAATGCTCCACCAAATATTCTTTTTTTAAATTTGATATTTTAAAAAATGTAATCTATGAACAGTCTAATTTATAAGCGATCCCAAGCTTTCTGACATTTTAATTGGGAAGCTCTAGTTCCAATTGCATAATTTCAATGCGAATTTTCTAATTAATTGTGTTTATTATTCTATTTGGGTACGAAAAAGAGTTGTAGAACTGATACTGTTACTTAATCTGCATCCAGCCTTAATTGCATAAGCCTCCTGAGATGCTCAAATGACGTAACCTATGTTGGAATATTCAGCAGTAAACTGACAAATGTTTTAAAAATATTTATAACATTTGCCAAGCGAAAACTGCCTCCGAAGATCATGCCGCGGAGGCAAAAGATATCATTTATAAAAATTTACCAAATTTTGTTTACAATTGCACCGAGTTTTTTATGTATTTATTATTTATTGGACCCAGAAATTTGATTCTCATTTATTTAAATAGTTGTTATTATTTACAACTATGGGCAATGATATTTTGTTTTTACTTTAGCTAATTAGTTAAACAAGCAAATTAGATAATACATAGAATGATTGAGTAATTGTGTAGGCTTAAATGATTGCCAAAAGTTGTATTCAGGGTTTAAGTTTTTTTTTGTTCAGGGTTTTTATTCTAGTTTTGTTTTTTTTCATGCAAAAATTTTTTTTTTTATTTCTATTAATTTAATTTTTTTGACAGACTAAATTAATTACATTATTCTAATACTGACACATTATCTTTGGAGACTAGGATTAATGATGAAATTTTTTTTGATTAAAAGATTAAAAAATTCGTGGGTATTTTACCTTCAGAGTTTAATTGTTAATATTGGTTTTCAATTTAAAATATTTTACAAATTTGTGATTGAAAATTTACCCAAATTCTGAATTTTAATTGATCTAAAAAAATATGATAAAATTTAAAAATAATAATATTCTAAATTTATATCTTGAAATTTTTTGACCTTTTTAACAATTTTGTTTAAACAAAAGATTAATAAAAAGAAAGAGAATAGAGCAAGTTTTTATTTTTAAGCTTATTGATTTTAATGGTAATGCAATTTTTTTTCATATTTAAATTGATATATTTATGGGTTTCTCCATTTACAGTTTGAGGTCCATTTTCAAAAAAAAAATTTTAATAATAAAATTTAATTTAAGCTAAAAATAATAATAAAAAATATTTTTAATAAATTTTTATTAAAATGGTTATAAATGATATTATCACTGTTAGTGAGTTAATACTAACTAAATAGCTTATTAGAAAATGATAATTTGTTCGATTAGTGAAAAAAAAGAAGATAACAGTAAACCAAAATAGAATTAGATTTTTTGTACCTTTTTAGGTTTTTTGTTGGTTCATTTATTTGATTTTCAATGTTATTAAAAATAATTTTCTGCTATAAAATAAGGATCACGATGCTTTTTTTATTTCCGGTAAAAAAAATATTTCGCTAATGAAAATAAATTTTTTATCAAATATTAATTCCTAAAAAATTTTGTCGATCAATTCTCAGATACTCAATGGATATAGTTTATTTAACAGACAATAAACTGAAAGAACTTGATACTCGGCAAAATATCCTAATAAAAATCACGATTGGTATTAGTAAATACTCACAGAAAAGACCATTGTATAATGCTATCAATCTGGAATTTGTTTCTCAAATTTATAAAGATCACAAAATTCAAAACTTTAGTGCTAACTGAATTCTTTATTTTTGACTCAAAATTCGTAATCGCCCTCGAAAACCCAATAAAATTTTTTTTTTTTTGGGGGGGGGGGGGCTAGAAAAATTTTTTTACACCCAGGGTTCCAAAAATAGCAAATCCTTTAAAAATTTGTTGTTCTTTAAGACTCAAGATCTTAAAGATAAAACTTAAATTTACTAAAAAAGTAAATATATTCTAAAATTATCTACATGCTAATGTAATTTAGAAAAATAAAAAATGGTGTGGCGGTTTTTGTTGGCTAAAAAAAGGAAAAAAATGTGTTTTTTCTGGTTTAAATCGTATCTCCTCCGAGTGATCACTTTTTTTTTTAAATCTAGATAAAATTCTGAACAAATCTATGGTTTTACTTTTTTACATTATTGCTTTATTTTTCATAAAAAATCTCTTCAAATCATGTCAAATTTGAATTCTTTTATTAATAATATTATTTATTGAAGAAATTTATAAAATTTTTTACAATTGTTATAGAATAGCAAGGGAAATCTTTGTACCAGTTTTTCCAACAATTAACAATGCCAAAACGAAAAAAGAACCTCCTTGGTTTAACAAGGAAGCGAAGAGTGCCGTTAGGGAAAAGTTCAATCTTTGGAAACGATACACTAGCTCAGGTTGGAAGTCTAAAAGATTGATGAATGAGTATAAAATATGTCGAGATAGATGTAATGCAGTGATCAAAGGTTGTCCGGCTAACGGTTGTCTGAAAAAATTTATGGTTTTACTTTTTTCCTTTATTGCTTTATTTTTCATAAAAAATCTCTTCAAATCATGTGATTTTTAACAAATTTGTATATTAATATTTTATAGTTGGATTAGTGTCTTGATCTATAGTGTTTAAAGGTAAAATCTAAGTTCATTTTTGAGTTAAATTATAACAAAAATTATTTTTTTTATTTAAAGACAGTTCAATATATCATTTGGTGAAAAATATCTCTTTCTTTCACAGCTGAGCTTACTTACATCTAACAGTAGTGTAAGTAAGTAAGTAAGTTGAGCTTACTTATATACTAACTTATACTACTGTAATGACTTCGAGAAATGAAACTTCATTTGGCGAACAATTGAGAACATTGGAACAAAGGATTAGTGTTGAATGTCTAGAATATGAAAAACAGTCTTAATCGAATTTATAAATGAGCTGTTCCCGTGCCAAAACAGAGGCTTTGTTGACTCAGTTAAGTTTTTTTAACTTCATACTTTTATTTTGAATTTTTACTTAACCCTGCAATTTCTAATTATTTAGAATTTATTCTCTTTTTACCCCTCTTTAATGTAATCTGACTTTAAAATTTTTATAAAATTTTAAAAGGATTAATTATTTATGAAACTTAATGTAGTTTTAATCAGATTATTTTTTTTCATTGTAAAATTTTAATTTTTGTGTTTCCTTTTAACATTGCTTTTGAGGATTAAAATTTTTTTTTTTAATTATTTTTTTTTTAATAAATAAATACTATTGTATTTTTGGGACAAAAATAAAATTCCTATAAAACACACTATTTTTAACACTATAAAGCCTGGTATTTTAGATACCATTTAAGTCCGATCGGATAAAATTGATCCGATCATTGAATCATTTCATTAAGTTTTTGGCCAAAAATAATCTTGACTAAATTAATTTTTTTAATCCAGATCTTTAAATATAATTACTATTTATTCTTTAACAGGATTTATTTTAACACGTTAAAATCAGACTTGTTTTTAAATCACAGTTTTAAGTCTAAGTCAGAAAAATTTAAGTCAAAGTTATGACTTGACTTAAATTTTTTTTTTATTAAGTCAAAGTCAATGTCTTAAAATTTTTTTTCATTTTTTAGTGAAGTTTAGTCGAGTCAACTAATTTTCTGATTTTAAAACTAAACTTTTTTTGGATTAAAATAAAAAATCATATTTATTTTTTAGTTTAAAAATCAGATAATTAGTTCACTTGACTAAACTTCACTAAAAAAAAAAAATTTAAGTCATTGACTTAATTTGAAAATGTTGGCTGACCGGTGGCTTGACCACGAGTCAGTCGTTTTTATTTGAAAGTTAATAAAAAGTTCGAAAGCTGCTGGAATGACGGAGAGCAGCTTGTATATATAGTGTCCGTTGTAGTGCCAAGGCGTAGGCTCCATTTATGGTGTTATGCGCGAAGGCGCGTCCGCTGGATTGTCGACGGATGGCACTACGAGACGTTTATATCAAACACAGATCTAATCCAGTTGACCAAAAGAATAAGCGAGAGGAACCGGTGCATGTTTGCAGCCCCAGTGCTGTAGATTTGAATTAATTTTTTTATCAGAATAACTTTAAAAAAAAATACTAAGTAAGCAAAGCTTTATTTTTTTCAAAAAGTTCAATTTATTTTAAAATATTGAAATTATGATTGAAAAAATCTAAAGTTTGACAGAGAATATAAAATTAGTAATTAGTGAAGTTTTATTTGCAAATTCTAATTTTTTTATTTTTCAAATTTTGAATAATATATTTTAAAGTTTTTATTTAATATTCTCATCACTCATTTATCATTATATTTATCTAAAAAAAATAATAGGAAAAAACAAGGAAAATTTGAAAGTAAAAATTAAAACAAAAAATAATAAATTATAATACTTCAAATTTGAAACGTAAAATTAATTAGTGGGGTATTTTTGCAATTTTGTGTAATTGCAATTTAAGAAAATATTTTAAGAAAAGGTTTTAACGTAAATTTACGTAAAAAAAGAAAATTTGGCAATTTTTTTTATCAGAAATTCAATGTTTTTTTTTAAATATTATGTAAAATTACGTAAATTTACGAATTTATGTAAAAATTTCAAGCTGGTGACGGACAATCGAGCAGTCCAGCCTATTTCAACAACACGACATGACGTCCACCGCCTAGGATCAAGAGATGGGTTCTGTGACTTTAAAAATTTGATTTTGATATGATCTATCGCCCTGGAAACTCCAACATCGCCGACTTCTTCTCAAGGCAACCAATTGAATCAATAGAACTCAGTGACAACAGTCTCAAGCCTGAAGCCTACATAATGATAAAAGCATTAATTCATTTAAAAAGAAAATTAATATAATACAGTGGTGTTCCAGATTTAGTAATTTACGATAATTTACGTAAAATTAACTTTACGAATTTTACGGAAAATACTGAAAATCATGGCAAAATGTAAATTTACTAGATTTTACGTAAAATTTGGTGAATTTCGAACATTCTACCTAAATTTATGTAAAAAAAATGTCAAAAAAATTGAAATAATTTGGCACTTTTTAAAAAAAATGAAATTTTTTGTCCTTCAATATTTTTTCAAAATTATGTAAAAACAAATTTTACCATAATTTACTTAAATTTTGGTAAAATGTAATCAATTTAATGGTAAAAAATAGTAAAAAATGGTAAAATGTCAAAATTACAGTAAACATTTAAAAAGGTTAAAATTGAAATTAATTAAAATTAAAATCTAGATAATAATTAAATTAATAGAAAATCAAGGAGGTTGGTCAAACAATTAAAAAGCATTAAAACTATTTAAGATATTTCTTTTTAACGTAAAAAAATGTAAATTGAAAATTTTAATTTACCATTTTTTACTATTTTTTACCTTTAAATCGATTACATTTTACCAAATTTTAGGTAAATTATGGTAATTTTTTTTGTATAATTTTGAAAAAATATTGAAGGATTAAAAAAATTTGTTTTTTTTTAAAAAAGTGCCAAATTATTTCAAATTTTTGGACATTTTTTTTACATAAATTTAGGTAAAATGTTCGAAATTCACCAAATTCACGTAAAACTCGGTAAATTTACTATTTTTTACGTAAATTATCGTAAATTACTAATCCGCTGTATGCATTGTTGAATAATTTATGTTTCAATTTTTACATAGAAAAAAAAAACAAAGACAAATCTTTGATGATCTTTATTATTTTTTTAGTGTTGGCAAACCGAATAGCGGTGACTTTGATCATGTCTTTTATTTTTGCTTCTTTTTGCGAACGGGAATCTTATCTTATTGATAATACAATGAGATAAATTATAAAATTAAATAGTGATAAAATTAATAAAATGATTTTTGTATATTTTTCTTTTAGTATAAAACATATTTAATCTCAAATGCCTTCTTTAAAAAAAAATTTAAAAGATAACTATTAAATTATTATAGGAGTGAATTTATTTAAACACAAATTGTGGATAAATATCTTGTTTTATCGCACACAATTTACCTGTAAATAAACAAAAAAATTTTCTTGTGTATATAAAATAATTAGTTATTTAGCCACAAATTGACAATATTTTTTTGTTTATTCTTTACATTGAAATCCATCAAAAAAATATAATTGAAGCTCATCAAATCAATTAATTAGGAATAAGCTTGAATAAGAACATATAAAATATAAGAAATGGCTCCTTATCTATCATCATTCTTAAATCAAAATGGAAAACGAATTTTACATTGGAAGAGTTTTCGATTCTTTCGACGACTTTATCGAGCTATTGAACGATTACTCAAAGCAATCATATTCAATATGGAAAAAATTTAACAGCAAAAAAATTGACGAAGAAAATGGTACTCAATACAAGTTTGTTCATTTGAAATGCGTTTACCATCGTGACGAAAAAGACATAACAACCAAATCGAAAGGAACAAGGCCGATTCAAGGCTATGTAGCGCCATGCAATTGTTTGACTGAAATCAGAGTAAACTACGTCATATCAGGTCGACACAAAGACAAATACGAAATAACAAAGTGCGATTTAAAACATCAACGTATAAATAAAGAGACAAAACAACTCGAAGAAGCTCACAGGCTCAATCAAGAAGACTATGCGAAGCATCCAAGCAATAGACGTTTAACAGAAGAAGAAGAGCGAGAAATTTACGAACATTTTGAAACAGGAGGGGATGCAAAGATGATAGCTATGACAATGAGTCAAAAGACGAACAAATGGCTAACAACTCGTGACATGTGGAACGTTCGGAATAAATTATCAAAAAAAAATATAACCAAGGACGATCACCCGTTAAAAGCTTTCGAAAACGTGATGAACGAAAGAATCAAAATAGATAACCACAACAACTTCAAACTCGTATACGATGAAGTTAACGCGAAAACATTGTTAATGGTGTATTATCAAAGTATACAAATGAAACAGTTATACGCACAATATGGAGAGATACTTTTTATTGATGGTACATATAGTTTGAATCACAACAACTACCCAGTTTATTTAATAGTTGTTCGTGACTGCACGATTCAATGAATGTAAACGGATAATGAATGAAATTGCTCAACTTGTGTCTGGAGATTCAGAGGACGTTTTTCATGATCGCATGGAACAGCTCTTAATGATTAAAGAAATGTGGGAAAAAAACATCAACTTTACACTCAAGCCGATTGAAAGCTCAAATGTCGAAGATAAAGTTACTCCAGATGATATTTCAACTTATAATGCGATCGAGATCAATGATGACAAATCGATCGATGAGCCAATTTCAATTGATGAACCTAAATCAGTCGATATAGAAACGGAGATTTTAGATGAAAATGTCGAAAAAATAAGTTTAGCATCGATTGAATTAGCAAAAGATGTGCCAAAACGAGGAGCTCCTACTTTGAAGGAACGTAAACGAAAAGCCAAAGCAAACACAATTACAACACAACGGTCAAAATCAATCAAATTAAATGACGACAGCGAGTTAAAAGAATTTTTTACTCAAATTCTACTCGATGAATTCAAGCCAAGTGTAGATAGTTTCATTTCAAAAGAGCGTGTCGTCGATGAAGAGCATATACAAGTAATACCTTCGAAAATTAATCCTAGTGTACTTAGTTGTGCTTTTGTGAATGAAAATAATGAAATATCTTCTTTAGTTTCAAGTTTCTTCACTAGTGATGCTCTCTTAATGTTGCAAAATACATTATCAGCATTAAGATCACATGGTCAATTAAATTCTTGCAACTCTTGTTCTTTATCTTGCGACTCTAAGTTTATCGTTTGTAGTTCTTGTAATAATTATTTTCATTTAAAATGTGTTAAAAAAGCTTATGCTCCTAAGATTAAAAAATGGCTTTGTGCTAATTGTAACTCTAATTAATTAATCTAAATTTGTTAATCTTATTTTTTTTTATTTTTTAATATAACTTGTGTCTAAATAAATAAAAAAATTTCAAATCCACATCCACTTTTTGTGTGTATCAATTTTTGTTTATTTATCCATAAAATGTGTGAAAATAAACGCAACCTTATTATAGACCAGAAAAAAATTGGAAATGTAAGTATTAAGTCTTGATGATTAAGACCTTTTTTAAGCAAAATTTTATGTCTTTGTCAAGTTCACTAAAAGAAAAATATTTCAATAATACTGAATTGGTAAAATTAAAGTCTTGGGCAATTAGTTGTTAAGGATATGTTATTTTTAGTTAAATCGTTACCTGATGTTTACCGCCAAGAAAAATGGGTTCTTTGGTAAAAAAAAGGAAAAAGTATATTTCTTTTCAAAATTTTTAAATTATTTATCTTGAAAAAAGCTTACGTAATTTTAAATAAAACAAAAATGTTTTGAAAGCATTTTTTTACTAAAGAGTCTTACAATGGGTTCTTTCTTAGCTGGAAAATGTGCAAGTCCACCAGAAATTATGTATATCTAAAATTAATTTCAAATTTTTTGTATATATTTTTTGCATCGAGTTAAAAAATTTGTCATCGTTTTATTGATTTTTTTAATCAAAAAAATAAAAATCTCTATTAAATTAATTTTTCCAATTCTTACTTCCTGGCATTAGAGGAACTACATTTATATTCAGACACTTTTACGGTAAGTACCTCATCTCTATTCCCAAATTTATAAAATTGATTCATTTCAAAAATAATAAAATACATCAAATTATTGATTTTTTAATAAATATTCTCAAAAGCTCTTGTATTTTTATCTTATGATTATTGTTTTGTATTTGATGCTTAATTATGGGAACTAGATATGCAAATGAGTTCCTAATCAAGAATAATACGCAGATTCGATCTAAGCATCTCAAACAAAAATTGTGACACATATTTTACAAGTAAGTCAGAATTTATGCAATCATTTGGTTTGTTGGAAAAGAAAAATTAAGTGCTTTTAAAAGTATAAATTAAACAAAAAAAAAGATTCGGAGCTCAATAAAAGAAACTACCATATTCTTTGGCAATCTGGAATCAATTAGATTTTTCGCTTTCAGTTTTATCAGCTCCTAGAGTCATAAGATATCTTAAATCCCAATAGTCTGTCTACATTTCTTAAGTATCGTCTTTTGAGAAATCAACTTGAAATTTTCATACATTTTGTACAAAAATTAATGTTTTTTTCTTAAAAAAATTTTTTTTGAGGCGACTTGGACTTGAAAAAAGCACCAATTTCAAGAATTTGTAATGTAAGAAAAATATAGAAAAATAAAGCCTGAGGAAGAAAGTTAAATTCTGGTAAAAAGGTTTAAACTTAATCAGGGTCTATAGTGATTGGCGACCAGTTGGTCAATTATTATATTTTGAAGCAAATAAAAGTTTAAGTGTGCATTAACTTATAGTCTTTCAAAATATTAAGTCACAAAAAATGAATATTAAAGTAAAGATAAAACAAGCAAGGAACTGTCAGACGTAAAATTATACAACGTTAAATTCAAAAGTTTGTTGTATGAATGTAAATATTAAATAAGTTGCACAAATTTTCGGTTTTGTCAAATTCAGTACAAAATGATAAAAAGAACAGAAAAATTTTTTAAAAAATTGAATAACTTTTTTTCTAAAGGTTTAAACTGAGTTCTGTAAACGCAACATAGTGCAACATTCAAAGTTGGATTATATATCAAGGTTTGTTAAATTTGCAGATTTTGGCAGAAATTAAATTTCAATATAATCGAGCGTAGTGCATTTTGCAGAGATTTTGCACATTATTAGCAGACTTTGACAGTTGATGCAACTATGAATGTTGCACCATGCTGCATTCACATAACTAATTTTAATCTTTTAGAAAAAAATTAAATTAAATAAATTTTTTTTACATTTTGTTCTGTTCTTTTGTACCGAACTTCAAAAAAACCCAAATTTTCTAATTTTTTTTTTAAATATAAGATTTTATTTCTTCTACAGAAAAAGTAAAAAACAAAAAATTAGCAAAAAGGTTAAAAATACATCAAAACTTAAAACTTAAAACTGATGATTTTTAATTTTTTTTAATTTGAATTCCTTTGGTAACTTAATTTTTTATTATTAAATTTATGGTCACATTTTACCACTTCGAAAATTAGGTAACTAGTCTTGTTCACATATTTTAGGTGAGGGGTAATGGTCATAAAAAATGTGACCAACTAGTTGCCTATCACTATAGACTTCTTAATTAAAATAGAAAACTACTTTTTAGATTTTCCTTAATCTTCAAGTCTAAATTAGAGAATAAATGTAATGTAATCTGGACCAAAATAGATCGACCCTTGTCTAAAGTTAACAAATTTTTCAGGAAAGAAACATTATTCGTTGTATGCATTTTCTGATAGTTAAACTGATTAGGATTAAAGCTATCGATAATAAGTCAGGGTGATGCATTTAAGAAATAATCGGTTTTTAATTTATTTAACTCATTTATTTTGGAATTATATGAATTAATTTATTAATTTATTGTTAAATTAACCTCCATTGAAGGAGAAAATAATTAAATTCTATCAAATATTTTGTAAAATTACTGTACTTTTTACTTTTTTTTAGGAGAAATTTAGTTCGAAATTTATTTTCCACAAATTCTTAAGTTTTTCCCCAATTTTATTAGAATAACCACAAAAATTAAAAAATACAAAATATTTGACACCAATTTGGTTAAAATGACAATAAAAATGAGATAAATTTTTTTTTACTTGTGACACTAAATTTTCTATTTATTCAACATTTTCTACGTTTCTTTGATAGAAGAAACGAAAAATGTATTCGGTTTCATGGGAAACCATTGAGGATAAAATATGATTTGAAGGCCTGATTGTATGACTCGGCGATGCATCGTCAAATGTCAAATTATGGCTAATTTTATGATTAGTATTCTTTAATTTAGTTTTATTTTACGATTTAACTTTTAATCGAAAGCTCCGTGCAGAGTTGTTTAAAAGTCCCAAATTAAAGTCCAAGTCTGGACATTAACACTTGTTAGGCTGCCACAATATCTACCTGGAACAGCATATATTTCATTTGATCGCGATTCTGACTGATAGATTGCCGATGATATTTATTTGACTCAGTTTAATTTAAATAATTTTATTCTTTTTTAAAAAAATCAAAATGACTTTTGAATATAAATATGTAATCGTGGTAAACTCACCAAGAACTACAAGCTTTAGTATTTTTCTCAATTTTGTGTTAGGTAAAGTTCTTTAGTGAACCTAAAATAAATAAATTTACTGCTAAAAATTTACTGATTTGCGCGCTATTTTCCGAATAATAAATTTATTTTAAAATCTTTCCTTAAATTTTTTGATAGATTATATCAGCAAATAAAAATGTGATCGTATAATATCTTCAAGAACCTGCAAATCTTAATGCAATTAATAAGTTATAAGAGCAGCTCAAGCACATATTTCTCATACAAGGTCTTAAAAGATCAACTAAAAAATTTCGGTCATAGAAGATTACTTTGTGTTAACTATTTTTTGTTTTGTATTTTTTAAAAAATTTTTATTTTTTGATTGCTTTTTATTGTTGAATCGGATATTTAATAATTAATTCAATTTTTATCTTTTTCTAATAAAAATTTAAATTATATTGCTTACCTTTTGATAAAATAAGATTTAAGATATTATTATTTTAAAAATTTCTGAATTTTTGAAAATAGAGTTTTTTTATCAATCAATTTTTATCTATTTTTACTTTCCAAATAGTTTAATGGAATTCTTCTTAGTTGTAAAATAAATGGGCTAGGGAATTTGACTTTATGATTTTCTGCTCAATTTGGAAGTAATCATGGTCGCTTTTTAACAGGCAGTCACTGCATGGATAGACAATGAGCTTATTTTAAATTAATAAATGTTCTAAACTTTTTTCTCAAGTATATAAAGTGTTCTTTTGAGTAATTAATATCTTTTTTTTTAATTACAAAAAAGGATTATAAAAATCCTTTTTGTGTAAAAAATTTAATATGGCGTTAAATAAATATGGTGTTTTTATTACACCATATTTTTTCAGTTCCTTTATTTACTTTAATGAAGCAATAATCGAAAAGTGACCTAATCAAAGATTTATTTAGTTTGATGTTCAGAGAGAGTGAATACGATCATTTGAATGTTTTGATTCTCTTGATTAAATTAATTTTAGAAATTATTTTTTTAAATTGTTTATAGATCGGATTTGAAAAAGAGATCAAGCTAAATACCTAAAAAGTTGGGTAATGGATCTAGAAAAAATTCACTATTGTCAATAAAAAGTTTTAAATTGTACTTAACTTGTAATTTTTTTCAATTTCCTGCATTAGTAAACGCTGTGTGTAATATGTTTTTGTCAGGCATATAAATTCTATAATTATAAAATTATAAAATTTTGTTATTTGCACGTTGAAGATTCAATTCAAGATCTTTTATTGCCTTGCAAGCCATCCAGATGCCTAAATCATGTACATGGAGAGCTATTTTAGCATTCTCCGAAAGGTTTTTAGTCATAGCACTGAAATAGATTATAAATATGATCGTTGAAAGGCAATTTCTTTGGGGTAATGCGAATTCTTCAGGTCTTTCGATTAATAAACTGTCTTTATAGACCACCTGGAATGATCTGTGTTCTAAAAAAGTGCTCACCTATTTGTACTGATGTAAATTACTGATTTTTTACAACGATTTTACCAGCATTTAGACGAATATTTAAAAATTTTAAAAAATCAAAAAATCCTTTAAGTAAATTTTTTTAAATTTATGGCTCAAAAGTAAAAAAGTAAATAAAACAAAAAAATATTTGAAATACGAGAAAATTTTGGGTTCAAGATAAAATTTGTAAATTTTTTGCGCTAATTTTTTTTAAATTTCTATTCATTTCAGTGAAAAAAATTAAAAGAAAAATTGTAATTTTTTTATTATGAAAAAAATTCGAACATGTTTTTTTTCTTAAAGATTTCATAATGACAAAATTCGAAAAATAGATAATTTAAATTTTGGAAGATCTAGAAAAAAGCACGGATTTAATTAATTATGTCTAAACAGAATAATAAATAAGCATTTTTTTTATATAAATAAAAATTTAATTATTTTTTTCATTAAAAGTAATCTAAATTGTTTGCCTAATTCCTATAAAAATAATATTAGGTTTACTTTAGTTCTTACTTCTTAGAGAAGAATGCAAGTTAAATTTATTTGACTTAACTAGAGAAAAACTTTTTCTTGTTTTTATATTGAATATATTTTTATATTTTCGAAAAAAAATTTGGCCTTTCTCCACTTCTCTAGTTTTATAATAAAAAAGAAGCAATTTGGTCATCGTTTTTGACCAATATATCAGTTATTTGATTGTGAATCATGTACAATGAGTACATGTTCTAAAAGCTCAAAATGATGTTTTTAATGTGGCAGAAACAAATACTTGGTGCTTTTATTCTAAGTAAAATGTGTTTATTATTACAGTAAATCGAATATGGTTTATTCAAAATACTCAGACTTGCTAAATTTTATTAAATTTTTATAAACGGGAAATAATTATTGCAGTAGCTAATTTATTTTTTTTAAGTAGATAAAAATAGCTAATTTTTTTTTAAAAGAGATAATATTTTTTTAATAGATAAAAGTGAAAAAAAAAATCATCAATTAGTTCTCGAATTTATCTTAGCTTTGGAACCGGCTTTTTGAACTGAATCGACCTCTTCCTCTCTTCTGTGTATTTTCATTTGAGTTGTTGCTTGAAGCAGCCTGCATGGATAAAATATTACTTGGATTTAATTTAACGCTATTGAAGACAGTTAAAATAGGTGTATTAACTTGAATCGAACTAGATAGTATTTGAAATAATTCTCCATCTTAAGGACCTTTTGAATATCGCTCCAACGCTAGTAAAGCCTTCTTTCGACGTCCTTTTGAAGCATTTTTTTCTATTCTTAAATCAGGAGTAGGATATGAAAGTAATATAAATATATAATTGTATATTTATATTCCAGTCACATGTTTACGGATCAAATTTTTCAGCCAATATTGACAAGAACATTTACTTAGTTGCCAACAATCTTTACTTATTTCAAAAATTTTATGAGAATCTCTGCATTCAATGAACTCTGAATAGAACTCAAATTAGTGGTATTCAAATAGGCTCGAGAGCTTTCTTTAGTAGCCTCGATTCCACTTTTTTCAGATCACATTATCTATGAACCATCTTGTTTGATTTTTACTATTATTTTCTTTGATTTGCACCAGTTAAAGCCAAGTGTCTATTCATGAGTTGAAATTTCAAGCATTGAAAGAAACTATTGTGTTGTTTCAAAATTAGGGTTTCTTTCTTTCGACTTTGATGATGATTTATCCGATTAAATTATTTGATTCATTTCTTAATTTTTTGTGATATTTTTTTAGTCGAAACATCATTTTTCAGAATTAATCTGATAAGAGTTTTTTTTTATTTATTTGTTTTCTGTTTCGAGCTAGAGCTCCAAAAATTTCATACTTTTAAATAAATTTTGTGAAATTAGTTACTCATTGATTTCGAAATTCTGTCACAAAAAAATTGAAATTTCATTTTAATTTTTTCAAGGTTCTGGCAATTCAAAACTTTAATTATGTCTAAACAGAATAATAAATAAGCATTTTTTTAAGTAATAAAATATGTCCAGAATATTTTTTTTTTTTGTTTTATTTTCCAAAAAAAATTTTAGTCAAAACATGACTTTTTTTGTTAAAAAAATATGCACTTAAATTTAAAATTTTTTTAAAATCCAAATGAAATTTAAATTAAAGTTTATGGAACATTTTTGCCAAAAAATCTTTCGAAATATTAAGAACACTTTAAAATTTTTCATGTTCAATTAAAATGAAAAATTTAGTTTTAGTTTCTATAGAACAACAAATTTCAATAAAAATTTTAAAGTAATAATAATAAAAAAAAACATTTTTGGGTCTATTTGGATTACACTAAACCTTTTTTTATGCTCTGAATCTGATACCTAAATAGAAAATTACCGCAAAATTTATTCTAATAAAAGACTAAAAGATAAAATAATTAATTAAAAAAATCCTGTTTATTTTTTTTTCTCAAATAAAATTCCACTCACGTAGCGAGAAAAAATTTAACAATTAAGTTTATATTTTTTCGATAACTCATCGCAAAATACTAAAATTTGGATAAAAATTTTTTATCTGTATTTTAAAAATAATCACTTAGGCAACTGAATAAAAAAATCGAATCCTAAAAATAAAATTAAACCTATTTGATAAAGTTACCTTATCTCACTTTTATATTAAAAAAATAAATTTTGTATTTCTCATTTTTAAAATTTAAATTTTAGAAGCTAAAAAATTGTGAGAGTCATAAAATCCCTCTAAACTAAATGGGGTCATTAGCTGGTCATTTGTTGCCCGGAACATTTTTCATTTTGTTCGCAGTGTGGTGGAGTTTTTTGACCGCCATTCGCTACATTCAGTCCAAGCACTACTTGTCTGCCAAAAAATCCAAAGCCAACTATGTATCCCAGACAACCATGCCTTGTATATGCTTACCGACTGAGAGGTTGCGGCGATCACCGGTAGAAAGTTGTTTTAAGTTAACAGCCGGTTTGATCGGCATTCTGGGCGAGTTTGTTACCGCCATTGACTTCAACCATGTAGTAGAGCCAGGAATCGGCAAAGATGATGTTTCTATTTTTGGCTGTGACAATCAGTCATCACATGTCCACATGCACAAACGGGACGCCCATCCGCAAACACAATCATTTTACTTTGCCCGCAATAACCTTCAGCATATAACAATGTATTCTGGATTTGTGCTCCAAGCAATAGTGGAAATTCTGTTGTACAAAGGCTTCAACTTACCAAAGCGCTCAGATTTTTACTTTGGTCTGATAGCTTATTCAATTGAAGCATTCTTGTTTGCCTTTCATCTTCACAGCCGAGCTCCAATGGACATTCATGTTCATGTTTTGCTGGTCTACGCAATATTTGGCTGCTGTCTTTCCATCTGTTTGGAGATTTATAACCCTCAGCAAGTTATGTTCACCTATGGTCGCATACTGTTCACCATGCTGCAAGGCACTTGGTTTTGGCAGGCAGGTTTTGTGCTCTATCCGCCTTTGGATGTCGCATTTTTGAAATGGAACCGCTGTGATCACAACCAAATTATGATAATTACCACTTTGTTCTGCTGGCATATTCTGTTAATCTCCCTGGGTCTGTTGGTTCAGCTGTGTTTTTTGAACAAAATTTACTATTCATCAAATAGAGTTAGAGATGGTTTTGATGAATTGATTTTGATTCAGGAAGAGTGGGAGCGAAAAAGTGTTCAGCTTCAGACGAAAAAAAATGGTTTCAGTGAAAGCAGATTTTTTATGCTAGATAGCGATGAAGACGAAGTGTATGACAACAACAACTCTTTGTCTTCGACTACTTCTGGTAACTATTCGGCCAAATCATCTCAGATGAGCGCTTCTAAAGTTTAGTCGTTTCTTAGTTTTTATTGTTTAAAATTTTTTTTGTCTGAGATGCAAAAAAGAGAATTTTTTTATTTTTTATCTTTCAAAGTCATGATAAAAAGAGTTTTAATTTTGTTGAATTTTTATTTCAAATTTAAAGTAGAATTTTTATAAAATAAATTGAGGTAAATCAATTTTATCACTTTTTAATAATTATCAAAGGGGACTTGTTCATGATTAATTCTCAAGTCCATATTTATTTTTTTTGAGTTTGAACAAAAATGATTGAAATCCTTCTGGAAATCAAAATGAATCAAATGACCCTGAAAAAAATCTTTTTAGCGAATACAATGACAATGATGTCATAACTGAGCCCACTAATTCCAAAAAGCGAAATGTAAAAGCAATTTGAAAACAATTTTTGGAGCTGTAAAGTTTTTTTTTCAATTCAGAAAAACTCGAATGAATTTTTACTGTAAGCAGACATGCACAAAAGTCATAAAAAAAGGAATTTCAAAATTTTTGACATAAAAAATACATGGAACGCAAAAAATTCACGTGACCAAGATCAAGACTGCAAAGAACGGTAAAACTTCACTCAAAAATCTAGTAAATTTTTTTAATTAAAATTAAAATTTGAATTCTTTCCGTTCTATGCAGCCATAGTATCAATAATTTCGATACAACAGAAAAAGACGCCTCAGAAATAGAACCCAAATTACAAAACAAAATAACTCGCGGTAAAGTAAAAATCTATGAAAAATATGAAACTTATGATGATCTGGAAAGTGCTTTACAGAAAATTGAAGGAAACTTGTGGTCATTTAGTTTTACTAAATATACTAAAGAGGGATACAAGCAGTTCTATAAGTGCTTTACCGAAAAATAATCAACATCTAAGTCATCTTTATTGCTCATAGTGATCCGGAAAATGCGCCGATTTTTATATCAACTGAAAAACATAATCATAATATCGATGAAGTGGAAAATAACTTACTAATACTTACTTGCAAATATACTTATTTTCGAATATTTGGTGTTTATTTACAAATTTCAAAATTTTTGTTTCTCAGTAACCCGAAAATTAATTTTTTTACGGATATGGATACGGGAATAAAGTGTACTTCGTGTTGTCGTGTCAACTTGCATGGCATCAAACTACCAAATATATGTAGATTTAATATCATTTAGAGTCTTTGATACAACAAAAAGCCTTATCTTTTTTACTCAGCTTACAAATCAGATATGCACAGATGCCACCCACTAGACCTGGCATGCATTACAGCGTCAACCAAGTGAAAAAAGTGAAGATTTTGCATTGAATTTAGATACAATCATTTATGATTCACATTTTCAGTTTTTTTTGCTTTCAAAATAAATTTTCTAATAAAAAATAATTTATCTGTAAAAAAATAGCGGTAAAAAATATTTAGCTGATGAAAAGAAATACTTCTTAATTTTTTGCCGTTCCATGTTGTTAATACATTTTGTCTGAAAAAATAGTAGTATTTATGTCAAAGACTTTGAAATGACATTTAAAAAAAAAAAAATTTCAAGTCAAGTCTAAAAACTTTTTTTTGGACCGTCAAAATATACGGTCAACAAAAAACGGACGGTCTGAAATACGGCCTAAAAAATACGGGCGGTCAAAAATACGGGCGGTCAAAAATACGGCCAAATTTTTGGCGGTTAGCAACTTAAATTGATATTTTTATCGAAAAAATGTTTTTAATTTTTAAATAAATAACTTATTAATTTGATAAGTAAAAAAAAAATTTCTTAATTTATTTTAAATTATTTTCAAGTTTTTTTTTTCCAAAATTTTACAAAAAATTTATTGACCGGTTTTTGGCAACCCGTATTTTTTAGACCGTTAATTTTGGTGTATTATTTATTAAAAAAAATCTTTAATTTAATTAATGGTTTACACTTTGTCATCCTTGTTTGGTCAAAATTAATAGAATGTGAATTATTAATATGATTTTAAAAGCTAAATAATTACACTCAATAAACAAATGATTTTAAATTATTAATTGAAATCTAAAGCTTATTCAGAATAATAATTTAAAATCAATAAAAGTCAAATAAAATAAAAAAAGTTATAATATAGAAGAAAATAAAAAAAAAATAATTCTAAGTTAAAATTGCAAACATTTTCATATTTGAAATTAAACTCTTTGGTGAAATAGAATGAGTTTAATCTTTGTTTGAAAATTTGAAAAAAATATTGAAAATTCGTTTTTAACTCTTAAACAATTCATTTATTTATTTTATACCGAGAAAATGCTCCTTCAGAATAAAAACAAATAAAAAACTAAAAATAAAGTTAAATAATATAAAATAAGTCGGTTAGGTAAACCATAGTTCACTTTTTATCCGGAAAATTCTTGTTCTCAGGTTTTTTGAACTATTGCTTCACCCAATTTTTTTGTTCAGAATAGAATTAGACGAACAATTTTTAGATTATGTGAACAAATTGAATAAGGCTATTTAATAGAATGGCTAATTCTCGAAACTAATATAAAAATTAGTTAATAATTATTTGATTTTTAATTTGAAGGTGCTTTAGAAATAGCTTAGCATTTGCTCTGATATTATTCTGTACTGATTTACTCTTTCAACAATTTCAAATACCCAAATGCGCTCTCTATTTAAATCTTAGCCTTTCAGCATAAAATAATAAAAATTAAAGAAAATTAAAATCAATTTTTCATCCTTTAAGTGTTTAAATTAGGGTAACATAAATTGTTTGATTTCGCAAAATTTACCTACTTAATTAATTTACACAATTTACCAAATAGATGAAGAAATTTCAAAATAGGTGAACAATTTTAGATTAGGTCAACTAATAGTTAATAAAACCTGAGAACAATAATTGTTCCAGGTGAACCATAGTTTATCTAAGCGACTAGACCCGAAAAACTTAGTTTTCTTCTTAAAAATTTTGACTTTATTTTGACTTTTACTTTCGTTTGGTGCATTTTATCAAATACTTAATTTATGAAAAATGCAAAAACACATATATTATCTTTGAGGATCATCAAACCAAAAAACCAAAGTCAAAATTTATAAAAAAAAAATAAAGTTTTTCATGTTTGCCAAATTAACTTAAATTTATTTTTTTCTTTTGAAACTGAATAAAATATTTGAAACATCGCACTTTTTCAATGTTATTTCAACATTGGATACATTTAGTAATTCAAATACAAAAAATTAAACCAAATTAATCTCAATTTTTTTTTAACTAAATTTTTTTCATTTATCAGTTTAAATACTATGCTTTCAAGATTGCTTGGGAATTCGATATTGATTTTGGTAACCAAGTCTAACCGGGAGTCCTATTTTTTATTCAATTTTTCGCACCCATTTTGTTCGAAAACTTCAAAAAAATTTTAACTCATTAAGATCAAAAAAATTTACGCGAGATTGAAGTAACTAAGATTTAATTTAATGGTTTATAAAAAATTGACAATTATTTGATAGGAGAATGCAAGTTTTTTGCATTTTTCCTGAACAGCTTCTCAGATATATTGGGTAAGCAATTGACTATTTGAGAGGTGGATAAAATATATTAGGATTGTTCTAAAAACATTTGGTTTAGTTGACTCAATCGTTAATTTATTTATTTGTTTTCTGTACCGAGCTAATGCTCCTTCAGATTAAAATTTAAAAAAAAAATTAAAGTTAAAATATGGTATAACAAAAATAAAATAAAAATATAAAAAAATAAATAAAAAATTAATAAATATAAATAAAATAGGTTAAAATAGAAGAAAATTGTGATTAGATATATTGAAATAGAGAATAACAGGGTGCATATTTTTAAATGTCTGAGATTTTTCAGGGAAAAAAGTAGAAATAGCTAGGTAGATTCTCAAAAGAAAGATTATAATTTTTGATTCTATAAGTTATTTATTAATTTTAAAATTACTTAGCTCTAAGTAGCTTGAGTTTAAATCAAAGAACATTTATTTATTCTGTATCAAGCTTAAATATCAGTTCAATTTATATTAGCCTTAATATCGAGCGCTTTTTAATAAAAAATTTTCAAATTATTTTCAAATCAAATTAAATTCACACTTTTTTAAATTAATTAACTACTTTTAATCAATAAATTAATTTGCATAATTAGACTAAAAAAGACAGCTTATTTTTAAATTTTAATGTTTTTTTAAAGCTTTTACAGTGATTTTTCATAAATGATTTATACTGATGATTGCAAGTGATTGACAACAATGACACGAAAATATTACAGATTCACTTGGGCGATGAAGAATCTTGGTCTAAAGAGTGGGTGATGCATCCAAACTACGACAAGTGTAAAATTACGCACATCTGAAACCCAGAAACGAGTTCTGCTCAAAAGCGGAGATTAACACCCGCTAGAAATTACAACATAATTTTTATAATGTTTTAATTCTCTCCAAAGTTATTGCACAGATGATTAGAATACTTTTTAATGGCATGCAAAATGCAGAAAATTGCAGAGCCTCTTGCAGACTTATTTTACTGAATCAAGCAAATTTGCTTAAAATTAAGCAGAACTGAATTATCACATTTGGTAAAAAATAACTTTAAATCTTCTGAATTGAAAAGATCGATCGAATTGAAACGAAATTCACAACCTCACAATTTTTTTTCAAGACTGTGAAAAGCCAGCACCAGTCTGGAAAAGCTTGGAATATAAAACAACTAACCTTAATCGAAATTTTTGTATAAATCAATTTTATTTAGTATAAGATTTTTTTAAAATGTTATTTATAAAAAATAAAATCATCAAGTAAAATTAGTGATAATATGAGAAATTAGAGTCATAAAAATATTAACACGCCAAATTTTAAAACATAAAATTAAGGCTTATTATATTGAACTAAAAATTTGTTCAAAATAAAACAAATCTGAATTAATTAACAAAAAAAAAAAATTATAAGTAATTTATCATCATTTCAGGCTGATGGTATTCGAAGAAGTCAACGCAGAGTAGCAAGACAATTTACAAGGAACTGTGTTCAATGAGAAAACTTCTTGGCTAATAGTATTAATCCAGTCTGGAACAAGCTTACTAAGCGTATTTTGAAATCAATTCCCTTACAAAGAATGTTTTCAAATCGAACTACGATAAGCATACCAGAAAATCAAAACCGAAATAATTACCATCTTTTCTGATTGATTCCAATCTTTTGCATTTAAAATTATTACACTGTGGATTTGATAATAATTCCTTAAGTCTTCTATCGAATTATTTTACTAATAGATCACAAATAGTTCGTTTAGGGAATGTGTAACTTGAGGAAAAGCTTAACTAAAGAGAAACTAATATTCGTTGTTAAATCTTTTATTCAAAACGAAATGATGATTCATAAGTATAAAATAATCAAGTATTTATACTGGACTCATTCGCGTGGGGGATCATGAACATTAGTAATGTAATCATGACTAAGCAATAACATAATCACGACTTAGAAAGATGATCATTACTAAGCAAGATTAGATTAAGATAAAGAGTGCATCACGTGACTAAGTCACATGGTTACATCCCTCGCGCCTTAATGAAGTCCAGTCATACAAGAATAAATAAATAAAAATAAATAAATATAAACTAAAATAAATTATGAAAAATAAGTTAATTTTTCTACAGGCTTGACCACTCTTCCATACCTAGTAACCACTACTGGAACATCAACTTGACCCGTACTCGAACTACTAGCTTCCTTCTCAGCTACTTCTTGCTCAACACCATTTTTTTTTTGATCTTGGCTATTAATAACCCTCTCTACATCTCTGTCGCAATGAACCACTGATTTATTTTTATTTTCACCTCCCGCTAGTAGCTTTTTCCACGATTCTAAATTATCTTTTTCTACCTCAACTCTTCTAAGTCGATACTTTCTTGCTCTATTTATATGAACCACAACCTTTTTTGAACCATCTAATGTTTGAACGACCATTGACACAGTATTAATGATTTTTACTATTTTGAATGGACCAATAAATTTTGGTTGAAAACATTTGGACACACCAACTTTTAACTTAAGATTTTTTTAACAAAACTAGTTCATCCACTTTAAAATTTGGGTGACTGTACACCTGACGATCATACAACTTTTTCTGTTTTGTTCTGGCACGTTCTAAATTCTTATTTACCATATTATGGATTATTTTAGTTTTATCTTTTAATTTTTGTACATATTCAGTTGCTGACTTAATTGTCTCTTTATTTTGAGCTACTACTCCCGTCAATGAATCCATAACCTTAAATGGTTGGGTACCAAAAATTACCTCATAAGGTGAATATCCTGTTGAAGTATGTGATGAAAAATTGTATGCCGAAATAACCTGTTTTAGATGGATATCCCAATCCGCAGGAGTTTTATGTACTAGAGTTCTTAAAATTTGCTTAACTGTACGGTTTGTTCTTTCTATCAAACCATTACACTCTGGGTGGTACGCGGTTGTTCTTAATTTAGTAATACCATACGCTTGACATAATTGTTTAAAAATCAAACTCTCAAAATTTGGGCCTTGGTCACTTAGAATATACTCAAAACAACCATAGCGACAAACAATTTCTTCAAATACAAATTTTGCAGTAGCTTCGGCTGAAAAAGTTTCCAAAGCAACACCCTCAATTAACTTTGAAAAATAGTCAATTGCTAGCACTATATACAAATTTCCACGCGGTGTCTTACACAATGGACCCATAAAATCTATACCAATCAATTGCCACGGCCTCTTAACCACTATTTGCATTAAAGGAGCTTTGTAACTTTTACCAGTATTTTTAAAACGTTGGCAAGTATCACAGTTGTCACAATAATTTTTTATATAACTTTTCATTCCAATCCAGAAAAACTTCTCTTGTATCGACTTTAAAGTGTTTTCGAAACTTCTATGACCAGACAAATCATAATCATGATATATTCTTAGAATATAATTAGCTGCATGTTTTGGTACAATAACTCTACTAGGAAATTTGTCTGTTGTTAAGATTAATACCCCATTTACGAGTTTAATAAAGTTTTTAATCTTAACCCATAACCGACCATCACTCAGTTTTAGCCATTCACTGTCTTTAGCTCGTTCTTTAACATTATTACAAACACTTTTTAATTCACTACATTCATGTTGTTCATAACTCCAATTTACCCCATCATTCAGTTTGATCAAGTTTACCTTTAACATAATTCTCGACAGAAAATCTGGTACCACATTTGCTGGACCTGGTTTGTAAACAATTTCATAATCAAACTCTTGAAGTTTAGCAAAAAGACGACCTAAACGACCAGCAGGTTCTTTAAGCTTTTTTAAAGTTGTCAAAGGTTGATGGTCAGTAACGAATTTTGTTTTGGTACCTATGATTATATATGGACGAAATACTTTAGATGACCACACTACCGACAAAAGTTCACGTTCACTCGCACTATAACGTCTCTCTGTTTTTGTCAGATGCCTGCTTGCATAAGCCACTGGATGATCTTTACCATCATGTTCTTGAATCAATACTGCACCAATTGCATCATCCGATGCGTCACATTCGACTTTAAAAGGCTTCGAAAAATCAGGCAAAACCAGGATCGGTGCTGAAATTAACATTTGTTTTAACTGATTGTAAACCTTTTCAGCTGCCTCGTCCCATTTAAATTTGTGCTTAGACTCACTAAGCTTGTACAGTTTTGAAGCTGTATGGCTGAATTTAGGGATGAATTTTCGAAAATGCGACATTGCACCCAAAAATCGCTTTAATTCTCTGGCAGTTTTTGGTGGAACCATGTTAACTATGCATTTAACTTTTTCTTCATCTGGCAAAATACCTTTTGCTGATACGCGATGACCTAAATATACAATGCTAGACATACAAAATTTACATTTCGATGGTTGTAACTTAATGTTAGCTTTCTGCAAACGTTGAAGTACCAGTTCCAGCCTCTCTAAATGCTCCTCAAAACTACTAGAAAAAATTACAATGTCATCAATGTAGACCATAC
Organism: Brachionus manjavacas; assembly: GCA_019054805.1. Taxonomy (NCBI): domain Eukaryota; kingdom Metazoa; phylum Rotifera; class Eurotatoria; order Ploima; family Brachionidae; genus Brachionus; species Brachionus manjavacas. Next base: position 3,277,918 of record JAHQIY010000003.1, on the reverse strand, counting down.
ATTTTGACCAAGTTAAACCACGAAGCACCTTATTCATTAAGCGTTGAAATGTCGCTGGACCGTTACAAAGTCCAAACGGCATCACTTTAAAATGGAAAAGTCCATCATCGGTTGCAAAAGCAGTCTTTTCACGGTCTTCTTTACATAGCTCAACTTGCCAGTAACCACGATCAGCATCTAAACTTGTAAACATTTTTGAGCCCGACAGAGATTCCAACGTCTCGTCAATTCTTGGCAAAGGATAAGAGTCCTTTACCGTAATTGAATTAAGCTTAGTAAAATCTATACAAAACCTGTACTTTGGGGTGCCATCTTGGCTCTTTTTAGCGACAAGTAACACTGGAGAGCACCATGGGCTATCACTCTCCTCAATTATGTTTTCTTTAAGCATCTCCTCGACTTGTCTTTTCACCTCTTTTTTAGCTGGTGGAGCCATTCTATATTGCCTCTGCTTTATTGGTACCTCACTAGTTGTAAAAATTTTGTGTTGAGTTGCATTCGTTAAGCCATTAACTGCATCAGTTTTAAAAACAGACTTGTATTTATTCAAAAGTCTAAACAACTGATTTTTTTGAAATTTGGTCAAGTGACTACCAATCTTAAACAAATTTTTGTCTACATTTGATAATTTAGCTTCATTTTTGAGCTCAGCCCTCTTGGCTTCAATCGGCTCATCATCTAATACAGCCTCAGCTTCTTCCAAATAACCCACTAACTCATCTTTTTCCAACTTAATTTTATCGAAAGTTGGGTTAAGTACACTTAAAACGATATTTCCTTGTTTTAGACCAACTTTATGTAAACTACTAGCAAACTTTACACCCATACTCTCAACATTTTCATTTGGCTCAAAAACCATTATACGATTCAGCTCTAACTTCCCAACCTTAGCACTGACTAATTTTTCACTCCACGGTTCAATTTCTACCGACTTATTTACCACGCAATCAATTTTATTTACACTCACTTTTACCTCCAACGATTGTGATCTGATTTGTATTTGGTCGTCCCCATGGTCAACCAAAACTTCATTGATTTTGAGAAAATCTCGGCCCAATATAACTTCTTCGGAACACAAATCGTTCGAAACTATAAGATTTTGTTCACCATACCACCCATTAATTTTCAACAAAAATTTCCCAATCCAACATGAAATCGGCTTGATACCAGTAGCTGTTTCAAGGTTGTAAACACGCTTAACTACATTAATTTTACTTGAACCCGATTCCAACTCTTGAATAACATCTTTTGGTAACACTTTTAAATTGCAAAATGAATGTGAAGCTCCACCATCCACTAGCATTTTCGCAGCACACCCTTGATTTGTACCCGTCAATTTAAGTAAACCATCTACCCTAATCAGTCTGGTACGCTGCTCCACCACTAAAGTCTTCAATTCAACCTTGTTAAACTGTTCCAACTCAGAAACCACATCATCAACTTTTGACTCCGAAAGCTGTAAATGATATGCTTTAGCATGATAACCTGCTTGAGCATTTGATCTACCATCAAAAGAACTATCCTTGTGATGGTTAGAGTGATTTCTAAAACCACTTCCATAACGGTCTCTTGGATGCCCATTCTGTCGCCACTTTCCATTATAGTTCCCATTTCCATAAGTTGAATTTCTACCATAAGAATGTTTATTGTTATTTCCATTCTTCTGGTAACATTGGGCTTCTTTGTGGCCCTCTTTTCCACAAAAATAACAATTACCATCAAATCTACCTTGCTTTTTAGAGCCAGTAATTCTCATTTTGTTCAATTCACCATCAATCTCAATCTTTGGATCACTTTCTGTCAATTCACCACTAACATTTGAGCTTGTAAAGTCACGATAAATCTCTTCTGCTAAATTAACTATTTCATGCCAACTTAATTTTGCCATTGCCACTCGAACAACCACACGTACATGAGCAGGTAAACTTTTCATAAAATGGTTTTGCAAAGTCTCTTTTCTATTGTCACCTGATAGACCAGGATAAGCTTTGTCCATTAAGTTCTCTAAACTAAAAGCAAAAGAAGCTGGTGTTTCATTAGGTCGCATGACTCTTTCTTGAAACTCTCTTATACAAAGATCTCTAGGCTTACACAAAACTTTTTTAAGCCTATCGGAAACTTTATTAAAATCTTTTTTATCATCTGCACTAATCGTCTCAAACGCTTGTTTAGCAACACCAGTTAAACATAAGCCAATGACCTTCACCTTTTTAGCGTCATCCCAATCTTTCTTCGCTGCCTCTAATTCGAACAACTGCAAGAAATTTTCAACATTTGATTCACCTGAATAAAATGGAACTGAATCTAAAGCCATTTTTGATGCCATATCCCTTAACTTACACTAAGCTTAACAACACCAATAACCAAGACGAACACACACGCTTAAAACAATCAATAAACCAACAATTCACTCACAATAATACACGTATCCCACTGCTGTCACCAGTTGTAACTTGAGGAAAAGCTTAACTAAAGAGAAACTAATATTCGTTGTTAAATCTTTTATTCAAAACGAAATGATGATTCATAAGTATAAAATAATCAAGTATTTATACTGGACTCATTCGCGTGGGGGATCATGAACATTAGTAATGTAATCATGACTAAGCAATAACATAATCACGACTTAGAAAGATGATCATTACTAAGCAAGATTAGATTAAGATAAAGAGTGCATCACGTGACTAAGTCACATGGTTACAAATGAAAAATCCAGACTTGTTTATAAGTCACAGTTTTAAGTCTAAGTCACAAAAATTTCTTGTCATGACTTGCACAAAAATTTTTAGCAATACCTGCTTCATCTGGACCAGTTGAAAGAATTATTTTATAAATCTGGTTACATTTATAGAGCACATAGTTCAAGACAAACGGCCAGGAATTTGGAAGCAACAACTTTATTGGTATCAAATATGGATTTATTAAATCATTGGCTTGACTTAAAAAAAAAAAAAAATTAAGTCATTGACTTGACTTGACTTGAATTAATACTTGTCACTTAAAAACAAGTCTTGAAAAATCTAAACCAAATTGACCAAGTTAGGTGTACCGCAAGGTTCAGTATTATTTCCATTTCTTTTCCTCATTTTTAGAAATGATTTCCGTTATCTCTTAGATAAATTTAACATAAAAATGTTCGCTGATGATACGACATTAGTCATTCAGATAAAGATTTAGAAAGTGCTTTAATAAATTTTTCAGCTACCATTAAAAGTCTTAATAATTGGTATTCTTATAACAAAATTAATATCAATTCGACTAAAACATATTCAATGATCTTTTCGAATAAAAGATCTAATTTTCCTGATAAGGTAAATATTTTTGGAAATGATATACAAGTCGTAGATGAAATAAGTCTCTGAGGTTATAGGATTGATCAAAATCTTAGTTTTTCAAAACTTGTCTGTATTATCTCATCAGTTGTAAACAAAAAACTGTTTAGTATTAGTAGACTTTTTTATCTGACTACTTCTGTTAAAATTCAGTTTTTTAAGACATTTTTTCTACCTTATTTTGATTATTGTTCAAGTCTTTTGTGTTATTTTTCAAAAGACGCAATAATTAAACTTGCTAAAAGCTACTATTTCTCAATTTTTAAACTTTTTAAATTCAAATTTGAAGTTGAAAATTTTAATTTAATTCTTGAAGAATTTAGCTTATTTGCTTTTCAGCATAGTATTCTTGATAGAATGTTATCTTTTGCCTATAAAACACTATTTTTCCCTAATTCGCCCGGAAATTTAAGAAATAAATTAAAGAAAAATGACTCAAGGAGTTTAAAATACAACTTAAGGAATAGTGACAATCTTATTTAACCAATTTAAGAAAATGGCTAATGGTAAACAAACCTTTGGGAAATTTTTATACAAGTTTGATGAATAGCTTTGTGATCAAGAGGTCAATGTTAAAGTTGGCAACATTCAAGCTTTCTATAATTAATAATATCAATTTGATATTTACAGAATTTGTAAAAAAATTTAATTTAATTATTTCAATGTTTTGCTTTATTAAATAATTTTTTATCTTTATTTTAAATCAATTATTTAAATTTTTATTTTTAATTTGTAATAATTGTTTTTTAAATTTATATAAATAAATGAAGAATTAATCGGTCTTTCATGGTTAATATGTCTTTCTTGTCGTAAGACGTATTGGAGAGCCTATTTATGCTCCTTGTTAACTTAAACACTCATGGTTAAGTTAATCAACTTCTAGTGATATCGACAAGGAGGTCGCTTTATCACAGGAACTATAGCCTGCTGATTAACCTAGAAAATTAAAAAATACCAAATTACTAAAACCGAAATAATTCTTAAATTTTCTATCAGTCAAACACAAATAGAAAAAAGAATGAATTTTGCCAACACGTAATTGAGCAGCCGTCATTGTGTGTCTAAGCACACTTCCAGTGATCATGGTACCATGGTCACTGATGCAGCTTAATATTATCATTATTTTAGAATTGTTACAAATTTTGGTACTTTCGTCATGATTTACTAAAATATATATTTTAAGTATAAATAGAATTAAAAAAAAAGAGGGGGCATCCGGGATTGAACCGGAGACCTCTCGATCTGCAGTCGAATGCTCTACCACTGAGCTATACCCCCTTTAGATTTTTAATATATTAGATATTTGATAAATTTTATTAAGGTATTTATTCGCCTATAAATTAAGTTTTTTTTTTCATTCAACGTTTATTAGAAAAATGTCCCATGTTGATGACCTTAAATCAAAAAAAAATTTTTCTTTTATAAAAAGACTTTCTAAATTGTAAGGGGGTATAGCTCAGTGGTAGAGCATTCGACTGCAGATCGAGAGGTCTCCGGTTCAATCCCGGATGCCCCCTCTTTTTTCCAAGTTTCTTTAAATTTCATATTTGATCCGAGTTTACTTTATTAACCTAATTAAATAAAATTTATTATTTTTAATTTTTATTAATCAAATCGTTTATGAATTTGAGCAAAAGATAAGGAAAACCTTTAATAAGCTTAAAATTTAGCACAGATTTTCTTGATCCAAAATAGTCCTGTGATTTTGAGTCTTTATATTCAAATATCAAACCGAATCATGCAATTGATTTAATAAGAGAATTTATTTTAAAAGAAAATTTCTTTAATGAAAATCATGATATAATTGTTATGTCATTTCAAGAAATTCTTTCTTTGATTTTTAAAAATGGAATTTTTAAGTTTAATAATGACTTTTACTTACAAATACTAGGTTTACCAATTGGCTGTAAATGTGGCCCTGCAGTAGCAAACATTTACTTGTTTATTTTGGAAAGAAACTGGGTCTCTCTAAATAGTTCAATATTATATAAAAGATTTATTGATGATATCTTTATAGCTTCTATTTTTTAAATTGATTTTGAAGATTTGAAAAAAATATTTTTTATATTTAAAATTAAATATTGTTAAAATAATATAGTGAACTTTTTAGATCTCAAAATTAAATATGAATCAATTTAAAAAAAAATAATTTTTGATCTTTTTATTAAGCCAACGAATCCATGCAGCTACGTAATGCCGATTTCTAATCATCCAACTCATATTTTTGATTATATTCCTACTTATCTTTTTATTAAAATAAGAAGGATTTGTTCATTTTATATTGATTACTTATATCATTCTAGGAATTCAATTTTGTAAAACAAGGTTATGATTTCAATAAAGTTTTGAAATTAGTCGATCTCAATTATAAAAAACTCAATGTTAAAATTAAAAATGAAACAGATTACATTAAAGATAGTAAATTTTTAATTTTAATTGTATTGATTAAAATCTGTTGAAAAAAAATAATTTTTGATTATTTAAATTTTTAAAATTATTTGAAAAAATTAAAAAAATAAAATATGATGATGATGTGATGTATATAAAACTATGATGTATATAAAAATTTTGATCGATCATTTTCGATTAAAAATTTTTTTTTCTTCGATGAATTTAGGTGAAATGGTTCCTAACTCATCAATTATTCATCTATCAATTTTCATCGATTAATCATCGTTTTCTTTATGAATTGGGACAAATTTTAATTCTCAAAAAATCGTCAAAGAGTGACTTGAGATTAACAAGGTTTTTTAAATTAAAATTGAAGAAACAGTCTAAAAGCTAGAGGCTCTAGCCTGCGACCTTGAAATAAAAAAAAAAAAAAATTGGATACTTATTTTCATTTTTTTTCCATTTTTTATGGAATTATTAGCGTATAGGAAGAAGTTAGTAATAGATCCATTTGGCACTTAAATCTTTCCTCTTCAATCTTTTCTTCTATAGTGTCTCTAATGGCCATTTTTATCAACTTATGTAAAAACAATCAGCAAAAAGAGTAAATAGTTTTTTTTAGGTCATTTTATAAATTTTAAAATAATACGATCAAAAAACTAATTAACTTTAAAAAATTAATTTTTTTTTTTTTAATTTTTTGGATTGTCTTATTTCAATCTCTGAAAACTATTACATTCATCGGGAAATAAAATCTACATTTAAATCAAAACTGTAGAATATATGAGAAATGAGTTTCAAGTGAAAAATTAATTTCTTTTTTTTCATCCATTGCATCATTTAATTTTTGAATAAATAAATATTTTCTAAAAATGAAAATGATTTATCCGGACTAAATTATCTAAGAATTTTAATTTAAATTTTTTCTTGAAAATAAAATCGAATTTGTTGCATGAGCAACAATTTGAATTTCCATCTAAAGATTTTGTCTCAAGGTTGTGTCTAAAAAAAAATAAACTTATATTTATGCGAATGCCTTATTAGAAATTAGATGCAAATTTTTTATAAACTAAGTTCTCAATACTCAAAAGAAATCCCATTGTTTAATTAAATGTAATTGTTATTAAGACTTAATTATAAAAGTCAAAAGAGACTTGGAACAAATTATTATGTAATGAGCTTGAGAAAAAATTCCTTTTTAATCCAAATCTAATTCTGTAGTAAAAAGACGTATTGGAAGTATAAAGACATCACAAACGAAGCTTAATGCAGTTTTTCACCATATTAGAAGGAAATGAACGAAAAAAAAAAATTAATTATTAATCGCTGAAAAATGTAATTTTAATAAAATGTTAAAAATAATGTATTATTGATTTTTTTGATCAAATATTTTACTGCTAGCAATACTCACGACATACTTAGCAATAAGTTTTTTCTTTTCTCAAATAATAAAGATATCACTTTAAATTTTCTATTTTGTTTAAACATTATTCTATTTATCATTTTCTGTAAAATTATATCCGCTTTTTTGTTACATTTTAATAAGAAAAAGCTTTTTATTTTTTGCTTTTTACTCATCCATAATTAGAAAAATAGAAAAAAACAAACAACTTCTTATTATTCCAAATTTGATGTTGGAATTTAGGATCTTTCCTTATATTTATAGGAAAATTTATTTACACAAATAGTATTTCAGTAATTTTCTATTATAAATTTTTTTCTCTCAGATATCTGACTTCTCGTTCATCCCATCAGGATATCTTCAGAATTTAAAATCGCTATTTTTTCATAGTAAATAAGGTTTTGAAATTTTTAAATTTTCAGCTTCAGAAAAACCAATTATAGATTTATTTTTGTAATGTTCAATTTTTTTCGTTTCAATAAAAATTTGTTTTATTAATAATTTAAAACTCTGATTAGAATTGCATATAATTTTTTTTTAAAATATGTATGTCTGAAGTTGATTTGAAATTCACATCAATTTTTATTAATTTTAAAAGGATAGTAATTAATCGATTCTGAATATGCCTATTTAGTAGAAATTTTGTTTCATCAAAAAGAAGTTGTCGGCTTAGAGACATTTTAATCAATTAAAATTAAAATACTAATCATTATATTCTGTAAGCAAGCATTAGTAGCGCATTATAATAAAGAATTTAAATTTTTTTTTTAACAAGAAGAATGTTTATAGAAATCACTGAAGGAAATTTTTTTTAAAAAAGTAATTGAGGTTTATTTTTTTTTAAATTTATAATTTTTTAAAGAATAAATTATTTAAAATTTTCAAGTGTCGTTATTTTTTAGCAATGATTATCGAAAATTAAAAAAAAATTAACATTCTATTAGCCAATATGCTAAAACCCAAGTAAACTTAATCAAAAACTGTAGCAAAATGTACATTATTAGACTGAATGCCAATTCTAGTTAAATTATTGTCAATTTTAAATTATATTTTAAAAATTACTGTTTAACATTTTTAAACGTAATTTGTTAGACGTAAGTAAAAAAGAAAAAAATAAATGTTTTTTTTTTGATTTTAATGATAAGAATTTTCAAAATTATTAATTTATTTTTAAATTCTTAAAATATTTTACTTTGCTTTAATTTTTTTGCTCCAAACTTCACCGCTGCCTTTGCCACAAGTAAAGATTTAGAACTTGCTTTAGAACTTGACAATTTTTAGATAAGTGAGCAATTAAATTTATTTCTATAGGTCTATGGATAACACTATCATCTATAAATAAATAATACTTCACCTAGCACTACACAAAAGTCAGAGTAAATATGCTTCTTTAAAAAAGTTTACAGCTGTTTTGTTCAGAACAAAATGAAAATGAGTTTCAAATTAATCATAATTTTTAACAAAAAAAGTCAATAAAATCTTTAAAATATATTAAATCCAGGTTATGAAGATTTAAAATTTTTCAAAATTATGAAAAATTTATTTTGCAGAATTTAAAAAAGACTGCAAATCAATCTTGACTTTAATTTTTAGAATCTTAACTATCCAAAATCCAAAAATGTCCCAATGCTTTAATAACACTAATTTTGGTCTGAAAATAAAACAAATGGAAAACTGGATTACTAAATGTTGACAAAAAAATTTAATTTTTCTTTCAAAATCTTTAATAAATGATTTCAGAAAAAAAAATCCACCACTACGTTTGGTATTGTTAAGATTTGGGTTTTTATTTAAAAGATTTAACTTTAGTAAATTTCTTTGATCTTATTCTTTTAAATTCAAAAGTTTAAGTATTCTGAAGAAAGGAAAAGTTAGATTATCTGGTCATGATAGTAACAAATTCCAGTTTTTGCTGCTCGATTTTTGTAAAATTATTGTCTTTAATTTCAGGCTCTCACAACTTCTTCCCTTATGTTTCCCCTGTTAAATCCTTTACTATTCACTCAGAAAAACGTCGTTCGGGACAGATAACTTAATCTAATATTATTCATTTATTAATTTGAATCTGTATATTTGCTTTTTCTTTATTTCTTTAAAATCTGGTTTTATAGTGGATGTTTAATTTTTAAAATTTTTTAATTTTTATTAATTGACAATTTGAGAGGAAAAACTGAATGTTTTGATATACAAAACTTAAAAACCGAATGCCTACATTTCTGAAATAAAGACTCATGGAACTTTTCAGCTTTTTATTTGACTTACGTACCCCCTAATACCATAAATTTTAATGTTAACTTTTGCTTTGTTTTTAGACCTCAATAACATACCTTAAATTCGGCTGTTTTTAGCGACCTGTTCGTATTATTTAAAAAGCAAAAGCGTCTAAAACAAATTTTGGCACAGCTAATAATTTTGTCATTCAAAAATTTTGGTTTAACAGTTTTCTATAGAATGATAGCCAATTTTCTTGAAAAATTTTGTTATTTTCTTTTGTAATTTTAGTTCCAAGCTATTTTTATTTATAGCAATGTATCCAGTTTTTCTCTTCTTTAATTTTTTATATTGATCATTGAGAATTTATTTGAATAACAAAAAAAAGTGGCCCTTTCTGTGAACTTTTCCTTAATTAAAAATTATTAAAAATCAATATCTAATTGATTTGTAAATAATAATGATTTTTCGTAATTTTGGTAAAAATAAAAATTGCCAAAATTTTATTAAATCATCGTTTTTGAAGAAAAACAAATTTTAATTTTTTTTCATAAAAATAAAGCTGAAAAAATTCAATACTATTTAGATAAAATTTGTTAAATATCATGAAAAACAGATATTTGAACTAAAAGTAAATTTTTGGATCAAATTTCTGATTTTAAAAACGATCAAAACAGTTTTAAATGCCAAATTTAATTTAATTCGTGATTCAAATTTAATGGCCGTAATCAAAAATTATGTCCTTTTCTTGGTGATTAGAATATTCTGTCCTTTTTTGTTTTTTTTTAAGTAAGCCTTTGTATTGTTTCCTGTTAATAAAATAAATATAAAAGATTACTCTCCTTTTTTGATCAATCTGATTCGATCGGGCTTCGACCCGGACCGCGTTTTTATATAACTTGTTTGTACAAAAAACGACATAGTTCAAGGCGTAAAGGTAAAGAACACAAAAAGATACAAAAGAACACCTTTTATGCAAAGAAATAAAGTATTCATAAATTAAAAATAAGTTCATTGTCAATCCATGGCATAGGATGCTTCTGAAATAAATTTTATAAATTTGAATTTTTTTTTTTAACTTTTCATCTAATCAATTATTTCTGAATTAATAATAATAATAATAAAGAGCTACAGCAATCGAGCTTGCGGAGATGGCTTACTCGGAAGCCATCTATGGTAGCTAATTGCGCAAAAATCGAGAGATTAATTAAGGAACTACAATAAAAGTTACAGAGACGAAACTGAGGTACAAGACGAATACGAGAGATTTCACAGATTGACGAGTTAAGTAGATTTAAAGTAATTAAAAAAATTTGTCATTAATAAGAAATAAATAAAAAACAAATTAAATAATGGCACAATAGTATAAAAAACTAATAAGAGATGAGTAATTACATATATAGGTACAATTGATTAAGAAAAAAAAATTTAACAAAACATTACAGGCGTTCCACTCATTGATGACTCTGTTGGTGAAGAAGTTAGCTCGCTGCTGACTTTTGGTCGTGACTTGGTCAGAAAGTCTTCTCCTGTGTCCCCTAATATTACCAGCTGGTTCTACTTGCAATAGAGAGTTACAGTGTTCCATAGGTTTCACCCAGGGTACAGCGTTGACTCCGCGATAGAATTTGAACAGTTGGATCATGTCTCCTTTTACACGGCGCTCCTTAAGTGTCGTGAGTCCTAAGACAGCGAGGCGATCAGCATAGCTCCAGTTCCTGTATCCGCTCACTAGCTTGGTGGCCTTTCGTTGGACAGATTCGAGGATTTTGATGTTCTTCTTGCTGTGAGGAGACCAGACTGCTGCTACGTACTCAAGGTGAGGTCTGACGAAGGCACAGTAGAGGATCCTGCACGTATCGGCGGTCCAGTACCTAAATGTCCTTTTTAGCTACCCGAGGATGGCGGCAGCCTTGTTTGCCTGGATTCTAATGTGGGTGGAGAATTTCAGGTTTAGTGAGAGGATGACTCTGAGGATGACTTTTTCGGTTTCGACATATTTCAGAGTGCTGATGTCTTCGGAATCACCCATGACAAGTTCAGAATTGATTTATTTACCGTTGGTTCTGCTGAATTAATTTCATAAACTTAACTTAGCCAAAAAAATCAGTAATCTTTATAGTTTTTTTTTAATGTTATCTTTAATCACACTTTTTATCTGATTTTTTTTTATTTGTTTTTTTTTAATGTGAATTCGCTTTTAAACTAATTTAATCACTTTTTTCATGTTTTTATTTTTATCCAATTTTATTCGATCATCTAAATTTATATCAATTTTTTTTTAATGTGGGCTCAAACGAAGGTCTTGAACCATTCGGACGTGCCCTGGGGTCACCTCTAAATTATTTTTTAAATAAAAGTAAATTAAAAGTGCATTCTCAAAAGTACAGTAGCTGAATAAAATAACTTAAAAAGAGAGAGACTTTTTATTTATTTTTTTGAAATTTCAAAATTTTTTAATTATCTCAAGTTAATTATCTCGTCATGTTTGTTTAATCATTTCCGAAAATTTTAAATAAGAATGACTTATTTTGTTCGAGCAATTCTATAAACGCAAAACTAATTAAAAAAATTGCACTCTATTTTAAACAGTCGTCATTTTAAGATACCAAAATATGAATTTAAATGCATGCTCCTTAATTCATTTAAGATTCTCAATTCAAAAATTGAAATCTATTCAAGATTTTTTATTTGATTTTAATTAAAATTTTTTAGTTTACATGATAATCGGATAACTTGATTCTCAAATATGTTTAATCTAATAATTATTGATTTTACAGCAGCTAGAATTAAAAACATAATCAATATTTTAGTCAAAATTAAAAGTATTTAATTTCAAAGAAATATCTATGACACAATTAATTCTGAGGTTTATTTTCGCATTATACAAATTAACCCAATTTTTGCCATAGTCAGCATAAAATTTTTTTTTCAATTTTTCGAATCAAATAACCCAGACAAATATTTATTTATCAAATCAGTTTCTCAATTAATCAAAATTAATTTTTCAATTTTGATAATTTATGCTTTTTAATTTCAAATTTAAAAGCAGATTATTTTGGCTTAAACAAAGGATACAAGAAATTTTTGGTTGAAATTTTCCTAAAATAATGAGCTGAAATTTGCGTCTATTTCAAATAAAAAGGTTGTGATATTAGACGTCATTTAGAAACAAGATTTTTTAAATATCAATCTCTTATCTTTTTTTGAAGCAAGTGTTCACTAATTCAAAAAAATTTTGCCTTTAGATTTTATCTTGGTACGCAAACATTTGCTTTAGGATACAGAATCGAATTTTATTTTTTTGGTTTCAAATTGATTTCATTGCAATAGACAAACACAATTTTGGATTTCGTGATTTAAAAATTCTAATTCAACAGTTGACACTGAATATTATTCATTATTATTAGGAGCCGTGATTGCAAATTTTGCATATTTTATTATTCACAAAATAGGTAAAACTCAAAAGCTTGTTAAAAAATTTAATTTTTTATATGAAATTTCAATAATAAACAAATGTATTATGCATTTGCTATGGTCTTAAGGGTAAGCTAGATTTAACCTATATAGTCTTTAATTGAGTCCGTCTCCATTAACAATCAAAGACCCTAAATTTATTATCTTCCAAGTCAGATCTTTTTTTCACCTTGAAAAAAAAGTGATTTGAAAATAAATTTTAATTAAGATAAATGGACTAGCATTGAAGTAGTGGTGGGAATAGAAATGAATGCTCCAATTCAGACCCTTTGCTTAATACTAGAAATACTCACTCCATTGACCGCATTTACTTCTTGGGTAAAACTGGCATTAAGAGTGTAATCTTTAAAAAAAAAGTCGGTGACCGGGTAGTCAAATTTATTTGTAAGAAAATATGTGGAATAAATTTATCACAAATTATTTTTCTTTCGAAGAAATTTTTACTGCAAATAAATAACTAAGTAAATAAAAAAAATAATGAGTTGTATTTTTTTGCATCATATCTAGAGATATGTAGACAATTTATTTGCTAAAAAAATTAAAATGAAATTTATTACCTGAAGTTACTAAAGAAATTTTTTTTCTAATCTTGCATTTGAGTCCATTCATCAGCGCCTTTTGCATATTTTAAACCATTTTATATAAAAAATAGTCTAAATAAATTAATAAAAAAAATCGAAATTTTTCTTTATATTTTCCTCTTAACTGATTATTGTTAAATCGATTGAGCTCTCTTCTGGCATTAAATTTACTTTTTTAACTCGACCATCGCATACTTGGGCATACTATGTCAAAAGACTATTAGACAAGTGACCAAAACTTAGAAAAAAATTGAAATTGAAAAAATTAATTAAGTGATCAAATTTAATTTTATGCATTCTTGTCAAGTGAAATTTAAATTAAAACCTTTTCAGCTTTCATAATAACCTCCACAAACAGGACAAGCTGCCGGGTCCTTTTTCCAGTCAAAAATTCTTTGTGAACTTTCCATGGATAGACAATAAGATTAAACTATTAAAAAAACGCTTTGCTTTTTGTACTTTTTGGTTATTTTAATAATTATATTAAAAGTTAAGCGGGTCCGTGGCGGAGGAGGGTATGTTGTTTTTGGTGATAATAAATAAAGCTGATTTTAAGTCATAATGACAATTGAAAATTATAGGATAATAAAAATAAAATTTGTGCTAGAAGAAAAAGTTCTTAGTCTTGGATAAAGTTAAAAAGGATTCATCAAAATTTCAAAAATAAATGAAATTTTTATCCGAAAAATCAAGCAGTCTAATTTTATGGCATAAAATTTTCTATTTTTCTAATTTTATGAAAAGATTTCTATTTTTTTAAATTTTATCTCGGTTTGAAGTGTCCTCTCCAGTTTATACCTCTAGACTCACTTAAATTCGAACTTTTGGTAAACAAGTCCTTATTAATTTAGAATTTCGATTCAATTGAAACAAGCAACTAATGGTACGTTTTTTTTAAATAATGAAAATTGAATAGTAAAATCTACCTTGTCAAAATTCAATTTAATTTTAAATGATTTATTTTCGGTAATAAAACAACTGATCTAAAATTTTTTTTTATTTAAAAAATTTATGTATCCATTTTTTAATAAAAAAGATATCACTTAAACTTGTAATTTAAAGATTTCAATAGATAATTTAAATTCTTTATAATTTTATTTAAACTCTCTTTTTTTTGCTTCTTTTTTAAATTTTTAATATAAAATAATAATGATTAAAGATGAATCAAATTTTCTATCTTTGTACTATAAAAGAGGTAATAGACCATTTCAAACTACCTGCAGTCATTGTTAAGCATTTTTTAATCTAATTAATTTTTTTTGTGCATTTCTTAGAAAACTGGAACACTAGTTTCACAGACCCTAATGAAAGTTATTTATTTATTTATTTTTATGAATAATTTTAATATACAAAATTTAGAAAAAAATAGAAATTTGAAAAACTTTAGGAATTTTTTGATATTTTTTTATTTTAGAGTTTTTGTATAGATTTTTGAATTTTTTTTTTTTTTTTCCTTATTCACTCCTTATGGAGCATAGGGTCATAATTTTTTGAATAAATATAGGAAAATAAATAATTTTTTGAAGTCTTTTTCTCGAGTATTGAAATATGTTTATTTGAAAACAATAATTTTCTAAATCCTAACTCATTGTGGTCATTAATTTAAAAATTTTTGACATTTAAATAAAACTCTATTCTAGCCATAATTTCAATCGATAACCTTTTAAATATTAATCTTATAATGAACTAAAAACTAATTAATTTTTCTTTTAGCAATTTTTTTCCAAATTAAAAAACAAATTACTTCAAGTCTATATATTGTTCAAAATAAACAAATCTTTTTTATTTCTATTTTTTTAACCAGAGCATAATTGATCCGATAAACTGAATAACACTTTATAATATGTTAAGAGCTACATTAAAAATTATAAATCAAAAATCGATTTAATCAAGATATTCGTATCTATAAGGCTATTAAAAAGCTAAGAAAAATAATATTCAATTTTCATAAATTATAAAAAAAAGTTTATTTTTAAATTAAAGTTGCTCTGATTATTTAAATAAAGTAGAAAAATTTTTACATTATCGATTAGACTCATTTTTTAATTCAACAAAAAGTGTATAGTAACTTTAGTTTAGATTTACACAATGATTAATTTCAGTCTCATTGGAATTTAAATAATTGAATAATTGCTAAAGGGAAATCAAAATTTAGCATCAAAGGGATTTAATTAATTAAATTTAAACATGCATAAAAGACAGCCATAGTTTTTTATTAAGTTAACTGAACTTTTTTAGACATTTAATCAAGTTTTAAATAAAAGTTTGATAGTTGGAGTTTTCAAGAAAGTTGATGAAATTTTATTGAATAACTAAATTAGATCTTCCTATTTGCGTTTTTTTCTAATAATAATTAAAATTTCTTTATTAGTTTCTTTTGTTTTAAAAATTTAATTCTAATTGATTTAAATTTTATTTTTAGAGGCTTTAATCAGCTTATCTTTAGCATTAAGAAAAGATTTTTGAAATAAAAGTACAAATATTTTTTAATATATAACAGTTTATTAAATTTGGATTTGGTTTTTTAATTGGGAAAATTCTGTCACCAAAAAAACTTGAATCACTTGTTAGAAATTTTTTTATTTTTTTTTTAATACTATAAATAAATAAAATAAAATTGTTAGAAATGGTTCAAAAGAAAAAAAAGATAATTTACAAAAGCCGATTTTTAACAAAATTATTTAATTTTCATTTCATTTTTTTTAATTTTTAGATTTAAAAAAATTATTATTTTTTGTCTGCTCGGTAAATTCTACAAACAAATTATTTGTGATCTCCGATTAGCATAAAAATGCTTCATAGTAAGTGGAAAATTTCTGGAAATAAAAATGGAAAATTAATTTTTTTTCGTATTTTGAATGAAAAAGTTTTCTTATCAAAAAAACAAATTTCAAGAATAGTTAAAAATGAATGCTAAATAAAAAACAATTTTCAGAAAATATTATCTAACAATGAGTTTATTTGCTATTATACTAAATATTCAAGATTTGTCAACAATTTTCTAGATATTTATCTAAACTATAACTCAAAATTTTAGTATTTGTAGTATTACTCCATTTTTAAACTAATAGACTTAGACTTAAAAAGAAAACAAAGCAAAAAAATACAATTTTTAAAAAGATTTATTGATCCTATCAAATTTTCAAATTTAAGAATTTTTCATTTCCACAAAATTAAGAATAAGAAAAATAATATATTGCAAACAAATTTCAACAAAAACTTTAAAGATTTTTAAGAATTCAATTAATTCAGTCGTCAAATCTTCGCTGACTCATTGACAATGAAAAAAGAACAAGTAATGTCCTTTTTAATCGAATTTTAGAATTAGTTTTCTGAATAAAAATTTTCTTTTTAGCCTTTCCAATCTATATTTAAGAAGAGTAAACTTTTCGTACTTTTAAAGAAACTTTTTTAAAATTTTATAAATTTTTTTATTTAGAATTGACGTCCTTTCTATTCTTTTTGGCTTTTTCTCATAGAAAAAACGTTCATTTTATCCTTTTCTTATTTTTCTGTAAAAGATTTATTTTAGTTCAAGATTATTTTTTAATTTTGTCTAAATTTATTTATTGCTTTTTTATTATTTTTAGGAAAATTTTGCAATACCAAAGTAATAGTGTAAGCCCGTGAAGCCGAGTGGTTTGTGTGTTAGTCATAAAAAGTAGAGAATCAAAGATTCGAACCCTCCACAGGAAGAAAATCTTTCAAATGTCTCTGCAGCACTGGTCACATGTTTAAACCTTTTTCATCATCAAAAAAGGGGGCCAGTTTAGGGCTCAAATTATTATTATTATTTTTATTAAGGTAATAATATTTTTCAGAAAGTAAACAGTTAAATAAAAATAATTTAAGACGATTGTCGTTTATTTTTTTGTCTATCTGTGCCGAGCTCAAGCTCGTTCAGGTTAAAAAATTAAAATTCAAAAAAATATAAAATTTCAAGTAAAAAAAAGTAAAAAAAGTTAAAATATAATTTGACTACTTTTTTTCGGTATTTATTGATAATTTTCTAATTTGCAATTTACAATTTGATTATAATTCTTTTAACCGATAGATTGTTTATTACATTAATTTAATTTTTGTAAAATTTTGTATAACATTTACTACAAGCAAATTTATAATTGAAAACTTCTTTTCTTTTATTTTATTGTTAATTAATAAATAAGCTCATTCATCCCAACAATTGACTAAAAAGTCATTTTGAATGAGTTGAAGAAGAAGTTTCTTTTTGTCTAATTATTTTATTTCCATAGAGTCTAAGGTTACGATCAGCACATACTTATTAAATTTTGAAAAGACCATTGAACAAGACTTTTCAACTGATACTTTCATTTTCAACTTGCAAAGCCACTGTTCTAGTTCATCTAAGAACTTATTGATCTTATTTTCTTAGTTACCCTATTTCATGTAAATAAAAAAAGTGACAAGATGGTAGAAGCGACTATTCAGTATTTATTTTAGGAGTATTTTAAGACGTCTTACTAGAAATACATCTAGATGCGTAGAAATCTTGTTACAAAGACATTTTAGTTAGGCATTGTGAAATTTCATACAAACCTTTCCAAATTACAAAAATAAAATTCTTTTTCATTAATTAAAATTGACAAAATTGAGCTTTTCAAAATTTGATGATGAAATAACATGAAACAAAATATTTTTCACTTAATTCAACAAAAAAAGATTACTTTTTATTAGCAGGAAAATTTTAATGATAAAAAAAATATCAATATTTTGGAATTTATTTATTTCTTGTCTCGATGATCTATTCAAATCAGATTTTTTTTTGCATTTTGTAAATTTTTTTTATTTAAATGTTAAAATTGTGTCATCGTTACAATTGTAAAGGTTTAATTTTTCATTTCTAAGTTAACATACAATTTGATTAAAAAAATCAATTTATTGGGAAACATTCATTTAAATTTTTTCTTAAATTGGACTGTTAAAAATCACAGAAAAATCTGAAGTTCAAAAGCCATATTTTATTAAGAATTTAAATTTGTTTTGAAATTTTTGTATGAAAATTCACATTGCCTTTTAGTTATCTATTCATAACAAGTACAATCTTTAATTAATAAGTAAATGAATTACAAACTGTAATAAAATAGATATAAAAAAGATATAAAAAAGAGAAGATCCAGGGGACTAGTTACTTTAACTCAGTTTTGGGCAATGTGGATATAAACGATTTTGGTTTTGATTTTCTTTGTAGAGGTCATATGCTCAAATTTCCTTAATTTCCTTTTTTTTTAAAAGATTTTTAATAAAAGATTTTACGTCATTTCTAATCAATCAAGATAATATTTAATTTTTTAAAGCACAGAAAGAGCATGCTTTTTGGTCAAAAAGCCAGAAATGACAGAAAGGACCCTTTGGTTTTTTTTCAGGCAAATTATTCTGTTAATATTTAAAATCAACAGCTGTGAAGACATTACTAATAAAAAATTTAATTTTTGAATCCCATTAATTTCATATTTCATTGTTTCTGATTTCCTAACTTTTAACATTTCGAAATTCGAGTAACAAATTTTTCTGTAAGTTTTAAATAGCAATGTTTCATTTAAAGGCCCAGTTTAAAAAAAAATTTAAATAAATTGATTAATAAAATTTAATTTTTAATAAAATTGTGTGTTTACTTAGAATTGAAAAATAAAATTACAACTAGCTTCTTCAAATTATTAAAGTAGCCATGAAAAAATTTTAACATTTAAATAAAATAAATTTACAAATTGCAAAATATAATTCTGATTAAAATATATCATAAACAAATCTCAAAATATTGATATTTTTTTTCGACAATTAATATTTCCCTGTTAAATTTTTATTTGTTGAATTTAGAGAAAAAGATTTTGTTTCATCATCAAAGCTTACAAAGCTCAATTTTGTCAATTTAAATTGATGAAAAATAATTTTATTTTTGTAATGCTTTGAAGGTTTGTATGAAAATTCACAATGCCTAAAAACGATAAGTTTGTACTGATTTAGCGTGATGTAATAGAATTTTTTTATTTTATACAAAGTCTCTTTTTCTGTTTTTATGTCATCGAAACTTTTCTCTTAAATCCTTAATCCTCAAAACCTTAATTAAATCTCCCAATTCGTTTTTTATGAATATTCTTATTTTTTTGCTTTACTGAGCCAGAAATCAGTTTTTTAAAGGTTATCGGGTTCTTTAATTTCCGTTCTGTTTTTTTAATCTTGGTTACTAATTTTACAAATTTTATTCCAAAAAGGAATTTTGGCCATTTTTAAAAGTTTTGTCAATTTGGTTTTAGAATCCTTCAGATTCAGTTGGAAACGAAATTTTGACTTTTTTTGGATTAATTAAGCTTTAAATACAAAAAGTGAAACCTTAGATTTGTTCAGAATTTTGTCTAGTTTTATAATTTAAATAAAAAAGTTAGGGTCTTTGGTCAATCCTCCGAAGAGAATCAAAAAAAACTGCAAAAAAGCACAAAAAATGTGATTTTTTGGTTTAACGTGCAACTTAATTCCACTTAAAATACTTGAAAAATATATCATTTAACAGAGAATTTTGCGCTCTTTAAAAATATATATAGATATAGTAACTTTTGAATGAAAACTCATCTCAAAAATTTCAAAAACCTAAACCACTGTTTTCAAAAACTATCAAACTTCAAGACCCTGTAGTCAAAAATCTTTCCCCCCCCCCCTAAAGAAACAAGTTTTCCTAGGTTTTCATATACGTAGATTACGATTATGCTATCGAAAATTGTCCATTAAGATAGTGCTGTCGTTTTGCTACAAGGAACCTTACTTTTCAATGAAAAAAGAGAACATCATGAAATAGCAATTTTCAAATTAAGAATTTGCATTACTTAAAGACGAAAATATAATTTTAATTTCACCAGAATTATTTATCTATTTTTTTTGTATCTGTTTGTTCAAGTATTAGCTCATTATTATTATTAGATAAAAAATAAATATTTTGTATCCATAAAAAAGCCATATTTTTAGAAAAATTTCATAATTAAAATTATAAAAATTTATTCAAGAATATGAAATAATATCAAAAAAGTGAAATTTTTATAGCAATGTTACAAGCAAGGAAATTGATGAAAGTTCTTGGAAGAAAACTGCTTCCTTCAGGATACATTTGTGTTTGATTCAATTTTTTTAGAATAAAAAGTTTAATGATAAAGTTGAGTTAAATTAATTGAAAAATAAAATCTAATATAGTGGTCTTTTTTTTAGTTTTTTTAGCTTATAATATTTAATGAAAATTAAAAACAAAAATGAATGAATTTTGCATTTGTTATTTTTCTAAAAATTCAAAATTTTTTGTATAAACCAAACTTGGTGAGTGGATTTTGAAATTAGAGCTGACTTAATTTTTTTATAAATTAAAAATAAATAAGAGATATTAAGTTAACTCGAAAATTAATTTTTAATTAGGAAAAATAAAAGATATTTTTTTTGTAGCTTTTGTTTAAATTAATAGGCATTATATTTTCTTCTCTTTTTTTTAATAAATTCCTTAATTTAAAAAAATATTTTTTTTGATGAATTTATAATAATTCAACTATTTTTTATCAATTGACAATTCTCATGTTTTTTAATTAAATTTCAGTTGAAAAAAGTTTTAAAAGACATATAATTTCTTAAGACTTAATTTCAAAAAATTTTCTTACAAGTTATCTTAAAATCACTATAATTTAATAAATCGTCAATTTGATTAATCTTTCGGTGCACTTGACCTGAAAACACATAAATTTAGTGTGAAATTTTATGATCTTGCGAAGATAATTTTGATTTTTAAAAAACCAAATATACGCTCATTTAAGAAATCCTATCTTGACTGTAAAATAATAAATTTTAATCAAAAACTTATTTTGCAGTCCAAAAAAAAATTTATAGTGAAAGCAATTTAAATAATTTTACAAAGTCTCCTATAATAAATATAAAAAATGCTTTTATTATTTTACAGATCTCATGTTTTAGTACTTAATCTTTATTTTTATTCATCCGAGATTAAGCTAAAAAATTTCATGTGATCAAGATATTATTTTAAAGAAAGATTAAATGGTACATTATTCAAATGATATGAAAGCAGATTAAGATGCCATCATTTTTCAGGTATTAACAAAAAATTATTTAAAAGTTAATAAACATATTTTATTAAGACATTCTTTATTTATCGGCTTTGTTAATTTAAACTTTTCAATCTCTCTGTGAGTCATCCGAAAAAAAATTCGCAATATTTCAATTTTTTTAATTTCATTTTCAATCAACAGGCAAGTGTAATTTTTTTGTTGTTTTTAAGTGCACTTGTCTGATTCTTGACTTGATTCTTGGAATCCTTCGAATGAATTCTTTCGATGGCTTAGCTTGAAGATTTCTTATCATAAAAAACTTTATGCTAAGCAATAAGTATAACTAGGAGAAATAGAACAAAAGAATAATGATAATAAACTTTAGGCTCTAGAAAGAGATACCAGCCTCTAAAGGAGTTATTGACATCTAGTCAACTAAATTTTGAGAAATTTGTAGAGATATTTTAGAGGTAATTTCTAAAATGTCTTTAATTTATTTTTCAAAAAAGATCAAATGAAGATATTTGTTTTTTAATGTCGTGCTGGATGCTCATGATCATATTAAGTGTCTCAATGAAATTTTCATATAAGATAATAAAGATGAAGATCATAATTGCCAAAGTTAATATATAACGAACTTTTAATTTTAAAATAAAATTAATACTTTTTTATTTATTTTATAGATACTGGATGCTAAAAAATTTCAGAGTTTTTTAAAAGGCCCAGTCCAGACTGTAACTTTAGGAAACAAAAGATTGTTAAGTCCGGCCACATAATTTTTTATCTATTTATTTATTTGTTTTCTGTACCGAGCTAAAGCTCCTTCAGAATAAGTTAAAAATAAAATAAAAAAAATTAAATAAAAATAAAGTTAAAGTTAATAAAATTAGATAAAAAAAAGAATCAAAATAGAGTAAATAAGCTAAAAAAATGAAAGTTGAAAAGACATAAATTGGAAAAGATTGTTACATGTGGCACATGTTTAAATAGTTCAAGTTTCAGGAAAAAAAGAAGAAATAGTAAGGTAGCAATTACACAATGGAGTTGGGTATTCAATAATATCTTGATTCGAAACCTTCTTTGTATTCCTTCACCAGTCTTTCAACCAATGAAACAGAATGACTCAGTCCTGTCCCAACATATTTCTCACTCAACTCAAAAAGACGATTCGAGACTGTTAGTAATTTTAGTTTATTAAAAGCTTCATGATGCACGATGTTGGAGGGAGTATCATATTTTAACTTAAGGATAGATCTTACTGCTGAATTCTGAATTGCTTGTAGTTTTTTGATATTATTTTCTGAAAATGGATTCAAGCAAGGAAAAGAATCGAATCGAGTCTAAAATCGATCCGACTAAAGATTTATATAAATTTCTTAGTGTTTTTTGAGTGAGACCCCATTTTTTGTTTGACAATATCTCAATAATATTTAGCCTTTTGCTGCAGCGTTCTTTAATTTCGTCTACAAGTATATTAAAGTTTAACTTAGAATCAAATTTAATACCAAGAAACTTGATTTCTTTTTGGCTCACTATTCTGTTTCCATAGATTTTTAAGTTTAGATTATCACCCTCTTTTTTGTACCTAGAAAAGACTACTGAACACGACTTTTCAGCTGATATCTTCATTTTCCACTTAATAAGTCGTTGGTGTATTTATTTATCTTATTTTCTATGTTCCCTTTTTTGTTATAAATGAAGAATGTAACTAGATCATCTGCGAATAGCAGAGAGTATTCATTATTTGTTTTGTTTCTTTTTGGGATGTCATTAATATATATACTAAAAAAAATTTTTTACCTTTTTGTTTTTAATTCTCAAGAAAATCATGCTTAGGTCTGAACCAATACTTATTTATTCGAAGATTTAGTGAGCATTAAATGGGAATATTAAGATAATTAGTGAAGTTTTAAATCTTTTGATCAAGACTAGCCAATTACTTAAATAATCAAAGAAGATGATATTTGGACAGTAATTTTCAGCATAGGCTAAAGGAAATACAGTCGAACTTGTTCAAACCGCGCTCGATGGACCGGGAAAAAGAGTCCGCTCTAGGCACTCGATTATCCATTGTTAAAAACATTTTGATTTTCCGGCACTATATCATATATTATAGAAAATTTCTTGGGCATTGGAATCTTAGGTCTTCCTAGGTCAAATAATAGTTTGGAGGCTTGGCATAAGTCTCTTTCGCTAGATTTTGGATCACATGCAAATGTAAATAAGTTGGCTAAACATTAAAAAAATGAGAAGCATCTAACAGATGTACTAATTGAACAAATTAATAGCGGCATAGTTTATCTACGTGAAAAATAATTTAAAAAGAAAATGAAATTATGTCTTTATTTAGTGTTTACAATAAAGAAAAATTAGCAAATTTTTTTGATAGATTAATTCTTGTTTTAAAATAATTAATTGTTTAATTTTTTAATTGGACTTTTTAAAAAAAAAGTTCGGACTTGGACTTGACTTGAGACTTGTGACTTTTAAACAACTCTGAATCTGTCCTTTCCTTTTATTCAATCTAACAATGTTCTTGACACTACATAAAATAATAGTCGCTAATAATAGTTTTTAAATATTAATATTTACAAATAATGACATTTTCATAAATTAGTTATTTAAAACTTATCAAAGATTAAGCATTCGAACTTTTAAAAGATTTAAGTCTTCAATCATTCAACCCAATGATAACTTACTTTGAGACCTATGATGTTGGTCCATTTAAAAAAAACTCAAAGATTACCAGAAATATTACAACATTTCCAGCTAAGTTATGGAATGTTTACGATAGAGTCGAATCAGATTTGCCAAGAACCAATAATGTCATCGATTCTTGGCATGAAAAACTTTGAAAACTCTTGTAAGAAACATTATACTGTAAACAAGTTAGTTCATCAATTTAAACTAACTGATTTTTGTCCATGAATTTCCACGTAAGTGACCTGCAAAAACCAAATCCTGCAATTTTCTAGAAGCTTCACTTTCTTAATATTACGATATCTATCTGATTGTTTTTAAATATTGTGAACCCAACTTTGTAATACTATATATTTATTTTATTTATTTGTTTATCTGTACCGAGCTAATGCTCCTTCAGGGTTAAAAAAAAAGTAAATAATGTAAGGTAAAATAAAATAAACTAAAAATAAAGAAAAAAGGATTAAACGAAATAAAAAAAAAGAAAAGATATGTAATAAATTGATTTTTAATTTTAGAGGTTAGACATGTTTAAATATTTTAAAAATCAGGAAAAAAGGAGGAAATAGTAAGGTAGCAATTACACAATGGAGTTGGATATTAGATATATCTTGATTCGAAACCTTCTCTGTATTCTGTTTCACTTTCTTTTAATAAACGAACAATAGCTGAAGAAGTTTCATTACTCAAAGTCTATTTAAATAATAAATAAACAATTAAAAAAAAAAACTAGAGCAAAATTTTACAAATGTAATTATCGATCAATTAGAGTCAGGTGATACATATTTATAAAAAAGAAAACAATCAGAAAAAAAAATCGTATTAAGTTTTTTTGTAAAAACTATGATTTAAACAAAATATTAGATTACTTTAATAATATGGTATCTAATATTAGATAATTTAAAAAAAAAAAATTTCCTATGATTTGATTGACAATTATTTAATTTACACTTATTTGAATAAACTATTATTTAAACTGACTATTGTTTGATTTTTCTACTGTTTGGAAAGACTATTATTTGAAAACTATTATTTGACGCCTCAACGACACACTAATATTTCTTTTCAATCAATAATTCTAAAATCAACAAATGAAAAATAAGACATTTTTAAGAGGGTTTTTTATTTTTTTAACTAAAACTTTAAATTATTAGATTATTATCTAAAAAAAAGTAAAATAGAATGATATTATTTTGAATATAATAGCCTTCACTGTTAGCAAGAGATGTTGTGCTTAGAGACCTAACCAGCATACATGGAAAAACAAGTTGTCCGATTTTTACACCAACTTGTAATTCAACATTTAAATTAAGTAAATTTTAGATTAATTTATTATTTAATATTGATAAATATGTTACATGTAAGCAAATTCCAAAATATTTAAGCAATAAGCAACAAAAAATTATCTTTTCGAATTTTGTGAAAATATTTTGGAGCAATCTTTTTTTTTCTTTCATATTTCTATTAATGCTCAAAAAACACTCGAAAAGCAACAAAAGGAAGTCGCGCTGCAACATCCTCAATTGGTATAGAAACAAATAAAAATTAAAAAAATATAACCAAGCTTTTTAAAAAATTTTATTTATATGTTTTTAATTAAATGTTTTTTGTTAATATTGTCTTCTTAATTTTAAATTTTAAACCTTATGTGTAAATTTGTATCTTTCTACACTTATCAAGCTTTAACCTTTGATGTCATTCTTTTTTCAATTGCTTTTTCTCCTGAATATTATCGGGATAATGCTTCAATCTGTAAAATCTCATTAGAATTAGGCATTAAAATATTAGACGTAAAAAAATTTTTAAATGAAAGAATAATATAAAAAGGCAAAAAATTTTTTGATACCGCTATTATAATAAGAACTCATCTAAAATTAGAAGCGGGTACAGACATTTGGAGTCCTGGTTTGTTAAATTAGGGCTTTGTTGCTGACAGAATAATTTTTTTTACTGACAAATTTTTTAATAAAAATGTGACTAATTGTATTAAACTTAGACAAAAAAATTATTTTTCAATGACAAAAAAAATTTCATATGACAAAAATAAAAATTTAGTACGACCAAATAATTAAAAAAATAATAACAAAATATAAATTTTGTTGACAAAAAGAAAATTTTAGCAAAAATTAATAAATTAAACAATTTTTTTTTTTAAAAGTAAACACCATTTAACGTCCACGTCATTAATTGAGTCATCTTGGTTATTATTCGAGTGAAAATACAAAGCACTAAAGAATCAGTACTAGACATTTTTAAATTTATAATTATTTAGCATTTATTATTTATTTTTTTTTTATTTGTTTTCTGTACTTAATTTAGTCTTAATTTTAATTTAGACTATTCGCCAAAGATTTTTAATAGAATCTTTGAAGAAACTGAAAACAAAATCAAAATTTATTGCGCTTTCATGCAATCTGTAAAAAAATGAGCATTTCACAGAAAAATTAGAGAAAAAATTAAAAATGTTTTATTTTCATTATTAAAGTTTTTATCACTAAAATATTCCTTTTTTTCTTTTCAATTTTTTTTAAAAAAAGATATTAAAGAATTTACCGAGCAATTTTAAAACCATTTTGAGTTTCTAATTTAATACTTTTGAGAGAGTAGTCCAGACATTTAAATCTAAAACAGCTTTTCTTTTGCTAAAAGTTCTGAACTGATTGTTTTCTAAAATTATTTTTCTAAAATTGAACTGTTTTTTGTAAGGATTCCATATTTTATGATTCCATGTAACATAATGAATTGATAATCGAGTAATTGAATGATGCTAATACTTGATCTAAATTTTTTTATTTTTTTTTAATAAAATTTCGGGTCTCCCTTATTAGCGCTATTTCAGATCTAAGAAGCGCATCTCCCTTAAAAACGCATAAAAACTTTTTCAAATATTTTCGGTGCATCAAAATTTAAAATTAAAGAAAAAAACTAAATTTATTCAGCGCATTAAAATTTAATATTTTAATAATCTCAAAAAAAAAATTGTTTATGCTTAAAATTTAGATTTTATTTATTTCTTTATTTTTGAATTTTCTAATTATCCTCTTCATTAAAATTTTAATACAAAACTTTTTATTTATTATATTTAAATGAAGGATGTTTTCACAGTAATAATAATAATTTTCCCTATTCTATCCTAGTGGATAATGAGGAAGTGCTCGTCTCCTACTGCATCGAGTAGGATGTTTTCATAAATAATTTTTACATTCAATAATTTAAAAAATAAAAATTTATTTTAATTAAATAAATTCGAAATAAGAGCAATTTAAATGTTGAGTCACATTTTTAGAAAGAAAATTTTTTCGAATATAATTTTTTTAAATAGGTTTCTATTTTTTCGTTATTGTTTCACGTTCATTAATTTATCTTACTTATTGCACCTGCATCTGAATTAAAAGATTTTTTTTATCTAGATTATTAAAATAGAGTAGATTTTTTCCTGGTATATTCAGAAAATGTATCACTGCAGTTCAAAAGACAGTTTTGACTATGTTTGTCCTATGGCCCTCATAATTTTCAGTAATAATCAATGTTCAGCCTTATGTTGGGACTAACGAGATTTTGAAAATTTTGAATATACACCGAGGGATCTATTTGGACTCACAAAAAAAGTAAAGTTTTACGAGTTAAAATAATCCGTATTTTAAAAAATTTTACGGCGTAAATTTTTTTTACAAATATGACAAATTAATTAGATATAATTATATTAAGGGTTTCAAGAAGGGAGAAAGCTTTATTTAGATTCGATAAACTCATCAAAGGCGCTCTTTTGAATACGAAAACATGTCTGAAGGAAAGAGCTTTAGCTCGTCAATGGTAAACTAATAAATAAATATCCACTCAAGTTCATTTATAAACTAATTGTTTAAAATTCATTTGAATCATTCATATCCTTTCTAGACTCTAGGTCATTTAATGTGAATGACCATTTGAGCGAAGAATACCAAATAACTGCAATTGTTCCTAAAGGCTCATTTATTAGTCCTCTTTTATTTAGTATATAAATTAATGACATCCCCAAAAGTAACAAAACAAATAATGAATACTCTCTGCTTTTCGCAGATGAACTTATTTATTTATTTTATTTATTTGTAAATCTGTACCGAGCTAATGCTCCTTCAGAATAAAAATATGTAAAATGAAAAAAAAAAAAATAAAGTTAAATAAGAAAAAAAAAGGATTAAATAATGAGAAAAAAAATAAAAAACGAAAATAATAGCTAGAGGTTCGACACGTTTAAATATTTGATAGTTCAGGAGAAAAAGAAAAAATTTAAAGTTAGCAATTACACAATGGAGTTGGATATTCAATATATCTTTATTCAAAGCCTTCTCTATATTCTTTCACCAGCCTGACAACTAATGGAACATAATGACTCAAACCTGCCCTGATATATTTCTCGCTCAACTTAAAGAGTCCATTGGAAACTCTTAGTAGTGTAAGTTTATTGAAGGCCTCTTGGTGCATAATATTGGAGGAGGTATTATATTTCAGTTTCAAAATAGATTGAACTGCTCAATTTTGAATAACTTGTATTTTTTTGATTTTAGTTTCTGAGAATGAATTTAAACAAGGAAAAGAATAATCCAAGATTGATCCTATCAAAGATTTAAAAAAATTACCTAATGTTTTTGGTTTTAGACCCCATCTTATATTTGAGAAATATTTTATTATATTGAATTACAGCGCTCTTTTAAATCATCCACCATTGGACCAAAAGTAAGTTTTGAGTCTAATGTGATACCTAAGAATTTGACTTTATCCTCATTATTTAAATTGTTATCATTAATTTTAAGGTCAAGATTGATTTGAATTTTTATTTTTTTTTCTCAAAGATCATGAAACATGACTTTTTCTGATCTAGTTACATTCTTCATTTATATTAAAAAGAGGAACCTTGAAAATAAGATAAATAAATACACCAACGACTTATTAAGTGGAAAATGAAGATATCAGCTGAAAAGTCGT
Organism: Brachionus manjavacas; assembly: GCA_019054805.1. Lineage (NCBI taxonomy): Eukaryota > Metazoa > Rotifera > Eurotatoria > Ploima > Brachionidae > Brachionus > Brachionus manjavacas. The sequence goes on along the minus strand of JAHQIY010000003.1, from coordinate 3,248,808 downwards.
GTTCAGTAGTCTTTTCTAGGTACAAAAAAGAAGGTGATAATCTAAACTTAAAAATTTATGGAAATATAATAGTGAGCCAAAAAGAAATCAAGTTTCTTGGTATTAAATTTGATTCTAAGTTAAACTTTAATATACTAGTAGACGAAATTAAAGAACGCTGCAGCAAAAGGCTAAATATTATTGAGATGTTGTCAAACAAAAAATGGGGTCTCAATCAAAACACACTAGGAAATTTATATAAATCTTTAGTCGGATCGATTTTAGACTCGATTCGATTCTTTTCCTTGCTTGAATCCATTTTCAGAAAATAATATCAAAAAACTACAAGCAATTCAGAATTCAGCAGTAAGATCTATCCTTAAGTTAAAATATGATACTCCCTCCAACATCGTGCATCATGAGGCTTTTAATAAACTTAAATTACTAACAGTCTCGAATCGTCTTTTTGAGTTGAGTGAGAAATATGTTGGGACAGGACTGAGTCATTCTGTTCCATTGGTTGAAAGACTGGTGAAGGAATACAAAGAAGGTTTCGAATCAAGATATATTGAATATCCAACTCCATTGTGTAATTGCTACCTTACTATTTCTTCTTTTTTTCCTGAAACTTGAACTATTTTAACATGTGCCACATGTAACAATCTTTTCCAATTTATGTCTTTTCAACTTTCTTTACCTTTTTCTTTAGCTTATTAGCTTATTTATTTCTTTTTAGCTTATTTACTTTGTTTTTAAACTTATTCTGAAGGAGCTCAAGCTCGGTAAGAAAGCAAATGAACAAAAAATAAAATAAATACAAAAAAGTAAATGCGAATGCATTGTCTAGAGAAATTGGAATAACAAAAATCCTTTTGCATTTTATTATCAGAATAAATTCAAGGAATTTAATTTAACTGTGTTATAAATTTCGGATAAAAATATTATTTTTTCTCTAGAAGGTATTTAATTGGGAGTGGGGGCCATCAAAATGGTTACAAAGTCCAAATTTTCTGATTTAAAAAGAGAGAACTTGCACTCAAAGAGACCTTTCATTGTAGAAAAAAAAAATTTTAGTTTTAGAATATTTATTGGAATCTTAAGTAAAAATTAATAGTGTTATATTCAAATAGTGTGTAACATGTGAGTTTGGTAGTTAACGCTCCAGTAAAACTTATATAAACTAATAAAGCACTAACGAGAGAAACAAGTGATGTCATCACTGGGCTCCTTAACATCACTATAATCAAATATATACAAATTATGATAAAGTAAATTCCTAAATAAAATTTGCAATGTGCCGATAGAGCAAAAAATAAAATTTTACTCAATTAATATGAACCAATATGTTTCAATGATTTTATTCTGAAATTTTTTTAATTTTTTTTTTCAAAATTAAAATCAAGTTGATAAAAAATTAAGACGAAAGGATTATTCGATTTGTTTTTTTTTAAATCAATTTAAATTATCCCAAAGTTGAAACTCATTTAAGTGCTATAACTGTGAATATGGCGGGAATTTTAAGCATGGCCAAAAATTGTTCATCTCAGTTTTATATTTTATTCAGAGATTTTTTTCATTGAAATCTTTTTCAAAATTTTTTTAGGCTTATTTAATTATTTAAAATTTCAAAATTAATAACGCAATTTTTCAAAAAAAACTTGGTAACTTAATAAAATTTTTGAAAACATCTATTATTAACAAGTAACTTTTTATCTTTAAAGGAGAACTAAGTTTTTTGGCTCTGAAGTAAAGGAAATAAGCTCAAAAATTTGAAAAATTGACCCTAATGAACAAAAAATTTCAATTTTCAACACAATAAAAAAATGCTAATTTTTTTACCAAAGATAGTTCCTAAAAAATGGTAACAAATTTTTTTTTAATTATTTACTAAAGGGTACTTCTTAAATTATCAAATGACTTGAGGAAAATAACTTAAAATTAATTTTCAGCATTTTAAGTACAAGAACCGAATTTTATTTCAAATTATTCTCAAAAAAAACTATTTACATTCAGTAATCCTTCGGATTAATAAATTTTTATTTCAAAATAATCTTCTTTTTTTCTGATCGAAGAACAAAATGAAATGTTTTAGAGACTTAATTTATAATTCATATCATGATTAGATTTAATTCAATTAAATTTAGCGAATAATTTTACTAACATGTATGGGCTATTATTTGTTTTTGTTATTTTCAATGAAAGCTCAAATCGATCCCCAATAAAGCTTAAATATATTTTTATTAAAAAGAAGTGTAACAGATGACTCTTTATATTACCGATAACCCATTTTTGATATTTTCAACTAAGGCAAGAAAAAAACTCGAACAAAATAAATAAATAATAAATGACAATCAAAGTGTTTGAAATTAATTTTTTAAGCAATTATATTTCTTTTCATTTTAAAAATTAATTTTTTTTTGCATCAAGAAAATAAGTGTCGAGCAAAAAAATTCAAGTAAAAAATTATTTTTGTGTTAAAATTAAAATTTTTTTTTTCTTTATTAAAAAAATTTTTAAAGGAAAAAAATTAATTTTTTGTAAATGACTTTTGTATTTTTTCTTCTCTATTCTTTGTAAGTCTTTTTATTTTATTTTAGTTTTTTCCAGTTAATGCTTTTGATTGAAAGAACAAAATAAACGACGATTTTTGTGGCGTCGAAAAAATTAAAATTTAAAAATTCCAATAAAAAATTATTCTTCTGTTTAATGAAAATAATTGTTTTTGTTCTTTCAAGCAAGAGTTCTAAAAAGAAGACCATTCATTTCAAAATAAATTTTACTGGAAAAAAATAAAATAAACTAAAAAGAGTTGTAAAGAACAGAAAAGATACCAAAGTCATCTACAAAAAATTAATTTATTTTCAATTAAACAAAAAATTTATTTTTTAAAAAAAATTTAAAATTTTCCTGCTTGACACTTATTTTCTCGATGCAAAAAAAATTAAATTTTTAACTAACCTTCATTCCGAACTAAATTCCACCGAACAAAAAAAGAATAAAATAAAAATTACAAAATCATAAACAAAAATTTAATTCTTAAGCTAAATAAAAATCACAATTTATCAACTTTGCTATTCAAAACTCTGCTCAGTCTCTCTATGAGTCATTAACCTAAATTTCGCAATACTTCCAAAGGTTTCCTCTCATAGAACCAAGACTCTAGAATCAAATTGAAATAAGCCTAAATTAGTTTGTAGAGAAAATTGTGAGTGAAAACAATGAAATCAAGTAGGGCGTTAATGTGTCCCGAGCGGTGATATTCAACTCTTAGCTTTACCTAAGCAGGTCTCGAAAGCTAAGCAAATATTTGCTCCTTTCTCCACGAATTTCAACGTGGACTCATTTCGAGATTTCAGTCGCTTAATGCGCCGGGCTTGTTTCATTAATTTCATTATTAACCTACTTAGGAAATCAAAAAAAATTCTCTTAAAAGGCCACGAATACGAGGCACAATTAGAAAAAAACAAGAAAAACTATTAACACCGTGATAGGATTTTTATTTTAGAAAAAAATTATTTTTGCGTAGAAACGAGGCTATTTTAGAAATATGTCCGAGAGCGACTATGTGGAGCCGAGCAGTGAGAGCTTTTGGGAGATTGGGCAGTACAAGCGGACAGTGAAACGGGCCGAGGACGGACACAAGCTGTGCAGTGACATAGTGCAGATGATTTCAGAAAGAGCTGACTTGGAAAAGGCCTACTCGAAGAGCCTGAAAGCCTGGTCGAAAAAATGGTCCGATTACTTGAACAAAGGCAATGAGTACGGCAGCATGAAAAGCGGGTGGCAGGCGCCGCTGGTCGAGGCCGACAAATTGTCCGAAATTCACCTGAGCACCCACAATGCGCTCAATGATGAGCTGAATCGCGAGATCAAGGACTGGCAAAAGCACAACTACCAGAAGACTTTGGTCGGTCAGCTCAAAATAGCCAAGGAGTACGAGGAGGAGTTCAAGAAAGCGCAAAAGCCCTGGTCCAAAAAATACTTTCTGGCCGAGAAGACAAAAAGAGTACCATGGTGCGTGCAAGTCGTACCAGTCGGCCAAAATTCACTTGCAGAATTCGCAGGCGGACCCGCAAGTAAGTCCCGAGCAGCGCAAAAAACTCGAGGACAAGGTGGAAAAGTACAAGAAAGAAGTGGAAGTGGCCAAGAACAAGTACAAGCAAGCGCTGGACGACTTGAACTCGTACAACTCGCGCTACATCGAAGACATGAACAATGTGTACAAAAAGTGCGACCAATTCGAAAAAGAAAGACTCGAATTTTTCATTCAACAACTCCTCAAGCTGCACACTCACCTGAACATTTACGACAAAATGAACATCGAACAAATATACGCCGAGTTTATGGGCACCATCAAGCACACTAGTCCGGACAAAGACTTGCACACGTGGTCCAAAGAGTGCGGCGCCGGCATGCCCATGAGCTGGCCCGTCTTCGAAGAGTACTCCGATCAGGTCAAGCAAATTGTCAAGTCGAGCAAAAGAAGCGACGAAGGCGTCACCATGACCTCGATCAAGCAAATAGATGACACGGACACCAAAAGCCTTTCGATCAGTGCCAATGACAACAACCACAGGTAATCTAGCAATTCGCTCTCTTTCCTTTGCTTTACTAACCAAAACTAGTTTGAGTATAATGAGCCGAGTCGAAGACCCCTGGGTCGATTCGACTCCTTCTTATACGTCCCAGCCATCGAACGAGTTGGCCAGCTCGTTCGATGAATACCAGGCCAATTCAATCAATTGGTAACTTTGACAAATATTTAGTTGGTGTTGTATGTAGCTGTTGATTGTTTGTCTGTTTAAAAAAAAAGTGCGCTTACTTTATCAACAAAATTGAAAGAGAATTTTTTAAATTTTTATTTAAAAAAAAATTGTTGAACTAAAAAATAAAATTATATTGATTTTAAAGAGTTGATGATAGGAGATGCTTTTTTTATCTTTTGACAATTGACATCATTTTGATACAAATAAATAAAGACAACAAAATTTAAGAAACCTCACCGAACATTAATTTTAAGCAGACTTGTTTAAAAGTCCAAAGCCTTGTACTTTTTAAATTTTTCCAACCTTTTTTATTGGCATGGTCTTTTTTGCCCCCCCCCCCCCCAAAAAAAAAAAATTCACATTTATCCGAAAAATGTCTACAGTTAACAAAAAATATTTTACTTTTAGACTTTTTAAATAATATATTTTTCATTGAAAAGTATTTTTTAGAAGCATGTATTTTATTTGGAAAAATAATTTTTTTTTTAGTGAAAAAAAAAGAAAAATTAGAAGTAAAAAGAAATTATCACCTTTTTTTATTTGAACATATTTTTATGTTTTTATAATTAAATTTTAGTGCCATGGACGTATTCGAATATTTTATTTAAAATAAAATAAACAGTTTTATTTTTTTTTAAATATACTATTAACAATTAAATTATGACCTCTCAGAGTTCCGACAGTGTGGTAACAGCGACTCGAAATATCAATCTTTGTTCTTTAAATTCATCCTTTTTCTCACACAGAACTAATTTTTTATCTTCCTTCATCTAATTATTTTATTATCTTAATTAAATTTATTATTACAATTTAATACTTATTAGGTGATTTTTTTTATTACGGTGGGCTGAAAAGAAGGAGTTGATCGATTCTATAAAGCCTGAGGGTAATCCCTCAAATTATTTAATTAGATTAAAAATTAAATTAAATTATTTTACAATTTAGTATTAGATTCTTTTTTTTTACACATTAAAATTATTTTGAGTCAAATTAGTAAAAAATAATTTTTATTTAGTAATTGGTGTGTTTTTTTCGTCTTTTGGTAAAAATTTTCATAGAATTTTGAAAAAGCATGAAAAAAGTGTGATTTTTCAAATAAATTAAAAAAAAAATTAAATTGGAGCTACCTTTGCCATCTAATTATATTTAAATTAAAAAGATTTCATAAAATTTAGTTTTTGTATTCTTAAAAAAAACAAATTCTTTATCTTGTAAAGTAAAAAATCAATTTAAAAAAAAAGATACATTTTTTAGCTTATTATTAATTTTAATTGTTACATTGATTTCTAGAATAAAAATAAAATACTCTTCCATTTTTCTGGCTATTATTTACAATGATTTGTCCAAAACGCAGTTGTACTAAATGTAGTTAAATAAAAAAATGATCTAAAAAATGCTCTTTATTTTCTCCAAATTTATTTCGACTTATTCCTCAATATAGTTTTTATATCAATGGCTTAAGGTGTGTCAATATTTTTGGAGGTAAATTTATTTTAGAAATTGATTCTATTATGATTAAATTAAATATTTTAATTTTAACAAAAAAGCGATAGAAAATCGCAATTTTTTTCAGTTTATCCATTTAGTTTTTATTATCTTTGTTGATTAGCTCGTGTTTTCTTACCTTATTTAATAAATATAGAACTAAAAAAGTCAACCTTTAGACCTGAAAGAGTCATAGCTCGATGCAGATATATAAATAAATAATAAAAAATTCATCTTATGGACATTTTGACGTCCCTTTCGTTCGTTGTAGCGCGAGTGCACTATTAAGAAACTAACAAGTAAGATAATATAATTATCTTTCTTTTTTAAGAGTTATTTTTTACTTGTACAAATTTTTTTTTTAAAACAATGATTTATTTGATTTCAATGTGATTAGATTTCAAAATTAACTCCAATTTAATTTTTTTAAATAAATTTTACAAATCGCACTTTTTTCATGCTTTTAAAGAACATGAAATTGAAAATCGATATGAAGCTTCTTTCAATTCTATAACATTAATTTAGCTAAATTAAAAAAAAACTATTTAAATGGAAATGATCGAATCAACCTTTGTAAAAACAAATTCAGTACAAATTAAACAAATTTTTTTTTGTTGAAAAATTCAGATTAAAGATAAAAAATCTTCATAAAATATTGAAACATAGTGCACCTTATTTAATAAAAATAAAAAATTAAAATTCTAAGAATGTAAGGTCTGTACTCATCTTCGTTTGGTGGATTCGGTTCTTTTTTCTAAAGATCGGTTCGATTTGATTCAGCATGAATAACACCCAAGAATTCGCTAAAGTTAATCACGAATATGTCTGTTTTCGACATGTTTAATTTAGACACAAAATGTAGAAGATTTTTAACTAAATAAAATTAGGATTTTAACTAATTAAATACAAAAATGTCAATTAAATTCTTTTAATTTTTAAAATTATCTATTAAATTCTATTAAATGAGACAAATTTTTACGAAAAGATTAAGCTTTATTAGAAGTAAAATTAGAAATAGCTTGTTTTAACTGCTCTTCCAAATAAATTTGATTAATTTTAGATTTAGATTTAAATTTTCTAATAAATTTGCTAAGCCGTCCATTTTTTTCTTAAAAAATAAAAAATTAAAGAATTAATTTCTTTTGAAATGGTATTTAATTTTTTTTTAATTTTTCCAGAACAAATTTTTTAACTTAACTTAGTTACTTTTTATCAAAAAAATCATTTTTTTATTAAGAAAATTAATTATTTTTTGTTAATCAGAACCAATTTTCTACTTCTACTCTATAAATTTTGATTATTTAAATCTAAAATTGATAAAAAATACGAAAAAAAAATACAAAAATTTTTTATTTAAGTTAAAAATAATTTAAATAAAGTGGAAGCCTTGTTAAAATTTTAAGAAATCGGAATGATTTTTCGAAGAATTTTATTAATACCATAACAAATTGATTATTTATTAACTAGGAGCATAAGTTCAGTCATCAAAAAGACATCAGCTGATAGAGATGATATCATTTTAACTGAAAGACATAAAGATTTAGTAGATAATCTAAATAATGAACTGAAAGAGATAAGAAAAAATCGAGTTGGTGAGATAAAGTCGATCATCAAGTCTCGAGATTCATCTTGCTCATCGTTCCACTCAGAGTCAGTTTATTCTCTCAATCAGTATAAAGAGGATAAATCGCTTAAACGGTGCGTGACATACGAAACTGAGTCGTTCTCATCCGACTCGGATTCAAAAGCTTCCAATAAGACTCTAAACACCCAGTCTAAAAAAGTCAATTTTAGCATTACTGAAGGGTTCGAACGTTCAAAAACTTCAAGTGTTATTAGATCAATGTCTGGCAAAATATCCAAGCACCTTGACACTTTGAAGCAAAGGCATATATTTTGAATTTTTTGCATCTTGATTTAATTGATTATTCATAGCATGTAATTGAGTTTACACACAAAGAACCGCTTAAAATTTTTTTTTTTAGGTTAAAGCATTTCCTAAATTGGGAGAATTTGTTTTCAATATAAAAATATAAACATAAATATTAAAATTTATTATTCATTCGAAAAATTTAATTTAAAGACTAAAAAAAAAATTTATTCTTATTTATCTAGATAATTATTTAAAATTTTTATTCTATTTTAAAAAGTAATTTCAGTTTTTAAAGTCAATAGTTTACTTAAAAAATTTAAGAATTTTAAAAATTCAAAATAAATTTTCTAGAAAAATGAACTTGACTTTAATTTAAATTGAAAAAGGTGACTATTTTTCATTCTTTCTTATTTTATAACAATAAAACGAGTAAAATCTACCATAAATTTATGTAATATAAATTAATTTTTTCAGAAAAATATTATTATTTTTTATTGTACGATGAATTCACCATGTATAATGTTAAATATCGTAATTGAGTGAAAAATTGCTTCCAAAATTTTTCGAAAAAAACTGAAGTTCCATGAATTAAAAAAAAAAAGTGTAAAAATAAATTTTAATTGACTATTTTGATCGAAATTTCGATTAATTTTTGTATAAAATGTTAAAAATTAATAAAAAAAGGAAAAATTGATTTTTTTATTGAAAAGTTAAATTTTTTTTTCAATTTATGGAAATTGAAATTTTCAAAAAAACGCACTTCTATTAAAAGAACCACACCTGGAATTTAGTGGTCTGACCTGTCGCCATTCCTGCCAATTAGAACCTTAACAATCTGATTAAATTTTTTTTAGATAATTAAGTTTTTTAAAATTCCTATTTTGATTTGTATCAAAATCGAATATTTTGGTCTATTTGACAAAAATATTTTTTTTCTTATTTTCTATAAATTTTAATCTTTTCCAATGAGGCTTGAATTAATAAATAATAAGAATATTAATTTATTAAGACTCTAATTTTTTATAAAAAAAATTAAAATCATTATAAAAAAAAAAAATTATTTTATGGCTTTAATTTTATCGGTTCTTTGTGATTGATATATTCCATTTTTTTTAAACTAAATTTTGCATCTAACTTGTACGATTTTAATAATAAAAACTTTGAAGTAAACCTTAATTAATTAGAGAAAACTCGCCCTTCTTATTTTTTCAATATCCAGTCAGTAAACACCTCGAGGGTGTTGTGTGATGACAGATAAAAAATGAGACTTTTTTATCTTAGGAACGATATTTTTAAGAAATTTTAACTTTAAGTGGATATTTGTTTTATTATATTTTTTTTCAATATGAAAGAAAAATTAATTATCGTTTTAATAAATAAATTTAGCGTAAATTTTGGTAATTTTTCGATTTATAAGTGGGATTAATTATTTCATAATAAATAAATTATTTCATAAATTTTATTAGAATTTCAAAAGCTTCATTCATTGTAGTAAAAATTGTAAGTTTTATTGTTGCTTATTTGACATTTAAAAAAAAATTCTTAATTCTTAATATACTAATTCTTTAAAATAACTCCATTGAAATGACTATTTTATCAAAATAATTTTAATAGTAAATAAAAATGAAAGGTGCGACCATAAGGAATATTTAAGTGGCTTTAGAAATTCTAATAAAATTTATGTAATATTACGTAAAAATCATGTGTCATAGTATTACTCTACAATTGTTACAAAAATTAAAAAAAATAGCCTGATGTTAGTTTTAGAATAGTAAGTTTTTTTATATTTAGCTCTCAGCATTTGTCATCTTAAAGCGCCTGTGTAGGCATAGGACTCACTAGATATGAAATATTTTATTAATTCACCGCGAGTCTATTTTAGTTATTTTTTAAAGATTGAAAAGATTAAATTTTATTAAATTTAAAATCGTGCAATAAATTTCAGCTTTTGAGATTGAATTAAAAAAAAACTTTGAATTGATTTATTTGAATTAAAAAGATTGAGTGAAGATAAGAAAAATCATGATGTAAATCACATGTCGATACGTAAGAGTGATATAAAGATTGTAAGAAAAAATAGTGCACTAACTGGTAGCTGTGAGTCTAGTATTGATTCTCGATCTAGAAAGTCCAGGCATCTTGATTATCCGGTTGAGCAAAATCCTTTTGGAGTCGAAGATGGAAATTTTAATGCACCTGCAAATTCCAAGACATCCTTCGCACCGATTAGAAACAATAAATCCTCCAAATCTGAGTATGATAATTTTTCTCAAAATAAAAAAGAAACTGACTTGTACGATAATCTAAATCCGCAATTTAATTTTAACAATTTTCAGCCAAATTATGACAATCTTCAAAAGTAAAATTTGAAAAAGAGTGAAGTGAAAATTTAAATGTTAAACTCCTGTCTTGTCACCCTGAATGCTAAATAGATAGAAAATTTTATTTAATTGGTGATATTAATTTTTTTTTTAAAGTGGCCCCTTAAGTAGCCATAGCAGAGAATCTAATCCTTTTGGAGAATATGACGAAGATGATGACAGTCATAAAACTGGCATTACCAATTCTCAGCACCATGCAATAACTAGCCATGAAAGTGACGATGATGAAAGAGCCATGTATCTGAATGTTAAAGTTAAAGCGTTGTACGACTATCATAGCGCTGAAGATGACGAACTATCTTTCAAAGCAGGTATGTTGGACTTTATTTCGGTGATAAAGAAGTTTTCATTTTGTTTTCAAAAAGGAGAAGAATTTACTAAGTTGGCAAATGAGGATGAAAGGGGATGGTGTCTGGGCAAAATTGGAGAGCGAGTTGGTTTGTACCCAGCCACTTATGCAGTAGAATTTTAATGAATTTAGTTCTAATTTTAAATATTTTTATTAATTTTAAATCTCGATGAATGTATAATTTTCTATTACGTAGAATTTTTCATTGTTTGTATTTCAGATCCCCGGTTGAAAGAAATTTTTTGAAAAATTTTATTTCAGTTTTATTTATTATCTTCATGCTTTTTATCAATATTTTAAATAATAAAAATTAAAAATTAAATATTTTCTTTATTTTTTAAATTAACAGAATTAAAAAAAAAAATTAAAAAGATCATTTAATGCTAATTTACGATTATTATTGATTATTTTTTATTTTTAAATTGAGATAAAAAATCTTTCATTAAAAATGGAAAATAAAGAATTTGTTTTGTATTAAACAGAGTCAATTTTTACAATATTAAAAATCTTTTTATTGTTTTTTTTATTTTGGAATTTTATGTCTAAATTAGTGGAGAGGAAAGTGCTCGATTTCCAAGCGACTTACGAGTAATTAACTGGTTTTTAAAATTCAATTAAATAAAAAAATTAATATTAAAAAATCTTTAAATTGTAAAAATTGATTAAAATTGAATAAATTTCAAGTTAATATTACATACTTTGACATTATGACTTTTAAACAACTCTTGAAGCACGTACTCTTGAACATTTAAACGATATTCTTCGATTGTGCTGAGAGAGAGAGATATTATTTAGTTATACACTAAGATATATAAATTTTTAGAGCTAAAAAATTATTCAAAAGATTATTAATAAAGTATGTTTGTATTTAAATTCATTAATCCCCTTTAAAAATCACTATTGAAATTCTGAAATTAATCATGATTAAAATCATCTTCAAAATGTAGCTCATAGCAAAATTGGTGAAAAAATTAAAAAATACCGTTCTGTATGGGAATTTAAAATAAAATAAATAATCTTCAATTTTTTTTTGGTTTATTCATAAATGAAAAGCAAAATTTTATGAGAATTTTATTTTTTTGATCAAGCATAGTTTTTTTACTAATTTTTTCTTCTATAATTAAAATTCTCATACCTAAATAGTAAACAATATCCAGTAATTTTTAAAATTTTTTTAAAAAATACCTTGATTCAGCCAAACTTTAAAATTTGATCCTAATTTATTTTTATTGTGACTACTAAAAATTTTCTTAAGATCTCTTTATTTGACTTAACAAATTTAAATTCCCACCATTTTAAAAGGTTTTAAGAAAAATTTAATTTGTTACTGTTTGTTTTTGATCCAACCTTCGGCAAATTATTTTAATATCAAAGTTTTTCTTTTAAAAAAAAAATTTAGAACTTACATTATTAGGTAAATATAGTTAACTTTATTTAATAAATTTATAAACATGTTTTAAAATGTAATGCATTGTTTAAAAATTATGATGACACTTCAATTTATTTAAAAATTGCACCCATTCTAAATTTTTCAATCTTACAGTTGAATGATACATTCAAAAAAGATTTAAAATAACTGATGTTTAAAACTATTAAATTTCAAATTTAATTATCCTTAATTTTGAGACTAAAATATGAAAAATTGTTCAACCAAAAATTAAAAAAAAACAGAAAATTATTAATTAAAAATTGTAAAGTTGAATGAGCTCAATAAATTCCTCAGTTTATCTTGAAAAAAATATTATTATTAATATTAAAGTAAAGATTAAAGAGATGAAAAATTTATTTTAAAGTTGAATTTTTTTTTAAGATTAATTTATAATTCAATATCCAAATGCTGGGAACTTCTTCAAAGATAATTTTTTATGATTCATTTAGCTTCATATTTACTAAGAATGCATTTATTCATTCATTACTACAAAAATCTTTAAAAAAAAAACAAAAAAAAACAACAAATTTATAATAATAATAATAATAATAATAATATAAGTTACAACAAGCCAGCAAGCTAGACTTGCGAAGATGGGAAAGAGTAGGATCCCATCTATGGTAACTGTGTTATGTACACTTAATCAGTAAAATTTATTATGCCAGTAAATAATTAATTAAAAGATGATAATAATGTTTGAAGAGGAAGAAGAATGTCGTGGAGAACTGGTTGGTTTTGGTAATTTGATTCGATGTTGAGAGGGATGGGGGCCTCGGGTCCGATGCTCCAGTTGGCTAAGGTGATAGCGTGTTCTGTCTTTAGAGCACAGTCACTTCCCCAGCTCTGCCTTCAACATACTGGACTTCATCCATGGTAGGTTTCTCCTTACGTCTGTCCTTATCCAGTCTGTTCTTGAATTGGTTGACGGATAGGGATTGAATGATCTCTTGGGGTAGGGTGTTCCATGGCATTGTCACTCAATAAGTGAAGAAGTGCTCTCTCTGTTGACTGGTGGCTGGGAGTGGTCGGAGTTCCTTCTTGTTTTTTCGTTGACTTCAAACCTTTAAAACCTAAGACTTTAATTCTAAAATAAGAAAAATTATCAAACCAAAAAATTAACAAAAAGCGAAAGTATCTAATCTTAAAAATAAAAACATTTTTCTCTCTTTTACCATTCTCTGCTTTTAAAAAAATTAAATCATCGAGCATTACTAATGATAATCAGAAAGAGATGAGGTTAAACGAATGAAGTACAATTTTGAAGCCTTCACTTATCTCATTATCAGAAATGCAATTAAGGTTTTGGTACCGCTATTTTTAATTTAAAAAAAAACGCTATTGTAACAAAAACTTATCTTAATTAAAACCGGGTGCAGCCAGTCGGAGCCCGTGGCGAAGCCTTGGTTTAACATTTCGGGTAAGCAGAAGATTACTGTCTTTTTAATAAATTTTCTTAAAATTTATTTTCTTTTATCCTTTTGAATCACGATGCTGCATTCACTGAACTAATTTTCAGCTTTTAGAAAAAAAAGTTATTTAATTTTTTTACACTTTGTTCTATTCTTTTGTACTGAACTTTACAAAAACCAAATTTATTTTCCTTTATCCTTTTTAATTTTTTTAATTTATTTAATTAACTATATTTTTACTATATATTTTATTCTGAAGAAGCTTTAGTTCGGTCATGATAAACAAATAAATGATAGATAAATAAAAGAAATTGATTCCTTAATGAGCTTAAATTTTATTTCAAAAAATTTTACGAGCTCGTTGTAGTAGACACTATTTCGGATTGTTACGACTTAATTATGGTGAGTGAAACTTGGTTTACAGAAGATTACAGTCCCTTATTTGAAGGCTACATTGGTTAAAATGTAAGCGGAAAAAACCTCACCGGCGTTGGTGTGTGTATTAAGCTTAATCGTGGTCATTTGGCGTTAAACTTGGTGCATCACATTTACAATCAACAAAAATCAAGTTATGTTGATTCAGTATTCGTTTATAGTAGGGGTGATTATGTGTTTGGTGCCCCTTAGCTCACTAAAGAGGTAAAAGCTAAACTAAGACAAAAATACTCGTCTTGGCAGTCTTATAAGCATAGCAGTTGGGTAATTGAAAAGAGAAAAAATTTCTTGAGAACGAAGAGTGTAGCATCCAGAGCGGTTAATGATGCAATCTTAGCCTATGAGGCTAAATTGGCTCAGTTTGCTAAGTCTAATCCAAAGCCTATTAACAAATATTTTAAAAGCAAGAAAAAAAAGTTGCTCTCTGGTGCTCAGGTCAGATTGCGGGTATTTTGAATATTATTTTCATTCAGTTTTTACGAAAGATGATTATTTGAAACTTTTGCCTCTAGTTTGGAAGAAAGCGAATGTTGCACCTTTATATATATATATATATATAAATGTTAAATGACATAAAATTAGGTTTTTTCACGTCAAGCTCAACAAAAATACTGACGGAAGAAAAATTCTAATTTATAGAACAAATTTTTTTTTTTTTTTTTCTTTTTTCCTTATTCACTCCTTGTGGAGCATAGGGTCATTACTTTTGATTTCCACTCAAGTCGATCTTTTGCCTTTACCCTTGCTTCTCCCCATGTCATACCCATTTCGATGAGCTCTTTCGTGATTGTTGACCTCCATGTTACTGCTGGTCGTTCTACCTTACGTCCCCCTTGAGGTGTCCATTGAAGGGCCCTTTTTGGTATCCGTGTTTCTTTCATTCTTAGTACATGCCCAAGCCATCGCAGTC
Source organism: Brachionus manjavacas (assembly GCA_019054805.1). Lineage (NCBI taxonomy): Eukaryota > Metazoa > Rotifera > Eurotatoria > Ploima > Brachionidae > Brachionus > Brachionus manjavacas. The sequence continues at coordinate 3,233,792 of JAHQIY010000003.1, read as the reverse complement.
TTTTGTTCTTAATGCATTGACTTAATGGCTCTGAATTTGTTCTTCTGTATAGGTCAGCATTTGACAATGTCTCAGGCCAGTGTATCCCGAGAATCCTCCGCAGGCTTCCTGTGTGGAAGCTGTTAAGGCTTTTCCTGTCAGATTCACTCATCCCCCAACATTCACTCATCCCCCAACATTCACTTCCGTACATCAATGTGGCTTTTACTACACTGTTGTATAGTTTAAGATTTGTTTCCTTGCTAAAGCTTTTTGATTTCCATGCTGGTCGGAGTCTAGCAAAGACACTCTTTGCTTTAGCAAGTCTATTCTTAATGTCTCTGTGTGTTCCCAACGTTGTGCTGATAGTGCTACCTAGGTATGTGAATTCATTTACACACTCGATTTGTGTACAATCGATGATGATCGGGGTATCCAATTATAGAACAAATACTTGATTTTTATTAGATATTTTTAGTTTAATAAAAATTTTTTTGCAACTCGAAATTTTACATCTTTATACATTTATTGAATAAGTTTTCATAAAATAATGTTATAGACTGTAAAAAGATGTTAGGGTTAGGTAATTTTTCGGGATATTATTTTTTTTTTATGAATTAAACCAACCATCACCATTTTAATGAAAATATCAATGACTTATTCAAATTTATTAAGTAAACTAAACTTTATTTTTTTATAAAAAGGATCATTTAAATTTTTAAAAAGGTTCAATATTTTTCATAAAATAATCCATTTTTTTGTTGTTTAAACATGAACATTCTTTGCAAAATCTTCTATCACAATGTTCCGGTTTCTGAAAGAACATTAGTCACACTTTGTCAAGAAGAGCTCATCTGACAGCTGTTGAGGAAAACATTTATCCATAAGAATTTTTAAAATGTCAACTAATTGTCAATTATTTTCAAATGATTTTTCTGATGGAAAAAAATATGGCCACCTTTATCTATCGCCACTAAAAGGTTTTACAGCCTAAAACATAAAATGAAAAAAATTAAGAAATTTTTCTGATTTTTTTCGGAAGATACAGTTATATTGTTATAAATTTCATATTGCCTATAAATATATAAGGCTGAAATTTTTTCAAAAAATAAATGAATGATAATTAAAAGCAAAAATTAAGTGGAAAATTTTTTTGATAAAGGTCCATCACCTATTCAATGAAGATAATTACTACGATAATATATAAAAGTTACAATAAAATAAAGATGGCTTTGAACAATATCAATTTTTCCTTTCACAATTATTTTAATTGTATTGATTTTTTGGTTTTAAAATTTTACTTTATGATCAATTATAAATCTACCGACCAAAGAACAAAATCAACAAAATCCATTTAAAGTTAAAGTGATGGAACAAAGAAAAAAATTTGACTAAATATTCTGAGGAACTGAAAAAGCGATATGATTTTTCTTCAACCGAAGAATCTCTTACCTTTATAAGAAATGATTCCAATCTTAAAAAATGAAGAAATAACTAAAAGAAATTAATTTAAAAATGTTTACAAAAAGCTAAAAATAATTAATTTGAAAAGGATTCACAAAATTTAAGTTTTTCTTATTTAACAGCTAACTTTTGTCTAAACTTTATGATTTTAAAAATGTTTATAAAAATCAAGAGGTTTCGATTGATGTAAGGGTAAAAATGAAATCCTTTATTATTTAATCAAGAAAATTGTTTGCTTAAACCATACTATTTAATTTCAAAGAAGGAATTTTAAAATTTAATGAAAAAAAAATGGAAAAACCAATACAATCAAATAGAAGATGGTTCCAAATTGAGCCTGAAGTTTTGGAAATACCACTGGCTCTACCTATTTATAACAATTTTGAAAGCTATCAAAAAAATATCAGGCAGTCAAAGGTAATAGGACCGAAAAAGTTTCACCCAAGCCAAATGAATCAGAAAAAAGTAAATTGAATTATGCCACAGAAAAGAAAGAGCCGTTCTTTAAGAAAAATCAAAACAAAATAACTGTATTTTTGTTTTCTTGCTTTTTTGCTTGGATAATAATTTTGACTATAATGATTGTAATTTTTGGTGCATTTCATTTCGTTCCGAATTCAATTCACCTTTTCTTAACAAATACAGTGTCTAATGATAATTTATGTCTTCGAACAGCTAATGGTGAAATGTTTTGGAACGGAAAAGAATGTGAATCAGCATTTGACTTTGGAAGCATATGTAGTAACCATAGACAATGTCAAATTATCACTCAAAACGTATTTTGTTTTGACAATACTTGTAAATGCAAAGATGAAACAAGGTAATAATAATACTTTATATAAAAATACTATATTCAAGATTATATATCATTAATTAATGAATAAAAGTAATATAAGATGCTTGAGGAGATGACTTGCGCCATCTATGGTAGTAGCATTTCGATAATTTAAAAAAGATATTATGTCCATCAAATTAGCAATAAAAATTATTTTTTAAGTGTAGATTATAAATGCAAAAAAAAATTAAAATTAAGCCTCTAGTTCCTTAAGGAGTCACAAAATTTAAGTTTAGAATTTGGACTTAAATTTATAGTCCAAAGTTTTGAGTCTTTTTTTTTTGGTATTTAACTGCAGTGCGTCTATTTCTTCATTTTGAAAAATATTGAAAATTTGAAAATTAGAACTAAATTTATACATTTCTAAAAATAATCAAATAATTAAAAAGAGATTTAGCTGAATCTCAATTCGAAAATATGCGACTCTGATGAGGAATTTTTGTAGCTCTTCTCTGAAGTTTTTCCAGAGTCCACGAAGAGACTCCAAATTCAAATAATACTTAATTTAAATTAATTTAATTGTTTGTAAAAGCTAATGCTCCTTCAGAATTAAGAATATAAGAAAAAAAAAAGATAAGCTAAAAGAAGCTAGAGGTTAGACATGTTTAAATATTTGATAGTTCAGGAAAAAAAGAAGAATTTGTTTAGAAATTACACAATGGAATTGGATATTCAATATATCTTTATTCAAAATCTTCTCTATATTCTTCCACCAGTCCTATATTCTTCAAGACCAATATAACAGAATGACTCAAACCTACCCTGACATATTTCTCGCTCAACTCAAAGAGTCCATTGGAAACAGCGCTCTTTTAATTCATCCACCATTGGACTAATTGAAGTTTTAAGTATAATGTGATTCCTAAGAATTTGACTTTTTCCTCATTATTAATTGTTATAATTAATTTTAAGGCAAAGATTGATTTGAATTTTTATTTTTTTTCTCAAAGATCATGTAAAAAGACTTTTCAATAGAATTTTGAATAACTTGTATTTTTTTGATTTTGGTTCCTGAGAATGAATTTAAACAAGGAAAAGAATAACCCAAGATTGATCCTATCAAAGATTTAAAAAGATTACCTAACGTTTTTGGTTTTAAACCCCATTTTCTATTTGAGAAATAATTTATTATATTATCTCTTGAATTACAGCGCTCTTTTAATTCATCCACCATTGGGCCAAAAGTAAGTTTTGAGTCTAATGTGATTCCTAAGAATTTGACTTTTTCCATATTATTTAAATTGTTAGCATTAATTTTAAGGTCAAGATTGATTTTAATATTTAATTTTCTTCTAAAAGATCATGAAAAATGACTTTTCAATAGAATTTATTATTTTCCATTTGAAAAGTCATCTTCCATTTAGGTCCTTATTAATCATGTTTCCAATATTTCCAATTCTTTTTAAAAGTAAAAAAAATTAACCAAATCATCTACAAAAAAGAAGAGAGTAATTGCAGTTTGTTTTGTTTCTTTTTGGCATGTCATTTATAAAAGGGCTAAAAGGAAGTAGACTACTGACCCTTGGGGAAATTCTGCTTTAATAGGGTATTGATTAGTTAGGTGACCATTTACATTTACTCTAAAAGATCTTAAATGCAGAAACGACCTTATCCAATAAATAAGATAAGGAGATAGATTAATTCTAATTAGCTTGTAAATTAGTCCATCGTGCCAAACTCTATCAAAAGCTTTAGAAATGTCAAAATAAAGACAACAGACTTTTTTCTTTCTACTAAAAGACTCTAAAACTTTTTGAATAAGAAAATAAAGATTATCTGCAATGCGTCTATTTTTTCTAAATCCTCATTGCTCTTGAATCAGTAATTTATTGTTCTCAAGAAAATTATATTTTCTGGTGTAAATAATACGTCCAAGTTATTTGCCGAGACATCTTGTCATACTAATTGGACCATAGTTACTAGGGTCTTGAGTCGGGGAAGATTTCTTAGGGATCATGGTTATACTTGCTATTTTTCAAGATTTTGGGACTTGGCTTTGTTCCAAACTCATGTTAAAGAGTTAACTTATTTCAAATAAGTCTCTATTGGTATATTTTTTAACATTTGGTTGTGGAAAGATTTTTCCTTTATCTATATCCGTATTAAATTCTTAATAGAAAAAAAAATATATAAAATAAATTTTTCATTTGACACTTTCTTTATTTGACTTTCTTTTTCTTTATAAAAATATATATATATATTTATAATTAAAAAAAAAAAATTCTTTAAAATTTATTTAAAAAAAATGAAAAAATGCCTAATTTTTTGAACGAGCCTCATTACATTCAGACTTAGCCGTGAGTTATCATAATTTATTGTTAAAATAAAAAGTAATTAATTAAAAAATGATTGAATTTATTTTTTTTCAATTATCAAGAGAATATTTCAATGGTACTAGATGTATTCCAAAGAAATACTATTTGGAGTCATGCACGGAACCACAACAATGTCTGGATTCGGAATCAACTTATTGCAATTCTACCCACTGTGTCTGTCAGGAAACAGAATATTTTTCAATAAACAAATGTGTGTCTCGCCTGGGAGAATTAGAAACATGCTTTTCCACCGAAATGTGTCTAAAAGACATGGTCTGCAATGGCACTAATTGTATGTGTCTAGGAAATAAGTACTATGATAATACAACTAATCAATGTACTGATCAAAAAATAGTTAATAACTATTGTGACAAAAATTTGGAGTGTAGATCTGATTTGGGTCTTGTGTGCACTGGTAATCGTTGCATTTGTGGTTCATCATCACATACATGGTCGAACACAAATCAAAAATGTTTATTGACATATTCAGAGGGATCTTGTCTGACAGGTGATGCATGTAACCCGGATCAAAATCTTAAATGCATTAACCAAAATTGCAATTGTCCTATCGCATCAGTTGATGGTATATGTGACTGCAGTAGAGTTGAAGGTTCTGAAGAATTCTGGGACGGATCATTTTGTTCTTCGGCTAAAAATTACACAGACCATTGTTCAAATGATTTCGAATGTCAGACTAAGACACAAAATACACTCTGTATAGCTGGTTCATGTATTTGCTCTAATTATTCACTGTAATTCTAATCTTTATTTTTTCTTTTGACAATAAAATATTTTTTTTAACAAGAGAATTTTGGAATGGAAATAAATGTCAGGGTAAAAAAAGACATTTGGAAACTTGTAATCAAAAGTCCGAATGTCTAGATTCAGATGCTACTGACTGCATAAACTATATTTGTTCATGTCCACCCGGTCAATATTATCATGAAGAATTTAAACAATGTGTAACCCGCCTGGGAGAATTTGAAGCTTGTGACAATGATACAATGTGTTTAGAAGCAATGACTTGTCATTCAATGAACAATTTTTGTCTGTGCAATTTTGATGAGTATTTTGAAAATATTACTTCAGAATGCAGAGTAAAAAAATCAATTAATTCAATTTGTGACAATGATTGGCAATGTTCAAGTCTAAAGGGTTTGACATGTCAAAATAGTAGTTGCATGTGTACTTTAAATACACATACTTGGGATACATCAAATCAAGAATGTAGATTAACATATTCCACATTATCATGCAGTTCAGATGATGACTGTAACTCTTCTGAAAATCTAGTTTGTACTGATTTCATAGAAAGATGCAGCTGTCCATCAAATCAAACATTAAAAATTTGTGATTGTTCGAATTCTAATGACAAATATTGGAATGAGTCGTCTTGTGTCGATGGAAAATCTTATGGTTTACCTTGTAATTTTTCGTATGAGTGTAAAGTTAAACAAGAAAAATTAAATTGTCGAGATAACATTTGTCAGTGTGAAGAAAATGAAAAGTTCGAAAATAATGAATGTGTAGAAAAGTGCCCGATTGGTACTCAAATTTTTGATGACCAATGTTTAGATTTTACAACTGTAGCAGGAAGAAAGGCTGATGGTAAGAGAAACTCAAAATAAATGATTTACTTTTAAAAGAATGTTTACATAGCATTGGAAGTACATAAAATTTTTGTATTAAGTAGAAGAGCCAAAGAATATGAATAATCATCTTTTTTACAAATTTAGGTTTAACTTTGTAGTAAGGAATTTTTACCATTTTCATTAAGTATACAGATTTTTACTTTAGATTCATTTGAAATAATCAAAAATCTGTTATTATTTTTAACCTAAATACTCAAGAAAAATTTAAAAAAATTTAGTCAACTATCTAAAACCTTTAAAGATAGTTATACAGTTATAGATATTTTAATTTGGCTGTGCGAATTTTCAAATTAAGACTCCTTTACAAATAGATTATCATTTAATTGGGAAAAGTAAGTTTTTTTTATCAAACTTCGTTTTTCAAAATTGATCATAATATTTTTAAATGTGTAATTAGATTTCATCAAAGATTTTCATATTTTTATAACATTTCAAGGTTTTTTTTTAAATTTTTTTAAAAGATTCTAATTTTAAATAGATTTAAATAAGTAAGATTTCTAAATTTTTTATTAAAGCATAAGATTAAAGTTCCAGAAATTCAAAATTTAAATGCTTTGTTAATTTCTAATTTTTCTTGGAATTCGTAATCTCCGTCCTTTGAACTACTTAATTTCATTTTTTCTATACCTAGGGCTCTTAAATAATTAACCCTTTAAAAGTTGCAGTTATTTCAGATCCAGGTATTCAATGATAAAATTGGAATATTTTTTGTAACCATATATATTCTTCAGGTTTCAGGTTCAGGTTTCATTAAACCAATAGTTGACTTCCTTAACAAAAATTTACGTAAAAATTTTAAATTCCATTGTTCAAATCAATATCGTACCTTTTTTCTCTTTAATGTTTTACAATTTTTAACTTCTTTAGCCTATTTTGTTAATAGGACAAGTTGGTTCATATTGTAATAATGGTAGTGATTGCAGTGGTCAATTGCTATTGCCAGATGGAAGCATCATTTCTACCACTAGATGTACAGACAATAAATGCGAGTAATTTTTCTCATTTAAAGTCTAAATATTTTAAAAATTATTTAAATTAAGATGTAATGCACCTGCATATACAGTAATAGGTTACACGCCTGAGTATAGATGTCACATAAAAAATGGTGACATCTACCAGTGCAATTATGACTTGGAGTGTGAATTTAGTTGTAATTTGGGGAATAAAAAATGTAGTGGCAATACTGGTTAACTGTTTAAATAACTGTCTCATTAAATTTTTAATTGAATCTAGATGCTTATATTCTTAATTTTAAAGAAAAAAATGTAAAAAAAATTCGCTTTTAATATTTTTATTATTAACTCACACAAACAAAACATTAGTGAATAAAGTTACTAAAATTCAAATTTTTAAATTAATTTTTTTATTTTGTTTTTCAAACAGTAATGTACAAACAAATTCTCAACTCTGTAATTTTCTGTTAAATGCACACCATGAAAAAAAATTCGGTTAAAATTTGCAAAAAGTTTTTGCAGAGCTTACTGAAAATTTTTAATAAAATTTCATATTACTCACTTATAACCGAGAATCATAAAAATTGTTGTCTTATTTTTGCTCAATATTGGCGAAAAAACAAGTGGCTAACCGCTAATAACTTGGCCGTCCGTGTTTTTTAGGCTGTTTATTTTGGCGGTCAAAAAAATAGACCGCCTAGCTTACCAGCCAAATGACCGCAAAAAACCGTCCGTGTATTGGGCCGGTTTGTCTTGATCGTATCCAACACTAGTTTCAAAGAATATTTGTTGATAAAAAAATTACGTAATAATTAAAAAAATAATTTATTTTGAAAAAATATTTTTATCTATTCAAAAAAAAATATCGGCCACTAAAATTTACATTATTAAATTTTAACTAATTTCCTCTTTATATTTCTTTAAATTTACCAGCCGTTTAGTGGTCTAACCCAAATTAATTTTAGTACTTTTCAGTAAATGGCTGTCTGGCCGACCATCGCGAAAAATAAGTAAAAAAACCAAAGTTGATAAAAATGTGTCTATTTTAACAACATATCATGACTCAAATGTTCAAGTTTTATTCAGTCAAAGCCACTCCTAGACGATGACCCATGCAAGTATTTAAAATCTTATAAACATGGCATGCATAAAAAGCTGGATTTTATTCAAAGAAATTATTAAAAGTCGAATCTCCAGGCTTGATTTTTTAATAAAACTTATTGAAAAAATCCTTGAAAATTATTCCAAAAGTTCTACCCATTCTGCACCCCAAACACCTAAAAGTGTACCAAAAAGAGCACAAAGTTTAGATGATTAAGAAAACAGTTCTCCAAAGCGTTCTAAGTGTCAAATTCGCCTTTCCAATAATAATAAAACTAATTTAATCTGTATAAACTGAAAAAAATCAGTATGAGGACAATGTACAACGGAACGTGTGATTATTTGTAAAAAATGTGAGAAATAATTTTAATAGGAATCTTTTTTTTTATTACATGATTTAAAATTGATATATGATTAGTTTAATATATTTTTTTTTCGAATAAAGCCATAAAACTTTAATTTTAAAAAGAGTCATTTGACCCCGTTTGGTGCTTTTAGTATTTTTTTTTTGGTGCTTTTTTTTTTTGCTAAAAAATCTTTTATCAAACAAACCTTTATCAAATTTTTAAAAAGATTTTATGGTCAAGAAAGTAAATTGAAGATAGAGATAGCACAATAACAAGATACTGTTTCAAAGAATATTTGATAATAAACAATTTACGTTATAATTAAAAAAATAATTTATTTTGAAAAATATTTTTATCTATTCAAAAAAAAAATATCGGCCACTAAAATTTACATTATTAAATTTTATCTAATTTACTCTTTATATTTCTTTATATTTGCCAGGTGTTTAGTGGTCTAACCCAAATTAATTTTAGTACTTTTTAGTAAATGGTTGTCTAGCCGACCATCGCGAAAAATAAGTAAAAAAACCAAAAAAAATTTTAAAAAAATCAAATATTCAATATCAATATTATACAAATAATTTTAAATCTGGTTTAAATTTCGGTTGCATAAGTGGCCGGGTACAATCCAATCTTGTCTCCTATCTTTCCCAAACACCAACCTCTATTATCCTCATTTGCCAATTTTATCATTTCTTCTCCTTAAAAATCAAAAAAGAATTTTTCAGAATATTCTTTTCTTTTATGCAATTACCAGCTTTAAAGGATAATTCGTCATCTTCAGCACTGTGATAATCATAAAGTGCCTTAACCCTCACATTCAAATAAACCGTTCTCTCTACTTCATCTTCACTTTTATTCGTTTCTTGTGCTTCAGTAATTTCTTCTTCTTCATTTCCGAATGGATTAAACTCGGCACTATTGTTGCTCATGGGCGCACTGAAAAAGAAACACTTATTTTAAACTCTAAAAGTAATAAGATTCTTACTCGTTTGATGTATTGTTGCTGGAAGAGCCTGAACTAGGCTGGAAGTTGTTTGTTTCGTTCTTGACTGAATCAACGTTTACTGACAATGGAGAATGGGCTGGATTGTTTTGCTTTGAAGTGAGTGTGCAGTTGTTGTCAGATCTAACTTCATCTCCTGTTTCGCCTTCTTCTCCAAAAGGATTCTGTTCAACCGGATATTCAATTTGCTTTATGGAAGTGGCCGATTGAGTGTTTGTCGTAGACGGCTTCAAGGCACTGCGGATTGATCCGCTTCCATTAGTCAATATTTTAATGTCATGCTTTGGCAAAGTTCCATTTATTTCCGGTCCGTTTGTATGTTCAGATCTTGAGAAAAAATTAATTTCAAATTTTTTTTAGATAGTGTTTAGATAAAAGCTTTTGTTTTGATTAATTAAAGTGACATTTAGTAAATTTGGTGAAAGCAAGCCAAAGTAATTGAGCAAAATTTTAATATAAATGCCTTTTTTTAGGTTTTAATTTACTAAATCGTTTTGAGAACCGTCGTGATAAGGTTCTTAAAAAATGTGATTTATTTTCATGATTTGAGGACACATAAGATGAGTTTCTTTGAAAATAATTAAATTATTTTAGAAAAAATAAATTATTGTGACTTTAGATTCCGTTAGTAGATTATTTCATTTGAAAATTACAGTCTTATTAAGCAAAGTGATCTACCGGTTCTTTTGAAAACAACAAATCCCTGAATAATCAATATAATTTAGAAAAGTTAAAAGAATTCTAAATACTCAGGCATCAAAATATATGAAAATTAAATTGCAAAGATTCAGTTTTGAGAAATCATTAGAATTAAAGAAAAAAATTTTGAATTAAATTTGAGTAATCAAAATAAAAGTGGGGGTTGTAAAGTTCGTTTCAGTTCGATCATTTCAATTCAGAAAAACTTGAATAACTTTTTTTATAAAAGAGATGATTTAATTCTATAAAATACAATTAAATATAATTATCTATCATCACAATTTTTAAAATATATGCTTAATGACCCCCCCTCTAATAAATCTTTTTCCTCTGACTTGGTTCTTATTTCCAAGTACTTTAAAATTGAAACCTCAAAAATTACAGTAAATACAAACCAACTTAAAGAAAATCTTAAGATTAATCTGATTTCTAATGATGGTATATCTGATTCAATTTGGTTATGTCTTTGCAATTTAAAATTAAAACATTTCAGAACTCTCCTAAACGAGCTAATTCAAAATAAAAGAAATTCATGAATTTTGGTCCAAATTATCTTGCTTTCTAACTTTCATGCCTTTTTCTATTTTCGAACTAATGTTCCTTTTTTTTTTTTTTTTTTGTAATTTTATTTTTAGGTAATAATTTTTCATTTTTAAAAAAACACAAAATATATTTTTTTTTTATATTTTTTTTTTTTTACTTCTCCTTAAAGGTGGTTAATTCAATTCAATAAATAAATAAATAAAATGCTTGATTTTAAGTAAATTTGCTTAATGCAGTAAAATAAGCCTGCAAAAATATCTGCAATGTTCTGCATTTTAAAAGTATTCTATTCAACTGTGCACTTGCAAAGAGTTTTTGCAGACACATATCTTCGGATTAAGTCCGTCTAAAAAAGAAATGTAATATTTTTTTTCTTTAGCAATTTCGTTGAACATTTTTTAGATCAAATGGCAAAGAAGGTGATTTAAATAAAATTAAAATATCCGAGATTTAAACCCTAAACCAAATACATAATTTGATAGAAAATCACCCATTTTGACCAATTTTATTTTTTGACTCAAAAAAAAATAGAAAAAAATTTTCTTTTCTACAAGCTGCTTTTTTATTTAAATTCTCTGAACACTCAATTACTTATTTTTAGAAAAAAAATCCCAATGCCTATAGAAAATTAACAATTTTCTAAGCTAATTTAAAAGTTGTCACCCCGTTCACACATAAAATAATTAGGCTGTCTCACTATATATCAAAATAGTAATTCGAGATTTTCTGAATTGAAATGATCGAGTAGATACGAACTTCACAACGCAATAAAAGTGGAATTTTAATTTAATGTAAATAATTAATTTTAAATATGTTGACATATCTTTTTTAAATTTAAAGTTTAATTTTTGTAGACTTTTGTTAGAAATTTAACAGCTCAGAATTTCTGATCAATTTCAAATATTTTTAAAAAATAAAGATATTTAATGTTTAAATTTTGACCGCTGGTTAGAGTTGGTCATAAATCAAAGTCAAGTATGATTTTTTTTTTCAAAAATTGATGTGGCCGGCACAGTAATTGTTTGGAACGGCTAAAAATTGATGTGGCCGGCACAGTAATTGTTTGGAACGGTTAAAAATTGATGTGGTCGGCACAGTAATTGTTTGGAACGGCTAAAAATTTACGTGGCGGGGACAGTAACTGTTTAGAACGGACAAATTCTCTTTGATGTGATCGCGGTTACCGGGTAGGACATTCAGGATCACGGCCACGTCAATTTTTAGCCGTTCCAAACAGTTACTGTGCCGGCCACATCAATTTTTAGCCGTTCCAGGTAGCTATTGTGGCAGCCTACTTAATGAGAACCTGGACTTAAAAATAATAATAATAAATAGCTATAATGTGGTTGACCTAATGAAATGGAGTTTTAAAATTCATTGTAACAGCTTTCTAAATTTAATCTGTCAAGTTTAATTTTTAAATTCGTTTATCTCATTTGAAAGGACTACTTCGTTTGGTAGATTGTTCCAAACGCTTGATACTCTGTTTGTAAAGAAATTATGACGTTGATGACAATTTTTAATATTTTAGTTTGAACAAAAAACTTTGAAAAAAAAAATTCATACTTGACTTTGATTTATGACCAACTCTAACCAACGGTCAAAAATTAAACATTAAATATCTTTATTTTTTAAAAATATTTTAAATTGATCAGAAATTATGAGCTGTTAAATTTCTAACAAAAGTCTACAAAAATTAAACTTTAAATTTAAAAAAGAAAAAAAGAAATGTCAACATATTTAAAATTAATTATTTACATTAAATTAAAATTCTACTTTTTTTGCGTTGTGAAGTTTGTATCAATTCTAATGAATTTTAATCAGGGAAAAAATAAAATTTTCCTTGCCTTGTGACTTAAAATAAAATATCAAAATATCTACTAACAGAAATCAAGCCATGTTTATTACTTAAAGAAAAAAATCTTATGTATTAAATGATTACCTGTAATTGCTTAATTCCGAGGACAAACTTTTAGTCTCTGCATCATCAATGGGTCGAATTGAAGTCATAGTTATACCTTCTGTTGAGTCTTTGTCGCTTTTTTTTCTGTTTTTGGCAATTTGCTTGACCTGATCGGAGAACTCTTCGAAGACGGGCCAGCTCATGGGCATGCCGGCGCCGCACTCTTTGGACCACGTGTGCAAGTCTTTGTCCGGACTAGTGTGCTTGATGGTGCCCATAAACTCGGCGTATATTTGTTCGATGTTCATTTTGTCGTAAATGTTCAGGTGAGTGTGCAGCTTGAGGAGTTGTTGAATGAAAAATTCGAGTCTTTCTTTTTCGAATTGGTCGCACTTTTTGTACACATTGTTCATGTCTTCGATGTAGCGCGAGTTGTACGAGTTCAAGTCGTCCAGCGCTTGCTTGTACTTGTTCTTGGCCACTTCCACTTCTTTCTTGTACTTTTCCACCTTGTCCTCGAGTTTTTTGCGCTGCTCGGGACTTACTTGCGGGTCCGCCTGCGAATTCTGCAAGTGAATTTTGGCCGACTGGTACGACTTGCACGCACCATGGTACTCTTTTTTTGTCTTCTCGGCCAGAAAGTATTTTTTGGACCAGGGCTTTTGCGCTTTCTTGAACTCCTCCTCGTACTCCTTGGCTATTTTGAGCTGACCGACCAAAGTCTTCTGGTAGTTGTGCTTTTGCCAGTCCTTGATCTCGCGATTCAGCTCATCATTGAGCGCATTGTGGGTGCTCAGGTGAATTTCGGACAATTTGTCGGCCTCGACCAGCGGTGCCTGCCACCCGCTTTTCATGCTGCCGTACTCATTGCCTTTGTTCAAGTAATCGGACCATTTTTTCGACCAGGCTTTCAGGCTCTTCGAGTAGGCCTTTTCCAAGTCGGCTCTTTCTGAAATCATCTGCACTATGTCGCTGCACAGCTTGTGTCCGTCCTCGGCCCGTTTCACTGTCCGCTTGTACTGCCCAATCTCCCAAAAGCTCTCACTGCACGGCTCCACATAGTCGCTCTCAGACATTTTCTTTCACCTAAAAATTTGTGTCTCAAACAAATAACTTTGATGACAGTAATTAATTCAGAGCTTTTTTAGATAACAAAGATTGCTAAATTAATTCTGGTTATTTAAATTTATGTTTGAATTTAGCTCTTACTTTGAAGCAAGTTCAATTTCAAAATTCACTTTTATATTAGTGTAGGGTTTACTATTTTGTCTGGTTGCGCTTCTTTAATATAATCTTTGAAAAAATTATTAAAATAATTTTTTTTTTGAAAAATTTTATTCACAAATATATAAAATATGAAATAAATTTCTTACTTTAAATTAATTCCCATTTATTTATTATTTAATAAAATAAGCACTTTTTTATAATATTTGTAAAAAAAATTAAAAAAATATCAAGCAAAATAGCGCATAATTATTTCATTAATTAAGATTTTTCGAAAATAATTTCAAAAATTGAATTTCAGAATGCTTTTGCTTATTAAAATTTTTTTGATGAAAATAACCAAACCACTCAAAACGTCACATCATTAAATAAATATCTTAAAAATTTTATTGATTTTAATTTGTTTCTTTGACAAAAGAGTTTTGATGAAGAGATAAAAACGAAAATCAAAAATAAAGGAAGTTTTAAATATTTTTTTTGAAAAATCCTAATTTTTATCTTCGTTTTTTCATGCTTAAACGTGGCATTAAAACTAAAGACATCTGCAATAACGCTGGGTCTAAAGCCATGTTACTGTGACCTGCGATCCTCAAAATCAATAGCTTAACCCAAAACACTGCCTTGGGGTACTCCACTTAGTGCTTTTTTCCATTCGGATCTCGATCCATTTATGACTACCCTTTGCTTCCGGTCTTTCAAGAAAGCTTTGATCCAGTTCAAGATTTGCCTCAAAGGCCGTGTAATTTCAAGACCAATTTTTGGTGAGGGACCAAGTCAAATGCTTTGATAAAGTCGAATCGGAAAGAATGTATACAGCGAGGCCTCTTATCAATTATATATTATTCACATTTTGTTAAAAATCGACATTAATTTCAAGAAAGTACTGATCCCTATTATTTTCAGATAGTTTTTGGTTTATATTATCAAATTGTATGAAAAATCAATGTTAGTCTAGCTTAATCCATTTTTTTGTATGCTGACCCCTATTTTTCTCAGCCAATTTTAAAATATTTTGACTTTTTTAATAAATAACATATAAAAACAAGCCTAAACTTAAAATATCAAATTGTATGAAAAATCCAAGTTAGTCAAAATGTTTTAAAATTGGCCGAGAAAAATAGGAGTCAGCATACCAAAAAAAGGAGCCAGTTAGAGGTTTTTTGCATATTTACAACATTTCACATATAAAAAACATTT
Source organism: Brachionus manjavacas (assembly GCA_019054805.1). Classification (NCBI taxonomy): domain Eukaryota; kingdom Metazoa; phylum Rotifera; class Eurotatoria; order Ploima; family Brachionidae; genus Brachionus; species Brachionus manjavacas. Next base: position 3,218,574 of record JAHQIY010000003.1, on the reverse strand, counting down.
CACTGTAAAACAGAAAGTTTTTAAATTCAAAAAATAGAAGCTTAGTCCTGCAAAACACCAAAAAAACTTCCAGTAATATTTAATTGTTGTTGAGATAAGAAGGGGTCAGGAAAATTGACAAAAATAGGGGTCAGTGTTTTAGAGCATCTCTGAATCATACATTAAAAAAAATCTAAAGTGTTCACACTTCTTATACTTCCATTTGAATAAAATTTCCAAAAGTCTTTCAGTTTTTGAACACATTTATTTTTCTTGTTCAAAATCGCTCATGTAATTATAATTGTCCTCATTCTATCCTAGTGGATAATGGGGAGGCGCTCATCTCCTTTTCAAATACCTTTTTGTGCAACGACTACGATCTGACACAGAGGCTATTGCATCGAGTTGATCATCTACACCGAAATTATTACCCAGTCGAAACTGGTGCCCCTATTTTTATGATGAAAGAAGTTTAAACATTCGCCCCGTATTGTAGAGATATTTTGAAGATTTTTTTACCCTCAGCTGGTTTTGTACCCTCGATCCTCTACTTGCATGACTAACACGCAAACCATTCGGCTATACGGGCTCATGTAATTATGGGCATTTCTAATTTTTCTGACATTGGGTCCATAAAAGCTTAATGTCTCATTGATTAACCACATAAGCCTCTGAGCTCAATAGGACCTCCAGATGTCAAGAGCCTAAATTCAACACTATGAGGCAAATACAAATTAAATTAATACTATTAAATTTATTAATTATCCATCTGAGAGATCAGAAAAAAAGGAGAAAATTATAAGGTAGCAATTACACAATGGAGTTGGATATTCAATATATCGAAACTTTCTCTGTACTCTTAAACCAGTTTGAAAACTAATAAAATATAATGACTTAATCCTGCCTTGATATATCTCTCACTCAACTCAAAAAGTCGATGCGAGACTGTTAGTAGTTTAAGTTTGTTAAAAACCTCTTGGTGTATAATATTGGAGGGAGTATCATATTTCAGTTTCAAAATAGATCTAACTACTGTATTTTGAATCACTTGCATTTTTTTATGTCATATAATTATTTGTTACATTTTCAAGATTTCCTTTCTTAAGGAAAATAAAAAAATGGCCAAATCATTTGCATAAAGAAGAAAATTTTGGCCGTTAGTTTTATTTTTTCTTGTTAAGTCATTAATGAAAATGCTAAAAAGAAGTGGAATGATACCTGACCCTTGTGGACCCTATTAAAAGCTTTAGAATTGTCATAAAATAGACAACACACCTTTTTATTTCAATTAAAAGGCGGCTGTCAATTAATGGACTGACAAAAAAACTACATATGATGACAAATTAATTCACTGATAAAATAATGACTAGAGTGACAAAAATACTTTTTTGACTAATTAATTATTTTTACTACAAATTAATGATTTTGAGGTGACAACAAAAATCAAAATCTTGAACTATAGCACCAAAATCGGAAGGAAGTTCCAGACGATTATGAAAAACCGTTTTGTCCAAATCTCATCATCAAGCTAGAGTCAACTCTGAAAAAACGTCACAATTTAAGTTCATTCCTTACAATCTTACAGAATTACATTATCGTCATCGTCGTCTCGTTCGTCTTCTTCATCGTCTCGTTCGTCTACTTCTTCATCTTTTTCGTCGTCATCTTCATACTCTTAGTCACTATTTTCATCGTCGCCCTTACAACCCTTGACTGAGCCGTTCTTCATAACAAACTCACCAATTTAACTACAGTCTAATTGAAAAATTAAAAAACAACAAGATATTTGTTGTTTTTAAGCTAACTCCACATCGCTAAATTCAGAGAAGATTGACGAACTTAAGACCATGTGTCAAGAAAAAGGGATCAAAATAATTTTCATAAGTGAAACTTGGTTTTCAAGCGCGTCAGAAGTAAAAATTCCAAACTTTACTTGCTTCATGAGGAACAGAACTAAAAGATATTATATGCTGAGTGGTCATTTCCCTATTATAGCAATAATACCATTTGAATAAAAAGCAATGGTATCATTTGAATATCTTATTGCAGTAACAGTTCAAATATTAAATTTGCTTTCAAAAAAGCAAATCGGGAACTTAACCGTGACATTCTAAGGTCTTCATGTTTTTAGCTTTTGTATTAAGACCACCCCCTTAAACAATTTTTCTGCATCTTTTTGAAATGTCTAGGAAAAGTTCGAATGGGAGAACGCTATCTTGTGGTTTTAAGAATAAAGAGAAATAGTTGCTTATTATTAATGATTATTTTTATTCAAATTCTTTTCATTGTTTGATTTAAACCAATTTTTTTCAGTTTTGGTACGTGATCATTGGAATAATTCACTGTCTCGCCGGTTTTAATAGGCGTTTTATTTATTTAAAGAATACTTGATTTTGACTTCTTAATAGCAATTTTTTCACTTAAATTCTCATATACTACTTTGGTAAACGTTCATAATAGAGAAAAAAAAAGCGACAAAAATTATGAAATCCGCATAACGATTGACATGAGACAGCCCAGCAAGGCAATGCAGCGTGTGAGATACTATAACCCGACACTCGACACTTATTTTTTATTAAAATTTATTAATAAAACATAAAATATCAAATAATACAATTATAAAATGAATTTTTCTCAATTATGAAATCCATTGAAATTCTCGAAAACTATACTTCCTGGAGAAAAACTAGACACATTTTTAGAAAGCTTGTTAAATAAAAAATAAAGTCTATGTATTAAATTTATGATTACGTTAAAATTGATCAACTTAAATGAGGCGAAAATTTTAAAGCTTAAAAATTCCTGATCGAGTAGTATATCGTTTTAAAACTTTAAAACCCGATTTCAAAATAACTAGGGTCTTTTATTATAATCAAAATATCTCGAAAACTATACTTCCTGGAGAAAATCTAGACATATTTTAGAAAGCTCGTTTAATTCTTTTCAAGAAAAATGGGGTCAGTTGGGGGTCAGGTTTTTAAAAAAAATCAATATAAGAATAATCAATTTTCACAAAAAATAATAATTTTGGAGAAAAAATAATTTTATTTTCAAAAAATAGAGAAAAATTCAAACCAAATGATATATTAAAACTTTTGAAAATATTTTTGCTTTGCAAAAAAAATGGGGGTCAGGAAATTATAAAAAACTGGGGGTCAGTGTTTTAGTAGGACCCAAAATATTACACACCCATGAGCTAAAATTTTTAATTTTCATATACAAATAAGCTTAATAAACCACGCTTCTTTTACTTATTTAAACAATTGACATTGCGTTGTTCAGGCCATTGAAGTTATTGTATAGCAATCATTGGAATGACTTGCTGTTAAATTCAAAAAAAATTTACACTAAATCGGGTAACGTTCGATCTCCTGGTTACGCTAGAATAATAGAATGGATCAGTTTTATTTGGGAAGCCTTGGATCCAATGATAATCCAAAATTCATTTGAACAAGCAGGGATTACATCAACTATGCTTGACTTGTTTTATAGACAATTGAGGCATTTTATTCTTAATAACGAATTCACTGACGACATTGAGGATGACATTGCTTAATGTGTTGATGGCTTCTTTTCTGGAGACGAAGTATCAGTTGAAGAGGTTGGTGATGTTTGTGAAGATTTTACTCTCTTATTTTTTACATTTTTTTTTATTTTTTTTTTATTTTTGGAAATTAGTACCGAACTAATCAATTATAAACCCAGTAAAAAATTAATATTGTTTTTGTATTAACCCAGGTGTTTAGTTTTAAAACAAAAAAAAATTCTTTAACGCAAAATTATTTTTAAATTAGAACCCCAGTTATTATTTATTTGAAGCCCATGGGGTAGTCTACAAGGATTTACGGTAAATCCAATTTCTTTTGAATAATAGACTCATGAAACTTATTCCTATTATATATCTCAATGATTTTCTGCAATTGTCTATGAGATCAACTTTATATTTTAAATTTTTTAAATCGTATTTTGGTGTACGTTTATAAAAGATAATTTCAAAAATTATATTTTCTATAAATTTGTTTTTGCTTTTTTGATAGGCCACCCTTATTTTAACCTTTTTTTTTCTTAAACTGGATGTGTATCAAAACAAAGAAATTATCTTTCGTGAAAAAACGTAGAAAAAAATGGAGTTAAAAAGAAAACGTAGAAAATCAATTAAAATGGAAAAAAATTGTAGAAAGCCAATAATTGAAAAATTTTGAGCGCAGAAAATGGAAAACATATAAAATTGATGGATTTCAATTGATAAGCTTATTTTTTTTCTTGCTTGGATTTTAAACGAGCGATGGAAGGTTTAATCATGAATAAATAACATAATTATATATTTAAGTGTGATAGTCTTAATAAAAAAGCCATCTTAGCTGTAAAGATATGTTGTATAAATGATCAGAGACGATTTATACCAAATTGAGGTACAAACTAAAAAAAACTAATCTAATTACTTTTACTCCTAAAATAACTTTGCGAGCAAGTTTGGTGTCAACTAACCATAAAAAGCTACAAATTACTAATTGGTTGCGTTTATCGCCCTCCACATGCGGATTACATCACTAGCACTAGCATTAACAATGCCATTATTCATGCCAAAAAATAAGTTGACACAAAAAACAAAATGGTCTAGTTGTCCTCGGTGACTTCAATTTTTCGGACATTTTATGGTCGAACCTCGGTGGCACTTGCAAAGGTAAAGGAAGGAACTCAAGCATTGCCTTCCTAGACACTCTATCTGATAACTACCTTTACCAACTTACACTTCTTCCGACTTTTGGTGCAAACACTCTGGATCTTCTACTCTGCGATGACTCAACTAGAATTTTCCAAGTCAACATAGGACCTCATCTCAGCTGTTCCAGCAAAAACATTCTGCATAACACACTAAATTTCGACTACCACTTAAACACACACCTACCGGCTCCAGAATATGAAGCCAAAAGAATCTACTCAAAAGGTAACTATATGGATATGATCACAGAGCTAAACCTTACTGACTGGTACACCATATTCGAAAACTTGACCACCGAAGAAGCCTACGAGGCCTTCCTTCAAAAATACAAAAAACTGGTTGAAAAGCATATCCCAGTTATTCACGTCTCTAAATCATTCAGATTTAAAAAGGCTATTCCTAAGTGATCAAATCCGCAAATCAAGAAGATAACAAAGGAAAAATTTAAGCTTTTTTCCAAACTTAGGGCGGCGTCTAAGAGTGCAGCTATTATTCTGAGATCCGCCTACAAAAAAAAATGCTATGAAGTTAAAAAATTAGTAGCAGAGACAGTGTTAAGTTATGAAAAGAAAATCGCTAGACAATGCAAATCCAACCCGAAGCTTCTATACTCGTATATTAATGACCAAAAGAAATGCAAGGACAAGATTAGATATCTTGTTGACCGGAAAGGAAAACAGCTGATTAATGAAGAAGATATTGCAAACTGTCTTAACGAAGCCTTCTACAACTCTTTCAACACTGTAACTGTAAGTAAACAACCACAACTATCATCAAGAACACAAATTATTTTTGACATGAACCCATATGATGTTTTCAGCTGTCACAAAATAGGCAAATTACTCTCTGAACTGGATACTCATAAATCAATCGGATCCGATCTGGTTCACCCTAAAGTCCTAAATGGAGAAGCTAATCCGCAATGAAATGATGGCTCACTTGGAAGCAAATAAACTGCTCACAAATGAGTAACATGGCTTTGTCTTTGGTAAGTCATGCACCACCAATCTTTTGGAAAGTCTAGACTTGATCACTGAAGCCCTAAACCGAGGTTTTCAAGCATTAGTTGTGTTCCTTGACTTTGCCAAGGCTTTCGACAGTGTGGTACACGACTTACTGCTGACCAAACTTGAATGCTATGGCTTTTCAGGTAAAATTCTTAATTGGCTCAAAGATTTTCTAACAAATAGAACGCAAAGAGTAACTGTTGGTAAATCTAGCTCAAAATGGCTAAAGGTCCTTAGTGGTGTGCCTCAAGGATCGGTCCTTGGACCGTTGCTATTTATCGTTTTCATAAATGACATGCCTGAATCAGCACGAAATACTTGTAAACTTTTTGCTGACGACAGTAAACTTATCTCCACAATACGTAATTCGCTTGACCTGAAACTTGCTCAAGAAGATATTGACAAGTTAATTGGGCTGACACTTGGCATATGAAGTTTAACCAAAAGAAATGTAAAATTATGCGATTTGGATCAAAAGGCACCCTTCAAATACCTTTCACCATGAAAATAGATGCTTCACACAGTCATGTATTAGAACAGACGTCTGTGGAAAGAGATTTAGGTATCATGATAAATAATAAGCTTAAATGGACTGAGCAGATAGACAAGGCAATCCAGATGGCTAATGGAGTCCTTGCTCAACTCAAAAATGCCTTTAAATTTTGGAAAACGGACAACTTTAGAAGACTCTTCACTGCGTTTGTAAGACCACATCATGAATACTGTACAGCAGCCTGGAATCCTTTGCAAAAGAAAGACATTAAAAGGCTGGAAAAGGTCCAACGTAGAGCTACCAAACTAGTGCCTGGTCTCAGAAATCTCAATTATTTCTCAAGATTAGCAAAAATTGGTATCCCTACGCTTGAAAGTAGAAGGAAAAGAGGTGATGCAATCCAACTATTCAAAATTGTCAGTAAACAGAGCACTGTTCACCTGCATGCCTTCGCAGATTCAAGCCAAACTCCTAAAATCAATTATTCATCGATGAATCTACGTAAAAAACCAAGACTCAGGAAGCAACTTTGCTTGTCAAAACCTAGAGAAAACTTCTTCACGAACAGCTAGCTTCGTTATGGAACGAGCTACCGGACACTGTAGTTGCTGCAAAATCAACAAATGCATTCAAAGACAAGTTTGACAAATTCAGATCCCAGCAATTGGCGGCTAATGATACTACTATAGTCGAATAACCCATTGGTTATTCTTCTTCATCTGATTCTAATATCAGATTGTAGTCTCTCCTTCATATTCATATTCATATTCAACTTGAAATATTTTCGAAATTTAGAATAAAAAAAATCATTAACTTCATTATCAGTTTATATCATTTGATTGAATCTGATATCAGCTGAAACCGGTTTTAGAAAAAAAATGGTACAAAATGATATCATCTGATACCTGATATAATTTGCTGTCAGTTAATATTATCAGTCATGGACAAAATTCGATATTTACCAATTATTCGATTATTCGATTATTTGACTCTAGGACTATTCGATTATTCAACTATTAAATGATTGTTTAATTTTCAAATAATTTACGGTAGAATTTTAGTTAAAGAAAATTAACTCTTAAATTAACCATAGTTTGACTAAGCTCAAGACGCCTAGCGTCGCCTTTCGCTTTGTTAATTTAAGGATTAATTTTGTTTGAACAAACTGGGGATTGAATGGGGTCTAGGGCGCAGTCCCGGTTTAGGGAATCCGGTTAATTAGATGCAAAAAGAGATCTTAATAAATTTATTCTGAATTATTTTTCCGAAAAGCTGAATAATCGAATAGTCATACAGTTGAAAAATTAGTTGAAATAAATAATATTTGAATTGTTGAATAATTGTATTTAAAAAATATTGTCCATCCCTCTATATTTAATATCTTTTTATTCAATTGATTTTTTTGTTTTTTGTCTTTAATTAAATTAAAATTTTGCTATATGTTTTTTTCATTTATTTTTTTAATGTGATCAAAGAAGATTATGAACATTCTTTACTTACACCTAATACTCAAAAAATATGCTTTAAGCTGAGGGCTCGCATTTAGATTAAGTTTCTGTCTAAAAATAAATTAATAATTTAATTAATAATATTTATTATTGAGGTAGTCGTTTATTTAAAAAAACAAATGGAAGATATAATGCAAATACATAAATCTTAATTGTTTCATTTGACTTTAAAACCAAATTTAAATTTAATTCAGTTCTTATTTGATTAAGATCAAATTGATTTAAAAAAGGATGAAAATTGAAATCGAAACTTGCAAATAATTTTAAGCCAGAACACTCCTTTTTCTTGTCACATTTTCAACACGAGCTTTCCATTATAAATAGTCTTTAAAAAATAAATAAAATCTTTCAAAAAAATTCTAATTCAAATTTACTTACCAAATTACTAAAGATAAATTAAAGAACAAATTAAATGTTTTTAAAGTTTACACTTAGCATATTAATTTGTAGCTATTTGGCAACATCAATGAGTATTGGTATTAAAAATCCTGATGATCCTGATGGACCTATTTTTGACTGCTTACCTGAACCCCAAAAACTACATGATCCGAAGCCTATTTTAGATCAAGCTTTTGCAATTGGCCCAATAGATTTACCAACTAAACCACCATCTTTTCAATGGATTAATGATCAATCCACAAAACAAATTGAACAAGTCGACAGTATTTGTCAAATAATACCAAAAATTTGCAATTATCAGGAAACATTCGACCTCAGCACTTTTTGCGAAAGAATGCCAGAATTTTGCAATCCAACAATAATGTCTACAAAACCAACATCTTTTCAATTTATTAATGTTCAATCGACAAAAACACTTGGACAATCGATTGTACAAGACATCGATAAACACACTACAATTTGTGGAGTTGCAGGATGTTTACCGGGAACATTTAATGGACAAATCTATTCCAAATCCTAAGAGAATTTTATCAAAATTAATTATTTCGAATTAAATAAAAATTAAAAAAAAAGTGATAAATTCTTTTTTTATAAAAGTAATAAATAATGGAACATGACTCAATCCTGCCATGACATATCTCTCAATTAATTCAAAAAGTCAATTTGGGACTGTTAGTAGTTTAAGATTATTGAAGACCTCTTGGTGCATATTTTTGAAGGGGTATCATATTTTAGCTTAAAAATAGATCGAACTCCTAAATTTTGAATAACTTGTATTTTTTTGATGTCAATCTTTGAGAATGAATTTAAAAAAGGAAAAGTATAATCCAAGATTGATCCTATCAAGGATTTGTGGAGATTACCATTTGATTTTGGTTTTGGTCCCAATTTTTTTTAAAGAAATATTTTTTTATATTTTCTCTTGAATTACAGCGCTCTTTTAATTCATAAAACATTGAGCCAAAGTAAGTTTTGAGTCTAATGTAATACCTTAAAATTGACTTTTTCCTTATTGATTAAAATTTTTCTTTTAATTTAGAGGTCAAGATTGATTTAAGCTTGTTAGTCTAGGGGATTTGGCCTGAATACCTTCGATTAACTTCAGAGGAGACAAAGAGGAGACAAAAGACTAAATTGTATTGAATAAACGTTTATTATAAATTTAAAATAAATAGGAAAAATACAAAGAATGAAAAAACTCTCTCTTTAAGAATTACAACTTCTATTTAAATTCAGGAGTTGTATCTTAAAAATTTCATTAATTATAAAGAAGTAAAATCAAAATAAATTGTGAATTAAATCGGCCATAAAGATTTAAGTAGAACTCTTAGGCACTTTGTTAGTTATATCTTAGGTAATTTTTTTACTCAGATAAATTCATACAACTGATTTAAGAACTGAGACATTAAAAAATAATTAAATTCCGAAATCTTGATCTGCTAAATATTAGTCACTTATTAAAATATCGGTATCTTAATTAAATTTGAAATTTTCCCAAGCGATCTTGTAAGGTGGGAATTCGTATTAAATAGTTTTATTATCGAATCATGAAGACAAAATTGGTCATTAGCTTGACATTTTAAACCAAATAAATGATCAAATGGATTTTTTGCTGTTATTAATTACTATGAGACAGAACATGTTTCAATTTTCTTTCATTTAAACCATGGAAATAATGCTTTTGGCCAAAAAGCCGTTTGATGCATGTGAAAGGAATACTCTTGGTTCATTTCAGAATCTTTGTCTAAGGCTATCACGTACACACGAATAAGATAGTTTGTTTACAAATTAGAGCAATGAAAATTGGTGGAGAATTAATATTCAAGAAAATAGCAAGTCTAGAAGATGCTCTAAATGTTCTGAAGGTAGTGCAAAGCTGCATTCGGAATTTACTTACAACACAGATAAAGTTAACATGGCTGGTTTGTTAGTAGTAATAAATCGAATGGGAGAAAAAATAAATTTTACTATTACGGTTAGAACAATGGTAATAAACCACAGTATTATCAAAAAAAAGACACTGGACTCAAAAAGAAAACTTCTGGTTAAAGAGATGACTTTGTATGCTATAAGTGCAATAAATGTCCATCTGAAAAAGACTGAAGGGAAATTACTCACTAGTCGTGGTTTATTTGACGTAAAACCCCTAACCGTCTGGATAATTTCCAACAAAATGATTGACAAACATGTGATGGTAATCTTGTAACATGATGACCCATCTCACCATCAATAATGTAAATTTTAATTCGTAAACATGATTACGAGATAAAAATTAAGCATCGTATAAGGACAGCGCATGGTAAGACATATGCGGTAAGTAGACCTGTTAAACTAGTCACGAAATTGACAGGAATCTACTCTTACGAGCCAATATCCAGAGTTGGTCAAAAGTCAAACTTTAAAGTCAGAATCGTCAAAAGTCAAAGTCAAAGTCTGACTTTGACTTGAGTTCAAAATTATTTCAAAGTCAAAGTCTGACTTTGACTTGAGTTCAAAATTATTTCAAAGTCAAAGTCTGACTTTGACTTGAGTCTAAAATAATTTTAAAGTCAAAGTCTGACTTTGACTTGAGTCTAAAATAATTATAAAGTCAAAGAAAATGAATATTTATTTATATTTAAGTTTAAGTAATGTTGCTAATGTATGTATCAAAACTTTTGATATTGCATGATTTAATTTTTGTTAATATTAAAAAAAATATATTTCAAGCTTTAGAGACTGTTAGACAGTTTCATTAGAATTGATGCTTCTGTATTTAATTTTAATATTTATATAAGTAGGGTTTCATTAGCGTTTTTAAGAAAAACATGAAAATAATTTTCTAGCTTAATTTAAATTGCTTATTTAACCTTTATATTTTCGATTTGAAATGGGAACAGATAATGATTTAATTATTTAACTATTAAAATATCATTTATTTATTTAACTATTAGATGGAAAACTCAGCACCTCCTAACTCCCTGCATTTTTCTAAATCTCAAACAAGCGAAGTTACTCAAGTTGTGCAGCAGGTTGAGGAAACCAATTCGATGCCGTTAACCAAGCCAAAAAAAAAAACGATTCCACTTATATTTAAACTTGGGTTTACAAATATTGAAAAAAAATGTAAGACTTTTAGCCATTTTTAAAAAATATACTAAATAAAAGCAAGTAAAATTTAATATTAAAAGGTCACTATTTTTTTAAATTTATTTTTTATTTGAACAAGTTTTTATATAAAAGTTTTTAAAAGTGACACTTTAATGAAATAAGTCAAATGTAAGTCAGTTCTTTGACTTGTTTCAAAAATTAAAAAATAATCAAATCAAAAATTTTATTAATTTTTAAAATAGAATTAAAATATATGAAAAATCAAAATATAAAAAAAATTACTTGTTTTAATAAAAATTAAAATTGTGACTTTAAATTATCTGAATCAAGTCAAATTCCTGACTTTTTTTTTAATTTATGAATATAGTACTATATTACAAGTTATTACAGAAAAAAAAATATATTTTAAAGTCCAAGTCATACTTTGACTTGTTAGACAATTTTTTCTGACTTTTATACCAGTCTGGTTTTTGTAATAGGTTTTCATTTAATCTTTCATAAAAAATGATTCAAATATAATTAAAAAATTTTATTACTAATTTTACTTTTTTAACAATTAAAGCAAATTCGAAAAAAAAATTATGCACTTATGCAAAATGTACATCATGCAATGAAATCGTCAACGACTTGGCTTGTAACACCTCGAATTTTATAAGACATTTAAAAAAATGCAATTCAAATATCTACAATGAATTTAAAATCTTATATGAAAGAAAACTATCGGTTATGGCATTTGAAAGCAGTGATGAAAAAAAAGAGCTCTCACAACAGAATATAAATTTTTTCATTTTCAAATACTTAATTGTACTCTGTAGTTTGCCATTAAGACTTGTTGAGACTGAAGGTAAATATAATTTTAATGTCTAATTTCTAAAATTTAAAAAAATTCAATTTTAAATTCTTTAATTCGTTGCTTTTAAGAAATCTCGAGTTTAAATTTCCAATTGATTTTTAATCCTCTAATTTACTTCACATTGCTTCGATTTGCTTCTCTATATTCCTTTAATCGTAACTTAAATTTCATGAATTATTTATTAGAAATTAATTTTAAAAATTTTTGGGTAAATTGTGAATGAAAAACATTTAATAAGAAAAAGAAAGCATTTTCATTAATTTTTTTTTAAATTATACTTTTATTAAAAATTTTTTACTTCTTTAAAGCATTGAGAATAAAATTAAGTCGAATCAACTTAAATATTAAAAAAAATATTTTAGCTAATTAAATTATTGCTTTTTTCAAGAGTCAAAGGATCAAAAATTTTGTTTTTAATTGGTAAAAGTAAAATTAGAGTAAAGAAGTACAATTTAACTACCGTATCCCCTTGTTTAGCAACGCATGCTTTAATACCATGAATAGGATATTTGGTGCATGGTCTAACATAGACCTCACAATGTTAAATTTTTTATTTTAAAAGTCCTATGGGTCACATAGTCGATACATATTAAAAACGTAGCGTTTATAATAGAAATTCAAATAGAAAAGCAGAGCTTCAAAAAAAGTCTTTATTAGAGACTCGGGGTTTTAAACTTAAAAAAAAATTAAATATAAAAAATATTTATTGAGTTTATTTTATAGATGCGACGTTAGAGTTATGGTAAAAAAAATATTAAAAATATTAAAAAAGTTTAATTTTAATTATTGACCCGGCATTTAAATTTAAAAATTTAAGACAAAAAAGAGAAAAAAAAAATTAAAAAAAATTTTAATTGAATTTAATTTTATCTCATTTTTTTTCTGACTTTTAAAAATTTTATTTCAAAAAAATTAAAGGATTTCGTATTTTTATGAAACTTGTTTGCCCAAAATGGAAACCTATCACAAGGAGAGGCCTAATATCCATTAAGTTTGCTTTTTTGAAAATATCGCTACATAAATAATAATTTGTTTTTTAAGAAACAAAGTTGTAAAAATAGTAACTGACAATGGAGCAAATATGGTTAAATTCGGAAAACTTCAAGATCTAGGTATGTAAAAATGAAGTAAAAACAATTAACATGAATTGAGTTTGAATCTACATTATTAATCAGAAATTTTTAAATGTTTAAAGTCTCAAATCAAGTAGTTTAGTGAAGTTCAGTACAAAAGAACAAAACAAAGTGTAAAAAATTTAATAACGTTTTTTCTAAAAGTTTAAAATTAATTCTATGAATGCAGAATGGTGCAATATTAAAATTGCATCAACTGTAAAAGTCTGATGTCCAAAATATCTGCAAAATATAGTACACTCGATTATATTGAAATTTAATATCTGCTGAAATCTGCAAATTTAGCAGACCTTGATATTTGATAAAACTTTGAATGTTGCATTATGTTGCTTTTACTGAATTTAGTTTAAACCTTTAGAAAAAAATTTATTCTATTTTTTTACATTTTTTTTCTGTTCTTTCTATCATTTTGAATATGGCAAATTGAAGTTCATGATAAATGTAATTTTCAAAACAAAATCTTTAGTTTTTGAGTTTAATAAAAAGGTATTATTAATCATTTTTTTTAATATTAAATGACTAAACTTTATTAAACATAAATTGTTTAATTTTTAATTAAATAGAAAATTAAATGAATTTTTGTCTGAAGTGAAAATAAAATCTTGATCGATATTTTGAAATTTTTCAATTCAAAATTTAACTTTTATTTGTCGAAGCATATTTTATTTTTATTTTAATATCATTTTAAGTCACAATTTGGAAACCTTTATGTGGATTTTAAATTTGTCTTTTTATTTATCAAAATTAAGATTTTAGAAAAATCAATCAAAAATCAATTAGAAAGTTTTTTTTTTAATAAAATAGTAAACATCTTATGTTAAATTTAAATATAATTAATAAAAGCTAATTTCATCATATCAATTAATACTAAAATGAATTACATTTTGATCATTTGAACATGATCATAAACTTCAACTTGCCTTTGAATATTTGTTTAAATTTATAGATTATCAAATAAAAAAATGTAATAATAATATAATTGGAACTTTTTTAAGTTTAATTTTAACTTTTTTAGTTAAATAATTTGTCACATTAAATTAAATTTTAAACATGCAATCATGATTCATGGCCTAATGAATTTTAAGATTGCGACCAGCACTAAACTAATTCAATTAATAGAGTAAAAAAAGAGAATAAAGGATTTAAAGATTTTTTTTAGACATTTTTTTCCAGTATTTATTAAATAAATAACTGATTATCTTAAACGATTTTAAAATAATATCTTTATTGATCCAAAATCTAATTAGAATGTTTCCTTTTTAAGTCATAATTAATTAATGAAATTTGATTAAATGTTTTATTCAGATTTTAAAATAATGATCAATTGTAACATTATTTTATAAAAAATAACGATCATGACTTATAGCTAATAAAATTTATATTTTCATGTAATCAACTAATTTTTTACGTAATTAATTTAAAACAGTTTTAGCATAGTAAATACTTTTTAAAGATTTCGTCTGTGCTTGTTTGATGGGTGAAAAATTTGCTCTTAAAATAATAATGAGACACAGAAACCACCACTTGTTTTCCGTGTTCTTTCATTGCCCAATTTAAACATATCAAGTTTGTGTTTCTCTTTGATTTTCCCAATTTTCTTATCTTAGCAAGGAGCAATTTTTAATAAATCAAACTAGCACAGGAGAGCTGTAGATCGTGTAAATAATTACGATTAAATAAAAAAAAAAATTTATTAACAGATATTTAAAACTAAAAACAGATTGGCTTTTTATTTGAAATAATATAATTATTTTATCTAATTTCAAAAGTTGGAGACGATGAGTTCGAAATTGGGCCAGATACAAATCAAATACTAAATGATTCAGATGATTCTGAAGATGAAGAATCACTAAATGGAGAGGAAGAAAATATAAATTTCGACTCATTCGGTCAGTTATCATCACAAGCTACTAAAGGTCTTCATCTTAGATGTTTTGCTCATTCTCTTCAGTTGGTTATCTAAAAAGTCTAAAAAGGTTCAACAACGCTAAAAGACTTCTGGCGAAATGCTTTAAGATAGGAAATAAATCGAGACAAAAAAGATATTTGCTGACTTTTTATCTGAAAAAATATAATATGATACCAAAGCCAATTGAAGTGAGATGGAATAGTGAATTAAAAACTTTAAGAGCCATTCTTAAAATAAAATTAGAAGATTTGAATACCATTTTATCATCAGTCGACGAGAGAAATTTAATGCTAAAACATCAGGATTTAACCAAATTGGCTGATTTGATTAACATTTTAGAACCTTTCGAATATGTAACAGATTTACTCCAAGGTAATTTCTATTTAAAAAAATTGGATAAAAAATTAGATTTTATTAAGGAAGAATTTATTAAATTTTTAAATAAATCGGCACAATGGTAAAAAAAAAATGATATTAAAGCATTTTTAAAGTCAAGTAATTAACTTTAATTTTAAAATTTTTCAAGTTGTTTGATCTAACAAAAAAAAATTTTTTTTAATTAAATAATTCTGATGTCTAGTTTTTAATTTTATTTTAAGTCATTTAAAAGATTTTGAATAACAATCGCCAGTAAAATTAGTTCATGGAACGTTAAAAAATTCAAATATAGCGTCTAAATTTGACTTTTAATTTTAAGAATATTTAAAAACTCTAATTTTTTATTCCTATTATTTTTTAAACTTGCTAAATTTCATAAATTTACAATTTTAGGAGAATTTTATTCATCACTTAGTTTAGCAATTCCTAGTCTTTTACAACTTTTAAACCATCTTGAAGAGGTTAAAATTAATAACAAATGTTCAAAAACCTTAGTTGAAGATTTAAAAAAAGAGATAAATGATCGTTTCGCTGGAATATTCTCAAATATTTATGATCTGCCTGTATCTGGAATTTTTAATGATTGCTGCTGGTTTATTGCAACCTTCCTTGATCCAAGCGTTAAATTTTATTGGCTTGAATCTACAAATTTGATTGAAACTGATTCAGACATTTTTCGTTCATGT
Source organism: Brachionus manjavacas (assembly GCA_019054805.1). Taxonomy (NCBI): domain Eukaryota; kingdom Metazoa; phylum Rotifera; class Eurotatoria; order Ploima; family Brachionidae; genus Brachionus; species Brachionus manjavacas. The sequence continues at coordinate 3,202,416 of JAHQIY010000003.1, read as the reverse complement.
TTAAAAGAGCTAATAAAAAACGAATGGCAACTAATTAATCAAAATTTAAATGCACCAAGTCAAAACAATGAAAATGATCAAACAATGCAAACAGACATCCCAACTTCAGCTAGTACAATTAGTGTAAATTCTGATGTATCCTTTTCTCTTCTTAACTCACCAACAAAGAGAAAAAGTTTTTTAGCTACCCTAAAGCAAAATTAAAAAATCCATGCCAAAATAAATGTTTTGCGAGGGAATATAAATATTATGAAGACATTGAGTACGATCCTGATCTAGATGTAAACGATTTTTGGAGAAAAATGAAAACTGTTATTCCTGGAATGTATCGATTGGCAATTAAATTTCTAAGTATTCCGGCTACATCTGGTCCAGTTGAACGATTATTTTCTTCATCTGGCTATATCATTAGACCTCATCGTTCAAGATTAACACCAAATAACTTGGAAAAATTAACAATGATAAAATGTAATTTGAAAACATTAAAATTCGAGAACTAAACTTTATTTAAAATAAATATTTTAAATTGTAAATTTTAATTTTAACTTGATTTCAAAAAAATAAAATTTAGTTTTAGACCGCCAAAATAAACAGCCAAAAATATACGGGCGACCAAAAATCCGGCAAAAAAAAAAAAAAAAAAATAATTCAAAATATATTTATTATTTAAAAAAAGTAGCTTTTTAATTAAAAAAAAAAATAAATTCAAAAATTTAGAATAAAAAATTAATTTAAAAAATAAAAAAAAAGAAAAAAAAAATTCTAATTTTAAAAATAAAAAAAAATAAAAAAATAATTTATTTACAAAATTGAAAAAAAAAAGAAGAAAAAAAATTTTATTCAAAAATTAAAGTTAAAAAATAAAATAAATAGAAACTAGTTGTAGGTACTTGGTATTTATAGTCGTTGGTAAAAAAGTACAAAAAAGTACTAACGGCTTACAATTACCAACGACTATAAATACCAAGTACATACAACTAGTTTCTATTTATTTTATTTTTTTTTTTTAATTTTTAAATAAATTTTTTTTTTTATCTAATTTTTTTAACTTTGAAATAAAATTTTTTTTTTATCTAATTTTTTTAACTTTGAAATAAAATTTTTTTTTTATCTAATTTTTTTAACTTTGAAATAAAATTTTTTTCTTCTTTTTTATTTTTTTTTAATTTTCAAATAAAAATTTTTTTTTATCTAATTTTTTTAACTTTGAAATAAACTTTATTTTCTTCTTTTTTTTTTTTTAATTTTTAAATAAAATTTTTTTTCTTCTTTTTTTTTTTTTTTAATTTTTAAATTTAATTTTTTTAATTAAAAATATATTAAATTAACTTAGATTTTTTTTTTTACTTTTTTCTTGGCAGCCCGTTTATTTTAGAAAAAATAAAAATAAAAATTTTTGGTGGGACTTTTGAAAAAAAAAAAAGTCTTGACTTGAACTTTTAAACAACTCTGTTCCAGACTTGACTTCAAAAAAATAAAATTTAAAGTCAAATTCCAGACTTGACTTCAAAAAAATAAAATTTAAAGTCAAAGTCCAGACTTGACTTCAAAATGAAAAAAAATTAAAGTCAAAGTCCAGACTTGACTTTGACTTTTGACCATCACTGCCAATATCTGATAAAATTTTTCATAAAAAACACGAAAGGTGAGGTAGTAAATGCTCCGAAACCAGATGTTAGAGAGAATCTTATAAGAAACGCTAATAGCGCATTTTCAGGCGGAAACCAATTAAAACAGACTGAAAAAGGATTATTACTAGCTAAAAACGTGTAACGACGTAATTGAGTATGTGAACATATGCCAAATTAGTCAAACGTAAAATATTAAAATTTTAAGGGTTAATTCTTGTATTAATAATGTTTTGGTCAAAATAGAAGAAAACAAAAACGAAACATTTGATCTCAAAATTCGAAATATGTTTAAATTAAAAGAGCTAAATCCTAATTAAAAATAAAAAAAAATAAAGTGACCATTATTTTATAGGAGAGTTATACTATAGAATGAATTTAACCAATAAAATTGTAACAGTCAGTTGCAGTGGTTCTTGTTGATTAAGTTTAAAAGAGATTTAATCACAAAATGTGAACCACCTAATGTAATTTTGGACGAGCGTATTCGTACTATGCCAAATGACGTATAAAGAAAATTAGGCTAAAGATTTTCTGGCCAATTAGCTCTTATATTGAAAAATTTATTAGATATTTTAGTTGATAAAAAATTTATTAATTTAGACATGCTAGTTAGAATTTGCTTTTTGTATTTAATGCTTTTTTGAATAGATTATTTTGAAATGTTATTATTTTCTACTATTTTTTGTTTAATTATGGATGTGTTATTTTGAATCTTTTTATTTTGATATGTTTTATTTTAATTGATTTCGAAGAGTAGTTCTTACAACCACATTTAAAACATGATCTTATTCAAATGTGAAAGTATAATCGTAACTAACCATTTAATCAATTAATAAATATATTCTGGAGATCTCAATTTTTCCAAATTCTTTACTAAAGTTTTTTAAATCGCACGAGTCCCAAACAGTTCTATTAGTGACCATCAACCAACAATAATTAAATTGTCGATTTGAGTCCAAAACTCACGATATTTACCTCTAATAAAATTGACTGGAGTAAATTTATAACAGATTTTTGTTCAAAAAATTCTTGAAACAAACCTTGGTTCGAACGAAAATATTGAGACTGAGACAAATTCTTTAATCGCTGACATATTGAATTGAATCAAAAATGCGTCTACCTAAAAACATTCTCTTGAAGAGCCATCAACACTATCGTTTTCCCATAGGATATTGCATAAATTATCAAGCCATCTTGAGTGAATTCAATGTAAATCGACCGGATTTTTATTTTCTTTTTACTATTTTTTTATTGGATATAAATAAAATTATAATAATTTATTCAAAATTAAATTAGATAAATGCAATTTTGGATAAATTTTATTATAAGAAAAATGAAAAACATTTTATTTGAAAGAAAATTTATTAACAATATAAAGACAATTTAACTTATTTTACATTTTTTATACTTTCCTCTTTTTGAATAAAAAAATTTGATTTGTTAACAAAAATCTTTCATTCCAAATTTCAACCAATCAAAATATATGTAATTTTTAAAAAATCGGACGATTCACTCACTATGCTAAAAAAAGTAATTTAACGTATATTAAATAATAATAAAAACTATGATACCAGCAAAAGCAATAACATGCCAAGCAGCAAGATAAACAAATTGCCATAGCCTTAAATTAACTCAAAGAAAACTTTCTAGAATTTGAAAAATTTTACCAATCTGAATCCAAATTTTGGAATTTCTGAAAAAACTGAAAAATCCTAATATGTCTAAAATAAAAAAAATCAAAGGATATAGCATAAAAAAAGTTATAACTAAGATTTCGGATGATTTCAGCAAGAAAATTTCGACAAGAAAAAAACTAGACATAAAGAAATTCGATATAACTAAAATAAAACTGATTAAAAAAAAATTTATTTAAAAAAGATAATTTCTTTTATCAGTCAGATACTTTTCATTTAAATTTATTTGATGATATCAATTCCAGAGTTCAACGTCAAACGATCGCTGCTTTACGTTTAGGATTTCTATCTCTTGATTTTGAGCAATGTAAAACTGCTCAAAATACTTCTATTTCGCCAAGTTGTTAGGAAACAATTTTATAAGAGTCTCAAACGCAGGAATAGCCTCTTCAATAGGAACAAACGCCAAACAACTCAACATTTTTAGATTTAAACTGTTGACGGACCATTATCTTGTCCTATTAAACAAACTCTTCGTCCTTTTCCAGACATGGATACAGATCAGAGATATATTTAAGAAATACCAATATATTTTATTAGAAAAGCCAAAAAAGAAACAACACAAAGAAAAGATTTATATACAAATAAATTATATTGTAACCAGTGACAATTTAATCAAATTAACTAAACTTGGATACTTAATTAATGATTACTAAGGCAAACCAGAATATTAATTAGTCATTTATTCACACGTTAACACACTTCCCCCGGTCGATAAGCAATGTCCTCATTGCTCATAAAAAAATAAACACCTATTAAACTTTTACTCCTTTATTACTTTTTGCCAGACTAATTGTAGATTTTACTTATGGTAAAATTATCGTTGTCACTGTTTACTTTAATAAACAAGGTTAAGAAACAGTCACTTCATTAGATAGAATAAATAGCTTCAATGACTACGGATCGGGGTTCCAACGGGCTCTCAGTCCTGTTAATCTTGGTGCCTTTGGCCACCATTAACGCTTCACCCTGACCCCTACAAAACCTCATTCACAAATCCTGGGAGCTCATTTAAACCTTAAGCATCGACTTTTGATGAGAAGGCAAATGTCCCAGTTTTCAAACGATAATTGGCCATCTGCAGTTCCGTGGTAGCTCTTTCCCTATTTGTAGATTTTTTTTAATATCGTCCACAACTTAGGGTGCTACAATTTTTTTTTTTTTTCTTTTTTTTTAAAAGTGAGGTTTTTCCAAGCCATTGCTTATTAATCTTCTTTCCAATAAGTGAAAAGAAATAATGAAGAAAAAAAAATATTTGATAAATAAAAATAAATTTCAAATTTAAATTTAAATTTCCTTCTTCACAAACATCACTCCACGAATGGCTCGTATTTGCGCAGCCTTTGGACATGTACTGACATTGTAGTCCCATCTTTATCTATGCGATATGTCAAAGGGCTTAGTTTCTTTACAATTTTAAAGGGCCCTTGCCATTTTGGAAGTAGTTTTTGGGTAAGTCCTTTCTTCGGTACCGGCCAGTAAATCATTACCAAATCTTCTATATTGAAATCAACTTGTTTTTGCTTCCGATCATATCTGCTTTTGTAATTATTTATTTTTCGCTCTTGCCTGGCTTGTGCAGCTTCATGGCTTGCCCTTAGCCTTTTGAGATTTTTCTTCTTATATTCCCATATGTCATGGTATTTGCAAGATATGTCATCAATCCCTAATGTAACATCCATTGGAAGAACAGGATCTCTTCCATATAGCAAGTAAAATGGAGTCTCCTGGACTGTGTTCTGAATCGTCACTCTGTAAGCCATTAAGCAATCATCAAGCATCTCATCCCAATCTTTTTGGTCTTTTCTTGATTTTGTGGCTAAAGCATTGGATAGGAATCTGTTGAATCTTTCAACTTTTCCGTTTGTCTGCGGATGCCTGGAACTTGCTTGAATTTTCAAAATATGGAATTCTGAGCAAAGCCTTTGGAATAAAGAAGAAGTAAATTGTGTTCCTTGGTCTGTAATTATTTTTCTAGGGCAGCCATGCCTGGTAATGATATTGCTATAGAATTTTGAAGCAACTTCCTTGGCCTCAATATTTCTCAATGCACATGCCTCGACCCAATTGGTAAAATAGTCAATAAAGACAAGGACGTATTTATGTCCCTTTGTAGTTTTCCGTAGTGGTCCCAGGATATCTATTCCTACCACTTCGAACGGAGCATTTGCTCTTACTGGCTCGAGAAAGCCATGAAACTTAGGCTGAAGAGCTTTATGTTTCAAACAAGTCAAACATGCTTTTACCCATTTACTAACGTCTTCATACATTCCGTTCCAGAAATACTTGCTGCTTAAATAGCCAAACAGCTTGTCCCTACCGACATGGGCCAAAACATTGTTATGGTAAACTTCTAACACTGTTGGAATTAGATGTTTTGGAATAACTAATAGATTTTTTTCATCATTTGTGCAAAAAAATAATTTTCCTTCAATTACTTTGTATTTTCTACCATTTTCCAACCATTCATTTTCCTCGCGATGTTCTATTTTTTCGAAAATTCTTTGCAAATATGTATCTTTTTTTTGCTCTTCATCTAATTTTAATGATTTTATTGCGTTCTGCATTACAAATAACGCTCCAGTATCACTGGCATCAGCGTTATTATCATGTATTAGCCTGGATAGTCCATCGCAATTACGGTTCGCGGAGCCTTTTTTAAATTTAATTTCAAATTCAAATTCTGACAGACGAAGGGCCCATCGTACCAATCTGGCTGGACCTTTTGCATCCATCAACCATTTTAGAGATTCATGATCAGTCTCGACAATAAATTTATGGCCTATCAGGAAAGGTCTGAACATCTCACAAGCCCAAATAATGGCTAATGCTTCTTTCTCCCTTACAGTCCACTTCCTTTCTGCTTTTGTAAGAGCACGGCTAATATACATAATCACATGCTCATTATTCTCAATTACTTGACACAAAACAGCCCCAAGTCCAATATCGCTTGCATCAGTTTGAACTTTGAAAGGATAATCATAATTCGGATGCTTAAGTATAGGCTCCGAACTAAGAATTTCTTTAAGTTGCTTGAATATCGTTTCGTGTTCTATCTTCCAGTTAAATGTGGTATTTTCCTTCAACAATTCATACAATCCATTTGTCAATTTTGAAAAATTGGGAATAAATTTCCGATAATATCCACATATGCCAAGAAAACTTTTAAGACTTGATTTATCATTCGGTGTCTTGATTCTGGTTATCGCTGCAACTTTGCTCCGATCCGGACTAATTCCCATGGGTGTTACCTTATGCCCTAAATAAACTAATTCCTTTCTAAAAAATGCACACTTTGAACCTTTTACTCTTAAATTTGCTTTACGAATTCTGTCAAATACAAGTTCCATATGTTTTAAATGCTCCTCGAAACTTCGAGAAAAAATTATTATATCGTCTAGATATACTAAACAACAGAACCACTTGAGGCCTCCAAATGCGGCATCCATATACCTCTGGAAAGTTGCCGGAGCGTTGGTAAGACCAAACGGCATTACCAAGAATTCATAAAGACCACAATGACATACGAATGCAGTTTTTATTCTATCTTCCACAGTCATAGGAACTTGCCAGTATCCAGAAGTCAGATCAAGGGTGCTAAAGTACTCAGCATTCCCAAGTGAATTGAGGCAGTCATCAATTCTTGGAAGTGGATACACATCCTGGACAGTTGCTTTATTTAGTTCCCTATAATCCACACAAAACCTAGTACTACCATCCTTCTTATTGACCAACACTACCGGGGAGGCCCAGGGACTTCGCGAAGGTTGAATCACATTCATTTTCAACATTTCATCTACCTGATCCTCGATTATCTTCTTTTCCTTCAGTCCGACTCTTCTAGGCGGAGCGCTAGCTGGAAGATTCTTTCCAGTTTCGATGGAATGTGTTATACCTTTAGCAACTCCTGGTTTTACTAAGGTTTTTGAGAAAAGATCCTGGTTACAAATTAATAGATTCTTTACCATTTCAATCTGGTATGAAGAAAGACTATTATCAAGGTTTATTCCCTCTGGTAGCTTATTATTTATAACTTCTTTGCTGGGTCCGGAGGGCATTTGCATTTCAACTTCCCCTGACAAATCACCTACTGCCATTATCATACAGCTATTTCTTTTTATTTTTTTTGAGATGAGACAATATTGTTCCTTTTGGTAGACAAATAGTGGTTGCCGACAGATTAGACACATTTACATTAATTATTTCCTCCTGAGTAACAATTCCTTTGGCTGTGAATAGACCAAATCGCCCTGCTAAATATGGATTAGATACAACTAATGATTCTCCATTATATTTACGATTTGATTTTGTCTTAACCATGACGCTACAAAATGGCGGAAGAAAAATGTCTTCTTCCGAAAAAAGATAGAGACGAGATCTTTCAAGCCTAGTCGGATCATATAAATCATAATCTGAATCTAGTTGTAGCTCTTTGGAAGCTGGTTTTACAGAAACATTATATTTTAAAATAAATTCCATTCCCAGTATACAATCATAGGTCAGTTCCTCCATGACAAGAAATGTAACCAGGTAAGGGTCTTGATGAATTTTGACATATAATTGGACTTCCTCGACAACATCAATGAATGTCCCATCGCCTATTTGAATTCTAACAATCTTTTCCAAAGGAACTTTATTAATATCATATCCCGAATCTTCGTAGGCATCCAGTACTGACTTCCGGATGAAATTTCTGCTAGCTCCGGTGTCCAAACAGTTGCTTAAGTTTTTACCAAAAATGGATATTGGAACTTCAATCAAATTGTTAGGATCCAATCTACAGGATACCGTTTTATGAACTCCAATTATATTATTTGTTTTATGGTCGCCCAAAGGCTCCAGAGAGTTATTTCCTTTGTGAGAAAAGGGGAATTTATGGAGACAAGAGTCGTATAAAGAATGAATATAAAGTTTGTTATTATTTATTTTAGAGCCAACATTTGCATCAGAGCAAGAATTTCTTCCTGATTCTAATTTTTGATTCTCCATTAAATCATTCGATTTTTTTCCTCCTTTCTGATTCGGGCAATTATATTGGATATGCCCAATCTGGCTGCAAAGGTAGCATCTTTTAGATATAGCTAGTCTCTTATTTTGACTTCGCTCTGGTGACTGAAGTTGCCTTTTCACACGCCATCGGTCCATACGAGATGATTTAGATTCTTCAGTCTTGCTTAGGCTTCCTTCATTTGTATCTCCATTTCTTAACTCACAATTCATGATTTTGCTGTTCAATTTGCTTAACTGACTCATTATTTCACTAGCTACCTTTTCCAATTTATCCGCCACATCGAGAAAAGAATTTGTAGGCACGCTGATATTTTGCTTGGGTGTTTCAGTAGCCATCAAAAGTTTATCTTTGTTTTTAGATTCTCTTGGGGACTTCGCGCGGAACAACTGCTCTCGTTCATATTGCCTAGCATATTTAATTGCTTTCTCCAAATTTTCAGGTTGCCGCGACTTAACAAGCACTGCTAAATCATTAGGGAGTCCTCTAATAAAGTATTCCACATTAAGCATGTTGGCACATAGTCCATTTATGCCTTCGTACACGATCTGGATCAGTTCGACTACTCTTATCCCAAAATATTGGTAGGATTCATTAGGATCTTTTCTTAATTTATCGAGTTCCTCTCTCGGATCTTTTGATCTAAGATTCCCAAAAACATTTCTTAACTCTTCGATCACTTTTTCGCAGTTGTCAGTCTTGCTAAGAGGCAATTTTCGAATAAAGTTTTTAGCTCGACCCTCCAATAGACTCTTGAAAACAACTAATTTATAACCCTCATCGGTTACCCGATATGTCTGAGCTTGAAATCCTTCAAGCCATTGTTCCAAATCTTCATTTTCCTTGCCCGAAAATACTTTGGTCAAATTTATAGCGGGCTGTTGAATAAATGAATACTGTTCTCCAACCTTCGGTGTAGAATGGTCCTTTGTTGAGCCAATTTGGGAATTTGCTTCCGAAGCTGGTTCCCGAACTGGTTCAGGATTTCCACTTGAAGGTAAACGTGAACCCTTACGAGGACGTCCGACTGTCCTAGTTTTGGGAAAATCAGTATTTACAGTTGGTCCGTCGGGGTTATTTTCGTATGGTTCCTCCCGTTGGGCACCAAATGTTGACGGACCATTATCTTGTCCTATTAAACAAACTCTTCGTCCTTTTCCAGACATGGATACAGATCAGAGATATATTTAAGAAATACCAATATATTTTATTAGAAAAGCCAAAAAAGAAACAACACAAAGAAAAGATTTATATACAAATAAATTATATTGTAACCAGTGACAATTTAATCAAATTAACTAAACTTGGATACTTAATTAATGATTACTAAGGCAAACCAGAATATTAATTAGTCATTTATTCACACGTTAACAAACTCAAACGCAGGAATAGCCTCTTCAATAGGAACAAACGCCAAACAACTCAACATTTTTAGATTTAAACGAACTTGATTATCGCCAGTGGCTAGGTCTCTATAACTTAAAGCAAGTTCACATGTCTCCAAATAGACTTTTTATGGTAAAAAACCAACCACATGCTTCAGTATCGGGAAATACTTCATCAATCGCATTGATAATAGCTAACTCAAAGTAACTTGAAATAAATAAAGGCATGTTTTTAAGTTTTTCTTAAAACTGAAAAAAAAATTGAATAAGTCTCTTGCTGTTTGTTAACAAAAATCCATTCACAAGTGGCAAATTCTTCTCATTTTTAATCGCATGTACTGTCAAGATTTGTTTTAAAAGCTAGGTCCAACATCAAACGTTTCATCACATAACCTAAACTAGAGCTAAATCAATTGTGGAAAGAAGAAAATTTACAGGTTTATTAAAAGCTGGCGACTTTAACTACCCTCATATTAAATGGGACAATGAAATGGGCCTTTTCATGCCGATTTTTATTTACAACCAAGTCCGCTCCTCTTAACTTTTTTCCATTTTTTTTCAATAAAATTCAAAATGTAATTACTGTCACCTATCCGGAGGCCTAAGTATTATGCATTTTGAGTCTGTGGTATTTAATTTTGAATCCATAATTCTAATAATCGTACACTGTGTTTCAAAATCACCAATTTTTGTTTTATACTGATTTTTAACACTTCACTGTAACTCAAAAGCTTGAATCTTTTTTCCCTTTAACTCAAATCAAAATAAAGCTCGAATTTCATGAAATGATTTCGTGAAATTTGCCACGAAAATCAAGAACAATATATTAAAACTGTCATTGTTATAAATAAGATAAAACAAGAGTTTTAAATTATTCATTTTTTTTACATTAAACTTGTAAAATCTTCAACAAAAATTTTTTTTCAATTTTTAAAGGTTCTTTAAATTAAAATTTTGATAAAAAAATATTTCAAATACCAAAAATATTTTTCCTAATTATCATTTACTTTTATTCAATTGTTTCACCTTCACCGCTTTATTATTTTATTTTCCAACACCGATTATAATTTAGAACGTGATAAAAATTCTGTGTCAAAAATCTTAGCTTTAAAACTAGAGATTACTAAGAATTATGTCATAAAAAAAGTTTATTATAATATTGCTAAAAATTTCTTCAATACAAAAAATTTGATCATTTAATTTTTTCCCTAGCTTTCCGAAATGGGAACACTAGCTGGACATTTACTGCCTGGTTCATTCTTTGTTCTATTTGCTACATGGTGGGGTTTCATTACATCAATTCGATTTGTTCAATCCAGAAAAAAGAACACTGACACGAACACTTACAAAGGTACCGTGGCCATGCCATGCATTTGTTTTCCCTGTCGTAACATGCCTTTAGAAAGTTATTTAAAAGTAGTTTTGGCTTCTATTGCTCTGCTAGCTGAAGCCTACACTGGTTATAAAGTGCACTATAGGCCAAGATCCCAAATAGAGGTAAGTTCAAATCATAGCGAGCACATGCATCATCACCACAAAAGATCTGATGATATTGTTAGAGTTTCTTCGTTCGAATTAGGCAATGCCCAACACATTACAATGTATTCTGCTTTTATCCTAGGATCTATTGTGGAAATAATGGTGCATCATGGCGTCAACCTGCCCAGGCGAGTCGAATACGCAATGGGAATTATGGCCTTTTCAGTAGAAGCTTTTCTATTTGCTTTCCATTTGCATGGTAAAGAGCCTTTGGATGTGTATGTTCATGTCCTTCTAGTATATGCCATAATTGGTTGCATAATTTTTACATGCTTAGAGGCGTATGATCCAAAACAAGTGTTGTTCACTTACGGTCGAATTTTGTTCACATTACTGCAAGGCACATGGTTCTACCAAGTTGGCTTTATGCTTTATCCTCCCACTGATAACCCTTCTTTTCAATGGGACTTAAGCAATCATAGAAATATGATGATTGTGACCGCTTGTTTTTGCTGGCATGTAATGCTTATTATTGTAGGTTTGTTTTTGCAGTTATGGTTTGTTAAAAGAGTATTTTTTGATGGTAATAAATTTGAAAGTTTTGTTAAAAGATTAAGGGTGATTGATGGTGTTCATGAAAGTGATAATAAGGCAAGACAAGATTACTACAAAGAGGGTGATTTTGGTGAAAATTCAATTTTAATTGAAAAGGGTGAATGTTCTGATGAAGATGTGGTTATTGATTTAAATAAAAATAATCGAATTCAACTAAAATGAATTTTCAAAAAAATATTTTTCTTATAATTTATATTTTAATGTTTAGTTAAAAACAATAAAAAAAAGTAAAGGTAAATTTTTGGTTTATTCACTTTTGATAATTTTTGTTATAATTTCGTATTTATTTTGTAAATTTTCAAACAATTTATTATTTGATTTTATTTTTCTAAGATAAATTTGAATATCTTACAAATAAAATTAAGATGACTCTTCTCATAAAATTAATCAAAGTCGTTCAAATGGAATTCGAAAATAAACTAATAATTTTTTCTAAATTTCGATATTATTTCTATTTAATATTCAATACTTTTAATTCAATATTATTTCATATTTTTTAGTGATGGGAGTTTTCTCTTTAGTTTTATAAGACGTGTATTACAAATTTCATTAATATCTTAATATGGTTTAATTTTTAAATTCAATTATAATGGGAAAATTAAAAAAAAATAATATTTATAATTTAAACTAAAAATTTAAATAAATTAGCATTTTTTTTTTTTGTGATTTGATTGTACGTATTTTATCTTCATAAATAAATTTTTTCTAGTTTTTTTTTCTAACTATTCTCCTTATATCTCGCTTCCCCCATGATTTCCTGCTATCCCTTTATTGTCTCACTAACATATCTCACTCCTCCCACAACAACTATATTTTTCTTAAAATAATACTTATCTCGAGATCTGCGTCGCAAAAATACATTTGTTTATTTCACATTATTTTGTACTCTAAGTGTAACTAAATCGATTAAACTAAAAATTGGTCGGCTAAAAATTAGTTGACTAACAATTAGTTAACTTATTTTTAGTCGCCTTAACTTTAGCCGACTAAACTAAACTAAATTAGTTGAGTTAAGACTCATCACTAAAATTTGTCAGTAAAATAAACTAATTTAATTATAATGAGAGCTAATTTAATTTTAAATTCTTTTGAAATATCCAAGTTATTCCAGTTGTTAAAACAACTTAAATTCATCAAATTCAAATGCATTTAGTTTGAAGATTTTTAAAGACTTTTGAAAATTTTAATAATTAATTAAATTTTTCTAATTAAAAAAATCAAAAATTCATTTTAGAAAATTATCATTTATAATTATAAATATAAATTGACAAATTTATAAAGTTAATCCTTAAAATTAAATCAAATTTAGAATGAAAAATAATTTTACTTAACGTAAAATAATAATAAAAATAATAGTTTATATTCTACGGTCAATTTAGTTTAACTAAATTAACAAAGCAGAACGACTAACGTAGTCCAGCTATAGAAGACTTTAAATTCTTTTAGTTTAATTCTACCGACTTTTTTGATTTGGTTAATCTTCTTGTTTAGAAGTTACCGTTACACAATAATATGCCTCTTTTTCACAAAATTGATACTAACGTTTGTAATGTAAAATTACTTAAAATGATGTAATATTAGCCTTTCTTCGGTTTAAAAACACAGTTCACAACACACTCTCTGCTTTTCAGAGATGATCTAATTTTGAAATTTTTCAAAACAATATTGTTAAAATTTAAAAAAGTAGTGCACAATGAAGTTTAAAGTCTAAATCGTAATTTGAAGCTCCAAATGGTAATAAATAATCAGATAATATCTCCCGGTAAAATTTTGCATCCATATTGCTCTTAAAAATTGTTAAAAGCTTTTCTTCTTATCTGTTTCTTACAGCGAAAATGAAGCCATTAAAAAATTTATTACTGGGGGTGAAACTGAGAGTTCTTTCTTTTCACCAGGAACCAAAAGAAAATCGGAGAGAACTTATAGTAGTTCCAGTGAAAGCGAAGCTATTGAAACCATAAGTATTCTTTTATTTAAGTTTAAAATAATATCATATTTAAAAAATCAAAAAATAAATAATAAAATCAAAAATAAGCCATTTACAAATCGTCTCAGAAGTGAAATAATGAAGAGATTTGTAAATGACAAAGGTCAGAACATAGGGTATTTTGAAAAAAAAAATTCCTAATGAAATGAAGGAAATAAAAAGTAAGTATTTTAATGGAAAAAAAAAGCTTTAATTTTTAAGCTGGTGCCAAAAATTCAAATTTCAAAGAATCATGAAAAAAGCTACCGACAGCTTTAAAATAATAAAAATAAAAGAAAATAAAATTCCGTTAAAAATTTTTACAAAAATTATTTTGTTTTACTAAAAATTACCACTATTAAATAAAATTTCACGTAAAATTACGTGAAAAAAAGTTATTTCTTTTTTTTCGAATTCGAGCTGAAAAAATAAAATAAAATTAAAAAAATGTCAAAATTCTCAAAAAAATAGTATTTTTTGGAATTTTTACTTTTTACAAAAATTTACGTAATTTCCCGTAATTTCACGTAAAATTACGAAAAAACAGTTTATCACAGCAGTACTGTATGTCTTTTAAACTTTCTTTACATTTTTCTTTAGCTTATTTACTTTATTTTTATTTTACTAGTTTCGTTTGGTATTTACTTTGCATGAAACAATCTGCTATGAGAAGTAAATACTAAGCTATGTTTTAAAAATTTTTACCAAAACAAAACTAAAACTAACTAAATAATAAAATAAATAAACAAAAAAATTAATTAGAGATGTATGGAAACACAGCATAAATACAAGGTGAAGTGCTATATGAACCAAAATTTAGTATGTAAAATTCAATAGCCCTGAAAACAGAATTCATCGCTCCAATTTTAAAGAAACTATATTTTGATTGAAAAGATTCAAAAGATTTTTATGCTAATTTCAACGTAAATTTGTCTAATTATATCAAATTTTTAATTTTTTTAAAACAAAGCTTGATGTATTGAACTTATTTATTTTTATTTGTAATTCTGTATCGAGCATTAGCTCCTTCAGAGAAAAATAAAAGAAATTTAAATAAAATTAAATTAAAAAAAATGATAAAACTAAAAGTTAAAAAATGAAAAATTATTAAAAATATAGATTAGTTTTAGTTTTCGGTTTAGTTTTCAGAAAAAAAAGAGTATATTACAAGGTAATAATTGATTTTTTATTGCTATTTTAAATTAATTAATTGCTAAATTAAACTCGCTAATTCAATAAGTTTTTTTTTTCTGAGTTTGAAAATTTTAACTTGAGCATTGCTAAAGAAACATGAAAAAAACTAGTCTATTATATTAGATTTGTGTCTAAACAAACCAACTATGGAGAATAAATTAAAATCTTTCAATCAGGACATTGTTCTTTTGGAATCTCATTCTAACTCAGAAATAAGTTCTATAAATTCTAATCTTGAAGCTCTCAAGAAGGATCTCAAATTACAGTTTAAGCAAGAGAATGGACTAGCTGACTCCGTTAAACTTTGCCTAAAAAATATTAACGACAACAAGTACTTTACGCTACTTAACTAAGTCATTTGATAGTTCCAGTGGAACAAAATGGTGATTATTTTTTTTTACCTTTTTTATATATTTCACTTTTTTTTTTATATACTCTTTCTCCTTCAGGTTAATTTGACAATAAATAAATAAATAAATTAGGAAAAAAATAATCATTATTTTGCACCTAATTCATATATTATTTTTATTACAATTTTTTGCCAATTAATATTAAAAATTGATTTCCCAAATGAAAATCTGATTGTATGATGCCACTGCTAAAAACCCGTTTCCGAAATATTCCATTCCATAGACTGGCCTATTTCGGTAATTAAATTTTTCTGACTGATCGTTAAGGTCCCACACTTTAAAAAATCTGTCAAAAGAACCCGATATTAAGTATCTATTATTTAGACTTGTTAGACATGACACTGCATGCGAATGTCCATATATAGTCATGTTCAAGTCACCTGATCTGTTCCACACCTTTATCATGCCATTTGAATGTCCGCTCACCAAATTTCCATTTTTTAAAACCTCCAAACTTGTCACTGAGCTCTCAGATGAATTAAATTCTCTTTCCAAATGCCACTCTCAAAATTCCATAATTTAATGCCACCATCTCTTGATCCACTTACTATATTATTATAGTCTAGAGTCACAACACAATAAATCAAATCCTCTTGTCCATTCAAGGTTAATTTTTCTGAGCCATCAGTGCTATCAATTATATTTAGCTGGTTATCTTGGCAAACAACCAAATCATCGTTTTGAAGCACTCTCAAACAAGAACCGTTTAGACTGAGATTTTTTACTGGCTCAGCATTTTCAAGAGGATTCCAAAAATTTGCATGATTGTCAAATTTAGACATAGCAACTAAATTTCCATTTAATTGAATATCCAAGCTTTGAATCGAGTTCAGGCTTGAAGTCAAATTTTGCACTATTTTATCTTTTAGAACATCAAAAATATAAATGTCCACATTTCCGAAAGCCAAATAGGGTGAACCATTGGGTAAACCTTTGATTTTGACAGCTTCTTCTTTGGGACTGATTGTTAAGTTTGTGAGCAATTTGATGCTCAAATCTTGAACAGTTGGTAATGTAGAATGAGGATATGGATTTGTCATATTAGAACATTGACAAGCAAAAATATCATTTAGCTTTTTGCAGCTTCCAGTCTCGTAGAAGTAACCTCTACAAAACATATGGCAAATATTGTTGCTTAGATCGTTTGAAGTGTGGCACATTTGATACTGGTTACTTCCGATCATAACACTTTTTTGTGCGTATATTTCATTTGCACAAGGTAAGCAGTCTTTCTCTAGACTTAGGATGCATTTTTTGCATTGATAAACTCCAAAGCATCTGAGACAAGGATCCAAAGTTAATTTGCAGAAGGTTGTTTCGCAAGTGATCGATGCGTACTGATTGAAAGAATTTGCGCCAAGAATAACAAAATTTATTAAAATCAGATAGTTAAACATTTTGTTAATTTAAGTTAAATTTTTGTTTCATTTTTCCTAAAAATAAATTCAGCACCTGTCAAGATTAAAAATGATAAGAAAATTAAAAAATATTTTTTATGGTGTGTATAAAAGAGATCGAATTTAATGAATGCTGAACTCGAATATTTTATTAAATTATCAATTAAAGACAGAAATTAAATAGAAATTCTTGCGCCAAATGTTACTAGAATATAAACTTTAAAAATAGACCTTAAAATGAATCCATAAATATATTAAAAATTTATTATTAAATATTAAAAAAATTTTTTTAATAAAGACATCAGTTTTTAGAGATTATAACCTTCCGTGTAAATTCTGTAAGCCTTTAAAAAAAAAATTTTAGGTTTGGCAAAATATTTTACCGATTTTTGTTAGATCTTATACACCGAAATTTTGTTCTGTCGAAACCGGTCACCTTTTTTAAGGTGAAGAGGGTTTAGACATGCGACCCGAAGAGATGATTTTATCATCTTTCCTCTCTCAGCCAGTTTTGTACCTTTGATCCTCTGCTTGTAAAATTAACCGTAACTCAAGCCCAGAATGAATATCCGAAAATTTTGAGAATTTGCGTTAAAATATTTTTTCCGAAATATTCACCAATTTTTAGCACATTTTTTCCGAAAAATTAAAAAAATAATTTACAAAAAATTAACGTATTTACTTGTCTTTAGTTAAATGTCACTTAAGACGGGTTTTCATTTAAAGTGAAATGTCACTATAAAAAAATAATATCGAAAATTTTCCAAAATTTTAGTTTCTTTATTCTTGATAAATATTTTCAAACCCATCAAAATTTTCAAGGTGTCAAAATTAACTTAAATTTTTTACTTGATGTCTTTTGGTATTAGTTTTATCAATTTCGAATAAAATTTAATATTTAATTTAAAAATTTAAAGAATTTTGAAAATTGAAATTTGAAACTTATAAACCCGTGACCTACAATCCAAAATGTCTGATACAGGGACAGACAATCAGCATCCTCCTTATTCAAGAAGTAGGCAAACTTTAGAAGGAGTGCACCTAACACTAACACTGAAAGTAGAGTGTAAGAGAAAAGTAACAGTGGTATACAAATCCGCGAAAAGGATACGACAAATATCCCGAGATGAAAGACATGAGTACAATATTCATTAAATAGTCCATTATCGAGACTATTACACAGTCCAACATCGCAAATAGGCTTAAAAATTATTCACCTTTAACAAAACAAACCCCCATACATACCCTTAGACACACCCGTTACCACTTTTTTACCCATACCAAACTCCACAGCAACCAGTCAACACTTATAAACAACAACATGTTTACAACCAGTATCAAAGAATAATTCTGTAATACCTTAACCAAGGTAGTAATAAACCTACCCAAGAAGAGAACCTAAACAACAAACAAAGAGGGAGAGGGACCACTAACGAAGAAGTAAATTTAAAAGAATCAAATGAAGGAGAAGATCACATGACAAAAAAAGTTGGCAAATATGCAAAACAAAGGGAGAAAAAAGAAGAAAAGAGAAAAAGAAGACCGGGTGCAACCTAAGAGAATTTAGAAAATCTAACATCATTGATGAAATCCATAAATACAAACCAGTGAAGTACACTCATCAAAGAAACCACAAACAACGAAAACATGCACCTTCACTTACTGATAAATGGTATGTGTTTCAGCAATTTTACATTTGTGGTTACTAACTCCGAATTTAGACCTGTTCGATGCTACAAATGCAAAAAGCCTGATCATACCTCCAAATGCTGTCAAGCAGCAGATAAGTGTTCATATTGTGGTTGTGAACATAAGTACGAAAACTGCACATATAAAGATAAAGAGAACAAGGAAGATAACAAAAAGTTTCCAAATGTGACAGCAAATAGTAAAGAATGTCCTATATTCAAACAATATAGAACGACTTTAAAAAAAATTATCCCTAAAACATACATTGAGGTCCTAATAGAACATCAATTAAAAAATGGACGATGGATAACTAAGAATATTGAACAAGGGACTAAAGGATCGAGTTTGAAAAGGGAAAGAAATGTCTATCAGAAATGATTGAAAGTGTAGGTGGATCAAATGGCAAAATAAAAGAAATCATCAATCGAACCTTTGGTAGTCATATAATCAATGAGATAAATAAAGCAAGTAAGAGAAATAAAATAATTTATAAAAAAACACAAAAAAATAATGAATGTTTAATAGATTTTGTAAATTATTATCAAGCTAAATTACAAAAAAATATTTTATAGTATTCAAATATTGAGCCTAGAAATTGGATCACTTACCTTAATTGGATGCTATCTTACATCTAATTGACAAACCCAAAGATTGAACAAAAATTTAACCTGAATGAACTCAAAAATACAATTGGAAAGAGAACTTGAGAATTCATTATTGTTGAGGACATCAATTGGAATGAATGAATAATCGGAAGCTTAAAGTTTAGATTAAAAGTCTTCTCTACAAGACCATCTGTAGGCCTGTGTTAACTTATGAGTGTGAAGCTTCAGAGTTAATCTAAACTGAACACAGAAAACTTAAGGATGCTGAAAGAACATTAATAAAAAGAAAGTTCGAACAAAGAAAAAGTCCAGAACGACCATCTTGATTGGCGCCTTAGACATACAGCCGACAGAAGACATGCTAAGCGACTAGTCGAAAACACCTTTACAATGACTCTCATTGATAACTATGAAGATGCTCAAATTGGTGGAAAAGGACTGAACAAAAAATCATTAATCAATAAACTGAACGAGATTATCGGTACAGAACAAGAGAGTGCAGAGCACATAGCTGTGAACGGAAGTGAAGTGATAAAGAATATTCGCAAGCAACAGTATGAATCAAATAAGAATGGAACGGTTGAGACAATCCGATACTACATCAATTACATTCAAGTTCTTTAATCAAGTCGTGAGAACAATTTCGGAGATAGAGGGCCACCCTGCTTTTCTCCTATTGTTGTGTTGAACATTTTGCTTGTTTTATTTTCATTTACTACTATTTCAATTAATTTCTGATAGTATTGTCTTAAGCATCTTCAAATTTGTGGGTGAACTTTGTCTTATAGCTTTCTAAATAAAATGTCTTTTGCTATAGTGACATGTCACTCTAGCAAATTGAAAATCTGTAAACATTGAAAATCACTAAAAATAAAGTGACATGTCAAGTCGAGTCGAGGAATCACTTTATTACAAATTATATTTTTTCACATTCAATATATTCATCTAAATATTTTAAAAGAAATTAGAGAATGATTTAAATTTTTAGATTTAATTTTATTTTCAGATCTGCAGAAGAAATAGAACACAAACTTGGTGTTGACGAAGCAAAGTCCATTTTTGCTGATGGTAATAAATTTTCTTTTAAAGTTCTTATTTAAAAATTCAAAATCAGGAGCAACTGTTGAAGCAATTATTGAACTTTTAAAAAATTTTGGAAAAATTTTGTCACTTTTTGATGAGAGAAGTTCATTTATTGGAGCTTAAGGACTCTACAAAAATGGTGGAACTAGCTATGATCGTTCAATATTTTTGCAAATTTTCAATGGAACCACAATTAATAGACTTAAAAGGTGGAAGAACACGCTTAAAAAATCCTTAACTTAATATTTGTATGCTTGGACATCCCTGTTCATGGTACATAAGTTAAATGAAAAATCTTTAGTCTTCAGCTTCAATAAAGAAGATGAAGTTACTTATGATTCAATTTGTGATACCTTTAGAAAAATTGTAGCTGAAGCTAAAAATTTTTATCAATTTTTAACTCAACTTTTAAGACCATGTGGCATTTTACATGCTTTTCAAGAATCAATAATTTTCTTAAAAAATAACCAAATTTTAGAGTGTAACAAAAAAGATTAATTAAACGAATTTATTGAAAATGTTGACTCCTTCTTGAAAAATAAAGTTGTTAACATTACTTTAATCTCGTCTAAGACAGTTCTAGATGCTGATGAATTATTAATATTTTTAAATAAAAACTGAATGGTTTTAGCTAAATATGATATTGAATTAGATATTGAAATTTTTTAGTCAATCACTTTGATAATTTGAAATTAAAAAAGAATTTTGGTAAAAATAGTTTCAGTTGATCTTTGCTTTATATTTTCAATAAATTAATGTGCTTCCCAGGAAAAATAATAAAAGCAACAAATTTATGCCATTAAACGAGAAAAATAATTACTGAGTTTCACGACGCTTGCTTAGAGTTGGAAAAATTAAATTTAGGACAAGTAGAAATACACTTAGTGTGATATAGTAGCTTTTCAGCTGCTAATCACAATGTCAAAGTGGAATGATTAGCTTTTACATTTTAGTTTAGTCGTTTGGCTTAGCTCTATTTTTTTTCTCTCTCTTTTCTTTCATCTCTTCTTTTTTTTTTATTTATATTTTACTAATATTCATTTTCGGCTTAGAACGGCCGTTTTTTTATTTAATAGATTATTAATAAACTACTTTAGCCCAATAACTAAATCTTGTATTTGACCACAAATCAAAGAACATTAGATCTGGCGACGAGGATAACTATATGATAAACGAAGAGCCAGTACAAGAAGTAGCGATTACCAGTACAGACGACGCGAACAAAGCCAAGCCACAAATCGACACCAATCATAGCATAGACGCCAACTCAGCACAGACGCCAACACTCATACTTCAAAATCACACGACTGCTCAAACGCAATCAAAAACTTGCAGGATGAATAATGTAGCAGCATGTGGTACATTTCAATACCACGGAGACATGTCCATCATCGGATCAAGGTGGTCGAAATGGACAGATAAATTTGGCCTATACCTGAATTCTGAAAAGCTAGAAGACGCTGATCAGATAAAGGCCAAATTCCTCCTGTACATGGGAGACGACGCACGCGACGTTTACAACAACAGTGCCAACTAAAAAGATGACGACGCATTCGAGGCCATAAAGAAAATACTCACCGAACAGTTCATCCCCAAGTGGTCAGTATTCGCCGAAATTTGTGAATTTCGGAACGCAAAAAGGCGAGAGGGTGAAATGGTCAACGAATACGTTATTCGCCTTCGTGAGTTCGCCAAGCACTGCAAATTCGGCACTGCACTCGAGATCGAAATCGAGAGGCAATTTGTTGTTGGTTGCGGAATGGAAGAGGTTCAAAGGCACTGCGCGAGAACGGACGATCTAAACCTAGCAAGAGTTCTGGACTATGCCATTGGTGTAGAGCGTGCTAGCGCAAGTATGGCGAAGATCCGAGGATCAGGTGAATCGGGACCGTCAAGCAGAGGCATAATAGCATACGCCAGCAACGATCGTGCCAAGATGATGTTCCATCAGAGCAGAACGCAAAGCCAGAAAGAAAAGTCGTGCGGAAACTGTGGTGGGAAGGCGCATGCGGACCGATCGAAGTGTCCAGCTAGAGGCCAGAGTTTTCTCTCTCTTTTCTTTCATCTCTTCTTTTTTTTTTATTTATATTTTACTAATATTCATTTTCGGCTTTGAACGGCCGTTTTTTTTATTTAATAGATTATTAATAAACTACTTTAGCCCAATAACCAAATCTTGTATTTGACCACAAATCAAAGAACATTAGACTTAGCACCCAATAGTAGAAAAAGCTTCAAATTTTTTAAAATATCTCTAGAGATTCTTGAAAGCAACTTAAATTTTATTGATGTATTCAAAATGATATATGTCCTTGATTTCAAAAAATCACTAAATGGTTAATTTTGAGAAGATAGATGTTAAGTTAATTTTCTATTTTTTAGAACTTCCAGCAAATTAGTCCAACGTAGAGGGAACAAATTTAAGTAAAAAAAATTTTGAAATTAAATATAACAAACCTATTTTGGAAGAAAATATAAGAGCTGCTGAGATAAGTAAAGAAAATTCAAGACCGTTTAGCAACCGTTTAAATTTTAACGGGCGGTCTAAGAAGCCTTCTAAATTTTGGCTGACAGGCCTTAGCCCGTTTATTTCAGAGGGCTACTTTTTGGCCCGTTTAGGAACCGTTTAAATTTTAAATTTGGCGGGCGGATTTGTAATTTAATAATAATACTTTTCTTAAATATTAAATTATAAATAAATTTTTAAATATTTTCAAAAAACGGACTTGATAATTATTTTTTATTATTGGTCAAATATATAATTTGAATGTTAGCCGTTCCAGGTAGTTCTTTAACGGCCTGGTTAAATTCAAAGTCACTAGAATTAATGTTTTTAGAATAATATTTAAACATCTATATTATTCAAATTTTAACGATTATTAAACAGGCCAATGCCCGTCCGTCAAGATTTAGACGGTTTCTTAGACCGCCCGTTTAAATTTAAACGGTTGCTAAACGGGCCAAAAAGTAGCCTGCCAAAATAAACGGGCTAAGGTCCGTCCGTCAAAACTGAGAGGGTTTTATAGACCGTTCATTTAAAATTAAACGGTTATTAAACGGACCAAAAAGTAGCCCGCCAAAAAAAACGGGCCAATGACCGCGAGTAACCGCCCGTCTATTGGACCGGTTAACTCTGTCCGCATCCAACACAATTTTCAATATAAAAAAGCTGTTATTTTTAGCCATGGTAAAAAATATCATCATGTACCATTTTATCTAAATTTTGTCCATTTTGTTGTACTGAATTCTTTTTAAGTTATTATGTGAAAGATAATAAGCGATATCTTTCCAATAATTACGATTCAAATATATTTTTTTAATAAGACTGTATTTGAAATCCAAGTAATTGACAGCTCTTTTAGTAAAGTATTCAACTATTCAAACTCAAATTCTAATATGGAACATCGCATCACAGAGAGCTGGTTTTACCATATTTTTCTTCAGTTTCTAAAAAATGACATGAAACTTAATTAAGAAAAATTTGAATCACCAGATATCCAAAAATTAAGTGTATCAGTATTAAAGTATAGGAAATTCCTTTTTCAGAATTTTGTTTATAAATGGAAAAATCACCATCCCGATGACCAAAAAAAACAAGAAATTTGCCACAAATTGATAAATATAGATGGAAATTTTAAATGTAATAGATTAATATGTATGAATTCTTGGATTGAAATGAAATCTCAAGAATTAGATCCAATTTTGACTGAATGCATTAAAACACCTGAAAGAGGGAGTTATTTTTTCAATGAGCATCTAAACTTAAATAGCAAAGTTTATTTAAAGATAAATAATGAAATATAAAACTAGAATCTCATTTTTTACCGAATTAAAAAAAATACATAATTGTATTATATATAGATTCTATTATTTTATTTAGATATCATCGAAAAATATCAGAACGAAATTCAAAAATTCTTAATATATGATGATGGATGTCATTTGAAAAAAATGATTGACTCAAGAAAATTGGGAGAAATGAGTACTTGATCAAAAGTTTTAAAAGATTTGAAAATAGCTAATGACAGATTTCATTTTGTAAATCACAAAGATCACTGGTATAAAAAAAAACATGAATCCCTAAAATTTTAAAGAGCTGGATAATTTAAATACTGTTGTATGTGAAGAAATAAATTTTCGGTTGAGTGGTTTTAAATTCAAATTAAAAAGCATGAATTTGGAACATTTTCATTTTTTAATTATTATATGTTCAATATTTAGTACAAAGAAAAATTGTAAATAAAAAAAAATAAAAAATAATTTTTTCTTTATAAAAGCCTTAAAAACAAAATAAGCAAAATGAATGAACTGAACAAAATGAATAGACTGAACAGAATGAAAAGACTGAAAAAAAAGAACTATATTTATGTAATGCCTTAAAATCTAGATTTATTTAGATAGATTCAGCAATCTGAATGTATTAAATGAAGAACGTCGGATAAAAGGAATGTCGTCATTACCTCGAAGAGTTCAACTGATTATATTCTTTTATTATTTGTTATTGTTAATAATTTATTTGCTTAAATATACCGAGCTTAAGTTTGGGATGGAATCCCAGGTTGTTTGGAATGGAACTTAGTCCTCCCTTTCAACCACTTGCTTGAAATTACATCTTAAAAAAAAAAAAGAAAAAAAGAAAAGAAAAAAAATATGTGATAAATTTAGTTTAAAAAAAAAAAATTCTTGCCTAAAAATGAAATTTTAGAAAAAAAAAAGGAATGTTAGTTCGAAAATACAAAAAGGCATGATAGCCAGAAAACTTGGACAAAAATTCAAGAATTTATTTTATTTTGAATTAGCTCATTTAAGAGAGTTCTGTAATGTTTAAAATTTTAAATTGCAAAGACATAACCAAATTGAATCAGATAATACATCATTTCAAATAAGATTAATCTTAAGATTTTCTTTAAGTTGTTTTATATTTGTTGTTATATATTCAATTTTTAAGGACTTGGAATTAAGTACCAAATCGGAGGAAAAAGATTTATTAGAGGGGGGCGTGGGGTTCACTTAGCATATGTTTTTAAAATTGT
This sequence comes from Brachionus manjavacas, assembly GCA_019054805.1. NCBI lineage: Eukaryota > Metazoa > Rotifera > Eurotatoria > Ploima > Brachionidae > Brachionus > Brachionus manjavacas. Next base: position 3,177,227 of record JAHQIY010000003.1, on the reverse strand, counting down.
GATTAGAGATAATTATATTTAATTGTATCAATAAAAGTTAGTTTAGGAAAAAGATAAAGTTCATCAAAGTTGAATACTTTCAGTACTTTTAAGACTCGTGATATGTGACAGTAGGGTTTTAAACCAAACATTTGTCTATTTAATTTGTTTTATAATTTATTTTTTGAATCCTTTGTGGTTGAATTAAGAGTGAGAGCCTCAAGACCATATGTGAATTGAGATAAACAATATTTTTTGTTTGCAAAAAATGAGCGGTGCGTGACGAGCATATTAAGCATAGACACACGTGATTAAAAAACAAATACTGAATAGTTTTTAAAAAATTTTGGACGTAAATCTTCAACAGAGAATGATGAATTGATGAATTACATGTTATTTTTTACTTTTTCGAAACTAATAAATTAAAATAAACATGCAAATAAAACATTACATTAAAGGTAAAAGTTAACGCCTCGTTACTAGCAATTATAAAGCTCTGCTTCCCCATCTTATATAAATGATTTGAATTTAGGTGAAGAGCTAGGACTATTTTTAGGCAAAAGATAGGAAATTTCAAAAAAACTGCTCTGAACTTTTTAAAATTTTATAACTGCTTGTGTGTTTAGGTCAAGATTTAAATCTATAAAGAATCCTGACTATACTAACTGATTTGCTTCTTTAAGTTCGGATCCATTTAGGTGAAATAACGACTTGAAGTTTGAAGATTTTAGTTAACAACTTTTGTTTTATTTGGATTAAATTTTTTCCTCCATTTATTCTTATAAGACCCACAAATATCTAAAAGTTCGTTTTAGCTATGTTATGGAAACAAAAAAACCACACAGTCCCAAAAGATATTTAAAAAACGAAATTTGGCCGCATATTTAAAAAACGACTGGAAACACGATAGAGAATCTAGACTGAGAAGCCTCATCTAACCCAGCTAATTCACTAGACCTGGCTCCTTCAGATAACCATTTTTTCGAATCTATTTAGAACTCCCTCAGTGAAAAAATTAACCAAACTTGGAGGAAATCCCAAAAGACATCACCCAATATTTCACCTAAAAACAACCCAGCTTCTAAGAGCGAGGGATCAAAATGCTGCTAGAAAGGTTGTAGATGTGTATTTCCAGCGAATGGTATTATTTTAATGACTAATTATATTCTATTTTTATTTTTATGAATAAATAAAGCCTAAAAAAATCAATAAACTTATTTAACAATCCTAATATTGAAAATTAAAAGTCTCTGAATAATTGAATTTGGTATAATATTGTCCATCCCTCAAAATATTTTGATGTAGTTTACAAAATATTTATTATAAAAGCTTTTGAAGCGATTCCCATTGTTTTTGTGGTCAATGAAGTTTCAGTCTTTGATGAATCTGCTGATTTTGAAGGACGTGACGATTTGTGATTTACAAGTATAGGAATAAAAGAGAAAATTAAGATCCTTTTTTATTTTTAAAATTTCATTTTTAGGTAATAATTTTTTCATTTTTTAAAAAAACCTTTTTATGAGAATTATTTGAGAGAACTTAAGCTCGATATATTTAAGCAAATAAATTATTAACAAAAAAAAATTATAATAGAATACGATCAGTTGAACTTTTCTAAAGTAAAAATTAATTAAATTGATTAAATTTAAAATTAACGTCTAGATTAGGAATTTAATTTAAACTAGATAAGGTTCAATATTTTTCTGAATCAGGTCATAAAAATCAATATATTGGAACAAAAACTTTATAATTCTATTTTGTAGATAATACTTTCCCTTTTTAATATACAAAAAGACAGTTTTTGTGGATTTTGAATTTTGAAATTTTTTGAAAAAAATCCCAAAATTTTTATTCCAATCTAGATTTGTAATCCTAGGATTAAATTTGTAATCCCAATAATATATGTCGCTATATTATTTATTACAAAAAGCACTACTTGGGTGATGAAAGTAAATATAAAATTCAAAATTTAAAAAATTTAAAAAGTTAACTTTATCTTGTTTTTTTTTGTTTTTTATTTTTTAAATACGTTTAATATTGATATAAATAATAAATCGAATTTTGTTTTGTTTTTAACACTCGATTCGAGTGACTCGAAGGACCGGCTTTGACAAATACTTTGTTTAAATGTTGCATTCATTCCATTAAAGTCTGTCATATGAAAAGCAGAATATAATCATAATCATATAACTAGTTTATAATTTATAATTTATATTTTTGTAGCAATTTACGATATGTCTGACAATTCTTACTTTATATTTTAATAACAATTATTGTACAATTAGATTTAATTCTCAAATCAATAATTTTTAATCAATAAAACGTTTGAAACTCAATATTTAAAAGACCTGAGCTTTAAAAAAAAAATATTAAAGCATCTAAATATGATTGATCGTTAACTAAAAAATTAAATTTGAATTTTTGAAAAAGTGTCGAATTGACACCACCGGTCCTTTGAGTGTTAATAATCTAAATTTTTGAAAAAAAAGTAAAAAAAATGGGTGAGATGAGTGGTTGCTTCAGAAGGCTTTGGTAAGTAACTCTATTATTTTTCTTCTTGTTTCTTCCCGGTACTCTTTGTTTAGGCAAAATTTTATAGATTCATTGTATAGATTAATGCATGCAAGAGGCTAGTTGTTCTCGATCTTTTACTCAATCCTAATGACTTTTTAATGATTGTAGACTAAGTGCTTTTTTTTTTCTTTAGAGGAGTCTGATTAATTTTTGTTGCCTCTATGTATTAAAAAAACAAATCTTTCAAAACAAACTTTTTTTATTATAATTAACAATTTTACAAAGTTATGTAAAATACTATAGCGACTTTTTAGACTATAGTGACATGTCAACAAAATAGAGCAACAACGTAAATATAAATAAACACAAATGAAAACAATTTTTTTAAGCAAAGCCGTATCATGGTAAATTTTTTCTATTAGTTCTTAACAAATTTTTTGTTTTTGTCCTTATAACTAAGAAAAAAATTTTATAATTAAGATTTATCCTTGAAGCATTATGTCTTAGAAATAAAATGAAATTTTTTTCTATAAATTTTATTGAAAATTTTTCAGTGCTTTTTTCAAATTATTTGAGCATGTTGATTAAGAACAAAAAAAAAAAAAAGAAATCAAGTGATTTTAAGCTCGACTAACCAAAAGCTCAAACATTTTCATCGGTGATTGCAAAATTTCCTGTAGAATCCTTCTTTTTTTGCTTGTTAACTGTGTGCTCAAAAGTGCTGTCATCTGAATCTGACGTGTCCAATGCCAAAAATTTCATCTCTCTTCTATCTCCAAAGCAATCATCGTCAACACAGTTCAAAATCGAATACCTCGAACCATTCATTACTCTTTTGACAAACCAAAATTGGAAAAACAAAGCCGCAATAATGAGCATGACATGCCAACAGTAACAAACAGTCGCAATCATTATGTTAGTGTGTTTGCTCAGATCCCAATGAAAGGTCGGGTTGTCGGTAGGTGGATACAGCATGAAACCCACTTGGTAGAACCATGTGCCTTGCAGTATTGTGAACAAAATTCGACCATAAGTGAACAAAATTTGTTTTGGATTGTAGGCCTCCAGGCAAGCGAATATAATGCAACCAACGATTGCATATACCAAGAGTACATGAATGTATACATCTAGTGGGTCTCTTCCGTGCAAATGGAATGCGAAGAGAAAGGCCTCGACTGAAAAGGCCATAATTCCCATAGCATAGTCGATTTTTTTTGGCAAGTCGACTCCATGGTGCACCAATATCTCAACAATGGCTCCGATAATGAACGCCGTATACATAGTGACATGCTGAACGTTGCCATAGGCTATATTATAGTGTTTGTATAGCTTCTGATGGTCCATCGCATCAGCAGCCCGTTTGTGACCATGATCACCATGAGACTCCATACTTGGCATATTTAGCTTGTTTAGCTCGTCCAGAGTCATGTAGCTGATACTGTAGCCCGTATAGATCTCAATTACGAGAGCTATAAAAGCCAATACTGCTTTCAAGTAGCTCTCTAATGGTGCTTTGCGCAGGGTTGCACAAGGTAAAAATACACAAGGCATTGTCACACTACTCTTGTAGGCTTTTTTTGCATTTCTTCGGCTCTGAACAAAACGTATAGCGGTGACAAAACCCCACCAAAATGCAAAGACAATAAAGAATGTTCCGGGCAATAAGTGGCCGCCGAGCGAACCCATTTTTGTTTATTTCTAAAAATAAAATTTAATAAATAAATTTTTTTAGCTTTCTTTTTTCTTAAATTATGAAATTCAGGTGCAAACCTGAACACGAGATATGAAGCATGAAAATTAAAGTATGCTTAGTCATCCTAACAATTTTGTTTTTCTTGGCTAGGTTCTAATAATTATTAAAATGAGGAAAATTTTCTTGGATGCGAAAATAAATTGACCATTGATTCTGAGAATAAATTTTATTCAAAAATTAACTGGCTAAATAAATATATAAAGTTGAAAAATTTTTCTTTTAATAATTTAAGTTTGAATTTTTTCAAATTTGAGCTTAAATAGATTAAATCTATGACAACATGTACTGAGAATGCATTTTTAAAGTGACGTAAGTCTAACAGGAAAATAACAAACTCTTAGTAAAAGTAACCATAGATATACATAAACCAAATTTTCGGAAAGAAGTTGCTATGCTCCTTTTAGAAAATCTTAAATTAGAAAAAATTAAAAATTTTCATAATTTTCTTCAAGGAATAAAAATACTGCATAATAAAAATGACTAGAAAGGTATTTTTAAATTTCGTGAGAGTGGTAAATTTTTGCAAAAATTATGATTTACATGCCTTGATTTAGACTTATTAATCGATATTTTTAAACTTTAAAAAATTGAACAATTTTGATTTAAAATATTTAAGATGCAAATCAAAATTTACTTAAATCTATTGTGTTTGTCAAAGGAAAAAATTGAGATGCACGTTTAGCAGCTTGTTTCATACACTTTTTTAATAGTTTTATTTTTTTAAATTTAAATTAATTTTTTACTCAAATAAAATTAGCTATTCAAAATTTACTTTGCGTTATTTGATCAAAATAAACTATTTTGTTTTTGATAGCTAATCTTTTTGTACTAATTAGAGCTAATAATTTTATCAAGTATTAGAATTATGTATTAAAGCAAAAAATTCCATACTAAATAAAAAATACAAGAAATTACTTCAATAGAAAAAAATTGAATTTATTATTTTCTTAGTATTTGTTTTTTCATAATGTAGTTATTAAGTTAGAAAGAAAAAAATAAAGGCTTTGTTCTAACAAAGTTTATTTTGAATTTTTCTAATTTTCAAATAATACATTTTAGCCAAAAGTTTCATTAACCCTAAATCTAAAATACTTAAAATCTAATTTTAGAATTTTAGCTTACACTTCAATAATTATAGCCAGGCCTGCATATAATTGTTTTTATAAAAATACATTATCATGATTGCAACTTAAAGATTTTTTTCCGTCCAAATTGATGATAAATTAATTATTTTAAATAAACAAATTATGAGGCTATTAAAGGAAAATAACTAAAAAAAAAAAATTAATTTTTTTAATTCTTTTAGAATAAATTCAATTATAAATTCATTAATCTAGAAAAAATTACTGTTATTGGGAATTCTATTTTAAATTTTAGTTAAATAATAATTAAATTAAAAAATGAAAACTTCTTGTTCATACAAAATTAAAAAATTAAAAAAAGAAAATTCGAATCAATTAAATTTTCTGATTTTCTGTAATTAAATTTAATATATTCGAAAATAGTATCAAAAAATGGAATAATTGACTTCTTAAATGTTCACAATAGAAAAATAGAAATTACCTTAAATTTGGGTTGCTTATTTTTTGGTTTCAATAAAACCACAAAATCAAGGTCTGTCAAATTTTTTCCAAATGACTCAATTCAGGTAAATTATAATAAATTAAAAAAAATACGCAGTAACTTTAGTTCACCAATATCTTTACTTTAAGTTACTGCACTTATTCATTAAAACAAATATTTAACAATTTTTTCTCTTAAATTTTATTTTCAAATGTGAAAATTATGTTTTATTTGTTAATTCGTATTTTAATAATATTTTTACCTGAATTGGTTGGTATCTCACAAGTATTAAGTCATTAACTTAAAATTTTTTATTTTTTTTAAATCAAAATACAATTTGATGTAAACGGCAATGTAAATTGTAGCTAAAAACTGTCTTTTTTTAAAAAAAGTCAAGTCAAGTCTTGATTTATACTTGCGACTATAGAATAAGTCTGATTTTTACTTTTCTAACATTTAAGAATTGTCTTTTAAATGAATAAAATCATAAAACTATTTATCTTTTTAAAAGGAAAGCTTGTCGTCAATTTTAAAGAGACTACTTAGACATCATCAGTTAACTTTTTCCAAGAAACATATTCTAAAAGTAACGAAGAAGGACACAGAATAATGATGAATCGAAATTACTTTGGTAAATCAAAAAAAAAGACTAAAAAACAAAAAGGTACAAAAAATAGATAAATTATTAGCAAGAAATATAATTGAATAAATAATTTAATCTAAATATGAATGTTTTTAATGTCAAATTTAAAATTGATAAGTAAGCAATCTAGTTGAAAAACTTCGCTAATAGTGATACTAACTTTAAATAAAAATAAATATTTTAAAAAAAAATTTTGTTATATTTATTGTAGCAAAAAATTTTAAATTTAAACTTTATACACGGATAATTCTTTAAAAACTCCTTAAAATCGTATCTCTTAAGTCAAGTCAATTAATTAGATGGCAAACGATATGTAACGCTGAATTTCTAGAGTTAAGCACCGCGCTACATTAATTTAGCGATTTCAGACACTGTAAAATGCCCTTTTTTGATAAAAATTAAAAAAGAAAATGAAAATTTCAAAAATTACGCCAGACTCGGCGATGACAAAAAAGTTAAATATTAAAATATAAAATAAATTGTTTTTATAAAAACAATTTAAGTCCATTTTTTTTCTCGAATTCGAGAATTTCATGCTAAAAAATAAAGATTTACATAATTTCTATTTTTACAATTAAAAATTTAAAAATTTCAGTTTTAATTTATTATGTTTGTTTGTTAGTCTTTTACATCAGAAATAAAAATAACATCAGAAAAAGAATTTGAAATAATTAGTTTTAATTATTTATTGACAAGGAAAGCGACGAACGAGAAGAATCAAAGATTAGAGAATTATCAAGTTTTTCAGCAAAGTTAAATTTAAATATTTCAGCTGCTAACTATTTTTGAAATCTCAACCTCCTTTAAATAAAATAACTTTATTTTTAAAGAATTTTTTTATTTTGGATAATAATTTTTGAAACAAAAGTATAGTTTTGAGAGCGAATAGAGAAAGCTTAACCTTGACCAAATCATGCATGGTGAACAATTTTAAAAAATTTAGAAAAAAGTCTATAGTTGAGAAAAATTTTTATATCTAAAGAAATTAAAATACATTAAAGTTAATTAATTAAGAAAATTTAGCGAAAAAAGATTTTCTTAGCCTTTTAAATTTTTCAATTTAGACTGAAATTCAAAATACCTACAAAAAACAATTGTTTGTCTTTTTATGAATCGTAAAAATCTTTTAGGCAATTTTTGGGTGAACAATCTTGGAGGAAATTTGAATGAAAATAAAAAACCAAGTCACATAATTTTTCGTAAGATCAATTAGATTATTAAAAATTCATAATGATAAAAAAGTTTTTCATTTGCGGAAGATTTGATGGAAATTTTGCTTCAAAAAAAATTACTCTGATTGGAAAAAAGAAATATCTAGAAATATTTTATTAAAATTTTATCGAAAATAAAAATCAAAAAACATTGATCTCTGTCATAATTGAGAAATTGTAAAAATGCATAAAAGTTCTTGTTATGTTTACATTAGTACCTTTGAGAATCTCTAATATCCTTTCATCTGCTATCTGTTCTCTGGGCAGTTTGAAGATTCTGATTAATTCAGTAAAAAAATTTAATATTTCGTAAAAAAAAAAGGCTTTTTCTTTTGGCCCATTTTCATGTTACTTTAAAAATGCTGTTTTACGTAAATTTACGAAATACTAAAAATTATAAATTGGCTATCATCGAGAATTATGAATTTAAAAAAATAGCTTCAAAAAAATTCAATTATTTACAATATATATTTTTATTACGATCTCACCATGGAAGTTGGAAAAGAATTCCTTAAAATCTTAAAAATCAAGCCATGGTTATTAAGTTTGTGAAATTTAAAAAATTACTAGACAAAAATAAAAATAAAAAAATTTAGAAAAAAGCACATTAAAAAAATTAACAGAAAAATTTAAGCTTTTATTTTTAATATTTAAGTTACTGATTGAAAAAAAATATACCGATTCTATTTTGTTTTATCTTTTTTTATCTTTACATCGCTGATGAGACGCTAATCGGAATAAATAATAATAAAAATAATAATAATTTATTTATTTCACATTTTTAATTAAATTCTATATTTTAATTAAGTAAAAAAGCAATTAAAATCGAATACCTGTAATTTTAATTTTAATAATTAAAAAAAATATTTTTTGAAAGAATTTAATTTTTTTAAAGAAAATGTAAAATTTCTTGAAAAATTAAAATCTTGTATAATGTTTTATAAAACTTCCATTCTTATGTTATGAGAATATACAAATAAATTCATGAATTAGACAGCAGCATAATATCAATATTTAAAAAAGTCTCAATGTAAAAAAGTTAGCTAATTTTCTAGCAATTTAAATGATTTTTAAAAGGAAACTTTGGATTCCCTCAAAGACTGTAAAATTTTTTAAGGTCAATTATAAAATTAATATTTAACTCTGAGAATTGACCGTGGAAAAAGACAAAGACAAAAGTTCAATTAAAAAAATTTCCTTTTCCTAATTGCTTTCTTTTATTTACTTCTTTTTTAAAAACTTTACTTAATATGGAGCACCTTTCATTGCTTGCATTCTGTTTTAATTTTATTTTTAAATTTTTTATTTATTTAATCTTAAATGACATTACCTCAAAACAAATTTACATTTAAATCTTTATTATCTAAAAAGACTTATTTCAATTTTAAAAATTTTTTGAGCAATAAAACCGGGTTGCTGAGAGTTTTTATCATTTGAAACAGTTAAAATAAAGAAAATCTAGTTATTTTTTAAATTAAATAATTAATCAAAATTATGTAATGTATTATTATTTGACGATTAATAAAGAGTTAAAAAAAACGAGTATTTTTATTTTGATTTTATAAATTATTAAATCTAAAGCTTTAATAATTTTGAGTAAAAATTATTAATTTTAATTTCAAAAAAATCAAAATTTAAAAAAAAATTATATCCTAAATACAGATAAAATACAACGAGCATAAATTCCTAACTAACAAAGCATCTAGTAACTCTAGTTTTTTCTTTAAATTTTTTAAAGAAATTTGTTACCAATTTATAACATCTTCAAACTGATTGTTTTGACACTAAGAACACATCAATGTCACGATAATTTAGGGGATAAAACGAATAATTCTAAACTGAATTATTTTTTGGTAAAATTTTGTAAAGAATTCAATATGATTTCTAATTAAATAAACTAAAGTTTTAATTGGATTTTTTGTCGAATGGTTCTTTGCTTTTAAGTATTTGATGAATATGTATTTGTTTTTAAAATGTAAAAACTCTAAAATGTGAGACTTAATTTTCAATTTGGTTCAAGATTTTAAATTATTTAAAACTTTTATAATAATTTTTAATTTGAATATACTTTTAATTTATTGTTTGAAAAAAAAATAAAAAAAGTAAATATTTATTTGTGAAACATAGCTTTTCTTACATTAAAATATCTCTATCTTATTTTTCTTTGCTAACCAAGCAATTATTTCTTGATTAGCTTAAAAGTTGAGCAATAAATTTTCTTTCATAATTTAAATTAATGGAATATATCACTTTACATCCACTTATGTTTATTTAGAAAAATCTTGAATTTCTTTAAAAAGTTTAGATTTTTGCAAAAAGGTAAAAATTTGCCATTTACCAAAGAAAATTTTAGCTAGCGGTCAAATATGGTTGAATATTAAAAATCTGTGGTTGTCAAGTTCATTTCAATTCGATCTTTTCAATTCAGAAAAGTTAAATAACTTTTTACTAAAAGACATAATTTAATTCTGTAAAATGCTTAGTTATAAGAAAATTGGCTTAATGCAGTAAAATAAGTCTGCAAAATACTCTGCAATTTTCTGTATTTTGCGCCCCTGACTTGTTTTTAAGTTACAGTTTTAAGTCTAAGTAAGAAAAATTTAAGAAAAAGTTTTTACTTGACTTAATTTTTTTTTTTTTAGTCAAAGTCATGACTTAAAAAACTTGACTTAAAAAAAAAAAAAAAATTTTTAAGTCATGACTTTGACTAAAAAAAAAAAAATTAAGTCAAGTAAAAACTTTTTCTTAAATTTTTCTGATTTAAAAAAAAAAAAAATTTAAGTCTTGTGACTTAAAAACAAGTCTGTTGCGCCCTATTAAAAAGTATTCCAATCTAATGTGCAATTACACTGCAGAGTTTTTGCGGACATATATTTTAGGATTGAGCAAAGTTGCTTAATCACTAAGCATTTCATAGAAGTGAACTATCTATTTTTGTAAAAAAGTTATTCAAGTTTTTCCGAATTAAACCGATCGAATGAAATGAACTTCACAACCCCTAAAAATCTGATTTTAGGATTTATTACGTAATTATGTAATTTTTATTAGTCATAAAATTTTTTTATTCGAAAGAAAATTTAGTTTATTTCATTTAAGTATATATACATAAGCTGCTATAATATAAAATCTCTCTTTTTTTTTCATTATTATCTTCCCTCCAGAATAAAAGTTTTGATTTAAATTAAGTTTCTTTTCATTTATCCTCAATTCCCAAATCGGACCCTGGAAGCCGCAGGCTTAACATTGGTGCCCTAAGTGAGGAGGAGTATTACTATACTGGTATTTGGTCATTGGAAATTTGACCTTTCTTAGCTGCTAGTTGAATCGAAATGCTTGTAACTTTTTTGTTTGTTTGCCTTAACATAATCGCATTTTTTGTCCGAAGACGACCTTATTTAATGAATTCTGTCCTGGGTAAAATCGGGTATGTGCCCCAAGCACATATAGAATAAATGTAAGAAGACTTTGAAAAAATTAAACCCTAAGAAAAAAGCAGCTTAATCCTAGTTAATCACAAGGACGATGATCAAGGGCCACACTTTAGGGATTGGCTAAAAGAGGGTTCAACCGTAATGTATGGAATTTTTAAGAAATTTTTATTCAATTATTACCAACATATAGCAGCTGTTATCGCAATCTCACTGCTTGTTTATGTTGTACGAAAAAAAGGGACGCCTGCCTACAACCCAATACGTTTGTTTACAGTGTGGTTCGAGACTGAGAAATGTGATCGTGCCGAGGTAAAAAGTGTCATTTCTGCACCAACTATTTTTAAACGGGATGCGATATCATTTTATACATGGATTCAACTTTTTGAGACTTATGCGTGTCAATACAATAAAAAGGATTGGAAAGTTTACTTTTTATGCTAATAGATCAACAGCTACTGAGTGAAATTCAATTGGAGCAATCAATGAATTATGATAGTGTGAAAATGATCATAGGTGGTCGATTAAAGAATCGTCAGAATGTAAGTACGGAGCTTAACATTGTAGCGACTATCGACAATTTCACAAAGTGATTTAAAGGTAGAGAACAAAGTTGCGATGAGTTTTTGAGTCGGTTCTTGTCATTCGCCGAAAAAGCTGAATTAACAAAGAGTCCACTTTGGTCAGTTATTTTATTCACAACTTACAAAATAAACAAATGGAACTGTTAATTAGAGACAAAATTCGTATTTTAAGCCTAAAAAACCGATTCAAAATCAAAAGTTTAAGTCAGACAGCCGCTAAAATGGTTTTAACAAAAAAAGGGCCAATCTCGTAGCGTTTAACTAGATGGATTTTACGCCTCAATGTGTATGAATTTGAAATCCGATACAAACCTGGAGCCTCAAATGGTAACGCAGATGCCTTTCTAAGATGCCAGATATGGTGAGTACAATGAATGACAATGATGAGCTTTTGGACGATTTTGAAGATCATGTGATTTTTTCAATTGAAGTAGCTGCTAATGAAGAGATTTTATTTTATTTCGATAGTGATTTTATTCACATAAATTGGTATGATCTTTCTGTGATAACAGAAAATGCGGTAGAAGAAATACTGAGTGTTGGTCATTGTTCTTTATATAGTGGACACTAAGGTATCAAGGAAAAAATGAAAAAAATTGTAAGTAGATTTTGTCATCCAGGTTTAAAAGCAGCTACTAAAAATTTTATTTAAACGTGTGATATGTTCCAAAGGGTGAAAATTACACAGCCAAACAGAATGGATGAATTAAAGCGACTTAAGGCAAAAAAATTCAATCATTTAGTAACAATTGATATGGCTGATCCATTCCCTTAGTCTAATAGGGGCAATGTTTACATTTTGGTAATGGTTTTTGCTTTCACCAAGCTTTCAAGAGCCAATTGCTGACGCTATCATCTTTTCTTGGATATGTTTATATAGTATACCAGGGTTTATACTTAGTGATAGAGGCAAAAATTTTCAATCAATTTTATTGGAATTAATTTATGAAAAGTTAGACATTAAGCATCTAAGAACCACCGTTTACCAGCCAGAGTGCGATGGCCAATCCGAACGTTTTATTCGAACTTTAAAAAGTATGATTAAAGGATATGTGGCGGGTAATCAACAAAATTGGGATGAAAATATTGAAAAGTTAACTTTCGCCTATAGCACGGCTGAACATTCAACAACCGGTTATAGCCCCACAAGATGGTATTTGGTGAACTACCTCGCAACCCACATGACTTAATGTTTGAATTGTCTGATGAAGTCAGTACACGTCAAGAGTTCGAATACCCAAATCTTCAAATTTTGTTTGATCATAAAGATGAGTTAAATCCAAAAATTGATCCTTTAGTAAAAGATAATTGCGATTCGAAAATAGAGCAGCCTAAAAAATATTTATTCGAAAGCAATCGAAAATGGTGATTAAGTCATGAATAAGGCAAAAATTAGACACGATTGCAACATACGAAAATTTGAATATGAAGTTGGCGATTTTGTGCTTACAGATCATGTGCAACTTAAAAAAGGTCTTTCTTCTGGTCTGGCGCACAAGTATCATGGACCTTTTGAAATAATGGCTAGACATCCAAACAGAGTAAATTACGTAATTAAGCTTGTGAATCAAAAAAGATCGAATGCGTCCTTAATACATAAAAATCTATTGAAAAAATATTTTGGTCATTTTAATGATAGTCAAGATATAAATGCTAATCAATCGTTTTTGGATAAAAATTTAGTTTTAGTTCCACCAGACAATTCAATTATTCAAGTCGAGTCTCAGGTTCCAAACCAACAGCGAAAAAAACAAAAACAAAAACAAGCAGCTAAAAATTTTAGAGACAATTGAAAAGTCAGGTGAGTAAGATTTAAGCCAACAAGTGTTTGAATACCTAGTTGACGAGACTAATGAAGAATTGTCTAACCAAAATGATTTCTCGTTTAGGCCATATTTAAAAAATACAAATCGTGAATATAAACGGTCGAGTCAAAATCAAGTAAAACATAGAAATAGCACTCGACCGCGTAAAACTCCTGATCGCTACCAAGCTTAATTTATCCAATTTAATGTTATTTTAAATCTAATGTTATTTCACAATTAGTTAATTTAGTAGCTTTTCAAATTTATAAGACATATTTTGTAATCAAATTTATTTAATTTATCCAAATTAATTTTTCTCGTACTCTTTTTCAATTCATCTCGACTATTGAGTGAATTAAATGAACAAATATATTTCTTTTCTCTCGAAAGTTTTAAAATTTAATGATAAATAATCAATTAAAAATGGCTCTTGTGTACTTGTATAAATCAAAATCGAGACATTTTTATTAGCAATGTTTCGCTTGCAGCGTTTGGTCGTCACACTGGTCAAGCGTTTGAAGCCGACATAATCACATACAAAAAACACAACAACCTAAACTGGGGTCCATTGCATCACGCAAAGGTATTGTACTCGCGTGATGATGCACACTCTTCAACAAAAGTAATGTTCTTGAGATTTCGTGATCTCATCTGTCATGAACAGATTATTAAAGAGCTAAATGGCGTCGAATGGCCTGTTGGACCTGGCAAGTATTTAAATTTCAAATTTAATCGAAATTTTACTCAACAACACCATTTGCTTGCACGTGAACGATACGTCATTAGAAAAGCCGCTTATCAAACAGACCCTCCAAAAACAGCTAACACAAGTACTCTTACAAGCAGAGTATTTGGGTCATTATCTTCATTCTCAGACTTTTGTTTTTGGACGTCCGAAGATTTTATGGACAATAAGTAGTCGATTTTTTGATACAACGACGATGCTTCGACCGCAAGTAATGTTAATATTAGTGCAAAGAAACCTAGAGTCAAAAACAATTGTTTTATAAACAAAGTGATATAGTCACTTAATTTTGCTAGGCAAATTTAGTTTATTTCATTTTTGTATATATTCATTAGCTGCTATAATATAAAATTTCTTTTTTTTTTATTATTATTTTACCTCCAGAATAAAAGTTTTGATTCAATTTAAGTTTCTTTTCATTTATCTTCAATTCCCAAATCGGAAGCTCCAGTCTTTACACAACATTTAATACAATTTCAAATAAATTATATTAAGCTTCAGGAAGCAGGCAGTTGGTAGGTGCTTGGATAGAGAGACCCCTCTTGTGTCTTCACAATATAATACCCTGGTTTGGTCCGTGTTGGGAAAGAGAGTTACAGTGCGGGGGAGGTCTTACCTAATCTTTGTTATTTAGGTTTTTTCTTATCTTTAACATTTTGATAATATTTTTTCTAGCCCTGCATTCGCTTAGAGCGATCTAGATGGAAAGGCGATCGCTGTAACTAAAGTTAAAGGTTATCGGAAAGAGTTGCTCGTCTTTATACTTTCTTAAGAATGTTTCTGTTCTTCTCAGTGAAGGAGGACATAATCAAAGCTGCATTCTCAAAGTTAAACTACGCATATGTCTGACATATGCGTAGTTTAACGTTGTGAAGGTATCGTAAGACCAGAATTTGAACGTTCTTCTTAGCTGTCCAAGGATGAGATGGTTGCTTATTAGTTTTGTCCTTAATATAGCAAGAGAACTTGAGATTGCTCACGAAAGTGACTCATAGGTTTTTTTCAGTACTGGTTTGATTTTTAACTCGTCACACCAATACAGAGGCCAATGTCGAAGTACTACTTCTAGCCTGATCTGCTGAACTCCACTAATTTTCATTTATTGGTGTTTAACAGCATCTACCAAATTAATGTCGCTGATGTTGCTAACAAATAGGAGTACACTGCCCTGAGACTCCACATGTTAATTTCTCTAGTCTGCCACATACTGCCATTTTACTACATACTGATTCTGACCCGATAAGAAGTCTCTGAACTAGTTCACTAAGTGATTTTTTAAAATTTTAAGCAGCCACTAGGCGACTTTAAGAGCTACTAATAAATCCTTTGTCAAACCCTTTCAAGATGACCACCAGCACGCCGTTGTCAATTACATACTGTTAATAAAGCAAGTTTCGATTAGAAAAGGATTTGGAAAAGAAATTTACTCGAAAAGAAAATTACGTACAAAGTGATTTGAAATGGAGAAATCAGTTCAGTTACTGTAATCAGTTCAATATTTCAAAAATCTAAATTTAACCATTTTAAGATTGTTTTGCAGAACTTTATATTTAAAAATGTAAGGTTTCAGTGCCAATCCTGAACCAAATGTTCTCATTTTAATTTAACAAACAAGATGATGCAACACCTTCAAACGACGTTTATTGAATGCGCGTTATCACGACATCACATCCTCCACAAGTTTATTCACAAGAACACTTAGGACTGAATTACTTTACAGTGAATAATTCTAAAATATATATTTAAATACCAATAAATGTTTAAAACTAAACAGATTTATTTTAATTAACAAATACATTTACACGACTTTGGTTTGATTGTAATTTACTTTTTTCTTACATTCTCTAGGTAACTTCTTGGCCGCAAGTTCATCAGTGGTTTCGTCTGATTGTTCCTTCAGACTTGAATGTGTTGAGATATTTGTTTCTTGGAAATATCCTGTTCACTATCTATGTAAATGACTTGGTAGCGCACATTAAAATAGATTGCAAAATTTTTGCCGATGATTAGTGATTGACACTGAAAATTATATCAGTATCAATTACTTTTCAAAATGATTTTTTCTTTCGAATAAAAAAAAAATTTTTCTTATAAAAATTGCTTAATTTCATAAAAAATCGTAAAAAAAGCAGATTTTTATGGGTTTTGAAGTTTTCAATTCGATCGTTTCTGTTGCCGTGTTATTAAAGGCGTAGCTAGGTCGCGGTTATTAGTCCTTTCAAATTCATGAGTGTCATGAATCTAGTTGCTAGTTTGTTAGTCTAATTCAACTGATTGATTACTGGCGCCTAGTTAAGAAATATATAAATATAAGTTAAATTTGAATAAATAGTGTCCGGAGAGTTTGTTGATTTGTCGCACTGTTTCTGCTGATCTATCTTCCAAAAGATGACGTTGGAGTTTTCTCTTTTCTTTGATGAGAGTAACAATATTTCTTGGTAAGACTTGTGTTTGATAGCTCTTGACTGAGTATGTTTTCTTGGCTCCGTTAATAGTCGACGTGATTGTTGACTCAAGTTGTCGAGTTAACTTGTCAATGTCCTCCTTGGTTTGGATATTTTCTCCTAGCAATGGACGAAGGGCTTTTTTGGCAGCTTCTTTAAATTTGTCCCAATCGACTTTTGTCTTTGTTATTGTAGCTTGCTGCTGTCTATCAATCGGCTTAGACTCGACGGTGAACAGTATTGGGAGATGATCACTTCGTGGACTGGTGAGTGTAGTTGGTTTGTTGATGCGGACGTCAGTTGAGTTGCTTGTTATGATAAGGTCAAGCGTTGATGCGTAGTGGAGTCTGTAGTAGGGAACGTAGGTAGGAGTATCTGTGTGATGAACAGTCAGCTCTAGCTCATTGAGTACAGTCTAAAGAGCCTTTGTTAGTTTGTCCGTCTCTGATGAGGCCCACAGTGTATTGTGAGCGTTGAAATCTCCAGCTACTAAAGTGTTGGAGTAACTAAAGATGCCTTGCATTGTATTTTTGCTGATTTCATTACCTGGCGGAATATAGACCGACGTTACGTGAAGATCTTCGGTATACGAATAGTGATCCATTCGGTGATGCTGTTGTTTGGACTCTTAGAGACGACAAGGCAGGGAATGGTTTTTCTCACGCAGATGCACACACCTCCCCGTTCAGCCCTTAATCTGTCGTGCCTATGAATTGTGTAGTCTTTGAGCTTGAATTGTTTGCTTGGCTTTTCTCGAACAAACTTTTCAACCAACAAACGAGCCTGAATTCAACGAAACCTTCAAAGCAACAGTAGAGAGCGCAACCAAGCAGATGTTTGAAAATCCACCAAATGGACACCAATCAGTTGAACTTGTAACAGCTCACGAAATAATGAATATCCTCCAAGACATCACAGGACGAGGTGCTCCAGGCGCTGACAAAATTTCACACAAAACTCTAAAAAAACTTCCAGAAGAGTTCCACCACATCATGACAAACATTATTAACGGTTCAATTAAACTAAGCCACATCTCAAATCAATGGAAACACGCGGAAATAGTCATGATCCCAAAGCCGGGAAAGAATCCGCTAGATCCATCGAGCTACAGACCAATTAGCCTTTTGTCTACCATGTCCAAGATCACAGAACGAATCATTAAAAACAGAATCTTCACTTGGATCCATGAGAAACAAGTTATTAGCAAGCATCAAAGCGGTTTCATGTCTAAGCGTCAAACACGAGACCACATCTTCCGACTCATCCAAACAATACAACATGGGGTAAACGAACGTAAAACAACTGGAGCGGTCTTCATTGACATCGAAAAAGCCTTCGACAAATTATGGCACGACGGACTTCTTTTTAAAATGGAAAAGAAAGAATGTCCAGCCTACATAGGAGCATGGATACGGAACTACTTGAGTAACAGAACATTCCAAGTACGTGTCCAGTCATCTAAATCAACGCTCCATCAAATTAAGTGTGGTGTCCCACAAGGAAGTGAACTCTGGCCATTGCTATTCAACATCTTCATTGATGACATTATCGACAAGATTACAACAGCGGACAAAGGTCTGTTTGCCGATGACCTCTCAATTTGGACTACAAGCCCTAAAATCGAAAAAGTGGAAAGCAATCTACAGCAGGCAATCAAAGAAGTCGAAACATGGTCAATACACTGGAGAATGAAACTCAGCACAGCAAAGACAGTTTGTACAATATTCACACGTCTCAATGGACAGGGAAAACGCAAGCTCGACATAATACTACATGGCAAGAGGATCAAGCACGACAATAAGCCTTAGCTGCTGGGGCTTAAGTTGGACAAGAACTTAACGTTCTATGACCACATTTAAAAAATCAACGCTAGAGTTGATCGAAGAATCAACATGATGCGATCAATAAGGGGTAAAAACTGGGGAGCCTCACCAAAACTGCTACTAACAACTTATAAGACACTTATCAGGCCGATAATGAAGTACATACCGTTCATCAAGTACAGTGCTTCGGAAACAAGCATGACCACACTTGAAATGCGCCAACGAAAAGCAGTTAAAATAGCGTATAGACTCCCCGTTTCAACTGCAACAAAAGACTGCTACAAGCTTGCAAGAATCGACTGCATCAAGGACCGCTTCGAGTTGCTATCAACACGCTATCTTCAGAAAGCATCGAACAGCAACAAACTAATTAAAGATTTAATTGAGAATTATAATCCAAACTCCAAGCCGCGTGTTAAAAACGGAGTCAAACCCATTCTCGCTCACATTCTTCCACAAACAACTCAATCAACAACAAAGACATCAATTAACCAACCTACCTCGACAGAGACAACTAATCAATCAAAAACCAAGAAAAAAAACAACTGGCAGAAACTAATTGACTTTGTTGTCCAATTGGACATTTAGTCCAATTAGCAACTAGAACAGCAACAGTTTTGTTTTCACTAATAGCAACAAATTAGCAAAACAGTGAAGATAGACATACAGACAACAAACAACAAAGAAACCAAAAAAATGGGTTGAAAAAGGCCGGGCCTTAAAGCAATTCTGTGATGGGTGGTGCGCATAATCCCGTTATGCTGACCAGCTCAAACCATCACAAAACTTTAAATTTAGTTTAGTTTAGTTTAGAATAAATAGTGTTGATTTTGTGTTCTGAATT
Source organism: Brachionus manjavacas (assembly GCA_019054805.1). Classification (NCBI taxonomy): domain Eukaryota; kingdom Metazoa; phylum Rotifera; class Eurotatoria; order Ploima; family Brachionidae; genus Brachionus; species Brachionus manjavacas. The sequence goes on along the minus strand of JAHQIY010000003.1, from coordinate 3,157,891 downwards.
GGAAAATTTTAAATCTTTTATGTAACACTACTCCCACTACTATGTCAAAGAGATCCAGTCAACCTACCCGGCAACAGTTTCAATTCGGAAAATCTTGAATAACTTTTTTACAAAAATAGATAGTTTAATTCTAAGAAATGCTTAGTGATTAAGCAACTTCGCTTAATCCAAATTTGCTAAATGCAGTAAAATATGTCTGCAAAAACTCTGCAATGTAATTGCACACTTGATTGGAATACTTTTTAATAGGACGCAAAATACAGAAAATAAAGTAAAGTTAAAAAATTGTTTTTTGTTTCACCTTTCGAATCATTTTTAATTGCAAAAATTGTGTTGTTATTTTAAAATCATCTTTTGCTAACAAAAAAAAAGGGTACTTTACTAATATTTACATTAATTTAGAAAATATGACAAAAAATTACATATTATTATATTAAATTGTGTAATTTTACATAAAAAGATTTAAAAAAATGTAATAAAGTGTAGTGTTTTTGTTTCAAATATTGTTTTATAAAATTCAAATTTTTTTTTTTTTCACTTTTTACTCTAAAATCCGCCTAGTTTGGCCGTAAGCGATTTCGGTCAAACTAACTTAAACTGGTGCTATCTTACGTAAAATTACTTAAGATTATGTTATCTTACATTTCTTTACATACATGTAATGATGTAATATTATGAAAGCTTACATTTTCTAACGCAAAATTATGTAAAATAACTTAATCTCACCCATTATACAGTTTAACTTTAAACACTGTATTAGAGCTGTGAATGTGTGGAATGCTACTTCGATTAATTGTTTCAAAGGGAGAATTGATGACTGAATACAAAACAAATTCCAAAACTAATTTTGTATTTTTCAATTCATTTAAATCAAAAAATGCAAAGTTGTATATTTTTGAGTTTGATAATTTGATCGGTTTGAAACCCCTAAAAGTCAAAATAAGTAAGCTAGTCGAAATTCTAAAGGGACCTGGTTGTTTGCATGCAGAGTGATTTAAAATGGGGCACACAAATCAGAAATACAACATCTAAATCGAATAGAATGTTGGGTTTAATTATGAAAGCATTTAAGTATCCTTGCAAAGATATTTTCAAATTTTTGTATTGTTCAATGGTTAGACCGCACTTAGAGCCTGATGTCATTGCGTTGTGCTTTTATTTTGAAATAGATTTAAATGACCTGAGAGAGTTCAACGAAGAGCCACAAAGTTGATTGCAGAAGTGCGTGATTTAGATAATCAACAACGTTTGTCAAAGCTAGATTTAACTAACTTGAGTGCAAGAAGATTAAGAGGCGATTTAATTCAGATATAAAAAGTGATAAACAATTATTAAAAAATTGTATTTATTAAAATAATGAATTACAACCTTAACACAAAATCGGAAAGCGGAAGAGACGAATTGAAGAGAAATAGTTATTTTCTGACACGTGAAAATAGAGTCGTGAATGGATCGAGCAAACTCCCGGATGATGTGGCAAATGCAAAGAACCTTAATAGTTTTTAATGCTTAGAGAACCTCTAAGTTGCAAAACTACTACAAGTTTAAACTACTAATATTACTACTACTATTACTACTACTTTAAAAAAATTAAGGTTTATCTTATTTGTCAGAGAATTCCTTCAAAATTACAGACTGACATAGGAAAAAGAATTAAATAAAATTGGTTTTGTTGAGAATTTGGTAACAAAAATATAAAAAAAGGAAAAATGTTAAGCACAAGGAGCAAATTGTTTTTCTTTTTTAATTTAAAAATTTTTTCATTTTGATTTCAATTTAAGTGCCGAGAAAGTTTTTTAAAAGATTTTTTTTAGATGTGTACCCACTTTATTTTAGTAAATTTTATAAATTCATGCATTGGGTTGGTCGACCGATTAAAGGTAACCGATTTTTTGTACAGGTTTAAATCTAAAACTGATTAACAAAACCGATTATTCAGTAAATTTAATTTATTACCAATCGATCAAACTTTTTGAGCAGCATTTAAAAACAAGGAAATACGGTCAGAATTTTTTCCTTTTTTATATTTTTTGTTTTTTCTAGATAAATAAAATTCTTCTTTCTATTGAACTGTAATGTTATAAATAGCATTTATAAAAATTATGTAAAGTTTTTTTCTTTTACCTTGGTTGCGACCTCTTTAGTCCGCAAATAAATAAATAAAAATAAAGCTAAAAAATCGCCAAATTTTTACATTAAACATAAAAAAATTGCAGCAAAAACATGCTAAAGAGAAAAATATCCAAAAACATGTTCCTTTACTGCGAACTGAAACACAACTGTCTAAAAAAAATAAAATTTTATCATCTTTCTGTATAACATACCTATGTTATTTTTTTAAATAGATTTTTGAACGTTCTTAAACAATAAATAATTTTGATAATTCGTGTCTATGATAATCAAACATGATGGAATTTATTCAAATTAAAAGCTTCAAAATAAATGTCAAACTAATTTGTTTATTTGGACCAGAAATTTCAAATTTAATTTCCTTATTTGCGCGACAAGACGCTCAAAATTTCATGCTCGACTATTTAGATCGTGGTTAGAGATAGCCAAGACCTTTTTGCTCAAAAAATCTTTCTAATTAAATTAGTCTTTGAATTGGATCGACTTGGCCGGACTTGTTGAAGTCCAAGTTGTCGAAATTATTTCTCTAATAGCACTTGAAGCTAATATTTTTAATTAACTAAGTTTCAAGTAGCTTTTTTTCTCGATCAAAAAAATATTGAAAATTTACTAAAAGTTAATGTTAGATTAACAAGTTTAGGAGCTCAATTTTTTTAATTAAAATCGATTTTTTAGCTCTGAATTTAGAACAGACTTAACTGTTCCTGTGTTCAATACAAATATATACAAATACTTGCTGTTTGTTTGATTATATGGAATCAAATAAATAATTTTTCATACCGGATTTTAATCTCTAAATTTTTCAGTTCTCATAGAGCCTGTGAACTAAACTGGCTTTGTTTTCCAGACCAAAAATTTCATTTCCGATTCATTCGAGTTTAAAATACTTCAGGTTACGCTCTTTGAGCAAGCGTGCTTCCTCAATAGACCGAAAGATTTTTGGGCTAGTTTTTAAGTTGTTTCTTTAGATTTTTTTTATTAAATTTGTTGAAATTATTTTTTAGAAAAAACCATATGAATTTTTTTATATCTATTTTTCTAAATTTTGTCAATATTAACAGTCTCGAGCATAAAGATGACACTTGATAGAAAAATTGATTATTTAAATTTTTTTTCAATTATGAAAATAAGGATTAAGTGAATAAAATTGTTAATTTTAAAATTAGTCTAACAATTTTTTAAGTGTTTTAAATGGAATTAATTTTTATTGATTTTGTTTAAAAAAATGTCAAAAATATAGTAATTATTGTGTTTTTTGTATGTTCTTTTTTTATCAAGATTATTTATCTAAGGATTATTTAATTTTGAAAAAAATCTATTTTCTAGAATGGAAAATTTTTTTCTTCCAACTTTCGCTTCCCATGGAGCAAATGGTTCTACCATTCATTTTATTCTATCATGTCTTGGTTTAAATTTTCATTATGTTTAAAATTTTTAAAGGAAAAATCATGTTAAGATTTTTTTGTTTTTTGTTTACTAAATTTATATGTTTCTTAATTACTGTGTCACATTTTTATCATGTTTAAAATATAAAAAAATAAATTTTGTTTTTTGAAATGGAATCTTGATCTTTTGGTAAAAATAGATCAAGATTCCATTTCAGAAAATAAATTTTAATGCGGTTTGGTTTCCAGGATAAGAAAAATAATTTAAAAATTTTTTGCTTTATTAAATAAAGGCAAGCAGTCACAAATAAGCTTATTAAATTTCTTATTTAAAAATAAACTTTTAAATAATTAAAAGTGAAGAATTTAAGAAATTCTTTTCATTTTTCCCCATAAGACTTATTGATTTAAATGAATAAAGTAATTAAATTGAATTACTTCATTATCCGATTTAAAGCGATTGGAATCTAAATTTTTCTGCTGATTTGAATTATTCTTGAATTTTTTTAATGTAAGTTAAACTAAAAAAAATTATTTTTAATCAATTTGGTAAATTATTTTGTTTTAAAATCAAATATTTACATTTCATTTAGGGTGAGTGACAACAATTCATTTTTTTTTAATTTTCAAATCTTTAAATAAAAAAAGCAGTTAATTAATTTTTAAAATGTCAACTATTATTTCTTTTAACTTTTAATCAGTTAACCTTTTAGATTTTTCTATAATTGTGCAACACTCGACTCAAAAAAATCACGACACCCATTTTAGATTCTGTTTTGATTAATAAAATAAATATAGTTTTGATTAATAAAGTAAGACCAAATTAGTGTGGAAATTTTAAAATGGGATAAAGAGATTAAAACATTAATTGAAACAGCTCAAAAATAAAATTTTTTTAGCAAAAAAAATTTTTATTTTTATTAAGATCTTTCGATATTTCATAGAATTTAATTAAATCTAATGAATCTAAATTATTTATTCCAGGTTTCCCTTTAGGACACTTCGATTTGATTCGCATCGGTATCAAGTAAGTTTCAGTATACGGTAAACATAGGTGAAAAAAGCTAAAAAAAATTTGTTACAAGCATCAATGTTATTTTATTTTTATCTGGTTATCATTTTTTTTATTTTAAATTTATTAAAATATTATTAAGATTTTCTTTTATTAGAATTTTAAAACCATTAAACCTAATAACTCTGTTTTGGCTTAAGATCATTTAAAATTGGCAATTTTCTGTATTTTTTGTTAAAAAAATTTTTTTTAATTCATTAAATCATTTCTTAATTTAATTTTTTGGTTTTTATTTTATCAGTCTCCATTTTGCTCCATTATAATTTCAATTACCTAATTTATAAAAGTTTTTAATTTTAAATAGGCAAAACTTTAATTTAAAATTCAACTTTACAGAATTAATTGGGTATAATTAAAATTTCTTCAGTTGAACTAATAATAATAATTACATGAATTTTTTAAAAACTAAATAAAAATAAAACTTAAAATATATTCCTTATAAAACTTTTTTTATTAAAATTAAAGAAAATCATTTTTTAATATTTCAAAAAAAAATCTAATTTGTTTTCATAATTTATAAGCTTAAAGGTTCGTATGAAATGAAAGCTTAAGTTTGTTTATCATAAAATTGTTTAATATCTTCGAAAATCGTGAAATCAAGTTTTGAGCTTTTGTTGCAGTGTCAACTTAAAATATTGTTTCAAAAAATAATTATAAATTGATTATGTCTTTTTTAATAAATATTACCTCTAGATTTTGCTTTTTAATAATTATTAATTGTTTTATATAAATAATCAAAGATTTTTCATTGTAAATAAGTTTAAAAAAATAAATAGAATCAGAATAATATATAAAAAACGTTTAGTTTAGAATAGTTTTAGATATCTAATAAATGATTTAGTTTTATAAAAACCAGTCTTTGGTCTAATAAATCGATTTTATTAAATAACAAATTCAGTTTTTATCTTAGAGGAACTTAAGACGCTAAAAAATTTGGCTCAGGTTATTTGTTACCACTTTGTGAGTCGTCATTATCATTGATATCATTGATTGTTTTTGATGATTTTCTCATGGACATTTATGACTACGAGGTTTTAAACAATCTTAAAAATGTGGTGACAAAATCCAAACTTAAATTTAAATGTTATTTTATAAAAAAAAATTTATTATTAAGAAAGATATTTTTATAAATTAAAAATTAAAAAATAAATTTTGTTCACAAAAAATTAACACAGCTCGCAAAATTTCCTTTGAATTATTCAAATATTATTGCTTTTCCAGGAATGATCATACGTTAAGTATCCAGAATTGGGTTCTAATGTAAAAGTGTTTATTTTCCTTTATTTTTATTATTTTTTAAATTACAAAGCAATGACGTTGTGAACTTCAAATACAAATTTAAAAAAAATTCTTTTTTTTTATAAATTAAAATTTAGATAAAAAATAAAATATATTTAAAGATACTATATCCCTTTTTTACCTAATATAAAAACTTTATTTTCTTTTTTGTAAATCAAATCAATATCAATTAACGTTTTATTTTTTTGTCCTATTTTATTTATGTTAAAAAGGTGTTGAAAAATATGTTGCAGTATTTTTAATATATTTTATTATCTTTTATTTTAATTTATCAAAAAAGGGAGAATTCTTGTTCAATTCGTATTTGAATTTCACAATATCCAAGGCAATTTATTAGTCTTAAATAGGTTTTTCACCATTTTTCAAATTTGACATCGGTTCAATTAGCTTATAGCTGTTCCTTAAATTATTTTTAAAATTTATTAATTTTTTCTAATTTTATATTTAAATCTAGAGAAAAGTGAATATTAAAGAAAATTAAAATTTTCCTTTTGGATAAACGTCTTTATTTAAATAAATAAATAAATATTGGCTCGAGCTTTCGCTCCTTTGCCAAGCTTATATAAAATGTTTCAAAAAACAAAAAAAAAGAAATATAAAATAAAATTATTATCTCATAAGTTTTTTTTTTTTTCTTTTTTAAATACGAAAAAAGAGAAGAAAAGAGCTAAAAAAAGAAAAAAAAAAACGGAATATTTACAAAAAAATAAAAAAGCAAGATAAATTCAAATAGAAATCAAAATAAAAATAAAGTAAAAAATATTAAAGTAAACGAAATTAAAAAAAGATATATAGTTATGTAACAAATACCAGACGAAGATTTTTTTTTTGAGCCAAACCGAATCAAACCGACTCAAACCGAACTATGAGTTAGCATGAGCAGTCCAACAACGGTGGCGATTTTCAATTTTTTTGGGTAAAAACATTCATAGTTTTTTTTTTTTTTTTTAAATTTTCCTTTATCAGTTTTAGCTTTTTATTGATTAAATTTTTTAATTAAATTGATAGTAATCTTAAGCGTGTTGATGCGTTTTGTAAATCGGCCAGATCAAAATAGAATCCTAAAGACGATCATAAAACTAATATGTGAACACATTCGAATGCAGTTTAGGAAACACTTGAAAAGTCGGAAATTGTGATCTTCACACTTAAACTCGTATAATCACTATTTAATTTAGAATTACCTTTTATTTGTTCTGTGTGAGGCAACATCCGTTGTTTATCTTATTTGTATTTTATTTAAATATTTGAATTTTTAGAGGATGTTTTTGCAAATCGATCCTGCTGAGCCGAGCATTGGCCGGCTTAAATGCTCCAATTCATTTATAATAAACAATTGTTTTCACTAATGAGAAACTTTCTTCTAAGATATATCTAATTAGATTCGTATTCAAGCCGAATCTAGTTCGCCTTGTTATCAAGACATTTATTGAAAACAAAATTTTTTTAATTAATGCTGAGGCTTATAACCATGGGGAGAATTTGATGAAAAGCGTCTCGATGAGCATAGTCTATACATTTTTGTTCTATTACTTCCAGGAGTAGGAGCGGTTCACACTTTGGTCCAAAAATCATTATAGATTAATTTGCTTCTTTTAAAAGAATTGTTTTTTTTCTTATTAAAAAAAGTTAACACTTGAACTTTTTGGAACATAGGCGCTTTGGAAAAAATAAACAAATTTTTTTAAAAAAATTTATTTTATTAAATAAAATTATTAAATTTAGAAGCATTTTTTTAAATAAATCTTTCAAATAGTGTGTTCACATTTACTGATGACCAAAATGTCAAAGTTAATTTTTTTTCGATGGTATGTGTTTCAAATTTTTTTAAGCCGAATAACTGCTTTTTTGTTGTTCAAATGTTTATTTAAATCTTAAAAGCTTCTCTTTCAATTTTCAAGTAAACAATTTTTTTTTAGTGAATTTCAAAATAAAACAAAGAATTCAAAAAGCTAAAATAATAAATTCAAGTTTTGTCTTTAGTCAAAAAAACTTGAGCAATAACTGTTTTTAAGAAGGTAATGCTAAAATTTCAAAGATTGAATTTAAAGCAGAGTTAACAAATCCAAAGTGAAGAAATGGCAGCTACATTATTTTTTTTGGGCCAAAGAATGCAAATACTAAGTCCAAATCTGGTCTGATCCGGTCCAGCAACTTTCACATACACCTAGCACCTCTGAACCGTATTTATCCATGAACGCGCCTTGATAATTCCAGGTTCCGATTCTACATCTGTGTTTCACAGTAAATATCCCACGTTTCTGCTTGCAACCTCTCGTAGGTTTTCAGTTTCAAGCGTGATGACTGACGTTGTGTCGGCCATTGGGATTCTACGACTACTCCCTTGAGCTTCTTTCTGATTTCGTGATTTCTTTGTAACTACGTTTTACTTAGGCGGTCTGGTAGTTACGCGCTTACAAAAGAGCCTTTGGTGTAGACGATACTTTCCAAACCATCAGCTCGACCGCAGCTACAGTGTTTTTGTTGGGCAATAAAATGCAAATGCTTAGTCAAAATTTGAACATTTTATATGAGAGTCTAAATTAGGAATGGATAAGTTAGTTGTTTTAATAATTACAAGCATACTTAATAGAAACAATTAAAGAACAAAATTGATTTGTGATAAGATTACATTTTTGAATGCTCTTTTTACATTTTAATTTGTTATTTATTTTACAAAAAATATTTTTTTTAGAATGGTTTAGCTAGAGTGACTTCGAAGAATTAGAATTAAAATTAGAGATGTCCAAACTTCGGTCTTTTAATCACTTGGTTAACTAGATGTTCAAATATGGTACATGACGATTTTTCTTTATCATTAATTTTTTTAAAATCCAATTTAAGCGGATAGATTTGGCAACCTTTTTTTATCAATCAGAATTTATTTTTTTTTTGAATATTTTTACTTTTTTAGATATTTTTGCATTTGTTGATAAATTTTCAAATTATTTATTTAAAAAATAATTTGGAGAATAAAATAGATATGGCAAGTTTTTTTTTGTATTTTACGGATTTTTTTGTTCTCGATCTCGTTGTATTGTACTTTTTTTTTTTTTTTTTAGATTTTTCTATATCTAAATAGAAAACTATTAATAGCTTTGTTTATGTAATGTAACTAGATTTCAATGCATCTAGCTACCATAGATGTCTTCCTAGTAAGACGTCTCCGCAAGCATGTTTGCCGTAGCTTATTTATTATTATTATTATTATTATTATTATTTTACAATTCTAAAAATAATTACGTAATTATATTTCAAATTTTAACATGCTTAAGTATTGAGTTTTAAAAAAACAACGTAATTTCAAAATTTCAAAAAAGTTAAATAGAAAAAAAACTTGCCATATTGTGTTTACATTGATAAATCAAATTCTGCATAAGTTCGGTGTAAAAAAGATTGAATCAAAGGGGGTTTGTTCTTTAAGTTGTTACTCTAGGAGCTTTGAAGAAGAATTTCCTGGATCTCTTGACCTATTATTTCATGGGTATTTTTGGTGGTGATAAATTGGTAGTTCTGTCATCGGCCGAATCGATTCTTAGCTATTTGTGAATTGTTTTGATACTTGTCTTTAGCGTAAAATATTTTATTGTTCTCAAGACCCGATTTTGCATTTTTTGTATTTTGTATTTTATCTTTTAAGTACTAAATTGAAGAATTATAAAACAGTAGTCGAATGATGATCTAATGGGTGACACATGCAGAATTCAGTAAAAAAAGATGTCCACTTAAAATCTTTAATTTTTCTGATCAGGTTAATTTAGGAGATTTTTTTTCGTCAAAATTACTAAGATATTTTACATTTAAATTTTAAAATCAGCTGAAATAAAACACAGTTTTAGCATAAATCCAAGACAACTACAACTTGTATCTACTTTTTAGTTTTTTTTTCAACAAATCTATTTGCCATTAATTGATCACCGGTTTTCATTATGTTTTATTCCACATTGTTCAAATGCACTCTCTTATTAGCTTTTATGTCTTTTACTAAGTCAAATATTTATCAAACAGCCGATAGCTTAATTACTTCTAAGCTATTTGTTTTTTAAAGACCATTTAATTCATACCAAAAATAACAAAGAGTGAAGAATATTTCAAATTAATTAAAATAAATTTTTGAATTTTTTTTATAATGTGCAACTGTACTTTGTTATGCTTTGATATATTAATTATTGTCTTGTCTAGCTACCAAACTCCAAAAAGAGGTATGGGTATTTTTCTTAAGTACTTGGCAACTCTTCTATTTTGAAGGTGATTTTTAGAGTTCTTTTTTTCAAAAAATGCATCTGTTTTAATTAACAAAAAATCAAATTTTATAAATGCTAAAATATATTTAGAAAAATTTTTTATTTCAAAAGTATTTGTGTCTAGCATTCAAAATTAAATTTAGTAATTTAAATATTAGATTACAAATATGTAATATAATGAAAAGATCGACTTTTCCTACAAATTTTGAAAAAAACAAACTTTACAAAAAGTCTGTTTATAAATTTGAATTTAAAATTCGATTTTTCAATCGATGGAGAAAATATTTCTTTTCATTTTTTTGTTTCTTAAATCTTTAAATTTACATAACATGAAAAGCATGTTACACTAAAATTATTTAAATTTGTTCAAAGATTAATTTAAATATCTGAAGATGAACTCTTTGAATTGATCAGCATTTTCTTAGGATAAATCATAGATTTTTTGAGTCATTTTCATATATTCCATAGGCATGCCAAGCTTCAACAAAGTTATCCACTGGAAAACGAAATCATAGCTTTAGCTTCGATATTGTTTTTTTTTGTTTTACTGACTCTTAGTTTAGATTCACTATGATCTTTTTTTAGTAGCAAAAAAAACAATTAAGCTTGACCGTATTGTTTCGGCTTTTTATTTGAACCAAAAAAGTCATCTATTAGTAGCGTTTTAAGCTTGAGGGTTTTGTCAAGAAAACAACAAAAAACTGATTCAGAGAATCTAGTTGTTCTAGTAGTGCTGAACACAACACTTAACCGAATTACCTAGATTCGTTTAATTGATTAAAAAAAATTCAATTTGAAAATTCATTTTGTTTTTAATAAAGTCTAAAAAATTATCTTTTAAAATAATATTTTGAGAGTAGGGAATTCTCAGAGTGTTCTAATGAGTTTATTTATGTGGCGATTTTATGGTTTTAATGCTAATGATACTTAGAAATTCTCAAGAGTATGTTTTAAATGTTAAAACTTGATATTCAAGTGTTATTTACAACTGTTATTAAGTGTTTTCTAAGATCGCATCTTTAAGAAGTCAGATGTTGGCAGGAAGAAATTCCAAGTAATCATTTTACGGCCAAGGATTTTCAAGATTTTTATCAAAATATTAATCATACCTGTTACTCTTTACACACATTAAGTTTAATCAATCTATTTTTTTTATAATGCATAGCTAAATGTGTTTAATAGATAAATAAAATATTTTATTTTTTGTCTCAAAAATTTACAAATGACTTTTCGGTTTTTCGGCTAAAGGGTTTAGCACGGTTTAGAATCAATGTAAACGCTTTCAGTAAATTTGTAGCAACAAAACAAAAGTGAATTAGTTTAAAAAAATATTAATTAATTTCTAATGGACTAAAAAGTTAGCTTTTAAATTTTTTTTATTTACAATCAAAAATTGAGTAAGCAAATATAAAAATAAATTAATTAAAAAAACATTTTCTAGCAATACCATGCCACGGTTTGTATTAATACAAAAATAGTTGATCCGTCTAAAAATTTAGTAGCACAGAATTTGGAATTGCCTGGAAACAAAAGCTCTGTTTATTTGTAAAACAATTAACAAGCTTGTAAAATTAGCCAATCTTGAGTTTTATTTAGTCCATCTGGGTCTCATTGAATCGCTACTCAGAATAATGAGGAAATTTCAAAAGTCCATTATGAGAGCCCATACAAGTTTAATTGATATTTATACGGATTTTATTTTATTGTTATTTTGAATTTAAGAGTCATTTTTCTGGTATCACTGCAATTTATTTCAAGTGTTATATAATTTGAAAGAACTCTCACTTGACAAAAAAACAACGCTTAAAACAAGTAAACAGAATACTATGGAAATAGTCGCAGTGTATAACCGGTAATATTAATAATTGTATCCATTCTCAATTAAATAACACAAAATGCGGCTCAAAACAAAAAAGAAAAAAAACAGTTCTTTTCTCCGTTTGTTTTTTGATCAGAAAAAGAGCCGAATGAAACTGAATTTTATTGCCCGTGTAACTGATATTCTTGTAATGTTAAGATTTTAATATTTTTTCTTAAAATAAAAATTTATTCAAAAATCAAAAAAACGGAAGTAATTTTTAAAAATCTTTATTATTCTTGTTTTTTTTATTTTTGAAAAAATTTAATAATTTTTTAAATTTTTATTTTTTTTAGCTGAAGTAACGGGTGAAAATAAAGTTTCCAGAATTTTTTCAAAAAGCCATAACTCCTTCATTTTTAAAGAATGAAGACTTAAGCCAAGTGATTTTGAAAGAGAATTTAAAGAAACTTTTTTCTTTTATATCATTTCCTCGAATTTTGTCAATCCGAATTTAGACACCTTCCACCTTCAGGGTCTGTATAGATGTTAGACTTATTTTAATGCAGACATTTTAGTATCCTAAGCCTCAAGTGATGAAGTGTTTTCGCTTCCGAGTCATTCTCGTAAACTTTCCCTTTCAATTTTGACCAAAAATCTTCAATAGGTCTAGCTTCAGGTAAATTTGCAGGGTTATCTATCTTGCCACATATTTACATTGCTGCTTTCAACGATATATGGCTCTGAGATTCCTTTCAAAATCACAGCAACCCAAATTAAAAACTCGGACTTGGCCTTTTTTATATATTTAAATTTACCTGACGTGTGCTGCTTTTTTTTTGAGTAATAATTGGCTTTTCCATTTTTGATCAACTGTAAAATTTTTCCTAATGCCTTCATTTTTTCATAGTATTGTAGTACAGGCCGTTGAAACATCAATCCACGATCTTTCCTAAAAATCGCCTGTCTCGTTTTTTTTTCACTGGTAAATAAGCTAGATTGAAACATAGAATTATTCACTTTATTCGCTGAAACATCTCTTGCTTTACTTTTCTCTTCATTATTGTTCAGAATCGACTAAAACAATGAATAACTAGAAGCTTTTTTATTTCTTCTATCGAACAATTTAGCTTTTCCAACCATCTCAAACTCTAAACTTTTTGCTTACCACTAAAATCAATTATTCAACGCACTTGATACCACTTTTTATTTTTATTTTAAAATTCAATCTAAAAGCTTAACCTTTGCCACCAATGTAGTGTGTGAATGATAAGCTTAGTATTTTGCAAAACACTTTATTTAAAATAAGTTTAGAATTAACAAGTGAACTCCTTTTTTTTAAAGTAACAAGTCATATTTATAGTCTGATCATCCCACTATACCACAGTATAAATACACACGATTTCGAAAGGTCTCTCTCTGTTTCATTTTCTTTAGTTTCAGCAAGTCAATGAAATTATATTGCAAGTTATATATACTAAACAAATTCTGAGGATTTCAAATCTGTCTTCAGATTAACAACTTCCGGCATTTAGCCCTAAAGGAGCTGTGGCAGTTTTTCTACCTTTTTTGTCCCATACCAAGCACTTATCTGTTAATGTCCGCCATAAGACTATTGACAGTTTTTTCATCAATAACGCACTGTGGTAAGACATTCCATTTTGAAACCAACCTGTTTATCAAAAAGTTATATCCAAAAGAGCCGAGTTTACTAATTTCTCTAGCTAGTTTTACGTTATGTTCTCTTCTTAGGTTTAGATTCAAACGTGTAGACAAGTTAACTCCATTCACTTAGTTAATATTCTCATGACTATTTTGAACATCTTTATAAGACCATTTTTTTTCTAAGATCTTCCAAACTTTCCATGTCTAAATCCATTAGGGTTTCCTGATACGGTCTTAGTTTCAAACTCTGACTAGCTTCGTCACACTTCTAATTATTAGAATAAAAAATAATTTTTTTTTGCACAAATAATTTGGAATTCAAAGTAACAACAAAAAATCTTGTAGATTATGAAGTGAAAAAAAAGAGAGGGAATGGGACCTAGTTGATTGCAGACTGAACAACGTAAGAAAAAGGAATAGAGAAAGTGTATTTAGCCATGAAAATGACGTGACTGGGACAATTTTTTGGATCTAGCATAATGAATTGTAGATCAAGCTAAATATGATTTTAGTTCTATATTTCTTTTAACAAGAAGTCTGAAACAAATGGTTTTGCTGCATAAGATAATGAGACCAAACTGTCAGTATTTTTTAGGATTTCTCGCTTGTACATTCTTAATTTTAAAGTGAATTGTTCGAATTGTCTAAGAATTAAAAAAAAAATTTCTACAAAATAGATTAAAAATTCTTTAATAGTTAGTATAATTTCAGATTCTAATATCAAAAAAAATTTTTTTTTGAAAAAGCCAAGAAAAAATCAAGTTTCTCGTAATTAAGCGTAAAATACTGTAAAGACCAAACTCAAAATAAAACTTTTTTAGAAAGCTATTTTACGAAAAATCTCTTGCTAAATTTTAAATTTTAAATTTTGATCTTATAGATTTTAGTATAATGAACAAATAGAATAAATTTTTTAAAAGTCTAATAGAGCTTCCCTTTTTCATATTCATAATAAAAGACAGTGTCAAATTGACATGGGTCATTCTAGAGTTAAACAAGAATAACATGGTAAAATCAAAATCAAAGTTAAAATAATTCTTCTTTTATTAATTTAATTAGTTTAGGAACATTTAATGTATTTTTAACAATAAATTAGGTACGAAAAAAATGATTATAGCTCTTACTTAAAAAATAAGCCAAAATAAACTACATTTGTTTTTGTAAAGAGGCTACCTAGAAGCTTTCAGTCCGTATTGTAAAAGCTTTTAGTAAAAAGCGTCTATCTTTAAATGTTGTAATGCTAGATTATAAAGAAAATTTCTAAAATTATTAGAATAGAAGTAGAAGTGATGGTAGGTTTCCTGAAAATATTAATTAATGTTTAATTAGTGAATAGCGCTTTGTCAGCTCCAGTTTCCATGGAACAATTGAAATCGTTCAAATTCTTTGCTTCAATCACAGTTCTAGGAATTCTAAATTTTGACAATCACTGATCCCATCCTAATCTCTCCACCCTTTCACTAAAGCATACATTTTTAAAGCCATAAGTAGACTTTCTTACTTTACGTTGCCTTTTTCGATTTGATCAATACATCTCTTTAGATGTGGACACTGCAAACTCCAGATGAGGCCTAATGAAAGTTGGATAAAAAATCTTGGCTATTTCTTCAATAAATAGAGTGAATGTATTCAGAATAAATACAAGATAAACGAAATAAGATTTGCTACTTGGACTCTGGCTAAGATCAAAGTTTAGAATGCACAGCATTTATTTTTTATTTATTTGTTTAACTTTTTAGAGCTAAAGATCCCTCAGATTAAAGAACAAAAATCAAAAAGTGCATAAATAAAAAAAATAATTAAAGAAAAATTTAGTAATGTAAGGTGCTACATGTTTGAGTCCTTTTTTTAGTAAAAATTTTTCGAATACAGGTAAACCCGGTTAAGTCGAAAACAACTAAGAAAAAACTAAGAAAAACATTTTATTAAAACCGATAAGATTAAAACTAAAAAGATATTCTTTGAGATTTTGCTTCTTTGTTCCATTCATACAATGCCTCTTCTACCTGATCATACTTAGTGACTCTCACTCGTTTACGCTTTTCAGGATTTGAACATAATAGTCTTCAAATATATCTTTTCTTTGTTCCTTCCACCAACCTAGTCCCAACTCCTTTGCGATTTATGTCTTATTTTTTTCTTTTTTTCTCAATTGCAAGTATTGCATTATATTTATCTTCGATTGAAGTTTGTTGAAGTTTTCTTTTAAAACCTTTAATATTGCTCATTTTATTAGATATTAATGGTGTGACGAAAAAATGCGTATATAGAAAATAAACAATTAATAATAAAGATTTTTTTTATTTGTTTTCTGTACCGAGCTAAAGTCTTCAGGGTAAATTATAAAAAGATATAAAAGTTTGTTTATTCAAACTTTCATGATTAATTTTTATTTAGATAAAATGCTAATTATTAAAATATTTTCTTAGTACAATCATCCACAAGTTCTTTCAAATTAAATAAAAAAATTCAATTTTATTAACATTTCATCAAAATTTTGTATTCCCTTTAATTTTTCTAAAAATACTATCAAGAGTCTGAAAGGAAGGACTAAGTCTCCATTCCAATCGGCCAAGGCTTTGTCTAAACTATTTTTTTAAATAAAAAAAATCAATTAATTTTAAAATAATAAAAATAAAAATCAAATAATACAAATTAATTTTGTATTTTATTTAAGAAATTTCTTTAGTAACTTAAGTTTTTTGGACTTAGGTGTCAAAAAAACAATGTCAAAAATTTTAATGTCAAAATATTTTAATGCCGAAAATGAAATAAGGATTTTAATGTCAAAAATGAAATAAGAATTTTAATGTCAAAAATGAAAAAAGAATTTAATGTTAAAATTTTCTGATGTTAAAAGCTATAGTCAATAAAGATAATTAAAAATTTGAATGAGAGTTTTTTACTTTCTCGATTCCAAAGTTGCATTCTTTGTAAATTATCTCTTCAGAGTCTTCCATTTCGGATATTTGCTTTAAATTTAGTTTTTTATTGTTTAAAAAAGTTAATTTTGTTCAAGTTTTAAGTAAATTTTGGACTACTCAATATTTTAAAGGGTAAAAATTTAATTTTTATCAAACGAATGCTGATTTAAAAACAATTTCGGACTTCTATTAATTCAAAGTTTTTTTAATCCAAAAAGCGGTCAATTAGTCTTTTTTAATTAGGCAAATTAAAATAGAATAGCATCATTTTTTAACATTAGATTATTAATTAAGATTTAGCAATAATTTCCTTATTTAGCAAATAACATTTAATTCTTTTTTTAATTTTTAACGTTAGATTCCTTAATTAAGATTTGACATTAAACTCACTGACATTAATTTTTTGACATTAAAATATTTTAACATTAATTTACAGTAAATCTTTTAAATAATCTGGGAAGAACAATCATAATGGATCTAGGACCTTCTTTTTAATAAAAAAAAATTTCAAAAAAATTTATTGAGACTTAGAAAAAGAAATGAAATAGGGAAAAGTCTCAATGTCTAACCGGTAAATATTAAATAATTTCATTCATTCTCAATAAAATAACACCAATCGGCTGAAAATAAAAGAGAAGAGAAGTTCTTAAAATATTTTATGATTACCGTGATTAATTGTAAGATAAGTTTCTTTTTTGATCAGAAAAAAAGCCGGGTGGAACTGAATTTTATTGCCCGTATAACAGACATTTTTGATAAGTTCAATCTAAGGTGTATAAATTTAATCCAGGTATTAAAATTTGATTATTTAGAAGGAAAAAAAAGTAAAACAAACAAGGCCCAGAGGATGCTGATTAAAATAATAGCCTCTAAACAACTATTTAAATTGCTGTTTTTACAGTATTATTTAGCATCCGGTCGAAACTATTTGCATTAAGGTAAATTTGAATTAAATTAATCATGAATAGGAATCAATAAAAATTTATCTATATTTAATATGAAAGCAATAAATCGAATATGTTCAATAAACATCGATTAATCATTTGAGTTGTTTATAAATACAAGAGCTAGTTGTAGTCCATTTAGTTGTGGGATTTTTGTTGTTTGGAGTTTTCTCAAATTTAAGCTCGTTCGTTCGTTCTCTTAATTACTTTTTTCTTTTTTAGTGCAATAAAAATAGATAAAGATGAAACAAAAATGTTTATCTTCAAGAAACAAACTGATTTATAAATCAAATAAACTAAAATTTGGGCAAAACATAAAAAGAGCACGCGATATAAATTACTTGGCTTTTATTTTATTTTATTAAGATGTTTTTTTAGATTTGAGAAAATCATTAAACGGTCAAATTTGTAGCATGAATTTGAACACATGACTTAGTTGCAGGCAATATTTTCATGCTGATTAATTACCAAGATTCTGACTGTCAAATTGACCCATCAATTTTTAATCTAGCAGTCTTAAGTCACAAAAGCGCACGACCATGGCTCCTCACGATTTCTTCTGAATACAAAAATCCCATATGATCTAGTGGTTCGGATTCCTCGATATTAAAAAAAGATATTTATTCTAAAGATATGTCACATAAGTGATGTTTTTTTGGCAAGAAATTATTTTTGATAATTTCTTAAAGTCTTTAAAAGAAATTCGGGACCCAGTACTGATTCTTCTAGAACTTTCAATTATTAAATCTTGAATTTTAGGATCTAGAGACATTAATATTTAATAATATTTTTTGAATTTAGAAAATTTTCTCTATTCTTATATTGGAATATAAATAATGTCTATCGAATCTAAAAACTCATTTGTTTTTCTATTTCTGTAATTTCACCTTGTATAGTTAAATGTGCTACCATAGACGACCCCTTAGTAGGCCCTAGCTTCTATTATTATTGTTATTAATTATTCTACAAATTTGGTCTTTTAAATGATTTAAATTTGTTTTTAAAAAGTTTTTTTTTTAAAAAAAATTATTAAAAATTTTTAAATTAGATACAGATGAAAAATGAAATTTTTAATTAAATTTCACTTCTTTTAAAAAAAATTATAGGATTATTTTTATAGCCTTTTTTACTCACCCGGCAAGTAAGAGTATGAAGCCTGTTAAATGATTGTTCTAATAAAATCAAAATTGTTTAAATCCAAATATTTTGGAAGAAGTTTGACTAATGGAAAAGAATTTAAGAAAGAATTTTTTTTCAATTTTTTAATTTTCAACTTTTAAACATAAACTTTTCAGCCTTTCAAACCTTTAATCTATTTAACTTTTCAATTTATTGATTTCCAATTAATTTAATAATTAATTGACTATTAGCCTTTTAAATTCTATTTAATTTTTTTATAACAAATTATTCATATTCAATTAATTTGCCCTTTTTTTAATATAATAATTTTTGCTTGGTTGAATTAATTGTATTTTTATTTTAGTAACAAAATGCTATTTGAATATTTGATGCGATTAGATTCTTTTTACATAATTTTATTTTCAGTTTTTCGATATCTATTTATTTTAATTTATTGTCATCGCAGATTCTAAAAGATATATTTATCTCTTTTTTCTTATTAACAACGTTTTAGGTCTCCATTCTAGTCCTCGTTATAACAGCAAATTCAATTTAAACTATCAAAGCTGTTAAATCAATTTTTAATCATAAATGTTTTTTTAATTACCAAGCAATGTTAAATATTTTTTTTTATTAAAATAATTTCAAATAATAGTCATTTGAAATTTTCTTTATTTATTTCTAAAAATTCATCTTTTTGATAATTCAAAATTGATTTATCTCTCTGGTCCTTTAAATTGATTTTAAAATTCACTTTGTCACTACAAGGTTCTATTAAATTCGGTGCATCACGTTTATGATCTCTTCAAAAAATACTTTATTAAAATATGTTGAAATTGATTACCTCTTGTAAGTTATAAGATTTTTAGAATTCAATTTAGTTTTTTCCTAAAGAATTTCACTAAACTCACTAAAACAAGATTCGTCATTTAAAGGGCTTCCATTATAAATGAATATAAAGAATTTAAAGGCATACTCTCATAGAAACTCATCAACCATTAAAAAAAATTTAAAATAAAAAAGTTTAATTTTTTTTCGTTTTACTATAATAAAATCTTCTAGAATTTTATCTCAATTAAAATTTTGATTCAGTTTCACTCACTCTGCAAGTCTGCTAAAATTTTGCAAATTTCTGCAAAATTGTACACTAAATAAATTTTTGTAATTAAATAATAAATAGGCAGATATATAAAAATTTAGTGAAAAAAAAGTTTTTAAATTTGCAGGACAAGTTTTGAACCCTCAAAAAAAGATTTAGTTTAATTTTATTTATCTTTTTCATTTTTTAAAATGGACTCGACTTTTTTTGATGATTAATTTTTTTTAAAATTTTGAATTTTTTCACTAAATTTTAAACCCAATCTCATTAAAAATTATTAATATGCCACCAAAAAAAACTTCAAAACCGTCGATTTTTTTACAATTTTGTCTAGTTTATTTAAAATATAAAAAAAGCCGGTTCTTAAGTGATCCTTGGCACTGCATACAACTAAAAAAAATGTTTTTTATTTTTATTTCTTTAATAAATATTGGCACATCCTTTTTTTAATAAAAATATGCATCAGATTGTAGAAAATTTTGCACTCTTTCAGAATGTATATAAATTTAGAAAATATTTAAATTTTATCACTGAATTTCGGGTCTCAAAGAACCATAACTTTCTAAGATTTAGTTATTTTTAGACCCCTCGGTATAAATTTTTTTTTGAGCCTCCCAAAAAAATGAAATTTATTTTAAGAAATTTATCATGAATTTCAAGTAAATAATTAGAAATTTAGATAGCACTTAAGTTTTTGAATTTTAGAAACTTTAAATAAAAAATTTTATCAAACAAACAAAAAAAAATAGGATTTTGAAAGATTCTAAAAGAACATTTTTTAATCCACGATTGCTGATAGATCTAAGATTAGAAATTCGATTAGTCTCTAAATCAATAATTTACAGCGTTCAAATTGAACTAAATTAATATTCAATTCGCTAGAGATACTTCAATCTTGAAGATATAAGTTAGATTCAAATTATTTTTAAACTAATGTTCCGTATCTAGTTTCTTCAAATTCCTCAAAGTATAATAAAACAAAAATATTTAATTATCAATTTTATTTATTATTTAGACAAAATATAATGTGAATTAATTTGGCCAATTTAAATTAGTCAAGAGCCACTGAAAATGTTTGATAGCTTGCTAAAAAAGCTTTCCACTCAACGTCAATCGAGTGATAGCTTGAGCCAGGTCGAATCTTCCATGATCGAACTGAACTCGTTTAAATTACCGCATTTAAACATTCACGACCACGAGGAACACGTCTACGAAGAAATCCAAGACAACAATCCCAACCATTACTACTCTAGCCTGAATAACGAGGTGTCCAAAAATCGAAAATGTGTCCGCTTCAACAACCGCACTGAGCCGGTCAAAACAAACACGTTCAACAGCATTCTAAAAAAGCCCTGCCATGACTCGACCGAGTCGGACCTATCGTCGTCCACCGCTTCTTCATGCTCGTTTTCTGCCTTTGGCTACTACACAAACAACTCCATATCCAGCACAAATTCCAGCAACTCATCAAGTTCGAGCCATTCTCTAGCTTTCAATCAAATAGTTGACGACTTTTTGAATCGCTTGCCGGACAAAACTGAAAAGCAGAAACGCGTCAAAAACAACAGTGACAAAAAGATAAAAAAAGAAATTAAAAAATCTAGCTCAGCTTGTGTGGTCAAAGATGGTGAAAGTAGCGATCCTCGTTTGTCGTTTAGAGTGACCAATTTAACACTTGAAGATTTAAAGCAGCGCCAAAAAGCCATCTATTTGAACTCGTTGCAAAAGCCGATTGTAAGTGTTAAGAATCACGACGAGCTTAGATTTTTAATGAGCAAGCAGCCAATTCATATCTGAATCATGTAAATAAGCAAACGCCAAATCAAAGAGTATTATTAATTTTGGACTAATGCTGTGAATAATCTAACGGATCATTTTACTTTAAAAATTATTTATATTTTTTATTAATAATAAATACATTTTCTTGATCAATATTATTACAATATTCGGTTTTTTCCCCAAGAATTTCAATATTTCCTTATTAAAACCGATTCTTTAAAAGAGATTATCCATCAGATTGAAGACCTATCATTGTGTCAACCTGTTTGGCAACCATTTTTGAGAAACTTATTTTGACCAAGACGAATTTTTTAATGACATGCATAACAATCAATTTGCCAAATTGATTTTTTATCCGGGATAAAAAAAAAAAGAGTTCATGTAAACATTGCTATCTTTTAGCCAACCAAGTAGTCAATCATTATCACTAGGATATAAGTCTTGATGCCAGTATAGAATTTGATAAACAATGAGGTTCTGAACTTTTCTACATACTAATTGGTAGAATGTATAATTATTTGCAGAGAATATCATACAGATATTATAAGGTTGTTTAATAAGTTTTTTCGTCGATTTTTAAATGAAAAAATCTCAACAAAGATTAAACTTTTTTATGCAATGTTGTACATCACAGAACAAGAGTTGCTCTTTCAAATGATACATAAGATTATATGTTTGCTTTTTAAATTTATAAATAATTAACTAAATAAAAATGTATGACAAAAAAATGCATCCGCCATTGCATGTTATTCAAGTTTAACGAAGGAAAAAATGCGACAGAGGCTACCAAATCGATTTGTTTGGTATATGGCGACGACGCTCTGACTGTTCGCACTTGTCAAAATTGGTTTGCTCGATTCAAAGCTGGATATTTCGACCTCAATGACAAAGAACGCGTTGGGAGAACCGTCGAAGCTGATGACGCGTGTTTGGTGTGATCAGAAGGGTATAATCTATAATGAGCTACTGCAACCCAAGCAAACGATAACCGCAGACCTTTATTCACAACAATTGATACGTTTGAGTCACGCTTTGGAACCAAAACGGCCACACAGAGCTACAGGAGAGCGAAAAGTGATTCTTTTACATGACAACGCTAGGCCACATGTTGCAAAAACGACTCGGAACACGATAGAGAATCTAGGCTGGGAAGTCTTATCTCACCCAGCTTATTCACCAGACTTAGCTCCTTCAGATTACCATTTGTTCCGATCCATGCAGCACTTCCTCAGTGAAAAAAGTTACTCAGACTTGGAGGAAATCAAAAAAGACATCAGTCAATATTTAACCTCAAAACCAGCCAGCTTCTACGAGCGAGGAATCAAAATGCTGCCAGAAAGATGGGATATGTGTATTTCTAGCGAAGGAAATTATTTTAGTGACCAATTATTTTAGTTTTTATAAATAAAGTCTAGAAAAAAACGAAAAAACTTATTAAACAACCTAATATGAAATTTCTTAAGTGATCATCAAAGTTGGTGAAGAAAAAAGGACTCCGCTTCTAATAACTGAAGGGGTTAAACAACGAGGAATATTATCTCCATTTATATTTTATATTTTCACCGATCAAATGTAATCCAAACCAAAACTAATGAGACCTGAAATTATTGCTTTCTTATACAAACAGTTCTTTAGATATCTTTTCGTTAATATCTCCATTAATGAAAAGATTTTAATAAATTTTTGAATTTGAATTTTTGAAACAAAGCCTTTAAACAAAAAACTAGTATTGGGGTCAATTTGAAAAATTTGTTACAACCAAATTTTGCAAAAATGGTTTTAATTTTTTAAGAAAAGACCATAAGATATTAGATAGAAAAAAATTTCATTCATCTAACAGTTGTCAAAATTAAAAGATTTAACTCATCTAAATTTCAATGAATATGATGTAGCTTACAGTGTTCTTAAGATTGAATTCTGCTTTGAACATAACAAACTGAATTTTTTACTTAATTTAAAAATATATTTAGTTGACTATGAAATTTTTCTAACCTTTTTTAAATTTAATATTATGTTTGAACAATTATTTTTAACACCTTCTTAATTAATTAAACTATAATCTAAAATAATAAAATTAACTGTTTACAAAGTTGAAACTTCAGAGAAAATAGAGGAAACAGTAAGGTAACAATTACACAATGAAGTTGGGCATTTAATATATCTTGATTCAAAGCCCTCTTTGTATTCCTCCACCAGTCTTACGACCAGTGGTACAGTATGACTCAACCATGCCCTGAGATATCTCTCACTCAACTCAAAAAGCCAATTCGTGACTGTCAGTAATTAAAATTTAATAAAGGCCTTGAGATGAACGATGTTGGATGGATTATCATATTTTAACTTAAGGATTTATCTGACTGCCGTATTCTGAATTGCTTGTAATTTTTTGATATTATTTTCTTAAAATTAATTCAAGCAAGGAAAAGAATAGTCTAAAATTGATCCGACTAAAGATTTATTTAAATTTCTTAGTGTATTTAGATTAAGACAGCATTTTTTGTTTGGCAATATCCTAATAATATTTAGCCTTTTATTGCAGCGTTCTTTAGTTTCGTCTACCTGTATATTAAAATTTAACTTAGAATCAATTTTAATACCAAGATACTTGATTTCTTATAGGCCCACTTTTCTGTTTCTTTAAACTTTTGAGTTTTATTATTAAGATTATGACTCTTTTTTTCACTCAGAAAAAACTACTGAACACGAAATTTAAACTGATCTTCATTTCCCATTTAATTAGCAATTGTATTATTAATAATTTATTTGTTTTTTTTGTTCGAGCATAAGCTCATTCAGATAAAAAAAATAAAATAAAATAATTAGAACATTTTTGAAGTAATTCATTTTTCATTTATTAATGAAAGGATGAGGGACAAAAATACTAATTAAAGAACTGTTTAGTTGAGAAATAAATGGAATTGGGAAAATAAATGAATAAAAATTGCATGATAATCAGAAAAAAAACAAAAAACATAGATAAGATCGTAAAAGTCAGAAAATTTTTGTAAAATTAGATAGCAGCTACATAGAGGAGTGGGATTCGTAATAAATCTAGAATCGAAGTCTCTTTGATACTCAAAAAAAATCTTTTAGTAAATGGAACTGAAAATCAAGAGCATTTCGAAGGTAATTTATTAGAGATTGCTTAATCTGTGGTCAATTTTACTTATATTTAATTTATTTTCTGGTTCATAGAATAATGATTCAGAGGAGGTTCTGAGAGGAAAGTTTAGAATGCATCTAACAGCAGTATTTTGAATAACTTGTAACTTTTGTAAACCTGATTTTTTTAAGACAAAATTTTTATTATATTGAGTCTATTCATGCGTTTATTCTTTGCTTCTTTAATTTGTCAATCAAATCAGAGACTTCTATCAAAGGACAAGAAATTTATTAGTTTTAGAATAAGGAATAGCTTTGTTGAATAACTGAAACATAAATGTATTTGGGCAAATTTTCATCTTCCATTTGCATTGCCATGGCTTTAGGAACAATTGCAGTTATTTGGTATTCTTCGCTCAAGTGGTCTTTCACATTTACCCTAAACGTCCGAGAGTCTTGAAAGGATCTAATACAGTAAGTCAAGGAATGAGGTTATTATTCATTTGTTTATTAAAAAATTTAATCACGTGGCTGATGGGAAAGACTTAGTCTCCATTCCAACCGGCCATTGCTTTGCCGATATTATTTTTCAAATAAATATGATTATTGAAGACATGTGAAATTAATAATGTGAAAAATTTTTTTTTTTTGCTCACTCATCTTTTGGGTAAAAAGATGTATTTTCTTAAAGCGTTATCAAATATGTCGCATGATGAAGCAATTTAAGGTATCTTGTGAACTTAAAAGATGATTTAAAGACAAGCATGATTTAGCGTTATTTTTCTAAAAACCTTTTCAATATGTATTATTAAATCAATTTAAAAAAATGTTTTTTTATTCTCAAAACATGAATTATTAGCTCTATTTAAATTTAAATTAAACCCTTGTTAATTGTTAAAAATGAGACTTGAATTTTTTTTAATTTTATTCATTGCATTAAATTTCGCAAGCGCTAGTAATCGTTTGCTAACACCATTAGTGCCAAGCGAAGACTATGTCTTCCATTTAAGCATTGATTCAAGTAGACCTGATTTTCTGAGCATGTACTGGAAGATTGTAAACGATGAAATTCAAATAGAAATTCATTGTCAAACAACTGGTTATGTTGCTTTTGGGTTGTCACCAAATGGAAAGATGCCAATGAGTGACATTGTCATCGGTTGGGTTGATTCAAGCGGATCTCATTTATACGTAAGATGAATGACTTTATTTTCAAGCTAAAGAATTGATCGCAAATTTAAGGACACTTTTGCTTCATTTAAATCTTCGCCAACAAAAGATTCTCAACAAGATTGGACTCTTCTGGAAGCAAGAGAAGTTAATGGATTCACAATGATAAAGATGAAACGAAAATTGATTACGAGCGATCCATCAGATAGACCAATAACAAATGATCCAACTTATTTGATCTTCGCTTGGAATAATCAAGATCCTGTATCGCAAAATTGGATTTATCATGGACCAAACAAAAAATCACTCTATACTTCTTTAATGTAACAAAAATTACTTAACTAAATTTTTTTGTTTTAAATGAATAATAAAAAATTATAGATATTAACGAATTGAATTTTTTTTTGAAAAATAAAATAACTCGTTAATTGATTCATAACATTTTAAAAATATGGATTTTTTAATAGAGGTTTTTTATGAGTTTTAAAAGGTGAAACAAACAATATTTAATTTAAACAGTCCAGTTTTAAGAAAATAATTAAGGGATATTTGCCAAAAATCTGATTATTCTAAATCAAATTGAAGTTAATTTAAAATTGAAAAATTAATTTTTACAATAATTCCCATCTAATTCAAAATACAAATAATTCTTTTTTTTTCCTCATTTTTTTTCTGATTTACAAATTTCATTTTTTTTAACCAATACTGGAATTGTTTGAGAAGCTTTGTTAGGTTGAATTGTGTTCATTGCATTTTCATTACGAGAGATAAATTTAAGTGTTTGTGGTTTTGAGTTTGGTGTAATTGCATCTTGATTCCATGCAAATTCTTCACAATTTTAATTTGGCTGATGTTTTAATGAAAGCCGAATTTTCTGCTAGACACCGCTGTGATATGTTTACAAAATAAAAATTTTAGCCAGAATTTACAAGTTGAGTTTGTAAATTCTGGTAGATTAGATTTAAAAAAGTTTATTTTGACTTTTTTAATTATTATAAAGGAAATGGGGCAATCATAAATAAAAAATCGAAAAATTAAACTTTTATATATTTTCTGGTAGATCTCGACGAGCTGAATTATAATCTGTTAGAATTATAAAAATCTGACCTTCCAATCAAAAGTTACAGCGCTTCAAAGTTCTAGATTTTTTTAATTACTGTTTTAAGTTAGACAACCGTATCTCGGTTAATTTTGAAGCTAATTAGACTTTTTGTGTAACAAAATGTTCAGAATTGAGCAAGGAATCCGAAAATGGCAGAAAAAATAACTAAAAAAATACTCGTTGATCCATTAGCCTTTCAAAAACTAAAATTTACACTTTATTTACTTTTGAGGTCTAAAGATACCCCATAGCCAAAGGGCCATCGATTTTTTTTTTTTTTTTTGTTCTACTAAGTGACTAAAACATATAAAAAAAACAGCTCCTATAAAATTTTGCTTCCTTAACTAAATATGCATACAAAAAATGTCAATTTTATTTTTATTTTAAAAATTACAATTTTAGAAAAATTTAATAACATTTTTTAATAAAAAGGGCGTAGGCATTAGAATATTAAATAATTAAAATCTAGGAAAGTATTTTTTGCATATAAGTTTAATTTCTAAATTTTTACTCTTTCCTACTTTAGATTTAATTCATAGAAGTCTACTAGGTTTGTACAAGCTTAAGTTAATTTGACTCAGATATTTTTTTGTTATTTTAACTTTTTTAAAAATTCAATATGAGCAATCTTTATCGTACATGTGCTTTTTGCAAAATCCGGTTTGATTCTAAACCTAAACTCAATAGATTGGAATTTCATCCAGTTGGGTGAAAATTACACTTCGGACATTGGGAATAGAGTGGGAACACTACAAATATGTTTGTTTTGATTGCCATCGGTATCTTTCAAATTCATGCACTAATAAAGACGAATTTATTAATAAATTGAAGCTTGAAGAGCTTATTGAAACTGAAAGAAATTAGAATATTTTTATTCTTTTATTCAGTATCAGAAATTTTTTCTTCGTTTTCATTTTGGATTAATGATAAATCATTCTCTACGAGATCCTTTTTATCACAATCCAGACAAAAATTATACAAATTTTCGTTTTTTTTTAGAAACTAACAAATCTTTTCTATTTTGTCCAGATGATACCAGATGATACTTGTTACATGAGAACATGCACCAAATACCCTTGCACCAGCTTTACAATCGCAGTACCATTCTTGAATTGGATCCATTGTTGAAACAGTTGAATATTTTATCAAGGTGTTATGAATTACTTGTGAAGAATATCTTGACTTTATTTTGACCCGGATTAGTTCTTCATTTTCACCATAGAATTCGCATACATAATCAGCATTTTGTTCCAAATGCGAGATGGTATAAGGAACACATTGTTTAAGCTGTTAAACTCCATAAGTTATCGATTTTATATATGCCTCGGTTAATTTTGGAAATTCAAGCTCCTCAACTTGAACAACTCTAGTACTTTTTCTTCGTTTGGAATAGTTTTCAACTTGATATTTTAATTTGTTATCTTCATTTGCCTTTGCAACCATTTCTTTGTAAATTTCAGTATTTTCGTTCAATCGAAATAAATGGTGACTTCAAGCTTGAAAATGCCAACAAATCACCAGAGACAAGAAGGTACTCGATATTATAATTTCACTTTCTCCCAGATGATTTCAACAAGCAATTACTCCAAGAATTTTTCGATGCGTACAAAGATAGTCAAGTTAAAAACGGTGTCAAACTAGTAAAAATTTCCTTCCCGAAAGAATCAGATCAGTTAGTTAGAAATTGGACTGGTACAACAGTTCTATACAGATTAAAGTGCGTAATTTCAATTGCTGGACAAAAACAAAATTGCTTTTTTTGTAATGGTGAAGGTCACAACATTATAGATGTCCTGTTAAGAACCAAGCTTGCGAAAACTGTAATCAAAAAGGACATTTAACACAGAAATGCCGAGAGGCTTATATCGATTGAACTAGCAAATCAAGCCCGTTTCAGAATCTGACGATTCACGAACAGCAGAATCGAAAAAGTCAACTTTCCTCTAAGAACAGGTAAGTAATTAAAGACTGGAATTGCCTTCACTTACCCAGTAGGGTTCATCTCTTAAGAAATTTTTTAGCTCAAAAATGTCCCGACATTGTTTTGCCCAATGAATTAAAGATAGATTTGAGTGAGGCAAATTAAATCTTGTTTTTATGAAATATCAGTTTGTAGAAAAACCACGCAACAAGTATGGTGGAGGAGTAGCCATTTTAATTAATGAAGGAATTGAATTTATACAAGATTTTTCTTATGAGGAATTCAATTTCGAACTGCTTTGTATAAAATTATACTTGGGAAAGAATAATGAATTAGTGGTTTTAGAAGAACATTGGGTGGGTTATAATGATTTAGTCTTTATAACCCACCCAATGTTCTTCTTAACTTTGAGCTTTTTAAAACAGTTTATAATAAATGTAAAAACTACTTTTTAGGTGGTGATCTAAACGCTAGAACAAAGCAAATAGGCTGCGTAGGGGAAAATGATAATTGAATAATGCCGAAAAGAAAAATTAATGAGCTAGACTTTTCAGTAATCAATGATAAGCGCCCTCCTTTCAATATTTTTAATAGGAATTACTTTGAAATTCTTGATCTTTTCTTTGCTTCAACTTCATTAATTGAAAAAATTACCGACTTCAATGTCTTAAATTGTCAAGACATGACTAGTGACCATTTCCCAATCGAAGCATCAATTTCTATGGGCTATCAATTAAAAAATAAATCTACAGCTAAAAAACCTTAAGAAAGCAAACTGGCAATTCTTTAGCGAGATTTTAAATTCTCAAATAGTTAATATCACTGAAAGTATCCTCACTTTTGATCAACTAAACGATAAAATTAAAGAAAAAATCATTTATGCATCACATAAAAGTATTCCTTACCATTCTCAGAAAATCTACAAATCCAGTCTTCCCCCGGACATTGTTAATTTAATTAAAGAACGTAGGAAAGTAAGAAGAAACTTTCAAAAAACTCGCTTTCAAAAGCTAAAGCAAAAATTTAATCAACTGACATTTGAATTAAAAGTCTCTTTAAAAAAATTCTGGAATCAAAATTGGTTTGATTTTATCGTGAAGATGGGAAAAAATCCACTGACAAGTAGACCAATCTGGAAAAAAAATAAATAAATTTAGATCAATTTTTAGTTCTAATTCTGATTTAATAGATCTTGATATAGATTTCGAAATACTTAATTCTAACTCTGAATTCTTTAGCAATTATGATCAGCCTTATTTTAATGATCCAATTTGCTTAAAAGAATTAATTATAGCTATAAAAAGATTGAAAAATGAAGCGGCATCAGGACCTGACCAAATTCATAATTTGATGCTAAAAAAATTACCAAGAATTTCATTAATAGAAATCTTAGAACTTTTTAATTTATCTCTTAGAGTAGGTAAAGTCCCGAAAGCGTGGAAAACTTCGAACATTACTATGATTCAAAAAAAAGCCTCTTCTTTACAAGATCCTTTAAATTATAGACCAATTAGTATAACGAGTTGTTTAGGAAATTTACTGGAACGAATAGTTTATTCAAGATTATACAATTTTTTGGAACATAATTCGCTCCTTATCCAGGAGCAATCTTGATTTAGGAAAAAACCGGCGAACATCGGATAATCTATTCTTTTTAATTCAAAAAACTGTGGAATCATAAAAAAGGAAAATAAAGAGTTTGCGGCGTGTTTTTAATAAATATCAAGCCTTTGATAGGATTTGGTATGAAGGTTTACTTCTATATTGATTAAAATGAATCCACCTCATTAATTGACTAACTGGATTAGATCCTTTTTAGATAGTAGGACATTTAAGCTAAATGTGAATGACCACTTGTGAGCGACGAATATCAAATAACTGCAGGTGTTCCTCAAGGCTCAGTAAAAAAAGTAAAGTTTTACGAGTTAAAATAATCCGTATTTTAAAAAATTTTACGGCGTAAATTTTTTTTACAAATATGACAAATTAATTAGATATAATTATATTAAGGGTTTCAAGAAGGGACAAAGCTTTATTTAGATTCGATAAACTCATCAAAGGCGCTCTTTTGAATACGAAAACATGTCTGAAGGAAAGAGCTTTAGCTCGTCAATGGTAAACTAATAAATAAATATCCACTCAAGTTCATTTATAAACTAATTGTTTAAACTTCATTTGAATCATTCATATCCTTTCTAGACTCTAGGTCATTTAAGGTAAATGTGAATGACCACTTGAGCGAAGAATACCAAATAACTGCAGGTATTCCTCAAGGCTCAGTTATTAGTCCCCTATCATTTAGTATATATATTAATGACATCCCAAAAATAAACAAAACAAATAATGAATACTCTCTGCTTTTCGCAGATGATCTAGTTACATTCTTCATTTATAACAAAACAGGGAACCTTGAAAATAAGATAAATAAATACACCAACGAACTAGAACAATGGCTTATTAAATGGAAAATGAAGATATCAGTAGAAAAGTCGTGTTCAGGAGTCTTCTAGATATAAAAAAGAGAGTGATGATCTAAACTTAAAAATTTATGGAAACAGAATAGTGAGCCAAAAAGAAATCAAGTTTCTTGGCATTAAATTTGATTCTAAGTTAAACTTTAATGTAATGGTAAACGAAATCAAAGAACGCTGCAATAAAAGGTTAAATATTATTAAGATATTGTCAAATAAAAAGTGGGGACTTAATCAAAATACACCAGAGGATTTATATAATTTATACAAAAAAATGTATTTAAATTTTTTGGCGGGCCAATTTTAGACTATTCTTTTCCTTGCTTGAATTCATTTGCAGAGGATAATAACAAAAATCTACAAGCAATTCAGAATACAGCAGTCAGATCTATCCTTATCCTTAAGTTAAAATATGATATTCCCTCCAACATCGTCCATCTTAAGGCTTTTAATAAACTTTAATTACTGACAGTCTCGAATTGGTTTTTTGAGTTGAGTGAGAGATTTGTTGGGACAAGACTGAGTCATTCTATTCTTTTGGTTGTCAGACTATTGGAGGAATACAAAGAAGGTTTTGAATCAAAATATATTAAATACCCAACTCTATTGTATAATTGCTACCTTACTATTACCTCTATTTTTCCTGAAGCTTCAACTTTGTAAACATGTGTTACGCGTTGAAATTTAATTTTAATGATTTTCTACTTGCTTGCAGAGTTTTTTCAGAGATTTAATTTGGTTGGTACAAAGTTTGTGTCAGCTGATACATTTTGCATAACAATTTTAAGACTCAAAGTAAAAAAGTTATTTCATTTTAAAATTTTAGTTTTTGCACTTTGTTTCAAAATTCACAATGCCAAAAAATTACTCACTTAAAATAGCTTCGTTTAGATAGTGTGCACTCTGCTCTGTGCATTTTAATATTGCAGAATCTATCTTTTTATTTACCCACTCAACCCAAGTATCTCTGCATTTTTTTTTAAAGAAAAAGCAATCCATTTCATATTTAAAACTTGACTTGATCATTTTGAACATCAAAAATTGAGCATAAACCCAATAATGCCAAAATGCGTTTATTTTGATGAAGCTGGTTCTAGTAGACAAGATTGGTAGCCAAATTGATGATCAAGATGATTTGGTTCATGTAAAGAATTAGACCAGTGGTATGAAAATTTCATGCCCGGGTAAAATTTTAACTTTTAACTGTTCATACAAATATGACTAGATTAATTTTTTTGTGACTAGTTTTTTTAAACTCAATCTTAAAAAAATATATCTAATTTAAAAAAACTCTTCTATTAAATTTAACTGAAAATAAAAAAATTTTAAGTCAACGAAAAAAAGAAGCGTAAAAAACGCTCAAAAAATGCTTAAAATTTACCAAAAAGTTGAAGTTAAAACTTTTACGAAAAACTGTGATCGTTAATTTTACTTCATTTTCAGCTCATTTTTTTAGAGCAAATTCAGTTTTAAATTTAATTATGCTTAAAAATTAGATATAAATTTTAAATTTTGTTTAACAAAAAGAAAAATAAGAATATATTAAATCGAATTAACAAGGAAAAAGAAATTAAATTAAAAAAATATGACATTTTTCACATTTAACGCTTATAATGAAATGAAAAGCTAAAATTCAAATTTTTAATCTAAGAAAATGGAACGATTTATAGAAATATTTTAACTAGTAATCTATCAACCGATATATATCAAAGAAAAAATAAATTTATTTTCTGTGAGCAAACTTGTGATTTTCAAAAAAAATCTTTAGGATCTGTTAGCCATCAGATCATTGATGTCTCTATGGCGCAATCGGCTAGCGCGTTCGGCTGTTAACCGAAAGGTTGGTGGTTCGAATCCACCTAGGGACGATTTTTTTGAAGCTGTCAATTTTTTCAAAAAATCTAATTTTTAAGTACACAGGCTATCAATATATATTTTAATTATCTTTCATGCATTTAAAACTTTTTGCTTCATTAAATTTTAACCCAAATAAAAAACTATTAGAAAATTGGAAAAAAAAATTTATTTTCCAAAACTTTAAAATCTAGATGACAAAATGAGTGAAAAAATTTATGGGTAATTTTTTAATGATGTTACATATGCCAGTATTAATTAATTCTCTCTTGCAACTAGTACCTTGAGCGATTTTCAGAGCGGTGATTTTGAAAATTTAGACCGTCCCATAGTCAAATTTAATGAAAGCATTGATTCGGACTTGAAAAGTTTCCAATATGTGAATCAATTTATCAAACATCTACCTTATTTTGACAAAACTAAGAAAAACGCTCTTCAAGAACTTGTGGAGATCAAATCGAACCTTGCAAAAGCTCTGATCCTTAACGAGCTTCGTCCAGGACTGGTTCACTGGACCAGTCGTCTCCAGACATACATAAATGAATTTGGGCTCTTTTTCACCAAAGACGATCACATAAAACTAATCAAAATCTACCTTCAAGTGATTGCCACTCCTGAAATCGACCTAGTCTTGGTCGAAATGAGTTTCAGCATTCTTATTGAACTTCTCAAGTATTCTTTTTAATTTTTTTCTCTAGATTTCTAAAAGTTAAAAATCTAAGTCTAAAATTTTTTAAAGGAAATACTATCTCCTAAAAAGAGATGATCTTCGAATAGACTGGCGCCCTTTGTACACACTTTATAGACGTATTCACAAAATAGATGAGAAATCATCCATCTTTGCGCCTGAGTAAGTTGAAATCAAATTTTTTAAAATAATTTTGTTAATTGTTAATTTTTCCAGCAACATAGAACAAATATCATTTTTGAACTTTATTAGCTTTGCAAGAATTTATTTTGATGAAAGCTCAGTAAATGATATGCTTGAAGAATGGCGGCCATTGATGTGCCCATTTGACATGTCAATGAATTATGCCTTCGATAGATTTAGTCTGTTTTTGCCCACAATTTTGCTCGATCAAGGAAACAGCCTTAAATTTTGGCTAAGAGAATTTTTGGATTTATGGCTTAACTTTAGTGGAAAAGTCTATTGGGAAACTGTAAGTAAATATCTAGTTAAGTTAAGGAATTTAAAATTTAAGTATTATCTAAATTTTATTATTGGGACTTGAAATTAAGAATATAAATCTCCAAAATATAAATATTAAATTTTAAATTAAATGAACATTATTTATTTTCTGATAAATTTTTATTTAATCAAATAAAAAAAAGTATTGAAAATGCTGAAAATTTGCAATATTTACATGTTAAAAAACAGATCTTATTAACTGGAATTTACGTAAAAATTATTAGTTTTTGAGTTTAAAAAATAATTTAAACAAAAAAAACAAAAAATTCTATCTTTCAATTTTTTTTTTGAACAAAATTTCTCAACAAACACAAATTTCTTAATAGAGCAAAATTTTTTAATTTTGTCAGATCGAAATCCTATACCTTCTTTTTAGACCTTTTAAAATAGAAATAGAATTTTCAGAACTTGCTTTGCTTATTGGGAAAATAAGAAAAATTCTGAATAACAATAACATGTTGGCAAACATTTCCTTAACATGTTTGTTGACGTGTTACTATATTATATAGGCGTTGCTTCACCCTAGTTATTTTTCCTTTCATGTTCATGAGTGTCATGAATCTAGTTGCTAGTTTTTTAGATTAACTCAGCTGATTGATTGCCGGCGCCAAGTTAAGAAATATATAAATATAGTTAAATAAATAATAAATGGAAGTGTTTTTGTGTTTTGAATAGAAAAATTTTAAATCTTTTACGTAACACTACTCCCACTAATATGTCAAAGAGATCCAGTCAACATAACCGGCAACAATGTTTTATGGTATTGTATTGTTATTAACACTCAAACACCGATTTTTTTAAACGTCAAGTACTAAAAGGGTCCAAAAAAACCCTTTAAAAAAATATGCTTTTTTGATAACATCAAGTACCATAATTATTCAAAATATGTTAAAAAAATATACTGAATATAAAGATAAATGTCTCTTATTAATTTTTATTTTAATTTAAAAAAAATATGCATATTTTTAAGGTTAAAATTTTAAATCATTCATAAAATAAATTAGATACAAAAACAGGAAAAAAATGTTTTTTAAATTCGTAGCTTGTTCTTAAAAATTCTTACAGATCGATTTAAACCTTCTCTCCTACAGAAAGATCACATGTAAATTGTTTTAAATTGTCACAAGTAAAGCTCGATTTGTTTCCATTACAGAAACAAATTGAACTTTATAAATTTTTGACCACATGACTTTGAGAGGAACATTTGCATTAAAGATGCCGATAAAAGCTCTAATATATCTTTTTGGAAATGAAAATTTAGGATCTATTTCTTTCTGGTAACAATTGGTACAATTCAATTTAAGTTTATCATCGACAAGTCAAAAATCATGAAAAATTACATTTTTTAACGTAAAATAACGTTAATTTACGTAAAATATCGTCAGGTCCTAGTAACAAATCAGCTCTGTAATTTAAATTTTCTCAAACTCAAACTAAATTAATTAATTTTTAGTTTTTAAAATTAAAAAAAAATTCTATTTCTAATTCTAAATAATTTTACATTCTAGCTTTTATGCAAACTTCTATTTTTATAAAAATGGGAACTAAACAGAAGAATAAACGCCGTTCGAGAGGGTCTTAGAGGTAAATTCCTAAATTTAAGTGCTTATTCTAATCATTAATATGATAATAAATTTATGACAGGTGTGATTTACAGACAAAGGTGCTCCAGATGACCTTTTTCTTTCAGTTATCAACTAAATATTTTAATTTTCTTTTTTGTTATAGTAAAATATTTGAACAAAATTCGATTAAATTCGGTCAATTAGAGCATAAAATTTTACTTCTAAATAGTTTGATCATTATTTTTGAATACCCATTACTTAAAAAAGAAATAAAAAAATTAGTCCGTACAGGTCCATTTTTTACTGCACTTAACCTTACAAAAAACCCATATTTGGTAAAATTACATTAAATTTATTTAATAATTTTTTGTAAAATCTTCCCTGAAAAAGAGTAAAATAAAAATTGTTCAAAATACTAATTTTACCATTACGCAATTATGGGTCAAATTACTCAAGGTAAATTTTGGTAAAATTTTGTAATAAAATATAATTTTTTAGTATTTAAAAAAAAAAAATATATATCTAAATAAACTAACATTTTTGCAATTTTACGTAAGCTTACTTAAAATTAGAGCCCGTATAGCCGAATGGTTTGCGTGTTAGTCATGCAAGCAGAGGATCGAGGGTACAAAACCAGCTGAGGGTAAAAAAATCTTCAAAATATCTCTACAATACGGGGCGAATGTTTAAACTTCTTTCATCATAAAAATAGGGGCACCAGTTTCGACTGGGTAATAATTTCGGTGTAGATGATCAACTCGATGCAATAGCCTCTGTGTCAGATCGGAGCCGTTGCTCAAAAAGGTACTTGAAAAGGATATGAGCGCCTAGGAATATGTATATTTTTTTAACTTAATTTTAAGTAAAATAACCTAATTTAAACGATGTTGGTTTTTTTACAGAAACACTGTACAAAAAATAATTCTTAAAATTTTACAGAATTTAGTTATGAAAATTTTTGGGAATCTCGAACAAATTATGCTAAAAGTTCATGATCATGATCACGTGATCAAAATTAAATTGATTAAAATCTTAATAAAAATGATGAAATTTGTTGTTATAAATTTTTTAATTAAAAATAAGATGCCTATTATTTAAATTTAAAAAAAAAAATTTTTTTTTTTTCATCTTTTATTGATTTTTCTAAAACCGTCATTTAAAAACTTTAAAGAAAAATTAAAAATCCATATAAAGGTATCCAAACAATGGCTTAAAATAATGTTTTAAAAAAATTCGAAAAATATTGAAGCGAAAAAATTAAATTTTGTATTGCAAAATTTCAAATTATCAAGATTTTAGTTTTCTTCAGATAAAAATTTATATAATTTTCTTCATAATTAAAGATATCTTTCAAAAAAGTAAAGCCATTTATTTTTTAAAAAATTGATTTGAAAAACCATTATTTTAAATCAAAAACTCAAAATTTTGATTTGATCATTAACTTCAATTTGCCCATTTTAAATAGCATTTAATGTTCGTTCAACTGTTGGAAAATTTCCATAGTTGATTTTTTTTTGTGAAAATACAAAGGTATGAAGAAGATACTTAATTGATCATTATAATTTGATAAAAACTAAAATATGAATTTTGAATGTTTTCAAAAATGAAATCATTAGGTTCAACTTTAATCGATACTTTTATAAGTTGGTACTCTTTGAGTCTAAATTTTTTAGAGAAAATGATGGAATTTTCGATTACATTTTCCAAAAGAGTATTAAATTCACTAAAATTTAAAAAATTTTTGAAATATAGAAATAATAATTTTGAAATTTTTTTTTCAAAAATTAGTAAAATTTTTTAAAATAAATTTGACTTCCTTACTGTTTAAAAACCATTTTTCCAAAAAACTTAATATTTAAAAGATTTTTTTAGTCTCAAAGATTAACAAATTACTAAAGAGTCTATTTATTCTGAAAAAATTAAATTTTCAATAAATAAATATTTAATTTTTTTTAAATTAAAATTCAAGTTCCAATAAGAAAATCTTAACTTTTAGGATTTTATATTCAGATGGTACTTGAGTTTTATATTTTTGAAGTAAATCTAAAAGCTTTCTTTCTAGAATATTTTGGGTCTTTTTTCACGCGTCGCCAAAGATTGTGTGGGTTTATTTGACTGGACTTGTTACATTCCATATATATTCAGTAAGCTGCTGCGTGGATTGGGCTTGACAATGGCTAATAGCATGACCCTTAATATTGATGACAACACTCCTAAGGATTCAATAAATCTAATAAACGGCTTTTTGAATACTTTCTCCTATTCGGAGATAGAAATCGATTCCATCGGTTTATGGATTGTATCAATGATTGGCACTGGATCAGACCGAAATTGTTGCATGCTCCACATTAAAAAGCTTTTTCATATTTTAAGATCATATTATTATCCATCAAACGATGGTCAATTGGTAATTTTTTTTCACACTTTACTTTTAAAAATATTTAAAAGGCTAAAGCAATAGTCTTCAAGTCATGACTTCAACTTATAGAAATAAAAATTTTAAGTCATTGCGTTGACGCGACTTTAGATTTAATATTCGAAACAATTTTTTCGATGGCTGTTTCGAACTTAAAAATAAAAAAAAATTTTTTTATCATTAAACCAAAAAAATCACTTTTAAAAGCTTTAAAAACTTAGCTGTTTTTTTTTTAATTTTAATTTTAATTTTTAAGGATAATTTTTTTTCTTTGCTCCAACGAATACCTGAAGCTTTAATCGAGAGAATGCGATTGTAAGTTTTTTTTTAAATTCTACTTAAAAGAAAATATGATCTATCTGAATAGAAATTTTCTTTTCGGGACCAAATTTTTAAATATAATCTTTTTAAATTCATTTCTTCTTTTTCCTTAATCTTCTACTCCCAGTGGAGCATAAAGCGTCCACACATCCCCTCCATTTTATCCTATCGTTAGCGTAAATTTCTGATTGACCCCATGTGAGTTTCATTTCTTTCAGATCTCTTTCAGTTGTTCTCCTCCCTTAGATTTCAAAGGTAATGCAACTCTAAGAATTCTGTCTGTTGGCATTCTTAGAACATTTCCAAGTCACTTAAGTCGTCTGCTGCATATCATGTTGTAGATCGGCTCGGTCCTTGAATTCCTTTACAGCTCCTCATTTATAATGACTTTCGGATAGACGATTTATGAAGTACTTCAACTTTTTGAAGATAACAATCAATCATTCTCAAACATTCAGATCAATATAGCAATACAGATTTAACGAGACTACTATAAAGATAAAATTTAGTCCTCAGTCGAAGAGATGGCGATTTAAACATAATCTTAGATTTTCATCTGAAACAAGAATTGGTGCTTTCAGTTCCTTGTTAATGGAAGTTACTTTTATTTTTCTGATGTTCATTTCCAGACTTACACATCTAGTGTTAAGCTTAAACTTCCGGTTTTCTCCTTCACGTAGTTCTTTTTGCAATATTAAGGCAAAATCATTCGCAAAATCAAGATCTTCAAAATTTTCGATTAGACCCAGATGCATTTCCAAATAAATGATCAGAATGATGCCCAGGTTACGCTCTTCGGAGGTGTTATGAAGCTTAATCCGAGAGCCATCCTTATTTTTTAGCGTAGATGACCTGGTTTTTGTTGTATGCTCGTTGCTACTTATATCGCAGGAAGAGATGAAGTGCTGAGGGAAAATTGAAGATATGGGCAAGTTGCTGAGCGATTTATGTGGCACACTCCTTAAGAACGCGAAGGTGAATTCCGTCCTGTCCGATCGATTTAAATTCGTCCAACTTGGCAAGTTTGTTTGCGATCATGATTTCGTTCACGACAAGATTGTAGCTCTTTTTGTGATATTAAGGCAAATTTTTTAGATCTTAAAAATTTTCAATTAGACCCAGAGGCATTCCCAAAATACTTCGTTTTTTTTTTCCTTGTACACTACTTGTGGAGGATAGGGTCATTACTTTAATTTCTACCAAAGTCGATTTGTTGCCTTTACTTTTGCTCTTCCCCATGACCCTCATTTTGATGAGCTCTTTCGTGATTGTTGACCTCAATGTTCATGCTGGTCGTCCTACCTTACGTCGCACTTGAGGAGTTTATTTAAGGGCTCTTTTTGGTAACCTTGTTTCTTTCATTATTAGTCAGAGTTGGTCAAAAATCAAAGTCAAGTCTGGGCTTTGACTAAAACTAAAATTCTTTTTTAAAAATTTTTGTTTTAAATAAAATTTAGTTCTCGAATTTCAAGGTTTTTAAATTACATTTTATCATTGTTAATTTTCTGTAATTTGGTGTTAATATAGAAAGATGAGGTCTAATGTTATAGCCTGAAAATAATTAAGTTGACTTGAGTGGACTCAAGTCAAAGTCTGACTTTGATCCAAAAATAATCATTTGACAAAAATAATAATTGACTTTTAATTATTCTGACTTTTAAGTTTGACTTTTGACCAACTCTGTTATTATTACATGCCCGAGCTATCTCAATCTTTTTCTTAATACACTGACTAAGGAGTTCTTCACTCTTTCCTTAATAATGCTGCAGCTTGCAATTGATAGCTATTGATAGCAGTTTTATTCCTCGTCAATTGTCACAGATCATTTTGTTACCTTTCTTAGGGAGCTTGACAATTAGGCCTTTTGACCAGTCTTCTGGTTGATTTCTATTTTTCAGATTCTTTATTTTTATGACTGGGCACTTCTTCGTCGATATCGAGGTCAGTGCTAGCTGGTACAGGTTGTGAAGACTCTTTAGGTTCTGGTCTATTTAGAACTTCTCTAAAAGACTCAATCCATATTTTTTCCTTGCTCTCTTTCAATTGTTAGAATACTACCTTCTTTTTCTTTTACTAATGTTAATCTTTTCTTTGAATAGCCACATATCGCATTAGTGATCTTGTGTAGCATGAATAGGTCTCCCGTTCTTTATTTAATTTTAAATAAATAGCTTATTTTCAGATAGAAAAATATGATAGAAAAAATAGTTAAAAAAGAAAGGATTTCAGCAGTAATTTTTTTTTTTTTCTATAAAATTTCAAATAAATGAATGCACCATGATGCACTCTCAGAATTAATTTTAAACCTTTAGAAAAAAAGTAATTCAATTTTTAAAAAGTTAAAAAAAATTTTCTGTTATTTTTTTCATTTTGTACTGATTTTCTCAAAACCAATAATTTAAACCTTAATTTTTGTCCATATTTTGATAATTCACCAAATTTTTTTTAAATAAATTTTATTAAAAAAATAATGAAATAAATTATTTAAAAAGTGAGAAGCTCAAAAAATATGAATGGTTAAGAGAAGGTCGAGGCACAGAGAGTTTTATTCAACCTAGTGATATCGAAGAATTAGTTTTTTGTTTGAAAGACATTGTTCTCAAAGGGCTTTTTAGCAAAAACAACTTTAACGATGCCATCAAAACCTTTCAGTACCTTTGCTTTTTGCGAGCAGATCTGATGCTGCCGACATTAATCGATCAAATGCATGAAAGTTTTGAGATTAATGCTCAGCCTCACCGATACACTCCATTGCTGGCTTGTTTAGTCTCTGTGCCCAGAGAGCTGGTATCATATGACCAAAGTCTTGGCACACAAAAACACGTTCTTCGTTTGCTAATTTCGGTCCTTCCCGGCATCGACCTAAACGATCTGAACAAACTCATTCTTACTTTTCAGTTTTTGACAAATATGCTCAGTCACATAATTTTGTGTGATTGTACGCCGGCCTTGAAAATCAGAGATGATTTGACTGACTACGACAAAGACATTTGTTTGATGACTGGAAATTTTGTGGATTTTATTCATTCACTATTCAGCAGACTTTTTACATTTATTGATCATTTGGCAAGTGATACTTCGGTTGATGTGTCCGACACTGCGCACCAGGCTTCCTATTACTCAAGGGTCAGCAGCACACTTACGGATGAAAATGTAACTCAAGTGCACATTGTTCAAATGCTTAATGTTTTGGTCAATCAGTCATCGAGTCAAATTTTGAAAATAATTGTTGACAAAACATTTAGTTATATCAATGGAAGAGTGTTCAATGCAAAGTCAGGTGAAATTATTGTTTATCTAATTGGCTCTTTGGTATCATCTTCATATGGACGAAAAGCTTTTGAAAAATTTTTTCAGCATGTCTTTGAAAGTATGGTTTGTTTGTCGAAAATGAAAAATTGTAATTATTTTTTTAATTTATTTTTACATTCTAGGAATGACTAATGTTTAAGTGTGTAATTTTATTTAATTTCGACTCTCTAATTAAAAATTTCTGGCTACGAATGCCAAGAAGTTAAACTTCCCCTTAATCTTGAGATTAAAATATTAAATTAAAATTTTTTTCGTTAGAATTCCTATAAAAGACCATACAGTATTGATTTGACATAATGGTGAACGGAAATTTTAAGTATAATTTTTTAAATTTTAAAAGAGACTAGATTAGTCTCTTTTTGGCACTTTGAAGGAGTTTTAGGTTTCAATAAAGACAAAAATATTGAAAAAAAATAATAACAACTAATGAGCAGAAAATAAATAATTAATAGGACCCAAAAAATTGTTATAACGATGAGAATAAAAAATAAAAGCGGTAGTAAAAATAAATTTTATTGAACAGAAAAAGTATTTTTTATTTAAAGAAAAAGTTTTTAAATCAAGTAACATTTAAAAAAAAGAAGTGTAAGATGTAGTAGTAGTATTAATTTTTGCGAGGTCTAACACGTCCGTCTAGCTTTAAGAATTAAATCACTTACCTGATTTTCACCTATTTTAGGCTTTTTATTACTGATTTCATCAGTATTTTCAGTAACTTCAGTCTGTTTTCGTTTGCGAGCAGGCTTAGCGGTTGGTTTACTCGTTGCTGGAGTACTTGTTGTTGCTTGTGACTTTATAATATCTTTAGGATAATAAACCAATGCCTTTTTTGCTAACGGCGGACGCCCTTTTGGTTTTTTACCATCAATCAACACTTGTTTGGCTGCAATTGGTATTGTAACTAAGTGTTTCATTGCTGCAATTGCAATTATATGTTTGCACATGTTTCTTTTTAAAAATGCTGGACAATTGCATTTACTTTTCTTCCAATTATCGGAGTTTAATGTCATTTTCCACATGGAAAACAGAATTGAATGATAATGATCAAATGATTCGAGATTCGATTGTAGATTTGAATTGGATTCATTGTATTTTTTTTTCATTTGATTCGTTACTTGATGTTGAGAAGGGCCTGATTTAAAGTAACAACTTTTAGGGCCATTTTTAGCTGATGTTATGACATTATCTTTGCGTCTTAACCAATCATATGCAGTGCGATACTGTTCAGTTGTCCAGTTTTCAGTTGTACATAGGGCAACCCCTAAAGGATGAAATTTGTGATCACTATCACTTGAACCAATTATTAATACTGGGAAGTTATGCCAGTTGAGTTTATAAGTTGAATCGGCTTGTATTGTTGCTGTGTGATTGGCTATTGATAATAATCTTTTTGAACTCACAAAAAAACTTATTGATTTTTCAGACATTGAAATTCTATTGTCAGTATTTATTTACTACAAGAATATGGAAAGAGATTTAAAAAAAAAATTTAAATAGCATTGCAAATGTTACTTATTTAAATTAATCAAGTTTAGTGCACAATTTACTCAAAATTAGAATATATGAAAGAATTAATATAAAATGTGAAAAAAGATTGCTACAATTATTTAATCATTCGATTATCCGAATTTTAAATCTTTTTAAGCGACTTTTATTTTTTAATTTTTAAAGGAAGTTTTTTGATAATAAATATTAAAAAGTTAATTATATTTTTATGCCGAGAGTGATATTGTAGAGAAGAAATATTCTACAAATTAGTTTTTTTATTTTTTTATTTTTCTATAAATTAAAGATATTCTGCAAATTTATACCCACAAAATTGATGACAACTGTTTCTTTTAATTTCTGTTAAATTACAAAGAATCATTTTTACTTGGCTTTTTGTTGTTAGTTGGTCTTTCATAAAATTGACGATCATGTTAAGAAATAAAAAAAAATTGAAAAAAATGCTTTGAAAGTAGTTTAGAATTAGGCGCAAATTTTTTTGATCTTCCGTTCCTAGAATAATTACTCTAGATAAATAGAAAAACAGAAAAATTTATTTGATTAATTTGTATAACTGGAGAAAAAATTGACTAAGCCATCTCGAAACTTCGAGTCATCGAGATTAAGTTATTTTTTTTTTTTTAATTTAAAGTCCTGACTTGGACTTTAATTGGGGACTTTTAAACAACTCTGATTTACTTTACAAAAATGCTACATGTATTATCTAAATATGATATGATATTCTAAATTAAGCATTTCTGAATTAAATGAAAAAATTCTATTATAATTTTAGAAATAATTCTAATGTCAATAAAAGGTTTTTTGGATTTAAAATCAGTTTGAAAAAAAATAAACAACTATTTTGATTTAAAAAAAACCTTTTATTGACATCAGATTTTTTGCGAAAATCAAAATATGAAATGCTTGATTTAGAAAGTGAATCCGATAGTAGTTTTATTGAAACTTTAAAAAAAATCTTTAAACAGAAGTATAGGGTTAAAGATTAAGAAAATGGATTCATATTTATATATTATGAGATAAAAATATAAATATTTAAGCTATTTCATCTAGTAAAATATTTTGCCTAAATATTTTAAAATTTGCCCATTTGAATTATTAAAAAATAAGTTTTTTATTTAAGAGAAATTTTTTATTTGATTTTAAATTCTTTATTTACTAAATTTTTAAGAATAGAAGTAATATTTGAC
The DNA here is from genome assembly GCA_019054805.1 of Brachionus manjavacas. Classification (NCBI taxonomy): domain Eukaryota; kingdom Metazoa; phylum Rotifera; class Eurotatoria; order Ploima; family Brachionidae; genus Brachionus; species Brachionus manjavacas. The sequence goes on along the minus strand of JAHQIY010000003.1, from coordinate 3,113,317 downwards.
TTTAACAAAAAAGGATTTTTTAAAAAATAAAAAAAAAACTTTAAAAAATTTTTTTTTTAAATATTTCTATTTTTTACTATTTGTTACCATAGTATAATTATATCATCGTTTGATTTTCAAAAAGTAGTAGTTTTTTGACAAAATCATCGTTTTTGCCGGTTTTAAAAATTAAAATTTTAAAATTCTTCTTTTTTATTTAGTCAATATCTTGATTAAATCCGAAAGATGTGATCCATCAATTCTCTGGAATCTTCATCTATTTTCGCATGTAAATCCCTAGCTCAAAAATATTTACAATCTTTAAATCTAATTTTATCCAAAGCTTCTTAAATCAAATGGAACCATACTACTAGAAAATATGCATGATATTAAAGAAATTCTAAAAATCTATCGTCAAACTACAAACAAAGATTGTATATCAAATATGACTTCATGCTATAATAACTTAATTACGTCTCTGACCAGGATTTATCCCATTGAAAATCGTTCAGTTGATTACACCTTTGTATTCGAAAATGAGAAAGATTTTTTTTCAGAGCATCTTCCTTTTAGAGTAAGTATTTTTTATTTAAAAAAAAGATACGAATTTTAAAATTTTATCAGTTATATTTTATTTATATTAATTTTATTAATTTTAATATAGGATTGGGGAAAATACATCAGTCCTGATGAGCTCAAAATCGAGTACCACATCCCCAATGTTCACGAGATATCAGCTGCTTTGGATATTACTAGTTCAGTGCTAAATGAATCGATGTCTTTTTTAAAAAAATCGTTTCTGAAGAAAATTGAATCCAGAGATTTTAGATCAACCAAAGAAGATAATTACAGGGAGCTGAATTTTATTTATCATTTAGTCTACAGTTCTTCCTGTCTTTTAAAAAGGCCTAATAGTAAAAAAAGTGTAGATGAACAGTAAGTATTAATTTGACTCAGAATTGTTTTTAAGTCACAAGTTTGAACTTGAACTGAGACTTGTGACTTTAATACAACTCTGATTCCAGGTGTTGTGCATTTTAGTGCAAAAAATACAAGTTAAAAAATGAGAATTCTAAATTTTTTTTTATAATTTATTCTTTAAATTTTATTTGATGGTTCATTAAACTTTTTACTTGAACCCAGTCTCTGGAAGTATTCTGCAATTCAAGTTTCATCCATTGGCAAAGATGTGCATTTCTTTGAGAATATATTTAAAGTTAAAAGTTGCTGCAGAGGCTCAATTAAGGTGATACAATGATGATTTCAGATTTTTAGACTTTAAGAAAAATTTTATTTTTTTATTTTTATTCGCTATTTTTTTTTCTATTAAAATTAAACAATGCCTAAATTAAATTACAATCAAAAATTAATTTTTATCCAAGTATTGACTCTTTGGTGAATTGTGCACAAAGAGAGGAATTAAACAAAGGACTGGGATTTGAATCAGTTAACATTAATGAACAGTCACATGAATATTTTAGCTTGAGTGATTCAGACAAGCGAATTTTGCTTAATTTGAGAAAAGAAGTCGTCGAATTTAGTCTTAAATTGGTGGATAAGATTATCGAAGAAAAATCCAATGATACAGTTATGATCATTTTGCTATCAAGAGTAAGTAAAGTTTAAATTTAATTTGTAATGTTTTTCCTTTCATTAAAAAATACAAAACGTCAGAGCTTTACTAGATTTCAATTTTCATACTAAAATCCCAGAAGTTATCAGGCAAGGTTGAAAAAAATTTCTTTTGCCCTGGGTTTCCACAAAGGGGACATAAGAGAAGACTATCAGGGCAGACCATTAAAAATTGTAGTCAGGTCGGATAAATGTGTATTAATTTTGGCTTTAATTTTTACAAATTAAAGTTTAATAAAAATTAAAAGTTTTTTTGTTCACAAAAAAAATTTACATAAATATTCGGTTAATTAATGAATGATATCAAAATTGCTTTAAAGAAATGACTTAATTGAAGGAAAAATAAGAATAAGAAATCGAAAAAAATAGAATAATTATTATTTGTAATTTTAAAAAAAAATAAAAGCTTTTCGTGATGTAATTTCCCAATTTGAATTTTTCAAATTCACTTGGTATTAATAACTTAAAATTTTTTGAAAAATTTTTCCAACTGTGAATTGTACTGTTCTCAAAAATATCTAAAAAAAAAGTGTTTCAAAGATTTCAATTTCTGAGAAACTAACAGTTTATTAAAATTTATTAAAGGAGATATTTTGAATTTTATCTTGTTATAATTTTAGGCCTGAACACTGTAGGATTCCCAAAGCATGGAAAACAACAAGCATAACTATGTTATCTAAAAAAATTTTTTTTTTAAATAATTTTCAATAAATTAAAAATTTGAAATTCTGTGGATAAATCGTAAAAAAGGCTATTTTTTACGATTTATCCATTTTTAATTGTTTTCATTCTTTTAAACCTGTGATTCCAAAAATTTATTTTACTGTTCAAAAATTTATTTTCATGTGTATTAAATTTGTGAAAATTTTTTTTTTATTTTGCTATAATTATTTAGTTTTCGTCCCAGTTTTTATATTTTACTCAAAATATTTGTCAACTTTCTTGCCGAATAATCGCAAAATAAAATCTAAAGAATTCAATAATTCGTAACATGTTACTTAAGCTGTATTGATTAAAAGACTAAATGAATATGTTGCTAAAAATGGTTTAAAAATAGAAGAAAAAGAAATTGGTAATGAAAAAGAAGTTGATGTAAGTGTTGAAGAATTTAGTAATGTTCTAATAATTGCACTAGAACTAAATATTGTAAATAGATTAGACATAAAAAAATATATTGTTTTTACTGAAATTGAACAATAAATAAAAATATGAACAGAAATAAGTTTTTGAACACAAAAAAAAATAATTTTGACATTAATTAATAATTACTGATAATTTTTCGGACACTAAATTAATAAAATTGGAATTACAGGTAATATTAAGTCTTAAATAATCAAACTTTTTATCTATGATTTTTTACAAATAAACAACAGATTAATAAATAAAATTCTATTCATTTATTATTTTTTTTTAAATTAAATAAAAATTTGAAAATAATTTTCTTTTTTTTTCTAAATAAAAAAATCTATTTTTTTCTAAAAATCGTTCTTTTACAACCCATCTGATATGACTTTGAAAATTCTTTAAAATTAGATTTCTTTTGACTTTTGCGCAAGTCTGTTTTCATTCTTTTTCCTTTAACTTTAGACTATTCACTTTCGCTTTCACTTCGTGCTTCACTTAATTAACTCGTCAAAATCAAAATTTTACAAAAAAACTACCTTATTAGAAAAAGTTTTTTTCTTTAAATTTTTCTGAAAATATATTACTATGATAATCCAATTATTTGCTTTTTTGAATTAAATAATCTTAAAAAAACAACTGTTGTTTACTGACGAAAATTTATGCCAAAATTATTGGTGCATTATTTTATATGTCACTGTCATTTTTTAAAATGACTTGGAAAATAATATAATTTTGGTTAATTTTTATAAATTTTTTTTATTTTAAAATTTTTGTTAATAATTTTGAACACGAAAATAAAAAAATAGACATTATTAATTTGAAATGAAATTTTGAGCAATATAATAATTAATTTGAACAATAAAATAAGTAAACAAAACATTTTGTCTGACACTAAATTAATAATTTTGGAAATACAGGTAATATTAAGTCATAAAATTTAAGAAAAAAAAAAGATTATATTCTCATAAGACAGTCCGAGTGCATTCTAGTAGTAGTAGTAGTAGTTCTTGCTGCGACACCTAACATGTAGATTGTCTAAGCCCAACACCGCCAATTGGCCGTGTAGAGCTGTAGCAGCCGATTCCATTGAACTTATCTAAAGCCATTTTAAAATTAGCAGTTGACTTGGATTTCACCACGTTTTCTGGCAACCTATTCCAATGCGGAACTACTCTGTTTGAGAAAAATACATGTCTGGCATTTACTGCAGCCTCAAAATCGTTTCTAATTTTAGCTGGGATTATTTTCTAATTTTCTCTCTGGACTCTGATGCTATTTCCTCTTAACGCCCCGGCTGGTCCCTTGTTTTCTGATTTATTCACTAGATTCTTGACCAAGCATACCTTTTCTATTCCATTCACTAGTTTGTACATTTCAATCAAGTCCCCTCTCACTCTTCTTTCACTCAGCTTTGTCAGTCCTAATTTTTTCAGCCTCTTTTCATATTCGGCATATTTCTTACAGACAAAGGTATTTTTGTTGCCCTCTCTTGCACCTTTTTCAACGCATTCACGTCCATTTTCATACTTGGATTCCAAACCTGCACTGCGTAATCTAGGTGGGGTCTCACCATGGATATATACAATCTTACCCACAGTCTTTCCTCTCTACTTGTAAACGTTCGCTTTAGCATTCCTAGCACCCTACTCGCTTTCGCACAAGCACTTTTCACTTGGCTGGTCCACTTCAAATCTGATGAAACCATCACTCCAAGATCCCTTTCACAATCTGTGGTCGCTAGTATAACATTCCTGTTGCTTTTTTGTGTATATTTATGCCTTTCATTTAGTCTGCCGAAATGCATTACTTTACATTTGTTAGCACAAAATCCCATACGCCAAACCTCTATCCATTGACATTCTGCATCCAGATATTTCTGTAACATCGCTCTCTCATAAACATTATTAACTATACCGAGTATTTTCGAGTCATCTGAATAAAATTCCATTTTATTTGAAACGCAGTCAGGTAGGTCATTTATGTACAAAACAAATAGCAGGGTCCAATTCTTATGGACATAGTTAGAAATTTCTAAAGTGATCTCTTGCTTTTGAATGTGCAACTATGAGATAAACTAAATTATTAATGAGTTATTTTGTTTAATTTTTGTGAAATTTAAATTTTTTACAAATTTCTAAATAAAATTAATTTTTTGTGGGAAAAAGATTTAAACTTTACCAGTTAATTTTTGGTAAAGGATAAAAATCTTGTTTAATGATTTTTAATTGAATTTCTAAAAGACCCTTAATACTTGTGAATAGTAAATTTGGTAATTACTGAAAATTTCGTTATTAACAAATTTTTTAAAAGAAAACAAAATTAATAAAATAGAAATGTATTTATTTATTTTAATTTCAAGAACTTATAAATTATAAAAAAAAACTTTAATAGTAAAAGTAGAACAAAATTAGTAGAAATGTACGTAATAGGATAAAAATTAAATTAAATTGATTAAACCATTCTTTTTTTAGTTACAACCATTCGGGCAATAGAAACCATTTAGTATCTGCATATCAGCATTACATTTTGGATACTTTTCGTTGGCTTGGCTTTGAGTTTTTATAATTTAACTTTGTTTATATGGCTATACCAATTTTTTCGAAATTCATGAGTCCTAAAATAAAAGAAAATTAATATTAGAATAAAGTTACATCGTTAGAATAAAAAATACTTACTTAGTCTAAAACAGCAAAAAGAAGCATGATAACAATAATTGTTCTTTAACCAGAACCAGCATGTACCAGATTCCTCTTGTTTGAGGTGTCTTTATTATTTAGTATATTTATTAATGATATTCTTAAAAGAAATAAATCTAATATTGAATATTAACTTCTCTTTGCAGACGATCTTGTGACTTTTTTTATTTATAAAAAAATGGAAATAGAAAGTAAGATGAATAAGTACTTAGTTGAATTAGAACAGTGGCTTTTCAAGTGGAAAATGAAGATTTCGGTTGAACAGTCTTGCTCAATGATTTTTACTAAAAACAACAAAGAAAGTTCTGTGTTTAATTTAAGGATCTATGGGAATAAAATCGAAACCCTAAAAGAAATAAAGTTCCTAGGAATTAAATTCGATTCTAAACTAACCTTTTCTTCAATGATAGAAGAAATTAAAGAACGATGCAATTCAAGGCTAAACTTAATCAAAATCTTATCAAAAAAAAAATTGGGCCTTGACTTTAAAACTTTAGGAAATCTTTATAAGTCTTTGATAGGATCTATTCTAGATCATTCTTTCCCTTGTCTTAACTCTCTTTCAGAAACTAATATAAAAAGGTTGGAAGTAATCCAAAATTCAGCAGTTCGTTCTATACTAAAACTAAGATATGATACTCACTCCAACATATTACATCATGAAGCATATAAAAACTTAAACTACTGACAGTCTCAAATCGACTTTTTGAGTTGAGTGAGAGATATGTTAGGGCAGGGCTGAGCCACTCTGTTCCAATAGTTTTCAGACTGGTGGAAGAATATAACAAAGGTTTCGAATCAAGAAATATCGAGTACCCAACTCCATTGTGTAATTGCTACCTTACTATTTCTTCTTTTTTTCCTGAACCATCAGATATTTAGAAAATGTATTTTGTAACTCTCTATCTTAATTTATCTTATTTTAATTTTAATATTTCTCTATTTTTTAACTTATATTATTTTTAATTTATTTTTTTTTTATTTTTTATTCTTATTTTATTCTATTTAACCTTATTTTGATTTTTTATTATATTTTTTATTTTTTTTTTAATCTGAAGGAGCTTAAGCTCGGTACAGATATACAAATAAATAAATAAATAATTAGCCGAAAAAAAACAAATAATCCCATTCCTAAACACAGATCCGAACCAAAAAAATATTGAAGATGAGGAAAAGGCTCCGTGTTTTGTAAATAAATTAGAAAGCATTTTCAGTCCCTTTAAGGAGCCTATTTGTGTCAGTAATTTAAGGGTAAATATTGAAAATTTAGTTGGTTCCAGATAGATTTATAATTTTCAGTTAGAATAGGACAACCCGTACGAAAAAATTTCACAGCAATGTCTTTAGAGATATTAAAACCTACTCACTTTTTATTTTATTTTTTATTTATTTTTATTCTTTTTTAAAAATTAAATTTAAAATTAACTGTTCAGTGAGACAAAGAGTGGAATACTCAACTCACTTTAATAAAAATACTTTAAAAAAATAAAAAATAAATTAAATTTTATTTAATTTGTTAATATTAAAAAAAAAGGTATGCTTCAATTATCTTTAGTGGTATTTTCAACTATTTTTGTGGCACGAAATACTAATAGCCTTTTTAGAATACCTGAGTACGCCAAAATCGCAGCATTGCTAAATTAAACTAAACTAGAAAAAATTAAAATTTATTACAAAAAGCCTTATTCTGAACAAAATTAAATTACTAATATATTTAAGATTTTGTCCACTTCCTGCTCGATATTCGGCTCTTTGCCTAGCGATTTCGAAAAATCATGGAAAAACCATTTCGTGAATAAATCCACAATTCAGAACAAAGTAATAATTAGGCCCAGAAAAAATTTTGAAATTTTTACTTTTATTGAAATAGTTAATTGAGAAAAAATATCCCAGAGAAGAGCTGATCCGCCGTGTTATGCTTCAATACGAATTTCGCTGCTTTCATTTACACACAACTCTATCTGACCTTGATTACCAAGCAATCATTGCTCTCACCAATTTATCCATTAACTCATTCTATCAAGTGGTTCGCGAAGAAGCCCGAACACAGCTTTTCGAACTTTTGTCTCAATTTCAATATTCAATTCTAACAATTCTGCCCAACATTGTCAAATTTTTGAACAAAACTCACACAGACAAAAAAATCACCAAAGAACAACTCGAAGGCTGTCTTCTTTTGCTAAAGGGAAATTCCATCCAAACCTCTCTGCTAATAAAACAAGACTGGTACATCCTGGGCAAGCTGTGGCCAAGTCTTTTTCGCTGCAAATACTTCGACAATGAAACCATTCAAAAATTATTGGACAGCATTTTTTTCAGCGCCAATCTTAACTTCAACTCATTCAACAACCAAATATGCTTGAGTGACCAGACTGTGTCATCAGCCTACGAGTTGTGCTCTTCGACCACATTTGCCACCGATGAGCTCAGACTAAAGCTATTCAGACAAAAATGCACTTTTGAAAACCAAATAATTTCCAAACTAATGGACGACTTGATCGACATAGTCAACGATTCAAGCACTTGTCCCAAAAGCAAAGAAATAAGTCTTTTTTCTTTGATATTTCTTCTCGATTCTTGTAGGACCAGTGCTGGCCTTTTGTCGCCAGAATGCGTTGAAATGTTTGCCAAAAATTTGGTCCATGAAAAGCGAAATTTCCGGCGCATCTCAACCGATGCGCTGTGTATGATAATGAAAATGTGCAAGTTTAAGAAAGTGATGAGTGAATTCCAAACCGAGGAGCTTATAGAGCAGGCTCGGGTAAATACCTATGCGCCAGGATACCGCAAAGACAACGAATGGAATTTGTACAATCACAATTTTGCTGAGTGGCAAAATGGAAAGTTTTTGGACAAGTCCTACTGGGGCTACTACACATGGCCTAGCCGATTGCAAATAGCCTCTAATCACAGACTGACCTACTCGGAAGACATAAATGGCAAGTATTCTGAAGCGATGGAGCAAATTTTTTCAAGATTTAAAAACAGAAATTTTGTCAAAAAATTTTTGCGTTTAAGTCAGCTTGAAGATGACAAGTGCGAGAAAAGGTTTGACGCCAAAAAGTTCTATTTGTTCAAGTCTCTGTTCAGAAACTATGGATCAGTGGAAGTTTTTGAGGGTTTATTTGAGCATCTTTTCAATTTGGTCCGGGATACCAAAACTACTGAGTGCAGTCACAAACTTGCTGCTGAATTGACTAGTGGGTTGATTAGAGGATCTAAGTATTGGCCGTATGAGGAGCTTTGCGGTTTGTGGACACAATTAGAGAGTTTGTTTGATTTGATTGTGGAACATATGACCAAAGATACAATTGATATCTGGACAGAATGTTTTTCTAATTCATTCGAGGACCAAGATCCAAGACGAATGACTTTTTATTTGAATTATTTTAAGAACGGTTTTGTTAAAATTTTAAATGAGCTAAATTTGATGGACGCTAAAACAAAGCCAGCTTTTAAGACGACAAATTTTATGCAGCTATTGACAAGCTTGAGTCAGTTCGAGTGGAGATTAGGAGAGTTTTGGAATGAGTTAATTGAAGATTTAACTCACTTTATGGGACATTCAAACAAGTTAATAAGAGAAATCATTTATCCGTAAGTACTTTAAATAATTATGGATTTATTTTTTTAGTTTTATTTTATTTTTTGATTAGAACAAAAAAATTGTTTTAAAATTTTTAAAATTTAGACAGTCGCGCTCGAACTGTGGTCTTTTTTCCTATTACCAAGATATTTTAGAGAGGCAGCATTAATAAAAAATTGAACTGCCGCATATTTGATTTTGCTTAATGGGTTAGGGGTTTTGGGTTTTGTGAAAAAAAATTGAAAATTAGATAAATAAATCAATTTAATTTAGTCAAAAGTTTTTGTAATGGAATCCGATAGAAGTTATAATGATTTATTTATTTGTAAATCTGTGCCGAGCTAATGCTCCTTCAGAATAAAAATAAAATGAAAATTAAAAAAATGAAAATAAAATTAAAAACGTTAAGTTGAAATATCTAGAGGTTAGATATGTTTAAATATTTGATAGGAATTACACAATGGAGTTGGATATTCGATAAATCTTGATTCAAAACCTTCACAATATTCTTCCACCAGTCTGACGATCAATGGAGCAGAAGACTCAAACCTACCCTGACATATCTCTAACTCGAACTGCTGAATTTTGAATAACTTGTAATTTTTTGATGTTAGTTTCTGAGAATAAATTTAAACAAGGAAAAGAATAATCCAAGATTAATCCTATCAAAGATTTGTAAATATTTCCTAAGGTTTTTGGTTTTAAACCCCATTTCCTATTTGAGATATATTTTATTATATTAAGCCTTGAATTACAGCGCTCTTTTAATTCATCTACCATTGGACTTAATGTAAGTTTTGAGCCCAATGTGATGCCTAAAAATTTAACTTTTTCTTCATAATTTAAATTGTAACCATTAATTTTAAGGTCAAGATTGATTTTAATTTTAGTTTTTTTCTCAAAGATCATGTAACATAACTTTTTAATAGAAATTTTCATTTTTTATCTGAAAAGCCATCTTTCAAATACTTTTAGGGACTTATTAATCATGTTTTCAAGATTTCCTATCTTTTTGAAAATAAAAAAAAAGCCAAATGATCCGCAAAAAGAAGTGAATATTGACAGTTTGTTTTGTTTCGTTTTGGTTTGTCATTTATGAAATGCTAAAAAGAAGTGGACTAATTACTGGCCCTTGTGGAACTCTTGCTTTAAGATGATATTGACTTAGATGATCATTTACATTTATTCTTTAAAAGATCTTAAATGGAGAAACGATCTTATCAAATAAATAAGATAATAATAATAATAATAATAATAGGCTACAACATGTTAACTGTAGAGCAAGCTATTGCTTGCTATGTTAGCAATTTTTGCACCGTGAAGGCTCCTGAATCGTCTTCTCTTTTCTTGAAGAGGCTTTTGCTTCTGGATGTGATAGCCTCTGTTGTTAAATTGTTCCAATTGTCAACAACTCTATTCAACAGAAAATGTTCTCTGTATCCATTCTTGGTTAACTGCTTTTCCAAACGGTGTTTGCTTCCGCGAACGCTACGCACTGGTCCATCGATTGTGTTGTCAAGCCTAGCTTTTTGAGTCTGCAGTCCTACGGCAAGTCCCTTATGATCTTTACTAGTTTAGTTGCTCGTCTTTGAACTCTTTCAAGCACTGCAAAATATCCTTTTTTTTATAAGGACTCCTCACTACTATGGCATATTCCAAGTGTGGTCCTACAAATGCAATATATAGTTTTCGAAATGTATGTAGGGTCCAACATTTGAAAGTTTTTTTCAGCATAGCGAGGACGGTATTTGCTTTGTTGGCAGCATGAAAAACTTGAGTGTTCCATTTGAGATTGCTAGTAATGATGATGTCTAGGTCCCGTTCTCTTTCAGTTTGATTAAGTGGTTTCCCTTTCATTTTTAAGCTAATTGAAAAGTGCTTGTTATTGAACGCCATGAATTTGCATTTATCATCATTGAACTCCATTTTCCATGTGTTTGACCACTCAACAGCTGATTTATGTCATTTTGTTTCGTAGATAAGTTAAGTCCATTTGATTCCGAATAATAGATACAAGTTTTGTGTCATCAGCAAACAATTTGCACAATCCGGTAATTAATGAAGATAATGAAAAGCAAGGGGCCGAGAACCGTTCCTTGGGGTACGCCGCTTAAAACTTCTACCCATTCTGAGGTACAGCCTCCCATTGCCACTCTTTGACGTTTTTCAATCAAAAAGTTTTTAATCCATCTTATTAGTTTATTATCAAAACCATAAGTCTCTAACTTTACTAATAGCCTGCGAAGTGATACCTTGTCAAAAGCTTTTGCCAAGTCCATGGATACAAGTATACACGTAAATCCACAGTTTGAAGCCTCGATAAGGAGGGAGATCAATTTTAATTAGCTTGTAAATTAGTCTATCATGCTAAACTCAATCAAAAGCTTTAGAAATGTCAAAATAAAGACAACATACATTTGTCTTTCTATTAAAAGAATCTTCAACTTTTTGAATAGGAAAATAAAGATTATCTGCAGTGCGTCTAGTTTTTCTAAATCATGATGGCTCTTGAATAAATAATTTATCGTTTTCAAGTAAATTTAGTATATATATTCTAGTGTAAATAATCCGTTCAAGTAACTTGCCAAGGCAACTTGTCATACTAATTGGACAAGAGTTATTAGGATCTTAATAACTCTAGAACTCAGAACCCGCTAGTTCTTATATCTCTTATTCGGATTCAACAAGATCATATGAGGACTATAGGTTGCTTCTAAAAGATCGCAATATTTTTTCTCCTATTTCTGTATTTGAATTATTTTCCTCTCTTTTTTTGAATAGTGAGATATTTGTCTTTTTTTTGATCCAAACTTATTTATTTTCCTCCAAAAAGGTCTAGTTGACATTAATTAATAATAAGCTAAGTAATGGCCTCTCGCGAAACATTTCTTGCAAAATTTTTTGAACGATTCATATTCTGAATGGATATGACAAAAAATTTTGCAGAAATTACACCGCCTATAATATCCTGATAGTTGAACAAGACACCGTTGATTATTGATGAAATGGGTTCCAACAATATCAATAAAGTTTTGCAGATCTGTTAGGTCATACTTTACTGTTATTTTAATAACAGCAATTTTCAAGATTGTACTATTCATTCGAAATAGACTGAATTAAAAAATTTTTACTAACCTTTAAATTTTTGTGAGGAAATTCTTTAATTTGGTTATGATCAAAATTGGTTGATAGCCAGAAAAATCCAAGATTAGCTGTCCGGGGAAATTATTTTTTTTTCTAAAAAGCAAAATTTAAAATTCAAAAAATAAAAAAAAATTCGATTAATAAATTACAAATTTTTTTTTCAATTTATAAAAGCAAACTTTACGCCTTCAAGTCTAGCATATGATTTCACTAACGCGCACTAGTTCCTTCCACCTTTTTTTTTGTATACTTCTTCTATTTTAATTTTTCATTGTAATTCTATTTAAATTGTAATTTTATTTGATTTGTAATAGTATTTAAACTGTAATTCTATTTTTTATTCTTGCATATTTTTCCTTTGTAAAATTCTTGTACATAATATTTACTTAATTCCACACAATACTTAATTCCACGTCAAAGACTTATGGTTTTGATAATAACTTAATAAATTGGATTAAAAACTTTTTGATTGAAAGACGTCAAAGAGTTGCAATGAGAGGCTGTACCTCAGAATGGGTAGAAGTTTTAAGCGGTGTACCCCAAGGAACTGTTCTCGGCCCCTTGCTTTTCATCATCTTCATTCAAAAGTAACTTTCTTAGATTAAATTAAACAATGACTCTTACTGAACTAAAAAAAAAAAAATAATATATTTGTTTGTTGTTTTCCATCTTTTCTGCACAATTTCGGCTACCATAGATGTTCTCCTAGTAGGTCATCTCCGCAAGCTTGCTTGCTGTAGCTTATTATTATAATTATTATTATTATTATTATTATTATTATTATTATTATATCAAAAATTGAGACTATCAATTTTCAAAAGATTTTCAATTTCAAAAAGACTAAACAGATCATGTTTAATAAAGAGTTGTCATTTATTGTTAAAAATTTATAGAGATAGCTTTTTTTTTTAAATCTAAAATTAGAAATTTTGATTCGAAATTTAAATTTGATCATTAACTTCAATTTTCCCAAAAAATTATAGTTTTAAAAAATAGATGCCTAAATCTTTATCCATTATTTTAGCTGTGCAGTTTTATCAATTTCAAATGAGGTCTCATTCGGTAAAAACTTCCAAAGTGCTTCATATAAAACAAAATATTCATCATCGTTTAAAAATATTCCTAAATTTGTTGAGAAAGTTTCTTTGAAATTAAATGATTGTATTCTATTGTATGATCAAATACATGATGAGACATTGTCAAATGATGCTCGTAAAGATATTCAACGCCTCAAAATAAATGAAATTATATCCAACACAAATTTTATTCAAACACTTTTAAATTGGTATATTCTTTTTATAACCAAAGGCTTGGAGCCCTTAAATTCTGAAACATTGCATATTTTTTCAAAAGTAACCTTTGACAATTCGGCAGTAGATATTTAGAAAATAAACTTGTTTTTCTTATTAAGTTGTCGCATATTGATAATTTGATCTCGGGAGATTCAAATTCAAAAGAAAAGCTTTGTGCCTTAAGAATTTACCTGCCTACATGGACTCTAGACCAGGATTGCATCGAAATTTTTGTTGAAATTATTACAAAAGTATTAGCTTAATAAAATTATTGTGAAATTATTAAGTTAAATTTTTCCAAGGAATCAAAGTCTGTCAATTGGAAATCAAGACAAGCTTCTATTCAGATGGTTCGGAATTTTTCAATTCTGAATAGTTTTATTTTGTCGGAAGAGCAAAAATGTCAGATAAAGCAAATATTGTTAAATTTGATAATTGATGAAAATTTACAAGTTCGTCAAAGTACTTGTCTTGTTTTAAGCAGTATGTTTCATACTGATTTTATAAAAGTAGACTTAGAAATAATTGTAATATTTCTATTTTAATTTAACTAAGAAATCAATTTTAATAATTTTTTTTAAGAACCTTTTTAAAAAGTTTACAAAAAATAACCTTAAAAAAAAGGATTTTGATTCCACTTCGAATCAGTCAAAAGTCATTCAGTGTCATGGAGGAATTCTGGGTCTATGTGCAATTGTCAACTCATCGCCAGTTGAAATTCCATTTTATCTTCCAGATGTGATCACATATCTTTGCCAATTCTCTCATCAAATTGAACCTATCAAGGTAAGAAAAAATTATTTGGAATTTAATCTATTTAAAATTACAAAAAGGGCTCTGTAAAAAAATGCCTAAATGAATTCAAGAGAACTCATTTGGATAACTGGTCGGCCCACAAACTTAAGTTCACCACCGAACAATTAGACATACTAAACGATACAATGTTGTCGGGAAATTATTTTGCATAAAGATACAAAAATTAATTTACTTTTTGATGAAGAACTATTTTTATTTTAATGCGGGCTTATTTTAAAAAAAAAGTTAAAAACTGAAAAAAATTTTTTTCTAATAAAATAACTTAAATTTAAATTTAAAATTCATTTTTAAAAATTTAATATATTAATTGATATTAAAAATGAATTCAATACAGTGCATTTATACAAGAATCCTTGAATACATCTTTCTTTCTTGTTCTTTTTAGCAACTAAAGAAATTGACCGTTAATTAAAAAAGGCTTTCTTAAGCTTGGGATACATATATAAATATGATTTATTTTATGATTTGGTCATCTGATATTTTTTTATAAGTATTTTAAATTAAAAGAAAATTATTTTTATTGCCAACGTTTTTGAAATATATGTTCTTTACAGACTAAGAAAACCACACCGAGATCCTAAAATTCAATTTGACTCTAAATCAAAAAGCTCAATAAATCAATGTTCCTTCATAAGCCTAACAAAAGGAATTCAAACCTGAAAATAAAAAATAAAACTTTTTGTCAGCAAGCAATTGCTTGCTACGTTATAAGGCGTTCGATTTAGTGAATAGAGAAATAATTTTAAAAAGGCTGATTGGAAAATCGATCCTTAAAATATGAGAATGTTGAGAACCTATTTTGTTGAATCAATTGCAATTGTCCTGAAATCACCCCATTCTGCAAAACTACTGAAAGTTTTAATCAAGACGGTTCACCAAACTCTCTTTAATTTAGATAAAGGATCTAATCAATTAAATTATTAAAATTTATCAAAACCTATATGGAAACGAAATCAAAATGTTTTCAATATTTAATGGCGATGATCATCTCATAAGGCTGTTAATTACCAATACTTCGAAAATAATTAATTTCTGTTGAGATTAATTACTTTTTGCTGAAAAAATAAAAATTCTATTTTGGACAAAAAAATTTACTTAAAAAGTTGATATTAATTAGTTTTTGTTTATTTTAATTTTTTTTTGTTCATAATAATTTATTTTATTATACAATGTTTAGTTTGGAGTCTAAAAAAATTTGAAATAAAATGTTTAATAATAATAATAATAATATGTCGTGGAAAGTTGTTGATTTGCAAACTGAGTGCAAGAAGTTAAAATTGTCGTACGCTGGAAAGAAATCAGATTTGATAAAAAGATTGATCAATTTTTCAATCTCGATTACATTAACTCAAGACACAATAAACTAGAATTAGATAAAAAAGTTAATTTTGATAAATTGATTTCATTTCAATCCGCTTTAAAAAAAATAATTTAATAGTACAGATGCATTTGTAGTAATTTTTTCAAGAATTATTATTATTGCTCTCAGTAAACCAGTAAAACAAAAGCTTATTCAGACAGGTGTTTTTCCAGAAGCAAAAGCTTGAAATCCAACTACAGCAAAAGTATGCCTTGCAAGGTGTTAAGTAAATTTTTTTGTGCAAAATAAAATTTTTACTTTTTCAACAAAAAGTAATTAATCTCAACAGAAAATTATTATTTCCTAAATAATCTAATTAAATTAAAAAAAAGTAATTATTTTCAACAATTAATTTACAACTAATAACCTTCGGCAGTTTTGAATTATTCTATAAATTATTTATGATTAATGTCCTGTTGATAAATAAATTACTATTTTAATATATTAAACATTTTCTTTATCAATTTAATTTTACTCTTTCACTTTGTTAAGACCCAAGTCTTGACATCTCTCAATATGTTATTAGAGTTGCATGTTCTAAGATTAAATGCAGCTAAAACACACGTATAAACCACTAACTATTTATTATAATTTTGGATTCCATTTAAATAAACTCTAACTAAATTTAATTGTTTTATTTATTCCTCGGCTTAAATCCCTAAAGTCCAAAACCGAGACTTTACATTTGGTGCCCAACGGGAGGATTTTGCTATATATTTTAGTAGGATCCATTGAAGAGAACAAAAACACATCATGGAATCAAAATTTGATCAAATGATGAGGCAACAGCTATCCAATTTAATCGGATACATTTTCCGAAACGAACCAATACAGACTCAAAAGAACCCAATGCCAGATGCTAAAGATTTAACATATCAGAGTATTTTTTCCATTTTGGCTGAGAAGGTAGAGTACCAATTCTTACAGTACTGGCAATTAAACCAATCGGTTTTACTCGTTATCTCGATTGTGGTTTTAGTCTTTATACTAATAGGGATCAGGTGGTTTAGTGGTTCTGGATTAAGAAACACGTGGACTCTTATTAATTCCCCTATCAGTTGGTTCAACAAATCCAAGACACAATATCCGCTACCAGTATTGAATGTTCCTACATACACGGTTAGTCGTTTTACTGAGGACAAAGACTTCAATTCGTAGGTTAAGAGTTTCGAGAGGTATGCAATGAGGTTACAAGACAAGACAGGCGCATTATTAGCTTTAATTGAAGACAGATGCCTAAACAAGCTTGAACAACGCATCCTGAATCGAAGACCAAACGCCACTTATTAGGAAATCAAAGAGGTTTTCAAAAAATTGTATGGTAAATGGTACAGATACAATGATCCTCTCATTGAATTTGCTTCACGAAGACAACAACCACAAGAGAACATTTATAATTATTTGTGTGAATTGGAGCATTTAGCAGAAGTCGCTTATCCAGGTGAGAATGAGCCTACGCTTGAACCACTAATTGTTGATCGTTTTATTCGTGGAATCTACGATATTAAGATCAAACAGGAGTTGTGCAGACCCCCAACGTGTAAAAAATTATCAGACGTCTTGAATAAAGCCTTCCAGCTAGAGGAAGCATTTATAAAATATCAGACCCCAAAACAAATGCACACTCGAGTGACTTTCGAGGAGAACCCACGAAGCATCGAGAATGAAGCTAATCATGATTTTTGTACCATGTGTACACACCACAAACATCTAGCCAAAGATTGCTTTAAAAACCCAAGCAATCCAAGAAACAGAATTAATTCGGAGAATCAAGTTCGGGCAATACGTAATCAAAAGAAGAGGAAAGTACCAACTATTAAACAAGACAACACGGTACGTGTTGAACACCATTCAATCGAACACCAAGGCGAGAATGAAACTCCAAAGTTGACACGACAGAAGAAGTTTTCCAAAAGGAAGAAGATATTGAAAATATTGATAACTCAATTGAAGGTAGGTGTTTAATTAATGAATTACCTACATCTTACATCGTTGATACCGGTGCGCAAATAAGCGTAATCAGTGACAGAGTATACAGTCAACTCAAGAATCCATCACCTTTGGAAAAAGTGCCGAATGTGATCGCTGGCGCTGGTGGTGCAGGTCTTGCAACTTTAGGTAGAACATATGCAGGATGTAGAATAGGCGAAACCGCTATATTTACATTCCTAGTGGTCATTAAAGACTTGGTCTCAGACTGTCTTTTAGGCATGGATTTACTAGTGCAGTTTCCATATTTTTCTCAACCAATCGATAAACTTCGAGAAACCGTAAATTAAGTAAAGACTTCGTCAACGAACCCAAGTACTATCTACAAAATACACTTAGTAAATCATGCTTGATCAACACCATCTCCGACATAAATTTAAACCACTACCTTGAGAAAATCAACACACTTATTACGTCAATTTCAGCAGCATCACTAAAGGAGCTAAAGCCGTCACCCTGCTTCGAACAGGAAATCAAACTGATCGACCCAAGTTTACCACCAATAAGGCAAAAGATGAGACGTATACCCTACAGGAAAAGAGAAGAATTTAAAACAATGCTAGACGAAATGTTAGCCGCGAATTTGATCCAACCTAGCAACTCTTCATGGGCTTCACCGCTCATGCTAGTCTCGAAACCGGATGGTTCAATAAGAGTCACAATTGATTACCGTTCGTTGAACGAACGAACACTCAAAGACGCTCATCCATTACCAAAAAACGAGGACTTGTATGCATTGTTGGCTCAATCGAGATGGTTTACAAAACTTGATCTTTATACGGGATATTTTCAAATTTTAATGAAAAAGGAGTGTAGAAAACTAACGGCATTCACATGCGAATGGGGTTTGTTCGAGAACCTCGTAATGCCGATGCCCCAGCTACATTTCAAAGAGAGATGAATCAAGTGTTGAAAAGATTCATTATTGCTGGATTTGTAGTGGTTTTCTTGGATGATATTCTGATTCATTCAGAGACCCTAGTCGAACACTTTAAACACATAGAACTTGTAGTCAACGAATTGAAAAAATTCCAACTCTCAGTTAAAATAAAAAAATGTGAAGTAGCAAAGCAGGAGATAGTTTTTTTAGGGCACGTAATTTCAGGCGGTTCTATCAAGCCAGACAAGTCGAAATGTGATGCTCTTTTCCAATACAAACGACCTAACACTCAACTCAACTTCAGAGCTTCCTCGGACTTGCACAATATTATCGAAAATTCATTAAAAATTTTGCTAAGATTGCCGCCCCATTATACAAACTAACAACAAAAGAAGAAGCCTCGAACAAATATGAGCTTAACTGGAACGAAAATTGTGAAGATGCATACAACACACTTAGAAACTATCTTACGCGTGATAAAATTCTCATACTACCAGATCTCAAAAAGAAGTTTGTCCTGGAAACCGACGCAAGTAACACTGGCGTTGGCGCAGTGCTTAGCCAAAAATTGGATGGAAATTTGCGGCCAATAGCATACTTTAGTAAACCACTAAACAAGGCCCAACGAAATTACTCGACAACCGAAAAAGAACTTTTGGCCATCGTACTAGCCGTCGAACACTTTCACCAATATCTTTATGGCCGAGAATTCGATATTGTTACTGATCATCAGCCGCTGTCATGGCTCTTATCTTGTAAAACTCCAAACTCAAGGTTATCACGATGGTTAATCAGAATTAACAACTATACTTTTCGTATTATATATCGAAGTGGCAAGATTCATTCAAACGCGGATGCGCTTTCAAGATGGAATGTTCAGGAGAACCAGGACAAGTCGGACGACCAACCAGAAGAAGATGATGACAAAATTATAAACTTCATTTCCGAAAATATAAAAATTGAGCAAAAAGATGAGGCTCATTGCAATATTCTAATTACGCCAGCAGAACAGAACAAAGAAAGTTGCATTCTGTGGATTAAACAACTAATCGAGAAAAGTGGTAAACTTTCAATCGGAACTTTTAAGTAAAATCTATGAACTACTCGACATTCATAAACTCAAGACTTCACCATATCACCCTGAGTGTGACGACTTGACCGAGCGTTTCAATCGCACATCAAAAACAATGCTTTCATGCTTCGTCAACGAGCACCAAAATGATTGGGATGAGTATTTACAATATATGGCATATGCATACAACACGTCAACCCATGCAACCACTAACCATACACCATTTGAAGTTGTATATGGAAGAAAACCAAAAATCCCATTAGATTTAATAATTGAAGATGAAAAGAACAACGAAATCTATGAATTGGATGAATCTAGCCAAGGAAGTATTGTAGTCAAATTTTTCGTCGGAGATCTCCAAGAAAAGCTTCGTGAGGTTTATAAGAGTGTCGAGAAGAATAGGGATTTTATGGTTAATAGATCTAGAATTCAACATGATAGGAATATCAAGCCCGTCGAGTACAAAATCGACGATATGGTAATGCTAAGCCAACCACAAATAAAGAAATGTCTCTCAAAGAAATTGTCACCCAAATGGGAAGGCCCATTTATCATACAGGAAATGGTTGCCCAGTAAACTATAAAATTAAAAGGTTCAACCAACCAAAATCCAAACAAAAACTGGTGCACCATAACCGTTTAAAACGTTTCTTTGGTTCGTATCTCAAACCTGACGACTCAGTAGTGGAGGATGATAGTAAGGACAAGAAGAGTTTATTTAAAAAGTCAAATAAGAAAATAGTGAAGACCAAATCGACTAAAAATATGCCTAACAAAATTGATACTGCTATCCAAAGTGACGCCCAAGAAATTGCTGAATTTAATTCGTATAAATATTTGGTATCATAATCCGAGTCAGTTTTGGAATCAACTGATGATGAGGATGAGACATTTCAACCAAACCACTATTTTCAAAAGAAGATTAGTAATCGACAAGACCTTCTTAGGAAGAGCAAACGCTCAATTAAGCCCGTAGATAGGTTAGGATACTAATTTTCATTGAACTGTTTTCTAAATAATTAGTTATTTTATAATATTTTGTATATTTTCTAGTAATGATGTAAAACAAAAGTAGGAGTAATCCAGAAGAACCTTTTCTTTTTCTATTAAAATATGAATCAAAATGTTAAGTTAAATCTGACACAAATTATTAATTTTTGTAAAACAATTTTTGAATAACCACTAAAATTTAAAATACAAAATTAAAAAAAAAAAAAAAAAAAAAAAAATTCAAAATTTAAAATTTTAAACTCAAAATTATTAAAATCGAAAAATGCAAGACGAACACGACATTATGGAACACGGCGTCCCGAATGTACAAAATGCAAACGAAATACTCCGAAAAGAGCTGGACAAATATAAACAAAAGTTCGGTCCGATCAAATGGCTAAGAATGGGTCCTAACCGGGGTTTCCACAAGACAAATTACGCTTTCCTAAGATATCAGGACAGCTCAATACATTAGGAAGCCACCGACTTCCTAAATAAAACAGTATCCCCGAAACCAACATCTGGTTCGAGATTAACCCACGCCCGACCACGATCAATCACCATCGACAGGAGGAGTCAAAATTTTTTTGATATTTTCAAATTTTCAAATATTTTTTTGATGTAAATTTTAGCAAAATATTTGTTACATACAAAAATCTTATTATTTTTCATAAAATTTATTATTTTAGGAGATATAAACTTAATTGACAAAAAATAGTATTTTAAAAAAATAGTATTTTAAAGTATTTTAAAAAAATAGTATTTTAAAGTATTTTAAAAAAATAGTATTTTAAAGTATTTTAAAAAAATAGGAGGAGTCAGTAACCCCAAAAGTGTCTCGGTTGATGAAGGAACTTTGCGAAGAAAAGCGAAAGCTCCAACAGAGCACCAAACAGTGCCAACAACAGCGACTGGAGGCTGAAGCTGACAATCAGCGGGCTTCCAATGCTGAAACTGAATCGGCAGAGAGCCGCCAGCTAATAAATGGCTTGCAAAATCAAGTCAGCCGATTGGAACTCAACCAACAACAACTGCAGGTGCAACTGAACAACAGTCGAGATTTGGTGCGTGACCTCCTAACCGAACAAGGAAACCAACGATGGCCATCGCAAGTCCAAAGACAGGTCACCGGAAGCCAACAGCCAGTCCAAATATCGAACTTTGTGTCGATCAGACAACTTTCCAGGCCACCAACGACAAAGGCCCATCGATTCCTTGGAGGACCATGTCCAGTGTGCCTCGAGCAGTTCGAGAACTGCCCTTCAATCGTCTCGACACAATGCGGACACCTCATGTGCGAGGACTGTATGTACGGGTACGTCCGCAACTCCGATCGTGACGTCCGAGAACGTTGCCCAGTTTGCCGTTCGCAGTTAGCCCAAAACTACTACCACAAAGTCCTCTATAACAAGTGTGAGTCTCCATTTTTTTGGTGTTTCTTTTGTTTGCTTTTTTTTTTTTTTTTTTGTTTTGTTTTGTTGTTTTGTTTTTTTTTTTGGTGGTTTTATTAGTAAGGTCGAAAATTAAGAGGCTGGAACTCTTTGCTAGTAAAAGGGGGAGGTATGTTAAGACCCAAGTCTTGACATCTCTCAATATGTTATTAGAGTTGCATGTTCTAAGATTAACTGCAGCTAAAACACACGTTCTAGCTATTATAAAAACCACTAACTATTTATTATAATTTTGGATTCCATTTAAATAAACTCTAACTAAATTTAATTGTTTTATTTATTCCTCGGCTTAAATCCCTAAAGTCCAAAACCGAGACTTTACAACTTTTCTAGTAAAATTTTCTCTTAGATCAATTTTTCTTTTATACTTTTTTAAACGTTATGTTTTACTTATTTTAGAAAATTTCCTTAAATAAATAATAGCTAGATAAAATATCAATACAAATTTTTTAAGTTGCGTTTTTTAAGATCCTGAAAAAATTTAGTTATGCACAAAATTGTTTAAAAACTATTATTCGATTACTTGAATTAACAACTTCTTAATTTTTTGAAAAAAAAATAAAAATAATCAAAATGGAGAACCGAGTTAGTTAAATAAAAAGAAAAATTATATGAATTAATTGAAATAAATAACAATATCGATATTAAAAAAAACACCGCTTTTTTAAAAAAAACTCATCTAAAATAGAAGCGGGTTCAACGCGTCGAGGTCTGAGGGAGAGTCCCGGGTTAGGGTAAAGGGGCTTATATCAAAAGGATTCGGTAGTCTTTTTTTTACTTTTCTTTTCTTAAATCATATCAATATTACTTCTTTAGATAAAAGTAAAATAGGAATAATGAATTTTTTGAGAATTTTTCTAAAATAGTAAAATAGTAAAATTGAATTGATTAAAATAATTGCTAAAATAGTTAAATTGATCTGAGAGAAAATTTCATTTAAAATGGTATAATTGAAAAATCAAGGTCATCAGAAAATTAGTCTAAATTTCTAAAATAGAAAGTTTAAATTGAGAAATAAGTAGGCATTGGACAAAGATCCTCAAAAAAAGCCGTTTTTGAGTGTGAGTTTGAGTGACACTTACTCAACTTACACTCAATAACGTAAATTTTTGCGTGAAAGATCTTTAAAAAAATATAAAATCTTTTCATCAGAAAGAGTCAAATACTTAAAAATCACAAAATTAATTAAAATATAATTAATAAATTTGTTAATCTGTTAAAAGTTATAAATAAATCGGGACAGATATACAAATAAATAAATAATATAATAAATCTATCAAATATAAATTTCTAACTAAACAATTTTAATAATTTCGGCTTTCTTACAATTTTATAATGATAAGCCTTATGTCTATAGAGTTCAGGCAGTGGCGTAGCGCCATTGAGGCGAAGTGTGGCGGCCGCCACACCGTTTTTTTAGTTTAGATGAGAAAACATATTGAACTTGTATTTATTTTTTAAAAATTAATAACTTGACCTTGCATGAATTAATAATTAAAATAATATCACCCCTCCTGTTTTTCATTTTTATGGTTAAAAGTGTTTTGTGCATTTAACATTTAGATCTTGTGTTTATTTAAGTTCATTATGAACATTTCAAATTTCAAATTTAAGTTAAATATGAACAAACAAATTCGAATTTTTTTTATATTTAAAATTCTGCTCCAAAATGAAAAACAAAAATTTATTATTTTTTCAATTGAAAATTGAATAAAAAATTTTGATGAGAATAAAAATTGAAAATATTAAATTGATTTCTTCTTGCCATTATGGTGATTAAAAATTTATGCTCTAATTATTGAAAAAGGCTGAACCAGATGAAACAGGCTAAATTAAATTTTAAAGTCTTTAGTTAAACTCCGCCTCTTGTTTCGTCTATTTCACAAGCATCAGACTTGCCTTCGGGCTCAATTAGAAATGTATCATCTATTATAATTACCAAAATTTCACCTTCTATTAAGCCATCTTCTTGTCTTGTGAATGAAACGAATGAAAATTTCTTTGAAATTATCCCGTCTGTTTCTTCGGAAAATACACAAAACAATCAAACCCCAATTTCATGTATTATTGAAAAAATGACCCCAGATCAACCGAAAGCCGATTAAAGACAAATATGATCGATATTTAATAGAAAGGTGGTATGATAACTTTAACTGTCTTGAATACAACGTAGAACAAGACCGCGCTTTTTGTTTTATTTGCCGAAAATTTTTTCGAAACGAAGCCAAGATGGAATCTTTTGTCTCTACCGGATTCAAAACTTTGAAAAATGCCTTTGATAGGTTCAGAGAGCATGAAAAGACTTAGCTCATCAAAGAGCTAAAATAAAATGGCATCATGCAACCAATAAAGGTCCTTCATGTGCATGTCTTGTTGCTAAACAACACGAAGACGAGATTAGTTCTAATAGAAAGTGTCTTGGTCAAATAGTCAAAGTAGTTGT
Source organism: Brachionus manjavacas (assembly GCA_019054805.1). Taxonomy (NCBI): domain Eukaryota; kingdom Metazoa; phylum Rotifera; class Eurotatoria; order Ploima; family Brachionidae; genus Brachionus; species Brachionus manjavacas. The sequence continues at coordinate 3,088,862 of JAHQIY010000003.1, read as the reverse complement.
TGCAAATGTTGCTAGGAAAGCAGGGATTAGCTTTTCGAGGACACGATGAGAGTACTAATTCTGATAACCGTAGAAATACTCTCCAGACTTAAACAAATTTATAAAAAAACTATTCAAATGCGAACTATCTTAGTCCTGATATTCAAATCGAAATAGTTGGAATTATTTCAAACGAGATTCGCAGTTGTCTAATCCAAAAGATAAAACAAAATAAATATTTTTCAATTATCGTCGACGGGACAACTGATATTACTAAAAAAGAGCAAATAAGTTTTTGTGTGAGAACTGTTTCAAAAGATTTAACAATTGATGAGCATTGTTTGGGTTTTTATGAGGCGAAAGACACTACTGGTGACACATTGTTTAACCTATTAAAAAAAGCTTTTGTAGACCTATCACTCTCATTTGAAAACTTAACCGGACAGTGTTATGACGGTACTTCAAATATGTCTGGAATTTATCAGGGACTAGCTAGTCGAATCAAAAACCAAGTTCCCTATGCGCTCTTTGTTCATTGCTATGCCTACCGATTGAATCTTCCTTTACAAGACTCATGCAATGAAATTCAAATTCGAAATTTGTTGGGTCAGGTCAACTCCATCAACGTTTTGAAGGTTCTTCAAAAAGAAATAACATATTTGAATCGCTCAGAGTAGACTCAAATAAAAGAAATTCACGTTTAAAGTTGCTTTGTGATACTCGATGGACATCTCGATCAGCAGCACTTAAAAGTGTTTTGGAAAATTATGAGACTATCTTTAAAACTTTGGAAGTAATTTAGTTTTTTATCTCTTATTATCTTCATTTTGACAAACATTTCAAATTTTCAAAAATTTTTTTGATGTAAATTTTAGCAAAATATTTGTTACATACAAAAATCTTATTATTTTTCATAAAATTTATTATTTTAGGAGATATAAACTTAATTGACAAAAAATAGTATTTTAAAAAAATAGTGATTTTATTAGGTTCAGTATTAAAAATTTGAATTTTCTAAGACTGCCAAACTAAGGTACATAAGCTCGGACCCCACTCCTATTTATTAAAGTAGTATTTGACCCCTTCGATACCTCCTTTCCCCCATTTTGGCCACAAAACTGAATCTCGCCACACCATTTTAAAAAATCAGTACAGGTATCTAAAATTTTCATGTTAGCCTTTACCCAGTAAAATACATTATCGAAAATTTCGAGAATTTATGTAAAAAAAATTTTTTTTCGAAAAATTATTAATTCAAAATCTATTAAATATTTACGCTTTTTTCCTAATTTTTTTTCAAAAAATTTAAAAATAATTTACGAAAAATTATTGCAAATTAAATCTATTTTCACATTCAATATTTTTAACTAAATTATTTTAAAGCAATTAGAGCCTTTTTTTTTACTAAAACATTATTTTTTGGTAAAATCTTTAACACTCAAAAGCACGATATTTTTTATACCTCTAAGGACCGGTGGTGTCAAATTGACACTTTTTATAAAAACATGCAAAATACTAGATAAATTTTAGGCTTTTTCAAGTTAATAAGACTAATTATGGTTAAAAAAATTAATATTTTATTCTGAATAAATTTTATGTCAATTGAAAAAATTTGTCTTATAAATATTTTTGCCTTTGTTTACACCTAAATTGTAAAATAATCATATATACTATTATGTTCAATTATAATGGATAAAAGTAAATCAAAATTACAATCTTTTGCCTTCTTCAAAAAAAATCTTGCAAATTGAAGTGACCACAGATTCTTCTAAGCAAGTGCTACAAGCGACTCTTTCGCATAAACTTCAGGTAAGACTTGATTTGTGCTGATTACACTTCTTTATTTGACACTTTCTTCTATCATCCAACCTTGTCTTTTTGTTAGAACCTGGAATTGGTGCTGACTCATTATTGTTTGGACGTTTCCTAGTAGATGTTGACCGATTGTTTGGAGAAGTAGGCTGAGCTTTATTTTGAATAACCTGATCTATAATTTCTTGTCCTATACCAATCAAAAACAATCTTCTCGAAATTTTACTTTTGTTGCATTCTTTGTACAATACCCAGCTATTTATTGCAGCCATATTCAACAAATTAAAAAATACAAGAACTGGCCAACGTCTTCTTTTACATTTTCCCGAGTAAGTTTTTGTCATATTATCGACTAAATCAACTCCAACTATTGTTTGGCTGATAAGATTTAATTGGCTGATAGAATTCAAAAGACGTTTTTCAATATGAAATAAAATTATAACGTTTTTTTTTATTCAATCCTTCATATTACTTATAAAAACACATCTTTATTATATTAAATTACTGCTTATATTCACATTCTTATTTTCTAAATAATTTATCTTGCTAATTAATTTTAATATCTTTGTTTTAGATTATTTTTTTTTAATAACAAGAATTTTGCTGCTGAAAGCCGGAAGTGTTGAGTCGACAATCAGAAAATTGCTCCTAGGAAATAAATTTAACTTGGTTTGATATTTTATCAACCGATAGATCACTAATTAGAACTATTTTCTAAATTTGACAAATTTATCTGATTCAAAAGTTCAAAATTTGAGTTTTTACTTAAACTGTGCTTCAAATCAAAATTTTTTTTTTTTTTTGAATTGAATATTAAACACTTGAATATTAAACATATTCAAGTGAATTTAATTTTTAAATTAATCAACTAAAACTAAAACTAAATAAGATGCATTAAAATTAATGATTAAGATTTTTCGTAAAATTTTCACTTTAATTTAATGTAAAATTGTCAATTTAACTTTGCGAAAAATTTTCAACAAGTTTTTTCGAAAAATTTACATAGATTATGACCATCTTCGGCGTTTTTTTACGCTTTTATTTTTTCGTTGATTTTAAATTTACTGGGTTAGCATGCTTCTGGTAATTATTAATTCTTCCTTCATGTTTCCACTATTTTTTTGCATGTTATTCCGCATATACTGAAGAATCTTTTAATAAACGCACTTGGAACATGAATGTTTAATAGGACTAGAGCTTATCTTGCTAGTCTTGGCATTTCATCCATGTATTGATTCCAAAAAGCCATGTCTGTAATTTTTACTAAAATCTCAGTTCGGTTAAGAATGTTTGCCAATTTAAAAATTTCCCTTTCAAGTTCAATCTTGTAGATTTCAGGTCTAATAAATTTTTTTTCATTGCACCATCTCTCTTTAACTCCTCAAAGAACATTGCTTGATTGTCTGTCTGTTGAATTGTGCGTTGAGACGATTTCAAAGCGAATATTTACCAGTCATTATCAGCATCATCAAAGAAAAACTTTAAGTAAACCAATTTCAGAGAATGAAATTATATTCCTCGTACTTAAGAGTGATATAATAAAAATAAATTTGTTTTGGAATTTCTTCTATATTTGCCAAAAATTAACAACTTCTATATTAACAACGATATTTGCCAAAAATTTTAAAAAAATTAAACATTTTATTAATTATTAAATTTTTTAATTGTTATCTTGTAATAATTCCATTAATTTTTTGGAAAATCAGTAAATAAGAGGGATTGAACCAGAAGCGTTTATAAAAATTTTTAATATAAAATTATCAAGTACTTAGCCAACTGTTCTATGCTTATTTTTTTAAGCAAAAAGATTTTACTTGAAATATTTTTTTCACAATTTTCTACTTATTTTGAATTTTTATTCTCACAAATAAAAGATTTTTAATTTTTTTTTAAATTTTAACGCAAAAATTTGCGTGATTGAGTGTGAGTTGAGTAATTGTCACTCAAACTCTCACTCATACTCAATCACCCATACTCAATAAAAAATTCAAACATTTTGATATGCAAAAATTTTCGAAAATTAAGGGGCCATTGTTTTAGTTCGTCCCTTAAATTGTAATAATTTTACCCCAGTCACTAATTATTTTTTTGATGATAAATAGGAGCAAATGAGTGAAAAATTAAACGAGCCAAAGGCTCGGTTAGTGGGTGTATTTCAATCCGATTTAGTCTGCTTCCTTTCTCAAAATAACCTAAATATTATTATTTTACATCTTTATATCATCATCTACTTTAAATTTCGAAAAAAAATTTAAGTACTTTAATTAAATGTATTTAAAAAATAGTGCCTTGGTCATTTGAAATTTAATTAAATTTTAAATAAATAAATTATTCGTTCTAATTAAAGAAAATTAAATGTAGTTATTTTTAAATTAAATAGCTGATTTATTAATTCATTCTTATCAGCTCAAGTGATTTTGAACCAATTTTACCACAGTCACTCAAGAAATCAAATCCAACATTAGAAAAAGAAAAATTGGTTAACGATGCACCAAAATAAAAAGTTAAACCACCTAAAGAAGCAATCGCCCAACAACTAGCAGACGAACAACAACCAGTGGATCTATTATTACAAGAAAGATATGTAAACATTTTTGCCCATTGATTTTATATGAATGTAAAATTAATTTATATGACCACCTCATTAATTAAATTAACTACATAATAATAAAAATTTAAATGAATTTTTTTCAAATTTTTAATATTTTCTCCAGCAATGAGCAATTTTAAATTTTCTCGATCAAAAAAGTAATTTTTATTTTGACTTATGCCTAATTAGCCAAAGGTTGAAAACAACAACCTTTAAATTTAATTCATTTTTAATTGTTCACTGAGCCTAGTGAGGTAAACATATTTTTAGGGCAACTTTTCTCATTTGGTTTGTATTGCTTACACTCAGCAAACATTTGAAGAATCTTTTTGTGTGGATGCTCTAAATTCCAATTTTTTTAAATTTTATTGAAAAAAAATCAGCAAAAAAATTTTTTTTAAAGTCTATACCATAATTAGTTGTAATAAATAAAATTTACATTTGAATAAAAATTTTTTTTTCAAAACATTTCAAAAATTTTAACTCTTAATTTTAATACTAAAATTAGAAGATGCAGGGCTCAATTTTGAGCCAAATGAAGACTGTTTAAAAACTTATCTAACAAAAAATCTTTGGCTTCTGGAGAGCAAAATTTCGCTCCATTCTTTGTGTCGGTGGCAAAATCAATATCCGACTTGTTTATATTAAACCTGCACCACATGCAGAAATTTTTTTCGGATGAAAACATCTTGGAGTATTTGCGCTGATTCTCGTAGGCCCTGCGAGCTTTTTTCAGGGTCTGATAAATTGGCAGAGCAATCAGACGCCTCTCCAGATCCTTGTTAATGAAGGTGTAATTTGACTTGGCTATTTTCCAGTACGATTCGTACACAACGAGACGTTTTTTGGCATCAAACCTCATTATCTTGCTGTTACCCATGTAAAGCGCCCACTTGACGCAATTCTGATCTTCCATGTCCGACTCATCTTTTACATATTCGATCAGGTCACCCTCTATCAGGATGCTCAAGCATGTTTGATTTCTTTCAATTCTTTTCAGGGCTTTTTGACTAAACTTTTCATTGTCTATTTGGTTGATTAGGTTTTCCAGTGTAGAGTCAAAATTGGGATCATCGAAAAGATCCTCATTTTGCCCATATTCACTGTTTGTAGATTGTTCATCGTCAGTCTCGATGTGTTCAGTCTCCAAATCTGACTCGTAATCGTCACCTAGATAGTACACAGTGGGCTTTTTGTAAATGTAGGATGCCTTGCGCGGAACTGTGCTGTAAAGGATCTGACTGCTGGGTGAATAGACAGTTTTAAAGTTGGAGTATGACGAAAAGTAGCTGTGATGACGCGGCTGGGATTCTAGATATGGTTGGTAAGAGTGGTACATGCCTAAATAGTTTTATCTAAATAAAAGAGAGAAATGCTTCACTAGATAAAATTCAAAATGACATAATTTGGCTAGTTTGGAAAACATGAGAAATATTTTAATTATTTTAGTATTGTCAAGGTAGGCTTCAGAGCGATGGATGAAGAGGGCGCAATCAGAGGCAAAGAACGAAATAATGATTTAAAATGCTTGAAAGAGCCCGATCTACAGGCTACCAATTTAAATTCAATTAGAGCTCGACACATTTTGATCACACAATCACTTAAGATTGCTAGTTTAATGCAGTCAAATAAAAGTTTTGGGTTTTTTCTTAAATACATGGAATTTTTTTAATTTTAATTCTTTAGTTTTCTTGAATATTTTTGTATTTTAATTGCTTCAAATTATTTTGTGTCAGAATTTTGATTAAAAATAAATTTAGATCAGAGTTAAATTTTCAAATATTTCTATTTGCTAAATTTAGTTCAATTTAACTAGTGATAAGACTTTTATTAAAAATTTAGTGTTTTTTCTATTTAAATTAAATGAAAAGTTATAGAAAAAAAAAAAAAATTTCAAGCTTTTTTTGAAAAAGAATTCAAGATCTTGAGAAGGTTTTTAAAAATCTTAATAAATTTTTTTTCAATAAAAAATCAAATTTCTTTCACAAGTGAATTGTCTGTTTCAATTTAAAATAATTTGAAATAAAATTTTTTTTTGTTTATTTTAACATCTAATTGATTCAAGTTTTTAAAAAAATATTTGCAAAAGATTAAAAATTTTAAATTTTAAATCTAAAAGCGAATTTAATACAGGTGTCACTGAAGAAGCAGAAAACCCAATAGAAGAATTGTAATATTTCTTCATAGCGTATTTAATGGTAAATGCCAAGTTTTTAAAATATTTTTTTTGAAGTCAATTCTTCCAATTAATTCTATTAGGGTTCAGACCAGAGACTTGACAATACTTAACAACTCTGATTTCAATTTTCATTTCAGAGTCAGAAAGAAGTAAATTTTCAATAAATTTTAAAAGATAAAAGTAAAAAATTGGCCATGAGTCGTATGGTAGATGAAATAAGATTTCTTTATTCACATTTTTTTTTCTTTGATTTTTGTACAATTAAAAAATAAAAGAGTTAAATAAATAATTCTGTAAATGCAGCAAAGTTTGTTGCACTTGAATTTTAAAAAGCTTATTTTTTTAAAAGATATTAACAGTTCTTTGGTACTGAATGTCGGTCCTGTAGGTTTATGAATATTTTTACCAAATTTTATATTAAACTAAATTCATTGAATTCATGCTTTTTAATATACATTTGTTTCTCTTTTTTTCAAAAGAGATTTAATTACCCTAATTACCGTATTCTCCAATTCGATATTGCAGCCTTATAATTTAAAATACGACTCAGGCAAAAAACATTCCTAGCAGTAATTACCATCTCGCCTTTGTTAAAACATTCCTAACTTAAGCTGTCTGCGCCAAAGTCGTATTTCTAATTTAAGAGTGCGCTAAAAGTCGAGTTTAATAAAATGCAGCATTTCCGCTTGAGTTTCTGGAGATAAATTAAAAAAATTTTTTTTGAATATTATTGCATTTGATGCTGCAACGCAAATTTAGCAGAAACAAAAAATTAAAAATGATACAAAAATATTTTTTAAATTTTTTTTACAAAGCTTCCTTCATTATAGCAGCATTTAATCTGAGAAATTTTTAATCAATTTAGTAATTTTGAACCAAGAATTGAGATTTTAAAATCCCAGCATGATTGTTTGGAATCAAAATAAAAATTGGTAAAATTACTGAATAAATATCCAAAAAGTAAAGCTCAGAATAAATAAACTTTTTTAGTTTTCTAAAAAAAATTCTTCAAAAAAATGTGTTTTTATTTATTCTTAATTGAACTTTTAAATATTTTTACTGTTTTCGTATTTACTAATTTACTCCGAGAGAATATAAATGTAATATCAAATTTTGATAAAACGTAACTTTTCGTTAATTACTAAGCAATTATTGATATTTTCAAAAAAAGAAAAAAATTTTTTAACACAAAATTTTATCTTCTCAGCACAAATTTTAACCCTTTTTTCTAATTGTAAAATTTTACTAAGCAATTATTGATATTTACTCATACAACCGTAAATATCAAGAAAAAAACAAACTTACAATAGTTAAAAACTAAATTAACTTTTCAGTAAATTTTGATAGAAATATTTACCGGAAGTAAATATTGATGACTCTGTTGCGCTGCCGATCCCAGATGTGTATAAAGGGCTGACTGAAGCTCATTATCTATGTAAATTGGGACAAACAATAAGTTTTATAAATTAAATATTTTACATTTATGACAAGAATAAATTACCTGTTGAGAGATTTTATTTAGAGATTTAGACTCAAAGTCTAGATATGATGCTATTTCAAAACCAAGATAATCTATTTTATATTTTTATTAGATGATTATTTTCTAAACAAATTTTTTTTTAATTAATTCAATTATAATTGATTATGAAGCGTTAAATTTTATTTTCTATTTATTTCCATATTTATTGCATATATCTAGAAGCTCTTGTGAATGAAGGTCCACTGGGTTCAATAATAAAATATCATATTATGCAAAATTGTGCTTATTAAAGATAGTTCCTATTTCTTTTGCAAGACATTATTCAATTTATTTTTTTATTCAATTTATTAATTTCAAACATTTGTCTTTAATCTCTTAAAAACTCTTTATCTCATTTATTTTTTTTGGTTTTTTTTAACATCGCCTTAATGGGGTTCACTGAAAAAATAATAATAATAATATTTAAAAAATATTAAGCTTTTCCACATTATTCAACTAGATCATTTATAAAGATAATTAATAAATAAATAAATTTTTAAAGTTTTCATAAAGAAAAAGGGAATTAATTCCACCTTGATTTACTCGACAATCAATTATGAATTCTCTTTTTTTTATTATCATTTAAGAAAATTATTTTATCTTACTTTAATTTTTAATTGAACTTTTCTGTTTTTATTTTTAATTATCTAAATTTTCCTAACATGAGGGCTAAAGCCTCTCGGAACTGCATTAGATTTCATACCAAAATTATATATTTAAAAAGAAAAAATTAAAGAAAATAATATCTGAGGTGAGATCATAGTATTGAGTGCTATAATCTTTAAATACAAGATTTTCTATCATCATGTATCATAAAATAATTATCTTTTTGTATTTTATCAGAGTTTTATTTTATTTGACACTGTTTCTTTTTGAACTTTCTGTACCATCTGATAATTAAAATAAAGATTTTAATTAATTAATAATTTAAAAAATAATTTTAATAATAACTAATATTTCTCTAACTAATTTTTAATTTATTGATAAAAATAACCAAATTAAAGTACAAAATTGGGCCAAATAAATAAAAATTACCAAAAAGCGCAAAAACGAAAAAAAATTTTCAAGTTAAATCTCATTGTTCATCCATGAATTTTTCACTTTTAATTTTATAAAATACACAATACAATCAAAAAAATTTATCTTAAATAGTCTTTTTGCATCAGAAGTACCAAAGCACTCATTTTGACTTATTAGTATTATTTTTTAAAGTTTAATCATCAATGCTGTGTAGTTCTCATCATTTTCTTAAAAAAAAAATAATCATTTTGAATATTTTCTTTATATTTATTTAATTAAGTTTGTTCTTAAAAGAATCCTTAAAAACAATTACTGCTTCTAGTAACTTATTTGATTTGTTTCAATTAATTGAATCAAAAACTAAAAAGACAATTTGAGAGGATGTAACTTTTGCAAATTTATCTTTTGATAAATTCTTTATAAATCGGATTTAAAAAAAACAGCTCGTGCGCTCATGCAATCATCACAATAAGAGAAACATAACTATTAAACAGATGCCTTAAGCGCAAAACGTTCGTGTGTGCAATCGATGCTTCCAAAGCATTTGACAAGGTGGTAAGATGTTATTTTTGGGCTAACTTAATCAAAAAAATCCCTCCACTAATAAAATCAAATAGTCTAATAAATCTTAAGTCTAATAAAATACTATAAACAGTCACAAGTGAGAGTTGAAAACAACGGTGAGCTAAGTATGTTATTTAAGACAAGTGCAGGTGTTAAGCAAGGTGGACCCCTGTCGCCACGATTGTTTTCTATCTATTTAGAGGACTTGATAGGAGACATCGAAAAAAGAAATCAAGGGGTCCAAGTTGGAAGTCTTAAAGTAGATATCATTCTTTACGCTAAAGATATTCTACTTATCAGCAACACAGAAAGCGGCATCCAAGACTTGGTCAAAACAACTGAATGCTACGGAGAAAAACGCTCTTTAAAAATTAAACCAGACAAGACATTCGTAATTGCTTTTGGGTGCAAAAAAAATTGGATTTAAACATTAAATTAGACGACAAGAAACTAAATAAAGTAGAAGAATTTCGCTTTCTTGGTGTCCATTTTAACGCAAGGTTGACAAATAAACTGCATGTAAACAAGAAACGAACAAGGTCAAATGTAACAATGCTTAACTTAAGCATCATAACACCATGCCTTGACTACAATGTAAAAGCTCAAATATATACCACTTATGCAAGACCAGTACTTTTTTATGGCATGGATGCCATAATGACAAATAGAGATGATTTACGCAAAGTACAGACGACGGAATCAAATAACCTTAAAAAATGTTGGGGCTTAAACGCAGCTGTAAAAATACGGCTCTTTCAAATGCACTTGGACTTGATAGTTTTGACATTCGAGTGACAAATATGAGATGTGGTATTTTTGAAAGATTATTAAGAAATCAGACGACAAAAGATATCATAGAACAGATAAGAGGAGTAAAAAACAATTTGAAAATAAAATTAAACAAAAAATCAGTTATTTATGGATTGGAAATATTGCTCGGCGCTGAACAACATAGCCTAGACAAACTAATGGCAATGTGTAGACAAACCATCAAAATAAATAAGAAAATAAACGAACTTGAAGTTAATCATCTTCCACCGCTCTGTTATTTAGATAAAGCCCATGTGGTGTTAGAATGGAAATTTGCAATGAATGAGGTGAGAGTAAGAGGTCTGATTGAAAAAAAATGGTGAGAAGAGCAAACTTTGATGGTATTTGCGAGGGAGTCAATTCTGTTTGTTGGAACGTGGAGTTGAGAGGGCTGGAGGTGGACGCTTGTTACTCGAAATTTCTTAGTTCATATTCATCTTTATGTGAATCTCTTATTCCAGAAAAAAAGTAAAACAAAAAGTTTGGAGATAAATGGATGACTTACGAGACGTGAAAATGTGTAAAAAAAAAGCATCAAGCGTGCTATAGACTCAAGTCTTGCTAGAAGGACTTAAAATCTGAGTATAAAATGAAGTACAAGGCTTCATGTAGAGAAGTTAAAAAAGTCTTAATGAGAGCGAAACTTAAATATGAGAATACACTAGCTAGTAAAGCAAAGAATGACCCAAAGCTTGTATACGAATATATTAGAAGCAAAATGGGTTCCAAAGATCAAATCCGTGCGATGAGAAAAAAATATGGAACCATTACTGTAGACCGAAATGAAGTTGCAGAGTTTTTAAATGAACAATTTCGTTCAGTTTTCAAAAATGAACCAGATGATGAACTTCCTTTGTTTCCGTTTTGACATTGAAGGTGTGTCGAGTTATTTGAATAGTAAAATCAAGTAAAATCAAGTAAAATCAAGTAAAATCATTCAAGAAAAACTTTAGAAACTTAACGGTAGTAAATCTATTGGATTTGATGGGGTTCATCCTCTTGTTTTAAAAAATTAAGCCGAAGAGATGTCTAAGCCGTTGGAAATTATTTTTAAGCGGTCTTTAAGCGGAAATTATTTGAATTAGGCAAAATTCCTGAAAAACGGAAAATAGCAAATGTTTCTCCGATCCACAAAAAAGGTAATAGACTTGAACCAGAAAACTATCAACGTTTCTCTCTGACATCAGTGGCTTGTAAATTACTTGAAGGTATTATAAGAGATCGACTAATGTCTTATTTAATAGAGATAATCTGATATCCGGAAGTCAACATGGCTTTGTTCCCAAAAAAGGATGCGTCTCTAATCTCTTGGAGACTTTTGACATGATCACGAGTGAGTTAGCTAAGGAAAATAGCGTTAACGAAATTTACCTCGATCTTTCGAAAGCCTTTGACACAGTTCCGCAAAAACGCCATTACATAAATTGAGCAAATACGGACTTAGTAAACGATTGATCGAATGGCTTAAAGACTTTTAAAGCGGAAGGGTTCAGCGTGTTGTGCTTGGAGATGCAGTTTCGGATTGGTAAGAAGTACTAAGTGGCGTACCTCAAGGGTCTGTGCTTGGCCCTTTGCTTTTTGTTATATATATAAACGACCTACCTGACTACTTGGTCACTAAGAGAAATTTCAAACGAGGAAAGGTTTGCCAGATTAGGTTTAACAAAACTTAGTGAAAGAAGGGTGAGAGGTGATTTGATTGAGGTTTTTAAAGTGATTAACGGTCATGAAAAAGTGTAGTTTACCAGAGAACTTCTGGATCCTGCTGGCAGGAATGGACCGATACCGAGGTTAAGAGGAAACAGAGCAAAAGTTCAAAGAGATAGTTTTCCAGCACAAAAAAGAAATGATTTTTCTCCAAGAACTTACGAAATTTTAATTTTTTGATCCTCAATGAAAAACGAAAGAGAAATCTCGAAACTTAAATAGATTTTATAGTCACGTTATCCAATGTGCTTCAATACTGTTAGATTATACACACACAACATGAAAATGCTTTTCTTATATATTCAAAAATAAAGTTTTATGAATAATTATTTTTTTTTAATTTAATCAAAGACTATTGATTAGGCAAACAAAATTCAATTCCAAAAATTTAGCAAAACAATAAACTTTATAGTGAAATTTTTTTCAATAAATCTATATTTAAGCTCATTTGAATAGATGTGAGAAAAATGACATTTTAATTAATATAAAAATATAAAAACATCTTTTGGATAAAAAAACTCTTAGTAGTAGTAGTAGTAGTAGTTTTGACTGTAGCTGGCTAGCCAGCGAGTGTGCTGATAAGGCACACTATGACAGCTGATGTGATTGATTGCTGCTCATCCAGCAATCAATGCCTGCTTTAAAGCTGTTAACATTAGGGGCTTCAACTAATTGATTTGGCAGTGAGTTCCATATGTTAGCGGTTCTGTTGAAAAAAAAGTTATCTCTATGTTGGAGCCTCGAAATTTCTAACTTTTGAAATTATTTTCCTGTTACAATTTATTAGCAATCCATTACGTAAAATTTAAATCTTGTTTTAATTTTCCCTAATTTTTTAATTTTTTTAAATAATGATCAACAACAGAAAGTTTTTTTCCTTACTTAATTACAAATAAAATGTTTTAAAGGACAATTTGCACTCAAAAGATAAAAATATTGCAAAGGTATTTTTCAATTAACATGTAGACCAGAATTGGTGTTAAATTAAAAAAAAAGAAATTTTTGGGTCTAGTCATTTGAAGTTGAAAATAATTTTAACCTAAGGTAGAAAGCCTTTAAACTCTAATTTTACAAAAATATTTTAATTCAATTTTATTTTGAATTTTTGATGATCTACAATTTTTAGGCTTATTTTTTAGGGACTTTTTAAAAACCCTTTTAAAATTTTTGATTTTTAATTCAAAATTTTAAGTCAATTCATTTGACTTGTGTTTGACTTAATAAATTTTTTTTTTATTAAAGCGATAAAAATAATAATAAGCTTTTGTGTATTTTTTAGTACGAGAGGAAAATAGAAAAAATAGAATTGAGAATCGACTTTTACAATAGAAGCACCAAATAATTTTAAATGTTTTTTATTCAAAAACATTTTTTTTGGTGCTTCGAGTCAATAATTAGACTTAAGCATTGTATCTAAAAAACATTCCTTTTTATTTGTTATTTACAAAACAAATTTTATAAAATTTCAAAAAACGCCTTCTATTTAAATTGTTTCAGTCAACTATTTAGAAAACAATTTTTTTAACTTTTTTTACAATATTTTATCTATTTTGCTTACCGGTTTTTTTCTATAAAAACTTGAATTTTTGTAAAATTACGTAGCGTAAATCCTTGCAATCATTGCCGTTCTAATATAAATATTTGCTTTTTTATAACTATCAAATTTAGTACTTTTTCGACTAAAATTTTGTGCTTCTTAAAAAAACATTTGAATTCTATTAATATTTAAAAGAAAATTAAGCATATACAAATTGAGAAGCAGTTAAATCGCCCTTAATAAGACAAAAAAATAATTGAAGTTTTGAATTTATTGTTTTTTATTGTTCTCATTAATTTCTAAAAATTTTTATTCTATTAAGAATTCCAAGTCCAAGAATCTCAAATCGAATCTACCCGCAAAACTAATAGAAAATTAAATTTGTAATTTTTTTATTTAATTGAGACATATTTTTTGCTTTTAAATTTTACCATACCAGAGTTGGTCTTAAGTCAAAATTTGAAAATTTGAAATCATGGGTCATTACGATTATGCGATCTCAACTGATCACAAAAAATGTGATCATTTATGTTTACAAAAAAAAGGATAACATAATGTTTTCATTTTTTAAAATAATTTTTCCTTTAAAAAATAATCACATTTTTTGTGATCACTGATTTTGTGATCAGTTGAGATCACATAGTCGTCACGATACCCCTGATCACATTTTTTGGCGAGCAATTGTTCACATAATCGTAATTACCCAAAATCAAAAAAAAATTTTTTTAATTATGAATTTTACACTAATTTTCAAATTTTTTATTGTTTTTCTGATCAAAATTAGAATTAATGAGATGTTAGGCTTTAAATTAAACAAAAACAAAAAAATTTTCATTTTTACGAAAAATACGAATAATCACGAATAATTTTTTTTTTTTTGTAAAACAGCTACCATAGCGAGGCTAAAAAATAAGAAATTAAATTAGATATTTTTATAATTTTATATTTTAAAATTCCTTTAAATTGTACATTTAAATGGAAAAAATAAAATTTTATTATAATTCTTGAAAACGTTCATTTTTATTTTTGTACCAAGTTTTCAAATTGCACTAATATTCTGAATCTAATAATTAGAAATGGAAAAATAAAAACTGAAAATTTCATTCAAAAACTAAACAAAATTATTTTAAAATCAAAATTTCAAAAAATTTCCCATTTAAAAATTCAAATAAAATTAACAGAATTTTTAATTTTTTGAAACTATTCTTCAAATTTAAATTGATTTAAGTTACATTTTAGAAAAATTAATTGTTCAAATTTTTTTGCACTATCTTTGACTTTATTGTACAATTTTGATCGCTTTAAGATGAAAAAACTTGTTCAAAAAATTTAACTGAAAAAATTTTTTAATTTTACTTTTGATAAACTCTGAACGAAACTAGTCAAACTTTAACGAATATTTGATTTACACTTGATTTAAAAAAAAACCTTTGAGTGCAAATAATTTAGCCTTTTTCAAAGATATTTGAGAAAGATGAGTTTGTGAATAAACAAAAAAAAACTTTTCTTTGAATTCATTTAATTAGACTTGAGAAATAAAACTAAAAATTAAAAAAAAAAAATAAAGTATTATTAATTAAAATTTGAAACTATTATGTTTACTGAACGGTAAACTTATTTGATTATTTTGAAACCTTAAATTTTAATTGTTCTTCTAATAACAATTTTTAGTCAATCATTTATTCTATAATTTTATGTGATTTGGTTCAATTAATTTTGTTAATTGGCATTGAATTTAAAAGGAAAAAATATGTTTTCTCAAATTAAAAATTAATTCTACAAACTTTAGTTGGATTCGACAAACACAAGAAACATCAATATAGATTTGTAAAATTTTCACATTATCAATAAAATTATTGATGCATTTTAGGGATTGGTATGCCATTGGGTACCTTCAATTTAAGTTAAATGTTCTTTTTATTGCCAAATTTTATCATGCCAAATCTTGAATGAAAATATCGGAGTGAATCATAATATACCTATTCGATATGAAAGAATTGTTTCCAAACGAAAAAAAACACCATTATTAGAGATATTCAAAGCATCTTGTTTTAGACAAAGGTTTAAAAAAATAAAAATTTATTAAAAAGCTAATTAGTTCGATTTAATTTAAATTCTAAATTCTAACAAACGACTTATTCTAGCTTAAATAAAAAAAATTCAAAAGTAGTTATAAGTTTAATAAAGGTAAAACCTAATTTCTGTATAATTAATTTAATAAGCTCGACTAAAAATAAAATATTTGGTGTAGACAAGCTTCATTAGGATTTACTTAAAAATTTACTGATTCTATAACTTTGATTTTTAAAGAATCCTTAGACAAAAGTTGAACCAGAAGAGCCAGCTAGAATAATTGCACAATTTAAGCCAGAAATACTACATGGTCAAACAAGGAGAGGCGCCAAACAGCTCTCATACAAATTTCAAATATCTAAGATGCTTACTAACTGTACAGACAAACTCACAGATGAGGAGTTAAAGGCCCTCGTGATGGTTAAAAGCAAATGAAGAGAGAATAGAAGAGGACAATAGAAGCCACCGAAGCCTTTGTGGTTTCGATTATATTATAATATTATATTATGCAAAAGTCAGCATCTAATTCAATTCAGATCACATTCAAACTTTATACCATTGCTTAAAAAAAAGGTGATAAATGAGTGCCGTGCAATTGTCGTCCTATGTCTTTAACTTCAATTACAAGCAAGATTATGAAAGGTATAATAAGAACCAAAATGGAACATGTTCTTTATAAAAATAATATTGTGTAAAAAAGGAATGCTTGTGTTCGTTCAATTTTGGAAATTCATTCATCGAATTGACTTGGTAGAAAAAAATCAACTTAATTTCAAAAAAATTGGAATGGAAAGGTCACTTTTTTAAATATCAAAGGAAATTTCGAGGCTCCAACATAGGGAGCTTTTTTTTCAACAGAACCGTAAGCATATGGAACTCACTGTCGAATAAATTAGTTGAAGCCCCAATGTTAACATCTTCAAAACAGGCATTGATTGCCAGATGAAGATAAATTAATCACATCAGCTGTCTCTGTAAATAAAATTGTAAATCTTTGAATACAATTCCTTTCATGCTATTAAAGCTGAAACTGATTCCATTAAAAAATTTAAAAGCATGATTTTATTAACTATTGAATCAACTTGCCACGTACTCATCAATTTTTTAGAGTTGACCATTTTGTTACTGTGACTTATGTGAAGTACTTTTCGACATTTACAGAAGTAGACAATTCTTAAGACCACTTTTGCACTTACTTATTTTATCAATGTCATACCAGAAAAGAAGTATATTTTTTATTTTGACTCACTGGAAATAGAAATAAAATAATCTTTTATTTATCCTTGCCTGTGTCATCCAATATTGGCGTGATTTATACTCTCATTTTCAATCCAAATTCTCCTTGTTGGTCTTAGCACGAGCCGGGCCATGTAGAAAAGTATAAATACGATGATCCTCTATATGATCCTCTATAGATACCAAATCCAACTAAAACCAACTTTTTTTTCAGGTAATGCCTGAAAAGTTGTACAATCATCCACTTTACTTTGAATTTCACATTATCTCATTTGCCTTCTATCTAAAAAAATAAAATAAGATAAAATAAATTAATTAAATTGTAATTTTATTTTTTATTTCGATTTTAAATTTCCTAAAAAATTTTAAAGCTTAAATATTTTTTTATATTTAATTAATTTTATCCAAAAAAAAAATTTTTTGTACTTGCTTTAAAATTCTACGGTGACTAAATACAATAAATAAATTATATATTCTTTATTTTAAAATTCACACAAAAAATTCGCGAGTATAAGAAAGATAATAGCAATTAGATATTTAAACCCATTAGAATTGTTTGTTTAAAAAAATAAAGTTTCATTTTTAAAGACGAAATAGACCAATTTCATAAAATATTCATCAAACGATGTATCCAAATTTTATTCAATAAAATAGAAAACAATAAAATTCCAAAAAATAAAAACAAATTAGAGAAAAAAATTAATTAAGTTTGTTTATGATTGATTATGACAAAAAACAAAAATTCGATTAGCAAAAAGATAAAAAAATACTTTCAATTGATAAAATTGTTTGTTAAATAGAAAAGTCAAAATTCAAAAATTTCTTAAATTTTTGCTATTCAAACTTATTTCGATTTAATTTAAACGAAAAAATGATTGAAACATATTTAATTTAAAGGAATGATTTATTCATGTTTGAACAAATGGTTTACCTCTGGAGATATGTCCGTTTGAGAGAGCTTTTAGATCTCTTTATTTTTTTATCACAATAATATTAATATTTTCAATGATAATTATATTTGCAGTTTTGAAAACATTCCAGAAAAACTAAGTTTCCTTTAAATTAAGGACGATTAAAATTAATATGCAGAATTTGAATAAAATACCAAATTTAACCCCAAATTTTTAATTTTTTCCCTAAAATTAAATTCCAAAGTTATTAAGATAAAACACAGAAAATTAATCTGCACTAAAATGAAATAGAAATTCACTATTTTAACTTATTCACAGTTTAATTTTTAAATCAATTAAGTGTAAATCGGTATTAGCCAATTGATTAACCTTGAAACTTGGAGTCTAGTGGAAAATGTGAACAATTGTTCACAAAAAAATGTGACCATGAGTATCAAGTCCAAAATGTGAACATTTTGTTCACATAATCTCTGGTCACATATTTAGTGACCAAAAGCTGGTTCACCAAATTTTAGATTAAAAAAATAAAAATTAAATAATTTAAAAAAGACAAAAATTTAAAAACACTATTTTATAATGCTATTTTAACTCTTATTCTTTTACACTATGATTAAGCTAAAAAACACAATTTAGATTTCATCATTCTATTCAAAATTCAAAAAAAAATTATTTAGTTGAAAAGTTAAAATTATGGATGAAAATATTGATTTAGAATCCGTTACTTTAGTTAAATCAAAATCCGATGATACACCAATAAATAACCAAGATAGTGATGCCGAGTTGAGTTTTAGTAAGAATTTAATTACAATAGATAAGGAATTAAGCGTGTTAAATCTAAACGCAGGAGAAAAAGCAATACATTATCGTGAAAAAGCAATGACTGAAATTACTCCTTCTCAAGAAACTTTGAATGTAGTAAAAACAGCACTCAGCAAACATGCAAACCCTGTACCGTGTGATTTATGTGGAGAATAATGAAAAACATCAAGGGTGTAAAGTTGCATATGGCAAAAAAACATAAAAACTAATAAAAAAAGGAATTGGAATTTATCTTTTTTTTTTATTTGCATTTATATTTAAACTTTTATTCTAAAATTAATGTTCACAAAAAATAAAAACTGGACTCGAAAAATTTTTTTATTTTTTTTTTATCTATTTTGGTCACCACATATGTGATCAGAGATTATGTGAACAAAATGTTCACATTTTGGACTTGATACTCATGGTCATATTTTTGTGTGAACAATTGTTCACATTTTCCACTAGACCCGAAACTTGAAGCAAAAATAGAATTATAAAAAATTTTAATTATTTTGTTATTATTAAAATAATAGTTATTGTAGGAACCCGAGCAGTTTGGAATAGTAATTTACATCCCTTTCAGCATCGTGTTAAGTAGTTTTGATAATTAAAAAAAAATGAACAAAATTTTGAAATTCTTACAAGACAAACAGATGATGATAATATTTTTTTGTTATATATCACTTGAGAAATAAAAATTTTGAAGTAGCATAATAAATTTAGAATGAATTTAAAATTGGAGTAATGTTTTCTTTTTATTTAGGAGATTAGCTGGATGTTGTTTTGAGAATTAATAATTGTGATTTATTTTGTTATTATTGCCATTTCATTTACTCTTATTTTACATTACCTATCAATACTCAAAATAGGGTGTTACATGTGACACATGTTTACATAGTTGTAGAAAACCATATTTCAATAGATGTCATTCTAACTTTCTTTACATTTTATTTTAGCTTATTTTACTTTATTTTGATTTGTATTTGATCTTGTTTTATCTAACATTATTATTTTTAATTATTTTTAAATTAATTATGGATAGCTCTAGCTCGCTACAGAAAATAAATAAAATAAATATTTGAAAATTAATTTATTTAAAATATAGAAAATGTATTTATTTAATCGTGAAAAATAAGAAATAGCTCTAATTTTCTCTTCCTCATTTTCTCTCTATTTTAAATAACATAGCACGCTTTTAAATGGGTGGCAGCGTAAAGCCTTTTTCGTAGATAACTAATCTGAAGTTAAAAATCAAAATATGAGAAAGTGTGGACGTTTTGCATTTATCTTGATATAGTTAAATAAGTCATATGCGTTTATTTATTTATATCCTATGCTAGTAAATTTGGTATTATTTGAATTTTTAAATGATCAAGTATTTTTATTTTACAAGAATAAGAAATAACAGTTTTTGTCCTAATAAAAAAATATTTTTATTGTATATATATAAAATTATAAAATGCTTATAGAGTTATTGATTTAGTAGTAAAGTTAAGTAATTGCTACGCTTACGCGTGAAGTCTGATTTTATTCAGACCATAAGCAATGTATTTTAGTCTTTTAAAATTATATTTATAAACCGAGAAGTCGATCAAAAGCGTTAGGCAAGCGGTCAATGAAATGTCAATGGGTGGTGATCAAGGAAAGGTAAGATGTAATAGTACATATAAATGTATTACAAATCGATGGGTTATAAAAAATCGAACCTCTTGTGTAAATCCAGATGTCATGACTGAAATACAATTTGCTTCAAAAAATAACTTTTTTATCAATATTTACGCTTTATTTCATTTACATCAGATTATTACTATATTTTTATTTTTAATTTCAGTTAATTAGGAGAAAAATAAATAAAAACAGGTCAAATTAATAATTTTATTTTTTCAAAATTTACGTAGAGCAACGTAATCATCGATATTTAGGTATTATCAAAAAAGATAGCATATACTCTGACCAAAGTTGGTCTCAGAATCAACAATCAAAGAAAATACAAACTCATTTAGCTTCATCATTTTCTTTCGTCAGATTGATCACATCAATTTTTTATCGAATTAGATTATATCCGAAACTAAGCCTTATGAAACAATTAGAAATAATGAAAAAAATCATTTACAAATCGATGATCGGATCATTATATGATTCTCTGTCAAGCTTACGGAGTAAATTAAAATCAAATTTTCTTAGAAGATGTCCAACTTTAGCAAGATTTCTTTTATTGATTAACCTAAAATGTGAAGTGGTAATATTAGATCTTTCAACGGAAATAGGAAAAGAATCCAGTACAAATATATGATCACTGTAAAGACAACCTACAATACTTGAAAAAGAATCAAAATCTTCTTGATAAACAATATGATCGATATAATTTAGCTTAGGTTTAACTTCCCTACAGTTGTTCAAGAAACTTATTCGTGAAGGTTCATTAAATAAGTTATAATCCTTTAGAAATTTAAAAAAACAATTTTTACCAGATATATGATGCATATCTAAATCTCCTTTAATTTTGGTTCTATAATTCTAATTATAGGATAGTAAAAAAGAAAAAAAAAAAAAAAAAAGAGCCCGTATAGCCGAATGGTTTGCGTGTTAGTCATGCAAGTAGAGGATCGGGGGTTCAAAACCCGCTGAGGGTGAAAAAAATCTTCAAAATATCTCTGCAATACGGGGCCAATTTTTAAACCTATTTTATCATAAATGAGGGGGATCAATTTCGACTGGGAAATAATTGCGGTGTAGATGATCAACTCTATGGAGTAGCCCTGTGTCAGATCGGAGCCGTTGCTCAAAAAGGTCCTTGAAAAGGAGATGTGCATCTCCCCATTATCCACTAGGATAGAATAGGGACAATAATTATTATTATTATTAAAAATTGCTCAAAATTTTTAATGAAATCAAAATCTGAAAACAATGTGGTTTGTAACGAATAAGGAAATTTACATTCTTTTTAACAGAGCTAACTTCAAAAGATGTACCTTCAAAGTCAGTGTGAAAATGACAGTTTGTAATTTTCAGACTCTTTCAGACAAGAACAACAATACCTCCCTCATCTCTATATTTATCTTTTCGTTTCACAGTATAATTAGGAAAATCAAGAAAGGAATGAGGAAATGAGTTATCTAATTTTGTTTCATTTAGGAAATGATAGCAAAATACTGAAGCGATACAATATCATTTATCTCATCTTCTTAAGAAAAAGAGAATTTATATTTAAATGAAGAATATTTAAATTGTTCTTAAAATTTAAACAAAATTTCTTTTACTGTTCTAAATAATTTGAATTACACGGAGCATAAAATTTATTTACAAAAAAATCATCACAAAAGTGAAATACTTGTTTCAGTAAATCACTAGAAAAAATTTCCTTATCATCCATTTTTTCTCGGAATTAGATTACATCCTAAACTAAGCCTTATGAAACATTTATAAGATATTAAAAAAAAGTAACTGTCAAAAATCGATTAAATCCGAAAAATCTAAAGTTTTCGATGGAGCGATTCTTCGAAAATCAATAAAATCATTTACAAATCGATGATTCGATCCTTATTTGACTATTTCTTTATCATAATCAATTCTGGTCCAGAAAAAAATCAAAGCAAACTTCAGAAAATTCTAAACAAGATTTTGAGAATTATTAACTAACAGAAGACATCCAAAAGGTTTTGAACATTGATAATCCGATCCGATAGACCCTTAAAAGATCCCTTAAAACAAGATTGAAACATGAACTTAAAAATTCAAAAAAATTGTCAAAAATTTACTGCCATGACATTAAACCATCACAAATTAAAAGCCAATGTTACTCATTTTATACCATTATTCTTTTTTTTTCTTTATTCCTGTCATTTTTTCTAAATCTTTCTCACTCGTAAATAATTTAGGAAAAATTGTGTGCTATTATAAAAATTAAATTTAAAGTAACTTTAATTTTAATAAAAATAAAAAAATTTTTTTTTTAAATCTAAAAATCTCAAAAACTAATCAAACTGGCTATAAAACAAAGCTGAAATTAAGATTCTACGGGATAGATTACCCAACATGTCATGCATGTCGTTTAAAATTCAAATAAAAAATCCATGGGGGTGTTTAGGGGTTCAAACATTTTGACCATATTTTTTGATTTTTCGCTCCAAATTCAATCAAGGAGAAATAAGTAACTAGGTGGTAAATAAAAATTTAAAAAAATATGGTAGGGGTGCGAGTTCATTTCTAAAGATAAAACCTGTCGTGTAATTTTCAAATTGTTTTTTTGGAAATTTTCGGGTTTAATAGAATAAATAAAGCAAAAGCTATCCCTCATTAAAAAGAGCACAAAGAGACTTATTTTTTGAGATATAATTGCACTTCACCAAGATTTTTTTTTGATATACGACCGTGTGTGCTTTTTAGTCAAAAATGTGGGGTGTGCATTTTTCAGGTATTTAATATTCTTAATATTTGTTTCTATTCTATCCTAGTGGATAATGGGGAAGCGCTCATCTCCTTTTCAAGTCCCTTTTTGAGCAATGGCTCCGATCTGACACAGGGGCTCCGATCTGATACTGCATCAAGTTGATCATCTACACCGCAATTCAATATTTTACTAGCAATCTATTCTATAAAAAATTGTCTTATAATTTTTTTGTTTCTAAAAAATGCGCTTGCGTCTAAACTTTAGTGCAATATTGTTTCTTTTTAAATTTTTAAATAATACTTAACTTTGTAATTTCTATCATGGGGCTGAAAAGAACGCCTAAGACATTCGGAGCTGTCTTACGGAAATTCCAAAAGTTATATTTTAAATAAATAAAATTAAATCCTCAAGGATGACTGCTTGACATGAATGTCCAAATTGATCTAAAACCAAATTGTTCATTAAATAAAATCTTAATTCTCGTGACATGGAAAAACGTCAACGTTACATTACAACATACAAAAGGGTCAAAGGTAGAACTGGGTAATTATAGACCAGTGTCGCTAACATCAGTACCTGGTAAAATAATGGAGAAGATTTTAAGAAATAAACTGATCCAGTATCTTACAGTAAATAACCTTATTAAACAAAAAAAACACGGTTTATGCCAAACAAATCACGCACAACAAACCTTATTGAATTTTTAGACAAAGTAACTTTTGAAGTAGAAAAAGGTAATTCAGTTGACTTAATTTATTTATTTATTATTTTAATGCATTGATTCTTTCCTACTTGAGTAGAAACGTACCCACTTTGCTCATACCCGTTTTCACAGTCCAATTACTGCCATTGTCGATATAGATCTTAATGTTGCATGGGCGGTCAACTAAAATAAAGGGCAGCAAAGAAGTTGCTGCTTCGTTAAATAAAATGGAGTCAGTGGGAGCGACGACTACCAGGTCCTTATATCTCTGGGGAATTTCCTAAATTTGAGCCTGTCAATGTGGATGAGCAGGCTCATGTACCACCAGTATTTTTTCCTGGTGGTGATGGTCATCTTGAGGAAAGTATTGATAATCGGACCTACTTTCCCTGCATACCCCAGATAATAGTTAAAATACCCTCGCACTCTTCCCTTCGGAATGTAGAAGGGACTCTGCCATAGAATTGACAAAGGCAGAGGCATCCTCACTACGGGTATTCACTAGACTGTCCCACTCTGCTCCCAGGAAATTCAAATTTTTAACCGGAGAGAGGTCTGGCTTATGGGTATTAAGTACCCACCCCGCTAATTTTAATTTTGCCCTTAGCACTCTCAGTAAGACCTGGAGCTTATTGAATCTGAGTGTGCTATGATTAAGTCATCCAAGTTTCCATAGGTGTACTTGGTGTACTTTTGTATAAACCTAAGGACACAGTTCAGGAGAGACTGTTGGATGTAGAGGGCTATTGACAGTCCAAAGGGCATCTTAGTGAATTGCTGTTGCAGCTGCTGTTGCTCCTGTTCTTGGTGTCTTTGCAGGAGTTGTTGCTAGTCGTAATTTATTTAGATTTTTCGAAGGCATTTGATAAAGTACCGCACAAGAAACTTCTCGCAAAGTTAATTGCACATGGAATCAATAACCAAATACACTCATGGCTTAGGTCATTCTTAATCGGCAGAAGACAACGTGTAGTCATGGGCGAAACTATCTCAGACTAGGAAGATGTATCGTGTGAAGTACCACAAGGATCAGTTCTTGGTCCTATTTTATTTGTAATTTACATAAACGACTTGGTCCAAGTTTTAAAGGAATTCAATTTATCTTACGCAGATGATTTGAAAATAATCGGATCCTAAGTTTAGACCTAACTTTACCACTCTCTCTCTTCAAAATGATTTAAACAGCCTGACTAGCTGAGCAGACGTATGGTCTACCGATCTAAATTTATAGAAATGTATAATAATGCACATTGGAAAAAAAAATTCCCAACTTTCAATATCAAATGCTTAAAGTGCCTTGACAAAGTTGTAAGCTAAAGAAAAACGAAAACAAGACCAAACCCTAAAGTTGTTTGTTATTTTCAATTTCAAACACGTTTGCACACGCCACCAATTATATTTATTAATAGAAAATTCAGTTGTAATTTCATTTTATTCATTTGTTTGTTCATATTATATTTTCTTATAAATTTTATTTTATACATTTAGCTTAATCTTGGCTACTTAGAATGGCCACTTTTCTTTTAAATTTAGAGATCCTAATAAACATTTAAAAACATAAAGCTTCTCTCTTAATAAAATATAAGAAAATACTTTAATGCTCAACCAAACAAATGGTTTAGGTTATACTATAAGAGAAACGGCAGAAGAAAAATATATTGGTGTTTACATAACAAATGATCTTAAATGGAAAAAGCAATGCTCAGCAGCATCTGCAAAAGCAAACAGAGCAGTAAGTATGATCAAGCACACACTCAAAAACTTAAGTGTAACTTCGCTTAGGCTACTCTATACAGCACTAGCCCGTCCACATCTTGAATATGCTGTAAGCGTCCCGAGTCCAACAACTCAAGGTAATATACAGATAATCGAAAAGGTACAACGGAGAGCGACTAAACTTCTAAGTTGTCTAAAAAATATTCCATATGAATCAAGGTTAAAGATTTTAGATTTGAAAACCCTTGAAGAGAGGCGAAAAAGAGGTAATTTAATCCAAATGTACAAACTAGTAAAAGCTATGGAAAATATAAATTTAACAAATGGAATTAATTATGCATAACAACAACAGGACCAGATGGTAATTTAAGAAGACATGACTAAAGACTAGTGAAAGAACTGAACAAGAAGGGTCCTCATTGTTTCAACTTTTTAACTAATAGAGTAGTTTTTGGTATGGAGAAAAACAAAGACTGCTAAGGCTCTTAATGGGCCAGGCGCCATATTGGCGTTGGTATAGCGGTCATTTTCGCTGTACAGCAGTTCTCACTACTACTACTTATTTGATTCAAAATAGTTATTTTTGCTATTGGTGATAAAAATAAAAAATGAAAGTAATTTATAAATGAAGTAATGTATTCAAAACGATGTATTCAAATTTTATTCAATAGAAAAAACAATAAAAAAAGAAATTGAAAAAAGAAAAATGAATTTTGATTCAGAAAAAAACTTGTATTTTAATTAATTAAGTTTGTCGATTAGTGACATCTCAAAAAAAAGAAGAGTACCAAGTAAAGAAACAAAAAATTGCCGACAAAAATTAAAAAAAACTACTTTAAATTGATAAAATTGTTTGTTAATCAGAGAAGAGAAAAAAAAGAATTTATTGAACATATTCCTCGAAATTCCACTATTATTAAATCGATTTAATTTACATTAGACAATTTCTTAATCAACGAAAAAAAAAAGTGAAAAATTGAAAAAAAAATTTAAAAATTCCGATACAAAAAAATGAAGGATTAAACAGAAAAAAAAAAAAAAAACTCTCGATCGATTATCAGCATCATCATCATCATCGCTAGCATCAAAAAGACACCTCAAAGCTTTATCTCGTACTTCTTGGCAATGTCCTCGGCAAACGGGTTGGTGTTCTTGGCGGCCTGGATCCTGGCCCACTTCTGCTCGAAGGTCTCGGGGCCCTTGCGACTCGGACACACTGTTTGATTAGCGCTCATGGGCGACGAAGAGCTCTGTAAGGCGAGGGGCAGCGGGGGCAGAGGTGGCGGCGGCATGGACGGCGTGACAGGCGTCACAAACACGCTCGAGCTGGTCTGCATGGGCGCAGGCGCCGTCGGGCTGCCAAAACTGAGCTCCTGGCTAAAGTGTTCGCTGAGCTCGCTGCCTGCCGGCTCGGCGGCGGCGGCCTCGGGCACCTCGCTTATTTTGGCGAGTTCGGCGAGCGTCTTCGAGCTCGGAATGTGATCGCCGTTGGACTGAGAGAAGCCGAGCTTCTGCTGCTGGAACGAGGGCAGCTCGGCCGGCTTCAGCGACTGGTAGGCGGGCTGGCCGCGCTTGAACGGCGCCTCGCGCAAGCTGTTCTGACGGCCGAGCGACGAGTGCGCCTTGGGACGCTGGATGGCGTGCGGGTTGGCCACCGGCTTGATCGGCGCCGGCTCCACCTTCGGTATGACCATTTGCGGGTCGTCGAAGCGCTCGGTGAGCGACGCCTGACGGAAGGAGCCGAGCCGCGTGAACGAATGGTTCGGTCCCAGCTGCATGGACACGTTCTCGCGCTCCCGCTTCTGCTTCCGCTCGAGGCACACGCTGAACGCGCAGCCGACCGCGTGACTCAGGCGCTCACCGCCCGTGCAGCTGCCCGACGCGTTCTTCAGTGTGTCCTTGGCGGCCAGGAAGCCGTGACAGAGCCAGCGGCGCGCGGTCCCGTCCCGGCAAATGTACGCGAAGCCGTTCGGGTGGTGGCGATCGGGCGCACAAAACGACACCTTTTCGATCGTTTGGTCGACGAGCAGCATCTTGTTGGACTCGTCGACGACGCGCAACGAGTCGCCCGTTATGTACAAAATGGCCTTGAGCGGCTTTTTTTTGTCCGCGATGAGCTTGGCCAGCGCGGTCTCGCAGATGTGCATGCCGCGCGAGTCCGACACCTCCTGGTAGCCGAGGTACTTGACCTGGAAGGAGCAGGAGCCGGCGCGCACCCGCTTTTCGTCGTCAAGCCACAGCGCCGGCCGGCTGCTGGATGCGGCCGTGTCCGTGGACGCCGGAGGCAGCTGCGGCTGCGACTGCGGCGGCGGCGTCGACTCGAGCTTGTGAGATTCGGTGGGCTTTTTGGTCTTGCGTCGGAAAGTGAGCGAACGGCGCAATTTGTCGATGCGCCGGTTGGGCTTGGGTGGCGCGGTCAGGCTGTCGCTGGGCTGACGGTCCACTTCGTCTTCGGTGATGTAAGCGTGGCCGCCGTTGGACTTGGTGCGCATGCTGTTCGAGCGGCCAAAGCCCGCCGAGTGGCGTGCGGCACGAAATGTTTCGTTGCCCATGGTGATCTACCGCTGGCTCGATTCGAAGTTTCTGTGTGTGTGTGTGTTGCTTGTGGCTTGATTTTAAGGGCTTGGTGTGCGCACGCGCGTCTCTCATAAACTCTCTTCTCTCATGGCATCTATTTTTTTATTTTTTTTTTTCAAAACAAATAAACTTTCTAAAATGATCATAAAAATTATTATTTCGTTTTTGATTGTTTGCTAAAGAGTGGATTTTAGGACTAGAAAATTTATGATGTTTTATGCAGATTTTTTTTTAGTTTTTTGGTAACGCATATATGCACTAGATTACTCAATGAAATACAAAAAATTTGATTGTACATTTGATGCCTTGCTGCGCTCTGCAAAGAACTTTAGTGAATATTCAGGCATTGTTAAGCTACTCTTTAGATATTTTATTTTATATTAATATTCTATGAAGATTTAGAAAATAAAATAATTTGAAAATTTTTTTTTTTTTTTTTCAACCCATTGATTAAATCGATTTTTAAATTTCAATAAACTGATTTTTTGTAAAGTTTATTTTGATTTTGTTTTATATTCCAAAAATGTTGCTACGAAAGATCTATCTATTCATTTCATTTTATTACGTGAAAAAAAAAACAAAGGTTAAATTTAATTTGAAATTAAAGTTCATTTAAAATGGTGATTTAAAATTAGCGAAAGGAAAACTTGCTACACAACATTTACCAAAGCTGGTCTTCGAAAAAATTATGAGAAAACATGAAAATAAAAATTGGGACTTCACATATTCCTCTTGATCCAAATCCAACATTCCTTGGTATTAAATTAAATCCCAAAATCAATTACAAAGAACATTTGAAAATTTCCAATTCAAAACAAATTTCCAAAAAAAACCTTACCTGAAAAATTAAGAGTTTTAAATGGGGATCCTCTTTTAGAATCAACAAAATTTTATTTATGTCACTCATTAGATCATTATTCATTATTCGACTACTGCCTCATAAAACTTCAGCCAGGTACTCAGAAGATAAAAGCCGAAATGCAAAAAATGCAAAATCGAGTCTTGAGGATCATCGATTATTTTCCACTAGGGACAAGTATTCAGAAACAATTTGAGGCACAGAACACCCTTTGATTCAATCATAAATACACCAAACTCTTGGCAGTAATTGAATTTAAAAATGTATATACAATAAAAATATACTCTAATTGTACAATATATAATTAATACAAAAAAAAACTTTTCCTAAATTTTTTAAATAAATAAAGTTCATTTATGAAAAAAAAAAAAAAAAGCAATTTATTAAAAAATTTACATTTAAAAATAAAAGCAATTTAAAAAAGAACAAAAATCGTGTTATCTTATAGAGCTTTTTCCTGCTATTGATTATTTGTCTGTTAAAAGAGATTCGAAAGACTGAAAATAAATGAAAAAAATAACAACTAAAGCAAAAAAAGAAAAACAAGCTAATTAATTAAAATTTTCAAATTTAGCAAATTAATAAATGCGAAAAATAAAAGGAAAAAAAAGTATTATTATAAGAAAATGATCGAATAATGTACTTTTTTGATTGGAATCTTTGTAGTAATTCAAATTACAATTAAATACTATAAATTATAAAATAAAAAATGGATATTTGTACTTGTTATTTTAAATGGGGAACGGACATAATATCGAAAGGTAAAATGTCTAAAAAAATATTAAATTGAAAAATTTATGAAAAAAGTTAAAAAAAAACTTATTCAATTAAATAGCTATTAATTAGTTATTCATTATAATAATATTAATATTAATATTAATATTAATTAGTTTTTTTGTTTTCATACATGTCATTAATGAAATAATCAAGTTTATTAATATCATATTAATTGTTGACAAAAAGCTTAATTTTTTTCATTTTTTTCTTCTTATTTTAATATTTGTAATAGATAAAAAAGTTGAGTCGGTTTGAGTTTAAAAAAAAAGAAAAAAAAACACAATTTAATAGCACAATCTTCTGTCTTCTTCCATTTAACCTACCAAATGTAAATAAAAAAATTTTAATTGCTATTTATTTTAATCTATTTTAATCTAACTTTCAATTTTTTTATATTCATTCTGGAGAAGCACTTTCCAAATGACTCATAAATTTTAAGTAAAAAAAAAGAGAAAAAGAATGGAATTAAAAAAGGCATTTAAATATATTAATAATTAAAGAAATTAAATGTTTCATAAATTCTTTAATATTTTTTTATTTTATTGAATTAACCACCATTGTGGGAAAGCAAATGTAAAAAAGTAAAAAAAAAAAGATTAAAGTAAATTAAAGAATTAATAGAGGAGCTTGGACCAATACAGGTTTAAATTATCGTAAGCGAGATATATTTGATCTAATATTTCATTAATAAGTTTAAATTTAACAATTTCACTCCTTATGTGAAGGAGACGACTTAAAGTACCTTGCTAAATTACCAGAAGAATTCAACTATTAAAACATTAGAATAATATTTAAAGTCACTACTGGAGTCAAAATTCAAAAGCGAGAAAAGGAAAAATAAATTTTAAATTTTTTGCACTCAAATAAACAGGAGATTTTGCTAGTTTTTTAAGCAAACTTCAGGAGTAGGCCAATAAAACCGGTATGGCACAAGAAATCCTAATCTTATTTTTTTCTCATGTTTTAAAGCCTAAGTGTGCATTAGAATTTCAAACAAGGGAACCTAACAAGCCAACAAGATAGCAATTAAATTTGAATAAAAATTGAAATTTATAAGTGTTGAGTTTTGTATCTTCTATTGTGGTCTTCGAGGTTATGTGACCAACATCTCTTTGCTCAATTGGTGATCATTAGTGGTTCTTAAAAAGCTTACTGGTCACCAAACGGATAGCACTGGTCATCTAATAATTTCAAAAAAATAAACGTCAAATTTCTCAGACAATCTCTAGAATATAAATAAATTGATCTTGCAACAATATTAATATTTCTAAACAAAATTAGACAGGTCTCATTTTTATATTTTGCTGACTGTAATTTTTTCCCAAAAAAACTTGCTCTTTAAATGAATCCTAAAAAAACTGAAAATATTACACAAAAAGAATGAATAGGCAGATAATAAATAACGTAAGTAATTTGTTTCTATTAAAAAAGTTTTTTTTTAGCTTTTTTAATTCAAAATAACTTCTTTCAACTTCTTTTTTCTTCCACGTTTGACACATCTCTCTTTGTCAAACAAACATTATCAATCTTATCTAATATTTTATTTCTTTTCATTATCATTTTTAATTTTTTGTTTGAAAAAAGACTTAATTTTTTTAAATTTTATTAATTTTTATGATTAATTCTTATTGTACTTCTCGTGAAGAAGGCTAATTAATTAAAAATAATTACATGTCTCTCTAATACGAAGAAACGGAGTTTAAATTCCAAAACATTAAAAAATCTTTACAAATCCTTATAATAATTTCTAATTATTATAAGACTATCATAAGGCTGATAATATTATAAGGCTGATAATAATAGTGTGATATTGCATAACTCGTCTTTTCCAACTTTTTCATGATTTTTCATATTTTTTTCAATTTTTATGGACGTCATTAAACGTCACCACAAATTTAGAAAAAAAATCACAACTTCAGTAAAATTATTACTATTTCATTAAACTTTTTTTTTTTTTTTTTTTTTTAAACAAAAACTAATTTGTTTTTATATTCACAAAATTAATAAAACATACTTAATAGAGCGAAACTGTCAAAAATTAATATATTAATTTACTAATTAGGTAAAACCTACACTAATTTGAGAAAAATATAACTAAAACAGTACTAAATTAACTTATAATTATTTATTAACACTTATTAATTCATAAAAATCAATATAAATAAAACGAAAAATATAAAAGCTCAAATATAACTTTAAATAAAACTTGAATAAAATGTCTTCAGAAGCAAAATCAAGAGAGAGTGTATTGCTCGATCCAATCGACGACACGCTAAACGAAGTTGAAGATATTCCTTATACTCAAATTCTCAAAGAACCAACAACGAAGAGAAAAAAGGCAAGGGGATTTGTTAAGAAATCTGCACTCGAATTTCAACCATCTGAGTTAGTTTCAAACAAAGAAATTGACATTGAATCACTCGAAGGCGAAGACGAAGAAGATGATGTTGCAAGAGAGCAATTATGGAGAAAACAAATGAAATCAAAAGATAAAGCATTCAAATAAGTTGTGAGAAGTGTAACGCAAAAATGTTAAAAGTAAAGGTTTTTAATGTCCAAATGGTTGTACAAAAAAAATGGGTAATTTTTTTTACTTAATTAGTGAATAAAATTAAAATAAAGTTATGATTTAATTGAATTAGTGTTTTTTAATCTTTTTTTGTTATACTTTTTTATTTTTTGTGTTCTTTTTCTGAAATAAATATTATAAACTGAATTAGTTAATTGTTTATTGATTTTGTTATTTTTTTACTAAATTGGTGAAGATTTTTACTGGATTTGTGGATAGATATTATTTATGCTCTATTTTTATCCTGACAGAAGCTTATCTCAGTACAAATAAATAAATTAAAAAAATTAAATATTAAATTTTTACTATTTTTTACTTAATTTTGCATAAGTCTTCGTCATAAAATGTAGAAAAAATGTCGAATCCATTCTTTTAAAATGATTTTAAATAAAAATAACATATTTATCATGTTTTATGCAGAATTTTTTTCTTTATAACGCATATATCAACTATAAAACACAACAAAAGTTATTTATAAATTGAATTTACCTCCTTTTTAGGAGATAAAAAAAAATACAAAAATATAAAAAATCGTCTTTAGATAATTGAAAAAAACACATTTTAGTCGAAAAAAGTAAAAAATATAGAAAAATAAGAAAGACCTAGAAAATGAGTCTCATTAATTCATAAATTAGAAATTTTTAATTTTAATTAATTTCTCTGATTATCTTTGCCTAGCTAAAGCTACTTAAAGATAAAAAAAAATAACTTTTTTTATCAAATAGAGGTTACCACGAATAGAAGAAACTTGCTTTAATTTGAGTCAACAATTTAGAGTTGATTAAAAGAAAATTTTCTGGTCGTATATCAATATGGCTTCTTTTTTCTATTATAATATAAAAAATGAAAAAATTTCTTTTATTCAGAGCGAAAAAAAAATAATAAAAAGTAAATAGAAAAAATGGAAAATTTATCGTATATTATGCAGCTTTTTTCTTTAATTTTTTTTTGCTGGGAACGCATATGCAGTGTCGACACGATCATTGTATTCTACCATTTTTGCATTAATTTACTTAAATGATTTTTTGCTTTTTTCAAAAAAAATATTCAATTTTTTTTTTTATATTAAAAAATATTATTTATTGCTTTTTTTTATTTTTTATTCTACGAACATTTTAGAGAAAAAATTTTTAGAGTATGTCGTAGCAGCCAGGTGTCCACACACTAAAGAAGACATTCATGCTTCGAAAAAATTTCAGATAAATGCTATGAAACTTGTCATGAGTCTAGAGGTACTTGGATTGACTTCACCTATGAAGGAAATTGGCACAAATTGGTCAAGAAAAGATTTCACATTTGAATTGAGCTGCGGAAAACTGGGGCCGGCCTCATTCAGACGTGTTAGCTGCAAAATCAAAGAATAGCTTTAAAAATAAGGAAGAAATTTTTTATGGCAAAAAAATTAAAACAATTTTAGCTACCATATTAAGACTCTACTATTATTATTACTTTTTTTTTAAATTTCACGTATACTTTTATCCACAGAGTTTAGATAAAAAAATCCTAATATTTAAACACTATTATTTTATGCGGGCAAAAAAAATCTTAATAATAAAAAATTTAATTAAGACTTTATGAAAATATCAAAAAATTTATTTAATTTTTTACTCTAAAAATTTTTTTAATGTTCTACATAGCAAAAACTCAGCTTCCTAAAAGATAACTTTTATTTATTTTTACCAGCTTAACTAAAAAATTTAGGCCTCAATGTAGGCTACATTTTTATTTGTGCTATCTGACTTGATCGCGTGTCTAATGATTTGTCATTGTTTGTTTAAATCATGTGCTATATGATAATCAATATGAGCAAGGAGGAATTAGAGATTAACTTAACGGAAGCTTTTTTTTTGCATTTAATTTCTATGATTTACGAATTAAACATAATAATTAAATGCAAAAAAAAGATTGTAAATAGAGGTAACTACGAATAGACTTAACAGAAGCTTTTTTTTGCATTTATAATTTGTGCTTATCTTTAGTAAATAGAATTTGAGGAAATGTTGATTTAGTTATGACAGACATGAAAAAAGAAAAATATTTCTGCAAAAAATTTATCAGTTGAAAAATTGGATTAAAAATTTTTCGCTTTTTGACTAGAAATTAATTTTTTTAAAACGAATAATTGTGTAGACTGAAAAATAACAGCCTTTTCCCATATATTTTGAATAAAATTTTCACAATGTAACTACATAACTTAACACAATGTAGCTTGTAGTCTAATGCTTATTAAATATTAAATCAGATGTCAGATTATATTTTAATAAGTAAATGATTTTATGCATTATATTGACTCGAACTATTTTTGTTGGACTGATAAAAGACTTTATTAATATAAATTGACACCGACCCACAATTTCGTTTCGAAAAACAGGTCGGCATAATCAAAATGTGTTCGTAAAAAGTGTATAATGCTAACAATGTTTTGTAGCTACGGCTACATTATTGAAAAATAATTTAATTCAGTCAGATATAATGCTTAACATGTTTTAATAAAGAAAATTTTTTTTTTCTAAATAACATCAGTATCTACACTACATCAATGTAGGCTACATAATTGAAAAATGATTTAATTCAGACAGATATAATGCTTAACATGTTTTAATAAAGAAAATTTTTTTTTTCTAAATAACATCAGTATCTACACTACATCAATGTAGGCTGCAATGTAGCTACGGCTACATTATTGAAAAATAATTTAATTCAGTCAGATATAATGCTTAACATGTTTTAATAAAGAAAATTTTTTTTTTCTAAATAACATCAGTATCTACACTACATCAATGTAGGCTGCAATGTAGCTACGGCTACATTATTGAAAAATAATTTAATTCAGTCAGATATAATGCTTAACATGTTTTAATAAAGAAAATTTTTTTTTTTCTAAATAACATCAGTATCTACACTACATCAATGTAGGCTACAATGTAGCTACGGCTACATAATTGAAAAATGATTTAATTCAGTCAGATATAATGCTTAACATGTTTTAATAAAGAAAATTTTTTTTTCTAAATAACATCAGTATCGACACTACATCAATGTAGGCTACAATGTAGCTACGGCTACATAATTGAAAAATAGTTTAATTCAGTCAAACATAATGCCTACAAATGAAAAAAAAATATATACAGATTATTAGCTGCACTATAGCCTTCAATCTAGAGTCCATCGAAATATATTGTTAAAAAGAGCTGACGTTTGCTATTTTTGGGCCTACTAGTCAATTTTAGACAACTTGATTTTTATCTATTTTTATTTGAAAAAAAATGGCGTTCAAAAGCACATATTAATAAATCAAACTGTTTACAAACGCGTATACATTTTCTTTTTATCTTTGCGTTGAGCTTGATTTAAATTTAATTAAATAAAATCATAGATAAGAACGAATCTGAGTCGAAAAACTTCAAAAACGATACTTGGCTAGAAATAATGAACAAGTGCTCGTTTGGGCTCTTATCTTGTCCCTATGACTGGTCTGACGCAGATTAATCTAATAAAAAAAAAAGAAAAAATGCAAGAATCTAGGTTATGTGGTTAGGAATTTTTTGTTACTTGATTTTTCGCTTTCTAAACGAGTACATAGCTGATAATTTAGTGTCTTAGCGTTTATTCGTGTATATTAAAATTATATTCTTAGTAATTTTGCCTCACATGTGCAAAAAAGTTGTCTTGTTATCGAAAATTATTGATCTGAACTCAAATTTTCTCCATATCTTATTTTCATCGAAGACCTTCAATTTTATTCTAAATTTCTTTATTTATTTTATTATTTTTTCAAATTCTAATCTAATAAAGACTCATCAGAAAAAAAAATCTTCTTTTATAACTGTCACATTGAATAAGTAAAATAAAATAAATAGTCTAAATATTAGAATTAAATACAATTTAGTCAAAATAAGAATTTTCTTGCTTATTTAACTTAAATTGTATACTTATTTTCACTAAATAATGATTAAAATCTTGATTTAAACTAAATTATATGTAAAAATTGATATTAATAAAATTAATTTTTTTAATAAAAATCTATAAAATTAAATCGGACTACGACCGTCACAAGAATGCTTTTTATGAATGTTTGCCAAAAAGTGATGACGATACTGGAGAGTTAACAAAATGGAGTATTTTGTAATTCAAGATGTCATAAAGGTGGTGTTAATGTTCAATATAAAAGACAATTTAATAAAGAAAAATAATTTAAATTATTAATTGATTGTTTTGTTTTTAATATTTTTTTTATTAAAATATTTTTTTCTTACATTAAATAGCTATAACTTAGACTAAATTAACACTAGAAGCACCAACGGGTCAAAATGACTCTTTTGATTTTTGGCCGCTAAAACCTAAGTCAATTTTTGCTATTTGAGCACAATTTTTTTTTTCAGCATAAAAATAAGAATAACTTTCTAAATTGACTAAATTCAAAAAAAAAATATTTCCTTTGTACAAAATCAAGTATATACTACTAGAAGCACCAAAAAGAGTCATTTTGACGCGTTTTTTAATTAAAATTTTGAATTATTTACAAAATCACTGGATGAGTCATAAAATATTTATAAAAAGTAAACTAATCTTTAAAAACTGACTAAAATCCTAATACTTGAACGAAGATAAGCAAATTTAGAAAA
The DNA here is from genome assembly GCA_019054805.1 of Brachionus manjavacas. Lineage (NCBI taxonomy): Eukaryota > Metazoa > Rotifera > Eurotatoria > Ploima > Brachionidae > Brachionus > Brachionus manjavacas. Next base: position 3,051,908 of record JAHQIY010000003.1, on the reverse strand, counting down.
TGCAAAAATTAAAGTTTGCGTATATTACATGAAAGACGAAAAATTGGTTCAAAAAGGAATGAATTCAGTAGAAGATAAAATTTTTGCAAGATAATTTTATTTAGCCAAATTTTTATTTTTACTCAATTAAAATTAAGTTTTGAATAGATTTATCTAAATAATAAATTATTATCCATTTTTATCCATTAGATTCTATTAAAACAAGTCATTTTGACTCGTTTTGGTGCTTCTAGTAGTTTAAAATTTTGGTGCTTCTAATGTTAATAAATTGAGAATTAACTGTCTCCTTTAGTTAATTTTAAAAAGAGTATTATTTTTTTACACTAATTATTATTTGATTAGACTAAACAATTTATTTTACTTATTCAATGTGACATAACCACTGACAATTATTATTAAAAAATTAATTTCATATTATCTAATTTTTAAAATGTACCGACATTATCAAAAAAACTTGAAGACATGCAATATAGTCATCAATCAAAAACCCACCCAGATTTACTGTCCTTAATGAAAAGCATTAAACTGGAAAAATCAAATAAAGAGAATTTATATGTTTAACTATCAGCAGGCTTAGTGAACAAACTTAAGCCAGTTTACTTGGGTTTGAAAGAGAAATTGAATTTATTTATTTGTAAATCTGTACCGATCTAATGCTCCTTCAGAATAAAAATATATAAAAAAAAGTTAAATTTTCTATTTTTCTTTTATGATTAAATATAATTAAATAATTGATTAATTTCTGAAAACTACTTTTTATTTTATCTTACTAATTAATATTTTTAATAATAAACGAAGTATGTATCCTTTACAAAATTGCTATTTTACGGCTACTACAGTGAAGAGTGCATCAATTTGGTAAATCTTTTTATAAGATTTGCTTTGAATTGAAGCAGAGCTTTATATACAAATTAAAAAAGAAAAACTCCTTGCAACATCTCCGAATGCGGCGTATTTTTTTCAAAAATAATTAATAATAATAATCTTTATGCCGAATTTTGAATGTCGGATATCATTGCACAAAATAATTTTTTTAAAAAAAGAACTAGAAAATATCACTAAAAATAAAGTAAGTTAAATATTGTTCGATTTTAATATAATTCAATAAAGTTAGATTAAATTATTAATTTTTTTTTTTTTTTGTTTCTGTTCCATTAAAAGGCTCATGTAATCAATAAAAGAGTCTAATGAAATTTCTTGATTGCTCAACTTTAATAAATACTGATTGATTTTCGAATCTTTCTCTTTATAAGAAAGATATTGATAAGCTTTAAACAATCCAATTTTAGCTAAATCCCATTTTCATTTAGTAATAATTTAGTTTATAATTTTTTTTGGTGTTTATCTTAAACTAGTGAATATATAAAATCATAAACATGTATTTAATTTTCAAAATAAATTTTTTTTTATAGATTTAGAATAGTTATTATGTACTATGTAATAATAATATAAAATTAATGTTGAAATAAAGTTATGTCAAAATCATTTTTGCCGAAATTAATCAATTCGAAATAATACTTTCCATAATTAAAGGAAAAAAAAAGAAAATCTATTACTTCAAGTGAAAATCCATCGGTGAACTGTTTATCCTCCAAAGTTTGAATTGAAATCTTGCCTCCTAGATCGAAATAAAGAAAAGAAAATTTGAATAATATTTAACTAAACTAGCATTATTAACATTCTTACAATATTTATTTAGTATGAATTCAAACATTTGTCTTTAATTTCTTTAAAACTGTTTACCTCATTTATTTATTTTTTTTTAAACATCGCCTTAAAGGCGTTCATTGAAATAAATAATAATAATAATAATGATTAAATTAAGACGAAATAAATTTGTCGAATTAATTTAAAAAAAAAAAAATTAAATTTAAAAGAAAATTTTGTCTTATAAAGAAAATCCATGAATTAACAAAATTTTCGTTTTTTTTTTAAATAATTATAACTCTTTAACATAACATTCATACAAATAATGATCTTGTGTTTTTTTTTGTATTTGTAAACTAAAAAAACTTTCTGTCTATTAGCATGATTATTTTAATTATTATGTTTGTCGATTAAAGAATATAATTTTTCTACAAAATTAAATTAATTTATCAGCTTTCCTATTTTTTTCAATTACTCTACCTTTTAGTCTATAACTTAAATAGTAATTGGTCCTTAAGTTAAAAATTTCTAATGTTTTCGAGGCAAAAATTTTAGGCATTTTGAATTTTGGAACAAAAGAACCAAGATACCACTTTTTCACTATTTAAAAATAATACTTTTTTCACCGTTTCATAGTAATGCATTTAAAAGAGAAAATATTTTAATTTTCCAACTGTTTGCAATTTAATTGTTTTTAATTTGAAATTGATTTGAAAAATTGATTTCAAATGACTCTTATTTATTTTCAATATTTTCTTAAATATTATAATTCATTAATTTTAATTTACTTTATTTTGTTTTATTTAATTTAAACTTGTAATTTTGTTTTAAACACTTATAAATTTACTTTTTTTTTTGATCTAAAGGAGCTTCAGCAAGATCACAATTAAAAATAAATTAAAATTTGAAGTTTTCCTTTTAAAAGTAGATATATTTGTGTGATAAAATTGGGTTGTTTTTTTTTTTACCTAAATCAAGAAACTATTTTTGATTATAATTTTAAAAAAATGTTCATGAATTAAAGATTTCTTTTATTAATAAAAATAAAATTGAAAATCAATAGATGTCTATTAGAAATTAAATAATCAAAACTTGGTTTTAAAGACTAAAATAGATAATACAATTTTGATTCTATTTTTTAATATGACATGTTCATTTAAACAAAATTAATTACTCGATATGTTACAAAATACTTAAATTTCTTTTCGACATATTTTTAGTACGAACTATAATTTGTAAAAAACTAATAAATTCCTCACAACTTCTATTCGAATCAGTCTTTAAATTATTATTCTCTTAAAAATTTCTAATTTTCCAGTTAATGACCAAACTTTTACCTTGAAGTTTATTATCAATTTATGATGCTCAAAATGATCATATCTAATCATATATAATGAAATAAATAAAAAAAATTTAATTGAAATAATGCAGAGATACATTTTTGGATTTAATATACTTTTAAAATTTAAAATCAAAATCTGCAAGAGTCTGCAAAAAATTACTCACATAAAAAAGCATCTTTTAGATGGTATGATCTTTGCAATGTGCATTTTGATAATGCAGAGTTTACCTTATTAGTTAACATTACAAAATTCAAAAAATGTATGTCTGCATTATTTTTATCAAAAATTTTTCACTTAAAAAATCTGGTCTATGAAAAGCGCTGCGATCTTTTGAATCTTACCACGCTTAAATAGCATAGAGTTCGTGGTGATCTAATTCAAATGTTTAAGTTTGAATCAGGCGTTGAAAATATTAATTGGCACACGAAATCGACTCGTTTTCCACCTCGATTTGGCCACAGAGAGAAAAATTTCTAGATATTGCAACCAACGCCACGAATTCTTCGATAATAGAATATCAAACCACTGGAACTCACTTTCCAACGAAATTTTTCTGTCAAAAAATGGGAACGAATTTAAAAACAAGCTGGATGAACACTTTAAAACTGCCACAGGGTGTTTCTGACGCGCTCGCATGTCATACTGCTGCAGTTTATATACTACTACTACATTATATCAATTTTTTGTTTAACAAAGTATTTGAATTACTTAACTTAACGGAGGCTAGATAAACGTAATATTAAAAAAATAAATAATTTTGTTCAAATAGCTTAATTTAAAATAAAAGTCTTTTTAAAAAACATTCTAAGTTAGTTTTTTAACTGAAATAATTTAATGGCTTATTTTTAATTAAAACTTATCTTTAAAGGCACCATTTATCATTTATTTTATTTGGAATTCATTTAGTATTCCATAGGAAAAATATTTTTTATCTAATGTTTTTCTAGCATAATAAATTCTATAAAAAAATATTTCTTTTTTTACTTTCGTTTTATTTTAGATGATATCTCCTCATGACAAGCAAACAAACAAATTGAAAAAGTTACTCAAAATTTGATTAATTGTAAACACGATTAATTTTTTGGTTATCAAATATTGAAATTTGTTTCCTCAATCAGAAACAAACCGTATGAAAGCAGATTGAAGGCTTTGAATATTCCAAATCTGGTGGAAAGAAGAAAAAGAGGTGATCTAATTCAATTATACAAGTTCATGCATGGAATAGAATTGGTTGAGAAAAGCAACAACTTTAATGTCACCAAAATCCAAGGAAGAGGTCACTGCTTCAAATATCACAAAGAAATTTCGAGGCTCCAACATAGAGTTAACTTTTTTTTCAACAGAACCGCTAACATATGGAACTCACTGCTTTATCAGCACACTCGCTAATTATTAGATATTAGTTAATTTTAAACTGGAGTTTAAAAAAATTTAAATTTGACAAAAAAAATTGTTTAACATTTATGATTCTATAGAAATTTTTCACGCTATTAAAACATGCCAAATGCTTTTGAATGTTGTTTTTAACTTTGATTAATATGAGCAAACTTAATTTTTGAAAACATTAAAAAAATTTCTCTTAGTAATTATTCAAAATTTAAATTATTTTAAGTTGTTATTCTATATATATTTTTAAATGCACTAATCTTTTGACAAAAAATTTGATTCTTTCATTTTAATTATCAAAAACGTAAGTAGAATTAATTTAAATGAATTTTGTGCTAAAAAAATAATATTGTACTAGATAATGAAAATATTGTATTTTTTTTTAAGCTAAAAATTAAAAAAAAATGCAAAAATTTGATATTTTGATATTATCTTTTTATGTAGAATTACTCAAAATATTGTATTAAATGAATTATTAATAAGTAAAAAATTAAAATTAAAAAAAAAAATTTTCTGCAAGTCTTAAACTTGTCCTGCAAATAGCATCCGTTGATTCAAAGTTTGTTTTAGCTAAATTTTATTTTTCCAAAAAATTATTAATAGAAAAAGAAAAATGATGAAAAAATAAAGCTGATTTTTTAAAGAAGGTGATATTAATTCATAAGAACTTCAAATCAACAGATGCATTTTGCAGAAAAAAAGACTAGATAAAAAAAGTTTAAATTTAAACGTTCTTTCGTTCTAAATTCACGATCCGATTTTAGATGACCATTAAAAGAGAATTACAATTATTTAAAAAAGGGTTAATAGTTAAAATGAATTACTTATATAGTGAAAGTATTTTTCTTACTTTTTGTAATATTTCTTTCCAATTTCCTTTTGCGATTGTTGAGAACAAGTTGAAGACTTTAAATCTAAAAAAAAATATTTTTTTTTAAAGCAAAATTACAAAAAAATTTTAAATCTCCATTACTTAATCATTTATATAAAGTTAATCAAGATAGTGATTACTTAAATACCTTTTTTTGATTAAAGATAAAAAAATTAAAATCCTTAATAATTGTGTTTAGTATTTTTAAAAATATTTTAATTTCTTTATTTTTAATTTATTTTGCATGTTTATGGTTAATTGTTCATTTTATTTCGAAACTGAAATCAGTCAATTACAGATTTTACTATTAATATTAAGTTTTTTTGTCTTATTTTTGCTTCTTCTTAAGAAAGATTTGTACAAGTTGTGAAATGTATAATTTTAAATTTTAATTTAAAAAAAACTTGCTTAATCTTGAATTTGTCAAAAAATTTTAGTAAGAAAAAAATCAAAATAACTGAAAACAAATATTTTTGAATCTAAATCTTAACTGTTTTTAAGTAAAACGTTTGCCAGAAAATTAAATTTTCAGAAATTTACTTTGCTCTAGAAAAATAAAAAAATAAATATTTGTTTTTTATTTGATTTTCAAAAATTAAGATCGAGCAATATCTCCCTTAAAAAACAAATAAAATCTTTTTTACCTGTTAAAATATCCTTTTATTGCTTATCTTTTATTTTTTATTCATAATTTAAATAAACGCTAGCATAAATTTTGCTTGCAACCCATTTGAAGCTTTATGTTTAAGTCACTAATATTTGCTTGGGCTGAATTTTTCACTTGTATAAAAACAATATTTAAATCTGATCTAAAACCTAATAGTGATGACTAAAAAATAAAAATTTTTTATTACATAATTTTTCATTTCATTAAAAAATGCTTAAAAATGTTTTAATATGACAATTTGAATTCTTAATAAATTCTTTTTTTCTATTCCAACAGAGTGATCGATCTAAAAATTTTGTTAGAATAAACGAAACCTTTTTCTTAATGTTAAATAATAAAATAGTTCATATTACTCAAAATCATTTAAAATAAATTTTAATAAACAATTAAAAAAATGAAATAAAAATTTTAAATTCACAAAGAAAAAAGTTCAAAATAATTTTTAAGAGAAATTTTAATTGTTTTTTAAAATATCAAAAAATCCGATGATACTCAAGAATAAACTAAAAATGAAATGTAATGATGGTTTTTTATGCTGCAATTCAATTCCTTAACTTTTAGTTGGGACATAGATCATGGTTTGATTTTACTCTTTCTAAATCAGATAATTATTTTTATTAACTTATAATTTTAGAGCCTACTTGCTAATTAAGACTAAAAGTTTAAAAATAAACTCAATGGAAAAATTTAGATTAATTACACTAAAACTTGATTTTTATCTAGTTTAAACTAGAAAAAAATGGCGTTCAAAAGCACATTTTAAATCCAACTGTTTATTTTTTTTATCTTTTCGTTGAGCTTGATTTAAATTTAATTAAAAAGATTAAAACAATTATCTCCGCAGACGAGTTTTACAGTGTTGATCAATAAGTTATCACTTCTTTAAAAAAACCGAAGATTAATGATTGATGAATATTGAAAAAATTCTATCAGTCCAAGAAAGAATCTAAATAGCCAGATCATTAAGATTTTAATGAATCAAAAGTTAGTTTATTTATTTATTGAATTGAATTAACCTAAAATGTATAAAAGTAAAAAAAAATTCAAGTTTTAATTAATAAAAAAAAAGAATAGAATAAAAATAGACAATTAAAGAATTTATAGGGGAATTTCGGCCAAAATGAAAGGTCCCATCAATTCTTTAATAATAAATTTAAAACATTTTCAAAGTGAATGAAATTAATGAAATATTGTATTAACTGCTTTTAAATATTTTTAGAAACAAATCTTTATTTCTTCAATCTTAAAATTCTATTAACATATTTAATAGTATATCCAAATTTAAAATATAAAAAAATTAAATTTCTATATTGAAGCAGTCCAGGGCTTAAAATTTAATCCTTTTAAAATGACAAACTAATTAGATAGAAAAGAATTAATTAAAAAATAAAGATTAAGACAAATTATTTTGTTGTAAAACTTTGTCAAAAGTAATCACAGTTTGTCAAAATAAAACGTTAAAAGACAATTAACTCTATCCGGCGAATATGGTACAGATTTATCAAATGGAAAAAAATAAGAGGCATGTTGTCAACAAAAGTGATTCTAGGAAATGTATTAATAGCACGATCAATTTAAGATCTTTGAGAAAATTAAAAATGTTAAAGTATAAGAGGATTATTGAAGGCAACAGACCTTAAAAAACTTTTAAAAAATAAATGCACTTATGTATCACTAAAGAGTTGATCCTTTAAATTGATATTATTTTTTTTCAAATAAATGAGACATTATTTAAAAAAACATATATGCTTTTAATAAAGAATAAAATTTTTTATCGGTTTGGAAATAATGTTATTAATTACCAAAGAGAATCGGGATCATCGATTTAAACAAATAAACAATAGTTCTAAACATAAAAATTTCTAAATATTTAAATAAATAGAATTGTAAAACTAGAAAAGAAAATAATTTAGAAAATAAATTAAATTTCTTACTCTGTTTTCACATTACTAAAAAATGACTGAAAAAAACAATTACAGATTTTATTCATGAAATAATTCATTAAAAAAAAAGAGAAATTCAGGTAAAATACTCTGTATCTAAACTTTTAATTAAATAACAAAAAATTATTATAAAAGGATTGCACAATAATTCAAAATTTTAAAGATAATATTTTGATTTTGAGATAAATCTCTAAAAAATTATTAATGATTTTTTTTGTGAATTAATATTTTAAATCTAATAAAATTTAAAACCAAAAAAGATGAATAATTAAACAATAATTATTGCCTGAAAACTGTTCAATTTTTTGGTTTTTGGCCAGATTAATGTCAGGGAAATTTCATTTTTAAAATTTTCTATTCCTTCTGATTTTTATCAAAAAAAATAAAATCCAAAAAAATTTTACGCCTTTGTTGGCAAATTTCATTTGTAAAACCTTTCTAAAAACTTACCATTCTTTGGTTTTAAGATATGAAGAGCATACTTAACAAGTCAGATTTTCCTATTCAGAAAGAGCTAATGAAATAATCTAATTAAATAAAACTATAATTAAAAAAATTTTATGGAAATGTGGGAATTTTGCATCCTTTTTCAATCTCTTTTTTATTTTAAAAAGAGAAATTTCATCCATTTGCCAAAAAAGAAAGACTGCTTAGCTGCATCCCAACCGAAAAGCACCATTTTTGATCCAAATTATTTCTTAAATAAATGGTTAATAGAACAATAGTTTAATTTTTTTTTGAAGATAAAGAGGCAGTGAAATCGGTTTCAGCGAGTTCAAACCTTTTCATGACAACAACAGCTCTTTAATTTTTGCTTAAAATCTACTTAAATGTTTTTTTATTTATTTTGGACTCAAAATTTAAATAAATAAAAATAAGCTCTTTACTTAAGACACTTTAAATTGTTTAGGTATAAAATCTTTTATTTTTTAAATTTAATTTTCTTGAACAAATCTATATTTTAATAGTAATTTTAACTATCTAAAAAAATAATTATTTTCTATCTTGTTTTTATTTCTTATATTCAAATGCCACTGAAGAATGTCGAGAAATAAATACAATAATAATTAGTAATTTTTGAATATTCTATTACTGCTTATGTTTAAGAATAAAAATAAAATAAAATTAGCTTTTTTAAAATTAAATTAATTAAATTAAATAATTAACCCCAGTCATAGTTTTTTTGTATTTTTTATTCGGAATTGTTAATAATAGATCTTAAAAAAATAAACTTTTATAAAATTTAATTAAAAAATTTTTTTTGGTAAAAAAAATAAAATTTACCAAGCCAATTAATTTAATAATTAACTAGGTTTACTTTATAGCTGAAAAAAAAAATGCTTACTAATGTTTATATATTTATAGTCGACATTATTCTATTTTTTAAAAACCATCCATATTCATATAAAAATATCTCTAAAGAAAATAAAGAATATAATCACCTTGTCATTACTTGTTCAGTTTTTGATCTTTGCATTACTTAAAAGAAGCTAAAAAAAAAGCAAGTCAGTAAAACATGAAAAATTCTTTTAATTTCGTCTTAAAAAACTAGATACCAAATTAAATAAAATTGTTGAATTTTGATATTTTTTCACATTGAGCACCTTTTTATTAACACGTGAACACGCTTGACTAAATTTACACCCCAATAAAAATATTGATGATCATAAAAAAACCCAAGCATCTATAATGGCGCTGATTTTCATATTAAAAAAATCTCATAGCTTACGGCATTTTGCTAGTGCTTCCTAATAAAATTTTTCATTTAATTTTTATTTAACAAAACCAGCAAAAGAAATTTTAATATCTATCAAATTTAAAATACCAAAATTCTTTAATATCAAGAGTCTTTGTTTAGCTTAAACTGTTCATTACTTGGCATATTAAGAAGTTTTTTTGTTCAAACAAAACCAACAAACTTATATTTATTTTAAATTCAAAGTATATCTTATCTAATTTGTGATAATTATCAAAATTACGACACTCAAATCTTAATAATAATTTATGCCATTTGCACATGAATAAAAAAATTATACCAACTCAGTTACCACTCTTGAATGAAACAAAAAATACCTTGGTATTTACTTTTTGAAGTTAGGTTCGTTCTAGCTATCTTAGAAATTCGGTTTACCTACTGTGTTGCCAAAAGCAACGCTTTTGCGATTTAATTTTTGTCAAGCTATCAATTTATAGAAAAATTAAAACTTAGAATTCTAACTCATTTAATTGCGTGACCAGAACTATTAATTTTACTGCTGATCAAAAACACTCAACTTTTAACAGCATCAAAAAACGTGACTAGGTTCAGAAATTTTTTTTTCTTTTTTCGCCAATTTTTTGCAGCCATTTTGTTTACTGGTTTATGCCAGCGATTCTAGTCTATTGCTTGAATTTGTGGCAAAAAATAAATTAACAAAATATCAGAAAAAAAGCCTCATTTTACAAAAAAAATGAATAATTAAAGTAAACAAATTAATCAATAAACAAATATGCTTGCTCTCGAAATGTGAATTAGCTAAAATAATATTAATTTTGTATTTTGTACACCTTTTTATTGACTTAATGAAAATTTTATGGAATTTTAAATTACTTAAAGTCTGTTTGAATTGGACTCACTCAAAATTTGAAAATTTGTTTTGGTTTCGTAAATGCAACACTAGACAGTCAGATTTTATTTCAGCACCAAATTCGGTGCTCACTTTTCATGATTTATATATCACAAGAGAGGTGGTGGTGTAGTGGGGAAAACAACAGCTAATTGCGACTGAAAGTCCGGGTTCAAACCCTAGTCAAGTCAGATAAATGTAACGTTAGGAAAAAAAAAATAAACTATGGATTTGAGCTTGTGCTTCCAGTGTTATGCCTCTAATTGCCACCTGATTTTAGTTCATTGTCAAATTATTACTCTAGATAGTTGGTACTATTCATCTAAAAAAATGGAACTTGGCGCTAGAACAGCGATTATCTTTCTATGGAAACGAGCCAGGACTCGCGAGACAAGGTAGCTATAAATAATGGCGTCGAAAGAGGTCAGAAGCGAGTATAAAAAAACTCTGTTAAAAGCAGCAAAGCTTCCGCAAGCTAACCAAGGATAACTTGTATTGATCTACAAGAGGTTAGACTTGCCGCAGAAAATATTAGCTTCATCTAATTCTAATTAAGTGATTTTATCAATCAGACAATCCATGTTAAAAAAAATTTAAAATGTTTTTTTTAATTATTAAAGAATTGAATAATTTTTTTAATTTCCTTTTATATTCGCAAAAAAAGTTACTTTTCTGTTAATTAATATTTAAAATTTTTTTTCCAAACTTGACTATTTAAATATTTAATTTTTGGAGCTAAATTTTTGCTAAGAATTCTAGAAAAAAATTATTTAAGAATAAAAAAATGATTTTTATTTTAGAAACTATTTATTTAATAAAATTTTTTTGTTCATTTTTTTTGAGTGCCTAGAACTAATACTCAAACTCATCATTATTTGCTATAGCATGTCTGGTCATGTCCAATTTGTTATTATATGTTCACTAAATCAGTGATCAGTCAAATCATGTTAGGTTGCTGAACACCTTTTGTAGCTGAACTTAATGAAAATTGTTCAGAATATATTGACATTGAACCAAATGATATTAGTTATGAAGTGGTTTATAATAAATTACAAGACCTAAATCAAAATAAATCATGTGGTGTAGACAAGCTTCATCCGCTATTGGTAAAAAACTGTGCAGAAGCCTTTACTGTTCCTTTAACTTTAATTTTCAGAAAGTCTTTATCTAATAAACAGCTTCCAATACAATTTAGATCAGCAAATATTACTCCATTGTTTAAAAAAGGTGATAAATCAACGGCCAGCAATTATCGTCCTGTGTCTTTAACTTCAAATCCGTGCAAAATTATGGAAAGCATAATAAGAACCAAAATGGAAGCCTATCTTTATAAGAACAATATTATATCTAAAGAACAGCATGGATTTGTAAAGAAAAAGTCATGTACATCTAATCTTATGGAAACTCTAAATTTCATCTCAATGAGTCAAGACAAAAGTATTCCTGTTGATGTAATTCTGCTAGATTTTGCGAAAGCATTTGATACTGTTAAGCAAAGACGACTAATAGCTAAATTGAAAGCGGGTGGCATTTGATGGTCTGACACTATAATGGATTGAAGCTTTCGTGAAAAATTGAAGACAACAAGTTGTTCAAGGTGAAATTTTGTCGGATTGGGTTGAGATTTTTAGCGGTGTACCAGAAGGGTCAGTGATTGGTCCACTTTTGTTCGTTTTGTATATCAATGATCTACCAAAAGGAAAAGAGAATATTGTCAAAATGTATGCAGATGATACTAAAACATTCTCGCAAATTGTATCAGAAATATGCGCAGTGAAACTTCAATCAGATTTAGATTTAATTTTCAAGTGGACTCAAGATTGGCTTCTTCTCTTCAACACATCAAAATGTGTGGTTATGCATTACGGTCATAAAAACAAAGAATTCACTTATTCTATTAATGGTAAACAGTTATCAACGTCAGATACCGAAAGAGATCTTGGAGTTATCTTCAATACAAATCTCAAATGGAAAAACCAAGTGATAGAGGCTACAAACAAAGCAAATCAAATGTTGGGTCGCATCAGGAAATCATTCGCTCGTTTTGATTGTAAGTTATTTAGATCATTGTATTTAACTTTTGTTCGTCCTCTTTTGGAATTTGCTGTGCCTGTATGGTCTCCATTTCTTAAGTCGGATTGTGAGAATCTTGAGAGGATTCAACGCAGAGATACGAAATTTGTTTCTTCAATTAGAAACAAACCGTGTGAAAGCAGATTGAAGGCTTTAAACATTCCAAATCTGGTGGAAAGAAGAAAAAGAGGTGATCTAATTCAATTATACAAGTTCATGCATGGAATAGAATTGGTTGAAAAAAGCAACAATTTTAATGTCACCAAAATCCAAGGAAGAGGTCACTGCTTCAAATATCACAAAGAAATTTCGAGGCTCCAACATAGAGATAACTTTATTTTCAACAGAACCGCTAACATATGGAACTCACTGCCAAATCAATTAGTTGAATCCCCCAATGTTAACAGCTTTAAAGCAGGCATTGATTGCTGGATGAGCAGGAATCAATCACATCAGCTGTCATAGTGTGCCTTATCAGCACACTCGCTGGCTAGCCAACTACAGTCAAAACTACTACTACTACTACTAAATTGGTCGATAATTTTAATGAGGCCCTGATGACATAATTATTAAAAATGTGATCAAAAAAAATTCGAAGTACTCAAACCAGGCATGATTTGACTGATCACTGATTAAGTGAACAGATGATGAAAAATAGGACTCGTAAAAAAAATCTTTATTTTTTTTTAGCATTTTTATCAGATAATTGATTTATTTTAGGTTTTTGTGCTCTAACCAGGCTAAAAACTTGCGTCCTAGCGCAATTCAATTTTTATTTGCGATTGAACCGATGGCTAAATCGAAAAGTGGAGAAAAAACATTCGAATACTTTTATTCAAGAATTATGAGTTGCTTTGTTATAAAGAAATCAATGTTAAAATTTTCGGCAATCAAACTTTAGAATTTCAATAACATAAACTTAATTTTTTAGAGTTTGTTTAAAATATTTTAATTATTTAACTTGAATAATTGTTGTTAAAATTTTTCAAATAATTATGTAATTAAAAAAAATAAATATTTTAGTATTAGAATTTTTTATATATTATCTGTATTTTGTAATGAATTTTAATAAATGAAGTGTTATCAGTTTTTTTAGACATGGACAAAAAATACTAGCCTGTTGATTAACCTTGAAATATAAAAACCATTTATTTGCCTAGGAAAAAATAAAACGATTTTAAAAGCCCCAAATTATAAAGAGCCTTCTTTTATCTACAAAATTAGTAGTAAGTGATAAATGTTTAAGTCTTTCGCTAGTTAAAATTTGTCTTTCAATCAACCATACTTTCTTTGAGGTCAACTATGAGACGCTCTAACTCCTGAACCACAAATGATGTTGTCTTGAAAATGGGATATGTCTAATACAGAAATGACAAGCTTCAATTTGGTGTATAAAATACTGGGTCATAAGGCATCAAAAGTGAAGTAAATGACCAATTCAAAATATCATTTCTAGTCAAAGAGATAACTTTAGATATTAAAATAAATCTTTGAACTAATTTAAATAATTATAATGTAACATCCTCTAATTCAATAATTAAATAAAACCTAGTTTTGAACACTAGATACTGATATTTTTTGTATTAAAAATTTAAAAATTTAAAAATAAACTTCACAAAAAATCAGTTTGTAAATTTAAATTTTAAAATCGATTTTAAAATGTCCTAAAAAAATTTTTTTTATTACCTTTATTTTTTAAACCTACATTAAACGTAAAGGATACTATATAGTAATTAAAATTGTTTAAAATAATTCAAAGATTAATTTTAGTATCTTAAGATAAACTCTCTGAATTAGATTGATTTTTATGAATTGATTTTAAACTTCAAGATGCCCCAATTTATCGGAAATTTTTCTTAAAAATGGAATTTTAAATAAAAAAAAAACACTGTTTGCTTTAACTTCTAACGCTAAGAGAAAAACAAATGATCCATTAAAGATACTTCCACTTGAACTAAAGTCAAAGCAATTGTTGTTGGTTGTTGGAAAAAATTTTAAAATCCTAGCTTATTATATTACCTTGATTAAAATTTGACTTTCTATTGAAAAAAGCTTTAATTAAAAAAGACTTCGGCTTTTTAAATTTTTTACCACAAAATTTCATTTTAATCATTTGGAAAAAAATTCTTCTATTTTTTTTTAAATTTTTCATCGGCTATAATTTATTAAAAAAAAATAATTTAAACTCTTAATTTAATAATTTGAGGCAAAATTTTTATTAAAATCGAATGACTAGAATAAATTTCTCCATAAATAGGTTCGAGTACTAAAAAAAATTCAAAAACAAAATTTAAAAAAAAGAAAAAAACAGACAAAACTAACAAAAATTTGACCATTTATGCCACGAGGACATGTCTTTGCCAAAATTAACCTCAATTTAAAAAAAAATTATAATACAAATTCGATTCTGTAGAAAAAAAAACTAAAATTTAAAAATCGATTCTTGAGCCGAACAAAAAAATAAAATTAATCAAAATTAAAATTTGAATTTGTATCATTCGAGGTTAAATTGTACAATTTGTTCAATTGTTCTTGAGGCAGGTTAACTTTAAGCAACTGAGCATGGTCAATATTCTCCAACGAGGACACATCCAGAGCCTCGTCTCGGATCTCTGGCGAAGTGGTGGTCACCGAGCTTGATCTCGACGACGAGTGCGTAGAAGTGTTGGTCTTCCTGCTGTTGGTTCGACGAGCACATTTTTCGCCCTCGCCAGAAACACCACTCAGCGCATTTTTGATCCTGATGGCTGTTGAGCGCAAAAAGTAGTGCTTGCGAAATTCCAGGTTGTTTAGCTCGTCGGGCTCATGACTTTTGCTTCCACTCGCTGAGCTAGGGTTGACTTTTTCCTCGACCCGGCGCTTTTTGACCGCAAAGTCGGCCATTTCAGTGGTGTCGTCAATGAAATGGTCGTGTGGGCCGCATATGGGACTGATCGTGCTGAGAATACTGGGGCGTTTGGTGGGCACTGGGACGTCAATGCAGACCGACGACGACACTGGTTCGTCGTTGGACAGGGGACAGTTTTTTTGCACTGGCGTCTGAAATATGTCATCGTCCAGCTGGGGAGAGAACTCGGACCGACTTGATGCTATGGTCGAATGCACCAGTCTGAATTCTTCCGGCACACTGTTCTCCTTTCCGTACAGTTCGTGTACTTTTTGCTCCAGAGCTAAGCAATACCTGTAGGCAGCGTTCAGTTGGCATATTCGTTTGTCTTTGTTGCGTCCGCGAGCTGTGGCCGGCGTGCTCAAGCACTGAGGCTCGAACGGCTCCGACAAGTAGGGTCTGAGCGCCCGGGCCAGTCGCTCCGCGTTCCGAATCCGCTCAAGATCTCTGCTAATTTTGGGAGTTGTACTCTCGCTCATTCTGTCAACTGCAAGCTCACAGATCGAACATTATTTTGTCTGTTCTGGAAAATTTTTTACCACAAGTATTATAGAACATAATTCCTATGAAGTCACCCATAGGTACAGTTTTGAAAATTTACCAAAAATTTACAAATTTTTTATTAAAAAAATTCGGTTTTAATTTAGTTAATAAAATAAAAAAAATTAAAAATTATCATGTGTTTGTTTATTTACAGGAACTGACTGGTCTGGTTTTTTGTCAACACCAATTACAATTTCCTCAGCAAAGTCGTCTTCTTCCTCTTCTTGCTTGATTCGATTGTATTCTTCGATTTCGTACAAAAACTTGGGCTTGGTAATGCCAAACCACCATGCCAACTTTTCGCCGATAGTGTCGCACACTTCGACGCTTTTGTTGGCACTTTTTTGCGCCAAGTACGCCATCCACGGCAACCAAGTCAAATTTTTCTTTTTTTCTAAAAATTAGACCAATTTTTAAACTAATTTAGAAAGAAATTGCTTACTGCTTCTATGTCCATTTTGTGGCGCGCTTCTGCCTCTTGGCGCCGTTTCTCCTCTTCGGCGCGCTCTTTCTCTTCTTCGTCCTCGCTGCACTCTTCCACAATGCCGTCGCCGCAGTGCACTATGCGGACATTGCGCGGCCTCTGGGTCAAGTCTGTGCGCGACGTCGCATCCATGTCAATTTGAAAGTTCTGGTTGGCAAAGTGGCCATCGCCGCCCTGAGTCAAATTGGAAAAAGTGTTCATCTATACAGAAATTGAACTAATTTAGCATTTTTATTTAAAGAGTGACTAATTTAAACTAGACACAAATTAGTCAAGTGTTATTTAAAAAACAATGTGTTCATAGAAACTGTCGATGTGAGGTGTAAATTTAACTAAACTCCGAGAAAAACTTTGGTTAAGACGCACAGACTTTATGCGATTAGAATAAGCGCGAGAGAGAAGTTTGCTGGGTAAAAGTGATTTGAATAAGTCTTAAAGCTTAGCTTTCTTAAATTACTAAAGTTTGAGAGCTAAAAAAGTGACAAATAATTAGATGAAAGTGCTCTTTTTTTTGATTAATAAAATTTTTGTTGTTGTTGTTGAAAATAAATTTTAAAACAATTCATAAAAAATTAAAATTAAAAAAATTATGCTGAAATTTATTGTTATTTTTAGTTTGAATTTTTTTTTTTTATTAAATAATTAGATAAGATTATTGAGTGAAATAAAGTGAATTGAAAAATTATCAAAAAAAACAAAAAAAATAAATTGGAAAGATGGCGGCTTTTTTATTTTTTTATATTTTATAATTTCTAGTTAATGAAAAAATGTATATGCTTTTTTATTTTCAAAATCAAGTATATAAGCATGTTTTGTTGCTAAATTAACTGTACCACTTCGGTGGTACATATACTAAAATTGGAACGATACAGAGAAGATTAGCATGGCCCCTGCGCAAGGATGACACGCAAAATCGTGAAGCGTTCCATATTTTTTTCCTTATTCACTCCCTGTGGAGCATAGGGTCATTACTTTTGATTTCCGCTCAATTCGATCTTTTGTCTTTACCCTTGCTTCTCCTCATGTCATTCCCATTTCGATGAGCTCTTTCGTGATTGTTGACCTCCATGTTACTGCTGATGATCCTACCTTACGTCGCCCTTAAGGTGTCCATTGGAAGGCTCTTTTAGGTATTCGTGTTTCTTCATTCTAAGTACATGCACAAGCCATCGCAGTCTTTTATTCTTAATATACTGACTTAATTGCTCTGAATTTGTTCTTCTGTATAGGTCAGCATTTGACAATGTCTCAGGCCAGTGTATCCCGAGAATCCTCCGCAGGCTTCCTGTGTGGAATGTGTTCAGGCTTAGTGTTCTTGTAGATTCACACATCTCTCAACATTCGCTAACGTGCATCAGTGTCGATTTTACTAAAGTGTAGTACAGTTAAAGTTTTGTTTCCTTGCTGTAGCTGGTTGATCTCCATGCTGGTAGAAGTCAAGCAAAGGCAATCTTTGATTTAGCAATTCTAATCTTAGTGTCTCTGTGTGTTCCCATCGTTGTCCTGATGGTGTGAATTCTTCCTATTCTTTCCTATTTCGTCTTTATATGCATTGGTGCTTCTTTATTAGATATTTGTACCAGATCGTCCGCAAAGTCTAAGTCTCAAGCTTTGCTGTTAATCCCCATTGTAAACCCCTCGCACTGGCAGTTGTTTTCTTCATGACATAGTCAATCAATATTAGGATTAGAATCGGAGAGAGAACGAACCCTTGTCTGGCTCCTGTACACACTTTGAAGCTCTCAGATTGTCCTTTTTCCAGAATCACGCTACACCCGAATTTCTCATAGAAGAGTTTTATCAAGTTAACTATCTTCTTTGGCAGGCCATAGGATCCTAATATGGCCTACAAGGTTTCTCTGTGTATGTTATCAAAGGTTTTCTTGAAGTCAATGAAGTTAAGACACAGGGGACTATTCAATTTCAGACTTTGTTCCATGATGTTCCTTAGTGCAAATATCTGGTGTATGCATCCTCTACCTCGTCTAAATCCTGTTTGTTCTTCTCCAAGTAAAACATCCAAAGAGTTCCTGATTCTTTCCAGAATTATGCTGCAGAACGCCTTGCTTGCTAATGACCAGTCCTCTGGTATGATTTCTTGCCGCCATATTTTGCTGAAGAGCTCTTGCAATATTCCTATTTTGATTCTACCGTCAGCTTTTAATATTTCTGCCGTGACTCCGTCAATACCTGGGGCTTTTCTGTTCTTAAGAGCCTTTATCGCAGATTCTTTTTTTTATGGCTAGGCACTTCTTCGTCAATATCGAGGTCAAGGCTAGCTGGTTCAGGTTGTACAGATTCTTTAGGTTCTGGTCTATTTGGAACTTCTCTAAAGTGATGATTAAAAATGGTTGTGTAAAATTAAACACAAATTGAGAAACTTGAAAAATATTTCCATTTTTGATGAACTAAAATAAAAGAAAAAAAATTGAAAAAATTTTTGTTTTTTTCAGAATTATGCTGTAGAACACCTTGTTTGCTTTTGACCACAGTGTCACAAATCACAAATAATTTTTTTTTTTTTAGAAAAATTTGAACACCAAGAGGAGTCGGATATACAAATAAAATGGTTAGAAATTATTTTATTTATTTATTTATTTTGTTTTCTGTACCGAGCTAGGGCTCCTTTAGAATAAATTAAAAAAATCAAAATCAAAAATAAAATTAAAGTTAATAAAATGAGATAAAAAAATCAAAATAAAGTAAATAAGCTAAAAAAAAAAAGAAAGTTTAGAAGACATAGATTGTTACATGTGGCAAATGTTTACATAGTTCAGGTTTCAGGAAAAAAGAAGGAAATAGTAAGGTAGCAATTACACAATGGAGTTGGATATTCAATATATCTCGATTCGAAACCTTCTTTGTATTCCTCCACCAGTCTTACAACCAATGGAATAGAATGACTCAGTCCTGTCCCAACATATCTCTCACTCAACTCAAAAAGCCGATTTGAGACTGTTAGTAATTTAAGTTGAAATTCGGGAAGCATTCTATTTGTAAAACACAAAAGAAAGATATGGACATCCGATGAGACATGGACATTGATAGCCGAAAAAGAGGAAATCAAAGCGAAAAAGCTTCAAGCAAAATCGATGCGCATTCCCGAAAAATTTGTAATATAATATATAATGTAATATGTAATATATATCTGTAATATTAAATATTTAGAATTTTTAATTTTTAAGGAAACTGACCTCTTTGAAAAAACAAATTGAAAATAAATTTTGAATTAAACTCTAGTTGAGAACAGAGAACAAGAAAACAGAAATTTAGACACGACTTTTGTAAATATGAATTAAGAGAATAAATCTAATCTTTGAAAAAATGTTGATGAAAGTTTACTCTAATAAATGCCAATATCTAAAAAATAAAATAAATAAATTTTAATCTTAAAATTAATAAAAAAGTTTTTGGTATTTAAGTATATTGTGAGGATTTTAATTTTTTTTAAATTTTAAATAGAAAAATGAAAATAGAACTTTTTATTGTATCGATAATTTTGAGCACTGCTTTTTGTGTTCCAGTTGAAATTAAAGAAAAAAGAGGACAATCACAGTGGCAATGGCAATCTGGAACAGATCAACAACAAAGTGAAACTGGCATCCAGCAATATCTACAATCTGCTTCTCAATCCCAGTGGCAATCAGAGTTACAACAGCAGCCAAATATTCAATCATTTTTAATTAAAAGAAATCAATTAGATCACAAATAAATGAATGAAATAAACAGAATAACCAAACTGTTTTTAATAATTTTAATGAATAAGAAAATATTTAAAATAAAATAATCCACAAAATTTAATTTTAAAAGAAATTATTTTCAGTTTTTATTTTTTTCGATGATTTTACCAGAATTTACGCGAATTTAAGAAAATCTTGGTAAATTTAAAGGTAATTTTTTTTTCGATTTTCACTTTTGGGATTATATTTAAATCTACCGAAATTCCAGTAAAATTTACCAAGTAAATTTGCGTAAATTTTGAAATTTTTAAAGGTTAATTAGCTTCGTTTTCAATCAATCTTACAAAAAAAGACAATTTTTTTCCACAAAAAAATTAAATATATTTTTAAACAAAAAGAATAGTATTTTTTAAATTTCAGATTTGATTGTAAAAAAAAAAATTTCAAAAATTATTAGCAAAAGAAGCATCAAAATTGGGTCTTTAGGTGTTAAATGTTTATCATAATTCAAAAAAATATTTAAAATTTTTTTTTTTTTTTACCAATAATTTTTATGATTAGGATTTAAAAATTTAATGATTCTCATTTCTTTTCCTTGGTCAATGGTAAAACATCTTACCCGATTCTATTGTGCAATTGCTACCTTATTCTTTCTTGAATCGTTCAATAATAAAAAAAGAAGCAACTTTAATAAATTTCTTAATTTGTCTATTTAATGTGCTTCTATGGTATTTTACTTTAATTTTTTTTTATTCAAAAAACAACACTTAGATGATTAAACGAATAACCATTTTTATTTAATTTTTCTATAGATTGATTTTCTTGATTTTTAATTTTATTTAAGTAATTTTCATTATTTAAAGATTGGATTAAATATAATGTAAAAATAATTCAAAGCGTTTTAATTCAATCACCATGGATTCGACAAATCATATGAAAATTTATTTAAAAAAAAAAAATTTTTTTTAATTTTCATGTAATAATGGCACTCGACTTGAATGCAACTATCGAAATTCTCAAGGGAAAATACGATGATGTTCCAGACTTGCGCAAAAAAATTGTTCGAATATTCCTAAGTTCAACATTCACAGGTTTATTTAGAAATAAAAATTAAAAAAAAAATTTAAATTCAATTTTAAAAAAGATACAAATTCAGAAAGAGACTTTCTTATAGAAAATATTTATCCAAAACTTAAAAAATACTGCCGGACTAATTATGACATCGACTTTCAGGCTGTTGACATGCGCTGGGGCATTCCTAGTGACGCTTACGAGTATCACGGAACTACTGAGCTCTGTCTCAAAGAAATACTAAATTGTAAAGAAGTTTCTGTGGGCCCAAATTTTGTTGTAATTTGGAAAAAACAAATTATTTTTTATGTTCAATTAAAAATAAAATTTAGACAATTGTTGGACAAAAGTATGGATTGAGACCTTTGCCGACCAAAATTAATTCCGAAGAATTTGAATTGATAGTTTCTCAAATTGAACCAGAGGATATATTAAGCATTCATTTTGAACCAGAGCCTAATGTTGTCTTCAAATTGGATAACATTATTCTAGCTTGTTACCGCTTGGACACCAACCAAGTTCCCTGCGTAAATCGTTTGCTTCCCATTTCGAAAATAGTTCCAACTTATCTTTCGGAAGAGCCCAAATTGCGTGAACACTCTCAAATATTTTGGGAAAAATTGAAAAATAAATTGTCAATTTTGCTAAGAATTTTGGCAGATCGAGCTTTTAATAAACAATTAATAGACAAAGTAGAAAGAGACAGATATTTTGTATCAAGTAAATAATTTTTTGCCTATTATTTACCTGCACTGCTAAAATATTTAGTTTTTGTCTACAAAAATAGTGTCCGATTTGATAATTACATTTTTAAGACTTTTTTTTGCTTAAAATATTTTGTATAAGTTTGTCTTTTTACTCAGATTAAAGTTTTTTATTTCTGTCCAAAATATTTAATCTTTTTTCATAGTATTTTATGTCATTTTTTTTAAATTTTAAAATTTACAAAATAGATATGTTAGTCATTCATCTCAAGGATAATGGTCGAAGAGTAGATTTAGTTGTGCTTATTATATGAAAAATTATTATTAAAAAAAAACTACCTTTATTTGAACAAACAGGTAATATTTTCTCGATATTTTTACCACTAATTTTGGACTTTTATTTATGTTAAGAATGCATTTTTTTTTCTAAAATATAAGAATTTTTTAATTTTTTCAGAGGCTACTATTATTTTTCAAAAAATTTGTTTTAAAATAAAGAGAAAATTATGAAATAGTACTTAATTTATTATCATTATTATTATTTTTATTTTTTCAATAAACACCGCTAGGGTGATATAAAAAAATAAAATAAAATAAGTAAATTTTGGTCCATCTAAATAAAATAATAAATAAAATAGAATTTTTTCATAATTGTGTTAGTCACATGATTTAATTCAATTAAAAAATCTTTTAAAAATATTTAATTTTGTCTTGATTCTTTTAATGGACATTCCAGAATTTCTCTTGTAAATTTATTGACCATCAGCCTTTTCACAAAATGTTGTCTTCTTTTAGTAACATCATTTAATTTAATAAATATAATTTCCATATCTAGGGCATGCATGAGTTTGGATTTTTTGACTTTCTTTGCGAGACACATGATTCTTTTGATTATGGTTCCCTCAGTTGTTTTTAGCTTTCTTTGGTCTATTTGATTAATTTTTGGTGCTTCACATCCGTAGGATAAGATAGGTCGACAGAATTTTTTGTAAAGCTGAACTTTAATTTAATGAATTTATTTATTTGTTTATCTGTACCCCTATAAGCTGAATCTTACCGAGATCTTATATTAAATCATAGTAAGATCTTATAGACTTATAAGAATATCTTAGATTGTGAAAAAAAAAATCGAATAAAAAGACAAAATAAGAAAAATTTGTGATCACAGAAAATGTGATCATTCTAATAATGCTGGTTTGATGAACACCAAATCACCAAATAGCTGCTAATGTGATCACATGGATGATTTCAAAATTGATTTGCCGCATGAACTTTGCATGCTGAAAAGATGCCACAAATATTTTAAGTTTATTAATTTTGACTTCGCTTTCTTAGTTTAAAAATTGAAACGCATAAAGCCTATATAAAATTTCTTTTTCTTGATTCAGTTTGTTAAAAAATGAATTTTCAAGTTGAAGATCTAAAGCTCTTTCAAAAAATAAGAAAAATTAAGAAAGAAGAGAAATGCTTTTTTAATTTTTAGATAAAAATTGCCAAAAATTTTAAAAATATTTATATTTTGAAAAATTTCAAGAAAAATAAGAAAAACAGCAGCTTTTTTGGTCCTTTTAGAATTTCCTGTAAAATGAGTAAATTTACGTAAAATAACGGAAATTATCGTATAATTACGTCAATAAACGTAAATTTACAAAACTATCTTTACGTAAAAATGCGTATTTTTACTTTTTTTTACGTACATTTGCGTCAATTATCGTTATTTTACGTAAATTCATGTAAAATCATCATGGCGTAACAGTACTGTAATTGAAAAAAATTTGTATGAATTTTATACGACCATTTAATTTTGTATTAATTAGTGTAACTCAAACTTGAAAGTTTAAACGAAGGCTATTGTCATTCTTGCAGACTCTGGGTTTTTTCAAAATTAAATTAAATTTAAATTTAAGTAACCGAGAAAGAAATTTATAGTGGCATAATGAAAGACAAAGATCCAGATTCGAATTGTTTGTGTTTTATTCGAAATATAGAAAATTTGGACCAAAATTTAGATGACCAGAGCATTGGGAGATTTACTGATGTGATTAAGAGCAACGGCAAAATAGAATTGGACATGGATGCTAAAAAATTGATGACTGTTCTAATAGATGAAAAGATTGGTTCAAAGTTAAACACCGAAAATATAGAGAAATTTAATGTCAAGTGGTCCAACAACAAAATAGAGAATCTAGAAGTCTATCTCGAATCTTTCGGAAACGCATTTTACAGGCAGATAATTCGCTTGGTCGACAGAGCTATGGAGAGGATTAAGAATGAGGAAAAATGGCTAAATGAGATTTATTTTGAACTTGGTCTAACAAATAAAGTAGACTTTGATTCAAATAATGTTGATCAAAAAGCAAAAGATTTAATTAGCGAGTTTAAAAATTTTGTCACTGAAATTAGCCACCATGCTATCGAATATAGCGAAATAATTGGAAAATATTTCGGCAGAGAACATCTAACGGTCAAGGTAATTTGATTTTATAGTAATATAAAAAAGTGTTCAAATAAGAACGTTTTTAAGTATAATTAAAATTTTTTAAAATTTTGTCAGAGTCGGTCAAAATCAAATTTGACTTAAAATTTTTTTTCTAATTTTTATTAATATTTTTTGAGGTTTCTTTAGTAAAAATTAATCATTTTGAAATTTTTATTTAACAATTTTTAACAATTAACTTTAGTGAGTTAGCGGAGCATCTTAAATGACTTGAAATATGTTGCTTTTTTTCAGTTTTTCAATTCAAAATTTGATTTCCAATTTTTTTGATTAATTTTGTAAAACAAACAAAAAAAATATGTATAAATTCTTAAAAGTCTAAATTATTAAATTTGATTATTAAAAATTTAAATATATTTTAAAAAATAAATCAACAGTTTGACCAATTTCCATCTTTTTGTATAACAACTTCATTACCTTTTTAAAATCAAAATTATCTAATAAAGTGTAGTTGTATTATTTTTTTAAGAAGTTGATATTGGCTTGACATTTTCTGGAAATTCTTGATGAGGCCCTTAACATGAGATAATAATTTTAGACCATACGATCTTAATCAAAAATTTTTATGCATGGGTGAGATTTACTTTAGTGCATGGTCAATATGCGTGTCTTAGTCTATGCTGCAGCATAATCGAACGAGGGAATCCAGTAAATCAAAAAATCTTCATTTTTTCTCTAAATTTTCTGTAAAATACTTATTTTGTTTCTCTACAGATATCCCAGTCGAAATTATTTTAGAGATTTTATGTGGTTCCTTTAAAGATTCTTTAAAAAATTTTTAGTGAATATTTTATTTTAAAAAATGTAAAGATAAAAAAAAACATGAAGATTTTTAGATAAAAATATAAAAAAAATTTTGAAGATATTTAAGAGAAAAATGTACGATAACCTCTAAAAAAACTCTTCAAAATTCTCCAAAATTTCTTTAAAGATCCTTAAATGTAATTTATCAATTAATGTGTATACTCTGTTGACGATTTACGTCCAGAATTTTTTTAAATAACTATTCAGTATTTGTTTTTTATTCACCTGTGTCTTTGCTTAATATGCTCGTCACGTTCCATGTTTTAAATTAATCAAAATATGTCCATGATTTTTTATTCAGATAACCTTTAGATGTGTCTTTTGTTTTTTCTAATGTTGAAATACTAGAAGTAACTATGTATCCTTGCCTATTAAGATGAATGATTTCTTCTGGACAATCTAGACTTTTCTTAATAAGCAACATCAAAATAATTTTAGCTATCAATTAAAAATAAATTAGCTACCAAAAAAAAAATTTTATCATTTAAAAAAATATTTTAGCTACTCGAAAAAATATGATCCGTAAAAATGAGTCTCCTGTATTAATTTTCGCCTACGAATTTCCACTTTTTCTAAATGTTTTCTTTTCTTAATATTATAATTTGCCTTTTCGATTATAAATATCAAGTCAATCAGGGTAATTTATTTTGGATTATTTAAATAATACTTGAATTCAACTTTCTTGAAAATTTTAATTTAATAGGGAAAAAAAAATACAGTAATAACTTAAAAGCTTTAAAAAAATAGAAAAATATTTAAATCAACACTCTAAAAAAAGAAAAATAACTGATAAATTTTTGTATTTAAAAGAATAAAAAATTTTTCACATAGCGTAAATCAAGCAAATTTTATAAATGATGGGAGAAAAGAATATTAAAATTTTTTTTCTTAATTAAATATTTAAGGATGCTATTCAAAAGTAGTTTTCAGCGTTTTACCAAATGTCAAATTTAAAAATTATATTTAATTTATTTTTAATTTGTGCTAAAAGATATAATATTAAAATTTTAGATTAGAAATTATTTGTTGAACGACAGCAATTATCCGTTCATAATAACAGGAGAAAGTGGTTGTGGTAAAACATCTGTGGTGGGAATAGTCCACAAATCAGTAAATTTTATTATTTTTTGATCTATTGTAGTATTTTTGTAATCAAATTTCTCTTTCAATTTTAAATTAATGTTGGAATCTTTGTGATAGTTGAAGTAGTGACCTCTTCCTTGGATTTTGGATACATTAAAATTGTTTTTAGCCATTAAAATATTTTCAACCAATTCTATTCAATGTTTAATTGAATTAGAACACTTCTTTTACTTCCTTCCACCAAAAATGTTCAAAGCTTTCAATCTGCTTTATAACGTTTTGTTTCTAACTAAAGAAATAAATTTCGTAGCTCTGCGTTGAATCCTTTCAACATTCACACAGTCTGACTTAAGAATTGGAGACCATACGGGCACAGAAAATTCCAAAAGAGGACGAACAAAAGTTAAATACAATGATCTTAATAACTTACAATCAAAACAAGCGAATGATTTCCTGAGGCGAACCAACATTTGATATGCTTTGTTTGTAACCTCTTTCATTAGATTTTTCTATTTAAGATTTGTATTGAAGATAACTCCAAGATCTCTTTCGGTTTCAGACGTTGATAACTGTTTACCATTAATAGAATAAGTGAATTCTTTGTTTTTATGACCGTAATGCATAACCACACATTTTGATGTGTTGAAGAGAAGAAGCCAATCTTGAGTCCACTTGAAAATTAAATCTAAATCTGATTGTAGTTTCACTGCGCTTATTTCTGATACAGTTTGCGAGAATGTTTTAATATCATCTGCATACATTTTGACAATATTCTCTTTTCCTTTTGGTAGATCATTGATATACAAAACGAACAAAAGTGAACCAATCACTGACCCTTCTGGTACACCGCTAAAAATCTCAACCCAATCCGACAAAATTTCACCTTGAACAACTCGTTGTCTTCAATTTTTCAAGAAAGCTTCAATCCATTTTAGTGTCAGACCATCAAAGCCGCCCGCCTTCAATTTAGCTATTAGTCGTCTGTGCGTCTTAGCTGTATAATATTGTTCTTATAAAGATAGTCTTCCATTTTGCTTCTTATTATGCTTTCCATAATTTTGCACGGAATTGAAGTTAAAGACACTGGACGATAATTGTTGGCCGTTGATTTATCACCTTTTTTAAACAATGGAGTAATATTTGTGTTATGTCCCTATCGTGGATACAAAAAGACCTTTTGTTCGTTTTGCCAAATGGCTAGTTTATTAAACAAAATAAAATCTAAACAGAGATAGAAACGGCCGTCTAAGCCAAACGTTTTTTTTTATAAATGTTCAATAAAATATAATGAAAGAAAATCAAATAAATAATGTCTAAACATTAGTTCGCGTCTTCTTATAACACCAAATAACACCAACGCTTGTTTATAAAATAATTTGTTTGTTCTTTCTTGTTGTTTCATAAAGCGCAAACAACTAAACCGATCCCACAATCTAAATAAAGCACCCACACTAAATGTTTTATTTTAAAGAAATAAATTAGCAGAACTAAATACATTTAAAGTTTTTCTATTTTAATATTTACGTGATGTCTGTACATCACAATTTGCTGATCTAAATTGTATTGGAAGCTGACTTTTAGATAAAGACTTTCTGAAAATTAAAGTTAAAGGAACAGTAAAGGCTTCTGCACAGATTTTACCAATAGCGGATGAAGCTTGTCTACACCACATAATTTATTTTGATTTAGGTCTTGTAATTTATTATAAACCACTTCATAACTAATATCATTTGGTTCAATGTCAAAATATTCTGAACGTTTTTCATTAAGTTCAACTACAAAAGGTGGAAGCTTCCCATCTTGTTCAATATCAAGAACATCTTGAAAACATTTATTTAGTAGATTTGATATCTCCACTGGTTCTTGTGTTGATTCTTTGTTTGACTTCTTTAATGCTTTGATTGATTCTCTGATTACTTGTTGATCATTTAGGTATTTGTATAATAATTTAGGATTCTTCTTAGCTTTTTGCATTGAATTTTGTTCATAAGTTAGTCTTTCTCTTTTTATTTCCGAAGAAACTAATTTACAGATACGTTTGTGATCATTATAAAAATACATATCCTGCTAGTTACATGAACAGTTCCTGTATCTAAGATTTTTTTTTTTCTAATTAAGATCTTGATATCATCTTTTATCCAAGATTTTGAGATACTTTCCTATTAAAAGTTAATTGATTAACTTTTGATCATTTTTTGCAACGAGGAAAAAAATTAATTTTGCTTCAATTAGTATCGATATTCCTGTAAAGTCTAATCGTTAAATAAAGGGACCCCAACAAAAAAGCTTAAGATCAAAAAAAATTAGGCTTTTTACTTGTTTGAATAAATATGAACAAGACTTTCCCTTTCGATTTGGCATCCGTGGTAATCAGATCGTCAAATTCAAGAAGCAATAATCGTTGATCAAAAGCATATAATCTCGAATCTTTAAAATGTATGTATTTTTATGCTACTTCCCTGGATAGTAAACTAGATGAATTCAGGGTTGTTATTTTAAATTAAAAAATTTTAATTTCGATTTTTTTAAATCTAATCTTAAACTTTAATTTGCAAAAATTTCTTTAAAAAAATTTTTTAAACTACTACAATGGATCATACTTTTTTAATTAGAAAAAATAATGATTTAAAAGATACCAGAATGGTTTGAAAAAAATACCAATATTATTTTGATTACCAGATTTTTAGGCACAACAGTTCAAACATCTAGTATTTTTAAGACATACTCTTCCATTGCTCTACAATTATTTTACAATATAAATTTGATGAGCCGAAAATTTAATCATACAATTTATGCCAATTACTCAAAGTGCCAGGACATATTATCGATTCGTGATTTCATTTATGAAGAAATTACGATCATAAATAACTTGGATCCAACTAAAAAAATTATTATAATCCTTGACTCTTTAGACCAGCTGGCACCGAGTGACTATAAGACAACTGATAAATGGCTATTAACCAACTTGGCAACAAATGTTAAGCTGATATGCTCGACACTTCCAGACCACGGGAACATATTTGACATGATAAATAGAATTATATCAAGAAAATACAAAGAAAAGATGATTGAAGATATCAGGGAATTTAATAGAACTTTGTCATCATCTACTTCAGTCACACTGAGTCCAATGTACGAGGACACAAAGTTCTTTTTAAACAATCAAATTTTGGATGTAAAATCGTTGACTGGAGAAGAAAGTGAGCTTATCTTAAAAAGTTGGCTAATTTCCTCCAAAAAACAGCTTACTGAATCGCAATGGAATGATTTGAGAACCATATTCAATAAGGCCAATTTGTTGCCTCTTTTCTTAAAGCTTATTTATGACATTGTTGTGCATTGTAGATCGTATGAAAATCTTGATGAACAGCTAAAAAACTGTTTGATCATTGATGATTTAATTTTGTACATGTTCAAGCGAATGGAAAAAATACATGGATCAACTATTGTACGACGATCTCTCAGCTATATGACTGTTTGTAAGAACGGTAAGTATTTTTTAATTTATTTAAGAAAAATATTGATCTAAATGTATTCGAACTAACATTAACTTTGTTTGTTCGATATTTTTTATATTTGTAAATTCAATAAATAGTTCGATTTTAAAAAGTATTTGCGTAAAATATTTTAAAGAAAATTTTATTAACATTATTATTATTTTTTTGAAAAGGACAAATTTTTATTCTTTCTAATTCTATTTAAAATTTTAATGGAAAATATGTTTCCCTATGAAACAAACACCCGGGCGTGTTTTTTATATCTAACGCCCGGGCGTAACTTTCGTTTGGAACATGGGATTGGTATGAATTTTTTAAACAGTTTTGAGAGAGATTTAAATTGAGTCTATACTCGTCCCTCTATTAAGTTGCTTTCGGGTGGAAAATCGCTTTTTTCAAGTTCTAGACTTCTTTGAACCTCAAACACCCCCAAACTTGTCTGACACCCCCCCCCAGATTTCAAAAAAAAACAAAAAAAACACCAAAAAATGACCAAAATTTGGACCTTTTTATTTTTCTCTTTTTTTAAGTATTTTAATTAATAAAAGCTGATTTTTTTTTTCTGTTTAAGCAATAAATTGAAAATCTTGGATTAAAATTTTTTTTATACCTCAACTTTCAAACAAATTTCAAAAATTGAAAACAAAAGATTTTTAGTTTTGAAATAAGTTTTATTCATTTTAATTATAATTTCGGTTAAATTATTTGTCAGTTAACATATAAAAATAAAAATGGAACAATCAAATGAATTTTTAAAAATTATCAACGCTTCAAAACCTTAACAAAAAATCAATTCCTAACAAAAGTATTATTTTGACCGAACTTTACTAAAAGAAAATTACACTATAAATGCAAATTGTTATGTTTCCTTTTTCTCCCCACTCTTTTCTCCTATAGCCACGTTTTGTTAATAAACTTGGCCCTAAGACCCAACAACAAACAATTCTTTAACTATTAGTACCTCCAAACCTGAAGGAAGTAACAAACTCGAGACAGATTCCTCAGCACGTATATAAAAGGGGGGAAAATAAAAAAAAGCGGCTTTTTTTTTTAATTTTTATTTTTGATCAATTCAAAAAACATAAAACCAAAAAATAAAGGAAATGAAAATAAAATCCCAAAAAATTCAGAAAAAATGTATATAATTAATTAGAGAAAAAAAACGGTTCAAACGTTTAGAAACTTTTACAATTTAATTTTTGAAATGACCGCCTTTGAATCTGATGAACGGGCACACCATGCCAAAACATCAATGTTCTGTTCTTGAATCAGTCGCTTACTGAGTGAGCGAAATGTGCCCAAGCGCTATCTAGTTGAAGAATCCACGATTCATTTGGCTCAAATATATGGTAAAAGATTGTTATTGAAGTTTGAAGAAGTTAATAACAATCATATTGAACATATTGAAGAAGTTAAACATATGGTAAAAGATTGTTTTCCAACAGCTTGACTATCTCATTTTGGTTTTTATCTCCAATTTTTAGAAGACCCACAATCTCCCATTTTATTTACCCATTTTTTGCCAAAATAAAATTTTCTGGTTATGTTATTTTGAAAGGACATGTTATTTATTTATTTATTTGTTTTCTGTATCGAGCTAAAGGTCTTTCAGAATAAATTTTAAAAAAATAAAATAAAAATAAGGATAAAAATCAAAATTAAAGTTAGCAAAATGAGAAAAAAAATCAAAATAAAGTAAAGGAGATTAAAAAAATGAAAGTAATGATTAGATTGATTGTTACATTTGAAACATGTTTACATAATTCAAATTTGAGGAAAAAAAGAGGAAATAGTAAGGCAGCAATTCTACAATGGAGTTGGGTATTCAATATAAGGTTCCCGCAATGCAATACGTTCACACTATCTTAGGATTCTATTTTCGACCTCAAATTCGTGAACTGCATTTTTAAAAACCCCAGAATACTAATTTTTGATGGAAAAAAAATTTTCCGCTACAGGGGCTCAAAGAGTTTTTTAATTGCCAAAAGTATGCTTCGGTCCGATGAGAATATCTTTTGCAAACATATACAAATTTTTATTAGGGATTAAAATTTAAAAAACAATTATTAATTCTTATTTTTAAGTTATGTTTTTTTTTTTAAGAATTTTTTTAAAAAATTTCTGTATAGAACTTTGGGACCAGTCAAATTTCTAACTAACTATTCTGATTCTTTCGGGAAGGAAACTTTTACTCGTTTCACACCGTTTTTAACTTATTATTTATTATTTGTTTCTTCTAAAATTTGTTCAATATTGAGATCATTGATTTTAACAGCATCGAAAAAGTCTCGAAGTAATTCCCTGTTGGAATCTTCTTTGAGATAGTGAAATCTAAATAACGAGTATTTTCTTGTCTCCGGCAATTTGTTTGGATTTTTAATCTTAAAAAATTCACCAATTATTTCGGTTGAACGTTCAAAGACTTTCGAAGCAATAAAAGCGTATTGGAACTTTATAATCCATATTTTTTTCGAAGAGTAATTGTAAATAGCTGTAATTTCTCTAAATTCCGAGTCTCTGAGTATACTTTGAGTTGATTAAAGAAATGGTTGGAAGGCAATTAAATTAAGCAGTTTGGGAGCACATTATACTCATTATTATAGAAAATATGTAAGAATTAATCATAGAGATTGTTATAATTGTTTAAATTTTTGGATTATGCGAATATCTAAACTTTTGAGCTAAATTTTATTTTTTTATTTTTATAGAAATTTTTTTGATTGCAAATTTTTAAAAGTTAATTTAATTTTTATGCCGAGTGTCAATATCAGATTTTAGGAAAAAAAATATTTCACAATCGAAAATTTTATTAGTAATAAAAGTAATTTATAAATTTTTGCAGTATGCTGTTTGACGCAACATCAATGTTTTATGCTTTTTGTAAATTTGTCAGTAAAAATTTGTTCTAATCAATTTATCTTAGAATTTTAAACTAAATTTTTTTGCAATTTTAATCGGTTTTAATTTTAAAATGACAATGAGTGCTGATTTTATGTCAAATAGTAAAATCATCCCGTATTTTTTATTCCGGAAAAATTATCCTATTATTTTAGTTTGATTTTTTCATTAAACATTTGCTTTGAAATTATGTCAGAAATTCATATTTTATTTATTTGAGTAACTAAAGCTTTATGTTTCATATTATTACTTTGTTTTTTTTTAATTTTTTTTTTTTGATTTCTTATTATTTCGAAAAAAAAACGTGATGAAATTACCATATTTCTAATTCTATTTTCGAAAAAATTTGATAAAAATCTCTTGAAACTCTACTTATTTTATTTGGTATATAAGTCTTTGATGAATATTTTAAAAAGATAGGAAATCTTGAAAACATGATAATTAAGTAGCTTAAAGAAATTTAAAGATGGCTTTTCAAATGGAAAATGAAAATTTCTATTGAATAGTTATGCTACAGGATATTTGGTCAGATCCAAGATAACTTAGAATTTGGATTCTAGCAGTTGACAGCTGACGAGTCAAGCCAATGACTTAATTTTCTTTTTTTTAAAGTCAAGTCAATGATTTAATAATTCTATATTTGCTTCCGAATTCCTGGCCGTTAATCTTGACCTATGTGCTCTGTAAATGTAACCAGATTTAGAAAATAATTCTTTCGACTGGTCCAGATGAAGCAGGTATTGATAAAAATTTTTGTGCAAGTCATGACTTTGACTTAAAACTGTGACTTATAAACAAGTCTGCTCTATGCATACTATCAATGCTTTTTTTAGAAGGAAAAAATTTCATAATTCTCAGAATCCTGTTTTGCATTTTTTTTTGTTTAAGCTTTAATTTTTCTGTTCCCGAATTTAAAATAATGAAACAAAAGTCAAACAACGAGCGGATTAGAGTTTTATAGAGGGTAACATTGATTCTTAGAGATGAACTCCATTTAAAGCTTTTAATTTTACGAATTAGATTCATTTTCGACGCTTGTTTCTTTATGACGTCTTGTAGATGTGCTGTGAAGGCAAATTTTGGATCCAGTTTGATGCCTAAAGTAGAAAGGTTGGATTCTGCTACCTCTTCTTGTTCAATTTTGATAATTAGCTAACTTATTCTTTCGTAGTTGTTTCTAGCACCAGCTCTTGTGAAAGTAATGTGGCATGTTTTTGTTTTATTTATTTTGAAGTCCCATTTTTTGCAAAACTCCAAAGTTTTCTAACATTAGTTGATGAATACTAATATAATAATTATTATTATTATTTATTTAAGTTTAAGTCACATTGACATTTATATTAAAAAATTAAAAAACTCAAATTACAAAATAAAATTAGTTTTAAAAATATTCCTAATTTTAAAAGAATTTACACAAGGGTCATCCAAAGTCATAATTAACTTTTAATAAATTATTTAATACGCTATATAGATAAAAAAACATTTATTTATCGTGTAATATTTTTGTGCTAATTGTGATTCTAGATTTCTTACTAGTGGTTCTTGTAATTGTTTAAAATGCGTAAATCGAACTTATAGTCAAAGTTGTCTTATTCGGATTAAGCGATCATAATTTTATTGCTTAATTTGTTGTTGAAAGTTTAGAAATAAAATCTCAGATAAAAAATTAATTTAAACCGAAATTAATTTCATTTATTGCAAATAAAAAATTATCAATTAATGAACCAGAAAATAAAGACTGTTATTTTTTCATTGTATCTAATTCTTTTTTTATTATTATATCTAAATAATAAGCTATCTAAATATTGTGAATAAATATTTTTTTTAGTATCTAATTATTTTATCCAAGTATCTAAAATTTTTTTTGTTGTATCTATTACAAAAAGGAAGAAAAATTAAGAAAAAGAAAAAAATTAATCTTTTTTTGTTCTTTTGTTTTGAGGTTGATCTTGAATTGATTTCGGCTTGTTTTTTGATCCAGTGGGTTTTCCTCTTTTCTTTTTTGAAAACTCAGACTGAGCTGAATTTTCATTAAAATTTTTTTCAACTTCAACTTCATTTTGAATTTCCATTTCTGCTCTTGAGCCTCAATTTCTTCCATCACATCAACTTGACTCAAAATTGAATTTACAAGAGCCTCTGGTAATTTCTTTTGATTTAGCACGCAATCTCTTACTTGTAACTCGGTTGGTTGAATCATTAAAGCTTTTTTTGTTGTTACTGGTTTACCGCGTTTCCTATTTTCACCCAAAGGAACATCTTTTGCGTTTCTATGCCATTCCAATCCTCGATAACGACAAGCAAGAACCAAAATGCGTTTGCAAATATTATTTTTTCTCCAATATGGGCATGTGCATTCACTTTGAGACCATTGTAAATGAATAGTAGTCATCCAGATTTTGCGACCTTGATTATATTTGTCAATTAGATATTAAATTGAATTATTTTTTGGTACAAAAAAAATAATTAGATACTGTAAAAAAATATCAGATACTAATTAAGATTTTATTAGATACAATAAAAAAAATTAGATACATAAATAAAAAAAATAGATAGCTTTGAAAATATAAGCCGAAAATAAAGTAAGAGATTTATGTTGAATAATAAAATCAAATTTTTATCATTTTTTGGTAGCGATAATTATTTAAAATTATTTGTGTGCCTTCTGGATCCAGTTTGATTATTTCTGTATCCATATTCTTTTTAATATCAATTGAGTTATGAACAACCGATTTTTTAACAATTTTTAAATTCTAAAATTTGAAGGTATTAGTGATTCTGAATTGGATGACATTCTAAGTTTAGACGATGATGTTTTGTACTCAGTGTTTCAATTTCACATGCCTCCAGTGCGACGAATTCCTCAAATATTATGGCTTCGCATTAAAAACGATTTACATGAGTACATTGTGGAAAAAGAAGCCAACGACACTAAAGTGATCTACTGGTATCATCGCAGATTCATAGAAGTAGCCTTGGACAAGTATGTGCAAAGGCTGGAAAAAAACGAGTTTGAAGCAATGTTTTTGAACATATTCGATTTTTACAATGAAACATGGAAAGATAAACAAAAACCATTCGAGATGAATCAGTATTTGATGAAAAAGCTTAACAAATCCAGCAAGCAAGACCAAGCCGATAGACTTATTAGTTCTCAGCCAATAAAGTATGTGGCCGAAGACGGACGCCTTAAGTACAACAAACGCAAGCTCACTGAACTGCCCAATTGTTTGACTAATTTGCACAGCTCCATGTCTTTGGAGAAAGCTTGCCAGCTTGTTTTTTTCAACTATGAGTTCATGCATGCCAAGTTTGTGTGCGAGTCGATTAATGAAATAATGGACGATTTGCAAAAAGTGATCGACAACGAATTCGCCTATGGCAGAGATGAAAAATCAAAGTCTTTGATCGTTCAGCTTAAGTATTTGTCCAAATGTCTGAGACTGTGCGGATGGTCAATAAACGACAGCCCGAACACGCTTGGCTATGAGCTAACATCAAGATGTTTGAATGTGTACGGTTCGTTTGACTACATATCCAGTTTTATTGACCAATGTGACCAGGCTACTTGTCATTGTTCACTTGTGTCGCCCTATTTGCAAAATCAGATCCCGGGGAGCTACCTCGTGTCTTCAATTGCCAAGCATGCTGAAAAAATAATTGAAATTTTCATTCTAAGCAATCTCTACATGGTGGTCTCAAGCAAAAAAATATCTCTAATTTTGGCCAAAGAAAATGATTTATATACTTTTTTATTCGACATTTATATTCCGGACATCAATCAACGAAAGAATGAAATAAAGGTATTGAAAATCTTTTCTTTATTTTTTTAAACTCAAAGTAGAGCTCATCAATTGAATGTTCCAGTTCTTTCTTTTATTTATTTAGTTTAATTAGTTTTATTCATTGAAATCAGAACCACGGAAAAATAAAATTTCTGCCGTTCCAGGCTTTGAAAAAAATAAAAAAATTAAAAGTCCGGACCTGGACTTTAATTTGGTACTTGAAAACAACTTTGTTTTTAATTCACAAAAATTAAGAGCGTTTTTTGGGACTAAAATATAGCCTCAATGACCTCAGCTTCATTTTTCTTGAATCAAATTTTTTAATTCCTGGGCAAAGTCCTCTCGGGTGCCTTAAAATTTTTCTTTTAAAGCAATAAAATTAAAGATAAATTTTAGGGCACCAAAGATTTGCCCAGAAATTAAAAAATTTGATTCAAGAGAAATTTCCAAAAGAGCCTAAATCGTCAGATTTAAATCCGATCGAGATGGTTTGGAACGAATCAAAAAGAAAAATTTTTTACTCAAAACCAAATTAATTAATTATTTAGGTTATCCCAATTGTGATTCAAAATAATGGAGACTGGTCAAATCATTAATTTTCCATTTAAAATAATCTGATTTATTAAAACAAAATTTTTACTGTATTTTACAAATTTTTAAAAAAATTTTAAACTAAAAAATTGGGATTTTACGTAAATTTACGTAAAAAGCTGTAAATTTTTTGATTTTTGAAATTTTCCAAAAATTCTAAGAAATTGCTTAACACTCAAAGGACCGGCTATTTTTGACAAAAACTTTGTTTAAATTAGGGTTGTGAATCGACTAAGCGTTAATCGATTAAATCGGTTAAATTTACATACGATGAAATTTTAACTTTATCGAAAATGTCTTATTTTTATCGATCAAAAAATCATTGTTAGAATTTTAATTTACTTAATTTGATAAATTTTACAAATATCGAAAACTATCGTTCAAATTTTGGACAAAAGTATCCCTTTGTTTTCGAATAGTTAGTCGAATTTATAAATCGATTAACCAAAAAATCTAATTCAAAAGTGCAAAAAAAAATGCATTCGATATTTTTAAAAGATAAGTAATTTACGAAACCAGACCAAACTTGAAAAATCATTTAAAAAAATTATTAAATAAGTTACGAAATTAAATAAAAATTAAAAAATTGTTTAAAAATCTTTTAAATTAATTTTTGTTTTCTAAAACGATTGAATTAAGCTTTATAAAAGTAAATTTTTCCAGATTTTTAGCACTCAGTCTGTTTCTTTCTTCATTTTGAATAAAGCCAGCAACAGAAAAAATACTTTCTGCAGGAACTGAAGTAACAATTAAACAAAATAGCTCCTTAATACTACTAGTTAGTATTGGTAAATATATATTGTAATATTTATAACACAAAAGTGGATCTTTTGGCTCATTTGAATCGAATTCTTTGTAGAATGTCTCGGCGTTACATTCATAAGACTTAAATTCTTGAAAAGTGCCATTTTAGTTTGATAAAAATGAAATTTTTTTAAAGTTGTTGCTTTTTATTAAATTAAAT
This sequence comes from Brachionus manjavacas, assembly GCA_019054805.1. Lineage (NCBI taxonomy): Eukaryota > Metazoa > Rotifera > Eurotatoria > Ploima > Brachionidae > Brachionus > Brachionus manjavacas. The sequence continues at coordinate 3,013,884 of JAHQIY010000003.1, read as the reverse complement.
TCTAACTAAATAAGTTTTAAAAATCAAGTCTTTATTTTTGAAATATTATTGAAACAAATTTAACATTACTTTCCTTTATAATATTTTCATATCATTGAAGTAATAATTTTTTTCAAAAAAATGTCTCGAACATGAAGCTTGGTCGATTAAAATCGACTAATATATTCGATATCAATATTCGATCAGTTAATTCGAATAAATAAAAATAAAAATAAAAATGAACTTGATCGACTAAAGAAGAAATCGATATATAAAATGATATCGAATATTTTTCGGTATAAGTTTATCGTTACAAAAATTCATCGTTTAGTTTGAACAGTTCGATAATGATTTTTTTTTTATCGATTAGCGAAGTTTCTTTCGATAATCAACCCTAGTTTAAATGTAACATTCGTTCCATTAAAGTCTATAAAATGAAAAGAAGAATACTTGAGAGATGGTTAACTAAGCTTAAAAAAAGGTTAAAGCTGATTGATCTTTAACTAAAAAGTTAAAATTGAAGTTTTGAAAAAGTGCCAAATTGACACCGTCGGTCCTTTGAGTGTTAAAAATCGAATATTTTGTTAGCCCTTATTTTTACCAGTTTTTTCGAAAATTTCGAAAGTTATTCTTTTTTTTCAGCATAAAAATAAGAATAACTTTCTAAATTAACTAAATTCAAAAAAAAAAATATTTCCTTTGTACAAAATCAAGTATATACTACTAGAAGCACCAAAAAGAGTCATTTTGACGCGTTTTGTAATTAAAATTTTGAATTATTTACAAAATCACTGGATGAGTCATAAAATATTTATAAAAAGCAAACTAATCTTTAAAAACTGACTAAAATCCTAATACTTGAACGAAGATAAGCAAATTTAAAAAATGCAAAAATTAAAGTTTGCGTATATTACATGAAAGACGAAAAATTGGTTCAAAAAGGAATGAATTCAGTAGAAGATAAAATTTTTGCAAGATAATTTTATTTAGCCAAATTTTTATTTTTACTCAATTAAAATTAAGTTTTGAATAGATTTATCCAAATAATAAATTATTATCCATTTCTATCCATTAGATTTAAAAATTTAAGTCAAAGTCATGACTTAAAAATTTTTTAAAAGACTTAAAAGTCAATGACTTAATAAAAAAAAAATTAAGTCATGACTTGGACTTAAAAAAAAACTTGTCATTGACTTGACTTGACTTAAGACTTGTGACTTAAAAACAACTCGGGATTCTATTAAAACAAGTCATTTTGACTCGTTTAGGTGCTTCTAGTGTTAAATCTAAATCTTACCTGTATTAAGTTTGGTATAAGTGAAAAGGGCAAAGTATTTTTTGGTTTCTTCTTTATTTTATCTAAATAAATAAATCTTTGGAAAACGGCCGTTCTAGACCGTGGTTAAGTAAAGTTTAAAATAGAAAGTGGTAAAAGAAAGAAAGATCTTTAAGCTTAGAAAACAAAACAAGTAAACAAGCGATTAGCTTAGTTCTCTCTTCTAAGCATTTCTTTGTAACTTATAGTTGATAAATATAAAATCAAAGTATAGCAAATGAAAGTTTGCTTATTTGCTGGTGACACCACACTCACAATGGGTAAGCCGAAAGTTGGGTGTCATATCCAACTTGTCGCTACACATTAACCTGAAGGAAAAATCTTTTTTATTCACAGGTAATGATAAAAGATTAAGCAATATTCAAAATAGTACTTAATCCTAGCTTTTCTGCTCATCTACATATAAACTGTAATCACAAATTTGTCCATATACTTACTTAACTTATCTTTAACATGACCTCTCCAATTTTCCGAGAACAAACTTTCGAAACGTTTGACGATTCATTTACAAAACACGTTAAAGCGGATTCCAATTCAATTTCAAGTTGTGTGTTATCAGCTGGTTTTGTTGATTACAGCGATTTTAAAAAAAGACCTATTGGATCATTATTTTAGAGTCGATAGATTAGTAATGTTAGAAAGCACCTAAAAGTCTTTTTATAAAATAATTACTAGAGATCCCATTTTTTTGTTAGTGATGTGGACAATGATAAGACCTACCATTAATCCTTGCAAATTTTTCCGTGGGTCTTGTGTGTAATTAGCCATAAGCCCAGTACCTAGGACTCGATGACAACCCAATTTTTTTCAATTTCATTTTCACTTTAACCCCTTGGCTTATTAGGTAAATTAAAAAAAAAACCTTATAATCATCAACATTGAATTTCAAGGCTAATTTCAACTGTTACCATAGTCCGTCTTGTTTTTATCATATCGTTTCATAGAACGAAAATATTTAAAAATAAATAAGTTTATGATCTTATAATTTAATGTAATTTTTTTGTCACATTTTAATCCATGCCAAAAATTGCTTTATAAGCTCGTTTATTTTCCATTATTTTTTATTGTTTCAAATATTTTGTATAATTTTAGAAATCAAAATAGTAAAAAGTCACTGACTTTTTACTATTTTGATTTCAAATTAAATTAAACTAAATTAAACAAAGAACTAAATTAAACTAAATTAAACAAAGAATTTTGATATTATCCTGAGTTAAATTTAATGTATTTACAAAAAAAATTAAAAAACATTTATTAACTTTTTAACTTATTAACTCAACCATTTTACTCCAGAACCCGATCAGTCAGTTTAAAAAGTTTTACGCAATTATAAATGAAATTTTACAAACTAAAATTACATTAATGCAGTTAAATGATTTTTATTGTTTTTTTTGATCTATTTTTTAAAAAAAATTTAAGAATTAGATGTTCAAATTAAAAATTATCATTTCCATACAATTTAATTTAATTAAAATAAAAGAAAGTTAAATTTTTAAAATTTATTTTTTAGCTATTTTTCTCAAGGCCTTTTAAAATAAAATTTTTAGATCTTTAATAAAATAAAAGATTTTTCCTAAGTCTCTTTTTTATTAATTAAATTTTATATTTTTGAAAGATTAATTTTAAGAAATTGATATTAAAAGGTCTTAAAAATTTTAGTTGACTTGGAAAAAGAATTTTCCCAATAATTTTAAAGCTTTTTCAGAAAAAAAAACCAAAATTAGTTAATTAGATAACTTTTCTTACACTTGGAATTTTTTAACAATAAAAAAAGAAATGATTTTTGAATTTGAATTTTCTTTCAAGTTTATTTCCTAAATATACCACAATGACATTCTATTTTTTTCTTGCTTCTTAACTCTGAATAAATTTAAAGATATTACACATGTTTATAAATTAAAAAACTAAACGGAAAAAAAAAGTGGTGAAGATTATTTTTTTATTTTAAGTAACTATCTTACTTCCTATCTTTCTCACATCATGTAAACCCATTGGGTAAATTTAGATATATTATAAGAAAAAAATTACTGCTAAACCAAACTCAATGATGTAATTACTACCTTACTATTTCCTCTTTTTATCCTGAAACTTAAATTACGTGAACATGTGTCACATGTAACAACTTATTTCAATATATGTCTACTTAACTTTCTTTACATTTTTTTAGCTTATTCACTTTAATTTGATTTTGAATTTTTGAATTTTTTTAATTTATTCTGAAGGAGCTCTAGCTCAGCTTGGTCAGAAAACAAATAATTAAATGATAATAAATAAATAAAGCTATTTTAAATATTTTGATTAATCTTGTAATATTTTTTATGCAAATTGTGATTCTAGATCTCTTACTTGTGGTTCTTGTAATTGTTTAAAATGTCTAAATCGAACTTATGTACCAATCAAGAAATGTATAAATTTCCCTTACAACCTTTTTATAGTCAAACATGGTAAAACCGTGAATTCTTTTATTTGATCGCTAATTAGTTGTGAGATTTATTTTATTTTTTCGAAAAAAATATAAAATAATAAAAGAGAATATTGTCTTTGATTAAAAAAAAACTTTATTAAAAATAAAAGAACGGTTCAAAAGTTATAGTTAAAATAAAATAAGATCTTTCATTAACGTTTAAACGCTTACATTGGGGTATATCCGTGAATTACATAAATTCAAGCAATTAAAATTCAAAAAAAAGTATAAGAAAATATATGTATCCTATTTTAAAACAAAATTTATCTATTTAGAACACTTTTTTGAACAAAAAAATTCCATAGTTAAATCAAAGCCTCTTGGAAGGCATTTCCCACAAGACCAATTGTTACATTTCTCACAAGAAATCCATTTGATTGATTTATTTTGACTTTTCCAAATACTGTTTTACATTTGAAACAACTTTTTTGGTCGTTCAGTGGAGATATTTCAATTTCAGACTCTTCTTCATCTTCTTCATCACTGATTATTGTCACTTTTTTCCTCTTTTTGTTCAACTTTTTTGCCTCTTCATCTTCTAATTGTTTGAAAACTTGATTCTCAGTCAAAACTTCACCGTACTTTCTTTTAATCCTCGTTTTTTTTGTCGACGTTTTCTTTTTATTTGCTGAAATAGTGTTTCACAAAGTTTCTAATGCTAGCAAAATTAATACCATGACCCCAATCAGCTAATTGTTTGATCACTTCAACTAAAAGTGTTTCAAATTCTTTAGGGTTCCATGGGGTAGCACCTTTACCATTTGCAGGTCTTTTATACTTTTCATTGATTCGGTCGTTAAATGTTGAATATGGAATGTTAAAGCGCACAGAAGCTTGATGTTTGTTTAATTTTTTAGCTTCAATTTCGGCAATGGCTATTTATTATTTATTTTATTTATTTGTTTTCTGTACCGAGCAAAAGCTCCTTCAGATTAAAAATAAAAAAAAAAAAAATCAAAATAAAATAAAGTTAAATAAGATAGAATAAAAATTTAAAAAAATAAAATGTAATAAAATGGTTTAAAATAGAGGTAAATTAATGAAATTGAACTAGAGAGTTAAAGGAAACATATTTTTGAAAAATTGATTGTTCAGAGAAAAAGGAAGAAATTGTAAGGTAGCAATTACTCGCTATAAGCTTTTCGGTTTTTTTGGATGTTAGTTTTCGGCATTTTTAAAAAATTTTTTTTTAAATATCAATCAAATAGAAAATTCACACTATTTATTGCAATAAATTAAATTAACGGTTTAACCCCAATCCCATTTTTTTCTTAAACTTATTTTATTTTAAAATAACAGAAAATCGGTTAAGTTTTTGAATTTTTCAATAAGAAATTCGTAATCAGCATCAAAAAATACATGTAACAGTTTTTTTTTGAGTATCGGCATTTTCTTTTAAGTAGCGAAGATTAGTCGTTTAAATGAAATAAAAAAAATAAAAAAATATTTACATGTAACAATCTTTTCCAATTTTATAAATTCTTAATTTTCATTTATTTAGCTTATTTACTTTTTTTTAATTCTTTTTTTTTTTTTTTTATCTTATTTTATTAACTTTAATTTTATTTTTATTTTATTTTACTTCATTTTTATTTTATTTTTTTAATTTTTAACTTATTCTGAAGGAGCTCTAGCTCGGTACAGAAAACAAATAAATAAAATAAATAAATTTTTTATTGGTCATTTTTAATAACAAAGACGTTCTTTATATTCTTTTTTATATTTAATAGAAAAATTTTTTTTCATAGAAAGTTATAGTCATTCAAAGAAGAGTTCACGGTTTTACCCCATTAACGGTTCAACCCTGAATTACTATATCAATTTCCCTTACAACCTTTTTAATCTTTTTTTTTGTATTTGTTTTAATTAAGTGAAAAATTTTTTTTTGTAAAACATAAACGCATTTTAAGGGTTACGATTTTCTATTAATTTTCAGCTAATTTACTTAATTAGGTTTTAGCACTAATTTAACTTTTTTAAAATAAAAAAATAAATTTCGGCAAAAGATTCTCCACTAATGTGAAAAATTTAAAAGTCAGAAAAAAATCAAAAATTAAGTGTTCTTTTTCATTTAGGTAAAACTGCTTTTTTCCAAATCAATACTCACAGACTATTTTGAAGAGAATAAAGTCAATCCGGAAACCCTTTCGATCCAATTTTTGATAATACGCAGTGATTTATGCTTTATCATTGATTTGAACTCAAGAGTTGTATTTCTTTACGAATCAGAGCAAGAAATTTTGGATGCTTTTGCTCTGAATTTGAGCCAGCTCTTAGAAGTGGAAAAATCCACCAAAATCATCAAGCTATTTAGCAGCTATTTGATCGGATCGCGCAAATTCAGCGAAATCTTGGTCGCAGACTACAACGACTCCAATTTCATTGAATCAATAGCTTGTTCCAGTCCTTTGTATCAAAATGAAAACTGCACAGAAATTGATTTAGCTTGTCTTTTCCGGAACGGAGATATAAAGCTCATTTTAATCAGCTTCCAAGTTCCAATCAACCATGATTCGGATTCTGATAGCGAATATTTTTATTATTTTTTAAGTGACAACGTGACCATTAGATTTGACTCTGAATCAGATTCAAATCTAAGTACTGATGAGGATTCTGACTCTGAAATTGAGAAAAGACTCAAATTCAATCGAATAAACAAACACATAGAGTTCACCATTTTGAAGACAATTAAATCTATGGGGCCTAAAGTAGAGCGTCTAATTAAAATCCAAAGTGCTTCATATGCTGTGATGAAATCGTTTGACAGACTAAATTTAACCCGCACTTACATAAGCTTCACTAATGGAGACTTGATGATACTGAATCTTAATGCACGCAGGAAAAACCGCATTTTGGCCTATCCTTTTCAGTGTTTGTGCCCAGAGCCCATCTTGAAAATTGAGCACTCTTTATCTGATGATCTGTGTCTGGTTTTGTACACAAAAAGTTCCATTTATTTGGCTCATTCGAATGCCAAGCAAGACGAGTATGGAAAGCAAAAAGGCCTTTGCCTGTTCGAGCTCAAGGGAAACTGTGACCAAGTGCTCTACTTGAATAGGAATATGTATTTAGTCAGCAGCCATGGAATTATTGAAGGTTTTAAGCTAAATTGTTTGATGAACAGACACAGAACCAAGCATTTGTTTTCTATCAACACGCAAAGCAAACAAGTTACTAAGCTTTTAATCAGCGGTAAAATTGTGAACTTTTTTTTGTTTTAATTTTTTTGAAATTTTTTGTTCCAGGAGCTTCACTTGAATGTGGCACAATCGATGGAGTTTTTAACATTTTTAATATTTTTTTCGGTAAAAGCAAAGTGAATATTTTACCAAGTTTTGATCGGGCATCTGACACCATTTTGAAGTTTTATCACCTGGAATCTCTAATTATAAGTTCATCCAAAAATAAGTAAGCAAAGATTTTAAATTTATTTTAGAAGAATAAATTTTAATTTTTACACTCTTTACATGATCATTTAAGTTTACTTTGTATTACCACTGATTTTTGGATATTGCTTTTTTAATGAATTTCACTCTAATTTAACAAGCTTAAAAAATTTGTTTTGATCAATTTTTTACTATTTCAATCAGTATTTAATTTACAAGAAAATTATTTTAAATAAATTAGTAAATAATTTTAATATTTTCAGAATTTTTTTTAATAAGATCAGTATTTTATTTATTTTGATACAGTACCGATTTGACAAGTATATTTATGGTAAAATTACGTAAAAATTGGTAAAAATGAAAATGCCAAAAAAAAGTCCGATTTTTTGAATTTTTTATTATTTTCTAATAAATTTTGAAAATATTAGTTTCTATTTATTAAATCAAATTTAACCAAAAGGTACTTTTTTTTACCATATTTTACCCTTTTTTACAAAAATTTACGTAAAAATTAGTAAAAGAAAGTACCTTTTGGTAAAATTTGATTTAATAAATAGAAATAATAAAATTACCATACGTGAAATTACGTAAAATTACCATAAATCCACTTGTCAAATCGGTACTGTAAGTACTTAATAATTAAAATGTTAAGTAAAATTTAAAAATTAAAAGTAAAATCTATATAGTTTAATTTTTTGTGTTTGAATTACAAAATGTTGAAATAAAATTGAAAAAGTGCGATGTTTCAAATATTATTTTCAGTCTCAAATAAAAAAATAATTTTAAGTTAATATTAAAAGCATTTTCATATTTGAAATTAAACTCTTTGGTGAAATATAATGAGTTTAATTTTTGTTTGGAAATTTGAAAAAAATTTTGAAAATTCTATTTTACTTTTAAACAATTCATTTTTTTATTTTTACCGAGCAAATGCTCCTTTAGAATAAAAATAAATGAAAAAAATAAAAATAACGTTAAATAATATAAAATAAAATAAAAAATGAATACAAAAAAAAGATAAATAATTCACAAAAAATTAAACCATATTTTAAAAAATTTATTATAAATAAAATATCTAACCATTAATTAAAATTTACGATTAAGACTAGAATTTCTGTAGAAAATATGACCAAAAATTGTAAAAAATTTTATGAATCGAGTTTACAAAAGGTCCCAAGTGTAAAAATTATTAAAATTATTAATATTTTTTTAATTAAAATTAATATAGCTGAGCATTAAAAACGTTAATTTTTCTAAATTATGTGGATTCAATCTATTTCAAAAGACTATCAGCTGGTACAGAAGTTGGTGTTATACAAAATAATTCTTTCACTAAAATAGAAAGATTAGGCAAATTCTATTCAAATTTTTTAAAGAATAAGAGTGAATTTTTTATTTCATCATTATTATAAGCTTTGTAAAAATTTTCGGCTTGATTTACGTAAAACTGTGGCTCATTATCCGATAAAATGTATCGATTATAAAATTCGATATTCTAATTTGATAGACAGCTATAATGTTTTTTCTTATGGATATTCGATCTGTTTTTAATCGAAACACTATTCAAATAAATTTATTTGGTATTAATTTAATAGTTTTACCAAATACATAGTGAGTGAATCGTCCGAATTTTTAAAAATTACATATATTTTGATTGGTTGAAATTTGGAATGAAAGATTTTTGTTAAAAAATCAAATTTTTTTATTCAAAAAGAGGAAAGTATAAAAAATGTAAGATAAGTTAAATTGTCTTTATATTGTTAATAAATTTTCTTTCAAATAAAATGTTTTTCATTTTTCTTATAATAAAATTTATCCAAAATTGCATTTATCTAATTTAATTTTGAATAAATTATTATAATTTTATTTATATCCAATAAAAAAATAGTAAAAAGAAAATAAAAATCCGGTCGATTCACATTGAATTCACTCAAGATGAATTTCGAGAAAGTCTATGTGTTTATCGATAAGTCAGTATTCTATCGATCTACCACCCTATCTATAGATCTATTTCTAATTTAAAAATAATCTTATTCATCTAAATAAAAAAATAATAATTAATAAGAGGAAGTAATGGTCAAAAATTAATCATAATAAGCTTTATTAGAGGGAGTTTCACAAATACCTCTAGTAAGAAGTGATCATCAAATATGTGATCATTGTAAATTTTTTGCGACACAAAAAGGATAGTGTAACGACACTATTACTAAGATTTTTATATTATAGTCAATCTTGTATATACCAAAATTCTTTACTTAAACACCCAAAAAAAAAAAATTATCATGGATGCCCAATTAAAATAACAATTAAAATAAAAAAAAGGAAAAAAATGTGTTTTTTCTGGTTTAAATCGTATCTCCTCCGAGGGATCAATTATGGCCCGATTTTTTTTTTTTTTAAATCTAGACAAAATTCTGAACAATTCTATGGTTTTAATTTTTTATTTTATTGCTTTATTTTTAAAAAATCTCTTCAATCATGTGATTAGTAACAAATTTGTATATTAATATTCTATTGATATTTTTTTTCTAAATTTTACTAAAAACTTATCTAAGTATAAATGAAATATCGTGAAAAATGCCTAAAAAATCAAAATATAATCAATCTCGTGTTAGTAACCTTGGAGTTTTCTGCCAAAAAAAATTTATTGGAGAGGAAGAAGATGAAGATGATCATATGGAAATAGACGTTGAACCCGATATAAATAATAATATAAATAATAAAAATGGCTGAAATACGTAACGATTCTCTTAAAACGCGATTTAACTCCAAGTGAAACGTGTTTTTTTTTCGAGGAGTTAGTTAGTAGCTAGCGGTAAAGACAAGTCCCCCCATTATCTACTAGGATAGAATAGGGACAATTATTATAGACAAGTCTAAACCAACGCATTGGAGCGTTTAGCCTTTTTGGCAGTAATAGCTTGGTGACATTCCAAACACTTCTTCATCAATGAAACCCTTGAAACCCTATTTCGATATTGCTGACATTGCATTTTCAGATAAATCATTCCAAACTAAGGTAACTCGATTTGATAGAAAATTGTAGCGGTATGACCCTTTTTTTATTGATCTCACGTAATAATTTTTTGTTTTGCTTTCTTCTCAGATTGATTGTAGTTATTTTGGCGTAGTTAATCCCATTTATCAAATCAATTTCTTCAAGACCATTAACTAATTGTACATTTGTATCAGATCACCTCTAAGACGTCGTCTCTTAGACGTATTGAATTTAATTTTTGCTAAACTCTGCCAATTTAATAGACCTTGATACTTGATGCAACTTGATGAATGTTGCACTATGATGTATTCACATAAATAATTTTCAGAAAAAATTTTTTCATTTTTTTTGTTCGTTTTATCATTTTGTTCTGAATTTCACAAAACCTAAATTAGCGAAAAGTAAAATTTTTAAGTTTTTGATTTATGGTGCGGCTTTAAAAATTAGGATTAAAAATTTAATTTTTTTTTTTTAAAATTCGATCCTGGATAATGCGGTGGTTTTAAATTAACGATTTTGAAAAAAATTTTACAAATGATTAGAATTATCTAAAAAAGTTACTTATTTGTATTCATTTAATTAATCAATCTTTTAAAAGACGAAATTGAATAAATATCTAAATTATTTTTTTCAAGTGAAATTTCATTATGGAATCTTAAAACAGGAAAATTGGAATCAAATTTGAAAATAGATGATCACGAATTGAATGGAAATGTCAGAAAATTAAAATTTTTAAATGAAAAAAAAATTGTCGTCTTAATGGACAATTTTGAGATCGGTTTTTTTCACATCCAAAATTTTAAAATTGAATTTATAAAAAAAATATCATTTGGCGAGTGCACAGCTGATCCAAGTAACCTCATTTTTTTACAAAACCCAACCAACGAGTCCTTCGAAGTCTTTGATTTGATCAATTTAAAAAAATACCAAATTAAACTTGATCCGGAACACTTAGCCACACAGATAGCAACTAAAAAATTGTCTGACTTCATTTCATTGCAAAATTTTACATGCTATTTCCAACATCTAGATTTAGTAATAATCATAGATAAATTCATTTGTTTTTTAATCCAGGACCAAAAACAAACAAAGATTCGATTTTCAAGTAGCAAATATGAAAAAATGGTCAAAAAATTCCACAACTTGTACTCAAAAGCAAATAGCTTTAAATACAAAATTCTATCCGAATCAGTCACAAGCTTAATAGTTTCGGTTTCTGTTCAAAAAGAGGAAAAAACTCTCAATTCCTTGATTATTTACTTTAAAATTATATCAGCAAATGATCGAACAGGCAAATCAATTGAACTTGAAGTCATTGGTGTCTTCCAAGGTCAAAAGTACCAATTGGTACAAGATCCAAGCTTATACTTGTGCGTTTACACTGGATACAAAATAGAAAAAGATTTTCTTTTGGACCCTGATCGTTTTGAATTGGAAAATAAAGATGACCAAAATTCAATTCTGCTACATGACTTGGTAAATGATAAAATTTTGAGCAAAATTATTATAGACGGAAGCTTGAATAGTTTTTGCTTGGATCAAAAATTAAACTACCTGGTTTATAGCAATGATAAAAAGGTTTTGTCATTAATTAGACTTGGGGACTGTCAAGTAATTGGCAAACTGAAGCTTTACGGAGAAGATAATTCAATAAAGTTCAGCAAATATTCTCCATTTGTTAGCTTGGCCATGTACGACAGACGATTAGTTTCTTTGCTAATTGTGGATCAAAACGATAAGTCACAAATGGAAGAACTTAAATCTTTGAGGCTGAGTCTAAGAGAAGAAAATTCGAAAAAAGACAACAACACTACTGAAATCATTGAGAATTTGATCGATTCAGATTTTTCTGATGAAATGGACTCGACAAATGACGAAACCAGCACTGATGATGAGGTAGATTCTGTTGAAATCAAGAGGAAAAGTCGCAAAAAATCCAGCATTAAAACTCGTGATATCAAAATTGATGATCCAAGTAATTTTTTTTATTTTTAATTTAAACTCATTTAGAATAAAAGATCCTAATTGAAGAAAAATATAAATCAAATATTTGATAAACTAAAGTAGTAGTAGTAGTAGTAGTAGTAGTAGAAATTAACTGCAACTTGGAGATTCTCCAAGGTTTTAATGAGCTATAGCAGTCGTTACAAAACGCTTGGCCAACCACCCATCAATCTTGGCCTTGAAACTATTTAGACAATTTGCATTTATTATTTTTTCTGGCAGTTTGTTCCACTCATCTACAACTTTATTAGTAAAAAAGTTATTTCTTGGAAGACAATTTCTTAAATATTCTCGGATAAGGTCCTGCTATTCCTTCTCGGGTCTAGTCCATTAGGTGAACAAGTGTTCACGAAATACAGGTGAATGATAGGTGAACATGAAAACTCAAAAAATTTTAGTCAAAAAATTTAGTTGAACAATATTGAAAATAGGTGAATATTTGAAAAATAATTGGATATATTTTGTGTTAGTAGCTAATTTTTTTTTTTGTAGCTAATTTTTATTTAGAAAAATAGATAAAAAAAAATAAAAAGTAGATAATTATTTTATTTAAGTAGCTAATTATAAAGAAAAAAATAAAAAAATAAGACAAAAAAAAATACAAAAAATGACCAATAAAATATAATTAGAATAATTATTTAATCACTACTCAATTTATTTCTTTTAGAAACACCATAATTGACTTCTTAAAGGACCAATTGAATTTCTTTGAAGTGCTCGATTTGCTTTTTTTTTTCGACCTCTTTTAACGTTCCCTTCAATGCTTAAATCAACGCCCGGTAATTTATTTAAGCCTAAATGAAAAGACACTCCGATTACATGTTTACAGACTAAATGTTTTAACCAGGCTTCACATGAACATTCACTTAATTCCCATTCTTCTTGATTGATTTTGACGCATCTAATTTCATTGGCCCAAAAAATGAATTCGTTAAAATTTTGCCAACCATTGCTCTTTAACCAAAAATCTTTGCATCGAGATTTGTTTGCATCATAATCTAATAATTCAGACGTACACATAAAATATAGAGAGCCGTTATGATTGTATTTGATTATCCTTTTATTTACTTTTAACCAGTTGTAACTATAAGTCCATGTTCGTGTTTCAACATTCGGTTTTTATAAAAATTTTTTAGTTGTTTCTAATTCTGGAATTCTATCGGATGACCAATCTTTAACAAATGGAACAATAACTTTAATAAAGTCATGTAAGGGCAATCTATCTCTAAAAGTGCCTTCATCTTTGATTGTTCTATTTGTGGATTCTAACCCGTTGTTTGTGCTTGGGTATCCAGGAGCAAACGTCTCATACCAGCCCTTATTATTTTCATCAAGCCATTGACCCGTAAAATAGTCAAAAAAGTCATTAACTTGCTTTTATGAATAACTGCTTCTTCAATCAAACTTGCATCGTTATCTGTGTCATCAATATTTGACTGAGCTTGATGTAAAGCTAAGATAGAAGTTGAGCTAGATGTTTCTTCCGACATAATGTAATTTTTTATGATATGTTGTATAAAAGTTTGAAAAAGTTTGAAAAAGACTGAGTTTTTATTCTAAAACTGGTCATTAATTAGTTGGATTTCTTTAAGAGGTGCCAATTTGTAAAAATTCATATGTCAATTACATCAAAGAATAATTAAGAACTCAAAAAAATGTCAATATGTTATGAGGTGTTAATTTTTTTTTAGCTACTTTACGAATTATCTATTAATTTAATTATCTATTAGTAAATTTATTTATCTACTAAAAAAATATTTTAGCTACTATAATAATTATCTACTAAAAAATATTTTTATTTAGCTACTTTAAAAGTAAATTAGCTACTAACGAAAAACATATCCAAAAATAATTTATTTGAGTTTTAGAATAAAGATTTTTATGTCTTGTGTCTTGTTCAATTGAAAACTTTTACTTATGAGTCCGAGTTTTATGACTTTTTATACCACACTCACCTTTAAATAAGCGTAATTCATATTCTTCAGATTCAAAAACATTATTCGTTATTTTCTATTAAATTTCCAGCAAATTTTGAAAAAAAAAATTTTTGATTTCAAAAAAAGAATATTTATATTAACATTTTAATTTGCAATATCATTCTTACAAATTTGTATTCTAAAATTTTTTTTCCTATCCTAAAGTAAATTTTACAAGGAACAGTTAAAAATTGTCTTTTTGGCAAATTATAAATTTAGGTGAACAATTAAAAAAACAGGTGAAAAACTTTTGAATTTGAAGAATATGAATTACGCTTATTTGAAGGTGAGCGTGGTATAAAAAGCCATAAAACTCGGAGTCATAAGTAAAAGTTTTCAATTGAACAAGACACAAGACATAAAAATTTTTATTCTAAAACTCAAATAAATTATTTTTCAAATGTTCACCTATTTTCAATATTGTTCACCTAAATTTTTTGACTAACCCTCCTTCTCAAGTCGTATCTTCTGGTATCAGGCATCTTGTTTAGGCTTTAATTGGTATCGTTTACAAAACTAACTTTTTCCATATTATTTACAATCATTTGAATCATTAAACATTTGCAACAAATCACCTCGAAGTCGTCTTATACTATAATCATTTAAACCGACTTTCAATAACTGCGAATATTAATTTATTTCAATAAACGCAGAGCTACGAAATTTGTTTCTTCAATTAGAAACAAACCGTATGAAAGCAGATTGAGGACTTTGAACATTCCAAATCTGCTGGAAAGAAGAAAAAGAGGTGATCTAATTCAATTATACAAGTTCATGCATGGAACAGAATTGGTTGAGAAAAGCAACAATTTTAATGTCACCAAAATCCAAGGACTCCAACATAAAGATAACTTATTTTTTAAAAGAACCGCTTACATATGGAACTCACTGCCAAATCAATTAGTTGAAGCCCCCAATGTTAACAGCTTTAAAGCAGGCATTGATTGCTGGATGAGCAGAAATCAATCACATCAGCTGTCATAGTGTGCCTTATCAGCACACTCGCTGGTTAGCCAGCTACAGTCAAAACTTCTACTACTCCTACTACTAAATGTGAACATTCAAGATTTTGAAAATTCAGCATTAACTTAGTCTTTTTTCGTTCATCCAAACTTTTTTCATAAAAAAGACACCATGATGCAACTGCATGCTGCAATTTACTCCTGACAAAAAAACAATATTGTAATCTAATAATTTCTATAGATGGGTATTTAAATGATTTCTCATCATTCCAAGAATACGATTTGCTTTAGCAGCTGAGCTTCTGGCCTGGGCATCCCATTTTAAGTTGCTCTGGATAAAAATGCATAAATCTCTTTCGCAATTTGATTTCTTTAGCAAGTGGATCTCAAACAACTTACACTTTTCATCATTTAGCTGCATTGACCAGTTCTATGACTTTTTACAAACTTTATTTATGTCAGACTGTAAGATATGGTTTGAATTCATATTTTGGATTACAGCTAGTATCTCAGTATCATCGGCGTAGGCTTCGCATTTGTTCTCAACCAGTTCTAGCATGTCATTTATATACATAATGAAAAGTAACCCCAAGACCTACTCTTGAGGTACTCCACTAGTGACGTGAGTCCAATTAATTAAGGCTTCACCTAATAATACTTTTTGGAAGTGGCCAGATAAAAAGATTCTTTTTACCTAATTAAATTTTCGCCAAAACCATAGTACTTAAGTTTGTACAAAAGGTGTGAAACTTCATCAAAGTCTTTAGCAAAATCCGTATAGACCACTTCAAATGGGTGTCATTTCTAAACTCTTTGAGTTATTATCAATTAATTTATTCAAAAGAGCGCCTCATAGGCGTTAAATGTAAAAAAAAAAAAATTTAAGATCAAAAATATTTACAATAGAAAATAAGAATAAATAAATAAAAAAAATTAATTTAATATTTAATATTTTTAATAATTTTCTTTGAGCTATAAAATCAGGTTTTCAATAAGATCTATTGTGCACGATCTCTAATGAAAGAAGGCAGGTTGAAAACCTGTAGTAGTAGTAGTAAATATAACTGCGACCCGACTTTAGTCGAGTTAAGCCATAAGGCTGTGGCAGTATTTTGCCTTAACACCATTTGAACGTCATTCGTTCTAAACCAGTCATCAAGCTTCGCTTTGAACGAATTTAATGAAGTTGCTTCAACTACCCTCTCTGGTAAGCTGTTCCAATCATTGACCACTCTGTTTGAAATGTAGTTGAATCGTACTGGGCAATTTTTAATAAGTTCTCTTGAAATCACTTTCGAGTGACCTCTTAAGTTATAATTATTTTTTGCTGACATATGCCTAATACCATTCGTGAAGTTGACAGCTTCTAACCCATTAACGATCCTGTAAAATTGGATTAAATCGCCCCTTCTTCTTCTTGTATCAAGTGACATAAGATACATCCTTGCTCATTAAATTCAATTTTCAAACCCGGAATCATTCTCGTCGCTCTACGTTGAACTTTTTCCAATTGATTCTTTTCACCTCCAAAAAATGGACTCCAGACACTAATCCCGTATTCTATTAGCGATCTCACTAATGATTTGTTTAGGAGCTTAACCAAATTTACATCAAAATACTCAAAATTCTTCCATATCATACCCAGTATCTTGTTTGCTCTGCCAGAACAGTAGTCAACCTGTGCCCTCCATTTAAGATCGCTCTGAAAATAGACACCAAGATCCTTTTCCAAACTGGTTGTTTTTAAGGGCTCAGTACCATGTTTATTAAAGATTGTGTACTCATTTAGAAGATTCTTCTGTCCGCTATGCATAACTTTACATTTCTCAATGCTCAATTCAGTTTCCCACGTAATTGACCAACTAGACAAGGTGTCCAAATCCTTTTGTAAGGCTAGCTTGTCTTCCAAATTGTTTTCTGTTGCTATGATCTTCATATCATATTAGCAACGTTACAAAGTGATTCAGATAAATCTTTAATAAAGATTACAAATAACAGCGGTCCGAGAACCGATCCTGTGATAAAATTTTTGTTAAATAAATTCTATTTGGCTATCACTAAAATCCGGATCCGGACACGGATTTACGGACGTCCGGACACGGATTTCATGTGCCTAAAACACGGATCCGGACAAATTAAAAATTTGACTAAAGTACGGACACGGACCGATAAAAAACCTTCTAAAATGCGGACACGGACCTACCTTGTCTAAAACCCGGACACGGATTTTTTTCTAAATTTCTAAAACACGGACACGGACTTGTCTTTTCTAAAATACCGAAATCTATAATTAGAGACAATTTTTTTCAATTATGTTGTTACAATTTGGAAATAAGAATTTCTCTTTGTGTAGATAGCAACTATTTCTTAAAAAATTGCAATTAATTCAAAAAACGAAGATGAAGAAATTGTTCCGGTAAAAAACAGCACAAAAAATTCAAAAAAAAAGAGGAATATTGAAGAAAATATGGCTTTAAATGTTGGTAAAGAAGGCTCAAATGTAAATGAAATTGTAAATGAACAAAGTGTTGAAGTTACCGGTAGTACTGACTCAAATGAATTGCGTGTTTATCCGAAAATCTTAACTAAAAAACAAAAAAATATTCTGCTATTGGTCTTAAATGATAAAGATTTTGATTTCAAGAAATTGATCAATGAATCTGACTTGCTTATTAAACCAGAAGATTTACCAGAAGGTGTTGTAAATATTGATTTTTCTATTTATCGTAATTGTTTTTCAAATGAAGGTTATTTAAGCCTAATGAGTGTCCGAAACGAGACAGAAAATTAAAAACGAATAACTAATTTTTTTTTTTTATTACCATAAAGTTAAAATTTTTTTTACCATAAATTATATGGTAACAGTGTTTTTTTTTAAATAAATTTAATTACGTTTTTTATAATCAATTTATTTAAATCTTTGTCAAATTTCTTTTAAAAAATCCGTGTCCGTGTTTTAGTCAAGGTAAGTCCGTGTCCGTGTTTTAGATTTAAAAAAAAAAAAAGTCCGAATCCGTGTTTTAGGCACATGAAATCCGTGTCCGGACGTCCGTAAATCCGTGTCGGGATCCGGATTTTAGTGATAGCCATTCTTTTTAATACTTACCAGAATCTTGCTGAGAACACTTGACAAAAAAACAGGCTTAAAGTTTTTAGAAAGCTATTTAGCGTCTGATCCACGAAAAGGAATAAAAAATCTTTGTTTCCAATAAAGCGGAAGTTCTACCAGTCATAAGTTTTATCGAACAAAATGGAAATGACGAAACAAGAGTATCAGCAAAATATTTTAGGACATGAATGTTGTAGGATTTCACACCAAATAAGTTTTTTTTCAAAAACAGGGATTGTTGCTTCGGAATCATTACCGAAAGCCATTTTGAATTGTCGGTTTGAAATTTTTGCAAGTTGGTTTAGATTGGAAATTATTTAATAAAAACTTCGGATTTCAAAGCCTTTATTTAACATTTGAGGTTATTTTTTTATTTACATAATAATAAAAAAACTTTGGATTCGATTTGGCATTTTAAATAAATTCAAAATTTTTGATCCCATCTTTAATCGGTTTTTGACAGATGTTTATTTCTTGAATTAAAAATTTTCTTTTGTTTTGAAAACGACCACTTGCCTTGGATATTTCCCATTCTTTAAACTTTCTCTTTTCGCTTAATTTTAGATCAAGATACATCCAAGGCTAATTATTAAGATCAGGTTTTCTTCCTGGTAAAAATTGTATAATATTGTAAAAAAATAAGAACTCATCGTATACTTGATTCACACTTAAATCAGTAAAAACTTGAGTCTGACAAAAAATTAAATAAAAATTAAAAATGCTGGAAAAAAAATTCAAAATAAACATAAAGTTATGAAAAAAGAAAATTACTTACTTGAAATAATTAAAATTCATTAATCAATTCAAATAAAGTAAAATAGTTTAAATGTATAGTTGATTCTCTTTCTGATTGCTTTGTAGATTAAGAAACCACAGGAATACTAAGTAAAATATAATGAATCTTTTAATTTTATTTTATTCTTTTTTTGATTCAACACTTTAATTCAAAAAGCTCTTTAAATTTCTATTAAATTTATCTAATTTTATCAACATTAAAATATTCCGAATATTTACTTGAACCTTATGTTCCTGTTTTTTCTGTCTGTTCTGGTTCAATCATTTTTTTTTAAATTGTTTTAAAAATTTGAGCAATGTCTACGAGCAGCTTCCTCGTAATCTTCTTTTATGAAGTGTAATTTTCGTTATCAAAATTATTCTTAAAAGACACGGAAATGACTAATTTTGCTTCAAACACCAGTTAACTTTGTTGAATCGAAATAAAATGTTTCTGCTGACAGATTCTTGTAATGTTTACATTAATCCCCTTGGGCCCGTCTATCTTATCTTGTAGTAAGACGCATTGGAGCAGCTATTTAAGCTCTTTGTTAACTTAAACGCTCATGGTTAGGTTAATCAACTTTCCAGTGATGTCGACAAAGATATCGCTATATCACAATTCTACAAGGTTTTTTTTTTCAGTCTTTCACTAGACAAATGTACTCAGATAAATTACCATCAATATCATCAAGACTGAATTTTTATTAATCATTGAATATTAATAAAATAAAATTCTTTTATTCTTGTATCCTTTTTTGTATAATGGGATACATATTTGATATTTTTCAACAAAATATTTTTGAAAGAATATAAAAAAAGTATGCATTCTCGAGTACAAAAAAAAGTTGTATCTTTTGACTCACACAATTCATATTTTGTATCCCGCCATGTATTATGTATCCGATTATACACTTTGATGCATCCTCGAATACATGATAAAATGAGGTAAATGGGACTCATCTACACCAAATTATTATTTCAAGTTTTTTATTCTAAAAACAATTTTAAGATCTCAAACCCTATCTAACTTTAAAACATGCTTCATCAATGCTATTTTTTTTTCTGACATTTAAGTAACATTAGCGAATTATTCTATCAAAAATTAATGTTTCATTAATTTTGTTAATTATACTTGCATTTATATTCTTAATTATGATTGCAATAACGCAGCATTAGAATCATTCTTAAAAAAACATTAAAATGAAAAAAATTTAAAATTCTTATATTTGTTTATTGCGCATCATTCTAAAATACAAAGGCTAGAAAAATACAAAAAGTGTGGAAATTAAAAATCTTATATACAAATTATTTAATTTGGAAAAAATTTTATGATCTAACTAATTAAGTTAATAAGTGGTTTATTTATTCAAAATCGCTATCTATATTGGTTATCCTTCTTCGCTTAAAACAGGTTGTTTTATTTGAATACAATGATTCGCTTACTGATCCTCCTGTGTCACTTGAATTTAGGTAGCTTCTTGCTTTCGAATTTATTTCATCAATTGAATGACTTGAATCTAAGCTTGTCGATTGATTTGTTTTACCGAATGGAGAAGTCTTAATGATGTTTCTTAATAATGTTGGTTTTGGTTCAATAGGTGAAGTTTTTTAATGCTGACATTTTTAACTGTTCTTCGGGCTTCAGCACAAATTTTTGTGATTTCATTTTCCATTTTTTTATAATCAAAATTTGGTCTCATTGACTTCATATATTCTAGTTTAAAAGAAATTAAAATAAATTTTTATTTAAATCAACTAAATTTAAACAATACTAGTTTACCGTACTAGGCTGAATATTCAATTACCATTTTTGCTCTATTAAACTCAGCCCAAGCTAAATTATCATTAATCATGTTACTAATTAGCTTTCCTGAAACAGGCTGTATCCGATTTGAATTGATTTTTAATTGTTGCATCTACTTCATTTTTTAATTCATTTGAAATTTTAATATTCGGATAGTTTAAAGAAAGCAAAAATAAGTTATTCTTTACTTCCTCATTATAAAATGGAATTGATAATATGACTACCATATAACTTGACAAAATTAATAATAAATTCTAAATTTTGTTCAATCCTTTAATCTTCGATGGTTTTCTTTTA
Organism: Brachionus manjavacas; assembly: GCA_019054805.1. Classification (NCBI taxonomy): domain Eukaryota; kingdom Metazoa; phylum Rotifera; class Eurotatoria; order Ploima; family Brachionidae; genus Brachionus; species Brachionus manjavacas. The sequence goes on along the minus strand of JAHQIY010000003.1, from coordinate 2,992,792 downwards.
ACTATCTAATATTTTACTTTTTGGTGAATTTGTATATTTAAGTCACTTATTTTTGACTTTTGAAATTCTATGCTTACAAAAAATATTTTTTCGTCATTTTTCTCAAATGGTTTAGACTTGCATATTTTATCTGATGTGATTGATAGATTTTTTGTGTTTGAATGACTTACTACTTCTTTTATTTCTAGAGTGTAATCATTTAATTATCTAAACTCATTCTCACAATCTAGCTCAGTACCTATATACTTGACCATAGCTAGAAAAATTTTATCTCCATAATAGACATCATATACATTATCATTAAGAATTTCCTCTGAATTGTCAATTTTTACATTTAATAGACTTAAGATACTAAATTTGCTTTCATCAAGACATTTAACTATACAATATTTTTGCAATTTTTTTAACTATCTGTTACTAATCAATGACTGGTTTTTGAATTTTGAATTTAAATTTTTCGCATTACAAAATCAGTTTAATATCTAGTATGACATTATGTCTTCTCAATGTCATTAGAATGTTTCATTATTTTTAAATTGATAGGGAATCTGTCTTCAGATTTATTATATTTAAATGAAAAAGTTATGATAGCACAAACTTGGTCCGCAAAATTAAATCATACTTTGAAATGATCAAAATTAATGGAAAAGATTAAGATTAATTTAAATTTCTTTTTTTTCTTTTTATAGTTTTGGAAATTTTAAATTTTAGCACAAAATTACGGCTACAAAAATAATATTACCAAAATAGTTCCGCAAAAAAACGTACAAGCGAATTCCTGAAAGCGCTACAAAAACTCTGCAATTTTCTGTAAAATGAACACTATCAATAAGATGATTAAAATATGAATTGAACTGCAGAGTTTTTACAGCGCTTGGAATTCGTTTGTACAAATTTGTTCTGTTCTATTCAATTTTTGTACAATAATATTTATTTTTTTTACATCGCCTTAAAGGCGTTCATTGAAATAAAAATAATAATAAAATAATAATCATAATAAAAGGGCATTAAAATCTATAATTAATAAAATTTTTATTTATTAGGAATTAAATTACATGATAAACGGGTAGAGTTTCCCATCGAGCTAAAAAATCATCGAATGGACAAGATCGACTGGTTGCAAAATTATTTGGCTAAATATGGAAAACTAGAAAAATGCAGAGAAGAATCGATTTCGAGCCAACAAGAAATTATAAATCAAATGGAAGAAGAATCGGATACTGATAATGAGGATTTGAAAAAGTTTGGAAATGAGCTTAGAAAAATTATAGGCACTGGCAGGCTTGGAAAATCAGAGCTTAAGCTGCAAAACTCTGGTCTACATGCTAGAGCTGCAAATAATTCTACAAAAGCATGCCTGATTTCTTAATTAGCCGTAGAAGAATATTTAGAAAAAATTTGAAAAAAATTTTAATTATTCAATTTAGATTTTTTACTGAAAATGTAAATAAAATATTTTATTTTTATCAACGTTCCAAATTCTTGACCTCTTGAATTCTTTCTCATAGACTAATTTTTAGCATCAACATAAACAAAATAAAGTTTAAGATTTAAACCGAAAAATATGCTTTTAAATTAAATATCTTTCTAAATCAAGTATATAAATAAAGCTTCTAAACACTTGGGTAGAAATTAAAAAATGCAGTCTAACTATGGTCAATATCAATGTGTCAATGGTCAATGTAGACCAAGTGATTGAGCAAAAATATTTTTCAAGATAAGAAAGTAAAATAATTTTTTAGATCAAACGATGAGTACCAACATGCCAATGTATTCAGCTCCAATGCAAATGAGCATGATACCTAATCCTTACACTCATTCATTTGGCATGCCGATTTCAATGTGCGGACCGATGGGTTGTCCTCCTCAATGGCAACAACAACAACAAATGAGCGGATTACGTAATTTTTTAGTTTTTAATCAACTGTAAAATATTTTCAAATTTTTGAAGAATTTTATCCTCAACGATATGCGTGAATAAAATTTTTACACTAAATTGTTTTGATTTTTCCAAATCTTGGTAAACGATAAAAGTCTAATTTTTAATCTCTTTGAAATCAAATAATTAATAAAAGAGAATTACTTCATTTGTTGTTTCAAAATTATTTTGTTTTCTAAATTATTACTCCTAGAGATTTCTTAAAAAAAGATAAAATACAAATAAAAATCTTTTAAAAACACTCCTAATCCTTTTATTATGTTGAAAAAAAATGCAAAATAATTATTCAAATTTAAGGTATTTAATTATTATTCAAGGACCATATTTGTTATATTTAATATGAACTTATTTAATTTTTAATTTTCTGAATCAATTTTGAATCAACCACAGACATTAAAAACAAAAACAAAATTTTTTTTGTTTCATTATCATTAGTGAAATTGTTAGTTTATCAGTATAAGATAAAATGCTTTAGACACGGTTATCCTTTTATGCTCGGAAAAAATTTGTATCTGAAAAGATCAGCTGAAATTCAGTCAAAAAATTTTAAAATAAATTTCCAAAATTCAATCTTCAATTTCATTTTCCTTACACTGGGTTGCAATTGATTGAGCAGAAGCTATTTTCTTAACTGCTTGACTTTTGGATTGAAATTAATTGTATAATTAAATAATATTTTAGATTGGTAAAAAAGTGCATTTGAAACATTGAATTGAAAACAGATGGAAGACTATTTTAAACTGTACCGGCAATCCTGGTGTAACGAAATAATTGGGCCGAAAACTTGGTATTCTTTATTTCGATATTAGCATTTAAAACGATAGGAATACAAAAAAATTAAAATATAAATGCGCAAAAAACAAAAAGTTTTTTTTTTTTTGATAATAAACGGAAATAGATGGTTCTTTGGTAAAGCACCTTTCAAATATTCTGAGTAAAAAAAATATCTGAGTAAAAAAGGTTAAAGTAAAAGTCAAAGACAAAAAATTTAAATTTTAAATTCTTTCATAAACTAGACTCTTCTGAATTCTTGGAGCGACCCTTTTTTATTTTGTTAATAAATTGATAATTCTTTAATAGGTCAGTAATTGAGCGCAATAAGACCATTTAACGAAACATCTCAAATTTTTTTCAGTCGATTCTTTAATTTACATATTCATGCATCCTCTTACCAACTCGTGAAAAATTATCCCAATACGCCATGGATTTTGATAATTTAATAGTTCTCGCATCTGGATTTTTAAAATTTAGTGTCGAGATCCGTACAAGCGGCCACTTAACCGGCCAAAATTTTCAGAAACCGTGACCGTGTCCGCATTTGCCGGCCAACTTTTTGGCGGGCGGCCATTTGGGCGGCCAGCTTGGCGGCCAAATTTTTGGACCGCCAAAATAAAGTTTTTTAATAAAAAAAAAATTAAAAATTAAAAAATTTTAGAGACTGGTTGTTTTTGTTGGTTGTTTGTTGTTGGTAGCTGAAGGTTGTTGGTATTCAGCTACCAACAACAAACAACCAACAAAAACAACCAGTCTCTAAAATTTTTAATTTTTCTTTTTTTAATTTTTAATAAAATTTTTTAATTTTTAATTTTTTTAATTTATTTTTTTTTTATTAAAAAATTTTACTTTGGAGGTCCAAAATGGCCGTGTAATGGGCCGGTTTATCTTGGCCGCGTCTAACACTAGTAAAATTTTAAAATTTCTTAGCTTCTACTGAATAAAATTGTACAATTTCGAGACTTTTAAGTGTAAAACTGACTACGCCTAACTTTTTTGAAAGTAAAACCTCTTTAAATACAGGCATTACAAGACTCGATTGGAGAATTTGTAGCTGCGTAGTCTGGTTGAGAATTGTTAGCTTTCCATTTAGTGAAATATTTTTTTCTTTTAAAAATAAATAAACAAAAATAGATTCGGAAAACAACTTTTAATTAAAAATTAATGAACTCTGTATAAATTTATGTCATAAAGTTTTGTATTTTGCGTTTAACGGTTTTACAATTGTAAAGTTTTTTAATAATTTTTTATTTTTTGTGTAGAAAAATTTTTGCATGTGTGTGACAGTTTTTTTACAGTGGGCACTAGGTAGGCCTAGTCTTAATTATGTTTATCTTTTTTTTTTTAATTTATTTGAAAAAAAAAATATAATATGGGAGAAATAATTGTCCAATGCTAAAATCCGGATATATTCTAAAGTAATAATTTAATATTGTTTTAAATTTTCCTTAAAAAAATAATATTTTTTTTGTATTAAGTATTACCAATGTGTTAAATTTTGTTTTTTTTAAAATTTATCTTTGTAACCATTTAGACCCGAGTCTAAAAAAATTTATAACAACGTTCTTATCTTATGACTGCATGGAACGCTAAAAATTAAAAAAAACTGTTAAAATTACTTGTTTTTTAAGTCAACAAATGACTAGAACTTTAATAAAAAAAAGCATTCAAATAAATATTTTCACTTTATAAATAAATAAATTAGTTTTTTTAAGGAGTTAAATTGACAATGTGAAATATTAGTACAAAAATTACAGTTCAAAAAGTAAAAACGCTATAATTTTTTTTCTAATTGTGTAAAAATGGTTCTGTAAACAGTACAATATTGTACAAATTTTTTAGAAACGAATACCAAGCTCTGCAAAAAGTCTGCATTTTTCTGTAAAATGCACACCATCAAAAAATATATGATTAATATATGCAATAAATTGCAGAGTTTTTGCAGAGCTTGGTATTCGTTTCTAAAAAATTTGTACAATATTGTACTGTTTACAGAACAATTTTTACACAATTAGAAAAAAAATTATAGCGTTTTTACTTTTTGTACTGTAATTTTTGTACTAATATTTCACATTGCCAGTTAAATTAGCTTTCCAAAATTGTTATTAATTTTTTATCAGGAATTTTTATAATAATTAAACGATTTTTATTTTTTTTAATTAAATATCTAAGACATCGACTCTATTTTTTTTATTTCTTAATAAATTAGAAGATTATATATTAAAAAAGATTAAAATTTTTTAATGGTCATTAAGAAGGGGGGTCAGTTTTCTTTAAAAGTAAATTTTTGTTCTTTCGTCAAAAATAAATTTAAATTAATAAAACTACCACCATATTCAAAAAGCTGAGAAAATTCTGAATCGTATCGTTTATTGAATTCTCTTCGTGTCTCTCGCAGCCGACCAATTTGGCTCGCTGCACCACTTAATTTCGTCCTTGCTCTAAGAAACCACGTTGTTGTCTTGTCCCCAGAAATGTAAGAACTATCATCTCAAGTCTGCTCTCATATTCCATGCCTTTCAAAGCAGTGGTGACTCTCGTTACTCTTCTCTGGAAAAATTTTAATTTTATAAAAATTAATCAAAAAGTTTATTAGTAATTTAATATAAAGCAACACCGGTACTTTCCATGTTAAAAATTGCTTTTTATTTTCAAAAGAAAGCACTCGGATTGCCTCCTTTCTTCTTCTTTTCTGAAGATGAATGGAAAAGGAAAAGAAACTTATGAAGTTAGTTTTATGTGTATCATAGATCATTGGTAATTTATTAGAATTAAAATATTTTTCACAGTGTCAATCGTTCTTTTGGTAATTTCAATTTAAACCAAAATTTTATAAGGATCAGCCATTATAGTGGTAAATTCAAGATTTTTATTTTAAATATTTTACAATATACATTACTTGAATTAAAGTATTTTTTTTTTGGAATATCACCTAATTTTTTAAAAAATTTTCAAGTGAAAAAAATTTTTCAACTTTTATTGAAATTCGTTGAGATAGTTCAACTCATGGACAATTTAATCAAGAAATTTTATTTAATCGCTTTTGGTTACAAAATGAACTGACAATAATTTAATTTATGGAAAAAAATTCTCTCAGAATACTTGATTTCTTACTCACAAATTTTGCCACTGTAAAATATTCAAAAATAAGAATTGAATTTAAATAAAAAAAATTCTTTATTTTAACTGAAAAAACAATTCACTCAAAGATCAAAAGTCGGCTCGACAGCAACACCTTTGCGGATTTGACCCCAACCGATAAGCCTTGTATAATAAAAATGAATAAAATTTAAAAAAACAAAACCCTTTTTATTTATTTTCCCCACTTACCTCCAATGTTTGTCTATTTTTCTACTCAAGGCCACTTTCTCGCCGACCTCGGTGCACACCGGACTGTTAAGTTGAAGTTTGGCCAAATCTTTCTTGACAGCTGTCACTCTGGCACCGGTACTCAACGAGCCAATGTTTAGCATCAAAATTTCACCCTTGTCCAATTTCTGCACCTTGGCCGCCTTCTTGTCCCCTTCAGTTCTGACACCAAGCAAACGTCTGAGCAAAAACGAGCTTATCTCAATGTCGGAAAAAATCTGCGGCAGCGAATCAACCGTGCCAAGTGCATGACCGACCATACGGTCAGCCCTGCACAGCTCAGGGTCTATTTTAGTGCCCACGCCAATCAATCCACCGGGCACCGCATACTGCAAATCATTTTGCTCTGCGTACAAGCTCAAAATCTTTGATTTAATGGGTCTGCAGCTAAATTTTCCCTGCGCATCCTTTGTGACCACGCCAGGCCGGACCTCAATCTCCTGGCCAACTGTCAACACGCCGCGGATTATACTGCCGCCGGCCACACCACCCTTCAAGTCATCTACCTCACAGCCCGGCTTGTTCACATCAAAAGACCGAATGATTATCAACTTTGGCTTGCTGGTGAAGTCTCTGAGCGGAATGGGAACCTTTTTGACTAGGTATTCGCACACGGCTTCGATGTTGTATTTCAATTGGGCCGAAATGGGCAGAATGGGCGCCTCTTCGGCTATGGTGCCTTGGACAAATTTTTTTATCTGCTCATGCTGTTCTTTGGCCTGGGTTTGCTTGACCAGATCGACCTTGTTCTGAACAATGATGATGTGACTGAGTCTCATGATTTCAATGGCGGCCAAGTGCTCGGAAGTTTGGGGCTGGGGACAGGACTCGTTGCCGGCAATTAGGAGCAGGACGGCGTCCATGACAGCAGCGCCGTTCAACATGGTCGCCATGAGAATGTCGTGGCCAGGACAGTCGACAAAGGACAAGTGACGCAACAGCTTGAATTTGCCTGTGCAGCCTGGTCGCTCGCACGGGAACTCGTCTTCCTTGCTGCTGCCTGCCGAGCGGTAGCAGCTCGGTCGCGGACAGCTCTCGTTGTCGCACTTGTATATTTTGGCATTGGCATAGCCCAGTTTGATGGTAATGTTGCGCTCTCTTTCGTTTCTGAAGCGAACAGTGAGAACGCCGGTCAGTGCTTTGACCAGGGTCGATTTGCCGTGAGCTACGTGGCCGATGGTGCCCACGTTTATGGTCGCTTGGCGGCTCATCACCTCTGGTGACAAAGGCGTCAGTTTGCTGGCATCCTTTGCACCAAAGAAAAAAATTCAAGTTTTTTATTTTTAAAAATTAAATTTTTTAAAATTTTGAAAGAAAAAAGATAAAAAAAACTGTTCTCACCAATGTTTCAAGGCTTTGCTTGATCAGGTTCGAGGATGTGTTCGAGTTTGTGTCTGGTTTGTTCATTGTTTGGTTTTTTTCTCTCTTATTTTTTATTTTTTTTGCTTCTTTTCAAAACGTGCAAGTCTAAAATGATATTTGAAATAATTTATAATTTTAGTGTGATGCAAGTTTAAAAATTCAATTGAAATTCTATTGTTTTTGTTCAATGCAAAGTATTTAGCTTCTTTAATTATCAACCCAATTTTACTTCAAAATAAATTTCAAATTTCAAAATTAGATTAACTTAAATTTTAAATTTTGAGTTTATGTTACTGTAAAATAATTAATAATCTAATAAAGATAATCTTTTATCTGGTAAATTTATCTTTTTATTAGAAAGTCAAGAGATTGGTAAATAAAAAATGGCAGACTCTAGAGTATTATCGAAAAAAAATTTCGTAATGAAAAGGAGAAAATAAAAAGCAAGTATTTTAATGAAAAAAAAAACAGCTTTAATTTTAATTGCTTTTACTAAAGGATTTTTTGAAGCTTATGCCAAAAAATTCAAGTTTCAAAGAATCATGGAGAAAAGCTGGTGACTGCTTTAAAATTGATTAAAAAATTAAACATCTGAAAAGTTTTTCGAAAAAATTAAACAGTTCACTTTTTTTTTCCATTTTTTTACTAAAAATTACCATTTTCAAATATAATTCCACGTAAATTCACGTGAAAAAATGTAATTTTTTTTTTCGAATTTAGGCTCAAAAGATTTTATGAAAATCAAAAATGAAATTATAAATGGAATTATAACTTTTCAAAAAAATTTACGTAATACGTAATTTACGTAATCCGGTAAGTTTACTTTTTTTACTTTGGTAAATTTACGTAATATTACCAGATATTGCGTAATTTAGCGTAAAATTGCGTAAAAACAGAAAATCATAGCAGTACTGTAGGTATAATTCAGTAGTACTCCCATTTCTTCAACATTTTCGATCTCTTTTAAATTTTGCTGAATGCGAGTATTTTTAGAATTAATTTTAGTTTAAGATTCATATATGGTATTTTGGTTCGTTTCTTCATCCATATCTGAACTAACCACATTAGTTCTCTTAAATTCAGAGTTTGTTGATTTTTTTGTAATGTTTACATTAGTACCCTTGGGTCCGTCTTTTCGATCTTGTCGAAAGACCTATTGGAGCAGCTATTTATGCTCCATGTTGACTTAAACGCTCATGGTTAAGTTAATCACTTTTCCAGTGATATCGACAAAGATGTCGCTATATCACACTTTTAATGGTTTGGTTTTTACTCTGGTCAACTGTTAGAGACTTTGGTCTATCATTCGTGATTCTTGATTTTCTTAAAACAACACTGCTTTGACAAAACTGCTTTGATTCTTTTCTATAACTAGCTCTACTTTGGATGATTTCACATTTGAAAACTTAAGGTTTTTTTATAAAACCTGAATACTGCTTCAATAATTTCTCCAACTTCAAGCTAGAGTTTTTTTATAAATTTTAAAATAATTTTTCAGTTTAAAAAAAAGTTAATTGTACTGGTTCAATTATTCGAAGAAGCTTTATTACAATTTATAATATCCTCAGTATTAATTAATTTAAAGGTTCCCGAATATTTATTCATTAGAGCGGATGGCAATATTTCAGTCTGATACTCCATTACTTTGACTTTTAGATATCTTTTAGACATGCATAGTTTTAGAAATTCTAAACTTTTGAGAAATTTTGTTTTACACAAAATATGGTTCTGAAGTAAAAGTTTTTTTTAAAGAAATTAAGTGCTTTCATATCTACGTGTTATTTTGTGATTACATGTTGTGGAAAATTTTTAGGAAAAAAATCTATTTAACAGTGTTAAAGTGAGAAACAGTTTAAATTTATTATCGAGCATCGTGTAGCTTTTTTAAAAATCGTATAACTAACAATATTTCATAAAAAAAAAAGTTTAAATTTTTTAAAAATTATTAAAAAATTTTAAAAGCTTAATTTTTTGGTGTTGTTCTTAAAAATAAAATTTACTCTGAAAAAAATTTTTAAATGTTATCTTATGGATTGGTTAAAGCTTATTTTGAGTATTTGGGTATGTGTATGGGTTTGGATAAAAAATACACAAATGTACCCAAAAATCAACAAAAAATGGACCTAAATGTCTGATTGTCTTTATTATTTAAGAATTTTAAAATTTTATTTCCGATTATTTTTTAGATTTTTTGAAAGCTAATTTCAATTTTAATAAACCCATTATCGAGAAAAGAATGAAGTTAAAGCTAGCGTAATGTAAGATGACAGCACTATCTTAATCGACCATTTCCAATATCATTTTCGTAATCTAAATGTATGAAATCCTAGAAAAAACTTATTTAATTAGAGGGGGATTATAAAATTTTTTTTGGACTGTTGGGTCTTGAATTTAGAAAGCCTTCAAAACAAGTTGCTCCAGTTTTAAGGTTTTCCCATTTTTGCATATTCTGAAATAAAAAATTTTTTGAAGAAAATTAAGTGTGTTCAATGTTTAATGGGTACTTTTAAATTACCTTTCACTGTGTCAAAACGAAACTTTTAGTATTTTTTTCGGTTTTTTGGTACTGCTTCGGGGAATAGACCAAATAGTAGTAGTAGTAGTAGTAGTTCTTGCTGCGACACCTAACATGTAGATTGTCTAAGCCCATCACCGCCAATTGGCCGTGTAGAGCTGTAGCAGCCGATTCCATTGAACTTATCTAAAGCCATTTTAAAATTAGCAGTTGACTTGGATTTCACCACGTTTTCTGGCAACCTATTCCAATGCGGAACTACTCTGTTTGAGAAAAATACATGTCTGGCATTTACTGCAGCCGCAAAATCGTTTCTAATTTTAGCTGGGAAACTTTCTCTCTGGACTCTGATGCTATTTCCTCTTAACGCCCCGGCTGGTCCCTTGTTTTCTGATTTATTCACTAGATTCTTGACCAAGCTTACCTTTTCTATTCCATTCACTAGTTTGTACATTTCAATCAAGTCCCCTCTCACTCTTCTTCCACTCAGCTTTGTCAGTCCTAATTTTGTCAGCCTCTTTTCATACGGCATGTTTCTTACAGACAAAGGTATTTTTGTTGCCCTCTCTTGCACCTTTTCCAACGCATTTACGTCCATTTTCATACTTGGATTCCAAACCTGCACTGCGTAATCTAGGTGTGGTCTAACCATGGATATATACAATCTTACCCACAGTCTTTCCTCTCTACTTGTAAACGTTCGCTTTAGCATTCCAAGCACCCTACTCGCTTTCGCACAAGCACTTTTCACTTGGCTGGTCCACTTCAAATCTGATGAAACCATCACTCCAAGATCCCTTTCACAATCTGTGGTCGCTAGTATATAACATTCCTGTTGCTTTTTTGTGTATATTTATGCCTTTCATTTAGTCTGCCGAAATGCATTACTTTACATTTGTTAGCACAAAGTCCCATACGCCAAACCTCTATCCATTGACATACTGCATCCAGATCTTTCTGTAACATCGCTCTCTCATAAACATTATAAACTATACCGAGTATTTTTGAGTCATCTGCATACAATTCCATTTTATTTGAAACGCAGTCAGGTAGGTCATTTATGTACAAAACAAATAGCAGGGGTCCAAGTACAGATCCTTGCGGAACTCCACTCAGTACCTCTGACCATCTAGAAACTCCATCTCCAAGTACAACTCGCTGGGTTCTCATACTCAAAAAGTCTTCGAGCCAACTTACTATTTTCTCACCTAGTCCATAACCACGTAGTTTATGAAGAAGTCGTTGATGCGGTACCGTATCAACTCAATTTACAAATTATAAATACCTCAATTTTTTATTGAAATTAGTAAAACAGACAGCATTTAGATCAATATTGAAGTTTTACATGTCAAAATTTTATTCAACTTTCAAAAAAATTATCAAAATTAAATTTTAATTGCATAATACTATATCAATGCATGTAATATAAATAATTTTTTTAATGAAATTTTTGACATCAATGACTCTGACTAAAAAGAAATTTTCTGACAAATTGAAGTTCGTGAACAATTTCAATTTTAAATCAAAACTTTTAGCTTTAGATTTAAAAAAAGGAATTTTTTATAAATATTTCTTTAATAATGAATGACTAAAATTTATTAGACATGGTTGTTAATGGTTTGTTTCGATTAAATATATTTTAGTTAATATTAAAGTGTCATTCAAAACAGTTATTTGGATTATTTGAATTGAAAGTTTCGAAATAAAGATTTTAGAAGAATCAATTGAAAATCAACTAGAAAAAAAGACTCTTTTTTTTAAATTAAAATGATGAAAATTTAGCTATTTAGCTAATTTCATCATTTTGTTTTAAAGTTTAATCAATTAGGTTTTGACAATGAGATCATGATCATGAACTTCAAAGAATTTGGGTGATTTAGACAAATAAAACCCAATCAAGCTGTATTGTATCAAGTTGATAAAAACTTAAATGATAAAGAAAACATTTAAACTGTCCAGTCGCAAAGAAAAAGGTGATCAAACGATGAAAATTGATAGATGAATCACAGATGAGTTGGGAACTATTTCATATTTAGGAAATAGCGGATGAAAAAATATTTCAATACATCATTATTTATCTAATGGTTAGATAGTATTTTTTAATTTAATTTTTCAAATAATTTTTAAGATAATAATAATCAAAAATTAATTTAAAAAGGTCAGGTTAATTTTTTTTCAATTGATTTAAATTTTTACAATCTCAATTCAAAATTTATTCAGACGCTTGATTTTAAACGAACATCAATCCACACCTTTCTCAATAAAAAGACTTTAATTTTTGATTCTCTAAAGTTGTTTTTTAATTTGAAAATAACTTAATAGTCCCATAATTAGACTAAAAACAGCAACTAGAGTAAATTTGGAATCAAAGAATATTAAATATAAGAGATCTATTTCTTTCTCCTAGTAAATTTGTTTCTTCTGCTTGCAAATTTTTTTATAACTGCTAGTAAAAAAAATTAATTAATGATAGCTAAATTTTTTTTATGCTTCTAAAAAATTAATACCTGCTAGCTAATTTTGACAAAAAATAAAAGAGAAAAACCAGTTAATATTAATCGACAATTTGAATTAACACTTGATAGCAACAGCAACAAGCTACTCCTTTGGAAAATTCGTTTCAAGAGTATCACGATTTATCCAATGTTATAAATAGTGAAAACTTATCAAATCCTTTACAATTAGATGAACCGAATGATTTAAATATTGATCAAAATTATCAAGCTGATGCACAAAAATCTTCAAATGGTCCTAAACTCCGCGGCAGACCTCGTGGTTCTACAACTAAAAAAAGAAATACAGAAAATAATTCTTTCAGATAATCAAAAAGACAGTAAAAAAATTAAATTTGATATTTTCAAATGAAATTTTAATTTTTTTTTGTCGATACTAAGCTTAATTTCTTTTTTCTTCTTTTCAAACTTAATTTGAAAAAAATTTTATCAAAATATTTTGGTTATTTTTTATACTTTTATTTTTTCTATCATAAACATAATTTTACAAGCAGGTGAAAAAAAATTGCCAGCAGAATAAAATAATTACTATCATTATATTAGCTAGCATTAAATTTTGCCAGCAGAAATAAAAAATTTACTAGCAGAAGAAATAATGTCCATTATATAAATAGCGTCTTTTGTTTAGGGTAGATACACTGAGCGGCTCTCAAAAGTATTGGGTGCATCTGCTTCGTCTCTTTCGGCTGTTAGAGTAAGTAATTTTTTTTAGCTGACTGATTTTATAATTTTCTTTTTTTTTCTCATTGCTTCGATAATTTACGAATTTTTAGGCAATGTCTAATTAAAATAAAAATTCAAGATTTTAGATTTAAAACTTGAAAATTTTTGTTAATGACTTTTCTGATTTATAATAAAATTAATAAGTCATTTTTCTTCGTATCTTTTCAAAGACATTCTGCAAATGTTCACAAACAATATTGGCGACAACTAACTAATTTTGTTCTTTGAATTTTCTCATGATCTAATTGAAAAAGAAAGCCAAAACAGATACCTCTAACTTTAACTCAAGATTCATCTAGTGAAGATTTTGAGAGTAGGGGTGAAGTTACGGATGATGCCAGTGTGGATCTAATTAATCAAATTTTCAAATAGGTTTTAACCAGAAAAGGGTCAAGGGATACAAAAAATAGATTCAATTATGGAGATATCTTAGAAATAAAACGGAACATAGTATTTTCAAACCTCCCTAAATTCAAGACCCCCCAAGTCCAAAATTTTTTTCGATTGCCCTAAACTGATAAGAGCTAAAATAAAAAAAAATATAAACAAATAATAGCTATCAAAAAAAAATCGAGATTTAGTTTTGTCTGAAAATGAAAATTATTTTTTTAATAAGCGCTGACAAATATCAAATATTTTTGGATAAAATTTCAAAAAGCTTTTGTGCCACTCTTTATACATCAATATTTACTAAGCATGTTTTGCTAATCTCAAAAAAGATCAACTTTCTATTTAAGCCAAAAATAGAAGGAAATATTTTCTTGAAATTATGCAAATTTAAACAATATCCAGGATAAATTCGGATAGGGATTTGGGAACATTTATATTTCTAGGATGAATACAATTTTTTTTAAATGAAATAAAATTTTTTATTTGTTATAATAAAATATAGTTGTGAAAAAAAATAATCGCAAATTTTGATCGACATTTAGTTCATTTATTTTGAAATTAAGCAGCAATAACAAGAAAAAACGCAAATTTTTTTTGATGATTTAATAAGAATTAGCTTTAGAACAAAATTCAGAAATTGTGTTTGTTTGATAAAAAAAAAGAAAAAAAATCTCTTGATATCGGGGTAAATAAAATTTATCGTCGATATCATAAAAAATATCGATTTACGAACATAGAACTACTAACGAGACTTTTTTTAGAGCGTTTTTCTCATTCTTCTTCCATTTCTATTTAAAATCATAATTTCAGCACTGAGCTCAACAAACTCTTAAAACAACAACTGAACAATAACAAGAAATATTAAATTAGAAGAGATCTCAAATAATTAATCAAAATTTGTTTTTTTAATTTTTTTGTTCACCAGAAATTATTGATTTTGTGTTAGATGAAGAAAAATTGGTTCAGAAATGCAACAACATGGATCTCGAATCAATTGGTGAGTACGCATACCAATTATATAGAGACATCATGCTAAAGTTAGCTTTTTCAGTCGACATTTTAATTCCTCTGCTGTCAATTTTGCTAGTTATTGTCGGGATCGCTGCACTGGTTTACTTGATTAGAAGACTGAATAAGACTCAATACCCCGATGATCTCTCTGCGGATAATTCAAGTAAGTTTTTATTTTGCCAAGAGAAATTACTTTTGAAAAACCCAAATTGCTTTTAATGCCTTTTTATATCCATAGAGAATATTTATTTCCGTATTTTAAATGGCATAGGATTAACTCGATTAGATAAAAAGATGTAATTTACTAGATATTATTTTAAAAGATAAAAAAGATGAAATCAAATAGATTTTTTTATTAACTAGTATAAAACAATACAAAACACTTTATAAAAATATTTTTTACTAGATAAAGAAATTATTTGATAGACAAGAAAATGAAAAAAAACTATCTAAAATAAATCATTACTCAATTTTTTCTTCTTTTATTGAGCCACTCAAGAACATGTTCAGCATCAATTTGAATAATCTTTTAGGGCATCCTTTTTAGGAGGTAAAAATTTTCATCTTGGCCATTTACAGAATCTAGTTGAGTAATGTATTCGATTGCTTCCTTTAACTGCAGGTCTTCAAACATTAATTGATAGTCTCTATTTTTTCCGCGACTATTCTTGGCATTCTGTTGAACGATTGCTGTTCTATTGAATCCAGAAGGAGGTAACTGTATTATATAGTACATTTAATACATTTTATCTACTAAGTTCATCTTTTTAAATAGTATACATTAATATTATGTGATTTTAAATAAAGTTAAAACCAGTTAATTAAAACTAGTCTAAATCAGTTGAAAGGCTACTAAAGTTTAAATTTATATAATCTCTAATTTTTAAAGTCAAATAGCCCATTAATAGAAAATTTGCTGTGCATGAACACACTCGTTTCCTAAAGAAATCAAATTACACTTAAAATTGCAACTTAGTCGCCGTAAAAATGAGACAGAAAATAAATCTTAATATTTATTTAATATGAATTATTTATTCATTTTGTTTGTCAATAAACAAAATAAGAATCTTTCAAAAACTTTTGATAATAGTGTATTGCTTAGTTAAAAGAATTTTCTGTTTTTTATATTAAATAAACAAAAATATAGATTGTAAAGTGGTTTAAGTTTTTGTTATTGCAAAATATTGCAAATGGTGAATATTGCAAGCATTTTAATATTTGAAATTAAACTTTTTGGTGAAATAGAACGAGTTTAATTGTTTAAAAAATTGAAAAATAAATATTGAAAATTCCTTTTTAAATCGTAAACTGAGTTGAATGCTTGATCTTGATCTTAATCATTCATGAATTTTATATAAAAAATCAATTTTCAATATTTTTAAAATCTTAAGTCAAATTACTCAAAATGAGCCATTAAGAACCCAATTCTGTCAAAATTTTATTTTTTTATTGAAAACCTTGAGTATGAATTTTCAATTTTTTTTTCAACTTTTCAAATAAATATTTAACTCGTTCGTTTTCACCAAAAAGTTTAATTTCACTCAAAACTGAAAAGATACTGAAAAGATACTGAAAAAATATTTGAATTTTGATATTTCAAATTTTACTCTCTTTAATATTTGATGGTTTTTGAAAAAAAAATCTTGGTCTTTTTTTTAAAAAGGACGGTTTGCACGTATTTTGTTAGTTTTTGTACTTTGACGTTTTTTTTAAGGGTATCTCCAACCGAATTTCAAAAAATTAAGTTTAAAAAAACAAAAACTAACAAAAACTTTGAATAAAAATATCTCACTCATAACAAAAATTTTATTAAATTTTGATAGTGCACTATAAACTAGACTTTATGCTCTTTCATAATTGTATTTGATGCATTTTGTCGAGTGTTCCGTTCTTGAGATTTTCTTGCTCAAAAAAAATGTATTTTTTAAGTATCCCAACTTTGAGTGCGTTTATCTCTGGAATGGGACAATTTGGAAAAAAAAATAAATTTATATTTTTAACACACAAGAACTCTATTTTATTAGGACGTGTAAAAAAGATCAATATCTGGATGTGAAAATACGTGCAAACCGTCCTTAAATCGATAAATAAACTTTGAATGGATAGATGCCAGATTCCAAAAGTACTGAAGTTTAAAAATTAAAATTCATGGAAAAAATTATGGAACCAAATAAATAGTAGTCGTAGAACAAAAAGCGATGCTATGGATAAATGATAAAGACACGTAGAAAGATACAAAGAGAATATTTCTTTTATAATTTTAAGAACTGCTGATACTTTGTGATTTTTTATAACCCGTTTTTTTACAATTTAAATCTTTTTTGGAAAAATGTATTTGACGCACAAAAAAAAATTTAAGTATAAAAAAATTTTTTTAGCGAATAAACACAAAAGAATTAAGTAAAGTATAAAGATTTAGTCATTATAGTATTTAAAAATTAGTCTCGCATTTAATAAAATAAGTTAACTATAAAATAAACTATTGCATAAAAAAAACATAACTTAATCAATATTCAAAGCTGACTTGGCCTTTGGTGGTCGACCACCCCTTTTTTTTTAACTTGAGCTTCTTTAGCATTACTTAGTTCAATGTAGCCTTAATTTTAGTTTGACGACCTCATTTTTTTGTCGGTTCAACAGCTTCTGAATTTTGAAAGACCTCATAAACTTGATCAACTTGATCAAGATGTTCTACTGCAGTAACTTAAGCCATTTCAGATACTTGAGCCACTTCTGATACTTGAGCTCCTTTAGAAAAGTTTTGATGAAAGGTCTTTTCCTTTTTTCTCTCGTCGAGGCCGAGGAACGAATTTCCTTGGACAAAGATTTGTTATGCTTTAATAAAAAAAAATACACGATTAAGAAAAAAAATAAAATAATCTTAACTTTTTATTCATTATGCGATGGTTTAATTTTTTATGCGTCAAAACCCCTAGTCCATCTTTTTTGAGAAAAAGAAAAAAGCAAAATTTTTTCAGAAAAAGAGCAGATGTAAAATTTTTTTTTCCAACTGTTATTTAAAAATAAAATTAGAAGATTTTCGATTTAAAAAAAAGTATCCTTAATAACAATTATTAAAATTTAGGCTTGGATTTATTCAAATTTTTATTTAATTATTAAAAATTAAATCAATTCATATTGATTCTTTAATCAATTCTAATTAAAGTTTGCATTTTGATTTTTGACAATTAAAATAAATAGAATAAATTCAAGGAAAAGTTTATTTTAAATTTGTCTTAAAAAAAATACAATAATGGGATACAGGGATTTTGGTTTATGCTAGAATGATGCATAGATTTTCGGTTCCAAAAGCCTTTTTTTTTCGTTCGGGACTCAAAATGGTGTTGATTTAAACTTTTTAATTATTTTTTAGCTGATGACCAAAAACTAAAATAAATTAAAAAAAGTTAAAAAAGATTTATTTTTGAAAAAAATGATTTCCTATTTTATTTCTTTCATTTTTAAAGTCAAATAAATTTTCTTTTTAAGTACTTTCCATACTTATTAAACTGTTTACATCATCAATTAAAAAGGAAACTAATATTGCTTCTATTAGCTTTATTTTCCTATTAGACACTAGTACTTTATCACTATTAATTATTGATTAAATGATTAATAAAAAAAATTTAATTAAAATTAAACAATTTAAACCAATTTAAATTTTTTTTGTAGGAAACTATTTTATTTGGAAATTTATATGATTAAGACTAAATTAAAAATTCTAATCCCGGTTTTATGACTTAGTAATTTGAGATTATTAAAAAGGGATTTTATAAAAAAATTTTTCTTTTTTTTTAAAATTCTGAGTTTGAAAAGTGGTTGAACAAAATGAAAATTCAAGTGACCAAAATTTTAATTATAATTTTTATTAAAATGAAATTAATATTTTTAATAAAATATTAAATGTAATGTTTTTGAGCAGAGAAAAAGTTCTCTCTTCATTATCTGGTCATAAAAAATAGAATTGTTTAATTTTTTTTTTTAATCATTATCAAAAGTTTTTTTTAATCAAAGTTTTTACAAAAACTTTATATAAAATAAGTTGTTTAATTGTTATATCAGATTGTATCAAATAAAGCTTAGCATTTTCAATTAGAATTATTAATAAAGCATAGTTACCAAATTTTATTTCATTTTCTTCAGAGGAAAGAATTTCACTTTAACTAATTAAATAAAGTAAATGCTTAGAGAATATTTACTTAGTCTTAAAAAACTTTAAGACTTAAAAAATTGAGTAAATTAAAAGCTGTCAGCTAACAAAAAATAAAAAATTTATTTTTTATTGAAATAATTTATATGTTTTTAATTAATTATTGAACCAGCTCATAAATGATTAATAAAGCATATTTGATTAATTTTCAATTGCACTCAATTTTATAAAAAAATTCAAGAAATAATTAAATCGGAATCCTTAAATCTTTTTAAAGAAAAAAATTAGTTATTTTTTCAAATATCTATCAAATCGTGAGAAATTTTTTTACCCTCATGCAATAGTTAACATTTAATTTTTTTAAGTAATCTCATTTTAAACTTAAATTCTTCAGTGAAAAAAATATTAGAAATTTATTTTAATCATCATTTTTCGATTATTTATATTATTAATAATTAAACACTTAAATTAAATTTTCTATTCTTCACCGTATAATTTTGTTTCAAATATGAGAAAATTTAAAAAAGACTAAATATAAATTATTTCTTGAGACTGAAAAAATTCAAGCATTAAATTTTTTAAATTCAATTTTAAAGATTAGGTACAACTTTAATTTCAGCCTTTCACAACAAACAAACTACTTTAAATAAATTAGAAAAAATCATCACAATTTAAAAATTAAAAAAAAAAATATTGCCAAATAGTATATTTGAGTCTTCTTGCTACTAAATTATTTTCGAAATTTTTCTTTCATCAAATTAAAAGTCAAAAAATATTATTATTTATTAATTTAAAAAAAAAATTTGATTTTCATACCAAAGATGAGGAGCAGAAGCAGGAGCTTTTAGTTTTTTTTGGACCCTCCAAGCAACATAAGTTTCTAAATTATGTAAAATATAAAATCCAGGGAATAATAATCTAAATTCCAAAAATTTCTCAAAAAAAAATAACGAAATAAATTATTGAGTGAAATGCTGAATAGGAACCAAGGATTTTATAACACAAAAATTAAATCTTTAATTTTAGATTATGCATTTTCAAGCATCTTTCTTTAATTCAAATTTATTAAAAAAAGTTGAACAAATAAAGTTAATTTTTAACTAAAAGTTGAGTACTTAGCCTTAACAATAGAAGAGCCGAGAAGTTAATTAGACTTTTTTTCACTATTAAAAGTTTAATTAAAATCCAACAACAATTAATCGAATTTTTTATCTCATTTAATATAAAAAAAGTTATATAAAATTTTATTTAATTTTTCTAGACTTTTCAAGAATTAATTCACAAAATTTTTATGTAGTAGCAGTATCTGCAGTATAGATATTTCTATCTACATCAACGCTTGAAAGCGTTTGGCCTTATAAGCTAAGGCTTTGGCAAAATTTGCTTTTCACGAATTTAAAAATTATGCAAAAATCAAGTTTTTCTTTAAGTATACAATTTTTCAAAATTTTTTTAATAAAATTTTAATTAACAAAAACAGTTATTAGAAGATAATTTCTTAAAAAATAAAAAAATTTTTTTTACTTCACTTAATTTTTGATTTTTCTTTTTTCAAATTAAAAATTTGATTTTTCTTTTTTACATCGCCAGAATTGGCGTTAATTGAATCCAATTTAAATTTTTAAAAGGATTTAATTATATTAATAAACAAACAGCATTAAAAAAAATATAATCAAAAAGACCCATGAAGTTTCTAAGACTTGTCAAAAATCTTGTAATGTTTTTCACTAATTTTGTCCATCGATTTAGTAAATTTTAAAATATTTGAATTTATTTTCATCATAACAAAATAAGATTAAAAAGTACTAAAAAGTTAGAATAAACTATTTCAACTACATAAAGCGCTATGCGGTCTTGCAAGGTTTTTGAAAACATCAAATTTGATTGATACAAAGTTTTAAGTATAAAAAAAATAATAATTTGAAATTAAAATTTTTATTCTTGTCCTTTGTTCTAACATAATTCACAGTGCTCTGAAAACATTAGCTCAAATTCTTTTTTTAGCTTTTTTATAACTTAATTTAAGTTAAGTCCTTTTTGGCCAAAGGCTCCAAAATTTTTAATTTTTTTACTCATTCGTTTTTTAATTTTTATTTCGTTGTCAAAATTAAAATTAAAAAAAGTGCTTAAAAAAATTTGTTTTGAAAATATTTGTCAAGCTGAATATTTTTGGCATCTAATGAAAAAAACTATTTCTCCAAAGGAATAGATTTAATATATTTGGGAAGTAATTTTTTGTTTTTTTTTTTGAGAAAATGATTAAGCAAATTCCAATGAGAGTGTAGTTTTTAATTCTCTAATTAAAAATTAATTAATGTATTTTAAAAAATCGCTTAAGGTATGGTGAAATTTTAAATTAATTCAAAAAATTTTGAATCATAAATAAATTTGATCAAGAATTTTTTAGGAAAAAAATTGATTTAGCTTTTAAGACTTTCGGTCTTTTAGGCTTTGAGTTAAATTCAAAAGCGAAGCCAAAAGCGAACTTATGCAGATTTTATCTAGTAATAATTAGAATATTCCAAATTAAAATTCAAGATCATTCATCTTTTTTTTTTAATAATTTTAAGTCAGCAAATAAGCACATAAATCCCCTTAAGAGTTTATACTGGTTCCAGATTAATGTCGTAGCGACCAATTTATCGAGGTATTATTATTATTATTATTTATTTCAGTGAACGCCTTTAAGGCGATGTAAAAAAACCAAAAAAAAAATAAATGAGATAAAGAGTTTTAGAGAGATTAAAGACAAATGTTTGAATTATATCGAGCCTAGCTCTGCCTGAAATTATAATTTAAAATTACAGCAATAATTTTCTAAATAGATTTTTTCGATTATAAATTTTTTATTCGTAAGAAATTTAATAATTAATGCAAAGATGATTAAATTAAGCAAAAAAATAATGCTTATCACATTTTCATTTTTTTCAACATTTAAATTATAGGTAATGAAATAGTATAGAGTGAAAACCTGTTAAGAACGTATTTTAGGCTTTTGATAAATTTTTTACCTTTTTTTTTCAAATTAATTTAAGTAAAAATAATTTTTAGAATACATTGAAAAAAGGTGTTAATTAAATATTTCTTTGAATTTAAATTTCCACTTCTCTCAAGACTTAAGTTAAGATTGTCAGCGAATTATTTATTATGTTATTGATACGAATAAAAATAGAAATGATATTTATTTTATTCTTATAATTAACAAAAAATAAACCAGCTGTCTCTTTTTACCTCTTTTTGTTTTTATGCTCTTTTTATTTTTCACTATTTATTTAAATTGTTTGAAATCCCTGCTGAGTTTCAGTTTTTAGTGCATTTTCTGTGGAAGACCAGGAGAACTTTTTTTTTGTCAGATGAAAGGCTCATGGCTATATCTTTGAAGTCGCACAATTCTTTAAAAAATTCAAAATTCAAAATTAATTATAAAAAGATAAATAAGTTAAATAAAGAAATTAAAAAAAATTTTAAATTTCTATTGATTATTGTATTCAAGTTTTGATAATCTTCAAATTGACATTTAACTGTTTTAAAGTTTTTATTTTTGATGAACTTCGGCCGTTTTAGAAAAAATTTATTTTTTTAAAGGTAAACTTTATGACCAACTGTTTTTATTTTTTTTCGAAAAAAATTCAAATAAAATTTTTGAACAATTGTTCGGCATCTTAACTTCAAACAAAAAATTGAAAAACTTTATGAACAGAAAAGAATTTATTTACAACTTTAGTTTCTAAGAAAAAATTGAAGTTAAAATTTTATAAAGATTATGTATTTTTGATCCTAATGTTTACTGTCAAAAAATATACAAAATTGTGATTGAAATATATTATTTTTTTTTACTTCAAAGGTTACACGTTGGTCCTAAATTTTCATTTCATTTTGAATACAAAAATTAAAATTAATAAAAATTTTAATACCATTACGAATTAATAAATGAATTAATTAATAATAAAAATTTATCTGGAATAAACATTTTCCTGTATTTCGATCTTTCATGCATAAAACCCTTACTTGTTTAGCTTTTGTGTAGTGAACCATATCTTTACCTAGGAAAAAAATTAATTAATAAATAAATTAATTAGCGTACTCATCAATTTTGACTTTTTTATGGGGACCACCACAACGAAAGTTGTCTTTATCTAGATTAATAAAACATAGTTGATGAAGGTATCGACAAATTTTGACCAATATTGACAATGAAACCTTTAAATTATCATGAATATCCGCCTGTTTGCGTTCTTTTGCTCAAAAATCGACTACTTCGACTGTTATGATCGGCAATTTAAATTTTTCAAAAAAAGAACCGATTTTTATAGAGGTAAATTAAGTGCATTTAGTACAACGCCAGGCAACTTTCTCAGGAACGTTGATACGCTTTTTTAAGGTACATTTTCTCAAATATTTTTGACAGTCTCTTTTTGGAATAAGAAGCCCTATGTTCATTAAATACATGATTAACTGTAATTCATGCATAGCTACTATCTCATTAAAATTAATTTTTTAATTATTTTAATATTTTCAGTTTCAAGCCAAATATTTGAAAATCAAGCAAAAAAATATATCCTAAATAATTTTGTTCATAAAGTTTTTTAATTTTTTTTTGAACCAGACTTGTTTTTAAGTCACAAGTCTTACGTCAAGTCAAGTCAATGACTTAAATTTTTTTTTTAAGTGAACGCACATTTATAAATTCATTTCTTAAAGAAATAGAATTTAATTTTTTAGCATTTTATGATTTTTGTGATTGTTAATTATATAAAAAATTTAGTTCAAGTCATAACTTTGACTTAAATTTTTGTGACTTAGACTTAAAACTGTGACTTATAAACAAGTCTGTTTTGAACTAAAGATGCTGAACAATTGTTCAATAATTTTATTTGTAATTTTTTTCGATAAAAATAAAAACAGCTAAGTAGTAGTAAAAAATACTGCAACCCAAAAAGGGTTTAGCTTTTACAATAAATAATAATTTTTTTTAAGCCAAATATCCAGTTTAGTTTTAAAAATATTATTTGTTTTAGAATTAACTATTTCTTCAGACAGGCTATTCCAATTTTTCACCACACGATTTGTCAGAAAATGATAACAATGCATAAAATTTTTGGCATCTTCTCTGACCATCAATTTTTTGTGTGTCCTCAAATTGTATACTTGATTTGGAGAAAGGTTAATTCCATTAATAAGTTTTAAACTTTCATATCCATTAATGATTTTATAGATCTGAATTAAATCACCCCTCATTCTTCTTACTTTGAGGTCAGTTAACTCAAACAACAACAAAAAAAATCAGCTCCAAATTTTCTAGTGATAACTGTGAACTTAATATTTAAGTAAATCTAGTCCAAAAATTTTAAAGCCTAAAATAAATAATTCAAATATCTTTTGGCAATTTCGGATTAAAAATAAAGTTCTAAAATTTTTAACATTTTTTTGCTTATAATTTATTAATTAGAAATATCGCTTTTTAAAGTGAAAATTCAATAATCTATTTTTAAAACCAATCTAAAATATAGATACTCTGACGCCATTCTAGTCCTCATAATTTTGGTTAATCTTTTTGAAAAAAATAACTATTTTTAATTTTCTCTGAGCAGGTTTTTCATATAAATGTAAGAAAACGCAATGTTCGACTAATTAAAAAATTTTTCCAAAAAATGTTGTTAAAATACTATTGAAATTTTTGAAGGAATTCTTGCTATTTTATTTTCTTCAAATAATTAGACATTTTTTCCTTTAAAAAAAATTCAACAATATGTGTGTAATTATTCTTTTTGATAAATTGTGATATTTTTAGATTCTGAAATTCTAGTATCTCAAGATTAATTAGTGTTATTTAATCAAAACACAAGATTTTTTGTTACAAATTGTTAGTCATCTTTCAAAATGTCTTTTGATGGAAAAAAGTAATTAATTTAAAGAAATTTCATTTAATATTTGACTTATGTTTTTCATCAAAACAAGGTAACATTTTTGTTCTAAATTTAAATAAATCTCTTCGGCAAAGGTAATTTGGTTTGCTTTTTTCTGATTATTAGGCATACCTCTGACTTAAATTAATTAAAAATATGACATTTCCTAATTCAAAATGTAAATAATGTTTAAATATTAATTTTCATAATTTGTTTTAAAAAAAAAAATACAATGGATGATAAAATAAAAAATACATTTTTTTCTTTTTTGTTGGATTTTTACCATTTTTTACCTTTTTTTTACAAAAATTTACCGAAATTTACGTCAATTTTTGTCACAAAATTCAATCAAATTTTTTTTTTCCTTTATCAAAAATTCATAAAAAAAATTTTTTTTCATGAAAATCGGTTTTTTTCGAGAAATTTTGGAAATTTTTTTTTCACTGAATTTTACAATAATTGTCGGTATTTTACGATAATTATCGGTATTTTACGATAATTATCGGTATTTTACGATAATTATCGTTATTTTACGAAAAATACCCTTTTATAGATTACCATGTTTTACGGTAAATATGGTAAAATATCGTGAATTTATCATAATTTACGTAAAATATGGTGAATTCAAGGTATCGTAGCAGCACTGTATAAAATCGCTCTCAGATTTTACTAAAAAATTATTATTTTTGTAAATAATTTAAAAAAAATTTTATTAAAATAATTTTTTTACTAATTCAAAAGTTCTTCATTTTTAGAAATTGATCGAAAGAATATAAATTAAGACAAAACAAGTGTCTGTCGAAAAATATTCAATCTGAAAAGGTAATATTAGGAAAGAATTTAATATAAGAAGCTTTAGGGACTTTATTACATTAATACATAAAAAAAGATGAAGAACATATGAGATTCTTAAAAAAAATTTTGAATTTTGATTAAAATTTGATACGAAATAAACCCTGGAATCAACTAAAGGGTAAAACGACTTTTTTTTATTTTTCGAATTTTAAGAATTTAATAGTTCAAAAAGCTAAAAATTTTATTTAGCATATTTTTGCTAATATTTTCTAAATTTTATTTTAGCTGAAAAAAATTTTTTTTTCTATCAAAATCAGGAACATATTGCTTGAAGCATTACAAAAATCAAATGACTCTGAAATTTTAGTTTTTAATTGTTCCAAATAATTGTTTATTGGGGTTTTATTGAATGACAATGTGTTTATTTGATCTTAAAAATTTTAAGAAATCGTTTGACTTTGTTTAGTGCTATTTAAGATGATAAGTATTTTTTTTATTTTTCTCAAAAACATCAAGCTACACGTTAAGGTAATAAAAAATATTTTTTTGAATGTTCAATTTACAAATTTCAATAATTTTTAAGTTTATCTCAAAAAAAAAATTCAATTAATAAAATTAAACCAACATTTTGTTACAAATTTTACTTAGTTTCAGGATTTTAAAGTGAATCCTCCAAGGAGAATTAATTAAACTAAATAAGCAGCAAACAAAAAAATTTCCGTTTTTTTGCCTTCAAGTGTAGCTTAGGTTGATTTTGAAAGCATAAAGAAAAAAGTAAAATTTACAAAAAATCAAATTTTTTTTAAGAAAATGTATTTTCAAGTGTAGATTTAAAAAATTCAATCACTAAAATAAAAAAACTGCCTTTTCATCATTCATGATCCTTGTGTCAAAAATATTCTATTTGAGCCTTCCTAATTAAAGCAGATTTCTAAGGTTTTCATATGTATATAAAATATAAAATTATTATTTATTATTGTAAGTAGAAAAATTGATAAATTAAAAAAATTTAGATTCCAAAAATTTATAAATTATCATTATTTGAGGCGGTCTGTTTTTAGAGTAAAAAATTACAATCAATTTATATTTATTACAATAAATATCAGGATGAGTTTGATTAATTTTTCTAACCTTAAATTGTAAAAAAGAATTTTTTGTTTTGGTTTTTTTTAAAAAAGGTGAATTATGTATTTTGTAAAATTAAAATTAGAAAATTTTTTTTTTCTCCATGGGACTTCAAAATTTTAATAATAATATTAATTTATTAATTTTTCCGTGACGATGTTCAGCCTTTCTAATTTTATTAGCTGTAAAAAATATCTAATAAAAATTTTTAATTGTGACCTGTTTGATCAAAAAGATTTTATAAACTAATAAATTTAATAAAAGCATCAACAAAAAATTAACTTTCGAAGAGAAGAAAGATTAGAAAATTTCAATTTTTTTAAATTAGTTTAAACTATCTCATTTAAATTTAATTCAATTTAAATGACAAGCAAATTCAATGTGTCTTTAATTATTTTTTTATCCTTTTTTAAGATTTTGAAAATTTTCCTTTCTATCCTTCTTTCTTTTCATTTTTAAAATGCTTCATCCGACCTTTAGTAGATAGCATGATCAAATTAAGAATGTCAACATGAATTTTCTTTTCAAAATCATAAAATCTATTTATGAATTAAATTTGGCTTGAACAAAAAAATTGGTTCCAAATGAATCTGGCAGACGAAAATCAAACGTCAAAAAGATTAATTAATGAAGAAAACAGGTGTAATTTTGTCTAGCTCTGAATAATTTTCAGGATTAACAATAGTTTGCTCGAGAATATTCCTTCTGAAAATAAATAAATAAATTTATTATGATAACAATTAAAAAAGAAAAAAAATCCGAAATATTTAATTCAATAGAAAAATTACGGAAAAAATTGTTTTTTCTTTTACAAAGGTTTGTAAATCTACATTTTTATTTTAAAAGAAGGAAATACCCTGGGGTGATTTGATCAGATATTACGATAGTTCACATCCGTATAATCCTGAAGGAAAAAATATAAAATTCTCGAAAATAACTGTAATTTTGAGTTGATTTTAGTAAAAATAAAACTGCCACATTTTTGAGGAAGAGATCTTATTTTTTTATTTTTGTTGAAAAAAAATGGTTTAATTTTGTGTAAGTTATTTTTTGTGATTTTGAAA
Source organism: Brachionus manjavacas (assembly GCA_019054805.1). Lineage (NCBI taxonomy): Eukaryota > Metazoa > Rotifera > Eurotatoria > Ploima > Brachionidae > Brachionus > Brachionus manjavacas. The sequence goes on along the minus strand of JAHQIY010000003.1, from coordinate 2,965,156 downwards.
CTAGGTATATTTATTTAAAAAAATTTCAAAATTTTAAATCAAAAAATGATTAAAAAAAATTAAATATTTTTTATCTTTATTTTTTTTTAATTTTAAGTTTTTTTAATTTTGTACTCCGGGGAAAATTACACTTTGTTTATTAAAAACAAAAAATTTACAATTCTATTTAAGAAATAACAAGATTAAAGTTAATTTCACCTGATATTATTTTCAAGAATTTTCGTAAATTAATTGCTGACTGTTAGGATTTAATGTTAGCTAAGCAAATTTTAATTTTCGTAATTTACTGGGAAAAAAATACCAAAAAATTTAATTATAATATCGGGGAAATTTGAAAAATCAAGTCTTTAAAAAAAATTTTTTTTTATTATATTTTCATGAAATTAAATTTTAAAATGTTTTATTTTGAAAAAATTTTTAGAGAAATTTTTTACTTTTAAAAAAGAAATAAATGAATGAATGGATTAATTAAAAATTGATTTTTTAAACAGTTTTTTACAAATTAAAAAATAAAAAAAACGATGGGAATTGATTTGAATCTTGTCTGACTTAAACTTTAAAAATAAAGATAAATATCGATTTACCGATTTATTCTAACATTATTTATCTATTGATATATTTATTTAAACTGTGGAAAAAGCTGCTTTATCGGCTACTTTTTTAAGACTATTGTCAATTTAATTCCTTCTTTTTGATTAAAATATTTATTTTTATTGAAACAAAATTAAAGTGAAATTTTATTTATTTTTTTTTAGTATCGAGCTAGAGCTCCTTCAGAATAAATTATAAAAAAAAATAAAGTTAATAATTTATTGCATTTGACATTTGTTAAAAAAAATAAATATACTTTAATTTAAAAAGAAAAATTCTATGATTAAACAAAATAATAGTTTAATTTTAACAATCAGTTATCAAAATTAATGGAAGTTTTTTGAAAACAAATCAATACTTTATGGGCTTCATAAATTTTCAGCACAAACAATAAAACTTCTTAGAATATATATTTAGATTATTTTTTATTCAATTATTTCACATTTTTTTATTGAATTAATTTTTATCCCTTGTTAATAATTTATAATTGTGTAGAAACTATTTTCACTATTTAACACGAATTTAATTGATTTTCATTAAAAGTTTATCTTTCTATGATGTAAAATAGCTCTGGATAATTAAATTAAATATAAAAATTTTTTGAATTTAATGTTTAAGGAATGATAGGAACAATTTGTATTATTAAGGAATATCATTTGTGAAGATTTCTTCTAAAAAGGAAGCGTATTTAAAATTTATACCGTTTACTGTGAAAAAAAACTTTTTTCGGACTATTAACCATCATTGACTCTGTAAGAAAATTGAGTATTTAGTGAGATTTCAAAAATTGAAATTTTTAATTAAATAAGCTTCGCCATAAATTAGACTAATAATTTTTTTAATATTAATAGATTTTATTTGAAGAATAGTTTGATTTGGTTCGAAATTTAAGAAATAAATGATTAAATTCATTGATTAATGCTTTATTTTTAGTTTTAAAAATCAGAATACAAAATCGAACAAAATAATTAACACATATTGAACATTATTAAGTTATAAATCTGTTAGATAATTCTCTTTTAGTTTTCCCCAAAATTTCGACAAATTATAAAAAAGCGCAATTAAAAAAAAAAAACCGGAAAAACTATCAAATGATTTAATTTTTATAAAAAGAGATATTTTGAATTTTATGAAGGAGTTTTTTTTTAATTTTAAAACCATTTATTTTTGGGCTTTTTTAACTCATTATTGAAAAATGAAAAATAGAAAAAAAATCTTGCCATTTTGTGTTTGAGTGCATGCGAAATTTTAATTTATTGAAACAATTTCAATAGATTTTCATACCAACTTTACTAAATTTTGATCAAGTACTCATCTATCGAATGCCAGACATGTGCTCATTATTTCTAGTTAATTTTCTGGATTTCTTTATCAGATATTTACTCTAATCCTTTACATAGAGAGCTATAAAAATTCGGATATTTATTTTATCATCAAAAACTCTTCTATATAAAAAAAGCTTAACAAGAAATCCATTTTTATTAAAATAATATTAAGGAAATTTCATCAAGAATAATAAAAATTATGCAATTGAATAATTTTTTTATTAATTTCAAATACACTTCATAAGCTCGATTTCTCATCACCTAAATTATTTTCAGAGATTCATGAATTTTTTTTTAATCATTTGTTAATTTTTCTAAAGTTTAAAAGGTTAATAAGCTTGATTTTAAAATGGCATTTTTTTTCAATAAAAAAATTATCTTTAAATAATTTGGAATGATTTGATAATTTTTTTTTACTAATTCATAGTCTAACTATCTAATTAATGTATTTTTGAGACAAAAAATTTGAATTATTAAAATAGTTAAAAATTTAAGTCAAGATTTAATGTATTTTTAAAAATTCGGAATTTTTTTTTGCAGATTTTTGAAAAAAAGGGAAAACCATTCATTTTCACACAAAAAAAAATTAAATTTTTTATTTGAATTTTACCAAAAGTTTCCGATTTCGGTTTTAAACTAAAAATATAGCTGAACTACGAAATAGTTAAAAAATTTGATAAAAATCATTCTATAAAAAAGTCTTTAATTATCTAAGATTTTTATGCAAAAAAAATTTTAACTTAAATTTTTTTTTCTGTCCATTTATTTCTTCAATTAATTTTGAAAAAAATTCTTAAAAAATCTCTAATCATAATTTTGGCAATACTATTTTATTTTGTGCATTATGTCTTGACAATATCACAAATAGTTGTTCTATTCAAGGGAATTTTGAAATTTTCTAAGAGAGATCAATTAGGAATAGAAAAAGGCGGAAGAAGCCTTGTGAAGCGAAAAAATAAAATTCTAAATTAGAGACATTTTTTTTTAGAACGATGCTCGAAATTGAACGAAGAAAATTTGTGTTCAAGCTACGGAACTTGCGAGGAAAAGTCATCAGCTTTTTCTTCAGACAGCCATACACGGCTTAGACCAGGCGCTGAACTTGCCAAAACAACTCTAACCACAAATTTTATTCAAAAAATAAAAGATTTAAAAAAAAAATTCAGTAAAAGTGAACCAAGTGAATCGATTGATTTGGAGCGATTTGGGCGCATGTCATCAAGAAACTCGTCAGCTTCGTATGCATCGTTGAACTCACTGGCCACCATATTGTCCAACGACCACTTGCCACAGCACCACACACCCAACATGATCTTGAACTATTCTTTGCAATTAGAGCCAAATAGGCGATCATTGGCCATCGATCTAGTCTCTCTGGAAAATGTTAAATTGCCAATATCCTTGCTCCAGTCCAATGTTGATCTAAATGTGTACATTAAGATTGAGCTTTTGGAACCTAATAGGGACATTTATGCCAATGTTGCCCAGAAGCTATGCGCCAAGACTCGTTTGATAAAAAACCGGTCGAATCCGGTCTATGAAGAAACTTTCGAGTTCAATTGTTTGAACGATTTGTTTGACAGTTTGGCTAACTATGTGGAGAGTGCACCTCGTTTTAGACTAGTGTTTAATGTCTGTAATTCAAATCTTTTTGGACGTGACCAGATTATTGGACTTTGTGTTCACACGTTCACCAAAGATGACTTGTATTTGGCTGATAATTTTGATACGCAAAAATCCATTAATAAAATTTACTCAAAGAAAATTGACTTGGTAGACTCGAAAGTAAGTTTGTTTTTTTTTATTTTGAAGCAGGTTATTTTTTGCGCCCAGTTTTTTATCTTAATAATTTTTTGTGAAAAAATATAAATTTCTACTCAACCTTATCCGTTGAAGATATTAAAGGTTACTTTAGAGACTAGAATGGAGCTATTTTGACCCATACAAAATAAAAAGAAAACATTTTTTAATTTTTTAATTTTATTAACAAAAACATTTAGTTTTGACAATGAGAACAAAAACTTAAACTTGTATTGTCACCAATTTTCCTTTTCATTCTAGCCTATTGTACATCTTCCTCTTTAGAATTTTTTTTATTATTCATCTGTTTTCTGTAACAAGCTAGAGCTCCTTCAGAATAAATTATAAAAATAAAGTAAAATAAGCTAAAATAAAATTTAAATAAAGTAAAAAAGACATATTTTGAAAAGAGAGTTACATGTGATACATGTACAACCAATGGAACAGAATGACACAGTCCTGTCCCAACATATCTCTCACTCAATTCAAAACGCCGATTCAAGACTGTTAGTAGTTTAAGTTTATTGAAAGCCTCGTGATGCAACATTTTGGAAGGAGTATCATATTTTAACTTAGAATCAAATTTAATACCAAGAAACTTGATTTCTTTTTGGCCCACTATTCTGTTTCCATAAATTTTTAAGTTTAGATTATCACTCTCTTTTTTGTACCTTAAGAAGACTACTGAACACGACTTTTCAACTGATATGTTCATTTTCCATTTAATGAGTCATTGTTCTAAATCGTTTGTGTATTTATTTATCTTATTTTCTAGGTTCCCCTCTTTGTTATTAATGAAGAATGTAACTAGATCATCTGCGAAAAGCAGAGAGTATTCATTATTTGTTTTGTTACTTTTGGGGATGTCATCAATAAATATACTAAATAAAAGAGAACTAATTACTGAGCCTTGAGGAACACCTGCAGTTATTTGATATTCGTCGCTCAAGTGGTTATTCACATTTACCTAAAATGTCCTACTATCTAAAAAGGATCTAATCCAGTTAGTTAAGTAATGAGGTGGATTCATTTTAATCAATTTAAAAAATAAACCTTAATGCCAATGATACATCGCAAGCTCTTTTATAAACTTGTGTCTCAGTTCTTTAAATTGATTATCACTAATGCCGCGAAAATTTCTCAAATTAAATTTAATCGATGCATGGATGCATGGTTTTAGCTCATAGCAAAGGTGTTTCGAGACATTTTTTTCTAAAGCGGTTTCATTTATTCTTTTAGTGTTAGTAATTTTCTCGTTCTAGAAAAAAAAAAAAAATAAATTATTTAAAAAAAACATTTTTAAGTCTTTTTTAACTACAGTGACACGTCGCTAATTTAGACACTAAATAATGTTAAATGTTAAAAGGCCTTGGAAAAAGGCAAAAATTTATTAACTTAAAATCGCGCACAATTGCGAAAAATTTTGAAGAAAAGCGTAATTAGATGAATTATTTCTTTTAATAAATACAGTATTCCGTCGGGGTTGTATTTGTTGCCTGCGTCTATGTCTTATTTAGAATTATGAGGGTTCAATATGGAACAAGGGAATACAGTAGAACTTTAAAAAATTAAAAATTTTATTTCAAAATTTAATTAGATTTAAAAAAAAAAATTTAAATTAATTTCATTTTTACTTTTTAGCGTAAATTTTTTAAAATTGAAATAATTTTACGTAATTTTTTTTATATTATTTTGATTTCAATTTTATTTACTCACATAGCAATATTTCATGGCAATTTTTTTTCTGTTCGTTCCATCTGAGGTTGTTTGTTATTCGGACACATAAAGTTTCTTTCGGATCTTCTTTCGGGTTATCTTGGGTTATCTGGGTCTAGCCTTGTATATTCAGCAAAAGCCTTATCTTTTTTGCAGAGTTGTTTAAAAGCCCCAAAATAAAGTCAAAGTATTAAAAAAAAATCCAAGTCCAGACTTTAAATTAAAAAAAAAAATGTGCATCACTTGCTTGACTTCCAGAATTATCACCTGGAACTGCAAAAATGAATAGAAAAACAGGAATATTTATCTTTTTTTATTGATCGTTTGAGGATGGGCAAAAGAGCAAGCGAAAAACTCGTATTGCATTTTTCTAGAGGATATTGATACATTCTGTCACCCCTTGTTGATTTGTGGCATCTTATTTCTCTAATTTAGAAAAGATTGATAGTAAAAGTGATAGAATCTCCATCAAAATTGCAAAATGAGTTTCTACGTGACAAAAAATTTTGAGATGTTGTGTTTACGGTATTGTCACTAAATACAGACCAAAAGTACTCAACAAGGTGGTTTACAATTTCCTGATTTTCATATTTAATCCGCACTCGAACATTGTTTATATAGGCAAAGTTGGCTGGTGTTTGCAATTCTTGCTAAAAACCATTTTGAAGTTTTTTACTGCTTTTTTGGTCATTGTTTTGGCTTCTTTTGATGTTCTTACATTTTTTGGAGAAAATTCTTAAATTGAAATAATTAAACTTAACATTTTTTTATTAATTTTTTTATTATTTTTAATTTTCAATCTGATTACAACATCACGATATTACGCTTAAAACATGGCTTAGATTTTAACCAGGATAAAAGCCTTAACCCCTAACAAAAATCTATAAAATTATTTAAAATTTTTTAAAAGAGATAATTTGAATTTTATTTTGACTGATTTTTTATAAATAAAATCAATTATTTTTTGGTTTTTTACTAATAAGTTTTTGAAAAATGTCAAGCAGAAAAAAAACTTGCCAAATGTGAAATCATGTATTAAAAGTAATTTATTTATTTTTTGGATTATATTTAAATATTTTTAAATAAAAAAATAAATAAATTAATTCCTGAAAATTAGACTGTTTTTAAATTTTTTTCAATATCGAAAATTTAATTTATTTTTATCTAATGTTTCCCCAAATACCTTAATAATTCAATTTTTCAAAGATCTTTTTTTTTCGATATATTTATTATTTGAACGTTTTTAAATCAATTTTTGAACATAATTTAAAAAAAACCTAAATACAAGTTAAGAAAACTAAAAATTCACTTTTTATACATTATTTTACATTTTCAGGTTAAATATTTACTTATATTTACGAAAAATGAGGCTTAAACAATCTTAAAATAAGATTTTAAACGAAATTTTTGTAATATCAACTTTAATTTAGCAGAACTGTATGGTGAAAATAGAGTTCTAAGGTTTTAAGGTTACTTTTAATCTTTTATTGTACAATACTATGAAAAAAATTAATTAATTAATTAAATTTAATAGTTTAAAAATTGATGAATCAAAGAAAATTGAAAAGTAAAAATTTTTGTAAAGTGCTTGGAGTTGTTGCTCAAAAGGTTTTGATGAGCGACTGATGAGGATTGAAAAGGGATATATCACAGTATTGATCTGACATGATGTTTTTGGTAATTTTTACGGAAAATTACGTAAACTTACGTAAAAAAGTAGTAATTTATATAGTTTTTCGAAAATTTAGCCTGGTCAAACTCTAATTAATTTATAGAGCTTCCTCGCAACAAAAAAAAAACAAATAAAAATAAAAATGTATGATTAAAAAAATTTTTAAAAACAAAAAAATAAATTGATAAAACAATTTTTTTGAAGATAATTAAAATTTTTATTAAGTTTAAGTTTTTCTTTTTTTCACCTTTTTCTACCATTTTTACCAAAGAAAAATGTGAATTTTCAAAAATATTCTACGTAAAATTGCTCAACAGAAAAAAAACTCATTTTATTGAACGAAATTGAAAATATTCCAAAATTCTTCGAAAATTAAAAAAAACGATAATTTTTTAAAAATTTTCTTTTTGTAAATTTACGTAAAATTACCAAAAACATCATGTCAAATCAATACTGTATTATTATTATAAAAATCTTCTCGAGTTTTTTTATTAGTTTTTTTTTAAATGTTTTTTTGATTTTTTAAAAAATTTATTTTACTTTGAAATTAAATCAAATATGCTTAAAAGTCACAAGTCAAGTGCAAGTGCTAGTGCAAGAAAAGACTTTTACTTGTTTCAAAAATTTAAAAATATAAATAATAATTGTAAAAAAAAAATTAAAGTCATACTGTGACTTTTTTCCCTGACTTTTACCCAAGTTTTAATTAAATTAAAAGAAAAAAATCCGAAAAATCGGAATTTTATCACATTTAAGTTTTAAAAGTTAAAATTTGTCTAAAAAACTTCTTGGGTTTTGTTTTAAAGCTCTTTTCTTATTAGTTTCCGGATAATTTTACTAGAAATCAAATTAAATCAAGTTTAAGATAAAATTTCTTTTGCTAATTAAAAAAAATTATATTATACTAGTTTGTTTAATTTTTCCTTCTAGTCCTCAGATATCAATTTGGGTCAGATACAATTATCACTGAGTTACAACAACAAGACAAAAACAATTCACGTCCATGTATTAAAAGCAATCGGTCTTCAATTGCCAAAGTATTTTCTGGATTCTGCAAAAATTCCCAACTCCTATATCAAAATTTACATGATTTACCGCGGTCAGCGCGTTGACAAAAAGCAAACAAAAATTGTAATGGAAACAAGAGACCCAATGTTTGATCAAAAATTCGAGTTCAACATTCTCAACCTTCTTCAGTTGAGTCAACCGATGGACAATGCTTCTTTTGAGCCCGAATCAAGTGAAATGGAGGACAAAAATGGCTCGGTTTTATCACATCAAATAAGCTCGAGGATTCAGTTCGTGTTCTTGGTCATGGACTGGGACAAAGTGGAAAAAAATGACGTGATCGGTAAACTAGAGCTAAACACTCAGCATCACCTACAGCGAATAATCAAAAATCAGAGTATCCACTTTGACTCGGCTGAATGCCAGCTTAAACAGATGTCAAGTCAAAATTGGTTCGATATTTTCCACCAACCCAACCAACCAATTTTATGTACATTTCAAATAAAAAATTATTAATTTTTTCTCTCTTTTATTTCTATATAAATTTAAATAAATTATTTTTATTTCATTTTTTATTTTTTTTAACCAAACAAAAGCATGGCTTCTCTATTGGTAAAAAATTTAAGTAAGCAGACCAGCACTGAAATACTGCAAGGATGTTTTTTTCCCTACAAGCCATTCAATGTACTCGAATTATCAGACAGCGGCCAGGACAGCAAAGCGGCGCTAATTAAATTCGAAAGCAGGGAAAAAGCTACCAAGGCAATGGTCGAAATGAACAAAAAAGAAATATTGAATAGAAAAATCGAAATAGAGCTTGAGCAAGAAGAGCAAGTGTTGACCAAGGACGGTGAGAAAAAAGAGCTTATTGCCGAAGCTGTTTATCCTATAGCACTTGGCCGCTATGGACACATTGCACCAAAGTTGACGGGCATGCTTGTCGAGTCAATTATAAAAAACACAAAACATGATGATGAAATACTTGATGGCTTGCTAAGCGATGATATCATTTTAGATGAGTTAGTTGATTATGCTTATGACAAATATGTTCTCGAATCTTGAGATTTTTAATTTAATTTTAATAAAACACTTTAAAAATCAAAAATTTCATCATAAATTTTCATTTATTATGAAAAAATTTTTCAAATAATTTTAATAATTTCAAATTCATACAAGCTGATTTATAAATAGATTTCAGAATTAATTTTAGCACAATCAAATAATTTGATTCCATTTTTCCCACTGTTTAATAACTTTTTTTTAAAGTCAATTATTTCAATAAAATTTTAAATTTAAAGTAAAAAAGCCCAAAAAAGAACTGGTTTTATCAAAAAAAAAACAACATGATAAAATTCAAAATTAGGTAAACTAGGAAAAACCAGAATTAAATATCGATAACACTAAAATTCATTTGATGTGAAAAAATTAAATTTTATTAACTTACAGAATGTCATAAAAAGTTAGAATCAAACTTTTTTCTATTTAATTCTCTTTTTTTCGTTATTTTGCTCTTCAAAGAAAAAAAACCCACATGATTTTAATTTCAATATTTTTTATCTATTCAAATGAGCCATAATTTTTATTGTAATAAAAGATTTAACAAAAAAATTTATGAATGTCACTGATATTGATTTTTTTTAATTAATGTATCCTAATCAGAATAGTTCTTTTTTTTAAGTTTGTGTCACTTTTTTTATTTATTTGTTTACTGTACCGAGCTAGGGCTCCTTCAGAATAAATAAAAAAAATTAAAATAAAGTAAATAAACTAAAAAAAAAATGAAAGTTAAGAAGACATAAATTGTTACATGTGACATTACTTTTTTTTAATTAGTTCCTTTTATATCGGATTTGATATGGTTTAATTTTTGGGTGTTATTTAATGTATTTTCTAATTTGAAGAAAAGTGCATTAAAATCGTAAATAAAATAAAATCAGATATTTATACAGTGCTGCTACGATACCTTGAATTCACCATATTTTACGTAAATTATGGTAAATTCACGATATTTTACCATATTTACCGTAAAATATGGTAATCTAAAAAAGGGTATTTTTCGTAAAATAACGATAATTATCGTAAAATACCGATAATTACTGTAAAATTCAGTGAAAAAAAAAACGTCAATTTTTGTCAAAAAAATTTTTTTGTTTTCCTTTTTCAAAAATTCAAAAATAAAATTTTTTTCATGAAAATCGGTTTTTTTCGAGAAATTTTGGAAATTTTTTTTTTCACTGATTTTACAGTAATTATGGGTATTTTACGAAAAATACCCTTTTTTAGATTACCATATTTTACGGTAAATATGGTAAGATATCGTGAATTTACCATTATTTACGTAAAATATGGTGAATTCAAGGTATCGTAGCAGCACTGTATTTATTTATTTAGATTCTTTTTATTTATTTATTTATTTATTGAAATGAAATTAATTGAATTTAAATAAAGAAAAACAAAGTTATTTTAAGAAAATTATTAAAGACTAAATTAAAACAAAAAAAAGTATTTAAGTTAAAAAAAACACCACAAAAAAAGAATATTAAAAAAAAAAGAAATTTTGATTTTTCTTTCTTAGTTAGATAATTTTCATTAGGGGGCGTATCTTATTTCTAGGACTATTATTTAGATAAAAAAATTTGATTATTAAAAATGATAACATTTAAATCTACTAAAACTTATTTGCTAATCATTTTGATAAATGAAAACCGCAGAAAAATTTTGTGCTAATTGATTAGTAGTTACTTTATTCAAATACGAAAACATATTTTATTCTTCCCTTAATTTTTTGTGTTTGAATTACAAATTTTTAATTTATTTGTCTTTTCTGTACCGAGCTAATGCTCCTTCAGAATATAAATAAAAAAAAGGAAATAAAATAAAAACTAAAAACTTAATCTTTAGCGTCATCATGTGATTTAAAAAGTAAATTTCAATTGGAAAGTTCGCTAGCGTTCGCTAACACAAGTGAAATTCAACGTTTCAATCGAAATTAATGGTGAACTTTTTAAGATTGAAGATGCAAACAAATTGCCGGAGACAAGAAGATACTCGGTATTTAGGTTTCACTATCTCTTAGAAGATTTCAACAAGGAATTACTTCGTGACTTTTTTGATGCTGTTAAAATCAATGGTCTCAAAGTTGAACAAATTTCAGCAGAAACATAAGAAAAACAAAGAAAGTCAAGTTAAAAACGGTGTGAAACGAGTAAAGTTTCCTTCTCGAAAGAATCGAATCAGTTAATTAGAAATTTGACTGGTCCAACAGTTCTATACGGATTAAATTGCGTAATTTCAATTGCTGGACAAAAACAAAATGGCTTTTTCTAATGGTGAAGGGCACAACATTGCTTGATGTTGATTCCTGTTAAGAACCAAGCTTGCAAAAACTGTAATCAAAAAGGACATTTGACCCAGAAATGCTCTTTAGCTGAGAGGCTTATATCGATTGAACGAGAATCGACTATAGCGAACTAGCGATTCAAAATGAAGAAGGAGAATTTTCTCAAATAGAAACAAACATGTTTGACATGATAACCAAAACTCCACAGTTCCCAAATAACGAGTCAACAAATGAGGAATCTCTTTTTGCGTCACAGTCCAGTCAAAAAAGTATGCATACTCCAGTTCTATCAGTTAATTTTAATAATGATTCTGAACTAATAAATGCTCAAATTTCGAAAAATTAAGAGACTAATCTATAAAGTCATCAAAATACCTTGTTACCAATGTTCAAACAAGTAAGCAAATCAAGCGCGTTTCAGAATCCGACAATTCACAAACATCTGAATCGAAAAAATCAAAAGATGAAGCTAATGATAAGGAAATCAATGAACCTAAAGATGTAATTCAAGACAATAATATTGGACACAATTCAGATAAAAACAACAGCGATTTTGTACAAAAACTCAAATATTTAATGATGAAAAATCTATCAAGTCAACTTTCCCCAAGAAAAGGTTAGTAATTACACACTGGAACTGTCTTCACTTACCTAGGGTTCATCTCTTAGGAAATTTTTTAGTTCATAAATGTCCCGACATTGTTTTGCTCAATGAATCAAAGATAGATTTGAGCGGGGCAAATTTTATCTTGATTTTCACAATTATCAGTTCTTTACAAAATCACGCAACAAGTATGGAGGAGGAGTAGCTATTTTAATTAAAGAAAAAATTGAATTTAAAAAAGATTTTTCTTATGAGGAATTCAATTCCGAACTCCTTTATATAAAACTTAATTTAGGAAAAAATAATGACTACATTTTTTAACAGTCAATAAAAAATGTAGAAACTACATCTAAGGTGGTGATCTAAACACCAGAATAAAGCCAATTTGCTGCGTAGGAGAAAATGAAAACGGTATAATGTTTGAAAGAATAATCAATGAATTAGACTTTTCAGTAATAACCGCCCTATTTAAAAAAGAATAACTTTGTAATTTTTGATCTTTTTTAGTTTTATCTTCATTATTTGAAAATATTATCGACTTCAATGTCTTAAATAGTCAAGACATGACTAGTGACCTTTTCCCAATCGAAGCATCAATTTCTATGGGCTATCAACTTGAAAATAAAGATGTAAAATAAAAAGCTGTGAATAGAAAGCGGAATGGTGTATGGCTAAAAATGTGGGATTGTGAAGTTCCTTTCAATTCGCTCGTTTCAATTCGGATTTTGTGATTAATTTTTGAATAGAATTAAATAAATTGCTTCTTCAAATGTTACAACCTGTAAAGTTTGTTACACCTCAAGACAGAGTCTGCAAAATGTCTTGCAAAGAATGATTTGAATAAGGTGAGCTAATACTTTGCACAGTTATTGCAGGCCAAAATCTCATGTGTAACAAACTTGTTACAGCTTGTAACATTTTGCAGAACCAGCTTATTTAATTCCATTCAAAAGTTATTAGCAAAAAGCCGAATTGAATCAAACTTTACAACCCCAAAAATGTTAGTTGATTCTCTTTGAAACTTCAAAGCAGCTTTACATCAATATAGTAAGATTCGTTCCTTCTAACTCTGTCAAAATCGAAAAGTATCAAAAACTGAAAAAAAGTAAAAAAAAAGAAGAAATTTATCTAAATTTGACCAACCACCATTATTCTAAATTATTATTTTTTTATCTAATTCAAATTTTTTGGTTCACAAAATAAACTTCAGTCTCTTTTTTTAGAGTCTAGTTATATCCAAATCAACCCAAAGATTTAGATAAGTTCAACATAAATGGCTGCTGCTGATTACAAGCAGTGATGGGCTCTGACACTCTAATTATTAAAATTTAGCAGCAACAACTACTAACTAACAAATCAACTAAATAACTGCAGTCTAATTGGGGAAGTATTAGGAACTCTTCGGATGTTATACTAAGGAAAGAAAAAGCAGAATTAAGTCGAGGCAGAGAATGCACAGGCCAGATATTTACACTATTGAAAAGATCCTTGTATCTTAACTCATTTTAATTTTTGGACATTTTTTTTTAAGTCATCTTTAATAAATTGGACTAGAAATTTAATATTTATAGAGTTAATCCTAAAAGACTTTTAAGTTTTCGGTCAAAATTGATGAATTTTTCCATATTTTTCAGTAAGAAATGAATATCTTTTATGCAATGTCCGAAAATATGAACTTTATTATTTTTTTATTAATAATCATGCAAATCTGTCAATGCCAAGTATTTTGATATTAATTCTGCGAGACTAACTTTTTCCTTTTTTCAATTTTATAACAAAAATAAACCAAAAATTAAAAAAAAAAACTAAAAAGTTCAAATTAAAATTCAGGTCCTTTTGCCTGGGAGCTAAAAACAACATTACAGAGAAAAATTTGGTTTTTAAAATTTAATACAATGTTTATTTTACAAGAAAACAATTAAAGCTAAATAAACGATTCAATCTAAAGTTTAGAATTCCGAAAAAAAGCTTTCTGTTGTCATTTAGGTAATTGAAATTAAAAGCCATTATGGCAAACAAATTTATGGAAAAAATTTCAAAGGCTTAAAAATTATTTTTAGAAAAGGAATAATAAAAGCAGCAATTTTATTGAAAGTTTATTTATCAGAAAATTTTACATCAAAAAGATATTACCAGCTTATAAAAAAATTTGTATACAATTCCACGAGTATTTGTGGCTCTAAAATAAAACCCTAATTAATTGATTTAAATAAACATTACTTATATAATCTTTTTTTTTTAATTGCCCATTTTAAAAAACAAAACTCTACTTTTCATACTAAGAGGTAAGTTTTTTAAGTCAACAAATGCTGAACTTTAGATTTTAGGATAAATACACTTCATTTTTCGAGATAAAAAATTTATTACTTTAAAATAAAAATTTGAAAAATGACAGATGCCAAGATTAAAGGCAAATTTTTTGAAGCTGTATTGAAGCTTTCCGAAAATACCAAAAAAAAAACCAATATCTTTCAAGTAATTAATCTTATATGTTTTAAACAGCATCTTTATTAATTCTTTTTTAATTCTAAATTTTTATACAAATATTAACTAACATTTTTTTCTTTATTTTCAAAATTCTTTTTTAAATTTACTTCTTCTAAAAGAAGCACAATTCAATAAATTAATTAATTCTTTTAAGTATGACATTGTTTCTCAGCAACCGAAAAAAATCAGTGTCTTTAGAAAATTATTTTTGCTTGGACCTAAAGCATCAATTGTCATTGTAAATTTGGTAGCTTTTCTTTCATTGATCGCTATCGGATTCGGCATATTTTTATGGATAAACACTTCAAGTATGTCTATTGATTAATTAATTGATTGATTTAAAATTTTTTTTTAAGTTTTTAAACAATATGATGATTCTTGCAAATTTACTGATGAATGCTCACCTGATGAGTATTTAGTATGTTCTGAAAATAGATGTAAATGCCCAAGTGGAATGTATTTTAAAACAACATGTGGTAAAATTTTTTTTAATTTAAATGAATGTTTAAAAATATTAAAAAATTTCACTACATTTTACACAAAAATTGTTATTATTTGGTTATCCTTTGAAACAATATCCTTTTTGTTTTTAAATTTGATCAAAGGTACTTGCAAGGAAACTTTTCTATGAAGTAATGGCAATTTTTTTTTACTTATAATGCTTATTAATTTTTGTATAAAATTTTGGAAAATCACAAATCCGAGCATTAGTAGAATTATCATATGAACGATTTTGGGCAAAATTTCGTTTAAACTTAAATTTTTGATTTCCAAAAATTTTTATGTGGAAATTTTGTTTAATTTTTTATCTATTAATTGAATTAGTCTAAAAAATTAATAATTATTGAAAAGCACTTTAATTGTATTTAGAAAAGACTGTATCAAAAATACCATCGTTGTCTTTAAGGTCAATTTTAAAATATTTTTTAAAATTCAAAATAGAAATTTGTAATTTTCACATTCTAATAAAATTTTTATAATGAAAATTTAATTCAGCTCATCATTTTATTTAAGTGAGACAACTAGCATTCTTTTCTCAATGTACTTTTGAAAAAGAAGACGAATGTGGCTATGGTCTGGCTTGCATGTATGATGAAACCGGAATCAATAGGTGTCTTTGTTCAATTGAAAGATATTGGGATTCGCAAAAAAACTATTGTGGTAAATGCAAAAATTAATTTAACAAGATTTTTTATTATGAGAGTATTTTTTATCCTATTGATAACTTTTTATTAAATTGATTTGATAGTAGTAGAAGTGGGAGTATTGAGACTGTAGTATAGCTATGCTATGCTAACGCTCGTCGGCATTTAGCCCCTGGACGGCTTTGACAGTCTTTCTTCTCTTTTTTTGTCCATTGCCAAGCAATTCATTGTCTATCCTTGATTTGAAACTGTTGATTGATTTAGAACTGACACTGTCCTGTGACATGTTTTGACACTACTCGATTTGTAACGAAATTGTAGCTGTATGAGCCGCGTTTGGTCAATTCTCTTGTAAGCCTCATATTATTCTCACTTCTTAAATTTAGTGCCAAAACTTTTAACTGAATTGAAAAATTTTCTCAAAGCCATTGATTATTTTGTACATTTGAATGAGGTCTCCTCTAGTTCTACGACTTTTTAGACTTGTAAGTCACAAGGTATTTAGTCTATCTTCATGTGAAACGTTCCTCAACGATTTGAGTAATTTTGTTGCCCTTCTTTGCACCCTTTCCAAAATTAATATGTCGGACTTTGTTGCAGGACTCCACATACTCTTCAAGATATGGTCTTACGAGACAAGTGAATAAAAGTTTCAGCATAGCCTGATCTAGGGATACAAATGGGTTCTTGATTTGTCTAAGAACCCTATTTGCTTTCGCTGCTTCCGCATTGCTTATTCCATTTGAAGTCATCAGATACAAATACACCCAGATTTTTTTAAACAGTGTTTCTATTAACGTAACATTTTTTCCTTCATTCAATAAAGTATTTTCCATTAAATAAAGTATTTTTCATACAATCATTCCTTTGACATCTGCTCTGCTTTGTTATTTATGACTCCAATAATTAAAGATCATCTGCATAGCCCAGGCATTGACTTCGAATATTATCTAACATATCGTTTATATACAAAACAAATTGGATAGGTCCGAGAACCGACCTTTGAAGAACTTCACATGTAACTTCAACCATCTCTGACGATATGTTACAAATGACAATTTTCTGTTTTCTGCCTATTTGAAATGATTTTATCCACTCAAGAGGCTCACCAACTTGAGTGGATAAAATCATCTCATAAATCAAATATTACCGTAAGCTTTTAACTTGGCTAATATTTTTTTATGTGATACTTTACAAAGGCTTTGGAAAAATCAGTATACAAAACATCAATTTAGTTACCTTTTTACATCTCACAATTAGTGTTGCATGATTTGTTTGGCATAAACCCATGCTGTTTTTCGCTTATTAATTTATTTACAACTATAAAAACTAAAAGTTCATCTCTCACAATTCTTTCCATTATTTTACCAACAATAGATGTCAGAGAAACTGGCCTATTATTGGTAACCTCTACCTTTGAGCTACTCTTATGCAAAGGTGGCACATTTGCGGTTCGGAAGAACACCCCAGCAAATGATTTAGTGAAAAATTTAGATAATGGTACGGATAATGAAGCTGAACAATTTTTGAGTACTGACCTGAAGATTTAGTCCAGTCCAGGCGATATGTTTTCATTTAGCTTATTTATATATTTTGCGATATTCAACGGGTAGCAAATTGTAAAAGGGTTTAACTGGAATGTTTTGTCGGTTCGAGGTGGCAACTCTTGTTCTTCTGAAGGATTTTCCTTCGTAAAAACCAACTTTAAGTACTCGTTTAAATGATTGGCAATACCATTTCGGTCCATAATTAATTGTTCTTGTATTTTGAGTGCGCTTTTACTATCGTTAAATTCTCTCTTTTATTCATAGAACTATAAATTAGCTTAGGGTTTTTTTTTTGCATTTAAACCATAAATTGTTCTTCACATGTTACTTCAATTGATTTAAATGAAATTTCAATTTTTAAATCAATTTGGAGTTTTTCCCCTATTAATTAAGTAGATATATCTTTTTTTATTCTGGTGTCACGAAGGCTAGACCTGTTTGAATAGAATTAACCAACTATTTTTTAAAGTATTCTTTTCAAAAAAAAACATATTTGCCAAAAAAAGGAACCTTATAATGAAATTATTGAAAGAGAAACTTAAGGTTCTAAAGGCTATTGTTTTATCATATCTAAAAATTTTTGTCTTAAAATAAGTTTTTTGGGTTCAATTTTTTTATCATCATTTTCGTCAATTACTTCAGCTGTGTCTTTGTCTTTGTCACTGTCAATTTTACAATGCTTGGAAAATGATAAACTTTTTCTTTTTAATTTTCAGAAATTCAAAACTAAAGTGCTATCTGAGTTTCTAATTTTTGGCTTGAAATGCGAAGTCTAACACCTGTGAAACCCTATAAATCAACTAAAACTACTAAACGTTGGATTAGTGTCATGATTTATAAGGTTTTAAAGGTCAATTTAAAATTAAAGAAAATTTAAAAAATATAAAGGCAGTTTCATCTCTTTTAGTAAAATGGATCTGTTTCTATCTGAGTTGAATTTGCTTACATCTAGTAGTTCTTCACAACAGTTAGACAATTTTAAAAATAAGCAAATTGATGAGCTATTAGCAGAATCAAGAGAAAAGTTTTTAGATTCAGGGCCTTCGAATAAATCAATGAGACGTTTTTGGCACTGTTTAAAGAGTTACAAAAATGGAACAGGCATTTTGAAAATTCAAAAAAAAGTCAAATAACTAATTTATAATGTCTAATCCAGAGTTAATTGGCAAAGTTAGAATCTTTATCCCACAAAGATTTTTTTTTATTTTATTATTTATATTAAAAATTTAAATTTTACAAAAAGTAAACAAACGTTAATAATTTAATTTATCACAATTTTTTCTTTTGAAAAATCTTCCGATGGTTAGGTATTTCAATGTTTCATTTTATTAAATTTAGTAAAAAATTTAGGGTCTTGTGCCAACCTTGGACAATTGTCAATTTAAATTGATTTATCTATTGATTATTAATAAACAATATTATTGTTCGATTGTCAAACAAGTTTTATACTTAACACTGAATTTTTAAAAGGGTTTAGACAATTAATTGATTATTTACTTTCAATAATACTAAAATTGGCTTTTATTATTATAATTTAATCTATTTTTTAATTTTTAAACTTTTTTTTTGCATCGCCTTGACGTTTTATATTTGAAATAAATAATATTAATGATAATATAAATTTATTAATTATCACAGTCGAAAAATTGTCCATGAATCATGCATTATCAATTTCCATTGACGATTGTCCACGAATGGTACAATACCCAAATATTATCAATTAGTTTGTTAAAAAGTGTTCTCGTACTAAATCTTGCTATTTTTTATTTTAAATTATTACTCAATTAACTCGAAATAGAATTAAAGATTGATTATAATCAATTTGGATGCACTGATGCCTCTCAATGCAAAATAAACTCCAATTTAGAGTGCAAAGAATCCATATGCACTTGTGTGTATCCAAAATTTTGGAATGGTAACAATTGTGTTACCAAAGGTTCCTATTTGGATTCTTGCTCAATTGAATTAGGCTGCGATGAAACTAAACTTTTAAATTGCGTTCTTAATGGTGATACAGTCTATAAGTGTGATTGCGACTACACCAGATATTGGTCTAATGTTCATGACAATTGCACTCAGAAATTTTTAAACGGCACCGATTGTGAAAATGATAATCAGTGTCGCTTTGATTTGGGGCTGCAATGTCTTTCAGTTCATGGCTCAAAAAAATGTCTCTGTTGTTCGGACTTCTATTGGGATGGAACCAAATGCCGTAGAATTAAAGAAACCAATTTTTTTTATTTTTCATCTTTCTTTTTGAAGAAAACAAAAAAAATCTAAATGAAAGTTGTAATAATAATTCTCCATGCAATGAGAACCAAGGTCTAAGTTGCATTAGTGATTTGTGCGAGTGTCCTTTAGAGCAATATCATGATGGAATAAATTGTAGTAAGTTCTTGGTTCTTAACATTCAAAAAAAAAAATTATTTAAATTATTCAGAGTACTTTACCAGCTATGGTCTGTTTTGTAATTCAACTGATGAATGTGATTCAACTTTGCATTTGACATGTAATGATACACTAAACCAATGCTTGTAAAATTATTCAATCTCTTCAGCATTTTTTGATAATTTTTCCTTAGATGTCCCGAGACTCATTTTTGGAACTACGAAATTTGTGGTAACTATAGCTAAAATTTTTTAAAAAGATAAAAATACAAAACAATTTTTAAAAAACCTTTTTTTGAATGTCTTTCACGGAATTTTTGATTTATAAAATTTTTTCATAACTTAGAATTGTTTATCTAATAAATAATTTTTTTTTATTTTAAGTTTTAAAATTTATGAATGGGTCATCTTGCATTCAAGATATTCAATGTGATACCACAAGGCTTTTATCATGTGATACAAATAATCTAATGTGTCTGTAATAACTTTTTTCTGAGCAAAAATAAATTTTTTTAATCTTAAAATTTAGTTGTGATCCTGATAAATTTTGGAACTCTACAGCCTCAATTTGCAGTATTAATTTTTATTGTTGTTGCTGGTTTTTTATATTTTTTACCAAGTGCCTAAACTTGAGTTTAATTCAAATTGTAACCAAACATTTGAATGTCAAGACTATCTTGGACTAGAATGTTTATCATCTTGCGAGTATTATTAGAAAAAAAAAAAATATTAAAAATAATTTTTATTTTGAAATCAAAGATGTCCGTCAAGTGATTACTGGGTAATTTTGAAGTTAAATCTTGTTTTAAGTTTTGATTTAATTTAAATAAAAGAATGGATCAAGATGCTGTAAAATTTAAAATGAAATAAATTGCTATCAAATTTTTCAAATAAACTTAAAGCTATAAAATTGTCATTTGGAGAAAGCTGTGATTCTTCAGTGGGTCAAGAGCCATGTTTACAGAGTAAAAATTTGCTTTGTAATTATTCAGTTTGCCTGTAAATTTTGTTTTTCTTTAAAAAAAAAAATTTTAATAGAGAAAAATTGACTAAGATGCAATAGTGAGGATAAATACTGGAATTCAATTGAATGTGGTAAATAATTTAAATATATTTAATTTTAAATTTTTATTTTTTTTATTAAGTTCCTAAACTTCTATATGGAGATAGTTGCATTTATGAAACAGTTACAATGAATAACTCCCAATGTGCGGATTACTTTCCCTATTCACTAGTTTGTCTGGCTATTCCGTTTACTACCAATTCATGGACATGCAGGTAATCTGAAAATAGTTGAAGAAATAGAGGAAGTTAATAAAAAAAATAAAAAGAAAATAGGGTTTAGAAAGTATTTTTAAAAAAATTTCGACAATATTTAAATCTAAATTCTTTAATCTATCATTTTATTCTGGAAATGGACTGAAATTATTTTTTCAAGTCTTACCGTTTCGTAGTTCAGTTCTATTTTAAATGATTATAACAATGATTATATTATTATTATAATTATAAATTGAATTAATTTTTTATTTTTAAAAGTAATAATAATGATAATAATAGTAGTTTATATTCTACGGCCAATTTAGTTAATCCAAAATGACAAAGCAAGAAGACTAAAGTAGTCCCGCTATTGTAGACTTTTCATTTTTTATTATTTCTACCAAAATTATACAGTCTGTTTTTGAACTAGTTAATCGAACTTGCAACTGGCGTGGCAGCACATTCCATTTGTTCACTACTCGGTTTGATAGGAAGTTTTCACTCAAACATCTTGTCAATGTCATCTTGAATTAGCATTTGATCAACAGTATTTCTAAAGACACTAATCAATTTACTGTCATCCGTAAACAGCTTTCAAAAATGACTTACTATCTCTGGGAAAATCTTTTTTGAAGATCAAAAAAAGTAAAGGACCAAGGATTGAACCTTGTGGAACGCCACTTAGCACATCAACCCAATCAGATTCATACTGACCTATCACTACTCTCTGTTTTTTATCTTGAAGAAAATTTTCTAGCCACCCCAAAAGCTTACCCGTAAATCCATAACTCTTTAACTTGATCTTAAGTAACTTATGCGAGACGAAATCAAATGCCTTCGCAAAATCTAAGAATACTACCACAGCACTGAATCCTCTATTCAATGCCTCAGCAATGATATCTAGAGTTTCTAGCAAGCTAGTTATACAGATTCTGATGCACCGACAGTAAATTGTGTTCCAATAAATACCTTCATTAAATATCCTATTTGCTTTTCAATTTTTTTTAATTAGAACCGATAATAGCGATATTGGGCGGTAGATTTCTGGATTTGTTTTACTACCTTTCTTTTTGTAGACTGGAGTAACATTTGCTCTTTTCCAACATGCTAGCATCATACTGGACTCGTACGATAATTTGAACATTAAAGATAACGGTTCACAAAATACATCACTACATTCACTAAGTACATATGGATGAATGCAATCGGTACCTATTGATTTGTTTTTGTCAAGTCTCTATTAATAACAGCTTGACTGTAAGCTAAATCCGGATTTAATATGCACTCTATTTCAGCTCTCTAAGGGAACCCTATTTACAAACTCCTTTGCTTTAAATGAACTGAAAAAATGATCATTTAGACATTTTGCGATGTCATTGCCGTTTCCCAGTTTGTCAGTAAGCGATCTGATTTTACACTAAACGTCTTTCTTACTATTCACATACGAGAATAATATATATGGATTCGATTTGCACTTATCGACTTTTGACTTTTCATAGCACATATGAGCTAATTTAACCAGCGCCTTAACTTTTCTAGCCTGCTTGTTGAATTTAGATTTCAGCTCATGTTTGTTCGTTGTAGAAGCTCCTTGGTATTTGGCAAAAGCCTTGAACTTAATTTGACATGCTAACTTGATGTCTGATTTTTAAACCAATCAGGATTATTATCTACGTATTATCTCATTATATTTGTTTTGAAAAAGCTCACAAAATTTTTCAAAATTTTTTTTCATTAAAAAGATCATACCAGTCTACTGGAATAAAATCTTTTCTAATGTCAACATAATTTCCGACGATGTAGTTCAGCCTTTTAATCATTTTTGCATTAGCTGTGACTCCTTCTTCCAAAATTATTCCAATCATCAAGTTAAAATGCAGTCTCATTTTATCAGTGTACCCAATTGGTGGTTAAATTTCAATATTATAAAAAATGTCAGGATCTTCAGCAATGACCAAATCTAGAACCTTCTCACCAAAAATTGGCTCAATAACTCAATAACGAACTGATGCAAAAAAAAGTCGTTTAATACCACAAGAAACTCTTCACTTGCCTTGAATCCGAGTCCATCTAGGGATCCACCTTTCGCTTCCCATTTGATTGAGGAATAATTGAAATCTCCAAAAACCAGCATATTTGGGAATATCTTGCGCTCAATCAACAATTTTTCTGACTTGATAGGATTATTAATATCGATTGTTTCCTTTCCAATACTGACACTTCGATATTGTCTTATTGGTGGACGATAAATACATCCTTTTAGAAGTTTATGTTTGCCACTACATTTGTTCGGATTTTACTGGAAAACAGTCTATTTCATAAGATATTAAATAATTTCTGACATAAATAACCACTCCACCACCTGTTTGCAAATCGGGTTCATTCATATCTCTACGATACATATTGTAATTCGTTAAATTACTAATAGTGTTGCATTGAACCATGTCTCCTCACTCATGAACTTTAAGCTCACTAACGAAAGGGTTAAACTCATCCCATTTGTTGCAAATTGATGTTGGATTTGCATAAAAACAACGTAATTCTTCTATTCCATAAGGTGCATCAGATCATTGTTCTGATGCACAATCATTTCCCCCAACATTGGTATAACCATTCATAGTACACGAATTTAAAATAGTCGATCCACATTGTTCAAGTGGACTTGTTTAATAAAATTCTCTACTATTTACTTTTTACCATCTATAAAGATGTAATTAAGCCTCCCTTCTATAACGATACCATCTCTTTGAATGTTGGCATTCTTTTTCTTTACCTCCTCTCTCAAACACTTATCGAACTCTCTCTTTGTTAACATAGACTCTACTGAACCCATCAACCCTTTTAAGATTTCTTGAGTTTTTAAGAGCCGTGTCTCGATGAATATTTTTCTTTGAATTCTTTCAGAATTAAACTTGGAACACCTTGATCTTGAGCATGTACTATTTTTTGACTAGAAGATTTTTTCTTAAGTCGTTTATAACTCTTCACATCAGAATACTCTAATCCTAAATTAAAACTCTAATCGTAGAATTTTTGTTGTCTTTTTACTGTTTAATTTATTTTTACGATCTAAAATTTCATTAAAGAGTATCTATTGTAAAGGTGTCCCTCAACAAAATACTATGACTCAGCATCTGAGCAATGTCTAGATCGAAAAACTTTCCGAGATTCATGCAATGAAACTTCACAGTGCCAAGACTATTTTGGTCTAGTGTGTTACTCAAATCAAACTTGCCTTTGTCCGTTTACCAAATATTGGGTTATTTTATTTTAAAATTAACTTACAATTATTTTAATTTTTTTTTTTTAAAAGAATATTTCCAATTTTCGTTGTGGTAAATTTTGATAAAAATAAAAGTCAAAATTTTGTTTTTTTTCCTAGAGGAAAAATTAGCTTACACCAACGATTGTATACCTACTTCAGATGGTTCAAATGAGTCTTGTCAAGTAACTAACTCAATTATCAAAAAATATTAATATTTTTTTTAATTAGGACTATGCTTTCTTGTTTTGTATATCGAACAGTTGCCAGTAAAGCTTTTACCAAATAAAAAATAAAATACACTCTTACTTTTTTTTCAGATGCGATTCGAATAGATACTATGATTCGGATTTTTCAGCTTGCTGTAAGACATTATTTTTTTTCCATTCAATTGGGGTAAATTGGATTAATCTTTAACTTAATTATAAAATTGGAAATCCAGGAACGATTCTTTTGTAATAAAACAAAATATAATTGCTTTAAGTGATTTTATAAAATACAGGAGTCTTTAAACCTGCTCGATTTTTAGGGTATTAAATAACCCATTAATAACAGCAATTTAAAATTTAAACAAAAGATTAAAATATTGTTTAAGTTTCAAATTAAAAAACTTTTATTAAATCTTTTCTAACATGATTTTATCTAACTCTTGAGATAGCAAAAAATAATTTTAAATTGTATCATTTAGTGTTAACTTTTTAGCAATCTGGATTAAGTTATTTTAAATTAAAACCACCGATTTAATGATTATTTAAGTGTAAATTAGTTTTTTAATTTTTTAAGGTTATTTTTTTAGGATTGATATTAACTCATCATGTTAATATTTAAATTTTCATTTGAAAATATATAAAATCGTCTTATGAATAATCAATTAAAAATTTTAATTTAAAAAAAAGTTGATTATTAATTTTAATCAAAATAATTTCTTTTTTATTATTAAAAAAATCCAAGCGTATAAAAAGTTAGCTAATTAACTAATTTTGATTTTTTTTTTCTGAAATAGCTTTGGCTTGGTAAGAAAAAAAATTTAAAAATAATAAATTAGGAAAACTGTATTTTCCACGTCGACAAAAATTTCTAAGCTGATGATGCTTCGCTTTTGTTTTTCTTCAGTCTTTTGCTGTTTAATTATTTTTGAGTTCTTAAATTTTCCTCCTCGTATAATTGTTTCAAAAATTTCTCTTCAGATAAAGCTATTCTATTATTTCTAATTTATTGTCACTCAACATTTGGAAAAAGTAATCAAATAGCTGGTCTCTGATACGAGGATAGTGAATCCATGAACACATTCTGACAAATAGCAAACTATTTCAGATAATAGTCTTTCAAACTCATTAGAGACCCATGGAGTTGTAACCAGAGTTGTTTAAAAGTCACATGTCTCAAGTCAAGTCAAAGTCCGGACTTGAACTTTTTTTTGTGACTTTTAAACAGCTCTGATTGTAACTTTACCAAAACAAGGCTTTTTAAATGTTTTATTCAGTCTGCTATATAAATTTTAAAAAAGTAATTGGATTATTATTTTCCGGTGGTCCGTATACGAAATTCCGTAAATTTGGCATTTGAACGGTTGTGCATATCGAAGGAAAAGTCCCAGACCTTAGCTTCAAATTGTGCTTGAAAGAACACAAAAAGTTGCACCAGAAAAGTGCTGGGCGCCTTAATCTTCAATCCTAAATCTCGATAATAGATAAGATCATGGAGAAGCTAATTCATGATGAAGGATTACCCACTTGGAGATCAATAAATCAATAAACTTTTTTTCTTCTTTGCCAGCGTGGAATCCTCTGCAAATGAAAGAATTTTCCAGACTAAAAAAATTTCTACGTAGAGATACCAAACTAGTGCCTAGTCTCAGGAATCTCAACTATCTATCTAGATTAGCAAAAATCGGCAAGTCCACGCTTGAAAGTAGAAAAAGAAGAGGTGATGCAATTCAACATTTCAAAAATTGTCTAAAAACAGAGTATTGATCAACTAAACGCACTCACTGATCCAAATATAGTTCAAAATAGTGATTGATTATCGCCGAATTTACATATTAAACCCAGACTCAAGAAGCAACTCTGTTTGTCAAGGGCATGAGAAAACTTTTTAACCAACAGAGTAGCATCTATGTGGAATGAGCTACCACACTCTGTCATTTTGGCAACTTCAACATATGAATTCAAAAACAAACTTGGCAAATTCAGATCTCAGCAATCGGTAGCTAAAATTACAACTGTAGTCAAATTCATTTGATTTCCTATTAGATTGTAGTGTTACTTTCACTTAATTTCATAAATTGAAAAATTGCAAAAAAGTTCCTATTAGAATAGATCCAAAAAAGATTTTTTAAAAGCTTAATTTTTTTAATTTTTAAAGATTTATAAATTTTATTAGTAAATATTACTAAATATTACGAATGAAAATTCGCAATGTTTAGTAATTTTTATTTTTGAAAGATCAGACTAGTGTTATTTTTAATTAAAAAATCGAATTTATCATGGATAGAAGCTGAGAATATTAAAAAATTAAAATCCTTTAATTTTTTTCTCCGACCCTTTTCCTTGTTGTACTTTTTGTAAAAAAAATTATTTTATTTTTTAAATTCAATTTACTCTAATATTACATTAATTTTCTCTGATATAGTATACCTTTTCAACTTTAAAATTTTTTTTAGTACCCAGATCAAGTCATAATCAATATTGCGATTACGATGACCAATGCATGCCATCTTCACGTAAATTTTATTTTAATTTTATTTTAATTTTGTAGAAAATAAAATTAATCGAAAAAACTAAATTTAAAATTGGAAGAAAAAGTTGCTTTAATTTAAATTTGATTTAAATTAAATAAATTTTCGAATTTGATTAAAAAATTTTCATGTGTAACTTACAACAGTAAGCAGACACATGTACCCATCTTTTCTCAGGTTTTGGGTGGGTATGGGTAAAACCCACCGAACCAATACCCACACCCATAACCTGAATTTTTCGGGTAGCCATACCCATACCCATACCCAAATACCCGAAATTTTCGGGTAACAATACCTATACCAACACATATAACCTGAAATTTTTGCTAAAGTTAAAAAAAAACTATGTATTGTTAAGATATTTTTTTTCAAAAAGTAAAAATTTAAAATATTAATAGACATTAACATTCATTTAACTCTTCAAGGATATTAATATTTGCTCTTACCATGCAACTTGTAATAAATAAATTGTCCTTCATGTTTCCATTTGTTTTATTGGATATAATTCCGCAAATACTAAAGAAGCGCCTAATAAAAGCGCTAGTTGGAGCAATATTTAATACAAAAATAGCCAGTTTAAGAAGTTTTGGAAACTTTTCTTTATATTTTCTCCAAAACTTTTTTGTTGAATTAAAGGATCTTAAATTTGTTTTGTCTAGTAACTCAGCAAAGCTTCTAATTTCTTGGTCTAGCTCACTTTCTAATTTGAAGACCTCAGATTCTCTATTATTTTCGTTTCTCTCTTCGTCGTCTTTAAACATATGAGAAAAAAAACATTCGCCATCTGTACTTAGAATACTTAAATCAGTTTCATTAATTTCTTCATTATTATCTTCATTTATTTTGTAAACCTTTAAAAAAACTAGTTTGAGCGAAGCTAAAGCATCTTTTAATATGTTTCTAGAAAATTTTTTATTAGCCCAATGACTGATTTTCGAAACAGCCAACACAGGAGCAGCCTTAAAATTATAAAATGATTCAAACAAATAATTTTTCAAAATTATCTTTATATTTATTACTTTTTATATCGGCGAATTTAATTCAAAATCAAACTTATGTCTTACACTAACCATTAAAAGTGCTCAAAGCCTTTGTTGAATTTCATCTTCCAGATCCATTTTTTCCCAGATATACAGCATTTGAAAAAGACCCGGAAGTACACCTACAATTGAGGTATTATTGTTTTGAAGTCCAATTGAGAAAAGGTATGCTAGTTTTAAAATCTGAATATATGTTTCTATGGTTTTCAATTGAACTGGACATTTTAATTCAAGATTATTTTCGTCAAAGGCTCCCTTGTCGTACGCTCTTTTGACGGATTCGGGCATCATAAATGCTGAAGACCAACGAGTCAAATTTTCTAACCATAAACGGCATTTCTTTTCTCTGAAAATGTCATTTAGCTTGATAGAATTTCTAACATGACTTTTGGAAGTATTAAGTTCTTTGAGTAATTTTGATAGTTCATGTATTGAAATAGCATGTCTCACGGCTATGTTGAGCTTATGACAAGCACATGAATATCTAGGAATAACATTGTCACCTATTTCAATATTAAAATCCATAAATGGTTCACCTTTATCTTCAGCGTACTCTACACTTTCAGTTATATTTATATTTTGAGCTATTTGCCTAATATAATTTGAAAATTTTCCATCAAGGCTAATCACGTGCTTAAATCTTAAGCTTTCAATATCTTTTATTGATTCAGTTACCTCAGAATCAATTGTAAATATACCCGGAAGCTCTTCGCTAGTGACAATATTTTGACTATGATCTATATCTTTATTATTTTCTAAATTGGCCTCAGTTGAGGAAATTGGATATTCCAAGTCTAATTCATCAGACAAACTATCGTCCCTTTCGATTACGTAAGTATATAAGCCTTTTGAGGAATAACTATTATTAATTAAATTATTTAAATTTAAATTCTATTAAAACTTTTACTCATTATTTCATTCTTTTCAGATAAATTTTTGTCTTCGTCAAACAAAATCTGTTTAAATAGCCGAATCAAAGAACTCCCTTCATCGCATGTAATCCCTAAAAATCGATTTTAAAAAATTTAATTTTTTTTAAAATAAATGTTAAATGATTTTATACCATTAAGTTTTTTCTTGTCAAATTTATATTTATTAATCATGGATTCTAGAGCTAATTTTATGTTCTCAGCGTTATGTGTACCTGGCATTCGTATTATACCAATAATCATAAATTCTCTTTCGAGTAAATAATTTGTAACTATAGCTCCACATGCAATAAAATCTGATCGACTCTCACTAGTCCAAATATCAATAATAAGAAAAATCGAAATAGCCATATTGAGTTTATTTTCAATCGATTTATGTAATTTGTTTAATATCTCAGGTAATATTTTTTCTCTTAACTCCCGATAGTTTGGTATTTTTAATTCCGGGTTGACAATCCTACAAAAAAACGGACGTTTAAGTTGCTCAAAACTTTGGTATGATGTGACTAGCCATTTAATAAAATTAAGCATTTCGTCTGATATTTCAGTAATATTTGCTTTTTTATCAATATTTTTGTAACGCGTGAACCAATCAATTAATGTTTCATGCGTTTTTAAGTGCTTATTTAAATTTGTTATTTGTGTGAACGGCGCATAAAAGTCTTTTTCGCATATTTTACACTGGAATTTTAGATTTTTGTCTTCAGGCATAGTTGTAAATTTCCTCGGACATTTAAAAAAATGCGTTATAGGCGATTTTACCTTTTTTTATATTACCTATATAAAAGGTTTTTTTGGGAAAAGAATTTTGAGTAGACATTTGAATCAGTTTCTGAACTGTTGGATCATCATCGTCGTCTTCATTTTCGTCCAAGTCAATACCCACGACATCATTTGAGTAATTAAACAAGTGAGGTGTTTTTTTCGAATTTATGTTGGCATAGTACTTATCCGCATTCAATGAATCTGGATCTATTGGTTCAGATATAATTCTGGAACTGGAACACGGTTCAGAATTTTTAGTTTTTTGGGCATTATCAATTTCTTCATCTTCCTCAGAAGTTGTCTCATGTACTACTAAAGTTTTTTTACTTCTTTCTCTTAGATTCGGTGTCTGTCCGGAATTATTTGCTTTTTTTGAGCTTAAACTAGAGTTTATTTGCGATTCCAAAATCATAGAAATTGGTCTCCTTTTGCTGGCATTATTAGCTCTTTTTTGTACCTCTGAGCAGGGTTTGGTTATTTGTTGTTGAGTATTAAGAAACTCCAATATTTGGCATTTTAACAAGTAAGGTTTTGAATAAAATGTAACCTTAGCATCAATTACTTCACCCAATTCAAACTAGAAAGAAAAATATTTAAAAAACAATTAAAGACTGGTTTTAATTATTTTAGCCACCTCTTTAACTATTTTTCCATCTTTAATTTTACTAGACTCTATTGATGAAGTTTTTATGTTCATTTTTTGTTTTAGGAACTTTTTCTTAACACCATCTGGTAGGTCATCGACTTGGTGCTCAAGGACTTCAACAGTTACACTATTAAAATTCATTCCTCAAAATGATCTATACTTATTTTCTAATATATAAATTTGCTAATTTTTGTCTTTTATATTTTATTTCAACTAGTATTTAGAACATAGATTGCTTATTTAAGGATTTAAAATTATTTAAAAATTAAAATTTATGATTTTTGTAATCGAATATGATAAAATTTGACTGCAAAATTCTCTTTTTTTTTTATTATTTTAAAAATTTTATTAATATAAAAGGGACAATTTTAAGTATTATAACTCGTTAATTTTAAGTTTCTGAGGTATGTTTAAGTAGATAATGCGAAAATTTCAGATTATATGTGTTGGTATAGGTATTGTTACCCGAAAATTTCGGGTATTTGGGTATGGGTATGGGTATGGCTACCCGAAAAATTCAGGTTTTGGGTGTGGGTATTGGTTCGGTGGGTTTTACCCATACCCACCAAAAACCTGAGAAAAGATGGGTACAAGTGTCTGTGTGTAAGTTAATTTCATTGTAAAATTTAATTTTAAATTTTAAAGATTTATTTTTAAAATTGTGAAAAAAAGGTTGAAACACCTTAAAGTAAATTAAATTTAATTTAAAATATTTTGAACATTTTTGAAAATTAAATTTTTTTTAATAATTTTTAAAATATTAAATTTTCCAAGATTTATTTTAGAGTCTGTAGGTTATGTCGGTTAAAATTTTTTTTGATTTATTTTTAGATAATTCTCCAAATATTAAATATACAGTGTTTTATAAAAAAGTTGACAATTAAAAATATTAAATTAAATATTATAATAATTTACTTATAGCAAGGCCTCTTAAATGCATTTCCAATACTTGTCAGTGTAGAAATTTTGACTCGGATCCTGATGATGGCGAACAAGTGTAAGAACTTTACAGACTTTAGCTTTTCACTTTTTATTAATGATTCTCAAAGTTACTGGTCAGCTAGCAATCAAAGTTGTGTACCATGCCCAACAGGCTACAAAACAGGATATGGATATGGTGTCTTCAATAGCTCGAATCGAGTTACAAACCGATGTTACAAGACTTTGAAAACCATTCATGCTGATTACAATGATGCTCAGAGTGACTGCCAGCAAGAGTCTGCCAATCTAATCACCATTAGAAATATTATGGAAATGAACATGATCAAGACCCAGTTTTCGGTTCAAAATTTCAAGTTTATAGTAAATTATTTTTGAAAATGTTGCCCATTTTTTATTAAAATTTTAAACTAGGTCGGTAGTATAATTGAACCACCTTATAATTATACATGGATTTACAATAATGATATTTTAGTTCGAGATCTTTTTTATTGCGATGGTAAAAAAAAAATCAAATCTACTCTGTTCTTATTTAATAACCTGTCTTAATCAAATATCGATTGACCAGAAATTAAAAGACTAATTTAAAAAAAAATTTGGATTTAAAAATTAAAAAAAAAAAACTTTTTTATTAGAACTAGTTATTAATTCTTGAAATGGTCATTTTAATTGACAGATTATATAATAAATAAAAAAGAGATAGATTGAACTAAAATTTATAAAATTTGGGACTAATCAATTATTTTTTGAATAGTGAAGCCTGATTTAAATGATACAATCACATATATTCTTATATTTGACGGATATTGCTTGACGTATGTTGAAAATAAAAACTCCTATGGTTATGTGTGCGAGATAAATTAAATTGGCTCTGTAGGGAAAAAAATAAAAAATATTTTTATCCATAATTTCTTTTAAATAAAATTTTTTGCATTACTAAATTTTTTATTAAATGTAGTGCGGTTTAATTTAGAATATTTTAGTGGTTTATATATTAGCTAGAAAAATTGCTTTAGTTGCATTTAATCTAAGAACACTCATTAATAAAGAATAAGTAAAAAACAACTTGGGTCTTAAAATACCCCTCCAATTTTGAGTAAGGTGTAATAAGCCTTTAAAAGCAACAACGATAAAACTACTACAAAATCATTATCTTGGTGAAGTTTAAAACTTTATCTAAGGCAATTCAACTTTTTCACAAAACACCTGAGAAATTTATTTTTTATTTTAATTTTAATTTTTCATTAAATTCAGTAAATAAACAATTTTAGATAAATAAAATAATTAATTTCTAAATTTTTGCAACATACTGTATTCAAATGACCAAGTGTCAATGAGTAGTTACTCTAATTATTTATTGAAACAAAAATTTTTCCTGAATTAAAATGTTCTGTAATTAATAAACCAAGAAATGCAATAATAATTTAATGGTAAATTTTTATTACCTTTTCTTTCTTTTTTTTTAAATTATAACAAAAAGCTCAAATAAAATATTGGTCAATTTTTTTAATTGTATAAATAATAGGAAAATTGACAAAGGTTTTAATCATGCTCTTAATTTTCCAAAAAATATAGAGCAAGATTAAAACTTTTAAAAATTTTAAACTAATCTTTCAAGATTACGACCAGCCTAAATCTTTTATTCTAAATCTTGTATTCAATAATACTTTATTTGGTAAATGTATTATTTAGAATGATTAATTACCGAATGGTGAAGAAAAAAAAATAATTTCCATTCATAGACTCAGCGAAATCATTCTTTAAAAAAGATGTTTCAATATTTAATGATCATGATCGAAAATTATTTCTTTTTTATAAAAATTTTAATTAATTAAATTATTTTATAAAAATGAAATTATGAAAAAAGTTAGCTAACTCTTTAACACCACTAACCACCTTAACTTAACTTAGGGGATAGTGAAGTTGGGAGCAATTTTGCGGAGCCGAGAAATTTTGAATAGTTAATTATTAATTTAAAATTTTTAGTATTATATCATGATCATTAAAGTAAAATCAAACGCTTGGTTGTCAAAAAAATGTACAACCTGCAAAACTTGAAGAAGTTAAAGCCTACATATCTTAAAAACATTTCTGAGAAATTGGATGTTGGAATGAAAGTTAGTAGACCAAAGATAACAGAAGAAAAGAAAAATGATAATTAAAATTTCTTCAAAAAAAAATTATTTTATTCAAATTCATTTTTGTTAAATAAAAGTCTAATTTTTGAAAAAAATATAAAAATTTGTATATTAAAAATTTATTTCAAAAAAAAAATAATCTTTAAGAAAAACAAACACTTAATTTCTATCTGCATCCACATTCATCTACAACCATGTCTTGATATTGCTTGGTCATAATTCTACCAATTTCATTTAAATAAATTACAGTCAAAGGCTTTAGTCGAGTTGGCACACACTTTGTCATTTGTTGATTTACATTTGGATACCTGTATTCCAAAATGCTCATAATTTGGGCATGATTTGTCAGCCTGGTTACAAGAGACTTTGGCAAATGTCTCAATCGCTTTCTATTTTTGCGCCTGTTGTTCATAAAAGACATTATTTTGGGTAGTCCGCAGCCTCCAGCGCAAATATGCGCATTAAAAACTTTTGGATAAATTATCCATTTGTCCCAGCCAAGCTCATAAAAATTGACGTAAAAGTCAACTTTATGACAACTCGAAGGCGTGAAGCGGTTCGAGTAAAAGACGGCCGAGCGCTTCGACCGACTTTGTGCTGATATTTCAATATCAGTAAGATTGGAGTAGTCTGTGCCAAGAACGTCAATTATTTTAATTAAAACAACTAAACTTATCAGTTTCATAATTATTCCAATTTAGTTAGTTTTACTTAATTGGTTATGCAATATTTAAATACTGTTTTTAAAAAAATTTTGTTTGAAATTATCAAGATATTTTTTATCTTAAATATGCAGCAAATAGGCTATCTAAACCGATTAAGACCATCAGGATTTTTGCTGATATTCAAAATTAAAGAAACCTTGGAATATTTTTGGTTTAGAAAGCAAATGAGCCTATCGAATTTTTGTATCCTCATTGAATTTAATTAATTAATTGATTTACCTGTAAAATAAGTTTTTTTTACTTTTACTAACCTGATTTTAGATTATTGGTTTCAAAACCAAAATTTAATTAGCCAAAGCTTATTTAGATTCTTGATAATTTATTTTTTAAATATAATAAAAAATATTAAAAATTTGTAATTTTTAAAATCAAATTGAAGTTGATGATCAAATCCGATATTAAAGTTTCTTATCTACAAATTTTTATTTTATTTAGAAAAAAATAATTCAAAATATTATCCGTACTAAAAATTAAATACTCTTCAATATTTGATTTTTGCAAAAAAATATTTAACTTTTTTTTTCCGCCTGTAAAATATTTAAAAGACAAAAATAATATAGAAATTGGACTACTCTTTAATAACAAAAAAAATTCATTTATAATGGATTCAGAACAAATTAAATAAAATGAAACAATTATACTTAAAATTAAAAAAAATTTATATTTTTTTCATTTTATTTTATTCAAATCTTATTTTCTTTAAAGAAAAAAATATATTTTTTTAAATTTATTAATTGCTGAAAATTAAATTTGAACTTTATATTCAAAACATGAGGGACTAAAAAGTAGTCATTAAGCCATTCTTGAGAACTCTAGATTTAGTCCGTCAATATTTTAAAATAAATAAATTATCCATTTATTTTTACCGAGCTAAAGCTCATTTTGAATTCAGAATGGAAATAAAAAGAGAAAATTAATTAAAATTAGATGCGTCTCTTTGAACCATGATTTGGTTAAGTTTTTCCCACAACATAAATAATACCAAGTATATTTCGGCATTGTAAATTTTGGAACAAAGAACAAAAAAAATGTTTTTAAAATTGAATAACTTGTTTACCATGAGTCTAGGAATTGTTCTGTAAAATGGATCAACTGATACAAACTTTTTATTACCTAAATTTAGTCTCTGCAAGCCTGAAAAGCACTAAATGTATTAGAAAATTATTAAAACTAATTAAAATTAAATTTCAGAGTTTTTGCAGAGACTAAATCTTGGTGGCACAAAGTCTGTATCAGCTGATACACTTTGCAGAGCAATTTTTAGACACATGGTAAAAAAGTTAGGTCTTGTGAAGTCCAGTACAAAAGAACAGAACAAAATGTTTTAAAAGTTTAAAATTCTGTGAATGCAGGATGGGGCAACATTCAAAGTTGCATCAACTGTAAAAGCCTGCTAAAGTTGTGCAAGATCTCTGCAAAATGTAATACGCTCGATTCTATTGAAATTTAATTTCTGCTAAACTCTGCAAATTTAGCAAACCTTGATATTTGATGCAACTTTGAATGTTGCACTATTTTGCATCAAGAGAACCAAAATTTTTCAATACCATCTTCAATTACAGCTGAAAAAGCTGTAGAAAGGAAAAAAGTAAGGGGACCTTTTTTTCAGCCGTGGAACCAAGAGCAGAAAAAAAAATTTAAACGACTGAAAAAAATTCTTAATTTATTATCCTAAATTTTTATCTATTTCTAATGAAATTAAAAAAATTTATTTCAATAAATGCTTTTTAATCGCAAACTTTTTTCAAACTTTTAATTCTACATCTGCCTCATAATTTAAAATCGAATTTTTTTAAATAAAAAACTATTTTTAATTATTTTATTTTATTTTTTTAGTTTTTTTTATCCTAATTTTAACGCCGCATCATAATTAAAAAACTTGATTTTTTTGCCTGTAATTTAATTTTTAGTTTTCAATATTCAATGCCGGGATCAACTAAGCACTTTAGGTTTTTGACCCAGCATTATTGCAGGTTTTTTTAATATTAACGCCGCGTCAAAACATGAAAAACGCATTTTTGTGAATGCATCACAAGATTTTATCATCGGGTCTATGGTCGCTTTTGCGTCCACTAAAACCTAAGAATCAAAAGTTATCACATGATCACACAAAGGCTTACGGTAAAATGAGGAAATTATTTTGACAAAATCTGAGATGAAATAGAAGGGTTCGGGCCGTAGCCCTTGTTTAGGAAATATGGTTCAGCAAAAATAATAAGGCTAATTTCTTAAATATTATTAAATTTTTATAAATTCTTTCTGAGAAATTTAGAAATTTTCATTTTATATTGCATTTAATATAGCGAAACAGGAATTTTAAAGTTAAACTTTTAAAAAAAATCAAAAAATTGAAAAAGTAAAAATTTGAATAAATGAATAGAAGACAAACTTAGCATAAAAATAATCAAAAAATAATAATTTTAGAATTGAATGAAACAAAAAGTTGTCCATTAGTCCATCTTTTGTTAATATTTTTTTAAGATCTTAAGTCCGAACTAGAAGTGGAAGTGAGCTCGAGACCGTTGAGATTGGTTTTAAAGTGATTAATTTGAAGTCAGTCAGTCTTGATTAATTTAAAGTTTTGTTTTTTTTTTTATAAAATTTTACAATAAAAAGATGAACTTTAGATTTTGCTTAAAACAATTATTTGACTCAGCGGGTCAGAAAAAAGAACATTTAAATTGTTTTTGCATTCTATTTTTTTAAAATAAACAGTTGCTTTTAATTAATTTCTTAATTTTATTAATTTTTCTTTTGGATTTAGTCAATTTTGTGACCCAATAATGTTTTTGTAAATTTTTTGATCAATTAATCAATTCAACTATATATTTAAATAGTTAAGATCTATAGAGATAATTTTAAGTGTTAATGATAATTCTAAATAAAAAAATAAAGAAGAGCCTAACTTTAATTAAGTTAGAAAATCATTTTTATTTTTCTTTGAAAAGTTCAAAATTCTGACCAAATTGGTTGCTCATAATTAACTAAAAGTTTATTAGGATAAAAAAGGTGATCAAATGATCACAAAGTTGGCGAGTCTATTTTTTTAAACATTTATTTATGCCCTTTATTCAAACTTAAAGTTGAATATACATTTTTAATAACTAAAAAAAAATTCGTCCCTAGGTGGATTCGAACCACCAACCTTTCGGTTAACAGCCGAACGCGCTAGCCGATTGCGCCATAGAGACTTACGTTTAATCGGTATTTTTTTAGAAGAATTTATTTTCACTATCAAATTATTTACCAGAAAGGTAAAAACACAGACAGTAACATAAAAAAATCTAATTAAATTTTTGTATACCTGTAATTTTTTAAATGAAATTTGAATTTCATTTCCTAAACATCGATATCATTTATAAATAACATTTATTAAATAAAATTACTTAGCATTGATAAAAATAAATTAGCAGTGGGAAAAAATAATTAGGATATGAATGAATAATTTTTTACAACAATTTCTTTTACTGAAAGAAAATATGAAGTAAAAGTAAAAGTTATTAGCTGATGAAATAAATGGACCTTTTTTTTTCAAAATTAATAATTTCTAAAATGACAAATTGAAGTTCATGATCATGTTTTCAAAATCATATTTTAATTGATTAAAATCTCAATGATTAAATAAAATTTTTCATTTCTATTTTTGATTCAAAATTGAATGTTCAATATTTATAGTTTAATAAAACAGACAAAAACTCATTTTAGGTATAATTTTATTTATTAACTCAAAAAAAGCATTCATTAGTAAATAATTTTTTTTACTTTATAGAATTAAAATGTTTAATTTATATTCAAAAATAATTTTAATACTCATTAATAATTTTCATGTAATTTCTTTAAATAAAATTTAAATACTGAATAATTAAAAAAAATTTTGAAATTATTTGTCAAAAAAAAAATTAAAACTTTTGGAATTTTTTTAAATTAAAATTTATGCTGATTTTTGTCTTTAATTGGAGTTTTTGTTTAATTTTGCAATAATGGTTAAATATGTATTGTTGTGAAAATTCATAAATCGAAAATTTTTTTAATTTTCTTAAGATTTTGTTAAATAAATTAAGAAATTTTCGAATATATCTCATACCGGGGAAAGATCAGGGACGCACTGGGTGAATTATTTTCAACATTTTCTAATCACTAAATTACTATGAGAGGAAACATGTGCTTTACGGTCTTAGTATTTAAAAAAATTAGAAAATTTTAAATTTAAAACGAAAATGGTTGATAACCAAGATTTGACTAAAAATATCTC
The DNA here is from genome assembly GCA_019054805.1 of Brachionus manjavacas. Lineage (NCBI taxonomy): Eukaryota > Metazoa > Rotifera > Eurotatoria > Ploima > Brachionidae > Brachionus > Brachionus manjavacas. Next base: position 2,926,844 of record JAHQIY010000003.1, on the reverse strand, counting down.
TAATTTTCTAAGTAATAAAATCTCGGAGATGCCAAAAAGCTGCACGGATTCAATAGCTAATATAAACCCTGATCCAAATGAAAATTGTGTTCCAAAAGAATCATCAAACTTTGGTCAAGTAAGAAATTTACCGCTGCCTTCTTTGTCAAGTTACCAGTCAGAGCTATCAGGATCTGAGCTCAAGTCCAAATATGAAAATGTTAATTCAGCTCAATTTTCTGAAGCGTTGAGTGAAATTATTCAAAGGCTAAATAAAAAACGAGAAAAGGATCAAAATATACATGAACAGTTTCAAGAGTGTTTCAATGACCAGTTGAATCAATTTCAAACCAAAGTTCTTGAAATAATGAGAGTAAAATATGAAGATTATTCCAAAGCTGCCCAGATAAAGTTAGATGCTATATTTGATTCCTTGAATAAAATTAAAAAATTAGAACAAGAAATAAAAGCTATTTCAAATGAAGTTGAACATTTATACAAAATTTTCAATCAGTAAAAAACTTTAAGTTCAGAATTTTTGATTTAATAAAATTATTAAATAAAATTTTTGTCATTTATATTTTGAAATAAATAAAAAAATAAAAAAACTCTTATCTTAAATTAATAAAACTATTTAAAATGATTTTTAAATATTAATATGACAATTACAATTAATTACAAATGTAAAATTTTTTACTTTTTTAAATACTAAATATTTTCTTTTGGGAAAAAAAAGATGCACATCTGAAATTTGAAATAAAAATGTTTTTGAACATTTTTGAATTTGAAATGCTAATTTTAATCTACTATTACTTGCATTTCTAGGAATATCGAAAAAAATATAAAAAATTTATGAGCTAGAAATTGTTTTTGTACCATTAATATTTATTTACTTTTTTTATCACTCAAATATATTTACTTTTTAAAGATGCATCATGCTTTAAAAATAACTTGCCATAAAAAAAACTTTTTTGGCATAATAATTATTTCCAGAATTATAAAATAATTTTTTTTTTCCAAATTATAAAATATTTGATTTGCAAACTGAATTCAATAGGAGGTTTGTTGAAAGAATGGACACTCAAGCAATCGCTCGATAAAGATAGAGACCAAAAAGAATGAAAAATGAGGTGAGTATTTAGGAGTCAATTTTAATTAAATTTTTTTTTCGGACAATAAAAAGTTTTTAAGTTTTTTTACATTGAGAAAGTGTTTAAAAATCGCTTTATACGCTAAAATTTAAGTAAATTTATACAATTGAAGTTAAATTAGTAATAAAGAAAGTATAGGCCATATTTAATAATAAGATATATTTTCCAAAAACAAGATTAAAAAAAGTTAAAGGCAAAATTTTTTATAGATTTTTTCATTAATAATTAAAATATTTAATAATAATATTAATAAAATTATAATTATTAAATGGACATTTATTTTTATAGACGTCTTTACGTGGACAAGAAGAAGATTGTATTGCACAATTGGAAATTTGTTTTGCATACACATTTTAGTTTATCAAATAAAATAACTGTTTTTATTAATGGAGTTTTTCTTAGTTAATCATTAATTCTTTTTAAGTTTATTAAGTTTAATAGTTATTTTATAATTTTGTTTTTTTATTTTTGGATTCGGACTTTGTGTTCCAATAAAGTCTTTTATTAAATCTTTATTGTTTAAATCTGAAACCCTCCCGTGAAACCTGTATTGCCGGCAATTCCTTTTCTCAGTTTTTCTTAACTATTAGTTCACCTAATTTTTTTGTTCACGTAAGGTGAACCAAAATAGTATTAGGTGATCAAATTTCAAATCGCAAAATATTACCTACCCCGCTTAACTTTGAATTTTTTATGTAATTGTTTTTTTTTTATATCTTATTTTTCAATGTTATATTTAGCCTTTTTCTGAAATGATAAAAATAGTAAAATTTTTTTAATTATTTAATTCTTTATTTTTTAAAATTATTTTATCAATTAGGTTTCTTTTTTTCACCTTTTTAAGGTGCTTCATGTAACTCATACATTTCTCCTCACCTAAGATATTCCTTTAAACTCTGTTAGACTTGTTGATGTATCCAATTATCCATAATTTAATGATAAAAGTTGCGCTTTCAAGTTTTTTCAAAACACTTCTTTACTTTTTCCTAAATTTGTGGTAGTATTTTGTATCTAAAAATATATGTTGATTATTAATTATTAATATTATATATTTCGAAGAAAATTCATTTTTATGAACTCTAAATGCGGCATTCGATATAATTAGAATAATAACAGTATAGAATGATTTTGTGTTATTTTAAATGTTTATAAAATTTGTGACACCACCAATTACTGAATGTTCAACTCATCCATTTCTGGTTTTGTAGAAAAAACTGTTTAAAATTTGAAGAAATTGTAGATCGCTGCATTATTTTTTAGAGTTTTTTGTATTTTTGGATTGGGTGCAGTATGACCATTCTATTCCTATACTTTTTTCTGTGATTTCCGCATTTTATAAAGTTTGAATGATATCCCAATTCGGGATATATAAATTTACCTATAATCCTGTAAAATTTTACGCGGATTTGTAACCTAGCTTACAGTTTTAATTTTTTCATTTGAAGAGACTATGTGTTCCCATTAAAAATAAAGAAGCTAATTTAAAATTAAAAAATTTTCTTTAGGTTAGCTAACAATTTAGTCGTTCAATTTGAATTTGGAAGATTGAGATCATCGTCATCAGACTCAATGTTCCGAGAACACAAAGTCAATTTTTTCTCCAGTTTTACAAATTAATTAAATAAATTTTCCTATTTTTTCATTTATATAGAGAAATTATTCAGGAAAGGAAGATCACAAAAATTTTTTCTTAATTATCAACTAATGTCAAAGCATTTTTTCCAGGAAATGAATTAAAAATTATTTTAATGAATTGAGCATCCAGATCAAGACGGTATTTTCTTAATCTTCTTTTTTGGATCATTTACTTAAAAATGAATGGTTAGAAATTTCAGATTTAAATTCGATTATTCCATGAATGGAAAAATATAAACCTTTGCTGGAAGAAGAAAATACTCTTAGTAAAGAAAATACTGTTCCATCTAGCTCAAATCAACTACCAAAAAATTAAGACAACTGAGTACAGTAAGTACCGATTCTGAAGTTAGTCTCTTAAATCGCCTACAAAACGACAAAAATTTTTAAGTTTCTAAATTAAAGTAAAATAAGAGAAGAAGAGAATTATGATAAAGTAAAATTCAAAAAATGAATTGGAACAATATAAAAAAATCTATTAAACAAGTCAAAGTTTCCAGCACTAGAAACGCTTGCACAAAAATACTTGTCAATATCAATTGTCATTTTATAAATCTTTCAACTGATAAAAATTATTTTGCTCAATTTATTAGTTTTAAAGCCAAATTTAAGTTTTTGTAAAATTTTGTTTGAAAAATTTTTGTTTTTATTTTTCAAATCAAATTTTACAAAAATTAAACATAACAATTGATTACTAATCTAGGTTATCACTTTTTTCATTGAAAAATCTTATTTAATTCTTTAAATTTAAGTTTGTGTTGTTTTTAAAAATAATTACTTTTCTAATAAAGCTTTAAAGTAAAAAATTTTTAATTTTAATAAAAATTTGTGTTGTTAGCAGCTAAATGAACTGGTTAGTTCGTAGCTAACTTTAAACTTCTTAGTTATGATTCCCCAGTTATTATTTATATTTTATTAATTACTTTAATTTGTGGCTTAGAGATTTAATACTTAAGTATGTCTATAAAAGAAGATTTTTTTTTTAAAGTTTTTGGGAAAGCTTTATAGTTATAAAAAAGAGTTTAAAACGCAAACCTTTGTTTTTCTAATTACAATGAATTCTGATAGGCAAGTAACCCTAACTACAACAATTTTTATAAAAAAAATTAATTTTGATTGAGTTTTTTTGAGATGATTTAAAATAAAATTTAAAATTATATTTTTTGATTTTCATATTTACAAAAAAATAAAAAAAAATTTGATTTATTTAATTTTCTCAGCTACCGAGCAAATTATGAAACCAATTCCATTCTTCAATTTGATTCAGATGACTAAAATGATCAGGAAAAATAAAAAATAAAATAAATAAGAAGCTATATCTTGACCATGCGTGATTTGAATATTAAAACATGTTAAGTTATCGGTAGTCAAGTTACTTATGTGAATTAATTCAAAGTGAAAAGAAACAAAGAGTGGGAATTTATCACAAAAATCTAGAATAACCTATAATCTCAATTTTGATTTTTATTAGTATATATAGTGACATGTCGTTAAATATCGAACAGTGGTTTTCAAAATGATATAATGACATGTCACTAATTTCGAAAATAGCCTAGAATTAACAGTTTTTCGAAATTCTGTTTCGACATTAGTGACATGTCGTTATCTCAAAATTTAGTGTAAAATAAAGCAATAAATATTTTTTTTTAATAAAAAGTGAACTTAATCGAAGCTAAATGCCTTTTACTTTTATTTTTTTTTAAATTGAGCTTATTTTTGAAAGTCATCTTATTAGCGAGTCTAATATGTTGAATTGAAATTATCCAAATTAAAAGATAAAAATTAATGAATAAAATCAAAAACTTTCAAAAAGGAAAATTTAGACAACAGACACCAAAAGCCTTTTTTCAAGAAAACGTAAATCGTCTTTTTAATTATTTTATTTACTAGTAAATCTGCTTCCTTCAGAATAAAAATATATAAATTAAATAAAAAAAATATAAAAATAATGTTAAATAAGATAAAATATAAAAAATATTTTTTTTTAATTTAAATTGTTTATTTTTTACTTAAATAGACTTTGAGTAATGAAACTCTCTTAGCTATTTTTCGTATATTAAAAGAAATTGTTTTGTATTCAAATTTAAAGCAACAAATAAGCGGGGAAAAACTAAGATTAACCTTTAAGTCGAAGATTGAGGATTAAATGAAGTGAAGACTATTTATATTTTATATAAATGTCGATTTTTAAAAAATGTTTTTTTTGTTGTTAGAAACCACTTTTTTTCCACTGATAAATTAACCGCCTTTAAAAAGAGGTTCGTTTTTTCTGTTTTATCCAAGTCCTGAGAAAAATTCAAATAAGTGATAGAAATAATTTAGACTTTAATTTTTATTTTCATTTTAAATGATTATTCAATCTTTCAGTAAATTATAATACATTATAATGCATTAACTCAATTTAAAATCTTCATTTGTTTTTCATATGTCAAGATTTATCATCTTGTAAAGAGAAAAAAAAAAGTTAAAAGATAATGAACAAAGAAATAAAATTGTTAAATTTTTAAAAATTCACATAAAACTAATTCGGCCAACAAAACTGTGACAAATGTTGCAATTGGATTTTTGGAGATTCTTGGTCTAAAGGTTTGAGGTCTAATCAATTATTACAATTTGTACTTTGTAATTTTTTCAAGAATATTTTTATTAAAATAAATTTTTCATCAACTCTCTTTACTCATTTTATTAAATTAATTAAGAAAGCATAATCAAGCTTACTGACATGTCACTAATGCCGAAACAAAATTTCGAAAAACTGTCAATTCTAGGCTATTTTCGAAATTAGTGACATGTCATTATATCATTTTGAAAACCAGTGTTCGATATTTAACGACATGTCATTAATTCTCGTCACTATTTTTTATTCTTAATTCACTATTTTTGTTCTTGTGTAAAGGTCATCATTTGACAATGTTTCAGGCCAATGCATCCCGAGGATCCTCCGCAGGCTTCCAGGGTGGAAGGTGTTCAGGCTTTTCCTGTCAGCTTCACACATCCCCCATCATTCGCTGCAGAACATCAGTGTTGCTTTTACTAAACTGTTGTACAGTTTAAGTTTTGTTCCTTGCTGTAGCTGGTTGATTTCTATGCTGGTCGGAGTCTAGCAAAGGCACTCTTTGCTTTAGCAAGTCTATTCTTAATGTCTCTGTGTGTTCTTATCGCTGTACTGTATGAGAATTTGCTTACACACTTAATTTGTGTACCATAGACGGTGATCGGGGTATCCAATTTTGATGCACTTAACTTTCGTTTTGGCTCCATTTATTTCGAGTCCGGTTGGGTTAGCGTTATTCGCCAACTCTTGCTCTAGCTTTGCTGTTAATCCCAATTGTATACCTCTCGAACTGACAGTTGTTTTCTTCATGACATAGTCAATCAGTATTAGGCTTTGAGAGGACGCATCCTTGTCTAATTTCTTGTACACACTTTGAAGCTCTCTTGTAATGTAGTGAATCCAAAATTACATTATATTACATTCATCTCACTAAAGTAAGTTAGCTTTGATCCGCGTGCACAGGAGACGCGAAACATGCGATTCGCATACGCATCAGATCAAGCAAGTCTGATGGTTTTCTTAATTCAAAGAAGCTTAGCTATTGAGAAAGAAAAGAACGATCCCTGTTTTTTTACCAATTTATTAAATAAATAATATTTAAAGAAAATCTTATTTATTTATTTATTTATTTATTTATTTACCAGCCACCTACGGCTACCAAATGACAACCAGCAACCTTTCACTCTCTGATTGTCATTTTTTCAGAATCACGCTACACTTGAATTTAGAATAGATGAGTTTTATCAAGTTAAATTTGTTATGGGGCAGGCCATAAGATCTTAATATGACCCACAAGGTTCAGTCAAAGTCCTCAAACTGCTGTCAATCAAATCAATTTGAGCCTAAACAGATGATATGTGTGTTCATCAAAACAACAGCCCTATTGGTGTATGTAGTTCCTAAAGGAAATACCATAAAAAACATTTATGCTGACAACCATTTAGGTCTTAATTGTCCAAAGTGATTACCCAAAGACCGACATCAGATACCAAAAATATGAGAACTTTGCATGATAATGAACTTTGCTCGACTTGTTCATCAAATCTAAGTGTTCAGTACTTTGTAAATTCAAATTGACCATCCTTTCAATTTTTCTATCTCTTTACCTTTTTTGCCTTGTTCCCAAAACATCATAGATTTTGGATACTCCTAAGCTTTATACAACATAAAAATATGTTTTTTTGTTGAAATTATTTATTAATTTTGATTTAGAATCAAATGACTAATTGTCAATCAATAAAAAGGTCAAATTAAAATAAATCGATTTTAATTATAGCAATTCCGTTCTTGTTCATAATTTAAAATAATTCAATAAATGCAAAAAATAAAGAAAAAATATTACGAAGCCATTTAAAAATTTAGACAATTTGGTTCTAGTTGGTGGCAATTAGATGTTTTTAATTCTATTTTTTTTTCAAATTTAATTCATAAAAATTTTAAACTTTTTTGTCTAGAACTAATTAAATTTTTAGAATTTGATTTTTGACTAAATAAAAATAGACACACGTTAAATAGAAATTCCAAAATAAGTCTAATTGAAAAGACTTATTCGATTATTTTTAAATTTAAATTTTTCTATTTTTGTTAAATAATTCAAGTTGAAAATAAAGATATTTTTTTTGGCTATTAGGGCTTTCAAATTTATTTTTATTGGGCTCTAAAGTTGTTAAAAAATAATTAAAATTTTTATTGCTAGACAAATTTCCAAAATTAAACACTTTTTTGGTTTTATTCAATTCAAAAAACAAATAATCATTTTTGGCTAAAATATTAAGTTGTTTTATTTAAGAGTTTTAAACAATTTAGCGTAGACTTAAGATTTTTTTGTTCATCTTATAGAATCCATTAATTTTTGCATAACTTTAGCATTTAGAAAATGAAGCAACATTGCGAAAGAGAGAGAGAGAGAGTAAAAATATGAGCTCAAATTTTTCAAAAAATATTAATTAAATTTCAACTCAACTAATAAAAGACAATTACCGTTGTTATCTAATTTTTGATTGTTTTCTTTTGTTTACATTTATTCAAGTTATGTAACTAATTTTTTTAAGCTTGGAATAATTTTTCTTTACATAACATTCTAAGTGCAAGTTATGTGATTTGCCTGGAGTTTTTGAATGCTTTAGAAATTTTGGTCTATATTAAAAATTTTAATCATGAAATATAATTAAGTTTCTTATGATAAAAAAATTCAGCTAATGTTTTTATTTACTCTAAGATTTTTGAAAAAAATTTAAATGCTAAATTCAAATAGATAAGTTACAATACGATCAGTTATATAAATATAAAATTTTTGAATTTTAAATTTTATTTTTAAAATTCAAAATGAAGTATGAACTTGGCATAGTTGACTATTTGGTGCTGATTTTGGTGTTCGGCATATCAATACTAATCGGTTTTTATCATGGCCTAAAACAAAAGATTAAAAACTATTTCTCAAAAGACAAGGTAATTTTGAAAGCAAGTGTGGCCGACTATTTCACTGCCAGCTCGTCTATGAAGTCGGTGCCGGTCGCATTTTCGCTTTTGGCCTCTTTTTTCTCAACTACAGGAATACTCGGCGTGCCAGCCGAAGTCTACCAGTACGGCCTCCAGTACTGGGTCACGGCCTTTTCGGGAATCTTTGCTCCAGTGATTGGCGCCTTCACAACCGGTCCATTTTTTGCCCATCTCCGCATATTCACAGTTTTCCAGTACTTGCAGCTCAGATTCGGCTCCAAATATGTCAAATACATCGGCACTGTCTGCTATTTGATCAAAACTTCCATTTCTTCGTCCATTTTCATATTCGGACCGGCAGTTTCACTCAGTCTTTTCACCAATTTCAGCAACAACTACTCAATAGCCCTGGTGGGAGTGATAGCAACTTTGTACACGGCAGTAGGTGGCATCAAGGGAGTAATTTGGACAGATTTTTTCCAAGTAATTATAATGGCAGGCTTTCTTGTGTTGGTGTTCATCAAGGGCATCTATGACATTGGCGGCTTTGGCAATTTTTTTCAAATAAATTCGTCAGGAGGTCGCTTCAATGTGTTCGACTTTGATCCGGACCCATTCAAGCGTCAGACATTTTGGTCGCTTTTTTTTGGCTTTCTTCTCTCATTCTCTTATTCATACTCAACAGATCAGCAGTCACTGCAGCGCTTCCAGGCCACACGCACCAAAAAGCTCGCTCAACAGGCCCTTCTCCTAAATGTTCCCGGTGTGTTCATAATGCTGTCTCTTTGCTGCTTTGCCGGGCTGATTTTGTACGCAAATTTTGCCGGCTGTGATCCTCTAGCTTCACAACAAATCGACAATCCGAACCAATTGGTAGGCTTTTTTGTCATTACGAGCTTTAAGAATGTCCAAGGAGCTGCAGGTTTTTTCCTGTCATGTGTTTTTAGTAGTTCATTGAGCTCGGCATCTTCGTGTCTGAATAGCATTTCATCAGTGCTCTGGGAAGACTATTTCAAGCCGTTTTCTTACTTTAAGAATCTGAGCGAATCTAAAAAATTGACCACTACTAAACTTTTGGTGGTGGCCAGCGGCACAGTGAGTACTTTGTTCGCGTTCATGATTTCAGCATTTGGGAGTAATCTTTCCCAAGTGTCAGGAAGTCTGAATGGAGCACTGAATTCGCCAATTCTGGGCCTATTTGTTCTCGGATGCATGTTCAAAACCACTAATTCTATCGGGGCTGCGTGTGGCTGCATGATTGGCTTTATTTTCGGACTGTGGATTAGTTTTGGCGCCTACATTACCAAGCCATACTATCCAAAGTTAAATGTCACAACAGAATTTTGTGATTTTGATTTTTTGAGCCGTAATCAAACTCTGGTTACAAGTGATTTAAGTGGTTTTAATAAGTTTTATTCAATTTCTTATATGTGGTATACGCCTATGGGAACTCTGGTCACCGTTTTGTCCGGCTTGATTATTAGCATTGCCACTGGAGGACTAAAGCAAAATATAGATGATTCATTTATTTTGTACAAGTATTTTATTAAAAAGAAGGTTGGAGATGAAGTCGAGCTACCTAGTCTGGCAAATAATTAGCATTTAGAATTTTTTTTATCTTTGAAATAATAAAAAATTTTAGAATAGTTTATATTCCGAATCAAATTGGTACACTTTTTTCTTTGTAACAATTACTTGGCTCAAATAAAAAAATTTACCAAATTTTTTTAGCTTCAATTAAATCTTTTGAAAAGTATAAGCAAGATAACATTTGTATACATTTGTGAAATACAGGTCGAGCCTTTGATCACTATGTTTCTCTTTCTAATAATTTTCATCTTAAAATAAGTGATGTGCATCGAAATTTTTGATAATTTCGATTTTTTTTTAAATCAAAAAGAGAAAAATTAAATTACAAATATATTTTTGGCGTAAAATTGAACATAAAACAATAAAAAAATAATTTTTTATTAAAAAAAAAGCTTAAATTTGTTTGCAGTTTGACAAAATAATTCATTATTCATGAGCACAATTAAAAATAAGATAAGCTTCGAAAAAAAAGTAAAAAAAAACATGATTTAGTTCTATAACTTTTTATACTTTATGGAAATTTTAATTGTCTAAGCCCTGCTGATTTAATTTTTTCAAAGTTTATTAGGTTGAATAACAAATATTATTAAAGAAGGTAAAATTTACTGTCATTGCTTCCAAAGCTTAATCCGAAAGGAAAGCATTAATGACCTTCCTGATGGTTTAAAATGACCTTCCTGATGGTTTAAAGCATCTTTGTAAGCTTTTTGCGGACGATAGCAAGCTAATGGCTATCATAAGGAACGTTTCAGACCAAGAAAAGCTCCAAAAAGACTTGAACGAGTTACTTAAATGGACTGTGAATTGGAAAATGAAATTTAACTTCGACAAATGTAAGGTCATGCATTTTGGAAATTCTAAGATCCATCGAAACCGTGAGTACACGTTTGAAGCAGATGATAATTCGAAACAGAACACATATGTCCTCACAAACACATCGACTGAAAGAGATCTCGGCATAATACTGAAAGATAATCTCAAATGGGACGATCACATTAAGAATGTCACTTTAAAAGCAAATAATGTCTTGGGTAGACTCAAAAGATCGTTTACTAAATGGAATGTGCAAACATTCAAAATTTTATACACATCACATATTCGCCAATTACTCGAGTATGCTGCTCCAGCATGGAACCCTCATAAAAAACAAGACATTAAGCTCCTCGAAAAGGTCCAAAGAAGAGCTACTAAGAGTGTTCCGCAACTAAGAAACAAATCATATCAAGAAAGATTAGCATCACTTAACCTGACGACATTAGAAGAAAGGAGGGAAAGAGGGGACATCATCCAACTCTACAAATTCAAAAACAACTTTAATCAAGTATGTTGGTATCATCCAATAGCCAATGTACCTGCATCTGAAAACATGGGACCTGCTGGCTCAACCAGATTATCACGGAAGAGACTATACAGGCAATTTGTTAAAAACTGCTCACCGAGAGACAACTTCTTTTCCAATAGAACAGTACCCCTATGAAATGAGCTACCACCAGAAGTTACGAGTGCACCAACAGTGAACGCATTTAAAAATAGATATGATGATTTCAAATCAAACTAACACTTTTAAACTTGAGGTACCTAGCTCCGCGGTTTAAAACCCGTTGAAGATTAACTTATAATAATAATAAAAATTAATATTCCTACTATTATAATATTCAAGATTATAGCCGTAAAAAACAACTTACAATCTTGAGTTAAAGGCTGTGAATAGACTTAGACTCTCATACCCATACAATTAGACTCGAAAAAAACTCGAACTCGCCGAACTCGGAAAATTCGAATTAATACTCGTACCCGTACTCGGCAAACTCGTAAAACTCGAGTATTTACTCGTGTAAAAACTCGAAAAAGTCTAAAAACTCGAGTTAAACATTAAGAATTTCACTAGTCAAAATTTTTTTTGTTATATTTTTTAATAATTTTTATTATAGTTAATAAATCAACATTAACACGAATCAAAATTTTTTCAATCAAAGTTTCTACATCATCTGCCAGAAACGAAAACAGATCATTAATGGCTTTGCTAACAAAGTCAAAAAATTATGAGTCTCATGAAGAAGTTGCGAGATTTAGTTTGCAAGAAGAGATTAAAAAAGAAAGAATCGATTTTTTAAATTTTATTGAAGACCAAACTGTTACTGAAAAGTGTTCTAAGTCGTTTTGGAGTGAGTATTTTGAAAGATTTCCAAGACTAAGACAAGTTGCTTTAATTCTTTTCTCAATTCCAGCGTCGGCGGCTTTCATAGAAAGGTTTATTTGTAAATATGGCTTTATTGGAAAACAAAGCGAAATAAAAAAAATTATTAAAATTAGATATTTTCAAATAGATTTGATATTAAATTTTAATTTACTAATAAACTATAATAAAAATTATTAAAAAATATAACAAAAAAAATTTTGACTAGTGAAATTCACAATTTTTAACTCGAGTTTTACGAGTTTGCCGAGTACGGGTACGAGTATAAACTCGAATTTTCCGAGTTAGGCGAGTACAAGTTTTTTTCGAGTCTAATTGTATGCTCATACCCATATATTATATTATAACTCCAGATTTTTTTGCTATCTTTTTAACCGCGGGGTTTAGTCAAAATAATTTACCTATTTTGTGATTTTGAATTATTTTTTGTATAGTTATATGGGAGTAATTTTTTATCAAAAATTAAACACCCATGAACTTAAAATAATTTTGTTGTCTGATACTAAATATGTAAGTGATTTAAACTGAATTGAAGTTAATATTGCAAAAGGGAGAATTCAAAAATTGTTTTCTTCAAAAATAAATTCAAAATTAATATAAAAATATATAACTAATTAATGATACAATTCAATTATCTAATTTGTTATCTTCTATTTTTTTATTCAATAATTTCTATTTTCTAATTATAATTTTGTTACCCCAAAAAAATTGAATTAAAAATTTTTTTAAATCTATTTATTTTCTTAAAAATAAAAAATAAAAAATTATAAGTTTCTCTTAAATTTTTTCCTATCATTGACACTGTAGGTCCACATTTTGTTCTAATCAGAGATCATTTCTACCATGCATTCTTTTTCAAATACTTCTGAAATAAAAAAATTAATATCAATATAAAAATATTTAACTTTATTACATTTTATTTTGAATTTTGAAATTCAATTTTCAATTTTTCCAGTCCTACATGTGTTGATAGTTCCGGGATTTTAAGGGGATATAATTTAGCAGCAAATTTTTTAAACAAAATGGTTAAAGGTTTAAATATCCACTCATTATCACAAAATTTATGTCAATCTGTACTTGTACCAAGAAATGATATTAAGGAAATAATCGAAGAATATATTTAAAGAAAAAATTCTAAATCTTATTTTATTTATTAAGAAATTTTACTCGACAACAGCACTTCTTTAAGAAAGTCTTGACTTATTAAAATTCAAAATTTTTTTACATTCTGTAAGAAGAAAATGAGAAGAAAAAGTTAGGTAGCAATTACACAGTGGAGTCGGTTATTCGATGAATCTTGATTCGAAGCCCTTCATGTACCTTCTATACCAGTCTGGTTACTAATGGAACAGAATGGCTCAGTCCTACTCCAACATATCTCTCGCATAACTCAAAAAGTCGATTAGAGATTTTTAATAGTTTTAGTTTTTCAAAGTGTATCAAATTTTAGTTGAAGTATGAATCGAACTACAGAGTTTTGAATAGCCTGTTTTCTTTCAATGTTTGATTCTGAAAATATGTTGAGACAGGGAAATGAATAGTCTAAAATTGAATTTGTTAATGATTTATACATATTACCTAATGACTAACTAAGCCTCATTTTTAAATTAAATTTAACCTTGAGTGAGAGCGTTTTTTTAAATATTTATTAAATATTTAGAGGTAAAGGACTCGTAAGCTTGGCCAAAAGTCCACTCCGGAAGGTGCTACTGAAAAAAAGCCTTGGATTAACAGTACAAACCACAAAAACACCAAAAACAAAGAGAACAAAAAAAGTATGGAATTTATGGACAAGAAAATTGAATCAGAAGCCTCAAAACTTCTCAATCTCAGTTCAAGCAAGCCTAATTCTGAATTAATTTCAAATTTTTCTTCTTTAAAATTTTTTAAAATGTCTTTTTATAAAATTTCTAAAAAAAAACTTTATCCAAATCGTCTGCTCTTAAAATTGTTCATTGGAACTGCAATTCACTTTCCAAAAAAAAAGAACTTTTTGAGCTTCATCATTAAAGAAAATATTGAACTGTTAACTCTCACTCTAAATTCCCTATGAGAGAGGTTATTTATATTTTTAAAAAGGGCTTTCAATGTTTGATTCTTTCTTTCTAGCACTAATATTACTTTTTTATCACCAAAAAATCTCACTTTTCTAAAAATACTTTTATGAATCAAAATTACTTGCACTAAACAAAATAACTTCTTGCAAACAAAATAACTTATTGAATAAAAATTACTTCTTTAATACAAAATTATTACAAAAAAATGATTGATCTGGAATAGACATTTAATGAATCATCGATCGAAGATAAGATATAATCTGCTAACGAAATTGATAATCAGACCTAAAACTCCAATTCTTGTAATCTCTTAAACATACGAAAAAGAATTTACTGGAACGTTGAAATTATATTTAACAAATTACAAAAAAAAATGTTTTAATTTTACTTAAGTAATTTTAGACAAAAATAGGATTTTTATTTTAAACTGATTTTTATTTGATTTTTACAAGAGTATTTTAAGACAACATAAGTATTTTTGTTTCAAGAGAAATTTTTTAGAAAAAAAAGTAATCTAATATCACAAGAGTATTTTTAGAATGCAATGAGAAATTTTAGAAAAATGATGATTTTTGGTTAAAGAAAAATTATAAGCCTTTAAAAAGACTAACAAAATTATCGTGACAAAAGTATTGAAGCCTACATTTACGATTGCTTATTTTTTTCCCTGGCAAATGAAATAAAAAAGTCAAAATTTGATTTATTATTAAAATTTTTTAAACTGAAAAATTAAAGTTAAAGCAGATGACTTAAATTTAATTTAGACTTTCATTTGATTTGAAATTAAATGATAAATAAACAATTTATTCTAATTAAAATAAGGTAGTGTAAATAGATAATTTATTTGGCCCATGGTATGTCCAACTTTCTGAAATTGGATCTTGATTGTTCCATGCAAAAATTAAAAACGTAGGTTTATTAGTTATAACTATATCGTTAGAATCTCCAGTATTTAACCTGCGTTTTAATTTAATAAGTGTGAATCCATTTACTTCTCTAGCTTCGAGCATGGTCCAATCCTGCTGATTATCTTTTAGAGGTGATGATTTTCGTGTTGCAAATGTGTCCTTTTAAAAAGAAAATAATTTCAATTTAAAAAGATGTTTTAAATTACAAATAAATGAGATCCATTCGAGTCGACCCATCCTATTACAATATCACTATTTGGCATATTACCATCTGGTGAGATTCCTAAAGCAGCATAGCCAGTTGTTTGACAGTGAAGTTCAAATTGAATTTCATCGTTGTTTATTAATTTCCAGTACAAATTAACTAATTGAGGCCTTGTTGGATCCAAACTAAGCTGGTAAGTATAAGATTCACTTGGAACTAAAGGAGTCAATAAACAATATGAAAATAAAAATCGATTTAAAATAAAAATTGCATAAAAATTAGATTTCAATTTCATTTTTAAATTTTGAAAAATACTCCACTTTTAAATATAAAATTATTTAAGAGAAAATCGAACATGTTAAAGACATGAATGAGATAACAAAGTTAAACAATACTTTTTTGGTTTCCTAACATAAGGATACATTTTATTTCTAATAGGAAACAATTATGCAAAAATTATTTGATTTAATTTTTAGTCTATGGAAAAAAATTGGAACCGAATAGTATACACCAGAGTTGTTTAAAAGTCACAAGTCTCAAGTCAAGTCCAAGTCCGGATTTTTTTTTCAAAAGTCCGAGTCAAAGACTTTTATTATTTTTTTTTTTTTTTCACGATGATGACAATGATTAGAAAAATTCTTTAAAAATTTTAAAATAATAAATTGTCTAAATCTAGATGACTCGACGTTCCGAAATTCCAAATTCAATTTATTCTCCGGTTTTATTAATGATATTTTTGCGGTTCCAGGTGGTAATTATGGAAGCCAAACACCCGCAAAGTGATGCTTTGTCTTTGATATTGGCTCAGAGATTAATTTTGAGAATTTAAAACCTGATCATGGTAAAATAATTACTAAAATTTTAATTTAAAATAGACAATGTTAAAGTAAAAGATGATAAATATAAATAAATGCGGCGATAAAGTTTGGAGTAAAAGAAAATAAAATAAAGCAAAAAATTTTTCACAAAAAAAATAAAAATTCTATTAAGAAATACAATAGTTTTTGAGAAAAAGTCTTCGCCATGTTAAAATTTGTAAATGAGTTTTGGTGAAGTTAAAATTTTGCCTCTCAAATAAATTGAATAGACATTGTAGCTGTGATTTTTAGTCGAATTATTCAAAACTAATCGATTGATTAATTGTATCTAACTAATTTAAAAAAGTGCGAATTTAACTTTATTAATTTTTTTTTAATTTTTTATTAAATAGCGCACAAAATAAGTGGTAATTTAAATTAAACCGAAATGATAACAATTTATCTTAAAACAATCCTTAATTTTTATTTCTACCTCTCAAAAAGTAAATTGCTTACTTAAGGAACTATTCAGAAAGGATGAAAAAACTTCTCTACTTTAAATGGAAATGACCCAATAGCCGAATGATTGTGTGTTAGTCATGCAAGCAGAGGACCGAGGGTTCAAAACCCACTGAGGTTGAAAAAATCTTCAAAATATCTCAACAGCACGGGACGAATGTTTAAATCCCTTTCATCATAAAAAAGTGACTATTTGCGACTTTATAATAATTGCGGTGAAGATGATTAACTCGATGTCAGACCGGCGCCCTTGCGCCTCTCCATTATCCGCTATGATAGAAAAGGGACAATTGTACTTTAAATAGTGATGTTGATAATGCTTGGTTATGTGGTTAGCTAATTTTGGTTGGCCAAATTGGCTAAATTTTAATGGGAGGTATTTAATCGATCTCTAAAATTACTTAATCGATCACTAATATTTTTCTATCTCTTATTTTACTAAATACCCTTAACTTATATTTATTAATCTGTCTCCTAAATTAAATAAAACAGCAACTAATTTTACTTAAAGTATCTCTTATTTTTATTTATTAAATTGATTTAAAAAAAAATTATAAAAAATTTCAAATAATTTCAAATAAAATAATATCTTATAAGTTTTTTCTTGGTCTACCTCTACCTCTCTTTAGTGGAGCTTCTACTTTCTTACTTGTATCACTGCTGGTTGATGCTTGCACTACTTTTTCAGCTTCCTTATCAAGTGTTTTTTTGTTCTTTTTTGTTGGTATAACTGTTTTTTGTGGAGTTTCTTCCTCTACTTCTGTTATCTTTCGCTTTAGAACTTTTATTAAGCTGACAACTCTCTCTTCTTTATCTGCTTCTGATTGGTACTCAAGCGCCTTTTTAGACTTACACGGTCTACCTCTTCTAGATTTTTGTCCAATAACTACTTGCTTAGCTTCGATTGGTATTTTGACAAGTTTCATTTTTGCAGCAAAGCCAACAAGATGCTTACAAATATGATCTTTAAAAAAGGAAGGACAGGAACAACTAGCTGTTTGCATCCAGTTTTCGGAGTTACTATCCGAGCTGATTCTTGTTTCCCAAGTTTTAAACAAAATTCCATAGAATTCGTCAAAGATTTGAAATTTTAATGTTCAACTGCCTATCGGTAAGTCTTGATATTTTGATTATTAACTTTTACATTAGCCATCGTCGAGTTGGTGTAATTTATGATCATATTATCTTCATCTCTTGCAATTGAGTTGACAATGGATCTCTTCAGAGTTGTTTACATACTTTGATTAGTTTTTTTATACTCTTGCAAAAGATATTTCATTTTCGACCAATGCTTAATAATATCTTTTGCAAGAGATAAGAACTGGTGTAAAGGTAAGCGTTTTCTGAACGAATGATTCTTTTTTACAGTAGAATTAATAGATTCTAGTCCATTGTTTTTGCTTGGTTTGAATGATTTCCATCAGAGAGAAATCCTTCATACCAACCAGGATGCTTTAAGAGCCACTCGCTTTCAAAATATCTGAGAAAGTCCTTGATATTCTTGTTTGAATGGTTAATCCACTTTTTTAAGAAAAGCTTCGATGCCTTCTCAAAAAGACAATCAGATTGACACAGCTGTAATGCGTCTAAATTAAGCATAATTTGTGATTGTAGAGTAGAGTCGTTGACAATTGTTATACGTGTAGTAATAGCCCTTTTCGCATGAAACCAACACATGCCTCGTTTTCTTACTCCGAATTCATTTTTGAATCCGTTAGTGATAGAATCTGCTGCATCAGCTACTAAATCAACATAGCCTAGCTCTTGTTGATTAGTTAATTGTAATCCAATTAACAGAGAAGAGAATATAAATTGATAGTCATGTTCATTCTCTGTATTTGTTAGTGATGTACCAAATGGATGAAATACGTTATCATAATCACTTGTACCGATAATTAAAACAGGAAAATTGTTCCATATTAATTTGAAGGTTGAATCTGCTTGAATAAACTTTGAATCTTTGCAGTTTTCAGTAAACGCTGTGAAGTCAGAAAAAGACGAAAGCTTAGCTCTTCAATTTGTATTGAATCTCTGTCTTCTGGATATATACTTGTATCGTCGCTATCCACTCTGATTTGATACGATGATAAAAATGTTTATTCTCGTTACTAGGAATTGCTATATTCTCGGTACACCATGCATAAAGCTTTTTAAAATTCATTCTGGTGTTGCCTTTACGTTTACGATACTGAGCTAGGTAGTTATACAATTGCTTCTCAGTTGGAACTTGTAAATCGGTCATGATATTTTCTTTTTTTTTTTTTCTATTTCCTCCTCGATGTTATTTAGAAGGACAAGCGGTAATTTAACACCTTTTTATAGTAAGTCCGCTATATATTCCTTGGTCTCTTTGTTAATACCATGCCCAGTGTGGGCAATCTTATCATGATTGTGTTGATCCTTTGTTTTAAATAAAGCCACTGATAGATTTTCACTTTTAGAAAATAAATAAATTGCAGCTGCGCATTGAGGTGCTTTTCTCTTCACTAGATTGCATCGATAATCAACTCTTAAACCGACCTCAGTTTCACTACTTTTCAGAGAAGCCAAATCTTTTCATTATCTAACCATTCTTTGGATGCTTTTTGATCGTGGAATGTTCTCTCATAGATCCAGTTCTTCCTGGTTCTTTTCTTTTTATTGGATTCTTGAACCTCGTCTTCAGATTCTGTTCAGAAGTTACATAGTCATCAACTACTCGATACTCACTATCAGACATCTCAATACTTTGATAAAACTTAGATCACATTAGATCATCTTTAAATATCCACAAAAAAAACTCTCACAGGAGATAATTAAATTAAATCAAGAGATAATTTAAACTGTTCATTAATTAAGTTAAGAGTTATATTCATCATAATCATACTCATCTTCAGTAAATTTAGTGACAAAAAAACTCAGGATACTTAAATAATATCCAAATTTGGAAAATTTTTTCGAAGAAAGGCCATGTGATATGTGGAAACAAAGAAGTGCTACCGAATCTTTAATAACAATTAACGACAAGAAAGAAAATTATAGTATAACAAACATTGAGGATGTTTGATTGAATCTGAAGTAAAGAATAAAAAGAGGATACAATCAAACTTAAAATAGCATGTAAAAAGAAAAGAGGTGCCACAAAGTTTCTAAAAAATTTAAACTTGTAATTTTTTTATGAGATTTTTGAATTTTTAGTTTCATGCGATTTAAATTTTTCATTAAAAGTTGAATCTTTAAAATCCGAAAGAAAAGTATCGAATTAGAAGAACAAATCTCGGTTTTCAATTTTTCGAGAAATTTAATTTACTCCTGATATTTTGCACCATTAATCTGGTGTCAAAAAAATCATGGTTTTAAATCGGATTTTATTAATTGACCATTTTTTAGATTCGATTGTATCCAATTTCTATATGGAAGTTAAACAATAATTTAAACTAAATAAATTAAAAAAAGTTCATCTGAAAAAACGAATTTGACACCACAGGATATGAAAGGTAAAAAGAAACAAAAACTTGTTTATTCTTCTGGTCTATCGAAACATTAATATTAATTAATTTAATTATTAATTAATTTAATTTTCATTTGATAAGCCGAAAATCAAAAAAAGACATAATTTTGAAGATATCAAAATCAAATATCCGATATAGTCCGAGTATTTCTATACATTAGGGAGGGCACAATCAAAAGCAAGTTTCAGAAAGAATATTTTCGTGGACGGTTAAAAAAAAATAAATTTACAAATTTCACAAAAAAAAATTACAATTGAAATAGATTGTAGAGACGAATAAAGGGAAATCTCAAAATATTGATGTCTTTTTTTATCATATTTATTTACCGTGTAAATCAAAATTTATTTTCATTTATTTATTCATTTGAAACATATTTTGTTTCATGATGCTTCATCCTTAAAGCTTAAAAAGTTCAAATCTATTTATTTATGTTAATCAAAAAGAATTTAATTTTCGTTATTTTTTGAAGGTTCGTATAAAAATGCACAATGCCTTAATTAAGTAATAAAATATTTACATTTCACCGATTACAAAAAAATATGAAGAAGCCACCTCAAAAGAGGACCTACATAAACTACACCAGATCACTAATTCGATATGTAGCTCTTCACAGAAAAGAAAAACATTAGTGAAAGACAAAAAAGGTCGTTTCCTAACAATTGAAAAAGAGCAAAAGCAAAGATGAGTTGAGTACCTTAAAGAGTTTTAAATAGACCAGAACCTATAGAGTCCTTAGATTGTTGAAAGCTGACGGTAGGATCACAATAGGGATAATACAAGACCTATTCAGTAAGATATAGCGGCAAGAAATCATGCCAATGGACTGGTCATAAGGCCTAATTGTCAAGCTTTCTAAGAAAGTTTACTAAGTGATTTATGACAATTGGCGATGAATAACACTGTTACCGATAGCAAGCAAGGTGATATATTCATTAACTTCAAGAAAGCCTTTTATAGCATACACAGAGAAACATTGTGGGCCATATTAAGATCCTATGGCCTGCGACAGTTTGCGTATATAGTTAACTTGGTAAAACTCTTTTACGAGAAATCCGAGTGTAGCTTAATTCTGGAAAAAGAAAATCTGAGAACTGCAAAGTGTCTACAGGAGTCAGACAAGGGTTTGTTGTCTCTCCGATTCTATTCCTAATACTGATTGACTATGTCATAAATAAAACAACTGCCATGCGAGGGGTATACAATGGGGATTAACAGCAAAGCTTGATCTGGTGCAAATATCTAATACAGAAGCACATATGCACATAAAGACGCGTGATTTTGCGAAAAACGCTAAATCAACCGGATTTGAAATAAATGTGGCCAAAACGAAAATTATGTGCATAAATGCCAAATTGGAAACCCCAATCACCATAGATGGTACACCAATCGAGTGTGTAAATGAATTCACATACCTAGATAGCACAATTAGTACAACGTTGGGAACACACAGAGACATTAAGAATAGGCTTGCTAAAACAAAGAGTATCTTCGCCAGACTCAAACCAGCATGGAAGTCAACCAGCTACAGCAAGGAAACAAAACTTAAACTAAAGAACAGTTTAGTAAAAGCAACAATGATGTACGGAAGTGAATGATGGGGGATGTGTAAATCTGACAGAAAAAGTCTTAACACCTTCCATAGGGAAGCCTTGACATTGTCGAATATTGACCTATACAGAAGAAAAAATTCAGAGTCATTAAGTCAATGCATTAAGAACAAAAGACTGCGATGACTCGGGCATGCACTTGAAAGTATGAAATAAACACGGATACCAAAAAGAGTCCTTCAATGGACACTTCAAGGGCGACGACCAGCAGTTACATGGAGGTCAACAATCACGAAAGAGGTCATCGAAATGGGAATGACATTGGTAGAAGCAAAGGTAAAGGCAAAAAATCGACTTGAGTGGAAATCAAAAGTAATGATACTATGCTCCACATGGAGAAAATAAGGACAAACAAACAAAAAATTTATCATCTCTGATTAAATCATAGTGGTTTCAATAGGACAAAAGGCTTTACCGAGATTGAATGTTACAATTTTTCCTCAAAAAAATTTTTTTAGATTTTCTTTAATTGTTTTTTCGATTCCCGAGACAATGTCTTACAAAAATTATTGTTTATCTAAAATATGATAATTTCTTAAGAGATTCTTTAAACTAGATCTTTTAATATTTTATCTTTTTTTTTATAAACTTTATTTTTAGTTTTTTAAATTGTTGTTATTCTGAAGGAGCATTTGCTCGGTAAAAAATAAATAAACGAACTGTTTAAAAGTTATAAAAGAATTTTCAATAATTTTTTCAAATTTCAAATTAAAAATTAAATTCATTCTATTTCACTATCAAGGTTTAATTTTAAATATGAAAATGCTGTAATATTAACTAAAAATTCTTTTTTTGAAACTGAAAAAATATTTGAAACATCGCACTTATGTTATTTCATCATTGGATACATTTTGTAATTCAAACACCAAAAATTAAACCGTATTGACAAAAAAATTATTTTTTAACAATAATTAACAAATTTAGTTAAATTTAAAAACCTTTTTTATAATTAAAATCTAAATATTTCAGACGAATATTTTTCAAATCAAATATTAAAGATAATTACCGTTAACACTTGACTACTACTCCTGGAACTATGTCAAAATTTGGGTTTTTTCTATATGGAACTAATACCATCGAAACCATGTTATAAAATTTTGACATAGTTCCAGGAGTAGTGGTCAAGAGTTTACGGTAATATAATTTGTTCATACTTTGATAAAAAAAATAAAAAATTCAACATTTAATTTTTTTTTTACAAATCAATAATTGATTTTGAATATTTTTTAAATTTTGAAATTGTGATTATATTTGACAAATTTTTAATATTCTAAAATTTCGTTTAGTTTATTATATTTTAATCAGATTTTAAATATTTTTAAATAATTGCTTTGCTCCAGATAAAATATTCTCTCAACTTCACTCTCCCCTTAAAAATTTTTCAAGAAGATAAAAAAAAAAATTCTATTTAAATGCCTGGTTTCTTTTTTAATTGCCCCATTTCTTCTGAATAAACCTGGTGAAATAGTCATTTTTCTCTTCTTTAATTTTTTATTTTTGAAATCAAAAGACCCATATGGCTGTTGTTTTGAAATTTTTCTAAAAATTTAATAAATTAAAATCTATTTGAAAATTACAGTTTTCATGCTATCTATCTTAGAGAAGAACTGTTCTCAACTTCAAATATCCAACTCAAAATGTTAAGAAAAAGAAAGTCAAGAAAAATTGATGACTTGTGAACAACTTTGGATTCGAAGCAAATAACGAAATAAATATTAAGATAAAATTTTATTTTTAAATTTTCTTAAAATTTTTACACAAAATAAATAATTCAAAACTAAAACTAAAACTTATTTATCGGTCCAAAACGAATTTTCCAAATTGACCCAGTCGATATTTTTAAAGAAAGAATGACACTCAATTTGTTCGATGTTTAATCTCTCATTGGGATTAAGTCTCAGCATCTAAAATAGAAAATTAAAAAAAAATCTTTTCCAATTCAAAACTCACTTGTTTAATAAAAATTTGGGCCTTTTTGTTTTTAAAATTTTCACCAAACATTATCCTTTCGACATAAATCTGACTAATTGAATGAATATCTGTAAATTTTCTGAGCGTTAACATTTCATAAGCTATAACACCAACAGACCACCAATCGCACACTTCACTAACTTCATAATTTACAAGTCCATTTAATTCCGGAGCCACGTACATCTCATCCAAGGCACTGGTGCTCAATTTTCTCTCCACCAGATTCCAACTACTAAAATAAGTCAAAAGTAGTGCTCCGCTTTTATCAAGCAACAAATTCCTCCAGCTCAAGTCTTTAAGTACAAGTCCCATTTTGTGCAGATTTTTAACTGCGGTTATCAGCTGGGCTAGCCAAATTTTAACTTGCTTTAAATACATACTAGATAAATTATTTGTTTTTTCATCATGGCTACTTTGGCTGTCACTTTTTGATATTTGGTTTTGATTGTCCTGCTCTAAATTATTAGCTCTGAAAAAAATGACCGATTTTTTGTTATCTGATTTTAATTTTAAAAAATCTTTGATTTTACTCATTTTTTTATTTTCATTTTTTACTGAAATGACAACACTGTCCGGGTCGGCTTTGGTGTCTGTATCGGACAATGAAGAAGATGAAGAAATTGATTCAGAAGATGTTACTTCATTTAGTTTAAAATCTGGCAAATTGACTTCTGTGAGCTGATTTTCGCTGAAACTTTCCAGTCTGTAGATGGTTTTTCGCTCATGCATTTCCGATTGAGTTCTGCGTTTGGGTCTAGCTAATTGATTAGAAGAGTAGCTTACGTGGATGACTGAGAGTGAATTGCGGCGGTGCAGTGAATTCTCGCGGATAGTTTCGTTTGATTCCTGGCGAGTGAGTTTTTTTATATTTTGTAAGTCTTTGAAAAAATTCTCCGGGTTTTGGTAAAAAAAATTTAGGTGATTGTACAATAGGCCGTGTTCGAAGTATTCGATGAGCAAAAAAATTGTTGTATCGGACTCGTAATATTTTTGCAGCTGACACATGTAGGGTATTTTATTTGCAAAAGGCACTATGGATTTTTTGGTTACTTTGGGGTTGTTCGATTTTCCCAATCTCTATTAAAAAAATTAAATTTTAAAAAATTTTTAATTATTTTTTTTTAAGTAATGAATATTATTGTAAAAAAAGGAGCTTTTTTTTCATGCATTCGAATTCATTTATTGAGTATACAGTACTGCTTTGACACTTTTCTTTTTGATTAATTTACATAGATAATAAATAGCTCTTATAATTGATTTTTTTAAAATTTTTCTAAATTTTAATTTATAAATTGAAAAAATAATTGCTTAAATTTTTATTTATTAAATAATTGTTTATATTATTTTTTAATATATTCAAATTTTTTTTTTTTTAATTTTTGGATTGTCAATTTTGTGACCAACTGATCACATTTTTTATCATTATAAACTTATTAGTTAATTATTATTATTTTATTTGAATACTTAAAAAAATAAAACAAAAATAGTCTATTCTTGAATTAATAATATTAATAGCATGAAATTTTTATCTTTCTAAGCGATTTTGAATAAATAATTCTTAATACTACCCTCATTTTATAAAGAACTTTGTCGACTAAAATGTTTCTATTGCATAAGAGCATTTTTCGTGATCATAAATAATACCAAAAAAAATTTCAACAAAACAAAACCAAATTTTAGGATAAATTTTATGCTCAAAAAATAAATTACTGATCGAGAAAAATAATTTTTTTTTGATCATAATTCTCACCTTCAAAAACAAGCAAGCCAGGTTAATATTATGACCAGTGATCACAAAGTTGACTAGCCAAATAAATCTAAAGTCACTAATAAAAATTCTTACGGTCCAAAAGTACATTAGTTTATCATGATTTAAAGCGAACAACAGTTTAAAAGTGGTTGTAATAAAACAAAAAAAATGATAAAAAAACATTAAATAAAATTGAAAGTAGCATTTTTTTAAATCTTTTTTTTCCATTAAAAAGTGCATGATCACTTCCCCGTTATTTTCTAACAAAAGGGACAATTATAACGTAAATTAATTTTTCATATTATTTTACCAAAATTAAAACATTGATGAAATTTTTGCCCTATTTAGCAATTTTTAGGTAAATTTTTCTTTTTTATATTACGTAAATTAACCAAAGAGACAAGTGTCGTAAGAGTAATGGATAGTAAAATTTTGACAAATGAATTTATGGTATATTAATTATTTCCAAAAATTTAAATCTTGTGAAAATTTTTTGATATTAAAAGTGAAATAATTTAATTTATTAATTTTTTTGGCTAATTCATAATAGATAATAAGGAAAAAAAAATTTTTCCAAAAATTCTACTGCTAATTGAATTTCAACTCTTTTCTTATAAAAAGAAATTTTATTCAAGTTTCGAGTAAAAAAAACTTATATTTTTATGATTGACATTTTTACGATTTTCAGGAATTTTTCAATTTCAAAAGGAATTAGTACTTTCTTTAAGATTTTTTGTTCCGCATGGAACAGGTAATGCTGTTTATTTATCACTTAAGTTGGGATTAAGATTTGCTTTTTAAAAATTATTGAAAAAAAAATTCAATTTCAATTTTAAATCATTTTTAAAGTCGAAAAGTTTGACTTATGGTTTGGTCGAAAATTATCTATCAAACAAACTTTCGTCAAACTTCGTCTATGGTATATTTGTAATTATTTTTATCTAAAACTATTTTGTGACTTAATAAATGTTACATAAAATAGAATAAAATAGGAACAGTACTGAACCGTAGAATCGTAGCCAGAGTGGGGCCTGAGGGTGCTCAAACCACCCCATTCATTATTTTAAAGGGACTTTACATTATTTTAATATGATTTTGATTATGATTGCCGATTTTAAAGAAGTTTTCGGGACGATTTCGATGAATCTGAAGAACCAAGATTTGGAGTAAAAAAACCATTTTTTAAAGTTTATTTTGACATTATTGATTCATTTTATAATTTTTTAAAGAAAGATTTTATGAGTCCAACATTAATCCAATTACAACTATTTTTAAAATGATAACATGCGACTTTAAGATAGATCAACAAAAGATCTTCGATAGTTAAGAAATATTTCGAAACTTTTTTTTTTAGTTAATTTACAAACTAAACTTGATCTCTGGTATCATTTCAAAAAACATCAAATTTTAACTATAATACAATTAAAGAAGAGGAAAAATTACTAATTTTAAAAAAATGTTTTTTAAAACCACATGTTAAAGAAATGTTTCCAATCATGTCTTTGTTATTCAGAACATTTCTCACTTTCCCAATTAGTAATGCAAGCTCAGAAAGATCCGTTTCCACATTATTTTTTCCTAATTCACTCCTTGTGGAGCATAGGGTCATTACTTTTGAGTTACACTCAAGTCGAAGTTACACTCAATAAAGCAATAATGTATAAAAGTAAAACCATAGATTTGTTCAGAATTTTTTCTAGATTTAAAAAAAAAAAAAGTGGGCTCATAATTGATCCCTCGGAGGAGATCCGATTCAAACCAGAAAAAACACATTTTCCTTTTTTTTAGCCAACAAAAACCGCCACACCCTTTTTTTTGTAAATTACATTAGCATGTAGAGAATTTTATGCTCTTTCAGAATATATACTTTTTTAGTATAATTAAGTTTTATCTTTGAGATTTTGAGTCTTAAAGAACAACAATGATTTTAAAGGGTTTGCTATTTTTGGAACCCTGGGTGCATGATTACCTTTTTTTATCATAAAACTTTTTTTTAAAACTTTTTAGCTATTTTATTGCTAATAAAATTGAATAAAAAAATCTTAAAATTTTACTCACCTTTAAAATGAATTTATTATTTTTTTCACTATTTGCTTGGTCAAATCTGGTTTGCAGAAGAAAGCAATTGTAATTAAGAACGCGGCATAATTTGAAATTAAAGCTTAAATCGAACAAATTTCCGGAAATTAATGACAATTCATTGCTAAAATCATCACTTTTCAAATTAAAGTCGTCCAAGACCCAGTCATTTAAAAACTTTCCACTGGCTGAACGTTCCAAACTTTCATTTTTACTTTCACTTTCTTCGCTTTGTTGATTTTTTTCCGACAAAATTCTGGTAACATCTATCAATTTTGAATTAATTGATCTCAAAAAAACCAGTCTGGTACTAGAAAAATTGGATCTTTCCAATTCATTGACACAATCGCCCAGGATATTTGAGGAGTTGTTCAAAAATTTAAGTGTGGTCAAGTGATAGTCTGAATTTTCATTTTCAATTGCCAACTCGATCAATTTTACTGTCTTGGCCAAATAGGCGTCGACAAAATTCGACTCTTGGCTGCGGTTGCTTAAATGGTGTTTGATTTCAGAGTTTAAATTCTTCAGACGATCAATTGGAGAGCTGACATCAAGCCGTGTTGGCCGCAGAACACTTCTTTCCAAATTTATGTTTGCATGATCAAAAAATTTTCCATCCTAGGCAAAAAATTAATTAAAAAAATTAGCCATAGCCAAAAAATTCCTACTGATAAAAATTCTATGAACTTGTCGTGTCTGTACAAATGGGACTGTGAGCCTATGAACTGGAGGAGACGCAGGATGGCTTCCTTTCGCTCCGAGATGACCTGATCATCGAATCTGTTGAAAAATTTGGCCTTGGGAAAATCAGGAAATTTGTCTTTGCGGTGCAGGCTAACATGGTAGTTGTGCATGAACTCGTAGAGCTCTTTTAAGTCCCTAAATCGCTTCCAAACAACCACTTCCTTGACCGACTCGTTCAGATCTTTGGGCAAGAACTAGGCAAAAAAAACAAAAAATTTTAATTTTATTTTTATTAATAATAATAAAATATTTTACTCTGTAGGTAACTTTGTATAAAGTAAACTTTTCTTCATTTTTGTCTATTTCATTTATTTCGAACCATTTGGCATAAGATTTAACATTGGACGAATAGTTAATGAGCACTATTTTGAGCCTTTCTGGCTCCGAGTTGACCTCGTCAATGGAAAAACCGAACAAACTATCGTTCATTCTTAATAATAAAAAAAAAACCACAATAAATCTACCTTTTTCTATATTTTTTGCTTAGTGAATAAATTATAATAAAATACCTCGATTGTAAGTCGTATGCATTCAAATATTTGAAAGTTGGAAAATTTTTGCAATGGGCGAAAAAAAAACAATTTCAAAAGGAAAATTTTCTAGGCAAACAGAGATGATAATAAATAAAATTATAAAAATTTATGTAGCTATTAATTAGTTGTTAATTGATTACTTTTGGTCATTTTAATTAATCTGATGATCTGTCTCATTTAACATGGATTTGAAGTAGTCTTACTTGGTATCGTATTTAATTCACATCAAAATGATCAAATATGGCCAGAACAATGTGATTTATTGTGTGACTTAAATTTGATAAAATAAAAAAAGTTGAAAATACTTTAATTAAATTTGTTTATATACCGTAAACCTTTACGAATAGTTGCATCACTAAATTTTAATAGTTAAATAAAATAATTTATTGCCTGCATGAATGATCATTGATCTCAGTCCCAAATCTTAATATATATTGAACTTGCTATCTATTGAATTTTTTCTATTCCCTATAAAGCTGGAATTTTATAGCATTGGTAAATATTTTGATCAAATATATTATTATTAGTTTAATATATTAAGTTATACTTTATTTCAGAAATGTTTAAAAAAATTTTTTTAAATAAAAATGTCCAACACTCGCTTGGCTTCCATAATAACCACCTCAGATCGCAAAATTATCATTTCCTGGAACGGGAGAAATTTAATTTGTCTCCTCACACTCATTGAACGTGAAAAATTTCTGAATAATTACTCTTCATGGAAAAATAGGAAGATTAATTTGAATAATTTTTGAAACCGGAGAAAAAATTGACTTTAGAATCTCGGAACTTTGGCTCGGACTTTAAAAAAAAATTCCGGACTTGACTTGAGACTTGTGACTTTTTAACAACTCTGCTATACTTTAATAAATCAAATTATTAAATTAATTTTTTTTAAATTTATTTAAGAAAAAAAATCAAAATGACTTTTGTTTTTTTTCAAGTGAAAAAGTTTTTGAAATTTTTGTTTTTAAAACTCTGCAATGTTCATTTTGATATTGCAGAGTTTACCTTTAGATCTAACATAATATTTTAAATCCAAAAAATTAAGCTCTGCATTAATTTTATTTAGAAAATATAGTTTGTTCATTTTGAGCATCAAAAATTGAAAATAAACTTCAAGATGCCATCAAACTATTTTTTTTTTGATTTTTTAAAATTGAACCTGCAGGTCTTTCTTACTTTTTTAATTGCTTGTATTGCAACATGTTCTTATGGTTCTTGGACCCTACTTGTTTCTTATTCGTCTTTCAAATCTCCTAAAATAGTTTGTTATGGTTGATATTAAATTACGTTTTTTGTGTTATCAGGTCTGCCTTTTTCATTTTTCTCCTGAAAGCACATGTTTGGCGCTTAAAAGCAATTCCAAGCCTTTTTCATGACATGCTGATGCAATTTTATGTTTCCAAGTATTTTTTTTACTCAACCATTGTGGTCATTTTAACATAATATTTTGATATTAATCAAGATTTTTATTTTTTTTAGTTTGATACCACCCGTCAGTTGAATTTAATTATTACCAATCTAAGAATAAAATAAATACATTTTTTGATACGAGAACATGAAAATATTGATATCATTTAAAAAATAAAACTATTCTTTAAAAACAATTTGACCTTAACCAAGGATAAAACAATAATCACTATATGGCAAGATTTTTATTTCATGAATACATTTTATACCTTAAATTTATTTGGTATTTTTTTAATTTAAAATCATATTTTTTGACATATCAATTATACTTTTAATCTGTTCATTCACTTAATTTTTTTTTTTAACTTTTAATTATTATCTATTTGTTAAATAATCAATATACAAAGTTTGAATATATTTCTTAATATGTAGATTTATTTTTTAATTATATATTTCATAATATAATTTTTACTTAAAAAAAAAAAATGAATTTAAGGTAAAAATGTATTCGTGAAATAAAAATCTTGCCAATGTTCTTTTTTCAAAAAAAAAAAGAAAAAAACTAATAACTATTTTAACCTCAAATATCAAATTGTAAAAATTTCTTTACTTTTGTACCGATTTTTTTTTGTTCAATTAATTGTATCTGTTGAATAGAAAAAGCAAAATTAATTACTTAGCTCAAATAATAATCATTTAAGTAAAATAATCAATTCTTTTTTTTTTTATTAAGCTAAATTATTGTATTTAAGTAGAGTCAACAAGAAATAAGAAAAGTGAATTATCTTTCCAGGCTAAAAGAAGGAGAAAGTGAAGAATTAAATTGAAAAAGGAAAATAGGGATGATATTTTGACTATCAGTTCATTAAAGCAGTCCTTCATTCTGTCAAATGCTATCAAAATACAAGACGTCCGAAACAGTCTGATATCAAAACACCACATTCACAGGTTAGGTGAAGCTTAGAAAGGTAATACTGTTCAAGGAACAGAACGAGGCATAGACCATGTTCCAGCTGATTCAGTTAATATTCTTGCATTTATAACAAAAATCATCAATTTTGTCAACTTGCCACTCAGTATGGTATTATACGTGAATTGAAAGCAAGAAATTCGTTTAAAATTCTAAACAAAAACTAATTAAATTTGAAATATCATAGTTCAAAATATAATAGTAATAAGATTAGCAATAATTGTTTAAATAAGAAATAAAATTATTTGTTTTGAATCTTTTTACTGAATTAAATGTTTTATGATTGATCAATTTTTTCTTGAATAAATCTATTTTTCTTATTTCATTTTGATTTTACATAAATACAAAAAAAAGGGAAGAATTGATTACAGTGCCGGCATTAGGTTTGTAACAGCCCTCAGGTGATGTCATGTGATACCTGTTTATATCAGGTATCAGATGATATCATTTGTACCATTTTTTTTCCAAAACCGGTATCAGCTGTTATCAGATTCAATCAAATGATATAAACTGATAAAAAAGTCTAACATTTTTTTTATCTCAATTTTCGAAAATATTTCAAGTTTTATTAGAAGCAAAAAAAATTGGATTAGTTTTTTTTAGTTAGTACCTCAATT
Source organism: Brachionus manjavacas (assembly GCA_019054805.1). Taxonomy (NCBI): domain Eukaryota; kingdom Metazoa; phylum Rotifera; class Eurotatoria; order Ploima; family Brachionidae; genus Brachionus; species Brachionus manjavacas. Next base: position 2,895,137 of record JAHQIY010000003.1, on the reverse strand, counting down.
TGGCATAAATTAGAGTTTAAAATTTTTTCATTTCCATTTAAATCCAATTTAGTTTAAAAAAAAGCCATGAAACTGATTACTACTAGATGTCTCAATGTTATTCTACAATTGTCTAGGAGATCAACTTTATATTTTGAATTTTTGAAATCTTATTTTATTTCTTTTTTTTACTTAACTTGGATGTATATCAAAACATAGAAATTATCTTTCCTGGAAAAACGTAGAAAATTGATGGATTTCAATTCATAAGCTGATTGATTTATTTATTAATTTCTCTTTTATATATTCTTTTAATAATTTTAATAATTTTTTTTTTATTTTTCTTTGTTTTTATTAATTCCCTTAGTAGTAGTAAAATAAACTGCAACTTGAAACCAGTTCAAGTGAGCTCATAGAGCTATAACTGTCGTTACACACTTTTTCGCCAACCAGTCATCAAGCTTCGACTTAAAACTGTTCAGGCTTCTTGCTTCAATAACCTCTTCCGGCAATTTATTCCAATCGTTCACAACTCTGTTAAAAAATAAAGTTAAATCTTGGAAGACAATTTTTTACTTTTTCTCCATGAATCGTTTTTTTGTGCCTTCTAAGATTGGAAGCACAGCTTGAGCCAGCCCCAGATCAAAATTCACTTTCTCCATTTTATTTACTAATTTGTACATTTGGATCAAATCCCCTCTCAACCTTCGCGTCTTCAGGTCACTTAGGCCTAGTCTCATGAGTCGTTGCGGGTATTCGAGATGTTTGAGCTCCGGAACAAGCTTCGTCGCTTTTCTCTGTACTTTTTCAAGCTCCGCGTTATCCTTTTCAAAATACGGGCACCACGAACTGATAGCATATTCCAGATGAGGTCTGACCAATGATGTGTATAGTAATCTGATGTTTTCCTGGTTAGGAAAATTAAAAGCTTTATTGATCATTCCTAAAACTCTATTTGTCTTAGCAGTACAATTTTTCACTAGTACGTCCCACTTTAAGTCGTTTTGGATTTAAATACCGAGGTCTTTCTCTCAAATCGACTTTGCCAATGGTTGTCCACCCAAACTCTCTGACTAAATTTCATAGTCAAACCTTGTGTTTGAATAACCGAAGTTCACAACTTTACAATTATCAGTATTAAGTTGAGTAGACCAATTCTTTGATCAATTTGATACTTTGTCTAAGTCCCTTTGAAGATTTTTCAAAGATTGGAAATTTTTAACGACTGAAATAATCTTCGTATCATCAGCATAAGCTTCACAGTTTGATTCAGTCATCTCTTACATATCATTAATGAAGATAAAAAAAAGAATAGGTCCTAAAACGGAACCTTGAGGTACACCACTTGTTATTTCAGCCCATTGTGAAGATGGTTCTCCAAGTACCACCACTCTTTGTGTCCGCCCTTTAACTAATATTTTTTTATATTTTTTAAATAGTAATAATAATAACGATTTTTTTGAAAAAATGACAGAACATTTGGTCGAAAGCAGGCGTCTGTGCAGTGGCTTCGCAGTTTCGATTTTAAACAAGAGATGGAAGGTTAAATCATGATAGTAAACTATCAGGCATTTAACATCAGGTACCACCACCAAAAGAATATGTTTAAATAGCATTAAGATAGTAAATTTAAACTATGCAACAAGATAGAAGAGCCCACAAGTCATTTTGTTGCCAGCTCTATTGAAAATTGCAACGTTTGAATACAACTATAGACAAGGTAGACATTTATATTCATTATATATATATTTATATATTTATATTTCTTGTCAAGATTATGTTGAAATTGATAATCAATTAGCTGTATATCAACAAAAAAAACCGACAACGAAATAATTAATGTGATTAAAAACAAGATGAAAGTTCAAGTCAAAATGTTTGCGACTCACACGATGATGAGAACCAGCAAGACAATGATGAAGATGAACACGACGAGGAAATGACAAATCAACAAGTTCTAAAATGACTATTCAAAAAAAGAAGCATCTTTCAAAATCAAAACATAATTTTGAGTCATCAATTGATAGCTTAAATTCAATTGAGAAAGAAATCTTGGGTCTAATGGTTAAACAAAAAACCATCTCCGATTTTTAAAAAAAAATAAAAATATTATTTTTTTATTTTTGTTTTAATTATTTAAAATTGTAATATGTTCAATTAAAATTTTTTTTTTTAAATATTATGGATCCTAATATAATTGATGAAGTTTCATTGAGAACATAATGTAAACATATGAAATAAAGAAATTAAAAAAGATAATTAATTAATTTTTTTCTGCTAAATTTTTCTCAGATTTTTTTGAACAAAGAAATTTTCACCAAAGTACCTTGTTCATAAATGATAGTTTGCCACATTATTAAATAAGGGTTTTTTATTTTTTATCTAAAATTTGCCATGATGAAAATAAAAAAATAGTCAAGTTTTAAGTACTTTATTGTCAAAAACATATCAAGGTATTTTAACAATATTTGAGTTGTCCATCGTAGTTTTGATTTGAGTGGCCTGAGTTTTCTTTTCTTCTTTAAAAGCCAATTTATTGACCTTTTTCTCAATTCGCCTTTCACGCCTATGCTCCTTGATGGCTTGTTTGCGCGCTTTTTTCTCCTCTTTGCTCTCGTCCCTGTGTCTCTTCGGAACTTCGGGCAATATCCGTGTTATTCTATGGTCTATCTTGTCCAGCTCTTTTTGTGTTTTGGGCTTTTCCGCTAGCACTCCGAGAGGCAGCCCGGTTTTTTTCGACAGCGCAATCTTCTCGCTCCTTTCCGATATCATCGACGGATGGTTGTACAAATTGGAATAAGTGCTTATTATAGACTCACAATCGAATCTATCTTGTTTGTCTTTTTTATGGTAAAAATGAACCATGTCATAATCATTGTTATTTTCATCGTGTTCATCATCACTTTCGGCATCTGAATTCTCCTCGGCCACAACTCCTAGTTGACTTTTTCTCGACACTTTTTCTGTCTGGTATTTATTTTTCTCCACAAATTTGTTGAACTCCTGCAAAGCCATTTCTATGACGTCATCATTAATTCTATAGCCATCTATGTCCTCGGTGTCCAGCGCACCTATTTGGTCTTCGTCATACTGGGCGAAAAATTTCTCAAAGTGTTCATCTAAGTGACTCAAAGCTTGGTTGCGCCTAATCACCGAACTGGTCATTGAATAGTTCGAAAATCTAGATTTAGTCTCAAAGTCTTGGACACTCTCTGACTCTTCGATCAAATCATCACTGTCATAGTCTTCTTCATCATCTTCATCATCTTCATCATCTTCCTCATCTTCCTCTTGTTGCTCTTGGCCTTCTAGTTCAGTGTTTGCCTTGACAAAAAAGTCATCGTCCAAATCATCTGTGTATTCAACATCGGCATCTTCATCAAGGATTTTGACAATGTCCGGATCCCAATCAACTTTGGGGTCGTGATCAGGGGCAGCCTGATTAAAGTAGCCAACATCCTCTTCGACTTTACTGGCAAAAACTGACGAGGGCAATTGTAGCTTTGGTTTTTCTGGTTCCTCTTCGTTTTTGATAAGTACTGAGCCTACTTTGATCATTTCTGGCTCTAAATTAACGCGGTCTTCTTGGTCTGCGTCGCGTAAATGCTGCAAATAGTCATAGTCATCGTCGTAGTAAACACCAAATTTGTGTTGTTCCTCTATGCGCTTGAAACGCTGCTCGCTGCGGTCTATCTGTGAGCTGTTGGCCAAGTTTAAACCATTCACTGACTTGATTAACTCTTCGTCGACATTTTCATCTGCTGGCATCAAGACCCTCTCGCCCAAGTTTTCGTCCAAGTAGAGCGGGTCTTTTTGTGACCGATGCACCAAGTGGAACTTGACACCTTCGCCTTTTTTTATAAACTGCTTTTTCTTACCACCCATAACAAAATTAATGCAAAATGAGCATGCTCTTTCAAATATTTGAATGCACTTTTTTGAATGCATACGACTTGCAATCGAGCCATTTTATTATAATTTATTTTTTAAGCAAAATAAAAATGTGAATTTTTCTTTTAATTTTGAAAATTTAAGGGCCCTGTTAAAATGTGAACAGAATAAAAAATATTAAAAAAAAATTTAAATTTAAAATTTTTAATTCACAAATATTTTAAAATCTTATTTGAATGAAACCCTTGCGAGATCCACATGGGTGCAGGGTTGAAATTAAAGATTTTGAAAAAAAGTTCTCAGTTAAAAATAAATTTTTAAACTAAGCTTTTAAATATGATTAAAATTGGCAACCGAAAATCACCAGGCTATTCATTTTGCATAGATTGTCTGTTTTAAATTTACTAATACCAATTGTTATTTATTCTTTTTTTTGTTTTTTTTACAATTTGATAAAAAACTTAATAGCTTAAAATTTTAGCCCTTTTTTTTCTATGTCAATGTTCTCTTCATATACCTGAAAAAAAATTACAATTTAATTAATTTAACTAATTTAGCAATTGCATTTGGGTCCTCAGGTTAGAATTAACTTTAAAAAATTAACTTTAACCATCTAATAATAATAATAATATAAGTTACAACAAGCTAGTTAATTGAGTCTAAATTTAAGTAAACTAAGTATTTTACCAAATAGCTTCTCTTTATTGAGATCAATATTGGAATATTGATATTCTCTCTTTATTGATATTTTTTTGCTTTTTTTTTTTGTATATTTTTTTATTGCTCTAAATAATATTTCTTCATCTTTCTAATTTTTGATTTTTTATTATATTTACCAAACAAAAAAATTTAAAACATTTAATTATTTAAATATTTAAAAATGTTTATTGGTTGGATAAAGATAAAGCAATTGACAATATTGACAGGTAAATTAAAAAATAAGAAAGAGTTAATTCATGTACCAAATTGAACATTATTGAATGTGTCAAATGAATTGAATCTCGCAATGTCATATCGATGTATTTCTTTATCAAAAATCTTAATTGCATCTTTAGCCGGTAAATAATACATTATTTCATTTTATTTATAAAAAAGAATATTTAAAAAAATAAAAGAAGAAATAATGACCAAAGTTAACAAACAATAGATTAATAGAATTCTTCTTCTATCTTCTACTCCCAGTGGAGCATAAGGCGTCCACACGTCCCCTCAATTCTACCCTATCCTTAGCGAAAATTTCTGACTGCCCCAATGTGAGTTTCATCTCTTTGATCTTTTTCAACTGTTCTCCTCCAGGTCATCTTTGGTCTTCCAGCATTTCTCTTTCCTTGAGGTGTCCAAAATAGTGCAATTCTAGGAATTCTGTCTGTTGACATTCTAAGGACATGACCAAGCCACTAAAGTCGTCTTCTGCATTGATGTTGCAGATTGGCTCGGCCCTTGATCTGTTGTACAGCTCCTCATTTGTAATTACTTTCGGATAGAAGATTCTCAAAATTTTTCGTAGGCAATTGTTATGGAATACTTCGATCTTTTGAAGATCACTGTCAGTAATCCTCCAGCATTCAGATCCATACAACAATACTGATTTGACAAGACTACTATAAAGATGCAATTTAGTTCTCAGTCGAAGGAATGATGATTTCAACATGCCTTATTTTGAAAAAAGCAGTTATGGCCTTCGTTAATCTGTTTCGAATGTCTTTTTCGGAGCCACCTTTTTTGCTAATCACGCTACCTAGGTATGTAAAGCTGTCGATGAATTTAAGATTTTCTTCTCCAACAGAAATTGGTGCATTGAGTTTTTTGTTTCTGCACATAATTTCTGTTTTTCCGGTGTTTATCTCTAGGCCAACATATCCCGTATTGCGTTTCAGCTTCTCGGTCTTTTCTCTCATATGGCTCTCCATCTGTGATACTAGGGCAATATCATTTGCAAAATCAAGATTTTCGAGATTTTCCATCCGACCCAGAGGCATTCCCCAGTAAATGCCAGTTCGATGTCCTTCAGTTCTTCTCCTCATTGCAAAGTCGATGAGGGTCAAGAAAAGTAATGGAGAAAGAATGTATCCCTGACGGACCCCTGTCATAATTTCGAAGTATTCTGAAGTACCCTCCTGCAGGATCACGTTGCACTCAAAATTATCATAAAAATTAATAGAATTATCCAAGATGAATTTTGGACAAATTCTTTACATATCAAGAATTAATGGAAGATGGTGCAATCAGAATCATTTAATCGCTTTAAGTTCAATTTTTAAATTTGATATTAACATTTATTCAAAAATGAGATTTGATTTAACGATAACTGTACTACTGATCAACTTTTAGAAAAGACCCGAAAAATCTTTGTTATGCATTAAGACACATTTCAATCTTCAATGATTGCCGAAAAAATTTTATTTCTAGATTTTACGAAGCAAACTCTCACTATTCTTCATTATTGCCAATAATTTAAAAAGTTTAGAATTTACACCTGTAAATGATTTTTTTTCTATTAAAAACAGAATTTAATCGATAAAAACTTAATCAGAAAATTTAAATTTTGTTAAAATGAAATATTTTTTCTAAAAATTATTTCGCTTAAATAGACCAAATTTTTTAAAATTTTTCTTACTAAAAACTATTTTTACTAAAAGCTATCATTAATTAAAATAAAAAAATCAGCTACAAAGTAGTTTTTTTCCTTTTTTTATATAACAAATAAACTAAGATGATTTTGTAACTAATATTTTTAAATTTAATTAAATCTAAAATAAAATTTATTCTAGAGCAACATTCATATGAGAAAGGAAAATCTATTTTTTTATTAAATTTAAAGTAAAATTCAATTAAAAAAAAAAATTAATTAAAAAAATTTAAAAAAAAGTTGGTAGAATCCACCGAGTCTCTATGGCGCAATCGGCTAGCGCGTTCGGCTGTTAACCGAAAGGTTGGTGGTTCGAATCCACCTAGGGACGAATTTTTTCCCATTTTTTTCCCCGAATCAACACTTAAATTTAAAATTTAAAAAAAATATTTTTTCTTAAAAAATTTATTCCAAATTTAATTCTTAATAAAGAGAATACTAGAAATATTTAATTAATTTTATTTAAAAAATCAACAAACTATAATTTTCAGTCATTCAAAATTTCCCACTGAAATAGAGCCATATCGTTTCCTCCTGTTGTGACAAGCCTTGTCTCATTGTTAATAAACCTACAATTGGTCACGTGACTACTATGACCTGCATAGACTTTGCGTGCCGATTTAACACTAGAACATGGATATTTGAACAAATTTACTTTTCCAAAATCGTCTACCGACACCAAAAGCCCTGTTCTTTTGGATTCACAGCATGCATTTATATCGGTGCCGTCCGATCCATTATCCCAAATTCCCAAAGTTTCCATTGAGAGCACACAATTTCTGCTCGCCCATTCAATATCCCTAATCACTTGCACATCCACAACTTGTCTACAAGTCTCTGCGCGCCAAAACAAAATTTCATAGTCTCCCGAGTTGCTCATCATGTATTCGGAATTGCTCGACCAATCTAGATGGGTCACAAAACTCGAGTGAGCCGAGCATTTACCAATTCTACTATACCTCAATCCATTATCACTTACTCTATAAACATAAATGTTGTTGTCTCTACTACCCGCTGCCAGGTAGGACCCATTTGGAGAGAACTTGATCACTTCAATTTGCTCACTACCTTCTGATTGCATGTAGATGGTTTTTCTCTCAATCAAGTCGAATACAATCCATTTGGGCTTGGAGAATCCGACTGCTGCCAAATCAAGACTCGGATGCGAGTCCACACAGCGGAGCTTATCTTGCAAGCTAGCCGACCAGACTTGGCCAAAAGACATTGAGTCCCATAGTGATAAAAAGCCATCATTTGCACATGTCAAAAAGCTGCTCGGATTTTTGCCTTTGCAAAGGCCCCAAATTTCATCACAATGAGAACTTATCAAACATTTACTAAAATTCAATTCTCCCAAGTTAGCCTGGTGCAGCGAGTTTTTCATTGTTCCAGCAATGACCATGTTTTTATTCACGTACAAAATGCATCTGCAGCCTCCGCAGTTTTCGCCAAGTTCTAGACTTCTGCCAGTCAATTGATAGTTCGAGTCGAGTTCCACTATTTTGTTGGTTTTGCCTGCGTAAATCAGGCAGTCGTCTTTTACATTTATTGTAAATATGCCTGTGTCGCTCAATTTTTTGACCATGCGCAGCATTTTGGCTTCTTTGTGTGACCAAACAATCAGATTGCCATCTGAATCTCCTGTTATCAAATCACCGCGTGAGTCAAAACTCATGCACAAAACAAATTTAGGCTTTTCTAATTTGGTATTTTTGCCACTCTCCGAATTTTGAATCACAGTGTTTGAAGCAGGCTCGAAAACAGCCGTCTTTTTGTGCAACAAAGTTCCATCAAAAGTCCAATAGAACAAATGCTGTTTGCCTGATGTGAAGAGCAAATTTGCTTCAACCGGATGAAATTCACAATTGAGAACAGCATCAGAATAGCACTTGGTCGACGTAAGTTTCAGGCCTGTTTCCCACTGCCAAAGACTTAAAAATTTGTCATGACCATCATCAACCACGGCCAGGACATCGCCATTGACCCTCGAAAAGCTCAAACACGAAATCGAGTTCTGAAACTCTGAGCTAATCACTTTCAAAGTGGTCAAATTAATGGCATCCCAAATTCTGACATGAGGCCGCGAGTCCTTCTTACTGTGGCCTGCCGTTTGACCCGTAGCACAGTGAACTCCATTGGGATGCACCGACAAGCACTTGATGTCGTCTGTGTGGCCCAGATAAAACCTTTGATTGTTTTCTTCCGAGCTGAAAAGCACAGCTACCGAGGCAATGAAGTAGACAAGCTCGCCGGTCGACAGGAGAAAAATGTTCGAGCGGCAGTCTTTGCCTCGGTAGCCGTAGACCCATTCGAGTTTAAGACTAGCGTCGGGCGCAGCCACTGAATCGGCCAAGTGTTCTGTTTGAGCATACAATTTGACAGAGCGTCCGCGCAGCTTGAACACCATGGATGGTGAAGTCTGGCTTTCGTTTAGACTGTTGGACGAAGAACGTGTTGACGAGTTGGCCTTTGATAAACGCGCAGTCGATGGCGTCAGGCTGAGACGCTTTTCTGATCGCGCTTTGACAGCTAAAGGCATGGACTTGGGTGAAATTTTGTTCTGGGCAGCAGGCGCTGGATTCGCAGCCGGCTTGGACTCGAGCAGCTGAATGCGACGGATGCAGTCGGCCAGGGCGCTTTTTAAACATGTCAGCTCGTCGTTCTGCAGGCTGACTTTTCGTTCCAGCTGTTCAAGACGATCTGACGTGTTCAGCTCATCGTTGGCCAAAATTGCATCAACTTGGAAAGCAAATTAAAGGGGAGGATTATTATGCAATAAGCAAAGCTAGCTACCCATTTCCAAATTGGATTCCATTCCGACAAATCAATAAATTTTTAATCAAAATAAAAAATAAATTTGTTTAAAAAAATTTTCCTCTTTTTCTATGTTTTAAGTAAAGCATGAGAGAAATGAATGTTAACAATAGCTTCAAATTATTTTCAAAGGAGAAGGAGTGCCACAAGGCTCCTCTAGATTGGATTTCTGCAAAGTGTGCTATGTGAGCTGGAATTTTTGGTGCAAAGGTGAACTACTGTTAAATGAGCTTTAGATCACTGAAAAAGTGAAAAAGTTTTTTCAATTTTTTTGCATCAGGGTAGTCTAGAAAATAAATTCAGTAAATATTTAGATTATTTAGAACAGTTTTGATCAATGGTCTTTTCAAAATATAAAAATGAATTTGCTGATCTAAATCCAAGAATCTATGGAAATAAAATAAAAAGACAAAAAGAAACCGAGTAGAGTTCGCTGCACCATTAATATTAACTTTTTTTAAAAATGAATTTTTCATCCTCACGCTACTTTTACCTAACCTCATTGACCAAAAATTGTCCAAGATAATTAAAAGAGGTCCTTTAGAAAACGGTTCTGGGGGATTCTGAGGAAATATGCTCCTCGTACCCGTTTTGACCCTACTGTGAGTAATCGAAGGCAAAACAGTAATGAGTGCACATTTTAAAGCTAAAGCAGAAGTTAAAAGTCATAGAAAAATGCCATTAGGTGATCTAATACAGAGTTGTTTAAAAGTCACAGGTCTGGACTTTTTTTTTTTTGTCAAAAGTCCGAGTCAAAGTCTTTTAATTTTTTTTGACTTTTATAGTAGAAAAATTCTTTAAATATTTTAAAATAATAAATTGTCTTAATCTTGATGACTCGACTTTCCGAGATTCCAAAGTCAATTTTTTCTCCGGTTTTAAAAATTATTCAAATAAATCTTCCTATTTTTCCATGGAGAGTAATTATTCAGGAATTTTTCACGTTCAATGAATGTTAAGGATCAAATGGAATTTATTCCGTCCCAGGAATTGATAATTTTGCGGTCCCAGGTGGTTATTATTGACTTTTAAAAAAGAAATAAAAAAAAGTCCGGACTTGGACTTTTTTTGGGACTTTTAAACAACTCTGATCTAATAGAACGCTAATTTATAAAAAATAAACAAAATTCCTAATTCTTTTGAAAAAAAAACAATTTATTTTTTGAAAATAGGCTACGTTTATTTAAATTTTAAATTAAATTTTCGCGAATAAAAGCTTAATTACAAAAATCAAAAAAACTAAAATTTTCTAAATTTCTTCTTCTATCAGAATTTGTGGTCTGTTTCGGCCCTTTAGATATCACCTTCCAACTTATATCTGTTTTAAAATATGTGTAAAAAGGTGGTTTTTACGCAGTATTTCCGCAAATTATAATCGGAATAAGCTGAAATAAAACGTATTTTATTTTTTAGTGCCCTTGATTATCCATAGTAAGTACAAAACAGGTACCAGGAATGTATTTCATAAGAATCCTCCAAAACCATCCCCCAGGAGACCTCTTCTAGCTATCTTGGACAATTTTTGGTCAATGAGATATCACGCTAGGATGAAAGCTAAGGGTTAAAAACAAAAGTTAAAAAAAGCATCGAGAGGATGAAAAATTCAACATTAAAAAATTTTTATTTATGGTACAGCGAACTTTATCTTGGTATGAATTTTGATTCTAATTAAAAATTTAAGTCAGTGATAAATGAAATTAAATAACTTTGCAATTCAAGACTCGCTGCTTAAAAATTAAGCGCTCATTTTATTTTTTTTAAATTTTTATTTTTAACTGAAAGGGCTTTAGTTTGGAAAAAATAAATGAATAAGTAATTAAAGACTTAATAAAATATTCACTTCGAGAATGAATTAAACCTGCTTAAAGTTATTATTTCTCAATTTTTAAATTATTTAAATTTAAATTTGAATTTGATAACTTTAATGATATTAATAATTTTCTAGAAAAATATCTAATGGTGAAAAACCTTTGAAATTTTTATAAAAGATTGATGAATAGCTTTGTGATCAAGAGATCAATGCTGAAGTTTGCAACATTCAAGCTTTCTATTTTTAATAATATCAATTTGATTTTACAGAATTTGTAAAAAAAAATTCAAAAAATTTAATTTAAATATTTCAATGTTTTGCTCTATTAATTAGAGTCTTGCTCATTTATTAATTTTTATTTTTAACTTGTAATAATTATTTTATAAAATTAAATAAATGAAGTGTTAATCGGTCTTCATGGCATGGAAACTTGCCTGTTGATTAACCTTGAGAGTTAAGTTTAATTAATTATATTAAATAAATTTTATTTACTAATATCTAAAGAAAAGTATGAATAAGATAAAACAAAAAGCGAATTAGTAATTTTTGCATTTTTTGAGTATTGGGTACAATCAAAAAAATCAATTACATAAAGAAAAATTAAAAAAAAATGAATTTTATATAAAGAAACTTAATTTTTTAGATTAATAATTAGATTTATTATTATAATAAATAAAATAAAGGGGTTCAGGGCGTGGACTTGGATTTGGAAATTTGATTCAGCAAAAATAATGAACGAAATTTCTTAAATATTTTTTAAATTTTATAAGTACTTGCTGTGAAATTTAAAATTTTTTTAATTTTGCTGTATTTAACAAAGCGGATCTAGAATTTTAAAAGTTGAATATTAAAAAAATTAAAAATATTAGATAAGTAAAAAAATTTGAATAATCGAAAAGTCAAAAGCTAAAAAATCGAATAATTGAGTTGTTGAAAAGTTGAATAGTTGATAAATAGAATGATTTAAAAAACATTGAATAATTAAAAAGTTGAAAAATTAAATAAGTCATAAAATTTTCCTTTTTCACTTATGTTTTTATAAAGAATTCTAAACCTGACCTTTATTTACTTTTTTACTATAAATTTTATCTTATTGAACCTCGGATCTGCTTAATATTAGCAGGGAACAATAGTCTTATATCAAAGAAGATTTGTGCAAAATTTCATGAAAATCGGATATTCCTATCGAAATGGTCCTACTATAAACACCGACTCCCATTTTTTTTGCAAAGAAAAAATATTTATAAAATTTTACCTTTTTCTCTTTTTTTTGAAAATTTAATTATTTTTCCCCAAAATTTTTATTTTTTAGCGAAAATACAATAATTTGATTTTAAAGAAACCTGACCCTCTACTGACCCCCAACTTACCCTCATTTTCCTTAGAGAGAATTTAACGAACTTTCTAAAAATTGCTTAATTTTTCTCCAGGAAGTTAAGTTTTAGATAGTTTTAAATGATTTCATATTAATTAAGAAAATTCAATTTATAATTGTAATATTTGATATATGTTGTTTTATTAGTTTGATTAAAAAAATTAAGTCGTATTCAATATATACGAAATTAAAAATAAATTTTAAGTTAAGAAAACAAAAAAGCAGTCAAAAATCTTAGAAAATTCCTAATCGAATGGTATGTCGTATTAGAAATTTTTAAATTCGATTTCAATAATAACCAAGGTCTTTTATTTTAATTAAAATATCTATATTAATATATATATACTTCCTGGAGAAAAACTAAGCACACTTTTAGAAAGCTCGTTAAATTCTCTCAAATATGGGTCAGTTGGGAATCAGTCGTATAAAATTGGGGTCTGTAGGAGGTCAGGTTTTTAAAAGTACAATAATGATCAATTTTCACAAATAAATAAAAATTTCGGAGAAAAACTAATTTAATTTTCAAAAAATAGAGAAAAAATCAAACTAAATGATATATTAAAACTTTCAAAAATATTTTCGCTTTGCAAAAAAAATGGGTGTCAGTGTTTTAGTAGCACCCTATTGAAAGCAATCGATAAAAAACCGCTTTTTTACAAGTTTTGTGGAATTCTCAAAAATATGATTATTTGGTTTGTTTTTTCAAGAAAAAAATCTAGGCATGGGACACTGAGCAAAAAAAAGACTTAGCATAAAAAATAATCAAAAAACGATATTTAAAAAATAATAAAACAAAAGGCTGTCTTTTAGTTCTAATTTTAAAACATAATTCTGATCTAAAATTAAAATTAAAAACAAAGAAGTGCTTAAGATGTATATTAATTTTTTACAATTTTTTTATAAAATTTTTTTTTAAATCGCCTTTAAGGTGGTTTTATTTTTGTGTCTGAATTACAAAATGTTTCCAATGATGAAATTCCATTCAAAAAGTGCGATGTTTCAAATAATTTTTTCATTTTCAAATAAAAAAATAATTTAAGTTAATATTGCAAGCATTTTCATATTTTAAATTAAACTTGATAGTGAAATAGAAAGAGTTTAATTTTTATTTGGAAATTTGAAAAAAATGAAAATTCTTTTTCTAAGCTATGAAATAATATATTTATTTGTTTACCAAATTCTGGTAAAACTACAAATTTAGCTATATAATTGAATAAAGCTTTTTAATAGAGTAATTATGTTCTAAGCCGATTAAAAAATAAACAATTGAAGTTAATAATTTTTTTGTTTTTTTTAATTTGAAAGAGCTCTAGAAATAGCATTCGCTCTGATTTGTTTGACCTGGTATTACCCTTTCAAAAATCTCATTTACCCAAATGCGCTCTGTACTTAAATCTTTGCCTTTAAACAAAAAATATTAAAAAAAAGGATAACTGAAATTAATTTTTCACCCTTAATAATAATAATAATAGTTTATATTCTACGATCAATTTATTTAATCTAAAATGACGAAGCAGGAAGACTAAAGTAGTCCCGCTATAGTAGACTTTTCATTTTTTATTATTTCTGCCGACATTATCCAGTCTGTTTTTGAACTGGTAAATTGAACTTGCTGTGACAACTGACGTTGGCAGCAAATTCCATTTGTTCACAGTTTCGCCTTGCTTCATATTTTGTTAGCTGAGAGCAAATGCGATGCTTTGCTCCCCTTAGTCCTCCACTTGGTCCTTCATTATTAACTAAACACATAATTTCCGCATCATAATACCAATTGACATGATTATATTTGTCTTGAATTTTATAAAATTGAATTAGGTCTCCACGCTCTCGCCTTTCTTTTAGAGTTTCCAATCCTAAATAGCTAACCTTAACTCATTATTCAAACTTTTTAACTGTAGAACAAGTTTCGTTGCTCGTCTTTGTACTTGTTCTAGTCGAAATATATCCTTTTTTAAATAAGGATTCCAAGCAGGCACACAGTATTCAAGATGGGGTCTAACATGATTGAGCATCCCAATATTCAAATGTTTTCTTGAGCATACCAAGCATGATATTGGCTTTCATAACACAGCAATCAATTTTATTAATCCATTTGAGTTTGTTATCCACCATTACACCAAGATCGCGCTAAGAAGAAGTCTTACCTAATCCAACTCTGATATCATTCGTGTTTAATATTGAGATTTCTTTCCTGGCAATCTTTGAGTTGCCAATATGCAGTACTTTACATTTTGGCTCATTGAACTCCATACTCTAGCGCTTCGACCACTCAACCATCTTGTAATAATATTTTAGCATTTGATTACCAGTATTTCTAAAGATACTAATCAATTTACTGTCATCCGTAAACAGCTTTCAAAAGTGACTTACTATCTATGGTAAATCATTTTTGAAGATCAAAAAAAGTGAAGGACCAAGGACTGAACCTTGTGGAACGCCACTTAGCACATCAACCGAATCAGATTCAAACTGACCTATCACTAATCTCTGTTTTCTATCTTGAAGAAAACTTTATAGCCACCCCAAAAGCTTACCCGTAAATCCATAACTCTTTAATTTGATCTTAAGTAACTTATGCGAGACGCAATCAAATGCCTTTGCAAAATCTTAGCATACTACCAAAGCACTGAATCCTCTATTCAATACCTCAGTGATGATATCTAGAGTTTCTAGCAAGTAAGTTATACATGATTTAGCATGCATAAGTCCATGCTGAAGCACTGACAGTAAATTGTGTTCCAATAAATGTCTTCATTAAATATCCTATTAGCTTTTCTCTTTTTTTTTTTAATTAAAACCGATAATAGCGATATTGGGCGGTAGTTTTCTGGATTTGTTTTACTACCTTTCATTTTGTAGACTAGAGTAACATTTACTCTTTTCCAACATGCTAGCTTCAAACTAGACTCGTACGATAATTTGAACAATAAAGATAACGGTTCACAAAATACATCACTACATTCACTAAGTACATATGGATGAATGCAATCGGTACCTATTGATTTGTTTTTGTCAAGTCTCTATTAATAACAGCTTGACTGTAAGCTAAATCCGGATTTAATATGCACTCTATTTCAGCTCTCTTAGGGAACTCTAGTTCCCTATTTACAAAATCATTTGCTTTAAATGAACTGAAAAAATGATCATTTAGACATTTTGCGATTGTCATTGCCGTTTCCCAGTTTGTCAGTAAGCGATCTGATTTTACACTAAAAGTTTTTCTTACTATTCACATACGAGAATAATATATATGGATTCGATTTGCACTTATCGACTTTTGACTTTTCATAGCGCATATGAGCTAATTTAACTAGCGCCTTATTTTTTCTAGCTTGCTTGTTGAATTTAGATTTCAACTCTTGTTTGTTCGTTGTAGAAGCTCCTCTTTATTTGGCAAAAGCCCTGAACTTAATTTGACATGCTAACTTTATGTCTGATTTTTAAACCAATCAGGATTTTTATTATTGTGATCTACCAACACTCTTTTCTCAGGAATGTTCCTACGTATTATCTCATTATATTTGTTTTGAAAAAGCTCACAAAATTTTTCAACATTATTTTTCATTAAAAAGACCATACCAGTCAACTGGATTAAAATTTAATCTAATGTCAATATAATTGCCTTTGATGTAGTTCAGCCTTTTAAACATATTTGCATTAGCTGTGACTCCTTCTTCCTAAATTACTCCAAACATCAAGTTAAAATGCAGTCTCATTTTATCAGTGCACCCAATTGGCGGTTAAATTTCAATATTATAAATAATGTCAGGATCCTCAGCAATGACCAAATCTAGAACGCTCTCACCAAAAATTGGCTCAATAACGAACTGATGCAAAAAAAAGTCGTTTAATACCACAAGAAACTCTTCACTTGCCTTGAATCCGAGTCCATCTAGGGATCCACCTTTCGCTTCCCATTAGATTGAGGAATAATTGAAATCTCCAAAAACCAGCATATTTGGGAATATCTTGCGCTCAATCAACAATTTTTCTGACTTGATAGGATTATTAATATCGATTGTTTGCTTTCCAATACTGACACTTCGATATTGTCTTATTGGTGGACGATAAATACATCTTATTAGAAGTTTATGTTTGCCACTACACTTGTACGGATTTTACTGGAAAACAGTCTATTTCATAAGATATTAAATAATTTCTGACATAAATAACCACTCCACCACCTGTTTGCAAATCGGGTTCATTCATATCTCTACGATACATATTGTAATTCGTTAAATTACTAATAGTGTTGCATTGAACCATGTCTCCGCAAGCGCTACCAGATGAGGAAACTTTAAGCTCACTAACAAAAGGGTTAAACTCATCCCATTTGTTGCCAAATTGATGTTGGATTTGCATTAAAACTTTAAGGATGTATTTAAGCCTCCCTTCTATAACGATACCATCTCCTTGAATGTTGGCATTCTTTTTCTTTGCCTCCTCTCTCAAACATTTATCGAACTCTCTCTCAGCAGGCGTTCTATCTTTATTAGCGTTCGTTCCGATTCGTCAGTGATCATCATTAGTATATATGATAATTTATGTTTATGATACAAATTCAAATTTCAGATACAAAGTCCTTCAAGTGTTTGACTTTCGGAAACATATATACATATATTTTTTCAAATTTTCCCTTCTCTGTCCAACTTTGAATTTTTTTCTGTAAATTTTTTTTCTATCTTATTTTTGAATATTACATTTAGCCCTTTTCTAAATAGATGAAAAAATTTCAAAATAGGTTAATAATTTTTAGATTTGGTGAACTAATTGTTCATAAAACCTGATAACAAGAACTGTTTCAGTAACAGGTGAACCAAAGTTCACTTAACCTACTTAACTGAAAGTCAAAATTTATAGAAAAAAAAGTTTTTCATGTTTGCAATATTAACTTAAAAATAATTTTTTTTTAAACTGAAAAAAATATTTTAAAACATCGCACTTTTTCAATTTTATTTCAACATTGGATACATTTTTTAATAGAAACACAAAAAATTAAACCAGGTGTTTAACGAAATAAAAAAATAAATTATAAAAAGTTTTTTTTGTTATAAATTTAATTTTTAAATCACGCATATTTCATTCAAAAATACTCATTTAACTTTTGATTTTGATATTTCTCTATTGAATACTTTTTCATCAATTATTATTCATTAAATACCTCTGCAATTTTATTTGATGTTTTGCAGCAAAATAATAGACTAATAGCATATTTAAGTCAAAATTTTCTCTAATGAGTTTAAGTTAGTTCATCTGTATAAAATGTCACGTGATTTTTTTTTAATTTTTGAAATTTGAAAATTTCAGAAAATTTTATTTTTAAAAGATGAATTCAGAAATAATTTTTTTGCCAACTCCGAACTGGTTCATATCTCGATCAGTTGACCTCAATGAGCAAGATTCAATGTTGGCCACATGCGCCTTAAATTCAATTATCTTAACAGACACCAAATTCGAGTGTTACATTGGAACAATTAAAGACGCTCACTCCAAACGTCTTAATGCAGTATCGTTTTACAAAATTCCCACATTCGACTACTTGGCCTCATGTTCAGATGACTTGGAAATAAAAATTTGGAATTTTAAATCTCGCTGTTTATCCAGTCTTCACAGATTACACCACAATGCACCAACTTGCTTAGACTGGATACGAGTCCACTCTTTGGATCCGACTCTAATAAGCTGTGATTTCAAAGGAAATATATTCAAATGGAATTTAAGAACTAATCATCATGTGAGATATTTTCCCGAGAATAAACCCATAACACAAATTAGAATACTTGAAAATTCATTCAAAACTGCCATCGGATACAAAAATGGAGCCATTGTTTTATTGGATTCAAAAAGCGATCAAATGAGCATTCTAGCCAAGCTTAAAAGTCATGAAGATTCAATTAATTGTCTTTTGTGGTGTCCTAAGAGCCAGTTTGATGCTTCGAAGGTTTGTGAAGAAATCAAATGTGATAATTTAGAACACGTTTTGGCAAGCAGTTCTGAGGACAAAACGATTAGAATTTGGAACACATTGAAGGGAGTTCAGCTCAAAAACTTCAAAATTCCATCAAGTGGCTCCAAGACTGCGCAATCAAAAACTAATCAAATCCAATATGTCCCATTGTGTTGGCCAAAGATTAATCTTATTCTAACAGGATCATTTAAGTAGATTTTTAGCAAAATATTCTCTTTTAGGATTTAATTGTTGGTTCTAGGGGAGATTTGTTTTTTATTGATTTGGAGAATTTAAAGGGAATTTCGGAAAATGAAAGCATGGTTAAATGGAATCATTTTATCGCTTTGCCAGATCCGCAATGTCACAAAAAAATAATTTTTGACATTATCTATTCGAACGATAAGATTATCACTCTTTCTTTAGACAGATTAGTAAGTAAAATTTTAAATTATTTTTTCTTTTATTAGATTTTTAAGTTTTCAAGATTTTAAAAGACCCATACAAAAATATTTTCAGAATTATTTTTTACTTGATTTTTATTTTTTTGGCAATTTTTCGAATTGTTTTATTTTTATTGTTTTTAAATTAATCTGCTTTGAGAATAAGAGAGTCAAGTTAACTACAATACAAAAAAATTCAAAACAATAATATGCTTAATTCTTTTTAAAAATTAAACAATTTTTTATTAAATTTGAGTAATCTACTACATACAGTGCTGCTTTGAAGCAAATAATTTACCTTTTTTACCTAAAATATGGTAGAAAACATTAAATTTTATAAATTTTTTTACAAAAAGAAATGAATTTTAACAAAATATTTTAATCAATTTCAAATGTTTTCTATTACTGATAAAATGGTAAAGAATATAATTCGTCATCAATTTTATGCTATCTCTAAGGTGAGCTGGGAGAAATCCTTGAATTTCTTCGACGAACAAAGTGAACTAAATAGCTGTACCAGAAAGAGACAATATATTAGTGGTGAAAAATAACAAAAGAGAAATCAGGAAAACCTTTTTTAGCAAAGTAAAATTTTATTTATAATTTTATTTTTTAAATCTAATCAATCATTTTAAATGTCTATTAAAAATAATCGTGGATTTTTACAGGAGTCATTTAAAATAGCAATATTTAAGATAGCCAGGTTAATTGAGCAAAAAAAAGTGAAAGCACTAATTACAATGACAATAAACTTTATTAAAATAGCAAAATAAAAAATACTACCAATTAAATTAGAAATTTTTTACCTTGGAAAATTTTGTCTCAATACATCGCCAGTTTATTTTTTGTTCGGGCTTAGATGAAATTTGAAACAAGAAACCACCATAAGATAACATTGGAAAATTTTTTAAAAGAGGTTGTTATTTTTCCCAGAGTTGTTTAAAAGTACCAAATTAAAGTCCAAGTCCAGACTTTTTTTTTCATTTCCAAAAGTAATGTGTTTGACTTAAAGATGAGAGAGATTGAAATGAGTAATTTCTTTAAAAAATTTTTAAATAATAATTATTAAGGCACATATATTTAAAAAGTGAATTTTGTATAAATTTTAGAAATGTTTAAAAATTGTCCTTTTATCCGAAGCAACCAAGATTTGGACAGTTATTAACTTAACACAATTTAAGAATTATCTAGTAATGTTTAGTAAAAAAATTGTTAAGTTTTTGGGATTTGGGAAAAAAAGCAAAAAAAAAACGTAAAACACATTACTTTTGAAAAATAAATAAAATAAAAAGTTCGGACTTGGACTTGACTTGAGACTTGTGACTTTTAAACAACTCTGATTTTTCCTGTATTTTTTGTGTATATTTTGTAAATAATTAATTAAATCATCAAAAGAGTTTTCAGCCATCCCATTATTTTTAGCTTTTGATGTATTTATTGGATATACTTTGGCAACATATTTTATATTTTCTTCAAAAAGCAAATTAAATCATATTAAAAGTTAGAAGATACTAAGTCGGGCAAAATTACATTATATCCTTTATAATACTGTTAATATTTTTCAATTATTTTTAAATTTTTGTATCGCTTTTAAAAATAGATTATTTTTAAAGAACAACCATTAGTATCAAAGTTTAAAACACAAAGTTATTTTTATAAAATTAAAAATTATTCTTAATATTTTATTGTTTAGAACTTTTAATTTTTTGGGACTAAAAATCTCAAAGCTATAAGGACTAATATGTGTTTTGAACAACCCAGGGTTCCTTCTCATTGCTTCGAATAAAAAATTCCATGTTTTAAATTTTTTTAATTAAATCGGTGTTTTTTTCCAATATATGTTTGATATATTTTTTTTAAGTACTAGTGTTAAATTCAAGTATATTTTTTTCATTTATCTCAAACATAATTCAAATAAATGAAAATTCGAAAATTAAACAGATTTTAAATTTAAAGAAATTTTAAGCATGAAATTCAAGTTTAATTGAAAATTAATTTAAAAAATTTACATATGGTGATATGTAAATAATTTATTTGAATTTTTATTATTCTTGTTTTTTCTTTTATTTGAATTATCTTTCTAGCAATTAAACACTAGTGCTCAACTGATCTACCATGTTAGACAATTTCTCATGATATATTCATTAATTACCCAGTCAATT
The DNA here is from genome assembly GCA_019054805.1 of Brachionus manjavacas. NCBI lineage: Eukaryota > Metazoa > Rotifera > Eurotatoria > Ploima > Brachionidae > Brachionus > Brachionus manjavacas. The sequence continues at coordinate 2,874,087 of JAHQIY010000003.1, read as the reverse complement.
AAAGTTTGATCTAGTATCTGTGAAAAAAAAATTTAATCGAATTTTCATCGATGAGAAGTTAGCAGATTCATAATGTTTCATTAATGAAAAAAAAAATTTCATCGATTCTTCATTTGTTTCAATACATTTTTTTGTGTCAAATTAAAATGAATTTGAAAGTTATTGTTTAGTTTTTAATTTAATGTTATTTATGTGTTCTTAATTCTTTTTGACAAAAAAAGCAAAAGTTAGACTTAGAAAAGAAGATGAGAAAAATACCTGAAAACTTTTTAAAATCAGCGTAAGTTATATTTTGCAATTACATTGCTGTAAACGCAAAATTCATTTAAAATGGGAAAAAAAGAAAATTTTTTTAAAATTATTTATTGACATAATATTTTCATGTATTACTTTTTTATTACTTAATTTTTGACATAAAAAAAAATTGATTTAAGTGATTTTCACATCTAAATAAAATTTATTTATGCATTTTTCGTCATTTTGAATTAGTTTTCATTTTATCTGTGAATCACATTTTCTAAGACTTGTTTTTCACTAAAGTTAAAGTCAAAGTAAGAACTCGACTTTACTTGTCCTTGATCACCTTTATTTTTCAAATAAATTTTTTTACTTCCAGAATTAAATAAATTTTAAATTAAAAAAAATAAAATTAACTAGAAATTTGAATACAAAATTTAATCTCTAGAAGAATCAAATTTCTAATTTGAATTTGACTTAAATTTATTTTTGTACCAAATTGATTCAAATATTTTATCATTAAGAATTGTCCGATTTCGTTCAAATTGTCTTTTAAAAAATAAAAAATGTTCTTTATTTAGCTCAATACTTGGTGTTTAAATAGTTTTAAACAAGAAAATAGTCTTCTTACCTTGAACGGGTTTGTTTATTCAGTTGCATTTTCACCAATTGATCCAAGTAAAAAATTAGCTAAAACAAATTAATAGTTCCAAATTGATGAAATCTCAAAAAGACTTTGTTGCGGTGGCAGTTGGAGACTCTAGCATAAAACTAATGAAAAACAAGCATAAAGTAAAGACATTTTCGAATAATATACGCAGCGAAGTAACTCAAATCACTTGGCATCCGACCAAAGAGTCTTTGATAGCATTTGGTACCAAAGATGGAAAAGTGGGAATTGCTGATATAATTTCAGGTTCCAAGCCTGCCATCTACATTTATACAAGCTTCAATCAAAGCGTGTATACTTTAGTTTGGAGCGAGGATTTGTTAAACACTGACCCGGACGAAGACACCTCAAAAAAAATAAATTTGTTCTCAGTAGCTGATGGGAAAATAATGCAGCACTATGTTCAGTCATTTTCTTTGGGAAAAGACCCGCTCAGTGCGGACACTGTAAAAAGCGTCAATTTTTATAAGTTTTTAAAAAATTTATTGAACGAAGAAGAAACAAATTCTGAATATGGTCTGACGGAATTTTCAGTATTGAAGATAAAAGGTGGTGGAAATATTTTCAGCATTGGTAAATTTGACGGATCAATAGAATGCTACAAAAGTCAGTCGAATCAAGTGTCAAAAATTTGCAGCTTGTTCAATCACCAAAAGTTGATTACTTGCATCAAATGGAGTGCTGATGAGTACGATGAGAGCTCAGAGAAATCAGTCTATATGGCTAGTGGATCGAATGATTTTAATGTGATAATAGTTGAGCTTAACCAAATATTGAACCAGCAAAATGATTCACACAAACCAATTAGTATATACTCTAAATACAAATTCAAGCTTGAGGGACACAGAGAAAGAATTACGTGTCTGAGCTGGTGCAAAGGTTTGCATACCTTGCTGGCTAGCTGTTCTTATGATTCTACTGTTCAGGTAAATTAATTGTTTTAAATTTAGCAAAATAACTAGCTTTTACATTTTCTTCCAATTTATTAAAAAAACTTTGGGAATTTTGATAAAATATGTTTTTTTTTTTCCGAAAATCAGAACAAAAATATGTTTTTTTTTTTCCGAAAATCAGAACAAAATTTAAAGTTAAAAAAGTCATGTTAATAAGTTAAGCCCAAGTCCGGACTTTAATTCTAACGACTTTGTCTTAGACGTGGCCACCACAATAACTTTCAAGAACGGCAAAAAAATTATGTGACCGTGAGTCAAGTAAAATTTTTTGACCAAATTTGGTTTTAAAAAAAATATTCAAAATTTTCAAATTATGAAATTAAAGTATAATTATGAAAAACTTAAGGACAAAATTAAGTTTTCTCGGTTTAAATAATAATTTTAAGTAAAGATAGTGAATTTAATTTATTTTAAATTTTTACTTTTGGCAATTTGGAAAAGAATAAATTTAAAATTAAAAATAATGATAGAAAGAAAGGTATAGATGAGTCTGGTTTACCAATTGTTAAGGCATGCTTACTGGTATTATACAAAATTTGTATACTAGTATGAATTTTTTGTATAAAAGTATACAAAATATTACAAAAAAATTATCAATTCTAAAATTTTGAAAAAAAAATATAAAATTTAATATTTGCATTAACCAAAAACAGTATTTTATATATTTTTAATATCATTGACAAAAAAAATTTTAACAGAAAATTAACAGAGCTGAAATTACCAAAATAAATTTAACAAATAAAATGAAGAGTGAAATTTTATTTTGAATTTTTTTCAATCTAATATACAAAAAAAGGCTTGATTTACCTATCAAACAATAATGTTATTTTTGTACTCTAATAAAATAAAAACAAGCTTTTTTTATTAAATGTATTTTCAAAAAATTAAAAATGTTCGAAACTAATTAAAATAAAATTTTTATTTAGATTTGGAATACGGAGTCGGGAGAGGCGATAGCTAACTATAGAGGACATAGTGATAAACTTTTGTGCTGTTTATTTTCCAACCAGAATACAAATGAAGTTTTTTCCGGCGGAGAAGACTACTGTCTGCATAAATGGAATATAGATGCACAAGAATTCAAAACACCACCTGAAGAATGTAAAATTTCCTAAAAACATAGCTTAGGTTGATTTCTATTTTCATTTAGGCCCAATTTTGTTTGGAAAGAAAAAAATTAAACAAATAAAAAAACAAGTTAATGCTAAAAAAACAGAACTAGAGGTGAACACAAATGACTCTCAAATAATAAGTCAAGAACAAGAGGTATGCAAAAACGACACTGAACTTGAAAAGATTAAGATAACTCAGCCAGTGGTCAAAACAGCGCCTAAAAGTCAAAAGTCAGCTGAACTAAAGTCTTTATTTGTTCTAAGCTCATCTGGCAACAAAACCCCAAAATTGAAATTAAACGATTGTCTAATCTTGTATGAAAATCTAATTGAGAAAAATAAACTCTCAAATATAAATACCGAAATATTTGAGTTTGATAGAGAAAATCTAATTTTGAACATTTTTTGCAATCGAATTTCTTCACTAAACCTATTGAGACTAGAAGAAACTGAACTCAAACGGATAGGCTTTGAAAGATGGTGGATTTTTGATATATGGAAAGGAAACTTATTTAAAGTTGTCAAAGAACTTAATGATTCTCAACAATTAAATGATTTAATTATGTCTTTGTATCAATCTATGATTTCTGTTCCAAACAAAAGTTCTTTGGAACTGGTAAATAGCTACATTGACCAATTGTCTTTAAATGGAAACAATTCAGATTGTGTAATCAAAGCAATTTTGCATTGCTGCTGTACCTTTCAGATACAAAAAGCGGTGGATATATGCTTGGAATATAAACTTTACCAATATGCCTTATGTATTGCCCAAATTCGGCTAGCAGCTAACAGTGAGATTTTAAGCAAAATTTTGATCAGTTACTCAGCCTACTCGACACATGTTGGTGACTACGAAATGGCTGTTCTGTGTTACATTCGCCTTGGTGATTTAGAGAATGCTTACAAAACATTAATTAGACGCAACTCTAAAAACGATTCAGAATTCGAACTTTGCTTAAAACTTTTATCAGAAAAGTTCAAAGCTTATTTAAATATTGAATAAAAATTTTTAAATAAAAGGTTTTTAAAATTTCATGTCGATCAAGTTAAACACCAAAAGAAGCGCTGGTCTTTATTTCAATTATTTGATATTTATGACCGCAACTTAGTCAATGTACTTAACTAATGAGCATGAAAATTATTATTTTTTTTTATTAATTATTATTAATTATTTTTTTTGGGAAAAATTAAAGAAATTTTTTAATCAAATATGATTTTTTAAGAGTACATGTAAAAAATGACAAAAAGATTTTTTGCAAGAATTAAAAAAAAAAATATTCCTTGTTAGGTAATTTAGCTTAATTTTTTTTTAATATTCAATTGTAAACAAATTCCAGTTTATGGACTGAGACATTCAGTAGATATTAAAATAAAATTGGATTAATTTTTTGTGTTTGAAGTGTAAAATATATCAAATTTTGAAATAATATTGAAAAAGTGCGATGTTTCAAATATTATTTTCAGTTTCAAAAAAATTATCATAAGTTAATATTTATAAATTTTGACTTGGAGTTTGTGATATGATGATCCTTAAAGATAATATTTTTCCATTTTTCATAAATTGAGTATTTGTTAAAATGCACCAAACGAAAGTCCATTATCACTTTAGTCCAGACTTGTATAAAAGTCAGGAAAGAAAATCTTAACAAGTCAAAAGCAAGTCAAAGTATGACTTGAACTTGTAAATATATTTTTTAAAAATAACTAGTCTTGCCTTGTTTCAAAAATTTAAAAAAAACAAGTCAGGATTTTGAAGGTGTTTTTTTTGAAAAATTTAAAAAAAAATTTTTATTTAATAAATTTTTTGTCTTAACTTCTTTTCAAAATGTAAATTGAAACATGATTTATTCAACATTACATATTTTAATTTTTTTATTTTTTTTAACAGCCGACATTTAATCTAATTAGTAGCAATCAAATCACAACAACCTACCGCAAAACAAGTAACTTCAACCGTATGAATTATTTTTTTCTTTAAAATCGTACGAAATCGGTTGCAAACAAAAACCTACCAAACAAAATTAAATTTTATAATAAAAATTATTAACTGGTAAATTAAAGTTTAATTATTTTTCAGGTTCATTTTTTTTTAAATTTAAATAAATCAAAAAGAAAATTCTTATGTTTTTTTTTCCATCATAAAATACTCTTTAATTGTTTAGAAGATTGAGATTACAACGTAAGAGTATTGTTTTTTCAAGATTTTTCGCTGTTAGTCTTGAACTTTAGGCTTATTAATGTAGCCGGCATACGAAAATGTTCTTTCTATCGGTCCCGAGGAAGCCGGTATAGATATATATTTTAATACTAATAAATATAAATCCGGAGATCTTGATTTGTTTTTCAACCAAAAATACCTCAAAATAAAATCATATTCCATATTTTAGAGTGATGTTGGTTATGGACTGCTTGGTTAACCAATATTGTAAATTTTGATTAACCAAAAAATCGGTTAGCCAAAAAATGTTAACCAAAAATCTGGTTAGCCAAAATTTGGTAAACCAAAAATTAATTTAGAATTTGTATTTGTAAATTTTAGTTTCGGTTTATGTTATTCAAATAAATTCTTATTTAATAAAAAAATAATTCATTTAAATGATTTATTGAAAAGGATTCCTTATACTTTTACAAAAATAAAATTAAAATTAAGCCAATTTTTGTTGTCAAATTTTTTTTAGAATTTTTGGTAATTTGGTTAACATATTTTGGCTAACCGAATTTTTGGTTTACCAAAATTTGTTAACCACCAAACCAAGCAAAACCAACATCACTAATATTTTAGTATTCTTAAACTTGATGCTTGATCTTTTTTGTATCATCAGACTGACTGTTTTTGATTTCTTAAATTGATTTCTATATCTTGCTTGGAAGATCTAAGATTATTATTTTTGGCTCATAATGATTAAGGTTATCAATTAGCTGATACAAACTTGGAACGACTAAACATAATGTGCAATAAATTTTCTCCAATTTTTAGTTTTATTAGTTAAATTATAATTAAACAATTTTAATAATTCATGAGCTGTATAAAAGTCACAAGTCCAGAGTCAAGTCCGAAACGGGACGTAATTTTAACTAGGCTGCCATTTAACTACCTACAAAAATTCTTGTGGCCATCATTACAGCAAGGAACGGCCTTTTAATTTTCTCTAAAAATGACTTAATTTTAAGTTAAAGTTCTAAATAGTGTTGGGGGACGACAAACTATCGGACAAAAAAAAACGGCTGTGAAGTGGCCGAACAGCAGACATACCGATCGTGTGGTGGTCGGCCACTTGAGTGGCTGTTTAACAGACGACCGGCCAGAAAACGGCTCAAAACAAAAGTTTTGGTTAGGTTTTTGAAAAAATTTTAAGCATTAAAAATAATATTTTTTCTTTATCTAAATTTCTAAATAAAAATTTATTTAATATTTTTCAAAAATCTGTACATTATATTTTTATTAAACATTTAATAAATACATTTTTTTAATTGATCAAAAATATTAATATTTAAATATTTACTAATTTAAAATAAAAGATAAATGTTGCTTTTAATGCCTTTTATTTTTTTTCAAATATTTAACTAAATTTTTTATGTTGGACTGTTTTATTAGCCGCCACGTTGCCTTTTGACCAGCCCCCAATTCTATTCCTGAATTAATATAGTCCTAACCTTAATTTTAATTACTTACTACTTAATATGAGACTTTTAAAAAACTCGAATAATTATTTACCTTGTATCTCATTTGAATCCCATTCGAATGGCTCAAGAATATTTCAAATTTCTATGTCTATTAATCTGGACATGCCATAAATAAATATTAAAAGCTAATATATTTTGCTGATATTTTGTAACACTTTAAAAGCACTTAACGAAAATTATTAATCTTTTTTTAGGCTGTCCTTTACCACAAGTTGAATGGAATGAGCTAAATATCTCAGATGACATTTTTCATTTGGAATTGTTTCGTTAAAACTTTCAATTACATTTGAATATGATTCTTCTTCTTCTTCTGAACTGGTTAAATCATCTTCTTCCTCTTCTGGAGAGATTTCCTCGTTTTCGTTAGATTCAATAAAATCGAAATTAAATTCATCGTCTCCAACTAGTTAAAAAAATTAAAATTTTTTTTTTCTCAAAGGATTCAGGACTAATTAATTTTGATATTAAAATAACTTAAAAAATAAGCATATCCAAAGAACTAAATTCATTTAAATAAGACTAAATTTTTTTTTGTTTTTATCTCCTTCTTACTTAATCTCGTAACACTCAAAAAATTTTAAATTCTCTCAAGTAAACTCTGCATCAGATATATCATATGTAATATAAAGAGTTGGTCAACTGTTATTATTCAACGTCAGATTTTTACTTTTAAATTTTATTTTCTTTTAAAGATTTAAACTTTATTTTATTAATTCACATTTAAACTAGGCTTTTAAAACAACTAGCTGTTTTAACAGCCCTTTTTAAACCAAACATTAAATTTATAAATAAATTATTTCATTATATTTTACTTTATATTCTAATGACAAAAAATTTTATCCAACTCAATTTTAAAATTAGAGACTGTGCTCTTGAATATTTTTACAAGCAATACAGATATTTAAGACTTCTTAATTTGAACTGGAGATACTTCTTAATTTTTGACTTCTTGATAGACTTATTAATTATAAAAAAAATTTTTTTTTAATTTTTGAATTCAAGTCCTGACTTGCACTTGACTTGTGACTGGTGACTTTTATACAAATTTGCTTAAGTCAGAATTTTATGAGAAAGAAAAAATATATTCGGGTCTTAGTCGGTTAGGTGAACCATTGTTTACTTATTTTCCGAAAAATTCTTATTCTCAGGTTTTTTTAACTATTAGTTCGCATAATAAAAAATTGTTAGTCTAATTCTATTTCTGTTCACCCTAATTCTATATTGAAAAAATATTTGGGTGAACCAATAGTTCACAAAATCTTAGAACGATAATTTTTCTGATAATAAGTGAACTAGTTCACCTAACCGACTAGATTCAGTTTTTCAACGATTGAATGTAAACTTTAATCAAATGAATTATTTATCTTTTTTTTTTATAACTTTATTATTAGTTTTTTTATATGTTTTTGTTCTGAAGGAGAATTTGCTGAGTAGAAAATAAATAAATGAATTAATTAGAAGTTAAAAAAGAATTTCCAAAATTATTTTCAAATTTCAAAATAAAAATAAAACTCATTCTATTTCACTAAAGAGTTCAATTTCAAATATGAAAATGCTTTCAATATTTACTAAAAATACCGAGCTTAAGCTACTTCAGATTAAAGAAGAAAAAAAAAGAAATAATCAAAATAAAATTGAATAAAATAAAATAAAAATTATGAAAAAATAGAGAAATATTAAAATTAAAATTAGATAAATTTAGATAGAGATTAACTGAATGCATATTATAAATATTTGATGGTCGAGAAAAAAGAAGAAATAGTAAGGCAATAAATTTTAATTTTGTCAGGGTCCCCTTCTCCTTTTAATTTTCTGATAGTCACAGTGATCTCTTTTAGGCTTATTGGTTCATTGATTATCAACGATTTGTGGCTTTCAAAAAAATTCGAGTTAAAATTAGTTTTTTTACTGTCAGCTTTAGTATTAATCAAATCAGAATTGGGACTTAAAGTAAAGGGCAAGGATTTTCCAAAGAATTTTGCTTTTTCATTATCTGTGTTTAGTTCTTGATTAATTGCCAGTAAGGTTGGAATTATTTTCGAACCTTTTTTAGATCTAAATTTATTAATTTTTTTCCAGAGAGGCCTGCTGGATAAGGGATTCTTTCCCTTTTTATCAATAAAATTAGATCAATTTTTGTTCATAAATTTTTTTAAAAGAGTTTCTTAACTGAGAGATAAGAAATAAAATAAGCTAAGAAAATTGAATTTTTGTTTTGTTTATTGAGAACGAGTTCTTTGGAATTACTTCCTGATTTTCAACGTTCTTTTATTAAGTTTACGATTTCATGTGGTAGAGTAGTTTTATATATTTTTCATGACTGTAATGGCATGTTTTTGTGTGCATCACTTTTTATTCTTTTTGAGATTTTATTATTAAAGTCGTCAATACTATCTGGGCTAAAGATCGAAACACTTGGAATTTCTTTAAAATAAAACCTTTTTGCTTTTTTAAAATTAAACCTTCTTGAAATCGATTCATATGCTCAGTTGATATGCGTGCATTAGTTGGAAAATTGTCGCTTGTCATATCTTGCTTTGATAAAACCCTAAAATCACTGATTTTGTTTAGAGAGTGGATGACACTAAAAAAATGTTAAGTAGTTCATAAATTATTTGAAAATCAAAATTGAGGTGAAAATATCAAAAAACAAGACATCCTAAATTTGTAAATTTTATTGTATCAATTAACACAATTTAAAAGAACTATCTTTTCAAATTACCTTTTCTCTATTTTTTTTTGATACTAAAAAAAAAGGATACATCATTAAATAAAAATATACACATAATAAAAAATCCTTGCAAAGAACCAACAACTATATAGATATACCATATAAATGAATATTTGTTGTTTATTACAGTGCAAATGATTGCCAAAATCCAACTAAGTCCAGTAATAACAAAAATCTTGAGAAATAAGACAATTCTGTTTTTGTCCGGTACTTTTGACTGCAAGCTCGAGAATTTTTTGATATCCATGTCCACACTTGAAATCAGCTTTACACTTATTAACATCAGAAAAATATTTTCAAATATTATAAGACTAACTGGCACCACAAAAAATATCCACAGATCAAAGCTTGACGAAATAAAACAAATCCTGTGCCCATAAGATATTCGGTTATAATTTTTTAAGATCATAATCAAAGGTAAAATGATTTTCATCAAATTTGATTCTTGTGAAATTTACAAAATTTTTTTTCTCATTAAAATCAGTCACATTCATTTCAATTATTATCTCATTTTGTAGATTTCTCAAATCAAAAAGAATTTGCAGACTCATGTAATCGACAAATGCAAATCCTACCTTAGAACAAATTAAAATAGAGTCTGGCTCATTGCATCTTGCACAATATTCATTTTTATATAATTTTCCTGATTCTGAGAATCTGTATGCGGTGTAATTTGAACAAAGTGAAATTATTTCCAAATTATTGAAGTTATTCGGACAAGTGCCGATGTTTTTGATACATTTTCTGGGCCAGGGCACACCAGCCGGCTTGGAGACTTCATAACCATGCCAAGGTTTTTTGATTCTATGTTCCAAGATTGATGCATTGTATTCTATTTTGGTCTCGAGAGAAAACAATCTTAAATCGCTTATTTCTGCACTTTTTAAATTACATAGTGCACAAAATATATTTTTAAAAAATTTATTTGTCCCATGAGAATAAACTGGAATCGACTGGATTATGATGCTAGGCTCGAGAACGCATTTGAGCATTATTTTTTTGATTTGGTAGCTGTCCGAGCATTTGCCAATGGTGTAAATTGAACCATATTCTTTTAGCTCAGAATTGCACTCGTAGTTTTGCAAAGGAGATGTTGTTTTGAATGCCATGTCAGAACAACAATCACCAAAAAGATCACATTCGCTGCAAAAGCAGTTTTTATAGTTTGAAGTTGTTTTGTTAGAACAAAAGTCATAACATGCAAACAAAATTTTAATATTAAAAAACAGAAGATAAAAAATAGTCATTTTTATTCATATATAAGAAAAAATAAAGTGATTTTTAAATGCATTTAAATTGATAATTTAATACCTTTAAAATTCTGAACACCCTTTTTAAAAATTTATTTAAATCTTAATTCACTAGTGAATCCATTTAATGTCTTCCAGTTTTAATATGATTAGTAATATTTTAAGTGTAGTGGGTAAGTGTAAACAGTCTTTAATTTAAAAACGAATTATTTTACACCTTTTTTTATTAAAGAAATTTAATGGATTAAATGAATGAATGAAAACGTTGAAAGATATCGATGCCTGTTATCTCTTTATTTTTAATCTATATTTATAATTCTCTCTAATAAATACTTTTTGGTTTATAATAAATCACTTGTTTTATCTAAATTTATAATTTTTTTATATTTTAAGAGATTTAAGTTTATCATTATAAGTAAATTAAATAAAAATAAAATTAAAAGCTAGAAATAAGTCTAAAAATGCTGGTTAATAATATGGAAAATAGATAAATTCAGAGTCAGTAAATATATTAAAAAAATTAAGTTCAGAATTCGTAAATTGTATAAGCGAGATATTTGAAATGAAAGATTTAGAGCCTCTTGAAAACATTAATTTCCAATCGTCAAATATTATAAACCAAACGTGGGCGTGGTATACCAAAAAAGTGTGGCGTAGGTTCTAATTCATCTATATTTTTTATTTTTTCATTATTTCGCTATTTTTTTCATTTTTTTATCTTGTATTTTTATTTTTAATCTAATGAAATATCTAAATAAATAGTCGTTTATCTTTTTATCTAGTGTTTTAATAAAATATATAGTAAAATTCATCTGTTTTATCTAATTTTTTATTATCTAGTAAAATTCATCATTTTAGCTAGTTCAATTAATTATATGCTAGGAACAATTAGTGAACGGTAGAGTTTAAATAATTTCTAGGAACTTGACATAAAAATGAACTCAAGACCGTCATATAATGACAAAAACAGTGAATGGTAGAGTATTAAAACAATATAAAGATAAAAATTGAACTGTGAAATAAAAAGAACGGTTCGCGCTGGAGATAATTAAGAATTATTTATTTATTTGTTTATTTATCTATTTATTAATTTATTTATTTTGTTGACGTGCGATTAAAGACTCATTGGTGCTCATAATAAAAGAGTGAAAAGTGCTGTATGAACAAATTATTAATCTGTCTTTTTTTTCAATTTAAGTTTAAGAATACACACTCATTTATCTAAAAGTCTCGGTCTATGTATACGAAGAGTATTTCTTATCAGTTATAAATTAGGCTTAGTAACAATTTGTATTTATTCTATTTTATTTTTATTAATGGAGTAACAACTACTAGCAACAAAGTTACTTACACTTAAACTAAGGACTTTTAATTATTTTTTTCTCCAGAGAGACTGTGTAGCATTCCAGGTTCTCACTACTGTGATACGCCGCTAACAATTTATTTATTTAAGTTTAAGTTTAAGTCCCATGGACAAATTAAAGAATATAAAAAAAAAAAAAAGAAAAAAGAAAAGAGTACAATACATCCACTTAAATGCCTTTTTTAAAATTGAATAATTAAGATAAAGAAGCAGGGCTTTATATTGCGAGTAAGAAGAAGTTAATTAATTAATTTAAAAAAATGTTATGTTTGTTACCCTGAATAATCACTTATTCATAAGCTTGTCAACTGATGCACAAAGATAAGTAAGAATTATACTTGTCACGTATCTCAGCAGTTAGACGCTTCGAAATGCTGACATATAAATTAAGCATTAAGCTCACATCTTGACTTAATTATAAGCTCGTGTTCTTGACACGAGCATATAGGTATAAATAAGTATTCCATTCTTAGAACTTCAGAACGTTCAATATCTTAATTAAAGCTTTTAAAAGATTAAACATTGTTTATTATAAACCGGTTACAATTGGTAGCAGCGATAAAAATATGATATTTTTTATGGTACCCATTTCAAAAGATTATCTTGAAAAACTTAATGTACAAGAGCTCGTAAACTTAATAAGGACACAAAATGGGTCTTTTGAGAATGAATTCCAGAAATTAGATGACGACAGCGAATTGGTAAGCTGTACAGAAGCCGAACTAATGGAATGGCTTCAAAATGTTCAAAATTCAGGAAAGTCTAAGAAGTTGCTTATTATGCTACTTTTCAAAAGAGCTGAGCTATTGGCTAGTATCAAAAAGATGAAAATAGAAGAAGATAGTTTTAGGAATATTAATCAATCAAAACAAAGTGAGGAAGGAGCAAAAAGCACCCTTCAAGAAATCGCCACTTCATCGAAGACTTTAATACATGAAGATGTATTACAAGAAAACGTAGGATTCGGACTTAGGGAAACACGAATCATAAATTTAAAGTAGACGATATACAAAAAATTATTTGGTAACGATAGAGATAAAGTGAATGGATGGATATACGTAGTAAAAACAGAGACTAGGAACCAAGGAGTTATTAGAAGTAGGCTAATAGATTGCGTTACAAAAGTTCTAAGAGCAAACGCCCTGCAAATGCTTAAAAATATGCAAAAGAGAGATGAATTAGTGACGTGGGAAAAATTTAAAAATCAATTATTAGCAACCCTGAAACCAGCTGATGTTCAGAGAGGGCTAAGATTTGAACTAAAAAGTATTAAATTAACGTCAAATTTTGAGGACTTCATAATTAAATTCCAGACAACTGCAAACAAAATAGATAAGATAGATGAGTTCGAATTAGCCTGGTTCTTTCTTGTAGCACTTCACCCAAGAGTAAGGGCCGAATTTGAGAGAAAGAATGTATAAACGCTAGATGATGCCGTCAGGTATGCATGAGTTTATACTAAAGGATTAAGCATTTTTAGCAAACCAACAGTTGTCAACTATTCAAGACAAAAAATTTTTTATAAGGATTCTTTTATGAAACCATTCATTAGTAGAAAAGAATAGGTCTCAAAATTTAAAGGTCAGAAATATGAGCAAAATGCTAAGGAAAAATTTATAAACCAGAATTATGAGCTCAAGAAAAACTTAATATGCTTCGGATGCAAAAAACTAGGCCATAAGATTTCACAATGTAGACTGAATAACAATAACAATTACTCTAATCAGAAATAAAGAAGGGTTAATATGGTTGAGGAAGTAAACAATGATTCAGACAATCTGAAAGAAAAGCCAGAATATGTGTACACATGCGATACAGGGAACCTTTTATATATATCACCAACAATAGATGGTATCACACTAACTATGGCGGATGTACAACTTCAATATTAAGCAGAAATTTTTTGGAAAGAAATAAAATAACCGTAAAGGAGTCAGATATTAGAATTAAAACGGCTGATAATAATATTGTTAAAGTAAATGGTAAAACAGAAGCATTAAAATTAAATATCGAAGGTCTTAAATGCATAAATATAAAATGTTGTGTTCTTTTAAAAATAACATGTATTTTTTTTTTTTGTGCGTATTTTAATCTTATTTACGTCAAGATAACTTTTTAAAAAGGACGTTATATTCTGTACGCATGCTCACGTCTGCTTAATATGCTCGTCAAGCGGCCGCTCGTTCCTTGCAAATTACGTTAAGAAATTTTACTCGATAGGCTTTTACCATACGGAAAGAGTTAGTAAAAATATATATAAAAAAAACACAATTTGGCAAGTTTTTTTTTCTATTTTACAATTCTGATTGATTATATTTCAAATTTTAACATGCTTAAGTATTGAGTTTTAATGAAACAACGTAATTTAAAAATTTCAAAACAGTTAAAAAGAATAAAAAAATTACCATTTTCATTTTATTTTTTGAAATAAATAAATAAATGTAAAGTTGTTCAACCATCTTTAAGAGTAAGCTTATGAATTATAATAAAGTGAGAAAAAAACAGCGAAAGGTAAAATTTTACTCATATTTGGAACCTTTTTTAAAAAAGAAATCAAATCAGACTGAAAATGACAAAGACACTGAACGGTAGAGTATTAAAACAATATCGAGATAGGAACTAAACTGTGAAATAAAAGAAAAACAGATCGTTCCTTAATCAGTTATCATTAAAGTAAAACGAGGAAAAAGGCTTTATGTTTAAATATTTTAGAGGAATTACTGTAACAAAATGCAACACACTTTGTGGCATCTTTTTTTTATAACTGTTTTTACACTAGAAGCACCGAAATTGTTTATACTTAAAAGCATCGGCGATGTCATTTTGACACATCTTCAATGCTTTCTATAAAATTGCGAGTTTTTTTATTTAACTTTTTTATAATAGATTTAAAATTTAAATGTTAAAATTAACTTTTTCAAAGTTTTTGCTTTCAAATCGTTTTGAATTCATTCAAATTATCTTAGAAATTGGATGAAAAATACAAAAATCTTGAAAAAAAATCAATTTTAAAATGATACATACGAAAGAAACTCTTCAGCGCTGCTCAATTATGAAAGGTTGTTAATGAATAGGTCTAAAAAAGACAAAAGAGCTTTTTTCAATTCAGAAAAAAATTAAAAAATACACAACATTTCTTTAAATTTTTAATAGATTTCAAAATGACATCTCTTGATGCTTTTCAGTACATTGGTCAATTTATCTTGAAATTAAATATCTGAAAAAACAAAGAATTTAATTTTGGTAAATAACAACAAAAAACTCTTATTTACAAATTTTAGTCCTAAAAACGTTAATATACTAAATGGTTTGATGAATCATAACTCGAAATATGTCAGAATGACATCGCCGTTGCTTCTAATGTTAATTGATTCTCTCTCTTTTGATAAACCTTTGTACCATTTAAGAAGCTTTACCATTTGTACCTCCGCAATTATTAATTTTAACAAAAAAAAAAACAAATTTTTTAGTTTATGGTAAAGCTATCGGATAATATGATGGTAATCTTAAATGGTACAAAGGTTTATCAACAATTTATTTATTTAAGTTTAAGTTTAAGTCCCATGGACAAATTAAAGAATATAAAAAAAAAAAAAAGAAAAAAGAAAAGAGTACAATACATCCACTTAAATGCCTTTTTTAAAATTGAATAATTAAGATAAAGAAGCAGGGCTTTATATTGCGAGTAAGAAGAAGTTAATTAATTAATTTAAAAAAATGTTATGTTTGTTACCCTGAATAATCACTTATTCATAAGCTTGTCAACTGATGCACAAAGATAAGTAAGAATTATACTTGTCACGTATCTCAGCAGTTAGACGCTTCGAAATGCTGACATATAAATTAAGCATTAAGCTCACATCTTGACTTAATTATAAGCTCGTGTTCTTGACACGAGCATATAGGTATAAATAAGTATTCCATTCTTAGAACTTCAGAACGTTCAATATCTTAATTAAAGCTTTTAAAAGATTAAACATTGTTTATTATAAACCGGTTACAATTGGTAGCAGCGATAAAAATATGATATTTTTTATGGTACCCATTTCAAAAGATTATCTTGAAAAACTTAATGTACAAGAGCTCGTAAACTTAATAAGGACACAAAATGGGTCTTTTGAGAATGAATTCCAGAAATTAGATGACGACAGCGAATTGGTAAGCTGTACAGAAGCCGAACTAATGGAATGGCTTCAAAATGTTCAAAATTCAGGAAAGTCTAAGAAGTTGCTTATTATGCTACTTTTCAAAAGAGCTGAGCTATTGGCTAGTATCAAAAAGATGAAAATAGAAGAAGATAGTTTTAGGAATATTAATCAATCAAAACAAAGTGAGGAAGGAGCAAAAAGCACCCTTCAAGAAATCGCCACTTCATCGAAGACTTTAATACATGAAGATGTATTACAAGAAAACGTAGGATTCGGACTTAGGGAAACACGAATCATAAATTTAAAGTAGACGATATACAAAAAATTATTTGGTAACGATAGAGATAAAGTGGATGAATGGATATACCTAGTAGAAACTGAGGCTAGGACCCAAGGAGTTATTAGAAGTAGGCTAATAGATTGCGTTACAAAACTCCTAAGAGGAAACGCCTTACGAATGCTTAGAAACATGCAAAAAAGAGATGAATCAGTTACATGGGAAAAATTTAAAAATCAATTATTAGCAACCCTGAAACCAGCTGATGTTCAGAGAGGGCTAAGATTTGAACTAAAAAGTATTAAATTAACGTCAAATTTTGAGGACTTCATAATTAAATTCCAGACAACTGCAAACAAAATAGATAAGATAGATGAGTTCGAATTAGCCTGGTTCTTTCTTGTAGCACTTCACCCAAGAGTAAGGGCCGAATTTGAGAGAAAGAATGTATAAACGCTAGATGATGCCGTCAGGTATGCATGAGTTTATACTAAAGGATTAAGCATTTTTAGCAAACCAACAGTTGTCAACTATTCAAGACAAAAAATTTTTTATAAGGATTCTTTTATGAAACCATTCATTAGTAGAAAAGAATAGGTCTCAAAATTTAAAGGTCAGAAATATGAGCAAAATGCTAAGGAAAAATTTATAAACCAGAATTATGAGCTCAAGAAAAACTTAATATGCTTCGGATGCAAAAAACTAGGCCATAAGATTTCACAATGTAGACTGAATAACAATAACAATTACTCTAATCAGAAATAAAGAAGGGTTAATATGGTTGAGGAAGTAAACAATGATTCAGACAATCTGAAAGAAAAGCCAGAATATGTGTACACATGCGATACAGGGAACCTTTTATATATATCACCAACAATAGATGGTATCACACTAACTATGGCGGATGTACAACTTCAATATTAAGCAGAAATTTTTTGGAAAGAAATAAAATAACCGTAAAGGAGTCAGATATTAGAATTAAAACGGCTGATAATAATATTGTTAAAGTAAATGGTAAAACAGAAGCATTAAAATTAAATATCGAAGGTCTTAAATGCATAAATATAAAATGTTGTGTTCTTTTAAAAATAACATGTATTTTTTTTTTGTGCGTATTTTAATCTTATTTACGTCAAGATAACTTTTTAAAAAGGACGTTATATTCTGTACGCATGCTCACGTCTGCTTAATATGCTCGTCAAGCGGCCGCTCGTTCCTTGCAAATTACGTTAAGAAATTTTACTCGATAGGCTTTTACCATACGGAAAGAGTTAGTAAAAATATATATAAAAAAAACACAATTTGGCAAGTTTTTTTCTATTTTACAATTCTGATTGATTATATTTCAAATTTTAACATGCTTAAGTATTGAGTTTTAATGAAACAACGTAATTTAAAAATTTCAAAACAGTTAAAAAGAATAAAAAAATTACCATTTTCATTTTATTTTTTTGAAATAAATAAATAAATGTAAAGTTGTTCAACCATCTTTAAGAGTAAGCTTATGAATTATAATAAAGTGAGAAAAAAACAGCGAAAGGTAAAATTTTACTCATATTTGGAACCTTTTTTAAAAAAGAAATCAAATCAGACTGAAAATGACAAAGACACTGAACGGTAGAGTATTAAAACAATATCGAGATAGGAACTAAACTGTGAAATAAAAGAAAAACAGATCGTTCCTTAATCAGTTATCATTAAAGTAAAACGAGGAAAAAGGCTTTATGTTTAAATATTTTAGAGGAATTACTGTAACAAAATGCAACACACTTTGTGGCATCTTTTTTTTATAACTGTTTTTACACTAGAAGCACCGAAATTGTTTATACTTAAAAGCATCGGCGATGTCATTTTGACACATCTTCAATGCTTTCTATAAAATTGCGAGTTTTTTTATTTAACTTTTTTATAATAGATTTAAAATTTAAATGTTAAAATTAACTTTTTCAAAGTTTTTGCTTTCAAATCGTTTTGAATTCATTCAAATTATCTTAGAAATTGGATGAAAAATACAAAAATCTTGAAAAAATCAATTTTAAAATGATACATACGAAAGAAACTCTTCAGCGCTGCTCAATTATGAAAGGTTGTTAATGAATAGGTCTAAAAAAGACAAAAGAGCTTTTTCAATTCAGAAAAAATTAAAAAATACACAACATTTCTTTAAATTTTTAATAGATTTCAAAATGACATCTCTTGATGCTTTTCAGTACATTGGTCAATTTATCTTGAAATTAAATATCTGAAAAAACAAAGAATTTAATTTTGGTAAATAACAACAAAAAACTCTTATTTACAAATTTTAGTCCTAAAAACGTTAATATACTAAATGGTTTGATGAATCATAACTCGAAATATGTCAGAATGACATCGCCGTTGCTTCTAATGTTAATTGATTCTCTCTCTTTTGATAAACCTTTGTACCATTTAAGAAGCTTTACCATTTGTACCTCCGCAATTATTAATTTTAACAAAAAAAAAAACAAATTTTTTAGTTTATGGTAAAGCTATCGGATAATATGATGGTAATCTTAAATGGTACAAAGGTTTATCAAGGAAGTGAGAAGCAATTAATAAGGTTGATCAGAGTTGGACAGTCGAGATGAAGAGCAAGTTCAATTTACATTAGAAGTTCAAATAAGAGAACCAAAGACTATTGAAGAAGTTTACAAGAAAGCAATAAAATTTGAAATAAATTTGAAATTTATAAATAGGGTATTAAATGGTACTGAGATTCTGTGTAACAGGGATTCCGATTTATTAAAATAGACGAAGCTATTAAAGATGAGACTTTAAAGAGACAAAATAATAATAATTGTCACAATTCTATGCTAGTGGATAATGGGGAGGCGCTCATCTCCTCTTCAAGTACCTTTTTGAGCAACGGCTCCGATCTGACACAGAGGCTACTGCATCGAGAATTTTTTTCTAATTGTGCATAAATGGTTCTGTGAATAAACAAGTTTTTTAGAAACGAATACCAAGCTCCGCAAAAACTCTGCAATTTGATGCATAACAAATATTTTTTGATGGTGTGCATTTAACAGAAAAATGCAGATTTTTTGCAGAGCTTGGTATTCGTTTGAACAAATTTGTTCAACATTTTACTGTGAGCAGAAAAAAAAATTATAGCGTTTTAACTTTTTGTACTGTAATTTTTGTACTAATATTTCACATTGCCTTACCCAGTCGAAACTTTTCCACCTGTTTTTATGATAAAAAAATTTAAATATTCGCCCCGTTTTGCAGAGATATTTTGAAGAATTTTTCACCCTCTGCTTGTATGACTAACACGTAAACCATTCGGCTATACGGGATTTAAAGAGACAAAATTCGGAAATATTATCTTACGATTATGGATTCTTTAAAAAAGAAAAAAAAAACTTTTTTAACTCGAAAGTCAAACTAATGAATACTCACCATTCTAATTTAAAAAAAAAATCTAAAAACCGTAACCGGACAGGCTAAAAAAAACATCTCAATGTCGGCGGTTTTAGAATTTTTTAAAATATTTGAAAAAAAGGACTTTTTTATAAAAAGGCAGGACTTGAAATTTATTTTCTGACTTTGACAATGTCTCCCCAATAACAACCTGGAACGACAAAAAGTTAATTTGGTCGCCATAATAAGGGTATAAATTTGAACGTTTCCTAAACAGGCGAAAAAGTAGCCCGCAAATATTAACGGAACAACAACCGCGAGAAACTATAAACTTTTATAAATTAGGTAATTGTAATTTTAATTGAGAATAATGGTGACTGGTCTTATCCCTAAAATTTATCTAAATTTGTGAAAAAGTCTGAAAAAAGAAAAAATTAAACATTTATTTTTGGTATTAAGTTTTAGGTTTGTTGTTTCATTGTGATGAACAAGCATTTGTTTGTGGCTGACAGATTTGAGATCCAATTTTTTTATAAATAGAATAATAAATTAATGAAATAAATTACCCCAAAGAAGTGGTTGCACAAAAGAACTTAAAAATAAACTAGGCAATTTTTTTGTTTATAAAGGTTTTCACAGATTACCATATCTTTAAAAATTTTTATAACAATTTTGTTCAGCAATGTAAAGATCTAATTTCAAGATTAAAAAAAAGGAAAAAATAAAATTTTAATAAATTTTAGCTTGAAGTTATTTTTAGAAAAGTTAATGAGAAAAACTCTCATAGCTTTGTAATTTTCGTATATATATTAATTGTATTTTTGAATAATAAACTTACTAAAAAACTTATATAGAATCTTAATCAGAAAGAAAATTATATCTTAATTTACTTTCCGGAAAAAGATATTTAATAGTATCTTTTAGTTCAATTTTATAGGTGATTGAAAATTCATCTATCAGGTTACTGAAAAGTATTCTATTATTAAAAAATCCTATTGATTCGTTCTTTGAGGCCCTAAGGACTAGGCGAAAGACTTGGTCATAAGCTGACCAACTCAAGCACAGAGAAGTCTAGTTTTTCCCTATATTAAATTATCGAAGATCGATCAAAAACCACTCAACCGTGACGGATCAGAAACTCACGCAAAGCATTACAGCAGTTTAGATTATAAAAGAGAGTAAATAAAAAATCTACCTTTATGAGATGTA
Organism: Brachionus manjavacas; assembly: GCA_019054805.1. Classification (NCBI taxonomy): domain Eukaryota; kingdom Metazoa; phylum Rotifera; class Eurotatoria; order Ploima; family Brachionidae; genus Brachionus; species Brachionus manjavacas. The sequence continues at coordinate 2,853,072 of JAHQIY010000003.1, read as the reverse complement.
ACCATCTGTACTAGTGGGTCAAGTACTAGTGAAATCTAAACATGATTTGACTGTTTGTGAAGCTAGTTGCGATTGAAATTATAACAAAATTTATACTTTTTCCTGGCTTTAAATTTTAACATTCGACAGGGTCTTGTAAATTCATTACGCAATTCAATGTTTTAATTAAAAGATTCTATTATTGTCTTTTTTCTAGTTTCTTCAAAATATTTTAGTGAAAACAATCTTTCGCTCGGTATTTTTGTTTTATTTGCCTACTAAACAAAAAAAGGAATATATTTATAAATAATTCGATAGTTCTACTCAAATTAATGAGATCATATTTCAGAAATTCAAACTTGAAATAATATTTAAATACTATTTAATATAAAGGCAAAAAAAAATTTTATTTTTAACATTAAAATGTTGGAAAAATTTTTGTTTTATAATTTTCTAATAATTCTTCTTACAAGAGAAGATCCAGTGTCACCAAGTAAGCTCAACCCATGTTTTAAGAAAAATTTCGATCTAATCTTTTAATCTAAGAGCTAGTTTTTGATTATGGAATCGGGAAAGGAGACATCGAGCTTCCCAAAACGGACGTTGAGTTCAATAAATATGAAATTGGCTTTAAATTTCCTTATTTGAACATTTACTATGATAGTTTTTACATGAGCCCATATGGTTACATTGGTTTTAAATCACCTGATTTTTTTATTAACATTTACCGCTCGATGATGACAAACAAGTTCGGTGATGGAAGTATTTTCTACCAAAGCTATGTAAATCGTTCCTTTGAATTAGAGAATTTGAAAATTTTAATTCAAGCACAATTCGGTGATAGATATGGAGTTAAATTTCAGCCAAATAATGCTTTTGTTATAACTTGGTCTAACATTAGAAGTCAAGATCTAGCTATAAATTCTACAGTCTCATTTCAAATTGTATCAATATCAGATGAATTTAGATCATTTATGGTCTTCAGTTACGGAGATTTAGGTTTTTCTTGTACTGAAATAAATCTCAGACACACTACAAACTACGAAAGTTTGCAGAGTTTTCTTTCTTCTAACAACTTTGATTCAATCAATCAATTTACTAATGTAAATCAAAGTGGGCTTTTTATTTTCGAAGTAAATGGTAGGTTTTTAGAATTAAAAAAAATACCTTAATTACTTAAAAATTTTTATTTCTAAAGTAAAATCTTTATATTATTTTTTTTAGTAAATCATATATCGATAATTAACTTAATTCACATTGTTGTTGTTTTTTTTACTTAAGAAAATTTATTTTAGGTAAAAAAAAAGGTGAAACAAAGTGTATAGCATATTTTTGCACGTTTATTTTAATTTATCAATAAAGAAAGAATTTTTATCAATTCATATTGGAATGAGTTTCTTTTGGTTGATATTATTGTATATTCTATTTTCGCTCTTTTCTTTTTTCTTATTGAATTAGAATTTTATTCAAATAATTAAAAAAAAATGTATTTTTGAGAATGAAAAAAGAAAAAATTAAACATTGTATTTTTTAGTCGAAAGTTTTAGATTTAATGTCTGATTGTGATGAACAAGCAGTTGTTTGTGCCTGACAGATTTGAGACTCAATTTTTAAAAAAATTTTTGATCAGGTTTAGTCACATTTTTATCCAAAAGCAAATTTATCAATATCTAATTGTTTTCACTAATAAAAAATTAAAATTTTAAGTGAAAAATAATAAATTTTGATTTAATTGTAAAATTAAAAATTGATTAGGTTGAGTGCCGCGTAATGAAGCAACAAGTCATGGTTTTGGTCTTGAGAAACAACTTGTTAGAAATCTTTTTATAAATTGAGTAATAAATTAATGAAATTAATTACCCCAAAGAAGTGGTTGCACCAAGGAATTTAAAAATAAACTGGAAATTTTTTTTTTGTTAATTAAGGTTTTCACAGATTACCATATCGCAAATTATTCTTAAAAAAAATTTTATAACAATTTTGTTCAGCATTTTAGATTATCAAAGAGAGTAAATAAAAAATGTACCTTAATAAGATGTTATCATCTTTTTTAAGAATGAAGTTTGCGTATTTTACATGATAGACGAAAAATTGGTTCAAAAAGGAATGAATTCAGTAGAAGATAAAATTTTTGCAAGACACTTTTTTTTAGCCAAATTTTTATTTTTAGTCAATTAAAATTAAGTTTTGAATAGATTTATCCAAATAATAAATTATCATCCATTTTTATCCATTAGATTCTATTAAAACAAGTCATTTTGACTCGTTTTGGTGCTTCTAGTGTTAACCACTCGATTTGTTAGGAAATGATAACGCCCCATAAAACTCTCAACTTATTTCTTACTAAAAATTTTGAATGTCTCCTTAAATTGTACACCTTATTTGGTGAAGAATTTTATTCCCTCTTAACACTTTAAGCACCATTTGATTTTTGGCCGCTAAAATCCAAGTCAATTTTTCTTATTTGAGCACAAATTTTATTTTACAGCATAAAAATAAGAATAACTTTCTAAATCAACTAAATTCAAATAAAAAAAATCCTCTTTGTGCAAAATCAAGTCATTTTGACTCGTTAGTTTGATAGTCATATTTATGAGCACGATTCAGGTGTTTTACTAAACATCTCCCAAGGCAAGCGTGAAAAAAATGTTTCATTGATTAGTTCGTTAGTCCACGATTCAGTCTATGTAGAACCAGAAGACTACTTTTACTCATGAAAAAAACAAATGTTGTGCATGATTACAATTCAAAAAAGGTTGGAGTAGATCCTAATGATCAAATGGCTAAGTTTTATTCGGTAAAAGCTCCAAGCAAGCATTTTATAGCATCATTAAATTTAGCTTGCATCAATAGCTGGATTCTATACAAAAGTGTGAATAAATGCAACATATCAAGGCGAGATTTTTGATCAAACTTGTCGAAGAAATCAAAAGTAATTACAAAAAAACTTCGATTCCATCGTCATCTGGCACCTCTAAAAGCGCTCGTAAAAGGGTTTAAGATTGAGTCAAGAAAATAAAGAGAATACTGATTGAATTAAACTTTTAAGGAAAATAAAAAACAAAAATAAAAAAAGATAATTTTATAAATACCTGACTCAATGAAATCCAATCGAGATTGAATTTTGAAAATTTAAAATTAAAGAAAAAGATTCTCAACAAAAAAATATTCAATACATAATAGCATAGATTGCACTATTTTTAACCTAAAATATGCTAAAAAAATCAGTAAGATCGGTTTCGCAGCTCAGAAAAAAAAAGTGCATCTATTTAAATTTAAATGTATTTAAGTTACTAGATAAGGTAATAAAAAAAATAAAATTTTTCTTTTTTGAAACTCTGGGAACTAGCCATTTGATTTAACTTTAAATTGTTTTAAAACTAATTTTCTAGGTATATTCAAATATTTAATTCATGTCAGTACCTCACACAGGCTAAATGAAATTTTTCTCATACTGGCTTAATGCACTTCATTTATAAAATTGAAATTTTCTCATACTGATTATTTTTGTTATTTTATTCAAAAAAATTTAGTGATTCTTTTAAAGAAAGTCTATTATTACATTTCAATCTGACTGTATGAAACTTAATAATATAGCAGAAAATAATTTTAATAAACAAGAGAAAAAAATCAAGAGTGTTGAGTAAAAATGCTGTACCAAAGAGGAATAATTACATATTTTTTTCAAAAATCTTTTTATGAATCGCATTCTTGACACATAATAACCCATCCAATTTTTTCGTTTTACTCATTCACCCAGTTTTTCAGATAACCTATGCGAACCCGATAGCTTTTAATATAAGTGAGTATTTGGTTACCAATTTAAAAAAACTGGGTAATGAGTATCAAATTTAAGAAGACTTCCCTAGAAGCATTTTCGCTAATTGATATTTTATTTTTTTAACTAATTTACCTAAAATTAATGCGTTTTGAAATTCAGTAAAAATTGAAAAATTTGAAAAAGAATATATCCTTTTGGTAAATTATAAAATTCTCAAACTTACAACTTAATACAATATGGCATGTTGCATTTTTTTACCCAGAACTTCTTCTATTGAATAGCAAAAATTACATGATTAAAATTGAATTTAATTATTAATTTATTCAATTGAAAAAAAAGAATTAAAAGAGAATCTTAACATGCTAAATAATTTTTTTAAGTTCTCCTCCACAATTAAAAAACTTTTACCAACTAACAACAATCTATTCACTTCAGGAAAAAATCAATTTATTTATTTATTTATTTTATATATTGAATTGAATTAACCTCCTTTATGGAGAAGTAAAAAAAAAATAAAAATAAAAAAGGAACATTAGTTCGAAAATAGAAAAAGGCATGAAAGTTAGAAAGCAAGATAATTTGGACCAAAATTCATGAATTTCTTTTATTTTGAATTAGCTCGTTTAGGAGAGTTCTGTAATGTTTTAATTTTAAATTGCATAGACATAACCAAATTGAATCAGATATACCATCATTAGAAATCAGATTAATCTTATGATTTTCTTTAAGTTGGTTTGTATTTACTGTAATTTTTGAGGTTTCAATTTTAAAGTAATTGGAAATAAGAACCAAGTCAGAGGAAAAAGATTTATTAGAGGGGGGGGGGGTCATTAAGCATATATTTTAAAAATTGTGATGATAGATAATTATAACATTAATGTTTGCTAAACACATTTTTTTGGTCAATAGAAAAGAAGCTTATGTTTCTTTGGACTTTATTTGCGTTGAAAACAATAAATTTCAGACTTATTACTAAAAATTTTTAAAATATTGTCTTTTTAGCTTTTGAAAAATCTTAAAATTTTAATTTTCGAAACGAAAAATTTAAATTGAAAAAAAAAAAAATATTTTCAAGATTTGAATAAAATGAATTATTTTTGTGCAGAGCAATTTTGTCTCAATTAATAAAAATTTGTAAAATATTTTCATTTATAAGAATTTTTTATTTGAAAGAAATTTTTATTTAAATTTATTAAAAAAGTAAGCATTTTTGCTCGAATTGTTCTATTTTTAGTAAATTTCATTACCTCTTAAAAAGTCTTATCTTATCAAAAAAAAATTAAAAAAAAAAAAAAAATTATTTTAAGCGAATTTTGTGTGTAACAAAGCAGAAATATATCAAGATGAAAAGTTGAATTGTACTCTTTTGTCCAATCAATCAGAAATTTACAATTTGGAAATAAAATTTTGTGAAAAAAGCTATGCACATGAATCAAATGGTAAGAATACTAAATTTTTATTGCGTTTTAATTTTAACTACAGTACTGATTTGTTCCAGTGGTTTTTACGCGAATTTACCAAAATTTTAGTAAATTTACGGGAATTCCGGTAATTTTACGAAAAATTGCAAAAAAAAGGGAAAAAAAGTTAAAAAAATAGAAAAATTTAAATTAAGTTTTTTTAAAATTGAAATTTTTAGATACATATATTTTAGTGATTTGACCAGTCGCCATTTTTCTCATTTACAATTTCAATTACCTAATTTATCAAAATTAATATTTTAAAAAGCCAAAAACTTTAATTTAAATTTCAACCTTTTTCAGATGATTTATATATTTACTACATTTTTCAACTGTTAGTGATTTTTCAAATTCTCTTATAGCCAATGCTGCATCAGCTATAGTAAACACCATTTTTTTTCTTGCAAATTCCTTCATTTCATTCCACAGCATTTCAATAGGGTTAAAATCTGGCGAGTTAGGGGGTGATTTAATCTTAAATTTAATTACTAAATTAGTTTTTAAATTTTATATTTACTTATTATTTTACCCAATTAGTTTTGTTTATATCTAAAAATGATCTGCATAACTACTGTGTTTAGGATCATTGTCTTGGTGCAACTGAAATTCCGAATCGAATTTACTTGCACCAAATGGTAACAAATATTCTGACATTGTTTCCTTGTATAACACTGAATTCATGTTTTCATTGAATATCTAGTCAAATTTTAGTTTAACGCAAGTACGTCCAAATATGAAGGAAAGCTTAATATTTGGGCTGGTATCTCTCATAAAGGGGCTACAAATTTTGCGGTTTGAATTTTTTCTACTTTGTATTGCGTTAAAATAAAATTTGACTAGATATTCAATGATCTAAAAATTTCAATATTAAAAAAACTTAATTTAAATTTTTCTATTTTTTTAACTTTTTTTCCCTTTTTTTTACTATTTTTCACTAAAATCGATAAAAATTTACGAAAATTTAAAAAATACAATTTTTTTTCTTTTAGATTTTTTTATCTTGAAAAAAAACTAAAAAAAGTGAAAAAATTGCAAAAATTTTGATTTTTTTGGATTTTTCTGGCCCTTTTGGTTTTTACGAAATTTTACGGAAAATCCGTTAAATTCTGGTAAATTTACGGGAATTCCGGTAAATTTACTGTTTTTCACTTTTGCGATTTTTCGTAAAATTACCGGAATTCCCGTAAATTTACTAAAATTTTGGTATTAAATAATAAATTAATTCTCGTAAATTTTGGTAAAACCACTGGAACAAATCAGTACTGTAACTGTAATTCATGATTGTATCATTAATTTTAGTAAATGATTTTAATTTCACAAGTAACATGTTAAAAATTCTTATTCTATTTAAATTTAGCAAATTTCGGATTTAGCTTTATTCTCTTTGTAAAAAAGGCTAAATTTTTCTAAGCAACCTGGCGCAGCCTTAGAGCATGTGCTTAAGCAAGCTGTCAACTTGTTTCAGAAACGTACTGTACAATTTTTAAAATAATTCACCACTTATTCAGGAGTAATCTGGATTTATGAAACACCGGCGAACATCAGATAATCTTTTCTTTATAATTCAGAAACTGTTGAGTCAATTTATTAGAAAAAAACTTTATAATTTGATTAAAAAGAATCCACCTTATTACCTTACTAACTGGATTAGATCATTTAGGGACCACGTGTGGAAACCGTGTTTGGTTTTTATAACCATTTACTTTTTAATCGAGGAATTAAAAAGGTAACTTAAAAAATACTCACTCAAATTGAAGAAACAGTAGAACTACTGTCGATCATAGCATCAGTTTAATTCTGAATACAGATATTTGTATGTTTGACAAAATCATTAATGAATATTTCACCAAATGTCAATGAAAAGGGACATTTTAATTTATGATCAATTTTTGATTCTCAAAACGATCAAATCAATTTTAAATTATTAATTAAATTGTTATTATTTAAAATAATAATTACAGAGGTATATTTTTAGATTTAACATACTTTGTGGTGTTAATAAAAAAAAACGACGTTATAACTTATCAACAATTTAATATATGTTTAATTAAAACATGAGTTCACAGGAGTTCTAATAAGAAAAATACTTTAATTGAAATTTATTATTAAAAATTTGAAAAAAAAATAACTTTTTTTTAAATAGAAAACTAAATAAAAAATAAAAAATTTTGATTTGAAATTTGAAATTGATCATGAATTTCAATTTGCCTTATACCTTTTACATTATAATTTTAGACATTTAATTTAATTATATTAAAAAATTTACCAATTAATTTAATTATCAAAAAATTTCTCTTTTCTAATTTTCATTATTCCGGCAGCGGAGCAACGGGTAAAACCTTGTTCTATTAAAAAATAAAAACAATGTATTTCATAATTAAAACTCGGTTTGATCATTTTGAGCGTCAAAATAATGTGAAAGTCCTAAATAATATGAAATCTGTGGAGGATATAATTAAGGGGAGACAGGTTTAAAACTTCATATTTGTAGGTCTCATAAATATTAATTCTTATTAAAATTATTATTAAATTATATTCGTCAAGAATTTCTGACTCATTTATTCTTGACGAATTTAAAGTTTCTCTTCTGTCAACGCTTTTATTAAATTTGATTTTTTCTTTGTCTCACTTATCCATAAATTCTCGATTCTGATCTCGACTTAATCTTTCTACAATGGATCAGTTTCTTTCAAAGTTTAATTTTTTTTAATTTGATTATTTATTAATTAAAATAGAATTAATTGTATCATTGTTTATGTATACAATATTCATGGTTCTTGTTTCATTAGAAGCATCATTTGATTTACCTACGATCTTTCAACATGATCTTCTCCTTTAAACTCCTCTTCATCATAGTATTCTTCTATATTTTCATTGTCATCACCCCTAGATCGAAAAATTGATCTAGTTTCATCATTTGTTCTGACTTCCCAATCAATTTCGCTTTAAAAGCAGCTTTACTGTCATTTTTTCAAAAAAAATTATATATGTTTTTATTTATTCCTAGCTGTAAAAAAAAATAACTAGAATATAAAGAGAAATATTTCTTTTCAACTCCAATGAATAAATACTCTGATTGAATTTTTTGCTTGTAAAAAATTAGCTAAAAAAGAAATATAGTTTACTAGAAAAGAACATTTTAATAAATGAATGGAAATTATAGTGAAAGCACTTACCTTTCTCGAAATGTTAACCCCTCACTTTGCCAAAGTAATTTTTAAAATAAAAATTTTAGGAACTGGTTTGGGAGTAGAAAAGTTTAATTTCGTATTCAAATGTCCGATGGCAGGTTCAATTGAATTACAAATTGTCGAAGTAGATTCAAAGTCCCTTTTAGAAAAAATACTATATAGACGAAAAATTGATGTTATGCCTATAAAAACAGAAATGTTTACAACAACAAAGCCAATAACATTGGAAAATATGGAAAAAGTATCGACAAATTCTTTACAGACTGTTCCAGTTGAGGAAAATTGGTTTTTCCTATCAAATAAAATTTACAATAAAAAATTTGTTCAAAGATATTTCGAAATATGGATTTATGATTCAGAAGCTTCACAATCAATTACTCCTTTAAAACAGACAAAGTGTTTTGATTTAATGCAATGTTTAAACAGTTGTAGTCAATTGAAAGAGTGTAAGGTAATTTATTTCAAAAACGAAAAATGCATTATTTTTAGTCAGTAAAAATTCAATTCAATATATTGGATTTATATTAAATTTCCACAAAAACATAAATAATCAAATTTAAACCAAAATTGATACACTAGCTAACTGATATTTGAATAAAATTTTTAATTAGAGGTTCAAATTTTTAAATGAATTAAATTTCCAATTTAAAACCTTTAAAAATCACTTTATTTTTTCTTATATATGAATAAAAATGAATATTTTTTATCTCCTGTTTTTTAATATTAAAATTTTGTTTGCATGTTATGACTTTTGCTCTAACAAAACAACTTCAAACTATAAAAACTGCTTTTGCAGCGAATGTGATCTTTTTGGTGATTGTTGTTCTGACATGGCACCCAAAACAACATCTCCTTTGCAAAACTACGAGTGCAATTCTGAGCTAAAAGATTATGGTACAATTTACACCATTGGCAAATGCTCGGACAGCTACCAAATCAAAAAAATAATGCTCAAATGCGTTCTCGAGCCTAGCACCATAATCCAGTCGATTCCAGTTTATTCTCATGGGACAAATAAATTTTTTAAAAATATATTTTGTGCACTATGTAATTTAAAAAGTGCAGAAATAAGCGATTTAAGATTGTTTTCTCTCGAGACCAAAATAGAATACAATGCATCAATCTTGGAACATAGAATCAGAAAACCTTGGCATGGTTATGAAGTCTCCAAGCCGGATGGAGTGCCCTGGCCCAGAAAATGTATCAAAAACATCGGCACTTGTCCGAATAACTTCAATAATTTGGAAATAATTTCACTTTGTTCAAATTACACCGCATACAGATTCTCAGAATCAGGAAAATTGTATAAAAATGAATATTGTGCAAGATGCAATGAGCCAGAACCTTTTATACAGTGTTCTAAGTCAGAAAGTGTATTTGCTGATTACATGAGTCTGCAAATTCTTTTTGATTTGAGAAATCTACAAAATGAGATAATAATTGAAATGAATGTGACTGATTTTAATGAGAAAAAAAATTTTGTAAATTTCACAAGAATCAAATTTGATGAAAAGACTGATTTGGTCAAAAAATACATTACCTTAGTCGGTCAATCGATTTCTGTAATAAGCTTAATTATTTTGATAGTTTATTATTTTATTAAAAAATGGAATAAGAAATTGCCAGGAAAAATTGTAATTAGTCTAAGTGTTTCGCTGATATTTTCTCATGTGAGTTTTATTGTTTCGTCGATTCTAAGCAACAACGATCTAATTCTAAGTGAGAACCGCATTTATAAATCAATAAATGACATGCTCAAAGACTTGGTGCCATCGTTGCCCTGTTTTCTGTCTGGCTTTTTTCTTCACTACTTTTATTTGAGCTTTTTTATTTGGTCAAATATAATGGCAATTGATTTGTTCAAAATGTTCAATAGTTTTCAACAATCATCTAAAAGAAATATTTTCCTAAAGTACAGCATTTGTGGGTGGTCAATTCCGATCATTTTACCTTTGATTATGATCTTAAAAAATTATAACCGAATATCTTATGGGTACAGGATTTGTTTTATTTCGTCAAGCTTTGATCTGTGGATATTTTTTGTGGTGCCAGTTAGTCTTATAATATTTGAAAATATTTTTCTGATGTTAATAAGTGTAAAGCTGATTTCAAGTGTGGACATGGATATTAAAAAATTCTCGAGCTTGCAGTCAAAAGTACCGGACAAAAACAGAATTGTCTTATTTCTCAAGATTTTTGTTATTACTGGACTTAGTTGGATTTTGGCAATCATTTGCACTGTAATAAACAACAAATATTCATTTATATGGTATATCTATATAGTTGTTGGTTCTTTGCAAGGATTTTTTATTATGTGTATATTTTTATTTAATGATGTATATTTTATTTTATTAGCAAAAATTAAGGCTTAAACTTTTTTGGGGTTCCACAAAAAAAACTTAATTTGACGACAAAAGTATTTATTTTAATCACAAAATTGCAAATTATTTTCAAAAATATTGTTTATATCTCGACATTTCAAGGCATTGTGAATTTTTGAACAAAGAACAAAAACAAAATTTTTAAAATAATTACTTCTTAGCACTCAAATTTGGTCTCTGTAAAAAATCTGCTAGTCTGAAAAGTATTGAATGTAATTTAAATTAATTAAATATTAAATTGCAGAGTTTTTGCAGAGACTAAATTTGGTGGTATTTGCATTATTTTTTTTTTTAAATCCAATTTAATACTTCAAAAACTTAATGTAAATAATACTTTCACCATTTTGGAGTCATACTCCAAGCAGTTAAAAAACAAACGCCTAAACGGAGCAATTGAACACAGAAAATACAGAAAACCAACATTAGGATGGATGAATTAAAATAACGCTGTCACTCAAGGCTAAATTTAATTAAACTTTTTTTAAGCAAAATTGGGACCCAAAATTGTAATTGTTCTTTTTTTATAATTAAGTATATCTTAGAGGTAGAGGATTAAACTCAGATAAAAAAGTGAAAACTAAAAATACCACATAAATATGAAAATGAAAGTTGAACATATTGGAGCAGAGAGAAAAAACATAAAGTTAAGCATTATTTTTTGAAAAAGTTAAAAAAACACAAATTGTTTCTTCAATAGTGTTAACACTATCGAAGGTCTTAGCGATCATGTAATGGGAAAGACTTACAAAGACATTGACTTACAGAACTTTCCAAATGACCAACCGTTCTAATTTGGTATCGACATTAACGACGGCCGTGAAGAGACCCACTTTCAACTTGGTGTTACTTCTAAGCAGTTGTTGTCATACATCAAAATAGATTCAATTTTCCATGCAGACTGTACTTAAAAAGTCGTTAAGTACGGATATCCTCTTATATTGTTTGGTGCGACAGATATTAAGCGTAAATTCTTTCCTATTTGCTTTATGGTTACCTCTAGTGAACAAGAAAATGAATAACGACTAAAATGTTTATGTTTTTAATTAACTTTTTTACTTTGATAAATAAAATTAACTTATGTTTTTCTAACAGTTATACAATATTTCTATTTGTTTTTTTCACGTTTCACTTAATTTCAAAAAAAATTTATGTGTCTTTCTCTTTGTTTATGTTTTTTTAACTCGCTTTATGTGAATTTCAACCTACACCTAACCTGGAAGTCAAAGGAATTAATTGAATTATTTCCTATTAATAACTTTGGTCAATTACATTAAATAAATTTATCACTCTCTCTCTTTCAATAAATCTCTTTTAAATTTTCTTTTAGTACCAATTTTACTTTACTTTGATTTTTTATTTTAAACTTTATTCTGAAAGAGCTCTAACTCGGTACAGAAAACATGAAAATAAAAATTAAATATTTTCCAAACAATCGGCTTATTTGCAGAGCTGTTCAAAAGTCATTAGTCTTGAAAGTGATTATAGTGTTCCAAGCAGTGAAGATCACCAAATGAATTTTTTGCCGTTCAAATTCCCAAAGAATTTTATGATTACAATTCTGCTACAGGTCGGACCACAGGAAGTCGAATATATAAAAAGCGGAAGAAATCTTGAAAATTTAAAGTCAAATAATAATTATTAGTATATTTAAAAATTTTTTATTATCAAGAACAAAAAAAGATCTTTTCTTTCCCGTTTTAAGCCACAGCCATAAATTAATTACAAGCTAAATTAAACAAATTTTATTTAGTACAAACTAGTTATGTAAAGATAAACATTCGAAAAAATATAGAAAAATATTAATCATTTTTAAATAATTCAAAAATATTTCACTCACAAAAAAATAAAACAAAAAAAAACTTAAAATAATTTTTTTAGGGAACACAGCGCTCGTCTTCATAGCACATTGTCCCTGAATAAAATAAAACAAATTAGCGCTAATTTTTTTCCAAATAGTCCACTGAGATGGAATGAAATATCCCTTTTTAATACTGTGAAATCGGATCAACAAAATTGGTTCGTATAGAATAATTTCATAAATTAACAAAAATGCTTAGGACACGTTCAAATCGATTAGCTTCAAATGAGCCACTAGCGGCTGCTGAGCGCCACTTTGCTGCCTGGCTAGAACAGATTTTTCCGGCAATTGAGAGTCGAACGCGTTGGTTATTGGCAACGCGTTCGATATGATATCAGAGCAACCAATGTGTGCACAATGCTGGAAATTGGTCGGCAACCCAATCATGCTTTTGTCTATGTTTCTGATGGTAAACTAAAAAAATAACCTATTAAAGAGATCAATTGGCAATTTTCAATTACTTTTCGGTTGTGTTGCTGCTGAGACGAGTCTCGGTTGAAGTAAAAACAACACAATAAATGGTCGCTCATTTTGCTAAGTAATTTTAAAAATCTAAAAAAATTGAGAAAATTTTTTTTTAAAAATTCAAATTTTGATTTTTTCATTAATGGCTTCACAAACTAAACTAATTGAAATTTAAGTGTTTTGTTTTTTCTTTTTTTTTTTGGTGAATAATTTAGAAATTTTATTATTTTGTTTCATATCGAATTCTTATCATATATGACATCGAATTTTGCTTATTTATGCAAACAAAAAGCTCAGTTATAAATCCTAAAATTAAACAAAACCTATTGACACTTTAAAAAACAAAAAATGTCCTATCGGCTGAGGCTAAACAATTTTAAAAGATCGAATTCGAATTTATTTTTAATAATTTCATTAAATTGAGACTAAGAGTTAAGACCTTTACTAAAATATCACCTTAAGTTTGAAAAATCACCCATTGTCGAGCCTCAAGAAATCTAAAAATAAATAAAATTTTCTTTATTTTAAATGAAATTTTATATTTTCGAATATAACAAATTGGTTGTGCAAAATTATTCATTACAATAAAAATATTAGCTAACAATATTGGTTTTATCTTATCTCTCTCAAAAGGTTTCTGATTAAAAGTGTACGCAAACAGCTTTTAGTTGGTATTTTTTCAATCAATTGCCAGCACTTTGCCTATTATGCAACACGTTCGGGATTGATTTTGTATCTGTTTAGCAGCTGCATACTAACGTGTTTGAATTTTGTTCTAGGCTTTATGGACAAAATGTTTAGTATTTAAAATAAGCAAAATTAAATCCAAAGTATGCTCTATCTCTTAAATTGGTAGGTATTTTTTATTCGCTAAATACCTTGAATATTTAGACATGTTATTTTAAAAATAATTACTCTACGTGATTCATTTTGTATTCATAGTATTAAATTTTTATACAAAAAAAATATTTTGACTAGCATTTCGAAAATTTACATTGAAAATCGTATTATTATTTGAACTAATGTAGTAAAGTGACAATTTAAAATTGAAAAAAAAATTTAAAACTGATATTTTGCAAAAGGCAACTTTTTATTTTTATTTTTTTTCACCTTAAAAGAATGCCTAACTAAAAATCATATTTTTACTCAAAATTAACTTTTTAATACTAATTACTTTTTCTCTTAGAAATTTTTATTCAAAAATAATTACATAATTCCTTTGACAGTTAAACTAAAACTTACTGAATTAAGATACAGCCTAAAAAATGGAAATAATTTCTATTTTGTACTAGTGGGACTTTTTTTCCACTAAAAAATTTTTTAAAATTTTTAATAAAAAACCTTTTCATTTTTTTTAAATATATTAATTGACGTAAAATATATTTTTTACCAATTAATCCAATATTCCAATAATGATCTTTAATCTTTTTTGAAAAATTCAATGCAACTTGCTAGGATTACTTTATTTTGATCCCAAAAAATTAATGAATTAAATAAACGATAAAAATAAATTACTTAATAAACAAAAAATATCTCAAGGAAAAAATTCGAGCGAAAGATTGTTTTCTTTATTGAATAATCGTTGACAATAATAATAAAAACATTTGTTAATAAAGTGATTTTAATTTGTTAAAGAAAAGTCATTTTATTTGCCAAAATAAAAATTATTGATACTTTGAGTCATTTTTGGCTAGTCAATTGATTTTAAGGAATCATTTAAATTTTTTTAATGAACTTATATATAATTTCTTATTTTTAAGTTTTCTCAAAAAAGAGAATTTGAAAAGGTTTTCAATTTTATGTACTTCATGTAACATAAATTTTATAAAATACATTCTAAAAATAATTGTCTACAAATAACGTTTTATTCTATTATATTATAAGATACTCAAAAATCATCTTTTTATTTAAAATTTTCATATTTTTTAAATAATTTTTTTTATTATTCAATTTTTCTTTTGAATTAAAAATTAAATTTCTGAAATTTTTTCTTTTGAATTAAAAATTAAAATAAATTATTAAAATAAAATTATTAATTTCTGAAATTTTTTCTTAAAAAATTAAGTTTTATACAAAATTAAAACGATTCATTTTTTAAAATTTTTACTGAAGCTTTCAAATCAAATTCGTTATTCGAAAAATTTTTATAATCTGTTTTATTATCTATAAATTAAAAAAATGTTTGAAAGTAAAGAATGTTCTTTTTGACCAAATCGGAACATATTTAACTGTAAATGACACTGGTCCTCTAATTTTTATCCAGATATTTGATTCTTTATTTTAAAGAGAAATAAAAAAAGATTAAAATAAGCCCTTAATAATTTATTTTAATATTGCTGAAAAAAATTACTTAAATTTAAATTTTTTAATCGCTCTAAAATCTTAAGTATCAATTTACTTTTACTCATATCTGGCGAAAGAATAGCCTAATTGATTTGAAAATTTTAACTTTAATTTATTAATGACTTATAAATTAAAAATAGGATTTCACTTAATTTTTTAGTTCGGTCCTGTATGCATGTTAAAAAAACTTAAAATAATAGATTATGCCCTAAAAATCTAAATAACTAAATAAGTAAAGCATAATATATAAAATACAGCCGGTTTACCTTTTAAATTTTTCTTACTCTAGAGTCATAGCTTTTTTCGGTTTCTTTTTCACAATTTTTGGCATTTTTTTCGGTAATTTTCTTTTCTTATTTAAATTCTTTTAAGTATGAGTATAAATTTGGTGAATTGGCAGGCCATTTGTTTAGAAAAAAAGTAAAATTGTACAAATTCAAATAACTTTTGAAGAATAAGACAATAAAAAAAATATTTTAATTCTTTGTTATTGCTCTTTCGAAAAGAAAGAATTAATACAAAAGTCAATGTACAAAATTTGGCCGAATTCGGTCAAAAAGAACATATCCTAACCGTTATTTTAGATTTATTTATATATAACATGAAATAAACAATTTATATATACATAGAGAAAATATTTAAATTTGAATTGTTTTCTTTTTATAGATCATAGCCAAACAATTATGTAATTAAAAATAGGTTTTTAAATTTTTATTTTTTTTTACAATAAATTGCCTATGAATAGTTTACTTGATAAATATTACGTAAAGGTTCAAGCATTTTTTAATTCTTTTAAATGTGTCACTTCAACTTTGGGACGATACAAGCAAGTATAAAAAAAAGATTATTTTATTTCATTTGCACCAGTGATTCAAAGTCAAATGAACTTCTCTCTGTTAGCTGCCTCGATAATTTATTTTAATAAAATAGACTTGTTTATTAGTCACAAAAATTTAACTAAAAGTTATGACTTGCACAAAAATTTTTATCAATACCTGCTTCATCTGGACCAGTTGAAAGAATTATTTTCTAAATCTGGTTACATTTACAAAGCACATAGGTCAAGATTAATGACCAGGAATTTGGAAGCAACTACTTTATTGGTATCAAATATGGATTTATTAAATCATTGACTTGACTGAAAAAAAAAAATTTTAAGTCATTCACTTGACTTGACTTAAGACTTGTGACTTAACTTTTAAAAATTTCAAAACGAAGTTTTTAAAAAAATTTAAATTATTTTTTTTTAACATCATTAATTAGAGCTAGATGAGTTGCACCCGTGGTTTTGTATCTAGCACTTGCTGCAATTGATCCTATAATGGAAAGATCTTTGTTTTCTTGATAAATGATTTATTCCAATAAAAATACTAAGTCTTCTCTTTAATATCTTTTTATATAAAAACAAACAACTACCTCACTAAAAATATCAAACAATCTATTCACTTAGTATCATTAAAATAATTGTTATGTAGAAAAAACTACTGTTATTTAAAACGCTGTAAACAACACCGTGGGTATGACAATGAGCTTAATTTTTTGAATTTGACATAATTTTGACAAAAAACCGAAATTCCGATTCTTTTTTTTTACTTTACCTTTAAAGAGAGATATAACTTATCTTCTATCAAAAATCTCCAAATTAGATCAACTTTAAAAACAGATTTTATTATTAACCTTATTCTAATTTTTGAGTTCAACAGTGCCATTTTGGCTAGCATAAAGTCAACCATGTTCAAACATTTTATAAGAGACAAGTTCAAATTTATTTTCTAAAAATAATTAACAAAAAATTGTAACATGGTTTAGATGGAATTAATTTCAGCTTAAATGAAGTTCACCTTATTTCTAACAGAAGTAGGCAAAGATTTCCGCTTATTTAAAATTTTTAATTTTTATGTTTTTTCCAAACATAAACTATTATACCCGTTTGGCCGTAAATGCTTTTTAGCTGGTAGACAAATAAGTAAATTCTCATATTTTTTGAATCAATTAATAAAATTTTTGATTGATGCCAAATGTTTTAATTTTATTTTTCAATATCCTTTAATTCTTTTTTTCAGTTATAAAAATTTAGTAAAAAAAAAGTGTGCCTAATTTGACTATGTGAAGCAAAAAATCTATCATTATCCTAAAAAGTTTCATCTAGTTACAAATCTTTTTTCAAAATCACTCACAGATCAAATACTAGATTCATCACAAAATCCAAATATTAAAAATTAACTTTAATTTTCTTTTTTTTAAAAAAAATCTGTAAAAATTAAAATGAAATTATTGAAAATTGAAAGTTCAAAGGTTGAAAATTTCAACATTAATGTCCTAATCACAGAGCCAGTAGAGTTAAGTTCTGTCGCTTTTTAAAATTTTTTTTTGTATCTTCTGCTTCCAAGCTGGTAACTTGAAGTTCATGATCATAATCTAATGATCAAAATTTCAATAAAAATTATGAAACAAGTTTTTTATTTTTATTTTTTTATTTAAAAATTTAATGTTTAATCTTTAAATAAAAAAAATAAACACAAATTTTAATTTAATTCTAATTGATTTTTAATAGATTATTCAAATTATGTATTTCAAAACTTCGAAAACACAAATTAGAAATTAAAAAAAGGGTGAAGCTTTAAACGGAAAAATTAAAATTTTGAGGTTTTGTAAAATTCAGTACATATTGATTAAAAGAACAGAAAAAAAATGTAAAAAAATTTTTTCTAAATATTTAATTTTTTTTAAAGCAACATAGTGCAACATTCAAAGTTGCATCAAATATTAAGGTCTGCTAAATTTGCAGAGTTTAGCAGAAATTAAATTTCAATATAATGAAGCGAAGTACATTTTGCAGAGATTTTGCACATTTCTAGCAGACTTTTACAGTTGATACAATTTTGAATGTTGCACCATTAAGCATTCACAGAACTAATTTTTAGAAAAAAAGTTATTTAATTTTTTTACACTTTGTTTTGTTCTTTTGTACTGAACTTCACAAAACCGAATATTGATTAAAATTAACATTTTACTTTTGTTTAAAACTTTTGCTACTTTTTCTGATTTTAAAAATCAAATAAACAGTGTTTAATAAACATTAATTTTTTATTAATTAAAAATCCATTAAAAACACCTTTTATTTTAATCTAAAACTAAAAATTTTGATCTAACCACATGACAGATTTAGCATGATCACATGCTTCTAATACTCGAGCCCTCCTCTTTGAATTCCAGTAATAACATCTTATAAGTTTAATTAGAGTGAAGATCTATTTTCATTTTTTTCTATTTTTTTTAAAATAAAATCTTATAGTTCTTTACCCTTTATGATTAAATTTTATTGAGATAAAAATATTCTTTTAAAAAACAATAATATTAATTTTGATGTATTAATTATTCAATTAATTATTCTAAATGCAAAGTTAAATAAAACTCATTAAAAAATTAAAAAAAATTTACAGTACTTAATTTTTTAACAATTTATTAAATTTAAATAAATTAAGTACTGTAAATCAGTTGTTTATAGAAAACAATTCTATCCTTTGATTAATCCTGAAAATTTCAAAATTGAATTCTTAATTATTTTGAAATAACTATTTTTCATAAATTTTGGTCTCTAATTTACATAAAAGATTATTTAATTTCAGTGACTCATCTTGGTTTCATTGAGTAAACAAAAAGGAAAAGTTGTATGTTTTACTAAGTTATATTCTAATTTATATAAATTGTATCATGTATCAAAATTTTATCCTCATAAAAAACGATAACGAAACGATTTTTAGATTAGGGGTAATTTTTTAAGGTCCAGATATCCAAAAAGATACTCAATATTTACTGCGCATCCGCTGTTTTATTTAGGAACTAAAATTAACAATGCTCTGCATCTAGCATATTCAAGAGGAAATACTTACGGAAATAGATATATAAGGTTGTGTGATCAAACTAATTTATACTTAAAGTGTGCCTTATCAGCACACTCGCTGGCTAGCCAGCTACAGTCAAAACTACTTCTACTTCTACTACTACTACTACTTCACTTCAAAAAACATACTTTAATCAACCGAAAGATTGGTCTTCTTTCATCAAGATAACACTAAAACCCAAACTGTGCGCAGAGCCATAGGAAAAATTTAAAAGCTGGAATAAATAATGGATAATACTTCGATGATTAAATATTTACTTTTACTTTTTTATTAATTAATTTATTATTAAACTTAAAAAAAACACGAAATATTTAAAATATAAAAATTTTATTTTGTTAAGATTTTAGATGATGAATTTTCATCAAATGATCAATAATAACAGTAATAATAATAATAAAGAGCTACAGCAAGCGAGCTTGCGGAGATAGCTTACTCGGAGGCCATCTATGGTAGCTAATTGCACAAAATCGAGAGATAAATTAAGGAACTACAATAAAAGTTACAGAGACGAAACTGAGGTACAAGACGAATACGAGAGATTATACAGATTGATGAGTTAAGTAGATTTAAAGTAATTCAAAAAATTTGTCATTTATATGAAATAAATAAAAAATAAATTAAATAATTGTACAATAGTATAAAAAACTACAAAATAGACTCATTAAAAATCGAGAAAACTAATCCAAACAATTTTTCAAGTTTAATGACAACTTACTTTTTATTTATTAACTTTTTAAAAACTGTACAAGAAATTTGCCAAGACTTGGAATAGCATTTTCAAAATTAAATTATTAAATTTTTCAGCAAAATTACAATTTTTTTGATATTGAGACACTTTTGGTTAAGCTTTTTTCAAAATTTTATTTAAATCTTCCAATTAATTGAGAATAATCAGTTTCATCTATTTTAGAAATTGTCTATTTTGGAACAAAGAACAAAAACAAAAATTTTAAAATGAACTTTTTTACTTTGAATCTAATAATATTCTGCGGAATGTATCTTAAAATTTGTTTCCAAAATTTCAACAAAAAATAAAAAATGCATTTGAGATAATTCAATTTAAAAAAAAAAAACATGAAAAACTAATTTTGTTAAAAAAGATATTTATAGTTCTCCTTTTCTAAAATTATCATCATATTTTATTTAATTATATACTGACATGATGAATTTTAATGATTAAGTGTACATACCACGGTTACCATAGATGGGATCCTACTGTTTCACATCTTCGCAAGTCTAGTTTGCTAGCTTGTTGTAATTTATATTATTATTTTTATTATTATTATTTTAAATATAATCTTGTTTGATTTTTTAGTAACAAAACCATTTTTTTTTCTTTTTAATGCTCATTTTTATTCTTTTTATTTATTTAATTTTATATTATCTAACAATATTTTTAGTTTTTCATTTGTTTTTAGTCTGAATGAGCATTTGCTCGGGAAAAATTAAATAAGTGAATTATTTAAAAATTAAAAAGAATTTTCAATATTTTTTAC
The DNA here is from genome assembly GCA_019054805.1 of Brachionus manjavacas. Classification (NCBI taxonomy): domain Eukaryota; kingdom Metazoa; phylum Rotifera; class Eurotatoria; order Ploima; family Brachionidae; genus Brachionus; species Brachionus manjavacas. Next base: position 2,832,213 of record JAHQIY010000003.1, on the reverse strand, counting down.
AGATTTTAAAATTAAAATTAAACTCATTCTATTTCACTAAAGTGTTTAATTTCAAATATGAAAATGCTTGCAATTTTAACTTAAAATTATTTTTTTATTTGAGACTGAAAAAATAATTTGAAACATCACACTTTTTTGATGTTATTTCAATATTGGATACATTTTGCAATTCAAACACAAAAAATTAAACCATATTTATTTGTAATTTAATATTTGAACTTCATTTCTAAATTAAATTTTGAATGCTAGATACAAATACTGTTGAAAAGAAAAATTTCAATATAAACTTTACAAAAAATCAGTTTTTATAATTAAATTTAAAAACCGGTTTATTAATTGATTAAAAAATATTTTTTTTGAATTTTAAATTTACACAACATGTAAGGCATATTACATTAAAATTATTTTTAACATTTTAAGATAAACTGTTTGGATTGAAATGATATTTTGAATTGATCATCTACTTCAAGATACCTCCTAAAAGTATCAGCAGAAACCGATGGAATATGTCAAGTAGAAGGTGACAATAAATTCAAAGAAAGAAATGCATTAGATTGATTTATCAAATTTTACTTTGATGATACCACTATAAGGAAGAAAGTGTCTAGAAAACTAATGAGATTCGTTTAGTAAGCTATCAAGCTCTGTACTTTAAAATAAATATTATTTTAAAAAATTAAAAAACTTACAATTATTGTTACAATGTTATTTTCAATTATGATAGATCAGAATTGCAATGAAAATAATTTAGAAATTATTTTTTAATATATATTGGTACGTTTGATTTTGGTACGCTTTTTGTTCGAATTATGTTCTAAAGAAAACCAAGAATTCTAAAAAATATATTTAAAAATTTTTTATTAAGTGAAATATTAATAATTATACAAGGGTATTAGGGAAAAGAATCGTTCTTTTAATATGAACTAATTTAGACAAATCAAACTTTATTGAAAAATCCGATTTAATTTTTTCCAAGATCTAAAAAAAAAATTAATCTAAATACGAAATCTCTGCTTCTTATCTTGCTTTATCTTAAGTGGTCTGCTAAGAAAACCATATCTTATGGAGACGAGTGTCTTAATCATCTGTTCATCAGTTGGCTTTCGTTATTTTATTTCACCAGAGCGACTTACACACTTTAAAAGACCACCCAGAGGCTAAAAATCTATTTAGCTAAAAAATATGAAACAAAATGCTTTTTAGTATATTTTTTGAATTTAAAATGTTGAAAAATTAATTTTTTAAAACTTTCCCACCAAAAAAATGGCGACAATTTTTTTTAATTTTTTTTATTGATTAGTTTATCTCGCACAGATAGAATAAAAAAGGTTCTTTATGATAGATCAATTGGATAAAACGTCTTCAAAGATCTTTATAATGTACTTTTTGTAATTTGTCTGAATTCTATTTTAGTTAGAGAAATATTAGTTAAAATAAAAATTAATAATTAAACTATTAATTTATTAAATTCTTTATTTAAATTATCAAAAAGTCCAAAAAAGGCAAAAAACGTAATTATCCGAATTGAGTGACATGATTTTAAAATAGAGTATTCTATTTTAGTGACACACTGTAATTACATGTAAAATATTTTATAGTGACATGTCACTAAATTCGGATAGTTACATTAATAATCCTTTTTTAAATTTAAAAACATAAAGCTTTGAAACTCAAAAAAACTGTTAAATTAAAATTTTCTCCTCTGAATTTACCAAATTTACTTTTTTTTACGTAAATTGTTTCAAAAAAAACAAAAATTTGAACATCAATGTATACAATGAATAAAAAATAAAGACATATTTGTATTAACTCTCTATATAGTTGATTATCTTTATTTTTAAATGATTTATTTATTTATTGATAGGCAAAAAAAGTTCGTTTATTTTTTTTTATCAAATAAAAATAATAACATTTTACAAATTAGTTCTTAATTCATTATAGTAAGAAAATAAGGATAAAATAGTTTAAGAAAAATTTTAGCAAATTTTCTAAATTTTAGTATGTTTTGAATATAGCACCTTTGCAATGAGCCCCTTCATCTAGCTCTCATCCATAGACGCAATCATAAGAAAATAAAACAAAAATGTTTCTGAGAAAATGTTCATGCAAAAAATTGGAAGATAAGATTTTCAAAAATGTTAAAATTATATTTTTTTTTTTTTAATTTTTAATTTAATTTGATTATTAAATTATCTTAACATTACTTTTAAATTTGACAAATAATTAAGACTATTTTTTAGCTTCACTGCTAAAACATTTAGTTTTTGTCTAAACAAAAAGTGCCCGATTTGAGCATTACATTTTTTTAAGACATTTTCTTTGCTTAAAATATTTTATATATTTTTTTTCTCAAATTTAAGTATTTAATTTCTGTCCAAAATATTTAATCTTCTTTCATAATATTTTGATTTTTTTAAAATTTTTCAAAGTATGTAACAATACCTACAAAACACATACTTGATTGAATTGAATGCTAAGAATATTGATTATTTAAGGTTTTTGTTAAATTTTTCCAAATATCTTTGTAAAAAAATGACTTTAATTAAATAAAATATTAAAATATATAAAAATTAAAATAATAAAAATAAAAATTTGTAAATATTTTATACGTTTTTTCCTCAATTAAATATATAGGACATGATATAAATTAATAAGTCATAAACTAAATAAATTTAAAAAAAAGACACAAATTAAATATTTTAAACATAAATGTAATATTTTCTCAATAAATAAATTAACATGCAAAGAAATTAAAATATCAAAATAAAATTAAAATTAAAATTTTAAAATTCCTATTATTAATAATTAGTAAACTTTTTTATAGAAGGAAAAAAATTAATGAAGGATTTAAAAAAAAATAAACTGACCTAAATTTGAACATAAATCGAGTTGAGACCGGTATCGGTCTCTATTTTGAATTGATTTTCCTATACAAACCAAATTTCTTACCTTTTGAACAAATTACAAGTTCAAAAATTTCTTATCATAATTCAATCGATTTTTTGTGATTTTAATTTAAAGCAAAGCTTTAAACAAAAATTAAGAGACGCTTTGGCGTCGTAGGGCTTCTGCTTAAAAGCCCGCAAAGACCCTACTCGCTTTCTAAACAATCTAAGTCCATTGTTTTAAATTCAAATCTTAAAAAAAAATATTAAACTTGTATTTGAGCACGGTCTACTTTCTATTAAATAATTTGGCATACACAATAATAAAAAAATCAATTGAATAAGTTAATTTTAATTTGAATAAGAGCCACTTGAGTTAAATCGATATTTTCTTTTTGTTTTATAATTAAGCTCATGCTGCTTATTGTAAATGTTTGAACAAAAAAATTGTTAGAATTTTCAGCATGCTGCGTACACAGAATAGAAGGAGATTTGCTAACAGGTATGAAACATTCACTATTTTTAGTCATAATAATTATTTTTTTGGGCCTGGGTCACCACGATTAGGCTTTGTTCAGTTAATTGAATAAAAATTGAGCATGGAATTTACTGTCAAATGTTCTAAATAGGTTGACTCCTTGACATCTTGGGTCTCCCACGTTATGTGACCTATAGGTCACGAAAAATGTGACCAATTCAATATCGCTCATTTGGTGACCAACAGTGGTCATTTATTTGTGACCTGTGCAATAGGTGACCAATTTATGGTCACATAAAATAGGACTTGGTCACTAAATGATTACAACGGTCACCTAATGAAGAACAACGGTCACCTAATGAAGAACAACGGTCACCTAATGAAGAACAATGGTCACCTAATGAAGGACAACGGTCACCTAAAAAATAACTAATGAATTACATTTTATAAATCAGACAATTAATTTTACATGTTTATCAAATAAAGATTATAATTTTTTGAAATTTTGAAAAAAACTGGATGCAGTGAATTGGATGCAGTGTATGGTAAACAAGTATGTACTAATACTAAATGTCCAAAGTTTCAAAAAGAAATGGAACTTAGATTCAGAACAAGAGGAAAAAAATCATCTGATAAGCATTTGAGTTGGCGTTGTAATGGCTACAAGTGTGGTACCTATAAATCTATATGGGATGGTTCATTTTTTTCTTTGTTTAGAAAAAAAATAAATATTATTATAGGTTTAATTAAATGTTGGGCTGCTCAGCTGACTATTGTCAAAACATGTTCTATTATTAAAATGAATTTTGATGAAAATGTGGCTGATCATCTAAATGATGTTACAATTGAAGCTTCTTGTAGTTCTAGTACTACTACTAAGACCATTCCACTAGATGTTGGTATTGATGGCACAGATGATGAGTCTGAATTAGATGTTATTGACAAAATGGACAATTTAAATATTGCTACTGCTAGCGCTAAAAACAAGTCACAAATTTATGAAAAATTGGCTAACGAAATACCTGAATGTTCAAAAGAAACTCAGGATGTAATCAAGAAGAAATTAAGCGGCAAAAAGAATCCTATTTTATGTGAATTATGTGGAGAATATATGGACGGTGAGGCAGGAATAAAGATACACAAAAGTAGAAAACATAAAAATTAAGATATTTATTACTTTAGATTTTTGAACTTAAAACTTAAAAATATTGAAAAAAATTTAGACGGTTAAATAATAGTAAAAATTGAAACAATAAAAATTAATAAACATTTTCTAAATTTTCTGGTCCCTTTAAAAATTAAGTGGTCACATAAATAATTTTATTGGTCACATAAATAATATTATTGGTCACATAAATAATTTTATTGGTCACATAATGATGTACGTGGTCACATAATGAGTTAATTGGTCACATAATTAACCTCTTGGTCACTTATTGAATCAACTTAAATTATTTGTTAAAATATTGGTCACCTATTGCACAGGTCACAAATAAATGACCACTGTTGGTCACCAAATGAGCGATATTGAATTGGTCACATTTTTCGTGACCTATAGGTCACATAACGTGGGAGACCCGACATCTTTGCCATTCAAGTCTGAATTGATTTTTTGTTTGGCCTTGGCTTAAAACACCTTTTTTAAAACCTAAGAAAGAGAAAAAGAAAAATTTCTCCTTAAGATTAATTTATTAGATAATTATTTAAATTTTTTTCCATTGTTGTTAACTGTTTTTTTATTTAGATAGAAGGAAAAATTAAAAGAAACTATTATGTTTTGTCATCAATAAATGTGAGTTCTTAAACAACATTGTAAATATTAATTAGTACATCTTTTCTGATCTAATTTTTTTTTTTTTTAAAGTGGACTTTTTTTTTTAGTTTGCTAGATTAGGCTTTTATATCAAAAAAATTTTTACTCTTGGGTTAGCTAACACAAATAGATTTGCCATATTTCAGAATTTTCCTGCAACTTTAGCATTAAAGACTTGGACTTTAAAAAAAAAATTAACAGTCCGGACGTGGACTTGACTTGAGACTTGTGGCTTTTAAACAACTCTGGTTTTAGCCATAGAGAACATAAAAATCGGATATATTAGGATTTTTCTTGTGATCTCAAAAGGCTAATCCACTGGCAGTGTTTTGACAATAACCTTTGAATAAATAAATAGAAAAAATGAAAAATGAAAAAATTATAAATAATCATTTCAATTTTTTTCTAAAAACCCAAAATTGGTTCTCTAAATTGTATCAGCTGATATATTTTGATGATTTTTTATTATCTTTATTTAAATTAAATTAACTTAAAGTAAATAAAGTTTAATTTTTTTAATTTTTGTCTTTACAGAATGATTTAGTCAAATTTATCAAAACCTCTAAAAAGGCAGATTTACTTGAGAAAAAAATAAACAATAATTTACTTTGGTAATTTACGTAAATACAAGTTTAATATTTTTTCAGAAGATTACGTGAATTTACGAGAATTTACGTGAATTTACGTGAATTTACGAGAATTTACGTGAATTTACGTGAATTTACGTGAATTTGCGTAAATAAAATAGTAAAAAATTACTAACGATTTTTAACTATTTAAACATAAAAGATTTTTTATTTTTATTTTCTTTAATAAAAAGTGACTTATATATTAAATGATGTTCAGTTAAAAATTTTTAAAATAAGGTAATAAAACTTCTAATTTCAAGAGATGAGGGGTGGTCAGAATTTTATATTCTTATTTAATTTTCGAAATTTTAAGAGCCTTTTTAAAACATTTAATTTTAAAAAAATCCCGAAAAATAATCTAAACGAAAAAAGTAGCTGCCAAATTGACTGCAAAAATAAATAATTAAAAACTTGATTATCAGAAATAAGTGGAGATTTATCTTGCTAAATTTTACTCAAGATTAACCTTTAATTCAATAATTGAATTTTAAAAAGGTTTAACTTAAGAGTATTTTTGAGTAAAAATCGAGTCTAGCGACTAAAAAAATAGGCAATCTTTTTTAAATATTACTGTTACTCTATTTAAAATTCTTTTTTACTAGAATATAAAAATTTTTAAAACTTTTAATTCAAGCATTTAAAAACCAAAATTTTCGCAAAACCAAATTAACACAATTCCATTTAAATTAAATAAAATAATTAAGGCTTAAATCTTTATTGATCATTTAAAAAATAGACAAGTACAAACTACTTTTCTATTTATTTTATTTTTTTAAATGACTTTTAAACTTGTCTTTTTTGAAGAAAAAAAAATTATATAATTAGAGTATTTTTGAGGTAAATTTAATAAAAAAGGGTCGATATTTTAAAGTTGACTAATTGATCTTTCTTGTTAATTATTTCTATATTGTTTGAATGAAATTTTTTTACATTATTAAAAATACTTGAATTAAGATAAATTTATTAAGATTTATTTAAAACTTTTTTAAAGTAGAAGTTCAGTATATGGCCATCATATAAATTCGAATGTCAGTCAAAAAACAAAGGCAGACAGTCTCAAATGAAGCTCAAATAAAAGTAAGCGGAAAATACTTGAAAATAACCTTAACAATTAATTTGTAGTAGCAGTAGTAGTATAAAAAACTGCAACTTGTAGCAATATCCAAGCAAAAATCTAATAAGCTATAAAATTTGTTTTTTCAATCATTTCAATAATTTATTTTATAAAACGTCTATTTACGAGAAAAATTCACTAAAAAGTTTATCTACCATAAATGATAACCATTTCGCAACTTTTTTCATCTGGTGATTCTGATTGTAGCTTGGAAGAAAATACTCAAACTAAAAGATGAGCCAAGAAATCCAGAATTTACTTGAAGAAAAGAACTTGAGTAAATAAAATATGAGGGAACTTGGTCCTGTCATTACACTTATAATCCTAATGATGGTAACAAAATATATTGCCACTGCGATCAGGCCTAACAAAGGGAAGCAAATTATTCGAAACGAAGTAATCTTAAATAGGAGAGAAAAGACAACGTGGAAGAACAAGTAAAGCTTCAAAAGCATTATTAGTTAGTAAAATCTACATTATAAGATACAAATTCAAAAATATTAACTGCTTAATTTTTATTTTTTGCTTCTCATTCTCACTATCAAATTGATAGTTTTTAAGTTATACACTGTTAACTCTGTGACTCGTACTTTTGAAATTTTCAACTGCTAATTTTGAGTTTTATTCTACTAATTTAAATTAAAAGCTTCCAAAAATGTATTCTTGAATGTTTTTGATTAGTTTTTGTTTCTGCTACAAAAATTTTGCTTTATTTAAAAATAAACCTAGCGCTTTTTAAATTAGTAGAATTATGTTTTATAGCTAGGACTAAAGCTCATTTCAAGTGAAGAGGAAGATCTAAAAATAACTGATAAAAAGCTTAATATTTTGGAAAAAATAATTAAAAATCTTAGCAAAATTTTTTTTTCTTTAATGAGAAATTTGAAAGGCTACTAACCTGGGGAATTATTTTAATGTCTAATCTTGAAAAAACAATGAAACCGCCCAAATTTTGTTTAAATTGTTGAAAAAAAAACAAAATTTCATTGATCTAAAAATAAAAGCAGCCTAGAAAAATTTTAATAAAAATTTTTAATAATTAATAAAAAATGCTTGGAGAAAAATGAGAAATTTTCTAAATTTTATGCCCCAATTTAAAGATCATAAATTTCGATTTTATAATTTTAAAATTTAGAATTTTATTGCTGAAAAGAAACCTTAATGATTTATTTCTTCGCTACTCTTAAAAATTTATCAAGACCATAAATTTTATAGATAAAAATCTCTCCAATTAATCATAAAATATTCAAAAATTTCTTAAGTTCAGAAAATAAAAAACTAACAATTTCTAGTTAAATCTTAAATTAATAGTTTTAGTTTAAGAAATTTGTTAAATAAAAAAACAATCTGAATTTCTAGCATTGAAGCTCCTACTGCTTCGACTTACATAATTTGAAACCGATTTGTCTTAACTAAAACCTTTTATAAAGATTAATTGAATTAATTTTTTATTATTTTGAAATAAATAAAATTATTTTTAACTAAAAAATAAATTTTCAAATTTTTCTATAAAAGCAATAAGAAATCGTACGAATTTATTAAAATATATACCAAATTTTATTAGTACGCTATTTGTTTAATTAATGAGCCAATATTTATTGGATATAAATACAAGAAAAGATACTTAATAAATTTCAAGTCATTTGGTCAAAAATAAAAAATAACATTTTTGAGTGTAATCTTTTAGAACATAATATTTAACAAGTTTAGAAGCTTAGGATTATTTTGTAAAAATGACTGATCTGTTGGTAAATATCCAGTTTCATTAATATTTTTGATAGTTTACTCTATTATTACAATATATCAAATAGAAATATTAAAAAAATAAAATAAAATGAAAATATTTGTACCATATTCCCGTGCTATAGCTGGCGCGGATTAAAGCTCAAATCAGCATAGAAAAGCGCAGACGCTTCAAAGACATGTACTAAGAAAAGTAAAATGATTAAAAGAGAATTTAAAATAATCTTTGACACCATTTAAAGATTTTCGCACTGTTATGGAGGATAAAAGTTGAAAGAGGTCTAAAAGAAATAGAACGTACTTTGAGCCGCGCAAACAGAATCGGGGAGCTAAAATCACAAAATTAGAAAATATTTAGAAAAGTATGAAATTAATTTTTTTCTCATTTTTGAGGAGAATATTTTTTCTGCAAATATTAGTTATTTATTTTTCGGAAAAAAATAGTGACTACATTTTTTAACTTTAAAAAAAAGAATTATAAAATTCAGTGCAGAAGAACGGAAAAAATGATATAAAATCTAATAATATTTTTCTAGAGTTTCAAAATTAGTTCTGTGAATGCAATATGGTGCAGTATATAGTCACTTTTGGCCGAATTCCGGTGAAACTCTGCCTTATAAGCAGAAATTAATTTTTAGTTTGTGTATTTTGCAGAGAATTTGCAGGTCATAAACAAATAAATAAATTATTTCCGACTTAACTGTTCTAATAAATATCAAAAATAATTAATTAGCTATTGTTCAAAAATTTTTCCCAGAGTAATTAAATTTTCTATTTGTTTAGATTTTAAATTTTTTTAAAAGGTTCAAAGAATTTTTTATCTATTTTCCCAAAGCTTTTTTTGCTTTTTCTGTTGTCTTACCATTCTTCTTTTTGGGATCGATCGCATTAATTTTGATTGATTAATGATGTGATAACACAGATAGTTTTTCAAATAAAAAAAATGGATTAATAATTTAGCTTCAAGTCATGAATAAAATATTAAATATTAAAATTTCTAGGCAAGAAACCAAAGAATTAAGAAAAGTTTCTTTTACTTTGCAAGAAAAAAAAATTTTTTTTTAAAGGATAAAGTTTTAGTCATTTACCTGATACTCAGTGTACAAAATTGTAATAATAGAAAAGGTTTTTAAATTCTTGACATTACATTTTAGTTTTCTACTATTATATAAAAAAAATTACCGAAAATATTAACAATGATTATTTTGGTCAAAAAACAGAGTTGTTTAAAAATCACAAGTCTCAAGTCAGGACCAGCTCCGGGCTTTAAAATTTTGAATACTGACGAAGAATCGTGAAGATGCTAAAATTGCAAGAAAATTCTGAAATATGGCAAATCTAAATGCATTAGACAGCCCAAGAGTATAAATTTTCTGATATAAAGCCTCATCTAGCAAATTTAAAAAAATTTTTTTTTTTTAGTTCATGGAAACTTTAAATTTAGAATAAAAAATGAAAAAGGAGATTTTTTTCTAAAATTCTAAATTGATTCTTTATATTTATTTTCTGAAACATTCAGTGTAATACCTAAATCTTGCTACTGCCAGTTATCTGCAATTCAATATAAATGTTTGTCAATTTTTGTGCAGTTTTTACCGAAAATATATTTAAATGATGCGTGCTACAGAAAAAAATTAAGATTTTCATAAAAATAATTTCTAAAATGTATTTTTTTTTTTTAAACTTTTTGTTTTAAATGTAAATTTTCTTATTTGTATCAAAAAATTATTGGTTTCTCCTACCATTATATTATTATCTATATTTATTGTTTTCTCTTGGATCTCGTCTGTTTTTTTAAAGAATATTTACTTTTTTTAAGACGTGATTTTATGGTTCTTTGAAAAAATTGAAAATTATTTCCATTGAAAACATTTCTGCTGGTAAAAGTATTAACCATCCGCAAATAATTTCATACTAAAATTAAAATTTTCGCTCTATAGCTCGAGAGCCGAGGTTCCTCACATTGGCTTCAAGTAAATGAAAAGAGTTCACAAAAGGACCTGATTTACTACTAAACCATCAATGCCAGTAATATCGAAAAAAATTGAAGTAGTAAATGAAAATTCAGATACAATCGATTTATATTTTAGATACAAAAAAAATTTTTTTTGAACAAATATCAATTTTTCTATAAAATTTAAGTTACAAAAAAAAGTTTGAAGTTAAGTCGCTTTTTTTATGATTAAGCATGTACATATCGAGACTAGTTTACCCTTTCTCTTTTTTTTTCTTCTTTTTCCGCTTCTTATTGTTCGATTTTTAAAATTAAATGAGTGAGATAAGAAAGAAGCAGACTACGAAAACTTACAAGTTTTAAGTTGCTCAGTAACTTAAAACAAAACTTAGTTAATTACAATGTTTTTTTAATTAATAAATTACTATTCATTGTGTTTAATTAGATATCATGTTTTTTAAATTTGCAATTGATATTTTTAATTTTTCCGTGCGTAAAAAGATCTGGCAGCTTTTTATAAATTTAAATTTTTGAAATTTTAAAAGAGAAATTTTGCCTCCACTTTAAAATAATTTTTTTCGAATCTAAAGTGTAAAAATCAGAATACAAAGACTAATTTTGATTGATTAAAAAATATTTTTAAGATAAAATAATTTAAATAATAATGATTTTTGATATAAAATTTTCACTAAACTCATCAGTAATGATCAATACTTTTCTTTTTTTCTCTCTGATTACGACCACAATCCATCAAAATTAATTATTTGAAAATGGTATGAATTGTATTATTCTATCTGTCGAAATGAATCGAGAAGCATTGTATTCTACAAATGTTAAACTACTTAATAATGAATCATTGTTGGACGCAAAACAAACGCAAAATTTGATCTTCTGAACCAGAGAACAAATTATTATTAGTTCAAGAAGATCAAACACAAAAAATTGAAAGAATAAAAAAATTATTCTTCCTACAAAGTTTTCATCAGATATTTAAATTATAAAAATAAAATATAAAAAAACTAATTAGCTTCCTGTTTATTTCAATTAATTTAAAATTTTTGATACTAGAAGAAAGAAAAAATTTACATTCAATGAAAAGATAATTAGAATCTAAAAAATTATCGATGCATTAAATTTCGATAGGTTATTTTTAACAAAATCGATTAAGGGTCAAACATTTGGGATATTTAACTACAACTTAAGCATCGATTTGTCTCATATTTAAAAGTGAAAACCAAAAAAATAAAACTTCAATAAATCAATTTATAAGTATGTTCAATTCAAATTTTTTCTAATAGTTTTTTATTGAAATCATCTTTCGTGAATCATAGTATTTTAAGTTAATTTTTTTCACCTTAATCAATTTTATTTTTTATTTAAAAAAAAACTTCTATTTACAAATTAACTTAAAATTTTGCTGAAATTATAAAAACAGTGTTATTTTTTATGAATAAGAAGTATTTTTTATTAAAAAATAAAATAGAGCTAGATGAAACAAATTCATTAAATGCCATATTTGGTCGCTTTTAGCCAGATTCTGGGAAAACTCTGCAAATTTAGCAGAAATTAATTTTTAGCTTGTGTATTTCGTAGAGAATTTGCAGGTCATTTCAGTTGACCCTGATAGTTAAAGGCTTAAATTTTAACATACAAATAAATAAAATATTCTCCGACTTAACTGTTCTAATAATAACAAAAATAATTAGCTATTGTTTATTAAAATATAAAATATAGTTGGATAAAGCAAATTCTCTAAATTTTGTAGCAAAAAAAAGTATCACGAAAGATTTTTTTTTTTTTAAATAGATTTGGGAAAACCCAGGGTTTGTTCGAATGGCAATAGCCTTCGTTTAAACCCTCATGCTTGGGAGCTTTTTTCAAAATTAAATCATTGATAAAAAAAAAAAAAAATTTTTGTGTAAATAAATAAAATTTAGATTGAGTTTGTGTGAATTTCGTGATACGTATCACGAAAGATAATTTCAATAAAAAAAATTTAAGAAAAAATATACAACTATATGGCTAGTTATGCAACTAATTAATATGAACGTTTGAGTTAAGAAGGAGCATATCTAGCGAAAAAATCAAAAAGACAGACTCAAGGGTACTAATGTAAATATTACATCTGGCGACTAGTATTATAGTCCCAGAGATTAATAAGATATTTAATTAAATTAATAAAATATAAAGCTTAATTTTTAATTTTTAATTTTTTTATGAGCTACTTCTTCTTAGGAGGTTAATTTTATCAAAAAAATAAATAAAAATAAAGGTGTTTCTTGGAGGCAATGTTTGCAGCGGCAACCTGACGAGTGTCAGTCAGTACCTGGGAAAAATAATAGTTTATAACTCGGCCCGGACACCATTAATCCGGCAGTGGTCTGATGTAAACATTACACCTCATTTATAAGTTTGAAAAAATCAATCAAAATTTTTAAAAGAATAAAATTACAGAAAAATGTCAAATTTACGTTTAGAGAAAGAATTTGTTAGAAATTGCAAGGTGCGCGAAACATTCTTTATGAACAGAATTGCAGACGATTGGAACAAGCTTGGTATGAATGAAATAATTGAAGCAAAGACTTAAATTGTTTTAAAGCGCGGTACGACAAGTTTATTACAGCACAGAAAGCTACTATAGCGTAAGGAATAACTCTATTCCTCTCAAATACGCTCAGTAAGTTATTCAACTTTCCGTAGCTAAACAATAATAATAATAATAATAATAATGATAAAAATTTAATTATTGTTTCCCGAAATTTTTATCTTAGATCAAAAAATTACACATAAAAAAACTTTACTTTCTAAGCATATTTAAACTATGGCAATTTTTTTAAGTGGAAATTTTTTTTTTAATTTTCTACCTTTTTGATTATTTATCTACTAAATTGAGTAAATACAAAAATTTTAATTTTATATTAATTTTGAATTTGTTTTCTAGTCAGATCTTTTCTATAAAAAAATGACATTTTTAAAGCTTCCATTCCTAAAAATATATATAAATTTATTAATAAAAATAAATATAAAAAAAATAAATATTAAAATTTATTTTTTTAAAACAATCATTTATTATAAATTGTCTGGATGCTATTTAAAATGTTTTTTTTTCAAATTTTTAATTATAGAGGAAAAAAAGCGTTTAAATAGAAATCAAATTTGATTATTTATTTAAGTCAATACCAGAATTATAATAACCGGAAATAATCTTGTTAATTTTAGTTTTTTGCTAATACCAATTTTAATTTTTCCTTCAATTAAATAAAAATTTTGAAAAAAATCGACTAAAACTTACACTATTAAATTTTCACTAATTATTTAGTTAATTCAAATTAAACAAAAAAAATAAATTGCCAAATTAATCAGAAATAAATGAAAATCTAAAAGAGAGGTCTAGCTAAAAAAAAAACTATAAAAAATCGATTTTCATTTGTGACTTTTTTATGAATCATTATTAAAAATTAATTAATTTAAAATTTTTTTTGGCTTCACGAAAAAAAGTATTCTAAAAAAAAAAATTTTTGCTTATCACTTATGTACAAATTGAGATAAAAAAGAAATCTAATATTTTTAAGATGACATTTAAAGTTTAATCTCTTTTTACTTTTAATTTTCTTGTGACTTCACCATAATTGGCGCCAAAATAAATAAATAAAGATAAAATTTGAAAATTAATTTCAGTATCACTCTATGATTGATTTTTTTTATCTAAAATCAAAATTTAGCTATTTAAAAAATAAAAACCTAGACTCTACCTTTCTTTAAATTCTAGAAGCCTCAAAATCAATCAGATCTTAATAACCCATAACGAAAAATAAACTTAGATGAGAGATTAAACTCCAGTCTTGGCATGAGAGCACTTTTCTGAACAAACCGTAAAAATTTTTCATCTACATAAATCATTGCTTCAATAAGCTAATCTAATCAATAAGATGAAAAAAATTCTGGGCCTCAAAATTATCCTAATTGCATGATTTATTTTTTCGGAGGAATATTCGCCTCGTAAATAAATCTGACCCGATTATTTGCATAACAAAATAAAATTATAAACTATTTAAATGAACAAAAAGCTAATGAGATTAAGAGCAAACAGAATGAGACTGGGAGCCAACTTGACTAGATTCTTACTGCGCACTCAAATTATATAACTTTTCTTTTTCTATGGCCCAAATTGGTTGCTTGAGACCCCAGCATTGATAAGCAAATGAATATTTTTCACTCATAGTCATAAATATTTATTGCACTGACAACTTGTTTTCGGGCCTAGTTTAGTGGTAATGGCATGGTTAATCGAGTGAAAAATATTTACATTTTAGGGCTGGTTTAAATGGTTTTTTAATTGGTCCAATGGTTCAAATTTGTATCTGCTGTCAAGGATGTCTAGAAGTCCTAGCCTGCGGACTAACAAAAAAACACACCATCCAGACTAGTTGACACAGCATTTGCTTTGTTTGGATACTATTACAAGCGTCCGAAAACGAGAGTCCTTTTTTTAGTTTAGTTTAACTGTTTTGATAAATTAAAAATTGAGCAAATAGAAATTTAAAATGTCCTGGTTTTAGAACAATTAAATGACGATTATTTAAAAAAAACTCTTTATTTTTTACTATTTGATAGTATATTGATTATAGGTTTAAAGTCTCTCGATTTATCATAAATAAATAGTTTTTGTTAAATTTTGTAAATTGTTTAAATGTTTATCCGAATAAATAAAATCCAATTTTCATAATTTTAGCAAATAAATATTTTTAAAAAAAGAATAGAAATTTTAATTTAGCAATTTATTTTCTTTTTTTGTAATATCACCTCAGGTAAAAAGAACAATTGATTTAAATAAAAAGCTTTAAAGAGTGCAAAGTGGCCCTCAAACTAAAATATCGGAAGAAGTAATTTTTCGGTTTAAATTGTCCAAACAAAATATATGTATTTTAGGAAATATAAATCTTTAATAAAAATTAATAAATATTGTAATTATTTAAATAAGCTTAGAAATTAAATCGCAAATGTGAATTAGGGAATATTTTTGCGGAATTCCAGATTTTTGGGCCAGAATTTGACAAGAAAATTATTAATTAAATATTGAAATTAATTTAATTAACTTTTTAAATTTCAAAAAGCTTAATAAGAGCTTTTAAGATAAAAAAGCTTTTCAAATAAAAAAAAAAATCAAAACTTTAATAAAAAACTCAAATATTTAATGACTCTTATTTATTTTTATCTTGTCGAATTTAATTTTTTTTAATATAAAAAGATTATTTTTTTTTAATTTTATTTAATTAAAATGTAGAAAAAATTGTTAGTGTCCATATGGCAAATAAGATGTTGCCATATCTTGAAAAAGACATAAGGAGTTGGAGAAAATTCAAAGAAGAGCAACAAAACTGGTTCCTGAGTTTCAAAATTTAGTACATAAAGAGATATTAAACAACTTCAAATTGAACTAAAATGTTTGATAAAAATTTGTTTTCCTAATTTCTCAAAATTAAATTTTTAATTAAAAAATTTTATCCTTATTGAGCTGACTTGACTACCGGGGGAAGGATCTTAACAGGGCCACGAAATATAACGCAAAATTAAATGCTAGGAGAAACCTACTTTTTTCGCTATTTAGAATTTCTGATTTTTACTTTTTATAAGTTTATTTATTCTAAAAATGTTTGGTGTTTAAGTTTAAAAATTTTGAAAAAAAACTTTTTTTTAATTTTTTTCCTTTAAATTTTATTTCGCATATTCGACTTTGTTCAGGTATTTACAAATTAGTACCAATTTAGAACTAATTTGTTGGGTCATAATATAAATACAAAATAAACGATAATTTAACTTGTCAAAATGATTTATAATGAAATAAATTTCAAGAAAATTTAAAACCTCTTCAATAATGTGCATCAATTCATACAAACGAATAAGATGATCACAAAATTTTCTAAAAATTGTTTGAAAATGGCTTTAAATTCTTTTTAAAATTGATTGATCTCGAAGTGACATTTAATGAATCATCGTTCGAAGATAAGAGTTTATCTGCTAACGAAATATGCTTGAAATCGACAGTCAAATCAACAACTATAATTCTTGTAATCGACAAAACCGCCGCCGCATTTACTACCTGGAACGTCAAAAAATTCATGTTGTTCGAACTTTTTTATTAAAAATTTAATTGATTGACTTGATAAAAAAAAAGTCATGACTTGACTTAAATTATGACTAGTAGTAGTAGTAGTAGTAGTAGTAAGACCGCGTGGCGAGATAACTCGCAGGGATGCCCCTCAAAGCGGTCGTCTTAATTGATAATGGTCGTATTTGATTTTAAAGGAGTCCACGGTCTCAGTTGCGACTATGTCGTCTGGCAGTTCGTTCCATTCATTAGCTATTCGATTGATGAAGAAGTTGTGTCTTTGCTGACAAGATGCCACGATCTCACGCCGTAGTTGACTTCTCTTCGTGTCTCTCGGAGCCGACCAATTTGGCTCGTTGTGCCACGTTATGTCATCTTTGCCTCTGCTGACTTTGTATAGTTGAATTAAGTCACCACGTTGTCGTCTTGTCTCCAAAGATGTAAGACCCATCCTCTCAAGTCTGTTCTCGTACTCCATGCCTTTCAAGGCAGTGGGGACTCTCGTTACTCTCCTCTGAACTTTTTCAAGGGTATTTATATCCTTCCTGAGGTACGGGTTCCAAGCCGACACTGAAAACTCCAGATGCGGACGAATGTAGGTGCGATAGAGTGAGGCCCATAGTTCTACATCTCTAGAAACGAATGTGTTTTTTAACATTCCTAGAATTTGGTTAGCTTTTAATGCGGCATGAGCGGACTGTGAGCTGAACTTAAAATTAGGCGTGAGAATGATGCCCAGGTCGCGTTCTTCCGATGTGTTTTGAAGCAAAATGCGAGAGCCATCCTTCTTTTTTAGCGTATAAGACCTGGTTTCTGCTACATGCTTGTTGCTACCGATATTCATAACCTTAATTTTAGACTCGTTTGCTTCCATCAACCAAGTCCAACACCATTCAGCCACTGTGTCCAAATCAGCTTGAAGACTATTCACCGCCTCCTCGGATTCCACCTGCGCTATTATTTTTAGATCATCGGCAAAAAGCTTGCTTGTGTGTATCAAGTGGCTTGGTAGGTCATTGATGAAGATTGCGAAGAGAATTGGACCTAACACACTACCTTGAGGAACACCCGAAGTGACATCTTTCCAATTTGAAGCGTGCGGACCTAGAACCACACGCTGCTTCCTGCCCTCCAGGAAATCTTTTATCCAGTCGAGAATTTGACCTTGGATGCCAACAGTACTTAGCTTTTTTATCAACCTGCCATGAGGCACCTTGTCGAAAGCTTTGGCAAAATCGAAGAATATAATATCAACTGGCTTCTTATTCTTCATTGCCGATGTAACTACGTCAACAGTCTCAATAAGGTTGGTGCTACAGGCTTTCTTTGGAACAAACCCATGCTGTTGCGGTGCAAGTAAACTGTTTGAGCATAAGTGAGACATTATTGAGTCACGGACAAGGGATTCCATTATTCTGCAGACTACTGACGTCAATGAAATTGGACGATAGTTGGACGAATCGACACGACTACCTTTCTTAAAAACCGGAGTGACGTTGGCCAATTTCCATATTGCAGGAAGAGATGAGGTAGTGAGGGACAATTTAAAGATGAGAGCAAGTGGTCGAGAGATTTCTGCAGCACACTCCTTAAGAAAGCGGGGGTGAATTCCATCCACGCCAATCGATTTTGATGTATCTAGCTTGGTAAGTTTGTTTACGATCATTTGTTCGCTAATAACAAGCTTCTCAATCGGAGGTATTGTTGAAGGAGTGTACTCAGGATCAAAATCTGTCTCAACTTGGAATACCGATGCAAACTGACAATTTAGGTGATCGGCGATGTCACATGGCTCAGTTATAGTTCGGTCAGCTGTCGTCAGGACAACTATGCTTGTATTAACTGAGCTTCGTCGGCGTATGTACGAGAAGAGTTGCTTCTGGTTCTTGCTAAAAGCTATGCGACGCTCGAAAGAAATGATGGCGGCTTTGATTTTATATGTCATCTTTTTTAAAGTTCGCCTATAGATCCGAACATTAGACGCTGAGCTCCAGTTTGTACGCGAATTGTGGACGAAAAGACGCTTTCTCTTGTTATTTAGCTTCACTAATTCGCTCGTCATCCAGGGAAGTTTGAAGTTGCGCACAGTATTTCTGCTCTTGGGAATGTGTTTACTACAAAGGCAATTATATATTTGAATGAATCGATCATAGGCTTCATTTATATTATGAGTGTCAAGTTCAACTTCCCAGTTGATGAGACTGAGAGCCATGCGCAACTCTGAGTACTTGCCTTTGGTGTAGTTAAACCGTGTCGATCCGTATTCCGAGGTTTTTGACGAGTTTAGGTGTAGCACGAACTCGACTACCGCATGGGCCTGCCGAGCCTTACCTAATGGAGCACCGATCATATGTATATCGATTCTTTCTGGCCTGTCACCGATTACTAGGTCAAGAATGTTTACCGGATTGCTGTTGGCCGGAAAGAACGTAGGATTTCGCACGGCTTGATGAAGTGAGAAGTTCTCGAGCGTGTCAAGAAATTTTCCAGATAACCCATTATCTTTCCCCTGATTCATGACAAAATCATCGGTCCACTTGATGTCGGGAAAATTGAAGTCTCCAGTCACACACAAGCCGCTGTACAAACCATTCTCTACTGCCCTAGCTGCTACTGCAATCGATCTGTTAATAGCCGCAGCATTGTCGGTGTATTTTACCTTGTCTTCTAACGTGCGAGCATTTAAGGGCGGACGGTATATGCAACCGATGAGGACTTTTTTTTCGTCTTGATGTCTCGATATTTCACACCAAACTTGCTCAACATTACCAGTCAGGGGAACAAGAGTGCGACGTAGGATGCTATCGCTAATTCTGATGATAGCAGCGAGTCTTTGACGTAAATAATGACCCCGCCACCTTGACTACCACGATCTCGCCTAAAATGCTTAAAGAAGTCGAAAGAGACGGTTGATGTGTCTTTAAACCAAGTCTCTGTGACGAATATGACATCGACCTCTTTAGCTCTAAGCTCGAGATCTGCTCGCTTAATGTTGCATCTGAGCGAGGTGGCATTGGTGTAGATGCACTTAAGTTCAGAATTTACGTTGTGCGGCAAGGCAGTAGTTGAGGTAAGATATGGTATCGATTGATTTATCAGACTAGACGGGTAATTGTTGTTAGACAGACGAGACCGAGACGACAACGATATTTTTGAATAAACAGGATTTGGGCGATCCATCGAGCTCTCACCTACGGCTATACCACCCGAACAACTATAATCTTTATTATTTAAAAAAAAACATAAATTAGATATAAAGAAATCACGAAAATAGCACAGATAATTTATAGCAAGTTTAGAGTGATCATTCTTAGTTGAGATTGGGCTGTTTGTGGGAAGTTTAGGCAGAACTCCCATCAATTACCTGGGCACCAATATTGTTGGCTGACATTTCTGCTCTAATGCTAGCTCTGTAGAAGCGCTTTGTTAATTTGTCGATCTTGGTCTTCGTACCATTACGTACACGCCACTCAAATGGACTGTCCGCAGGTAGTTTGCTATTCATTTCAACGCATGCGTCATGCTCAAGTTTGAGACCGAGGCGTTCACTAGGTGTCAGGTCGGGCGCCACTTGTACGCCAACGAATCGCTCGTGAGTCTTGAGTGCACGAGTAGACTTAAGAGCAGTCTTGCGGGTACTGGGGCTGTCAAATTCGACAAGGATCGGTGGAGGACGCGTCAGGTTCGAGTTCTTGGGAACCAGTTTAACTATTCGTTTGATCTGGCACGAATTCAAACTTAAGACACCAACTAAATCGTTGACTTGGTCATCGCGGTGCTTGTCATTGTCACACTTGAGACCAAAAATCATGATGTTACTGGCTCTCTTCTCTCTCTCTCGTGTCAGTTTATTGTTCGCAAGAGCGAGATTGGCCTCAAAGTCTGAACTTTTGGTGTTTAATCCACGCTTTACTACTTCGGCCAAGGTAACGTTCCTGGCAGCATCCTCTACTACTTTCATGATGTTGCCTTCGAGATCGTTCTTAAGAGACGATGAGGACACAGCCAGTTCCTCACGTAGCGCTGCTATGGTGTTTTGTTGATCCTTGTTCTCATTCTGCAACTCGTTGATGGTATTCTCGTTGTTGGAACACATTGTCTTGAGGCTCTCAACCTCGCTCTTTAATACCAAGACCTCCTCGACTAGCCTCTTAATCCAGTCACGATGATCCTTAACATACTGCTGCGGTGCTCCAGTGATTGATGGCCACTTTCTCGATTTCACTAACTCAAACGGGTCAGGATTTGACATGCTTAGGTTTAATTATGCGAGATATTTGAATTTATATTATTCGACATATTCGACTTTGTTCAGGTATTTACAAATTAGTACCAATTTAGAACTAATTTGTTGGGTCATAATATAAATACAAAATAAACGATAATTTAACTTGTCAAAATGATTTATAATGAAATAAATTTCAAGAAAATTTAAAACCTCTTCAATAATGTGCATCAATTCATACAAACGAATAAGATGATCACAAAATTTTCTAAAAATTGTTTGAAAATGGCTTTAAATTCTTTTTAAAATTGATTGATCTCGAAGTGACATTTAATGAATCATCGTTCGAAGATAAGAGTTTATCTGCTAACGAAATATGCTTGAAATCGACAGTCAAATCAACAACTATAATTCTTGTAATCGACAAAACCGCCGCCGCATTTACTACCTGGAACGTCAAAAAATTCATGTTGTTCGAACTTTTTTATTAAAAATTTAATTGATTGACTTGATAAAAAAAAAGTCATGACTTGACTTAAATTATGACTCAGACTTAAAACTTTGACTTATAATCAAGTCTGGGCACTTTAAATTTTCACCAAAATACTTAGAATTATATGAGGATTGTAAATATAAATTTAAAAAAATAAATTTTCATAAAATTACTCTTAAATTTAAAATAAAAAGAAAGAATTAAAAAGAGAATAAAAAAGAGAATTTTTCAGTAAGGTCACTTAGTCATTTTTTTGGCATCTGAAGTGTCGTCATGTGATCGTAATTCACATGATCATGTGAAACGAAGCAGAGTTTGGACACTTGAAAATCAACAAGAACCAAAAAAATCCAAATTTAAGAGGACCAAAAAAATCCTAGTTAGTGTTGATTTTTTTGGTCCTCTTAAATGTGGCAAGTATTTACTGGTATTAATTTGTGAATATGCTAGGTATCCATTGGTAAGAACCATTTCAAGTACCTCAGCAGATATTGTAATTCCAGTTTTAAATGAAATTTTTGCAGTTTTTGGTATACCAGGTGCCACTAAATCTGATAATGGACCTCCTTTTAACTCATTTAAGTTTACACAGTTTGCACTTGATCAAGGTTTTAAACATAAGCGAATTACTCCGTTATGGCCTAGATCAAATGGAATGTGTGAACGATTTATGCGTAACCTTGGTAAAGTCATGCGCAACTCGTCTACATCTCAAAAAGACTGGGAACTTGAGTTAGTGGAATTGACTTTATAAGTTTGGACGATATTTCAGCATCAGCTTTAGAAGTGGATGGATTTTTACTTTGTTTGTCACTAGCTTCAAAGTCGGGCTCTTCCGATCTTATTTCATTGACAAGTAGATGTTCCTTCTTTTTAGTTCCTTTATCAACTTCACAGATCTCAGCAAAACGTAATCCCTCTTGAATTGGCTGGTTTTCTTACACGAACCATTGCAGCTAAATCATTTGACAATCCTCTAAGAAAGTTTTCTAATTTCAATTTTTCAAACACGACTAGATCATAGAAAAAGCTTTCTTAACCATATGAGCTATTTTCATGCTCAAAAAAACTAAGGACTCGGAGGAATCACGTTTAAGATTAGTACAGTGGTGCTTCGATACCTTGAATTCACCATATTTTACGTAAATTATGGTAAATTCACGATATTTTACCATATTTACCGTAAAATATGGTAATCTAAAAAAGGGTATTTTTCGTAAAATAACGATGATTATCGTAAAATACCGATAATTATTGTAAAATTCAGTGAAAAAAAAAAATTTCCAAAATTTCTCGAAAAAAACCGATTTTCATGGAAAATTTTTTTTTTGAATCTTTGAAAAAGGAAAAAAAAAATTTTGATTGAATTTTGTGACAAAAATTGACGTAAATTTCGGTAAATTTTTGTAAAAAAAAGGTAAAAAGTGGTAAAAATTCAACAGAAAAGGATAAATGGATTTTTTATTATTTCATTCAATTTTTTTCTAAACAAATTATGAAAATTAATATTTAAACATTATTTATAAAATAAATTTTATTTTCTAGCTTTTTATGCTTTTAAGCTGTTGGCTGCCTTGTCCCAAGCTTCTTTGAATGTTGATCCTTTTGGAATAAATTTTACAAGCCCAGCTTTTTACAAAGTATTATTTTACTTTTGATATCAAGCATTTCAAAAAATTTTGACAGTTGAAAAATGTAAGAAATATATAAATCATCTTAAATATGTAAAAAATTTTAAAAAATTTTATTATTTTAATTTTTTAAATAAACATTTCTAGGTTGTTGAGATTGTAAGTGAAAGAAATGGTGACTGGTCAGATCATTAAATTCTGATTGTATATCTTTTTTTATAGAGCTCTTTATAAATGATTTTTGATAATTTCTGTATATAAGAAAATAATTTAACATTTTCGTTCTTAATATTTTCAAAAACTGATTTGGGAAAACAAATAATTGACAAAAAAATACTAATTTTCATAATTTGTTTAGAAAAAAATTGAATGAAATAATAAAAAATCCATTTATCCTTTTCTGTTGAATTTTTACCACTTTTTACCTTTTTTTTACAAAAATTTACCGAAATTTACGTCAATTTTTTTCACAAAATTTTTTTTTTCCTTTTTCAAAAATTCAAAAAAAAAATTTTTCCATGAAAATCGTTTTTTTTCGAGAAATTTTGGAAATTTTTTTTTTCACTGAATTTTACAATAATTATCGGTATTTTACGATAATCATCGTTATTTTACGAAAAATACCCTTTTTTAGACTACCATATTTTACGGTAAATATGGTAAAATATCGTGAATTTACCATAATTTACGTAAAATATGGTGAATTCAAGGTATCGAAGCAGAACTGTAATTCTAACAAATTTTGCTCAGGATTTATCTTACAAAAGAGTTTTCTCATCTCAAAACTTAATTTGTCAAAATTGTCTATATGAAGTTTATTTTGCTGGCATAGCATATGCCACCAACACGAAAAAGAATGCTCCCACATTCCAAGTAAAAAACACTTCATATCTCGGTGTAAAATGGACTTAATCGCTAATTCAAGTTGTCTCCCCACCAGAGAAATAACGAAAAAACATACATATTTTTTCTTGTACATGACAGTTATATGAGACTGCATCATAGAGCCCAATTGGCAGATTGGCCTAATGTGAGACACCATTTGAAAATTAGCGATTGAGTCCATCACCGAGATATGAAGTGTTTTTTACTTGGAATGTGGGAGCATTCTTTTTCATGTTGGTGGCATATGCTATGCCAGCAAAATAAACTTATTTTTTTTCTTTTATTTTCTATAAGTCTATGTAACCATAATATTATTTTTGGTAATAAAATCTAGAATAAATTACGCGTCTTTTCAACATTGGCACCCGATAAGAAAGAAAAGCTCGCTCAATTTTCTATAAGTGGCAACTAACTGAAACGACCACAATGATTGATGAACTCAAATTCTAAACTATCACTGATTGTGTTGTGAGGTTATTATGACCAATTGTCATATAATACTTGGCCCACATTTTTATACGAAATGATGTTTTGGCTAGGTATTGTTTCAACGGCATGGAAGGTATCCGTTATTATTTTTACATCCAGGCATGCGAAATGGGCCTTGAAGACGTGTTTTTACATCTTAATTGGATTTTTAGAGGAATTGTTAAGATGATCATACCAATCACAAAGACAAACACGCTTGGACACCAGTTTACAACCGTAAAGACTACATTCGAGGTTGGTTAAGTGTTTTCGAACCACGAAATCAACAAATCTCCGAAGGAAATAAACGCAATGTAGTATTAAAATGTCTGTCTAAAGAGTTGGAAAATTTACTTCTACTGGAAAACCCCACCGGAAGTTACCAAGATATTTGGAAAACACTAGCAAGACTGTTTGTTCGTAACTAGTCAACCCATGATCCAATCATGACCTTCGTTAGTAGATTCAAACAGGACAACGAAAACTTTTTTCAATTAATGGAAAATTTAAAGACACTAGCACGCGATTCTTTTGAAAACGAGTCAATATCAAGAGATGATTCAATAATGGATCAATTTATACGTGGCATCAAAGAGAAGTTGTAATCGATATAACTCTTCTCTTAATGACATGATGGAGTTGGCAAGTGATTGGGAGAGCAAGTTTAAAAAGACCGAGACACTCAAATACAATTCTCGGATCAACTTACTAAAAGAACCAACTTTGGGAAGCTTTCGAACCTGTTCAGCCAATTTATTTATAGGAAACTGACCTAGATTCTTTTCAAGTGGAAAGGAGAGTTCAGGTTAATGTTTGTTAATTTAGAATTATTTTATTTAAATTTTTCGCTATTCTTGATTTTCAATTACTTTAAAAATAAACAAGCTTAAACATGGTTTAATTTTTATTGTTTGAATTACAAAATGTATCCAATGTTGAAATTACATTGAAAAAGGCCGATGTTTCAAATATTTTTTTCAGTCTCAAATAAAAAAATAATTTTAAGTTAACGTTGCAAGCATCAAAAACTTTGTTTTTTTTTTTATAAATTTCGAGTTTGTGATATGATGATTAAAGATAATATTTGTTTAAAAACTATCTACACTCTGTTTTGCATATTTTATAAATTGAGTTTTTGTTAAAATTCATCAAACCAACGTCAATTATCACTAAAGTCAAAATTTATAAATAAAAAACTAAAGTTTTTCGGGTCTTGTCGGTAAAACTGGAACAATTCTTGTTCTCAGATTTTATGAACTATTAGTTGACCTAATCTAAAATTGTTCACCTACTTTGAAATTTCTATACCTATTTAGAAAAAAACTAATGTAATGATAAAAATAAGATAGAAAAAGTAATTAAAAGAAACTTTAAAGTTGGGCGGATAAGGAAAATTTTGGGAAACAGATAAATCTATGTTCCCCAAAGTCAAAAACTAGAAGGGTGAAAAATTAAATTTCTTTAAATTTTATTATTTTCTTTAAATTTTATTATTTATACTGAAATGCAAAGATTTAAGAAGAGGGCGCATCTTGGTATTTGGGATTATGGAAAGAGTATTGCCAAGTCAATCAGAACAGAGCAAATGCTATTTCTAAAGCTCCTTCAAAAATAAAAAAAACAAAAAAATTATTAATTAATTTCTATATCAGTTTCGAGAATTAGGCATTCATTTATTAAATAGTTTTATTCAATTTGTTCACATATTTGGAAATTTGTTCACCAAATTCTATTTTGAACAAAAAAATTGGGTGAACCAAAAGTTCACAAAACCTAATATTTCGGATTATAAGTGAACTTTGGTTCACCTAACCGACTAGATCCAGTTTTCAGCGACTGAATATAAACTTTAATCTAGTGAATTATTTATCTATTTTTTTTTTATCTTTTTTTATATTATTTAACTTTTTTTTAGTTTTTTCATGTGTTTTTATTCTAAAGGAGCATTTGCTCGGTAGAAAATAAATAAATGAATTACCTAAAAGTTAACAAAGAATTTTCAAATTTCCAAAAAAAAATTTTACTCATTCTATTTCACTAACGAGTATAATTTTAAATATGATTATGCTTGCAATATTAAATTTCATTTAAATATTTAAATATTTTTTTCAGTCTCAAATAAAAAATTATTTTTTTTATTTGAGACTGAAAAAATTTTTGAAACATCGCACTTTTTCAATGTTATTTCAACATTGGATACATTTTGTAATTCAAATACACAAAAATAATTAAGCCACTTGTAAGTTAAATTTATTTAAAATTACAACCACCTAATTCAAATTTAATTAGCGATTAAAGAATTTTAACGAGGTAATGACGACGGTCCTTTAATCCGACGTTTTCATTTAATTTTCAAAAAAAGTTATAACAAATAAATGATTCATTTTCTTCATTTTGTTCAGTTTATTCATTTTGTTCAGAATATTGATTTTGATTTAAAAACTTCTGTTCGTGAAAAAATAAATATTTGATTGAGAGGTTTTAAATTCAAATTAAAAGACATAAATTTTCATTTTTTAAAGAGTATGAAATTTATGTTTTTCGGATTGTATTCAGATCGTCAATGCATATAAATATCGGTATTTTATTTGATCATTAATATTTCCTGGGTTATTTAAAATTTTTTTTTTTTTATTTTTGAAAAAGAATTTTATTTTTAGAATTTTTGAAAGATTTGTATAAAAATTCACAATGACTTTAAAATTTTAGATTTTATTTACTTTAAATAAAGTAATTTTTTTTTACAAAGAGCTACGAACAAAAAATAAAATTTAAATTCAAAATTTTGACCTTGATCATCTTTCCTGGTCTAACCACCACTACTTTTACTACAAATAGTAATGCATTTTAATATTTTTAAGACAATTGCATTATGAGAGCAGTTATAGATACGTTTATCATATTTTTTGAATAATTTTTATAAAAATTATTTTTAATTAGTTACGATAACAATAAATAATATTTTTGATTAAACTTTAAAAAAATTAATTTAAATTTAAAAACTATTTTTAGTTTTATAAATTAAATATTAAAAATTAAATAGAGATTTTTATTTTTAAATTTAAGATTAATACAAATTTAAACTTAAATTTATGACTGTGCTAATGGGTGATTTTAAGCTTAGGGGTTAGATTCTTAAAATAAAATCATTATTATAATTGAATTTAATGACAACTATGTATGCACTAAAGATAAGCAATTTTGGATTCAAGTTGCCGTAAAAAAAATTTTTTTATTCAAAATATAATTTAATCTGATGTTTAAAATTTTAGGAATTTTTTTTAAATCGGACCCAAGTATGACCAATTTTGATCAATATTTGAGCATTCAATTTGAGAAATACTTTAAATCGCATCTTAGATAAATTAATGGGTACTGGAGCAGAATTTTAATAATTATAAAAGGAACAAAAATTATGAAAATCGATTTTTTTGCTAAATTGTAGACTTAGATTCTGAAACTTGAACAAATTTTCAAATAAAGCCTAAATTAATAAAATAAAAGCGGAAACACATTTATTCAAAAATCGAAATAAAAAAATTATGATTTTATCTTATGATATTGAATGAGTAAAATTCTTAGACCAAGAGAATCAGAGCAAACAATAGTCAACATTTGAGTTTAACAAAAGCAATTGTTTCTTTTTTTTGTCGTCATTTGAATTTTATAAATTCAATTAAATCATAATTATCAACTGCATTAATTTTTACTCCGGATATTTTTTGTTAACTTAACTGTATTAAAGGAATGGAAACTAATTAATAATTAGGAAATAGAAAAAATATTGAATTTTGAGTGATTAAAAAAACGAAATATATTCAACCTTCTTAAAGCAAATAATTTGTCAAAGAATTAAATTAATCAAAATTTATACATCCGGTTAGAAAAGGAAAATTAGTGAAATTCTTTTTCTTCCATAAATCAATTTCAATTATTTTCCAAGAATCTAAAATCTATCTATTTACATGCCTGGGGCTTCATTTAGACTTAGATATCTTCTAGAGGATAAAGAATTTTCGGCAGCAGAAAACATGTATTTTTGATTTTGATTTTTGAGAGAAAATTAAAGCTATTGCGTAATGTTTTTGCATCTAGAGTTTGTTTAAGCAAATGCATCAGAAACAAGCGCACTCAATTTAATTTATAATCTTTAATTCCACAAATCAATCAGCTTTCAAACAAGCTTTCTTTTTTTAATAGTTCCATAGGTTTTAGAATACAACTTTTTATCGAAACTACACAGAGCGTTTTTCCAAGACCCAACTTTTCAAATGCCAAACGAAAGTTTGTGTTTTCAAAACTAATTTATTCCATTTTTGATTAAATTTATCTTGTCGGCAAAATTTAAAAATGCTTTTTCTATCTTTGACAAGGTAACAAGCATGTTGCATGATGCTGCATTAAAGAATCGATATTTTAGAAATATCATATATTACACTAGAAATCAAAATATAACTTTTTGTTTTTTATTAAATTTTTCTCTCATTTTTGTTGGCCTTTGTAATTGATAGTTTGTTTGTATAAATATAAATGTATTAAGAATAAGAAAGAGAATCTCCCGATTCACCTAAACCAAGCTCTATTTATGCAGATCAAACATATGCAATGAATTAAGAGTTGATTGCCATGCAATGTAAGCATCAAGAAGCTTCTACTTTTACTAGTTTTACTAGTCGCACTTACTTAAAATGACATGTCCTTATATCGAACACGGATTTTTTTAAAGTAGTGAAGGGTCTAGCTGCTTTATCAGATCACATAACTTTAGGTCATTTCGTATTATGTAATAAGTAACCAAGAAGTTTTTTTATTTTCATTAAAAATAAAAAAATTTGATAATTTTAGTGAACAGAAAAAGTTTGAATTTTTAAATTTAGTTATTTATATTTTGATTATTTAAGTCTAAATTAAATCAATATGCCATTAAATCATATCTTGAGTTTTTGGATAATTTCCACAAATATCACATTCCATCGGATTCTCATGTTCGGTTAAGGTTTTTTTTTGCCACTATCTGTGTTTCTAATGGTAAAGCTGAAACATTCGATGCCTTCTTAGATATTATCAATAGTTTTTCATGTACATCAAAAATTTAGATTCTAATTAACTCATCACATTGTTTAAGCAGTGTTTCCTTGTTCTTCTTGAGAATACTCCTCACTCGAAGTGACCAGTTAATGTTATAATCCAAACTTATATTGATCACATATAACGTGACTCAAGCTTATGGGCACTGAAAAAAAAATTCTGGTCTCACATCCAGCTAGACCTATTGTGACATGTAACTAAAAGAGAAAGTTAAAAATAAAAAAAAAATCTATTTATTTAAACTTTTTTTTTAATAAAAAAAAAAGCATAAAATAAAAAAAAATTTTTTTGACTATCGCGAGACTTCTTTAAATTTTGCAATTTTGCAATTTTAAAACTCGAATACTCAGTAATTGTGATATGTTATTGAAATTGAGCAATTTTCTTAAGCATTAGAAAGTGAAAAACAATAATCTGATAAGGTAATAAAAAATTTACCAGATGTAATATTTAAAAAAGGTTTTTCTAAAAACTGCTGTCAGTATTAGAATAATTTGTTTTTTCAATGACATCAAACATTATAGGAATGATTGACTTTCATCTCCTAAATTATCTTATTAAAAAAATTTATTTTAAATTTATAATATTAATAAATTTTTTTTTTTAAAAATCTATTTAAATGCCGAGAAGTGATGGATGAGTCTAAAGACAAATTTACTTATTCTATTGTATTTCTTCCTAAGAAAAGATTTTGTGGAAGTTGCGTGCCATTTTTTTGTTTTATTTATGATAAAAGAGTTGCTGAGTCTGAGTTTTTTTTTAAATTTATAATTGCTAACTTTTTTCTTATTTTTACTTGGACAGTTCTGTTCGAAAGGAAGCTTTTAGCTTTTCCTTGAAAAAGATTCTGGTTATTGAATACTTTTACCAAGGCACTTAGGGCCATATCTTCGCTCTATTGCACTTACTTTCCCCCGCCCCTAAAAATAATGAAGCCAATTTATCTCAATTTATGAAAATAATTAGTTAATGAAAATTTCTCCGATGTTTACTTTTCGAGATAGCTGTATGAGTTTAAGACTCAAGTTACTAGAGATTTAGCAAAGAAACTATTTAATCAATTGTAAATAGACCCGGATTCATCCAAAAAGAGTAATTTATTTACCCAAATTTTTGTGCTCATTTTCTAATAAATAATTAATTTTCTAATTTTTTTGAAAAATTTTCGGTTTTTGCATAAATTTTTTTTTAATTTTTTCAAAATTGAAATTTTTTCTTGTGTAACTTTTCAATTAAAAAATGCAATAATTTTATAATTTTTTTCCAAAAATCTTAGTATCTAATTTTGCGATTTTTTGTTTTTCAGTCAATTTTTCATGGTCCAGCTTGATTGATAACTAAAAAAATTTTAAATTTTTTAAAGAAAAAATTGATAGTTTCTAAATAAAAATTATAAAAAAAAGTTAACCCCTTGTTCTAAGATCATTTATTCTTACTTAAAATCCGACCATCAAATGGATATTTGATCTGAATTTACTTTTTTTTATTTTTCTTATATTAAGTCTGCCGTTTTGCTTATGAATGCTTAACATAATTCTTACAATTTTAGATGATTTTAATGTTTTAATCAATTAAATTCAAATATCAATTTTATTAGTGTATAGCTAATTAAGAAAATAATCAGAATCATTTAAAAAAACAATATTGTTATAAATTGAGAACTTTTTGTTTATTATTCCAATTAAATTTTTATTTTAATTGTTTTTGTAGAATAATTTACGTTTGCTATTTTAAAAGACTGTCTTGCATTTTGATAAAATTCAGTTCAAGCAATTAGTAAATGAAAATCGAGATTGTACTGTTTTACCTAGATAGGAAATCCTTTTAAAATTTTTGAGGTTAATTTTTTTCCCTAAAAACCTTAATCTCTATTTTTTTCATTCGGATGATTTTCTACCAAATTGTATTTTTGGTTTTTACTCAATCAAACTTAATTATTCGATTTAATTATTTATTATCCTTTTAAGCTATAGGATAAATATAAATTAGAAAAATAAAATATCTAAAATCAAGTATTATATTAATTAAGAGATTTTTAATTAAGTCTAGTTCCTTTTACCTAAAGTTCATCGAGTTTCGCTAAAAAAATTGACAAGTGACAAGTGATGTGAAATTTAAGAGAGTATAGTAAGTGTAAACTAATAAAAAACTGACTATACTCTAAATAAGAAGACTTAGAGGTGATTTAATACAAATTTTTAAAATAGTTTAGGATTTTGATGAAATTAAGTGATTTAATAAAATTGTTTTTAAAAAGAAACTTGAAAGATTAAATTTAGAAAACTATTACATTTCATGTGGTCACAGCCACATTTAAGTTATTGATTTATTTTAATTATTAAACGATTTAAGATATCTTTGAGTTTTTTAATACGGTTTCATCTGATGATAGTAAAATCTAAATTTGTCAAAAGACTACAGATTATTTTCATAGTAAAAAAAAAAATAGCAAAAATTTTATTTCAGTAAAAAAAGCAATTTATCATGTCAATTTTTTTTAATATTTTAAACAACTTTTATTAATCAGAAATGGTTTTGTGAAATTCAGAACAAAAAAAATTTTAAAAAATTGAATAACTTTTTTTCTAAAAGCTTAAAATTAGTTCTGTGAATGCATCATAGTGCAACATTCCAAGTTGCATCAAATATCAAGGTCTGCTAAATTTGCAGAGTTTAGGAGAAATTAAATTTCAATATAATCGAGCGTATTACATTTAGCAGTAATTGAGATTTGATGCAACTTTTTCATAGTAAAAAATTGGTTCTTTAGAACCTTTTTTTTTTTCTTTTTTTTTTCAAAAAAATATTTCAAAAATCAATTCAACTCATAAAATACTTTGTTAATTGATAGTTTCAAAAAGTTTGACTAAGCACAATCCGGGTATACCGTGTCTGAGTGTCTTATCAATTTTCAAAATCCGGAGCAAAAAAATAAAAAGCTTTTATTTGGAGTTTGAGGCAACAAAAAGCAAAATTAAATTGATTTTTGTGTCATTTTTTTCTCAAAATTTTAACCTCACTTAAAAAAAAAGTTTTTAATAGTGTTAAGATTAAATCAAAATTTTGCTAGAAAAATCTTATTAATCAAACTTTCAGTTGACTGTGACTATTTTTTTGCTAAACTGGGGACTTGGATTTTTTTAAAGTCAACAAAAGACACACCACGAACTTACATCATACATCATTTAGCATTAAGCTTTTCAGCTTATTTAAGAGTTTTTTGTTTAATATGAAATCATAAAAAATAAATTTTTAATTAAAAAGAACAATGGTTGGGCAAGGCATTAAAAAATGAATGCCACGGTCAAAAAAAGAAGCAAAATTGTGAGAATTTTCGTATTAGGCTGTTTCTATTTTTTAGAGTACAGCTGGTGAACAATTACTTTACATAGATGTTTATTAAAAAAAAACTCATAATTCTTAAGGTATTTTGAATTTTAGAACAAAAAATAAATAAATTTTTTTTCATTTTTTGAAATTAGAAATAAAGCCACTTACATTTTTAAACTTTTTTATTTTCAAAGTTCTGACCAAAAAAAGCTGCTGAATTTGGTTAATAATTTTGTTATAATAAATAAATAATTCTATATATTTTATATCAGTTTTTGATATTTCTTAAGGTCGAATTGGCGCAGAATTAATTTATGTTTTTTTTGTACCAAAGTCAAAAATGGCATTGTAAATTAAACTGCTAATTAAGCGTTCGATTCGTTTGTATTTTTCTCAATAAAATAAAAATTTTTAAAAATTTTGATTATCCATCAAATAAAAATAAAAATTATTAAAATCAAGTATTTTCGTTTTAAAATTTTTTACGTCAAGGTTTTTAGAGGGGTTTTTAGGACCCACCGAGCAAAATAATTAGTAAAGTCTAGGGAAATGACTAATTTTAATGAGAAAGCTAAGAAAAAATTGTTTTATCTTATCAAAAAAAATTTATTTTAATTAGTTATTTTTTTTAGAAAATCATTGACGAAATTTATTTTTTATTTTTTGTTTTTGTTAATACAAATTTGTGCTGAAAATTTTTTGATTTTGATTAATAAGCATTCGTGTGACACATTAGACAGAATCAATTTTGACTATTAGAAAAAAAGCTTTTATTTTTGTTAAATTCTTTTAATTAAATTAAAATTATTGATTTATTGTTATTTTTATTTGATATTATTTTAAAGAAGCTTATTAGGTACAATTTTTGACCAACACTTGAGGATACTAGGAGCCCCGATAAATGTATTTATTATGCTAAAGAAGGCATGATTTCAAAATTGATATTATGATTGATTTTTTGCTTCAAAAAGAGGAACAAAATCATAATTTTGGAATTGTGTACTCATCTTGCTTTATATTTTTGTTTGGGGAGCTCAGCCCGCTTCGTATTTAATTAAACAAGGATTAGCATAAAATATTTTTTAATTTTATTGGAAAATTTTTTGCACCCAAGCTAAAGATGTGATTTTGTTCTAAACAATGATATGGAAAAGAGAGAAAAAAATTTCTATGATGTTTCAGATTCAAAGCTGATGCTGAACAAAACAAGTTTAAAATTGATTGTTAAATATTTTCCAAGTTAATAAAACTGGGACTTGTATCTTAAGGATTTATTTCGTGCAAATATTATTTTTTCATCTTGATTAATTTATAACAACCACTCACGGCAATATAAATTATTACTCGAAATTATGAGTTCTCATTTTTCCTCTCTCTTTTTCATTTGAATAAATTGTAAATTTGATTTTCTTCATCTTTTTTTCCATTTTTTCTTAAGTTAAACTTATCAAATATTGATTTGAAATAAAAAATAATTCAAGATATAATAATTTTATTAGTTCCATATGCTATCAAGGGTTAAAATGGATTTTGATGGCAACAATTGAAGTTTTTTTAAAATTTAAAAAAATTTCTTTTATAATTGATTTATTTCGCTAAGAATTTTAATGAGCATGACGCAATTGAGGGACGCACATCAGCTAATGCTTCCTTTCGCCAACACCTTTGATAATAGTGAAATGGAACAATGTGCTCTCGCAGCGTAGCATGATCGCATTTTAATTTAATTAAAATATTTTCATCATTTCCTCTCACTTACTGAGATAGTATTGGAAATTTTTCAAAATTAAAATTTCAACGTGTTAGCTTTATGTATTAGAAAGCGATTATTTTATTTATTTTATTTTATTTTAAAAATCAGCCTTAATCTAAACTAGAATCAATTTGAAGCCGAAAGCTTCCGTTTAATTTAAATTTTAGTTTTAATAGGCCTTCGGGCCAGAGTGGATTTTTTTTTCTAATTTAGCCATGTTTTGTGTTATTCTTTTTTTATTTTTTTCAGAGCATAATTTTAAGTTATAAAGCAAGATTAGATTAAAATTAGTTTATTAATAAAATAATTGGCAAGGTTTTCTCTCTTAATACGTCACCAACATTGGTTATGGTTTATGTAATTAAACTGCTTTCACCATATATTTAAAATTATTATAAATAGAAAAATTAATGACAACAACATTTAAAATTATGATTTTTCTGAATTAATTTTTTTCACTATTTTATGGTTCCTCAAGAAGCTTCACTACAAAAACAAGAGGTGATCTAATGTATAAAATATAAAGACATGTAGAAATTTACAAAGTAAAAAGAGTAAAATAGGTTTTAACATTATGTAACGTTTTTTAGGAAGAAAATGTCATTAATATTTTTCTAGACCAAAATTTGAATTTGTTAAATGTTAGGCTGGTAATGATTTTTGAAAAGTGTTAAGGTTCCGAAATGCAAAAAGTGACTTAAATTATTGTTAATTATTTTTAGATTACTCTTAATGAAATTATATATATACCATTAATATAAACTTAATTGAGACTTAATAAATTAGAAAATTTTTTTGTCAATGCTCATAATTTTATCTAGTTTCAGAATATTTATATTTCAAATGGGGTTTGCAGTTCAACAATAATTTTTTGTTGCGAAAAGACTTCGGATAATGACGTAAAATGTTGTGCTCTTTGAGAATATATGCCATTAATGGGGGATTGAGTATTTCGTGGATAGTGTTCCCAAAAGATATACAACTTTACTAAAGTCCAAGTGTCTTTAGACCCCTAGCACCAGAAGTTTTTTTTTTGAACCAAAAATTTGTCTTTCTCAGGTTTTCATACACGTAGATTACTAATTTGAAGTCAAAAATCGTATTATGAGATAGTATGGACGTTTTAAATTTTCCCAAATTTAATAAGAATATTTTTTATGAATTATTTAATTTTCAAAATAAAATTTAAAAGGTTTCCAATTTATACCACAAACCAATGAATCAAAAAGATAAATTTTCCAAAAATTATTCAATATAAATCTAATTAATCCATTTAATTGATCGGCAATATCATTCTTAAGTCTTTAATCAAGCAGAAGTTTCAATAGATAAAAAATTTTCATTGTTTCTTTTGTATTATTAAGTTAGCCCTATCCAAATTATATGAAATTTTCTTCAAGTTTTTCTCAATAGATTTATTCTTTGGACATTATTTCTTTAGCTATTTTACAGTGATTAAAATCTTTTAAGAAATTCAAAGTTGGTCAAGATGTTTCAGGAGGCAGCCAAAAATTGCTGCAAAAATTAACATGGTTTCAAGGAAATTGTAATCGATAATTGAGCCAATTTGGAATTTCAAAGGCTATTAAGGGTAGCTTTACTTCCAGAAGTCTTTTTTCCATAGTGATAGGTTTTCTTTGGAACCAAGAGGTAATTTTTCCAGGGATTCCACAAAACATCACAAATGATCAATTTTTACAAAAGATTTGATGTAAGCAAATTTTTTAAAGAAAACTTTCAGAGCCAATTTACACGCCTTTATATTTTGATTTTTAAATTTCAAACTTTATTGAAAACTAAATTTTTTTATTTTTTAAAATTCATTTAAAAATTATCTTTAAGAACATGAAAGTCCAAATTGAATAAGAAAAGCAGTTTAGTAACAGTTAATTTTAATCTCAAATTTATGAAAAGTCTGAAAACATTTTTTTATTTAAAAAATCTATTAGACAATTGAATGCATCTAGTATACGGCTTTTTGAAAAAAAATCAAATAGATCAAGCATTAAATCGAAATTAATTTAATTTAAAACAGAAATTTGTTTGACAATGCAATTGACTTTTAGTGATTGTTGTTTGTGTTTGGAGAAAGGAAAAAATCGGCATAATATTTGAATTAATTTTAAAAGCCACCCAGTTGAGTTTGTTTTGGCTGCTTTGAAAACATACCAATGACATCATCTGCAATTTTTATTAGCTCTTGGATTATTAAATTAATAATCAGTTAAGCAAACATTATTTGATTCATTTAGATTTTTATTTAGTCAGAGCTCTAACTCTGAAGGATTATTATTAAAAAATGCTTGTCTAAACTTACAGGCTTAACGAAACTCTTAGTTTAAAATAAAATGCTTCCTAAAAAAAGTATTTAAATTTTTTTTTAAATGACCCCGTGATGTAATAGTAATAGTAGTGAGACTGCAGTAAAATCTAAACCAAATCCAGAGGAGCTGTGGCAGTCTTTCTGTCTTTTCTTTGTCCCATACCAAACACTTCTCTGTCAATTCCTGCCTTTAAAGCCATTGACAGTTTTTGCAATCCATTTTGAAGTTTTTCAAAAAGTTATATTTAAAAGAGCCGAGTTTGCTAATTTCTCTTCTTTAGCTTTGTCACTCTTCTTTGGACTCTTTCAATATTATGTTAGCTTTTGTTGAAAGGTTCCAAACACCTATATCATATTCAATATGTGGTTTTACAATTCCTGTTTATTTTACCCAGTATCCCTAAAGAACATTATTAAAACATTAAAAAAATTGAAATGAAATTGCATATCACCATGCTGCAGTTTATAAACTACTACTAAAATTGAGATAATTTATTAAACTTTGAATAATTATTTAAAAATAAAATAATGAGAATAAAATGAGCTACATCAGGAGAACTGTCAAAATTGTCTGGTTTTAAATCGAATTTATGTTCAGCGATAAAAATTAATTACTTCAGTTTTAAATTAATAAAAAAAGATCTAATTTTAATGGTTTATCCCAAGATGAGTTTTTATGAATTTCGAAAGTGAGATAATTTTTTGTTTAAATATAGTTATTAAGCATCTATTAATGGATTGAAATTCATCTTGTTGTTTAATTTTAATTTTTAAAGATAAATATCTTCACATATAAGTTGTTAATTTTATGTGTTATTTTTTATTTTCTATTTATTGATTTTTTAATTTTTTTTCCTTTTTCCCTTTATTTGTTGAAGATTGACAAGTTCTTATCTAGAGAGAAATGAATGTAAATGAGCTGGTAAGTAATCTAATTTTTTTCCTATTGTGAAAGAAGTCTTGTAGAGGTTTGATATAATCATAAGATATGTTAGACAATAAAAAATTGCTAGACACATTTAAAGCTTAAAAACATCTTACACCTGATTTATTTAAATTATTTTCTCAAGAGTCTTAGGTTTTAGTACACGCAAAGCGACCATATACCCATAGGTAAAATTTCAATTGTTTTGTTTATTTCTGTTTCTGTTTGTAAAAAAGAAAAAAACTTGAAAAAATTTTACCAATTTTTAAATTTTTTACCAATATTTATCAAATATTACAAAATTAATCAGGCATTTTTTAATTTAATTTGGAAAAAAATATAAATTTTAAAAGAAAAAGGATTTTTTTATTAAATTTAGCACTTTTTTAACGTTAATTTCCGTAAGTCCGTAAATCATTACTGTAACTAAAATAGCTTTTAATTTAAAATATATTTGATCCTTAATTTTGGTGCATGGTTAAAACCAGACATGTTTTTTAAGTCACAAGTCATAGCTTTGACTTAAATTTTTGTGACTTAGACTTAAAAAAATTAGTTAAAAAATATTTTAGTTCAATTATTATTTTTAAAATAAATCAAAATTAGTTTTAAAAATTCAAAAGAATTCAAATTTTAGATTTCACTAAATCGAAAAACGAATTAAGAATTAAAAATATTTTTGATTTTAAGTTAAAAATTAAATAATATTTAAATATTTATTAGAGTTTTTCAGTAAGAAAAGAAACCAATTCACAATATTTTGACTTAACAATTGACATAGCAAGACGTGAAAAGGGTGAAATTAAGGGTTCATTTTGTTTAAACAAAAAAATTCCGAAAAGGAATTTAAGGAATAGGGTTTACTTATTAGATAGGGTAAGATTATTATATTTGCCGTTTATTTTCTAAAAAAGAATGATAACTAAGACTTAAAATAAATCTTAAAAGTACAAAAAGAAAATCATTTTTGATCAGAACGATGAAGAAAGTACAGAAAGTATGTACTCTTTAACTTTAGGTTTAAAATGGTTTAATAATTTTTGGTTTTAAAATTAGAAAGACTACAGAAATTTCTTGCTTTCTTTACTAAAGAAAAAATAATATTCTTTCTTTTACGGAGGATTTAAAAGTCATTATAGTCAATAAATTGGTCAAGACTCTTTAATAATTCATTCATCTTCCTAAGTAGAATTGATAAATTTCTGTTAAAAAATGAACATAATTTTTTTTAAATCTGTTATTAAATTAGACCTTGGAAAAAATTGGAAAATTATTAGTTAATTTATTATTTTTTCACCCGTATTATTGAATCTTCATTACCTTATTTATTTATGAAAGTATAAAAAAAAACCTGGTCAAATTTGAAGATTTTTTTGTCAATTTTTAAATTTTAAATTTTCCTTAATATTTATTAGTCTTGTTAAATTATTTTTAGGTTTTCGGTTTTTGCCTCCTTTTTAACTCAAGTATAGATCAGATAGCTTTAAATATTTATTGAGTGAAATAAATTGCCAGCCTTCACAATAAAAAAGAAAACGAATATTATAATTTTAAAAAGTATTCTTCGACTCAAATGAATTAATATTTAATTTTTGGTTAAAAAAAATCAGAAAAAAAAATTTTTAATATGGTAAAAAATATTTTTTAATTATTAATTTCATTCTAAACAAAAAACTTTATGAAAAAATAATTTTTTTTAAAGTAACATTTATAAAAAAAATAAAAAAAGTTGCCAAAAATTTAGAGATTAGTGCCAGAAACTAATTTATTAATTTACGTGGACATATTTATTTTTCACAAAATTTTATGAAACAATGAAATTGAAAAAAGCTCAATTTAGATTTTTAGAGAAAATAGAAAAAATTAAATAATAATGTAAAACATTATTTTATTTTTAATTTTTGTAATTTAATTAGTTTTATCCAAAATAGGATCTATTTCGTTTTAACCAATTTATAGCAATCCATCTCATTTATAAATTTTTTGAGTATTTTTTTGCTCTAAAAGTAGAAGTTATCATTTATCGCCATTAATTTCACTTTCGAAAGTTTGTTTCATCTAATTTGATAGTAATTATTCATCAAGTAATCATTTATGCCAAGTTCTGTTCTTTTTTGTCGAAAATTCATCTGAATAAGAAAAATTATAACAATTGAAGATTTTATATTTTTTTTATTTTGCTTATTAAAACTAAAGCATTTTTTAATGCTATTTTAATAATGGATAAATTTTGTTTTTACTCTTAAAATGAATGTTAGATAACTCTTTTACATGTCTAATTAGCCGTTAACAATTAATTTATCCAAGTATTCTCAAGTTCTATCCAATATTTTTTAATAAAATAAGCTTTCAGAATTTTGCTCAAGAGGTGTCTAAAAATAAATTATTTCAAGATTATTGTTTAAAAATAGACAACTTATAAATAGATAAGTGTGTTACATATCAATCTTAAAGTAATATAAAGATTTGAAAAATTCAATAATTTTATAATGAAAAATTCAAACTTTGTTTCGAAAACGAGAAATATTTTAATCTCTTTAGTCGGGCAACAACTTGACTTTGATTTGCAGCACTAGAGAATTTTAATTTTCCCTTAAATAAATTTTTTCATAACTAAGGCTTAAATGAGAATACTTACGTAAAAATAAAAAATAGTACATAAGTAAAAATTTAACTGAGATTAAAAAAGGGTTTCGAAATTTAAATTTATTATTTTTTTTTCTCATGGAGAATTGAAACTCAAGAAAACACGAAAAAAATAAAGCTTTGACAAAATTTTTTTCCTATTTTTTTACTCGAGAAATTAAAAGAAAATTATCAAGTGAATACAAATTTAGAATTTAGATAATTTAGATAATTTATTTCAAAGAAAAATGTAAATATTAAAAAAAAATACTACACAACAATCAATTTTAGCATAAAATTCATTAAAAAAGTAAATTTATAAATTAATTCATTCAAGTTTTAAATCTAGTAACTTAACTATTTAGCATTGCTTTATTAGTAGATTAAGAAGTGTTTTTTAATTCCTGTTTATCATTTTAAAACTTATTCTGTTCTTAGGCTATTTGAGTCATCAACTTAGAGATTTTATTTTTTTCGTTCCCTACTTCCTTGGTCTATTTTTTCAATTTTCAGTTTTACTTAAGTTTTTAATATTTCAATTCATTAAGAAATTAAAAAAAAAATATATTTATTAATTAAAACAATTGCTCCATTTTCAGACTTTTTGAATAAGAAGACAAG
Organism: Brachionus manjavacas; assembly: GCA_019054805.1. Taxonomy (NCBI): domain Eukaryota; kingdom Metazoa; phylum Rotifera; class Eurotatoria; order Ploima; family Brachionidae; genus Brachionus; species Brachionus manjavacas. The sequence goes on along the minus strand of JAHQIY010000003.1, from coordinate 2,791,121 downwards.
GCATCTTAACACATGTAAAGAAATGAGCAGACTCCTCAAGCTGCGTGTCTTATTTTAGATTTCAATAGACTTTGGTCATATTTGGCATCAGCTCTTAAATAAAGTGAGATAAATTTAAATTTATTTAAAAACTGTTTAGATATTTTTTAAATTGCTATGAAACATATTAATTTTTTCTAAATTTAATAGCAAACCTGTGCCTTTATTGGATTTAAAAGCAACTGAACAATTATTAATGCTCTATTTTTTAATTAAATTAAATTTTACAAAGGTTCTTATATTTAAAAAAAAAATAAATAAATTCTTTTGAATTTTTCAAAGCATTATAAAATGAAAAAATTTGTTTTTTTTTATTTCCATTAATTTTTTTAAAGAAGATTGACCGTCAAATTGCTTTTTTTATTTTGCTCCATGACGCCTTTTCAAAAAAATTTACGTCTAAACTTCAATTTTTAAATACTGATCACCTGTTAACTTAATTAATCGTTAAGTATTATGATGATATTGTCACGCTCACTACAGCGCGTTAATTTATAAAAAGATTAGCTTTCATTTAACCATGTCATACACTTAAATACTTTATGTCTAAACATTAGTTAGGTTGTATTATTTATAGTAATGAAATTCAAAATATTTTTTTTAACAAATTTAAAATTTTGCATAATTAAAATATAAAAGAGTGATATCTTTCCATAATAAAATAAAATTATTTTTTTTTCAATTCTTTTAAGTTTTAAATTTTTTTTTTTAAATTATGGGTATGACAATATTTTTGGTTAGTTTTCTTCAATAATGATTGATTTTCTAACAATACCAAAATTTAGGATTGCTAAATTTTTACTATTGATCATTTTTAATAAAAAGAGCACATTTAAAGAGTTTAATTCAAAAAAACTATTTATTATAAAATAAATTAAAGGCTCAAGTAGCTTACAAAAGACAGCTTGTCATAATAATTGATCGATAATTAGATGGATCTTGAGTTGGAGAGGATTTTAGGAATCGTTCAGTTTCTCATGCTCAAGGAACTCTAATCAAATAAGTAGTTTTATCTATCATTTAATTGAGCATTCTAACAATTTATTTTCAATAAAGTTTGAATTAAATCAACGTTGGACAAAAAAATTTCAAATTTTGATGATTTTTTTATTAATTAAAACATCTTTTTAAATTGATGAATATCTAATAAAAATTATAAGATTTCAGTTAGTAAAAGATACTAATGATTGATGAGTTTAGATTTAATTTATTTCATAGACAGAGATTAAAAATAATTTTTATTTAAAATTTTTATGGTGTTTTATTTTTGTAATTCTCTTATTCAAACCATCTGGATTCATTCACGGTGATACAATTTTGTTTAAAATGATGTGATGGATGTTATGTGAAGTTGCAGTAATAATGTTATATTAAAATATTTATGAATAAAATATAATGGAATATTTTAGTCAAATATGCAGAAGAAATAGGATCAATTTTGCCGAGCAAATTTTTTCTTTCTCACTTAAATAATCTAAAAGCAAATGTATTTTTTTTAATTAAAACTCCTCTGGGAAGAAATAAAATTAAAAATTAGATTAAGGTCACATAAAAAAAGAAATAGAAAAAAAGAAAGAATTGCACAAAACTATTTTCATTTTCTCGAACAGAAACACTACAAGTTTTACTCATTTGTTTAGCTCATTTAAATTAGCGGAAATAAATTTGAAAAAATTGAGATGTTAAATAATTAAATTCGATGGTGTAGACGAATATTTAATTGAATAGTTTCAAAATTTTTAGTTATGTTATGAAAAGGTCTTATTTTAAACAATTCTCATAAACGTTTAAAAATTTTGAGAGTAAGAGGCGTTGGTAAATTTTTTGCCAAAAAGAATGATATCAATTACATTGAAATTTTTTAAGATTTTCAGTCGTAATTAAAACATTTTGATGAACAAAATATTGTCATTAACATTTCAAAAATGGGTGTTCAGTCAATCTTCAATAGAACGAACTATTTAGGTGGTAAACAGAAGCATTTATTAATTTTTATTAATTAAAATTAATTAAAATAAAAATATTAAAAAAATTTTTTTCAGTAGAAGAATTAACGTTGTCAGTTTTGAATTTTTCAGTGTCTTTTTTATATTTTCTTTCTTGACTTAAAGAGGGTAACACTAAATGTCCATTCAAATTTGTCTGCGGTGTTAAAGTTAGAGTAAAAACTGAAGCTTAATATATTTTATTTGATTGAATCCTAGTTTTGTTTCAATTTTATTTTATTGATGATTGTTTATTAATAAAAATTAACGTTTTTGAGCCAAATTTGTTAAACGTAAACAAAAAGCGAAAAATTAAATAAATTTGGAAAATAAATCGAATATTGAAAGAAACAGAATTATTAATATATTTTTTAATTCTTAAAATAGTTTGATTTGTTTTAATTTTTTAATAAACAATAATTATTAATTTTCAAGTATTTATTTAGTATATGTTTTATAATCAAGGAACTAATTAACGGATATTTATTTTTTCAAAAAACACCTCTTGGGTAATGAAAATTAAAATGAAAATTGAAAAAAAATTAAAAAATTATATTGTTAAAAAAGGACGGATTCTTTTTAATTTAGAAAAAAAGGTTGATCTCATGATCATTATTTTTATGTGATTTTTTAGTTAAAATTTTTTAGATTTTGTTAATAGAAATTTAAGGCAAAATTTAAATTATTTTACATTTTTTACACTTTTTATTTTTATATTTTCCAATATTTTTGTGATATATTTCAGAAAAATTTTAATTCAGATGTTCGATAATATGCTTTTTTCAAATTTTTTGAACCTTCGCATTAAAGTTAAAAAAATGAAAATGTAAAAAATGGAAAATTATTTACATTTTGCCAGATTTAGAAATAATTAATTAACTGTCAACAGATATAACTTTTATAACTCGTAATATCAAGTTATTTTTTGAGCAGAAATGTGATTTTTATTTTTATGAAAGTTTGAGGGATGAAAAATTTAAAAAAGTGCAAAAAGCCTCTTTATATTTAAATGGAATTTGTTTTACGCTTGAACTAACTTTTCTTGTAAGATAATACAACCGACATTTAAGCCAAGATATCATATTTACAGTAATTTTAAAAGCTTTGCAAATTAGTAGAAGTGGTAGTAAAAACTGTTGGGATAAAGTAGTCCCAGGCATCGGTATTAGTAAATGCTCTGCTATGAGAACATGTGACCTTCAATCTATTTATATTCTAAATGCTAAATGTTTAGTTATTCGTTTGTTTGTCCAGATTGGTTGTTCAAATAAAATCAGGTAAATTATCTGTTCTATTTTTAAGAGTATTTTTATTTTTTACTTTTCGAGTGTTAATGTCTAAAGCGTTCCATTTACCTGCTGTGCGATTGCTAAAAAGTTTTAGGGGATTCCTCAATTTCTCACAAGCTGTCTCTCAATAGAGAGTTAGCCTCATCCTGTACCACTTGCAGAACTGTCTAATTTATTTGAAGCAAGAAACTGATATCCATGAATTAGCTGCTCTCTATCATAGCCATGATTCATGTTGTGTAGCCGTATGCAATCTCTACTTCTACGCCTGTCTTCAAGTGAACTCCAGCCAAGAGCGACTCTTCTTTCTAAATACAGCTTAGACTTGAGCTTTTTAGTAATTATTGAAACTCCCTGACTCTGATTCTTAGGCGAATCTCTAAAGTTTGAGAAACAAAAAGTATCTTCATTATTTCCTCTAACAGCTCTCTTATATTTCAATAGCGCGTTAGATAAGATTTTTAAATGTATCTTTTTTTGTTTAAATTCTTCGGTATCATCCTATTTAGGGGTAGCACAATCAGTACAACGCTGGGAACACGCAGATACATTAAGAATAGACTTGCTAAAGCAAAGAGTGTCTTCGCAAGACTCAAACCAGGATGGAAGGATACACTGGCCTGAGACATTGTCGAATGCTGGCCTATAAAGAAGAACAAATTCAGAGCCATTAAGTCAATGCATTAAGAACAGAAGACTGCGGTGGCTCGGGCATTTACTTAGAATGAAAGAAACACGGATACCAAAAAGAGCCCTTCAATGGACACCTCAATGACGACGTAAGGTAGGACGACCAGAAGTAACATGGAGGTCAACAATCACGAATGAGCTCATCGAAATAGAAATGACATAGGGAGAAGCAGGGGTAAAAGATCAAGCAAAAGATCGACTTGAGTGGAAATCAAAAGTAATGACCCTATGCTACACAAGGAGTGAATAAGGAAAAAAAAATCCTATTTAGGGTCTAGTTTTCTCGCCGCAAGTAGTACTGTATCTGCTCCTATCGCTGTATGTTTCTTGTGCTACTTTATACTTGGCAGCTCTATTGACCTTATTAAGAGTCTTGAATTTCTCTGAATTTGTTTGAGAGTGAAACAGATCTCAATCGCGAATGTTAATACAAGTATTAAGTATTTTTTATTTATTTTATTTATTAAGGAAAATTCTTTTCGAGCCAAGCTCCTTCAGAAAAAAAAATTAATAAAAAGTTTCCGTTAGTTTTACATATTTTGAATACATGATCAGTTAACAAATGTTAATAATTAGTTTTTGAAAAAATTCATCAATTAGGAGGTATAAACCACACAATGGTGTTGCAAGATTGCATATTTCTTTGGGGCTAATTACAGCTATATATTCTTTTACTAGTCTAATTACCAGAGGTACTGAGTTTTTTAGACCACACCTGATATAATTCTCACTGAGATCAAAAAGACGATTGTCTATCCTATTAGTTTTAAGTTTATCTAAGGCTAGATGGTGGAGTTGTTCTAGGGAAGTGTCCATTTTCAGTTTCAATATTGAACGAATAGCTCTATTTTGAATAACTTGAAGTTTCCTATTAGACTCATTTGAAAGTAGATTTAAGCATGGAAATGAGTAGTCAATGATTGATCCGATTAGGGTTTTATAAAGTGTACTTAAAGTGTACTGACCGTCAGTAGGACTTAGGCTAAGTCCCCAACTTTTGTTTGATAATATTTTAACTAAGTTTAATCTAGAGTTACATTTCTCCTTTATTTCATCAATGTAGTTCTTAAAGGAAAGTTTATTGTCCAAAATTATACCCAAGAATCTAATTGTATTGGTACACGGGAGATTATGGTTAAATAAATTCACTTTTAGGCTAAGTTTTTTTTGCTTTTATAGAAAATTGTGTACGAGGATTTGGTCACTGAAACATTCATTTTCCATTTTATTAGCCATGGTTCTAATTCCTTCAGATAATTATTTATTGAGGCTTGAATACTACCAGGTTTTTTGTATATGAAGAAAGTTACAAGATCGTCTGCAAAGAGTAACTGTGGTAATCTTCGTTAATATAAATACTGAAAAGTAAGGGGCTAATTACTGAACCCTGGGGAACACCAGCCTTGATATAAAACAATTTACTTAAGAGGCCATTCAGATTAACTTGAAGTACAACATAAATTTGTTTTTATAGTAGGAGAAATACAGTCGTACCTCGGTTAAATCAACATGCACTTATATCAAGCCTCATTTATATCAATCACCTTTAAAAGTCAAACGGACATCAATACTTTTACATTGTTTTTTTATCCATTTATATCAAGTTCACTTATATCATTTTTGGCTTGCATTTGTTTTTTTTATAAACTATTAGTCATTGACAAGTGAGGTTTTTTTAAACAAAGAAAAAAAATGAGTGAAAAAATAATCGGCCGTAAATGTAGAAAAGCATTTCAAGATAAATTATACATAATTGAAATTAAACAAATACAAACAATTACTAATGAAGAGATCGCAACAAAATATGGCTGTGATCCAGCATGTATTTCAAAAATTCTTAAAAACAATATTTCTTAAAATCATGTATTTCTAAATTATAGGCAATTTGACTGTGCTACGGCTGATGAAATAAGTTTTATTAACGGGTTAGGGGATAAGATTGAAAAAGAAAAATTATTGAAATTAAATCAAAAAACAATTGTAGACCACTTTAAACTAAAGAACTAGACTTTATTTGTATGAAATATACATAGATTTTTTAATCTTTTTTTTGAATAAAATTTTTCATTTTTATCATGCCTCAATTATATCATGTTTGACCCCCTCGGACAAATAGGATGATATAACCGGGGTGCAACTGTAATTAAAATACGTCAGTCAGAAATCAAGATAATATCGATTGAAAGATTAAAATCAAGAAAGATTGCAAACAGTGGTCATTAAAATAACGATGACGCTTGATATTAATTTAATTAAAATATCAAGATGGTTTTGTGAAATTCAGTACAAAATGATAAAAAAAAAACCAAAGAAATTTTAAAAATTGAATTATTTTTTCACTGAAAGCTTGAAATTAGTGAATGTGAATGCAACATAGTGCAACATTTAAAGTTGAAAATAATTTTCAATATAATCGAGCGTATTAAATTTTGCAGAGATTTTGCACACCTTTGGCATACTTTTACAGTTGATGCAACTTTGAATGTTACACCATGCCACATTCACAGAACTAATTTTAAACTTTTAGAAAAAAAAATTATTCAATTTTTTTACACTATTTTCTGTTCTTTTGTACTCTTAATAATTAGCTAATCTTTTGATTTTAAGGATTGTAGATCATGGTAACAATTGTCTCTTTTTTAAAGAATTCTATGATTGTTGATTAAAATAACAGTAAATTTAAATATGAAATTAAAATTTTCAGATTCCTAATTTAATTTTGTTCTACCTTACGTCGCCCTTGAGGTGTCGATTGAGAGGCTCTTTTTGATATCCGTGTTTCTTTCATTCTAGGTACATGCCCAAGCCATCGTAGTCTTTTATTTTTAATACAGTGAATTAATGGCTCTGAATTTGTTCTTGTGTATAGGTCAGAATTTGACAATGTCTCAGGCCAATGTATCCTGTTGTTTCGCTAAAAGTTATTGCATCGTAGTCTCTTAACATCTAATATTTGTGTGGAATCTTGGTACTCATTAATCTCGAATAAGTGTACGCTTTTCTTTTTTGTCAGGGTCTTGAATTTGCAATTCTAGTTTTTCAATTTTTTGGTTTAGAAGGTCATAAAATGTTTTTTAGGGAATTATTCATTAAATAACTGTTTTTATTTTTAAATTTATGTTTTTTTTTAGAATGCATTTAAAGGGGTCCTACTAAAACATTTTTAAAAGGCTCGTTAAATTCTCTTCAAGGAAATTGGGGGGTCAGTAGGGTGTCAGGTTTCTTTAAAAGTACATTATTGTTTTTTCTTAAAAAATAATATTGAAATTAAGAAAACAAATATGACAGTCAAAAAGCTTAAAAATTCTTGATCGAGTAGTATATCGTTTTAAAACTTTGAAACCCGATTTCAAAATAATTAGGCTCTTTTATTATAATCAAAATATCTCGAAAGCGATAGTTCCTGGAAAAAAAACTAGACACATTTTTAGAAAGCTCGTTAAATTTTCTGCAAGAAAAAAAGGGGTCAGGTTTTTAAAAATATAAAAATATTCAATTTTCACAAAAAAAAAATTTGGAAGAAAAACTAATTTAATTTTCAAAAATTAGAGAAAAATTCAAACTAAATGATATATTAAAACTTTTGAAAATATTTTTGCTTTGCCAAAAAAAATTGGGGGCCAGTGATTTGAATTGATATTTTTTTAAATAAAAAATGAAACTGATTTACAGAAAGAAAGTTCTTACTGGTAAATAAACTGGATCAAAATTTGGATTCCCTTTTGATTTTGAATTTTAAGCTAGAAAATCACACTTAGTTTTTTGATGAAAAATTTTTTATTTAAAATTTAGATATTGAATTCTATTTTAAACCAAATAAAGTTGTGAATCTACTGGAGTTGTGGATATTATGAAGAGTTCAAAATGAAATGTCTTAACTTATCGAAACTGTCCTGACTGTCCAGAACGCAACTCTGGTTAAGGGAATCGTGTTAATTAAATGAAAAGAAAAATTATGAATTAAATGATATAAATAACAATATCGATATTTTTAAACAAAAAAAACGTTTTTTAAGTAAAAAGCCATCTAAAATAGAAGCGGGTTCAACGCGTCGGGGTCCGAGGCAGAGCATCGGTTCAGGGAATAGGGACTTAGATCAAAGGGGTCCTGGTTTATGGTTTCGGGTGAGCAGAAAATTAGGGTCTTTTTAATAATTATAATAATAATAATAAAAGCTACAGCAGACTAGCTGCGGAGCAAGGCTATTTATAGGCTTGCTATGTTAGCTATCTGATTTAAACATAATCCATCATAATGACACACTTATGTAAATATAAATAATAAAAAAAAAAATTAATTAATTAATTGTTTTGTTTTAGATAATTATCAAGTTTATTTTTGAAATCATTTTTAGATTTTGCATTAACAACTTAAGTCGGTAATTTGTTCCACGCGTTAACCACTCTATTTGTCAAAAAGCTCTCCCTGTTCTTTATTCTTGTCAATTGCTTGGTCAATCTTCTTCGATATCCATAATTAAATATAATATAAATATAATTAAAATCAAATTTATATATTATTTCTTTAGATAATAGTTAAACAGTAATAATGAACTTTTTGGGAATTTTTCTAAAAAGGTATTAAAGTAAAATTGATCTGAGAGAAAATTTTACTCAAATAGTAAAATGGTAAAAGTGAATAATCAAGCTCATCAAAAAATTGCTGTAAATTTCTAAAATAGAAAGTTTAAATTGAAAAATAAGGAGTTATTGGACATAGATCATAGTTTTTATGTTCAAATTTAGACTAATAAGCATTTTTCTAAAGTTTCAAATTCAAATTTTAAATAAAAAAATACCAAAAATTGAATATATAAAAACTCTTGTTTCTATTAAAATAATATAAATACTTCTTTTTAAAAAATGTTGTATTCGTTTACCAAAATATGGTTTTTATTTTTTATAAAGTTAAAAAAAAAATAAATTCCAATTATTTTCGATCGTCTATCGTATTTAAAAAAAAATTATTTTTAAAAAATTTTCTTAGTTAAACATGCTTTAATTCCTGATTATTTTTGGGCATGATCACAAAAATTTGAGCATAAATTTTAATTTGCGCCAAATTGTTTGGAAATCATTAAAAAAAAAGTTGTTACATTAAAACTTTCTCTCATTTATGGTAATTTTGAAGTCCAAAAATAATGCAAATGCAAATTTAAAAGACATTTTGGGATCTATTAGTAAAAAAAATGGCTCATTTAGAAGCCTAATAATGACACGAGCATAAGCAGTGTTATTTTGTTCAAAATTTATTTGCTTCTGTTCACAAGCATATCTAGATAGTACGTGCGCGTTTTTTTCCAAAATCATTTTAAATTAGATTAAAAATAAATGAGAGAAAGAAAGAGAGAGAGAGAAAAGGAAACCAATTTCGATAATTAAATGAAACGCAATTTATTTCCCTAATAAATAAATAACTTAAATGTAAAAAAATAAATTAAAATTTTAATTTTTTGTATAGAATGCGTCCAAAAAATAGACTAAAGATCTCAAAAAGTGAACAATCGAATCATATCATTTTTTAAAGTATCTCATCATCAAACTATCAAAAACAATTTTTTTTCATTCTCTTTTGTTGTCTTAATTTTTAAATGAGTTCGAGTCGTTTGAATCAGAATACGCTTAAAAGCGGTTTGACTCAAAATAATGATTCGATCAAATTGACTCAGACCAAGCTCGGCTCGACTAATAATTCAACGTCGAACTTTGAAGCTCAATCGTCGAGTCTGATCAACACCATATCAGTGCCAGCGCCTTTGCTCTATCTCAACGGAGTCAGTCCTTGGGTCAGCATTGATGAAACACCAAACAAATTGCTCTACAAAAAAATCGAGATCATAATCGAAAAAATGCAAGACGACTCGGGCTCCGGTGTAACCATCCGAACAGTCAAAAGTTTCATGTCCAAGATTCCGAGTGTTTTCACCGGCACTGATTTGATCCAATGGATAGTGCGAAAACTTGACGTTGAGGACGCCATTGAAGCCTTGCATTTAGCCCATTTAATCTCATCACATGGTTATCTTTTTCCCATTGATGATCACATTTTGACAGTGAAAAACGATGGCACATTTTACCGATTTCAAGTAAGCTTGCTGCTTTATTAAACAACATGCATTTAGATGGATGAGAAAATCAATGAAAATAAAATCAATCATCAATAAAAAAATTTAAAGGAATTTATAAAAAAAAAAGTTTTTAAAAAATATTTACGGTAAAAGGGTTCTAAACATTTTGCAATTCACAATGATAAAAAAATTAAAAATGTGTTCAAATGCTAGGAATTTGGTACAAAAAATAGAATAATTTTTTTTGGTTAGGTCCAAAACTCCCCTGATAAAATTCATCAGCTGATCCAAACTTTAAATTAGCCAAATTTTTGCAGAAACTGAAGGTACAAATTTTACAAACCAGCACAAAAGTTAAGTTAAGTTTTTGCTGTATGAGTTGAAAATTGAATAAAGAGAAAATTGTGAACAAATTTTAGGTTTTACTTTTTTTATTTTTTCATTTATTTCTCTTAAAAAAAGTGTTCAAATGAGGCATATTTAAAAAAATTGAAAAAAAAAAGTTTTTTGAAGTTAATAAAAAAAGTTTAAATGAAGGAACGCAAGTTTCTACTTTTTACGAATATTTTCCTGAGCTCGAAATTGAAGCAAAATTTTTTTTGAAAATGAGACGAAAAAAAAAGAATGTACTTTTAATTGCTAAGAGCTTGCTAAGTAGATTACTGAAAAATATTGCGAGTTAAATAATAATCAGCTCGATGAGGGGACATTTCTCATCGAATGTTGATTAATGGCCTACTACGGTATATCATTATTTCGACAAACAATTTTCGACATGCTAGAATTAGACAGGTAAATTTCATAGAGGTAAATTTCGACACGTGTTTGTTAAAAAAAATTTTATTTCGACATTACATTAATTTGACAAATAAAAAATTAGACATGTATTAATTAGACAAGATTAGACATAATAAAAAAATAATTCATTAAAAGAATTAATATTCAATTAATAAATATAAATTATATAAAAAATCAAGTAATTGATTAGACTACAAGCAATTCAGAATACAGCAGTCAGAGCTATCCTCAAGTTAAAATATGATACTCCCTCCAACATCGTGCATCATGAGGCTTTTAATAAACTTAAATTAATAACAGTCTCAAATCGGTTTTGTGAGTTGAGTGAGAGATATTTTGGGACTGGACTGAGACATTCTATTCCATTGGTTGTTAGACTGGTGGAGGAATACAAAGAAGGTTTCGAATCAAGATATATTGAATACCCAACTCCATTGTGTAATTGCTAGCTTACTATTTCTTCTTTTTTCCCCGAACAATCTATTTTTTTAAAATATGTTTCCTTTCACTCTCTAGTTCAATTTCATTAATTTTCCTCTATTTTAAACCATTTTATTACATTTTATTTTTTTAAATTTTTATTCTATCTTTTTTAACTTTATTTTGATTTTTTTTTTTTGTTAATCTGAAGGAGCTTTTGCTCGGTACAGAAAACAAATAAATAAAAAATAAATTAGAAGAAAAATCAGAAATAATTTGATTGATTTGTTCTTCTAGTTTAGCATAAACCGGTTTTTTCCATCTTTTTTCTTGATGAAACAATTAAGTTTAAGCTTAAGTTTCAATGAATCCATTAGAATATAAAATAAAAAAAAAGAAATAAAAAAGTGTGAATATTCTGAAGGAGCTCTAGCTCGGTACAGAAAACAAATAAATAAATAAATTTGTCGAAACACTACATGTCAAGTTTTTTTTTTCTGTCGAATATATATTTTCTTAAAATAAAAATTTCATGTCAAAGTATTAATTATCTGAAAATTGCTTTGTCGAAATAAACTTGTCAAAATATTATGCGTCGAAAATTGTTTTGTCGAAACAAGGCATATCCACCTGATACAAAAAAAAATCGAAGAGGCCCTATTTTGAAGGTCATGAACGAGAGGATGTTGTAAAAGATCGAATTAATGGATTAATCCAATCGAAAAACCAGCAGTTTTAATATTCCATGAAGAACAAACATTTCGAAGTGGCGAACAGTTTCACTCAAGGTGGATAATGGAAGGAAAAGAAACTTTTATAAGCAATGGGTAGATTGAATAAAAAATAAGACTTGAAATAGAATTTGATTTTTTTTATTAAAGGAGAGGAAAGAGCTTAATGTGCTCAGATTTTTTGATATCTCACCCTTCTTCAGCTTTTTTTACTCTTTCTGAAAATGAATAGGAAGAAGCAGTTAAAAATATCATTCGCTTTTTGACGACAATGGGATAGATTATTTAGAAGGATCATGTGTAGAATTTGAATTGTCATTTATTTTTTTTAAAAGTAAGACATGTTATCGTTTTTTTTGATAAAACGTAAATATCAATAATAACGTTACTAGACGTTAATTTTCAAATAAATAAAATTATCAATTTTTCCTGTTTTTTATATTTTTCTCGTAATTAACTGAAATTAAAAAGATAATATAGTAATAGTCTGAAATAAATGAAATAAAGCGTGAATATTGATAAAAAGTTTATTTATTGTAGCAAATTTTATTTGATCCATTACATCTGGAATTACACAAGAGGTTCGATTTTCTACAACCGCATCGATCTGGAATACATTGAGATGTACAATTGCATCTTATCATTCCTTGACCACCACCAATTGACATTTTATTGAATTATTTTGTTTAATTTTTTTTGCATAATTTTAATTTAGAAATAACTGATATTAAAATTTACTGAAAAGTTAATTTATTTTTTAATTGTAGCAAGTTTATTTTTTACATTTACGGTTGCATCAGTAAATATCAAAACTAACTTAGTAAAATTTGATAATAAGAAAAAATGAATATTTTTTCAAGATTTACTAATTGATCAGTTAATTATGATATTTACGTTTTATCAAAATTTACAATTAAATTTACATATTTTTATTAAAAACTTCAAAAAACTTTATTATTTTCGATTTTTTTAAAAATGCCCCATTTTGAACACTTTTTTTAGGAGAAATAAAAGAGAAAATAATTAAGTAAAACACAAAATTTGTTTAAAATTTTCTCTAGTTTCAGAATTTGTATATCTCATTTGGATCAGCACTGTAATTCTTTTTATAATTTAACTTTTATTTTTTGTATTCAATATAAATATTTTAATGTCATTTAAAAGTGAATTTTATTTCATCACTAATTAATGTATTCATAAACTTCAACTAACCAGAAAAAAAATAAAAATTTATAATTTTCTGGTAAAAATGTTTTTACTTTTGGTCAAGATGTTCGTATAGTATCATGATATGATTTTGGAAATTAATTTAACTGAGATAATTCACTAGTTTTAATTTACCGATCAAATATTTAAGCTTTTAAATAAATTTAAATTCATTTATCTAACATGTTTTATTTTTCTGATTAAATAAACTAAAATATTTATTTTTAATAGACCCCATATTATTGGCCATCAAACAATGCTGAACCAGAAAATACCGACTACGGTAAGTTTTATTTTTTAATTAATACTATTCATAGAAACAGATTCACCTAAAATAACCATAAAAAAACTAAATGTTTAAATTTTTAAATAAAAAATTTTCTCAGTCGACTGATTAAATCGATTTTTGAATTTAAATAGATTAATTCCATGGATAAAAAATGAGATTTTACTGCAAAAAAAATGTTTTCCTTTCTTTCCTTTTTGTACTTAGTAGTTGTAGTTGTGTGAGAAAAAAATACACGAATGTGTGAATGTATTTTATAACGCTGCACTTTGTCAGCTGGTAGTTTTGATTATGGCCACATACTTCCTATGTTCATCAATTTCAGCTTCGATAAATCGATTATGGCTTTAAATTGGTTAATCGTATCCGCCTCCGCTATCTCTGAGGGTAACATATTCCAGGTAGTGGCATTACGGTTAATTTGAAAAATTATCCTTCACATGTACACATTTCTCCCTTACTATCTGACTGTTGTGTCTACTAATTATCCCCTGTGTTGCTCCTGAATTTCCTAGCCACAATTCCTCCTCTTCGAAACCCTTCGACATTTTGTATTAAGTCGTCTCCTTTTCTAATCTCGAGATTTGTCAGCCCTAATGCTTTTAACCTTTCCTCATAATCCAAACCCCTTAATTCAATACCATTTTTGTTACCCTTTCTAAATGCCCTTCAATTAAGATTTGTCATTCTTCGACATTGAGTTCCAGATAAGGATGAGGAAAACTTTTAAATTTTTTAACATCAAATAATCCAGAATAAACACGTGTAGATACAAAACTTATTTCTGATATAATAGGGTTTATTTTAAACGGGAATTCTACTCGAAGATCCTTGAGTGTATTAATTTTGCTAAACTTGATTTCCCGTTTAAACTCTATTATATCAGAAATAAGTTTTGTATCTACACGTTTTTATTTTGGCTTTATTAAAGTAATTTGATTTTGATTTTTTGCGAATCTGTATAAAAAAGTAGGGGTAAAATTAGAATTAATAGTAATTAAAAAGTAAAAGTAGGAACCTAGATACAAAAATAGTGAAAAAATACCATTTTTTGCCAAAATATCGATCTATTGGTAAAATAATAGATTAAATTGATACACCATTTTGTAGATGAGACTGTGTGCTTTCAGAATACATACATATTAATAAGATTATGTCTATTAGAACATGAGATATTTTAGCTCAAAGGCAACTAAATTTTGTTTATTTTTATCTTTAAGGGGGATGGGATCAAATTTTTTTTTTTTTTGACAAAACCTAAAAAATTATTTTTCAAGGTTTTCAAGTATGCAGATTAATATTTTAAAGTCGGTTTTCTGAAATTCAGATAGCAGTTTTGCTACGCGCGAACCTTATCTGGAACTCAATTTCGAAGAACGACAAATCTAAATTGAAGGGCATTTAGAAAGGGTAACAAAAATGGTATTGAATTAAGGGGTTTGGGTTTTCCTCATCCTACCAAGTGCCCTGGTTGCCTTTGACACAGCTACTTCCCCTTGCTTGTTGTTCTTCCCATCAAGGGAGTCCATAACCCCCAAGTCCTGCTTAACATCTTAATTCTTTCTCAGATTTTTCGACCATCTCGTGCACCATTCCTCTATCTCATTTATGTCCAATGGCAGACTGGATTCATCCGTGGCCCCAACCTGAGTGATCACCTTATTGTCATCTGCATTCATTTCAAAATAATTTTTGACTTTGTCCGGCAGATCGTTTATGTAGGGTCAGGGTTTATTAAAATTAGTATTTAAATTTATTGTTAACTTGAATGACATTTTTCTATAGACTTTTAATTTTTTTCTCCCAATTCAAGCTGTTTATTTATGTAAAAGAACAATGCAAAACAAAACGCGCCTCGAACTAGCAGACTACGAGGCCGAAAATTTGGCAAAACTACAGAAGTTGCTTTCCAAAAAATGGGAGCTTATTTACATGCAAGCCGAGGCACAGATAAAAGTGGACAAAAAGCGAGATAAAATGGAGCGAAAAATACTGGATAGTCAAGAGAGGGCATTTTGGGATGTTTACCGACCAACGCCAGGATGTGTGAACACCACTGAAGAAGATATCCGCAAAACAATGCGAATGCGGCGAACAGATCACCCGAATTTGGGATTTTTCCGATCTAAGCCTAAAGCAAACAAGATCGTACAGTCCCCGCTTCTTCCACATTCGCCTCTCGCTTCATCTCAGCCAACCACTAGCTCACAGATAAACTCAACTTACAACCAGAAATTGTGCGAACAAGATGAAGTGACCACGCTGGAGAATTTAAAAAAAGAAAAAGATTTTTTGAAAAGGCGTCTAGAAAGAAGGTACGTCAAGGTGTCCAGAGTGAGCGAAAATTACACCAACTATTTCGACCAATACACCGAGTTTGATCCTTTTATAACTCCGGCCGATCCGTCTAATCCTTGGATCAGTGAATCGACCGAGTTCTGGGACATGGAAAAGTCACCGTAAATTTTTTTTTTTTTTAATCTAAATTTAACTTTCTTAATTCTAAAAATTAGCAAAGACATTCCACAAAGACGTGTTCGTCGTTGGGGATTTTCGATTTACGAGCTGCTTAAGGACCCGTGTGGACGCGAGATGTTCCGAAGATTCCTTGAACGCGAGTTCAGCAGTGAAAATTTAAGGTTCTATGAAGTGTGCACCGAGTTACGCTATGCTACCAACAAAGACATCGTGGCCAAGGTTGAAGACATCTACAAGTAAATAGAATTTTTGTTTTTTTATTAAAAGCTTTTTAAAATTTAAAAATTTTTTTAAAAAAAAAATATTTATTTTTACTATCTTTGATCTTAAATTTTTGATCAATCATCAAGGTCTCACTAGATAGAGCATTTTCTTTGCTTCTGTCCGCTTTTTTTTCTGAATTAATTTAAAATCTCTTAATTATCCTATTTATACAATCAGATTAATCGAATTAAATTCAAAAAAAAATGTCAATAAGGCTCAATTCCTCTGGAAAAACTTACCTCATTTTTACTTAGCTAAGCTTTTTTTTATTTACACCAAAATTTTAACTCATATTTGGCAAAAATCTTGCTTTTTTACCTTAACTAGTTAATTAATTATTAATAATAAATTGGTCATCTAAATCAAGTTAAAGATTTTTTTAAACAATTTTATTTTTTTAAATATTTTTGATCCCATTATTAAAAAAATAGCATACTATCATCAATATTCAATAATATATAAAGAAAACTAACAAACACATATTTCTTAAAAACAAACTTAAAACTGTTGACTACATGGAAAAAATATTTTTTGTAGTGTGCTACTCAGATTTTCAGAAAAAAATAATTGTTAAGAATTATTTTTTAAAATTCAATAAATTTAAAATTGTCTCTACTCTCATTAAAAATTTAAAAAATTTTAAAGTTAATTTCTAAATAAAAAAATAATTCAAATTTTAGCTTTTTTCTATTTTTTTGACCCCGACTAATATTGGTAGTTCAAAGGATGTATCAGTTGCTTAAAATTTATAGACAATGTTTTGCTTCTTCAGAACTTAAACTTTGGCATTTTTAATATTTTGTTTTGTTTTAAAAAAAGTAAAACAAAAGAGGAAGGAAGAGCTTCATTTTACATTTGATTTCTATTCGGTAGATTTTAAGCTCAAATTCCAAAAAAAAATTTAAATTTTACCTTCAAAAAATGCTCTTCGAGTCAAAGAAATAGAAAAAAGCTAAAATTTGATTTAGAACTGCTGAATTTTGAATTACCTGTATTCTTTTAAAAAAAGTTTTTGAGAATGAGTTAAGACATGGGAACGTATAATCCAAAATGCATCCAACTAAATATTTATAAAGGTTTTCTAAAGTTTTATAATTTAGACCTAATATTTTATTCGACAAAATCTTCATTAAATTGAGCCTTAAAATACAAAGTTCTTAATTAAACCGAACATTGGATTAAAATTTAATTCAGAATCGAATTTTATACCAAAAAACTTTGTCTCTTTTAGTCTAATGATTTTATTTCCGAAGATTCTTAAGTTTAGATTAGCCTTTTCCTTGTTATAATTTGAAAAGACCATCAAACAAGACTTTTCAACTAATTGAAAAAAATAAAGCATGCAATTAAATGTAAGCTTACGTAAAATTATGTAAAATTACGTAAAATTTTTCAGTCTCAAATAAAAAACTAATTTTAATTTTATATTGCAAGCATGAAAAACTTTGTGTTTTGTTTATAAATTTTGACTTTGAGTTTGTGATATGATGATCCTTAAGATAATATTTGTTTAAAAACTATCTACATTCTGTTTTGCATATTTTATAAATTGAGTTTTTGTTACAATTCATCAAATGAACGTCAATTATCACTAAAGTCAAAATTTGTAGAGAAAAGTTTTTCGGGTCTAGTCGGTTAGGTGAACTATGGTTAACCTGTTACTGGAACAATTGTTGTTCTCAGATTTTATGAACTATTAGTTCACCAAATCTAAAAATTGTTTTCCTATTTTGAATTTTTTTCATCAATTTAGAAAAGAGTTAAATGTAATATTCATAAATAAGGTATAAAAAAAATGATTACAAAAAAAAATTCAAAGTCGGGCGGAGTAGGTAAAATTTGCCAAATAAATGTATATTTGTTCCCGAAATTAAACCACTCGAAGGGTTTACAATTAATTTTAGTTATCTTAAATTTTTTTAATGTTTGTTTAAAGGCAAAGATTTTAGTATAGAGCGCATTTGGGTACTTGGGATTGTTGAAAGGGTAATACCAGGTTAAACAGATCATAGCAATTTCTAAGGCTCTTTCAGATTTAATTTGAAACATCGCACTTTTTCAATGTAATTTCAATATTGGATACATTTTGTAATTCAACACAAAAAATTAAACCAAAAAAAAATCACTGATTTTTACTTAAATTTACGTAAAATGTCAATTTTTAAACGCTAAAATTCAGTAAAATTTAGAAAATTCTGGTAAAAGTGTTTTAAAAAAAAATTAAAATATTTATCAAAAATTTAAACAGTTCAATAAAATATTTTAAATTTATATTTTAAATAATTGGTTTTAAATAGTTAGTTCAGCCTCCATTTTTTTGAATAACAAACGGTATCACCTTTTAAAAAAATTAAAAACAAAACATCTTATCATTAGATTTTTTTTTATTTTTTTCAAGAACACTCAAGAATTACAAAATAAATTACGAAAAAAATTCCTAGATAATTTAAATGAGACAATTGCTTTTTACCGCAAAAAAAATTCACGGATAAGTATCTAGGTTAAAAAAAATAAAACAAATTAAAAAAAAACAATTTTGTTTTCTAAATAAAATTTATAAAAATTTAATAATTTTAGAATATTAATATCACCGTTTACTCAGATTATTAACTTTTTTCAAATTTTTACTCATTTTTACTAAAATTTTCTAAATTTTACTGAATTTTACCGTTTCAAAATTGTTAAAGTTGATTTGATTTTTAATAAATTTTTTCAGTTCTAAAAAAATTTTTTCGCAACTTGAAATTGTACATTTAATTACATAATTTTACACAAAATATTGTTAAATAATGTAACAATAGATAATTTATAGTATTTTTTATATTTAATGCATTTTTCGGAGATCGGTGAAACTCTCGATATTCTTGCACTTCGATTTCCTTAAAAATTGTTTTCTCATGCCAGACCATATTTTTTCAACTTTAGACTTATTAATTTTCTTAATTTATCTCCTACTTATTTTTATATTTGTGGTCAGCAGTTTTTGTCTTTTTAGTTGATGGCATTTTGTGCTGAAAAATTTTCATTGTGATGACCAAATTTTTTTTTTGTGGAAAAATGAGAGCCAAAATGATTATATTTTCGTAATTTAAATTTTTCATTTTAATCTGACTAAAATTTTAAGTGAATTTCTCGCTCCGGTGGCAAGTTGTCCTATTAACATAGACTCAAGAGTCATGGCGATCACAAAAACAAAAATGGAAAATCCAGACCGGTATACGTACGACGAAGCAAGGGTAAGCCTTAACAAATTCTGCTTTCAAATCTTTATTTTTATTTACTTTTAGGAACACATATTTAATTTAATGACTAGGGATTCATACAATCGCTTCTTGCGTTCCGACACGTACAGAGATTGTTTGGCAAGTGCTAAAAAGAAGGTATTTTTTTAAAAAGTTTTATTCAACAGAACATTCTGGGACTATGGTTTTTATCCTTAATCTAAATCATTTTTATTAAAACCAGCCATCGAAAAAATTCTAAAATCCGAATCAACCTGAATCCAAGGCCGATTAAAAATATACCTACAAATAAGTAATTAAACTAAACAGAATTAGCTGCTGCCTGACTTTATATTTGCCTTGCTGAAACAACTAACCCCATCCCGGATGCGTGCTGCATCTTGCTTGGCAAGGTTACTCAGCATATTTGGCGACCATGATTAGATTTATTTGGTCACCAATATGCTACGGCTTTTGCTAATTGACTCTTTAAACGGCTTTGTTAGACACTTAATAGACCTTGCATCATACTAAAACTGAAATTTATTTAAATGATGCCCATGTCTATTTTTTATTTATTTTATCATGTAAATTCAAATGACTTTTTTAACTCAAAAAGCACAATTTAAAATACCTTTGATTTTAATTGCACGGTAATAAAATTCATTGACAATTTTTAAGTTTTTGGTTTTAAATTATTATTTTGCAATATTGTTGATTTTTTATGATTTTTCTTTTAAATCTGTGGCAACAAAATTTGACGTCTTTAAATCTTGGTGCATTTTTTAAAAGATTTAGACTTCAAAATTTATTTTTTAAATTTTGGTCGGTTTGTGTAAATAATTTAAAGTTTATTATTTTATTTTTCTTTAAAAAAATATTCTCACTCGTTCTAATTTATTGTTTATTTTTTTTTAGCAAAAGACAATCTCAACTAGCAGGATGTCCATTGTGAGGCCAATACTCAACAACAATTAGAAATGTCGAAAATTGGATTCAATGCAATCATTGTATTATTTCAAATTGAGCATTAGTACACATAAATTTATTCAATGTAAATATGAACAAATGACAATTTTTTCATCTAGTCATAAGCTCTTTTTTATCAAAGAATCTTTACTAAAAAAAGTTCTAATCTCATTCGGTCGTTTGCAAATTTTTATTTTCTAAAATTTTCATGGTAATGTATTTTGTATCATTTTAAGTATTTATCTTCCTGGTTTTTGGAAATGTGTATGGTCAAATTAAATAGTTTTGTTTTATACTCTTAAGTGATTGTTGTTACACAATTTTCAATGGCATAATAAAAAATGAAAATAAAATTTTTATCTTGTTTTATTTGAGACCTAATACAAAATTCAATAAAATCAATCTCTTTCTGACGAATGTTATTTTATTTTAAACCATAATTTGATCACAATAATCATAAATTTAATAAAAAAAATATCAGAAGAAGTATAAAAAATAGAAAAATAAAAATAAGCCCGTTAAGCAGGATTCGGATTTTATATAGAAAAATTATAGATAACAAGAGACAACAATGAGTAAAAAAAAATTTACTTTTATTTAAAAATGGGAGAATAAAATATTTAATATTCAATAAATTATTCTGATCCTAAATTGTTACACAGTCATCGTTGGGATCTATTAAAAAATTAAGTTGCAATTTAAATAAAATTTTAAAGTTGGAAAACTTAAATATTTCTGCAATAAGGGACGAATGTTTAAACCTCTTTCATCATAAAATTAGGGGAACCAGTTTCGACTGGGTAATAATAATTGCGGTGTAGATGATCAACTCAATGCAGTAGCCTCTGTGTCAGATCAGAGTCGATGCTCAAAAAGGTATTTGTAAAGGAGCAACTTCGAAAAATTCTTTATAGAAAAAAAACAAATTTAATGTCGAATATTAAAAAAGAAAAAATTTGAACATTAACATAGAATTTTTTAATTTAGAAAAATTAGATATATTAATAATTCATTTATTTATTTAATGCTCATTCAGATTAGAAAAATTTGAAAGAACTAAAAATATAATTAAATAATATAAAATTAAATAAATAAAAAGAATAAAAATGAGCATAAAAAAGAAATAGAAAAATAATTCATTTTGATTAAATTTTCAATCATTTAAAAACAGGATCTAGTCGGTTAGGTGAACCATAGTTCACTTATTATCCGAAATATTTTGTTCTCAGGTTTTGTGAACTATAGGTTCACATAATTTTTTTTTTTTTTAATAGAATTAGACGAAAGATTTTTAGATTATGCGAACAAATTGAATAAAGCTCAAAATTTAATAGAATGCCTTATTCTCGAAACTGATATAAAAATTAGTTAATAGTTTTTTGGGTTTTTTTTTGGAAGAGCTCTAGAAATTTGCTATGATCTGGTTGACTTGGTATTACTCTTTCAATAATCCCAAATACCCAAATGCGCTCTCTTCTTAAATCTTTACCTTTCAGCATAAATAATAAAAATTAAAGAAAATTAAAATAAATTGTTCACCCTTCAAGTTTTTGACTTTGGGGAACATAGATTCATTTATTTCGCAAAATTTTCCTACTCCGCCCAACTTTAAATTTCTATGTAATTATCTTTTCTATCTTATTTTTTATCATTACATTAGCTTTTTTAAATTAGGTCAACTAATAGTTCATAAAGCCTGAGAACAAGAATCGTTCCAGTAACAGGTGAACCATAGTTTACCTCACTGACAAAACCCGAAAAACTTTGTTTTCATCTTATAAAATTTTGACTTAGGTGAATTTCGTTTGGTGCTTTTTAACAAATACTCAATTGATATAAAAATGGAAAACAGAGCGTAGATAGTATTTTTAACTACAAATATTATCTTAAGGATCATCATATCACAAACCTAAAGTCAGAATTCATAAAAAAACACCGGATAATTTGTTATGATGGTGCCTCAGATATGAGCGGATAAAAAAAGGGTTTATCGAAAATAAAAAAACATTATTGTTTATTTTTTCATTTATTTGTTTTCTGTACCGATCTAGGGCTCCTTCAGAATAAATTGAAAAAAACAAAATCAAAAAAAAAAATTAAAGTAAAGTAAATAAGCTAAAAAAATATGAAAGTTTATAAGACATAGATTGTTACCTGTGGCACATGTTTACATAGTTCAGGTTTCAGGAAAAAAGGAGGAAATAGTAAGAGAGCAATTACACAATGGAGTTGGGTATTCAAAATATCTCGATTCGAAACCTTCATTGTATTCCTCCACCAGTCTTACAATCAATGGAATAGAATGAGTCAGTCCTGTCCCAACATATCTCTCACTCAACTCAAAAAGACGATTCGAGACTGTTAGTAATTTTAGTTTATTAAAAGATTCATAATGCACGATGTTGCAGGGACTATCAAATTTTAACTTAAGGATAGATCTAACTGCTGTATTCTGAATTGCTTGTAATTTAATGATATTATTTTCTGAAAATGAATTCAAGCAAGGAAAAGAAAGCTTAAAATCGATCCGACTAAAGATTTATATAAATTTCCTAGTGTGTTTTAAGTAAGATCCCATTTTTTATTTGACAATATCTTGATAATATTTAATCTTTTATTGCAGCGTTCTTTAATTTCGTCTAAAAGTATATTAAAATTTAACATTGAATCAGATTTTAATACCAAGAAACTTGATTTTTTGGCCCACTATTCTGTTTTCATAAATTTTTAAGTTTAGATTACACGACTTTTCAACTGATATCTTCATTTTCCATTTAATTGTTCTAGTTCGTTGGTGTAATTATTTATCTTATTTTCTAAGTTCCCCTTTTTGTTATAAATGAAGAATGTAACTAGATCATCTGCGAAAAGCAGAGAGTATTCGTTTGTTTTGTTTCTCTTGTGAATGTCATTAATATATATACTAAATAAAAGAGGACTAATTACTGAGCCTTGAGGAACACCTGCAGTTATTTGATATTCGTCGCTCAAGTAGTCATTCATATTTACCTTAAATGTCCTACTATCTAATCCAGTTAGTCAAGTAATGAGGTGAATTCATTTTAGTCAATTTAAAAAGTAAACCTTGCCAAACCCTATCAAAGGCTTTAGAAATATCAAAAAAAAAGGCCACAAACTCTTTTCTTCTCACCTTGTTTGTAGACTCTAACCCATTATTGGTACTCGGACAACCTTGCGCGTAAGTCTCATACCGGCCAAAAGTGTTCTCGCTCATCCATTGTGTCCTGAAGTTCGGCAATGTGAGCATAAGTTGCGTATTCGTCGTAAACAGTGTTAGTTCCGCGCTTATTTTGAATTTCTTCTATGTCTTCAACATCATTATGAGTATTATCAAGTTGATTTTCCTGATTATTGACTGATAAGAGCACAGATGTTGAGGAAGCTTCAGACATTATTTAGTTTAGGCGAGTTTTAGTTTATTTTTTTTTTCAAAGTATAATTCAATGAAAAGTCATATATGTTTAGCTTAATTTAAAAAGTAGACCTTGCCAAACCCTATTAAAGGCTTTAGAAATATCAAAAAACAGGCATTAGATAGAATATCTCTTTTTATAATCCTATTTCCTTCATGAGTTTTGATAGCTCTTCCTTTAACGCCAGAACAGACTTTATTTTATATAATTAATAGATTTTGATAAATTTTGTTTCTAAATTATTTAAGCTATCTTCATAAAAGTGATAATTTTTTTAAATTTGACAATTTGATTGTTTAAATTATCAACTAGGATAGAAAAGGGACAATTATAAGGCCATACAGTCTTTATCAATTTTGTCAATTTTCTAATTTTAGAAAATAAATTTAGTAAAATTTACTTGTAAAGCGTTTAGTATTACTTCATAGTTTTCGTTTATTGCTCTTAACGCATGATTTTTTGAAGCCCAACGAGTATCAATAAATCTAAAAATAAAATATGTATTATAAAGTTCGAACACGCCTTTACCGCATCGAAAGTCTTTGAACGTTCAATCGAAATTAATGTTGAATTTTTTAAGATTGAAGATGCAAACAAATTGCCAGTGACAAGAATATACTCGATAATTAGGTTTCACTATCTCCCAGAAGATTTCAACTAGGAATTACTTGGAGTCTTTATACTTCGAGACTTTGTACAAATATTATTAAGTTAATTTTTTTGCTCAAAAGTTTCCCGACATTGGGGATAGTGTAGAAAAAGACTAGGGAATTGAAGTCGCTCCATTTGTTGACTAGAGAAGTGGCATTAGCGTGAAAAAAAATTAAAGAGTTTAAGTTTTTACCGGGGAAGACTTTGCTGGTGGGAGAGAAAGTGCGATTAGCCACGTTCGAAGTAGATCTCTTTGATTTTGTTCCATCTGATCCCGTAAAAAACTTTTTTCCAGCGTTTGGATCACCATCAGGTTTGATGCCGTAGCGATGCCTCCCTTCAGAATCTATCCTCACCTGGTTTAGCGGAAATTTCCCGTTTAACTCGTTTCGTCTCTTTCTGAGTTTGCGTTCTAATGCTCTCTCGCTTGCTGTCTTGTCCGGGTTAATATAGATGTCCTTATGCTCAGTGCCTCTGAGAGTCCTAGCATTTCGAAGCGCCTTTAATCTCGCAGCGTCGTCCGTTAACTTCACTACAATCATATCCAATACCTTCTTAGACGTGTTATCTCCGCTATTGCTACTCTTGATGCGCCTTTGTCGCTTGACGGTTTTGATCCAATCTATATTCAGAGCATTGAGTACGATGTCTATTTCTCGATGTTCTCTTCCTAAAGAGTTAAAGCCGATCAAAAACAATTGGGTTACAACTTCTTTTATCCAAAACTTTTTGCACTGTGCCTTTGTAATATCGGACGTCGATTCAGAAGTTGTACACATGTAGAACTGAGTGCCTTCGTGCAAATATTTGACTATTCGTTTTCTCAATTTGACCCGATTGTAACCGAATGTCCATTCTCTAGTTGAAATGATCGGCTTTAACTCAAATTTTTTTGTCGTCGTAAATTCGACGTCTCGGTCAAGAGACCATTTCTGCAACATGCAACATTTCTGCTATACTATTTTTATCTTATTACAAAAATTATTTATCTACTATTTATTTTATCTTCTTTTATCTACTATTTATTTAAATAAAATTATCTACTAAAAAAAACATTTATCTACTAACGAAAAACTTTGCCTTTCAAAAATTAATAAAAAAATTTTTTTTTCATGGAAATCGTTTTTTTTCTAGAAATTTTGGAAATTTTTTTTTCACTGAATTTTACAATAATTATCGGTATTTTACGAAAAATTCCCTTTTTTAGATTACCATAATTTACGTAAAATATGGTGAATTCAAGCTATCGTACCAGCACTGTATAAACGATTTATTGATTAAAAGATGTTTTTAATTTCTTATAATTTAGAAAAGTGTTTTTTTTATCTTACTCGTTTCTTATCTTATCTTTTTCATAATAAGATTTTTGAATTGGCAAATTAAAAAACAGAAACCAAATAATTGAAATTTTTTCTATAATATTCCATTCATGATCAATTGTGAAGTCTTCTGTCTTATTATTATTAATTCACCATGTCGTATTTTTATATAATGTTCGGTATAAAAATTTGTATAATTTAATTGATGAGGGTTTCTTTCATTAAAATTTTTTTATCCATTTAATTTCTAAAATTTGTATTTAAAGTCCAACCGCCAATTTTTCAAGATTCACTTGGTTTTAGGAACTTTATTTGTTGACTCAAATGCGTGATTGTGACTTGGTTCTCAAAGAGTTCCACTTCCATAACATTCATCTAGAGAAATGCACTTTTTTTGACCCAAGTTATCTAGAAATTAGTTACCGGACAGAAAAAAAAATACCGAGACCGTGGCCTATCATGGAAGCGGCCAAATCACGGCCGGTCGATTAAACGGTCAAAGACCGTGGCTAGCCGGCGAAGCAGCGGCCAAAAAAAAGATCAACTGTTAAATGGCCGGCCTAATTTTAAAAGACCGCGTGGTGGCCGGTCGACTATCGGCCAAAATTAAAACCGGTCGTTTAGTGGCGGGCCAAGTGACGGACCGGCCGTTAAGTGGCCGGCAACCTCACGGTCAAAAATAAAAAATTTATTTATAAGATGTAAAAATTATTTGTAAATAAAATATTGTCAAAAAATATCTAAAACTTTAATATAAAATATAAGATAAATATAAATATAACTCTAAAGAGTTAAGACGAATAAGCTAACTTTGAAAGTCTAGGCTAATTATGAATGATGTACTAATTTAGTTGGAGGAAAAAAATATTTTTTTTTTAAATTTTAGAAATAAAAAAAAAATAAAATTTAAATAAAATGATCATAGAAAATTGTTCGAAATTTATTTTTTTACAAAAAAATCAAACTTGAACCTGATTTTTTCAATTTAGTCTTTATTCTAAAGATTTTTTTTTCATAATAATCTGAACAAATATTCTTTAGTTACAGATTTTTTTTTTATGAACTCAAGTTCCTAAATTTGTAAGTATCCATGACTATCAAAATAATTTGTGGATTGAAAAACTATTTTGTATGTTTGCTTGTTCATAG
This sequence comes from Brachionus manjavacas, assembly GCA_019054805.1. Taxonomy (NCBI): domain Eukaryota; kingdom Metazoa; phylum Rotifera; class Eurotatoria; order Ploima; family Brachionidae; genus Brachionus; species Brachionus manjavacas. The sequence goes on along the minus strand of JAHQIY010000003.1, from coordinate 2,764,124 downwards.
TTTTTTATTTAATTTATGTTTTATAATTCTTGAGTTTTGAAATGTCAGAAAAAAATTTTTTTATCAAAATAATTATTACGACAGTTATTTTATTTATAACTTTAATGTACAATATGAATTTCTTTTATAAATTGATGGATGCAAACATTCCAATAACAATCGAAAATCATAAACAACCAAATCAATCATTTCAAAAAGATTATTTGTGCAAAATTCCAAAATTAATAATAAAGGGTCATGAATTAAAAAAAATATTTCCATCATGCTTTGTAAAAATAGACTGGGGTTTTATAAAGAAATCAAGATGGTTTTTCAATAATTTGACTTTTCAAAATTTTAAAGAAATTAACTGTTCATTTAGGTCAATTAGTTTTATAAACGACTTTAAAGTTGAAATGTCTAGTTTTAGAAACTTGTCAATGGGAACAAAAATAAGCGAAGAAGTTATTGAAGTAAATTGTAAAGCTGTAGACAATTTTTTAAGAAGTCACCAATACAATAATATTCATGCACAAATTTCTAACAAAATTGACAAAAAAATAATTAATCCAAAGATAAAAAACGAAAAATGTAAACCAATGAATATTTTATTTTTAAGTTATGATTCATTATCAAGAGTTTCATGGATTAAGAGACTGCCAAAAACCACTGATTATTTAAAGACTGTTTTAGAGTCAAAAATTTTGATGGGATACACGATAGTTGGAGATGGAACTTTTAATAATCTCACCCCTTTATATACTGGATATTTTCCAAATGAACTCCCAAGTGCTTTCAAAGACGATCCAAATGGAAAGTTTGTTGACGACGTATTTCCGATGATTTGGAAAGAACTGCATAACAAAGGTTGATCTTAAGAATATACTTTTCCTTAAATAATTTTTCCCTAAAAGGTTTTATGTCATATCATTTTGAAGACAATCCACACTTTAGCCCATTTACCCGTTTTCATAGAGGTTTTTTTAACAATACTGCGCATCACTATATGAGAGCATATAATTTAGCTATACACCGAAAAAAAAAAGCAAAAAATGATGATTATTGCATTGGATCGGTTAAGAGATCAAAAAAAGCTTTAGATTTGTTAACTGAATTTATTGATATGTACAAAAAGAAAGCAAACTACATCGGAATAATGCATTTTGGCGAAAATTCACATGGTGATAATTCAAAAGCAAATAATTTAGATGACGATTTGTACAATTTCCTTAGAACAAATAACGAAAATGGAAATTTAATCAATACTGCTTTGTTTCTCTTTTCCGATCACGGTGAAAGAATTGGCATAGATAGGCTAAGTGAACAGGGAGATCTCGAAGAGATGTTTCCATTTTTTTCGGTTTATTTGCCAAAAGATTTTAAGAGAAACAATTTGGAGAAGGTCTCTAATCTTAACAAGAACTCTTATCTTTATACAAGTCCGTTTGATGTACATCAAACTTTAAGAGAATTAACATGTTTAGAGCTAAATAAACAACACAATTTACGATCTATTAGTTTACTTCAGAAAATTCCGTCGAATCGATCGTGTGAACATGTAGGTGCGAGTTTTCATTATTGCTTTTGCTTTTCTCAAGCTCAAGATTTAAAAGAAAATGATATTATGTCACATAGAGCAGTTAAAGATGTTTTAAAGGAAATAAACAAGTTATTTATTGGTTTAGAGAAATACTGCGAAAATTTAGTTTTAAAAAAAATAAAAAAAACAAGTGCTTATGAAACAAATAAAGGAACAATTATAAGAGTGAAATTTATTACCAAACCAAATGACGGAATATATGAAGCAACAATTTTTTATTTTGATAGTTGGACATACATATTTGATCCGATATCTTCGACTAGCCGTCTGAATTCATATGGATGGCCTGCTTGTGTTCCTGAATTCAGTAAGAAACTACATATTACAAAAGATTTGAGAAGATTTTGCTTCTGTAAAAGAAATTAATTCAAGTAAATTAATTCAAATAAATTTTTGTTTTATATTTATTTTTTTTAAATCCTTTTATTTAAATGATAACACCCTCGATTAATCTATGGAATACTGAATAAATTTGTTTTTATTTTTTATTTTTTATTTTAGACACATTCTTTAGCCATGTATTGAAATTACAAGACAAAAAGGAAAATAATTGATACATAGATGATGAGAAAAGAAACCAATGAATATTACAGGTTTTTTTAATGAGAAACTTTTTTTTTTGAGTTTTTTTTTACTTTTTCTGGGTTCTTTTTAGATTCTTTGAAGTCCTTTTCTGGTTCTTAATGATTCTTATTGTTTGTTTTTTGAATTCTTTTTGCTTCGTTTAAGTTTTTTTGGTTCTTTTTGATTTTTTGATACTTTAGTCCTTAATTGTTATTTTTGGTTATTAATGGTGATTTATACTCTTCTAAGAATTTTCTAAGAATCTTCGGCTTTTTTTTCTTCTGTGTAATGAATCGTTTTAATTTGTTTTTGGTTTTTATTGGGTTCTTTTTGGTTATTCTAAGGAAAATTTTGTTCTTTTTGGTAATTTATTGTTCTTTATCCAAAAATATCTTATTAAGAATTCTTCTTGACTTAAAAATCCCTTGTTTTGGTTTTTTACTTTTGAAATAAAATATATTAAATTTTTAATATTCTATTAGAAATTATTAGGTAATTCAAAAGATTTTAAACGAGCATTATTTAATTAATCGCAAATCATGTATTTAAAAAACTTACTTCTTGATTGATTCTTTTTTTTTCACCATTTGGTTAGATTCTGAAAACCAAGTGTTAACCTGTTCTATTACTGACGAATTTAGTACATTTTGTTCTGGCTATTTTGCTGGATTACAAAATATTATGCATTAAATCTTCTTTCATTATGACATTGATAATAGAATCTATCAATTACTATTTTTCTTTTCCTCAAAGTTCTAGCTTTTTGGTAGTTCTAATGCTTTTTTTATCAATAAATTTATTTAAATGACATGCTTCACATTTTTAAATTCGGAACTTATTATTAAATTTTCATAGAAATCTAGAAAAAATTAGTTGAATGAATTAAGCTTTCATCAACCATTCTTTAAAAACCACATATCAATCCTCTGTTAAAAACCGCTAAAAATTCCCTAAATATAAAATTTTTTATTGCAAGGAAGAGCGAACTTTTTTAAATGTTAAACATTCATTACTTTTTCCAATTTTTTTCATTCAACTTTTTAAGAAAACTTTTTGGAGTTTGTTTTTCTGTAATCCAAAATGATTTCAGATATTCAGATTTCAGTAGTTTCCATAAATGCTCAAAACTTTCCAATAATCTTTAATTTTACAAAATTTAATACCATTCGATTGAAAATTCAAATAGTTCTTGAGCTTACAATTTTGACAAAATTTTACTGAATACATACAATTGAAAGGACCGTTTTCCAAACAGAACTGCATTTTATGTATTAAAAATTTCCAATTTCTGTACAATAAGGGCAAAAATTAAAATCACATGAAATAGATCTTAAAGAAAAATTTTTAGATAATTATTTAGTCTATCTAAATTATCAATATATTTTAAGGAATTAAACAAGAGCTTTCCACAATTCGATTCAAATACACTGTGATATCTTTTAAATTCATTTGTTTTATACAAAAAGAATCAAAAAGTATTCTTTGCAAACTTGTTCGAGACATTGAGTTTTATCAAATGGCGAGTTTTTTTTCTATTTTACATTTTTTTTCAAATCTATTTATCTAAGTCATTATTTGACTGAAACCGAAAGAGCTTTAGACTATGAATTGAAAAAACAAAGAAACGAAGCAAATAATGGTCTTTCACAAGACTCGCCCTTTCCATTTGGCATCCGTGGAAATCAGATCGTCAAATTCAAGAAGCAATAATCGTTCATTAAAAGCGTCATCACTCGAATCTTTAAAATGTATTCATTTAAGTACTAGTTTTTTGAACAATAAACTTAATGAATTCAGTGTTGTTATTGAAACATAAAGCCCACAAATTGTGGCAGTTAGTGAGACTTGGTTTAAGAGCATCTCAAATACAAGCGTTAAACCTTATTTGTTTGGTGATTTTGCTAAAATCCTCCTCCAAATTTGTACGGATTTTTTAACCATGCCGAAACGACTTAGAATCCAATTTTAGCGACAACGTCTCCATTTTAATTCTCGCACTGAACAAAACAAACAAAGAGTTAATAGACTCAATAAATACCTTTGATAACAAAAAATCGACCAGATGAGACGGTTCAAAAAACAAAGCTCTCAAACACTTTCTTACAAAGAATCTCTCCAAATTTTTGTCTCTTTTTAATTTATCTTTTACATTAGGCCATAATATTTTAAATTTGGAAATTTTCAACCATCAAAATAATACTGAAAATAGGCAAACCGCCAGATCAATATTTATCATTTAAGACCGTTTACATTGATTTGTTGTTAAAGAAAATGGTAAGTGAAATTAATAAAGAATAAAATTAAAACATGGACCAATGATAAATGATCCTTGATTAATTTGAAACAAAGGAACAAATCAGAGGAAACAACTTTTTTTGTAAAGGAGATATCATCAGTCTCTCATAAATTTATCGTTTTTTTTTGTTTACTTTTTTTTTTTAAATCCCTTGATTAAACAAGTTTAGAAATTCACATACCTTTTCGGCATTTTTTCAATCGAAAAATTCAATTTTCCGAAAAGAAGTTTCTTTCTCGGCTTTTATGTGAACTGAAGTAACTTCTACAAGTTTTTTTTTCATTTTTACATTTCTAAAAATAATTGCATGATTATATTTCTAATTTTAGCATGCTTAAGTATTGAGTTTTAATGAAACAACGTAATTTTAAAATTTCAAAAAAGCTAAATAGAAAAAAAAACTTGCCAATTTTAATGCATGTTTTAACATTTCACGTATGGAAATCCATCTTGTTTGAACACCAAGAATTACACTAAATTTTGGTTTACCGTTTGTAGTAATTTGTTTTCAAGGAAATGAACCAATTTTGATGAGCATGAACGTTTTTCCAAAATTACCTTATTTTTTGATTGATTTTGGAATATTCGTTTTCCCGGCTAGTTTGTGCGACTAGATTTAATAAAAGTGTTGCGCAAAAGAACATAGTCAGTAATAGAACAGGTTAACACTTGGTTTTCAGAATAAAATAAATTGACTAAAAAATGAATAATTTACATTTTAATAATTTTATTTTTTTACAATTTTCAAATTTTTTTTGTTTTAATTTTTACAAAAAATTCTTTGCTTATTAAAAAAAATGTTAATTAATAACAGAAAAAGGTAAAGAAATAAGATTTTTATATTTCCTAAATAAATTTTATCAATAAAGTTAACTTGAAAAATTTCCCTTTAAATAAATAAATTCCTCGCTGATTTAAAAATATAAATGTTTAAATCTACTTAACTCAAAATTTAAAATCTTTCTTATATTTCTTAAAATATTAAAAATTTACTTGAAAATTCTTTTAGAATTTGAATTTGTTTTGAATTTGTTTTTCCAGGTTTAAATTTTGTTCTTTTCCATGGAGATAGTCAAAATTGTCATAAAAAAAAAAGTCATAAAAAAAAAAGCAAAATTGTCATAAGAAAATTGTCATGTGTTGTCATTTGTCATATATGACAAAATAAACAAGGAAAAATGAAAAAACAAATGATTGGTTGATTGTTAGAATTTTTTATTTAAAAAAGAATTTTAGAAAAAGAATTTAAATCCATGACAAAACAGTTTTAATTGTTTATTCTAAATCAATACAGAGTTTAGAAAATTTTGGGGAATAATTTTCAACAGAATAATGAGTAAACAAAAAAAAATCAGTACATTTTATTATAGTATTAAACTCATCTCTGATTTTTGTTTGATCAAAGACTAATTTACCAGGATCTAGATTCATAGCTAAAGATAATGCATATCCAAGGGCAAATAAGCCACAGTCTTTGTTACCTTTTTGTTTTGTAACATTGACATGGACAACGTCAAAAAATCTAGAGCCACCCGAGAATCTTTTTAAGACCGTTTTAATAAGATTGAGATAGTGTTTAGGGTTATTAAGACTATCATAAATGAACCAATTATTAAAACTGTCAGGATCTTCGTATGAAGGATGCAAATTAGCCAAAACAATCCAGTGGTTTTCAGCATGTAAAACTTGAATAAAAATTGACTCGTGTATTGTTTCAGGATTAAAAGGTGCATTTTTGAGAGTATAATAATCAGGCCTGAATAATCCTTGGACATCATATTTCTTGTAAATCAAATTCTGGAACTCAGTAATATAAAAATTGGTCAACTCTTGATTTTTTTCTAGTTTTAAAAATTGTAAAGAAATAGGCACTCTCTCGTAATTAGTGTATGAGCGGACTTCCAAGAATTGAACTTCAGATGAATCTTCTAATTTTTGTCTCTTCTTGCACGGCTCTGATACTAATATTGGCTCTGTTTTGACTAAACGTTCACTTGAAAAATTGATAAGAGCGTCGAATAGATCTTGACGAACCGGTTGATTATTAAGAACAAATGTTTTGTAAATGTGAATCTGACTCTTAAGTATTGTGAAGAGTTCTTTTGAAAATAATTCACTTGCTTGTTCATTATTTGGTTGATCTAGCTTGATTGTTAGATTCACAAAATCGATTGTTTTTAAAAAATCTAAGTTTTTTAGAGGGTTATCGAAAGCGATCTTCCTTTTTCTCTTTTAACCAACTTTCTCGACATTCAGTTCTTCTTCATCTTGGTCAAATTTCATCAGACTTGTACCATATGGTTCCATAATGTGTGCAGATAATTTGTCAAAATATTGTTCAAATGTGAGAATCTGCTTACTGAATTGTTCTTGTAATGTAACAAAAACTTGATCTTTTTTTGTTTTTTGATAATTGCTTTGGCTCTGCGATTGGATTACGCTCGTTTGCATGGAATTCGCTGTGAACTTGAGACGCCGACTTTTTGATCATATTGATAAATGTTAACACATTATTTGATTTTGATGATGGAATTGACGATAATTTTGAATGATAACCTTCGAGGTGGTTATTTGTTCGTGGACCATTGTTGTCGAAATGATTCCATGAAAATCCATACTTGCCTTGTAACCAAGTATTGACAAAATACTTAATAAATTTTAATATATCACTGTCAAGAATAACTGGAACTGTGCTCAAAATAATGTTCCAGCCAGTTTGGACATCATTGAGTGGGACAAGTGCTAACGCGCTAAATTTTCGTATCCATTGTTTAAAATTGTAATCGTTGTAATAAAGTGCTTGTTTATTACATTTATTGAATAGATAACGTATAATGGCTTGATTAAAGTGAAACCAACATCCATAAATTTTTACATTTTCGAATTCGAGGCTGATTGCTTGAATCATGGCTAGCTCGAAATCAGAAAGCGTTTCTTGTAAAACGATTGAACAATTATTACGAGTGAAAATTTCTTTAAGGTTAGATAAAGCTTCGACATAAGTCTCACGCTCTTTGTTCTGTAAAAGAATATAACATGCTGGGTACATTTGGTTCTGATAATAACCATGAACGGAGAAAATTTGGAGAAAATGAGTTGGGCACGTTTTGAAAGTCCCGTCAAAATGCCATCTTACTGAATTACACAATATTTTCATTCCAATAGGAGACATGAAGATCAATATTCGATTTTTATTGTCTTTGTTATCAAATTGTAAAAATTGTTCGCAGTTAATGGTTGAGTATATTTCGTTGATTTGTATATCTTTTGTTTGTTTTGGATTGTTTGGTTTAGTCTGGTTCCTGTGATATCTCAAATTTGACTTAACAGTGGTGAATGGTTTCCAATATTCGGCTATTTCATTATATGAATATTTCTCGGTTAGTTTTTGGTACTGACGGTTGTATGCATCCATGAGAGGAACGTCATGATCTTTTATGACATTTTGGATAAGTTGCTTGAAAAACATAATGCAATCAATTTCACAGTTGGATAAAGGTGGATGGTAATGTTCTACATTATTTCTTTTTCTTGCCTCTAAGTTATAAAGTGCACTGCATTTTCTATTGACGCATCTGTACCAACTTGATTTTTTTTCGTTTTTTTGATAACGGTGCTTTTCGAAAATAATTTGTTTGTATTCGGTGTCAAGATATAATATTTCTTGTTCCATTTTTTGATTTTAAGATTTTGATTAACAGTATGAGTAGATAAGTTATTTATTTTCATTTTCAATTTATATTTATATGACTCAACTACTTTTTAAATTAATTAATTAAAATTTTTCTTCTAATTGTTTCATTTTTATCTTAGCTTCTTTTAATATTCTTCTTATTTAATTCAAAGATAAATTTTCTTTGAAATTAATCGCCAATCAGATTTGACATTCAATTTATTTTTTAATTGGTTTGACAATTTTACGATGACTATTTTGTTTTTTTTTCCTATGACAATTTTTTATGACAATTTTGCACTGCACTGATACTGACAATTTTGACCCTAACCTTTTCCATCTCTTATGTGGTTCTATTAAAGAGTCTCTTTCGAACCAATTTCTTTCTATGTATCTATCTTTTTCCTGATCATCGATATCTTTTTGGGTTCTGGATACTTCAAAATATAGATTTATCTGACATTCTTTTTTTGATCATTGATAAATTTTTTTTTAAACTTTTTTGGTACATTCAATACTGACATTTTTCATCTTTTTTGATTTTTACCAACTGGTAAATTTGATTTTTCATACAGCTTTTTTAATTCAGATTCACACTTTTCTTTAGTCCCTAATAATTTTACAGTTCCTTTCAAAACACTTTTTTTTTATATTTAAATACATAATCTTCTTCTATTTCTATTTCTTCATCTTTGTCATCCAATATTTCTTCATTTCTATTTCTTCATTTTTGTCATTCAGTCCTTAGCCAGGAGCAATCTGGATTTAGGAAACACTGGCGAACATCAGATAGTCTTTTCTTTTAAATTCAAAAAATTGTGGGATCATTTAGTAGAAAAAAAAGAGTTTGCGGCCTGTTTTTTTATATTTTTAAAGCCTTTGATAAGGTTTGACATGAAGGTTTACTTTTTAAATTGATTAAAATGAATCCACCTCATTACTTGACAAACTGGATTAGATCCTTTTTAGACACTAGGACATTTAAGGTCAATGTGAACGATCACTTGTTTCTCGAGGAACACTTGAAGTTATTTGATATTCTTCGCTCGGTTGGTCATTCCTTTACCAATTTAATAAATTAGGAACACCTAATCGAAGATAATTTATCTTGAATTTAATTTTTTCTTACGGACAAGTAATTATCGCTTTTAAGATCTTTCTACGGTAAGATAAATTATCTGAACGTAGCCATTTTCTTATAATAATACATTTTTAAAAATTAAGATCTTCTGTTAATGAGAATTTTTTTTCGCAAAAAATGCCTGACTTTAATTCCAACGATCCAGATTTAACTTAAATATCATCTGATTTTTGTTCAGAGCTTGGTTCTATTGAAGGAGATTTTGGAAGTGTGACCAATTCTGATTATTAAAACTTCAAGATTCCGAATATCTATGTTCAACCATAAAATTGTTTAAAATTTTAATTTTTGTTTATGCGGCTGTGTTTTAGGCTCTTTTTATTGATGCTTCCCTAAAAGTTTTTTAATGGTGAAGAATCAACAAACTTCTTTTTTAAATTTATTTAAAATATTCAATAAATGTTTTTGTCCAAAAAATGGAAACTATTAACAATATGTTTGGTTCTAATTTAAAGCAGTTGTTGAAACCGAATTTCATTACTTTTTCTTGTTTTGATAATAAATCAATCCAATCCAAATAAGAATTTACCTTGGTGTATATACTTGAATTAATTATTAAATTTTATTTTGCAAAATTTAAGAAACATGTATCGAATAAACTTAGGTTTAAGTTTTTAATTTGCTAAATTTCTATAAATTTTCTTTATTTTTTTCATTGTTTTTAAATAATTTGTTAGTTCCGAAAACGTTGATGTACTTCTTTAATTCTTCATATGCTATGGCTTATATTTCTATTTTTTAGGTAAAAGTTTTAATTGAAGAAATTTGAAGAAAGTGAATATTTTTCTTTGAAAAAAAACTTGTCAAATAATACTGCCAAATTAAATTTAACTCAGAATATTAAATATATAAAATTGTAAGATCTCTTCTTCACTTTTTTTTAATTATATTTTTTATTTACTTATCCAAAAGGTATTTTAGAATAATTAAAAAAAAATTGGTAAAATAATTTCAGATTCGCTATTTTTTTAAAGAAATATATAAAGAAATTTGTAATTCAAGTAAATATTGACTTTTTTTGCAAAAAGTAGAAATTTGCGTCAAAAATAAATTTAAAGAATATTCTTACTGAAAAATTTGAAAGCTTACTTTTATTGATCTCATATTTTAGTTCTTTTTTTATTTCTGATACTACAAACTTAAAATCAAACTTAATTTTGAGCAGCAATCAATCACATCAGCTGTCATAGTGTGCCTTATCAGCACACTCGCTGGCTAGCCAGCTACAGTCAAAACTACTACTACTACTAGAGTCGGTCATTAGTCAAAGGCCTAAATATGACTTTAACATTGGGATTAAGATTTCATTAAATACAAAAATTGTGAAAAAAATGATAATTAATAAAAAAAACTGTTTTAACCTAAAATAATTTCAATCGAAATCATTCAATTTTAAAATATGAAATAAATAAAAATAATAAAATTTTTGGCCAAATCTCTATTCTGATATTTTAAATTAGTTAATGAAGTATCTTGTTAAATTCATAACAAAAGAATCTTCAGTTTTTGCTGTTTATAATTACTTAATGTAAATAATTAGTATATTTAGAAAATATTTATTTTAAGTCGAAATTCATTATTAACTATTTGATTAATAATGAATTAATCATAGACAAAAGACAAAAGATAAAAAATACAAAATTAATTTTTCCAATATTTTTTTCATAATTTTTGGTGCTGCACTAAATGCAAAAAAAAAATTTTTTTATTTTTTTCCTTAACAATCAAGTCTTGAAGACGCTTTAAATTTAGGATCTTCAGAGTAATATAAAATTTTCTACACTTTGGTATATAGTTTAATAAAAAAATTGGATGTGCCAATTTTTATTATTGAAAATTAGCAAAAAATATCGCTTTAGACCCAGGAATCACTTAAGACTAGTGTTGGGATCCGTACAAGTGGACACTATACTAAAATTTTCAGAGACCGTGACCGTTTCGGCATTAGCATTAGCTTTTTTGGCGGGCGGTCTAATTTTTGGACTGCCAAAATAAACCATCTAAAAAAAACGGGCGGCCAAAAAACTTTTTGAAAAAAATTAAGAAATTTTTTTTTCTTTTTTTATCATCCTAATAAGTTATTTTTTTTAAATTTAAAACATTGTTTCGTAAAAAATATCAATTTAAGTGGTTAACCGCCAAAAATTTGGCCGTATTTTTGACTGTCCGTATTTTTTAGGCGGTTTTTCGGACCGCCCGTTTTTTGCTGGCCGTATTTTTTATGTTTGTTTTGGCCGTATCTAACACTACTTAAGACCCAATTTTTTGCAAATGATTTTGTGAATTTATTTGTATAAAATAAAGCTAAAATTTAAAAGAAAAATTTTTTTTCTTAAATGATCTCTGGGACTACAGATGATTTAAGTGAAAAAAAGCGTTATTTTTGGCTAATTTTCAATAATAAAAATTGGCATACCCATTTTTTTTTTAAAACTATATACCAAAGTGTAGAAAATTTTATTCTCTTTCAGATTAATTTTAAAAAATATTTTAATTTTACCAATGAATATCTTGGTCTGAAATAACTACAACATTTTAAAAAACTAGTTTTTATACACCTCGGAATATAGAATTTAATTCTATTTGAACCTTTAAAAAAATTTGAAAGTTTGGGTTTCACAGGACGTAGAGTACGAATTTCAAGTCAAAAATTAAAAATTCAGAAAGCACTTAAGTTTTGAATTTCTGGAACTCTATGATTTTTATTTTTTCAATAAAAAGTAATTAATCTCCAAGTAGGGATAATTAATTACCCTAAAGATTTGTGAATCGAATATAAAACTCTGAAACAACCCATTAAGGTCTTTAAGCAATCACTTCTTTATTGTTCTAAGCCTCAAGAAATTTAAATGTTTTTTTTTAAGTCATTTAAAACATTCAATCAGCTTTTTTTTTTCATAATTCTTCGGAGGTCTAGAAAATTTAAAATAATTTTTCTTTGAATAACTATTTTGAGTACATAAATGAAGGAGACTTATTTCGAATTTAAGATTTAACCTTGGTTTATGTGATACATGTAAGTTTTTTTTAAATTTAATTTATACGCAGGATAATTTGACCCGCAATCAGTTAAACCGTACGAAACAATTCCTTTCAAAATAAATTTCTCTTTTCCTTTGAGAATGTCTTTGATGAACAATGGACCTCCTGAATCTCCAACGCAACTATCTTTTCCGCCATACTTGTCTCCTATCAATTTTTGTATTTAAATTTTTTTTTTTTAATTTTAAATTTCTTGCCTGCACACAATTGAAGAGATGGGTTCATTTGTTTCTTAAACAAACGACATTCTTGAAAATCGTACAATGTCAACTTTACATTTATAAGCTTGTCAGACATTTCATTTTCATTATTTAAGCCCCATCCAATTGTCCATGCATCCACATTTGGCAAATTCGGCTCACCCAATTCGCTTTTGGTTGGTAAACATGATGGCTGGATTTTTGTCGAAAAGACAATCTCATCTTTTAGTCTTATTACACCAATATCATTGAGATATTCTTGTTCGTCATAATTCGGATGCTGTTATATCTTAATTCAAATTGAATTAATTAAATTTTAAGAAAAAAAATACCTGAGTAAAAGAGAAAACTTCTAATGCAATTGATTTTTCTTTTATATCATGAACACCTGCATATACTTTGTACATTGAACCGTATGTTAAATGAAATTTGTTGGGGACAACTTTAATCATTAAATTTTCAAAATATACATATTTTAAAAAACAGTGACCAGCAGTAATTATTGTGTCATTATCTATTAAAGTTCCACCACAAACTGCTGAATAGACGCGCACTTTTGTTCCAAGAGTAAAAAAATATTTAAATACTATGCGAACCATTGAAGGCCAGCTGTGTGGCACTGCTTCGCTGCCTCCTACTATGCGGTTTTGCTGGTAGCCAAAATTCAAGCCGCATTCGCCACAAAACTTTCCAATTTGGCAAGTTGAATAAGCATGCTCGATCAAGAGAAATTGAAATGAAAAAATGATCAGAAAATTCATTATTTTGTTCTAAAGATTAAATTTTATTCAGTTTTAAACCAATTCTATTTTATATTAATTTATTTAAGCTAATAAACAAAATGAATATTCAATTTGAGGTATATAAAAATGTCTAAAAAAGGTTACAAATTTGTTTTATTACTCATACACTTGTTAAATTTAATAAAAAATGAGATGTAATCTCTTTGCTTCATTTTAAAAAGTAAAATGTTTAACTTTTCTGTATTAAAATGATTTCTACATGGTGTTCAAGCGGATCCGAGTAAAAAATAGTGTGTCAGAACAAAAAGATTGAGACAAAAAAAAATTACTGTTAATCTTGGAACAATTTGGTTTGTAAGCGTCGACTAAATGCCGATTTTTCTTATTCAAAAAATTTTATAGGAAAAAAAGTTTTTGCTTGTATTTGACATTTCCAAGGCTAAAACAGCCAAATAACTTTTCAGAGATATAAATCAATTATTTATTTTATTTTAAAAATTTTATTTCTAAATTAATTTTTTTGTTTTTTTAGGAGGAATCGAAACCGAAATCCCAAGAACAAACATAATTTAAGTAGCATTCAATTCAAGATTTCTTTGCACTAACTAAAAAGAAAAGGAATAAAAGGGATGAAAATAAGACTTTTTTAATCGATTTTTTATTTATTTTAAAAATTAAAAGTTTTGTCTATTTTTTAATTCTGAAAATAATTGGCATAAAAATTTATTGCTCATTTTATTTAATTTTTAATTGCAATCAAAATTGGAAATAGAAACTACATCGGAATTGACCCTTTATCCCAAAATTGAAATATATATATTTAATGTTTCTTTCATAAATCTTGGTTCTTTTGGTTTATTTTTCAATAAAATTATTAAATATTTTTCCAAAAAGTTGATTTATTAATTTTCTAAAATTAAATTTATTAAGATTAAAAAAATTTTTTGTGTTAAAGGCCTATTTCTTAAACCTACGCCCATCAAAACTGTAAAAAAACAACACCGGGTGTCAATCACCAAAATTTTAATAAAAATTAAATTTTTTTTTGATTCATTTATTCCTTTTTATCTGAATTTTACTGTACACCCTTTTTGATCTAAAATAAAAAACAACATCAAAAGTCCTTAAATACAACCAGTTTGGAAAAGGATCTTGGTGTCTATTTTCAGAGCGATCTTAAATGGAGGGCACAGGTTGACTACTCTTCTGGCAGAGCAAACAAGATACTGGGTATGATATGGAAGAATTTTGAGTATTTTGATGTAAATTTGGTTAAGCTCCTTTACACATCATTAGTGAGACCGCTAAAAGAATACGGGATTAGTGTCTGGACTCCATTTTTTGAAGGTGAAAAGAATCAATTGGAAAAAGTTCAACGTAGAGCGATGAGAATGATTCCGGGTTTTAAAAAAATTGAATATAAAGAGCGGTTAGAGAGGATGGATCTTATGTCACTTGATACAAGAAGAAGAAGGGGCGATTTAATCCAATTTCACAAGATCGTTAATGGGTTAGAAGCTGTCAACTTCACGAATGGTATTAAGCATATGTCAGCAAAAAATAATTATAACTTAAGAGGTCACTCGAAAGTGATTTCAAGAGAACTTATTAAAAATTGCCCAGTACGATTCAACTACATTTCAAACAGAGTGGTCAACGATTGGAACAGCTTACCAGAGAGGGTAGTGCAAGCAACTTTATTAAATTCGTTCAAAGCGTAGCTTGATGACTGGTTTAGAACGAATGAACGTTCAAATGGTGTTAAGACAAAGAACTGCCACAGCCTAATGGCTTAACTCGACTTAAGTCGGGTCGCAGTTATATTTACTACTACTACTACTACTACTAATGGGTTTAAGTGGTAAAACATGGATCGAAAAATGCAAATAAACCAGCTAATCAGATAGCAGTAGCAAATGCAACCATCAACCAAATTACAGTACATCCTAAAACAAACTTCATCGATTTCTTTCCTTTCCTCTTCCTTTCCTCTTCCTTTCCTCTTCCTTTCCTCTTCCTTTCCTCTTCCTTTCCTCTTCCTTTCCTCTTCCTTTCCTCTTCCTTTCCTCTTCCTTTCCTCTTCCTTTCCTCTTCCTTTCCTCTTCCTTTCCTCTTCCTTTCCTCTTCCTTTCCTCTTCCTTTCCTCTTCCTTTCCTTTTTCTTAGAGGAAAGAAGAGGAAGAAGTGAGGAAGAGGAAAGGAAGAAGTGAGGAAGAGGAAAGGAAGAAGTGAGGAAGAGGAAATGAAGAAGTGAGGAAGAAGTGAGGAAGAAGTGAGGAAGAAGTGAGGAAGAAGTGAGGAAGAAGTGAGGAAGAAGTGAGGAAGAAGTGAGGAAGAAGTGAGGAAGAAGAAAGGAAGAGGAAAGGAAGAGGAAAGCGATGAAGTTAGTTTTAGGATGTACTGTAATGAAAGAAAGAAAAGAAGAAAAAATTTGATTATTAATGGTGTGCCAGAATCAAAGAACGAAATCTTAACAGACGAAGATTCCTTCTTCGAAAAGAGCTGAAGATTCCTTCTTCAGAATAAAAAATCCAAGAAATTCTGACCACTAAAAGTGATTTCAACCCAGCGTACTAAAGACGTTTGAGATCTCAAGACAAAATTGAAATTTTTACTAATGATTTATTTTTTATTTGATCAATTAATTGAGATTTAGAGAAAAACTTCAGAGTATGTCATCAGAATAATGGATCAGTTTATTTAAATTACAATTACAATTACAATTTTAATTTCATTTAAAGTTTATTTCAAATTCGCATTGTTTTGATTATATTTATAAAAAGAAAAGGGAATCAATTCTGTTTTAAAAATTGATATCTCAATACTTTATTATTAGTTTGTCATTCTTGTCATTGATAAATTTCGAGTCCTTGTCAAGATAAAGCAACTTATAAAAAAATGCTGATATATTTTATGAAGAAAATATTTCGAAATTTCCTAAGTACACCTTTTTTTAATATCAAAATTTATAAATACTTATAGTAAATTTCTTTTTTATTTTGCATAATGTTTTAGTTTTTATTATTATTATTACTACTGAGTTTGAAGATGAATAATATTAATTGCACCACAAATTTCTATAAAAACTAACATTTTTTAAATTTTTTTTTAGAATTTTAAAAATGCAACTAAAACTTGATGGTATGATTAGTTTGGATTTGAGTGTTAAAACTCCTTACAAGAAAAAAAAATCTATCATTGATTTTCTTACGTCAAATGGTGCAACAGTTTCGTTTATTTTGAATAAAAAATCAAAGTACTTAGTGATTGATGATAAATCAAATATTGAAACATACAAATGTCGGACCGCTTTTAAACTCAAAATTCCAATAATACATATTGACTTTTTTTACAAGTCAATTCTGGAGGCAAATCAAGAGCTTAAGGTCGAAGATTTCATCATCAAAGACAAATCAATTGAAAATAATTTTAAGAAAGGAATAATCTTCACAGAAAGTTAAAAAAAATTGTTTTGGTTATCTTATAAATGTTTTAAATTTGTTTTATTTAGATAATGAAAAGAGAATATCGAACAGATTTGACTTGAGTAAATTCAGGTCCTTTAGCGCAGATAATGATCCGTATTCAGGTGAATTTGAATCAAGTGGTTATCAAATACTAAAATGGATTGTCTTTCATGTAAATTTACATTAAATTTGATATCATTATAAAACAGTCCAACTATGTGAATGATAAGCTTAGATTTTGGTTTAATCTTTTTATTTAAATTAGCTAGAAAAATGCAGTTCTATTCAAAAATAAGTTAAATCTGTATAAATTAATTATAGTGTGATCATGCCACTTTACTACATTGGCAGTATTTTTTTCAATAGCAAACATTTCTCTCTAATTTTTTAATATGACCTTTTTTTTAACAATTTAAAATTTGTGATTAAATTTAAATCAGCTTTTTAAGTACCTTTTGATACAAAAGAATTCTAGTTGATCATTTAACCGAAATAGAATTACTTGCTTCCAATTTTTCGAATAAAACTTTATTTATAAATATTTATTTTTAAAATGATTTTTGACAGTTTTTAACTACGTTTTTAATTTTATATGGCATATTAAAATATAACTCAAAAAAAGTTTTAAATTCGAAAATTAAAAAGATTAAAATTTTAAAATTTAATATAAAGAAAATTAAAATACAATATTCAATTTCGATTGAAAATTTACTTTTAAATTGAAATTTGTGTAAAATTTAAATAATTTGTATCCATTTTTTTTAATGTTTGAATTTACTTTTGAATTCTGTTTGAATATGTCATAATTGAATATATTGCTACCCTTTTTAGTCTTGATCTAAAAAAATTCTAACCTTACAAAACAATTTCTCATAATTCAATAATAAATTAAACAAAAATTATTTAACAACCTGATCAAGATTCGTGTATTTTTCTTTTAGAGAGGAATAATTTCAAGAAAAAAAATATATATATTTTAAATTCAAAAAAAAATTGGCTTTAATCAAAAAAAGTGAAAATTGTAAAAAGGATCACATTTCTTATTTCAATTTAGAATTTTCAAGTAGTAAAAGTTTTTTCTTAAAAATTTTTTGTTCTTGAAAATAAAGTTTTTTTTTAATAAAATCATCGAAATTTTTTTTGATTCAAAATATTTATTTTGATTCATTAGATTGAAATTCTATGAAAATTTAAAAATTGGATTCTTAGTTTCTAGAGATTTAAAATCTTTAATCTAATTCAGATGGCACCAAATTAATTAGGACCGCATATTAAAGCGTCATTTACTTTGATTAAACGTCAATAAAATAAATGTAAATTAAATGTATTAATTGTCAAAGTCAAAATGGTAACTTATTTCAATGAACCATGGCTCGAATCTTACGACCCCAATAAATAATTTTATTCGGAATCGGGGGGTTATGAAGATATTCATGAGGCTTTCGATGAATAAATTGAAGCTCAAGACAACTTAAGGAACACTTTAATTGAAACTGAGGTAGAAGAAGGTAATAATGAGACTACCCTAGCAGCAAATTCCTACAATAACGCTGTTATCCCATTTAATAATGTGGAAGCATATAATTGGTGTTGATTAAAGCCAAGGATTATTCGAGTCCTTTCCAGCTGAAGCTTGCGACATACCTTTAGGAAAATAAAGAGGAGTAGGACGACCAAAAAAGGAATTATAAGCAATGAAATAATTGAAAATATTTTCTTAATTTTTTTATGATTAAAATTTTTTTTTTGACTTTTTACTTTATAACATTTAATTTTATTATGTGATAACTAATTACTTAAAATCACAACTATTACTTTTAATTTACGATTCATACATTCACTAGACTAATTTTTATGTTGACTAATTAATATAAATAAATGACGATTTGATCTTTTTTTAGTTGACGCAGAGTTGTTTTTAAGTCACAAGTCTTAAGTCAAGTCAAGTCAATGACTTGACTTAGATTTTTTTTTTTTTTTTTTTTAAGTCAAGTCAATGACTTAAAATTATTTTTTTTTTTTTTTAAGTCAAGTCAATGACTTAAAATTTTTTTTTTTTTTTTAAGTCAAGTCAATGACTTAAAATTTTTTTTTTTTTAAGTCAAGTCAATGACTTAAAATTTTTTTTTTTTTAAGTCAAGTCAATGACTTAAAAATTTTTTTTTTTTTAAGTCAAGTCAATGACTTAAAAATTTTTAAGTTTAAAAAATCGTTAAAAAAAAAGCGGCAAGTCAAAGTTACGGTCAATCATCCACTACCAATAATACTCAATTTTAATGAAATAAATAATTAAAAGTATTTCTAATCTAACTCATGACTTGACTTAAAAAAAAAAAAAAAAAATTTTAAGTCATGACTTTGACTTAAAAAAAGAAAAAAAAAATTTAAGTCATGACTTTGACTTAAAAAAAAAAAAAAATTTAAGTTAAGTCATGACTTTGACTTAAAAAAAAAAAAAAAAATTTTAAGTCATGACTTTGACTTAAAAAAAAAAAAAAAAAATTTTAAGTCATTGACTTGACTTAAAAAAAAAAAAAAAAAATTTAAGTCATGACTTTGACTTAAAAAAAAAAAAAAATTTAAGTCAAGTCATAACTTTGACTTAAATTTTTGTGACTTAGACTTAAAACTGTGACTTAAAAACAAGTCTGAGTTGACGTTTAATCAAAATAAATGACACTTTAATATATTTTCATTAATTAATTCTTTAATTATTTTTGTGATCAAAAATAATAATCATTTGAAATTTATATTTTTTAAGGAGAATAGCGGAACAAGCCATGTAATATTTGAAATTCATACAAACAATAAACAATTCCGTCTTCGGATTGAAAACATCAAAAAATCAGATCGCACAGTCAAAACTTATTACGCAAGTGAAGGACCTGAAGCACAGGAATTATTTGAACATTTAGCCAAGGGATACATGACAGAACGTTTTCACTACGACCAAATTTTGCCAGAAAATGCTGGCTCTTTACTATTGCAGAGCAACTATTTTTCTTCAATGGTCAATTCTAAGCAAGTTTCTGATGACCTGGCCAATTTTTTGAACTACATTTGGACCGAATCTGTTGGTGAACTTGAAACCATATTCAAACTGAACGAAAAAAATTTTGGTTTAACCAACTCAATGCTGGACAAAGCAGAGCTTATTTTGTACAATCAACGAGACGAGTTTGTCAAGCCCAGAGAAAAGAGAACCAATTTCACAAATAGCTACTTTTCTTCTCTGCCATTTAGGCATTCTTATGAAAAAAAGTCACTTTTGAACAAAAAAAATTTAAATGATCAATTTGAATTGATGCAAGTTTTGCGTGACATGCTAAACATAGCTGAAGAGACCAACTGGAGTCCAAGGACTTCTGTCCAGTCCATTTATCGTTCCATTGGTTGCCACATTTCTTCTCTTTCAAACCAGGAATTTAACACAATCAGCGAGCAGATAAAAATGTCCTCTGAATTCGACTCTAGCTTAGAAATACTTAGCATTTACGCAGTTAACAGGCCTAATGAAGTGCTAAATTTTAATAAAAACATAAAAAATGTTCAATTGCTTTTTCATGGTAGTAAAGTGTCGAATTTTGTTGGAATTTTATCACGTGGTCTTTTAACACCCAAAAACATTCTTTCGCCAGACACTCCTGACGGTCCAGATCCACTTGAAATGCTCGGCTTCGGAATTTACTTTTCGGATAGTTTTAAAACAAGTGTCAAGTATTCCAAAGCTAGCAGCAACAAACACACTCACCTTGTTCTAATATGCGAAGTGGCTTTGGGAAAATGTAAAGAGCTCTATGAGTGTAGCTACAATTTGAGCGAGGCTCCGCAAGGCTACGACAGTGTTCACGGTGTCAAGATGACAGCTGACAATGGGTCGGTATTTGAAGACAGCGAGTACTGTGTGTACAGGCCTGATCAGTGTAGAATAAAATATTTGGTTGAAGTTAAGCCTGTGTCAGTCAGCATTCCGAAAATTGATTATTTGCTGTGCAATGAGAATAGTGAGCAATGCGAGCCTCTAGTTGATAAAATTGATTTCACTGAGCCTAAATTCATCCAGGCCCAGACAACTTTAAAAACATCAGATGGAAAAAATTTGCCCCTCAAGTCGGTTCATGTTCGGGCCCAAATAATTGACATGGTGTCCAAGGTGACTATTTATCAAGAGTATGAGAACAATGAAAATAGACCCATTGAGGCAGAGTATCTATTTCCGCTGGTCGACACGGCAACTGTGTGTAACTTTGAGGCGTTTATAAATGACAAGCATGTGATCGGTGTTTGTAAAAGAAAAGAAGTGGCCAGAAAGGAGTACAAGGAAGCGATTCGGCAAGGCAAAGGCGCTTATCTAATAGACCAAGAAACAAACGAAATTTTTAAAGTGAATGTGGGCAATTTGCCATCCAAGGCCAAATGTGTCATCAAGATAACCTATGTGTCCGAGATGGACATTCAAAATGAGCAGATTTATTTTAGGCTGCCCAGCAATATATGTCAATGGAAGGCTTTTGAAGAGCGAGAGAATCTGCAAGACAGTGTGGTATCAAGACACATAAATCGAATGGGCGCTGTTAAAAAGTCATCATTTAAGGCATGTGTTCTAATGCCTTTTGAAATAAGATCAATTCAGAGCTATACTCATGCGATCAAGATTAAGAAGACAGCTTGTCAAGCTGTTTTGGAAATGGAGAAAAAATTGGGAGACAGCGAGGATGACACATTGATCATAGCTATTCAAATAGCTACTATACACATGCCCAGAATGTTTGTTGAAGAATACTTTGATAGAGAAGAAAATAAAACCCGTCGGGCTTGTATGGTAAGTACAAGGAGATTTTTATTTTCTTAATATCATTAGATAGGTGGACTGGAATAGAAATATTAGTTTGTTTTGTTCCGGACTTGATTTATTCACAAAAAATAAAATAAAATAAAATTAGAATATAGTGCTAGGTACAAGCCCATACAATCCATTTAATTTTTTTTCTCGAAAAGTAAATTTAAGCTTTTATTTCATCATGATTTTCAAAATAATTTTAATTCAAAAAATGTATTGCTTCATATTTTTTGACTTGATATCAAAGGGTTAATTCAGTGGAATGTATTGCTATGTAAGATGGAAGATTTGTCTTGCAAAAATTGACTTTTCTGTCAATCAGAAGTGTAGTGAATTTTGAAACAAATAGCAAAAACAAAAATTTAAAGAATACCGGCACGTTGATACAAAAAATAAATTTGAAATTTTTTTCTGAATTTTTTATACGAAAAAAATTATAAAATGTGAATCTAAAAAACAACAACAAAAAATAGAAAAGCGAAGTAAAAATTGAAATTAAATTTCCAGAAATTCAAAACTAAAGTGCTATCTGAATTTCTAGTCTTTGAATTTAAATTCGTAGACCACGTCTTTTGAAACTAGCGTTGAATGCGATCAGAGCTAACTAAAAATTCTATATATATAGGCCTCGAAGATAAGTACCTTAAAAACCCAATTAATTTGGTTCTCACCTTTGGAATTCTCTATCCATGCACAGGAGAAACTTTTCAATTTTTTTTTAAATAAAGCTTAATTTTAAAAATAAATACAGGGCCGGAAATTAACTTGTCACATCATATCATCTAATATCATTTAAAATAATTTTTTTAAACTTTCTTCATATCAGCAGATATCAGCTATTATCATTTGATATCAGAAAATATCAGGTGAATTAAAATTTGAACTTTTATATGTAAAAGCATGAAAATATTTTTTTTTCTGGTATTAGTTAATAATAATAATAATAATAATAATAAAAGCTACAGCAGACTAACTGCGGAGCAATACTATATCTAGCCTTGCTATGGTAGCTGTCTGATTTTAAAATATGTCTTAAAAAGATTATGTTAGATTTTGCATTTACAACCTCTATCGGTAACTCGTTCCACGCATTCACCACTCTGTTTGTTAGAAAGTTCTCTCTCACTTTGATCCTTGACATTTGCTTGGTCAATCTTTTATGATTTCCTCGGATTCCACCGGCTGGACCATTGCTTGTTTGTGCATGACTTTTAATGTACGGATTCTGCCATTTGACTACGCTAAAACAATTCATTATTTTGAAGGTTTCAATTAAGTCTCCACGATCTCGTCTTGTCTTGAGTGTCGTCAACCCTAACATAGTAAGTCTTTTATCATAATCCAGATTTCTTAAACTAAATATTAATTTCGTAGCTCGTCTTTGCACTCGTTCCAAAATGTTCGAGTCCTTTTTAGTACATGGACTCCAAGCTTCTGCAGCATATTCTAAATGAGGTCTAAAAAATGAGACATACAGCTGCTTAAAAGTATTTATGAACCAGCACTTGAAGGCTTGTTTGAGCTGTCCCAACACTGCATTCGCTTTATTTGCTGCCTGTGTCGCCTGGTGTGCCCATTTTAAGTCGTCAGTCAGATAAATTCCAAGATCTCGTTCAATAGTTGTTTGACTCATTGGTAGTTGATTTCAAATCATATGATGTGACAGGTTAATTTCCGGCACTGTATAACGGGTGTAGAATAAAAAATGGCACAAAATTATTTTAATCATTAGAAATTTTTTATTTAACAAAGGCTTTATTTTTTTTTTAAATTAAAACTGAACCCTCCTATTTTGAAAAAATAATATCAGTTAAGGTATTGAGCTCTATGACGACGTATGATATCGAGCCTAGAGCGAACAGTCTTGGCTTGCTCCTGTACAACCTTTGAGTCCATATTCCTCAGGCAAGTGCGAATTTTGTTTCCGAATTGCATAAGATTTTTGGCCTTCTAATACCCTTCATAAACTTTATCATCCAGATTTCTTCTATTGGTCGTGATTTTGGTACGTTTGCTGGATTCACTTCTTTGGCAACATTCTGTACTTTAATGAGATAATGCTAAGTCGGATCCAAATACTCAATTGCCATCCTGATAATATCCTTTAATCATTGTTTCAAGTCGTTTCTTAGTTGTAGTGGTAGACATGTTGATTGACCGCTAAACCACTAGATACAAAATATGGTTCGCTTATTCCGCGTTGTGAAAAAGCCAACTAGACCACTAATTTTTCTTCAATTTTTTTACGTACTTGTTCTTTACACTCTCCAGCGTCTTGCTAACAGTACTTCTATAAAGTGAACCGCCTTACAAGTTCAGCTTTTGGCAAATTTTGGTTGCTTTTTAAAAACTTGTACAAATCTTTTTTGATGGTTTCGTACAACTATTGCTAACAACTTATTGAAAATTCAACTTACGATATAATTTTTATTTATTTTAAAGCTTGGATCAGCCTGATTTTAAATTTTGAAAAATATTGAGAAAGGTCTTGTCCACTCTTATAGTAAATTAAACTTTATGCCATTTTTTATTCTACACCCGTTTTTTCATGATCTTTTTATGACATTTTTATTTGGACGTCAGTAAACCTCACCACAAATTTAGATAAATCATCAATAATTCAGTAATTGAATCAGTTTTTCATTTAAAAAAAGAGATAAATGGTTCCCCATAAACCAAAAACTTTTAAACACAAATCACTACAAAACACAATTTTTGTGCCGAATTCAATAAAATAAAAAAATAATTTTTGCATATTTAATCAAATATCTGGTCAACGCAATTTTTTTGTGGTGAAAAAAAATTTTAATAAATTTGTTATAAAATCTATTCAAATAATGTTTATAGAATTACAGATTAAAAAAGTTAAATATTAAATCAATAAAAAGGTTAAATTTAAATCTTTTTTAAGGAAAACCAATTTCCAGCTAATTAATTATTTTTTGCAACTAATTATCCTTTATTAAGTTGACAAAAAGTGAACATTTTAAAAAATATTAAAAATTGTTAAAGCTTACATAAAATCCTTTTTAAAATAAAAATTGAATTAACTATGTTAAAGTTGGATGTTTTTTATTACCATGGGTCAAATTTATTCATTTTTTAGTGACATGTCATTATTTGATTTAGTAACATGTAACTAAATTCGGATAATTAAGTTATTTATTTCGTTTAATATTTTGTTTTAAGTTTTGTTTATTTCTTTTTTATTTTACTAAATTAGTGAAGATCATTAGAACAAAGTGATGATTTAATTGAATTAGTGTTGAATTAGTGCTCTTTTTTGAAAAAAGAGCAAAATTATTATTATACAATTTTAATAATAATTTTGTATTATTCACAAAAAATAAAATAAAATAAAATTAGAATATAGTGCTAGGTACAAGCCCATAAAATCCATTTAATTTTATTTTCTCGAAAAGTGAATTTAAGCTGATATTTTATCATGATATCAGCTTAAATTTACTGAAAAGTCTACCAAGAAAGTCTGAAGTCACTCGATTATGGCCTCATAGTCCTTTATATTATTCTTTATTATAAACATTCATTTTATAATTGCGTGGCAATGCGGACCCCATCCAGTTTACCACAAAAAGTATCTTTTCTAAAAGGGCATTCAATTTTACTTTAGCCGAAATAAATAATGGTGAAAATTGTAAAAAAAATAAAAATATCAGATATGAAATTTTTTTTTAAGATAACAAATTCGATTTTCGGTAATTTAAATTTATAGATAAATTTTACAAAATTAAAATTTAAACTTATTTAAATATTAAAATCAGTTAAATTTATTCCTTATTTAAAATAGTTCAAATTTGATATTTTCAAAAGCGATTAAAATAAATTCTTTTGTTTTATTAAATTTTAAAAATTTTTGACAATTTGAATTTAAAAATTTTTGTTTGTAATCCAAAAAAGCTAAAAGCACTAATAGTTGGATAAAATTTTTATAAATAATTAAAAAAAAAAAATTAAAATCCATTTTAATTTGGTATTTTCAGGTTTCATTTTATCCTGAATTTGGCAATGATGATCGGTTAGCCAAACAAGAAAAACCAGTGATAAATTTCATCCTTGACTGCTCGAATTCTCTCAGCGAGAATAATTTGATTCGACTTTCAAAAAAACTAATTCTTTTGATGCTAAATTACATGCCCAAAGACTCCATATTCAATGTGACAATTTTTGGAACAGACTATCACAATCTATTTCCTTATCCTCTTCCGAACACTTCTCAAACGGTGAAACAAGCAACCCAGTTCATTATGGAGCAAGCAACTGCCAGCAAAGGAAACACAGACTTACTCAACTTTATTCAAAAAGAAGACAGACTAAACCGGTCCAAAAATTATGTTCTGATTTCAGACGGTCACATGACCAGGCCCAATGAACTAATCGCCTACCTATCTGGACACAGCAATGGCAGAATCTTTGCATGCAGCATTGGCAATCTGACAAACAACAATCATTTGTTAAAATCAATAGCCAATTTGACCAAATCTCATTATGACTTTTACGATGAGAAAAATCAGTCAAAGTGGAGAGAAAAAATCGATGACCTAATGGACAAAATTGGGCAGCCAGCAGCCTTGAGTGACATACGCATTGAGTGGCAAAATTTTGACCAGACCAATCTTGACCAAGAGACTTTTGATTACGATTATGCTCCGAAACAAATCAATTGTTTGTTTAATGGGCGTCGAGTTCTAGCCTATGGTTTCATGCCTAATTGTCAACAAGCATTGCTCAGAGCGTCCATAAATGGCTACGAATTCGAGACTGTGGTCTCTTGTCCTGAATTGATGATAACAAACGGAGACCTAATACACAAACTAACAGCCAAGGCTTTGATAGATGACTGGCAACACGGAATCTTGTGCTCCGATGACAAAATCCAAAATGATTTGCTCAAACAAAAGTTAAGGGAAAAAATAATTAAATTGAGCCAAAAATTTAGTATAATCAGTGATTACACAAGTTTTATTGCCATTGAAGACCGGGAGCCAAATGAGTCGATGGGCGAGCAAGTTGAGGTCGACGACTTGTTGAAAAAAGATGACGCGTCCATTGATTTACTCCCCTACATGGCCTACCAAGAAAGTCTGATACAAAAAGAAGACATTCCACTTGATGACATTAGTTTGACTGATCAAATCAGACTTTTCAATTTCTACTCACACAACGAGGACTTGATTAGCTCGCACAAAATGAAAGTCTTCATGGCTAATGAATATAAAAAGCGGTCAATGATTGACAAAGCGATCAAATGCTATGAATTGTGCCAAAAAAGTTCTGAAATCGACCAGGCCATCAATGAGCTTAGAAATTTTAGACCGGAAATTTACGTCAAAACTTTAACTGGTAGAACCATCTCTGTTCAACTTAATGAAATTAAAACAGTTGATGATCTGAAAACTGTTATCCACGATAAAGAGGGAATACCACTAGAACAGCAAACATTGGTAGCATCAGCAAGGCATCTAGACAAAGGCTTGTTATATGACTATGGAATCACGGACAATTCAATAGTTCATTTGGTTCTAAGACTCAGAGGAGGACCTATTGAGATTAGGAATGATGATGCTAAGAATAATTCAAGGAGAAAATCAAGCTCAAGATCAATCGACACAGAAAGCTCTGAGGACTATTCTATTCCAGATGTGCATTCAAATGAGAGCGATGAAAATGAATTGGCAGCTTTTGATGCTGATGATTTTGACGAGTGTCATGAATTGAAGCTTGAAAATGAAGAGTCGCTTAAAGTGCCGGTTTCAAATTCAATTGAGCAAAATTCACAGGCCTCAGTAGATCTAAAGGAGAACTTTAAAGAAATTGAGACAAATAAAACTGATAAAAATGATAAACAAAGTATCTATGGTGCCCCATCATGTCAATCAGGTCCTGGATTCCGTTACTTTTCAAGCAGATCAGGTGGTTCAGATTTCTCAGTCATTCAGAAACAACCCAGAGCAGCCCCATTACAACAAATGGCAAGGGCAGATTCTTTAGAAATGACGGCAATGGAATCTTCTTCAGCTGATTCATTTTCATTTGGTTCTCAGACGAGAGGATACAATAGTGGAACAAGAGGAAACAAAGCAGCCCCAATACAACAAATGGCAAGGGTCATTGGCAAGGATCAAAAGTCATTTTCTTTTGGCTCTATAAATATGATGGAGAAAAAGAAAAAAGAATACAATAGAGAAAATTTTTTTTTCACTAAGACAGAGTCTAAGCCATTATTTTCACCAGCCCTTCCACAAAAAAGCGATACAAAATTCGAAGAAGAAGAAGATGCTGAAGTAGGATTTGATTTTTTTGAAGGATCTTCATCTAGAATAAATATTGTGCCTCTTGGGACAGAAAAGGATAAATTAGCTAAAAATAAAATTACTCAAATAGTAGAAAAAAGTTCTACTAATTTAAACGCGATTAAGCCTCGATTTAGCTCTAATAAGCAATCGGGCCCAATTTTGAGAGGAAAAAAAGAATCAATTACGATAGAAGCTTGTGTAACAAACAAGACTGATTTAGATTCAAGCAAAAGCAACAAAAAAATAAAAGTTGTTGACACAAAAACTCTGCGCGAGTTTTTAAAAGTGAACGTTTTTGAGCTATGTTCCAACTTACCAGCGTTTGACAAAATTGAGATATCAAACTTTAAAATTAAAATCAACAAATGTGAATTAGATTGTATGCCTTTGATGAATTTTTTGGTCTCTATGGGACTGAATTCGTTGGGCAAGCAAGTAGCTGACGAAATAAAAGAACTAGTGATTCACTTGATAATAATGGTTTTAGTTGTGAGAGTTTTTAGCACTGATAGAATTCAAATAATGTGTTTTGAGCAGTTGAATGAAGCCATTGAGAAAACAATTCAGTCATCTGACGCTGCCTATGGCTTTGAGTTTGTGGAACATGTGCGCTCATTTTGCCAAAGGGCTCGCTTTTTAAAGCTCAAACATCCAGATGTATGTGATAGTTTAGAGTTGGGAAGAAATTGGGATAAAGTTGTGGAAAATTGGTTTTTAATTGATTCACTTTAAACAAAACTTTGTCTTAACACAGTTTAGTATTTTTTTAGAATTTAATAAATTTTTTAGAAAAACTTTCAATTTTTTTGATTAACAAAAATTATTATGAAAACCCGATTTTGCTTAGTAAAATAATGTTCGAGGCTAAGGCTTTGGCTTTTTGCAATGGCTTTAAAATCTTGGTAATTTTTCAAGCTTCAAGTTTTCACCAAAATACTCAATATTAGATTAAGAATTAGAAAATTAAATTGTCTGTTTGAAATGGTAAAATATTAAGCCTTCATGTCAATGATTAAATCGTCATATAAAAAAAAATGGCCAACGTGAAATTTTAATACAAAAATACAAAAATTCCTAAACCTTAGACCCCGTTTAATTTTTTATGACAATCATTTTTTGGCAATGTGAAATTTTAGTACAAAAAGTAAATAAATTATATTTTATTTCTAATTGTGCAAAAATAGTTCTGTAAACAGTACAATTTGGTACAAATTTAAAACGTTCATCTTGTCCCACTTTGATTATTGTTTATCACTTACCATCTATTTCTCCAAACCAGCTATTCAATCTCTATCCAATTCATATTATATTTCACTTTTCAAATTGATTCACTTCAAAGCCCAAGTCAAGTATCCTAATGATTTCAATACAATAAATAATAATCTTGAAATTCTAGGTCTTTACGGATTTCAACATAGGCTGGTCATTAAGCTTTGCTGTTTTTCTTATAAGATTTTTAAGAACCCAGAATTGCCTCTTCCACTTAAAACTCAACTTATTGTGAACAAATCACTTAACAAACCATATAATTTAAGAAACAGCAATAAATTTTATACTCCAGGAAGTCTAGGGTTCAATTCTTTTGGTGAATTAACATTTTCC
Source organism: Brachionus manjavacas (assembly GCA_019054805.1). Lineage (NCBI taxonomy): Eukaryota > Metazoa > Rotifera > Eurotatoria > Ploima > Brachionidae > Brachionus > Brachionus manjavacas. The sequence goes on along the minus strand of JAHQIY010000003.1, from coordinate 2,734,664 downwards.
TTCTTTTTTTCTAAATTTATCAACTCTTTTACACTGAAAGATCTAGATTTAAATTTATCTCTTTTTAGACAAAGAAAAATTAATAATGTAAATCTACACTTTATTGAGTTTATTAAAATGTTTCCCAAATTTGACATAGATTGCATCTATAATTTTCTTAATTATATGAAATACAAAAAAAATAATAACCTAAAATAATGTCAAATCACCTTTCTCTCTCCTTTTTTTCTTCTTATTCTTTTTTGTACTATTTATTTAAATTTATAAATTAAAACAGTTTGATTTATATTAAAAATGTATTTAATTTTTTATTTTTAATAAATGAGTGTGTTCACCATGTTCGCATAAAAGACAAATGTCTGTTCTGAACACATTGGAAAAGAAAAAAAAGTACAATCGAATACCAAGCTCTGCAAAAACTCTGCAATTTAATGCAAATTAAATATTTTTTGATGGTATACAGAAACATGCAGAGTTTTTGCTGAGCTTGGTATTCGATTGTACAAATTTGTACCAAATTGTACTGTTTACAGAACTATTTTTGCACAATTAGAAAAAAAATATAATTTATTTACTTTTTGTACTAAAATTTCACATTGCCAAAAAATGATTGAACATGTTTAGAGCCTTAATGGTTTTGATACGGTAAATTTTCACATTCAGATCAGATTTATTATATTAATTTTAAAAAAAGCTTCTTTTAAGGACTTAATTATAGAAGTTTTTTAAAAATAGAATCAAAAAATCTTAAAAATACGCATTTTTTGCGGTGCCGTTGGTGTAAAAAGTAAGCAACAAAACCTACTGAAAGTTCACTTGTTTAAAGCTTACGTAAGGTCATTAAAGTTTAAATAATTGTTAAAAATATAATAACAGTAAAAATGTGAGAAAAAATATCCAGAAAATGGAAGGCTTAATGATAAAGAAGATGCTTGGGAAAAGATCAAATTCGACCAACCATGCACTCAACTAAAAACCAGTTAACTCAAAAATAAGCAAATCTAAACTGATTTTTTTAAGAGACTCCTTGAAAATGAATTTAAATTTAAGCAACTCAAAAACAATGAAAACAAAATTAATATACACAATAAATTCATTAAAGAAATAAGAAATTTGTAAGGATCGTGAGAGTTTTTAAATAAAGACGAGAAATTTAGAGAAATCAAGTTTGAGAATAGGAAAAACAGTAAATAAAGATTTTGTGAATCTATAAAATACTGTTTAGAAAGCCTTCAAAAAAAACAACATTGAAAAAAAAATTTTCGAAAAAATCAAACATAATAAGTTGAAAATTAAATTATTTATAATTGTATGAATAGAAATTATCAAAGATTTTTTTTAAGCATGTCATCTTGAATTCTAAAAAATGAACAAAAAATTTTCTTAATTTCTATTAAATTTTTTTTTGAATCTTTAAAATTTTTTACTTTAAAATTTAACTTCGCCGAATCTAGCGTAATTTTTCAAATAAATAAATAATGTATTGAATAATTATAAACAAATATTTGGATTTAATGCTTTTTAGAATAATTTTAGCACGTAAGCAGTTAGACTATTTCCTCACAACAAATCAGCAATATACAAACCATCCGGCTTTATAAAAACTAATAAAAAATCTAAAATACTTTGATCATATTTGAAATCATTTATGAAATTTTACTTTAAAAAGTAAAAAAATATTTTTTTTACTGGATATTTAATTTTTCAATGATTTTTGGTCATTATCAGAATTTTTAGAAATTTTTTGAATAAAAACAAATCTTAAAATCTAGCTAAAGCAAGTAAAGGATTCTCAGCAGTGTTAGATTTTTAATATGTTATTCATCATTCGAATTAATTTAAATTTAATTAATTTTGATGCTTTTCCCAAATGCGTTTTCGACCCCTAACCCCTTAAAGACAAAAGTAAAAAGAATTAAATATTTAGGAGTTGATATCCCAAATGATTTTAATTTCCACAATGTTGCAGTCAGTAGTACATCAAGCTTTATAAGTCATTTAAAAAAGTACATCAAGCTTTGTTTACTCTTTCATACTTAGGTTTAAAAAAATGGAAAATTTCTCCGTTCCATTTATACAATTTATTGCAAGGAAACCCGACAAATTTGGGATAAAATTTTGTTTTTTAGTCGATCTTTTGAAGAAAAAAACAAATTTGATGTTTTACTTAATATTTACCAAGGCAAGCATGAAAAAAATGTTTCATTGATCAGTTCGTTTCACGACACAGTCTATGTAGAACCAGAAGACTACTTTTGACTCAAAAAAAAAAATGTTGTCCATGACTACAATTCAAAAAAGTTGGAGTTGATCTTATTGATCAAATGGCTAAGTTTTATTCGGTAAAGGCTCCAACAAGACGCTGGCCAATACAAGTTTTTTATAATATCATTAATCTAGCTTGCATCAATAGCTTGATTCTATACAAAAATGTGAATAAATGCAATTTATCAAGGTAGTAGTAGTAGTAGTAGTTTTGACTGTAGCTGGCTAGCCAGCGAGTGTGCTGATAAGGCACACTATGACAGCTGATGTGATTGATTGCTGCTCATCCAGCAATCAATGCCTGCTTTAAAGCTGTTAACATTAGGGGCTTCAACTAATTGATTTGGCAGTGAGTTCCATATGTTAGCGGTTCTGTTGAAAAAAAGTTATCTCTATGTTGGAGCCTCGAAATTTCTTTGTGATATTTGAAGCAGTGACCTCTTCCTTGGATTTTGGTGACATTAAAATTGTTGCTTTTTTCAACCAATTCTATTCCATGCATGAACTTGTATAATTGAATTAGATCACCTCTTTTTCTTCTTTCCACCAGATTTGGAATGTTTAAAGCCTTCAATCTGCTTTCATACGGTTTGTTTCTAATTGAAGAAACAAATTTCGTAGCTCTGCGTTGAATCCTCTCAAGATTCTCACAATCCGACTTAAGAAATGGAGACCATACAGGCACAGCAAATTCCAAAAGAGGACGAACAAAAGTTAAATACAATGATCTAAATAACTTACAATCAAAACGAGCGAATGATTTCCTGATGCGACCCAACATTTGATTTGCTTTGTTTGTATCACTCTATCACTTGATTTTTCCATTTGAGATTTGTATTGAAGATAACTCCAAGATCTCTTTCGGTTTCAGACGTTAATAACTGTTTACCATTAATAGAATAAGTGAATTCTTTGTTTTTATGACCGTAATGCATAACCACACATTTTGATGTGTTGAAGAGAAGAAGCCAATCTTGAGTCCACTTGAAAATTAAATCTAAATCTGATTAAAGTTTCACTGCGCATATTTCTGAAACCGTTTGCGAGAATATTTTTGTATCATCTGCATACATTTTGACAATATTCTCTATTCCTTTTGGTAGATCATTGAATTACAAAACGAACAAAAGTGGACCAATCACTGATCCTTGTGGTACACCGCTAAAAATCTCCACCCAATCCGACAAAATTTCACCTTGAACAACTCGTTGTCTACTATTTTTCAAGAAAGCTTCAATCCATTTTAGTGTCAGACCATCAAAGCCATACGCTTTCAATTTAGCTATTAGTCGTCTGTGCGGAACAGTATCAAATGCTTTCGCAAAATCTAGCAGATTTACATCAACAGGAATACTTTTGTCTAGACTCATTGAGATGAAATCTAGAGTTTCCATAAGATTAGATGTACATGACTTTTTCCTGACAAATCCATGCTGTTCTTTAGATATAATATTGTTCTTATAAAGATAGTCTTCCATTTTGGTTCTTATTATGCTTTCCATTATTTTGCACGGAATTGAAGTTAAAGATACGGGACGATAATTGCTGGCCGTCGATTTATCACCTTTTTTAAACAAAGGAGTAATATTTGCTGATCTGAATTGTATTGGAAGCTGACTATTAGATAAAGACTTTCTGAAAATTAAAGTTAAAGGAACAGTATAGGCGTCTGCACAGTTTTTTAGCAATAGCGGATGAAGCTTGTCTACACCACATGATTAATTTTGATTAAGGTTTTGAAATTTTTTATAAACCACTTCATAACTAATATCATTTGGTTCAATGCCAATATATTCTGAACAGTTTTCATTTAGTTCAGCTACAAAAGGTGGAAGCTCCCCATCTTGTTCAATAACAAAAACATCTTGAAAACATTTATTTAGTAGATTTGATATCTCTTTCGGTTCTTGTGTTAATTCATTATTTGACTTCTTTAATGCTTTGATTGATTCTCTGATTACTTGTTGATCATTTAGATATTTGTATAATAATTTTGGATTCTTCTTAGCTTTATCTACTAAATTTTGTTCATAAGTTAGTCTGGCTCTTTTTATTTCCGAAGAAACTAATTTACAGGTACTTTTGTAATCATTATAAAGATTCATATCCTTCCAGTTACATGAACAGTTCCTGTATCTAAGATTTTTCTTATTCCTAATTAAGATCTTGAGATCATCTTTTATCCAAGGTTTTGAGATTTTTCTTTGACTTTTCTTTTTAGAGCCATCCGTCACTGGAATGAATCGATTACTAGCTTCGCTGACATAGAAAATAAACTCATTGTACATTTCCTGAATATTTAAATTCTCAAATAAGTGCACCCAATCAATATTTGATATAAAATCAGAAATTTTTTCAAAGTCAGCTTTACTATAAATAAATTTTTCAATAGTATATGATTCCTTACTAACCTTGTTTTTGAGTACAAAATTGTAAAAGATAACCAGATGTCCTTTATTAATGTTACCAAGCACAAATTTTGTATCGATTGCATACACACTGCCAGACTGAGTCGTGAAAATCAAATCCAAAGTGTTGACAGCTTTTTCGTTTGACATTTGAAATGTTGGAACATTTACATGCTGATATAAAAAAGTGTCGCTTAGAGTCTCGCTGAATTTATGTTCGATGCTATTTTCGTTTAAGATTTCTGAAACACAGCCATTTGACCAGATGATTGATGGAAAGTTAAAGTCACCCATTATTAGAATATCCTTAAAACCTCTTTCATCCACATAGTCTTTAGCTTGTTTGAAGACTAAAGCAAAATCGTTCATATCAACAAAATCGTTTGGCCTATAAAGACAGCCTACTAAATAATTTTCACAGTTAAAGTTAACAACTACCCAAATTTGTTCTATTTTACTTAAATTAAAACCTGCATCATTTAATTCAAATGAATCGATATTTTCATCAATGTAGAGACATACACCCCCGCCTCTGCGACCATCACTTCTGTCCTTTCTGTACAAATTGTATCCTTTAATGTTTGCATTTGAGTTGCTCTTAAACCAAGTCTCACTAACTGCCACAATTTGTGGGCTTTATGTTTCAATAACAACACTGTATTCATCAAGTTTATTGTCCAAGGAAGTAGCATTTAAATACATACATTTTAAAGATTCGAGATTATCCACACGTGATGACGCTATTGATGAACGATTATTGCTTCTTGAATTTGACGATCTGATTTCCACGGATGCCATATCGAAAGGGCGAGTCTTGCGAAAGACCCTTATTTGCTTCGTTTCTTTGTTTCCTCAATTCATAGTCTAAAGCTCTTTCGGTTTCGGTCAAATCTTGACTAAGATAAATAGATTTGAAATTATTTGAATCTCGCAACTTTTTGGCCGCTAGGAGTCGTGGATTTCTGTATGCTTCTTCTTTGAGTTCTACTAGAATTGGGCCTGGTTTACTTTGGTCTATCGATCTCAAGCGTCTTGAATACGCTGGCTTGACATCACCTTTTCCAATAGTGGTCAAAATTTGTTTGATTTTTTCTTCATCTTCTGCCCTCCTGTCTGTTAGAATCTCTTTCTTTGATTCTGGCACACCATAAATGATCACATTTTTTTTTCTTTTGATTCTTTCATTCATTTCGCTGATGGTTGCATTTGCTACAGCTATCTGGTCGGCTGGTTTTTTTGCATTTTTTGTCCCTTGTTTTACAACTTGAACCCACTGACTACCCAAAGCGCTCGTAAAAGGGTCTTGAGTCAAGAAAATCAAGAGAATTTATCCACTAAACGTGTATCGTGTCAAATTCGTTTATGTGATAATTATAAAGCGACAAATTTTTGTTCAAAATGTAAAAAAGCAGTGTTACAAAAAACTCGGCATAGCAAAACAGCGGCTCCGTATCAAAATAGCTAAGTTTAAAATGGCTAAATTTTCATTTTAGAAACTTTCATTTTTACGTCTCCGGAAACGATAGTCCTGATCGTTTTTTCATGTTTTCGACCATGAGTAATTTAAAAAGTTTAGAGAATGCACATATATTTGTTGATGGGAAAATGGGAGTAGATCAAAATAGCATCAATTAAAATAGCTAAATTAAATTAGCTAAAAATAAAAATAGAACTATTCAAAACAGCTAAATTAAATAAGCTAAAATCAAAATAGCCAAACCTAAAATTACTAATTGATTAATTAAAAATAGCTAAGTCAGAAAAGCTAATTTTTATTTACAAGTTCGAAATTACTAATTGATTACTATTTTAAAAAAAATCAGTTTTTGTCAATAAAAAAATGTCCATTTAATATTTCAATACTAAATTTTTTAAATTACTCATGGTCGAAAACATGAAAAAACGATCATGACTATCGTTTCCGGAGTCGTAAAAATGAAAGTTTTCTCCCTTCCGAGTTGTAGAAAGAAAATCCGGAATACATATATCGGCTAACTTGTTAGAATATGGTGGATAATCTGGTTTATTTTTGTTTTTTATTCGGTTGATAAACTGACGATCGGCATCATAGCTAGCACTGTTTGCTAATGTCTCGTCGTCGAAATCGGCGTTTATTTCAGATAGAATTTTTCTTGGTTTAGCATCGGACATACTAGCTTTAAGACCAATTTTTCTTCTAAGTTCCATTTTCTTTAGTTTCTTGGGACTAGTACCATGGTAATTGTCATGTGTGTCTTTGATCGAAACAATAATAACATGTTCACCAACGTTAAAATTGAAGGTGCCACAAGTAGATGTACATGACGATTGGACGCATCGCCAGTTGTACTTCCCATCTTTGGTTGGTTTGCCGTTGATTCTATAATAATGCCCATTAAAGCTAAGCTGTGGTCGTTTCTTCTGACAGAGAGAAACAAAACCTTTGTTCAAATTCAAATTTCTAATTGACTCGGTAAGATCATCCATTTTGTTTGATTATTATTTTAATGTGTTTGGTTTCAACAATTATTTAAACAGATTAATGACTAAGCAATCTTGATTCTAATTTTTTTTCGTTTTAGCGATTTTGATTTTAGCTAATTTAATTTAACAATTAACTTGATTGAAAGAGCTAAAAAAATGGCTTAGCTAAAATGAAACAGCTAATTTAATTTAGCCATTTTAAACTTAGCTAATTTGATACGGAGCCGCTGTTTTGCTATGTCGTGGAGTTTTTTGTAGCAGTGTAGCTGTTCGAGACTTATGGTCAAATTTGTATGGTATTCCGATAATATCCGAACTTATGTCGAAATCGAATTTTTGCGAAATAATTATGTTTGTCAGGTTTGACGACAAAAAGACACGATCTACCAGAAAGTCAAAGGATAAATTTTGTTTCATACGTGAAATTTGGGACAGATATATTGAAAATTCTCAAAAGTGTTATCGACCTGGACAATTAATGACGATTGATGAACAACTTTTAGCATCAAATCGAAATGTCCATTTATACAATTTATTGCAAGGAAACCCGACAAATTTGGGATAAAATTTTGTTTTTTAGTCGATCTTTTGAAGAAAAAAACAAATTTGATGTTTTACTTAATATTTACCAAGGCAAGCATGAAAAAAATGTTTCATTGATCAGTTCGTTTCACGACACAGTCTATGTAGAACCAGAAGACTACTTTTGACTCAAAAAAAAAAATGTTGTCCATGACTACAATTCAAAAAAGTTGGAGTTGATCTTATTGATCAAATGGCTAAGTTTTATTTCGGTAAAGGCTCCAACAAGACGCTGGCCAATACAAGTTTTTTATAAAATCATTAATCTAGCTTGAATCAATAGCTTGATTCTATACAAAAATGTGAATAAATGCAATTTATCAAGGTGAGTTTTTTTTCAAGCTAATTGAAGAAATAAAAATTAATTACAAAAAAATTTCGGTTCCATCGTCTTCTGGCACCCCTAAAAGCGCTAGTAAAAGGGTCTTGAGTCAAGAAAATCAAGAGAATTTATCCCCTAAACGTGTATCGTGTCAAATTCGTTTATGTGATAATTATAAAGCGACAAATTTTTGTTCAAAATGTAAAAAAGCAGTGTGTGGATATTGTACAAAAGAAATAGAGAGTATTTGTAAAAAGTGTGACTGACCAAGAATATTTTACATAGCCTAAAAAAGACTAAAATTTAATAATTTAATTTTATTATCTAATTAATTTAATAAACTCAATAAATTTGAATATTTGATACATGATTTATTCTTTATTTATCATAACGAGTCAAAATGACTCGTTTTAGTGCTTCTAGTGTTAAGGACCAGTCAAAAAAGAATAGTGACGTTAATAAAATTAGGCTGATCTCGGTTTCTAGCTGTTTAGCTCAAATGCTTGAAAAATTAATTTTTTATTCATGTAAATTGCTTTAAATAAATATTAATCAGTCTGGGAAACAACAAATTGGACAGAGTAAAAAGAATGAAATATTTAGGAGTTGATATCCCAAATGATTTTAATTTCCACAATGTTGCAGTCAGTAGATTTATAAAAGTACATCAAGCTTTGTTTACTCTTTCATACTTAGGTTTAAACAAATGGAAAATTTCTCCGTTCCTGCAAGCGTTTATCTACAAAACCTACTGTTTGTCTCAATTCACATACGGTCTTGAGACTTTAAATTTAAATAAAATGAGGAGAAAATATTTAAACACCTCTCAAAACAATCTAATTCAACAAATCATTGGCCTATAACCCAGATGCCATATGATGAATGTCCAAAAATACACTTAAAATATTCAACTTTGATATTTTTGCACACTCATTAGATTATTTTTAGACTTTCTTTTATTAAAACAATAAAATATAACAAATAGGCATCTATTATCTATAAAGACTAGTGTCATAATAAACCAACTAAAATGGGTCAATTAAAGTCATTTGATTTTAATTGACCCATTTTAATTGAAAGGGTTAACTGAATCCATTAAAACATTCTTGTTTAACATTAACGACAACTCAAATTTCAATCTGCTAATTAGTTTAACGGAGGTGTGACAAAATCTTGAAAGAAAAATATTCTCAAAAGGTAAATCTCGAAAAGTGTGAAAATTTATATTCTCGAAGGAAAAAAATCTCGACAGATAAATCTCGAAAAAAAATAATCTCGAAAAGTGATCATTAATTAATCTCGAATGTACTAAAATCTTCGAGAAAGTTTTTTATTGTTAAATAAAATAATAAAATAAATATTTATAAATTCAATGCTTCACAATTGCCGATCAACAATATTACCAAACCCAAGACTGTAGAGTTTGTAGCGACCTTTTTGCGATGTTAATAATTCCAAAGAATCGTCATTTGAGTCCAATGCTAAGTTATTAAATTCAGTGATTAGATCATAGTTCTTATTTGAAGGATTTTGAGTTTCTTTATGTACATCGTCGTCATTTAACTCAATTCTAAACCAAAATTCTTCTTCGATATTTGAACATTTTTGGTCAATCAATAAATCTAAATCCAAATCCAAAGGAACACATGAATCTTTTTGTTTCTTTTTGGTAAAATTGATGACTCACATACTTTATAATTTTTTTTAGAGCGCAGTCTATTAGCAAGCGGTGAATTGTACATTTTATTATTAATAAAAAAAATTAAGAAATTCAAAGCTTTTTATTTAATTTAGTAAAAGTTAATTGGGAGAAAAATTGTCTTAATTTGATTCGAGATTTTTTTTTTCGAGATAATTAGGCAAATCATCAATTCGAGATTTTTTTTCGAGATTATGTCCAGTTCCCAGTTTAACAGAGTCATTTAGTAATTCCAATGGAATTTAATACCATTCAACAATGATGAAAGAAGAATTGATGAAAAAACAAAGTGAAAAAAGTGAAAAACAGCTCTCAATTGTCCAACAAATATTTTCAAGATGGAATAGTACATTTTTAATGGTTGAAAGTGTTGTCAAGAAAAAAGAATCGCTGAATCCAATTTTATCCAAAGATCAAAAACATAAAAATCTGCAGCTAAAATCCAATGGAGTTGAAATTCTTAAAGCGATGTTGGTCTTACGTACCTTCTTTAATATTACTGAAGATATTTCTTCCGAATATTCTGCAAGTTCAAGTCTAATTATACCAGCATTCACAACGTTAATTAAATCTTGTGAAATTAATGTTGATGGCAAACATTTTTCAGTGGGATTCAAACAATTAATAGAAATATACAAGATTTCTATACTGAAAAATATGGAATTTTTGAAAACAACGACCTAGTCCTTGCAGCATTCTTGAACCCACGATACAAAAAATTTTCAAATTCAACAGAAACGCAAAGAAATGAATATATTGAAAAGGCTTAAAGGCAAATAAGAGATTCAATTTCAGATTTCAGAGATGTAATCAAATTGAGTTCCACAAATAAAACCTATTCAAATTATGATAACAAATCTAAATAAAGAAAAGGAGTTAAAATGAATTCATCTGATGATGAAAATGAATCTTTCAGATCCTAATTGTGTTGTATTTGCTGAGGAAATTGAAGTTGATCTTAAAACTTAAACCGTTGTTTTTCAGTGGTCATCTAATGCTAAGACTGAGAACATCATTAACATGAAACATGGCCAAACTTTCCATTTTACTTCGTTAGCGTTTATTCAACCGAAAAAAAAAGCCAAACAGAGGCTCACTTTCTTGTCAAAATTAATCGTTCCTGGAAATCATTTGATGAGTACTCTGACTCATCTTTTGTTTTGCAAATACATTTGGACAAAAAAAATTGGAAAAACAGCACTTCTACTTGCGAAGCGTATCTCAAAAACTATATTTGTGCTCACACCGTTAGCCTTGCTTCCCGGTACAATTTAGTTGAAATTCCTCCTGCTGCAAAAACCATACCAATTGGCCAAAAACGTAAAAGAAGAAGGCCGAAAGCAACCACGCCAGCTCTAGCCTTTCAAAATGATTTTCCGGATCAACAAGAAGAGCATTTAGTTTCAAATACTGCTGTTGCCACTTCGACTAAACGTGACCGAGTTCGACCAAAAAAATAAATTTAATTGCTTTGAGTTTTCTTTTTTCTTTCATTTTTTTAATTTTTATGTGAATTTTTTTTTTTTTTGTTTTCGTAATAAATAAATTTGTCATTATTTTATTGCTCCTTTTTGTTATCAAGAAAAAATGTTTATTATTATTTTAAAAAATATTGTCAGTAGTTTCTTTAATTTTGTTATCCTTTTAATTTTTATTTCATCAGTTAATAAGAGAAAAATTTGTCATTTACTTTCTATACTTTTTGATAGAGTAACATTGCATTTTTTTGTAGCGTAGCGCATTTTCGGAAAGGGCTCTCCAGAAAAGAGCTTTTTCATCTGCTTAAAAAACGTCTTTCACGTCGTTTTGCTTTAAAATACTTGGAAATATCGGTTTTTTCTAATCAATTATTGTGGTTAATATTTATTAATAATAAATATTTATTTCTTAAAATAGATGATAAATAAATTATTAATATTTACTTAATTTTTTTAATCTTAAAAAAAATAACTAAGAGAATAATTTAATAAAAAAATTAAACTTAAACGAAATAAAAAACTTTCAAAGGAATCATTTTTAATATTTATCTTTTCTTTAAAATATCTCAACATTTTCTTTAAAAAGTTATTCATTTAAGATTTTAAGCTTCTTTAAGGAAACTACAAAAAATCTCTAGAAAATTTTTGGCTTGCTAAATAAATTAAACATTTTACAGAGAATTTAGAGAAAATAAGATGATTTTTTTATCTCTAAACTATCGCTAATTTTTATAAAAAAGATTAAAATTTAAAATTTAAATCTTAAGAAAATTAAAATACTATTTTTAATTTGATTGGAAATTAATGGTTTGTTTAAAATTTTTTGAATGTTTGAAATTACTTTTAAATTATGTTTTAATACTTCATAATTGGATAAACTGCTACCCTTTTTTGTCTTGACTTAGCTTAAAAAACAATTCGTAATGATTTAATTATAAATTAATGATGAAAAATAATTTCACAACCTGATTAAGTTTTTTGTATTTTTCGTGTATTTATATATCTTAAATTCGAATAAAAATTCGGATTAAACAAAAACTGTTAAAAGAAAAAAATTATGAATAAAAAATTTTTATTTAGATTTGAAATTTTTAAGAAGTTTAATTTTTTTTCAATAAATTTTTTCATTAAAATTTTATTAAATTTTTTTTTTAATTAAATTTTTTTTAGTTCAAATATTTATTTTGATTTATTGAACTAAAATTAATTAAAATCATTCATATGAAAAATAATTTCGAGATTACCGTATCCCCTTGTTTAGCGACGCATGGGAAAAGTGCTTAAAAAAAATCTTTTACAGCGCTGTTTTTTGGCATTTCGGCTTAATGAAAAGCATAAAAATATAAGTGTTTTTTATTTATTTTTTTTTAAAAAACTAAAATTCAAATAAAATTTTGAATAATAATCAAGAACTTTAGCTTTAAACTCAATACTAAATTTAGTTCGCTGTTTCTTTGACGCTTGCACAGTGTTCGGAGTTGATTGAGATATTGCATTTTTCAAAGCACACAATTAATTGAGAACAAGAGAGATGATTTTATGATTTTAAAGCTGCTTCTATATTCAAATTCAAAGTTTTTAATATTTTTTTATTTTAATATTTTTGTGTTTTAGATAACGCGCTTTTGGAAAAATTATGAATAAATTAAAAAAAATATATTAAATTTTTTTTAGCTTTAAGTGCTGCTATAAAAATAAAGATTTACCTATTTGAATTTCTACTATAAACGCAACGTTTTTAATATGTATCGACTATGTGACCCATAGGACTTTTAAAATAAAAAATTTAACATTGTCAGATCTATATCCTACTTATGGTATTAAAGCATGCGTCGCTAAACAAGGGGATACGGTAATAAAAAAAATTAAGAAATTTAAATTCTTAGTTTTTGGGGATTTAAAATCTTTTATTTAATTTAATGGAACCAAATTAATTAATTCTTTAATTATTTTTGTGACCAAAAACATAAATGATTTGAAATTTATATTTTTGAAGGATAATAGCGGAACAAGCCATGTAATATTTGAAATTCATAAATTCACTTTTTTTACTTCATTTATACTTTGATTTTATGGATGCGATCTGATAAACTGATTCAATTTTTGAAGAACCACAATATTTCTTTAAAACGATATTATTTGAAACTTTTTTAAAAATTCCAGTGATCTAGCAAACCCCAATAGCCATTCAAGATTCATGTTTTTTATGCAGTTTTTTTGTTTAATTCTCTTATCGAGACAACTTTTAACGATTTGCAATTTAATCTCTTTGTCAAGATTTCCTCTAAACTTACATCCTTAGGCAATGGACTTAATTCTTACATAATATGAATCAATTCTTTCACCCTGACACTGTGACTTTTTTGAAATTCAAAAATTGAAATGTCTTTTTTCGTTTAAAATCTAAACCATCATCTTTTTTAGCTGCGGTAGCGTTTCTTTTAGCTTTTAAAATTCAATTTGCTCTCCTCCAACATGCAACAATGTGACTTTTTTTATTATTTGTTGTCAACTGTCCTGCTTCTATATGCAAATCAAAACGTCTTGGTATTTTTATCCTTTTTACCGCATTGCTTTTTTCACCTTCTTGCTCCAAAGAACGCTGATGGCGCCAAAAAAGCCTCATTAATTTACGTATTATAAAATAATCTTTTCCCAGATGAAGACCCAAGATTTGGCGAACAACGCCAACCAAACTGGACTCGAAATTAATGGGGCCAAAAGGAAAGTTATGTGCATATAACATCAAAACAAAGAATTTTTACAAAATATTTTAAATCAATAGCTTGTCAATTTTTTTTTTAAAAATGCTTGTATTAGTGACGCTCTTAGTCACTTCATCCAGTGTGTTCCAATTTCCTGCAGTCCGGTTAGTAAAAAAGTTGTGTCTCACCCCACAATTGCGGAACACCTTGCTTAAAATCTAATAAAATATAGAAAAAATAAAATACAAATTATATTCAATTTCGACAATTATCGTAGGTTAAGAGTATAACTCAAGTAAAGATGTGAGAATAGTTATAAGACTTAAAGAAAACGATATAAGACCAAAAATGATAGTGAAGTTAAATTCTGTTTTATGTACATGTTTAAGGACTATTTTGGTACCGGAACTTTCTCCATTTTCATCTTTAGCATCAAATTTTGTTTCTCCAAAAATTAAACTCGTATTCAAAATTCTAATTGAACCATCACTATTTCCCACAGCCAAATCACCATTGTTAAGTACTACTAGGGAGTGAATAGATCTTGTTTGATCAGTAATATTCATTTTTAGGCTTTCATTATTTGTATTCCATATTTTAATTTCACCATCAGCTGATCCACTTGCTAAATAGCCATTTTTGAGCACTGCTAGTGTCCAAATCTGATTTGAATGACTACTGAGATTCTTTTTTAAGCTTCCATTATTTATATTCCAAATTTTAATTATCGAATCTGATGATCCACTTGCTAAATCACCATTGTTAAGTACTGCTAGGGAAAAAACTAATTTTGAATGACCACTTATAGTCATTTTTATAATTCCACTATTTTCATTGCCAATTTTAATGGTGCGATCATCTGACTCACTTGATAAATCACTATTTTCAAATACTGCAAGTGTTTTTTCTTCACTTGAATGACCAAATAGGATCCTTCCTACTTCACAATAGCAATTGAAGGTCAAATAAATAAAAAATAAATATATGATAACATAATTCGCTTTCATTTGGCAAAATATTTATTATTAACTTAGAAATTTGAGAGTAAAAATCCATTTTTTTAGATTTCTAAATATCTATTTATAAAATTAAAAATAGTTAGGCTTAAAATTTCTATAATTTTGTGCAAATTTGATATTATCATAATTTTTATTTAAGATTTGATTTTATAGTATATTAATTAAAGAATTAGTCCACATTATTTTTATTTCTTCTTATTTCATTTCGGTTCTTATCACAATTATTGCATTTTTTAATTAAAATTTGAATCAATTGATATTTTAGATTTTTCTTAATCAAAAAAAAATAATTAAGTCAAATCGCTCTGGGCAAAAAGTGGGAATATCTCTCAGGAATTAATAAAAATTCAAGAATCATTTCTTTTTATTTAAAAATAATTTAAAAGTGATCATTCAGCTAAATTGGATCAGTTGATGGTAAAATTATAATTTTGAATACAAATAGTGGAAGCCTAAAAAACTCTGAGTGGTCATTCAAATCAGATTTGGTCCCTAGCATAAAAAAATGCTCAAAAATGGCTTTTTAGCAAGTGGATCAGTTGATGGTGAAATTAAAATTTGAAAGCCTAAAAATGACCCTTTAATGACAAAGAAAGATTTATTTGCTCCTGCAGTACTTGACAATGGTGATTTGGCTGGCGGATATAATGATGGTTCAATTTGAAATTTTAATGCGAATTTAATTTTGAATTCGAGATCTAAAAAAATGGATTTTTACTCTCAAATTTCTAAGTTAATAATAAATATTTTGCCAAATGAAAGAAAGAAAATTTATTTGACCTTCAATTGCTATTGTGAAGTAGGAAGGATCCTATTTGGTCATTCAAGTGAAGAAAAAACACTTGCAGTATTTGAAAATAGTGATTTATCAAGTGAGTCAGATGATCGCACCATTAAAATTGGCAATGAAAATAGTGGAATTATAAAAATGACTATAAGTGGTCATTCAAAATTAGTTTTTTCCCTAGCAGTACTTAACAATGGTGATTTAGCAAGTGGATCAGTTGATGGTGAAATTAAAATTTGGAATTCAAATAGTGGAATCCTAAAAAGAATACTGAGTGATGATTCAGCTTCAGTTAGGTCATTATTATTCCTTTCTTTCAATTGATTTGTCTTTGATGATGAAATCTTCGACCTTAAGCTCTTGATTTGCCTCCAGAATTGACTTGTAAAAAAAGTCAATATGTATTATTGGAATTTTGAGTTTAAAAGCGGTCCGACATTCATTGATAAAACTGAGTTGGGATACAAGTAAAAAATGAAATTAAAAAAAAATTATTCTAAATTTATTATATTAAATTAATTTTACTAAATACTTTGATAATACTTTTAGTCAATTTAATCTTTAAATAAAATTTTAATCCTTTTTGGTAAAAAAACTTGATATTTTTTCTGAGTTAAATTATTGATTCGTTCATACTCTATTTTCTTAAAAAGACGTCTAAGATAAATTACATCACTAGCATCACAACTCTCAAATTGACGAGCATAATTTTTTAAATAATCAAAACATTTCTCAGCTTCTTCATGACTTAAGATTGACTCAGATTTTCTTTGGTCATTTTTAATTGTTTTAATTAGTAAATTTTGAATATTAAAGTTTTTTTTTGATTTTGAATGTATGAAGAACTGCGATATAAGTGAACTAAAATTTGCACATAATAAATGCATAAACCTTTATTTTGTCTGAATATTTTTTGGATATAACCGGTATGGGATAAAGAAAATTGCGATTTTTTGGTGATATAACTGGGTTAAAAATACATTGATTTGGATTCTAGAAATCGGTTCCAGTCATTTTTTGTGAAATAACTGAATTGGGATATAACTGCATAGTGATATAACCGGTGTATGACTGTATGATTCAATATTTGATTTATCATCAATCACCAAGTATTTTGATTTTTTGTTCAAGATAAACGAAATTGTTGCACCATTTGACGTAAGAAAATCAATGATAGATTTTTTTTTTCTTGTAAGGAGTTTTAACTCTCAAATCCAAACTAATTATGCCATAAAAGTTTAGTTTAAGTTGCATTTGAAAAATTCTAAAAACTTTAAAAAAATGTTAGTTTTTAAAGAAAGTTTTGAAATTGAAAAAATTTTGAAAAAAAAATTAAACTAATTAACATACGAATGAGCGTCTTTGAACTTCTTTCAAGTGGAAACTGGCCAGTCTCTAGTGGTAATCCATCTGCTGCAACTCTGAAATACCAAGACAGCATCAAGGAACTGGCGGCATTTGTAAAAACACTCGTACACAAAGTGAAGACCTTGGAAGAGACGAATGTTGCTCAACCTGCAAGAATAGAAACACTGGAAAAACTTAGCTCGGATCAAGAAAAAATCATTTCAGAACAGTCTAACCGAAGTAACTAGCAGGCTAACACTGCTCCAAGGCAAGCCCTTGTTCGGAAAAAATTTTGGGAGAAAAATGAGAAAGAAGAAGTAATATATCTGGCTAAAGTATCTCGCGAATTAAAAACAAAAGAGAGTAAAGAGAATAACATCATAATAAGTGGATTGAAAGAAAAAATAACAGACAATGAGGAGGAAAAACGAACACATGACTTAAAGGAGCTTGGTGAAATACTCGAAGTACTCAATATACCCGAAAGAACGGCTAAAAGGAGCATGAGAATTAGAAAGACAAAACAGGACGACAAACCAGCATTATTTCTTGTCTAATTTCACGACAAACGCAGCCAGATGACTGCAATCGCAAACGCTAGTAATTTAAAAGACAGCGACAAACACAGACAAATTTATATCAACAAGGATCTCACTCCTGCAGAACTTGAAGCTGAGAAATCTATTAGATTAGAACGAGACAGGAGAAACTCTGAGTTAACGCAAGGAGAAGGGAGACTGAAATACGGTATGGAGAAAGGGAGGCATTTCTACTGGGGTTTTCGTTTTGGAGAACTTAGTAAGATTGACAGAGAAATGAGGAGGTGTTTGGCCCGACAGCAATAACAAATCAACCATGAAGAACTCACACGCTTCTATTCACTCGGATATTATGAACTAAATTGAAGCAAACACAACGAACACAAACAAAATACCAACTACAATCTTGCCCCCCAAACACAGAGAAATCACTTACACGAATATTAACAACAGCAATAAAACACTTAAAATAAATTTGACTCTCTCATCGAGCCCGTCTAACAGTCACGATAATTCCGTACTTTCCATTGATCCTACGAGATCAATTGAAATATTTCGATCAACTCCAGAGTACCCTACCAATCATGAATACAGAAACAGAAGCTCAGATGAGTCGATCTTTAGCTCCTAGGTCTCTTCACAGTCATCGACTTCATCATCAACGTGTTTAACAAGCCACTCATCTGTACTTGCCTCCTTAAACAGCTCCTCGCAGCACACTTAGATGTCAATCTACGTTCAACTAATGCAGGAAGTATCAGCTTTTGGTACACCAATACTACAAGCCTAAATAATAAAGTGCACTTACTTAAGTCAATAGCAGCTAGTTCTGGGTCAAGCATAATAGGCATCACGGAGACCTGGTTTGATGAGAGCTCGGTTGTAGAATTGGACGGCTATCAAATATTCCGGAAGGACCGAACTGGTAACAAGAGAGATGGAGGGGTTTGCCTTTATATCAAGTCGGACTTCGAAGCTTTTAGTTCATCGGAGCCTAGTTTTCTTGACACTAGGTGTGAGCAGTTATGGGTGACTTTAAAAATCGAGAATGATAAACCAGTCTTATTAGGCTGCATTTACAGAACCCTTTCAGAAAATACCACATTCTATCCGAGCGATTCGGATATTGCCAATTCAATTGATTCGACGACTAAATTATTCTTGAGCCTTGTGCAAATGGTTAAAGAGGAGACGTTCTTTTGTAACGAACAGCCGACCAGTCAGCTAGCCTTGTGCTAGTGAGTAATCCGAACTGCGTGTCGGAAGTTAAGTTAGGCCCGCCATTGGATGGCAATTCTTCTAATTACCATTGTAGCTTGATCTTCGAGCTGCATTCAAGAGCTTCGCGGTTGCAAATTTGCGTAGCGTCACTCAATTAGCGTAGCGGGGACTTTATGGCAATGAGCGAGTACTTTTCTAGTAATATTTTCCGAAAAGCATCACAAAAAGGGTGCGCACAAGATTTTTACTCCGATTTTCTCAACACTTTCGGTGAAGCCGCGAAGTTATTCGTCAAAAGACGTAGAGTGTAGCCACTTAACTCAAAGCCACCATGGTGGAATTCCGAAATTGCTTCGCTTATTCGTCAAAAGAGACATGTTTTTATCTGGAGGCGTATCAACAGGCATTGCGAACATCTTGCGAGTAGGCATAGATACTTATGCAAGCTAGTCAAGTACGTGGTGAATAAGAGCATTATCGAATACGAGCTAAAGCTAGTCGAGTCGGTGAAGAGAAATCCGAAGCTAGTATACACATACATGAACCGGCACTACTCGTCAAGGAAAAGCATTGCAGCTTTGATGGACAGTGAAAATCATATCGTCACGAATAAAGTGGGAATCTGCGAAATATTAAATGCCTTCTTTTTCTCAGTGTTTGAGCCACCGACTTCGAGAGAAGCTGTCTTTATCGCGAAGGCTAATTTTAAAGTAAAAGCTAAACCTGATCCAAATTTTTCAGTTGAGGATGTAATGACTCCGAACAAGGTAATGGCGAAGCTTAATTTGTTGAACAGTGATAAGTCAGCAGGAATTGACCAAGATAGCACACATGCTTTAAAGATGTGTTCCGAGTCGATAACAGGGCCTCTCTCGCTCATCTTTTATCAGTCCTTGATCACGTCAGAAGTTCCTGCCGAGTGGAAAACAGCTAATGTGTCGCCAATTCATAAAAAAGGCAGCAGAACTATGGCAAGTAACTATCGCCCGATCTCCCTGACATCAGTCCCATGTAAAGTCTTGGAGTCGCTGATAAAGGACTACATTGTAATGCATATCGAGAAGAACAATCTCATCACGGATAAACAGCATGGCTTCATGGCTCACAAAGCTTGTGTTACCAATCTTCTAGAAACAATGGACTTCTTGACGAACTGTATGTGTCATAGGCAGCCAGCGGATACAATCAACCCGGTTTTTTCAACACCAAATGTTGAAAAAACAACACCGGGTGTAAATCAACAAAGTTAAATTTTTTTGATGCATTTTTGAAGATGAGAAGGATAAAAAATGTGATTATTTATGGTGTGTTAGAATCAAAGAAAGAGATTTTAACACACAAGAGAGCTGAAGATACCTTTTTCATAAGAAAATCAAAAAATATTTATTTATTTTTTATTAGATCAATTAGTTGAGATTTAGAAAAAAACTTCAGAGTATGTTGTAGTATTAGTTTTTGGAATTCAAAATTTAAATCGCATTAAAAATTGAAATTGAACCATCATTATATCCGCCAGCCGGATCGTCTTACTTTCGACAAATCATTTTCGACAAGTTTATTTTCGACAAATCAATTTGGACAAAAATAATTTCGACATAATATTAACTCGACATAATTTATGCTGAGTATAAACTCGACAAATTTAGACAAATTTTTAAATATTAATAATGGAAGAATTAATAAATAACTTTGAAAATATTGATTTAAATTTAAATTTAATACGTTCATCACGCAATAAAAAAGATGGAAGCGCCAGTTGGCTTTTAATTGACAATGAAAATTTTGAATACAAAATCGGCTATGAATCCAAAAATGGAAAAATAAATTGGCGTTGCAATAATACCGAATTTCCCAACTGCAAAGGATCTGTCTATACAATGGGACGTAAATAACCTATAGTTACTATCAAACCACACGAGCACAACGCCACAATTAAAACTCAAGTCAAAGCTGTGCAAAGCAACATAAGAGAATTTGCTGAAAAGCAACCGGATACAAAGCCGCGTCAGATTATTTTACAAGCACAATCAAATCTAAGTGATGAAGTCGTCGCAAATTTGCCTACTTACAACGCGTCACGGCAACTATGTCGAAATGCACGAGTTGATAAATTTGCCGATTATGAAAAGCCTGTTGATTTAGATTTTGTTCTGCACGAAGATTTCAAAGTGATAGGCGAAGACAAAATTCTTTTTTTGTTGTATGATAACTATAATCCGATTGATAACAAAAATAAATAATGATATAAATTTGTGGAATTGTCATACTCGTACTCAACAAGGCCTCCCTAGAACAAATAATAACCTTGAGGGATGGCACCACGACTTACAATCGACCATTAAAAGTCATCCAGATTTGCTCTCTTTGATTGATTGTCTTCGTTTGGAACGATCGAACACAGATAATCTCATTCTACAACTAATCACTGGCTTGGTTAACAAGCGCAAAGCATGTTATTTGGCTTTAGAAGAAAGGCTAAATATCGCTATTCAGAATTACAAATCTGAAAATTCTTTGTCTTTTTTAAAACAATTGTCATTTTTAATTGAATTTAAGAAAAATTAGGTTTATTTTAAAAAATATTTATTATATAACTGACTAATTATTATTACAATAAATTTAGTGTCTCGTTTATTTTTTTTTCTAAATTAAAACATTTTTTTTCTGGTCGAAATTTTTTTTGTCCAATTAAGACACGTCGAAATTATACATAATTTTTTTTTGGTCGAGATTGTCGAGTTTGATTCGTCGAAAATTAACTTGTCGAAATTAATTTGTCGAGTTTATGAGATACCCCGCCAGCCAAATCACCATTGTCAAGTACTGCAAGTGAGCAAATAAATATTTCTTTGTCAGTAAGGGTCATTTTCAGGCTTTCAAATTTTAATTTCAACATCAACTGATCCACTTGCTTAATAGCCATTTTTGAACATTTATTTTTGCTAGGGACCAAATTTTATTTGAATTACCACTCAAGAAAAATAGATCAATTTATTTAAATTTTTTAAATTCGCATCTTTTGATTATATCTATTAAAATAAAACGGAATCAATTCTATTTTCAAAATTGATATCTCAATAATTTATACTTTGTTTGTTTTAATTGAAAAACAATTAATGCGGAGTCAAGTTTTTTCTTGTATATTTACTATTTTTTTTAACAATTCTAATATTTATTTATTTATTTCTTCTAGATTTGAGAATTGATATTTAAATATTTAGGACAATAAATTTCTAAATTAACAATGAAAGTTAATGTAAAAGTTAGTGTTGGCACACGGCCAATATTGGCCGACCAACTTGCGGTCCAAATCAGGCGGTCACCTGCCCCGCCATCAAAATACGGCCATCCATAAAAACGGCCATGGACCGCCATTTTGACCAGCCGCTTTTTGGACCGCCAATTTAGGTCGACGGCCGGTCCAAAATACGGCCAGAATAAAAAAATTAAAATAAAATTTTTTAAATTTTCAAAATAATAAGTAAAAAAATAAAAAATTTTTGGGACAAAAAGAGTAGGGTTCTTAACTACATCAAGTTGACAAGTTGCTAATTTTAAAAAATCTAATTATGTTTTGAAATTAAAAAAAATAGTATATCAGGAAAATGTGAGAATTTTTTTTTAATTTTTTCGATATTTTAAGCTTATTTTGAGCTTATGAGCGCTGTTTTAAAGAAAAAAAAATTAAACAAAGAAAATTCGGGGCCTTATCACCCGACCGGACAATTGTCTGGGACAATTTGATCATGTCATTACCTGGAAATTTTAATTTGTTAATTTTCCATATAAATATAAAATTGTCCATCAATTTTTTTCAATTGTTCATATACAAATAAAGTTTCTTTAATTTTACAATTTCATTTCATTTTTTTTTTTTAAATATAGTTTTGGAGATTTACCTCCACAGGCTTATCCGAGCGGTATGAATCCTCTTTTCAGCCTGCATGTCAAAAAAAAAAAAAAACTATTATTCTATTAAAAATTTAGTTAATTATCGATTTAATTCTCTAATAAAAAAGTTTGGTATATTTTGTTTAGTACATTATTTACAGAACAGACGGTTCATTCTTTCTTCAATTAGTTGGACATTTAAACTTTGGTGAATATACAGGATTGAAGTCCTCAAGGGGAAAAACTTTACGTGTCTTTGTATTTTATTTTGTAGTTTTTGTAATCTTTTTTTGAAGCTGGGAATTTCATTTTATTAATTTGTTGATCACTCTCTACAAAACCAATTTTTAAAGAAATACGACAAAACAAGAAGAAAATGTAATGATTTTGTCAAAGTTTACCGTAATTGTCTATTACACAATGTGAGTTAATGAAATCGAGTACAGATACGATTCCTGTAAGTGTTGTAGTTGAAGAAGTTTTGAACTCTGTACCAAATGATAATGCTGCCCTTAAAAAGAAAAAAGAGCGTCTAAAAAAGTTGTTTCTGAAACTATTTAAGCAGCTTCAAATAAAATTTTAGAGACAGATTCAACAAAAAATCAATATAATTTAAGGAAAAAAAAACATAAAATTCGAAAATATATGAATTTATTTTCGAATTATAATTATTTTTTATCTAAATAAATTTATTTTATTGTCTTAGCAATTATTTGTCCAGGTAAAAAATTCTAACTTAATTAGTCAATTCAAAATGTCCAGGTAAATGACATGATCAAATTGTCCGGTCGGGTGACAAGACCCGAAATTCGTGCTAGCTGGATTAGAACCAGGATTTGATTTTTAAGTATCTAGATTCACGAATACTCAACCATTAGTTTGAAACGTGTCTGCTCGAATGAACATAAAATAAAAAATTTTAATTTTAATTTAAACAAAAAAGCTCACAAACCCAATTCTATAAACATTCAAAACTTAAAAAAAAACATGAGCAACCAAGCAAAGATTCCAAGATCTCAGTCGGCTTATGTGAATGAATCACAAAGCAAGCATTTACGCACTGACCAGGAGCAAGAAAATGAAATTGTTGAAGAAGATAGGACAACTTCTATCATTCCGAACAACCTCGTTCTTATAATCTTGATTCTAGTACTAAAGTCAGTGACTGCGAAGACTATGAATCAGACAATGAAAAAAATAACAAAAAATTAAAATCTAGGAATCCTGAAAAAATGAGTGAATATATTTTCACTCAAAATGAGTGAGAATAAACGTTATTAATTAACTCAAAATGAGTTAGAATAAATTTTTTTTATTGCCTTACCTGTATTTTTTTTATTCTTACTCAAAAGTCAATTAAATAAAAAAAACATTTCAAATGTAAATAAAGAGAAATAAAAAGAGAGAAGAACATTAAAGGTATTACCAATGAAGTTTTTTTTGAAAATGATTGTAAATTGTTCCATAAATACTCAAAGGCACTTTACTTTAAAGGCACTAAAAAAGGAAATTTTGAAATTCGACTTTTGGCTTAGCAATCTTATTCTTAATTTATAGCGTCATCACGTGATTTAAAAGCTAAATTTCAAATGGAAAGCTCGTAAGCGAACCCAAGCGAAATTCTATGTTGGAATTTTAAGAATTCAGTCAAACTGAATCTTAAATAGTTGGAGAAATCTAGTAATCACAAAACAATCTTTAAGCATTTCAAATGTGTACTCAATGACTCGGATTTTAAAGAAATTACTGCAATCTACAATATCTATTCGAACAAAATATGGATTATAAAGTTCGAACATGCCTTTACCGCATCGAAAGTCTTTGAATGTTCAATCGAAATTAATGGTTAATTTTTTAAGATTGAAGATACAAACAAATTGCCTGTGACAAGAAGATACTCGATATTTAGGCTTAAATCGATTGAACGAGCAAAAATCGACTATAGCGAACTAGCGATTCAAGAAGAAGAGGAAGAAATTTCTCAAATAGAAACAAACTTATTGAACATGATAACCAAACACAGTTCCACAGTTCCACAGTTCCACAGTTTTGTCTTCACAGTCCAATCAAAAAGGTATGTATACTCCAGTTCTTTCAGTTAATCTTTAAAAAGATTTTGAACAAATAAACTGCTCAAATTTCGAAAAATTAAGGGATCAATCTATTAAGTCAACAAAATACTTTGTAATCCAAAGTTCAAACAAGTAAGCAAATCAAGAGCGTTTCAGAATCCGACAATTCACAGCTGAATCGAATAAACTAAAAGATCAAATAAATGATAAGGAAAAAAATGAACTTAATGGCGTAATTCAAGACAATAATATTGGACAGAATTCAGATGAAATCAACAGCGATTAAATACAAAAATAGTCAAACTCAAACACACAATGATGAAAAATCTATTTAGTCAATTTTCCTCTAAAAACAGGTTAGTAATTACACACTGGAACTGTCTTCACTTACCTAGTAGTGTTCATCTCTTAGGAAATTTTTTAGCTCAGAAATGTCCCGACATTGTTTTGTTCAATGAATTAAAGATAGATTTAAGTGAGGCTAATTTTTATCTTGATTTTCACAATTATCAGTTCTTATCTAAACCACGCAACAAGGATGGAGGAGGAGTAGCTATTTTAATTAAAGAGGGAATTGAATATATATACAAAATAATTAAAATTAAATAAATAAATTAAATAAATAAATAATAATTCAATAATTAGGAAAGAAAAATGAATTATTTGTATTTAGTCTTTATAATCCACCCATTGTACTTCTTAACTTTTAGCTTTTTAAAAAAGTAAATAAAAAATGTAGAAACTACATCTTAGGTGGCGATCTAAAAGCTAGAACAAAGCAAATAGGCTGCGTAGGGGAAAATGAAAACGGTAAAATGTTGGAAAGAAAAATCAATGAGTTACATTTCAGTAATCAATGATAAGCGCCCTACTTCCAATATTTTTAATAAAAATTATTTTGAAATTCTTTATCTTTTTTTAGTTTCATCTTCATTAATTGACAAAATACTGACTTCAATGTCTTAAATAGTCAAGACATGACTAGTGACCATTTCCCAATCGAAGCATCAATTTCTATGGGCTTTCAATTAGAAAAAAAATCAACAGCTAAAAAATTTAACTTGACAGCGAACTTGCAAGTATTTAGCGAGATTTTAAATTCTCAAATAGTCCCTCTAACATTGTTATTCTGATAAAAGAACGCAGGAAAGTAAGAAGAAACTTTCAAAAAACTCGGTGTCAAAAGCTTAAGCAAAAATATATCAACTTACATTTGAATTAAAGGCCTCTTTTAAAAAAATTAGGAATCAAAATAGGTTTGATTTTATCAAGAAGATGGGAAAAAACCTACTTGCAAGTAGACCTTTTTGGAAAAAAATTAATAAATTTAGAACAAAAAATGGATCAAATTTAATCCCAAATTTGTTTTTAAATGACAAGGAATTCAAAACTAATGAAGAAAAGGCAAAATGCTTTGGAGAACTTTTATCTTCAATATTTAGTCCTAATACTGATTTAATTGATACTCAGAAAGATTTCGAAATACTTGATTCTAACTCTGAATTTTTTAGAAATTATGATCAGTGTAATTTTATTTTATAATGATCCAATTTGCTTAAAATGAACTAATTATGACTTTAAAAAGATTGAAAAATGAAGCGGCATCAGGATCTGACCAAATACATAATTTAATGTTAAAAAACTTTCCTAGAAATTAATTAATAGAAATCACAGAACTTTTAATTTATCTCTTAGAGAAGGTCAGGTCCCGAAAGCGTATAAAACTTCGAACATTACAATTATTTAAAAAAGACCTCTAATTTACAAGGTCCTTTAAATTATAGACCAATTAGTATAACGAGTTGCTTAGGAAAGTTACTTGAAAGAAAAGTTTATTCAAGATTATACAATTTTTTGGAACATAATTTACTCCTTATCCAGGAGCAATCTGGCTTTAGGAAACAGCGGCGAACATCAGATAATCTTTTCTTTTTAATTTAAAAAATTATGGAATCATTTAATAGAAAAAAAAGAGTTTGTTGCCTTTTTTTTTGGATATTTCTGAAGCCTTCGATAGGGTTTGACATGAGGGTTTACTTTTTAAATTGATTAAAATGAATCCATCTCATTACTTGACTAACTGGATTAGATCCTTTTTAGATAGTAGGGCATTTAAGGTAAATGTGAATGCTCACTTGAGCGACGAATAACAAATAACTGCAGGTGTTCCTCAAGGCTCAGTAATTAGTCCTCTTTTATTTAGTATATTTATTAATGACATCCCCAAAAGAAACAAAAATAACGAATACTCTCTGCTTTTCGCAGATGATCTAGTTACATTCTTCATTTATAACAAAAAGGGGAACTTAGAAAATAAGATAAATAAATACACCAACGAACTAGAACAATGGCTTTTAAATAATTAATGAAGATATCAGTTGAAAAGTCGTGTCTACTCTAAGTACAAAAAAGAGAGTGATAATCTAAACTTAAAAATTTATGGAAACAGAATAGTGGGCCAAAAAGAAATCAAGTTTCTTAGTATTAAAATCTGATTCAATGTTAAACTTTTATATCATTGTAGACGAAATTAAAGAACGCTGCAATAAAAGATTAAATATTATCAAGATATTGTCAAATAAAAAATGGGATCTTACTTAAAACACACTAGGAAATTTATATAAATCTTTAGTCGGATCGATTTTAGACTATTCTTTTCCTTGCTTGAATTCATTTTCAGAAAATAATATCATAAGATTACAAGCAATTCAGAATACAGCAGTTAGATCTATCCTTAAGTAAAAATTTGATACCCTCCAACATCGTGCATTATGAAGCTTTTAATAAACTTAAATTACTATCAGTTTCGAATCGGCTTTTTGAGTTGAGTGAGAGATATGTTGGGACAGGACTGACTCATTCTATTCCATTGGTTGTAAGACTGGTGGAGGAATACAATGAAGGTTTCGAATCGAGATATATTGAATACCCAACTCCATTGTTTTTCCTTTTTTTTCCTTAACCTGAACTATGTAAACATTTGACACATGTAACAATCTATGTCTTCTAAACATTCATTTTTTTTGTTAGCCTTTTTACATTATTTTGATTTTTTTATCTCATTTTATTAACTTTAATGTTATTTTTTATTTTTATTTTGATTTTTTTAATTTTATTCTGAAGGAGCCCTAGCTCCGTAGAGAAAACAAATAAATAAATAAACAATTAAATAATACTAATATGCTATCTGTCACACAGCTCGTTCCAACCTGATGAGATATTAAGCAACACTATAGGCTCTTTCCTGACTGATTTTGATACAGGCACGAAGACTCCTGTTGCTTTATCATCTACTTATTCTACTACATTCCAAGACTCAGCAATTCTTCTCCCTCAAAATAACATTATCAAGACAGCTAATATTCCTACATTTAGTCAATGAAATGATCCCCCGACTCCAGTCAGACCACCTGGTCTAGATAGTTTCGAAAGTGAACTATCTAGCAACTACAAATCAAATAATGAAATGAGCTAAACCATCCAAACTACAAAGCCTCTCAAGCAAAGGAAAAAAAGAATTTCTTCAACGATTGAAAAATCAAAAGCAAAAACTCTAAGGAGTATGAGTTCAATTGATGATAATGATTTTTTCTACAGCAACGAAGATGTCCTCCCAACCAAGCAACTAAATTAATTCATTATTTTTTTTCCTCTTTTCTTTCTTTTCATTTCTATATTAAGTTTTAATTCCTGAAAGTTTAACCTTAACTTTATCAACTAAACAAAAAAAAATTAACAATGCTTATTATTCAATATACTGTAATAATTTGGTATTTAAACTGGAACTTTTTAAAAATTTCTTGGACACTTATGATCCTGACATAGTTCTTTTGTGCGAACTTAAAGTCGACGAACTAAGAGATAATTTCTTTATCAACTTTTCTAACTTCTATAAAGTCTCAAAGCCAAGAAATAATTTTGGTGGAGGGGTTGCCATTCTCATAAACAAAAAAGTCGAATTTTTTCAAGACCTGTCACTTGACCATTGGAAAATGGAACTCGTAGGAATTAAAATTAACCTGAACTCCATTCCATTATCTATTTTCTATCTCTACAACCCACCGAGTAGTACTCTGAATTATAGTATTCTTGAAAATATTTCAAATAAGTATACCCATTTTATTTTAGGAACTGATTTTAATGCCAAATCTAATTGCCTAGGCGATCTTAATACCCAGAACCAGAATGGAACCATTCTTGAAGATGCCATACTCAACTTAAATTTTGCCCTCATTTACAATAATTCATCTACCTTTCATTTTGCCAACCGGACATATATCCTCATCAAATTTACTTGATAAAATTTATGACTTTTAAGTTCTTTACGATTGGGACATGACAAGTGATCACTACCAAGTACAATTAAAACTAAACTCAAATTACATTAGTTTTAACCAAGCAAGCCTTGAGAAATTTAGTTATGACTTCAACA
Organism: Brachionus manjavacas; assembly: GCA_019054805.1. Lineage (NCBI taxonomy): Eukaryota > Metazoa > Rotifera > Eurotatoria > Ploima > Brachionidae > Brachionus > Brachionus manjavacas. The sequence goes on along the minus strand of JAHQIY010000003.1, from coordinate 2,705,434 downwards.
GAATGACTGGGTTAAATTTAAGAGTCTCCTTTGCAACAGCCAACATGAAGATTGCTCTGATCTCGAGTTTAATGACATTGAGGCTATCGCTAGTAAACTTACCAATGAATTAAATAATGCTGCAAGTCGGTCTATCCCATATAAATTATTTAGGCAAACATTACACCTAGAGACATTATTGATACAATTAGACAAAGAAGGAAAGCAAAAAGATTAAAATCAAAATATGCGGAATTTAGGCATTTATACGACAAATTAACAAGTGAATTGAGAGATATATTATGAGAGTTTAGAAATAAAAATTGGTCAAAATTTTATTAATAAAATAGGCAAAAACCCAAAATATAGTAAACCATTTTGGAATAAGATAAACAAATTTAGAAAATCAAAATCATATTAAAAAATTAATAAACTTGAGTATAAAAATAGCATTTTTGACTCAGAAATCGATATAGGTAACTACTTTGGTGAAATTCTTTAAGATACATTTAGTTTGAATAATGACTTTATCAATATTAGTTCTGATAGCGAAGTTCATAAATTTTTCAATGATTATTTTAACAAGAAATAGACTATTAAATTTGTTGAAATTACACTATCCGAGCTAAAAGAAGCTATCGACAAAGCTAAAGATCAATCTGCAATGGATTTTGATGGAATACATTATAAAATGCTTAAAAATCTTCCGAATCCTTACCTAATAAGAGTCCTAGAGTTCTTAAACCTTTGCTTAAAACATGATTTTTTCCCTGAAACTTGGAAGATCGCCAAAATTTCTATGATTTTAAAAAAAAAAGAGTTTCCTTCCGACCCAAATAACTATCGTCCAATAAGTGTTACAAGTTGCATTGAAAAATTACTAGAAAGAATAGTTTACAATAGGCTTTATTCTTAGGTTGAAAATAATAAAATATTAGCAAATGAACAATCTGGCTTTAGACGATTAAGGAAGACTGCAGACAATCTTATCTTTCTGATTCAAAAAATATCTGAGTCTTTTTGCAGATCAAAAAAGGTGTGAGGTCTCTTTTTTGATATTTCTATGGCATTTGATAAGGTTTGGCATGAAGGTCTCTTCTATAAACTAATTAAAGCTCAAATACCTTACTATCTTATCCTCAAGATACGATCCTTCTTGTATCAAAGATCTTTCAAGTAAAATTTAATGACTTAACACCAAATTCATTTCCAATTGTCAAATGAAAAAGCTGTCAACACTTTGGATTTGATTTTCACGACTCAGTCTGGCAGTGTGTATGCAATCGATACAAAATTTGTGCTTGGTAACATTAATAAAGGACATCTGGTTATCTTTTTCAATTTTGTTCTTAAAAACAATGTTAGTAAGGAATCATATACTATTGAAAAATTTATTTATAGTAAAGCTGACTTTGAAAAAATTTCTGATTTTTATCAAATATTGATTGGGTGCACTTATTTGAGAATTTAAATATTCAGGAAATGTACAATGAGTTTATTTTCTATGTCAGCGAAGCTAGTAATCGATTCATTCCAGTGACGGATAGCTCTAAAATGAAAAGTATCTCAAAACCTTGCATAAAAGATGATCTCAAGATCTTAATTAGGAATAAGAAAAATCTTAGATACAGGAACTGTACATATAACTGGAAGGATATTAATCTTTATAATGATTACAAAAGTATCTGTAAATTAGTTTCTTCGGAAATAAAAAGAGCCAGACTAACTTATGAACAAAATTTAGTGGATAAAGCTAAGAAGAATCCAAAATTATTATACAAATATCTAAATGATCAGCAAGTAATCAGAAAATCAATCAAGGCATTAAAGAAGTCGAATAATCAATTAACGCAAGAACCAAAAGAGATATCAAATCTACTAAATAAATGTTTTCAGGATGTTTTTGTTATTGAACAAGATGGGGAGCATCCTCCTTTTGTAGCTGAACTTAATGAAAACTGTTCAGAATATATTGACATTGAACCAAATGATATTAGTTTTGAAGTGGTTAACAAAAATTTACGAGACCTTATTCAAAATAAATCACGTGGTGTAGACAAGCTTCATCCGCTATTGCTAAAAAACTGTGCAGACGCCTTTACTTTTCCATTAACCTTAATTTTCAGAAAGTCTTTATCTAACAGTCAGCTTCCAATACAATTCAGATCAGCAAATATTACTCCTTTGTTTAAAAAAGGTGATAAATCAACGGCCAGCAATTATCGTCTCTTGTCTTTAACTTCGATTCTGTGCAAAATTATGGCAAGCATAAAAAGAACCAAAATGGAAGACTATCTTTATAAGAACAATATTATATTTAAAGAACAGCATGGATTTGTCAAGAAAAAGTCATGTTCATCTCATCTTCTGGAAACTCTAGATTTCATCTCAATGAGTCTAGACAAAAGTGTTCCTGTTGATGTAAATCTGCTAGATTTTGCGAAAGCATTTGATACTGTTCCGCACAGACGACTAATAGCTAAATTGAAAGCGTATGGCTTTGATGGTCTGACACTAAAATGGATTGAAGCTTTCTTGAAAAATAGAAGACCACGATTTGTTCAAGGTGAAATTTTGACGGATTGGGTTGAGATTTTTAGCGGTGTACCACAAATATCAGTGATTGGTCCACTTTTGTTCGTTTTGTATATCAAAGATCTACCAAAAAGAAAAGAGAATATTTTCAAAATGTATGCAGATGATACAAAAATATTCTCGCAAACGGTATCAGAAAAAAGCGCAGTCAAACTACAATCAGAATTAGATTTAATTTTCAAGTGGACTCAAGATCGACTTCTTCTCTTCAACACATCAAAATGTGTGGTTATGCATTACGGTCATAAAAACAAAGAATTCACTTATTTTATTAATGGTAAACAGTTATCAACGTCTGAAACCGAAAGAGATCTTGGAGTTATCTTCAATACAAATCTCAAATGGAAAAATCAAGTGATAGAGGCTACAAACAAAGAAAATCAAATATTTGGTCGCATCAGGAAATCATTCGCTCGTTTTGATTGTAAGTTATTTAGATCATTGTATTTAACTTTTGTTCGTCCTCTTTTGGAATTTGCTGTGCCTGTATGGTCTCCATTTCTTAAGTCGGATTGTGAGAATCTTGACAGGATTCAACGCAGAGCTACGAAATTTGTTTTCTCAATTAGAAACAAACCGTATGAAAGCAGATTGAAGGCTTTGAATATTCCAAATCTGGTGGAAAGAAGAAAAAGAGGTGATCTAATTCAATTATACAAGTTCATGCATGGAATAGAAATGGTTGAAAAAAGCAACAATTTTAATGTCACCAAAATCCAAGGAAGAAGTCACTGCTACAAATATCACAAGGAAATTTCGAGGCTCCAACATAGAGATAACTTTTTTTTCAACAGAACCGCTAACATATGGAAATCACTGCCAAATCAATTAGTTGAAGCCCACAATGTTCACAGCTTTAAAGCAGGCATTGATTGCTGGATGAGCAGCAATCAATCACATCAGCTGTCATAGTGTGCCCTATCAGCACACTCGCTGGCTAGCCAGCTACAGTCAAAACTACTACTACTACTAATTAACGCAGGCGTTCCACAAGGCTCAGTAATAAGCCCCTTACTCTTTAGTATATTTATCAATGATGTTCTCAAAGCTGATATTTTCGAACAAAAAATACTCACTCCTGTTTGCTGATGATCTGATTACTTTCTTCATATTTAAAAAGACAGGAAGAATTAAAAGAGAAATAAATAACTATTTAAAAGAAATAGAGCCATGGTTATGCAAATGGGAGATGAAAATGTGCCCAAATAAATGTAGCTACACAATTTTCACAAAAAAAAAGAAATTTAATAATACCTTTAGACTTCAGTTATTCAACAAAACAATTTTCTTTTCTAAAACTAATAAATTACTTGGTCTGTACTTTGATGAAAGTCTTTGCTTTAATAAACAAATTAAAGAAATAAAGACTAAATGCATGAATAGACTCAATATAATAATATTTTTTTCTTCAAAAAATTGGAAGCTCAACCACAATACACTAGCTAGTCTTTACAAGGCACTTATTGGCTCAATTCTGGATTATAATTTTTCATTGTCTTTACTCATTCTCCGAATTAGGTTTACAAAAGTTACAAGTTATTCAAAATCCTGCTGTTAGATAAATTCTAAAACCTCTCAGAACCTCCACTGAATCATTATTCTATGAAGCAGAAAATAAATTGAATATTAGTGAAATTGACCACAGATTAAGCAATCTCTTAGAAAATTACCTTCGTAATGCTCTTGATTATTCAGTTTCATTGACTAAAAGACTTGTTTCGAAGTATCAAAGAGGTTTCGATTCTAGATTTATTACGAATCCCACTACTCTGTGTAGCTGCTACTTAATTATACAAAAGTTTTCTGATTCTTAAAATCTTATCTATATTTTTTGTTTTTTTTTGTTTTTTTTTTTTTCTTTCTTTTTTCTCCCAGCTCTTTAATTATTATTTTTGTATCTAATCCTTTTCATTCATAAATGAAAAATAACTTACTTTAAATTTAAAAGGTTTTTAAACTGTTTAATTTATTTTATTTTATCTTATTTTATTTTATTTTATTTCTTTTTTTTTATTTATCTGAAGGAGCGTATGCACGAACAGAAAAAAAAATAAAAACTAATATGCTATCTTATACTAAAAACTCATAACTTTATTCTAAAAACTCTTAAACAATGAATCAACCGATTTTTCGTGGTCATACATTCGACAAATTTTGATGAATTTCTTCAAGTTTTCAATGATTATTCAAGAACAAACTTTGTTAAATGGACCACAGTCAGCAGTTTAAAACGAAAAGATGACGCAACAAGTTTCAAATTCGTTCATTTCAAGTGTAAAAATAATTTCCACTTAAAATGTGTTAATTTATTATTTATTTATTAAAAATTAAAGTCCAATGGACAAGTAAAAAAAAAGAAAAAAAAGTAGAACATAAAAAGTTATTATAAAAAATTATTTTAATTAATTATTTTAAATTTTTTTAATAGAACTTATGTTCCTATTAAGAATGTCTGGAAATGTAACAATTGTTCTAAATAATTAATCTCTTAATAATGTGTTAATCCTTTTTTTTTATTTTAATTTTTTTTGAGTATAAATAAATAAATTTTTCTACAAAAGTCAAAGTTATCTTGAGTATACATTTTTTTAGTTATTCTCAGATAACTTGAGTGAGAATAAACGTTTCCTAAAAAAATAAGAACAAATTTTTTTTGGACAGACCACCTGGCTGCCTGCCCGGCGTCCAACACTAGTAAAATTTAAAAGCTTGATAAAAGCGAAATGATGAAAAAAGTAGTAGCATATGTAATGAATCAATCCGGGTTGATAGATATGTTTTTTTAGATTTTATTCTTATGAACCTAACCTACTATTCAAAGGAAAAAATCATTGATTAATTTTCTAATTAAAAAAAATTTGATAGAATAAATACGATAAATTTTATAAATCTAATTTAGGATTGAAAGTGGTTCCTTTTTTTTAATTAAAAGCTGATTAATTAACATCAATAAATTTAATTGAAAACAAAAAATTATTATAAAAATAAACAAATTATAATTTTTTTTATAATTATTTGTTTATTTTATAGTTTTCTAAATTATTTTAAAAAATGACACTTATTTGATGTTTTTTTTAATAGTAAAACATTATAATAATAATAATTGTCCCTGTTCTATCCTAGTGGATAATGGGGAGGCGCTCATCTTTTTTTCTTGCACTTTTCATGTATAATAATTGCGGTGTAGATGATCAACTCGGTGTAGTAGTAAAACATTCACGAAGCCAAATTTATATAAACTCAACACACCGTTTTGTAGATTATCTTCGCCGATTTCAGAATGTATGTACATTTTATTTGATATATTTTTATTTTTGCCTTACATATTTCCTTCAGAGCGCAGAGACCATGCACTCAAATACAAAGACTTTGAGAGGTAGTGGTCAAAATAATTTTTTTTCAAAATTACGGTTTTGCGGGTTTTCATGAAAGTCGAATTCCAATTTTTTGAAAGCATTATAGAATTAAATGAAAAAGTAAAAATGGAAGAAGTTACAATATTCAAAAAGTCAATAGGTAACCAAAAGATGAACCGAAAATGAGGAATCTAAATAAACTTAAACTGACCTAGTACAAATAAAAAATATTGTGTATTAGATTGAAGCTTATGCATTTAGCTAATGAATTATATACTTGTTTTAGGGCTCTATATCATTACATAGAAAAAAAAAACATAGAAAATTTACATTGAAAAATTATTATTTTTTCTCCGAAATTTATTACATAGAAAAATTAACATTGATAAAATTGTCATATTTTTTGGTCAAATACTTGGTCAAAAAAATCTATTAAGCTTAAAAATAAAAAATGAGTACCACATAATTCCAATTAATTTATATAGAAATTCTAAATATTTTATACTTTTATATTGTTTATATAAATTTCATCTCTTTTTTTCTATCTTTGATCTCTTTACATTTAGTTTCAATTTAAAGCTTTTGTCTTTGTTTTTTGTTTCACAATGCCTTCTTTTGTGAAAGTTCCAATATTTTATTGAAAACAATGAAATTGTCTCAATGGCGAGGAATTATTTAATTTAAGATTTTTAAATAAAAATCTCAATTTAAATTTACTAAAGCCAGATATTTGAAAATATCATAAGAGAAAATTTTTTTCAAAAATTATAGAAGTTAAAAAAAAATTGAATTTAAATTAACAAGAAACTTGTCTTTATTGAAATTCAATTTTGTATGTGAATTTTTCTATGTATCAATTTTCGGACAAAAAATTTGTCGCTTTTCAATGTAAATTTTCTAAGTTTTTTTTTCTATGTAATGATATGGCCTCTGTTTTAGTATGATAACTTTATTACGAAAAGATGATTTAATTATGAAAAGCACCTGCTAATTTTTATAAAAATTTTTTGAATGCCACTTAATTAAAAGCTTATATATAATTTAATGAGCGTCCAAAATTTTAAGTCAAAACATAAACTTTATCAAAAGATATATGACAAAGTGATCAATTTTCTAACCATCAATTTTTGCAAAAACCCTAAGTTTTTGAGGTTTTTTCAACTTAACTTCTGCAAAAATGATCAGAAAAATATAATTAATAGCTTGCTTTAACCAGGATAAAATTCTATAATAAGTCATGCATCGAAATAGTATTTTAAATTTAATAATCACTGAGGACAAAGTCAGGTCAGGGTTTATGTCAATCCTGAGGGTCGGACATGCAGGCACAAAAAATAAAAGAACGATTATTATTTTTAAAAACGAGATAAAATATTATCTAATAATGATTTTTTATTTAAATGAAATTTCGGGTTAACATTTTTGGACACCCGTAAATAACAAATAAAAAAATTTTTCATTATGCAAAAATAAGTTTTATTAAAAATAAACTTAAAAATTCTTTGGTTCTACTTGCATCAGACAATTCAGTTCTGAAAAAATTAAAAATCAAATCTACGAAATTGTAGATAATTATATAACAATTTGAGTGCAAAATTGCGCACTAATAACTTCTAATCATAAGCCTAGACAAAAGTTCTTTCATATTTTTGGTGTAAATCAAATGGGAAAGCTTGAAGCTTTCCCAAAAATATTTCTAAGCATTTTTTTAAAGTTAAATGCAGCGTCAGGGCTCTATAGGCATCAGACAATCAGCTTTATGAGAACTTACATTCCACAATCGGGATTATCATGCATCTAAATCATTTCTTAGTTCGAGGCGCCAAGTCTGTGTTGTGAATTTGCTTTTCACATAATTATATTCAAACAACCTAAGTTTTAGCACGAAATCAAAAGCATATTTCAAAAATAACTTGAATAAAAATCATAGCTTTTTTTCTAATTTATTTTAGAACAGAAATTTTTCTATATGATGAATGAAAATTTGAACAAATTTAGAGAAAAAATTATTTAAAATATTCATGAAAAACATACAATTAATTTTTGAGAAACCCAAAATTAAAATGAGTAATACTGATATAGCCATAGATAAGGGCATCCAAGGCTCGAGAATTGTGGACGATTTTGAGTCGTGTGATTCGAGCGTCGAAATGGACCAGGCCGAACCTATGGAAGTGGAAGTAAGCAATAGTGGCTGGAGCCGGGCTGATCCTGAGCTCAAGTGCCTGCAAAAAGTCGACATCTACGTCCAGCAGTTGCCCTTCTTTGACCAAATTAAAAAGTGCGCCTTCGAAACTTTTGAGCTGATTCGCCAAAATATCACAGGGGCAGTTGTTCTAAACGAGTTCAGACCCGGTTTTTCCCACTGGTCAAACCAACTCATCGTTTTCATACACGAATACGGCTTGTTCTTCACCAAACAAGACCACTTAAAGCTAATAAAGCTTTATTTGTCAGTGATGCTGAACGAAAGAGTCGATTTGCCCACAATCGACTATTGCCTCAATGTGCTCACCGAACTACTAAAGTAAATTTTGAATGTTGATTTTTTTAATTTAAATTTTTATTAAAATTAATTAGAAAATATGATAAGATAACTCGCGATGAGCTAACCATTGAGTGGAGGCCTTTGTACAAGCTTTATTGTCGAATTCACAATTTGAACGACTACTCGGCCGAGTTGCCTCCATCGTAGATGATATTTTTTTTTTTTCCTTTCTTAATTTTTTTTTTCAAGGAGTATTGAGTCAAGCGCATTTTCTGTTTTTATACGCTATGCAAGAATTTATTTTGACCAGGAGAGTACCAGAGAAATGCTGGAAGAATGGCGCACTTACATGTGTCCATTTGATTCGGCCATGAATTCGGCCTTCGAAAGATGCAAGCTCTTTTTACCAACAATTATGTACGAGTATGAGTCAGAATATGGATACAAGTAATTTTTTTTTCATGTTACCAAGCTAGTCAATTAAAAAAATTGAATTTTTTTGGAATGAAATATTTTTTTTTACAAAAAACTAAAAATTAGACCACCCTGTGAAAAACTATGAAAATTTTAACAAGTAATGATTTACAGATTTCGAATTTTAATGACTGGATCTAAAAAATAAATATAATTGAGAGGTCATTGGCAATTTGCGCTGAAAAGATTTAAATATTTTTTTTAATTTTTTTTAAGAATTAAAAAGGAAAAATATCGAAAAATCATGATTTTTGTTTTCAAAATTTTTAATTTGAAATTTGTTTAGAAAAATTTATATTCATGGAGAGTAGTTATTGTAAACTAAAAAGTTATTTGTTGGTGGATGACAGATTTTTATTTGTGCGGTAAAATCAGACTCTTTTTAAAGATCTAATTTCCCGGAAATACTCAAAAAAATAAATCTCTTTATTGCTTTTGGTCTGAGTTGTTTTAATTTCAATTAATTGTTTGCAAAAATCTTGTATTTTATCTTTTTAAATTTGGTTATTAATTAGTCATGGAAACTTTTTATTTGTGTTTGTTATTTTTTCGATTTAAAAAAATAAATTAGCTATCACAAAATTAAAAATTCTAAAAAGTTAATTTGGTAAAAGAAACTTCAATAGTTAATAGATCTAACAACTTTTTTGTAAATGATTGATTTTTCATTCTGTTTTACATGGATAGACAATGAGATTTAATTATTTAAAGCGAAGCCAATGTTAGCTTTTTAGCCGTAAAAGTTTTAAATTAATCTATCTTTCTAGTAATCATATTTTAGCTGGAAAATGTCAATTAATATTGTATTTAAATTAACATTATAGCAAATAAAAACTTTTTTTTTAATTTTATTTTTTTATTCTGAAGTAGCATTGACTCGGTACAGATTTACAAATAAATAAAAATAAATATATACACTACTACTATGATACACTGTTTTTACGAAATTTTACGTGATTTTACGTAAATTATAGTTAATTTTAGCAAATATAAAAACGGCCAAAAAAACTGAAAAAATGGCGATTTTTAGGAATATTACTCTTTTTTTTTTAAATAAAAATTTAAATACGTAAATTACGTAAAATTTCTATTTTTTTTTAAATAGAAATTTTACGTAATTTTACGTAAATTTTTAGTAAAAAAACGGGAAAAAAAAATCGTTAAAAAACACAACTAAAATGCAATTATAAATGATCCGACCAGTCACCGTTTTTCTCAATGACTATTTTAATTCCCTAAAAATTAATAACTTTCAAAGGAATATAAAATGAATATCTTTTTTATTAAATAATACCTTTTTTAAGTGATCGAAATATCTTTTAAATTTAAATGGCGTAATTAAACTTCGTAAAAAAAATTTATCATAGCAATACTGTAAAATATTTGTTGATTTTTTTTCTAGTAAAATTAATCTTTTTTATAGTTTTTTCATCTTTTTTACATCATCTATAAATATTTTCCGATTAAATTATTAAATTACATAATTATTAAATTAAGACTTGTTTTTAAGTCACAGTTTTAAGTCTATGTCACAAAAATTTAAGTCAAAGTTATGACTTGACTTAAATTTTTTTATATGTCACATAAATTTTTAATCAAAAAATATTTTTATAATTATTTGTTTGCTGGAGTCACATATTAGGTGACTCGTCGCGGAGTCACGTAATTAAGTGACTTCGAAGTAACATAATCGACAAGACCCAAATTTTCTGATTTTCTGGCTGAAGAAAAAAATAGAAGTCAATTAGAAGAGTGAAAAGGATGATAAAATCTAGACTTAAAAAATTTTTTCTGAAGACTTCAACAAACTTTAAATACAACTTTATTTTTCAATTATAAATTTTCTGATCACAAAAAATCCCTTTTTAAATTTAAAACCATCTCATTCTGGAAATGATATGTTTGGTCACACACACGACATGACTCAAAAAAATAGATCTAATTATTTGAATTTTCAAAAAAATTTTAAGTCGTTTACTTGACTTGACTTAAGACTTAAAAACAAGTCTGATTAAATTTAATTAAATAAATGGCCTTAAAGTACAAAAAAAAAATGTTTTTTGGATAAACAGAATCTCAGAAAATATAATCATTATTTATTTTAGAAAAGATTTTTTTAAACTATACATTCAACTCTCAATAAGGATGAAAATAGCCCCCTAGAATCACATGATTGTCTAATACAATTATAAACGAGTAATTATATTTTTATTTTAATTGCAATGTTGTCTAAATTATTTTGAGATTTAAAAAAGTATCAATCAACTTATAAATTTATGATCTAAAAAGAAAATTAACCGCTAAAACTTGTCGATTGAATTATTTTGTTAAAAAGTGAAAACTTAAAGTCAACTGTTTTTTCTGTAACATTTTATAAATTTACAATTTGAGACAATTTTAAAAGGCTTTCGGCTTTAAGTTTTTTTACATTAGGGAAAATATTAAAAATTTAATTTTAGATACTTATAATCGAAATTTTTTCAATCCTATATGGTAAGAAGAGCTAAAGGGATTTTCAGTTTTTAAATTAATAAAATATTGACATATCCTAATTTATTTTTCACTGAATATAAAGTCTATTATTTGCTTAATGCATTTAAATGTATCATGAACTTTTTCTTTTAAAGATCTTTTGAAGCATTAAAAAAAAATTTTCTTGAATTTCTACTTTTACCGAATTCGTATTATCTTCTATAAGAAACTGTACGCCAAGTTGCCTCTGATCTTAATCCAATTTATCGCCTGGGAATCTATTCTTCTTATCTTTTGGGTCACAAAAACTCAATAAGATCAAAATTTAATTTTTGCTTTAAATATTTATTAATGTTTGAATTTAGGCTATGGTTATCTGAGTTTTTGAATCTATGGACAACTTTTAGCACAAGGAACTTTTGGGAAAGCGTAAAATTTTGAATAAAATAAAATTTATCTTTTTGCTTTATTATTTTGCAAATAAAGAACGTTGTTAGCCTTTTTGCTCGAGTGGCAAATCATAACATTGGAGAAATCGACTGGTGTCCATATATTCCGTATATTTTCAGCAATATCCTCAGAGGTTTTGGTCTTCCGTTTGGTTCAAAAGACTCGCTAGCTCTGGGATTGTCAACCACTGGCTCCACATTCAACACCACCTTATCCCAATTATTTGTCTATGAAAATGATGAAATATCCACACTGGCAAATTGGATTGTGTCCATGATAGCCACAGGTTCCCAGCGAGAATTATGCATGCAACACATCAAGAAGCTATTCCTGGCTCTTAGATCCTTCTATTATCCGTCAAATACCGGCTCGTGGTCGGTACGTACTCTCTTTATTTTTTTGAAAATAATTAATTTTTTTTTAATTTTTTCTTTTTTTTTTGCAGGGAAATCTATTCCTTTTTTTGAAATTATTACCTGAAAATTTGATAAAAAGAGTCAAAAGGTGAATTTTTTTTAATTTTATTTGAATTTAACTAGAGTTATTTTACGATTTAGTGAGAGAAAAGAAAGCAAAAAATGGTACATAAAACCATCAGCTAAAAATCATGCAATCACCGATTTGGACATAGAAAACTTTGTGCTGGCTCTGAGAGATGTCTGCTTCACGGCCATTTTCAGCAAGTCGCATCAATCCGATGTCAAAAAAGCTTTTCAATTTTTGACATTTTTGCGCGCTGATCTAATACTGGAGCCATTTTTGGAAAAGGTCTATCTGTCATTTGACAGCTTGGTCGAGCCACACAGATACACATCGATTCTAAGTTGTTTAGTTTTGGTCTCCAGAGAGCTGGCCGCGTTCAATCCACGCCACAAATTTCAAACTCAAATGCAGATAATTCCTTTGTTGAATTCAGTTTTGCCCGGATTGGATCCGAATGATGCAAACAAGTGCAATTTGACGCTTCAGTTTATTTCCAATGTTCTGAATTGTGTGATTGTGTGCGATTGTTCTGCGGCAGTTAACTACCGAAACGATTTGAGTGAACACGAAAGAGAGCTGTGCTATGAGACCGCCAAATTCGAAGACTTTGTGCACGAGTTTTTCAAGCGGGTTTTTTACATCATCGACCAGCTGGCCTCGGATATTTCGTCCGAGAGTTCGGCGTCAGCAGCTGCTGCTTCCAAACACTTTTCGGTCAGCACTGGCAATAAGAATGCTGATGAAAATTATTATCAAGCTCACATAATGCACACTTGTAAAGTCCTCATCAGACAGTCATCAAAGCAAATACTCAGGTTGATTTTGAATAAAATAAGTAATTACATCAATGGAAATAGCTTTATTGCTCGAGCTGGCAGAATTTTGAGCTCGATTTGCGGCTATTTGTGCGCAGCGCCAAATTTTGCCGAGTTTGCTTTTGAAGGCTTTTTCAATGATGTCTACGAATCTTTGAGAAACTTCAAAGAAGGAAAAAACTGTGAGACTTTTTTTAATTTATTTTATTAAAAATTGAAATTTTTGTTTCAAACTCTTCTTTATTGTGACTTCTGAACAAAAAATAGAAAAAAATTTATAAATCTTTTTTTCTTAGAGTGCAAAATTAGTTCTTCAAATTGCTGTTATCAGTTTAGCTTCTTTAAATACGCTGGAACAAATTTTTCGCATATATCAAGTGATAAAATATTGAATCTAATTCAATTATCAAGTCTTTAGTGGTTTCTTGGAAAAAGTAATTTTCAACGATGCTACAGGGTTTTGTGAAGTTCAGTACAAAAGAACAGAACAAAGTGTAAAAAAATTAAATAACTTTTATTCTTAGAGTCTAAAAATAGTTCTGTGAAATATTATTATTATTATTAAAAAATTTTGAAGTCCCATGGACATAAAAAAAAAATTGTTTTAAGTAAATCTACATCGTAAAAGTAGAAGATGCAACTAATTGTCAAAGTCTGCTTATGATGTGCAGAATCGCTGCGAAATGCACTGCGCCCGATTACATTGAACTTTAATTTCTGCTAAACTCTACAAATCTAGCAGACCTTGTTATTTGATGCAACTTTGAATGTTGCACTATGTTGCATTTACAGAACTAAGTTTCAATTTTTAGAAAAAAAGTTATTCAATTTTTTTTTCATCATCACTGAATTTCACAAAACCATAAAAAGTTAATTACATTAATTTTGCGACAACCTTGGGATTCAATTGTTTTGAACAGTGCTTAAAAATAGTAATATTTTTTGAATAAATATTTGAGTTTTAAATTATATTTTAATAATTAATCAAAATTTATATCAACACTTTTTCTCAGTAAAAAACTCTCGAAAATTAAAAGCTGGTCAAAAAGTGGTTGTCCGAAATTTCAAAAAGAAAAAAGTTGTGATATCATTAAGATGAAATGATGAAAATTTAACAGTTTGCATGAAATTTTATCTTTTTTTCACTATTAATAAGCTCTTTTTTAGGAATTTTATTTTTTCGCATGTTCTAGACTCATTAATTACCTATACCTCTAAGGCCTTCTTGTTCGCAGAGGTAATGAAACTTCGAATGCTAGTTTGATGCATCATTTGAAAAGGATACTATCCTTATTAAAATGTACTATAATCTGTTATACTAAGAGGTTTTTCAGAAAGTTTAAGGTAAAGACAATGAGAATATTAAAAAGTTAAAATCCTTTCTGTACTTTTTATCCTTTATCGAATTTTAAATTTTTTAGGCCCTGTTCCTTTTTGTACTTTTTGTAATTAATTGTAATTTTAATCATTAAATTAAAACTTAAACGGGGTCCGTGGTTTAGGGATTCGGGTATGCTGGAGGTAAGAAAAATATAAGTTAAACTTAAAATTGATTTTTAAAATATTGATTAATTAAAACCTTTTTTTATTACCATTAAGAACAAAAAGTTAAAAAAGGATTTTAACTTTTTAATATTCTCATTATGTTTATCTCCCTAAACCAGAGTTCCGCCTCGGACTCCGTTAAATTTTTAATAAAATGATTAAAATTACCATTAATTCCAAAAAGTATGATAAAGTACAAAGAGCACAAATAGCAAAATGGTTTTTTATAAGTTTAATCTCATTGTCCATCCATGGAAGGTATGGCAAAATATTTTCTTAGAATTTTTCTCAGATATTAGAAAGAGCTTAAAATTTTAATCATATTTTCTAAGCTTAATTTTAGAATTTTTTCGAAAAGATTTTACTAAATTTACTATTAAAATAGAAACAAAATTTTCCAAATATACCTGGTCGCATATCACTTTCACACGCTCAATGATTGAGAGTCTTCCAGCAACGTTAAGTTCTACTCTTCCGACATAAAACATGATAAAATATAAAATGATGTATCAAACTAGCATTCGAAGTTTCATTACCTCTGCGAACAAGAAGGCCTTAGAGGTATAGGTAATTTATGAGACTAGAAAATGCCAAAAAAAAAATTTGTAATTAAAGCTTATTATTTTTGAAGAAAAGATAAAATTTCACCCTAACTGTTAAATTTTCATCATCACATCTTTTTGAAATTTCGGACAGACATTTTTAACCACAATAATCATGCAGTACAATAAATAAGTTGGAGGAGCTTAAGGTCAGTTGAAAAATCAGGAAAAGTATTATGAAAATTTTTGACTTATCTTGAAACGAAATGAAAATAAGAAATAAATTAGAAATAGCTTTTTAACTAAAAGCTAATTACACATCTTCAAAAATCAAAATTTTATCACAAATGAGACCACAAATGATAAATTTTTTTATACCTCTAATTCAATAAAAATTTAACAAAAAAAATTTTTTAGTTTTATTTTTTATTTCAGATAAAGAAATATTTACTGTTATTTTTTTTTAAATTTGAGATGAAATTTAAGAACACCCCCGATATTAGAGCAATTTGTTTTAAATTGAATTTCAGATATCTTATAAAAGATTTAATCTATAATTAAATTTTTCTAAATTAAAAAATTCAATTAATACCATTTATAGCATTTAATTATTTTTTTAAGATGAAAACTTCTTAAAAGACGAACGAGGTGATATTGAAGTTGAATGGAAGCTACAGCTTGCAACAGAGGTACATGAATTTCTACCATAATCACATTTAAAAAATAATAAAATTTAATTTAAGCTAACTAGATCAAATGGTTTGATATTAATAAAATATATGCCTAAAATCAGGCATATAATATCCTGGTATAGACGTGCAGTTAATAAAGAAGTGACCACTTATTTAAGTTCCATGCTGCGAAACACAGTCGTTTCTTTATCGACCATCTACCCAATTGAGCAGTCTTCGGTAGAATACAATTTTGTGTTCGATAATGAAGAAGAGTTTTTCAAATCCCACTTACCAGTTAGAGATTGGGCAAAAACCGGAGACATCTTTAATCTAGGCATCAGATATCATATACCAAATGCACAAGAGATTGAAACATGTTTGGATTTTATAAATGATAATCTCAACGAATCTTTTGACTTTTTGACCAAGACAATTGATGACATGAGCCGAACTTCTAAAGAAGAAAGAAATCGTGAGCTCAATTTTGTCAATCATCTCATGTATTCTGGCTCAAGACTTATTAAAAGAGCGGTCAAGTACAAAAACGTGACTGACCACATCAATACTCAAGTGCAAATTGGCCATTTGGATGATGCAAAAAAGGGACTCGGATTTGAAATTGCTTATGCCAATGATGAAAATCATGAATACTCTAAAATAAGCTGCAGACACAGAGAACTGATGTTTGGCCTAAGAGAAAAATGCATTCAATTTCTGATTGATCTCGTAGAAAAATTGACCAAATCTCATTCAAATGAAACGCTTCTTTTGCAATTAATATCAAGGGTAATTTTTTAATGTAGAGTTTAGATTTTTTTTAAATGAACTAGTTGAAGATTCTTTTCTAAAAAGAAATTTTTTATTTTTAATGAGGAAATTGACTATCGAGACAATGACTTTCAAAATGTTGAAATTAAATAAATTTGTTTTTCTTTTGTTTAGGGTATTGGCATTAAATTATTTTACAGACTGGGAAAAAGTTTAATTTAATTAAATGAATGGAAAAAAAAATAATTGTCATAGAAGACTAAAAAATATTATGCTAAAAATCAACATTTTTTAAACACTAATAAATTTAAAAGATGATAAAAAAATTTTTTACCCAACTTGCAAAGAAATGTTATACTCTAAATAGAGAAGTAATCAGCAAGTTTCTCAAAAAGTAAAGAATAATTTTTCAAATATTTTTATTAAAGTGTAGATTATAAAGTTTATATTGTTCGATTAAAATAAAAAACTTAAATATCTAAAAGTCGATTCGGAATTGACTCTTAAATTTGAATTCAAATTTAAATTAAAATTCAATTCGTTTTTGAATTATTTAAAAAAAGTTAAGTAAGGTTGGCAAATTGAAGTTTGAGATCAAGATCAAATTAAATTTGATTTTTTTAAAAAAATTTTTATTTTATTATAAAAAATAATAAAAATAAAAATATAATAAAAATATTAAATTATTTAAATTTTAATATTAAATCTACGCGTTTCGCCTTGATTAAGGCTTCTTCAGGATCTAAATGACCGAAAATTTTTTATTTTTTTTACAAATTAATATCAAAAGAAAAAGAGAAAGAAAAAAGCAAAATATAATAATAAAAAATTTTTTTAGAGATTACAAAATTATTTATAAATTATACACAAATTAAACAAAAAGAAAAATTTTTTATATATAAAATTGTAAATAATTTCTTGATACAGCAAAATTGAAAAAAGAAAAAGAGAGAAAAAAATTTTTTAGAATAATTTATACAAAAATTTTTTAAGTAAAAGTTATGAAGTATTTGTCTTTTATACTATTTCTTAAAGCTAAATTTTTTTATATAATTAATTTTTGGCAATTTTTTATTTAGAATTGGTATATTAAAATTTAAAAATAAATTTATTAAATCAGTTTCTGTAGATTTTCTCATTTTTTTTTGATAATAGAGAAGAAATAAATTTTTTTCCAATACATGTCATGTCATGTCATGTCAAGTTTATTTTTATTTTAAAAATTTTAAAATCTCCCTTTTGATCGCACTTTAATAAGTTTAAATATTTTAATTGATTTTAATAAAAACTTACTTTTAAAGTTAGAAAAATTTACTGTTTTAAATTAAATAATTTATTTAACTGGAAAAATAACATTATTTAAGTTTGAATGAATGGATATAAAAGTTATAAATATTAATTTTTGAATTTACTTAACCTGAATTATTTAAATTGTTGATTTTTTTTGTTAAATAAATTAGAGATCGATCATTTTGATATTAATTTGATAATGAACCATTTTTAGACATAACATGTCAAGTAATGTTTGGTATTTCTTAAAAATTATCAAAATCCATAGATTAATTAAGTTTTAAAATTTTAAATGATCGTCTTGATCTTAAAAGTTGATTTGAAACATTAATTTGCCGTAAGGTTTGATTGTTCAAAAAAAAATTCAATTTTTTTTATATTTATTAACAATAACTATTTAACTGATTAAGATTAATTAATGGAAAAAACTTCAAAAAGTAAAAAAAAAAATTTTTTTAAAATAATTTGATTTCTAAATGAATAAATTTATTCATATATTAAAAAACTTCTTAATCGAAAAATTATTTGAATTTTTGTATCATATTTTATTAAAGAACTGATTTTTTTAAGTTTAATTGAATTTAAGTTAAGTCATGAGTGGCATTGTGAATTTTCATACAAAAATTCAAATACAAAATTTAAATTCCTGTAAAAAATTATTTTTAATCAAATTGTATGTTATTTAGAATTGAAAATTAAATTTTTCGCTTTTCTTAATTTTTAAATTAAAAATAAACCAGCCTAAACATGTAAGTCGTATTTATTTACAATTTTAATCACCTAATTCAACATTATTTAAACAACGATGACAATTTAAATAAAACTAATTTACAAATTAAAAAAAAATCAATAAGAATAAATAAATCTCAAAATATTTAAAAAGCTCAATTTTTTCATTTTAAATTAGTGAAAAAGAATTTAATTTTTTAGAATTTTTGGAAGATTTGTATGAAAATTCCCAATGCCGTTGACTAAAAGACTTTGACTAAAACTTGTAAAAACAAGTCTACTTTAAATCAATGCTTTGATACATAGGAAATTTTTTTAATAATTTTTTTTCTTAAATTTCACTAATTAAAAAACTAAAATATCATATTTTATTTTTAGGTTTTGTGCACAACGAGCATTACTTATGGTTTTTTTGTGAGTGACTTTGAAAAGCTATGGAAAAATCATCATACCAACAAGTCATCATTGCAAAATAAACTTCTAGGCAAGAAGAACACTCTCCGACCGGAACTCATCACCAGAATAGTCCTTCAGTATCAATACCGGACCTTCTATATCCACACTCGATTGAATGAACTTGACATTCGTGTTATTGATACTCTTTTTAAATTATCAGTCGATTCTGTTTATGCAAGTGTGCGCAAGGACGCACAGTCTCAATTATTTTCCTTTTTATCACATTATCCGCATTCCAATTTGGTCATAGTGCCCAAAGTGGTGGCCATGCTTAACAAATGCAATATAAACGATGAAAGCAAACTGACCCATGATCAGCTAAAGGGATGCTTGTACATTATCAGTGGAAATAATTATCTAGACTCGTTGATGATAAAACAAAACTGGAGCGTGCTAAACCAACTGTGGCCAGTTTTGTTGAGATGTCAGAGTTACGAAAAACCCTCGGTGCAAGCTCTACTTGACAAGATTTATGTTCGTTTGGACAAAGACTTTGATTCTTTTGAGAACAGAGTTCAGCTTGACAATGGCACTGTGCAGTTGGCTTTTGAATTAAGTGAAAAAACTAAGCTTTCGTTTGACAGTGACAAAAGACTTGATGGTTTTCTTAAAAATTCAAAGCAAGAAACTCAGCAAATAGCCAATCTAATGGATAATCTTATTTCGATTGCCAGAGAATCGACTTTGTCTTGGAAAAATCAGTCAACTAGCTATGGATCTCTAATGTATTTGCTTTTTTCGTGTCAAAATGACAACCAACTAATGAAGCCTGAATGCACCGAACTATTTGTGGACTCGTTGATACACGAAAACATTCACATAAGAAAAGTAGGATGTCTTTTAATAAATATTTTTTTAATGAGAAAAGTTGTGCTGGCTCACAGCACCACAGCTTCATTGGGCTGTGTGATAAAACAGAACATAATGATAACAGCCAAGAGTTTTTTTTTTAATTTTTTAGGATCAAAAAATATATTTATTTATTTGTTTAATTTAAAAAAAATTAAAATAATTAAAATAAAATTAAAAAAGATATATAGAAATAGCTAGAGGTTAGACATGTTTAAATATTTGATAGTTCAGGACAGACTTGGGCAAAAGTCCAAAAAAAAAGTCATTTGACTTGACTTTAAATTCTTTTTTTTTAATTTTGTTTTTAAATATCGAAAAAAAGAAAGAATTAACATTAAGTGTTCGACATCAACATTGAATATAAAAAAAAATCTACAACTTTCGAAAAAAAAAAAAAATTTTTTTCTCTAAATTTTTCAATTTTAGTGACTTTTTTTTTATAAAAAAATTTTAAATCAAGTCAAATGACTTTTTTTGACTTTTGCCCAAGTCTGGTTCAGGAAAAAAAGAAGAAATTGTCTGGTAGCAATTACACAATTGAGTTGGACAGTCTAACGACCAATGGAACAGAATGACTCAATCCTGCCCTGGCATTTCTCAAACAAAGTCGATTTTAGACTTTTAGTAGTTTAAGTTTATTGAAAGCCTCTTGGTGCATTTTTTATGTAAGTTTCTGGAAATTAATTTAAACAAGGAAAAGAATAAGCCAAGATTGATCCTATCAAAGATATGTAAAGATCAGCTAATGTTTTTGGTTTTAAAACCCATTTTTTATTTGAGAGAAATTTTTTTTAGTTAAGTCTTGAAAAACAGCGTTCTTTTAGTTCATCTACCATTGGACCAAAAGTAAGTTTTGAGTTCAATGTGATGCCTAAGAATTTGACTTTTTGATTTTGATTTTAATTTTTTTCTAAAAAATCATGTAACATGACTTTTCAATAGAAATTTTAATTTTTCATTTGGTAAACCATCTTTCAATTTCTTTTAGATACTTATTTATCATGTTTACAAGATTTCCTATTTTTTTGAAAATAAACAAATCGCCAAATTATCTGCAAAAAGAAGTGAATACTGGGTGTTTGTTTTATTTCTTTTCGATATGTCATTTATAAAATTGCTAAAAAGGAGTGGACCAGACTTGCTTGTAAGTCACAAGTCTTAAGTTAAGTCAAGTCAAAGTCATGACTTAATTTTTTTTTTTTAAGTCAAAGCCAATGTCTTAAAAATTTTTTTCATTTTTTTAGTGAAGTTCAGTCGAGTCAACTAATTTTCTGATTTTAAAGCTAAACTTTTTTTGGATTAAAATAAAAAATCATTTTTATTTTTTAGTTTAAAAATCAGAAAATTAGTTGACTTGACTAAACTTCACTAAAAAAAAATTTTAAGTCATTGACTTGACTTGACTTAAGACTTGTGACTTAAAAACAAGTCTGGAGTGGACTAGTTACTGAACCTTGAGGGCCTCTGGCTTTAATAGTGCATTGATCACTTAAATGACCATATCTCAAATGAAAATCATATTTATTAATTTTGGGCTGAAAAAAACCATTTCTTTCGTCTACTTATTTTTTTTCCACTGCAAAATTACCTAAACTGAGGCCTTAAATAAAATTCAACTACTAATTGTCTCGAATAGACTTTTTTGAGCTGAGTGGAAGATACATCAGGAAAAGATTGAGTCATTATGTTCCATTGGTTGTCAAACTGTTCAAATAATTCAAAACTTGATTTTGAAAAGAAGCGTGATCTCTAATAGAACCATTGGCTTGGCAAAACCATTACAATGACTTCTCTTCTTTAGAGAATAAAACAAGACTACTTCATCAAAATTTCTAATTACTTTATATTGATCTTTTAACTCACCTCTTACTATTCTCTCTTCCAAGAATGATGAATGATCTAAGAATGGATTGCAAACTTCAGCTTCGTAATCAATAGCATGCTTTACATGTTATGATGATATAAAGAATAAAATAACTCAAAATAAATATATTTACTCAATCCATTGATAAAATCGATTTTTAGATTTTGATTTTTTAACTAATTTTTTGAAAAGTTTATTTTGATATTTTTTATTTTAAAAACGTTGGTAGTAAATATCGATCTTTTCAATTTAATATAAAATTTAATTTTGAATGCTAGCACTGTAAGCATTTAGAGTATAAATTATATTACATTAATGTTACAATTTAGAGTTGCCAACTTTAAAGTAGCATTTAAAAGTTTTTACTTCAAACTAATATTTTGTATTTTTAAAATATAGTAATAATCTTTTTACTTTTATCTAAAATTTTTAACGTTCTAATTTATAATGTTTTTGGTTGTAAACTATGGAAGAATTTTTACTTAGGTATTAAAATATTGTCTTTTTTCACTTAATAAAAATATTTTAAAACAAAAGAATTAAGTTTAACTTTATTTTATATTTTATTTAATTCTATCTAAATCTATTTGATTTTCATTATGAGTTAATAGTTAAAATTCAATTTTTTAATTTGAGCCAAGTTTTATCAAATAATTTTTACCAAGTTGTTTTCTAATTAGAATAAAAATCTAAAAAAAAATTCTAAAATAATTTTTAACAAATTTTTAAAAACTAACAGATAAAATTTATCTTCAAAAATCATTTCGCTTAAATAGAACATATTTCTGATTTGTTTTAATTCTTTTACTTCTAAAAACTATCATTATTTAAAATTAAAAAAATCAACTATTAAGTAGTTTTTTTCCTTTATTTGCATAACAAATAATTTACGATGATTATTTTACTAGAGAGTAATATTTTTAGATTTAATTTTATCTAAAAAATAATTTATTTTAGAGCAACATATATATGAGAAATAAAAAAAAAAAAATTTATTAAACCTAAAGTAAAATTCAATTAAATCAAAATAAAAGTTAATTCGATGATTCACAAATAAGACAAACACGTTTACTTTAATGTAACATTGAAGTCTAAATGTTACTTGTTAGTCTAAAAGATCATAGTGTACAATTATTTTTGAAATCGAAAAAAAATCAAAATAAACTTTACAAAAAATTAGTTTAAAAATTTTAAACTTAAAAATTGATTTTATCAACGGATTGAGTAAATATTTGTATTTTAAACTATTTTATTCTTTATATCATCATAACATGTAAAGCATGTTATATAAAAATAACTTTATTTAATTCAAAGATCAATTTTTATATCTAAAAAATAGACTCTCTCAATTGAAAAGATATTTTGAATTTATCATAAAATTTAAGGTGCCAAATAATTATCTCTTATGAAAACAAATATTAAAAATTTTAAAATTAAATATCTATTAAAATAAAAAAAACATTGTTTAATTTTTTCTTCAAATATAATAAAAGATAGCAATTGATGCTTTGTGCATAATATTTAAAATGGTCAAACATAAAAAACAAACTATTGAAATGAAGGCCGAAGACTTGATCAAAGAACAAACAAAAAATGCTGTCTCCTCAATCGAAATCAATACATACAATCCAGGATATAGAGAGGACAACAAGTGGCATCTTTATGATCCTAATTTTCTCACCAATTCTAGTTGGTCAGAAACAAAATTTTTGGACAAGTCCTACTGGGGTTACTATTGCTGGCCGTCAAAAATAAAAGTCAATCTGAATAAGAGAAAAGTCTACAGTTTAGACACTACAGAGAATGACCATTTTTCAAAAGCGATGAGACCAGTAGTCAACCGATTTAAAAAGGATCCTAATTTTTTTGTCAAGTTTCTTCAACTATACAGAATAGAAGAGAGTCGCGGCCATGAAAAGTTTGACAAAAAAGCATTCTATTTGTTCAAGTCATTGTTCAGAAATTACGGAACCATAGACATAATTCCCAATCTGGAAAGTCATTTGAAAAATTTGATAACAGATAAAGAAACGACTACTCAAGAGCGTAGCCACAAACTAGCCGCTGAGCTGACCAGCGCTCTCATCAGAGGATCAAAATACTGGTCATTTGATCAATTAAAAAAGCTTTGGTCTGACCTGGAATCAGTTTTTAATCTTTTGATAGAAAATGTGACTAGTGAAAATTTGAGCCTTTGGAAGTCGTGTTTTTCGAATGCTTATGAAGACCAAGATCCAAGACGACTCACTTTTTATCTTAATTATTTCAAAAATTTGGCTTTCAAAATTCTGCCAAATAGTGACCAAGAAACCAGTGAGTCGAGTTCAACATCAACTTCTTTTCAGCAAACAAGCTGCTTGCAATTTTTGATAGCGTTTAGTCAAGTTGAATGGCGGGCGCCCGAATTTTGGGCTAGCTTAATTGATCTTTTCTTGAACAATATGAGTCATCCTTATAAATCTGTTCGGGAAAAAATTGGATTGTAAGTTAAAAAAAATTTTATTTTTATTACAATTTCCCTTTTAAAAATTATTGAAAAATTTAAAAGCTTTTTTTTCTTTTAAAATCAAAAAAAAGAAGTAATCAAAAACAAAAATTTTAAAATTAAATGACTTTTTACTGTGAGCCTAAAAATTGTTCTGCAAAGTTTATCAGCTGTTACAAACTTTCTAGCACCCAAATTTAAATTCTGCAATAACTCTGCAATTTAATTTTAATGATTTCCTAATAAATTTAGTGGGTCTAGTCGGTTAGGTAATTTAATCACATAATTTTTTGTTCATGTATAAGTGAACAAAATAATTTTAAAATTTTAAGTTCTGAAAATATGTGAACATTTAAAAAAAATGATATTTATTGAACAAAAATGGAAGCTGATATTTTCTATTTGAAATAGAGTCTTTTCAAAAAATTTTTTTTTTTTTATTTATTTTTATGTGAACAAGTCATTACTATTAGCCTTCTAAAAATTTTTGTACAATTAAAGAGCTTTTTTTTCTCTAAAATCAAAAAAAAAACAAGTTTTATCTTAAATTTAATATTGGGAAGTGTAAAAAACATAGCAAAACTCATAAAAGGGGTATATTGTGTCACCACACTCTCAATTCCTGATGAGCACACAAATTGATTAATGCATACGCAGAATGCGTTTTTAAGTTTTAAGTAAAAATGATATTTCATTATTTTCTGCTGACCAACACACAGCAAAATTTCTTTTGGTCAAAACTTAACTTGATCTGCGTTTTGCTTCAAGTACTTTTGTTGCTTAAAAAATCAAAAAGGATAAAATTATCGTTTAAAAAATTTTTGTCAAATCTCTCCATTTCTTGGCCAAAAAAGGTTTTAATTTTAAATTTTAAATTTGAAAAATTTTTGTTTTAAAATGATTTTCTTAAAAGTTCACCAAAATTTTAGGGGTTGTTAAGTTCGTTTCAATTCGATCTTTTCAATTCAGAAAAGCTATTTATCTAACTTTTCCACTGAAGTAAAAGCCAAATATAATTTAATCCTTCATAATTCCTGAAAATCTTCTAAATTCAAGGCAATATTTGACATCTTGAATTTAGGATCAAAAAAATCAGATCAAAAAGTATTTTTTATAACTTTTGAATGCTATTTGAGAAAATCTCTCTGCAAAATGCTAATTAATGCAAAAACATGCTAAATATTAGAAAAAGCTCTGCAAAAACTCTGCAATTAAATTGCGCAGTTGAATTAAATGCTTTTTAATTACGTGCATTTTCCTGCAAAATTGCAGAGTTTTTGCAGAGCCTTATCTAACATTTATTATATTTTTTGCATTAGTTAACTTCAAGATGCCGCAATATACAGGGTTGTTTTCTGTTCAGATTTTAATGATGCTTTGGCAATTAAGTAGCTATTTCCAGCAAAAAATTTTATTTTGAATGTTCACAATAGAAAAAATACCTAGAATTAAGTTTAATAGAATAATGATTTCGATAAGTAATTTAAATTTTTTATTTTTTATTTAGTGGTAGAATGTTATCTAATTTAAATTTTCGCATAAAATTTATTAGTTTTACGCAATTTTACATGATTTTACATAAATTCTTTTTTCAAACAGCATCAAGACTCCATAGCTTTCATTAAATCAGGTTTTCATCTAAGTAAATTAATTGGAAAGAGCTTTAGCAAATTTCTTGTATTTACGCTCAATTCTTCATCTAAAGTTCCACGACTCTTAACTATTCTTTGGTACTTTTCTTAAATCTGAATTTTCGATCGCCAAATCAATAAAATTGGTCTCATAATTAAAAAAAAACATTAAAACTGACCGAACTTAAAGACTAGAATGGAAAAGAGAAATTTTTTCTCTTTTATTTATTCTATGTAAACAGCTTTCATATAAATGTTTCAATAAAAAAAAATTCTTTATAAAGCGTGATAGCGCCAAGTCAATTTTTATTTTTATGAAGAAATCCTTTGAAGGATGCACTTTCGCGAATAAAATACTCTAGTGCTGACAAATAATGCATTGAAGATTCTTTGATAAGAGGGAATTAAAAAAAATAAATTAATTTTTTATTAAAAGTTGTTTGGCTCTGAGTCATGTGACAGATATAGACTATTCTGCTTCAATAAACAGCTCAAACAACGCTCAAAAAAACATAAATCAAATGAAAAACATGAAACGCTTCATAGACTACTTAGAAAAGCGTTTAGACAAAGGAATCGACCTGTTTAGCTCTGTGTCTGATTCTGTCGAAGAGAATGAAGCGGCTAAATTAGCCGATACCAAAAGTCCACAGCACCAATCGGCCATCAACTGCTTACAAACCATCTTTGCTTGGTTCGGCTATTACATTTACAAATCGTATCAGCCTGTGAACCATCATATAATACGGTTGATACCTCAATTGTGCAGTGTGGACAAAATAGCAGCCCAAGAGGTTACAATTAAAACCCAACTGCCAATGATCCGAATAGCCTTATCGATGTGGATAATGGACAAAAAAGCTCTAGAGAATTCATAAATCAATTGGCTGTCATAGTAAAAATGAAGAGTTGGATGTCCAGACTGGCTGGTGTGCAAATGCTGCAAAATTTTGGAATTTTTAATCTGTTCCTTGTTGAGAATGAAGTTAAAGCTTTTATAAAAAATTTAATATTAGATTCTCTAGTGGACGAACAATTGGAGGTTCGAGTGTGTGCAAGTCTAGCACTTACAGCTTTGATTCACTCGAATTTTATTCAAGTTGATGATGAGCTTGTGTCAAAGCTAAAAAGTTTGAGTGTCATAAAAGCAAGAAAAAAGATAAGGAAACAGGCAAAATTGTGACTAACATGTCCAATTTGGTAAAGAGACATGGAGGAATTCTGGGTCTGTGCTCGATTGTTAACTCGTGTCCTTACGATGTACCGGATTATCTACCCGAAGTAGTCACTTATTTGTGCAGCTTTACCAACGATCAAGTGCCAATTCAGAGCTCAGTTAGAAAGTGTCTGAGTGAGTTTAGGCGAACGCATTACGACAATTGGTCAGAGCACAAGCTTAAGTTCGATGAGAGCCAGTTGTCAATACTGATGGACATTCTTATTTCACCGAGCTATTATGCCTAATTTTTCTCATTTAAATATAAATATTTATTTATAAGATTTAATTTCTTTTAAAATATTTTTTATATAAATAAAATGTAATATCTTTTAAACTTTTATTTTAATCATCAAAAGTTTAAATACATTTGAAATTTTTTTCAAATTTTAAATTTTAAATAAATTTTTTAATAAACTACAATAATTTTTAAAATGAAAAATGTGCAAATACGGCTTCTAATTTTTTTTCAAAATTTTGTAAAATCAAAGTCCAGCCACCGACTTGACTTTTAAAAGACTTTAAAATGAATTTTTTTTGATTTTTGCCCACGTCTGCTTAATATGATCCTATTATAAAGAGGTACAGTGCCGGAAATTAACTTGTCACATCATATCATATGATATCATGATATCATATGATAATTTCATTTGATATTGTCTATTTGAAAACTATATTAAAGGAAAATATAGTTTTCAAATAGACAAAAAAATATTTTTAAAAGGCCAATGATATCTAATAGCAGGATTTTATTAAATAAAAGTTACATAAAAAAATATAAAATAAAATTAAAATTGACAGATTGAAAGACTAATGTAAGGGGAGACGCTCATAATCTAATTACCGGTTTGTAGTTTACGAACTCTAGATTTGACTCAAAATTATCTTGATAGTCTAAAAAAGTGCTTGATTTGTTTATAAATAAATTTAATTAGAAATTTTAGCTTCAAAAATTTTATCTCGTTGGTTCATTTTATTTTAAAATTTATTCAGTTCAAAAATTTATATTTGATTTGAAAAAACTGAACAAAATCAATAAATAATTATTGGAAACAATTACTGATGCGTTCAAACCATCGTTGGTCCAAAATGAAGAAGGTGAAGTAGAAGTTGAAGTTGGAGTTGGAGTTGGAGTTGGATTTGAAGTAGTAGTTGAATTAATTCTTTCAATTCCATAATTCAATGTATTCTTATCCGAAGTAACAATCCTTGTTATCCAGCTCAAAAAAGAACTAACTTTCATGTATTCTCTTAGAATTTATTTTATAAATCATTTTATTTAGAAAAAATTAAATATTGTTTTAAAAACTTGAAGCTATTTTTCCAAAAGTAAAATTCAGATATCGAAAAAGGTGCATCAAGAATTGTTTAAGGCGTCTAATTATATATTATAATAAGTATAATAATTATAATAATAATAGCTAAGGCTGGGAAAGGGAGTATCTAATTAGTGAGGATTTCACTCACTATAGAAATAAATTATTTAGAAATAAAATTTCTTTTTTGAATTGTAGCTTATCAAAAAATGATGAAAAAATGATGCAACTCAGCTTTCGCTAATTCACTTGGTTCGATTAATTGCAAAATATTTTAAAAAATTTTTAAATTACCCGAATTTTCCCGGTATCGCGCATCCTTCTCCAAAAGAAGTGACCCCAACAATAATGTATTTTTCTTCACCATCATAGCTGTCCTTAACAAACAATGGTCCTCCCGAGTCTCCTTGGCATGTGTCGCCTGCATACAAAATTTTTCCACTTGAACAGCAAACTAATGTTAAATTGGAATTTTGCAGAGTATTCGAAATTGGACCATCAGAAAATAATGTTCCCCATCCAGGCGCCCATGACTCAACATTCATCGTGGTAGGATACTGGGAATCTTTTAAATATGGCAAACATGCTGGTTGTATAGAATTACTATAAGTTATTTCATTTTTCAGTCGTATTATTCCAACATCACTTTCACTTAGCTTTCTTTTGTCATAATCGGGATGCTAAAAAATAGATGTTTAAAAAAAATAATTTTAAAAATTATAAAGAAAAAGAAAAATTTTGAAATAAACTAACTAAAGTAAATGATTTAATTGCATAGAAAGAACTATGACTATTAGTGCCATGAGCACCCAAATAAACTCTATACATTGATTCGTAAGTTGGATAATATCTATTTGGTCTAACACTAATACTAACACTAATAACGCCAGTAGAAGATCGCAAAGTGCTGATGAAACAATGAGCAGCAGTTAGAATGGAGACTCTATTAATCACCGATCAACCGCATCTTATTTCAACAGTTTCCGTGGAAAATAAAAAATCAAATTTATAGTTGAATATTAAAAGGGCCATTGATGGCCAGCTATTTGCCACTGCTTCAGTACCACCCACAATGCGAAAATTTGGACTTGTTACTCCACATTCTTAATCAAAAAAATCATTTAAATCCTTTATGACAAAATTAAATAGATATACCATCACAAAATGGAGGTGTTCCTCCGTTTGAGCAGTTTTGGCATAAACAATGCTGAAATAAAATGCAAATAGACAAAAAAATAAGAAACATGATTATTTAAAGTTTTAAAAAGTTTAAACTGTTAGTACTCTTTAAATATCAAACATTTTTTGAAATTTCGTACTTATTTCATACTTATATCGTACTTATTTAAAAATAGAATTTTTGACAGAATGGTTAAGTTTTCAACATTGATCTTATGGTTTAATTTTGCTCAGTAGCTCTGTAATAAAAGAAAATTACAAAATAACTGCGGTTGCTTTAAAGGTAATTTTTCTCTTTTTTTAATACCACCTTTTGGTTTTTTTTTTTGATTGAAATATCTATGCCAATAATAAATATTTTTTATCAATAATTTAATTTTTTTATTTTTTAATATTTTTATTTATTATTTTTTACTAACAGGAGTTGCTTTATACTTAATCAAGTTTATATATCTGCAAAAATTCTGCACGGTTGATTCGAATACTTTTTAATGGCTAGTATATTGTAGAAATTGCAGAGATTTTTGCAGAATTATATTTAATAGCAAATTAAATTTATAATAAAATTACAAAATTTGAAATATGTTGAAAATGTTTTAGCCCTCAAACAGCTAAGAGTAGAAAAATATAATTGTTTCCTAGAATAGGTCAATATTGACCCTGTCTATTTTGTAACCATTAAAACAACTTTAATTATTCAAAAGAAAGATTCAATTAGGATTCACCCTTTTAGTTTAGGGTAAATTATAGATTTTCCCCGTTTTAATTTTTCCCCCTTTAAAATTTTCCCTGTAAAATTTCCCCTTTTTTATTTTTCCCTCTTTTTATTTTCCCTGTGTAAAATTTTCCCTTGTATAATTCTTCCCCTAATAGGAGGAGTTGTTGATTAGCCAATCAAAAATTAATTAATTAAAATAAAAAAAAATAGTCATTGATATTTTATTGATAAAAAAAGTAATAAAAATTAATTAAAGAAAAGAGATAAAAACGGAAAGAAATTACCAATTAACAATTATTGGGTTTAAAATTTTTTGTTTATTAGATATTTCAATTGCTTCGAAATCAAGTAAATGGCCAGATTTAACAAAAAAGCTGTATAATTTCCTAATGGAATTTTGGTTGAATTTGTATTTGAAAGGATCTTGATAAATTGATAGCATTTGTGTGTAGGCGATACATAATAATCCGCAGTCATTTGAACCATCTTGTTGCTCTACATTTACCATTGAGACCTTCCCACAGTTTTTGTTTGGATATAGTAACGAAATATTTGACTAGCTTCATAAACATTGTTAATATTATTCATGCTGTCATAAACGTACCATTCTTCCTTTATTGTCTGATCCCATCCATAATATTTATCAGACGGACTTATGTTTGTCGGATTTATATTTGTTAGCAAAATCCAATGAACAATACTGACATAAACAATAAATATTTTAGCAACTTCGGGAGACGCTTGTAAAAAAAAATTATTTCTCATACATTCGTCAATCTTTCATAATTCAATAATTGACAAATTAAGATGACCACGAAAGATCGCCCGTTTGCTTATATAGTCTAACGCTAGGTCGATATGACGTGATATTAACCACTTGTTGTCTTCAATGAAATTGGTTACTGGTTGAACTTTGACATTCTCTTCAACATAGATTGTTTCTGGATAAATTATTGCTTCAGCGATGTTGCTTGTATTTTGACACTTAACTTTTTTGTTTGACCTTTGGGTTGGTTCTGACATTTTCCTTTTTATGATCTTTATTAATTTCTAACGATACGTCCGGCTTTTCCAAATTCACCTCACTCTTTTTCTCGCTTTTGCTAGATTTTGAATATTGCCAAAAAAATTGAGATCTTTATATTTGTTCGATAGCTTGACAACTTTGATTTTTGATTCCATCTCTTTTATTGGTTCTTCGTTAACATCGTCTTCTTCGCTAAATTCTTCTAATTCTTCGTCAATTTCTTGCTCATACGGTGACATAACTTGATGCGTAAGATTGTCAAAATAATTCTTGAATTCAATTTGGTTTCGCTCATAGTCTTCATGTATTAGAAAAATTCTTATGTCTTTTTCTATTTCACGCTTTGCTTGTTTTGGCTTTTTTCTGAGCGGATCTTGATACAAATTGCACATTTTGGCCTCTTCCCTCTTGATACAGTCAATTACATCTTTAAATTTTGGATGGTACTTTGGTAAAAATTTAGTTAACTTTGAGTGGAAGCCGTCGAGATCATTGTTTGTTCTTTTTTGTGAGCGATGGTGATTTCATATTTCTGGAGAAATTGAGCCATTGAGCCATTGCTTTTGAAAATCAACAATAAATCTTATTTGATCTTCGTCGAATTGATACATTTCATCGATAATAATGTTGATACCATCTTGTAACTTTTTGATTGGAATAAGGGCTAATGCTACGAACCGTTTGAGCCAAAATCGCAATAGCCAGTTGCCTAAATATTTCTCCTTGAAGCCCATTGAGAAAAGTCTTCGTCTAAGAAGCTTGTGAAAAGTGAAACCAACAGCCTTTTAACTCAACCCCTGGGAAAACAGATACTATACTTTTCATTAGACTTGACTCGAAATCACACAAAACTCTCTTTAAATTTTTAGGAAAACATAAATTTCGAATTTGTTCAAGGGCTACATCTTGAGTGAATTCAATGTAAATCGACCGGATTTTAATTTTCTTTTTACTATTTTTTTATTGGATATAAATAAAATTATAATAATTTATTCAAAATTAAATTAGATAAATGCAATTTTGGATAAATTTTATTATAAGAAAAATGAAAAACATTTTATTTGAAAGAAAATTTATTAACAATATAAAGACAATTTAACTTATTTTACATTTTTTTTACTTTCCTCTTTTTGAATAAAAAAATTTGATTTTTTAACAAAAATCTTTCATTCCAAATTTCAACCAATCAAAATATATGTAATTTTTAAAAATTCGGACGATTCACTCACTATGAAAATGTAAGTCTTGGTAATTTTTCGCTCCAAAAAAATGTACGCACATGGATACGTTTGGTTATTTAAAACCGCGTGAATAGTTAAGATTTGGTAAAACATTTTTGGAGCGTTTTTGAAAGTCCCATCTATATAATACACTTCAGCTTCGTTCAAATTTTGATGCCGGTGTCGGTAATAAATATTACAATCCGATTGATTTATTTGCTTTGATTATCGTAGCGCGAAAACGCTTGTTGTTTGTTATTGATTGTAATATATTTAAGGCTCTCTTCAATTAGAATATCGATAGTTGTTTTTGGTTCAGCTTTAAATTTTTTCGATCGGTCCATTAGACACGTAACTCGAGCTGTTTCCTCGGATGGAAAATATTCGGCAACTTCTCTCGGATCGTTTGCAGCTTGAAGTTGTTGAAGAATTTCTCTATATCGCTTTGAAAAATTAAAGTTTGGGTCATTTTTTGCCTCATGCTTTAAAAATTCATATTGTGCAAGGCAGTGTTTTTGAACAGGAAATAATTTTATGCATACATGTGGAATATGCTTTACGTTAGGCTTCGGTTTTCTGATAATATCATTTGAGTCGACTGTAAGGCTAACTGTTTTACAAGCTTCGCATCGCCAACGAACGCTACCATTTGTATTGTTTTCTTTTCGATGAAATTTGTAATTTTCAAAAATCAGAAGATGTTTAGAAAGGTCTAAGTATTTTCCTCTTTCCATTTTTAATTTTTTTTATGTATTTCAGTAATGTTCATGGCATTTTTTATTTAAGTTTAATTCATCAAAGAATTTTTTTTGTCATTTCAATCAATTATCCTTTAGGAATTATGCCCGAACATTTTTATTTAGATCAATTATTAGGCGTTCTTTAAGGTAACGGAATTGGAGTATTAGAAAGATAAAAGATTTACTCAAAATTTAATTTTCTATTATTAATCTGCTTATTAATTCAATTAACTTTTGATTAGCTAAAATAAAAAAAAAAAAACGGGGAAAAATTTACTCAGGGAATTTTAAACGGAGAGAAATTTTTATAGGGGGAAAATTTATATAGGGGAATTTATTAAACGTGGAAAATATTAAGGGGGAAAAATTTAACGGGAAAAATCTATACAGAATCGATCTCAAAGACAGAGCAGTAAAAACTTCGGAAAAACCGAGAGAAATTATTACCGATATGTTACTTAAAATACCTCCAAATGTTGCTTCTTAATTGCCTACAATTCAAAATCTATCACAAGTAATAAATAGAGAAGGAAGAAAAATTAACCCTTTTGGGAAAAATAAGAAGTCATTAAATAGATTTGGTAATAGTTGACGAATTCAGGAAAATAATTTTTATTCTTTGATTCTCAGAATGAAAATCCTGAAAGACTTATTATTCTCTCAACTGATGAAAATATTGCTTTGCTCAGCTATGAGCCATGCTGGTTCATTGATGGAACTTTTGAGATCAGTCCTGAGGCTTTCAAACAAGTTTTCACTATAAACATTATAAAAAACAATCTAAATATTCCATTAGTTTATGCTTTTCTTGTAAATAAACAAGAGAGAACCTATACTCGCTTTTTTAATGTGAAATGCAAAGACCTAAAAAAAGCAACACATGTAATTTGTGCCACAAATAACGGGTTTTTAAAAAGCTTTAATAAACTCAGTGCTCAAATCTTTTCAAGATATTTTAATCAATGGTTGCTTTTTTCATTTAAATTCCAATTTGTGGTAATTTGTTCAGAAAAATAATTTAAAACAACTTTATTCAAAAAATGTTGAGTTTAACAAAATTTTTTATTATTTAAAAGTCTTGCCATTCATTCCTATTAAGGACACTATTAATGCATTTAACTACATTAAAGAAATATGTCCTAGAGAGGGTAAGCCATTTATTAAACAACATACACAATGTACTGTTATGACTAAAACTTAACCGTTTATATTGCAAAAACCGAACGTTAAAAAGATCTCGGAGTACCAATCTCAAACGACCTTGAGTGCTCAAGTAAACAAAGCACCTTCAAAAGCAAATAGTTTATTGGGTCTCCCTAAAAAGGACATTCGTTTTCAGAGACGCTAAACTCTGGAAAAAACTTTATGGGCTCTGCAGTATTTCATAATATATTAATAGGGCATAAAAATAGAAGACTTAAAGCTTACATATTAAACTCTGTACCAAATACAAAAAGTATCAATAGCAGAATCTCTAATAAGTTTTTCGAAAAAAGTAGAATACTTAAAACTTACAACTATTTTTTTGAAATACGATTCATAATCAAATAAAGTCTTGAGCAAAAAAAAATATTTCTCCAACCTTAAAATCATTTATCTACAAAACATATTTTTTATCCAAATTCACATTTGGATTGGGTATTACAACTCTAAAAGAAGTGACAAAAGTTATTGAACACAACCCAGAACAATTTAATTAGACTAATGTTTGGTATTATTTATATAGCTGTCATATGTCCAGCATCATCAAAGTGTTAAAAATATTTAATATCGAACAGCTATACTTTTTTTCCAAACTATCTTTTATTAGTAGCTTGCAGTATAACCCATTAGCTTCTTATATTTTTGAATCAATTTGCATAGTTACTCCCCTCTTAAGAATGCCAAAAACAAATCACTTAAGCATGACATAGCCATCCTTGAAAAATATTTTAATAAAGATATAATGTTTATAAAAAATAATTTTAATCAACTAAAATTGGTTCTTAAAATGGAACTGGAATTTAATGACTCAATAAAGCTATGCTAAGAAAATTTTAGGTTCAAGGAATATAAAACCTAATAAAGTCTTTTTAGTAATGGTCTCATTATTCTTGGACTCGATCAATCGATATCTATATACTAGACTATCATTTTTTCTTATTATTAAATTGTATTTTTTCTAATTTATAAACCTTTTATTGCATAATATTTAAATTTTACTTCTACAAAATGGAGGTTAATTGCTAATCAATAAATAAATAAATAATCAAATAAATAAATGTGAATGATCATCTGAGCGAAGAATATAAAATAACTGCAGGTGAGTTTTTTAACATTAGATTATGAATTTGGTCAGGTCCTGATGCCGCTTCATTTTTCAATCTTTTTAGAGCCATAATTAATTCATTTAAGCAAATTGGATCATTAAAATTAGACTGATCATAATTTTTAGAGAATTCAGAGTGAGAATTAAGTATTTCGAAATCTTTATCACGATCTATTAAATCAGAATTAGGACTAAATATTGAAGATTGGAGTTCTCTAAAGCATTTTCCCTTTTCTTCATTAGTTTTGAATTCCTTGTCATTTAAAAACAAATTTCGGATTAAATTTGATCCTTTTTTTGATCTAAATTTATTTATTTTTTTCCAGAATGGTCTACTTGTCAGTGGGTTTTTTCCCATTTTCTCAATAAAATCAAACCAATTTTGATTCCAGAATTTTTTAAAGAGGCCTTTAACTCGAATGTAAGTTGATTAAATTTTTCTTGAGATTTTGACAGCGAGTTTTTTGAAAGTTTCTTCTCACTTTCTTGCGTTCTTTTATCAGAATAACAATGTTCGGGGGAAGACTGGTTTTGTAGATTTTCTGCGAATGATAAGGAATGCTTTTATGTGAAGTAGAAATAATTTTTTCTGTAATTTTATCACTTAGTTGATCTATTGTGAGGGAACTTTCAGTGATTTTTACTAATTGAGAATTTAAAATCTCGCTGAATAATTGCCAGTTTGCTTTCTTATAGTTAAACTTTTTAGCTGCTGATTTATTTTCTAATTGATAGCCCATAGAAATCGATGCTTCGATTGGGAAATGGTCAGTATTTAGGACACAAAAGTCGGTAATTTTGTCAATTAATGAAGATGAAACTAAGAAAAGATCAAGAATTTCAAAGTAATTTCTATTAAAAATATTGAAAGTAGGACGCTTATCATTGATTACTGAGAAGTCTAACTCATTGATTATTCTTTCCAACATTATGCCGTTTTCATTTTCCCTTACGCAGCCTATTTGCTTTGTTCTGGCGTTAAGATCACCACCTAAAATGTAGTTTCTACATTTTTTATTAACAGTTTTAAAAAACTCAAAGTTCAGAAGCATATTGGGTGGATTTTAAAGACTGAATATAAACAATTCATTATTCTTTCCTTAGTTCATTTTTATACAAAGGAGTTCGGAATTGAATTCCTCATAAGAGAAATCTTGTATAAATTCAATTCCTTCTTTAATTAAAATTGCTACTCCTTCTCCATACTTGTTGCGTGGTTTTGTTATGAATTGATAATTGTGAAAATCAAGATAAATATTTGCCCCACTTAAATCTATCCTTAGTTCATTGAGCAAAACAATGTCGGGACATTTTTGAGCTAAAAAATTGGCTAAGAGATGAACCCTACTAGGTAAATGAAGACAATTCCAGTGTGTAATTACTAACCTTGTTTTATTAAGAGGTTTTGTTCTTAAAGTTGATTTATTTATCTTCTTGTTCATTCTAAATTTTCTTCAATGCTGTTTTGACTGGCAGTTTGCTGACCAATTACCGCATGTTAAAATTTAATTAAATCTTTTTCTCACAGAAACAATTAAATTTATCAATTTTTTAAGTAATTAAATGTTAAATTTTTTTTTAATAAAAAATGATTATTAGACCAATATATAGTAAAAAATTTAATTAATAAAGTTTTTTTCGTTCAATTTGAATTTTATCTCAACATTACAACCTTTTAAAAAACATTTTTTTCAGACATTTTTTTCAGATTTCAATTTTTTTTCATAAAAAAAACGTTGCAAAATTTAGGGTAAACAGGCACAAGCCACTTGAACGTAGGAGACTAAAAGTAATTTTACAATTATTTAGTAATCCTTAATTTATAAATTAATATATTTTATTGTATCGATATATGGATACATTTTATTTTCAATTTAGAATTATTTGTTTTTACAAAGCGAAATTTATAATCATTTAAAAGAAACGTTAAATGACTAAAAAATAGAATAATAATATAATTGATAGAATTTTGATCAATTTAAAAAAAAAAATTATAAAATATCAACTGAAACAACAATGTGTTTTTAATAATGAATTAACAAAAAATTCAGAAAAAACAAAACTTCTATTTAAATAAAATTAATATTACAGTTGATTAATTATTAAATTAATAATTAAAAATTAAAACTCATAACAATCCTAAGTATTAGAAGAGTTGATTAGCATTCAATTTAGCTATAGTTTAAAAAATGAAAGTTTTTTAAAAGGATTTTTTTAAAAAAGTATTTAAATCAACCTAACATTTAAATCTTTATTTTTTAATCAAACTTGCTTTAAATTATAAAAATGCATAAAATAAAGTCCAAAATAATTTAAAAATTAAAACAGAAAAGAAAAAGAAAAAAACTAATCGAAAAATTAAAAACAGCAAATGTTGCAGTTGGAATTGATGAAGAATTTTCTAATATTTATATTTATAAAAAATTATTGAATTTAATTTAATTCGATTTTAGAAAAATTTACCTTGTATAGTTTTTTTAATCCAATCAATAAAAACCTGCAAGCATCCATTTGTCACCATCTTTTACCACTAATGGACCTCCAGAATCTCCTTGGCAAGTGCTTTTATTATTTCCTCCAGCACAAATAGAATATTTACTGTTATACTGAAAATTTGCTGCGCAAAACGTATCATTATGAATAGGAATATTAACTTCCATTAAATATTTTGATTGAGGACCGTCCCCATATAAATTTCCCCAACCAGTTGCCCATGCCATTTTATTTGAAAAGTCACTATTTCGTGCGGGTAGACAAACAGGTAAAATTTGATCAGTAAATTGTACCGGTTCCTTTAAGACAATATTTATCATAAAAATGGTTACAATTTTTTTGAAAATTATACTGTTAATTTAATTAATGCTATGTCATTTTTAAGACCTTCTGTTTGTAAATTTGAATCATCATATTCTGGATGAAAGAT
The DNA here is from genome assembly GCA_019054805.1 of Brachionus manjavacas. Classification (NCBI taxonomy): domain Eukaryota; kingdom Metazoa; phylum Rotifera; class Eurotatoria; order Ploima; family Brachionidae; genus Brachionus; species Brachionus manjavacas. The sequence goes on along the minus strand of JAHQIY010000003.1, from coordinate 2,666,839 downwards.
TATTTTAGATGCTCCTCTGTAGATACTAAAGTTTTCTTCACTTGTTGCATCATGAAGACCTAAATAAATTATGTAAAATGATGTGTCTGGAACGACATTACTCTCTGAATAAAAAACACAATGAGCTGCAGTTAGAACCCATTGGGAATTAACTAAAGATCCTCCACAAAAACTTTGTGAGATAAAAGACAAATATTGAACATAAACTTGCCATCCCCAATCTTGGGGGCCTGCTTTTTGTCCATTGACAATTTTGTTTAAACTTTTCTCGCTTATTTCATTGATTCTTTTCCCACATTTCGGAGGATTAATTACAGCAAATACTTCATATTCATACAGAAATATCAAAGAAATTGTTATTAAAAAATTTTGGTGTGTTCATTTTTTTTTTTAATGACAAGCTTTTTCCTATTATTTAAATATGGCCATCATTTAATGCTTCAAATGTTTTAGTGAATTAAAATTAAACCAAATAAAATTAAAATTCTACTCCTATTTTAAAATTTATGCATCTATATTGGTATGAAAAACTCAAATCGGTTTTCATAAATGCAACGCAAAGTTATGTGTTTAATTTTGTAATTCCTTTGTTTTTGAATAACAATCAACTGAAATCAAACAAAAAATTTGAAATATTACTTTTTAAACATTTTCTTTTTTAATTTCATAGCTTTATAATTAATCGAAAAAAAAAGCTTTTTTTTTTAAGTTCATTCACCAAAACCGTAGTTAGACTAATATTTTTGTAAAAGCATATAAGAGATAAAATTAAAAATGTTGAAGTTTTAAAAATGTTGAAAATTTTTAAAACTAATTAAAAGACACAAAAGGACACAAAAGAACAATATTTTATTCTTAATAAGCCAAGGACACAAAAGATTATTTAGCTATAAAAACACGTTCATTGTCTATAGCTCCAGTGTAACAGAGTGGAATGGAAATACTTTTCGTTCACAATGCCGAAAATAAAAGAAAATATTTTATTGAAAATTAAATGATATTCATTTGAATTTGTGCTCAGAGAGCTGATCGGAGAAATGAAGTCCTTTTGTTCGACCAGTTATTCAACGGCTTATTAAATATGGCGGTACACTTCTTAAATTTCTAAGATGGAAATAAAATTGATCGAAAGGTCCTTGTTAGAGTTTTTCCACAAGTCTATTTAGTTTTCTAAAATAGCCACTGGATGGGATTTTTTCCTACTTTCGATACTAAAAAAAAAGTTGGCTTTTTTTAGTGATGTTGTTTATTGACTGCTAGGTTAACCAAATATAAATGGCCGTTTAGCCAAAAATTGGTTAGCCCAATATTAAATTTAAAATTTGTTTCTGTTAACTTTATTTTCAATTTATATTATTCAAATAAATTCTTATTTTATAAAAAAATAATTGATTTTAATGGTTTATTGAAAATGATTCGTGACAATTAAATTTATTAAAAAATTTATAATAAAGTGTTTTAATTGAATACAAAACAACAGCTTAAACTTTAGCTAAAATGAATGCTAATCAACTCTTCTAATACTTAGGATTGTTATGAGTTTTAATTTTTAATTATTAATTTAATAATTAATCAACTGTAATATTAATTTTATTTAAATAGAAGTTTTGTTTTTTCTGAATTTTTTGTTAATTCATTATTAAAAACACATTGTTGTTTCAGTTGATATTTTATAATTTTTTTTTTTAAATTGATCAAAATTCTATCAATTATATTATTATTCTATTTTTTAGTCATTTAACGTTTCTTTTAAATGATTATAAATTTCGCTTTGTAAAAACAAATAATTCTAAATTGAAAATAAAATGTATCCATATATCGATACAATAAAATATATTAATTTATAAATTAAGGATTACTAAATAATTGTAAAATTACTTTTAGTCTCCTACGTTCAAGTGGCTTGTGCCTGTTTACCCTAAATTTTGCAACGTTTTTTTTATGAAAAAAAATTGAAATCTGAAAAAATGTCTGAAAAAATGTTTTTTAAAAGGTTGTAATGTTGAGATAAAATTCAAATTGAACGAAAAAACTTTATTAATTAAATTTTTTACTATATATTGGTCTAATAATCATTTTTTATTAAAAAAATTTAACATTTAATTACTTAAAAAATTGATAAATTTAATTGTTTCTGTGAGAAAAAGATTTAATTAAATTTTAACATGCGGTAATTGGTCAGCAAACTGCCAGTCAAAACAGCATTGAAGAAAATTTAGAATGAACAAGAAGATAAATAAATCAACTTTAAGAACAAAACCTCTTAATAAAACAAGGTTAGTAATTACACACTGGAATTGTCTTCATTTACCTAGTAGGGTTCATCTCTTAGCCAATTTTTTAGCTCAAAAATGTCCCGACATTGTTTTGCTCAATGAACTAAGGATAGATTTAAGTGGGGCAAATATTTATCTTGATTTTCACAATTATCAATTCATAACAAAACCACGCAACAAGTATGGAGAAGGAGTAGCAATTTTAATTAAAGAAGGAATTGAATTTATACAAGATTTCTCTTATGAGGAATTCAATTCCGAACTCCTTTGTATAAAAATGAACTAAGGAAAGAATAATGAATTGTTTATATTCAGTCTTTAAAATCCACCCAATATGCTTCTGAACTTTGAGTTTTTTAAAACTGTTAATAAAAAATGTAGAAACTACATTTTAGGTGGTGATCTTAACGCCAGAACAAAGCAAATAGGCTGCGTAAGGGAAAATGAAAACGGCATAATGTTGGAAAGAATAATCAATGAGTTAGACTTCTCAGTAATCAATGATAAGCGTCCTACTTTCAATATTTTTAATAGAAATTACTTTGAAATTCTTGATCTTTTCTTAGTTTCATCTTCATTAATTGACAAAATTACCGACTTTTGTGTCCTAAATACTGACCATTTCCCAATCGAAGCATCGATTTCTATGGGCTATCAATTAGAAAATAAATCAGCAGCTAAAAAGTTTAACTATAAGAAAGCAAACTGGCAATTATTCAGCGAGATTTTAAATTCTCAATTAGTAAAAATCACTGAAAGTTCCCTCACAATAGATCAACTAAGTGATAAAATTACAGAAAAAATTATTTCTACTTCACATAAAAGCATTCCTTATCATTCGCAGAAAATCTACAAAACCAGTCTTCCCCCGAACATTGTTATTCTGATAAAAGAACGCAAGAAAGTGAGAAGAAACTTTCAAAAAACTCGCTGTCAAAATCTCAAGAAAAAATTTAATCAACTTACATTCGAGTTAAAGGCCTCTTTAAAAAAATTCTGGAATCAAAATTGGTTTGATTTTATTGAGAAAATGGGAAAAAACCCACTGACAAGTAGACCATTCTGGAAAAAAATAAATAAATTTAGATCAAAAAAAGGATCAAATTTAATCCGAAATTTGTTTTTAAATGACAAGGAATTCAAAACTAATGAAGAAAAGGGAAAATGCTTTAGAGAACTCCAATCTTCAATATTTAGTCCTAATTCTGATTTAATAGATCGTGATAAAGATTTCGAAATACTTAATTCTCACTCTGAATTCTCTAAAAATTATGATCAGTCTAATTTTAATGATCCAATTTGCTTAAATGAATTAATTATGGCTCTAAAAAGATTGAAAAATGAAGCGGCATCAGGACCTGACCAAATTCATAATCTAATGTTAAAAAACTCACCTGCAGTTATTTTATATTCTTCGCTCAGATGATCATTCACATTTATTTATTTGATTATTTATTTATTTATTGATTAGCAATTAACCTCCATTTTGTAGAAGTAAAATTTAAATATTATGCAATAAAAGGTTTATAAATTAGAAAAAATACAATTTAATAATAAGAAAAAATGATAGTCTAGTATATAGATATCGATTGATCGAGTCCAAGAATAATGAGACCATTACTAAAAAGACTTTATTAGGTTTTATATTCCTTGAACCTAAAATTTTCTTAGCATAGCTTTATTGAGTCATTAAATTCCAGTTCCATTTTAAGAACCAATTTTAGTTGATTAAAATTATTTTTTATAAACATTATATCTTTATTAAAATATTTTTCAAGGATGGCTATGTCATGCTTAAGTGATTTGTTTTTGGCATTCTTAAGAGGGGAGTAACTATGCAAATTGATTCAAAAATATAAGAAGCTAATGGGTTATACTGCAAGCTACTAATAAAAGATAGTTTGGAAAAAAAGTATAGCTGTTCGATATTAAATATTTTTAACACTTTGAGGATGCTGGACATATGACAGCTATATAAATAATACCAAACATTAGTCTAATTAAATTGTTCTGGGTTGTGTTCAATAACTTTTTTGTCACTTCTTTTAGAGTTGTAATACCCAATCCAAATGTGAATTTGGATAAAAAATATGTTTTGTAGATAAATGATTTTAAGGTTGGAGAAATATTTTTTTTTGCTCAAGACTTTATTTGATTATGAATCGTATTTCAAAAAATAGTTGTAAGTTTTAAGTATTCTACTTTTTTCGAAAAACTTATTAGAGATTCTGCTATTGATACTTTTTGTATTTGGTACAGAGTTTAATATGTAAGCTTTAAGTCTTCTATTTTTATGCCCTATTAATATATTATGAAATACTGCAGAGCCCATAAAGTTTTTTCCAGAGTTTAGCGTCTCTGAAAACGAATGTCCTTTTAGGGAGACCCAATAAACTATTTGCTTTTGAAGGTGCTTTGTTTACTTTAGCACTCAAGGTCGTTTTAGATTGGTACTCCGAGATCTTTTAACGTTCGGTTTTTGCAATATAAACGGTTAAGTTTTAGTCATAACAGTACATTGTGTATGTTGTTTAATAAATGGCTTACCCTCTCTAGGACATATTTCTTTAATGTAGTTAAATGCATTAATAGTGTCCTTAATAGGAATGAATGGCAAGACTTTTAAATAATAAAAAATTTTGTTAAACTCAACATTTTTTGAATAAAGTTGTTTTAAATTATTTTTCTGAACAAATTACCACAAATTGGAATTTAAATGAAAAAAGCAACCATTGATTAAAATATCTTGAAAAGATTTGAGCACTGAGTTTATTAAAGCTTTTTAAAAAACCCGTTATTTGTGGCACAAATTACATGTGTTGCTTTTTTTTTTAGGTCTTTGCATTTCACATTAAAAAAGCGAGTATAGGTTCTCTCTTGTTTATTTACAAGAAAAGCATAAACTAATGGAATATTTAGATTGTTTTTTATAATGTTTATAGTGAAAACTTGTTTGAAAGCCTCAGGACTGATCTCAAAAGTTCCATCAATGAACCAGCATGGCTCATAGCTGAGCAAAGCAATATTTTCATCAGTTGAGAGAATAATAAGTCTTTCAGGATTTTCATTCTGAGAATCAAAGAATAAAAATTATTTTCCTGAATTCGTCAACTATTACCAAATCTATTTAATGACTTCTTATTTTTCCCAAAAGGGTTAATTTTTCTTCCTTCTCTATTTATTACTTGTGATAGATTTTGAATTGTAGGCAATTAAGAAGCAACATTTGGAGGTATTTTAAGTAACATATCGGTAATAATTTCTCTCGGTTTTTCCGAAGTTTTTACTGCTCTGTCTTTGAGATCGATTCTGTATAGATTTTTCCCGTTAAATTTTTCCCCCTTAATATTTTCCACGTTTAATAAATTCCCTATATAAATTTTCCCCTATAAAAATTTCTCTCCGTTTAAAATTCCCTGAGTAAATTTTTCCCCGTTTTTTTTTTTTTATTTTAGCTAATCAAAAGTTAATTGAATTAATAAGCAGATTAATAATAGAAAATTAAATTTTGAGTAAATCTTTTATCTTTCTAATACTCCAATTCCGTTACCTTAAAGAACGCCTAATAATTGATCTAAATAAAAATGTTCGGGCATAATTCCTAAAGGATAATTGATTGAAATGACAAAAAAAATTCTTTGATGAATTAAACTTAAATAAAAAATGCCATGAACATTACTGAAATACATAAAAAAATTAAAAATGGAAAGAGGAAAATACTTAGACCTTTCTAAACATCTTCTGATTTTTGAAAATTACAAATTTCATCGAAAAGAAAACAATACAAATGGTAGCGTTCGTTGGCGATGCGAAGCTTGTAAAACAGTTAGCCTTACAGTCGACTCAAATGATATCATCAGAAAACCGAAGCCTAACGTAAAGCATATTCCACATGTATGCATAAAATTATTTCCTGTTCAAAAACACTGCCTTGCACAATATGAATTTTTAAAGCATGAGGCAAAAAATGACCCAAACTTTAATTTTTCAAAGCGATATAGAGAAATTCTTCAACAACTTCAAGCTGCAAACGATCCGAGAGAAGTTGCCGAATATTTTCCATCCGAGGAAACAGCTCGAGTTACGTGTCTAATGGACCGATCGAAAAAATTTAAAGCTGAACCAAAAACAACTATCGATATTCTAATTGAAGAGAGCCTTAAATATATTACAATCAATAACAAACAACAAGCGTTTTCGCGCTACGATAATCAAAGCAAATAAATCAATCGGATTGTAATATTTATTACCGACACCGGCATCAAAATTTGAACGAAGCTGAAGTGTATTATATAGATGGGACTTTCAAAAACGCTCCAAAAATGTTTTACCAAATCTTAACTATTCACGCGGTTTTAAATAACCAAACGTATCCATGTGCGTACATTTTTTTGGAGCGAAAAATTACCAAGACTTACATTTTCATAGTGAGTGAATCGTCCGAATTTTTAAAAATTACATATATTTTGATTGGTTGAAATTTGGAATGAAAGATTTTTGTTAAAAAATCAAATTTTTTTATTCAAAAAGAGGAAAGTAAAAAAAATGTAAAATAAGTTAAATTGTCTTTATATTGTTAATAAATTTTCTTTCAAATAAAATGTTTTTCATTTTTCTTATAATAAAATTTATCCAAAATTGCATTTATCTAATTTAATTTTGAATAAATTATTATAATTTTATTTATATCCAATAAAAAAATAGTAAAAAGAAAATTAAAATCCGGTCGATTTACATTGAATTCACTCAAGATGTAGCCCTTGAACAAATTCGAAATTTATGTTTTCCTAAAAATTTAAAGAGAGTTTTGTGTGATTTCGAGTCAAGTCTAATGAAAAGTATAGTATCTGTTTTCCCAGGGGTTGAGTTAAAAGGCTGTTGGTTTCACTTTTCACAAGCTTCTTAGACGAAGACTTTTCTCAATGGGCTTCAAGGAGAAATATTTAGGCAACTGGCTATTGCGATTTTGGCTCAAACGGTTCGTAGCATTAGCCCTTATTCCAATCAAAAAGTTACAAGATGGTATCAACATTATTATCGATGAAATGTATCAATTCGACGAAGATCAAATAAGATTTATTGTTGATTTTCAAAAGCAATGGCTCAATGGCTCAATTTCTCCAGAAATATGAAATCACCATCGCTCACAAAAAAGAACAAACAATGATCTCGACGGCTTCCACTCAAAGTTAACTAAATTTTTACCAAAGTACCATCCAAAATTTAAAGATGTAATTGACTGTATCAAGAGGGAAGAGGCCAAAATGTGCAATTTGTATCAAGATCCGCTCAGAAAAAGCCAAAACAAGCAAAGCGTGAAATAGAAAAAGACATAAGAATTTTTCTAATACATGAAGACTATGAGCGAAACCAAATTGAATTCAAGAATTATTTTGACAATCTTACGCATCAAGTTATGTCACCGTATGAGCAAGAAATTGACGAAGAATTAGAAGAATTTAGCGAAGAAGACGATGTTAACGAAGAACCAATAAAAGAGATGGAATCAAAAATCAAAGTTGTCAAGCTATCGAACAAATATAAAGATCTCAATTTTTTTGGCAATATTCAAAATCTAGCAAAAGCGAGAAAAAAGAGTGAGGTGAATTTGGAAAAGCCGGACGTATCGTTAGAAATTAATAAAGATCATAAAAGGAAAATGTCAGAACCAACCCAAAGGTCAAACAAAAAAGTTAAGTGTCAAAATACAAGCAACATCGCTGAAGCAATAATTTATCCAGAAACAATCTATGTTGAAGAGAATGTCAAAGTTCAACCAGTAACCAATTTCATTGAAGACAACAAGTGGTTAATATCACGTCATATCGACCTAGCGTTAGACTATATAAGCAAACGGGCGATCTTTCGTGGTCATCTTAATTTGTCAATTATTGAATTATGAAAGATTGACGAATGTATGAGAAATAATTTTTTTTTACAAGCGTCTCCCGAAGTTGCTAAAATATTTATTGTTTATGTCAGTATTGTTCATTGGATTTTGCTAACAAATATAAATCCGACAAACATAAGTCCGTCTGATAAATATTATGGATGGGATCAGACAATAAAGGAAGAATGGTACGTTTATGACAGCATGAATAATATTAACAATGTTTATGAAGCTAGTCAAATATTTCGTTACTATATCCAAACAAAAACTGTGGGAAGGTCTCAATGGTAAATGTAGAGCAACAAGATGGTTCAAATGACTGCGGATTATTATGTATCGCCTACACACAAATGCTATCAATTTATCAAGATCCTTTCAAATACAAATTCAACCAAAATTCCATTAGGAAATTATACAGCTTTTTTGTTAAATCTGGCCATTTACTTGATTTCGAAGCAATTGAAATATCTAATAAACAAAAAATTTTAAACCCAATAATTGTTAATTGGTAATTTCTTTCCGTTTTTATCTCTTTTCTTTAATTAATTTTTATTACTTTTTTTTATCAATAAAATATCAATGACTATTTTTTTTTATTTTAATTAATTAATTTTTGATTGGCTAATCAACAACTCCTCCTATTAGGGGAAGAATTATACAAGGGAAAATTTTACACAGGGAAAATAAAAAGAGGGAAAAATAAAAAAGGGGAAATTTTACAGGGAAAATTTTAAAGGGGGAAAAATTAAAACGGGGAAAATCTATAATTTACCCTAAACTAAAAGGGTGAATCCTAATTGAATCTTTCTTTTGAATAATTAAAGTTGTTTTAATGGTTACAAAATAGACAGGGTCAATATTGACCTATTCTAGGAAACAATTATATTTTTCTACTCTTAGCTGTTTGAGGGCTAAAACATTTTCAACATATTTCAAATTTTGTAATTTTATTATAAATTTAATTTGCTATTAAATATAATTCTGCAAAAATCTCTGCAATTTCTACAATATACTAGCCATTAAAAAGTATTCGAATCAACCGTGCAGAATTTTTGCAGATATATAAACTTGATTAAGTATAAAGCAACTCCTGTTAGTAAAAAATAATAAATAAAAATATTAAAAAATAAAAAAATTAAATTATTGATAAAAAATATTTATTATTGGCATAGATATTTCAATCAAAAAAAAAACCAAAAGGTGGTATTAAAAAAAGAGAAAAAATTACCTTTAAAGCAACCGCAGTTATTTTGTAATTTTCTTTTTATTACAGAGCTACTGAGCAAAATTAAACCATAAGATCAATGTTGAAAACTTAACCATTCTGTCAAAAATTCTATTTTTAAATAAGTACGATATAAGTATGAAATAAGTACGAAATTTCAAAAAATGTTTGATATTTAAAGAGTACTAACAGTTTAAACTTTTTAAAACTTTAAATAATCATGTTTCTTATTTTTTTGTCTATTTGCATTTTATTTCAGCATTGTTTATGCCAAAACTGCTCAAACGGAGGAACACCTCCATTTTGTGATGGTATATCTATTTAATTTTGTCATAAAGGATTTAAATGATTTTTTTGATTAAGAATGTGGAGTAACAAGTCCAAATTTTCGCATTGTGGGTGGTACTGAAGCAGTGGCAAATAGCTGGCCATCAATGGCCCTTTTAATATTCAACTATAAATTTGATTTTTTATTTTCCACGGAAACTGTTGAAATAAGATGCGGTTGATCGGTGATTAATAGAGTCTCCATTCTAACTGCTGCTCATTGTTTCATCAGCACTTTGCGATCTTCTACTGGCGTTATTAGTGTTAGTATTAGTGTTAGACCAAATAGATATTATCCAACTTACGAATCAATGTATAGAGTTTATTTGGGTGCTCATGGCACTAATAGTCATAGTTCTTTCTATGCAATTAAATCATTTACTTTAGTTAGTTTATTTCAAAATTTTTCTTTTTCTTTATAATATTTAAAATTATTTTTTTTAAACATCTATTTTTTAGCATCCCGATTATGACAAAAGAAAGCTAAGTGAAAGTGATGTTGGAATAATACGACTGAAAAATGAAATAACTTATAGTAATTCTATACAACCAGCATGTTTGCCATATTTAAAAGATTCCCAGTATCCTACCACGATGAATGTTGAGTCATGGGCGCCTGGATGGGGAACATTATTTTCTGATGGTCCAATTTCGAATACTCTGCAAAATTCCAATTTAACATTAGTTTGCTGTTCAAGTGGAAAAATTTTGTATGCAGGCGAACAAGAAGGAGAAAAAGACACATGCCAAGGAGACTCGGGAGGACCATTGTTTGTTAAAGACAGCTATGATGGTGAAGAAAAATACATTATTGTTGGGGTCACTTCTTTTGGAGAAGGATGCGCGATACCTGGAAAATTCGGGTAATTTAAAAATTTTTTAAAATATTTTGCAATTAATCGAACCAAGTGCATTAGAAAAAGCTGAGTTGCATTATTTTTTCATCATTTTTGATTAGCTACAATTCAAAAAAGAAATTTTATTTCTAAATAATTTATTTCTATAGTGAGTGAAATCCTCACTAATTAGATACTCCCTTTCCCAACCTTAGCTATTATTATTATAATTATTATACTTATTATAATATATAATTAAACGCCTTAAACAATTCTTGATGCACCTTTTTCGATATCTAAATTTTACTTTTGGAAAAATAGCTTCAAGTTTTTTAAAACAATATTTAATTTTTTCTAAATAAAATGATTTATAAAATAAATTCTAAGAGAATACATGAAAGTTAGTTCTTTTTTGAGCTGGATAACAAGGATTGTTACTTCGGATAAGAATACATTGAATTATGGAATTGAAAGAATTAATTCAACTACTACTTCAAATCCAACTCCAACTCCAACTCCAACTTCAACTTCTACTTCACCTTCTTCATTTTGGACCAACGATGGTTTGAACGCATCAGTAATTGTTTCCAATAATTATTTATTGATTTTGTTCAGTTTTTTTCAAATCAAATATAAATTTTTGAACTGAATAAATTTTAAAATAAAATGAACCAACGAGATAAAATTTTTGAAGCTAAAATTTCTAATTAAATTTATTTATAAACAAATCAAGCACTTTTTTAGACTATCAAGATAATTTTGAGTCAAATCTAGAGTTCGTAAACTACAAACCGGTAATTAGATTATGAGCGTCTCCCCTTACATTAGTCTTTCAATCTGTCAATTTTAATTTTATTTTATATTTTTTTATGTAACTTTTATTTAATAAAATCCTGCTATTAGATATCATTGGCCTTTTAAAAATATTTTTTTGTCTATTTGAAAACTATATTTTCCTTTAATATAGTTTTCAAATAGACAATATCAAATGAAATTATCATATGATATCATGATATCATATGATATGATGTGACAAGTTAATTTCCGGCACTGTACCTCTTTATAATAGGATCATATTAAGCAGACGTGGGCAAAAATCAAAAAAAATTCATTTTAAAGTCTTTTAAAAGTCAAGTCGGTGGCTGGACTTTGATTTTACAAAATTTTGAAAAAAAAATTAGAAGCCGTATTTGCACATTTTTCATTTTAAAAATTATTGTAGTTTATTAAAAAAAATTTATTTAAAATTTAAAATTTGAAAAAAATTTCAAATGTATTTAAACTTTTGATGATTAAAATAAAAGTTTAAAAGATATTACATTTTATTTATATAAAAAATATTTTAAAAGAAATTAAATCTTATAAATAAATATTTATATTTAAATGAGAAAAATTAGGCATAATAGCTCGGTGAAATAAGAATGTCCATCAGTATTGACAACTGGCTCTCATCGAACTTAAGCTTGTGCTCTGACCAATTGTCGTAATGCGTTCGCCTAAACTCACTCAGACACTTTCTAACTGAGCTCTGAATTGGCACTTGATCGTTGGTAAAGCTGCACAAATAAGTGACTACTTCGGGTAGATAATCCGGTACATCGTAAGGACACGAGTTAACAATCGAGCACAGACCCAAAATTCCTCCATGTCTCTTTACCAAATTGGACATGTTAGTCACAATTTTGCCTGTTTCCTTATCTTTTTTTCTTGCTTTTATGACACTCAAACTTTTTAGCTTTGACACAAGCTCATCATCAACTTGAATAAAATTCGAGTGAATCAAAGCTGTAAGTGCTAGACTTGCACACACTCGAACCTCCAATTGTTCGTCCACTAGAGAATCTAATATTAAATTTTTTATAAAAGCTTTAACTTCATTCTCAACAAGGAACAGATTAAAAATTCCAAAATTTTGCAGCATTTGCACACCAGCCAGTCTGGACATCCAACTCTTCATTTTTACTATGACAGCCAATTGATTTATGAATTCTCTAGAGCTTTTTTTGTCCATTATCCACATCGATAAGGCTATTCGGATCATTGGCAGTTGGGTTTTAATTGTAACCTCTTGGGCTGCTATTTTGTCCACACTGCACAATTGAGGTATCAACCGTATTATATGATGGTTCACAGGCTGATACGATTTGTAAATGTAATAGCCGAACCAAGCAAAGATGGTTTGTAAGCAGTTGATGGCCGATTGGTGCTGTGGACTTTTGGTATCGGCTAATTTAGCCGCTTCATTCTCTTCGACAGAATCAGACACAGAGCTAAACAGGTCGATTCCTTTGTCTAAACGCTTTTCTAAGTAGTCTATGAAGCGTTTCATGTTTTTCATTTGATTTATGTTTTTTGAGCGTTGTTTGAGCTGTTTATTGAAGCAGAATAGTCTATATCTGTCACATGACTCAGAGCCAAACAACTTTTAATAAAAAATTAATTTATTTTTTTTAATTCCCTCTTATCAAAGAATCTTCAATGCATTATTTGTCAGCACTAGTGTATTTTATTCGCGAAAGTGCATCCTTCAAAGGATTTCTTCATAAAAATAAAAATTGACTTGGCGCTATCACGCTTTATAAAGAATTTTTTTTTATTGAAACATTTATATGAAAGCTGTTTACATAGAAAAAATAAAAGAGAAAAAATTTCTCTTTTCCATTCTAGTCTTTAAGTTCGGTCAGTTTTAATGTTTTTTTTTAATTATGAGACCAATTTTATTGATTTGGCGATCGAAAATTCAGATTTAAGAAAAGTACCAAAGAATAGTTTAGAGTCGTGGAACTTTAGATGAAGAATTGAGCGTAAATACAAGAAATTTGCTAAAGCTCTTTCCAATTAATTTACTTAGATGAAAACCTGATTTAATGAAAGCTATGGAGTCTTGATGCTGTTTGAAAAAAGAATTTTTGTAAAATCCTGTAAAATTGCGTAAAAATAATAAATTTTATGCGAAAATTTAAATAAGATAACATTCTACCACTAAATAAAAAATAAAAAATTTAAATTACTTATCGAAATCATTATTCTATTAAACTTAATTTAAAACGTTTTTACAATTGGGAACATTCAAAATAAAATTTTTTGCTGGAAATAGCTGCTTATTTGCCAAAGCATCATTAAAAATCTGAACAGAAAACATCCCTGTATATTGCGGCATCTTGAAGTTAACTAATGCAAAAACTCTGCAATTTTGCAGGAAAATGCACGTAATTAAAAAGCATTTAATTCAACTGCGCAATTTAATTGCAGAGTTTTTGCAGAGCTTTTTCTAATATTTAGCATGTTTTTGCATTAATTAGCATTTTGCAGAGAGATTTACTCAAATAGCATTCAAAAGTTATAAAAAATACTTTTTGATCTGATTTTTTTGATCCTAAATTCAAGATGTCAAATATTGCCTTGAATTTAGAAGATTTTTAGGAATTATGAAGGATTAAATTATATTTGTCTTTTACTACAGTGGAAAATTTAGATAAATGGCTTTAAAAGTTTTTTTTTAATTTAAACCCTTTTAAGTTAAAAAAGGGACATTTTAAAATTTGTCTTACATCTCATGAAATAGCATAGAGAAAAAATTTATATTTTCTCTATAATCTTTAAATAATCGTTATTTCAAACCTCAATTTTCCAGACAAATTAATTGATCTTATTTTTTAAAACGAAATTTAATTAAATGAATATTTGAACAAAAAATAAATTTAAAACTTAAATTACACAAATGAATTGTAAAATCAACTAAATGTCTTGTTTAAATCAATTTTTGCATTTAGATTAATGTTAAATTCAAAAATTTACAAAAATGATTAGATTTAATCTCATGGTATAATTAAATTTATGAAAAAAAATGTAAAAATAAAAATCTTCTTAAATAAAGTTTAATTTGGTTTGATTTGTTAAAAAAACCTTAATTTTTTTTTAATTGATAAAAGAAAACAATTGTTCGAATTATCACTTATTAATAAACATTTTGTAGTTGAGAAGTTCATTTCAATTCGGAAAAACTTGAATAACTTTTTTACAAAAATAGATAATTTACTTATATTGAAATATTTTAAAGATTTCAGTTTGAAACATTTTCCTGTTTCATGATTGTTTTTGTCGCATATTAAACAAAAAACTTTAATTTCATTGCTTTTTTGTTCTTGATCATTCTTTACAGCATTGATAATTTCTATGTTTGCTTCGATATTTGCTGTTTTGCTCTTATAATAATTTGGAAAAATTTTCACCTAATCTTATAATTTTACACCCCTTTTTTTTTTAAACATTTGTCATTATTTTATTGCTACTTTTTGTCAAAAATAAATGTTTGTTATTATTATAAAAAAAAATTGTCAGTAGCTTCTATAATTTTGTTATCCTTTTTATTTTTATTTTGTCAGTTAATAAAAGAAAAATTTGTCATATACTTTTTATAAATTTGTCATATGAATAAAATATAAGCGCTGAATTTTTCAACGCTTTCATCGGCTCGTTGCTTAGCCCCGTAAAAATTACATTGGATGTCGCTCGTTCTATAATGTCGAAAATTCGTCACTTAGGTTTATTTGATTGCTTTATAACTTGATTTATTTGTTTTCATCAGTCGGAATTGCTACTTGCTTCGTCTGTCCATCTTGGTATTTGCAATTCGAATCGTTCGAACCATAACATCACATCTTGGGATGAATCCCGCAAGGTTTCGATTCATAATTGTTTATTTTGGATACTCCAGGTACCGTTTACTCAAATAACAAAACAAAGTAATAAAAGAAGTACTTTTTATTTACTTCCTTAAAGATGTAATTGCAATCTTTACATAAATTTACCAAAAATTAAGTAAATTTTGGTATATCTACGTAATTTTACGTAAAATCCATGTAGCAAATAAAGACTAGCTCTTCTTTGAACTTTTTCTAAAATTTTTAAGTCTGCCTTATAATTTGGACACTACGTACTTACTTGCGTATTTCAAATGTGGCCTCACAAGGACTGTGTACCAAGGTTTAAGTGTATCATAAAGAAAATGTCTTGTCCTCTCATATAAAGTTCTGCTTTCTCTGTTTTGCAAATATTGATTATTTTAATATCTACAAATTAGAAATAATTAACGGTCAAATCAGTCTTGCATTTACATTTTTACATTTTTACATTTTTACATTTTTACATTTTTACATTTTTACATTTTTACATTTTTACATTTTTTTTGTGCTATTCAGAATTTGTTTTTAATTACAAATATTCAAGATTAATTAATTTTTCTTGTTTGAAGCAGTCAAAATATTTAAAAAAATTTATAAACAGAAACAATTTAATAAAATCTTAATTTTAAATATTTACAAACAAAAATATTTAAGTGTTGATAAAAGTTTACAGGTGTATCAAGACGAATAGTAGAGATGAAATTTTTGTTTAATAAAGGGAATAAAATATTTTATTTTCTAAAGAAAAATTAAGCTTAAAAAAAATAAATTTAACTATGAATTAAATTTGATAAGTAAAATTGTTCCGTAATTCGATTTTTAATTCTAATTTTCTTTATTAGATTCAGTATTGTTGAAATTTTTTAATTAACGTTTAAAAAGCTTTCAAAATTATCTTTATAAAAATAAATTTTTTTATTTTCATTCGAAAATCTCTAAATTTATTCCTAATTACTTATTTCCTTTTTTAATGCAGGATAGTTGATTTCATTTACAGTCTGATTTTTTTTATGTGAAAAAATGTAGCTGATTAATATTTTAATCAAATAAATCAGTAGTTAATGAACCTTCAAATATACAGGGAAATATCAAAAAGATAAGTATGATTTTTATATTTTTAAACCAAGAAACATTAACTTTATTAATTTTTATTTCAAGATACAGTGAAGTACGGTTTTAATGAAGTCACTGGGGGAATCCAAAAGCAGTTCGTAATAAACGAATTTCGTTTTATCCAAATAAGAGAAAATAATGTTATTTTTAGAGTTTTTATTAATTTAAAAAGCATAATCTAGTACAATAAATCATAATTCATAAATCAGAAATCAAAAAAATTATTTTTTAAAATAATCCAATATTGTTTTTTGTTTGACTATTAAGCCTAAAATTTCGGTTTCAATGCTTTCCAAATTTTCAATAGACGATTCAAAATTGTGTGTAGATTTTGAAAGATGTTTTCTTAATTGATCAATTAATTTTAAAGCTTGTTGATTTGATATATTTTCGTCCTGAAATGATTCGATAACATTTGAAGATTCGTTATCTGATTCGTCATCACTTGACTAATTAATAAATTAGAACTTATTCTTTAAAATCAAACAAAAACAAAGAAACCAAAAATATTTTTTTTCCTAACTATGTTATAAACCAAGAGAAATTCACTAATATTTGTTAAAAAGTGATTCGTAATAACCGAATTTTCGTAAAATCCGAACTTCGTTATATCCATAAGAAATTACATTGAAAAGATTCTTGTTCTGCCAAATACAGAATTTATTTTCGTTAAAAACGAATTTCACTATAAGCGTGTTCGTTATAAACGGACTGTACTTTACACGTTTTTCGTACGGATTATTCAGAAAGTTTTTTCTATACTAATAATTAATCTCTTTGCAATTGTAACTCATTAAAATAATCGACTAAAAATTAGAAAAATTATAAAAACATTCATTTTAGCCAAAGGTATATTTTTTATCTTTAAATGATAATATATCTTAAAACTATATCTTAAAAATTAATTTATAATTCTGAATCATCTTTAATATAAGTAAAATTAATTTATAAAAAACAAGCTTTAAAGGTTTTACTAGTGCCAAATAAAATTTCTGTTGTGTAGTAATTCCCTTTCTCGCGGCATTCATTACTTTCCTAAAAAAATATCCTCAAGGATTCGATATTAACTTAAAACTGGAAAGGAATTGAAATAAGTTATATCTTCATTGGTTTACATATTGGTTTAAAAAAAAAGAGAATAAATGAAAGGCATTTAATGAACACATTAAAACTTTTGAAAAGTTAAGTTTAGGTACAACCTTTACAGTGTAGATTAAAAAAATTTCTAATTATGTTTATTTTCTAGTTTTTAATGATTAATTTTAAATAAAAAAGCTTATTCTTGCCACAGAGATAATAAGATCAAAAAATTGATCGGCTATTTTAAAAGTTTAAGAAAAAAAAATTAAACAAAATACATCTTAAAAAAAATACAAAAAAAAATAAAAACTTAACTAAATTTAAATTTTTTCCTACACTATCCCCACTTTTTTCGTAATGTCCTTGTATTTGAATCCTGTCGCCAAAATAAATTTTCAAATTGTCGTCCTGTATCAATCCATTTATTCTGACATTAATTTCAAGTCTAGATTTTACAACGGTTTCAACCGGACCCTGATTTAAAAAAATGCTGGCTAACTTGACAGCCATCACTATACTTTTTGATTTAATATCAAAATTTCTTAGATCATTAGCGAAAGTCTTTCTGAGTTCACTTAAAATAAAACTTATGAATGCGCTTCACTAGATCAAGGTTTTTTGCCCATGAGAACCCATTGATTCAAGGTGCTAGATCAAATCGGACACCTCGCATTCAGAAGCGATGAACTAAGTGATCAGTAGCAGATTTAGTGAAAAAAAGTTATCCTCAAAGATTTTCTTTACAAATGCATTAAAAAATTAAGATTTTATTAAAACTTATTAGTGGTAATAAATTTTCTTGTATTCTTACTCCTTTAAAACAAGAAAAATTAATTAATTATGAATATTCATGATTGAGATTTAATAAAAAATCTGAAATATTGCACAAATATTATTAGAAAATATAAAAATATGAAAATGTAATAGTATTTACATTTTTCCCATGATTTTAAATATATTTTTGTGCGGGTACAGCCTGAAAATGACCTATCTAGAGAGTTATCAAAATTATTTTTCCCTCAATCGCTATGATATTGATTAGATAATGATTAAAAAAATTTTTTAAATAAGTTATCAGATTTATTTTGTTGGTCAAATTTGTTGAGTGCATTGCATATAATTCAATAATCAATTTTAAATGAAAATAATAATTAAATGATTTTTATTTAAAAAAATTTTAAAAAGAACATTAACCTTAGAATAAAATAAAAAAAATTTCCCATGTCAATGAAATACATGGTTTCATTTTGATGTATAATTTTACTTACATATTGCTTAAATATTCGCTCTGGCTTCCCATTAAATTAATTCGTATGATACTCGTATCAATCTTTTAAAAAAAATATTAATAAAATTTGAGGTAATGAATCGATTTGAATTTTTTTTTATTTTAGAAAATTTTCCATATTTGAAATTAAATTAATTTGATTCTTATGTTTATTGATATGTGTTACAAACAATGTTCAATTTTATGCTCTTGTTTTTATATTTTTTAATTTATTAGTCAAAAAGTATCATGCGCATCAAATAAAATTGCCAAAAATATTCGAATATAAATTAGTGAAAAATTTCAATAGGTATTTTATCAGATTATTTTATGCAGCAATGAATTTATATGGCAAATACTCAAACTTATTAGCTGAAAATTTTTTTATACTTATTACAATATCTGTTGCTAAATTTTTTGCACAACTCGATCCATCCCGTAAAATTTAAGCACTAAAAATTACTGAATTAAAAAAACTTATTTGACATTTTAGAATGCGGAAAAACTTTCAATGAGCCGAATTTGCGGATTCAAGGTGGAGAAAAAGCTCTGCCTAATAGTTGGCCATCGGTTGCCTTACTTGTATTTCAATATAAATTTTCTCTCACAACAAACGGTTTTGTTACAACAAGAACAGTAAGAGGTGAATGCGGAGCAACTTTAATTGAAGATGACAAGCTTTTGAGTGCCGCGCACTGCTTCAAAACATCGGTAACCTTGTCCGATGGGACAAAAGTTCAAGTACAACCCAATACATATCACAAGGATCTTAATTCAATGTACAAGATTTATCTTGGTCTGCATGATAAATCCTCTATTAAGCCGGAAAATGTTTATAATTTAGACTCATTTAAATTGGTAAAATATGCCATAGATATCTTTCTATTTTTTCTACTTTTTTTTTTAATCAAAAGCATCCTAATTTTGATCCTAATTCATTAGTAAATGATATAGCAATAATTAAATTACAGAAAAAAGCATCATTTAACGAAAAAATTCAGCCTGCATGCATTCCTCTTAATGTAGAAGTTAATTTTGTGCCTGATGCGGTTGTATGGGCTCTTGGATGGGGCGCGATTAGTTTGAATAGCTCCGTGTCTTCGAATATTCTTAAAAATGTTAAACTTAAATTCATCGATGAAAATTATTGTGGATCGATTACTATTGACGAATTGTGTATAGGTAATTAAAAATTAAATTTTTTTAAAATAGGGTCATTAAGAAAATGTGATAAGTAGATAGTTAAATTTTTCGATCTTTTTTGATTTGAAAGATTCGTTTACCGAAATCATTAGAAGATATATAAAAATCTTTGAAGGGTTTTTTTTGAATGTGATGAATGTAATGAATAAATTTTAATGAATAATTTACTAAATTTCAGAAACAAAATAAAAGTAATTTTTTTATTAAAAGAATGTGACTTAATTTTTTTGAATTTATTCACAATTTTAATTATAACATTTAATAACTTTAGTAGGAGCTGGAGGGAAAATCAAATTAAAAAAATTAAACTTCAACTACTTTATTAAAAAAGAAAGATGATATATAATGATGAATATATGATGATAATAATATATTTATATTCATCATAAATAAGGGGGTAGAGACTAGGGTGTTACATTACTTTATAAAAAATCTAAATTTAAAATTTTAATTTAGAACAAATTATAAAAAAAAGTTAATTTTAATTGATAAAAGATGAATTAACAAAATAAATCTAATGCTTACTCTTTTCATAATTTCGGAAATGCAACTATCTTTTATTAATATCACACTTAGAAAATACCTGATTATGAACATGATGGATTTGATCTATGTTTTTTTGAATAATCTTGGGTTTTGGTTCGCCATCATCAAAAGAACAGTCAGTCTCTAAAATGGCATTCTCTTTTAATTGTACAGAATCTTAGTCATGCAAGCAAAGGATCAAGGGTTCAAAACCCGTTGAGGGTGAAAAAAATCTTCAAAATATCTCTGCAATACGGGGTGAATGTTTTAACCTCTTTCATCATAAAAATAGCGGAACCAGTTTCGACTGGGTGATAATTGCGGGATAGATAATCAATTCGATGCAGTAGCCTATGTATCAGATCGAAGCCGTTGCTCAAAAAGTTACTTGAAAATTAGATGAGCGTCTCCCTATTATAGCATAGAAAAGAGACAATTTTTTTTTTTTCTGAAGGAGCTCTTGCTCGGTACAGAAAACAAATAAATAAATAAATAAATTTTTGGATCATCATGTATATCAGCTGAATATTTAATTACAGTTGAACCCTTGAAAACTAGTCTTAATTTTAAAAAAGCAAATTGGGGACTTTACCGAGATTTACTGAAGTCATCAAATCAACATTTAAGTTCTTTTACAAACATTGATGACATAAATAAACACATTTCAGAAAAGATCGTTAATGCTGCCCAAAAAAGTGTTACAGGTTACACTCAAAAGTCTTTTAAATCAAGCTTACCAAAAAACATTGTCTTATTAATCAAAGAACGAAGAAAAATTAGAAGATTTTTCGAAAAAACCAGGTGTCCTTCTTTAAAGATAATTTTTAATAAGCTTACATCTGAGGTACGTCTAGCTCTTAAAGAATTTTGGAACCAAAACTGACAAGATTTTATAAATAAAATGGGAAGGAATACTTTATCAAGCAGGCCTTTCTGGAAAAAAATAAATAAGTTCAGATCTAAGAAATGTTCAAAACAGATACCATCATTACTCAAAGATGGTGTTGAGTTTAAGACAGATAAAGATAAAGGAAAAATCTTTGGAAATATCTTAGCCTCAACTTTTAGTCCTCATCTAGATCTTGTTGAATCAGACGATAGTTCTGAAAAATCACAAACCATTACAGACTTCTTAAAAAATAAGGTACAAAATAACTTGGACGAGCCTATTACTCTTTTGGAAATAAGAAATGCTTTAAAAAAATTAAAAGAGACTTTAATTGAACTAAGTATTCTTTTTAACAGGAGTTTGGAAATAAGTCAAGTGCCAAAAGCTTGGAAAATAGCAAGTATAACCATGATCCCCAAGAAAACATCACCCACTCAAGATCCTAATAACTATCGTCCAATTAGTATGACAAGTTGCCTTGGAAAGTTACTTGAACGCATCACCTTTACAAGAATATATAATTTTCTGGAGAACAATAGTCTACTTATTGATTAACAATCAGGATTTAGAAAACATAGACGCACTGCAGATAATCTTTACTTTCTTATTCAAAAAGTTTCAGAGTCCTTTAATAGAAAGAAGAAGGTATGTTGTCTATATTTTGACATTTCTAAAGCTTTTGATAGAGTTTGGCATGATGGACTAATTTACAAGCTAATAAAAATTTATCTACCACCTTATCTTATCTATTGGATAAGATCATTTCTGCACTTAAGATCTTTTAAAGTAAATATAAATAATCATCTAAGTGATCAATACCCTATTAAAGCAGGAGTTCCACAAGGGTCAGTAATTAGTCCGCTTCTTTTTAGCATTTTTATAAATGATATACCAAAAAGAAACAAAACAAACTGCCAATACTCTCTTCTTTTTGCAGATGATTTGGCTACCTTTTTTACTTTTTAAAAGATGGGAAATCTTGAAAAAGTGATTAATAAGTATCTAAAAGAAGTTGAAATATGGCTTTTCAAATGGAAAATGAAAATTTCTATTGAAAAATCATGTTATATGATCTTTGAGAAAAAAACTAAAGTTAAAATTAATCTTGACCTTAAAATTAATAATAGTAATTTAAATAAAGAGGAAAAAGTTAAATTCTTAGGAATAACATTAGACTCAAAACTTACTTTTAGCCCAATGGTGGATGAATTAAAAGAGCGTTGTAATTCAAGGCTTAACTTAATAAAATATCTTTCAAATAAAAAATGGGGTCTAAAACCAAAAACACTAGGTAATCTTTACAAATCCTTAAAAGGATCAATTTTGGATTATTCTTTTCCTTGTTTAAATTCATTCTCAGAAACTAACATCAAAAAATACAAATTTTTCAGAATTCAACAGTTCGATCTATTTTGAAGCTGAAATATGATACTTCCTCCAATATTATGCACCAAGAGGCCTTCAATAAACTTAATCTCCTAACAATTTCGAATAGACTTTTTGAGTTGAGTGAGAGATATGTCAGGGCAGGATTGAGTCATTCTGTTCCACTGGTCGTCAGACTGGTGGAAGAATATAGAGAAGGTTTCGAATCAAGATATATCGAATATCCAACTCCATTGTGTAATTGCTATCTAGAAATTTCCTCTTTTTTTCCTGAACTATCAGATATTTAAACATGTCCTAACTCTAGTTATTTAAACATATCGTTCTTAATTTTCTTTTGACTTATTTATCCTTTTTTTTTTTATTCTATTTTGCCTTATTTAACTTTATTTTATTTCATTTTTTTTTTTTTTTTTTTTTTTATTCTGAAGGAGCATTAGCTCGGTACAGATAAACAAATAAATAAATAATAAATAAATAATAATCATCTTGGGTCTTGGTTTGTCATTACCTGAAGAACTTTCAGTTTCTAAAATAAAATTCTCTTTTTATTGAACAGATACTGAAAATCTTAATTGAATACAAGTAACTTTTGGTTTATTGCTGAATGGAATATCAATACCAATAATAAAATTGGATCTATAATTTTGGCGTATGTATTTATTTAGCAAATGCAATAATTCGTTTTTTTTTATTATAACAACGGATAAGGTAAAAGAAACAATTACCACGAATCTAACAACAATGAAATTTATACTAAGGGAATTTTATCCCTAAAAAAATTTAAGAATTTAATACCAATAGGAATTTAATACCATCGTAATTAAACACTAAATTTTAAGAAAAAATAAGTTTTTTTAAGAACCAAACAGAGCAAAAAAGTTTTTTTTAAGATTTTATTGATTATATTACGAAATAAGGAAAAAAAAAACAATCATCGAAATTATGGTTTCTATGCCGTCCCAAATATTCAAAATGCATATTATTTGTCTCTTCGAGTTTTTTTGGCAAAACTTTTTGAATCTTCTACTCGATCTCGTTTACTGATTCTCCTTCTCGTATTTGCTTACAAGTTTAAATTCCGAAGTCGCTTTACCTCGGCGTAAATTTGATCTTTCGTATAGGTGCTTCTATTCTTTGATTCTTTCTCGTCTGTTCTTCTCGTCTCTCTTAAAAATTTTGCTCTATCCGAGCCATATTTGCAGTCGAACGAATATAGTTAAAATCCGACTTTCATTCAAATTATCAATCATTTCTAACACCGAAACGGATAAACTATGTACATGTTTAAACATGTTTATCTTGAATAAAAAATTAATCGTTCTCAAGAAAATTAAATATTCTAGTGTAAATAATACGTTCAGGTAACTTGTAAAGGCATCCTGTCATACTAATTTGGCGATAAGTGTTATGATCTTGAGTGGAAGAAGATTACTAAGGTATCATGATTAAACTTGCTATTTTCCACGATTTTGGTACATGACCTAGTTCATTGACTTTTAATAATATGGATTTCAACTTTATCTGGTCATTATCATGGTCACTTCCGTAGAGTACTCATTAGTGTTTAATTTTCAAGGAATTCTAGCATGCATTGCTATTGTTTTTATCTCATTGATAGTTAATTCTTTGTCATAAAGATAATTTGGGTTGTTTTTAAATACTAAAATCCAGTTTTTCATGAAGCAATTCTAACATTAAGCTCCGTATAATAGCCTTTCTGGTGATTTTTGACGCTTTGATTCTAATTCGGTTGGGAAATGTCATTGTGCTGTCTAATTTTTTCGAATCTTTAAGTTTCTTGGTTTCAAGTATGCGTTTAATTTCTCGCTTATTTTGTAGATATTCGAAGAAGTAGAGATTTTTTTCTAACCTGTCACTTTGATCCGCGTTCAAACTTTGGGTTTTCACAACAATAATTATTTAATTTTATACCAATTTTATTTTTTCAAAATTTGAATTTATTTTATTTAAAAGTTAAAACTCTATAATCGGTAATTTAAATAATTCTGAATTTGGTAGCTATAATTGCAAAAATATTATCCATCAATTCTATTATAGTGGCTTGGTTGACTCGGTTAAGTTTATGTGCTCGCAAATAAAAATCAATATGGAACTAAATTTGGATTACTTTTATTTTTATAAAATTTTAAATGATCTTTTGAGAGTAAAGTTTTTTACTTAGTAACGCTAATGCAATTTTCCTTCTTTCTTTTTTTAATTTAACTCGAATTTAATGTAATTTTTTGTATTTTTGCCTATGGGGCTTTAAACTAATAAATAATAAATAATAAAAAAAATTATTTTGTTCCATCTTTAAAACTTAGAGAAAAACCTGTAGTCCAAAATAATCTAGTTCTACTAAGATTATTATTGTTTCAAAATTCACGATGCCATGTTTATTCTTGTTTTGATTTTGTTGAATTTTAACTATTTTAAGGCGATTTGTTAGATGGCAATGATACAATGAAAGGCGATTCTGGAGGACCAGTTTATATGAAAACTAAAGATAACAAGCAAGTTGTTGTCGGAATTACATCTCGTGGAGTATTTTGGAACAAAAAAACAGTTGGGTTTGTTTAAAGTATAAGGATATAAAAAAAATTATTTTAAATAAATTTAAGTATTTATGCCAGAGTTAATTCATATCTTGAATGGATTTATGATGTTCGACTTATAACAATTAAAGAGAATTCAGCAGTTAGCTATTCAACAAAATTTATTTTGACTCTTACTATTCTAATTCAATTGATGTTTTATTTTTAAATTGCCACAATTTCGACCACGAATAAAAAAGTTTTTTATTTCAACTAAAAAAGTTAAATACATTAAAAAATAAATTCGATAAACTAAAATTTTTTTTCTATCGAGTTTATTTGATATGCTTTAGCTTTTATTATTTCATTGAAAATTTCAAAATGTTACGATTTGGAATAAACCTGTTTGATTGTTTGGAATTAACAATTACTTTGATTGTAAAACTTCAACGCGTTATTAATTTTTAATATTTATTCAAATATTAAAATTTTAAATAAGTAATTTTAAATTCATAAAGAGCTTTATTAAAAAATTAAACCAACCTTCTTTTTAGTTAATTAATTAAATTTTAATTCTCATGGGTACATTTAAATATGTTTTTATTTATAAAAAAGGGTAAAGTAATTAAAAGACAAACAAGTAAGAAAGTATTTCATTGGGTCAGTTAGTCCAGAATTGATTCATTGATAGCAGCATTCAATAAAAAACATTGAAAGCTAGTTCGTATTCATTGCAACATGTATGTAGTGTATCGACTGGTTGAGTGGTATTCGTTGATGGTCGTCAAAGATTTTATTAATAAAATTTTATTTATTTTAAATATTTTTAATTATTAACATCTAAATCGCTTGAATTCTCTTTTATTTTTCTTCTGCCGCGCATATTAATGTGTCTGCTAGGAAGCTGATTATTTTTAAAATCGATGGTTTGCATTACAAAAGTCTCCTCCAAAATTAATCATTAATTAATTTATCAATTGAAAATGAATTTGATTAAAAGACTTTTTTATTAAACTGAATTCTAATTCTTCTATTGACTTTTCTTTTAAATATGTTTTTCCCTTTTTAAAAGCCTTTTCTAATACTCATTTTGAATTAGTTATTAACATTGTGTTAATTCAGAAAACTATAAAATTATCTGTTATTTTTGTAGGACTATAAAAATATCAAGCTCATTCAATTGCTCATATTTTATCATTTTTAGTGCAAACCAAAATTCTAAATAAATAATTTTCTTAAAATAAAAAATTAAATATAAAATATATGATTTACCTGTTGTCGAACATTATTCCTTATTTGTCTAAAAGTTTCTGACTTTATGTAATTACCGCAGCTTTTTTTACCTATAACTTATAGGTTATAGGTATTAGGTTATAGGTATTAATTATATATATCAATTATATGTCAATATATATCAATTATATGATATAATTGATACACAAAATTTATTGGGAGAAGAATTGCGATTTCTTTACTCTAAGGACTTGTTAATTTTAAAAAATCAAATGTTTTTGAAACTTTTTTAGCAAGTTAAAAAAAATTAAACCATTTTATTTGTTCTAAATCTTGCCAATTTTATTTAAAAAAAAAACAAAATTGGATCTCGGAAGTGATCCTTTGGACTTCATACGATTCAAGTGAAAAAAAATGTTCGGATTTTTTCAATAAAAAAAAATTGACAAACCTTTTTTTTTTAAATAAAAACACACCAAAGTTTAGAAAAAATTTTCTGATCTTTCAGAATATATATAATTTTAAAAATATTTCAATTTTGTGATTGAATGCCTGGTCTTGAAGATGCTTGATAAAATATGAATAACAACATCCCTAGAAAAAATAACTAGCACTAGACCATAAAAAACTCAAACAAATATAAAATTTTAAAAGCTAAAAAAAGAACATCAAAGGATAAAACATTAAAAAATGAATCTACAAAATGTCCATTTCATTGTCCCAATCCAGAAAATATCAAAAATGTTTGGCTGACCGGTGGATGACCACGAGTCAGTCAGTTTTATTAAAAATTAAATAAGAAAAAGTTTCGAAAGCTGTCCGATCAGCTTATATTTATAGAGTTGCGTAACGTTTGTAATTGTTGGAATCATAGGCATATAGTTAGATCGACTTTATAAACAAGAGTCACTTCAAAAAAATAAACTAAAATTTTAAAAGCAGCTTCCAAGTCATAATGAACAAGAGAACAGAAAACAAAAATAATTACATTTCAAATAACAAATTATGAAAACCAAAGAAGTGTTTCGCAGTAGATATCCCACTTTTCTGCTTGCAACCTCCCCATAGTTTTTCAATTTCAAGCGTCATGACTGACGTAGTATGGACCATTGGGATGTTACCACTACTCTCTTAAGCTTCTTTCTTGGTTCGTGATTTCTTTGTTACTATTTTTTTATACTTAGGCGGTCGGGTAGTTAGGCTACGCGCTTGCAGAAAAGCCTTTGATGCTGATGATCCTTTTCAATCGCAAACTATAAGTAAGTGTAGGTTACACTTATTTAAAGCGACTGATCGAATCATTATACCATCAGCTTGACACCCCTGAATGAAACTATAAAACTCTCTATGAAACTCTTTTTTCAAAAAAAAACATGTATCAATACTCGAAGTTGCCCGTCGGGTATTACAAGATCTTTTGAATCTGTCTCTGTTTTTAATTTTAATTATGATTTTAAATATTTAAATATATTTTATATTTTTACATGACGATGAAGTCATGTTTGAAAAATTTCATGTGATTTTAATTAACTGGTCTTGTCATCAAGACTCTGACTTAAAGATCTTTTAATTCTTTTTCAGAATTTCCAAGATGTTTGAGGGTGTGTCGACATAAATCAAAAATGTGCTATTGTGTGCAGTAAACGAGAATATCTCATTGAAGATTTTCTCCAAAAACATGATTTTATGAAAGAACTGGTCCAGATTAACATTAAAAGACTTAAAAATACAAAACTTTTTTTCAATTTGCCTAACACACCATGGTGTGTCTTTTTGAAAAATTTGACTTCGTGTTTTGAAGGAATCCGATAAAACTGTTGAAAAGAAATTAAAAAAAGAATTTAAAAAAAATTTAAAAAAAATTAAAAAAAAAATTTAAAAAAAATTAAAAAAAAATTTAAAAAAAAATTTAAAAAAATTTAAAAAATACAATGTTTAATTGCAAACTCACTCAATTAAAAAAACAGTTGCGGTAGATTAATCACTTTGAATAATTTATCAAATTTTCTTTGAAAACGCCGTCTTAAGGTTATTGGTAAAAGAGAAAATTTTTATAAAGAAATATTATGATCAAGTTTATTTAATTTTTTTTCAAATAATTAGTTGAATTAAATTTTTGGCCGAACCATAAAATGTTCTAAATAATTTGCTTTGATTATACATTCCCAATTAATCATCAAACTTATGTAGGAATAGTGTGCCAATGGTAGTTTGAAACTGTTGAATAAGCTAGTTATAAAATGCTTGGTATTTTTTAAATTTGTACGCTTGACTATTTTCTAATTAGCAATTTCAAAACAATAAACTTGCTTTCTGATGCTTATTTTTTTAAATCAGATATTTTTATCATCTATAAATTGGTTTTATAAATTACCTGAATAATTTTAACAAAAATTCAACACAAAAACATGATTTTTATTCTTTTTTCTGTTTTTATTTTATTTCAGCATTGTATATGCCAAAACTGCTCAAATGGACGAACCCCTCCATTTTGTGATGGTATAGAAATTAAATTTTGTCAAAAATAATTTAAATGATTATTTGAATAAGAATGTGGAATATCATTTGCAGTTCCAAATCTTCGTATTGTTGGTGGTACTGAAGCAGAACCAAATAGCTGGCCATCAATGGCTCTTATAATTTTCAGCTACAAATTTGATTTTTTATCATCAACGCGAACTGTTCAATATAGATGCGGTGGATCAGTAATCAACAAAGACTCCATTTTAACTGCAGCTCATTGTTTTGTAAGCACCTTGTCATTGTCTAATGGCGTTAATATTAGAGTTAGACCAAACTCATATAATCCAACTTACGAATCAATGTATAGAGTTTATTTGGGTGTTCACAATGCTGACAATATTAATTTTTTCTATGAAATTGAAGCATTTACTCTGGTAAGAGAAATTTTGATTACATTTTAGTATATAAAATATTCTTCAAATTAAATTAATAGATACTTAACTTTTTTAAGTAATTCTAAAAAGTAAAATTTTAGTTTTCAAGAATTTTTGAATGACATGATATAATAATTAAAAGCTCAAGTTTAATCTTTTATATTACTCTTTAAAATAAACTATTAAACATATAAGAGTCTTTATATTGTTTGTACAATATTTGGTTAAATTCGGTTAATAAGAATATGTTTTTTTACTTGTCAAAATTTTGATCTTTCATTTTGGAATACCCTTTAAAAAAAATCTATTTAGATAGAAATTCAAAGATAATTTTATTTTCCAATTAGAGAAAATTTCTAAAAAAAATTTATTTTGTTAAAATGACTATTTAATTTGATTTTTATTGCTTATTTTTTAAGAAATTTTCGAAAATCCAAAATGCCATTGAAAATTTAATATTTCGATAGTTATAAATTTCTTGTAATCCGAAAACTAAAATTTAAACAAAGCATGGTCTGTACAAGGTTATTCTAGGAGGTGTCAACAAATTTTAAGATTTTCTACTTAGAAAGACAAGTTGTTTTAAAAATAATATATTTTCAGGCTAGACTAGCGCTGCTTCTTTGATGAATAAAGATTAGATTTTTTTACTTTAAAGATTTCACTAAAAATTTTTTACTTTGTTTTGCTCAGAGTTATTTAAAAGTCACAAGTCACAAGTCTTAAGACAAGTTCAAGTCCGAACTTTTTTTTCATAAGTCCAAGCCAAAGACTATTATTTATTTTTTTTAATTTTATTTTTTTTCATAATAGCAAGTGACAATGTACAATCGCCTTGGACTTTAATTTGGGATTTTTGTACCAATTAATTTCATAAAAAATGCATTTTGAATGATTTTACAGAATTCATTAAATGAAAAAAAGATATAGAAAATAATTTTACAATTGCAATATCTCTATCTAATTTCCGCGTATATTTTTGAAAATGAGGCTACTCTTTATTTGCTCCAAACTATATTCAACAGCATTTTGTTACGTTTTAAAATACTTCATAAGCTTATTGGCAGTTTGTTTTGTTTCTTTTTGGTATGTGATAAAAATGTAAAAAAGAAGTTGACTAATTACCGACCCTTGCGGAACTCCTGCTTTAATAGGGAATTGATCACTTAGATGACCATTTACATTTACTCAAAAGATCTTAAATGCAGAAACGATCTTACCCAATAAATAAGACTCTGTCTCATAAGGAACTGTTTAAAAAGGCTCTACTCGGTTGCCTCATTATCATTTTCATCATTTTGATAATTGTCATTATGACTTTAATCATTCTGAACATTAGATTATAAGTCTTTCAAGATTTTAACTCCCATCACAAACAATTCCAACTAATTTGTTCATGTTAAATTCAAAAATTTTCAAAATTTTCAATGCCTTTTGAATTTGAAACACTTTTTTCTTTTTTCTTGACAAGCAAAGTTTGTTCATTGTTGAATACTTTTCAGATTCATTCAACCATAGGCCAATTTGCTGTTTATGAGTTCTTGAATGTTTATGCAAATTTTTTACTTAAGTTTTCAAATGCCTTTTCTTGATTAGATTACTTTTTTTTAGATTCGAACAAATGATAAACATTAGAATTCAACTTTGATTAAAATTCTCTCTTTTTAATTTCTATTCCAAATATTTTTCCTTCAAAATCACCATTTAATGCTTTGTTACTAAATTAATTAATCTGAATATCTGAATAATTAATCTCAATAAGTTGATTAAATCAATGCCTTATAAAAATTTTAAATTTAAAAATAAATCAATTTAGTATCCCGATTATAAAAATCAGAATCAAGATGATGTTGGAATTATACGACTTAAAAATGAAATAACTTATAGTAATTCTATACAACCAGCATGTTTGCCATATTTAAAAGATTCCCAGTATCCTACCACGATGAATGTTGAGTCATGGGCGGCTGGATGGGGAACATTATTTTCTGGTGGTCCAACTTCGGATACCCTGCAAAATGTCAAAATAACATTAGTTTGTTGTTCAAGTGGAAAAATTTTGTATGCAGGCGAACAAGAAGGAGGAAAAGACACATGCCAAGGAGACTCGGGAGGGCCATTGTTTGTCAAAGACAGCTATGATGGTGAAGAAAAATACATTATTGTTGGGATCACTTCTTTTGGAGAAGGATGCGCGTTACCTGGAAAATTCGGGTAATTTATAAGTTTTGATTACAAATTCTGATAGTAATAACAATTATAAATATTTTCAATTCATTTCCAATGACCAATTTATTTTTTATAACAAAATAAAACAACTGAAAGAACTAAGTCATTTGGATGTTTACGAAATTTACGCTTCATTTCTCTATTTGTAAAAAGAAGAAATACAAAATGTAAATGAAAAATAAAATTTAAGATTTAAATCAAAAGAAAAATTAAAAAATTAAATTCGATCTTTTCAATTCAGAAAAACTTGAATAACTGTTTTACTAAAAGTAATAATTTAGTTTTGTATAATGCTAAATTGTTAAGCAAATTTGCTAAATGCAGCAAAATAAGTCTGCAAAATACTCTGCAATTTGCACACGATTAAAAAGCATTCTAATCAAGGTAGCAATTACATTGCAGAGTTTTTGCAGACATATATTTTTGGATTGAGCAAAGTTGCTTAACCACTAAGCATTTCATATAAGTTAACTATCTATTTTTGTAAAATATTATTCAAGTTTTTCCGAATTGAAACGATCGAATTGAAATGAACTTCACAACCCCAGTTTTTTAAGTGATGGTGATGGTGAAGTTTGCGAATTTTTTTTTAGTATAAGTTTAAATGAATTTTATTCTTTTGACCAAATTTTTATAAGATTAATTACAGATTTATGTTAGTTTTGTTATCTTTTTTAAATTATTGTAATTAACTTTTTCAAATATCTATTAAATCAAGATTATCAATTGGATTTCTCTCATTTGACCAGTTGTGTATGAAACTATTCTCCATTAAACTTAAAAATTAGAAAAAGAAGGAGATAAAGGGGAAGTTTTTCGTGGCGCCACTTCGAATGATTCCTCACTGCTAGGTTCGGTGTTCTCGGAACTAGTCGTATTCGAAGAGTCGGAGTCGAGATACATCATTTTTCAATTGTTTTAGTAAGTAATTAGTAAATTAAAGTAAAGCTGAGGGAATTTGATGATGATAAACGTCTTTATGTAAATAAATAAATATTGTCTCGAGCTTTCGCTCCTTTGCCAAAACTTATTTAAAATGTTCCAAAAAAAAAAGAAATATAAAATAAATATCATAAGTTGTAATTTAGAAAATAAAAAAAAAAAGGAGAAAAAATATTATTGTTTTTTTATGTTTTTTTAAATCCGAAAAAAGAAAAGAAAAGAATTGAGAAAAAAAATAACACAAATTAGGCAATGTTTATTTTAGTTATTTTTTTCTTTTACTGCTACACTTTTCGGTTACCAAGAATAGTATCGAATTTAAGTTTATTTGTTCAACTTCTTTTAAATAGTTTGTATTCGTTTATTTAATCATTAATTAATAGATTTTGATTCTAAATTGAATCGTTTAAGTAATTTTCATTTAGTTCCCGAAATCTGTCCTCTAGAACTTTAATACCTGCTATTTTATGAAAGTTTTGAGTGTTTTCCAGATAATTTAACTTAAAAATTACCTTAATAGCACAATTTTGAATTCTCTGTAAATTTTTTAGATTTGTTGCAGACAATCTTGGTAAAATAACCAAAGAATAGTCTAGCACCGATCGTACAAGAGCAAAGTAGATTTGTTTTAAGGTATTTTTAGACAATTTCCACGATTTATGCGAAAGAATTTTTCAAGCAATTAAGACGCTGCTGACAATTTTTTTTTAAGAAATTTGACCTGTTTGAAAATCATACCATGATCGAATCATTTACCCAAAAAACAAATGTAATCTGTAGGTTTTAGGTCTTTATAAAAATTTTAAATTTAATTTATTTGTCAGATTTTTCTTCGTACTTGAAAAAATTATAATAATTGGATTTTTCTGCTGCCATTCTTATGCGCTACAGTGAGAGCTTTTGTTCTATGTTACTAATTAGTGTTGGATGCGGTCAGACCAAACCGGTCCATTTGGCGAACGGTTTTATGCGGTCATTTGGCCGGTCAGCTAGGCGGTCTAAAATAAACGGGCGGCCAAAAAACCAGCCAAATTTTTGGCGGGCGGTCATTTGGCCAGTTAGTTAGCAGGTCAAATTTTTGGACCGCCAAAATAAACGGTCTAAAATACACAGGCGGCCAAAAAACCGGCCTAATTTGCAAAATTCGACTTTTGGCTTAGCAATCTTGATCGTTATTTATAGCGTCATCACGTGATTTAAAAGCTAAATTTCAAATGGAAAGCTCGTAAGCGAACCCAAGCGAAATTCTATGTTGGAATTTTAAGAATTCAGTCAAACTGAATTTTAAAATAGTTGGAGAAATCTAGTAATCACAAAACAATCTTTAAGCATTTCAAATGTGTACTCAATGACTCGGATTTTAAAGAAATTACTGCAATCTACAAAATCTTATATATTCGAAAAAAATATGGATTATAAAGTTCGAACACGCCTTTACAGCATCGGAAGTCTTTGAACGTTAAATCTTTGAAATTAATGGTGAATTTTTTATTGAAGATTGAAGATTGAAGATGCAAACAAATTACCGTTGACAAGAAGATACTCGAAATTTTGGTTTCATTTACTCTCAGAAGATCTCAACAAGGAATTATTTCCAGACTTTTTCGATGCTGTAAAAATCAATGGTCTAAAAGTTGAACAAATTTCAAAAAACATACAAATAAAGTCAAGTTAAAAACGATTTGAAACGAGTAAAAGTTTCCAACCCGAAAGAATCATATCAGTTAGTTAGAAATTTGACTGGTCCAATAGTTTTATACTGATTAAAGTTCGAAAGTTCACTTGCTGGACAGGAACAAAACTGCTTTTTGTAATGGTTATGGTCACACTTGGTTGTATATCCTAGTAACCGCATTATTGCAATGAACAATCTAAAAAAATTTGTTTATCGTTGTCAACATAATGATCAAATCTGGATTTTTATATTAAGAAATGCTATCTTTTTTTTGTTCAAGGCTTCTTAATATAGCTCTGGAGTTTTTACTCCAAAGTCATTTAGCTAAAAAATATGCTTTCGATTCGTCTGCTAAATCTTAATTTTTTTTTACTATGTTGGTGTTATTACTAAAACCCGGACCACCTATTTATTACTAAAAAAAGTACCTATACTTTAAAGACGAAAAAAAAGCCGGACGAAAGCCGACTTGCTTTGTTCTTGTTGTAAATTTTATAAGCTTTCACGCAAGACCATAAGCTAAGCTCTAGGACTTACCGTTAAGCTTGCATCGGCCTTAAAATACAAAAAATCAAAAAAAAATTAAATACATTTATTTAAAATTAAATTTTTAAATATAATATAATCTTTTGTTGATTAAATATTTTTTTTTAATTATTAAAAATGATTATTTTTGTAAATTAAAGTTTGCTGAAACATTTTTTTCATCATTTTTTTTTTTTTATTTTCCGGTCATTTTTTCATGAATTTTTTAAACTTGTTTTCTTTTTGAGTAGTCCTTAAAAGATGCCAAAAACTCGTTTTTACCGAACAATTTCTAAATAAACACAAAACTTCATAGTCTCCTGTTTCAAAGATTGCTGATTTATAAGTAATTATTTGACCATCAGCAATTTCTTCAAAAAACCTAAAATAACCTAAAACCTAAAATTTAATTTTAAATAAATGTATTTAATTTTTTTTTTGATTTTTTGTATTTTAAGGCCGATGCAAGCTTAATGGTAAGTCCTAGAGCTTAGCTTATGGTCTTGCGTGAAAGCTTATAAAATTTACAACAAGAACAAAGCAAGTCGGCTTTCGTCCGGCTTTTTTTTCGTCTTTAAAGTATAGGTACTTTTTTTAGTAATAAATAGGTGGTCCGGGTTTTAGTAATAACCTTTAAAAGTATGGTAAAAATAAATTTAAACCTAGCATCCGAAGGAGAATATTTGAAAAAAAATATATTAAAATGTAAATATATGAAATTTCTCTTATTTTTTGAATTCATTTTTGATGTTCGGATACCCAACTACTCAAACACTCGTTTTCAAATCGAATTTATGAAATCTAAAATTGATAATTTTGCGAAATTTCTGTTTCGACAAAAGTGACATGTCAGTAATTTTAATTATTCTTAATAAATTAAAAAATTTTGTAAAGAGAATTATTATTTGTTTATTTGTAAATCCGTATCGAGCAAAAGCTCCTTCAGATTAAAAAAAAAAAGAAAATTAAAAAATTAAAATAAAGTTAAAAAAAAATAAGAAAAAAATCAAGTTTAAATGATAAAAGTTAAAAAGGTGATAAATATTTAAATTAAAATTAGATATATTTTGATAGAGAGTAACAGATTTCATATTTTTTAAATATTTGATGATTCAGGAAAAAAGGAAGAAATAGTTAGGTAGCAATTATACAATGGAGTTTGGTTTTCGATGTACCTTGATTCGAAACTTTCGTATATTCTTCCAACAGTCTAACAGTTAGGGTACAGAATGGCTCAGCCCTGCTCTAATATATCTCTCACTCAACTCAAAAAGTCGATTTGATACTTTGAGTAGTTTGAGTTTATTATATGGCTCATTATGTAATATGTTGGAGTGAGTATCATATCTTAGTTTTAGTATAGAACGAACTTCTGAATTTTGGATTACTTCTAACCTTTTGATATTTGAGAGTTCACACAAGGAAAAGAATAATCTAGAATAGATCTAATCAAAGACTTATAAATTTTTCCTAAATTGTTAAGTCAATGTCCCATTCGACAAGATTTTTATTAAATTTAGCTTAGAATTGCAACGTTCTTTAACTTCATTTATCATTGAAGAAAAGGTTAATTTAGAATCAAATTTGATTCCTAGGAACTTTATTTTTTTTTAGCTTTCGATTTTATTCCCATAAATCATTAAATAAAACATAGAACTTTCTTTTTTGTTTGTAGTAAAAATTATTGAGCAAGACTTTTCAACCGAAATCTTCATTTTCCACTTGAAAAGCCACTGTTCTAATTCAACCAAGTACTTATTCATCTTACTTTCTAAATTTCCATTTTTTTTATAAATAAAAAAAGTGACAAGATCATCTGCAAAGAGAAGTGAAAATTGATTATTAGATTTATTTCTTTTAGGAATATCATTGATAAATTTACTAAAAAATAAAGGACTAATAACTGATCCTTGAGGAACACCAGCAGATATTTTGAATTTATCACTAATGTGATCATTTATATTTACCTTAAATGTTCTAAAGTTAAGAAATGAATTAATCCAATAAATTAAGTCGGCAGGTATATTTTTCTTTATCAGCTTGTAAATCATACCTTCATGCCAAACTTTGTCGAAAGCTTTAGAAATGTCAAAAAATAAGCAACATACTTTCTTCTTTCTATTTAAAGATTCGACAACTTTTTGGATAAGGAAAACTAAATTATTTGCTGTTCTTCGATGTTTTCCAAATCAGATTGTTCCTAACCTGAATTAGCAAAGAATTTTTTTCAGAGAAATCATTTAACCTTGAAAAAATAATACGTGCGAGCAGACAGCTTTTAATGCTTATAGAGCGATAATTAGATTGGTCTTGTGTAGGAGAAGATTTCTTAGGTATCATTGTGATATTGGCACTTTTACATGCTTTAGAAACTGTACCTTTGAGACTAAGATTAAAAAGATCAATTATTTATTTATTTTAATAATCTTAAAGGGAGGTTTTTTAACATTAAATTGTGGATAAGGTCAGATCTGCAAGCTGCTTCTCCCTTTAACCTTTTTTATGCCATATTTCTATATCTTTTCCAGTGTTTTCGAGGTCAGAATTAAGACTGAATGTTGAAGATAATATTATTCCAAATAATTTTCCTTTTTCCACATCTGTTTTGAAATCTATGTTGTTAAGAGTTAGAGTCGGCATTAAATTTGATCCTTTGTTTGATCTAAACTTATTTAATTTTTTCCAGAATCTCCTGCTTGATAGCGGGTTTTTCCCCATCTTTTTAGTAAAATCAACCCAATTTTTATTCAAAAGTTTTTTCAGGCGAATTTTAATTTCCAATGTTAAATGATTATATCTTTGTTTGGTCATTTGACAGCAAGTTTTTTTAAAATATCTTTTTATCTTTCTACGTTCTTTAATCAAATCTTAAAAATAAGATGGTAGACTGCTCTTGAAAAATATTTGAGACTGAAAAGGTATACTTTTTTGTGCAGC
The DNA here is from genome assembly GCA_019054805.1 of Brachionus manjavacas. NCBI lineage: Eukaryota > Metazoa > Rotifera > Eurotatoria > Ploima > Brachionidae > Brachionus > Brachionus manjavacas. The sequence continues at coordinate 2,629,162 of JAHQIY010000003.1, read as the reverse complement.
TGACAATATTTTTTGGCAATTATTTCGTTTTGATAGTCAATCATCCCTGTACAGGCCACTAAGAAATTTCTTGGGATATTTAAAACTTCACGAAATAAATACCAATTTGCTCTTTAATTAAACTTTTTTGATTGGGATTTCGAGGTAAATAAGTAATCGAAAGCTATGGAGGTTTCGATTGGAAAATGGTCACTTGTCATATCTTGATTATTGAGAACTCGAAACTCACTTATTTTATTTATTAATGAGGATGAAACTAAAAACAAATCAAGGATTTCAAAATATTCTCTATTAAAGATATTAAAAGTAGGGGTATTATCATTAATTATCTTTTTAAAAAATTCCATTTTGATTTTCTCCTTTACAGCCTAGTAGTTTTGTCCGAGCGTTTTGATCAACAAAAAGAATATAGTTTTTACATTTCATATTTATTTTTTCAAAAAGATCAAAATTAAGGAGTACATTAGGTGGGTTATACAGGCTAAACACAAAAGAATGGATCGTTTTTCCATATTTTAGCTTAATTAAGAGAATTTCTGAAGAAAAATCAAATGAAAAGTCTTATATAAATTCTATTCCTTCCTTAACTAAAAAAGCTACTCCCCTTTAATATTTATTACCTGGCTAAGTACTTAAAATGTAATTTTTAAAATCAAAATAAATATTTGATTCACTTAAATCGATTTTTATTTCATTAAGTAATACTATATCAGGACTTTACCTTAATATGGAGATGAGCTCAATTCCAATGTAAAATTACTAACCTTTTTTTGAAAATTCTTTTTTTTTCTACAATTAGAAATATACATTCTGAATCATCAACCAAATTTATCAAATTCTGGGTTTTTTGGCATTTCATCCACATTTTCATTAGTGTTTGTTTGAATCTCTTCTTGTTCTATAAAGAGCTCACTGTAGTCTATATTTTGTCTTTCTATCGACTTCAATTTAACAGCAATGGTACATTTATGTGTCAAATGACCTTTTTAATGACATTTTCCGCATAAGGATTCCTTAACTGGACATTTTGCTAGATTATTTTCATTGTTACAAAAATAGCATTTAGGCTTTTGAACAACAAAAGAGACTACACATCTTAACGCGTCTTTATTATTTTAGTAGACATAAAATCAGCTAACACATTTAAGCAAGTTCAATTTAGCGAATTTAATTTAGCACTTTAATATAATTAACAATATTCATAATTAATATAGCAAGACTCTAAATTAGCAAACTTGCTAAGCTAAATAAAGCAAGAATAAGTAAGCAATAAAAATTAGCAAAAAAAAAATTATTTGAGTCATTAATTATTTGATATTTTTATCAAATTAAATTGAGTAAAATGTGTGATGTTGACAATATAGCGAATCAACTTAATAATATAGATTTAAACGTTGGACTGATAACGGCATCACAACGAGATCAACCGCAGTTATGTTATACTGGGTATTTTTTTAGAATGTCCTATCAATCTGATACCAAAGTTAATTGGCGATGCATTGAAACATAACAAAAATGTAAAGCCAAATGTAACACAAGTGGTAATGTAATTGGTCAAGAGTATAATGTTAAGTTTAACAATCCAGAAGATGCGATGCATTGTCATGCTCCAAAAATTAGTCGCCTGGAACTAAAAGAGAAAAGATGAATATTAAAAGGGGCGACATTAGTTTGTTCTAAAGTCATTTCAAATGTTCCCCTTAGACAAATTTTAGCCAGTGTTGTCAACGAAGTGAAAAGTCCCGATGCTATAGCAATTATGCCATCATATAACGCAGATAGACTAGTTGTTAATCGATATAAAAAACGTAATAGACCCGAATTATTGGCTCCTACACCAAAAACACTCAAAGAGATCAAAGTACCTAATTTTTTGACTCGTACATTGGAAGACGCCAGTGGTGACACCAAGAATTTTTTATTACATGATTCAGGTGCTGATGACATTGACAGATTTTTCATATTCTTAACCTCAAATAATTTTAAAACTTTTGGAAAGCCATCAAATTTTTGCTGACGGGACGTTTAGTATCGCTCTAGTACTTTTGAGCAAGTATATAGCATCCATTCTTTAATAAATGGGCGATATATTCCTCTAGTTTATTGCTTGTTACCAATAAAAAATCAAATCATGTATGAAAAAGTCTTAAATGTCATTTCTTCATATTTAAACACTCAACCAAAATCGGTTACTTCATATTTTGAAATTGCTTTTTTAAACTCTGTCAAGAAAGTTTTTCCTCAATCACTACTTTATGGCTGTTTTTTCCACTTCAAACAAGCTGTTTGGAGAAAAATTCAAGAGTTAGGTTTGAGCGTTTATTTTCTATATCTCTTAAACATAGAAAACTACTTAAGCTAGCTCACGTAATGGCTTTCGTCCCCCCAAGTGATATTAAGTTTTTGTTCAATAAAAACAAACGCGAGGTAGATACATCTATCGAAAGCTATGAAAGCATTAGTAATTTGATAAAATATTTAAAGGAAAATTGGTTTTGTTATGTCAGTACTAAAAAAACTGGACGAGGTAGAGGTGTTAAAATAAATTGAAGTTCCACCTAGATTTGGTATCGAGTTGTAGAACATCAATAGCAGAATAAACGAATGTTTATCAAGGACGAACAACTTTGTTGAAGCATGGCATAATGCTTTTAGTTGTATGTTGAACGATCATCCATGCGTTTATTCTTTAATTGAAAAATTTATTGAAGAACAAAAAAAACAGAAGATAATATTATTTAATTAAAAACAGGAATTCAATATAAGAAAAAACCGAATGATATTTTATTCGACGAGAGATTAAGAGAAATACAGAAAATTTACTCATTAGATATCTTTGAAGATTACTATGAAAGTTTATCATCAATTTTAGAGTATTAGAAAAATAAATTAAAAGTAAAAAAGACTTGCTAAAATGAAAACTTTTTTTTTTTATTTATTGCTATTATTAATTGAATAATTGCTAAAATAAACTTGCTAATTCATTCATTTTAAAATTATCTCTTGCTATATTTATCATGCTAATTTAATTACTGCTAATTTGAATCGCTCCCATCTTAACCCATAAATATTAGCGGGACCAGAAAAAAATTTTGATTACATTTGAAATTACTGAGTAAAAAGTGAAAACGAAAAATACTGTACGTTCTAAGTCCGGTAATTTGTTTGCGTCTTCAAGATTAAAATTTGTTCCATTAATTTTAATTGTTCGATTTTAAATATCTTGTGAGATAAACGCCGAGTTAAATTCGATTATTCATACTTAATTGGACCAAAAATTGTAAATCGATGTGATTGCATTATTTTCGTCTTGGTTTAAGGCGATATCGAGCGCAATGAACAGAGTCTTGTGTCATACTGGTTTTTCTAGCTTTTCAAATTTAGCTTAACCGAATTCTTGAAAATCCGCAGAAGATTTTCGCTTTGATTTGCAAGCGACATTGCTAAAGGTTTTAGGTCAATTATCTCCACAAATCCAATTGCCAAATTTTTTCATGTGGAAATTGGATTTGGAAAATTGGAAAATTTCTGTTATGTCGAAACAGTAATTTTGCAAAATTTTCAATTATAGGTTATTTAACATTAATTACATGTCATTATATCATTTTGGAAACCAGAGTTCGAAATCTAACGACATGTCACAAAAGTTGGGTATCCTAACATAATGACATTTCCTTAAAATCGAGAATATATTTTTACTTTAAATAAAAATTCAAATAATTTTCTTCCTATTAAAGCTAAAAAAGAATGTTTAATTAAAAAAAGTCTTTTAAGTTAAAAAATTTTAAAAATACTTTAATTCAAAAATCTAAAAAAAATAAAAATTTCTTTAGCAATTTTATTATTTTTAAATCGATGAAAAGACTAACAAGAAATTTTTTTTTATTTATTACTAATTACTATCATTTAATCATAATAAAGATTAAAAAAAAAATCCCCTGAAACAACTAATTTTTTCTATGCAACCATATCTTATTATTTTGATTTTATTTATTTGTTTTCTTCCGTACTTTTTTTTAAAATTTTTTCGTTGATTTTTTTTTAAAAGGGATGTGAGCTACCTTAACAGCAAATTATATTAATAAATCAAAGATAAAGCGATTGGCTTGCATTGTATTTATATCTGGTTTTTATTTTTTAAATTAAAAAGATATTTATTTATAGTTACTATTTGATTAAATTAGTGATGTTGTTTATTTTATTATTTTTTATATTTACAGAAAAAAATAATAAAAATACATAGTTAATTATTAGGGTTTGCAAAGTTCATTTCAATTGTTTTTTTTTCCACTGAATTAGTGATATTTTATTGGATTCATTGGATTCAATTATGCTCCCAAGAACGATTTGAAAATTTTTTAAATTAATAATCTTTATTTTTTAGCGGATATATGAAAGTTTCTTCATATTTGAATTGGATTACTGAGATCGTAATGACAAACAAGTCGACATTACAAAATGGCAATTCTTTTATCAATAATTCATCCCGATTTTACGAATTAAAAGATATGTATTTAAAATTCCTTATTTTAGGTTTATACATATTTTTAATATACTAACTCAGAAAATAATAAATAATACTTTTATGACTTAATGTAATTGTCTGATTAAAAATTTATTTAAAAAAACAAAATTTATAAGTTAGAATCAAAAATATTGGAGATGGGTTATTTTCTAATAACAATAACAAAATTAATAAATAGTTTAAAGATGTTATTCTAAGATTAAAAAAGGAAAAAATAAAATGCTGAATTAAATTCAGAATCAAGCTCCTCAATTCTTATTGTTAAAAATCCTCTCCATCAACAGTTACATGATCACACGGAAGACGATGCAGACGATATAGAACAACCGATTCCGAAAAGAAATAAAAGAACCAAGTTTATTTATGAATTTTACAGTTAGGTAAATGATCTAGAAGAAGCTTTCAAACTAATCGAGAATTATGAAATTGAAGAATGCAAGTGGGCTAGTGCAAATTCTTATGTAAACAAACTTGGTCTCAAAATTAGATATTATTATTGTTCGATGTCAGGAAGATACAAATGCCCAAAACGTCTTCAAATAGTTCCACATATAAATACAATGGAAGTTACAATAAATCTATCTAAAGATGATCATGTTCATAGTAATCAATCAGTCAAGATTGCTAAGGTGATTAAACAAGAGATTGAAACATTAATAGAAAAAAATGTCCAAGGTGCACAAAATATACAGCATTTTTTATCAAAAATAGATTCGTTACCAAAACCATTACCTTCAGAGCTTCAAATACGAAATTTCGTTAATTATTATAAGGAAAAAACAAAAAAAATAAAAAAAAGAGATTTAGGTCAACTTCATAAATGGTGTTCCTTAATGGAAAATACACCTGACTCAGATTTAAAAATGTTTGTAACAGCTAAAGATATTAAGTATTCAAACAACAAAATAACAAGTTTTTGAATTTTTTTGTCAACTAAAAAGCTTTTATCTTATGCAAGTGATGAATGTAAGTATTTTGTTACCAAATCTTTATAAATTCAAAAAATTATTCCTTCTTAAGTGCAAATGCTGTCAGCCAATGGAACTCATAAATGCATTTGGCAAGGGTATCCAGTTTTAATGGTAGGTGCATATGACAGAAACAAAGCTTTTCATCCGTTTGGCCTTGCTATTACAACTTGCAAGACAAAAGAAGCAACGAAATTCTATTTTGTACAAAGAACTCCATGTAAACAACCAACTTTTTTACCGACAAACAACCAAAGCTACCTTTTAAAACAACAAATGCCACACACAAATCAAATGTTTGAACCAACAGCTGCCACGCAAAGTTTACTGGAAAGAGGTCGAAAAAAAAGGTTATACCTGAAAGTCAGAGTCTCTCAGAAAATGAACCATTATGGGAACTCCATCAAGCTGAAATTCAATTGCCAAATATTCCAGTTGTTAGAACAATGAACAGACAACTATGCATTGATTTTCTTAAATCAATTAAGGAATGCCAATGGAAAACCTATTCTGAATCTGTAGAATCATTCCAGGAATTAAGAGTAATAAGTCTAAATGAAAATGATTGGAAATTAAGCACATGCAGTTGTCCGTCTTGGCACAAACATTATATGTGCAAGCATATAATTGGTGTTGCATATAGCCAAGGATTATTCGAGTCCTTTACAGCTGAAGCTTGCGACATTCCATTAGGAAAATTAAGAGGAGTAGGACGTCCAAAAAAGCAGTCAAAAGCTTTAGTTATGAAATAATTGAAAATATTTTCTTAATTTTTTTTTGATTTAAATGTTTTTTTTATTGATATTAAATTTTTCTATGTGATACCTTATTTCTTAAAATGACAACTAATACTTTTAATTTACGATTCATACATTTAATTGACTAATTTTTTTGTTGACAAAATAATAAAAATAAATGACACTTTAATATTCATACTTTATGAAATATGAATTGACCATACATTAATAAGCTTAATGAAAAACAAAAACAAAAAACTGATTCAGTAAGAACTGATTTTCACAATATTGTCAATTCGATTTGCACCCATAAAAAATCAGAAATTGAAGTAGAAATTATTTGAATTCTATCGAAATTAGTAATAATGATTTTGATGATTATTTTTATTTATTTGTTAACTGTATCGAGCTTAAACTTCTTCAGAATAAAAATAAAAATAAAATTAAAAAATTTAATTAAAATAAAATCATATAATAAAAATAATAATATGAATACGGTTTGTAAGAGTTAAATAACCTGGAATTAAAAAAAGATATATTGAAGCATGATGAAGTTTGCGACAGGTGTTAACAAAATTAATTTTATTAGTAGTAAAAGTGTTTCCAATGATTGTTCAGTTTTTAATGATCCACTTATTAAAAAATTAAAAAATATCAATAATAATTAAATAATTAAATAAAATTATCTTAAAAAAAAAAAAAAAGAATAAATTATCATTAGATGTAACAGATAAAGAATTAACTTGGAAATTTTTAAAATCTTTATTTGTTGGCATATATCTACACAGTGGACAAATCTAAATTTTGCAGATGAGGCATTAGCTAAAAAAAATTTTTCGAAATTTAAAATAACAAAAAAGCGGCAAGTAAAAAAAAATGAAAAATTGAAACGCATTATTAAAAATTATGATTCAAACACTTTGAAATTGCATTTAAAAAGTCTAATTTATTTATCCATAAATAAAGCTTATTTATTTATCTATGAATAAATTGAGAAAATTAACTCATTAATTAGTCGATTTTTTTATAGAATTCGATAATTATTTTTTCTATATTATTTGCTTTCAATAAAAGTGTATGTGAAGTCGCTAAAACTGTGGTGAACACCACAGTGTCATTCTAAAATTTTTTTTTAATATGAATCTGATTCGATAATTTTTTTTTCTAAAATAAATCATGTCTATGAATTTTCTTTTCTGCATTTTGAACGAACTCCAAATTTGACCTAGAACTTATTTTTAGAAAAGTTAATGAGAAAAATTATAGCTAAATTTTCTTTCCGGAAAAAGATCTTGAAAAGTATCTTCTAGTTCAATTGTGATGATAATTCATCTATCAGGTTACTGAAAAGTATCCTATTATTAAAAAATCCTATTGCTTCGTTCTTTGAGACCCTAGGGACAAGGCGAAGGAATGGTCATAAGCTGACCAACTCAAGTACAGAGAAGTCTAGATTTTCCGTATATTGAAAAGTATTCAAAAAGCTATTGAGAAGTGCCATAGGGACCCCTCTTTCGATCGTATATCAGTAAAGCAAATCAATTATCAAAGATCGATCAAAAACCAATCAACCGTGACGGATCAGAAACTCACGCGAAGCATTGGTGTTAGCAGTGTCCAGAACGGTCAGATCAAGCAATTTATAGTGGTCAGCTGGTCAAAAATCTCAAGAGAAACAAAGATTTATATTTATATAAAATGAACGGGGACGAAGATACAAAAATTGAAATTGAGTTCAACCAAAACGAATTCGACCAAGCTTTTTAATCTCCTCTAGCAAATGTTCAAAATTGTACTAAAAATATATAAACAAATTAAATTTTATTATGATAGTCCCTAGGCCTAAACCCGACACAAGAAAAAAGTTGTTCTGACAAAACTGACGTTGGAGGAGTACAAAAAATGCTAAAATGAAAATTTAATAAAAAATGAAATATTTTGCCTTTTTTTTCCAATGCTCTCCAGGATCAATATTTATAATAGATTTAAGACTTGACCAATTTAACTCTTTATTTAATAGATAGCCAATTTGAAATTTTTGGACAAAAATTACAGTTCAAAAGCGATAAAATTTTTTTCCAATTGTGTAAAATAGTACAATACAGTGTTATACTTTAAAAAGCAGAACGGGTAATAATACATCAATATGTGTAAGATTACATTGAATTAAATCACATGGAGTTAAATTAATTGTAATATTACGTAAAATTATGTCATTTCAAGTAAGACAAATAAAAAGCTGACGGACAAATATTGCAATTTTTGAGACGAAATTTTATTTGAGATAATTTAATTCTGTAAAATGCTTAATTTTAAGCAAATTTGTTTAATGCAGTAAAATAAGTCTGCAAAATACTCTGTTATAAGTAAGAAATTAACATATGAAATCACTTTTGGAGTCAATATTTTAAAATCTATAATAGATTACAAAAACGACAAATTAGTATGAGGGAATTCAGAAATCCGAATTAGGACAAAAAACCGGAATCCGCACAAATAATATTTACGTCGAATACGATTACAATTAAACCTAATTCGAGACTAGTATACAAAGCGAAACTTAACTTTACAGATGGGAAAATTTTAATAGAAAAATACGGACGATTCAATATCGTTGAATTTATCGCAGATGCTAGTGAGCAAGTTTCCATACACCTTGAAAATGTAACACCCGTCAAACAAATTATCCATGCTAATAATCCTATTTGCATAATATCTAATTGTACAGTAATCAAATCCATAGAAAATCAACATCAGCTAAGGTTTTCATTAAAAAAGCATTTGAAATGGAGTTTATTGGACATATTAATGAAGTCATGGTTAAGAAAGAAAGACCGTTGAAACCAATCAATTCAGTCAAAATTAACAATGAAATTATAAACGACGATCAAAAACAGAGATTGAAAAAGCTAATCAAAAATTACTGGCAATGCTTTTTAAGAAACGATGAAGACATTGGTACTTTTCCAGATAAATATGGCAAAGACGATTTTAAAGTAACGGAAGAAAAAGATTTTAAAACAAAGACCATACAACTTTCCACATGTAAAAGAAAAAGTGGTAGAAGAGTTTATCGACAGATGCTAAAAATGAAGATAATTGAACCATCTAAAAGCGACTGGGCTTCGCCTATTGTTTTAGTCAAGAAACCAGATTTAAGTAAAAGATTTTTCATAGACTACAGAAAAGTAAATATGGTAACCGTAAGAGATTGTTTCCCAATGCCAAATATTGAGTCAAAATTAAATAAATTGAACGGATCAACTTTTTTCACATCACTAGATAATACTTCAGGTTATTGGCAAATCAAATTAACTGGACGAGCCAAACAAATAACAACGTTCATTTGCAGTCGAGGTTTTTTCGCGTTTCGAATTATTCCTTTAGGTTTGTCTAACGCAGGAGCTACTTTTCAAAGAATTATAAAACTCATCCTAAACGATCTTACAGACTCAACTTTATACACCGACGATATCCAAACGTTCTCGAGAAATTTTGAGGAACATATAGAGCAATTACTCCTATCTTAGCTTTCCTGATTTTTCAAAGAAATTCTACATGTCAACCGATGCATCAAACGTAGTAATTGGAACAGTTAATAGTCAAAAAGATAACCATGGTAGAGATCGAGTAGAATTCTACGCATGCCGATCTTTAAATCAAGCCGAACGGAACTATAGACCAATTGAGCGGTTACTTCTTGGAATTGTATATGCGTCAAAAAATTCAAATAATATTTATAAGGAACTAAATTCATTATATATACAGACCATAATTCATTAACATATTTGAATAACATAATATTATCATCTTCAAGACTAATTAGATGGCGATTGAAACCAGCCGAATACAACTTCAAAATTTAATATAAAAAAGGAAGTAAAAATACAAACGCTGATGCTCTATCACGAGTTGATAAACAAATTACAAAAACTATTTGCAAGGAAGATTTGATAGAAAATTTACACAGTATAAACGAAAAAATCAAAACCTGATAAAATCAAGTATCAAGATGACAATATAACAACAACACACGAGCCGATAGCATTGACAATAGCTAAAGGTATTACAAAACACGATGACATAATCAAATTTGTTAACAAAAATTTCGATGGTTTAACTCCGCCAAAAAGGCACAATAAACGAGTGGGAGAATGTATAAGAAAGGTCAACAAAGATGGACGCATTATAATTTACATTATAGTAAGAAGTTCGAATGAAAAACCATTGTTAAATACAGTTGAAGTGCAAAACTAATCGTTTAAACAAGTAAGCTTTTCCAAAAATGTTTATCAGTCTCGGATGGGATAATATTCAGTCAAAATTAATGAAATCCTAATTGAATGCGAGATATATTTAAACAAGGATATTAAACTTGAGAGTTTAAATAAATTACACGCAACTGATGATTTGAAAATAAAAGATAATTGTCCAAACTACAGAAAGAAGATGCTGAAATTCAGAAATTAATTTAAATGCTTAAAAACAGAAAAATAGACGGGTTTAAACAGTTAGTGGTACCACACAAAATGAGAAAAGATATTTTAGATTTTTGTCAAGACAACTTTACCGGAGCTCATTTAGTGCAAAAGAAAACATGGATTAAACTTAGAAAAAGATTTTTGTGGCCAAATTCTTATAACGAAATTAAAAATTTGTGGAGTCATGCGAAATGTTTGCAAAAATCAAAGATTCTCAAGGAAATCGAGCTGAATCAAAACCGATCACGAACTTCTTTGATTTGATCGCTGTAGACATTCTCGAACTTAGTCGATCAAGTTCTGGTAATAAATACGGCGTATTGTTTACTGACTATTTGACAAAAAGCTTTTGCTGAATGGAAGCTTTTGCTATGAAAGATATGAAAGCAGAAACAAAGGCAAAAATTTTGATCAATGAAATAGTTACAAAACATTCAGCACCAATTTGTTAAGCGATCAAAGAGAAAATTTCTCATCAAATTTAATGAAAAATTTTGTGCGAATATTTCAAAATTAACAAAGTTCAGACTTCACCATACCATCGCGATTGGACGGATTGGTCGAAAGATTCAACAAAACACTTTGTAAAATGCTATCAGCTTTTCCAAATTCTAATTAAACTTATTGGGATTTATATATCTTATTGGTTTTATTCGCATATAGAACAGCTGAGCAAAGCTCAAGTGGATTTTCACCATTTAGTTTTTTATATGGTCGAAAGCAAGATTAGGAGTTTTTGACAATTAAAATATTGCATATGAACCGAGTGAATTAAATAAGGTTTTGCATACGAACTGGTTGTTAGCTAAAAATAGAATTGACAAGCAGGCTGAAGTGAACAAGAAAATTTACGATTCCAAATATTAAAAAAAAACTTTAACATACAAAGTTGGTGACTAAGTGAGAGTTAAATTACCTCAAACCAGAATTGGATTGAAAAAGAAACTCCGAAACGATTTATGGAGTGAACCTTTGAAAATAACAAAAATAATTTCAGAGCAAAACAAGACAAGAGTGAAAGCAATTTTTGTTGGAGATCGAAGAAATGCCCTGGACTCAATTTGTTCAAATATTTTATCTAAAAATAGCATTCGAATAATCATATTTAACAAGCAAAATTGGAAATAAAGTCGATGAACTTGTTGTGATTGGCCCAAGAACAATGTTTGCTCGCATATTATTTTATGAAGTTACCGTCTTCGTTTAAATATATTTTAAATAAATCGCTATGAATGTTCCAATATAGAGAAAAGTTGGTGCATCAAAGACAAACTTATCATTTTACCAAAAACAACCGTCGGATTGTGCAGTATCAGAAGAAATCATGGTAAACTTATATATTGTTTTTTTTACTTTTGTTATTTTTTCATTAGTGTTGTTTTTTTTTATTTAATTTGTGGTAATAAATTATTTAGGGTCCTAAACAAAAAATTATTTTTATTAAAATTAAACAAATTATATTAATTCTATCTAATTTTCAAATGACATAGAATTCAAAACTAATGAATAAAATGAAAATGCTTCGGAAAAATCTTATCTTTTTAGTCCTAATTCTGATTTAATCGATACTGAGAAAGATTTCGAAATACTTAAGCTGTCATTTTCACACTGACTTTGAAGATATATCTGTTGAAGTTTACTCTGTTAAAAGGAATGTAGATTTCCTTTTTTTGTTAAAAACCACAATCGTTATCAGATTTTGATTTCATAAAAATCTTGAGCAGTGTAATACCTTATTATTTAAATTGTAGAACCACAATTATAGGAGAATTAAATATGGATGATAATATAAATCCGGTGAAAATTGTTTTGTTAAATTTTTAAAGGATTATGACTTAAAAAACTTAACTAATGAACTTTCACGAATAAGTTTCTTAAACAGCTCTAGATAAATTAAAGCTAAGTTAAGTTATGTCGACCATTTTATACATCGCCAAGATTTTGATTCTTTATCAAGTTTGTTGGTTGATCTAACAGTGATCTAAAATTTTTAATGGGTTCATTTCCTATTTCCGTTGAAAGATCATATATTACCCCTTCACATTTCAGGTTAATCAAAGAAAGAAATATTGCTATGTTTGGTAACTTAAAGTAGAGGAAAAAAAATTTAGAGCGTAACTTCCAATTTTACAAAGTATCCCCTTAGGAACAAAATTGTAGGAAAAATTAAGCTGAGGAACGGAAATTAAAAAATGGGATTACTCTGGAAAAGCAGAATCAAGTAAGATAAAAATTAGGAGCGTTCCCACTTATTTGTCTTAGTACCAGCCCATTAACCAAATCGACAAAATTTTAACTCGGGAAAGAAAAGTGGGAGAAAAATTTTTAGCGCCCCTTTTAAGAATAAAGGGAAAAATTTTACTCAAGGACTTTTTATAAAAAATTGAATAGTCCTGGGTCGGCAGGGAAAAAAATGAGAGAGGAAATTTTTTTAGAGAAGACTGGCGATTTTTAAATGCGGCCGCCTTTTAAACTCAATTGAACGGCAGCAGCGCCTTATTAACTCCAAAATGTTTTCTCAGTACAAGAACGAGAGAGATAATCTTAAAATGAAAATATTTTTTATAAGAAAAGTTTAAAATCTAGTTATTATGTATTTTGTATTAATTGGAGGAATAAAATTAATTTATTTTAAAAAATAAAGAAAGATGCAATTAAATTTTATTAACTTTCATCGAGTAAACATAAAGAAAAAACAAAAAAAATGGTATTTAACAGATCAAAAAGATCAAAAATTAAAAATAAAAATTCAAAACAGATCATAATTAGTTTTTTTACTCATTTTTAGTTTCAGTTGAGTGATAATTGAATGATTCACTCATATCTATTTGACGTAATTAAATATTAAAAAAATAATAAATGGAAAAAATAATTAGGCGTAAACATAACTTGGACCGTTTATATGTCCTGTATTTAATTATTTTAAAAAAATCAAGAATAAAAATAAGTTAAAAAATATCTTACTAATCAAATCGGTATGAATCAATTAAAAAAGTTTATTGACGTTAAGAAAAATAATTAATTTTTAAATACATCAATTATTGAGAATAATTCATTCATTTGTTACTCAACTGAAACTATAAATAAGTATGAAAAAATTTTAAAGACCAGCATATAAAATAATTCAAAGTTTCCAATCAGAGTTTCCAAAAATGTCATATTTTAAATTTTTAAATATTTCCGGGATGGATCATTCAATTGATCGAAACGAATACGGCGCATTCTATCAAAACTCTCATCCATATTCAAACCCATATTCCAATTACAAAAATTCACAGGATGAATTTTCTTTGGTTGACAGAAACCGAAATGGACGAATTGACTATCACGAATTCAGAGATGCCGAGCACCGAAAAAATGGATATTACCCTGGATATTACAGCTCTAACTTATATGGAGGATACAGTTATTAAATTTTTTCCTCAAATTTTTAGTTCAATTTTTAAGAACCTTCTTTCTTTATATTTTTAGCGATTTAATCAATTAAATAAATAAAAACATAGTTTTGCATTAAATTTTTCTTTTTTTAAAATAATTTCTAGCAATCATCAAAAAGTACAATTCACTTAAGCCATAAGAAGAGAATGTAACGTTTAGACTAGTCTATTTGATAAAAAATATCCGTGATAGATGAAATGAAAACCATCCTAGAAGATGAAGAACATTAAGTGAAAGCGAGTGAAAGAATAATGCTTGAAAGCAAGCTAAACAAGAAAGGAAGCAAAGATGGAACGATGGAATCGATAAGGTACCTTTTAGAGAATCGAGTGAGAAGAACAGAAGAATTCTAGAACTACTCCTCAAATCATATTTAAAACAAAAGAGAGCACAAAATGAATAATAAGAATTGAAATAAGAAAATAATTAACATTTCAAATTAAAATTAGATATTTTATTCAATTTTTGGAAAACAAGTTTAAATTAAAAAAAATGTTAATGATGTAAGATAAAATAAAATAAAAATAAAGTAAAAAGGATTGTATTAAATTAATTAAAAAAAAAGAAAAGATATGTAATAAATTGAATTGAATATGAATATATAATCAAAGATTTTTCCTTTATCTTTATTCGTATTAAATTCTTTACCGTCTTTAAGAAGTGATGAAATTTGTCTTGTGCATTTCATTTATCTGATCTAATTAATTTTTCTCCAAAAAGGCCTACTTTACAGCGGATATTTTTCTGTTTTATTTATGAATTCGAGCAAGTTTTTGTTCCAAAATTTTTTTAGACAGTGACGTAGCTCAGATGTAAGCTTATTAATGACGACTTATTAGAGAAAGATATCCAGATTTTTGGAAAAGCCTTCTTACTTTTCTATTTTCCTTAATTAATGTTACTAAAGTTTTTGGTAAGCTAACGTAACGATCTTCAATTACCGACATTGTCGTTAAATATGGGATACTAGGTTTAACGACAATGTCGGTAATTGGTGGACACAATATTTTAAAACAATTTAACGACATGTCGTTAAATTTGAATATGACCAAAATAGTCATTTTTTGCAAAAATTAGTGTCAAAATTAACGACTAATAGAGGATTGATTATATTAGCCGGCAATTAATTGAACAAATTTGAAAGATGTGTTTGCAGAAACTAAATTTATTTAAACTGTTATTTAGAGTCTTATATATGTGTGTTTGATCTTTTTTATTTAATTAAACGAATACAAAATGATTTTAGCTCTTTTTGTTCGTTTACCGATACAATAATAAGATTGATTTGATCTTAATCCTTTAGGCCAACAATTTCCGCAAACCCAATTATCGCATTTTTCACAAGAAATCCAAGCATCTCTTTCTTTAGAAAGCCTAAAATGTAAATTGCATCTAAGACACTGTTTGGAGAAATGTTGAATTTCATATTCTTTTAAAGGTGATACTGGCGACTCAGCTGGGACTGACTTTTTAGCATTTGTTAGAGTTTTAGATGCTACTTGGGATTTAGATAGAGCTGATTCTTTAGCTTGAGTTGGAGTTTTAGCTTGAGTTGGAGTTTTGGATTGAGTTGTATTATTTTCCATTATTTTTCTCAATTTGGTCACATTTCTAGTAAAGCCAGTAGGAATTTTTCTTTTCTTTTTAGGAGCTGTATTCTCTTTATCACATTCTATATCACCGCTATCTTCTTCATTATAATTATCAGAACCTTTTCCTTATCGCTATTATTTAAAGAAGAGTTTGACTCATTCACGTTAGATTCTTCTAATTCACTGTCGCTGAAATCCGAATCATAAATAGTACAATCTGAATCATTAAATTCCTCCTCTTCGTAATCAGAATCCTCGTTTGAACATGAATTTTCATCGACTTCAAAGCTTTTATCTTCATCGCATTCTTCATCATCTTCAACATCACTGTTAAATGCGTCATATACTTCATCAAAATCATCGTCTTCATTTCTAAGAGGTTATCTTGATTTTTGGAAAGGTTAGCTAAAAACCTATTTTTATTAAAATTAAACAAATTATTTTAATTCTTTCTAATTTTCAAATGACATAGAATTCAAAACTAATGAATAAAATGAAAATGCTTCGGAAAAATCTTATCTTTTAGTCCTAATTCTGATTTAATCGATACTTAGAAAGATTTCGAAATAATTAATTCTAACTCTGAATTCTTTAGACATTATAATCAGTGTAATTTAAATGATCCAATTTTCTAAATGAATTAATTATGGCTTTAAAAAGATTGAAAAATGAGGCAGCATCAGGACCTGACCAAATTCATAATTTAATGTAAATAAACTAACCTAGAAATTCATTAATAGAAATCATAGAACTTTTTAATTTATCTCTTGGAGAAGGCTAGATTCCTAAAGCGTGAAAAACTTCGAACATTACTATGATTCAAAAAAGGCCTCTATTTTACAAGATCCTTTAAATTAAAGACCAATTAGTATAACGAGTTGTTTAGGAAAGTTACTTTAACAGATAGTTTTTCTAAGATTATACAATGTTTTGGAACAAAATTCAGTCCTTATTCAGGAGCAGTCTGGATTAAGAAAAGACCGGCGAACATCAGATAATCTATTCTTTTAAATTCAAAAAATCTTTTTTTTCTTGCCAGCGCTGGACTTGCTGGGTAAGTGTTTTTAAAAATTTTTCTATTTATTTTCAATTTTCAATCAATTTTCTTGAGTCAATTTTTAAAACCAAATATAATTATTTCGAATTGTTTTAAAAATTAAATTTCTCCAAAATGGTTTGATAAGTATTTAAAATTATATTATACAAATCTGGGTAATGATAAATCAATTTTTTTTTGTGATTTACTGAAACAAATATTTCATTTTTTCTTTTTTATTTTGTGGTACTTGCAAAAAAGAGTCTGAAAATTACAAGCTGTCATTTTCACACTGACTTTGAAGATATATCTGTTGAATTTTACTCTGTTAAAAGGAATGTAGATTTCCTTTTTTTGTTAAAAACCACAATCGTTATCAGATTTTGATTTCATAAAAATCTTGAGCAGTGTAATACCTTATTATTTAAATTGTAGAACCACAATTATAGGAGAATTAAATATGGATGATAATATAAATCCGGTGAAAATTGTTTTGTTAAATTTTTAAAGGATTATAACTTAAAAAACTTAACTAATGAACTTTCACGAATAAGTTTCTTAAACAGCTCTAGATAAATTAAAGCTAAGTTAAGTTATGTCGACCATTTTATACATCGCCAAGATTTTTATTCTTTATCATGTTTGTTGGTTGATCTAACAGTGATCTAAAATTTTTAATGGGTTCATTTCCTATTTCCGTTGAAAGATCATATATTACCCCTTCACATTTCAGGTTAATCAAAGAAAGAAATATTGCTATGTTTGGTAACTTAAAGTAGAGGAAAAAAAATTTAGAGCGTAACTTCCAATTTTACAAAGTATCCCCTTAGGAACAAAATTGTAGGAAAAATTAAGCTGAGGAACGGAAATTAAAAAATGGGATTACTCTGGAAAAGCAGAATCAAGTAAGATAAAAATTAGGAGCGTTCCCACTTATTTGTCTTAGTACCAGCCCATTAACCAAATCGACAAAATTTTCACTCGGGAAAGAAAAGTGGGAGAAAAATTTTTAGCGCCCCTTTTAAGAATAAAGGGAAAAATTTTACTCAAGAACTGTTAATAAAAAATTGAATAGTCCTGGGTCGGCAGGTAAAAAATGAGAGAGGAATTTTTTTTAGAGGAGACTGGCGATTTTTAAATGCGGCCGCCTTTTAAACTCAATTGAACGGCGAACGGCGCCTTATTAACTCCAAAATGTTTTCTCAGTACAAGAACGAGAGAGATAATCTTAAAATGAAAATATTTTTTATAAGAAAAGTTTAAAATCTAGTTATTATGTATTTTGTATTAATTGGAGGAATAAAATTAATTTATTTTAAAAAATAAAGAAAGATGCAATTAAATTTTATTAACTTTCATCGAGTAAACATAAAGAAAAACAAAAAAAATGGTATTTAACAGATCAAAAAAAGATCAAAAATTAAAAATAAAAATTCAAAACAGATCATAATTAGTTTTTTTACTCATTTTTAGTTTCAGTTGAGTGATAATTGAATGATTCACTCATATCTATTTGACGTAATTAAATATTAAAAAATAATAAATGGAAAAAATAATTAGGCGTAAACATAACTTGGACCGTTTATATGTCCTGTATTTAATTATTTTAAAAAAATCAAGAATAAAAATAAGTTAAAAAATATCTTACTAATCAAATCGGTATGAATCAATTAAAAAAGTTTATTGACGTTAAGAAAAATAATTAATTTTTAAATACATCAATTATTGAGAATAATTCATTCATTTGTTACTCAACTGAAACTATAAATAAGTATGAAAAAATTTTAAAGACCAGCATATAAAATAATTCAAAGTTTCCAATCAGAGTTTCCAAAAATGTCATATTTTAAATTTTTAAATATTTCCGGGATGGATCATTCAATTGATCGAAACGAATACGGCGCATTCTATCAAAACTCTCATCCATATTCAAACCCATATTCCAATTACAAAAATTCACAGGATGAATTTTCTTTGGTTGACAGAAACCGAAATGGACGAATTGACTATCACGAATTCAGAGATGCCGAGCACCGAAAAAATGGATATTACCCAGGATATTACAGCTCTAACTTATATGGAGGATACAGTTATTAAATTTTTTCCTCAAATTTTTAGTTCAATTTTTAAGAACCTTCTTTCTTTATATTTTTAGCGATTTAATCAATTAAATAAATAAAAACATAGTTTTGCATTAAATTTTTCTTTTTTTAAAATAATTTCTAGCAATCATCAAAAAAGTACAATTCACTTAAGCCATAAGACTAAGTAAGATTTCCATAATGATTTTATGTACATAGGATTTTCAATTGCTTTTCTAATTCTTAAATAGTTTCTTAGCACAAATGACAATTTGCAATTTCTTTACAACAAAGAGTAATCGAATTGTCGATTATTTTTCAAAGCATAAAAATGTTGCTTAGAGAATCCATTTTTTTACCAATTTTTTATCAAAATAGAAAAATCCGTAAGACTAATATAAATTTAAGAATTAAAATCGCTAAAAACCTAAGAGTTAAGTTATATCCAATTGAGAGAATGTTACGTTTAGACTAGTCTATTTGATAAAAAATATCCGTGATAGATGAAATGAAAACCATCCTAGAAGATATATCTTGATTCCAAACCTTCCCTATATTCTTCTACCAGTTTCACGACCAGTGGGACAGAATGACTAAATCCTGCCTTGACATTTCTCTCACTCAACTCAAAAAGTCAATTTGTAACTTTTAGTAATTAAGTTTATTGAAGGCTTCTTGGTGCATTATATTGGAGGGGAAGTTTATTGAAGGCTTCAAAAAAGATCGAACTGCTGAATTTTGAAAAACTTGTATTTTTTTAATGTTAGTTTCTGAGAATAAATTTAAACAAGGAAAAGAATAATCCAAAATTGATCCTATTACGGATTTGTAAAGATTACCTAATGTTTTTGGTTTAAGACCCCATTTTCTATTTGAAAGATATTTTATTAAATTAAGTCTAGAGTTACAGCGTTCTTTTAATTCATCTACCATTGGACTAAATGTAAGTTTTGAGTCTAACGTGATACTTAGAAATTTCACTTTTTCTTCGTTATTTAAGTTGCTGTCATTAATTTTATTTAATTTAAAATGTTAAGATTTATTTTAAATTTAGTTATTTTCTCAAAGATCATGTAACCTAATCTTCCGATAGAAATTTTCATTTTCCCTTTGAAAAGCTATCTTTCAACTTCTTTTAAGTACTTATTAATCAATTTTTCAAGATTTCCTGTCTTTTTAAAAACAAAAAAAGGAGCGAAATAATCTACGAAAAGAAAAGAGTATTGGCAATTTGTTTTGTTTCTTTTTGGTATGTCATTTATAAAAATGCTAAAAAGAAGTCGAGTAATTACTGACCCATGTGGGACTCCTGCTCACATGGGTCAGGACTCCTGAAAAAATATCATACTAATCAAATCGGTATGAATCAATTAAAAAAGTTTATTGACGTTAAGAAAAATAATTAATTTTTAAATACATCAATTATTGAGAATAATTCATTCATTTGTTACTCAACTGAAACTATAAATAAGTATGAAAAAATTTTAAAGACCAGCAAATAAAATAATTCAAAGTTTCCAATCAGAGTTTCCAAAAATGTCATATTTTAAATTTTTAAATATTTCCGGGATGGATCATTCAATTGATCGAAACGAATACGGCGCATTCTATCAAAACTCTCATCCATATTCAAACCCATATTCCAATTACAAAAATTCACAGGATGAATTTTCTTTGGTTGACAGAAACCGAAATGGACGAATTGACTATCACGAATTCAGAGATGCCGAGCACCGAAAAAATGGATATTACCCAGGATATTACAGCTCTAACTTATATGGAGGATACAGTTATTAAATTTTTTCCTCAAATTTTTAGTTCAATTTTTAAGAACTTTCTTTCTTTATATTTTTAGCGATTTAATCAATTAAATAAATAAAAACATAGTTTTGCATTAAATTTTTCTTTTTTAAAATAATTTCTAGCAATCATCAAAAAAGTACAATTCACTTAAGCCATAAGAAGAGAATGTAACGTTTAGACTAGTCTATTTGATAAAAAATATCCGTGATAGATGAAATGAAAACCATCCTAGAAGATGAAGAACATTAAGTGAAAGCGAGTGAAAGAATAATGCTTGAAAGCAAGCTAAACAAGAAAGGAAGCAAAGATGGAACGATGGAATCGATAAGGTACCTTTTTAGAGAATCGAGTGAGAAGAACAGAAGAATTCTAGAACTACTCCTCAAATCATATTTAAAACAAAAGAGAGCACAAAATGAATAATAAGAATTGAAATAAGAAAATAATTAACATTTCAAATTAAAATTAGATATTTTATTCAATTTTTTGGAAAACAAGTTTAAATTAAAAAAAAATGTTAATGATGTAAGATAAAATAAAATAAAAATAAAGTAAAAAGGATTGTATTAAATTAATTAAAAAAAGAAAAGATATGTAATAAATTGAATTGAATATGAATATATAATCAAAGATTTTTCCTTTATCTTTATTCGTATTAAATTCTTTACCGTCTTTAAGAAGTGATGAAATTTGTCTTGTGCATTTCATTTATCTGATCTAATTAATTTTTCTCCAAAAAGGCCTACTTTACAGCGGATATTTTTCTGTTTTATTTATGAATTCGAGCAAGTTTTTGTTCCAAAATTTTTTAGACAGTGACGTAGCTCAGATGTAAGCTTATTAATGACGACTTATTAGAGAAAGATATCCAGATTTTTGGAAAAGCCTTCTTACTTTTCTATTTTCCTTAATTAATGTTACTAAAGTTTTTGGTAAGCTAACGTAACGATCTTCAATTACCGACATTGTCGTTAAATATGGGATACTAGGTTTAACGACAATGTCGGTAATTGGTGGACACAATATTTTAAAACAATTTAACGACATGTCGTTAAATTTGAATATGACCAAAATAGTCATTTTTTGCAAAAATTAGTGTCAAAATTAACGACTAATAGAGGATTGATTATATTAGCCGGCAATTAATTGAACAAATTTGAAAGATGTGTTTGCAGAAACTAAATTTATTTAAACTGTTATTTAGAGTCTTATATATGTGTGTTTGATCTTTTTTATTTAATTAAACGAATACAAAATGATTTTAGCTCTTTTTGTTCGTTTACCGATACAATAATAAGATTGATTTGATCTTAATCCTTTAGGCCAACAATTTCCGCAAACCCAATTATCGCATTTTTCACAAGAAATCCAAGCATCTCTTTCTTTAGAAAGCCTAAAATGTAAATTGCATCTAAGACACTGTTTGGAGAAATGTTGAATTTCATATTCTTTTAAAGGTGATACTGGCGACTCAGCTGGGACTGACTTTTTAGCATTTGTTAGAGTTTTAGATGCTACTTGGGATTTAGATAGAGCTGATTCTTTAGCTTGAGTTGGAGTTTTAGCTTGAGTTGGAGTTTTGGATTGAGTTGTATTATTTTCCATTATTTTTCTCAATTTGGTCACATTTCTAGTAAAGCCAGTAGGAATTTTTCTTTTCTTTTAGGAGCTGTATTCTCTTTATCACATTCTATATCACCGCTATCTTCTTCATTATAATTATCAGAACCTTTTCCTTATCGCTATTATTTAAAGAAGAGTTTGACTCATTCACGTTAGATTCTTCTAATTCACTGTCGCTGAAATCCGAATCATAAATAGTACAATCTGAATCATTAAATTCCTCCTCTTCGTAATCAGAATCCTCGTTTGAACATGAATTTTCATCGACTTCAAAGCTTTTATCTTCATCGCATTCTTCATCATCTTCAACATCACTGTTAAATGCGTCATATACTTCATCAAAATCATCGTCTTCATTTCTAAGAGGTTATCTTGATTTTTGGAAAGGTTAGCTAAAAACCTATTTTTATTAAAATTAAACAAATTATTTTAATTCTTTCTAATTTTCAAATGACATAGAATTCAAAACTAATGAATAAAATGAAAATGCTTCGGAAAAATCTTATCTTTTTAGTCCTAATTCTGATTTAATCGATACTTAGAAAGATTTCGAAATAATTAATTCTAACTCTGAATTCTTTAGACATTATAATCAGTGTAATTTAAATGATCCAATTTTCTAAATGAATTAATTATGGCTTTAAAAAGATTGAAAAATGAGGCAGCATCAGGACCTGACCAAATTCATAATTTAATGTAAATAAACTAACCTAGAAATTCATTAATAGAAATCATAGAACTTTTTAATTTATCTCTTGGAGAAGGCTAGATTCCTAAAGCGTGAAAAACTTCGAACATTACTATGATTCAAAAAAGGCCTCTATTTTACAAGATCCTTTAAATTAAAGACCAATTAGTATAACGAGTTGTTTAGGAAAGTTACTTTAACAGATAGTTTTTCTAAGATTATACAATGTTTTGGAACAAAATTCAGTCCTTATTCAGGAGCAGTCTGGATTAAGAAAAGACCGGCGAACATCATTTCATCTATTCTTTTAAATTCAAAAAATCTTTTTTTTCTTGCCAGCGCTGGACTTGCTGGGTAAGTGTTTTTAAAAATTTTTCTATTTATTTTCAATTTTCAATCAATTTTCTTGAGTCAATTTTTAAAACCAAATATAATTATTTCGAATTGTTTTAAAAATTAAATTTCTCCAAAATGGTTTGATAAGTATTTAAAATTATATTATACAAATCTGGGTAATGATAAATCAATTTTTTTTTGTGATTTACTGAAACAAATATTTCATTTTTTCTTTTTTATTTTGTGGTACTTGCAAAAAAGAGTCTGAAAATTACAAGCTGTCATTTTCACACTGACTTTGAAGATATATCTGTTGAATTTTACTCTGTTAAAAGGAATGTAGATTTCCTTTTTTTGTTAAAAACCACAATCGTTATCAGATTTTGATTTCATAAAAATCTTGAGCAGTGTAATACCTTATTATTTAAATTGTAGAACCACAATTATAGGAGAATTAAATATGGATGATAATATAAATCCGGTGAAAATTGTTTTGTTAAATTTTTAAAGGATTATAACTTAAAAAACTTAACTAATGAACTTTCACGAATAAGTTTCTTAAACAGCTCTAGATAAATTAAAGCTAAGTTAAGTTATGTCGACCATTTTATACATCGCCAAGATTTTTATTCTTTATCATGTTTGTTGGTTGATCTAACAGTGATCTAAAATTTTTAATGGGTTCATTTCCTATTTCCGTTGAAAGATCATATATTACCCCTTCACATTTAGGGTTAATCAAAGAAAGAAATATTGCTATGTTTGGTAACTTAAAGTAGAGGAAAAAAAATTTAGAGCGTAACTTCCAATTTTACAAAGTATCCCCTTAGGAACAAAATTGTAGGAAAAATTAAGCTGAGGAACGGAAATTAAAAAATGGGATTACTCTGGAAAAGCAGAATCAAGTAAGATAAAAATTAGGAGCGTTCCCACTTATTTGTTTTAGTACCAGCCCATTAACCAAATCGACAAAATTTTCACTCGGGAAAGAAAAGTGGGAGAAAAATTTTTAGCGCCCCTTTTAAGAATAAAGGGAAAAATTTTACTCAAGGACTTTTTATAAAAAATTGAATAGTCCTGGGTCGGCAGGTAAAAATTGAGAGAGGAAATTTTTTTAGAGGAGACTGAGGATTTTTAAATGCGGCCGCCTTTTAAACTCAATTGAACGGCAAACGGCGCCTTATTAACTCCAAAATGTTTTCTCAGTACAAGAACGAGAGAGATAATCTTAAAATGAAAATATTTTTTATAAGAAAAGTTTAAAATCTAGTTATTATGTATTTTGTATTAATTGGAGGAATAAAATTAATTTATTTTAAAAAATAAAGAAAGATGCAATTAAATTTTATTAACTTTCATCGAGTAAACATAAAGAAAAAACAAAAAAAATGGTATTTAACAGATCAAAAAAAGATCAAAAATTAAAAATAAAAATTCAAAACAGATCATAATTAGTTTTTTTACTCATTTTTAGTTTCAGTTGAGTGATAATTGAATGATTCACTCATATCTATTTGACGTAATTAAATATTAAAAAAATAATAAATGGAAAAAATAATTTGGCGTAAACATAACTTGGACCATTTATATGTCCTGTATTTAATTATTTTAAAAAAATCAAGAATAAAAATAAGTTAAAAAATATCTTACTAATCAAATCGGTATGAATCAATTAAAAAGTTTATTGACGTTAAGAAAAATAATTAATTTTTAAATACATCAATTATTGAGAATAATTCATTCATTTGTTACTCAACTGAAACTATAAATAAGTATGAAAAAATTTTAAAGACCAGCATATAAAATAATTCAAAGTTTCCAATCAGAGTTTCCAAAAATGTCATATTTTAAATTTTTAAATATTTCCGGGATGGATCATTCAATTGATCGAAACGAATACGGCGCATTCTATCAAAACTCTCATCCATATTCAAACCCATATTCCAATTACAAAAATTCACAGGATGAATTTTCTTTAGTTGACAGAAACCGAAATGGACGAATTGACTATCACGAATTCAGAGATGCCGAGCACCGAAAAAATGGATATTACCCAGGATATTACAGCTCTAACTTATATGGAGGATACAGTTATTAAATTTTTTCCTCAAATTTTTAGTTCAATTTTTAAGAACCTTCTTTCTTTATATTTTTAGCGATTTAATCAATTAAATAAATAAAAACATAGTTTTGCATTAAATTTTTCTTTTTTTAAAATAATTTCTAGCAATCATCAAAAAAGTACAATTCACTTAAGCCATAAGAAGAGAATGTAACGTTTAGACTAGTCTATTTGATAAAAAATATCCGTGATAGATGAAATGAAAACCATCCTAGAAGATGAAGAACATTAAGTGAAAGCGAGTGAAAGAATAATGCTTGAAAGCAAGCTAAACAAGAAAGGAAGCAAAGATGGAACGATGGAATCGATAAGGTACCTTTTTAGAGAATCGAGTGAGAAGAACAGAAGAATTCTAGAACTACTCCTCAAATCATATTTAAAACAAAAGAGAGCACAAAATGAATAATAAGAATTGAAATAAGAAAATAATTAACATTTCAAATTAAAATTAGATATTTTATTCAATTTTTTGGAAAACAAGTTTAAATTAAAAAAAAAAATGTTAATGATGTAAGATAAAATAAAATAAAAATAAAGTAAAAAGGATTGTATTAAATTAATTAAAAAAAAAGAAAAGATATGTAATAAATTGAATTGAATATGAATATATAATCAAAGATTTTTCCTTTATCTTTATTCGTATTAAATTCTTTACCGTCTTTAAGAAGTGATGAAATTTGTCTTGTGCATTTCATTTATCTGATCTAATTAATTTTTCTCCAAAAAGGCCTACTTTACAGCGGATATTTTTCTGTTTTATTTATGAATTCGAGCAAGTTTTGGTTCCAAAATTTTTTTAGACAGTGACGTAGCTCAGATGTAAGCTTATTAATGACGACTTATTAGAGAAAGATATCCAGATTTTTGGAAAAGCCTTCTTACTTTTCTATTTTCCTTAATTAATGTTACTAAAGTTTTTGGTAAGCTAACGTAACGATCTTCAATTACCGACATTGTCGTTAAATATGGGATACTAGGTTTAACGACAATGTCGGTAATTGGTGGACACAATATTTTAAAACAATTTAACGACATGTCGTTAAATTTGAATATGACCAAAATAGTCATTTTTTGCAAAAATTAGTGTCAAAATTAACGACTAATAGAGGATTGATTATATTAGCCGGCAATTAATTGAACAAATTTGAAAGATGTGTTTGCAGAAACTAAATTTATTTAAACTGTTATTTAGAGTCTTATATATGTGTGTTTGATCTTTTTTATTTAATTAAACGAATACAAAATGATTTTAGCTCTTTTTGTTCGTTTACCGATACAATAATAAGATTGATTTGATCTTAATCCTTTAGGCCAACAATTTCCGCAAACCCAATTATCGCATTTTTCACAAGAAATCCAAGCATCTCTTTCTTTAGAAAGCCTAAAATGTAAATTGCATCTAAGACACTGTTTGGAGAAATGTTGAATTTCATATTCTTTTAAAGGTGATACTGGCGACTCAGCTGGGACTGACTTTTTAGCATTTGTTAGAGTTTTAGATGCTACTTGGGATTTAGATAGAGCTGATTCTTTAGCTTGAGTTGGAGTTTTAGCTTGAGTTTGTGTTTAAGCTTGAGTTGGTGTTTTAGCTTGAGTTGGAGTTTTGGATTGAGTTGTATTATTTTCCATTATTTTTCTCAATTTGGTCACATTTCTAGTAAAGCCAGTAGGAATTTTTCTTTTCTTTTTAGGAGCTGTATTCTCTTTATCACATTCTATATCACCGCTATCTTCTTCATTATAATTATCAGAACCTTTTCCTTATCGCTATTATTTAAAGAAGAGTTTGACTCATTCACGTTAGATTCTTCTAATTCACTGTCGCTGAAATCCGAATCATAAATAGTACAATCTGAATCATTAAATTCCTCCTCTTCGTAATCAGAATCCTCGTTTGAACATGAATTTTCATCGACTTCAAAGCTTTTATCTTCATCGCATTCTTCATCATCTTCAACATCACTGTTAAATGCGTCATATACTTCATCAAAATCATCGTCTTCATTTCTAAGAGGTTATCTTGATTTTTGGAAAGGTTAGCTAAAAACCTATTTTTATTAAAATTAAACAAATTATTTTAATTCTTTCTAATTTTCAAATGACATAGAATTCAAAACTAATGAATAAAATGAAAATGCTTCGGAAAAATCTTATCTTTTAGTCCTAATTCTGATTTAATCGATACTTAGAAAGATTTCGAAATAATTAATTCTAACTCTGAATTCTTTAGACATTATAATCAGTGTAATTTAAATGATCCAATTTTCTAAATGAATTAATTATGGCTTTAAAAAGATTGAAAAATGAGGCAGCATCAGGACCTGACCAAATTCATAATTTAATGTAAATAAACTAACCTAGAAATTCATTAATAGAAATCATAGAACTTTTTAATTTATCTCTTGGAGAAGGCTAGATTCCTAAAGCGTGAAAAACTTCGAACATTACTATGATTCAAAAAAGGCCTCTATTTTACAAGATCCTTTAAATTAAAGACCAATTAGTATAACGAGTTGTTTAGGAAAGTTACTTTAACAGATAGTTTTTCTAAGATTATACAATGTTTTGGAACAAAATTCAGTCCTTATTCAGGAGCAGTCTGGATTAAGAAAAGACCGGCGAACATCAGATAATCTATTCTTTAAATTCAAAAAATCTTTTTTTTCTTGCCAGCGCTGGACTTGCTGGGTAAGTGTTTTTAAAAATTTTTCTATTTATTTTCAATTTTCAATCAATTTTCTTGAGTCAATTTTTAAAACCAAATATAATTATTTCGAATTGTTTTAAAAATTAAATTTCTCCAAAATGGTTTGATAAGTATTTAAAATTATATTATACAAATCTGGGTAATGATAAATCAATTTTTTTTTGTGATTTACTGAAACAAATATTTCATTTTTCTTTTTTATTTTGTGGTACTTGCAAAAAAGAGTCTGAAAATTACAAGCTGTCATTTTCACACTGACTTTGAAGATATATCTGTTGAATTTTACTCTGTTAAAAGGAATGTAGATTTCCTTTTTTTGTTAAAAACCACAATCGTTATCAGATTTTGATTTCATAAAAATCTTGAGCAGTGTAATACCTTATTATTTAAATTGTAGAACCACAATTATAGGAGAATTAAATATGGATGATAATATAAATCCGGTGAAAATTGTTTTGTTAAATTTTTAAAGGATTATAACTTAAAAAACTTAACTAATGAACTTTCACGAATAAGTTTCTTAAACAGCTCTAGATAAATTAAAGCTAAGTTAAGTTATGTCGACCATTTTATACATCGCCAAGATTTTTATTCTTTATCATGTT
Source organism: Brachionus manjavacas (assembly GCA_019054805.1). Lineage (NCBI taxonomy): Eukaryota > Metazoa > Rotifera > Eurotatoria > Ploima > Brachionidae > Brachionus > Brachionus manjavacas. Next base: position 2,600,420 of record JAHQIY010000003.1, on the reverse strand, counting down.
TGTTGGTTGATCTAACAGTGATCTAAAATTTTTAATGGGTTCATTTCCTATTTCCGTTGAAAGATCATATATTACCCCTTCACATTTAGGGTTAATCAAAGAAAGAAATATTGCTATGTTTGGTAACTTAAAGTAGAGGAAAAAAAATTTAGAGCGTAACTTCCAATTTTACAAAGTATCCCCTTAGGAACAAAATTGTAGGAAAAATTAAGCTGAGGAACGGAAATTAAAAAATGGGATTACTCTGGAAAAGCAGAATCAAGTAAGATAAAAATTAGGAGCGTTCCCACTTATTTGTTTTAGTACCAGCCCATTAACCAAATCGACAAAATTTTCACTCGGGAAAGAAAAGTGGGAGAAAAATTTTTAGCGCCCCTTTTAAGAATAAAGGGAAAAATTTTACTCAAGGACTTTTTATAAAAAATTGAATAGTCCTGGGTCGGCAGGTAAAAATTGAGAGAGGAAATTTTTTTAGAGGAGACTGAGGATTTTTAAATGCGGCCGCCTTTTAAACTCAATTGAACGGCAAACGGCGCCTTATTAACTCCAAAATGTTTTCTCAGTACAAGAACGAGAGAGATAATTTTAAAATGAAAATATTTTTTATAAGAAAAGTTTAAAATCTAGTTATTATGTATTTTGTATTAATTGGAGGAATAAAATTAATTTATTTTAAAAAATAAAGAAAGATGCAATTAAATTTTATTAACTTTCATCGAGTAAACATAAAGAAAAAACAAAAAAAATGGTATTTAACAGATCAAAAAAGATCAAAAATTAAAAATAAAAATTCAAAACAGATCATAATTAGTTTTTTTACTCATTTTTAGTTTCAGTTGAGTGATAATTGAATGATTCACTCATATCTATTTGACGTAATTAAATATTAAAAAAATAATAAATGGAAAAAATAATTTGGCGTAAACATAACTTGGACCATTTATATGTCCTGTATTTAATTATTTTAAAAAAATCAAGAATAAAAATAAGTTAAAAAATATCTTACTAATCAAATCGGTATGAATCAATTAAAAAGTTTATTGACGTTAAGAAAAATAATTAATTTTTAAATACATCAATTATTGAGAATAATTCATTCATTTGTTACTCAACTGAAACTATAAATAAGTATGAAAAAATTTTAAAGACCAGCATATAAAATAATTCAAAGTTTCCAATCAGAGTTTCCAAAAATGTCATATTTTAAATTTTTAAATATTTCCGGGATGGATCATTCAATTGATCGAAACGAATACGGCGCATTCTATCAAAACTCTCATCCATATTCAAACCCATATTCCAATTACAAAAATTCACAGGATGAATTTTCTTTAGTTGACAGAAACCGAAATGGACGAATTGACTATCACGAATTCAGAGATGCCGAGCACCGAAAAAATGGATATTACCCAGGATATTACAGCTCTAACTTATATGGAGGATACAGTTATTAAATTTTTTCCTCAAATTTTTAGTTCAATTTTTAAGAACCTTCTTTCTTTATATTTTTAGCGATTTAATCAATTAAATAAATAAAAACATAGTTTTGCATTAAATTTTTCTTTTTTTAAAATAATTTCTAGCAATCATCAAAAAAGTACAATTCACTTAAGCCATAAGAAGAGAATGTAACGTTTAGACTAGTCTATTTGATAAAAAATATCCGTGATAGATGAAATGAAAACCATCCTAGAAGATGAAGAACATTAAGTGAAAGCGAGTGAAAGAATAATGCTTGAAAGCAAGCTAAACAAGAAAGGAAGCAAAGATGGAACGATGGAATCGATAAGGTACCTTTTTAGAGAATCGAGTGAGAAGAACAGAAGAATTCTAGAACTACTCCTCAAATCATATTTAAAACAAAAGAGAGCACAAAATGAATAATAAGAATTGAAATAAGAAAATAATTAACATTTCAAATTAAAATTAGATATTTTATTCAATTTTTTGGAAAACAAGTTTAAATTAAAAAAAATGTTAATGATGTAAGATAAAATAAAATAAAAATAAAGTAAAAAGGATTGTATTAAATTAATTAAAAAAAAAGAAAAGATATGTAATAAATTGAATTGAATATGAATATATAATCAAAGATTTTTCCTTTATCTTTATTCGTATTAAATTCTTTACCGTCTTTAAGAAGTGATGAAATTTGTCTTGTGCATTTCATTTATCTGATCTAATTAATTTTTCTCCAAAAAGGCCTACTTTACAGCGGATATTTTTCTGTTTTATTTATGAATTCGAGCAAGTTTTGGTTCCAAAATTATTTAGACAGTGACGTAGCTCAGATGTAAGCTTATTAATGACGACTTATTAGAGAAAGATATCCAGATTTTTGGAAAAGCCTTCTTACTTTTCTATTTTCCTTAATTAATGTTACTAAAGTTTTTGGTAAGCTAACGTAACGATCTTCAATTACCGACATTGTCGTTAAATATGGGATACTAGGTTTAACGACAATGTCGGTAATTGGTGGACACAATATTTTAAAACAATTTAACGACATGTCGTTAAATTTGAATATGACCAAAATAGTCATTTTTTGCAAAAATTAGTGTCAAAATTAACGACTAATAGAGGATTGATTATATTAGCCGGCAATTAATTGAACAAATTTGAAAGATGTGTTTGCAGAAACTAAATTTATTTAAACTGTTATTTAGAGTCTTATATATGTGTGTTTGATCTTTTTTATTTAATTAAACGAATACAAAATGATTTTAGCTCTTTTTGTTCGTTTACCGATACAATAATAAGATTGATTTGATCTTAATCCTTTAGGCCAACAATTTCCGCAAACCCAATTATCGCATTTTTCACAAGAAATCCAAGCATCTCTTTCTTTAGAAAGCCTAAAATGTAAATTGCATCTAAGACACTGTTTGGAGAAATGTTGAATTTCATATTCTTTTAAAGGTGATACTGGCGACTCAGCTGGGACTGACTTTTTAGCATTTGTTAGAGTTTTAGATGCTACTTGGGATTTAGATAGAGCTGATTCTTTAGCTTGAGTTGGAGTTTTAGCTTGAGTTTGTGTTTAAGCTTGAGTTGGTGTTTTAGCTTGAGTTGGAGTTTTGGATTGAGTTGTATTATTTTCCATTATTTTTCTCAATTTGGTCACATTTCTAGTAAAGCCAGTAGGAATTTTTCTTTTCTTTTTAGGAGCTGTATTCTCTTTATCACATTCTATATCACCGCTATCTTCTTCATTATAATTATCAGAACCTTTTCCTTATCGCTATTATTTAAAGAAGAGTTTGACTCATTCACGTTAGATTCTTCTAATTCACTGTCGCTGAAATCCGAATCATAAATAGTACAATCTGAATCATTAAATTCCTCCTCTTCGTAATCAGAATCCTCGTTTGAACATGAATTTTCATCGACTTCAAAGCTTTTATCTTCATCGCATTCTTCATCATCTTCAACATCACTGTTAAATGCGTCATATACTTCATCAAAATCATCGTCTTCATTTCTAAGAGGTTATCTTGATTTTTGGAAAGGTTAGCTAAAAACCTATTTTTATTAAAATTAAACAAATTATTTTAATTCTTTCTAATTTTCAAATGACATAGAATTCAAAACTAATGAATAAAATGAAAATGCTTCGGAAAAATCTTATCTTTTTAGTCCTAATTCTGATTTAATCGATACTTAGAAAGATTTCGAAATAATTAATTCTAACTCTGAATTCTTTAGACATTATAATCAGTGTAATTTAAATGATCCAATTTTCTAAATGAATTAATTATGGCTTTAAAAAGATTGAAAAATGAGGCAGCATCAGGACCTGACCAAATTCATAATTTAATGTAAATAAACTAACCTAGAAATTCATTAATAGAAATCATAGAACTTTTTAATTTATCTCTTGGAGAAGGCTAGATTCCTAAAGCGTGAAAAACTTCGAACATTACTATGATTCAAAAAAGGCCTCTATTTTACAAGATCCTTTAAATTAAAGACCAATTAGTATAACGAGTTGTTTAGGAAAGTTACTTTAACAGATAGTTTTTCTAAGATTATACAATGTTTTGGAACAAAATTCAGTCCTTATTCAGGAGCAGTCTGGATTAAGAAAAGACCGGCGAACATCAGATAATCTATTCTTTTAAATTCAAAAAATCTTTTTCTTGCCAGCGCTGGACTTGCTGGGTAAGTGTTTTTAAAAATTTTTCTATTTATTTTCAATTTTCAATCAATTTTTCTTGAGTCAATTTTTAAAACCAAATATAATTATTTCGAATTGTTTTAAAAATTAAATTTCTCCAAAATGGTTTGATAAGTATTTAAAATTATATTATACAAATCTGGGTAATGATAAATCAATTTTTTTTTGTGATTTACTGAAACAAATATTTCATTTTTCTTTTTTATTTTGTGGTACTTGCAAAAAAGAGTCTGAAAATTACAATCTGTCATTTTCACACTGACTTTGAAGATATATCTGTTGAATTTTACTCTGTTAAAAGGAATGTATATTTCCTTTTTTGTTAAAAACCACAATCGTTATCAGATTTTGATTTCATAAAAATCTTGAGCAGTGTAATACCTTATTATTTAAATTGTAGAACCACAATTATAGGAGAATTAAATATGGATGATAATATAAATCCGGTGAAAATTGTTTTGTTAAATTTTTAAAGGATTATAACTTAAAAAACTTAACTAATGAACTTTCACGAATAAGTTTCTTAAACAGCTCTAGATAAATTAAAGCTAAGTTAAGTTATGTCGACCATTTTATACATCGCCAAGATTTTTATTCTTTATCATGTTTGTTGGTTGATCTAACAGTGATCTAAAATTTTTAATGGGTTCATTTCCTATTTCCGTTGAAAGATCATATATTACCCCTTCACATTTAGGGTTAATCAAAGAAAGAAATATTGCTATGTTTGGTAACTTAAAGTAGAGGAAAAAAAATTTAGAGCGTAACTTCCAATTTTACAAAGTATCCCCTTAGGAACAAAATTGTAGGAAAAATTAAGCTGAGGAACGGAAATTAAAAAATGGGATTACTCTGGAAAAGCAGAATCAAGTAAGATAAAAATTAGGAGCGTTCCCACTTATTTGTTTTAGTACCAGCCCATTAACCAAATCGACAAAATTTTCACTCGGGAAAGAAAAGTGGGAGAAAAATTTTTAGCGCCCCTTTTAAGAATAAAGGGAAAAATTTTACTCAAGGACTTTTTATAAAAAATTGAATAGTCCTGGGTCGGCAGGTAAAAATTGAGAGAGGAAATTTTTTTAGAGGAGACTGAGGATTTTTAAATGCGGCCGCCTTTTAAACTCAATTGAACGGCAAACGGCGCCTTATTAACTCCAAAATGTTTTCTCAGTACAAGAACGAGAGAGATAATCTTAAAATGAAAATATTTTTTATAAGAAAAGTTTAAAATCTAGTTATTATGTATTTTGTATTAATTGGAGGAATAAAATTAATTTATTTTAAAAAATAAAGAAAGATGCAATTAAATTTTATTAACTTTCATCGAGTAAACATAAAGAAAAAACAAAAAATGGTATTTAACAGATCAAAAAGATCAAAAATTAAAAATAAAATTTCAAAACAGATCATAATTAGTTTTTTTACTCATTTTTAGTTTCAGTTGAGTGATAATTGAATGATTCACTCATATCTATTTGACGTAATTAAATATTAAAAAAATAATAAATGGAAAAAATAATTTGGCGTAAACATAACTTGGACCATTTATATGTCCTGTATTTAATTATTTTAAAAAAATCAAGAATAAAAATAAGTTAAAAAATATCTTACTAATCAAATCGGTATGAATCAATTAAAAAAGTTTATTGACGTTAAGAAAAATAATTAATTTTTAAATACATCAATTATTGAGAATAATTCATTCATTTGTTACTCAACTGAAACTATAAATAAGTATGAAAAAATTTTAAAGACCAGCATATAAAATAATTCAAAGTTTCCAATCAGAGTTTCCAAAAATGTCATATTTTAAATTTTTAAATATTTCCGGGATGGATCATTCAATTGATCGAAACGAATACGGCGCATTCTATCAAAACTCTCATCCATATTCAAACCCATATTCCAATTACAAAAATTCACAGGATGAATTTTCTTTAGTTGACAGAAACCGAAATGGACGAATTGACTATCACGAATTCAGAGATGCCGAGCACCGAAAAAATGGATATTACCCAGGATATTACAGCTCTAACTTATATGGAGGATACAGTTATTAAATTTTTTCCTCAAATTTTTAGTTCAATTTTTAAGAACCTTCTTTCTTTATATTTTTAGCGATTTAATCAATTAAATAAATAAAAACATAGTTTTGCATTAAATTTTTCTTTTTTTAAAATAATTTCTAGCAATCATCAAAAAAGTACAATTCACTTAAGCCATAAGAAGAGAATGTAACGTTTAGACTAGTCTATTTGATAAAAAATATCCGTGATAGATGAAATGAAAACCATCCTAGAAGATGAAGAACATTAAGTGAAAGCGAGTGAAAGAATAATGCTTGAAAGCAAGCTAAACAAGAAAGGAAGCAAAGATGGAACGATGGAATCGATAAGGTACCTTTTAGAGAATCGAGTGAGAAGAACAGAAGAATTCTAGAACTACTCCTCAAATCATATTTAAAACAAAAGAGAGCACAAAATGAATAATAAGAATTGAAATAAGAAAATAATTAACATTTCAAATTAAAATTAGATATTTTATTCAATTTTTGGAAAACAAGTTTAAATTAAAAAAAAATGTTAATGATGTAAGATAAAATAAAATAAAAATAAAGTAAAAAGGATTGTATTAAATTAATTAAAAAAAAAGAAAAGATATGTAATAAATTGAATTGAATATGAATATATAATCAAAGATTTTTCCTTTATCTTTATTCGTATTAAATTCTTTACCGTCTTTAAGAAGTGATGAAATTTGTCTTGTGCATTTCATTTATCTGATCTAATTAATTTTTCTCCAAAAAGGCCTACTTTACAGCGGATATTTTTCTGTTTTATTTATGAATTCGAGCAAGTTTTGGTTCCAAAATTTTTTAGACAGTGACGTAGCTCAGATGTAAGCTTATTAATGACGACTTATTAGAGAAAGATATCCAGATTTTTGGAAAAGCCTTCTTACTTTTCTATTTTCCTTAATTAATGTTACTAAAGTTTTTGGTAAGCTAACGTAACGATCTTCAATTACCGACATTGTCGTTAAATATGGGATACTAGGTTTAACGACAATGTCGGTAATTGGTGGACACAATATTTTAAAACAATTTAACGACATGTCGTTAAATTTGAATATGACCAAAATAGTCATTTTTTGCAAAAATTAGTGTCAAAATTAACGACTAATAGAGGATTGATTATATTAGCCGGCAATTAATTGAACAAATTTGAAAGATGTGTTTGCAGAAACTAAATTTATTTAAACTGTTATTTAGAGTCTTATATATGTGTGTTTGATCTTTTTATTTAATTAAACGAATACAAAATGATTTTAGCTCTTTTTGTTCGTTTACCGATACAATAATAAGATTGATTTGATCTTAATCCTTTAGGCCAACAATTTCCGCAAACCCAATTATCGCATTTTTCACAAGAAATCCAAGCATCTCTTTCTTTAGAAAGCCTAAAATGTAAATTGCATCTAAGACACTGTTTGGAGAAATGTTGAATTTCATATTCTTTTAAAGGTGATACTGGCGACTCAGCTGGGACTGACTTTTTAGCATTTGTTAGAGTTTTAGATGCTACTTGGGATTTAGATAGAGCTGATTCTTTAGCTTGAGTTGGAGTTTTAGCTTGAGTTTGTGTTTAAGCTTGAGTTGGTGTTTTAGCTTGAGTTGGAGTTTTGGATTGAGTTGTATTATTTTCCATTATTTTTCTCAATTTGGTCACATTTCTAGTAAAGCCAGTAGGAATTTTTCTTTTCTTTTTAGGAGCTGTATTCTCTTTATCACATTCTATATCACCGCTATCTTCTTCATTATAATTATCAGAACCTTTTCCTTATCGCTATTATTTAAAGAAGAGTTTGACTCATTCACGTTAGATTCTTCTAATTCACTGTCGCTGAAATCCGAATCATAAATAGTACAATCTGAATCATTAAATTCCTCCTCTTCGTAATCAGAATCCTCGTTTGAACATGAATTTTCATCGACTTCAAAGCTTTTATCTTCATCGCATTCTTCATCATCTTCAACATCACTGTTAAATGCGTCATATACTTCATCAAAATCATCGTCTTCATTTCTAAGAGGTTATCTTGATTTTTGGAAAGGTTAGCTAAAAACCTATTTTTATTAAAATTAAACAAATTATTTTAATTCTTTCTAATTTTCAAATGACATAGAATTCAAAACTAATGAATAAAATGAAAATGCTTCGGAAAAATCTTATCTTTTTAGTCCTAATTCTGATTTAATCGATACTTAGAAAGATTTCGAAATAATTAATTCTAACTCTGAATTCTTTAGACATTATAATCAGTGTAATTTAAATGATCCAATTTTCTAAATGAATTAATTATGGCTTTAAAAAGATTGAAAAATGAGGCAGCATCAGGACCTGACCAAATTCATAATTTAATGTAAATAAACTAACCTAGAAATTCATTAATAGAAATCATAGAACTTTTTAATTTATCTCTTGGAGAAGGCTAGATTCCTAAAGCGTGAAAAACTTCGAACATTACTATGATTCAAAAAAGGCCTCTATTTTACAAGATCCTTTAAATTAAAGACCAATTAGTATAACGAGTTGTTTAGGAAAGTTACTTTAACAGATAGTTTTTCTAAGATTATACAATGTTTTGGAACAAAATTCAGTCCTTATTCAGGAGCAGTCTGGATTAAGAAAAGACCGGCGAACATCAGATAATCTATTCTTTTAAATTCAAAAAATCTTTTTTTTCTTGCCAGCGCTGGACTTGCTGGGTAAGTGTTTTTAAAAATTTTTCTATTTATTTTCAATTTTCAATCAATTTTCTTGAGTCAATTTTTAAAACCAAATATAATTATTTCGAATTGTTTTAAAAATTAAATTTCTCCAAAATGGTTTGATAAGTATTTAAAATTATATTATACAAATCTGGGTAATGATAAATCAATTTTTTTTTGTGATTTACTGAAACAAATATTTCATTTTTTCTTTTTTATTTTGTGGTACTTGCAAAAAAGAGTCTGAAAATTACAAGCTGTCATTTTCACACTGACTTTGAAGATATATCTGTTGAATTTTACTCTGTTAAAAGGAATGTAGATTTCCTTTTTTTGTTAAAAACCACAATCGTTATCAGATTTTGATTTCATAAAAATCTTGAGCAGTGTAATACCTTATTATTTAAATTGTAGAACCACAATTATAGGAGAATTAAATATGGATGATAATATAAATCCGGTGAAAATTGTTTTGTTAAATTTTTAAAGGATTATAACTTAAAAAACTTAACTAATGAACTTTCACGAATAAGTTTCTTAAACAGCTCTAGATAAATTAAAGCTAAGTTAAGTTATGTCGACCATTTTATACATCGCCAAGATTTTTATTCTTTATCATGTTTGTTGGTTGATCTAACAGTGATCTAAAATTTTTAATGGGTTCATTTCCTATTTCCGTTGAAAGATCATATATTACCCCTTCACATTTCAGGTTAATCAAAGAAAGAAATATTGCTATGTTTGGTAACTTAAAGTAGAGGAAAAAAAATTTAGAGCGTAACTTCCAATTTTACAAAGTATCCCCTTAGGAACAAAATTGTAGGAAAAATTAAGCTGAGGAACGGAAATTAAAAAATGGGATTACTCTGGAAAAGCAGAATCAAGTAAGATAAAAATTAGGAGCGTTCCCACTTATATGTTTTAGTACCAGCCCATTAACCAAATCGACAAAATTTTCACTCGGGAAAGAAAAGTGGGAGAAAAATTTTTAGCGCCCCTTTTAAGAATAAAGGGAAAAATTTTACTCAAGGACTTTTTATAAAAAATTGAATAGTCCTGGGTCGGCAGGTAAAAATTGAGAGAGGAAATTTTTTTAGAGGAGACTGAGGATTTTTAAATGCGGCCGCCTTTTAAACTCAATTGAACGGCAAACGGCGCCTTATTAACTCCAAAATGTTTTCTCAGTACAAGAACGAGAGAGATAATCTTAAAATGAAAATATTTTTTATAAGAAAAGTTTAAAATCTAGTTATTATGTATTTTGTATTAATTGGAGGAATAAAATTAATTTATTTTAAAAATAAAGAAAGATGCAATTAAATTTTATTAACTTTCATCGAGTAAACATAAAGAAAAACAAAAAAATGGTATTTAACAGATCAAAAAGATCAAAAATTAAAAATAAAATTTCAAAACAGATCATAATTAGTTTTTTTACTCATTTTTAGTTTCAGTTGAGTGATAATTGAATGATTCACTCATATCTATTTGACGTAATTAAATATTAAAAAAATAATAAATGGAAAAAATAATTTGGCGTAAACATAACTTGGACCATTTATATGTCCTGTATTTAATTATTTTAAAAAAATCAAGAATAAAAATAAGTTAAAAAATATCTTACTAATCAAATCGGTATGAATCAATTAAAAAGTTTATTGACGTTAAGAAAAATAATTAATTTTTAAATACATCAATTATTGAGAATAATTCATTCATTTGTTACTCAACTGAAACTATAAATAAGTATGAAAAAATTTTAAAGACCAGCATATAAAATAATTCAAAGTTTCCAATCAGAGTTTCCAAAAATGTCATATTTTAAATTTTTAAATATTTCCGGGATGGATCATTCAATTGATCGAAACGAATACGGCGCATTCTATCAAAACTCTCATCCATATTCAAACCCATATTCCAATTACAAAAATTCACAGGATGAATTTTCTTTGGTTGACAGAAACCGAAATGGACGAATTGACTATCACGAATTCATAGATGCCGAGCACCGAAAAAATGGATATTACCCTGGATATTACAGCTCTAACTTATATGGAGGATACAGTTATTAAATTTTTTCCTCAAATTTTTAGTTCAATTTTTAAGAACCTTCTTTCTTTATATTTTTAGCGATTTAATCAATTAAATAAATAAAAACATAGTTTTGCATTAAATTTTTCTTTTTTTAAAATAATTTCTAGCAATCATCAAAAAGTACAATTCACTTAAGCCATAAGAAGAGAATGTAACGTTTAGACTAGTCTATTTGATAAAAAATATCCGTGATAGATGAAATGAAAACCATCCTAGAAGATGAAGAACATTAAGTGAAAGCGAGTGAAAGAATAATGCTTGAAAGCAAGCTAAACAAGAAAGGAAGCAAAGATGGAACGATGGAATCGATAAGGTACCTTTTTAGAGAATCGAGTGAGAAGAACAGAAGAATTCTAGAACTACTCCTCAAATCATATTTAAAACAAAAGAGAGCACAAAATGAATAATAAGAATTGAAATAAGAAAATAATTAACATTTCAAATTAAAATTAGATATTTTATTCAATTTTTTGGAAAACAAGTTTAAATTAAAAAAAATGTTAATGATGTAAGATAAAATAAAATAAAAATAAAGTAAAAAGGATTGTATTAAATTAATTAAAAAAAAAGAAAAGATATGTAATAAATTGAATTGAATATGAATATATAATCAAAGATTTTTCCTTTATCTTTATTCGTATTAAATTCTTTACCGTCTTTAAGAAGTGATGAAATTTGTCTTGTGCATTTCATTTATCTGATCTAATTAATTTTTCTCCAAAAAGGCCTACTTTACAGCGGATATTTTTCTGTTTTATTTATGAATTCGAGCAAGTTTTGGTTCCAAAATTTTTTAGACAGTGACGTAGCTCAGATGTAAGCTTATTAATGACGACTTATTAGAGAAAGATATCCAGATTTTTGGAAAAGCCTTCTTACTTTTCTATTTTCCTTAATTAATGTTACTAAAGTTTTTGGTAAGCTAACGTAACGATCTTCAATTACCGACATTGTCGTTAAATATGGGATACTAGGTTTAACGACAATGTCGGTAATTGGTGGACACAATATTTTAAAACAATTTAACGACATGTCGTTAAATTTGAATATGACCAAAATAGTCATTTTTTGCAAAAATTAGTGTCAAAATTAACGACTAATAGAGGATTGATTATATTAGCCGGCAATTAATTGAACAAATTTGAAAGATGTGTTTGCAGAAACTAAATTTATTTAAACTGTTATTTAGAGTCTTATATATGTGTGTTTGATCTTTTTTATTTAATTAAACGAATACAAAATGATTTTAGCTCTTTTTGTTCGTTTACCGATACAATAATAAGATTGATTTGATCTTAATCCTTTAGGCCAACAATTTCCGCAAACCCAATTATCGCATTTTTCACAAGAAATCCAAGCATCTCTTTCTTTAGAAAGCCTAAAATGTAAATTGCATCTAAGACACTGTTTGGAGAAATGTTGAATTTCATATTCTTTTAAAGGTGATACTGGCGACTCAGCTGGGACTGACTTTTTAGCATTTGTTAGAGTTTTAGATGCTACTTGGGATTTAGATAGAGCTGATTCTTTAGCTTGAGTTGGAGTTTTAGCTTGAGTTTGTGTTTAAGCTTGAGTTGGTGTTTTAGCTTGAGTTGGAGTTTTGGATTGAGTTGTATTATTTTCCATTATTTTTCTCAATTTGGTCACATTTCTAGTAAAGCCAGTAGGAATTTTTCTTTTCTTTTTAGGAGCTGTATTCTCTTTATCACATTCTATATCACCGCTATCTTCTTCATTATAATTATCAGAACCTTTTCCTTATCGCTATTATTTAAAGAAGAGTTTGACTCATTCACGTTAGATTCTTCTAATTCACTGTCGCTGAAATCCGAATCATAAATAGTACAATCTGAATCATTAAATTCCTCCTCTTCGTAATCAGAATCCTCGTTTGAACATGAATTTTCATCGACTTCAAAGCTTTTATCTTCATCGCATTCTTCATCATCTTCAACATCACTGTTAAATGCGTCATATACTTCATCAAAATCATCGTCTTCATTTCTAAGAGGTTATCTTGATTTTTGGAAAGGTTAGCTAAAAACCTATTTTTATTAAAATTAAACAAATTATTTTAATTCTTTCTAATTTTCAAATGACATAGAATTCAAAACTAATGAATAAAATGAAAATGCTTCGGAAAAATCTTATCTTTTTAGTCCTAATTCTGATTTAATCGATACTTAGAAAGATTTCGAAATAATTAATTCTAACTCTGAATTCTTTAGACATTATAATCAGTGTAATTTAAATGATCCAATTTTCTAAATGAATTAATTATGGCTTTAAAAAGATTGAAAAATGAGGCAGCATCAGGACCTGACCAAATTCATAATTTAATGTAAATAAACTAACCTAGAAATTCATTAATAGAAATCATAGAACTTTTTAATTTATCTCTTGGAGAAGGCTAGATTCCTAAAGCGTGAAAAACTTCGAACATTACTATGATTCAAAAAAAGGCCTCTATTTTACAAGATCCTTTAAATTAAAGACCAATTAGTATAACGAGTTGTTTAGGAAAGTTACTTTAACAGATAGTTTTTCTAAGATTATACAATGTTTTGGAACAAAATTCAGTCCTTATTCAGGAGCAGTCTGGATTAAGAAAAGACCGGCGAACATCAGATAATCTATTCTTTTAAATTCAAAAAATCTTTTTTTTCTTGCCAGCGCTGGACTTGCTGGGTAAGTGTTTTTAAAAATTTTTCTATTTATTTTCAATTTTCAATCAATTTTCTTGAGTCAATTTTTAAAACCAAATATAATTATTTCGAATTGTTTTAAAAATTAAATTTCTCCAAAATGGTTTGATAAGTATTTAAAATTATATTATACAAATCTGGGTAATGATAAATCAATTTTTTTTGTGATTTACTGAAACAAATATTTCATTTTTCTTTTTTATTTTGTGGTACTTGCAAAAAAGAGTCTGAAAATTACAAGCTGTCATTTTCACACTGACTTTGAAGATATATCTGTTGAATTTTACTCTGTTAAAAGGAATGTAGATTTCCTTTTTTGTTAAAAACCACAATCGTTATCAGATTTTGATTTCATAAAAATCTTGAGCAGTGTAATACCTTATTATTTAAATTGTAGAACCACAATTATAGGAGAATTAAATATGGATGATAATATAAATCCGGTGAAAATTGTTTTGTTAAATTTTTAAAGGATTATAACTTAAAAAACTTTACTAATGAACTTTCACGAATAAGTTTCTTAAACAGCTCTAGATAAATTAAAGCTAAGTTAAGTTATGTCGACCATTTTATACATCGCCAAGATTTTTATTCTTTATCATGTTTGTTGGTTGATCTAACAGTGATCTAAAATTTTTAATGGGTTCATTTCCTATTTCCGTTGAAAGATCATATATTACCCCTTCACATTTCAGGTTAATCAAAGAAAGAAATATTGCTATGTTTGGTAACTTAAAGTAGAGGAAAAAAAATTTAGAGCGTAACTTCCAATTTTACAAAGTATCCCCTTAGGAACAAAATTGTAGGAAAAATTAAGCTGAGGAACGGAAATTAAAAAATGGGATTACTCTGGAAAAGCAGAATCAAGTAAGATAAAAATTAGGAGCGTTCCCACTTATTTGTTTTAGTACCAGCCCATTAACCAAATCGACAAAATTTTCACTCGGGAAAGAAAAGTGGGAGAAAAATTTTTAGCGCCCCTTTTAAGAATAAAGGGAAAAATTTTACTCAAGGACTGTTTATAAAAAATTGAATAGTCCTGGGTCGGCAGGTAAAAATTGAGAGAGGAAATTTTTTTAGAGGAGACTGAGGATTTTTAAATGCGGCCGCCTTTTAAACTCAATTGAACGGCAAACGGCGCCTTATTAACTCCAAAATGTTTTCTCAGTACAAGAACGAGAGAGATAATCTTAAAATGAAAATATTTTTTATAAGAAAAGTTTAAAATCTAGTTATTATGTATTTTGTATTAATTGGAGGAATAAAATTAATTTATTTTAAAAAATAAAGAAAGATGCAATTAAATTTTATTAACTTTCATCGAGTAAACATAAAGAAAAAACAAAAAAAATGGTATTTAACAGATCAAAAAAAGATCAAAAATTAAAAATAAAAATTCAAAACAGATCAAAAATTAGTTTTTTTACTCATTTTTAGTTTCAGTTGAGTGATAATTGAATGATTCACTCATATCTATTTGACGTAATTAAATATTAAAAAAATAATAAATGGAAAAAATAATTAGGCGTAAACATAACTTGGACCGTTTATATGTCCTGTATTTAATTATTTTAAAAAAATCAAGAATAAAAATAAGTTAAAAAATATCTTACTAATCAAATCGGTATGAATCAATTAAAAAGTTTATTGACGTTAAGAAAAATAATTAATTTTTAAATACATCAATTATTGAGAATAATTCATTCATTTGTTACTCAACTGAAACTATAAATAAGTATGAAAAAATTTTAAAGACCAGCATATAAAATAATTCAAAGTTTCCAATCAGAGTTTCCAAAAATGTCATATTTTAAATTTTTAAATATTTCCGGGATGGATCATTCAATTGATCGAAACGAATACGGCGCATTCTATCAAAACTCTCATCCATATTCAAACCCATATTCCAATTACAAAAATTCACAGGATGAATTTTCTTTAGTTGACAGAAACCGAAATGGACGAATTGACTATCACGAATTCAGAGATGCCGAGCACCTGAAAAAATGGATATTACCCAGGATATTACAGCTCTAACTTATATGGAGGATACAGTTATTAAATTTTTTCCTCAAATTTTTAGTTCAATTTTTAAGAACCTTCTTTCTTTATATTTTTAGCGATTTAATCAATTAAATAAATAAAAACATAGTTTTGCATTAAATTTTTCTTTTTTAAAATAATTTCTAGCAATCATCAAAAAGTACAATTCACTTAAGCCATAAGACTAAGTAAGATTTCCATAATGATTTTATGTACATAGGATTTTCAATTGCTTTTCTAATTCTTAAATAGTTTCTTAGCACAAATGACAATTTGCAATTTCTTTACAACAAAGAGTAATCGAATTGTCGATTATTTTTCAAAGCATAAAAATGTTGCTTAGAGAATCCATTTTTTTTTACCAATTTTTTATCAAAATAGAAAAATCCGTAAGACTAATATAAATTTAAGAATTAAAATCGCTAAAAACCTAAGAGTTAAGTTATATCCAATTGAGAGAATGTTACGTTTAGACTAGTCTATTTGATAAAAAATATCCGTGATAGATGAAATGAAAACCATCCTAGAAGATATATCTTGATTCCAAACCTTCCCTATATTCTTCTACCAGTTTCACGACCAGTGGGACAGAATGACTAAATCCTGCCTTGACATTTCTCTCACTCAACTCAAAAAGTCAATTTGTAACTTTTAGTAATTAAGTTTATTGAAGGCTTCTTGGTGCATTATATTGGAGGGGAAGTTTTATCGAACTGCTGAATTTTGAAAAACTTGTATTTTTTTAATGTTAGTTTCTGAGAATAAATTTAAACAAGGAAAAGAATAATCCAAAATTGATCCTATTACGGATTTGTAAAGATTACCTAATGTTTCTGGTTTAAGACCCCATTTTCTATTTGAAAGATATTTTATTAAATTAAGTCTAGAGTTACAGCGTTCTTTTAATTCATCTACCATTGGACTAAATGTAAGTTTTGAGTCTAACGTGATACTTAGAAATTCACTTTTTCTTCGTTATTTAAGTTGCTGTCATTAATTTTATTTAATTTAAAATGTTAAGATTTATTTTAAATTTAGTTATTTTCTCAAAGATCATGTAACCTAATCTTCCGATAGAAATTTTCATTTTCCCTTTGAAAAGCCATCTTTCAACTTCTTTTAAGTACTTATTAATCAATTTTTCAAGATTTCCTGTCTTTTTAAAAACAAAAAAAGGAGCGAAATAATCTACGAAAAGAAAAGAGTATTGGCAATTTGTTTTGTTTCTTTTTGGTATGTCATTTATAAAAATGCTAAAAAGAAGTCGACTAATTACTGACCCATGTGGGACTCCTGCTCTAATAGGATATTGATCACTTAGATGACCATTTACATTTACTCTAAAAGATCTTTAATACAGAAATAATCTTATCCAATAAATAATATAAGGAGGTAGGTCAATTTTAATTAGCTTGTAAATTAATCCATTGTGCCAAACTCTATCAAAAGCTTTAGAAATGTCAAAATATAGACAGCAGACTTTTTTCTTTCTATTAAAAGACTCTACGACTTTTTGAATGAGAAAATAAAGATTATCTGCAGTGCGTCTGTGTTTACTGAATCCTGATTGCTCATGTTTAAGTAATTTATTATTTTCAAGAAAATTATATATTCTGGTGAAATTAATACGTTCAAGTAACTTTCCAAGACAACTTGTCATACTAATTGGACGATAGTTATTAGGGTCTTGAGTAGGAGAAGATTTCTTAGGGATCATCGTTATGGTTGCTATTTTCCAGAATTTTGGCACTTGGCCTATTTCCAAACTCATGTTAAAAAGTTGACTAATTTCAATTAGAGTCACTATAGGTAAGTTTTTTAACATTAGATTGTGAATACGATCTAGACCACAACCTTTTAGTTTTGCCAGTTCTTTTAGTTTTTTTTAAGGCATTTTTAATTTTCTAAAAGATTGATAGGCTCATTTAAATTGTTTAGTACCTTATTTTTTGAGAAATCTCTTACCTCATGTTATATTTTACAATTTTCCTCTGATTCGACGAAATCGAGATGAGGACTAAAAGTAGTGGCTAACAGATCTCCAAAGAATTTCCTTTATCTTTATCCGTATTAAATTCTTTACCGTCTTTAAGAAGTGATGCAATTTGTCTTGTGCATTTGTTTGATCTGAGCTTATTAATTTTTCTCCAAAAAGGCCTACTTGACAGCGGATATTTTTCTGTTTTATTTATGAATTCGAGCAAGTTTTGATTCCAAAATTTTTTTAGACAGTGACGTAGCTAAGATGTAAGCTTATTAATGACGACTTATTAGAGAAAGATATCCAGATTTTTGGAAAAGCCTTCTTACTTTTCTATTTTCCTTAATTAATGTTACTAAAGTTTTTGGTAAGCTAACGTAACGATCTTCAATTACCGACATTGTCGTTAAATATGGGATACTAGGTTTAACTATAACCAAAATATGGGATACTAAATTTGAATATGACCAAAATAGTCATTTTTTGCAAAAATTAGTGTCAAAATTAACGACTAATAGAGGATTGATTATATTAGCCGGCAATTAATTGAACAAATTTGAAAGATGTGTTTGCAGAAACTAAATTTATTTAAACTGTTATTTAGAGTCTTATATATGTGTGTTTGATCTTTTTTATTTAATTAAACGAATACAAAATGATTTTAGCTCTTTTTGTTCGTTTACCGATACAATAATAAGATTGATTTGATCTTAATCCTTTAGGCCAACAATTTCCGCAAACCCAATTATCGCATTTTTCACAAGAAATCCAAGCATCTCTTTCTTTAGAAAGCCTAAAATGTAAATTGCATCTAAGACACTGTTTGGAGAAATGTTGAATTTCATATTCTTTTAAAGGTGATACTGGCGACTCAGCTGGGACTGACTTTTTAGCATTTGTTAGAGTTTTAGATGCTACTTGGGATTTAGATAGAGCTGATTCTTTAGCTTGAGTTGGAGTTTTAGCTTGAGTTTGTGTTTAAGCTTGAGTTGGTGTTTTAGCTTGAGTTGGAGTTTTGGATTGAGTTGTATTATTTTCCATTATTTTTCTCAATTTGGTCACATTTCTAGTAAAGCCAGTAGGAATTTTTCTTTTCTTTTTAGGAGCTGTATTCTCTTTATCACATTCTATATCACCGCTATCTTCTTCATTATAATTATCAGAACCTTTTCCTTATCGCTATTATTTAAAGAAGAGTTTGACTCATTCACGTTAGATTCTTCTAATTCACTGTCGCTGAAATCCGAATCATAAATAGTACAATCTGAATCATTAAATTCCTCCTCTTCGTAATCAGAATCCTCGTTTGAACATGAATTTTCATCGACTTCAAAGCTTTTATCTTCATCGCATTCTTCATCATCTTCAACATCACTGTTAAATGCGTCATATACTTCATCAAAATCATCGTCTTCATTTCTAAGAGGTTATCTTGATTTTTGGAAAGGTTAGCTAAAAACCTATTTTTATTAAAATTAAACAAATTATTTTAATTCTTTCTAATTTTCAAATGACATAGAATTCAAAACTAATGAATAAAATGAAAATGCTTCGGAAAAATCTTATCTTTTAAGTCCTAATTCTGATTTGATCGATACTGAGAAAGATTTCGAAATACTTAATTCTAACTCTGAATTCTTTAGACATTATAATCAGTGTAACTTTGTAAAATTGGAAGTTACGCTCTAAATTTTTTTTCCTCTTCTTTAAGTTACCAAACATAGCAATATTTCTTTCTTTGATTAACCTGAAATGTGAAGGGGTAATATATGATCTTTCAACGGAAATAGGAAATGAACCCATTAAAAATTTTAGATCACTGTTAGATCAACCAACAAACTTGATAAAGAATCAAAATCTTGGCGATGTATAAAATGGTCGACATAACTTAACTTAGCTTTAATTTATCTAGAGCTGTTTAAGAAACTTATTCGTGAAAGTTCATTAGTAAAGTTTTAAGTTATAATCCTTTAAAAATTTAACAAAACAATTTTCACCGGATTTATATTATCATCCATATTTAATTCTCCTATAATTGTGGTTCTACAATTTAAATAATAAGGTATTACACTGCTCAAGATTTTTATGAAATCAAAATCTGATAACGATTGTGGTTTTTAACAAAAAAAGGAAATCTACATTCCTTTTAACAGAGTAAAATTCAACAGATATATCTTCAAAGTCAGTGTGAAAATGACAGCTTGTAATTTTCAGACTCTTTTTTGCAAGTACCACAAAATAAAAAGAAAAAATGAAATATTTGTTTCAGTAAATCACAAAAAAAATTGATTTATCATTACCCAGATTTGTATAATATAATTTTAAATACTTATCAAACCATTTTGGAGAAATTTAATTTTTAAAACAATTCGAAATAATTATATTTGGTTTTAAAAATTGACTCAAGAAAATTGATTGAAAATTGAAAATAAATAGAAAAATTTTTAAAAACACTTACCCAGCAAGTCCAGCGCTGGCAAGAAAAAAAAGATTTTTTGAATTTAAAAGAATAGATTATCTGATGTTCGCCGGTCTTTTCTTAATCCAGACTGCTCCTGAATAAGGACTGAATTTTGTTCCAAAACATTGTATAATCTTAGAAAAACTATCTGTTAAAGTAACTTTCCTAAACAACTCGATATACTAATTGGTCTTTAATTTAAAGGATCTTGTAAAATAGAGGCCTTTTTTTGAATCATAGTAATGTTCGAAGTTTTTCACGCTTTAGGAATCTAGCCTTCTCCAAGAGATAAATTAATAAGTTCTATGATTTCTATTAATGAATTTCTAGGTTAGTTTATTTACATTAAATTATGAATTTGGTCAGGTCCTGATGCTGCCTCATTTTTCAATCTTTTTAAAGCCATAATTAATTCATTTAGAAAATTGGATCATTTAAATTACACTGATTATAATGTCTAAAGAATTCAGAGTTAGAATTAATTATTTCGAAATCTTTCTAAGTATCGATTAAATCAGAATTAGGACTAAAAAGATAAGATTTTTCCGAAGCATTTTCATTTTATTCATTAGTTTTGAATTCTATGTCATTTGAAAATTAGAAAGAATTAAAATAATTTGTTTAATTTTAATAAAAATAGGTTTTTAGCTAACCTTTCCAAAAATCAAGATGTCCTTCTTAAAAGGTTTCATTTAATTAGCTTACATCTGAGCTACGTCTTGGTCTTAAATAATTTTGGAATCAAAACTGGCTCGAGTTTATGAATTAAATTGAAAAAAATCCATTTTCAAGTAGGCCTTTTAGGAGGAATTTAAATAAGTTAAGGACAAAAAAACCTACAAGACAAATACCGACATTAGTTAAAGATAGCAAAGAATTTAATTCAGGCACAGATAAAGGAAAAATTTTTGGTAAACTTTTAGCCACAACATTTTGCCCTCAGCTTAATCTTATTTAATCAAATGATAATTGTGAAGTTTCACAAACAATAAGGGACATAGTAAAAATTAAATTTCAAAATAATCTATAAGAACTTATCCGTCTCTTAGAAATTACAAAGCTTTAAAGAAACCAGAAGAAATAGGGAGGTCTGGCCTTGATCGTATCCACAACCTTATGTTAAATATTTACCTTTAATGACTCTAATTGAAATAAGTCAACTTTTTAACATGAGTTTGGAAATAAGCCAAATGCCAAAATTCTGGAAAATAGCAACTATAACGATGATCCCTAAGAAATCTTCTCCTACTCAAGACCCTAATAACTATCGTCCAATTAGTATGACAGGTTGTCTTGGAAAGTTACTTGAATGTATTATTTACACCAGAATATATAATTTTCTTGGAAACAATAAATTACTTATACATGAGCAATCAGGATTCAGTAAACATAGACGAACTGCGCATAATCTTCAATGTATAAGGTCACATTGAAGATAAAGAAAATAATAAAAACCTTAAATTTATAGTGAAAATTATAGTCTGCAGTTTAGACTGCAGTTTAACCAAATTTGTGAATGTTACGACCTTCACCTAGAACCATGCTTATTCAGTTTCAAGTTCGAATTCATATTCAGTTTCTGATTCGAAATTATAATAATTTATGCCCAATGCCATAATTTTATGATTTGGTGATTCGTCCAAATTATCATATTCTGGATCAAACGTGCTTCTGGATCAAACGTGCTTCTGGATCAAACTCGTTTGTTTGCTGTTTCGACTTGGCTGATCAATTCATCAATTAACGTCACAATTTCAGATTCAATACCGTTTGTTTGATCTTTTTCAGTATTGTTTAACCGACTCCGTTTTTCGTCTGGATATACAAAGCAGTCCGGTTCATGCTGTTCTGCAGCTTTGTTTTTAGGTTTTCTTAAAGAATCTTCAAGGTGAAAATTATAGTCTGTTCCAATATTTGGTAATGATGTTGACCTTGATATTCGTTCTATCCGAGGTCTATATTCCGGCCATGTCAGTTCAGTTTCCTGCTCCGTATTTAGTCGTTGATATTTTATTAGAGGAGACCATTCTGCGATAAAGGGACCTCTTTCTTCTAAGGTAAGAGACTTTGATTTTTAAATTTTTACTTTTTCAGGGTCAACTGTATTATCTAATAGCGCTTTTGGATATATAGCTACAAATTCAATACTTTCTTCATCCGTTGATTCGTACTCCTGTATCGTTTTTGTTTTATCCCCATTTTGTGATTCAACTTCCTCCGCTTCACTTATTGTTTCCAGATGTGGAATGAATTGTTGTTGATATCTAATGCCATCAAATGATGTTTCAGGGTTTTCCAATTCTTCTCGAAGAGATGGTATGTCCGATAAATCCCTCATTTGGGAGTTGAACAGTTCTAATTCAACCGTCCCTTCGTTTGTTCTAATAGTTGGCGGTATGGTATTTTCTGCCAATTGCACTTCGTCTACATGAACGTCTTGATTTGCAAAAGGAAGTTTCTGTTTCTTTGCTAGAAGTTTTATTGATGTGGATGCTTGTCTTTTTAAGGAAAAGGCTATTCTTGATGCTTCGGATTTCACAAACAGCTCTTCCTGATTATTGAATCTGAGACTATTTTCTAATGGATGGACCATTTCTAAGTGAACCTTAAGTTTATTAAGTAATTTACCCCGATCGTATTCTTTTCTGAAGAATTTTGTGAATGGAATCCATTGATAGATGTATTCGTTCCATTTTATTCTTGAAATGGCGTCAGCAGGATTTAACTCACTGGCTATGTACATGGGAGTCACTCTAGTCTCAAAGAAGTTTCTTTGTTTGCGGAGTATGTCGGCCAATGTTATGTTTCCAATAGGAGATAAGGATTTATATTTCATCCTGTTCTTTTTGATTGCAGCAATTGTTCCCATATTGTCAGATTATGGAAGGTTATCTTCCTCAGCATTGTCACATATTTGTTTTAATGGTATGAGTACTGATATAGTTTCAGTTGAATTGACCAGCGAACGCACATTTATTGTTGATAATAAATCCGAATGATGTTGTGGTAGCATCAGATACAAAGTGATATTGTACCGGGTCGTCTGGAATGCGGTAAGTTTTGAATTTAATAATTATATTTCTGTATATTTTTTTTGAGCAGCATGAATGATCTTTTTTGAGATGTGTTCATTTTGCTCGTCAATATTTTCCTTAAAATTATTGTGTTGACTTGAAGCCCTAAGTAGATCTTGGTAGAGTCCCCAATTCGCTTTCTTAAAATTAAAATTAGAATTCAAAAAAATAACTTTGATAGTATGCTCAACTAATATTAATGCTTGAATAGGAAAATGATCACTCAACATATCATCATCTATAAGAACCTTGAAGTCGTGAACTCTATCTGGGAGCGAAGACGTAATCAAAAAAATATCTAGGATTTCATAATGATCTGTCTTAAATCTATTATATGTTGGTGTCTTATCGTTAATTACTGCGAGGTTGAGCGTGTTAATTATTTTCTCTATGATAAAGCCATTCTCATTTTCTCTCAAACAATCTAAGCTTTTTGTCTTCGCATTCAGATCACCTCCTTTTAGGAATTTTCCACATTCGCTAGATATTTCAAGGAAAAGTTCGAAAGGGAGTTCAATATTTGGTGGATTGTAAAGACTAAAGACAAAAAAAGTTTATTTTTTTAGCTTATCTTGATACAAAGAAGTTCTGCAGAAAACTTATCAAATGAATTTTCTTGTTTAAATTCAATTCCTTCTTTTCTAAAATAGCTACTCCCCCACCATGTTAATTTCGAGCCTTAACTAATGATGCATAGTTATTAAAATTAAAGTAGAAATTAATTTCACTTGGATTTACTTTTATCTCATTAAGGAGAACAATGTCGGGGCAATTTTGAGCTAAAAACTCTTCTAAAAGATGAATCCTACTAGGTAAATGAAAAAAATTCCAATGTGTTATTACTAACTTGTTTTTAGAAGAAGGTTGATTTAAAAAAATTTTTTTTGTTGTTTTCTTTGATTGGTTGGTTTGCTTACTTTTTAGTCTTTTATCTCGCACAAGAAAGGCGCTAAACTCGTTCTTAAGAATTTTGGTCTATGTTCTCTTTTGTTTGCTTCTTTTGTTCTTGTTGGTTTCTTGAATCGTTTAATAAGGTAGCTGATGCAATCCTTTTATACTTTTTTCCTGTTTTTCCTAGAATTAACTTTAAACTACTTCTGCCATTTGTCTTATCTATCACTAATTCTTTTTGTTAGCTGCCTACTGTCGGAGTTAATTTATCTATTTCATCGTTAGAGTCACTCTCATCCATATCATCAAATGGTAATTCTATTAACTCATCAACTTTATCTGAATATACTTTGTTAGCAAAGGAACACTTCGCATGGCCTACCTTTCCACAGTCACTGCATTTTTGTTTCAGTTTAGGGCAGTGTTTTCTAAGATGATCAAGTGAATTGCGAATGAAGCAGCTAGGCTTCTACTCGACTTGAGTTACAAGGATCTTCCAATGTTTGAATTTTTTTACACCAATGATATTTTGAATCGTTGATTTTTTTAAAATATTTGATTTTTATTCTAATTCTACCATTTTCAACTTTAATTGGAGGCTGGTCAGTGTCTTCAAGTACTATTTCGCTTTTATCCCTTGAAATGTTTTCTGTTTCAAGTCTGTTTTCTTGATTCCTTCCTAAACCATTTTCAATAAAAGTTTTTACATCATTCAAGTCAATTGTCAACGGAAGACAATTAATCTTGCATGAACAATAATTGTAAGGGGAGTTGTAGTTGGCATCTGGTATTTATAATTTTTCATCAGCTAGTCTTATTTTTTTTTCCCAATATGTAGGTTGGTGTCGAAATATTCCATAAATGAGGCATACCAGTTTAGAGCGCTATTAATTTGACTACTCCTTTGATGAATTTATAGCATGATTGGTCTGCATTATAAGGCACCTTAAGGACATATTTAATTTTAATACTTGGATTATCTTTTTTTTATACTTATTCGAACTGTGTTGGGCCTTTTTGCCGTGTTTTCCATTACAAAAGACAGTTTCCGTAGTAGATAATTCAAATTTTAAAGCAGATAATTCAAAAGCATTTTATTTATTTTATTTGTTTTCTGTACCGAGCAAAAGCTCCTTCAAATTAAAAACAAATCAAAATAAAATAAAGTTAAATAAGATAGAATAAAAATTTAAAAAAATAAAATGTAATAAAATGGTTTAAAATAGAGGAAAATTAATGAAATTGAACTTGAGAGTTAGAGGATACATATTTTTAAAAAATTGATTGTTCAGGGAAAAAAGAAGAAATTGTAAGGTAGCAATTACACTACGGAGTTGGGTATTCAATAAATCTTGATTCGAAACCTTCTTTGTATTCCTCCACCAGTCTAACAACCAATGGAATAGAATGGCTCAGTTCTGTCCCAACATATCTCTCACTCAACTCAAAAAGCCAATTTGAGACTGTTAGTAATTTAAGTTTATTAAAAGCCTCATGATGCACGATGTTGGAAGGAGTATCATATTTTAACTTGAGTATAGTTCTGACTGCTGTATTATGAATTGCTTGTAGTTTTTTGATATTATTTTCTGAAAATGAATTCAAGCAAGGAAAGAATAGTCTAAAATTGATCCGACTAAAGATTTATATAAATTTCCTAGTGTGTTTTGAGTGAGACCCCATTTTTTATTTGACAATATCTTAATAATAT
Source organism: Brachionus manjavacas (assembly GCA_019054805.1). Classification (NCBI taxonomy): domain Eukaryota; kingdom Metazoa; phylum Rotifera; class Eurotatoria; order Ploima; family Brachionidae; genus Brachionus; species Brachionus manjavacas. The sequence continues at coordinate 2,574,512 of JAHQIY010000003.1, read as the reverse complement.
TTAGCCTTTTGTTGCAGCGTTCTTTAATTTCGTTTACTAGTATATAAAATTTTAACTTTGAATAAAATTTAATACCGAGAAACTTGATTTCTTTATGGATCACTATTCTGTTTCCATAAATTTTTAAGTTTAGATTATCACCATCTTTTTGGTACCTAGACAACTGAACACGACTTTTCAAATGATATCTTAATTTTCCATTTAATAAGCCATTGTTCTAGTTCGTTGGTGTATTTAATTTTTCTTATTTTCTAGGTTCCCTTTTTTATAATAAATGAAGAATGTAACTAGATCATCTGCGAAAAGCAGCGAGAATTCATTATTTGTTGTGTTTCTTTTTCGGATGTCTATAATATATATACTAAAAAAAATAGGACTATTTACCGAGCCTTAAGGTACACCTGCAGTTATTTGATATTCTTCGCTTAGGTGATGATTAACATTTACCTTGAATCTCCTAGAATCTAAAAAGGACCTAATCCAGTTAGTTAAGTAATGAGGTGGATTCAATTTAATAAATTAAAAAAGTAAACCTTCATGCCAAACCCTTTCAAAGGCTTAAGAAATATCAAAAAACAGACCGCAAACTCTTTTATTCTATTAAAAGATTTCAAAATTTTTGAATTTAAAAGAAAAGATTATCTGATGTTCGCCGTTGTCTTCTAAATCCAGACTGCTCCTGGATAATGAGGGAATTTTGTTCCAAAAAATTGTATAATCTTGAGTATATAGGAGTTCTAGTTCGTTCAGTAAAGCATTTTCCCTTTTCTTCATTAGTTTTGAATTCCTAGTCATTTAAAAACAAATTTGGGATTAAATTTGATCCTTTTTTCGATCTAAATTTATTATTATTTTCCAGAATGTTCTACTTGTCTACGTTCTTTAATTAAATTAACAATGTCTGGGGGAAGACTGGATTTGTAGATTTTCTGATAAAGGTAAGTAATACTTTTATTTGATGCATAAATGATTTTTTCTGTAATTTTATCATTTAGTTGATCAAAAGTGAGGGGACTTTTTCATATCAAATCTTATTTAATAAAAGAAAATATACGTGAATAATAAAAAGTTAAATTGAAGCTTAATTAATGAAAGTTAAAGACCATGGATTAAAAAAGAGAAAATCTAAGTGAATTACCAACTAGATGTTTTACATTAGTGAGCTAATTGTTAATTTCTATAAAAAGTGATGAAAATTAAATTGATTAAAAACTAGCCTAAACTGAAGATTGATACAGAAATAATCAAACACGATTCAGAATGAAAGCGAATCAATTTATAAAACCTTCGCTCCCAAAGAATTTTGGAACTAATCCTGCTTTTTAAAAATTGGAAGGAGTATCATATTATAAGTTAAATATAAAACGTACTGCCGAGTTTTGTATAACTTGAATTTTATTAATGTTTGTCTCCGAAAATGAATTTAGACACGGAAAGAGTAATCAATAAAAGATCCGACTAAAGATTTATTAAGGTTTCCTAGTGTGCAATAATTAAGACCCAACTTTTTGTTTGACAATATTTTTATTTAGTTCAACCGTGAACTACAACGCTGTTTTATTTCATCAACCATTGGGGTAAAGGTTAATTTTGAATCGAAATTTATAACCAAAATTTTTCATTTATTTTTAATTTTAAGTCAATATTTTCCTTATTATATTTAGTGAAGACAATGAAGCAAGACTTTTCAACAGATATTTTCATCTTCCACTTGAAGAGCCATTTTTCTAGTTCGTCTAAGTATTTGTTTAACTTATTCTCAAGATTTTATTTTTTCTTAAAAATATAAAATGTGACCAAGTCATCAGCATAAAGATGAGAGTATTCACTATTTGTTTTATTTCATTTGGGGATATCATTGATAAAAATACAATAAAGTAATGGAATAATCACCGAGCCTTGAGGAACACTAGCAGTAATATGGTATTCATCATTTATTTGACCATTAACATTTACTTTAAATGATCTTGAGTCTAAAAACTAATTAATCCAATGTATTAGGTAAGAGGGAAGGTTTATCTTTATTAGTTTATAAATAAGACTATCAAACCAAACCCTATCGAACGCTTTGGAGATATCAAAAAATATTGGTCGGTAGTTTGCTGGGTCTTGTGTTAAAATTGACTTTTTAGGTATCATAGTAATTTTAGCAGATTTCCATGCATTCGGTTTTTTACCTTCTCTTAGACTAAAACTAGAAAGATACATTATGTCTTTGAGAATATTTTGCGGTAAATTTTTTAACATAATGATTTGAATTTGGTCTGGTCTCGAAGCTGCTTCCTCTTTTAACCTTTTTATCGCTGATGTAATCTCTTTAATGCTAACAGGCTCGTCAAATTTGCATTAATTTTCATTATTAAAACACTAAAGATTAAAATCAATTATTTCTCTATCTTTTTGGGGATTAATTAGATCATTATTCGGATTAAAAGTTTCTTGAAGAAGTTCACCAAAAAAGTCGGCTTTTTTTTTTTCAGTTCTTAGTTCATTATTATTAGAGATTAAAGTAGTTATTAATCAAGATCTTGTCTTAGATCGAAACTAATTAATTTTTTTCCAGAATGGTCTACTTGAAAGTGGATTTTTCCAATTTTTTTTATAAGATCAGACCAGTTTTGGTTCGAAAATTTTTTAAACTGATTCTTCACTCTTAAGTCATTTGGTTGAATATTTTTTTAGTATATTGACAACGATTTTTTTGGAATATTCTTCTTTTTTTACGGCGTTCCTTAATTATACTGACAATGTTCGGTAGGAGACTTAATAATAATAATAATTTAAGCTACAGCAGGAAACCTGCGGAGCAAGGATAGACGTAGCCTTGCTATGGTTGCTGTCTGGTTTTTATATACCATAATAGTTACAATAGCTAATGTTTATGCCGTTATTTCTTTTTTAAATAATTATCCAGCTGATTAATTCGTCAGGGAGCTCAATCCAACTGTTCACTACTCTATTTGTCAGAAAATTGTCTCGTTGTTTTGTCTTGGGGAGCTGCTTAGTCATCCTGTGCTGATGACCTCGAATGCCACCGGCTGGACCTTCGCTTGTCAGTAAGTTGCTATTCATAGCCTTGTTATGCCACACTCCCGAGCTAAAATCATTCGTGATCTTAAAAAACTCTATAAGGTTGCCTCTTTCTCGTCTCACTTTTACGGTGGTTAGTTCCAACTTGGCTAGTCTTTGTTCGTATTTAAGATGTCTGAGCTCATAAATCAATTTTGTGGCTCGCCGTTGTACCCTTTCTAGTATGTTTATATCTTTTTTTGTCTAAGGGTTCCAAGCAGCAACAGCGTATTCTAAGTGCGGTGTCACGAAAGCCACATACAGTTTCCTGATAGTGCTGATTGACCAGCACTTGAAAACTTGCTTGATTTGTCCTAAAATAATATTGGCTTTGCTTGCAGCTTGTAATGCTTAGTGGTTCCATTGAGGTCGCTTGTTAGATAGATGCCGAGGTCTCTTTCCACAGTGGTTTGTTCCATTGTTACGTTGTTCATTTGAAGGTTGATTAGTGGAAAATGTTTGTTCTTGATAACATAAACTTACATTTGTCGCCGTTGAAATTCATTTTCCATTCATCAGCCCATTTAACAAGCCTATCTATGTCATTTTGCGAATGCTGCACGTCGAGGCGGTTCTTGGTGATAGTGAGGAGTTTTGTATCGTCCGCAAAGAGCTTTATCATGCTACTGACTACGCTTGGCATGTCGTTGATAAATATTACAAAAAGGAGCGGATCAAGGACAGAGTCTTGTGGGACTCCGCTTAGCACGTCTTTCCAGTCAGAGACATTCTCTACGAGTACCACCCGTTGCTTTCTGCCTGAGAGAAAGACTGTTAGCCACTTGAGAAGGTTAGCCCTGTTTCTTAATCAATGCCCTATGAGACACTTTGTCGAATGCTTTTGCAAAATCCATAAAGACTATAGCTGAAGCAAAGCCGCGGTTCAAAGCTTCGGATACATTGTCGATCGTCTCAAGGAGATTAGTTTAGCAAGAATTCTTAGTTACAAAGCCGTGTTGCTGTTTCGCAATCAAGTTGTACTTGATCAGATGTGCCATCATCGCATCCCTAATAATCCTCTCCATTAACTTACAGGGAACGGCAGTCAGCGAGATTGGTCTGTAATTTGACGCCTCAGTTTTTTAACCTCTCTTGAAAATATTCCACACAGAGGGTAGTTTGCCTTTTATAAACGAGTTCTTAAAAATTGGTTCCATCAGCATGGCAAAGGTTTGTGCGCAGCTTTGGAGTACATAAGGATGTACTCCGTCCTTCCCACTCGCTTTCCATTTGTCAAGCTTACACAGGATTTTGAAAATATTGACATTGGAAAATTACTCGATGTCTACTTCACAACTGGCTTTGCATCTTGACTCGAAACTTGGCAATTCTGCTTTATTATCGATGCTAAAAGCTTCTTGGAATTGTAAGTTTAACAAATTAAGTATCGTTCTTTTGTCGACTACCAGATCACCATTCGAGTTAGTTAATGACCGAAACCTGTTCATAGGCGTTCTTTGGTCATTGATCTATGCCTATATTAACTTAGGGTTGCTCTTGCTTTATTGAATGATACGCTTCTCGTAAGAGATGCGAGTTGCCTTAACCATCTTTTTTAGTTGTTTGCAAATAGATTTGTACTCTTCTCGAAATGCTTCTAATACTACCGGTGATAACAATCTCAGATGCAGCTTGTATTTTTGCTTCGTGAGCTTTTTGATATCCTTATTAAACAATTTTGGATTTACCTTTGTTGATCTGAATGCTTTTGAAACTCGTTTTGTTCTGACGAACTTGTAAACTCCCAAATCATACACGTCGATCAGTTTTGCGAATTGTCCGTCTATGTCGGATGTTGCTGTCGAGACTTGACTTTCTGCTAGATACTTGCTTAGTACTTCATAATCACCTTTTTCGAAAAATAATCTTTTTCATATTTTACATGCAATTTGCTGTCTAAGATGTATTCCCAAGCCAAAACCGAGTGAAGCTTGTTCTTATTCGACGTGCTCAAATGAGGCCCAATATCCACAACGTATATGCGTTATGGATCTTTAGTTAAAATCGGTCGAGAATGTAATTTCCTAGTGTCGGTTCAAATACATGTTGTTTCATAAAATTTGCCTCGATAGTTTCCAAAAATGCGACACTGTAGTTTCTACCTTTGCTGTTGCCTCTGCTTTTGACTCGTCCGAGTTCACTTTCCCATTTTATTAACGGGTAGTTGAAGTCGCCGGAAATCAGAAGACCAGAATACTTTTTCTTGTCTACAGCCAATCTTGCTCGGGTTATCGCCTTTTTAACTTCATTGTTTACCTCCATGCTTGCATACGGTGGTCGGTAAATGGAGCTTACTAATATGGATACACTCCCAATACTTAAACTTCACCATATTAGTTCAATGTTTTTGTCAATAAGGCCAAAATCGTTTATTTCGAAGGAATCTACATCATTTCGAACGTAAATCGCAACACCACCACCGATAAAGGCTTCACGATCTTTGTTAAATAGGGAATAGTTATCTAAGCACTTAATCGACCTCGAGTTAAACCAAGTCTCCGTAACCATGACTAAATGTGGAAAATTATTTGTCTGTAAGATCGAGTTGAACGCATCCCATTTGTTAACGAGCGAAGTCGCATTCGTGTAAATACATGATAAAGACGACAGTTTTTTATTTGATTTGTTATTATTTATTTTGTTTGGATTTGAGATATTTATACTAAATGAATGTTTGCCTTGTAAATTTCCGCTGATCATGCTTAGAGTGCTAAAACATGATTTTTCTGGTTGACCTGTTGATCTTTTGAATTCTGCTAGATCTGAGGCCCCAGAAGAACTCGATACCAGCAGTTGTCTTGGAATAATCAATCCCGCATTTAAGCCTCCCATCACCATAAGGCAACTTCTCATTTCTGTCGGAACACTCTTTTCTCGCCGCTCGCTCGACTGCCATTTCATTTGTTGATAAACACTCCCTTGTAGATATCGTTGTCTTTTAGCTTTTTGGCGCTCATTAGCACTGTGTTTACCGCTTCTTTATTCTCAAGTTCAACTACTAGTAGCGCTGGCTTGTTGACTTTCCTAGACCTTGTGATGCGGTGTGTTTTTTTGAGGTAGTTTGTTAATGGTGAGATGCCCAAAACTTTTAGCACTTCGATCGCCGCGAGCTTGTCATCACCTTCTGCATCTAATTCATCGTCGTTTGTTGATTCTGAAATTCCACTGATTATGATATTGCTTGCTTTGTTAACTTTCACCTTCGTCTTTCTTGCCACTTTCTCTATTATTGCAATCTCTTGATTACTGCTCTTTCCATTTCCGTTAAAGAGATTGCTGATGAGGAATGGTTTGTTTGTCGCTGGTTCTTTCTCAAAAGTTTTGACTTTCTCAGCCAGTTCTTTTGTTACCCTGTCATTCTCCTCGTTCTCCATTCGAAGCAATTGTTTGCTTCTACTTTTTCCAATGTTTCGTAAAGTTCGAGTAACCAAATGTCCAATTCGGCCACCTTTGCTGCTCTACTCGCAGTAAAATTTTTAATTTTTTGGCTGTAAATATCTGACATAATTTAGAATTCTATTTTTTTGGAATGGAATGCTTTTATGAGCTGCAGAAATTAATTTTTGGGTAATTTTTTCATTAAGTTTGTCAATTGATTCCGAATTTAATCCTGAGTTTTGACCTTTTAGGATCTCACGGAATAAAAACCAATTTGCTTTTTTATTGAAAAGCTTCTTTGGTGTTTGATGGATAACTGAGAACTCAAAATATATGCATGCCTCAATTAGTAAATGATTATTGGTCATATCTTGATTATTTAGTGATTTTATCAACCAATGAAGATGAGACTAAGAGTAAATCAAGAATTTCGAAATATTCCCTATTGAATATGTTTAAGGTCGGAACCTTATTATTGATTACTGTGAAATTAAGCTCGTTAATAATGCTTTCTAAAATGATTCCATTTGCGTTTTCCTTTGCATCATTTTTGTCTTGTTTCGGCGTTTAAATATTTATTATTTCGAATTCAAAAGTTTAGAAGTTTATTAGGGTGGATTAAATAAACTGAAAATGTATAATTGATCTTTTCCTGGATATATTTTGATTCATAATAATTCAGAAGAGAATTCATCATACGAAAAGTCTTTGACAAACTCTAATTCTTGCTAATTGCGCGGTTAACTTATTGATTTATAATTATTAAAATCTAAAAAAATGTTTGATTCACTCGAATCAATTTTTATTTCATTAAGTAATACAATATTTAGTAAAAATTGATTCAAAAAAATTCCTAAGAGGCTGATCTTGCAGGGGAGAAGAGAACAATTCCAATGTGTAATTACTAACCTTGTTTATTAAGAGAATTTGTTCTCAAAATTGATTTATTTGTCTTCTTGTTCATTCTAAATTTTCTTCTAAGCTGTTTTGACTTGAAGTTTGATGAACAACTTCGTTGGATTTACTTGGTTTGAACATTCAGTTTTTGAACTGTTTGATTCAGACTTGAAAGTATTCTCGTTTTCTTTTTCTTAGACAACTAATGGTTTTTATGATTTTTTTTTCATAGAGCTCTTTTTCATTTGGATCTGATTCGAGAAATCAACATTAAATAAGACTTTATTGCTAATCGGTTTGTCTAACCTCTTTAAGTCTTGACCGAATTTTATATATCCACCGCCGGTATTGGTTTGTTTTGTTGAGCGACATTGCCAACCCACAACCTTCAACGGTTTTTTAAATCACGTGATGACGCTATTAATTAAATTTTGGTTTTTTCAAATTTGCAAAGGCATTCAACAATTATTCAAATTATTCAAAGGACTCTAAGCTTTTAATTTCATGTCAATAAAAGGGATGTTTATTTATTATTTAAAGTTCTAATTTACTAATAAGCTCAAATTTGTCTTTTGTATAATTGTTAGAGCTCAATAATTATTCAATTAACTATTAAAAATCATGCTTGTATTCAAAATTCATTAGCCCCTCTCCATATAACTGAATTTTCAAATATTCACAATCTCTCTCACAATCCTCTTTTAAGCAATCTATCCACTCTCATTTTGGTCTATCTTTCCTACGGCTTCAGGTTAAATTATCACCAAAAAGGACTTTTTTTACTGAACGTGTGTCCAACATTCGTCCACCATGTCCTGTCCATATGAGCCTAATTGTCCTGGTAAATTTATCAAGCGAATCAGTTTTTGTTCTGTATCAAACGTCCTCTTTGAAAATTATTAAGCTTTTGATAGTCAAAAGGACTTCATGCCCAAGGCTCTGCACCCTAAATGGCATCGGCTTAAATGTAGCTAAATAAATTTTACTCTTAGTTCTGATACTTATTTCCAGTTTGTTCGATTTTGATTTCAAGCAATGAAATCTGTAATCAATTCGAAAAACAATTCATCTAATTTTATAAATAACTAACTTTAAAATGTTAAGGCAAACTCTTCGGAGTACGAGGAGTTTCCTCCGGTACAAGAATGCCAGCAAGTACACGCTGATGAGCCTGGACGATGACGCAAGAGGCGAGGCAGAACGAGTAGAGGTCGATCTTCACGGTGGCAAAACGGAGTTTGTCATCGACACGGGCAGCGCGATCAACACGATCAGCCAGTACGCCTACAACAGGCTGGAACGAGCGACGCCCTTGACGCCGTTCACCACGCAGTACTTTGGGTACAAAACGAATCTGCCGATCCCATTCCTGGGTAAGTTCGAAGCGGACGTGTCGTTCCGTGGGACGTGGGCAAGAGCCACATTCGTCGTTGTTGAGGGCGAGGCTGAGAACCTGCTCAGCAAGTGCACTTGTGTCGATCTGGGAATGGTGAGCATAGCCAAGCCGTAGCCAGATTCCCTGAACTTTTCAGTGGAAAGCTGGGCTGCGCGAAGGATATCAGCGTCAAGCTGGATGTCGACCCGAACGTCCGCCCCATGAAAAAGCCGCAACGCCCGGTTGCGTTCAACCTGCGCGAGGCAGTAGGAAGAGAGCTGCACAAGCAGGTCGACCAGGGCATTCTCGAGCCCATCGACAGCAGCAGCGGACCGACCCCATGGGTTTCAAACCTAGTTGTGGTGCCCAAGGACAAGACGGCGCTCGCCAACTGGAGGAACAAGCGTACGGAGGACACATTGGAGATTCGGCTCACGTGTGACTCCAAGGCGCTCAACAAAGCGATCAGATTTCCGGGTAAAACGATTGAGGAACTCATCAGGCAGGTCAACGGCGCCACGGTCTTGTCGAAGATAGACCTCATCAAGGCGTCAACGGCAGTCCAGAAGGTTCCGACCGCGACAATCGACAGCTCGAAGCCGAAGACGTCCCAAGACGAGGCCCAGGCGCAGCAGCGCAAAGCAGGGCGGCCCACGGCAGCGCAGGCGGCAGCCAACAGGGCAGCAGCGGCGGCGAAAAAATACAAATGACATTATATAAATAAAAAGAAATATGTATGAAAATGAAATAAATAAAATAAATAAGTATGAAATATAAATATGAAATACGAGTGCATGCAACTGCACAGCGAACCGAGTACATACACAGTGATGTCCTCATCACAAATAATGTCTCTCGATTTGGATATGTTGCACAACAATTACAATTGGCAATTAAAGACGTTTTAAAATTAGACATTGCTATTGGCATAATCAAGAAAGTTAGTAATTTTATAAACAAAGCAAAGCATTCTTGTCGCATTGATGACCATTTAAGAGAGTCAAAAAAGTGTTTAAAAAGTAAAAACGAAACACGTTGGAACTCTGTTTATTATATTTTTAAAAGTTTTTCTAAATTATCCAAAACAGATATTGAGCTAGATATCAAATCTGGTAAATAAAAAAAAAAAATCAAAACAAGCATCTATTGATGAATTGAGATTTGACGCTGAAGAGACAACACGGATAAATGAATTAATACAAATATTACATGAACTACAAATTTGCACAGACATGCTTCAAGGCGACAATGTGACAATTTCGAAAGTACTTTCGTCTCTTTTTACCGTTATTCACAATATTGAGCTCAAATCAATTCATGAATCTTTGATGAAAAAAGACAACAAGATCAAGCCAATGACATTTTATTTTGGAAAATTAAGCCAAGGCCTCATTAATTCAATTAGAGAGGGCGCTTTAAAAATTATTTCAATGAGCCTCTTTTTTGGATTGCGTCAATATTACACTCGAATTATGGACTCACTTGGATAAAGCTGGAGGAAAAAAATTATTGGATTAATAAATTGAAACAAATGATTGAGGACTTGGATGATAATGAAAAATTATCAGAAATTTTTAACCAGCTTTCAAAAAAAAAGACTCAGAGTGAGAAGTGGACTCTCACATATGAAGACGAGAGTTTTACTCAGTAGAATTTGGAATATGATGTTTTACTTAAGTGTTTTTTTGAAAGTCAAAAACAAGCTCGATGTTTAATGCGTGACAAAGACACACATTACATTGATCCACTTCAGTGATGAAAGTCGAATGAAGAGAATTTTACTATTATTTCAAAATTGGCAAGAAAAATATTGAGTGTTCCTGTAACCAGTGCCTCAATTGAGCGTTTCTACAGTAAAACATGCTACATCTTAAGACAACATAGGCACCAAATGAAGTTTCAATCAATTTCAACCCTTTTTCAATCAATTTCAAAATAATTAAAAAAATTTCATTATATTTGACTTAAATAAATAATTTTTTTAAATATAATTAAAATTTTCTTTAAGGACTCAGACTCAAGACTCAAGTCCAAAAAAAAAATGAGACTCAAGACTCAACTTTTAAGTCACTTTAAATAAATTGGGACTCAGACTCAAGTCCAATTTTTGTACTTGCTAAGATTGGGACTCAGACTTGAGTCGCAAAAATTTACTGATTCCCGAACTCTGGCAAAGAGCAATCAAGATGATTTCAAACTTCAGAAACCTTGATTATGAGGAGAGATTGCGTAGAACTAAACTAACATCATTGAATACTGAAGAGTAAGAGGCGATTTAATACAAATTTTAAAATAATCAATAATCTTGAATCTATCAGGCTGGAAAGTGGAATTAGATATGCTGAAAGAAATAATAACAAGCTTAGAGGCCACACAAAGATGCTTAAATGAGAACTTTTTAAAAATTGTCCATTACATAACTTGACATGTGGTTTATGAAACAGAGAATGGTGTGAATGCAAAGAACTGCTACAGCCATACGGCTTTACTCGCCATTCGAGTTGCATTTATTTTTACTACTACTAGTACTACTATTTCAAAGATTAAAATTTCTATTAAAAGATGAAAAAATACACCAACTATTTTAACAATTTAGATTAATCCAATTATATATCATTTACTTTCAAAATTGAATAATAGAAAAAAAAATTGTTTAATAGCTAGTTTCGAAAAACAAATCTAGGTTGAAAACTCAATATTTTTTTATTGAAATATTAAGAATAAAAATATTTACAACAAAGAGCAAATAACTAAAACAAGTATTATTTGATCTATTAATAAAATGAAAATTTTTGGCCAACTGAGTCTTGTTTGCCAGGGATATCTCCTTGATCCAAGACAAATAAGAACCAACTTTTGTATAGACACCTGCAAGACCGGGCTCGGCACATCCAATTCCGAATGATGTAATTCCGATTAGAACAAACTTTTGTTTGTATCCAATTTTTTCTTTAATAAACAAAGGCCCGCCTGAATCTCCCTGGCACGAATCTTTGCCACCTTCGAGCTCTCCTGCGCACAAATAATTCGACCAGTCTCTTATCCCATGATACAAGGAAATGAATGAACAAGCAGAAGCATCGTAGAGTTTTACTTGAACATTATTTAGTTTGTTCGAAACACTGCCCACTACAGAGGTTTTTCCCCAGCCGGCCGTCCACACAGGCACGTCCCGGTCAGGCGGGTACTTTTCATATTCAGGCAGGCATGCTGGCTTTATTTTCTCACTAAATTTGACCCCCTCTTGCAAACGAATCACTGCAATGTCATTTTTTAGCTGACTGTAATTGTAGTGCTAGAAATTATAAATAAAAAAAAGCATTTTCATATTTTTTTAAATTGTTACTTGAGTGAAAGAGCTTATTTTGTGACCTGGCAAAGAATACCTTCCGTCCAGTATTGAGCTAATATCATGAACACCTAAATAAACAGTATACATGGACTCGTAAGTTGGATAAAATGAGTTTGGAGTAACTTTTTTAGTGTAGCGATTAAAAAAGTCGGGTCCATAGCTAACCTGGGAGACCAGACAGTGAGCGGCAGTCACCACTGTGTCATGGTTGATCATAGTGCCTCCACAAATTGAAAATTTAGTCGACTGATACACTTTATTCTGTAGCGAATAGTAGAATTTATAATTAAAGACAATTAGAGCTATTGATGGCCAGCTGAATGGTATGGCTTCTTGTCCGCCTATTATTTTGGTATTCAGCTCTATGGTAATTCTGCCGCATACTTAAGAAACAAAGATAATTTAAATTAGAATATTTTTTGTTAGACTTGGCTGTACTGTCACAATCTGGAAGAATATCACATTGGTTGGTTTGGTTGTAGCTGTGTCTGGTCTCAACTAAGAAAACAAGGATAAGCAACAACAACTCGAATTTCATTGTATTTTTTTTAAAAAATTAATTTTGAAGCGAAATGGAATAAAGTAAGAAAAGTTATGTAATAGAAAGGTATTTTTATGCAATGAATTAATTTTTAAGTTAATTAATTGAAAATTCAAATTGGAATTATGCAAGAGATGGCATTGAATTTTGAGGAATCGATTTGGATTTTTTTGCCAAACAAATAGAAAATAGGAAAAATTGTTTTGTTTTCTGCATGGGTTGAAAATTCTTTTATTTTGTTTTGTTTTTTTTTAATCGAGTTTGAATTCATAATTTTTAGATTTCAATAAAATATGTCATAAACGCCTGTCATCATGAAGAAACAACTCTCTTTCTTTTTTTATTTCGTAATCAAAATATTTTGAACACCTTATTTTTGTTTAGACTTTCAAAATTTAAATATTTTAAATCTTTAATTTTGAGGTAAAAAAAACACTCTAAATTTAAAGCTTATTTGCTCATTTTTCAAAAACTAAATGTTTAAAATCCTAGAAGAAACCAAAAGTAAAAATTTTAATTGTAAGAAAACAAAATAATAATTTACAAGAACACTTGACGATCGTTTGTTAAAAGCTATTGCTTTTATTAGACTAATTTTTTTGGCCTAAAATGGAGGCTTTTGTCTCTGAAGCTTTAACCATGTGAAAAGACAATTTTCTGATCTTTTTGTAGCATTATCAAATATTAGATTTTAGAATTGATGATGAGATTTTTTTACATTATGTGGTATCAATAATCAATCATGTGGCTGAAAGAAAGGACTAAGTCTCCATTCCAACCGGCCAAGGCTTCGCCAAATTATTTTTTAAATAAAAACAAAAATAAAAAATATTAGATTTTGTTTTTGAAAAAAATTTTGGCCATGGATATTTTGATATACCTAATCAATTGGGAATTTACTGAAATAATATAAGTTTAAAAATAATTTAATTATACGTTTTTGGTAAGATTTTCCTTTTCAGAACAATTGAAAAAAAGTTGTGTTTCCTTAAATTAAAAAGAAATCTTTTTTTCTAAATTCCAAAATTTTTTTATTATATTTTTAATTTAATTATGCAGTGGTCATTTTATTTTGAGATTATTTCATTTTTTTTAAATGGTAACTTTATTTTTACATAAGTTACAATGCCGGAAATTAACTTGTCAGTGACAAGTTTCATGTGGCATTTGAATGTCTGTCTGAAATGATGTGACAAGTTGTCGCATCCGTTAGTATAGAAAAGGTCAATTAAAATAATAAATTATTTAATGGCTTCAAATTATTTTTGTATCCAATTAAATGAATTTAGTATCTAAAAAATAAAAAATAATGAATAAAAAAAAAATTAAAAAAGCATCTAATTTATTTAATAAATATTTAAGTTTTTCATTTAAGTATCAAACAATTAAAATAAAATATAAAAAAAGTAAATGAAAAAAAAAAAACACATAAGTTATACTCAAAAAGTTTTAAAACAATAAGAGGGCTAGGCTTTTTAAGGGGCTAGTCGTACTTCACCGTTTTTTAGGTAAAACAGATATATCAGACCAATTAATCTTTAAACTCAAAAAGTCCGAATTAAGTTACGATAGCATCTTTGGGTTTGTCTTTGTCTTTGACACAAATTTGGTTAATAATTTTATTATGTTATTTTATTTATTATTTATTTGTTAAACTGTACCGAGCTTAAGCTCCTTCAGAATAAAATCAAAAAAAATATAAAAAAAGTAAATGAAAAAAAAAAAAAAAAAAAAAAAATTTAAAAATAAAGGAAATAAAGTAAAATAGGGTAAGAAGACAATAAATTATGCTTTAGTATTTATATAACAGGCGATCAATGTTTTATAATGTGAATTTTTTAATTTTGATAATTATTCATTGTGTTCCTTTTTTTATTTATTTATTATTTTTCTCTTAAACCAAATCAAACCGACTCAAATCGAACTCGGAATAGGCATTTGCAGTCTAACAGCGGCGGAGACTTTCTTCAGGGTAAAGCCTTTATTTTTTTTTTAGTAACAGTATGATTATTTTTTTATAACAAATTAACAGTTAAATCAAGTAGGCTAGAATAAAAGAGATTAAAAGGGTATCTATTGAGAAATAAAGTTACATGTAATGCATGATTACAAAGTTGAAGCTTCAGGAAAATGAGAAGAAATAGTTAGGTAGCAATTACACAGTGGAGTCGGATATTCGATGAATCTTGATTTGAAACCCTTCATGTACTCCTCGACCAGTCTGGTTACTAATGGAACAGAATGGCTAAGTCCATATCTCTCAGACAACTCAAAAAGTCGGTTAGAGACTTTAAATAGTTTTAGTTTATCAAAGGCCTCATTATGTAGTATGTCGGAGGGTTTATCATATATTAGTTTAAGAATGAATCGAACTGCTGAGTTTTTGAATAGCACGAATTCTTTTAATGTTTGATTCTGAAAATAAGTTTAGACAGGGAAATGAATAGTCTAAAATCGAGCCTATTAATGATTTGTAGAGATTACCTAATGTATAAGTATTTAAGCCCCATTTTTTGTTTGACAATATTTTAATTAACTTAATCTTGAGTTGCAGCGTTTTTTTATATCTTCAACCATAGAGTTGAATGTTAATTTTTAGCCAAACTTAATGCCTAGAAATTTAACATTTTTTTGACTCTCGAGTTTATTCTCATATATCTCTAAGTTTAGATTTGAATTTTCCTTACTTGGAAAATATCATAAAGCAAGATTTCTCTAATGATATTAGAGTTTAGGAAAAGGTATTTGAAATTCAGAAATAAGAGAATGATAAACATTATCAGATAGACAGTAAAGATCTTTACAATAAAGTACTTTTCTAGGATCATGATGAGAAAAAGGTCTTTCTAAAATTTCCAATTTAAAGCTATTTTTCAAATCATTTTTGGCATTTTCATAAAAAACGATTTGAACTAGGTGAATTTTGAGCTTAATTGGAATTAACTTATCATCGAGTTCAATCAGAATATTTTCTAATCGATCTCTTACTCTCCTACAGTGCCTATCACTAAAGTTTTCATAAGAATCAAGGAAATTTAAAGAACAAAGACAGTTAGTATTTTTTATAGAAAGTCTATTTTTTAGATGATTAATTTTTTCTTCGAGTTTTAAAATAATTTTATCTTTTTCTTTTAATTGTTTATTTAGATCAATAGTGAGTTGTCGATAGTCGTTAATATCCATCTTTAGATATGGTTAAAACGAGAAATAACGGTGAATACGAACCAGGAAAATATCTAAAAGAAAATTGTTCTAATACAGCAAACAGTACCAAAAAAACAATAACAAAACGAACACGTCAAACAAGTAAACTAAAGGTTGAGTTGGAGTTGGTAAAAACATCTAAATTGGAAATGGTCACATGTCATATCATGTTTTGATAAAACACTAAAATCACTGATTATGTCTAAGAGAGTCGATGAGACTAAAAATGTATCAAGTCGTTCATAGTATTCTCCTTTAAATATGTTAATAGTGGATGATTTGTCATTTAAAGTTGACAAACTTAACTTATTTATTATATTCGCTAAAATATTTCCATTTTCTTTTTGACCAAAACATCCTATTTACAGTATGCTGATTTTTTCAAAAAGTTCAAAATTTCGAATTTTATTAGGTGAGTTGTAAATGCTAAATATAAACAAATAGTCATTTTTTTTTTATTTTAACGTAAAGTAGCTCTGCTGAGAAGTTTTCAAATGATTAGTCTCGAGCCAAACCGAGTTCTTCTTTAACTGAAATAGCTAG
This sequence comes from Brachionus manjavacas, assembly GCA_019054805.1. Taxonomy (NCBI): domain Eukaryota; kingdom Metazoa; phylum Rotifera; class Eurotatoria; order Ploima; family Brachionidae; genus Brachionus; species Brachionus manjavacas. Next base: position 2,558,153 of record JAHQIY010000003.1, on the reverse strand, counting down.
ACCGTCTCAATATTTATTACTATGTTTGATTATTGATAGGTAATTTTTGTAGCTCAAAAAACTTTTTCTTCATTTGCATCTATTTTTATTTCATCCCATGACCCTTTGGATTGAAATTGTGACTTTCTACGTAGGTTTGACTGCGAAAGTTAATCTTCCGTTTTTGTTTTTTTTCATCAAGTTTTGACTGTTGTATTTGAATTTTTCTCGGATTTTGTTTGTGATGTTCGTTTTGTATTGAGGATTGTGTAATGGCTTGTTTTTAATCAGTTTTTGTCTTTCAAATTTGATTTTTTGTGATTTCATTTTTTGTTCTGTTTGCTTTGTTGTATTTTAAAAACCTAAATTTTCATTGTTTTGGATATTAACAATATATTGCACATTCTCAAGACCATGTCCACTAGTAAGGCGGCTATTTTTTGAGTTGATGTCGTTATTTACCGATTTATCTAGTACATCAATGGTACGCTTTTTACTTGAATAATCAAATTTATCATTTTGTTCACTTCAACAAACGATTTCTCTATTTCCTCGTAAAAGAAGAACCCAGATAGAGGATTTTCTTTCGTTTTTGGCAAAAAACTTCAGCTCCTTTACGATCAAGGTTATCTTTTGTGTTCATTTCGTCAAAATCTCCGTCACGGATCATGTTTGCTGTAGTGTGTTTTTCGATTAAGTGTCCTTTTTTTTGACAAATTCGGCACACCAGTGAAGAGCGTTCTCTATAAGTTGGAAAATCAGCCTTAACATGGCCAAACTGATTGCAGCATTTGCATAAAATTGGATCACCGGCTTTAAAGACAAATGCCTCTTCCCTATCGATTGTTTTGATGCCAATTATTTTTTGTTTTAATTAATTTGAAATGGAAGTTTCCTTTACAATGACATGAATAATTCCAGAAACGATATGACTCATTTGAGGTGCATTTAACACGAGTTATACGAATAATATGGTCTAGTTTTAGACCAGATTTTAGGAAATGTGATTCGATACATTTGTCTTCTTCATTTGGTGGAAGATGAAGAACTTTAAAAAGACAAGTCTCAGTGAAAATATTAAGGTCTAAAATTCTGACTGAGACTGATTTGATGTCGATTTCTTGGTTGAAAAGTTTTTTAGCGTAAAATTCTCCACTAAAAGTAACTGGCCTAGTTGAATTTGAGCGGTAGGGACTAATTGAATTGATTGAGTCAAGATCTAAAGCGTTCAAAGGTTTTTTAAGAACATAGAAAATGACGAGACGAGTTGGTACAAAATTTTTTGGGACTTTTATCTTGATTGTATTGGTGAATTCACGTTTTTTTTTGCTTCGGAGTCCTTGTTGGAACCCTAAAAGTGATCAAGTAAATCTAGTGCAGGTCCTTTTTAGTGATTAATCTTTTTGGATTTCAAAAAAGATGAGTCACGTGATCAAAAGTTATTCATTTTTCTTGTTTTTTTATTATAAATTTTTTTTTAATTGTAGAGGGTTCCATTATAAAATTATTGCTCATTTAACGGCAAATCACTCTTTCTAATTAGCTCTGCTCTAAACATTATGCCAACCTAAGTTTGTACAAAAATTTCCGAAAATTTTTCATTAAGGATGGCTGAAAAACCATAAATTTTTGAGAGTAAATTTTCGTTTGGTTGCTCAGCATCTTTCTTTTCTTGAATTTCTTCTATGGAAATTTTTATTTAGTCCCTTGTCTAGCTTGTCAATATTTTTAAAAACATTTCTGACCTCTCGATATGTCTTTTCAGTCTTCACAAGCGAAGCTAAATTAGCATTATCAATATCAATAATTAGTAAATAATTATTGTTCAGATTAAAAAATAAAAAAAAATAAAAATAAAAATTTAGAAAAAATAAAATAAAGATGCAAAAAAAAAATAAGAAAAATTAAAGTAAGTTAAAATATAATAAAAAGACATTTAAAAAATTGATTTATTGTAAGAGGTGACTTGTGCAAAGTATTTTAGAATTGAATAGTTCAGGAAATGTCTATCTATTCTTTTCCTGAAACCTTAAATATTTAAACTCCTAATTTTTGCATTTATATTTTTTAATTTAATCAAATTGAATTTTTCTTTATTTTGAATTTTTTTATCTCAAGGAGCATAAACTCAAATAAAACAAATACCGCAAAATAACAATATCCATTTTTTTTTTAAATGTATATCAGAAAACTTATCAAAAATAAAATCACTAAATTAAAAATATAAAATTTTTATAAAATGCTTTATTTTAATATTTTATTTTTTAAGTTTTCATAATATTCTGCTTATAAATTTTTGTTTTTCATCTAAATCTAAAAAAATCTAAATTTTTCTATTCAGTTCCTTGGGTATGGAAAAAGACAATTACCAAAAAAACGGATTTTAAAAATCTTGCTTTAATTATTTCTAAGTACAATACTGTACAACAAGAGCTCAAGAATTTAAAATAGCGTGTGAAAATGAATCAACTGGCCTTTGATCAAAAATTAAAATTCATTGAAAATTTAGCAAAATCAAAATTCGGTTATGTGATAGACAAGGATTTAAACAATATTGACTCAGTCGAAGATTCAAACGAATAGGAAATTGCTAATTTAGATTTGTCAAAATTTGAAAAAACGAATCTCAATCCTACAAATCTTGAAATATTCAAAAGCAACAAAAAAAATGATAATGAATGTTAAGAATAAATTTTCTATTAAAGAATTTTATAATTCTTTAGTTTTTTTATTTAATAAATAGTATTTTTTTAAATCCAAGAAAATAAGTCAAAAAAAATTTTTTCACCAAAAACAATTAAAACTAAATTATTTACAATAAACAATAAACAAGTATCCAAAAATCTTCTAATAAAAAAGATGTAAAATTCAAATAATTTAACCTGAATAATTAAAAATTTAATAAAATAGGATACTACTCCACCACAACCTTTTTAGTGATGAGATTTTAAAGAAATTTAAATTATTTTTTTTTCAAGTCAATTTTTTAAATAGCTTTGAGTAGTAAAACTCTTTTCAACATTGTAATTTAAGTATTTTTGAAAATGTTTAAAATTAGTCTAAATAAAAACACATTACGATGTTAAAAGGAAAAAATTAAGAAGAAAAAAAGCACAATTTTTTTCAATAAAGCTTTGAATTTATTTTTTTGCCTAACTTTTTTTATTAGAATAAAAAAATGCAACAAAAATATTAACATAATTTGTTGAATAAATGACTAATTATAATTAACTGGCGTGAAGTTTTCACGTGAGTTAAAAAAAAAATTGGATTAATTAAAAAACATATTCAATGAAATATTTTTTTTATTTAATTTTTTTTGTATTGAAAAAATTGAACAAAAAAAATGAATAGGAAGTAAAAAAAAATTGAATTCAATCAAATTCTCTATTTTTTGCTTTTCTGATTTTACCTTAATAAACCTTAATTCATTTAAAAATAAATGTGTGGATTTTTTTTCATACATATATTGCTTTATTCTTTTAAATTTACACTATTTTCACGGAAGTGCTAAGAACATAAAGGCTTAAATAAATTTATCACCGCTTATAAATATTGAAAGTTACTTAAACAATTAAAAAACTATTATCGATTTAAAAAACGATAACAAAAAAACCGCTTGCTCAATTAGACGTCATAAGATCCGAAAAGACTAAAAGTCATAAGATTAAAAGAATTCGAACACAAATTAATTATTTAAAAATCTTACTCATTTATTAAACTTTGTTAATTCAATTTTTTACTTTTATTCGTGTTTGTTTTTATTCACTTTTTTATTCGCTTATCTCTATGATTCAATTTTATTGGTCTTAAACTATGGGACTTAAACTTTAATTAAAGAAAATAAAAAAAATAAATTAAATTTTGTTTTTTTACTTAGCTTTGTGTTTTATTTACTTTTTATTCAATAAAAAAATTACCAATGAATTCATTTTTTAAAATCAATCTCATTGTCTTATTCATAAATAATTAAATCCAATTCAATTAATTTTTTTTTTTTTAATAAAAAAAAATTGAATATTTTTCTAACTAATTCACTTAATTAATTAATTCACGTGAAAACTGCACGCCAGTTTATAATTAAAAAAGAAATTTTTTTATCCAGTCAAAAATATTATAACTACTATTCCAATTTTTTTAAATATTGCACTAAAAACTCAATATAAAAAGAAAGTTTTGAAATATCATAACAAGTCAAGATCGTTTTTTTGGTTGGAAGTACTCATATAAATTAAATATGATAAAATTTTCAATAAAAGATTTATTGAATCATTGATTTTATTGATTAAATATTAAAGAGTAAACAAGTAAATAATTGAAATTCTTATCCTATCAATCAACCAATAGAATATAGAAAGATAAAAACTAGAACTTCCGTTAATGATTCTTTTAGGCTTTACTTGATAAAATCTGGTTTAGTTACCTATCCTCCTTAAAAAATTTTTCATTCAAAAAAATTATAAATGTCTAAATAAAGAATTGTTTATTTTAAATAAAAAACAATCAATTAATTTCCAAATTGAAATCTCAAAGTTTTACCAAAAATACAATAAAAAATTAAACTGAACCAGAACAAGCGTTGCATCGATCTTAGGAGAAAACTCTTGAATGGATGAATTTCTTCAAGATAATTACAACGGCTCAAATTTACAAACACAAGCATCAGATGTTCAATCGACTCAACCAAATGCAATTTCAAACGAAAATTTTCATGTTGAGGAAACATCTTCGAGGGATCCGAATTTTCAAGGGCGTGATAAGATTTTCTTCGAGAAAGTTGGCATACTTCAAAAAGATAATGTTGTTGTCCAAATGTTGCAATGTAAAGAATGCTAAAAAGATAACATTCTAAAATATTATCAAAAGACTTCGTTAAAGCCAATCATTTAGAGGAAAAACACTGGATAAAAATGCAAAAAAAACAAAGAAAAATTTACTCATCATTTAATATAGAACAAGAAAAAACAGATAGAGGCTTTTTGTTTTTTTTAATTTTTTGTTTTTTACTTTTTTCAATTGAAGAAAATTCACATTTCAAGGAATTTATTTTATTATCGAATAAGGACTATAAATTACCGTCAAGAGAAAAATTAAAATCCATTTTGGATGAAATTTAATCTAAGAAAAAAACAAGAACTCTTAACCAAACTTAATTCAGTTGATTTTTTAAGCCTTACTACAGATAGCTGGAGATCTTGCCAAAACTATAGCTTTTTAGCTTAACTTGTCATTTTTTTGATAACTTTAAGCTTAAAACACATTGCTTAAACTTTAGTAACTTAGTTGGTGGTCATACTACAGAAAATTTAGAATCTTCTTTTATTGATGTCTTGGATAAATTTAATTTGAAAGGTAATATTGTTTCTATTGTCTCCGATAGTGCTTCGAACATTCGAAGAGCAGTTTTAGATATGGATCTAAATCATGAGCCAATTAAGTGCATAGGTCATGTCTTAAAGTTGATAGTAAAAAATCTATCAAGAAATGTGAAGATCTAGCTAAATTTAATGAAGAAAATGAGCTAATTCAAACCGATATCACTAATTATACAGAGAGTAAAATTCTTTTAAAATGTAGAAGTATTGTCTGCCCGCTAAATCATTCCACTCAGCTGTAAGAATTGCTCGAAGAGCAGCAAAAAGGTGAAACTAAGATTCTGAACCTTGTGCAAGATATTACTAGAAATGAACTAACTTATCTAGAAGAATTAATTAGTGTCTTGTCCATTTTTTGTAATGGAACAGGATTAATAGTAAAAAACATTTTTAAACATCATATTCAGCAGAAATCGTAAGAGGAAACTTAAAAGATAAATCTGTTGAAATCCCAAAAATTCCATTTATTCAATAGAAATATTAAAATAGAACACAAAATGAATAATAATTATTAAAATTAAAAAATTTAACATATTAAATTTGGATTTTTTTTCAGATTCTTACTCAAACCCTTATTTTTGTCTTATTTGTATTTTTAAACTTATTTTAACTTTTTAATTTTTTTACATCGCCTTAAAGGCGTTCATAGAAATAAATAATAATAATAATATTAAAAAATGTTTTTTTTAATAAAATAATAATCCGTAAATTAAGGGGGTTTTCTAGTATCCTATATTTAACATCGTAGCTATTTTAATTATAACGATTGCCAATTAAAAATTAAAAAGTATCTAAATAAAAAAAGATAAATTTAATTATTTAGTAGCAAAAAAATAAATTTTGTAGCAAATGTAAATTAAAGAAAATTGATGAGTTTTATTCTAATTTAAGTTATTTTTTTTATATAAATGGTGAATATTTAGTGATTTTTAATACTAATAAGTAAATTTTTAAAATGAGTGAACAGATAAAAAAGATAAAAAAGCATAAATTTTCGATTTATATAAATGACATACCAACTAAATATAATAAAAGCAAAAGTTATTCGCTACTTTGCGGACGATCTAGTGTCTTATTTTATCTTTAATAAGTACAATAACATTTAAAAAATGATAAATGGTTATATAAGGAACATAGAACAGTGCCTCTACTGTGGCGCTTAAGTATGGCAGCAGAAAAATGCAATTATATAATTTTTTCAAGTACGAAAATAATTTGTAACCAAAAGTATTATCTCTTTAAGAATTTTATTCTTTGGTTTTTATCTCTCAGTCTAAAAGTAGTGAGCTAGGGACATAAAAGTTACTTTTAAGAACTAATGCAAGAGCGTTTTTAAAAGCTTTATTTTTGTTCGTGTCGTCAATCGCAATAGTAATAGTATTAATTTTTTGGATTCTATTTTTGGATAAAACAACTTACCAAATTATTTACTGCGGATGGTGTAAGAGCGCTATTTTTCTTAAAATTTCAATAGAAGAAGTTTCAAAATTTTTCTTTGCTTTTTAGGCAGTTTTCAAAAATTTTAATTGCAGCGAGAAAAGCTTCGCTTAGGTCTCGTATTTGCTCCTTCAATTTTTAATTTATTTTGTTTTTGTTTGTAAATTCAAAATTTCAAAGCAATAAAATTTAAAAAAGTTCAAAAAATAAAAAATAAAATAGCTAAAAAATCTTTTATTTGAATTCAAAAAAAATTTGCATCATTTTAAAAAAATATTAAAATCTCTTCAGAAAAAAAAATCAGATAAATAAAAAATAAAAAATTTAAAACTTTTTTTATCAAAACCACCCTAAGCACATTGTAAACCAAATTATTGTATAGGCCTTGAAATCTTCTATTTTTTCTGGGGTAACATCTAACAAACTGACTTAAAGACTGCTTTATTTAAAAAAGAAACTGATGGAAAAATCACCATTCATAGATTTAGTTGGATTAGGCTTTATCTATGTTAATAAAACGAAAAAAAAAGAATTCATATTCATTTTCGAACATTTAGAATAGCGGAAAATAAAGAGATAGATTTTTTATTGAAAGAAAAAAAGTTATTCAATATAAACATTGGTAACCGTGACATCACCTGTGGATATTGTCTGGCATCCGATACTAACCATTTGAGCACCTGAACTATTTTGCTTAGAGGACTCCTTTTGAGATATGTTATCAGGCGATTGTTTCATAAACTTGGTTGTTTTGCTCTCGGCATTTTCTTGTACATTCGAGAACGAGTTAATACTCTTTGATGTGGATATGGCATCGGCTTTGCTCAGCTGCATTAGGTTGCTGGCACTTGCCGACTGGACTAAAGACGAATTCAACGACTCGTTTAGAACCGAGTTCTCCTCTGAATTAGCACCGTTATGTCCCGATGGCTGAAACTCGCCATCCAACTGGTATTGGTTGAAATCCCCACTTCCAATGTTCACACTGTTCAACAAACTAGAACCATTGCTGTTCGGGCCACTGTTCAGCATGCCATTTATGTTTGTCTCTTCGATTGGAGTGGACACATTTTGAACTGGCGAGTTAGATGTGGGTGGTGGAGATTGAACATTGTTCTGTTGACTTGACAAGTAGAAGCCGGTCGGCTGAAACATTTGACCTGGAGTGAACGTGTTAAAGGGCAGTTGGGTGTTTACAAGATTGCGTGGATAGCCACCATGAGAAGAGGATGTGGACGAGTCGTCCGATTTGTCTGCGTCAGAGTGCGACGACATGTTGTCCAAGATGGTCATCATGTTCGTCGAACTGTTCGACTGTTGAGGCTTCATTTTGATCCATGTCTTTATTGAGCGCCACTTGGTGCTGCCGTCTCTGGGTCCGATCATGGCGTTGAAGCACAAGCGGTCGCCGGTGTGCAAAATGGTCGTCAAGTCAGAAAATGTTTCGAATTGACAGCTCTGAATGTCAAAAAATACTTGCTCGTTGTTTTCCATGTTGAGTATGCCATATTTGGGAAATATACGCAAAATAACTCCGCTATTTGTGATGATACCTGGAGAAAAAAAAAAATTTTTAAATTAAAAAAATAAATAAATTTTTAATTTTTTATTAAAATATTATTAGGGTTTGAAGTTTAAAGAAAGAAAATTCGAAAATTAATGAAGAATGAATTTACACTATTCATCGTCACTATTTATTTATTTTTTTTATTATTAAATTGTAGTTAAAGTATTTTTTTAATTTATTAAAATTTTTTACACTTAAATTCAAATTTAGAAATTAAAAAAATCCTAAAAAAATTATTTTTTAATTTTGGTTCTATTTCCATATTTTTTATTTAATTTTATGAAAATTAAGTTATTTTATACCAGTCCATGTATAGTCAGGTTTCTTACAAAACTCAAAAAATCACAGGCCAAAAATAAAATTAAAAAATTTTCAAGTTAAAAAAGATTTTTACTTTATTATCCAAAATGACAATGTCCTAAATTTTTAATAAACAAAAAAAGAAAAAACAGGCTTAAAAGAAAAGAAGGGTTTACGATTAGAAATTCTAATTTGAAACTTTGACTAGAAAAAATTAAGCGGCTTATTTAAAACAATCTGGAAATTTTTTTGTGATAGGAAAAGATTTTACATTTTATTTAGCCGTAAGTTGTGCTCCGCTCAAGGATGATTAATAATCATATTTATTATTATTACAATATTTTTTCAAACTCATCATAAAAATCGGATTACAATCGATACCACAAATTCAAAAAGTATCCAAATTTTTAATTAAATGAAATTCGCCAATTGCTAAGATTTTACAAAATAAAATGAATTACCTTTTTGACAAAAATTATTTACAAAAAACCTTAAGACTTAACAAAAGGGTATGCAAGTTTTTATTGTTGAAAAAAAGCCAAAAAAAGTACTTTATTTTTTAAAAATAAACTAGACAAAATCCTGAACAAATCTGGAACTTAACACATTTAAAAAAATTTGAAAATATAAAATCGCTTAAAGAGAAAATTTTGTTTTTGTGATCATTTATTGATCCCAAAGTCGACATGACCCAAAAACCGGGAAATTAACTCAAAAATTAAAGGAATCTTTTTATAACTTAGTGGCTTCGATCAAAAAATTCTTTATCTAAAAAAATTTTTTTTTATAAATTCCAAAAATTCAATGCGGAGAGATAATCGTTTTAGAACATATAATTTTCATTATTAAGAAATAAAAAAAAAAGACAAAATTATATTTTGTTAATTAAAAGAGAAATATTTGTCAATGTAATATGAAAGAAAATATAAAAAGGTTTTAAACATGGAAAGGTTTTAGCTTCTTATTGATGACGCCGACTCCGTCAACAAGTTCAAGAATGGATACGATGCATTCCGGTCTAGTCAACAATCCTGAAGTTGAACAGTTATTTATAAAATTTTTCTCTTACAGCTTTTTCTATCGAGAATCTTAACTCTTACTTTGACCTAAAAATTTTAAACAGGATTTCTTTTTTCAGTACTTTCTATGTGTTATGTGCAAGGAGCTACCATAGGTGACCTCCTAGTAGGTCATCTCCGCAAGCTAGTCTTTCTGTAGCTTATATATATTATTATTATTTATATTATTATTATTGTTCAATATTGACATAATACGTGGTCGGCTTTTTTTGGAAATTCTGTAAGTTAACTTTCTCGATATGCAATTCCTATAATATGCTTCAACGTGTGATGGTTAAACCACGATGGACCATCAAACCAACCATTCACCGAAGAACTTATCCATGTAGTCTCAAAATAGGAAGACAATTATTAAATAAGTAATTGCCATTTATTATTTTTATTGGCAAATGTATTTTTTAATGACAAAATCCTTATTAATAGCTTTAATTGGCAAAAATTAAATTTAATTCACAATTAATAATAATAATAATATAAGCTACAGCAGGATAACTGCGGAGCAAGGCTAGACATAGCCTCGCTATGGTAGCTGTCTGGTTTTACATACAGTATAATAATAATAAAGTTTATGTAGATAATGTTTTGCGCTAAAAAAAATTAATTAATTATTTCTGTTTTAAACAGCTATCCAGCTATCCAATTATTTATTTTAAGTTCAAATATTTAGTATTATTGACTAGCAAGTATTGACGAAAATATAATTGACAAAAAAAAACTAATTGACATTTCTCTAAATTAATTGATAGTTTCTCTCCCTGCCAAAAAGACAAAATGATATTTTTCTGGTAACGATTGCACTTTAAATTTCATTTAATTTTTACGAAGAGTTATGTTCCATTGAATAATTAAATAAAATTTATCAAAAATTAAATTTTAAATTTTAACTTTTTTCTAATTATTATTTTCATTTCAAATAAAATTTTTCATGCAAATTTCTAGCTTAATTATTATTTTTCAGGTAATTATCTTCCACAAGACATTGCTACGAAAAAATATCTTATCATTGCGTAGTATCTTCCTTTTTTTTTATTAAAAATTTTTTAAAATTAAATTTTAAATTTTTAGTTTTAATTTTTAATTAATTTTTTAAAATTATATTTTGAAAAATAAAATACTTAAAAAAAAAAAAATAAACTAACCTTGATTTTCTTGGCCAACAAATGCACCATTTGCACTGGGCACCGGCGCACTGGCATTTGTGCCTGTGGCATCTTTGAGTATTAAGGCCTTGACAGCGTCTTGTTTGACACTCACACATCCGTCCGGATGCAATTGAAAGATAGCCGAGTGTCGCTTGAAAAACTGGATCAAATCCTCTCGTGTAAAGCCGACAGTGTTGCTGACTTGTTCGGGCGCGCGCGATATCAGCCCCGGTATGGTCTGTAAAAGCATTCGGCCATTTTTGTGGAGTATTCTCATCACATAGTGAACTGCTTTGACATCGACCGGTGTGAGCCTGGGCTTTTGGCTGGTCACGTTCATAGATTGACTGGCAGTGATGAGAGGTGGTGCCATGCCAGCTGTGCTGAGTATTGTAGACGATGAGTTGATGAGTGACGAGGCAAGGCCTGTGGGCGTAGTGGGCAGGACGCATGCGCTGTAGCGGTTGGTCTGCTTGAATGAATGGGTCCTGGTGAGCACGCCGCTGTTGAGAGCCACTGAGGTGGGCAGGCGCCGCTTTGGTGGCGGAGAGGGCGGCGGAAATGGAGCACTGGACACGTCCGCTCTTCCCTTTAGGCCGCAATAGTCCTCGCGCACCACAAACACGTGCGGATACTTGAGCAGAAATTGCTTGAACTCGTTCTGGGGACCGACAAACTTGCGGATGTCTCCAGATGACTGGGACGCGTGGCCGGCCACACTCACTATCGGCAGCCAGTCTTCTTCGCGTTTGTTCATCTGCTTGCGGAAAAAGGCGATCGCCTCTTGCTCAATTTCCTTCATTGTCTTGGAGCTTTCTTGCACTTCGACTTGACCATTGGGCGTCGACGAGGAGCTCGATGACGAAGAGTTTATGTCGCCTGACGAGCTCGAGTCGTTGGGGTCCGAGCCTGTCTTGGTTTTTTTTCTCAAGTAGCGTTCCGGGGTGCCGGACAAACGCGGCAATTGGCTGCCGCCGCTGTTCGCAGAGATCAAATCTCCGCTCACTGTGAACAGTGACGGATATCTTGACAAAAATTGCTTCAGGCCTTGCTCGTTTCCGCCGACGGCGCGCAGCATCTGAGGCGTGAATGACTTGTCGCCAAAGCTGTCGTACAACTCTTCCAGAGTCAGTGTTTGCTTGGTGTCTCGCATCAATACGTCCAACATGAACAATATGGCTTGGTGCGCAACACAAGGTTCGTCTAGGGAAATGTCGTGGGCTTTTTCCATTTTTTTTTTCTATTCCCTCTTTTTTACAGGTTTGATCAATTGTTTTGCATAAAAAAAAGGTCTCGCACAAGTTTTTAAAAATTTAGAGAAAACAAACAAGATATCTAAATAAATAGCCTTCTCTTCTAAAAAATTTTTTTTTAAAAATTATTTTAAAGAAGTAAAAATTAAAGATTTAAAAAAAAAAATTTTATCGTTTAATTTGAAATTGAATTCCGTGTTAAAAGAAATGTCTCCCAATATCAATTATTTTGTAGTTACAAAAGGGTTTTGGATAATATTTTCATTTAGAGATAACTAACAAGATATTTTAAAAAAATAGCCTTCTCTTCTAAAAAATTTTTTTTTAAAAATTATTTTAAAGAAGTAAAAATTAAAGATTTAAAAAAAAAAATTTATCGTTTAATTTGAAATTGAATTCCGTGTTAAAAGAAATGTCTCCCAATATCAATTAGTAGTTACAAAAGGGTTTTGGATAATATTTTCATTTAGAGATAACTAACAAGATATTTTAAAAAAATAGCCTTCTCTTCTAAAAAATTTTTTTTTAAAAATTATTTTAAAGAAGTAAAAATTAAAGATTTAAAAAAAAAAATTTTATCGTTTAATTTGAAATTGAATTCCGTGTTAAAAGAAATGTCTCCCAATATCAATTATTTTGTAGTTACAAAAGGGTTTTGGATAATATTTTCATTTAGAGATAACTAACAAGATATTTTAAAAAAATAGCCTTCTCTTCTAAAAAATTTTTTTTTAAAAATTATTTTAAAGAAGTAAAAATTAAAGATTTAAAAAAAAAAATTTTATCGTTTAATTTGAAATTGAATTCCGTGTTAAAAGAAATGTCTCCCAATATCAATTATTTTGTAGTTACAAAAGGGTTTTGGATAATATTTTCATTTAGAGATAACTAACAAGATATTTTAAAAAAATAGCCTTCTCTTCTAAAAAATTTTTTTTTAAAAATTATTTTAAAGAAGTAAAAATTAAAGATTTAAAAAAAAAAATTTTATCGTTTAATTTGAAATTGAATTCCGTGTTAAAAGAAATGTCTCCCAATATCAATTATTTTGTAGTTACAAAAGGGTTTTGGATAATATTTTCATTTAGAGATAACTAACAAGATATTTTAAAAAAATAGCCTTCTCTTCTAAAAAAATTTTTTAAAAAATTATTTTAAAGAAGTAAAAATTAAAGATTTAAAAAAAAAAATTTTATCGTTTAATTTGAAATTGAATTCCGTGTTAAAAGAAATGTCTCCCAATATCAATTATTTTGTAGTTACAAAAGGGTTTTGGATAATATTTTCATTTAGAGATAACTAACAAGATATTTTAAAAAAATAGCCTTCTCTTCTAAAAAAATTTTTTAAAAAATTATTTTAAAGAAGTAAAAATTGATGATTTAAAAAAAAAAATTTATCGTTTAATTTGAAATTGAATTCCGTGTTAAAAGAAATGTCTCCCAATATCAATTATTTTGTAGTTACAAAAGGGTTTTGGATAATATTTTCATTTAGAGATAACTAACAAGATATTTTAAAAAATAGCCTTCTCTTCTAAAAAATTTTTTTTTAAAAATTATTTTAAAGAAGTAAAAATTAAAGATTTAAAAAAAAATTTTATCGTTTAATTTGAAATTGAATTCCGTGTTAAAAGAAATGTCTCCCAATATCAATTATTTTGTAGTTACAAAAGGGTTTTGGATAATATTTTCATTTAGAGATAACTAACAAGATATTTTAAAAAAATAGCCTTCTCTTCTAAAAAATTTTTTTTTAAAAATTATTTTAAAGAAGTAAAAATTAAAGATTTAAAAAAAAAAATTTTATCGTTTAATTTGAAATTGAATTCCGTGTTAAAAGAAATGTCTCCCAATATCAATTATTTTGTAGTTACAAAAGGGTTTTGGAAAATATTTTCATTTAGAGATAACTAACAAGATATTTTAAAAAAATAGCCTTCTCTTCTAAAAAAATTTTTTTTTGTTAAAATATCTTGTGCTTGAGCTTGGCATTGGGAAAGCCACTTAAATGATCCAAAAAAGATAAAAATTATTCTTGTTTGATACAAACTTATTCAATCAAAAATCAATCATTTCAAATCAACTCAAGTACATCAATAAAAATAAGAGTGTGGGCGGTTAAAGTAAATAAATCGGATAAAGAATTCTTAAAAACATATGTCTAGATTTTAAAAGTAAAAAAGATAGACCAGCTAAAAACCGTAAAGCGCTTTAGAAACAACGGTCCGAAGTTTCCTCGGATTTTGCAGATGATGATGACCAAGATAATTCACATTTCTTTGAATTTGAAGAAGAAAGTATTGATACAGATTAAATTCTAATGAGCAAGATGGCGTTGATATAGAAATATTAGAAAATCAACAAATTTAGAGCCTTCATAAAAAAAGAGGAAGAAAACCTAGATCAAAAAATAAACCAACATTTTGTTAGATCAGGACTTGCTCGTTTTGATTTTAAGTTATTTAGATCTCTGTCTAAACTTTAGTACGTCCTCTTGGAATTTGCTGTGTCTGTCTGGTCTTCAATTCTTTAGTGTGACTGTCAGAATGTTGAAAGGGTTCAGGGCAGAGTGACGAAATGATTTTGTTTGCTAACAATCCGTGCGAAAGCAGATTGTGGTGGAAAGAAGAAAAAGAGGTGATTTTGTTCAATTTTAGAAGTTCATGCATGGAAAAGACTTGGTTGAAAAAAGCAAAAATTTTAGTGTCACAAAAATCCATGGCGAGAGGTCTCTGGTTCAAATTTCACAAAAAAATTCGAGGCTCTAACTTTTTTTTCAACAGAACCGCTAGCTTATAGAACTCGCCGCCAAAATAATTAGTTGAAGTCCCCAATGCTAACAGCTTCTAAGCAGGCATTGATTGCTGATTGCATTGTAAAAATCTAAGCCTTCTTTTTAAAATAAAAAGAAATTTTTTTGAATTTTTTTTTGAAATACTTTTTATCGAATCGACTTGAAAGAGAATCATATTATTAATCATATTATTAGAAATATCTCCAAATATTTTTCTAAAGATAACTAATGGTGATTTAATTGAGCAGTTAAAATTTAAAAAACTGTGCAAAAAATCTACATCTAGTTAACCATTTTGGAATAGGATCTGATAATTTTTTACAAAAGTCAGGAAAGCTTTTAAATTGACAAGTTTTTTCAATTTACCTAACTTTTATTAACAAAATTCAAAAAAGAAACGTGAAAATTTCGATCAAATTTTAGCAACCCTAATAGGAATCTTAATTGATTGTCTAATCATTGCATTTTTTTTACCGCAAACCAAAAAAATTTTCAAAGCACACCAAGTTTATTAATATAATTTAATTTTTTTGTTTTATTAGTAATGAACATTATTAAATACTTTTTTAATTATTTATTTTTTTCTAAAAAAATTTAATTATTTTAATTATTTTTTCAATTAATCTAGGATATTGAAAACTTTCACCATGAAAAAAATATTAAATTTCCCATGAAAATATCCAATTGAATAAGAAATCTAGTTAGTTATGGTCAAGTGAAATAAAAAAAAATTTCCAAAAATAAAAATTTCACATTTTTGTGTTAATATAAATGATATGCTGAAAAGAAGTTAAAAAAGTTTTAGTTTTAGTTTTAAAGATTCTTTTTAAGTGCCTTAGTGTAAATAAATCAGAAAGAATTATTTTAAAAGCAAAATAACTTCAATTACTAAATTGATTGATTTAAAAAAAAAGAATTTCATTTAAACACTTATAGAATTATTAAAATTGCACTCAAGCATTCAACAGTTGATGGTGTTGGCATATTTAGAAATTTTCAAAAATTTTCATTAATTCTAAAAGTTAAAATTTTTTCTAAATAATTTTAATGCGCAATTTTTGATAATTATTCTATTTTACTTTATGTAAAGTGTTTTGTTAAAAAGCTCTTTTAGATCGCAATAAAAATAGCTAAAATTACATTCAAAATTCAAAAAAAAAAAGATAAATAAAGATAAAGTTTTATTTATTTGAAATCGATGAATTAATTTTAATTTTTGAAAATTAACAAATTGCATTCAATTCGGGGTAATGTATTCGGTAAAAAAAAATATTCATCCTTTCTCTAAATAATAAGGGGCAGTTTTCAAAAAAAAGCCTTGCATATAATATTATGTTATAATGGCAATTTATTATTTTTTCAAATTTACATCTCAAAAAATCCTTTATTACTGAATTTTTCTAACTTGTATATTTTATAATAATAAAATTAAAGAAACTTTCTTTAAGTCTCTGGAATCCTTAAGATTTAAAAAATTCTTAATTTTGATGAAGTTTACATGTTTTCAAAATTAACCTTTAT
The DNA here is from genome assembly GCA_019054805.1 of Brachionus manjavacas. Classification (NCBI taxonomy): domain Eukaryota; kingdom Metazoa; phylum Rotifera; class Eurotatoria; order Ploima; family Brachionidae; genus Brachionus; species Brachionus manjavacas. The sequence continues at coordinate 2,541,704 of JAHQIY010000003.1, read as the reverse complement.
CAACACACTAAAATTTAGAAATTTTTATCTGAAAAATCTTTTTCTTCTCACCTAGCATTTCTCTCATAACAATTAAAGGAAAATTTTTCAACAAAATCAAAATTTTTTTTAAATTTAAAAAGTCTGTAAAAATGGCATTAAAATCAAACGATGGTATTTCTGATTTCATTGAGCTCTTTATGAACAACATTATGTTTAAACACTATAAAATGATTCAAATAATGAAAAAGTGAAGCTCTTTTTTGGTCTATTCTTATTTACTTTATTCTTTTTTTTTTTATAATATTTAATGCATAAACTAACATTTTTTTTCCTTAAAAAGTTCTTTTTTATTTATATCTCCTGATAGAAGGATAATTCTACTAAAAAATAAATAAATAAAATAGTCAAGAACTGGCATATTAAAAAAAAATGATTCAACTATTTTATATGTAAACAGAATTTTTCTGAGTAATCTTTTCCTTTACAGGTAACATGTAATTAAAACATTATATTTAAAAATTTCTATAATGTCTAATTAAAATTGTTGATTTTTTTAGAAAATTAGTTGAATTAATTTTGCCAAGTTAAAAAATAGTCATAATATCAAATTCTAAATTGATCAATAAGAGAAAAATATATTGGAATTGTAATATACCCCACGTATCATAGAAGTTGGACGCATCTAGATGTTGTATCTATTAGCTCGCATCTTGTCTTAAATAAATTGTTCAATAATTACTCAATAGACTATTTTAAATCATGCTTGTATTCAAAATTCATTAGCCCCTCTCTCCAGAATTGATCGAATTATCAAAATTTTTAATCTATTAATATATTTAATAAATTTAAAACTTTTTATTTTCAAAAATTTTTAATCTTATAATACGCATCTTGAAAGTCTAAGTGAATGAATTGTGGAAAGAAGAAAATTTACAGGTCTTTTAATATCTGGCGACTTTGACTACCCTCTTATTAATTGGGATAATGAAATGGGACTTGTCGAAGGCAAAGGAAAAAGCAAAGGAAGGAATTATAGCGTTGCATTTCTAGATACCTTGCAGTCAAACTTCTTGACACAACATGTGTTCCACCCAACATTTGGTAATAACATTCTTGATTTAATGCTGACTGAGAATGTAGAACCTATCTACGAGATCAAGGTTGGATCACATTTAGGAACATCGAATAACAATTAACTCCACGCAGTCCTCTCTTGGGATTATATTCTGGACGGTAAACTCAGGAAAAGATATGAGAATCGGATACTTTTTGACAAAGGTGACTATAAAGCATTTAGCATTTCAAAAATTTTTAATCTTATAAAACGCATCTTGAAAGTCTGGAGAATTCCTTCAAAGAAAAAAATTGTGATTATGCCGAATTTTGGTTAATTGATAAAAAAAAAAGTCGATCATAAGCCATGGCATAAAATGGCAACTGATTGTGGACAATGTAAGTGTAAAATGATTGCCATTTTCTTGAATAAACAAGCTGGTCAGTAGGATTTGGATTTAGAAATAGTGAAAATTTTATTATAAATAGCTAAAAAATTAAAAAAAATTTCAATCAAACAAAATAAATGTTACCATTATACTAAATAATTCCTTACCTTCATACACCAAAAAATGCTCTTAATAAGCGGATGAAGACAAAGCTTCCGAAATTTTTTCAAAAGGTTATAATTCCTTCATTTTTAAAGAATGATAACTAAGGCCAAGTGATTTAGAAAGAGAATTTAAAGCTTTACATAGTTTATTCAAAGTTTTTTTTTTTGTTATATACTTAGGGTCTATATTGATGTTAGGCTGATTTCACGCACATATTTATAAACCTGAACCTCAATTGATGAAATGTTTTAGATCCTCGTAGACTTTCCATTTTAATTCTGACCAAAAATCTTCAATAGGTCTAGCTTGAGGCAAACATTCTAAATGCATGATTTTTTCATAGTATAAATACACTCGATTTGGAAGGGTCTCTCTTTGATTCCTTTTTTTTAGTTTCAGCAAGTAAGTAAAATTATTATTTCAAGTTATATTACTAAACAAACTCTGAGGATTTCGAATCTGTTTTCAGATTTAAAGTCGCATTTAAGATTAGGTAGTTTTGGCGACACAAGCGGAAACTTTGTCTTCATAAAAAAATGACTTGAACTTGTGACTCAAAAACAAGTCTAGCACCTACTACACAAATGGATAAAATAAATTTTTTTTAATCAATATACATTGGACATTAAGCTAATTAATTTCGAATATGAGGCGCGAGTCATTCCATGTCCTGATATGCAGTGGTGTCTATTTGTGTGGATTGGATTTGAGAACTCCCACGAGTTCCACAATTCTTCTTCAAAATCTTTAAAAAAATTACTTACTTTTTTTTAGAAAAAGATTCCCAAGACTGCTTTGTATATTTTGCTGTTGTTGTTGTTGACAATTCACAATTTCTTAATCGGCTTGTCTCAGAAAACGAAATTTATGCTGTTGAACTTGATTTAGAAATAAATAAGGCTTTTTGATCTAAAATGAAAAAAGAATAAATAAAAAAATAGAAGTGAGTCAATGACCGATGCAGACTTTGCCGTGGCCAAAACTTAATTGGCAAAAACAAATATTTGCCAACAATATTGAAAAAAATAATTTCTTGGTTAAATTTTATGCTTGATTTAATTGATAAATATTTTAATAGAGAACGCCAAAAAGCAACAACTCGAAAAAACAAGAAAAAAAAAAGAAAAAGTTGAAGCGGTGAGGAAGGAGGCTCACAAGCTCAAGTAACAACAATACAATTATGAAACAACTTAGGCAAAATGCATAAAGAAAACTTCAAATTATAATAACTTAAAATTCAAATGTTGCTCAAAATTCTCTAATCAATATATAAATTATGAAAAGTATGCCTGAAAGAATGAAAGATATTTGAGTAGAACAAAGCTCTGGGATGCCAAATGTGACAGCTTTTGATCTGCCAAAACAAATGTGGAATTTTCCTAACTTGAATTCAGAAAACAAATGTTATCCTCTAAACTCTATTTATGTTGTCTTAATAAAAAATTAATAAATCCAGAGCAAATATTTTTTTTTATTCAAATATTTGGTTTTCGACAACGATAAGCCCTTGTCTATTGATTAGGCTTGAATAGATTGAGGAAATTGGTTTTTGTCGTGCTCACGACAAAAATTATCAAAGCTACAGGCTTCGAGCTCTCACAATTTCTGGGTCATAGCCTCAGTTCAAAGTTGTCCAGGCCTGTTCGGAATATGCCGAAATCGGCCACAAATGTCAAATTGAAATTTATGCACGACGGACATGGAGACCGATGATTTCGGACTCGACTGCCGTGCATTTGATTTCACACTTGATGGATTTTTTTAAATTAAATTTGATCAAACTGGCCAAATGGTCGAGGAAAATTAAAAGCTACTTGGTTTCAACTGTATGAAAAATAAATAGATAACTGAAGAGAGAATAAAAAAACCAGGGTGGACTGGACAAAATGAGATGGCTATTTTTGCCGAGCGTTCAACCCGGTCTTGTAGAAAATTATAAAAATTAATTGCTTATTTAAATTTTAACATGCAAAAAAATTAATTCTATTTTTTTTTTTTTTTAATTAAAATTTTTAATCTAAAAATCTAGTGACCTATTCGTGGCCGACAAAAAAGCCCGAAATTTACCTCTAATTTCTTGTTTTATCTCAATATAATCTCGCTTTTTCATCTCTATTTTCTAAAGCACGTATCGACTCAGACCTATTAACATTAATTTAGAAAAAATAAAAAATAAATTTTCTTTAACTTTGCCAAACTAAACTAAAATAGTCAAAAATTTCAAAATGTAGTCTATTTTATTATGATTCGGTTATTGATCATCTCTAAATTAGTCACCTTTTGATGAATTAATCAAATTCTAGTGAAATGAAGCAGCTGCTTTAGTGTTTATCTATTTGATAATATTAATTTAAAAAGCATCCATTTAAGGAAACAAAAATGGTTTTATTTTAAATCGAACAAATGTGTTTTTATTTAAATAAAAAATATTTATGATATTATTATTTTAAAATTAAATTTTTTTAATTTTTTTTATGGTTGTTTAAATATATAATAACATTTTCTAAATCAAATTTGTAAATTATTTGGCGATAAATTAGTATCTTTTTATTTAATGAAACTTTCTATTAAAAGAGTAACATTAGACATTTTATACTTTTTTAATTAAAAAAAAAACAAAAAATAAACTTTTAAAGTCAAAGTTTGTTAATCCGAACTAGGTGGGACTCGACAACAAATAGTTCGGATTAACTTTTCCGGACAAACTTTAATTCGGAAATGTTACAATAATAGAAAAATTTTAGCTTAGACTATTTTTACAGTGTGGTCTCTGGAGCCTTGTGGTGGTGAATTAAAACTTTTGTCTATAGGTTTTGTGTTTGGGCTTTGTTCAACAAACAAAAAGAATAGATATTCACCCGAAGTTATGAGGCAAAGAAATTCTTAATTTATGGAAACTATTTAAAATAAATATTTAATATAAATAAAGTTATTTTAATAGTCATTTGATGCATGAATGATTTAAGTTAATCATTTATTGTGAGTGCAACTAATTTTACTTGAGTGATTTTTTTAATAAACGGTCATATCTCGATTTAATTTGGGAAATTTAAAGTCTATTTTCATTTTTTAAATTTTTTTAAATTTTTAAAAATTTTTATTTAGAGTAAAGAATCCAATTTTCTAATGGAATATTTGTTATTTATTTGTTTGATAAATTTACCTGCAATTAGAAGAAATAAAAATTGAAAAAGTTGGGACTTGGTAAATAACAGCTTTAATTTTTTTTTGAAATCTTGTTTTTTTAAACTTTAGAATAATTTTGTCAATCTTTTTTACCATTTTCTAGTTCAAATATCAGAGCAAAATTGGAAGTACTGATATTTCTGCTTAATATTTGTCAATCAATAAATATAGCAAAATAATCTTGACTTAGATTTTTTTATTTTTAACTCACTTAAAGTGTCCCAATATTTTAATTATTCGAATTTTGGTCTGAAAAAATAATAATTAGATAGGTGAATAAAGAGGCTTTGAAAAAAAATTTGAATATCTCATTCAAAAACTTGGCAAAATCATCCCAAAGTCTATAAAAAATAATATAAAAAAAAATCTAATGTTTTACTCCATTGATGCACATTCCAGTCGAACCTGAATTTTTTTTTTTAATTTCAAAATAGATAAAAACCACTCTTTTTTCTAAATTTTGGCAATTTTGCTTCATTTTGGTGACTAAAATTTTTAGTTAAATTAATAATTCGGCTTGAAGACAAAAAAATCAAAATTTTTCTTTCAAATAATTCAGTTAAAACTTTATAAAAAAAAGATACTTTAATTTTTTCTTAAATTTTAATTAAACCCATACTTTTGCCATTTGAAATTAAAAAAATCTTGAAGAAAGTGGGTCTATATTTTTTTTGGTCAAAAAGTACCTCCTTTTTGAATAATTTACCAAAAAAAATCAGCTAAAAAAACTACCATTGAGTCATAAGCACCTAAAAATTTTATTTTTTAAAATAAAACGACTTCAATCTTGCTTGACCACAAGGGAACTAAATTGTTCCTAAAATACAGCTAAATTCAATAAAAAATCATCAAAAAATTTTTACCAAAATTTTTTATTTCATATTCTTAGCTTGAAAGAACAAATTAAAGTTAGTAAAAAAAAAATTACTTTTAGCTAGACAATTAAAAAATCGATCTGCGTTTGAATTAATAAGACAAAAAACATTAATGAATTTTTTAAGGAGCTAAAGCTTGATACAGATTTACAAATAAATAAAAAATAATGAAAGGTTTATACAAACAAAATAAAATATTGAATAAATAAAAAATCTCGTTTTAAAAAATATTTTTTTAGTTTCTTGGTAGATAAAATTTTTTTTATAAAAATCAAAAATATTGTTTATTAACGCTCAAGACGCCTAAAAATTTATGGGCACTCAAAACATAAACTATCAAAAATTAGGAAAATTTTCAACACAAATTTTAGGCATGATTTTTTCTTTATAAAAAGATAAAAGTTAGAGAGAAATATAAGTGAGGATAATTTAATCGTTTTTTTGATAGTCCTGCCCAATATACAAACACATGTTACTCTTCTCAGACATTGACGCTATTTTTATTTACTATTGTTGACGATTGACCGAAAATTGTCATTACAAAAGAACCGAAAAAGATGGTAAAAAATTTTAATGTTTTTTAACATATAAAATAATGTAAAAAAATTAATTTTATTCTAAATTTTACAATATTTGAGAGTGTGGAAAAAATTAAAATTTAAATAAATTTTTTTCAAAAAAGTATAAAAATTGCGCTGAAAAATTGAAAAGCTATTAAAAAGCTTGTGTCAACCAAAATCTGTCCCTGCAAAAACTCGAATTTTTATATGTTCATTAGAAATTCAACTATTTTATTTTATTTTGACTAATTGAACGAAAAAGCTAGAAGATACCATATGTTTAACCAAACAAAATTTAATGCTCTTCAAAAATTGTAAGTCCAACTTTTTTTAATCTCCCTCCAAAACTTGAAAAAAAATTAGGATTTTTCATTATCCTTTTTAGTTTTAATAAAATAACTCAAAATAAAAAGAAAATAAATAAATTAAAAATACCCTTTATTTTATTTTAGATATTAAGGAAAAGCTTTTAATGATTATCTACTGACTAAACATTTTCTAAAAGCTTAAAATTGTATTTATTTGATTTAATCTTGTTTATGCCCCGCTTTATGAAGGGAGCTAATTTTTTTATACAAAAAATAAATTAAAGTGTTGTGGACTTATTTTTTATCATATTTTCATATTCTTGCCCTCAACCTAGCCATTACATATTATTTTAGTAATTTATTATATTTAATATTTTTATTTCTCGACATTTTTTGAGTAATTTTTCAGCAGAACAAATAGCCAAGTGGTCAGATGTTTAACGATAAAACGGCAGATGATCAAGGCTAAGAATAAATCCAAAAAATTAATAAGATTAAATAAATCGCAAAATATTTAAATTTTATTTGATCATTAATATTTCCCTGCTAATTAAAATAAAATTTTATTCGTTGAATTTAGTGAAACATGTTTTGTTTCATCATCAAAATTTAAATAGCTTAATTTTGTCAATTAAACTTAATGAAAAAGAATTTTGTTTTTGTAATTTTTGGAAGGTTTGAATGAAAACTTACTATGCCTAAGGTTGCGGAGTTGGTCAAAAGTCAAACTTTAAAGTCAGACTTTGACTTTAGTCCACTCAAGTATTATTATAAAAATAATTATTATAACATTAGACCTCATCGTTCCAGATTAACACCAAATAACTTGGAAAAATTAAAAATAATAAAATGTAATTTAAAAGCATTAAAATTTGAGAGCTAAATTTTATTTAAAATAAAAATTTTTTAAAAAGGATTTTCGCTTTAACTTTACTTCAAAAATAAAAAATTTTAAGTCAAAGTCAAGTCAAGTTTTGACCAACTCTGGTTGCGGCCATATGCATTCATTTACACTTGAAAAAAAGTCAAGTGTTAAGTCTGAGTGTTACAGTGAGATAATGTTGACGTGTGAATATATGTTTATTGTGGACTCTATTGAATTTCCTTAGGAATCCTTAATTTAGTTTCTTAGTATAGTATCTTTACTTAAATAGTCACTGGTTGCAATATAAAATGAAAATGAATAAAAAGAGTTATTTCTCTTTGTATATAAAGATATTAATTCTAAATCAGTCTAAGAACATTGTTAGCTATGACTAAAAGAGGACACAGGACGCGCTCTACAGGACAAGATAATGAGATAAAGCGAAATCTTTGTGACTTTTTTCTTTGGCAACAAATTAATGTCCAAAAAATTAGAAAAATTTTGCTAAACTTACTTGAATTTTTATTTTGAATATTATTTTTTCCTAAACTCGATTCAAAATTTTGAGGAAACTTTTCTGTTCATTTGAACTGGGAGTTTGTTGGCTTGAGCGCTAAAAAATCAGTTTATTCAGTACTGCTAAGAATTTTGCAAATGAATGGTAAAGATGTTTAGTATATGAAACAAACCAGACTTGTTGAATATTAAATTAAAACATTTTTTTTTTGGTCGCGAGTGTCGATTTCACTCAAAAATAATTATTTACTGCTATAGCTTGTAAAAGCTTCACCCTTTTTGGGTCGCAGTATTTTTTACAACTACTACGGTAAGTGTCTCCTTAGTGATTTTGCGTTAATTTACTTCAAATAATGTTAATTAACGAGAAAACAGGAAAATTAATGTAAAATAGCGTAAATTTACAAAAGTGATTTTACGGAATATAATTAACGTAAATTTACTTTTACCTCAATATCCACCTTTAATTTATAAAAAACTAATTTTTTGAGTTATTTTACCAGAATTAACGCATAATAGAAAAAATTTTAGACCTTTTTGGTTTACGGCAAAATTTGTAAAATTACGTAAATTATCATCAAATAATTCAACCTAATATTTCGTAAGATCACTTTTGTAAATTTACGTAATTTTACGTTAATTTTCCTTTTTTCTCATTAATTAAAATTATTTGACGTAAATTTACGTAAAATCACTAAGGAGACACTTACCGTAGCATTAGGCTACTTGAAGTTAATGATCATCATCCCATGATGAAAAATTTTATAGACTAGAATCTTTATAAAAAATAATACAAAAAATTTATTAAATATTTTTTTTCTAATTGATCTTTAAATGATTTTTCTAAAACTTTTATTTGAAAATTTTAAAGAAAAATTTAAAATCCTTATTAAAGCATCCAAATTGCGGCTTCAAATGTTATTTCAATATTAATTAAAATATTTTACAGCGAAACAAAGTTAAATTTTTTATTGCAAAATTTAAAAATATTGATTTAGATTTTATTTTCTTCCCAATTAAAGATTAAATAAATCATGTTTAATAAAGTTTAGCCATTTATTATTTAAAGATTGATAAAAATCAAAAACTAAAAATTTTTATTTTAAATGGCCATCAATTAATGGACTGACAAAAAAATTAAATTTTACTGACAAAAACGACTAAATCTACTGACAAAAAAACTACATATGGTGATAAATAAATTAATTGACTGATAAAATAATGATTTGAGTGACAAAAATACTTTTTTGACTTATTAATTATTTTTACAATAAATTAATGATTTTGAGGTGACAATAAAAATCAAAATCGTGAAATATTGCATCAAAATCGGAAGGAAGTTCCAGACGATCATGAAAAATTGTTTTGTCCAAATCTCATCATCAAGCTAGAGTCAACTATAAGAAAACTTCACAATTTAAGTTCATTCCTCACAATCTTAGAGAATTACATTATTAAATAGCTTAATTAGAACTAAATTAAAATAAAATAAAAAAAATACCTATCTAAAAAATAGGTTTTATTTTGTCAGTGCAAAATTATTAAATAGTCATCTCAATATATATATATTTGTCAGTCTAGTTTTAGTCTCGTTTAGTTTTTTTGTCAGGATAATTAGTTTTTTATAGTCAGCTAAATTAGATTAAATTAGTCACCACTTTTAGTTATTTTTGTCATCTAAAAAAAATAAAATTTGTCACCCCCAAAAAATTTAAGCCATTTGAAATTTACATTTGATCATGATTTTTAATTTGCCTAGCATTATTGTATATTTCACTAATTAAATTTATCAGCTTAAAGTGGTCAAAATAGTAAGTTCATAAAACATTTTTTAACCAAACTGTTTAAAACCAGAAATGGAGTTTTCGATGGACCAAACAACTTCATGACTAGTTTTAAAATAATTTTCAAAAATGCTTTCTTTAAAAATCATTCAACTTTTTTTTTCAAAAGTTTAGACTTTTCAGAGTCTTAGACTTCCTTAATGAAAAATTGGACTGCTACTTAAACATAGTTTTTAATTCAGACATTTAGGGTTTAATAATCAAAAAATTTAATGTCATCTAAATAAATATTTTTGGTATCTTCATTTATATTTACTTTACTACTGTTTGGAGAAATTAAATTAAATTTATTCGGCCAGTTCTTTTATTAAAATTATTTGAACTAAACAAAAATCACAAAAGGGTTTTAATTATTTTGAAAAAAAATTGTGATCATTTTTAGCTTTATTTGTTTAATTATTATTTATTTGTTTTCTGTACCGAGCTAGAGCTCCTTCAGAATAAGTTAAAAATTAAAAAAATAAAATAAAAATGAAATAAAATAAAAATTAAATTAAAGTTTAAGTTTTTAATGCGACTTTTTAATGAAAATTTGCTGTTTGAAAATTACTGTAAACTCGAGCATATAGGTGCACTTTTTCAAGCCGTCATTCTGAACTATTAAAAGTCAGATTAGGGGTTTTTAAACTGTGCTCAAATTCTCTTTGATTCTGTTTAAAAAAATTGTTAATTCAATTCGCATCTGGGATGATTTTGACTTCAAAAGTCTGCATCAAAAATATTTATCTATTAATTTAGATGATACTGAAGTTTTGACTTTTTAAACTTAAAACCTCAATTCTCAATTCAAAAGAATGATTAAAGTGACTGCTAATATTTATCCTCATAGTTGAAATCAAGTATCCTGGCCTCCTTATTTACAGTAGTGATTTAACATAAGGATCCATGGTAAATTTATTTTGCGTAAATTTATGTATTTTAAAATAATTTAGCTTTCCCATACTTTTGGGCATTAATTTGTTGCCAAAGAAAAAAGTCACACTTGAAAAAATTTGGGTGCAGAACAATCCCAAGTATTATCTAATACTTACATGTGACACTCAGACTTAACACTTGACTTTTTTCAAGTGTAATTTTATGCCCATGTGAAAAATTAAGCTCAAAAAATTTTGACTTTTCTTAATTTTAAATAAAAACGACTGACTCGTGATCATACCACCGGTCAGTCAACATTTTTTGGCTTTTTAACAACTCTGATGCATCCAAAACTTATTGCACCACACTTGCTTACAGCTTGATGAAGGAAAAAATAATTTTCAAAATAGATGTTAAATTTAAAAATCTAAACACACTTTTTTGGGCATTTAACTGTGTTTTAAAAAAAATTTAAAACCAGAAATAAAGCTACTAAGAAGGAAGAATAATTTTTAATGAATAATTTTTTTTTCACGAATGGGCAAATGAATATCACTAGGCTTAAATCTTTATTTTTTTGAATGTCAACTTTCAATAGAAGCACGAAAAAAATTCAGAACAAAATTATAATAACAAATAAACACCTGATTCCTCAATTTCTTAATAAATTATTTTTTTTAATGAATTGAGATTACAAAATAAAATTGTAAACTGCCTAGTTTTTTTTTCAGTTTAGAATGTTTCAAGCCTAAAAAAGGCTTTTTATTAATTAAAAATCAAACAGGATAATATTCAAAATGTCTCTTTTAATAGATTTAAATAACTTGATTTAAATAAATAATTTTCATTTTATATTTACAATTTAAAATGAAAATAAATATGCAAGATTAAATTTTAGACAATAAATTAATATTTTATATTATTATATTTAAAATATAGTTTGGGATGGAATCCCAGGTTGTTTGGAATGGAACTTAGTCCTCCTTATCAACCACTTGCTTGAAATTACATCTTAAAAAAAAAAAAAAATTCGTTATAGAAAAAAGAATATTTGATAAATTTTGTTTTTAAAAAAAAAAAATTAATAACTAAACTATATCTGGACATCACATTTCTTACAAATTAGATCCTTCTCAGCTGTACAGTTATTGCATGTTGGTTTTTTACAAATTGAGCAGTTGATACTTTTTTTAATGCTACTAGATAGACGAATTTGGCATGCAACACGTTTAGGGATATATTTTCTTGACTTGAACGTTGCTCATTATAAAAATGGCAATTTTTTCATTCAAAATAAATCTTAAACAACCATAAAGTGAAAAAAAGTCATTTGACTTCTTCCAGTGCTTCTAGTAGTTTATGCTGAATTTTGCGAGAAAAAATTATAATTTTATTCAGTTAACATTTGATTGAGAAAATATTTGCTTAAAATATGCTGAAATTAAATTTTTAGCTTTCCAAGTTAACAAATATCTAAAATTTAGCATGTTAAAAATTAAAAAAAAAGTCATTTTGACTTCTCAGTGCTTTTTTTAATTTCATTGTCTTAACCAACATCTATTTTTTTCTTGTTGCAGCAAGCTTACCATCTAAAGCATGCATATATTAAACAAATGAACTAGTTCCTTGAGTTTGAAATATTTCAACTGATTCATAGATGATTGGATGTGTTCTCAGTTAAAAAAAGACAGTTGAAAAATTAAACTTTATGTTATAAACCTTAAATAATGAAATAATATTCTTTCCGGATCTGTTAGGATCTAGTGGTTCGCGGTTATAACAAAAATAATAATTTCAAAGTTTTTCTTCTAATCGCACATGTCTAGTATTTTACACAGTGTTAAATACTATCAACTTGCTAAGCGCATGAGATCATAGTATTGCACTGTGAAACTATAGACATGTAAGTTGAATAGAGTCGGTGTTGTAGTTATTGAGAGAACTACAACATCTATTTGGTCTTTTAAAATGTATTTCTATGATACAGTGAAAAAAGTAGTTTCTTTGATTGTATCCGGTTATCTTTTTAAAAATTGAATTTTTCTTGTTAAAGTAAGAATCTATTGTCATGTGCTAAAGGAATGTTTTGGTTGATGATGATTAAAATCATAAAATTTCTTCATAAATCTACTTAGAAAAATATTAATCACTGATCGTGGGATATCTGATTCCATAATGACATGCTCAGAAAATAACAGAACAAATCTGAGTAGAAAAGGGTGGATCAATCTGACTAAGAGCTTCTAAATTGTTTTGGATTTAATTTAGTTTAGACCCTAAGCTCAATTTTATCTATTTCTACTTCTATTTATTACTTCTTCTAATTGAAGTTTAATTAATTTCAATAAATAAATAAAAATAAAAAATTATACTCGATCTTTATCTAAAATCTCCAGGAGCTCATGATTTTTGTGCTCATCTCATTAAAACAAAAGCCCTTTATAAACGATCTATTTGAAAAAATATCTAGCACATGTACCTATTAGCGAACTTCTGTAAATCCTTAAAATTGTCAATTTTGGATAATTCTTTTAAATGTCCCAAGTCATTCTCAAGGAACATCGTCAAAAGAAAGAATTTGGTTAGTTCTTAATCTAAAAAAAGTTGCTTCTTTCAGTATTAAATATACAATAGTAATTCTCTAAAACGCGTAAAAAGATGTTTATGAGTATTTCAAAAATTTTGCCTAATTCGGCGATGACAAAAGCTCTACACAGAAGCGATCTACAGCCTACATATTGCTAAAAGGGGAATTAAAATCTTAATAAAATAATAAAACAAGACTTATCTATTTTTTTTTAATTAAACATTAGATGCTTAATATTTTATATAAAAAAAAAGAATATAATTTTTTAAAATTGATCCTTAATTGATTCTTCTAGAATCTTTATTTGAAAACTTTAAATAAACAATTGAAAATAAAAGCTATCAGAGGCTCAAACAAACACTTTAATTGATTATTTAATTTTTTTGGATTTACTAATGCGAAACAAAGTTAAATTTTGTATTTCAAAATTTCAAAATATTAATTAATATTTTATTTTTACTACAGTTGAAAATTAATACAATTTTTTCCAATTAAAAAAAAAATTCGAATTTAAAATTTAAATTATTGATTTCAAAATTACATTTGACCATAAACTACAATTTGTCTACTAAAAGAGAGCATTTTATTTATTTAATTAATTTTATTGAACAAGGATGAGTAAACGGTTTAAAAAAATAAATATTTTTTAATTTTAATTTTCTTTATTTGGCTCTATACTAATTGAAGATGTTGCACTACGACTTCCTTTTGTCGCTATAATTTTTTCGAGGAATAAAAAGCAAAAAAATTCCACTATGTTAACAAAATTGAGAAAAAATAGATAACATAATACTGAACTAACACTAAAAAAAAATAGATAATTCATAAAACAGAGAAAAACCATCGTAGAGAATATACAAAAGAGAGAAAAAAATTAGAGAAAAATTATAATAGTTTTTTAAGTTGAGCCAGATAAAAAAAAGAAGAAAAGATAAAAAGAAAAGTTTTGGATTATAATAAAAAAAATTTTTTTTAATTTATTTGTAAACTTGTACCGAGCTAATGCTCCTTCAGAATAAAAATTCTCTAATTTACTTTCTCATTTTAATTTATTCTCTATAATATTGGCACTTTGTTATCTCTATTATTTATTTATTTAAAGTTTAAGTCACATTGACATTTAGAATTAAGAAAATTAAAAATTACAAAATAAAATTCCTTTTAAAGAAATTCCTAATTTTTCCAAAAAAATTACACAATCAGTCATCCGAAGTCATAATTAACTTTTAATAAAGTATTTAATACTTTATATAGAAAAAAAAACTCTTGATTTGTTTCCATATAATAAGTTATATTTGATATAACAAATTTAGCAGAGTCTACAAGGCTCATTTTGAGACTTCTAAAACTAAATGAAATCAAAGCTTTCACAATTTTGGATTCATACTCTAGGCAGTTAATAAACAAGCACTTTTCTAAACGGTTAAGTTGTTCATGTATTTTTCTTATCACGGTTATTTATTTATAATTAACCTCCTTCAGGAGAAGTAAATTAAAAAAAAATTAAAGTTTAAATAAGTGTAAAAAAGTCAATTAAATTCTTATGCTCATGAAAGAGTTCATGCTTGATACAGATATACAAATAGATAAAATAAGTAGTAAAGAAAAAATAGAAATAGAAAGAAAAAAGAATTTACAATTAAAATTTAGTAAAGTTTAGTTGACCAAGAAAGTTGAGTCTCAATTAGGTTCAATAAAGTTGGTTTAATAAAATGCTATAGTTTTTAAATGTTAATTTGCTCAAACACAGTTCAATAGAGTCAGAGACACCATCACGGAGGTAGAAATGCCGCTTCATCTCCATTTTAAGCCCATTCACTCTCTCATGTAGGGAAGATAAATTTAAAATAAAAAATGAACATAGTCTTTTAATGTCTGTTTCAAAGGAGACAGAAGAACGTGGGGAGTTAATTGAGGCATTATAACAGAGTGAACTAAAGATAGAGGAGGCGATTCCATTGAATTTAAGTGTAGTAGTAAATGATAATTTTGAATAAAAATATAGTTGATCAAATTTGAAAATTCTTAGTACTTTGCGGAACCCAGACATGCGGCAATTCCATTTTAAATTTAGCATCTGCCTTATCAGGGCTATGAACGTTTGCCAGAATTTTACTTAAATGTCGAGTTTTAATCTAATGTCAAAATCAGACAAACATTTTTTATGTTTATTAGGTCTCAGAACACAACATCTCTTGCTAACAGTGCAGGCATTCATTTTAATTTATTTTTACTAGAACAATTTAGTTAGGAGCTCTAGTATTTGTTTATTTTTTATCAGCTAGGTTTGAATTTAAGCAACATCTAAGTGATTCAATTATCCCATCCTTTTCTAAGTCCTTTTTTCACTATAAATTTCTTTCACTGTATTTTCACAAAGTTTGCTTAGTAACTTCACTGTTTTAATTAATCTGTAGTGCGTGGCAATTATAAAGCCCCAGCCCCAGTCCCCAATTCCATGATTTAAAAACTAAATAAAACTAAATGCAAATTTATAAAATCCAACTTTGATTTTGAGTGTATATTTAACACTCTTTTTTTTCCTTCTAAAAAGTATTGCTCTTAATTTCACTTCTTAATGAGGCTGATGGTAAAGATAAACTACTTACAAGCTCGAATTAACTTTTCGAATTCGCTGAGATATGTTGTCCAGAGTGCAAGCAAGGTTTGGATTCAAAATTCATCTAGTGTCCAACTAGCGTGTGCAATTGCTCTTTATCGCCAAGCTTTATTTTAAATCTAAAGAAAATAGATAAACAATTAAGTAACAAAAAAAGGAAAAAATCACCTGAAAACAAAAGGGAAAATAGAAATGTTTAGAAAAGAGAGGAAAAATTTATGCTACGAAAATGTTCTGCTTTAATTCATGCTCTAGTAACTAGGTAATTGCAAGCACAGTACGAAAGCTTAAAATCTAAAAATAGAAAGAAAAAAAATCAATAAAAATCGAAATTAATCTTGATTTATTTAGTTTAGATGTGGAGATACGGACGGCAGTGTATCACACAGTTGGCTAATGGCAGCCACGAGTCTAAAGCTTTTCGCTCTGTGGTTCCACTATCGCTCGAATAGATAGAGTTCTAATGTCCTGAAAAATTCAATTTCGGATAAGTTTTAATTATTTGCGGGATCCTCACAATTAATTTACTCGGCTAATCGACCGAGAAATATTCATTCACAAGTTCAACTGTGCTAGGACTTGACATATTTTACGAATAGCAACAAAAATTAGCAACGTACAACAAAAATTCTAATTTAAATGAAAATTTGTTGAGTGGAAGCCAGAGAACAATTTAGAACAGGTGAGATTTCAGACGAAGCTTTATTTCCTATTTAAATTAATTTGCCACTCGACAAAATTTTGCAATAAAGACAATTTTTTTCTTTTTTCTTTCGCTTCTAAAAAATATTTTCTTGGCTATTTGCAACAAACAAAATAGAAGCACTCGGCATTCAAGAGATACTTGACTACTCTGGAGAGCTAATAAACCTCGACTAGAACCGATTGTTTAACCAGTTCAAAATCAGCTAGGCCAGTCTTGATCTGGGCCAGTTAAAAATAGACAAAGCCTCGCCAACTAAAATCAACTAGTTTCAAGGCGTTTTTTTGTTTACTCGCTTTTCTAGTGATTAGCCACAAATAAGACTCTTCTTAATAAATGTTTACTCAAAAATATTGTTTTCCAAATAATTGAATTTTTTTCTCATGCTATCCAACCTAATGATGATAGGGAGTGGACGATCTGACACAGAGGCAACTGCATCGAGTTGATCATCTACACTGAAATTTTTTAATGAAAAGGGTTTAAACATTTGTCCCGTATACTGCAGAGATATTTTGAAGATTTTTTCACCCTCAGCGAGTTTTGAACCCTCGATCATTCAAAAACCACAAATACAAAACGTTCGGCTATACGGCCGCATATATAGAAATGATCTTAAATGAATGTAAAAATTATCGGGTCTTACCAAAAAGAAACATAACAAACTGCCAATACTCTCTTCTTTTTGCAGATGATTTAGCTACTTTTTTTATTTTCAAAAATAGGAAATCTTAAAAACATGATTAATATAATTACCTAAAAGAAATCGAAAGATGGCTTTTCAAATGGAAAATGAACATTTCTACTGAAAAGTCATGTTACATGATCTTAGAGAATCAAACTAAACTTAAAACCAATCTTGGCCTTAAAATAAATGGGAAAAATTTTAAAAATGTGTAAATCAAATTTTATTTTTTTTCAAAATAAACAACATCCAAGACAACAGGAAAGACATCATGTTTTTGAATCTCAACTAAGGTTGAATGAAAAACGTTGATGAATATCCATTCAGCGAAAACGACTGTCAGACTTATTTGATGCCACATAAAATTTTAGCAATATCAGACTTCAGCAAAATGTTCAAGTCAGATACCGACGCAAGCAACTACGGAATTGGTGTGTGCAATGAGGAAAAAGACAAATTCTTAGTCATCACATTGGACTCAAAACTTTCTTTTGGTCCAATGTTAGATGTTTTAAAATTAAATTTGTCTCAAATAAGAAACGGGGTTTAAAACCAAAAACATAAAATCGATCTTGGATTATTCTATTCCTTGTTTAAATTCATTTTCAGAAACTACCGTATTCCCTCGTTCGATTATGCTGCACTACAGGCTAAGACATGCAAATTAAAACATCAAATTAAAATTTTTTTAGCATGGGTGAGATGTACTTTGGTGCATTGTCCAAAAGCAGGCATAATTGAACGCATAATTGAACGATTATAAATATTACGGTAATATCAAAAAAATACAAATAATCCAAAATTCAGTAGTTTGATCTATTTTTAAGCTGAAATATGATACCCCTTCAATATTATGCTCCAAGAGGCTTTCATTAACGGCATCTTGAAGTTTATGATCAATTTTTGATGCTCAAATACTTGGTTAAATCATCAAAATTGTGCAAAAAATTACTCACTTAAAACAGCAATGTTTAGATGGTGTGCACTTTGCAATGTACATTTGGATATTGCAGAGTGCACATTAAGTCTCAAGTCAAATTCAAGGCCGGAAGTGTGAACTTGAAATCATTTTTTTTCTGGTACAGAGCAATTCATTTGAAAATATAAAATATGATACGAAATTTTAGAATATTAAATATGATGATAATTTAAAAATTAAAAAATATATTGAAAATCGATTACTGATTTAGGAAGTTAATTTTGCAATATAAAAAATTTGAATGTTGAAATTTTCATTTAATTTTCTTTTAATTTTCTATCTAAGTATTTACTAATTATGTTAGTTATCTTAAAAAAATTTGTCCGAAATAACTAAAATTAATAGCAAAACTAACAAAAATAATAACAGTTTATAATTAATAATTAAATATATAATCAATAAATATTAATGACTCCAAATTCATTTTTATAAAAAAAATTCAATTTTTGTCATAAAAATTTTTTAATCTTAATTTTGAAAAAAAATTGCTCCCAACTTCACTCTCCCTTTAAGTCCGGACTTATTTTTTAAAGTCAGGACAAAACAAATAATGAATACTCTCTGCTTTTCGCAGATGATCTAGTTACATTCTTCATTTACAACAAAAAAGTGAACCTAGAAAATAAGATAAATAAATACACCAACAAACTAGAACAATGGCTTATTAAGTGGAAAATGAAGATATCAGTTGAAAAGAGAAGTCGTGTTTAGTAGTCTTTTCTAGGTACAAAAAAGAGAGTGATAATCTAAACTTAAAAATTTATGGAAACAGAATAATGAACCAAAAAGAAATCAAGTTTCTAGGTAGACGAAATTAAAAAAACGCTGCAATACTAAATTTTATTAAGATACTGTTAAACAAAAAATGGGGTCTTAATCAAGATACACTAGGAAATTTATTTAAACCTTTAGTCGGATCAATTTTAGACTATTCTTTCCTTGCTTGAATTCATTTTCAGAAAATAATATCAAAAAACTACAAGCAATTCAGAATACAGCAGTCAGATCTATCCATAAGTTAAAATATGATACTCCCTCCAACATCGTGCATCATGAAGCTTTTAATAAACTTAAATTACTAACAGTCTCGAATCGGCTTTTTGAGTTGAGTGAGAGATATGTTGGGACAGGACTGAGTCATTCTATTCCATTGGTTGTCAGACAGGTTTTGAATCAAGATAAATTGAATACCCAACTCCATTGTGTAATTGTTGCCTTACTATTTCCTCTATTTTTCCTGAAACTTCAACTTTGAAAAAATGTGTCACATGCAACAACCTGTGATACCCCTTCGATACAAACAATAAGTATTTGTGGCCATTCAAGCAACCTTTCATTATGTCTTTTCAGCTTTCTTTACATTTTATTTAAGCTAGTTTTACTTTATTTTTATTTTTAAGAATCTGAAGGAGCTCTGGCTCGGTACAGAAAAAAAATAAAAAATAAAAAAATAGCTCATTGTTTATTCTTCAAGAAGATAAATTTAAGTCAATCATAATTATTCATTCAGTAGTCATTTTCAAAAAAGAAGCTATTACATGTTTGGAAACTGTAATTTTTTTGGGTAAAAAAGCGCTGTTAGAAAAAGAAATTCGATTTTTCCCTTCTCCAAAAAAAAAATTAATAAATAATCATGTCTTTAAGTTAGCTTCTAATAGATGATAATTAAAAAATTGAAATAAAGACTAATAATCTGATGCAATAATGACTCTGACACAGAAAATTAAATCGATTATTTGAAAATTTTATATTTATTAATAATACATATTTTTATTTAGCTCAATAATTTATACCAAATAAAACCAAGAACAGAACTAAAAGAACAATAAATATAATTCTATTGAAGCTTAGTTATATTCAACTTTATTATTATAATTATAAACCCCTTTTTTTAATTTCATTTTTATTTAAAGTATTTTCTGTTTACTTTTTTGAATGAAATAAATTGTTTGAATTAAATTTAAATTAACAAAATTTAATCTTTTGTCGAAATTAACTTGTCTAATTATTGCATAATAAAATAAGACCTAATTGTGCGTAGATTGAGCCTTCGACCCTCTACCAGCACGACTAGCACACAAACCACTCGGCTGTCCGGGCTATCAAGGCGTTGTTTTGTTTACTCGCTTTTCTATTGATTAGCCACACACTCGTAAAAAATGTTTACCCAAAAATATTGTTTTCTTAATCATTAAAATAATAATCATTAATTAAATATTAATTAGATTTGTTTAGCTCTTAAAGAACCGGGCTGAACAACCGCACTTAAATTTCAATTAAAGTCTTGATTCGATTTAAATCGAAGCAATAAAGAAAAATGAGAAGAAGACTTTGACTGAGCGCGTGCCTTTGCGCCTCGCTCAATTAGATCAAACAAACAAGCCATGCGCTCAATGGAGCCTCATCCTTCTAAACTTTTTGTCATCGATGGTATAAAAATTTTCCATCGCGCTGAGTTTTCTTTTTTGCTAAGCCTATGTTCAATTATTGCTATTTATCTCTTGATATCTACATCATTTTAGAAGCTTCGAGGAGGCTCTAGCAATGCATTCACTTAGCCAAAAGTTAAATTTCTAAGATAATTAATAGGCTTATTTGTACACGCTTCAAATTCCATTATCTGCTATCCAGTATTTGTGGCCATTCAAGCAACCTTAAAAAATTTAAAAGAATTTCAAAATCCATACCATGCCATTTTAGTCTAGCTTATAAATATCACTCGATCTGGCTTTTAATCGAAATTTATCAATTCACATTTTTAACCTCTTTGCTTTTTCACTTTCAGATTAGGGAATTTTTTCATCTAGAAAAGGCACAATGCTGGTTCATTTTTAATGAATGGCACAGCAAGTGACACAATCACTAGGAGAATAGTACGATGCCTGTTAATTGCTCTACATTATAATAATAAATTTAAATGATGTCTAAAAATAATGTTGACTCCTTTAAGCTAACGCAGAACCAGGGGTGACATGATTACAAGAGTAACAAAAAAAAATAATAATATAGTAATTTTTTTAAAATTTTATTTTTTATTCTTGATGCTGCACCAAATGCATAAAAAAATTTTTTTTTTTATTTTTGTCTTAAACTCAAGATGTCTTGATGGCGCATTAAATTATTCCAGAGTTGGATGCGGCCCTAAACCCGTGATAATACAAATAGACCATGCGTTTTTAATCAAAAGTGTTCCAGCCTGGGCGAGATTTACTTTAGTGCCAGAACAAGAATCTTAAAATGGATCTTAAAATATCTTATATGATATGATTAGCAATAAGATCAGTTTCTAGTCTCAAATCTAAATTTTTAAAATTAAGATTTAAAATTCAAGATCTTGCTCATTTCGTAAGAATAAAGAAAAATAAGCTTGTTTTAAATGTTTTGATTAAAATTAAGTTGTTTTAAAATTTTTTGTATTTTCTTGTATGATCTTAATCAAAAAAATAAGGTAAAAATTTTATTTAAGAAATGTGCAAGATCAATTAACAAGACCTCGAATTATTCTTATTAATATTTATTTTAAGGAATAAATGAAAATCTCAAATTTTTTACATTTTTTAATTAATTAAATTTTAACACCATAATTGTGAATAAATTCAAAAAAAAATAATTATGTTCATCTCTTAATATAAGTGAAGTAAAAGAAAATCTATTTAAAAAAAATAACAAATTTGCCTTATAGTAATCATTATTTCAAATATTCTAGAATAGCTACATTTAGATTCAACAAATTAGAGCATTGAAGAACTTCATAAAAACGTGACAAAACACGTGTTTTTTTTATTCAATAAATCTCCATTTTTTTTGTGACCATTACTTAAGATTTTTAAAGACAAGTTATTTTAAATTTCAAAGGATGTATTTAAAAAAAAAATTTTTGTGTTTTTCACGCTTTATAGAAAATAAAAATATATAAAAAAAGCATAAATAAATGCTTGGTTAAAATTGCGTTAATCAAATTTTTTATAAATTTTTTAAATTTTCCTGCCACTACCAACAACATTAGGCTTTAAATTGTAAAAATCTAAAACCTAATGTTGTTATTTTAGAAAATACACTTTTAATTTAATTTAAACAATTTATTATTTAAATTGTTTAAATTAAATTTTTGATTCAAACATCAGCTTAAAGTCCTTAACTTCATCTCGTTTTTAGGTGAAAAAATTACGGATTGGTAAAATTAAAATAAAAAGTTAAAATAAAAAATTAATAATTATATTTTAATATTTTAATTCTTATGATAGAACAGTCTTTAATAAATTTTAAAAACTTGTAACACTCAAACATTAGTCTTTAATATTTAATAAATTCTTTTGAAAATTAGAAAATTTAAATCAAAGTTAAATAGAGTTTGATTCTCTTAATGCGGCAAGAGAGTAGCTATTTATTATTAGAATAATAGAATTTCTTCTGTGGGTGCTTATGTGATAGCAAAGAAAAAAATACGCTAGATCCGTAGATAAAGAAATTACACTTATTGATAAAGCTTAAAAGAAAGTAGCTTAATTGAAACTCAAAAAAGGCAAATGTTCTGAAAGCTTAGCTTAAGAAAAAACAAAAATTGTATAGAAAAGTATTGTAAAGAATTGGTAGATTTTGAAAAAAAAAATAAATTTTAAAAAATCCAATTAAGTGTTGACTCTTCAATAAATGTTTTAAGGGACAGATAACTTAGTCTCTAAAATTCGAGCCATAAGTGTTAAATTCATTTTTTATTTTCTTTTAAAAAAATATAAATAAAAAAATTTCGCATAGAGTACATAGCTGTTAATTGCCTGTCTAAAAATTTTTAAAATTTAAAATTTATTTTAAATTTATTTTTGAAAAATCAGTTTTTTTTGGTACATTTTATGCTTATTTTACATTCAATCTAATAAATTAATCTTATCAAAAATTTTTTCTAGTAAAATTTTTTTTTATAATTTTAAATAAATTTTTCCTTTTTATGTTCCTTTTTAGTTAAATTATTGTGTAAAATAATATAATAAACATTTTGAGTTTTTTTTTCAACTAGATTTTTTATTGTAAAATTTGTGTAAACAAAAAATTTTCCTAAAATATGTTCACCAGACCGTCCAGTTCTGGAAAACAAAAAACATAATAAACTTTTAAAAGATTAATCAGTGAAACAGAACAAGAAAATTAGAACTGAAAAAACATACCAACTCCAGTCAAATTACATGTCTATGATTCCACAGAGGACTAGTATGACGTTATGCGTCTAGCTAAGTAATTCTTAGTATTGAACAGTTTATAGGATTAAAATATATTTATTGTTTTCGCTTAATTTTCCTTCCTGTTTATTGTCCCTTTTTTTAAATATTTTAAAAATACAATATAAAATTTAAATTAAATTAATAAAATAAGATGGTAAATTTTTTGATAAATCATATGACCTTCAAAACTTCACAGGTCCTACACAAGTAAGATTTAAGATTTGCAACAAATGATATATTGAATTAAACCGATTGAATTCAAAAATATAAAATAAAATTAGTTATTTTACTAAATTATTTTTTAAATGAATATTCAATTAGAAAAGGGAAATTTTCTGAAATTTTCAAAAACGAAAGAATTTCAACTCGTAGATATTTATTTATAAATGGATTAAATTAAAAAATTTAGAAAATGAAAAAAGATTTTTTTCTGAAATTTCACTAAATTCTGCTTTGATTTTAATTTGAAAAAAAAACTAATTTACCTTGATCAATGCCCATTAGACAGGATGACTTACGGCTTTCATAGACTCAAATGCTATGAATAATTTTCTTGCTAAATTTTAATTTTTATTTTAATTAAAAATATTGAATCTTATTTTATTATATAATATAAATGTAAATCAACAGGCTAGTGTCCATACGATTATAGACCGATTTATCTTTTGTCTATTTTATTTTTATGAAATCATTTCAAAAATTTAAAATTTCGAAGATTTAAATTAAAATTTTTGAATTATTTTTTGTAAAAATTAAGTTTAAATTAAAAATAGGTAAAATATTTTGTGATTCTTATAAAAAAAAAAATTCGTGTCTTCTTGTTTGGAACATATATTGAATTTTAGATAAATATCAAGAATGATTTATTATTTCGACATGAAAAAATATACTTGATACAAAATTAATAAACAAAATAATTATTGACAAAAAAAATATGACAAGTATTTTTTAAATTTTCTAAATTAAAAAAAAGCGCTTTTAAATTTTACAATTTAAAATTGAAAAAAACTTAACAAAAATTAGCATAGTAAAAAAATTGCTTTTTGTTAAATGTCACTTTTTTTCCAATTTAATTTTCTCTTTGGGGATCAATTTTAAGATTAATGAATAGCAAACAATCGGTCACAAAATAAAATAAAGTAAAGCTCTGCTCCTTGTATCTTAAACAAGAAGGCCACTTGAAGTTCATGATCATAATCAAATGATCAAAATTTAATTATATAATATTTTCTTAATTGATAGACAGAAAGTCCTTTATTATTATTTATTTCAAAAAAAAATACGCCAAATTCGGGGGTCCTACTAAAACACTGACCCCCATTTTTTTTGCGAAGCAAAAATATGTTCAAAAGTTTTAATGTATCATTTAGTTTGAATTTTTCTCTATTTTTTAAAAATTAAATTAGTTTTTCTCCAAAATTTTTGTTTTTTGTGAAAATTGAATATTTTCATATTTTTTAAAACCCGACCCCCTACTGACCCTTAATTTTATATAACTGACCCCCATTTTTCTTGAAGAGAATTTAACGAGCTTTCTAAAAATGTGCCTAGTTTTTCTCCAGGAAGTATAATTTTCGAGAATTTCAAATGATTTCTAAATTATTGAGAAAAATTTAATTTACATTTGTATTATTTGTTTTTTTGGTTTTATTAATTAATTTTTTAACAAAAATTACTATTGATTTATAACAATTAATTAAAAAAAAAATTCAAAGACTAAGACTTAAATTTTTAATTACGTTAAAATTTGATAAACTTAAATGAAGCGAAATTTTTTATTTTTACTAATAATTTTTACTAACTCTACTTCCTGGAGAAAAACAACGCACAATTTTAGAAAACTCGTTAAATTCTCCCAAGAAAAACGGGGGTCAGTTGGGTGTCAGGTTTCTTTAAAAGTAGATTATAGTTTTTTATGAATAAAGTATTAGTAGATACCCAAATTCGGCGATGCAAAAAATATTAAATTATAGAAAAGAAATTTAATTTATAAAAAAACACATTAAGATTTCAAAATGTACATGCTTAAAAAAATCAAAAAAGATTTTTATAATTTCTAATTTAACTTAATTAATATTTATTTAAAAATTGAAAATAGGTTCTTTTTTAATGTACTATGCTTATTTGCTTTTGTTCAAACGAATTACAGGGTCAAGTCACCGTCATAGGAAAGAGGTTCGCTGCGACAAAAATAAATCAATTAGCAAATTGGCAAAGCCACGAATAAAAAAATCTAAATTGTTTTTATTATACATATTAGCTCTACAAGATACTGAAAATCAGACGGTTTATTTTTTGGCGGATACTTGATCGGCTTATAGTCTTTATTTAGTGTTGGTGAATTAAAATGATTCATTGAGTTTCTTAGAATTTATAAATTTAAAATATTGATTAATGAAATTGAAATTGAATCTTTGATGATTTTTCTCTATTTTATAAACAGTGCTGCTACGATACCTTGAATCAACCATTTTTACGTAAATTATGGTAAATTCACGATATTTTACCAAATTTACCGTAAAATATGGTAATCTAAAAAAGGGTATTTTTCGTAAAATACCGATAATTACTGTAAAATTCAGTGAAAAAAAAAATTCCAAAATTTCTCGAAAAAAACCGATATTCATGAAAAAAATTTTTTTTTTGATTTTTCAAAAAAAGAAAAAAATTAAAATTTGATTGAATTTTTTTGACCAAAATTTACGTAAATTTCGGTAAATTTTTGTAAAAAAAGGCAAAAACTGGTAAAAAATCAACAAAAAAGGAAAAATGTATTTTTTACTATTTCATTCAATTTTTTTTAAACAAGCCATGAAAATTAATATTTAAATATTTAAGTACTAACATATTAAATTATTTTATTAAATACAGAAACTATCAAAAATCATATATATAGATCTGTATAAAAAAAAGATTTACAATCAGAATTTAATGATTTGACCAGTCACCATTTCTTTAAATTTTCACGAACAGCAGCTTTTGTTGATTTTTTACCATTTTTTGCCTTTTTTTACAAAAATTTACCGAAATTTACTTAAATTTTGGTCAAAAATTTCAATCAAATTTTAATTTTTTTCCTTTAATAAAATTTCAAAAAAAAAAATTTTTTTCATGAAAATCGGTTTTTTTCAAAAAATTTTGGAATTTTTTTTTTCACTGAATTTTACAATAATTATCGGCAATTGACGATAATTATCGTTATTTTACGAAAAATATCCTTTTTTAGATTACCATATTTTACGGTAAATATGGTAAAATATCGTGAATTTACCTTAATATACGTAAAAAATGTTGGATTCAAGGTATCGTAGCAGCACTGTATTCTATATGATGATTTTTCTCTATTAAAATTTTTTTCTATTTTGATAGTTCATCGCCCATATGTAATTTTTGACCCTGTTTTCTTTTTTTTTGATCGTTTTTTTTTCAAACAGATAACCGTTCTCTTTTTATTAAAAAAATTCACTTTAGGGTTGTACCGTTACTTGGTTTGTTTTGAATTTCTATATAAAAATAAATTGATTATTGATTATTAATTGATTATTGATTTTTAAAATGGTCTTTTTTTTAAAAATGTCAACAACAAACTTTAAATAAAAAAAGTCAATCTAAGTGGATTTCGTAAGAAGGAAAAGTGAATTTTATTGTTCGAAAAAATGTAAATAATAGAATTTAAATTAATTTTATTAAATTGATTGATTTGAGTTTACAAACCTCGTTCTTTTTAAATGTATATATTTTTTTTTTTAATAAATTTTTTTTTCAAAATTGACCGAAAATGTTTGAATTTTTTAAATCCTATCAAATAATACCAATCCAATTAAATTTCCACCGCCTAGACCTCTTTGAATAAAAGAAATATCGAATTTAGCCCATTTTCACTACATAAAAAATGAGAATTTACAAAAAAGAAATGGCACTCGCAACTTCATGAAAAAAATATTCCCAAACTCCATTTTAAATAGAGAATACAAACCCTTGTTTTCAGCTCTGGCAAATATTCAAAAGCTAAGCCATCTTGTTGCAATTTTTCTGCTTTATCAGACCGAGAGTGGAAAATTTTCTAAATCTCTAAACGAAAATTTAAATCCATAACTTTGTGTTTAAATTAGCATTTATCTTTCTTGAAAGCATTGAATTAACAGCAAATATTTAAAAATCTTGTAAACAAACTCGATGAAAGGGATCAGCGCCCCGAGCTGGAACTAGGAAAAAAGTTGATAGCTTTCGAGTTAACATTTTACTTAAGGTCTTGACTAGTAATTTGTCTTGACAAAAAAATTTGCCACAAATCGGATAGGAAAATTTTTATCATTAATTTTAGAGTGAGCTGATGGCCAGTGTCTTGTTTTATACTTGAGCGTTAGATCTATGAACACTTAACCTTATCTATAATCGAAATCAGATAATGTAAAAATCGGCTCACTAGGCCCTGTCTTTCTAATTAAAGCAGCACAACTTCAGTGCAAATAATTACTTCCATTCAAGCTTATTAAACAAAAGCCTGAAATATCGCTTTGCTATTCTGACATTGATTTATTGATCCAAGCTTTGCATCTATTTTACATTTTTGATGAAAGTTAATTTATTAGACTTGAACATTAAGTTGTCCTGGTCTAAACGAGCACACGCGTCCAGACCGAATAGTGTGCAAATTAATCATCATCTATCTACAAAATGCTGCCTTAAGCGCTTTCTATTACAAAACTAGCTAAATTATGATAAATCAATTTATTTTGGCCCACAAACAAAAACAAGCTTTTATCTACCTTACTTATGTTCGATTAAATTCACTCTTCAAAATTCATATTTTGATCGCGAACTGTTCAGTTTTTGCTAGGGATTGGCTTTTCAGATTTGTTGTTGTTGTTGTTGTTGGCGGTGGTTTAGATAGAATGAGCTGCTGATGATTCGACGCGGAATAATTTATTATAATTCCTAGTGTTCTCTTCGCCAAGGAATTAAGCGATCGAGAGATTTTTATTTTCTAGAAGTTAAGACAAATTTAAGTGACATGGCCAGAATTACACTTGAATCCGCACAAAAATACAAAAATTCACTGGTACACTCTGTTTGGGAGTATTTTAAAACAGCAAACAATAAAATATCTCAATTTTAAAAGCATAACTAAATTAGCAAAAAATTAGCAACTTTTTAGCTTTTACGATTCAAAAAAGCAAGTACAAAATAACAAACACGCGACTACAAATTATTCAATTAATAAAAAATTTGTTTCAAAAAAGCAAATTATTTTCCTTTTTAGAATAAACACTTTTTGATCAAAATAATAAATTTTAAGGGTTTAATGGACCAATTAATTGATAATTTAAATAATCTCGAATTAGAAGAGAAAGGGCATGTCACACTTTCTCAAAAAAATAAACCGCAACTATTTTTTAAAGGACATTTTTTTCGTTTGAAAAATCCTAATCAAGATCTTAATGTCCTAGAAAAATTTGGTTGGCGTTGTACGAGCCAAAGTTGTTGTGCTACTTGCGAAACTTATGGCTGTGTCGTCGGTTCTTCTTATGAAATTTTGAAATTTAATGGTCAACATATTTTTTTGATAATCTTACTTTAGTTTTAGAATATTAGATTAATTAGATTTATTTTTGATTAGACAGCTTACAACTTATATTATATATAATTAATAATAAAAACTTTATTGCTATTTATTTTCGGCTACTATATAATCCAGTAGCAAAAATAATTAAACTAGTAGCAAATTTAATAAAAAATCGTAGCAAATATTACACGTTGTAAATTAAATAAAAAAGTAGTAAAAAAAGGTTGTTAATAGTAAAATAAATTAATAGTAGCAAAAGTATTTTTTCAATAGTAAACTCCATTTTAAACATAAAGGGTTTTGAGTAGTGTTATTAATACTCACTTATTAATAACACTACTCAATTATCACTTATTAATGTATATAATGTAAGAAAATTTTGGAATTTAAATATACAAATCTGAAAATTTAAAAACTAAAAATGAGCGATACCGAATATTCATCTACATCAATTCTTGTGACCCAAAGAAATGAAGAGGACACCGAAAATGATACCGAAATAGAAGAAATTCCCGTTAAAAAAGCAAGAAAAGCAAGCAGTGTTTATAATCATCATGCTGACTTTAGAACTTACAATCAAGCAATTGATATGATTAAAAATAAATTTGAATCAAGATCAAGCCGAAAGTATTAATAATGACATTCAAACTATTGTATAACCAACAACATCTTCAAATTTAGCTCCGAGAAAAAGAGGCCGTCCTAGAAAAAATCCATAAAATAACACTAAACAACATTTCTAAGTAATGTGTGAATTTTTTTATTAATAAATATTTGATATAATAATTTACTATTTTTTATTTTTTTTACTACTGATAAATTTATTTTGCTACTTTTACTAATGAATTTTTGCTTTTATTTTTATTTTTTTTTCTACGAATCTAATTATTTTTACTACGAAAATAATTTGTAGCCATTTATTTTCTGCTTTTTTAATTCTGCTATTTTATTTTGTGACAAAAAAATTACAGGTAAATATTTCGAACTTGCGATTTTTATCTTGCTTATTTAAATGTGCTAATTTAATTATGCTATTTTAATATTGGCTCAAATAATACAGAACCCTCTGTTTCCCATTCAAGGGGAACTATCAAGAATAAAAAAAGATCTAGTCGATTTTTGGATTGTTTAGAATTGATTTAAATATGGACCCATAATTTCATCGACCCTCTTGGAATTCAAAAGTTGCATTGAATATTCAAATTTTTATTCGAGATCAAAAGCTGGAAATTTTTTCTTTAATTTAGTTCCAGTTGATGCATAATTGTTGTGAACTGTTTTTTCTTTTGTTTATTTTTTTTGATTTAATTTTTTTGAATTGATAAAATTTTCCAGTTTTTTTCTTAACTTTTATCTATCGAAAGGATTTTCTATTTTGTAACCTAATTCAAGGTCCAATTTTTAAGACATTTATTTTAACTTATTTTAATTATTGTTTTTCCCTTATTATTATTATTTATTTCAATGAACACCTTTAAGGCGATGTTAAAAAAAAACAATAAATAAATAAATGAGATAAACAGTTTTAAAGAAATTTAAGACAAATGTTTGAATCCATGCTAAATAAATTTTGTAAAAATGCTAATAATGCTAGTCTAGTTAAATATCCAAATTTTTTTATCTTTTTTTCGATCTAGGAGGCAAGATTTCAATTCAAACTTTGGAGATAAACAGCTCACCGATGGATTTTCACTTGAGGTTATAGATAGTTTTTTTTTCCTTTAGTAGGACTTGGTTTATTCTATTAGCAATCTTCTAAGAGTCTCATTTCCTATATTTTCTAAGCATTCTTTGATAGAATCAGTTATTCCATTCCGATTTTTATTTCTTTGCTCTCTTAGTTTAAGTTCTATTTTCTGAGAAAAATCCATCTCTTCAATTCCATCTTCTTTTATGAGCTCATTCATTTCTTTAAATATAGATTTTTTGCTAAGTTGATCTTGTGTGTTTCTTTCGAGCTCCTTCAATTTTTATATGTTATTTTTATTAAATATCACTATGTAAGCATCATCACCAGTTTACAAAATGACATAAACACAATCAACGACTGGTAAAACGAGTGGCTGATGAGATTAAATAAAAACAACCCAAAAGCAACTTACACAATGTAAGATCACAGCTCAAACACAAGAATTGAAATAATCGAAGCTACTAAGGTTCGCGCGTAGCAAAACTACAGCGCTATCTGAATTTCAGCAAACCGACTTAAAATATGAATCTGCATACTTGAAATCCTTGAAAAAATGATTTTTTAGGTTTCAAAAAAAAAAATTTTGATCCCACTAAATTTTGATCTAAACAAAATTTAGTAACCTTTGAGCTAAAATATCTCAAATTTTTCTGGGAAATCCAAAGCAAAAACTGCAGAAAATTAAAAAATTTCTAACTCTTTATTAAATTAAATTTTAATAATTCAAGTTTACTAATTTAAAATTTAATTCTGACTTTTAACATTATAAAAAATTTTTTTTTTCAAAAATTAGTTTCAAACTCATTTGACCGCGGACTAGATACAAAAATAGTGAAAAAATAAATTTTTTTACCATTTTTTGCCAAAATATCGATTCATCGGTAAAATAATAGATTAAATCAATACACCATTTTGTAGATGAGACTGTGTGCTTTCAGAATATACACATATTAATAAGGTTATGTCTATTAGAACATGATATTTTAGCTCAAAGGTAACTAAAAAAAATTTTGTTTTTTTTTTGTTATTGAAAAAGAGGGGGGTGGGATCAACTTTATTTTTTGACAATATCTAATGATTTTTACTAAAAACAACAAAGAAAGTTCTTTGTTTTATTTAAAGATTTATGGGAATAAAATCGAGACTCTGAAAGAATAAAGTTCCTAAGTATTAAATTCGATTCTAAACTAACCTTTTCTTCAATGATAGAAGAAATTAAAGAACGATGCAATTCAAGACTAAACTTAATCAAAATCTTTATAGAAATTAAATTTTTATTGAAAATAAATAAATTAATAAAAAAATATGGGGCCTTGACTTAAAAATTTTAGAAAACTTTTATTTTAGAAGTCTTTGTGATTGGATCTATTCTAGATTATTATTTCCCTTGTCTTAACTCTCTTTCAGAAACTAATATCAAAAGATTTGAAGTAATCAAAAATTCAGCAATTCGTTCTATACTAAAACTAAGATATGATTCTCCCTCCAACATATTACATCATGAGGCATATAATAAACCTAAACTACTGACAGTCTCAAATCGACTTCTTGAGATGAGTGAGAGATATGTTAGGGCAGGACTCAGCCACTCTGTTCCACTGGTTGTCAGACTGGTGGAAGAATATTACAAAGGTTTCAAATCAAGAAATATCGAGTACCCAACTTCATTGTGTAATTGCTACCTTACTATTTCTTCTTTTTCTTCGAGAAAAAGAGGCCCTCCTAGAAAAAATCCATAGAATAACACTAAAAAACATTGCTAAGTAATGTGCGAATTTTTTATAAATAGATATTTAATATAATAATTTACTGTTTTTTTATTTTTTTTTCTACTGTTAATTTTACATAAAATTGCTAGAAAAGGTACAACACAGAGCCATGAAATAGAATTGCTAACATTTGGATACCAGACAATGACATCAACTCAACTACAGTGAACTCACTCAAGAACAACCTCGACAAGCATCTTGCTACCGCTTCAACGCGTCATCTACTGTTGATGCATGCTGCATGATAAATTTCATGCCGCGGTTTTTACCACTACACACTAAACTCTTAAATTTAATTTAAATCTAAAAGCTTAAATGAAATAAACAATTTTTTTGAAAAACATCGTCTTTATTCATTTCAATATAGAATTTTCGAAAAGATGATAACTTTTTCCCATTAGTGTCTTTTTTAAAACTCCCTTAAGTTTAGAAGAAAAACTAAAAGAAAAATCACCTAAGAAATTTAAAATATACTTTAAGAAACAGAATATCTTTATTCGGAATTAATAAAGCCTTCGACATTTAAGCTTTCAATTTTCAAATAAAATAAAACTTATTTTTAAATTTGAATTATTTAATTTGAATACATTGTGCTAAATTTTTTCAACCTACTAAATTGAAATAAAAAAAAAAGTCAAAAGGAAGTCGCACTTCATAATTTCTTTTTCTTAACTTTTTACTCCTCTTTATTAAATAAAGTAAATTACATAAATATAATTGTAAGTATATCTAAAAGATAAACTAAAAAAAATTTAAATTTTGAAATAAAATCAAAATAGATGTTTAATTTTTTAAAATATAAAGATAAATTAAGGTGAGTATTGACTCGCGCTGCATATTTAATTATCGAACGCTTCAGGAAAAAAAAAGAAATAGTTAGGTATCTTTGGTCAGTCTATCAAAATATCTTGACTCAGGATTAAAAAAAAATATGTGATTTCATTTATTCCATAAGAACAAAAGATACATTGCATCGGTTAAATTTGTTAATTAAATTACTAAAATATACTGAGCTTTTATTTAAATGCGGGGTATTTTTTATTGAAAAAGATAAACAAATAAATAAATAATCTTTATTAGAATTATGGGACAATTACCATATTTATGGAATTTTAAAAAAAGACGAAGTTTCCGGAATTTTTTCAAAGGGCAAAACTCCTTCATTTTTAAAGAATGAAGACTAAGGCCAAGTGATCTAGAAAGAGAATTTAAAGCTTAACAAAAAATTTTTATAAATTTTTTTCTATTATACCATTTCTTCTCATTTTGTCAAATCTCTCTTCAGATTTGAAATTCTATTTAAAATGGGATTTGTGATAAACTTATTTAATTCTTAAACTTGTCTTACCAAATTTTATAATTTACTTTGATTCTTTTTT
Source organism: Brachionus manjavacas (assembly GCA_019054805.1). Classification (NCBI taxonomy): domain Eukaryota; kingdom Metazoa; phylum Rotifera; class Eurotatoria; order Ploima; family Brachionidae; genus Brachionus; species Brachionus manjavacas. Next base: position 2,507,912 of record JAHQIY010000003.1, on the reverse strand, counting down.
GTCCATGCCATTTTCATCGAGTAGTCTTTAGACAACCACATCTACAAAACCGATCAGAACTTAGAATTCAATACTTTAATTAAATCGAATAGGATAAATAACTGTTTTGAAAAGAAATATTTTGATTTTAAAAAAATTAATAAATTTATTACTAAAAATGGTAAAAAAAATAAAGATGAAAAATTGATGATTCTTTATATTTAACTAATTTTTGAAAATTAAATTGATTATAAAAATCATCCTTTTTTAAATATCATTTTTCTCTTAAAAATTAATTATTTTTTTTATTTATTTCAGTGAGCGCCTTAACGGCTATGTAAAAAAATTAAAAAAAAAAGTTTAAAAAATAAAATATAATTTAAAAGACAACGTTCAAATGTTTTCTAAAAATAAAATAAAATATTTGATTTGAAATGTTATTTTTCTTTTAATTTCAATTATTATTATTAATTTACTAATAATCTTATAAAAATCGAAATACAAAGTTTGAATAAATTATTTAATATTTTGAGTTATTTTTACCTTGATAAATTAATTTTTGAAAATTATGCTCAAATCTACTAAAAATTAAAATTAATAAAAAAATTTTTTATGGAAAAAATAAATCCTAAAAATAAAAAAAAATAAGTTCTAATCTGCAGAAAAATAAAATTAACTCACTTGTTTGACATTTAGTGAAACTTTTTTGTTCTTGTCCAAATTTTCTTTGAACGATTCGACTGAATTGGATGAAACCAAAAATTGGCCATGCTGAAACTTCTTACTGATTATTTCATGTGATGCTGATGCCAAGTTATCAATGCCGAATTTGTTTATTTATCAAATATATTTTGGGATCAAATGCATATAAAATAAAAAATTTTTACTTTTATTTTTGAGTACAGAATTTAGACTGGTCGACACCGGACTTTGTAAATGACTTCGATGTCGACTTTAAATCAGTGATAGACAATTAAATAATCCTTTATTTTGGCATATATTGCCAACGTTCAAATACAAATAAATTAATATCTAAATTTTCTAAATTAAATTAAAAAAATGGAAATTTAAAAAAAAAAATATTTTGGACATACACTGAGTCAAAAAATGAAATAAAGTAAGTGAAATTTTTGACTTGATGACTGAAAAATGACTGTTTATGAAACTTTGATTATAACAGATAAAGAAAGAGATGAAAAATTCAATTTTTAATAAATCAATCCTATGATTTTTCACATTTTTTAAAAAAATCAAAATTTATTTTTTCAATCAATCTCTTTTTTATTTGTATTTAAAAACATAAAATACGTGATTGATCTTTTATTTTTAATTTTATTCTTACATGAAAAAAAATTCAAATAGTATCTTAAAAATCATTTAATTAGAAATTTTTTTAGATTAAAAGTAATTCATGATGAAATCCGCGGTTGTTTCTTAGTCCTTTAATTCTACCTGGTGAATGAAGTTACAAAATTAAAAATTTAAATTTAGATAAAATCTAAAATTTAATTTATCAATAAAAAAAAAACTTGGAATAAAGTTCATTGCAATAAATCAATGGCTGTTTATTCTGATTAGCAAATTTAATTGAGTAAAAAATTAATTTCTAAGTTAACTTATGGAATTATGGAATTTTATTATTAACTAGTTTTATAGATTGAATCTCGAAATCAGCTCTTAAGAAAAATGAAAAATGAACAATTAATCGCTTGCTCAATATGAAGATAATTAATTATTAGAGAAAAGACTTGTGTTTATGTTATTTTATCCAATATAAACTACCTTTAGCAAAGTTTTTTTCATATTGATAACAAAAATTGAATATAATTTTCTTTTGTAAAATTCTCTAGCCTAATTGCAAATAATAAATCTAAATTATTATTAGACAATTAAGTCATTTGGGCAGCTTTTCAGGCACTGTTTATTCAATAAATTAAAAAGAAATTGTTCTCCTCTATTGTTTAAATTAACTTAAATGAGTTTTTTTTACGCCTCATTTCCCGTCAAATAAAGCAAGGTTAAATTAAATTCTATGTTGATTTGAGTATGATTTATTAAATTATTTTCGAAACTGTTCCAAGTTTGGTAAAAAATAACAATTTTTTGAATTGTTTTTCTAAGCTTTTAAAAATCAAAAAAATTATTGTGGAAGTATTTTTGCCAAAATTTTTTCCAAATAATATCACGCTCAAGTACCGACATAGAACAAATTGTATTGTTTTTTTCTCCTACTCTTACACTTTTTGTTTATTTTATTAAGTAAGCGCCAATTTTGGTAATTTCGTAATAAGTTAAAACAAAAAAATTGTAAATAAAACATTTGTTTAAAATTTTAATTATTCTGGGTATAATTCTATGTAAAAAAATTCGATTTAAGTCAACATTAAAAGATAATATTCAAGTACACAAGCAATTTTGAATTTCTTTAAAAAAATTAAATTTAAAATTAATGTTTATTAAAAGCCTGTTTGTCAGTCACCATGAATACGAAAGTACTGTTGAAGTTCTTGATAAACTCATGCCAATGATGTAAATGCAAAGAAAAAATCCAGGAAATAAAAAAAGTTCAAAAAATAAATTAATTACAAAAAAAATAATTTTTCAACTATTAGTTTATCTTTTAGACTAATATTAATTTAAAAAATTAAATCAAGCAAAAATTTAAAAAAAATCAATTCATTTAAATCAAAAAATTTAATCCTGATTATTCCGTTGTATTTCTTGCTGGATTTTTAGTAAAGTAAAGAAGATGATGCGTTGTCAGCTTCTTTAGTTCTTCATGTTAAAATGCTCATTTTGAATTGAATTTAAATTGATTAATTCATAATTAATATTTAATTTTAGATTTTTATTTTCCTTTTTTAAATATCTTTTTTCCTTAAAAATTATTTATCTTTTTATTTACTTCAGAGAGCGCCTTAAAGGCTATGTAAAAATAATAAAACAAAAATTAAAAATAAATAAAATATAATTGATTAGTTTGAAATGTTATTTTTCTTTTAATTACAATTATTGTTATTAATTTTGTGCTCTCTTAAATGTTTTAGTTATTATTAACTAATTAATAATCTTATAAAAATCAAAATACAAAGTTTGAATAAATTATTTAATATTTAGATTCATTTTTTCCATGACAAATTAGTTTTGAAAATTATGCTCAAATCTACTAAAAATTAAAATTCATAAAATAATTTTTATGGAAAAAATAAATCATTATTATAATTAAAAAAATTAAGTGAATTAAAAAATTAAAAGTATTGATATTTCAAAAAAAAAATTACTTTTTATTTTATATTCCATATAAAATAAAGGTAAAAAATGTATTGATAAAATATAATTATTTATAAGATAATTTTTTGATTTAAACAATTTAACAATGAATATTTTTAAAAACAAAAAAATTTAAATGAAAGTCCTCCGAGTCTATTTTTCAATTTATCTATTTCATTTTAGTCTTAATTTTTTTTTAATTTATTTGGACACACTTCAATGGGACACCCTATATGTTTCTAAAGAGTGAATTTTTAAATTTTTTAAGCTTACTGAACACATCGAAATTAATGTTAATTTTTCTAAAAAACCTTTTTTTAATTTGAGGTAAATTTAAACATAGAAAAAAAAATTGAAAAATAATACAAGTCTAAATATATAGATAATGTACAAATAATGATGTTGAATTTTGGCATTCGCCTTTCAAACCTGATACAAGACAAAATTTAACAGTGGGAAAAGTTTTTGAAATTTTCCGTCGAGAACAGAGCTTCATGGAATCAAAATTAGTTAGCGTTTTTCGAGGAAGCACAAATCAAAAAAAATCGCTAAATCTCAATTAGAAAAAAATCAAGAAAATTGTTTCTCAATACGAATCAAAAACAATTTAATTGCACATCAATGGTTTTGCTTTTTACTTTTAGATAGTTTATTAATTAAATTAATTAAATACTTAGATTTAGACTTGAAGTATTTTTTTGATATTTAATTTTTATACATAATTGACATTTTTCCATTTTTTCTATTTTTTGATAGTTCCCTTTTTAATTAATCTGATGGAGCTTTACCTCTATAAATCATTTTTAAATTAAGCGGCAAGGAAGTTTGGAGCAAAAAATTAAAGCAAATTTTTTAGAATTTTAGAATAAAAACCATAAAAAGTTTTTTATTTATTTTTTAATCTGAAGGAACTTAAGCTCGGTACAGATATACAAATAAATAAATAAAGAAAAAAAGTGAAAAAAAAAGTGTCCTTAAAAAAGTGTCCTTAAAAAAGTGTCCTTAAAAAAGTGTCCCTAAAATGTTTTGACTTTTCAACAAATATTTGAATTTGAACTTTTGAAATTTGAACTTTTTGGATGGACCCTAAAAATTCTATTTAAAATTAATAAGATGAATCTCTTCTGGCTCATCAAACTCAACTTCATTGTTGTTTTCCTCGCAATGGTCATCGGTTCTTTTAAATTTTTGTCCAAAAACAACATAAACCGGAATAAATATTCGGATTAAATAGCTTTTTTACATAGAGTCGTATTTGACTGAAAATAGAGATCTAAACATATGCTTATAGAATTAATCAAGTCCCATTAAAGGTAAAGAATGAAAATCTTTTATCTCTAGTGGAAATCCATCTATGAACTGGTGATCCGAATTGAATTCTTGCCTCCTAGATCGAAATAATAAAAAGAAAACTTGAATAATATTAAACTTAACTAGAAAAAAAAATTTTATTAAGATTATTTACAAAATATAGTTAGAATGAATTCAAACATTTGTCTTTAATTTCTTTAAACCTGTTTATCTCATTTTTTTGCTTATAAAATCGTCTTAAAGGCGTTCATTGAAATTAATAATAAAAAAATAAAAAAAGCGAATTTTCCGAATTATCGAGAGTTGACTGTACATAGAACATAAACAACTTAAAATGTTTTTTTTTTTGACTCTTTAATTAATATAAAATATAATCTAATACCTAAATGGTTTGATTTCCTTTGGAGTGTAATGGAGCAAAAAATTTATTTGGAAAACTAATTTATCTATCAGAAATTAAACTATTATCGGATTCAGTGACTAAAGCCCCCTAAAAACCAACTTTATCACTAGAAGACCCAATTTTTTTAACCTCTAAGACACGAGAAATCTAAAAATTTTCTCTATATTATAAATTAAAACAAACAATTTTTTGGTTATTTTTATTCTATTATTTTACAATTCTATGTTATCATTAATTGATTAAAATCATTTAAAAATCGTTCTCTCAGAGAAGAAAATTAGTGGAAAATTTTATTATTATTATAAAAAAGCTACAGCAAGACTAGTTTGCGGAGGCGGCCTACATAAGAGGTCGCCTATGGTAGCTCGTTGCACATAATGAGATAAAACACTGATAGAAATATACAATAAAAATTTTAGGGTTAAAAAAGTTAATTAATTTTTACAAGAATAAAAAAACTGGAAATAAATTCTAATAAGATAAGTAAGAATTATATTTAGTATACAATTGAAAAATTAATTTTTTACCGAAAATCAGGGTCTAATACTCTAAAGCTTTATATTAGATTAGTAATGTTAAATTAATTTTTTTATAAAAACGTTTTTAAAATGAAATTCAGCTCGCTAGAAATAAAGTTTCGGAAAAAAAGCCTTATAGATAAATTGAATGATTCATCCTCGACAAATTTTACAGATGCTATTTTCCAAGGATACCTTAAAAATTTTCTTTAGTGCTTTTATTTTTAGAGATAGATTCCAGCAACAAAATTCAAATAAGAAGATGCCTAATAAAAAAATAAAATTACTATCCTTAGTTTATTTATTTGAATTTTAAAAAATCTAGAGTAAAATTTAAATCACAGAGATTTTACTAGTCACACAATGTGCCAAACTCACTAGGCTGATTTTAAAATAAACAATAATTTGTATTTTTTAACAAAAGATTTGATTTCATATAATTTATGAAGCCCTTTTGTCTGAAAAATTTAAAATAAAATTTAACTTCAAATTAAAGGTAAATTAATTCAAATAAAAAATGAAAATCACCTTCTAGATGAATCCGTATGACGGATTTATTTACCGATGTACATTTGTGGTTGTTTGGTTGAGACTTCTTATTTTGAGTAACATTTCCGAATTAAAAAAATATAAAAAGATACAACTTGCACCAAATCTAAAAATTTATTTTAAAAAAATGGTTATTTATAGTTTTCTCAAAACACTAATGATGCTTAAATTAATTTCTGGAAAAAAAGAACTAAATGATTGATTCTTGTTTAATTTTATTAATTTATTTTTTGTGTTTTAGTAGACCTTAACTTTTGTAAAATTTTATCTAGTTTTTAAAACTCGAAAAATAAAGAAATAAAATTAGCAAGTCTTTTGAATTTAGCAACAAAGAGGCTGCAGAAATAAAAAGCTAATTTTAATGTTATAATTTGTTTTTATAGCCGAAATTAGGTTTTTAAATATTTATCTAACTCTATTCAGTGTTTAAGACCTAGTTTTTTTGTTTTATCTAGATTTTTGTTGACCGTAAATTCAGCAAAGATAAAAAACTCTTTTACTTTGAAAACTCATTTAAAAATCTAGAAAAATTCGTTTCAACAAACTGCATAATTAAAACAATATTTAAATTTACCTAATTAGAATCGTAAAAATTCAATCAAAATAAATGTCTAAATCGCTTGGATTATGTCGATTTTTTTTAAAACAAAAATTAATTAATAAAAAATATTGGAATATCTGCAGTCTAAGTTTTGGCTTGATTTAAAATTTAAAAAAAAAGAAATTCTTTGCTCAAAAACATCTCAGGTATATATAGAAACAATTTTGAAATTAATGAAAATTTTCTAAGTATTCTAAAACCCTGCAACTAAAAGCAGACTAAAAGAACTTTTTATCAATAATCATAAATATGTTAAAAAAACCATCAGCTTTTCATCTAGAATATAGATACGAACATTAATCGAATTTCTAGGAAAATAAATAAGGCTAAATTCTAAGATTTCTTGTTTGTTTTAAAGCCTTTTTGCTTAACTGTACTCAAATTTTCATTATCTTCTAAAAAGCTCTTGTTTTAAAGGATTTGTTTTAAGTAGACTAGTGGAAGCGCTATAGAAAAAATTGTACTCAAAAATAGAGTTTAAAAGTTAACCATTTTATTTTTATTTTTTTATTTGTCGCTCACAAAAAAGACTAAAAAAATAATTTTTTGAACTCTAATTGTTATCTTTTTTGTCGCTTTTTTCAAAAAAACTTTTTCATTTTAAAAAATTAAAATTTTAACAAAAGCTAAAATTTGTTTTTTAAATAAAGGTAAAAAGAATTTAATTTTTTTTAATTAAATTATGCTTTCTGTTTGGAGAAAAAACTTATTTTGAGTTTCTTTTAATTTTTGAGATTTCTGAATAAAATTAATTGAGGCTCCAAAAAAATTCTTTCGTTTCACAGCAAAACTCAATTATTGAAAAAAAATCGAATTTTACGTTATTCAAAGGTTGATTTAAATCATAGAGAATAGAGGAGAACAATTTCTTTTTAATTTATTGAATAAACAGTGCCTGAAAAGCAAAAAACAACAAAAAAAGTTGAGTTTTTAACATAAAAGACCGATTGATGCACTTTTGAATCAAAAACTCACATTTTTATTTTAAAATTTCAATATATTAAACACGAAATAAATTTAATTAAAATATTTTTTATTTTCATTTTTATTTAAATTAATTCATTTAAAAAGTTTTAACCTGAGAAAACATTTATTTAAAAAAATACCAATTGTGTCAATTTAATCCCATTATTTTTAATAGTACTAAAAATCTCTTATACTAATTATATTTTTCTAAATTCACAAATATATTTATTAATAAAATATGCTGCCATTAATAATAAAAATAAAAAAAAATAACTTCTTACATATTATTAATTCTTAAATTTATTTATTTTATACGAAAATTGACACTTGCTTGTCGAATTTTAAAAAAAAGTGAGCTTTAGAATTTTTTTCATAATTTTGCAGCGTTTCTGGTTCTGAATTGGGATTAGGGGTAAAATAAGGACAAATTTTAAAATTCCAAAATTTATTCGTTTCCGGTTAATTTTAATGACTAAAACTTTTTTTTAAAAATAAAAGAACTCATAATTTTGAAGCTTAGAAAGGGATCTTTATATAAATGTATAAATAATTTAATATGTTTGCTAAAGCAAGAGATATTTAGATCTAAAAGTATATAGCATCTAAAAATTTTGGTGCTATTCTTTGAGAGAGGGTAGCCTGAAAATTTTTTATAATTTAATGTTGAAGAATTGAGACCAAGATTTGCCATGTCAAAACGAATACTAAAGAACTGTAAACAAAATTTGAATTGAAAAATTTATTTAACTCATCTTTTATGTTTAAAAAAGTAGGCTGACATAATTGACCACTTTTAATTTAGATATAAAAATTTTTTAACAGAATTTTTTGAATAAAAACAATTCATAAAAAGTACATCGGACTGAAGTAAATTAAAATTAGTTTATATCTGCAAAAAAAGAAAAATAAATAAAAATAATTAAGAAGAAAATAAGATTGCAGTTAAATTTCTATGTTTTTTCTTATAAAAATTAAATCAATTGTACCTATTCATTGGAATCAAAATAAAAAAACATATGCCCTCTACCCTACATTCGTGCCCAAAAAATATAATATTGGGGTTTTGTTTGCAGAGTTAAGAACTATCGAACCCATGTTATAGAGACTTTAGTTCTTAAATTCACAAGCTAATGTTAAATGCAGCATTTCAGTAAATAAAAAAACTATTTTAATTATCAAAAATATTAAGATTTTATGTAAAATATTTGAAATCTTAATTTTTAAAAGAGCTCTAAAATTTTGAATTTATTTGGAATAAATTTGTTATTTGAAAAGTTTTCTTTTTTTTTAAATTTTTGGAAAAACTAATTTTTTTTTATAAAGTTTTACAAAAAAAATTATTAAATTTCTATTAATTTTAAATTTTTGTTAATTATTATCAAGAAATAAAAAATAAAAAGGTATTTAATGATAAAATTTTTGACATTAGTTTTAAATCAATGCTTGGTGGACTCACTTATCTTTCATCAAGACCCAAACCCGATACCTAAACAAGGACTCTCAGAACTAAAAAATTAAAATAATCTCATGTAATAAAAGAACCAAGAGAAACCTTTTTCGTTTAGTTTAGTAGGCTGGTCATTTAGTCCATGTCACACATTTTCAAACGGTTTAAGTTTTAATGAATTAAAAAATTTATAAATTTTATTTGAAAATCTTTTTCCCTTTTAAAAAATCACATACTGCGCTCATTAGGTTGGGATCTAATTTAGATCAAATAAAAAAAAATAAAAAAAATGATTTAATTCTTTAAATTTGATAATTAAAAAAAAATTTCAAATGTCACATGAAAAAATTTTCAATTATTCAATTTTGTATTAGTATTTTAAAAGGCTTTGTAAATTTTCTTTAGGAATATAGAGAAAAAAATTTCACATAAAATTATTTGTATAACAGTATCAATCATAAGGTAAAACTTATTTAATTTTAGCTCTTATGTTTAATGAACCATGTTAAACTATTTTGGATTTTAAAAATTTTTAAATCGAGCTTACCAAAAAAATTTTTAATATTAATTAAGTAGGAAAGTTATGAGGCGCTTTCAAAAAACATATACCTTTCTCTAGAAATAGCTTTAAATAAATTTAAATTTGAATTCCGTTTTATTTTGAAGGAATTTCAGTAAAGTAAATTATTATTATTATTATTTGATTAATTAATTGATTAATCAAATAATATATTTTATTTAATTAAACTCTAGCCAGTCATGATTCCAAAATCATTTGATAAATTTTGATAAATTTGATAAATTATTAATCAAATAATTTATCAAATCATTTTGATAAATTATTTGATTAATCAATTAATTAATCAAATAATAATAATAATAATTTACTTTACTGAATAAATTGAAAAATGATGTATCCAGACACCGACTCTTCGAATACGAGTAGTTCCGAGAACACCCAACCCAGCAGTGAAGACATTGATTCTAAAACATACGAAGTGGCACCACGACAAACTCGCCCTATACCTCCTTCTAGATTCAATAAAACAGCAATCGTCAAGAAAAGTCGCGGAAAAAATAGACTATCAATTAATATTTGAAGACATGCAATTAAAGGAAGCAAACGAATACATTACTCAACTAGATTTGTAAAATGGACAAGAAGAGATACACGAAAAACTCAAGAGGACGAAAATAGATTTTATACCTCCTTAAAAGGATACCCTAAAAGATCATTCAAATTGATGCTGAACATATTCTTGAGTCGCTCAATAAAAGAAGAAAAAATTAAGTACTGATTTATTTTATATATATTTTTTATTTTCTTGTCTATAAAATAATTTCTTTATCTAGTAAAAATATTTTTTTTTTGTGTTTTGTATTGTTTTCTATTAGTTAATAAAAAAAAATTAGTTAATTTCATCTTTTTATCTAATAAAGTAAATCCTATGCCGTAAAAAAATAGTCTAAACGAGGCAATTTCTCTTTTATAAAATAAAAAAATAAAACTTGCAACCATTTCTTTTTGCAGACGATTTGGCTACTTTTTTTATTTTTAACAAGAAAGGAAATCTCGAAAAATCATCAATAAGTACCTCAAAGAACTCAAGCAATGGCTTTTCAAATAGAAAAAGTAAATCTTTGTTGAAAAGTCAAGTTACATGATCTTGGCAAAAAATTAAAAGAAAAAATAATCTTGACCTTGCGGCAAAATATTAAATTTTTAGGAATTACATTTAACTCAAAACTTTCATTTAGCCCACTAATGAATGAGTTAAAAGAACATTGTAATTCAAGGCTTAACATAATCAAATAAATTCCAAAAATAAAAATTAATTCTTAAACCCAAAACAAAAGGAACTCTTTACAAATCATAGGATCAATTTTAGATTATTCTTTTCCTTGTTTAAATTCATTCTCAGAAACTGAAATCAAAAAAATACAACTTATTCAAAATTTAGCATTTAGATCTATCTTAAATCTAAAACATTATACCTTCTCTAACATTATGCACCTAGACGCATCCGATAAACTTGAAATTTTTGACTTGAGAGAGACAGGTATTAGCACTGTTTTTTTTTCGGGTATCAGGTTTAGGTTAGGATTGAGTTTGTTACCCAGACCGGATCACTAATTTATTTCGAATACTCGGACCAGACCCAGTAGTATTTTACCAAATTTTTTTTAGGTTACCAATTCAAACTTTTTGCCTATTTGATCAATTTTATGGAACAATAAGCCATCAGGATTGCGTTAGTAAACTGAAAAAATTGGGTAAAAGGCTATCGAGTCTAAAAAAATTAGTGGGTTCGGGATCGGGTCAGGGTAGCAAACTCAATCTTAATCCAACTCTGATACTCAAAAAAATTCTGTGATCTTATCTTATTCTGGGACTGAGTAATTCTGTTTCATAATTTGTTAAACTGGTGTAAGAGAATAAAGAAGGTTTAAAATCAAGACATATCAAATTAACAATTCCTTTGTGTATTTGCTATCAAACAATTTCTTCTTTTTTTTAATTTAATTTTTTTATTTTAATTTTTTTTTATATTTTCCTTTATATTTTATTTTATTTTTTTAATCTGAACGAGCTTTAGCTAGTCCCAGATAAACAAATAAATTTAAAAAAAAATAATTTTTTTTATCAATTAATAACAATTAAGAATGTTTTAGTTGTTTAAAACACCTTCAGTTTTAAAGAAAGGTTTTTGTAAGACCGATCAAACTTAATAAAAAATAAATGTAAACCTTTGGAATTAAGTGTAAACAGTAAAATGTTTTACAATTTTTTTTGATAAATATAATTGATATATGGTACATAAAAATAATTTTTGAAAAAAAAAAATTTGATTTAAAAATTAAATTTGATTTTTTGAGAACAATTTTCAAAAAAAATCATCCAAAAACATTGCCTTAATTAAAAAACTAAATCCAGCATTATCATTATGTTATTGATTCGATCTAAATACACTCTTAAACATTTTTAAAAAATATTCTTAAATTAAATTTTTAAAAGTTAATCCATTAATTGCTAAAGTCTGTAAGGTTGAAAATTTGGACCTTCGAATCAAACCACTTCTTATTTTTCAAAAAATTTATGTTGGTATATAATAAATTTTTTTTGTTAAAAAAACATCTTTTCTTATTAAAAAAAAAAATCAAAAATTTTGTTTAACTCGATCAAAAATTTTGGTAGTTTTTACGGAAAATCAAAAAAAAATTCCAAAATTTTACGAAAACTTAAAAAAACGATAGTTTTTGGCCCTCTATCGAAAAGCGTAAAAAATTAATGTAATTTTAAGTAAATTTACTTTTGTAATATTACCTTGATTTTTTACGCTTTTCGATAAAGGGCCAAAAACTATCGTTTTTTTAAGTTTTCGTAAAATTTTGGAATTTTTTTTTGTAAGAAAAACAGAGGTTTTTTTCTGTAAAGGATATTTCCGTAATTTTTCGTAAATTCACATAAAAATGGTAAAAAAGTGAAATTTATGTTAAAACAATTATTTGACAAATATTATCGGTCCTAATTTAGTCTTGCAAATGAAATATTTACACCTAACAAATATATGAATTATATTCTTAAAGCTCATTATTTTTTTCTTATGTAAAAAATATACTTAAAAGCTCATAATTGCTTGAATTTATTTATAAAATTATAAAAAGCTTTTAAAATAAAATAAAAAAATTGTATCATGATTACTCAATAATCCGATTTTAAAACAACAGTTAAAACAATTTACTTTTAAGAAAAATAAACTTGAAATGTAACAAGAAACTGGAAACTTAAAATCCAGAATCACACTAGTTGTTTAAAAAAATAATCTCAATTTCCATTAGAAGTTCCAAAAACTTTTTCTACTTATTTAAATTGAAGTGAATAAAAAAACTTTAAGTATCATAAGTCAATTACCCATTGGAAGAACTCATTTGGGACTTGGTACTAGGGGGTTTTTGATTTTTGTCAATTTTCAGGTCTACAAGAAGACAAATAAACTGAATAGACTTTATGTCATTGGGTCTATTGACTTAAAAAAAGTATTCTGAAGTACTTAAAAAAAGTTTGGTCTTTGCATGTTTTTTTCTGAAAACACGAGATAAGGTGAAAAAACCATAGTCTAAAATGGAACTTATAAAATCGCTTTAGATTACAGAGAGTGATTTTTTACTTAGCTTCCAAGATTTTTGAGACAAAATTTTTCCAAGAAATTCATCTTGATTCCAAGAATGACTGGAAGGGATGTGTATGGAATTTGCTTGCCAAAAAGTTGTAAGCTATGCTTGTTGTTTTTGGAGGGGATACCAGCAGAGATTATACAACTATACTTGTCAGGGGACATTTTTATCTCCATTTTTGTAACCATAGTTGTATTTTTTTAAATAATTATTTATAATTTGGAAATGTTTCTTGAAAATAAAAAAATTAAGTAAAAAAATCGAGTTGGTCCGGCTATCAAGCCTCCACTTTTTTTAGGTAAAATTTTTGAAAAAATATAAGGTTCAGTTATAATCAACTTTATTATTTATTATACAATTATATTAACTCGGACTTAATTGAACAAAAAATTTTACATAATAAAAAACTTAAAAAATTTTAGTCTTCTGTTTTTTTCTAAAACAAAACAATCAATTATTTTTTCCGAATCTACATTTTCAGCTTCTTCTGGTTCAATATTAATCAAGCATATTATTTAGATTCATTTATTTTTTTAAGTGTAGTTTTTTTTAATGGATATTTAAATTTGAGTCAGTTTAATTGCAACTTTTACTTTAAGTAAAAATAATTTGAAAATGCTTTTTTTTTAATAAATTCACACATAAATTTTGTGCAAATTAAGTTTTTTGTATAAAACAATTATTTAAAGCCACCATGTAGCTACGCCACTGCCACCAAACCTCGGTTTGCACAATCGAATTATGAATCCTAAAATGCAGATTTCCTTTACGACTAGAATGTCTTCATCACCTATTTTGATCTTTTCTGAACACACTATTAATTGATTTTGAAAATATTCAAATAAAAATTTAAAAATAAGATTAAAAAATAATTAGTCAAAAAGGCTTTTCATGTGAAAGATGAAAATATTTTTTGAAAAGTCTTAATTGTCTTCGCTAAATATAATAAAGAAAACATTGTCTTAAAATTAAAGATATATGACAATTTTTTAAATCTTTAAATGTAAGAAGATTTTTCCCAAAATCTAGATGTCCTTCTATTAAGGTGGCTTTTAATAAGCTTACATCTGAGCTACGTCTCGGTCTAAAATAATTTTAGAATTAAAACTAGCTCGAGCTCATAAAAAAACAGGAAAAAATCCACTGTCAACTAGTCCTTTTTGGAGAAAAATAAATAAGTTAAGATCAAGAATACTTACAAGACAAATCCCTTCACTAGTTAAAGATGGCGAGGAATAAAAATCAGATACAGATTAGGGAAAAATTTTTGGCGATCTTTTAACAACAATCTTTAGTCCTCATCTTGATTTGAAAGAGAGATTTCTTAAAAAATAAGGAACAAAATAATTTTAACGAGCCTGCAATTAGAAATTTCAAATGCCTTAAAGAACTAGCGGGTTCTGGTCTAGATCGTATCCACAGCCTAATATTAAAAAATTACCTTTAAAGACTTTATTAGATATTAGTTTACTCTTTAACATGAATTTGATACTGGGTCAAACCGGGTCAAGTCTCAAAATCCAGGAAAATAGCAAACATAAGCAAACATAAGACCCCAATAACTATCGTCCAATTGAGAACATATCGATCCATAGAAACAATGTTAATAAAAAAAAGACAAATTTTTCGTCGAAATCTTCCATAGAAAATTATAACATAGAAAAAAGTCCATAGAAATTTTATAGTAGAAAATTAACAATTTTTTTTTTATTGTAGTTCTTTTTCAAAACATATTTTAATCATATTTTATTTTATTTGATACTTTTGCATGTAATAGATTTAAATAAATTCAAAAACAATTAAGCCAAAAAATTTTTATTTCTATTTTTTCTCTAAAAATCTAAAAAAATTAACATAGAAAAAAATACATACAAAATATATTTATTAATCTTTAAAATATATTTTAATTAATAAAAATTTAGAAAAATAGAGAAAAAATAGAAAAAAAAATTTTTCGGCTTAATTGTTTTTGTATTTATATTTTTCTTAAATAAAAAAAATTTGTTAATTTTCTACTATAAAATTTCTCTGAACTTTTTTCTTTGTTATAATTTTCTATGTAATAATTTTCTAAGGAAGATTTCGACGAAAAATTTGTCTTTTTTCTATTAACATTTTTTCTATGGATCGATATAATGCCGTCCAATTAGTATGACAAGTTGTTTTGTAAAGTTACTTGAATCTACTTCCTTATCTTAACTATTGGATAAGATAGTTTAAGAATATAATATCTTTTAAAGTAAATATAAATGGTCAAATAAGTGATCATTATCCTATTAAAGCAGGAGTTCCACAAGGATCAGTAAATAGTCTACTTCTTTTTAGCATTCTTAAAAATGACAACCAAAAAGAAACAAAACAAACTGCCAGTACTCTCTTCTTTTTGCAGATGATTTGGCTACTTTTTTTTATTTTTAACAAGATAGGAAATCTTTAAAACATGATAAATAATTACCTAAAAGAAATCGAAAGATGGCTTTTCAAATGGAAAATGAACATTTCTACCGAAAAGTCATGCTACATGATTTTTGAGAATCAAACTAAACTTAAAACCAATCTTGAGCTTAAAATAAATGATAACAAATTTAAATAATGAGGAAAAAGTCATATTCTTAGGCATCACATTGAGCTCAAAACTTTCGTTTGTTCAAATGGTAGATGAATTTAAAAAGCGCTGTTTTTCAATAAAATAAAATATCCATCAAATAAGTTGTAGTGTCTAGAGCAAAAAACATTTGATAATCTTTACAGATCTTGGATTATGCTTTTCCTTGTTTAAATTCATTCTCAGAAACTAAAATCAAAAAAATACAAGTTATTCAAAATTCAGCAGTTTGATCTATTTTGAAGCTGAAATATGATACCCTTCCAATATTATGCACCGACTAGCGACAACAGTCTCAAATCGACTTTTTGAGTTGAGTGTGAGTTATGCCAGGAAAGAATTGAGTCATTCTGTTGCATTGGTCATCAGATTGGAGAAAGAATGAAGAGAAGGTTATGAATCAAGATTTATCGAACATCCAACTCCATTGTGTAATTGCTCCCTAACAATTTCTTCTTTTTTTCCTGAACCATCAAATATTTAAACATGTCTAACCTCTAGCTATTTTAACTTATCGTTTTTAATTTTCTTTTCATTAACCAATTCCATGTCTGAATTCACTTTCGGAGACAAAAATTAAAAAAATTCAAGTCTTAAAAAATTCAGTAGTTCGTTATATCCTTGAACTAAAATACGATTCTCCTTCCAATAATGTGCATCATGAGGCCCTTAATAAACTTGAACCCTAAACTGTCTCTAATTGACTTTTGATTTGAATCAAATTTCTATCAAAAATTGATTTTGCAGCATTTTTAAAGACCACTAAAAAATGCAAAATTTGAAAATTTTTACACCATTACTTTTGAAAAATAAATCAGAAAATAATGATATTTAGCTCATTAGATAGCTTGATTCTTCGAGAAAAGGCATATTTAAATTTTTTCATCAAAAAAATAAATTAAGGTCGAGGGCACTGGGCTCAAAAAGGTACCAGGCGTGTTATTTTGCCTAGAACTTGGTTTAAGTATACAAATTTGAAAACAAACAAAAAATTGAAAGCTAGAAGATCTTGATGATAATTGTGTAAAATTTTAAATCTATCTGATTATCCGTTAATATTTAGGGTGCCGTCCTTTTTTCTCTACCTAGAATATTATTCCCTGAAAAAATGCTAAAAAAGTAATTTAGTAAAGTAAAGTAAAAATAATGTTTAGGTAAACATTCATCTTTATGCTTTTCGTTTAGATGACTAATCTCAAAAGGCTCAATAATATCTGAATTGATAACACGTAAACTAATTGAGGCATAACATCCTGACGTTGTACAAACAAATGAAGCAGCCATTTTTCCTTTGTTTTTTAAATTGAATAGATAGTTTTCCATCTACATGATGGATTATTATTCCTATTGTCGTTTAATTGTATTTCTTCTCTATTCATAATTTTTGAATTAATGTGAGTTTTGAATTAATTAGCTGCAAACATTGTTGCAAAAAATGTTTAGATTTATTCAGTTTTATTTTTGTAATGTAAAATTACTCCGAGTGATTTTCCCTTTTTTTTGCATTTTTTTAGGGAATAATACTCTAGGTAGAATAAAAGTAACTTTTATAGACCCAATATTTTTTTGGGTCTGAAAAGGTTACTTTTATACTACCTAGAATATTTAGGGTAGAGTAAAAGAATCCTAACTCAATATTTAGCATCATTAGGAGTTATGAAATTTTCAAAGGAACATTTTTTCGATTTTTCGATCAAAATGATCTTATTTGGATAAAAATGATGGCTTGAGATATAGAAAAAATAAAAATTGTTAGTAGGTAGAAATGTGATTGTTATACTTACAGTTTATTTTGGGGCTTCAACAATATTCGGCTCGATTTAATAATAACCAAACAAAAAATCAATTTAATTAATCCATGCATGTACAAACAACAAGCTTAAAACGAAAATTTTGTCGGCTTGCCTGACCAGACTCACCGCCAAATAATTAATCTTTAATTACTTTTAAATATTTCAAAACTAATAAAAAGCTCAAAAAAATATTTATTCAAGATGTCTTTATTAGATTTAAAGTAGTCAAATAAAACCCTTGAAAATGCTTTTGTATTTCTAAACAAACCAAGCAAGAAATAGCTTGTCTTAAATACCGAGCAGGTATATTTCGCTGCAAAAATCCAACTGTTCAATTGCCACGAAATTAATCTGGTGTTTAATGCACAAAACCGGTAACTATGGTTTTAAAACAAGAAAAATTTACCAGTACACATAAATCGGAGAACAATATTTGTTTCCGTTTTAGGTATTTCTTGTCCTAAACTCAAGTTTAATTCGTTTATAATCGGCTTTAAAAGTAATTTATTTTTGTAGTCGTAATCTCGACTTACAACTAATATCTAGCTATAAACATAAATTGCCTATCTTATCTAGAGCAATAAATTCTATTGAAGAACATTAAAACTCAGATTCCCACTGAGCATTTGTTCCGATTTTCAAAAGCTACTAATTTCTTTCTAAGCTTATTGCATAATTTGTAATTTGCAAGATTACATAACCATCGCTATTTGCTCACAAGTCCTTTTGAACAAAAATGTGCCCAAAGCTAACCGTTTAAAAATATAATTTTTAGAATATTTTTTTCAAAATAAAATCACAAAGTATGATGAACCAAAAGAACAAAAAATTCGCTTGCCAAAATAAATATTTTAATTGCTATTTTTATTCAATTAACAAAAAAGGTACTCGTACAAATAATTGTAGGATTATTGGGCTATGGACTAATTAATCGATGTTAGCCGAGTGGATGGTGGCTAGAAGACCTGGGTAAAATATTTTCATATTTAGAATTGCGTAATCTTTGTTTTCAGATGGCTAATTGAGTCGAAGTCTTAGAAGCTAAAACGGACAAATATTTGAGCATGGACGCTTTGTGGACTTAAGCTTTGAAAATCGATTAAATGTTGTCATCTTAAAAAAAGTAAATATTTGTAGATCTTTATTTGGTTTCTACTAAAATGCTCAAGTTGAAACAAGTTTTTAACTCGTTCGGTTTCTTTTATTCAAATTTTAATTACTAAATCCTTAGAAGTAGGCATTTATTGACATTCAAATGAGATTAAAATTCACAAAACTCTCGTTGCTAATAAAACCCGAGCGTTTAAATCAAAATTTCAAAATGATCAGGTGAAATTGAACGCCGCCAAGTCATTCTAGGATTTAGACTCTGCTTAATCCGCATTTATTAGTTATCAAGTGTAGAATGGACTTTTGAATGAGCGGAAAATTAATTTGAGCAATTTGAGCTCCTATGATATGTCGTGATTAAAAAATCGATTTAGTCATTAGTTTTGATTAAAATTTTAATTTAAAATAATTTTATTTTAGCGAATTAAGTATTAACAAACAAAATCCTTAAAAAAATGCATCAACTATTTTTTTGTTGCATTTCTCTAATTTTGTCAATTTAGAAATTAAAAAAAAAAAATTGTAATGCCGCTTGTTAATTCTCTGATCAATTATTTTTTTTAAAGAAGAAATATTTATTTTGCTTATTTATTTATTTTCATTAAACGCCTTGAAGGCGATGAAAAGTTATAAGATTAAAAAAAAAAGAAAAATTAGACAAAGTTAGATAGTTTCTAAATAAATATAGGCTTAGAATTTTTCTTTAACCAAAAATCGTCATTTTTTTTAAAATTTCTCATTGTATTTTAAAAATACTCTTGTGATATTAAAGTAATTTTTTTGTCTAAAAATACTAAAGTAAAATTAAAACGTTTTTTTTCAATATTTACGACGGCCTCATCGTAATTGTTAAATATAATTTCAACTTTCCAGTAAATGCTTTTTCGTCTGTTTAGGCGATTACAAGAATTGGAGTTGTAGGTCTGATTGTCAATTTCAATGCCTATTTCGTTACCAGATGAACTCTTATCTTTGATCGATGATTCATTAAATGTCTCTTCGAGATCAATCATTTTTTTGTAATAATTTTATATTAAAGAAGTTATTTCGTTTAGTGCAAGTAATTTTGTTTCATAAAAGTATTTTTAGAAAAGTGAGATTTTTTGGTGATAAAAAAAGTTATATTAGAGCTAGAAAGAATATAAATCCATAAATATATAGGAGAAATGTTTTTTTTTTTTTAATTCAACAAAATTATTATTCATTTTTCATTTTTTTATCGTCTTACCCACAGTCAAATCCAGGAAGATATATATAATTACAGTCAAAATAACCAAAAAAAACTCAACACCCCATTCGATTTTTTCCTAAAATTAGCACCAATTACATGAATTCATTGTTCTTATTCTACATTCAATTTGGATTCAAACCTTAAAATTTTACATAATGAGTTTTTAATTCTTTTTATGAAAATTTATGAATATTATAAATTTGTTTTCATTTAACATATAAAAGAAAATTTAAAAACAAAACTAAATCCAATTTAACTTTTTTCAAAAAAACTGTATTATATTTTTTTTATTTATATTTTTTTTTTTTTTTTACATTATGTGGTATCAAAAATCTATCATGTGGCTGAAAGGAAGGACTAAGTCTCCATTCCAACCGGCCAAGGCTTCGCCTAAATTATTTTTTTAAATAAAAAAATAAATTTTTCAATTGATATAAAAAAAAAATAAAAAGACAACACAAAATGCGATTCAACACCGATGGACTTCCATTAAGTATTTATTATATTATTTTAATTTAAATTAATTTAATTAGATGATTTTATCAATCTAGGTTGGATGTCACTTGCCACCAAAAAAAAAAAAATCATCAAGTATCAAATTTAAATTTCATTGTCTTTTAAAATCGATTACGCAATTTTTTAATAGAATGCCACAATTATTAAATAAATTCACATATTTAAAAATAATCCTTATTCTCTATATCAATATATCTAATTTTAATTTTCTTCTATTTTAACTAATTTTATTTAATTTTTTTTTTTTTTATATATTTTATCTTATTTTAAACTTTATTTTATTTTGATTTTTTTTTAATCTGAAGGAGGCTTAGCTCAATACAGATATACAAATAAATGAATAAATAATAATCCATGAAAATAAAGATTAACACTTTTTAAATAAAAATCACTTATTATTGAAGCGGTTGACAAAGAGTCAAAATCATGCGAAAAATGTGGCAGCAAAATAAATATAAATTTTAAGAAAAAAACATTAAAAAATTTTTTTTTCCGGGACAGTCCAGATTGGATTTTCAACCTTCTTTTCAGCCCATCATGATTAAAAAAATTGATTTTCTTACTTAAAGTACAAAGGACTTGTTAAATATAGTTTTTTTGATGAAACAGAAAACTTTCATAAAAAAATTTATGAAAAAAAGGGTAATGGAATGAATATTTTTTTTTCATTATTTAAAGATTGAAAAATAAGGTTTGATAATTATGTTAAAAAAAGAAAAAAAAATTATTCGTAATTATTTTGGATAACTAAAAATTTGAAAATTTAAATAGATGACTCTAGTTGATGCATTTCTGACCCCATTTCTTATGGCGTTGTGTATCTGTTATTGATTCTTGTAGTTGGTGGATTTTTGGATAAGTATTCTTTTACCTCGTTTATAATAATTTCGTTGTTTGTTTTCTTCTTTGTGTAATTCTAATAAAGCGTCTTCAGCCTCTGTTCAATAAGCAGCATAATAATAAAAAAGAAGATACTGGATTTGTACAAATAAATGTGGTAAATTTAAAAAAAAAATTTTTTTGATATTTGTGGTTTTTTAAATAAAATTGTAGTATTTTATTAAAAAAAATGAAATGTCAAAACTGAATTCGCGTAAAATTCACTTTATTTAAAGGCTGAAAATCGTGGTAATTCCACCTAATTAGATTCTAAAAAATTGAAATGACCTAGAAATAAAAAATATATTTTAAAAAACAGCATTAATTTTATTAGATCGACGGTCAAATACAAAATAATCACTTGCTTTGTGATTAAAAGATTAATTTTTTATACATTTAAGCTTAAGTTTTAAATTTAGTTTTTATAGAATTTGCTTAACTTGAACCAGACCTTGTTGCTAAATTTTTTTAAATAATTAAACTGTCCCAAATCAATCGACATTCTAATTTTAATTTTTTAAATTTAAACCAGTCTTGTGTTAAACTCAAAATTCTAGTGATTTTTAAATCATTTTTTAGTGAAGCTAATGACTTAAAAATTTTATTTTTCATACAAATAAATATTTAATTTTATTTTTTTATTTTTTTTCACCAATTTAAATAACTAAATTTCTAGCAATTCAAATTGCTACATAATAGTGATGTTGCCCCAAGATTGTATACTGCCTGTCTAATAATATTTTTTCATTTGGTTTAGAAAAAATGGTTAAAATAAAAAAATAATTAAATTAGTTAATTAAAATTTTCCTTAAGAATTGAACAAGAACCTTACCAACTTCAGGTTAAAACAAAAATCATTAAGATCGAAAGAATCTGACGGAGGTTATTAGACTCAAAATTAATATACATCTTTAATAATTAATAAAATTTTATGCATTTAAATATTCTAATATGATATATTTATTAATTTATAATGACTTTAAATAAATGAAGTGCTAGTCAGTCTTTTGAGGAACACTTGCATGCATTAACCTTGAATAATAACTTAGTAATAAAAATAAAAACTTCGCTTATTTTAAGATTTTCCTCTAAAATTTCTGTAAAATGCGTTTCACCCTTCTTGATTGTTTCACAAATCAATTTTCGAATTTAATTTTATGGAAAAATTTAAAATTACATTATAATTATTTTAAAATATTGATTATTGTTTAATTTTTGTAAAACAAAGAATTTAAAAATTTATCAAATTTATGGATTTAAATTTTGATAAAAAAAGTTGAAAATATTTTGTTAATTCTTCTTCTTAGAATTTGACCGCTAAAATATAGATTTTCCATTTTTCAATTTTTTGGAATTATGGTGATTATGAGTGAACATTAGTGAACGAAATTCCGCGTCACGCGTTCCAAATTTTAACTTGGACTTGACTTGAGACTTGTGACTCTGCAAAAAACTAAAAAAAAATTAAAATTTTTTAAAATTAAAAATTGGATACGTAAATTTCAATAAAAAAAAAATATAATTTTTATATCATCTGATCTTATTTGATATCAAGTGATATTAGCTATTAGCTGATATCAGTTTAGATCATTTTTTCCCTTTAATTCAATATACCATCTTGAAATTCATAAAATTCATCATGTCTCAGTCAAAAATAAAAATATTGAGCTGAGATAGAAAATATAATTTTTTCTAAATTGTTAAAAGGTTTTATGCAAATTTCTATGAAAAACATTTCTAGAAAAATTTATGAATTGGTATCTTGAGATCTAGAAATGGAGAAATCCATTCCATGATTATGATTTTTGGCAGTGTAATTATCTTAAATAAAAATACTTTTTTCCTAAATAGATATAATTATTTTATATAAAAAAATTACTTAATATAAACAATTTAATTCTATTTTAAATAAAAAAATTTTTTTCTCAAACAACTTTTGACTCTCGTAAATAAAATAATTTTCTCTATAAATAAAAAAAAAACGTTTACAAACAGTTTTGTTTTTTTCTAAATAAAAATAATTTGAAAATAAATAAATTATTAAAATTAAGCTTAAAAATGGAATATGACGATTCATCAAATTCATCTGCTTGTAGTCAAGCTTCAAGTAACTTAGAGTCATGGATTTATTTGGAGAATAATTTGAAACTGGACGAAATTGATAACTATATTTCAAAGATTTTGCCACCGTCCGTTGCATTTCAAACTAATCACTCAACTTACTGTCTCTTTTGTACGAACGCTTTAGAAAGACACCAAGTGAAGGAGCAGTTACGAAAATGGAAATTGTGTAATGTAAAATGTCGTGTTAAGTACTGCAAGTTGCAAAATATCGGTTCCATTAGCCAAAAAAGTCAACATGATCACGATACTGAAGACCGTTCACATGATAATGACCGTTCACACGTTTTGCAAGTTGACCAATAAAGAATTTGATGAAGGTGATCGTGAATTTGTACAGTTAAAGAAAAGAGGAAGACCACCAAAATCAAATAATGGTCCTTTTAAAAAGAGCTAAAAATATTTAGCGAAAAACAAAATTATTTAAAAGAATATTTTTTTATTTAGTCAAAAATCTTTTTCTTATACTAGGAAATAAAGCATATTTAGGGAGGAACTTTTTTATTTATATAAAAATATTTTTATTCAAATCTAATAATAAACTATTTAAAAAAAAACTATTTCTATTTAGGAAAAAATAATTTATATTTAGTTTAATTGTTATCTCATGATTTTTATATTTGAAGATGCTGATATTTGACAATATTCAATTCATTTTTTGTTTTAGTAATTTTAGTAGTGGTAGTAGTAGTATCACTACTAAAATTGCTAAAACAAAAATTTTAGTGTTGAACTGCAACTCGGAAAAATACCCGAGCAGAGCTCTAATGAGCTATAGCAGTCGCTTCTTTTTTCACAAGCCAAGCATCTAATTTCGACTTAAAAATATTCAACGTTTTTGCGTTATTTTCTTATTTATTAATTAACTATTTTTTCCGATAATTGGTTCCATATGTTTACAACTCTATTAGTGAAAAAATGGAAACGCGAAGAACTGTTTTTTATCTGTTCACGACGTAGAGTCTTTGAATGCCTTCTTAAGTCGTATACTTGACCACTTTGACCATAGGTTAATCCTTTTTTAAACTCAATTTTTATATTAATTTGAATTTAAAATCAGCATAATTGTGTCAAAAAGGGGAATCAATAAAAAAAAATAATAATTTTAATATCTAAAAAAGTGATTTTTAAATAAATAGAATTGCAGGTTGCAATTGATTATTGTGGCACTCATTAATTAGTAATTTAAATTTTTTTTTTATGAACAGAATCTTGAATTCCATGAATATTTTAAGAAATAATAGTCAGGCTGTTTAATTCATTTTGAAAAGAATTAAACAGCCTGACAATGGCAAAGTTAGGTCCAGACTTAAGGCTCCGATTATTTTCAAATCATCTGCGAAAGAAAAATTGAAAAGTTCAAATTGAGCCAGGAGTCTAGATGGGCAGACCGTCAGCGATGGATACTTCATTCATTCAGGGTAAAAACAGATTTTTTTTCCTTTTTTTGCAAAATTAAGTTTCTGTGAGTCCAGGAAAGAAGAAGGAAACTGTTAGATAGCAATTAAACAATGGAGTTGGATATTCGATATATCTTGATTCGAAACCTTCTCTGTATTCTTCCACCAGTCTCACGACCAGTGGGACAGAATGACTCAATCCTGCTCTGACATATCTCTCACTCAACTCAAAAAGTCGATTCGAGACTGTTAGTAGTTTAAGATTATTGAAGGCTTCTTGGTGCATAATATTGGAGGGGGTATCATAGTTCAGATTTAAGATGAATTTAATGGTTTGTTTTATTTCTTTTTGGTATGTCATTTATAAAAATGCTAAAGAGGAGTGGAATAATTACTGAACCTTATTGGACCCCTGCCTTAATTGGGTATGGATCACTTAAGTGACCGTTTACATTTACTCTAAAAGATCTTGAATCGAGAAATGAACTAATCCAGTAAATAAGGTAATTTTGCAGATTGACTTTCATTAACTTTTAAATCAGTCCACCATGCCAAACCCTGTCAAAAGCTTTAGAAATGTCGAAATATAAGCAACATACCTTTTTCTTTCTATTAATGACTCGGCTATTTTTTGAATTAGAAAATAAAGATTGTATTCTGTGCGCCTATGTTTTCTAAATCCTGATTGCTCACTAACACGTAAGCTGTTTCTCCCCAGAAAATTCATGTGTAAATAATACGTTCAAGTAATTTTCAAAGACAACTTGTCATACTAATAGTACTATAGTTAGATGGGTTTTGAGTGGAGGAAGTTTTCTTAGGGATCATAGTAATGCTTGCTATTTTCCAGGATTTTGGGACTTGACCTAGTTCCAAACTCATATTGGAAAGTTGACTTATTTCAAGTTAAGTCTCTTTAGGTAAATATTTTAGCATAAGGTTGTGAATACGATCTAGGCCTGACCCTGCGACTTCTTTTAGTTTTTTTAAGGCATCTTTAATTTCTAAAAGAGAAATGGACTCATTTAGATTATTTTTTACATCTTTATTTTTAGAGTCAGTAGTTCTGTAGTCATTTGTGATATTTCGCAATTTTCATCTGATTCATCAAAGTCGTAATGAGGACTAAAAGTTGTTTTTAAGATATTTCCAAATAATTTCCCTTTTTCTATATCTGTATTAAATTCTTTTTCATATATAATTAGTGTTGGTATTTGTCTTGAACATTTTTATGATCTGAACTTATTAATTTTCTTCCAAAATGGCTTGCTTGAAATTGGATTTTTTCCCATTTTGTTTATGAACTCCACCAGTTTTGATTCCAAAATTCCTTTAAAACGAATTTCGGATGTGAGCTTATTAAAAATAACCTTTGAAGAAGGACATCTGGTTCGTTGGAATTGTCTTCTAACTTTTATTCGTCCTTTAATTAGTGTTATAATATTTTTTTGGTAAGCTAGACTTAAAAAACTTTTGTGTGTAAAGCGGAATACTTTTTTGAGCAGCATTGATTTTTTTTCCTGAGATTTTTTCATTTATCTCATCAATGTCTGTATTCGGACTAATGTTTATGTATGAGGACTTAAGAATGTTACGGTAAAGTTCCCAATTTCCTTTTTTGAAGTTAAGATTAAAATTTGGAACTCTTACTGTAATATGA
Organism: Brachionus manjavacas; assembly: GCA_019054805.1. Lineage (NCBI taxonomy): Eukaryota > Metazoa > Rotifera > Eurotatoria > Ploima > Brachionidae > Brachionus > Brachionus manjavacas. Next base: position 2,481,377 of record JAHQIY010000003.1, on the reverse strand, counting down.
TATTTAAACGATATAACTGCTTGAATTGGCATATGATCATTTAACATATCAAAATCTCTTAGAACTTTGAAGTCAATTATCTTATCTGATAGCGATGGAGATATCAGAAAAATATCAAGAATTTCAAGATGGTCAGTTTAAAATTTGTTAAATGTTGGTGTTCGATCATATATTACAGTAAGCTTAAGCTTGCTTAGAATTTTCTCTAAAATTAGACCATTTTCATTTTACCCAAAGCACCCTAGACTTTTATCTTTCGCATTAAGGTCTCCCCCAAATATAAAATTTCCACATCTTTTTGAAATGTCTAAGAAAAGTTCGAATGAAAGAACGTTATTTGATGGATTATAAAGACTAAAGACAAAAAGTTATGTATTATTTAAGAATATTTTGATACTAAGTATTTCTAAACAAAATTTTTCAAATGAATTATCTTGCTTAAACTCAATTCCTTCTTTAATTAAAAAAGCTACTCCTCCTCCATAATTGTTTTTGCCCTTTACAATTGAGTTTTAGTTTTTAAAATTAAAATATAAATTTTAATTATTTGGATTTATTTTTATTTCATTTAGGAGAACTATCTCAGGACATTTTTAAGACTAAAATTCTTCGAAAAGATGAATTCTACTAGGTAATTGAAAACAATCTCAGAGTGTAATTATTAAATTGTAAAAAAACTGATTAGAAAAATTTCTATTTGAAGTTTCCGAAAGCTGATCAATGATTGTTTGATTGTTTTGCATGATTATTAGTCTTTAATCTCGCCTTCTTCAACTTCTGTATGGGTATGATAAAGAGAGTAACGAGTTAAGCTACTCATGCGTCTTTTTTGACTTTTTGATCTGGAGGCTCCAAGAGCAGCGCTATTCTTAGCTAATTTTGCTCAATCGGTTCGTTTAAAAAGGTATATCCTTAATCTGGCAGTTTCATAATGTCAGAATTCATTTTAACTTGTTAATTTTGACATTATTAAAATTAATTGAGCCAAATAAACCAAGTTTATTGTAAAAAGAGTTAATTAAATTAGTAGTCAATATACAAAAAATGATTTAAAATTTAATTATTTAATATTCAATCAATAAAGATATATTCTTTAAGTAATCAATTGATTTTGTCTTATTTAATTCAATTAACATCTTATTTTTTTTTTCAAATACAACATATTTTTTAACTACGTTTTGCAGAATCATCAATCGATAATCCTATTTTTATCTTTTCTGTAATAGTCTGTTCGAGTTTCAAACAATAAATCAATCTGAGTTAATGTATATGAGACTTGATTGTTACTTGGATTCCATTTTGCCAGCACTCTAAATGATTATCTGTCCTCGGTAATCCTAATTTAGTCCTATTAAAACAATTTCATTATTCGATTTCATATCTTGGATTTTTTTCTACATGATTTCTTCCTCGTGATTTATTGTCAATATAATACTCTTCGAAGTTACTTAGTCTCGATAGGGTTTATTATTCCAACTTCAAAATCTGTTGGGATTGTAAAAGGTTCAGATTTAACTTTTGACTTTATGAATTTAAAAAAATTTTGAAAAGGCAATTTCTTGTTTACTTGTTAATAAACCAAACACTAGAGGGAAATTCTTTCCTTTTTTTAATATATGCAAACTAAATAAGTTTGTTAAATTCAATGGAACAGCGTCAAATGTGCCATCGCAAAAAAAATGCTTCTTTTCATCTAAAAGCGTCATATTTTTAAAAAATTGTAAAAATTTATGCGGTTGTAAAAATAAGCATTCGATGTTGTTTATCTCCATCTTTCCATGTCTCATCAAACTATAAAAATAAATCTTAAATGTCGTCTTTTATTTTAAATTCAAAAAAATTATCTAATTCAAATTCCAAATCTCCGGTTATATCAAATCTTTATCGATGTCAATTTTCGCTCGGTTACATAGCCGACGAGAAGAATTATAGGCCGGCATTTTAGCTACAATTTCTTCTAAAAGATTTTTTCTTTTTTTTTCTGTGATTGAAAGAGATTTCGTTTTTCAAAATCGTTTAGTAATATTTCGGTTGTTTGAAAAAAATTAAATTCAATCCGAATGATAAGAATGAAATCTGATGATAAATTTTTGTTTAATTAAAATTCAATTATACAAGTCAAAAATATATATGTGAGATTTAAATCCTGTCAATATGAAGCATGTTTAATTTAAAATAGTCACAAACCACAGTGCATGCAATATGTAAATTTTTGCTCACTGCCAGCCAGATATAGGTGGAATAGTTCAGCTTGGATGACTGGAGAGTTATGGCTTGATTGGCTTACTGGGTTTGATGGACAACTTGATCAATACTTTTGATTGATAATTGTCAAGCCCATGTTGATTGTAGCCACTTGAAGCTTAGGTTTCTTAAGGTCCATAATTTACCTCCGAACACTACGTCTCACATTCAACCATTGGATGTCGGAGTTATTAAAACATTTAAATAATATTATCGAAAACTTTTGGTGTCATACTAAATCAATCATTTTGATCAAAAGAAAACTCATGCTTAAGCAAACATAAAAGATGCTATTTATTTTCTTGATGATGCATGATCTAAGTTATTTGAAGATGTTTTGATAAAAGAAAACTTGGCCAAACCAATGGTGGTCGAAGAGGATGAAGACGATAAAGAGGAAAAGAAAAAATATTTGGGGATTGTTGAAGGAAGAGAGTATTTAAATATGTTTGTTCAGTAGTCTTTTCTAGGTACAAAAAAGAGGGTGATAGTCTAAACTTAAAAATCTATGGAAACAGAATAGTGAGCCAAAATGAAATCAAGTTTCTTGGTATTAAATTTGATTCTAAGTTAAACTTTAATACACTAGTAGACGAAATTAAAGAACGCTGCAACAAAAGGCTAAATATTATTAAGATATTGTCAAACAAAAAATGGGGTCTCAATCAAAACACACTAGGAAATTTATATAAAACTTTAGTCGGATCGATTTTAGACTATTCTTTTCCTTGCTTAAATTCATTTTCAGAAAATAATATCAAAAAACTACAAGCAATTCAGAATTCAGCAGTAAGATCTATCCTTAAGTTAAAATATGATACTCCCTCCAACATCGTGCATCATGAAGCTTTTAATAAACTAAAATTACTAACAGTCTCGAATCGTCTTTTTGAGTTGAGCGAGAAATATGTTGGGACAGGACTGAGTCATTCTATTCCATTGGTTGAAAGACTGGTGAAAGAATACAAAGAAGGGTTCGAATCAAGATATATTGAATACCCAACTCCATTGTGTAATTGCTACCTTACTATTTCTTCTTTTTTTCCTGAAACTTAAACTATTTAAACATGTGCCACATGAAACAATCTTTTCCAATTTATGTCGTTTCAACTTTAATTTTTTTAGCTTTTTTACTCTATTTTGATTCTTTTTTTTTTTTATCTAATTTTATTAACTTTAATTTTATTTTTTTTTTATTTTTTTAATTTTTAATTTATTCTGAAGGAGCTTTAGCTCGGTACAGAAAACAAATAAATAAATAAATAAATAATAATACCTTACTATTTCTTCTTTTTTTCCTGAAACCTAAACCCTGAATGACCTAAAACTCTCTTTATCATATATCTATTTTTTATTCCAGGTTATTAACTCTTACAAACTTTATTAATATTTTTTTTTCTTATTTTTTGATTTTATTTTACTTAACTTTTTTAATTTTTAATTTTACTTAACTTAATTTTTTATTTTATTTTTATTCTGAAGGAGCTCGGTACAGTTAACAAATAAATAAATAAATAAATAATTCGTGGAGCAGTTTTAAGGCATAGATTCCAGTAAAATTAAAAATGTAAGGCAGTGTTTTAAAATTTGCGATTTAAAAACTTTAAAAAAGTAAACAAGCTGAGATTTTAAACTATTTTAAACCAAAAAATTAATTTTCAACTCGTTTTGTTTTTTTTTATTTCGTTATATTTAATTAATAAGTTAAAGTTTTTGTTGAATTTAAAATAAATTTTTTGTAAATTAAACTTATTTTTTATTTGTGTCCCCTTTTGAATATGTCCCCACATTTTCTGAGAATGGAAGGTGGGACATAAACGTGAGATCACTGTACGAGCGACTTTTGACGAGACTTTTACCTTAAAATGTCATGGTAAATTAAAGGCGAGAGTGTATGCAAAGGGGAAAGTTGCTGAAACTGACTTCTTAGTATTTAGCGGGGTTAGAGACATTTTTTCGGTTGGGACTGGTAAAGATAACATATTTCCAAAAAGGTTTTGATGCTTTCCATGCAGAGACAATTGAAAAGTTTCTAGACTTATTCTCGGGAAATATTAGGTGTGACTTGGTAAATTAAAAGACTGTGAACTAAAGCTTCACATTAAAACTGAGTTTAAGCCATATATCTAAAAAGAGAGAAAGATTCCTTTTCATTTAAAGAAGAAAATTGACAAAGCTTTTGACGAAATGCTAATTAAAAAAGAAAATTTTTTTCTTTTTTAATTTCCTTCTTTTTATTTTGAACTTCTGTTCTTATCTATATAATTTTATGTATTTATCTATTTTTGACTCGAAAAACTGCAGATAATTGTATTTTAAACAAAAAAATACTAATATTATCAATTCTTTAATTTTGCGAGGCTGAGAAGAAGGACTAAGATCCATTCTAAATAGCTTTGGGAAGGAAAACTTCCTTAAATTATACTATAAATAAAATAAATAAAAATTGACGAAATGCTAGAACAGGACTTAATGGATTTCCAGCAATCTTATACCAAACAAATCCTGAAAACCCTAATGAGCAAAAAATCATACGAAATCAAGACATACGAAAAAATGCAGTTCTAAACAGGTATCCAACGGAGCTACAACAACACATATTTTAGGTGGTTCGTCAATATCCATAACAAAATTTTTCTTGTATTTTATTCATTAACACTTGTGATTTTTTTTTTATTTTGATTTTGATTTTAGGTACGAAAAAAAATCAATTTTGGTATTGTTTTAATTTTTTTTTATTAGGTACAAAGAAAATTTGTACCTGAATTAAAAAATTTTAAAAAAACACAAAAAAAATAAACACTTAAAAATATATAAGGCTACTTGTATCATATTTAAGCTTGCTGTTTGTTTGATGGTATTAATTATTTTGGATTAAAGGATAAATAATTTAAAAAATAAAGGTGTTTTTAAAAAAAGAAGACCGGTAAATGGTTTGAGATAGATTAGATTTTAGATTTTTTCACTTTGTGGACTTTTCTCTTATTTTTTCACTTTTTTCTCTTTTTAATGTTTTTTCTCTTTTTAATTAATAAAGGATCGATAAAAAAAATATGTTTTTTTCGCATTTTTAAATATTTTTTTTGTCTTAAAAAAAAATTTTGATTTTTGTGACCTTCTCTTTTTTAGTATCGTTCTATATGTTTTTTTCTACCTCGTTCAAAGTACAAATATAAAAATTTTAAAATGAAATAACTTTTGTACTATTAGTTTAAAGATTTTTCTGAAAAATGAATCAGCTGGTACAAACTTTGTACCACCCAGATTTAGTTACTGCAATAACTCTGCATTTTAATTTGATGATTTTTTAATACATTAAGTAATTTTCAGACTTGAAGAGTTTTCGCTAACTTAATTTGGGTGGAACAAAATTTGTATCAAATGATTCATTTTTCAGAAAAATCTTTAGCTATTTCATTTAAAATTTTTTTTTTTTGCTTTGTTCTAAAGTTCAAAATGCCACAAAATTTGAACTTAAAGAAAAAAAAAAATTTTAAATTTTGTTCTATTCAAGGATTGCTAAAATTTTCGACATTCAAACTTTCGATTTTCAATAACATGAATTCAATTTTTTTAGAGATTGTTTCAAAATTTGAATTTGTTAACTTGAATTTTTAAATTTTATATATTTTGTAATGAATTTTAATAGATGAAGTGTTAATCAGTCTTTTTAGACATGAATACCAGTCTATTGATTAACCTTGAAATTGAAAAAAATTTTTTTTTTTTTTATTTAAAAAATAAAGATGAAAAAATAATTTTTTGCCTCTTTTTTTGTTTACGAAATCTTATGTAAAACCTCGCAAATTAACTAAAAATTTTTGCTAAAAGCATCTCAAAAAATCATCAATCTTAGTTAATTCCTAAAGTTTAGAGTCAAAATTTTGAACTCTTGTTCGATCAGATAAAAAGAAAAGTAATCTAAATGCAATTTCAATAATTTCAACTAGACTTAGAAAACTCATTCCCAAAAAAAGCCCAGCTACACCTCCAATACTTGAAATCAAATCAGAAATACTAGTTGTTGGTGACTCGTCAATCATTGTGGATGCCAAACTTTCATAAAAAATATAAACAGCCGAAACATCTCCTGTTTCTTCCAGTGATTGAACTGAAAAAGTGTGATCAAATGTCTGTTTTTCGCATTCCAATGGACACAAATAATTACATTCATCTACTAACTTTTCAATTGTGGAAAAAGTTGACCAAAATTCGTAGTAGCATTCTCCATACAAGTCACAAGGATCCTTTTCAAAAATCGATGGCATTAACAGCTCAGTACAGTTGCATTTTTGGGCTAATTTTTTTTGATAGCATTGCTCAAAACAAAGGGTCTGAGTGTAGTGCTCATTTGTGGACAAAATTAATTTGTACAATTCAGACTGGTGACTATCAGGTTGCGTAGTGCTTCCATCACACTCACTATAAGGTTTGGGCTCAGATCTGGCAAATGTTCTTTTTAGACCAATATTTGTTGTAAATCCTGTTCCAATTAGGATCCCGTTTGCTGAATAGGGTGAACTTGTTTGATTATGAATAAAAATAGTGCCACCTACTTCTGCTATGAATGCCCTTAGTCCTTCATGAATTTCAAAATTTAAAGTTAGTATCAGACCATCTGATCTTTTACTGCGGTATGCTTTTTTTATGTCGACACGAGAGCCATTTTGCGCAAATCCTGAGTTAAATGTGTAGCAATTTCCATATTCTGGATGAAAATAGTAAACAAATTCATCCAAATTTAAAGTGTCATCATTAAACCATTGTGCGTTTATAAGCTTTTCTTTGGCGTCTCCATAAAGGCTTCTATTAGTGTGATTCATCAAGCCTTGCTTTGCCAAGCAATTTCGGTATTCTATTTGAAAGTCATACTCGTTTTGTGCAGACGGATCCAGAATTTCTGGACAGAATGACAAAAATTCTGTGCTTTTTAGGCTTGTGAAAAAATTAATGTTGCAAATGGTGACCGCTGGAAAAAAAGTCGTGTATTCATTCTTGACTCTGATTTTGGTGGTCACTTCAAACTTTAAATATTTTGTTATGTTTTGAAAAATTAGAAAGCAGCAACCAGCTGCAGACAAAATTGAACAAACAACCCACAAGACTTGAAGTGCCAATCTTGTTGACTTGAAAATATTGGGTATACCATGACAAGTTGATGAAAGAATTCCATCAAGCACTACTTGTCTTAAACTATTCGATAATTTTTTTTTGCCCAATTCTCCCATTTTCATTTTTTTATTCCAATTTTTTTCAATTTTATAAAATATATAAATTTTTGTTGCAGAGATGTTATTAGTTACAGTAAACAAAGGGTTATTTAGATATTGCTAGTCAAAGGATAAATAATCAAATATTCATTAGTAAAATTAGAAACTTAATTCTATGGTAAAAATGAAAAACAATCGATTTTTTGAGCTTAATAAAAATAAACATTGTATAATTGTTTTTTGATTGCTTAATATCTAATGGGCATAATTTCTTTTTACTGCTAGATTGCCTTTTTTTCGCTAAAAAAATTTATTTTTCCAAATAATATACATGCTTCTAAAAAATACTTTTGTGTCTAAAAAATACTTTTGTGTCTAAAAAATATTTTTCAATACAAAATATATTGAATAATCTAAAAAGAATTCAAAATCAATCGAAATTCATGTAATAATAATTATTTATTTATTAATTTTTTCATTACACGCCTTGAAGGCGATGTAAAGTTATAAGATTAAAAAAATAAAAAAAAATAAAAAAAACACAGATATGGTGGTCATGTATTTTTAAAAAGGTTAATATGAGTTAAATGAGTTATTTTCAAGGTTAATTGTGTGAATTTTGGCAGTAATTGGGTGAATTTTGGTCCTAATGGGGTAATACCTTATTAACCGAATTGGCCCAAAAATTCACCCCTTTAAAAAGTCCGTCTTCAAAATTCTTCATTTTTTTTCTTTATCAAATTCGTTGAACATTTTTTAGATTAAATAGCAAAAAAGGTGATTTAAATAAAATTAAACCCTAAACCAAATACATAATTTGATAGAAAATCACCCATTTTGACCAATTTTATTTTTTGACTCAAAAAAAATTATAAAAAAAATTTTTTTTTTTACAAGCTGTTTTTTTATTTAAATTCTCTGGACACTCAATTACTTTTTTTTAGAAAAAAAATCCCAATGCCTACAGAAAATTAACAATTTTCTAAGCTTATTTAAAAGTTGTCACCCTGTTCACACATAAAATAATTAGGCTGTCTTACTATATATTTATTTAGAAACTATAAAACTTTTTGTCTAAGTTTTTTTATTAATCCTAAAACTTTACATCGCCTCCAAGGCGTGTAATGAAAAAATAAATAAAAAAATATGCTCCACGCAATCACTAATATGTCGACAATCTAACAAAGGCTAAAAAATTTAACAACAAACTATTTAACCCGATCAGCTCTTTTTGATGAAGAGAGTGCAGAAATCGTCAACTCATACAGCAACTTGATTTTCTATTTAATTTTATATAACAAAATTTGAATTTCTTTTTGTAAAAATATTTAAATAATTTTTTTTCCTGATATTAGCTGATATCAGTTGATAAAGTAAGTTGATAAAATAAAGTAAGCTAAATAAAATGAAAGTAAAGAAGATTGTTACATGTGGCAATGCTTGCCCAAGCCATCGCAGTCTTTAATCCTTAATACACTGACTTAAATAAAAATTTTTAAATTTTTAAATAATCAAATAAATTTTTTTTAAACATGAATAAAGTTAGAGATTAATAAAAATGATTCAAAAAAAGGCCTCTAATTTACAAGATCCTTTAAATTTTAGACCAATTAGTATAACAAGTTGTTTAGGAAAGTTACTGGAACGAATAGTTTATTCAAGATTATACAATTTTTTGGAACAAAATTCACTTCTGATCCAGGAGTAATCTGGATTTAAAAAAATCCGGCGAACATCAGATAATCTTTTCTTTTTGATTCAAAAATTTTGGAGTCATTTAATAGAAAAAAAAGAGTTTGTGGCCTTTTTTTTGATATTTCTAAAGCCTTTGATAGAGTTTGGCATGAAGGTCTACTTTTTAAATTGATTAAAATGAATCCACCTCATTACTTGACTAACTTTTACAAGAAATCTATTTTTTTAGATTTTAGTTCTCTGTAGATAAAAAAATCAGCTACGAAAATATCAAGCTTTAGGACTGGCTTTATTGTAAAGATTTAGTATTAATTTTATTTAACAAAAATATTTTCAAATAACCGGATATAAATTAAAAACGAACTGACTTGAAATTGAAATTACAATTAAAAAGTGTGTTGCAAAAATTTAGAAATTAATTATTTTATTTATCTAAAATTGTTAATTTAGTTAATTTTTTTCTGAGAAACAACTGAAAAAAAATTCAAAAAATTATGCACACGATAAATTTAATATTTATAATGAAAAAAAAACATTTTATTTTTCATTTTATTGATAAATTAAAATTAAAGATACTAAAGTTTGTTACATTATTAAAATGAATAATTTATTTTAATTTTAATTTGAATAAAATAATTTTGAAATGAAAAAAATTGCGAAATAAAATTTAAAAGAAATTCTTAAAAAAATCGATGAATTAGTAGTAGTAGTTGTAGCAGTGGTAGTTGTAATTGGTCCTGTATTATAAAAATAATTGACATATTTGCTCGAAGTTTTGTTTTCGCCATTTTGCCGACATTTTTCTGCGGCCGGATATTGTTCTTTGTAGCATTTATAATCATTATAAGTGCTCACTCTGACTTCAAAATTTCTGTTTAAATCATCACCAGTGATGCTAAAAAAAGTTTGATTTACTTGGTATTCAGTACCCTTGGATTGATCTAAAAAACGCTTTTCTATCAAATAGTAACAAATATCTGGTGCGTTTATTGTTAATGGTTTTTTCCAACTAAGATCTAAGGCATTTGTTCCAAGATCAGCCGATAAATCTTGTGGTTCTCCCGGACTACCAAAGCAAGAAAATGATTCAATTGCTGAAACGTCAAAAATTTTATCATTATTTTTTATTTTAAAGCCTAAGGTAATGTTGTACAGGCTAAGAGGCTCTAATTTATCCAAAACGTAATTTTTGTAAGAATTAATAGAATTGGCATCAATGCTAAAATTGAATTGCTTCTTGCTTAAAACTGTTTGAGCTGTAATCACAATTTTGTCTAAACATCGTATTAGGTATTCATTCGATTCATTTGTTGATATATTTATAAAAATGTTAACAGTAGTCTCTTGTACAATTGGTTCGCTATTTTCCAAGAAAAATGAATTTTCCAAACATTCGGATCGAATTGATCCAATTTTAGCTAAAATTGCAAAATAAATTAATAATTTAATCATTTTTTTAAAAGCAAAATTTATTTTCTTGATATTTTATAACTTTTTCTTATCTGTTCTAGATAAGAGTATCAACATTTTTAAAACTCATTCTTCTATTAATTTCATAATTTCAAATGAATAAAGCAAATATCGAAATTTTTTTTGAAGACAAATTGATTTTGATTGAAAATTTCATTTCATTGAATAGAATTAATTTTAATTTACATATGACTTGCATTTGATTCAAAATTAATAGAATTTTCAAGAAATGGTGCCATTAATGTCAATTTTTCAAATGCAAGTCAGATGTGTCAATTGGTCTTGAAAATCTTACTCGAAAGATTGTCCTCTGATTCGAATTCAAAAAATGAGGTCAAATTGATGATCAAAAAAATTCACGATCAGTTACTTGGAATTTTACTTAAAAGTGTAAAAGAGCAGAAAGAGAAATCTTGACTCTCACCAAGTGATAATTGGAAAAATAAAAGAACATCTTGAAGTTAAAATGAACCTAACCTAAATAGACGCTGGATTTTTAAAAATTCGGTCAAATTAAACCTTAAAAAGTAAGATAAACCAGTCACCCACAAAATTATATTTGACTCTCTTGATGTCGCCCTTAATCAAGTCGAGAATGACGCAATCATGTCAATTTACAACTTTTCGTCGAATAAGATATGGATTAACGAATTCAAAGACTCATCTTATGTCGAAGAAATTTTTGGTCGAGAATTTGACATTAATGGCACCATTTTTAAGCTTGAAGATGCGAATAAAATCCCGGATCTAAGAAGACATTGTACCTTAAGATTTCATTTCTTGCCTCCAGATTTCGATAACAATCTTCTGAAAAACTTTTTCAACGCGGTCCGTATTGATAGACTAAAAAAATAAAACAAATTTCAGAGGAAAAGTACAAAGACAGACCTGAGAGAAAAAATGGTGTAAGAAAAATTAGAATTTTTTATCCAAAGGAAGTAGACAACATTATCAGAAGCTTGTCTGGCCCAACAATCATGTACGGCCTAAAATGTGTTGTTTCAATCGTTTGACAAAAACAAAAGATGAGCTGAATAACAAAATTACAAAAAAAATAAAGAAATTTAGAACAAAGAAAGAATCAAAATTAATTCCAAATTTGAACTCAAATAACAAGGATTTAAAAATTGATAAGGAAAAAGGAAAATGCTTCGGAGATATATTATCTTCAACATTTAGTCCTAACTCTGATCTAATAGATACTTAAAAAGATAATAAAATAATTAGCTTTAATTTTGAATATCTCAAAAATTACAATCAGTGTAATTTCAATGATCCTATTTGCCCAAACGAACTTTCACTGGCTTTAAAAACACTGAAGACTGATGCGGCTTCAGGACCTGACCAAATACATAATCTAATGCTTAAAAATTTACCAAGAAATTCCTTAATAGAAATCTCAAAGCTTTTTAAACTATCTCTTCGACGTGTTATTATTCCAAAATAATGGAAAACTGCGAACATAAATATGATTCAAAAAAATATATCTTCTCCACAAGATCCTTCAAACTACAGACAATAAGTATAACAAGCTACCTAGGAAAGTTACTTGAGCGTATAATCTACACAAGACTCTACAATTTTTTAGAAAAAAATTTATTACGTATTCAGGAACAATCAGGATTTAGGAAACATCGGCGAACTTACGATAATCTTTTCTTTTTGATTCAGAAAATTGTAGAAGCATTTAATAGAAAGAAAAGAGTTTGTTCCCTTTTCTTTGATATTTCTAAAGCCTTTGATAGGGTTTGACAAGAAGGTTTACTTTTTAAATTGATTAAAATGAATCCACCTCATTACTTGGATTAGATCCTTCTTAGACTCAAGGACATCTAGGGTGAATGTGAATGACCACTTGAGCGACGAATATCAAATAACTGCAGGTGTTCCTCAAGGCTCAGTTATTAGTCCTCTTTTATTTATCATTTATATTAATGATTTCCCTAAAACAAACAAAACAAATAATGAATACTCTCTTCTTTTTGCAGATGATCAAGTTACTTTTTTTATTTACATTAAAATAGGGAATCTTGAAAATAAGATAATTTTTAATGAAAATGTTTTATTTAAATAAAAATTTTTTTAAAAATTTATTAAAAAAGACTAAATTTCTTTTTAAATTTCTCTTTAAATTAGAGCTTAATAAAAAAAATGTTGGCTGACCGGTGGCTGGACCACGAGTCAGTCGTTTTTATTAAAATTAAAATAAAGTTCGAAAGCTGCTGCCTCGTTGAACAATATAGCTTCTGTAGGGGCGGCTACTGAGAACTCCCTTCCCGAGTAGCCATCAACGAATAAATACACCTGTCCTGCACAGTTTTTTAGGGCTCTGAGTTGAGGTTTAGCATTTTGTTTCTTTTTTACATATGAGTATAGCAATTTTGGGGCATGTTTAACTTTTAGGACCAGTTCTCGCTCGTAGTCTCTCATTGATCTTTTAATTTGCTTTTTTACCTCTTTACAAAGCTTATTAAACTGTTTTTTCGAATTAGCATCGCGTCTAAATTTATATACTCTTCAATAATTTTTTAAAAGTAACAATTATTCTAAAATCAATTTTTCTAATACTCAAATTTATTTATTTTAAAGTTGAGGTTTACAGAGGTTAAAAAGATCTTTTTAATGAAATTAATTAGAATATTAGTTCAAAAAATTTTCACAAAATATAAAATTTTCACAAAATATAACCCTTTTTGAAATTTTAACTGATTACTTTGGTAGCAATCTGTGCTTCTTGCTAAAATTTTGGAATTTTTCTTGTTTTAATTCTTCGGATTTGCTAAAAGATTGTCCGAAATAACAAAAAAAATAAAAATTAATATTTTATTTTAAAAAAAAATGAAAAATTTTTAAAATCTATTGAATGGTACAGTTAGACTTTTTCAAATCAAAACCAACATCATGCGCTCTGAACATTTGTCTTCTCTGATAGCCAGCAGCATAAATCTGTCTGTCAAATTCGCCATATGACAATGGAACCCTAAATTAGTAAAACAAATTTAACAAAAAAATTTTCCAGCTTTTCTATTTACTTGTCAACACCAGGTCTGATAGTGACCTCGAAAAGACCAAACACTGGTCTGTGGTCTGACAACTTAATTTCTTTAACAGCATTGTAATGATAACAGGAAACACTTCCTTTTTGTCGACTCTTGAACAAAATTCGATCACAATAGGATGGTATTCGAATTTTATGCGAAGTGTCATAGTTGTCCGTTTCCACGTCATACTTGTATGTAGGCTCAAATGTGATGCGTCCTTCAAGAAAGTCCCTGAATGCCTTATCCTCTGCTATAACTTGGTTAAGCTCATCGTAATTGACAATCTCTTCATAGTTATTAGTGCGTTGGTGACGCAAATGGTGAACTTTGCGCTCAATTTTTTCCCTTTCTTTGGTGACCAAGAAATTTAAATCTCCGAACCAGAAGACTATATCAAAATTATCAGTTCCATCTGCTCCTGGTGTGCGGTTTGTATTTTTGGAATTTAATTTTTTGGGCAGTTTTAAATTTTGAATTGTTGCTTTGTAATTTTCCACCCTTGAGTCGATGTTGCCCTCGCCTGCCACAAAATGCGAGCATATAAAGCACATGAGAGTACCAAAAAGCTGAAAAGTGATCAAAACAGAACCTTTGGTGCGGGATGGTGCCTGCACGGCTCTAAAATTTATATGCTCATATTCCACAACTTAAAAATAAAACTCAAAATTCGAACATTATCTTTGGAGCTACAATATTTTACTTGAACAGAACCAAATTATTTCTCTTTTTACAAAAATTGTTATTCCAATGCTGCCGTGGTAATAAGAAGACAATTTAACATGAGTGGGTCCGATTTGTTCTTGCAAACTTATTTCCCATTCTTTTCTAAATATTTAAAAAATTTTAAATTTATTTTGAAAAAAATTCAAATAGAGTTTTTTGTCTTAATTTATCTATGGCATTATTTAAGTGATGAAATCGAATTCACTTTAGAAGGATTTTAAGAGGTAATGACGACGGTTGTACAACACGACTTTGTGCTTTCAGTAAATTCAAATTTTCAAAGACTTTTATTTTAGTATAATGTAAATATCGCTTATTAAAAATTATATTTTTTTTTAAAGGAAATATTTTGCTTTTTTTTGGGGGTAAAAATAAATTCTAGTGAACCAGATTCAAAACTTTGGCAATTTTCTTCATTTCTTCATTTCCTCATTTGAGAAGAAACATCATATTTGATAAAAACTTTAATGATTTAATTATTCGGATTTAAATCAATCTTCCTAAACTAGCTGATTATAAAAAATATCGTTTAAAAGAATATGGTTCATTTTTTTGTGTTAGAATTAGAAAATGTATCCAATGTTGAAATATTAATTCCTTTAGAATTAATATTTATTTATAGAAAAAAAATACTAACTTAAAGAAAAAAATACAAACATAAAGAGAAGGATAGAATCCTAAAGAGTTTTAATTTTTTCTAAAGAAAGTTATTAGCATTATAAAAGGATTCATTTTTTGTTTAAACAATTTCATTTGATTTCTAAAAAATTACATTCAAAAAATAAATAATGGAAAATTTTGATGATTCATCCAATTCATCAAGTGGCTCAAGTAATTCTAAATGGTTAACTCTAATTGAAAACGTTGGTGAAGAAGATGTGAGTGAATTCATTAATATTGCAATACCAAAATCCAAAGCTTATCAAACAAATCATGATTTGAATTTTCGTTTTTGTTTGGATTTTTCAAAACATAAAATGAAACAACAACTAAAGCAATGTAGTCATGAACAATGTCCAGTTAAATATAATGTATTATTATGCAAAAAAACCAATATTTCTAATATATCAATCAAACATGACCATAACCATGCTGTTGATCAAGAGTATAATAATTATAATGGTTTACCAGAAAAAGTTAAAATTGTTGTCAAAAATTTGGTCGACACTAATCCTAGACTAATACCAAGACAAGTCAGAACTTTTTTGAATAACAATGAAACCAAATTGGGTATTGATGATATTGCATATGAGTTTAACCAAATTACGTCATATTTTTATAGATATAAACAAAGTATGGCACCAAGAAAAAACAAAATAGAAGATGTTGAAAGATATTTAGCTGACCACTTATATTTTCCAACAATCGATCCAAATCAGCCATTCTTTTTTGGATTTTTAACGGATGGTAAACCACAACAAAGTCCAATAATAGGCAATGGTTCTCAAAATAACCCAGTTCGTATCTATGCAACACCACTTAAACTACTTCAATTGAATTGTAATACAGACAACCAAGATCACTCTCTGTTTCACATTGATGGCACGTATAAAATTACTATTGAAAATTACCCACTTTTGGTTTTTGGGCGTTCAAATCCAAATAGAACACTTTATCCAATAGTTTTTGGATAAAAAGAAGATTTTATTAATTTTTTTGAATCAATTAAGTTTGTATGAAGACTTTTTAACAAAAATTTTAACTTAAAATTTATGATCCAACACGCACAAATAGCATGCGCATCTGCTGTAAATGCATGTTTTCCTGGCGTTAAAGTCTTGATGTGCTGGTTTCACCTTAAGCAATGTATTAAGAGAAATATAGAAAAGAAAGAATGTAAACAATTTAAACAAATGGTTGATAAAGATGTTAACAACATGCATTATACTAATAGTTTAGCTGGTTTTAATCAAGTTAAAGACGAAGCTTTGTCACGTTGGTCACTTTATCCTCAGTTACTTAGTTTTAAGAATTATTTTGTGAGTCAATGGCTTGAGAGTATATGGGTTAATTGGTCACTTTTTAGTAGACCATATGGATTTTCCACTACAAATAATAATACAGAAGGTTTTAATCGAATAATCAAAAAAGTTTATACAAGTTATGAACGTAATACTGTACTTGAATGTTGTATGATGCTTGTAAAAATGGTTAACGATATAAGTATAGCTCAAGACAGATTTGATTTGACCATTAAAAAAAATAATTGTCTAATAAAAGAAGCTGATAAGTTAACTTCAACTGATTTTTTTATTCAAGATTTAAATACTGGTTACAGATTATATAACAATACATACAAATATCACATACAAATTTTCCCAAAATATTGTAGTTGTATGCATTTTTTAGAATATGCTATATGTAAGAATTATATTGCTTTTTGTAAGTTAACAAATCATCCATTTGGAGAAAATGAAAGAGAATTTATTCATATTAAAAGACGAGGTAGACCAACAAAATCAAATACTGGTGCATTAACAAGAGATTAAATTGGCTATTTAGATAAATATTATTTACTTTATAAAAACATTTTTTTTATTTACTCACTTTATGAAATTATTTAACAAAATAGTATTATCTTTAATTTAGTATTTTTTTCTTTATAAAAATAATTTTTCATTTATTTATATTAAAAACTTATTTAATTTCGAATAAAAGTCTTTATAATCCATATTAATGTATCTATTTAAAAATGATTTTCCTTTATATTAATTATTAAGTCTAAAAAAAATTAAAGTTAAGCCAAATGTTTTTACTTGAATTTATTGATTTATATTTTCCAGTCTTTATTTGAATTAATTGAGCTAAAAAAAAAATCTTTTTGATTTTTTTTTATTTTAATTTTTTACATTTGACATTTTTTTATGTTATTTTCTCTCTATGATCTTCTCAACGATATTTAAACTTTTAAAGCCTTACCCTAGTTTTGATAATTAATTTTACATCTAATGAGCTAGAAGGAAGATATTTAAAAAAAAAAATATTTACTGATTTAAATCGAATTCCTGAACACCGAGGACCAAAACATCCGGCACAGTTTGAATCACATCTGGCAGAACAAGTTGGTCTAGATTTTTGGGCGGACGTTTAACGCCTCCCATGTTCCAACTTGCGATCAAAACTCTTGCTTTTCGATCCAAAAAATGTCTGTCCAATTCCTCTGTGCTTAGAAGACCTTTTCCATTCAAGGCACTCAGCGAGCCGACTAAAAAACTACGGCTCTTGGCTTCACGTACCGAAATCGATGTCGAATTCAACGAATTAGCTGTATAAGTTTCGGACGAGTTATCTATGTTATTAGTGCTATTGTACTTTGTAAGTCTGTTTGAAGGTATATTTGATGGGTAAGTTGAATTAAGTCGATCCAAAGAGTTGCTCCGGTTTCTGTGAGACTTTGGCTCATCGTTTATTTCTGTTATTCTTGTGCTAGTCAATGGTTCGTCTCTGGAATATCGACTTCTTTCTGAAAGAATGTTAAATTTATTGATAAAAAATAATTTTTAAATGAAAAAGATTTTTAGTTTAAATATGTTAAAAACCTTTATTAAATTATTTTCAAAAGCTACTTTTAATTTAAAGTTATTATTCTTTTAAATTCACATTAAATTGTAATTTTGAGAAAAAGTCACAATTTAGCCTCCTTTTTAAGTCAAGTCATGATTTTATTTTTTATAATTTATTGTAAAATTTTATCTCTATGTCAAACTGACATAATTGATGCTATAGATGATTATAATTTATGAACTAGTAATAAAAATTTAAACATAAAAGTTCTTTAATGCAAATTTTAATTTTTTAAGAAAAAATTAAATTCTATCGTTTTCCTTTGCATGGATATCAACACCTATATCAAGAAGGACCGGTGAAGTCAAAATGACATATGATACTTTTTAATCTTTTCTAATAAAAAAATAATTTTTTAACTCAAAAAAAATTTGTTAACACTAGAAGCACTGAGAAGTCAAAATGACTTTTTTTTTTAATTTTTGACATACTATATTTTAGATATATATTAACTTGGAAAGCTAAAAATTTTTTTTTCAGCATATTTTAAGTAAATATTTTCTCAATCGAATATTAACTGAATAAAATAATAATTTTTTCCCGCAAAATCCAGCATAAACTACTAGAAGCAGAAATGTCATGTCCAGATGAAGCTTAGTTATTTATTTTTTTGAAAAAACAGAAAAAAAATGAAAAAACTCAATGACATTTTTTTAATCTCCAAAATTGTTTCTGAACCGAAAACTTTTTAAGCTATCATATTTGAAATCAGATGATATTCAAGTTAATTTCGGGCACCGGCACTGTAAAAGAAATAAAACAAATAGCGAATAGTCTCTTAATTTTGAATCAAGATTTCTCGAATACCCGACTTCACCATGTAATTGTTAACGTACTATTTCTTCTTTTTTTCTTTACTTTTGAATACTTAAACATGTTGTAAGGTTCCCCAAGTCATAAACACTAGTTTTGGATTTAAAATTTTTAGCCTTTCCAAAAATTTGAAATCTAATGTAATTTTGTGCGAAGAACTCGAATCTGAAATCATTTTTTTCATATGTCATCTTATTTTTGCTGAATTGCATGAAATAAAAATACAAATTTAGTGCATAAGTTTGAACTGATTTTTTCGAAAAATTAAACTGACTTGGAAACTTAATTTTTTTCTTCAGATAGTAGAGGAAATGTACTTTCTAATCTTGTGTATTTTTTTCACCCATTCAATAAAAATCCCTAACAATTTAAACGCAAAGTTTTGAAAAAATTCGATGATTTAGCATTTTTGGCGTTTTATTTCTCCCGTAAAATTATTTCAAAATAGATAATTTTTTTATTTAAGAGAACTAAGTCTCCTCTATAGAAATAGATGGGGGTTTGTTGATATCTTGTCTTAAAAGCATTCTATTTAGATTTAAAATCAGTAAAATATTAAAAAAAAATGATCAAGATTTCAACAAGTTCTGAGACTTAATTTTAGAGGCCATAAATGAATATAATAAAATATAGATTTGAAAATTTAGCTATGGAATAGATTCTGGAGAGCTTTGGGAATGAATCAAAGTGGTGCAAGCTATCAAAATGTCTTAGAAAAGCTATTTGGAGTAAAATCGAGTAGTAAAGTTATTTCTCATAAAAAAAAAAGAAAAAAAGTAGATTTCTATATGCTTCACATTTTATGAAACAAAACGTTTTTTTGAACCCCCCCCCTGAAACTCGGGTATAAGATATAAGAACTCAACTTTTTCACTAATAAAATCGAATTCTGCGTCATAATTAACCTAAAAAAAGTTTTTGGGGTGAATTTTTGATAATCCTAGCTAACTAGTGTTTATGACTTGGGGCACCTTACCTATAATTACTTTTGCAATTTGTCCATTTTAATTTTCTTTTTCCATTTTAAGTCTTAAGTCAAGTCAAGTCAATGACATAAAATTTTTTAAGATTTATTTATTTGAGTCATGTCGAGTGTGTGACCAAAGATATCATATTCAGAATTAGATGGTTTGATATTTTTATGACCAAAAATATTAAAGGAATTTTTTGGTAATCAGAAAATTTTTAATTGAAAATAAAGTTGTAGTTAAAGTTTTTTGAAGTCTTTAGAAAAATTTTTTTAATTCTAGATTTTAACACCCTTTTCACTCTTCTATTTGGCTCAGTTAAAATTGGTCCTACAAAAACATTGACTTTTTTTCCTTCTTCAGCCAGAAAATCAGAAAATTGTAATTATGTGACTTCGGAGTCTCTTAATTACGTGACTCCATGACGAGTCACCTAATATGTGACTAACAAAAAATTAAAGAAAAATTTTTTTATGATTACAAATTTATATGACTAACAAAAAAATAATCTTAAGTCAAGTCATAACTTTGACTTAAATTTTTGTTACTTAGACTTAAAACTGTGACTTAAAAACAAGTCTGATTTAGATTAGAATTTATATTCAATTGTTGAAAAACTCGGTCTAGTCGGTTAGGTGAATCATAGTTCACCTTTTATGCAAAAAATCTTGTTCTCAGGTTTTGTGAACTATTAGGTCACCCATTTTTTTGTTCACATTAGTATAGAAATAGCTTAGCATTTGCTCTGATCTGGTTGACTTGGTATTACCCTTTCAACAATTCCAAATACCCAAATGTGCTCTCTACTTAAATCTTTACTTTTAAACATAATGTAATATTTCTGGGTCTACTGGTAGGCTTTTACCCTCCAGTCAGACTTCCCAAGTCCTATTTTGGACTCGAGGGTTTCGGATATCACACAATAAGGTTTTTTAATAACTTTATTGGGACACGAGGTCAAAATCCAAAACCAAAACAAAAACAAAATCAAATAGTTTCTCAAAACTGAAAGACATATTTATACATAAAACAAATCAACAATTTGAGCAAAACTGAATTGCTTCTTTCTTGGACGTCTACAATAAATAATAAAAATTAAAGACAATTAAAATTAATTTTTCACCCTTCAAGTGTTTGACCCAGGAGATTCATCTATTTCGCAAAATTTACCTACTCCGCCAAACTTTAATTTATCCATGCAATTATTTTATCCATCTTATTTTTTATCATTACATTAGCTTTTTTCTAAATAGATGAAGAAATTTCAAAATGGGTGAACAGTTTTTAGATTAGGTGAACTAATAGTTCACAAAACCTGAGAACAAGAATTTTTGCAAAAAATGTGAACCACAGTTTACCCAACTGACTAGACCTGAAAACTTTGTTTTTTCTTTTTAGACTTTCATTTGATGAATTTTAACAAAAACTCAATTTAAAAAATAGGAAAAAAGAGCGTGGATAGTTTTTACAAATATTATCCTTAGGATCATCATATCACAAATCTAAAGTCAAAATTTAATAAATAAAATTAGAGTTTTCCATGCTTGCAATATTAACTTAAAATATTTGAAACATCGCACATTTTCAATTTTTATTTCAACATTGGATACATTTTGAAATTCTAACACAAAAAATTAAACCAAATGTATTTTCGTTTTTTGCTGAAATGCTCAATACTTAGCACCTGTCATTACTTACATTTTATTTTTGTGTTTTATTTTATTTAAAATTTTGGATTTTGTTTTCTAATCTGAAAGCTTTGTTCAATTTAGCAAAAAAATAAATAAATAAATAATTAATAATTACCTTTTATTATGTCGTCATCATATCTAGAATCAATATTTTTTGATTCGCTTTTGAGTGGATAGCCGTCATAAACTGAATCATATTTAGAATCAAATTTAGAGCTCTTCAAGTCATCTGTGTTTCTTCTGTCTTTTTTGGAAAATCTGCTGTATTTATCGGTGAGCGAGTCATCGCTGTCATTGCTTATTTTTGGATATGTGATGGCTGGCAATGTGGATCTTGGTTTTATGTAGTCTTTGGAGTCGTATCGGTTGCTGAGAGAGGATGGCGTGCGGCCACTTGGTGGTTTAGCTGACATGATGTCTGACCGAGACGAAATCGGCTCATCGTGTCTGTTGCGGGCGCTCAAACGACTGCTGTATGCGTCGTCGTCGTCATCAGAGTTGACCACTTTTCTGGACGATTTTAGGATGCTGGATCTTTGGTTCGATGGTGATCGTGAGAACCTGGATCGATACTCGCCGGTGGCAGCATCGTCGTCGTCAAAATCTACATTAGGCATTTGGAAAAAAGTTTAAATTTTAAATATACGTTTTGAACAAAACAGAATTGAGCAGTACATATTTAATTTTGAAGGTATTCTTGTTGCTATGGTTACTAGTAAAATATATGGAAAAATATTTGTGTCAAGAGATCATGTAAATTTTTTCTGTTTTGTTTTTTTTGTTGGTTTTTGTTTAGCTGCTTCGACGATTTGAGCTTGTATATTTATTAATTGGTTTTTAAAATTCAATTTATAAAAAAAATTTTCATAAATTTATTTAATCAAAATTAGTTGACTAAAAAATTGCATAATATAAAAAATTTTAAAATTAATCTCACCTTTTTTAAATATTAAGTTTTTATTCAAACAAGCGAATATAAATTGCTTAACATGATACCTTAAATTGACACAGCAGAACATTTGTCTTGAGAAAAACTTCGGAGTACCTAAAAAAATACTTGTCATAAATCAGGCTTGTCCAAAAAAATAGCTATTTTTAAATCTAACCAAAGTAAATTTAGAACTTGACTTTAAAATTTGACTTGTGTTAAAGTTGAGGCTAATTTTACTAATATAGAAAGTCATGATATTGTAATTTTTCATAAAGATTAAATAACGGGTGTTCAAAAAAAATGTTCAAAAGTTTGAGATTTAAAAAAAATATGCTCCCATAGACTAAATTTAACCAAAATTTGAAGAGTTATTTTGTATCATCTAATTATTAAAATAATGTATAAAACTAGTTGTTTCAATTTTTATTAACAGAAATAGGCCACCTGGAACACCTTTGCCTAAGAATGACGAGTGTCTTTTGATGTTTTTATAATAAATATATATAAATTGTAAGATGGGAATTTTATTTTATGTGTAAACAGGGTCAAAACATTAGATGTCTTAAATTTTTTTAAAATAATTGTATAATAGAAGGTACGTAGAAAAAAAAGCTTTTTTTATGTTTGAAATGAGCTAATCTTTTTGAGGCTGAAAAATGACTCCAAAAAAATCCAAGGGCAACAAGTGAGATTTAGTCAAATTTGAAATTTGATTTTGGCCGATTGATCCAAACAAACCTAATTAGACTGCTAACTTATCTTGAAATAAATTATCTTTTACTCGGACCCCTTCTGTTCGTCATATACATCAATGATATGCCTGGAGTAGTCAGTTATCTTGTCAAACTTTTTGCCGATGATAACAAGCTAATCGCCACGATACGTAGCAACAGTGACCTCGTCCTCCTTCACCACGACCTTGACGCCCTCACCATTTTTAATAATGGTGTGGCGGCGTTAAACCATTTTTAGTTTAGTTTAGATGAGAATACATATTGAACTTGTATTTATTTTTTAAAAATTAAAAACTAGACCTTGCATGAATTAATAATTAAAATAATATAACCCCTCCTGTTTTTCATTAAGATGGTTAAAAGTGTTTTGTGCATTAAATATTTAGATCTTGTGTTTATTTAAGTTAATTATCAACATTTCAAATTTCAAATTTAAATTAAATATGAACAAACAAATTCGAATTTTTTTTCAAAATAAAATTCTGCTCCAAAATAAAACAAAAATTTATTATTTTTTCAATTGAAATTCGAATAAAAAATTTTAATGAGAATAAAAATTGAAAATATAAAAATTGATTTCTTCTTGCCATTATTGTGATTAAAATTTTAAGCTCTAATTATTGAAAAATTTCTAAAAAAAAACTTATAACCTTAAAGCTATTAAAAAATTTTATATTTTTTTATTTGACCCCCTCGGGACCCCCGTCCCCCATTTTGACCACAAAACTGAATCTCGCCACACCATTTTAAAAATCCTGGCTACGCCACTGGCCAACAGTGCAACGATGATACTCGGTCAGCTAAAACGGACTTTCAGATACTGGACCATCGACGCATGCAGGACCCTCTACTGTGCTTTCGTGAGGCCCCATCTGGAATACGCTACTGTCGTCTGGTTCACTCCTAGCAAGAAAGACACAAAGCTACTGGAGACCGTGCAGAAGAGAGCCAAATCGTGCCTGCTGGAGGAATCAGGGGACATACGAGGAGACTATCCGGCCAAGCCTCAACCAAATGTTGGCAGAGACCTAACTCCTTTACGAACAGGGTTGTCAATCAGTGGAATACCCTGCCTTCTGCGGTCACAATCGCTGACTCAGTCAATCGATTCAAGAATCGCTGCTATGCTTTTAAAACCGGCCACCAAGTTTTTAGAACATGATACTTTTATTTATATTTCTTTTTAATTTCTTTATTCCCCTCTCAGTTTCTTCTAATTTTCTGACTTATTTCTGTATATTGTATTGTATATCAAAGTTACCAATAATGTCTATTAAACAACATAATTGTATCAGTTTATCTTATTTCTGTAATTTTCCTTTTATTGCGTAATGTGCTACCATAGGCGATCTCCTAGTAGAGCGCCTCCGCAAGCTTGCTTGCCACGGCTTATTATTATTATTATTAAAGCATCTAAATAAAATAAAGAGATAATAGCTGTCAGTAATCAAGGTGCTTATCTTTAACCGGGTGAATTCTTGGGGTTAAGCGGAAAAAAGGGTTTCAAGCTTAAATTCCGAAAATACACCTCATTAAAGCCAAAAATAACTCATTTAACCGATTTGCACCGATTTTAACCCGTTTGCCACAAAATATCTTATTAATTTTTTTTAATCTGGGATTTAAGTAAATTATATTTTTTAAGAAATTATTCCATTCGCATTTTAAATTTCAAATCTTTATAATTTCAATTAAACTATTAAGTAAATCTTGAATTAGTTTAATTTTTAGAAATTGTGATGAGGGCATCACTGTGTATGTACTCGGTTCGCTGTGCAGTTGCGTGCACTCGTATTTCATATTTATATTTCATACTTATTTATTTTATTTATTTCAAAATATTGTAAATTCATTTTTAACTTTTAAATCATTTATTTATTTATTTGTTTATCTGTACCGAGCTAATGCTCCTTCAGAAATATAAAAAAAAAACTTAAATAATTCATTTAGATTTTCAAATTTCTATCCAATAATTGAAAAAGTGGGTATTATGCGAAATATTATTGTTTTCGGGTTTTGTCAATGATTTTATTTTTCTTTAAATTAGAATAATCTATCAAAATTTAAAAAAAAATTTTTTAAAGTATTTAAATTCATATCGATTATAAAAAATTTATTGATGAATTAATTTTTTTATTCTTTTTGAATATAAAAAGAGGATACCTGAAAAATGAACACCTCACATTTTTGACTAAAAAGCATACCCAGTCGTATTTTGAAAAATAAAATCTTGTTTTAGTCCATTAATATCTCAAAAAATTAGTCTCTTTGTGCTCTTTTAAATGAGGAGTATCTTTTGCTTTATTTATTTTTTTAAACCCGAAAATTTTCAAAAAAACAGTTTTTAAAGTTACACGACAAATAGTATTTTTAGAAATTATTTCGCACACCTATCATATTATTCAAAATATTTATTAACCATCAAAAAATATTAAGATTCGATCTAGTAACTTATTTCTCCTTGATTGAATTTAGAGGGAAAAATCAAAAAATATTGGCAAAATGTTTGAACCCCTAAACACCCCTATGGACTTTTTATTTAAATTAAAATTAGAGTTAATTTAAATTTAATTTTTATAAAAGCACACAATTTTTCCTAAATTGAGAGTTAATTTTGAAAAAATTCTTCGAAATAAAATTAACTTTTAACTAAAATTAAGTTCATATCACATAGTCCATAAATCTCAGTAATAATACATCTCAAAAATTTAAAATTTTATTTTTATTAATTTTTTAAATAGGAGATATCTTATTATAAAAATTAAAATAAAATTAGATATACGATTTGCTAGTTGCTTTAATTGCAGATATTAATTTTCATATTCCAGAATTTTTTTTAAATTATTAAAATTGATAAAAATAAAATTTTAAATTGTTGAGATGTCAAAAGACACTAGTCATTTTTAAGCAAAGGTGTTCCAGGTGGCCTATTTCTGTTAATAAAAATTGTAGCAAGTAGTTTTTTATATTTTTTAATTATTAGATGAAACAAAATAACTTTTAAAAATTTGTTTAAATCTCAAACTTTTGAACATTCTTTTTTGAACATCCGTTATAAACATAGACAAACCTAATAATTTGACATGGAAATTTTTTTTAAGTCAAGACAAATGAATTACATCACTATGGATGTCGAAATTACTTTACTTGAAAGAAAGCAACGAGGTATTGTAATTAAATAGATACTTTTGATCAGATTTGTTTTTAAATCACAAGTCTTAAGTCAAGTCAAGTCAATGACTTGCTTTAAAGCTGTTAACATTGGGGGCTTCAACTAATTGATTTGGCAGTGAGTTCCATATGTTGGCGGTTCTGTTGAAAAAAAAGTTACCTCTATGTTGGAGCCTCGAAATTTCTTTGTGATATTTGAAGCAGTGACCTCTTCCTTGGATTTTGGTGACATTAAAATTGTTGCTTTTTTCAACCAATTCTATTCCATGCATGAACTTGTATTATTGAATTAGATCACCTCTTTTTCTTCTTTCCACCAGATTTGGAATTAATGTAACCAGATTTAGAAAATAATTCTTTCAACTGGTCCAGATGAAGCAGGTAATAATATAAATTTTTTGCAAGTCATGACTTTGACTTAAATATTTGTGACTTAGACTTAAAATTGTAACTTATAAACAAGTCTGCTTTTGATACTTTATTTTAGATTCACTAGAATTAGTGAACTTAATATTCAGCTAGTCAATCACTTTTTTATTACAAAATTTTTTATTTTATGAAAAATATCAATACTTTTTAGAATATGATCAAAATTGTGTTTAAAAAATATACTTAAGTACTTTAATTTTTATCCTTCTTTCAATTTGAGCTTAACATGTAGTTAATTTCAAAAAAAGATTTTAAAGCATTAAAATTGAAATTCACAAAAAATGAGAAGGTTTTTTCAAATTATATAAAATTAAACTGCATTATTTAAAATCATATTAAGGTCTTACTTAAATCATCATTTAGCTTATGTTTTTCATAAGCTAAAATTCTATACAAAACTGATAAAAAGTTGTTTGAAACCAACTTTAGCTTGTCTAAAATAAAAGGTAATAAATAATTTCAAGAAATGTTAAAATTTAAATTTGTAAAAAGGATTTGAATAAAAATTTTTATTTATTCCAACATCTTATTAGTTCATCTAAGATCAAACAGAATGTACAAACATCTTGTGATAAGTCAATTAGTGAAAATGTTAGTAATGAAGGGATTAATAGACATTCATATTTATCAAATTCTATAGAAATTCTTGATGATATTATCAATGAATAAATGAATATGTATCTACTTTAGTGTTAAAATAAACTATTCTGGCTATTTTAACTCCAATTTATGGCATTTTTTTTTATAAAAATTTGGTTTAATAGTGTTTGAATTACAAAATGTATCCCCTGTTGAAATAACATGGAAAAAGTGCAATGTTTCATTTATTTTGGAATATTTTTTCATTTTAAAATAAAAAATAATTTTAAGTGAATATTGCAAGCGGTTTCATTTTAAAAATTAATTTTTTTGGTGAAATAGAACGAGTTTAATTTGATCCTCCTAAAATACCTGACCCACATTTTTTTTGCAAAGCAAAAATGTTTTCAAAAATTTTAATAAAAATTTTGGAGAAAAACTAATTTAATTTTCAAAAAATAGATAAAAATTCAAACTAAATAATATATTAAAATTTCTGAAAATTTTAAAAGAATTTTGATTTGAAAATTCTTTTTAAAATTTTAAAACTTTAATGAAGAAATATAAATATTACCATCGAGTTGAATGATTGATAATTAAATTATTGATGAAATTTTTATTTAATTATAAAACAAACCAACTTTCAATATTTTGAAAATCTTATGTCAAATAACTCAAAAAATGAGCCATAAAGAACCCAATCTAGTCAAATTTTAATTTTGTATTGTTAACCTTAAGTCTGCTTGATTTTCAATTAAGCCAGAAAGTAGGAGAATTAGAAGAGCCATTCTAATTTTAAGCAATTGAGTTGGAAAAAATAGCATTTTACTTTTCTTTTGGACTCTTCAAAAGTCTTTTAAATAATGTTTTCTTTAATAATTTAATGAAATGTGTGATATTTTTGAGACAGCTATGTCAAAAAATGTAACAGAAGAGGAAATAAATGATTCTGAAACTTCAATTCTCGATTTTATGATCGAGTCCAAAAAACTTTATGGGAAAAAATTATGAATTCATGGTCATTTACAGCTATCGAGATAAGTACAATGTTTAGTTCTTTAAATAAATGCTCTTTTTGAATGATTTGAAAGAAATAGATTAAAAAAAATTTAAAAAAAAATAATTTATTTTAAAGTAAGGATTTATTTAGCCATAAAAAATTTAATTATTGATTAATTAATTAATTATTTAGCAAAAAAAAAAAATTTAAAAAATTTGAAATATAAAAAAAGTTGACAAGAAAAAAATGACTATTAAAAATTCTTAAAAACTTCAAACTTTTAATTTAAAAAAAAAAAAAATTTAAATCTCCTTTAGTCTGAAGACAAAAAAATAAGCTCATAACTCATTTTTAATCATTAATTTATGAAATTTAAAAATTTATAAAAATCTTAAATCTCCAATGTTTGTTACTCGATATATTTTAGAAAACTTATTTAAAAAAATGAGCTCAGAACCATTAAAAACAATTAGTTTCATTACTGGTAATGCCAATAAATTAAAGGAATTTAATCAAATAATAGGAGACCTATCGTCATTTAAGATCGATAGCAAAGACATAGACCTGCCCGAGTACCAAGGTGAATCAGCCGAAGAAATTGCCATTGAAAAATGCAAAACAGCTTTAGGAATTTTAAATTCACCAGTTTTGGTTGAAGATACAAGTCTTTGTTTTAATGCAATGCACGGCCTACCCGGACCTTACATTAAATGGTTTTTAAAAAAGCTAAAACCCGAAGGTTTGTACCAGATGCTCGCAGGATTTGAAGACAAGTCGGCATTTGCTCAGTGTATATTTGCTTATGGTGAGCCTGGGAAAGAAATTAAACTTTTCGTTGGAAAAACAAACGGTAAAATAGTCGAACCTAGGGGCTCGCGTGATTTCGGATGGGATCCATGCTTTCAACCAGATAATTTTGAGCTAACTTATGCTGAGATGACCAAAGAGCTTAAAAATACTATCTCGCATAGATACAAAGCAGCTGATGCTCTCAAAAATCATTTAATTAACCAAAAATAAAAATTTATTAAAAAAGTATTAATTTTTATTTACTTTAATTTTTTTTTTAATCTTTTTTTTTTCTTTGTTACAACTTTTCCAGTCAAACAAAATGATTTAAATGAATTTTAAGACAAAAAAGAATTTTGCTTCATAAATGCCTTTGAAAAGATTTATGAAAATTAAAAGCTAATTTTAATTAATAAATAATTAATAATTTTTATAAATCCAATTTTAATTTAAACTAATATTTCTCCAACCTACAGCATACCCGAATCCCTAAACAAGGGATCCCCGTTTAATTTTTAATCAAAAAGTACAAAAAGAAACAGGGTCAAATAAAAAATTTAGAAAAAAAACAATTAAAAAATTTTAATCTAAGTTATCGTTTGTTTCAATCCTTACCGATTATTTTCATTTAAAGGGGATATATTTTAGCAAATTTCGTAAATTAACTGAAATCATTAAAGACTTAGTTTTAAAAGAAAACTACTCTGAATTAATTTTTTTTGAAAATTTGTTAATAATTTATCCAAAAAATTTAGATTAATTAAAATTAATTGGTAATTTAATGCATTTTTTTTCTCTCTTCTCTTCTTATCTTTTTTCTAGCATTAAACCGTATTTTATTCAATACTTCAATACTTTCAATTCTTTTTATTTTATTTTATTTAACTTTATTTTATTTTTTTTTAATTTAATCTGAAGGAGCTTTAGCTCGTTCAGATACACAAATAAATAATAATCTATTTATTTCAGTGAACGCCTTAAAGGCGATAAGTTCATTTTAATCAGTTAATTTACAAATTTACAAATGATAAAAAAAAATTAAATAAAATTAAATAATACAATCTGTTTGTTCAGTTAATTTTAAAAAAATGTCAAATTTAAATAAAAGTCTTTTTTGTTTCGTTTGGTCCATGATAAATTTATCTTTTTATTTTTCATTTCAATGGTTTTTAAACAGTTCTGCTACGAGACTTGTCTTATGGTTTATTCACGTATTTTTACGTAAATTGAAATACGTGAATAAACGTAAAATTACAAAAGTTTGGAACTTCAATTCTTTTACTCAAGATTTCATGCGCAATCTAAATAGCATTTGATCTACACTTACCTAAATAATAGCACCTACTTGGCATCTAATCTATCATCATAAAACTAAGTAAATAAGGAATAAAGGAGTCTGACCATGAGTTAATCAAGATTAGTACATGCCACCGTCGAGCTCAAACGGTGCTGTCAGTGGAGCATTAAATAGAGAATTTTTTTTTTTTTAATTTTTTTATTTATCACTGTTGACCAGTGTTATTAATGAGAAAAACCTGAATTATGGTATAATTTAGGGCTATTAAGATTGGAGAATCCAGATTTGCCCTCTTTTCTCTCCAAGAATAGTGGCACTAAATTAAGTTTGTTACTCTAAAAACATTAAATATAATTTTAGTTTATGGCTGACAAGACTACCATTTGATTTTGTATTTTAATTTAAGAGGTGGGACGAGAGTAAAGGGAAATGTCAAGCTAAAATCTGGTAAAGTCAAGCTTAAATCTGTTAAAGTCAAGCAAATTTTTTTTTTATCAGTCTCACCGAGAAAGTCAAGCCAAAAATATCTAATTTGGGAAAATCAAGCTTAAAATATTTTTTTTTGTTAAAGTCAAGCCAAAAAAAGTGGAAAGCAAGCAAATGAGATTAAAGTCAAGCTTTTTTTTAAAAAAATTTATTTTTGTACATATTACATATTTTAACGGATAAAATTGTTTTTAATTATTTAAAAAACATTTAATTAACAACAAAAACTATTTTTATAAAATGACCTAATTATCTTTTGTTAAACAAAATTTTGCCAAACTATATCTCCCTACTTTTTTATTTGATTTATTTACAAATTCGTCATCTTTTAGTTTTAAACCTGAATACCTTTTTTTTAAAAAATTAAAGCTGCTATTAAAAGAGGACAAGTCCCAATGTCTATATACTTGACACAACTGCAGGTATTGCATTCTAAACAATTGCATTCTGGATCACTGATCTCAATATAATCAATGTTATTGTTTTTGTGACGATACTTAAAAACTGCTAGTCCATTTGTATTGCTCACCTTCTCAAACTTTTTTCTTTTCAAAACTACTTTGGAATAGCTTACGTCTTTTTGTTTAAGTTTTGGAATTTCTTTTGGTTGTTTGCAGCTTTTAGATTCAAATTTTACCACATTCATGTTACCACAAACATGTTAAAAAGCATGCAAAAACACAAAAATTTTATAAGCTAAAATTTTAGAAAATCATTCAAAAAAACATGAGTCACTCGGTTGATAAATGATTTCTTTATATTAAATAAAAATTCTTTTGATTGAAAAAAAATTTAAAAAGCTTGACTTTAATCTCATTTGCTTGCTTTCCACTTTTTTTGGCTTGACTTTAACAAAAAAAAATATTTTAAGCTTGATTTTCCCAAATTAGATATTTTTGGCTTGACTTTATCGGTGAGACTGATAAAAAAAAAATTTGCTTGACTTTAACAGATTTAAGCTTGACTTTACCAGATTTTAGCTGACGATAGCTGTAATTTGAAGGCTTTGCGTTATCACTACCTCTAAGTTATGATGAGGCGGATGAATCCAATACCATTGTTTCCAACAAAAGCATTGACAATTCCATGTGAAATGATAGCAACAATAACTGTAATAATTAATTATAACTTTTAAATTTTATCTAAAATAAAATAATTTTAATTTTAACTATTTTTTTAGCTTATTTAATTAAATCCCCAATTTTCATTCATTAATCATGCCTATCCCTGGCCAAATAAAGTTAAAAAGAAATTTTAATTAGCGGTCTTTATAAATTTACAACTAGAAAAATTTAATTTTTAATTAGTTATTACAAATTTTAGATACAAGTCAAAGCCATAAAATAGAATGTTGTCATGCAGATGAAAATATGGCGTTCATTTAAAAAAAATACTGATTTATTGGAAATCGGATTTTTTTTAAGATATTGCCTTGAACCTTTCATTTTTTAAATTTTAAAAACCTGCATTTAAGTCAAAGAAGTTGTTTCAAATCAAAATTTACATTTACATTTAATATATAATTAATTAAGGGCTACAAATTATTTTCGTAGCTTAAAAAAATAAAAAAAAATAGATAATAAAAAAGTATAAGTTGACAAATTAGTTATTTCGTAGCCAAAAAAATAAAAAAGTAGAAAAAAAATAAAAAAGTAGAAAAAAAATATAAAAAATAAAAAAAATATAACACATTTGTGATAGAAAGTAAATTAGTTGTTTTTATTTTTATTGATTTTTGGTCGACGACCTCTTTTTTATTGGAGCCTCTTTTGAGTTTAGTCTTGTAATAGTTATCTTGTAATAGTGACGAAGTCGGTTGAATGAGCAATCTAATGTTAACATTGTTCTCTTGTTTTGATAGCTGTGAAATAGGTTCGATTTGATTATCATGTTGTTGTTCATCGATCGTTGAAATTTGATGTTCAAGATTGATACTTTGTAAAGCTGGATTCGCTGGTCAAGTAGATTTTCTAGTCACTAATGCCATATTTGCTTGTTTTCGTCTTCCTCTTTATGAATTGCATTCTATGTTTAAATCAATAGATGGAAATTGACATAAGCCAAGATTGAAAGCCACACCAATGAAATGTTTACAAATAAAATTTTTATCTAATCTGGACATGAATATTCACTAAGTTGCCATTGATCTAGTAAATGTTACATAACGCAAATCGTTTTGTTCTTTTAAAAAACTCCTTCCTTATTTTTTTGTTAAGCCTTTCTTCGATTTCTTTATCGTTATCGGTGTCTCTGATTTTTATCTGCTACAAAATTAATTTTTTTAACTACTAATGTAATAATCTGGCTATTAACAAATCAATTGAGCTACTAAATAATTAAATTTATCTTTTTTATTGAGCTACTTTTTTATTTTTAAATTGGCTATCAATATAATTAAATTAGCTAGGCTTTTAAATATAAGCCATTGTTAAGATTAAATTTGAAAAATTGTCGTTTGGCTTAGCAAATTTGAAAAACCAAAATTTTATTAATAGCGTCGTCACGTAATCTAAAAAACCGTTGAAAGTTGTGTGTTGGCAATTTCGCTCAACAAAACAAACCAATAACGACGTTGGATATTTAAAAATAGGGTCAAGCTAAACTTGAAGAGGTTAGACGAACCGATTAGCCATAAAGTCTTTTTTAGTGCACTAGATATCGTCCTAAATCATGTTGAAATGATGCGATCACAAGTATCTACCGTTTCTCTTCAAACAAAGTTTGGATAATTGAGTTTAATGCTGCTTTTAATGTTGCCAAAATTTTCGATCGTGAAATCAATATCAAAGGAACCATTTTCAGACTTGAAGATGCAAATAAAGTCCCGGATCTCAGAAGGTATTGTACTTTTTGATTTCACTTATTGCCCTCTGATTTCGAGAATCATAGACTTGAAACCTTCTTTAATGCTGTTCGAATTGATGGACTCAATATTGAACACATTACTGAAGAAAAATATAAAGATAGACCCGATAGGAAAAAATGGTGTCAGAAGAGTGAGAATATCATTTCCAAAAGAAGTTGAGAATATTATTGGAAGCTTGTCAGGCCCCACAATAATGTATGGTTTAAAGTGTCTTGTGTCAATTGTTGGACAAAAGCATAAATGCTATTCTTGTGATGATGAGGGACACAACATAGCTAAATGCCCTGTCAAGGAAACACTATGTAAAAAGTGTAATCAGAAAGGAAACTTGACACAAAAATGCTGCATTTCCGGAAAGCTTAATTCACTTGAGAGGAAAAAGACTGAGTACAATGATCTTTATATCGACCAAGAAGAAACGCATTCAATAATTGAAGCTGACCAAAAAGATAATGATGAAACTGTGATGCCCAAAACAGCTTGATATCAGCCAACAAATTTCAATCACGTAATATCCCAAATTAGCCTAAAAGACATTAAAACTCCAATTTTAGAAGAAGCTTTGGTATGTCGTTTAAACGATTTTCTAGCACTTTGTCAGTCATCTGTCAATGTACGCTCAAATGATCACAATGAGACTCAAACTTTTTTCAAAACCAAAAATCAAATCAAGAGATTTCCAGAATCCGATCCGAATGAAAAATAGCTCACTGAAAAAGAATCAAAGAAACCATTAGTTGCCCTAAAAAATGTAACGGATATTACCTTCGAGTCTGAATCAAACAGTTCAATAACTGAATGTTCAAAGCAAGTAGATCAATCATCCATCGAAGTTGTTCAGCAAACTTCCAGTCAAGACAGCTTAGAAGAACATTTTGAATGAACAAGAATACAAATAAATAAATTTTAAGAACAAAACCTCTAAATAAAACAAGGTTAGTAATTACACATTGGAATTGTTCTCATCTCCCCAGCAGAACAGTCTTTTAGGATTTTTTTTGACTAAATTTTCCCCAAATATTGTTTTACTTAATGAAATAAAAATTGATTCGAGAGAATCAAACATTTTCCTAGATTTTAATAATTAAAGATCAATAAGTAAACCACGCAATAAGCATGGTGGAGGAGTAGCAATTTTAGTAAAGGAAGAATTTGAGTTTGTCCAAGACTTTTCGTTTAATGAATTATCTTCTTAATTACTTTGTATCAAAATAAATCTATGAAAAGATCAATTATACATTTTCAGTTTATAAAATCCACCTGATAAACTTCTAAATTTTAGTCGAAAAGATAAAAAGGAATTTGCTAATTGCGGCATGCATTTATTTTGACTTCTCAGTTATCCCTAAAACACAACCAAAGAAGCTAAACCATAAAAAAGCAAATTGGTTTCTATACCGTAAGATACTAACTCAGGATTATATTCAGAATCAATTGACGAACTAAATGAAGAAATTATCCAAAAATTAATTTCTGCAGCTCATAAAAGCATACTATACCAATAAAATAGAATTTTTAAAACAAATTTCCTACCGAACATTGTCAGTATAATTAAGGAACGCGGGAAAAAGAGAAGAATATTTCAAAAAAATCGTTGTCAAAATACTAAAAAAAAATTCAACCAAATGACTTAAGAGTTAAGAATCAGTTAAAAAAATTTTTGGAATCAAAACTGGTCTGATTTTATAAAAAATATTGGAAAAAATCCGCTTTCAAGTAGACCATTCTGGAAAAAAATGAATAAGTTTCGATCTAAGATAAGATCTGGATTAATACCTTCTTTAGTCTCTAATAAAAATGAACTTAGAACTGAAAAAGAAAAGGTTAAAAGAGGAAGCAGCTTCTGGACCAGACCAAATTCATATCCTTATGTTAAAAAATTTACCGCAAAATATTATCATAATGTTTCTATTTAGTTTAAGTCTAAGAGAAGGAAAAAACCGAATGCATGGAAATCTGCTAACATTACTATGATACCTAAAAAGTCAATTTTAACACAAGACCCAGCTAACTACCGACCAATCAGTATGACAACCTGTCTAGGAAAACTTTTAGAACGTATCGTCTACTCAAGATTAGATTGTTATTTAGAACAAAACTCATTACTAATTCAGGAGCAATCAGGTTTTAGAAAAAATCGACGAATCGCTGATAATCTTTTCTTCTTTATTCAAAAATTGTAGAATCATTTAAAAAAATGAAGAAAGTTTGTCCTCTATTTTTTGATATCTCCAAAGCGTTCGATAGGGTTTGGTTTGATAGTCTTATTTATAAACTAATAAAGATAAACCTTCCCTCTTACCTAATACATTGGATTAATTTGTTTTTAGACTCAAGATCATTTAAAGATAATTTTAATGGTCACATTAATGATGAATACATTATAACTGCAAGTGTTCCTCAAGGCTCGGTGATTAGTCCATTACTTTATTGTATTTTTATTAATGATATCCCTAAAAGAAATTAAATAAATAGTGAATACTCTCATCTTTATGCTGATGACTTGGTCACATTTTATATTTTTAAGAAAAAAGGAAATCTTGGGAATAAGATAAACAAATACTTAGACGAACTAGAAAAATGGCTCTTCAAGTGGAAGATGAAAATATCTGTTGAAAAGTCTTGCTTCATTGTCTTCACTAAATATAATAAAGAAAATATTGACTTAAAATTAAAAATATATGAAAATAAAATCGAGAATCAAGAGGGAATCTAGTTTTTAGGTATAAATTTTGATTAACCTTCACCCGAATGGTTGATGAAATAAAATAGCGTTGTAGTTCACGGTTGAACTTAATAAAAATATTGTCAAACTTAAAGTGGGGTCTTAATTATTGCACACTAGGAAACATATATAAATCTTTAAATCGGATCTATAATTGATTACTCTTTTCCGTTTCTAAATTCATTTTCGGAGACAAACATTAAATAAATTCAAGTCTTACAAAACTCAACAGTTCGTTTTATACTTAAACTAAAATATGATGCTCCTTCCAACATTTTGCATCATGAGGCCTTTAATAAACTTAAGTTCTTAACTGTCTCGAATCTATTTTTTGAATTGAGCGAAAAGACTGCGTCAATCTGTTCCATTGGTTGTCAAGCTGGTTGATGAATATAAAGCGGTTTTTGAATCAAGGTATGATGAATATCCGACTCCATTGTGTAATTGCTATCTTACTATTTCTTTTTTCTTTCCTGAACTGTTAAATACTTAAATACTTTTCACCTCTTACAATTTGTCAATTTTTAATTTTTTTTTCATTATATTTTAACTTATTTTAATTTTTCTTATATTTTTTCTTTACATTTTTATTTTATTTTGTCTTATTTTTTATTTTTATTTAATTTTTTTTTAATCTGAAGGAGCTTTAGCTCGGCCCAGATAAAACAAATAAATAAAATAAATAAAAATACATTTAAATTGCAATTTTTAAACTTTTTAATTTAAAATTTCCGTTCAAAAGTACATTTGGTAAAAATCTAAAATCTAAAATCTAAAAAGTGATCGCTTTAAAACAAAAAAAAAATATTGATAAAGAACATTGAATAAAATTGAAAATAACTTATTTTTATTTTAATAAATATTTTTAAAGATTGATTTTTACCAATAAAAAAAAGCAATTTGCGTTGATTTAAATAAATTTAAGTTGGGGCTTTTACCCAACTCTGGATTAAATTTTAAAGTCAAGTCAAAAAACTTTTTTTTTTAAAAAATGTTAGTCTAAGACTTGACTTGGACTTAATGACTTTCGAATTACTTTGATTTTAATCTCGTCTCTACGTCTGAAAAAAAAAGTAATACTCATTTTCTTGTTCAAAAATTCCCATCTACTTCTAATACTCTTTGACGAATTGTTTGCACTGGCTATAGGATTCAAATTTGGGACGATTTTATGAATAAATATTTTAATAATGTAATCAGATTTTAGTATGATATTTAGGTATTGAGAATGTTAATAATACAAGTATGATTGGGATTAATGTATGTTAAAAGGTTTTATTGGCATGATAAAACAACAATCTCTGTTGTTTTATCATGCCAAATAAAATTTATTTAATTTCGATTTTTTTTAAATAAACAAAAAATGTAGATAATTAAATAGCAAAAAATAAAGTGTTGTCGAACCTTTAAAATATTGACTTAACCAACAAAAACAAGATTAAATGCTTCGCCAAATCTTTCTAAATATCAAAAAAAAAGATTCAAAAATTTAATTTTTCCACTTTCTTTCACTTTTTCCCAGAATATCCATTTTAATTTGAAATTTTTTTTGTGCATCATTCTCATGGTGTTTATTGAATAAATACTAATTTAACATTAAAAAAAAAGTTTACTCAAGAATAAAATTTTAATCAAAATCAAATAAAATATAATAATATAATATCTCAAAATTAAAAAATCATCTCGTGATAGATAAATCCAAATTCTAAACTCAAACTGTTGAGAGAATTAAAAATTTTTTTTTGTCAAACACAAATATGGGCTTGTTACACCATCAAAAACTAGTCTGTGCCATATGCCTAATTGGTTCATGTTCTATCATCGCCACATCCAAATACCTGAGCCGCAAGCTCATTGACGACACAAAAAACACCTACAGATCAATTCAAAACAGCACTGAATGCCGCAATAGGACCATAGACGAGTTTCCTTCTGACTTTATGACCGAGCAAGAGCGCCAAAATGGTGGAATAATCGTTCACATATTGCTGACCATCTACTTGTTTTGCGCCATTGCCATTGTTTGTGATGAATACTTTGTGCATTCTTTGAGCCGCATCTCAACAGATCTTCAGCTTAGAGACGATGTTGCAGGCGCCACATTTATGGCAGCTGGCAGCAGCTCGCCGGAGCTTTTTACCTCTCTGGTCGGCGTGCTGATCGCCAAGAGCGATGTGGGTGTAGGAACAATAGTAGGCTCAGCTGTTTTCAATGTGCTCTTTATAGTTTCCCTGTGTGCCCTAACTGCCAAGTCGGTGCTCTCAATCGACTGGTTTCCCATCACAAGAGACTCTTTCTACTACTCAATTGCAATTGCAGCACTAATTGCATGCATCCGCGACGGCTACGTCCACTGGTACGAAGCAACCGCTCTTATCCTCCTATATCTAGGCTACATTCTAATTATGTATTTTAATGAAAAAATTGAATTTTTTTTTAAATCTAAATGTAATTTAGAAAAATATTTTTTTTTGAAAATTTTTATTTTTAATTTAAAGTTAATCTCTTTGGTCCATATGATTTAAATGATGACAGTATTCGTCTTATTGACCCGGACAATGTTGGCCAGTCTCCGTTCAAGCGTCCCAGATCAGTAGCCTCGTTTGACGATGAAAGTGAAGAGGATGCACCTTTGGATGTGTTTGCTTTGCCTGGATCTTTGGTGAACAAAATTTTCTACATACTCTTATTGCCCGTCTATTTGGTTTTTTTTCTCACCATTCCGGACTGCAGACGTCCGATGTTTAGGCCTTTTCCGCGCTATTTCCTCACCTTTTTCATGTCAACCGTTTATTTGTCGTGTCTGAGCTATCTGCTGGTTTGGATGGTGGTTATTATATGCTTTACTTTTGGCATACCGGACACAGTAGCCGGCTTGACGATACTGGCTTTTGGAACTTCGGTTCCTGAGATTATTTCCAGTGTTATAGTGGTGAAAAAAGGAAAAGGAGAAATGGCTATTTCGAACTCAATAGGCTCCAATGTGTTTGATATTTTAATTTGTCTAGGCTTGCCATGGCTAATATCTGCTCTCAGCGATCTAAAGAAGCCTGTTAAAATTTACAGCCAAGGTATCATTTACACAGTGGTTGTTCTATTAACAACTGTGGTCATTTTTATTATTTGCTTTTTGATAAGTAAATGGAAACTGAGTAAAAAGCTTGGTTTAATAATGTTGTTTTGCTGGATTGTTGCCACAACTATAAGTTGTTTGTTTGAATTGGATGTATTCGGAAGATTTTCTATTCCTCTATGTTAATTTAATAAATATTCAAATAATTTTTTTTTATAATAGCTTTTTAATATTTGATGATTTAAATGAATGAATCCTGAGAAGTATTTTTTTTCATCAGCTAAATATTTTTTTCCAACTAACAAATAAAAAAAAACATTCTAAAACAAATTCTTTTTTAAACAAAAGATTATTGTCAACATCAAAAAATTATCAAAGGAAAATAAAAAAATTTTAACTATTCAAGGCTAATTTTCGTTTAGAATAAAGATTATTGCTCATTTCAAATAAAGAAAAAATCTAAGCAGTTAAATTTTAAAAATTAATTGAATTTTTAGGATATTTATTTTTAGACTTTAATTCGTTTTTTATTAAATTTTATTCTAATTTAACTTAAATTGATTTTTTTTTAATTTCAAAAAATAGCACTTAAGTAGTAGAAGTAGTTTTGACTGTAGCTGGCTAGCCAGCGAGTGTGCTGATAAGGCACACCAAGAAAGCTGATGTGATTGATTGCTACTCATCCAGCAATCAATGCCTACTTTAAAGCTATTAACATTGGGGCTTCAACCAATTGATTTGGAAACGAGTTTCATATGTTAGCGGTTCTATTGAAAAAAAAGTTATCTCTTTGTTGGAGTCTAGAAATTTCTTTGTGATATTCGAAGAAGTGACCTCTTTTTGGATTTTTATGACATTAAAATTGTTGCTTTTTTTCAACCAATTCTATTCCATGCATGAACTTGTATAATTGAATTAGATCTTGATTATGGTATAAACGTATCGAAACACTATCAGAAACAAGATTTTCTTTTTAATCACACGATTTATACTTACCCGAATTGAGTGAAGCAACTGTGATTAGGCAAAATAAAAAATTTGATAACTGCGATAGTTAATAGCCATACGTATTTAAGAGGCAAATTTTCTGTTTACACTGCCTAAGGGGCATTGGAGTTTAAAAATGAAATTTGTATTACAATAGCTAATCTATCAAGTAAATTAGTAAGTTTGCCGAAAGGGACCATCGTAGCCACATTTTAAGTCATTAATGAAGATGACTATGATTTTTTATACTCAATTGTATCGTTTCGGAAAGATATACTCTGAAATTCATATTTCCCGACAAAAACTTTGTCTTCATTGTCCGGAATATTCGTTTGTCTTTCGCACCATTCTTTGAATTCGTTTAACGATGTTTGCTTGTTTGTTGTTTGTTTTTGCTTCGAATTGAACGGAGAAGATAGGTGATTTTATTTTCTTTAGGAGGCTGTAAACCGATTTCGACTAGCTTCGATTTAATGTCTTTAGGCTTCTGACCCAATCCTTCCAATTCGACTATTTTATCATAAAATTGTTGAGGCACTTTATCGTAGTCTCTGGCATCTTCCTCGTGATTATCGTGTTCATTGTTTGAAACAAATACTCTCATTACATTGTCGGATGTTATAAATAAAAACATTCGATTTTAGCACCCATGCTTTGAAAAAGAACAATCGTACAAATATTTGCTCCATTTTGAGTATTTTTGAGTCCACAAAATATCCATTGATTGTGACCAATTTTTCCATTTTTGATCTCTTCACTGATTGTTTCGAACGACTCAAATTACATAAATGATCGTAAACTAGACCTTTTCCTCTTTTCGCTCGTGGCTGATCTCTTCAGCATCATTGATGGTCTCATCCATTTCATTTTCTAAAATATGCTCAGAAAATTCTGTATTTTCCATTTTACACGATATAATTCATTCCAAGTTTTTTTTTATTTTTTATTTATTTATTTGTTTTCTGTACCGAGCTAAAGCTCCTTCAGAATAAATTAAAAATAAAATAAAATAAAAATAAAATTAAAGTTAATAAAATTGGATAAAAAAAAGAATCAAAATAGAGTAAATAAGCTAAAAAAATGAAAGTTGAAAAGACAAAAATTGGAAAAAATTGTTACATGTGGC
The DNA here is from genome assembly GCA_019054805.1 of Brachionus manjavacas. Taxonomy (NCBI): domain Eukaryota; kingdom Metazoa; phylum Rotifera; class Eurotatoria; order Ploima; family Brachionidae; genus Brachionus; species Brachionus manjavacas. The sequence continues at coordinate 2,439,765 of JAHQIY010000003.1, read as the reverse complement.
ACATGTTTAAATAGTTCAAGTTTCAGGAAAAAAAGAAGAAATAGTAAGGTAGCATTAAACAATGGAGTTGGGTATTCAATATATCTTGATTCAAAACCTTCTTTGTATTCTTTCACCAGTCTTTCAACCAATGGAATAGAATGACTTAGTCCTGTCCCAACATATTTCTCACTCAACTCAAAAAGACGATTCGAGACTGTAAGTAATTTTAGTTTATTAAAAGCTTCATGTTGCACGATGTTGGAGGGAGTATCATATTTTAACTTAAGGATAGATTTTCTGCTGTATTCTGAATTGCTTATGTTTTTTGATATTATTTTCTGAAAATGAATTCAAGCAAGGAAAAGAATAGTCTAAAATAGATCCGACTTAAGATTTATATAAATTTCCTAGTGTGTTTTGATTGAGACCCCATTTTTTGTTTGACAATATCTTAATAATATTTAGCCTTTTGTTGCAGCGTTCTTTAATTTCGTCTACTAGTATATTAAAGTTTAACTTAGAATCAAATTTAATACCAAGAAACTTGATTTCTTTTTGGCTCACTATTCTGTTTCCATAAATTTTAAAGTTTAGATTATCACCATCTTTTTGATACCTAGAAAAGACAACTGAACACGACTTTTCAAATGATATCTTCATTATCCATTTAATAAGCCATTGTTCTAGTTCGTTGGTGTATTTATTAATCTTATTTTCTAGGTTCCCTTTCTTGTTATAAATGAAGAATGTAACTAGATCATCTGCGAAAAGCAGAGAGTTTTCATTATTTGTTTTGTTTCTTTTTGGGATATCATTAATATATATACTAAATAAAAGAGGACTAATTACTGAGCCTTTAGGAACACCTGCAGTTATTTTATATTCTTCGCTCAGATGATCATTCACATTTACCTTAATTGTCCTTAAAAGGATCTAATACAGTTAGTCAAGCAATTAAGTGGATTCATTTTAATCAATTTAAAAAGTAGACCTTCATGCCAAACCCTATCAAAGGCTTTAGAAATATCAAAAAAAAGGCCACAAACTCTTTTTTTTCTATTAAATGATTCCACAATTTTTTGAATCAAAAAGAAAAGATTATCTGATGTTCGCCGGTGTTTCCTAAATCCAGATTGCTCCTGGATAAGGAGTGAATTTTTTTCTAAATAATTGTATAATCTTGAAAATACTATGCGTTCCAGGAGCTTTCCTAAACAACTCGTTATACTAATTGGTCTATAATTTAAAGGATCTTGTAAAGAAGAGGCTTTTTTTTGAATCAAAGTAATGTTCGATGTTTTCCATGCTTTAGGGACTCTACCTTCTCGAGGAGATAAATTAAAAAGTTCTATAATTTCTATTAATGAATTTCTAGGTAAGTTTTTTAACATTAGATTATGAATTTGGTCAGGTCCTGATGCCGCTTCATTTTTCAATCTTTTTAGAGCCATAATTCATTTAAGCAAATTGGATCATTTAAATTAGACTGATCATAATTTCTAAAGAATTAAGAGTTAGAATTAAGTATTTCGAAATCTTTATTACGATCTATTAAATCAGAATTAGGACTAAATATTAAAGATAGGAGTTCTCCAAAGCATTTTCCCTTTTCTTCATTAGTTTTGAATTCCTTGTCATTTGGGATTAAACAAATTTGGGATTAAATTTTATCCTTTTTTTGATCTAAATTTATTTATTTTTTTCCAGAATGGTCTACTTTCAGTGGGTTTTTTTCCATCTTCTTGATAAAATCAAACCAATATTGATTCCAGAATTTTTTTTAAAAAGGCCTTTAACTCAAATGTAATTTGATTATATTTTTGCTTGAGATTTTGACAGCGAGTTTTTTGAAAGTTTCTTCTTACTTTCCTGCGTTCTTTTATCAGAATAACAATGTTCGGGGGAAGACTGGTTTTATAGATTTTCTGAGAATGATAAGGAATGCTTATATGTGAAGTAGAAATAATTTTTCTGTAATTTTATCATTTAGTTGATCTATTGTGAGCGAACTTTCAGTGATATTTACTATTTGAGAATTTAAAATCTCGCTGAATAATTTCCAGTTTGCTTTCTTATAGTTAAACTTTTTAGCTGCTGATTTATTTTCTTACTGAAAGCCCATAAAAATCGATGCTTCGATTGGGAAATGTTCACTAGTCATGTCTTGACTATTTAGGACACAAAAGTCGGTAATTTTGTCAATTAATGAAGATGAAACTAAAAAAAGATCAAGAATTTCAAAGTAATTCCTATAAAAAATATTGAAAGTAGGACGCTTATCATTGATTATTCTTTCCAACATTATGCCGTTTTCATTTTCCCCTACGCAGCCTATTTGCTTTGTTCTGGCGTTAAGATCACCACCTAAAATGTAGTTTCTACATTTTTTATTAACAGTTTTAAAAAACTCAAAGTTCAGAAGCACATTGGGTGGATTATAAAGACTGAATATAAACAATTCATTATTCTTTCCTTAGTTCATTTTTATACAAAGGAGTTCGGAATTGAATTCCTCATAAGAGAAATCTTGTATAAATTCAATTCCTTCTTTAATTAAAATAGCTACTCCTCCTCCATACTTGTTGCGTGGTTTTGTTATGAATTGATAATTGTGAAAATCAAGATAAATATTTGCCTCACTTAAATCTATCTTTAGTTCATTGAGCAAAACAATAACTGGACATTTTTGAGCTAACAAATTGGCTAAGAGATGAACCATACTAGGTAAATGAAGACAATTCAAGTGTGTAATTACTAACCTTGTATTATTAAGAGGTTTTGTTCTTAAAGTTGATTTATTTATCTTATTGTTCATTCTAAATTTTCTTCAATGCTGTTTTGACTGGCAGTTTGCTGACCCATTTCGTTAGATGATTTATCTACTTGAATTGAACATTCAGTTGTTGAACTGTTTGATTCAGACTCGAAGGTACTGGCGAATTGATGTTCTAAGACAACTAATGGTTTCTTTGATTCATTTTCGGTGAGCTCTTTTTCATTTGGATCAGATTCGGGAAATCTCTTGGTTTGATTTTTGGTTTGGAAAAAATTCTCAGTCTCATTCTGATCATTTGAGCGTACATTGACAGGTGACTGGCATAGTGGTAGAAAATCGTTTAAACGACATACAAAAGCTTCTTCTAAAATTGGAGTTTTAAGGTCTTTTGGGCTAATTTCGGATATTACGTGATTGAAATTTGTTGGCTGATATACAGGTGTTTTTGGCATCACATTTTCATCATTATCTTTTTGGTGAGCTTCAAAAAATGATTGCGTTTCTTCTTGATAAAGATCATTGTAGTCAATCTTTTTCCTTTCAAGCGACTCAAGCTTTTCGGCAATGGAGCATTTTTTTGTCAAGTGTCCTTTCTGATGACACTTTTAACATAGTGTTTCTTTGACAGGGCATTTAGCAATGTTGTTCCCTTCATCATCACAAAAATAGCATTTCTGCTTTTGTCCAACAATTGACAAAACACACTTTAAACCATACAATATTGTGGGGCCTGACAAGCTTCAAATAATGTTCTCAACTTCTTTTGGAAATGATATTCTCACTCTTCTGACAACATTTTTCCTCTCGAGTCTATCTTTATATTTTTCTTCAGTAATGTGTTCAATATTGAGTCCATCAATTCGAACAGCATTTAAGAAGGTTTCAAGTCTATGATTCTCGAAATCAGAGGGCAATAAGTGAAATCGAAAAGTACAATACCTTCTGAGATCCGGGACTTTATTTGCATCTTCAAGTCTGAAAATGGTTCCATTGATATTGATGTCACGATCGAAAATTTCACGATCGAGACTTTATGGCTAATCAGTTTGTCTAACCTCTTCAAGTTTAGCTTGACCGAATTTTTAAATATCCACCGTCGGTTTTGGTTTGTTTTGTTGAGCAACATTGCCAACACACAACTTTCAACGGTTTTTAAATCACGTGATGACGCTATTAATTAAATTTTGGTTTTTCAAATTTGCTAAGCCAAACGTCAAATTTTCTTTCTTAAGTTTTGTTAAAAAAAAGAATTTATAGATTGATAGTCAGATTAATTAAAAGCTAATTACTTAATTAGTTATCAATTAAAAAAAACCAATGAGTAAATGTCAATTAAATAAGACATTTGAATTTTTTAATTAACAGAGTTTAATTCATAAAATAGATTTTTTTTAATTGATTATTTTTTTTTTTAATAATTAGCTGCAGTTTTCATTTATAGCGGGTTTTTTAATATTTAGATCAGTTGTTATTGATTTAGAAGTCTCTTTAATTTATTAAAGGTGAACTCTTAATATTAGAGATAAGTTTTTATATTTTATAGGTATTTTTTAATAATTTAGAGGTAAGCAAAGAATTTATGCGTTATTTGGGAATATATAAATTACTTTATGAGAATACTCCTTTTGTATGGGAGAGATAACATCAGGAATTATTGGAGTTCTTGAAAGAGAAACTACCGACTAATGCACCGATTCTACGCCAACCTGATGTTAATTATCCGTTTGTCATTAGAATTAACGCATGAGTGATTGTACTTTTGCAGGTGGTCGAGAGTAAAGAAAAAATTTTCCAATATATAAGCCTCATTACAGCCAAGTGAATAAAAGTGGAATGTACGCGAGAAAGAAGTTAGAACAAAAGTTAACGGAACAAGGTTTATTAAGTGGCTAATGAAGGATAAATCGTCAGCTAGGTTTGAAAGATAGGCACTTAGGGTAAGCGAGTTTGATTCAGAAATTAGGTATAAAAAATGCAAAGATAATGTGATAAGTGAATATTTTTCACGATTAACACTTAAAGAGGAAAATTTTGATGAAGATTTTGGTTAAATATCTGCTATTAATGAGACAAGAGAAAACCAATCACAACTCGCGGCATGACTAGTGAACAGATGGAAGACAAGGTAATCGTAGCTATCAGAAGGGAGCATTTCGGGGATAGGGTTAACGCTGAAGACGGAAAATGTATTTTCAACGAATCTCTACCTAAAGTCGAAGACCGGACCACTTTTGCTTGTACCTAAGCATTATATGAACAATTATTGGATCATTCCCATTCTTTGGAGCTTCCCCATGTGAACTAATTATTGAACTTCTTTAAAATGAGCTCAGTATCGAATTACATGATAAAGAGAAAATAGTTTTTTAGTTATCTAAATCTGGTTTTGTGATGAGCGCATCATGAAATTGGAATATTATAATTGAATAGAAAAATGGATTTGATGTGGATGGAATTATGGTTGCATTTTTGAAGTGGACTTTTTGACAACCAATCAATCATTCAAAAGATATCTGTAAAAGATTCATTATGTAAAAAGGACTATAACTTTTCGGTTACTTTAGTCACGCGAAGCTATCAAATCTTTTGCTTTAATTAAGGTATCATGGATTACAAGCAATTTATATTAATATTTATATTTTTAATAAATTAATCAATCGAGCAATAGGTTTTTCAACTTTTTATTATTTGAAATTATTAGAAATAAATTGTAAATTTTATAAAATATAATAATACCTTAAGTAGGCGGTAATTTGCCGATTTTTTGTCAATAACTAAAAATATTTTAATTTCATTAAATTTTCTATTAAAACCTCAACTAAATATGACTTTTTGGAAAAATCTTATTAACCATTAAGAAACCATACCATAATTTCACCTTAAAGCTTTCCCGATCCGAATCAACTTCTATAAATGAAATTCAAATGAATCAAAGAACGCAAAATCTAATGTACAATTCGATAATTTCGAGGACACTAGCATATTTGTTAAACAAATTCTTAATTTGTCATTTTACGATATGTCACTTCAGGTGCAGAATCTTCAGAATTATTTTCATGTTGCTCATAATGACAATTAAACTTCAAAAATGATACGACATTTGTAACGAAAACATGATGTCACATTGAATAACAAATTTAAAACTGATGGAAGAGAGAAAGATCAATCCTTTTTATTTCTGATGCTTATCATTACTGCAAGGTTTCCTCTTAGGTTTGTTGAGAATAAATTTTTCAATCTATTTTGTCATTTTTTGAATCCCAAATTTAAATTTCCAATACGGAAGGACCTTTCTGAATGAGCAAGCACTCATTAGGAAAAAAAAACGGCACAAGACTGGGAGAAATAAAAAACTTGAGCCTGACGACCGAATGCTGGACATGTTCAAAATTTCTCATAAATTGGTTTAACGGCTCACTTTAGATGGTCTTCAAAAAAGGCCTATTCGGCTACATCATTTGTATCTCTGAAGAGTTTTCAATAATTTAGCTCAATTGCTTTATATTATAATCATTAAACATTCATTTACCTAATTTCAAAATCTAACTCGCTTAACCTTCATTAGCCACTGGAGAGACTGATGATCAGTTTCTTTAATAAACCTTTTTCTGATAACGTACGGACAAGGTCACGATTTATGAAAATTGTGTCCTGTTAATTTTTCTCTTGTACCAATCCTGACTACAGTTTTCATAGATCTCTTTACTAATTGGGTTGAAGCATCACCCCTTCAGACTTTAGAAAAGGCTTGACTGACCAATTTATATCAGAAGTTTTTAAATTATTGCGTCAGAAATTCGGAATTTTAAAATTGGAGGCAAGTACGAAGCACCCCTAAACTAATAGACGAAAGATTTTTAAGATGTTTAACAAATCTTTAGCTACGGAAATTAACTTAGTTAGGAGCGACTGGGACGAATAATTCGAGGATTGCTTATTAGCCTATTGTGTGACTATTTACAGCACCATTCAAGAAACTCCATTCTTTTTATTCTGGGAGAGAGGCGTGTCTACGTACTGATATCGAATTCAGTGTATTTAGGGCAGATAGAGTACTAGATTGTGTCGAGATAGAGGTTGATGATGGAAGGAATAATGAACTTCGAATGCAATCCAAAATTGATCTGTTAGCTAGACTAAGAACTCACTATGAAACCATGGAAGCAAAAAGGATTCAACAAATGAACTTTTATTCGAAGATGTACAAAATAAGGCACAGGCATTTAGAGATTCTTATTGGATCGCTTGTCATGGTTTGCTGGCCAGTATTGAAGAAAGATTGTACCCAAAAATTGTTGCCAAAGTGAAAAGGACCTTAGATCGTGAGTAGAATATGAAAAAACGCTGGTCATACATGTTCAAATATTAAAACCTTATATAAACGATTTTTCTATGATTTTTAACATCTTAATTATAAATTGGACTGAATACTTAAGCTCTAAGCTTTTCTTGCATTTAATATAATTAATTAAATTTTTATCCAAAATTAAAAGCGACACCCGCGAACAAATTTGAAAATTTTAAAAAAGGACAAACATTCTTTACAATTGTTTAGAAAAAAGAAACTTTTAGAAAATATTCTATTTATAAATTTAAGATTTTTTTTTATTTAAGATAAATTTTGACTTTGGCTTTGTGATATGATGATCCTTAATGATAATATTATTAATTTCAAAAACTTACTACGCTCTATTTTCCATTTTTCATAAATTAAACTAGACCTAACTAGAGTTAAATATCTCTTAAGTCAAAATTATATAAGAAGAAAACCAAGTTTTTCGGATCTAGTCGCTTAGGTTATCTATGGTTCACCTGTTAATGGAATAATTTTTATTCTCAGGTTTTATGAACTATTAGTTGACCTTGTCTAAAAATTTCTCAGTTATTTGGAAATCAAGTTAGAATTTAGGAAAAACAGTAAAATTTGTGAATCGATAAAATACTCTTTGGAAAACTCTTAAGAAAGAACCACTGAATTTAAAATTACTGGTTTCACTTTTTATGATAGAGTCCCCTTTAGTAATGAAAATAAATTATATATTACCCTGGATCCAGTGAGTTTTAATCGCTATCCTCTCAGAGCGGGCTTGAGAATTGTTTATTATACTTAAGAGGTGCTGTAATGGGTACAGCAGACCTCTCTCCTTTAACGACGACCATTTTCTTAATTCGATGTGTCAATAAAGGGAAAAGAAAAGAAAAAAAATTGAAGATACAAAAATCAAATAAGTTAAAAATAAAATTATTTTTAATTGTAAAAATAGAAATTATGTAAATTTTTCTTTTTTTTTTAAAGAATGTAATCTTGAAGTCAAAAAAGAGACGAAAAATAGTCTTTATTTTTTTTAATATTTATCCTTTTAATTTAATTTTTTTTTATCATCGCCAAATCTGGCGTAATTTTTGAAATAAATAATAATTTCACCAAAGAGTCTAATTTAGGTTACCAGCAGCAAAATTTGTAATGATTTTAATCCAGATTATAGATTGTTGATCACAGTGATGTAATTTATGTAAATTTATCATAGCGGCTCTGTTACGTTTCATAGCAAACTATTTTTCATTGCAAGACAAAATTCATCGCATCTCTAATTTTTTCATTGCATCATTTTTTTTTTCATAGCAACTAATTTTTTGTCATTGCATATAATTTATTCATAGCAGATAATTTTTTCATTGCAAATAATTTTTTATGGTGGATTATTTTTTGATTGCATCAAAATTTCATTTACAAATTAATCAAAGTAAGAGCTGGAGAAATGTTTAATAGACCAACTGAACAAGTTAAAAAAGATTCACGTTTGCTAAGTTTGTGTAAATTGTATAATAAAGAAGAATTGTGTCTATATATTGAAGATTTAATTTTGAATTTTGAAGATTAGACATTGAATTTAATTTAATTATTTTATTTTTTATTCAATTAACAATAAAACATTTACTTTTTTTAAATTAACTTTATTTGCAATCAATTAATCCAGGTAAATTTTGTTTATTTATTTATTTTTTATTTTAACTTTGCTATGAAATTTATCTTGCTATGAAAAAATTTACCTTGCTATGATTTTTTTTGCGATGAAACATTTTGCTATGATTTGTCTTGCAATGAGACGTTCTAATGCAATCATTGCAATGAATGTTCAAATTTTTTTAATTAATTACAAAATGTGGTTCGCTTATTCTGCCTTGTGGCAAATTTAATTACTTTTTACAAAGTTGTTAAATTTTACTAACAAATTGTCGAAAATTCAACTTTATGATATAATTCTATTTATTCTAAAGCTAGGATCAGCCTGATTATAAATTTGAAAAAAAATTGGGAAAGATCTTGTCAACTCTTATAGCAAATTAACTCAACTTTTGTGCCATTTTTTATTCTACATCTGTAATGTTTGGGCGCATTATTTAATTTAATTAACTTTTCAATTTCCTCGAAGTACTTAAATTATTTTGGCCAGGAAGAATTTTTCAACAAAATTTTGTACTCGACTAAATGGGTTTATTTGTTATGACTAAAAATAATCACTTACAGATTTTGAAAGCTATCGGGTTAGCTTCGAAAATTAATTTGCGATAAAAAAAACATATTTAAAATATGATTTCAAATAGGGACTTTTAATTTTTTTGTGAATTTTAGCACTCGAATAGAATAAAAAAAAATTTATTTCAAACAAATAACATCTAAAAAGTATCCAATTTTAATACAATTTGAATTTTTATTAAAATTATTTATTCAACCAAGCCTTTAGACATTTGAGAAGTAAAAAAATCGAAGCATTTTAACCATGCATTTTTTTTCTGCTCATTGAATTCGGATCCGAGAACTTCGTTTAGAACTTCAATAAATGCGTCTTGCATGATATGAAAATAGCATTTTTTAGCGCCATAAAATCTGTGTTTTTTTCCAAGTTCAACTAGTGAACTATTTTGGCGATTATTTTTTTCTAGTGTATTTACAGCAGCGTTAATGGCCTCAAATATGTTATTGCCGTGAGATCTAAGCTGTGGATTTTCTCTCATCTCCTCTTCCGTATTCAATTTGGCAGCAAACTTCCAGATATGTTTAATTTCTGGATGTCGTTGAAAAATTCTTCCAAAAAACTAAATTTTTTTATTTTGAAATATTTATTTAAATTTTACTTTATCATCATATTTATTCCATGAGTCTTAAAATCACCTTTTTTCGTTAAGTCTTTCCATGACGAACGAATTATCTTTATTTCCTCGGGGCTCAAAAAAACTTGACATTGATCCGATTTTATACCATTGGCAGTCGTAAAATCATTTTTTTTCAGTGTTTCTTTTTTAAGCTCTTTGGTTGAATGGCATCCCATTATTTCATATTTTATAATATCTTAATAAAAAACGACCAAACTATTAAAATATTTTTCAAAAACTGACAGATTTAATCTTTAAATTTTTAATTAACAATTTAAAAATTTAGTGAAAATGAAAATAAAGTACCTTTAATTTTTTTTAAAGGCTTTTGCTATTTTGGTTTTTTAAATAAAATTGCGTTAGAATCGACTTAAATTCACTGTAGGCCCAAAATCAAAGCGACAATTTTTTTTTTAAATCTATACACATTTTTTGAAAAAGAGTTGACATAAAATCGAATTTAATTAAATAGTGATAAAAATTCCAAAAAAATTTTTTTGAATCAATATTTAAAAGGTTTGTTCATGAATTTAAATGGATTTCTTTTTTTTAGTGTAAAAAGTCAATATTTGAAGTTCCAAAAAAAATATAAAAAAAAAAAAATTTAAGAACATTGAATATTTTTTTCGAAAAAAAGTTATATAAATATAAAATGGTCTTCTACAGGGTCTAACAATAGTTCTAATATTTCCGAAAAAATACCTCTAAAAAATAAACAAAGTTTAATTTAATCTTGAATAAGTGGAAAGTATAAATAAAAAAATTGGAGTTTTTAAACCTTTTCTTATTTATTTTCATTTTGTATTCTTATTTTAGATTGTTTTTAATTTAATAGCCTATAATTATTCTCTTAAAATTTTTGGAAATATAAAATTCATTCATTTACGAAGACTTGACTTTAACATTATTTTTATTTCAAAATGTAAAGTTGCAAAAAAATTGATTAAATTAAAAATTAAATAAATTACTAGACACTTTTTCCTTCATTATTTTATTGTTAGAGCTTCCAGTAATTGGTTTTATTAAGACAAAAATGAAAAAAGGTGCAACATAAACCTGAAAATTTATCAAAATTACTCGATTATCAACCCCATGTTAAAGAAACCTTTAAAATTTACATAACATCAGCAGATCAGATTATTAAGCACAAACCAACACGACCTCGAGAAAATGCAAAAATTGTTTTTATTTTTAATTAATTTAAGTAATTTTTTAAAATCTCAAATGATTTTAAACCTTATTTTATACATTTTTACAATTTTTCCCAAATAAATTTCAAATTTCTAAATATCATCAAAAATTAAGGTAGAAATTTTTTTATTAAAAAATATTAAAAATGATAATAATTATAATAAAAAGCTACAGCAGGAGATTTGCGGAGCGAGACTAGACGTAGTTACGCTATGGTAGCTATCTTTACGCAAAAAAAATGAAAATGCCATCCAGTCAAGTTATTTAATAAAAATATTTTATTTAAATATTTAATAACATGCTTGATTAAGAAGGATATCTTTTAAATTATTTTTAGCACGGATCACTTTGCAAGGGTATACAGTATCTTTTGGAAAAATTATTTTTAAAAATTTGAAAATATAAACACTTTAAAATGATCCACAATTTCAATTATTATGAAATGAAATTCAAACCTTTAAAAATGTAATCAAATATTTTAAATGTTTGAATTTTCATTCGATTTCTTACCAACAAAAAAAAATTCAAAAAAATATGAGGCCTCATGATATTATCTTCTATTAGAATTTGTCCATTCAATAGTGCATGAAGTATAATTTTTTGTAAATGTTCAGAATAAAAAAAAATGATAGGTATAAAGCAGATGGGTGACTGAATTTGGTGAGTCTAGAAAAATTCAGCACCAAACTTCGTCAAGAGCCATTTTAAAGTCTTTTTGAAGTGAAGTTATTTAGATAGACTTATGTGGTTCAGAATTGTTTATTTTTAATTTTTGATGACTTCCTTCTAGGCCTAATTTTTAGTTTAGACCTGGCATGTCTCAGCTACTAAATAAACCACTATCCTTTTTTTTTAACTTTGAATTGAAAAAGAATACACGTGCAAGTTAAATGCAAAACAAAAAAAGATTAACCAAAATGATCTTTGGTGTCGAATGATCTTAAGTGGAGCAAACAATGTTCAGCATCGGCAACAAAAGCTAACAAAATTTTATGTCAAATTAGGAATTCATTCGTGTGTTTGGATAGTGAGACTCTTAGACTTTTATACACAGAACTTGTCAGACCTCATCTTGAATATGCCGTTAGTACGTGGAATCCTTCAACCAAAGCAAGTATAAATATGATTGAGAGAGTTCAGAGACGTGCAACCAAATTGGTCAAATATTTAAAGAAAAAATCATACGAAGATAGGCTTAAATCGCTAAAACTAATGAACTTGGAAGAGCGCAGAACAAGAGGAGATTTAATTCAAATGTTTAAAATAGCCAACGGCCATGAGAAAATCAACTTGGTGAATGGAGTGAACTTTGCAAAAAGTTTGAAAATGAATTCAAGCTTTTTTAATATCAAGTTATTAATTTAAATTTGGGTAATCTTAAAAGAATTTAAATTAAACTTCCAGTTTATATTTTTATAAATTCTATTTGAATATCTATTGACTAATTTTATTGCTAACCTTACTAACTTTGAACTTGATTAATTATAACCTAACTAAACAAGTTCCAATGACATATTTATTAATTAAAAAAATTAATAAAAAAATTGAATTCTAAATTTATCTGTAAAAAAGAATAAAATTCGAATTTGTTTTTGTCAAAAATTGTTCTTGATATTTAGATAATTCAAGAAAAAAAAAGAAAAATATTTCTTGAATGAAGCATCTTAATATAACCATTTATTTTACTCCTCGTTGTATAATCTATCATAAAACATAATATAAATAATTGCTTTATTGAGAATATTTTTTGTTTTAAGTGTCGGTGTCAGTCTATTAGCTTCAATTTTTAATAATTTTTAAATTTTCATTTAAGTCATAAATTGGCATTAAATTTGACCAAACTATTCCTAAAAAAAAATTTTATTTTGGAATCTGTTCCAAAATAACAAAATAATACATCTCTTGAAGTTTTCTTAATGCTAATCTCAATCCACAATCAAACTTTTTAAAAATTTACAAAAACTCAAAAAAATTAGCTTATTGTATAATTTTCAAAATATTTCTTTCACAGATACATATTTCATTAATTCAAAAAAAACTAAAACAGATTATGATTTTTTCAATAATTTAAAGAATTGATTTTTTCTTGAGTTTAAAACATTAATAATTTTTTATTCAAATTTAAAAATCAATTTTCGTCGTTTTTAATAAATTTAAAAAAAAAGCACTTTATTTTACTTTGATTAGAAAACTATGTGATACAATTTAAATAAAAAACGATTTTAAAATTATCCAAATATTAATGACTTAGACAATTTTGTCAAATCTGGCTTGGATAAATTGAAAAAATTTTAACGAAGATTGCTTTATGCGTTTTGTTTTAGAGCGAACATCAAATTTTATGCCTAAAACCTACACCTATCAATATTGTAAAAAAGCAACACTGGGTCTTTTAAGTTACCAAATTTTTTTGATACATCTTTTTCTATTTATCTAAATTTTACTGTACACCCCTTTAATCTAAAAAAATTATCATTACCATTAAAATTTCGAATAAAAAAAAACAGCATATAACACCCTCATAAACTCTAGAATGGTCTTCTAAAAGTAAAGGGCAAGAAATACTTATTTCGTATTTGGAAGGTAATGAGAATGTTCGATGTTATTTTCTAAAATTTTTACAATAATTAAAAATTAAAGTTTTTTTGCATCAATTATTTTTTTTTCTAACTTAGCAATATTTTTGGTTTAAAATTTTTTTTAAAATTTTAAACAGAAAGTGATGCTCGCTGTTTTTCATCAGAGTCTGCTAAAATAATGGTAAATTTCTAATAAGAAATATTGAAAAAAAACATTGCTTTATTATTTTTTACTTTATGATATTTATTTTAAAATAAAAAAGAGTGTTTAAAAAAAATGGATCAAATAAAATTTATACAGTGTGAATCTTGACTTGCTTTTGGAGTGGATTCTATGCTTGCTAGAAAAAAAATAAATTTTTTATTTAGTTTTTATAATTAATTTAAAACTTAAAAGCGTTCAAACTTTGAGTATCAAAGTTTCAATTGAAAGGAATTTACTCAAGTGTTCAAATAATTTGATTCATAAATGAAAGTCCTCAAAGGTATTCTTAATCACGTGATCTAAAAAGAAAAGTTATTCTCAAAAGTAAATTTTATTTCAAGTCTATTTATTTGTATTCTTTTATTTTGTATTAATCTTTGTGATGCTAAAATAAATAATATTTTTAATTAGATCAACAAGAGATTTGCAAAGGAACATAAAGAAGAAATTTACCTTTTGGAAACACTTTTTATTTATTTTAAAATTTTTTTTTTCTCAATATTGATTTTTTAGGTAAAAAATTCATATTTTTTGTGATACCCAGAATAATAGTGTATCTAAACCGGAACCTTTAAAAACGGTTTTAAGTACTTTTAATCTAGACAAAGATAAAAAATAGATTTTTTTCCCGATCTATTACTTGACCATTGGAACCTTGAACTTATGGGGATTAGAATTAACCTGGACTCAATTCCATTATCTATTTTCTGTCTCTACAATCCACCGATTATTACTTTTAACTATAATCTTCTTGAAGACAACATGACTAAGCTTTTAAAATATACGGAATTAAAGCTTTTCCACAAAATAACCAGTGAACTGAGAAATAAACTAAGAGAGTTCAGAAACAAAACTTGGTCAAATTTAAATGATAAATTGGTAAAAATCAGAGTTGCTTAAAAGTCACTGTTATGTTTACATTAGTACCCTTGGGCCCGTCTATCCGATCTCCATGTTAGACGTATTGGAGCAATTATTTATGCTCCTTGTTTACTCAAACGCTCATGGTTAAGTTAATTAACTTACAAGTCCTAGTCTGGACATCATTTTTTTCAAAAGTCCGAGCCAAAGACTTTTATTTTGATTATTTTTTTAAAATTAAACTGAGTCAAATAAATATCATCGGCAATCCATCAGTCAGAATCACATACCAATTAGAATATCTGCGGTTCCAGGTTGTTATTATGGTGGCCTAGTAAGTGTAAATATCCGGCCTTGGACTTTTTTTCTAATCATCTTGAACTTTAATTTGGGACTTTTAAACAACTCTGGTAAAATGCCAAAATCTAGTAAACCGTTCTGGATTAAGATAAATAAATTTAAAAAATTCAAATTATAAGATGGCTTTAAATTCTTTATAGCACTAATTTTACTTTTTTTATCACTAAAAAATCTCACTTTTCTAAAAATATTTTTATGAAACAAAATAACTTCTTTAATATAAAATTGGCTCGGCGCTGGTCCCGGTTACCCGAGTACAAACAACGCTTTGGAATCAACAAAAAATAGTATCAAAAATAAATTTGACAATTTAAAAACTCTTTGAGCCCCTGTAGCGAAAAAAAATTTTTTCAACTTAAATTTAAATTTGTCTTTTATAATTTTTTTTTTCCTTATTAAAAAGTATTTTTATAAAAAATCATTTTAATTTTACTTTAGTATTTTTATTTCACAAGAGTGTTTTTATAATGCAGGGAGAAATTTTAGAAAAATGATGATTTTTGGTGACAGAAAAATTCTAAGTTTTACAAAATCAACGATTTTATTAAAAAATTCGTTAATCATTTTTGAATTTTGAATGAACTTCATTTTTGAATCAGAAATTCAAATAGCTAACTCTTCTGGTGAAGTTCTAAAAGATCAATTAGTTTGAATACTGACTTTATCAATGTTAATTCTGTTCGATGTTAATTCTGTTCTGATAGAAAGTTCATAAACTTTTAAATAATTATTTTAACAACAAAAAAAATATTTAACTTGTTAAAATTACGAGCTAAAAGAAGCTATCAATAAAATTTTAGTTCAATCGACAATGAGTTTTGATGGAATAAAATGCTCAAAAATCTTTCGAATTCTTTCCTCATTAGAATCCTTTAATTTTGTCTTGAAGCTAGGAATGTCGCAAAAATTTCAATGCTTGTGAAAAAAAGAGTTTTCTTTTGAGCCAATTGTCCCAGTGTTACAAGTTGTTTTAGAAAATTACAAAAAGGATAGTTAGCAATAATTATTTGTTTTATGCTATTATCTGATATCAGCTATTATCATTTGGTATCAGATTATATCAGGTGAATTAAAATTTGAATTTCTATTAATTTCTATTGAACAAGCTCCAACATCATCTAAAAGACACAAGCCGAAAGATGCAGCTTTATCAATATAAAAAATACTTGTAAAACTTGTAGTGCCCCAATGAAGAAAAAAAGGCTTTTTATTGCCCAAATGGTTGTACTAAGAAAAAAAATTAAATATTTTGATTTTTTTTTTTTATTGATTAAATGGAAAATTAATTTTTTTTTAGTATTCTTACTATTTATGTTATTTTTAAATAAAAAAATCGACAAAAAATTAATATTATTATTTTTTATAAATTTATGGGTTTTTTACTATTTCTGTGGAATTTTTACTAAAAAAATTGTGCACAAATATCAAGAGTCAATTTCTATATGAAAAAATATGTAAATAATTTTTTTTTCTTGATATAAGCTGATATCAGGTCACATCATCTGATATCATATGCTATGATGTGACAAGTTGATTTCCGGCACTGTATCTTTAAGCTCTAGCTTTTCAACATAACTATTCCCTACTTTAAAAACCAATGAATTTCTGAGTCCATATTTTGATGAAAGTATTTGCTTTGAAAAACAACGAAACTTATTGAGAAAAACGACTAAATAGATTGATGGACTCAATAAAGTAAAAAATTTATCTTCGAAAAATTGGAATCTCGATCATAAAACACTAGCTTGTCTTCACAATGGTAATGATAATAAGCTCTAATAAACAATAGCAGGAGATTCAGCGTGTTTGGCTATTCAAACGTCAATCTACGATTCAAAGCTCTTAAGATTAATTCAGAGTTGTTTAAAAGTCACAAGTCTCAAGTCAAGACCTTTTTATTTATTTCACGACGAATTATTTAAAAATAACAAATTGTCTTAATCTTGATGACTCGAAGATCCGAGACCCCAAAGTCAATTTTTTCTCCAGTTTTACAAATTAATCAAATAAATTTTCCTGTTTTTTCATTTATGTAGATTAATTTTTTAGGAACGAAAGATCATGAAAATTTTCGCCCAATTCTCAACTACTGTCAAAACATTTTTTCCATAAAAACAGTTGAGCACTAAGATCAAGACGTGATTTTCTGGAATCTTAGATTTAACTTACAAAAAATTAATGACTATTCATGGTATATATCTTCTTTTTTGGATCCTTTATTTAATTTGAATTGTTAGAAATTTCAGATTTAAATTCGGATGAACAGCTTTTATTTTCAAAACGTTTAGAAGAACAATTGTACCATGTATGGAAAAACATAGGCCCTATGCAGGAAAAAGAAAATTCTATTAGTAAAGAAAATACTATTCCATGTAGTTCAAATAAACCACAAAAAATTCAAGACCACTGAGTACAGTAAGCACCAATTCTGAAGTTAGTCTCTTAAAATCGTCTAAAAATGCTGAAAATTTTAAAGTTTGTTAAATAAGAGAAAAAGAGAATGATGATAAAGTAAAATTCAAAAATGAATTGGAACAATATAAAGATCTATTAATACGAAATTATAATTTATTGAATTTTTGGTTGAAAAACAAGCCAAAGTTTCCAGCACTAGCAATGCTTGCAAAAAAATATCAATACCAGCTTCATCAGGACCAGTTGAGCTGTTTTTTTAAATCTGGTTACATTAACCGACCACATAGATCGAGATTGTCAGCCAAAAACCTAGAAAACATAACTTTATTGGCCAGTAACATGGACTTAATCAGTTATTAAATTGAAAAAACCTTAAATGCTTAAAAAAAAAATATAGGCTCTTTGGACTTTTGAAATAAAATTTGAAAAAGTCTAAATTTGGACTTTTATTTGGGACTTTTAAACAATTCTGGACTAATTGCTTTTAAACTTAGTAATTCCAGGAAATAGCTGCGTAGTCTTATTCGATCTTTTATATTTTTAATAAGCATGGACACCATAAGTTGACAGCGTATTCTAAATGAGGTCTAACAAGTGATCACTGTAATAGCCTAACTATTTTTGTTGTTGGAATTACACGGTTTGCCCTTGCGGTCAAATTTTTTATTTAATCCCATTTGAAGTCGTTTTGGATATAGATACCTAAGGCTCTTTCACAAACGGACTTGTTAAGCGGTTTTGAAACCGAAAGTGTACTCGAATTTCGTGTATAGCTGCCAATTTGTAAAACTTATGTAAAAAAATTTCAAACATGTCAATGTTAGTAACGAAAAGCAATGACCCAGGTACCCAACCCTTCGACACTCCACTTAACACAACAACCTGTTACCCACACTTTAAGCACTCACTTACTTGATGATCAACTCGGGTTTAAATCATATATATAGAATACGTGACTATATTATTAATGTTATTAATATGTGATTAATTAACACGCCTCGCAATACTTCTAGAATCAGAATGGAATTCTATTTTAGAAGATTCATTATTCCTAACGAGATACAGATTTCAACGCTACATATAAGAAACGAACACAATCATTTTAAGAAAACATTATATTATTATATTATATTACTTTATATTTATATTATCGCAATAAACTATTAAACAACTATCCTTGTTATTCTTCCAGTAACAAAAACAATTTGAGCATGTTTCATCAAGTACCACTTTCTGGGCTCTACCCTTCAAAAATTATGTAATCCATCATATCACACGCTCACCATAACAATAAAACCTACGCTTATACAAAAACTTATCATGACAAACCGTATCAAACGCTTTCGCAAAATCCGTGTGCACCAGATCCATCGAGAAGCCTTGTGCTTCGGTAATTTAGCAATTTTTTCTAGCAGATTGGTCGAACATGATTTGCCTGGAACACAACCTTGTTGGCAACCAGATGTGTGGTTATTAACCAATAAATGTTCGGCGCAACAATAAATGTGAACTGAAGATCACGAAAATTCGTGATCTAAAAAATTTTGTTATGTTAGATCACAAAAATTATGTGAACTTTTTTGCACACTTATTTTTCGTGCGCTTTTTTATGTGAACTAATTAATTTTTTTCTCACTTGCTATTTTATAATTAATTAATTTGCTAATAATTTTGAAAATGGAAAATAGAGAAATTTGTGATAAATTTGAAAAAAATTTTTCGAATAAATCAATCGATTATAAATGGCTTTAACAACAAAGAGCTCACTGGTGCAATATTCTTCGATCTCGAGAAAGCCTTTGATAAGACACCACACCTTGGTATCGTCAAAAAACTCGAACAACATGGACTAAGACAAAGTCTGTTGAACTGGATCAAAAATTTTCTGAACAATCGGACTTTTCAAGTCTTTCAAAACGGAACACTATCCTCGTCTAGACCGATAAAAGCTGGTGTTCCACAAGGCAGCTGCCTCTCGCCGACCATCTTTATTCTCTATTTTAGTGACATTGCAAAAACTTTACCGCCAGACGTGAAAATCGCCCTTTTCGCCGACGACCTATGCATTTGGTTCACACACAAATCAAAGCGTATAATCAAGAAAATCCTACAAAGTGCCATAAATAAAATAGTAGAGTTTTGTGAAAAATGGGGACTCACAATAAACAAGTCCAAAACGTGCTACACCGTCTTTACAAGCGCTGGCTTAAGAAAGAACTACATAGATAAATACTCGATCGAACTTAAAGTTGATAACGAATTAATCCCGCTCGAACCAAATCCAACTTTTCTCGGAATCAAACTCGACCCTAAACTAAAATACGCTGAACATCTTCGTGAAGTAGTCAAAAAAGCGACACCGAAAATCAATATTCTACGAAAAATTAAAGAGTTCAAGTGGAAGTCTTCACTCAACTTAAATAAAATGCTATACAAGTCTCTCATAAGATCGTTATTCGATTATTGTTTTGTCATTCTTCAAACCGGAACACAAAAAATCCTAAAAGACCTTCAAATTTTTCAAAACAAAATCTTTCGTATCATTAAGTTTTTCCCGTTAAAAACAAGAATCGAAACTATTCATAAAACACTACACATGGAAAAAATCGACGACCGAGCGAACGCCCTATTTCTCAAATTTTTAAAATCGAAAAAAAACATCGATCTAATTGCCAAAGAAATCAACGATTACTCAAACAACAACAACAACTCAAATCAATCAAAATATAAGACTCCTTTAGACTCGTGCTCATTTTAAAAAACTGTCAATTTTTGTTGGTTCAACTTGTTTTATTTAATATTTTCCTAACATGAGGGCTGAAAAGAGGGCTACGCCACTCGAAACCGCCCTGGAGTTAAACTCCAAATTATTTTTCAAATAAATAAATAATTGAAAAAAATGGGAATTATTTCCTACTAAATAATGATAAATTAATGGTGTCTAAGCTTACGAGTTTAGATGATCAATTAAGTAAGCTAAATATTAGCAATGGCGTGAAGCTACAATCATTACTTATTCAAAAAAAATCTTTTGAAAATGTGCCGATTACTGAAGAAGCGAACACATAAGTTGATGAAATTTTGGCAGTGGTGGGTGAAGACCTAATTTGCGATTTATGTTTGGCTAAAGGCATTGAGAGAAAGTGCAAGGGTGAATGAGGTCTAATGTTATACAAAAGCAAAGCTCATAAAAGAAACAAATAAAATTGATCAATTAATTGATAAAGATTAAATTTATTATTTTTGTGATCTATAGTTCAAACTTTTTTTTCCAGGTGAACTTACGATCACGAAAACGTCTGTTCACGAATACATTGCGCCAAATGTTCTAGCATTACATCTTTGACTAGGCTCTCAAGGACCTTGCACATCAAAGCGGTTAACGAGGATGCACGATAATTCCTTTGTGAAAATCTAGAACCCCCCTGTTTAGTGGAGTAACAAATTTCTGCTTCCAAAGAAGCGGTAGTTCTCAAGATTGAATCGATTTCTTAAAAATAAGCAAAAGAAGATTAATTGTAGATGTTGGAATAAAAATTTTAAAGCAATAATACTTATTTACGCGTTTGGACTCGTCACAGAAATCAAAAAATAAAATAATAAAATTAATACAAATTATAGGAGGAAAATGATAGTCCAGGCTATAAATAATTTGAAATTACAGAAATAATTTTAAATATCGTCTAGCATTTTATTAAATAGCTTCATATTCAACCCTATTACCTTTTTCAATTAATTTTTGTTTTTATACTCTTGATTTGAAGTGCTATTCATCTTTAGCGAGGAAAGATACTAATTCGATAATTTAAATTAAATTTAAAAAAGATTTTCAAGTAGAAATTTATTATTTTTAGAAATTTTCCTTTTTTTTGTTAAATTAAAAATCAATCGCAAAATAGAATAAGAAATTAAATTGTGATTAATGATTATCAAAACATTCAAGTTGAAATTTATAATAAAATCATGCCTTTTTTTATACCGAAAAAAAATAGCAATAACAATGTAAATTAAACAAAAAATAACATGAAAAATATCTTTTTATAGTTTGGATTACATAAATATCTCTCCGAAAATTCCAAGTTTTTATTTTGATTTTCTTTAATTTTAATTTTAACTTTTTTAATTAATTAATAATGACTTCTTTTTTTTAATGTTGTTATTGAAAAAATGAACAATTTTTAAAAATTTGATATTATAATGTGGTGATTTTTTAAGAAATAACAAAGAAATTTGAGAAATATTTATAAAGAACAAAATTGATTCTGGCTGTAAAATCTAGATTTAGAATATTTTACCTTTTATAGATTTTAAGATTAATTTAATTGAATAATAATAATAATAATAATAAATAAAGCAACTACAAGCAAGCTTGCGGAGGCAACCTATTAGGAGGTAGCCTATGGTAGCACATTGCGCTATACAGTGAGAATTACAAGCATATTATTATGTGGTAAATAGATGATCAATGAACACGAAAATGTGCAAGAAAACACTAAAATATATTTTTCAATAAATAAAATTAAGACTTTTGTCGGTTTTTTCGAATAGCCTTCTTCTTCTTCCAAACCCTATTCTCTTTGTAAAATTCGAAAAGAATTAAGTAAAAAGTTAACAATAAAATAATTTAAAGTTTAAAAAAAAATTTTAAAATCAGACTAATTAACATTACAAATAGTTACATAAATTAAAAAATATCTTATAGGATACGAAAAATAGTTAGATTGACTTCAAAACATCAATATTTAGAAACGAAATGATTTTAACTTTGTGTCAAGACTCGATATTTTCATCTCTCTAGTCCTCATGATACTGCACCTTAAATCACTAAATAAAGGTGTTTAAATTTTTACAAACCACTAACTTATGCTATTACTTGGCTGGAAAGAAATCAGAAAGATTCTTTCGGATTTTTTTATTTAGCTCTATCATGCAGCATAAAATAACATCAAAGCTAATAAGCATAAATTTTGTAGATTAAGCCCATTTCTTCTAATCCATAGAATAATTTTTTATATTTGGCTGTCAAGCTTTTTTTAAAAAATAAGTTTTAACATGACATAAAAATAAAAATTCATTAGTCTTACATTTCGTTGATTTAGAAAAAAATTAGAAAAAAATGAAACGAAACTAATTTTAATAAATTAAGAAAAAATTGAAATTTTTAAAAATCTTCTTGTTTTGTTTTGTTTCATAATTGATTTTGATAAAATTATTAATTTTCATCAAGTTTTAAATTTTCTAATCAGCCAAAATATCAGGAAATTTTTTTGTAAATAATTTGATAAATGAGAAAATATTAAACCTAAAATTAAATCAATTTGTCAAACGAGCGTTTTTGCTAGCTTGTGTTGATTTGAATAAAAAATTCGAACTTAAAAAATATTTTAAGATGTTTAATATTTATTTTAATTTATTTTGACTTTAATAAAATTTTGCGTTGTTGAGTGTGACATGATTGCTTATCACTCAAACTCACACTCTTACTAAAAAAAATTTCATTGTGGGCAAACAAAAAAGAGACTTAACCTTTAGAATGGAGAATATGGATAGAAAATGAAGGTCGCATGCTGTAATACAGTGGCGTAGCTACATGGTGGCGAAGGAGGGTTAAATATGCATAAAAAAACTACACTTAAAAATAAATGAATCTTTTTTTTTAAATTTAAAGAAAATTGAGGAACTTGTTTTTAAAGTTAATGTACACATAATTTTGACTCAATCGCTTTTTGTAACTCAATTTAAAAAGTCACAAAATTTTATTTCTGATGAGATACCAAAAATAATTATAATTGATCGTTTTGCTTACAGAAGATTGAAATTTTTTTAAGTCTTTTATTATGTAAAATTTTGTGTTAAATTAAGTTAGAGTTTAAATAATTTTATAATAAATAATAAAGTTGATTATAAATTGAACCTTAAATTTTTTCAAAAATTTTACCTATAAAAAAATGGAGGCTTGATGGCCGGTTAATCTGCAACAAACTACATTAAATTTTAAAAATGAAAATATTTAAAATTATTTTGATTTATTTTTTAAAACTTTTTCTAATTTTTTTATGATTTTTTTTTACAATAAAAATTCAATTTCGACAAAATCAAGGTCTGACTGAACTACTATATTTAATGCTTCTATAAAAAGTGAATTAACACCAATTGACAAATATCAAAACCAGAAAAGAAACTTTAAATTAGAAAAAAAATTAAAAAAAGTTTTTTTTTTAGAATCATCATTTTCAACCCTGACTTTAGTCCGTATTTCCTAAAAATGTTAATGAAATTCTAAAATGGCAAATTTAAAATTTATCTTAGAAAAAGAATACAAAAATAATATACAAAATGACAATAAAATTGAATTTCATATATTTTATATTTTTTTTAATCATATTAATTGATTAATATCATTAATAATTAAGAGTTTGAAAAAATTACTAGAAAAAAATATGAACTTAAATTTTTTAATTAAATTTTAAGACAGTTATTAGGGGTCTAGTGGAAAATGTGAACAATTGTTCACAAAAAAATGTGACCATGAGCATCAAGTCCAAAATGTGAACATTTTGTTCACATAATCTCTGGTCACATATTTGGTGACCAAAAGCTGGTCACAAAAAAAAATGTTCACCAAATTTTAGATTAAAAAAATAAAAATAAAAATAATTTAAAAACACTATTTTATAATCCTATTTTAACTCTTATTCTTTTACACTATGATTAAGCTAAAAATTACAATTTAAATTTCATCATTCTATTCAGAATTCAAAAAAAAATTATTTAGTTGAAAAGTTAAAATTATGAATGAAAATATTGATTTAGAATCCGTAACTTTAGTTAAATCGAAATCCGAAGATACACCAATAAATAACCAAGATAGTGATGCCGAGTTGAGTTTTAGTGAGAATTTAATTACAATAGATAAGAAATTAAGCGTGTTAAATCTAAACGCAGGAGAAAAAGCAATGACTGAAATTACTACTTCTCAAGAAACTTTGAATGTAGTAAAAACAGCACTCAGTGAACATGCAATCCCTGTAGCGTGTGATTTATGTGGAGAATTAATGAAAAACATCAAGGGTGTAAAGTTGCATATGACAAAAAAACATAAAAACTAATAAAAATATGAATTCGTATTTATCTTTTTTTTTTTATTTGCATTTAAAATTAAACTTTTATTCTAAAGTTAATGTTCACAAAAAATAAAAACTGGACTCGAAAAGTTTTTTTATTTTTTTATTTATCTATTTTGGTCACCAAATATGTGACCAGAGATTATGTGAACAAAATGTTCACATTTTGGACTTGATGCTCATGGTCACATTTTTTTGTGAACAATTGTTCACATTTTCCACTAGACCCGTTATTAGAAATTAATATAAAATTTATCAGCTATAACTCAAATATCATGAAAAATGCTGAAAGTTTGGTCAAATTTTGATTTATGATTAGGCTTTGATTTTGGTAACAATAAATTATTAACTTGAAATTTATTTCGTTTCGTGGACCCAAAGACCCTCTCTTTCACCTTGACGCAAATGTTTTTTTTTAAATATTTTTTGATTTTAGACTAGATCTTCATAAATTTCCAAATTTATTGAGAAAATTTCAAAAAATGATTATTATTTTTATTTAAAAAAATTAATTTTTTAATGTCCTTTCACTTTCGCAAACGTCTGAAAGACTTCAAACTTTCAATTCTAATAACTGGATTTTATAAAATTCAAATTTGACTTTGATATTTAAATTCCTAATAAATAAATTAATATAGATATAATTGATGACACAAGTGCCAAGATTTATTTATCTGATCTGATAAAATCTAGTAAAATTTATCAAAATCACGTACAAATGTAGAAATCAATCAAAAATCTATATTTAAAAATTTCAAGCTTGAAACCTTTTTTTTGTGAAAAATTACCAAAGTCGCTTTCAAAAATGTATAATCGAAACAATCAGGAAAGAAATGAAAAGCGAAAAAAAAATTGTTATTCTATCTAATTTTATTTTTTTAAGTACAAAAAAAATTAATTTATATTTTTACAGTGTCATCATTGAATAAATCTGACACTAAAAAAAATAATTTTCTCCAACAATTCTCAATCTTTTTATTATGAGCAATTTAAGCTGATATCAACGCAAGCAGACTAAAATAATTATTAATTTTTTAAGTCAAAAAATTAATTGAAAAAAATAATCGAATTCAAAAATTCTGCAATCAGTGGGATATTGGTATGGTAATTGATACCGGAGATTATTTGACAAAAAACAAGAAAAAAACTAACAATATACAATTAATTATTTTTATCCAGTTCAGTATTTATTTTTACAAATTAGCCATTTTTGTAATTTTACTCTTCAAAATTATAAGTAAACTTTTAATAAATTAAAATCTCAAATTTAATTATTCATGTGATAATTTAATTATTGATATGACGGGTTTATATGGATCCCTCAAAAAATTTCACTTTTAAGATTAAAATGAAAAAATTAATTTTCAGTATTTATGACTTCGATTTTGATCAGCAGCTAAATTATAGATAAAAAAATATCAAGTAACAAGTGCGTTTTCATAAACTTTAGCTCTTAAATTAATGAGCATTAAAATTTGATTTTTTTTTAGTTTTAAAAGTGCGAATTTGAAACATTAAAATCGTCTTCATGAAGCAAAATGAATGAAAATATTTCAAGCTTATACAAAAAAATAAATTCTTTAATTCTTATGCTTAATTATTTTTCGCGTATAATATTATGCAATAACAAAAATAATAAAAAAAAATAAAATACTGAAGTTAGTGTCAATTTTATTTAATATAATCTAAAATAATATAAGTTGTCAATTAAAATTGAACTGGTATCTATTTTTATTTTTGATATTCTGATTTATTTTAAATGGAACTATTATTTTTGAATCAAAAAAGGCAAAATTTATCTACCATTATACTCATTTATCACGCTTGAGATAGCTCGACTGCATCTTTCTCAAATGCGTGGGCAACCAAACGTACAACAGAAAATTTTGCTGGTGATGTAATTTGCTTTGTCGAGGCAACCTAACGAAACTCAATAAATATCTGACTTAGGTATTAGTAGTTGCGAGGGGTCCATTTCAGATTCAAGTATTAATGATTCAAATATCAAGTATTAAACGAAGATCCACCACAAAAAAAAACCAGACATAAAACAAAAAAGCGTGGTAGACCAGTTGGTTCTTAAAAAAAACTCAATAAAATATTTTTGTAATTAAGTAATTTTTTTTGTACCTGAAAAAATAAAAACATACTAATTCTATTTTTTTGTTTTATTTTTTATAATATAGATTTAATAAAATAAAATTGTTCCTAAGTTCAGTATTTTTGTTTTTTTTTATAAATATATTTGACTCGTTAAATAATTATATGCCATTATTTTTTCTTAAAGCTCTCAATATATTAAAATTTAAGTCTTCTTAACATTCATTTATTTAGCTAATTTTTTTTTTTTTTTTTTTTTTTTTTTAATCATATAATCAAAAATCAATTGTAACTAACCTATTTATGTAATTAATCATCTCTTAGTTTTTTATACTATTGAACCATTATTTAATTCATTTTTTATTTATTTCTTATTCATGACTAATTTTTTGAATTACTTTTAATCTACTTAATCACATTAATCTGTATAATCTCTCGTATTCGTCTTGTACCTCAGTTTCGTCTCTGTTACTTTCATTGTAGTTCCTTAATTAATCTCTCGATTTTTGCGCAATTAGCTACCATAGATGGCTTCCGAGTAAGTCATCTCCGCAAGCTCGCTTGCTGTAGCTTTTTATTATTATTATTATTATTATTATTATTTACAAAGAAAAAATGTAAAGTTATTTTTTAAAATTCATCGATCCAGCTTCGGCACTAAAAAAGGCAAAAAATCAGTGTTTTTCAGGTTTGAAAATAAAGAAAACCTGTTTTGCATTTTTTTCTTGTCTTAAAGATGACCTTTCTATACTTTTTTGCTTCTTGTTTAATTAATCGAAGTCTTGTTTTTTTTTATTGATTTCTAATAAAACCCAAAAATCAATCATATTGGCAATGTGAAAACTTTGTACTTTTTAAAAAAACTACCAAATTTTAAATCAAAAATGCTTAAAATAAATTAAAAAATAGGTGAACACAAAGTTTCCGGAATTTTTCAAAAGGTCATAACTCCTTCATTTTTAAATAATGAAGACTATGGGCAAATGATTTAGAAAGAGAATTTAAAGCTTAATAAGGTTGATTTATCGCGTATAATATTTTTAAACGATAATTATTCAAATTAAAAACCAAAATACTGAATTAGGAACAAGATAAAAACATTTTGGTTTTTTTTTGTAATTAATGTCAATTACATTTAAATTGATCACTATTTAAATTTATTAATACATAATTGATTGAAAAGAAACTCTTGTAAAAAACATAAAAATTTAAATTTTTTATTAATCAATCCTATAATGTTCAAAAAAATAGCCACTTTGAATTTTTTTTTTCTTTTTTGTTTTGTTTTTCAAATTAACACTTTTGATTTTACTTTAATATAAACCAATGTAGCCTTATCTCTAGTTCGATATAGTTAATCGAATAAATAAATAAATCTCTAAAATAACTCGCGAATTTAAATAAAATGCCTGTAATAGAAGAAATTCCTTATAACATATCTCAAGATTAGGCCTTTGGAGCTAATACTAAAGGAAAAACTAGAGGAAAAGATAAAGTTATCTTCCTTTCTGTAGTTTTCGCTCCTTGGAGGATGCTAAAAAATGTCACGATAGAGAATTTGATTTTTTTGTCCTTAAAAAATATATTTTGTTATTATTTTTATTTTTTTGTTCTATTCAGATAATTAGTACTATATATTTCAAAAAAAAAGTAATGAATAAAAAATTTTGTTCCAAATTCAGTATTTTAGTTTTTTTTTACATAAAATAAACCCAGGTAATAATTATATGCCTTTATTTATTAATTTTTTTCTATTATTTTTGTCAATCCGACTTTTACACCTTCTTTAAGGGTCTGTATTGATGTTAGGCTGATTTCACGGCAACATTTTAGTATCCTAAGCCTCAATTGATGAAGTGTTTAAGTCCAATGACGCTTCTGAAAATTTTTGTCTGAATGATACTTTTTAATGAAGGGAAGCATTCTCCTGATCTTGGAAAACGATGTGATAAATTGCATTTCTCGAACTTAGACTTTCTATTATACTTAACACTAACTGACCTCTTCATCTTTTTGTCGGAGCAATAATTGGTGTTTCCATTTATGGTCGACAGTAATTTTTTTCCCAATGCACAAATTTTTTCATAGGATCTCTCTTTGATTCATTTTTTTTTAAGTAAGCAGGTCAATAAAATTATTATTTGAAGTTAAAATACTAAACAAACTCTGAGGATTTATTATCTGTCTTCAGATTTAAAATTGCATTTAGAATGAGGAAGTTTCGTCAACATAAACTTATTCCGGAAACTTTGTCTTCCCCCGTAATTTTGAATTATTTTAAATTTTTCTTCGAAACGCAAATAATTAATTAATGTTATTTTTATAATTAGTTTTCGTGTTAACCAAATATCCAAATTTAAATATTTTTCTTTTGAATCAAATTTTAAAGAGTTATTTTAATTCTTTTTATTCGAACTATTGAATTTTCTTATCAACATTTAATTTAAAAAAAAAAGAAATTGAAAAAAAATTATTTAGATTTCTAAGAACCTCATTTCTATCTATTTTATTTTTTTGTTTGCAAATTTTAAAAAAATAATATAATTTATTTAAAAAAATTAGAAAACAAAAAATCGATCAGATTTTTACATAAAACACAAATATTTACCAAGCATTCTTAAATACTTTTTGATTATATTTTTTTTTCAAAGAGTAAACATTTTTTCGTCATTGACGAATAATTCGTAAACAAATGATAAATTTAATTATTCTTAAAATTAAATTTTTTGATGTAAAATTTCAGACAAATTGTTCATATCTTTAAAACAATGAAAAAATTAAGATTAAATTGTTCACCATATTTTTTTGTCTAAATTAAAATCAACTAAAACTATTTAAAACTTTTAGATAAATTCATAAAGATTGATCTAGCTTGTTTTCTTCATAAATAGATTTATCGGATCTTTTAAAAAATGAACAAGAGATTTAAAAAATTTTTTTTGTTAATTTAAAAATTTTAATTTTTTATTTTATAATCTTATATTATAATAAAAATAATAATAATATAACTAAGCTACAGCAAGACTTGCTTGCGTAAGTGGCCTAGTAGGAGGTCAACAATGGTAGCTCTTGCACATAACACATAAGAGCTAAGATTACAGAAAGAAAAAGCTGTAAAAGAAAGCTTTACAAATAAATGTTCATGTTCAAGATTGTTGACTAGAATGGAAGGCATCGTATCCGTTTTTAAACTTGTTGATCGAGTCGGTATCTGTCAATTCAAAAGATTGTCTGTCTATCTACTGATACATATATTCTTGATCTCTTCAATATTTTTTTACAAAATATTAAACTTAATCACACTTAATCTTAATAAATTAAATTTTTAAATTAAATAAATTTCCCTGAAACAAATTTAAAACTTTAAGTAAAACCAAAAAAAATTAAAATCAAAAAAACTAAATAAAAAAAAATTAAAATTAAAATATTGAATTATAATAATAATAATAATAATAAAAAGCTACAGCAAGCGAGCTTGCGGAGATGACTTACTCGGAAGCCATCTATGGTAGCTAATTGCGCAAAAATCGAGAGATTAATTAAGGAACTACAATGAAAGTAACAGAGACGAAACTGAGGTACAAGACGAATACGAGAGATTATACAGATTAATGTGATTAAGTAGATTAAAAGTAATTCAAAAAATTAGTCATGAATAAGAAATAAATAAAAAATGAATTAAATAATGGTTCAATAGTATAAAAAACTAAGAGATGATTAATTACATAAATAGGTTAGTTACAATTGATTTTTGATTATATGATTAAAAAAAAAAAAAAAAAAAAAAAAAAAAAAAATTAGCTAAATAAATGAATGTTAAGAAGACTTAAATTTTAATAGATTGTTACATGTATTACAGCATTTATTTATTTTTTTTTCTTTATTTTTTTTTTTTTTTTTTTTTTTTTTAACATTCAATTAAATTTACAAATTTAAAATAAAGATAGGAAATTTCTAATATATAGTTACAAGAATGTACATAAAGAAAGGTTAGACGTTAACCAGTTATGAAGTACAGGCCGACTTATAGGCATCGTAGTGGTTCTTGAATTGGTTAACCGAGGTCGATTCAGTAACTGGCGGGGGCAAAGCGTATTATTTTAGAAAACCACTGACAATCTGTCTCGTGTCATTTTATAAAAATAATTCTAAAAACTTTTTACGAATTCAGAACCGCACCTTCTAAGCAGATCTATAATTCTATAAATTTTTTGCAAATAAATTTTGATTAAATACTGATGCAAAATCAAATGCAAAATTGATCATTATTTTCTAATTATCTGTTCATGAAATATCTTAAAATCTACTTCAAAAATTTCTAATTTTCAACTTGTCAAAAAACGATGAAAATATTAATTGTTGTTTACAAAATAAAGAAAAGAATTAGCTAAATCTAAATTATGAATTATAATAAAATGAAAAAAAACGATATTTCATTCATTTTTAAATTTACCAAATTATTTTACAAGAATAAAAATACATTTTTTTTTTATGTTCAATGGAAAAAAAATAGAGGAATTTTAAAAATTGGTAATTTTTTAAAAATAAGGGTCATTTGAAATCAATTTTACCACGCAAACCATTCGGCTATACGGGTTCTAAGACAGAAAAGTCTACTATAAATAAAATATATAAAAATTAAGATAACTTTAACTATTTTTTAATTGATTGACTGTTGAAAATTCAATAACATCCCATAGGAACATTCGTTTACGACTCTTTTCGTGAAGAAGTTGGTTCTTTGTAAGCAGTTGATGTCTGACCGGAGAGAAATGTAAACATTTTTATAATATTCGTCAATAAATAGATGTTAGTTTTTTTTTTAATTAATGTAAAAAAAGTAAGCTAGCTTTTCAAAACTTTAAACGGCTTTTGAAATGAAAAAACTTAACTTAAGAGAATCCCTTCAAAAAATAAAACATTTTTTAAGGGTCAATATCAAAAGCAGACTTGGGCAAAAGTCATTAAGTCAAAGTCAAGTCATATGACTTGACTTAAAATCTTTTTTTTTAAATTAAATGTTGATGTCATTTCTATTCTGAAAATTTACCATTCAAAAATATAGCACTTAATTAAAAAGGAAAAAAAATTTACAAAATAATTTGTATTAAATTCAACAAACCTTTCATCAAAATCAAACTAAACACCTGTAATTAAAAATATAAAACCAATAGTACCCAAAATTATTTGATAGACTTAACTGCTCATAGACTTAAAAATTGCTAATATTTTTAACCATGAAACAAGCTTTTTCGAAAGGTAAAATTTACTATTTTAAAACATTAAAAAAATTTTCGTTTTTTCCTTTCTTTTGCTCTCGAAAAAAGGCTACATTTTTTTATCTTTAGTACAGCATTCATCAGACGCGGACAATTAATTAATAATGTAAAAAAATCTAAATAAAATTAAAAAAAAAGCTTTACTCAATGTCAATAGAATTTAATTTTTTTAAACCTATTCAGGCTAAAAACTGACAAAAAGTTAAAGCTGAATTCTTATTTGAACTGTCTAAGTAACTTTATGTTTAAACTAAATTTTCAAAAATAGAGCTAAATTTTTTAAAATTTAATTGATTTTTAATAAACAGTGAAACATGATCGATGTGATAACAATTAAAAAATTTTCGTAATCAGTTTATTAGATTAATTGCAAATTATGATTATGAAAAACATCAACATTTAAATTAAGAAAACTTAAAAGCAAATGAAAATGGAAAGTGGAAAGATTAGTGTTCAATTTGAAATTTTTACCACCAACTAAACTTTCTTTTTTTTTAGCTTATTTACTTTTTTTTGATTTTTTTTTATCTCATTTTATTAACTTTGAGTTTTTTTTTTTTTTTGATTTTGATTTTTTAATTTATTCTGAAGGAGCCCTAGCTCGGTACAGAAAACAAATAAATAAAAATAAAAAATAACCAAGTTTTTTGCTAATAAAATATTAAATTCTATTTAAAAATTCTTAATACCTCTTTTATCTTTATTCTTTTTTTTAATGGCTTATTATAGTAAATGCAACAAAAACCCCTTTCCAAAACAGTTATCGTTTTTTCTCAAAAAGAGTTTTATGTTTTTTTAGTTTAAGATTTATTTGAAATATATTCAAAAATAATTAATTAAAGTTCATTAGATACAAACAACTATTTACAGCATATTAATCGTCCTCTCAAAAAAATCTTAGAAAAAATTTTAAAAATATAATGACGTCCAAAACGTTCGAAGTGTGAGTGTTAATGGTGAGAAAAAAATTTAATAATTCATCCTAAAATTTGCAAAATCATTCGAAAGGAAATTAAAAAAAAACAAAAATAAATTTTCACAACATTTTTCATGGATTCACAATGAACTTATTTTAAATCTATGAATATTTTATTCCCTAGAATAAAAAGTGTCCTTTTGTTTATAATTTAAAAATAATAAGTTCATTGTCTATAGCTCATATTTTTTGCTATATTTTATCTGTCTTAAGAATCAATATTTTTTTGCAATATAAGAATTTTTTTTAAAAACTAAAAATTAAATAAAAAAAATTTATTAACTCTTTTAAATATTAAAAACTTTAATTTGAAAAAAAAAATTAAATAATTTCCAATTAATCCGTAAATTTAAGATTTGCTTTAGTTAAATGCTAAATGAGAATCCGTATAATATTGTTTTCCGGGTCTTATCTATAACCGATTGAGAAAAAATGACTGTCTAAGTATTTATGTTATATCATTTAAAAAAAGGAGATATTTTTTCATCTAAGCCTATAAATAAATTTATTGTTTATAAAAAAAAAAGTTCTATCTAAAACTAGTAAGAAAAAATTGAAAGTATTACCAAAAATTGTAATTATATTTGATGAGAGTATTTGATTTAAAAATGTGCAATTTTGAATAATGCTAAAACGTGACATATTGTGTATAACATGATATTTTTAAGTGCCTTATTGTAGTAAAAATACTTCCGAAAACATTAATTTATATTTTATTGACACAATATTTGCTTGAAACAAACATCACTTCCGAAGCAACCAAACTCATTTGATTTTTAACACTCCTTTTTTTATTCCAAAACTCAGTGATTTTTTGATTTTCGTACTATCAGTTTTTTTGATAAAAAGAAATTTAAATTAAATTATATGTCTGGAGATTCAAAGCTGCGCTTTTTAAATTCAACAAACACCTTACTTTTAAAAATATTCATTTTGATAAATTTCTCATGCTTTAGTTTTTGATTTAATTAAAAAGTTACTTATTTTTATTTTGCCAAGTTTTAAATAATTAAAATTTCCAATTCATTTTTTATTTAGTAAATTTGATTTACACCTTTTTTTATTGAGAGAAAATAAAAATTAATCTAAAAAAATCTTATTGTTTAAATTTTGAAAATGCACGCAAAGCTAATCTTAGTTTTGATTTCATTATTTTAAATTAGATATTTCGATCTTTGGTAATTGTGTTAACTTAATTAATCATTAAGTAAATAATTTTTTGAATTTTAGATTGATATATGAGAATTACGCTTTTTGATATTTAAAGATATTTTTGTGTAAATATAAGCCTCAGTTAGGCTTTGCAATAGTTGTTTAAAAAAAATTCTATAAGTAAAATTTAATACTTTTTTATGATAATAAAATAAAACGAAAAATTTAGTTCGAGTATCAAAAGATTTTAAAAAAATTCCTCATTTATTAAGTTTATAAATTAAAAAATTAAATTAATTCTTTATTAAACGTTAATTTTACGTAATTTTTCCTCAGAACTATGTATTGTAGGAGCTCGGTAATTATTACTTTTCTTAAATAATTTATAAAATTTCAATTATTAATTAATAATATTTTTTTTTGATTTTTAATTTTTATACTTTTTCATTAATTTGTTTTCAGTTAGTTAAAATATTATATTTCCATTTAATATAGAATTAATTTAATTTTTTGTTTTTTATTGCTTTCGGAAGATATTTCATTTCTAAAATATAAATTTAATTTTGTTTATTATAATTTAAAAAAAAGTTTTACTTTTTTTTTATACTTTTATTTGGCTACTTTTTTATTTTCAACAAGATAGGGAATTTTGGAAACATGATAAATAATTCCCAAAAGGAAATTGAAAGATGGCTTTTCAAATGCAAAATGAAAATTTCTTTTGAAAATTCATTTTATGTGATCTTTGAAAAAAAATTGAAATAAAAATAAATCTTGACTTTAAAATTCATGAATTACATAAGAAAAAATTTGGTCTAAGACTCATAATTAATTGCATAAATCATCTAACATCTAAATTATGAGAATTTATCGAAATAATTTTTAAGAAAGTTTTATCAATTGTAATACTATCCTAAACGATTCTCAAGAATCTTCACAAATCTGTAAAAACAAGAAGTTTGATTCTGAAAAAATTTTCTTATACTCATGTGACTTCGAATATTAATATAAAACCAAACCATGCAATAAACATAATGTGTGATTTTCTTAAAGATTCTTATATTTTCATTGATAACTTTGATTTTAATTTAATTAGCATACATACAATTTTAGATTTAATTTTTAAGTCAGGAATTTTTCAATTTGAAAATCTAAATTATTTACAGATAAGAGAGTTACCCATGGGATGCAAATGTGGACCATCATTAGCATATCTCTTTCTATTTATCTTGGAAAGAAAATGGGTTACTTTTCATCCTGAAGTTCTATATAAGAGATTTATAGATGACTTAATTATTGTTTCTATGATTGAATTGAATACTCAGGATTTAACTTCACAATTTTTATATTTAAAACTAAATATTGAAGAAAATAAAACAGCTATCTCCTTGATTTAAAAATAACCTATGATATGATATTTAAAAAATTAATTTTTGAATTATATATTAAGCCTACTAATTCTTGTAGTTGTCTTATGCCTATTTCAAACCATACATCTCATATTTTTGAAAATATACCGAAAACTTAGACAAAATTTTAGGTTTTTGCATGTCAATAGGAAATAAAAGCAGAGATGAACTTTTACCATATAAAATTAGAACTTTAGTTGATAATTCAAAAATAAAATATTTTATTAATTATGATAATAATAATAAGTTGTTGAATCAATTAGTTTGAAATAGTTATAGAGAAATAAAAAAAGATTGTGAATACTTGAATAAAACAGATATTATTTGTTAACAGATTAGTAAAAAATTTAGGTTCGATTTTACTCTAAGATTTAAATTGAATAATTGTAAAAAATATTTTAGTGATAAATGGTTAAATGAAAATTGTACAATTTGCAAGTATACTAATTATCTTGTTTTTTTAAATATAAACAATTTTTTATTCCATTTCAGAATAATTCTAATTGTAACTCAATCGAAATAAAAATAATAAAAATCTAAATAATAAAATGTAACAAATGTAATATTTTTTATATTGGTGAAACAAGTAAACAGGCTTGCTTTAGAATAAAAGAGCATTTATATTCAATTAAATATTATAAAAAATAACGTAAATAAATGTTTAAGCAAATTCTCTAGTTTAAGTGAAGTAGCAGCACATTTTGGTTTTTATACTCATAGTTTGATGATTTTAATTTTTATATTTTTGACTCAAATTTAGCAAATCTAGCTGAATTAAATAAACGCAGATCAATTGAAACAAATCTAATAAATTTCTTCCTTAAGTTAGATAAGCCCATATTGAACAAAAAAATTCCAAATATTTAAAAGATAAACAACTTTTGCTTCCTGAAATAAAATTGTTAAATTGTAAATTTAGTTAAGTTAAAGATTAAAATAAAAAGATCATAAATTTTAATAGACAATGATGTTGTAAAAATTGTAAAAAATTTCCATTAATTCTTTAATTTTCTATTTTTTTCTTTTTTCTGTAAATTTATTCTATATTTATTTAATGATTAAAAATTTGTGTATTTATAAAATTCATAAAAATTATAAATTAAATTAAGATAAAATTTTTACTAAATTAAATTATTATGATTTTCAATTTTTAGACTCTGAGTAAGGCTTCATTTAGCCGAAACCGGTCAGTTTATAATAAAATAAAAAACTAGAAATAAAATTTTTAAACAAAATATTTTATTTATTTTCAATTTTTATAAAAAATATATATCATTTAAAAATCTTAGATAGAATAAATCTTGAATTATGCTTTTCCTTGTTTAAATTCACTCTCAGAAACTAACATCAAAAAATACAAGTTATTCAAAATTCAGCAGTTCGATCTATTTTGAAGCTGAATTATGATACCCCCTCCAATTTTATGCACCAAGAGGCTTTCAATAAAAATAAACTACTAACAATCTCAAATCGACATTTTTATTTATTTTCTATTTTATTTTATATTATTTAACTTTATTTTAATTTACTTTGTTTTTTATTTACTCTGAAGGAGCATTAGCTCGGTAAGATAAACAAATAAATAAAAAAACACTGACTTTGCAAGTATAAAATGAAAATATCAGTTGAAAAATCTCGTTGTTGGATGGTCTTTTGAAAATATAATAAAATCATTAGACAAAATGAGACAAAAATTCTTGGTAAAAATTCGATTCTTAATAATAAAAAACGGGGTCTAAATTATAAAGCTTTT
The DNA here is from genome assembly GCA_019054805.1 of Brachionus manjavacas. NCBI lineage: Eukaryota > Metazoa > Rotifera > Eurotatoria > Ploima > Brachionidae > Brachionus > Brachionus manjavacas. The sequence goes on along the minus strand of JAHQIY010000003.1, from coordinate 2,402,448 downwards.
AGGAACCTTTACTATTTCTTACTATTCCTTTACTATATTACAATTTCTTCTTTCGTTCCTGATCCCCAAATAATAATAGTAATTCAAATAAAAAATTATTAAAAAGAATTTGGATTCAGATCAAGCGGATTTTTGATAAATTTGTCTATTTATTTATTTATTTATTGAATTGAATTAACCTCCTTTAAGGAGAAGTAAAAAAAAATATAAAAATTTTTTTGTGTTTTTGTGTTTTTTTAAAAAATGAAAAATTATTACCTAAAAATAAAATTACAAAAAAAAAAAAAAATAAAAAATTAAAAAGGAACATTAGTTCGAAAATAGAAAAAGGCATGAAAGTTAGAAAGCAAGATAATTTGGACCAAAATTCATGAATTTCTTTTATTTTGAATTAGCTCGTTTAGGAGAGTTCTGTAATGTTTTAATTTTAAATTGCATAGACATAACCAAATTGAATCAGATCTATTAGAAGGTGATGATTTGGAAAAATTAAAAAGAATAAGCCAAGAATAATAAAGGATTTTAAAATAAAAATTTTTACTTACCTTACAATGTTTGTTTTAGATGTTTATTAATTTTTGTTGCATCAAATCTAATTAATATCAGACTTGAAGTTTTCAAAGCCACTTGATTAATTCTGTTTTTAATTACATTTTATTCAAGCATTCAAAAAATCAAACAAAATCATTGTGTTGGAAGCAAAAATGAAAGTTAAAGTGTTATAATTACTATAAACTTTATTTCTGTATCAATATATTCACTTTTAAGCTAAGAATTTCGTCAATAGCTCCATCAATAATTTAAGTGCTCAATCTTAATTAAAATAAATGTATTTTAACTAAGAGGCTGAGAAAAATAATGAAAGCTCCTTGAAATTCATGATCATGATCACATGATCAAAATTTAATGGACTAGAATCTTAATGAAAAATAATATAATAAACTTTTTAAATTTTTTTTTAAATAAACACAAAATGTTTATTATTTTTATTTAAAAAAAGCAAATCTTTTTTTGTCTAACTGATCTTTAATTGATTTTTCTAAAATCTTTATTTAAAAATTTTAATGACAAATTTAAAATCAACATTAAGGTATCCAAATTATGGCTTTAAATGATATTTTAATATTAACTAAAATTTATACAGCGGAACCAAGTTTAATTTTGTATAGCAAATTTTTAAAATATTGATTAAGATTTTTTTTTACTTCAGATAAAAATGCATTAAGTTTTCTTCCTAATTTATGATTAAACAAATAGTGTTTAATAAAGTTAAGCCATTTTTTATTTAAAAAAATGATACAAAATGCCTTTTTAAAATCAAAACTAAAAATTTTGATTTAAATTTAAATTTGATCATGAACTTCAATTAGCCGAAAAATAATTCAATCCTAATAACTAGTCAATATAAATTGAAACTTATCAGAAGAACGTTGAAAGGAACCCGACAAATTATTTTTAAAACCAAAATTTAGATTTTTTATCACCCAAGGGGTGTTTGATGAAAAAAAAAAGTTTGAAATTCAAAATTAGTTTGTTAATTTGCATCAAAATCAAATCATCTAGAGACAAAATGTTTCAATTTGAGACATTAAAAAAAGAAAAATGAAAAATAAAGACAGATACTCTAGATATCTAAATGCAGTTTTAGAGCTCAAGCAAAATTGATTTTGAATAAATTCCAAAAATTTTCGAAAATTTTTTTTCTTTTTTTTTACTTTATTTTTCATTATTCATAAAAATAAACTTACATATTAAAAAATGGCATATAATTATTACCTGGGTTTATTTTATGTAAAAAAAAACTAAAATACTGAATTTGGAACAAAATTTTTTATTCATTACTTTTTTTTTGAAATATATAGTACTAATTATCTGAATAGAACAAAAAAATAAAAATAATAACAAAATATATTTTTTAAGGACAAAAAAATCAAATTCTCTATCGTGGCATTTTTTAGCATCCTCCAAGGAGCGAAAACTACAGAAAGGAAGATAACTTTATCTTTTCCTCTAGTTTTTCCTTTAGTTTTAGCTCCAAAGGCCTAATCTTGAGATATGTTATAAGGAATTTCTTCTATTACAGGCATTTTTTTTAAATTCGCGAGTTATTTTATAGATTTATTTATTTATTCGATTAACTATATCGAACTAGAGATAAGGCTACATTGGTTTATATCAAAGTAAAATCAAAAGTGTTAATTTGAAAAACAAAACAATAAAGATAAAAAAAATTCAAAGTGGCTATTTTTTTGAACATTATAGGATTGATTAATAAAAAATTTAAATTTTTTTGATTTTACAAGAGTTTCTTTTCAATCCATTATGTATTAATAAATTAAAATAGTGATCAATTTAAATGTAATTGACATTAATTACAAAAAAAACTAAAATGTTTTTATTTTGTTCCTAATTCAGTATTTTGGTTTTTAATTTGCATATTATCATTATTTAAAAATATTATAAAAAATTAGAACCGAAAAAGAAAAAATTAGAAAAATGTAAATAATTTTTTATTTATAAAATTGAACTCAACCAAAACAAAAAAATTAAAATTGTTTCTTAATATAAAATTTCTTATTCTAAATTCTATAGTCAAAACACTGATTAAAGAACATTTAATTAAAAATAAAAAATATTTTTGTAATTTAAAAAAAAATCAAATTCAAAAAATCATTGTTTTAAAACTACTTTGATTTTTAGGTATTTTTCTAAAATTGAGTAATTTTTAGAGGCCCGTATTAAGCCATGCAAAAAGTCAAAAATATGTGAAGAATCATAATTTTTTTTATTGAAAAAGCATTTGGTCGGGTATGGCATGATGGATTAATACTGATGCAGTGGATTTATCTAATGAACTGCATCAGTAACTTCATAACAAGTCGCAAATTCAATATAAAATATCAAGAGGTCTTTTCTAAAAATGATGCCATCAAGTCATGTGTTCCACTGAGAAGACTGCATCTTATCACCAGCACTCCTTTTAATATATTTCTCTGACCTTAGTGGAACATTGAAAGAAAATAAGGTTATTTATGCTGACGACTTGTGCAGTTTTCTAGAAAGACCAAATAAAAAAAAAATTAAAACCAGTCATACAGAAAGAAATAAACAAAATATTTAAAGGACTAAAAAAATTTAAAGAAAGCAGTCACGCCAATTATTGGGTGATACAAAGTTGAATATACTTTTCCATGGTATCCGGCTCAAAGATTGATAGATAGATAATTTTAGAGAGATGATCTCTCAAGGTTGTTCCTAAGCGAGACCTCATACAACCTACATTTTTTTTGATACAAAGAGGAGAGAGGAAAGAGAGAAGATATGGATAAAAAAAAGAAAAATTTTTTTTTATTTTTTCTGAATTTGTCTTTTATTGTTTTTTTTTTATATTTTGTAATGTGGATTAATTTGTTAATGATATTAATGGGTAAAACTAGCTAAATTATATGGTATTTACAGTTTGTACAACTTATCTAAGGCATCTGAAAAGTTATTAATAGTTTTTTTAAATCAATTTAATACAACTATAAATATAATCTGTTTAAAAAAAATTTTAAATGTAAATTTAAATACAAGGATAATTAAATTTTAATCAACTAATGAAAAATTTAGATTTATGATTAATTTTTTAAATTTTTTTATGTATTTTTTATGTATTTTTTTTTTCTTTTAAATTATTAATTATTTGTATTTTTCTTATTTTTTGTTTTTTTTTTTAGTGGGTTACAAGATAAAATATTTATGGAGCCCTAAAAACTTAACTAAAAAGTTAAGTTGTTGAAAGTACTAGATAGATGATTGTCTTATTTAACTTTTGTTCAAATTTAAAAAATCAATGAATGCAAGTGAGGATGATGTAGGTTAAGATCCCCTAAGATAATAAGTTAATCAAAATTTCTTTCTTGTGGTTTTATTAGATTGTTTGTTTATTTTATTAAGTGAGCGACTCCTCCTCCAAAAGAGTCGGGGTAATAGGGAGGAGGGTAGTTACGAGACTAAAGAAAAAGATTGAAGGATTAAGAACTTTCTGATTTTGATAATCTTTTAGTGTGGAAAAGATAGAGTCAACAATCATCTTTTGAAAATTTAGCGTGTCAAGTGAGTGGTTGGGAATGGAATCCTTCACTTGGTCATTCTGATTGTTCCTTCTGCAGATCGTGCCCCTACCTGCAGAAGGCCGCATGGGAACCTTTACAATTTGAGCATTTTAGAGTGGTCTCTTGACATTCTTTGTATGAGTGGACGCCACTACATTTAAGACATTTCTGGAAACCCCTACATTCGCTGACTTTGTGACCATATTTTAGGCTTTTGTGGCACTGCAAGAAGTTTCTAAAATGTTCTACCTTATGAGAGTTAAAACCAATAACCACTCCAAAATTTAAAACATGAGATAAAGTCTTCTTGTCTTTGACAGTTGCTTTCACTATTTTAGTATCTGCCCACTTTTCTTACTAATGATTTTTGACCATGAGCATAGACCCTGACCTGATTGCTGATTAACGAGGTCTTGATCATTTAGGTTCTCCCTTATATCAAAATTTCTGATAATTATTGAGAAAGAAGTAGAGGATTGTTTTTGAGAGGAGAAATGCTGTTCCTTAGAAGTTATCGTCTTGATAAGACCTGAGAACGCATCAGTGGGCCATGATTCAAGGGCATTGTGTGTGTCCCTATCGTCTGTGGTTATAATGAGTCTATTTTCTAGAGTGAGTGCACCTTTGACTTTTTCCTTCTGGATATTTGGTTTGCACCGGATTACTTCCTTAAAGATCTTAAACACTGAGCCGAACGAGTCAAAGAAAGTACCAATTACTTCAAAAGTAGTAGCCGGCTCGTTCATTTATTTATTTATTTAAAATAAAAGTTTAAAAAGATAAATAAAGCTTTGACAATTAACTCTCAATATCTAAAAACGACATCTTTTAAATAATATAAAGTTACTTTGTTTACAAGATATTAAATTTATTTAAAGTGGTTGTAATAAACTTTTTTTTTTTCCATTTAGTTCAACCGCTAAACGTTTGGTTTTAAATAAACTATTTTTATTTTTCCAAAATCTTGATTGAGGATGTAGAAACCATATTAATTTTCGGAGCATACATTTCATCATTAATCCTTTTTTTTAAAATAATTTAGGAGTAAAACTCCAGGGCAGTTTCGAGCTGTTCGATCTCTCTTTTCAGCCCTCTTACAGTACATTTCTAAACAAATTCAACAGACTGCTTAAGCGGTTTTAAAGCCGCTCATAAACCCTGTTTAAGCATTGTTTCGAAACATTATTAAGTTTGTTTAGAGATGTACTGTATTAGTAAATTTTCGATTAAATAAAGTGAGGATGCTTTTTTTAATAAAATATTTAAACTTAGATTTAGATAAAAAGGTATTTTTTGTGAAAAGATATTTTGCGCTATATATCTCAATGTCAGCCTTAGCTCTTCATATTTTTTGTCAACAACGCTTTATTTAGGAAATTTACCATCAGCTATTTATAACCAGATATTTTAAAGCGCTCTTGTGTTGTGACAACTGAGAGTTGTCGAAAAATTAATTTTAAATTATAATTTTTTCAGTTCATTTTTTTTCTATATCATTAATACTTAATTTCTGAATAATATGCCACTCTACTAATAAAAGTTACAAAAAAAGCACTTGTACAAAAAAAATTAATAGAAAAGACAACTATTTTTTATTAAACATCGCCAGAATTGGCGTTAATTGAATTAATAAATAAATTCAATTTTTTAGCTAATTTTCTAAAAATTTAGAGTCCCATGTTTTTAGATTGAAATCGATTTTTTCCAAAAGACTGTTGAATATTTTTACTAAAAAAAATTTTTACTTATTATTTTCTTAAGTTTAAAAAAAAATTTATCTTCTTACTTTTATAAAAAAAATAAAATTTTAAAATTTTTACAAGACAATAAATAAATTGATTTAATTTCAATGAAATAAATTGGAAAAGTAACTCCAAATTATTATATTCTATTTAAATAAATTTGAAACATCGAACAAGCTCTTTCAAAATAAGATGAAAATCTTTATTAAAAGATGAAAAAATGCACCATTTTAGATAAGTTTTAATTAACTTTATCTTTTAAAAAATTAGAGTTAAAAAATTTCCTTCAATTGCTTTTTAATGGATTATTATTAAATATTTGAAAATTAAATTTTTTTTGTCAAAATTATTATAATAGAAATTAAAAATGAGTCCATAATAACTATTAATGACTATTAGAAAATTTATTATTGATTATCACAAAAATTATCAAATAATTGAGTGTTACAAAAGTTATTAATGAATACCATTATAGTTAATAAATAAATAAATAAAAAATTATTCTCTAATCAGTTCTTTTTTTTGCTAGTGAAGGGGTTTCCTCTCGTTATTTTTTGTCTGATGGGAACCGATTTAGCTATAAATGGAGGATTGACTTCCTTTAATCTAATAGCTTTACCAACAAAATGCTTGCATATTTACTCTTTTATAACACAAGGACATTTGCGTTTAGCCTTTTCTTAATCTTAGCAATTCTCTCTATCAACACACCATTTATTAAATGAATTTACAAAATGATCAAAATTCGTGAGTTTTTCAGATCGGTAACTCTTAAACTCATCATCAGATATATTTTTAAATATTTAATAATATTTTTAAAACAAATAATTTCTAACCCTTTTTAATAATTTACTGACATCATTCCAAGAATTGCTTTAGGTTCAACAATGTCAAGAATTATTGGATTCCTTTCCAGCTGAAGCATGCGATTTTCATTTGGGAAATTAAAGAGGAAAATCTAACCAAAAGCAGTCAAAGAAAAAATTAGAATTTATAATTGATTTCTCATTTTTTAAAAAAAATTTTTTTTTCAAAAAATGGACTCTTTTTGAGCGTTTATAAAAATTTTTGAACTAAATAAATAAAAAAAATAAAACCATCATTTTGTTCAGAATTTTGTCTAGTTTCAGAATTTTTTAAAAATATATAGGTTAAGGGGTTTGCAAAAAAGTAGATCCCGAAAAAGTTAAATTTTTCCGATTTTTTTCCGAAAAAATTTTCAATTTTTTTTTTCTAGATAACCAGCTCAGAATATAGAGCATTTAATTCTCTATCAGAAAATGTGTCGATCGAGTAGATTCGATTGATTAAATTCTGAGATAAAAAAGCTTAAATAAGGTATACTTTATATAAGGCTGTAAAGATTCAGACCCCCCTAGACAAAAAAAAATTTTTTTGACCCCCCTAAAATTTTGGCTAAACATAGGTTTTCATATACGTAGAATCCAAAAATGAGGTCGAAATCCATATCTGGAGATAGTGTGGAAGTTTTGCATCGCGCGAACTTTAATTCTTTTAACTTACGATCAATAAAATAAAATGATTATTTAATTTTAATTAATTATCGATAAGAAAATTTAAAAAATTAATTTCCATTCGATATTTATCTGTAAAAAAAATAGACAAAAAAATAAAAATAGGAACAGCATGAATAAGAAACAAAAAACATAAAAAGAATGTTTGGTAATGATAGATGATGTTCAAATGTAACTCTTTTTATAATAATAAATTTTATTAAAATCATATTTCTTTGTATTTGTTCTATTTTTTTTTAAATAAAGTAGAATTTTTTTAAGTTAAAGAACAAATGTGAAAAAAAAATAAAGCAATATTTCTTGATACGAAATAATGCATCTTTCCTAGAAGGGGCAACCCATGTGAAAGATTTCATAGTTATAATTTTATTTTTTTGATTTAATATTATAAACTAAAAATTCAACATTTGAATTAGAAAAAAAATAAAAATTTATGCCTAAAAGTGTTTGAGTTAAGCAAATGTATGATTTTACAGTTAAGAATATGAAACTAATAATTATAGTTGAATTTGTGTTAAAAACCAAACAATTCAAGTGAATACTAACTCGTTTCCATTGTGCGTGCGTGTTATAGAAATCTCATCTTTCATTATTTTTTTTTTTAATTTTAAAAATTATCTAAAGAATAAGAAAATCAAAATTAAGCTTATAGCAGATTTTTTTAATAAATTGAAATGTATAAATTAAAAAACATTTCTTTTTATATTCAAGTAAATCTAAATTTGATTTTTTAATAAAACTTCAACAGCATCATATTATTGAGCTGTTTGAATGATTATTTTGCTTGTGTTTCTGAAAGAAATCTTTTAAACAACATGAAAATCTGTTGCTCTAATAAATATAGAAAACGCGATTTGAGAGCTATTAAGTTATTATAAAATTTCTCTACACGTAAAAAAATTGAAATATTCAGAATTTAATAAAATTCAGTGGTGTGCATTGTTGGTAAATATATGGTCAATATAATAATTTTATATTCACTTAGTATATTGATTTTTATTTATTCAGTTGAATTTAAGATGAACACATCTGGTCATTTTTCTTTCCGACGTTTTTGGTCTAAAAAATGCTAGAAATTGAAACTAAAATTTCGTTATTTCGAAATTTCCATACAAAATGACTGGAAAGCATTTTTAAATAAAACAAAAAGTTTTAAAATTTCTTTATTTATTTTTAAAATTTAAAGAAAATAAACACTGAACTAAATTAAACTAAACAAATTTTACTAAATTACAATTATTTTTTTAAAAAATAATTAATTTTAGTTTTTTTTTTTGTATTTTATTGATAAAATTTTCCACTCTAAATAAAAAAATCAGAAAAATGGAGTGAACATATCAATAAAACTTGTTCTATGGCGTACATGAACCTAAAATTAAATTACTATTCACAACATTTGTAAGACCTCATCTTGAATTTGCTGCTCCGGTTTGGAACTCTCTAAATAAAAAGGAAATGAAAAAATTGAAAAGCTACAAGAAAGAGTACCAAGAATGGTTCCTTAAATGAAAGATCTAAGTTACGCTGAACGGCTCCTAAATTTAGGTCTTATTTCACCGGAAGAAATAAGAAAAAGAAGAGAATTTTTTTCATTTTTAATTGCACCTCTTGCACCACCTTTAAAAACAGTTCGTACTGTTGTTACTGGTGCAGATAGAAGAGCTGCAGTTACTCCAGATTGCCATACAGAAATGCATATAAGAACTACTGGATATTGGATGGGTGTTGACTATCAAGGTGGTTAGGTGGTACTTAAAGCTGATCCTTACTATAGTGCAGTGAGCAATTTTAATGCTGAATTATCACATACAATGAGTACCCACTGAACAGCCTAGTGGGTAAGACGATTAACAAAAGAACACAAAAAATTTCATCATTGACTTTTTTCAAAAAACGGGAAGACATTTAAGACTATTTAGAATTCAATAAATCGGATACAATGTGTTTTATTCGTTTTATATTTAATTTATTTGTAAATAAAAAAATTTTTTTTTGAAATTAAAAATTGAAGTTCATTTAATTGAAGGGGTCCAAAAAACCCCTTAATTAAATTATGCCTTTAAACATGTATTAATGACCATAATTATACAAAATATCTAATAAAATATTTACTGAATGTAAAAATATATATCTTAATTTATTTTTCTTTGATAATTAAAAAAAAATATGTCTATTTTTAATTAAAAATCTAAAATTATTCATAAAAAAAAATTGATATAAATACAAGAAAAAATTTTTTATCTAAATTCGTAATCCTTGTTCGTAACAATTTTTACAGATAGATTTGAAAATCTTCTCCCCGACACAAGAACCACATGTAAATTGTTTACATTCGTCACAAGTAAAGCTCGATTCGTTTCCATTACATAACCTGATTTGACACTTTTTTTTTTCAGATTTTGGAGATGATACAAGATCAGTGCTGGCTAAGCGCTTTCTAGAAGCAACTGGAGTATCTATCGTTTTATTTACCATTTCAATCAGTTCATGATCTCAAATACATTCGACTTATCTTTTTTCTTAGACTTGTCTCTTCTCCGTCATTCAATCTTACCCATTTTGTTCCATTTTTCGAAGTTTTATCAATTTTAGTTTCTTCTTCTTCTTCAGGTTCTTCATTTTTTTAGCCTTCATCTGAGTCATTTTCAGATAAAGGGAGATTTATTATCTCCATTTCTTCTTCAAAATAATAATCATCATTATTCTCATAATCATTATCATTAGAGACTTCTGATTGGGTATCGTCCGCATTTCTAAGAAGTTCAAGAGCTTCTAAGGCAGCTTTTCTTTGTGACATGATTTCAAAATTTTTTTAATTATAAGAATTAATTGAAATTAAGTAGAGTTTGAAGTTAAATGCACAATTAGCCGTGTCTTTAGTTTATTTTACAAAAAAAAAGACAATATTAATTGAGGGTCCAAAAAAACCCTCTCCGGGTTTAACGTATACTTTTTTTTATTAGCATGAATATAAAATTATTTTGGATCCAAAATTTAATATTTATAATATTTTTTTTATTTTTGTTTTGATGGAAAAATAAAATTTTCAAAAAAGATAAAATTTTTGGAACAATAAACAAAAGAAGTACCAAAAAGGGTCGAAAAAACCCCTCCGGTTTTTGAGTTTTAATATTTAAAACCCGAATGTGTGAAAAAAAGTAAAATTTTCATGCATATACTTACGATAACTAACTTTAATATTTGAATATACTGCTTTTATAATTGTCTTAATCCATTTTTTTAGACATATTATATATTAATTTTTTTACAACTTTAAAATAAATTTTAATTAAAAAAAATTAAGAAAAGAAAAAAACATTCAAATTCATTGAAATTCATTCATTCAAGTTTTTCTTTCAAGTTGTTTGTACAGGATGTTGAATCAAGTTGGAAAAAATTGAAATATTGTTTTTTTGTAATTAAAAAAATCGTTAACTTTGAATTTTTTTCAAATAATAGCTTTTAAAAAGTAAGACTACCTAAAAATCTGACAAAACAGAGAAGAAATGGGTAAAAATAAAATAACTGATCAACAGAGATGGCAAATTGCATATTTTTTGAAAAATCAGCCAAAGACTGAAAGAGAAATAGCCAAGTTAACGAAATATTGAACAAAAAAACAATCATAATTTGATTCTAATTCTTTGTAACATACTGTACAGAAATATTCATTAAATCATTTAATCAATATTTATGAAAAAAATTCTTTAAAATCACTTTTTTATAAGAATTTTTCAATTTAATAAATAAAATAAATCAATCAATTAAATGATCAATACTAATTTCTTTTTCTTTTATTTTAATTATTCTGGCAGCGGAGCAACAAGTAAAACCTTGTTACAATTAAGAATAAAAAACATATAATGCTAGTATTTAAACAGAATTATTTTTAACAAAATTTTACATTCAGACGTGAAATTTTCACTTTTCGTAGTATCAAGAGTTTTTTAATAGGAAATGAATTTAAAATCAAGGTTTCTTGATATCAAAATTTCGTAATATCAAATATTTGGGCCTATCCGGTTATGTTATCAAACTGGTCACCTCCAGTTTTGTTATCATGTTGATAACAAAAAATTTTATCAGGGAAAAATGCTACCAAACATGATAACAAAATAAGTTTAATGTTAACATAAAATTTTAAATAATAGCATAAAGTTAACTAAATGTTGAACATTTGAAAAAGTAAAATTTGACTTCAGGAAAAAAACATGAAATTGCAAAACCAAAAAATATAATGTTTAATGCAATTTGAAAAATTTAAGAACTTGGCTTAAAAATAGATTAAAAAACTCGAAATAAATCATAAAGTCACAATAGAAACATGAATAAAAATGTTCACGTGTTCGAATCAACAGAATATAAAGTTTACCAAAATTGTAAGAACTTGGCTTAGTTTTTTCACCAAGAAAATGCAGCAATCCCAACTGCAAAAAACATAAAGAAGTTATGTCGCCATATCTTCATAGTAGAAATAAGGAAGCATAAAGTTATTTATTTATTGGCGATGCACGGCTTGTGGCAAGTTTAAAACGCCAATTGAAGATTCTTTTTTTTTCTTTGTTTAAAAAGCCACCTAAAACAATTATAGCATTAATTAAATGCTGGGAAAGACAATTGACTATAGCTAAGAGTATTTCAATGATTCAGATGAGCTTAAACCAAAAGATCTGTCAGGACTTGCTCACTACATTGTTTTATAGATTAAGGCAACTTTGTAGTCTGGGGGATAGATAAACCGAAACTAAAATTGGGAGGTGAGGGAGAAATAATTTTCCTTTCATAAGTTGCCGAATTTCCATTGTCTTAATTTAGTTCGTAAAATCAAGATTTTCGTCAAATAAGATTCGTTAAACCGCTAGTTTACTGTAGAAAAAAATTGATATTAAATTGCAGAGTTATTACAAATAATAAATTTGGGTGATACAAAGTTACTATGACATGATTTTTGAAGAACAATTTTTGGACTCATTGTAAAAAAGATATTTCATTTTGAAATTTTTGTTTTTTTTTCTTTGTTCCAAAATTCACAATATTCCGATTGCTTATAAAATCTGTACTGAGGTTTTTGAAGTCATAACCTATGGGCTTGTTTAGTCGGCTTTATATTCTATCATATTTTTTGTTCAACTTTAAAATTGAATAAATTGAATGATCCTTTAAAGAGAAATGAATGCCTATTTCACTATAGTTGTTGAAAACAAATAAATTTTGCTAACGTTAGATTTAAAATAATTGATTTTATAAATGTGTTGTTGAATCCTAAAGCTTACTTCTTTTTTTGTCTCTCCAATATAATATTTATCCAAATCCAAATCTATGATATTAAATCTATCAATTTATTTACAAGTTTTACAACTTTCATCAAAACATTTATTACAAAAGTTAGATTTTAATTGAGAAAACTTAAAATTAAAAATTAAATAATCACCTATATTTTTATTTATGCGATTTACATAGAGTATTTTAGTTTTGTATTAAACGAATCGTAAATTAATTTTTGAAGAAAACTTGAATTGATGTCAAAATTATGAAAATATTTTAAACCTAAATTATTATTATCATTTTTTGATTTATAAGGAATTAATTCCAATCCATCTTTATTACCTATTGACCTACAGCTCCTAGAATCTTATTAAAATTATATCCTTGTCTTAAAAGTTGTAATATAAGATTTCTAGAATTACTTAAATAATCTATATAAGAAGAACAAATACGTCTAATTCTAATAAATAAGGAAATAGGAATATTATCAAAGATGTGTGTCGGATGATTAGAAAAAGGTATTAAGTAGTTAGAAGGATTAGTTTGCTTAATGAATAAATCAAAGAAAATTTTTTGTAAAATCGAGTCCAAGCTTATTTTAAGATCTAGAAAATTTACTATATCACCTAATTCAATATTTAATTTTAAATATAAAAATTGAGCTCTTAAATTTTCTAATTCTAATTCAAAAATTGAAATTATTAAAATATCATCAATAAATCTTTTATAAAGAACTACAGAGTTTAAAGAAGACCAATTTTTCTCGAGAATGAAAAGATGAAGATTAGCAACAGTTGGGCCACATTTAACTCCCATAGGAAAACCAGAAACTTGAATATAAAACGAATTTTTAAATTGGAAAATCCCTGAAATTAAAATTAATTCGAAAATTTTCCTAAGACTAATTAAATCAAAATCTAAATTATTAACAAAATTAATTGAGCTTTTTAAAAAATCACAAATAATGTCTATTGCATGATCTGGGTTTATATTAGTATAAAGTGACTCGAAGTCACATGAATAAATATAAACTTTATCCGAATTAATTCTTATCTTTTCACTAATTTGAAGGAGTTCTTGAGAGTCTTTGAGTATAGTAGGACAGTTAGTAATTTAAGGCTTACATAACATATCTATAAATTCACAAAATTTTGAAGTAGGATGATTTGAACAGTTAATTATGGGTCTAATGTCGAATTTATTTTTATGTATTTTCGGAAGTTTCTTAAAATTTCCACATTTGCAATCTTTGTTTAATATAAGTTTTTTAAAAAATCTACTAGATATCTTTTTACTATTGTACAGCATATTAAGCTCAGAATTAATATTATTAATTACAAATTCCAAAGGATTAGAGTCTAATTAATAAAATTTTAAATTACTTAAATGTAAGCTTCCTAATTTACTTTTATCTTCGTTAGAAATAATCAAAGTTCCAATATTTTTATCGCATTGAAGTACCGAAAATGGTTTTTCTTTAAGAAATTTATATAAAAAATAAAATTGATTTTCACTTATATTAGCTACAATCTCATTATTTATCTTAATTTTTAACTTTTGAAAAACTTTTTCTAATTTGTATTGTCTCGTTTAATAAAGGAATATGATCTGTATTAAAATTTCTATAACAATCTTTTTTACAAAATTTATGCACTAAATCACTAACCAAATCCGATTCTAATACAATTCCATAAGAATATTAGTATCCAAATTTTCATTTAATTTCCTATTTCTAAATTTATTTTTTTAAAAAAATAGTCTAGCATTAAAGTCTGTTAAAGAAATTTCTATATTATTTAAGAGATATTGGAAATAATCATAAGTGTTATTAAAAAAAGAAAGTACAAATTTAAGTCCTAAAGAGAGAAGAGAAATAATGTTTAATAGCATATTATAATTAGTTTCAATATCACCAAAAGAAAAAACGGAGTTTTCTTACTTGTAAATTGGTTTTTCACTGCCAGTAATGGTCAATATCTTATCGAGAGTGAATGTTTTTTTCGAAAATTTTGAGTTGATTCAGCGCGCATTTGAGTTTGTTGGGATTGTCTATTAACTCTAGAATCAATATTTGTATTATTATTTTAATGAATTTCATAACTGTTAAATCTTCTATGATTTGAAATTTGTTGCTGATAGTTGATATTAAATCGATTTGAATATGTTACATTTATGAAATGCAATATTTTGGTAGACAATATTTTTATCTAAAACTTAGAATGACGAATCTTTATTTCTTAGATTCTTCTAGAATTATTATTTTGTTGTTTTGTTTCTAATTAAAATTCCATTTATTATTTTATAAAAGATGCTGATGATAGTTTAGAATCTTCTAGATGATATGGTTTTAATAAAATAACATTATTTAAATTATGGACACGAGGTGTGCCATCAAATACTGTAGAATTCTATCTATATAAATAGGGAATCAAATTCTTAGTTAAAAGAGGATTTCACTTCCACTATAACAATTTATATGTTATTATTTTAATAAACGATTAAAACAATTAATAATATTTTTATATTATTATTCTAATACCTTGTTAGAAAATGTCCCATCTGAGTGCGCAGCAGACCGAGACCTGTAACATGTGGTAGCAGCTAAAAAACGATCAACCGAACAAATAATTTCAATTGAAAGTTAAGCTAAGCAGGTAAAGCCTAGCAAGTTAAGTTAATAAGATTAACTAATAAGAATACACAATAGTGGTGACTGATTGTGTAGTAAAACAGAAGGTATATGTCAAATCCATATACTAAATTTCCGGAAGACAAAAAAGAAAAACAAAGGTCGGAACGCCAACAAAGCGCTGATAGAAAACAGAGAATGAGCTCTGAAGATGAAAATGAAAAGGACCAAAAAGCTCAAGGTAATAAGAACCAAGGGCAGCAACAAGCTCCAAGTGGTGAAAGCGGTACACAAACGCAGAGCAGAGCAAACCAAGCCCAATCAACGACGAAGTCGTCAATGACATTGAACAAGCCGCCGCATCAGGTCGTGACGGATCCATCTAACCAAGATTGGATGCTGATTGCAAAAAACAGCATAGAAGAAAGTAGAGTTTCTAAAAAGTATATTGCTGAATTAAAGTTTAGAATTAGAATTTTAGTATATAGCTAAAATTCTAAACCTGCAAGTCCAAAATAGCCAGTACACAAATATGTGGAGCAAAAAGGAGAATATGGAAACTCCAACTTCATCACAGAATGAACAGGTACAGTTTCAACAGGCGACCTACCAAGCGATCCAAAAAGAAAGTGGGTATAGACCAAATAGAAATGTTCCAATATTTAAAGGCAACAAAAATGAAGATCTGGACAATTGGTTTTTCAAAGTAGAACAAAAGTTTTGAAAATGATGGTATTGGACGTGATTTATGGCTGAAGTATGCGAATTTTTACTTGGATGAATCAGCTCTGCATAACTACAGAAATATAATTGAGGAATTTCCACAAACAGATTGGGATGAATTCGTAAGAAAACTTAGTTTATTTTATATCCCAAAGGACAAGAAATCAAGATTGAGAGACCAGATAACCAATATCAAGCAAACGAGTAATTTTGATGATTACTTGAACAGATTTAGAAATATTGCTGGTCAGCTTAATGAAATATCGCAAGAGTTTAAAATGCAATGTTTTATAAACGGATTGCAACCAAAAACGAAAACATATGTCAAGCTTCAAAATCCAAAAACATTTGAAGACGCAATAGATATGGCAACAAGATCAGAAGAAGTGCTTGAGTACAACAATCAAAAGGTAATGATGAGCGCAAAAACACATAATAGAGACAAGAGTTTGGTTTGTAGGAATTGCAAAAAGGTAGGCCATATCGCCAAGGAGTGTCGATCTAAAAAGAATGGTAGTAAAAGTAATAACAATAAAACTCCAACTGGTAACTACAAACAGCATGCATCTAATAATTACAATAGACATGGTACTGAAAATAGTAGAAATGGAAAAAAGTACCAAAAGAAATCTTATATGGTTGAAGTAAAGAAGGATGATCCTGATCTTCAAAATATAATTTCAAAATATGAAACTAAAAGCTATATGTTAAGATATGAGCAAAGTAACTTTTTGGGTGCAAAGAATGTAAAACTGTTAGATGTTCCTGCTAATGTTGATAACAATAGTGTAACAGGAATTCTCGATACTGGATCTACGACATCAGTGATATCAAAGGACCTAGTGGACAGACTGGGTATTAAATACGAGAAACCGGAATATTCCATAATTATGGCAAGTGGTCGTAAAGAACTTCCGATTGGCTTAACAAAACCAATTAAGCTAACAATTTTTGGAAAAACAGCGTACGTTCGTTGTCCTATTACCAATCTTCAAGACAATATACTCGTCGGATTAGATTGGTTTAACGAAACAGGTGTAATCATAGATTCTAAGAACAGAAGAGCATTTATACCTCCAGAAGCATCAGAGTCACTATATGAGGATGACATGAATTGCTTTAAGGAATATTCTTTCTTATCAGAAATAAATGAAGATGAAATTGATCTATTGGAATTGGAAAATGACGCAAGTTGGAATACCAATAGCAATCAAGACTTAATAGATGAAAAGGTTTTAAATGAACAAGAGCTAAGTAATATAAGTCTTTTCATGAAGACAATCAATGATGTGTTTGCTACTGATTATAATAACCTTGGTCGCTGTAAGATGCGTAAACACGTAATTCGTGTTGAAAACAAACATCCGATTTTTCTATATCCTTTTAGAAAATCAGAGAAAGAACGACAAGAAATAAAAACCGAAATAGATAAAATGCTTAAGGCTGGTATAATCAGACATTCAACTATTCCGTGGTCGTTTCCTGTAGTAATGATTGGTAAAAAAGATGGAAGCAAACGATTTTGCGTAGATTACCGTAAACTCAATGCGGTTACCTTATTAGATCCATTTCCAATACCAAGAATAGATGATGTTTTAGACAGCATGAGTGGTGCAAAATGGTTTTCTTCTCTAGATCTAAAGTCCAGATATTGGCAAGTTGAACTAGATGAAAATTCAATTTCAAAAACAGCTTTTTCTACACCAGATGGACATTTTGAATTCCTTATATTACCATTCGGCTTAAAGAATGCCCCGGCAGACTTTAGCAGATTAATGCATCAACTTTTAGGTAATTTAAACTTCGTAAGAATTTATATCGATGATATTACGGTTTTTCAAAATTCCTCGAGGAACATTTTGAACACCTTGCTATAGTCCTAAACCTACTCAATAAAGCTGGTCTAAAATTGAATATAGAAAAGTGTCAATGGTTTAGAATCTCAATCAAATTATTAGGTTTCATTGTATCACGAGATGGTGTATTCATGGATCCAAACAAAATAAAATGTATTAAAGATCGTAAAAGACCGGAAAATGTAAAGCAAATTCAAGAATTTCTTGCTCTTACTGGTTATTACAGACGATTTGTTAAAGATTATGCTAAAATGGCTCAACCTCTCTACAATTTACTAAAGAAGGATATACCGTTTGTATGGTCGGTTGAATGCGAAGAAGCATTTAATGAACTAAAAGAGAGCCTGATCAAGTATCCAGTTTTGAGACTACCCGATTACTCAAAGAAATTTTTCCTATATACAGATGCTTCATCATATGCACTGGGTGCAATTTTGTCGCAAAAAGATGAAAATAACCTGGATTATGTATGTCTGTATGCTTCAAGAAATCTCAAAAACGCCGAAATTCATTATGGAATTACTTAAAAAGAATGTTTGGCTGTGGTATGGGCTGTTAAATTCTTTCGTATTTATTTATATGGTACTAAGTTTGAAGTCATCACAGACCATGCAGCTCTCAAGTGGCTTATGAACATCCAAGATCCAACTGGTCGTTTGGCTAGATGGGCATTATGTCTTCAAGTCTATGACTTTGAGATAATCCACAGAAAAGGTGCAATTCATAGCAATGTCGATGCTTTAAGTCGTCCAGTTTTATACAATACAAGATGTAAATCGAAAGTGACTGAAGAATCCGCCCAGAAGGATCAAGATGCTATTGATAAACTATTAGACCCATATGATGATTGTACTTTACTGTATTTTCTTCAGAATGGTCGTCATAGAGATGGTATCTCAAAGAAAAATGTAAAAAGAATAGAAATACTTGCTATTCATTACAAATGGAAAGATGATAAACTTTTCATCAAACTAGATGTGAATCCAGAAAGTGAAGACTGTCTTTACGTTCCCAGAAAAGAAGATAGGAAAAATTACATTGAAATCGCTCATCTTGTTGGTCATTATGGTCCGGAAGCTACTACGAAAAGACTCAAAGAGCAATACTATTGGAAAAATATGGATAAAGATGTCAAATTCATAATTGGTAAATGTGTTCAATGTCAGAAACACAACAAAGAAAGACAAATTTACCATCCGGCTAAGGCAATAAAAGTCAAAACCGTTTTTGAAAGAATAGCTTTAGATCTTATTTGGGGTTTACCAGAGACTCCTGAAGGTTTCAAAGGTATACTTGTTATCACCGAACCTTTGACTCGTAAAGCTTGGGCATATTGTATACGTAATAAAACCCAAGAAGAACAGGCACAGTATTTATGGTCATTCATTGCTGAAAATGGACCTCCAAAAGAGCTGTTGTCCGATCAAGGTAAAGAATTCCTAAACAAAACGGTTACTTCTCTATTAAAACTAAGCGGTATTGAGAGAAGAGTTACTTCTCCGTACCATCCACAAACAAATGGCTTAACGGAACGTTTTAACAAAACCCTTAATAACAGCTTGAAAAAACATGTGGACTCAAGTCCGGAAGAATGGATCGATTGGCTCCCCTATATTCTAATGGCATACAATACAAAAGTTCACACTGCTACGGGTTTTACTCCTTTCGAACTATACTTTGGAAGAAAAGTTAATCATTTCCAAGATTATCGAACCTCTGATAATGAAAATGATTTAGAAGCAATTTGTAAACGAGCTTTAGAGATAAAGAAATTACAAGAAGTAACTCTAAACAATGTAAATGATACACTGGATAAGTATCAAAAAAGACAAAAATCAATACAAGATGATAGAAATCTTGTTAAGGAAGACAAACTATCAACAGGAACCCATGTCTTCATAATGAATAAACCTATTAAAGGTAAACTTGAGGCTAATTACCTAGGTCCTTACGTTGTAGTGGAACAAGCGAAAGGGGGTAATTACAAACTTACTACTGTAGATGGCAAATACGTCAAATCTCTCCCACGAAACAAGCTCAAAGTAGTTCCTAAGTCTGATGATGCTCAAATCAAATTTCAAATAGAAAGCATTATGGATTGGAGAACAAGGAATGGAAAAATCGAATATTTTGTCAAATGGCTTGATTCACCAGTATCAGAAAATAGTTGGATACCTGAAAATCATATAGATAATATCGAAGCAATACAAGAATTTCACGGTAAAATTCACCAAACAAGTCTATTTTCTCGAAGTCTTAACCATTCTTTTATTATGATTATCATGTTATTTATGGTATTTATCACTCCAATTTTATGTCAATCGATTGATGGCATGTTCCAATATTGTTCTTCACATACTAAACGTAGCTTGTATGACTTAAACGAACTTGACTGCAATCACCCTAATGTACGGTATGGAGAATCTAACGAGTATAGTATGTTACGGAAATCAAAATATAGTGTCGATGGTCGCGGGTACGTTTGCCTAAAAACAAAAATAATTGGAAGAACTTATCGTCCATTATGGGGTAATGATGAAATTAATTATTTTACAGCCCCATTACAAGTAAGTTCTATAGAGTGTTGGGATATGATATACACAAAAAAGTGCGACTCAAATCTAATGTTATGCGAAGAAGACAGATGCTACTTTATAGAAAAACCTAAGCTCGATTTTGCTTTATGGAATACTCGTGAATTTGAAATTATAAATTGCGAGTACTGTGTAAAAACTATTAAGGCAGAAAATGAAACCTCACCTTTGTTTCAACCAAAAGATGGTTTACTGGTAGGACAAGGCGAGTGTTATGCTAAACGCGAATTCTGTAGTATCGGTGACAAAATGATTGTATGGAAAAGAGACATAATCAATTATTGTCTATTTAAATTTATAGGAAAAATCAATTTCACTAAAATTGATAACATCTTTTACTCAGATAAAGAAAAAATTTTACTTGAGACATATTCGAAAGAACATGAATGTGACATGGTCTTACTAAAAACAAACGATGATATTTACATTACAAGTAATAATACTGCTCAGTTGAAGATCGACGAGACAAGTATTAACCAATTAATAGATTTAACTTTGGCTGATACGGATTACAAAGTGTTCAATCTGTTTACGAAATTAAAGACAATGATGTCTGTGAAGTTTTGTTACTCTATTATGGCATTACTTAAGACTTTCAGAGGATCTAATAAAATTTACAGAATAAATGATCAATATGGTAATGATTTAAACATCTTAGCTGAGAAAGAAGAACTTTATAAATTGGAATGTATTAGCTTAACTCGGGTAACATTCAACAATATCTCAATAGAATGTTACACCGATATGCAAGTAAATTTTGAAATAAGGAACAAAAATAACAAAGGATTTTTAACACCTGATGGAATTATTTTAGATAATTCAAAACTTGTAAAGTGTGATATAGTTTCATCAAAATACATACATTTGAATGACTCTAGTTTATACCTAAGGAAAAATAAACAAATTCTAAGACTCAACTATACCCAAATGGTTATTCATTTACACCGAGATCAATTAAACTTTAAAGATTTAGACTTTAACCATTATGGAAAGTTGTTTAATTTTGTTGAAAAGGAAACATCAAATAAAGACCAACTTAATCTTAACTATGGTCCAAACAGAGATACTATAAACGAAATACTTACAAAAAATGATTATTCATTGCGTATTCCTGATTCAATCAATAAAATTATCCATCACACCGAAAAAACGTTCCAGATGATTATACTAACAATCATTTGTGTCTGTATTACGATATTTTGTATTGGATTTATTTGGATAGTCCACAAATGTTTCTACAAGAAAGAAAATAAAGAAATCAAATGTATAGAGTTAAAGAACATAGAAAAAGAAGAAGATTTAAACTTTAAAGAATATATAGAAACTGAAAAATTTGATTCAAATGTAACAAACAATGTAGGATTTTTGGAAAGAACTGAATCTGCAAACGAGTTTATGTTAAACTACAAGAACAATATTATGCATTGAGGACAATGTCTTCCTCGCAGGGGGGGGTACTGTTACATTTATGAAATGCAATATTTTGGTAGACAATATTTTTATCTAAAACTTAGAATGACGAATCTTTATTTCTTAGATTCTTCTAGAATTATTATTTTGTTGTTTTGTTTCTAATTAAAATTCCATTTATTATTTTATAAAAGATGCTGATGATAGTTTAGAATCTTCTAGATGATATGGTTTTAATAAAATAACATTATTTAAATTATGGACACGTATTAGGTGTGCCATCAAATACTGTAGAATTCTATCTATATAAATAGGGAATCAAATTCTTAGTTAAAAGAGGATTTCACTTCCACTATAACAATTTATATGTTATTATTTTAATAAACGATTAAAACAATTAATAATATTTTTATATTATTATTCTAATACCTTGTTATAAGTCCCATCTGAGTGCGCAGCAGAACGATACCTGTAACAAATATCTATTTTTCATTGAAAACTGATTTGAGTTTCTTTAATTCATGTTATTAAAAGATTTTGAAAAAAATGACTCTTGTGGACGATTGTGATTATAATACGATTCAAAATTTCTATTGTTAAATATTCGATAATATGAATTTTGTTTGTAATAAAAATTATTCACTCTTAATCTTGGATTAAATCCTTGTTGTGAATAATTACTTGACTTAAATGTTAACTAAATGTTGAACATTTGAAATAGTAAAATTTGACTTACCAAAACTGCAAAACCAAAAAATATAATGTTTAATGCAATTTGAAAAATTTAAGAACTTGGCTTAAAAATAGATTAAAAAACTCGAAATAAATCATAAAGTCACAATAGAAACATGAATAAAAATGTTCACGTGTTCGAATCAACAGAATATAAAGTTTACCAAAATTGTAAGAACTTGGCTTAGTTTTTTCACCAAGAAAATGCAGCAATCCCAACTGCAAAAAACATAAAGAAGTTATGTCGCCATATCTTCATAGTAGAAATAAGGAAGCATAAAGTTATTTATTTATTGGCGATGCACGGCTTGTGGCAAGTTTAAAACGCCAATTGAAGATTCTTTTTTCTTTGTTTAAAAAGCCACCTAAAACAATTATAGCATTAATTAAATGCTGGGAAAGACAATTGACTATAGCTAAGAGTATTTCAATGATTCAGATGAGCTTAAACCAAAAGATCTGTCAGGACTTGCTCACTACATTGTTTTATAGATTAAGGCAACTTTGTAGTCTGGGGGATAGATAAACCGAAACTAAAATTGGGAGGTGAGGGAGAAATAATTTTCCTTTCATAAGTTGCCGAATTTCCATTGTCTTAATTTAGTTCGTAAAATCAAGATTTTCGTCAAATAAGATTCGTTAAACCGCTAGTTTACTGTAGAAAAAAATTGATATTAAATTGCAGAGTTATTACAAATAATAAATTTGGGTGATACAAAGTTACTATGACATGATTTTTGAAGAACAATTTTTGGACTCATTGTAAAAAAGATATTTCATTTTTAAATTTTTTTTTTTTTCTTTGTTCCAAAATTCACAATATTCCGATTGCTTATAAAATCTGTACTGAGGTTTTTGAAGTCATAACCTATGGGCTTGTTTAGTCGGCTTTATATTCTATCATATTTTTTGTTCAACTTTAAAATTGAATAAATTGAATGATCCTTTAAAGAGAAATGAATGCCTATTTCACTATAGTTGTTGAAAACAAATAAATTTTGCTAACGTTAGATTTAAAATAATTGATTTTATAAATGTGTTGTTGAATCCTAAATCTTACTTCTTTTTTTGTCTCTCCAATATAATATTTATCCAAATCCAAATCTATGATATTAAATCTATCAATTTATTTACAAGTTTTACAACTTTCATCAAAACATTTATTACAAAAGTTAGATTTTAATTGAGAAAACTTAAAATTAAAAATTAAATAATCACCTATATTTTTATTTATGCGATTTACATAGAGTATTTTAGTTTTGTATTAAACGAATCGTAAATTAATTTTTGAAGAAAACTTGAATTGATGTCAAAATTATGAAAATATTTTAAACCTAAATTATTATTATCATTTTTTGATTTATAAGGAATTAATTCCAATCCATCTTTATTACCTATTGACCTACAGCTCCTAGAATCTTATTAAAATTATATCCTTGTCTTAAAAGTTGTTATATAAGATTTCTAGAATTACTTAAATAATCTATATAAGAAGAACAAATACGTCTAATTCTAATAAATAAGGAAATAGGAATATTATCAAAGATGTGTGTCGGATGATTAGAAAAAGGTATTAAGTAGTTAGAAGGATTAGTTTGCTTAATGAATAAATCAAAGAAAATTTTTTGTAAAATCGAGTCCAAGCTTATTTTAAGATCTAGAAAATTTACTATATCACCTAATTCAATATTTAATTTTAAATATAAAAATTGAGCTCTTAAATTTTCTAATTCTAATTCAAAAATTGAAATAATTTAAATATCATCAATAAATCTTTTATAAAGAACTACTGAGTTTAAAGAAGACCAATTTTTTCTCGAGAATGAAAAGATGAAGATTAGCAACAGTTGGGCCACATTTAACTCCCATAGGAAAACCAGAAACTTGAATATAAAACGAATTTTTAAATTGGAAAATCCCTGAAATTAAAATTAATTCGAAAATTTTCCTAAGACTAATTAAATCAAAATCTAAATTATTAACAAAATTAATTGAGCTTTTTAAAAAATCACAAATAATGTCTATTGCATGATCTGGGTTTATATTAGTATAAAGTGACTCGAAGTCACATGAATAAATATAAACTTTATCCGAATTAATTCTTATCTTTTCACTAATTTGAAGGAGTTCTTGAGAGTCTTTGAGTATAGTAGGACAGTTAGTAATTTAAGGCTTACATAACATATCTATAAATTCACAAAATTTTGAAGTAGGATGATTTGAACAGTTAATTATGGGTCTAATGTCGAATTTATTTTTATGTATTTTCGGAAGTTTCTTAAAATTTCCACATTTGCAATCTTTGTTTAATATAAGTTTTTTAAAAAATCTACTAGATATCTTTTTACTATTGTACAGCATATTAAGCTCAGAATTAATATTATTAATTACAAATTCCAAAGGATTAGAGTCTAATTAATAAAATTTTAAATTACTTAAATGTAAGCTTCCTAATTTACTTTTATCTTCGTTAGAAATAATCAAGGTTCCAATATTTTTATCGCATTGAAGTACCGAAAATGGTTTTTCTTTAAGAAATTTATATAAAAAATAAAATTGATTTTCACTTATATTAGCTACAATCTCATTATTTATCTTAATTTTTAACTTTTGAAAAACTTTTTTTCTAATTTGTATTGTCTCGTTTAATAAAGGAATATGATCTGTATTAAAATTTCTATAACAATCTTTTTTACAAAATTTATGCACTAAATCACTAACCAAATCCGATTCTAATACAATTCCATAAGAATATTAGTATCCAAATTTTCATTTAATTTCCTATTTCTAAATTTATTTTTTTAAAAAAATAGTCTAGCATTAAAGTCTGTTAAAGAAATTTCTATATTATTTAAGAGATATTGGAAATAATCATAAGTGTTATTAAAAAAAGAAAGTACAAATTTAAGTCCTAAAGAGAGAAGAGAAATAATGTTTAATAGCATATTATAATTAGTTTCAATATCACCAAAAGAAAAAACGGAGTTTTCTTACTTGTAAATTGGTTTTTCACTGCCAGTAATGGTCAATATCTTATCGAGAGTGAATGTTTTTTTCGAAAATTTTGAGTTGATTCAGCGCGCATTTGAGTTTGTTGGGATTGTCTATTAACTCTAGAATCAATATTTGTATTATTATTTTAATGAATTTCATAACTGTTAAATCTTCTATGATTTGAAATTTGTTGCTGATAGTTGATATTAAATCGATTTGAATATGTTACATTTATGAAATGCAATATTTTGGTAGACAATATTTTTATCTAAAACTTAGAATGACGAATCTTTATTTCTTAGATTCTTCTAGAATTATTATTTTGTTGTTTTGTTTCTAATTAAAATTCCATTTATTATTTTATAAAAGATGCTGATGATAGTTTAGAATCTTCTAGATGATATGGTTTTAATAAAATAACATTATTTAAATTATGGACACGTATTAGGTGTGCCATCAAATACTGTAGAATTCTATCTATATAAATAGGGAATCAAATTCTTAGTTAAAAGAGGATTTCACTTCCACTATAACAATTTATATGTTATTATTTTAATAAACGATTAAAACAATTAATAATATTTTTATATTATTATTCTAATACCTTGTTATAAGTCCCATCTGAGTGCGCAGCAGAACGAGACCTGTAACAGTTGGTAGCAGCTATAAAAAAAAAAAAAACGATCTACCGAACAAATTATATAATTTCAATTGAAAGTTAAGCTAAGCAGGTAAAGCCTAGCAAGTTAAGTTAATAAGATTAACTAATAAGAATACACAATAGTGGTGACTGATTGTGTAGTAAAACAGAAGGTATATGTCAAATCCATATACTAAATTTCCGGAAAACAAAAAAAGAAAAACAAAGGTCGGAACGCCAACAAAGCGCTGATAGAAAACAGAGAATGAGCTCTGAAGATGAAAATGAAAAGGACCAAAAAGCTCAAGGTAATAAGAACCAAGGGCAGCAACAAGCTCCAAGTGGTGGAAGCGGTACACAAACGCAGAGCAGAGCAAACCAAGCCCAATCAACGACGAAGTCGTCAATGACATTGAACAAGCCGCCGCATCAGGTCGTGACGGATCCATCTAACCAAGATTGGATGCTGATTGCAAAAAACAGCATAGAAGAAAGTAGAGTTTCTAAAAAGTATATTGCTGAATTAAAGTTTAGAATTAGAATTTTAGTATATAGCTAAAATTCTAAACCTGCAAGTCCAAAATAGCCAGTACACAAATATGTGGAGCAAAAAGGAGAATATGGAAACTCCAACTTCATCACAGAATGAACAGGTACAGTTTCAACAGGCGACCTACCAAGCGATCCAAAAAGAAAGTGGGTATAGACCAAATAGAAATGTTCCAATATTTAAAGGCAACAAAAATGAAGATCTGGACAATTGGTTTTTCAAAGTAGAACAAAAGTTTTGAAAATGATGGTATTGGACGTGATTTATGGCTGAAGTATGCGAATTTTTACTTGGATGAATCAGCT
Organism: Brachionus manjavacas; assembly: GCA_019054805.1. NCBI lineage: Eukaryota > Metazoa > Rotifera > Eurotatoria > Ploima > Brachionidae > Brachionus > Brachionus manjavacas. The sequence continues at coordinate 2,375,376 of JAHQIY010000003.1, read as the reverse complement.
CTGCATAACTACAGAAATATAATTGAGGAATTTCCACAAACAGATTGGGATGAATTCGTAAGAAAACTTAGTTTATTTTATATCCCAAAGGACAAGAAATCAAGATTGAGAGACCAGATAACCAATATCAAGCAAACGAGTAATTTTGATGATTACTTGAACAGATTTAGAAATATTGCTGGTCAGCTTAATGAAATATCGCAAGAGTTTAAAATGCAATGTTTTATAAACGGATTGCAACCAAAAACGAAAACATATGTCAAGCTTCAAAATCCAAAAACATTTGAAGACGCAATAGATATGGCAACAAGATCAGAAGAAGTGCTTGAGTACAACAATCAAAAGGTAATGATGAGCGCAAAAACACATAATAGAGACAAGAGTTTGGTTTGTAGGAATTGCAAAAAGGTAGGCCATATCGCCAAGGAGTGTCGATCTAAAAAGAATGGTAGTAAAAGTAATAACAATAAAACTCCAACTGGTAACTACAAACAGCATGCATCTAATAATTACAATAGACATGGTACTGAAAATAGTAGAAATGGAAAAAAGTACCAAAAGAAATCTTATATGGTTGAAGTAAAGAAGGATGATCCTGATCTTCAAAATATAATTTCAAAATATGAAACTAAAAGCTATATGTTAAGATATGAGCAAAGTAACTTTTTGGGTGCAAAGAATGTAAAACTGTTAGATGTTCCTGCTAATGTTGATAACAATAGTGTAACAGGAATTCTCGATACTGGATCTACGACATCAGTGATATCAAAGGACCTAGTGGACAGACTGGGTATTAAATACGAGAAACCGGAATATTCCATAATTATGGCAAGTGGTCGTAAAGAACTTCCGATTGGCTTAACAAAACCAATTAAGCTAACAATTTTTGGAAAAACAGCGTACGTTCGTTGTCCTATTACCAATCTTCAAGACAATATACTCGTCGGATTAGATTGGTTTAACGAAACAGGTGTAATCATAGATTCTAAGAACAGAAGAGCATTTATACCTCCAGAAGCATCAGAGTCACTATATGAGGATGACATGAATTGCTTTAAGGAATATTCTTTCTTATCAGAAATAAATGAAGATGAAATTGATCTATTGGAATTGGAAAATGACGCAAGTTGGAATACCAATAGCAATCAAGACTTAATAGATGAAAAGGTTTTAAATGAACAAGAGCTAAGTAATATAAGTCTTTTCATGAAGACAATCAATGATGTGTTTGCTACTGATTATAATAACCTTGGTCGCTGTAAGATGCGTAAACACGTAATTCGTGTTGAAAACAAACATCCGATTTTTCTATATCCTTTTAGAAAATCAGAGAAAGAACGACAAGAAATAAAAACCGAAATAGATAAAATGCTTAAGGCTGGTATAATCAGACATTCAACTATTCCGTGGTCGTTTCCTGTAGTAATGATTGGTAAAAGATGGAAGCAAACGATTTTGCGTAGATTACCGTAAACTCAATGCGGTTACCTTATTAGATCCATTTCCAATACCAAGAATAGATGATGTTTTAGACAGCATGAGTGGTGCAAAATGGTTTTCTTCTCTAGATCTAAAGTCCGGATATTGGCAAGTTGAACTAGATGAAAATTCAATTTCAAAAACAGCTTTTTCTACACCAGATGGACATTTTGAATTCCTTATATTACCATTCGGCTTAAAGAATGCCCCGGCAGACTTTAGCAGATTAATGCATCAACTTTTAGGTAATTTAAACTTCGTAAGAATTTATATCGATGATATTACGGTTTTTCAAAATTCCTCGAGGAACATTTTGAACACCTTGCTATAGTCCTAAACCTACTCAATAAAGCTGGTCTAAAATTGAATATAGAAAAGTGTCAATGGTTTAGAATCTCAATCAAATTATTAGGTTTCATTGTATCACGAGATGGTGTATTCATGGATCCAAACAAAATAAAATGTATTAAAGATCGTAAAAGACCGGAAAATGTAAAGCAAATTCAAGAATTTCTTGCTCTTACTGGTTATTACAGACGATTTGTTAAAGATTATGCTAAAATGGCTCAACCTCTCTACAATTTACTAAAGAAGGATATACCGTTTGTATGGTCGGTTGAATGCGAAGAAGCATTTAATGAACTAAAAGAGAGCCTGATCAAGTATCCAGTTTTGAGACTACCCGATTACTCAAAGAAATTTTTCCTATATACAGATGCTTCATCATATGCACTGGGTGCAATTTTGTCGCAAAAAGATGAAAATAACCTGGATTATGTATGTCTGTATGCTTCAAGAAATCTCAAAAACGCCGAAATTCATTATGGAATTACTTAAAAAGAATGTTTGGCTGTGGTATGGGCTGTTAAATTCTTTCGTATTTATTTATATGGTACTAAGTTTGAAGTCATCACAGACCATGCAGCTCTCAAGTGGCTTATGAACATCCAAGATCCAACTGGTCGTTTGGCTAGATGGGCATTATGTCTTCAAGTCTATGACTTTGAGATAATCCACAGAAAAGGTGCAATTCATAGCAATGTCGATGCTTTAAGTCGTCCAGTTTTATACAATACAAGATGTAAATCGAAAGTGACTGAAGAATCCGCCCAGAAGGATCAAGATGCTATTGATAAACTATTAGACCCATATGATGATTGTACTTTACTGTATTTTCTTCAGAATGGTCGTCATAGAGATGGTATCTCAAAGAAAAATGTAAAAAGAATAGAAATACTTGCTATTCATTACAAATGGAAAGATGATAAACTTTTCATCAAACTAGATGTGAATCCAGAAAGTGAAGACTGTCTTTACGTTCCCAGAAAAGAAGATAGGAAAAATTACATTGAAATCGCTCATCTTGTTGGTCATTATGGTCCGGAAGCTACTACGAAAAGACTCAAAGAGCAATACTATTGGAAAAATATGGATAAAGATGTCAAATTCATAATTGGTAAATGTGTTCAATGTCAGAAACACAACAAAGAAAGACAAATTTACCATCCGGCTAAGGCAATAAAAGTCAAAACCGTTTTTGAAAGAATAGCTTTAGATCTTATTTGGGGTTTACCAGAGACTCCTGAAGGTTTCAAAGGTATACTTGTTATCACCGAACCTTTGACTCGTAAAGCTTGGGCATATTGTATACGTAATAAAACCCAAGAAGAACAGGCACAGTATTTATGGTCATTCATTGCTGAAAATGGACCTCCAAAAGAGCTGTTGTCCGATCAAGGTAAAGAATTCCTAAACAAAACGGTTACTTCTCTATTAAAACTAAGCGGTATTGAGAGAAGAGTTACTTCTCCGTACCATCCACAAACAAATGGCTTAACGGAACGTTTTAACAAAACCCTTAATAACAGCTTGAAAAAACATGTGGACTCAAGTCCGGAAGAATGGATCGATTGGCTCCCCTATATTCTAATGGCATACAATACAAAAGTTCACACTGCTACGGGTTTTACTCCTTTCGAACTATACTTTGGAAGAAAAGTTAATCATTTCCAAGATTATCGAACCTCTGATAATGAAAATGATTTAGAAGCAATTTGTAAACGAGCTTTAGAGATAAAGAAATTACAAGAAGTAACTCTAAACAATGTAAATGATACACTGGATAAGTATCAAAAAAGACAAAAATCAATACAAGATGATAGAAATCTTGTTAAGGAAGACAAACTATCAACAGGAACCCATGTCTTCATAATGAATAAACCTATTAAAGGTAAACTTGAGGCTAATTACCTAGGTCCTTACGTTGTAGTGGAACAAGCGAAAGGGGGTAATTACAAACTTACTACTGTAGATGGCAAATACGTCAAATCTCTCCCACGAAACAAGCTCAAAGTAGTTCCTAAGTCTGATGATGCTCAAATCAAATTTCAAATAGAAAGCATTATGGATTGGAGAACAAGGAATGGAAAAATCGAATATTTTGTCAAATGGCTTGATTCACCAGTATCAGAAAATAGTTGGATACCTGAAAATCATATAGATAATATCGAAGCAATACAAGAATTTCACGGTAAAATTCACCAAACAAGTCTATTTTCTCGAAGTCTTAACCATTCTTTTATTATGATTATCATGTTATTTATGGTATTTATCACTCCAATTTTATGTCAATCGATTGATGGCATGTTCCAATATTGTTCTTCACATACTAAACGTAGCTTGTATGACTTAAACGAACTTGACTGCAATCACCCTAATGTACGGTATGGAGAATCTAACGAGTATAGTATGTTACGGAAATCAAAATATAGTGTCGATGGTCGCGGGTACGTTTGCCTAAAAACAAAAATAATTGGAAGAACTTATCGTCCATTATGGGGTAATGATGAAATTAATTATTTTACAGCCCCATTACAAGTAAGTTCTATAGAGTGTTGGGATATGATATACACAAAAAAGTGCGACTCAAATCTAATGTTATGCGAAGAAGACAGATGCTACTTTATAGAAAAACCTAAGCTCGATTTTGCTTTATGGAATACTCGTGAATTTGAAATTATAAATTGCGAGTACTGTGTAAAAACTATTAAGGCAGAAAATGAAACCTCACCTTTGTTTCAACCAAAAGATGGTTTACTGGTAGGACAAGGCGAGTGTTATGCTAAACGCGAATTCTGTAGTATCGGTGACAAAATGATTGTATGGAAAAGAGACATAATCAATTATTGTCTATTTAAATTTATAGGAAAAATCAATTTCACTAAAATTGATAACATCTTTTACTCAGATAAAGAAAAAATTTTACTTGAGACATATTCGAAAGAACATGAATGTGACATGGTCTTACTAAAAACAAACGATGATATTTACATTACAAGTAATAATACTGCTCAGTTGAAGATCGACGAGACAAGTATTAACCAATTAATAGATTTAACTTTGGCTGATACGGATTACAAAGTGTTCAATCTGTTTACGAAATTAAAGACAATGATGTCTGTGAAGTTTTGTTACTCTATTATGGCATTACTTAAGACTTTCAGAGGATCTAATAAAATTTACAGAATAAATGATCAATATGGTAATGATTTAAACATCTTAGCTGAGAAAGAAGAACTTTATAAATTGGAATGTATTAGCTTAACTCGGGTAACATTCAACAATATCTCAATAGAATGTTACACCGATATGCAAGTAAATTTTGAAATAAGGAACAAAAATAACAAAGGATTTTTTAACACCTGATGGAATTATTTTAGATAATTCAAAACTTGTAAAGTGTGATATAGTTTCATCAAAATACATACATTTGAATGACTCTAGTTTATACCTAAGGAAAAATAAACAAATTCTAAGACTCAACTATACCCAAATGGTTATTCATTTACACCGAGATCAATTAAACTTTAAAGATTTAGACTTTAACCATTATGGAAAGTTGTTTAATTTTGTTGAAAAGGAAACATCAAATAAAGACCAACTTAATCTTAACTATGGTCCAAACAGAGATACTATAAACGAAATACTTACAAAAAATGATTATTCATTGCGTATTCCTGATTCAATCAATAAAATTATCCATCACACCGAAAAAACGTTCCAGATGATTATACTAACAATCATTTGTGTCTGTATTACGATATTTTGTATTGGATTTATTTGGATAGTCCACAAATGTTTCTACAAGAAAGAAAATAAAGAAATCAAATGTATAGAGTTAAAGAACATAGAAAAAGAAGAAGATTTAAACTTTAAAGAATATATAGAAACTGAAAAATTTGATTCAAATGTAACAAACAATGTAGGATTTTTGGAAAGAACTGAATCTGCAAACGAGTTTATGTTAAACTACAAGAACAATATTATGCATTGAGGACAATGTCTTCCTCGCAGGGGGGGTACTGTTACATTTATGAAATGCAATATTTTGGTAGACAATATTTTTATCTAAAACTTAGAATGACGAATCTTTATTTCTTAGATTCTTCTAGAATTATTATTTTGTTGTTTTGTTTCTAATTAAAATTCCATTTATTATTTTATAAAAGATGCTGATGATAGTTTAGAATCTTCTAGATGATATGGTTTTAATAAAATAACATTATTTAAATTATGGACACGTATTAGGTGTGCCATCAAATACTGTAGAATTCTATCTATATAAATAGGGAATCAAATTCTTAGTTAAAAGAGGATTTCACTTCCACTATAACAATTTATATGTTATTATTTTAATAAACGATTAAAACAATTAATAATATTTTTATATTATTATTCTAATACCTTGTTATAAGTCCCATCTGAGTGCGCAGCAGAACGATACCTGTAACAAATATCTATTTTTCATTGAAAACTGATTTGAGTTTCTTTAATTCATGTTATTAAAAGATTTTGAAAAAAATGACTCTTGTGGACGATTGTGATTATAATACGATTCAAAATTTCTATTGTTAAATATTCGATAATATGAATTTTGTTTGTAATAAAAATTATTCACTCTTAATCTTGGATTAAATCCTTGTTGTGAATAATTACTTGACTTAAATGTTAACTAAATGTTGAACATTTGAAATAGTAAAATTTGACTTACCAAAACTGCAAAACCAAAAAATATAATGTTTAATGCAATTTGAAAAATTTAAGAACTTGGCTTAAAAATAGATTAAAAAACTCGAAATAAATCAAAAAGTCACAATAGAAACATGAATAAAAATGTTCACGTGTTCGAATCAACAGAATATAAAGTTTACCAAAATTGTAAGAACTTGGCTTAGTTTTTTCACCAAGAAAATGCGGCAATCCCAATTGCAAAAAACATAAAGAAGCTATGTCGCCATATCTTCATAGTAGAAATAAGGAATCAAAAAGTTATTATTTTATTGGCGATGCACGGCTTGTGGCAAGTTTAAAACGCCAATTGAAGATTCTTTTTTTTCTTTGTTTAAAAAGCCACCTAAAACAATTATAGCATTAATTAAATGCTGGGCAAGACAATTGACTATAGCTAAGAGTATTTGAATGATTCAGATGAACTTAAACCAAAAGGTCTGTCAGGACTTGCTCACTACATTGTTTTATAGATTAAGGCAACTTTGTAGTCCGGGGATAGATAAACCGAAACTAAAATTGGGAGGTGAGGAAGAAATAATTTTCCTTTCATTAGTTGCCGAATTTCCATTGTCTTAATTTAGTTCGTAAGATCAAGATTTTCGTCAAATAGAGATTCGTTAAACCGCTAGTTTACTGTAGAAAAAAATTGATATTAAATTGCAGAGTTATTACAAATACTAATTTTTTAGACTCATTGTAAAAAAGATATTTCATTTTGAAATTTTTTTTTTTTTCTTTGTTCCAAAATTCACAATATTCCGATTGCTTATAAAATCTGTACTGAGGTTTTTGAAGTCATAACCTATGGCCTTGTTTAGTAGGCTTTATATTCTATCATATTTTTTGTTCAACTTTAAAATTGAATAAATTATACTCATATTATTATTATTACTTTTATTAATATTATGTTTTACAAAAAAATGAAAAAAAAAGAGAAGTTAATAACTAAAATCACTATTTTTTTATTATGTTATATTATAACTCTTCTTTTTTCTTATAATTGATTTTTTTTTCATTATTTTAATTGGCAGTAGATTACTTTATCATTAGATTTTTTTGACACTATTTTCTTATTTTCTAAATTAGCAATATATCTATTTAGCATTATTTTCTTAAAATATTTTGGCATTATTTTTTTTTACATTAGAATCATTTGACATTAATTTACAGATTACCGTTCTAACTGTTTGCGTCAATATGTGAAAATTATAGAACTTTTGAAAATTGAGTTTCGAGAAAAAATAATTTCGTTATTTAATTTAGAAAAAAAAATTAATTATTTTATACAAGTTAATTAAAAAAAGATAAGTTTGAGTTTCTAATAAAGAAAAAATCAATGTTTAGAGTTTAGATTAAGGATTTTATAGCTAGAATTTTAGTGAGAAAGTTAAAGGAAACAGTAATAAAAATAAATATGAAAATTAAATATTTTTTTTTGTTATTAATTGTTCGTTTTCTGACACAAAATTATTTGAAAGAAATGAGAAAAAGAAGGTCGCTGTGGATCATAATCAGTGTCGAAATTATCATTCAGGTGAAGATCGGACTTAAGAAACATCGAAGTGATAGGTGCACAGGAACCAGGGACTCAGGTCTTCTCCTTGGGGAACATCAGTCTCGATCGGACAATTCATGCTTTTCTCTCCCTCTGCGTCAACTGAGAAATTTCGCTCTGAAAGCAAAGACTTTATCTGACTTACTAATTCCATAGGGATTCCTAAATTAATTAATGTATTAATTGATCCATTACGCCAAACTTTATCAAACGCCTTGACAATGTCAAAGAACCTATTTATTTGTTCCCAAATCTTTTGAGTCAAAAAAAAAAGATTGTCCCTAGTTTTCTTGTGGTCTCTAAAGCCTGACTGGCAGATCTTTGGATTTATTTGATGTTGGGATTTATAATAATAATAATAATATTTATTCAATGAACGCCTTATAGGCGATGTAAAAAAAAAAAAAAAAAATATAATAAAATAAAGTAATTAAACAATTAATATAATTAGTATAGGACAAAAATAATTGTAAGACAAATGAAGAGTACTTTTTTTGTTCTTTTTTTTTTTTCTTTTTGACCTCACCACTCAAGGACTCAAATTACGACCAAATCGAACTTGGAGAACAATAAGCAAACAATTTATATCTGAAGATTTTAAGATTGCAAATGGGGTAATCACTCTGCTTCATATGTTTATTTAATTATACAAATCTAATTAGTGAGCATTGTCATAATTTTTTCATTTATCTTTTAATTTGCTTAGATAAGAAAATGAAGTCTTTTTTTTAAATTTGCTGATTTGACTTTTTAATAAAATTGTTTTCTGTTAAAAAAGCATTCTAAATTTAACTACTAAATTGTAAATTTAAAAAAAAATTAAACTTTAAAATAAAAGTTGAACTTCGAGATATGTGATTTTGTATTAAAATTTTTTAACTTTAAAAAATCAAGATTTTTTTCACTTCAAGGTGTGCATATGGTTTGTAATACACCCTACGTATCACTTGATCATCAGCTTCTCAACTGATGCGCAATGATAAGAAAGAATTAATACAATTGTCACGTATCTCAGAAGATAGACGCTTCTAGATGCTGATATAAACATTTATATAATAGCTCACATCTTGTCTTAATTATAAGCCCGTGTTCTTGACACGAACTCATGGGTATAAATAATGATTCCATTCTCAGTGCTTAGAGAGATATTTTTAGGGATTACACTAATTATATAAATTGTTAGAGCTCAACAATTATTTAATAAACTATTCAAAAGTATACTTGTTTTATCATTCATTAACCCGCCTTACATCTTGGTAGCAGCGATAAGTAAAAATGTCCACAATGAGTTTCTTTTCATTGCCAATATCCATGGAATATTGCGAAAGTTTGCCCGTTCAGGCACTTGTTCACATGGTAAAAGCTCAAAACCACTTGGAAACCGATTTTCACTACCTTGAGGAAAATGGAACATTAGTAAATGGCTCAGAAGTAGAACAAGCTGATTGGTTGGAGAAAATAACGGCTACTAAGGCTCCTAAGAAACTTTTAATTAGTCTTCTGACCCAAAGAGCGGTACTTGTAGCAAAGAAAAAGGAACAACCAGATGCAAGCCATCAAAATAAATCGACACCCCAATCAAGCTTATCAACTACAACGGAAAGTACTCATCAAAAAGTGCAAATTATTGAACCAGACATGTCACCAATGGAAAATAGGGTTTTCAATAGACGTCAACAGTTTAAGATGGATGATATCCCGAAACTATATGGAAACGACAAGGATATAATTGAGGAATGGATCTACCTTGTCGAAACAGAGGCAAAAGACCAGGGAATTGATAAAAATAGATTATTCACTGCAGTTAACAAATTTTTAAGAGGTAATGCTTTGCAATTGGTCAGGAATCTTAAGAAAAAGAAAGAAAACCTGACATGGGTTGAGTTGAAATCTCACCTGTTGGCCACTTATAAGCCAAACGTTGTCCAAAGAACTTTAAGATCCGAATTAAAGGCAATCAAATTGGACGTGAATTATGAGGAAAATGTTCTGAAATTCCAGCAAATTGAGTTGGTATGGATGTTTTTTGACGCGGTTGACCCCCGCGTTAGAGCTGAGTTGGAAAGCAAAAATGTCTAGACACTTGACGATGCTATAACTCAAGCTAGGATATTCAGTAGGAGTACGTGGAGTGTTAATAAGCCAGTACCCGTTTATTATTCAAGAAACAATTATAAGAAGCGCTTAAAATCATTCTATAACTTAAGAGAGAAAGAAGTTGATAGAGGAAAAAACTTAAATAATAAAACAGATGATAGAGGTAAAATCCCTGTCTGTTACAGATGTAAAAAACCAGGTCACATTAAAGCAGATTGCAAAGTGAAATTGTTTAGCGGCGAGAACAATAACAAATCAAATTATGGAAGGAATCAGAACAAAGGAAAATGGAGCAACCCGAAGAAATCATACTTAGCAGAAGAAACGGGAGAACCAGAGTCAAACAATCGTAATCGTGATACTGAATACGTATACGTTTGCACAACAGGTAACTTACTGAGAATAAATGGTCATGTAGGCGGTAAACCAGTTAAGTTCGCTATCGACAGCGGATGCACAAGCTCTATTATTTCAAGAAAAACTGTTAATAATTTTTGATTAAGAATTTTACCATCCAGTTCGAAAATTAAAACAGCTGATAATACAATAAGCATGATAGTCGGCAAAACAGAAAAAATAAAACTGGACATTCAGGGTCATGTATGCTTTATGGAGTTTTTGATAATAGACCACGAGGATAACGATGGACTTTTAGGTCTCGATTGGTTTATGCAAACAGGTGCTAGTCTTAATCCTAGTCATAAATTGATAAATTTTCCGAGCGATATAATCTTGATGAACTCGGATGAAGACGAAATGGACACTCTGCTCACGGAAGAAGCGTGTAGTATCAAATTCGCTGATGATTTTGAACTGTCCGAGGACGAATGGCCTCTAGAAAAATCAAAAACTAAATTGGTTATTAAACCACAAGAGGACCTAAAAGACAATGACCTCAACCACTTCAGGCAAGCTATTGATGCTATTAAAGATAGATTTGCAGCAGAAGTAAGAGATCTTAAAAAATCTAATGTCGACAAGCATATCATTAAGCTAACAGAATACACCCCAATCTAAATCAGACCATACAGAAAGTCTGTTATGGAAAGAGACTATATTAGGAAAGAGGTTCAGTCCATGCTCGAAAATGATATCATTGAAGAATCAAGCTCACCATGGTCGGCACCAGTTGTTTTGATGCCCAAAAAAGACGGCTCAAAAAGGTTTTGTGTCGATTACAGAAAGTTAAACCAGAAGACGGTTACTGAAAATTGGCCTCTTCCAAGAATTGACGACATTCTCAAACGTTTAAGTGGCTCAGTATATTTCTCCACACTTGACTTGACGTCTGGCTACTGGCAAGTAGAGATGCAGCCAGATTCGAAGGATAAAACAGCATTCTCCACTCCAGACGGACATTACCAATTTAAAAGGTTACCTTTTGGATTAAAAAATGCCCTAGCTCAATTCAGCAGAATGATGCACAGGCTATTTGGCAATAAAATGTTTGTAGAGGTATACCTTGACGATATCATTATTCACTCGAAAGCAATAAAAGAACACCTAGAGCATCTGATAGAAGTAGGAAACATTCTTAGAAAAGCAGAACTTAAGATTAAACCAAACAAATGCATTTGGTTCGCCAAAAAGTAAAAGTTCTTGGTCATTTAGTATCTGGATCGACAATAGAAATGGATCCAGCTAAACTTGAGACTATCAATAAAAGGAAACCTCCCAAAAATGTTAAGCAAGTTCAATGTTTTCTAGGTATATGTGGTTATTATAGGATTTTCGTAAAAGATTTTGCGAAAATTGCAAAACCATTGTACGACTTAGTAAAAAAAGATATTAAATTTGAATGGGGAAAGCCTCAACATGAATCGTTCGAAAATCTAAAATTGATCCTGACGTCAGAACCTGTCCTTAGACAACCTGATTGGAATCGAAAATTTATACTTCATTGCGACGCTTCAGGTTATGCGATGGGCGCTATTCTAGCACAAATTGATGAAAATGGAAACGAGTATGTATGCGATTACGCGTCACGACTACTCAAAGGTGCCGAAATTCATTACAGCAGCACTGAAAGAGAATGTTTGACAGTTGTGTACGCAATTAAAGAATTTCGCACAGAGCTGTATGGATTCAAATTTCTAGTGAATACAGATCACTACGCGTTGATGTGGCTTATGAACATCAATGAACCTACGGGAAGATTAGCCCGTTGGGCTATCTATTTACAAGCTTATGACTTTGAGATAGTCCATAGGAAAGGAACCCAACATTTAAACGCTGATGCTGTTAGTCGGCCAGTGCTTTCACTAAAAACCATTACTGATAACGATTTTAATGATCACATTGACACAACTTCACGTAAAAGTCTTGACGTCTATGTAGATGACACATTACTGTATTATCTAAAAAATGGTCGATTTCAAAATGGATTGTCCAAAAAGCAAATTAAAAGAATTGAGAAAGCAGCAACTCAGTATTATTACGATAGAGAAAAAGATGAAATTTTTAAAATGGGACGAGATAATGTTTCACGCTTGGTACCGAAACCTAGTAACAGAAGCGGTATTATTTTAAAAGCACATGTTTTGGGTCACTTTCAGGTAGAATCAACAACTAAACGAATTAAAGAGGATTACTTTTGGAAAAACATGGAGAAAGACATTGAAGCTTTCGTACAAAGTTGCGAGGTGTGTAAGAGAAATAATTTAGCGCCTGCAAAGGAACATCCTGCGAAAGCCATTACCATTAATGGTATCTTTGATAGAATCGGAATAGATTTGGTTTTTGGCCTACCAGTAACAGAGGAAGGCTTCACTGGAATAATGGTAATTACCGAATACTTAACCAAGTTCCCATATGCCGAACCTATTAAAAGTAAATCAGCCGAAGAAATAGCTAACATCCTATGGAAATTCATATGTATATTTGGACCACCAAGGGTATTCATGTCGGATCAAGGTAAAGAATTTAACAATCAAATTGTTGATAATCTTATAAGACGAGTCGGGTCTGAGCATGTTATTACATCCGCATACCACCCCAGAACCAATGGCCAAGTTGAGCGCTTGAACAAAGAAATAGTAAGTTGTTTAAGAAAACATTGTGAGCAAAATCCAGATGATTGGTCTAAATGGTTACCATTCGTATTGCTTGCATATCGTACAAGAATACACTCAGCAACAAAGTTCTCCCCATTTGAACTAATGTTCGGTAGAAAAATGAATGGATTCAACGATTGGAGTTCCATCGATCCCGATTTTAAACACAATGCAGTAGAAGAACGTGTTAAGCAAATAAAGGATCTGATCGATGATAAATATCCGACAGCACTCCAGAAAATAGATAAAGCAAGATTCTCACAAATTAAGGCTCAAAATAATAATAGGCCTGTTACAGATGGTTGCGTTTTCTCCCCGATTCTATTCCTAATTCTAATTGACTCATGAGAAAAACAACTGCAAGCCTGGAAATTAATGATCCTGTGATCTACTAGAGGCGAATAAGGAAGAAAAATAAATTTATTTTTATATTTCTTAAAATAAATTTATTAATAAATTTATTTAATTTATTATTTATTTTTATTTTTATTTTTTTATTTAAAGTCAATTGAAGTTGAGCAATTAATTTTAATACCTTCGTTATTAATAAAAATATTATTAAAAATAATAAAATCCACTCATTAAACACAACATCTAATTTAATTGATGATTAACAAATATATTAAGAATCCTTTCTTCTAATAAAAATACATTTTAATCAATAATCAAACAATATAATTAATAAATTAACACTTATTTTAATAAGTGAGCTTCTTTTTTATTAAAAATTATCTAAATTTATTATTGAACATCATTTATTACTCACAAATGTTTGATTGTCAATTATTTCTTATAATGCTATATAAATCCTGATGTAGACATAAGGTTAGCTACTATTAATGAAAAAAATAAATAAGAATGGTTAGTGAAGAAATAAGACTGGATAACGATGATACGTTAGACGATACAACACACCAAGATGACTTTCAAGAATCAGTAACAATTAAATCATTGAAGTTTACGAATAAAAACTGTAACTTTCTAGACTTTGTTCTATGATGCAATTATCTAATCTTTACATCCTCCTACCTTTCTAAATCCTGCTTGATCTTCTCCAAGTTTATCATCAAATGCAACTCTGATTCTACCCAGAATTTAACAGCAGGATGCTTTGCTTGCTATTGGTAACAGTGTTATTCCTTTCTTATTGTCACAAATCATTTTGTCTCCTTTTTACAGAAGCTTGACGATGAATATATTTTTTTTTTCAAAAACGAATTAAAAATTATTTTTATTCATAAAATTTATCTAAAAATGAATATTTAAAAATCAAATAATGAAATAAAGATCATTTATAAGATATTTTAAAATTAGGTCTTTCTTGAGTGTAGATTTTTTTAATTAGCTGTTTGAATTAATAGATTGAACAAATAAAAATAATGAAAAAAAATTAAATTTTTTTATTCTTGAAAAATTAGAGAACGAAAATCAATGAATATTTCACAAGCCTGTATTTATTTCTGAAATAAATATATGAATTACCTAGGAAGATAATTTGGACAATTATTATTTGAAACATCAGGAATGCATAACAATGAATAGTCTATACCGGAACAACATTTATCACTTCTAAAACAGGAATTAGGACCATCACATTTTGTAAAACGACCAGTTGTTGTGAGTATTTCAGAAAAACTTGCTGATTTAGTGGAAAGATGATTTATTGTCTCCAAAAATGTTGTCACTTCTTTAATACTTTCCGATGTTGGTAAATATTTATTTGTCTCTTCTATAATACTTTCCGATGTTGGTATATATTGATTTGTTGTATTTTTTTTGCCTGAAAAATTGCAAATTTTTTGATCTATAACATGTCCATAATGATGATTATAGAAAATAGTCATTATTAGTCCTTTAAGTAAAGTTATAAAAAATAAAAATAAACTGCATCATAAAAATACCGAGGATTAGTAAGATAAAAACTGTAAAATCGACTATCATGGTATAGAAACAAATACTTAATTTTGTGGACATTTGTATCTTATTTTTCTAAATCTTTATATTAATTCTAAAAATGATAATTTAATGAAAAGAAAATATATCAAGTAATAAAATTTTGATTTTTTCTTTTTTTGTCATAAATAAACAAATTGGTTTAATCTAAAAAAGAGAATATATTTTCGTTTATTTTTAGAGGAAATATTTTTATAATTAAATATTTTAAAATTCAAATTTCTATATTTTAAATATTTCAATTTAGAATTAAAATAATATTTAACTAAGAATCGGGAATTTCTGAATTAAAAATTAAGTCTTTAATCAAAAATAACATTTCTTGGATTTTTTTTAAACCTTTCTTCAGTAATTACAGCTTTAATTTCAACCTTTGGTAAACAAAAAAGCCTAAAAATTTTTTTAAACAGATCAACAATCATATAATTTAAAATTAGAATTGGGAAAAAAAATCCGAATATTTAATGATGACCTACATGGTTTTTCTGATCGCCGCGTCGGACATCATTTTTTCCGTGATGCTTTAAGTTTCCTTACTTGAAGAAAATCTTTTGCTGGAAGCATCTCATGAATTTCCAATTGTTCATCTGTATGTCGGATTCTCCTCGACACAAAATCTTATGAAGATTTGCTTGGCTTCGTGATCTGCTTTGCTTAAGGGGTCAGCTAATCTTTTTACGTCGTACTTTTTCTTGAATAACTCCTCGAAGATTTCCTTCATTTTCAACTTAAAGCACGCTCTTATCATTTAGGCTCACCTAAAAACTTTTTTGTCATTATAGAAGTACCATTTCTGATTTAATCGATTCTGAAAAAGATATTCAAATGACTAATTTTTTTATTTTTTTTTTTTTTTTATTTGTTTTCTGTACCGAGCTAGGGCTCCTTCAGAATAAATTAAAAAAAATCAAAATAAAAATAAAAAATTAAATTAAAGTTAATAAAATGAGATAAAAAAATCAAAATAAAGTAAATAAGCTAAAAAAAAAAAACGAAAGTTTAGAAGACATAGATTGTTACATGTGGCAAATGTTTACATAGTTCAGGTTTCAGGAAAAAAGGAGGAAATAGTAAGGTAGCAATTACACAATGGAGTTGGGTATTCAATATATCTTGATTCGAAACCTTCTTTGTATTCTTTCACCAGTCTTTCAACCAATTGAATAGAATGACTCAGTCCTGTCCCAACATATTTCTCACTCAACTCAAAAAGACGATTCGAGACTGTTAGTAATTTTAGTTTATTAAAAGCTTCATGTTGCACGATGTTGGAGGGAGTATCATATTTTAACTTAAGGATAGATCTTACTGCTGTGTTCTGAATTGCTTGTAGTTTTTTGATATCATTTTCTGAAAATGAATTCAAGCAAGGAAAAGAATAGTCTAAGATTGATCCGACTAAAGATTTATATAAATTTCCTAGTGTGTTTTGGGTAAGACACCATTTTTTATTTGACAATATCTTAATAATATTTAGCCTTTTGTTGCAGCGTTCTTTAATTTCGTCTACCAGCATTTTTAAATTTAATTTTGAATCAAATTTTATACCAAGAAACTTGATTTATTTTTTGATTTATTTATTTCTTTTGAAGATGTCATTAAT
Source organism: Brachionus manjavacas (assembly GCA_019054805.1). Classification (NCBI taxonomy): domain Eukaryota; kingdom Metazoa; phylum Rotifera; class Eurotatoria; order Ploima; family Brachionidae; genus Brachionus; species Brachionus manjavacas. The sequence continues at coordinate 2,358,566 of JAHQIY010000003.1, read as the reverse complement.
ATATATACTAAATAAAAGAGGACTAATTACTGAGCCTTGAGGAACACCTGCAGTTATTTGATATTCGTCTCTCAACTAATTCTTACTCTGAATTCTTTAAAAATTATAATCAGTGTGGTTTTAGTGATCCGATTTGCTCAATGAATCAATTATGGCTTTAAAAAGATTGTAAAATAAAACGGCATCAGGATCTTACCAAATTCACAACTTTATGCTAAAAAACTTACCTAAAATTCACTATTAGAAATCATAGAATTTTTTAATTTATCACTTCGAGAAGGTAGAGCTCCGAAAGCATGGAAAACTTCGAACTTTACAAAAAAATTAAAAAAAAAGACCCCTACTTCACACGATCCTTCAAATTACAGACAAATTAGTATAACAATTTGTTTAGGAAAGTTACTGGAACGAATAGTCTATTTAAGATGGATCTATGATAAAATAGCAGAGGAAAAATTAATGAATTAAACAAGCCAGTTAAAAAAAGCAAGTTCTAATTAAAACCTGGAAAAAATAGCAAAAAAAGAAAAATCGCTTAATTAAAATAGCAAGTTTAAAATAACTTTATTCAAAAAATTAATTAATTTTTTAGTCAATGTAATACTGTCTTTGATAAAATAAAAATGTTTAAAATCAGACGTAAACGACATTGACATTTCATTTAAGTGTTTTCGAATTTTGATTAAAAATTTTTCATACATTGGTTGTGTTTTAAGATGTACAAAGCATAAATGACTAGAATATATCTACCTTTCATTAAAGTATGAATTGTATAGACTTGATGAAAACATTTAGGTGCAATATCGAACTTACCATGATGTGTGCATTTACCATTAGCTTTATGTAATCAATATTACCAAAAATAAAAAAAACGTTCAATATACCAAATAACCCCAAGTGTCCCTCAAGGCTCAGTAACTAGTCCTATTTTATTTAGTATATATACTTATGATATCGTCAAAAGAGAGTCGACTACAAGGTATTATTAATTTCCAGTTAATTTCATCTTTTATTTAATTACAATTTTAAAGATGATAAAGCAAAAAGCAGCTTTGTTTTACCAAAATTAATGTAATTTAGACAATTCACCATTATTTCTCTTATATTATTTTAGAGAGCTATGCCAGCTCTTGTATTATATTCGCAGCCTAATATAAAAAAAAGCAGAAAAAACTTACATTAAATTGAATCTAATGATGCTGAATTTGCTCTCATTAAGTTGTTATGTGAGAATCCAAAAGTTTAAGAGGATTCAACAAATCATGGATACTAAAGTTTTTTAAGTTTTGGAAAATCTAAAAAACTGTTCTAAACAAAACAAAAAAAGAAAAAAAACAAACAAAATCATTCAAAGGTGATGAGTCTAAACCAAAAAAAAACTAGACAAAAAACAAGATCTTTCTTCTTTCATTAAAATTCTTCGAAAAAATCCACGTAATCGAGTTTCACTACTTCTGCATCTGGAGCAGGGACTGGCGTTTTTACTGAGGCTGGAAGTGAACTGATCGGGGAGAACAGCCGTTTTCTACAATGGGTACACTTTTTACTTGGGCTTTTAAATAATAATTCGATTCGAAATCTGATTCGCAAAATTTGTCTTCGGAATCATCCAAATTTCAAATTTAAATACTAATCATCGAGCCAATTCGAGTCTTCATTTTCCACTTCTTCTTCAGCGACCGGTTCAGCAGTTGTTGCTACTATAGTCAAATTCGTGGCAGGATTATAATAAGTCTCTGTATCATCATTTAAATTTTCTTTTTATTGAACGACAGCTTCGTTCGGGGCCGGCGCAGAAACTTATCAGTTTCGTTCGGGGCCGGTTGTTATGTAGATTTCTTTATCGGATTTGACTATTCTTTTTACTTTATATTTGCATCTGTTGTGTCAATGATTGTATCGTACCGTACATTCTCGACAGGGCTAAAATAACGTTTAAGGTTGTTGACATGTCCTACTCTCTTTTTACCCTTCACATCGGGTCTGATCAGGTAAGTGTGCTCGCCTTGTTTTCTTAGGATTAGTAGGGCTGGGGAACAGATCACAAAACTTTTGTTGATAATGCTATCAATCATCATTTCGCTGTTGATCACAGCGTGCGATACGCAGAAGTCGGGGCAGAAGCATTTCTATTCTCTCTACAATGAGCAGCCATGTGGCCGGGTTTTTTTAAATGTGACACACAATCATGTTTTAACTAGCTGGCGCTTCGCGGGCTCTTATCATAGGCTGGTTTACCGACAAAATGCTTTATTTTCAATATATAAATAATACAATTCCATTCTTGAGTGACTCAAATTGTGAATCGATTGGAATAGTTTACGTTATTAAATTTAAAAAAATGTAAATAATTTTGTATATGTGAATCATCTAAAAAAGCTAGAATAAGATAATTAGATCATTCATATTCAATTAGGAAATTCAAAAAGAATTTTAGAAAATCTTAAAGTAATTTTAATTCATTTTCAGAATTGTCAATTTACTTTAATAAAATAAATCATGTTGAAGATGATTTTTCATTCTAAATAGTTAAATCGGAGCTGAAACAAGACATTGTTCGAAAATCAACTGAAACTGATCTTATTAACTTTTTCTTAAAATTAAATAGAATAATTACGAACAAAAAAATCCTAAAATTATTATTTTTTACTTAAAAAGTTTTTCATAAAAAAAAAATTTTATCTTTATTTTTGGTAAATTTGATTTTTTTTTAATTGTAAAAATTAGTATTCTAATTTTAAATATTAAAATTTAATTTTAAAAACTCGACATTAAATTTACATTAATTTCAAAGACTTTTTTTAATTATTATATTAATTTTATTCTAATTATCTCTTTTTCTATAATAATTTGAAAAGCATCTACTTCTATTGTATTTTCTCTTTTTATTCTTTCTTTTAGTCTTAAAACCTGAAGAAGGCTATTTGGTCGAAACGAGCCGTAAAAAATTTACTTTTAATTCGAAAGTTTTTTTAAAATAAATCTTAAAAAAAAAACTGTTTCTAATTTTTTTTAATAGTTCGTAAATCCTCGTAAATTTAAAAAAATTTAAAAAGCTAAATTTACGAGAATTTACGTAAAATACATTTATCGTAGCACCACTGTATTCAAACTTTCGATTAAAATGATCATATATCAACAAAAAAAAAGGGATATATTTTTCAGCACTAGCTGTTTTATCTCTTCCAAATAATCTAACAACTAAACCCTTTAAAATTGAAACTGGTGTAAAACAAGGAGCTATTTTATCTTCTTTTCTTTTCAACATATATATTGATGATCTTATAATAGAATGCCTTAACAATGAGCTTGGAGCTCTTTATAAAAATCTTAATGTTTCTATCATTGTCTACGCAGATGATATAATCTTATTAAGCCCAGTTGACTCCCATCTACAAATGCTTTTGGATATTTGTGGATCTTATGGGAATAAATGGAGAATAAAATTTAACCCTAATAAAACAAAAGTTGTTAACTTTGGCACTCAATTATTTAAGTCGGTATTTCACCTTAATGGATCCGAACTTGAAGAAGCAAATCAGTTAGAATACTTAGGATTCATTATAGATTCTAATCTTGACTTTAACACACAGGCAATTATAAATTTAAAAAAGTTCAGAGCAGCTTTTTTGGAATTTCGTATCTTCTGCCTAAAAATAGTCCTTCCTCTTCACCTAAATTCAAATCATTTATATACAAAACATATTGCTTATCTAAATTCACATATGGTCTTGAGGCTCTCACTCTTAATTCGACCACAAAGGATTCAATAAATAAATTACAAAACAACTTAATTAGACAAATGTTTGGTTTAAAAGCCTATTGTCACATATCACGAGTCTTAAAAGTACTGAAAATTTTCAACTTTGATGAACTTTATCTATTTTCAAAACTAACTTTTATTGATACAATTAAATATAATTATCTATCATCACAATTTTTAAAATATATGCTAAGTGACCCCCCTCTAATAAATCTTTTTCCTCCGACTTAGTACTTATTTCCAAGTACTTTAAAATTGAAACCTCAAAAATTTCAGTAAATATAAACCAACTTAAAGAAAATCTTAAGATTAATCTGATTTCTAATGATGGTATATCTGATTCAATTTGGTTATGTCTTTGCAATTTAAAATTAAAACATTACAGAACTCTCCTAAATGAGCTAATTCAAAATAAAAGAAATTCATGAATTTTGGTCCGAATTATCTTGCTTTCTAACTTTCATCCCTTTTTCTATTTTCGAACTAATGTTCCTTTTTTATTTTTTGTAATTTTATTTTTAGGTAATAATTTTTCATTTAAAAAAAAACACAAAAGTACAAAAAATCTTTTTATATATTTTTTTTTTCTTTTTTTACTTCTCCTAAAAGGAGGTTAATTCAATTCAATAAATAAATAAATAAATAATCTGGATCAGAATAGCAGCAATGTTTGAATCACAAAAAATTATTATATCTTTTTATTTATTAATTTTTCTATTAAATAATGAATCTGAAAAGCATTTCGTTGGTAAAGATCATGATCAGTTTATTTCGAACCATTAAACTAAAAATTAGAAAAGTAAAACTAAAAAAAAAACTAAAAATTTATTTAAAATAAAAAAAATAAAAAATCAAATAAAAGTCTCATTTTATTGACATAACAGATGTTCGCCTAAGCGCATTGACATTCTGTGCTAAATTGGAACCAGTGGCGTTATTAGCGGCATTTGCAGTTGTTGTCTTGACATTCTTAGTACCATTCAGTGCTTGTTGGTTGACCATTGAGATTTGCGATTGCGGCTTGTTAAACTTCATCAAGCTACTTCGCCTTGAGTCATTGTTCATACAATTGTTCAAGTGTAAATTTATTAACAAACCAGTCGACAACTGATCGAACAAATTGGTCGGCGACTGGTTCATGGTCCTCCTAAATGACCTGGTATTCTGATACTCCAAAGTTTCATACAAATTTTTCAAATTTTCTCTCCATGGCTGGTTGTGGTCTTTGTCTGTTGCGTCGCTCTTCGCACTCTTGCTGCTCAAATTTCTGTTGTCACTAATAGCTCGGTCAGTCTGTCTGCGGATCATGTCATAGTGCTCAACACTGCTGGTCAAGTTGCGCGTCACAACACACTTGGGCGCATTTTTGCCACTTTTGAACTCAATAAAGTCCTCGACTATCTTGGGGTCGGCCGCAATTCTCGGCTTGTATTCTTTGATGAAGGGCTCGCGAATGTTTTTGACAAACTTGTAGAACTCATTCCAATCTGTGTCGAAGGCCGAGTTTTTCAGTGACTCGGACTTGAAGAACATGCTCTGGCGACTCCTGTCCGCACTTATTTTGGCCAACATGTCCAATCTCTGACAGCTCTCGTGGTTGTTCAGCTTGCAGAGATCGATCGGTGCATGACCGAATTTGTTCCGGTCTATTGTCTGTGTCTGGTTAAACTTAACAACAATTCTGCGCAAAATACTGCATATCGAGTCATTTTTGGCCAAGGCGGCCAAGTGGAAGCACGTGTTGCCAAACTGGTCTTTTGAATAGAGACTAAAGTCGCCTGGCGAGTTCAGAAATAGCTCGAGGATGCAGTATTTTTCGTAGAGACAAGCGTACATGAACGCATTGAAGCCATAGGAGTCTTTGAGGCCAAGTTTGGCGCCTTTTTCTATCAAATTCTGTGCCAGCGAGTACGACCACGAGTCGTCCTCGATCATGGTGCACATCATGAGTGCGGTGCGGCCGTGCAGCGCACCCTTGTAGCCTGGCAGCTGAAAGCTTGGAGTTGGATTTTTTTTTTTCCTAGTCAGCTTGGGAAATTTTTTCACCCACTCTTCATCCGTTTCATCCAAGTCGCAGTCACCATTTTCCACCAGCAGCCTGGCCTCGTTGAAGTGACCATTGTAGATGAGATATGTCAGATTGGTTCTGAACGCATTGGCTTTCGAGTCTGGCTTAGACATGGTACATTACGTTGTTTTTCTTGATTGATTAGAATTTCTATGGTAATCTAAAATTTAACTCAATCAATAAAATATAAACTTGTCAAATAAATTTTATTTAAATAAAAAATAAAAAAAGGTGTTAGTTTGTTTATTAGATTTATTGAATTAAAAAAAAAAGAAAAAATGTTGAAGCAATTTGATGTAGGAAATGAGGAATGTGGTTGTTCTGACTGAAAATCGGGATTTGGAAAATGTTTAGATTAAGGAAATAGACATGAATTGGAAATGAGCGTGAGATGCAACGCCGCTTCCGAATTAAGACTACAGCGGCGCATTTTAGTCACTAAATTATTAGGCTTATTTAAATAAACAATTTAACTCGTAATTGCTTTTAATTTTAATTTATTTTTTTAAAGTGTTTTAAAATTTTTATTTTGCGTTTTTTTATTTTCAGAATAAAAAACGTAAGCTTTATGTCTTAATTGGATTAAGACATTTTTTGAAAAAAAAAACATACTTGAAAATTTTGTGTTGTCATTTAATGAAATGTTACCTAATCAAGAATAGCTTTTTGTTTTATTTAAATTTTTTTTAGTCAAGAATTAATTAATTTTTTTGTGAATGTAAATTTTTGGAACAGATTAAATTGACTGAATTTTAAGCTTAATAAATCCATTCAAAAAAATCTTCAAGTTAAGTTTATTAAATTAAGCACATTTTTCTCAATTATTTTTTTAATTAAAATTCTATGTTTTAATCTTTAATACACAAACAATTAATTTTTGATAATATGTGATGATATTTTTAAAAGTTCTGATCTTTAAAATAAAATTCATTTTAATCCTACTAAGTTCACTTGTAATAGGCCCTTTGTCAGAACATTTTTTAAAATATTAGAATGTAAGAAAAATGCATTAAACAAAAGCAGCTGAAAAATAAAATTAATTTATTACTTGGATGATATTTAAGAGTGTGTTTAATTTAAATTTAAATTTTAAATTTTCCAAAAAAAAATTTATAAATTTTATTAAAAATTCTTAGATTTTGATATAATTAATAGTTGCAAAATTCTTATCGCTGTCATTTAGTTTCAGAAATTCTGGAAGCTTCATAAAGCCTAATTAAACTTAAAGATTTTTTTAAAAATCTAAAAATTTTATTCTTTCTAATTATAACTTTTAAAATTAAATTCAAAAAGAAATCTCCCTAGTATACTTTTGAGAAAAATTTTATAACTAATTTAGTCTATTTTATTTGAATTGTTTTTTTGGTTTATTTTTTTTTAATTAATTGTTTTATATACATTAAAATTTTGAATTATTTATAAAAATAAATAAATCAAGTTAAAAACAATTTTTTTCTTTATCAAGGGAAGTTTAAAATTTTTGCAGAGCTTTTGCAGACATATGTTCTTGAGAAATTCAAAACACTAAATATCATTTCATTCTAATTTCTAATTTTTGTTTAAAAAAAAAGTTAATCAAATTAAATAAATTAATGAAGATTCAATTTTAATTAAAATCATTTTAAAAATAGTATTTTTCAAATTTACCATTGTATCTTAAAACCACACAGTTTTTTCCATCTAAACCTTCCAAGCACTTGGATAGAACGCTCCCCCTCCATTTAGAAAACCCTAGCTACGTCACTGGAGACAGATATAAAAAAAATTCAAGCCCTATAAAACTCAGTGTTAGTTTTATCCTTAAACTAAAATGTGATATTTGGTTTATGACTTCATGATGTAACTGATACTCTTTTATTTCTTTTATTTTTTCTTTAACTTTATTCTTAAATTTTTCAATATCTAAACATGTAACATCTGTCTTTACTTTTCAATATATCTTTTTTAATATTCTTTAAATTATATTTAACTTTTTTTTACTTTTATTTTAATTCTTTTTCTTTTTAATCTAGAGTAGCTTTAAATGTTCTAAAGCACACTCATCGACTGCCTAGAAGACTAGAAGTACTGCGCTAGGGTTACACAAAAACTTTGTTTAAAAACGTATTGTAGATGAAGGGGCTCATATTGGTCAAGGTATTATTGGGCATACGATTCTAGGAATATTCAAAATGCACGAAAATAAAAAAAAATAAGAAGATGTTTAAATCATTTGCGATCTATCCAATTTGTTAAGACCCAAATCTTCTATATATCTCTTACTTTTTTCTAAGACCAACTGCTGCTAAAATTACATCTTCTTACTACTATATAAACCATTTTTCTTTTGACTTCAACTTCGGATCTCATTTAAAAAACTTAAAACAAAATTAATTTGTTTTTTATTTCTTGCGACTTTTTGTTTCCAAAGAACACTGCGATTCCACAAACATGGCTATTTGAAGGAGTAATCAACCTGAAACAACTCCATGACTAACTCAGTAGATTCTGACAGTGGCAACTCGGTCTTGTCCGGGTTCCACCGAAGCCTTAGTGGCTTCAATTATTTTAAATAATATTATTTTTATTAACTTTATTCCCTAAAGTCTGCACAGATGTCTAAGAAGATGACCATTGAAAAATAATTGAGAAGGAAAGAATGCGAAGTTTTGACAAGTGTAATATCCAAAAATACTTTTAAAAACCAATTTTTAATTTTCTAAGTCTTTGTAGATTAATTAGATTTTTAAATTTGAAAATTTCAAAAAGTGGTTTAAAATCCTTGCAGTTAAAGAAATAAACTGTTTCATTACCAACACAATACTTTATTAAAACATTATTGAATTAAAATTATTTAATTTAGTAAGCTCTCGTTTGAAGTATAATTGAGAGTGAAAAAATTTTGAGATTTCTTAAAAAATCTCAAATTAATGGAAATTATTTAATTCAAATAGAATGAAACTTAAAATTGATTACAAGATTTTTTTATTAAATTTAAGTAATTAGAAAGAGGTTTCATTCATTCAAATTTTTCTAATCAAGATTATTTAAAAATGATGCCGTGCAGAGAGGAAAAATGAGAAAATTCATACATAGCCTAATAACCAAATTACTTCAATTTTTTTCTCATCTTTCCAAAATTTAATAAATTTTTTTATCAAAATTCACTAACTAAATTGTTTAATATTTTACTGTGGTGATTTTTTTCAGTCATGGACAAAATTCGATATTTACCAACTATTTGATTATTCAACTATTAAATGATTGTTAAATTTTCAAATAATTTCCGGTAGAATTTTGGTTAATGAAAATTAACCCTTAAATTAACCATAGTTTGACTAAGCGAAAGGCGACGCTAGGCGTCTTAAGCTTTGTCAAATTAGGGTTAATTTCTGGGTTAATTTTGTTTAAACAAACTGGGGATTGAATGGGGTCTGGGGCGCAGCCCCGGTTTAGGGAATCCGGTTAATAAGACGCAAAGAGAGATCTTAATAAATTTATTCTGAATTATTTCCCCGAAAAGCTGAATAATCGAAAAATCGAATAGTCATGCAGTTGAAAAATTAGTTGAAATTAATAATATTTGAATTGTTGAATAATTGTATTTAAAAAAATATTGTCCATACCTCAACAATTTAGGCAAAATAATAATGAATTTTTTCAATTTTAGTAGAATGATCGATTCCACATTTATTTTAGCTAAATTAAAACGAATTTAGAAAAATGCTTTCATAATACCATGTTTTGCCGCTAGTTGATATAACCTATGATTATTTATTTTTGTGATATAACCAAGTATATTAACCGGATCCGCAGGTCCGCGATCTACATCTGGAACTGATACTTGAACGGTATCGCCAAATTTGGCCTCACCTAACTTGTGAATGTGTTGCATAGCCATCGCCTCAACGGCAGTCTTCAAATTTTCACCGCAATTATGAATATCCCTTATTTTTATAGCATTGGCTTCGAAGCATGTTTGCTTCGATGTCATAAATTTCCGTTCTCCTTATCCTCTTTCATATCATTCAATTTTCTTCAGTATTTTTATTAATAGAATTTTAATTTTTTTCTAATTTAAGCTTAATAGTATTCAGATTTAATCCTAATTTTATTCAGTATTTTTATTTAGGTAAAATTCGAATTTCTTTTTGATTTTAGCTAAATTTATTTTGCTTGTTCTATGCGACAGATACAAATAACAATTTCATTCTCACTGCTGAACGAAAATACTATTTGGTAAATAGTATAATTATCCCATTTTGATAAATTAAAAAATTATCCTATCTTCTTAGTTAGATTTTTATTTAAGACTTTTGAAAATTGTTTTTATTTATTTGTTTAGCTAAAACTTCAATTGTATATTTGTTAATCTGTACCGAGCTAATGCTCCTTTACAATAAGGATATATAAAAAAATTAAAAATAAAGCTAACAAAAATTAAATAATAAAAAAATAAAAAAAAGATAAAAAATAAGCCTAAGTAATGAAAAGAAAATTAAAAATGATATTTTAAGTAATCAGCCTAGTTTCGGCAAAATAAATCTGACTAATTAATTGGACAAAGAAAATTTGGACCATGCAACATTTGACAAAAGTGCTAAAACTCGATAAGTCATTTTTAGAAAAAATAATAAAAAACACAACTAATATTTTATTTATTTATTTAATAATACAATTCACGCCACATAGAGGATTAAAAAAAAAAAAAGCTACATAAAAAAAAGTATAATAAATTTTAACTTAGACCTATTCAAAGTTAGTTAAAATTAAACTAAGTTGCTTGACCGTATTGAAGAACCTTGTTAAGTATTGCTTAATTAAAAGAAGAATTTGCAATCAAATCGCAAAGATTGACAATTTTTCTGAATAATTGGTCTTTGTCAATATTGATTAGTTGAGCAAAATAATATTTATGATTTTTCAGGATAATCCGATAGATAATTGAAGATTCCAAAAATTTCGCCAAGATCCCTAGTTTGATAGAAGAATAAAATTTTGAATTTATAGTATAACTTGCTTATATTATCAATCCTATTATTAATACTCAACTAATAATAAATATTCAATTAAATTGAAAAGCGCTTTTGATACACCAATTTTACTGTTTTTCATAGTATTGAATCAAATCAAAGTAATATTTTATCAATACAGACTGTTTCATGTGATGTGAAATGAAAATACACAGAAGAGAGTGAGAGTGAAGAAATGAAAAGAAAACTAAAAACTAAATTCATATAAACATTTAAAATTAATCAGAGTTGGTCAAAAGTCAAAGTCATGAAGTCAAAGTCAAGTCTTGACTTGGACTTAAAATTTTAATTTTTCGAAGTCAAGTCTGGACTTGGACTAAAACTAATAATTTTTTAAAAAATTTTTGTTTTAAATAAAATTTGGTTCTCGAATTTTAATTTTTTTAAATTAAATTTTATCATTGTTAATTTTCTGTAATTTGGTGCTAATATGGAATGATGAGGTCTAATGTTATAGCCTGAAAATAATTAAGTTGACTTGAGTGGACTCAAGTCAAAGTTAGACTTTGACTTTAAAATTATTTGAAGTCAAAGTCGACTTTGACTTTGACTTTTAACGATTCTGAAATTATTTTTGTTTCGTTTTATTTTTTTATTTTTACTTCATTCTATTTAATCAAAAAAACACATTCTCGAAAGAGACTGAAAGGAAGTAGCTCGCTTCCAACCAGTCCGTCTAAAATTCCCCTATTATTATTATTATTATTACGTCTTCAAAGAACATACACTGTGGTGTACCTCAAAGTAGCTGTCTCTCACCTACCCTTTTCATTTTATACTTTAGCGAAATATTCAAAGTATACTTTAGAGTTTCAAATCAAGATTGCAAAAAATCCAGAACAAAATACTTAGACACATAAAGTTCCTTCCACTCAGGACATCAATTTTACACATACACCAAAGCCTTAAAATTGACCAAGTTAAAGAACGAATGAATAAACTTTTTATCAATTACTATAATAACCAAACACTCCAAATTTTTTGATTAGAGAATTAACTAGATAATTATTATTTATTTATTTATTTTTTTTTTATTTTTTTATTTTATTCGTTTTTTTAAAACTCTTTCATTTGAAATTTTTAATTATTTTATATTTAATCTTTAAAGAATGCAAGCTGAAAAGAGGGTCTTTTGCCGCTGGGATAAGCCTGTGGGGTTCCTCTCCAAAATTATTCTATTAATAAAAATATTAAATTATTACACAGAAGAGAGGAAGAGGTCGTTCTAGAAAAGTCGATTCAGTTAAAAAAGTCGGTTCGAAAGCTAAGAAAAATTCGAAAACTAATTGATTGATTCCCTTCAAAAAAAATTTCTGTTTTTTTTTTTACACTTTCTAATTTTTTAGACACTTAAAAAAATATTGTCTTTTTATAACAAAAAATTTACTCCTTTTTTTTCTACTTGTGAAAAAATTAATTACAGTGCTGCTACGATACCTTGAATTCACCATATTTTACGTAAATTATGGTAAATTCACGATATTTTACCATATTTACCGTAAAATATGGTATTCTAAAAAAGGGTATTTTTCGTAAAATAACGATAATTATTGTAAAATTCAGTGAAAAATAAAATTTCCAAAATTTCTCGAAACAAACCGATTTTCATGAAAGAAATTTTTTTTTGAATTTTTGAAAAAGGGAAACAAAAAAAATTTTTTTGACAAAAATTGACGTAAATTTCGGGAAATTCTTGTAAAAAAGGTAAAAATGGTAAAAATTCAACAGCAAAGGAAATATGGATTTTTTGTTATTTCATTCAATTTTTTTTCTAAACAAATTATGAAAATTAATATTTATTTGTCAATTATTTGTTTTCCCAAATCGGTATTTGAAAATATTAAGTACGAAAATGTTAAATTATTTTCTTATATACAAAAATTATCAAAAATCATTTATAAAGAGTTCTATAAAAATAAGATATACAATCAGAATTTAATGATCTGACCAGTCACCATTTCTTTCACTTACAATCTCAACAACCTAGAAATGTTTTATTAAAAAATTAAAATAATAAAATTTTTTAATATTTTTTACATATTTAAGATGATTTATATATTTCTTACATTTTTCAACTTTCAAAGTATTTTGAAATGCTTAAAATCAAAAGTAAAATAATATGCTTTAAATGAAATCAAAAGTTAGACATAAATTTTTTTAAAAAGCTAGGCTTGTAAAATTTATTCCAAAAGGATCAACATTCAAAGAAGCTTGGGACAAGACAGCTAACAGCTTAAAAGCAAAAAAAGCTAGAAAATAAAATTTATTTTGTAAATAATGTTTAAATATTAATTTTCATAATTTGTTTAGAAAAAAAATTGAATGAAATAATAAAAAATCCATTTTCCTTTTCTGTTGAATTTTTACCATTTTTTACCTTTTTTTACAAAAATTAACCGAAATTTACGTCAATTTTTGTCACAAAATTCAATCAAATTTTTTTTTTCTCTTTTCAAAATTCAAAAAAAAAAATTTTTTCATGAAAATCGGTTTTTTTCGAGAAATTTTGGAAATTTTATTTTTCACTGAATTTTACAATAATTATTGATATTTTACGATAATTATCGTTATTTTACGAAAAATACCCTTTTTTAGATTACCATAATTTACGTAAAATATGTTGAATTCAAGGTATCGTAACAGCACTGTAGCTACTGAAATAATTGTTTCCCTAAACTAATTCATCCATTTTTCCACTTCAATAAGATTCAAAAAAAATTTTGTCGAAAATTGTCGAATTTAACTTGTCAGAATTATAATATACCTGTTTTAAGATAGCTAAAGGTAATTCATGTTTAAATATTTAAAAGTTCAAGTTGGAGTTCTTGGAGTTCAAAAATGACTTATCATTGCCCTGACATTTTTCTCACTCAACTCTAAAAGTAGATTTGAGAGTGTTACTAGTTTTAGTTTATTGAAAGCCTCTTGGTGCATAATACAGTGCTGCTACGATACCTTGAATTCACCATATTTTACGTAAATTAAGGTAAATTCATGATATTTTACCATATTTACTGTAAAATATGGTACAAAAAATTTTTCATGAAAATTTTGGAATCTTTTTTTCTCTGAATTTTACAATAATTATCGTTATTTTACGAAAAATACCCTTTTTTAGATTACCATATTTTATGGTAAATATGGTAAAATATCATGAATTTAATTATAATTTAATCTAAATATAAAATATCTATCTAAGTAAATTACATAATTACATAAAAATTACAAATGAAATTGAATTATCTAGAAAAATCTACTTTAAGTAAGTCATTTAAAATATTTAAATAATGGTAAAAGTTTTGTTTTTGTGACAAATTATAACTAATAAGTGAAACAACATATTCAATTGAATCAACCAAACCACGATTGTTCTTAAAAATATGATCAATTACAACAAGTGACGTCTTAGGACTGTAATCTAACGTATCAATATGTATTTTTTTTTCCACATTTTTTGTTTGTTTACAAAATGAGACATTTTTTTGGTCAAATAATGATCTTTCAAAAAAAAATAATAAATCATTGCAAATTTTACTTTGACGTATTTGCTTCAAAAAAAAAATCTTGTGTTTCAGATACATTTGTTCTATTGACTCGACTTTTACTGCTTCTAACTTTAATTTACCTTAATTTACGTAAAATATGGTGAATTCAAGGTATCGTAGCAGCACTGTATTGGAGAGATGAGAATGAATTTAAACAAGGAAAAGAATAATCCAAAATTTATTGATCCTGTCAAAGACTTTTAGAGATTATCTAATGTTTTTGGTTTTAAACTCTATGTTATGTATGCAAAAAGTTACGCTAAAACTTTTATTTATTTGCGAATCTGTACCGAGCTAATGCTCCTTCAGAATAAAAATATATAAAATGGAAAAAAAAAAAAAATAAATTTTAAAATTTCATTAAGAAAAACAAAAAATTAAAAGCGTTAAGTTGAAATAGCTAGAGGTAAGACATGTTTAAATATTTGAAAGACTTCATGACTAAAACTTCATGTTTCACAATTCTTTTTATTTTGCATGCTTACCACGAGAGATTATCATATTTGTAAAAAAAAGATAATTGATAACTAATTTCTAATTATTAAAAACTTCTTGATTATTTTAAAATAAAAAATTTTCAATCAACATTCATTCACTAAATTTTAAATTAAACAATGTCTGATTCAACAAAAATACTAACAAAGATATGGAATTATTTTGATACAAACATAAGAACCAACAATAAAATCGAAGGATTACATTCTGGATAAAACAAGATAATCAACAGGAATCATCCCCATATATTCGCATTGGTCAAATACATGAAAGCTCAAGAATACCTGACTTAAGAACTCCCTTGTCAATTGTCTCAAAGAATTTGCAGCAGTGGATAATTCAAAGCTTGTAACTTTTCTAAAATGTATTTGTAATTTGTTCTTTTTTTTAAACTCTAACAATATTTAAAAATTCTTCTAACAATGGTGAAAGTAGTTTTATTACTCAAAGTCATTTAAAAAAATTTATTAAATAAACTATAAAAAAAAACATGAAACATCAGCAAACAGGATTATTGATAGATTATGATAATTCAATTAACTATTAGAAAGTTACACCTGTATTTATCATTAACCCAGCTAACAGTTATCAAAAATAAAATTTGAAAATCCGAAATATGATCAAAAAATAAAAATTAGAAATTAATATTTTTCATAATTTTTATCAAATAACATCTTTTATTTACTCTATTAAAAATGATAAACCTTAAAATGAAAAAAAAAATGGTCAAAATATGCTGCCTCAATTGAGATAAAATTTAAGTAAAAGAGGCAAACAAACTGAAAAAAAAAAAAAATTTAATTTGGTGTCACTTAGAGACATTTTGCAATTACTTTAAATACCTCTGAATATCATTAAGTTTGATTGTATTCATGCTCCTTAGTCAAAAAGAACAGAAAGCTTCGGAAGCTAGTATTAAGTTCGTAAAAAGTTGTCTTAAAAAGTATTTGAACTTAAAAGTTCTAGAAAGCCAAACTTTTTTCTTTCTATTAACCCAACGCAGCCTACAGAAAGCTTAATCAAAAATAAATTAAGGTTGAGATTTATAGTGAATCAA
Source organism: Brachionus manjavacas (assembly GCA_019054805.1). Taxonomy (NCBI): domain Eukaryota; kingdom Metazoa; phylum Rotifera; class Eurotatoria; order Ploima; family Brachionidae; genus Brachionus; species Brachionus manjavacas. The sequence continues at coordinate 2,342,626 of JAHQIY010000003.1, read as the reverse complement.
AAATATTGGTTTTGAATAAAATTTGTAATTTGAACTAAAATTAATTTATTGATTGGAAATTTAACTTACATCCTGTTTTGAATAAAATTTTTAATTTAAATATTCCTGCATTAGCTTTATTTTATTTGATTTTGCTGGTTGTTAAATGTGAACAATAATCACTTTTATTAAATCGTATAGGTAATTATTTTTAAATAAAGAAAAATGAAAAATCGCTTTAATTTTTAAAAAGAATTAAAGTTTTTTTTTTCAATGAAAAAAAATTGAAGTTTGTATGACCATGTTGATTCTATTTTTGTTTATAAAAGACCCTCAACAAATAATTTTTAATTTGTACTTGAAGAAAAAATTTTAAGTACTAAACTATTAATCCTTGATTAAAATTTCTTGCTTGTATAATTTTTTGTTCGTTATAAACAATCAAAAATTCTAAGAGTTTATAATTTCAATTGTTTCAAAAATTAAAAAAAAGATCCCAAAATTTTTCTAGTAATCTAATTTGGGAAAAATCTTTTGAAGAATAGAAAAATTATCTAGAATTCATTTTTTTTTTATAGAATATTAAAATAATAAATTCTTTTAGTAAAAAAATAATCCTTATAGAATAAAAAATATAATCGCACGAACTTAAGCCATTATAGTGTTAAAAAACTTTCTTTGAATAAAACACTTCTTATTACATATATATAGATTTTACTTCCTCAGCAATTTCATTATTTACTGAAAAAACCTTGCTTTGTTTTTCCTCGGAATTTTTTTTTTAAACCACATCACTTGAATATTTGCTTTTTCCTCAAAAACTTAACTTTTATTTTAAAATTAAGTAATTGAATTACTAATAGTCTCTAAACGACTTTTTGAGTTGTGTGAGAGATATGTTGGGACAGGACTGAGTTCCATTAGACTGGTGTAAGAAAAAAGAGAAAGTTTTGAATCAAGATATATTGAATACCCAACTTCATTGTGTTATTCTTCTTCTATCTTCTACTCCTAGTGGAGCATAGGGCGTCCACACGTCCCCTCCATTCTACCCTATCCTTAGCGCCAATTTCTGCTTGTCCCCATGTGAGTTTCATCTCTCTCAGATCTCTTTCAACTGTTCTCCTCCAGGTCAACTTTGGTCTTCCAAAATAGTGCAACTCTAGGAATTCTGTCTGTTGACATTCTAAGAACACGACCCTACCACTTGAGTCGTCTTCTGCGGATAGTGTTTCGGATTTGCTCGGACCTTGATCTGTTGTACAGCTCCTCATTTGTTATAACTTTCGGATAGAAGATTCTTAAAATTTTTCGTAAGCAATTGTTATGGAATACTTCGATCTTTTGAAGATCTCTGTCAGTCATTCTCCAGCATTCAGATCAATACAACAATACAGATTTGACCAGACTACTAATTTGGAATTTGGTCTAAAAGATGTAATTTGGTCCTCAGTCGAAGGAATGACGATTTCCACATATGCCTTAATTTGAAGAAAGCAGTTCTGGCCTTCGTTAATCTGTTTCGAATGCCTTCTTCGGAGCCACCATTTTTGCTAACCACGCTTCCTAGGTATGAAAAGCTGTCGACGCCTTTAAGATTTTCGTCTCCAACCGAAATTGGTGCATTGAGTTTTTTGTTTATGCACATAATTTCTGTTTTTCGGGTGTTTATCTCTAGGCCAACATATTCAGTGTTGCGTTTTAGCTTCTCGGTCTTTTCCCTCATATGGCTCTCCATCTGCGATATTAGAGCAATATCATCCGCAAAATCAAGATCTTCGAGATTTACCATCCGACCCAGTTCGCTGTCCTTCAGTTTTTCTCCTCTTGCAAAGTCGATGAGGGTCAAGAAAAGTAATGGAGAAAGAATGCATCCCTGACGAACCCCTGTCTTAATTTCGAAGTATTCTGAGGCACCCTCATGCAGATACACGTTGCACTCAAAATTATCATAAAAAAGCTTTAAAATATTTACGATTTTCTTGGGGACGTTCTAAACACGGCCCACAGGGTTTCTCTGTGAACACTATCAAATGCCTTCTTAAAATCGATGAAGTTGACAATAAAGGGTGCGTTCCATTCAATACACTGTTCCACGATGTTACGAAGTGCGAATATCTGATCAATGCATCCTCTTCCTCTTCTAAATCCGGCTTGTTCCTTGCGCTAGAGTTTATCAACCGAAGAATGAATACGATTGAAAACAATTCTGCAGAAAATTTTACTTGGAACTGAAATTAAGGTTATTCCACTCCAATTATCGAATTTCGAAAGATTACCCTTTTTCGGTATTCTAACGATATTTCCTTTCGATCAATCTTCTGGAATTACCTCTTCGACCCAGATAATAGAAAATAGGTCAAACAATACAGAGACAGATATGGCTACTTCAGCTTTCATCATCTCAGCTTGTATCGTAACTGGCCCTCCAGCCTTCCTGTTATTCAAGGCTTTGATTGCATTTAAAATTTCCAATTCCGAAGGTGCTTTAGAGTTAATGTCAAGGTCATCTTCTGGAGGCAGAGGTCTTATTATCTCAACCGGATTTTTTTGATTGAGAACTTCCTTGAAGTGTTTGATCCATCTTGATGCCTGTTCTTGAATTGTAGAAAGAGTTTTTCGTTCTTTGTCTTTCACCAGTGCTACCTTTGTTCGCGTTCCGCAAAGGTGATTTGTGACCTTGAAGGTTGCACTTAAGTCTTCTCTTTCCACGGCTTCATCTGCAGTTTTGGCTATTTGATCAATAAAGGCCCTTTTATCTCATCTTGCGCTCTTCTTGGCATCTTTATTTTTGTTGCTGTACTCTTTTTCGATCATGGTTTTTAGCCTTTCCGATTTTGAACGGAGTAATTTTGCCTTTAGGTCTGATCTAACTTCATTGTGTAATTCAATTTTATTATCAAAAATTTACAAGAATTTTATTCGTTCAATTTTTGATTACGCATTTATTCCTCTTTCTAGTGCAACTCAAAAAATTTTACCAGAAATTCAAAAACTTCAAACCAAAGCCCTCAGACAGATTAAGTTCTTTCCGATCAGGACAAGAATAACCCACATTCACGAAAAGTTACGGATCGAGCTAACATCAAATAGAACTCAATCACTTTTTAAAAGTTTTTTCATCAGACGCGAAAACCATGCACAGCCAAACTTAGATCTTAACGAATTCATGTTGCACAAAACGAATAACAATCCCAAATTTAATTCATTGTTCCAAAACTTTAATATTTTCCAAAATTTTTGATTTTTACTCGAAACATATTTAAACAATTTTTGATCCTTTTTAATAATCATTAGGCTAAAAAGAAGGACTTTGTTCTGAGTAGTCTGAGGGTTTCCCTCAAATAAATAAAATATAATAATAAAAATAATGATTGTTTAATTGCTTCCTTACTATTTCCTCTTTTTTTCATGAAGCTTTAACTATATAAACATGTGTCACATGTAGCACCCTATTTCAATATATGTCTTTTCAACTTTCTTTACATTTTTTATTTTTATCTGATCTTATTTAATTAACTTCAGGTTTATTTTTTTTTATATTCTGAAGGAGCTCTAGTTCGGTGCAAAAAACAAATAAATTAAAAAATAATAAAAACTTGCTTCTATGATCTACAATCCTGAAAATGAATAGCTTTTCAAGTTATTTATCTTGATGTTTTAATCAGATAAATTTTAAGTGTCATCGTTATTAAAATGAGCATTGTCTACCTTCTTTTTCACTTTCAATATTTCATGATATTTATCTTCATTTCTGATTAACATTTTTTAATTAATTCTTTTACTATAAAAATGTAACACTTTATTAAAAAAATGTCTAGTTCTGCAAGTATTCGTAAAGTAAAATACAACGAAAGCAGTTGGACATTAAGAAGTTGTGATTGTTAGTATTGGTAAAAAAATAACAAATGTTTCATTTTAAAAACATTTGTTGCACATAAAAAATGCAATTTTGATTTAGTTGGAATGGATATACCAATACAAGCTTACCGAAAAAATGGAAAACCAAAATATATAGCTGAAGCACTCGAACATCAACTAAAATGAACACTCGTTTCAATTTCAGCAGCAAAAGTAATGGTATCTGATGAAGATTCAAATGATGAGTCAATACAAGGAAATATTTAAAGAGTCCAAGATTAGATTCAGTAAATCAAGTGCAAGAAATTTTTGTGGAAGGTGGCTAAAAAAAGACACTGGACTAGTCCAAAATGTGGTAGAAAAAAAAATTTATTTCTTTTTAATTCTTTTGGTATTTTTCTAATTATTTGGTGTCAATGTGAAAAAAAGTGTCATTTTATTATTTTTCTTATTAATTGGTGTAATTCTAATGAAATTGCGGTAAATAAATAAAATTTTTGAGGTATTTCATTCAATTTAGGATTGAGATTTTATATGTGTCTATTTGAATAAAAGAGCGGACAAGTTTGCATTTAAAAAGAAAGGTTAGGAGTCAACACTGCTTAAAGTGCCTGACAAAATGCTCCGGTATTTCACCGATTCTCAATGGTATTATTATTGTTAATATTAAAAATTGGTTCAAAACGTATTATTGAATATTTATGGAAACTTCAGCTCCAAGTTTTTATCTATTTTCATTTCAATGTTCTTATTCTTGATTTTTTATTCCTATTTTTCACTCTTATTCTCAAATTATGAAATGCATGGTGACCATATTAAAAAAGATTTTAAAAACATAAAAGCAATTAATTTTAAAATAATTCCAGACAAATGTTGCTGGTTTGCATAATCTTATAAAGATGCATCTTGAAAAGATTTAAGCGACCAAAAATTGAAAATCGCCTGCTAATCTATAACAGTACAGAATTTTCTAGGAATTTTGTAAACAGTCGTTTCTTAAAATAAGTGAACATTTGTTGCCTGGATCCAAGGGTAATAGTTTTTTTTATAAAGAAAATAAAAATAACCAAATTTTATTTAGTTGGATCCTAAATAAGATTTGGTTGCTGGGATGCACAGAATTTAAATAAATAGTTGACTATAAAGTCGCAAGAAAATATGCTGTAGGACTGAGTAGTGACTTGGTTCAAAAACGATAGTCTAACTAACTTTAGAAAATCTTCCGTTTCAGCTTTTATGAATTTTTCTTATTTCCTTATTATTTTAGTATGATCCTTGTAAAAACAATTTTAGTTAATATTTTTTAATTTTTTTAAACAAGCCTTAAAAAAAGGTATTTGAACTAATTAAACAGTAAAATAATGTTTTTCAGTAGGCTATTATTATAACCACAGGTTTACTTCATTTGAATTGTCAATGTAAAAAAAGAAATTTAATAAAACTTAAAAAAAATTAATGTTTTTAATTTAGTAGTAGTAGTAGTAGTGGTAGTTCTTGCTGCGACACCTAACATGTAGATTGTCTAAGCCCATCACCGCCAATTGGCCGTGTAGAGCTGTAGCAGCCGATTCCATTGAACTTATCTAAAGCCATTTTAAAATTAGCGGTTGACTTGGATTTCACCACGTTTTCTGGAAAATTTAAAGTAAAAATAAACATTTTCATTAAAACTTTGTAAAAAAATTTAGAAAAATATCAAAACTAAATTGTTAATATCACAAATTTTCAATTTTTATCAGAAAATTTAAAATCATCTTTTAAATAGTTGCTATTAAAAATGTTTAGTAACTCATTTGAAAAAAAAATTCTAGTTCATTAATGTAATCAATTCAAAAGAATTAAAAATTAAAAAACAAATTTATAAGTCATACTTGTTCAGTCTGTCCAGTTGTAAAGTCGTCCAGAATTTTGAACAATGTTGAAATTTTTAAGTGAAGATAATTAAGATCTCACTTACAAATCGTGATTAATTAAAAGCAAACTTTCTTTTAAGCATCAAACTTCTATTTACTAGCAACAAAAAAATAATTCAAAACTTTCTTAAGCTCATTCCTGGCAAGAATTTAAATAGTTATTTCAAAAAATAAAAACTTAATTACATTCAGCATATCTTATATTTACACTTCAATTTTCAAGATAGTTACCTATAGAACTATCGATAAACGCCAAGCAGTATTAAAAGTAAAAATCTCTTAATTTATACAGTTTCTGTTTCAAATTTTTTAGGTAAATTCTCAGTAAGTAAACAATGATTCAAAAATATTTTATGAAACTCTAGCAAAACATAAGTGGCTTAAAGGTTCTAAATCTATTAAAAATAACTAGTTGATTTAATGATAATTTATTAATTAGAAAATTTCAATAATTTTTTCATCGGCTTTGATCAGAATAAATCATGGTGGGGGAATATCTACAAAAGTTTTCACAGTAAAGAAAATTCGTTTTTTTTTAAATTAATTATTAAAACTTTTTAGAAATTTTAATTGAAAAAATAATTTTTAATTTAATTTTTAATTACATGCTAAAAGTTGGTAAAAGCAAATGCTTGTTCATTTTGGTATTGACTTTGACTTAAATTTTTCTGACCTAGACTTAAAACTGTGACTTAAAAACAAGTCTGGAATAATTTTAAAAAATTGGCAATTAAAATTTCATAAAATATTTTAAAAATGTTGAAGTATACTTAATAATTAAAAAATAATTATCTAATTTTAAGTAAACGGTTAAAATTGATCAAAATAAAAACAAAATTATAATTTTGGAATCTAGGTTAAAAATAATTTCAATTTTTAATCAATTAGAAAAAAAAGTTCAATCCAATTGTGATAATACTGTGGAAATTTGGTCAGAATTTTGTCTATTTTCAAAAAAAATAATGGCTGTATGAAATTTTTATTTTTTCGCATATCCTATGCCCAGGTATCACTCAAACCCTGACACCAAATTATCCTCGGAGATCAAGAAAATTCGAATACCACAATGATATATCATTTTTTAGAAAATTTTTTACTTCTAAATTGAACCCTAGTTTATTTTAATCGGATGATTTTTGCAGTAAATGAAAATACATCAAAATCTTTAGGTTAATGAACAAAATGAAAATTCATTAAACTGATTGTTCTTTACAAATATATTTTAATCAGAATTAGATATTGACCAGAAATTTTACACACATTAAAAAATAAGCTATTAATTGAGTATTGATTAAACAAAGGAAGCCATTGTTATTTTTTTATATTTTTGAATTGAATTTAAAAGTTTTTTTAAATTAAGAGTTTTGTCTTTTTAATAAGCTAAAAAGAATTAAAAAAGTACAAGTTAAATTTTAAGGAATTTTTCAAAGACCCTTTAAATAACTTGTCATAATAAATTTAATTGAATAGTAATTAAATTAAGCAAATTGAAGTTAATGACAAAATTTTCAAAAGAAGAAAATGTTCAAAGTAAAAAACAATACTAAATTGAATTCTTTATATCAAAAAATCTAAGCTAAAATGTAAAGCATGCAGAATTGTCTACAATCAAATACAAAATCTAAATTCTTAATAAAAATATGGACTACATATTTTTCTGTTAGCTTTAAAAAATGAGAAAAACAATTTTTCAATTAAAAATAAAATTTAAAGAAAAAAATGTTTTCTAATAAATTTATTATTTTTAATCAAATTGTGAGTTTACAACTATTAAATTTGTAACCATATCCACCCGAAAAAAACGCGTTTTATTTAATACAAGTTATTAAAAATGAAAAATTCAAAAAATTAATTTGTAAAATAAATTCAATCAAAAAATGTTAGATCATTTTTTGGGCTTATTATTAGACCATTTTCTGTACTAACTGAAATACAGCGATTACTGACCCATTCCAATTTGATTAACTTAAACATTTTAACAAATTCCTTTATTTGAAAAAACTTATCTATATTTTGAGCATTCAAAGCAAAAATTATTATATAAATAGTTATTTTTATTGTTTAAATTTTCTACCAAATCTAAACAAGTCATATTAATTAATAAAAATAAATGATACAACCCTATTTGAAAATAAACTGGGGTGAAGTTTTTAAAAAGAAAAGGATTTAAGCAAATTTTACAAAAAAAAAAGTTAATTAATTAATCGAATATTTTTGATTTAAACTCATTAATCATGTCATTTCTGACATTGTCGAGTTGAGCCAAACTATTTTTTGAAACAAAACATAAGTTAAAATTATCATTAATTAAATGCTTTAAGTATTGACAAATATAACCATCTAAGTCTTTTTGACGTGTGATATTCGAAATCCGTTTTAAGTTCCATTGTTTTTTGAAATTTAAATAATCCGCAAATTTTTTCCAGTTTTGGACAGCCACCATTTCATTGTCTGCATTTTCTGTCTTTGGATCTAAAAAGACAAAATCTCCATTTTCGCAATTTACATAAAAACAATACCAGTGATTATTATTTATTAGAATAGGCCCAACTACGAAGCGGAAGTTAAAAATTTGATCGTTATACAAATAACTTTTACCATTTTGCTCGAAAATTCCATTCATTAAAACAATTTTCGATGTTGTGTTTGGTATAATAAACGAATTATCATTTTAAATGTGTGGATCTATCACCTTTGTCTCCAAGATCTGGGATTAGTGAATATTTTTAAAAGGAATTGTATAACTATTCATTTTTAGCAGTGTGTAATTTTATCAGCAATGTGTTTAAGGTTTAAATATATATTTTTAAGCTATTTAATTATTTTTTTTAATTATTGTTTTTTAGTTAAGTTCGGGTTTCATTTCGGATCTTTTGTTTGGAATTATAGTTGTTTTAAAGTGAATAAGTCATTTTTTAATTAATTAATTAATTAAAACTTTTTATTTTTATGGTCATATTCTTTCTTTTCATCAAAATATTGAAGCAGAAAAAAATGAGTCAAAAATTCAACAAATTAAAATTCAAATTGTCATCAAAAATTACAATTTTTGCAACTGTGGCGCATCCTTCTACCACACAAACCACACAGCTGTAGCAAACGGCGAACATGATCAACCAAGCCTACCATACGCTGGACTATTCTCAAAATTATGCATACACAAACCCTTTTCCAATGCGTCCAATACACAGCTACTCTTCAAAATTAAGAAACACGCCATTTGACGCACCTCCAAGAAATCAAGTATTCTCTAATGAAGCACCACAATTAAATCAAAACAATTCAAAATAATTACCCGATTTCACAATCAACCAACCAATGCTACCATTCACCATACAAAACAATCTTCAGACGCCGAACCCAGATCAAATAAACCTCGTTAACTCAAAAGGAATCGAATGCCTCAGAACACGACACTGACTTCGAAACCCAACTCTGGTGGCGCGTTGAACGGGGTTCATTAGCTTTGTGTCGTCAGCGTAAAGTTTACAGGCAAATCATTGATGAAGATGACGAACTGAAGTGAGCGAAGTAAAATTTGTTAAAACCGGTGTTGCTTTCTCACTCCGCTTCACGTCTGGCATATTAAAATCATCCATTAAGATGACACTCGAAGAAGGAGTCATGTTACGGTGTTTATTGATCGTGAGATACAGATTTCAGTGACACGTGTCGTATTGGATTAATTGTATATTCTGAAAAAATAACGAATTCTTTTGTCACAAAAGAATAGCGATTAATTTGTTCGCTTTTTAATTGTTAATTAAAAATCTTCAACAAAATGTTTTGACATTTTTAATGTGTTTGATAAATTTTAAATTAAGATCATTTAAAATATTGCAACATAACAAATATAAAAGATGAAAATTAAATTTTAATGATTTTTTTTTAGAAATTGAACAATGTTTTGACTTTTTTCTGGATTAACTAAGCTTTAAATAAAAAAAAGGAAACCTAAGATTTGTTCAGAATTTTGTCTAGTTTTATAATTTAAATAAAAAAGTTAGGGTCTTTGGTAAATCCTCCGACGAGAATCAAAAATAATTGAAATATATATCATTTAATAGAGAATTTTGCGCTCTTTAAAAATATATTTAGATATAGTAACTTTTGAATGAAAACTCATCTCAAAAATTTTGGATGAGTTCAACAAGGGTCAGTAATTAGTCCACGTTTTTTTTGCATTTTTATTATTGACATAACAAAAAGAAATAAAACAAACAGACAATATTCACTTCTTTCTGCGGATGATATAGCTACTATTTTTATTTTCAAAAAGAATTCGAAAGATGGATTTTCAAATGTATTTCATATGAATGCTTTTTAATGGCGTGCAAAATGCAGAAAATTTTAGATTATTTTGCAGACTTATTTTTCAGCATTTAGAAAATTTGCTTATTATTAAGCATTTTACATAACTAAAATATGCCAAATTGAAGTTCATGATCAAATGTAAATTTCAAATCAAATTTTTAGTTTTTGATTTAAATAAAAATATATTTTTTATCAATTTTTTAATAATAAATGACTAAACTTTATTAAACATTATTTAACATTATTTGTTTAATCAATAATTAGGTAGAAAATTATTTGAATTTTTATCTGAAGTAAATTAAGTACTTAATAAATATTTTGAAATAATACAATAAAAAATTTAACTTTGTTTCGCCTTAATATAATTTAATTGATATTTAAATATCATTTAAAGCGTTTTTTTGAGCCCTTAAATTTGGATACCTTAATGTCGATTTTAAATTTGTCTTTAAATTTTCGAAAAATGATTTTAAAAGAATTAATTAAAGGTCAATTAGAAAAAAAAGATTTTTTTTTTTTTTTTAAATAATTAACATCTTATTAAAAAAAATAAAAAAAAACTAATTATATCATTTTTATTAGATTTTAATCAATTAAATTTTGATCATTTGATTATAATCATGATTTAAAAGTTGTCCTAAATTATCTATTATTTTAAAAAAAGTCATCATTAGAAATTTATCTTTTTTCTGAGACCTGTACCTTCTCTGTCATTCATTATGAACCAGATCCTTTTTCGAAGTTTTTTAATTATTAGTTTCTTCTTATTCAGGTTATTTATTATCTGAGTCATATTCAGTATAAAAATGATTTGATGTTTCCATTTCTTATTCGAAACTATTATCAAAGTCATCATTTTCCTGATAATCATTATAATTTTCATCAGAAACTTCAGGTTAGGTATCATCCGCATTACTAAGAACTTCAAAAGCTCTTCATCGAGACATGGTTCAATAATTATGGAGGGTTCAAAAAAACCCTCTCCGGATTTAACGTATACTTTTTTTAGCATGAAAATAAAATAATTTTGTAATCAAAATTAATTATTTATAATATTTTTTGATTTTAGTTTTGATGGGAAAAAAAAATTCCAAAAAGATAAAATTTTTGGAACAACAAGCAAAAGAAGTAACAAAAAGGGCCGAAAATCCCCTCCGGTTTTTGAGTGTTAAATCGACTAAAAAAAAATTCGATTTATGATTTTTATCAATCGATTGGAGTCGATTACCAACATTATTATTACATTATATATTTAGATTATTTTTTATAGGAGAAAGTAATGGATAAGAAGTTTGCTATGTGTAAAAATTTATTCAAAACTTAATTTTTATTGAGGTAAAATTAGCAAAAATTGATTATTTATTCAATCTATTTCTTGTGAACCCATCTAACTTGTATCATGTAAATTCGCAAAAATTGCTTTTAGTTAAAGCAAAAATTAAATTCAAGTCTTTGACTTGAAATAAATTTAATAAAAAAGGCTATTCGCTTTAAAATGAGATTATTATTATTAATTTTGGTTCTAATAAATTACGATAAAATTTTTTCAAAATTATAAACAAAAAATTCAAAATTTTAAACTGTCTTTTCTATTCTTTACATAAGTTTTTGTTAATATGTTAATAATAACAAAGTTAACTTTGGAATTTTTGGAAGGAGTGACACAAAAACATTTCATTATTGAATTCTTCTCATAAAATCAAATCAGATTCAAACTCAAAATTTTAAATTGTAAACGCTAATTAAAACTTTTTTACAACATATAATTTATTTTAATTTAATTTCATAGAGCTAATAAAATTTGGTCTAAAAAAAAATTTGTTTTGCCTAATAATTCACAGTTCGAGTCTAACTTGAGTTTCCAATTGTTTACAATCTTTTTAATTAAAAATTTAAACTGTTCAAAATTGACGCATTTTGAAACAATTTCAATGCTTTCTGTCCGACTTATCTTTACATTCTCTGAAAAAACTCTTTCATTGTTGAAAACAAGTTCCAAAGTGCAAAGAGCCATTACTTGGGGAATGGCACAAAATTTGAAGACAGTTGTGTCTCCAAGACACTTTAAATAGCTAACACATTGAGTAAAGTGTCTTAGGGCGTCATTTACCATGCTATTTAACAAATTTAGAGCTTTCTGGCTCGGATTTTTCAAAAACTCTGCGTAGTCATCACTGTATTTGGAGCACAATTCATTGGGCCAAAAAAATCTCTTTTTCTCAACATCTTCAGCATAATCTCTAGTAATATTTGTCTTTTGCAAAAAAAGTCCCATCGAATTTGCCAAGCTCTCCATTTCCATTATTTTTCTGTCCTCTAAATTGGACGCCGCAAATATCCGCGTCAGTCCAATACCAACCAGCCCGGCTACATAGTGACAGTATCTATCATACTCTTCTAAAGTTTGTATGCCCTTCATCTCTATAAATTCACACATGCCATCTGCCATTTTTTTTGTTATGTCCTCGATTATTTTTTGGTACTTTTCTTCCAGTTTGTTAAAAATTTTAGCCACATGGCAATAGTTTTTCATCAGTTCGACATAGTCTGGCTCGTCGCCGATGTCGTCATGGCTGTAATTTTCATTGCCGATGTTCAAGTAAAAATTTTTAAGTAATTTTATTTTGGTCTCGGCACTAAGCTTTGGGTCGTCTTCAATTGTGTCCAATGCCCTCAGGACCAAATAAAAAACACAAATTTCATCTTTGATCTTCGGATTTAGCTGGTTTATCACGACTGTGAATGAACGCGATACTTTTTCTAATTTTTTGTAGCAGTACTCAAGTGATTCATCAATTGGCTTTAAGATTAATTAAATTTTTTTTTAATTTAATTTTTATTTTTACATCATTTTTAACTTGAAGAGAGTCAATTAAACTATTTACTAGTTCTATTTCTTCGGCTAAATTTTCTTCTTTACTGAAAAAAATTGGATTTTTTTATTCAAATTTTATTAGAAATTAAAAAAAAATTACTAGTCGGGATCTTTGAACTGAATAAGTTTTCGGTAAATGTTTTCGTATTTGCGGACAGCTTCTTTAATCAACTCAGTGGACATGTTTATGTTTTGTTTGGCTTCTTCGAGCTGGGCTTCAACCTTAGCAAAAAAAAATTCATTTTTTGTTTTTTTTTTGTTCCTTACTTGTTCGCGTCTTTTTTTTTCATGTTCGTAGAGAACCTTGAAGTTTTGGGTGTCCGCGTCTGGATTTGTCATTTGAAAATTTTATTTTTTATTCTTTGCGATCGTATAATTTAAATAGTTTTAGATCGAAAGACCTTCTTTTTTGAAAAATAAAAAAAAACTCAAAAATCGTACGATTTCTAGAAAAAAATTTAAATTAGTTTTAATGCTCTAATTTAAATTGAGAATTTTTGATTTAAATGATAAATTTTTTATTTTCTTCTCAGACATAATAAATTAAAATTTTCACATCATTTTTCTCCGAATACTTTTCTGCTTTTATAGCGCAAAATTGATTACAAAATCTTAGATTTCTATTTTTATCTATTATGGTCTTATAATTAAATCAAATAAAAAAAATCATAAATTGAAAAAAATAACCTAATAATTTCAAATGGGGGTAATAATTTAAAATGGGGAATAAATTTTAAAAAGATTACATTTTATTAGATGTAGTTTACAAAAAATAATTTATGAATAATAAAAATATAAAAATTAATAATTCAAAAAATTTTTATTCACAAAAATTTATATTTGATTATTTACAATTTTACTCTTTAAATCAGGCATTAGTTTGGACAAATGCATTTTTTTTCAAATGAAAAAATCGTATGATCGAATAGCCGAATAATTGATTTATATCCATTTTTGTCCATGACTGATAATTTTTTTTTAAATTTAAATGAAATATTCTTATTTTTATTTCTTTTAAAGATATTTTACTAATTTGAATTATTTGTTTCTGAAAATCGGTTCTAAATTATATTTTCCCTCTAATGGCATAGGATTAATTAAAAAAGACAAAAATATGAAATCAACTAGATATTTTTATTAACTAATAGAAAAAAGACAAAACACAGTATAAAAATATTTTTTACTAGAAACACAAATTATTTAAGGCTGTCAGAACGCAATAAAATTAGTAAAATTACCACAAATTTATATAAAAAAACAACAAAAATTATAAATTTTTATCTCTTTCTTTTTTTTCCCAACTTATTATAAATAAAACAATTAAATTAATGAAAACATAACAAAAAATTATATACCACAAAAAATTTACTTTAAATTTATTAATAACTATTTATTATTAATTTTTTTAGAATTGATGAACTTCAATGATATTGGCATGGATATACAAGCCAAAGCGAGGATCAAAAAAGAAAACAAGGTCGTGCCTACAACATCAACCAGCGGACTGTATTTAGAACGAAAAGAATGCCATACTTGAATCTGAAGAAGATTCGGATAAAGAACTTGAACAAGCTCCAACATCATATAAAAGACTCAAGCCGAATGATCCAGCTTTATCAATAGAGATTATTTGTAAAACTTGTAATGCCCCAATGAAAAAAAAAGAGGTTTTTATTGCCCAAATGGTTGTACTAGGATAAAAATTCAATTTTTTGATAATTTTATTTTTTTTTATTTACAAAAAATATCTTTTATTATTGATTAAATGGAAAAATTATTTTTTTTTTGGGTATTCTTACTATTTTTATTAATTTTATATTACTAAAAATTGACACAAAATTAATATTATTACTTTTTTATATATTTATGGGTTTTTTACTATTTCTGTGGAATTTTTTCTAAAAATATTGTGCCAAAATATTAAGAGTCATTATTTAATATAAAAGAAAATGAAAAAAACTATTTAAAATAAATTGAAATTAATTCTTCTTTACTTCGCGACTCATGAACATGTTCAGCATCAATTTGATTTTTTTTGAAGAAGCTCTTTTTTTGATTGAGTGGTTTGAACATGGTTGACTCTTTTGGCCAATATAAATGACCAGAAAAGAATTATGTTACATATATTTGTTTAAATCAGTGTCTTCACTGCTAGATTCGGTCTTCTCGGAACTAGTCGTATTCGAAGAGTGGGTGTCTGTATACATCCTTTTCAATTTTTTTAATTAATTGAGAATTTGAAGAGGATTTATAACCTTTATTTGATCGATTTTAATAAATTAATTAATTAATCAAATAAAATATTGAGTAACTATTCAATTATATCTAGTGTTAATTTTATCTAGTAAACTAAAAAAAAATAGGATTATATTTTTTCGAGGAGCTAAAGTATTTTTTTAAGTAGCTAATTTAAAAAAATTAAACCAAAATAAAACACAAAACAAATTATTATAAAAAATCAATTTAATATTTTTTTGGTCTTCTGCAAAAACGTTTAGGTTGTTGAGGACTTACGTTAATATTTCTTGATACCTACTAATTTAATTTATATATTTATAAATTATAAATAATTAATCTTTAATCTTTAAATTTAGATATTTTACTTTAAGCACTTAAAAGTATAATAAATAAAAATAAATAATTAAAGTATAATAAATAATTATACTCTAATCTTTAAATTTAGATATTTTACTTTAAGCACTTAGGTCAATACATTCCTAAAAATGAGATACCAAATTTTGGTTTACTCATGACTCCTTGGTCAAACCAAAAGGGATACCTACTAATTTAATTTATATATTTATAGCTTATTTAGTCATCTATGATTTTGTAAAATTTTATTTGGATTCAATATTACTATAGACAGTTATAGCAAAAAGAATAAAAAAACAGCATTTTGGAATTTTACAAAGTGGTCATTTTTTGGCGTTTTTTAAAGATATTTTTCGAATGGAACATGATAGAGAAAAGATCTATGACTCATTTTAATCAGCATTACATACTAATGATATAGCATGAAAGTTTTTAACCGAAATTTTTAGAATGAATCGAAACTAAGTTTAAGCTTTGAATTTTAACCAGTTTTTTTTTTTTTAAAATAAGTGATAATTAATTTCCCAATAATTTCTTATTGAGAAGCTCATGGAGTAGTTTTCTAGGTTTTACAGTAAATGAAAAAAAAAAGTTGCCAATAAAGTTTTAACATTCATTAAATGTTAAAACTTTATTTTCAAAAAATTATGATTTGGTAGCACTACTGTTATATTATAGGATAAAAAAAAATATTTATTTGAACTCAAGTTTTTTTTTTGTATGTAATGAATCGTTTATTTGCTAAAAAATATTGAAAAAATTTGACGATCCATGTTTAAAAAATTCATTGCAGATTGACCTAGGCTTTTTTTCATTTTTTTTCCAATTTTTCCAATTTTTTTCTAATAAAATTCTTAGATTGGAAGTTCCAATTTTAAGTTTTTGCGCCTATAAATCAATTACCAAAAAAAAATCTAAATGAAAAAAAAATGCTGCCATATTTATTAAATTTTAAAATTTTGTCTTCAAAAAATCATGATTTTGTCGCAATACTGTTTGTTTTTAGAGTTCTCTTTTTTCTAATAGACATAAAAAAAATTATTTTAATAAAATATCAAAAAAAATATTTATTCTAAAGTGAAATTTGCAGGTTTTCCATTAGAACTTAGTGGCACATCACTTCCATTCAATTTGATAAACTCTCTTTTCAAACAGGCGTAAAATACGTCAACTAGAAGGAATATCTGTCCGACTGAGTACACTAGGGTTATGGCAAAATAGAAATTAGCGTTGCCGCCTCCACTTCCCAGCCACAAGTAGAACATAATGGGCGCCAGAACCCCGCCAGCAATAAGCATACAAGAGTAGACGAGCACATTCCTCATCAATGGAAACAGGTAGGCCACGCACGGCAAAAACGCTGTGTACAAGCCGGTCTCTCCGATATTCGGATACGACTTGAACACGTACAAAAGTCCTATTTGGACCAACAGGTTCACCATGGGCTCGTCCTTTAGCCTCAAAGTGAGTGGCACCGAGTACAGAAAAGCGTTCAGTTGAAATACATAAATAAAAAATGTGAGAAAATGGTCGAACATTTCGGTTAAAAAATACCAAAACAAGCCCATATTTGGCACCAGGTCTCTCACTTTAAGAATAAAAAAATAGGTACAGTCTATAAATCTAGTATTAAAGTTTTCCAAATAAAAGTTAAACATGAATACCAGAGCGGCAAGCAGGACAAATGTTGTCAAATGCTTGCTCGCCAAAATCAGCTCGGACTTGATTTCTTTTCGCTTGAGAATTTTCTTTTGACGTATGACACTTATGGATGGAACAATCAGGACCAGTGAGTACACAGTGATGTTGGCGTGTATTGCCAAAAGGATGTAGGACATGAATATTTTTCCATTAAGCAAAAAATTGAGCCACATAAGCAGAACAAAGTGCTGTATTAGCACAGTGGTCTGGGACATGCAGCAAGCCAGGTTCAACGGATTGAATAGATAGCAGGCCATGGCCAACAGTGACCAAAAGAGTGGCCTAAAATTTTTTTCGCTCAATAAAAAGTCTTCTCTCTTTTCCTTGGACTCGAACAAACGAGCATATTTGCCATTTGTTTTGTTAAAGTTTTCCATAATGCAAGTGTGCTGAATTATTTTGTAGCTAATGGTGTAGACTAGCACCGAGTTCAGACAATCTATAATTATGAAAAGATAAATGATGTGCTTTGCTGAGAACAATTGGATCAGAAAGTGGTACAAATTGATCATCATTGGGATCTCGTGGACCAGATCGCCTTCATAGGACGAACTATTCAGCGAATTCTTAAGGTATATGCCTTCTAGAACTCGATGCCAGCTTGTAAGCGGTGTCGAGATCTCAACTCTATTCTGGAGCCATTGGCGCAAAGATTGGTTATTTATCATAAATAAGCGGATGAGGGCTCCTAGTGCCAGGACGCCAACAAAGCCAGCAGAGCGGTATTTAGACATTCTTGTGCTTAATGGAATCGATCTGGGAGGAAACTTCTTTTAACAGTTCTAAGTCGGACTTGATTTTGTTCACTTGGAAGTTCAATTGGGAGCCTATGATGTGGATTTTTTGCAGCTTGTCACCGGTGGATTCGATCAATTGTTCGTTCTGAATAAACTTTTTGAATGAGTTTTTGAACAGCTCGTTGGAGTCGGAGCTTTTGATGGTACTTTTGGTCAAGTCAACTATGTTGAGTAAATTTTGAGCTATTTTGTATCGGATGTTGGCTTTTGATTCTTCGTTTGAAAATTTTATTTGTGGTTCAGTTGACATAGCATGAAAGTGTTTGCAAAAATTTGCATCTATTTACTTTGTGGTTGTTAATGAGATGGTTGAGAGTGATGACTTTATTTAGTCTATAAAATATGTTAAAATTTTTAAATAAAATGTGCATTTTAAGTTAACATTTATTTTAGATTTTTTTAATTTTCATCTGATACAGGGCTTTATGTCGAATTTTAACAGAAGGGCAAAATTTAAAAGGGAACAATGTAGTAATTTAATTGAATTTTTATTTTTCTCGGCTAAAAATTGTTTGGTAACTAAAATTATAGTTAAAGGGTAAAACCGAAGATTTATCAGAATTTCTCTAGTAAAATAAGCAGTCAAGAGATTTAAAATTTTTTTTATTACAAAATTATAACTAGGCAACAAGAAGTGAAGTATCAACTACGAAAATACTTGCGCAAAAGTCAGAAGAAAAAGTAATTTTAAAGCTAAGTCAAAAGTCCTAAGTATATATAATATAGACTATAAATTAATTGATTTAATTAAATGTTTCGTTTAAAAAGATTCAAATAATCTCTTTTGAAAATTATTTTTTGTATATTATTTGATAACATAATTTAGAAAATGATGACATCTTTTTATTTATATTTTTAATATATTCTTTTTGATAACAAAAACGCTGACAAAAAATTTAGTTATCAGAATGTTAACATTACCTGTATGGTACCAAATTATAACATAAAATAGAGATCTTTCAGATTATATGCTTGTAACGGTCCGCTATACTTATATCATCTAACTAATATATATTTTTAATTATTAAAATTAAAAATAAAATTATTTTTGAAAAAAATTGTATTAATTGTATTTTGTATTTTTGGTAGCTTTTGAAACTCTGGATTTAATTTCTGTTGATTTAACTTCGTATGGTCCCCTGAATTCCTCACTTCTTCGTTCATTCACTTCTTTTGATTTAGACATATTTTCTACATTAGCAAAATATGAATCAACCGAATCATTCAGAAGGTGATCATCTAGTCTTTCATCCTAATCGATTTCATTTAATATTGCGTTTTGTGCATTCAACTATAGTGTTATTATTTTAAATGCATTACACTTTAAAAAAGAACAAAAGATATAAAAACAAAATTAAATATTACTAAATCACATTTCCTTAATCGTTCAGCTTTATTACTATCTCTTTTATTTTTTAAATTTGCAAATTTAATTTCAATTGCTTTTTCTTCTGATTTTAGCTTCAAAAATGCTCTGGTGTAATTATTTTCATTATTTATTAGTCTTTGTATAGACTTCAAGCAAGCATCTTTGCATTTAGCAGCAATAATCTTTTTGATAGGAGCCATTAAAGTTTTTTATAATCAATCAATTATTTGAAGTGAAGCAAATTGAATCATATTAAAACAAAATGAAACGAAACTAAACTATATTGAAAAAAATACAAAGCAAAGCAAAGACATGAAAAATGTTGGACATTTTTATTATTTAAATTTAATTTTACAAATAATATTTTTAAATTTGTCTCAATAAAATTTTTAAAAAATTTTTAAGGTTTAAATAAGCATACAAAACAGGCATACAGGCTTTAATCAACTTACAATTTTCAAGAGAAGGGAATACACCTAAGATAATTAGCAAAGTTAAATATTTTTAAGTTTTTTTATTTGGACCAATTAATCAATTAGTTGGTCATTTTTTTCTGTTTTTTTGTACGGCATAACGGTATTCGAATAATTTTTCATATGCATAGATGTCTTTTTTTTATTCGCTTACATATTTGTTTATGATGCTCGTTCCTCGCAATTATGATATCACCTGATAACACTATCTACTAGATTCAAAATTTGTCATATGTCACTAAATTCGGATAATTACGTTAATTATCAAAATCTTGCAAGCAGAATATTTTTGTCTGAAGTTTAAAAAATTACAAATGCTACTTGTTAAAAAAATGTTGCTTTGTTTCAGTCGGTTTGTATATTCCAATTCAATCAAGAAAGAGAGGTCGACAGGAAAAAAAATGGAGACATTCGAATTGGCAAAAGATTCTCTAATAAAATAAAATAATTGGTTGTCCCTAAAAAGCGGAATCCGGAACGCGGAATACGGAATTCCGTGGCCCAAATTCCGCCAAAAAAGTCGAAAAAAAAATTTTATAATTCCGTAAAACACATACTAAAAAGCGGAATTTCCGTCTTTTAGTAGATTTTTAAATTCTTCCGGAATTTTTTTACGGAATTGACGGAAATGACGGAATTTTTAGCGTAATTTAAAAAATAAGCAATAAAATTTTTTTTATAAAGTTCAATTTTGATTAAATGAAAGTTATTCACAATAAAAATCAGTTTAATTTTGTAAATCTAGTTCCTCTCACAGACAAAACCATACTTCTCGCAAATCCAACTTTTACCTTTTCCAGCTCGATGATATTTACTTACTTTGGTGCAATTAAAATGATACCAAAATCTACAGTTTCACATTCTATGGAATTCTCTAAGCAAACATTTGAACAAACTGGACAAAAACAATGTTTTAGTTTTTGATCTATTAAAGATTTAGCTATTTTCCATTGTCGATTATATCAGTTAATAAATTGAAATTGCTAATTATCCATTTAGCTTTTATCAAAGTATTTGAGCTAAGAATCTCATCTAAACAAGCATGATTCTCTTTAAGGAGCAACTCTTTCAAAAATAACTCAAATTGTTGGTGTAAAATTCCAGATTGCTTATTCGCTTTAGGCTCAAATGAATTGATTTGATGACCCTTTTTCTTACGACCAGTAATACCAAAATTTTTAGCTTTTGTCAAATTTGTTAGATTAGGAATTTTATAGTTATTAGAAATGTCTATATTATTTATAGACTGAATCGCTAAAATGTGCGAACAAGCTGTTTTTTCCGGACAAGAGCATGTCGTTTTAGGCAATAATTTTACTTGGAAGCAATTGTTTTTTTCATCTGTAATGAAGTAAAGTTTCAACTCAATATCATGTTTTTCTTTATTATTATTTACAAACCACAATGCTCTGCTAATTTTTGAATTAAATTTATTTTTCAATTCAAAAGGCATAGGATTCTATTCATCTGAATCAGAATCATCTTCAGATGTATTTTCACCGATAATATTCACATTCGATGAATTTGATTTCGAAAGAGTAATAGTTTTCACAGACACGTCATCATCAGCTAAGTCTTCTTTTTCTTTACTTTCGATTGAATTTGAAAGCAAATCATTAGACTCAACATCTGAATATTTAGACTCAATATCACTTTTCTCGCTCGCACTAATCGTAGAAAATTTTACGCCACATATTTCGAGTAGTTCATTTTTGTTGTTATTTCTGAAGGTGCCATAGTTTCCCTTGTTTTAACAAAGCGAGTGTCTAAAAAACACTGTTCTTTGAAATCAGGTCTTATTCGGTAATTACCGCGGTTACCAAACTCAAACCTGATTTCATTGCAGTAGTACACTGATAACTGATTCAAACTTAAAATTACCACGTCAAGTGGCAACTCAACTCTTTCGCAAATTAGTTTTAATAAATTATTTAAACCCTCAATTTGGTTGGTAGTAATTCCGTGAAGTGGCTAAACATCCGCTTCGCAATCGGTTTTACTGCAAAAGAAGCTTAACAATTTATATCTGGTTTTATACATTTTTCCTAATAATCAACAAATTCTGTTCGCCAAGCGGGTATCATTTCAAATAAAGCTTTATTTGGCTGAAAAACAATTCTCTTACCGAATCACAATAAAACCCCACATCATCTGTTGTAAATTTTTTATTGGAAATAATCCACCTCTCGGTGGACTTCCAAAAATGATTCCAGCATCTAAGAAGTGGAATATTAGGAAAATAAGTTTTAATGGCATTTCTAAAGGCATCTTCACAATCTGTAACTATGTATCCTAAATCGCTCATTTCAGGTAAAATTTCACCAATAAATCACCAAAACTCATTGTGAGATCTCTCGAATTTTTTTTCATGTATGAAAAATGCGAGTACAATTGACGGAGGTTTTTCATTATTTTTGATTACTAAAATAGGATGCATATACGATTATACTGAAACATAATAGTCAATATCAAATTAGGAAACATAATGAAATATGCATTAGATGACAATTAGCTATTTCAACATAAGTGAAGCGTTTAAGCTTATTAACGGCCTTTAATAATAAACATATATATTTATAAAAATATTTTCAATAAAAATTTGTTATAATTTTCTAGAATAAAACGCACAAATTTTAAAAGATGTGTGTTGAGAAAAAAAATAGGTGGAACGGAGCAAAAATAAAATATAAGAATTTGTAATATTTTTTAATAATCAGTAAATAAATATACTCACATATCTTAAATTTTGACATTGCTTAAGATCCCTTACACCCTTTTATTTCGAAGTTTCCTTGTAAACTAAATGAGGTGCTCTTTTAGAAACATTTTCTTTAATTTGACTAAGAACCGACGGCAAAGTACGTTGATAATTTTCGGCGTTTTCTTTTGATTTTACATTGCCATGTGGCCCAGAATCGTATTCGAGCAAGCTATTCGCCTTTGTTTTTTTGTCTAAGTAATGCACAATTATTGGCATCGCTTGGTCTTTGAAAAAATAACATCTTTTATAACTTCCTTATTAATACACTTGCTTCGATCTATCATTTAGTAATAATTTTTATACACTACTGGGTCATTTGGTGAAGTCGGAATCAAAGCCTTTCTTGTTCCTTGATTCTTCCATTTGAACCCATCAGTTGTCCAATCGTTGTGATTGATGACTCACTCGACCAAAAAATTATAACATCACCTTAATTTTTATAAAGTTCATTTTATTTGGTTTAGTTTTATAGTTTTTTAATTAAATTACCGGATTTCGGAAATTCAATTCTTTCCGAATGATTCTGATCAGAGGATTGAAACTCGGTAAAAATTTCGACCACTTGTTCATAGGTTAATCGTTTTAATTCCACTTAATAAACTTTCAGTTTTGATAATTTTGTTTGAGCCTTTTTTTTATATATTTATATTTTTTGGAAATAAATTTTTTAAATAAAAATGTATGATATAAAGCAATTGGAAAAATTATTTTAAAATTGTTATTCACATCTAAATTAACTTTTATTTTGTTTTAAAAAATTAAATTTTTATTTGCTTATTTTTTAAATTACGCTAAAAATTCCGTCATTTCCGTCAATTCCATAAAAAATTCCGGCGGAATTTAAAAATCTACTAAAAGACGGAAATTCCGCTTTTTAGTATGTGTTTTACGGAATTATAAAATTTTTTTTCGACTTTTTTGGCGGAATTTGGGCCACGGAATTCCGTGTTCCGCGTTCCGGATTCCGCTTTTTAGGGACAACCAAATAATTTGGCATTTAAAAAAAAAATAAATTTTTTTTTTTCTTCAATACAGTACTGCTACGATTTTCTGCTTTTTCGTAATTTTGTTTGATAGTATATAAATTTGTGAAGTGCAATAAAGTGCAATTGTGCTAATTTAAATTGTTAAAATAATTAGTTTGTTATCATTTTTTATTTCAGTGAAATAAATATTAAAATTATGTTAGGTTGAATACCCAACTCCATTGTGTAATTGCTATCTTACTATTTCTTCTTTCTTTCCTGGTCTGTTCAATACTTAAATACTTTTCACATGTCACCTCTTACAATTTATCAATTTTTAATTGTCTTTTTATTATATTTTGTCTTGATTTTTTTTTATTTTTTATTTTTTTTTTAATCTGAAAGAGCTTTAGCTCGGCACAGATAAAACAAATAAATAAATATGGTATATTATTTTTGTGGAATATATATCATAATTAGAGAAAGTTTTTTTAAAATTTGTGGATAATTTAATTATCGTCCTTTTTAAATCTACCATCTTTGCTGTTTGTTTTATGCTTTAAACAAAAGCTAGCATTTGCTTTGTAAAAAAGCAATTTTAGCATTAATACTTTTTAAATAAAAATTTTAATTTTTTTGTCACTAATAGAATAAATAACATGTCACTAAATTCGACCAATACATAATTGAATCAAGCATAGACTTTATCATTTTTCATAATTTAAAGTTATGTAATAAATTAAATATCATACAACATAATCCATCCTCTAGACTAAAAAAGCCAACCTTGAAATTGGACTTTAATTGTTTCATAAAATATTGAGATAAATATGCAAAAAAATCCTAGTTTTTTTTAATTTTGCCAAAAAAATTCTAAGATAACAAAAATTATAAATTTAATTTTAAATTAAAAATAAATTATAAATCCATGTAGTTATTGCTAAAATGAATTTTCGCATCGAAAGAATAACATTTGATCAAGGAGGTCAGGTTGAAGCTGCTCAAAAATGCATTAAGGACGCTCAGCTAGCTCTAATAAGCCCAGCTTATAAACTATCGTTGAAATATTTTTTCACTAATCCGACTTACATAATTCTTTATTCCTTAATCTGCAGCATATTATCAATAGCCTTGAATCGGAGTCTACAAATCAGCGTCTTGCTATCAGCTCCAGGATTTACAGTATTGTTTTTATTAGCCGTGTATCTTTTGCACAGAAAGCTATGGTTTTGGTTCATAGACTATGTTGAGACCAAGTCTGATTTAACTTGTCAAAACGCGCACAAAATCTACTCAAAAGAAAAAAACGCATTTTTTGTGGCCTATTCGTCAAACAACGAATTGATGAGCATGGGCGGAATTCTTATTGACAAAGAAAAGCAAACTTACAAAGAAAAGTATATGGCCGATCTTGGTGATGACGAGGCCATTTTGGTGAGGATCGCAACAGCAACTGACCATCAGGGAAAAGGAGCTGCAACAGCAATTATTAAAAAATGTCTTGAATTTGCCAAAACCAAAGGAGTTAAACGTGTCCAACTCAGTCAAACCAATAAACAACCAGCTGCATATGCTTTGTACAAAAAGTTTGGTTTCAAAACAGTCAAAAAATACATGCTTATAAGTTTTATTAATTTTTATCTTCGTCAAATGAACCTTGAATTGTAAAATAAAATTTAAAATAAATTTTTGTTTCTAAATGCCTAAATTTAAACAATGCTTTTTTTAGAATGAATTTTTTCAATTCAAGATTTTCTTTCAAAATTAGCTCAGAAAATGTATCAAAAAATTCGAGTTGAGAGAATTTATTTTGAAAATGATCAGTTGATTGAATCAGTGCATAGATGTTTTATCGCAGCGCACAAAAATGTGTTCCATTCAGCATTTGTGAGCTCGCTAGTCTATCTGGCAAAGCAAACCATTTATCAGCTAATACTCTTGTTAATAGTAATTTTAAATTGCCTAATTTTAAGCATCATGTTGGAGATTAGATTTTTTATTACCACACTGGCCACACTTTTTGTAATCATCAGCATTGTATCAGTCTACCAATACTTTAGTCATAGAAGAGCCTGGTCGGACTATGTAGACTTAGTTCTTCAAAGTTCAGAGATTTCTTATGAACGAGCTAATGTGACCTTTTGCAAAGAGAAAAATGCCTTTTTTGCGGCATTTGATGAAAAAAATGAGATAGTTAGTGTTGGTGGACTTTTGGCCGAAGATGAAAAATATACTTGTTTAAAATCATGGGCGCCAAAACTAAAAGAGCATGATGGCTTATTGGTAAGAGTGTCCACTCTGCCAAATTACCACTGTAATGGCTTTGGAAAAGAAATTATACGCAATTGTGTTGCTTTTGGTAAAAGTGTGGATCTAAAATGCATCAAATTATGTGTGACCAACAAACAAAAATCAGCATTTAGAATGTACAAGTCGTTGGGTTTTAAAGTTATTAAGAGGCATAAACTAGACTCTTTGCCTGATTTCAATGTTTTTTTGATGGAACTGGAAATTTAGTAAAGCGATAATGTTTTCAAATAAAAAATCTTATAAATATTTTTGGATTTTTTTCTTAAATGGGGAACAAAACTTTTCTTAGAGAGAAATTTGAATAATGAGCAGAGACGTCAAAAATTGCAAGAAAAAAATGCTAATAAGTCCGTATTATCATGTTTCAACACATTTCAATTAATAGTATTTAAATTTAAAACTTATCTTAATTATATAAATAAATTATCAATTATTAAATGTGACACAGATTGAAGCTCATGATCTAACTTAAATTTCAAATTAAAATTTTAATCTTAAAAATTATTTTTATTAACAAATAACTTAACTTTGGCTCCAATACGTTTTGCAACTAATTAGTAATGAACAGAGTTGTTTAAAATTCACAAGTCTCAAGTTAAGTCCAAATTCGGACATTTTTTTTAATGCAATAATTGCAAGAAAATTCTGAAATATGGCAAATCTACAGTATGTCTAGAAAGTTGAGAACATTACTAAAAAATAAAAAAAAATATTTTAAGGTACAAAAATCTAAAATTAAAATCGATTTACATATAATGTTAACTATACCATCTTAAAGATAATTTTATTAGCTTTCTTTTGATATATAGATTGTTCAAACAAAAATTTCTGAACACTCCAGAACCCATTTAAAAAAAAAACAGATAAAATTGAACAAAAAAAAAATAGTCTACAAAGTTTAGAACAATTATTTTATCCTAAAATTTTACCACACCTTGACAATCCCGGGCCATTTTTTTTCACACAATGCTTGAAATGTCTTTTCATACTGTTTGCTTGCACTTTTTACGTTTGATTTATTATTTTTGGATTTTAAAATCGGTCATTTTATTGAGTTGTACCATTTTGGCGTTTTTTCCATAAAAAAAGTATCTGTAGCTCAAAAGTGGCAAATAATTGGTCTATTGAAGGATAAGACCAAATCTCAACAAGAAATAGCTGATCTAGTAGCAGTTTCGAGAAAATGTGTGATTTCAACAAAGCGCAATTATGAGAAGACATCCGTGGTCAAACAATTACCTATTACGAATTACAAGGTCTGGTAGATCCCGAAATCTTACCAGTCGAGATAAGTCGTACATTTTTAGAAAGGTCAGAATCAATCCTACAACAAGCAATCGACAGCTTTAGAAATCTATATCTCTGATTTTAGTTCTAAATTTCCAAATGTTACTGTTAGTAAAGACACTGTAAGAAAAGTTCTATAAAACAAAAAAGACAGTCGTATACTGCAGTAAAAAAACTTTTTGACTGGATCGATCGAAAAGGCTAAAATGGTGCAAAGAACGTCAAATATGGACTGTTAATTACTGGTCAAAAGTTGTTTTTAGTGACGAGACTAATTTCGAAGTATTAAAACAGAAAATCTAGAGTATTTTGTAAAACGTTTTGTAAACGAAAAGTATCACCCCAAGTTTTGTTTAATAAAGTTACATAATGGTTGAGGTTCGGTTGATATTTGAGAATGCATTAATTATAAAGGTACTGGATGCTGCTCCATATATACAGTCAGAATTAATCAATTTGTGTACATGGAAACTCTGGAAAATAACTTATTACCTACAAATTGATATTTTTTGATCATAGTCAAGACTCTATTTTTCAGCAGGATGGCGCTAGCGCACATACTGCTCATTCCGTTCGAGATTGGTTTCAAGAAAAACAAATAACAGTTCTCCCCTGGTGCCCAAGAACACCTGATCTCAATCCAATAGAGAATTTATGATCATATATTGACCACAAGGTAAATAGTCATAGTCAAAAAAGCATTGATAAAAATAAAATTATCACAATAGCAATATTAAAATAGCTAAGTTTAGAATAGCAATTAAAGAATTAAAATAACAATGTTTAAATTAGCGAATTCAAAATAACATAATTAGAATATCGACACTTTTGTTAAATTCAAAATAGCATACATCAATTAATTAATCAATTAGAACAAAAATTATATTAGTAATAAAGCTAAATTGTAATGTTTCTAATTTTTTTTAAGGATCATACTTTTTAGCTTTGATAATGTATTGACAATTTCCATTTTTATGAAATGCAAACAATTTAATTTAAATTTAAATTTTTTTATGAAAATTGAAAATTTGTTCTCATTTTACATATATAGGAAAATTTAACAACTAAAGAAAAACTAATTTAACTTTTTTCAAAAAATTGTATTATTTTTTATTGCATTATGTGGTATCAAAAATCTATCATGTGAATGCAAGGAAGGACTAAGTCTCCATTTCATCCAGCCAAGGACTCGCCTAAATTATTTTTTAAATTAATAAATAAACAATTTAATTTAGCTTCAAACTTGATATTTTGAAAAAGCTATTGTGAACGTGTTATTTTGAGTATTCAAAAGTATTATGTTAATTTGATAATGTTATTTTGAACTTTAAAACAACATGTAATTTTTTCTAATATGATATCGCTATTATGATTTTGCTATTTTGATCAATGCTATTTTAAAACACAGCCGACCACAAATGGTCAATACAAAAATTACGTCAGGAGAGCATTTAAAAAGTGTTCTTTTTGATGAATGGTTTAAAGTTCCTAGTGAAGTTGTAAAAAACATGTATGAATCTATGCCAAAACGTGTCGCTGTATTTAAGCTAAGGGTGGGCATTTTTAATATTAAAAAATAAATGTTCTAAATTTTGTAGACAATTTTTTTTTGTTTGTTTTAACGTACTGTATTTGGATTAGACAACCCAAGAGAATAAATTTTTTGATATAAAGCCTGATCTAGAAAATTAAAAAAAAGTGGACTTTTTTTGTCCGAACTTGGACTTTTTTTATAATGACTTGGACTTTATTTTGAAATTTTTAATCAACTCTGGTAGTGAAACATTTAACTAACATCTATTTGCTCAGTTGGTTTTTAGTTACTATTTGGTTACTAAGGAAATTAGTCAACATAAAAAGGACACTTGTCGTCAAATGAAAAGAACAATAGTGGTCACCAAATTATTTCAAAAAATAAATGAAGTAAAATTCCTCTCGTTGATGATCATGGTCAACTGGATGAGAACCACCTTTCCATCTTCGACGTTCGCGTTTCGTACGTGCCATCTGCAGCCAATCCAGCAGACGCGCCTAGCCGGCGCTTAACACCATAAATGGAGCCTACGCCTTGGCACTGCAACGAACGCTTATAAATATAAGCTGCCTGACGTGTAACCGGTAGCTTTCGAACTTTATTTTTAATTATTAATAAAAACGACTGACTGGTGGTCATGCCACCGGTCAGCCAACATTTTTGTTAATATCAAGCTAAGCTTATCTCCCTAAGCTTATTTCTCTGTCATGCTCCTACCTCGGACGTGACTGGCTTTTCTTTCGAGTGCACACCCATTTTTTATTAAGCTTGATGAAAGCTCTTTGGCGCAAGCCTGGTGCACTCTCTTTCCTTTTTTCCTCACACACCCTCTTTTGTTCGAAAGCATGCAGCTGTACGAACTTGAAGATTTAATTGCTAAGCTTCAAGATAATATTAGAGGGGACTGGCAAGTCATTTTTAGGATTTTCTTCTTTAGTAATCTTCTTTATTCCCACCCGTCTTACAAGAGAACTAAGCTCGACAAAGAGTGGGACAGCTACTTACAAGCTGAAATAGGTTTGGTCTCTCGAGCTCGCTTAACAAGTGCTCATTTAAGTTTAGAAGTAGGAAAGGAGAAGCTTATTATAGACGTGAACAACGCCGTTTAGTTAGAACTCAGACGCTTGCAATTCAGACCACGCAAGCTAAAAGCTTTAATTGAAGAATGACCTGTATGACAACCAGGAGCTCCTACAATGGAGACTTGTCTTTCACCAAACTCTTCTGGATGTTCGAGTTCAAAGGATGAGAAGAACCACCAACTTCGCGGTTGGGGTTCAGTTGAGGTTGATGGAAAGGTGGTAAAGCCAAGGGTATGTCATGTGGTAGAAATGGCGAAGACGAGTTCCTCACCTCCTCCTAAAAAGCTTATAAACTATTAATATATTAAAGTTAGTTGGATTTATCAAAATTAAAGTCATCTTTATTCCCTCCCCACGATTAAATTCATTATCATAAAAATAGTGTTTAAAGTAATTTAAACGAGCCAATCAATCTTTCAGAAATGTAAATTCCTAAAAAAAACTTAAAGAACAAGTAGGATCTAGACTTTATCGTATGACTAAAACGATGAGGAATTTACTAGATCAATTCAATTTTTCAAGATTTAACCCAAGATAATAATAGTGCAGTTTATAAACCTAATTACTACTTAAAAAAACAAGAATAAAAAGATAAAGAAGGGGCCTTTAGGAACAAGAATAAATACTGGGCCCCAAGAGATCTAGAAAGCAGCCGGATCGGTTGCAATATACATAAACAAAATTAAAAAAAAAATTTAAACTTTGAATTAGATATTTATGCTTTCCTCTACCACGTACCTTAAAAAAGAGGAACAAGTCAAAATTTCTTAATTTCAAAATTTAAATCTCATCTAAAGAAAACAAAAGAAAAAAATGAATCAACAACTTTGCTCAGAACAAATAGTACCGTAAGAGATCCGACCCGCACTCAGACCCACAATGCGCCATGATACTCGAAACGCTGTGAAAGAGTGGATCTGGGAGAATGATGGTCGAGAACATGGTAGACTGCTTAGATGCCGCATTATGGAAAAATGGCTCATTCCACTTTTGATATTTCCCATGAACAAAATCCAAGAAAATAAATGGCTCCTGCAAATTATCCGGTCATCACCCTCGATGGGCAGCTGATGATTTGAGTTCCAGAAAATTATATTTCCTGCTGGGTACCGATAAACAAGAAACTTAAATGTATTATTTTTTTATTTTGTTTTTTTTTTTAGTTTTTGTTCTCCCTGATCGTAGGAAGCCGTTCTCCCACGGCGAGGGAGTATTGTAACATTCTTTTATTTAATAGCGCATACTTTTGAAATATAATAATCGAAAATTGTCCTAGAGATCAGACGCTGCACTTTGGACGACAAAGGATTTATTGTTAAAAACATTAACTCATCCGGAGAGCTTTAAATGATTGAATAAAACTCGAATACGTGCTATTAGTAATTGAAAGTTAAAAAATATCTGGCCCTTGAGAAATGAAATTAACATTTTCATAACCTGTATGATAGAAGTGAAATTAGTTTTCTATTAATTCAAAAGCGAGATAAAAACCCTTTTCGTCGAACCCATGCTGAGTAAAACGTTTCAACCTTTCCCATTAGACATGGAAAAAACTTATTCTCCACTTGCCATAGAGTATTTTTATAAGTAAAGAATTACTCAACCTTAAAATTTTGAGGAGTAAAATTCTAAAAATGAAAAATTTATATTCAAAATTTATTTAGAGATTAAGATTATCGAAAGACCAATAAAATTTTTCCCTTCCTTCCCTTTTTCAAAAAAAATTGATTGACGGGGCGTCTATTAATTCTTTTAGATTTGCAGCTATACAAGAAAGCATTTCATGAGTATAATAGATTTTTTAAAATTAGAAAGAATAATTTTTCAACAGTTTAAATCACTTTTGTAGATTTTAGATTTAAATTTTTTTTAAAGTTTTATAATATTATTTCTAAAGAGAAGATTGAAATTTGCTATTGATAAAGAAATTGAAGATATTTCGAGTAATTAGGGTTGATTAATTTTTTGGTTCAATTTGATGGTTAACTTACATTTTATTTAGAAAAAAAAATCAGAGATATATGTGATGTTTTAAAGTTTAGGCATAAAAGGCTTAAAAATAGGTTAGGGTTAGGGTTAATATATTGAAAAAAATTGAACTTAATTTCTTTAATATCTGAATGAAAAATTGCAATGAAAAACGCAAGTTGGCAAAATGTCTGAATTTTGAGATCGTAGATTTAATATATAAAATGAATTAATTTAAAAGCTATAAATATTATTTATATTAAGATATTTTCACAAAATTTTTATTTTCAATTAAAAGTAAATAAGATTGACCGTCCACCTTTTATAAATGGACGATGCAATTATTTCAAGGAATATTGCTGACTTACTTATGCCAAGTTAAGCAGTAGTCACAGAAATACCTAAAGAAAATGAAGATGGAAATTATCAATTGATTAAACACAACAATTTTCAAATAGTTAGCGAGTTAAAATGATTGAAAAATTTGGTAAGACTCAAACTTATTATTCAAAAAAAATAATCTAAATCAATTCAAAAAATAGATGACTCAAAAAACTACAATTTTTAGGTGTAAAAGAGATTTTATTTGAATAAAAATGATATGATATTTAAAAATTGAATAATTTTATTCTTTAGTGAAAAAATCTCAAAGTTATTATTAATCGTAATGTTTGCATTAATACTAAAATTATTTAACTTAACTTAAGTTGAAATTTTCAAAATTCATAATTATTTTTTAAGACTTCAAAAAATTCGAATTCTGATTTTTTATTGTTGCGAAGAAGTCAAATTCATCTTTTAAATTCAGATCTATTTTAAAAACAAAATCTGATCAGATTTATGTTCTATCTTTTAAAAATTAAAATAAAATTGGTTTAATTATTTGTGTTTTAATTACAAATTATATCCAATTTTGAAATAACATTTAAATGTTTCAAATATTTTTTTCAGTTACAAAAAAAAAAAAAATTTTAATTTAATATTGCAAACATTGAAGACTTAAAAATAAGCGCTTCAAGATTCATCTCGAAATAATTTTTATTTAAATATTTTTTCTAAAAATTAGATGATTTTATTTTTTTTACCACATCAAGTCATTTAGGTTGTTTTAAGTCTAAAAGGAAAAAACCTAAATCAGATCAAATTTTTTTTTTTAAAACAGATCTGAATTAAAAAGATGTAATGGACTTCTTCGCAATAATAAAAAACAAATTTTCGAATCTTTTAAAGTCTTAAAAACTAATTATGGATTGGTAAAAAATCTAAACTTTAGTCTTCGTTATATTTCTTCCTGTTTTCATTCCTCAAAACTGGGCATGCCTACCGCAAACCTACACAAGTGATGATAACTGAGATCTGCAAGATCTCCAAGGCTCAATTGATGCGCAAACTGCTAGTTTTCAAAGACTACTCCTGAAGACAAAAAGGTCGAAAATAACGGTTATGAGACTACAGGAGTCTAAAGAACAAAATAAATCCTGAACAATAGAAAAAAAGCAAAAAGATAACTTCTATTTGACAGCCAAACTTTACCGGAAATGAAAACATAATATAGTCGATAGGGATAACTGAAAGAAATTTATCAATAAGTAACGTAGCAGAGGAAGGCAAAGTCAGCTGTCATAATCTTAAGAGAGGATGCTGTAAAAACCAAAAGACGATTGGTTCGAAACAAATCAGAGACAAATTTAGGATGAAAACTTTTTGATCAAAGATTTTACAATGATAGAGGAAGCATATTTGTCACTTACGAAACTAGGACGACTGACTCAAACTGGAAACCTTCGAGAATACTCGGAACAATTAACATTAGAAATGACCTCGTAGTTTTAATGATATTTGATACTGGTGCTAAACTCTCGGTAATTTCTGAGGATTTAGTACACGAACACTAGTTACCCACTAGCCACAAGTAGATTAGAGCTCTTGTTGCTAATTACCAAGTGCACAAGACAAATTTAACTGAAAAGCTAAGATTAATTTTCAATAGGCTGATCTCTGAAATTAAATTTATAATGTTACCAAGAAAAAATATTCTTTGAGGGATGGATTTGTTTGTGGCAAATAACGAATCGATTGGCCCAGAGTGACGAGAAATCTACTAAAGGACAAGTAAGTATGTAGAAATTTATGATGATTTTTCTAAAAACAAGAAATCATTATATAACAAGCTGATATCGAAGATGACAATTTCGATGATGATTTCGTAGCCTGTTATTTTCGATCAAACGAGGGGGTAAAATTTGAAAAATTCAATGTGTAAAACTAAAAACAAATACAGCTGCAGTTAAATTCTAAACAATAATAAGCTTGTTTTTACTGTGACTTATGACGACATATAAACAAACCAATAAGCGACAAATCGATTCGAAAAATGTTTTATCGAGCAGCAATTAAAGAAAGATAACTTAATAACATAGAAATTGATGAAATGGTCTAAGCCAGTATTATAAGGCCTTCTGATAGTCGGCTAAAATATCTATGTTATTATTGCCGATGGCAAAAAAAAAAAGGAATACGGGTCAAAATTCCTGAATATACAACTGAATACTGAATAACTGATAGACAACTGAATAACATCACAATTCATGACCCATATCCTCTACCGAATATAAGCTTGACATGATGAGTTGCCAATTATTATTTGGCCACTATTTGATTATTTTCAAATTAAGCAAGATATTGATGATCTTAAAGCAATATTAGAAAATTTGTTATAAGAATTAGGTTATATTTACAATTAAAAGCTATATTTCTTTTAAATAATTAAGTCTTAGATTTTTTTTTAAACAAATAAAAAAATTTAATTTAAAACTTTAAACCAAATGAGTAAATTAACTAAATTTAAAAAATTGAATATTTAAAAATTAATTTGATTCATATTTTGCTTTTTTTTTTACAATTTGTTAATTTTAAGCTTATTTTTTAAAAATTTTTTTATCACTTGAGATAAAAAAATTTTTAAAAAATAAGCTTAAATTGATTAAAGCTAAGTTACCTTAAATGAGGCTGATACACTACTTTTATTAAGAGAGAAAAAAAATCCTGCTTTCCCCTTGAAAACGCAATTTTAGAGTGGTTGAAAGGAACTTAAAAAAATATGAAAATTTTTTGATGCAAGAACTCTGCAATGTAATTGCATACTAGATTTGAAAACTTTTTAATAGGGTGCAAGAAAATTGCAGAGTATTTTGCAGACTTTTTTTTCTACATTAAGCAAATTTGCTTTTAAGTAAGAATTTTACAGAACTAAATTAATAGTGTAAGACCCGGTCCTCCCTTCTAATATAAATAGAAGTGAAGTTTAAGACTTCACTTGGTCTTAACTTTAAATAATAAAGAAATATAGAAAACTTAACTGTTAGTTAATCTTTTAATTAAGTTACCGTCACAAGTTACGTTGTTAAGCAAAAGTAAAAATCAAGTTGTGATTAGAAGATAAGTTTAGCTTAGTAAATGGAATACAAAGCCAGTAAGATGTTGAAACGTGGTATGGGTAACAATTTAGCTTATGATGGAGAAAGTGGATGTTATGACGATTTTGTGTCAGCATTCAAGTATGATTGCATAATATACGGATGGGATATTAAGAAGCAAGCAGAAGCAATTGAGTTTTGTTTAGTTGGTAAAGCAAAGAAGGCTTTTGACCAAATGCAAGCAGCTGATAAGGAAGATATCAAGAAGATATTAGATACGTTAAAAGGGAAATGTATAAAGTCACCCGAGTATTATTTAAATTTGTTTTATTCAAGACAATTGAAGCAAGATGAGAAAATCGGAGATTTTTGTCATGATATAGAAAGGCTACTAGATAAGGGTATGCCTGGGTTAGAGTTAAATGGTAGATCAAGAATGTTGATGTCAAGATTAGTTTCAACAGTACCAAGTCACATCAAGAGTTTCCTTGAGTTACAATCGGATAAAAGTTGGTCCGATATTGTAAGTGTGTTCGACAAGTCTGTCGATTATAAGGAAATGTACACAGGACATTTCCAACAAATTAAGCAGGAGCCAATGGAAATTAACAAAATGAAACATAGAGAGTTTAAATTCAGTAATCCAAAAGTTGTTAAATTTAATGGTAGTTGCAATTTTTGTAGCAAGTTTGGTCACAAGAGTGTGGATTGTTTATCAAGAATTAATCAATCTTCTAGAAAGGAATCGAATGAGAATAGTTTTAAGCGTTATAGTAAATCGAGTGAATATCCAACATCAAGCAAGCGTACCGAGTTTAATCAAGAAAGGTACAACAAGGGTAGTAGTAGTAGTTATAGTAATAATAACAAATACCGAAGCAATCAATCAAAAAGCTATCCAAAATTCACTAAAAGTTATACAATTGATGCTGAGTTAGATGAGTTAGAGGATTATGGAAGTCTTGAAGAGACAACAAATACAATTTACGTGCAAAATTGTACTCATAATCAAGCATCAAATCTAGTCAGAGTTAGTGCAGTGTTAGAAGTAAACAATCAGGACATACCGATGAACATGTTAGTCGATTCAGGAGCAACAGCGTCCTTTATAAGTCCGGATAGATTACCAAAAGATATGGCTAATCAAGTAGAGCAATTTTTAAATAATAATGGTCAAGTGGATGGATGGGATCTCAAGCGAGCCGACTTAACAATAAAATCAATCTTTAATTCGTAAGACAGAGAAAATCAAGTGTGCAACTGGCCAAGTGAAATTGAGAATCAACGAATGGGTCGGAAATCATGATTTTATTTTCGCAAATGTGTCAGAAACTATCGACTTTCTCAAGAAATTCAAAGCAAATTTCGACTTTGAGAAGTGCCAGATATCAATCAAAGACAATGATGATGAATTTCGGTTGAATTATATTTCAAATCAAGTCGAAGAAGCGAAACCGTATTCAAAAATAATAAAACTAGATGGTAAAGTATGTGTTAAAGCGAGTTCAGAAAATTTGGTTAAAGTCAAGATTGATTGTGTAGACAAATCAAAAGGGTTGATGTTTGAACCTAAGTCGCCGTCGATAAGTGATTTATCAAGAGGTGTTGTGTGGGCAAATAGTGTTGTAAATGTTCAAGATGATGGTACAATATATGTTAGTGTTTTAAATGCGTCCAATAACGACACGGTTATAGAAAATGGAACAGTAATCGGAGTAGTAAACGAAGCTGAGGTCGTGGATGATCAAGCAGAAGATGTTCAAGATGTAAAGAAGTCATCTGGACAAGAGATGAAAATAGATTTTTCAAAAATTAAAATTAATCAAGAGCTATCGATCAAGGATCGAAATGATTTAGTAAAATTAATACTAAAGTATGTGGATGTATTCCAGTGGTCAGAATTCGAGATGGGAAATTCAAATGGTACAGAGCATAGAATAAATACGGGTGATGCGACACCGTTAAGGCAAAGAGCATATAGATTACCTCAAGCAGCACAAGAGGAGGTAGATCGACAAAAAAAGCAAATGTTAAGGAGCAAGGTTATAGAAGAAAGTCATAGTCCTTGGTCTAGTCCAATTATATTGGTCAAGAAGAAGGTTCAAGATGGACAAAAGCAAGAATTTAGATTTTGCATTGATTTTAGAAAACTAAATCAAGTTACAGTAAAGGATTCGTATCCGTTGCCGCGTATAGATGACACGATAGACGCGTTGGGTGGTTCAAAATTTTTAGTACGCTAGATCTAGCTAGTGGATATTGGCAAATACCACTAGCTCGTGACGATAAAGAGAAGACAGCATTCATAGCCAATAATAAGCTGTATCATTTCAGCGTTATGCCGTTTGGTCTATGTAATGCGCCGTCTACATTCCAGAGACTCATGGACACCCTCCTTCGGAATCTCACATGGAAATATTGTTTGGTGTATTTAGACGATGTGATGGTCTATTCAAGGGATTTTGCATCACATTTGTATCGTCTAGAATTGATCTTATCAAGGTTTAAAAGTGCTAATCTTAAATTAAAGCCATCAAAGTGTTGTTTTGGAATGAGTCAAGTAAATTATTTAGGTTACTGTATAACAAGTAGTGGGTTAAAACCAGATCAAGCTAAGACACAAGTGATTTCAAAAATGGAAGCTCCAAAGAATAAGGACGATATAAAGCGTTTTTTAGGGATGATGTCGTATTACCGTCGATTCATTCCTGAGTTTAGTACAACTGCCGCATGTTTGTTTGAGCTTACAAAAACTAAAATGATTTTCCAGTGGACAAGTGAGACTCAAGAAGCTTTTGAGAGGCTTATAGAGCAATTGGTCAAGGCACCAGTGTTGGTTTATCCAGATTTCAAGAAAGATTTTGCAATTTATACAGATGCTTCAGGTGTTGGTATTGGGGCAGTTTTAACTCAAATGGTGAATGTCAAGATTCATCCGGTTGCGTACGGTAGCAGACAATTAAATGTAAGTGAACGGAACTATTCGACTAGCGAGAGAGAGATGCTAGCAATAGTTTGGGCTTCAAGGCATTTTCAAGCATATATTTATGGGAGACACATAAAATTTTTTACCGACCATAAACCGCTTAGTACTTTGGTCAAGTCAAAAGAACCGAATGGTCGGTTATACAAATTGTTGTTAAAACTTCAAGAGTTAGATTATTCAATTGTGTATTGTCCAGGGAAGCAGAATAATACAGCTGATGTATTATCAAGAATAACTCAAGAAGGAGTTAATAGTATTGAAATATTAAAAGTCGAGCATGATGTAAATGCACTCGATTTTAATATAAACATTGATTGGGAATTTGAGCAAGAAATGGACAGAGAAATAGCCGTAGTCAAGTTAGCAATCAAAACAGGAGACAAAATCGATTTTCAGGATGTGGAAAATGCGAGTTATTGGAAGGCAAATCAAGACCAATTAATAAATGAAAGAGGTACACTCTACCTCAACGGTAAAGCTGGCACAAATTTGGTAATTGTTCCAAAGCACAAGCAATTATAAATTTGCAGCTTATACCATGATGCAATTACGTCAGGTCATTTAGGATTCGAGAAGACTTTTAGAAGTTTAGAATCAAGGTTTAGTTGGCCTGGTATCAAGTCATTTGTCTATGATTATTGTAAATCATGTGACACGTGCCAAAAATTCAAGCTATCAACAAAAAAGGGCAACAAACACCCTTTAGTATCAATCAAAGTGAACAAAATTTGGGATTTAATTTGTGTCGATGTTGCAGGTCCGTTAAAGATGACAATAAGAAGCAACAGATTTATTATTATTGCAATTGACCATTTTTCAAAGTTTGTCGTTGCCAAGGCTGTCCCAAGTTATACAGCTGAGATTACAGTGATGTTTTTAAAGGAAGACGTAATCAACAAATTCGGAACACCATTATCATGGTTAACCGATCAAGGTAGAAATTTTGAGGCAAATATTTTCAAGGAATTTTGTCAAGAGTATAGCATAAAGAAATTGAGAACAACAGGGTATCATCCACAATGTAATGGATTGGTGGAACGAACAATTAAGACGATCAAGCAAATGTTGTGTGCGTATGTGAATAGTCAACATGACAATTGGGATTTGGTGTTAAGTGACGTTGTTTTTGCATACAACAACAACATACATAGCTCAACAGGGTATGCACCAAATCAGGTCGTATTCAAGAAAATTTTACCTTCAAGTAACGATAGGGCTTTAGAAATTAATACTCCAGAGTTAAGAATTAAGGAAAAAGAATTGACAGAGAATATTGTCAAGAATATTAATCAAGCGCAAACATCACAGAAGAAACAATTTGATAAGAATTCAAGCAACAAAGTTATTTTTGAAATTGGAGACTTTGTCTTGTTAATTAATTCTCGTCAAGTGGTAGGACATGTAAGAAGCTTCGAGCCAAAATACATGGGTCCTTTTGTAATCAAGAAGAAAATAAATGAGTGCAATTATGAAATTGTAAACACAGAGAATCAAAAAATTCAGGTAGTTCATTATGATCGTATGGTCAAGTACAATATGAGACGTTCGGTGAAAAATTTGGAAAATTTTAATCAAGAACAATTAGACGATGATTGGAGACAAAAGAGGTCTCAGACGGCATTAATAGTTAGGAGGCTAAAAGAAGCTAAAAATCCAACTAATGCTGATCAAGAAGCTAATCAAGCAGGTGTGTTAGATGACATAGAGATACAGAGTGGTGTACCTATAGTTAATGATCAAGTTCTAAACGAGCAGGAGCAAGAAAAAGAAGATCAAGATCATAATATTCAAAATTCAGGTCAAAATTTTAATGTTGATTTGAATTTGAACGAATTTCAAACAAACCAAGAAGAGGATCAGGAAGATAGTAATCAAGATAATATAGCTACAAATGAGAGTTTTATAATGGATAGATTGGATCAAGGTATGGTCGAATTAGAGATAGAAAATCAGGAGTTGACAGAAGATGAATCAACTGATTTTCAAGATACTAATACAACGATATTAGATAAAAATAAAGACGAATTTAAATGTGGAATTTGTGGTCAAGTATGTAAAAGTCAGAGTGGGTTAAAGACACACATGACAAGATCGGCCAAGAAACATGAGGATTTAATGGCCTCAAAAGTTTAAGTTTCAAGTTAAAAAAAAAAAAAAAAAAAAATTTTTAGTTAATTTTGTTTGTTGTTGTTTATTTTCAAGTTTTGATCATTTTCATTTTTTCTTGTTGGTGTTGTTAAAAAAAAAAAAAAAAAAGGTGGAAGGAAGTGGGTGACCCTCTTGGACTCCTTAAAAGGGCGAGGGATGTAAGACCCGGTCCTCCCTTCTAATATAAATAGAAGTGAAGTTTAAGACTTCACTTTAAATAATAAAGAAATATAGAAAACTTAACTGTTAGTTAATCTTTTAATTAAGTTACCGTCACAATAGTAAAAAATTTATTCAAGTTATTTTGAATTGAAACGAACTTCACAACCTCTAATTAATGAGCAAAATAGAGTTAAGATTACGATAGTTAAATTACTGGCCATGGAAAAGCAAAACCGAAGAAAACCAAAATATATCATTGAAGATGAACGATTTCAACGAATTATTTCAAGTTTTAAAAACTAAAAAAATAATAAGATTGTAATTAATTGACTTAAACAATTGCTTTTTTAAAAAAATCAATGCTATTTTAAGAAATTTTTTTTAGTAAATTCCTTTAGAAAATAATTCGGAAATACCAAAAAAAAATTTTTTTTTCACAATATTAAAGAAAATACTATCTTAAACATATTATTATCAAAAATAATAAATAAAGAAACATTTTTAACAATTAAAATATCCAATAAAAATAAACCTTTAGGTATTGTATTAGAGACCTGAGACTCTTTTGCCAATTCGAATGTCCCCATTGTTTTTTCCTGTTGATCTCTCTTTCTTTTTGATTGAATTGGAAT
The DNA here is from genome assembly GCA_019054805.1 of Brachionus manjavacas. Lineage (NCBI taxonomy): Eukaryota > Metazoa > Rotifera > Eurotatoria > Ploima > Brachionidae > Brachionus > Brachionus manjavacas. Next base: position 2,301,501 of record JAHQIY010000003.1, on the reverse strand, counting down.
ATCTTTATCGACTGAATCAAAGCAACATTCTTTTACAAGTAGCAATTGTAATTTTTTTAACCATGAACAAGTGAATTTAAAATTATTATTAGCCATCAAGTCAATTTTAAATTTTATCTTTTTAACAATTCTAATCAGTTAAAAATTCATGTAACCGAGATAATAACTGGATGGAGCGGCATAAATTCTGAATAAACTTTAGACTTAAAAAAGGCCTGGTTGCAAGCTTTTGATAATTAATGATTTTTCCCTTTAAAAAACTTTTCCAAACAATGGAACAGAATGACGCAGTTCTGTTACTGCATTTCTTTCACTCAATTCAAAAAGTGAATGTATTCATTATAATATTTAGTGAAGACAATGAAGCAAGACTTTTAAACAGATATTTTCATCTTCCACTTATAAAGCCATTTTCTAATTTATCTAAGTATTTGTTTATCTTATTTTCTAGATTTGACAAATTGAAGTTTCAGATCAAATTTTTAAATCAAGTATAAAAATTATAACTTGATTAATCTATTGATTCTGATAGTCAAAAATATGTACTAAACATTACAAGATATGTTTTGTCTAATAATGATTCATAATAAAATTATTATCAAAATGATTGACTTCTAATTTAGTTAAGTAAAACAATCAATAATTTAAATAATTCAGTGTAAGTTAATTCAAAAATTCAAATTTATAGCTTTTAAATTAATTCATTTAAACCAGAATAATTTTATTTTTCCACTTGAACATATTTTTAATTTTTAAACGTAAAATTTTTTTATTTATTTAAAAAATATTTAAACCTTTTTAAGTTCAATAAAAAACATGCTTTGCAATGATGAATAACAATCATCAACATGGAAAGCATTCTAAAAAACGTAGGAAAAACAATTCCAAAATATTTGTAAGTATAAATGAATAATTAATTAATAGATTAAAGTTTTTTTATATTTTATATTTATTTTGCTTTTCATTATGCAATAATTAAATCTCTTATATGTACAAATTAAAAATTATTATTTTAATTGAAACTAAATTAACAAAAAAATCTATATTTCGTTTTTTTTTCTAATTTGTATCATTAATTTTGTCTTACATCTAAATTCTATATTTTTTTAATATTAATGCATCGCCAGAATTGGAGCTAAATGAAATAAATAAATTTAGTGTGATTTAGGGATAACTGATAACTGATGAGTAGTCAGAGAGTTTTTTTATCAATTAATGAAGATTAAACTAAGAATAAATCAAGAATTTAAAAATATTCTCTTTTGAAAATGTTAAAGATTGGACACTTATTACTGATTACTGTGAAGTTTAGCTCGTTAATGATGCTTTCAAAAATGATTTCATTATCTATTTCTTCTTTAAAACCTATTTGTTTTGCTCAGCATTTAAGTCACACTAAATAATTTTTACAATTCTTATTTATCTTTTGAATATATCCAAATTCAGAAGTTTATTAGATGGATTAAATAAACTGGAAATATATAATTGATCTTTTCCCGGATTTATTTTGATACAAAATAATACAGAAAAAAATTCGAAGAGTCTTTGACAAACTTTAATTCCTCCTTTACTAAAATTGCTACTCCTTCACCATGCTTATTGCGTGGTTTCGTCATTGATTTATAATTATTAAAATCTAAGAAAATGTTTGACTCACTCGATTCAATTTTTGTTTCACTAAGCAAAGTGAAAATTAAACTAAAAAATTTCCTAAAGGTTTATCTTGCTGGGAAGATGAGAACAATTCCGATGAGTTATTATTGACCTTGTCTCATTGACGTTCATCGATTATTATTAAAAACAATTTATCTGTTAATGCAAATTTTCGATTTCTGAGAAGAGATAATTTTGAATTTTTGATAATTAGGAACCTTTTATTTGTTTCTAAAATTTGTGCTGTCCATCAAAACGTTTGTTTCTTTTTAATCCGTAAATTCTGGAAAATATTTAGCTTCAACTTTTTAATTTATCTATTTCTAAATTTTTTTTGAAAATATTATGCAGAAGTTGAAGAATAAAATAGGAAGATAACACAGAAAATAATTGAAAGGAAGTTTGAATACAAAAGTTGAAGCTCATATCCAAATGAAAAAAAATGAACAAAATTTATCTTTACTGATGATTATAAATAGTTTTCAAATAAAAACCTATTATAAACGAAATTATAATTCAATCCGCTTAAGCAAAAAAAAAAGAAAAAGCTCAATCAGAGAATCTATTTTCTAAATCATCTATGCTTATGTTACCCTTCTCCCTCGTCATACCATTTTATTACAAACAATTTAAATAGTTTTTATGTTCAATCATAATAGGGGAAACAATTCTTCATAGATTAGTTTAAATAAATAAATGAGTTTATCTGAACGCCGAATATCGTATTGCAAATCAATAAACATTTGCTACCATCAAAACAAAAAAGCTAATAGATTCAATTTTATTTTTATAATTTTTATTTAGACAAACAGGGTCTTTCAATGTGGTCAATATCACAGCGTGAAAGTTTAATTTAATTTGACAAGTTCAAATGACAATCTTTTGCCATTCTATTGATAATTTAAAGTGAATTTTATCGATTGATTTCACCAACCCCCAAATTATTCTAATTTAAGACTCATTGATTTTGACAAATTTAAATAAAAAGTAATTAGGCTAAAATTTTCTGAAATGATAATTTTTAGAATTTATTTTTGTAAAACTGTTTTGAATGTTAATCGTTAATTTTTAATGATAAAGTATAAAGACGAACATTTAAAAAAAATTGAACTATGGTTATTCAACTGTAGCTTTTTTTTATTTCAAATTAGTTTGGGAAATACCCAGGCAGATTGGAATGGAGCTTAGTCCTTTCCTTCAGAAACGTTGGTGAGGTTTAGATTTTTTCTAATTAAAGTAAACTTTAATGAAGAAATTTTCTAAAAGTTAATGAAAATGAAAAAGAAAAGAAGAAAAAAATAAGAAATAATTTTCTTGAGTGATCAAATCATTTTTTAAGAAAGTACAAAAGAATCAAATAAAGTCATTAAATTTTTTTACTCATGATTTTGATTGAAGTTGTAGATATCCGTATTAATTTGCTGATGATTTTTTCTGAAGGATACGAATTTATCAAATCGTTTAAAAAAAATTGAAATGGAGTAAATTTAAACGATTAGTTAAGTCTTCTAGGGATTAATTTGAAGAAGTAGAAAATTAATTTTTTTTTAAATTTGTTTTTTAGAATAATTTTTTTAGTTTAAGTTTCAAAATTAACCTACAGGCTGGTGCCTTTATCTATTGAATAAACTGACTAACTCTTCATTTATTACAATTAAAATCATCAAATTACAAAAAAAATCACATTCTCATTATTTAAATTTTTTTTAGAATTAAATATTTGGATTAAGAATAATTTTTCAAATTAAATTTTTTTTCTAATAAACAAATTAGCAATAAATTAATCAAATTTTAAATTAAAAATGTCATGGTTAAGTCAATATTTTTAGTTTTTAATAGTTCAAGAGAAAATGATATATTAATATTTTTTTTTAATTTTACTTTTATTAAAAGATAAATAACAGAAATTTTTTATTGCTTTTTGTTATGAAATGAAATTTAGCTTATTACAAATACAGTGTTGACATGATCTTTGTAATTTAGCATTTTTAATGTAAATTTGCCTAATATTTCGATGTTCTGGCAGAACATTACAAACATCCAAACATTTTTGTTTAATTCTTTTTTTTAATCAAAAATTAATCAATTTTTTTCCGAACTTTGCGTTAATTTCTTTAATTAATGGTAAATTTCTGTCAAATAATAACAATGTAAGAAAAAAATTAAAGAAAAATGGACTTTTTTTACATTAAAAAAACATTCAAATTGTGCAATAGCGTAAATTTATTTTATTTAACCATAAATTAAACTAAACCATAAAATTTGGGATGCAATGAATTATTAAATGGTGCTACTGATTACAAGTTTATTAACTTGTTTAAATGAGCCATTAATGCAATTCCATTTTTTTTCAAAATTTTGACAAAAAGAACAATTAAAACAACTCCGAATTTGTGTTTTCTAAGACTTAATATTATGCGGTTTCATGCATAATTGAGACCTTAGCTCTATGACTTTTAGTTTTTGCAGAACAGGTCTTAGAAAAATAAAATAATTAAAATATCTTCAAAAAACCACTTGCATAAAACTGAACCAAATGATCCTTTATCCGTGACCACCACCTAGTCTTGGGTAATCTTTTTCGTTCTTTCATAACCATCATCAACTTTTAGCAAAATTTTCTCATTTGGATGGCTGTGAAGAACGAAGTAAAAGTCCTAGAGCCAAGCTCTAAATTGCACTTGAAAGAACGCGAAAAGTTATCCAAGTTTTTTAATCCATTTTTCCTTAGTTTTTTTCTACTTTTTTTGACCAAAATTTACCATTAATTGCAGAAATTAACGTAAAATTCGGTAAAAATAAATTTAGTTAATTTTTGATTAAAAATAAAACATGGGACAAATCTTTTTTTGAAAAATTTTTAAAAAATCCTGTATTTTGGGTTTTCAATGTTTTAGCATATTACTTAAATTCCCTTAAAAAAATTTATTTTTTAATATTATTTAGATTTTTTTAAAATAAATAATTTATCAATAGGAATATGTCAGAAAGTTCCAAATTGAATGCTAAAGCATCATCTAAACTCGTCAAAGCTTTAGTTGGCATACCAAAAGCAGCAGCTAAGCAAAGTCTAAACTCGACCAGCTCTACAAGCATAGCCAGCAATTTGGCCAAATCCATTTCAACTGCCAATTTGAATCCAGATGAACATAAAGAAAATCTGGAAGACTTTAAAATAAATGACCGAGTGTGGGTGAATGGAACCAAAGCAGGCTGCATTGCTTTTATAGGCGAAACTCAATTCAAAGAAGGAGTTTGGGCAGGCATTATTCTTGATACAAATGATGGCAAGAATAATGGTACTGTGAACAATGTTGCATATTTTAAAACCGAGGAAAATAGAGGTGTCTTTTGTCGACTTAACAAGCTAACTAGAGCTCCAACAGACTTTGGTTCTACTGGACAACAATCTGAACGCGCCGGTGGCCTTAAAGTTGGTTGTCGAGTCATGATTGTTAATTCAGACGGGAGCACCAAACGTGGACTATTGCGCTTTGTTGGAGAAACCGAATTTGCCAAAGGAGAATGGGCTGGTATTGAGCTAGATGAAAAATTGGGAAAAAACGATGGAAGTGTGTCAAATAAACGCTACTTTCAGTGTGAGCCATTGTTTGGTGTTTTTGCGCCATCACACAAAGTTCAGCTTGAAAAATTAAATGAAGTAAAAGCGACCTCAAAAGCAATTGCTAGTTCAACCCCAAAGTCTGGTGCTAAACTTTCTGGATTGACAAAAAAACACTCTGGAAGTCAAGAATCAATGGTTTCGGAAAAATCAAGTATTATTTCTGCTGCTTCAGCTCCGAAAAAAAATTCAATTCAACGAAAATCACTTCTAAAGCAAGTAATTAAATTAATGATCAATTAAATAAACTAAATAAAAAAGATATCCCAAAAGTATGATTATGATTGTAACAATATTATTTGTTTTAATTATTGATGGAATTTTAAAATTTTGAGTCTTATATAATTTTTTACGAAGTACATTAATCAATAGTTAGCTAACGTAGAAATCTGTCAAAAAAATATATGGTTTTATAAAGTCGTTCTTATTTCCGATTTTATTGTTTTTTTTTTGTCTATTATTTTATTATTAAGGTTCGCACTTCTCAAAACTGTTCTTGAAGCTCTTTTTCTAAGCTACATAATCATTTTGAAGTTTAGAAAAAAAGTTGCGTTCATTTATTTTGGAAAAAAATTTTTGACTTTTAAAAATGACCTGAAACAACAAAAATTTTGGATTTTGTCCCTTTTTTTCAATCAAAGATGAGAAAATTCTGAAAAACTTTTAGAGCTCACTTTTTTAAATTTTTGACTTTTATATCCATAAATTCATACCAAAGTCTCATTTATAAAGTCATTATATTAAATTTTTTTTGTTTTTTAGATTATTTAACCAATAGGTTATTTGATATTTTTATATAAAAAATTTGGCTTTCGGAGGTTTTTATAGGAATCTGTGGTCGAAAATGTCAAATCAGATAGTGCTGTAGTTTTGGCTGACGCAAAACTTAATTCTACCACGATTTTAACAAATTAATTTTTCAGAAATTTCTAGCAAGCACTTTGTTGAAGTTAGATTCTTTAAGCTTTTAAAAATTTAAGGAACAAGAGGGCCATATTGCTCACCTGCTTAAGGAAAGAGACTTTGAACGAGCTGAATTTACTCGAGCAGCTCAAAAATTTGAAGAAGTAGAAAATAAATTTTTTTTTAAATTTGATTTTTAAATTTGTTTTTTAGACTGAAACCAGACTTTCTGAATACATTAAATTGATCGAAGAAAAAAATGATGAAATAGTTCGACTAAATCAAATTATCGGTCAATTGGACGAAAAAAAAGACACTCTTTTGGCTCAATCTGAAATCGACAAAACTAAAATTGAAGATTTAGAATTTCAAATTGAAGAACAAAAACTTGGCTGTGTGGATAGTGAGGAAAAGTGCGAAACAAAACCATCTGTGACTTGTACAAAAGATGAGGACAATATTCTACTAAAACAGCTTGAATTTCAAAAAGAAACAGTCAAAAATAATCAGGAGGAAATTAAATTTTTAAAAGAAGAAATTGAGAGATTGAACGTTCAGAACAAAACTTTGCTTTTAGCTGAAGAAGTTTACACAAAAGAAAAAAACGATCTTGGCCAAAAAGTACTGGAGATGGACCAAAAATTGACTCAATCGATGGCAGATTCGCAAGAGTTATCCCAATTAAAAGAAAAATTAACACACAAAGAGAAGGAATTTGAGGATAAAGTTAAATCAAATGAGGCTACAATAAATTCGTTGTCTAACCATCTTACTGAGTTGAAAATTAAAATTGAATCTTTGGAAAACGAGCGCTCCGATCTCGAGTTTGTACATGAGGAATCAAAAGTAAAAGTGAGCGACTTGCTAAAAAGAATCGAACAAATGAAGCTAGAACAAATTGACAACTCTAATCAAGGCGACATTGAGTTCGCCTTGGAGGAGCACAAAGTGATGATCCAAGAAATGGAAACAAAATTAAAAAATTTGCAAAAAGAAAAAGAAGAGCTTGAAAAAAATTCAAAAACACAGATCGAATTGTTGAATGAGCAAATGCAGAAATTGAATGCAGATCAATCAGAAGTTGTCACAGAAAATGCCAGTTTAAAAAGTCAGATAGAAAAAAAGGACAAAGAAATTCTGGAATTGAATTCGAATTGTTTTAATTTGAAGGAAATGGGCGAAAAATTGAAAGAAAAAGAGGCCTATATTTTGGATTTAAACAAAAATATTGAAAATCTTAAAAATGAAAAGGTAAAATTAAATTTGAAAAAAAAAATTTTTTTTAATCTTAAAAAAACTCTCTAATACAGGCTCAACAAGATGAAAAATTAGCTAAATTAAGACAAGAATTTGACCAAGGTGTTATTGAAGCCGAAAATTCAAAAAAAGATTATGTGAGTTATTTGTTTTATTTAATTGATTAGTAGATTATAAAAAAAATTGAATTTTAATTAAATTTTTCTTTTTTAATCAAGTCAAATAAAATAGACGAGCTAGCCGCTCAAAATCAGCTTCTGTCTTCTAGCATTCACATTTTGAAAGAAAAGTTGGATTCAAATGAGATCAAAGTTGAAGAAAGCAAAAATTCAAATATTGAACTGGTGAGTAGTGAGTGTGGAATAGTTCAGAATTTAAATTTTTTCATTCAAGCAATCAAGGTTAAGTGAAATGATAAAAAATTCAGGTGACAATTCAACTCAATTGACGATCTTAAATGAAAAAATAAAAGAAAAAGATGACCAAATTGAAGAACTGCGAAACAATCTGACAAACAGGCAACAAGAGGTGAATCTTCTAAGAGATGCAAATGAAAGCAAAGAAAAACAACTGAACGACTTTTCGGATCAAATAAAAAGTTTAAATGAAAAAATATGCGAAAAAGAATCTTTAATTCAAGAAACTAATTCAAAAACCTGTTCAATTGAAAAGGAATTGGAAATTTTACGAATTGAAAAAGTCAAAGACCAAATTAGTGATCAAATTTCCCTTTACCAAACACAATTAGAAGAATCGAGAAAAAAAATTGTAATTTTTTTTTTAATTTCTATTTCAAGCTGTAAAATTTTAAATATCAAATTTTATAATTATTATTTGAAAAAAAAAGTCAAATTAAAATAAGCAGAGATTAGGTAAAAAAACCCAATAGGAGCAAAAAGTAGGCATCTTATTTTGAAATTTTTGGTAAAATAATTCTATGATTAAATTACGGTTAAATTTGAATGAAAAAACAAAGATATTGATGACGGAATCTTATACATACCCTCTTAAAAAACGGATGTACTTTTTAGATTTTAATTTTTCTCTTAGTCTTGAATAGACGTACTTTCTATACTTTTTATCTTTTTAACTCAAAAAGAATGCTCTTTGTTCACTTTAGAAATTATTTTAGTTATTCTCTATAAATTCAATTAAACCTATTTCCTAAACTTTCTTTTTTCTATTTATTCTGTTTAAACAAAAATATTGTTTAAAATTGTTAAAACATCTTCCATTTTAATTATTAAGATCTTTAGGTTTACCCATTGCCGAGAAAATCCTAATTTTGATTCTTTGATTAAATAATACATTAATAATACTTGAATTCATTTTAAATTTTCTTTATATGATTTTAACTTAAGATCTTTATTCATCTAAAATTATCTAAATTCTCAAAAGAACAAAAATAACATTCTTTTTAAACTAAAATTAGGTAAATAGTAAAAAAACAATGTTCTTTCTTAACTAAAACTTAAATAGTTTTATTTAAAAAAAAAACTTAAAAGACAATCATAGTTTTTTTTGTTGTTGTTGTCAATGGATGAAAAAATAAAATTGTCCTTTTAATTGATTAAAAATAAAAATAATTTATGGAAAAAAAATATTCTGAAAATTTGTAACATTGTTAAAATGTGAGTGCATCGAGACATAGAATTTTTAAAAACATAGAAAAAAGGTAAAACGTAAAAAGTGAAAGATTGATTTAAGGAAAACAAAGAAAAACAATTAACTTTAATTCATCATCATTTTATTTACGATACTTGCCTTTTTGGTTAATTTACGTAATTTTATGTAAATTACTTGTTACTTATTTCACATAATTTTACTTATTTTACCATATAACTAAAAAGAGAAAAAATTTCTACAATTTTCTGTTAATTCTGGTAAAATAAATTTTTTTTTAAATTTGAATTTTATTTAATATTCTTTGTTGAAAATTTTTTTATATTTTATAACGATCATTTTTTAAAGAGTTGAACGCATTTTACCATGCCTTACTAAATGTAATTTTGGACAGTAAAATCACTTTTTTAATTTTACGTAAATTTACCAAAAAGACAAGTGTCGTAGCACTACTCTAGCAATTTTATCACCTAAATACAAAACCTTGAACAGTTTTTTTTTAGTTAAAGCGAATTGACATTTACAACTTTTTAAAATTTCGGAAAGTAATTCATGCGATTTTTATTGTTGAGTGCAGACTTGTTTTTAAGTCACAGTTTTAAGTCCAAGTCACAAAAATTTAATTCAAAGTCATGAATTGACTTAAGACTTAAGTTAAATTTTTTTTTTTTAATTCAAAATTTTTTTTAAACCAACTATAATTTGAATTTTTTTCTATCTATTTATTCATTTAAAATTAAGTTAAACTGGAGTTCGATAAAATAAATAAAAAATTTAAAGCCCGTCTACAAAAAAAAATCACTTACATGACTTGAAAAAAAAAAATTAAGTCATTGACTTGAATTATGACATGTGACTTAAAAACAACTCTGGTTGAGTGCTAAGTTTGCAATAAAGGTTCCCTTAAAAGGCTAAGAAACATTAAATTTTCACTTCCATTTGAATATTGAAAAATTTCCAAAGAATAATTAAAAAAAAATAAATTATTTTTTTTTCACTCAAATTTGACCAAAATTAAATTTAAAATTTTTTACCAATTGCTACAGAAATATTAGCTCTTTTTAATTTTAAATTTAAAAAATCAACCCATGTGCCATAGCACTTTTGTATTCCTGAGTGAATTAGTTCTTTTTATTGTTCAATGTTTTTAAATTAGGAAGAGCATCAACAAAAAGTGGACTTGGAAAAAAAAGATATGTTGGAAAAGATTTTGAATTTTGAAAATTTGGTCACTCAAAAAGATGATTTGGTCAAAGAGATGAAGTTTAGAATCAAAAAATGTGAAAACGAAAAGGAAGTTCTTAAAGAAGAGCTTCAAAAATTAAAGGAAATCAACCAAAATTTAATTTCGAGCCAAACAGATATTGAACAAAAAGCTGCAGACTACGTTAAGCTAAAAGCTGAGTGGGAAGCTTTAAAACAAAACGAGGAGATTTTACAAAAAAATGCTGCCGAGTCAAACAAAAAAATCGAGGAACAAGAAAAAGAAATTAAAGAATTCAAATTTTTTTTGGAGGAAAAAGATGAAAAATTTACAAAAGAAAAATTTGATCTGTTGACTCAAATGAACACTATGGCTAAAGAAAAACAAGATTTGGAGATTGAAAAGGACAATCTGAGATCACAAAAGGAAGAAGTTCAAAATAAATTAAATAAGCTCAGCCTGGATTTGGCAAATTCTCAAAATGATTCTTCTTCTGTCGATCTGATAAATGAGTTGAACAACGAAATAGAAGCATTGAGTGAAAAATTGAGAAAACAAGAATCCAAAGAGACCCAGTTAAAAGAAGATTATGAGACAACTATTAAAGACCTAAAGGATATAATTAAGGGAACATTTGAACAAAATGAAAAATTGAGTTCACAAATGTCTGATTTGAGGTCTGAGCTTGAACCTTATGAAGCCGAGATTAAGAATAACAAAGAAATGATTAAGTTTTATGAATCGGAAAATTCTCATCTAAAACACGAGCTGGATATTTTGAGAGAAAATAATCAAACCATAGAATCTGATAAAATCAATGATAATTTGATTAGGGAATTAATACCAGCACCACTTATCTATTGCGACACTTTTGACATGCTTGACTTGCACAGTACTGAAGAGTGCCCACCGCAATCAATGGCTCAAGATTCAAATTTTTCGGAGCCTAACGAATTGGTTACTGATTCTAAGGATAATTTTGATAAAGACTTAAATCCATTGTGCTGCGATGAGTCAAATATGTTACGTCATGATGAATCAGATTTTCCTAATCAAAAAATAAATTTTTCTAATGAAAAATTATAATAAAATTTACTTTTTAAATAATTTTATAATTTTTTTTAATTTATTTAGAATAAATCTGGAAAATTTAAAAATATCAATTTATTTGATTTTGAAGAAAAAAAATCTTGATCAATTAATACAATAATTGTAATTAAAATCAAAAAATTTAAAAAAAAATTTTCTTTATTAAGATATTCATTCATATATTTTGAAGGATAAGCATTTTATTTCGAAAATCATTAGACATGAAAATTCAAAAGCTTTGTTAGAAACGCTTTAAGAGGATAATAAAAAAAAAGTAAGTCTTTTGAGCATCTTATAGTTGCACACCCACCAGTTAATGAGCAATTTTAAAATCTCCAACAAAAACCACTCGGACTCCTTTATGTGAATAAATAATTTATTTATTTTTCTGAAAATTTTATATCCTTGCTTTGTCATTTTGTAAAATAACAAATTTTTCTAAATTGTAGTTTAATATTCATTATTCAGAAAGTTCAATTGGAAAGTCACTTTTTATTATAAATATTTTTTGAAAGAAAAAATTCGACTTAGACTTCAAAAAAATCAATCATATAATAAATTTAATTTGAGTAAAAAAAAATCCAAAAACATAAAAATTTTAAATGCGTCTTTTATTCACTTTATTTTGAATTAAAGCTAGTTTATGTATATTTATTAATATCTAACTCAATGTAAGTTTTATCTATTTAATGTAGCTTTTAAGAATAATTAACTATAAAAGGTAACTTTTTGAAATATTATGTTTACTTTTTTGATTATGAATCAAAAAACTATGATATTTTAAAACTTTATTTTCGAAACTTTAATCAATTAAAATGTAAATATAAATTGTAATATTTTCTATTCTTTCACAGTTGAAAGAGAAAGAGAGATACAGGGAATATAACGAGATGATTTTTGTTTATTTTATTTAAACAGCTTTTTAACTTTGCAGCAAAAATTACAAATATTAAAAAAATTAAACTTCACTATTTAGTTCTAATATGTTTTAATTTATTTAATTTTCTGATTAAAAATCAAATAAACATAAAAACTAATTCCTTCTAATTGAAATTTTTTTAATTGTGTGACCAAAGAGCGATCGCATGAAAAATTTTAAAAGATGAATTTTTAACTTTAAAAAGATGCCACTTTATTATTTTTTAGTAAATGTTTTCTAAGCTTAAAAATTGAAATGCTTAAAGCATTCAAATCCAGTTTCGTTTCGTTCTTAAGATATTAATAAGTCAAAATGAAATCATTTAAAATATTAAATTAAATGCAGGAAATTTTTATCATCAGCTAATAGTAAGTGTCTATCTAAATTTTTATCAGAATCTAAGTTTAAGACCCAGTTGTCAAAAAAATCAAACTGCGAAAGAGATTTAGGCTTTATATCCAGAGCGACTTAAATTGGGCGCCCATCTTTGAAGCTCAACTCCTAAAGCAAGTCGTATTCTTGGAATGATAAGATATTTATTTCATTTTTTATTAACCAGCCAGTTCCACCATGTGGTCGCCCAACTGAATATTCAGGTGCCATGGAAGATTTGTGAATTAATTTAAAATTATTATTTAGTAAATGTTTCGCTTGTTTCGAGGTCTTTAGCCATGTTTCTTGCAAAAAAATGATATCAGATTGATTTGTGAGGTAGTTTACGTAGAGAAAGTTTCCTATTAAGTTCTTACAATTAAGTGTGCACACTATTAGAGTGTTTTTTTGTGTTTTACTTTGGCTAATTGTCGACTGAAGCTGTGTTGTCTCTTTGTTTTGTGTAGATTCCGGTAACATTACGGTATTTGTTTGCATTTGAGATGGTTTTGGGGAGTCAGGAGACCTTTCATTTATAAAATATGATTGCTATTCTTTTGATGATCCTACATTTTCTTTAGGTTCATTCCTAATCACTCTTCTTACTGAATTATTACGTTTGACATGTATATTCCATTTATCAGCCTCATTTGTGTTGGCATCTTTATATTTTTCACGTAAGCAATTATAATTGTGTTATTGAGCTATTTTCAAATCTGGGTTTAAGTAAATTCTTTGAAATGCATTTTTCTCAGATCATAGTTTCTTTGCTTTAGAAAACATGTCATTCCGAGTGACTTCATCGTAAAATTTAATTAAGATAGGGGTAGTTGTAACAGATTCTGATTTAGTTTTAAATCGGATGACAATTTTTTCAGTTTTTTTACTTGTTAATTTCTTCTTCATCATTCCTTTTTCGATCAAGCGCTTCTTTTTTCTTTGATATTGGGACCCCAAACATAATCAGGTTTTTTTTTCTTCTCTCTTGTTGGTTTATTTCATCAGATGCAGAATTTAAGACATTAATTATATATTCAGTCATTGCAGGTTTCTAGTTCGACCTCTGGTCAGGCTTTAAATTTTTGTTAGCGACTGTTACCCAAGATGATGCGCTATTGGCTATTTGTGAAATTGGAAGTGATGGTGAGGAAATAAAATTCGTTTCCAAAGATGATATTCTTCTTTCGAGAGCTTCAACAAGTTTCTTCTGTTCGATAACATACGCATCGTACGTTTTTATAGATTATTTGTCAGCTTGTCAATTAGCGACTTTTAAGCTTCATTCTCTATTTCTAAGTTGAGAACCTTTGTCCTGAGAGCTTTATCCGATTCATCGTCAAATAGTGGTGAATTGTCAACTTCATCGGGTCTTGTTATCAATTTTTTATTAGCTTGACTGCTTATCACATTTAGATTCATCTGCGTAGACACAGGAATGGCTGGACAATCTGATGTCTCCATTGTAAAGTCCGACAAAAATTGATTTAATTTATGTTAATTTGAAGATCTATCTCTGAAGCTCAACTCCTAAAGCAAATCGTTTTCTTGGAATGATAAGAAAATCATTCAAATATGAAACAATTTAGTTCACAATGAAATTAATGGTGAAATTTTATGACCATTCAATTTTATTTTTTATCTGGTCATTTTAATGAGGAGAATATCTATCTATCTATTTTTTTTTTTTTTTTTTCAATTATAAATATTAAATGGCAGATTGAAGCACATGATCAAACATAAATTTAAAATTAAAACATCATATATTTGATTAAAAAACAGATTTTAATCAATTTTTTATTAATAAATTTAATTAAGCATAATTTTTTAATTTTTTAATTTTTTAATTTTATAATTTTTTAACCAGCCAAAAATTTTTATTGGAAAATTGATAAATAATTATTTCTAAATCACCAAGATAATGATTTTAAAACAGCTGCCATTACCTTAGACCATTAAAAAACTCATTAAAATTTTACTTTGTGTTTCCAAGCTATTAAATAAAATACCCCAGTTTTTTAAGTTTTTGCCCTTAATTTTCTGGAATATTATTTAAATTTTTTATAATGAAAACAAATAAAAAAATAATTAAAATGTTTACAACTAAAACTATCAAAAAAAAGGATGTAAGAAGTCAATATAAGAAAAATTAATCAAAGACGGTATTCAACCACCTACAGACAATTGAATTCAATACATCATTAATTCAGTTATATTAGATAAAAAAATGTACATTAAATGATCTTAATAACTGATGCGAAGGGTTTAAACATTCAAGTTTCATCATGTGATTACAATTACTGTTCGTAAGAAAAAATATAGTTTTGATTCAGTATACCCCAATTCAATCAAGTGGAAAAAAAGGTAGACCAAAAACTTCAATTAAAGACAAAGGAATTTTAAGCTTCAAACATAATTCCAAAAGAGTTATCAGATGATCAAAGCGATGAGATAAAGGAGGCTTCAGCTTCAAAAAGCCAAAGATTCGATCCGGACGACATAATTTGCCAAAAATGTGGTTTAAAAATGGTTAAAAAACGATATTGGGCCTGTCCTAATAAATGTGACAAAAGTTAAATATTTTGTTTTTTTTTATTTAATATTTTTTTTTATTAATTTGGTGCTTATTTGTTTAGAATAATAGTTCTTCTATTTTTGTACTGGTTAATATTTTTGGGCTCAATTTTGTGGTCATATTATTTAACTGGTTTATTTTTTGAGGGTTAATTTTTTTGTCGAAATATAAAGTACTGCTTTTATTTATTTATTTATTTATTTAAATTGAATTAACCTCCTATTAGGAGAAGTAAATGTAAAAATTTTAAATTTTAAAAATTAAAGAAGATTAAATACAGATAAAAATACATGTAAAAAAAAACATAAATTTTACACATTTAAAATCAAAATGATTGAGTTAATTCTTGAAGAAGATGAAAATATTTTCTTTTATTTATATTGTTTAAACATAAATTAATAGAGTCAGTTAGTCCATCTTTTAGTTTAAATTGTAATTTAAGATCCCTTTTTAGGACTCCAGAATTATTATATATGTTAATTATGTCCAATTTAAAAAAATTTTCTAATGTTACTATATCATGATCAAATGCTTTTAATCTAGATCCGATGTCTCTAGATGTTTTAGTTAAATCATGAAATATATCGTATGAAAGCTTATTAAATTTCAAGGTTCCTAGAAAAGAGAGTTTAGATTGAAAGTAAAGTTCATCAATGTTAAAAATTTGTAAAATTTTAACACTTCTTTCATATGGCATCTACCTTTTAATCCTATTATATGTCTTAGTAGATTATTCTGTGAGGTATTTAGGGCCTCTTTTGTTTTTTTTCCTAAAGTTGTAGTCCCGAGTCCATATGTAAATTGGGACAAGTAATACGTTTTATAAATGAAAGATTGTAAAAAGGGTGAAATTTTACATTTTTTTAATCCTTGATATGATAAGGAAAAAATAAATTGATGCACCTTAGAGAATTTATTTATAGATTTTGACTCAAAGTCTAGATTTGATGGAATCTAAATACCGAGATAGACTGTCTTTTCTACTTTTGTTAAATGATAGATAAAATTCATTTTTAAAAATATTATTTCCAAATTCAATTATTATAGAGTTAGACGGGTGAAATTTTATTTTCCATTTATTTCCATATTTATTACATATACCTAGGAGCTCTTGTAAATGCGAGTCCACTGGACTCAACAAAAGAATGTCATCTGTATATACAATTATACATACATTGTGCCTGTTAAAAAGAGCTCCTATTTCGTAAAGTACTGCTTTTATATTATATTACTTTTAAATAGTATCGCTTATTCTTTTTTAAAAAGTCAATTAATTAACAGTAAAATCTAGTTTTGATGATGATATGTCGAACAAAGTTTGGAAAAATATAGTAAGATTGAAGATGTTCATTTGTAAACAGTTGCGTTTTGTTGTTTAACTTTATTTAAAAAAAATTAAACTTGTGTTTCCTGGATCCCAGGGTCCAGATAAGTCGAAACAATACTTGTTTCATAGAGAAAAGTTAAAGCATTGTTCAAAAGAAAATTAATTAAAAAATAGCAAAATGTTAAATTCTGTCTTTCAAATGTGAGACAATAGAAAATATTACTATTTAAAAACTTTTATTTTAATTTTGAAAAGTTGCGAAAATAAAGTTTTAAAAAAAATACTATAGTGTTTGATTCACGATCACTAAAGTTTAAATAAAGTGGTGATAGCGGTGTGAGAAGTTTGGCTTTGTTGTTTCGTGGCGTGTTAAGCTCTGTTGGCTTGTGTTGTTTTGTTGGCTTAGTGAATGTTTTGGGTGTTGGAATGGAAAACAAGTGGATAAACAAAAAGATTTTTGATGGAAATGGAGATCCGAAAGAATTTAAGAATAACTTCAGTTTGAATGTTTGGGTGGAATGCGGTAAGGAAATTAAGTATTTTGCCTTTGTTGCTAGCTGGTAAAGCAGAGAGACTTTATGAGGGAATGGACGATGGAAGCAAAACAAATATTGAGATAATTTTTGATACATTTATTAATGGCTGTGCTCAGTCAGCTGAGTTCCTAAATCAGGATTTTTTGGATAGGGCCCCTTTGCCAAATGAGTCTATTGTACAATTTGCTAAAGTTATCCAAAAGCTTTTGAAAAAAGCGATCCCGTCACTCGAGACAAATGAAAAGAAAGTAATTCTAAAGAATAAACTCGCATCGCATCTACCAGAGCATTTAAAAATGTTAATAGAATTTAATACAACAAAAGCATGGGACGAACTTTTGGAAGAGACTCTTCCGCATGTTAAGGCTTGTAGTGGTGCTCAAAAGAGTGCAGAAGGTTTTGGAGTGACACATTTTAAATTTGAGACAGTGGGAAGTGACCATACTCTCACAATTGAAAAAAGTTGAGTGTTGAGACTGAGTGTGACATTCACAAATCACACTCAGACTTGACACTCGAACTCAACACTCAGAAAAACTAAGTGTTACACTCGATTCCAAAACTCGAAAATTCATTTAAATCAAGTATGATATTAAGAATTAATAATTTTCAAAATTTCATTTTTTGAATAGAATAGATATTTATAAAATAAAGTTAAGTTTTTAAATAATTGCTTAAGTCATAAAATCTGTGTATGTGTAAAGTTATAGGTCTTATTCAGAATCCAATAAGTCAACATTGACTCTAATTATTGTTTTTTGAATGAAATTTTTAGCCTTTATATGCTAACTTCTTTTACTACTTACCACTCCACAAATACTAAAAAACCTTTCTATAAATGCACTCGATACTGAGATAGAAAATTTTTCTGGCTACTTCAGTCAAAATTGGCAATCTATGTGAATTAGTGCTCCAAAATGTTGCTGTTGATTTAGATAATTCACTTTGATTGTTAATTAAATCGAAAAATAAATCTTTTTCTCGAGTTATTTTCTCTATTTTTGATAATCTACTTCGATCACTTTGTGTCTCGTATGGCCTATAATTCACAAAAGTCTTAAAAACTTGACTATCGTTTCTTGTATAAGGCCTACTCTGAGTTTCAGTTGATCTATTTGAATTTTGAGATCGACGCGCTTCCGAGCAATTGAGTTTACAACACAAATTCCTCTACCTCGCCTGTGATTTAAGGATAAATTAGACTCATTTTTGATTTGATCTCCTCTTTCTACAGAAATCACGGCAGCTCTAGCTTCGGCTGTACCTCTAGCGATACCTCTGGGTCTTCCTGCTCCAATAGGGGGTAAATTTGAATTCATTTTCTTAATTTTTTTTTTATAATCCTAAAAATATTTAAATGTTCTTCTTAGATTTTGAAAAAGAAAAAAATATGATTTTTTATTTTCGAAATTTAAAAGCAAATTTTTTTTAATTAACTTAACAAAATATTGAATTTTTAAAAAAATTTTTAAATTACAACTTTTCAATTGAATATTTTAAGTGTATCGAGTTTTGGAATCGAGTGTAACACTTAATTTTTCTGAGTGTTGGGTTCGAGTGTCAAATAAGAGTATCATACTCACACTCAAACTCAACACTCAACTTTTTTAAATGTGAAAGTATGGAAGTGACATAAAATCGGAGCCAAATGATGTTAATTTGGTTCAGTCACGGACAAAGTTTTCAGGAACTTGTTTTTATTGTAAGATCCCAGGGCATAAGAAAAGAGATTATTTTAAATTGAAAAAGGCCAATGAACAAAGTGGAGCATATAGAAGCGTAGAAGGCAGACATCGACCGTATGTACGGTTTAGTGATCATGGAAATGGAAGAAGACCAAGTTTTAGCAAAGGTGGTCAAAGTGAGAAATAATTAGAAAGTAGAAGGTAGCAAATGTCAATGACTATTCAAGTGAAGACAGCCCAGATTTAAATGTAGTTGAATTAGAATTAGACTCTATTGAATCAACAATCGACATAAACTCGATCTCGAGTATTCCAAAATTGATTAAAAAGAAGTGCAGACAGGTTTTTAATAATGATCAGGAAAAACAAAAGATGGTGGCTTTATTTGATGGTGGTGCAACGAATTCATTGCTAAGCTTTAGAAAACTGAGCTCTAAGATCCAAAATGAGATAAAACAATATTTGGAAAAAGAAATAGACTTGAATGCAAGAGGATTCAAGAGGTTCCCAGTAACAATCAAGCGGGTAACAAGTTCAGTAGCTGAAGATTGTGTGGTTGTTCCGTTATCGATTAAGTTTAGAGACTGGTCTGGTGCTAACAATTTCATTGTAACTGATTCTTTAAGTGAAAAGGATTTGATTTTAGGTCGTGATTTTATGAAGAAATATGTAGTTATAATTGATCATGTCAAGGATTCGATAACTATGGATGTTAATATTTCTGAAGTGGCTAACAATAGTGATTTCACAATTGATCAGTATCCTTGTATTCCAGCTTTCAATATGGTTCTAGAACCTAAAAAAGAGACAGTGGTCAAATGCAAAATTTTAGATGGTATTAAGGAAAAGGAGTTGGTGTTTACGCCAACTACAGATGATAAGAGGATATATTGGAGTCATTGTTAAACTAAACCAGATCAAAATGGAGATTTTTTTGTTTAAGCAATAAATCTATCTTGTGAGAAAGTCGCGGTAAAAGCTGATAAATATGTGGGGTATTCATCGTATAAATTTGAAATTGTCAAAAAGAAGTTCCTACAGACGTCTTTAGCTCAGTCAAACTATGGTTAATTTTAGTGTTAATTTTCTTTAAATGATATAATTTTATAACTGGATAATCCTTTTTTTTCTCCATTTTGATTATTTTTATTTTATTTTTCAAAAAAATAGCAAGTTGTTTATTCAAATAATCGAATAATAGTTTTTTAAAAATTTTTGTGCATATCTGAATTTTTTATGGATCTTAATAAACGCAACTCAAAAAATTTGTATTGATACATTATCTGACTAGCTTTTATTTTTTTTGGAAATTTTCTAAAATAGTAATAAAGTAATACAGAACCGTTTAAATAAGTAAAAAGTAAAATTGATCTAAGAGAAAATTTTACTAGAATAGTAAAAGAGTAAAATTAAATTGATTAAGAAAATTTCTTAAAGCTAATAATGAACTTTTTGAGATTTTTTCTAAAATGTTAAAATAGTAAAATAGTAATTTATTTGTCAACTGGACATATATCAAAAGTTCAGTTAACTTTTCTCTGAAAAATTCATATGATATGATTTGATATCAACTGATATCAGCTAATATCAGGAAAAATTATTTTTTACAAAATTTTTCTTATAAAAATTCAAATTTTTATTCACTTGATATTATCTTATATCAAATGATAATAGCTGATATCAGCTGATATGAGGAAAGTTTAAAAAAATGTTATTAAATGATTTCAGATGATATGATGTGACAAGTTAATTTCCGGCACTGCAGATAGTAATTTAACTTTTTACTTTTATTTTGACTACTTGAATCTTTTACTTAAGCCTGCGATTTCTTAATAATTAAGATTTTTTTCTCTTTTTACCCCTCTTTTTTGTAATCTGAATTTAAAATTTTTATAAAATTTAAATGGATTAAATATTTATGAAACCTAATGTTATTTAAATCAGATTTTTTTTTGATTTTTTTATTTTCTTTGTAAAATTGTAATTTGTATTTTTTTGTTTCCTTTTCAACCTGCCAATGAGGCTTAACATTTTTTTTTAAAATAAAAACAAGTCATTTAACATATAATTCAAAAAGGTAAACCGAAAATAATTTGTTAATTATTTAAAAATTTTATTGACACTTTTACGTGAAAATTAATAAATAATTATGTCATTTTAGTATTTATAAATAGACTGGCTGCTTAAGGACCCTTGAGACCTCTTTGTGACTAATCTGTTTTTTTATACAAAATCTAGGGAAAACGCAGCTTAGCTGATTAACAAATATTGTGGCTAAATTTTTGGATTTTAATGGTACAAAAGAATCAGCAATGCATTTTTTTTAAATCATAGCACTCGAATTAGCATCTGAAAAATTTTTTTAATAAAATTTTAATCACAAAAACAAGTGATTTTTATAGACCCTTGATCTTAAAAATAAAAATTGGCAAATCTTGGACAAAATTAACAATTAAGGGATCAGTAATTTACTTTTATTTAGAAATGATCTTTATTTTATTAGAATGAAACTATGATTTTTTTAAAAAAATTTATTTTAAATGCAGGAAATTTAACCTTTAAATTAAATTTATTGCTTGTAGTAGTGAAAAATAACTGCAACACAACTCTATTAGTAAAAATGTTATATCTTGGAAGAAAGTTTTTTACATATTCTCGGATATGGTTCTTGCTCGTATCCTCTGGTATCAGGCATTTTGTTTAGTCTATTATTAATATCGTTGACCAAATTAACTTTTTTCATGTTGTTTACAATCTTAAAAATTTGAATAAAATCACCTCGAAGTCTTCTTATTCTAAAATTAGTTAAATTGAGTTTCAATAAACGCTGTGAATTTTCAAGATCTTGCAAACTAGCGAATACTTTGAACTTTTTCAAGTTCATTCAAATTTTTTTCATAAAATGGACACCATGGTGCAATTGTATATTCCAATTGGGTGTAGGTTGAAATTCACATAAAGTGAGTTAAAAAAACATAAACAAAGAGAAAGACACATAATTTTTTTTTGAAATTTAGTGAAACGTGAAAAAAACATAAGTCATTTTTATTTATCAAAGTAAAAAAGTTAATTAAAAACATAAACATTTTAGTCGTAATTCATTTTCTTGTTCACTAGAGGTAACCATAAAGCATATAGGAAAGAATTTACGCTTAATATCTGTCGCACCAAACAATTTAAGACGAAATCCGTACTTAACGAATTTTCAAGTATTGCATGGAAAATTGAATCTATTTTGATGTGTGACAACAAGTGCTTAGAAGTAACACCAAGTTGAAAGTTGGTTTCTTCACTGCCGTCGTTAATGTCTCCAGCAAATTGGAACGGTTGGTCATTTAGAAAGTTTTGTAAGTCTTTCCCATTACATGATCGCCAAGACCTTCGATACTGTTAACAGATGAAAAAAAAACTCATGTTTTTATACCACTTGAATCAACAACTTATGTTTTTTTCACTATTGAAGAAACAATTTATGTTTTTTTAACTTATTCAAAAAATAATACTTAACTTTATGTTTTTTTTCTGTGCTCCAATATGTTCAACTTTCATTTTCATATTTATGTGGTGTTATTTAATTTTCACTTTTTTTATGTGAGTTTAATCCTCTACCCTCCAATTGAGGCCTGACAACTAAAATAGCATAATAAACTAAAAATTTCCATCGTAGGATATTTGATCAAATGAGTACAATACAAATAAAACAAAATCATTTTCAA
This sequence comes from Brachionus manjavacas, assembly GCA_019054805.1. Classification (NCBI taxonomy): domain Eukaryota; kingdom Metazoa; phylum Rotifera; class Eurotatoria; order Ploima; family Brachionidae; genus Brachionus; species Brachionus manjavacas. The sequence goes on along the minus strand of JAHQIY010000003.1, from coordinate 2,279,023 downwards.
TAAAAATAAAACTGCCTTTATTTATGACATTGCATGAACCATCTAAATTTAGATTATTTGAATTGTTGAAAATGGATATTTTGAATAAATAATTTCAATTTTTTTAATTTTAAATATATTTGTTCATCTGTGCCGAGCTTAAGCTCCTTCAGATCAAAAAATAAAGAAAATGAAAATTTAAATTAAAATAAAATAAAGTAAAAGTACAAAAAAAAAAATACTAAGGTATCAACAACACAATGGTGTAAGCAATCTTATCGTATCTTATCATAAAAAAAAGTCTCAGCGTAAAATTATTAGCTGACTTTCTACCAGTTTAATCGGTTTTTGAAGATTAAAAAAAACTTTACTCTGAAAAATTCATTTTTTAACTGAAGCAGCATTTGCTCGAAAAAGATTAACAAACAAGTTAAATAAAACTGTCATATAATCTTAAGCATCTAAAATCAAAATCATTTTAAAATTATTTTATTTTTCTCATTTAACTTATATTTAGTTTTAGTCATTTACCTCAGCTCAAAAAAAGAAAACCTATTAATTTTTTATTAAAAACTATATATCAAATCTGTAGAATGTTACATTTTTTCAGGAAAAAATGTAATAAATAAAAAAAAAAAATAAATTTAATTTATTAATTAATCCAAGGCTTTGGTAATTTTTAATTCGAGTTTTGAATTTTAAAGTTCACAAAAATCTAGAAAATCTAGAATTTTTTAATAAATAATGTTGGTCAAAAATAATTAAAATTTTTAATTTTATATTTATTTCAAAAACTCATAATTTATTTCATTCACAAAATTAAAAATTTAAAAATGATAAAAAAATCTATTAAAAGTCATGGTAATTTGGAGCATCATCATTTTTGATTGAATCAATGATATAAGTAAATGATTTCATGTTATCTTTGATACATGACATATAAACTTTAAAAAAAAATTAAACTTTAAGATTTTAATTTAATTATGAAAAATAATTACTGTCAAAATAAGTTTCAAACTTGTCTTGATCTTGAAAAATAAATGTTTTTTGGGAACAAAAATTTTCTAAACTATTGGACACGAAATTCTCAATTATCTTTTCTTTGTTGGTGTGAATGTCCATGTGTTGGCTTCTTTTGCCGATGCGAGCCCATTGCCCGTTTACAAAATCTGAGTTAATTGGTCTTCTTGGAATTGCTCTGATTATCAACGGGCAAAAAGCGATCATAAAGATAACATATTTTAAGGTGGCGAGCATTTTTTTTAGATTTTTTTTTATTTTATTTTAAGATTTTTTTTTCACTTATATTACTCAGAGGATTGATTTCAATAAAACCATTGTTAAAAACAATTTTTCTGTTCATTCACTAAACGCCTCTAAATGCGTCTAATCCATTCCAGAGAATTAAATTAAATTTGAAAATTTATCTTATTTTCGTTAATCGAAATAATTGTTGATGTGAGTGAAATTATTTATTTTTTTTATTTTTATTTCAATTTGAATAGAGTATCCTAAATCTATCAAATGTCGCCATTAATTAAAATCACTTTTATTTACTTTCAAAAAGGTTATGGGAATTTGAAAAACAATTAAATTATTTGATAATTTGTGAATAATAGATGATTAATTTTGCAAACTAAATTAATAGACATTTCAGCATCTTTAATGTTAATTAATTTGAATATTTTTAAAAGCAATAACGAATTCTAGCGTTAAAATTGAGCATGTTATTGAACAATATTTTAAAATTCAAATAAAAAATATTTTTTAACAAAATTTAAGCTTGTTCAGAAGTTAATCTTTTTGGTATTAGACAAGTAATTGAAGATTTCCTATAGAATTAAATTACCTAAAACTTAACGACACTCACTTTTCTCCATCTTGCCACATAACTCACAAAATAAAGAGAAGCAAAGCGAAAAAAAATTCAAATTTGGAACCTTCTGAAAAAAAATATTTTCAATTTATGTTAGACAAACAATAAGAACTTTCCAATTTTGTTTTCGAAATTGTTTAATTTTTTGCGTTTGAATGCATCCAATGTTGAAATTCCATTCAAAAAGTGCGATGTTTCAAATAATTTTTTCAGTCTCAAAAAAAAAAAAAATTTTAAGTTAATATTGCAAGCATTTTTATATTTTAAATTAAACTTGGCAGTGAAATAGAAAGAGTCTAATTTTTACTTGGAAATTTGAAAAAAATATTGAAAATTCTTTTTTTAAATTTTTTATAATCTATTTATTTACCAAATTCTGGTAAAACTGCAAATTTAGCTATTTAATACAATGCCTAATGTTCGAAGCCGATTTAAAAATAAACAATTGAAGTTAATATTTTTTTTTTTTTTTAATTTGAAAGAGCTCTATAAATAGCATTTGCTCTGATCTGTTTGACCTGGTATTACTCTTTCAACGATCCCAAGTACCCAAATGCGCTCTCTACTTAAATCTTTGCCTTTTAACAAAAATTATAAAAACTAAAATTAATTTTTCACCCTTCAAGTGTTTGACTTTCGGAAACATTAATACATATATTTTGCAAATTTTACCTACTCTGCCCAACTTTGAATTTTTTTTTGTAAATTTTTTTTCCTATCTTATTTTTGGATATTACATTTATAAATAGATGAAAAAATTTCAAAATAGGAAAACAATTTTTAGATTTGGTGAACTAATTTTTTCATCTATTTAGTTCATAAAACCTGAGAACAAGAATTGCTCCAGTAACAGGTGAGCCATAGTTCACCTTACCGACTAGACCCGAAAAAATTTATTATTTTCTTTTTAAATTTTGACTTTAGTGATAATTGACGTTTATTTGATGCATTTTTACAAAAACTCAATTTATAAAATATGCAAAACAGAGCGTAGATAGTTTTTAAACAATCTTAAGGAGCATCATATCACAAACTCAAAGTCAAAATTATAAAAAAACACAGTTTTTCATACTTGCAATTTTAACTTAAGATTATTTTTTATTTTGAAATCGAAAAAAATATTTGAAACATCGCACTTTTTCAATGTTATTTCAACATTGGATACATTTTGTAATTCAAACACAAAAAATTAAACCAAATATTAATCTAAATAATTTTAAAAGGTCTGTTTTCGATAATTTTTTTTATCTAAATCAGATTAATATTTTTTTAATTTATTTAAATTTTTAAAAAAATAAAATTTTTGTTCAAATTCAAATTAGAGGTTTTTTTGGTTTAAATCGAATAAATATTCAATTATCTTAAAATTTACTTAAAGGGTACTAAGGTACATTTAATTTTTACAAATAATTTATTTACAAATGGTTTAATTTTTTGTGTTTGAATTACAAAAAGTATCCACCGTTGAAACAACATTGCAAAAGTGCGATTCCTAATTTCCAATAAACTTTTTGGTGAAATAGAACGAGTTGGATTTTTATTTGAAAAATTGAGAAAAGAATATTGAAATTTCTTTTTTTAAGAAGTATAAATTTAACCATCGAGTCGAATAATTGTTAATTACTGTTTCATCCTCTTACACATAAATAAAGTCACAATAGTTGAACTATTCTTGCTAAATTTAAAAATTAAATTTTTGATAAATTATTAGATTTAGAAATCCTAACTATTTAAATTATAAAAAAATTTACACAAAACAAGTTTTAAATTTCGAAGACTTCACAATCGCTCATCAGTAGAATATTGAGAAAAATATTTTATTTGGCGACAGTTTACTTTTTTTGCTCCAAACTTCACCACCGCATTATTTGGATTCCTTTCTTTACTTTAATACTTCGAAAATCAATCTAGATGAATCGTCAGGACATCAGAGAATGAAATTTGCTAACCAGCACAAAAAACGGAAGAAAAGTAATTTTTTCTTGTAGGTTTCAGGAAAAAGAGAAGAAACATTAGGACTTATTTTTTTTTTAAATTAAAAATATTTTTTTTGGTGAAAAAAAAATCTCCTCTTCTCTTAACTATCATTACAATTTCAATTTCATGAAAATTTTTTTTCAGCTGTAAACATATGCTCTCATATGTTGATTGAATAATTCCATAAAGATGTTGATTTAATTTCTTATTACTCAGAGGATTAAAAATTAAAAAAAAATCAAAATTAATGTGTATATAATATAATAAAAGATCGACTATACCCAAGAGTGTCAATTTAATAATTATGTTTGGCGATGAAGATATGAGTTGCAGAAAACAAATAAAAGTTGAAGAGTGTCAGTAGAAATTTGATAGTCTTCGTCTGAACCCAGTCAGAAATTATCGGCTATATGATCATAAAAGCATAGGTGCTGTGTCATAATAGCAATTAATAAAAAAATTTAGGGTTAAAATAATAAGAAAAATTTAAAAGCTATTATTATGCTTAAGATTTTATTTTATTGATTAATCTTTCCGGAAAAGGTAAGTTAAGTACAGTACCGATTTGGCAAGTGGATTTCTTGGTTTTTTAAGTAAATTTACGTAAAATTACTTTGTAACAAAAAAGTGAATTTACGTAATTTTACGTAAAAATTGATAAAAATGAAAATGCCAAAAAAAAGCTCGATTTTTTGAATTTTTTATTATTTTCTAATAAATTTTGAAAAAATTAGTTTATATTTATTAAATTAAATTTTACCAAAAGTTACATTTTTTAACTTTTTTTTACTAATTTTTACGTAAATTTATGTCAAAAAAAGGTCAAATAGGGTAAAAAAAAGTAATTTTTGAAAAAAAAATAAGAAATTTTTAATTTTTCTAATAAACTAGCAGTCCGACCATCCGCCATTTTTGTTTATCACTATATCAATTACCAATAAAACAAAAAATAACACATTTTTAATCTTTTGAAATTTTAAGAATTATTTACTTTTTTTAATTGACTTATGCAATTATTACATTTAGTAATTGTAAAATTTTTTTGAAATTCGAAAATTAAACTTGTTAATTCTTCATCATTTCAATCTTTTTAATTCATTCCAAACCATTTCTATCGGGTTTAGATCTGGTGAGTAGGCAGGTGCTTTTACTTTGATATTAAATTAAAATTCTGCAATTAAATCTAATTATTTATTAAACTTTATTTTACCCAGTTAATTCTTTTTGTTTCTAAAAAATTTGTACATATGTATGACTTGTGTTAAGGGTCATTGTCTTGATGAAGTTTGAAATCATCATTCAAATTAGAAGCAACATATGGAAACAAATATTCTGACAAAATATCTTTATATTTTTTTTTACCCTATTTGACCTTTTTTTGACATAAATTTACGTAAAAATTAGAAAAAAAAAGTTAAAAAATGTAACTTCTGGTAAAATAAATAGAAACTAATTTTTTCAAAATTTAGTTTACCAGAAATCAGTCTGTCAAATCGGTACTGTAAAACATTTGTTTCAAGTTTATTAGAAAATTTAAAATTTCTTTAATTTAAATGGAGAGCATCAAAGATCGGCTTATGTAAAGCCAATAAGTCGGTTTATTTTATTATATTTTATTAAAGAATTAACAATGATAAATCAATTATATAACTTTTTTTTTAATTGAATTTTATACAAGGTGCAAAAATTTGATTTTCGGTCTTGGTTGTTTTTTACAATCAGATAAAATTTGCAAAAAGTGAAAATTATATTTTCAATTAAATTTTATCGTCATTTCTCGTAGTACAATATCACTTAGTACTAAAATAATGATATTAAATTATTTTGCCCTTTGTTTTTCAGCAATATTTAGATAATTTAGAATTTGATGGTCTGTGTGTTGATAAAAAAATTTAGATTTTCTTTGATTATTATGATTCAGTTCGTTTGGTATCAATCAGCATATAAATAGAATTAAACGATTTAATTTATTTTTTTATATGGAAAATGAAGCTGCATATCATTTCAGAAAAACTGGTCACGTGATTTGTATTTAAAGTATATTTAAAGTGTATTTAAAGACGAGTTAACTTACACTTTATGCAAGAGAAATGTTGAAATGGATTTAGTTTTACTATTTAAAAATGCATTTAATTTTAAAGTTCATCTTTTCACTTAAATAAAATGTGCTCTATTAATTTTCTATTTATTTTATCTTAATTAAGTCGAAGTGTTTTTAATAAAATTAAAAATACTAATTTAAATAATTTTAGACTCTTGATAAAGCCCAGAAGAGACGAAACCGGTCGAGTACCTATTTTTTACAAAAAAAGTTTAATTTTAAAATAAAAATTTCTAAGAAATTGAAAATTTTTTTTGTTTGTTTTTATTTTTTATGATTAAAAAGTTAATTCGAGTTCCACAAAACTAAACCAAGAGCAAGAAATAAAGTAAAAGCTTTACAATAAGAAAAAAAAGAAAAAAAATGAATCACGATCAATTAGGTATTTTTATATTCAACAAGTGAAATCAATGTTGAAAATATCAAGAACACTTAAAAATATATTTAAATCAAAAGATAAAATTTTTTCGAAAAAAATAAATATACTTTTATATTTATTTGGGATTTTTTTGAACGCAGATTTCGAATCTGATATCAAAATTGAAAATTTTTGAAGATTTATGAAAGTTATGAATCGCTGGAACCTTTTTTGACAATGAGGCTGTAATTTTTCAAATAATTAATTAGGTGAACAATTTTGGTCAGCTTAATTGTGGTCACAAACAACATGTAACCAATTGGTCACGAATGGGAAAAAAAATTGATAAATTTTCCATTTTAAAAAATATCTCCCAAAAAAGTACATACTGTTTTGGTTTTTTTTAATTATTTTATTAAAATACTATTATCAAATTTTTATTTTGATAATGATATATTTTCATTTGATTTTTTAATACTGATAGGATGTTTAGATCTAATAAACTAGTAGATTTTTTGTTTTTCAATTAGTGTTGGATGCGGTCAGACCGAACCGGTCCATTTGGCGAACGGTTATATGCGGTCTATTTTTTGGACCGCCAAAATAAACGGTCTAAAAAATACGGCCAAAATTTTGGCGGTTAGCCACTTAAATTGAAATTTTTTCGAAATAATGTTTTTAAATAAAAAAAAAAACTAATTAAAATTAAATAAAAAAAAAAAATTTCGATTTTTATGAAAAAGTTTTTTAAGATTTTTTTTTTTTCAAAATTTTACAAAAAATTTAGTGACCGCCCGCCAAAAAGTTGACCAGTTTTTCCGCCCGTATTTTTCAGGAAGTTATTTTGGCGGTCCAAAAAATAGACCGCCTAGCTGACCGGCCAAATAACCGATCGCTCAAAGGTTGTTCGGCTAATGCGGACACGGTCAAGGTTTCTGAAAATTTTGGCCGGTTAAGTGTCCGCTTGTACGGATCCCAACACTATTTTCAAGCTTCAGCATCCACTTAAATTATGCTTAACACTAGAAGCAGTCACATTCCAGTTTCGTTATTCATGGAAAAAAGGTATAAAGAAAAGCAGACCTGCCAAAATGTTCATTGAAAAAAGAAAACATGCTGTTTGAAGTATTCCAAAAGGCCCGTCAGAAAACAAATGCAAGCACCATATTTTATTTTTCTTGATTAATTAAAATTAAAAATTTTAGAATATTTATTTTTTTTATTTTTGAAAAAAATTTACCCAAATTATTATTATTATTTAAGTCTCATTTTAAAAATTAAAGAAAAAAAATTGTAAAAAAGCATAAAAATGTAAAATGCTTAGAAGGAAAAAATAATAATTTTCCTTTAGCTGAAAGAAATTTCACGTTCAAATTGTAAAATGGATTAAGAAAATATATTTTCTTGATAAAGTAACAAAGAATTTCTTGAAGTTAATTTTAGCATTTAAATTTAATGACCAGAATTGGCTTTAACTAAATAAAAAATAATTTTTATTAATTCTAATGAACGAAATCAATAATCGGATAACATACCTTAAAATTTTGTTATTATTCGAAATTTAAAAAAAAACATAAAAAACATAAATAAGATCATTTTTTAAAACTTAATTTTCTATTTGATTTGTTTTTTTGGGAAAACCTCAAAAAAATACCTAAAAATATTATAGGTATTTTTTACATTATTTTAATATAGAATTCAGCATTAAAACATATTAAGAAATTGTATCTTATTTAACGACTTAATTGACAGCAGCATCAATAATCTTCTAATTTCGCAACGCCCCAAATAAAATGTCTTAACTCTTACTTGATTCTTTTTTTGTGTGTAAATCTGAGCTGAAATATCAGATAATTCAAAAAAATTAAAAATCAAGTTAATTATTCAGTAGAATAGCAAATATGATTGTAATTAAGATTGTATTTCGTCGAATTTAATTTTGGCCTCTTTTAAATTTATTCAAGAAAAAATGATTTTTTGACTAAAAAAATTTTTTATTAATGTTTTTATTTTTATTGATCACTTAAATAATTTTTTCTATTTGTAAATTTTAAAATAATAATTTGTGTTTAATTTAAAAAAATATATATTTAAGCTCTAGCTAAATATATTTATTTGAAATAAAATTTTAATTCACTTAAAAATTTTTAAAAATTAACTTTATAGATATCTAAAAAACTTTTTTTGCTAAAGACTTTCAATAAAACGATAATCGCAATTTCGCACTTTTTAAACCTGAACAAATTTTCGGTTAAGACTTAGCAATCAAATGTAATGCAAAGCGAGGTCGAAAAAAAAGCAAGATCAGCATTAGAAAGAAATTCAATTGTTCCGATTAACAGGCAAATTGACAATCTAAATCAACTCGAAGTTCTACAAGAGGATGCAAGTACGATTCAAATAATCGTTAATGTTTCTAATCAAAATAAACTTGTTTTGGCTGCAAGTTCAGTAGCAATTCAAGATCAAGTCGAAAATAATATTCAAGTTTCTGAGAAACGTGAACGCGGAAGATCAAAAAAGCAAGCAATGAAAAAGAGTAATAAAATTAGTGTTTATTACTTTATTGGTTTCTATTTTTTTTGTATTTTTTTTTTGATTTTTTTTTTACTAATTGTCTCTTCAAAAAAAATAAATATATTCTGCAAAAAATATTTATATACTTTTAATTATTTTTTATATACTTTTTACTAATTAAATTATACTTAAAAAGATATATCAGAATGTGAAAGAGCCTTAAATAGGATAAGAATAGCTAAGAAAATTCACATAAATTATGAAGCCTTCCCAATTTAACAAAGTCAAGCTAGGATTTGACTTTTTGTTCATAAAAAAAAAATTCAAGTCAAGTCGTGACTTGGACTTGACTTGAGGAATTATCTGTTGTTCAGATTATTTAATTTTTTTGAATCTCAATAACATGTAAACCATGTTACATTAAAATTATTTTAATATCTAAAGATAAACTCTTTGAATTGATCATCAACTTCAAGCTAAGGATGATCATCTTTAAAGCAAATATTAATTTTTTGTTAACATTTAATATTTGCTTAATACTTCAAGATTCCTATTAACAAATACTAAATGATAATTAAAAATTAATATTTGCTCTAAAGTTGATCATCCTTACCTTGAAGTTGATGATCAATTCAAAGATTACAGATTTTCTCAAAAATTAGATTTAACTTTTGCATGAAAAATTTTTTCCCAAAATCAAAGCCAATTAAAATTTTAAAATATCAAAAAGTTACGGTGCCAGGCTCATGAAATTTAGTCCCAGTGAAAAAATTAGATTACGTTTTATTAAACAGAGCTTTTTGGCAACAAGGATCCCCTGCATCCTTTAGTGATTGAGTTTTGATAAAATGAATAAATTTGTCAATCAGTCAATTAAGATATATGATGAATCATTTATGGTTTTTATTACATTAATGATTAATGTAAGTGTTTTATAAATTCCATTAGGGGCTTGTTACTTGATTATTTTGAAAGCATAAGTATAGCTTTTGCTTATTTTCACTGCTATTATTAATATATTTTATTAATCAAACGTCTCATAGGCGATGTAAAATAATAATAAAACCTCTTGTTGAAATAAAAATTGAACTTTTAATTTTTTTAACATTGATAATTCAAACAAAGAGTTGGCTGGTTTAACAAACATTGTTGATGTAAAAAGCCTGTCTTCTTTAAAATAAATAATCTTCATAAAATTTTGAAGAAGCATGAATAAAGTGCGATGCTTCAAATTAATGGGCCTTGTTGCTTATATGGCCAATTTACTCTTTGTCAATTAGTGGCCAAAAAAAATTTATTGAAAAAATAAAAAAAATTTCCTGTCCAAATAAAAAAATTCGTGTCCAATCAAAAAAAAATATGGCCAATGGCAAAATCATCTAATTTTTCTTTTCCTCAAGTTAATATTTTTATGATTTATGCAATTATTTTCAGTCTCATTACCTTGATCGGTTTTTGTGTTTTCTTTTCTTGGTCTTTCTCTCCTTTTTTTCCTCCACTCTTGTTTGACTCAACAACTTCTGAAACGACTTCATGCTCTTTGATGGGAATTTAGCTTACAGTTACCAAATCAGACGCTGTTGTTTTTCTCGCACTTGTACACGGAATTTCAACTTTGCTTCTAATGCAACTATTCGTAGTCGTTGTTGAAACGTAATAATCGTATTTCAGCTGATACCTTGAAAATCGGCTTGATCAATATGTCTAGTCTGAATCGACCAAAAAAATATCAGCTTTAAAATCGATTTGAGACATATATTGAATGCTTCGAAGAATGTACCAGTTCGAATTGAACGCCTAGTTGAACACTTAGAACATCGCCAACCATAACTGCCAATTACGTCTTTTCTTGGTTGCAATTTCAAACGATTAGAACATTAAATACAATTTAGTTCGCTAGGAATCAACTTGCGATCTTGCAACCATGAGATAACTTCTAAGTTATCTTTGGATTCAAAGATTTCATTTATTTTTGTCTGTTTATCTAATGAATTATTCATTTTTAAAATTTTTGTTCTCTAAGTTTTAATTTTTTCTTAATTTAAATAACAAACAAACAAACAGTTGAGGTGCAAATTTAAGTTACAATTTTTTATTTTAAATGTTCTCATATTTTGTGCCCAGATAAAAAAATTGACGGCCAATAAATTAGGTTTTTTGGCCACTAATTGACAAAAAGTTATTGGCCTGGCCAATTGGCCATATAAGCAACAAGACCCAAATTAATAAATAAAATAGTTACTTTTGAAATTTAAAGAAATTTAAAGAAATTAAAATTAAATAGATTAAATCAAGCATAATATATTTTTACTGTCTTTAATCAAAAATCTCTAAATCTTTATATTTTATTGTACATGTAAAAATAGCTTTTTAAAATAAATAAAATTTGTATATAATTTTTTAATTTCTATACTTTAGTACACTAATTTTTTTTAAATTTTAATTTTTAGAAAATTACTCAATTAATAGCTTTTTTTTAAAAAAAAATAAAATCTAAAAATATTTCTTCCCTGCCCTTGGTATTTTTTCTTTAACCACAAGACCAAATTCTAAATTTTTGATTGAGGTAAGCCCAACTTAAAACATCGCTTTCAAGATGGTGATTTTGATAAAATTATTAAGAAAATTTTTAGTATTAATTAAGATAATCTTATAATTTTTTTTTCCAATCGAGAAAATAAAATTTGTTTAATGTTATAACCAAAATTAAATGCTATATTAAATTTGAGATATATACAAATCAATAACTATTTTTTCAACAATTACAGCAGTTATTATTATTTTCTTGTCATTTTATAATTTCATTTATATATAATAGTAAATTTTGATAAAACGCAAATATCGAATTATCGAAATAATATCAATCAAATAGAATCATGACATTTTTGAAATAGATTTTCTGTAAACGATTAATCGAATTTATAATTTATATTAGTGATTAGATAAATTTTTAATTCATAAGCAAATTTACGTCAGATTTACCTATTTTTTTTTATAAAAAAAAGCTTCTTCTGGATTACTCCTGCTCCTTTGTTTTAATAGCATAGCCAGGAAAAATAGAAACTTTAAAAAACATAACAAAAATTGCTCAATGTACAAAACTGTTGAATGTAATTTAGTATCTTAACCTATCTACGGGTTTAGATCGTTTACTCTTCCTAAGATGGTCTTTGGATTACTTATCTTCTTTTGAAAATAGTAGTTTGGCTGTAATGTCTCATCCTCGTAAATAGTTCATTTCAAAACTAACAAGGATATTAGTACTAAATCTTACATGAACTAATTTTACAATGTCATGGGCTCGTCCGTTTCCATTTTAGTCAGCATTATCATTTTTGCTTGGCCCTTTTTTAGATGATTTTGTCTTTACTATTTTCTTTTTCGAATTACTTTTTTTTGTTTTACTATTGTCTTTCAATACTGAATCGTCATATTGCTTGAAATAAGAGCCGAAACGATTTCGACGGTTATGTTGGACCAGTTTTGGCTTGGATTTTGGCTGGTAAAGCTTTTTAATTTTGAAATTGACTGGGCCATTTTTACAATAAATGGATCTTCCCATTTCGATGACAACTTTTTTGCAAGGCTTTTTTTCATTTGTGCTTGGTATGACATTACCATATCGTCGACTGAGTATTTATCAGGCCTCTAGATTTCTCAACAATAAAGTCCAAATTCATTTGGACATTCTTTTTATTATTTTTTTGTTTATCTGTTCCGATTTCCTTCAGAAAAAAAAAGTCGAAATTGAAAATTATAAATAAAAATAAAATAAACTTTAAAAATAAAAATCAAAAAGTTAAATAATATATAATAAAAATAAAATAAATTTAAATATAGAAGGAAAAAGGATTAATTGAAACAGAAAGTTACAGATTGTTCATGATTAAGTATTTGAAGATTCAGCTGCAAAAAAGGAGATAGCTAGGTAGCAATTTCACAATGAAGTCGGGTAAGCTATGAACCTTGATTCAAAGACTGCTTTGTATTCACTAACTAATCTGACCACCATAGAAACAGAATTAACCAGTCCTCTCCCGACATATCTTTCACACAATTTAAAAAATCGATTCGTGGCAGTATTTATTTATTTATTTGTTTATCTGTACCGAGCTAATGCTCCTTCAGAGTTTAAAAAAAAAAAAAAAGTAAAAAAATGTAAGGTAAACTAAAATAAAATAAAATAAAAATAAAGTAAAAAGGATTATAATAAACGATATTAAAAAAAAGATAAGATATGTAATAAATTGATTTTTAATTTTAGAGGTTAAACATGTTTAAATATTTTAAAAATGAGGAAAAAAGGAGGAAATAGTAAGGTAGCAATTACACAATGGAGTTGGATATTCGATATATCTTGATTCGAAACCTTCTCTATATTCTTCCACCAGTCTGACGACCAGTGGAACAGAATGACTCAATCCTGCCCTGACATATCTCTCACTCAACTCAAAAAGTCGATTTGTAACTGTTAGTAGTTTAAGTTTATTGAAGGCCTCTTGGTGCATAATATTTGAGGGTGTATCATATTTCAGCTTCAAAATAGATCGAACTGCTGAATTTGAATTACTTGTATTTTTTTTTGTTAGTTTCTGAGAATGAATTTAAACAGGGAAAAGAATAATCCAAGATTGATCCTATCAAGGATTTGTAAAGATTACCTAATGTTTTTGGTTTTAGACCCCATTTCCTATTTGAAAGATATTTTATTATATTAAGTCTTGAATTACAGCGCTCTTTCATTTCATCCACCATTGGACCAAATGTAAGTTTTGAGTCTAACGTGATACCTAGAAATTTCACTTTTTCCTCGTTATTTAAGTTGCTGTCATTAATTTTAAGGTTAAGGTTTATTTTAAATTTAGTTATTTTCTCAAAGATCATGTAACATGACTTTTCGGTAGAAATTTTCATTTTCCATTTGAAAAGCCATCTTTCAACTTCTTTTAAGTACTTATTAATTATTTTTTCAAGATTTGCTGACTTTTTGAAAATAAAAAAAGTAGCCAAATCATCTGCGAAAGGAAGAGAGTATTGGCAATTTGTTTTGTTTCTTTTTGGTATGTCATTTATAAAAATGCTAAAAAGAAGTGGCCTAATTACCGACCCTTGTGGAACACCTGTTTTAATAGGGTATTGATCACTTAAATGACCATTTACTTTTACTCTAAAGGATCTTAAATGCAAAAACGATCTTATCCAATGAATAAGATAAGGAGGTAGATTTATTTTAATTAACTTAAAAATTAGTCTATCATGCCAAACTCGATCAAAAGCTTTAGAAATGTCAAAATATAGACAGCAGACTTTTTTCTTTCTATTAAAAGACTCTACTACTTTTTGAATGAGAAAATAAAGATTATCTGCAGTGCGTCTGTGTTTTCTGAATCCTAATTGCTCATGTATAAGTAATTTATTGTTTTCAAGAAAATTTTATATTCTGGTGTAAATAATACGTTCAAGTAGTTTTCCAAGACAAGTTGTCATACTAATTTGACGATAGTTATTTGGATCTTGAGTAGAAAAAAATTTCTTAGGGATCATGGTTATGCTTGGTATTTTCCAGGAATTTGGAACCTGGCCTAGTTCCATACTCTTATTAAAGAGTAGACTCATTTCAAATAAAGTCTCTATAGGTAAATTTTTTAACATAAGGTTGTGGATACGATCAAGACCAGACCCCCCTATTTCTTTAAGTTTTTTTAAAGCTTTTGTAATTTCTAAGAGAGTGATAGGTTCCAATAGATTATTTTGTAATTTATTTTTTCCTATGTCCCTTATTGTTTGTGAAACTTCACAATTATCATCAGATTCAATAAAATCAAGATGAGGGCTAAAGGTTGTGGCTATAAGATCACCAAAAATTTTTCCTTTATCTTTTCCTTGCCATCTTTAACTAATGACGGTATTTGTCTTGTAGGTTTTTTTGTCCTGAACTTATTTATTTTCCTCCAAAAAGGTCTACTTGAAAGGGGATTTTTTCCTATTTTATTCATAAACTCGAGCCAGTTTTGATTCCAAAATTCTTTAAGACCGAGACGTAGCTCAGATGTTAGCTTATTTAATGATACCTTTAGAGAAGGACATCTTGATTTTTGGAAAAGTTTTCTCATTTTCCTTCGTTCTTTAATTAATATTACAATATTTTTTGGTAAGCTAGATTTAAAAAACTTTTGAGAGTAGAGTGGTGTACTTTTTTGAGCAGCATGGATGATCTTATTTGAGATGTGTTCACTTAGCTCGTCAATATTTTCCGTATAATTATTGTGCTGACTTGAAGACTTAAGTAGATCATATGCTCAACTGATCAATTAACTGTGATAGTATGCTCAACTAAAATGAATGCTTGAATAGGAAAATGATCACTCAACATATCATCATCTATAAGTACCTTGAAGTCGTGAACTCTATCTGAGAGTGAAGACGGGATTAAAAAAATATCAAGGACTTCATAATATTCCGTCTTAAATCTATTATATGTTGGTGTCTTATTGTTAATTACTGAGAGGTTGAGCCTGTTAATAATTTTCTCTAAGATAAGGCCATTCTCATTTTCTCTCAAACAACCTAAGCTTTTTATGAAGTTTAAGTATGAAGTTTAAGTTTATTTAAGGCCTTATGATGGATAATGTTAGATGAAGTGTCTTATTTTAGTTTTAGAATAGATCGTTAAATGAATAGAATGAACCAATTAAAGATTAATAAAGATTTCCTGTCAGTGTTTAAAATCAAGACGCCATTTTTTATTTGATAGGTATGTTATTAAGTTTATTCAAGGTATGCCTTGAATTACACCGCTTTTTAATTTCATCTACCATGGGAGTGAAGTTTAATTTGAGTCTTACAAAATCCCAAGAAACTTTATTTGATAATGACGACTTACGCTATTTTATATATTTTTAGATCGAGATCAATTTTTTCTTTTGACTTTTTTGAAATAATCATGATGCAAGACTTTTCAACTGAAATTTTCATCTTACATTTGGAAAACCACTTTTCAAGTTCTGCTAGGTATTTATTTATCGTATTCTCAAGATTTCTCCTCTTATTAAAAATGAAAAAAGTAGCCACATCATCTGTTTGTATTTCGTATTCGCTGTTAGTTTTGTTTCTCTTTGGTATGTCGTTAATAACAATACTGAATAGAAGAGGACTAATTACAGAGCCTTGTGGGACTCCTGCTCTAATTTGAAATTGATCACTCAAGTATCCATTTACATTTACCATAAAAAATCTTGAATCCAGAAATTATCTAACCCAATGGATAAGATAATGTGGTAAGTTAATTTTTATTAGCTAGTAAATAAGACCCTCATGCCAGACTTTGTCAGATGCTTTTGATATGTCAAAAAATAAACAACAAAATTTTTTTTTTCTGTTAAAAGATTCTACTATTTTTTGAATAAGGAAGAATGAGTTATCAGCTGTTCGCCTAAATTTTCTGAACCCTGATTGTTCCTCAATAAGAAGAGAGTTGCTTTCTAGGGAATAATATATTCTATTAAATATTATGAAATCAAATAATTTACCTAGAATACTTGTCATACTTAAAGGACGATAATTTAGATGGGTCTTGTGTGCTAAATGTTTTTTTTGGAATCATAGATATTTTAGCTAATTTCCAGGCTTTTGGGAATATACTGTTTTCTTGGCCAAGGTTAAAAAAATCAATTATTTCATCAGGGGTATTATTAGGCATGTTTTTAAGCATTTGATTATGCAATAAATCAAGGCCTGGTCCCGCTATATCATTTAATTTTATAAGTGAATTTTTAAGCTCACTTAGAGTAATCGGTGCAATAAAAATATTTTGCTCCTTTCTGATTAGAAAATTCAAATTAGTGTTAACTACCTCACAGGGCTTATTCTGACTCTTCAAATCAGGCTAAAAAATGACGCTAAGAGTTCGCCATAATTTCTCCTTTTTCTTTATCGGTTTTAAACTCCTTATTATCTTTAATCAATGTAGGAATATGTCTGTTTTTCTCTCTCGATTCTCTAAAAAGGTACCTTATCGACTACATCGTTCCATCTTTGCTTTCTTCTTTGTTAAGCATGTTTTCAAGCTTTATCTTTTCAATTGCTTTGGCCTATATTTTCTTTTTCTTCTAGGATGGTTTTCATTTCATCTATCACGGATTTTTTGCTAGTTCTATAATATGTTTTCTGTAAAATTTTTTTTGGGTTTTGCTAGATGTCAGCAAACGAAAAATTGTTAAGACTCTTTTTAAGAATTCAATATTAAAACAGTTTTTATTCCACGTAGACTCACTAACATTTTACAGCCAGCCGATGTTTGTTGGTTTTCCAAGTTGAAAAATGATTATCATGAAAAGTGGA
Organism: Brachionus manjavacas; assembly: GCA_019054805.1. NCBI lineage: Eukaryota > Metazoa > Rotifera > Eurotatoria > Ploima > Brachionidae > Brachionus > Brachionus manjavacas. Next base: position 2,261,875 of record JAHQIY010000003.1, on the reverse strand, counting down.
ATGAATGGTTGATGTCCTCAGAAAAAAGTTTCACTCGTAAGGGTAATCTTAGGACACCTGAATACCTAAATTGTATAAATTGGCTATCTGAAATTTAGAGAAATTTCGATGATAAGTTAATTCATGATAGTTTTGTTTATTGTGGTATTACTTCTCAGTTTAATTTGCACTCTTGCCTTAACCATATGGTAAAATCTTAATAAATGATTTAGTTGAAGTGTCATCAAACTATGATGACTTAGATAATTTTGTAAATGATGAAGAGATAGTTTATGAAGCTCAAGCTATAAAAACTGGGTTTGAAAAAGGGAATACACAATCAATTAATGAGATAGCAACTCAAACTCAAGAAATTTCACAAAATGACAAGGTTAACTAGTCCCAAAGTACCATTTTAAGTTAATGAGAATTCGTTTTCAATTTTAAATTTCCAGATGCTTTTTTCAACGAAAAATTTTCTTTAAGTAACTCAGTTACTTAAAGAAGGAGAAATAAAAGCATTAATTAATCTATTTGAGCCTACAGTATATAAAAGTACTCCAGTTGTTGAGTAAAAAAAGATAAGAAAAATTACAAGAATAAAAAATGCCAATAAGTAAAATAATAGAAAAAATTTTTATTATTTTTTTATTTAATTTTTTAGTATTTTTTCCTTTTTAATATTGTTAATTTTAGTGTCGCAACAATTTAAGAATTCGAATAAAAATCCTGTTTTAAATTTGCATTTTTTATTGTTTAAATGCAGTAGGAAAATCAAATTTTTAACTTAATGCACAGTTTACTTTTGAAAACTAATTTTAATGCTTTTGTCTAAAGTTAAAATAATTACAACATGTATTAGGTGGCAAACGGTGCATGCGCCATAGTTGGATTTTTGAGTTTTAGTAACCCGTTAAAAAAACAAATATTTACGGTAATTGATACGATATAAATTATGTTTCTTCTTGACAATTAAAATTTGAAATCTAAAAATCAATTTTTATTCTACTTATTAAAATTGGTTCGAAAGAAGATTTATTTCTAATATCATGGTACTCTCTAATCGTTGTCAGAAAATAATTAATTTTTAAAAAATAATGTATTAGGCATTAATTGAAATTGATCAAAAAACATTAAGAAAATTAAATTTTTTGGATTCAAATTGACTCGTAAATTTTTGAATTTTTTTATTTACTAAATTTAAAAGGAAGACATAAATCAAAATAGTTTGACTGTTCTTTCTGCTATCAAAATGAATTAATCAAAATTGCTCTCTGTATTGTGAAGATTGAAAGGCACCGTTTTACCTATATCATGAAGCAGAATTTTCTTGATTAAATTGGTTTAACTTTTATTTAAATATTAATATATTTAAAATCTAAATAATTTTATTTTGAAAAAGGTAAAAAATAAATTAAATAAATTTTATTTAATAAAGGTGTATGAAAATTTAATATCGCAAAAAAATTCAAGATTTCCTTTGAATTCAATAAAATTGACATCTTGCTCTGAATAAACATATCAATTAGTAAAAAAACAAATCTCTTTTTAAAATAAAACAAAAATTGGACATCTATTCATAAAAATTTAATTTCGATTAATTTAACAACAATAACAACAATTCAAGGTTAATCAACAGGCTAGTGCCCTTATCTTTTTCAAGACTGATTAACACTTCATTTTTTAATAATTTAAAAAAAAAAAAAAATAAAAAACAAAATATCCTTTTTTTAAGAAAAAATTCAAATTTTACATTAAAAATATAAGAAAACTTATTTAAATTATATTTTTTTCAGTTAAATTTAAAATTTTTGTAAAAAAAGTCAAATTTATCGAATAATTTACACGCTTTTTTGTAAATTAAGTTTATTTTATTAAAATCAGACATTTTAAAGTGATTAAAAGTTTAATTGATTTTTTCAATGACAAAATTATTAATTAATTTTGGAAAAAAATAAGAAAATCTCATTTCACCAAATTTTGATCTAGCCCCATTCTGTACCAATTTATCCGAATTCCGTTAATTCCATTTTAATTTTCTTGAATAATTTGTTCGAAGTTGATCTTTTAAGATTGTAGGTGCATTATCAAATTTCATAATTTTAAATGAAAAAGTTACTAATTTTGATAAAAAACGATGTTGAAAGGAAAATAAATTGTATTTTTCTAAGAAATTATTTAAAGTATTAAAATCTTTACCAAAAAAATCAAATTTTAAAAGTTTGTGTAAACAAGTATAATAAAAATTACAATTTTTTTGAAGAATAGACTTGCTGAAATAAATAATTAATGAAAGGCAATAGTCAAAATAAGGTAAGATAAAAGTTTTAAAAAATTGAATTTTCACTGATGTTGATAAGTAAAATAACCTTTTTATTGAATAGAGTTATTTATTAATCAAAAGAAATACATTAGAGGCATGTTTACTGAAGGTTTACTTATTGTCAATTGTAACTCCCAAAAGTTTAAATTCTTTTACTACAGTAACTTGCATATTTTGAATTATTATGGACGATGGGGTATCACTCTATTATTAGTAACAAACATACAAAATTTTTGGTCCAATTTACGTCAAGCTTGTTGGAACTTTTTGATTAGCTCATCAAGAGTTTTTCCAGACAAATAGAAAGTTGTGTCATCTGCGAACAAATTAAATTTTAATTCTTTAATAAAAAGTCATTTATAAAAATTAAAAAAAATAAAGGACCAAGTACAGAACCTTGAGGGACTCCAAGTTTCAATACTTTTGCTGAAGAATTAGTATTTTTTAGTTTTGTAAGTTGTTTTCTATTTGTAAAATAATTAGATATCAAAGATAGGCAGGAATTATCAAAACCATAATGGAGTAGCTTTAAAATGAGAAGATTAGAATCTACTAAGTCAAAAGCTTTTCGAAAGTCAATGAAAAGCAAAAGAGTAATCAGCTTTTTATCCCTTGCTTCGTTAAGGTCGGATACTAATTCATGGAGAGCAGTTTCACATGAATAACCTTTGCGAAGACCATGTTGGCTAAAAAAAAATTGTCATTTAACTCAAAAAAACTTGAAATTTGATTTGAAAGTAATTTTTCAAAGACTCTGGCAACTGATGGTAAGACAGAGATACCTCTAAATTTATTTAAGTCATTCTTGTCACCCTAATTTTTATACAAAGGTGTTACTATAGCAAATTTCCATTCATCTGGTACCACGTTTAAGTATGAACAAGTATTAAAAAAATATGTAAAAAGTTGAGAGAAAAAATTAGAATTAGTTTTGAAGACTTTCGAAGGAATGCAACAGATTCAACTGGTGAACTCGAAGCTGAGAGATCATCAAAACATTTTTTTACTTCAGATTATGTAAAGAGAGAAAACGAAAAATTAATGTTCTTAAGAACATTAAGTCTTTTAAGATCTTTAAATTGATTAAAAATAAATTGTGAAAAGTCATCATCATTAAATAAAGATTCTGATTTTAAGTTTGTGAAAAATTTGTTAAACAAATTAAAATCGAAATAATTTTATTTTGAAAAAGGTAAAAAATAAATTAAATAAATTTTATTTAATAAAGGTGTATGAAAATTAAATATCGCAAAAAAATTCAAGATTTGCTTTGAATTCAATAAAATTGACATCTTGCTCTGAATAAACATATCAATTAGTAAAAAAACAAATCTCTTTTTAAAATAAAACAAAAATTGGACATCTATTCATAAAAATTTCATTTCGATTAATTTAATCGAAACTCAAGTAAATTATAGACTATTGAAAAAAAATATCTGCTTAAATAAAGACTATTACAGTATTTCTTGCCAAAATGAAACGTTCCGTTCCAGACAAAGGAACGGAATGTTCCATCCGTTCCATCCATTCCATTCCATCGGTTCCGTTCAATCCATTCCATCCGTTCAGTTCCATTCAGATTTTTTTTTATTACTTTTTCTATATTAAAAAATCATTTTTTTGATTTTTCAAAATAAAATTTTTTTTTTTGAAATTAAAATTTTTCTTTCTAATAAATTTTTATTTTGAGATTTAAAATTTTTTTTCTTCATAAAATATTAAATTTTATATGCACTATTGTTTTCCTCTCCATTGTTTCTTTCTTCTTTTCTGGAGTATTGAATCCTTTTTTGCTAGAAAAGTTTAATTGTCAATGTGTTTTGATTCAAGATAATGATTCAAAGCATGATTCAAGATTGTGTGTCAATTACTTGATCGAAAAGAACATTAATTGGGTAAAATAGTTTTTAGGAAAATTAGTTTTTTATAAAAATATTTTCAACTTGTAAGTTGGTTTTTTCCATCTTCTTGATAAAATAAAAAAAAATTTTTGATTCCAGAAATTTTTTAAAGAGGCCTTTAACTTAAATCTAAGTTGATTAAATTTTTGCTTGAGCTCTTGACAGCGAGTTTTTTGGAAGTTTCTTCTTATTTTCGTACGTTCTTTTATCAGAATAACAATGTTCGGGAGAAGACTGTTTTTTTTGGATTTTCTGGAAAAGATAAAGAATGCTTTTATGGGAAGCATAAATGATTTTTTCTGTAATTTTATCATTTAGTTGATCTATAGTGATGGAACTTTCAGGGAAAATAACTATTAGAGAATTTTAAATTTCGCTAAATAGTAGCCAGTTCGCTTATTTATAGTTAAATTTTTTAGCTGTTGATTTTTTTTCTAATTGATAGCCCAAAGAAATTGACACTTCGATTGGGAAATGGCCATTAGTCATGTCTTGAATATTTAAGACATTAAAGTCGGTAATTTTGTCAATTAATGAAGATTAAACTAAGAAAAGATCAAGAATTTCAAAGTAATTTTTATTAAAAATATTGAAAGTACGACGCTTCATTTATTACTGAAAAGTCTAACTCATTGATTATTCTTTCCAACATTATACCGTTTTTATTTTCCCCGATTCAGCTGTTTGTGAATTGTCGGATTCTGAAACGCGTTTGGTTTGCTTACTTGTTTGAACATAGGTAACAAGGTATTTTGTTGCCCTTATAGATTGATCCCTTAATCTGTAATTTTATTATTAAGTTGATCTATAGAACTTTCAGGGATAATAACTATATGAGAATTTAAAATTTCGCTAAATAATTGCCAGTTCGCTTTCCAACATTATACTGTTTGCATTTTCCACTACGCAGCCTATTTGCTTTGTTCTAGCGTATAGATCACCTTCTATAATGTAGTTTCAATTGAAATTTCATTTTTTATTAACTGTTTTAATCATATTGATCCCTTAATTTTACGAAATTTGAGTAGTTTATTTGTTCAGAATCTTTATTAGGATAAACTGATAGAACTGGAGTATGCATACTTTTCTGACTGGACTTAGACGACAAAATAGTTCCTCAATTGTTGGCTCGTTATTTAAGAACTGTGGAGTTTTGGTTATCATGCCCAAAATGTTTGTTTCTTTGAGAAATTTTTTCTTCTTTTTGAATCGCTAGTTGAGTATAGTCGATTATTTCTCGTTCAATTTATTTAAGCCTCTCAGCCTTCAATCTCCACCGACTAGATGTTCCCTCCATGATGGCTTTCTCGTTTATAATCGCTATCCTTTGAAAAATCTAATTTTTTGAATGGTTTTTATTTTTTTTTATAATGCATTTCGTATCTAAATTTAATTTTCTCGTCGTTCATTCTTTTTTGACATTCCCTTTACTTGTGTCCAATTATTTCAAAATTGTTACATTATAATATTTTTTTAATCTACCTTTTTTTGATTAATTCGTTTAATTTGAGCTTTGGAAGTTTCCTAAATATTGTAACAGTATAACCTTATCCATAGCATCATGCAATGTTTTTGTTTTCGTAGCCATTGTAACTGTACGAATATTCAGAAATTTCTCATTTAAATCATAGAAAAGAACAAAGACTCGCCACCAAATCTGTTTCAAGCATAGGTTGCAAAATCTATGAAGATCGACTTAGACATTTGGTCTAACTCCCCTTGAATATCGACGAAAAAGAGGTGAACTAATTCAATTGTTTAGGATCGAGAAAAAATTCAATGTTGTAGAATGGTATCACCCTCTTGTTCTACAAGTTGTTAAAGAGATGATTGAAGTAGTAACAAAAATCGCTAATACCGACTGAGTCCAAACTCGTTAAATTCTGGGATTGTGTATAACTTTAAAATATACATCCAGGACTACTCAAAACTTGTATCAACTGTAAACAAACTCACAAAAACTAATTTTTAGTTTACTTATTTTTAGTTAACTAAAATTTTGTTAACTCAAAATAAGTAAACTAAAAACTAGTCGACTAAATTTAAGTTAACTTATTTTTAGTCGACTAAAACTTAGTTTAGTCGAATTAGTTAGACTAAGGGTACAAAAAAATGTGAAAAAAGGGATGTTATTTGCGATTGCTCGGGATTAGTATGAAATAAAAAAACTTGTTTAAAATTAGAAATCTCAAGTCAAGTCAATGAATTTTTTTAAAAAAAAGTCTGAGCAACATGAATTTTTTGCCGTTCCAGGTAGTTATTGCTGCGGCCAAATGTTCCTTTTACCGTTCCAGGTAGTTATTGTGGCTGCCTAGTTAAAGTCAAAGTCACTAAAATTTAAGTCAAGTCATAACTTTTTACTTTAATTTTTGTGACTCAGACTTAAAACTCTGACTCATAAACAAGTCTGATATTAAGAAAAAAAAGTTGTAATAGAATAAGTGAGATATCTTTGAAATAGTGAGACAATTTAGGAATAGCGGGATACTATGCAGAAAGCGAGATATCTAAGGAATAGTGAGACAAAAAAATATTTAAAAACATTGATTTGACATTATATAATTTTTTTTAATGTGAAAATTTTTTAAAAGAGGATAGGTAACAAAACCAGATGTTATTAATTTAAGTCTTTGTTTAATGTTATTTATTTTTTCTGTTGGTTGATTAATAAAATAAACATAACATTTTTTAATTTGTTGATTCCATAATTTATAATCAATTAAATTCAAAGGTTTAAAGAATCATTAATTGATAATTTACTCATATTTTAATTTATTTGAGTTTCTGCTACAGAAAAATCATGCTAATTGCTTTAGTTATAACTTTTATTTAGTAAAAATTTTCTAAAAAAAAAATATTTTAATAATTAAAGTTTAGTTAATAATTTTAGTTTAGTCAACTAAAAATTAGTTAACTAAAAACTAGTTGGCTAAATTTTAGTTAACTAAACTAAAGAGAAAACTCCCATCACTACTTAATAAGACTGTCTTGCTGAGTTTTGGTCGGTAAACTTGTGAATATTCTAGTTTATGATTATTTAAAATTTATCAATCGTTCGGTTCCAGTAAATTTCATAAAATGTTGAGATTAACAGGAACCCAACTATTGGTTACATTCCCATACCAATCTAGATCAAATGGAGTGACCTAAAGAGCGAACCAAACTATCATGAATGGCTCACAAAAACTTGCTGGAAATGATCCAAACGATTCATCCCAATTCAAGAAAAAAGTCAATTGTTAGCGTAAATAAAAATTGTCATTGAGTCTTAAACTTTCAAATTTTAATTTTTGATTCATTCTAACTTTTACTTCGACAATACAGATTTTATTTTATTTTATTGCCTATGAGGATATGATTTAATAAGAATTGACAGTTTTAATAAGTTTTCTATGACAAATAAAAAATTTTTTTTATAAAATTTTATAAAATTTATTTATTGAAAAGTTATAATTTAATTTTTGAAATACACTCATAATAACCATCAGGCGCACTTGTGTATCTTAACGAGAGATGAATTTCGTCCAAAGCATAGATGCCAAAATCATAGTCACCAAAAAATTTCAAAATGTTACGGCAATCGAATGATTCCCTTTGACTTTTTGACTCATTTTGACCCTCGAACTCGTTATCAACAGACATGTCCACTCTTCTCAAACTATTCATCACAGTTGCGTGCAGCTTAACTCTCTCATACTGTTTTCTAGCATAGCCACTCTCAACAAAAGTCCTCATAATTCCATCTGCGATACTCTGCAAAGCATTTCCAGGATCCAAACCAGTCACTTTAGCGTACAATACATCAACGTTTGCTGGATCATCATTCATATACTCTAAACCTTTGATCTGTACCCTGAGTTTTTTTCCATTTAATAAATCGCTTATAAAAGATTTGTAGCATTTTTCTAGCACACTTGCTGCTTGTTCAAGCTCAAATTCACTCAAAATAGTACAAATATTTACAGTAAGATGCAGCTTATTAGGTAATTGAAATATACTCTCATGAACTCCTCGGTCCAGGGAACAATCTCTGAGAACCAAGTCAATGAATTCTTTGAATCTGTGCTTCAGTTGGTCGAACTTTAGAGGAAATGTAATCAAATGAGTAAATGGTTTTTGGCTACGAGCAGTTTGGATCATTAAATGGAGACGATTAAGGCAAGAAATAATACTTTTTTTGTCATTTCCTTCGATGGTAATTGTGCCACCTTGATTTCGTCTTGGAATGCGAACAGAAGTTTGTGTATCTCTCTCCAGTTTAGACTTTTTTTCCCCATTTCGCCCAATTATAAAGCCATAGAAGGCTTCAGCTACGTACAGGTCAAGTTTATAGTATCCATTGACGAATTCTATCTGGTTAAATTCGTCGGACACAGCAGCCATTTGCTTGCATTCCAAATAACAGGCCTCGTCATTGTATTCCTCATCATTTAAGGCACTCGCTTTTCTCTCAACAAACATTTCATCGGTTTCTTCTTCGTATGGTTCAATTGGATCATTTGATTTAAAGGTAGAGTGATTGTGCCGGTAGCGTCGGTTGCCAATTCGAACTATTTGAGGCTGTAAAATGTTCATGTTTAGGATCAAAAGATTTTTTTAATTTTATTTTTTATAGCAAAATTTAGTTGATATTTGAACTTAGTTCTTAGTAAAATTATTTTAAATTTCAAATTAATATTTTGAATTTTTAGATTTCCAATAAATTTATCTTTTTTTTTAATCAAAAAACTTTAAATGATTTTTTTAATTTTTTTGGCAAAATAAAGTTCATGGTTAAATTCAATTTTTAAAAAAATTATTCGAAAATTTTTGAAATATCGAATTATTAATATGAACAGACTTGTATAAAAGTCAGGACAAAAAAAATCTGAAAAGGCAAAAAAAATTATAAGTCTTGACTTGTTTTTAAAATTTAAAAGTATAAACATTATATAGTCAAACGGGTAAAAACCGTGTATTCTTTTATTTGATCGCTAATTAGTTGTGCGATTTTTTTTTCGAAAAAAATAATAAAAGAGAAAATTGTCTTAAAAAAATTTATTTAAAATAAAAGAACGGTTCAAAAGTAATAGTAAAAGTAAAAAAATGATTCATTAACGTTTCAACATTGGAGAGCCACTCGAAGTTCATTACCATAATTAAATGATCAAAATTTAATTGATTAAAATCTTAATAAAAAAATGATAAAATTAGATTTTTTTTGATTTTTTTTAATCTAACATAAGATGTTTATTATTTTAATTAAAAAAATACAAATCTTTTTTTCTCTAATTGACCTTAATTGATTCTTTTAACATCTTTATTTGAAAACTTTAAGGACAAATTTAAATTCGACATTTTGGTATCCAAATTATGGCCTAAATAAACGCTTTAAATGATATTTTAATATCAATTAAATTATATTACGGCGAAACAAAGTTAAATTTTGTTTTGTAAAATTTCAAAATTTTGATTAAGTATTCAATTTACTTCAGATAAAAATTCATAAAATTTTCTATCTAATTATTGATAAATAATGTGTAATAAAGTTTAGTCATTTATCATTAAAAAATTGATAAAAAATCTTTTTATTTAAATCAAAAACTAAAATTTTGATTTGAAATTTACATTTGATCATGAACTTCAATTTGCCACATTGGACATCCGTGAATAGCATAAATTCAAGCAATCAAAATACAAAAAAACTATAATAAAATATTAATTTTGTTTTAAAATATGTATCCTATTTTAAAACAAAATTAATCTATTTACAACACTTTTTTGATCAATCAAAGCCTCTTGGAAGGTATTTTCCAGAAGACCAATTGTTACATTTCTCACAAGAAATCCATTTGTTTTGATTTTGTTTTTTACTTTTCCAAATACTGTTTTATAACTCAGCCAATTGTTTGATCACTTCAACTGAAAGCGTTTCAAATTCTTTAGGGATCCATGGGTTAGCACCTTTATCATTTGCAGTAGTGTTGGACGCGGACAGAGCTAACCGGTCCAAAAACGGGCGGTTCATCGCGGTTGTTGGCCCGTTTATGTTGGCGGGCTAATTTTTGGACCGCCAAATAAACGGGCAAAAATATACGGGCTAAAATATACGGGCTGCCAATAAACCGATAATAAAATAAAAAATTAAGATAATTTAATAAATTTATTATTTTAAAGAAAGTAGTTTTTTAATAAAAAATAAAATAAATTCAAAATTTTTTATAAAAAAATTAAAATTTTGCTTAAAAAAAAATATTTTATTTAAAAATAAAAAAAGAAAAGAAAAAAATTTTATTAAAAAATATTTAGTCATTTTAATAAAATAAAAAAAAAAAAAAATAAAAAATAAAATAGAAAAAAATTTTATTTAAAAATTAAAAAAAACCAAAGAAAAAAATTTTTAAGTTTTAAAGTGCTAAAAATACAGATAGATATCAATTTCTAACCTGGAATGTCAAATAAAGTAGGGGTAAAAATTTTTGAATTCTGAAAATGACTAAATTTTTTTAAAAAATTTCATGAATTTTTTTCTAAAACGTAAGGTTCCAAATGGTCTAAAACGCCCAGAAAAATTGTTCTTATCTTACATGAAAAAATTTTTCAAATTTTCAAAGTTCCCGCCAAATTTTTAAATGTGACTGCAATTAATTCACAGGCCCGCCTAATTTAACCACATTTTTATTCTTATTTTGGTTTTACAATAGTTGTTTAAAAGTCACATGTATAAGTCAAAAGCTAGTAAAATAAAAGTGAAAAATAAAAAAATAAATAAAAAAAAGTCCTTTCCTAAATTTTAATTTATTAATTTCTTTTTAATTAATTATTTAAATTAAGAAAAATTTAATTAATTAAAATTTTTATAAAAATTTTTGAATTTATTTTTTATAAAAATTTTTGAATTTATTTTTTTTTTAAATTAAAAAACTCCTTTCTTTAAAATAATAAATTTATTAAATTATCTTTATTTTATTATCGGTTTATTGGCAGCCCGTATATTTTTGACCGGTTATTAAACTGGCCAAAATTTAGCCCGCCAAAATAAACGGGCCAAAGTCCGCCCGCCAAAATTGGGACGGTTAATACGGTCACGGTTTTTAAAATTTTTGGCCCGTTTACTGTCCGCTTGCACGGACACCAACACTAATTTGCAGGTCTTTTATACTTTCCATAGATTTAATCGCTAAGTGTTGAATTTGGAATGTTAAAGCGCACAGAAGCTTGATGCTTGTTTAATTTTTTAGTTTAAATTTCGGCAATGGATATTATAAACTTTCTTCACCTTTGAATAAAAATTTTTGTCATAATTTCTTTTTCAATGAAAAAATTGAACCATGAGTTACAAAACAAAGCATATTATTTTAAAGTGAATTAATGAATAAAAATGTTAAAAATGTTTATGCTTAGGAAATTTTTTTAATAAATTAATAAACCTTCATGTTTATAGAAATAATCTATGTATAGAAAAAAGACGAAAATGATGCCTTGATGTCAACAACCTACAAATACACATCATCAGAAGTAAAATGCATTAAATTATAGTACCATGCATATGTTGAATCATTTCACACTTACAAATAAATTTTTTTTTAAATTCTTGAATCGAGTCAAATTCTTGACTTGCACTTGACTTGTGACTTTAATAAATGTCTGATTATGAATGTCTAGTGATTCCGTTAAGCTTAAAAAAAATTTTTTTTTAAAAAAATATTGAGTGGACCAGATAATGAAATAATATAGTAATTTTTTTAGCAAAATTTAGTTCATTGCGGGATTAATTTAGAAATTTCTATAAATGATATATAAAACAAATTAATTTTCAATTTTGAATTTTTTAAGCAAAAATTAATTCTATTGATTAAAAGTTTTATTTAAAATCATAAATTACAAATTATATGACTTTTTTTAAAAAATTATTTTTTGGCATAATTTAGTTCATGGTTGGATTCACTTTTTAGAAAATTTTCATTTCAAAATTGTTTATGTTGAGAATAGAAAAAATGAATGCCAAATATTCAATTATTCAAAAGATATTCAAAAGATAAAAACTTTTATTTAATTTAAAAAAACTTTATTCAAAAATGATAAACTAAAATTAAATGGACCAGAAGTTATAATAAAATTTTCTTATAAATTTAAGTTTAAAACTTAGAAACTCTTTTAAAAACGATATAAATATTAAACTAAAATATCTTTTAAAAAATACAAAATAAACTAAAGAAAAAAAATAAAAACCGGCTAGATTGGATCAAAATTCCTCATCAGAAAAATTGCTTTTTGAATTAGGGCATGCAGATTGGTCATGACCAAATATTTCACACTCATCGCAATACAATCGATTTGACTCTTTTTCAAAATTATGCTTAGAATGAGTAGCCAGCTCGTTGGGATCTGGATAGTTTGGATTGTAAGTCATTGATTGCTGGGGACAATCTTCTGTATTGTGCAAGTCGAACATGTCACAAATGTCGCAATAGAGACGTGGTGGTGGTTTAAGTTCGCTTACCAATTTATACTTGATTTTCTTATCTGAATCTTTGGTTTGATTTTTTTCTCTTAAAATATTTAGCTCATGTTTTAGATTAGAATTTTCCGATTCATAAAACTCAATCAATTCTTTGTTATTCTTAATCTCGGCTTCATAAGGTTCAAGCTCAGACCTCAAATCAGACATTTGCAAACTCAATTTTTCATTTTGTTCAAAAGTTTCCTTAATTATATCCTTCATGTCTTTAATTGTTGTCTCATAATCTTCTTTTAACTGGGTCTCTTTGGATTCTTGTTTTCTCAATTTTTCACTCAATGCTTCTATTTCGTTGTTCAACTCATTTATCAGATCGACAGAAGAAGAATCATTTTGAGAATTTGCCAAATCCAGGCTGAGCTTATTTAATTTATTTTGAACTTCTTCCTTTTGTGATCTCAGATTGTCCTTTTCAATCTCCAAATCGTGTTTTTCTTTAGCCATAGTGTTCATTTGAGTCAACAGATCAGATTTTTCTTTTGTGAATTTCGCATCTTTTTCCTCCAAAAAAGATTTGAATTCTTTGATTTCTTTTTCTTGTTTCTCGATTTTTTTGTTTGACTCGGCAGCATTTTTTTGTAAAATCTCCTCGTTTTGTTTTAAAGCTTCCCACTCAGCTTTTAGCTTAACGTAGTCCGCAGCTTTTTGTTCAATATCTGTTTGGCTCGAAATTAAATTTTGGTTGATTTCCTTTAATTTTTGAAGCTCTTCTTTAAGAACTTCCCTTTCGTTTTCACATTTTTTAATTTTGAACTCCATCTCTTTGACCAAATCATCTTTTTGAGTGACCAAATTTTCAAAATTCAAAATCTTTTCCAACATATCTTTTTTTTCCAAGTCCACTTTTTGTTGATGCTCTTCCTAATTTAAAAACATTGAATAATAAAAAGAACTAATTCACTCAGGAATACAAAAGTGCTATGGCACATGGGTTGATTTTTTTAAATTTAAAATTAAAAAGAGCTAATATTTCTGTAGCAATTGGTAAAAAATTTTAAATTTAATTTTGGTCAAATTTGAGTGAAAAAAAAATAATTTATTTTTTTTTAATTATTCTTTGGAAATTTTTCAATATTCAAATGGTATAAAAGGTAATAGAAAAAATTGTTTTCATAAATTTTATAAGAATTTCTTGATCCAATTCAATATTGAAAATTGTTTGACTATTTCCCATAATTTTATTTAATAATTTTTATCATAATAATAATTTAAATTCAAAATCTTAGACATTTTAGTTTTTTAACTGCCAAATTCACATATAAGAACATTCGTTTGAAGTATTCATTAATTATATTAGATAATAGTAGTAGTATATGAAAGTATGAAGTAGTATATGAATGTTATTTTTTTTTGTTATTGTTATTATTACATACCACAGTTACCATAGATGGGATCCTACTGTTTCCCATCTTCGCAAGTCTAGCATGCTAGCTTGTAGTAACTTATATTATCATTATTATTTGTACTATGATAAACAGGAAAAAAATTTTTTTATTTTAAATGATGAAACTCAAATTATGTTTGATTAATTTTTTTAATTTTTACTCGGCAGAAAGAGCTTCACTTCGTATGGGCAAAATGCGCTCATTTCGAATGTCAGCTCAAAGACTTTTTTTTAATTAATTTTTAAGTAAAAAATATCATTAAAATTAAAAAAAAAATTGTAATTTTTAATGTTGAGGTGAAAATTTAATGTTTCTTAGCCTTTAAGGGAACCTTTATTGCAAACTTAGCACTCAACCAGAGTTGTTTTTAAGTCACATGTTATAAGTCAAGTCAATGACTAAATTTTTTTTTCAAGTCATGTTAGTGATTTTTTTCTGTAGACGGGCTTTAAATTTTTATTTATTTTATCGAACTCCAGTTTAACTTAATTTTAAATGAATAAATAAATAGAAAAAATTCAATTAAAAGTTTGTTAAAAAAATTTTGAATTAAAAAATAATTTAACTTAAGTCTTAAGTCAAGTCATGAATTTGACTTAAATTTTTGTGACTTTGACTTAAAACTGTGACTTAAAAACAAGTCTGTACTCAACAATAAAAATCGGATGAATTACTTTCTGAAATTTTAAAAAGTTGTAAATGTTCATTATAAAAGATAAGGAACATTCTAATTATAAACAAATCTTCATTGAAAATAGGTGTTTATTTTCGCTTTAACTAAAAAAAACTGTTCAAGGTTTTGTATTTAGGTGATAAAATTGCTAGAGTAGTGCTCCGACACTTGTCTTTTTGGTAAATTTACGTAAAATTAAAAAAGTGATTTTACTGTCCAAAATTACATTTAGTAAAGCATGGTAAAATGCGTTCAACTATTTAAAAAGTGATCGTTGTAAAATATAAAAAAATTTTCGACAAAGAATATTAAATAAAATTTAAATTTAAAAAAAAATTTATTTTACCAAAATTAACAGAAAATTGTAGAAATTTTTTCTCTTTTTAGTTATATGGTAAAATAAGTAAAATTATGTGAAATAAGTAACAAGTAATTTACATAAAATTACGTAAATTAACCAAAAAGGCAAGTATCGTAAATTAAATGATGATGAATTAAAGTTAATTGATTTTCTTTGTTTTTCTTTAATCAATCTTTTATTTTTTACGTTTTACCTCTTTTCTATGTTTTTAAAAATTCTATGTCTCGATGCACTCACATTTTAACAATGTTACAAATTTTAAGAAAATTTTTTTTCCATAAATTATTTTTATTTTTAATCAATTAAAAGGACAATTTTATTTTTTCATCCATTGACAACAACAACAAAAAAAACTATGATTGTCTTTTAAGTTTTTTTTTTAAATAAAACTTTTTTAGTTTCAGTTAAGAAAGAACATTATTTTTTTACTTTTTACCTAATTTTAGTTTAAAAAGAATGTTATTTTTGTTCTTTTGAGAATTTAGATAATTTTAGATGAATAAAGATCTTAAGTTAAAATCATATAAAGAAAATTTAAAATGAATTCAAGTATTATTAATGTATTATTTAATCAAAGAATCAAAATTAGGATTTTCTCGACAATGGGTAAACCTAAATATCTTAATAATTAAAATGGAAGATGTTTTAACAATTTTAAACAATATTTTTGTTTAAACAGAATAAATAGAAAAAAGAAAGTTTAGGAAACAGGTTTAATTGAATTTATAAAAATAATTAACTAAAATAATTTCTAAAGTGAACAAAGAGCATTCTTTTTGAGTTAAAAAGATAAAAAGTATAGAAAGTACGTCTATTCAAGACTAAGAGAAAAATTAAAATCTAAAAAGTACATCCTTTTTTTAAGAGGGTATGTATAAGATTCCGTCATCAATATCTTTGTTTTTTCATTCAAATTTAACCGTAATTTAATCATAGAATTATTTTACCAAAAATTTCAAAAAAAGATGCCTCCTTTTTGCTCCTATTGGGTTTTTTTACCTAATCTCTGCTTATTTTAATTGGACTTTTTTTTCAAATAATAATTATAAAATTTGATATTTAAAATTTTACAGCTTGAAATAGAAATTAAAAAAAAAAATTACAATTTTTTTTCTCGATTCTTCTAATTGTGTTTGGTAAAGGGAAATTTGATCACTAATTTGGTCTTTGACTTTTTCAATATTTGACTTTTCAATTCGTAAAATTTCCAATTCCTTTTCAATTGAACAGGTTTTTGAATTAGTTTCTTGAATTAAAGATTCTTTTTCGCATATTTTTTCATTTAAACTTTTTATTTGATCCGAAAAGTCGTTCAGTTGTTTTTCTTTGCTTTCATTTGCATCTCTTAGAAGATTCACCTCTTGTTGCCTGTTTGTCAGATTGTTTCGCAGTTCTTCAATTTGGTCATCTTTTTCTTTTATTTTTTCATTTAAGATCGTCAATTGAGTTGAATTGTCACCTGAATTTTTTATCATTTCACTTAACCTTGATTGCTTGAATGAAAAAATTTAAATTCTGAACTATTCCACACTCACTACTCACCAGTTCAATATTTGAATTTTTGCTTTCTTCAAACTTGATCTCATTTGAATCCAACTTTTCTTTCAAAATGTGAATGCTAGAAGACAGAAGCTGATTTTGAGCGGCTAGCTCGTCTATTTTATTTGACTTGATTAAAAAAGAAAAATTTAATTAAAATTCAATTTTTTTTATAATCTACTAATCAATTAAATAAAACAAATAACTCACATCATCTTTTTTTGAATTTTCGGCTTCAATAACAGCTTGGTCAAATTCTTGTCTTAATTTAGCTAATTTTTCATCTTGTTGTGCCTGTTTTAGAGAGTTTTTTTAAGATTAAAAAAATTTTTTTTTTTTCAAATTTAATTTTACCTTTTCATTTTTAAGATTTTCAATATTTTTGTTTAAATCCAAAATTAAGGCCTCTTTTTCTTTCAATTTTTCGCCCATTTCCTTCAAATTAAAGCAATTCGAATTCAATTCCAGAATTTCTTTGTCCTTTTTTTCTATCTGACTTTTTAAACTGGCATTTTCTGTGACAACTTCTGATTGATCTGCATTCAATTTCTGCATTTGCTCATTCAACAATTCGATCTGTGTTTTTGAATTTTTTTCAAGCTCTTCTTTTTCTTTTTGCAAATTTTTTAATTTTGTTTCCATTTCTTGGATCATCACTTTGTGCTCCTCTAAGGCGAACTCAATGTCGCCTTGATTAGAGTTGTCAATTTGTTCTAGCTTCATTTGTTCGATTCTTTTTAGCAAGTCGCTCACTTTTACTTTTGATTCCTCATGTACAAACTCGAGATCGGAGCGCTCGTTTTCCAAAGATTCAATTTTAATTTTCAACTCAGTAAGATGGTTAGACAACGAATTTATTGTAGCCTCATTTGATTTAACTTTATCCTCAAATTCCTTCTCTTTGTGTGTTAATTTTTCTTTTATTTTGGATAACTCTTGCGAATCTGCCATCGATTGAGTCAATTTTTGGTCCATCTCCAGTACTTTTTGGCCAAGATCGTTTTTTTCTTTTGTGTAAACTTCTTCAGCTAAAAGCAAAGTTTTGTTCTGAACGTTCAATCTCTCAATTTCTTCTTTTAAAAATTTAATTTCCTCCTGATTATTTTTGACTGTTTCTTTTTGAAATTCAAGCTGTTTTAGTAGAATATTGTCCTCATCTTTTGTACAAGTCACGGATGGTTTTGTTTCGCACTTTTCCTCACTATCCACACAGCCAAGTTTTTGTTCTTCAATTTGAAATTCTAAATCTTCAATTTTAGTTTTGTCGATTTCAGATTGAGCCAAAAGAGTGTCTTTTTTTTCGTCCAATTGACCGATAATTTGATTTAGTCGAACTATTTCATCATTTTTTCTTCGATCAATTTAATGTATTCAGAAAGTCTGGTTTCAGTCTAAAAAACAAATTTAAAAATCAAATTTAAAAAAAAAATTATTTTCTACTTCTTCAAATTTTTGAGCTGCTCGAGTAAATTCAGCTCGTTCAAAGTCTCTTTCCTTAAGCAGCTGAGCAATATAACTTTCTTTTTCTTTTAATGATTGCTGATTAGAAAAAATAAGTATTTATTTTAAAAACCAGAAATTGGCTTTGTGAAATTCAGTACAATGGAGCAGTACAAAATGACAGCATTTTTTTATTCAAATTATCTGTTTAAAAGACTCTAGAAATGATTTTGCCAAGCGTTTAAAAAAGTTTTTTTCCACCATTTCACATTTCTACTTTAAATTTATTGTATCTCTTAGACAAAAATTCGATTTATAAAATTATTCAGACACTTATGGTAAATTAATTTTGAAAGATTGATTAGCATTTTTTTTTAATTTTTAAAAAACCACTTTTCCAAATATTCAAAAAGTAAGTAAGCATCCTTTAATTTTGAAAATTAATAAAAAAATATTAAAGAGATTCTAGATTAACTATTACTTTACTTTTAAAATAATGCACTATACTTCGTGATTAATTAAAGTTTTTGATAAGTAAAATTTGATCATTTACTTTAATATACCTGTCTAAGAATACTGAATTTTAAATGACAAAATGAAATAAAATTATATAGAATTTTAAAGAGCCAAAAATTGCTACCAGAGTTGTTTTTTAAGATTCAAGTCACAAGTCAAGAAAAGGCATGGACTTGAATTAAATTTTTTTAAAGTAATTTTTTTTTCTGTCACACTAAAATTAAATTTCAGTCAATAATCTAAAATTAGTAACTGTCAAATATCATGTGACCCTCTCAATAACTACATGGAACGGCAAAAATATCATGTGACCCTCTCAATAACTTAATGGAACGGCAAAAATATCATGTGACCCTCTCAATAACTTAATGGAACGGCAAAAATATCATGTGACCCTCTCAATAACTTAATGGAACGGCAAAAATATCATGTGACCCTCTCAATAACTACATGGAACGGCAAAAATATCATGTGACCCTCTCAATAACTACATGGAACGGCAAAAATATCATGTGACCCTCTCAATAACTACATGGAACCTATTTTGGTTACTAAAGAAAGAGATAGAGTAATTTTTGGTTAATGTATCACTGTTTGTTGCATTTACAGAACTAATTTAATATTTCTTAATATTTTGTACTGAATCATTGCAGTGAATTTGACAAGACCCAAAACTTGGAGTTAATTAATTACTTGTATGATATTATTCGATGTTGTTACAGGCTTTTTATTATTTACCAATGCTGCATTAGGAGTGATTAAACTCTGGAAAAAAAAGATTAGACATCCTAGATTTACTTTAGATTTTAATTACTTGTTTTGGAACTGGTTTTCGTTGGATTGAGTTTTTGTTCACCGCAGAGGCAGCAGAAATAATACTTGATTTTTCCGAAACCATTGATTCTTGACTTCCAGAGTGTTTTTTTGTCAATCCAGAAAGTTTAGCACCAGACTTTGGGGTTGAACTAGCAATTGCTTTTGAGGTCGCTTTTACTTCATTTAATTTTTCAAGCTGAACTTTGTGTGATGGCGCAAAAACACCAAACAATGGCTCACACTGAAAGTAGCGTTTATTTGACACACTTCCATCGTTTTTTCCCAATTTTTCATCTAGCTCAATACCAGCCCATTCTCCTTTGGCAAATTCGGTTTCTCCAACAAAGCGCAATAGTCCACGTTTGTTGCTCCCGTCTGAATTAACAATCATGACTCGGCAACCAACTTTAAGGCCATCGGCACGTTCAGATTGTGGTCCAGTCGAACCAAAGTCTGTTGGAGCTCTAGTTAGCTTGTTAAGTCGACAAAAGACACCTCTATTTTCCTCGGTTTTAAAATATGCAACATTGTTCACAGTACCATTATTCTTGCCATCATTAGTATCAAGAATAATGCCTGCCCAAACACCTTCTTTGAATTGAGTTTCGCCTATAAAAGCAATGCAGCCTGCTTTGGTTCCATTCACCCACACTCGGTCATTTATTTTAAAGTCTTCCAGATTTTCTTTATGTTCATCTGGGTTCAAATTGGCAGTTGAAATGGATTTGGCCAAATTGCTGGCTATGCTAGTAGAGCTGGTCGAGTTTAGACTTTGCTTAGCTGCTGGTTTTGGTATGCCAACTGAAGGTTTGACGAGTTTAGATGATGCTTTGGCATTCGATTTGGAACTTTCTGACATATTCCTAGTGATAAATATTTTTTTTTAAACTAACGTTAATTAAACTGATTCAGTCTTTGAAAAAAAATTTATGTTGAAACACTAGTCTAAAATTGAAACAATGTAAAGAAAATATTACTTAGATTTAAAAAAAATATTACATTAGTTATTTCAATTTTAGATTTATTTGAATAAAAAATATTTACTAAATGGTCTCAATTGATTTTATCGCAATGCAATGATCAACAATTAAATTTTTTTTTGAGATAGATCAGCTTCTTGTGATTCAAAAGTTCATTAGGATAAATCAAAAAATTCTATGAAATGTAGGAAAATTTGTGTGCATAAACATGAACATAAAATTTTTGTCTTCATTAACTAAGACAAAACAAAGGCCTTATGGCGAATTCGGCATAGTTAAACATTTATTCGAACATTAGACACTTCCAATATTTACTCTGAAAATAAAAAATATAAGTCCTAATTAAATTTGGTGTTACTAAATAAACTAGAAAAAAATATTTCAACTACTTGATTTGAATATAAAAACTGAAATTTAAAAAATAAAGTAGTGGTAGTAGTTTTGAATGTAGCTGGCTAGCCAGCGAGTGTGCTGAAAAGGTACACTAAGACATTAAGATAACTAATATCATTTGGCTCAATGTCAGTATATTCTGAACAGTTTTCATTAAGTTCAACTACTAAAGGTGGAAGCTCCACATCTTGTTCAATAACAAAAACATCTTGAAAACATTTATTTAGTAGATTTGATATCTCTTTCGGTTCTTGCGTTTTTTCTTTGTTTGACTTTTTTAATGCTTTGATTGATTCTCTGATTGCTTGTTGATCATTTAGGTATTTGTATAATAATTTTGGATTCTTCTTGGCTTTTTCCTCTAAATTTTGCTCATTAGTTAGTCTGGTTCTTTTTATTTCCGAAGAAACTAAGTTAAATAAAGTTAAAACAGAATACATGGCTAATTTTAAAGTCTAGTCTCACACGGATCTTAATGATACCAGATAGTTTATTAAAATAATAATTTATAATTATCTTTTAAAATTGTATGCATCATAAAGTCAAGTTTAATAGATCATGTTAAGTTTTTAAATAACTAGTAATTAAATTTATCTAAAAAAATTTAGAATTAAAGAGGAAAAATATTTGAACTATTGTTTGGAAAAAAACAATATTCAAAATCCACAAAATTAATCAGTAAAAAAATTAAAATTGAAATTCAGTTAAAATTCTGCTTCGCTTGAGTGTCTTGAATTTTTTGCAATAAGTTGTTGTGTGTGCATTTTCGACTGAGTGAACACAAGCTGGACAAACAAGCTCTTTGAGCATTGGAAAAGTGACTCGACCTTGAATATTCTTGATTTTATGAGATTTGTAGCTGTGTTCAGCTTCTCCATTTGTTTTACAAAATATGTACATTATTTGCTTGCTTGGATTCTTTTCTAGAATACAATACCACTTGTATACAATACCATTTACAATACAATACCATTACCATTATAATACCATATAATACAATACAATACCATTACCATTTACAATACCATTTACAATACCATTTGAATACAATACCATTTGGCCAAACATTAAATAATGTTTGGCCAAATCAAATTTGATCAATTCCGATGGTCTCATTCTATTACTAGTACTTTTGGTAAAATTCTCTTGAATATGAAAACTATTTAAGGCTGTATATAAGAACAGAATTGAGTGACCCTGAACAAGAATTAATTAATTTTTCTAATCTGATAAGCATTAAAAACGGTCTTGAGTAATATAATTCCATTATTTATTTATTTGTTTTCTGTGCCGAGCTGAAGCTCCTTCAGAATAAAAAAAATAAATAAATAAAAAATTAAGAAAAAATCAAGTCAAGAGTAAAGTAAATTAAAATATTATAATAAAGGCAATTGAAATAGACAAATTGTAAGTAAAAAATAATGCTGATTTATTTTATTGTCAAAAAAATTAAAAAGAAATTAATGCCAAGGTAAATTGTTTCTAAAAAATATAAATAAGAAATTAATTTTGAAAAAAAGTAATGCCAAATCAATTTAATGACAAATGAACCAAATGTTGCTAATTATTATAATTAGAGTAAAAACAAATAAAACATTGGAAAATGATTTTAAAGATAACTTTGAGTCTCATTATATTTTTTAGAAATTCAGCAGCTAGTTGAATTTTGACTCGTTCATTAATATTTTTAAGTAGGGTACCTATTGCAGCTTCTCGGTATTTTTTCGAAATACGCTTTCTTGATTCATTACCACTACTTCTCCAAAAACGTCTTACTTCCTATTCTATGCCCTCCGATGTAATCCCAGCTGGGTATTCTTCAACCAGTTTTTTTAAGCTCTTCTTCAGCCTTTTTATCAGTATAAATGGCATTTAAAACTTTATGGTAAATCATAAAACCAATATAACTGTATGACCCATCCGAATCTTCATCATCAGGCATGTGATCAATTGTTAATTTTACCATTCCTAAATTATGTTTTGGCATTGTTATCTTATTTAATTTTTGGCATTAGTTTCTTATTTAATGATTAAGCATTAATTTAATTGTTATTAAATTCATGACATTAGACTATAGGGAATATCGAGTCAGCAAATTGCTGTAAACCAGAGACCAAAACAATACTACTATTTGTTGTTGATGTTAATTAATTCCGTTGCTAATTTTATTTTTTTTTGTTTTATTCAAGTTAACTAAATTGATTCAGGAAATTTAAGAGTATAAAAACTCAGTAAATTAATTAGAAAAGATAATTAGGTCCACTCTAAAGATTTCTAATCAAACGAAGCGTATATTTTAGTACAGGAAATTTAATGTTATATTTCGGTTGAAACAAATGCTTGTTCCAAGCTTGATTGATTGATTATTTTCTTATTAATTTAAAATGATAACTAAAATGTAAATTTAATTTTATTAAGAACAAATAAACAATTAAATAAAAAATTTCTACAACAAAATATGCAATGCAAAATATTATTTGAACCATATTTTTATCTAATTTTTAAAATTCTTAAATTAAAAAAAAAATTCTTAAATTTTAAAACTTAAAAATAAAAAAACTTAATTTTTTTCACAAAATTTTATTTTTAGCTAAAACTTGACCAAAACAGATCCGCTGAAGTCATTTAATTGAATAAATAAATCAATTGTATCAGTTGATACATTTTTTTTGTTTTTCGCATTACTTCTTTCTTTTAAGATTAGCTTAAAAATACACAATTTTTTGTTTTTAGTCTCTACAATCCACCAAATATTGAACTTCCTTTCAAACTTTTCCTTGATAACTCAAAGAAATGTGGAAAATTTATAATGGGAGGTGATCTAAATGCGAAGACTAGTTTAGGTTGTTTGAGAAAAATGAGAATGGCCGTATCTTAGAGAAAATAATTAACAAGCTTAACCTCTCAGCATTTATTTATTTATTGATGAATTAACCTCCTATATGGAGAAGTAAAAATTAGAAAAATTACAAATAAAATAAAAATTTAAGTTAAGAGTACAGAAAAAAAAATTAAGAAAAAAAGATTGATTTTGATTAGAAGGCAAGAGAACTTGTAATCAATGATAAAAAACCAAAATATATTAGATTTAAGACAGAATATTATGGGGTCCTTGATATTCTTTAATTCCATCCTCACTCTCAGATAGTTTTATTGTTTAAAGTTCTGATTGATGACCATATGTTAAGTGATAATTTTCCTACTCAAGCGTTTATTTCTATTGAGCATTCTATCACAGTGCAATTTGATATGAATGATTTAGAAGATGAGGTCTATGATGACTCAATTGAAGCCAAAGGTCAGATTGATATTTGATTCGTTGATAGGGTCTTGACTGACTTGACTGATTAACAATTTGTCTTGGATCGAGAGCGAGAATAATTTGTCTGATGACGAGACAATTCCTGATTCAACTTCTGTTACAGTAAAAGTTACAGTTTGTTGCAGTTTAAACTTTTGACAGTAGTTTTCACTTTGTCTTTTTTACTTTTTGATAAAATAACTTTATTTATGAATTGAAAAACTTTGAACACTTAACTAGAAACTTAAAAACAATAATAAGCTCTTTGACCACAAAAATATAATCTAAGTCAAATACTATAAAGAGATATCTTTTCAAAAATAATGCAGCAAATTTAGATTTTAATCAATAAAAGCATAAACTTCATCTTAACACTTTGATTTAAAAAAATATTGATCAAAAAACCAGCCAGCTTTTTTAAAATTATCACATTTTGGATGAGATACTTTACTTCATTGACTTAAATTAATTACCAGCAAACAACAGCAACAATTTAGATTTTTTTCGTCTTTTTTATTTTTTTCGCATATTTTCGTATAGTCTCTATTACGACTAATTCAATTTTTCACTATTATGGTAGTTCATTTTTAAGTCACTAAATATTTATAAATTTATATCTAAACAAAAAGAAGTTAGTTAAAAATAAAATTTTTTTTTCTTTGTTGTTGGTCCCAAAATTCTTATGTTTATATCTTAATTTTTGTCAATTTTAAATTAAAGGTTTTTAGAAAGACATAATAAGTTGCATTGAGTTTAATTAATTTTTCAAATGATTGTTTCTAATGTCAAATGAGCTCCATTTTTAAATTGAAACAAAAAGAATTCTTTCGTAAGAAAAATTCGGCTTTTTTTAGATAAAAATAAATTAAAAACTTGTTACAAAAAAGTTTTATTTACTTGTCAAATTTATGAAATAAAATTTTAAGAAATTTATGAATTTTTGTTTATTCTTGATAAGCTTTTGAGCATAATCTAAGTCATGTGAAATTCGAAGGCAGTGTTTGAGCACGACAGTCTCTCACATTATCTTACATTAGACAATTGAAATAATTTTCAAAATTACAATCTTCCATTTATGTGCCTAATTTAAAATGCTTTTTCTTGCCTCTTCCAATTTACGTGTTAACAAAAAATTTAGATCATACCCAAGGTTTGTATTCAAGAACCGATGTCACATGAGAAATTCCCTATGATTATTTTTTGATGTTTGGGCAAAACAGTATCACTAAAATTTATCAAAATATCACGATAAGCTAAATTTTATAATTATTTAAATATTTTATAAAAACAAAACCTAAGTAAAAAAATTAAATTTAAATGAAGTTTTTTGTTATTTTTGTTTTGTTGTGCTGCCACTACAGTCAAGGCTACAAGATCGATGAATACACAGACCTCATCGATCAATTTTCAAAAGATTCCGAATTGGTCCAAGACTTCGAAGCAAACATAGAGCACATCCTCGAGACAGAACCAAACTATTTTAACTACACATCCAAAGCTGCTTTTACATGTGATCCTCAAGTCTCAAGCGGAGTGCCGACTTCAGTTCACAAGCTGAAACCAGGTGATATAAAAGTTGTGGCTGCTCTTGGTGACAGTCTGACCGCTTCTTTGGGAAGCAATGCACGAACAATTCTTGGACTACTAATTGAATACCGGGGACGGTCATGGTCAATTGGCGGCAATGATGAACTCAAAAATTTATTGACTTTACCCAACTTGTTAAAGAAATTTAATCCAAATCTCAAAGGATTTTCTGTAGGAAAAAACATAATGTTCAGTGGTAAGACTGGCAAAGGCTTGAATGTTGCCGTGTCAGGTCAAGAAGCAAATCATGTGCCTGACCAAGCCAGCATACTAATTGACCGATTGCGAACTGATCCTGAGATTGACTTTCAAAATGACTGGAAATTGGTGACAATTTTTGTGGGTGGAAATGATTTGTGTGATTATTGCAAGGACAGAGACCTACACAGTCCCCTAGCTTACTCAACTTACTTGCAGCATGCATTAGATTTGTTGTACAAAGAAGTTCCGCGGGTTTTTGTAAACCTGGTCTCTGTTCTGAATGTAAATGATGTCAAGTTTATGAATAAAGGCTTGATTTGTAGTCTGTTGCACAAACGAGTTTGTCCATGTGCCGCATATCCAGAATCAGCGCAAGCTGAAAAAGAGCTCAGTGAATACATTGATGGTTATCATAATTACACTGAAGCTGTGGTCAACTCAGGACGCTATGATGGAAGAGACGATTTCGCTGTTGTTGTTCAGCCTTTTTTTAAAGATTTTAGAGTTCAAAGATTGCCAAATGGCAAGGTTGACTTTTCTTATTTTGCTCCGGATTGCTTTCACTTTTCTACAAAGGGTCAAACATCAGCGGCCATTGGTCTGTGGAACAACATGCTTCAGCCGGTAGGCAAAAAGTCAACCATTTGGAGACCACAGGATCAAATTTTGTGTCCGACTAAACAAAATCCATACTTATTCACCAGATTAAATTCAAACTAAATCAAAATATAATTAAATCAATCAAAAATTTTATTAATTTTTTTTAGATAAGAATATTTATTTAAAAAAATATTGACCTTTCTAGAATTTGATCTATTAAAATTAGAGAAAGAAAATCTTATAGTTTTTTAAAAATTGTTTATTTATTTAATTTTAAATGAAATGATTTTGCCAAATTAAATTTCAAAAATTTTTTGAAAAAAAATTTATTTACTATTTCTAAAAAGTAAAGTTTTTTTTTTTCATTTTCTTCACCATCTTCAAGGTATTTTTTGTTAGTTCATACTGATATTGTTTGTATATTTGATTCTAATAAATGATAGACTATTGGCAATGGATTTCAGTGATATATCCACTGACGTCCACTTAACGCAATTTTCTCCTTTTATTTTTCCAAAATTTATTCCCATTATTGAATGTAACGGATGACAACTTAAAATCGAGACGAACGAAGTATCATTTGCAGTGCTATTTTAATTTTTTTTTAAATCTCTTTCGATATTCTTGTAGTAAATTTAATTTTAAATAGGACTAAAAAAAATTATTAAAAATTATATAGAAAAAAAATTATTCAATTTTAATTAAAAATGGTCAAATTAAATTCATCTAAAGAATAGGCCCTAAGAATTCGCGTGTACGCGTTTTTTAACGAAAAAAGATCACTAGGAAAGATATTCACTGTGAGGCATTTTATGGCAGAAAAAAATCCAAGGTGTACTGCTTACCGAATTTTAAAACGGAGTGAATATTTTTCACCAGAAAGGAAACAAGGATCTGGTCAAACACCGAAAAAAATGACTAAAGGAAAACTCAACAAGCCAAAAAAAGCTTTTGATCACAAAAACAACATCAGTCAACGTCAAGCAGCCAAAAAGTTTGATATAAGCTAGCAAATGGTCTCACAATTGTTGAAGAAGCTTCAAATAACACCTAGAAAAAAGATGAAAATCCATGACCGAACCGAAACGTAAAAAAAGGAGCTAGAGTTAAATGTAGAAATTTGTATTTAAAATCCAAATATTTCCTAGATAATACGATGTGTTAGGGCGGAAAAAATGGACATCGTATTAACCAATATCGTATTAATCAAATTTGCATGTTAAAGGATGGGAAGAAAAAAATTAAAAATAAATTTTTTTTAAAGAATTATTTTTTAATTAAAAATAATAGGCATTGTGAATTTTGATACAAAAAACAAATAAAAAAAATATAAAAAATACCAAAGCTCAGCTTCTAAAGTAGCAAAACATGTTCTGTAAATAGTAGCAACTGATACATATACTGATTCTGCAAAACTCTGCAATTTATCTGCAAAATTCAGAATTTTGTGAATTTTAGTACAAAATCAGAAACAAAATATAAAATACACCATAGATTTAATTTGGACAAGCTAAAAAATATTCTGTAAAATGTAGCAACTGGTACATTCTCTGTACCACCACTTAATTTAAAAATAATAATCTAAAATTCACAATCTAACTTAGCATTTAAACCATAGTTTAGTCAACCTAAAAAATAGAATTTTAAGCTTTTGTGATATTTTTTTAAATGTGTCTTTAAAATATTTTTTTATTTCAAAAAAAAATTGTCAATAAATATTTAGAAAATAGATGCGCACTGTGATTAAAAATTCAACCAAGAATATGTATGTATTTTACCGGAGGTTTGCAAGATGAGCTTTAACTAAGGCGCAGAATCCAGTCCAAAATGTCAAACATATTGAAATAACCGATGAGCAACAACTTAGGGGTCGATTAGAGCGTGATTTAGCGAAAGAACTCGCAAGATGATGATGAATTGATACAACGGGTTCGCAGTGACACTTATGGCTAAGTTTACAAGACCAGAAACATTCACTCAGCTGAACTTGCCGCCATCAAAGCTGTTAAACTAGAACCAGGTACCAGAATCCAACTCTAACAACTATATCCTTCTTATCTAATCTATTTTCAGAGGCGATGACTTTACTGTCTTCCAACAAGAGATTTGCTTGCTTAGGGACTGCAAACACCCGAATATAATTGCATATTTTGAATCCTATTTGAGGTAAGCATAAATTAGATCAAAAATATCAGCTTTTTTTTTTCCAAAGAAGAGACAAACACTTGGATAGCTATGGAATTTTGTGGTGGTGGCTTTCTTCAATATATTTACAAAAGTAGACTTTTTTATGATTTAAAAAATCAGCCTAAATTTTGTTCCAAGTTATTGGTGCTCTTACCTAAAACCAGAATGGTTATGTGGGCCATGAGACTCTTAGAGGACTGCAATATTTGCACAACATGGGCAAAATGTATCGGGACATAAAAGAGCCAATATTTTGCTTACTAATGATGGTGATGTTAAACTAGCAGATATCGGCACAAATAACAGCTACTCTGGCAAAGCGAAGTCATTTTTTGGAACGCCGTATTGGATGGCCCCGGAAGTGGCTGTTGTTGTGCGAAAAGAATGATATAATCAGCAGTGTGGCACATGGGCGGTTTGTATAACCACGATCGAATTGGCTGAGCTTAACCACCCTTTTTTCCTTCATCCTATGCGAGCTCTATGTCCAAATCCGGTTTCAAGCCGCACACTCTCAAAAATAAGGAAAAGTGGTCCTCAAATTTTCACAATTTTATCAAGGTAGCTTTGACTAAGAACCTAAAAAAAGACCCAGCGCTGAGAAGTTGTTAGAGCACCAGTTTTTATTAGGATATTTTTTAAATCGTTTGAGAAAAGAAGTAATTGATTAAAACCGCAATGGTCCTAAAATTACCGCCAGGTCTGAGGAAGACGATGACGAAGCAGTATATTTAAATTAAAAAATTTCTTTTTTATTTCTTTATTTTATTTTAAAGGATGTTGTTGTCAATGCACCAAGGCTCATTTCTAACAAGAAACAAAGCTGTCAATCCAACTTAAAGTAAAAATGATTCGGAATGATTTAATTTCATACTTCCAAATTAAATTGAAAAATTAATTTAAGGTTGTGGTGCTTGAATGCAAGTACGAAGGAAATAATTTATCACATTTGTACGAGTGGCAATGATGGTCCCAGATTTTGCACTCATTGCACAGTTAATCCTGTTTAGTGTGGGCTTTACATCGGCCGAAATTTTGGCCACCAAAATATTCACTTTATATCATTTGGCCTCGCGTCAACTGTCTCAACAAGATCATTACAATTTTGGGCTGAGAACTATCAAGGCTGTTATTCTTATGGCCGGATAGGTGAAAAAAGTATTTCTTTATGAGAATAAATTGGAAAGTACATCACTTAGGAAGGATCAAGAGTCGCAAATTTTAATACAAGCTTTGAATGACACTCATTTGCCAAAGTTTCTGAAAGAAGACTCTCTTCTTTTTGGAAATTTGATGAAAAATTTGTTTCCTGATTTGAAAAAATTGAAAAAAATCAAGAAGCAATCAAAAAAGGCATTCATTTGAAGCCTGTCTTGTGACAACTCGGCCCAGAAAATTCTCTGCTTAGCCTGAAGCCATCTGCTCCATCGACTCGCTGAACGAGCTAAAAGATTTTCTAGACAAAATGAAAAGCGACAAAAAAGACCAAGTCAAAGCGCACTCCACCAACGAACTCAAATCAATTTGCTACTACATTCGCATTGAGTAGCAAATTTACACAATAGCCAGCGATTTTAGCGTGGAGGCAGTGACCGATTTTTACACTCACACATGTGGAGTGCGCCATGTGAACAGCTAAGACATCGACATTTGCTTCGAGGACATGTCGCATCAATCACAAGTGACTTTGGCGCCGAGTCAATTTAGTTCGCCGCTGGAAACCTACGTCAAATCAAATGGACTGACCGTGCTCGCCGAACGATTGCCTATTATAATTCCGTTCATACACCAGCCCCTATTGAACATAACCGTCAAAGACCGAGCCACTAGTCAGCCCGACCAGCAGCCTAAAACATCGCGGGAAAAAATGACCATGCCGCCTCACCCATTCATTGCATTCGGCCTATTTCTCAAAATACCTGGCTATGCGTCCATAATGATGAAGAACAAGAAGCAAGCTCAGTCGATTCTAAAGCTGGTTCTTGGCGCTAGTCGCAGCAAAGAAGACGAATTCGGACTCAGCTTGTCCATTATGCCATTCAGCTCGCTCAAAGGCTTACTTGCCGAAAGCAAACTCAGTGAAAGTCGTTCCGAATTGACCAATTTTATTCACAAGAACCAAAATTTGGCATTTATTTTGGACATTTTGACCGACATGAGCCATCATCCGAATCGGCAAAAAAGAGCCGCATTTCTTCCAAAATTTGATTCGGACTGTATTGTCAGCTAAAGTGAAACTTCGGGACTGACTAGCGAGGTAAAGAATAATCTTTACTGGGCAAAAGGTTCTGGATTTGGTACAGGCTCTACTTTACAGAAATGGGATGCTAAAAAGTCACTGATGCAGCAAAAAATGGACCAAGAGCATGCGGCATGCATTTTGGAGGTATTAATTGCGATTTTTTTTTTTGAATTTTATTTTTTATAAAATCTTTTAACTAAATACTCAATACTAGCGCTCAATTCAAATGTATCTTGTCTTTTCTTCTTGTTTTTTAAACCAGATTTAGACAATCATTTTTTTTAATTAGTTTAAAATTAATTACTGATTTCGATTTGGATTTTTGTTAAAAAAAAAACAAAAAAACTTGTGGTTTGGATTTCAATGCTCATTAATAGTTTGAAAAAATTTCAAATTTTTCTTTAAATATTTGAATCAAGTATTTACTTTTACTTTTAGTATAGTCCTCACTTCGATTTCGTTGAACAGAAGATAATTGTGAAATATCACATGAGGTAAGAGATTTCCTAGAAAATAAGGTACAAAACAATTTAAACGAGTCTATCACTCTTTTAGAAACTAAATATGCCTTAAAAAAGCTAACTAACAGGGTGTGATCTAGATCGTATTCACAATCTAATGTTAAAAACCTACCCATAGTGAATTTAATTGAAATAAGTCAACTCTTTGAGTAATACTTGGAAAATCAATTACATAACTTGTATGAGAGAAGTGAAATTGATTTTTTATGTTTTATTCAAAAGCCTGATTTCATTCTTCGAGAAATTTAACTTTAAAAAAATGTCAGATTTTCATGTAAAAATTAAGAAAAAAATTATTTATTTTTTTTATTTAATCTTTTTTTTATTTAACAATTAACAAAAAATTTCTTTATTAAGTTTTGTCAATTTTAGCACTTATCGATATTCAAATCAAATTTCAACACCGATGGACTGCTTTTTCAGTTAGTATAAATTATTGGAAGTTTTTATAAAAATCGTTTTATTAACCTCTAAACTGATGGCTGATATTTTTCTTTTGAACTCTCTAATTATTTTAAATTTCTTTTGAAAAAAACTTATTTAATTTTCAAATTTTTTATAAAAAATTTATTTTGGTTTATTAAGAATAAAAAAAAAATTCAAGTTCGTAAAATTACTTATTTAATTAAAAAATTGAAAATTTAATTAAAATTTAAAGAAGTTAGTAGTCAACAAATATCTTAATTTAATTATAATCTAAATCCTTTTTTATAAATGGTAGATAAATATCATAGCCATTAGAGGGAAAATGAATTTTATAGCTTTGTACTTAGGACATTTTCGGGCCGTACGCGTGGGACCGTACGTAAATATTCTTGCACATTATTTTAAAATTAGGGCTACCCCCCCCCCCCCCCCCCCACCAATCGGTCTATTGTGAGACTACTTACTAAAGAGCTGATAGGAGGAAGTCTTGTGCTCGAAGTTAACTCGGTTGGTGTCTGTCCTAGGTAAATTTCAAATCGAAAAAACGAAAACAAAAACGAAAAAATTAGTGCAATGGACGCAAACCAACCATTTTTTTTTTAAAACACGAACGGTTATCAAAACAAATGATTTTTATGATTTTTTTTTATAATTCTTGTTGTTAAATTCTTAATTTTTTGTTTTTTTTTTTAATTTTTAAATTTTTTAAAATTAAATTTAGTTTGATAAATAAATATTTTTTAAATTAAATCTTTTTTAGTTCATTAAATCAATTGCTATTTTTCGTGAAATTGAAAAAACATCATAATAAATCGATGCTGTCTCAAATACCACTCTTTTATCTGCTTGTCACCGTGAATTCATAAATTCACTTTTTAATTTATATTTTTGAATCACTTGTTAATAAATGATTTTTAATAAAAAAATTTTTATTTCTATTTACAGTTATAAAAAACTGTTTAAACCACCTCTTTTATAAATCGATTTCATTTTTTTCTTTAGATAAAATACAAAATTACAAACATGGTTAACCCAGCGTTACTCAATAATAGGGATATCAGAGCGCTGCTTCGGAAAGCTTTTCATGAATTAAACGAAATTCATGGGGTTGGCGCATTAAACGCTCGAAAATTCAAAGAATTAATGAAAGGTATCCTTTTTTTCATTATTTTAATTTAATTAGAAAAAGGTTAAAAAATTCGACAAAAGTGACGAAGAAATAGCCAACTTATCGAAAGAAAAAGGCTTGGTTAATTTTTGGGTGGAGAACGATGTTAAAGAAACTTTGAAAAAAAGGGAATATGAGGACGCAGTTTCAGATGTCCTTAAATTTAGGTCATGAACTTGACTTAGAGGTAAATTTAAAATTACTCTTTCTTTTGGTAAATTTTTAATTATTTTTTGTTAAGAGTGAAACTTTGTAATCAGAAAACCGAACATAAAGTACCGTTTGTGATTCCAAAAAAGTATTTTTTATCTACTAATTTTATTTATCTTTAAATTTTTTTGTAATAGATGTCCAATCGTGATCTGGATAAGGAACGAATTAAAAACTGTTTCATTAAATGCAAAAAGCTAATGGGAAATAAGCTTTGCATTGAGAACATTGATGAAATGAACGAATATTGCACCAGTAAGTTTAACATAAAATTAAAAGAATATTTAAAAAATTTTTTAAATTTATAAATTAAGTCAATATTATTAAACTTCCAGGCTTTCAAATGGATGATTCAATTTATTCAAGAAACATTATTGGCTTTGATACGTTCAAGGCATCTTCACCATCAAACAAAATGATAAAAAGGAAGTTGAAATGGAATCGATTAGATTTGCAAATAAAAAGATCGAGATCGAGATCGATTTCAAACCGTATAATTTATTTTAACTAAAAAAAATTTTCATTTTTAGTTTTATAATTCTTTTACAATAGAACTTGGGAGAATTTTTTCAATGAAAAATCCTGGCTTTCAAAAAGAAAGACCTGAAAGACCAGCAAAAGAAGATAAAGTAAAAGGAAAAGTAATTTTTCAATTTTATCAAATAATCCATCGAGAATTTAATGAAAAGCCATTCAAAAAGATATTTATTCTAAGTGTTTAAAAATTTTTAAACCGAAAACGATTTTTTAGAAGATGAAGATTTAGAACAACGTGAAATTAGTTATGCTTCCAATGAAAACTCAAAAGTCAATTAAGACACATATTTCTGCTAACTAATGATCTTCGAATGTATTCTGACGCTACAAAACTAATATTTGATCTTTTGATACCAAAAACATCAAAGTTTTTAATTCAAGGATACATACAAGAAGTGGTTTTAAATTCATTTGGCGCGCTTTTGGTATCAGATAAACAGGCAAAAATGTGGGGTGTTATTCAAGAAAACAACCCATTTTGGTTTTTTTGATGCAACTGGTAAATTAAAGATAAAGCTAAAGGATCAATAAGAAATTTTTTTAATATTCTATTGCTTGCCAAGATCAGACTTTTAAAAACTTTATCCCTATCGTCAATTTTTTATCAAGTTCAAATGACACCATAACAATTTACTGATTTAAAAAAAA
The DNA here is from genome assembly GCA_019054805.1 of Brachionus manjavacas. NCBI lineage: Eukaryota > Metazoa > Rotifera > Eurotatoria > Ploima > Brachionidae > Brachionus > Brachionus manjavacas. The sequence goes on along the minus strand of JAHQIY010000003.1, from coordinate 2,227,441 downwards.
AATATCGAAAGATTTCATGAATATTCTTTTTTTCGATACCCGAAATTTTTCATTAATGCATCTTTGAGGGCTTTAAATAATCTAGAAATCATGGATTATTTAGTATTTCATACGAACTCATAGTCAAAAAAAACATGTGGGCCTCTTTACGAATAAAAACATGTGTCTATATTTGTTCGACTCATTTGCTAAAAAATGTTATTGATGAAACCGAAAAAATTGTTGGTAGTGGAAGTTTACAATCAAATGGTCATGTGAAAATTTAGTTTTAGCTCACTTCAGAATAGCACATCAATCGAGGAACTTTGCCAAATTTTTAAATGCATTCAAATTTTTTTCTTTTCAAAATTCGAAAACGAAATTTTAACCCAAAAAATCCAAAAGCTAGAATTCTTTTTATCCACTAGGAATACAAAATGGTAAAATAACATATTCTATGATAAGAATAAGATGTAAAATGATATTAAGAAACAAATTTTCTTTTTCGAAAATAAAATCAAAATTTATTGCAGGAATCACCTTTTGCCCATTTTTTCTCGATCTTTTAAGAGAAAATCAGAAAATTATTGATAATATTAATGAAAACAATGTCTTGATGCTAAAGAACATATTTTATTCACCTAGACTTTTTGAAATAATAAAAAAGAAGCTTCATTTGGCGCCTTTATGGACAGGTTTAATGATTAATAGCGAATTTCATGGTAAAACTCGTTTTTCAATAATAACGTTGAGAGCTGGTTTAAAAATTTGAAAAATAGTGTCTTAAATATAAATAAGCGTGTTCGATTTTGTCGTTTACTATTCCTAAGTGATATTTCTACGCCTTTGTATTTCTATATTAATCATAAGTATAAGGAAAACTATGAAGACATAGCGAATATTAGGCTCGGCAAACTTCGAAAGAGAGAACATTTAGACCAAAGAGAAATGTGGAATTTTAAGAAACCGGCAAAAAATTGTGTTGGTTACCATAATGTTGTTTTCAATATTGACAAGCAAAACAATGAGGATGATATACCAAAATTTAAGGAAAACTTTATTGTTGACATTCTTCAAAGGGTCAAAAAGAAGCTCCAATGGACATTGACAAAAAAAAATGAAAATAATTTGGAAAATTTCAACTATCTTAAAATTGAAAATTTTTTAACCCGAAAAAATGCAATTGACGATATTTTTACAAATAAATGGCTAAATTATAATGTAAATATTTCGAAAATTATTAAGATAAATTTATTTATTTCTAAATTTAGGAATTAATGGCTCTGCAAAATGCGTTGTTAGTAACTCTCAAAAAAAATTTTAATTCTCGACTGTTTTCATTCAACTCAGATTTTTAATGAAGGACAATTAAATAGTAAAATTGGAATTGGAAGTTATTTTGAATTAGGTTTCTTATTAATAAGTAAAAGATCTAATTAAAAAATTATTCAAGTTTAAAATTTTGATGTAATTTTCGGTTTTATTAATGAAAACTCAAATCATTGGTCAATGATGTTTTTTGAATTAAACGGAAGTAAATTATACTATGTTGATCCATTGGGAGAAAAATAGATAATCAGAAAAAATCATTTGAAAACTGAAAGTAAGTCTAAGTCAGTATTTCATCTAAAATGTATCTGTATATATTTTCTTAAAAGAGGTTTGCTTCTATCGTTGAATCACTGAATAATAGAAATTTGAAAAAAGCAAAATGTGATCATTCACTTCAAAATGATCCTAATAATTGTGGGGTATTTGTGAGCTTCTTTCTAAAATGTCTTGAAGAGGGAAACCGCTCTTTTTCAATACGTTGAATAGTTCACTACAAAAATTGAGTTCAGAAATGATTCGTATCTTCAGAAAAAAATCTATTGAAAATTTCTGTTCCAAATGTAGTTCAGAATTCAAAACATTCTAAAATATTCCGAAAATTGATTGCTTTCATAAATTTCACCAATCGTGTATTGAAAATTATGAATTAAATCAGTCATGTCCAATTTGTTTTTAAAATAAATGATTTAGTTTTTTTTTTTTTTAATCAATATTTAACAAATAATTCTGTTAAATTAAATTGTAAATTTAAAATAAATAATGACGATGGTAAAAAGATTATTAACCCTATTTTACTAAAAGTATATAAGAAAAACATTTGATAATTGGGCTATCAAGCGAGTGTGCTCACTTAAGAAGCTAATTAAAATTTTAATTCAGTTAAACTAGATATATTTTTGGCCTTTTTATCCACAGAGTCTTTAAATTAAATTTTTAAACTTCTAAAATTAATTTAAAATTAAAATAGATTTTAAAACTGTAATTTAGTCAAAAAACTATACAATATTTAAATATTTTAAATTCTAAAATGTCCCAAAACAAAAAAAAAGATCAAATTCAAAATGTGATCCATACGTTAAAATTCAGGATGTATCAGACAATGAGAATTATTCCAAAGTTGAATTCAATAATGAATCAAAGGATAAAATAATTGTTAAAACATATGAAATTTCATCCTCATTAAAAAGCGATCTGGTCGAATCTCAGCTAGTGAAAATTGATGATGGACCAAAAAAATGTATCAAAGTGAAGGTGAGTCCAAAAGAATGCAAACAGTTCTTTTAATTTGTCGAAGATATACATTCTAATAGTTTAGATGCTTCTATTATAGAGAAATTAGTGGTCTGTTTTTTAAAGTTTATGTTTATAAAATTTTTAACAATTTTATCTTAAGAATTGTAAGACGGAGCCAGGTGTAGAGTCTAGGACCGAATAAAATATAAAAATGAATTTATAGTTATATATGTTTTTTATTTTAATTTCTAATATTTAAATAAGTGAGGACGTTACAGATAAATCATTTGAGCTAGTTGAGAATATTTCAAATGGAATTTTCAATTTTTTAAAAAATTTTTTGAAAATGTTGCTGAAAAGCGGGATGATCCAAATACTGTGAGTATTTTTGAGTATTTAATAAACAAAATTTTAAATTTATTTAGATCGACGAAATTTTTCAATCGTTTGAACTCCTCTTTTGAACAGAAGCTTTTCCGAAAATCAAAATGCTTCACATATGAATCATCAAAATGATGATATGGAATCAGAGATTGATAACTTACGAGTAATTAATTTTTATTTCATCGATGATGAAATCTTATCTTCTTAAAAGGATGCATTAAGATCAAATACTGATCAATGGAAACAATTTTATACTGAATGTTTTTTAAATGAGGAAATCCTTCAAAATGAAAATGAAGCATTAAAAGAAAACTTAAGGCAAAAGTACGAATCACTTAATCGACTGACTGATATTAAAAATAAAATAAAAATGTTTATTTTTAGAAATGAGAGGGAGAAAAAAGAAAGAGAAAGGCAAGATCACACAATACAGTCTTTAAAAAAAGATGTTGAGAAGTTTATTCAAGAAAATGATTACTTAAAGAAAAAAGAACTAGGTCATGTACTCTAATTAAAGAATGTAATGGCAAAGGAAACATTAAAAGAGGATTATCATCACACTTTGTAATCAAAAACTGTCCGTTCTTTAATAAGGTTTAGATTTTTGAATTTATTTAAAAAAATTTTATTTTCCTAAAATCTTTTCAAGCAACTAGAAGAAAATGAAAAACTATAAGAAGAAAATCAAAAAAAAAAGAGTGATTCAAGAACATTTAAATGTAGAAGAAAGCTTTAAATTAAAAATTGAATCAAGCGAAATGAGATTTCAAAAGGAAAAAGAAGAAAAAGAAATTATAGAACTGGAATTAATACATAAAAGCAAAATATTGCACGAGTAATTTTAACTCAAATAAAAAGAAAAAAATTTAATATTAATGAATTGAAATTTGAAATAATCAGAAAATGTTCTCAAACTGTTCTGAAAAATCAGAAATATCAGACCAGCTTTCAAAATTAACCATTCTAAAGAAATTCAAATGAAAAGAAAAAAATGAAATATTTTTTGCTCTGATGAAAATCTTTTATTTAAGAAAAAGATTAATGGAGACGACTGAAAATTTACGGGAAGAAGGCCAAGAGTTAAAAGAAGAAAAATAATTAAAAAAAAAGGATATCAGATGTATTTAAAAAATATTTTAAAGAGAAAATAAGACTAAAAAACTCGTGGCATTGAAAGCTCAGTGTGATGCAGCTAAATCTCATCTAGAGGATGAAGTGTAAGAATAAAAAAATATCTTATAATCAAAAAAATTTTTCTTTTTATTTTAAACGAAAATTTGATAAAATTTTACTCATTAAATTTTGTGAGTAAAATTTTAGTTTTCAAGTTTTCATTGCTAATAATATTCACGTAAAGAGAATTGTTTTTAATATAATTCGGCATGAACCCTCCCTTCTCTTGAATAAGTCAAAAGCTTTTTCATTTTCTTTCAAAAAAAAAGGAAGTTAAATATTTTGATCAATTAATGATTTGCATAACCATCAAGGTTGTAAGATATTATTTACCATTTTCGATTTTTTAGGAAGAGATTGAAAAAGCTAAAGATTCAAGTAATGCTGATTCATAATGTCGGATTATTTAATTACTTCTTAAATATTCATTTCAGATTTTCGTTTTTTTTTTTATTTTTCGAATTTAAAAATTATCATTTAATATAAATTTTGTTAATAAAATATATAAATTCATGCAAATTGAAAAATGTTGATCCCGTTGTATCATACTTTAATTTTTGTTTTTAAAAATGATTAGCATGAGACCAAAAAAAATATTTTTAATATCAAAAGCGCAGTAATTTTCAAAATTTTTTGTTTTCAATATTTTTTTAAATAAAAAAAATATTTTCAAGAAACATTTAAAATATAACAAGAGTTTTAAATTCTATTTTTTAGGTTGCCTAAGCACTGGTTTAAATGCTAAATTAGATTGTGAATTTTAGATTACTATTTTTACATTAAGTGGTGGTACAGAGAATGTACCAGTTGCTTCATTTTACAGAATATTTTTTAGCTTGTCCAAATTAAATCTATGGTGTATTTTATATTTTGTTTCTGATTTTGTACTAAAATTCACAAAATTCTGAATTTTGCAGATAAATTGCAGAGTTTTGCAGAATCAGTATATGTATCAGTTGCTACTATTTACAGAACATGTTTTGCTACATTAGAAGCTGAGCTTTGGCATTTTTTATATTTTGTATTTGTTTTTTTGTATCAAAATTCACAATGCCAAAAAAATAAATAGTTTATAAAGAAAAATAATTTAAATTTGAAAAGACTGATCGACGCTACAAAATTGATCCATTTAAGACAACTGATCAATGAATAAAGAACAGTCTTCGTTCTTTTGGAAAAAAACAATCGAAGTTATCTATGCAATAGTTTTCAAGGTAATATTATGCCTTTATTTAAATCCGTTTAACCATCCATTGCTAGCTTTAAAATCAGTTTGATTTAACATAGTTGCATATTTAATAGCCTGGGCTTGAATCAATGGACCGTTAAGTGTAATATTTAAATGACATAACTGATTTTAACCAGTGATTAAGGGACTCTTCAATTTTAACAAATTAGAGCCTCTCATTCTTTTAGAGCTAGGATTAACACATTATCACAAAATGACATAATGATCCAACCTCAACCCAAGAAAAGATGCCTCTCAGCACGCTGAAAAATGAAGCAAATGGATTGAGCTCTGGGAGCTAAACTTGCAGTCGACAGAACTGGTCAAAATCACGCAAAAATCAGGAGATTACACTAATGTCAATAACGAAATAGGCATTCAAGACTCTAAAAACGTTGTTCATCATCAAAATAGATGATGAAGCAAGAAAGGTATAGAACAACAAGAAAAAGGAAAAAAAAAGGTTTAGAATTTTTCTTTCACCAAAAATCATCATTTTTCTAAAATTTCTCATTGCATTTAAAAATACTCTTGTGATTTTAGCGAACTTTTTTGGTCTAAAAAAACTCTCTTAGAACAAAAATACTTTTGTTGTCTTAAAATATTTTAGTAAAAATAAAAACTTTTACTTTTACAATACTTATGACGGCCTCATTGTAATTATTAAATATAATTTCAACGTTCCAGTAAATTCTTTTTCATCTGTTTGGGCGATTACAAGAATTGGAGTTGTAGGTCTGATTGTCAACTTCAATGCCTATTTCGTTAACAGATGAAATCTTATCTTCGATCGATGTTTCATTTAATGTCGCTTCGAGATCAATCATTTTTTTGTAATAATTATATATTAAAGAAGTAATTTTATATTCATTTAGTATTTTTGTTTGCAAGAGGTTATTTTGTTTCATAAAAGTATTTTTAGAAAAGTGAGATTTTTTGGTGATAAAAAAAGGAATATTAGTGCTAGAAAGAATTTAAAGTAAAAAAAAAAGCGACAAACTGGTCGACACTTTAAAGTTCATGACATCACACTGTGCTCTTAAAAGATCCATTTCAATAATAACCAAGGTCTTTTAAATGATATATTAAAACTTTTAAAAATATTTTTGTTTTGCAAAAAAAATTGGAGAAAAGCGTTTAAGTATAATCCTGAAAAAAGGCATCTTGAAGTTAGGGATCAAAAAAATCAGATCAAACATGCTAAATAGTAGATATATTAAAAACTCTGCAATTAAATTACGCAATTGAATTCAATACTTTTTAATTAAGTGCATTTTCCTGCAAAATTGAGAGAGTTTTTGCAGAGCCTCATTTAATATTTAGCATGTTTTTTGCATTAGTTAGCAATTTGCAGAGAGATTTAATCAAGTATCATTCAAATTTTATAAAGAAAAAAAATTTTGATTTGATTTTTTTGATCCTAAACTTCAAGATGCCGTGAAAAAAACATTTTTTCCATTTCAAAAACTATTAATTAATAACTAAATCCTAAAATAAGTATGAAACAAGTAAATGGGATTTTTGGTCAAATGAAAATGGAATTTGAAATATTTTAGAAAAATCATAAATAAATTAGACTTTAAATGAGAAATCTCTCATTTAAAGATTTTAAATAAAGAAAAAATTGAAACGCGTCTATCAGTTAATATCATTAATAACTCGTTCTTAATCAACGAAAAAAAGGTTTCAAGTTCCTGATTTCATAGTTTTAAAATTTTTTTAAAAAATTTTGAAATATAATTTGGGTTGGGTCTTGTTGCTTATGGCCAATTGGCCAGGCCAATTAACTTTTTGTCAATTAGTGGCCAAAAAACCTAATTTATTGGCCGTCAATTTTTTTACCTGGCCAGCTTTTTTTTTATCTGGGCACAAAATATGACAATATTTAAAATAAAAAATTGTAACTATTAATTTGCACCTCAACTGTTTTTTTGTTTGTTATTAAAATTAAGAAAAAATTAAAACTTAGAGAACAAAAATTTTAAAAATGGATAATTCATCAGATAAACAGACAAAAATAAATGAAATCTTTTAATCCAAAATAACTTAGAAGTTATCTCACGGTTGCAAAATCGCAAGTTGATTCCTAGCGAACTAAATTTTATTAAATGTTCTAATCGTTTGAAATTGCAACCAAGAAAAGACGTAATTGACAGTTATGGTAATGAGACTGAAAATAATTGCATAAATCATAAAAATTATAACTTTAGGAAAAGAAAAAATTAGATCATCTTGTTCGAAATTGGCTATATTTTTTTTTAATTGGACACGAATTTTTTTATTTGGATAGTTTGGTTTTTTTATTTTTTCAATATATTTTTTATGCCATTAATTGACAAAAAGTTAATTGGCCTGGCTAATTGGCCATATGACTAGACCCGTTGGTTTTATTTTATCGAAAAATTCGATGAAATTTTTTATTCTCGAGCAAGACTTTCTTTTTAAAATAAATTTATTCAGATCTAAAAGGATTCAAAAATTATACCAACTTTTTTATCAAATAATTAAGAACCCAGTATTATTGATTTAATCAAAATTTTAAATTTTCTTGTAAAAAAAGTTCAAATAATTTAGCATCTTTTAAATTTTAAAAAACTTTAATTAGATAAATATTTTAAAACAAAGTTTCAAAAAAAATCTTGGCAACAAAATTTCAATAATTCTAATTTTGATTTTACTTACCGAATGGTGAAAAAAATTTAAAAATTCATTTATATTCCTAAAGAAGATTCAGTATTAAATCAAGTTGCCAAACAAAAATGGAATTAAATTAAAAATTTATTTTAATTAATAATTATTCGTTAAAAAATTTTTGCTTTTAAAAATTTCCTAATTAATTTTTTAAAATTTTTTCTAATAAAAAATTTAGAAAATAGCTTTAACATGTCTTGTTAGAAAAACAGCTTTGAAAGCAGCTTTTCCTCTTTTGACATAAGTTTGTTGAACATTGGTTCTGTGCTGATGCCTGATTAAAATTCCATGTATTAGAGAAATGTTGTGGAAAAGTTTTCTGTGCTTGAAGAAAAGATGAATGACATGAATTGAAGAAAAAATGTTGACCGCAAGTTTGAAGTTGAGATTGAGAAATTGGAACAGGAAAAGGTTCCTGAACACAAACAGGCTGAGGGTAAGGTTGTGGATACGGTCTAGGGACTGGAACAGGGCAAGGCATCGGTAATGGTTCAGGAACAGGAACTGCATGTGGAACTCGAACTCTTACAGGAACAGGAACCTCAACAGGAACGGGTACAGGGCATTGAACTCTGACTCTAACTGGCACTGGAACTGGGGTAGGAATTGGGCATGGCTGTGGCACTGGCACTGGTTGAGGTACAGGTACTCGATGAGGTACTGGAACTGGACACGGTACTTGAACTGGAACCGGTACAGGGACTGGTCTCGGTACGGGGACTCTTACTGGACAAACAACAGGTGTTGGAACTGGGCATTGTTGTACAACTGGCACAGGCTGTGGCACTGGAACAGGTTGAGGAACAGGGATCCTAACTGGGACTTTAACCGGACAAGGAATAGCACAAAGCTGTGGTACTGGAACTGGTCGAGGAACAGGGAAAGGCTGAGGAACCTAAAAAAATTAATTTTTTATTATTTAAGTATTAATTATTTAACACTATTTTAAGGCATAAAAGAAGTTTTTCAATTTTATTCAATTCGATTTTATTTAGTTTATCATACCTTAAAAAGTTTATTAAAATTTATACAACCTTAACTCAAAAAGAAAAATAAAAATAAGAAAAATACTCAAATTTTTAAAAAAGGTTAATTTTTTTGTTAATCTCATTCTTTGAATATTTAATCTAAATTTGAAACTTTTGTGGTAATTATGTAAAAAGGAATACAAGTGGAGTACTAGTGGAGGAATACAAGGAAGGTTTCGAATCAATATATATTGAATACCCATTGTGTAATTGCTACTTTACTATTCCTCTTTTTTTCCTGAAGCTTCAACTATGTAAACTTTAGAAACATTTTATGTGTCACATGTAACAACCTATTGTGGCTGTGAAGTTCTTTTCAATTCAGAAAAACTTGAATAGCTTTTTTACTAAAAGAGATAATTTAGTTCTGTAAAATGCTTAATTATAAGCAAATTTGCTTAATGCAGTAAAATAAGTCTGCAAAATATTCTACAATTTTCTGCATTTTGTACGCCATTAAAAAGTATTCTAATCAAGAATGCAATTACTTTGCAGAGTTTTTGCAGACTAATATTTTTGGATTAAGCAAAGTTGCTTAACCATTAAGCATTTCACAAAACTAAATTATTTATCTTTGTAAAAAAGTTATTCAAGTTTTTCTGAATTAAGTTTTTCTGAATTGAAAAGAACTTCACAACCCCAACCTTTTCCAATATATGTCTTTTAACTTTCTTTACATGTTTTTAGCTTATTAACTTTATTTTGATTTTTATTTTTCATTTTTTTTTATAATTTATTCTGGAGGAGCTCTATCTCGGCACAGAATACAAATAAATAAGTAAATAAATAACTACCTTGTATTAAAATAATTTGAAATAATAAATTGAAAAATCTATCGGGTAAAACTCCTTTAAAAAATGCTTAGCCTAAACAACTTGTTTAATGCTTTTTTCAAAAAGAAGAAGTTACTAAAAAATTGGACTCGACTTTACTCCTGAAAAGGTGGCGTCTGGTTCAATGAACAACAATGTGAGCAAAAACCTTCTAAAGGTTCGGTCGGCTACGTTCAAAAGTTTTGCTCAAGATTTACTTTAATCGAATGTTTATTCTTTAGTTTCTATGTTATAACAATTAAAATTGAATTAGCTAGAAAATAACTTGAATATGGGATACTTTCCAATAATTATGCCTTAATTTAGCTTTTACTCAAGCAAAAAAAAGGTCTTTACTTTCATAAAAAATAAAAAAAAATTGTAGAGCTAATTTATAAATAGAATGTTATTTAAAAAATCATCTGGATATGCATTGGCAATAAATTGGCTTTCTGAAATAAGGACAGAGTTTGACTCATGTGTTATAACAGACCAAACAGATTATGATCGCTTCCTCAAAATCTCTGTGTATTCCTTTTCATTATTTAAATTTTGATTTAATTAAATTTTAACTTTTCATGCAATTTTGGATCAATTTCATCCTTATTGTTAAAACCAATTATAGCATCTTCATCTTGTATTTTATCAACATAGGCATTGAAATTGGATTTTTTGTGAATAATTCTTTAAGGGGGCCATGATATTTAATTTGTTATTTCACATGAGTCAAATTGGTTTTGTCTGTAAATGTTCTTCAAAATTTTTCAATATTTCAGAAACTCATTTCGAAATTTTCATTTTATTTCTAACTCGAAAAGAAAAAGGTTAGATTAGAGCTTTACTTTTAGAGTCCACAACGCGAGTTTACGGCATTTTGAAATTTATGATCAATTTTTGATGCTCAAAATAATCAAACAAAGTTTAAACTATGAAATAAATTATTATTTTTTAATAGAATTAATGCAGAGGTACATTTTTTGATTAAATATACTTTGATTATAATTCTTAAGGTGAAATCTGCAAAATTCTGCAAAAAATTACTCACTCAAAATAGCATTGTTTCGATGGTGCGAACTCTGCAATGTATATTTTTATTCAAAATAGCATGTTAAATCCAAAAATGTACATTAATTAATTCTATTGAGAAATTTCTATTTATTTCATAATTAAACTTGATTTGTTTATTTTTAGCATCAAAAATTGATCATAAACTTTAACATGCCGAGTTTACGGTATTAAAAGAATAATTTTTTTTATAAAAAATTTTTGTCCTAAAAAATAGTCAGTTTAAATCTTATTTAAAACGTATTTAGTAATTAATAATCTTTAATTATTAAATTTCATAATAAAATTATGCTTTTATAAAAATTATCTTTCAAATTAGTTAAGTTACTTTCAATCTTTGCCAAAATTTTTGGTTTGCCGAAAAAGGAAAAAAATTTAAATAATTTTCAAGTAAAAAGAATAAAGAAATAAATTAAGCATTAAGGAATCAAACTTACCGGAACTCTAATGAGACATGGATAAGGCTGAGGACATGGATATGATTGTGAAACTTGGAATTGTTGATGACAATTTTGTTGGTGTTGTTGAAAAAATGGTACAGGTTGTGGTACTGGGACTGGTACCGGTACCGGACAAAGCTGTCGAACAGGAACTGGAACAGGGCAAGGAACAAGGCAAGGTCTGGCAACAGGTACTGGATATGGTTGCGGTACAGGGCAAGGCACTGGATATGGCTCAGCACATCGAACTCTTACAGGAACAGGAACCTCAACAGGAACGGGTACAGGGCATTGAACTCTGACTCTAACTGGCACTGGAACTGGGGTAGGAATTGGGCATGGCTGTGGCACTGGCACTGGTTGAGGTACAGGTACTCGATGAGGTACTGGAACTGGACACGGTACTTGAACTGGAACCGGTACAGGGACTGGTCTCGGTACGGGGACTCTTACTGGACAAACAACAGGTGTAGGAACTGGGCATTGTTGTACAACTGGCACAGGCTGTGGCACTGGAACAGGTTGAGGAACTGGGACTCTTATTGGTTGTGCAACTGGAGTTGGAATTGGACAATATTGAAGAACTGGAAATGGTTGAGGAACTGGGCAAGGCTTAGGAATTAGTTCATGAATTGGAATAGGGACTGGAACTGGAACAGGACAGGACTGTGGAACTGAGATAGCACTTTGGCCACAATTTATCATTTTTAGTGATTTTTTTTAATTTTTTGAAAGACTTGGTAATAAAATTTCGAACCGGTTAAAATAGTTGTCAAAGTGTCATGCTTCATTTATCCACATCAACACAAGAGTGAAAGTGTTTTTTATTTTTCGTTATTATTTATTTAATTAAAATTTTCTAGTTTATTTTTTGAAATATATTATAAGGATAAATAAGTGAATTGAATAGTAAAATTTTTATTTTTCAATTGATTTTCTTTGGCAAGTTATTCGTGGTTCAATTCGAATCAGACGGAAATAAATCATTTTAAAGTTTGTATACAAATTTTGGTTTTTTTTTCAAAAATATATTTTTGCAAATTTGATTTACAAGAAAATTTTATAATTATATCAAAATTTTCAAATTAAATGATATATATATATATATATATTAAGTATTATATAACTAGGTGTATATCGAAAAAAAATTTTGCTTTCTTATATAATTAAAATAAATCAAAACGTGAAATAAAAATGATTTTTCAAATATTGAAAGGGAAAATTATTTGAATAACTTAATTTAGTTTTTTTAATTAATTTTATTTTGTCATAGTTTTGTTAGTCTTTTAGATCTTGGATTTGTTAATAGAATTGTGCCCTGATTTTTTTATGGCTTATTCATAAGAAAAAGACATGTGCACAGGTAAAATTTTTGAAGTCCATCGAAAGTATGGCAAAGGATTTTTTATATCATTTAGCTTTATTCAAAAATATATCTTATAGTGAATTTCATTTAAATAAGCTTCCATTTAGTTTTCTCTAGTAATTTTTCAAGTCAAATCGAGTTGAAACAAGATGGAGACATGTTCTCAGTATTATTTAGTAATTTACTCATTGATGCATGTTCATTCATTTTTGATTAGATCGAATTAGTATCGGAAGTAATTATATAAAATTAAATTATTAAATAAAAGCTACTAGAATATATGGAAACTTTTTTGAGATCTTTTTAAAATTAAATGGCCAAGAATTAAACTTTTAAGAGCTAAAATACTTTTTGCATCTCGAAACAAGAAATTAAAATTTTTTTTTTCATTTATCAACATTTATCAAATTTTGTCCTATTTGTAATTTGAAATCATCCAAATTGGTCAAGATCGTGTTAAACCGATTAGATCGGATGATTTTTCATCAAGATTTCAAATTGATTTAGTTGACATGAGACATAAGCCATGTGAAGTTGATGGAAAAATTAATAAATGAATAGCTTATATAATGGATCATTTCACAAAGTTTCACATTGTGTGGGCTTTAGTTAATAAATGTACATAGGAGGTAGTTAATGGTGTTGAAGAAAGAGTTTTTCCTTTTTATGGATTACCTTATATTTGGCAAATGATAATCTATAATACACCCTACGTATCACTTGATCATCAGCTTCACAACCGATGCGCAATGATAAGTAAGATTTAATATAGTTGTCGAACACGAACTCATGGGTATAAATAATGATTCCATTCTCAGTGCTATGGAGATACATTTTAGAATTACACTACCTTTATAAATTGTTTGAGCTCAACAATTATTTAATAAACTATTTAAAAGTATACTAGTTCTATCATTCATTAACCCGCCTTACATTATGGTAGCAGCGATAAGTAAAAATATCCACAATGAGTTTCTTTTCATTACCAATATCCATGGAATATTACAAAAGTTTGCCCGTTCAGTCACTTAATCTCATGATAAAGGCTCAAAACCACTTGGAAACTGATTTTCACTACCTTGAGGAAAGTGGCACATTAGTAAATGGTACAGAAGTAAAACAAGCTGATTGGTTGGGGAAACCTGAAAATGTTAAACTAGTTCAATTTTCTATTCATGTGGTTATTATAGAATTTTCTTAGACAGCCTAATGCTTTTAGTCGGCTCCTACTGTCACTAAAAATCATTACGCAAAGCGACTCTAATGATCACATGGATGCAACTTCACGTAAAAGTCTTGACGTCTATGTAAATGACACATTACTGTATAATCTAACAAATGATCGATTTAAAAATGGATTGTACAAAAAGCAAATAAAAAGGATTGAGATGGCAGCAACTCAGTATTATTACGGAAGAGAAAAAAGTGAAATTTTTATTAAAGGAAAAGATAATATCTCACGTTTGGTACCGAAACCTTGTGACAGAAGAGGTATTTTGTTAAAAGCACATATTTTGGATCGAATCCTTAGTACAAAGTTTCGAAGTGTGCAAGAGAAATAATTTAGCTCCCGCAAAGGAACACCCAGCGAAAGCAATTACCATTAAAGGTGTGTTTGATATAATCGGAATTGACTTGGTATTCGGCCTACCGGTAACAGAGGAAGGCTTCACTGGAATAATGGTCATAACCGAATTCTTAACCAAGTTTCCCTTTGCCGAACCTGTTAAAAGTAAATCAGATGAAGAAATTGCTAATATTCTATGGAAATTCACATTGTCATATAAAATATCAATCGAGTATTTGTCTAAACAATAATTATTAAATTAAATTTTTTTTTAAATTTTATAAAAACAACTGTTTTTTTATCCATAGATTTTATAAATTTATACAAAGCATAGATAATTTGTACCAATCATCTGAATTTGACTATTCTTATCGAATTTGTTAAAAAACAATTTTATCACCCAAAAATAAAGTCCCTAATCGACAAACTTTAAAAAGCTTGTTTTTTTTAAACTCTATTTCAGACATCAAAAAATTATTTCAATAAAATTTAATTTAATTTTTGAAAAAAATCGTCTTCTTAAAATTTAAATTTTTAATAATATTTTGTAAAAAATAAATTAATTGACTCCATACGATCAAAAATAATTCGAGGTAATTCATCATCAAAGTTGCTTTTTGGTTGCAAAATTAGAATTTTATCATCAAAATACCTATTTTAGTTTAAAAAGAAGAAAATACTTACAGTTGTATTAGAATTTGTTTTAATTTTTTAAAGTGGTATTGGTTTCTTTTTTTTTTAATAAACGAAAAGTGTTCAAATTTGAAGATGAATTTTATCAATTTATACTACCTTAAATCGTAAAAAAGAATTTTTTTGTAAAATTTTTGCAGTTTTTTTATTTATGTTCAAACTTTTTTATAAATTATAAATTTAAATTTTTTTTTTGTCCATAGGACTTCAAAATTTAAAAAAAATAAAAATAAAAAGTTCGACGGCATGCATTCGCGATTTTCTGTCTTATTAATTGGTTACGAAATTCGGAAGTCAAACTAATGAAAATTCGGAAGTCAAACTCGTTCTATTTCACAATCAAGTTTGATTTCAAATACGAAAATGCTTGCAATAAAAACATTGGTTATTTGAAACTCAAAAATATATTTGAAACACTGCACTTTTTCAATGTTATAACATTATTTGGATACATTTTGTAATTCAAACACTAAAAAATTTAACCATTTTTTTAATAAATTTAAATTTTTTAAATTTCTTTTTTAGTTTTTTATTTGAGTTATAAATAGAAAATAATTTTAATTGTAAAAATGTTTAGAACTTAAATAGTTTTTTTTTTAAAAATGTTTAAAATTAGTTATGGGAATGCAGAATAGATTAAATAAATGAAATCATTAAAAAAAGTAAATTAAATAAATCAAATACATCTTTTTATTTTGTTAAAATAAAATTTAAAAATATAGAAATTAAAAGAACTCAAATGATTAATTAATTTGAAAAATTCTTTTTGTGTTTTGTTGAAAAAGAAATAAAAAAAAAAGATTATTTTTTAATGAAATTAAATTTCTATGATTGAAGAGAGTTTAGATTGAGGAAATGATTTGATTTTTTAAGGTCTTAGAAAAATTGACCGAATGAAGAAGCTTGACCTGGATAAGATCCAAAAGAAGATCCAAAAGAAGAAAAACCAAAGCTTGTTGAATCAGCGCATGGATTTGGACAAGATGGAACAGGAACTGGACATGGTTGCTGAACAGGAACTGGACATGGTTGCTGAACAGGAACAGGAACAGGAACTGGTTGTGGAACTGGGCACGGTCTAGGAACAGGGACTGGATGTGGTTGTGGAACAGGACATGGAACTGGAACTGGTGTTGGTACAGGCACTCGAACAGGTACTGGTATTTCTACCGGAACAGGCACAGGACGCTGAACTCTTACGCGTACCGGTACTGGAACTGGAGTCGGAACTGGAAATGGTTGTGGCACAGGCACTGGATGAGGAACTGGTACTCGATGTGGTACTGGAACTGGATATGGTACTTGAACTGGTACTGGCACAGGAACTGGTCGTGGAACCGGAACTCTTACCGGAACTGGCACAGGATGAGGAACAGGATATGGCTGAGGTACTGGTGTTGGTTGAGGAACTGGAACTGGTCTTGGAACAGGTACTCTAACTGGAACCGGTACGAGAGTTGGAACTGGGATTGGTTGAGGAACAGGAACTGGTCGTGGAACTGGAAATGGACGTGGAACCTATCATTTGAAAATATTAAAATCTTTTCTTTTTAAAATCACAATGATTAATACAGGCACATGAATTGGCACTGGAACTGGTCTTGGAACTGGCACCGGTTGAGGAACCGGAATTTGACAAGGAGGTTGTGGACATGGAGCAGGACAAGGCATTTGTGGTGGTAAAAGTGGTGGACAAGGAGCTGGACAGGGAGCAGGACAAGGCATTTGTGGTGGTAAAAGTGGTGGACAAGGAGCAGGGCAAGGCATTTGTGGGGGCAAAGGTGGCGGACAAGGATCAGAGCAAGGAGCTGGTGGAAATGGCAGTGGAGCTTGTGGTAAGCATGGATCTGAGAAACCTGGTGTTCCGAATGAATTTAATTCTAATTTTTGTAAACAAAATTAAATTAATTTGAATAAAAATATTTATCTTCATCAGTTACCCGAACCAAAACCAAACATTTTAATTTTTTCTTTTAAATTTTGAATATTTATTTATTTTTGAACTTGCTTAATTTTTCTATCGATTTAATTTAATTTTCATTTATTTATACTATTCAAATTTAATGCTTTAGTTATCAATTTCAAGTAAGGGAATTTTCTTAAGAATTTTTGTTTATTTACAATTTTTCAAATACCTTTCAAAATTTAAATTCCTTTTTTTTATCATTGAATGCCTAGTAGTTTAGAAAATTTTTAATAACTTTTTCTCCGCAGTTTTAATTCTTTATCAAATAATTTTTAAATTCATGTCCTTTTTTTTATTTCTTTTATTCATAAAATCTGATGGAAAATAATGAATATTCTATAACAAACTTTTTTTAAAAATTCAATTACAAAACCCTTTAGAGACTTTTTAAAAAATCATTTTTAGTTAATTTTTTTAATTACCACTACAGAAAGATTCAAATCTTAAATCAAATGAGAATAGACAGAAACCAAATTTAAAATATCAATTTAAAATATTAATCCAAATACAGAGTCCTTAATAAAATTCATCATAGAAATGAAATAGCAATAAAATAATTTTAAGAAATCAAGATAATTCGGAACGCAAAGGTTTTTATTATAATCATGAGTATCTCTTATTTAGAAGGCAGAGAGCAATGTTGCTTTTCCAGCGCTTCATTCAATTGAACAAATTTACATTATTAAATCGTTATAATTGGAAAAAACAAACGTAATAAAAATGCAATAATATTTGGTCAACAGAATAGTAATAGTTCAGTGCAAATAAAGGTTTTTATTAAAAAAAAATAGCAACAGTCCGGAGAAGTTAAATTAAGGCCAGTTTATATTGAATTTTCTGGCTTAAAGCGTCGTATATATTTATTAGGTTAAAATTTATTTAGTGTCTAATTTAGTTTTTTTCTAGTGTCTAAAATAATTTATTTAGGATATATTTATTTTTTGTTTTCTGTACCGAGCTAAAGCTCCTTCAGAATAAATTAAAAATAAAATAAAAAAAGTAAAATAAAAATAAAATTAAAGTTAATAAAATTAGATAAAAAAAAGAATCAAGATAGAGTAAATATGCTAAAAAAATGAAAGTTGAAAAGACATAAATTGGAAAAGATTGTTACATGTGGCACATGTTTAAATAGTTCAAGCTTCAGGAAAAAAAGAAGAAATAGTAAGGTAGCAATTACACAATGGAGTTGGGTATTCAATATATCTTGATTCGAAACCTTCTTTGTATTCTTTCACCAGTCTTTCAACCAATGGAATAGAATGACTCAGTCCTGTCCCAACATATTTCTCACTCAACTTAAAAAGACAATTCGAGACTGTTAGTAATTTTTGTTTATTAAAGCTTCATTTTGTACGATGTTGAAGGGATTATCATATTTTAACTTAAGGATAGATCTTACTGCTGTATTCTGAATTGCTTGTAGTTTTTTGTTATTATTTTCTGAAAATGAATTCAAGCAAGGAAAAGAATAGTCTAAAATCTATCCGACTAAAGATTTATATAAATTTTCTAGTGTGTTTTGATTAAGACCCCATTTTTTGTTTGACATTATCTTAATAATATTTAACATTTTGTTGCAGCGTTCTTTAATTTCGTCTACTAGTGTATTAAAGTTTAACTTGGAATCAAATCTAATACCAAGAAACTTGATTTCTTTTTGGCTCACTATTCTGTTTCCATAGATTTTTAAGTTTAGATTATCACCCTCTTTTTTGTACCTAGAAAAGACTACCGAACACGACTTTTCTACTGATATCTTCATTTTCCATTTAATAAGCCATTGTTCTAGTTAGTTGGTGTATTTATTTATCTTATTTTCTAGGTTGTTATAAATGAAGAATGTAACTAGATCATCTGCGAAAAGCAGAGAGTATTCATTATTTGTTTTGTTTCTTTTTGGGATGTCATTAATATATATACTAAATAAAAGAGGACTAATTACTAAGCCCTGAGGAACACCTGCAGTTATTTGATATTCGTCGCTCAAGTGGTCATTCACATTCACCCTAAATGTCCTTGAGTCTAAGAAGGATCAAAGTAATGAGGTGGATTCATTTTAATCAATTTAAAAAGTAGACCTTCATGCCAAACCCTATCGAAGGCTTTAAAAATATCAAAAAAAAGGCTGCAAACTGTTTTTTTTCTATTAAATGATTCCACAATTTTTTGAATTAAAAAGAAAAGATTATCTGATGTTCGCCGGTGTTTCCTAAATCCAGATTGCTCCTGGATAAGGAGTGAATTTTGTTCCAAAAAATTGTATAATCTTGAGAATACTATGCGTTCCAGGAGCTTTCCTAAACAACTCGTTATACTAATTGGTCTATAATTTAAAGGATCTTGTAAAGAAGAGGCTTTTTTTTTAATCATAGTAATGTTCGAAGTTTTCCACGCTTTCGGGCCTTTACCTTCTCTAAGAGATAAATTAAAAAGTTCTATTATTTCTATTAATGAATTTCTAGGTAAGTTTTTTAACATTAAATTATGAATTTGGTCAGGTCCTGGTGCCGCATCATTTTTCAATCTTTTTAAAGCCAAAATTAATTCATTTTTGCAAATTGAATCATTAAAGTTACACTGATTATTGTTTCTAAAGAAATCAGAGTTAGAATTCAGTATTTCGAAATCTTTCCCAGTATCAATTAAATCAGAGTTAGGACTAAATATTGAAGATAAAAGTTCTCCGAAGCATTTTCCCTTTTCTTCATTAGTTTTAAATTCCTTTTCATTTAAAATCAAATTAGGAATCAAATTTGTTCCTTTTTTTGTTCTAAATTTATTTAATTTTTTCCCAAAAGGTCTACTTGTCAGTGGTTTTTTTCCCATTTTCTCAATCAAAACAAACCAATTTTGATTCCAGTAAAAAAAAAATGAAATAAAATAAAGTTAAATAAGGTAAAATAGAAAAAAAAAAAAAAAAAAAAAAATAAATTAAAAAAAGGATAAATAAGTCAAAAGAAAATTAAGAACGATATGTTTAAATAACTAGAGTTAAGACATGTTTAAATATCTGATAGTTCAGGAAAAAAAGAGGAAATTGCTAGATAGAAATTACACAATGGAGTTGGATATTCGATATATCTTGATTCGAAACCTTCTCTATATTCTTCCACCAGTCTGACGACCAGTGGAACAGAATGACTCAATCCTGCCCTGACATATCTCTCACTCAACTCAAAAAGTCTATTCGAAATTGTTAGGAGATTATGTTTATTGAAGGCCTCTTGGTGTATAATATTGGAGGGTATCATATTTTAGCTTCAAAATAGATCGAACTGCTGAATTTTGAATAACTTGTATTTTTTTGATGTTAGTTTCTGAGAATGAATTTAAACAAGGAAAAGAATAATCCAAAATTGATCCTATTAAGGATTTGTAAAGATTACCTAGTGTTTTTGGTTTTAGACCCCATTTTTTATTTGAAAGATATTTTATTAAGTTAAGCCTTGAATTACAACGCTGTTTTAATTCATCCACCATTGGGCTAAAAGTAAGTTTTGAGTCTAATGTTATTCCTAAAAATTTAACTTTTTCCTCTTAATTTAAATTACTATTATTAATTTTAAGGTCAAGATTAATTTTAACTTTAGTTTTTTTCTCAAAGATCATATAACATGATTTCTCAATAGAAATTTTCATTTTCCATTTGAAAAGCAATATTTCAACTTCTTTTGGATACTTATTAATCACTTTGCTATTCGCGATCTTGCTATTCCTGAAGAAGAAGATGAAAAATGCCAAAATGAGTCAAATTTTTTTTATTCGATATTCCTAAAACTCCAGTTTTTCAGGAAAATTGTTCAACAAATAATCAATCTCTACTGTACTCAGAACCAAGTTCAAAAAGCATGCATACTCCAGTTTTACCGCCTGAACTTCAAAAAAGTTTTGAACAAATTAACTTATTAAATGTAGAAAAACCATATGCTCAAGCCAATAAGTCACTAAAACCATCTTTCAATAACGTTAAGACAAGCGTACAAATCAAGCGCCAATCAGAATCAGAAACACAAACCGCAGAATCTAAAAAACAATTAGTATATCAAGAAGAAGAAGAACATGGAAATAATAATGAAGATGACAATGTCTTTCAGGTTGATACTTATGGGCTCACATAGAAAACAAATAAACTTAGATAATTATTTAAAAAAAAAACAAAAAATCAATAATTTTTCAACTGGTAAGTAATTAAACACTGGAATTGCTAGTAATTAAACCAGTAGAATCCTTATCTTAGAAAAGTTTTTAGCTCAGAATTACCCAGACATTGTTCTCTAAAATGAAATAAAAATAAATCAAAATGATTTAAATTTTTACTTTAATTTTAAAAATTATAATTCAATAGTTAAAGTTCGAAATTGTTATGGTGGAGGAGTACCCATCTTAATAAAGGAAGGAATTGAGTTTAAACAAGAAAATTCATTTGATCACTTTAATGCCGAGCTTCTAAGCATCAAGATAAGCTTAAAAAACACAGAACTTTTTGTATTTAGTCTTTACAATCCATATATAGTTCTTCCTTTTGAACTTTTTCTTGATATTTCTAAAAGGTGTGGAATATTTATCCTAGGGAGAGATCTAAATGCGAAAGCTAAAAGCTTAGGTTGTTTCGGTGAAAATGAAAATGGTAAAATTCTAGAGAAAATACTTAGCAAACTTAACCTCTCCGATGATAGGACGCCAACATATATAAATCTGAACATTTTGAAATACATGATCTTTTTCTGATACCATCCTCATTAGCAGATAAAATATTGGACTTCAAAGTCTTGCAGGATCATGATATGTTAAGTGACCATTTTCCTATCCAGGCATACATATAAATTGAGCATCATATAACAGTTAAGTCACTTAGTTCTAATTTTGATTTCAAAAAAGCATATTGGGGATTTTTCCAAGAATTACTTAGATCCTCAAGCCTAAACATTAATTCTCTTACAAATATTGAATGCGGCTCAAAAAAGTATTCTTTTTCAATCTCAGAAATTTTTTAAATCAAGTCTACCGAAGAACATTGTATTACTAATTAAGGAACGTATGAAAGTTCAAAAACTTTTTAAGAAAACAAGATGTCTTTCTCTATTAATGACATTTAATAAGCTAATATCTCAGTTACGTTCAAAATTAAAGGATTTTTGGAACCAAAACTGGCAAGAATTAATTAAAAAAATGGGAAAAAATCCATTATCGAGCACACCATTTGGTAGAAAAATAAATAAATTTAGACCAAAGAAATGTTCGAGGCAAATTCCCATGTTAATTAAAGATGGAAAATGGTTAAATACATATAAAGATAAAGAAAAAATCTTCGGAAACATCTTAAAAACAACTTTTAGTCCTCATTTAGATTTAGATATATCAGAGAGTGATACTGAAAAAGCAGATACAATCTCATATTTCCTAAAAATTAATGTACTAAATAATCTGATTGAGAAAATTACTGTTTCAGGAATTACATCCTTTTTAAAAAAGTCAAAAGAAGTGTCAGAATCAGGTATAGATGGCATCCACAACTTAATGTTAAAAAATCTCCCTTACGAATATTTAGTTGAATTAAGTCATCTTTTTAACATGAGTTTGGAACAAGGCTATGTCCCTAAAACCTGGAAAATAGCTTGTATAACTATGATCCCAAAGAAACCTACTCCCACTGATGACTCTTCGTCCTATTAGTATGGCAAGGTGCCTTGGTAAGTTACTTGAACATATTATTTATACAAGAATATACCATTTCCTTGAAAGAAATAACCTACTTATAAATGAGCAATCAGGATTTAGAAAACATAAGCGCACAGCGGATAATCTTTATTATCTTATACAAAAAGAAGTAGAATCTCTTAATAGAAAGAAAAAAGTCTGCTGTTTATATTTTGACATTTCTAAAACCTTTGATAGAGTTTATCATGATGGACTAATTTATAAGCTAATTAAAACTAATCTTCCTCCTTATCTTATTTACTGGATCAGATCATTTCTCGATTCCAGATCTTTTATAGTAAAAGTAAACGGACATTTGAGTGACCAATACTTAATTAAAGCAGGGGTTCCACAATGATCAGTAATTAGTCCGCTTCTTTTCAGCATTTATATAAATGACATACCTAAAATAAATAAGACTAATAGCCAATACTCTCTTCTTTTTGCAGTTGACTTAGCTACCTTTTTTATTTTAAAAAAGAAAGGAAATCTCGAAAGTTTAATTAATAAGTACTTAAAAGAAATTGAAAAATGGCTTTTCAAATGGAAAATGAAAATGTCTGTTGAAAAGTCATGTTAGAGAAAAAACTAATCTTGATCTAAAATTATATGAAAACAGTTTAAATCTAAAAGAAAAAGTTAAGATCTTAGGAATTACATTAGACAATACTTACATTAAGTTTAATGTTGGATGAGATAAAAGAGCGCTCTAACTCAATACTAAATATTATTAAGTATCTATCGAATAATAAATGGGGCCTTAAACCCAAAACATTAGGAAATCTATACAAATTCTTAATAGGATCAATTCTCGATTATTCTTTTCCTTGTTTAAATTCATTCACAGAAACCAACATTAAAAAATGATTACATACAAGTGATTCAAAATTCAGCAGTTAGATCCATCTTTAAACTAAAATATGATACTCCCTCCAACATAATGCATCACGAGGCCTTTAATAAACTAAATTTATTAACTGTCTCGAATCGAATGTTTGAGTTGAGTGAGAGATATGTTAGGGCAGGACTGAGTCATTCCATTCCATTGGTTGTTAGACTTGTGGAGGAATACAAAGAAGGTTTCGAAGCAAGATATATTGAATACCCAACTCCATTGTGTAATTGCTACCTTACTATTTCTTCTTTTTTTCCTGAAAAATCAGACATTTAAAAAAAAGTTTCCTGTAATTCTCTATTTCAATATATCGAATTTTAATATTCTTCTATTTTAACTTATTTTATTTTTATTTTTTTTAATCTGAAGGAGCCTTAGCACGATACAGATATACAAATAAATAAATAATAAAGGCAAAAGATGTCTCACTTGGTGAAAATCGTAAAAAGGGAAGGCCGGCTAAGAATAAGAAGGCTTTACATGTTCAACCAGTTGAAACACAGAACAATTTAGAAGTAGAAGACGATGAAGATGAAGATTCGTTAATTATCGAATTCGATGAGGAACAAGACTCAATTATGACAATCAACAATCAATCAAGAAAAAATCGATACTTTGATTATTCAAGCCGAGCCTATCTCTATAAGCAACGCAGACAATCAAATATTGACTCAATTGGAACATCAAAATAAAGTAATAGAAACGAATGTTGATAAACGTATAATAACCAAAAGACCAAGAGCTAGACCAACAAAAAATAAAGCAACTGCTAACAAAAAACCTAGAACATAAATTTTTTTTCTATAAATTTCTTAAATATTTCCTTTTTTTTATTTTTATTTTTATTTTTTAGGTATCATTTAAAATAAATTAGTTATCAATAAAAATATATTAAAATAAATCGCTTTGATATCATTTATATTTTTGATACCATAAAAAAAAATTTTAATATCACGTAAAATACATGACATTAAAAAGTTATAAAAAATGAATGTTGATTCTAAAAAATTTGCTACTGGATCAAAAATTTCTTGACAGACCGCAAATTCAGAGTTTCTATAAATGGGAAAAAATCGGAGAATAAACCAATCTTAACAGGTGTTCCACAACAGGCAATCTTTTCTCCAATTATTTTCTTAATTTATATAAATGATGTTCCTCATAAATTAGACAGGTATTTCTTTCAACACTCCCTTACGTTCGCATACGACTAATTTCACTTCAATTCAGACAAAAATCTAAATAGGCTAAGTGTTTCTACTCAAAAGTATTTAAATGAACTCGAATGATGCTTAAATGGATGCTTAAATGGAGATTCAAAATTTCGGCCCATAAAAGCTCGTTCATTTTTTTTTAAAAAGTCCGGCTCGATAAATAAAAAAATAGACTTAAAAATATTTGGGGAACTCATCTCAAAAGAAGTTAATCAGAGATATCTTGGGATCACTTTAGACACAAATCTCACGTTTTCTAAGCATATAGATGAAATAAAAGAAAGATGCACCCGAAAATTTAATATGTTAAGAACATTAAATTACGGAAATTATGATCTACCTGTAAAAACGAAAATTAATACTTATAATAGCTTGATTCGTTCAATTATTGAGTATAGTGCTCCTCTTAGGAAAACCATCTCGGAATATAACTTGAAAAAACTTGATTCAACACATTACCATGCCTTAAAGATCATTAAGAAAGCACCTTTTTGCTGTTCAAACACAGAACTTTATCAAAACTTAAAAATTGCTAAAATTGTAGAACGCATCAAACATGTCCACTCACGTTAGTTGATTAAGGCTCTAAATAACAACGAGTTGATCGATGAACTATTTGACAATTTAAATCAAATAGAAGTCACTTTTAAGTAAAAAGTCTTTTCAACTAAACTGCATTATTTTTCTGTTTTATTCAATTTTTTCTTCTTTATTTAAAATCAATCCAAATATTTTCTGAAATAAATAAATAAATAATAAGCTAATAAAGAAATTTAATACTTAAAAATGAATCCAATCGATATTGAATCGGAAGAAGAAACCAGTTCAAATACAGCAGTATAACGTCGCCATCACGATCAAGATCCAGACGATACTGACAACGACCCCGAAGAAATACCGATTTTGATAGATACTTAAAGTGGTATGGTACGCATTTAATAATTACCATCAACAGTGAATCTTGGGAATCTAGTCAATGTAGTAGTCCATATTGGAAAAAACACTTAATTTGTAAACATGTCATTAAGATTGCATACTCACTTTCTTTAGTTGAAAAATTTCCAAGTTTAGACCTGGGTATTGAAAAAAATCACAAGAGAGGAAGAAGAAAAAGATGTGCTCGAGCGTTACATAGAAATTCGTTAGGACCTCTAAATCCAGCACTTATTAACAATACAGTTCCTTCTACTTCAACAGCTTTACAAGTAACAAATGAACCTGCTCCTAAGAAGCCAGGAAGGCCTAGAAAAGTAGTAGAAACTCAAACACTAGCTGTTGAAACTCAAGCTAAAAAAAGAGGATGACCAAAAAAAAATTTGTTTTGAATAATACTCTTCTATTTATAAACTAAATTAGACACTAGATAAAAATAAATCCATCTTTATTCTTAGAATTTTTTTCTCATTACTTTTTACTCGTTTAAACTGCAATTTATTTCCAATTTAATCAATTGTTTTGTATTTGCTTCCTTTTCCTGTTTTCATTAATCATTATTGGTCTTTTTCTCATAGATAAAAATGCTGAATAACAAGAGACTAATAGCTGACCCTTGAGCGACACCTGCTGTAATTGGATTTTCATTACTTGATATACTATTAACATTTACTCTGAATATTCCCGAATTGAGAAAAGAATTTATCCAGTGAACTAGATAGTGTGGAATATGCATTTTGATAATCTTAAAAATTAGACCGTCATGCCGCACTCTCTATCAAAAACTTTATAAATGTCAAAATAAAGATAAGGTTGCTCCTGGATCAAACAACTATTTTTCTCTCAAAAAGAGCATAGTCTAAGGTTAATAATGCGTTCTAGTAGCTTTCCTTGACAGCTTGTAATGCTTATAGACCTGTAGTTGGAAGGATCGGATGTTGGAATAAGTTTCTTAGGTATCATAGTAATATTTGAGATTTTCCATGCTTTAGGAATTTATCTTTTCTCAATACTTATATTTCATCTTTTTATTTAAAAAATAATTTAGGAAAATGTTTTCGAGGGCATTTCGGAATGGCGCTTTTTTCTTTTCAGTCCTCATGGTTGCAACATAATTAAAATATGTATTTAATATGTGTGTACAATTAGAAAATAGTTATTATATAGTACTTATATTGTTTAATCAAATTTGTGCTAAGAGCTTAATATGTTTAGGATTGAATCAAAGCGGATTTAAATTGTTTCTCGAGTAGCTTTGAAGCCGAAACTGGTGGATCTCGTGAGTTATTAATTCATGGTTTTGATTTTTACTGATAAATTTTGAAAAAAGCTTTTTTTTTGTGATTGATCAAATCGATACTTAGCTCTTTGTGGATTGTTTTGATACTTGTCCTAAGTAGAAAATATTTGATGTCAATACCCGATTTTTAAGTTTTGTATTTTGATTTTTATCTTCTGTGTACCTGATTGAAGTATAATAAAACAGTAGTCGACTAATGATCTTATGAGTGACATATAGATCCCCACTTAAAACTTTTAATATTTTGATTAGGTTTATTTGCTGATCAGGACATAGGTTTTGAATTGAAAGTTTTCAAAAGTTCTTTGTAATTGATTTTAGGATCTAATTTAATAACAAAGGATGCTGGATTTGGGTAGAGAGGAATTTGTTTCCGATTTTTATTTTCATTCAATTTGTTTGCTCATAATTTTTCGAATACCAGCTGTAGTAAATTTTGTGCAGCTAGTTTTGTTTCGTTAATTTTAAATCTCCATATTGTGCAGTATTCATTGATTATAATCCTTGCCTTTTGAAGAATTATTTGAAATTCTCTTTCACTGGCTTTGGAGTTTACCCAAATACAGAGTTTATCTGCGAACAAGGCTTTTTTAGGAGGAATACTGTAAGCTATCTCACTTAAAAACAGAATAGAATAGTAGGTGATAGGCAACTTCCGTTAATGGCTCCACAGCTGATAGACTTATTTTTCGAAATTTGGCCATTGTAGCTGACTCCAAAAGATCGGTTTGTGAGAGAATTTTCAATCCGTCGGATAAGTATTTTATGGAGATTGTTTTTTTTAATTATGCAATTATACCATTGTGAGATGTTTGTCAAAGGCTCTTTCAAGTTAGAAGAAAATAGCTATTAGTTGATTAGTTGATTGTAGTAGAATTCATCTTTTATTGATTAGTTAAATCTCAATATATAGTTTTGAGTGCTTTTAGATTTTCTGAAACCAGACTGACAACTTGGTAGAATTTTTGAGTTTTCCGCCCAATCTTGAGTCTTTTGATTTACAATTTTTTCGAACTATTTGGCTAAGCACATGAGGATTGATAAAAGTCTGTAAGAGACTAGACTATCCGGAGGTTTATTGGATTTTTCCCAGATTAGTGGCCATGATTAATTGAGCTGTAAAATATTTTGTGTTTATCAGAAAGTTTTTGAAAAGGAGATACTTAAACAATTGATTCAAGCACAAAACCTGCTGTTGCTTTTGGGTTAGCGTTTTCATCATTTCATTTCTAGTTATATTCAATAGCTTCAAATTGGAAAAATAGACAAGCTTTTTCTCACCGATGTTAGATTATCATTAAAAATTTTCTAAATTACATGCTAATAATTCTGCAATTTCGGCTGGATCACTGGTAGGATGGTTATTATTATTTTGATTTCCCATTTTTATGCTCAGTTGTGCTTGTCAATGCTGCAAATTGTTTTGTAATTTTTCAGCTAGATCAGTTTGTCTTCGACAACATGTTATATATGCATTTTTATTTCGGATTGTTAAGTACGTTTAAGATAGTTAAAAAGTTTTTTGTGTTCTGAATTGCTGTGATTTTGAACCAACGGTCTCATTTTTCTTTTAGATTTTATAAACTTTAGAATGTGATAAAGAATCGCTAATTTATTATTTTTGAAATTTTTGATTTCTACTGTACCACATTTTAGGAATAATTCATTTGATTTTCATGCATTTTGTATATGGCTCTTAACTAATTTATCACAGATTTAACGGAATGTTTCAAAAACGTTACATGTATGCAAGTATATATTTGATATGACTGTCACGCCAATAAATGGATGACACAAGCAAGGATAAATAAAAGACATCTTTTTAAATATTATAAAGTTACTTTGTTTTCAAGATAATTGTCTTTGGGTATGAAATGACTATTCGATTAATGAAGTTTTCGCCCATTCATATCTTCATCTGTTCCGATCGGAAATAACAGAAAATTATAATTTTTTGTTAACTTTTTAAAAAATTTTATTAAATAAAAATTATAAAAAATTAAAGTTTAAATATTAATTATTAATATTAAAGTTTATTAAAATAAATTTTTAAATTTTAAAGTTTTAATCATGCTTTAAATTCTCTTTTAAATAATCTTCAAAAGTAGTCCACTCGTTGGTGAGGAAATTTACATGATCGGAATGGGGCAGTGATATATTTTCATCAATTACATACTCGAAACTTTGAAAAGCTTCCTTTGTCATAAATGCTTTAATTTCTTCTTTGGATAATGGTTGGAATTTAATTTGTTTGTTTGATATTTTCTCAACAATTTTTGCCATTTTTTCTCCATTTAAAATTTCAGGTCCGTAAATTTCATAGCATTTTTGGTTATGCTGTAAAATGTCTGATGACGCTAAGCATGCTGCTGCACTCTTTCCTATATCTTTTGTTGACACGTAATAAGTTCCATAATCAGGAAGCTTCAAAACTCCAGTTTCAACACTTTTTTGAACAGCAAGTAAAATATTGTCCATAAAAAATCCAGGTCTCAAAATTGTCCATTTAAGTTTTACCTCTTCTCCCAATTTTCGTAAAAGATTTTCGGATGGAATGTCTCTTGAGGCTAATAAACTCATTTTTTCAGGATAATGAACCGTAAATGAAGTAACAATTATGATGTACTTTACCTTATTTTGGACAGCAGCATTTATCATGGCAATTGTTAAATCTGAATCATTTTTCATTCCACGTGCTCGGTCCAAAGGCGTAACAATCAATGCATAGTCAGATAGATAAAAGGCCTTTGATAAAGTTTCAATCTTAGTTGCATCACATCCTGAAACAATTTCTATTTCTGGATAATTTTTAGCAAAGATACTGGATTTTTCTTGCGACCTAAACACAGCCCGAATGCGAACATTATTTGAGTATTTCGTGTATAGTTCATGTAAACAGGCCGAGCCTGAATTACTGCTGGCGGTCATTATTGATACCAAAGGCTTTCGAGACATGCTAAAATATGTTTGAAATTTTAAAATATTAAAAAGATCAAAATACCTTTTCTTTTAATACTAAATGATAGGACAAATATAAAACAACATGAGTAGATTTGAAAATTCCAGCTTTGAACAAATATTTAAAAATTTGAAAATAAAAGGCTTTCAATACCTATTTCTTATAATATTTGTTAAGATTTATTGACATTCAGATATTTAAAATTGAAAATATTGAGATTAAAACTTGCATTAAAAAAAATGGCTTGACATTTCATTTCATATTCATAGGATTTCCTAAAAGAAAAAAATGTTAGTTCATTTATTGGAAAGATTTTAAACTATGAGAATTTTTATTTTTTTATTTATTAGTTTTCTGTACCGAGCTAGGGCTCCTTCAGAATAAATGTAAAAAAAAATAAAAAATAAAATTAAAGTTAATAAGTAAGGTAAAAAAATGAAAGTTAAGAAGATATATATTGAAATAGATTGTTACATGTGGCACATGTTTACATAGTTTAAGTTTCAGGAAAAAAAGAAGGAATAGTAAGGTAGCAATTACACAATATTTTCAAAAATTCAAAAACTCAACCGATATTCTGTAATTTCAAAATAAAATAAGTTAAGAACAAAATGGAATTGGCGTTAGGTCTTTAATTTCATTTATTTATATAGATAGGGTCAAAGATTTTTATTTTTTTAATTTCAAATTTTCTAGATTTTATGTATCAAAAAATTTAATTACAAAAAATTTGTCTAATGAATATAGATATATGTTATAGGACTTCGTTGCGCAACGAAGACTATAACTTCAGAGGTTTTAATTCAAGACTAGTTTCTTTTAAAATGTTTTATTTAAAAACTAAAAAACTAAAAGCTAAAACACTAATCAAAAATATTAAGTCTAAATTTATGTAATTCTGGCATTGTTTCCAAAAAAGCAGACGCTTGAATATTTAAAACAATGCAGATTTTTTTTAATTTAACTTTTGATAAAGCTTTAGAAGATAAACTTAAAATTAAACTAAATCTAAATAAAAAAATACTGCCACTTTGTAACAAATAGAAAATTATCTTTGTAATGCATATGTATGGAACGGACTATCAGACGAGGGACCGTAGACTCCTTTAAAATCAAAAACGATCAACACCAACTGAGACGACCGCTTTGAGGGACATCCCTGCGAGTTATCTCGCTTTGCGGTCTTATTACTACTACTATTTTTGGCTTCATTCCAAAAATAGTAGTAGACTTTAAAGATGAAGAATAATTTTGAGACTTTTTTCAACAATTTTTTTTAATATTAAAATGATTCAATTAATTTTTATTCGAATTTGGTTATTATAGATAAAAAATTTGAATAAAAATATTTTAGAATAATTTTTAAATAATTTATTAGTTTTTTTGATGATTATGATTTTAGACAATTTAAAATTTCAAAAATAAAATTATTTCTCAAAAAAATGCATAACGGGAGTTGAAAAGTCGGTTTAAAGATGAATGCTTTAGAAAAGCTTTAAGAAGAGCTAAGGGGTTAGCATTTTTACTGACAATGGAAAATAGGGCTTTCGACGCCAATAACCGCAACCAAAATTAATTTGACTAGATAAAATTGACGTGTTAATGAAAAAATAAATTGAAACAATTAAATCTACATATCTATTAATTTTACTAAAAAACTTGCCGTAAAATTCGACTTGACTTGACTCAATAATAAACTTCTACCATGCACAAACAATAATATTTGCAATCATGCATGAATTAGCATTTGGATTTTTTAATAATAAAAAACGAAATGATTTTTGAATTTTAAATTTTCTTTAAAGTTATTTCCAAAATATATCACAATTTCATTCTAATTTTTTCTTGCTTCTAAACTCTGAAGCCATTCTACCCTAAGTATTATTTTCAAGAACCTGATCGGATCAATCAAAGACAACTCCTTCCCAACTATAAATATCCTCTCTGATTCCAATCTCCATAAACTTCAATTTATCCAAAACAATGCAATCAGATCTATCCTACAAATTGTACTGGTTTCTCAGAGTTTGGAAAAAGGTAAAAGTTTGAATCAATAACTGATCGTCTCTCTGGTATAAATGAAAAATATTTTATAAAAGTCTTTACTATTCACTACCACTGATTGCAAGATTGGTAGATGAATATGTTCTATACAATTTGCAAATTTCTCTATACAAAATAAAAATTTATACCTTTCATATGCAAACTATAAATATTTACAAATTTTTTGTCAAATTCACAAATTGCATAATATCATTTGCAAATCAAGTAGCAAATTTACAAATTATTTTTCTTTTTTTTTTACTTTGAATTAATTTTTAAAAATGAGTGATTCTATTTCAACCGAACAAGCTGTTCAAGAGATTGAATCTGCCCGTCGAGAGGCCAATTTAGAAGCCTTTGAACAATTTCTAAAACAATACACAGAAAAAGAAGATTCAACTTGAATAATTATAACCCAAGAAAAATATGGCACAATTATGAAATACTTGGATAATTCGATGCCGAATCCTGATCCAAATAAAAGATTTCATGACAAAAAGCAACAATTCAATATACAATTAACCGAAAACGGACCAAAGCTTTATCAATAATTCAAGAGAAGAAAACAAGAATTAAACCTACAAGTCGCTGTTCAAGAAAACTTTTTCGACATTTTATATGATTTGCATTCTGTACAACGACGACACGTCGGTATTAACTAAATGGAACAAAAATATTACTAACGTTTTTATGGTATACCTAGAATTGTTTTAATAAATTTCATCAAGTTTTGTCCAATATGTAACTTAAAACAAGTTCAAATTATTCAATCTCGTATAAAAGCAATTCGAACAAGTGATTTTTTATCAAGAATGCAAATCGACATGCGGCATAAACCTTGTACTCGATTCGGTCGTATTTATAGTTGGATTTCTCATGTGATTGACCACTTTAGTAAATTCAATTTTTATGGGCTCAAGATCATAAATGTGCGGAAGAGGTAGGTGATGGTGTTGTTTTTGGTGTTGTTGGTTTGCCATTTAATTTTCAATCGGATAACGGTACCGAATTTAAAAACGCTTTAATTAGAAATTTAATTAACTCTTACGATGTAAAATAATCTATGGAAGACCTCGACATCCTCAGAGCCAAGGCTTAGTTGAGCAATCAAATGCAACAGTGGAAAGAATGTTGGCAGTGATGATGGATCAATTTAACACAAACGATTGGGTTAGTTTACTACCAAAAATAATGTTCAATCTAAATACACAACAAAGTTCATGTAAGTAATTTTCAATTAGCAAACTATTCAATTAATCCATTAAAATTTACCTGTATTTTTTATATCAACTAATCATATGCCATATAAAATAGTTTTGAATTGTAAACTAAATTTAGGTAATGAAAAAAAGTTTGTTGAGACAAGTTATGAAAGTATAAAGAAGTAGAAAAAGAAATTATTGTCGGACAAGTAGTCAAACAGGAAGTTGAACCGGTAGAGCCAATAACTAATACTCGTAAATTAGTAAGTTTAAACCAAGAGACAGCTGCAAAAAAAATGGAAGAAAAACATAATAAGAAAAGAAATATACGAACTTTAGAATTCGATTTAGGAGATAAGGTTAATGTACTCATTCCTAGAATTTATCGTGGTGGCTCTGACTTACCTAGGCTGCCTATTTTATTTATATTTTTAAAAATAGGATAAATGGATTAAATAAGAAATAGGAAAATTTTCCGCGTATAAAATTTTTAAACAACAAAAATAATATTTTCGAGAGCAAAATTACTGATGTTAGTGTCAATTTTTTTTTGTTAGTACAATTAAATTAACTAATGTCAAATATGATTAAGATAGTGACTGTTTTGTCTCTTTGACACCTTATTTGATTTAATTGAAACAAATATATATCCAAAAAAACTTTTTTTCAATAATTAATTAAAGACCTTCTAAAGCTGATTCCGTCACGATGAGTTTATTGGTGTTAAAAATAATTTTTTGAAAAAGTCTCTAAAAAGTTTTGTTATTGAATTTTTTAAACATAGTTTGTTATAGAATATTTATTATATTTCTATCAGATTTTATGAATAAAAAAAATAAATAAAAGGACATGAATTTAAAAATTATTTGATAAAGATTTAAAACAGCGGAGAAAAAGTAATTATAAATTTTCTAAACTACTAGGCATTCAATGATAAAAAAAGGAATTTAAATTTTGAAAGGTATTTGAAAAATTGTAAATAAACAAAAATTCTTAAGAAAATTCCCTTACTTGAAATTGATAACTAAAGCATTAAATTTGAATAGTATAAATAAATGAAAATTAAATTAAATCGATAGAAAAATTAAGCAAGTTCAAAAATAAATAAATATTCAAAATTTAAAAGAAAAATTTAAAATGTTTGGTTTTGGTTCGGGTAACTGATGAAGATAAATATTTTTATTCAAATCAATTTAATTTTGTTTACAAAAATTAGAATTCAATTCATTCGGAACACCAGGTTTCTCAGATCCATGTTTACCACAAGCTCCACTGCCATGTCCACCAGCTCCTTGCTCAGATCCTTGTCCCCCACTTTTACCTCCACAAATGCCTTGTCCTGCTCCCTGTCCAGCTCCTTGTCCACCACCATTACCTCCACAAATGCCTTGCCCTGCTCCTTGTCCACCACTTTTACCTCCACAAATGCCTTGTCCCGCTCCATGTCCACAACCTCCTTGTCAAATTCCGGTTCCTCAACCGGTGCCAGTTCCTAGACCAGTTCCAGTGCCAATTCATGTGCCTGTATTTATTATTGTGATTTTATAAAGAAAAGATTTTAATATTTTCAAATGATAGGTTCCACGTCCATTTCCAGTTCCACGACCAGTTCCTGTTCCTCAACCAATCCCAGTTCCAACTCTCGTACCGGTTCCAGTTAGAGTACCTGTTCCAAGACCAGTTCCAGTTCCTCAACCAACACCAGTACCTCAGCCATATCCTGTTCCTCATCCTGTGCCAGTTCCGGTAAGAGTTCCGGTTCCACGACCAGTTCCTGTGCCAGTACCAGTTCAAGTATCATATCCAGTTCCAGTACCACATCGAGTACCAGTTCCTCATCCAGTGCCTGTGCCACAACCATTTCCAGTTCCGACTCCAGTTCCAGTACCGGTACGCGTAAGAGTTCAGCGTCCTGTGCCTGTTCCGGTAGAAATACCAGTACCTGTTCGAGTGCCTGTACCAACACCAGTTCCAGTTCCATGTCCTGTTCCACAACCACATCCAGTCCCTGTTCCTAGACCGTGCCCAGTTCCACAACCAGTTCCTGTTCCTGTTCAGCAACCATGTCCAGTTCCTGTTCCATCTTGTCCAAATCCATGCGCTGATTCAACAAGCTTTGGTTTTTCTTCTTTTGGATCTTATCCAGGTCAAGCTTCTTCATTCGGTCAATTTTTCTAAGACCTTAAAAAATCAAATCATTTCCTCAATCTAAACTCTCTTCAATCATAGAAATTTAATTTCATTAAAAAATAATCTTTTTTTTTTATTTCTTTTTCAACAAAACAAAAAAAGAATTTTTCAAATTAATTAATCATTTGAGTTCTTTTAATTTCTATATTTTTAAATTTTATTTTAGCAAAATAAAAAGACGTTTTTTATTTATTTGATTGTTTTATTGAATCATCTTAATTTGATGTTTAATTTATCAGTTAATAAATGGATCAGAATAATGAATGGAATTTAACTCATTTATAGAACCATTGTTTTTAATATCACTAGTTATATAAATCAGCCCATGAAGTCCGGAAAGCATTGTTTCCTTGATTTTTAGTGAATTACTTCGAATTTTTGTGATTTACACTCATTCTTTAAAAATAGTTGACTAGCGAATCGAAGTTATTTGGTACCTGAAAATCTAAAAAAGATCTCATTCATATGAATGCATTAATAATTTCTTTTGTAGCGTTCCGCTCAAAAAAAATACTTAACATATAGATTAAAATAAAAAGTCCTGACGTAATTTTTAGGTATTAATTATGATAAATATGAATAGACTCATTGTATTCGGTATTTGTACTCACATCATTTATGTTAAAGATTGGAGGCGGAATATTTGTATATTTAGGTGTTGATAAGAAGTTGTGATACACTTGTCAAATTGTTTGTTTGACATTTTCGACTTTTTTTTTTCTTCAGTGGAAATTAAATTTCGAAAATTTTTTAAATCATGTCGTCGCTTTGTAGAATAGGGGATATCGCTTGTTTGGTCACGTTGCCGCAAACTTTTTCCAGCTGAGAGAGCATTCATTTGATGCTTTTCTAAGTTTTTCTAAGTCGTTTTAAGTCCGAATCTTGATAAGGCATTAAATAAAAAATTTCAGTGTTTGGTGCTGATCTAATCGCGTGATCTTACATCTTAGACCATGCATTCAAAATTTAAAATATTTTTGTTCGGATGAGATGTTTTTTGTCCAAAAGCGTGTCAAAAGCTAAATCTAAAACATTTTAACTGGATTTTTATTTCAATTATTGGATTATAAGGTACCAACCTAATGCTCCTTTGTAATAAAATCTTGGAAATAAATTAAATTAAAAAAAAGACCCAAAAGCCGAACTTAAATCTAACACTACATATTTGATTAATGCTCTTTTACAATTCTGAAGAAAAAGTAGCCCGACCAAGTTAAGCAATTTAAAAAATTAATTTAAATATTATTAATTACTTGCGCAAAAGTATAGATTGTCAAGTCGCTGACTTTTGAAATCATTTGATCTTACTTAATTTTTTTTTATTCATTTCAAAGAATTTGAAATAAAAATAGCAAATTAGTCATTTTTAAAACAATATTAATTTTCGAATTTTTATTTTTCCATGAGGTAATTTAGGTGGCCACATGAGTTTTTAGTCTTAACATGAAGTTATAAATGAAGTCCAATTTTATTTTTGTCTCTGAAATGACTTTTTAAAATTTTAAAATTTTGTCTAGTGACTTGACTCGATTTTGACTATGATATTTTTAAAGCTTTGATAAATAAAAAACCAACTAAATAATGCCGACTGGTGTGTTTAAAGCTAAGCACAGATAAAAATAAATGATTAAAGACTTAAGCGGATTGTTTTTTCAATACCATTCCCCGCTAGTGAATAGCATTATTACGAAGAGTAAGTTTATACCTAATGTAGTATTTTCTTCAATCAACTATATTTTTGGTTATTGAAAAAACAAATAAAAAATACATAATGACAATTTAACCCTAATTTTAAGATTACTATTTTATTTTACTGTGATCCGAATATTTTGTACGATAAGTTCTCAAAAAAATTAAATTTTAAAATCCATTAAATTATGAAAATTAAGAACAAAAAAAATCAACTATAAAGTAACGCTTAGAAGCGATTAGAAGCTATTAGAAGCTTTTTGCAATAATCAACGATACTTAGCGAAAAAATTACAAAAATTAAGGATCTTATCGATAAACCGCTTTGACCTCGTGCGTTTGTGGATCAGTTAAAGTAAACGTTGGAAAACGCTCGATTATCCACTTGGAACACTCATTCAAAAAAGGTATCAAGCAAAACATTTTTTTATCCAAAGCCATCTTGATTTTGTCGTGAATAGACTTTAGAGTATTACTTGTTCTAGAGTCTATTTACGACATCCCGGAGGCATTACCTTCAAACCAACCGTTTTGTCCATCTTGACATCTTTGATCTTGGAAGGAGCCTAAAAACTTCTTAATTGATGAGCCATATTCATTTACCTCCTTTTCTTTGAAAAATTTGATGGCATTTAAAAAAAAATTTTTGATAAAAAATCTTTAAAATTTGTTTGATATCGTCGATTGTTAACTGCTTGACATTTGCTGATTGATTTGATGTTTTTTTGAATACTGCGATTGACATGAGCCCAGCAGCCCAGCACTAGTAATTTCAGATCTTTTGATTATTTAATTAATTTGATTATCAGTCGGTGGTTGAATATCTTCATTTTCTGCTCTAATTACCGAAGTCAATAATTTTTCAGCTAAAGCCAAAGGTATTCTAGGAGATTCTTCTTCGATCGGTTGACTTGAATTCTTGTTGTTTGAAACATCAACTTTACGATCACTTCATTAAATTTGATTTCGAAAATATACTGTTTTTTTGAACCCTTTTTTGCAATGTTTGCGATTGAGTACGTGTTTATGGAACAACTTTTGTTTTTCGGAAATGCTTCAGCATCATCGGCTGTATCATGCTTCTCTGTTGGTCGGTATTATTTACCAGTCCTCTGGTCAATAATACCAAATATTTTCTGGCTTTTCTGTTTTAGTTAGCCCTACGCGCTTGCAGAAGAGCCTTTGGTGAAGATGATACTTTTTCAACCGCAAACTTTCCATTTTTTAACTTTGAATTCCTCCAGGAGGATTCGAGCCATCGACCTTTTGCTTAAATCACTTTTTAAAGCGGCTGATCGAACCATTACACCATAAGCTCGACAGATTACCATTTACATTTACTGTAAAAGATCTTAAATGCAGAGATGATCTTATCCAATAAATAATATAAGGAGGTAGTTTAATTTTAATTAGCTTATAAAATTAGTCCATCGTGCCAAACTCTATCAAAAGCTTAAGAAATGTCAATATAGACAACATACTTTTTTCATCCGATTGGAAGACTCTAATACTTTTTGAATTAGAAAATAAAGATTATCTGCAGTCCGTCAATGTTTTCTAAATCCTATATGCTCTAGAAAAAGTAAATTATGTATTCTAGTGTAAATAATTCGTTTAAGTTACTTCCTAAGTTACCTAACAACTGATCATACTAATTGGACGATAGTTATTAGGGTCTTAACTAGGAGAAAAATTCTTTTGGATCATGGTTAAAGTTGCTATTTTCCAGGATTTTTGCAATTTTTTATTTCTAGGACTTCGTAATAATCAGTCTAAAATTAATTATATATTGGTGTTTTATCATTGATCACTGAGATGTTGAGCTTTTTAATAATTTTCTCTTAGATATAGAGTTCAATATTTGGTGGATTGGTAAGACAGAAACAAAAATTGTGCATTTTTTAAATTTGTCATGATAGAAATAACTTCTCCAGAAATTTTCCTTTTTATATCTCCAATAAAAATTTCCTCCCGAAAGAATCAGATCAGTTAGTTAGAAATTTGACTGCTCAAACAGTGTTATAAGGTTTAAAGGCCGTAATTTCAATTGCCGGACAGAAACAAAATTGCTTATTTTGTAATGGTGAAGGGCACAAATTGCTAGATATCCTGTTAAGAACCAAGCTTGCAAAAACTTTTATCAAAAAGAACATTTGACTCAGAAATGATCTTTAGCCGAGAGGCTTAAATCGATTATAGCGAACTAGCGATTCAAGAAGAAGAAGAAAATTTCTCAAATAGAAACAATGGAAATGTTAA
Source organism: Brachionus manjavacas (assembly GCA_019054805.1). Taxonomy (NCBI): domain Eukaryota; kingdom Metazoa; phylum Rotifera; class Eurotatoria; order Ploima; family Brachionidae; genus Brachionus; species Brachionus manjavacas. The sequence goes on along the minus strand of JAHQIY010000003.1, from coordinate 2,188,100 downwards.
CCAAAACTCCACAGTTCTTAAATAACGAGTCAACAAATGAGGAATCTCTTTTGTCGTCACAGTTCAGTCAAAAAAGTATGCATACTTCAGTTCTAACAGTTAATCTTAATAACGATTCTGAACAAAGAAACTATTCAAATTTCATAAAATTTAGGAATCAATCTGTAAAGTCATCAAAATACCTTGTTACCAATTTTCTAACAAGTAGGCAAATCAAGCGCGTTTCAGAATCCGACGATTCGCAAACAGCTGAATCGAAAAAACTAAAGGATCAAGCTAATGATAAGGAAAACAGTTAACTAAATGGCGTAATTCAAGAAAGTAATATATAGACTCAATTAAGATGAAAACAACAGCGATTTAATACAAAAACAGTCAGACTCAAACAAACAATGAAGAAAAATCTGTCAAGCCAAATTTCCTACAAAAACAGGTTATTAAATACACAATGGAATTGTTTTCATTTACCTAGTAGGGTTCCTCTCTTAGGAAATTTTTTAGCTCAAAAATGGCCCGATATTGTTTTGCTCAATCAATTAAAGATGTATTTGAGTGAGGCAAATATTTATCTTGATTTTTACAATTATCAGTTCATAAAAAACCACGCATTAAGAAAGAAATTGATGTAGCTATTTAAATTAAAGAAGAAATTGAATTTAAACAAGATTGTTCTATTGAGGAATTCAATTCCAAACTTCTTTGAATAAAGATAAATTTAGGAAAGAATAATGAATTAGTTGTATTTAGTTTTTAGAATCCACCCAATGTCCTTCTGAACTTTGAGCTATTTAAAACAGTTAATAAAAAATTTAGAAACTACATTTTGGAATTTCTGAAATCAAAATTGGTTGAGTTTTATCAAGAAGACGGGAAAAAAAACACTAACAAGTAGACCTTTTTGAGAAAAAAAAATTAAATTTAATCCCAAATTTGAAAATGCGTCGGAGAGCTCTTATCTTCAATTTTTAATCCTAATTCTGATTTAATTGATTCTAAGAAAGATTTAGTATATATATTAATGACATCCCCAAAAGAAACAAAACCAATAATGAATACTCTCTGCTTTTCGCAGGTGATCTAATTACATTCTTTATTTATAACAAAAAGGGGAACCTAGAAAATAAGATAAATAATAGACTACACAACGAAGGTTGTCCCTAAAACGCGGAAAATAAAACGCGGAATGCGGAATTCCGCAATAAAATACCAAAAAATGGGGAATAATTAAAAAATGTTTCCGCAAAAAAAACTACTAAAACGCGGAATTTCCGCATTTTAGTAGTTTTTTAAATTATTGCGGAAAAAGTTTGCGGAATTAGGCTGAAAATAAAAAATTTTATTTAAATGAATAAATTTTCATAACAATATAATACTATGTTAAATTAGTTTTGAGTTCTAAAACTTTAAATTATATAATAAAAAACTTTTATTTAAAAAATAAATTTTCATCTTATACATAAGAGAAATTAACAAACCACATTCTAAAATTTTTAAAAGAGAATAAAATGAATATTTTTCTAAAAAAAAATCTTCGCTTAACAAATTCTGAAGCCGAAGAAATGTTAACGAGTTTTAATCATGCTGAGGGCAATCATAATCCAAAAATATTTAGACCAAGATCAGGTAATTAAATGATAATTAGTTCAACATTAAAAGATATGACAACAGATGATACTTCTGATGACGAAAATGAAATTGTTGACAAGCCATTTGAGCTTAAAAGTCGTTTTAATTCTAAAATAAGTCGTGCTTTATGGTTTGTGGAAAAAGATAAAATTAAATTTGACATTGGTCTTAAATTATATTTCGTTACAGATGAAAAGAACAATTGTTTCCAAGTTAAGCTATTGCCTAAGCTGAGTTGTACTTGTCCAGAAAAAAGCTCTTGTTTTCATATACTTGCTGTACATTCAATAAATGGTTTAGATATAAGTAACAATTATAAAATACCGAATTTAACTTCTTTGACAAAATCTAAAAATTCAGGATTAACCGGACGTAAAAAAAAGGCCATTTAATTAATTCTATCGACCCAAGTTTAAATACTGTTTCGGTTCTTCTGCCTGTTAGTACACAGCCTGTTAGTACACAGTCTGTTAGTACACTCCCCGATATGAGATGTTTACTTTCTGATTTATTATTGGAAACAGAAAACAGAGACGAAATCTTAGATAGTTTAATAGATGAAATATATAAAATCAAAGTAAATTTGGTTATTACTGACCATACCAAATTAAGCGATGCCTTTCTTAAAGATCTTGACTTTGGTTTTTTGGAAAAATATTTTAATAAATCATCCTGGAAAACTGTGATTAGTTTAATCAACAACAAAAAAATACATTGCCGTTGCCCTGTTTGTTCGGAGATTTGTTTTGAACATTCAATAGAATGTGATATGTGCAAATTTTGGTACCATTTTGAATGTGCCAAGGTCAATAGTTATCAAAGATCTCGCAAAGCAAAATCATGGCTATGTAGCAAATATGACTTTAAATGTTTAAACAATTAAACTAGTTTAAATAATTAAAAATACATATTGTTGTTTATAAAATAAATAATAATATTTATTGATTAATATTAATTTTTTTCTTTTCAGCCCAATTCCGCGAACTTTATCCGCAATAATTAAAAAAACTACTAAAATGCGGAAATTCCGCGTTTTAGTAGTTTTTTTTGCGGAAACATTTTTTAATAATGCCCCATTTTTTGGTATTTTTTTGCGGAATTCCGCATTCCGCTTTCCGCATTCCGCGTTTTATTTTCCGCGTTTTATTTTCCGCGTTTTAGGGATAACCACAACGAACTAGAACAATGGTTTATTAAATGGAAAATGAAGATATCAGTTGAAAAGTCGTGTTCAGTAGTCTTCTCTAGGTACAAAAAAGAGAGTGATAATCTAAACTTAAAAATTTATGGAAACAGAAACAGAAAATATCAGATAATATCAGGTGAATTAATTTGAATTACTATTTGTAAAAATATTTAAATCAGATCATATGATCTAATATCAAATGATATCATATGATGTGATGTGACAAGTTAATTTCCAGCACTGTATCTCATTTTATTTACTTAAATTTTTATTTTATTTTGATTTTGATTTTTTTTAAATTTATTCTGAAGGAGCCCTAGCTCTGTACAAAAAACAAATAAATAATAAATAAATAAATAATCGATTTTAATGGCCCAAAAAAATTTAAGCTCAATTCTGGTTGATTCAGTGTAGCTGGCTAGGAGACGAGAGCTTGCATCATCTGCGATAAATAAGGCTTCGGTCTCATGGCGAGAAGTTTGAGTCACGAAGCAATGACTTGTCCATGTCTACAATGCATGCTTATAACTTTTGCTGACATATAGTGGGTACGTTGGCTCTCATAGTGACAGAAGTCAATAAGCTTGACGCCTTCTATCGGACACAACTCGGTCAGGTAGTCAGCATCCACTATCTTAATAAAATTAGCAACGACGACTTGTTCAGGTAAACGGCCTCAAAACCGATTAGCTAGGACATGTACCCGGGCATACACCCCGCATGGACGTCAACATCCCGGCAAACAAAGCCATGCTCTTCTTTCTCTCAACACCAACGCCAATACCTTTCCAGGAGGACCACGTAGAACATTGGCAATAGTCATCAGTAACGATCTCAAATTCATCAAATCAAAGAGAAAACATCGAAAAAACGAGGCATGAAGAAAGCCACCATCGCATATTTACCAGCCCAGTTAATGACAAAAAATAATCGTGACAAGTTAGAGCAGCTAGCCCAGAACCTAAAGGATGGCAGCAGATCATCAGTGACACGCATGCGCCTCTCAAGGAGCGTGAAGAGTAGAGCTTGCTTACTCTTAACTGGTTAATAATTAGCGAAAAGACTATTGTATTTTTAACTTTGTTTACATTAAATAAAAAAATAAATGTTCAATTCAATTCTTTTTTATTTTTTTGTTTTTTTATTTAGGTTCATTCAATAATTTAAAAATAGAAAAAAATCTTGCCATTTTAAAAATTCGGATAAAAGTGGATGAGTTAAAGATTAGTCGATTTTGAGATGAAATCGATGGTCACTTCTGTATAATCTTTCTAATTGGTACCCAAATAATACTTTTAGCTTTTTTAAAAAAAATAGATTTAAATATTTGTGTTTGAAATAAACATAGAAATAGTTAAAAAAATAATTATAAAAATATCTCTAGAATTATATACTTAAAAAATAAAAGATGCAAACCTTGCTTCTATGATGATGGATGAAATTTATCAAGCATAAATATGAATATATAAAGGAGAATAATTTTTACTTTAAACACAAATAATATTTGGAAAAAATTCAATATTAAATATAATAATTATTAAAGCAAAATGTTTGGTTTTGGTTCAGGTAACTGACGAAGATAAATATTTTTATTTAAATCAATTTAATTTTATTTACAAAAATTAGAATTCAATTCATTCGGAACACCAGGTTTCTCAGATCCATGTTTACCACAAGCTCCACTGCCATGTCCACCAGCTCCTTGCTCAGAACCTTGTCCCCCACTTTTACCTCCACAAATGCCTTGTCCTGCTCCCTGTCCAGCTCCTTGTCCACCACCATTACCTCCACAAATGCCTTGCCCTGCTCCTTGTCCACCACTTTTACCGCCACAAATGCCTTGCCCTGCTCCTTGTCCACCACTTTTACCACCACAAATGCCTTGTCCTGCTCCATTTCCACAACCTCCTTGTCAAATTCCGGTTCCTCAACCGGTGCCAGTTCCAAGACCAGTTCCAGTGCCAATTCATGTGCCTGTATTAATCATTGTGATTTTAAAAAGAAAAGATTTTAATATTTTCAAATGATAGGTTCCACGTCCATTTCCAGTTCCACGACCAGTTCCTGTTCCTCAACCAATCCCAGTTCCAACTCTCGTACCGGTTCCAGTAAGAGTACCTGTTCCAAGACCAGTTCCAGTTCCTCAACCAACACCAGTACCTCAGCCATATCCTGTTCCTCATCCTGTGCCAGTTCCGGTAAGAGTTCCGGTTCCACGACCAGTTCCTGTGCCAGTACCAGTTCAAGTACCATATCCAGTTCCAGTACCACATCGAGTACCAGTTCCTCATCCAGTGCCTGTGCCACAACCATTTCCAGTTCCGACTCCAGTTCCAGTTCCGGTACGCGTAAGAGTTCAGCGTCCTGTGCCTGTTCCGGTAGAAATTCCAGTACCTGTTCGGGTGCCTGTACCAACACCAGTTCCAGTTCCATGTCCTGTTCCACAACCACATCCAGTCCCTATTCCTAGACCGTGCCCAGTTCCACAACCAGTTCCTGTTCCTGTTCCTGTTCAGCAACCATGTCCAGTTCCTGTTCCATCTTGTCCAAATCCATGCGCTGATTCAACAAGCTTTGGTTTTTCTTCTTTTGGATCTTATCCAGGTCAAGCTTCTTCATTCGGTCAATTTTTCTAAGACCTTAAAAAATCAAATCATTTCCTCAATCTAAACTCTCTTCAATCATAGAAATTTAATTTCATTAGAAAATAATCTTTTTTTTTATTTCTTTTTCAACAAAACAAAAAAAGAATTTTTCAAATTAATTAATCATTTGAGTTCTTTTAATTTCTATATTTTTAAATTTTATTTTAACAAAATAAAAAGACGTTTTTTATTTATTTGATTGTTTTATTAAAGCATCTTAATTTGATGTTTAATTTTTTAGTATTCATTAGTGATGAAATCAAATGGAACCAAATTCAAACTAAAATAAAAAACAGTTGAAATGTCTATTCTATTACAAGTTAAATATGAAAATAAATTTGATTTGAATATAAGATATCAAAATTTGATTAAAATATTTGAGAACTAAAGCATTTGATTATATATTTAAAATTGAAAAAATTTCTCTAGTAAATTTATTATATTGTTCTAATGCACAATTAATTATTTAATTTTAATGACACATTATCAGTTATAATAGCTGACGATATTTTAAACACCTAAGAAAGAGAATTATATGCGTACAATTTAAAACTTGAGCATTTAGAGTTTTGGTAAAAAATTAAAGAAAACTTTCCCATTCTTCATCACATTTTTTTAAAAGTTTTTTTGTATTTAGAACGATTATTTTCGTGAGCCCAATAATCGTGTTCATGAATGGTTTTTAGTGATTTAAATAATATTTTAAGAATTATTGAAAGGATGCTTTTTTTTATTCATAGTAAATTAACAAAAAATAAAACAAAATAAGAAAGAAGCGTAATTAAAGATTTCTCTAAATTTATAATTTGATAAAGGATTCATAAAAAAAAATTCAGTTTTAATCTGACAATTTTTTAATAGACTGGCGAATATGGTATTTTACTGGCAAAAAAATACATAGTGAAGGTATCCGGTTAGAGTTGATCTCTTTAAGCGTTTTTAATTTATTATAATTATATGTAGGAGGTTAAAAGTTCTTCATGAATGGAAAAATAATTGGATTAAAGTTTTCATTGAGCATGCTGATACATCCAATTAAAAAGACAATCCCTGATAGTTGATATAAGTTAAATCGTAATTGATTTATTGATTAAAACATCTCATGTATTGACATGTTAAGCTACCAATTAAAACTAACATTCCCTTTTTAGAACATTAATCAATCAACTAACATAAAATTTAAAGTTGAAAATGACCGTTAAATTTTCATATAATTCGATAGCGACATGTCAATATTCATTTTTAACTTTTCCACAATTCAAATTTTATTTAATTTTTTTTATTAGACCAATCTTGTACAAAAATTCGGTTAAAACCAAACTACGATTAGCCAGCTGACTCAGAAACAAATGGGACTAGTTGTTTACACTTATGACGTTTTGCTTTTATACATAAGGAAAAACGAATTTACTTAAGACCTTTTTACAATAAGGTATAACTATCTTTTCTGTTGTATAAATATTTATTCATAAGTATAAAATAATACATAAATGTACATAATGTACATAAAAAGTGTTAATGTCACAATTATATTTTTAAGTTATCTAATCATAACTCAAAGGATTCGACTTTGCCTTCTTTTTGCCAGATTTAGCTTGAGTAGCAAAAAAATCTTCTTGAACAAAACCTTTTAGAGTCAGTTTTAATTTTGCTGACAACGCTAAAGCGTGTTTACAGACTAAATGTCTATAAAAATCTTTACAAGTACAGCTGCAATAATGATGTTTGTGGTATATTAAGTTAATGTTATGCATAAGATAATACTTATTATCATACAAGTAACTCTTATCACTATTTCCGTACTTGATAAACAGACAATGATTGAGCTCCTTGGCTCTTGAAATTGTATCGGTGGTTGGTGCTCTAAAATATTTGATTTCTAAAAACTGTCTTGAATAGTAGTTGACTATTTTGTCCATTACCACTTTTAGCATTTCATGGATCGTGTAGCATATGTAATTTGTATATAGTAGTTTAATCAATATATTGTGAGATTCAATACAGGAATTAGTTGTTGGATAGCCGGGTACGACTTAAAACAACTGCCAACGCCACCATCTTTCGCTCAACCATTCTTTATCAAAATAATTTTTGAAGTCTAATAAACCCATCTTATCCCATTTATCTAAAACAAGATCTCTTTCTCGGCAAAACTCATCATAGCTAGTACAAGAATTTAAAACTCTAACATGATTCAATATATCATCTTGACACGCAATAGGGTAAAACTTACTATTTTTCTTTATATTGTATTGAACGTGGAAAAAGCACATCAAAATGATACAGTTCAGGAAATGTAATTTTACTGCGTTGTAAGAAGCGTCACTAGCATCCATCATCATGTAAACCGGATTAAATACAATTCCATAAGAAATAAATAAATTCTTGAGAGCGCCAAAAAACAGTTTGAAGTTTATTGTATAAATTTCTGAATCGATGTTTGCTTTTCTTTTCTTAAGTATGTTTAATTTTATTTGTGTTTATTTTACTTTATACATTTATAATAAAACTATTTTTGGTATGTATACTTTCTTTTCTTTGTGTATAAAAGCAAAATGTCATAAGTGAAAAAGCATTTGATGCAGTGTAATTAATTTAAAACAGTCTAATTAATTTTATTTCAATTTTTTTCTTTGTCAATTAGTAAAAATTTCCTAAACCTTCTAAAAATGCTTCAATATTCTCACTTTTATAATCTGTCACTAATCGTTTTTGATCATTTTTAAGCTTAATTTAAAATTAAGCTTTTTAATTTTAAGTTTAAGTCAAAGTAAAAGTCTCAAATATATTATTATAATAATATAATTAAAATTTTCTATATTTTTTTACATTTAGTAGTATTCTATATTTTGTCTTTCTATATTTTGTCATGTCTATATTTTGTCTTGTCTATATTTTGTCTTTCTATATTTCGTCTTGTCTATATTTTTTCTTTCTTTATTTTGTCATGTCTATATTTTGTCTTTCTATATTAATCAATCAACTAACATAAAATTTAAAGTTGAAAATGACCGTTAAATTTTCATATAATTCGATAGCGACATGTCAATATTCATTTTTAACTTTTCCACAATTCAAATTTTATTTAATTTTTTTTATTAGACCAATCTTGTACAAAAATTCGGTTAAAACCAAACTACGATTAGCCAGCTGACTCAGAAACAAATGGGACTAGTTGTTTACACTTATGACGTTTTGCTTTTATACATAAGGAAAAACGAATTTACTTAAGACCTTTTTACAATAAGGTATAACTATCTTTTCTGTTGTATAAATATTTATTCATAAGTATAAAATAATACATAAATGTACATAATGTACATAAAAAGTGTTAATGTCACAATTATATTTTTAAGTTATCTAATCATAACTCAAAGGATTCGACTTTGCCTTCTTTTTGCCAGATTTAGCTTGAGTAGCAAAAAAATCTTCTTGAACAAAACCTTTTAGAGTCAGTTTTAATTTTGCTGACAACGCTAAAGCGTGTTTACAGACTAAATGTCTATAAAAATCTTTACAAGTACAGCTGCAATAATGATGTTTGTGGTATATTAAGTTAATGTTATGCATAAGATAATACTTATTATCATACAAGTAACTCTTATCACTATTTCCGTACTTGATAAACAGACAATGATTGAGCTCCTTGGCTCTTGAAATTGTATCGGTGGTTGGTGCTCTAAAATATTTGATTTCTAAAAACTGTCTTGAATAGTAGTTGACTATTTTGTCCATTACCACTTTTAGCATTTCATGGATCGTGTAGCATATGTAATTTGTATATAGTAGTTTAATCAATATATTGTGAGATTCAATACAGGAATTAGTTGTTGGATAGCCGGGTACGACTTAAAACAACTGCCAACGCCACCATCTTTCGCTCAACCATTCTTTATCAAAATAATTTTTGAAGTCTAATAAACCCATCTTATCCCATTTATCTAAAACAAGATCTCTTTCTCGGCAAAACTCATCATAGCTAGTACAAGAATTTAAAACTCTAACATGATTCAATATATCATCTTGACACGCAATAGGGTAAAACTTACTATTTTTCTTTATATTGTATTGAACGTGGAAAAAGCACATCAAAATGATACAGTTCAGGAAATGTAATTTTACTGCGTTGTAAGAAGCGTCACTAGCATCCATCATCATGTAAACCGGATTAAATACAATTCCATAAGAAATAAATAAATTCTTGAGAGCGCCAAAAAACAGTTTGAAGTTTATTGTATAAATTTCTGAATCGATGTTTGCTTTTTCTTTTCTTAAGTATGTTTAATTTTATTTGTGTTTATTTTACTTTATACATTTATAATAAAACTATTTTTGGTATGTATACTTTCTTTTCTTTGTGTATAAAAGCAAAATGTCATAAGTGAAAAAGCATTTGATGCAGTGTAATTAATTTAAAACAGTCTAATTAATTTTATTTCAATTTTTTTCTTTGTCAATTAGTAAAAATTTCCTAAACCTTCTAAAAATGCTTCAATATTCTCACTTTTATAATCTGTCACTAATCGTTTTTGATCATTTTTAAGCTTAATTTAAAATTAAGCTTTTTAATTTTAAGTTTAAGTCAAAGTAAAAGTCTCAAATATATTATTATAATAATATAATTAAAATTTTCTATATTTTTTTACATTTAGTAGTATTCTATATTTTGTCTTTCTATATTTTGTCATGTCTATATTTTGTCTTGTCTATATTTTGTCTTTCTATATTTCGTCTTGTCTATATTTTTTCTTTCTTTATTTTGTCATGTCTATATTTTGTCTTTCTATATTTTGTCTTGTCTATATTTTTTCTTTCTATATTTTGGAGAAAATTCTACATTTTGTCTTTCTATATTTTGTCTTCCTCCCTAAGCATCAATTTATTAACAAACAATTACTTAACAAAAATAATTTTTAGTATAAATTTTTTATTTTAGCATTATTATTAAATGCATGGAAATATTCCAGACTTGCGGGAATATGAGCGAGATTGTAAATTTTAAGGGTACTTACCTATTTGGGAAGATTGTGTTGCGGATTGTTTTTGTAGTGAACACGATGTTTTTTTGTTTTATTTTATAATTTACAGATTGTGCTTATATTGATAAAGAAAACTATTGATAGCTTTGTATAAGTAAATAGATTTCAATGCATCCAGCTACCAAAGATGTCTTTTTTTAAAAGACATCTCCGCAAGCATGCTTTCCGTAGCTTATTTTTTATTTATTATTATTGTTACTCACAGTAGTGCTTTGATACTTGGTTCTCAGGTAAAATTACGTAATTTGACGTCATTTTACGAAATTTTACATTAAAAAATGTAATTTTATCGTATTTTTCGTAAAATGACTTTTATAATATTACTTAGATTTACCGAATTTTTCGAAAATTGTCGTAAATTGACCAATTTTTACAAAAAAAACTCGTTAAACATAAAAGGACCAAAAAAATGCCATTTTATTTCGTTTTTTAATAAAAATTATCCGAAAATTATTCGAAAATTTAATCAAATATGTACCGAAGGCAACTAATTTTTAAGAGACTTGGAACAAGGCTGATAATTCTCTGAAAACAGATTTACTATAAACAAATCGTATAAAAATTAAAAATTGTTGGACTATTAAAAATTAGAATGAAAGAAATATGATAATTTTAGCTTTTTTAAACGTTTTTTTACTTTATTTTACGTAAAATTCAGTAAATTATTTTCTACGTTTTGAAATTTAAAAAAAAAAAAATTTCAAGTTTTTATTAAAAAACCAAAAAATGGCATTTTTTTGGCCATTTAATGATTAACGAGTTGTTTCGTAAAAATTGGTCAATTTACGAAATTTTTCGAATAATTCGGTAAAATTACATTTTTTAACGTAAAATTTTGTAAAATAACGTCAAATTATGTAAATCAGCCCTAATTGAATAATGTGCCAACATTAAGATTAAAAACTTATATACAAAATAAGGAGAGAAAGATTGAATTGAAATGAACTTCGCAACCCCAAATAAGGGAAAAAATAGTAAGGCATTTAATTTTAATTTAATGTTATAAAAATTGACAATAAATATCTGGCAACAAAAATTAGAATAAACTTGTATCAAATGTTTATTAGATCTACACTTGTCCATGGGTTTGAAAACTTTGTCCTAAGTAGAAGTCAAATAAAAAAATTGCAGACAACTGAGGCTACAATGATTAAGAAAATACTAAGTCTTAAAAAGACATCAAGAACAAGTAAAAAATCTATATTTAAGGAATTCAATGAGCTCATGAAAGAAGATTAAAATGAAGAGTTTGATATCTCTCAGAAAATAGAATTTAAACTGAGAAAGTTAAGAAAAACAAATCAGAATGGTATAATTGACTCCATCAAAGAATACTTAGAAAATATAAGAAATGAGACCTATAGAAAAATGCTTATAGAATTAACCAAGTCCCATTAAAGGAAAAGAAAAATTGAATAATATTTAACTAAACTAGAAAAAAAATTAATTAATATTATTTACAAAATTTATTTTGAATGGATTCAAACATTTGTCTTTAATTTTTTCAAATCTATTTGGGTAACATCGCCTTAAAAGCGTTCATTGAAATAAATAAGTAAATAATAATAAAAAATATAAAAAATAAAAGTAGTGATGGGAGTTTTCTCTTTAGTTAACCAAATTTTAGTCGACTTGTTTTTTGGAAACTAAATTTTAGCCGACTAGTTTTTAGTAATCTAAATTTTAGTCAACTTAACTAGAATTAATAACTCAAGCCTTTAAACGGTTTAATTTTTAAAATCAATTATCATGGGAAAATCTTTACAAAATTATGTTTATTATTGTTTTTTGTTTTCTGTAAAATTAAATTAGCATTGTTTTTTGTTTTCTGTAATTTGATTGTATCTATTTTTTCTTCATTAATATAAAATTTTCCATAAAAAAAAAGTTAAATAAAGAGTTTGTGCATATTTAATGGGAAAATTCGCTCCCTAGACCATCCCATGTTTATGCCCATATTATATATCATTTTGAAGGTCATTTTATTAGGATCATAAAAAAATATGTTTTACGTAAATAAAAGTTTGGGGCCATGAGATATAAGAGCTTAAAGACTACCAACTCTAAATATTTAAAATATAAGAAAAACGTATTAAAATAAGGACAATGACGATATGAGTGCTGAAAAAATATTCGTCTTGTATAAAATTTTATGCTCTGTAAGATAAAGCCATTAAGGAAAAACTAAATAAAAAAAATTGAGGTTTTATTGAAAGATTTTGATATTAAATAGTATATTTACATTTTTTATATTTTCAATATGGCCCAAATTATTTTTCTTTAAATCTTTAAAAATACATGTTTTTTAGTGATTTATCTTCAATTATAAGTGATTTTCTTGCTTAAACACCGAAAATTTCTCGAGATCATAGTTAACAAATTTTGGGTTATAAAAAAAGACGATTTTTTCTATTTATAATTAAAACAAAAGAGAGATAGTTTAATAAAATTATGGCTCGTTTCAATCAACAAAAAAGGGGGTAAAGTTTGAAATCTACTTAAATTATTGTAATAATAGCCACAAAAGTTACATTTAGACTCATTTTTTAGTATATTTACCATTAATGAATTATTATCGTTTTCAAAAAGTAACATAACACTATTACTTTGATGATTTCCGCGACAAGACACTTTACCACAACCGTTTGAACTATATCTTTGAAAATTTTCCAAATGTTTCCCAAAAAATTGATATGCTGATCCGAAACAATCGATTTCATATCGATTGTTTGTTAAATTCAGAATTTATTAGTTACCAATTTTTGATGCTCTTCCATTTTCGACATTCGTTACAAAATACAATTAAGTGTTAATATATATTCAAGATTACATCTGATTTTATATTATAATCTAGGTAGCGACCGTGAAATTCACTATCTGCAGCTAACTTACCTTGACCAAATACTTGAACCTGATTAAGGAACTTGAAAAAAAAATACTTTGAACATTTATCGTTATTTGAAAATTTAATTTAGTAAGTCTAAATTAATTTTTATAAGTTATTGATGCAAATCAGTTGATTTGTAAAAAATATTCCATCAATTAATTGATAAAATAATCGAATTGTACCTTAAATGGTCATTTTTTGATGAATTCAGAGAAAAAAATGGCTTTTTCATTTTTTAAAAATAAAGTATGTCTACACTAGACTTTTTGTCTTATTTTAACGCTGTAATGTTTTTTTATTTAGTCGACTAAAATTTAGTTAAATAATAATTAGTTGGCTAAGAATTAGTAAACTTGTTTTTAGTCGACCTAATTTTAGCCGACTAAACTAAATTAGTTAAGTTAAGACCCATCACTAAATAATTGACAAAAGGATGCTCAAAAATAGCATTTATTTAGAACAGAAAGAAAATATTGAATTTCTTGTACTAAATAAAGATACACTCTCTGATCGTTTGGTTCTTTCTAGATTCGTTGGTACTTTCGATGGTGAAAAAATGGTCAATTGAAAGGAACCCCAACCACAGTCAATAAGTTTATAAGCAAGATACGACAATAAAACTTTCTGATTGGAATAGTGGATACAATAGATAAAATTGAATTAAGAAGTGATTGCAAAAGAAAGTGGCAATGAAACATTATATTATTTACCAGCAAATGATACAATTAAGATTTCTGATAAATGCATCGTTATGACAATTGTAGATTCAATTCATTTGTCGCATTTAAAAATCTACAATTTGGTATATGGTGTGTTTAAGCTGATGAACAAGTGATAATTCAGGTTATCACCAAAGCCTTTAAAAAAAATAATTATAAAATCATACAATTTTATTATTTTTTATTATATTATTTTGACCCTGATTTACTTATTTTTTTATATATATTACTAATTTAAGTTAATTTTGTAATATTTAAATTCATTGCTTTATATTTTTACTTTTACATTTTTGATATGATGCGACTTTAAAAAAAATTAAAAATATTAAAATTTTAAAAATGATCAAATTTCTTGTTTTTATTAAATAATTTTCTCAATGCTATTTTTTATTAAAATTAATAATAAATTTTCAAATTGACGAAACCAATTTAAAGTGACTTGGACAAAAGACTAACGCATAAAAATACACGACCAAAATAAATTAAATCAATTGATTAAATTTTGATAAAAACTAAAACTTTATTTTTTATATTTAAAAGCCAAACTATTCACGAAACAATCATAGACCTAATAGTCTTAATCTTGGAATTTAAGCTTTCATTTTGTTTTCTCAGCAAACCTAGCTTGGCAACAACTTTTTCGCATTTTTCATGGCAAAACTTCAGCTGATTCTCTAAATTTGACGAAGCAGTGCTCGCCGTTTCATCCAGAACCACACTTTCACTCATTAATGAACTCGGCAATGCGGACACCATCGAAATTTCCGATTGAGACCTCAGACCACACAACTCCTCTTTTATTTGCACCAAATTGGTCTCTTTACCAACCAACTCTGCATTCAAGCAGCTAATCTGATTTTCATAATCACCACGCTGCTTTTCGATCCAGTCCTTTAGACCAGTTATCTCGCATCTCATGTCCTGGTTCATTTTTTCCTTCTGTCCCACCAATTCTTCCAGATAGGAAATTCTCCTTAATAAATTCTCGATCTCGGATTCTGTTTGAACCAAGCTTTCCAATTCTGTCTGACACTCAGAGTCAATTTTGGCCACTTTCTGATGGCTCATGACCTGTTTTAGCTTGGCTTTGAGCTTCAGGTTTTGATCTTGGACAGCTTTGACTTTTTCCCTCAGCTCATCAAGCTCGCCTTTTGTCTCAGTGCTAAATTGATTTTTTTCCAACTCCTCAATCAAACACTTAAATTGTTGGTTTTGCAGCCGAAGAGACTCAAGTTCTTGGTCTTCGGTCTGGCATTGTGTGCTGAACAACTCCAATGTATTAGTCTGGGCCTCTGTGTGCACCACTTGGGCCACAGCTTTGTGCTCCAAAGGCTCTTCTAATCCCGCCTGTATTGGCTTTATTTCAGTGGACATTTTTTGACTTTCCGAATGGTCTTCTTTGCTCTTGGCCAGCACTTGCTTCAATTTGGCCTTAAGCTTTAGATTTTGTTTTTCCATGTGAGAGTACTTGTCGGTCAATTGGTCAAACTCAAGCTTTAATTGGTCGTTTTGGCTCTGGACCGACTCGAAATTCAGCTCATATTGCTTGAGCTGATCGGTGTACATTCGATGAACATCGTTTATCTTTTCTTCATTGTAGTCTTGTTTGTATTCATTAAGGTGAGCTTGGGCGCTGGTCAGCAGAGTGCTCAATTCGTTGATTTGGTCTTCGTGTGTTTTTTTGAATTCTTTGTATTCGGCTTGAAGATTGTGGAATAGATGCTCGGCCAAACTTGAACTGTCCATGCTAGATTTGGAGCTGTTTGATGGCGAGGCTCGTCCGTCATCCAAACACTGACCCAGCTCGAGCTTTTTGCACTTGTCCCTTAGAGCCAAGGCCTTCAAGCGCATTGTTTCGTACTTTTTCTTCCAATTCTCACCTTCAAAAGTCAATTTTTCGATCATTTTTTGGCTTTCGATTTTTTGCTCATTTAAAAAACTTTCCAAACTGGCCAACTGGTCATTTTTGATCGAAAGTTCAATCATTATTTGATTAAGGTGAGCCTTAAGCTCAATTGTTTCGTCGCTAGATGCACTATTGCCCACTAATTGAACATTTTCCAATTTAGTCTCTTGCTTGGATGGTTGACTCTGAGCCAATTCGCTTTCCAAATACTTGTTGTTACACTTGATCGTCTCTAACTGCTCGTCAACAGTTTTCATTTGTACTTCTAGAGACTCGATAAGTTCTTGTTTGGCCTTCAAGTCGACTTGAAGGTCCAAAATTTGATGCTTTAGACCTTCGACTTGGTCTTCGTTTTCCGATTTGTTTTGGGAGCCGTGGGCCCAATCGGACACAGCCTCAAGTTGTTCATCCTTTATCTTTACTTCACTTTCTAGCTCTTTAATCTTTAGCTCAAGCTCTCCGATCATAAACAACTGTTTTTCTTTTAAATAATTTAAATTTTTTATCTCATGCTCAAATTCTTCTCTATTTTTTTCCAAATCCAACAAAACAACTTCTTTTTCTCTTCTCAAAACAGCAATTTCTTCATTCAGACCATTTATCTTGGTTTCAAGGGACTCAATTTGGGATCCACTATTTTTTGGGTCTTCAGATTTATTAACAAAACTGCTTCCCCAGTCAGACAAAGCATCAATTTGATCATCTTTTATCTTTGCTTCATTTTCTAGCTCTTTAATTCTTGATTCAAGAATTTCTTTTAAATTGAAAGCATTCTTAGTTTCTTGGTCAAGTTGTTCTTTGTATTTTTCCAAATCAGTAACAAGCAATTCTTTTTCCTTCTTCAAAGCCTCAATTTGATCTTTATTTGTTTGAGATGGTTCGGGCAGACTCGAGCCCCAGTCAGACAAAGCATCAATTTGATCATCTTTTATTCTCAATTGATTCTGCATCAGTTCTATTCTATTTTCGAGTTCTGTTACAACCGAAGTGTCTATGGAATCAATTATTTGCTGTTGGTGCTCGCATTTGGCTGCTAATTCCCCCATTTGATTCATTTTCTGGTTCAACTGGGCCTCTAAACTAAATATTTGATCCCTGTAGTCGAAGTCTTGGGACGTGTTCAAAGATTTGTCTGATTTTAGCTCTTTGGACAAAAGCAAACGCTGCACATCCCATTTCAACGCATTCAAACTATCTTCCACATCTTTTTCTATCTTCTCCTGAGCCATTTTGGCGCCAAATTCCACCAAAAACTGCACATATTCTCCATCTTCGGTCTGAGCCTCATTTTCCTGACACTTAGCCGAGTTTTTCAACATTTGCTTCAATTTGGCCTTTAGCTTAAGAGTCAATTTCTCATTAGAAGCAAGCCTATCTCTTAATTGATCCATTTCCTCAGCCAAACTATCAAACTGACTTTCCTGATCCATTCCAGTCTTGGCCGGAAGCCTAAATTCTTCCAACTGAATTCTCAGACTCAAAATTTCACTTTCATACCTTGACACTTTGTCCATCAAATCGTCATATTCTTTGACTCGTTGACTGTTCTCTATTTCAGACTGGTCCAGTCCCAACGACTCAACAAAAAGTTGAATTTTGATATTGTTGGTCAAGAGTTTACAATTGTTTTCTGCCAAAAATTCCTTTGCCTGATTCAATTGTTCAATGAGCTCATTTTTGTCTTCCAGCTCGAGCCTTAAGTCGTTTAGCTGGTCATTCAAGGAGTTGATGTCGAGATTGAGGCGCCTCAGAGCGGCCAGCTCGTCCAGCTCAGGCTGAATTTCCTGGATCTTTATCTCGAGATCTTCGACCTTGAGTTCATAGTTGACCTTTTGGGTGTTTAGCTCTGAATTGCAGTTGGACAAGTGGTCAACCTGAAGCTGAAGATCATTCACTTGAGAGTTCAGATGCTCAATCTGGGCATGACTTGATTCAACCTGTTCATTGAGCATTTGATTGCCGTTGACAATATCAGTAGCTTGGTGACAAAGTTGTTCATAGTGATCAGCCAGTTCTTGGTTAGTTGTTTTCAGCTGTTCGTATTCAAGGCTAATTTGGGCCAGGCGTGTGTTGTCTTGGCTAAGCTGTTCGTATTCAATGGTTAGATGGAGAAATTTTTGATTAATTTCGGCCAATTCGGATTCCTTGGAGTTTAGCAGGGAGCGGTAATGAGAGTCCAAGTCATGTTTTTCTTGGCTCAGTCGCTGGTTTAGTTGGTCGGCAGTGTGGAATTTTTTGTTCAAGTTTTCTTTTTCGATTCTGGTCTGGTCTAGCTGCGATTGAATCTTTGAATTGATTACTTGGAGATCTATCTTTTCTGTTTCTAGATTAACATTGGTTTTTTGAAGGTCTTGCATCAAGTCTTTGAATGTTTGGATCGAGTTTACCTCATCGCTCAGCTGCTGGATGCCAAAGTTTTTATTCATTTCTTTAATTCCTTTAAAAAATATAAAAGAAAATATTTTTACATTCTGATCTGGACAATATCGTTGGAATTAACTATTTTTCAAGGAAATCTACGGTTTTTCATTGAATTTGTGTTCCCTTTTTTGAGTTCCAAAATCAATAAAAAATGCGACAAAAATGGTATCATTAAATAGCTCTTTTATTCACTTTTGTCTTCTTTAATTATTTTAAGAAGAAGTTACTTCCATTACGACAAAATTGGAACAGAATATTTAAAAATCAAACACAACTTTTTTTCTTTAATATGTTTTTCTAAGAAAAATTTTACTTTATATTTTATCTTATTCTCAAAAAAAATTTTTCTTTTAGCTTTTTCTGACTTTTTTAAAATATAGTCTGATTAGTTTTATTATCTTAATGCATTTAAGATTTTGAGAGAATTGGCTTTACAACGCACATCTACGCATTTGGCTAAAGACTTTCTGTTTTTATAGGATTTGTCTCTCTAAGCTCCTAACTGAATTGTTTTCAATTCGGTCAAAAATAGAAGTAACTTGTTCTTGAAATAATTAAAGAAGACAAAAGTGAATAAAAAAGCTCTTAAATGATACCATTTTTGTCGCATTTTTTATTGATTTTGGAACTTAAAAAAGGGGGCACTAATTCAATGGAAAACCGGCTAGGTTCTTTTCAAAAAATGATATAAGTTTAAATAAAATCTATTGCTTCATTAGCTAGATGGGTCATTTCAAATTTGTGATCATTTCTTCACTTAATCTGTGATCAATCAAATCATGCTCGGGTGGTGAACATAGATTTTTTTTGATGGTCACAAAATTTGCGATCAAAATTCATTGTAAAAAAAAATTTTGCGAACAAATTCATTTCTTTGTGATCATTAAATAACTGGTAAGAATTTTATTTCATGAATACATTTTTTACCTTAAATTTAAATGGTATTTATTTATTAATAATCTTTAAATAATCAAAATACAAAGTTTGAATATATTTTTTAATATTTAGATTTATTTTTTCTTTGAAAAATTATGCTTATTTTGTATTTTGATTATTTACAGGTTATTAATGAATAATAGACGAATAATAGTTAATAAATTCATAAGAATTTAAGTGAATGAAAAGATTAAAAGTATTATTGATATTTCAAAAAAAAATATAATTTTTACTTAAAAATACAATATAAATAAAAATCTTGCTTTCTTTGAATTTGAAAAAAAAATACTTATAATAAATTAGCTAATGCTTGTTAGCCATGTTCAATTTTACACCTCAGTCATTTTTCATTAATTGATTACATATTGGACATGGAACTGGATTCAAATGTTTGCTCAAAGCTTTGTTTACAACATTCTGAGTGGTTAAAGAAACAACTGGAGTAGCCATTGCCATTTTTTTATTTTGATCAGCTTTTTCTTTCACATTTTTGACAATTTCTCAAAAATTTTAAAATCATCATCAATTTCCATTTTCATTAAATTATTCAAATTAAGCTATTTGTTTAAATAAATAAATAGCTTAATCTTTTTATTCTTAATCTTAAAGCTAAAAGAAAAGTTTTGCAAAATTAATTGATTTGTTGAATTTGCCGCACCGACTTCCATTTCTGCGCCAAGAGGCAATAGAAGAGCGAGATTGAGACGAGAATTGGTGAAGAACTGTAATCAACGACATAACTTTTTCTGCAACCGAATCGTCAATGAATGGAACGATCTTTACGACTTCATCATCACCGCCAAAAGTACCAACGACTTCAAAAGCAAGCTTGACAAAACAGCAACTTAATTACGGCAAGTGGCTACCACACAGGGTGTCGTCACCCATCGCGTTTTGCATCATCCTGTATGCAATTCGCAACTTGTAGCCTACCCCTTACTACTAATTTCATAAAATTTTTAAGTGATCATTTTTCAATTTTTGTGATCAGATTTTGATCATCTAAAATGTGATCAAAAAAAAATCTATGTTCACCAACCCAGCATGATTTGGCTGATCACAGATAAATTGAACATATGATCACAAATTGGACATGACCCGCATGACTTAATTGGTAATTTCTGGTAGCAATGCACAATTTTATGCAAAATTCCGCAAGTTAATTTTTAATTATTAATATTAATATTATTGTTATTGAGGGTTTTATTTTTGCCATTAACAGTAAGAAAAAAAAAGACGTAAAATTATTAATTTTTAAGTAAATTCTTTTCAAAATTAGTATCTTTAATTTTAGTTTATATTACCTTAAAAACTAGTTTTTTTAGGAAAAATTTCGAAAAAACAAATTTCAAAAAAAAGTAAAATATTACTAAAAATTGTGTTTTTTTTTAATTTTATGATTTGTTCATTTTTACTTAATAAAACGTTGATTTGCGAAATGATGTGTAAAATTACTCATTGTTACCTGAAATTACTGAGACAAACGAATTTACTTTTAAATTTTAATTTATCAAATTTTAGTTCTCAAAATTAAAAAGTAGAAAATTAAAAATTTCTTATTCATTATAAGATTCAAGTTCATATTTATTTTTCTCTAAAAAAAATTAATTTTTTTTAAAAACTTTCAACTGATTAATTTTTAAATCGGTCATTTATTAAACTCAAATTTACAAACAAAAATATGTATCAACTCTCGAAATTTTTTTTCATGATTCACATTTATACTTGAAATTTAAAAAATAGGAATCAGTACATACCTTGTTGATAGTTGGTACAAGTCTTTTCCAGCATTTCAATTTTAACCTTCAAAATATCAATTTGATGTTCGTAAAGCGCTTTGATATTTGTGATATTATCCGAATCGAACCTGTTAATATTTAATATATTAAGCATGTTCGATTCTTCGCCATTTTGGGCCTCATCGTCTCCACTTTGTCCCAAGCTTTCCAATTTTAGCTTCAATCTGTTTATTTCTTTGCTTTTCTCAGCTAAAACATCCTCAAAGTAAATTTTTCCTTCGCGCAAATTCGCTTCAAACTGAGCTATCTTTATCTGCAGGTCTGTTTGCTTCTCATTCAGACGCTTTTCCAAGTCAGTGTGCGCTTTTTTCAACTCGTCTTCTAATCTATTCGTTTTTTCATTCAACTCTCGAATTGTTTCGCTTTGCTCCTCAATTAACTTCTGCTTACTATTCAAATCCTCCGTCATCAATTTAAAAGAATCCTGCTTAGCTTTCAGCACTGTTTGGTTGTTGTTCTTCAACTCCTAATCATAAAAAAAACATTAAAATATTTTTTTAGTAGGATTCAGGCTTAAAATTTAATTTTTCTAAGTTTATTTTTTAGACAAACTAACTAACGAAGAAGAAAAAGGTAATTCAGTTGACGTAATTTACACAGATTTTCCAAAAGCGTTTGATAAAGTACCGCACAAGAAACTTCTCGCAAAATTAATTGCATATGGAATCAATAACCAAATGCACTCATGGCTCAGGTCATTATTATTAGGAAGAAAGCAACGTGTAGTCATGGGCGAAACTAAGTCAGACTGGGAAGATGTATCGAGTGGATTACCACAAGGGTCAGTTCTTGGCTCTATTTTATTTGTAATTTACATAAACGACTTGGTTGAAGTTTTAAAGGAATTTAATTTATCTTACGCAGATGATTTGAAAATAATCGGACCCATAAGTCAAGACCTAACTTTATCACTCTCTCTTCAAAATGATTTAAACAGCCTAACTAGTTGGGCAGATGTATGATCTACCGATCTAAATTTAGAGATATGTATAATGATTGCAAATTGGAAAAAAAATCCCAACTTTCTATATCAAATGTTCAACCAAACAAATGGTTTAGATCATACTCTAAAAGAAACGGCAGAAGAAAAAGATCTAGGTGTTTACATAACAAATGATCTGAAATGGAAAAAAAAATGCTCAGCAGCATCTGCAAATTTAATCCAAATATACAAACTAGTCAAAGGTATGGAAAATATAAATTTAATAATCAGAATTAATTATGCAAAAACAACAACAGGACCAGCTGGTAATTTAAGAAGACATGACAAAAGAGTAGTGAGAGAACAGACCAAGAAGGATCCTCCACGGTGGTGGACATATTGAATGGTTTGTTAACAAGAGCTGTAAATGCTGTTTCACTCAATAGTTTCAAGGCAATAATCGACAGAGAAGTTTTTGGTATGGATAAAAGCAAAGACTGCTAAGGCTCTTAATGGGCCAGGCACCATATTGGCGTTGGTATAACGATCATTTTCGCTGTACAGCAGTTCACACTACTACTACTACTATTACTACTACTACTACTACTACTATTGATCCATTGAAAGAGCAGACTTGTTTATAAGTCACAGTTTTAAGTCTAAGTCACAAAAATTTAAGTCAAAGTTATGACTTGCACAAAAATTTTTATCAATACCTGCTTCATCTGGGCCAGTTGAAAGAATTATTTTCTAAATCTGGTTACATTTACAGAGTACAAAGGTTAACGGCCAGGAATTTGGATGCAACTACTTTATTGGTATCAAATATGAATCTATAAAATCATTAAATTGACTTAAAAAAAAAATTTTAAGTCATTGAGTTGACTTGACTTAAGACTTGTGACTTAAAAAAAAATCTGTGAAAAAGAAAGAATTTTTGCAATTTTTCAGAATATTAATTCAAATATAAAAATAAAATAATCTCTGAAGCTAAATAAAAAAGACAGTGGGAGAAACCATCAATAATTTTAGAAAAAAAATAAAAATTAGTTTTTTAAACAAAAGACAAAACATTTTATTTTATTAATGTTATTTTTTAAAATTGACTCTTGTATAACTGACGAATTATCTAATTTTAATTGACAAAATATCATTTATCAATAAAAAAACATCTAAAAAACATGATATTGCTTACTCCTTAGCAAAAAAAGTCTCCAGAAAACCTGAAACTATAATTAAATTGAAGCTCTGTATTTTGACAAAATTTTCAAAATTAATGATGGTTCAAGTGGAACAACAGAACAAGAAGATTCTTACGCCCATGTGCTGGCCAATATCCTTACAGCTAAAGATTTGAAAAAAAAGTAACTTTTACGTTTGGTGATTCTTGGCATCTATTTTTATTTGATACTCGTTACTTATCTGGTGCTTGTTATATTTAGAAATTAAAAAATTATATTAATAATTATTTTTTTTTAGGCTAAAAAAGGGAAAATTAAAAGTGAAAAAACTGCTGAGGCACAGGGAATATAAAAAAAAATGGGAAAAAAATCCAAATTTCAAAAGAGAAAAATTACAAATGACCATTTCATCTTACACCACAATTAGCAAAAAAAATTCAAAATTAAAACATAAATATTATTAATTTTAATTTATTTTTTAATCTAATTTTATTTTTAATTTTATTTTAATTTATAACACATTTCCTGTGGCTTTTATTGAATAAATACTTATAATTAAAATAAAAAATTAATTGAAAGAAAATACTTTTTAAATTTAAAAATAGCTTAAATTTCGTTTTTATGTATTTAATTCCTAAGAATTTAATTTCTTTTTGGCACTCAACTTCATTTTTAATTTAAAGTCAATTCAAGACTTCTTTACAGGACAAAATGCTTAAGTATTGAGCAGATCAAGAAAGAAAAAAAAATAGTAAGGTAGCAATAAATTAATTAAAAAATTTATTTAATATTTTTAGGCATGTACTGACTTTTATTCTTTTATTTTTATGTCAATAGTCCATTAATTAAAATTAGAGAAGCCTCGTTAGTACAAAAATAGAACTTACATAAATGTTGTTGTTGAGAGATAAGATGACGTCATCCTGAGAGTTGATGGTCTGCTTTAATTTGTTTATGTCGCGTTCACTTTCGCTCAACTGATCCGAAAGTTGGTTAATTCTGGCCTCTTTTTGGTTGATCAGGAATTCGATGTTCTCGTTAGGCAGAGTGCTGGAGCCGTTTTGAATGGAGGCTCGGAACCGCTTTTCGGTTAGGTCAAGCAGGCTTTGTTTTAGCTGAGAAATGACCGATTCTTTTTCTTCAAGTTTGCGCTGATTCAACGACTCGTATTCGGACAGGTATGTTTTGATGATGTTTTTCAGATCATCGCTCAGGTTTATGCTAAGGTTGACTTCGAGCTCGTCTATTAGAAACGAGTTTAAACTGGCAAAGTTGGATATCTTTAAATCAGATAGACTGACATCTGAATGATTGGCCGTTTTTTGTTCCACTGTTCCGTTTGACATTAAAAAAAAACTTGCCTTATTGCTAACGTGTAATAGTTTTCTTATCTATTTATGTTTTTGATTTTAAATTTTTGAAATATTTGGTATCTATGTACGAGTGTACTCGTTGCAATGCAGAAAAAATATGCGCACAAAACAAAAAATAGATTTGCAATTGGAAAAAAAATTGACTTGAGATTTTTATTTTTGTGTCAATAAAAAAAATATAAATAAAAATTTTATTTAAAAACACACACAGTTTATTCATATTTTACGAAACTAGTCAGCTGTCAAAGAAACTTACCATTTACAGTCAAACCTGGTTAATCCCGATTCTGCTAAATCCGCAATTTCCATTCGGACACGTAATTTTCGGACCACCGATATTCATTTAAAAAACATTTAAAACGATTATAATATAGTAGGAGTAGTAGTTGTATGCTGCGACCCACACAGGTTTAAGCTATATAATAGTTAATAATAATAAGCTATATAATAATTTTATTAAATTGTTTTAAATGTCAGAAAAATTGGGTTGGTCCGGACATAAATGTTGTGAACTAAGAGTTAGTCCGGATTAAAGAATTTAATTCACAAAAGAATTGTTTGGAGTATAAATAAGATGGGAAAATATTCTATATTCTAAGCAATCTCTTAGAAAATTACCTTCGTAATGCTACCTAATTAAAAAAAAATTTTCTGACTCTTAAGATCTTTTCTATATTTTTTTTTTCTTTCAACTCCATCTTTAATTATTATTTTTGGATCTCATCCTTTCATTGATAAATGAAAAATAATCTACTTTAAATTTAAAATTTTTTAAACTGTTTTAATTATTTTATTTTATCTTATTTTATTTTATTTATTTTTTTTATCTGAAGGAGCGTATGCTCGAACAGAAAATAAATTTTAAAATTTTTTATTTGTCAACAATCCAAAATCATAAAACCAAAAAAAAATTTAGTGAAAAAAAATTCCAAAAATACACAAAAAGAAAAAATGGATTTAATGAATGGATAATTAATTATTTAATTAAAGAAAAAAAACGATTCAAACGTTTAGGTTTAAATTTTTTAAATGACCGAATGATGAATTGTCTAAATATATATTAATGATATGACAGAAAAGCTACATTACTTTTGTAAATTGTTCCCCGATGATAGCAAACTAATAGCAATTATACAATTATCCTGATAGAAAGATGCTGCAAGATGACTTGAATAAATTGGTCGAATGGGCAGGTGAGTGGCGAATGGTCTTCAATTTTAATAAATGCAAGATCATGCGAAAATCTTTAAAAAAATGATGATCAAGTCGAGTCATACAAGATGAGCGACCTAGTATCTGAAATTGTGCATATTCTTGATGAATCATTTTCGAAAAGAGATCTAGGAGCCCAAATGAAGTCTAATCTCAATTGGGACGATCAATGTAGGCTAGCAGCTATGAGGGGCAACACCGCACTTGCTACACTTCACAAAACATTTAAATCAATGGATGTTGAAATTCTCAACTCATTGTACAAGACTTATGTAAGAACACATTTTGAAAATGCTGTTCAAATGTGGTCTCCTTACAATAGCAAGGATATCAAGTGTCTTGAAATGATACAAAGAAGGGCTACGAAGTCAATCCATCATCTCAGGCATATGACATATGAGGAGAGATTAAGAAAATTAAGGCTGCAAAATTGACTGAGAGGAGAGAAAGAGGAGACATGATAGATGTCTAAATTTGTCAGGGGCTACAATAAAGTAAACTGGTTTCATCCAAACATGCCTGCTAACTCACTCACGCAGACTGGACCGGCCGGGTCCATTAGAGGTAGTCCACATCGTTTAAGCCAACAACGAACAAATTGTGGGAAAAGAGAGAACTTTTTCACAAATAGAGTGATGAAAGAATGGAACAAACTGCCAACACAAACTTATGAATCCAGAACAGGAAATGGTTTTAAAAACAAGGTTCGGCAAAGCGAAAACAATATAAACTACCATAGCTAGCAGTCTATTGTCTCTAAGCTTCGTAAAAGACCAAACGTGGGTCATTTACAGTAGTTACTCTTTATTATTATTATTATTAATTGTATTGAGTAAATTATGCGGGAAAATATTCTAAAAATTTTTATTTGTCATCAATCCAAAATTATAAAACCAAAAAAAATTTAGTGAAAAAAAATCCCAAATATACACAAAAAGAAATGTAATTAATTAATTAATTAATTAATTAAAGAAAAAAAACGGTTTGAAATTTTAAAGAAATTTTATTAAATCACTCACGGCAAAGGCTATCATTACAATTTAATATTTAAAATGACCGATTTGGAGTTATAACAAGCCAAGACTTTTTGAAATAGATTCAGTCAATTTTTGTACGTACTCATTCGGAATTTTTACCAATCTTTGTGTTAATCCTTATTTAAATGCTCAATAGAGGTTACTATAGTGTCTACCAAATTAGCATCCATATATGACAATAAGTTCTGGATAAGGTTGAAATCTGGTGAACGTGCACGCTATGAAAGAATCTCAATAAACTGTTCTTTGAACCAGTCGCTTACTAGGTGAGGAGTATGTGCCGAAACGTCATCGTGTTTAACACTAGAAGAACCAAAATTTTAGACTACTAGAAGCACCAAAACGAGTCATTTTGAATCGTTGTGAAAAATAAAGAATAAATCATATATTTAATGTTCGAATTTATTTGAATTACTATATTAATTGAATAAAAATAAAAAATTATTAAATATTAGTCTTTTTTATGCTTTATAAAATATCCATGGTCAATCACACTTTTTACAAATACTCTCTATTTATTTTGTACAATATCCAAACAATGCTTTTTACATTTTGAACAAAAATTTGTCGCTTTATAATTAACACATAAACAATTCGATAAGACACACGTTTAGTAGATAAATTTTCTTGATTTTCTTGATTCACAGCCTTTTTACGAGCGCCTTTAAGGGTTCCAGATGAGGATAAAAACCAAGTTTTTTTGTAATTACTTTTGATTTCTTCGACAAGTTTGATCAAAAAATCTCGCCTTTATATGTTGCATTTATTCACATTTTTGTATAGAATCTTTTTTAATGTATATAATATTTTTGTATAGAATAAGCTATTGATGCAAGCTAAATGAACAACTCAATAGAACATTTTTTTCATGGTTCAAACATTTTATTTTATTTTATTTTCTAAATAAATTCGAGGAGGACCTCAGGCTGCTCAGAATGGAACTTAGTCCTTCTTTTTAGCCCAGCGTTAGTAAATAAAATGAGTTAAATGAAAATTTTTCTAATAAAATAAAATAAGTTTATGGTTTTTAGTTAATAGATTTTTATGTAGAAACTATTGATTTGAAGTCTAAGTAGAGCGAAGTAAACTTAGGGTTTAAAGTTTCATCTAACAAGTTAAATTCATATAGGTCTGATCTTAATTGTTGGTGGTTTGATTTTTTGATAAAATAATTTTTGATCAGAACTTTAGAGCGTGTTTCGATTAAGTCCAATTTGAGTTGATTATGCATGTCAGTGATTCTTGTTTTGATTGGGAAGAATTTGATGTGTCTAAAAATTTTGTTTTGCAGTTTTTGAAGATCTGATGATATTTTTTGCGTTGAGCAACATAGTGGAAAAAAAGCATAATGGTTCAAACATAATCAAGTTTGTTTTAACATAGAAAAAAAAAATTAATTTCTCATTAGAATAATTTTCTAATTTAATAAAATCTTTGTTTTTTTGTTTAAATCATGTTAAAATACTTCAATATTTTGGACATTTCACTTTTACAACAATTTAAAATATTGAAATTTTATCTTATTTTATCTATAATATGAAAAATTTATGATTTTTTTAGCTTTCTAAATTTACCAAATAATTAAGGTAAAATACAAAAACAGAGCATCACTGTAGGTAGCATTTAAAATTTTTACAGTTTTAATTTTTAATTATCATAATAATCTAAAATAGAATATTGCTTGATAATTACCATCATTTGCTAAATAATTTTTAAAACACTTTATGTTGAAAAAAATAATAATATCAGTTATCAATATTTGACAAATAAAAGCCATTGTCCGTTACTTTTTTATTAAAATTCATTAAATTAAATTTATTTTTCCTCGATTTTTGGTTTTTGATTTAAAACAACTCTGGTTTAAAAAAGTTTGAATTTTTCGAGCTACTTTACAATAAATTTAATTTTTTTAGTGCAGTATAAATCATACATTTTTAAATTTTGTCATCCTGCATTAATTCAAAGCTTATTGCTTACTTTATATAGAATAATAATAAATAAAAAAATATTTAAAGGTAATAGTTAATTTAATTATATTTTGATTTTAAAAAGAATAAAAAAATCGCTTTATTTTTTTAAATGATTTACAAAATCTTTAATAAGAATTATAAAAGTCCATTGTGTTCAGCCATATAGTTATTAAAATTAATACGAGTTAATAGTTGCTCTAAATGTGAACCAAATTGTCTTTTTTCCAAACTTCGAAATGTCTGATACAGTGTACTAGATTGAAGCTGAAATACCTTTATTAGAATATAATTAGTTAGTATTGCTTAATTTCTTGGCTTTTCGAAGTTGATATGATATGAATTAAAATTTAGATTACCTTTTAGAAAGAAATGATTTTTGAAATCAAAAATAAAAATTAGTTTTTCTTTGAGTAGAAATTAGTGTTATTTTGATTATGCTTAAATTGAAAACTTTAATTTAAATCAATATTATTTAAAAAATTTTAATTTTATTATTTTGGATTGTATCATGATATGAGGGTTTTAAATGAAGGTTAAAAAACGCTGGAGAAGCCTTAACTTTTTTAATTAAAAAAAAAATAGTAAAAATATTTTAATTGTAATTTGGTCACAAGATTGGAAAAAAATTTCTACTTTTCTTATTTTAAGGTATTTATCAAATCAGCTATGAATAATAAAAGCTTTTTTATCTAAAAATGTAATTAATTTTTGCTTTCAGAAATAAATGAATAAAAATCAACTTCACAGAGCCATTTAAAAAAACCAAGATAAAAAAAAACTTTAATGATATTTTCAATTTTTTCATTTGGAAATTCTTTATTTATCAATTTGTCCTCAACACTAGTTAGAATAGAACAAAAGTTTAGACAAGACTCCATAATGTCGTTTAGACAACTAGAAACCTTTTAAAAATTTAGCTAATTTTTTTGTTTGATTTAAACTAAATTACTAGATTATTTAGGATGAAAGATTGGGCCTGAATTTTGGTCAAGAATGTGTCATGAGCGTACCGAATTTGCTCAAAATCCTTGCTATTCTTAATTTTGTTACCAAGCTCTTCAAATTGTGTTTCCAGAACGTCAGCCTTAAGCATAAAATCAGTTTGGAAAAAATTTATCACAATAAATTACTTGAAGGTAAAATTGAAGATTGTCTATCAAAAATGACATGTGATTTCTGGTGATCCAAATTTTGGGGTTTATGCTATTTGGCTTGTTTCCCAAGCGCATTTGTAATTTAAAACATTGATTTAGTTCATTTTGAACACGACGAATCATCAAAAGATAATTAAAAGTCTCGTTATATCTTGAAAAAATAATAAAAAAAAAGAAAAGTTTGAAGAATAAAATTACTTTTTCAGGACTTTAGAAGTCAATAAAGTATGAAAAGGCCATTCAACTCTATAGCTTAGGCCAATTTTATTCCAACCCGTAGACTCAGTTTTTTTTGAACTATTTACTTAAATTATTTATTTATTTTAAATAAATCTTTAACTGTGAAAGTTTAAAATTAAAAAATTTAGTTTCCTAAAAAAATTAAATTTTCGTTTACACGTTTTCAAGAAGAGAAAGAAAATGATAAAAAATGAAAATTTGTTAAAAAAATTTTTTTTGAAAAATTTAATTTAAATATCCTGTATTAACTGGAGCATAAGTGTCTTTTGATTTTTAAATTTCTACATAATTCTATTTTTTTCTCTCGTTCCTTTCGCCCTTATGAAGTTACCCTATTTGCTTTACACAATGCTTTTAAAAATATTTTGAATAAAAAAGCTCGGAAGAGATGCTTCGTGCTTCTTGAATTAAAAGTATTAAAAAAATAATTTTATAATTTTTTGTTTTCTTATTTGAATAAAAAATTTTTAAAATCTTAATATCTAAAATAGACTATGTGGCACTTATAAAAAAAAATTGTTTTTCCACTTAAAAAATTAATAATTTTAAAACATTAAATTTTTTGTCTTTGAAAGTTTCTATTAAATTCAATTAAACAATTAAACCTATCAAAGTAATTTTTGATGCGCGGAAAAATTATCTGAATTTTTATCATAAATTATCTGAAATTATCAATTTTTTTAATACCTATTTAATACTTTACTTTAGGTCTGTAGAAATTATCAAACAACCATAGAATATTTCAAAGTCAAAAAAACAATTGATCAAATAAAATTAAGAAGACTAATTATTGATGAATTCTTATTTAATTGTTAATTTTTAATCCTATATTTTTTATAGCCAAATAAAAAATAATAGACTTCATATTCTTCTTCTCAGATTCAGAAGAAAAAGAAATTTATGATGACGCTTCAGATGAAGATGAATCAGGAAATAATTCACCAGAACTTATTTAAAAGTTCGAAACAGGCGGCAAATTATCACTGCTAATTCTACTCGAATTTGAGCTATGATCTATTAAATCTTGAGGGAATTGCTGCGTAATTTGACTCACTATCGGTCTATTATAATACCTGCTTATAAAATTAAAAAAATTATTAGTTAAATAACATTTTTGTTTATTTTCAACTCAATTCTTTATACGCCAACACGAGGTTTTGTGAAATTAAGTACAAATGAACAAAACGATAAAAAATAAAATATTTCTTGTCTTTGAGTTCAAGAATAGTTAAATGGATGCAACATGATGCATCGTACATGGTTCCATCTACTATCAAAGTCTACTAGTGATGTACAAAATCTCTGCAAAATGCACCACGCTCGAATATTAGGAATTTAATTTCTGCTTAATTTGCAGAGTTTAGCAGACTTTGACAATTGATGGAACCATCTACGCTGCACCATATTGCTTTCAGATAACTCTTTTTGAACCTAAAGACAAAAATATTTTCAATTTTCAATTTTGATATTTTTTTCAGTATTTAATATATAATTCTTAGATTGAGTGTATGTATTGAAATATTAATTATTTTTTAATAATAATTTTTAAATTCCATTCACGGAAAAAGCATTATTTTTTATGCGCGGAAAATTATCTTTTTTCAATACGCGGAAAAGGTAACTGCAACGAGAAATTATAAATACATCTTGAAAAGTTGTCGATTTTCAATCCGAATGCAAAAAATTAAAAATTTTGTAAATAATCAGACCTTGTCAGGCGATTAAATGATTTTTCAAAAATTCTTCAACCAATTATGTAAAAATGTTTTTGATTACTTAAGAAAATTATTATTTCCACCAAATTACTTGACTAACTGGATTAGATCCTTTCTAGACTTTAGGACATTTAAAGCAAACGTGAATGACCACCTGAGCGGAGGATGCCAAATAACCGCAGGTGTTCCTCAAAGTAATTAGTCCTCTTTTATTTAGTATATATATTAATGACATCCTCAAAAGAATCAAAACAAATAACGATTACTTTCTGCTTTTCGCAGATGATCTAGTTACATTCTTCATTTATAACAAAAAGGGAAACCTAGAAAATAAGATAAATAAGTACACCAACGAACTAGAAGGGATTGTGAAGTTCGTTTCAATTCGATCATTTCAATTCAGAAAAAATTAAATAACTTTTTTACTAAAGGAGATATTTTAGTCCTGTAAAATGCTTATTTATAAGCAAATTTGCTTAATGCTGTAAAAAAAGTCTGCAAAATACTCTGCAATTTTCTGAATTTTGCAGCCCATTAAAAAGTATTCCAATCAAGTGTGCAATTACATTGGAGAGTTTTTGCAGACATATATTTTTGGATTAAGCAAAGTTGCTTAACCATTAAGCAATTTACAGAACTAAACTATCTCTTTTAGTTAAAAAGCTATTTAACTTTTTCTGAATTTAAAAAATCGAATTGAAATGAACTTCACAACCCCGAACTAGAACAATGGCTTATTTAATGGAAAATGAAGATATCAGTTGAAAAGTCGTGTTCAGTAGTCTTCTCTAGGTACAAAACTTAAAAACTTAAAAATTTATGGAAACAGAATACTGAGCCAAAAAGAAATCAAGTTTCTTAGTATTAAATTTGATTCCAAGTTGAATTTTAAAATATTAGTAGACGAAATTTAAGAACGTTTCAATAAAAGGCTAAATATTAAAATAAAAAATGAGGTCTTACTTAAAACAAACTAGGAAATTTATATAAATCTTTAAACTTTTTGTCAAATATGATAAAGAACTTGATGATATATTGGACTCAACTGAAGTTGTAAAACAAGGAGGCATTCTTTCTCCTTATTTGTTTAATTTTTTTCATCAAAGAATTATTGACCGAGTGTACTGAGCTAAATCTTGGTGCCTCAATTAATGGGACTAACTTGTCCGTAATTGGTTATTGTGATGATCTTGTGATCCAAGCACCCTCCTTTAGTCATTGTCAAACTATTCTTGATAAATGCTCCAAGTATGCTCAGCGGTGGAAAATTGACTTCAATCCTTTGAAATAAGCGGCTTTAGTCTTTCAAAAAGGTAAAGCTATAATGATGAAAAATTTCACCTTAAATGGTTATGAAATACCTCAAACTGAGAATGTAGAATATTTATGCCTTCCAATAAGCAATAGTGAATTTGTTTGGAATTTTGTCGAAGAGAAATGGAAGAAAGTGGAAAAGAGCTTCTACTCCCTTTATGGCCTCGGCTGTAAACCAAAATCTGCACCACCGGGATTAGTTGGTTTACTTTACAAGCAATTTTGTCAATCGATTTTTCGATACCACTTAGACCTGGTATTTGTAGGCGAAACTAAACTTGGTGAACTTGATATCAGGCAAAATTTACTAATTAAGAGAATGTTTGACATAAAGAAATATGCCAGGTTCAGACCGATGTTAGAGGCTCTACGTCTTGAAACGGTAGAACAAATTTATATGAAACACAAGATATTTTTTCTGAAATAGCTTAAAAACAGTAAAATCTGTTGGGAGTTACTCCTATTTTTACATTCGGATTACTCGACTTTTGAACAAATAAATACCTCATATTGCAAACAGCTTAAGAACCTAGAGAAAAAGATACACTTTGATCCGATGGAATTTAATACAAAGACTTCAATAGTCATAATTGATCATATATTTTCAGATGAAAATCGTGGCTTGGTTGACTCGGTTAAGTTTATGTACTCGCAAATAAAAATCAATATGAAACTAAAATTGGATTACTTTTATTTTTATAAAATTTTAAATGATCTTTTGAGAGTAAACTTTTTTACTTAGTAACATTAGTGCAATTTTCTTTCTTTTTTTAAATTTAACTCGAATTTAATGTAATTTTTTGTAATTTTGCCTATGGGGCTTTAAACTAATAATTATAATAATAATAAATCTTTAGTCAGATAAATTTTAGACTATTCGTTTCCTTGCTTGAATTCATTTCCAGAAAAAAAATCAAAAAACTACAAGCAATTCAGAATATAACAGTAAGATCTATCCTTAAGTCAAAATATGATAGTCACTCCAAAATCGTGCATCATGAAGCTTTTAATAAACTTAAATTATTAGCAGTCTCAAATCGGCTTTTTGAGTTGAGTGAGAGATATGTTGGGACAGGACTGAGCCATTCTATTCCATTGATTGTCAGACTGGTGGAGGAATACAAAGAAGGTTTCGAATCAAGATATATTGAACACTCAATTTCATTGTGTAATTTCTACCTTACTATTTCCTCTTTTCTTCCTGAAGCTTCAACTATGAAAACATTAGAAACATTTTATGTGTCACATGTAATAACCTATTTCAAAATATGTCTTTTTAACTTTTTTTACTTTATTTTTATTTTTATTTGATCATATTTTATCTAACTATCCATAGAACTAAAACTTTAATTAAATAAGTAAAAAAATAAAGTAATTATATGCAGCTATAATATTAATTATTTTCAACAAATATAGAAGCTAAATTTGAATTACTTGGTTCAAAACTGATAACTTTGAATTTTGTCGGCCAATCTTCTTCATCCAGCAGCATTCTGGATAGAGATTTTTGGAAATAGTAATTAATGTCTTGAGTGAAAAAAAGTAAAAAATTAAATTTATCTAAATAAATTAGAAAATTAATAATACTGTATTCAAAATTTTGATCTATTGGTTTATTCAATAAATCTTTGGCAGTGTCCAAAAATGTAGCGAACAATTCGCCACGACCCATCAAAAACATATCTTTCAGCTTATGAAATTCTCCCAAAAGATTATATTTTCCCACAATAATTGACCAAACTTCCTTCAATTTTGTTTTAATAAGAAATAAAAAAAAATTTCATACTTCAGAGATATAGTCCCGAATTTCGTTGATAAACGACTCAAAAACAATTATCGAAAATTGACTCTGCGAAATTGACCAGATTTTTTTGGAAAAAATCTCCATTTTTGTGATCATAAGATTTGATTCTTCATTTAGAGCTAAAAATTTAAAATTAAAAAAAAATAAAAATTTTTTTTATTTTACATTTATTTTTTTCTTTTATCATCTGAATTTTATTAACAGATAAATTTTGAGAGAATTGAGTGCTATTTTTCTCGTCTGAATAGATTTCATCAATTGACTTGGACTTGAAAAGCTGCAGCAGTTCGCCAGTGAACAAAATTTTGTTTGCAATCTTCAGCGAAATGTAAGAAGGCAGCTGGACACTGTTAAGTGAAAATTGGGAGAATTTGGACGAAAATTTGCTGCCTAAAATCATCTCCTCTGCTTCGTTTAAAGTCGAAGCGCAATCAAAAGTATTTTGACTATTTTTATCACTTGAAGTCTCTGCTGATTCCAAGTTTTTTCGATCCAAATAAATAAAAAATTCTTCATATTTATCATTTAAATTTCCGAAAATTAGCCAATCTCTCAATTGTTTAAACAAAACTTCATGGCTCACAGTCAATATCCTAATTTTTATTTTAAAAATAAAATTAAAATTCATTTCCAAAATTTTTGCTTACTTTTCGAATGTTTCTTTGATTGTTCTGTCCCCAGATATTGAGTATTTGTATACTAGATCAACTATCTGACATCCGTGCAGTTTTTTAGAGGTGATTTCATCAATTAAAGAACAAATGTAGGTAAACAGAGTGTAGTGCTGAATGTTTTAAATAAAAAAAATGCTAAGAAATAAAAAAAGTCTATTTTACATGCTCAAGGTGAGACTGCAAGAATGTGACATTGTGATGATGGTCTTTGAGAAGGTCCATTTCTAGAGAGCTTATCTTTAATCGATACGGTTCAAGAACCACTAAATTTAATCCATTGCAAAAGGCAAATAGATAATATCCGGCTTTTAAGATAAAAATTAAAAAAGAAAAAATTTAGATTTTTAAAATTTTTTATTCTACTTTTTAGCGGTTTGTTTTCAAGACACTTTCCGAATGAATAAGTTTCGTGGAAGTCATAGATTTGTTTGTAAAAATTGCCCAGTTCGGCCAATTTATTGCATATTTCAACTTCAGCTGGATGGATGAACTCTAAATTTTCCACTAGCTAAATTGATTAAGAGAAATTTAGTTTTTTTGTGAGAAATAAATTAAATTACCTTTATTTTAGTCTTGTTGTTTTCGACTAGAAATTGATAAATTCCACCTGCATTGCCTAAGAGACACATTAAAAGTTCGTGAATCATTTTTCAAAAAAATTAAATGTATTCAATAATATTTTTATTTAAAATTTTAAATATTGTAAATTTGCATTGAAAAATTAGATGTCTTATAAAGAAAAAAAAATTTCGAAATTTATTCTAAAAAAGAATTTTAAAATTATTTTAGCAATAAAATTCGATTTAGATTTATTCCAGCTGATTGAAAATTTTCTTTTTGTTTTCAGAAAAAATAAAATATTTTCCCGTGCCGGGAATTGAACCCGGGCCTTGACGGTGAGAGCGTCAAATCCTAACCACTAGACCACGCGGGATCTATAATTAAGTAAAAATAATCTAGATCTTTAATTTAGATTTCAAAAACAATGAAAATAATTTTTTATTTGGAATTGTGAAAATTGAATTTACATCGCCTTTTGAATCTTAATCTATTTCTTTGGCTGATCTAGTAAGAGGCTTAACATTTCTTAAATGGTTCTTAGTCGTTTAAGACGATTATTACAAATAAAATTTGAAAACCGATTCCAAACTGGTTTTGTAATTGATTTTAATTTATTGAATTTTTTATCATTTAAATTTTTTAGTAAACGCAAAGAAGAGTCTATGCCAATTATAAACATTCATTTAATAAATATTTTTTAATTTTATTATGAATTTATTTTTTTAACATTTTTTTTAACTTGAGAGCAGTCGTTAGTACTAGGAAGGACTTTTAAGTTCAAACCTGGCAGATTTTTAGTAGGTTCTTCTCTAAGCTGAACAATTTCATGCTCCTGTAAATTATGCCCCTCTCCTGGTATGTAAGCTGTCCTATCTATGCCTTTTGATAAGTTTTTTGCTTACGAACCACCATCTTTAGAGCAACGCCTCGCTCCTACTTTTTTTTTTCAAATAAAATAAAAGTCTTTGGCTCGGACTTTTTTTTACTTTTTTTTATGGAAAAATTCCGATTAGACTTTATTTTCAACCAAGTCAATAAATTAATAATGCAGGTGCAAAAATCACTTTAAAAATTTATATCTATTACAAATAATTGTCCAAATTACATTTGATGTGTGCTATTTTAATGTAGGTTCTTGTTTATTATACATAATCTAAAAACTGTTCGTCTATTTTAAACAAAAAAATTGGGTGAACCGATAGTTCACAAAATCTTAGAACAAGAATTTTTCGGATAATAAGTGAAATATGGTTCACCTAACCGACTAAACCCAGTTATTTAACGATTTAATGTTAACTTTAATCTGAATGAATTATTATTCTTTTTTTTCTTTTTATTCATTTTTTCTCTTTTTTTTTATTATTTAACTTTATTTTTATATTTTTCATATTTTTTTTTCTGAATGAGCATTTGCTCGGTAAAAATAAGTTTAAAAGTTAAAAAAGAATTTTCAATATTTTTTTTCAAATTTCAAAATAAAATTAAACTCATTCTATTTAACGAGAATAATTTCAAATTTGAAAATGCTTGCAATATTAACTTAAGATTATTTTTTTTTTTTAACTGAAAAAAATATTCGTAACATCGCACTTTTTCAATTTTATTTCAACATTGGATACATTTTGTAATTCAAACACAAAAAATTAAACCAAATCGTTTACTAATTATGAAAATCAATTATTTTTTTAAATTTTCAAAAAATTTTATTATTTTATATTATTCAATTAATTATTTATGTAGATCAAAAAAATACATACCTCCAGATTATGGCTCAATTAAACGCTTTAAATGATATTTTGACATCAATTAAATTATATTCCGGCGAAACAAAGTTAAATTTTGTATTGTAAAATTTCAAAATATTGATTAAGTATTCAATTTACTTTTGATAAAAATTCATATAATTTTCTATTTAATTGTTGATTAAACAAATAATGTTTAATAAAGTTTAGTCAGTTATTATTTAAAAAATTGATTAAAAATACCTTTTTATTTATTACAATTTACATTCGATCATGAACTTCAATTTGCCTTGATTTCCTAAATGAACGGTTAATTAAAAAATAATAAATGTAAACACTTGATTGGCATAGCATCAAAAGAAAAATATGTAAAGATTCCAATAGAAGCTAAAACTGTTCGAATTGGAAAAAAAAGAAATAGAGGAAGGTCAATTAAAACTAGAAAGGCTTCAAAAATGCAACCAAATGATGATTAACTACAATATCAACTTCATAAAAAAGATTAGCTACTCCTGTTGAAAGTGTAAACAAAAAAATAGAATGATCGAGAATGTTGATGAAATATTGAAAGTAGAAGATGAAAAAAGACAATCGAGGAGTAAAGCAAACAACTCGATTAAAATCAATTTCACAGTCTGCCAGTCATTCAGCCACATAACAAATTAAAATAAAAAGAGACAGGCCTAAGTAAAATGCCATATAGTTTTTTTCATGTCATCTTCTAAATTTTACACAAAAATTTCTTTTTACTTTGTTTAAAAATTTCTTTATTATTTTTCTCAAATAAAATTTTTAATTAAATTATAAAAAAAAATATTAGTTTGAGGGGTCCATTCGGAGTAGGGAAGTTTTTTGCAACTTTCCTGCATAGTTTCTTAAATATATTGGGTAAGCAATTGACTATTTATAAATATATCTGTGAAAAAATCAAAAAAAATTTCAGTTTAATTTCTATTAGCCTCAATATTGTGCGATTTTTCATAAAAAAAATTCAAAAATCAATCAAATTAATCCGCTCTTTTTTTAAATTAATGAGCTAGAATTAATTAATAGATTAATTAGAATAAAAGTTACTTTGTCTACTAATTTTTTTCTAGAGGCAAAGCTTAAACTTCGCCTAACCTCAAATGCAAATTTATAAGCATGGCGAAGTTTTTTCTCCAGTACAATCATTTAAAAAAAAAAATTAGCATGAAAAAATATCAATACATCTAAAATAAAAAAAATAAAAAAATTTAAATAAAATAAATTATAATTTTGTATTTTGTAAGTCAAACGAAAATTTGGAAGGAATAAAATAAAATGAATTTATTTAAAAATAAAAATCGAAAGCAAACTTTATCTCTTAAAAATTTTAAATAAAATAAAATTAAATATTAATTTTGCCTAGAACATAAATTCTAGCTTAGAATAATTTAAAGTTTTTTTATTTTGTTTTTAGAACCAAGAACCATATGAAGAGCCACACGATGAACCACAAGTGCTAATTGGGAGAGGTAATGGCAATGGAAGTGGAGCTGGAGATGAGCATGGTGATCCACAAGTGCTAATTGGGAGAGGTAATGGCAATGGAAGTGGAGCTGGAGCTGAGCATGGTGATCCACAAGTGCTAATTGGTAGAGGTAGTGGCAATGGAAGTGGAGCTGGAGCTGAGCATGGTGATCCACAAGTGCTAAATGATAGAGGTAGTGGCAATGGAAGTGGAGCTGGAGCTGAGCATGGTGATCCACAAGTGCTAAATGATAGAGGTAGTGGCAATGGAAGTGGAGCTTGAGCTGAGCATGGTGATCCACAAGTACTAATTGGTAGAGGTAATGGCAATGGCTCTGGGAGAGACAATGAAAGTGGGGTAGCTAAAGAAAAGTTAAATGATGAACCACATGGAGAGCACATTTTTTTTTTGTTTTGATGGTAGTCTTTAAAATTATTGATAGTTTTTATTTTTTTGAATGATTTTTTAAATGTTTTAGCAGTCTTTTTATACCATTTTTTAAAATCAGATAAGCATTCGATACAATTGATTTTTTTAAACATAAATTCAATAGTTACTTTGTTTACTATTTAGCTATTGAAGAAAATTTATTGATTAATTTTTTGAGTTTGAAAAGTTTATTTAAAAAGCTTTCATTTTAGTAAAAGGTGAGGAATTTTTGAAAAGAAATTTATCAGTGAATTTTGCAAAGTTCTACGTTTTGCTACATTATTTTAAAATCTAAATAAATTAACATTAATGATTTGTTAGAAAAACATGTTTGTCCGATATGATTTTGATAGATACCAATTAAAAAGCATTATCTAAGATAAAAAAATTAAAATTACATGTTAAAAACGGCAAATATAATATGTTCATATAAAGAAAGTAGTAAAACTAAAGATTTCGAGGACGGAAAAAAAAGATTTTGGGGAATAAGAAATGGTGAATTAAAGCTGGTCTTGTCAAATATTGAACATTTATAGCAAAAAGAAAAACTGCAATCAAGAGAGATCATCGCCTCATTTGATCTCAATGAATCAGTTGATCAAAACAGCATCGAAGCAACCAAAGAAACAATCAACAAAGCTTTGACCAACTCAACCAACTCCAGTCGTTCCGTAGCAACCAAAGCAGCGGTAAACAAGATCTTAACCAATTCAGCCAAATCCAGTCGACCCAAGGGTCTCAAAGAAGTTCCTCATGATCCTACGAATTAAATTGAAATATAACCATCACTGATAGAGTACTCTCCCAATAATACACGCCAAAATAGAAGCTCAGAT
This sequence comes from Brachionus manjavacas, assembly GCA_019054805.1. Lineage (NCBI taxonomy): Eukaryota > Metazoa > Rotifera > Eurotatoria > Ploima > Brachionidae > Brachionus > Brachionus manjavacas. The sequence goes on along the minus strand of JAHQIY010000003.1, from coordinate 2,147,280 downwards.
GAGTCAGTTTTCAGTTCTCTGGACTCCTCTTGGTCATCGCTTTCGGCATCATCGAGTAGAACAGGTTACTCGCCATTACTTGCTTCCTCAAACGGCTCACCGCATCAAAGCCAGAATACCAAGAGACAATCAACTTATGAAGGAGTTATCAGCTTTTGGTATAGCAATGTCATAAGTCTAAACAACAAACTGCACTTGCTTGAGTCAATAGCAGCTAGTTCATCACTGAGCATCATAGGTATCTCAGAGACTTGGTTTGACGAGAGCTCGGTTGCAGAGTTGGAAGGCTATTAGCTATTTAGGAAGGACCGTCCTGGCGACAAGAGGGGCGGAGGTGTTTGCTTATATATCAAGTCCGACTATGAAGCCTACAGTAATTTACAGGGAAGTTTTATTGACCCAAGGTGTGAGCAATTATGGGTTACTGTAAAAATCGAGAATGAGAAACCACTCCTATTGGGCTGTATTTACAGGCCACCTTCACATAACACCACAAGCTCTCCTACCGATGCGGACATTGCTATAGCGAATTCAATTAGATCTACGACTAACTTTTTAAGAAACGGAAAGCATTCAGGCATCATACTTATGGGCGACTTCAATTTGCCCCATATCGAGTGGAATGAGTACGGTGCACCACTGATACAGGATGTATCAAATACGTGCAACTATGTTGGTTACGCCATCAGCAATTCAAGTCTTGTACAAATGGTTAAAGAGGAGACGTTCTTTTGCAACGAACAGTCGACCAGTCGGCTTGACCTTGTGCTAGTGAGTGATCCGAACCGGGTATCAGATGTCCTGAGAGGCCCGCCTCTAGACGGCAATGCTTCCAAACACCATTGTAGCTTGATCTTCCAGCTGCATTCAAGAGCTTCGAGGTTGCAAACTTCGATAGCAGGTCACTCAATTGGCGTAGCGGCAACTTTGGTGCAATGAGTGAATACCTAAAAAATAATATTTTTCGTAAAGTTTCACAGAAATGGTCCGTCCAAGATTTGTACTTCGACATTCTTTATACTTTCTGTTAGGCCGCCATTTTATACGTCAAAAGACGTCGTATCCGGTCATTAAACGCGAAACCACCATGGTGGAACTTCGAAATTGCTTTACTCGTTCGTCAAAAAAGACGAGTTTTTATCTGCAGACGTATAGAGAGGCAGAGTGAACAATATGTGAGCAAGCATAGATACTTATGTAAGCTGGTCAAACATGTCGGGAAAAGGAGCATCATCGAGTACGAATTGAAACTTGTTCAGTCGGTAAAGAAAAATCCAAAACTTCTTTACTCTTATATGAACCGACATTTCTCGTCAAGAGAAAGCATAGCAGCTTTGATGGACATGGATAACCAAATCGTCACAGACAAAGTGAGCATCTGCGAAAGACTGAATTCTTACTTCTTCTCAGTGTTCGAGCCACCGACTTCTAGAGCAGCCGTAATTACCGCTGAGGCTAATGTCGAGGTAAAAGCTGAGCCTGATCCAAGTTTTTTAATTGAGGATGTGGTGACTCCGGATAAGGTTTTGGCAAAACTCAAGAAGTTGAACAGCAATAAGTCAGCTGGAGTCGACCAGATTAGTACGCATGCTCTCAAGATGTTTGCAGAGTCACTAGCAGTGCCTCTCGCGTTCATCTTCGAACAGTCCTTGATCTCGTCCGAAGTGCCGAATGGAAAATAGCAAATGTGTCGCCAATTCATAAGAAGGGAAGCAGAACCATGGTAAGCAACTATCTCCTGGTCTCTCTGACGTCTGTTCCATGCAAAGTCTTAGAGTCACTGATCAAGGACTACATAGTGAAACATATCGAGAAGTATAATCTAATCACTGAGAAGCAATTAATTTGAATTGGAGTTTCGTTTTTTTTAGTAAAAGTTTTCACATACACCTATGTCATTTTCATCTATCACTTTTATAATAAGTTATCTAATTATACTTTTGTAGCATGGGAGTCAAACGAAAATTTTGAAGGAATAAATAAAATTAAATCAAACTAAAATGTAAATAAAATAAACTTTATCTCTTAAAAATTTTAAATAAAATAAATTTAAATAATAATTTTGCCTAGAACATAAATTCTAGCTTAGAATAATTTAAAGTTTTTTTATTTTGTTTTTAGAACCAAGAACCATATGAAGAGCCACACGATGAACCACAAGTGCTAATTGGGAGAGGTAATGGCAATGGAAGTGGAGCTGGAGCTGAGCATGGTGATCCACAAGTGCTAATTGGTAGAGGTAGTGGCAATGGAAGTGGAGCTGGAGCTGAGCATGGTGATCCACAAGTGCTAATTGGGAGAGGTAGTGGCAATGGAAGTGGAGCTGGAGCTGAGCATGGTGATCCGCAAGTGCTAATTGGGAGAGGTAGTGGCAATGGAAGTGGAGCTGGAGCTGAGCATGGTGATCCACAAGTGCTAATTGGGAGAGGTAATGGCAATGGAAGTGGAGCTGGAGCTGAGCATGGTGATCCACAAGTGCTAATTGGTAGAGGTAGTGGCAATGGCTCTGGGAGAGACAATGAAAGTGGGGCAGCTAAAGAAAAGTTAAATGATGAACCACATGGAGAGCACATTTTTTTTTTGTTTTGATGGTAGTCTTTAAAATTATTGATAGTTTTTATTTTTTTGAATGATTTTTTTAATTTTTTAGCCGTCTTTTTATACCACTTTTTAAAATCAGATAAGCATTCGATACAATTGATTTTTTAAATATAAATTCAAAAGTTTCTTTGTTTACTATTTAGCTATTGAAGAAAATTTATTGATTAATTTTTTGAGTTTGAAAAGTTTATTTAAAAAGCTTTCATTTTAGTAAAAGGTGAGGAATTTTTGAAAAGAAATTTATCAATGAATTTCTCAAAGTTCTACGTTTTGCTACATTTGTTTAAAGAGAGTCGCTGCGTTACACACAAATTTCCTAACACACATTTCTTTTTTTTTGCTGCGTTCAACCTTTTTTTTCTCAACACACATTTTTTAGTATTTGTGCATTTTTTTCTAAAAAATGTGTGAAAAGTAAAAAAACAAAGTTTCTGGTAAAATTTAATTTAAAATAAAAAAAAATAAAAAATTAGTAAATTAATTTAAAATAAAAAGTAAGCGATTTTTCACAAAAATTACAAGTCCACAATTAAGTCGATTTAAGGCTATTAGAACGTTTAAGATGAAAATTTTTATAACAAATCGAACAAATTTTAACATATTCCTTCATATTAAAGTATTCATTACAAATCTCATATTTTAAATTAATCTTTTAAGAAAATAAAGAAGCTTTAAGTTGTTTTAGACCATCATCAGAAAATAATGACGTAAAATTTTTAAATTTTTAAGAAATTGATTATAAATAAAATTTAAAATATATATAAACTTTTTATTGATTTATTGATTATAAATAAACTTTTTGATTCTTTGTTCGTTTTTCGAAAATTTACAATCAGGCGCAAGTACTAACGCAGCATTTTCAGACTCATCTTCGTTTATTTTTTGCATATTTGAACAGTACATTGTTAATTGACCATGACTCGCTTTTTTCTTAACATCTTTTTTTCTACCAATTTTAGGAGCTTTTATTTTAGATTTACCAATTATTGAAAATTGCGATGAAGTAGTTGAAGCGATTGATGATTGAGATAACGGTATATTGGTAACCATTATTACAATTCGGTTGCCAATTATTAGGATGAATTTGAAAACAATCGTTATAGTAAAAAGAATTTGGGTACATTTTAATGTTTCAAAATAATTATTAAGCATTTTAAATCAATATGCAATGTCATTTTCAACAATATAAAAATAAAAGTTAAAAGATAAATCAAAAATTGATCATTTATTTTTAATTATTTAGACAGCATTGTACTAGGCATCAAAGTTAATTGGTCTTCAAGTATCAATAATTAGAATTTTCGCTATTCGCTATTAAAAGGTTGCATTGTTACTAACAATATTTTTATTTGTAGTCCAATTTCCATTAAATAGAGGTTAATTGAAAAGTCCAAAAAAAGTATTTTCAATGAAAATTTGTTTTTTATTTTTCTCCTTTTTTTTGGAATAAAACGCACACATTCTAAAAAATGTGTGTTCGGTAAAAATATAGGTTGAACGCAGCAACAAAAAAAAAATGTGTGTTTGGAAATTTATGTGTAACGCAGCCAATTACTTGTTTAAAATCTAAATAAATCATCATTAATGATTTGTTAGAAAAACATGTTTGTCCGATATGATTTTGATAGATACCAATTAAAAAGCATTATCTAAAATAAAAAAATTAAAATTACATGTTAAAAACGGCAAATATAATATGTTCATATAAAGAAAGTAGTAAAACCAAAGCTTCTCGAAAAAAAATAAGCAATAATAAAGCAGCAAAAAACGCTTTAACGCTCAAAAACGGGAAAAACTGAATCTAATCTACTCGCTTTTTAAATTTTTAAATAATTTATTGTTTTTTATTGCATTTTTCTTGTTTAACCCGTTTAAACATTCACTTTTTTTGTCGCTTTTTAATTAATTTTTTCTCTCGGGTTATTTTAACTACTTAACACTCAATTACCAGAGAGGTTTTTTCAACCCTTTTTGTGACTTCTTTTGCTTGTTGTTCCAAAAATTTAAACTTTTTTGAAAATTTTTTTTTTCCATCAAAACTAAAACCAAAAAAATATTATAAATAATTAATTTTGATTACAAAATAATTTTTGAATTTTCATGCTAAAAAAAGTATACGTTAAACCCGAAGAGGGGTTTTTGAACCCTCCATAAATTTTGTCTTTTTTTGTAAAATAAATCAAAAATAAATGGCTATTTATGCTTTTGATTTCCAACTCTACTTGATTCCTACAATAAATAGTTATTTTTGAACCGATGTCTCGATGAAAAGCTCTTGAACTTCTTGGTAATGCGGATAATACCTAACTCGAAGTTTCTGATGATAATTATAATGATTATCAGGAAAATGATGACTTTGATAATAATTTCGAATTAGAAAGGAAACATCAAATCAACTTGAATAATACTGAATATAACTCAGATAATAAATAACATGAATAAAAAGAAACTAAAAATGAAAAAACTTCGAAAAAGGATCTGAATCATAATGAATGACAGAGATGGTACAACTCTCAGAGAAAAGATTAATTTCTAATGAGAAAGCTAAGCCAACAAGCTATGCTTATCATAAACAAATGAGACCAAACAATCAGCATTTTGACTTGTCCATGACAAATTTTTATAGAATTGTAACAATTGTAACCTAAAAGTATGAGTTTTTCCCATGAGAAAAAAATATAGAATTCATTGCACAAGTTATCGAAGCCAGGTGATTTTATACGTTAAAGGTTTTTTAGAGTATCTTCCACCTCGCTAGTGAAGAATAGTGGAATAAATGCTTTTTCTTTTACACAGTCGAATTTTCTTCTTACTCTATTTTTAAATTCATTATGTAAACATGTAATAATGAGACCATAATGAGAGAATAATTCACTAAATATTTAGTGAAGTCTTCGAGACTAATTTCCTTGGAGCATTTGTTTATTTTTTTACGTTTTTTTTTAAGACGAGCTATCTAACCATTGCTTCTATTCTTTCACACTCGAAGAAATTCAAGTATAAAAGTTAAGTGTGATTTTTTGCATTTAAAATTAACACTTAAACTCAAAAGTTGATCTTTAACTCGTCACAAATAAACAACTAAATAAAACAAATAAATAAATAAGTAACTATGTAACCGATATATAATAAAACAATGTTTAATTTTTTAACTTTTTTAAATTTTTTAAAAACTTTATAAACTTTAAACTTTAAGATCTAAGAATGAAATCTTTATTTATGGCTATATCCTCGTGTCAAAAACACGAGCTTATAATAAAATCAAGATGTGAGCTAAGTGCTTAATGTATCTGTCAGCATTTCGAAGCGTCTACTCATCTTATAAGCTCGTGTTCAGGGTAACAAATAATATAAAGCAGCAGGGCTTTTTATTGCGAGTAACAAGATGTAAATTAATTAATTTAAAAAAATATTAGGTTTTAAATGCATAAATATAAAATATTGTGTTCGTTTAAAAATAACATGTAATTTTATTTTATTATGCGTATACTAATCTAAGTTTTGTCAAGTATTTTTTTACGTAGAGTACGTTATATTCGGTACGCATGTTCTGGTCTGCTTAATAAGCTCGTCACGCGACCGCTCATTCCTCGCAAATAATAAAAAACTTAAAGATTAGAAAAAAAATTTTTTTTTTATTATAAATGTATAATAAAGATTTATAATATGATATAAAAAAAAAATTAATTAAATAGAGATCTAAGTGCATTTTTGGCTTTTTAAAAATTATAGAAAAAAATCGATATAGAGTCTTTCAAAACGAACTTTTTAAGAGGGAAAAATCTTAAAATTTTTATGTTATTAATTAGACGAGCAAGAATAAAATGTTCGGCAAGACTCGGCTTTAGTTTTGTGGTTAAGATTAGTTGATTTTATTAAATTCCTACATTTCTAATGGTAAATATATATTTTAAATTATGATTCTTTTGACCCAAAACATTTTTCATTTTATTCAAAAATACATGCAAGAATCTCGATATGAATTTAATTAGAAAATCATTTAAAAGAAGTCCATATTTTTATTGTTTGATCAGCTAAACCACTTGCCAAATCATCATTTTGAAGAACTGCAAGTCTCATTACATAATTTGTGTGACAGTTCAAAGTATTTTTTTCAGTTCCATCATTTGAATTTCATATTTTTATTGTTTGATCAGCTAAACCACTTGCCAAATCATCATTTTGTAGAACTGCAAGTGACAAAACATGACCTGATTGACTGTTCAAAGTCATTTTTAAGCTTCCATCTATTGGATTCCATATTTTAATAGTCTTATCCCATGATCCACTAGCCAAATCACCATTTTGAAGAACTGCAAGCGATCTAACCCAACTTGAATGACCACTTAATGTCCATCTGACTTAAAACATATATTCTGTTTAAACCTGTTAATTAATTTTTTTAAATGAAATTTACTTGTAACTTTTTTTTCAAAAACAATTGAATTAATTCTATTTTGTCTTTTCTCACTTGTAATGCAGCTTTTAAAAATGGTACAAACATTTCCTTTTAACATTGCTGTGTTACAATCGTTTATTTTCAAGCATTCAGACACACATAGAAATTGATTTTTTGTTATTCAAAATTCCAATTTAAAACTATTTTTCGAAAAAAATTAAAAATAAAACGAAAAAAATTCCAAATATATGTTTTATAAATCAGATGGACATTAAGTGGTCATTCAAGTTGGGTAAGATAACTTGTAGTTCTTCAGAACGGTTTGGGATAAGACGATTAAAATATGGAATCTAATAGATTGAAGTTTAAAAATGACTTTGAATAGTCACTCATTGTCAATTTGTAAAAACATTTTAAAAAACTACATTCAATATCTAAGAAAATGTTAGATAACATAATCTTACGTAATCGTCCGCTATTTATATTACATTAGATTAAGTTAGTTTGGCCAAAAAAGCTAACGGACAAAAAAAACTGAATTTTAGAGGAAAAATGGAAAATTAATAAAAAATTTGAATTTTATAAAACAATTTTTGAGAAAAAAACATTTCTCTTTATTATTTTTTTTATAACATCATTTTGAGTAAAATTACTCAATATAATAAATTATGTAAAAATATGTAATTTTCTGTAGACAATCTAAATATTAGTAACCTTTGTTTTTTGCTTAAAGATTATTTTAAAAACAACAAAACACTTTATGCATTTAAACAATAAATCTTTTGTATTAATATTTAAAAAATTAAAAAACCGCATATAATTATTACCTGTGTTTATTTTATGCAAAAAAAAAACTAAAATACTGAATTTGGAACAAAATTTTTTATTCATTACTTTTTATTAGAAATATAAATTACTAATTATCTAAATAGAACAAAAAAATAAAAATAAAAACAGAATATATTTTTTAAGGACAAAAAAATCAAATTCTCTATCGAGGCATTTTTTAGCATCCTCCAAGGAGCGAAAACTGCAGAAAGGAAAATAACTTTTACCTTTTCCTCTAGTTTTTCCTTTAGTATTAGCTTCAAATGCCTGATCTTGAGTTATGTTATTAGGAATTTCTTCAATTACAGGAATTTTTTTTTTAATTCCCGAGTTATTTTAAAAATTCATTTATTTATTTGATTAACTATATTGAACTAGAGATAAGGCTACATTGGTTTATATAAAAATAAAATCAAAAGTGTTAATTTTATAAACAAAAAATGAAAGATAAAAATTTCAAAGTGGCAATTTTTTTGAACATTATAGGATTAATTAATAAATAATTTAGGTTTTTTTGATTGTATAAGAGTTTCATTTCAATCAATAATGTATTTCTAAATTAAAATAGTGATCAATTCAAATGTAATTGACATTAATTACAAAAAAAAACTAAAATGTTTTAATTTTGTTCCTAATTCAGTATTTTGGTTTTTAAATTGCATTTTATTGTTATTTAAGAATATTATACGCGTTAATAAACATTATTATTTTGATTCTTAAATTTTGATAAATGTTTTTGATAGAAGATTCTAATTTCATTTTTTTGAGTTTTAACAGCCTTCTTCATTTTTGGGTAAATTTTTAATGTCATTAATAAAATCTTTAATAAAACAAACTTTGTTGATTAATTTCCTTTTTATCTGTGAAAAAATTCAAAAAGAAGAAATTGTTCTTAATTATATATTTTTTTCAATTAATAAAAATGAGCAATAAATATTTTACGATCAGATAAAAATTGATTATTTAAAAATTTTCTAAATTAAATGAAAGCTTTGAATAAGATAAAATTAAATAATTTAATTTTATTAACAAAAATTTATCAATAAAAATAACTCCAAATTTTGATTGTTCCATCTTTTGATCCACTAGCAAAATCCCCATTTTGTAAAACTGCAAGTGTCAAAATAGCATCAGAATGGCAGCTTAAAGTCATTTTTTCAGTTCCATCAACTAAATTCCATATCTTTATTTTTTTATCCCATGATGCACTAGCCAAATCACCGTTTTGAAGAACTGCAAGCGATCTAATCCAACTTAAATGACCATTTAATGTCATTTTTTCAGTTCCATCAATTAAATTCCATATTTTAATTGTTGTATCAGCTGAACCACTGACCAAATCACCGTTTTGAAGTACTGCAAGTGTCATTACATTGCTTGTATGGCCATTTAATGTCATTTTTACAATTCCATTAGCCAAATTCCATATTTTAATTGAATGATCATATGATCCACTAGCCAAATCACCGCTTTGAAGAAAAACGAGTGAAAAAACATAATTTGTGTGGTCATTTAACGTCATTTTTACAGTTCCATCAATTAAATTCCATATTTTAATTGTTGAATCAGCTGAACCAGTAGCCAAATCACCGTTTTGAAGTACTTCAAGAGAAAAAACCGAACTTGTATGATTATTTAGTATCATTTTTACAGTTCCATTAATTGGATTCCATATTTTTATTGTTTGATCAGCTAAACCACTTGCCAAATCATCATTTTGTAGAACTGCAAGTGACAAAACATGACCTGATTGACTGTTCAAAGTCATTTTTAAGCTTCCATCTATTGGATTCCATATTTTAATAGTCTTATCCCATGATCCACTAGCCAAATCACCATTTTGAAGAACTGCAAGCGATCTAACCCAACTTGAATGACCACTTAATGTCCATCTGACTTAAAACATATATTCTGTTTAAACCTGTTAATTAATTTTTTTAAATGAAATTTACTTGTAACTTTTTTTCAAAAACAATTGAATTAATTCTATTTTGTCTTTTCTCACTTGTAATGCAGCTTTTAAAAATGGTACAAACATTTCCTTTTAACATTGCTGTGTTACAATCGTTTATTTTCAAGCATTCAGACACACATAGAAATTGATTTTTTGTTTCATACCTTATTGATTCTTCAGCTGTGTCAAGTATTTCTTTACCGTCAAATCTATGAAATTTTAGTCCAATTTTCTTACCTTGTAATCCGAAAATCGTAATAAGAAATATTTTTACAATTTTTACAATCATTTTCAAAAATTCAAAAAAAATAAGAAAAATGAGTGTCTGTATTGTAATTTAATATAAAAAAAACTTTTTTAAAATTCCAATTTAAAACTATTTTTAATCCTTTTAATGAAAAAAATGCTTTGTTAGCTTCCATTATATCCTTTATTAAAGGATTTTAAAGATAAATAAAAAGTATTTCATTTCCTTTAGTTTTTCCAATTTTCTTTTGCACTTAAAATGGATATAATTTTCTTTAATAAAATTGAATTTCCTTAAATAACTTTTATTTTTATTAACCGATTTACTTTATTTACTTTTTATTTTTAATTTTTCGAATTCTCTAAATAACTTCTCAATTCAAAGTCGAGAAAGACGTTCATTTAGCGAAATTATTTTTGAATTAGAGCAATGCTCAATAGAAAACACTAACGAAAAATAAAAAATATTCTCAAAAAAAAATGATATTAAAATAATTAAGCTACTTTCAAAAAAAGATAAAATGCAAAATTTTTTTGCTTTCTTTTGATTTTTATTAAATCTTGCTAATTTTATCAGTAGAATTACTATATATATTTAATTTCTAGATAAAACATTCCTTAATAACCTTGATCAAATAAACTTCCTAATTTAACGTCTGGTAAAATTCCTACATTGCTTTACCAAAGTTGTAGAGTAATAAAATTGATAAGTTCTTACAAAAGTCATATAGTACTAGTTTCAAATTTTGATTTTAGGTGCAAGTTAATGTTAAAGAAGGCCTGATTTTTCTATAATATGAAATTATTAATTATAAATATTTAATGCATATGGAAATTCAAGATGGTGGTTCTGAATGGTTCAAAATTTTGAAGGAATTAAAAAAATTAAATTAAACAAAAATGTAAATAAAATAAACTTTATCTCTTAAAAATTTTAAAAAATATAAAATTAAATATTAATTTTGCCTAGAACATAAATTCTAGCTAAGAATAATTTAAAGTTTTTTTATTTTGTTTTTAGAACCAAGAACCAAATGAAGAGCCACACGATGAACCACAAGTGCTAATTGGGAGAGGTAGTGGCAATGGAAGTGGAGCTGGAGCTGAGCATGGTGATCCACAAGTGCTAATTGGTAGAGGTAGTGGCAATAGAAGTGGAGCTGGAGCTGAGCATGGTGATCCACAAGTGCTAATTGGTAGAGGTAGTGGCAATGGAAGTGGAGCTGGAGCTGAGCATGGTGATCCACAAGTGCTAATTGGTAGAGGTAGTGGCAATGGAAGTGGAGCTGGAGCTGAGCATGGTGAACCAAAAGTGCTAATTGGGAGAGGTAATGGCAATGGCTCTGGGAGAGACAATGAAAGTGGGGCAGCTAAAGAAAAGTTAAACGATGAACCACATGGAGAGCACATTTTTTTTTTGTTTTGATGGTAGTCTTTAAAATTATTGATAGTTTTTATTTTTTTGAATGATTTTTTAAATGTTTTAGCAGTCTTTTTATACCACTTTTTAAAATCAGATAAGCATTCGATACAATTGATTTTTTAAATATAAATTCAATAGTTACTTTGTTTACTATTTAGCTATTGAAGAAAATTTATTGATTAATTTTTTGAGTTTGAAAAGTTTATTTAAAAAGCTTTCATTTTAGTAAAAGGTGAGGAATTTTTGAAAAGAAATTTATCAATGAATTTTGCAAAGTTCTACGTTTTGCTACATTTGTTTAAAATCTAAATAAATTAACATTAATGATTTGTTAGAAAAACATGTTTGTCCGATATGATTTTGATAGATGCCAATTAAAAAGCATTACCTAAGATAAAAAAATTAAAATTTCATGTTAAAAACGGCAAATTTAATATGTTCATATAAAGAAAGTAGTAAAACCAAAGCTTCTCGAAAAAAAGTAAGCAATAATAAAGCAGCAAAAAACGCTTTAACGCTCAAAAACGGGAAAAACTGAATCTAATCTACTCGCTTTTTAAATTTTTAAATAATTTATTGTTTTTTATTGCATTTTTCTAGTTTAACCCGTTTAAACATTCACTTTTTTGTCGCTTTTTAATTAATTTTTTCTCTCGGGTTATTTTAACTACTTAACACTCAACTACCAGAGGGTTTTTTTCGACTCCTTTTGTTACTTCTTTTGCTTGTTGTTCCAAAAATTTAAACTTTTTTGAAAATTTTTTTTTCCATCAAAACTAAAACCAAAAATATATTTTAAATAGTTAATTTTGATTACAAAATAATTTTATTTTCATGCTAAATAAAAAATTTAATGTTAAACCCGGAGAAGGGTTGTTGAATCCTCCATAAATATTGTTTATTTAAAAAGCTTTCATTTTAGCAAAAGGTGAGGAATTATCTGAATTAAGTAACCAAAAAATTATCTACAAAATTTAGAACATTTTTTTTTTAGCATTTAAAATGCCCAACTTTAGCTTTAATACAATCAGCGACACGTTTTGGAATAGATTCAGTTATGTTTTTTATTTATTCACTAGGAACTTTTAACCAAAAAGAACGCTTTTTAAATGCTCTCCTGACGTAATTTTTGTATTGACCATTTTGTGGTCAATATATGACCATAAATTCTCTATTGGATTGAGGTTAGGTAATCTAGGGCAAAGGGGAGAACTGATGGTAATAATTCTCGGCTGATGGTAATAAGTTATTTCCCAGAACGTCCATGTACACAATTAAATTAATTCTTGTTTAAATGAAGCAGCATCCAGTACGTTTTTAATTAATACATCTCCAAATACAAACCGAACCTCCTCCATTTTGTAACTTTATTGGGGTTGATACTTTTCGTTTGCAATTCGCTTTACAAACACTCTAGATTTTCTTTTTAATACTTCGAAATTAGACTCGTCACTAAAAAAACTTTTGACCAGTCATTAACAGTCCATCTTTGCCGTTCTTTGCACCATTTGAGCCTTTTTGATCGATCCAATAAAGTCAAAAGAGGTTTTTTTATTGCAGTTTACGACTGTATTTTTTTGTTTAATAGAACTTTTCTTAGTGTCTTTACTAACAGTAACATTCGGAAATTTAGAACTAAAATCAGAGTCTAGCTGTCTATAGCTTGTTGTAGGATTGATTCGGACCTTTCTAAAAATATACGACTCATTTCGACTGGTAAGCTTCCGGGGTTTACCATACCATGGTAATTCTTAAACAACAGATGTCTCGTAATTGCGCTTTGTTGTAATCACACATTTTCTCGAAACTCCTATCAAATCAGCTGTTTCTTGTTGAGATATGGTCTTATCCTTCAAAAGACTAATTATTTGCCACCTTTGAGCCTCAGATACTTTTTTTTTGCCCAATTTTTTGGAAAAAACGCCAAAATGGTAAAAAATGCAAGCAAACAGTATGAAAAAGCTTTTCAAGCATTTTGTGAAAAAAAAATGGACAGCGATTGCCAAGGTGTGGTAAAATTTTAGGATAAAATGATTGTTCTAAACTTAGTAGACTATATTTTTTTAAATGGGTTCTGGAGTGTACAGAATTTTTTTTGAACAATCTAAAGAAAGCTAATAAAATTATCTTTAAGATGGTATAGTTAACATTACATGTTATTCGATTTTAATTTTAAATTTTAAGCCTTAAAATTTTTTTTAATTTTATAGTAATGTTCTAAACTTTCTATACATACTGTATAAACAAAAGCCGGATTATTTTATTTTAAATGAAAGAATTAAAGAGATTCAAAATACTTATTCGTTAGATAACTTTGATAAATATTATGAAAATTTATCGTCGATATTGGATTATTAGTCAAAATCTGTTAATGGTACTAACTGACTACGTATAATAGAATGGCTTGCGTGTTAGTCATGCTAGCAGAGGATCGAGGGTTCAAAACCCGATGAGGTTTAATAAAATCTTCAAAATATCTCTGCCATACGGCGCCAAAGTTTAAACCATATAAATAGGGGCACCAGTTTCGACTGGGTAATAATTGCGGTGTAGATGATCAACTCGATGCAGTATCCTCTGTGTCAGATCGAAATCGTTGCTCAAAAAGGTACTTAAAAAGGAGATGAGCGCTTCCTAATTATCCACCAGGATAAAAAAGGGACAATTATTATTAATTATTAACAATTGATTCATTTGTACTGGCATTGCTCTCAATTCGAATCCTATCGTGAATATCTATCAAAAAGTGATTTTGAATAAGAACTAGATTAACCATTTTCAACATTATCTTTTCCGACACCTACTGGTTTACAAACGATGTTAATAATTTTTCTGAATTTGAAAGCGTTTCGAAAGTGTAAAAATCTATTTGCCATCTGAATTGCCTAGTTAATAATGTCGCTTCATTTGAGATAGCTTGTAATCATAATGCCCAGATCAATTTCATCTTAAGACTGATTTAACTCATATATATGTAAGACAATTACGTTCAATTAAAAAGCATGGAAGCTGTGTTTTTGAGAAGAAACACATAACTGAGCATTTACTTCTGTTGAATTTAATGTGCCTAGTATCAGCCATATAAACTTTATTGGAAATATGATCTTGAACATTTGTAAATTCAAGATAGTTTTAAAGAAAGCAAAAAATTTACGAGCATTGCATACTCCCATTTGTTTTTAGAGATCAAATTTCTAAGTATCAGGAACTTTTTCCAGGGTGGAATATTCCGAATAATATAGATATCAAACATTCCGACTCCGTTTATTAGGAACAATCCAACTACAATTACTAAATTAGTTCATATAATTTTCAATGAAATCTTGTTGGGGTTCTAGATTTTCTATTCTTTATTTCAATTTTCTTCTGATTTTGAATTTGCTTATCTAATTTAAGAAACTAATTAAGAAGCCAAAATTTTATTTCGTAAAAATGATTTACGAAATATTATTTTGATTAAATAATTAAATCAATTAATTTTCTATTTTACAGTAGAGCGAGCAATCATCAACTAATCCATAGCCAAAAAATTAGACTACACATGTATCACATGTATCTAGATAAATGTTTACAGCAATAGGAACCCGAACGAACACTATCGGCAGAACAACGATTAAATTGACACTAGGCGAATTTTAATATAAAAATTAAATCAATGGATTATAAACATGGTTAAAAAAAAAATGGTTAAAAAAAAGGATATTAAATTAAAATCCGTTAACAAAGGATACGAAAGAAAAACAAACAACATATTCTCTATCAAAAAGAATTTAGAATTTTTTAAAGAAACAAGTGTAAGTTTTGAAGTAAAATTAAATTTAACAAAAGAAATTAAATGGTAAATAAAAGCAAAATATAAAAAGGGAAATGAATAAATTGTGATCCTCGAGGACGATAACTAAATAAATTATATATTTAATTAAAAGTGAATTGTGAAACAAATATTAACAATTTCTTCATATTAATTATTTTTAAATTAATTTGAATTTTTGGACATGATTTTAAAAATTGTTAAAAAATTTCTTATTACGATTTTCGAATTACAAGGGAAGAAAATTGGACTAAAATTTAATAGATTTAATAATAAAGAAATACTTGGGACAGCTGATAAACTTAAAGAATCGATAAGGTTTGAAACAAAAAATCAATTTCTATGTGTGTCTGAATGCTTGAAAATAAACGATTGTAACACAGCAATGTTAAAAGGAAATGTTTGTACCATTTTTAAAAGCTGCATTACAAGTGAGAAAAGACAAAATAGAATTAATTCAATTGTTTTTGAAAAAAAAGTTACAAGTAAATTTCATTTAAAAAAATTAATAAGCAGGTTTAAACAGAATATATGTTTTAAGTCAGATGGACATTAAGTGGTCATTCAAGTTGGGTTAGATCGCTTGCAGTTCTTCAAAATGGTGATTTGGCTAGTGGATCATGGGATAAGACTATTAAAATATGGAATCCAATAGATGGAAGCTTAAAAATGACTTTGAACAGTCAATCAGGTCATGTTTTGTCACTTGCAGTTCTACAAAACGGTGATTTGGTCTGTGGTTCAAGTAATGCAATAATTAAAATATGGAATCCAATTGATGGAACTGAAAAATTAACATTATATGGTCACTTAAATTATGTTGAGTCACTAGTAGTTCTTCAAAATGGTGATTTGGCTTGTGGATCTTGGGATAAAACAATTAAAATATTGAATCCAATAGTTGGAATTAAAAATTAACATTATATGGTCACTCAAATTGTGTTGAGTCTCTAGTAGTTCTTCAAAACGGTGATTTGGCCAGTGGATCATGGGATAAGACTATTAAAATATGGAATCCAATAGATGGAAGCTTAAAAATGACTTTGAACAGTCAATCAGGTCATGTTTTGTCACTTGCAGTTCTACAAAACGGTGATTTGGTCTGTGGTTCAACTAATGCAATAATTAAAATATGGAATCCAATTGATGGAAATGAAAAATTAACATTATATGGTCACTTAAATTATGTTGAGTCACTAGTAGTGCTTCAAAACGGTGATTTGAACAGTGGTTCAGCTGATACAACATTTAAAATTTGAAATTCAAATGATGGAACTGAAAAAATTACTTTAAACTGTCACACAAAATATGTAAAGACACTTGCAGTACTACAAAATGGTGATTTGGCAAGTGGTTCAGCTGATCAAACAATAAAAATATGGACTTCTCTTTATTGATATTCTTATTAAATTCATATCGAGATTTTTGCATGTATTATTGAATAAAATGAAAAATGTTTTGATAGAGTCATAAGAATCACAATTTAAAATAAATATATATTAATTATTAGAAATTAAACAAAAATTAACTAATCTTAACAAAATAACTAAATGCGAGTGTTGCCGACCATTCTATTACTGTCCGTCTTATTAATTTTCTAAAAATTTTAAGATTTTTTGCCTCTATGAAAGACTCCATATCGATTGTTTTTTAAAATTATAAAAGCCAAAAATGCACAAATATCTTCATTTAATACTATTTTACTTTAATTATATCATGTTATAAATTTTTTTTTAAAAAGATAATTTATTTTATACTTTTTTACTTAAAAAAAGAGAACAGATTTTTTTTTATCTTTAAAGTTTTTTATTATTTGCGATGAACGAGCGGTCGCCTTATGAGCATATTTAGCAGACATGAGTATGCGTACCGAATTTAACGTACTCTACGTAAAAAAAATCCTTGACAAAACAAGGATTAGTATACGCACAATAAAATAAAATTGTATGTTATTTTTAAAAGAACACAATATTTTATATTTATACATTTAAAACCTATCATTTTTTTTTATTAATTAATTAACGTCTTTTTACTCGCAATAAAAAGCCCTGCTTATTTATCTTATTTACCTCCCATGAACCCTGAACACCTGAACACGAGCTAATAAGATGAGTAGACGCTTCAAAATGCTGACAGATACATTAAGCACTTAGCTCACATCTTGACTTAATTATAAGCTCGTGTTTTTGACACGAGCATGTCGAAGCATTCTGAAGTATGCAATCCAATGACTTTATTAACAACGTTTCAGAACGTTCGCTTTTCATTGCTATACAATTTTTACAAAAATTCTAAACACAAATAATATGACCCCAGTCGCATTAGAGAATACCAGAACGCACTCAAGGAATTAGAAATATTACTAAGCTAGTATAAAATTTAAACGAAACAAAATAAAATAAATTAAATTTGTTTGCTTTGGCATTCAATAATTTAATTTGTTATTTCACCTAAATGGATCCGAACTTAAAAACTATTGACACTCTTGACATATATACTCTTTTGACTGATCTCGACTAAAACTTAACGTTTAACATTCAGGCCAAGTCCAGTTTTGGAAAGTCTCACACGTTAACCATGATTTTGAACTATAGGTCTCTAAATCAAAATTAAGATCACAAAAAAAGTAAAAAAATTGGTCCTTTTTGCAATATAGATTTTTTAGGATTTTTATTCTCTTTTTTTTGGGGTTTTTTATTATTATTTTTTATCTCTTTCTTCTTCTAAATGCTCTTTCGCTTCGTTTTTGGTTAGCAATTGAGCATTTGTTCTTTTAAGTTTGCTTCTTCTCCTAGTACTCTTATCTAAACTTAAGTTTTTTTTTTCAAAAATCAATCAATGCATCTGAGGCACATTTTTGAACTTTTTCTTTACTACGTTCTTTACTACGGAATTTCTTTCAACAATATTCCGGTTGATGGGTTAATTCATTATATTTTAAAAATTTTAAATGAAAAGATAAATTTGAAATATATTATTATAAAAAAACAACCTGTAGCCTCTAATCCGTCTACGGCGTGTGCTCGCTTAAAAGCTTTTGTTATTATCTCTTTGAACAGTGATGGGAAAATCTGCTTATCTATTGTTACTTTGTTAAATTTGAGTAAAAAATCTTTCAAAATCATTTTCCATTCAAGTTTAACAGTTTTAAAGACTCCAACGTCTAGTGGTTGAAGACAATGACTTGTATGAGCCGTTAAGCAAAGGAAATGAATGTTGTTATCTCGGGCTAGATTAACTACTTCTAAGGAAATGTGAGAAGCGTGACCATCTATAATTAAGAGTTAAGGAACTGGAATTTCTATTGTTTAAATAACAAAATTTTTTCTAAACCATTCTAAAAATAGCTCAGGTTCCATCAAGTCAGAGGATGAACAATTAAAACGGCAATCTAGTGGTCCTTTTTACACCAAGTATCCCAAAGTTTACTGATTTTAAAAGCAAATAAAATTTGAAAAAATCACCAGATGCGTTGCAGCAGGCCTGAAAAAAATTAATTTAAAAAAAATTTGTATTAAAAATTATTGGAATAAAACAAGGATAACTTAGGCAGTTTGTTTTTAAAATAATTATTTTATTTTTTAACTTAGGAGATAAGATTTTTACTTACCATAACAGAATACATTGATTTTTTGTTGTTTACAGCAACATTTAACACAGATTTTGAACCTCTCCTATAAAAAACTTTTTGTTGACCCGCACTACATATAAAAATAAAATAAAAATTTTAGATACTAAAATTTCTAACATTTAAATTCTAGATTGATTATTTTTTTATCAGAACTCCAATTTAAGTAAACAAAAAAATAAAAATAATATTTATCAGAAAAAAAATTATTACTTAACTACTAATTTAAATGAAGAACAAAAACTTCCATTAATTTTTTCAATTAAAAGATGTTCTGTTTGAATTGCCGGAAATTTAATGTTGCATTAAATCATTTGATATTATTTGATACTCAATAAAATAAGAAATTTAGTCGAACAAAAATTAGTTAATTAAAAACTAGTCGACTAAATTTTAATTAATTGAATCTTCACTCTGATTCACAAAAAAGATATGAAAAAAGAACCATCCGATTTTCGGTCAATATCCGTATACACATCTTCAGCTTTTAATTTTGAGCCCATTCTTCTTAGTAAATCTAAAATTAAGGATAAAACTCATCCTAATCAATTTGGATATTAGAAAAAAAATTCGTGCATGCATGCGTATTTGGTTAACGAGACTTTAAATTATTATAGACAAAATGGGTCCAAACTTCATGTTGTTTGACTTGACGCAAGTAAGGCTATTGATAAACATTGGAGGGATACGAAAAATACCTGACGCGTTCGAGCGAACACTTTATAGCTACTACAGTATTTCAAAAATTAAAATAAAATATGAAAATGAAATAAGTGAAATGATAGAAGCATGTGAAGGAGTTAAATCTCCCTATTTTTTCAATTATTCCATTAATGACTTATTAATTGAATTAACTGCTTTAAATATTGAAGCTTCTATAAATGGTATGATCCTTCCAGTGATTGCTTAGTGCGATGATATAATTATCGCACTAAGCATCACAGCAAGTGTTATTTACAAACAAAAATACGATGAGAAAATGAACAAATTACAAGAAATTTCGGGTCTTTGTACTATTCAAACAAGATTTCAAGATTTAAACAAATCATACCTCAACAATTGCATCATAAACAACAACCCTCTTATAAACAATTTAAATGGATGAGTACATTTCCAGTGATGAACATGCACCGAAAAATATGAAACTTTATTATGCAGATTTTTTAGCTCAGACTAAATAACTTAAATTCTACTTTTTTTTTATTTAATTCTTTTTGTTCATTAGACTTTTTGTTTATTCTTTAGACTTTAGCTAAAACGGCTAACGCTGGTGCCAAATTAAATAAAATAAAATTAATCCAAAAAAAAGTGATTGCTTAGTGCGATGATATAATTTAAATTTCACAGTCGTTTGGTCAGTGTGAGAAACTCTTAGAAATCTGTTATTTATATGCAATAACATGGAAAATTGACTTCAACACTACTAAATCGACGGCTCTAATTGTACAAAGGAACAATGTCATTAAAGAACAGAAATTCATTATAAATGATGAGGAAATTCAGATCGTTAAAAAAGCATTGAATATTTAGGCTTACCCATTGGTGATAGAAATTACGCCAATGGATTTGTTGAAGAAAAGTGGAAAAGTTTATACGCTCTTTACCGAATAGAATGCAAGCCGAGACAAAGCAGTCATTATTTGATTGCTTTCTTATATAAACAATTTTGTGAGTCTTTTTTTGGAAATCCTTTGGAACTAATCTGTATTAGAGATGAGAAGCTTAGAGAACTAGAGACAAGACAAAATCTTCTTCTCAAACGGACATTTGGAATTTGAAAGAGATTTGCAAGAATGAAACCTGTTTTAGAGTAACTGCGTATTGAACATATTTATTGTAAAAAAAACAGACTTATTGACTCGATTACCTTTATTTTATCTAAAATAGAAGAAAAAATTGTAGATAGAATAGATGATTCTCATCTATTTTAAATTTTAAATGATCTTCTAAAAACTTGTTTTTTTTACATAATTAACTTTTTAAACCAATAATTTTTTCATAATTTTAATGATTTAGTGAGCCTCGAATTCTTTTTTTTTGTATTTTTTCATTTTTTTTTTATTTGCCTATGAGGCCTAGATCTAATAAATAATAATAATAATAATAATAATAATAATAATAATAATAATAATAATAATAATAATAATAATAATAATAATAATAATGGTTTTAAATGGAGAAAAACAACGTAACTCTTGATCCAACGATATTTCAGATTAATAACTATGGATGTAAGAATTCTTTTAAAGAATTTTTAAGGTAATTTAATTAAGAGAATGAAAAGTTAAAAGAATTTAAACATTTTATTCACCTTAAAAAATATAAGACTGAACAAAAGAATTAAAATTTAGCCGATTTTCCTCAACTTTTTGCATAACTTTCCGATATTCATCCGACTCTTGGTGAAAATTGGACAATTTGGTCAAAAACATGAGATGTGCAGCCAGCTTAGAGAATCTAAATTCATTATAATTCATTCGATTTGTTTTTAAATATTTCAGACTAAATTCCATTTCAACATCAAGTCGTTTTGAAACAGTCTCAATTTTATCTCTTAACAAAATTGAAAATGTTTCATCACTATTATTCTCTATTAAATTTTCAATTCGTTTAACCAATTCAAGCAAATAATGAAGGAAACTGGTATTGACCGCATCTAAACCTTTATCAAAAACAATTTCTAATTCTTCCTTTAAAAAAAAAAAATTATTTTTTTTTAAATTGTATTCTAATACCTCATTATCATTGTTTCGGGGCTCGCACTCGCTTACAAAATCATATTGGTCCAGCAAAAACTTAAAAACCTCATGAGGACTGCTTATACTTTGGATACAGAGATCTAGACCATGTGAAATCATTGAGATAGGCTCATATTTTGAATCGGCAGAATCAGTCAAACTCGAGACAATATCTGAGCATATTTGACTGCTGTCATTGTTATTTTCGATCAGTAATTGAAATAACAGTTCCCAGAAATAGACGCACTTAAGTCCAAGTTTGCATTTTGATGAAAATATGCAGCTCTTGTTTTGCTGCAAAAAATTTGCCACAATTAAAGCTTCATCATCTCGTTCCATAAATGTGTTTAGTAAATCAATCAGTCGGTCTATGTCTGTGCTAACTGAAGGTAATGAGTTAACTTGTTCAAACAAGCCAGAAATAAGCAAGAGTAGTGTAATTCTTGTCTCTGATCTTAAATTTATTAAAATAGTGGTTAAAGATATTTTGGATATTTCAAAAATTTAATCTAAAATAAAAGAATTTTTTAAAGTTGAAAAAAAAATAATTTCATTAGATAAAAGGGTTTTGTGAGCACAACAACAAATGACAGAAAAAAATGAAAAAAATTAAATTATTTTTTAAGATTCTAAAAATCATTTGTCACTGGAATTCGAATTTTCATATAAACCTTTCAAAAATTACAAAAATAAAATTCAAATTCAAAAATTAAGTCATTGAAAAGAAATTTCAATATTGGATTTCTTTAAACTAAATGTGGTAAACTAAGTAATGAGTTGTTAAAAATTTTCATATTAAAGTCCAAGTCATTAAAAAAAAAACGACCCAAAGACTTTTATTTAATTTTTTTTTAAAGTAAAAAAAAAATTTCATCAGCGATAGAGAAAAAAAAATTAATCCTTTTGGAATTGCTGTAACAATGTGCGAAAAAAAATCAAGACTTTGAATTTCTATTTCAAGCTCTGAAAGAGACAGTAAAGAAATTATTTAAGCGTCATATTCAACCAACAGTTTTACTCGCAGATGGAGCAGAAGCGATACATAATGGTTTCGCTTAAGTTTTTACACTTGAAAAACGGCTAATGTGTTGGGCTCATGTCAAGCGAAATGTTCATACAAGATTTTGTCGTAATAAATATTATTTTTTTTTTTTAATAGTTATTTTTATTTAAAAATTAATTTAAAAAGGCTTCGAGCTAACATTCGAAAAGAGCGCAAACTGCACATTCGAAGTGAAGCTCCTTCTGCCCAGTAAAAAAATAAAACAATAATAAAAACAAACAAACATATTTTAAATTAAATAATTAACAACAAATTTTTTCTTTTTTAAAAAAGAAAAAAGAAAGACAGAAGAAAAGAAAGAAGACAAAAAATTGATAGATTCTAAATAACTATATAAGAGAATCCTGTTCTCATTTCAGATCTTAAAAAAGCTAAGAAACAAATATAAACTAATTAGGACAGTACACGCATACGCAATTCGAATTATTGAGAAAAAGGCTCCTACCGGAGTAGAGGTAACCGATAATTTAGCTGTGTTTTCAGACCACGACCCACTATATTCCTCAACAAGTTGCTTAATGAATCTGTTTTTATAAGAGAAACATTTTAGCATATATCTAGCACCCATTTGTAAGAATCTTTATTTAATAAACAAAATGTTACTAACTGAAAAGATAATCATATCAAAAATGATATAGACAGCCTACTTTCAATTACAGAATCAATGCTTGAAAGCGCTTCTAAACTTTTTATCAAAAAATGGACTGAATTAGACAAGAATTTTTCTTCATACTTTGAGACCACATGGATAAATTCTTCGGTGAGTGGTTGGTTTAATGGTAGATCACAAAGTCATCCAATAACAAACAATGCACTTGAATCCCACAACAAAGTAATTAAAGATTTGGTCGAGAGAAAGTCTATGCCTTTAGCTGACTTTCTTAAGAATATAAACGACGCTGTTCTTCAATTTTGGTCGTTTCAGCGCATCAACACAACCACGTAATATGTCAAAAGCATTGCAAAAATAAAAGCTTAACATTTTTTTTATATTTTCTTTTATAATAAATTTTTTTACTTGACAGATTATCTTATGATATATTACAAATATATTTTTTTATATGACAAATTTTTTTATTTTATATTGACAAGTATTTTTTATAATTGACAAAACATTCAGTTAAATAACATTTACTTTTTTAGATTGACACTAGTATAACTGACGAATTATCTAGTTTTATTTGACAAATATTTGTTTTTTAATTGACATATATATATATTAATTGACAAAATATCATTTAATCTATATTCAATTGTTGAAAAACTTGGTCTATTTGGTGAACCATAGTTTACCTATTATGCGAAAAATTCTTGTTCTCAGGTTTGTGAACTAGTTCACCTAATTTTTTTTTTCACGTAAAGATGAACTAAAATAGAATTAGGTGAACAAATTTCAAATTTTTGTTTTCTAATTTGAAGGAGCTTTAGAAATAGCATTTGCTCTGATCTGGTTCACCTGGTATTAACCTTTCGACAAACCCAAATATCCAAATGCGCTCACTACTTAAACATTTTCCTTTGATTTAATAATAAAAATTAAAGAAAATTAAAATTAATTTTTCATCAATGTTTGACTTTGGGGAACAAAGGTTCATCTAAAAATCGCAAAATATTGCCTTCTCCGTCCAACTTTAAATTTTTATCAAATTGTTTTTTTTTCAATTTTAATTTTTAATATTATATTTAGCTTTTTTTCAATATAGATGAAAAAAACTCAATATAGGAGAACTAAAACCTGAGAACAAGAATTGTTCCAGTAACTAGAAAACATTGATTTTTTTCTTTATAAATTTTGACTTTTAAAATGGAATTCCTCAATTGATAAAATATGGAAAACAGAGCGTAGATAGTTTTCTAAACTAAAAATATTATCTTAAAGATCATCATATCACAAACCCGACTTGGGTTATTTTAAAAGTTAAAAAAGAATTTTCAATATTTTTTTTCAAATTTCCAGTAAAAATTAAATTCATTCCATTTCACTAAAGAGTTTAATTTCAAATATGTAAATGCTTGCAATATTAACTTAAAATTATTTTAACTCTTCATTTATTTAATTTTATAAAATAATTATTACAAAATTAAAAAACAAAAAAGTATATAATAGATTTAAAATTGAGATAAAAAAAATTGTTTATTTCAGCAGAAAAAAAATTGTTTTCCAAAAATTTTTGCAATTTTTGTTTTAACTCCAATTAATTAGAAGATTATAAAAATTGACGATTAATTTAGAAAATTTTCATTAATTCTTGATTTGGCAAAATTAAAATTATAAGTCATTGACTTGACTTGACTTAAGACTTGTGACTTAAAAACAAGTCTGCACTTACTCCAATAGTCGGAAAGATAATTGAGAGAATGCTAAGGGACAAAATAACGAACTATTTACCAAAATACAAATATTAAGCTTTGTATGAGTAAGGTAAAGGCGAATACTCATCAAAATATACCTCTTTTCCTAGAAAAGATAACAGAAGAAAAAGAATTGGGTGCTTTTAAAATGGAATAATTATGAACTTTATAATACTGGGTTTGATAAGAAATTCTTTTAAGAACCTTACCCGAGAGTATTAAGACTCCTCTATTTATTACTTGTGAGATCTCATCTGGAGTATATTGAAACAGCCAAATTTGAATATCTAATGGTTGATCTCCGACTGTGTATTAAAATAGCATTGATCAAAACAGCAAAATCATAATAGCAAAAATTACATGTTGTTTTAAAGTTCAAAATAACATTATCAAATTAACATGATAATTTTTGAATACTCAAAATAACACGTTCACAATAGCTTATTCAAAATATCAAGTTTGAAGCTAAATTGATTTGTTTATTTATTTATTTAAAAAATAATTTAGGCGAGTCTTTTTCCGGATGAAATGGAGACTTTCAGCCACATGATAGATTTTTGATACCAATAAAAATAATACAATTTTTTGAAAAAAGTTAAATTAGTTTTAGTTTAGTTTTTAAATTTTCCTATATATGTTAAATGAAAACAAATTTACAATTTTCATAAAAAAAATTAAAATTAAAATTAAATTGTTTGCATTTCATAAAAATGGAAATTGTCAATACATTATCAAAGCTGAAAAGTATGATCCTTCAAAAAAATTAGAAACACTATTTAGCTTTATTACTTATATAATTTTTGTTCTAATTGATAGATTAATTGATGTATGCTATTTTGAATTTAATAAAAGTGTCGATATTCTTAATATGTTATTTTGAATTCGCTAATTTAAACATTGTTATTTTAATACTTTAATTGCTATTCTAAACTTAGCTATTTTAATATTGCTATTATGATAATTTTATTTTGATCAATGCTGTTTTGATTATTTACCTGATCTCCTGGCTAACCTCTAAGATCTTGCACTGAATAAATGTCCACTATACTAAACAAGTTTTGAATTTTTAACAAAAAAAACCAAGTTTAAAAAGAACCAAGTTTCTCTTTATGAATTTTACTTGACTATTTTATTTTACTTCAAATAATTTTAGTTGATTTAAAAAAAAAGAGACTTCATCACAAGTTAATGTTTTTAAAATAAAAATTAATGCTTCCATTATACCGCATGAAAATGACTTGATCTATGACTTGTGACTATTAAAAAATCTGATTAAAATAGTCAAGAAGCTGAAGTTAAATTTAAAGTTTTTTAAATTAAATAATGAGTAAGCATTTATCGCACAATAAAAATATGAATTATGCAAATAGAAAAATTAATATCACAACTGAATTGCACAAAATTAAATGAACAACATTTTTTATTATTTATACAATAATTTTGATTAATTGTACAATTTCAAATGGCAACCCAATCCGAATTACAGCCAAACGGTAACTTAAATCAGACAATCAGAGTAAGCTTGTCTGATTTAAGTTAAAAATTGCAGTGATTATATAGATAGAGCCACTTGTGCTCATTTGGTTTACCTAAGTAATTTTCTTGAGCTTGATTTGGGCTACTATAATGGTGTAACTAAATTTGAAAAAAAGAGGTAGACCTAAAAATGCCACGTCAGCTTCAAATAAAGATTTATTAGATTTATTTACTGTGACAATAATTTTTATTACTGTGAGACTTACTTTTTTTTTTGTTTTATTAATAATTCAAATTGTACAATTCATTATTTTATTTCTGAATGTGAAAAAAAAAATTGTGATATTGTGTAATTAAATAATTGAAAATCGATTCATGGAAAATTTATAAAAAATATACCCAATTAGCCATAAAAAATAAATTTATAAAATTAAAAGAAATTTTTGATTTGAAATTATGCATTTTTGTCAATGATTTAAAATTTTACTTTAACTTTTAAAATAATTTTAAATTAAAAAAAAATTACTCGGTTTGGATAGAAGTTGTTTGAATGAGTTTAGACCAAAATTCGACCAATTCTGCATCGTTATCAAACAATAAATTGCTCTTTTTATTTTCAACATAAAAGCTCATCAATTCACACGACTTTAAACAATTAAAAAATCAAAAATTTAAATTAAAAAATTTTAAAGCTACTGTTTTTAAATTCCAGATATTGTCGATTTGTTGACTTTTTATCACTGCTTGTTTAAGACTTGATCCAAAAAATTGACTTATTTTCTCCATTATTGCATCAAGTCGATCTTTTTTTCCCAAATAATTCCAATTTTTAAAAAACTGGACCACTCCTCTCTCTAAATTCATTGAATAACCAACAAATGGGTCTCTTGGGACTGAAAAATAAGCTTTGGAGTCCGAATCAGTAAAGATCCGAATACAAAATGACTCTCCAATCGCCATCAACAAATCATGAGTTCCTGGTAAGACAAAATTGTGTGCATCCCCTAAATTTATAGTCAATGACTCAATTGATTGCTGTTCCAAATGGCCCATAATTTCTGTCAGTCTTCCAAGTTTACCACCTACTAGTTCGCTTTCATATTCATAAAATATTTTTGACATTAGATTCAATAAAGAGGCATAGTTTACAGGACAACTAATTAAAATAAAAATTTTAAAAATAAAAAAAAATTCTTTTAAATTTTACTGTTTAAGCTGAATAATAGGAATTAATCTGTCGAAAAAATCATCAATTTTCATAAATTTAAAAATATTGTTTTTGTCAATTAGAGAATTGAGCACTGCTAAAAGTCCATGAATTTTGTTGTGGTCTCCAGGTCGAATTTTTTCAAAGTGGTCATCAAATAGTTGATTTAGTAAGCTCGGGTATCGATGCAAGTTGACAATTGATGACACTGATTTGGCAATGTATACCCTTGTTTTCATGACTGGTGATTTGGAACAGTGGAGAAGCAATGGAACGTAGTTGTGCAGGAGGGCTTCTGGGTCCGAAGCTTCGTCACTCAAAGTGTACAGGTGGCAAAGTATCAGCACAATTAAATAGAGCTTTGCATTTAAATTGGTACTAAATTATTTTAAATAAATTTAGAATGATAAAGTACAATAAATTTCTTACTCTAATGTGTCAATTGAATTAGTTATTACATTGTGGAAAAATTGATACAACTGAGGAAACTTTATGAAGAACATTCGTCCCGGCATACTAAAATAGATAAAATTAATTTTTTAATTTAAGAAAATTTATTTATTTTATTAAAAAACATTTTTTTCTAAAAAATGCTATTAGTTCAAAAAAATAAACTTAAGTTTAACGTACCATGATATGTAAACTCTAATTCACCGGCCATTTTTTAGATCCCACATTTGGGCTCTAATGCAGAGAAAGAAAAAGAAAATTAAAAATAAAGTCAGCGTTTATTACCAAAACTAAAGTTAAAAATAGCTTTTGATTTTTTTAGGGCAGAGATCAAAAAAATTCTAATTTTGCTTAATTTTTAATTTATTTAATAAAATCTAATTAATATCATTTAAATTAATAATTAAAACTTAATTTGATTATTTTGAACATCGAAAATCGATCATAAGCTTCAAAATGCCAAAGTAAAATAGCTTCTTTTTAAAAAAAAAATTTTAATTATTTTATTTTTTAAAATCTATAAAACATGTTAAGCAAGTTACATTGAAATTATTTAAATGAAATTTAAGGTCAATTTTAATATCTAAAGACAAACTCTTTGAATGATATTTTGAATTGATCAACAACTTCAAGAAGCCATTTGCTTTGACCATTTTTTTTAATTTGATCGAAAAAATTAACTTGTTTTAGATATAATATTATCAAACCACAAAAATAATAAATAATAACCAAAAAAACAAAATTTCATCTTTTTTAATTTTTTATCAATTAATTTGAATTTGAGTTTTATTTTTTTTATTAAAAGTTTTCACATACACCTATGTCATATTCATCTAACACTTTCATAATACATTGTCAAATTATACTTTTGTATCTTGGGAGTCAAACGAAAATTCTGAAGGAATAAAAAAAATTAAATTAAACTAAAATGTAAATAAAATAAACTTTATCTCTTAAAAATTTTAAATAAAATAAAATAAAATAATAATTTTGCCTAGAACATAAATTCTAGCTTAGAAAAATTTAAAATTTTTTTTAATTTTGTTTTTAGAACCAAGTACCATATGAAGAGCCACACGATGAACCACAAGTGCTAATTGGGAGAGGTAGTGGCAATGGAAGTGGAGCTGGAGCTGAGCATGGTGATCCACAAGTGCTAATTGGTAGAGGTAGTGGCAATGGAAGTGGAGCTGGAGCTGAGCATGGTGAACCACAAGTGCTAATTGGGAGAGGTAGTGGCAATGGAAGTGGAGCTGGAGCTGAGCATGGTGATCCACAAGTGCTAATTGGTAGAGGTAATGGCAATGGAAGTGGAGCTGGAGCTGAGCATGGTGATCCACAAGTGCTAATTGGGAGAGGTAGGGGCAATGGAAGTGGAGCTGGAGCTGAGCATGGTGAACCACAAGTGCTAATTGGGAGAGGTAATGGCAATGGCTCTGGGAGAGACAATGAAAGTGGGACAGCTAAAGAAAAGTTAAACGATGAACCACATGGAGAGCACATTTTTTTTTTGTTTTGATGGTAGTCTTTAAAATTATTGATAGTTTTTATTTTTTTGAATGATTTTTTAAATGTTTTAGCAGTCTTTTTATACCATTTTTTAAAATCAGATAAGCATTCGATACAATTGATTTTTTTAAACATAAATTCAATAGTTACTTTGTTTACTATTTAGCTATTGAAGAAAAATTATTGATTAATTTTTTGAGTTTGAAAAGTTTATTTAAAAAGCTTTCATTTTAGCAAAAGGTGAGGAATTTTTGGCAAGAAATTTATCAATGAATTTTGCTAAGTTCTACGTTTTGCTACATTTGTTTAAAATCTAAATAAATTATCATTAATGACTTGTTAGAAAAACATGTTTGTCCGATATGATTTTGATAGATGCCTCTTAAAAAGCATTGTTCAAAATAAAACAATCAAAATAACATGTTCAAAACAGCAAATATGTTCATGAAAAAAATAAAAAAATTAAAGCTTGTCGAGAAAAAAAAAAGTATGCATTCTCTCGGGTTATTTTAGCTAGTTATAAAATAAGTAATGTACCTTTTCTTGTAATGTAGAAAAGACTCGCGATAATTTTTTCATCTCTGAAAGTCGTTGTCTCACATATTTGTTTTTCTATGCAGAATTATTATTTAAAAATTTCAAGTAAATAATTTTTTTTGATAAAAATGTGATTTTGAAAAGAGTAACAACGGATCCTTAAGAAAATATTTTAAATAGAAATTTGAAAAATCCCATAGAACAAAAGAACTAGCTAATTCTGGTCTAGATCGTATTCACAACCTAAAGTTAAAAAATTTACCTCAAGAGACTTTATTTGAAATAAGTCTACTCTTGTCCAAAAATCCTGGAAAATAGCAACTATACCCATGATACCTAAGAAATCTTCTCTCACTCAAAACCCTGATAACTATCCTCCAATTATTATGCCTTGGCAAGTTACTTGAACTTATTATTCACACCAGAATATTTTCTAATTTTCTTGAAAACAATAAATTACTGATTCTAGAGCAATGAGGATTTAGAAAACATAGACACACTGCAAATAATCTTTAATTTCTTATTCAAAAAGTCTAAGAATCTTTAAATAGAAAGATTAAAGTCTGTTGTCTTTATTTTGACATTTCTAAAGCTTTTGATAAAATTCGGCACGATGGACTAATTTACAAGCTAATTAGAATTAATCTACCTCCTTTTCTCATTTTTTAGATAAGATCGTTTCTCCAATTAAGATCTTTTAGAGTATATGTAAATGGTCATCTAAGTGATCAATACCATATTAAAGCAAGAGTTTCACAAGGGTCAGTAATTAGGGGTCCACTTCTTTTTAGCATTTTTTTTTTTTTTAATGAATGATTTATTCAATGAACGCCTTGTAGGCGATGTAAAAAAAAAAAAAAATAATAAAATAAAGTAATCAAACAATTAGGACAAAAATAATTGTAAGACAAATGAAGAGTACTTTTCCGTATCGAATTTTAAATGTTCATAAATACATAATTTTTTTTTTTCTTTAATTTTCTAAATTATTATTCAAGTTTTTAGTTAGTAAAGTTTCTATTTTCTAGTTTCTGTTTTCTTTTTTTTTTTTTTTTTTTTTTTTTAGACCTCACCACTCAAGGACTCACGATCAAATCGAACTAGGAGAACAATAAGCAAACAATTCAAACCAAAGTCAATCGAAACCACTTCAATAATGGACGTGCTTTCTCGGTATAATTTTTTTTTTAATAAAATAGTATCTATTTTAATGTGATTTTAGGAGTAGTTCTATGATCTTTCTGTTTTTCTCGCTCGATTCTCTAAAAAGGTACCTTATTGACTCCGTCATTCCATCTTTGCTTTCTTCTTTGTTTAGCATGTTTTCAAGTTTTATCCTTTTACTTCTTTTTAGCATTTTATAAATAAATAATTGACCCTATTCTATCTTAGTGGATAATGGGGAGGCGCTCATCTCCTTTTCATGTAGCTTTTTGAGCAACGGCTACGATCTGACACAGAGGCTACTGCATCGAGTTGATCATCTACACCGCAATTATTACCCAGTCGAAACTGGTGCCCCTATTTTTATGATGAAAGAGGTTTAAACATTCGCCCCGTATTGCAGAGATATTTTGAAGATTTTTTCACCCTCAACAGGTTTTGAACCCTCGATCCTCTGCTTGCATGACTAACACGCAAACTATTCGGCTATACGGGAAGAGTTGAGGAAAAGTTGAGGAAGATTTTTATAAATGACATACCAAAAAAAACAAACAGCTAAAATTCACTTCTTTGATTTTTCTGCTTATTTTTATTTTCAAAGAGATAGAAAATCTTGAAAAAATGAATAATTTATTTATTTATTGTTAAATTAACCTCCATTGAAGGAGAAAGAGAGTATATAAAAAAAAAGTTAAAAAGGTAAAAAAAACTAATCACCAATATTTGTTCCACTGGAACTACCAAATGACTTAGTTAAATTAATAAGTAGCGTAAAGTACTTGGTGTCGTTAATATTTTTTAGGCAAAGTTTAACAGAGTCAGCTAGTCCATTCTCTTGCCTAAACTGTAATTTGAGAAAAAAACTAAAAAAAAAAAATCAAAATTCAGCAATTCGATCTATTTGAAGCTGAAATATACCCCCTCCGGTGTTATGCACCTAAATTCCAGTCATGGACAAAATTCGATATTTACCAATTATTCGATTATTCGATTATTCAACTATTAAATGATTGTTTTCAAATAATTTCCGGTAGAATTTTAGTTAAAGAAAATTAACCCTTAAATTTACCATAGTTTGACTAAGCGAAAGGCGACGCTAGGCGTCTTGAGCTTACTGGGGATTGAATGGGGTCTGGGGCGCAGCTCCGGTTTAGGGAATCCGGTTAATTAGACGCAAAGAGAGATCTTAATAAATTTATTCTGAATTATTTTCCTAAAAAGCTGAATAATCGAATAATCGAATAGTCATACAGTTTAAAAATTAGTTTAAATTAATAATATTTGAATTGTTGAATAATTAAATTTAAAAAAATATTGTCCATACCTCAAAATAGCATTGTTTA
Source organism: Brachionus manjavacas (assembly GCA_019054805.1). NCBI lineage: Eukaryota > Metazoa > Rotifera > Eurotatoria > Ploima > Brachionidae > Brachionus > Brachionus manjavacas. The sequence goes on along the minus strand of JAHQIY010000003.1, from coordinate 2,114,551 downwards.
AAATAGCTATAATTAAAAAAGCGTACAGGTTGAATAAATATCAAAATTGCTCGATTAATTTTTTTTAAATTAGGAAAAAAATATTTTAAAATAGCTTAATTGTCTAAATTTTTAAATAATTCAAAAAAGGTGTCAATAAAAATAAAATTAAGACCTAATATCTCATTATAAAGCTTAATACAGCGCCAATTGAAAATGTTTTTTTTATTTTGTTGTACATTTTGTTTATAGTAATAACCATTTAAATGAAACTGGTAATGAACTTTTTGTGAGAGAGAACTAAAAGCTTTGTTTAAGCTTAGATTTCTAACACAAGTTGTTAGTTGATCAACATCTGACATTTTTCAAAATAAAATATTTTTTTTCAAATTCACAGATTGCTTCTAATTAAAATTAGCTTTTTTGATACACGCTTTTTTATTACTTAGATATTCTTATTTATTTTTTTTATTTAAAGCTATTTTGATTTTAGCTAAATTAAATTAACAAAAAATTTACCTGAGAAAATTAATTTTAGCTTTTTTAATTACAGCTATTTTAAACGTAGCTATTTTGATATAGACCCTTTGAAAACACCCTCTGATTCCATCTCAAACACACCAAACTTTTAGCAAAAATTGAATTTATCAATGTTTTTACAATATAAATATTAATTTTTCTACTCCAATTGTACACATTTATTTAAATACATATTTTAATCATATTGCAACCATGTGGGCTGAAAAGAAGGCTCTGCCATTCGGAACTGCCCTGGAAAAACTTTTCCTAAATTATTTTTTTTTAATTTAATTTATAATTTTGAGATAGAGCCATTTAAAGCAATCTTTGATTAGTAAAAAAAAGAATGATTAGATTATTCTCGTTTCTATTTTAAGTTCTTAAATAAAATTGTTCAAAATTTTAAATGGTTTTGTTACTTTAATTAATAAAATCAACTATTAGAAGAATTCAATTCAAGGCCAACTAAAGTTTGTCATTCCTTGGTCTATAGACCCACTACGGGAACAAAATAGACAAATTTTATATGTTGATTTTACAATAGCAAAGAAAGGATGAGACGGGATAGGAGATATAAATTATTTTTTGTTAAAAAAAATTCAATGACCAATTATGTAAAAAAGTATTTGAAATGTAAATAATAATGGATAAAACAAAAAGTGGAACATTTCTTTACAAAATTTAGGTACTTTTTCTTAAATTATTTATCATTCTTTATTTCATCTTATTTAATTTTAATTTTTTATATATTTTTATTCTGAAGGAGCACTAGTTCGGTACAGATTAACAAATAAAAAGAACACTTTAAATCAAAATATTTAAAAAAAAATGTAACACATAAAATGTTTTAGAAAAAACAAAAAAAAATCTTTCGAAGCATCAAAAGAAAAACTGATAAGAAAAAAGCTAAAAAAATTCAAATATAATTTAAAAAACAGCAATAATTTATATTTTTTAACTTGAGTATCTTTTATTTAAATTTGTTTAAATAATAATTTTGGATTCATTTTTTTTAAATCATAACTTTTATATAGAATTTTAAATAAAGAAGTGTAAATTTGTCTTAAAGATAGGCGCACTTTATTTTATTTGTTATTTTAGCTATACGATTATAGAGTAGTGATTTAGAATGACTACTATGACTTTTAAGCTAATATTAGTATAAAAAAATAAAATTCCTACCTGTTTTTTTTTGATATTTCCTCCTTTGACCTGTTGACACCAAAAATGCGATTAATCAACGAACTGAACAAAAGAGTTGATGCGTTGCGCACATTCCAAAACACGGAATCAAATCCGTTGATGGCTGCAACCAAAGCCGCTTCAGCATACTGCAGAACGTCCTCCCCCAAGCGAGCATCTTTGAACAAAGCGCTGAGAATGTACATTGCCAACACCTGGCTAAAGTTCTCCTCATCTGTATTGCTCTTTTTGCTTTCGATCAACTTCAACAGCACACTCATGCATTTGGACAATGTTTTTCTTCCATTTTCAACCAGCTCCGTGCTGACTATTGCTTGGACAAAATAAGGCAGACCACCACCTCGTCTTGTTGAACAAAGCTTCGTCTTGGACTCCTCGGTCTGAATCAAGTTCAGCACATAGTCAGCCCACTTAAGAGTCTGATCGCAATACAAACCATTACGGCATTTCCAGAAAGTCTCGCACATGCTTGTAAAACCAATATAAGCCAATTCAAATGCGCCTCTATGCCGAGTTTCGAACAAGTGCTTGACAAAGTAGTCACCAATTTGGTTAACTTGTGCCGATGACAGCAGGTAAGAGTTTTCTCTCAGAGTTTCGTGCTCAATGGGCAGCAAGCGAACCAAATCGCCAAAGAATAAAGATATTTCTTTCATTGATCGCCAGCAGCACACTAGCAGCATTTGTGGAGTCACATTTTTCAGTTGGTCTGAATTGACTATGTCTGGTTGCATGGTCACCAATTCGGTTGGAAAAATTCCCTCCGGTGATTTTGAGTTCACTATTGGACTGACCACTTTTGACACACTGAAACACAATTCAATAAGCTCTGCAATAAGAGCTTTCCATTCCGACAAAAAATCACTTTCTTTTATCCTAAACAAAAATTAATTTTTTTATTTCTGTTTCTGTTTATTTAAAAAAAATCAATTTCTGCAAAAATTAAAAATCTTTGAAAAAAAATTGATTCAATTTTCAAAAAGGAGGAAAAATTTAAAACTTAAAGGTATGCCAAAAATTTTTTAAAAATTTTTGCTTTGTAAAAAAAATGGGTGAGTAAATTTTGAAAAGTTGTGGGGGCCAATGTTATATTTTAATATTTATTTTCATTGAATGCCTTGAAGGCGATGTAAAGTTATAAAAAAAATAAGAAAAAAAATTAGATAGTTTCTAAATAAACTAATGAGAAAAATTTCAATTTTTTTAATTTAACAAAATTATTATTCATTTTTTTTCTATTTTTTTAAGGCAGGGAGAGAAACTATCAATTAATTTAGAGAAATGTCAATTAGTTTTTTTTGTCAATTATATTTTCGTCAATACTTAATAAACAATTGTCAATTAAATTAATTTATTGTAAATTAAAGCTATTAATAAAAAAAAATGACAATTAATTATTTAATAATTGTCTTCCTATTTTGAGACTACATGGATAAGTTCTTCGGTTTGATGGTCCATCGTGGTTTAAAAATTACATGTTCAAGCACATCATAGGAATTGCATATCGAGGAAGTTAGCTTACAGAGTTTTCAAATGAAGCCTTAAAAAAAGACTTGGTCAAGTTGCGAGAATTGGCCGACCACATAATATGTCAAAAGCGTTGCAAAAATAAGAAGCTAATACCTTTCCATTTTAAAACCTTTTTTAAATTTTCTTTCATTTTATATTGTATAACTGACGAATTATCTAGTTTTAATTGACAAATATTTCTTTTTTTATTGACATTTATTTATATTAATTGACAAAATATCATTTTGTGAATAAAAATAAATAAATAAATTTTGTCTTTTTTTAATGATCGAAAATTATGCAAAAAAAAAAGAAGTAGAAATGGGTGAGATGGGTGGTTGCTTCAGAAGGCTTTGGTAAGTAACTCTAATATTTTTCTTCTTCTTTCTTCCGTGTACTCTTTGTTTAAACAAAGTTTTCTAGATTCAGCTATTCCATTTTTTTTCTCATCGATAAAATAGATCCAGGCCATATTTATTTAGTTGGACCCAGATAAAATAGATTTCAAATTATAAAATTTTAGGAGTGTTGTAAATAAAAAGCATTTTGATTTTCTATTGAATAATTGATTGATTTTTAATTCAAACTTGGATTTAAACTAAAACTAATATTTTAGTTTGAATTCAAAAAGATTAGTTGCATAAAGGGCGATCAAAACTTGATGTTTCAAATTATAGACCAGTTTCATTAACCTCAATTTTTAATTTGAAAAATTAACCTTCTCACAGCTTTGATCGGATCAAAATAACCCGATAACTTTAAAAATACTATGAAGGGTCAAAATTTATTTATTTTCTGTACCTAGCAAGAGGGTTATGTCTAAAACATACACTCATCAAGATTGCGAAAAAACAACATCGGGTCTAAATCAACAAAATTTTTTATAAATGTTCAAGTATTTTCAATACATTTGAACCTAATTATCTGAATTTTACTGAACAATCATTTTCAAAAAAAAAATCTCATCACCTTTAAATTTCGATAAAAAAACAACACAAAACACCCTCATAATTTTCCGATTAGCTTTTATAAATTAAATAATATGATTTTCGCATTAAAAATCGAAAAAACAACTTTTTTTGCTCTTCGACAAAAAAGGGCAAAAAAAGTTGATTTTTTTCCTTTTTCCATTATTTTTCCACAATATAAAATTGCCACAATTATACATGGTTTTTAAAGAAATTTTTGTAATTTTACGTAATCTTACACTTTCTTACAAACACAAAATCTAATGTAAGATTACGTAAAATTACACCAATATATGTAAGACACGGTAAATTCGATTTCGGCCAAAAAATTGGCAATATTTGCAGACTAAATGTTACATTAAATATATATATATGTCAATTAAAAAACAAATATTTGTCAATTAAAACTAGATAATTCGTCAGTTATACTAGTGTCAATCTGAAGAAATAAATGTCATTTAAATAAATGTTTTGTCAATTAGTTTTTATATTTGTCAATAAAAAAAATATTTGTCAATATAATATAAACAAATTTTTCAATGAAAAAAATTTTTTTCTGTGAAATATAAAATTATTTGTCAAGTAAAAAAAATAAAATGAAAGAAAATATAACAAAAATCGTCCAACACTCGCAACTTGACCAAGTCCTATTGTCCAGGCTTCTTTGGAAATTCTGTAAATAATCTATCTCGAAAGGCAATTCCTAATATGTGCTTGCACATATAATGTTTAAACCACGATGGACAAGTACATGTGCTCAAACGCCAATTGTCTTCATTTAGGCGAATAATGCGTAATTCTTGGAAAGTATCGACGAAATGTTGAAAGCTGTTGCACTCACATTGATTTAGCATCTGAATATAATTCTTACAGCGTTCTTTATCTATTGGCTTGAATGAATCTACTTCATTTCTACTTCCTTAACATTTTTTTTGGAGGTCGTAATGAGACATTTACTTTTAGGACTCAAAATTAACAGATATAATTGACAATTATTAAATAGTTAATTTTCATTTATTCTATTTTAATTGACAAATATTTTTTATAATTGACATATTCCTTATTAACAGCTTTAATTTCCAATAAATTAATTAACTCTCCCTGCCTTTTTTTTAAACAAAAAATATTTGTTCATACAAAACCTTTTAATTAATTACAATATTTGTTGTAATTTTTGGTAATATTAAAAAATTTATTAGTTCCTGAAAGAATTTGTAAAAAAATTTCATAATTTTAAATTTTCTAGATCCCCAGATCTAAATCCCACCGAAATGGTTTGTAACGAGTTGGGGTTTAATCTTAACGTTATGTAGTTATGTAACTTACTCTTTAATCGATTGTGTCAAAAGATTCCGAATGGCTGCAAGGGGTCCATACACTGGTTTCTGAAGCGCGGCCAAAAGCAAATTTCGGCTGGCAGTTTCGCAGTGAATTTTAAACTCGTCAAGTACTGATCGTGCCAAAAACATATTTACTGTTTTTGAGTAGTATGCTTTAGGCGAAATTTTGCTCAATGAGTCAATTGAGGATGCATTTGTTTTGCTTTGAACAAAAAGCATTAAATAAACTGAAGTCATGGAATCAATAGGTTTTCTGCTCGACAAAAGGCGAATAGCTATTTTAAAATAATCTTGCATAGAGAAGCCCTAAAATTATAAAGTTTATTTTAAGAAGAAATAAACTAATTTTTTACATATAGGTCAAATATTTGGCTTTCAATTTTGATCAATAGGTCCAAGACCAAGTTTTTATTTGTTGTATAGGTGTCCCATAAGCACTCGATCAAAGTCAGAAGTCGTTTTCTGTCAAATATACTTTGAAAATCAAAACAAATCTCTAAACCGAAAAAAAAATTTAAACAAAAATAAATGATTAAAATTTAATTTCAATAAAAAGTATTTTTAATAAATTATCTGTCTATTGCAACTTTTACATATAAACTATTTTTTTCAAATATCTAAATAAAATATAAACTAGTTTTATTACTTGATAATTTTTAAATCATTTATTTCAATTCTCTGGAATCAATATAAAAATTCAATAGGACTATGCTGCCTTAGAAAATAATCAAAACATTTTTTTCAAAATTTAATAAGTTAATTTTTTTTAAATCTAAACTTTTAACAAAATAACGCTGTTATTAAATATAAAATTTATTATCTCAAGAGTTTAAATAAATTAAACCAAATTTTTAAGTTTATTCCTAAAGACGGAGCCGGAAAGATGGATACGGGTGGACGGATATAATACAGCAATATTAACTGTTTAATACTGAATGATATATTTTTTTTTTTAATGTAAATAAAAGTCAAGAAAATTTCATAAAAGTTTTAAATTTTTTTTATATTTTTCGTTAATAATTTTTAATGAAAGAAATGATTCTTTGCGAAATCTGATTTTTTAAATATGAGAATTTTGATGTCATTTATCTTTGAAAATTTTATTTTAATAAATTATATATCTGAATCACCTCGTCGAGATCGACAAGAAAATACTCAGTTTTGATATTGAATTTCAATCCAAATTGCCCCATATCCTTTATTTTAGAGAAAAAATGTAAAATAAATTAAAAAAATAAAACTGTAAATCTTTTTTTTTTCTGAAATTTGTGTAACGAAATTTTTTTTAATTAAGATCTGACTTTTTGTACCAAAAATCCCAATTTATTAAGAGTTTAGAAGTTATTTTGTTTTAATTTTGCCTTTTTTTCAACTACAATGGTGTTCCAGGTTTGAATTTTACCATATTTTAGGTAAATTGCTTTAAAAAAAATATTAAATGTCCAAAATATTAAAAAATTTTAGCGCTTTTATAAAAAAATCAATTTTTCTAAAATTTACCCAAATTAATTTTTTTAGAGAAAAAAATGGTAAAAAATTCAGGAAAAAAAAACATCAAGAAATTTATTCTTAAATGCGTCACGACCGAAAGCCTCCAGTATGAAGAAAAAATTATTTTAAAATTTTATTCTGTAATGTAAAATTTATATGGTAAGATGGCCTAACCAGGAGACCTAATTTTAAAATAATTCAAATTTAAGCAAACTAAGGTGAGAAAATTCGAAATCTGATCACTTAATTTGACCCAAGATTTTGACTCACCCACATAGATCAATCGGTTAACCGCGTGAGAGGCTATTTATTAAGATTGCTCTTTTAAAATTCTAAAGGAATAAAAAAATTAATTTCATCAATAAGTTTTTTATAGTCGATATGGATTTAACTACTTTACAATTAATTGCGACAGCTAATCCGCAATTGTGAAGTGAGAAAAAATTTTTTTATTTATAATTTCAATTTTTTTACAAACCGAACAGCAGGAAACTGGAACACGCTAGATGCGGTGACAAAGAGTGTCAGCAATACGAAAATTTTTAAAAAAAGAATCGACAAGTTACTCAGATGAAAAATTTAATAAAAATATTTTGATGCGATTAAAGTTTAAATATTTTTCTTGCATCTAAAAATAGTTTATTTATTATTTAAAATGAATTATTGAATTATTTAAAACCATGTTAAATGAAAGTTATTTAAAATATGTAAAAAAAAGAAATCTAAAAAGATGCTTATTTAAAAAAATTGGCAATTGGCTGTTATAGTGAGTGTCTACGTGCGCCACTACTTGGAGACTCAAGTCTCCCACAGCGTTTATTGCTAAACACTACATCTACATTCATTTTCTTGGCCTTGCATTCCGTTACAAGCTTTACATTATCCCAGAAGAAGCTAAAACTATTTCAATTGGTAAGAAACGCAAAAGAGGAAGACCAAAAAAACAAAAAACAGCTTTGTTTTACCAAAATGATTGTGATTTGAACAGTTCAGAAAATGAATCTGATCTCGAGCGAGCAGTTGTCGAACAAGAGCCTCCTAGTGAATCAATAGTCGTTGAGAAAACATATTTTTCTAAAGCTAGAGTTGAAGCTACAGTCGAAGCTACAGTGGATTTACCAAGAAAACAAGGAAGGCCAAAGAAATCAATAACTCAGGTAAAAAAACCAAGAAAAAATTAATCGTTTTTATTTTTTTATGTTTTATCTAAATTTATTTTTTTGTAAATCAATTAATTCATTTTGTCATTTAAATATTTTCGTTCCTGAAATTAGTTTTTTTTGTCTACAAATAAGGTTTTATTGTGTCAGTGAAAAGTTATTAAAAAGTCTATATATAAAAATTTGTCAGTCGTTTTGTTTTTTGTCAGAAAAATTAGTTTTTATAGTAAGGTAAAACAGATTAAATTAGTCATCACTTTTAGTTATTTTTGTCATCTTGAAAAAATTTAATTTGTCACCGCAAAAAAATTTACGCCCATTTATACTACTGCTACTACTTTAAAATTAATTTTTAAAAGCTAAAAAAAGAATTTTCAGTATTTTTTTCAAATTTCAAAATAAAAATTAAACTCATTCAAAATTTACTTACGATTTTAATTTCAATTATGAAGATTTGAAAAAAATATTGAAAATTCTTTTTTCAATTGCAGGAAATAATTTCTCAAAAATAAAATTTACTTAAATCCCAGATTTAACAAAATTATTAATATTGAGGCAAACTTAATCAATTTGCAACTGGATTTTTTTTGAAGTCATTTTTCAGCCTCAAAAAGATAAGCACATATAAAACAAAAAAATCTTTTTTTTCTACGTACTCTCTCTTAAATAATTATTTTAAAAAAATTTAAGTCATCTAATGTTAATGATGAAAAAATAACACTTATCAAAGTTGTCACCCGGTTTACACATTAAATAATATCCCCATCTTACAATAATTGAATTTCAGATAAAGAAATGAAGAAATTGAAAACGAAGAAAAGAGATCATTTTTAACAAAACACTAAAACAATTTGAAAATTTTATTTTAATTATCTTTAAACTAATTGAACATTTTATTACCATTATTTACTTAAAAAAATTTTATTTTACTAAAATTTTATTTAGATATTTCTTAATTTAATTTTCTTATATTTTTTTTCTTTTAAAATATTCAGCATTTAAAAATGATCACTCTCTGGTGCTCCTGAATAAAAAATAATTTTTGAAAATATTTAATTTAGAGTTTGATGAAGCTATTTCTAAAAAAAAAATAAAAAAAAACCTTTTATCAGGGAAAAATAATTAAATTCTTTTCAAATGTTGAATAATTATTTAAATTAAAAAAGATAAAGCCCACCTGATTGATTATTGTTTGCATCAGCAAGCCGAGTGCCAATTATTTCAACAAACAAGCTGAATAAAAGTAAATTTTGGTTTCGTTTGGCAAAGGTGGAGTCCAAGTGAATCGAGTCAAAAATAAAAGCAATTAGCCACTGCATGAAACTTTTGTACAGTTCATTGAGCTTTGGAAATGGGCCATTTGGCTGAGCAGAATTATTTTTCGACCTTTGGTCAAGTCTGCACACACTCAGCCAGCTGTCTTTAAATCTAAAAAATAATTTTTTCATAGAAGTGTTCACTGTTTGCCGATAGGAGGCCGACTGAACATCTGAATTAAAGCAGAGAAACTTTTTGACCAGCTCAAACTCAATTTCTTGAATTGGCTCAGTTGTTTTCGGATTTTCGCACAGCAAAGCCAGAGAATCCAATCTGGTCTAAAACAAAAACAAAAAAATTAAAGAAAAACTTCTTTTTTACTAGTCTTTCACTTGTTGGTCATTATGGACCAAAGCTTTCTCTAAAATGGCTGCGTCCAAATTTCCGAATAAGTTCTTGCCATTTGTGTCCTTGCTTAGATGACCGAGGGTCCGCGTGACTTTGGTACAAGAGATGATGGTGGAGAAATTTTTTGAAAGCTTTTGACAGTGATGAATTCCGTCTGGATACAGCTTCATGACTCGCGGCAGCAAATACTCATAAATGTACGATCTACGGGTTTTGTTATCCGATTCCAGGCAATTAAATACTGGTTTCCACCATTGCGAAGCCCAGTGGTCTAGATCACAGCTATTTTCTCTGTATGCTTTGAACAATTTTGAATACAAATCGGCTACAAGGCAAGCCGAAGATCGTTCCGTAATAGAGTCGATTAGATCGGCAGCTAGATTTTTGTTGTGTTTGCTTATTGTTTCAATATTGCAGCCATTCTCTACAAGAAGGATCAGAGCATTCAGCTTTGAATTACTTTGCCAGTTTATTTTAAATGATTTTTCAATTTCACTCTCGTAAAATGACTCGGCTTGATCTTGAAAAAAATATATTTTCTTTATTTTTTATGCATGGACAATAATTTATTTTATACAACTTATATTTTTTCAAATCAAATTTTCAATTATTCAATTACTCAAATTTACAATTTTTATTTTTTTTTAGCAAATTCAACAATTTAGCTATTTGACTTTTCAATTTTTTTAAAAAATGACGACTTAATCAATTACTTGGTTTTTTGTTATTACAATTAATAGAGATAGAATTTTTTTAAATTAAATGTTATTTACCAAGAGATATAAAATGAAAAGTATGAATTAGATAAAAATATTATTAAGCGTCTTACGTTTAAAAAATGGTCGTTGAGTACAGAAAGACTAATAAACGTCTATAGAGTACTAATCCGTTCGACCATGGAGTATGTTCCACAATTACTCCTAGTGAACGGCAAAAATATTGAAAGACTACATGGAGTACAATACAAAGCATTACAAATATTACTAAAAGAGAGTCCTAGATGTTCAAATCTTTTTTACTTTTTTTCATACACCAGCTTAGTCAAATTGAAACTATGCATGATCTCATTTACTCACTTAGTGAAAAGTATTTTGAAAAAAGTATATTAAATAGTAACCCTCTAATTTTAGGACTCATCGAAAATCAAACTGTAACAACCAAAAGAAATACTTCTCTAGAATTACTCAATAGACTCGTTTAATCTCATAAAAAAAAAAAAAAAAATTTTCTTATTTTATTTCTTTTACTTGTAAATATTACAGTGCTACTACGATACCTTGAATTCACCATATTTTACGTAAATTTACTATACTTATTTGATCATGTTACTATATCATGATCAAATGTCTTTAATCTAGATCCGATGTCTCTAGATGTTTTAGTTAAATCGTGAAATATATCGTATGAAAGCTTATTAAATTTCAAGGTTGCTAGAAAAGAGAGTTTAGATTGAATGTAAAGTTCATCAATGTTAAAAATTTGTAAACATCTTAACACGTCTTTCATATGGCATCTACCTTTTAATCCTATATTCTGTGAGGTATTTAGGGCCTCTTTTAAATTAAGTAACTTTATTATGTTTAAAAAAACCATAATAAAGTTACTTAATTCTAGAACTTAAAAAAACAAAATAAGTTTCCTTTTGGACAAATTTTGACAGAGCTCCAAAAAAAATATTATTTTTTTATATGAGAATGTAGAGATTTAAATTATCTTTAAAAAGGTATGCAATAAGTTGTTCAATTTTTTTAAAATTAAAGAATTTTAGCAAACTGATCATAAATCAGTTGAATCATTTATGATCCAACTGATTCTTTTGCGTAAAAGTTCATCAAATTCTCTACATAATGTTTGGTGGTCGGAAGTTTTTGGATTATTCCTAATCCCATTCGACCACGGTCCGTGTTTTAGTAAAAAACAGGTGGTCCGTGTTTTAGCATAAGCCATCATAGACCCATTTAATAAAAAGAGAATGATTACGGAAAGATATTTTATCTTTAAGCCTCAATGATACCACAAGTATAAAGTTTGATTTATCTTGGCTTTAGATATCATTTAGATAACATCTCCATTAATGAAGAGAATATAAAGGAAATTGATATACGGAAAAATTTTTTAATAGAAGATTAACTGGACTCAATTAAATAAAAAAATTAAAAAATTTTTAAAAAAAAAAATCATCATTTTAATTTAAAGAGACTCACAAATTAAATAAAATAATTTTTTTACCTTTTTGGACAATTTTAACTGCTTGAAGTAAAATCCTGTAGTTGTTTAGAGCTGTATTTCGAATCACATCAATACTGTGGTCGAAATGAGACCAAATAAAATTCAGCAACTTGGTAAACCAGAGGTTGTCTGTGCGAAAAATCTGCTCAATAGAGGAATGCTTAAGATCAATCAGATCCATTAGTTTTACTTGCCAAAAATTGACCGTCCTGGACACAGCAATGGAGTAGCCGACATCGGTCGAATCGCTCGAAGCGTTCAGGACATGGACTAAAATTTTCTCAAATAAATCGAGTAAATTTTCGGCCAATATTTGCTCGGCCTTAAGCATGGTCAAAACAGCCTGTAAGAAGCACAAATCCTCAATAAAAATTTGTTCTTTGAACGCTTGTTCGATCACTAGTCTGATCGACTTTGATTCATAGTTTTTCAGCAGCACTTGCACCATACATGCTGCGTAGCCAAGCTCAAGATTAAAAATTATCTTCAGTTCTAGCAGATCCATGACAGAAGAGTAAATGGTTGACAATTGTTCTTTCTGGTGCGAGATCGAGTGGTAGCATTTTTGTAAATAAATTATCATTGTTTTGAACAGAAGCTGTAAATTTTGCACCAGTTTTGAAATAGCAATGGGAGCAGTGGAAGCTTTGAGCTCATTAATTTGCTGTGCGCAGGTAAATGATAGAAAATGCAAAATTTCATCTTTATTCTTGTCAATGCAATCGAGACCAAACTGGTCCAAATTGTCCAGATAAATGTTGAGAATGAAAAGTTTCTGTCCGATTGATGTGTTGGGTTCTTGGATAAAGTTTTTTAAAGCTACTCTGACTTTGATCAGATCAATTTGATTTGAGGCTGTCAAGGTGGTCAAAGAACGGATTATTAATTTTCTAATCACGTCCTTGCTTGATGTGCGATGAAGCTCATTTAACAAAAATTGGGCAGTAGTGTCAGCTTCATGCTGGCTTTCCGTCTTGGTTTGTTTCAGACTGTCATTTAGCTTTTAATTTAATTCAATTTTTAAAATTTTTTTTTAATTTTTTGTTACTTTTTTAAGGGTGTCTAATTTTTTTGGACAGTTCAAATCCTGGCTATTGGTGTTTAGGAATTGGAATTTTTCGACTAGAGGCAAAATATTAGACATTTTTCAATTTTTTTTTAAATCTAAATTTATTCAAAAAAATTAAATAAAAATTCAAAAATGGTATTTATCTTCAAGAAAAAGAAGACCTTTTTTAACGTTTTTCTTACACAACAAAAAAAAAATTAATTAAATTTTAAAAAAATCAGTTTACACATTTAAACATATAAATCAATTTTATCAATGGATTGAGAAAAATTTTTTTTAGCTTTTTAAGATTTTTTTTATTTAATCTTAGACCCCGACACTAGGGGTAAAACAAATTGGGCATAGGAAATAAGATCAAAAATATGTCGAACAAAAAATAGAAAACTAAGCTTTTCATTTGTATTATTCAGAAGACTCTGCACATTTTTTGAACAATAATATTTGTCGCCATCCTTTCGGCATCTTGAAGTTGATGATCAATTCAAAGAGTTTATCTTTAAGTTAATTTTAATGTAACAGATTAAGTAGATTTAAAAAATAAAAAATTTTTGGAAAAGCTTTTCTCAATCCATTGATAAAATCGATTTTTATTTTCAAATGTATTAACTGATTTTTTTTTTTTGAAAAATAAAAAATAAATTTTTTTAAAATTATTTTTTTTTAATTTGAAAAATTTTTGAAAAAAATCAATAAATTTATGTTGCCAGCCGCCATTTTTTGGAGGTCCAAAAAATTAACTGCCCGACTGATCGGACAAAAAACCGTTCATGTATTGGACCAGTTGGTTCCATCATAAATTTTAAATGACAATTTTTTGCTAATTTTTTCATTGATTATTTTGATACTCATTAATAACTTTTGTAATACACAATGGTAATTTTTATGTCCTCATTTTTATTCTTTTAAAATAATTTTGACAATAAATAAATATCCAAAAGAAATTTATTTTAGCATCCAAATAACCATTTAATAATAATCCATTTAATTATTACTGTTTAGTATTCATTTTTTAAGAATTATCAAAATCATTATATCAATTAAGTTTTAATTTTAAAATTTGATCTGAAACTTTAATATGCCTAATTAGAGGTAGTCTTGGGGCCACTCAGCATGTCACAAGTCTTAACTCGAGTCCAAGTCCGGACTAGAATTTTTTTTTGGCATATTATTATTCCCTGTGTTTATATTATGAAAAAAAAACTAAAATACTGAATTTTAAACAAAATTTTTTATTCATTACTTTTTATTAGAAAATATAGTACTTATTATCTAAATAGTACAAAAAAAATAAAAATAAAAATAGAATATATTTTTTAAGGACAAAAAATTAAATTCTCTATCGAGGCATTTTTTAGCATCCTCCAAGGAGCGAAAACTACAGAAAGGAAAATAACTATTACCTTTTCCTCTAGTTTTTCCTTTAGTATATGCTTCAAATGAGATTTGTTATTAGGAATTTCTTTAATTACAGGCATTTTTTATTAATTTCCGAGTTATTTTAGAAATTCATTTATTTATTTGATTAACTATATGGTTTAATTTTTTGTGTTTGAATTACAAAATGTATCCAATGTTGAAATAACATTGAAAAAGTGCGATGTTTCAAATATTTTTTTCAGTCTCAAATAAAAAAATAATTTCAAGTTAATATTGCAAGCATTTTCATTTTTAAAATTAAACTTTTTAGTGACATAGAATGAGTTTAATTTTTATTTGGAAATTTGAAAAAATATTGAAAATTCTTTTTTAATTTTTTAAAATAATTCATTTCTTTATTTTTTACCGAGCAAATGCTCCTTCAGAATAGAAACATATGAAAAAAATAAAAAAAGGTTGAAAAATATAAAATAAAATAAAATAAAATAATGAACAAAAATAAAAAAATAGATTAATAATTCATTAGATTAAAGTTTATATTAAATCGCTGAAAAACTGGTTAGGTGAACCAAAGTTCACTTATTATCCGAACAATTCTTGTTATCAGGTTTTGTGAACTATTGGTTCACCCAATTTTTTTGTTCAAAATAGAATTTGGTGAACAAATTTCAAAATATGTGAACAAATTGAATAAAACTATTAAATAGATGAATGCCTAATTCTCGAAACTGATATAAAAATTAATTAATAATTATTTTGTTTTTTTTATTTTTGAAGGAGCTTTAGAAATAGCATTTGCTCTTGATTGACTTTTTGTATTGACTTATTTGCTCTTGGTATTGCTCTTTCCATAATCCCAAATACCCAAATGCGCTCTCTTCTTAAATCTTTGCTTTTCAGCATAAATGATAAAAATTAAAGACAATTAAAATTAATTTTTCACCCTTCAAGTTTTTGACATTGGGAAACATAGATTCATCTATTTCGCAAAATTAACCTACTCCGCCCAACTTTAAATTTTCTATGTAATTATTTTTTCTGTCTTATTTTTTATCATTACATTAGCTTTTTTAAGTTAGGTGAACTAATATTTCATAAAAACTGAGAACAGGAATTGTCCCAGTAACAGGTGAACCATGATTCACCTAACCGACTAGAACCGAAAAACTTTATTTTGACTTAAGTGATAATTGAAGTTTGTTTGATGCATTTTAACAAAAACTCAATTTATAAAATATGCAAAACAGAGCGTAGATAGTTTATAAACAAATATTATCTTTAATCATCATATCACAAACTCATATTCAAAATTTATAGAAAAAAGAAAAAAGTTTTTCATGCTTGCAATATTAACTTAAAATTATTTTTTTATTTGAGACTGAAAAAAATATTTGAAACATGGCACTTTTTCAATTTCATTTCAACATTGGATACATCTTGTAATTCAAACACAAAAAATTAAACCATTAAAGGCTACATTGGTTTAAATAAAAGTAAAATCAAAAGTGTTAATTTTGTAAACAAGACAAGAAAGATAAACAAAATTTAAGTCGAAATTTTTTTGAACATTACAGGATTAATTAATAAATAATTTAGGTTTTTTTGATTGTATAAGAGTTTCATTTCAATCAATAATGTAATAATAAATTAAAATAGTGATCAATTTAAATGAAAAAGGAAAATGCTTCGGAGATATATTATCTTCAACATTTAGTCCTCACTCTGATTTAATAGATACTGAAAAAGATAATGAAATAATTAGCTTTAATTTTGAATACCTCAAAAATTACAATCAGTGTAATTTCAATGATCCTATTTGCCCAAACGAACTTATACTGGCTTTAAAAAGACTGAAGACTGAAGCGGTCTCAGGACCTGACCAAATACATAATCTAATGCTTAAAAATTTACCAAGAAATTCTTTAATAGAAATCGCAAAACTTTTTAAATTATCTCTGCGACATGGTATTATTCCAAAATCATGGAAAACTGCGACCATAACTATCATTCAAAAAAATGCATCTTCTCCACAAAATCCTTCAAACTATAGACCAATCAGTATAACAAGTTGCCTAGGAAAGTTACTTGAGCGTATAATCTACACAAGACTCTACAATTTTTTAGAAAAAAATTTATTACTTATCCAGGAACAATCAGGATTTAGGAAACATCGGAGAACCTCCGATAATCTTAACTTTTTGATTCAAAAAATTGTAGAGTCATTTAATAGAAAGAAAAGAGTTTGTTCCCTTTTCTTTGATATTTCTAAAGCCTTTGATAGGGTCTGGCACGAAGGTTTAATTTATAAATTAATAAAAATAAATCCACCACAATACTTAATTAACTGGATTAGATGCTTCTTAGACTCAAGGACATTTAGGGTGAATGTGAATGACTACTTGAGCGACGAATATCAAATAACTGCAGATGTTCCTCAAGGCTCAGTTATTAGTCCTCTTTTATTTAGCATTTATATTAATGATATCCCTAAAAGAAACAAAACAAATAATGAATACTCTCTTCTTTTTGCAGATGATCTAGTTACTTTTTTTATTTACAACAAAAAGGGGCATCTTGAAAATAAGATAAATAAATACACCAACGAGCTAGAACAATGGCTAATTAAGTGGAAAATGAAGATGTCAGTTGAAAAGTCGTGTTCAGTAGTATTCTCTAAGTACAAGAAAGAAAGTGATAATCTTAACTTAAAAATTTATGGAGTGAATTAAAAGCCAAAAAGAAATTAAGTTTCTAAGTATTAAATTTTATTCTAAATTAAATTTTAATACACTGGTTGACGAAATAAAAGAA
The DNA here is from genome assembly GCA_019054805.1 of Brachionus manjavacas. Classification (NCBI taxonomy): domain Eukaryota; kingdom Metazoa; phylum Rotifera; class Eurotatoria; order Ploima; family Brachionidae; genus Brachionus; species Brachionus manjavacas. The sequence continues at coordinate 2,097,231 of JAHQIY010000003.1, read as the reverse complement.
CGTTGCAATACAAGGCTAAATCTAATTAAGATTCTGTCAAACAAAAAATGGGGTCTTAATCAAAAAACGTTGGGAAATCTTTATAAATCTTTAGTTGGTTCAATTCTAGACTATTCGTTTCCTTGCTTGAATTCATTTGCAGAAAATAATATCAAAAAGTTACAAGCAATTCAGAATACAGCAGTCAGATCTATCCTCAGATTAAAATATGATACTCCCTCCAACATCGTGCAACATGAAGCTTTTAATAAACTAAAATTACTAACAGTCTCGAATCGTCTTTTTGAGTTGAGCGAGAAATATGTTGGGACAGGACTGAGTAATTCTATTCCATTGGTTAAAAGACTGGTGAAGGAATACAAAGAAGGTTTCGAATCAAGATATATTGAATACCCAACTCCATTGTGTAATTGCTACCTTACTATTTCTTCTTTTTTTCCTGAAACTTGAACTATTTAAACATGTGCCACATGAAACAATCTTTTCCAATTTATGTCTTTTCAACTTTCATTTTTTTAGCTTATTTACTCTATTTTGATTCTTTTTTTTTTATCTAATTTTATTAACTTTAATTTAATTTTTATTTTATTTTTTTTATTTTTAACTTATTTTGAAGGAGCTTTAGCTCGGTACAGAAAACAAATAAATAAAATAAAAATAAATTCCAAAAAAAAACTAAATTTTATCTTTTTTGTTCCTAATTCAGTATTTTAGTTTTTAAATTGTATTTTATTGCTATTTAAGAATATTATATTTTTTTTTTTTTTTAATTTATCTCGAATTTAATGTAATTTTTTGTAATTTTGCCTATGGGGCTTTAAACTAATAAATAATAAATAATAATAATCAAAAAAATTTTTTTTTTTTTACCTTAACTTGAAGAACTCTGGATCTAAGCTCTTGTTATGAGCCTAGCGAGTGAAAAGCAAAAAATAATTTCAATTTGGAAACAGAGCATTTTGGTCAAGGTGACAACTCCTTGCAACAAATTTTTTTCTTTTTTTGCTTTCTTTTTCTCCTAAAAATTGTACAAACTAATTTTTGATTATTTTATTAATTTAAAAAAATATTAAATTAAAAAGAAAAGAGAATAATGAAGAAATTAATGTATAAAATTGAATGGACGTGTGTGTGTGTGAGAGAGAGAGAGAGAGAGAGAAATTAGGCATTTGTTTGTTCGTGTTCGGACGCGCTCTCGAGTTCATTGTTGCTGCCAGACTCAGTGCTCGCTTCTTGGCTGGACGAGCTGGACGAACTGGTTTCGTTGTCGGTGGTTTCATCCGTGGACTCGTCGTCCATGGCCTCTAGACCCTGCATCAAGCCATTCATCAGTTCGATGTTTTCCTTGAGCGCTTCGAGCACAGCACCAGCGCACTTTCGCTTGGATTCGAGGCGAGCGCGCAAGTCGCCGCCCTCCACCTCGTCCAGCTTCACCTTTTTGCTCCTGTGTCCCTCGTCGTCCAAGTACTTGGCCATTTCTTCGCTCTGCTTGCTCACATGCTCCCAATAGGACACAAAAAAGTCCTTTAGCTGCTTCACAAATTTCACAAATTGCTTGTCCACTTTGCATCTGGACACAGCACGTGTTATCATGTGCACACACTTGATGCTTCCCAGCATGGCCGAGAGCTTGGTGTCCAAATTGAGCGCGCACTCGTCGCTCAGTTTGTCTGCGCTAAAGTCAAAGTAGAAGCGCGTTTCATTTATGGTCGACAGGCTCAAGCGGATTGTGTTCTTGATTGTCTGACTGAGCAGGTGGGAAAAGGTGTCGCTTTTGAGCTGGTTGCGCGGCAGCAGATTGCGCACAAAGCGGCCCAGGAAGCCGGCCAGAAAAGTGGCGTACTCGTCACGTGACACCAAGTGACGGTAGTCGGTGATTAGGACGCGCACAAAGTGGTTCAAGTGAATTGAGTCGCTGATGTGTTCGGTGAGACAGGCGAGCCTCTCGCTCAAATAGCCGATGAAATGAATGTTGAAGTACATGGACTGAGCGCTCACTATTAACACGAGATCGACCAGGTTTTTGGTGTTCGCTTCACTCAGACTGGTCAGTTGATCGAACAGCAGTTTGAAAAGAAAATGGTAGAAATTGAACAAGGGCAGAAAGGAGTCGCGCAGGCTTTTCTCGTATTCACTCAGATGGCCCACTATTTTGGACAGCATGTACACAGAGCCGTCATAGTGACAGTGATTGACTAGAGTAAGAGGAAGATACAAATTGAACGCTGCTTTTAGCTTCTTGGCGCCGAGTACACAATTGCCGGGCAGAGGAAAATAAGGACCCATCAAACAAACAGCTTGATTGATGCTCTGATTGCCCATGAAGCACTTGTGCAGCGAGTTCACTGTCGGCTTGGCGCTCAATATGGAGCCCTTCTGATACGACTGACAACTTTGGTAGTAGCTTAGGCCGGAATAGGACTGTTTGAGGATGGCGACGGTGTTGACGGCCATCTCGACCGGGTTGATTTGGAGGACGAGACGCAGGAGCTCGAGAGCGGTGGCGCGCGTGCTCCCCGCCACCGAAAAATTCACCAGCACCACCAGCCGCTTGACCAGCTCGAACTTTTCCTTCCAATTGGCCACTATTTGCTGGATGGCGTGCGTGTTCGCGTCCAAATGCAGGCGCACACTCTGCACCAGGCTCTTGAGCAAGAGCAGACAATCGGCCAGGTCGTGGCCCTCCGCCGAGCTGTTGCTGTTGTACGCCACCACCAGCTGAAAGAGACAAGCGCTGAGCGTGGACAGACCGCGCCTGGTCAGCACCATTGTGACGTCATCGCTTGTGCGCATCACCGCCTTCGCCACCCACACAATCGACTGAAAGCTGTGCTTGGCCTCGACGGCCGTGCCCATCAAAAACTGAGCGCACACGCTCTCCTTGAGCTGGCCACTCTCGCCGCTCATCAACTCGACCAGCTTGACCAGCTCGGTGCACGCCATCCCGTAGTGCATCGAATAGGGCAACACGTGCTTGAAAGCCCACTGCAAATTCGAGTGCTCGCACATGTGGCGCAAGTAGAGGCGCGAGTGCTCGCACAGGAGCCGGATGGCGCCGTAGAACGGATGCAAACACTGTTTGTTGTAGCTGATCAGCTCGGTGTCCTCGTGGTCGACTATGACCGTGCACAGCGGCAGCTCTCGGGCCATCCTCTCCTCAAATTTGTCCGTGTACTTGGTCACATAGTCGAGCACTTCGGTGCACCCATTCAAACAATGGTACACAAAATGAATCATCACTTGTTTGTTTAGATTTGTGCTCACGTGACTGTTGGCCATGTGCTTGAAAAAGATGTTGTCCCAGAAGAGCTGCAGCGCGCTGTTCTGGACCACAAGGCGCTTTTGTTCGTTGCCGAGCATCAAGTAGATGAGCAGAGTGAAGTATTGGATTAGGTTGGTGGTGTGGCACTGCTGGGAGTCGGTGTGGGCCAGTGGCATGTTCAGTAGTGAGAGGAGATGGCGCAGGATTGTGTTGACGGTGCGAGTGAACGAGTCGGTGAGCTGGTGGGGCTCGGCGCGGTACGGCGTGAGCATGTTGCGGTTGGAGGTGAACTGGTGGCGGAAGTCGCGGTCGGGCACCAGGTTGGCGAGCAGGACCGCGGCCGAAAAGCGCACCTGGGTCTGTTTGGCGTCTATGAGCAGCCGCTTGACCCACGCGGACATGTTGTCTAGCAGCCAGAGCTCGAGGCGCGCGTTGCCCACGCCCGCCAGCCAGCGCAGCGTGTAGTACGGCGCCGAGATAAGCAAATCGGACAATTTTTCAGTCACCAACTCGCCAAAGTCCGTGCTCACCGACTCGTTTTCGCACAGAGCGCACTCGATCTCGTCCGGACACACACGGTCCGGCACTAGGCTCAGCAGGCATCCGATGGCATTAAAAAAGTTCATGTACTTGTCCGGATCCGAGCTCTTTTTGGCCAGCACGCCAATCGACTTCACGCACATGTCGACAAACTTGCGCACATAAACGCCAGGCTTGAACTGGCACATGAGATCGGTGCGCAGGCGAGTCACATTGACGAGCAGCTGTTTGACAGCGGACAGACTCAGGCCGTCCAGAATGGTCTTGTAGAAAAACGACAGGGGAACCTTGATGAGCAATTTGATCTGCTTTAGCTGGTAGTTTCTGTGCACATAGGCAAGATGCGACTCGCTCAGCTCGACCAGCAGGAGCAGCATTTTTTCGAACACCTTTGGCTTGGAGCGCTGATCGCTGAGCGCCACTATGTCCTGGTCCGAGTCCGACTCGGAGTCCAAATTGTCGACAGAAAAGTCCGAGTTGTCGGAGTCGGCGAGCTGGGCCGAGTTGGCCGCGTCTCGGCGCCGATTGCGCGCATAGAACGCGCACAAGTGCTTGACCAGGTCCAGTTCTAGCAGAGCGAGGTTGTGCTGCTCGCCCAGACGGCTGTACTCGGTCAAAAAGACGAAGTATTCGGACATGTGGCGGATGGGCTGCTTTTCGTCCAGCAGAGAGATGTAGGCGGACAGAAATTGGCGCGTCACGCTCAGCTCGCAGCGTTGGGCGATGGCGAGCAGGAATTTTTGAAAGGCGGAGCGGATGGACACTTGGGGACACTTGGTGAGGATTTTGCGCATCCATTCGGTGCTGGAGGCGAGCCGCTCGAGCAGCCATTGGCACGAGTGTTTGTGGGCGAAGAGCTTGCCGAGCAGGTCGATCCATTGGAGCATGTGGTGTTTCTCGCGCGAGTGAATGAACGTCTGGAGAAAGAAGGTGATGGCGAGCTGGGCGCCGCACAGGCTCAGCGCTGGGCTGTGCAGAGCCAGGTCGGACAGCTCGAAAACAAAGCTGAAGTAGGAGGTGTCGAAGAGGAGGCGGTCGGTGATGAATTTGAGGTTGTCGTGCCAAATCTGGGAGAGGAGAGTGTGGTCGTTGCAGCGGGAGGAGGGCGGCTGCCTGGCCCCGCTGCGCTTTTTGTAGAAGAGCATGTAGGCCGAGTTGGTCTTTTCGTAGGACAAGTCGGTGAACTTGTCGCTGTGGCAGTCGTAGCTTTTGCTGGTGGTCTCGCCGCCGAAGCATTCGGCCGCCAGCTGGCTGTCCACCTCGAACGGCTTGACCTCGGCGTCGTTGAAAAAGAACCACTTGGGCGATGCAGGACCCATCTCTTGGATGAAGCTGTAGTAGTGGCCGCCGTCTGCGGTGCCTGTGTGAACTGTGACGCCGATCAGATCGTACACAAAATCGGCGCCGCTTTCACTGCCGGCTTTTTTGCCGCTCTCTATCAAGTTTTGTTCCATGTAGCCGCTCATGTTCAGCTCAAGTGGAAACGAAAAGTATGTGTTCACCTACAGAAAGAAAATAGGCTATTTAGAAGTTTTTTTTCTAAAATTGGAATTTTTTATAATTTTTTTCTTTTTTAATTTTTAATTTTTTATTATTTTTTTTAATTTTTTAATTTTTTTTTTTTTATTATTTTTTTTTCTTTTAAAATTTGAGAAAAATCGGACTCTCTGTCTCTGAAACTAAGAATATTTTTTATAATTTGTTTTTTACTTTTTTAATTTTTAATAAAAAATAAAAAGGTTACTCATTTTTTTTTTTTTTTTTTTTTTAATCATATAATCAATAATCAATTGTAACTAACCTATTTATGTAATTAATCATCTCTTAGTTTTTATACTATTGAACCATTATTTAATTCATTTTTTATTTATTTCTTATTCATGACTAATTTTTTGAATTACTTTTAATCTACTTAATCACATTAATCTGTATAATCTCTCGTATTCGTCTTGTAACTCAGTTTCGTCTCTGTTACTTTCATTGTAGTTCCTTAATTAATCTCTCGATTTTTGCGCAATTAGCTACCATAGATGGCTTCCGAGTAAGTCATCTCCGCAAGCTCGCTTGCTGTAGCTTTTTATTATTATTATTATTATTATTAAATTTTTGAAAAATTGGACTGTCTGTCTCTGAAACTAAGAATATTGTTTATAATTTTTATTTTTAATTATATATCAAATTTAAAAATGTCAAAGCCAGCTTTAACAAGAGCAATTTTAGTATGGAATTCTTAAAAATTCAATGTCAAGCAATTTTTTATCTTTATATCTTGTTAAGAGAAAAATATAGAATAATTACGAATTGTATAAAAATCACTTGCACACTAAATGAATATGATACTAAATTCATAGTATTAAATTCGTTTGGTGGTAGATTACAGTCAATCCTTTTTTTATACATTTTGTTTTTCCACTTGAAAACCTCCGATTATATTAGATCAAATGAAATGATGGAAACTTTTAAAATAGCTGATTCAAAATAGCATATATTTTTACAGTCAAAATAGATAAAAAAATAATAAATAGGGGTACATTTATTCATTATTTATTTCTTGTATTTCTAATTCCTTCAGTCATATCTTCTATTGAAGTCGTTATCGCTTATTAAATAATTGCTAGTAAAACTTTGACATTTTTGACTTTGATTATTTTTGAAATTGTTAAATTTTTTATAAAAATTAAAGTAAATAATAGAATTACGTTAAAATTGTTTTCTAGTTGTACAAAAATAGTTCTGCAAAGAGTACAATTTTGTACGAACAAATTCTAAGTTCTGCAATTTTTAATTATTGAATAATAGAAATGTAAAGTAATGCACTGTGATACGAATAACCCGAATTTCAACTACACAATTAATCAAACGAGTATTTCGAAAACAGAAAAAGAAAAAGATTTAGGGATAATAATTACATTTGAAGTGGTCAAATCAAGTTAACATCGCTGCACATAAAGCTAATTCGTTTTTAGGTTCAGTGAGGCGAACTATCAAATTCCAGAAAAAAGAAACTGTAAATAGGTTATACAAAGCTTTTGTTCAACCGTATTTAGAGAATGGATTTCAAGGTCTTAGAATCAGTCCAGAGAAGAGCTACTAAATTGGTTCCAGAGCTAAAAGAGTCAAGCTATCCAGGTAGATTAGCTGCATTTAATTTAACCAGTCTAGAGACCAAAAGATTAAGAGAGGATGTGATCGAGATGTTTAAAATTATCAAAGGACACGACAAGATCAATTGGCATGTGCCGCTAGTCTTCAAGAACAATCCAGAAAATACGTTTCGTGCAACTTCTAGACGTCAAGATTTTACGTTAGAAAGACAATTAGTAAAGGAAAGTAAAAAGAGGTTTAATTTTTTTAGAAACAGAGTGGTAAATGTTTGGAATCGACTTGATAGAGTTGATTTTAATTCAGACACAGTTTATGTTTTTAAAAACAAAATTGATAAACATGATTTAAACAAGCTATAATGATGAGGTTAAAAATTCGTTCTATGTGCTTGGGACTCTGCATTAAAATAGTTCTTAATTAAATAGCTATATCAAAAAAAAATGTACAAAATAACAAGACAAATTAATTAATTATAGCTATTTCAAAATAGCTCTTTTATTTTTTTGAAATAATCATGATAGCAAATAAAAATATCTAATTTCTCTCACTTTTTTTACTCTTTTTACAAGTAATTATAATGATGGCTCAAGCAATTGGTGTTGATAATTTAATGACTTAGTGGAAAGTTTACGTAAAGAACAAAAAAGAACTGTGGACACTATCATGGTTTAGTTCCAAGTCGTAAATGTGAACAAGTTTTGCTAGAAAAACGTGTTAGAGGGCTTTTGATTAATTACGATAAATCGAAAATTGATGATTTCTATCATAATTTGGCTTTAATAGTTAAATATTGATTAATAGATTTTTAGATTAAAGATAAACAATTAAAGATGTATTTTTTTATTAAATAAAATTAGTTATTTTGAACAAGTTATTTTTTCCTATCGGCTATTTTTATTATTACCTGGTTAATTTAAACTAGTTATTTTGACTTGCTATTTTTTTTACCTGGTTATTTTAATTGAGCTATTCTAACTTAAGCTAATTTAACCGTTTCACGTGCTTGGCACATTAAAGCTTTCATTTTATTATTATTATTATTATTATTAGTCTTTATTTAAAATAATAAGCGCAAAGGGACATTTTTGGATTAAGCATACTTTGTTAAATCTGAAGGTTAACTCCGCAAAAGTTTGCAAAAAAATAACTTTCTTTAAATCGAACCATTAGATTGTGCACTATGCAATGAGCATAAAGATTTAACAAATATGTTAAATCATTAAATGTTCTTTAGAATTTATTATTTTAAATAATTAATAATTTAATATTTAATAATTTAAAATTTATTTGGTCATTTTTAGCATCACCATTTACTTCAAAATGGCAAAAAAATTTTAACATTTTTCTATTTAATACTTAACTGTTTTGGCTGGATTATTCAATTAATTTAACCAATCTAAAAATTTTTTAGATATTTTGATTCATGCTTTCTTGATCAAAGCTTTTTTGATAAACTCACCTTAGTTTGTAAAAAATTCAATTAAAAAAGTTCAACATTTTTACATAATAATTGACGTAATTACTAAAGCTATAGCATAAGGTTTTTCATATATTTATTAATTTAATTAAGCCTCATAGGCAAGTTTATATAAAAACAAAATATCTATCTAAGTTAATTACATAATAACATAAAAATTACAAATGAAATTGAATTATCTAGAAAAATCTACTTTTAGTAAGTCATTTAAAATATTAAAATAATGGAAAAATTTTTGTTTTTGTGACAAATTATAACTAATAAGTGAAACAACATATTCAATTGAATCAACCAAACCACGATTGTTCTTAAAAATATGATTAATTACAACAAGTGACGTCTTAGGACTGTAATCTAACGTATCAATACGTATTTTTTTTCCACATTTATTGTTTGTTTACAAAATGAGACATTTTTTTGGTCAAAGAAATTAAAATGATCTTTGCACAGATTTTGCGAAAGCATTCGACTTATTATCTTAGAAGAAACTCCAAAAATTTGGTGCAAGAAAGTGTAGGAAATTATAGTCAGAGATTTAATTATTTTACATACAGAGTTGTTGGTGTTTGGAATAATTTTCCAGAAGAAATTGTAAGATAAATAAGTCCAAACAGCTTTAAAGAGAAGATTGACGCTTGGATCACAATCAATCGACTGCTATAGATCATTAGAGCTTTGCTTAGACTAGCTCCAAGTTGCAGTAATAACTACTACTACTTCTACTAACATTTAATTTTTATTTAGTTCATAATTTTGTTTTGAATTTTTAATAGTTTTAAAATGTCTTAACGAGCAAATACTTAAAATTTTTAGAATTTTCATATCGTTGTCGTTATTATTTGACTAATTAGAGACTTAATTAAACAAAATTTTAACTTCTTTAATCTCAACTGGTATACCTAACAATATAATAAATGCGAATAACTTGTTTCAAAAAAAGCATAACGGGTGGCCAAAAATGGTTGTCTTAAAATTCATTGAGAAAAAAAATAGTGAACGAATTGTAATTGAATTTAAGCTTTTAAATAAATATCTTTATAAAATAAAATTTTTTTTTTTGAGTCTTGATTTTCAGTATTTTTTAAACTTTAGTGCTATATATCATTAAGTTGAAAATTTCCGAGAAAACAAGGGAAATTTCCTGAATAAAATACCTGATTTAAAAGTTTAAAAAATACTGAAAATCAAGACTCAAAAAAAAAATTTTATTTTATAAAGATATTTATTTAAAAGCTTAAATTCAATTATATATGTGTTCCAAATTTTAGGATAATACCTTAAATAAATCAAAACGTATTCGATAAAAACATAAAACACCCAAGTTTTTTAGATTTTAGAACAATGGTCATTTTTTGGTGTTACTTGATTTTATCTTCTCGAAAACTAGACGGAATAAAACAATCTATAGCTCATTTTAATCATAAAAAAATTCTCTACAAAATGATATATAAAACTCATAACTTTTATATGGTGATTTATAAGGACAACCTAGGTCGCAGCAGTCAATTAGTAGGCCAGAGTGGACTAATTTTGAAAAGAAAGTTTTATAAAAATATCAATTTCAGAAACTAGAGAAAAAAAGCTGTAAACCCTCAAAATTTCACTATTATATCATTGTCCGTTCACTATTTTTAAAAAGTGGAAAATACAAAAAGACAATACAAAATACAAAAAGTGGAAAATCGGAAAATTTATCACCATTAGACAACCCCATGATGTGCTATTTTTTTTTGATACCTAATATTTACAGGTACGATTTCGATTTTAAGATTTCGACCTGGCTATTTTATTCTTGCTTTTTTAAATGTGCTCATTTATTACCTGCTCTTATAGCTCATAGCCATCATTTTAAATTTCAAAAATATTTCAAGTTATTTTAGAAGTACAAGTAAATAGATTACTATTTTTTAGTTTTTACGTCAATTTGGTTTAAATTAGAGTTTTAAAATTTTGTCCTTTCCATTTAAATTCAATTTAGTTTAAAAAAAGACTCATGAAACTGATTACTAATAGATGTCTAAATGATATTCTACAATTGCCAGTGAGATCAACATTATATTATGAATTTTTAAAATCTAATTTTATTACTTTTTTTACCTAACTTGGATGTGTGAACATCTTTCCTGAAAAAAAGTGGAAAAAAAAAAGTTAAAAGGAAAATGTAAAAAATCAACTAGAATAGAAAAAATTGTAGAAAGCCAAAACATAGAATATTATTAAAACATAGAATATCGATGGATTTCAGTTGATAAGCTGATTACTTTATTTTATTAATTTCTCTTTATTCTATTTTTTTTAATCATTTTTTAAAAATCATTTTTTTTTATTTTTCTTAGTTTCGATTCATTCTTCTTAACTAATTTATAAATATTATCTATTTTTAAAATGTCATGGAAATAAGTAAGAGAAGCTGTACTAGACCACAAATCACCATGGAAAAGACAGATTCCCCAAACAGACACGTCCTGAAATATACTGAAGTGGAACGTGACCTTGGCATTATGTTATACTCGAACTTGAAATTGGAGGATCAGATATCGAGTGCGGTGTCAAAAGCAACAATTGCACAAAGTATTCTTAGAAAAACATTCAAATGCTGGACACCGACCATCTTCAGAACCCTCTACACCACCTTTGTCCGCCAACATCTAAGAAGAGACATCACCTCCATAGAGAATGTCCAAAAGAGAGCTACCAAATTGGTCAAACAGTTTAAAAACCTTGACTACAGTGAGAGACTGGTGAAACTAAATCTGACCTTCCTGGAGGACTAGAGGTGATCTTATTCAATTCTTTAAATGTTACACAGGCACTAACATTGTAAACTGGCACAAAGCCCTGTCTTTCAAAGTCAACGGTAGAATAAGAAGAAGCTCCAACCAGCCCAGCTTTCGACCACTTCCAGCCAACAGTCAACTGAGAGAGCACTTTTTCACTTATAGAGTGACTATGCCATGGAACGCCGTACCCCAAGAGATCGTTCAATCCATATCCGTCGACCAATTCAAGAACAGCCTGGATAAGTACAGACTTAAGGAGAAACCTACAATGGAAGAAGTCATGAGGCTCGGTAGAATCGATACGAGGGAATGGTGACCTAACGAATAACAATCTTCAGTGTGATGGAGGCAGAGTTGGAAGTGACTGTGCTCTAAACACGGTGTACATACCACAGTTCCCATAGATGGGATCCAACTGTTTCCCATCTTCGCAAGTCTAGCTTGCTAGCTTGTTGTAACTTGTATTTTTATTATTATTATTAAATGGTGTGTAGTCAATTAAATAAAAATAATTAAAAATATTTTTTTTGAAAAAAATGACAGAACATTTGTTCGAAAGCAGGCGTCTATGCAGTGGCTTCGCTGTTTCGATTTTAAACGAGAGATGGAAGGTTTAATCATGATAGTAAAAGATCAGGCATTTAACATGAGGTACCACCACCAAAAGAATATCTTTAAATAGCATCTAGATAGTAAATTTGAACTATGCAAAAAGACAGAAGAGAGGTTTATAAAATTTTTGAAAATTCGGACTCTTTATTATGAGAAACTAAGAAAATATTTAATTTTTAAAATTAGTCACGTCTTTTTTATTCGCTTTGAAAAATTCTCTAATTCAAAAAAGAAAAAAAAATATCAAAAATTTTCTTAGTTACTCAAAAAAAAGAGTCCGATTTTTCAAAATTTTATAAAATGACTAAATTTTTTTCAGTAAAAATTATCTAATTTAAAAAATATCAAAAATTTTCTTAGTTTCAAAAAAAATACAACTTTTAGTTTACTATTTTTAATTTTTAAAATTAGTCACGTCTTTATTTTACCTATTAAATATTTTCTAATTCAAGATTAAACATTTTAAAACAAATATTGTCTTAGGACCTTTTACTTCAAAAAACTGAAAGTGAAAACTGAAAAAATAAAAAATTCCGAACTTACTTTTTCCTTGAGCATTGTGACCATATTGAAAGTGTACCTCATGGTATTTAGACACAGCACCTCAGGCAATTGGCTAAAGCAAGCTCGTTTCTCAGCTCTGACTTTTTTGGAACAAGTCGAACAAGTGTACATGTTGTCGCCTTCCAGGGTGTCCTTGACAGTTATTTCATTCAACGACTCGTACAGGTCTTTCATGCCGGCCACTTGACACCTCACCGTGTAGAACTCCTCGAGACTAGAGCTGACATGCGGGCAGTCCAGCGAAATGACCACATTAGTGATCACTCCACCGAACAGCTTTTTTATTTCACTTTTCATCTCGGGGTCCGAGGTCTCTTCCAGCTTGGAGATCAAATCCGTGAAAAACTCCTGCATGTCCTTTTGCTCGCCAGTGTTCAACACTTGCTGATCCATGGTGTACACTTTGCACAAATCTTTTGGCGTGTACGACTTGCGCTCGGACTCTTGCAAAAAGGCGAATATTTTTTTCACCTCGACCAAAATTTTGTCGTACTGTCCGGCATCTGACTCGCTCGCCATTTTCGATTCGAGTATGAGTCGTCTGGCCTCGCTGATCATGAACAAGTGCTGCAATGAAGTGGCCATGTAGCACGTGGCGCCCAAATTTACCAGGCCCAGGTAGCCGTAAATGGAGCGCGCGTCGTCTCTGGGCCAGTAGTCCCACAGCACCATGGGGTTCACGTCGTGCAAGCTCATCAGCCTGTTGGCCACTAGAGTGTAATTTTGGGGCCTGAACTTGCACAGCTCGAGCAGAAAATCAAAGCCTAGCTGCCTGCAGCGCACTGATCTGAACTTGGGCAGGACCACCCTCGGGTACATGTCATCCCTGGTCGCGAACAAGTAGTCGATCATTTTTTCGGCCAGAGCCTCATCCACGTCCTGGTCGAGCAGTCTGTTTTTGAGCACGGCGCTGCCTAGTGTCAGCATGCCGACCAAAAAATTGTCTTCTACAAACGCTGGATTGTTGGCGCTCAAAATTTCGTATGTGTCACGTGACTCAAGACTGCTGGTTATGAAGTGCATCAATTTGGAAGAGTTGACGAGCTTGGTGTCGGCCGAGAGGAGACCAGCGACCAAGTCGAAATATTCCTTGCAGGCCATCGCCTCACTCGAAGGCATGTACTGGCTGGTCAAGCTCATCAGCTCGACGAGCTCGGGCAGAAAAACGGCCAGGATGAGGTCGTCAACGAGACACAGCCTGTGCATCCATGTAGACGCGTCTGTGCGATACACATCCCATTTTGAGCTCATTAGAAGCGCCTTGAACCAGCCGCGGCGGCTTTGGCGCATTGTGTCATCGACCAGGCCGTCTCTTAGCCTCGGCTCCAAATGTTCGCTGGTCAGAGAGTCCACCAGCAGCTTCATTGATTGATTGAGCACATTCAGACTCGAGTCCGATCGACTCGCAGAGCTTAGGCACTGAACGTTGAGTATGAAATCGATGAACAGAAAAGTATCAGGCTGGAGAATGGAAGAAAGTAGATCTGAACGAATTTGACTGGGACGATAGTTTAGCTTGTCCAACAGGTGGAAGTTTTTTTTCTGCTTTTTTTTTGGTGTTTGCTCGCGGTTGTCTGGATGAGTGGTGGCGGCAGCGGCAGTGGCAGTGGCATCGAGCAAGCATCGGCTCAACAAACTGAACAAGATGTTCATGCAGTCGAGCTTGACGTCGAACCTGAGCAAGCTTGAAGGCTCGATGGAGCTTTTGTCGGACAAAAAGTTGGCCAGCAACAGGGCTAGTTTGTAGATGTACTTTGTGCATGTGGCCATTTTTTTGTCTTGGCGAGTGTTGTCGGGGTGCGCGAATGTCACTTGAATTAGCTGGATGTAATAGAGCAGTTGGTAGGGTCTGTCGAAGCTGATCGATTTGGTGAGATCGAACGGCTCGGTCTTGGGCGAACCGGTCCGATCGAGCAGCTCTTGGTGCAGTTCGCACAGATTGAAGTCTTTTGATTGTTTGATTGAGGCGAGCAGTGTGGCACTGGAGGGCAGCATGTTGATTATTTTCCAGCATTTTTGGCTCAAGTGGCAGATTTTTTTTCTCACCATGGGCTCGAGGTCGTGGCCCGACATTCGCGCCAGCAGGTTGAGCAGCTTGAACAGCGCTTTGAAGTTTTCTTCGCGGGACAGGATCACAATGGGCAGTGTTTGGGGCTCTAGCCGGCCGGGCAGGTTGTTTGTTTGGTTGAGGAAAGACTTGGAAAAGAGGCTCACGTGGATTGTGTGGCAGTCTTTGAGGCCCAGTTCGCTCAGCAGCTTGGACTCGGTGGTCAACTCTTGGCCGTTTGAGAAAAGCTTTATGTACAGCGCATCCTCTTTTTCAATCAGTGTATGGATTAGTTTGAACATTTCTGTGTTTTGATTACCTGGAAATCATCGAAAAAATAGAAAAATTTTAACAAATTTTAAAAGGACCCAGGAGAATGAAAAGGAGTACAAATGTAAGAATGTATTTTTTTTGACCCTTTATTATTTTCATCTTATAAAAATTTGAAAAATATGAAAATAATTGTTAACCACATTTTTTGAACCAGTATTTTTATCTAACTATTGGATCAACAAAAATGCTGGACTTGTTCAAAAAATTTTTACATTTTTGATTTTATAATTTTTATTTTTAGGTAAAAAAAATCAAATTGTATTTTTTTAATTTTATTCATTTTCTATTTAAAAGTTATTAATAAAAATTGATTTCTAATTTTAGTGAAGTTTGTCACGTATTTTAATGTATTGAAATTAAAAGATTTCAATTTAAAGAATTTGTGTTACAATAAATGTTACATTTATGAAATGCAATATTTTGGTAGACAATATTTTTATCTAAAACTTAGAATGACGAATCTTTATTTCTTAGATTCTTCTAGAATTATTATTTTGTTGTTTTGTTTCTAATTAAAATTTAGATGAGAAGTTGGTCATTCTTGTCATATTTGGCCAATTAATGTTCAATTTGCCAATAAAGCTCAACATTCCCGAATCCGTTTTATTTCCAAAAAAAAAAAGATAATTTTATATTTTATTAATAAATAATGCTGATCAAAAATTAAATTTTAATTTTATTTTTTTATAATATTTTAACTAATTAATATTTTTTACTAAACTTTAAAGCAATTGACATAATTTTTATGTAGCAAAGACTCATTTAAATTAAAATTTGAGTTAAACTTTTGAAATATTTCAATAAAAATTTATAACTGTGTAAATGAAAATATTTTTATTTTAATTAAATTTCAATAAATTAATTTTTGAAATCGAATACAAAATGATAGAATTTAGTAATGTGAAATTTTGGCACAAATTGAGTCCAGAGTAGAAAGTTTCCCTGCTCAAATTAGGAACGATTTTGCGGCTGCAGTAAATGCCAGACATGTATTTTTCTCAAACAGAGTAGTTCCGCATTGGAATTAGTTGCCAGAAAATGTGGTGAAATCCAAGTCAACCGCTAATTTTAAAATGGCTTTAGATAAGTTCAATGGAATCGGCTGCTACAGCTCTACACGGCCAATTGGCGGTGATGGGCTTAGACAATCTACATGTTAGGTATCGCAGCAAGAACTACTACTACTACTAATCAAAGATTGCTTTAAATTTACTAGTAATTCTATTAATTGATTCTTTGGGTAATTAAATTATTTACCATTTTCAACAAAATTTTTATATTCTTTCATTTCAATATTCAAATTTAGTAATAAATTCATCCTATGGAAAATATCTCTTAAAAAAATAGCGCTTTATTCAATTGAATTAAAGGCGCCACTCTATTTTAAATACAAAGAATAAGACTGTTGTTGTAAGACTCTTGTAAGTCTTTTTCAATGCTTTTTTTAAATTAAATGTGAAGCACCGCCCATTCTCGTATACATCCAAGTATTCGAAAATCCAATAATATTTTTGCCAATAACCACCGAAATCTAAATGGTTCCAAATGTATCACGATGTTTGAGCTGGTTGAAAATGTAAATCCGAAATTAAAGCTGAAAGATTAATTAGTTTAGCCAGAAAAGCTCATCAGAAAATTCGAATATTTGATTAGATTTTTAGAAAAGTCGAAAATAAAAATAAAATTTTAGTGAATCAAATATCTAATTCAATTTTTTTTCTATGTAAATTATTGTTTTAAATATTGTTCATTTTAAATATTTAATTCAAATAAGTCGTTTTTCAAAAAACCTTTTTGGATTTTTTTTAAAATATTTTATTTTAATAACATTTTATTCCGAATTCTTAGTTGTTCGATTTCATCACTATACACAACAATAAACAAAGCTGGTATTCAAAAAAATAATGAGAAAACATATAGAATGAGAATAAAGACTGGACCTCACATTTTCTTCTCGATCAAAATCCAACATTCCATGGTATTCCTAAAATCAATTACCGTATTTACTCGAATATAAGAAATAGAAGTAAATACGGTACAAATAAAATTTGAAAACTATCAATTCAAAACAAATCTTCAAAATTAACCTAATCATATAAATTAAAAGTGGTGATCCTCTTTTAAAATCAACAAAACATTTAATAATAATGGTTATTAAATTAAATTCTATTGCTTATGCTCACGTTCTAAGTGATAAAAAAAATTTAAATTTAGTAAATGGTAATTATTGTTTAGTAAATTTTTTAAATAGACACAGAACATTCCCCAAGATCATTTCGACTCGCATTTATTTCTCATATTTTCTCATAAAACCTATGAGAAATAAAGCTTTGAGATTCAATCTTACTCAATCTCAAAAAAAACTACATTTAAAAAAAATGATGGTCAATAAATTTACAAGAGAAATTCTGGAATGTCTATTAAAAGAATCAAGACAAAGTGAAGAAAAAATCTAGTGAGAAATCTGTCCTTTAGTGAATTAAACGAAATACTAGAAAGTGAAAATTAAAACATAAAAAACCTAGAAGAATTCGAAGAAAAAATGATCGATAAAATTAAAGAAATTTCATTTAGCAATCGAGAATATAAGAAAGATGGAACTGTTGAGTCATTGATTGGATTTCTGACTTTGTATGGGCATTCTCGAACTTAATCACTTCATAACTCTCCTAAATGAACTGCTAAATAATTAATGAGACTCTAGGTCTTTCTTATTTTTTTTATTTTTTTACTGTTTTATTCAATTGAAACCGCCACACTCTTTTTTTTTAAATTACATTTGCATGTAGAGAATTTTATGCTCTTTCAGAATATATATACTTTTTTAGTATATTTAAGTTTTATCTTTGAGATTTTAAGTCTTAAGGAACAACAGCTTTTTAAAGGGTTTGCTATTTTTGGAATCCTTACCCCTTACCCTGAAAAGTGTAGTCATACCATTTTCTCCGGAAATCCAGGTAAAAACCAATCTCTTACTTTAAAACTTTTTAGAAAAATTTACCGTATGAAAAAAAGCCTTTATTTCTAGGCATCACTTTAAATGATAACCTAAGCTTCGACTCGCATGTAGGCTTTATAAGATTGAGTTGCATTGATCGTATAAACGTCTTAAAAATTAACAAGAGTCTTGGAAACTTAACCACAATACTTTGGTTAATATATATAAATCATTAATTGGCTCTATTTTTGATTATAGTTTCTTCATTCCTATTCTTCATTCCTTAGTCTCAAAAGCAAACCACTCTAGGCTACAATTTCTCCAAAATATTTCAATTAAGTACAGTTATAATTTTCCTCAAGATACTCCATCGGACCTCCTGATAAATTTCTTAGAAGAACAAAAACTAGATTATTTATTAATTTTATTTATTTGTTTTCTGTACCGAGCTAGAGCTCCTTCAGAATAAGTTAAAAATAAAATAAAAAAATAAAATAAAAATAAAATTAAAGTTAATAAAATGAGATAAAAAAAAAAGAATCAAAATAGAGTAAATTAGCTAAAAAAATGAAAGTTGAAAAGACATAAATTGGAAAAGATTGTTTCATGTGGCACATGTTAAAATAGTTCAATTTTCAAGATAAAAAGAAGAAATAGTAAGGTGGCAATTACACAATGGAGTTGGGTATTCAATATATCTCGATTCCAAACTTTCTATGCATTCCTCCACCAGTCTGACAATCAATGGAATAGAATGGCTCAGTCCTGTCCCAACATATTTCTCACTCAACTCAAAAAGCCGATTTGAGACTGTTAGTAATTTAAGTTTATTAAAAGCCTCATGATGCAACATGTTGGAATGAGTATCATATTTTAACTTAAGAATAGATTTCCTGCTGTATTCTGAATTGCTTGTAGTTTTTTGATATTATTTTCTGAAAATGAATTCAAGCAAGGAAAAGAATAGTCTAAAATTGATCCAACTAATGATTTATATAAATTTCCTAGTGTGTTTTGATTGAGACCTCATTTTTTATTTGACAATATCTTAATAATATTTAACCTTTTATTACAGCGTTCTTTGATTTCGTCTACCAGTACATTAAAATTTAACTTGGAATCAAATCTAATACCAAGAAACTTGATTTCTTTTTGGCTCACTATTCTGTTTCCATTGATTTTTAAGTTTAGATTATCACCCTCTTTTTTGTACCTAGAAAAGACTACTGAACATGACTTTTCAACTGATATCTTCATTTTCCATTTAATAAGCCATTGTTCTAGTTCGTTGGTGTATTTATTTATCTTATTTTCTAGGTTCCCCTTTTTAGATAACATTGAAGTTCGTTTAAATAAACTATTTATAAAATATCTTAAAAATAGTGTTATTTTCAAAAGGCCGCATATTAAAGCGTCATTTATTTTGATTAAACGTCAATAAAATTAATGTAAATTAAATGTATTAATTGTCATTAAAAAGATTAAATGTTACTTTAATGTATTAATTGTCATAGTCAAAATGGTAACTTATTTCAATGAACCATGGCTCGAATCTTACGACCCCAATAAATAATTTTATGGGGAATCGGGGGGTTATGAAGATATTCATGAGGCTTTCGACGAATAAATCGAAACTCATGACAACTTGAGGAACACTTTAATTGAAACTGAGGTAGAAGAAGGTAATAATGAGACTACCCTAGCAGCAAATTCCTACAATAGCGCTGTTATCCCATTTAATAATGTGGAAGCATATAATTGGTGTTGATTAAAGCCAAGGATTATTCGAGTCCTTTCCAGCTGAAGCTTGCGACATACCTTTAGGAAAATAAAGAGGAGTAGGACGACCAAAAAAAGAATTAAAATCATTAGTAATGAAATAATTGAAAATATTTTCTTAATTTTTTTATGATTAAATTTTTTTTTTGTGACTCTTTACTTTATAACATTTAATTTTATTATGTGATAACTAATTACTTAAAATGACAACTATTACTTTTAATTTACGATTCATACATTCAATTGATTAATTTTTATGCTGACTAATTAATATAAATAAATGACACTTTAATATATTTTCTTTTCAAAAATACACTAACTATTGAATTAATCAAAGACTATGTCAGTGCTTTTGTTAATAGCCCCAGATCTTGTAAGAAAAAAACACAACTATCTAATATAAGGAATGAATTCAGTGAATGGTTAAATGATAAGGGATTATCTCTCTGATTTTCAATCTTACACTAAAATTTAAAAAAAAATGCTTGCTATCTTTTTCCAGTAATTTACTAATTCATTCTTTTTTGTACTTTATTTCTCAAAATTTTTTTATGTATACTTTATTCATTTAAAAATTCTATTTTTTACTTATCTAATGGCAGAAGGAGTTTTATTACTCAGAGCCGTTTCAAATTTAAATAAACAATTTAAAAAAAAAATTGGACCCACCTAAAAAAAATTATCTTTGAGATTTTAGAAGGCGTAGATTACGAATTTTGAGTCAAAAATTTGGAATTCAGATAGCACTCAAGTTTTGAATTTCGTGAACTTTATTTCTTTTTTTTTTCACACTTCTATTTAACTTTTTTGAAATTGTGAAATTACGTTGTTTCATTAAAACTCAATACTTAAGCATGCTAAAATTTGAAATATATTTACGCAATTATTTATAGAAATGTAAAAAAGAAAAAAAAACTTGCCAATTCAATTTTATCTTTATTTTCTTTTTTTTTAACTTTTAAATTTACTACTCCTTAAAAGGAGGTTAATTCAATTAATAATAAATAAATAAAAGTTTTGTATTCTTGGCTCAGTGACACAAGAAAAACAGGAAAAAACCCTACAATTTTAAGCATTTAATAACAATACAGCTAATAATAAAACTAAAAGAGAAAAATTATAATTGACCAAATATTCATACCTTGGACTAGATTGGAATAGGCTTGCTTGCATAGATCAGCATTACTCAAATTGTTCGAATTAAATACCAGCTTGTCACAGTCAGTGTTCTCGACTAGGTCGCTGCCCATTTCTTTTCCGCTTTTGATGCAATTGAGCAAGATTTCGCGCACCACCGCTTTCAAGTCGCCCACACAGTCGCTCAGAGTCATCAGCAGCTCAAAGTTAAACCTTGTCGAGTTCACATGACACACAAAGCGGACCAGTCCGTCCCATTTGTCGTAGTCAATCAGACACTTCGAGTGGTTCAAGTAGGCGGGCTCTTTTATCTGCACCAAACGAATGCGATACGAGTTTTTGCGCTGACTCAAATCGAGGTGATTTTTCAACAGTAACAAACCTCGCTGAATCTCGACCAGACTCGTTTCGACACAGTCCCCACTTTGGAGTCTGTGCCGGCTCTTTTTCAAATACTCGAGACACTTTTGCACAAACTCGCCCTCATTGTCGCAATGGTGCGAATTCAAAAACTGAATTGCCGACAAGCTTACCTCATTGAGCGTTGATTTAAACGCCAGTTTGAGTATGTAGTCAATGGCTGACTGTTCTATTTGTGTCATCTGCTCCTCGTTCTCCTCACTGCTAGACTTGTATATTTTGAACAACTCCTGATAAAGATGCAGAGCCGACAGACTAAAACTGTTCGGCTCGAGCACAGGCATCTTTTGCACAAAAATCAATTTGAACTTGTCAACACTGAGAGCGTGTTGGTCTTTGCTTTTGGCCTGGTTGAGGAACCAGTTGAATATGTCGTCTTTTATTTGCGAGCTGTGCTCGAACTTGGCCAAACACGACCACAAATCGTTGACATTTTGAACGCTTAGATCAAAGGCGGCCACAGAGCCGATAGTCGAGTAGATAAAGGACAAAAATTGAAGCCGCACCTGTATTTGCACGTGCTGGTCTTTGCACTGGTCTAAATTGCCAAGACTGATGAAAAACTCGCCGATCAAATTGAACTTGAAGTCGGCCAAGGCGACCGCTTTGTGAATTTCGCTGGCCGGGTGCGATGACTGATGCGAGGTGAACAGAGCTGTGTGCATGTCTGTGACTGGCTTAGAGGGCTGGAGCTTATTGGCGCTTTTGAATTCGGACAAAAAGCTGAACGTGTTGGCAGTGTATTGCTGAAATGAGCTGAATATTTTGGTGAGGAGGCGCAGGGCGATCGGACATGTGACCGGATTGTGAATGTTTTTGATGCATGCCTCGATGAATTTGAACTTGATGCGTCTGTCTGTGGTCGGAAGACAAATTATTATCTGGAATTGTTTTTCGGCTTCTTTGACAATTGTCGAATGTGTTTCTTGCGCTTCACTGCTTTGGTTCATCAATAAATCCCACAAAAATGTGTTGCCTGGTTCACTTAAATCGCTTACATTCAACCGATTTGACTCACTAGCATTCGTATCTTCAAAAAGTAAATTTTTTTTTAAAAGTTGTAGTTTTTAGGGCTGTTAAATTGGCGGGAAATGCAAACGCTTCCAAGCTACACGTGAGGAAACCAATAGCAGACAAATTTTCGGTCAGTGTCCGAATTTTTTTTTTCTCTCTAACCTTTTTTTCAATGCTCAATCATCTTTCATTAACCCATTCACCCAATATTATTTATTCATATTCCTAGTCCTGGTAGATCGGTTTGGACTTAAGAACCGGCTTGTTAATTTGTGGCCGGTTCTTTTTTATTTTTTTTTAAATTATTTGCAATGTAAAAAATTTAGCGAAATTTTGTTTAAAATTATTATTTAAAAATAATTATTTTTTATATAAAATTGTTAAATTACTATCTAATTAAATTCTAATTTTATGAATAAAAAACTTAACTGAGTCAATTAAGCCTTTGTTTAAGCACGTGAACAGTTCATTTATAAATTCGAGTAAAGCATTCAACACTAATCTTTTGTTCCAATGTTTTCAATTGTCTGCCAAACGAAGTTTCATTTCTCTATCAAGTAACGAAGAATCAAGTAATTACAGGCATTTTCTTAATCTCCATAAAGAAAATGCCTGTAAAGAATATTAATAAGGTTGGCATTTAGGCGAGTTTTGGGCCAAAATTAACTTTACCTTACTTGATGAACTTCCTGGAATTAGAGATAAATGAAAATTTATCAAAGATAATCTAATTTTGAAAGAAAAAACCAACATAGTTCTTGGTTTGATTCTGAATTAAGACATTTAAGAAATCATAGAGACTTTTGTTATCATAACTATTTAAATTGGAAGGATGCATTCCATCTAGATGAATACAGGGACCCAGTCAAGATAAAATCGATGACTTCATGATTGTTTCATCTATATGTAACAGTAAATTTATATAACACGTTAATTTGTAAATTTACTGTTCTACCAGTAAAAATGTAAAACAAATAGGAATAAAATTATGTTTTGTTTTTTTACTAGTAATTTTTTAAATTTACTTTTCAGTTAGTAATTATGTAAAACATTTTTTTAAGTTTCAGTAATATACTAAAATTTGAAGAATTATCATCAAACGAAGATCTTCCTATTTATGATATTATCGATAAAGCCAATTCTTTGTTGGTTATAAGAAATAATGTAAGTGATAATCAACAAAAACGAGCACAAAAAATGATGACAGGAAGTAAGAAATATTTTCCAGAAACATGCTTGATGTTCAAGGCATGGTAAAATGCAACTGCACTGTATGACAAATCGATGTGGTTGCAAAAAATCCCATTTGTATAACTCAAGATGTCATGGAGGAATTCAAGCTGCAAAAACAAATAAATTTTTGATTACACTATTTCAGTAATTAACTAAAAGATTTAAGTAAATTCCTAAAACTCAAAGAGAAAAATATTTCTTATTTTTTATTTTGAAAATATAAGTTTCGTTTCAGAAATTTACTAAACTCGTTTCAGTAAATTACTTATACAAAAGAAATATCAGTAAATATCTAAAAATTTATTCATTTTTTAAGTTTAACATTTTTACTGCTAGACCAGTAAGTTTTCAAATTTACGTGTTTTAGAAATTTTCGGTAACATATACATAAATTAAACGAAACAAACTTAGTTAGTTGACATCAAATATATTTGTAAATTAAATTTCAGAATTTCTTTGATAAGATTCGAGGAAAAGTTGCTTATTTATCTTATTTTTTGAGAGCCATTTATATAATTTGACTTTTTATTTATTTAGATTTTGCCTAAAAATTCGTAAATTACCGAAATAACGTAAATTATAAAATGAGCTAGATTAGAAGAACTGCTAACTCAAATAGCCGAAACAAATGAAGCTGGTACATCCAATAATTCTGGAAGCCGATATTTAGTGTTAATTCAAGCTCAATTGTTCATCCACTGTATCAGCTTTTAACAAAAGACGTAATTTATATAATATGTCTAAAAATATTTAATTTTGGACAACTTTATTTACAATCAAAACTCTCATTTATTGAGACTTTAAAATACAACTATTTGGCATCTCAGATTTTTCATGATCTTTCTATTAGCCCAAGGATTAACGGATCAAGACTAAAGTCATTTGACCAAGACATAACAATTCTAGAAGATTTCTTTAAATCGAATATTGTTAACATAAGTACAAAGACTGGAGAACTCAAAAAGAGTCTAAAGTCACTGTTTTATATTAAAGATGGCCTAAAAGATTCAATTAACTTATGTCTTTCTAACATTGGTGATAAAAGATATTATTATCTCCTTTTGGAGTTAATCATTCGAAACGGAATGATACAATGTAATTTTTCTTCTTCAGCTTATCTAATTTATTCTTGTATTTTTAATATAGTTTTTTTTTTAAAATCATTTGTACAATTGTAAACTTTTTCATTTTATTCTTCTCCTTCTTGGAGGTTAGTTTTCAAATAATTAAATAAATATTTGGTTTGCTTACAATTTTCTTAGATTTTAAATTTACTCAAGCTACTTTTTGTCTGGTCATAGGGCTATTAAGTAATTTTCAAATTAATAAGCAACTTATTGAATTAGAAATTAAAGTCTTTCTATTGAGAATTAATGTTCGCCTTAATCAAGCGTCTTAATTAATTTTGAATTGTTATTTTAATTATTAAAATCAGTCGAAAAAAAACTTATTAAATTTTTGCTTATTATTATCTTAAAAATTATTTGAAAAATAAAAAAAATATCATTTAATAATTAAATAAATTATAATGTATGGTAAATGAGCCTAACCGGGTGACCTATTTTTTTTTTATTGCATAAAACGATCCCATTTTGCTCGAAAACTCCAAAAGTTGTCACCGAATTAGACCTATTTTTTTGACTCACCCATTTACCTCCTGCGGTTAATTATGTAAGGGCTAATAGGGATAATTGGGTTAACCGAAATGCCCCGAAAAACATATATATTTTTCCCCAAAACTAACCTCTTTTCCAGAATATTCACCGAATTCACCCAATTAGCCCGATAATAATTAAAAAAAGGATTTTAAGTATTATTTTTAAAAATATAAAAATTTAAAATATTTATTTTTATTCTTTTAAATATACGCTAAAACATAATTATTTAGAAAAAAATTGAAACGAATTATTAACGAATTCAAAATAAATTTTATGTTTGATTTTTTTCTAGTTAAAAAGATTAGTTTAAAAGATCTGTCTCGGAATGTTGTATAAATTTAAAGCTTGAGTAGTGTTCAATTTTTTTTCAAAAACATCTTTTTTTGCGTTTTCAAGATCTTCCATCGAATACTTTTTTTTTTAACTTCTTTTTGTTTGTTATGATTCATTTTTATAAAATAACGTAATGGTCCGATAAATATTTGAGTGAACACTGATTTTTAAAATTGAAATATTCGCTTTTAGTGACATGCAACAAAAAGCGAATATGCATAAATATTGCTATTTTTTATGAAAATATTGCTCTGGTTTAGTGACATGTTTTTAACTCATGTTAATTTAAAAATCAACTTCTTTTTTTTTGAAAAATAAACTCTTTCGGCTTTATGACTCATTCTATTGTAAAAATTGTAGTTAGTTTAACTTTTAAAATTCAACTTAAATGTGGTCCAACTTAATAAGATTCCAATATATTATGAAATTTTGTACATTTTTTACTTGTTTTTAAAACTATAATGCATTAAAAAATTCAATTCAAATAAAATATATTTTTCGTAAAAAAACTTTTATCTCAAATTATTTATTATAAATAATGTGTCAATTACATGAGTTAAAAACATGTCACTAAACCAGAGCAATATTTTCATAAAAAATAGCAATATTTATGCATATTCGCTTTTTGTTGCATGTCACTAAAAGCGAATATTTCAATTTTAAAAATCAGTGTTCACTCAATCGGTTCACTTATCGGACCATTACGTTATTGACGATTATTGATAATACAGAACGAATAATTTTATCAAATAAAATCAAATTATTTTTGTAAAAAAAGGAGAAACAAAATTTTAAATTTTTCATAAAAAATGACGTCATTGTCATCATTTTTGTCCTTTCAGTCTAATTATGTTAAATATTTTATTTTTAGGGGTAAATGGGTGGGATTTTTGGGTATTGAGGTGATACCTCATTAACCTCTTAACCCATAAAAAATAACAACATTAGGCAACAGACCCATCGGCTATCTAAAAATTTTAGTAAAATTATTTTCTACTAATTAAGTCCCACTGAAAACGATAAGCAAATAAGGTCAGTTCAAACTTGTTCCGTCTTCGGATCAAAAAACGTCAAACATAATTACTAATTTGAAAAATTCTACCGAATAAGCCGAAAAAAAACTTTGAATTAAAAAAAAAAGGTTTAAAAATTTTTAAAAAATATTTCATATATATATTTGGATTCCTCTCTTCAAGATCTACAAGATAAGTGGGTTGTTTAAACAAAAATAATAAAACGACTGATATATTTCGGTTTTTCAAATTACGTCACCGAATTTACATTAAATACATTTAGGCTGTGTTACCATATTTAAAAAAATTTTCATGGATTATTTTCGATGAAATATTCTTATTTTCATCAGTGAATCTATTTCCAATTTTTTCTTCATGGATCACCGCAACTTTTTATTAATTCGACGGATAAGAGGTAGCACAGTTGAAAGCAGATCAAAACCATAGCACCAATTTTATAAAAGTGCTGCTTAAGTAATTCTCTATAGCCCAAAAAATCTAAAGAGTCAAGAACTAGTCAGTTGATGCATCTATTTAGGATGTAAAATTTGAAAGAATAGTTTTGATGATTTTTTTGATAGTTTAACTTTAATTATTGACTATTAATAAAATTTTGATTAATTGATTTATTGATTAACTATTTTGTAAATTATCAAATAAATTTTCTCTGAATTTGCTAATTTAACCTTGCTATTTTGATTATTTTATTCTTATTTACGCTTGCTCTATTGTTACGATTACGTAAAATTTTTAATTCAAAGAATTAGTTTTGAAATATATCAAATAAGAAAACTTTCCCTATTTTAAGTTTTTTTTTTGCTTTAAGATTTTTTATCTCAATAAATAGTTCTTTACGTAATTTTACGTAAAATTTGGTAAACTAATTTTTGATGCTTTGAAAATTTTTCTAAAATTATTTCAAAAATAAAACTGTCTCTCAAATATTCAAAGTTTTTTTTTCTAATATGAATGCTGACCAAAAGTTTGCCTAAAACAACATCAATGTCTGCAAAAGCTCTTCAGAATAAATAAATTTAGCATAGGAATCTTCAATATTTTCAAGCTAACAACATAAAATGATAGTTTATTATTATTATTTGTACTCCAGAATAAAACTGAGTAATTTTTAATATTCCATTTCGTTAAAGAAAAAGGACTTAATCCAAATCAAACAAAAAAATATTCTAAATACCTTGATTGCTAGGTGTGTTTGACAATCGAGATCTGTTTATTAATAGGTTTTCTATAAATGGCCTTATGTAAGGCCGGCTCAAAATCTGACCCGAATCACTTTCCTCTTCTGCTGTCTCTTCCTCTTCTGACTCCTTATCGACATCATTGAAATTCTTTGTGGACGAAACGTTTGACACATTAGACGAATGACTCTCCAGTTCTTCTTGGATGTCTTTTGATCCATTCTCTTTTTGAAATTTGTTCGTCCCGTTTTTTTGATTAACCCTGATCAGTTCTTCATCCAAGCCATCTTGACTACTCTCGCAGTTTTCATTTCTCTGACTTAGCCGAAAACTAGAGCTGACTCTCTCAACCTCAATGTCCAAATCTTCCGTGTCCTGCGATTCATGTTCACTCTCCTCTGACTCTTCTTCCTCTTCACTTTCTTCATA
The DNA here is from genome assembly GCA_019054805.1 of Brachionus manjavacas. Taxonomy (NCBI): domain Eukaryota; kingdom Metazoa; phylum Rotifera; class Eurotatoria; order Ploima; family Brachionidae; genus Brachionus; species Brachionus manjavacas. The sequence goes on along the minus strand of JAHQIY010000003.1, from coordinate 2,069,361 downwards.
GTCCTCATCTTCACTCTCGTCATTTTCATCAACATTATTTACAAGGCTATTTACAGGTTGTCTTCGTTGTCTCAATCGTGTGCCACTTGTTTTATCATCATCCTCATCACTGCTCGACAAATTGGCCGAGTTCTGTGACGTATCGGAACCGGATTTGTTGAGCACTTTTCTCGGATCCCCGAATTCAAGCATTAGAGACCATTGAGTTTTGGTTAACAGGGCGGACAGGAACAAAGTTTGATCGGTCTGTTTGTCCAAGTCTAATTTGGATATCAATTCGGATAAGTATTTGACAGAGTTTATGTCCAGATGTTTTATCAAAGAGATCAGAGTTTCCATCACTGATTTTGAACAGTATTTTAACTTTAAATTAATTTTTTTGTTAGATCAAATTTTTGTAAATTTTAGCAGAATCAAATAATCATCTTTTTTTCAGAACAAAATGGCATTACATGAAAATTTAACTATCTACTTTAATTTTGAGAATTCTAAATTTTGTAATACCTCGAAATATACCTAGAAATTCACTAAAACAAATCATACACTGTATAAAATATGTGTATGTATGTAATTACACATATTTTTTACAGTATTGAACTTTTTTGCTACCCAACTCCGTTGTGTAATTGCCACCTTACTATTTCCTCTTTTTTTCCTGAAGCTTCAACTATGTAAACATTTGTCACGTGTAACAACTTATTTCAATATATGTCTTTTTACTTTCTTTACTTTTTTTTTTAGCTAATTTACTTTATTTTTATTTTTATTAATTTATTCTGAAGGAGCTCTTGCTCGTTACAGAAAACAAATAAATAAATGATAAATTAATTAATTTTTTTTAATCTCTTCGAGAAGGTAGAGTTCCGAAAGCATGGAAAACTGCGAACATTACTATGATTCAAAAAATGCCTCTACTTCTCAAGATTCTTCCAATTAAAGACCAATTAGTATAACGAGTTGTTAGGAAAGTTACTGGAGCGAATAGTCTATTCAAAATTTTACAAAATGAATCCACTTCACTACTTGACTAATTGGATTAGATCCTTTTTAGACTCTAGCACACTTAAGGTAATGACCATCTGAGCGAAGAATACCAAATAACTGCAGGTATCCCTCAAGGCTCAGTTATTAGTCCTCTTTTATTTAGTATATATATTAATGACATCCTCAAAAGAATTATTATTTTTTGACTAAAAAATTTTATTTATTATATTTAATTATATTTATATATTTTGTTATTAACTTTAATTTTCAATAACCTTTATTCTATTCTTTTTATTCTTGGCTAAAACAGCTAACGCTGAGGCCACACAAAATAAATAATTAAATCAAAAAAAAAAAAAGAATCAAAACAAATAACGAATACTATGGGGCCTCACTCAAAACACACTAGGAAATTTATATAAATCATTAGTTGGATCAATTTTAGACTATTCTTTTCTATGCTTGAATTCATTTTCAGAAAATAATATCAAAAAACTACAAGCAATTCAGAATACAGCAATCAGATCTATTCTTAATTTACTCCCTCCAAAATCGTGCATCATGAAGCTTTTAATAAACTTAAATTGCTAACAGTATCGAAACGGCTTTTTGAGTTGAGTGAGAGATATGTTGGGACAGGACTGAGCCATTCTATTCCATTGATTATCAGACTGGTGGAGGAATACAAAGAAGGTTTCGAATCAAGATATATTGAACACTCAATTTCATTCTGTAATTGCTACCTTACTATTTCTTCTTTTTATCTTGAAACTTGAACTATTAAAACATGTGCCACATGTAACAATCTTTTCCAATTTATTTCTTTTCAACTTTAATTTTTTTATCTTATTTACTTTATTTTGATTCTTTTTTTTTTATCTAATTTTATTAACTTTAAATTTATTTTTTATTTTTATTTTAATTTTTTTAATTTATTCTAAAGGAGCCTTAGCTCGGTACAGAAAACAAATAAATAAAATAAAATAAACAAAGTAAATTGAATGAATGAATACTCTCTGCTTTTCGCAGATGATCTAGTTACATTCTTCATTTATAACAAGAAAGGGAACCTAGAAAATAAGATAAATAAATACACCAACGAACTAGAACAATGGCTTTTTAAGTCGAAAACGAAGAAAACAGTTGAAAAGTCGTGTTCAGTAGTCTTTTCATAATCTAAACTTAAAAATTTATGGAAACAGAATAGTGAGCCAAAAAGAAATCAAGTTTCTTGGTATTAGATTTGATTCTAAGTTAAATTTTAATGTACTGGTAGACGAAATTAAAGAATGCTGCAATTAAAGGCTAAATATTATTAAAATAATATCAAGTCAAAATTTATGAGCCTTTATTTATAGGAATTGTGACCATCCTAGGATATATTTTGGGAAAATTTATTTTTCAGCATTTTTAAAATAAGAAAGCATGCCAAAGAACAAAGGTGTGGTCCGTATTGAAAAAAATTAAATTATTTACTGATTCGATCATTGTCACAGTGGCCTTAAGATTTTTAGTTCGATTTAGTACCATTGATCTTAACAGTGAAAATTTTTTATCAAAATTAATCTATTCTAATTTTTAAAAATAAATTTATTTTTTTATATTTAAAAAAAAAGTTGTATTTTTAAAAATATCTTGCTAACAAATACTCAATAAAAGTATCCTTTAAAAAATTTATAGTTTAAATTCATGGATGAATCAGTTAATAGAAAATAACAAATTTTTTCTTTACTAATTTTTCAAAATTAAAATAATTAATTAGAATTTAATCTGCAAACAGAACAAAATGATAATAATTGCCTCATAGAGCTACAAATTATGTGAAATAAGTTTTTTTGAGTTATGTCGCATTAAAGAGCCAATTTTCGCCTTTTAAAAAAGTAAAGTTCCGGGCCATTTTGTTGTGTTTTTTTTTCTGAAATTTACAAAATTGAAATGTATTCAAAAAATTCAATACTTCAAGTTACTTCAGATTGACTTTTATTTGACAATGCTGACAAAAAGGGAGTAGACTTACCTGAGCCGATGCCCAGATGACATCCAGATGCTTTTCAGTCAAACGGTTGGTGAATGCCAAAAAGTTTACAATATCCTGACTTCTTTTAATCAACTTAAAAAATAGATAATTTTTTTTCTTCAGAAATCAATATAAAATTATTTACTTCATGATGTAGATTAGGTCCGTACAAATACTCAATAATATTATTCTGTACAAACCAGTCGGCGAGTTCATTTTTGGCGGTGTTGCTACGTAAATTGGCCGCATTCAAAGAGTTAAATTCACTCCATGCGTTTATTTGAAGGCTCATCTGGGCAACACCACACAATCGAATGGTCAGTGTGTTGGATGTTAGGTACTTGTTGGCCAGTGTAAGACCGTCCAAGTCAATTTTGAACTCAAATGTACAATTATCTTGATTTGTTTGATCGCTAGATGACGAGCTCTGGCTTGATTCACTTGTTTGGCTAATGTACGAATTTAAACTCGGTAGTTTAAACGACTCGTACATTAGGTCGATTGTGTTCCGGGTGCCCGCCAAACGCAGATCCTTGTCGCACAAACTGCACATGTATTTTATGGCCAATGGTCTGATGGATAAAATTTGCTGCTCTACAAATGTCGAATTTAACCAAACGCGGATCTTATTTTTTATAATTAAAAAAAAGAAATTATTTTATTTTTAAATTTTTTAAGGTAAAATTTTTAACTACATCTCTTGAGATTTTAAATTTAAAGTTAACTGAAATTAACCAGAATAATCACATCCTCAAAATAAAAAAAAAATTTATCAAGTTAATTTTGTATTAAATCAAGTAGAGTTTAGTTGATATATTATAACTTGTACCTAGAAAACTAAAAAAGTCTTAATGTCTAAATTTTAATTAACCATTTTTCACCATTTTTACTATTTTCTACTATTAAATTAATTACATTTTACCAAAATTTACGTTAATTATGGTAATTTTTTTTTAGATAATTTAGAAAATAAAAGGATAAAGAAAATTCTATTTTTTTAAAAAAATGCCAAATTATTTCAATTTTTTGGAGATTTTTTTATACATAAATTTACGTAAAATGTTCGAAATTTACCAAATTTTACGTAAAATCTGGTTTAACTAATATTTACAATATTTTACGTAATTTTACGTAAATTTACTATTTTTTACAAAAGTCATTTTACGCAAATTTAGTTAATTTACGTAATTTTACGTAAAATTTGATAAAATCCAGGAAGCAAATCAACACTGTATATTCACGTGCATATAATCCAAAAAGTATGAGCAAATAAATTTTCAAATAAATAACCGAAATGAACTTTGGAAACGAAAAGGAAAATTAAACCAGGTTAATTGAAGCAAAAAATAAAAGAGCTATTTCAAAAATTACTTTGACGTTGGCAATATTCAAGCTAGAAGCAATTGGAGAAGAAAAATTTTTCTTTATTTTGAATTTATTTTCCATAAATTAATTTCTTTATCTACCAAATAATATTTTCATTTAGTTTTTAGTTTTATTATTTAATTTTTTTTTATTAAATGGCCACTTTTATCTTAAAGAAATATTAAGAAATGGTAAAAAAGAAAAGCCGAAAAAAATACCTATCTCTGTCCATTAAAAAAAAAATTCTCTCGTCATTATAAATAAAATTCCCTTAAAATACAATTACTTTTTATTTTTTAATTACCTAAATTCTTGCATACTCCCCCAGGATTTTGATGTTTTAATTGCCATCAGCCAAGTACCTAAGACTGGCTGAAATCTCAAGATTCTTCCATCCCAATTTCATTAGAATCTTTGGGCTCATTTTATGTATTTACCTTGCCATTTTAAACCTTAATTTATAATAAAACCTTTTTTTAAATTGAACATTGTTTTCAATTTTAAAAAAAGATGCACATAATTAACAAGTTAAAATTTTTTATCTAATAGTTTTACAAATTGAAGAAAATGAATAATATAAAAAAAAGTTTCGGGATTATTCATTAATTTTTTTCATTTTTTTTTAGAAAATGTGGAAATTTTAGGTTTACTGCAACAAAAAGGCAAATTGAAGTTCATGATCAAAATTTCAAATAAAAATTTTTAATTTTTGGTTTAAATAAAGGTATTATTTATCAATTTTTTTAGTAATAAATGACTAAAATTTATTAAAAATGACTTGTTTAATCTTTATTTAGAAAAATTACATGAAATTTTCCACTTAATTGCACTTGAATTAATTTTGCTAATAGTAAATTTTGTACCAAAAAAACTTTTTACAGTAAGTAAATATTGCCAATAATTGTCTTTGTAGAAAATATGATTTAAATCGAAATAGACTGCAAAATTTTTATTAAAAAAATTTAATCAAAATATTTTTTCCTTTACAAAGATCATTTCTTGGCACAGGTTTATTCTAAAGAAAAATTTTTAGAAAAAAAAGAGAATATTTTATATAAAGTTGGCTTTAAAGTCATAATTCGCCGATAAAAAAAGTTAAATTATTCTGCAAAAAAAAATATATATTTAAATGCATCAAAAATTTTTTTTAGCTGTTAATTTTCTTGAAATTGTATTTTATTTAAAAAAAAAAACTTAATACAAAATAATAATTAGGAAATAATTTTAGGTGATAAAAAAATAATGAAGAAATTTTATTTCACCAAATTTACTAATCTCAATTAAATGATTTACAAACAATTGATTACATAATTAAATTTGAACAGTCTCGTCGAGGAACATATAGTTTTTTTTATAAGCAAAAATGACTCATAAAAATATTATTGAAAAAGGTAAAAGCCTAAAAGAACATATCTAAAGATAAAATTTGTTTAATTTTTTCTAATTTGATTGAAAAAAAAACTAAATAATAATTTACTTCAAAACTAAACGCACAAAATTTTAATATCAATAAATCAATTAAACAATATTTTTAATAAAACTTATTTTTTTGCTAGCTATGAGCAATATAGATAAATAAATAAAAAACAACTTACATTTACAATTAAATTGAATAAAAGATGAACTAAACTTAGAGGTAAATTGATAGACTGTTCGCTATTAAAGCACTCTTTAATAGAAACAAGACCGTACAAGTCGACAAAATGACATATATTTCTTAAAAATTCCACTGGTAAATTGTCAAGATCCTGAAAAAAATAAAATAAAAAACATTATCTTTTTCTCAAATATTTTATTTTATTCTATTAAAAAGTACTTGATTTAGTGATTTATTTGCAGGCGACGAAGCTTGACTAGTGATACAATAAATTTGTATCAAGTTCAGCGAGTCTTGGCTCAGATTGGAGCAAGAGCAATCAGGTAGTGGCGAGTATCGGCCGTGGTTGTTAAAGAGCAAGTGCTTGTAAGTCAAATAAAGGGGCATGTTCAACGAGAACACTTTGACGAGCGCGCTCAGCAGCTTTTCTTTAAAGTCCACCGAGCTATTAAGCACTTGTGGACTCGGTTGGTCGCTTTCGGTCGGAGGACTGCACACATTTTTAATGGCTATTATTGACAGAGATATTATTTGGTGCAAAAAGTGGTGGAACTTTTCGATTAAATCGTCTTTGGTGAATATACAAACACACTGCCTTTAAAAATTTAAAAAAAATAAAATTTTTTTTTGAAAATTTATTTAAAAAATGAAAAATTGACCAAAAAAGTACTTTTGTTGCCAAGAATTGCAGTAGGTTAAAAAATTGTCCACATCGGACTGACTTAAGTCGTCATTGATGACAAAGTCTTGTTCGACTAGCTCGTTTTCGCTCGTTTTGAAGCAAGACTTTAAATTGAGAATATTTTTCGAGCTGGTCACTCGGTTAAGGGTGTCTACGAAAAAGCCGCAGCATACTTTGTTGGTCGACTCGTTCATTCTAAACGACTTTCTGATTACATAGACGAAAAAGCAAAAAATTGTAAAAATTTTAGAAAAATTCAAATTTTTTAATAAACACTTAATTGCAATGCACATAAAAATTGAAATTTTCAATGCGCATTATATTAACTTGCATGCGTTCTTAGATAGTTTTTTTTAGTTTTCTTTCTTATTTGTGAAAGTCTGCATATATAAATTTCAATAAACTTATTTTTAAAAAGACACCTCGATTTTTTTATAATTAGTTTTGAAAGTTTTTTTTTGAAAATTAGCATCAATTTCAACACGATGAACTTAGTTGGCAGGATTATTTTTTTAATTTTTTTGAATAAAAAATATTTAAGATTTATTTTATTTTTTTTTAAATGTCAATAAAAATTTTTTAGTTGAAATTCAAGTTGAATTTTTTATTTAGAACAAATTTTTGTCAAGTTTTAAAAAGCTATTTCGGCTAAAGAAATTCACTCGACCTAAAAAGTCTCCAACATGATGTGAATAGAGTGGTAGAATGGTCAATGTTTGGTTGATGAATTTAAATGAGAAAGAGTGTAAAGCAATGGCTACTTTCAGGCAGCAAAAGGTTCCAATAGACATTAATAGAGAATTGGAATAATTTCTGTGGACACCGAGAACGGCTTTTAAAAGAAAATTGATGATTTTTTCAAAGGCAAACAAAAAATGTTTTTATTTTATTTATTTGTAAATCTATACATAGCAAATGCTCCTTCAGAATAAAAAAATAAAAAAAAATAAATATAATGTCAAAATTAAAAAGATAAAATTAAAAAATAAATAAATAAAAATGAAAAACTCTAAGTTGAAATAGCTAGAGGTAAGACATGTTTAAATATTTGAAAGTTCAAGTAAAAAAGAAGAAATTGTTAGGTAGCAATTACACAAAGGAGTTGGATATTCGATAAATTTTGATTCAAAACCTTCTTTATAAAGAGCTATAAACTTAATACGGCTCTAAAAATTTTTAAATAAGAAAATAAAGGACCAGCTAGTTCTTTTAGTTTTTTTAAGGCATTTGAAATTTCTAATACTCGTTAAGATTTTTTTGTTCTTCATTTTTTAGGCAGGCGGTCACTTAAACTTTCAGAAAATTTAAGAAAAGAAGATTTATTTAAAAAACTATTTTAATAAAAAAATTTTTTTTTTACTTTTTTTTTAAATTTAAAAGATTTTTTCAATTTACGTGACCAACTGTCATGAATTTGGCCATATTTTTGTCTGCACTTATTTTTTGAGCGTTTATTTTGGCGGTACAAAAATAAGACCACCTGGCTGACCGGCAAAATGACGGGGCTAATGCGGCCACGGTCTCAGTTCTTAAAATTTTTGGCTGGTGTCCGCTTGTACGGATCCCAACACTACTTCGAAATGAAATGATATTTTGAATTGATCCTCAACTTCAAGATTCCTAAAAATGTTATTCTTTTTTTAGGTAGTAAAAATACAGGATTATTCTCTAAATGTAATTTCAAATTACTAATATTAATTATAACTCCAGGTATCTCCAGGATATATTTTTAAAACTTGGAAAGCAATTTTTTATCGATAAAAATTTAATTTCTAAAATAAAAAAATCAAGTATCAAATCAAGTTTTTTTTTGATTAATCTTATCGATTAACCTGGCTTACCTTTTTTGAGTTTTGATCAAATGAAATTTAAAATCAATTATTTATTTTAATTAAAAATTTTTCCGTTTTTAAATAACGGAAAAAAATCTTAGAAATTAAAAAACGTTTTATCTTTCAATTTTCAATATTATAAATATAATTTATAAAAATTTTATTTCAAAATTTAAATTATTTAACTTTAATATGATGCTGTTAAATTTTTTCAAATAACTAAAATATCAATTACTCTATTCATTTTTTTTCTTTATAATTTTGTGTATTTTGAATTTTTTCAAAATATTTTTATAATGATTTAATAAATGAAGTGTTAATCAGTCTCATGAGGCATGGGCTCTTGTCTGTTGATTAACCTTGAAGTTGAAAAAAAAATTTTTTTTCGGTTTTATAATAGCTCTAAAATAATAATACAAATTATAAGAGTAAATTTTTTAAATTTTTATTTGAATTTGAATAGATAATTGCTTCGAATTCATATTACCTGAAAAGATTTTGTCTTTTTTGTTTCTCCGCAACTAAAAAATTCATAAATTCTAATACAACTAGAATTAAATTCGAATTTCATTTAGCTTTAATTTTGAAGTCATCATTAGAAATCCAAGTTTAAAAGTTTAATATCAAAAAGAGAAGTAAAAGTGAAAATAAAAAAAAGGCATTTGAGGAAATGAATTTTATTGTTATCCTGTTTGAAAGAAAAAAAGCGATTATTTAAAATTTAGTAAAAAATAAGTGAATTTTAAAAAATAAAATTCCTTGTAAACATTTCTTTTTTTCTGTATTTTAGACATGAGTCAAGCTATTTATAAAATATTGTTGATAACGATAATCGGATTAAAGGGTGAAAAAATTGAACTGTATTTTAAGAGATTTGAAGGAAAAGAAATTCTTGTAACTGAAACAAATCATGAAGAATCAATAAAGTTTAAAGCAAAAAATCAATTTTTATGTGCCACTGAATGCATGAAAATAAACGATTGTAATATGGTGATGCTAAGAGATAAAATATGTACTATTTTTAGGGGCTGTATAACAAGTGAAAACAGACTAAACAGAAAAAATTCAATTGTTTTAGAGAAAAGATTAAAATGCTCAAAAACAAATTCGAATCTAGCAAGTAAACACTATCATTTAATTGAATAAAAAGGCTTAATATTAATATTTCAAGTCAAAAATACTTTAAATGGTCACTCAAATTCTGTAGTTTCAATTGCAATTCTTCAAAATGGTGATTTAGCTAGTGGATCATATGATAACTCAATTAAAATATGGAATCCAATTGATGGAACTGAAAAAATGACTATAAGTGGTTATTCAAGTTTGCATTCCTCACTTGCAGTTCTACAAAATGGAGATTTGGCTTATGGATTAAGAGATGATACAATAAAAATCTGGAATCCAATTGATGGAACTTTGAAAATGACATTAAGTGGCCATTCAAACTATGTTGTTTGTCTTGCTGTCCTTCAAAATGGGAATTTAGCTAGTGGGTCATATGATAATAAAATAAAAATATGGAATACAATTGATGGAAGTGAAATAATTACTTTAAGTGGACATTCAAACTATGTTGTTTGTCTTGCTGTCCTTCAAAATGGTGATTTGGCCAGTGGATCGTGGGATCGAACAGTTAAAATATGGAATCCAAATGATGGAACTTTAAAAACGACATTAAATGGTCATTCAAGTAATGTTGTTTGTCTTGCAGTTCTTCAAAATGGTGATTTGACAAGTGGATCATGGGATAATACCATTAAAATATGGGATTTATTTGATAGATCAGAAAAAATGACATTAAATGGTCATTTGGATAGGGTTTTGTCACTTGCAGTTCTTAATAACGGTGATTTAGCTAGTGGTTCAAGCGATAAAACAATTAAAATATGGAATCCAATTGATGGAACTGAAAAAATGACTTTGACTGGTCACACAGGGGGAATAAGGTCACTAGCAATTCTTCAAAATGGTGATTTGGCAAGTTGCTCGGATGATAAAACAATCAGAATATGGATGTATTCTAATTAATTAACTATTCCTTATAGTTTCTATATAAAAATTGAAAGTTCTTTGAAAAAAAATTAATCCCTAATCGAGCGCTTTCATAAATTCCCTGCTTTTTGTTTAATTTTCATTTTAAATAACTCATATTAACAAAATTAAATTAAGATTAACTAAACTAGATGAATAAAATAAAATTCAAAATAACATATTAATATTTTACTGATTTTAAATCTAAATAGAATGCTTTTAAGACAAGATATCAACAAACCCCCATCTATTTCTATAGAGGAGACTTAGTTCTCTTAAATAAAAAAAAATTATCTATTTTGAAATAATTTTACAGGAGAAATAAAATGCCAAAAACGCTAAATCATCGAATTTTTTCAAAACTTTGCGTTTAAATTGTTAGGGATTTTTATTGAATGGGTGAAAAAAAATACACAAGATTAGAAAGTACATTTCCTCTACTATCTGAAGAAAAAAAAATTAAGTTTCCAAGTCAGTTTAATTTTTCGAAAAAATCAGTTCAAACTTATGCACTAAATTTGTATTTTTATTTCATGCAATTCAGCAAAAATAAGATGACATATGAAAAAATTATTTCAGATTCGAGTTCTACGCACAAAATTACATTAGATTTCAAATTTTTGGAAAAGCTAAAAATTTTAAATCCAAAACTAGTGTTTATGACTTGGGGCACCTTAAATATTTGGGAAAAAATTAGAAATTAAATTCATTTTTTTTTAAATTTTTTATCATTCACTTAAAATAAAAAACATTTTACCACGTTTTCTTTTTTGCACAAAGATTCCCAACAAGTGTTGATAAAAATTGAAAAAATTAGCGTCATTTGGGTTGGCTTATTACATGATGCCTTGATAATTGATTTGCAGCCTTTTATATAGAAAGATTAAATACAAAATTTTTAAATTATATTTGATAAAATTGAATAAAATATTTATGAAGACAAAATTTTTTAATTAATACTATTTCAATTTTTTTTAAGAAATTTAATTGAAAAAAAAATATATTTCAAAAAACTAAATCAAACTGAATGAAGATTTTTTGAAAACAATTTTAACACATGTTTATGAAAAAAAGGTAGAGTCCCCATTTGCCATTTCGGATTCTCTCAATCAGGGCAATTCAAATAATGCTGTAGCTACTTTTCCCCTATTAGCACTGTGAGCCAAATTTTCTAAATTATTTTATTTGGTAAAAAATTCTTTTTTTTTAAGATTTATTAGGAGGCCAAGAATAAAAACGACCTTTTTCTTAATTTATTCAAAACTCCTCTAGGATACCAGGAACAACTAAAGTATGAAAAATCAAAATATTAAAAAAAAAAGTATCATTAAATTGATCAAACTTGCTTAAACACGATATCAACATCAGTTCATTAGCTTGGTTTTGACAAATGATAATTAAAATTATTTACTTGTTTTTTTATTTGCTTTATTTGTATAATTTTTTACATTTAAAACTTAGAATTTAGACCCAACTTTGCCAAATTGAGTCAAATATTCGAAGTAGACAAACAATTGAGTAAGTAACAGATTAGAAAATTGTAAAATTTTGTTAAAACTAGGAATTGGAAACCGGTAAAAAACATATTTTACATATTTTGAAGATAATTACATCGGTGGCAAAAAAAGAACCAAAGTACCTAGTCGTAAAACTCCAAGATTTGGCTTGGAACTGTGGAATTGCTTTGAGAGAACTAGATTAGGCCTTCCGAGAACTAACAATAATTTAGAAGGTTGGCATAATGCGTTGCAATCAACAATTAAATCACATCCGCATTTGTTATCTTTGATAGATAGTTTAAAGCTTGAACAGTCTCATACTGAAAATATTTATATTAAGTTGAGCACTGGTGAGATTAACAAAAGAAAAACCAAATATGTTTTATTGGAAGAACATATTACAAATATAATTACCGACTTCAATAGTGAGAAAATAATGGAATTTTTATACAATTTATCTTTATTAATTGAATATTAATTTTTTTTTACTAAAAATATTTTTTGTCTAACTAAATCTTGTCTAATTTTTTTTTGTCGAAATAAAACTTGTCTAATTTATTTTTTTTTGTCTAATTAATTTATGTTGAAATAATACTTGTCATAATAAACACTTGTCGAAATTGATTTAGTCGAAATATGTTTGTCCAATTAATACTTGTCAAAACATGTTTGTCGAAATAATCGGATACCTTAAAATTAATAAAGTAAAAGAAGTTTTTTTTTTAATCTTCTTATTCAACAGATTTAACCGGTTTTATTTTAAACCGGTGTCCCATCCCTAGGAAAAAAAAATTCCAGTATGTAAAAATTGTGCAACATTTTGAAAATTTCAATTTATTTTTTTTTAATTTTTTTTTTTTAATAAAGAAAATACACTATAATTACGAAAATAAAAATAAATGTTCTTTCAAAAGTAAAATTTCTATTTAATTGAACTTTGGTTTTTCTTACGACCGACATATTTTTAATCTAAAAATCAAGCAAATTATTCAAAATTGAAAAAAACATTTAAATAGACTTTTAAAATCAATTTACCTTTATTTTCAAGAGACAAGCTTAAAAAAAGGAGTTTTTAAAAAAATTAAAAACCATTTAAATAATTCATAAAATTTGACTGCTTAAAAATAATTCTGAAATTAACATTCACCTTTTTCATTTAATATAATAGTGCCGGAAATTAACCTGTCATATCATAACATTTGATATCACTTGATATCAGCTGATATTAGCAATATTTGAATTCAATTTTTTAAAAATTTTTGAATAAAGAACTCGTTTTACGGATCTTTCATAATGCTTTCTTATTAATTTTAACAAAATTTTTACTTAGTTTGAACCCATGTCTCAACCCGCATCGTATGATTCATTTTGACACAAAATCTCTCCAAAAAATGGTGATATAGTAAAATAAATCGTGGAATTTATATCGCCAACAATTATTGTTTATAAATATAATATAAGTTAAGAGCCCGGTGAGTGAGAAAAATAATTATTATTATCTCAAGTTTTTAAATTGGTTTTATCAAGATGATAAAAATATTTTAGGTTTTAAAAAAGGAAAAGTCAGATTAAACTTTGGACAGCCATTCTCTCTTAATATAATTTAATTATTTTTGTTTTTTATTTTTTTGTTGTCAAGGAATAATCAATCAAAAAGAAAAAATATTCTAAAAAAAATTTCGATTGATCAAAAGCTTTTTAAACATTATGGAAATAATGCCTTTCTTAAAAAGGGAAATTATTTAATCCTTTTTTCCTAAAATTTGACATTTAACTAACAACCGAAAGGTGTTTACTAGCTGTCAAAGTCCTAAAAACATTTAAATAGACTTTTAAAATCAATTGAGCCCTAGCTCGGTACAGAAAAAAAATAAATAAAAATTTTCCTTTATTTTCAAGAGACAGGCTTTAAAAAATATGGTTTATATTTAACTCAAACCTTCAGTAATCTAAACTAATTAATTGAGAAAATTGAATACTTTTAACACTTAATCTCCACGGATACTATCTGACTAAAAATCTAAATAAATAAATTAACTTCGTGTAGCCAAGTTCATTTATAAGTTGGTAAAATATGACCTGAATTATGTTATTTTCGAACGTTGAAGCTCTTATCATGAAAAAAATTAAAAATAATTAAATTAAAAAAGCTTCAATTTAATCATTATTTGTTAAAATGTGTTCAATATGATTAAAAATGTAAAAAAAATGGCTTTATAAATTTTTTATTAAATTAAAATTACAAAAACCATGTGAAACGGTATTCTCGAGGCCAATTTTTAACCAGCTCAAAGAAGATATTAAACGGCATAGTTTTTCGTTAGTAGATAATTGTTTTTTTCAGAAGATAATTTTATTTTAAAAAAAAGATAATTTAATGAAAAGATAAATGTTTTTGTTAGTAGATTTTCACCTTTTTCGGTAGATAATTATTTTGTTACGAAGATAATTGTTTTGTTAAGTAGATAATTTTTTTTATGTGTTGGATTAACTAATTATACTTAATTAGCACTTAATAAGTGTTTCTTATTAATTAAAAAGTTTCGTTCAATTAAAATTGACATTGACGATTGGCAACTAAGTACTTGTTCCTGTGAATACTGGAAAAAACATCTCAAATGTAAACATGTTATAGGCATATCATTTATTCTGAAATTGAATGAATTTCCAGGGTTAGATTTGGCAATTGAAGGTAATGCTAAACGTGGACGTAAAAAGAAAGCTAATCCATCTCTAGAAAGAAATTCAATAGCTCCAATTAACAATCAATTTATTAATCAAAGTTCGGCTACAAATTTGATTGATAACGAAAATCTACAAAGACCGGTTCTTAGTTCTTAGTCTTAAAAACGTGGACGTGGAAGACCTAAAAAAAACAAGAAAAATGATGCCAATTTAATTACAGAAAATCAAACAAATGATGAAAATTCAAATCAAAGTGCTAGATTATCAAAGAGAAGAAAACCGTAATAAACGGAATTAATTTTTTTTTTTTTTTCTTAATTAATTTTTTTTCTTAATCAATTTTTTTTTTATCTATTATAAAAAATAAATTTTTTTTCTTAATCAATTTTTTTTTATCTATTATAAAAAAATTATTATATATGATAAAAAACATTTATCTTTTTCTTTGTATTTTTTTATCTTTTAAAAAAAAATAAAATATCTTCTGGAAAAAATAAATATCTACTGACTAAAAATAGTCTCGATATTAAACACAATTTAAATCAGGCTTTTGAGTAATACATGGAAAAACAATTTCATATCTTAAATGAGAGAAGAGAAATTAGTTTTCCACTTATTATTAAGATAGGGAAGCACGGCTTTATAATTGCGAGTAACGAGGCGTTAACTTTCAGCTTTAATGTTATGTTTTATTTGCATGTTTATTATAATTTATTAGTTTCGAAAAAGTAAAAAATAACATGTAATTTATCAATTAATGTGTATAGTCTATTGATGATTTACGTCCAGAATTTTTTTAATGTTTTTATTCACGTGTGTCTATGCTAAATATGCTCGTCACGCACCGCTCGTTCCTCGCAAAAAAAGCCTGATAAAAACTTGAGTTGGTTTTAGTTTCAGTTTTATTTTTTAGTTTGGAAAAATAAAAGCACCAAGGGAAGAGGAATACTTACAGAGCCACATTTACAACCTAATTCAAGAAATATTGATTTAATTTCAATTTTAAATAGTAGGAATTATTTTGAATTTTTTATCTAGGTTTTTAAATTTAACTCATAACAAATTCAAATCATATCTCAACATCGATGGGTTTCTTTAATCAGGTAGTATAAGTTAGTATAAGTTAGTAGGATGTTTTTCTTATAAAATTCTTTTTCTTTACCTCTAGACTGATGGCTGATATTTTTCTTTCTTTGTCCAAAAATTTTTCATGTCTTTTCCAAAAAATAAATTAAATATTAAATTAATTAAAAATTTTATTTTATTTAAAAAAAAAAATTATTTTTTTTTTTAATTTATAAATTTACTTTATAAAATTAGGCTTAACGGACGAATTGATCACTACCTTGAGGTTGACTTAACGACCCAACTCTCATTGTATGCCTAAGTCAAGAACGCAATGTTATAGCTGACTGTTGATCAAGTAGGCGAAACTGAAAGGCAAACTGAGAGCATGCAAGTTTAAGCATACGATATGATCTTTAGAGTTATTTATCGGCCATAAAAAATCTTTAATTCTTAATTTTTAATTTTCATTTTTTTTGGATGGACACTAAATTGGGTTAAAGCGTAGAAGGATTGATTTCTATCAAACCTTTTGACTGCTTATAATTGAGATAATTTACTAAAAAGCTGATAGTTTTAAAAATTTTGCTCGAGTTTAACTTGATTGGTGTCTATCCTTGATATATTACAAATCGATAAACGAAGAATGGTATGATGCAATGGATGCAAACGAACAATATACTATTCAACACGAATGGTTATTGAACGGAGATAATTGTTTTTGTATTTTTTTTAAATTAATGTTTTACGTTTAATATTTTATTTTTTTTATTTTTAATTGTTTAATAAATAACTAATAAAATAAATATTTATTTTCAATAAAATCAATTTTACTTTATTTTCAGAAACCGTGATCGTGTTCGAATTAGCCGGAAACATTTAATCGGGCTGTCCGCTAGCTGATCTTTTTTTTGGACTGCCAAATTAACTGTCTTAAATAATTGCCCGGTTATAAAACCGGCTAACTTTTTGGGGGGCGGTCACAAAATTTTTTTAAAATTTAAAAAAAAAAAAATTTATAAAATAACTAAAGAAAATTTTATTTTTTTTATCTTTTTAATTAGTTTTTTTTTTTAAAAAAGAATTAAAAACATTATTTCGAAAAAATTTTAAAGTGGCTAACCACCAAAAATAAGCCGCCCATTTATATTGGCGATCTAAATAAAAACCGCCTAGCTGACCGGTCAAATGACCCCCCGCAAAAAAGTTGCCCGGTTTTATTTGGCCGCCTGTATATTTAAGACCTTTGATTTTGGCGATCTAAAAAAAAGACCGCCTAGCTGTCCGGTCAAATGACCGCAAAAAACCGTACGTGTATTGGACCGGTTTGTCTTTACCGTATTCAACACTACCTGATATATAATAATTGTCCCTTTTCTATCCTAGAGGATAATGAGAATGTGCTTAATTGTTTACTTGTCAAAATCAAATTTAAGATGACGAGTTTGGCGGGATCAAAGGTTTAGAATTTATAACGAGATCTAGCTTAAATTCAGAAAGTGAGACAGATGTATTTAATAAAAAGATCGAAAAAGAGTTCAATTTATTTAAAACTTATATTTCAGGACAAAAAATATCATCAACTAAATCGTTTTGGAAAATTTACGCTGTGTAATTTACCTTACTTGTTTAATCTAATTTTTAGATTTGTAATAATTCCATACTTGTAAAATCACAGTTCAAACAAAACTTTTCTTTTTTTTGTAATTTTTATTTATTAAAAAGCTTCTTCAAATAGTTAAAAATAATTTGTTTAAAAAAAAAGCTGAGACTTTAGTTGCTGAGTGAAAAATATGAAGAAGACTGTGTTTGAGCTTGAACAGGCTTAGCGTCCTTTTCAAACATCAAACATTACAGTTTGAATAATAAATTCAACTAAACCACATCCACCTTGCCTTAATATTTTGCAATCAGCCTAAACTTAACATATCAAATTTGAAAACAAAAATAAAATACAATAAAATACAAATAAAATGACGAATAAAAAATAATCATAAGCTCAATTAAGAAAAATTGAGATCAGTTTTATCAGACCTTTTTTTATAGTCTCTCGTCTCTTTGGAATTGGATTTGACTTTACAAGCTCTTGATGGTCTTTGGACTTTGCTTGTCTTTGGTATTTTCCTATGATAAATACCCATTGCTCTACAATAAAACTTTAATTTTTTACAAAACATGCATTTAAACTGTCCAACCTTGGTATCACTACATCTCCTGAAGTCGACCTTACTATCTTAATTGCAGCGAACCTTGGACAGTCATCCATCAATGTAAAGACATAGTCACCTGCAGGAAGAGGTCCGAAAAAGTCAGCACTCACCTCATCCCACGCTTTTGATGGCATTTCGGCCCATTGTACTGGGATCTTCACATGATTGACTGTTGTACTAACTTGACATCTCAAACACTTACCAACTACGTCCTCCACCATCTTATCAATGTCCTGAAACCATACCTTAGACCTGAGAAGTCTCTTTGTTTTAACGATGCCTAAATGTCCTTCATGAGCCAGAGCAACTGCTCTCACGTGCATTTACTTAGGTAGTACTATCTTCCGCCCTTTGAGAACAACACCATCGCTCGACACTGACAGTGCGTCTCTAATTTTAAAAAATTTCCAAGCCTAGCTTGATCCTCGTTTTTAATATACTGGGTTTTGAGTAGATCAATTACTAAACAAAGCTCAGAGTCTGTCGCTGTTTCACGGACAATTTCTAGTCTAGTGAAAGCTATCAGCGTCGCGGAGTCAACGACGAAGTTGATAAATTCTTCGCTAAACTGTTCATCAGAAGTTTCCATGGTTTGGTCAGGGTTCCTTGATATTAAGTCAGCGATGTTCTCCTTTCCAGGCCTATGGACAATTGTGAACTTGAACGGCGACAGCCTCAAACCCCAGCGTTCCATTCTCGCCTGTGATCTACCCCTTGTTCCATTGTAGATGAACTTAATTGCTTTATTATCTGTGATTAGTTGAAATTCTTTCCCAAACAAGTAGATATAAAATCTCTCACAACCAAACACGCAAGCAAGAGCCTCTTTTTCAACCTGTGAGTGCTTTCTTTCTAGCTCAGAACAAGTTCTACTCGCATAAGCTACCACTCTTCTGTCCTTGAGATCCTTTGGATTCACTTGAACAAGCACTTCACCAAGACCAACTGGACTAGCGTCAACAATTAGTTCTGTTTCCCAGTTTGGATTAAAATAAGCTATTTGTAACCGGTTTATAATAAACAATGTTTAATCTTTAAAAGCTTTATTTAAGATATTGAACGTTCTGAAGTTCTAAGAATGGAATTCTTATTTATACCTATATGCTCGTGTCAAGAACACGAGCTTATAATTAACTCAAGATGTGAGCTTAGTGCTTAATGTATATGTCAGCATTTCGAAGCGTCTAACTTCTGAGATACGTGACAAGTATAATTCTTACTTATCTTTGTGCATCAGTTGACAAGCTGATGAATAAGTGATTATTCAGGGTAACATATTGCCTCATTAGAAAGTGACACTATCAACCTATCTAAAGCTTCGTCTTGCCTATCCGTCCAGTCCAATTTACCCGTTTTGCTGCCTCTCATCTGCTCTCTTAGAGGATCAGTGAGCGTAATAACCGAGAAGAATACGTTGCCATACCAAGAAGACTCACAAGCTCCCTCACATTTCTAGGCTGTTTTAAACTCTTTAATGCTCTTACTCTTTCTTCGCTTGGTGCAATACCTTGCTCGCTAAAAATTACACCAAAGAATTCAATTGACCTTTTACCAAACTGGCACTTATCCGGATTTGCACTTAGCCCACTAGAATCAAGTCGCTCCAATACTAGTCTAAGACGCTGATCGTGTTCTGTTTTATCCTTGCCATACACAATTATATCGTCACTTACATTAGTGACCACTTCGAGACCTTTCAACACGTCATTTATCAAGAACTGAAATATCTCTGCTGCAGCGCAGTATCCAAAATTAAGTCTAATGTCTCTAAATAGTCCACGTGAGTGCGAAATGTGGCTAAGTGCCTGCTCTCTGGATGCAGTTCAATCTGCCTGTAGCCATTGTTAAAGCCTAACTTGGAAAAATACGATGAGCCATTAAGCATCAAAACAAGATCGTCTATTGTTGGACACGGATGCTTTTCTCTTCTAATTGCCTTGTTGACTTGCTTCGCATTCACAACAATTCGGTTTTTTCCCGGCTGTTTCTTTGGCACCACATGAATAGGTGATATCCATGTCGTAGGACCCTCAGCTCTCTCTATTATACCCTGTTCTAACAATGAGTTAAGCTCTTCTTCAACTCGATCACGGAGGTGAAACGGGATCCGGCTATGATACTGCTTGGAAGGCTTGACGTTCTCATCACCATGAAACTTGAGTTGATAATCTTTTAGTTTTCCTATTTTTGTACTGAAAAGGCTCTTGTATTTTGTTTTCAAAGAGTCATAATCTTCGATCGAGTTTACAAAATGAACTAGACAAAGATCCACAGCTGTTTTGTACCCAATAAGACTACTTGAACCACCTTTCACGACCACAAACTCTGCATCGACTATCTTGGCACCACTTGTGACAGTGACATCAAACCCACAGACCAATGGAAATGGATCATTAGATTTAAAGCAGAGTTGTTTAAAAGTCACAAGTCTCAAGTCAAGTCAAAGTCAAGACTTTTTTTTTTTTTTTTTTTCAAAAGTCCCACCAAAGACTTTAAAATTCTTTTTTCAAAAAAAAAGTCCAAGTCAAAAAAAAGCGGAACATCTCTGTTGATCCAATTTTAAAATTGAAATAAAAAATCATAAATTTTATTTTCTTTAATTTATTTTTTGGCAGCTCGTTTATTTTAGAAAAAAAAAAAAAAAAACTCTTTGGTGAGACTTTTTTTTTGAAAAAAAAAATTTAAAAGTCCTGACTTGGACTTTGAAAAAAAAAAAAAAAAAAAGTCCTGACTTGGACCTTTTTTTTGATGACTTAGACTTTTTTTTGGGACTTTTAAACAACTCTGATTTAAAGGCAAAAATCTTTCTATTAGATGACCTAATCTTAACGAAATTTTTTATTTTTTCAAACTGTCTCTAATCCTATATGTTTATTGTAGAACCTGTATCAGCAATAAGCTTAACTGGAATCTTTTTTAAGAGTAACTCTGTCGTTGGTAGGCAACCCTCTCCATCAACCGTGAACTACCACTCATCCTTACTCGCTTCTTTAATATTTTGCATAAGAATGTTAACTTTACCATCACCCGTCTCTCGTCCCATATTATTTGGGCACTTCTTTGCAAAATGACCAATAGTACCACACTTGTTGCAGGTCTTGGATTTTGCCAGACAGTCGCCTGTGTGGGGAAACTTAAACCCACACTTAAAACACTTTCTGAAGCCATCATTTCTATGTAAAAAATTTGACTTATTCTCGACCAAGTTAACTGTGAGACTGTTGAAGTCTTTTTTCAAATCTTTAATTTGGTTGTTTGCCACCTCTCTTGTGCGTCCCCAATCCAACAGATTATCCAGTTTCAAACCTTCCTTTGACACCAAAACCCTACTTAAAATGTCTTTATTATTACCCCCTTCTACGATTTGGCTAATAATCTCGGTCTCAATATCATGGAATCCACAATACTTGGCTAAGTTACGGAGTCTTGATGCAAAAGATGCAATGGCTTCACCCTCCTCTTGCCTCGGTTTGTCTTTACCGTATTCAACACTACCTGATATATAATAATTGTCCCTTTTCTATCCTAGAGGATAATGAGAATGTGCTTAATTGTTTACTTGTCAAAATCAAATTTAAGATGACGATTTTGGCGGGATCAAAGGTTTAGAATTTATAACGAGATCTAGCTTAAATTCTGAAAGTGAGACAGATGTATTTAATTAAAAGATCGAAAAAGAATTCAATTTATTTAAAACTTATATTTCAGGACAAAAAATATCATCAACAAAATCGTTTTGGAAAATTTACGCTGTGTAATTTACCTTACTTGTTTAATCTAATTTTTAGATTTGTAATAATTCCATACTCAAGTGCCGAAGCCTTGATTAAAAACTTGAGTCAAAAAATGAATTAATTCAATGTGTTAGATAAGAAGAAAAAGGTAATAATTGAGGTTTTGATGATCAGGTAATAATTGCGGTGTAGATGATCAACTCGATGCAGTAGCCTCTGTGTCAGATCGGAGCCGTTACTCAAAAAGGTACATGAAAAGGAGATGAGTGCCTTCCCATTATCGACAACGATAGAATAGGGACAATTATTTTTATTATTATAAGATAAGAGGGAAGTTTCATTTTTATTAGTTTATAAATAAGATCATCATGCAAAACCCTATCGAACGCTTTTGAGATATCAAAAAATAGCCAACAAACTTTCTTCTTTCTATTAAAATGATTCTACAATTTTTTGAATAAGGAAGAAGAGATAATCAGCGGTTCCTGGATTTTTTTCTAAAATCTGATTGCTCCTAAATTAGTAATGGGTTTTGTTATACATAACTATATGATCTTGAGTAGACGATACGTTCTAAAAGTTTTTGTAGACAACTTGTCATACTAATTAGCCGGATTAGGTAGTAAGCTGGGTCTTGTGTTAAAATTGTCTTTTTAGGTATCATGGTAATGTTAGCAGATTTCCATGCATTCGGTATTTTACTGTCTCTTAGATTAAACTAATAAGATACAAAATGTATTTTAGAATATTTTCATTTTTTATCAAAAGGTTATTGTTGTAAACCTTAAATAATTGGAAGTGTGTGTCCGGATCTGTTTAGATCTGGTGGCTCGCGGTTATAACACAATTAAATAATATATAAAATAATAAATGGCATTTTCTAACGTAAACATATAAAAATCATAGTTAGATCATTGTATTTCTATGAGAAAATATAGGCTTAAAAGTTGGGTAGAGTTGGTGTTGTAGTTATTTAGTGAACTACATAGACATTCATTAGATTATGTTATCTTTAATCTTTCAAGAACGAAAATATTTTCGTCCGATTAGAAATGAATTCAACAAAGACTATTATTATTGTGACGTTATTTAAATTGTTAAAAATCAAATTTTTAAATTAAATTTTTTTATGTTCCAAATTTAAAAGTATGAAATTTAATCTCAAAATGTTCTATTGAATTATTTAGCAGAAACTATTTTCGAAAAAAAATAAAGAAATTAAGAAAATAAACGCAACAAAATTTTAAATCTTGAAAATCAAATGTTCAATCAATAATGTTCATTTTAACGATAATTAAACAGAAAAAATTTTTATTTTGAAAAACAGGAAGTAAAAATGTGAAATTTTTATAAATCTTAATTTATAATATAACAATTCCTCACTGTAAAAAAGAAAAAAAGGAGAGAATTGAAGTTTTTTTTTAGATAATTAAAGTACACATTTAAAAAAAAAATGCTAGACTTTGATTTTGCTTTAATGAAAAGAGTCATTTTCTTTTTTAAGGTATCACATAAGACTTGAAAACAAGAAATTTGTTCCAAGAGCCGAATGCAAAACAGAGACAAGCATAAAAAGATTTTGAAAACTCCAGAATTTCAACTTCTATCCTTACGAGCAATAAAATGAAGACGAAGTTTTTCAAGAAGTAGATGAAGAAAGTGAAGGAAGCTATAAAAATTATTGATCAAACAAATTCCAAAAAAGCACTTAAGTTAAAAAATATCTACAAAAACTTTTATTTTGTAGACCACTTTTAAGAACGATTTTTAGTTTAAAGTATCATCAATTTTTTATTGTCATAAGCATTTTATCGTTTTTTAACGATACTATAAAGTTGATTTTTTTAAAAATTTATTTTGTTATTAAAGTTTATTAATTAGCTATCATTCACGACAAAAAAATTTCTGATCTTTAATTCAGTCATTTTATTAGCTCCAAAATAAAAAGGGTCCGGTAAAAATACAACGCTTCAAGCCCAAATCATTTTAAATTCATTTTTAACTACATTTTAAAGTTCTATATTTCATTGACTGTAAAGTGTTTGTATTTTTTTCTTTTTCTGAATTTTTCAAAATTATACACGATTAAAATTAATCAAATAAATAGGAATTAAAAATATTTAAAATTAGGAAAAACTTTATTAATAATTCGCGACGTTTGCGTAAAACGAAGTTACCATCATCAAACTATTAATTTATCGAAAAGGCAATAATAGGAAAATGGAATTAAAAGAAAAAATATTATAATATTTCAAATTTGAAACATATAGTTAGTGGAGTATTTTTGCAACTTTATGTAATTTCCCTTTTGCTACTTTTCCAACTTTGCTATTTAAATTTACCTAGAAAAAAGTATAAAAAATCACGCATTATAACATTTAGAGATCGATTTTTGTCATACTTTAAAAATATGCAATAACTAATAGCAATAAATGAATGATAGTTATTCAACCATTTTTACAACGCTATCGGTTCCTTATCGATAGAATTAACCAACTTTGTAGTCAATTATCGATAAGGAAAAATCGGTAGCTTATTGAAAATTTATTGCAAAAAACATTACTTGGCTAAGCAATGCTCTAAAAACTGTATACAAACTTGAGAATAACTTAAAAGGAATAAAGACATATTTATACATTGCCAAATAAGGTAAAATGATTTCTATAAGTTCTAGCTGATAAATTTGAAATCAACTAATAACATGACAATTTAACCCAGCATATCAATGATTTAATTTTCATATGAAAATAAATTAATAAATAAATCTTATTTTAAAAATTAAAAGTTCTTCAATCTACAGCATACCCGAATCCCTAAACTAGGGCTCTGCCCTGGACCCCATCAATTTCAGCATATCACATACATACTATTTACACAACAACCTTTTTAAATATTTTCTTTTAAAAGATTTTCATATAATTTGAAATCGAATTTTTTAGATTAAACTGAAATTTTTATTTAGAAAAAAATATTTGTTTATTTATTTGTTAGTTTCTTTGAATCCAATGTTCCTTCATATTAAAAAAAAATAATGCATAATTGCTTTATATCCACAAATTGACATTTTTAGCTACTCCATATTTTAATTGAAGAATCAGCTGAACCACTTGCCAAATCCCCGTTTTGAAGAACTGCAAGGGTCATTATGTGATTTGTGTGACCATTTAATGTCATTTTTTCAATTCCATCAACTGGACTCCAAACCTTTATTGTTTTATCAGCTGATCCACTTACCAAATCACTGTTTTGAAGAACTGCAAGCGAATTAACGGTATCTGTATGACCGGTTAACGTCATTTTTGCGATTCCATCAACTAGATTCCAAATCTTTATTGTATTATCAGATGATCCACTAGCCAAATCACCGTTTTGAAGAACTGCAAGCGAATTAACAGAACCTACATGACCGCTTAGCGTCATTTTTTCGATTCCATCAATTGGATTCCAAATTTTAATAGTATTATCTAACGACCCACTAGCCAAATCACCGTTTTGAAGAACTGCAAGTGAAAATATAGAATCTGTATGTCCGCTTAAAGTCATCGTTTCGATTCCATCAACTGGATTCCAAATCTTTATTGTTTTATCAGATGATCCACTAGCCAAATTACCGTTTTGCAAAACGGCAAGTGAATTAACAGAACCTGTATGACCGCTTAGCGTCATTTTTGCTATTCCATCAATTGGATTCCATATTTTAATAGTATTATCTAACGACCCACTAGCCAAATCACCGTTTTGAAGAACTGCAAGTGAAAAAACATAGCTTGTGTGACCACTCAATGATATTTTTATAGTTCCGTTTACAGAATTCCATATTTTGACACTATTGTCATCTGCTCCACTAGCAAAATCACCATTTTGAAAAACCACAATTGACCTTACCCAAAGACAACAAATATGACCATTTAAAGTCGCTTTGACTAGAAAAAATTTTTTGTTTTTTTATTCAATATTTTAAAAATATGTTTACTTGTTAGATTTGAGTATATTTTTGTACACTTAACTTTTTTTTCAAAAACAACAGAATTTGTTTTATTTTGTTTATTTTCACTTGTAATGCAACCTCTAAATAAAGTGCAAGTATCAATTTTTTGCATAAAAGTATTACACTCGTTTATTTTGGAGCATTCAGAAGCACAAAAAAATTGATCTTTTGCTTCTAACTTTATTGCTTCTTTTAGATTTTCAGTAGTTTCAAGTAGTTCTTTTCCATCAAACCTATCAAAATAAACTTGGATTATCTCACCTTGCAAACTGAGTACCATCCAAAATAATATCTTTAAAAACAAAATCATGCCTATAACTCAACAGGAATTACTTTTTCGTATAATTTTTGAAAGTTTTTTATTTTTATTTTTTATATCATTATTTTCAATCGATCAATTTATCATTTATCTTTTATTTATAATTTGTAAAAAAACATCATTATTTATTTACCAGTTTTCGTGAATTATTAACAAGGACTTTTCCTAAATTCCTATTTCTTTATTTATATTAGGACAGTGTTCGATCATAAATAAAGCAAATATAGTCATAATTTTGATTTTTAAAATAGGAAAAGCCATATTCCATTTAATTTTAAAATCTGAAGGGAAACCATGGAAAAAGATATTCAAGGGTAAATAATTGTCAAAACGAAAATTTTCTATATTTGTTCATCATTAAAATTAAAAGTAAATTAGCTCTTTTTTGGACATTTTTTTTATTATTTCCATTTTTTTTTACTATTTACCCAAAATAAAAAGTAAAAAAAGAAATTAACCTAAAAAAAAAAAGTAAAATTTTGGTCTTGAGCTTTTATCCAGATTTTTTTTTCTCAGAATCATTAACATCTAAATTGCTGGCGCAACAAAAATACACAATTTGATAATTTTCACTCTAAAACCATATTGAACAAATATAAACAAACAAATAGAAAAATACAAATAAAAAAAAGCGTTGGCAATTTGAATCAATCTTTTTGCTTTCTTTATGTCATAACTATACATTTTTAGACTCAAGGTGGTTTAATGTAAATTCAAATTGATTCTTGATTGACTTATATTTAAAACAGAAATAATTCATTAAGAATCTTTAATTAGTCCATTAGGCAAATTAAATTTAAAAAGATTCTTTTTGAACACGGTTGCACACAAAATGAAAAAGTTAATTTCTTTTAAAAAGTTAGTAAATTAATTATTTATGCTCTTTCAAAAAATAAGCTAAAATAAATTTAAAGACGAACGTAGGACGAATTCTGTCCAAAAATTTTTTTTGTTAAGAAATAAAATATTCTAAAAATAAAATAATTGGAAACTGGCAACGGTTTCCAATTATGGCATCTTAATTTTGAATATTTAAATTAAAAACCCATTGTTAGTAAGAATGATTTATTTTTCTTAACAAATTATTATTATTTATTTGTGTTTTTGTTTTTGATCACATAAAAAAAATGATTAATTATAAAACCGCCTTGGATTAGTAGGGAACTTAGAGTGCTATTAAGTAGGAAAGCCAATCTATGAAGGAAATATAGCAGTTGGTGAGATAAGGAGTCTTGATGAACCGAATTGGTCAAAAAATTCTTATTCCCAAGTCAAAGTTAGTAAAAATTTTGACTTAAATTAATTTGTTCAAATCCGTGTTTTCAGTTGATTACGAAAAAGGGGTCTTGTCACATCTACGGCCAATTGACCAGGCCAAGTGTGAAATTGTCAATCTATTGCCAATTTTTCTTTTTTTACAGAAATTTCTATAAATTGATGGCCAATTAAAAAAAATTAGCGGCCAATTGAACAAAATTACCTTGCCAACTAAAGAAAATTACCTGGCCAAGTTATTTTTTTAATTAAATTTTATTTATTAATCAGAATATTTATTATTCATTATACAAGTCGAATATTCAATAATTCAATAAAAAAGTAAAGCCATGTCAGTAAAAATATTTTTAAATTAATTGTTTCTTTTCCGTAAGTTATATTTTGGATTTGAATTCGAATCTGAATTTTTATCATTATTATCAACAGAATCCTTATTTTGAGATTTCGGTTTTCTCCCTCGTTTTTTTGGAGTTTTTTTTTTAATTTCGGAACTAGGATTTATTTACAACTATTTCAGAAACATCGGACTTTTCTATTTCCATTTTTATTTTTATGTTTAGCTTTTAATCAAAATTTTAATCTAACTTTTAATCTAACTCTCTTTCTAACTTAATTTCAAAGCTAAATAATCAACTAAAAAGATGCAAATCTAAATTAAAGTTGATTTATTCAAACATTTAAATATGATTGTTTGTAATAATGTTAACAAAAACACAAATAATAAAAAGAAAAAGTAAAAATTACCTGGCCAATTAATAAAATTACATGGCCAATTAGTTTTATGAAATTGGCCGTAGATTGACAATTTCACACTTGGCCTGGCCAATTGGCCGTAGATGTGACAAGACCCCGAAAAAGATAACGCTGGAAAAAGACTGGATAAATTGAATAGGATAAAAGCCATGGAAAGGGACAAGGTATCATCGATGGATTTAAAAAGATATTCTGATAAACGGGCAAGGGACTACAAATTATTTATAACAAATCAAATAATGAGAGTAAAGTGTCTAATTAATGGGATATCGCTAACATTACACTGATCTTCTAAACAGGAAAAAAAATTGAACACGGTTATTTACAAGGCGGTATCTTTGACGCAATCGTTTTGCAAAATTTTGAAATTAAATCAAAATATCTGGAACGCATACAAACGACTTCTTGACTGTCTGAGTAATGTGTGTAAGATGTATGCGGATGAGAATAAATTGTATCATATCACTGTAATTAAATACATAAATTAATTAAAAATAAATTACAAGAGTGCATATACAATATTCAAAAATTCTGCGATTGTTACCAATTCACGATAAATCCGTAAAAAACAACTTATACCGTGTTCACATCAGGTTGACAAAGCCATAATTACCATGCGAAGTTCAACTTAGACTTGAGAACAAACTAAATGATAATACCTTTAACAGCCAATCCAATTTTACTTGGGATCAAACTTGACCCAAAGCTAAAATACGATCAACATTTAAACACGGTGATTCAGAAAATGATAATTAATCAAAAAACAATTCAAAAATTAAAAAAATTAAACTTTAAAAAATTGGATTAAACTAGGGATGATGTATTACAAAGCTACAACAAGATCAATCATTGATTACTGTCATATAATCGCAAGCACAGACAGATTTAATTTAAATAAGAAACTGTAAGTCCTTAAAAACAAAGCTCTCAAACAGATTCAGCGATTTAAATTTAAAACCAAAACAGTGGAAATACATCAAAAACTAAATATTGAACCAGTCCAACCCAGACTCAAAAAGTTGTTCTTGATATTTATGGAAAAAAAGATGAATCACAACCTATTTATTAATATAAAAATAAGACAACCCAAAATGATCAAAACGTACCTGTGCAACGCTGGCCAAAGAAACTTGACTCTAATTGAAATTTTTATAAACAAAAAATAGGTTTTCTTCTTGAATAATTTAATTTGTTTCATATATCTTCATTTTTTGGGGTATTTCTAACTTTTTTTAAATTACACAAAAACAATTTTATTACAGTCGAGTCTGGATAATACGATGTGTTTGGGCGGAAAAAAAAGGACATCGTATAAACGAATATCGTATTAATCAAATTTGCATGTTAAAGGATGGGAAGAAAAATATTGAAAATAAATTTTTTTAAAGGAATTATTGTTTATTTAAAAATAATAAATATATTAAAAGGAAAAATATTTATCAATTTTACTTTGAAAAGACTGATCGACGCTACAAAATTGATCCTTTTTAGACAACTGATCAATGAATAAAGAACAGTCTTCGTTCTTTTGGGCAAAATACAATCGTTGTTTATCTATGCAGTCCGTTGCTTCTTTTTTTGAAATTTTATATGCCATAACTGATTTGAACCAGTGATCAAGGGCCTCTTCAATTTTAACATAATTAGAACCCCTCATTCTTTTAGAGCTAGGATTGATTAAATTATTTTCATATAAGTTTTTTATCTTTTCTTGATTCTCTGCCTTAAGAATAGAAGAAACAGTACTCTGAGGTCTATTATATTTTTTCACAAGTTCTGTGACAGTGAGATTATTTTTTTTAAAATCATTCAAAATTTCAAGTTTTTCTTCTAATGACAAAGGTTTTCTTTTAACTTGAGTGGACATTTTTTGTTTACATGTGTATATAAAATTACCTTTATATACACACAAGCAATTAAATTAACATTAATATTTAATTATATTTAATTATAACTGGATTTCATTAGTCTTCTATTTTTTTGTTTAAAAGATCAATATCGTATTAAAAACGATCAATTAGCACTGATTTGTACGTTTTTTTCTGAATAAACCTATCGTATTAATTAGATATCGTATTAAAGAAACATCGTATTAACAAAGAAATTTAACATGTAATTATATTGGGGAATGTAAATTATGAAAAAAAATATCGTTATAAAGCGAATATCGTATTAATTTAGTCCTAATTCTGATTTAATTGATACTGAGAAAGATATCGAAATTCTAAATTCTAACTCTGTTTTCTTTAGGAATTATTACCAGTCTAATTTTAATGATCCAATTTGCTTAAATGAATTAATTATGGCTTTAAAGAGATTAAAAAATGATGCGGCATCAGGACCTGACCAAATTCATAATTTTTTGTTAAAAAACTTACCTAGAAATTCATTAATAGAAATCATAGAACTTTTTTATTTAACTCTTCGAGAAGGTAGAGTCCCGAAAGCGTGGAAAACATCTTACATTACTATGATTCAAAAAAAGGCCTCTAGTTTACACGATCCTTTAAATTATAGATCAATTAGTATAACGAGTTGTTTAGGAAAGCTACTGGAACGCATAGTATATTCAAGATTATACAATTTTTTAGAGCAAAATTCACTCCTTATCTAGGAGCAATCTGGATTTAGGAAACACCGGCGAACAGCAGATAATCTTTTCTTCTTAATTCAAAAAATTGTGGAATCATTTAATAGAAAAAAAAGAGTTTGCGGCCTTTTTTTGATATTTCTAAAGCCTTTGATAGGGTTTGGCATGAAGGTTTACTTTTTAAATTGATTAAAATAAATCCACCTCATTACTTGACTAACTGGATAAAATCCTTTTTAGACTCTAGGACATTTAAGGTAAATGTGAATGACCATTTGAGCGAAGAATATCAAATAACTGCAGGTGTTCCTCAAGGCTCAGTAATTAGTCCTCTTTTATTTAGTATATACATTAATGACATCCCTAAAAGAAACAAAACAAATAATGAATACTCTCTGCTTTTTGCAGATGATCTAGTTACATTCTTCATTTATAACAAAAAAGGGAACCTAGAAAATAAGATCAATAAATACC
The DNA here is from genome assembly GCA_019054805.1 of Brachionus manjavacas. NCBI lineage: Eukaryota > Metazoa > Rotifera > Eurotatoria > Ploima > Brachionidae > Brachionus > Brachionus manjavacas. The sequence goes on along the minus strand of JAHQIY010000003.1, from coordinate 2,038,261 downwards.
TCAACGAATTAGAACAATGGCTTATTAAGTGGAAAATGAAGATATCGGTTGAAAAGTCGTGTTCATTAGTCTTTTCTAGGTACAAAAAGAGAGTGATAATCTTAACTTAAAAATTTATGGAAACAGAATAGAGAGACAAAAAGAAATCAAGTTTCTTGGTATTAAATTTGATTCTAAATTAAACTTTAATATACTGGTAGATGAAATTAAAGAGCGCTGCAATAAAAGGCTAAATATTATTAAGATATTGTCAAACAAAAAATGGGGTCTTAATCAGAACACACTAGGAAATCTATATAAATCTTTAGTCGGATCAATTTTAGACTATTCTTTTCCTTGCTTGAATTCATTTTCAGAAAATAATATCAAAAAACTACAAGCAATTCAGAAAACAGCAGTCAGATCTATCCTCAAGTTAAAATATGATACTCCCTCAAACATCGTACATCATGAGGCTTTTAATAAACTAAAATTACTAACAGTCTCGAATCGGCTTTTTGAATTGAGTGAGAGATATGTTGGGGCAGGACTGAGTCATTCTATTCCATTGGTTGTAAGACTGGTGAAGGAATACAAAGAAGGTTTCGAATCAAGATATATTGACTACCCAACTCCATTGTGTAATTGCTACCTTACTATTTCTTCTTTTTTCCAGAAACTTGAACTATTTAAACATGAGCCACATGTAACAATCTTTTCCAATTTTATATATTCTTAATTTTCATTTATTTAGCTTATTTACTTTTTTTAATTCTTTTTTTTTTTTTTTTTTTTTTTTTTATATTATTTTATTAACTTTAATTTTATTTTTATTTTATTTTATTTCATTTTTATTTTATTTTATTTCATTTTTATTTTATTTTTTTAATTTTTAACTTATTCTGAAGGAGCTCTAGCTCGGTACAGAAAACAAATAAATAAATCAGCATCGTTATAACAAGACTCGACTGTATTCTATTTTTAAATCACATGAGGTCTAAAAGAAGGCATAAAGCCGTGCGGGAGAGTTCTGGGGGGTATGTCCATCAAAATATTTTTTTAAATTAATAAATAAATAAAAATTTAGAGTTCATGTCATCAGTCAATAGAGAGCAACACAGAGATGGTTTAGCAATCATAGAGCATGAAATACGTGGGAGACTTGAGTAGTGGCGCACGTGGACGCCACACAATAAACAGCCAATTACCAATTTTTTTTCTAAATAAGCTATTTTTAAATAACTAATTTTTACATATTTATAATAAACTTCTTTTTTTTTACTTAGTTTTTAAGGGTCCTACTAGAAAACACTGACCCCCATTTTTTTTGCAAAGGAAAAATATTTTCAAAAGTTTTAATATATCATTTTGTTTGAATTTTTCTCTTTTTTTTAAAAATTAAATTAGTTTTTCTATAAAATTTTTATTTTTGTGAAAACTGAATATTTTCAAAAACTTGACACCCTACTGAGTCCCAATTTTTAACAACTGACCCCAACTGACCACCATTTTTCTTGAAGAGATTTTAACAAGCTTTCTAAAAATGTGCCTAGTTTTTCTCCAGGAAGTAAAGTTTTCGAGAATTTCAAATGATTTCATAATAATTGAGAAAAATTCAATTTATAATTAGTTTAATTTTTTGTGTTTGAATTACAAATTGTATCCAATGTTGAAATAACAAGGAAAAAGTGCGATGTTTCAAATATTTTTTTCAGTTTCAAGAAAAAAAATATTTTAAGTTAATATTGCAAACATGAAAAAATTTGTTTTTTTTTATAAATTTTGACTTTGGGTTTGTGATATGATAATCCTTAAAGATAATAATTTTAGTTTAAAAAATTATCTTCGCTCTGTTCTTCATATTTCATTCATTAAGTATTTGGTAAAATGCACCAAACGAAATTAAATTATCATTGAAGTCAAAACTTTAGAGGAAAACATAGATTTTCCGGTCTAGTCGCTTAGGTAAACTATGGTTCACCTGTTACTGGAACAATTCTTGTTCTCATATTATATGAACTATTAATTGACCATAACATTATCTAAAAATTGTTCAACTATTTTGAAATTTTTTTCATCTATTTAGAAAAAAAGCTAATGTAATGATAAAATATAAGATAGAAAGAATAATTACATAGAAAAATTTCAGGTTGGGCGAAGTAAGTAAATTTTGGGAAATAGATAAATCTATGTTCCCCAAAGTGAAGCACAAAGGGTGAAAAATTAATTTTAATTTTCTTTAATTTTTATTATTTTATGCTGAAAGGCAAAGATTTAAGTAAAGAGCGCATTTGGGTATTTGTGATTTTTGAAAGGGTATTTTCAAGTCAACCAGATCAGAGCAAATGCTTAGCTATTTTTAAAGATCCTTCAAATTAAAAAATATATATATTTACTAATTTTTATATCAGTTTCGAGAAATCAGTTATAAGTTTGACAATCAGCAACTCGTGTGAGACTTTGTCAAACGCTTTGGCAAAATCCAGATATATAACGTCAGCGGGCTGTCTCCGGCAATCAGTTAGAAAATCGACGGTTTCGAGAGGATTCGTCACGAAAGCTTTGTGTGCTACGAAGCCATGCTGTTTGTTCGAGAGAAGATTGCGCTGGTATAGATACTTCAGAATGTAATCTTCAATCAGTGACTCCATAACTTACCAAGGGACTAAGGTAAGTGAAACTGGACCATAATTTCCCGCTTCAGTCCTGGAACCTCGCTTAAAATTAGCCATGACATTGGCATCTTTTCACTCAGGAGGTATAGCTGAGTGTTTTAATGACTGCACGAAAAAGAGAGTCATCGGACGAACCAAGGCTGCTGCACACATTTTGAGGGCATGCGAGGATACTTGGTCAACACCTGACGTCTTGTGGTTTTGCAGGCTTTCGAGTTACTGACTTAGGTATAAGGAGAGAGAGGAATTGTGAATTTTCTTACAAACCTTCCATAAATTACAATAATAAGATTCTTTTTCATTAATTCAATAAGAAAAAATGGAGATTTTTAAATTTTGATGATGAAACAGGCAGTGTGGCATAATTTTTTGTTTGAAAATGCAAAAAAAAATTTTAAAGAGAAAAAAAATTTTTTTTTTAAAGTGATTTTTTAAACCTTCTAAAAATAATTTGTCACTAATCGTAAAATTCTCAAGTTAGTCTCATGTTTGTCTTTTTTTGGTTTAAATTGTTCACCGTTTTTGATTCTAAGACTAAAGAAAGTGAATATGGCGATGAATAATTATTATTTTGTTCCAAAAATTTTTTGTTCATTTTTAAGCTTAATTTAAAAATTAACTTTTAATTTTAAGTTTAAGTCAAAGTCTCTAATTTTTTGAAAATTTTCTTTATTTTTTTTTCTACATATAGGCCTAGTCTATATTTTGTCATGTCTATAATCTGTCTTTATATATTTTGTAAAAAATTCTACATTTCGTCTTTTTACATTTTGTCTGCCTCCCATGAAACAAGTTGAAACAAAATATGTTTCACCAAATTCAATAAATTAAAATTAATCTTTTCTTTTTTTATGTTTTACAAAGTTAAAACTTTCTTCAAAGTGCAGACCCAAGAATTTAATGGTTTTAAAATAGAGAAAAGCTTATTTATTTATTTTATTTATTTGTTTTATGTACCTTGCTAGAGCTCCTTCAGAATTAAAAATAGGATAAAAATAAGGAAAAGTTTAGTTGATTAATCTCCTTTAATAACATTTGATTGTCAAAGTCAATAAATATTTAAAAAAATAGGTTTTTTGAATTTAATTTAACTTTTTTTAAATGATTTTCAAAAAATTAGTTTTTCTAGATTGCTTTTAATTTTTTTTATCAAAAGAAACTCCTTTTGAATGATTGAAAACAAAAAAGATAAAATTATAAAATAAATTTAAAAAGTAAAATTTAAAAAGCTCTTAATTTTTAAAACTTTAATTCATTTTATTTTTTTAAAAACCATTTTTTTTAAGATACATTTTTCTATGCTTTTCTCCAATCATGCTAAAAACACCTAGGTATTTTATCTATGAAATCTTTTTTTACATGAGAGATGTTTTTGGATTAAACACAAGAAAGCGTTCATGAAATAATTAATTTATTTTTATTTTTAATTTCAAAAATAAATCACCACAAAAAATCCTTTTCCAATATTCAAAAAAGAATTTTTTGTTTGATTTAAATTGCAAAAAATGATGACTAATTTTTTCAGTTCAAACAAAAATTAGTACACAAAAATTAGCTCACAAAAAAAAGTTCACAAATTTTTGGTGATCTAACTTTACTATTTTTTTTCAGTTCACACATTTTCGTGATCTCAGTACACCATTTAGGGTAGCACCTATTTCTACGTTCTATTTCCATTTTTTTATTATATAAGTTTAAGTTAAAATATACAAAACAACCACAATTAAAGTGTTTAGGATGAACCACAAAAAACAAAAAAAATATTTTTTTCTTAAATTTTAAAAATAAAAATTTAACTTGTTCTATCTCACTAAAAAGTTTAATCTTAAATATGAAAATGCTTGCAATGTTAACTTAAAATTATTTTTTTGAGAAAGAAAAAAATATTTGAAACATCGCACTTTTTCTTTGTTATTTCAACATTGGATACAATTTGTAATTCAAACACAAAAATTAAACCATATATATATATATTTATCAGGTGTATGCTAGGCCTCTTTATATGTTTTTTTTGACCTGATCATTTAAGAAACAAGTCACAAGTTAAGTGCAAGTCATTACTTTGACTTGTTTCAAAAATTAAAAATAAAAGCATTCTAAGTCATAATTTTTTTTATTCAAGAAAAAATAAAAATTTTGTCTTAATTTCTTTTATAATGTAAAAATTGAAACATGAGTTTTTTGACAATGCATATTATAGTAATTTTCTTTTAAGTCAAGAGTTGTCTTTTAAATTCAAGTCCATGTCAAACTGTAACTTGTTTTTGACTTGTTTTTACATACTTTTATACAAGTTTAACAGGAACCAATATTCTGAATTGAAAATAAAGTTAAAAAAAATTATTTTTTTTCAAGATAGATAATGTAATTACTGAGCAAAATTTGAAAGGTGAAGCTTTGTAATTTTAATTTAAAATATTCTAGATAAATTTTCTGAAAAAAATGGAAAAAATTTCTATACAGTCTTCCTTCGATAATCGGACCCTCAAAACTACGGAATTCTCAAAAATTTGAGCAAATTTTTAGTTCTTAAAAAGAAAGAAAAATCCAAAAGCAGATATTCAAGTTTTAAAGCGATATTTATAAAAAGGACTTTTGAATATCAATTAAGAAAAAATCACACATAATAACAATAAGATTATGGAATAATGGATATTTTTAATAATTTGAATTCAAAAATTTAAAATTTTTATTTTGAAACACTTAAATTAGCATACTCGATAGTGCAAGATAAAGCGCAAAGTAAAAAAGAAAAAAATTGAGACTTGATGACATAAAATCATTAACTTTTTTAAAAAAATTTAAATAAAACTTTTGCATTTCTGAACGAAAGGGCTGAAATCTTTTTACAGGCTTTCAGAATTTCCGGTCATATAATATGGTTGTATGGTGGAAACAGCGTCAAACCGAACCTCTAAGTGCTAAAATAGCACTATGCCTTTTTGAACGTCATGCCAAAGATATCAGAATTTTGCAAACTTGGACAAAAGTCAAAAAAATCCTTTTTTGAGTTTTTTCAAAGACTTTTCAAAGTCAAGTTGCTGACAAAGGTTTGAAAAGAATTGAATTTATTTTTTTGAAAAAAGATAAAAGAGTACAATATTTTTTCATAATAAAATTTAAAGAAAAAATTTGTTCTATGTCACATGAATAAAACAAAAAAAAAAAATTTAATTCTCAAAAATCAAAGCTTGGATTCGATTATGCCTAAATTTTGTTGTTCTTGATAAGACGCTGATCGAACCACTTTTGAAAAAAATTCAACAAAATTTAATTCTCAAAGAAACAAATATAATTCTATAAATATAAGATTTTTTTTTTTGATTTTAAATTTTAACTTTCTCTACAATGATTCTCAAATTAGCAGGCATTTTACTATTCATTTCTCTGGTTGTGGCTGATCCGATACCTTTCAAAGACTGTGGGTCAAGTGCAGTTACCGATGTGACCCTAGACTTGACAAATTGCTCAGCTCTTCCGTGCACATTTCACAAAAATCAAAACGTCACCTTAAATTTAAAATTCACTACAAGTATAGATTGAAATTTTGTTTTAAAAAATATTCTATTTTCTAGAAAAGCGCGTCAATTAAATTCACTGAAAAATCTTGTATATGGAATTATAGCGGGTGTAAAAGTTCCTTTTCCGCTTCCACAGGCAGATGCTTGTAAAAATGGAGTGCAATGTCCAGTACTCGCTAACACCGTGGTCCAAGAAGCACTCAGCTTGGTCGTATTGCCAGAATATCCATCTATCTCATTGTTTGTCCAGTTTCAGGTCAATGCTGACAATGACGAACCCGTCGTTTGCACTCTATTTCCTGCAAAAATTCAATAAAAATTAAAAATAATTTTATCAATCTTTAAATTTTCTGAAAACTTTACTATAATTTAACAACATAGCTAAGTTAGCTTTTTAAATGGATAGAAGGAAAGAAAAATAATTAGTTATAGAATCAACAAATAATTCTGAAGATGAATTATCTGTGGATCAAATGATAGAAATGGCAAAAAAAAATACATTTCCAAAAAAAAAATTATAGGTTGATTATTTTAATTATTAAAAAAATTATAGATTAGAACTTCCTTAAAGGTGAAAAAAAATTAAAAACTAGAAGCACCAACGAGTCAAAATGACTCTTTTTGGATTTTTGGCCGCTAAAATCTCAATTTTCCGCTATAGTCAATTTTTGCTATTTGAGCACAATTTTGTTTTTTCAGCATAAAAATAAGGATAACTTTCTAAATTAATTAAATTCAAATCAAAAAATATTTCCTTTGTAGAAAATCAAGTATATACTACTAGAAGCGCCAAAGAGAGTCATTTTGACTCGTTTTTTAATTAAAATTTTGAATTTATCTACAAAATCAATGGATGAGTCATAAAATATTTATAAAAAGTATACAGATCTTTAAAAACTGTCTTAAATCCTAATATTTGAACGAAGATAAGCAAATTTAAAAAATGCAAGAATTAAAGTTTGCGTATTTTACATGAAAGACGAAAAATTGGTTCAAAAAGGAATGAATTCAGTAGAAGATAAAATTTTTGCAAGATACTTTTTTTTAGTCAAATTTTTATTTTACTCAATTAAAATTAAGTTTTTGAATAGATTTATCCAAATAATAAATTATTATCCATTTTTTTCCATTAGATTCTATTAAAACAAGTCATTTTGACTCGTTTTGGTGCTTCTAGTAGTTTAAAATTTTGGTGCTTCTAGTGTTAAGAAACCTGTATCGTCTATTTTTTTGAGATCCCTTCTCATTTTGTTTCAATGCCAAAACACAAAAATTTGGTTTTTGTTTGTAAAATTTGCAAGAGCAAATGTTTTGCCCCTTTTAACAAACTCAGTAATCTAAACAAATTTATGAACAAAGACTCAGCTAAATTTTTGAGTGAAAAAATTCTTCAATTTATTTTGTGGTTCGTGGTAATCAATAGAAGCCTTAAAAATTTAAAATTGTTAATCTTCGGAATATTTTAGATATAACCCTGAATATTCCAAGCTACTACAGTTTTAGAAGCAAATTATTGCCTAATGTTCTAGATAAGCTTTATTTTGCTATCGAAAATAAGCTTTAAGAGACAGTTTCAGTTTGTTTGGTTCTTGATTTGTGGACAAATAATTTCTACAGTGATTTTGCATAATTTTTAAACAATGAACAAAGAGAGACTTATAATAAGAATGACACCAATGCCTGGTAGACACACTTCAGCAAATATAAACAAAGCATTACTGAAGCTATTGCAAAGACATAACTTTAATCAAAAAAACTCATGGTAATTATTTAATCATTAATTTAATTAAAAAACTCTAATTATTCCAATTTTTTGAAATTGGTATACTAAAGGTTTTTCTTTGATGAAACTGATAATGACAAGGAAATTTCCGCTTTAAAATCGCCTCAACCCAAAATTCAACAGACAGACAATGAAGCAATGTTCGTTGTAGAGTTAATGAGAGGTGGTGCAATGAAAAAAAAAATATTGAACTTGAAATTTACAAGATCGAAGTTGAACTTGATAGGGAAATTTTAAAATTGGCAGACATTCTTAACCGAACTGGGATTTTAGTAAAAATTTCAAACATGGCTTTTTAGAATCAATACACATATGAAATGTCAAGACTAGCAAGATTTGCTCTGGGACTATCAAAAAATCATGTTTCAAGCGCATTTATTGAAAGATTCTTCAGTATATGCGGAATAATATGCAAAAAAATAGTGAAAACATGAAGGATGAATTAATCATTACCAGAAGCATGCTAATGGCTAACATGATGAATTTAATATTTCATTTTAAAAAATAAAAAAATACATCTATTATATTTTTTAATTATATTATAAAGTAGACTTCAAATTATTTTCGTAGTAAAAATAACTAAATTCGTAACAAAAAAAATAAAATTAAAAATTTATTGGTAAAAGTAGCAAAATAAATTTATCAGTAGTAAAAAAAATAAAAAAAAATAGTAAATTATCAAATCAAATATTTATTAATTAAAAAAATTCACATTTTACCTAGAAATGTTGTTTAGTGCTATTTTATGGATTTTTTCTAGGACGGCCTCTTTTTCTCGGAGCTAAATTTATAGATGTTGTTCGTTGTTCAAAAGTTTGAAAGTCATTATTTATACTTTCGGCTTGATATTTATCATTATCATTTTCATTTGAAAGCGGATCTTGGTTGATTGATTGAGCCATTTAAATTGGAAATTCGTATTTAAAATTTTGTAGAGTTGGATTAATTGGACCAGTCGAAATACGTTGTACCAAAGCAGGTGTAGCTTGTTTTCGTCTTCCTCTCTTTTTATTTGCTTCAAGATTGAGATCTAAGCCAGGAAATTCACATAATTTCAACCTGTATGGAACACCAATTGCATGTTTACAAATCAAGTTTTTATCCCAGTCTGGACATGAGCAGACGCTTGATTCCCATTCTTCTTGATTGAATCTCACAAATCGAAATGAATTTATTTCTTTGATATAATCGTCAAACGAAAACTAATCTGACTTTTCAAAATAACCGTTGCACATTGTTTTTGTTGCTAGAAAAGATACATTGGTTGAAATAAACATGAGAATCAACTCATTATTGTGAAATAATTTGACTAGTCTTTCATCCAACTTGCACCACTCAAAAGCTTTTGTCCATTGACGAACTGAAATTTCAGGCAAAGTGATAAATTTTTTTGTTGTCGTGAAATTTGGGTCTCGATCTTTCGACCATTCGGTGACAAGCTTGTCAACAAATTTCAAAAATTCTTTCATTGGAAGTTGTTCTCTAAAGGTTCCCTGATTTTTCAAAACATTATTCGTTGCTTCTAAAGCGGTTTTTGTACATGGAAATCCTAGAGCGTATGTTTCATACCAACCATTTGTGTATTCACGTAACTAAAATTTCGAAAATACGTCTAAATAATTCTTGTAAGTTTCAAAGTAACCATGATATTTATAAACTCTGCTTGCTTTTCTTGCTTTTTTTAACGGGAATTTCATCTAGTTCGGTATCATTTTCGGTGTCCTCTTCATTTCTTTGTGCCACGAGAATTGATGTAGATCAAGATTCAGTATCGCTCATTTATAGTTTTTGAATTTTCAGATTTGTATATTTTAATTTCAAAAATTAAATTAATTTATATTTCCTATTGAAAAATTACTTTTGCTACTAATTAATTTATTTTACTATTAACACTTTTTTTTACTCCTTTTTTATTTAATTTACTACGTATAATATTTGCTACCATTTTTTATTAAATTTGCTACTAGTTTAATTATTATTTTATTTATTTGTTTATCTGTATCGAGCTAGTGCTCCTTCAGAATAAAAATATAGAAAAAAAAAATTATCGTCTAGTTCCATTACTTCACAAAGTCTAAATTTTTCAATCTCATTCGGCTTATTCATTTTTGCTAAGAGTTAAAATAAAACCACAAAATAAGAGAAACAAAATAAAAACAAAAAAAGTCAAACAATACAAGATTTATTAAAACTAAATCTTGTTGCTTTTTTCATCGCAATTTTGTAAATCAAATAAAAAAATTAATTGACATAAAAACTTGTTTTTTTTTTATGGACAATTAATTTTTTTAGTGTCCGCAAATTTTATCAATTGTCCATGGTGGTGACAAGACCCGGAAAAAATATTTTTTTTTATTTCATTCAATTTTTTTTATAAACAAATTGTGAAAATTAATATTTTAACATTATTTACAAAATAAATTTTGTTTTCTAGCTTTTTTTGCTTTTAAGCTGTTAGCTGTCTCGTCCCAAGCTTCTTTGAATGTTGATCCTTTTGGAATAAATTTTACAAACCATGCTTTTTAAAAAAATTTATGTCTAACTTTTGATTTCATTTAAAGCATATTTTTTTACTTTTGATATTAAGCATTTCAAAAAACTTTGACAGTTGAAAAATGTAAGAAATATACAAATCATCTCAAATATGTAAAAAATATTAAAGATTTTTTTATTTTAATTTTTTAATAAAACATTTCTAGGTTGTTGATATTGTAAGTGAAAGAAATGGTGACTGGTCAGATCATTAAATTCTGATTGTATATCTTTTTTTTATAGAGCTCTATATAAATGATTTTTGATAGTTTCTGTATATAAGAAAATAATTTAACATTTTCGTACTTAATATTTTCAAATACTGATTTGGGAAAACAAATAATTGACAAATAAATATTAATTTTCATAATTTGTTTAGAAAAAAAATTGAATGAAATAATAAAGAATCCGTTTTTCCTTTTCTGTTGAATTTTTACCATTTTTTACCTTTTTCTACAAGAATTTACCGAAATTTACGTAAATTTTTGTCAAAAAAATTTTTTTTGTTTTCCTTTTTCAAAAATTCAAAAAAAAAAATATTTTTCATGAAAATCCGTTTTTTTCGAGAAATTTTGGAATTTTTTTTTTCACTGAATTTTACAGTAATTATCGGTATTTTACGATAATTATCGTTATTTTACGAAAAATACCCTTTTTTAGATTACCAAATTTTACGGTAAATATGGTAAAATATGGTGAATTCAAGGTATCGTAGCAGCACTATATAAGTGTGAGTGTGAGTTAATTGAACTCACACTCCCACTGCGTGAAATTTGCGTGAAATTGTCTGATATTAGCCGAGTTTTTATAAAAAAATTTCTCCGTAAAATATGAAACTTTATTTAAACAGCATCAGGATAGCGACTGAAAACACAATTCAGAGTTTTGTAAAAAAAATCCTAAAAAAATTTTTTTTTATTAAGTTTTTATTTTTTAAATTTAAAAAATTTACAAAATAAAAATCGTCTTACATTATCCGAGTATTTAAAAAAAATTTTCTCCGAAAAATATTCTATAAAGAAGGTCTGTATTGAATTAAAGAATTATATAAGAAAACAAAATATTAAAACTGAAAAAGATTCAGGAAAAGCAATATTTGAATTTAAGGAACTCTAAAGAAATGTCAAGCCAATATAAACTGATTTGGGAAAATAAAAAATAGCTAATATTTTTTAAATTTGATTGATAAGGTAATGAAGGTTGCTATACGAAGAGATTGAGTAAGGTCAAACTGTAGATTAATTTTTGAAAATATAATTATCAAATAAATTTTATTAATTAGAATTTCGAGAATTTTTACATTATTTTACTTTAATTTAAAAAATTTTGCCCTAACAAAAAATTCAATTTTACATTCTTTTGCTTTATTTAACCATCTGTTACCAAAAAAAAAATAATTCTTTTCTTAATAGGTAAAATTTGATTAAAAACAATCAATTTATTGGGAAACATTCATTTAAATTTTTTCTTAAATTGGACTGTTAATTTAAACATAGATTGTTTCACCTTTTAAAAATTACAGAAAACTCTGTTGTTCAAAAGCCATATTTTTATTAAGAATTTAAATTTTGTTTTGGAATTTTTGTATAAAAATTCGCAATGCCTAAATAAATAAATCTTGAAATCTTAATTAATTGTCTAATTTTTTTCGTTTTTTAATAAAAAACGAACATTTCAAATGGTAAAAAGATAACAAATGGTACTTACTGGTGTTTTTTCACCAGTTTTTTTCTCTCAGGTATTTGTGGAAAAAAATTTAATTTAGAAAAAAATTTCAATATTTTCAATGAATCATAGAATCAAATGATTTATAATTAAATAAAGATTTTGTTTTTTTTGTTAATTAGATTAAATTTGACAATGACAAACCAAATGATTAAGATTTCTGTAACAAAATCTCAACCAAAAAAATATTTTACTATATTTACATACTTATTTCTTGCATCCCATTATCATCAAAAATCTAAATTTTTATCTCCAAACCAAATTGCTTATCAATGACTAACAAATTTTTATTTGTTTAATCCGCTTTGAAGAAATTCAAGCCAATTTTTTCATATTCAATTACTAGACATCAATTTATAATGACAAATCATTTATGTTTACCTATTTTACTAATTTCAAGTAACTGATAGCCATCGATTGCATCAAATTGTCTATATTTAAATAAAGCAAAATTTAAAAAAATTTAAAAAATTTATTTTTTTCCAATCATTAAAAAAAGACAGTTTCCTATTTTAAAATAAGCAAATTGATTCAAGAATGAAAAGACAAAATTTACTCAAAATTTTTGCAATTTTAATCACTCTGAACACACTGAACGCCATGTTTTTGAGCAAAAATTTGCCAAGACACGGGACCCATTGGAACCGAATCGGCAAGCGCTTTGGAGCAGCGCAAGGTCCTAGCACCGAATCAATGGATGCCAATGCTGATGACTCAGACCTATTGTTGTGTAAGATTACTTATTTTTGATCACAATTAGGAAAGAAAAGAACCCACTTTGGAATAAAAGCTTCATTAAAAAATCTTGCCGGATACTTGAGCTCAATGGGGCCTTAATTAGTTCTATACCTGCTGTGTTTATCAAGATATATTTGCAGTTTTGAAAAATTTTTGCTAAGAAAATATCAAAATGTTCCTGAGTTTTTTGTATCCGATAATGTTGCTGAGCTCGATGCGCAATCAAACCGATCTGGGCAGTGTTAGAAAATTGAACCAGGCTTTGCTTCAGGCGGTTAGCAAGCAAAAGTTAGAGTCGAGTCCAAGTAGCCAGATCGGCGAGGTGCCTGTCGACAAAAGCGACATATTCAGCCGCTTGCCAAATTATAAATATTTGAAAAGCTTTAAGAAAGGCGTTGTGAAAAGAGACCACGCATCTGGTATAGAATTTTTGCTAATTTATCCTCAATGTTGAGAAAAACGACACCAAATCTTAGATTTTAGTCTATTTATTTATTTATTTTTCTAGATCGATTATTGGAGTTTTTGGCGAAGAGAATGGCAGAGAAAAGATCAAGAGATTATTCAGCAGAGAGTGTGTTTATGAGTCAATAGTATGTGGTACATGTTGTATTTAAATAAAAACTTAATTAGCTCATTTTTAAATTTCAATTTATTAATCATTGTTTTTTAATAAATTTTATTGCTAAATTTTTTTTTTCTAAAAGCTGTCGATGATTAAGCTGATAATTCCCTAGTTCGAATTTGTCAGCCGGTTAAGAGCAATTATTTTAAAATTAAATTAATTAAATTTTGGTATAAATAGGTTGTTTTTAAAATTTAAATTTATTTAAAAGCCGTAAACAAAGAGAACATTTTAAAGATAGAAAAATGAATTGTGCCCTAAAGATTGTTTGTTTGATGATTTTAGTTGGATGTTTGGCGAATGCGAGCAAGCAGAGGCCTCCGATAAACTCGGACTTTGTGAACGGACCGTGGGCTAGAATTGGCAAAAGAGCAGAAAAAAGTGTGTGCACTTATCGGAATAGGATGGATTTGCCTGAATCGATCAAAAGAGTATTGCTTGTCAAATGCATGGCTAAATGGAGAGCCGAGCATTTGGATAGTTCAATTCATGGTGATAGCGATCAATACGGTTTGTTATGAAATTTAAAAAAGAATCTTTTTAATATTTTAAATTTCTTAGGAGATGTCAATATGATGAATTTTATTAATAAAATAAAAAAAAAGTAAAATTGTTCAAATCTCTTTAACCTGAATTTTTTGGCTCAATAAATTTTTTAAAAAATTACAATTTATTTCATTCAATTATTTAATTAGCTCCTATTGTAATCAAAGTTGAACAAGTCTTTGTCTTCGTCATTTCACTCGGTTTATTAGCAACAATTATGATTAAAGCTGTGATGAAGCTTTGACACTTTTTGATTGTCCCGAAATTCATAACGTTTTTCGTCGATTTTTAAATGCAAAAATTCCATCCAAGATTAAAATTTTTAATGCGATGTAATACATCATTTGAAAGAGCAACTCTTACTCTTTTAAACGATGATAAGATCATGTTTGCTTTTTAAATTTTAAATATTCAACTAATTAAAAAATGTATGACGAAAAAACGCATTGCATGATCCGCCATTGCATGTTATTCAAGTTTAACTATGAAAAAAATGTGAAAGAGGCTCCCAAATAGATTTGTCTGGTATATGAAGATAACGCTCTGACTATTCTCTCTTGTAAAATTTGTTTTGCTCGATTCAAAGCTGGATATTTCCTCCTCGATAACAAAGAAGGCGTCTTTGGTGGCATCAGAAAGGTGTCATCTATTATGAGCTATTGCAACCCAAGCAAACGATAACCGCGTCGCGATGAATGAATTGATTCCTTAAATTTATTAAAAACTACCATAAAATTATCAATCCAATAATAATCTTAATAAAAACAGTTTTTTATAAAGTTTAAAAAAAGTTCAAAAATTATCAATAAATAACTGGACCACATTCGATGAAATGATCAATTTAAGATTTTCAGATTTCAGATCGAATTCGAATTTTACAAAGTTGAAATTAATCAAGAAAATTGGAAATTAAGTGCTTGTACATGCGCTTTTTGGCTGAAACATTACAAATGTAGTCATGTTGTATCATGTGCGAATCGACTCAAGTTAATGGAATTCATTCAATCGGTATGGATATACCAATTCACAACAAACGAAAAATAGGCGGCGTCAAAAAAACTCTTGGTAGTTTGTATCACCAACTCGAATTGTTGAAAATTTGCGAAGGAAAATTAAAAAAGAAAGAGTTTTAATTTTGTCCAAATAAATGTATTCCAAAAGGTAAAATAAATAGTTGGAATTAATCTATAATTTTTTTACCTTTTATTATTTTTTTTTAATAACATTAGTATGAATCTAATTGTTTTATTCTTTTTTCTTAATTTTATGGTAAGATTAATAAAATTGTTGTTTGAATGCTATAATTATTCTATTTTAATAGATTTGTGCGAATTTTTGTTATTAATATTATTAATTTAATAATTTAGTAGTAGTAGTAGTTTTGACTGTAGCTGGCTAGCCAGCGAGTGTGCTGAAAAGGAACACTAAGACAGCTAATGTGATTGATTGCTGCTCATCCAGCAATCAATGCCTGCTTTAAAGCTGTTAAAATTGGGTGCTTCAACTAATTGATTTGGCAGTGAGTTCCATTTGTTAGCGGTTCTGTTGAAAAAAAAGTTAACTTTATGTTGGAGCCTCGAAATTTCTTTGTGATATTTGAAGCAGTGACCTCTTTCTTGGATTTTGGTGACATTAAAATTGCTGCTCTTTTCAACCATTTCTATTCCATGCATGAACTTTTATAATTGAATTAGATCACCTCTTTTTCTTCTTTCCACCAGATTTGAAATGTTCAAAGCCTTCAATCTGCTTTCATACGGTTTGTTTCTAATTGAAGAAACAAATTTCTTAGCTCTGGGTTGAATCCTCTCAAGATTCTCACAATCCGACTTAAGAAATGGAGACCATACAGGCACAGCAAATTCCAAAAGAGGACGAACAAAAGTTAAATACAATGATCTAAATAACTTACAATCAAAACGAGCGAATGATTTTCTGATGCGATCCAACATTTGATTTGCTTTGTTTGTAGCCTCTATCACTTGATTTTTCTATTTAAGATTTGTATTGAAGATAACTCTAAAATCTCTTTCGGTTTCTGACGTTGATTTTTTTTTTTTGTTCTTTTTTTTTTGACCGTAAGCATAACCAAACATTTTGATGAGTTGAAGAGAAGAAGCCAACCTTGAGTCTACTTGAAAATTAAATCTAAATCTGATTGAAGTTTCACTGCGCTTATTTCTGATACAGTTTGCAAGAATATTTTAGTATCATCTGCATACATTTTGACAATATTCTCTATTCCTTTTGGTAGATCATTGATATACAAAACGAACAATAGTGGACCAATCACTGACCCTTGTGGTACACCGCTAAAAATCTCAACCCAATCCGACAAAATTTCACCTTGAACAACTCGTTGTCTTCTATTTTTCAAGAAAGCTTCAATCCATTTTAGTGTCAGACCATCAAAGCCATACGCTTTCAATTTAGCTATTGGTCGTCTGTGCGGAACAGTATCAAATGCTTTCGCAAAATCTAGCAGAATTACATCAACAGGAATACGAGATGAAATCTAGAGTTTCTAGAAGATTAGATGTACATGACTTTTTCTT
The DNA here is from genome assembly GCA_019054805.1 of Brachionus manjavacas. Classification (NCBI taxonomy): domain Eukaryota; kingdom Metazoa; phylum Rotifera; class Eurotatoria; order Ploima; family Brachionidae; genus Brachionus; species Brachionus manjavacas. Next base: position 2,021,582 of record JAHQIY010000003.1, on the reverse strand, counting down.
GACAAATCCATGCTGTTCTTTAGATATAATATTGTTCTTTTAAATTTAGTCTTCCATTTTGGTTCTTATTTTGCTTTTCATAATTTTGCACGGAATTGAAGATAAAGACACAGGACGATAATTGATGTCCGTTGATTTATTACCTTTTTTAAACAATGAAGTAATATTTGCTGATCTGAATTGTAATGGAAGCTGACAATTAGATAAAGACTTTCTGAAAATCAAAGTAACAGGAACAGGCTTCTGCACAGTTTTTTAGCAATAGCGGATGAAGCTTGTCTACACCACATGATTTGTTTTGATTTAGTGTCTTGAAATTTATTATAAACCACTTCATAACTAATATCATTTGGTTCAATGTTAATATATTCTGAACAGTTTTCATTAATTTCAGCTACAAAAGGTGGAAGCTCCCCATCTTGTTCAATAACAAAAACATCTTGAAAACATTAATTTAGTAGATTTGATATCTCTTTCGGTTCTTGCGTTAATTTATTGTTTGACTTCTTTAATGCTTTGATTAATTCTCTGATTACTTGTTGATCATTTAGATATTTGTATAATAATTTTTGACTTTTCACAGCTTTTTCCACTAAATTTTTAAATTCTCAAATAAGTGCACCCAATCAATATTTGATAAAAAATCAGAAATTTTTTCTAAGTCAGCTTTGTTTTAAATAAATTTTTTAATAGTATATGATTCCTTACTAACCTTCATTTTGAGAAAAAAATTGAAAAAGATAACCTGATGTCCTTTATTAAAGCACAAATTTTTTATCGATTGCATACACACTGACAGGCTGAGTCGTGAAATCAAAGCCAAAGTGTTTTCAGATTTAGAAGCGTCTCGCTGAATTTATGTTCGATGCCATTTTCGTTTAAGATTTTTGAAACACAGCCATTTTATCAGATGATTGATTGAAAGTTAAAGTCACCCATTATTAGAATATCCTTAAAACTTCTTTCATCCACATAGTCTTTAGATTGTTTGATGACTAAATCAAAATCTTTCATATCAAAAAAATCGTTTGGCCTATAAAGCCAACTAATACTTTTCACAATTTTGTTCTATTTTACTTAAATTAAAACATGAATCATTTAATTCAAATGAATCGATATTTTCATCAATGTAGAGACATACACCCCCGACTCTGCGTCCATCACTTCTGTCCTTTTTGTACAAATTGTATCCTTCAACTTTGTATTTGAGATGCTCTTAAACTAAGTCTCACTGACTGCCACAATTTGTGGGCTATTTTTTTCAATAACAACACTAATTTGGTGTTAGTATACAAAGATGAGGTCTAATGTTATAGCCTGAAAATAATTAAGTTGACTTGAGTCCACTCAAATAGCTCAGATTTTAAGGAAATCAAGAACTCAATGCTAGATTTCCGAGAAACATAAGTCACTCGAGAGGAAGAAAATAATGCAACACATAGGCTAAACATTAGATAAGGCTCAAAATATTTTCTGGTTCACCAGCGATCCTTACTAAAGTTACCGAGGAGTTGCTTGTGTATGCTCTAAAGTTTTTGACTTACCAAAAATGGCTTCCGAGTAACCATCTCCGCAAGCTCGCTTGCTGTAGCTCTTCATTATTATTATTATTTAGAAAACTAAATAGGTTAAAAATGGGAAACCTGGCAGTGACTCGCTTGATCTTTTTATCAACTTTTGGAAAGATGAGTTAACCATTAGAAAGAAAGAAAAGCTTGGCTTATTTCGTTTTTCTTAGTTTCGGAGTTATACCAATCAATGACGTAATTATTATTATTTATTTTTTTTTATCTGTGCGTTAATAAGTAATGAGTTCACTGGATAAGCCGAATAAATATGACCCAAAATAAATTCCTTTTTCTTCGTCTTTATTTAGTTCCCTATTTTTTGATATCAAAGTTCGAATAAATTTCATCATTTTTTTCTCTTTACTTATTTATCTTTTCCAAATGGGTCCGCTTGAAAGTAGATTTTTCGTCGTCTATTTAATAAATTCGTACCTTGTTTGATTAAAGTTCACGAAATTCAAAACTTTAGTTCTATCTGAATTTCACATTTTTGACTCAAAATTCGTAATCTTCGCCCTCAAAAACCCTAAAAAAAATTTTTTTTTGAAGGGGGCAAAAAAAAAAATTTTTTACACCCATATAATCAATCTCGTGTTAGTAACCTTGGAGTTTTCATCCAAAAAAAATTTATTGAAGAGGAAGAAGATGAAGATGATCATATGTAAAAAGACTTTGAACCCGATATAAATAATTATTACCATGATTTTTTTACTTCATCCGAATCTGAAGAATCCTATAGAAGGTCTTAGGTATTATTTAAAACAGCATATTAGAGCAAGAACAAATCAGACATTTCCAAGAATGATGGAGCTTTTAGCCGAATCAAAGAAAAGTACTTGGGTTCTGAGCTTTCAAATAAATTAATCGACGATTTGGCGGGATTTGGTAGATTACAATAGTGGTGCGACATATGGTCAAATCCTAAAAGCATATTTTTCAGGAAAATCGAAAAAACAGTAGTTGAGCACCTAAAAATATCGAATTCTTTAGTTAAATCTAAAAATTTTAATTAAATAATTCAATTTTGACAAATTTGTAAATTATCACATGATTGAAAAGATTTTTTAAGAAAAATAAAATATAAAAGCATAGAATTGTTCAGTATTTTGTCTAGATTTAAAAAAAAAAAAATCGGGTCATAATTGATCCCTCGGAGGAGATGATATTTTTGTTGTTGAAATAGTTTTTCGAGATTCTATTGTTTCTAAAATAAATATTAAATACTTCGAGCAAGATTTTCGTTTCGTGTGTGAGATAACAAATATAGACCACAACTTGCTGACTCAAAAGATACATATGAAATTAGTCTTTATAAGAAGATGCTTAAAAAATCAATGGACGAAAATATTTAAAAAATGTGAAGTTCCGAAATATTCTAGCCGAATATAACCAAAATAATACATGATTTAGATCAATTTGAGTTTCCTGAATTAACAGATGAGTTTATTCAATCAATTACTTTTGATGTCTATCATTTGAATCAAAGCATCTCATACACACTTGAACATATTAACAAAAACAGGGATTATGTGTTTGAAAGTATTGAAAAAAATGGATTTCCAGAAATGGAATTAAATAGAATATTATAAATGTTTCATTAATTCGAAATGTCCAGCTCATGTGCATCTCATCTAATTCGTAAACTAATGATCTAATGGCAGACTTGTTTTGAGCCACAGTTTTAAGTCAAAGTCACAAAAATTTAAGTCATAGACTTGATTTGATAAATGAATTAAAAACAACTCTGTCTAATGGTTGGTGAAATGTGTGATCTGATCGAGTGTGAAAAAGAAATTTGTAAATGCTACTATGATATGTATTCTTTTGATGAATATCCTATTTAAATAGCAAGATACAAAAGAGTCCGATTAAACAATGATAAATGTGAATTTTGCTCCTTAGAAAATGAAAACAACATTACCTTAGAGTCTGAATCAAACAATTTAATAATTTAAATGTTCAAACCAAGTAGATCAATCATCTAACAAATTTGTTCAACAAACTTCCAGTAAAGACAGCCTAGAAGAAAATTTTGAATGAAGAAGAATACAAATAAATCAATTTTAAGAACAAAACCTCTAAATAAAACAAGCTTAGTAATTACACATTTGGAATTGTTCTCATCTCCCCAGCAAAATCAGCCTATAAGGATTTTTCTTTACTCAATTCTCACCAGATATTGTATTACTTAATGAAATAAAAAATTGATTCGAGTAATTCAAACATTTTCTTAGAATTTTATAATTAAAAGTCAATAAGTAAACCACGCAATAAGAATGGTGGAGGAGTATCAATTTCAGTAAAGGAAGAAATTTGAGTTTTCCAAGACTTTTCCTATGATGAATTTTCTTCTGAATTACTTTGTATCAAGATAAATCCAGGAAAAGATCAATTATACATTTTTATATAATCCACCTAATAAACAAAAAAATCGTTGACAAAATACTAAAAAATATTCAAACAAATGACTTCAGAGTTAAGAATCAGTTTATAAAATTTTTAGAATCAAAACTGGTCTGATTTTATTAAAAAAATTGGGAAAATCCGCTATCAAGTAGATCATTCTGGAAAATAATTAATAATTTTCGATCTAAGAAAGGATCTGGATTAATACCTACTTTAATCTCAAAAAAATGAACTAAGAACTGATGAAGAAAAGGCTACCTTTTCTGGTAAATTTCTTCAAAAAACTTCAATTAGTTTCAATTAGTCCGAATAATTATCTAATTAATCCCCAAAAAGATAGAGAAATAATTGATTATAATCTTGAGTTTTTTAATAAGTAAGATCAATTTAAATTTGACAAGCCTGTTAGCACTAAAGAGATTATATCAGCGATAAATAGGTTAAAAGAGGAAGCAGCTTCAGGACCAGACCAAATTCATAACCTTATGTTTAAAAAATTTAGGGCAAAATATTCTTAAAGACATAATGCATCTTTTTAATTTAAGTCTAAGAGAAGGTAAAATACCGAGTGCATGGAAATCTGCTAACATTACCATGATACCTAAAAAGTCAATTTTAACACAAGACCCAGCTAACTACCGACCAATCATTATAACAAAGCTTTTAGAACGTATCGTCTACTCAAGATTATTTAGTTATTTAAAACAAAAAACATAACTAATTCAGGAACAATCAGGTTTTAGAAAAAATTGACGAACCGCTGATAATCTCTTCTTCTTAATTTAAAAAATTTGTTCCCAAGAAGAAAGGTTGTTCCCTATTTTTTGATATCTCCAAAGCGTTTGCTAAGGCTTGGCATGTTAGTCTTATTTATAAACTAATAAATAAGAACCTTCCTTCTTACCTAATACATTGGATTAATTCGTTTTTAGACTCAAGATCATTTAAACTAAATTTAAATGGTCACATAAGTGATGAATACCATATTACTGCAGGTGTTCCTCAAGGCTCGGTAATTAGTCCATTACTTTTTAGTATTTTTATCAGTGATTTTTCTAAAAGAAATAAAAAATAGTGAATACTCTCTTCGTTTTGCTGATGACTTGGTCACAATTTATATTTCTAGAAAAAAAGGGAATCTAGAAAATAAGATAAACAAATACTTAAACGAACTAGAAAAATGGCTCTTCAAGTGGATGATGAAAATATCTGTTGAAAAGTCTTGCTTCATTGTCTTCACTAAATATAATAAGAAAAATATTGACTAAAAATTAAAAATATATGAAAATAAAATTGAGAGTCAAAAGGAAATCAAGTTTTTAGGTATAAAATTTGATTCAAAATTAACCTTTACCCCAATGGTTGATGAAATTAAACAGCGTTGTAGTTCACGGTTGAACTAAGTAAAAGTATTGTCGAACAAAAAGTGGGGTCTTAATTATTGCACACTAGGAAACCTATATAAATCTTTAATCGGATCTATAATTGATTACCCTTTTCCGTGTCTAAATTCATTTTCGGAGACAAACATTAAAAAAATTCAAGTCTTACAAAACTCAGAAGTTCGTTTTATATTTAAACTAAAATATGATACTCCTTCCAATATTTTGCATCATGAGGATTTTAATAAACTTGAATTCTTAACGGTCTCGAATCGACTTTTTGAATTGAGCGAAAGATATGTGGCGGGAGAACTGCGTCATTCTGTTCCATTGGTTGTCAAGCTGGTTGATGAATATAAAGCGGGTTTTGAAACAAGGTATATTGAATACCCAACTCCTTATTTATTTTTTTTTTTAATCTGAAGCTTTAAATAAATAAATAAATAATAATATTAAATCGGAAGAAGAAACCAGTTCAAATACAGCAGTATAACTCAAACACCAGCTGTTGAAACTCAAGCTAAAAAAAGAGGAAGGCCAAAAAAAATTTGCCTTGAATAATACTCTTCTATTTGTTTTTTTTCTTTATTTTTTCATTTTCGATAATGTACTAGATAAATTGAATTAGACATTAAATGAAATTTTCTTGGTATTTTTTTTGTGTATTTTATTTAATTAAATTAGACACTGAATAAAAAGTAATCCAATCCTAAACTCATGTTAAAAAAAATGAATCAGCATTAGTATTATTTTAGAAAATAATGTTGTCATTGGGATCATCATTTAAAAGATTTTAAAAATAAAGCATAAGTGTAAGTATTTTGAAGTAAATAAAATATTTTGGTTTTGAAATTATTGAGTATATGAATTGAACATTTGATTTACATCATCAACCGTCAACTAAAAAATAAAAGTGACTTGATCTTTTGAAAGACAACTGAAAAATACAAAACAAATGAATTTAATTTGTTGCCCTTCTTTGCACCCTTTCCAATTTAAAATGTCAGACTTTGTTGCAGGACTCCACATACTCACATCGTATTCAAGTTGTGGTCTTACGAGACCAGTGTATGCGTAACATCATCTAGTCATAAAAATGAGTTCTTGGTTTGTCCAAGAACCCTATTTGCTTTCGCCGCTGCCGCCCTGCATTGCTTGTTCCATTTGAGGTCATTAGAAACAAAAACACCCAGATCTTTTTCGACCAGTGTTTCTATTAACGTAACATTTTTTCCTTTACAATTTACACATCTTTTTTTATCTGATAAAGCTTTAGCTCGGCATAGATAAAACAAATAAATAATAAAAAATAATAGTTGACTTGTATATTTTGGGTGAATTTTGGATAAAAATCAAAAATATGTTCTTGAATGGTCAATGAGTAAAAATTAAAAATACATACTAATTGAATATGTTATACTAGGGCTGCAATCTTTACTTTACTTTACAAATAAAGTAAAGCAACCGTATTTACTCACTTTACTTTTTAAAATAAATCTATTTTATGAAAATAGGTTATAAACCTTCGAATTATTAGTGAAATATTAGTTTTCAGAAAAAGTAAATAAAGTAAAGCATTTACTTTACTTTACTTGTAAAAAGTAAAGTTTTGAAAAAAATATTTACTTTTACGGAAACTCATTTTTTGGATTCAGAATTGAAAAATATACTAATAACATTTACTTTACTTAACTTTACCTGTACTTTACTAGGGTAAAGTGAAAGATTTAACCAAATTTGCATATTTCAGTTGTTAGATATATTTTTATTCATTTTTAATTCTCCTAAAATCAAGCAGGATTAGAATCAATAAAAGCTGTTGATAAAAACAAACAAAAATATTATTAATAAATTCGTTTTCAAATTTTATTTTTTAAGAAACTCGATTCAAGAATAAGAAGAACAAATTTGACTTTTATTACATTTTATTCATAACATTTTAATTTTCTTTGTCATGGAATATTAAATAAAAAATGAACAAAGAAAATTAAAATGTTGCTTTACTTTATTTTTAAAGTAAAGAAAAAGTAAAGTAAAGATGGGATACCTATGTTATACGCATGAGTTTTTTGATACGCATACAGACTAATTTTTGGTACACGACTAGGAGGAACATTATTTTTCTCAAAAATATATTAATTGTACCCAAAATTAAAAATGAGAACCAAAAAAGTAATCTGTCTTTTCGACGATGATGAGGATGTCAATTGCACAAGAATTTCGGATGATGAGGAAGAGAAAAAGGACGAGGAAGAGCTAGATTTTAGATTAAATTTATCTGATTCTTCTGAGTTAGATGAAGACGAAAATATTGGTCAATATCCAATGGTCAATTTTTCTGAATTTTCCAAATTAATGTTTAACATACAAAGCAGAAACTAGTGCCACAGCAAAATGAATATTTAGTATGGTTGTTTAAATACGATCTTCAAGAAGCTGTCTTTAAGATGATTTATTTTAACAATTAATGTTCTAAAGAGTAATTTCAAATTTTTTTTTTTTAAATAAAAATTAGATTTTTGAATGGGACTCATTTATTTTCTTAATGTAAATTTTAAAATTAAAAAGAATATAAAGTACAAAAAATAATTAAGTGCTTTTTTGGGTCAGCATTTTCGTTATTAAAAAAGCTCTAAGAATCACGAACAAACAGAGTACACTTCACCATTGCCAACATTAAAAAATCAGATTTTATGTTTTTTCAAAAAAAAATTTAACTTTTTAAAAAATGATAATACACAACCAAAAGATTTAAATGTTTTTTTTTTAATTAATCTAATTGATTTGATTGTGAATTAAAAAAAATTGAAGAAAACAATTTTGATTTAGTTTTTTATTTCATTTTTTAATAAGATTTAATATTAAAACAATTGCGCATGTAACGATGTCAAATCATCTAAATTTAATAATGATCAAAATAGTTGCATGATTAAACGATTTTAGGAAAAGTGATAGCGAAAGATATTTTGATTTATTAACTAACAATTAATTAAGTTGGGCGTTTGATTCAAACATATTGCTAAGGAAGAAAAAAATAAAAATAATTTACATCTTTTCTAAAGAATAAAAAAAAATCACCTTATTTTTAAGCACTAATTTATAAATTGGTAAAGAAACCCTTGTTTTCATATTAATTAAAATTATTGATATAAATTCTAAACTCCAGCCGACTTTTTCCTAAAAATAGCTCTCAATTCATAAAAATTAATTTTCAAAAATTTGAATACTTATTTCAATTCAAATTTAATTCTAAAATTTCAATTTAATTATACCACAATTATTTTATTTTCACTTTATCATTTATTCATTTTCTTCAATCGACTTTAAATGGCAAAAAGATCGAACTATGTTTCCATCTAATCCTTCAAGGCTCGGACAAATTCTTTTTTTTTTAAATAAATTAAAAATAATCAAAACAAAAATTTGAAAATTTTCTTTAAAAAACATTTTCTTAAAAGCATTTTATTTAAAAATCTATAGCTTTGACTCATTACTAAGCTGTAAGCCAAGGGAAAAGAACTTACCAGCTAAAAGCTTGTTTGCACAAGGCCGTACTAATTTAAGATCGGAAGATGGCGCACATGAGAGGCCGTGTGAAAATTTTTCATTTTCAATGATTTTGGTTATCAATATTTATTCTGTTGTTTTTAATTTATCAGCCAGTTAAGAGCAATTATTTTTAAATTAAATTAATTAAATTTGGTATAAATAGATTGTTTTTAAAATTTAAATTTATTTGAAAGCCGTCAACAAAGAAATTTTAGAGATAAAAAAATGAATTTTGGTCAAAAAATTGTTTTTGGATGTTTTTTAGTTGGAATTTTGGTGAGTGGCAGCGAACAGAGGCCTCCGATAAACTCGGACTTTGTGAACGGACCGTGGGCTAGAATTGGTAAAAGAGGAGGAAAAAGTGTGTGCGATTATTTGAACAGAGTAAATTTGCTTGATTCGATGAAGAGAGTATTGCTTGTTAAATGTTTAGCTGAATGGAGAGCCAGGCAATTGGATAGCATGACTGATGATGAAAATGATCAACAAGGTTAGTTTTGAAATTAAAATATTAGAATTTTTTTATTTTTTTATTTTTTAAGAAATCTTAAACTAATTGAATCTATCAAAAAAATATAAAAAAATGAATAAATTTTTTGAATAACTTTTGACTCTAAATTTTATTTTTTGCATTAATAAATTGTTTAAACAAAGTAATTATTTTATTTCTTGTAGTCATCTAATTAAAAACAAATAGAAAATTTATGATTGAATAATGAGAAAACCTAATCAATTGAAATCTCAGTTGACAATTTTACTAGATATTTTTGACTAGAGACTTAAGTCTATCTTTTTTATTTGTAAGAATAAAAATTGTTAAGCATTATGAAATTAAAATAACATCAGATTGATTGATTTAACAAGCATTTTAATTTATGATGTTTATCACTAAAAATTTAAATCGCAAAAACAATTAAATAATTATTTAAGATTTTTATTAAATTTAAATTCCTTTTTTTAATAATAAGCTGCCAGAGAACTGAGAAAAACAGTGGTTAAATTTATCCATAATCGATTATTGTGATGATTATGTCATACTATTATGCCTTCATATAGTCTATTTATTTTAGACTCAAAAAAGAAATTCAAAATTCATATGTTTTTAAAACTAAAATTTTGCTTTAATTTTGCTTTTTTCATTTTATTTCGATAATTTAATTTGATTCCAATCTTTTTTAGTCAATATTTTGGCAATTTGCAGCTTATGATCAATTTTTGATGCTCAAAATTATTAAGTCAAGTTTTAGTTATTAAATAAATTGTTTCTTTTTATAGAATTAATCAGGGATACAGTTTTGGATCTGATGTGCTTTATGTATCAAATATATGTGTACAATTAGAGTAGAAGAAATAATTATATTTTATCTATATTGTTGAATTAAATTTTGCTTTTAATTATTCCACAAAAAATAAAAATAAATTATTTAGTTACTAATTTTTTTTTTGGATGACGAAAAAACGTCAAATTACTAAATCAATGAAAAATAGCTAAAATAATATTTTATTGTCAAAATTGTTAAATGCATGACAAAACATTAAAAATCCAATGACAAAATGATTAAGAAAAATTCATACAATTTTATTTTTAAAAAATTGTATGAAAAAGAGCCAAAACAACCAAACTCTTGCATGCCCTAGAAATGGAAACAACTGAAATGATGCTACTAAAAGGGAAACTAAATTTTGTGAAAAGGCTGATGGTAAATAAATTTACAAGAGAACTTGTCGCTTGTATATTAGAAAAATCAAGGGAAAATGGAAAAAATACTAATAAGAAATCGGTCCTTAGTGAACTAAACGAAATTCTAGTAAGTGAAAATGAAATCATAGAAAACATAGAAGATCTCGAAGAAAAAATAAATGATAAAATCAAAGAAATATCCTTAAACAATCGAGAATGTAACAAAGATGGAATAGTCGAGTCAATAAAGTTTTGTATCGCTGGATCAATGACCAAAGAGAAACAAGAAAAAATCCTCCAACTCCTAACGAAAGCTTTCTAAGCAAAAATGCAATAAAAAAAAAAAAAAAAATTTATATTTACCAAATTGCCATTAAACAAGTTCTTTTTTACTTCTTTTGTTTTTGTTTGAATTTTCTTTTTTTCAAAACTTTAGAAAACCAAAAAAAAAAAAAAAATTACGATCGAAAAACAAAATTTGAAAAATTATTTTTAGTATTTTTTTTAATTCATTTAAATCATGTGACTAACATTTAAATCATAAATAATTTAAATCATATGTGATTCTTTTTTTTTATCTAGAAAGACAAAACTTTACTTTACTTTATTTTATTCTACTTTTTATATTCTCTTTACATCACCATTGCGGTGTTTATTGAATAAAATAAAGATTAAAAAAGATTTATTTTTAATAGCGTTTATTTTTACACATTCTATGGGTAAATAAAGAAAAATTGATACACACAAAAAGTGGATGGAAAAAATAAAAAAAGAGAAAAAGAGATTAACACGTAAAGATCAATTAATTATCATTACAATTAGCACAATACCATTTTTTTAGCTTTGGAGCATTAGCTTTTTTAACACATTTTAAATGAAAAGAATAATTACAAGAGCCACAAACAATTTGTATCAAAATTCAAAGAACATAATTTTCAAGGAAAAGTTTGTCCCTCTGATCTCAATGCTTGTAAGTTATTTTGCAACATTAAGAGAGCATCATTAGTAAAATAACATGAAATAAGAGAGGAAATCTCATTTGACAAACTAACAAAAGAAGAGCTAAGTACACTAGGATGTATTTTTGATGGGAGAACTTGAATATGCTCTTTTCGATGCTCGGTTTGAATTCATCAAGAAGTATATGAGCAAAGAATTCCTTTAACTCGCTATCATCCGTAACTTTGAATAATTTTGAACTTTGTGCTGTTATTGTTTTTGCATTGACTTCAATTTTTTTTATTGATAGATTTCAATGTAAAAATAAAAGAAATTTAATGTCAATTTGTGGGTAAATGACTAGTTTTTTTGTACAGGTAAGAAAAAAAATTGTTTATTTTCAGGTAAATTGTGTGTGTTAAAATAAGATATTTATCCACATCTTGTGCGGAAATAAATTCACTATTTTTTTTTTTTCGAGGCCTTCTACGACCTCTTTTGATATATAATAGTACAAAGCAGACTTTGTTTTCTTATGTCTACCTCGCTTACGTTTCTGACCAATTTTTAGGTTCCTCCTGCATTTCAACTAGCTTATATCTATAAGATATGAACACAAATTTAATTTTCTTGAAAGCCTCTACAATTACATGAGCTTTGTTACCAATTCGATTTATCGAGAAAAGTCTGAAAAAGAAACTTTCATGATAATCATTTAAATCATGATAATTCATCCTTTTTATGTAATGAATTTTTTACTAATTCTCGCGACAACACAAGTTAAGTAAATGAAGTGTTCAAAAATATGCTTTATTAATATTTTTCAGTAAGATGATGATTAATTTACCATCAGCCTTTTCACAAAATTTAGTTTCCCTTTTAGTAGCATCATTTCAGTTGTTTCCATTTCTAGGGCATGCAAGAGTTTGGTTGTTTTGGCTCTTTTTCATACAATTTTTTAAAAATAAAATTGTATGAATTTTTCTTAATCATTTTGTCATTGGATTTTTAATGTTTTGTCATGCATTTAACAATTTTGACAATAAAATATTATTTTAGCTATTTTTCATTGATTTAGTAATTTGACGTTTTTTCGTCATCCAAAAAAAAAATTAGTAACTAAATAATTTATTTTTATTTTTTTGTGGAATAATTAAAAGCAAAATTTAATTCAACAATATAGATAAAATATAATTATTTCTTCTACTCTAATTGTACACATATATTTGATACATAAAGCACATCAGATCCAAAACTGTATCCCTGATTAATTCTATAAAAAGAAACAATTTATTTAATAACTAAAACTTGACTTAATAATTTTGAGCATCAAAAATTGATCATAAGCTGCAAATTGCCAAAATATTGACTAAAAAGATTGGAATCAAATTAAATTATCGAAATAAAATGAAAAAAGCAAAATTAAAGCAAAATTTTAGTTTTAAAAACATATGAATTTTGAATTTCTTTTTTGAGTCTAAAATAAATAGACTATATGAAGGCATAATAGTATGACATAATCATCACAATAATCGATTATGGATAAATTTAACCACTGTTTTTCTCAGTTCTCTGGCAGCTTATTATTAAAAAAAAGGAATTTAAATTTAATAAAAATCTTAAATAATTATTTAATTGTTTTTGCGATTTAAATTTTTAGTGATAAACATCATAAATTAAAATGCTTGTTAAATCAATCAATCTGATGTTATTTTAATTTCATAATGCTTAACAATTTTTATTCTTACAAATAAAAAAGATAGACTTAAGTCTCTAGTCAAAAATATCTAGTAAAATTGTCAACTGAGATTTCAATTGATTAGGTTTTCTCATTATTCAATCATAAATTTTCTATTTGTTTTTAATTAGATGACTACAAGAAATAAAATAATTACTTTGTTTAAACAATTTATTAATGCAAAAAATAAAATTTAGAGTCAAAAGTTATTCAAAAAATTTATTCATTTTTTTATATTTTTTTGATAGATTCAATTAGTTTAAGATTTCTTAAAAAATAAAAAAAATAAAAAAAATAAAAAAATTCTAATATTTTAATTTCAAAACTAACCTTGTTGATCATTTTCATCATCAGTCATGCTATCCAATTGCCTGGCTCTCCATTCAGCTAAACATTTAACAAGCAATACTCTCTTCATCGAATCAAGCAAATTTACTCTGTTCAAATAATCGCACACACTTTTTCCTCCTCTTTTACCAATTCTAGCCCACGGTCCGTTCACAAAGTCCGAGTTTATCGGAGGCCTCTGTTCGCTGCCACTCACCAAAATTCCAACTAAAAACATCCAAAAAACAATTTTTTGACCAAAATTCATTTTTTTATCTCTAAAATTTTTTTTTGTTGACGGCTTTCAAATAAATTTAAATTTTAAAAACAATCTATTTATACCAAATTTAATTAATTTAATTTAAAAATAATTGCTCTTAACTGGCTGATAAATTAAAAACAACAGAATAAATATTGATAACCAAAATCATTGAAAATGAAAAATTTTCACACGGCCTCTCATGTGCGCCATCTTCCGATCTTAAATTAGTACGGCCTTGTGCAAACAAGCTTTTAGCTGGTAAGTTCTTTTCCCTTGGCTTACAGCTTAGTAATGAGTCAAAGCTATAGATTTTTAAATAAAATGCTTTTAAGAAAATGTTTTTTAAAGAAAATTTTCAAATTTTTGTTTTGATTATTTTTAATTTATTTAAAAAAAAGAATTTGTCCGAGCCTTGAAGGATTAGATGGAAACATAGTTCGATCTTTTTGCCATTTAAAGTCGATTGAAGAAAATGAATAAATGATAAAGTGAAAATAAAATAATTGTGGTATAATTAAATTGAAATTTTAGAATTAAATTTGAATTGAAATAAGTATTCAAATTTTTGAAAATTAATTTTTATGAATTGAGAGCTATTTTTAGGAAAAAGTCGGCTGGAGTTTAGAATTTATATCAATAATTTTAATTAATATGAAAACAAGGGTTTCTTTACCAATTTATAAATTAGTGCTTAAAAATAAGGTGATTTTTTTTTATTCTTTAGAAAAGATGTAAATTATTTTTATTTTTTCTTCCTTAGCAATATGTTTGAATCAAACGCCCAACTTAATTAATTGTTAGTTAATAAATCAAAATATCTTTCGCTATCACTTTTCCTAAAATCGTTTAATCATGCAACTATTTTGATCATTATTAAATTTAGATGATTTGACATCGTTACATGCGCAATTGTTTTAATATTAAATCTTATTAAAAAATGAAATAAAAAACTAAATCAAAATTGTTTTCTTCAATTTTTTTTAATTCACAATCAAATCAATTAGATTAATTAAAAAAAAAACATTTAAATCTTTTGGTTGTGTATTATCATTTTTTAAAAAGTTAAATTTTTTTTTGAAAAAACATAAAATCTGATTTTTTAATGTTGGCAATGGTGAAGTGTACTCTGTTTGTTCGTGATTCTTAGAGCTTTTTTAATAACGAAAATGCTGACCCAAAAAAGCACTTAATTATTTTTTGTACTTTATATTCTTTTTAATTTTAAAATTTACATTAAGAAAATAAATGAGTCCCATTCAAAAATCTAATTTTTATTTAAAAAAAAAAAATTTGAAATTACTCTTTAGAACATTAATTGTTAAAATAAATCATCTTAAAGACAGCTTCTTGAAGATCGTATTTAAACAACCATACTAAATATTCATTTTGCTGTGGCACTAGTTTCTGCTTTGTATGTTAAACATTAATTTGGAAAATTCAGAAAAATTGACCATTGGATATTGACCAATATTTTCGTCTTCATCTAACTCAGAAGAATCAGATAAATTTAATCTAAAATCTAGCTCTTCCTCGTCCTTTTTCTCTTCCTCATCATCCGAAATTCTTGTGCAATTGACATCCTCATCATCGTCGAAAAGACAGATTACTTTTTTGGTTCTCATTTTTAATTTTGGGTACAATTAATATATTTTTGAGAAAAATAATGTTCCTCCTAGTCGTGTACCAAAAAATTAGTCTGTATGCGTATCAAAAAACTCATGCGTATAACATAGGTATCCCATCTTTACTTTACTTTTTCTTTACTTTAAAAATAAAGTAAAGCAACATTTTAATTTTCTTTGTTCATTTTTTATTTAATATTCCATGACAAAGAAAATTAAAATGTTATGAATAAAATGTAATAAAAAGTCAAATTTGTTCTTCTTATTCTTGAATCGAGTTTCTTAAAAAATAAAATTTGAAAACGAATTTATTAATAATATTTTTGTTTGTTTTTATCAACAGCTTTTATTGATTCTAATCCTGCTTGATTTTAGGAGAATTAAAAATGAATAAAAATATATCTAACAACTGAAATATGCAAATTTGGTTAAATCTTTCACTTTACCCTAGTAAAGTACAGGTAAAGTTAAGTAAAGTAAATGTTATTAGTATTTTTTTTCAATTCTGAATCCAAAAAATGAGTTTCCGTAAAAGTAAATATTTTTTTCAAAACTTTACTTTTTACAAGTAAAGTAAAGTAAATGCTTTACTTTATTTACTTTTTCTGAAAACTAATATTTCACTAATAATTCGAAGGTTTATAACCTATTTTCATAAAATAGATTTATTTTAAAAAGTAAAGTGAGTAAATACGGTTGCTTTACTTTATTTGTAAAGTAAAGTAAAGATTGCAGCCCTAGTATAACATATTCAATTAGTATGTATTTTTAATTTTTACTCATTGACCATTCAAGAACATATTTTTGATTTTTATCCAAAATTCACCCAAAATATACAAGTCAACTATTATTTTTTATTATTTATTTGTTTTATCTATGCCGAGCTAAAGCTTTATCAGATAAAAAAAGATGTGTAAATTGTAAAGGAAAAAATGTTACGTTAATAGAAACACTGGTCGAAAAAGATCTGGGTGTTTTTGTTTCTAATGACCTCAAATGGAACAAGCAATGCAGGGCGGCAGCGGCGAAAGCAAATAGGGTTCTTGGACAAACCAAGAACTCATTTTTATGACTAGATGATGTTACGCATACACTGGTCTCGTAAGACCACAACTTGAATACGATGTGAGTATGTGGAGTCCTGCAACAAAGTCTGACATTTTAAATTGGAAAGGGTGCAAAGAAGGGCAACAAATTAAATTCATTTGTTTTGTATTTTTCAGTTGTCTTTCAAAAGATCAAGTCACTTTTATTTTTTAGTTGACGGTTGATGATGTAAATCAAATGTTCAATTCATATACTCAATAATTTCAAAACCAAAATATTTTATTTACTTCAAAATACTTACACTTATGCTTTATTTTTAAAATCTTTTAAATGATGATCCCAATGACAACATTATTTTCTAAAATAATACTAATGCTGATTCATTTTTTTTAACATGAGTTTAGGATTGGATTACTTTTTATTCAGTGTCTAATTTAATTAAATAAAATACACAAAAAAAATACCAAGAAAATTTCATTTAATGTCTAATTCAATTTATCTAGTACATTATCGAAAATGAAAAAATAAAGAAAAAAAACAAATAGAAGAGTATTATTCAAGGCAAATTTTTTTTGGCCTTCCTCTTTTTTTAGCTTGAGTTTCAACAGCTGGTGTTTGAGTTATACTGCTGTATTTGAACTGGTTTCTTCTTCCGATTTAATATTATTATTTATTTATTTATTTAAAGCTTCAGATTAAAAAAAAAAAAATAAATAAGGAGTTGGGTATTCAATATACCTTGTTTCAAAACCCGCTTTATATTCATCAACCAGCTTGACAACCAATGGAACAGAATGACGCAGTTCTCCCGCCACATATCTTTCGCTCAATTCAAAAAGTCGATTCGAGACCGTTAAGAATTCAAGTTTATTAAAATCCTCATGATGCAAAATATTGGAAGGAGTATCATATTTTAGTTTAAATATAAAACGAACTTCTGAGTTTTGTAAGACTTGAATTTTTTAATGTTTGTCTCCGAAAATGAATTTAGACACGGAAAAGGGTAATCAATTATAGATCCGATTAAAGATTTATATAGGTTTCCTAGTGTGCAATAATTAAGACCCCACTTTTTGTTCGACAATACTTTTACTTAGTTCAACCGTGAACTACAACGCTGTTTAATTTCATCAACCATTGGGGTAAAGGTTAATTTTGAATCAAATTTTATACCTAAAAACTTGATTTCCTTTTGACTCTCAATTTTATTTTCATATATTTTTAATTTTTAGTCAATATTTTTCTTATTATATTTAGTGAAGACAATGAAGCAAGACTTTTCAACAGATATTTTCATCATCCACTTGAAGAGCCATTTTTCTAGTTCGTTTAAGTATTTGTTTATCTTATTTTCTAGATTCCCTTTTTTTCTAGAAATATAAATTGTGACCAAGTCATCAGCAAAACGAAGAGAGTATTCACTATTTTTTTTATTTCTTTTAGAAAAATCACTGATAAAAATACTAAAAAGTAATGGACTAATTACCGAGCCTTGAGGAACACCTGCAGTAATATGGTATTCATCACTTATGTGACCATTTAAATTTAGTTTAAATGATCTTGAGTCTAAAAACGAATTAATCCAATGTATTAGGTAAGAAGGAAGGTTCTTATTTATTAGTTTATAAATAAGACTAACATGCCAAGCCTTAGCAAACGCTTTGGAGATATCAAAAAATAGGGAACAACCTTTCTTCTTGGGAACAAATTTTTTAAATTAAGAAGAAGAGATTATCAGCGGTTCGTCAATTTTTTCTAAAACCTGATTGTTCCTGAATTAGTTATGTTTTTTGTTTTAAATAACTAAATAATCTTGAGTAGACGATACGTTCTAAAAGCTTTGTTATAATGATTGGTCGGTAGTTAGCTGGGTCTTGTGTTAAAATTGACTTTTTAGGTATCATGGTAATGTTAGCAGATTTCCATGCACTCGGTATTTTACCTTCTCTTAGACTTAAATTAAAAGATGCATTATGTCTTTAAGAATATTTTGCCCTAAATTTTTTAAACATAAGGTTATGAATTTGGTCTGGTCCTGAAGCTGCTTCCTCTTTTAACCTATTTATCGCTGATATAATCTCTTTAGTGCTAACAGGCTTGTCAAATTTAAATTGATCTTACTTATTAAAAAACTCAAGATTATAATCAATTATTTCTCTATCTTTTTGGGGATTAATTAGATAATTATTCGGACTAATTGAAACTAATTGAAGTTTTTTGAAGAAATTTACCAGAAAAGGTAGCCTTTTCTTCATCAGTTCTTAGTTCATTTTTTTTGAGATTAAAGTAGGTATTAATCCAGATCCTTTCTTAGATCGAAAATTATTAATTATTTTCCAGAATGATCTACTTGATAGCGGATTTTCCCAATTTTTTTAATAAAATCAGACCAGTTTTGATTCTAAAAATTTTATAAACTGATTCTTAACTCTGAAGTCATTTGTTTGAATATTTTTTTAGTATTTTGTCAACGATTTTTTTGTTTATTAGGTGGATTATATAAAAATGTATAATTGATCTTTTCCTGGATTTATCTTGATACAAAGTAATTCAGAAGAAAATTCATCATAGGAAAAGTCTTGGAAAACTCAAATTTCTTCCTTTACTGAAATTGATACTCCTCCACCATTCTTATTGCGTGGTTTACTTATTGACTTTTAATTATAAAATTCTAAGAAAATGTTTGAATTACTCGAATCAATTTTTTATTTCATTAAGTAATACAATATCTGGTGAGAATTGAGTAAAGAAAAATCCTTATAGGCTGATTTTGCTGGGGAGATGAGAACAATTCCAAATGTGTAATTACTAAGCTTGTTTTATTTAGAGGTTTTGTTCTTAAAATTGATTTATTTGTATTCTTCTTCATTCAAAATTTTCTTCTAGGCTGTCTTTACTGGAAGTTTGTTGAACAAATTTGTTAGATGATTGATCTACTTGGTTTGAACATTTAAATTATTAAATTGTTTGATTCAGACTCTAAGGTAATGTTGTTTTCATTTTCTAAGGAGCAAAATTCACATTTATCATTGTTTAATCGGACTCTTTTGTATCTTGCTATTTAAATAGGATATTCATCAAAAGAATACATATCATAGTAGCATTTACAAATTTCTTTTTCACACTCGATCAGATCACACATTTCACCAACCATTAGACAGAGTTGTTTTTAATTCATTTATCAAATCAAGTCTATGACTTAAATTTTTGTGACTTTGACTTAAAACTGTGGCTCAAAACAAGTCTGCCATTAGATCATTAGTTTACGAATTAGATGAGATGCACATGAGCTGGACATTTCGAATTAATGAAACATTTATAATATTCTATTTAATTCCATTTCTGGAAATCCATTTTTTCAATACTTTCAAACACATAATCCCTGTTTTTGTTAATATGTTCAAGTGTGTATGAGATGCTTTGATTCAAATGATAGACATCAAAAGTAATTGATTGAATAAACTCATCTGTTAATTCAGGAAACTCAAATTGATCTAAATCATGTATTATTTTGGTTATATTCGGCTAGAATATTTCGGAACTTCACATTTTTTAAATATTTTCGTCCATTGATTTTTTAAGCATCTTCTTATAAAGACTAATTTCATATGTATCTTTTGAGTCAGCAAGTTGTGGTCTATATTTGTTATCTCACACACGAAACGAAAATCTTGCTCGAAGTATTTAATATTTATTTTAGAAACAATAGAATCTCGAAAAACTATTTCAACAACAAAAATATCATCTCCTCCGAGGGATCAATTATGACCCGATTTTTTTTTTTTTTTTAAATCTAGACAAAATACTGAACAATTCTATGCTTTTATATTTTATTTTTCTTAAAAAATCTTTTCAATCATGTGATAATTTACAAATTTGTCAAAATTGAATTATTTAATTAAAATTTTTAGATTTAACTAAAGAATTCGATATTTTTAGGTGCTCAACTACTGTTTTTTCGATTTTCCTGAAAAATATGCTTTTAGGATTTGACCATATGTCGCACCACTATTGTAATCTACCAAATCCCGCCAAATCGTCGATTAATTTATTTGAAAGCTCAGAACCCAAGTACTTTTCTTTGATTCGGCTAAAAGCTCCATCATTCTTGGAAATGTCTGATTTGTTCTTGCTCTAATATGCTGTTTTAAATAATACCTAAGACCTTCTATAGGATTCTTCAGATTCGGATGAAGTAAAAAAATCATGGTAATAATTATTTATATCGGGTTCAAAGTCTTTTTACATATGATCATCTTCATCTTCTTCCTCTTCAATAAATTTTTTTTGGATGAAAACTCCAAGGTTACTAACACGAGATTGATTATATGGGTGTAAAAATTTTTTTTTTTTGCCCCCTTCAAAAAGAATTTTTTTTAGGGTTTTTGAGGGCGAAGATTACGAATTTTGAGTCAAAAATGTGAAATTCAGATAGAACTAAAGTTTTGAATTTCGTGAACTTTAATCAAACAAGGTACGAATTTATTAAATAGACGACGAAAAATCTACTTTCAAGCGGACCCATTTGGAAAAGATAAATAAGTAAAGAGAAAAAAATGATGAAATTTATTCGAACTTTGATATCAAAAAATAGGGAACTAAATAAAGACGAAGAAAAAGGAATTTATTTTGGGTCATATTTATTCGGCTTATCCAGTGAACTCATTACTTATTAACGCACAGATAAAAAAAAATAAATAATAATAATTACGTCATTGATTGGTATAACTGCATATATTAATCATATATTTTTTGATGGCGTGCATTTTACAGAAAAAAGCAGAGTTTTTGCAGAGCTTGGTATTCTTTTCTAAAAAATTTAATTAAAAACGGAATTTCCGCGACCCATTTTCCGCAACTTTTTCTATCGAAATTCCGTAAAAAATAAGACTAAAAAGCGGAAATTCCGTGTTTAAGGGACTTTTTAATAATTTACGGAAAACTTGACAAAAAGCGGAAAAGATTTTACGAAATCCATTTAATTAAAAAAAAGATGTAAATTGGTGTTAAAGATTTTATAATAAATTTGTTATATAAATGTCTAAAGTAAAGAAAATAGTTTATGTTATTATAATTATTGATTATTGAGACCTTCGGATTGATTTGTTGTTAGTCCGGTAAAATTGTTAAATAAGCGTTTAGCAATTTGTTTGGCAGCATATGCTGCTAAATTTTTAACATCTTTCGATATATTCAAAATAAAGTAATCGTTAAAATCGGTTTTCCAGCCAGGTTTGGTATTTCCTGAACTATTAGCAAACCCATTATTTTACATTATTTTATTTTTCAATTGTCTATCATAAAGTAGCTCGGTTGGTTGTAAAATTAACTCTCTTACCGAATCACAATAGAAGCTAACATCATCACTAGACATACGTTTATTACTTACAACCCAGCGTTCCAAAGACTTCCAAAAATGATTCCAACATCGAAATAGTGGTATATTTGGTAAATGATGCCGAATTGCATTACGAAAGCCATCTTCGCAATCTGTTACAACAAACCCAATTTCCTCAATTTCAGGCAAAATATCTTGTATATATCTACAGAACTAATTGTGAGTCTTCTCAAATTTTTTTTCATGAAAAAAATAAGCTAAGGGTATGGCAGGTGACTTTTCTTTATTACTCAACACTAATATCGGATGAATAAAAACGAGTACAGACACATAATAGCCAGTCAAATTAAATGTGGTATCGTATTGAAAGCAAACTCTGTTATCTTTGTTAAATGCTGCTAGAGTTTTTTTGTCTCTTTTAAAAGCTCGTCATCAATTCCAACGATACGTATATCAGGTGCAGTAACGATTAAATTGGGAAATCCTAATGATATATGCATTAAATGAATGTTTGCTAACTCATCAAAAGAGAATCTTTTTAATTTGTTAACAGCCTAAATAATTAGATGATTTAGATTTAGACTATAAAATTTAGGTAGTGTTCTTTGAAAGCTAGGTGCGTTGATTTTATTTTTTATGTTACCATGTGGTCCTGTTTTGTATTCAATTTTAACAATTACCATCTTTAGTTTTATCCAAATAATGAATAAGTACTGGAATTTCTTTATTAACTAAAAGATAAACATCTTTGATCACATTTTTATTTTTGGTACCATCTTCTTCTTGTAAATGAAAATAGCTTTTGTAAAAAACAGAATTATCAACAGGAAATGGTTTTTTCCCTCCATTGTTTTTCCACTTAAACATGTCACAATAGTCTCGTTTTTTTTTCGGATCCTGGGTCCAAAAAATTATCAAGTCCCCTAAAATTTTATTATCTTTTTTCATATATACAATTTAGTCATTAACTGCTACATCTTGGGGTTTCAATTACTCCAGTATGTGTTTGATCTTCGTAAAATTTGGTTTGAAATTAATTTTCAGCTTTTATTTTCATATTTTATTAAACTCATATACATGTATTTTCCTTTTTTTATTTTTTTTGTATAAATTAAATCGTCTTTGATATTTATGTAAATTATTTTAGGCTTTTTATTATATAAATGATACAATTTTTTAATTAAATTGATTTCGTAAAATCTTTTCCGCTTTTTGTCAAGTTTTCCGTAAATTATTAAAAAGTCCCTTAAACACGGAATTTCCGCTTTTTAGTCTTCTTTTTTACGGAATTTCGATAGAAAAAGTTGCGGAAAATGGGTCGCGGAAATTCCGTTTTCCGCTTTTTAGTGACAACCTCAAAAACTTTATACTTTTTTTTTCTTTTTTTCTTTTTAATTTGCGTGAAAAAAATAATAAAAATAAATAGAAACTTAAAATTTTTTAGTATTTAAATAATTCTTTTATTTAAAATTGTAAGTGTTTATGTCTATCAAAAGTGACGCAATGGATTATCTGATAAATCAATTGATTTTCTACGTGTTCGTTTCTGCTTACTATCTCGTCACGCGATCACTCTTTCCTCGCAATTAAGAATTAACAATTTATTTCATAATTAAAACTTGATTAGATCATTTTGAAAATAAAAAATTTAGTCTTAAACTTCTAGTTGCCAGTATTTATTTAAAAAATATTTAAAAAAAAACTTAACATTTGTGCAATTTTCAATTAAAATAGGGTTAAAATTTATTTAACAATCTTTGCAAAAACAGCTATCTTTTATAAACTAAAATTTGAAAATTTGGTAGATTTAAAAATTGATTGTAATTCTTTTAAATTAATGATATATTTTATTTTTTGCTTTTTAATTAAGAAAGAGATTTTTTATTTTACTAATTGATAAGCTTATTCGGAATTTATGTTTTTATTATTTTGACGAAAACTAAAATAAATGTGATTAATTTTATCACTATTTTTGGTTTTAATGTTAGTCACCAAGAACACACAGAGTATTAGTCATGTGATGACGCTTCAATATTATCGAGATTTCGGCTCTTTTTTGGGTTTTTCAATTCAAATTTGATTATCCAATTTTTTAGATTAATTTTTCCACAAAATAAAAATTTTTTTAATTTTACGAAAAATTACGTAAAGAATTATTTTTTGAGGTAAAAAATCGAAAACAAAGTAAAACAATGTAAAAATTCCCTAAAGTCTTATTTGTTAAATTTATCTATTAATTATTCTTTTAAAAATGAATCAAAAGTTTGAATAATCTCCGTTTCTTTGTATAACAACCATTAGTACCTTTTCAATTAAATTTATTCAATAAATATTAACTTATTTATTTTTTAAATAAAATTTTTCCTCAAAGTTTCTTGAAATTCAAATATTGTTTTTACTGCATCTTCTTCGGTTTTAAATTTTTTTTTTTCTTATTTAATCCTTTAAATCAATCCAGACCTTTACAATTGGATTTAGTTTTGGTAATGGTTTTGGTTTTGACAAGGGAGCTGCTATCGCCTACACATTTTTTACTCTTTTTTAGTGACATTGTAAACATGATCCCAAAAAAACTAAAAATTGCCCTCTACGCTGACGATCTGTGTATTTGGTTTACCAACAAATCTCTAAAACAAATTGAAATAAACTTGAACACCGGGATTAAACAAATCACTCAATTTTGAATAGAATGGGGTTTAAAAATTAACTCAGACAAGACCAACTATTGTGTCTTTACAACTTCTGGTTACCGTACTGGCTATGAAACAAAATATAGATTAAAACTCAAATCAGGCTACAGCGCTATTCCAATGGAGCCATTTCCAACGTTCTTAGGCATCGAACTTGACCCAAAATTGAATTTCAAGAAATTATACGAGAATCTTGGCAAGAGGATTAACACCAAAATAAAAATGCTTCGAAGGATAAAGGGCTTAAGATTAACAAACTCGACCAAATTATGCATCATAGTGTTTAAGAGTTTCATTAGATCATTAATGGGTTATTTGTTTATCCCTCTGTCCTGTTCTACGCAAAGAATTATATCGGATCTACAAGTAATCCAGAACAATATTCTTCGACACATAAATTTTTTCCCTTTAAACAAGAATATTTGAGATTCATAAAAAGTTCCAATTAGAAATGATCTCAACACGGACTGAACAATTAATCAGAAATTATTTAAAAAAAGGCTAAACCACAATCAATTAATAGAAGAACTAAATGAATTTGAATCAAGTCCTCAAATAGAAACAAAGTTTAAATCTTTGTATTTCAACTTCATTAAAGTCAGGAACATGTTCTAAGAAGGAATAAGAAATTTAATTTTTTTTTTTTTATTTTTTATCTTTCTTAATTTTTTTTATTTTTGTCTAATTTACTCGCAATTTACTTCTATTTAATTTCTTTTTGTATAAAATCGTTAGACTGAAAAAAAGGGCAGTGCCCATTCTCCACAGCCTGAGGTTACCCTCAAACTATTTAATTAAAAAAATTGAAAGTTTTGATAATTTCGGTGGAGGTCTTATTTGTGTAAATTTTCAATATATAAAAAATAAAAAATTTAATTTATAAAAATATTTTATACCCAGTTAATAAAATTTTTCAAGAATAATTCTACAAAAATTTGAATTGGGTTTTGGGTCGTTATTCTGATGCTATTTTAAAACGCTGTCATATTTTTCATAGACAAATTCAAAAAATACTCAGCTAATATGTTTTTATAAAGATCTAATTTCATTGTTGTTTTAAAAAGCTATGAATCTTATAAAAGACTGAGTTTTTATTAAGTAAATTTGATTGAAAAGGTACTAATGGTTGTTATACAAAGAAACGGAGATTATTCAAACTTTTGATTCATTTTTAAAAGAATAATTAATAGATAAATTTAACAAATAAGACTTTAGGGAATTTTTACATTGTTTTACTTTATTTACGATTTTTTACCTCAAAAAATAATTCTTTACGTAATTTTTCGTAAAATTACAAAATTTTTATTTTGTGGAAAAATTAATCTAAAAAATTGGATAATCAAATTTTGAATTGAAAAACCCAAAAAAGAGCCGAAATCTCGATAACATTGAAGCGTCATCACATGACAAT
Source organism: Brachionus manjavacas (assembly GCA_019054805.1). Classification (NCBI taxonomy): domain Eukaryota; kingdom Metazoa; phylum Rotifera; class Eurotatoria; order Ploima; family Brachionidae; genus Brachionus; species Brachionus manjavacas. The sequence continues at coordinate 1,995,622 of JAHQIY010000003.1, read as the reverse complement.
AATAATTGGCCCCTTCTAGCCCAAGCTAATAATAAAGAAAATAACAAATAGGGAAAAGAATACTAAAAAAAATTAAATTTCTAAATCCAGATCAGATTGACTTGCTAAATGCATGAGATCATACTATTGCACTGTGAAACTTAATAAAACAAAACAACTAATTTTATTTTAATTAAAAAAGGATTAGATACAATGAAAAAGTGTTTTTATTTAAAAAAAATTTTAACCAAAATTTTTGCCGCGTGTGCACTTTAATCAAAATAATCTTTTTTGAAGGTATCCGTCCACATCACTAGAGCACAAAAAAAAAAAACCTTTTTTTTAATTTAATAAAAATAAAACAATTGTATTAATTATGTTTTGAATTAATTCATAATCACAAGTACTTTTTGGTCCCTAAATAGATTAGCTCAAGGCTGAATTTTGGGATACTAAAAAATTCACCATGGGAAATCAATCTGTTTTGATTGCGTGCTTGCATTCACGAAAAACAAGACCACAAATTAATTTCAGATCAATTTTCAGCTCGGAAATACAAAATACGCTATCAATTTAAAAATTTAAAAGACAACAAAGATATCGAGCTGATTGATTACGTAAGAGGAGAAAAAATCCAAAATCACAGTGCAGACTTTGTGAAAACAAGCTCACTTAAATCAATATCATTCTGTTGCCAATAGAGACTACTAATGTAAAATTCGATAAAAAATCTACTAAGTAAAATAATGTCTTACATAATAACCAACATTGTTTAGTTTTATTTTTAGGCAATTAAATTTAGCTTTTGGAAAAAAATGCGACACTGAATTTACCTTGAATCATACTTACTGTGATACAGCTCAAATTGGTATTTTGTTTTTGCATTGATTAGTGTGAATGGCGTCGAGAAGTCGGGCCCAATCAACAAAGCGTTTAAACACTCGATTGGAAGGTTTTTTGGCGCAAAAACTGGGCGCCGAAAATGTCGAATACTATGACCAAGAGTCTTGCATCGAGGAAAATAAGAAGAACGTTTTTTTGAATAAGTTCATGTTTAAATTGTTGTTGGTGTGCGATGATCGCTTCTATATCACTGATAATCCGCCTACCAATTTGGACAATTTTGTTCTCTTTGAAGATGTTATCGACTTCAAAACGGTGAGTAGTTTTTAGATTTTTTTTTAAATTTATCTCTTTAGTTTTTATTTATTCACAAAGAATTTTGATAATTTTAAACAAAATTTTAAGAAAAATTTATTTAAAATTTTCTTTTGGTTTTCTCATCATTTCACTCAAATTTAATTTTCAAATAAATTGAGTATTAAATCAAGTGAGCTACATTCTTACGTGGTTTTACTAGATGTGCAATCTTAAGGAAATTTTATGCTTTAGAAACTGATAAAAAAATTACGGCAACTGGAAGTTCACGATCTTGACCACATGACCAAAACTTAATATAAGAAATAAGCTTTTTTAATTTTTTTTAATTTTTTTTAATTTTTTTAATTTAAAAAAAAAACAAATCTTTTTTTCTAATTGATCTTTAATTGATTCTTCTAAAATCTTTATTTAAAAATTTTAAATCCACTTTAAGTTTTCCGAATTATGGCCTTAAATGATATTTTAATATTAATTCAAATATATTACAGCGAAACAAAGTTGATGAATATTCTGTTTTTAAAAAAGTGTCTCGATTGAGTTTCAGGTAGTCAGAAAAAAAATAATAAGAGGTTCTGTGAAGTTCACTACAAACGAACAGACCAAATTGTTGAAAAATTAAAAAAAAATTTTTCTAAAAGTTTAAATGGCAAGTTTTTTTTTCTATTTAACTTTTTTGAAATTTTGAAATTACTTTGTTTAATTAAAACTCAATGCTTAAGCATGTTAAAATTTGAAAAATAACTACGCAATTATTTAATTTTCATCAATTGTAAAAGTCTGCTAATGGTGTGCAAAATCTCTGCAAAATGCACTACGCTATAAAATCTCTGCAAATTTAGCAGACCTTAATTTTTGATGCAACTTTGAATGTTGCGTCATGGTGCATTCAAACCTTTAGAATAAAACTTATTCAATTTTTCTAGATTTTTTCTCTTCTTTTTTTTTCATTTTGTACTGAATTTCACATAATAATAATAATAGATCAATTTAAACAAATTATTGGTGTTTCCGGCATCTTGAAGTTGATGTTTCAAACATTTTATCTTTAGATATTAAAATTAATCTTTGATTTAATTTAAATAATTTTAATATAAAATGCTTTACATGTTATGAAGATTTAAAAAAATAAAAATGTTTCCTCAGCCTAATGATAAAATCGATTATTAAATTTAAATTTATAAACTCATTTTTGTGAAGTGTATTTTGAAATTTTTTATTTTAAAAATATTGGTAGGATATTTTCATTTTATTACTGCAGTCAACCTGGTTAATCCGAAGTTATCGGTTCCCGAAAATCCTTGCTCAAATTAAGTTTTGTGATTTATCCCGTAAACTGGAATTAAATTTTTTTTTTTTCCCGAATTAGGAACATCCTGTTCGTCTAGTCCCAACTTCCCTTTCGGAATATTTGGAATTTATTCTAAGCAGATCGCTAAACTACATAGATAGATAACTTTGCAGCTATCGTTACTCAAAATCAAATTTGAAGAAAAAGTTAATTTTATTTTGAGATTTCTTTATTTAAATTAAATTTTATAATAAAGTTATGATAGTTATAATAAAAAATTATGTAATTTTTTAAAGTTATTTCCATTAACTTCCTTCAATATATAAAGATGGCTTTTGCCATCTTTACACATCTTCAGCCAGATCTTTATGTCTATCTGCAACGATATCAAAGATGTCTGAACTGTCATCTATTTCATTGAAAAACGATTCAGAGTCTTTAGATTTGAAAGTAAATTTTTTAAGGCTTAATAGTTTCAATTTATAATCAAGGTATGCTAACACATCACTAGACTGAAAACACACCAAAAATATCGGTTACCTCTACCTCGGTAGGAGCCTTTTTTTTCTATGATTCGAATCGCGTATGCCTCTATTGTTCTAATTCATTTGTATTTGATTCTTAGCTTTTTTAAGGTCCAAAATGTGTACAGAATTCAAAGACTCTCTTTGGTAAAATTTAAAAAAAAGAAATACAAGTATTATTTGCTATGAACAACTTGCGGTGAATCCAAGTCATATAGAAATAATTGTTTTTTTCTCTCAATTTGATCTACCTTTGGGAAAAATTCTAAAAATAATATTCCATTGGAGTCTCCAAGTCTGCCATAATGTTATAAAAACTTTAGTTGGCGTGTCTCCCGTAACTATAAATAGAATTTTTCAAAAGATACGTAATTAATTAACTAATTAAAAAATACGTGTGTTTTAGAAAAGAGAAAAATAGGAAGACTACCAAAATGTAAAAATTAATTAAAAATTAAAATTAAAACTTGATTTATCTTTTTTTAAATTGACAAATTTTGATATTAAAATAAAATAAAATTTGAACATCAATTAATTAATTTCAATAACAAGTGTGATATTGAAAATTCAATATCAATGATATTGAGGTATAACAGACCCGAATTTTAACTAAAATCATTTATTTATTTGACTGAAGAAAAACGTTAACTATGCCTTTTTCAATATGTCACAAAAATTTAGAATTGAACTGAAAAAAATAAAAATATTGTTTTTTTGCAATTAAAAAAATCGTTAATTATGAATCTATGCTTATTTATTTATTTGTTCTCTGTACCGAACTATAGCTCCTTCAGAATAAATTATAAAATAAAAAATCAAAATAAAGTAAAGTAAGGTGAAATATAATTTAAAGAAAGTTAAAAAGACATACATCGAAATAAGATGTTACATGTGGCACATGTTTACAGATTGTAGATGAAGCTTCAGAAAAAAAAGATTAAATATTAAGATGGCAATTACACTATTCACGCATTAAAAAATTTATACGAAAATTTATAAGCTAAGAAAAATTATGTTTATTAAAAACTAGATAGAGAATTATCAAAAATAAAATATAAAATATTTATAATTGAAGTAAAAGAATTTTATATAGTCGCTCAATTGGGGAAAAGAAGATATGTATTTTGACATAAAAAGAAAGAGTTGAGTTCTAACAAATATTTTACAACTAAGGTAACTAAATTTTAATTTTATATATTAACTTTTAATTGTTTTAGTTTTAGTTTTAGTATTAAATTTTTTTTTTATCAGTTTGGTAAATTTCTTTAAAAAAATTAGATAAATTCCTTTTTATCTAATATTTTGAAAAGTAAATATTAGTTAATTAAGATTAAAAATCAATTCTGAGGGAGAGAAGAAGGGAAGGAGTAAATATATAACTCTCATTGTTTAATCTAAAAAAAAAAAATTTACTGAATCAGTGACACATCACTTTATTTTTTATTGTCCCGTAAATTTTTCTTTTATAATAATAATAATAATAATAAATAATTAGCTACAATTTGCTAGGCACATGAAATAAGGGTTTAATCTCATCATAATAGCTCAATCAAATCAATTTTGTTTTTGAAAACGTTAATAGAATTTGAATTTATATCTTTATCCAATTTGTTCGATACATTCACTACTCTTTTTCTAAAGAAATTGTATCTTTGTTCACAATTCTTCACCAGTTGTTTATTCAGTTGTTTCCAAATTTAAATTTAATTTTTTTTTAAAAATTAAGTTTTTTAAAAAATTAAGTCAAGCAATTTATTAAGGTAATTTTAAATTCAACTATAATTTAAAATTTACCTTTATAGAATCTTGACTACCCTAGTGACTCCCAACTAACAATTTTTCTTAAGGAGAATTTCACGAGCTTTTCAAAAAAATGACTCATCTATGAAAGAACATGCTTCATAGATGACGAAGATAGGGAAATAAAATACAAAAAAAATTTCGCCTCATTTAAGTCTATTATAGTAAGATGGGGCAATTATTTAATGTGTGAATGGGGTGACAACTTATAAATTTTTTTTTTTTCTAGCTGAAAACTAATAAATTTTCCTAAGATTATATATTTTTTATATTTTTCAGGAGCCAAAATTTATAAAAAACGATCCTTTTTTCATTGATTATTTTATCTTAGCCTCCAAATTTTGACTCAAAAATTAATTTTGTCAAAAGGGGTGATTTTGGAACAAATTATGTATTTGGGAGAATTGGTCAAAGCTGGTGAATTTTATTTATTCCAAATTACCTATTTAGCCTATAAGTTCCAAAGAGAATCAAGAACGTCACCCTAAAATTTGAATAAGATTGATAAAAAAATAACATGAGTTCTTTTTTGGTGTGAATTTCAGGGGCAAAGGGGTTAATGGGGTATAACTTTGAATTTATAGTTGCAAAGGGGTTAATGGGGTATCACCTATTTATGCCAAAAACTCACCCGGTTAACCGGCAAATTCACCTGTTTAACCCATTTACCCGAAATTAATTTTTTCTCAAAATAAAAAAGTAAATGAAAAGAGAAAAAAATTGAAAAGAGACTATGCTCAATCTTTAACTGAAGATGACGCACGTGCACAAACTGAAGAAAAAACAGTAAAAAAAGAAAAAAATTGATAAAAAAACGAGAATTTAGAAAGTCTAACAACTAGGAGTGTTAATAAAAAAAGCAAAATGAAATAGTTGATAATTCTATAATTTGTTTTATTTGTAAAATTAACTTCGATTTAGGTAATTCTAGCAAAAATAGTTGGCTAACATGTGAAAGTTGTACCAGTTGGTCGTGCTATAATTGTTTACCAATAGAGAATAAAAAAGATAAAACTATGGAATTTTTATGTGCAAAATGTAAAAATTAAAAATTAAAAATTTGTTTAAAAAAGTTATTTTTCTTTAAAATATTTAAAATAATTTAAATTAAGCTTCGTTAATGTATAAAAACTCAAAATTTGTTAAAATTTGTTCCCGTTACGATAATTTATTTTTGTTAAGATTTTTGAAATTTCAAATAAATTTTTGTAAAAAAACTCTCTTTTTTTTTAAAAAAGCAACTAAAATATAATTAATTTTTTCTTTTGTTTTAGAAAGTAGGGTTAAATAGTTGAAAAAACGGGGCAACCGGGTGAAAAAACGGGGTAATTGGGTTAAAATTCGGCTAACCGGGTGAATTTTCGGGGTAACTGTACAAAAAAATGGGGCAAATGGGTTAACCCCATTAACCTAATTGCCCCTCACCCTATTAACCCCATGTACTAATGGGGTGACCCGAAAATTTCGGTCTAATTGGGTGAACGAATTTCGCATTTTTATGCAAAACTGTGTCGATAGACAAAAAATAAAAAAAATAGGTCACCCGGTTAGGCCATGTTACTATATATTTTTACTTATTTAAATATTTTAGTTATCGTCTATAGTTTTTAATTAATGAAATAAAATAATCAAATATTTAAATGGTTTAATTTTTTGTGTTTGAATTACAAAATGTATCCAATGTTTAAATAACATTGAAAAAGTGCGATGTTTCAAATATTTTTTTCAGTTTCAAAAAAAAATAATTTTAAAAAGTTAATATTGCAAGCATTTTCATATTTGAATTTATAGAATTTGGTGAAATAGAATGAGTTTAATTTTTGTTTGAAAATTTGAAAAACTTAAATAAATTTAAATAATAGAAATAAAATAAAAAATAAATAGAAAGAAAAAAAAAAGATAAAAAATTCATTTAGATCAAAGTTTATATTCAGTCGTTGAAAAACTGGGTCTAGTCGGTTAGGTGAATCATAGTTCACTTATTATCCGGAAAATTCTTGTTCTCAGGTTTTGAGAACTATTGGTTCACCCAATTTTTTTGTTCTAAATAGAATTAGGGTGAACCATTTTTAGATTATGTGAACAAATTAAATAAAGCTATTTAATAGAATGCCTGATTCTTAAAACTGATATAAAAATTAGTTAATAATTATTTTATTTTTAAATTGAAGGGGCTTTAGAAATAGCTTAGCATTTGTTCTAATCTGTTTGAGTTGGTATTATTCTTTCAACAATCCCAAATACCCAAATGCACTTTCTACTTAATCTTTATTTTCAGCATAAACAATAAAAATTAAAGAAAATTAAAATTAATTTTTCACATTTTTAGTGTTTGACTTTGGGGAACATAGATTCATCTATTTCGCAAAATTAACCTACTCCGCCCAACTTTAAATTTTATATGTAATTATTTTTTCTGTCTTATTATTGAATATTACATTTAGTCTTTTTCTAAATAGATGAAAAAACTTCAAAATAGGTGAACAATTTTTATATTAGGTCAACTAATAGTTCATAAAACCTGAGAACAAGAATCGTTCCAGTAACAGGTCAACCATAGTTTACCTAATTAAAAAATTTTGACATAAGTGGTAATTTACTTTCGTTTGGTGCTTTTAAAAAAACGCTCAATTTATGAAAAATGGAAAACAGAGCGTAGTAAGTTTTTTAAACTACAAATATTATCTTTAAGCATCATCAAATCACAAAGCCAAAGTCAACATTTTAAAAAAAAAACAAAGTATTTAATGTCATTTTTTTTTTGAAACTGAAAAAAATATTTGAAGCATCGCACTTTTTCAATGTTATTTAAACATTGGATACATTTTCTAATTCAAACACAAAAAATTATACCAAATCAAAATTAAATTATTTATAAAATCTTTTGCAATATCTTAAAAAAATATTTTTTCTGTACAAAAACTAGACACATTTTTGAAAAGCTCGTAAAATTCTCTAGAAGTAAAATTATGTGTCAGTCGCAAATTATGATTAAAAAAAATTGCCAAAAAGAACAGTTTTAAAAATATGGGCAAAATTAACAGTCAAAAGGGGTAATTCGGGTTATTTTTCCGGCCATCTGGGTGAATTTTTGGAATAAAGAATTTAGCAATCATTTATAAACAGCGTGAAAAATAGAGAATTAATAAATGGCATGTAATTATCAGTTATGTTATTAATATTGAAATAAAAAACAAAATTACTGAACTAAGGAACAAATGTATTTTTTTATTTCTATTATAATAAAAAAGGTACATAAATAAAAGTAATACAATTTGTATCAAATTAGAACCAAAATAATTAAATATAGACAAAAATAATATTTAATTTACTTTTTTTTTTGTTTGTTTGATCCAACTGGTCTACCGCGTTTTTTTTTAACTTGGAGTTGTGGAATAACGGCTAGGGTCTCTTCAAGACGAATTTTTTTTGATATTGGCTCTTGTACAGGCGGATCGCCCGAATCTGATTCTTCAGATACGCTGATATACAAAACATTCACATTTTGAGTTTCATTTGAGTAAAAACTTACTTAGCCGAGAACAGACTGCAATCACATGATCACATTTATAATTCTTAAGCCAATCTTTGCAGCTGCAAGTGCTTAGCTCCCATTCGTCTCGATTAACTTGAATAACATTGATTGAATTAATGTTTTGAATAAACTCGTCGAAGTCGGTAAAATTATCAAAATTATCAGTCGCATATGTTTTGACTTCGTTGTCGTCTATTGAAAATCGTTCTTTGCCGGGCACGAAATAGTTGGATCCGATTTTGATTACACGTTTATCGAGGCGTTGCCATTTATAAGCATCTGTCCAATCTTTTGTTGTTATGATTGGTTTCGTATAAAAAATCTCGAAATTGGCATTGGGCACTTGAATCGTTTCGTTGTTTCCATCTAATACTTGATTAACTGGATTGTATCTTTTAGACCATTTTTCAACCAGATTGAACATTTCATCGAGACATTGTTTAAGTGGGAGTCGTTTTATATCGTTTTAGAATTGCCGATGGTTTCAGATCTGAAAAAATAAAAATTAATGAATGTTTAAACTTAGAAATTTAAAAGATTTACTTACTCATTTTTTCGTATTCAATGATTTTACTTCTCGCTGGCTCTCTGATGACATAATTCGTCTTTTGCTTTTCCCATTTTGAATGATCATGAACCTCGTCTGTCATTTCAATAAGGATAGAGTCATTAAAACTATAAAGCTATAGAGAATTGTACATTTTGTACATTGATACCAAATGACATCGCCAGGCAAATTCTCTGTGGCCCGCTTACAAGTCCAATCGTTATCGGCAAAAGTCATAGCTAGATTTCCTTGAGCTGATTCTAAGTTACGAAAACTACAGAAAGGGAGGTAAACTTTTCCCTTTCCTCTAGTTTTTTTAACTTGTTCTGGTTTAATGGACTCATCTTGGCTTAAGTTGTTTGGGATTTCGATAAAAGACATTTTGAGAATAGTGAATATTGTCTAGCTCAAAAATTTCCTTTTTGTATAACACCAATAAACTCATCTTGTCGGAATCAGCTTTAGAAGGTCTTTAATTAATTATTGAAAAAAAGTTTTTTTGGATATATATTTGTTTCAATTAAATCAATTTTGGTGTCAAAGAGATAAAACAGTTACTATCTTAATCATATTTGACATTATTTAATTTAATTGTACTAACAAAAAATAATTGACACTAACATCAGTATTTTTGTTCTAGAAAATATTATTTTTGTTTTTTAAAAATATTATACGCGTTAATAAATAGCAAGTTCAAAAAAAGCAAATTTTTTTTATCTTTGAATTTAATTTCTCTAGATGACTTGTAACCAAATAGAATCTTTAATTGATAATTTTTCAAATTTAAATATTGAAACTGCCTTTTTAACTTTATCTCAAAAAAACAAACCTCAATTGGCCATTGATGGATATTTTTTTACAATTAATTCTGAAACTGACAATAGAGTTAATTGGAGATGTATTGAAATACTATGAAGAACAGGCAAAGTTTATAAAAAGACAGACTCCCTATATTTTGTTGGATGAACGCATTAAAGAAATAATGAATGATTATGACTTGGATTTTTTTATGAAAATTTTTCTATAATTTTTTAATAATTAATTGACTGTTTTTTTGATAAAAAACAATTATTTTTACTTTTTTTAAAAAATTTTCTCAGGTAAGCTTGCTATTTTAATTGACGCTATTTAAATAAATTTTATGGAATTTAATAATGGCTGTTTATTTTTATCGAGTACTTTCTTAAGACAGAACAGGTTTTCGATTTGATAATTTTAAAGCCCCACTTTAAAAAAAAGGAGACTTTATTGTCTACTGCTCTTTTTAGTTTTTTTAATCTCGTTTTTAAATTTGCTTGTGTACCAAATACTAAGATCGTAAGTAAAAAAGTGCAACTTGTACATCTAGCGGAAGACTATTTTCTATATCTCTAAAACATAAAATGAAAATTGTAGGTGAAAGGCAACTGCTGTGGAATACCGGCCCTAATTGACTTTAGTTTCGAAAATGAGGCATTTTGAAAAACGTGAAAAGCTCGATTTTCTAGAAAATTCTTTATCCAATTTTTCAAATTTTATTTAAAAGCCAAAGCTTAAATTTTTTTCACTATTCCCGTGTGAGGTGTCTTATCAAACGCTTTCTCTAGATCAAAAAATACGGCACTAGTCATTTTCTTTTTATTAAATCCATTGACGATCGTTTTGTTAATTCTAAAAATGTGGTCTTGAGTACTTCTCTTCTGCCGGAAGCCTGATTGACATTCTGGGAATACAGACTGTTTTAATCTAGCTAATTTTTCTCTTTGTTATTTTGACACATTTTATAGTAATTCATGAATTTTGGTCCAAATTATCTTGCTTTCTAACTTTCATGCCTTTTTCTATTTTCGAACTAATGTTCCTTTTTTATTTTTAAAATTTTATTTTTAAGTAATAATTTTTCATTATTAAAAAAAAAACACAAAAACACAAAAAAAATTTTAATTTTATTTTTTTTACTTCTCCTTAAAGGAGGTTAATTCAATTCATTAAATAAATAAATAAATTGTTATTGATGCTTCTCGGGGTAAAAAGCAATCAAAATCAAATTTGAAATTTGACTTTATCCACTAATGTTAACTTGCTCCTCTCTCAAAAGTTTTCTAAATCTAGTTTACCCAAAAATTTTGTAGCATTAATTAAAGAAAGAAGAAAAGTAAGAAGACTTCAAAAAATTTAGATGTCTTTCTCTTAAGGCAGCTTTTAATCAGCTTACATCTAATCTACGTCTCAGTCTAAATTAATTTTTGAACTAAAACTGGCTCGAGTTCATAAATAAAACAGGAAAAAATCCACTGTCAAGTAGACTTTTTTGGAGGAAAATAAATAAGTTTATATCAAAAAAACTTAGAAGACAAATCCCTCGACTATTTAAAGATGGCAAGGAATATTATTCAGATATAAAGATAATAAGTACCTAAAAGATCTTGAAAAATAGTTTTTTAAATGGAAAATGAAAATTTCTATTGAAAAGTTATGTTACATTATTTTTGATAGAAAAACTAAAATTTAAATCAATTTTGACTTTAAAATTAATGGTAACAATTTAAATAATGAGGAAGAAGATAAATTTTTAGGCATCACATTGGACTCGAAGCTTACCTTTGGTAGAGAATTAAAAGAGCGATGAAATTCAAGGCTTAACTTAATAAAATATCTCTCAAATAGAAATTAGGATCTAAAAACCAAAAACATTAGGTAATCTTTGCACATCTTTGATAGGATCAATCTTGAATTATGCTTTTCCTTGTTCAAATTCATTCTCAGAAACTAAAATCAAAAAACTAAAAGTTATTCAAAATTTATCAGTTTGATCTATTTTGAAGCTAAAATATGATACCCCCTCCAATATTATGCACCAAGAGGCTTTCAATAAGCTTAAACTACTAACAGTCTCAAATCGACTTTTTGAGTTGAGTGAGAGATGTGCCAGGACAGATTTGAGTCATTCTGTTCAATTGGTCGTTAGACTGGTAGAAGAATATAGAGGAGGTTTTGAATCAATTATGACCCGATTTTTTTTTTCCTCTTAAATCCAGACAAAATTCTGAACAATTCTATGGTTTTACTCAGAACCCAAATACTTTTCTTTTGCTTCGGCTAAAAGCTCCATCATTCTTGTATATGTCTGATTTGTTCTTGCTCTAAAATGCTGATTAAATAACACCAAAGACCTTCTATAGAATTCTTCAGATTCGGATGAAGTAAAAAAATTATGGTAATTATTATTTATATCAGGTTAAACGTTCATATGATCATCTTCATCTTCTTCCTCTTCAATATATTTTTTTTGGCCGAAAACCCCAAGGTTACTAACACGAGATTGATTATATTTTGATTTTTTAGGCATTTTTTACTTAAATTAATTATACTTAGGTTTTTAGTAAAATTTAGAAAAAAAATATCAATAGAATTTACAAAATATACAAATTTGTTAAATATCACATGATTTGAAGACATTTTTTTAGAAAAATAAAGCAATAAAATAAAAAAGTAAAACCATAGAATTGTTCAGAAATTTGTCTGGATTTAAGAGAAAAAAAAAATCGGGTCATAATTGATCCCTCGGAGGAGATACGATTTAAACCAGAAAAAACAAGAAAAAACACATTTTTTTACTTTTTTTAGCCAACAAAAACCGCCACACCCTTTTTTTTTCTTCTAAATTACATTAGCATGTAGAGAATTTTAGTCTCTTTCAGAATATATAAACTTTTTTAGTATATTTAAGTTTTATCTTTGAGATTTTGAGTCTTAAAGAACAACAACTTTTTAAAAGGGTTTTCTATTTTTGGAACCCTGTGTGTAAAAAATTATTTTTTTGCCCCCTTCAAAAAAATTTTTTTTTGGGGTTTTTGAGGGCGTAGATTACGAATTTTAAGTCAAAAATGTGAAATTCAGATAGCACTAAAGTTTTGAATTTCGTGAACTTTATTTTATTTTATTTTATTTAGCTTTATTTTTAATTTTTTTTATTCTTTTTTATCTGAAGGAGCATTAGCTCGGTACAGATTTACAAATAAATAAATAAATAAATAACTAATTGTCCCATGATTTTTTTAGCTGAAAATTCACCCTAAAGATGATAAGCAAATATTCTACGCATCCTAAATTGCAACAATTCAAAAAACTTTACATCAATCATGATGTTAATAGGAAAATAAAACTTTTTTTTTTAAATTAACCATTAATTTAAAAAAAATTCGAATGATTGTTTTAAGTTAGTTCAATTTTGATCATTCATTTTTTTAAGATAAATGATATTCCAAAATTTTTGACAGGGACTGATAGAGAAAACTCTTTGCACATTGTTATTGACTACTACAAGAATCCAAAGCGGAAAAAAGAGCTGGAAAAGATCAAGAGCAAAGTGATTGAGCTTAAAAAATCCATGATATACTCAAAATCAGTAGATAACAAATTGCTTGAGACTGAACTGAACACATCAAGATCAAGCTACAACTCAAGAAAAGACAACGACCAGGATATATCTTTGATTTCAACTTATAGAGAATTGACAAACTATGTAATGAATGACGCTGAGGTGACTAGCAGAACTAATAAATCAGTTCGCTTTAGCGAAACAGTCAATGTTAAGGAATCGGATTCAGATCAAGAAATCGAGCAGCGATACAAAAATTTGACAGAAATGGTATCTAGAACCGAGGGATTTAAAAACATGCTGGACAAAGATCTTGACCTGTTTACTTTGGATTTGCCTCTGACACCTAGGTCACTTGATGGAAATTCAATTCCGGACTTTTCCTCGTTTGGCAATGAAAAAAATATTCTATATCTTAATTATCAAGCGAGCAAAAATCTTCAAGATTTAAACGATAAAATTTTATCCGATTTTATTAAAGAGTAAAGTATTTTTTTTAACAGTAAATATTAAAATTTTTTATTTTAGCTGTGACAAGAAACCAGCGAGCTTGGACATTTATATTTTAAATCCGAGGAGTCAAGTGTATCAGAGTCTTAAACAAGCGCATTTTCTTTCAAAAATTGTAATCTTATTTAAATTGATTAAAAATTTTTTCTTAATATTTCATTTGCAGAGAAATACATTGCATTATCACAACACACTCGAGGAGCAGATTAAAATTTTAAGCAATTTTTTTAAAGACAAAAAGTTTTTTAGTAAAAAAATTAATTTTCTTTTTTTTATTTGTTATTTTAGTATCATTGAGAAAAAGTATAAATCGCTTAAGGCTCAAATATTCAGGAATGCAGACAGTTTAGAGCAAATTTCCAATTTGTATGACAATCTTCTTCAGTTGACTTATGACTTTAAATATGTAAAAAAAATATTCTGGAATGTAGTTTATTTTTTCTTTAATTTATTTTTGAATTAAATTTTTCTTATTAAGAATTCTGATCTATATTCTTTTAGTGTAGATCAGCTGGATCGCTATCTTCCCAATAGTGTAGCCAGCATGAAACTGGGCCCAAGTTCAGCCAAACGAAGAATAAAAGAATTTGAGTAAATCAATAAAAAAAAAAAATTATTTAAATTATTTCCCGCTTTTTAGAGCTTGTATTGCTTTTATTGAAACTTTAGCTGTGATGTTCCAAGAGACTGAATTCTACGCAAAAAGAAACCAAATTTTATGTGAAGAAAAGTATATTCTGATGTGAAAAATTCCATTAGCTTTAAAAATTTCCTTTAGATGCAAAAATATAAACCGGTTGATAAAGTCATTGATTTGTGAGCCAGAATCAGCTGAGCTTAGTGAAAAAGATTTCGAGTCAATTGAACTAAAGCAAAAGGTACTTTAAAAAAAGGAATTTATTTGACGCTTGAATAAAATAAACAATAAGTTTAAAGAATAAGGATGATTCATACAATTGGAAAAAGTCAAGTGTTAAGTGTGAGTGTAAGTATTTGATAATACTTTGACTTGTACATACACCAAAAAATTTTTTCAAGTGTAACACTTTCACTTACACTGGAACACTTGAATTTTTCAAGTGTGACTTTTTCTTTGGCAATAAATAAATGTCCAAAAGTATGTAAAAAGCTATTTATTTAAAATTTTTCAAAAAATTTGACGATTTTTTTTATGTAAAGCTTTTTATTGCTCTTTTTATCTTTAGAAATGAAAAAATTAGAATTTTTTTTGAAAATGTACTTAATTGTTAGAATTACCAATTTTTTCCTAAATATCCTAGATAGAACTGTTTGTGTCATGAATCAACTCGTATGTTATCGACATCAACTAATTTGGCATCATACTTTTGACTATTTAGTTTTGTCTTTAATATTTTCTGACGTGTTAAAATTTGACGTGTATTAATTTGAAAAAATTTGAACGTCATTCGAAGTGACTTGACTAGTTTAATTATTTTTTCCCTATTTTTTTTCAACATGGAAGAATTAATTCTTTTGAAAAACATAAGTGAAATAATTAAAGACTATTTAAAAATTAAAGTTATAGATTTTTTAAGAAATTTAGCTTTAATTATAGATTACTAATTTACTAATTTATTTTTAAATTGTATATATATGGCATGTTTTTTTTTTCTATTTTACATTTCTAAAAATAATTGCGTAATTATATTTCAAATTTTAACATGCTTAAGCATTGAGTTTTGATGAAACAACGTAATTTCACAATTTCAAAAAAGTAAAATAGAAAAAAAAACTTGCCATATGTTTCAATTTTATTTTCATTAACTAATTAATAAAATAAATTTTTCGTCAAGTTTATATTTAGTCTAATTAATTTTTCGTCTAAAATATTCTAGTTAATTTAAGTAAAGTCATAATTATAGACGTCAAGATTTAGTGTCGACAATACTTACAGGAATCATTCTTTTTAATTAAGGCCTTAAGTTAAAAAAAGTCAAAAATTTTTCTTACTTTTAAAATCCCTTTTTTGAAATCTTTGTTTTTTTTCAAATCTTTTAAAATTGAGTTAAAGAAAAATTAATATTCAAAATAAGAATAAGTAAAATAAGCTTACTTTTTCCATACATTTATTTTTTGCTGAAGAAAAAAGTATTATCTAATACTTACACTCACACTTAACACTCGACTTTTTCTAAGTGTAATTGTATGTGATGATTATCAGTCATACTTAAACGGAGCACAAGGATTAGCTGTGCTTCAGTGTTTCGTGAGTTGACTCTATTAGAACACCGCTAAATTGGATGATTAATTTTTATATCCCCTATTAAAATTTTTCAAAGATCCTGTTTAGTAGAGATGAAATCGAATTATTTTTTTTGGCCACAAATTAAAACTTGAATAAAAAAAAATGAACAGATAATTGAATGTGCATTTTAGTCGAATAAAATTTTGAATACCAGCTAAATTTTAATTTAAATTTGATTTATTTTTTCTTTTGAAATTTAATTCGAAAACTGTCCGTTTTTAAATTAAAATTCCACTTTTATTTAAATTTGAAAAGCAATTTAAACCAAATTAAAATCAGCTAAAAAGTTAAAATTGTTAAAATTTGAATAAAATATTTGAAAAATTTATAATTTATATGTTTATTTAAAATTCAATAAATTTTTGTTTTTCATGACTATTTTATCATTTGTAATGTTTTATAAGTGGACAGTTTATTATTTGTTTTTAAAGACAGACTATCAGTCTAAAAAGCTTTGATGTAGAGTTAAACAGGCAGACAGTATAGAATTTTTTTTAAATATTGAGCCTGTAAAAATTTTGAAAAAATATATAATAAAACTGTCTCATTGTTTTTTTACATTTTTATTGGGTGATGACTAATCCAATTTTTATTCTATATTAAATGACCACCTAAAGATAGATTTTTTAAAAATTGTATTTATTGCATTTTTATATTTTATTTTATTCTCTATTTTCTAAAAATATTATTCTGCTTAAATTAAATGGAAAAAGTAAATAAATTTGAGTTTTTTGTACTCCTGCGCTGTCATTTGCATAAAGAGATTTTTTTTATGTCGAGAATTGTGTATATTGTGTATTGTGTAAAGGGAAATCTCATTCAAATTAGTCAATAAAATTTTAGAAGAGTTTTGCTTACTGTTCAAAATCTAACATAGATATTGGAATCCAAATAGCGTCAATCTCAATTGAATTTTTGAAAGTGTTTTTATTCAAATTTTTCTTTAACTTTTTTTGTTTTACAATTTTTTCTATTACAAAATCAAATATTTATCGTATTCGGTTTTATATTCAAAATTTTTCTTTACTCTAATTTTTTAGAGATTAAATTTTTAAATTAGAAAGAAAAAATATTTAAATTTCTTTATATTCATATATTATTTCCGTTCGAATAGCTACTTATTCAAATATCGGATCGAATATGCATACTCGATTTAATCACTACTGTTTAGAATCTTATCAAGATTTTTCTAAAAATTCCTATCAATTTCTTGACTAAAATCTTATTTAATTAAGAATCAAGTTCAATATCGGATCCTGCAAGCCTTGTACACGAAAAAATTAAGATAATAGATTCTAATAGATTTCATTTAGTAGTAATAGTAGTAGTAAGTTTGCTGCGTGGAAACCAACAATCTGGAACGTGGGCCAGAGCCCCCAAAAAAACGCCCAACTGTAGCAGCCAGAGTACCTGTAATGTTATGAGCCTCTGAGCCTGGGCATAATAACAATTGAACCTAATAACATAGGATCCTTTATGTTTTAACGAGTGCCTAATAATGCTAGCTCTACGTTGAATTTTTTCTATCATATCGATATCTTTTTTTAAGGTAAGGGTACCAAGAGGTTATGGCAAATTCTAAGTGAGGTCTGACCATTGAAGTGTACAGTAGTTTAATGTTGTTTACATTAGGATATCAAAGCGATATTTTCAACATTCCCAGAATCCTATTAGCTCTTGCTGTGACATAGTTTACTTGTGTGTTCCATTTTAGGATTTTTGATATATATTCCGAGTTCTCCTTAGCATACTGATTTATTAAGTGGAAATGACTCAATTTTGTAATCATGTTTTGAGTTGTTACCACCAAAATTGACAATTTTACATTTCTCGACATTAAGCTGAGCAGACCAGTCTCGTGACCACTTACATATATTGTCAATGTCGAGTTGTAACTTATAATTAGAAGAAGAATCTATGGTGGTTATAATCTTGTTGTCATCAGCGTACGCTTTCGAGCTGTAATGGATACTCTCAAGTAAATCATTTATGTATATAATGAATAAAATGGTACCAAGGACAGAACGTTGAGGAACTCCACTTGTGACTTCATCCCATTCTGACTTTGCTTCGCCAAGCACGACTTGTTGTGATCGTCCAGTTAGAAATGAACTTATCCAGTTTATCAAACGCTTGTTAAAACCATAAAATTTAAGTTTAAAAACTAGCTTTGTATGAGAAACCTTGTCAAAAGCTTTTGCAAAATCGGTGTACACCACATCCGTGGGGTAGCCATTTGATAAGGCATATGTAATCAGGTCCAGAGTCTCAATAATTTTTCCAGATGGTTGGTACTATTCCAGTCACAAAGAACTTGCGAAAAAAAACGCTTATCGGAAATGAAAAAGCTTTAGCGCAACTTTTTAGGACTATGCTATTTATCATGTCTGGTTCAATTAATATATTACCGGAGAAGGTCAAAATAGCAAGTGTCATAATAGCTAAAATTACTTTGTCTCAAAAGAGCTAAATATCTAAATTTATTTAGACAAAAAAATCAATTTTTAGTCACCTAATCAAATAAATAATAAGTTTATTAATTAACTCCGAAAAAATAGCTTAAAATATATTTAACTATTTTGACTTATAGCCATGCCCTTCTGGAGTATTGTTAAAATATTTTACTAAAAATTGGTCTCGTGACGTTCATTTCAATTCGATTGTTTCAATTCAGAAAAACTAGAATAACTTTTTTTACAAAAATAGATAAAAAATATTCATTCAATTTTATGAATTAGAATAATTTTAATTTTGAAAATTTTTTTTTGTCAAGCTTGAAGATCAAATTTCGAATCTGGCCATGGTATCAAGCATTCTGTTGTGGGAGCTGGTCTACTGCCTGTCACTTAACTCATGGAATTGTGCTGAACTAAACCTAGAAAATTTTGTAAAAAATATAGAGAATTCAACTTCATTGGTAATTTTTGTCAAAAATTTGAAATTAAAAATAACAAAGTATTTTTTCAAAGCAAATTTATCTGAATCGGTTGATGAGCGTTCTACTAAAATTGGTAAATACAGAAAGCACCGTTCTTCTCAGTGCCAAAGAAACAATTATATTTTATAAAAACCTGTCCTTAATTTTCACGTTAATTGAAAAATCAAACACTTCTAGAATAGTAGACTATTTGAAGAGTAATTTTTACGAAGAATTCAAATATTTTTTCAATGAGGACAGAATTCGCTTAAAAACCTATAATTTCTATCCTATTACAAAAGACTTAATTAAAATTGTTAAAAAACTCCAGAGCAGCATAATTTAAACTTCATTTATCTTGATATTACTTTGTTTAAATTTTATTTGTTATTGATAATATTGATAATAAATGTCCCGGTAAAAATTTATTTTTTAATTCACTAAAAATTTGAATTTTCTTATAAATTTTCTTCTGTTCTTTCTAAGTTTTTTATTTAGAAAAAATATACGCATTACATGTAAAAATGTGAATATTGATGGTACAGTACGTTTCTGAAATAAGTTGACAGCTTGCTTAAGCACATGCTCCTGAGCTGCGCTAGGACAAAAAAACATGTTCTAAAGCATGTGCTAGAGCATTTTCAAGATAAATCATGATATCATGCTATACCATGTTGTATCCACTAATTGTATCAATTTTTTTATCATATGACAATAGGGGATGTTCTATAGGATTTAATTAATAATATTTTTTTTGTAATAATTTATTAAAAATGCTTGCGCAAGCGCAAGAGAAAAAATAAATGTTTTAGCTCTAAACACTGTCAACTTATTTCTGAAACGTACTGTAAATGTAACTTTTTAAAATTCTGGATGAGGCTGAAAAAAAGATTAAAAAAGTTATACAAACATAAAATATGTGGAAAAGTGAAAAAAAGAAAATCTTATTTTTATAAATGGTTATAAACACATAAAGGAGAGTGTAAGAAAACTATTTAAATTTCGCCCCCATTTAAAACTGGATTATAGTCAAAATAAATTTTTTTTAATTTTTCTTAACTGTCTAACTTAGATTTTCTGAAAATTTGAAAAAGTAAAAGCAAACACTTTCTGATATATTCGTTTTAAAAAATGTTAAAAAAGCTAAAATTTTTTAAAGAAAAAGAATAAAACTTTATGAAAACTAAAAAAATTGAAAAATTCTTAAAGATAATCATGTGATTGCATTAAAAATACAAAATTGGATTTAGAATTTTTTTAAATTACTAAAAAATTGAAAAATACAAAAAATCGTAAGCTTAAAAAAAAAATTTCTAAACTTCAATCAAGTTAGATTTAAAGATTTGCATCGCAATCGATTTTTAGATTTATCATCTTTTAAAATCGACAATTTATTCATATCTAATGTTATTTTATCCAAAAAGACCTGATTTGTAATAATTGCTACAATAAAGCATTTAATTTATACAAAATTCAAAGATAAGTAATGAATATTTATCTTCAACAGTAGTTCCTGACCAACTTTTAATTGAAACCTCAAGTCCTTGTTTTTTAAACACCCAGGAAACAATTATAGAAGATATTCAGGAAAGGAATTTTCTGCTGGAATTAAGGATGAGATTTCAGTTAAAGTTAAAATTTATAAAAAAAAAGAAAATACTGAATCTGAAGAAACCCAAATTATTTATATTGATTTGCCAAAATCATATATTAGTCATTAAAATTTTTTTCAAATATTGTAAAAATTGTACAAAACTCCATTTAATTCAATCTAGAAAACAAGCTCTTCTTTCAAAAAATATTTTCATTCCTAGAGGCAGCCGTACGTGCCAGTCACGTTTAAATGACGCTTGTCTTTTCAAAATGACCATCTTGATTTAACTAAAATATCAAAATATAAATGAAAGATTAATCGTGAATCTGCTAATGACTTGATACAAACTTTAAAAGAGGCATCAGTGGCGTAGCTATGATTTTTGGATGAGGAGGCTCATAAAAATTTGGTACTGAATTTTTTTTTACTTAAAACTTGGACTATTAATATAAAATAAACAAAAAAAAACAAAAATTAAAAGTTTAATAAGTACTTTGGTGATTCAAACTAGAAAAAATGTAATCTTATATCCTTTATTGAAGAAAGCTTTTAAATAATTTTAATTATATTAACATTTTCAGCTTCTTCTTGTTGAATATTAATAAAGAAACGTTATTTAGTCTTTGATGGCCTATAGAATTTCTCAAAAAACTTTTAATTCGTTTTAATGCAGAAAATGATCCTGCAGAATTTGCATTAAAACTAGGAAAAGAATTGTTCTGAATCAGATGAGAATTATTCATTAAAACGGGAAAAAACATAAATCCATATTTTTAAAAAAGAGAAAAAACACAAGCCCACAAAGTTAAAAAATCAAAATCTAATCCATCTCATAACATATACCGGCCTTTTTATTCGGAAACACTCTTATTTACAAATTATTTATCCTTTAATCCAAGATAACAAACATCACAGTTGAGTTTATACACATCAAAATTACCGAGAATTTGATAAGCTTTTTCAAAACTCTAAGGGCTTGATTGATTCAGAAACAATTTTTTATCAAATTGTAATGAAGCACATTTGCTTAATATTAAAGCAGATGTTAGTTCAGAATTTATTTAAAAATGTGGCCAATTTTTTTTCAAATAATTAAAGCAATTGGAAAGAAAAAGTAAATAGCAAAGCGACTTCATGTAATGAAATTTTTTTCATAATTTTTACTACTGCATAATGGATTTTTTAATTCAAACTCAATAAAAAAGTTTTAGATTTTTTTTTAAAATGCTAAATTACAAATATTGAATGTACATTCTTTTTTGCTGGTCTGTTCCTCAACAAAAAGCTAAGCTTCAATTTCAAGCTCTGGAAAATAGTCAGCATCTCTATAATTTAACCAAGTTTCCTAAGCAAATTTAAATATAATAATAGAAAAGATATAATTTTATCAAACCAAAATTACTTTAAAACCGCCAAAATTAATACACTCAAAGATCTTCGAGTAGAATTCCCGTTTAAAATAAACTCTATTATATCAGAAATAAGTTTTGTATCTACACGTGTAATTTCTTCAGCATTTTCAAACTCTTTATCAGAATGATCATCAGTCAATGTTGTGACATTCAAATTTTGACCATTCGTACAATTTTCATTCCTTTTATTCGAGTTTTGAAAAGTTTTATTTCCAAGATTTGATAAAAGTTTAGAGACTCTTTCGGGTGTTTTAGGCATCTCAAAAAATATTAAGAAAAAAAAATTAGAAAACTAATTATTTAACAAAAATTAGAAAACTAATTATTTAACAAAAATTAAATTAAGTATTGAAAACATTTTACTAATTTGAAATTTAATTCTGACGTTTTACATAATAAAAAATTATGATTATTCAAAAATTAGTTTCACACTCATTTTATTCAATTTTTTTTTGGCTTTAAATTCAATAAATAAAAAAAGTGGTCCCAACATTTTGTTCAGAATTTTCTCTAGTTTCAGTATCTGTATAAAAAAGTAGGGGTCGGGGGGTAAACCGCGGACTAGATACAAAAATAGTGAAAAAATACCATTTTATTACCATTTTTTGCCAAAATATCGATCTATTGGTAGAATAATAGATTAAATTAATACACCATTTTGTTGATGAGACTATTTGCTTTCAGAATATATATATATTAATAAGGTTATGTCTATTAGAACATGAGATATTTTAGCTCAAAGGTAACTTACTTTTGTTTTTTTTTCGATCTTATCTAAAAAACCGTTTTTCTAGGTTTTCAAGTATGCAGATTAATATTTTAAAGTCGGTTTGCCGAAATTCAGATAGTGCTGTAGTTTTGCTCCGCGCGAACCTTATTTGCTTATATTTTTACCAAAAGTTACTTTTTATTACTAATTTTTACGTAAATTTAGGTAAAAATGTATAAAATGGTAATAAAAAATCAAGAAATTTAATTTTTTTAATTTTAATTTTTAAAATTTAATTTTCAATTTTTAAATTTTAATTTTTTTTAATTTTCATCAATTACCTAAAAAAAATATAACTTAATAAAATTTAAATAAAAGTTGATTAAGATTTCGTTGTAAACGACTAAGAAAAGCACCTTACTAAACAGAACTGCATAAGTTAGCTCGTCTGATTTGGTGTATAAGACAATAAAACTGTGATTTTGATGAATATGTTTTTGTAGATGAAACAAGCATTATAGTTTATGATAAGCCTACATACCATTTAAAACTTTTCTAATCTCAACCAGAAGCAATGCCATGTACATCTAAGTTTAAGAGTAAAATTCATATCTGGGGTGGGATATCTCGTAAAGGAACAACAGAATTCGCTGTATATTTTATTTCTTAGAAAAATTTTGTTCTTTTGTTATAATTTCTAAATTAAAAAGGTATTTAAAGAAAATATGGATCAATTTTTGTAAAGAGATATTTTGGCAGAATATTTATTTCCGGAAGTAGCCTCGAATTTAAATGAAAATTTTAAACTTCATCAAGATAAAGATCCTAATGATAAGTCATACGTATGTACAACCTTTTTAGATAAAAACTTTAACTTGGTAAAATATAGTTTAGTAAATAATAAGATTTAATTACAAAATTTTAATTTAATATCAAGGTTAAAGCGCCTTCTAACTCATCAGATCTAAACCCAATAGAAATGGTTTGAGATGAATTGAAAAGAATTATTATTTAAAGTTGCAATGTAATTTTACGTAATTTACAAATTTGTCACTAAATTTCTTTCTACCAAAATCTATTTTAAAATAAATTTTAGTCAACAACACATTTAATACTACATGTTTGCCATTATGTCTCCATCTATAAGCATCTCTTTTACGCATTTTTGAATTTTCCAGGTAATCTATTTGGATTTTTTGTCAATAACAGAGGTATATATCACTATTTAGTGCTTTTTCAAAGCTATTATTAAAGTTGAACGACGAGGTAGAAAAAAACATATAAAGAAGATCCTAAAACATAAAAAAAGAGAAGGTCACACAAATCAATTTTTTTTAAAGACAAAAAAAGCATAATAAAAAATGAGAAAAAAATATTTTTTTTATCGATCCTCTATTGATTAAAACGGGAAAAAACATAAATCCATATTTTTAAAAAAAGAGAAAAAACACAAGCCCACAAAGTTAAAAAATCAAAATCTAATCCATCTCATAACATATACCGGCCTTTTTATTCGGAAACACTCTTATTTACAAATTATTTATCCTTTAATCCAAGATAACAAACATCACAGTTGAGTTTATACACATCAAAATTACCGAGAATTTGATAAGCTTTTTCTAAACTCTAAGGGCTTGATTGATTCAGAAACAATTTTTTATCAAATTGTAATGAAGCACATTTGCTTAATATTAAAGCAGATGTTAGTTCAGAATTTATTTAAAAATGTGGCCAATTTTTTTTCAAATAATTAAAGCAATTGGAAAGAAAAAGTAAAATAGCAAAGCGACTTCATGTAATGAAATTTTTTTGATAATTTTTACTACTGCATAATGGATTTTTTAATTCAAACTCAATAAAAAAGTTTTAAATTTTTTTTTAATAAACAAAATTATTTTTCCGATTCCGCATTACAGTATTTAAAATTTTTTACAATTTTCCGTTCCGCTTCCGCATTTTAGGGACAACCTTGAAGATCGACAACTTTAAAAAATAAATTAATTTTTCTTATTCGATATTGATTGAAAAATAAGTTCAAAAGTAAAGATTTTTTAATAAAATAAACTCTTTCTTTTCAACAAGAAAAAATTGAACTAAGAAAAACTTATTTGATTTGAATTTTTTTGTCGAAAATAAAATTCTTATTTTTTCAACAAAAAGTAAATAATTTCAAAAGCAAGTAATTATTTTCAAAGCATGGGTAATAAACCACCCAAAGGCATAAAAAAATTGATTTCAATAAAACAAAAGTCGCCATAAGTACATTTAAACACTTTACTCATTTTAAATCAAATAAACACAGTCAACGAGTGGGATACGAAGTTTTGAAATTAAAAAATTAAAAGCATTCTCGAAAGTTACAACATCGTCAGTTGCAAAGTGTTCAGTCGATGATTTTTTGTGTCCATCTAATAAAAAAAGTTCAAGATCAAATTTTTTATAAATAAAAACTTAAATTCACTATGCCATGGAACGCCCTACCCCAAGAGATCGTTCAATCCCTATCCGTCAACTAATTCAAGAACAGATAAGTACAGACTTAAGGAGAAACCTACCATAGATGAAGTCCTGAGGCTCGGTAGAATCGACACCAGGAAATGGTGACCTAACGAATAACAATCTACAGGGTGATGAAGGCAGAGCTGGGAAAGTGACTGTGCTCTAAAAACAGAACACGCTATCATCCTAGCCAACTGGAGCATAGGACCCGGGGCCCCATCCCTCTCAACATTAAACCAAATTACCAAAAGCCAACCAGTTCTCCACGACACTCTTCTTCCTCTTCAAACATTATTATCATCTTTTAATTAATTATATACTGACATAATGAATTTTACTGTTTAAGTGTGCAAACCATAGTTACCATAGATGGGATTCTACTGTTTCCCATCTTTGCAAGTCTAGCTTGCTAGCTTGTTGTAACTTATATTATTATTATTATTATAAGTTTTGAATTTTTAGTTGAGTTGTTTAGAAATAAAGCAATCAAAGTACTTTCAATAGCGAAAATTTAAAATTTTGAAGCAATTCCACTTCGTAAAGGAGGTAAACCGCTCAATCAACTAGTTAATGTACTAATTTTATATAATTTCTTTAATTTTTGCCAATTTCTTTCAATCATTAACAAATTTGGAAAAGATTTCTGGAAATTTTGTGTTAGCATTTTAGAAACAGTCACCTAATAAATTGAGAAAATTGATTTTTAATTAAGAAAAAAAATTGAGTTTATTAAGAGGCAGGTAAAACGATTAATCTCTATCAACTCTCTATCAAAATTTATCTAATTCTAATTTTAATATTTATCTACTTTTTAAGTTATATTATTTTAACTTTATTTTTTTCTTACTTTTTATTTTTATTTTATTTTATTTAACTTTATTTTAATTTTTTTTTTTTTTTTTTTTTTTTTTTTTTTTTTAATCTGAAGGAGCTCTAGCTCGGTACAGATATACAAATAAATAAAATAAAAAAAAATAATAATTAATAACTCATTTGAAAAAAAAATCAAAAAAATTGAGGAAAAATTTCATTAGCTTTTAATAGAACCTGGCAAAATTAAAATCTAGTAATCCTTTAAAAACCTTATTGAACTTTTTTACTTTTAATTAAAACAATAAAATTTCTGACAAAAAAATCTTATTTTTAGAATGAACTAATTTCCCTGTCTCCATGGAATTTTATTTACCTTAGAGTGCGTTTAGCAAAATTAGCACATAATTCAATTCGAACTGTTTATTCGTCAACTTCAAAGCCAATTTAATTGAGAAAAAAAACACAGACTCTAGAAATAAATTTATTTTAAAAATCTTTTACATTAGCAATTCTGTTATGAAATAGAACAAAATTTTAAACCATTGAAACCTTAAATCATTTATGCCAAAAAATTGCTCCTACTGCTATTCGTTTTCCATTTGAACAAAACAAAATTTAATAAAAAATAACTAAAAAAAATTTATTTAGCTTTTTAAAATAAAAATGTACAAAAAATTAAATCCTTTAACAGATCAAAACTCTGAACAACCATTTGTAAGGTCAACTTTGCCAAAATCCTGGACCAACTTGTGATAAAACCCCTCGAAATTAACTAAAAACTGTTCATCGTTCAAAAACGAACAAAAATTAACATTGTTATCAAAATTGTTTAACTGTTGCCAATTGGTCTTGTCGTACAACGACCCACTAGTCTTGCTTAGAATTAAATTTATC
The DNA here is from genome assembly GCA_019054805.1 of Brachionus manjavacas. Taxonomy (NCBI): domain Eukaryota; kingdom Metazoa; phylum Rotifera; class Eurotatoria; order Ploima; family Brachionidae; genus Brachionus; species Brachionus manjavacas. The sequence goes on along the minus strand of JAHQIY010000003.1, from coordinate 1,968,814 downwards.
AAATACTGGGTTAGCTCATCTGATATTTTTATTTTGTATAAATTCATAAACAAGATCAAATATCTGTTGATCAAATCGCGAAAATACTCTTCCTGGTTTATGTAAGCACTGTCCTGGTCGAGACTGAGTGTCTCCAAGGACGAACAACAACTAAAATAGCTTTTGACCGGGGTTTTTTGATCGACGAACACGGGGTTCGGCGACAGAGATGGTGATGAGTTGAACGACACCTCGCTCGAGTTCGACGAGCCTCCATTCGAGCCCATTTCCTCTTCCATCAAGTAGGTTTGGATGAACCTCTTCTTCAGCGACTGGTTGAAAAATTTGCTTTTGTCCACTTGAAGCTCTTTGACTTGCAGTTTTCTTTTTAGGCAAGCGAGTTCTTCGCTATTTCTAAGAGCCTCCTGCAATTTGGGCTTCACTTTAAAATGGAATAAAAGTGAAATATGAGGTGAGGCGTCAATGATTGAATATTACCTATCCTTGGCGGTCGGGGTCCGTCAACAGTCACCTTGATAGCATTATGGTAGGTAATGATGCGAGGCGGATTAGTCTCTAGCTGGATGTAGACATTGAATTTGGTGCCTCGACCCGACTTGCCCAGGAATCTGAGGTCATCGAACTCGGCCACGCCGTTCTTGATCAAACATTCGTTGTTCTTGAGCTCGGCAGTGGGATTCTTGAAATTGCCGGCCGATATGGTGCACTTGACATTCTCGAGCTGGGGCTGGTTTTCAAAGTAGACACAAAAGGGCGCACCAAGGTACTTTTTGGCGCGGATAAACTCCGGCAATTTTGTACACCTAACATTGCTGTCCTCGGTCTGGTAGATTTCGGTCTTTACCGGCACTTTTTTTGACTTGCGTACCATTTTGTGTTTGTGTGTGTGTGAGCAATATTTAGATTCTCAACTTGATCTAAAATGGAAAAAAATCTAACTTTATATATTTGGGTTAGATGGATACAAATTGAGACGACTTGACTGAAAATGACACGAAAAAAAAAGAGATAAGCTCGGAATTGGATGATAATTATTGCATAATAAGTATTCTAGATTTGCGATTGCCTTTGGATATTGTTTAATTAGTAGAGAGAAATTGCTAAGGTTAGCCGGGTCCACAAATTCCATTTGACTTTAGAAAAATTTTGCTCCATTGGCAAAAAGAGAAGTAAGAAAATTTTGCTACAAGATGAAAAATTTAATACTTTAACCACAACGAGCTCGAATTATTTAAATCAATAAAATACCAAGGCAATTTTTGTTTTTACAGGTAAATTGGTTTAAAGGTTAGCAAACACAACAAGCTTGGCAACACAGTAAACTCGAGTTAAAGCTAGTTGAGCTTTAGTTGCCGGGCTAAAATTAGAATCGACCAAAAAAAGTTCAAGCCACTGGGGCTATTAATAGCGCCCTACAGGGTATGAAAATTTTATTTAAAAAAAAACACATTCTTTTTATAGACCTAAAAAAGGAAGTGTCCTGTGCGCTAATATTTGCTGCCTATGTTTTCTATTTGATAGTTCTCCTTTTGTTCACTGGACATAGATAACAATTGACGCAATTGCAGCCCCAGTCGTTCAAGTGTTCTGAATGTTTTTCTTTGGATGTTACATAGCTGATATTTATTCTAAATTAGTTGTAGGAGTCTCTAATTATCTAGTTTAAATTCAAAGCAGAAAAATATGCTCGCTTAAGTGAGCACATGTGTGTCTTGAGCACTCGGCTGGATCAGGCCTATCGCTCAAGACTCATTCTTATCAGAGAATATTTTTTTCAACTGTACTCGATTAGTTGAAGTGAAAATTTCAATGCTTTTTTTCTTTATATAATTTACCTATGAGAAAATTTATAACTTACATCGGTTTCCAAGAAGCTAGCTGATTATTCGTGACATTTGCTAGAGCCAAATTTCACTACTTCATTGCTTAGATTTTATATAGATTATATGAAAAATTTATTGCTATTGACAAAATTTGAAAAATAAAACTACTAGAAAAACAATTTTGATATTGTTCTCTTTTCTTCTCCCTGAAAAAATAGTGGGATAAATTTTCCAAAAGTTCAAGGTCATGGGTAATAATTTGCTTCGGTGCAAATTGAAAAAAATTACCAATTTTTTTTTGAGAAATCAAAATTGAGGATAAAAAATTCTCAATAATTTGTTATCTTAATTTATCAAGAAAATTTTTTTTTTCAATTTTGTTCAATTAAGTCCAGAATGTATTTATATAAAAATTGCATCAAATGACTAGGATATAGGCTTTAGAAGACAAATAAACAATGCTACCTAGGAATTTTTTCTTTTCCTAACTTATTAAATATTTAAGCATGTCTAATACTAGCCTACGTTTAAAAAAAAATATGTATATCATTTATTACATATCTATTTATCTTTTCTTTAATTACTTTAATTTTATCTTTTTTGGTTACTTTATTTTTATTTTAATCATTAATTATTTTTTCTTAATTCTGAGGGAGCTCAAGCTCGGCACAGAAAAACAAATAAATAAAAAAAAAATTTTAGATTAAAAATAAGAAGTGGAGAGCAAAAACTAAACTGATTATTTAGTGTTTTTTTTTAAAGAAAATTTTCCACAAGCATTTTTTAAGAAAACAAAAAAGCTTTGTTTTTCTTTTGAGTTTAACTCTAAAATGTTATTTATAAAATAATTTTTTGAATCATGAATTAATGGGTTTTTTAATTGCAAAATTTGTGTTTAAAAATTGAAATAATTTTACTTTCAGTAATCAAAATGAATTACATTTTTTTTTAAATAATTAAATCAAATCTTCAAATTTTGTTTATTCAAAAAAATTAATTTTGGTTTTCATTAACTGTGAAAGATATAAAATTCCAAAAGTTTTTATTGCCAAAAAAATTGCTTGCTTCACCAATTAAAGTTGCGACGGTAACAGTTCATTTTAGCAGAGTTCAAATTAGCAAAAATTATGTAATTAAAAAGATTTAAAAAATTATTGAAAAATGTAAAATAAATTTACTTTTTTTTACGTAAATTACTAAATCCGGTACACCACTGTATTTATAAAAAATTAAAGTTTTTTGATAAATCAAAATTAAAAAGGAAGTAATATGTGGTCATTTAACTCCCACCCTTTGTTAAAAAAAATAAATGATTTAAACATTTATTATTGAATAATTTAATTTATTTAAAAATAAATATTTAAATCTCTTAGGCTGAGAAGGGCTGAGGGTCTTGAATTTAAATTTAAGATTTGATTGCATTTTTTATCAAAAATTTTTATTAACTACGATAAAATTTAGTTTGAATCGTAGTCACATTATGCTTGTTTAAATTGAATTAAGTAAAATCAAAGACTAATAGTTTAATTAGAATGACTTAAAAAGACATAAGGTCTAAAAAAAGACTGCATAAGGGAGTCGATATGTTCACAAACCTATAGTAATAAGCTGAAATAAGTTAACAGCATGTCTCAAAATGTTTAAACAGGTTTTTGAAAATATTTGAACATTGAACATTTTATGAACATTGAAAATATTTAATATTAATTGCATTGCAATTTACGCAGTTTTTTGACTTTTAAAGCTTTCAAATTTCAATTTAAAATAATTGCAAATATGCAATACAAAAAAAATGCGCATTCAAAATTTTTGAGCAAAAAGAGCAAATTGAAAATTGAACAAAAATTTTACTTTACCATATTTATTGATTAATCTTTAATAGAATTGGAATTGCATACAATTTGAAAGTTTTTTTGATTATTAAGTGTTTAATTAAAAATTGATTTTAAGTTGGCATTAAAAAGGGAGTAGGTATTATAAATCTCCAGTTGCAAAGCATCCTTTAAATGTAGATATTTTATGGTGGTATTTAAACTATCACTATTTTTAATAGAAATCGTCACTAAAAATTATCACTATTTTTGACAAAAATAATCTCTATTTTAAATTGAAATCGTCACTATTTAAAAAAAAAAATCGTCACTATTTTATAAAAATACAATCACTAATTTTGCTGTAAATCATCACTATTTATAATAAAAACCTAACTATTATTAATAAAAGTTAAACCTAAATAAACAACTTAAAGTACCAATTTTATAAAGATGACTAATTATAGAATAAGAAAACAAATAATTGAACATTACGCAAGAAAGAATTTTATTAATGATCAAAATCTATTAAATTGATAATTAGAGAAATACAAAAATAAAAGAGATAGTGGTTTATTAAAAAAGATTAATTAGCAATAGTACGTTGGAACACAAGAGTCAGAAGTTGATAGAAGTTTTTAAAATATTATTCAAAATCATTTATTTATTTGTTTTCTCTATCGAGTGAGCACTCCTTCAGAATAAATTAAAAAAAATAAAATCAAAATAAAGTAAATAAGCTAAAAAAAATTAAAGTTAACATTTATTGACATATATTGAAATAGATTTTTAGATGTAGCACATGTTTACAAAGTTCAAGTTCCAGGAAAAAAGGAGGAAAAAGTAAGGTAGCAATTACATAATGGAGTTGGGTATTCAATATATCTAGATTCGAAACCTTCTTTGTATTGCTCCACCAGTCTTACAACCAATGGAATAAAATGACTCAGTCCTGTCCCAACATATCTCTCACTCAACTCAAAAAGCCGATTCGAGATTTTTAGTAATTTAAGTTTATTAAAAGCCTCATGATGCACCATGTTGGAGGGAGTATCACATTTTAACTTAAGGATAGATCTTACTGCTGTATTCTGAATTGCTTGTAGTTTTTTGATATTATTTTCTGAAAATGAATTCAAGCAAGGAAAAGAATAGTCTAAAATAGATCCGACTAAAGATTTATATAAATTTCCTAGTGTGTTTTGAGTGAGAACCCATTTTTTATTTGACAGTATCTTAATAATATTTAACCTATTGTTGCAGCGTTCTATAATTTCGTCTACTATTATATTAAAATTTTATTTTGAATCAAATTTGATACCAAGAAACTTGATTTCTTTTTGGTTCATTATTCTGTTTCCATAAATTTTTTAGTTTAGATTATCACTCTCTTTTTTATATCTAGAGAAGACAACTGAACACGACTTTTCAACTGAAATCTTCATTTTCCATTTAATGAGCCATTGTTCTAGTTCGTTGGTGTATTTATTAATCTTATTTTCAAGGTTCCCTTTTTTGTTATAAATGGAGAATATAACTAGATCATCTGCGAAAAGCAGAGAGTATTCATTATTTGTTTTGTTTCTTTTTGGGATGTCATTAATATATATACTAAATAAAAGAGGAGTAATTACTGAGCCTTGAGGAACACCTGCAGTTATTTGATATTCGTCGCTCAAGTGGTCATTCACATTTACCTTAAATGTCCTCCTATCTAAAAAGGATCTAATCAAAAAAACTAATTTGGTTTTTTATTCACAAAATCAATAAAAAGTATATAATAGTGCTAAACTCTCACAAATTAATCTATTAATTCACTAATTAGATAAAACCTGCACTAAGTCGATAAGTATATAACTAAAACATTACTCAATTAAAATAAAAATAAATAAAAATAATAATTAACTTATAATTAATTTTTAAAAATAACAGTACACGAGTAAACTCGAGTTAAAGCCATGGTCGAATTTTGATAAAATGATACTTGAAATGAGCCAAATTCGCATTATTAACATCAACAAGGAAATGTACATGTGAATCGCAAGGAAATGTACATGGAAATCGCATTATTAAATTGGAAATTAAGTAAATGTACATGTGCGTTTTACTTAAAAAATTATTTTTGTAACCACATAATAGGTTGTGCTTGAAGATTGAAATTAATGAATTCTGATAAGATAGGTCTGGATATTCCTATAAGCAACAAGCGCAAAAGAGGAGCTCCTATCAAAACAAAATCTGCAGTCGAATTTCAACCATTTGAGTTAGTTCCAAGCAAAGAAATTGGCATTGAATCATTCGAAGACGATTACGAAGAAGATGATGTTGTCAAAACGACGACCAAGAGAGCAGTTTTGGATAAAACAAATGAAATCAAAAGCTCAAGCGTTCAAATAAGCTGTGAGAAATATAACGCAAAAATGTTAAAAAATAGAGGTTTTTATTGTCTAAATGGCTGTACAAAAAAAATAGGTAGTTTTTATTTTTTTTTCGTATTTTTTTTTACTTAATTACTGAATAATATTAAAATAAAGTTATGATTTAATTGAATTAGTGTTTTTTCATCTTTTTTTGTGTTATTTTTCTGAAATTTTTTAAATAAAAAAAATAATAATAATTACCCACGCAATAGAGAACTCTAAAAAAGTCCAACGAAGCTATTTTGGTTGCTCGTTCTTCATGAAAACATTGAATCATCCCCGCTTCTCAAATCCTTTATCTACAAAACTTACTGCTCAATTTACCCAATTTACCTTCGGTCTTGACAACCTACCTCTCATCTGTGAGACTAAAATCACTCTTAATCTCTCACAAAACAACATAATCAGACAATTGTTTAACCTTCGACCAACATGTCACATGTCAAGAGTACCCAAAGTAATTAAAATAATAACTTAACTTTTGATTTCCTAAGAGAAATGAAAAAAATAGCTAACCATAAAACTTCTTTGGTATAAAATCAATCTTAAAGGATGATAATCCTTTTAACATGATTTAGCTAATGAAAAGAAGAACGAAATAGTTAACAAAATATGAACCAAATTGATTTAGCGATTCAATTAAAAAATGCATAGAAAATAAAGGAAATGAGGCTTAAAGATAACTGCTCGTAGAACTTACAGAATCCTTCTAGGAATAGAAAGTGGAAGTAAAAAAAAATGTCTAAGTGGAACTATTTAAAAAAGAAATTCAAATAATATTCAAAATGAGTAATAAAAATCAATTAGACTTAACAAAAAATCAGTCAACTAAATTGAGAATCTATTTTATCAATGAATTGAGAAAATGTTTTTTCAATTTTTTTTAATTTTCTAAATCTACATTGCATGTAAGGCTAGTAACATTACAATTATTTAAATCAAATCAAAGATTAAGTTTAATATCTTAGGATAATTATTTTGAATTGAAATGATATTTTGAATCGATCAACAACTTCAAGATACCAATTAAAACTTGAATAATATTCATCAAAGTTCGTCCACGTATCTAATGTTTAAACTTGCTATCAATTAAAATAAAATAAATTTAATCTAATAGAAAAAAAAAAGTATATAAAAAGTATTCTTATTATATACTCTAGTAAATTATACAAGAGATCCATAACAAACTAATCGATAAATACATTGCCTATAGAAAATCGTCATTCGCATACGAACCCGGAAAAGAATATAAAGAAGCAAAACGAGAGTTTAGACTGCGAAAGCGACTCAACATCAAACTAAAACGAAACAAGTCGTTAAGGACCCTCGATCACCTATTACGCCTTGATAAGGACATGTTCTGGAAAAAAGTCCGACACTTTAGCTCAAAAAAAAACACAGTTGACATAGAAATAGACAAAATTAAAGAGCAATATCACCAATTATTCAACAAACGACTGGTGACGAACAACTCAAACGAGAATCGTAGCGAAACTATCGTCAGAAACTTCGTTAACTCAGAAGAAACAAAAATATATAACCATAAATCGATCCCGAAACTGTTCAAAATCTGATAGAGCAATTACCGAACGGGAAAAGCTCGGGGTTGTGTGGCGTTACCTTCGAAATGCTAAAATACAGTACGAATAAGAACATCATCGATTATATAACAATAATCTTTGAAAAAATGATCAATTTTCAGCAAATTCCATATTTGTTCAACATCTCAATCCTTAAACCTCTTGTTAAGGACAATAAAAAATCAAACAAAGACATAAATAATTTACGTCCAGTAGCAATCTCAAAAAAAAATCATCTTGTAGTCATGCATTATTTGTCTTAAAACAAGCAATCTGATTAAGTAACTTCCTTTGTAAACGTCTATGCGTCTGTGCAATTGACGCATCAAAAGCATTCGATTAAGTAAACCGAACAAAACTTTGGGTCAAAATGATATCGAAAAATATAGATCCTGCAATTATAATGGCCACAATCAAGTACTACGAAAACTCTCTGATGATAATCCAAAATAGCAATGAATTTTCGAATCTTTTCAAAACGATACTTGGTGTACGTCAAGGTGGCGTAATGTCTCCAAAACTTTTTTCTATTTATGTAGATGATCTAATTGTTCATAATGAATCACTTGAACATGGAATTACAATAGACGACAAAATTAAGATCGATATAATTTCATATGCCAACGACATTCTTTTAATAAGCACCACCAAAATAGGATTACAAGCTCAGTTAGATGTGGTACAAGAATACGGAGACCGATTTGAAATAAAGTTTAACCCAGATAAAACTATGCTAATTATCTTCAACTCAAAGGTTATCAGTATACAAGGTGTAGGACAAAAAATCTCGCATTATCGCTCAAGATCGAATCAACTAACTGGCGACTAGAATCTGTCAAGTGCGACTTCTTCATTAGACTAAGTATGAACAAGTACACGAAGAGTATACTTGAAAACGTGCACGACTTGAACATATCAAAAGACTTAACTAGAGAAATAATAGATATGCGAGACTATTACCAACAAATCACAGGAACTCAATGCTCGGACCTGATCCAATTTTGTCACTTAAAAAAATACATGATAAAAACAGAGATCAGATCAATGTATAAACATAATGAAATAGTATCCAAAATTAATAAAATTTTTGACCTGAAGAACCGTAGCGTGATACCAAAAAAACTCTACGAGCTAATCAAATTCAACACGGAAGCCCAAAATTGAACCCATAAATTAACATCTATTATTTTCTATTAAGTTTTTTTTTTTTATACGAAATATTTTGTATTTTATTAGTAAAATTGCAATACGCTTTATTTAACAGCGTAATGCGACGTGGCCGGAGAGCGGCCTTAGCTCAAATGTAAATAATAAATAATAAATAATAAAAAGTATTCTAAAATATATATATTTATTTTAACCTATTATTTTAACTCACAAAACCTCTCAGACAACCATTTTTCTCCTCTTCGCATCAAAGATGTATGTCGTATGAGGTTATGCTTCGGGACAAACCTGAGAGTTCATCTTTTTAAAGTGAAGAGTTTTTATGTCAATTTTACTTATAAAAGCACTCTTTAAAGGTTCATTTTTTTTAATTTATTTAAAAAAGGTTGTTTTTGGCTAATGTTACTTCTCAAAATAAATTGACTATTGCATAATTATAGCCAATTTTTTAAATTTCAAAATCAAAAGCACTTCTTAGACTTGGTCAACCGAAAAGTTAAAAGTTGAGCACTTGGAAGGTGATATTTTGTATAATAATTGTAAAAATTTGGCTGTTTTATTTATTTAATTGATGAGCTAAATAAAATTTGAGTCTTTTTATACAGTGGTTTAAGTTAAACTGTATAATGGGTAAGATAAAATTATTTTATGTAATTTAACGTCAAAAAATGTAAAATCACATAATATTGCATCATGTAAGAAAATGTAAAATAACATTTACGTAATTTTACGCAATATTACACTATTTTAAGTAAATTAGGCCGAAAACGCTTTCGACAAAAAAAACTTAATTTTAGAGGAAAAGTGAAAAGTTGATAAAAATTTGAATTTTATAAAACAATTTTTGAAAAAAATGTAACACTTTTTACTTTTTTTTACATCATTTAACGTAAAATTACACAATTTTGTATTTATTAATCTGTAATTTTCTGTCATATTTTTAAATAAATGAAAATATTAGTAAAGTAACTATATTTTTTTGTTGCCAAAAGATCATTTTAAAAATAACAAAACACTTAATGCAATTAAAAATGATTCAAAAAGTTAACCAATAAATCTTTTGTAATAGTTAATAAATAATCAATAACAATTTTATTTTTTTAATGTGAACAAATCTTTAATTGTATATAAACTAAAACTTTTTTGTTTAAATTCTTTACTTTCGGAAAACTATTCAAAAAAATTTAAATAAAAAAGCTTAAATTTATTTAAAAATCATTTCCAATTGCATTAAGTATTTTGTTATTAAATTTATATCTTTTTTTAAATCATCTTTTGGCATAAAAAAATTTAGGTACTTTTAAAATGTTTACATTAATTTAGAAAATATGACAGAAAATTACACATTATTAAATACATATTAACAAATTTTACGCAAAATGATGAAAAAAAAAGTAATAGATTTTAATATTTTTTTTCATCTTTTTCTCTAAAATTAAGTTTTTTTAGTCCTAAGCGTTTTCGGCCTTACTTTCTTAAATTAGTGTAAAATTACGTAAAATAATGTTATTTTACATTTTCTTACATGATGCAATATTATGTGATTTTACATTTTTGACGTTAAATTAAGTAAAATAATTTATTGAAAATGATATTTGTTTTAATAAAACAGAGGTTTTTATAAATTTTTGTAATTTTCTTTGACTCAATTAACTATCAATTAGTAGATAAAATTTTTTTTCATTATTTACTCTAATTTTAAATCGCGGGTTTTTAGTGTATGTTTCCAATACACCAAACACTATTAATTAAACCTTCAGGTTTGGTTTAGCAAACACCTATAATGATACTTTAAATTTTAAAAAACATAAAAGTAAAATGAAGCCTGCTCCCACTTAAATTTTAATGATTCTTATTCTAGAGCAGTCTAATTTTACGTTATTTGAAAATATCTATCAACATCTTTCTGACTATTTACCACTAATTGAGGCTTGATATATAAAATAATTGAAAAAGAATTAATTAAAAAAATATAATGCCAAAAATATTGTTGCTAATGTCTTTTGGTTTACATAATTAATAATAAAGAAAATTTTTTTCTTTTTTAGATTTAGCTTTGAAGGTTCGTACCCCTGAAAAGAACTAGTTGCTTTAAGAAAAAAATAATAAAAGTAAAGAAAAGTGATAAAAAATAATTATGTATATACATCGAGTCGAATTTTTCGTAGTATATTTGTTGGTTTAGGTAAATGAATTATTTTAAAATTTGAATTTTATTTTTAGTCTAGCGCTCAATAAAAAGTAATTTAGAAATTCAGATAAAGAATAAATTAAATACTTTTAATAAGTAGTCATGACAATTATTAAAAGATCTTTAGTTTGATTTAGTGTTTTATCAGACAATTTTTTTAAGCTTCAAATTCAGTAATGTTTTTCGACAAAATTTTTCTTAAAAAAAATAAACTTGTAAAAAAAAAATTAGTCTCTAAAACCCGGATCCGGTTTTTCGCCACCACAAAATACGATTTAACAAAATTGACTTAAATTCTCAATGCCAGTTTAAAAAAAATAAAAATTATGTTTAAAAATTACCCAAGACATAAAGTAGAAAAGCTATTTCATGTTCAAATTTTTATTTTTCTTCTTTTTCGAAAAATTCAAAATGCCGGTAGTGTACTGGACTTTTTAAAAAAAATTTGCAGTTGTAAGATGTATTTAATTACATGAATTTAATTGAATCATAAAAAAAAATTCAAAATATTTTAGAGAAAAATATTTAGTGATAAAATTAAAAATGTTTGATCATAAATAATTTATCTGGTTCTAATAATAATGATCATCAATTTGGTTGTTAGATCGAAATGTTCACCAAACCATGGCCACACTGAAGTTAAGAGAAATACCGTAGAATAACATATTTTATTAAATTGAATCCCTGTTTTATTTCAATTATTGATAATTAGTTTATAAAATTATTGTTTAATATTTAGAAATAAAATTTTAAACGTAAACAAAAGAATAAATTTAAAATAAAAATTTATACTTAGAAAATAGATCGAAAATTGATAAAAACAATATTAAATGCAGTTTTTTGACTTTTTTCATGCATAATAAATTTTTTTGATTTTAATAATTAAAATTTTTAAAAATTTAAATTACTTTGCTCCGCTTTAATTTTTTTTATTTTGCTCCCAATTTCACCGCCGCCAAACCGAGATAATTATATAGTTACCAACTAGTAGAGAAAATTTTTTAAATTTTACAAATGTGCTATATTTTCTCAAAACTGAAACTTAAACTAAGGATATAAAGGTTTAATATTGAAAGCAAAAAATAAGTGTCAAAAAAAATTGTCGAGCATTCTTTTATAATTTATTTTGCAAGATTAAATAATAGCAAACAATTTTTATATTTTTATTGTTAAATTGCTGCATTAGTAGGCTCAAGATTATTATTATTTATTTATTTATTTGTTTTCTGTACCGAGCTAATGTTCCTTCAGATCAAAAAAAAAAAAATTATAAAGTTAAAATATGATAAAACAAAAAAAAATAAAAAAGGTTAAAATAAAGAAAATTGAAATTAGATTTATTGAAATAGAGAAAACTGGATGCATATTTTTAAAATTTCTGATTTTTTAGGGAAAAAAGAAGAAATATTTAGGTAGCAATTACACAATAGAGTTGGGTATTCAATATAACTTGATTCGAAACCTTCTTTGTATTCCTCCACCAGTCTGACCACCAATGGAATGGAATGACCCAGTCCTGTATCAACATATCTCTCACTCAACTCAAACAGTCGGTTCATTAATAATAAATTAAGTTTATTAAAGGCCTCTTAATGCATTATGGAGGGAGTATCATATTTTAGATTCAACTGATGAATTTTGAATCACTTGTATTTTTTTATTGTTAGTTTCAGTAACTGATTTAAACTGTTCTCATATAATTTTAGGTCAAGATTAGTTTTTTCTCTAGAGTTATTTTCGAAGATAGTGTAACATGACTTTTCAACAGACATTTTCATTTTCCATTTGAAAAGCCATTTCTCAATTTCTTTTAAGTACTTATTAATTAAACTTTCGAGATTCCTTTTCTTTTTAAAAATAAAAAAGGTACCCAAGTCATCTGCAAAAAGAAGAGAGTATTGGCTATTAGTCTAATTTCATTTAGGTTCGTCATTTATGAAAATACTGAAAAAAAGCGGAATAATTACTGATCCTTGTGGAACCCCTGCTTAAATTGAGTATTTTACGCTCAAACGTCAGTTTACTTTTACTATAAAAGATCTGGAATGGAGAAATTATCTGATCTAGTAAATAAGATTAGGAGGCAGATTAATTTTAATTAGCTTATAAATCAGTCCATCGTGCCAAACTCTATCAAAAGCTTTAGAAATATCAAAATACAAACAGCAGATTATTTTTTTAAGGCTCTACTACTTTTTGTATTAGAAAATAATGTGCGACTATGTTTTCTAAATCCTGATTGCTCATTAATTAGTAGGTAATTTCACTCAAGAAAATTGTATAATCTTGTATAAATAATACGTTCAAGTAAATTACTATATTATATAAATCTTTAGTCGGATCGATTTTAGACTATTCTTTTCCTTGCTTGAATTCATTTTCAGAAAATAATATCAAAAAACTACAAGCAATTCAGAATACAGCAGTAAGATCTATCCTTAAGTTAAAAAATGATACTCCCTCCAACATCGTGCAACATGAAGCTTTTAATAAACTAAAATTACTAACAGTCTCGAATCGTCTTTTTGAGTTGAGTGAGAAATATGTTGGGACAGGACTGAGTCATTCTATTCCATTTGTTGAAAGACTGGTGAAAGAATACAAAGAAGGTTTCGAATCAAGATATATTGAATACCCAACTCCATTGTGTAATTGCTACCTTACTATTTCTTCTTTTTTTCCTGAAACTTGAACTATTTTAACATGTGCCACATGTAACAATCTTTTCCAATTTATGTCTTTTCAACTTTCATTTTTTTAGCTTATTTACTCTATTTTGATTCTTTTTTTATCTAATTTTAATAACTTTAATTTTATTTTTATTTTATTTTTTTATTTTATTTTTAACTTATTCTGAAGGAGCTCTAGCTCGGTACGGAAAACAAATAAAAAAATAATAGTTACTTAGGCAACTTCATAATAATTACTAAAGAACATGTAATTTCTGAAACAGTAATTGGTTCATTCAGATTATTTAGTACATGGTTTTTTTAAGAAGTCTGAGATTGTGTATGATTTCTCAGTATCACTCTCAGATATATCTAAATCTGTATGAGGACTAAAAGTTGTCTTTGAGATGTTTCCGAAGATTTCTCGTTTATCCTTATCGGTATTAAACCATTTTCCAACTTTAATTATGCATGGGAATTTCCCCAGAACATTTCTTTGATCTAAATTTATTTATTCTCCCCCAAAATGGTCTACTCGATAATGGGTTTATTTTTTTAATAACTCCAGCCAGTTTTGGTTATTAAACTCAGATGTTAGCTTATTAAAGGCCATTTTTAGAGAAGAACATTTTGTTTTCTGAAAAAGTCTTCGAACTATCCTACGTTCCTTAATTAGTAATACAATTTTTTTCCGTTGGCTTGATTTAAAAAATATTTGAGCTTGATAAGATTACTTTTCTGGGCCGCATTCATGATTTTCAATTAAATTTGTTCATTCAGTTTATCAATATTTGTAAGAGAACTAATATTTAGGTTTGAGGATCTAAGTAATTTTTTGAATAGTCCCCAATTTGCTTTTTAGAAATCAAAGTGAGAACTAGGTGACGTAACTGTTTTAAAATGCTCAAATGTTGTATGTGCCTGAATGAAAATGATCACTTAACATATCATGATCCTCCAAAACTTTGAAGTCCAATTCTGATAAGAAAATAATGGAATTAGCAAAATATCTAAATTTTAAGTTGTTCAGATTTAAATCTATTAAATGTTGGCGTTCTATCATTAATTACAGAGAGATTCAGTTCGCTAAGTATTTTCTCTAAAATAAGACCATTTTCATTTTCACCAAAACAACCTTAGCTTTTAGCCTTCGCATTTAGATTTCCTCCTAGGATAATTTTTCCACACCTCTTAGAGATTTCTTGAATTAGGATTCATTTTTGATTTCTAATTTTTTAAATAATTTTCTGAATTGCTTTTTATTCTATGTGAGCCCATAAGTATTATCCTGAAAGACATTGACATCTTCTTTATCATCAATTTTACTATAATCTTCTTCTTCTTGATCTATTAGTTGTTTTTTAGATTATGCGTTATGTGTTTCGAATTCTGATTGGTGCTTGATTTGTATGCTCGTCTTAACATTATTGAATGTTGGTTTTAGTGAATTTTAAGCTTGAGCATGTGGCTTTTCTTCACTTAATGAGTTAATTTGTTCCAAGCTTTTTTTAAGTTCTTGCGGTAAAACTGGAGTATGAGCATGTTTCTGAGGACAGTAGAGAATGATCATTTGATTATTCTCTTCATTCAATTATTTAAGGGACTGTCTCTATATTTTTCTTCTGATTTTTCTTCTTTATTCTTCTGAGTTTTCTTAATTTTAAGACCTTTGATTTTGATTGCATCAAAATAGTTTCGCAGTAATTCCTTTTTGAAATCATCAGGTAAAAAGTGAAATCTGAATATCGAGTACCTTTTCCTAAACTTTGGTTTGTTCGCATTATCGAGTTTGAACATTACTTAACATGTTGGATGATGGTTTGATGATTAACAGGTGTTTCCAACTTTTTTAGATTCAGTTTAACTGAATTCTTAAACGTTGAATTTCGCCTAAAATTGCAAGCAAACTTTCCATCGATTTTGTTTTTGGTCACGTGATGACGCTATAAATTTAATTTTCAAATTTACTAAGACAAACGAATAAATTTCTTACACTTAAAAATCTAGTTTATCGATGGGATGAATTTTTTGATCTAAATTAATATTAATTGAATAATATAAAATTTAAATTATAAATCCTAATGTAAATATCTTTATCATATCTTAACCTTTGTATATTGCTATAAAACAATTTGTTTCAATTAATTTTACTTTTTTTGTATAATTCAACTTTTAACTTAATCTAATTTTGTAAAAACCTAAAGACTTTTCAAACTAGAGGGTTTAATCGAAGGCTTGCGCCATTCGGACGAACCCTGGGGCTTTCCCCTCAATTATATATTTAATAAAAAATAAAATATAAAATAATAAAAAATGATCAAAAACAATTTTTTGGAAATTAAAAAAAATGATTGATTTCTATACTAAATTATCGATAAACATATCTAATTAAAATGAGATTCACTCATTTTTGGTTATATAAAGAAATCTTTTAGTCATCAATATTAATAAAATTATTAATAAAATTAATTTTTTGATTGATTAAATCAATTAACCAAAAATATATATTTAAAAAATGCTCTGCTTTAATAATTTAATTAATATTGATTCAAATAAAAAAAATAACTTTGGAATCGTCAGGCGAATTTGAGCAGTTGAGCACATATTCTTTATGTACTGAAGAAGAAAATCAAGAAGATGTAATGAAAAACCCAAAAAGAAAAGGGTACAAAAAGCCTGGATTAATATAATGGTATTTGACATAATATAATCATATTTAATAAAATGATAACCGAAAATAATGTTTTTGTATCTTAAAAAATTTCATCGTATACTATTAAATAAATTAAATGATTTGTTAAAGAAATTTTTGTTATTAATTGAAATTAATATAGAAAAAAAATACAAAATTAATATCTGAAATAGTTTATTATTTTATATATTACGTCTTTTTGGTCTTCCTGGTCTTTTATTAACAAATTGCAGATTGATGCGAAATTGCGAATTTAATTTTTTCTGATTTTTATTGTGTAAATGTGAATGTGAATCTTTATAGACAGATGTATCTAAATATTATCCAAAACTTAATTAATATCAAGTTGTGTATCTTAGCCTAATTGAAGTATCTAAAGTTTGATTTAAAAATATCTATTAAACAAAAATAAAAATCGAATATCTTTATTTAAGATAGAATTTTAACAAATTGAACAAAAACATTTAAATTAAAAAATAAATGCTAATTAAAAACGGATCCAATTTTAATTAAGTTATTCAAAAAATGGTTATAAAACATTATAAAATGATTCTAAATGAATATGATGATGAATTAGTGAAGCTCCTTTTTTTCTTTTAGAACTGGTCAACATATAATTTCCCTTGCTCTCTTTCAGTTGCTATGATAATACCTTTGTTGTCTTTCACTAATGTTGTTCTTTTCTGCAAGGAGCCACCTATCGCATTAGTGATTTTGTGTAGGAAATGAAGGTCTCCTTTTGAGTTAGCTTCTCATTCTCCGCTAGCTCACCGGTTTATTTTGCGAATTCGGCTAGATTTTGATGGAAGCATTTTCGCTTTTCTTTTGAACTATAAGCATTTTCGCTTCATTGACTTAAAGAAAGCCTTAGATAGTTACACAGAGAAACTTTGTTGGCCACAATAAGGCTTGCCACACAAGATATTCAACAAAAAAAAAACTCTTCAAATAAATTTGAGAGTAGCATGATTCTGGAAAAAGAACAATTTAAGAGCTTCAAAGTGTATACAGGAGTGAGACAAGGGAACTTTATCTCTCCGACACTATTCTCAAAACTGGTTGACTACAGTGGTGTTCCACATTTAGTAATTTACGATAATTTACGTAAAATATTGTAAACTAACGTAAATTTATAAAAGTAAAAGAGCGCAAATTTAGCAGATTTTACGTAAAATTAGGTAAATTTCGAACTTTTACGTAAATTTATGTAAAAAAATGCCCAAAAAATTTAAATAATTTGACTGGGGTGAATTTTGACATGAGTTAATTAATTAAATGAATTAATTATTTTATTAATTCATTTTTTAAATCATATTTTTTTTAGATATTCATTTTTATCTGCTTCAATATTTTGTTAAAAACTGGCGTGAAGTTTTCACGTTAATTAAAAAAAAAAAGAATTAGTTAGAAAAGATATTCAATGAAAAATTTTTTTATTCAATTTATTTTTGTATTGAAAATATTGAACAAAAAAATGAATAGATTAATTCTTCGTTTTTTGCTTTTCTGATTTTACCTTGATATACCTTAATTGATTTCATAATGAATATGTGAAATTTTTTTTTCATACATAACTTGCTATAATCTTCTAAATTAACACTATTTTCAAGGAAGCGCTAAGAACATAAAGGCTTAAATTAAATTATCACCGCTTATAAATATTGAAAGATAATTAAAAAATATTTATATAAATGTATTTTTATAAATGATGTACCAAAACGGAACAAAACAAATAAAGACTATTCTTTACTTTTTGCAGACGATCTGGTTACATTTTTTATTTTTAATAAGAAGGGCAACATTGAAGATAAGATTAATAAATACCTCAAAGAATTAGAAGAATGGCTATACAGATAGAAAATGAAAATTTCAGTTGAAAAGTCTTGTTATATGGTATTTTCAAAATATACAAAAAAAAATCACCTAAACCTCGAAATTTATGGGAATAAACTCGATAATCAGAAAGAAGTTAAATTTCTCGGCGTTAAGTTTGACTCAGGTTTAACCTTTTCTCCAATGGTGGAGGAAATAAAAGAACGTTGTAGTTCAAGGCTCAACTTAAAAAAAATCCTTTCAAATAAAAAATGGGGTCTTTATTCTAAAAACACGCGGTAACCTCAATAAATCTTTAATTGGGTCTATTCTAGACTATTCTTTCCCTTGCCTAAATTCTTTTTCTGAAACAAACATTAAAAGATTACAAGTAATTCAAAACTCAGCTGTTCGATCCATTCTTAAACTTATATTTGATACTCCCTCTAACATTTTACATCACGAGGCTTTTATCAAATTAAGACTTCTAACACTCTCGAATCGATTTTTTGAGTTGAGTGAGAGGTATGTTAGGGCTGGACTGAGTCATTCTGTCCCATTGGTGATCAGACTTGTAAATGAATACCGAGAAGGTTTCGAGTCTCGTTTCATCGAATACCCTACTCCTTTGTGTAATTGCTATCTTGTAATTTCTTCTTTTGTTCTTTAAATGTCCAATTTTTAAAATCCGTAAACTACCTCATGTACCTTTATTCATTTTAAATTTGCTTTTCTGTCATTTTTTTATTTATTTATTTTAAAACTTATTTAAACAAAACTTTTAATTTTATTTTATTTGCCTTTTCTTTTTTTTTTTTATCTGAAGGAGCTAATGCTCGATACAGATATACAAATAAATAAATAAATAATAAAAAATGAAAAAACTATTATCGATTTAAAAAATATCTGAGTATACAATCCCTAAATTTTTGACCGATGTTAAAAAAATCATCCTAAAGCTAAGCTTTGACATAGCAAACAAAGACAAATATCATATTCGAGGTAAATTTCTAAACGTTATAGAACCGTACCTTGAGAAACAAGAAAGCTGAGATCAAAATTAAAACACTCGAACGCCGTAGTTTACAAAGCAACTGACCGATTATCAACATCTTATCTTCGTATAAACGCTAACTTAACGCTATGTGAAAAACGTGGAAATATATCATTAAGATAGTATATCATATTCACTTTTTATTCAATAAATAATTCAATACAATTTAAAAATAAACTAGATAAATTATATCTAGAAAGCTATTACTATAATAATAATAATAAATTGAGTCATAGCAGGGAATCACCCTGCAAGCAATCCAAAACAACTTGAATCGCTATGATGACTGGTTGTGCGTTTGGCAAGAAGGAATGTGGGACGATGAGTTTTCTAGCTAAGGCCACTCCAGTCCTAGCGTAAACGCTTCTGGGGAGTGCCCAGGCCTTCGACTCACCGTCTCACTGACTGGGCCATGGTTGGTCGTTGAGGTTTAGGTGGTGGTGGTGTTCGTGCGGGCAAGATGTATGTCGAGGCGGGCCTTGAAGCTGTTAAGAGTTGTAGCGTTGACTGTCGAGGACGCAAGGTTGTTCCAGATAGATGCAACTCTGTTATTTAGGAAGTTTGTTCGCGCCGGGCAGTTGGATAGTTGGACAAAAAGGCGTTTTTTGTGACCCCTGATTGCGTTGGTTGGGCCGTGGCAGGCGATGGTCGACATAAAATTAGTTGAGGCTAGCCATTTGACGTCAAGTAGTCCATTTGCGATCTTGTAGTGGGAGATGAGATCACCCCTTGATCTGCGTGATTCGAGGGTGGTTAGGTTCAGAATGGCGAGCCTGTCTTGGTAGCTACGGTCTATGATGCGGCCTACTCATGTGCCAGGTGTTAGCCCACGTCGCGAGCAGGTCTATATCGGACTGTAGTTGGGCAATATCGAGGCCGTTCTTGATGGTGGCAATGATCTAAGTGTAATCGGCAAAGAGCTTGCAGTGGTGGTGTACACCGTTTGGCATGTCGTTGATGAACAGGGTGAATAGTAGAGGACCAAGAACCGATCCCTGAGGTACACCGCTCGTGAC
Source organism: Brachionus manjavacas (assembly GCA_019054805.1). Classification (NCBI taxonomy): domain Eukaryota; kingdom Metazoa; phylum Rotifera; class Eurotatoria; order Ploima; family Brachionidae; genus Brachionus; species Brachionus manjavacas. The sequence goes on along the minus strand of JAHQIY010000003.1, from coordinate 1,948,579 downwards.
CTGGCACCAGTCTGAAGAGCTGGAGCCGATAACTACTCGTTGTTTTCGGTCGGAAATGAAATAGGAGAGCCAGTCGAGGAGGAGGCCGTCGAAACCGTAAGACTTTAGCTTGGACAGCAGTGCTGAGTGGGACACTTTATCGAAGGCTTTGGCAAAATCGAGGAAGACTATGATCGAGGTGAATCCGCGGCTGGAAGCTTCGGTTATGATATCGAGGGTTTCCAGTAGGTTCGACTCACATGACTTGTTGTACGAAGCCGTGTTGTTGAGGAGTGATGAGCTGGTTAATGATGAGGTGATCCATCATGATGTCTCTGATGATGCGTTCCATTATCTTGCATGGCACCGCAGTGAGGGATATAGGTCTGTAGTTGACTGGGTCGGTTCTTGTACCTTTCTTGAAGATGGGGGTAACATTCGCTTCCTTCCAGTGGGTGGGGAGCTTCCCGGATTTAAAGGATTGGCAGAAGATTAGGGAGAAAGCTTCGGCAAGGGCGTCGGCGCATTCACGTAAAACGTAGGGATTAAGTTTGTCAGAACCTTGAGACTTGTATTTATTGAGTTTGTTAAGAATAAGTCTAACTTTGTTCGATGAGAAAGACTCCAAGCCAACTTGGCAGGTGGCTAGGGATCTAGGAGGCATGGAAGGAACAGGGAGGTGGGTGACTGGGTTGAAGACTGAGAAGAACTGGTCGTAATCTTTGGCATGTCGGTAATGGTGTTGCCTTGGGGGTCGATGAGCGAACGTATCTGGGTGGGTAGCTTTCTTTGACTCTTCACATACGAGTAGATCAACTTGGGGTTGTGTTTGCTAAGTGAGATGATATATAGCTTGTATTTCAAGCGGGCTTGTCTGAGGGACTTCTTCAGTTGGAGGCATACAGTACGGTATTGATCCTTAATGTTGGAGTTCCCCGGATGGATTCTAGTACATATGAATAGCTTGTACTTGAGATGGGTTAGCTTCTTCAGTGACTTGTTGAACCACTTGGGGCTTTGCTTGTTGGCTTTAGAAACAGGAGAGTTAGTGTAGCTAGGAACGGACTTTGACACACCTGAATTGTATGCACTGAGCAGAGCTTAATAGTTGACGTCGATGACGGGATTGCTTAGGGATGACTGCCAGTTGACCGAGTTTAGGAGGCTGCTGAGTTGATCATAGTTACCGTTCTTCCAGCAGGGTTTAGGATCGGTAGGTGTGAATGGGCAACTGGTGGTGGTGAAATCCCAGGTGAGGACGGAGTGCAGGTTATTCTTGTCGGATCCCCCTAGCGGGGCGTTTACATTGACGGCGAATATACGGTCACGGGAGTTGCTGAGAACAAGATCCAACACATTGCTGCCAAGTTTTGGTTCGGTGACATGTTGGTGTAAATGGGTCTCGTGGAGTAGGGCTGTGAAATCATTGCTAGTCGGTCTTCCTTTGCTTTTGGGTACGGCGTAGGAAGAGCTTCAGTCAATGTCAGAATAGTTGAAATCCCCGATGATGAGTAGTCCAGTGAACTTCTTCTTACGCACTAGCTCGCTTGCTACTTTAATTGAGTTGAGTATGTCGAGGCTGGATTCTCTGGAGGTGTGAGGTGGTCTATAAACGCAGCCGACGAGAATTGATTCACGACAGTGAGTGATGATGCTGCACCAGATTTGTTCTGATGCAGAGGCTGGCTTGATGATATGGTTGGCTTCGACGGTTAGGATGTCGTCTCTAGCGTAGATTGAATGGGTATTAAAAATCCATTTCGTGTGGTTTTCCACATCATAGCTTAATTTATTATTATTATTATTAAAATTCATTTCTTATTGAATAATAAAAAATTGAATATTTTTTAACTAATTCACTTAATTAATAAATTCACGTGAAAACTTCACGCCAGTTTGATAAAAAGAGAAAATATGAACATAAAAATAAAAAGTGTTAATTAATTTTAAAAATCACTTATTCTCTTTAAAACTTCTATAATTGAAACAAAAGATCCTAAATGAAACCCAAATTTAACTAAAATTGAAAAAAATTAATTAAATAACTTAAAAACAAAACCATTTATTAGAGTTAATGCCAATTGCAAAATTTCCGGGTTATTTAAATGTCTACAAACAATGGAACTTGAAACGGATTTCGAATATCACTAAAAGACCTAGAAGATATATTTTTTGAAACCAAAAAATGAATTAAAAAAATGAGTAAAAAAAAACATGAGTTATTTCTTAATTAACTCATTTTTTTTAATATCATGTAAAAACTTAACCCCAGTAGTAATTTCGCACTTTTTTAGAAAAAAATAAATTTTTTTTATCCTTCAATATTTATTTTCAAAATTATGTATAAAAAAATTTATCATAATTTAGGTAAATTTTGGTAAAATGTAATCAATTTAATTTAAAAAAATGGTTAATTAAAATTTTAAATTAAATTGGAAAAAAATTTTTTTTCATTTTTTTACGTTAAAAAAAAAATATCTGAAATAGTTTTAATGCTTTTTAACTGTTTGACCAACCTCCTTGATTTTCTATTATTTTAATTATAAAATTCAACATTCACATTCTTAGGAAGTACCATCAGCATGGAAATCAACCAGCTTCAGCTAGGAAACAAAACTTAAACTGTACAACACTGTGGTAAAAGCAACACTGATGTAAGGAAGCGAATGTTTGGGGATATGTGTATCCGACAGAAAAAGCCTGAACTAGAAAAGACTGCGTTGGCTTGGACAAGTACTTAGAATGAAAGAAATACGGATATGAGCAAGAACCCTTTAATAGACTCTTATAGACGACCAGCAGTAACATGGAGAACAACAATCACGAAAGAGCTCACTCAAATTATAGATGATAAGTTTTTCATTCCTTCACATGATTTAATTAAGATTTTTAGTGCTGATTTTGAGCGTTACCGATCTGGAAAATTCACAACTTTTGATCATTTTGTGAGATCATTTTATATATGGTGTCTTGATGAGAGAATTGTAAAGATTGGAAAATGGCTTAATGCACTTGTCATTGTTTTCTAAAAGAGTATTTATGCAAGTATGTAGTTGGCATGGCTATTAGATAAAAAGAAGTCAATCCTCCATTAATAGCTAAATCAGTTTCTATCGAACAAAAAAGAAATAAAAGCATTTTATCAGAGAATAATTTTCTATTAATTTCTGTTTTGACTATTTTGATAATTATTAATATTTTTTTGTAATTCTATAAATAATAATTTTTCTAATGCTCTTTAATAATTTTTAATTTATTTTAAAATAATTTTGACATACAATAAATACCCAAATTCATATTAATTATTTGTACCCATTAAATAATAATCCGAATAATTTAGATCAAAGGCCAATGTGTAAAAATTTTTTTTTTGGCAACCAAAAATATCGGAAATCTGCATTACTTTTTACACTAAAAATTAATTTCTGCTTAGCTTCTCAAAAGTCAAAGAAAAGCGGAAAATATTTGCAGAATATTTTTTTCGAAAAATTAATTTTGAATTTCTAATAAGGTTTAAAATAATCTTTATAAAATTAAAAATTCTAGTTTTTAGCTAAGTGGGGCGATAATTCTTTCTAAAAGTGATGCGGAATTTCCGTTTTTTAGGGAACAACCTTTTTTTACGAAACAAAATATTCCACGCTTTTCAGTTAGTCTAAGAAAGGCTTTATGAAAAAAATTTAAAAAAACTGATGAACGGAAACGCAAGTTTGAGAATGTGTTAATCTGACAGAAAAAGTCTTAACACCTCCCACACTGGAAGCTTGCGGAGGATCCTCGGGATACACTGGCCTGAGAAAATTCAGAGAGATATTTCAAATATATTCATACATGAAAGAATATGTATTCTTTTAGTCAACACATTAAGAATAAAAGACTGCGATGGCTTGGGCTTGAACTTAGGATGAAAGAAACACGGATACCAAAAAGAGCCCTTCAGTGGACACCTCAAGGGCGACGTAAGGTAGGACTAACAGCAGTAACATGGAGGTAAACCATCACGAAAGAGCTCACCGAAATGGGAATTGGACATTGGGAGAAGCAATGGTGAAGACAAAAGATTGATTTGAGAGGAAATCAAAAGTAATGATCCTAGTCTCCACAAGGAGTGAGTGAGGAAAAAAATCGAAGGATAATTCAAATTAATAAACAAATTAAGAAAATTATCTCAATTTTCAGCAAGGAGAGAAAATTTCTTGTTATGGGCAAAATTTTTAGAACAAATTTCTTTTGCAATATAACAAAGGACCTAGGCAGAATTAAGGCATGGAATTAAAAAAATCTAATAATTTTATTATATTTTTGATTAAAAAAAAACTACTTTTAAAATTTAAGAGTTTATACACCTATATATCTAGAAATAAACTTAGCTTTTTAATTTATACCAATGATGATAAAAAAAAAAGTAAAATGGTTTTAAAACCAAACAATTCAAAAATAAAAAAATTCTTATCCAACTTTGATAAGATAATAACTAACGCTTAGTATATATTAATAAATTGATCTATTTATCAAAAGACTTGTAAAGCTTTATAAAAAGCAACTTTTAGTGACAAATTTTTTATCATCAGCACATACTACATCATCATCGGATGCTATCACTTAAACACTGGTCATGTAGTTAAAAATGTCTAGAGAAAAACTTTGAACAATTTCTTTTAATTGATGCTCATTGAAAATAGTACCCATCACTTTGTTGTAGTACTCTAGATAAAAGCCAAACTCTGCAACATCGCTAACATATTTTTCATAAGGCCATTTTGCTGCATTTCGGCTACAACTTTTCATAGGAGACCTATCCGTCCTATTTTCTGCTGAATTTTCATCAAGTCCCGGACTCGCCGCCTCATTCTCTTCAGATCCTATCGAGTTCCAGTCAGAAATCATTTTTTCTTATTTTGAAAAATTACTAAATAAAAATCAAGTCAAGCCAAGAGTACTTTTTCTATCGCGAGGCCCGTCCCGTGTGATTTTAATGAATTTTTTACAGACCAATGTTTTACCAGAATTTGGACCTAAGTAAATTTTTAAATCAATTTTGTTGCCTCTGCCAGAAGACTTGGTAAATCTTAAATTGGAAAAGAAAGCTGTGCCGTTTTTTACCAATGCTTCGTTATTTTTTACACTGTTCTGGGAATTGAGTGGTTCGATGCGAACCAGCATGCTGTCCGGAAGATTGCCGCTGATTTGCAGCTTAACTTTTTGGTTGATTCGAATGTGGCTGACATTTCTGGTCAAGTCAATCACTTGGTCGGCACAGAGCCGAAGTTGTTTTGTAGGCACTTCTCGTTTTTTATTTGGCCTTGAGTTCATTTTTTTTCATATTAAAATAATTTTGTGAATTTTAAAAATTGCAAATTTTTTTATACACAAAAATGTGGTTGATTTTAAATTTTGAATAATGAAACGCTTATCTTATCAAAGTTTAGTTCTTAATATATATTAAATTGGCTAACGACAATATTTTTTCAATAATTAGCTAATTTACTAATGCTCTTCTTTTTTGATATGATGAAATTTGTGGTAAATTTGACAATTCATAACTTTGAGCTTTTTTTTAAAAAAATTTTAGACCATTTTTGTCCAAAGCATGTTTTAATAATTTCAATTTTTATCTGCTGATAATAAAAAATTAAAGGTGAAATAAAATAGGATTGGGAGAATTTTTTCAAATAAATTTTGTTAAATTATTTAAAAAGAAAATTAGTCATTTTGAAAATATTGCCAAACAATAAAATTAAAATGAAAAAAATGTATTTTATTAACAGTTTATTTTAATAGTAGAATTAGTTAAAAAAACCGCGGCATGAAATTGATCATGAAGAGCGCGTCGACAGTAGATGACGCCCTGTAGCGGTTGCGAGATGTTTGTCCAGGTTGTTCTTGAGTGAGTTTACTGTAGTTGAGGTGATGACATTGTCTGGCAGGTCGTTCTAAATGTTAGCAATTTTATTATCGAAAAAAGTGTGTCTTGGATTGAAGCATCTTACTATTTCGCGCCTGAAATGTCCTCTGTGACATCCTCGTGTCTCCGAGTATAGCGGCTAAGCATACCAGTTTATGTGCTCTAAATTTGATTCAAGCTTAAATTCTGATTGATATCTCCGTGAATAACAGGTGTAGAATAAATGGCACAAAATTAATTTTATCATAAAAAAAAATTTATTTAACAAAGACTTTAAATTTTTTTTAAATTATAAACGAATCCTCCTATTTTGAAAAAATAATATCAGTTAAGGTATTGACGTATGATAATTCTGTACCATATTCGTGTAATGCGATGATGCTAAGTCGGGCTAAAATACACAATTGCCATCTTGATAATATTCTTAATCATTGGTTCAAGTCGTTTCTTAATACACTCTCCAAGGTACAATTTTATTATTCTATTTTTATTATCCTGAATTTAATTTTCACCATCTTCGAAATGATGATGAAAATTTTGAAATTCGAGTTTTGGCTTATCAATCTTTTTCTTAATTTATAGCGTCTTCACGTGATTTAAAAGCTATATTTCAAATGGAAAGTTCGCAACGAAATTTAACGTTGGAATTTTAAGAATTCAGTCAAACTGAATCTTAAAAAGTTGGAGAAACCTGTTAATCACAAAACAATCTTTAAGCAACTCCAATGCGTACTCAGAGACCCGGAATTTAAAGAAATTACAGCAATTTACAATTTCTCTTTGAACATAATATGGATTATAAAGTTCGAACTCGCCTTTACCGCATCGAAAGTCTTCGAACGTTCAATCGAAATTAATGGTGAATTTTTTAAGATTGTAGATGCAAACAAATTGCCGGTGACAAGAAGATACTCGATATTTAGGTTTCACTATCTCCCAGAAGATTTCAACAAGGAATTAATTCGAGACTTTTTCGAAGCTGTTAAAATCAATGATCTCAAAATTGAACAAATTTCAGAAGAATCATACAAAGAAAGTCAAATTAAAAACGGTGTGAAACGGCAAAAATAAATTGCTTATTTTGTAATGGTGAAGGGCACAACATTGCTAGATGTCCTGTCAAAAACCAAACTTGCAAAAACTTTAATCAAAAAGAACATTTTACCCAGAAGTGCCTTTTAGCTGAGAGGCTTAAATCGATTAAACGAGCAAAAATCGACTATAGCGAACTTGCGATTCAAGAAGAAGAAGAAGAAATTTCTCAAATAGAAACAAACATGTTGGACATTATAACCAAAACTCCACAGTTCTCAAATAACGAGTCTACAAATGAGGAATCTCTTTTGTCGTCACAGTACAATCAAAAAAGTATGCATTCTCCAGTTCTATCAGTTAATCTTAATAAAGATTTTGAACAAATAATCTACTCAAATTTCGAAAAATTAAGGGATCAATCAATAAAGTCAACAAAATACCTTTTTACCAATGTTCTAACAAGTTAGCAAATCAAGCCCGTTTCAGAATCCGACAATTCACAAACAGCTGAATCGAAAAAACTAAAAGATCAAATTAATGATAATGAAAACAAAAGAATTTAATGGCGTAATTCTAGACAATAATATTGGACAGAATTCAGATGAAGTTAACAGCGATTTTTTACAACAACAGTCAAACTCAAACACACAATGATGAAAAATCTATCAAGTCAACTTTCCTTTAAGAACAGATTAGTAATTACACACTGGAACAGTCTTCACTTTCCTAGTAGGGTTCATCTCTTAGGAAATTTTTTAGCTCAAAAATGTCCCGACATTGTTTTGCTCAATGAATTAAAGATAGATTTGAGTGAGGCAAATATTTATCTTGTTTTTATGAATTATCAGTTTGTAGCAAAACCACGCACCAAGTATGGAGGAGGAGTAGCTATTTTAATTAAAGAAAGAATTGAATATATTCAAGATTTTTCTAGTGATGAATTCAATTCCGAACTGCTTTGTATAAAATTATACTTAGGAAAAATAATGAATTAGTTGTTTTTAGTCTATATAATCCACCCAATGTACTTCTTAACTTCTTAGCTTTTTAAAACAGTTAATAAAATATGTAAAAACTACATTTAGGTGGCGATCAATACGCTAGAACAAAGCAAATAGGCTGCATAGTTGTAAATGAAAACGGTATAATGTTGGAAAGAATAATCTATAAATTAGACTTTTCAGTAATAATTGATAAGCGTCCTACTTTCAATATTTTTAATAAGAATTTATTTGAAATTCTTGATCTTTTTTTAGTTTTATCTTCATTAATTGATTTACCGACTTTTATGTCTTAAATAGTCAAGACATGACTTGTGACCATTTCCCAATCGAAATATCAATTTCTATGGGCTAATAATTAGTAAAAAAACCAGCAGTTAAAAAATTTAACTATAAGAAAGCGAACTGGCAGTTATTTAGCGAGATCTTAAATTCTCAAATAGTTATTTTCCCTGAAAGTTCCATCACTATTGATCAACTAAACGATAAAATTACAGAAAAAATCATTTCTGCTTCTCATAAAAGTATTCCTTATCTTTCTCAGAAAATCTACAAAACCAGTCTTCCCCTGAACATTGTTTTTCTGATAAAAGAACGCAGGAAAGTCAGAAGAAACTTTCAAAAAACTCGCTGTCAAAAGCTCAAGCAAAAAATAAATCAACTTACATTTGAGTTAAAGGCCTCTTTAAAAATATTCTGGAATCAAAATTGGTTTGATTTTATTGAGAAAATGGGAAAAAACCCACTGACAAGTAGACCATTCTGGAAAAAATAAATAAATTTAGATCAAAAAAAGGATCAAATTTAATCCCAAATTTGTTTTTAATTATTTTCTACAAATTATTTTCGTAGTAAAAATAATTAAATTCGTAGCAAAAAAAATAAAAATAAAAGCAAAAATTCATTAGTAAAAGTAGCAAAATAAATTTATCAGTAGTAAAAAAAATAAAAAAAAATAGTAAATTATTATATCAAATATTTATTAATAAAAAAATTCACACATTACTTAGAAATGTTGTTTAGAGTTATTTTATGGATTTTTTCTAGGACGGCCTCTTTTTCTCGGAGCTGAATTTGAAGATGTTGTTGGTTGTACAATAGTTTGAATGTCATTATTAATACTTTCGGCTTGATCTTGATCATTATCATTTTCATTTGAAAGCGGATTTTGGTTGATTGATTGAGCCATTGAAATTGGAAATTCGTAGTTAAAACTTTGTAGAGCTGGATTAATTAAAACTCGCTGTCAAAAGCTCAAGCAAAAAATAAATCAACTTACATTTGAGTTAAAGGCCTCTTTAAAAAAATTCTGGAATCAAAATTGGTTTGATTTTATTGAGAAAATGGGAAAAAACCCACTGACAAGTAGACCATTCTGGAAAAAATAAATAAATTTAGATCAAAAAAAGGATCAAATTTAATCCCAAATTTGTTTTTAAATGACAAGGAATTCAAAACTAATGAAGAAAAGGGAAAATGTTTGAGAACTCCTATCTTCAATATTTAGTCCTAATTCTGATTTAATAGATCTTGATAAAGATTTCGAAATACTTAATTCTAACTCTGAATCCTTTAGAAATTATGATCAGTGTAATTTTAATGATCCAACTAACTTTTTAATAGGACCCGCCATAGCTCGGTACAGAAAACAAATAAAAAAAAAAAAAAAAAAAAAAGTAATTTTAGTCCCTAAGCCTCGCAAGAACGCTAGTAAAAAAGTTATTTATACTACGATTGCAAAACGCAAGAAGGTTGTTCTTAACTTTGTTCAGCGGGAGGAGATCATCACTAAGAACAAGAATGAATACTGCCCAAAAAAACTTGCGCTAGATTCATACAAGCTCCTTGAAGATTTGTTAAAAGTCTATCAATAAAAGTATCAAGATGTTAATGAAACTCAAGACATAAATTTAAATACAACCAAAATAGTGCGTGATTTATCTATTTTTTTTTACTTATATCAGTTTTTAAGATAAGCCTTTATATATAATGGAAAAATTGTTTAAAAATAAAAATTGTTTTTCCGACTCGCAATCATCGTCAGAGCTTATTCAATATCAAAATTTACCAAGAGTCGAGAATCTACCTGGTTTTGATCTGATTAAATGGTGGTCTGATAGGAACTTAAAATACCTAAAATTAATAGATAAAGACTATTTATGTATAATGCCGTCACGTAATCCTTCTGAAAAATCATTTTCTTCGGCTGCTCAGACAATAATAAAGGATAGAACTTCATTAAATTCTAATAATATAAGAAATCTGATGTGTTTAAACTCTTGGACATACTTAATAATAAAAAAAAATTTATTCAAAAATTAAAAAAAATTTTTTTCTTGATGTCTCTCAGTCAATAAATCAAAATTTATTAATTTTAAGAATTTATCTTCAAAACCGGTTTTAAAACCCAACCCAATTAATAGCCGGTTTTTAATACCGGTTCGAATTTAAGACCGGTTTAAAACCGAGTTCATTGAACCTCTCGACCAGCGCTAGTTTTTGTGATGGATGACAAATTGGTCGGCACTAAAGTAACCTCTATCGAGCATTTAAAAGAGGTTTTACACAAAAAGTGGTCAAAGATTCTGACTGAGAACGTTAAAAAAATTAATTGAATCTATGCTAAAAAAAAGATTTAAGGCGGTTATTTCAAATGTAATTTTTTATGATTTTTTTTTACATAATTTTTTTTTTGTTTTTATAATTTTGAATTGATTTCAAATAAAAAATAGAAAAAAAACCCACTTTTCTTTCATTTTCCCGCCTATTTTTTGCGTAAAAAAAATTATTTTGCTAACAAAAAAAAACTAAACTCTTGCAACATACTGAATTTATTATAATAACCAAAGTTTATACCCAAAAAAACTTGATTATGGCAACAAAGTCTAAAGGGGTTATGTGTTAAAAGAGTGGCCAAATTTTAAAAACTGCTTTAATTCCTTCATTTGAGAGATATCTTCTAATAAAATGTGTTTGCATGGAGCACTCGAAGAGGGGAATCGAATGATAAGTGTGATGAATTTTTAGGAAAAAATTCAACATTCTTTTTTTCTCTTAAAGTTTGATTACTGGAGTGTAAAAGTCTCGAATTAGTAATTCGGCAAAAGCGATTTTAAAGTTATCCTGTTTTCACCATTCAATTCGGCATGTTGGAGTTTATGATCAAATGATCAAAAAAAAAAGTTTAAAAATTGTGAAGACGGGTCGTGTGGGGTTGTGAAGTTCATTTCAATTCGATCGTTTCAATTCAGAAAAACTTGAATAACTTTTTTACGAAATCGTTAATAAAAATAAGAAAAAATTAAATAAACTAATTAGATAAACTGAAAAAACTTGTGATTTTCGATTGTTTTTTTGATTCGATTGATTGAATAGAGGCGATGAGTTTGAAGACTGAATTTATGTCATTCCTACAGTCTTCTTTGCTATTCATAAAATATTCTCTAGCTGTATTCAGTCCGGCGATTGCTTTTTCTTTGCTTATAAACTCTGTTTCTGTTTCTCTGGTTAGGGATGGTTCTGCTTCTTCGGTTTGATCACCTTTTTCTTGATTCTTAACGATTGTTGAGATAGTCGAAGCTGCTAATCCATACTTGCGGGATAGTTCAGTTGGCGTTGCTTTATTATTATAATCCTCTATTATCTCAAGCTTTAAGCTTATCTCAGGACTCTTTCTTTTTTTACTTTCCATTTTTGAAACAATAAAAATACACCAATAAAAATTTACTATTTTTATTTATTTGTTTTATTTATTTATTTGTTAACTGTACCGAGCTAAAGCTCCTTCAGAATAAAAAAAAAAAAAAAATTAAGTTAAGTAAAATTAAAAATTAAAAAAAGTTAAGTAAAATAAAATTAAAAAAAAAAGGAAAATAAAAAAAAAAAAAAAAAAGTTTGTAAGAGTTAATAACCTGGAATAAAAAATAGATATTAATTTATTATTATGATTTTACTATTAAACAAACAAAAGTTTATATAATAATTTTTGATTGGTTGGTTTCTTTTTATTTTGTCATTATTTTTCAGGATTTGATACATACAGATTAAAATTTCATTGATAAACAAAAATTATAACAAATGTGCTAAAAAAAGATTGTATTCGTTAAAGAAAGTGACAATTAACGTTGTTATGTATAAGTTAAGTATGAAAATGGGCTTTGATTTCCCATTCGCAGTAGCGAATTTTTCATAATTTCATATTCGTAATATGATATTTTGTTAGCCATTGATTTGAATGGAGAGGAAATCGGGGCTTATACATCATTCGCTGTAACGCGATATTCGTAATATAGCGAATCGTTATAGCGCGAGTGCACTGTATATGCATTATTAACTGAAAAATTAAAAATAATCGATCATTTTAGTTAACTTTGAACATGCTATTAAATTAAAAAAAAATTTTTTTGAAATTTTAATTTAACAAACTATGTTAGATCAAGAATTTTATAGAATTCTACCTAATTCTTCAGGAAATTTATTATTAATTATAAAATGAGCAATTTGATATAAAGTTTTGATCATAAACTTCAACATGCCTTCAATTCAGCACATTTTCAAAGATATATGAGAATATTTTCAGAATTTTAGGATAATTTTCTCTTATCAAATAAAAAGTCTATTTCAATTTATTTTAATTTTTTTACAGCATTCAAAGACAAACTCTTAAAATAATAAACTGATGTTGGACGTCCATCTTCTTACTAATTGTTATAAATGAAATCAACTCGTAAAAACTTTTTTTTTTGTTTTTTTTTGTACAAAAGAATAATTAATTAAATCTTTTGATTAACTCGCTTAATAAATTTATTGAAAAATTAAAAATCTTTATTCCTTAATGGGTTAAACGGGCAAAAGGGGTTAAAATTCTTCATTTGGTGTTAAATCTTGGGGCAATTATAGGTGTAACCGCTTTAACCCTTTTGGACCTCATACAATTAACCGCTGGAGGTAAAAGGGGTGACTGAAAAAATTGGGGAAATTGGTTGACTATATTCGAAGTTTTCAAATGGGTGAGAAAAATTCAATAAATAAACGATTCTACTAAATGAATGATAAAATTTTAATTTAATATTTATTTTTTTATTTTAATCAATTAAATTGAAAAAAAAATTATTAATATTATACCATAATCAAAAAATGAATTTATCAATTATTTAAATTTCTAAAATTACTCATTTGCGACATCAATTAACATTCGCTGCAAAAACAAATCCTTATTAGCCAAATAAGAATATGGTCTTTTGCGATCACGGCCCCTTTTTGTTCAAAAATAAAATAAAATTTTTAGCCAACAAAATTAAAATTTACCTGACAGAGTTGGGAAATAATTTTAGACGATGAAATTCCGAATCGTTCAAATAAAAAGCTTCTGACTCCAAATATACATCAAAACAAATCATCAAATGATTCACTTGCTTTGCCAATATGTCGTAATTTTTTTCTGACATTGCGTGTTTACCAAGTCCACTCAAGCTTCTCCTCAAATTTTTACTTGATTCAGCATCTTCTTGGAACATGAAATTATCCTTGAATAAATTGATTTCTCTTTCCATGTCCTTAAAAATTCATTTAAAAACGGCTCGATCAGTTGCTCTTCACATTTACCCTAATCGCTTCATCGTTCAGAAAATTGCGCTCATGCTTCCAGTTTACACTGAGCGCAAACAACGGACTTATTCGTGGATAATCTTGATGAACTGCTATCTGAGCTTGCATACTTGCTTTCAATTAGAAATAAAATTAGTCCAAAATTTAAGGCTATGTCCAACTAACCACTCTGATTTTTCAGATTGAGTTCGTAAAAGTTCCATTGATTTTCGTCGATTCCGATGTCCTGGAAGTGCTTGGCAAAATTTTGGCTAAAATACTTTTCATAGCTTATCTCTTTGAATGATGACACAATTGATTGCACTTTAAATCTTAGATTCGTGAACGATTCTGCATAAGGCACTGACAAATTTTCTAAAAATAAAAATTTTTAATTGTTATGTTTAATTTTCAATTTCTTCTTAATTTTTTGAACAGTTCCGTACTTAAACATATGGCACTTTTCATTACTAAAAAAGAGTTGTTTAAAAGTCACAAGTCTCAAGCCAAGTCCAAGTCCGGACTTTTATTTATTTTTAGTTAAGAGAAAAATAAAAAACGGAAATTTAAAAAAAAACTTGAAAAATTTCAACTTTTTAAAAATCCGAGCCAGTCTTTTATTTTTCTTTAAAGTCCGGACTTGGACTTTAATTTGGAGCTTTTAAACAATTCTGTACTAAAATTAGTTTTTTTATAATCTGAATGAGCTTTAGCTCGGTAGATATAAACAAATAAATAATTTATTTCTTTATTTTAAGAATCATAATTTTTTTCTAGAAAAACTAAGATTTAGATATAAATTTTGATATAAAAATAAGATGATAGCAACAGAATATTACAGAAGCTATGAAAAAATCCGTGTTGAGATGGAGAGTCATTAAGAATCATATTACTTTTCGGAAAATTATTATTATTATAAAAAAGCTACAGCAAGACTAGCTTGCGGAGGCGTCCTACATGAGAGGTCGCCTATGGTAGCTGGTTTCACATAATGAGATAAAACACTGATAGAAATATACAATAAAAATTTTAGGGTTAAAAAAAAAGTTAAATAATTTTTGCAAGAAAAAAAAAAAAATAGAACGAATAAATAATAAAATTGTTTGTGGTGTTTGTGAATAGGTAACCTTTATCATTTCCTTCAATTACAATAAAAATTGTTTATAAATTTTTTTTTATTATTATTTTTTTTTATAAACGGTTAGCTTTTGTGTTGTAAATAAAAGGCATTTGAATTTACTTTTGAAAAATAAAATTGATTTTTAAATTTGAATGTATATTTTTTAAAAAATTTGAATTTTAATTTAAAACCAGGAAAATAATTGAATTCAAAATCAAATTTGAATCATAATTCAATTCTGTTTTAAATGTAAAAAAGAAAATAATTAAACTTATACCGTATACCCTTGCAAAGAGATGCATGCACCAAAAACCAAAACTCAAGTTTTAGCCCAAGCATCACGTTACATCTCGCCCATGTTAAACTTTCCCCCCTTTTGATGCGTGCACTAAAATGCAGATTTTTGGTGTTTAACGCCGCGTTAAAACCCAAAACTCAGTGGAAAAGGCCGCGATAATTCCTGAAAATCGAATTTAGATGCGGCATCAATAATACATGTCATTAACTTATTTTTGGTATTCAAATTTAGATGCCGGGTTAGAAATTGAAAAAAAAATTAATTCCTAAATGATTAAAAATTATTTTTTTTATTAAAAATAAATCTTCTAGTTTTAAGTGCGGGGCTAATATTAAAATTTTAAAGTAAAAATTTGAGGAAAAGATTGGGAAAAAAATTTAATTTAATCATTTTAAAAAAATAATTTTTAATCATTTATGAATTAATTTTTTTTTCAATTTTTTAAACTTGAGCTTTGGTTTTTGGTGCATGCATCTCTTTGCAAGGGGATACGGTATTTGAAAATCGAAACAATAATTTAAATTTGTTTTAATGTTTTTTTTTAAAAGTATATTAATTATAGAACCTAATTAAACAAATTGAACCACCAAAAAATATTGAACCTATTACTCTATCAGAGAACGAAGGAACAGACTCAAACCATGATAAGATTTTAATTGTATCTGAAAATTAAAATTATTAAATTTTTTAAGCATCTTAATTAAAATATAAATTTGTAAATCTAGTGTCGATTTTTTAATTAGTTCCTTTTAAATCGAATCAATATAAATTATTTAAATATTTTTTTTTTGAACAAAACTTTTTAAATTTATTAAATTTATAAAAAAAATTTAAATAAAAATAATAGTTTTAAATTAAATTTAAACTTTTTTAAGTCAATAATGGAATTTAATTATATTTCTAGTTTAAATTGGAATTTAAATTTTTATTTTGGTGAGGTTTGGTAATTATACATTTTTAATTTCTGTAGCCAAATATTCCAAAAATAAATAACATTTGAAAAAAAACTAATTAAAATAACCTTGAATTTAAAAAGTAAAAATAATTTCAAGTTTTTTTTTGGTTATGTGAAGTTCAGTATAAAAGAACAGAACAAAGTGCAAAAAAATTAAAAATATTTTTTTCAAAAGGTTTAAAATTAATTCTGTGAAAGCAGCATGGTGCAACATTCAAAGTTGCATCAACAGTAAAGATCTGCTAAAGGTGTGCAAAATCTCTGCAAAATGCACTTCGCTTGATTATATTGGAATTTAATTTCTGCTCTGCAAATTTATCAGACTTAGATATTTGATGCAAGTTTGAATGTTGCATTTACAGAACTAAGTTTAAACCTTTACAAAAAAGTTAATCAATTTTTTTACATTTTTTTTTGTTTTAACAAAAATTGCAATTTTTTGAATAAAAAAATACTGTAACTAAAATAAAACAAAACCTATATCATTCTTTTAAATTTAATTTATTTTATAACAAGTGATTATTTTTGCATTATCATAAAATACATGCCTTTTAAAAGTATATTTTCAATATTTAAAATTTATTTTTTAAACATTTTATTTAGATTTTTTTACTTTAAAATTATTTTTGACTAGCATTCAAAATATAATTTTAATAACTAAATTCAAATATAAAATTAAATGGGTCTATTCCCTTATGTGACCAATTGATCAGGTAATATGTGACCAAAAATTTTTTAGGTGATAGGTGACCAACACTGGTCACGAAATATGTGATCAAAATTTAGGTGAACAAAAAAATTGACTTAAAATCATTGATCACAAAATGTTGGTCTTGATCACATAAAAAAAATTATTTGAAATTCACTTAAGTTTTGAAAACTTTTTTAAATATAATTTTTCAGGAACCTTAAGCATTACATAAAATATTACATTAAAATGATTAATTTTTTAATCTTCATTACATCCAAAGAATGTGGCATTAAAATTGTTTAGATTAACTTAAATATTAATTTTAGTATCTAAAGATAGATTGTTTGAATTGAAATGGTATTTTGAATTGAAAAGCGACTTCAAATGCCAAAATAAATTAACTCTTACTTAGAGAGGTGACTGCTTCTTGAAGAGTAATCCTGGCCTTGAAGCGCGATTTTAATCTATTGATAATTTGTTCAAAAATTTCGGTGTCATTCAGATAGTTTGACCGAATGGGGTTCTGGTTGTCTTCGTTTTCAGGCTTTTCTTCATCTACCATCATGCTTTCTTCTAAATTTTCCTCGTTCACTTGAGCTCTGGTGGTTACTATAGATGCAGCGATCATTTCTTGTCGATCTGATTTGTTTTCGAAGAATAGTCCGCACAGGATTTGACACCACTTGTACGGAAAGCCAATGTTTTTCAAATGGGGTTCGAGAGATTTTATTCTAAATTAAAAAATAATTAACAGAAAAAGAGTTTTTGTTCACTTTTTTACCCTAAATTATTTAATAGGAATTTGTTTGTCAAGTTTGGCGACTCGGTTCCGTTGTCATTCTCGTACAAGTTTTTGAAAATAGACTCTGTTCTGAAAAAAAAAATTTTAGAGAATTTATTCTGAGTTTTCCACTAATGCTTTACCGGTCAGAAATAGATATGTCTTTCAACAGACGTATTTCACTCTTTACAGTCACAATTTTCAGAATGTTAAGGTAAAAAAATTCCAGTGCAAATTGTCCAAAGCCTCGTACACTAAAGGTTACTTTACAGCTGAGCGGAAATTGATTAAAAACTTTTTCGTAATTGTTGGACTTTTTGTTCTTTGATTTTGATTTTGATTTTTTCTTTTTGTATGTTTCATTTTCGCCTTCATTATCGCCATCAGAATCAGAGTCGTCATCATCTTAAATACAAAATAAAGGAGCAGTAATTAATGATAGATAGTTAGAAATTTTAAAGTAATTATTATTTAACCAAATCTTAATTTTTTACTTGTAAAAATTGCTAAATAGTTGTTACTTTCTAAATATATTAAAATTAAACTTAATTAACCGGACGTCTTGAGATTTGGCAAATTAATTCTGCGAGCGACTCTGGTGGAGATGAGTTTTTTGGGTTTAGGGTCAGGATTTAGTTTTAAATTTTAAATTTTATTTTATAAAAATTATTTTTTTTAAGCTAAAAGTTTAAAAATAGAATAATTCCTTTTTCCTTTTTCACTCTACGATATTTTAAATGAGAGTAAAACAGACTACAGTACGTCCTAAAACTAACTTCATCGCTTTCTTTTCCTTTCCTCTTTTTTCCTCTTCCTCTCTTCTTCCTTTAAGAGGAAAGGAAAGAAATCGATGAAGTTAGTTTTAGGATGTACTGTAGTTTTTAAGTGACAGTTTTAAGTCAAAGTCACAAAAATTTAAGTCAAATATGTGACTTAAGTTAAATTTTTTTTTTTTAAGTTAAAGTTTTTTTTACAAACTTTGATTTGAATTTTTTTCTATTTATTTATTCATTTAAAATTAAGTTAAACTGGAGTTCGATAAAATAAATAAAAATTTAAAGCCCGTCAAGAAAAAAAAATCACTAACTTGAAAAAATAAAAAAATTTAAGTCAACTTGTGACTTAAAAACAACTCTGATAAATAGCAAAAAAAAAAACACCAATTAATTTAGCAAGTTTTTACCTTGAAAAAAAAAGTTGAAATAAAAAAAATCTCTATTTTGAAAAAAAAATTTTGTCTCAATACATTGCCAGTTTACTTTTTTTCGGACTAAGATGAAATTTGAAACAAGAAACCGCCATTTTTGAGAGGTTGTTATTTTTCCTGTATTTATGTGTATATTTTGTAAATAATTAATTAAATCATCTAAAGGGTTTTCAGCCATCGTTAATAGGTAACTGAATTCTAATTGTAAAAATTTAAAAAAATAAAAAAGTAAGAAAAAAAGTTGGAATTAATTATTTTTTTTGCTATTTAAAATTAAGTTAAACTGGAGTTCGATAAAATAAATAAAAAATTTAAAGCCCGTCAAGAAAAAAAAATCACTAACTTGAAAAAAAAAATTTATGGCTTATGGCTTGTGACTTAAAAACAACTCTGGAGTAAAAATCCCAAAAAGTAAATGGCTTTAGCTTAATTTTATTTTATTGATTTAGTTTTATTTAAATTTTTGATTTAAAGATAGCATTCAAAAAAAATTCCTTAATCTAAAGGAATTTTCAATCTTGACATCTATCTTAAAAATCTTTTTCAAACAAACTGATCAGACGCAAAACTTTTCTACTCTAAATTTTTTAATGAATAATTTAAGTTTAAAAAATGATAACTTTTTTCATAGTAAGTCATATATATGTACTATGTGCGAATTTGTGGCTCATTAATAGAAACGAACATCTAGTGAAAGACAAATAGGTTCGTTTCTTAACAACTGAGAGAGATGGGTTGAGCATTTTAGAGAAATAGAAGATGCACTGTAAGGTTCTGAAGAACAGAAAAGCCACGGTTATTGACGGAGTCACGGCAGAAATGTTGAAAGCTGAGGATCACAATGGAGATATTGCAAGACCTCTTTAGCAAGATATGGTGGCAAGGAATCATACCTGGTCAATAAGCCTAATAGTCAAGCTCTCTTAGAAAGGTAACAATATGATCTGTGGCAATTGGCGAGCAACAATACTGCTACCAATGGCGTTCTGCAGCATTATTCTGGAAAGAATCATGAACGTTTTGGAATTTATACTTAGAGAAGAACAAACAAGGTTTAGAAATAGAAGAGGATGCATAGATCAGATATTTGCACAACATCATTTAACAAAGTCTGGAATGGAATAGCCCTGTGTATCTTAACTTCATTGACTGCAAGAAAGCCTTTGATAGCATGCACAGAGAAACCTTGTGGGCCATATTTAGATGCTAAAGCCTGCCACAGAAGATAGTAAACTTGATAAAACTCTTCTATGAGAAATTTGAGAGAGGATAATTCTGGAAGAAGGACAATCTGAGAGCTTCAAAGTGTGTACAGTAGTGAGACAAGTGTGCATTCTCTCTCCGACACTTTTCCTAATACTGATTGACAGAGAATAATTTTCTATTAATTTCTGTTTTGACTATTTTGATAATTATTAATATTTTTTTGTAATTCTATTAATAATAATTTTTCTAATGCTCTTTAATAATTTTTAATTTATTTTAAAATAATTTTGACATTCAATAAATACCCAAATTCATTTTAATTATTTGCACCCTTTAAATAATAATCCGAATAATTTAGATTAAAGGCCAATGTGTAAAATTTTTTTTTTTGGCAACCAAAAATATCGGAAATCTGCATTACTTTTTACACTAAAAATAAATTTCTGCTATGTATCTCAATAGTCAAAGAAAAGCGGAAAATGTTTGCAGAGTTTTTTTTTTTCGAAAAATTAATTTTGAATTTCAAATAAGGTTTAAAATGATCTTTTTAAAATTAAAAATTCTAGTTTTTAGAATAAGTGGGGCGATAATTCTTTCTAAAAGTGATGCGGAATTTCCGATTTTTAGGGAACAACCTCACAAATACATATCCTTACAGACTAATATTAACTTTAACTTACTAAGAATAGTTTAAAATTACGTAAAATAACGTAATTTAGCAAATTCTGGACTTTTTTTAGGAACACTGTAATAGTTAGTTTAAAAAAATTGAGTAATAATTTTTTATATTTTTCTTACCCAAATTGATTGTTTCATTTAAATTGTAGCGCTTTGCTTCCTCCAAATCTCCCCACACTTCAATTTTAACATCTTTATCTAAAACAACAATAGAGTAAATTGAAAGAAAAATGTTTTGAAATATTTAAATTTGCTGTGCGTACCTTTGGTGTCCCGATAAGCAGTCATCATCATGTAGAACTGATAAAGGGGCTTGGGCAAGTACTGCACTTGCTCACTGAACATACAATTTTCTTCAAAATGTGTATCGAAATACTCCAGAGTTGGTTTACAGGCTTCAATTATTTGGTTCAACTTGGGATGCAAGGACTCCAGCTTGCTCTGCTTGAGCTTTATTTGTTTTTCTCGTTGATCTATTTGGCTCTCTAGATCTTTGATCCGATTGAGCATACTTACAAAAAAAATTTCCAAAATTCCAATTTATCTAACCAAAATAAATTACTTTTGTCTCTCAATCAATTCCCAGTCCAACCGAGCCAACTTGAGCTTGTGTTCATTGCTAATTATTTCCGGATTGTTGATCTCCTGGGGTGCCGAGCTCAACAGTTCTTCGGCAGAAACCAAGTTGATAGTTTCGTCCACTGAACGAAATTCCAAGCAAGTGTTTATCTCCTTTTTCAAATGGGATATCTCGTACAAAAGATTCTGCAGCTCTAGATGGTGCTCGTCTATTTTGAGCTTCTCTTCGTGAGTTCCCACTCGGCATTTGTTTACTTTCATTTGGCTCAGCCGATTAAGTTTTTTAAGTGTGCCGAACAAAATTATTCCATTTTTGTACGATTCTTTGATTGCGTTTTTCTAAACAATTTTTTTTAGTTGGTTGATTTAACTTGTTGATAACTTTAAATTTACACTTTCAGTGGGCGTTTTTTGCCAATTTTTCAAGGTATCTATGACCAGTCTTAGTTTGTCCAAAACAAGCGCTGTCCACTGATCTTGGTCCTCAGTCAGGTAGCTTTCTTCGACAGAGACGTCTTCGTTAAATGGCTCTTTGTTCAAGTAGTTGATGGTTTGTGGAACTGCGAGCTGAGAAACTGGTGCAACTTCGGTGTCTTTGGTCTTTTGAGTTTGCTGTGGGTTGGTTAGTTTGTAGTCAGATCTGTGCTTTGGGTCCTCGTCATTAGTAATTTTGTGCCGGGATATTATTCGTCTTGACGAATTTTCGGACATTGTAAATTTTAATCAAAATTTTATTTTTTTCTTTTATAAAATGTATGTTTCAAATAATTTTTATTTTGTTTATAATTTTTTAAAATTTTCCAAAATTTTGAAATAATAAAGAGCCATTTTATTTGTCTTGGAACAAAATGAATTTAAAGATCTTAGTTAATTTTAATTTTATTTATTATTACAATTTCACGTTAGGATTAAAAAAAAGATTTTCATTTACATTACTGATTTGTTCCAGTGGTTTTACCAAAATTTACGCGAATTTACCAAAATTTTAGTAAATTTACCGGAATTTAACGAATTTTCCGTAAAATTTCGTAAAAACCAAAAGGGCCAAAAAAATCAAAATTTTTGCAATTTTTTCACTTTTTTTAATTTTTTTTCAAAATTAATAAAAAAATTTAAGAGAAAAAAAATTGTATTTTTTTACGCAAATTTTCGTAAATTTATATTGATTTTAGTGAAAAATAGTAAAAAAAAGTTAAAAAAAAAAGAAAAATTTAAATCAAGTTTTTTTATATTGAAATTATTAGATCATTGAATATCTAGTCAAATTTTAGTTTAACGCAATACAAAGTAGAAAAAATTCAAACCGCAAAATTTGTAGCCCCTTTATGAGAGATACCAGCCCAAATATTAAGCTTTCCTTCATATTTGGACGTACTTGCGTTAAACTAAAATTTGACTAGATATTCAATGAAAACATGAATTCAGTGTTATACAGGGAAATGATGTCAGAATATTTGTTACCATTTGGTGCAAGTAAATTCGATTCGGAATTTCAGTTGCACCAAGACAATGATCCTAAACACAGTAGTTTATTATGCAGATCTTTTTTAGATATAAACAAAACTAATTGGGTAAAATAATAAGTAAATATAAAATTTAAAAACTAATTTAGTAATTAAATTTAAGATTAAATCACCCCCTAACTCGCCAGATTTAAACTCTATTGAAATGCTGTGGAATGAAATGAAGGAATTTGCAAGAAAAAAAATGGTGTTTACCATAGCTGATGCAGCATTGGCTACAAGAGAATTTGAAAAATCACTAACAGTTGAAAAATGTAGTAAATATATAAATCATCTGAAAAAGGTTGAAATTTAAATTAAAGTTTTTGGCTTTTTAAAATATTAATTTTGATAAATTAGGTAATTGAAATTGTAATTGAGAAAAATGGCGACTGGTAAAATCTCTAAAATATATGTATCTAATAATTTCAATATAAAAAAAACTTGATTTAAATTTTTCTTTTTTTTTAACTTTTTTTCCCTTTTTATTACTATTTTTCACTAAAATCAATAAAAATTTAAGAAAATTTGCGTAAAAAAATACAATTTTTTTTCTTTTAAATTTTTTTATTATTTTTGAAAAAAAACTAAAAAAAGTGAAAAAATTGCAAAAATTTTGATTTTTTTGGCCCTTTTGGTTTTTACGAAATTTTACGGAAAATCCGTTAAATTCTGGTAAATTTACGGGAATTCCGGTAAATTTACTGTTTTTCACTTTTGCGATTTTACGTAAAATTACCGGAATTCCCGTAAATTTACTAAAATTTTGGTAAATTCGCGTAAATTTTGGTAAAACCACTGGAACAAATCAGTACTGTAGAATGCCTTTTCAAATAGGTTAAGAAGGTTTTTTTTCATTATATTCTTTCCTAATTATCATTTTTAAACATGTGGCAAAATTTGTTTCTATTCTACATTTTTCAATAAATTTTTGAGTAAAAAAAGCTCATGATTAAAAAAAACTAGTGAAGGGCGTCGAAACTAGAAAAGATCGAACAATGTTCAAACTATTTCCTGGATAAAGGTCTAGGTTCGAACTTTTTTGAAAAATTTATAAAAGAGAATAAAGTTTTAAAATTTAATTTACATTAAATAATTTAGGTTTTGTCACATAATCAAGATGTCACTTTTTGAATCAGTTGAATTTTTTGAATATTTTAATATTTAATTTTTTCTGAAAAGTATAATATTGAAACCTTTTTTTTATTGTCATAAAATATAAAATAATTAAGTTGATTTAAGAATACAAGATAAATAATGGTATTGATAAGGTCTATTGTTATCAAACAAATTTTTTTATTCCGAGACAAAAATTTTATAACACAAGGAGCCATGAATATTCAATGACCAAGCAGTTGGTAAAAAATTGGAATCAAATAACTCCAGATGTAATCGAGACTTCAACTTGTCACTCTTGGGCATTATATATTTTTTTTATTTTTAGCCATTTTTTCCATGATTTATTTTGACCCTGGTTTTATGGGATCATTTATATTTTATTAATATTTTCTTTTTTAGTTTATTTGTATCATGCTTTGGTATCAAAAAAAAAGAGATTTTTAGTTTTTGAAATATTCTGAGTAATTATGCTTAATTAAAAATTAAAAAAATATTTTCAGTAAAAGCTTGTTTTTTTTTTTTTTGGAGCCATTGGCAACTTGATTTTGAATCTTTCTTGAATTTTTTGAACCTGCAGAAGTTGAATTCTAGTTTTCTATGATGACATTTGGTTGATAAAGACCGTTCTCAAAACATCTAATACTTTCAGCTTTTACTTTGACGGGTGACAACATAAAATCGAGACAAACTTTAAAATAAAACAAAATAAAACGAAATTTTGAGAGAATATAGCATTTTTATTCTAGTTTTTATTAATGCTTTTATCTTTTTTCAATAAGTCCATTTCTTCGAATATTATTGAGTCGTTTGGATGTAGAGGCCAAAAGGTCCTGTACGAGATTTTGGTCCATATTTTTTGTACAAAGTCGTATTTTATTTACTAAGTTCATCTAAATTTTTTGCTCTCCGGCCATTCTCATACACTTTTCCCTTAAAAATTGACCAAAAATCCTCTTCTGGCACATTTGCAAGGTTTCGCATTTTTGCAGAAATTTGATATTTTGGTCAAACAAGTAGTTGACAATTGTAATGGCATAATGAGAGCTCGCCAAGTCGGGCTAGAATTTATAGTTACCGTCTGAATGATGCTTTTTAAAAAGCGGAATGACTCCACGCTTTATAAAGTCTAAATAAACAGTTTGGTCGATTGCAAGTCCACTTTTTCGTATGATTGGAGCCGAAATACCACTCTCAGAAATATCAAACCAAACAAGTACCGAAAATCCTCAAATAGAAGTAACCACAAAAAGAAGAAACTTGCTTGTATTTCAGTCAAAAATTTTCATTTATTTGAGTTATTTTTCTAGAGAATATGTGTCTTGTTTAAAAGAAAATTTATGAATCATCTCTCATGTAAAACATGCATTTTTCTAGTTTTTAATAGAAGAAAAAATAGCTTTTAATTTCTTGTAATTGAGTCACATTTTGGGAGTGAAAAATTTTCGAATAGAAGAAATCTTTTGATGACCGAACTTTCTTTTATTTGAGGAAATAAGGTAATTACTGCTCAGATTTCTTAACTGGGGTATATTTTGTACTTGCTGGTGTTGGAGCAATGTTACTTGAGTAAAATATATCGTTTCCATTAATTTACCATGACTGAGAGTGAAATAGGATTAATCGTCTAAAATCCAGGAAATATTTGGATTTTTTAAATACAAATTTCTACATTTAAATCTAGCTCCTTTTTTTTTGCGTATCGGTTCGGTCAGGAATTTTCTTCTTTTTTCAAGGTATAATTTGAAGCTTTTTCAACAATTTTGAGACCATTTGCTGGCTTATATCAAACTTTTTGGCTGCTTCACGCTGACTAATATTGTCTTTGTGATCAAAAGCCTTTTATAAGCTTGTTGAGTTGTATTTATTAATTTTTTTCGGTGTTTGACCAGATCCTTGTTTTTTTTTTGGAAAAAATATTCATTACATTTTAAAATTCGGTAAATAGTATTACTTGGAATTTTTTCTGCCATAAAATGGAACACAGTGAATATCTTTCCAAGCGATCTATTTTCATCAAAAAACGGCTATACGCGAATTCTTAGGGCCTCTTCTTTTTTCTAGTTTTTAAAACTAGAAAAAAGAAGTTCAAAGAGTTGCATTAAAATAATTTCTAAATTGAACAAAAATAATTTTTGACATGAACTAAAATAATTTAAATATTAATTTAGACTCTTTTTTTATTCTTATCAATCACCAACTTTATATATATTGTCACTACATTAAACGATAGTTACTCAAAGGAAGATCATAATGGCACGGTTATTTTTTGCTAAGTCTTGATTACGCGGCTTCTCCTTAAATGCAATTCTACTTTCTGTCTTTTATACCTACAATTCTAATTTTGTATAAATAGTCCATAATCTATAAAAAAATAAATTAAAAAAATCTAATTGATTTCGCGGGTCTCTTACCATTACTTACTAGTTTACCATTATATTTGGATACCATAATAAAATGTCGATGACGAGTAGAATGCTCAAAATGGAAAATTAGAGAGACGACGAAAACGACGAATATATTGATTATCAGGGAGGAGACGACGACAACGACGAAAACGAAAACAGCGAAAACGAGCAAGAAAACGAAGAATACGAACACGCCGAAAATGACGAAGAAAAACCAACTAATAAAAAAAGTGGTGGCGAAAACAGACAAATTTTTTAGACTTAGAAAATCAATTCAAGTCAGATAATTGAAAACCTTTCAAAGAGAATTCAACAATTAGAGAAGAAATACAATCAAAATCTTTATGTTTAAAAGGCTGTAGATTTTGACTTCAGTGAATCAAAATAAAGAAAAAATCAAATAAAATCAAAAGGAAAAAATGAAAGTTAGATATGCAGTATTAATTTCCAATAAAAAGATCTAATTTGAAACGCGATTCTTCAATTTCGATTATTATAATTATCGAAATTAATTATAATTATAATTATTATTATCGAAACGCAAAAAATAAAATGATTAATATTAATCATCTTATTTTTTGCGTTTCTTTCCTTTTCTCTATTTTGAATTTCAAAAGTAAAATTAAGCATTCGTTCTTTTTAAAATTATAAAATTAAAAGTTTTTGATGCCCTCTGTGAACAAAATTTAACTTCTAATAAAAAAAAGTGGTCTTTTTTTATCACCAATAATAGAAAAATAAAGTAAAAATTTTAAAAGAAGAAAACAAAGATTTTTTAGGTCTAGTTGCTTAGGTAAACTATGGTTCACCTGTTACTGGAACAATTGTTGTTCTCAGGTTTTATGAACTATTAGTTGACCTAATCTAAAATTTTTCACCTATTTTGAAATTTTTTCATCTATTTAGAAAAAAGCTAATAAAATGACAAAAAATAAGAAAGAAAAATTATTACATAGAAAATTTAAAGTTGTGCGGAGTAGGTAAATTCTGCTAAATAGATGAATCTATGTTCCCCAAACACTTAAAATGTGAAAAATTAATTTTAATTTTCTTTAATTTTTATTATTTTATGTCTGTAAAACAAAGATTTAAGTAGAAAGTGCATTTGAGTATTTAGGATTATTGAATGAGTAATACCAAGTCAACCTGATCAGAGCAAATTCTAAGCTATTTCTAAAGCTTCTTCAAAAAAAAAAACCAAAAAAAATATTCACTGATTTTTATATCATTTTCGACAATTAGGCATTCTATTAAAAAGCTTTATTCAATTTGTTCACATAATCTAAAAATTGTTCGTCTAATTCTACTTTGGTTCGCCTTCTATTTTGAACAAAATAATCGGGTGAACCAATAGTTCACAAAACTTGAGAACAAGAATTTTTCGGATAATAAGTCAACTTTGATTCACCTAACTGACTAGACCCAGTTTTTCAACGACTGAAAATAAACTTCAATCTGAATAAATTTTTTTTATTTTTCTTTTATTCATTTTTTTTATTTTATATTATTTTATTTTATTTAAATAATTAAATAATAATTAGTTTTTTTTATGTTTTTTTAATACTGAAGGAGCATTTGCTCGGTAAGAAATAAGTTCATTTTTTTTTTAACTTTTAGTAAAAGTTAAAAAAGAATCTTTTAGTAAAAGTTAGAAAATGAAAAAAAATATCTGAAACATCGCACTTTTTCAATGTTATTTCAACAGTGGATACATTTTGTAATTCAAACACAAAAAATTAAACCAATTATTTGGAGTATGAAGTGATTTTTTTGTTACCGAAAGATTAGGTCATACTTAAGCTAAAATAGTCTGATACCTATTTTTCAAATCGTTTACCCGTCTACATCTGCTTTTAAGCTGGTCACGGTTAGCCTTTAATAAATAATTTACGCTTCTCTTTTCAAAGTCTTCTGAGTTAGCCATGATGCTGTTTGAAGTTGATTACTCCTTCAAATAGCTTTGTTTGTGGAATCGCAATATTCTCTGAAAAAAAAATTTGCTAGGAAAGCGAACCTACTTTCGCACTTTATTTTAAAACTTAAAATAAAATCATGCGACGTTTCTTAGTTCTGTTTTAATTTAGAAATTACTAAACAAAAATGTATAATAGGCCAGAAATTTATTAATTAAATTTTTGTTAAGTTGTTGCTCTTTTAACAAAAAATAAAATAAAAAAAAGAATTTTTTAAAAAATCCTGAAATTCAATGAAACAAATTGTCTTTTAGTCCATTCCATGCAAAAATGTATTTGATATTAATTTTTGATTTTTGAATGTTTTCTCAAATTATAATTCAAAATCATCAGAAAATAAGTCAATTAAAAAAATATTACAAAAATAAATTTTTTTTTATAAAATAATTCAACAATCTTTCCTTATGAAAAATTTATTAATTTCTTTTTTAATTTAATGAAAATTTATTAAATCTCTTATCTTATTTTTTTATTCAATTTTAAATTTATTTACAAAATAAGTATTAAAACATAATTTTTAAGCCGTCCAAAATCCAAATATCTTTATTAAATAAAAATATGAATATCTCTTTTAAGCTTTTTAAAAGAAATATAAAGTAAAGCAACCAGTAATAAAATAACAAAGGGAAGAAATTTTTTCAAATTATTTAAATTTTTATAAAAAATCATTGTTGTTTTCTTTTCTCTGTTAAAAATACATGGACAATCTTGAGTTCTACATTGAAAACACACATTTTTGATGTAAAAAATACAAACAACGTTCGATGGACATCTTTTAAATAAATTTCGATCTAATGACCTCTGTTGAAGTAAAGATTTTCCTATTAAAGAAGCAATAATTATAAAAATAATCATTAAACGAGTCATCTTCATAAAATCAAAAAATATCTAAAAAAACAAAAATTTATTCAGCTAAACTAACAAAAATTCCAAAAATGATTGGAATCTTTCAGCCATTTCATTCATGAATAATTAAATTACTTTTTGGTATTTAAAAATTATTGTAAAGGCTTGAATTAATTTTCTTTTAAATCCTTCTTATTTTATTTCTTTATCTAGAATTCAGTAATTTTAGAAATTAAATTTTAGGTTAAAATTTCTTATATATTTGTTCAAAAATTTATTTTACAGATATTTTGCTTCTATTTTCTGAGCTTAAAAAGGAAGTTTTCTGGATTTTGTGAATTATGGTAAAAAAACACGAAAAAAACTCTAAAAAATACTGAAACTTTTATTCCGAGAGACCAAAACTTGTTCTGTAAATTTTAGCAATAGATACATCATCTTTACCACAATTAAGGTTGGATTGGATTTTTAATTATAAAATAAATTATTTTAAATTCATAATGTATTGAATTATTGCAGAATTTTGCAGAATCAGTATATTGGTAAACCCATCAGCTGCTGCAATTTACGGAACATGTTTTGGTCTGTCCGAATTAAAGTCTTGTTGTTTTTGAATTCTTTAATTGTCTTTTTTTTACCAAAATTCATAATGCCTTTCCTAAATTAGATTTATTTAATTTCGGAATATTTTACCACATTATTAAATTTACAAAAAGTAAAAACTCCGATTTTTGTTTCAACTGAAAATATTTCATAAATTTAAATTTATTTTGGTGCTATAGTTGCAAAATAAGCAAGCGATATTCTAAAGTAATTTAGGACACAAAAATAGCTACCAAAAATTAAAGTTTATTTTAAAAAAATTTTTGGAAAATTTTTTTTAAGGCTTTTTATTTTTTTAATTTAAATAATTCAAGGCAAAAAGGAGAATTTGTATTGCCGAATACGACATTAATTTAAGTAAATTAATTACGACGCAATTTAAAAATAAGGGTTTAAAAAAGAAAAAAAAATGTCAATATAAATTAAAATGCAAATGATTTACGAATTGTGTAGGAGAATTCGTTTTTCACAGCGCTTTTCATTTTTTAATAAAGTAAAGACGCATGCTTCTTAAATATTCACGCTATGTAAATAGAGAATTTGGGCAAATTAACTTTTCTACGTTTTTCAGCATGAAAATTTACCCTGTAAAAATGAAAAAAATATATGACCAATATATGATACCCTTGATACTTTTTTTCATAATGGTAGCTTTCTAAAACTCTCCAAAATTTCTCAAAAATTTTAAATATGTATAATCTCAATACAGAAGCGGAAAAAGTGATACGGAATTTCCGTTTTCCACATTCTGTTTTTCACTTTTTAGGAACAGCCCTTTTTTTACCCTCTTAGTACTTTTCTCTTTTTTATAAATAAGGTAGATATGCTAAAGATTTATAATAATTTCCTTGAATCTTGATTAAGACCCCATTTTTTGTTTGACAATATCTTTTTAATATTAAGCCTTTAATTGCAGCGTTCTTTAATTTCGTCTACCAGTTCATTAAAATTTAACCTAGAATCAAATTTAATACCAAAAAATTTGATTTTTTTTTTGGCTCACTATTTTGTTTCCATAAATTTCTAAGTTAAGATTATCACTCTCTTTTTTGTACTCAGAAAAGACTACTGACCACGACTTTTCAACTGATATCTTCATTTTCAACTTAATAAGCCATTGTTCTAGTTCGTTGGTGTATTTAATTTTTCTTATTTTCAAGGTTCCCCTTTTTGTTATAAATGAAGAATGTAGCTAGATCATCTGCGAAAAGCAGAGAGTATTCATTATTTGTTTTGTTCCTTTTGGGTATGTCATTAATATAAATCCTAAACAAAGGATGACGTTATATTTTCCATCTGCATAGTATTTTAAGCCAATTAATAAATAAAAATCATAAAGTCAATTCTTTTTTTCTCTAAACTTTTGAATAATTAATTGACAAATTTTTTAAGCTAAAAATTATGCAAAAATCAAGTTTTTCTTTTTGTATTCAATTTTTCGATATTTATTTTTAATAAAATTTTAATTAACAAAAACATTTATTAGAAGACAATTTCTAAATAATTTCTAAAAAAAATTTTTACTTCACTTAATATATGATATTTCTTTTTCCAAATTATTCTTTCAAAAAATGTTTATTCTTATATTTTTACATTATTTTTTATAATTTTTCATGGCATTAATTGAATCTAATAAATAAATATATCATAAAATCAATTTTAATTGACAATCTAATCTATATTAATACAAAAATTATTTATTATTAATTAATCTAGAAATTAAAATTAAATTGAAAATTTAGAACTCTGAGTGAATGGTTAAGATTCAATCTTAAAATTTATATAATGAGGAATGATTGTAATTCTGAATTTTTTTGCTATTCTTTAAAAAATTTTGAACGACAGTGGTTTCTCAAATCAAATTTTTAAAAGTCTGAGTCTCTTCAGACTATAATCAATAATATTATTTTATAATCTTTTGTCAATACAAGCTTTAAAGACATTAACGTTTTTGGATTGTATAATTTCATCGGTGAATTAATTCCATTGATTGACTATTTGATTCATAAAAAAGTTGGATCTTTGTGCCCAATTTAGATTAGTTCTTTTCTGAGCTTGGGAGAGTTTCCTCTAATATTTCTTGCAGGACCGTTTGAACTTAATGAAAAAGTTCGGGTTAAGGGTCTATGATAATTTACCTCTTCATTATGGTGGTGAATTTTGTACATTTGGATTAGATCGCCGCGAACTCTTCTCGTACTGCGAGTTGTCAATTTCAGTTTTTCTAAACGAATAGAATAATCTAAGTCCCCAAGACCATTAATTTTTTGGTCACTCTTCGTTGAACCTGTTCTAATAACTCTACGTCTTTTTTGAGGTATGAGTTCCAAACGGGGGCAGCATATTCAAGATGTGGTCTAACCATAGATTGGTATAAAAGTTTCATTGTGTTCTGATTGTGGCTGCTAAGTCCATTTAGAATTTGACCGAGAATTTTACTTGCTCTAGATGCAACCGGGCATATTTGTTTATTCCACATCGTATCATCACATATGATAATTCACAAATCTCTTTGAGCTTGAGTCATTATGGGTTGCCGTGATATACGACAAATTAGTTTCGGCAAATTTAATTTCGACATAGTTGATTAGACAAGTATAAACTCGCAAGTAGTTTTTTTCGGATTATATTTTCGACATGTGTTAATTGGACAGTTTAATGAAAATTAGACAGAAAAAAATGTTTGAAAAAAAATTTAATTTAATTATTTATTGATTCAACGTCGCATTGACAAGATTTAAATTTGATAAAAAAGAAAATATAGTATAGTATAAATAGATTATTAAATAAATATATTAAATAAATACGTTTGCCACATGTAACAATCTATGTCTTCTAAACTTTCATTTTTTTAGCTTATTTACTTTATTTTGATTTTTTTAATTTATTCTGAAGGAGCCCTAGCTCGTTACAGAAATCAAATAAATAATATAAAAAATAAACATTATTTAAATTTGATTTTTGCCTTTACAATTATTTATATTCAATTAACATTGACAAATTCTTTAAATAATCTACAATTTTAAGAGAATCAAAATCAGAAATAGCTTGATTTAATTTTTCTTCCTAGTAAATATAACCAGGTTTTCGTTTATTAACTTGGCAAGTACACAATTTCACATATAAATGTAATAATAGAATTGTAAATTTAATAATAGAATTTTCTAATTTTTCTAAATCTAAATAAATTAATGAATTAAATTAGATCTATTAAAATTAAATAAATTAAAAATAATAGATCTAAATTTTCTATATAAAGTTATTGGAAAACACAAATTTCTAAATTAACTCTGTCGAGAATATAATAATTTTGCCAAATTATACATGTCGAAGTTAATTTTTGCGAAATTTACTTGTCTAAATTAACTCCGTCGAAATTAACTTGTCTAAACTAAGCATATTCGTCATTATGTCATTAGTTAATTAGGAAAGAATTAAAATCCAAGTAACTGGTCATATTCCTTAACTATCTAAAAGATTAATAAAGCGAATTTTTAAAACACATTAATTAAAAATTTGCCCAACGGGAGGATCGAACTCACGACCTTCGCGTTATTAGCACGACGCTCTAACCAACTGAGCTAGCCGGGCTTGTTAATTCGTTTTCAAGAAGGTAAATTTTACATTTTACTGAGTGCTTCTAAATCAATTTATATTAAATATTTCAAATTTTTTAAATAAACATTTTAAATTGTTTTATAAGAAATAGTTAATGAAACATAAAACACTCAATGTTTTTCATGATACTCATTTACTGAACCTTTAGAAAAAAGTTATTGATTTTTTTCATTTTGTTATTTTTTGCTACAAAATTAGCAATTTTAATAAAATAGTTTTAAAAAAATATGTTAATTTAATTATTCGAAATAGAAATGCTAAAAAAAATTTTCCTTGATCGTTCAGTCTGGTCAAAAACCCTGACAAAACGAAACTACCAATTTTTATCCTATGTAGTCGAAAACAAGCTGGAAAAAAAAACTTTCCTCAAAGACAAATACAACCAATTTTCATTCGAAGAGATAATAAATCTCAGCAAGCATTTGAGTGCTAATTTAATCAACACTCTTAGGCTAAACGAGCCCAGCTTTCTCAACAACCAGAAAATCGGCATCTACTGTTCCAACAACTATTCCTATTTGATCTCAATCTTGTCGATTTGGATGCTAAATGGCGTGCCTTTTGTCCTCAACAAAACCCATCCGGCAAATTACATCAAACAGTTCATAGATGACTTCAAGTGTAAATTAATAATCAACGGCGTGGATTCTTATTCAGTCAACTCTGATTTTGATTCAATGCTAAATCAAAAACAAATTTTCAATTTTAGAATAAATGAAAAAAATTTTTTTGACCTTAAAAATCAAAAGCTATTCCTGAGTTCAAATATTCCAAACACATTTGGCGAGCTGAGTCAATTTTTGACTCTAAATGAAAATCAAAAAGCTTCTTTTTTACTCGTGACCAGCGGAACAAGCGGCAAACCTAAAGGTGTTGTAATCACATTCCGTAATTTGCTAAGCTCCATTGAAACAATGATCCAAGCTTACAAGTGGACTCCAGAAAATCATATACTTAATCCTTTGCCGCTCAACCACTACAGCGGGCTGGTCTATTGTTTGCTAACGCCTTTTTTGGCCGGAGCCAGTGTTGACCTAATGCCTAGGTTTAGCGCAGATAAAGTATGGCAGAGTTTAATCAACGATAGATCGATTAATTCATTTATAGCAGTGCCTACTATCTATACACAATTGGTAAATGAATACAAAGAAAGTTTAAGAGCACAAGTCCCGCGGGATCTGATAAAAATCAGTCTAAAGAAAATGAAATTCATCGGAAGCGGTTCAGCACCTTTGAATGTTAGGACATTCAACGAGTGGTCAGAACTGACCGAATATCCGATGGTCGAACGCTATGGAATGACAGAAATCGGCATGGCATTGTCTACGCCTTTGATTGAGACAGAACATTTTAGGCGCATTGGAGGCACTGTTGGTCGGCCTTGTGGCCAAGTAGGAGTCCGAATTTATGATCATGTTAACAGCCGAGTTCTGATAGAATCTGACAGTGAAAATGACTTTTATGGCCTTGAATGCGATGATATTTTCGGGGAACTTCAAATCAATGGCCCGACTGTTTTTAAGGAGTATTTTAATTTTCCTGAATTGACTAAAGAGAGTTTTAGTGAAGATGGCTGGTTTAAAACAGGCGATACGGCAAGGTACCTGAAAGATTTGAATGTTTATAAAATAGTTGGTCGAACCTCGGTAGATGTGATCAAAAGTGGTGGTCACAAAATAAGTGCGCTGGATGTTGAGAAAGAGATATTAGCTCATGAGGATATTGATGATGTTGCCGTGATCGGTTTGACCGATCAGGTGTGGGGACAGCGGGTTTTTGCTTTGATAAGTTTAAAGAAAAAAACAAAACAGTTTGATCATGATGGGTTTTTAAAGTGGTGTAGACTAAGAATGCCAAAATATTGTGTTCCTAGTATTGTTAAACTAGTTGATCAGATTCCTAAGAATCAATTAGGAAAAGTAAATAAAAAAGAGCTAATTCAATTTTATGAAAATTCAAAAATTTGAATAAAAATTGATTATTTATTTTTTAAATAAAAATTAAATATTTTTAAATAGATTTTCCAAAAAAATTACAATTGATAATAATTAATTTTTTATTTCTTAGCTGAAAAAAATGAATAAAAAATGGTAAAATTAATATTGAATCAAGTCGTCTTTAAGTCAAAATTTTTATTGGAGTTCTGGGGTTCTGGGATTCACCTGAAGTTATATTTATACCGTTCCATGCTGTCATTATTGCAGCCATATGAATCAAACATAAAATAAAATTGCGACAAAAAAATAAAATTGAAAATTAATTTTAAAAACAAAAAAAGTCAATTACTTTAATA
This sequence comes from Brachionus manjavacas, assembly GCA_019054805.1. Taxonomy (NCBI): domain Eukaryota; kingdom Metazoa; phylum Rotifera; class Eurotatoria; order Ploima; family Brachionidae; genus Brachionus; species Brachionus manjavacas. The sequence goes on along the minus strand of JAHQIY010000003.1, from coordinate 1,913,199 downwards.
AAAGAACATTCAATATGACTATTGCTTGATATCGATATTTTTAAAATCGATACCTTCAAACAACTTAATTAGAAATGAGTTTTAGACATATAATATTGCACAGGACATACAGGATGGTACAATGTTGGCAAAAGTTGGACAAACTATTTTTATCAGAAAATATAAAGAAATTAGTTGTATGAAATTCTTTGAAAACGATAGCAATAATAGTCTCTTTGTTTACCTTGAGGAATACCTTCAAGATGAAAAAGAAGGATTTATAGATTTTTCATCTTGAAACGAATTGACCTGGTTTGAGTTCAAGGGTATCATAGTCCCGCAGTATTCAAGTAACTATAAACATAAATCATTGACATCATCATCAATAAACAAAAATTTACAGCGTTAAGCGCCTAAAAAAGAACGCTAAGCTAGTAGATGAAGCATCAAAAGATTCACCTAAAAGAAAAAGACTTAGAATCCTAGAAAGTCCCAGATCCAATTTGCTCATATGAATTAATTCTGTTTTGCAAAAAGGTGACAATAGAAAGATTACTATCTTTAATTTTTTATTAAAAAATAATATTTATTTTATTTAAAAAATAATTTAGGGGTGACTCCAGGACACGTCCGAATGGTTCAAGACCTTCGTTTAAGCCCGCATTAAAAAGAAAAATTGATATAAATTTGGTTTTAATTTTTAGTGTTTGAATTACAAAATGCATCCAATGTTAAACTAACATCGAAAAAGTGCGATGCTCAAATATTTTTTCAGTTTAAAAAAAAAAAATTAATTTTAAGTTAATATTGCAGACATTTTCATATTTGAAGTTAAACCCTTTGGTGAAATAGAATGAGTTTAATTTTTCTTTGGAAATTTGAAAAAATATTGAAAATTCTTTTTTAACTTTTAAACAAATCTTCTTTTAGCTCCTGCATGACATTCTCAATATCGAAAGTAGAGGAAGTACGTAAAGGAAAAAAAGGCATAGCGAAGATAATTTTTTAAACTACAATTATTATCTTTAAGGATCATCATATCACAAACCCAAATTCAAAATTTAAAAAAAAAGTTTTTCATGTTTGCAATATTAACTTAAAATAATTTTTTTCTTGAAACTGAAAAAAATATTTGAAACATTGCACTTTTTCAATTTTATTTCAACATTGGATACATTTTGAAATTTAAACACAAAAAATTAAACCAGATATTAATTAAAGTCAAAGAAAATCAAGGAGGTTGGTCAAACAATAAAAAACTTTAAAATATTTTTTTTATAAATTAAAATATTTTTTTTAACGTAAAAAATGTAAATAAAAATTGTTTTTCCAATTAATTTAAAATTTTAATTAATCATTTTTTAACATTTTTTATGATTTTTTACCATTAAATAAAAATAATAATAATAATAATAATAAGAAGAGTAAGCTACAACAAGCAAGCTTGCGGAGATGACCTACTAGGAGGACATTTATGATAGCCGAAATTGCGGAGAAAAGATGGAAAATAACAGACAAATAAATTTTTTTTTTTTTTACATAATAAAACAGATTACAGTTTAAATACCATTAAAAATCAAATAAAATTACAATTTAAATAGAATTACAATGAAAAATTAAAATAGAAGAAGTATACAATAAAAAAAGTTGGAAGGAACTAGTGCGCGTTAGTGAAATCATATGCTAGACTTGAAGGCGTCGTACTTATTCTTGAACTAGTTGATTGATTGAGAGTCGGTAACTTCGGCTGGCAGGGCATTCCAATGGTTAACAACCCTGTTTGTGAAGTAGTTGGACCTCTGCATACATTTAGTTGAGGGCTGTCCGGAGAGTCTTCTCTTGTGTCCTCTGATTCCCCTTGCTGGACCAGTTTGTGTGAGAAAACTACATTGCACCAGAGGATTCACATTGATTACATTTTACCAAAATTTACGTAAATTATGGCAATTTTTTTTTTATAATTTTGAATATAGACATTTTTTTTCATAGATTTACGTAAAATGATCGAAATTTACCAAATTTTACGTAAAATCTAGTAAATTTACGTAAAATTCGCTAAATTTACTATTAGTAAATAGATATGACCTTCGTTAAAAATAGAAATTTTATTTTACTATTTTTTACGTAAATTATTGTAAATTACTAAATCCGGAACACCACTGTGTGTACATAAGAATATTTGTTTGAGGGATTTATGCTAAAATCAGACGGATGCATATCAAATTAACAAGTATTAAAATAAGACATTTAAAATAACAACATCAAAAAAACCAAAAAAAAAATAACAAGTGTCAAAACAACTAATTGAAAATAGCGTGTGTCAAAATAACATCACTTGTATATGTTGTTCAAAATAACAAATAAATTAAAATCAAATCAAAATAACATAATACTAATTAAAAATTACAAATGGAGAGTTTGGCACAATCTATTAATTCTTTAACACTTAATAAGCCTGTTAAAGCTTTTAATACATTATCACAGAAAAAAAAACCACAGCTACACAATCTCGGCTATTATTTTAAAGAATTTACTATGATTGTCTCAGTAACTCATTGATTATGTTTTAAAAAAATTAAATTTTCTGATTATATTGATTAAACAATTTACATTTTTTTTGTCATTTTAATAAAGATATTTTGATACTAATATTTTGATATTAGTTATTTTAATTAGGTCAATTTGACACTTGTCATTTTAATGCAATGTTTTTTTAATCTTGTTTTTTTGAAACAGTGTCATTTTGACACATTTATTTTAATAACTGGTATTTTGATAATTTACTTTCAAATTTAATTTAAATTGGATGATTTATGAAAAAAAAGCTTTGAACTTGAAAAGAAAGCCGATTTTCCAAAAAAATCCAAACAAATTTCAATTAATTTTTTTTTAAATATTTGAATATGTAAAACATTTCTAAGTTTTAATAAAAAAACGCTTTAAAATTCTTAATGAAAATTACACGTAAAGAGTTTTTTAAATTTAAACAAAAAAAACAACTTCAAGCTGTTTAAAGCAATGTAATAAGGTGATTTGTTAATGGAAAATTAAAGAAGTATTATTTAAAATAGTTAGTTTTTGCCAAACATAATCACAAGCTTTGAATCGACTTTTTCAAAAGTTCTTTTGTAAATTAGGCCTACTTTAAATATTGGCCTACATGTGCTACCAAAACATGGTCGTACGTGCCTTAAGAGTAGCAACAGAGTAATGCTAAAGCCGCTTAATCAAACAATTTTAACTATTCTTATTTTAATGCGTTATTAAGGCTTGGTTGTAAAACAACAAATAAGAATAATTTTTTTTGAATTATGCATTTGGTGCTGCATCAAAAATTAAGAAAAAAATATTACGTGTCTTTGGTTACGGTATTTAGATTTTAATGCATTTAAATATTAATTATTAAAAATAAACTAAATATTTGTATTTTAACGCCACCAAAACCAAGTTTCTTGGGTTTTAGTGAAGCGTTAAAAACCTACATTTACGGTATTTTTTAAAAGAAAATAATATTTTGAAAATAAATTAAAAATTAATGGTTGAAAAATTTAAATGAATAAAAATATTATCGACATAGCTGAGCGGGAAAATGAATAACCTTCCAATCTAAAATTCAGGTAGATTTTCGCCAAATTTCCATAATTTTAACTTTAAAAATCAACTAAAAGAGTTAATTCTAGTTTCTAAATTTTGCTGCATCCAAAAAATAATTAAAATTCAAAATAAGTCATTAAAAGTTTTAATGGGTATTTTTTTGGATTATTTAAAATTTTAAAAATTGTTATACATTACAAAAATATCTAAATATTTAATTCGAAATTGTTGTCTTATCAAACCTTTAAATTTTTTTTAACATACTAGCACAATTTTTCAGCACACCTATTATTCATCTCAGCATACTTGCATTTTTAAGATACAAAAGTTGCATACTAAAATTAATCAGACTTGTTTTTAAGTCACAAGTCTTAGGTCTAGTCAAGTCAATGACTTTAATTTTTTTTTGATGAAATAAATTTCTAAATAAACCATAATCTTAAAATTATATTGCTCAGAGTTATATGCATTTATCAGCCTTCTGAACCTTATAGATAAGATGAAATTTGCATGATGCAAAAATGCATGACGCAAAAATGCATGATGCAAAAATGCATGATGCAAAAATGCATGATGCAAAGATGCAACATGCAATTTTTTTGATAGCTTGTTGGTCAAGTAGACCCGATTCATTTCACTTTAAATAATTATTATAAGATATTTAAGATTTAGTTTTTTTTTTAACTTTTCTTTTATTTTAAAAAGATGATTCGTATGTTTGTTTTAATATTGATTATTGAGTCAATAATAGCAAGTCCTTTGCAGCGAAATAGCTCGTTTAATCTGAATAAATTAAAACAATGTCCATCGAACCTTTTATGTATTCAAAATGACGAATATTTGTGTTTCGAATGTCAATCTCAATACTGTCCATGTATCTACAACAAACAAAAGCATATAGAAATTAATATCAATGAAAACTTGAATAATTTGATGAAGATTTTTCCATTTGTTATTTTTTTAATAATTGGCTTTTTTTATGTTTCTATTAAGAGGTTCAATAGAGATATATATATCTTTATTTAAAAAGAAATTTGTTTTTTTAGGAAAGTTTTTCAATTAAAAAAACTATTTAGTATACCAATTATGTAAAACTTTTAAAAATTAAAGTACAGTATTTAGTTAAAATAAATAAAATTTTTTTTAAATTATAGTTAAATCTTGTTTATCTTAAATTTTGAATTGGGTCTTATTTTTCGTGCTATAATAATTTAATTTTTTGCTATAAAATAATAATGCTATAAGAAAATTATATTTATTTTATTATTTTCTGCTATAATTCTTTATTTTTCTAGTATAATAAAAATTCAAATGATATAAAAATAAAAAAAATAAAAAAAAACAAAGAAAAAAGGTCAACTATTTTCTTTTTGGTCTTTTATGAGTATTAGACCCGGTTGATTGATCTTTTGGTTTATTTTTTGAGCCAGCTGGTCTTCCTCTTTTTTTTGCAACTACATTAGGATCAATATTTTCTTCATTATCTGATACTGTTACAACAAAATCATGACGATCGCTTGAGCCAGTTTCATCATTATGTTGTGTTCTTGCTTCCAAAACATTTGTTGTAATTTCTTCCATTGATTCATCATCATTTTCATCATCATCATCGTCTAAATATATTTCAAAAAAATCGTCCATTTCATCGTCACTTTTGTTTTCATCTTTGAAACCAAAATTCACTAATTAGTTAAAGCTCAATTAATATATTGTCATTATATTTAATTTTATAGCATCGGTATTTTTATTTTATATCACAGGTATTATTTATTATATCAAATTGTGTCAATTTTATATCAATTTTATTTTTTAGTTTATATCATTTCCGTTAATTTTTATATCATTTTTTTTTATTTATTAAAGCAAAGAATTAAAATATTATAGCACGAAAAAATAAAAGTCTTTTGAATTTTTGCTTTGTTAAAATTATAACCGAGATATGGACAATATTTTATTAAATACAATTATTCAGAAATAATTTATTTCAAATAAGTTTAATGAGACTTTTCAATTATTAAAATATTCGATTATTAAATTAAAAGACTCATCGATTTCTAAATTATTTGATTATTCTACTTTTTGATTATTCGATTGATTTTTTTGAATTAAATATCAAATTGTTATAAAGTTCTAATAAATTTGCATATTTTTAAGCAAAATCAATTTGTCAATAATCGAATATTTATTGAATTCGATTTTAAATTCAAAATTTTTCTTTATTCTAATTATTAGACATGGAGGAGGAAAAGCTATGTTAGTAAGAGACGGAAATAAATTTAAACAAATGTTAAGGTTGATTTGGAGAAAATGAAAATGATTTTATGTTATAAGAAATTTTTAACAAGCTCACTCTAATTACAGATTATCAAATAAATAATAATAAAGTTGAAATGCTTACTTTAAATCTTATGAAAGCTTATTAGCCAATCCAATAATTCTTTAAGTTGTTGTCCAGTTTAATCTTATTTTAAAAATCCTTTTCCAATTCTATTGGGATTCGTGGTAAAATTATTTTCTGAAAATAAATAATTGAGAAAAGAAACAAAATAATAAAAAATGATAATTCTAACAATAGTAATTATTGATAATTAAATAAATGAAAAAAATTAATTATTTTCTTGGTTTCTTCTTTTTTTGATCAAAATAAGTAAATCTTTGGAAACGGTCGTTCTAGACCGTGGTTAAGTAAAGCTTAAAAAGAAAGAGGTAACAAAGATCTTTAAGCTCAGAAAACAAGCGATTAGCTTGATTCTCTCTTCTTAGCATTTCTTTGTAATAGCTGATCGGATAATTGATCCCAATTCACAGTGCTCGTCTTGTTTTTAGATGTGAAAGTGTCCAACATTTAATGTTTTAAATTTTCAAAACCTTCTATTGATTTGCGGCATAATCCAAATTTGAGATTCTTTTTTTTTAAGGTCTTTATTGCCAATGTGATTAATTGTGATGTCGAGACAATCGGACTTTTGAAATTGTTTTAAATAAATCTCCAATTCAATGAATCATGACTTCACATCCATTCCGTCCTTGAACTCATTTGATATCTTTATAGCGTGTGAATTTCTTCCTTCTTTAAACAAGGTGTTATAGATTCACTCACCTCCAAATTGCATGGCATTAACAAAATGACACTGAGCAAGTACTTGCTTGGATTCAAGTAGGCGTGTGAGGCCTGTTACTGGAAGAATAACAAGGATAGTTGTTTAATAATTTATTGCAATAATATAATTTAAATATAAAGTAATAGTAGTAATTTGCTGCGTGGAAACCTACAAGCTGGAACGTGGGCCAGAGCCCCAAAAACACGCCCAACTGTGTAATATAATATAATAATATAATGTCTTCTTAAAAGGATTGTGTACGTTTCTTATATATAGCGTTGACATCTGTATCACGTTAGAAATGATGAATCTTCTAGAATAGAATTCCATTCTGATTCTAGAAGTATTGCGAGGTGTGTTAATTAATAACATATTAATAACATTAATAATCAAGTCACGTATTCTATATATATGAGTTAAACACGAGTTGATCATCAGGTAAGTGAGTGCTTAAAGTGTGGTTAACAGGCCTCCCTTTTAAAAGATGGATTGTCCAATACACCATGACCAAAAAGATTATTAAAATCACTGTCTCTATTGGAATTGTAGCGATTATTGCCCTTCAAAATTGGATTGACTTGTCCATGTGGTGATTAAATGAGATATTAATTTCTCAAACATTGACCCTGAGTTATAAAATGAGATTGCATGTGTTTCACACGTAACAACAAAGTTCATAATAATATTGTAAATTCGATTTTGCACATTTTGACGAAAAAAGTTTTTTTAAAACGAGAAAAGGAAAGAAATTTTAACACTTAACCTAAACTAGAAGTTATGAATACATAGGGACGCCAATGTTATAAACCTTAAATAGTTCTATGCTTATCCGGATCTGTTAGGATCTAGTGGTTCACGGTTATAGAGTATCTGTTGAAGCAAATATTTCAGAAGCTGCCAGACCAACAATCACTAATACACCACCTGTAAAAAACGGAATCATTTGATTCAAAATTAAAATAATCGGACTTTTTGGTGTTAAATATCCTTTGAATTTTTCTAGTTATTTGAAAAGAAATTAACGCCGTCTTTTTCAAAAAATTAGTGATTACTGCAAGCATTTTCTCTTCAAGGACACCAGCGGTCTGAAGGCCTGTAGTAACTTTCGAAATCCATCTCTCAACTTTTTCTGGCCTGTATTACATAGGTGAATTATACTCTAGCACGTAACCTTTTCCTGCTATCTTCAGTTGAATATCTTTTATCTTCAAATTTGCGTCAAATTCCATCAAAAGCCTTATAAAGTTCACTTATTTCAGAAAATTTATTAAATGTTAATGTCCCAGTGTCTATCTAAAACATAATTGTTGATGAGCGGGGAATATACATTAATATTTGCAAAGAACTTCAACCCCATTCTGATAACTTCAGTCTAGAAAAATGGTGGAAAAATTCAAAAAGCCGATTGCCAAATTTGTATTCGGTCGCAAGTTGGATCCTGCGAACTCTTTCTACTTCATGTGATTACGAAAGGGCATTTACGAAATATGTTTTTTTCCGATAAAAGACTTTTTTTATTAATTAAAACTAGTTTTATTTTCAATTATTCGCATTTAAAATGAGTAAAAGGAGAATTTTTATAATTTTGTAATAAAATACTGTCTAAAATAAATAAAAAAACATTAAAAATACAATTTTAACTTAATATGTTAGTTTCCTTAAAATTTATAGCGAAAAATTTGAAAGCATGTTTAGCAAATTTCTTAGGGCATTTTTTTAGCATATTTTGAACATCAAAAAAGAATATTTTGGTGGTCCCTGAACATAGAGAAGCAAGTAAAATGTTTGATCAGTGATCAACCATTTAAGATAGGTTTATAAAGTTCCAAATCAGATAAAATGAATCTAATAAATTCTACTTGATAAATTATTTAAGGAACCAACTAATAATATGATTTTTATGCTATGACTTAATTTTACGTAAGATGAAGCCAATTTGGTAATCTAATGTTAAAATTTGCTAAAAACCGTAGATCCTAGTACTACTGTATTACAAATTTTTTTAGTAATCTCTTATTCTTTTAATAATAACTCATATAATAAATGTAATTAATTTTATTTTAATTTTTCAACATTCTGTTTAATTAAATATTTCAAATTCTTAAATTTGTTTTCGTCAACTTTTTCGACTAAAATCAAGCACTCTTGTATAGCTTTTTCTGTATTTTTTAAACAATTTTCATCTGGTACCATCAAAACATTATTTGACAATTCAACCAAAAAACTAAGAATTTCTTTTGAAGTCGATTCGTCTTGAAAAAAACTCAACTTCATCAAGTTTAAAAGCATCTCAATATAAAACTCGTACTGAATTTTTTTTTCAAAATCTTTTTCTTTTATTATTAGTCCCTTTTTGAATAAATTTAAAAAAAATCAAGCAAATAATTTTTTTTTACCTTTAAAAACTGAATTAAATTGAGCAAAATAAATTCAGAGTTGTATCCTTCATCTGTCAAAATTACAATCGAACAGACCATCAGTTTTAGCCATTGAGAATAAAAACTTTCATCTTGAAATTTAAGCATATTTTTCTTAAATCCTTCGTACAAAAAATTGAATAGATTTTTTAATTCAGAGCTTGTTTTGTTCAAGGATAGAACCTAAAAAAGATTGATTAATTTATTTTATTTTTTAATTTTTTTAAGTTTACTTTAACTAAAGCATAAAGAATTTCCTCTGATTCTATCTCATCTGATATTGACCCGAAATTAATTGAAATACTTTGAATGCTTATCATTTCAAGTAGACATTCAAATAAAGAATTATCATCAACTTAAATAAAATGATTAAACAATTAATTTTATAAAGTTAAGTGTGTTGATCCTTAAGCTGTAAGAAAATAGATCTGTAACGTGAAAACTTATTATAAAAATTACAGGACTAAAATACATTCCCAAAAATTGTAATTAAAATATTTATTTTTGCAAATCTACTTTCTAATTATTTTAGAAATATATCACAAATAGTTCGCCTCGGTAAAGAAAATAAAAACCTGTATCACTTAAATTAGGAGTTCAACAAGGGTCAGTTTTGGGCTATTCTTTTTCTTATTTTTGTGAATGATCTTCATTTTATTTTAAAAAAATTTAGTATTAAGATGTTTGCAGATGACACAACCTTTAGTCATTCTGATAAGAACTTAGAGACTGTACAAGTTAATTTTCACTTGTCTTTTAATATTTTAAATGATTGGTGTTTTTAAAATAAGGTCGATACAAAAATGTGTCTAATTTATTTTAACCACTTTTCGATATAAATCTTATTATTTTAATAAATTTTCTATTTTCATATTGCCAATTTTTCAGAAATTTTTAAAATTAATTGATCACCAAATTTTTTATTTTCTAAATTTTTCAAAAATAAAATTTTTATTCTAAACATTCATTAAATTTTTTTAGCTAAACTTAAATAAATGTCAAAAAAACTTCAATTCTGTAATTTTTTCTATTCCTTAAATAAAACGATTAAATTTTTTTAGTTAAATTAAATTTAGATAACTCGTTTTTCATTTAAATTTAAATTTAAAAATCGTTTAAATATTTTAAATATTTTCTAAAAAGTGCTAATTATTTTAGAGATCCTCTTTGAACCATGGAATTTTTATAGAACACACACTAAAAAAACATCAATTAGGTAGTAAGTATCCCGTATGGTGTAGTTAGAAATTCATTAATGCAAATATAGATAAATTTATAAATATATTTAAATTTAAGATAAAAATGTTTTTTAAAAAGTTAAAAAATTATTTTTTGCATAGCATTATTCATCTATTTTAACTAAATTATTCATTTGTTTAAATTCACTATTAATTATATTTATTAATTTTATTTTTTTTATTTTTTTCCTTTAAAAATAATAATTTTAAATTAGTTGATTTTTATTTCTTTAATTCAACTTTAAAATTTTGATCTTGATCTGAAACTTTTATAAATTTGATTACGAAAAAAAGCCTTTTTAGTACTTTATAATTATTTATTATTTATTATTATATATTTAAAAAACAAAAATACTGAAAATAAGGTTATTTTAAATAAACAATAGCAAAATATAAATAGTGATATTTGACAATAATAATTAGTGTCAAATATGATTAAAACAGATTCATTTTTTTTTTTTCGCAACAAATATAATAAAACGAAACAATCATAATTGAAAATAAAAACAAAAAAAGTTTGAATAAAATAAAGTAGGAAGTAGTTTGACGAATTATTATTTATTTTATTTTTTTATTTGTTTTCTTAACGAGCTAGGGCTCCTTCAAAATTAATTTTAAAAAAAATCAAAATCAAAATGGTTTAATTTTTCGTGTTTGAATCACAAAATGTATCCAATGTTGAAATTACATTGAAAAAGTGCGATGTTTCAAATAAACTCTTTAATGAAATATAAAGAGTTTAATTTTTATTTATAAATTTGAAAAAAATATTGAGAATTCTTTTTTTAATTTTTGGATAATTTATTCATTTATTTGTTTATCTGTACCTAGCTAATGCTTCTTCAGAATATAAAAAATTGAAATTTTAGTTAAATTTAGATGAAATAAAATTAAAATTAAATAAAAAAAAAAAAAGATAAAATTATTTTCAATAGTAGAAAAACTGGTTTGATCCTGTGATCTGGTTGATCTAGACCCTTTCAAAAATCAGAAATACTCATATGCACTCTTTGCTTAAATCTTTGCCTTTAAATTTTATTTATTTTAATTTATTTATTCAATGGACGCCTTAAAGGCGATGTAAAAAAAAAAAATTTTTAAATAATAGTAAAAAAATTAAAGAAAATTAAAATTAAATTTTCACCCTTCAAATCTTCGAGTTCACCTATTTAGAAAAAAAGTTGAAATAAGTTTTTCAAAAAGTTTTTTTTTTTTAATTTTTTTCTTTAAAATTTTGACTAAAGTGATAATTTACGTTTGTTTGATGCATTTTAACAAAAACTCAATTTATTTAAAATGGAAAACAGAGCCTAGATAGTTTTTTAAATCACAAATATTATCTTAAGGATCATCATATCACAGTTCCAAAGTCAAAATTTATGAAAAATAAAAAAATATTTTCCATTCCTGCAATATTAACTTAAAATTTTTTTTTTTTTTGAGACTGAAAAAAATATTTGAAACATCGCACTAAAAAAAATGAAGGTTAAGAAGACATAGATTGTTGCATGTAGCACATGTTTAAATAGTTCAAGTTTCAGGAAAAAAGGAGAAAATAGTAAGGTTGCAATTTTGTTTTTTTTTTCTTTATCTATAGGAGCTTTAGCTCGGAACAGATAAAACAAATAAATGATAAAAACTGATACGCATTATTATTTTTTATTTATTTATTTAGAATATAGATAAATTAAAAAAATCAAAATAAATTAAAAAAAATCAAAATCAAAAATAAAATTAAATTTAATAAAATGAAAATTATTAACTAATAGAGTTAATAGACACATTCATAGAGAAAAAAATTAAAATAATAGTTAATTTTATTAATTAACTTTATATATATAATTAACACTAGATATAATTGAATAGTTACTCAATATTTTTTGATAAACTAATTAATTTATTAAACTATTTACAATTTATCAATTTTAATTTTCTTTTTATTATATTTTAACTCATTTTTTCTTTACATTTTTATTTTGTTTTTTTTTAATTTCTTTTTAATCTGAAGGAGCTTTAGCTCGGCACAGATATAACAAATAAATGATAAATAAATAAATAAACTCGATCAAATATAGGTTTTAAATCCACTTCAAATTCTCTTAGCTTTACTTTACTTTACTTTACTCATTACTTACTAAACAAAAAGTAAAGTCTGGAGACATTTTTACGTAAAATTTTTTGACATTTTTTTTATTTTTACAAGGAATAACTTTTTCTTTGCGATTATAATTTTTTGATTCTTAAATTTTTTTATTATCCGAGGCTTGACCCTTTATGCTTTAATAATTAAAATTGTTTACCTAAGTTAAAATTATTTTGTTCATGTGTGTTTATTATTTTTTATATCTTTTATTTTTTATTTTTAAACACCCTTTTCCTTAAATAAAAACCATACTTCAAAGCAATGAGCGAAATTTTGATCGTCATTTATCATCTGAGTGTATTTTTTTTCCTTTCTAGACACTAATGTAAATGTGAATGACCACCTTAGCGAGGAACTCCAATAACTGCAGGTGTCCCTCAAGTCTCAGTAATTAGTCCTCTTTTATTTAGTATATATATTAATGACATCTCCAAAAGAAACAAAACAAATAATGAATACTTTCTGCTTTTCGCAGATGATTAAATCAGTTGAAAAGTCGTGTTCATTAGTCTTTTCTTAGTACAAAAAAGAGATTGATAATCTAAACTTAAAAATTTATGGAAATAGAGTCAAAAAGAAATCAAGTTTTTTGGTATTAAATTTGATTTTTAAAAAAATTATAACTAATTACTTTGATTGAACTTATTTTCACGTATCTTACGTGAAAATAAATTTTTTTTTCTGATTTTGTTTACAATTTTCTCTTTTATTTTCACGTAAGTGTCAATTTTAAAATAATTGACGAAGAACACATAAAAGTCGATCCAAAATCAATAGTTTTAATATCTCTTTCCATATAATAAAAAAAAAAAATTATAATAATTTATTCGTACACGTCGACAACGAACATATGTCGGCTACGGCTAGCTCGGCTAGTTTGTCCAGCTCTGTGGACGGAAATATCAGCGCCCAACCAATCTCAAATTTGACCGCTAATCAAAATGATAAGCGTGGTTCACGATTTTGCCTTAAAAGCTATTACAGCCGCAAGGTTGCTCTAAAGCAAAAATATTCTGAAAGAATCGAAAATCAAAAAATCCAATTAAAAAGCTGCTGTCTGGTGTCTTTTGAACAGAAAAATAGAGTTAATGCGGACAAACTTGTCGAAAGTATCAAAGAGGCACTTAACGCCGATGAATTTGAATCAATCTTGCAAGTGGGTCAATTTAGATCTACAAAGATCTGGTCAATACACTTCAAGGATAATGACAAATTTGTATCTGCGTCAAACAAAAAGTTCAAATTTGACAATAATATGTATGAACTGATTCCAGCTAATGAATTCGACAAGAAAAATGAAAAAAATACTGAAAACAATGAGTTCATTATGACAGCATTTTATAGAATCCACTGGTTGCCACTTGATGTTCCGGATAATGAAATTGAAAAGTTCTTCAATAGCAATCTAAGTAATGTCGACGTCGATGAAATAAAACATGAAAAGCTTAAATTGTTTGAAAATATCAATAATGGAGTTGTAAAAATAAAAGTAAAATACAATGTCAGTCTTCACAATGCAGTCCTAGACTTTGCTGGACTTCACAAAATCAGCAATTGCCAAGCACTTGTTCAACTATGTGGAATGCCGCCTAAATGTCTAGGATGTAAAAAGTTTGGTCATATACGCAAAGAATGTTCAAAGTGTTTGTCATGCAAAAACTATGGTCACACTAGTCGAGAATGTACCTTTGCCAATAGAACTAGAGTAATGCCTGAACAATCTGAAAATGAACAAGAAGACATCATCGGCGAAGATGAAATGCAATTCACAGAAACTACGGATCCGCGGGCATCAACTGTGGTGACTGTGAGTGCGATTGATTCCTCCCAAAACTTTGAAAAGTTAGAAAGCTACAGTGCTCAGCCTTGTAATTCGACCAATGTCTTGAGAGACGAAGGTGACAGTGAGTATTTGTCTGATCTAGAATTAACTGATCCATTGGCCCAAAGAAGATCAGTTTTTCCATTGCTTAATCATCCCTCAACTGAGTACTTCAAAATGCCACCTACAGTAGAAGTTAAAAAAGAAGTATTGAGCGAAGAAGAAAAGGAAAAGAAAGTAAAAGCAGCTAAAGCGAGTAAAAAAGCGTACCAGAAAAGGAAAGAAAAAATTCAAGAGGAATCCCTTGTTAAATACGTTGATGAACAAATTCAGAAGGACAACAAAAGTTCAAAAGATAAGATAATCTCCGAATTTGAAGCGATGAATTTACAAGCTAGAAGGGAAGTCTTGAGAAAATTTTATGTGCCTAAAGCATCAATACAAAGAAAAACTGCTGGCTCAGAACTTGGCTCAGCGTGTAAAATGGTAGCCCTGAACGAAACCGACTATGATGACTTGGAATCAGACGCTGAGAAAAATTTTATTAAACTTAAAAAACAATAATGTCTTTTATTAAGCAAAAAAAAAATAATAACTCTCTTTCAATCATTCAATGGAACTGCTTTAAACTCACACGCGATCGAATTATAGAACTCAGTGTCTTTCTACAAGAGTTTCAACCGGACATTATGTCCATTCAAGAAGTAAAACTAACAGAGGAACAAGTAAATACCTTTATTAGATTTTCAGGCTACTTTGCTCACTTTAAACCCCGACAAGTAAATCCTACGCATGGGGGTGGAGTTTTAATACTTGTTAACAACAAAATTAACTGTTTTAAAATTTCTGAGTTTGACTTGGACATTGATCATGTTGGCATAAAAATTGACTCCAAAGGTATTTGTTTTAATTTAGTTTCCTTATATGTTCCTTCGAACACTTTGAAAAAAGACTTAATTAAGAGTTACTGTGAATTGGGTTAGGATCAGATCATTTTGGGAGACCTTAATGCTAAGACTCCTGTAGTGGGATGTAGATCTTTAGATGCCAATGGCCGGGTCCTTGAAGAAATTATTGACTCAGAGCTGTGTGTCTTAAATGAACCATCTAAGCCCACTTATTTTAGATATAATAATAACCTGAAAAAAGTTGACTACTCAGAACTCCTAGATCTCTTTCTATGCACTAAATCATTAGCGAATAAATTGACTAGTATTGAGATATTAACAGATTCAAAAATGGGAAGTGATCATGCCCCGGTAATGTGCACTTTTGGATTCAACAAAGACTTCAGACTAGACCTGACTGAAGCTGAACTACGGTTCAATTTTACCAAGGCTGACTGGGGTCTTTTTGGAAGCACATTAGACAGAATGATAACTGAATTCAATAATGAAAATCTGAATGACATTAAAAGTTTTGACGAAGTTTTTTCTAACTTAATCAAAGCTTCGGCTAATAGTGCGATACCAAATTTTGCTGCCACTACGCTTAAAACCTACCCTAGATCTATAGTCGACTTAATCAAATTGCGCCGAAAGATAAGGAAAAGGAAAAAAAAGTTGAAAAAAAATAGTGAAGAGCTAAAAGTTTTAAATTGTGAGTTTAACAAGCTCACTCATCAAATTAGGGTTTCAATTAAAAAATATACAGAGGATAGATGGGCGAATTTTCTGGGTAAACTTGGCCCATACCCCGCCTCTTCTAGCACTTTTTGGGCAATTATAAATAGAGCAAGATCGCAAAAGAAAGGCACAGGAATTCCGAAACTTATCCAAGATGGAAGAATTTATGAATCTGATGAAGACAAAGCAAATTTATTTGCTTCAATATTAAGTAAAACCTTTTCTGAGTCGGGTAGCGATTGTACGGACTTTGATACAAATTGCTACAACTTTGTAGAGGAATTTGTGTCAAAGTTGGATTACAGTGACGACCAATTTTCAAAAGTGTCATTTTTAGAGCTAGTGAACATTATTGACAAATTAAAAGTTGACTCTTCGCCTGGTGAAGATGGCATTCACAACAGATTTCTCAAAAAGCTTTCACTCAAGGCAATTAGTCTCCTCCTTGATTTGATAAATCTCTCTTTAAGTGTCGGAATACCTGAGTCCTAGAAAATTGCAGTGATTACGATGATTCCAAAGAAGGCTGGTTACTCTACTGATCCTGTTGATTATAGAGGAATCAGTCTTCTTAGTTGTCTTGGAAAACTAGCTGAAAGAGTTATTAGAAATCGTTTATTACTTTTTAGAAAGTAAAAAACTCATTATTGACGAGCAGTCTGGATTTAAAAATAATAGAGGCTCTGCTGATAATCTTTTATTCATGACCCAAAAGATACAAGAACGACTAAATAAACATAATGGCAGCAAGGTATGTGGTATCTTTTTTGATATTTCAAAAGCCTTTGATAAAGTCTGGCATGCTGGACTAATCTATAAACTAGTCTACCTGGGTGTACCTATTTATCTAGTCAGGTTCGTTAAGAACTTTTTATCGGGCAGATTTTTTAAAGTCAAGATTAATAATAAGTTTAGTGGGATGTATCCCATTACTTGTTCTGTTCCTCAAGGATCAGTTTTAGGTCCATTGCTTTTTTTAGTGTACATAGGTGATATTCATCTCTCAAACTCAAAGCACTCTAGTTACTCAGCACTTTTTGCTGATGACCTGGGGGCGATATTTTACTTTAGAAAGACAGGAAAAGTCATTAAAGTAATTAATAAGTACCTAAGTGGGCTTAAGAATTGGTTGTCTGCTTGGCGTCTAAAAATGAATGCCTCAAAATGTTGCTATACTATTTTTTCAGGAGGTGGTCGAGGTAGACTGAAAATGGATTTAAAATTGTCTGGAGACCTGATACCTTATAATCCTAATCCTCTCTTTTTAGGAGTGACTTTCGATGAGTACTTATGTTTTAATAAGCAATTTCAAAACTTGAGAGTAAGAGCCCTAAAAGGCTCAACATAATAAAAATTTTTGCTCACAGCTCTTGGCACCTAAAAAAACTACCCTCACTAGTATCTACAGAGCCTTAATTGGTTCCATGTTTGATTACTCTTTCTTTACCGTAGCATGTATTTCTAAGACCAACTTAAAACTTGTTCAAACAGTTCAAAACAGAGCTATTAGGTGTATCTATAAGTTAAGATGGGACAGCCCAACTAGGAGTCTCTTTTCAGTTAGTAACATTTTGTTTATTAAAGAAAGATTCTTACAAATGGGTGCTAGATATATGCTAAAATGTTTCTCTTATAAAAACAGATTCATTAAGCTACTTGTTGAGGAATATAGTGAGTCGTGGTCTGAAAGCACAGCTAAAGTATCGGTTACCTCTACTCCGGTAGGAGCCTTTTTCTCTATAATTCGAATTGCGTATGCGTGTACTGTCCTAATTAGTTTATATTTGTTTCTTAGCTTTTTTAAGATCTGATATGAGAACAGGATTCTCTTATATAGTAATTTAGAATCTATCAATTTTTTGTCTTCTTTCTTTTCTTCTGTCTTTCTTTTTTCTTTTTTAAAAAAGAAAAATTTATTTTTAATGATGTAATTTAAAATATGTTTGCTTTTTATTATTATTGTTTTATTTTTTTTACTGGGCAGAAGGAGCTTCACTTCGAATGTGCAGTTTGCGCTCTTTTCGTATGTTAGCTCGAAGCCTTTTTAAATTAATTTTTAAATAAAAATAACTATTAAAAAAAAAAATCAAAAAATAAGAACTATTCTCTTCTTTTTGCGGATGACCTTGTATCTTTTTTTATCTTTAAAAAATATGGAAATATTCCCAATACAATAAATAATTACCTTAAAAAAATAGAAGAATGGCTTATAAAATGGAAAATGAAGATGGCCCCTGAAAAATGTAGCTATACTATATTCTCTGGGAACTCTTCTAAAAATCAACCTTTAAATATTAAAATTTTTAAGAAAACCATTCCTTATGATAAAAATCCTGTTTTTTTAGGAATAACTTTTGATGAAAGTTTATGCTTTAATGCTCATGTAAATTTTGTTCGTTCTCGATGTGCTGATCGTATTAATATTTTAAAAGTGTTGTCCCATAAATCATGGAAATTAAACCCTCATACTCTAGTTACAATATACAAGTCCCTTATCGGTTCAATCATTGATTATAGTTTTTACTCCTATCCTAATCTCAGATACAAATTTTTCCCGTATCCAAACTATTCAAAATGTCTCAATTAAATCAATTTATAAATTTCCTAATGACACCCCAACAAATCTCTTAGATCAATTCTTTGAAGGCATAAAACTTGACAAAATAGAAATCCGCCTTAAAAACCTCTTTACAAAATATATTAGAAAATGTGTTACATTTAAAAACAAACTTGTACTTAATCTCATTGAGGACTATGTTGGTGCATTCGTTAACAGTTCAAGGACCTGTAAACAAAAAACGCCACTTTGCAGTATCTGGGATGAAAACAAGCTATGGATCAATGAAAGTGGTCTTTAAATTTTTCTTTATAACAAAAAAACTGTAATCACGCAGTGCATTTTTTTTTTTAAATTCTTGTTGTTGCTTTTTTTTTAACTACTCTTAATTTACTTTCAATTCCAATGGCGGAAGGAGTTTTATTCCTCAGAGCCATTTAAAAAAATTTAATAAACGTAAAAAAAAAAAAAAAAAAAAATCGCATCTTCAATAATTAAAAGTGGATTTGTGGCTCAAAATGTCTTACAAAAAGCTCAAATTTCTGATTATTTTACAACTGATGGCTTTATAATGTTAGAGAATACCATAAATGTATTTGTTAATTCTTTGAAATCTTGTAAAATTTGTTTGAACTTGTTTGATGTGAAAATAATTACTTGCGGTACTTGTAACTGTACTTATCACTTAAAATGTGTAAGTAGAACTTATGTCCCTATTAAAAAAATTTGGAAATGTTCTAATTGTTGTTAAGAACATGTTAATCTCTTATTTGTATTTTTGTGTTAATCTTTTTATAATTTTTTTTTATTTGTTTCTCTTTAGCGTTAAAATAGAAATAAAAAAATTTGTAAACGTACACGTAACTTACGTTAATTGTTTTTCTATTTATTTTAAGGTAACTTACGTTAAAATAAACGTTTTCAATTACTCTTGTATTACAATAAAAAATTTTGTTTTTTTGTTTTATTTCTGCATTAATGCACACTTTTTTGCTCTTTTTTGATTGTATTAAAAATCAATAAATAAAATCATTCCTAACACCAGTAACTTACAACATTTATTTTTGTTTTTATTTTGCATGAAAATAACATATGTTTATAAAATAAATATCAAGAATTTTATTAAAAAAAATATATTTACTTTTAAAATGCTCAATTTTTGCTTGAAGTCCAGAGATATACGGACTAAGACGCTCTGGAATGAAAATTTTCTTTGTAATTGGGTACACAATCAAAGAAATGGTCCAGTGTTGCTTATTAACCAAAATTTTAAAATTTTCCATTTCTTAAATTAAAAGCAAATAAAATAATTTGTCAAATATTTTCATTTAAAATTTTTACCCTTATCATCAAATTTCAATTTTTCTGTTATTTTAACCATATTTTTAATGAGTATTAAGCATTTTTCAGTCAATTTTGGCAATGCATCTGAAAAGTTTTTTTTATCAATAGATTTCAAACTCAAATTGGAATATAGTTCCATAATGAAGGTTATTTGAGCTAAATCTAAGCTTACAAATTTAATTAAGATCTCATAGATGTCAAGTATAAAAATAAACGAGTCAACTTCTATTGCATTCACATTAAAGTAATCATAGATAATTTTTGAATAAAATTCATTTGGGTCTAGAACTCCTGAATTGCTTCTTAGACAAAGCTTCAAAAAAGTAGACAAGTTTTGGAACATTTTTTCATTTCTACTCTCCAAAATTGAGACTAAATTTGACTTTAAACAATCGATTAAGATGGTAAAATTGAGATTATTGGGCGAATCTATTTTAAGAAGCTTGTTGAATCGAAACAAAAGTTTGGTCAACGGTGAAACTTGAGTTTTATTTGATAAAATGTTAAAAATGATTTTATCGATAACGCTTTTTACCGAAATGCACATTAGCCTTGATAATTTGTTTAAAAACTTAAAAAAATTGATAGTTTTTAAAAGTTTATTTAGAAAAATACCGCAAAATTTAGAGAAGATTAAATGGCATCTTGAATTTGATGATCAATTCAAAGAACGTATCTTTAGATATTAAAATTTATGATTGTAATTATTTGAATTATTTTACTGTAAAATGCCTTCCATGTTATGTAGATTTGAGAAAAAAATTTCTCAATCCATTGATTAAATCGATTTTCATATTTAAATTTATAAACTGGTTTTTTATAAAGTAAATTTTAATTTTTTTTATTTCAAAAGTACAGTGGTGTTCTGAATTTAGTAATTTACGATAATTTACGTCTATTTACCAGAATTTACGTAAAATTTATAAAAAAACGTCCAAAAAATTGAAATAATTTGGCACTTTTTTTAAAAAAACATGAATTTTTTTTCATCCTTCTTTTTTTCAATTTAATTTAAAATTTTAATTTTTTACCATTAAATTGATTACATTTTACCAAAATTTTCCTAAATATGGTAGATTTTTTTTAAACATTATTTTGAAAATAAATATTGAAGAATAAAAAAGGATGAACTATCGAAATAGAGAAAAATCATCATAGAGAATATACAAAAGAGAGAAAAATTAAAATAATAATAATAATAATAATAATATGAGCTACAACAGGCATTAGCCTGTAGAGCGAGACTAAGAGTCTCACTATGGTAGCTAAAACGAGTTACAAACACTAGATAAATAAACTAAAAATTATAAGTTTTGATTAACTGTAGTTGTTATGACGCTAAGAAATCATCCAGTTTCTTTTTAAAATTGTCTTTTGATGTTGCAGCCAATACGTCAGGTGGTAGTCTATTCCAGTTATCCACTACTCGATTTAGAATGAAATGCTCCCTGTGACTTATCCTTGTGTATTGCTTGACCAGTCTATGCTTTTGACCACGAATGTTCCCAGCAGGGCCGTCCACAAACAATGAACTCATTAGTTTACTCAGATTATGCCAGTCAACTTTGCTATACCCTTTACTAATCTTGAAATATTCGATAAGATCACCTCTCTCTCTCCTCACTTTTAGGGTGGTTAGTCCTAGTTTTTTTAGCCTTTCGTCATATGTGAGGTGAGAAATAGACTTTACAAGCTTCGTTGCCCTTGCCTGAACCTTTTCCAAAA
This sequence comes from Brachionus manjavacas, assembly GCA_019054805.1. Lineage (NCBI taxonomy): Eukaryota > Metazoa > Rotifera > Eurotatoria > Ploima > Brachionidae > Brachionus > Brachionus manjavacas. Next base: position 1,891,654 of record JAHQIY010000003.1, on the reverse strand, counting down.
TGTTGATGTCCTTCTTTGTATAGGGGCACCAGGCTGCGATCGCGTATTCCAGGTGAGGTTTAACAAACGCAATATAAAGTTTCTTAAAAGTGCTTACCGTCCAACGATTAAAAGAGAAAAATCATCAAAGTTTCAATTTCAATTTCATTATTATTTTATTATTAATTTGCTAATTGATTAATTTTTGTCGCTCTTTTTTTTTATAAAAAAAATTTTTTTAATTGAGGATTCTCAAGCAGAACTATTACAAAGGCTACTCCCCTCTGTGCTTCGAAAAAAAGTTAACAAGATTTTTATAAGAGCGATGTTTCTCATGAAGATCTTTATTTATTAGAACTTGACTTGTCTGAAACCGAAATTTGATTAATTTTATCTTGATATATTATAAAAGTTAATAGTAATATGAACATAAACATAACTTGAAATAAGGATTTTAATAACTTAATTTTTTATTTATTTTTTTTTGTTTTACTTCTTTTTTCAAACATTATAAATACTAAAAAAGGGTTGAAGGAGTTGCGCAAGCGGTCGATACAACCTTTTTTTTTTTAAATTTTAAAATTTATTTTAATTTTTAAAAAATAAACTACTACAATCCAAGCTCTAATTTACTTTCTCTATCATATTTTTTTTCTCTAATAAATTTATTCTCTATAATATTGACACTTATTTATCTCTATTTTTTTTCTCTAGAACAAAAATTCTCTAAAAAGTTTTTTCTCTATTATGAACGTTTAGCTAAAAAAGTGCCAAATTATTTCAATTTTTTGGACGTTTTTTTAAAAATTTTACGTAAAATCTGGTAAATTTACGTAAATTATCGTAAAATACTAAATCCGGAACAACATTGTATTTGAATCTAGCATTCAAAATTTAAGTTAAAATTGAAATCCAAATATTAAATTCCAAATAATTTTAAGCTTGATAAAAATTTATAAATAAATAAATTTTAGCATTTTTGTTGGTGAAAAAAGCAGGCTTGTTTAAAAGTCATAGTTTTTAGTCACAAAAATTTAATTCAACGTTATAACTTGAGTTTAAAAGTTAATTACTACTTACTACTACTACTTTAGTAGCGGATAATGCGGACGCAATCACGAATGGATTCAAGGCAGTTTTTGATTTAAAAAAGAGAGCTAATTGTTGGGCGCATGTAAATCGTAATTTGGATAAGAAATTGACTCTTTTCACAAAGGAAGTTAAGGATGACATTAAGAAAGATATATATGCTATTCAAACGATCCATAGCGATGACATTTTTGAGAAAGCGATTCAACTTTTCGAGCGAAAATGGTTAGCAAAAAAAATTGGAGAGACCGATATTTTCATAGAATATTTTATCAATCAATGGGGTGTAAGAAATCAAGGATGGCACGAGGGATACTACAACGGGATACCAAGTACAACAAACGGTCTGGAATCGAGTCATGATAAAATAAAGAAAGTTTTTCGTCGGAGAGGATTAGGACTCTTGGAATTTTTGAACGAATGTCGTACAATGTCAAAATAGACAAAGATAATTGGAAAATGAGCAAATGTACGTGTCCCTTCTGGCAGAAAAATAATTTTTGCAATCATGTGATCGAATGTTCATCTAGGCTAAAATTGGTCAGTTTCGATCAAATAGGAATGGATATTCCAATTTGCAATAAGCGTAAAAAAGGAGCACAAACAAAAACCAAATCAGCATTAGAATATCAACCTTCAGAGCTAGTTAGAATTAGGCACGAAGGAATAGAAACAGATGTGCAAGAAAAAGACATTTCGGAAAACAGCCCAAGCAAAAGACCACGGATTAACGTAATAGATATGCCAACAAGTTCGAATGAAGATTCAAATCATAGATTTTGTGAAAAATGAAACACTAAAATGTTAAAAAAAGAGGACATTATTTCTCAAATTGCACGAAAAAAAAATAAAAGAATTTGAGTGGATTGAGAAAATTCATATTTTTTGTTTTTATTTTTCTAAAATTAGTTACTAATTATAAAAATTAATTACATTTTTTTTATATTAGTTATTTTTTTCCTAAATTTGTGGCGATTTTTACAGAATTAGAGGTATAAAAATGTTTATCTTCAACTTTTTGATTTCAAAATAGGTTTTTGAGTTTGCTGATTACGAATATTAAATTTTTTTGTCGAAAAAATAAAAAAATAAAAAATTCGAACTATCCTCAAAAATTGAATTAGAAAATGTATTTAAATCGCTTTGTCGTTGTATTAGTAAGGCTGTAGGCTGAATTTACCAGTTTAAGCCTAGTTTCAGTCATAGACTTGAGCTGACTTAAGCTTTGTGACTTATAAACAATTTTGTAAAAAGTTTGTTAAAAATTGAGCCACATTTTAATTTAATTTAATTTAATTTAAAAAAAAATAAAATCTATCTCTACACTTTGCTTTATTAAAAAGTTGGACACGTACTTGTTCATCCTGGTCACTGGTAGCGGACACTTGATTCAGGCTCACTGTAAATTCATTATCAAAATGTTTGTCTTGAAGACACAGCACAGCGTTTTTTATAATTTTAACCTCTCTAAGCTGAAAAATCATGAATATAAGACTTACTTTTTGATCAAAATTTAACTCATTAAAAAGTGACCAAAAAATTTGACCAAGATCAATGGAAAGTTCATTTTGCTGCTGACGGTCAAGGATTTTTAGCACTAAATAAACACTATTTACATCTCTCAATTCATTAGAAGCCAATTTCAAAGTTTCCAGGCCGCTTTGAGTCAAATTTTTGTCTTTGTCCAGGGATAAATTTTGAATGAAGTCTTTTAGATATTTTTCATGACCATACAGCTTGTGACGAATAGCAAACAATTGGTCAAGCTGAATGCCATAGTTTTGTCTAATCATTTGAACAAAATAATTCAAAAAGCCATTTACAAGATCTTCCGACTCAATAGACATTTGATATGTGACAAAAGATAAAAAATTTAGCACTTTTTTTAGATTGTTAATTTTTGCCTTATCTGGTAAATTGGTGAAATTGTGCGTAATTAAATCCACGATGCTTAAAAATCTCTTAAATGGCTCTGACTTGAGAAAGTATTGTAAATCATTTTTGTGAACAGCGTCAAAAGTATCTACGATTTTATCGAGAGTTTTAGTCAAATAAAAAGGACCAATTTTGAAATTTAAATTCGAGTGAATTAGTCTATAAATTTGACAATTGAAATCGCTCAGAAGGCAATCAATGCTGAAATTGATAAATTTTAAATCGAATTGTCCAGAGATTGCTTTTTCGTTTAAAAAAGTGAGCAGATTTTCATTAAATTTGTTCAATCGAGGTTTGTTTAGACAGCTCAAAATCTTAAATTTTTGATTAAAATTCTTTTATTAAATTTTAATTTCTAATTAATAATTAGTGATCCAAAATTTTTTTTTTCTTTTTAAAATTAGATTATATATTTTATTGTATAATCTAATTTATTAGGATAAAATTAGATTTTTTTAATTTTTTTTTTAAATTAAACTTAAGAAGTTTATTATTTTAATTAAAAAAAAACAAATCTTTTTTTTCTCTAATTGATCTTTAATTGTTTCTTTTAAAATCTTTATTTGAGAAATTTAAAGACAAATTTAAAATCGACATTAAGGTATCCAAATTTAAGAGCTCAAATAAACGCTTTAAATGATATTTAGATATCAATTAAATAATATTACGGCGAAACAAAGTTAAATTTTTAATTGGAATATTTTTAAATATTGATTAAGTATTCAATTTACTTCAGATAAAAATTCATATAGTTTTCTATCTAATTATTGATTAAACAAATAATATTTAATTAAGGCACCACAAACAATTTTATTATTTATTCGTTCTATTTTTTTATTCTTGCAAAAATTATTTAACTTTTTTTTAACCCTAAAATTTTTATTTCTATCAGTGTTTTATCTCATTATGTGCAACGAGCTACCATAGGCGACCTCTCATGTAGGACGCCTCCGCAAGCTAGTCTTGCTGTAGCTTTTTTATAATAATAATAATAATAATTGAAGTCATTTATTAAATTATTAAATTATTAAAAAATTGATAAAAATACCTTTTTATTTAAATCAAAAACTCAAAATTTTGATTTGAAATTTACATTTGATAATAAACTTCAATTTGCCTTTTTTAAAATAATTTTTTAACACTGCTTTAAAACCGAATGTGGGATTTAAGAACACGGTAAACAAATTAGGTTCTCTTGGGACGATGCATTGTGTTTCCGCAAGTCTTTACGTATTGAATATTTTAGCACAATAGTGATAAATTTAATTTAAGTATTATCGATGATTACTTTAATATGGATGCAAACGATGTTGAGTCATAAAATTTTTATAATTGACATTTATGATTTATGAATTAATTAATATTTTATATTTTTTATTTTATAATATTTTATGTTTTATAGTTTTATGTTTTCCGCTCGAAATTTGATTTTCCAATTTTTTTGATTAATTTTTCCACAAAAGATAAAAAAAAATAATCGTGAAAAATTTAAAATTTGGTTAAATTCAATTTTATTGTCTTTGATAAGACAAGATATCAAATGAGGCTTCCATCATACCCTGTTATCCATACGGAAGCCTTACCCTGTTCTTCAAAATCTGAAAGCAAAATAGATATTCCGGGTATTATTTCATTTAAAGGAGTAACAGATTTTGCAGTAAAATTTATTTCATTGAGTCTTCAATTTTTATAAAAAAAATTAAAAAAAACGATAAATTCAAATCTAAAGGGTATATATTAAAATTTGTCTCTGAAAAGTATGACACCGTATTTAAAAAGCAAATTCAGAGGCTTGTAAAAAATTTCTTGATAAAAATTATATTAAATGGGCATAAAATCTTTTTAATAATTAGGTGTTTTTTTTTTAATTTAAAAAATTTACACATACAAAATTACCACATCTAAATCCTGTAGAAATGGTCTGAAACGAAATTAAAGGATTACCTATGAAAACAAAATATTAAAAGCGAAGAATATGCAGTAAGAGCAATGTTTGAAATTCAAGAAACTCCTAGGTAATTTCAAGCCAATATTAACGATTTAAAAAAATAAAATAAATTGGATTCTAAAGGCAATGAAGGTTGTTAAACAAAGAGGTGGAGATTGGTATAATAGTTGATTAATTTTTCACAATTAACAAATAAATTTAATAAATTAGACTTTTACGAAATTTAAATTTTTTTACCTCGAAAAAATTTCTTTACGTAATTTTACGTTAAGTTTAAAAGTTTAGATTTTATTCAGAAGTTTTTTACAGGAAATTTGTATTGTTAATTTTAGAGCAAAGCAGAGTTGTTTTAAAGTCCAAAATTAAAGTCGAAGTCATTAAAAAAAAAGTCCATATTTGCCGTATTTAATAATTTTCTAGCAATTCTAGCAAAAAAGTCTTCACATTCATTGAATGCAAAAAAAACTGGAAGAGGAAAAGAAGAGGAATTGATGAAGTTAGTTTTATTATGCACTGTACTAAAAATTAAAGATTATTAAAATTAATTTATCACCCTTCAAGTGTTTGACTTTGGGGAACATAGATTCATCTTTTTCGTAAATTTTACCTTCTCCGCCCAGCTTTAAATTTTTCATGTTTTTTTTTCTATGTTATTTTTTAATATTACAATAAAAAATGAAACAATTTCAATATAGGTGAACTAAAAGTTCATAGAACTTGAGAACAAGAATTGTACCAGTAACCACATTTTACCTTACCAACCAGGCCTGAAAGACTTTGTATTTTCTTTTTAGACTTTAGTTTGATTCATTTTAACAAAAGCTCAATATATTAAAAATAAAAAATGAGCGTCGATAGTTTTTTTAAACTACAAATATTATGTTAAGGATCATCATATCACAAACCCAAAGTCAAAATTTACGGTTTTGTGAAACTCAGTACAAATTGTTAAAAAGAACAAAAAAAAATGTAAAAAAATTGATTAACTTTTTTCTAAAGGTAAAAACTAAGTTCTGTAAATGCAACATAGTGCAACATTCAAAGTTGCATTAAATGTCTAAATCTGATAAATTTGCAGAAATTAAATTTCAATATAATCAAGTGAAGTGCATTTTGCAGAGATTTTGCACACTTTTAGCAGGCCTTTACACTTGATGCAACTCTGACTGTTGCACCATGCTGCTTTCACATAATTTATTTTAAACCTTTAAAAAAAAAGTTATTAAATTTTTTTACACTTTGTTCTGTTCTTTTGTACTGAACTTCACAAAACCAAATTTACAAAAACACACAAAGTTTTTCATGCTTGCAACTTAAAATTATTTTTTTATAAAACTGAAAAAATTATTTGAAAGATCGCACTTTTTCAATGTTATTTCAACATTGGATACATTTAAACCATATTGCAACAAACTTGAATTTTGATAGCATTTTAATTTAAAAATTCTCAAAAGTACAACAAGCTTTTTTAAATTTCATAACTTAGCCCTTTTTATTTACAAAATATATTGCTTTTCTAAATTTTCTTATGGTTTTTTAAAATTTTTGTTTGGTTTATTTACATTTAATTGTTAATGGTCAAAAAAACTAAAAAAAAACTTCCCGGGTCTTCTAGTTTTAATTAAATAACATGATAAAATTTTTTTTATTGAAATTAAATATTTTTTTACATTTAATAATTATAATATATATATTCTACAGCAAGACTAGCTTTCGGAGGCTGCCATACTAGGAGGTCCCCTATGATAGATCCCTGGATATCCCATGGATAATTTTACATTAAAATTGAAAGCGTAATAATAGAATAATTTTGAAAAAAAAATTTGAAAATTTTATAAATAAATAATTAAGTGATTAATTTTTTTTTATTTATTTAAACAAATAGCCCAAGGGACAACTGTCAAATCGCACTCTCTACTTTGAGCAGACGAATCAATATAAAAAAAAAACAATTTTTTTAATTAATAAAAATTCTCTACAAAAAATAAGAAGAATTGAAAAATTTTTACATTTAATAATGTAAAATATCACCTGAGTCTTTTATTAGCAAAAATATTTCTTATCTCATTTTACAATATGGTCTTGGTACCGTTACACTAAATTCCAAAACAAAAGAATATCTAAACATTGCACAAAACATCATTTTTAGGTATATTTTTAATATTAAAAAAATAAAAGGGCTTAAAAGTAGGTATCATGTGTCAAATATTTTAAAGAGTCTGAAAATCTTTAACTTTGAACAATTTTGTACTTATTTGTAACTAGATTTCTTTGCATTAAGCTACCATAGATGTCTTCCTAGTAAGACATGCTTATCATTATTATTAGCTTATTATTATTATTATTATTAACTTTATTTAAAATCAAAACTCTCATTTATTGAGACTTTAAAATACAACTACTTGGCATCTCAGATCTTTCATGATCTTTCTATTAATTCAAGGACTAACCGATTAAGACTATGGTCATCTGACCAGGACATTACAATTTTATTCTTAAGGTCTGATTTAGCTCGATACAGATATACAGACAAATAATACTTACAACTTGAAGATCTTCAAATTGTGCATCGATCATGAGATCGATTAATAGATATTGACTTGTTTTTATACTTGGAACGATTGTTTGAAAATTGAATAATCCTTTGAGCAAGTAGGAGAAAATGTCCAATTTGACGTGTTTGTTGGCAAAAAAGTCCGAGTTGGTACAAGCCTGAATGTTCAATGACAGTACTCTTTTAATGGACAAATAGTCAGGATCCAAACTACTGATATCTCCCAATTTTTTTCCAAATAACTCTTCTGTATACTTCAAAATTTCGAACATAAAAACCACATTTTCGTTTAGCTCTTCAAATCTTTGCTCCATTACTCCACAAAAAAAGATTTAAATGTTTAGTCTTTTAGTAAAAATTGAATTAAACGCATTTAGCCGTTTATTTAAAGAATTTTTTTTTGCTGTATAAAATTTTAAAATTATTTATTTAGGCTAATTTTATTTAATTTTTTTAAACGAGATAAAATAAATTAAAAAAGAAAAAAAAAAGAAAATTTATTCAATCAATTTCTTAGACTTGAAGTAGCGTCTAAGGTACAGTACCTGCCACACGGCCAAACCTAACAGACAACACATGCTGAAAATGCTAAAGTACAAAACTTTGGAATTTGTTGACTCTTAAAAAAAATTTTTATTAAATCCTTTTCTAGCTTTTTTAACAAAATTAATTTAAAACAAACCATTTGTATCTCTCATTTCTTGTTCTCGATCCTTCATGTAAGTGAAGTCATTGACGATGTCTTGGGACAAGTCTTCGAGTCTTCTGAGCTCGATTTCGAGCGGTTTAAGCTTTTCGGCCTTGGCCAAATTCTCGTAGTCTTTGGCCTCGGTGCCGTACTTGATGTTCAAACGGACCTCCTTGGCTAAACCGCTTGGTGAGCGCACCTGTGACAATATTCTTGTCTCGAAGCAAATTTGAAAAACGTCGTACTCGTCTGTGGTGAAGGCGAACTTGCCTTTGACTGCGTTGTCTTTGTTGTACAAAATGTGATTTTTGGAATCGAGCACTTCCATTTTGGTCTCATGGCCCGGTATCTCGGTAAGTTCATATTCGCCTTTGACGAGAACATTTTTATGTATTTCTTCTTTTAGACATTTTTTTAGATTCGAAGGCAGAAAGAACATCAGTGAGTGTATTGACGATAGACAGGCGAAAAATGTGACCAAAAAGCATAGTTGATTTAATTGTTTCATTTTTGTGTTTTTTTTTGCTTCTTTTTTGATAATTATTTTTAAATTTAGAAATAAAAATAAATTCAATTGAAATAATTTTCAAAGCTACACGTCATATAAAAGTATCGACCCTCAACTCAAAGCATGTATTCAAAATAGAAATTTATTTTCATAAATTTTTTTTGCATCTCTGCATCTATTTAAATAAAAAATTAAAAAATAATTATGCGAATCAGCCAAAATTAAAGAGTATAACTACTGTGAGGTCCAAAAATTCTGTATTTGTTGAATCGAATATCAAATTTATATTTAATTTAATTTTCAATAAAATATAAATGAAAAATAGTGCAAAAAATATAAAAATAATTTTTTTTTTTTTTTTTAAAAAATCTGTAAAATCTGTTTTTTTTCGAATGCATATGTTGAACTTGTTTATTTGACAGATGCTTCATGTTTTTAAGTATTGTGAGGTCAAAAAAGACAAAATTAATAATAAAGTTTTTGTTACACAATAGAGTCATGAGTACTTTAAAATTTGATTTAAAGATGGAAAGTAAAATCCAGAAAAGATCTAATTTTAAAGAGGTTTTCTTAAGTTTATGATTCAGGCTCCATTTTTATATGACATATTAAAACTGAAAAAATATCTGAAAAATTGCATTTTGGAATGTTATTGCATAAATGGATTCCAAAACAAAAAATTGAGCCAAATTTATACCAATTTAAAATTTAAATTTTGTTTCTTTTAATTTTATTTCCATAGACTCGAAGGTTTGGATTATTTCCCTTTATGCATTTAGAGAAGATCTCTGAAAAAAGCTTTCAACTGATACTTTCATAATACCCTTGAAAAGCCAGTGTTTTAATTCTTCTAAGTATTTAATGATCGTATTTTCTATATTTATCTGTTTCTTATAGATAAAAAATCTAAATGATATCTAAATGTGAGAAATCTTAAGGGGTTAGTACTTCTAATACTTCTAAACTTGCATTTACCAAAATTGCTTTTAATATGCAAGTTTAGCAATTTTTTTTGAAATTATTATTAGACTATTAAAAAGGGGAAAAAAATTGAAAAATTGTATTCGAAAAATGATAGTTAAAGAAAAAATTTAAGAAAGTGAATTGTTTCATGATCACAGAAAAGATTGGATACCAATTAGTATTTATGATTGTTATTCTACTGGTATTTTTTTTGATGCTTGAGTCTGTACCAGTACGAGAATGTTCTAGGCTTTTATCATCTTTTTCTTCTTTTTCGTAATCTTGCTGTTGAATTTGATCTTCATCTTCAAAATCTCTCAGATCATTATCATCATTCCCTAATGACCCAAGCACATCAGTGTCTTCATTAGTAGATTGAGCAAAGCTAATATTCATCTCAGCCTCAGATAGACCATCATCTGATTCATCATTACTGACCAACGGCTTCACTAGCTATTAATTTCTCGAAATCATTGATAAGGTGCCCCAAGTCATAAACACTAGTTAGCTAGGATTATCAAAAATTCACCCCAAAAACTTTTTTTAGGTTAATTATGACGCAGAATTCGATTTTATTAGTGAAAAAGTTGGGTTCTTTATCTTATACCCGAGTTTCAGGGGGGGGGTTCAAAAAAACGTTTTGTTTCATAAAATGTGAAGCATATAGAAATCTACTTTTTTTTTTTTTTTTTATGAAAATTTACTCTAAATTTACTCGGATTAGTCGTTTTTTATCATCCATTAGTTTATTTTCTCTTTTTTTTTGGCGATTTTTAGAAAAAAATGTTTTTTTTTCTAAATATGCCTTTAAATTTTATTTCGTATATAAGACTTTTTTCAAGTAGGATGATTTTGGGCTTAAATTAAAGCTAATTTATTAAGAAATAGGAATAGGTGGGCTTTTTGGATAATATTGTCTATTTAGTAAAATACAAGCATTTAAAGATACCTATGTAATAAATATAAAGCTTTTAGATAGATTCATTTAGGAAATTTATTGTTCTGAATATATTAATGTATTAAAATCTTTGCTTTTTTTATGAGAAATAACTTTACTACTCGATTTTGCTCCAAATAGCTTTTCTAAGACATTTTGATAGCTTGCACCACTTTGATACATTTCCAAAGCTCTCCAGAATCTATTCCATAGCTTAATATTCAAATCTATATTTTTATATTAATTTATGGCCTCTAAAATTAAGTCTAAGAACTTGTTGAAATCTTAATCATTTTTTTTTAATATTTTACTGATTTTAAATCTAAATAGAATGCTTTTAAGACAAGATATCAACAAACCCCCATCTATTTCTATAGAGGAGACTTAGTTCTCTTAAATAAAAAAAAAATTATCTATTTTGAAATAATTTTACAGGAGAAATAAAACGCCAAAAATGCTAAATCATCGAATTTTTTCAAAACTTTGCGTTTAAATTGTTAGGGATTTTTATTGAATGGGTGAAAAAAAATACACAAGATTAGAAAGTACATTTCCTCTACTATCTGAAGAAAAAAATTAAGTTTCCAAGTCAGTTTAATTTTTCGAAAAAATCAGTTCAAACTTATGCACTAAATTTGTATTTTTATTTCATGCAATTCAGCAAAAATAAGATGACATATGAATAAAATGATTTCAGATTCGAGTTCTACGCACAAAATTACATATGATTTCAAATTTTTGCTAAAAATTTTAAATCCAAAACTAGTGTTTATGACTTGGGGCACCTTACTAATAAATGATAAATTTATCAAATTTTTTCAGTATTTTTTAAATGTGACCGGCTTGTAAAATTTAGCAATTTCTCTAATAATCAACTCATAACTTGCGATTCGATCATTATTTAATCTATTATTAAAAAATTTTCCTACATTATTTGCTTTAGGGTCAAAACGATCAACTAAATCAAAAACCCATACCTTGGCCTAGAAAGATCTTTGATTTTCCATTGCTTAACTTTTGCATATAACTATTCATCTATCTCTACTATTTTACCTTCTCCTCCTAAAACTTAGTTCCTTTTTATCTAAACTTAAAGCTCACATTTCTCTGAGCCTTTGAAATAAAGTTTCTAGCATTCTATTACTTAGTTTATGATCTAACTGGAGCTCAATAACTGACATTGTTTTAGTAATAGTTAGTTGAGCTGTCCAAAATTTGTCCAAAATAGGCTTTCTGAATAGTGAGAAAAAATCATTATAAACTGATTTATAAGTGGTATAGGATGAACACCACCAAGGAAGTAAATCGTTTTTAGCATCCTTGTTTCTTTTTCTGATTTCAAGTTCCGTTTCTTCGCCAAATTACTGCATTAAGATACTTCACAAAATCTAACACTCTCAACTACGCCAAAGTCACTTAGCTTATTAAAAATTCTATTAGCTTCACTTTCTTTAATTTTTTCTTTTACTATCATTTTTCGAATACAATTTTTCAATTTTTTTCCCCTTTTTTAATAGTCTAATAATAATTTCAAAATTTGCTTAACAATTAAAAATCTTATTCCTTAGTTATGACACCAAATAAGTCTAATAAATTTTAATTTCTGAAGCTAAAATCAGGTAATTGAAATTAATTGAACAGTAAAATAATTTAATGAACAAAGAAAAAATTAGGTAAACATGAAAAAAAGGAATAAACATAAAATTCTATTAGGCTCTATGTCAAAATAGCAAGTGTCATAAAAGTTGATGTGCAAGTAGCTATTATGAAAGTATCAGTTGAAAGCTTTTTTCAGAGATCTTCTCTAAATGCATAAAGGGAAATAATCCAAACCTACGAGTCTATGGAAATAAAATTAAAAGAAACAAAATTTAAATTTTAAATTGGTATAAATTTGGCTCAAATTTTTGTTTTGGAATCCATTTATGCAATAACATTCCTGGGTCTAGCAAGATTTTTCAACCTCTGTCAAACTGTTTCCGAAATCCCAGAAATCTCTTAAATAACAATAATACCCAAAAAGAAAGTCAGTTCTGACCCATCTGAATGTCGGCCAATTAATGTAAAAAGCTGTCATGGAAAAGTTCTTAAAAGAATTATTACAAGCAGGCTTTACAGTTTCCTTGAAGCCAAGATAACTAACTGCAAGGAACAGAATGGTTTTAGACAGCACGGGCGTACTTCCGACAATTTGGTATTTTTAACTCAAAAGATCTCTAAGACTTTAGTAATAAAGAAAAAAGTATGTTCCTTCTTATTTCACATCTTTCAGGCTTTTGAAAAGGTTTGACACAGTGGTTTAATCTACAAATTCACCAAAAATGGGGCCCCTCTTTACATTCTGGAGTGGGTTGTTAACTTTTTAAAAAATCGAATTTTTTTTGTGAAAATAAATAACTTTGTTTCGAATTTAGGGTCCATAGATACAGGGGTTCAACAGGGTGCAATTATTAGTCCTCTACAGGACCAAAAAAACCAGTCATATTCATTGCTATTTGCCGTTTACCTGGTGACCTAGCTCTTCAAAAAATATTGCTAACATTTATAACTATCTTAAAAAACTGCAGCTGTCGCTACAAAAATGAAGGCTAAAGATGTCTCTAGGAAAATTTAGTTTCATTATTTACTCTGGGAATGCTTTAAAAAACAATAAGCTTAGTCGAAAACTTTTTGGAAAGCAAATACCCTACACTCCCTCCCCAATCTTTCATGGAATAAAATTTTACCTAAGTCTTTGTTTCAACTCTCAGGTTGAATTCATTTGTTCTGTAGACGTCCAAGAAAAAAGGAAGCCAGTTTTGCTCAAATTGTTGTTTTTGTTTATTATACACATGTTTTGTCAGTTTATTTCAAGTTATCATTAGTTTAGTTTAGTTTAGTTTTTAGTTTATTAGTTTTGTTTATATAATTTAATTGTTTTTGGTTTTGGATTTGGACCTCGTGTCCCAATAAAGTTATTTAAAAAACCTTATTGTTTTGATCCGAAACCTTCGTGTCCAGAATAGGTCCAAAGCTTTGGATATATCGAAGAAGAGACAAAAAAAACTTATTTTTATTTAAATTTAGGTATTCGGGTATAAAAACCAAGTGTAACACTAGGAAAATTCAAGTTTATACAATATTATTCATATCAATTTCAAGACTCTATAGGTAAATCTTAACAACATTAACCACATATGATTATTGAAGTTTGTTACTTAATTTATAAATTATAGATTCATTTTTTTCATTATATGGCCGTTTGTTCCACCCATACAATTAGACTCGAAAAAAACTCGTACTCGCCTAAATCGGAAAATTCGAGCTTATACTCGTACCCGTACTCGGCAAACTCGAGTTAAAAATTATGAATTTCACTATTCAAAATTTTTTTTGTTATATTTTTTAATAATTTTTATTATGGTTTATTAGTAAATCAAAATTTAAAATCAAATCTATTTGAAAATATCTAATTTTAATAATTTTTTTTATTTCGCTTTGTTTTCCAATAAATCAACATTAACACGAATCAAAATTTTTTCAATCAAAGTTTCTACATCATCTGCCAGAAACGAAAACAGATCATTAATGGCTTTGCTAACAAAGTCAAAAAAATATGAGTCTCATGAAGAAGTTGCGAGATTTAGTTTGCAACAAGAGATTAAAAAAGAAAGAATCGATTTTTTAAATTTTATTGAAGACCAAACTGTTACTGGAAAGTGTACTAAGACGTTTTGGAGTGAGTATGTTGAAAGATTTCCAAGACTAAGACAAGTTGCTTCAATTCTTTTCTCGATTCCAGCGTCGACGGCTTTCATAGAAAGGTTCTTTAGTATATGTGGCTTAGTTTGCGACAAGCGTTCAATGAACATGAATCCTGAAACTTTGATTGAAAAAATTTTGATTCGTGTTAATGTTGATTTATTGGAAAACAAAGCGAAATAAAAAAAATTATTAAAATTAGATATTTTCAAATAGATTTGATTTTAAATTTTGATTTACTAATAAACTATAATAAAAATTATTAAAAAATATAACAAAAAAAATTTTGAATAGTGAAATTCATAATTTTTAACTCGAGTAAATACTCGAATTTTCCGAGTTAGGCAAGTACGAGTTTTTTTCGAGTCTAATTGTATGGTTCCACCATTATATAGAAGAGCAATCTGCCAAAATTGAGACATCTAGACTTAAATACTATCTTTTTAGTCAAAAAAACTTAAGAGCTGAGTTTTATAAATGAACTTTTGATTCAAATAAAAGAGACGACAATAATCAGAGTGCATATGTTGTTAAAAGAATTGTTCTACCTTCGTCATTCAGTGGCGGTCCTCGAAATATGCAACAAAAATACCAAGATGCTATGTCAGTTGTTCGAGCTTTAGGTAAATCAGATTTTTCGTTAAAATGATATGTAACCCAAATTAAAAAACTAAGGAGCTTACAGAATTTCAAGATCCAAATGATAGACCTGATCTTATTGTTAAAAAAGATCAGGTCTATCATTCGGATTAAGCTCAGGTCATTTTATGATGATTTACTACGAAATCATGTTCTAGGAAGTGTAATTGGATATGTTTTTGTTGTTGAGTTCCAGAAGAGAGGTCTACCAAATGCCCATATTTTTCTCATTTTGAGAAATGATGACAAACCAAAAGAAATTTCTCAAATAAATGGAATAGTTTCAGCTGAAATCTTAAATAAAAGCATTTTTCCTCAAATATACAAAAGTATTAACGACTGTATGATGCACCAGAAATGGGAAAAATTTAATCTAAAGCACTTTGCAAGGTTGACGGTTTATGTTCAAAAAACTTCTGATACTTTTCCAGTTAATAAGCGTTCTCCCGCAAATGGAGAAAATCAATGGGTCGTAACATTTAACCCTTATCTAAAAAAAATTAATTTTAATGTTTAAGAAAACTAACTCAATTTCGGCTGCAAAATATCTTGAAATCGACGTTATTTCGATTTCAAGATATTTATAGACAATCTTGAAATTTATATATAAATGCATTTATAGATATAAATGTTATGAATGCATTTTATCTTAATTATATGATTAAATTAGAGATAAAAAGTTCTGGAAAAGAATAAAAAAATTTTAAAAATCCAGACCTGGACTTTACATTCTTATTGTTTTTTTTAAGTCTTGGGTTTTTGATTTAAAATTTTAGTCTTTGAATGTGACTTTAAAGCAATAATGAAAAAATCTGCACTTTGACAAAAAAATAAAATTTTCGTACTTTGAATTTTAATTTTGGATTTTTAAACCACTCTAGAATAAATTAGTCCGGCTATCCAGCCTCCACTTTTTTTAGGTAAAATTTTTGAAAAAATATAAAGTTCAATTATAATCAACTTAATTAAAATACTAATTCTTTTTGAGCATTTTCTGTTTGAATAGATCCAGAATTAAAGCATAATTTTCATTTTAAATTTCTTGAAAATAAAAATTAAATTATCATAGATGTTCTTTACAAAAATTTCAAAATTACAAAAAGCGATTGAGTAAAAATTATGTGTACATTAACTTTAATAACAAGTTCCTCAATTTTCTTTATTTAAGAAAAAATTCATTTATTTTTTTAAGTGTAGTTTTTTTATGGATATTTAAATTTGAGTCAATTTTATTGCAACTTTTACTTTAAATAAAAAAAATTTTAAAATACTTTTTTTTAATAAATTGACACAAAAATTTTGTGCAAATCAAGTTTTTTGTATAAAACAATTATTTAAAGACAAGTTAAATTTCTGAATAGGCAAAAAAAATATTTTAAAATTTTCTTTTGACCTCAGAAAAGGGAGTAAATTTAATTTTTTTTTTCAAATTTAAATTTTTCTTTTTTTTTAACTTTTTTTGCCTTTTTTTTACTATTTTTCACTAAAATCAATAAAAATTTACGAAAATTTGCGTAAAAAATACAATTTTTTTTCTTTTAAATTTTTTTATTAATTTTGAAAAAAAACTAAAAAAAGTGAAAAAATTGCAAAAATTTTGATATTTTTGATTTTTTTTGGCCTTTTGGTTTTTACGAAATTTTACGGAAAATCCGTTAAATTCTGGTAAATTTACTGTTTTTCACTTTTGCGATTTTACGTAAAATTACCGGAATTCCCGTAAATTTACTAAAATTTTGGTAAATTCGCGTAAATTTTGGTAAAACCACTGAAACAAATCAGTACTGTAATATATCAGGATTGCCACCAAATAAATTAAGACTTAAAATCGGACAAAAAGTTATTTTTATGCGAAATATTTCGCATTAACGACGGTTTATGTTTATGGGATCTGGCTAGTAATTATTCAAAATTTATATGATAAAATCATTTATGCCACAATTTCGATAAGCGCCTGGGATACCAAGCGATTCTGGATTTCCAATTGAATTTAAAAGTATTCAATTTCCTATAAGACCTGCTATTGCGATTTCTATTCACAAATCACAAGGACAAACCTTATAATATGTCGTTATTTATTTATCTGAACCAGCTTTTACGCATTGACAATTATACGTAGCTTTGTAAAGGTTTTAAAAGACATATTTATTTTTTTAGCTCAGTAAATCAGACCAGTCAGTATTACAAGCTGTCCAGGAAAGTAGTTATAGCGAAAAGTCTACTGAGATTAGGTAGTTTTTTATAAAAATTCATTACTATTCAGGAACAATCATGTTTAAGAAAACTACTGGTGCTCGCCAAACTACTGGTTTCAACAACCAGAGTCAAAAAGGTAATAATTAATGAAGCAATTTAATAATGTATCGTTAGACAAACATCTAAACAATTTTAAAATAGACAACTTTTATAAAATAAAAATTGATGTAGATAAAAAAAAGGCTTTTGAAAATTAATTTGTTTTATGAAATTTGAAATTAATCATTTTATAATTTGAATGAAATTTTTGAAAAAAAAACTTGAAACTTTTAATTATATTACACTACTGATTTTGACTTTTAACATGATTTTTTTTTAATTCGAAGGGGTCTGCAGACACTTTTTAAGAGGTTTGCAACACATTTTTGCTCAATATCAACCGAAACTTTACATAAAATGTTAAAATGCATAACTTTTTCTGATAAAAAAATAATTTTTGCTACCATTTGGTATATTTAACATTATTAAAAAATCTTTCTCCTCGAAAAAATGGTGTTTTTTAAAAAAATTAGGTGTGTAAATTTTAAAAGCATCCTTAGCTCGGCACAGATAAAACAAATAAATAAAAAAAATAAAAATTAAATTAATTAAATTAAGAGTTAGCATTAGTATTTTTTTATAAATTTAATTAAAACAAGGATAAATATTGAATTCGTTTTTTTCAAAAAAAAATACCCAAAACAGTGAGTCTAAGCGGCTAATTGTTCGATTATCTAAGAGGTCCGATTTTTTAGCTGTGAAAATTCAGGCAAAAATATGACGAAGGATAATGAATCATGCCAAAATTTTTGGCATCCAGATTTTTAAAAATAAAAAAGAAACATTTTACTAATGAAAAAAAAATTTACTCATTTTTAAATAAAATTTTGTTTTTTTTTCAATATCATCAACGATTAGGGTTAATTAACTCACTCAAGTTTCCAAAAATATAAATAATTTATACCAAGTAAGAAATTATTTAAATTTCGAAATTATCGGATACCATTTTATCTCATAAATTTTTTTCAAAAAGACTCGAAAATACGGGAATTTTTTGGAATTAATTTTTTCTTCTGTCTAAACAACTAAGTGTCCTTTATTTCTAAATTTTTATAAATGAAAATTTTTTTAGGGACACTTTTCTGAAACCAACTTAAAAATAATCCATAAAAATAAAATAATAGAAAAAAATATGAATTTTGGGACTCAAAATATTAAAAAATTTAAAAATCATAGAATTTATCAAAAAAATTTTCTACCTCGGTCCAGCCAATTTATTTTGTTTTTTTTATCAAAGACTTTAAGACCATTTGAAAATATTTTTATTTAAATAAATTCTAATAAATTTAAAATATACCGACTTAAGATGGAAAAGTTTCATCCAGAATGTAAATTTTAAAAAAAATAAAAACAAATAATTTTTAATTTATTTTAGAGAAAGCATTTATGCTCTGAAAATGGAAATTTAATTGATTCAATGAACATATAATGAAAAAACAAAAATGCAAATAGGTTTAGTAGAAATTTTAATGTGTTCAAATTTAAAATTGCTAAAATACCTCACATAATGATATTTTAAATGATATAGATAAAATTCTCGTAGTATACAATAGTGATAAAACAAGTTGTAAAATACAAGAATCTTAGCTAGGATACGCATCACTAGATAAATTTGTCGTATATTGTTATTTTTTATAATTAAAATGCATTAAGGCTATAAACTCTACCCAAGACTATACGAAGAAGCATTGTATAAATAAGCATGCTAAAATTTTTGATACCATCACAATTTGTTTTAACAAAAGTAATCGAAATTAGCAAAATGAATCAACCAGTAACTCAAGCTCCAACTACAACTCAAGTGAACATTGAGAGCCAAACCGCTCAAAAAGCCAAAAGAGGTGCCTGTGGTGGTGGCGGTTGTGACGATGGTTGTGGAGGTGGTGGTGGCTGCTGCTAAACAACTTTGATTTGAGCGCCCAACTTTAAATTGGAAAATGCACAATCAGCAATTAGTTTGAAGGATTTTTTCCAACTTTTATTTTACAAAACAATAAAATACAAAATTTAATAATTTTTTATTTTTTCTTTTATAAGAAAATTTCCGAAAACTACAAAAAGAATTAAAATAGAAAAAAAAATCCTCTAATTTTTTGGGTCAATTAATTTGGCTAAACATGGCTACATTTCTTTTCTGTTGGAGAATTTAGTGGTTCGTTTAAAGCGTAAATTGGCAAGCAATTTTTATTAAGGATATCGGACAATTTTACTTGATTTTTTATAATTTCTTTTTCTATTTTATCTAAGAAGAAGATTTTTGAAAACTGTAAGAAGCTGACTCGGATCAAGGGTCTTCGGCAAGGAACTTGTGCTCATGTTACAAGTGTATTGTGGTTCAGGGCTTTTAAAAAGCAAATAACTGAACAATTAGATAAAAAAAGGAGGAATCATTTGTTTAAGTTTAAATTTTTTATGAAAAATAGACAAATAATAATTTTAATAAAAATTTTTTGTTTAATAAAAATTTTTATTTTAGATTTTTATTTTTATTAATAAACAGACCGGTTTCGGCTTAAAGAAGCCTTACTCAGAGTCTAAAAATCGAAAATCATAATAATTTCATTTAGTATTTTAAAAAAATAAAATTTATGAGAATCTTTATAAAAAACATACCTTAGAGAATTTGAAAAAAAAATTTTATTTTTTAAATTTACAATCTAACAAAATTATTTCAAGAAGCAACAATAACTTATTTTTTAGGAAGGAAGAAATTTATTAGATCTATTTCAATTTATAAGTTTATTTTAAATTGCAATAAAGATAAATTAGAAATAGAAATTATAAAAAATAAAGAAAAATTATGAAATAGTCTAGTGATATATGAAATTTTTGATATTTTTTAATTTAAACTACTGAAAAATTATGGTTTTATAATTTTAAGGAACATAGATTTTATTCAAAGAAATGAAGCGAATGCTACAGATCTTAGAAATTTAAATATATTGCTAAGGAACCAAAAATATGTAAAAAGAAGTAATTTAGAAAATTTTTGAGTAGGAGATTTTTCACTCATAAGACTCATAAAGACAAACACACTTTTTTGGTTTATTTTAATTCATTATGATTAAATTAAAACAGTAACAAAATCATTAATCATATTTTCGGATTCCTCAATGAAATTATTACCAGGAATCTTTTTTTCTAAAAAAAAAAATTATTCATAGCTCTTTTAAAGATAAAAAAGGAAAGATTCGCAGCTAAAATAGACTAAAACTTTGATTAATTATTTATTTTCAAAAAATTAAGAAAATTGAAATAATTTTCAAATATTCTTAATAATCAGTTTTTGATATTTTTGGTTAAAAATTGAAATTTAAACAATATCGCAAAATTATAACAATTTGAATGTAATTTTTTTCATGGTCTAAATTTGTTTTTTTTTTTCAAAAAATTATGTCAAAAAACACAAAGCTCTAATTAAATCGGCAAAAAGCAGCCGGCTTTCATTGAGTACTTGACATTTTCTTATGATATGAAGATAATATTTTTAACAAAATATAGCTGTGAAATAAAACTTTTTGAGAGTGTATGGTGTTCTTCAAAAAACTACTGTCGGAAACGCCACGATCAAATTTTTGACAGAAGTTTATTTTCGATTTAAAAAAAGAATTAAAAAAAATGAAATGGATTTAAAATTTGGAGAAGATTTTGAAAGGTAGTCTTATCTTTTAAAAAAAAATTATAAAGAAGTTTTGACATAATTTAAAGGGGAAAAGTCAAATGTTATTGAACATAGAAGAATCTTTAATATAAAAAAGTGCTTTTATTTTATATGGTTTTTTCAGAGATTTGTGTAATTTTAATTAAAATTTACTTTCTTACTTACGAAATCTCATGTAAGAATACGTAAAATTGCATCAATATCTGTTAGACACGGTAAATTCGATTTCAGCCAAAAATTGGCTATTTTTGTTTGTTTTTTTTTGGTTTTTAAAAAAATTTTTTAATTTTTTTATTTTTCAAACAAAAATTTTTTGAATTATTTTATTACAAAATTTGTTGCAATTTTTGGTAATTTTTTGCAAAAATTAGTTCCTGAAAGAATTGGTAAGATATAGTAAAAATTTTCATAATTTTAAATTTTAATCTTTTTCATATCGCATTTATTTTTTGCTCAAGTTTTTTCTTTAAAAAAGTGGTATTAATCGCAATTGAAAACGATAAACTAGTAATTTAAAAGCTTGCGCTATTAAATAAAAGAGAGAGGGAATAAAAATAAAAAAATGATTTCTTCTCTTCTCTAATTAAACTTAAAACTAAAACTAAAAAACAACTAACATTTTAAGCTATCCAGCAAGACCCCACTAACACAGGGATCTGCTGGACGGATTGCTACAGTAGTTTTCTTCATTTTTACAAACCTAGATCTTTGAGTTTTCCGAACTTAGCCATATTTTCTCCATTGTCAGTTACTATTTTTACAACTTTTTTTCTTAAAAAACAAATTATTATTTATGTAGCGATATTTTCAAAAAGCAAACTTAATGTCAAAAAAGGCTAAAACGTTGTCCATTTCAGTTTTAATCTTTTAACCGGTAATTGAACCGTTTATGTGTCTACAAGCTAAAAACAATACTTTTAAACTCAAACAATTCGTCTACGAAATGACATGTCACTCCAATGAAGGATAGAAGCCTACGATCACTCCATATATCGACTGTTAATGACAAGTATTCAATACTTTTTAATGTTTCACATATGCACGATAACATTAACAAATTAACATTCTTTTGATTGGATATTAGGCCTCTCCTTGTGATAGGTATCCATTTTGGGCAAACAACATTCATAAAAATACGAAATCCTTTAATTTTTTTGAAAAAATTAGAAAAAAAAATGAGATTAAATTAAATTCAATTTAACTTTCTATAATTTCTACCTAATTTCAAAATCTATATTTTTAGAATTGCATTTTTATAAAATCAAGCATTCACAAAGAAATATATTTAATTTTAAGAAAACTAGACATGAAATTGGTATGTTCATTTTTGGTTTATAAAAATTTTAAATACAATTTTGAAAATGCTTTGAAAATATGCAATGGTTGAGATATTTTAATTTAGAAATATTTGGAGAAATTTTTAAAATGTCGAGCTATTGAAATTAAATTTAGTGTTTCAAACATGGAATATTTTGTTTTAGCAAATTTTTAGAGAAAAATAATTAAATTGTACTACTTTACTCTACTTTTACTTTAACTAATTAAAAATATTGACCATCGGGTTAATTTTCCTGTCATTTTTTTAATGTTCTTAAGCCAAACAAGCGTTGAGGGCACTAAATCGTTTCATAATGAATCTTCTCATACTGTGTTTAAATTTTCATAGTGAATTCAATTTCATAGTCACTATCATTTCATTGTGAATTTTTTAATAGTGTATTATTTCATAGTGTATTTTTATTTGATATATACATTGAAACCATAGTTTTTCATAGTTTGTCATTAAAAAACATAAATTTAAGAATGATAAAAAATTTCCTTAATGAAAATAAAGCGAGGAATACTCCTAGGCGATTAAGAAGTGGAACTATTTTAAGTAAAATTTCATCTGTAGTTTCTGAAATAAATAATACTAATGTTGAAACATGTGAGGCTACTACAAGTAAAAATTCTGAGGTTGATGAAATATTTGAATGCGTTGATGATGATATTGAAGACGATGATGATAATGACGAGGATGATGAAATTGTCGAGGATGATGATAAGGACGAGGATGGTGAATATTACGACGAAAACAATATAAATGAAACTGTTTTTCATTTTCATTTTCTTGAACCAAATTTTGAGCCACTTGTTATATTAAAAACAATAAGAGGTCACCCGAAGTTTAGTTATCAAGGCTTTTTTTATACGATTGATTAAAGGGGTAAAAATAATATAAGATGGAAATGTGAAAAAACTGGAACCAAGACACAAGTTAAATGTCTAGGTAAAGCACACACTGGTTCATTATTAAATGGTCCTGTTACAGCAACTCGTGAACATAATCATATTCCAGTGCCTGAAAAAGAAGACTGTATTTTGGCAGTACAAGCAATGCTTGAAAAAGCTTCTATTACAAATGAAAGACCTAGAACGCTAATCAAACGTCATCAACTTGAAATTTCAAATGAATCGGCGCCATATATGCCACGCACTAATCAAATACGTCAACGTATGAATAGAAGACGACAAAAAGTTTCAGGTTATTTATTGATCAAAATTTTATTTATATGATGATTTATAATTTAAAATATAATATAGGCAATGCTGTTAATGCAAAAACAATTGAAGAAATAAACATTCCTTCTGAACTAAAAATAACTTATAATGGAGAAGAGTTTTTATTGGCAGACAGTGGTCTAAATGATCCAGAACGGATTATAGTTTTAGCTACTAAAGCAAATATTAAACGTCTAAATGAAAAAGTTGATTGTTGGCATGTCAACGGAACTTTTGCCGTTTGTCCTGATTTATTTTACCAATTGTATACTATAAACGGCGTGATAAATGGAAAAAATTTACCATTCATTTACGCTTTATTACCAGGCAAAAGTGAAATTATTTATTTAAAACTTTTCAAATTAATTGGAAATTTTTAAAACGTCCAAAATATATTATGTCATATTTTGAACTTGCTGAATTAAAAGCACTAAGTTCAACATTTAAAGATATTAAAATAGATGGGTGTTTTTTCCATTATTCTCAAAACTTATGGAAAAATATGCAAAAAAACATTTAAGTACTTTATATGCCACTGATAAGGAAGTACGTTTAGCTTTTAAGCGTTTGAAATGTTTAGCATTCATTAAGCCAAATGATGTTATTTATGCTTTTAAATTATTAAAAAAAATTTGTCCATCTAAGTTCAATGAAATGCATTTTAATTTTGAAACTTATTATATTGGCAATTTAAAAAAAAATAGTTTAACAATAAGAAAAGTTCCATCATTTCCAATTTTATCATGCAATTGTCATGATAAAGTATTAGATGGTCGCCAGCGTACAAATAATACATTGGAAGCGTGGCATTTAGCTTTTGAAAATGATGTCGGTAAACACCCAACTGTAAATAAGTTAGTAGAGCAATTTAGACTCGAACAAAAAAATACTGACATTTTATATACTCAGTTAATGGCAGGAGATCAATATGAGAAAACTTTTAATTCTAAATTAAAAGAAAAAAAGATCAAAAATATTGTCGACAGATCATATTGTATATCAAATGGTTCAAGCATATAAGAATATCTAGACTCGCTAAGTGCTGTAGTTTAAATTTTTTTTGACGCAACTTTTTTTTTTGACATTTTTTTTAAACGGAAATTATATCTTTTTATCAATTAATTAATAAATTAGCTTTTTTTTCTTCTTAATTAATTTTTACATAAACGTGTTTTACGGACACTTTGAAAAAAAAAACACTATGAATAAATCACACTATGAAATGAATAATCACTATTAAATGATATACACTATGAAATCATCTCTCACTATGAAATATATGCACTATGAAAAAACTCACTATGAAATGATAAAGTCCCGCGTTGAGTGGTCTGTTATAACTGTAAATTTTATTCCATACAGGTACTTTCTGAATTGTGTTATACCATAGATAACTGCTAAACATTCTTTTTATGAAATACCGTATTTTATTTCTGTTTTTGAGAGTGTTCGTAAAGCACAAGCAACCATGAATTCCTCTCCGTTATCATCTTTTTGAGTTAATATTGCTCCAAGTGCGTATCCAGAAGCATCGACATAGAGTCTATATTTAGAATTAATTATCTATTTATTAATTATTGGTATTCTTAATATTGGATATGACGAACATTTTTTCTTAAGCATTTTAAAAGCTTCTTCACATTCACTACTCCATTCAAATACTGAATCTTTTGCACACAAAGCATAAAGTGGATGAGCAATTTTTGAATTATCCTTAATAAAGCGTCGATAAAAATTAGGTAGTCCAAGAAAACTTTGTAGTTCCTATATATTTTTAGTCGAGCTCTTTCAACAATTGCACTGATTTTTTCAGGGTCCATTTTAACTTGATTGTGGGATACAATATGACCAAGTACTTTAATTTCATTTGCAAACCACCTACATTTAGTTGGGTTTATTTTAAATTTGCCTCTTTTAATTTTTTACAAACTTGTCTTATGTGAGAAAGTTGTTCGTGAAAGGTTTTTGAATGTATAGTGATATCATCCTCATAAACTTCAACGAAAGGAAGGTCACCTAGGGTCATCTGCATAATCCTACAGAAGTCTGTTGGGGAATTCTTTAAGCCAAAAGGTAGTCTTAAAAATTCAAAATGACCATCTGGAGTGGAAAAAGCAGTTTTATGAATTGAACTTTCATCCATTTTTACTTGCCAGTAGCCTGACTTTAAATCAAGTGCAGTAAACCAATTCGAATCCCTCATTCTATCAATTACATTTGTATTATTTGGAAGTGGCCATCTTTCTGTTAAAGTGTTTTCGTTTAACTTTCTATAATCTATACAAATTCGTTTATTACCGTCTTTTTTTGGAACAACAATTACAGGAGACGACCAAGCCGATTCAGATGTTCGAATGATTCCAGCTTTTATCATTTTACTGATTTCGGTTCTTAAAAATTAGCGTTCGTTTTCTGACATTCTATATGGTCGTTTATAAATAGGAGGTACATTTTCATCAATCAACCTGATTGCGTGTTTATACACCTCACAGCTACCGAATTCTTCTATAGAATTGGCAAATAAACATTTTGCTTCGGTTAGAATTTTATCGAAAGCTTTTTGCTGATTGAATGATAAAGGACTTAGCGGGTTGACTTATATGATTTGTTTTCCCAAAAATAATCATCTGAGGTTTCTGGATTGACATCAGATAGAAAAATATCAAAAATATTTTCTTCTTTATTATTTTCGCTATTTTCTAATTTAAAATCTGAGTCAGAAAATTTTATTAGTCCTTAGGATGGAAAAATTCCTGAATTTGTTTTTTGAAACCAATCTAGACCTAACAAAACATCATGGTCTTCATGATCGAAAACAATAAATTCGATTAAACATCAACTGTTTCCAAGCTTAATTTCAATTGGTTTCGTTTTGCCAGAAGCATGAGTAATTCCTGTTGCAGTCTTTATTTTGTTTTCACATGCTAAAACATCTATTTTAAATTGAACTGCTGTGGTATGGTTCATAATAGAATGGGTAGCCCCGCAATCTATTCCAATTTTCATTAATTTACCTCCTACATAATCTGTAGTTGATGGTATGCAATTAATATTTTTCGAAAGAGAAGAAACCATATAAAACTTTTCTTCCGAATCATAAACAATTTCTAAAGAATTTATCTTTTGTAATATTACCCTGCACTTATTAGCATAATGTCCTTTCTTTTTACATCTAAGACATGTAATATCATGTGATTTATTGTTTCTTTGATTTAAATATTTATTAGATACAGTTTTTTGTTTTTGTAAATCATTGAAAGAATCTCTTTTATATGAAAAATTATTATTTTTCTTTTTTACATTAACTTATTGGTCAAAGTCAAAAATCTGTTTACAAAATGTTCAACATTTAATTCCTTATGTTTTAAATTAGAGAGTTCGCTTCTTATCTTATGTTCTCTATCAACATTCTAAAGGCATCTTTGAGCTCCTTTTCAAATTCGAACCAGTTACTTTTTGACTCAATATGTCTTCTTAATATTATCAAAGGGAACTCAGCTACAAAATTAACGACTGCATTAAGTCGATCTTCATCAGGAATTTTTGCTGCTATAAAACCTTGCTTGATCATAAAAAGCCAATCTTCTACATCATCTTTATTATTACCAGAAAATTTTGGTGTACTTACATGAAGATGTTTTGGTTTATTCTCCTGATTTTGGTTGAGCAAAAATTTATAGATTGGATCGTTTGATAAAGGAAACATTTGTTCCCTCATCTCGACCGGATGATTTATTGAATTTCGTTTATTATTTATCATGTTTTCATAACCATTTGATACATAGTCAGACATTTTAGGAGTTTTTTGCTGATCATAATCATGATTAACCGAATTTGCTTGGTAAATTTTTGAATTCCAATCTTTAATTATATCTTTTCCATAACAATACGATTCTGATGTTTTTTGTGCATCATCATCACTGATTAGTATTGATTTAGGCGTTTTTTCGCTATGATCCACATTTGAAAGCATTTTGTATGTATTACTCGATTTTGAAGTATCCTTTGTTGAGACATCATTTTGCGTATATATCTGGCGATTATTTGTAGTTGAAATATCTTACCTGTAATAATCTTTATTCATCATTAAGTATTTTTATCTTGTTTGCTGTTGCTGATAGTTGAGTTCTTAAGGAGATCCTCATTAAATTGCACATTTTTATGCTTATCAGAAGCTTGTAACTCAAAAAATTGACTCTCATTTTGATTTAACTGTGACTTAAGTTCTGATATTATTTTATCCTTCTCAAGATTATCCTTTTTTAGATTTCTTAATAATAATTCTTCATTAGTTAAACGAAGTCTGTCTATTTCTGAAAATATATCATCTTTCTTTTCCTCCACGTCATCAGCGTCCATTTTTATTTGTTTTATTTTGTTAACTTTTCTTTCAAAATTAATAATGCATTCATTGCACTTTGATTTCCTTGCATCAGTGGCTTCATTGCTTTCCGCAATTTCCTTTAATTCTGCTACAGTAGCCCTGTAAGCAGCCACTATAATCTTTGATGACAAAACTAAACCAGTGGCTAGCCTAACAAAATTCAATCATATAAAATATGGACGTTAATAAAAATTATTTCTTCCTTATTCACTCGTTGTGGGGCATAGGGTCATTACATTTGATTTCCACTCAAGTCGATATTTTGCCTTAACCCTTGCTTCCCCCAATGTCATTCCCATCGATGAGCTCTTTCGTGATGGTTTACCTCCATGTTACTGCTGGTCTTCCTACCTTACGTCGCCCTTGAGGTGTCCATTGAAGGGCTCTTTTTGGTGTCCGTGTTTCTTTCATTCTAAGTACATGCCCGAGTCATCGCAGTCTTTGGTTCTTTCATTGACTAAATGGCTCTGAATTTGTTCTTCTGTATAGGTCAGCATTTGACAATGTCTCAGGCCACTGTATCCCAAGAATCCTCCGCAGGCTTCCAGTGTGAAAGTTGTCCTGTCAAATTCACACATCCTCCAACATTCACTTCCGTCCATCAGTGTTGCTTTTACTACACTGTTGTATAGTTTAAGTTTTGTTTCCTTACTATAGCTTGTTGACTTCCATACTAGTTTGAGTCTTGCGAAGACACTCTTTGCTTTACCAAGTATATTCTTAATGTCTCTGTGTGTTCCCATCGTTGTACTGATGGTACTTCCTAGGAATGTGAATGCGCTTACACACTCAATTTATGGTTATCGGGATATCCAATTTGGTGTTTGGTTGGTTTAGTGTTGTTGGCCATCGTGTGTCTTCATATGCTGTTTCTGTTTTGGATATTAGCGCCAGATTGTCCGCAAAGTCTAAGTCTTCAAGTTTTGCTGTTAATCACCATTGTATACCCCTCGCACTGGCAGTTGTTTTCTTCATGACATAGTCAATCAGTTTTGAGAATAGTGTCAGAGAGATAACGCACCCTTGTCTGACTCCTTTACACACTATAAAGCTCTCAAATTGTCCTTTATCCAGAAAGAGGACAATTAGCTCGGTTCAGATTGACAAATAAATAAATAAATCACTCAAATTTCTCATTGAAGAGTTTTTTCAAGTTGGATATCTTCTGTGGCTGTCATCAAAGATTATAGTGGCTGCTTACAGGGCTACTGTAGCAGAATTAAAGGAAATTGCGGAAAGCAATGAAGCCACTGATGCAAGGAAATCAAAGTGCAATGAATGCATTATTAATTTTGAAAGAAAAGTTAACAAAATAAAACAAATAAAAATGGACGCTGATGACGTGGAGGAAAAGAAAGATGATATATTTTCAGAAATAGACAGACTTCGTTTAACTAATGAAGAATTATTATTAAGAAATCTAAAAAAGGATAATCTTGAGAAGGATAAAATAATATCAGAACTTAAGTCACAGTTAAATCAAAATGAGAGTCAATTTTTTGAGTTACAAGCTTCTGATAAGCATAAAAATGTGCAATTTAATGAGGATCTCCTTAAGAACTCAACTATCAGCAACAGCAAACAAGATAAAAATACTTAATGATGAATAAAGATTATTACAGGTAAGATATTTCAACTACAAATAATCGCCAGATATATACGCAAAATGATGTCTCAACAAAGGATACTTCAAAATCGAGTAATACATACAAAATGCTTTCAAATGTGGATCATAGCGAAAAAACGCCTAAATCAATACTAATCAGTGATGATGATGCACAAAACATCAGAATCGTATTGTTATGGAAAAGATATAATTAAAGATTGGAATTCAAAAATTTACCAAGCAAATTCGGTTAATCATGATTATGATCAGCAAAAAACTCCTAAAATGTCTGACTATGTATCAAATGGTTATGAAAACATGATAAATAATAAACGAAATTCAATAAATCATCCGGTCGAGATGAGGGAACAAATGTTTCCTTTATCAAACGATCCAATCTATAAATTTTTGCTCAACCAAAATCAGGAGAATAAACCAAAACATCTTCATGTAAGTACACCAAAATTTTCTGGTAATAATAAAGATGATGTAGAAGATTGGCTTTTTATGATCAAGCAAGGTTTTATAGCAGCAAAAATTCCTGATGAAGATCGACTTAATGCAGTCGTTAATTTTGTAGCTGAGTTCCCTTTGATAATATTAAGAAGACATATTGAGTCAAAAAGTAACTGGTTCGAATTTGAAAAGGAGCTCAAAGATGCCTTTAGAATGTTGATAGAGAACATAAGATAAGAAGCGAACTCTCTAATTTAAAACATAAGGAATTAAATGTTGAACATTTTGTAAACAGATTTTTGACTTTGACCAATAAGTTAATGTAAAAAAGAAAAATAATAATTTTTCATATAAAAGAGATTCTTTCAATGATTTACAAAAACAAAAAACTGTATCTAATAAATATTTAAATCAAAGAAACAATAAATCACATGATATTACATGTCTTAGATGTAAAAAGAAAGGACATTATGCTAATAAGTGCAGGGTAATATTACAAAAGATAAATTCTTTAGAAATTGTTTATGATTCGGAAGAAAAGTTTTATATGGTTTCTTCTCTTTCGAAAAATATTAATTGCATACCATCAACTACAGATTATGTAGGAGGTAAATTAATGAAAATTGGAATAGATTGCGGGGCTACCCATTCTATTATGAACCATACCACAGCAGTTCAATTTAAAATAGATGTTTTAGCATGTGAAAACAAAATAAAGACTGCAACAGGAATTACTCATGCTTCTGGCAAAACGAAACCAATTGAAATTAAGCTTGGAAACAGTTGATGTTTAATCGAATTTATTGTTTTCGATCATGAAGACCATGATGTTTTGTTAGGTCTAGATTGGTTTCAAAAAACAAATTCAGGAATTTTTCCATCCTAAGGACTAATAAAATTTTCTGACTCAGATTTTAAATTAGAAAATAGCGAAAATAATAAAGAAGAAAATATTTTTGATATTTTTCTATCTGATGTCAATCCAGAAACCTCAGATGATTATTTTTGGGAAAACAAATCATATAAGTCAACCCGCTAAGTCCTTTATCATTCAATCAGCAAAAAGCTTTCGATAAAATTCTAACCGAAGCAAAATGTTTATTTGCCAATTCTATAGAAGAATTCGGTAGCTGTGAGGTGTATAAACACGCAATCAGGTTGATTGATGAAAATGTACCTCCTATTTATAAACGACCATATAGAATGTCAGAAAACGAACGCTAATTTTTAAGAACCGAAATCAGTAAAATGATAAAAGCTGGAATCATTCGAACATCTGAATCGGCTTGGTCGTCTCCTGTAATTGTTGTTCCAAAAAAAGACGGTAATAAACGAATTTGTATAGATTATAGAAAGTTAAACGAAAACACTTTAACAGAAAGATGGCCACTTCCAAATAATACAAATGTAATTGATAGAATGAGGGATTCGAATTGGTTTACTGCACTTGATTTAAAGTCAGGCTACTGGCAAGTAAAAATGGATGAAAGTTCAATTCATAAAACTGCTTTTTCCACTCCAGATGGTCATTTTGAATTTTTAAGACTACCTTTTGGCTTAAAGAATTCCCCAACAGACTTCTGTAGGATTATGCAGATGACCCTAGGTGACCTTCCTTTCGTTGAAGTTTATGAGGATGATATCACTATACATTCAAAAACCTTTCACGAACAACTTTCTCACATAAGACAAGTTTGTAAAAAATTAAAAGAGGCAAATTTAAAATAAACCCAACTAAATGTAGGTGGTTTGCAAATGAAATTAAAGTACTTGGTCATATTGTATCCCACAATCAAGTTAAAATGGACCCTGAAAAAATCAGTGCAATTGTTGAAAGAGCTCGACTAAAAATATATAGGAACTACAAAGTTTTCTTGGACTACCTAATTTTTATCGACGCTTTATTAAGGATAATTCAAAAATTGCTCATCCACTTTATGCTTTGTGTGCAAAAGATTCAGTATTTGAATGGAGTAGTGAATGTGAAGAAGCTTTTAAAATGCTTAAGAAAAAATGTTCGTCATATCCAATATTAAGAATACCAATAATTAATAAATAAATAATTAATTCCAAATATAGACTCTATGTCGATGCTTCTGGATACGCACTTGGAGCAATATTAACTCAAAAAGATGATAACGGAGAGGAATTCATGGTTGCTTGTGCTTTACGAACACTCTCAAAAACAGAAATAAAATACGGTATTTCATAAAAAGAATGTTTAGCAGTTATCTATGGTATAACACAATTCAGAAAGTACCTGTATGGAATAAAATTTACAGTTATAACAGACCACTCAACGCGGGACTTTATCATTTCATAGTGAGTTTTTTCATAGTGCATATATTTCATAGTGAGAGATGATTTCATAGTGTATATCATTTAATAGTGATTATTCATTTCATAGTGTGATTTATTCATAGTGTTTTTTTTTCATAGTGTCCGTAAAACACGTTTATGTAAAAATTAATTAAGAAGAAAAAAAAGCTAATTTATTAATTAATTGATAAAAAGATATAATTTCCGTTTAAAAAAAATGTCAAAAAAAAAAGTTGCGTCAAAAAAAATTTAAACTACAGCACTTAGCGAGTCTAGATATTCTTATATGCTTGAATCATTTGATATACAATATGATCTGTCGACAATATTTTTGATCTTTTTTTCTTTTAATTTAGAATTAAAAGTTTTCTCATATTGATCTCCTGCCATTAACTGAGTATATAAAATGTCAGTATTTTTTTGTTCGAGTCTAAATTGCTCTACTAACTTATTTACAGTTGGGTGTTTACCGACATCATTTTCAAAAGCTAAATGCCACGCTTCCAATGTATTATTTGTACGCTGGCGACCATCTAATACTTTATCATGACAATTGCATGATAAAATTGGAAATGATGGAACTTTTCTTATTGTTAAACTATTTTTTTTTAAATTGCCAATATAATAAGTTTCAAAATTAAAATGCATTTCATTGAACTTAGATGGACAAATTTTTTTTAATAATTTAAAAGCATAAATAACATCATTTGGCTTAATGAATGCTAAACATTTCAAACGCTTAAAAGCTAAACGTACTTCCTTATCAGTGGCATATAAAGTACTTAAATGTTTTTTTTGCATATTTTTCCATAAGTTTTGAGAATAATGGAAAAAACACCCATCTATTTTAATATCTTTAAATGTTGAACTTAGTGCTTTTAATTCAGCAAGTTCAAAATATGACATAATATATTTTGGACGTTTTAAAAATTTCCAATTAATTTGAAAAGTTTTAAATAAATAATTTCACTTTTGCCTGGTAATAAAGCGTAAATGAATGGTAAATTTTTTCCATTTATCACGCCGTTTATAGTATACAATTGGTAAAATAAATCAGGACAAACGGCAAAAGTTCCGTTGACATGCCAACAATCAACTTTTTCATTTAGACGTTTAATATTTGCTTTAGTAGCTAAAACTATAATCCGTTCTGGATCATTTAGACCACTGTCTGCCAATAAAAACTCTTCTCCATTATAAGTTATTTTTAGTTCAGAAGGAATGTTTATTTCTTCAATTGTTTTTGCATTAACAGCATTGCCTATATTATATTTTAAATTATAAATCATCATATAAATAAAATTTTGATCAATAAATAACCTGAAACTTTTTGTCGTCTTCTATTCATACGTTGACGTATTTGATTAGTGCGTGGCATATATGGCGCCGATTCATTTGAAATTTCAAGTTGATGACGTTTGATTAGCGTTCTAGGTCTTTCATTTGTAATAGAAGCTTTTTCAAGCATTGCTTGTACTGCCAAAATACAGTCTTCTTTTTCAGGCACTGGAATATGATTATGTTCACGAGTTGCTGTAACAGGACCATTTAATAATGAACCAGTGTGTGCTTTACCTAGACATTTAACTTGTGTCTTGGTTCCAGTTTTTTCACATTTCCATCTTATATTATTTTTACCCCTTTAATCAATCGTATAAAAAAAGCCTTGATAACTAAACTTCGGGTGACCTCTTATTGTTTTTAATATAACAAGTGGCTCAAAATTTGGTTCAAGAAAATGAAAATGAAAAACAGTTTCATTTATATTGTTTTCGTCGTAATATTCACCATCCTCGTCCTTATCATCATCCTCGACAATTTCATCATCCTCGTCATTATCATCATCGTCTTCAATATCATCATCAACGCATTCAAATATTTCATCAACCTCAGAATTTTTACTTGTAGTAGCCTCACATGTTTCAACATTAGTATTATTTATTTCAGAAACTACAGATGAAATTTTACTTAAAATAGTTCCACTTCTTAATCGCCTAGGAGTATTCCTCGCTTTATTTTCATTAAGGAAATTTTTTATCATTCTTAAATTTATGTTTTTTAATGACAAACTATGAAAAACTATGGTTTCGATGTATATATCAAATAAAAATACACTATGAAATAATACACTATTAAAAAATTCACAATGAAATGATAGTGACTATGAAATTGAATTCACTATGAAAATTTAAACACAGTATGAGAAGATTCATTATGAAACGATTTAGTGCCCTCAACGCTTGTTTGGCTTAAGAACATTAAAAAAATGACAGGAAAATTAACCCGATGGTCAATATTTTTAATTAGTTAAAGTAAAAGTAGAGTAAAGTAGTACAATTTAATTATTTTTCTCTAAAAATTTGCTAAAACAAAATATTCCATGTTTGAAACACTAAATTTAATTTCAATAGCTCGACATTTTAAAAATTTCTCCAAATATTTCTAAATTAAAATATCTCAACCATTGCATATTTTCAAAGCATTTTCAAAATTGTATTTAAAATTTTTATAAACCAAAAATGAACATACCAATTTCATGTCTAGTTTTCTTAAAATTAAATATATTTCTTTGTGAATGCTTGATTTTATAAAAAATGCAATTCTAAAAATATAGATTTTGAAATTAGGTAGAAATTATAGAAAGTTAAATTGAATTTAATTTAATCTCATTTTTTTTTCTAATTTTTTCAAAAAAATTAAAGGATTTCGTATTTTTATGAATGTTGTTTGCCCAAAATGGATACCTATCACAAGGAGAGGCCTAATATCCAATCAAAAGAATGTTAATTTGTTAATGTTATCGTGCATATGTGAAACATTAAAAAGTATTGAATACTTGTCATTAACAGTCGATATATGGAGTGATCGTAGGCTTCTATCCTTCATTGGAGTGACATGTCATTTCGTAGACGAATTGTTTGAGTTTAAAAGTATTGTTTTTAGCTTGTAGACACATAAACGGTTCAATTACCGGTTAAAAGATTAAAACTGAAATGGACAACGTTTTAGCCTTTTTTGACATTAAGTTTGCTTTTTGAAAATATCGCTACATAAATAATAATTTGTTTTTTAAGAAAAAAAGTTGTAAAAATAGTAACTGACAATGGAGAAAATATGGCTAAGTTCGGAAAACTCAAAGATCTAGGTTTGTAAAAATGAAGAAAAACAATTAACATGAATTAAGTCTGAATCTACATTATTAATTAGAAATTTTTAAAAGTTAAAAGTCTCAAAACAAGTCGTTTTGTGAAGTTCAGTACAAAAGAACAAAACAAAGTGTATAAAAATTGAATTAATTTTTTTCTAAAAGTTTAAAATTAATATTTAAATACAGAATGTTGCAACATTCAAAATTGCATCAATTATAAAAGTCTGATGTGCAAAATATCTGCTAAATGTACTACACTCGATTTTATTGAAATTTAATATCTGCTGAAATCTGCAAATTTAGCAGACCTTGATATTTGATAAAACTTTGAATGTTGAATTATGTTGCTTTTACAGAATTTAGTTTAAACCTTTAGAAAAAAAGTGATTCAATTTTTTTCTATTCTTTATATCATTTTGAATATGGCAAATTTAAATTCATGAACAAAATCAAAATCTTTAGTTTTTGAGTTTAATAAATGGTATTATTAATCATTTTTTTTTAATAATAAATGAATAAACTTAATTAAACATAAATTGTTTAATCTTTAATTAAATAGAAAATTATATAAATTTTTGTCTGAAGTAAAAGTAAAATCTTAATCGATATTTTGAAATTTTGCAATTAAAAATTTAACTTTGTTTTGTCGAATCATATTTTAATTAATATTTAAATATCATTTTAAGTCACAATTTGTAAACCTTTTTGTGGATTTTAAATTTGTCTTTTTATTTTTCAAAATTTAGAATTTAGAAAAATCAATCAAAAATCAATTAAAAAACAAGTTGTTTTTTTTTAATTAAAACAGTAAACATCTTATGTTTAATTTAAATATAATCAATAAAAGCTAATTTCATCATTATTATTTAATACTAAAATGAATTACATTTTGATCATTTGAACATGATCAAGAACTTCAAGTTGCCTTTGAATATTTTTTTAAATTTATAGATTCATATTTATAAAAACCATATTTATAGATTTTCAAGGAAAAATTTATGTTAATTTTAACTTTTTAGTCAAATAATTTGTCACATTGAATTAAATTTTAAACATGCAATTATAATTCAAGGCCTAATAAATTTTAAGATTGCGAGCAGCACTAAACTAATTCAATTAATACAATAAAAAAAGATAATAAAGGATTTAAGGATTTTTTTTAGACATTTTTTTTTAAATAAATAATTAATTATCTTAAACGATATTAAAATAATTTCTATATTGATCCAAAATCTAATTAGAATGTTTTCTTTTTAAGCCATAATTAATTGATTAAATTTGAATAAATGTTTTATTCAGATTTTAAAATAATGATTAATTATAACATTATTTTTTAAAAAATAACGATCATGACTTATAGCTAAAAAAATTTATATTTTTCATGTAATCAATTTTACACAATTTTTTTAAAAATGTTTTAGCAAAGTAAAGAACTTTTTATAGATTTCGTCTGTGCTTGTTTGATGGGTGAAAAATTTGCTCTTAAATTTACTATGAGACACAGAAACTTACACTTGTTTTCCATGATCTTTCATTGCCAAAGTTAAACATATCAAGTTTGTGTTTCTCTTTAATTTCCCAATTTTCTTGTCTTAGCAAGGAGCAATTTTTAATAAATCAAACTAGCACAGGCGAAAGCTGTAGATCGTGAAAATATTTATGGATAAATAAAGAAAAAATTTTACTAACAGATTTTTAAAACTAAAGATTGGCATTTTATTTGAAAAAATATAATTATTTTATTAATTTCAAAAGTTGGAGACGGTGATTTCGAAATTGGGCCAGACACAAATCAAATATTAATTGATTCAGATGATTCTGAAGATGAGGAATCGCTAAATGGAGAAGAGGAAATATAAATTTGGACTCATTCGGTCAGTTATCATCACAAATACTAAAGGTCTTCATCTTAGATGTTTTGCTCATTCTCTTCAGTCTGTTATCAAAAAAAGTCTAAAAAGGTTCAACAACGCTAAAAGACTTCTGGTGAAATGCTTTAAGATAGGAAATAAATCGAGACAAAAAAAGATATTTACAGACTTTTTATCAGAAAAAAAGTAAAATATGATACCAAAGCCAATTGAAGTGAGATGGAATAGTGAATTAAAAACTTTAAGAGCCATTCTTAAAATAAAAAATTATAAGATTTTAATGCCATTTTATCATCAGTCGACGAGAGTAATTTAATGGTAAAACATTAAGATATAACCAAATTAGCTGATTTGATTAACATCTTAGAACCTTTCGAATATTTAACAGATTTGCTCCAAGGTAATTTCTATTTTAAAAAATTGGATAAAAAATTAGATTTTATTAAGAAAGAATTTATTAAATTTTCAAATAAACCTGCACAATGGTAAAAAAAAGTGATATTAAAGTATTTTTAAATATTAAAGTCAAGTAATTAACTTTAATTTTAAAATTTTTCAAGTTGTTTGATCTGACATAAAAATTTTTTTTCTATTAAATAATTCTGTTGACTTGTTTTTTATTTTATTTTAAAGTCATTTAAAAGATTATGAAAAAAAATCGCCAGTAAAATTAGTTCATGGAACGCTAAAAAATTAAAATATAGCGTCTCAATTTGACTTTAAATTTTAAGAATATTTAAAAACTCTAATTTTTTATTTCCTATTATTTTTTTAACTTGCTAAATTTTAAAAATTTACAATTTTAGGAGAATTTTATTCATCACTTAGTTTAGCAATTCCTAGTCTTTTACAACTTTTAAACAATCTTGAAGTGTTTAAAATTAATATCAAATGTTCAAAAACCTTATTTGAAAATTTAAAAAAAGAGATAAATGATTGTTTCGCCGGAATATTCTCAAATATTTATGATCTGCCTGTATCTGGAATTTTTAATGATTGTTGCTGGTTTATTGCAACCTTCCTTGATCCTAGTTTTAATTTTTATTGGCTTGAATCAATAAATTTGATTGAAACTGATTCAGACAATTTTCGTTCATGTTTAAAAGAGTTAATCAAAAACGAATGGCAACTAATTAATCAAAATTTAAATGAACCAAGTCAAAACAATGAAAATGATCAAACAATGCAATTAGACATCCCAATTTCAGCTCTTACAATTAGTGTAAATTCTTATGTATCCTTTTCTCTTCTTAACTCACCAACAAAGAGAAAAAAGTTTTTTAGCTATTCTAAAGCAAAATTAAAAAATCCATGCCAAAATAAATGTTTTGCGAAGGAAAATAAATATTATGAAACATTGAGTACGATGCTGATCTAGATGTAAACGATTTTTGGAGAAAAATGAAATTTGTTATTCCTGGAATGTATCGGTTGGCAATTAAATTTCTAGGTATTCCGGCTAAATCAGGTCCAGTTGAACGATTATTTTCTTCATTAGGCTATATCATAAGACCTCATCGTTCAAGATTAACACCAAATAACTTGGAAAAATTAACAATGATAAAATGTAATTTGAAAACATTAAAATTCGAGTACTAAACTTTATTTAAAATAAATATTTTTAAATGTAAATTTTAATTTTAACTTGACTTCAAAAAAATAAAATTTAAAGTTCAGACTTGCCTTTGACTTCTTGACTTTGACTTTTAACCAACTCTCAGCTAAACATTGAATTTTCACCATGCCTATTGATTAAAATTGTTTAAATGGCTAAGGTGTAATGTCGTAGGTTCTTTATCATTAAATTTAAATTTCTCCTAGAATCTCTTAATTTTTGGTTAAAAAAAATAAAAACGAAAAAGGTTTTTAAAACTATTGACATAGGACAAAAAACTTTCAACATAAAATGCTAATAACGCAATTGATCAGGCAATATGAAAGGTTTATTTTGTAAAAAAATTATTAATTTTAAATTCATAAATAGTTTAACTAGATTTGCTTTAAATTAAAAAAATTAGCGTTTGCAAAAAAATGTATAAATCTTGTTCGATTGTGAGGAATGAGCGATCTTGTTAGTAAGCAGATTCAAAGGCGTAGAAAATCAATTGAGTGACTTTTTATAGAAAATTAATGAAGTAGTACGATTAAACTATTTATTTTTGAAACACTGTACTCATAAAATTTTGTTTTTCATGATTTTTTTTGTATTTTCGATAAATATTTTTTAAATAAATTGGAAAAAAAAACTTACCAATAGATCAATATTTTTTAAAATTTATTTTTAGTAGTGTGTAATTTTTTCAGCAATGGGTTTAAGGATTAAATTTAATTTTAAGTTATTTAATTTATAATTAATAATAATTTTTATAATAATTTATAATAAATAATAATTTTTTATAATTATTGTTTTTTAATTAATATTGGTTTCATTTAGGATCTTTTGTTGCAATTAAAGGAATTTTTAAAAGAAAAAGTCATTTTTTAATTAATTAATTAGTTAAATAATTGATTTTTATGGTCAACTAATTTTCTCTTTTCATCAATATATTGAAGCAGAAAAAAAATGAATAACTAAAAAAATATGAGTTTAAAAATGAGTTAACAAAATAACTAATTCATTTAATAAATTAATTATTTTTATTGTATTTACTTTCCAAAAACATTTATTTGAGATAAAACTATTATTAGCGAAAGCCCATTTCTATTAATCCGTAAAGAAAACTTTAATTTTAGTAATAACATCGCATATTCTACATGATCAAACTTTTTATTTGAATTAACTGATCAATTTTTTCATAATAAATGTGAAAAGAATCTTACTATAACAACCGAAGGAATATACTTGACAGCCGAATCAAATAAAGCTAATTTAAAAAAGTCAAAGAACATCAATCTTAATATTAAAGAACATTTATTAGTTGCCGATTTCGATTATAAATCTTATTGGATTTTCTGAATAATTAATAAAATAAATTGACAACAAACGAAAGATTATGTAGCTTGTTTAATCAAATGATACAATTCTACGACCCAATTAACATAAATTTGAAGACACTTTGATTCGCATCAAATTCACTTCAAAGTTGATCCAATTTTGTGATGTGAATTTAAAGAATTTCTGATGTTCAAAAAAATTTGCAAGTTTTCTTGAAGAGAATCTGAAGTTTTTTTAAAGTCCATCGATCTTTATGAAAAATTAAAGGAAATTTTGAAATTCTGATTTATTTATTCTTTTAGTATGACAATAATTTAATAAAAAAAATTGTAAGAGAACCGAAATAAAAACTAAAAAAAATTATTAAAATTTTTCGAATTTTAAAATAAATAACAAAATTTTTGTTAATACTTTTTAACAATTGCAATTAGTTTTTTTTTTGTAAAATTCTGGTCTGGCAAAGAAATATATCTGAAAAAGAAATATATAAAAAATTGATAAATATTTTATCAAAATAGAAAAAATTATAATGATTAAGTTAAAAATTTTATCTTTAATTAAAAAAAAGTAGCCTATTTTTTTGTCCTACTTATTTCATCAAATAATTTTTCATAACTCTTACATGAAAAATTATTCGATGAAAGTTTTAAACTTTTAACCTTTTAACAGACCTTTTTCTCGACATTTAAATATTAGCATAAATTAATGTAGATTTAATTTGATAATTTTTAGACGAATGCTTAGGGAGCATGATAAGTTTTTTAATGCCTCTTTTTCTAATAAATAGTTTTTTAGCTTAAGAAATCTAAATTCAATGTGCTTTATTCTATAACTAGACAAATCATTTAAGATGCCATATAAAAGAAAATATAAGCATATAATAAATGGTCAAAATAGACCTAAACTAAAACAAAAAGGGGTATTTTAGCTTTTTGATGATAAATATTAGCAATTTTTATTTTACTTTTTTTCTAGAAAAGCAAAGAAAGAAATATAGACTTTAATTACTTTCAAAAATTAGAAATCAAACAACTCGATGAAAAAAATTTAGAGGATGAATTGATGAGTTTGACTGAAGATGAAAGGTCGAATGTGGACGTTTTTTTAGGTTATTATTTTTTTTGTATTTTACATAATTGAGAAAATTATAGATGTATTATAGATGTCAAATTTGGGTAACATTTGAATAAACTCAATAAAGTGTAGATTTACATTATTAATTTTTCCTTGTCTAAAAAGAGATAAATTTAAATCTAGATATTTCAGTGTAAAAGAGTTGATAAATTTAGAAAAATAGAAGGAAAATGTTAATTCACCAAAAGAGTTGAACCCTATCTACCTGGAGTATAAAACTTATTGCTGTTTCTTAAATTATATGGTTTGTTAAGTGATTCGTTCACAATAAGTTGAGTTTTAAGTGGAAGAGGCGATTCTGGGTTCTTTAAAATCTTATAAGAAAAACAGCAAAGCTTAATGATCAGCCAATGTTGAAATCCGTAAAGACCTAGAATTTCAAGATTATTATTTATTGTATTGAAATCATAAGGATAATTAACTTGGGCTTTGAAGTGAATCAATTTGAAAAGCGAAATATAATATGAATTGGATAGAGATTGAATAGCAGGTTTGGAGAAATAGATGGTTAGTGATAAACAATAATCAAAGTGGGGCAAGATGAACGTTTTAAAGAATAATGATTGAAAGAAAGACTGGTTTCGAAAGAAAGAATAATTGCTTAATTGAGTTAAGCTTTTTATTAATAGTAGCTTTTAGATTGTTAACGTGACTAGTAAAATTTGATTTATTATCTATTATAATAAATTAAACTACAAATCAAATTATTTTAAAATTAAGCGAGTTTTACTCAATTTTCAGCCTCTAAAAGATTTTTTTGATTATTATGAATAAGTCTAGTGAAAAAGTATAAAATTGAATTTAAAATATTTTCTAAGTCTTCTTTGTTAAAATACATTCGATAAATATAAAGTCTAATGTCATTTTTAATTTATCATAACTTATTTAAAATTACTTGAGTTTTAATAAATGTCTTTTTCTAATTTATGTTTTTAAAAGAATTATTAATTTTAATATTTTGTAAAAAGGGCTTTAAGTAGCAAATGGCAAACCAAGTTTGGATATGCTAATTAGCAAAGTTACAAGCGAATTAAAATTCATTGAGTTCGGCTTTTATTTAGTAGTTTATTTCAATCGAAGAGACTAGTGTCGATCCCAGATGGGTCGATTGAAAGTAAAATAAAATAAAGATAAAATAAAAATAAATTGTTCAAATAAAGTTTTCAAAAATAATAATAGTATGGTTTATAATTTAAATCAAATTTTTGAAAAAGTTTGCTGAATTTAATAAACATTGGCCCAATTGTTTCTTCAATACTACGTTTGAAATTGTTAGGTCTTGCTCCAAGCTTATCTTTTGAAAAAAGGTAAATGAATTTCGAATAAAAATACCCAAAGGTATTTTCACCAAAATCATTGAATTTTCCTTTGGATGGTATAGCGAAATGAGATTTGTTTCTTAAATCCATTTGGGTTTGTTTAATTGAATGATTTTTCACAAATACTGACTTGAGATTTGAAGGCGAATTGTTAGAATCAAAAATTTTGTGGATGAATACAGATAGTTTTTTGATTACACGATGTTGAAAACAATCTAAGTTGAATTTTATTGAGCGTAATATTTAGTTCGTTAAAGTCATCCAGTTTAAAAACATTAAACCGAATATTTAGCAATTTAAGAAGGGTATAGTAGTACGTATTTGCTAATTTTTGCAATGCCCTTTTTGGGAAATAGATAAGAATTGATATACAGTAGTCAAAGTGAGGTAATATGAAAGATTTATAAAACTGGAGCCTCACTCTATGAGACAAGTAGAATAAACGATTGATCGAGTAAATGCGCTTATTGATGGATTTTCGAAGGTCAGCTACATAATTGATGAATGTAAGTTTGTTGTCAATCGTAACGCCAAGTAATTTGAAGTGATAAACAACATCTACTTCATTGTTTCCTATTACTATCGAGTTTGGGATTAGGCAGTTTTTCTTATTCGAGATAAACATTATTTTTGTTTTGTTCCAATTAATGTCTATTCGATTAAATCTACACCATGATATTAAATTCTGAATTGACCTGTTAAAGTCCTCAATTAAATTTAACATTTTTAGGATTGTGGTATCATCGGCAAATAGTTTGACCATTAAATCATTTAAATAGCTAACAATGTCATTTATGAATATAAGAAATAGAAGCGGCCCAAGTACACTCCCTTGAGGAACCCCAAGTCTAATATTTTGTGGACCTGAGGTACTATCACCGATCTTAACATATTGTATGCGATTTGTAAAATAGGACTTGAGGAGATCAATCGCAGAATATGATAAACCATAACGCTTGAGTTTAGTTAACAATAACTTCGATTCAACTAAGTCAAAGGCCTTCTAGAAGTCAATGAATAAAATAAGTCCGATTAGGCGTTTACTTTTAATTTCATTCATTTTCGAGATTATTTCGTGTTGGGCTGACTCACAACGATTATTTTATCGGAATCCATGTTGTTCGTTCGATATGCATTCGTTTAAATTAAGATATGAGAGCAGTTGTTTGTGTAATAACTTTTCG
Organism: Brachionus manjavacas; assembly: GCA_019054805.1. Classification (NCBI taxonomy): domain Eukaryota; kingdom Metazoa; phylum Rotifera; class Eurotatoria; order Ploima; family Brachionidae; genus Brachionus; species Brachionus manjavacas. The sequence goes on along the minus strand of JAHQIY010000003.1, from coordinate 1,847,820 downwards.
AATAGTTTTGCAATCGGGGGAAGAATAGATATGCCCCTATAGTTATTTATTTCCTCGGCACTACCTTTATTTTTGTAGAGTGGAGTAACTACAGCAGTTTTCCATTCAGCCGGAATAGTACAACTAATTGAGTGAGTAGTTAAAAAGGTATGCAATTATAGTTTTAAATTTTGATGATGGTAGTTTAAATATTTTGATTGGGATGCCACTACAACCTTGCGCACTGGAAGATTGCACGTCAGATAGTAATTCATTTATTTCGTTCGAATTTGTTAGACTAAATTTGAAATTATTTTCTTTTTTTACTTCACTGATAGGGATGACTCTTTCAATAAACTCCATGGATTCGTCCAAGGTTGAATCGGAAGATGATGAGATTGACGTAAAAAAACAGTTGAATATGTTTGATAACTCGTTTTTGTTGTCAAAAACTTGGCCATCTAATTTTATGTGACTAATTGGGTTCTTTTCGCTTTTGTCGGATTTTATATTCATTTTTGAACTGTAGAACTCCCAAAAACTTTTTGGAGTTTTTGAAATCATTGAGGGACTTATCTTTGAAGTATTCGATAAGTATTTGATCATTGTAATCTTTGAAAAGCTTGTTGTAATATTCATATATATCTTTGTCGTTTTGATCAAGTGTTCTTTTAGACCTTTTATATGCCGATTCTTTAAGATGTTTCAGCTTGATCAATTCATCATCGTACCAAGGAAAATACGAGCTATTTTTAATTTTTACAATTCGTTCTGGAGCTATTCGATCGATAACATTTAAGATTTCAGCTTTAACAAAGTGCCATTTCTCTTCAATACTTTTAAGTGATTGGAGTGGTTTGAAGTTGGCTTTTTCAATTTGTGAACAAATTTCAAGTTGGTTCGATTGGCAAAGGTTTCTACATTTAATTGTTTTGTACGTTTCATTTGGTTTTTTAATTAGTAAGCTTGCTACGACGAAATTATGATCACTGAATGGGAATGGAATAACATCAGTTTCTTCTATCAAATTTCCGTTATGAAGTAAAAAGTCTATTAGGGTTGATGTTGTTTTGGTTTTGTTTGTTTTTTTGTAGTACTTGGAACATACTCTAGTCGGTTTGTGAATAAAATTTATTAGATCATTACTTGTACAAAAATCAGTAATGTTGGAGGTGAGCTTTGGGTCATATTTAAATCTCCAAAAATGAAAAGTGGTTCAGACAAGTTCAGAGTATGTATAAAATCATCCAATTTATCTAGAAAATCTTTTTCTTTTGTATTGGGTGGTCGGTAACAATATACAAACTTAAATCTTTGACTATTAATTTTAAATTGGGTGTAAATAAGTTCTAGTTCATCATTAAGAATAGTTTTTGTTACGGACATTCCATATTTTATAAAAACCAGTAGACCGCCACCGTGTCTCGTTCTGTCCAGTCTTATTTTATTATAATGGTTATTTTTGAAAAATGTGTTAGGAATCGTTTTATCAAGTTTTGTTTCACTAAAACAAACAAAATTAAATTTTTTTGAGTTAAGTATTTCGTTTACTTCATATATGTTATTTAGGATTGAATTAATATTTAAGTGTAGTGCTTGAAAGTTGGAGCTTGATTTATTAAAGTTTAAAAGTTCGTTTAAATATTCCATTCTTTTGCAGTTTTGCGATTGGTTGGATTAATTGTCAGTTGGATGTTGGGATTGGATTGATCTCACCATTTCTAATTTCACTTTCTATTTCAAATCTTTTTACGGGGATATCGTTCTGCGAAAAGTTGAAACCAACATTAAAAGCAATATACTTTGCAAAGAGGCAGACAAATACACCGCAGTCGTTATAATTTCCAGTTTGTTTTGGGTGATTTTGGTCGTTTACAACTTTCCAATGATTGGCACTTTTAAGCTGCAGCATATATTTTGATAGTATAGTGCTGATTTTTACTACAAGTTCAAAATCAATCAGGTATAAAGAATCATAGTAATATATTTCTCTTTTTTGAATATTGAAGGCTAAGAGAGCCCAGTGATTCGTCTTTATAAATAATGGGAACAATAGAATATCGAAATTAAGTTTTTTGTATTTTTCTAAACTTATGGAAGTCCTCTGTGGTCAAGTGATAAAATTTTATGTATAAGAATTGAAACGATGACTTCAATCTTTGCTGAAGTTTTTGATGAGTTGCTAATTATTTTCATATAGCAATTAACGATTTTATCATTTAAACGCGCTCCAGATACAAGTGAATAGATGTCTGACATATCTATTGTAAAGCCATAAGCTGTGATGGTAGTCGGATCAAGTTGTGTAGGTTGATTGATACTAACATCAGTTTCCTGAATAGGGTAGATCGTCATACAAGAAAAAGAATTATAACATACGGTGTCCATTGATGTCGTGCTTGTCGTTTAAACAAAGATTTGACTTGATTCTATTGGAGCCGAAATCAAAACTTGACTCGAATTTGATTCTATTGGATTCGGGTTCAAGTGATTTGGACCTTTTTGGATTGAACCTGGGACAGGCTTCGGATTGGTCTTGGTAATCTCAGTGCCAATCGGTGTTGTGCTTGGCCGCTGATTCGAAGCTTGGATTGGTTTGGATTTTACTGGATTCAAACTCAGACGTTTTGGATCTTTTGGAATTGCACAAGGGGCAGGCTTAAGGTTGGTCTTGGTAATCTCAGTGTTATTTGATGTTGTGTTTGACGGCTTATTCAAGGCATGGCTTGGTTTGGGTTTAATTGAATTCAGACTCACACGTTTTGGATCTTTTAGGATTGGACCTGGGACAGGCTTCGGATTGATGTTGGTAACCACAGCGCCAATTGGTGTTGTTCTTGGCAGTTGATTCGAAACTTGACTTGGTTCAGAGCGATTTGGAGTCGGATTCAAATGATTTGGATCTTTTTTGATAGGACCTGGGACAGGCTTCGGATTGGTCTTGGTACTCTCAGTGCCAATCGGTGTTGTTCTTGGCAGTTGATTTGAAACTTGACTTTGTTCAGAGCCATTTGGAGTCGGGTTCAAATGATTTGGATCTTTTTTGATAGGACCTGGGACAGGCTTCGGATTGGTCTTGGTACTCTCAGTGCCAATCGGTGTTGTGCTTGGCAGCTGATTCAGGACTTTCGGGTAATTGAGGCATTTTTTGCTCGTGCGTCTTTTCGCACTCAAAATTCTTTGGTATTTGGTTAGATGTTGATTGATGTAAACGAATTCAAAACCTTTTAATTTTCTTAACATTTTTGAATTCTTTAGGACATGTTGAACATGCCAAATGCTTTCTAGTTCACAAACAATAGGTCTCGGGTAAATTGAATCGCTATTGTAATTATCTATTCGATTAAATTGCAACGGGTAATGTTGATTCATTTTGTTAAATAGAAAACGAATAGCAGAATGGTCGCGTCCATTCTCTGGGAGACCGATTATTATTACAAAATTTTCGCGTTCATGTCGTGTATTGAATTCATAGGTTATTAATTCTAATATTTCGAGTTTGAATTTTTCGCTTAGTTCTGGGATATTTTAATTAAAGTCGTTTAATTTAGTTCGCTCGAGTTTTTTTTTTGAGTGCTTCTTGATCGTCTTGAAATACGAATGAAAAAAAAGAAAGAATTTTACTTACCTTATTTTCAATGAATCCAAGTTTAAATTTTAATTCATGGTCGTCAAGGTCAAGCGTAGTTTTTTTTGTATCAATTGTCATTTTATTAAGGAGAAACAATCGATTAGCGCTAAAGTTTGTTTTAAAACGGTAGTTAACGAAGATTTTGATCTCAATAGAGATTATTATAATTTATTATAATTTTTAAAATTTCAATTTAAATTTCGTGTATAATTTTTCTGATTTCGAACTGGGTCTTTTCTGTAAATTTTTATCTTTACAATATAGACTTTAATTTAAAAAAGTCAAAGAACATCAATCTTAATATTAAAGAACATTTATTAGTTGCCGATTTCGATTATAAATCTTATTGGATTTTCTGAATAATTAATAAAATAAATTGACAACAAACGAAAGATTATGTAGCTTGTTTAATCAAATGATACAATTCTACGACCCAATTAACATAAATTTGAAGACACTTTGATTCGCATCAAATTCACTTCAAAGTTGATCCAATTTTGTGATGTGAATTTAAAGAATTTCTGATGTTCAAAAAAATTTGCAAGTTTTCTTGAAGAGAATCTGAAGTTTTTTTAAAGTCCATCGATCTTTATGAAAAATTAAAGGAAATTTTGAAATTCTGATTTATTTATTCTTTTAGTATGACAATAATTTAATAAAAAAAATTGTAAGAGAACCGAAATAAAAACTAAAAAAATTATTAAAATTTTTCGAATTTTAAAATAAATAACAAAATTTTTGTTAATACTTTTTAACAATTGCAATTAGTTTTTTTTGTAAAATTCTGGTCTGGCAAAGAAATATATCTGAAAAAGAAATATATAAAAAATTGATAAATATTTTATCAAAATAGAAAAAATTATAATGATTAAGTTAAAAATTTTATCTTTAATTAAAAAAAGTAGCCTATTTTTTGTCCTACTTATTTCATCAAATAATTTTTCATAACTCTTACATGAAAAATTATTCGATGAAAGTTTTAAACTTTTAACCTTTTAACAGACCTTTTTCTCGACATTTAAATATTAGCATAAATTAATGTAGATTTAATTTGATAATTTTTAGACGAATGCTTAGGGGAGCATGATAAGTTTTTTAATGCCTCTTTTTCTAATAAATAGTTTTTTAGCTTAAGAAATCTAAATTCAATGTGCTTTATTCTATAACTAGACAAATCATTTAAGATGCCATATAAAAGAAAATATAAGCATATAATAAATGGTCAAAATAGACCTAAACTAAAACAAAAAGGGGTATTTTAGCTTTTTGATGATAAATATTAGCAATTTTTATTTTACTTTTTTTCTAGAAAAGCAAAGAAAGAAATATAGACTTTAATTACTTTCAAAAATTAGAAATCAAACAACTCGATGAAAAAATTTAGAGGATGAATTGATGAGTTTGACTGAAGATGAAAGGTCGAATGTGGACGTTTTTTAGGTTATTATTTTTTTTGTATTTTACATAATTGAGAAAATTATAGATGTATTAAAGATGTCAAATTTGGGTAACATTTGAATAAACTCAATAAAGTGTAGATTTACATTATTAATTTTTCCTTGTCTAAAAAGAGATAAATATAAATCTAGATATTTCAGTGTAAAAGAGTTGATAAATTTAAAGATTTATAAAACTGGAAAAAGATTTATAAAACTGGAGCCTCACTCTATGAGACAAGTAGAATAAACGATTGATCGAGTAAATGCGCTTATTGATGGATTTTCGAAGGTCAGCTACATAATTGATGAATGTAAGTTTGTTGTCAATCGTAACGCCAAGTAATTTGAAGTGATAAACAACATCTACTTCATTGTTTCCTATTACTATCGAGTTTGGGATTAGGCAGTTTTTCTTATTCGAGATAAACATTATTTTTGTTTTGTTCCAATTAATGTCTATTCGATTAAATCTACACCATGATATTAAATTCTGAATTGACCTGTTAAAGTCCTCAATTAAATTTAACATTTTTAGGATTGTGGTATCATCGGCAAATAGTTTGACCATTAAATCATTTAAATAGCTAACAATGTCATTTATGAATATAAGAAATAGAAGCGGCCCAAGTACACTACCTTGAGTTGAAAGAAAAAATAATTGCTTAATTGAGTTAAGCTTTTTATTAATAGTAGCTTTTAGATTGTTAACGTGACTAGTAAAATTTGATTTATTATCTATTATAATAAATTAAACTACAGATCAAATTATTTTAAAATTAAGCGAGTTTTACTCAATTTTCAGCCTCTAAAAGATTTTTTTTGATTATTATGAATAAGTCTAGTGAAAAAGTATAAAATTGAATTTAAAATATTTTCTAAGTCTTCTTTGTTAAAATACATTCGATAAATATAAAGTCTAATGTCATTTTTAATTTATCATAACTTATTTAAAATTACTTGAGTTTTAATAAATGTCTTTTTCTAATTTATGTTTTTAAAAGAATTATTAATTTTAATATTTTGTAAAAAGGGCTTTAAGTAGCAAATGGCAAACCAAGTTTGGATATGCTAATTAGCAAAGTTACAAGCGAATTAAAATTCATTGAGTTCGGCTTTTATTTAAGAGAAGATTCAATCAAAATATGTAAGACATTTTTGATTTCCACAGTCTTTGATAAAACCGCACGTACCTCAATAATTAAAATCAACAGTTCGAATTGCTTCTATGGATGTCTAAAATGTGTGCAGAAAGGAAAAAACATTCCTCCTGAAAGTATTTTTTTCTTATTCAAATCTTTAAATTATTAAAAAATTAATAGGAGGATTTGTAATCACATATCCGAGACTGGTTTATTTCATAGCATGTATTAATTCATAGCATTATTCTTTTTCATAGCATACAGGTAAATTATCATAGCATTAAAATTCATAGCATATTATACATGGCACAAAAAAATTTATTTATTCAAATAAAGTTCATATGAAAGTGAGATACATGTCAATTAAGATTAATTAAAAAAAAAAATTAGTTAATTGTGTTTAAACTAATATTCTTTAAATATTCCAAGCAATCGACTTTTGAATAATTAGATACAACATTGAATATACGCTTGTCGGTTTTTATTTGATCAACATCTCTATCAAATAAATGTCCACTTCTAATTCGCGTATAATTATTTTCGGTATTTGATTGCTCAAGTCTCATCTTCTCTACCAGAGCATTGATATTTAGATGTTTTTTTTCATTAGTTGTAAAAGCATTGTGCCAAGATTCGACACTATTATTTGTTCTTGGCAACTCTTCTAAAACACGATTGCACAAATTCTAAGTGGGAATTTGATAACGAGCTACTTTTTTTTTCTTGCCTATGTAATACTTTTCAATGTATTTAAAGAACGGATCGAAAGATTTATCTAATTGAGACTTGAGTTGTTTAAACACATATACAACGTCAGATTCAGGTACATAGCATAAAGCTTTGTGCATCATAAAAGCTTCTTTAAATTTGCTCTCTTTCTTATAATAATTTTCCAAAAATCCTGGAATCTTAATCATTTTACGCCAAAAGTTTTGAGTAAGATGAAAAAATCACGATACTTTTCAAGAAAATGCAAGTTGTCTTCTGTTGTAAATAAAAGAATACGATTTTCATCAAACCTGTATCTGAGTAAACAAATAATTGATTTCTATATGTAAATCGTAAATTATCCGGTATAACAATGTGTGACAAGTCTTTTGCGTTCTTACCATAGCCTGCTTTATTTTGTCTTACTCTAGAAATAACCTGTCTTACATTGTTTTAACTTGATTTGAGCACAACGTCTTCATCATCACATTTTTAAGTCTCGATTAGGATATCTCTAGGGTTGTCTTTAGATTTAATAGCCAATTCTTTTATTTTTTCATCATTGATTAATTTTTACTTTCTAACGATATCAGGTTTATGTGAATGAGCAATTGTAATTTCAACATCTTCGCCCTCAGAATGTGCCCGACCACTGCATGTCAAACAATCTTCACATTTCCAATGAATAAAGCCTTTTTTTGTAGTCCTCTCTTTGGTATAGTAATATCCAAATGAACACAATTTTTGGCCATTACGAATGGTTTTTGACAAATAAAAATCTTTAGTAGTTATACAAAGTTTATTTATCTCTTCAGTCAAGACAATGTAAAATTCTCCATCTTCATCACTGTCAGATTCACTTGTATCGTTAACACTCAGATCATCTTCGTCAGATGTATCATTCTCCTGATTGTCAGCCGGATCATTATCATCATCAGATTTATCACTATCCGGATCTTTATTTTCATTACATTCATTTGTACGATAAAAAAAAAATTGCTCATCAGTATTTGATAAAAGAACACTAGATTGCCTGTTTATAATTTCAGAAGGAATTGTAGCAATTTCTTTAGGTTGAATTGTTAGAACAGATCTTAACCGCCTGATCGACGGTGATTTATTTGCATTTTCCATTATAAAGCGTTTGTTCATTTTTGTGTTATCAGTTGTAATAATTGTAATATTTTTTTAACAATCAAATTTTAAATGCTATGAATTTTTGTGCTATGAAAAAAAAAAATAGCTATGAAACAAAATGCTTTTGCTATGAATATTTTTTTATCTGCTATGAAATTTTTTATGCTATGAAAAAAATAATGCTATGAAACATTACGGACTTACATCCTTATGATATTTCAAATCCTGATAGACCACCACGAACCGAAGACCTCTGTAATGAACATCTGAAAGAGCAATTAATTACAAGAAGAACAAAAGCAGTACCTCATAGATTTGGGATCAAAGTAAATTGCACGTTGAATCAACTTAAGTACATTAATCTGTGAAAAATACCAATATTGATGCTATGCATAGCATTTTTTTGGGAGTTGTAAAAAGCTTCTTTATCTATTGGTTTGAAAGCCCAGCAATTAAACATTTTTCTTTAAAAAATTATGTAAATGGTTAGATGCACGCTTATTAAGTTTGAAACCACCATTTTATATTTCATCTCTGCCACGGTCAATAAGAGTTTGGAAAAATTGGAGATCTCATGACTTTCTTAACTTTATTCTTCATTACTGTCTCATTTGTTTTGGTAATATTATGCCATTCAAATACTATCAAAATATAAAATATTTAGTAAATGTACATGAACTCTTGAATCTTGCAGATTTGACTTTAGAATTTGGTCCACTTAATAATTTAAATTGTTTTCAATTTGAGGAAATTAATGGAAAAATAATTAGATCAATAAAAAGAAAACATTTTATTCGGGCTGAATTTACAAAAATTTTTAATTTAGTTCAAAAAGATAGTGAGTTCCAACATAAATTTAATGATGATTCTAATAAAATTTCTCTTTTTATTAAGACAGACAGTATTATAAAATCTTCAAACTCAAGAAATTATTCAAATCCTATTTCTGTTAAAACAAGATAAAACTTTTTATTTTATTAATACAATATTTTTTCTAATTTGATATAAGGTGAATTTAAAATCCAAATATCAATATTTTTTGATCAAATTCAGGCAAAAAATCGTAACTCTAATTTTGCAATATTTGATAAAAATAGAAAAATCTGGTTTAATTTGTGCAATTTTTGAAATCAACCTTTTTTTTATGCAATCTCTAAACAAATAATTCTTTTACATAATCCTTTTTTCTTTATTGATCAAGAATATTTATCAGCAAAAATAAGTCTCTGTTTTATATGTGAAAAATATTTCTTGAGTGATTTTAATTTTATTGATAAATTCTTTTATTTAAAATTTCCTATATTTCATATTTCTTTTCCATTTAAGTGACTTAAAGTTTATTCTGAATATTTTAAAGATAATAAAAAATTTTAAATTGCAAATTAAATTTTTAATTATTTATCTTATTAATTAGCAAATAATTTGTTTTTTTAACTAAAATTTAAATAAAAGTCTAATAATTTTAATAATTATTTAGTAAATGGAAACTAGATCAGAAATTATCAACGAGCCAAGTATTGTTAAAAGTAAAATTACGATTTCCAAGTTACCAAAAAGTTCGATATCGCTAAATCCAGCTCTGGAAAAAAATCCGAAAATTTCAAGAGAAGATTGTTTAACAGTTAAATCTAATGATTTGAAGGATCAGATTTCAAGGAGTACAGAAGTTAATGATTTGTCTAAAAAAGTTCTAAGAAACATCAAAAACTTTTTGTAGTCAGTTAGCTAAACATTTTGAAGGACATTATCAAACACTATTCAAGGAAAAGACTAATTCCCCTGATGAATCATCCGGTTCTAAGTCATGTCAATCGAACTCGAGTAGTTTTTATGAAGAAAAAGTGTTTCAAAAACTAAGTCAGAGCTCAACAATGGAGAGTATTTCGAGCCAGGGTACTAAAATAATTTATCAAAAATTTCAAAGACAACCATTACCTGTTCGAATTAAAAACAAATATGGTCATAACGGTAACCAAAATTATTTAGATTTTAAAAGTTTAAATTTAAATATTAACTATTTACAAAAAAGTTTATTCCAATTAGAGCTGCAATCTTTACTTTACTTTACAAATAAAGTAAAGCAACCGTATTTACTCACTTTACTTTTTAAAATAAATCAATTTTATGAAAATATAGGTTATAACCTTCGAATTATTAGTGAAATATTAGTTTTCAGAAAAAGAAAATAAAGTAAATTATTACTTTACTTTACTTGTAAAAAGTAAAGTTATGAAAAAATATTTACTTTTACGGAAACTCATAATATTTCTGTTTGTTTTTATTAAAACCTTTTATTGATTCTAATCCTGTTTGATTTTAGGAGAATTAAAAATGAATAAAAATATGTCTAACAACTGAAATATGCAATTTTTATTGAATCTTTCACTTTACCTTAGTAAAGTACAGGTAAAGTTAAGTAAATGAATGTTATTAGTATTTTTTTTCATTTCTGAATCCAAAAAATGAGTTTCCGTAAAAGTAAATATTTTTTTCATAACTTTACTTTTTACAAGTAAAGTAAAGTAAATGCTTTACTTTATTTTCTTTTTCTGAAAACTAATATTTCACTAATAATTCGAAGGTTATAACCTATATTTTCCTAAAATAGATTTATTTTAAAAAGTAAAGTGAGTAAATACAGTTGCTTTACTTTATTTGTAAAGTAAAGAAAAAGTAAAGTAAAGATGGCAGACCTAATTCCAATGATAAAAAATATTGTGTCATTCAGTTTTTATGTGACAGAACTTTTGATAAGATAAAATTGGACAAATTAGGACCTTTTGTAATGATCAAACTAGGTGATCAATGAAAAAGATTATTTTAATAAAAAATATAATGTGGTTTTCAAATATTTTGGAAATTCAGTTGATTGCGGAAATCAATTAAAATCTCTATCAGAATACTCAGTTGAAAATCCAAAAAAAAATCCTAGTGTAAAAAATATTTAAAATTCACAAAATCTTAGCATATCTTCTTTAAGTAATGAAAAAGGATTATATCAAGACATATTTAATCAGATAGAAAAAATCTTGACATTGCTTATGAAAAAATTAGAGAACTAGAACATAAATTAGAAATTAATAATAAAATGTTAGAGAGTTACAATAATTGTTATGATGAAAATTACATAAACAGATTGAAAGAAATAAGCTTAAATGTAATTAAGTTATTTGGCTCTAAAGATGATCTTTTAAATTTACCCATTTATTCTCACAAAGATCAGGAAAATTTTCCATATTCTATCATTAAAATGCCAAATGTAAGTCTTGACTCAAATCAAAAGCGTCAAATTGACCTATATGTCTCCAATAGAAGTGAGAGTGATACGTCTTGTTTTTGCAAACTAATAGGTTCTCTTATACCTTCCGACAAAGAATGGGCACAAAGAGACCGAGACCATATGCTTAAAGACTTTCCTTCAGAAATTCAAGCTTCATTTGATTACTTTTTTTACAAAACGAATTCCCTTTAATTTTGTGATTGCTTATTATCAAATTATACTGATGTGTAATGAAGCAAGAAAAAGACTTCAAGATAAAGGGTTTGAAATTGAAGCATTCAACAAAGCAAATTCGTCTGTTGATTCAGCTATATATCATTTGCCAGTCCGAAAACATTTCACGAAAACAATCTAATCAAAAAAAGGAAAATATTAAATAGTTTTTGAATCGATTTCACATCAATTTTTACTTGTGATGTCACTTTGAAGCGATAAAAAATTTAACAAAGTGTAACTATGATGCTCAAATTAACTATATCTACATAAATATAACTATTAAAGTTTTTTAAATAATAATGCTAAATTGATTAGAATTGCAAGACGTAGAAACTGAGATACTATTCGTAACATATTTCTTCCAAACACTAACTCATTTATTCAAATTATCAACCAGAAAGCAATTTTAAAACGAATAGCATTTAAATAAGACATAAAAATTAATTCCATTTGAAACAATTAAGAATATAAAGTTTATCCATTTAAAAGAAATTATTGACAATTTTGATCTCCTAAAATTTGGTCACCGACTCACTCAGTGAACCAAACGTGTTGAAAAATGAGAACAAACAAGAAATTTGGACATGCTACAAGAATACTTGAATCGTCATTAAAATAATTTAAACATAATTCTTTTTACATTATAGTAGTAAATATTACAAAATTAACGTCTATTTAAATACTAAAATATTCTTTTCTTAAAAGAACAATTAGAATGTAAACAACCTATAAAAATAAGAGCAAAAATAAAAAGAAAAACAAATTTGAAAAAACTTTTATATTATTTCATTTTCCAATAAATTTTATATAAACATCATACTCTTTCCTTAACTAATTGATTTAGTGTTGAGTTCCATATTAGTCCATATGTATTAATGATTTTTTTTTATAATAAAGGTTCAATTTCAGATTCTCTATCAAGTTTATTCCAATCTTCAAACATTTCAATTTTTCGGCCAAAAACTAATTCAAATGGAGTTTGGTTTGTTAATGGATGGATTCTCGAACGATAAGCAAGAAATACGTAAACAATCCATTTATCCCATTCTTCAGGGTTTTGATGCTTATGAAATCCGTAATAGCTTTGTTAAAAATTTCAACCAGACCATTTGTGCGGGGATGGTATGCTTAAGCTACCCTTCTTTCAGTGCCAAACAACTGGCAAAGTGCTAGGATAACTTTTTAAGTTCTAGTCCTCGATCGGAAAGAATTTCAAGTGGAGCACAAAATAGGCATAATGCAATTTCTTCGGCTGATTTACTTCGAAAAGGAAAGGCGACTGGAAATTTTGATAGGTTTTCCATTATTGCACACAAACCTTTATAACCGTCAAGTGTAACTGGAAAACCAAATTGTAAGTCAATGCAAACTCTTTGAAAGATGTAAGTCAATATTTTAGCTTTTGCAAAATGTTCTAAAACTCTTCCTCGGTTACGTTGTAAACATTTAACACATTTCTTTAACATTTTCTTAATTTGTTTTAGCATTTATTTCCTATAATACTGTCATTTCATTTTCGTATGTTGTTTTATCATCGGAATGTCCGATTAAATGTTCAGGCCAAATGAGCTGCTCTCTTTTTTCAATTCTAGGAACCATTTAATCAGAATAAGGATAATCTTCATTTTCTCTCTACCAGATTTGGTCATCATGAATTACTAATTTCACTCCAATTTTGTTAAATTCTATTTTTTTCATTTCGAGATTTCCAGGTTCGATATCACCAGATAATGCATTAACGGACCATTTTCATTAAAATCTAACTAATTCGAAGATCTTTGAATATCAGGAGTTTGTTCTTCTTCGCTCTCAGTATCATCGTCTAATTCTTGTTGTTTAATGGTCTGTCTGGATTCAAATTTCTCTAAAGCTTGGACTTGAATTGGTCGACTAAGAGCATCAGCATTGGTGTGCTTTTTTCCAGGTCGATGTTTCACTTCAAAATCGAAGCCTTGGAGAAATATTGCCCATCTAGCTAAACGTCCAATTGGACCTTTATATCTTTTAACTATTTCAACGCTACGTGGTCGGTTATCAGACCACGTAGCGTTAAAATATAGATATAGATAAATTTTAACATACTTTATAGCCCAAACAACAGCTAAACATTATTTTTTCAATATACTGAAATGTAATTCACTTCCTTTTAAAAGACACGACGCATAACATACGATGGTTCTAGTCCTTCGTCATTTTCTAGAGCTTAAATTGCAGCTAATGCAACATTAAACGCATCAGTTATTAATTCTAGGGTTTTGATAAATCTGGTTGTTTTATAATTGGATCGTTTATTAACTAATTTTTTAGTAGTTTAAATGAATTTCTACATTCTTCTGTCCAATTCCATTTCTTGTCTTTCTTGAGTAGTGCGTAAAGTGGTGATGCAATTTTTGCAAAGTCCTTGATAAATCGTCTATAAAATCCTGGTAATCCAAGAAAAATTTGAAGCTCTTTTGTATTACGCGGCTCTATATAATTTTTTATCTTCAAAATTTTTTCTGGATCTGCTTGTATCGAGTCTTTGGAAACAATGTGTCCTAAAACTTTTATCGATTTTTCGAACCAGCTATATTTTTTTGGATTTATTCGTAAATTTTTTTCTCAAAACTTTGAAAACTTTTATTAAAATTTTTTAAATGATCTTTTATTAAATGTTTTAATGTTTTATATGCTTTTTTTTTTATATAAATGTCTAATAGCCTTATTCACGACTCTTGAAAATTCGGAAGGAGCATTTTTTAATCCGAATGGCATTCTTGTAAACTTAAAATGTCCATCTTGTGTAGTAAATGCAGTTTTTTCTGTTGATTCATTTTCCATTTGAATTTGCCAATTTCCAGATTTTAAATCAGTGGAAGAATAAATTGAAGCACCACTTAATTTATCCAATGTACCACTAACGCTCGGAATAAGAAAATAGTCTTGTTTAATTTCTTTGTTTAATTTTCGATAGTCTATTCAAAAATGCCATAAACCATCTTTTTCTTCACTCCTATCGCTGGTGCACTCCAAGCACTTCTTGATGGTCTTATAATGCCATTTTTTTGCATTGCGTCTATTTCTTGTTTCATTATTTCTCTTTCAACTTGAGAAGCATCATATGAGTATGAATATACTGGTATCTCGCATGTTGTCCTAATTTTGAATTTAATCGTAATACAAATCTTCGTAAATCTAACAAATCTGTGGCATAAACATCTAAATTTTTTTCAATCAATTTTTAAAAATATTTTTCTATATCAACATTATTTCCTTGAATACTAATATTTAGATATGTCTTGTCTTGATCTAATTCATACAAAAAATAATCATTGACAAATGGATCTATTTCGTTCATACTCTCGTCTATATTTTTGTCTAAATCTTCATTCCTCCCAATTGTATGGGTAAATTTTGTAAATCTATGACATTTTTGTACACATTTATTTTGGGTAAATTTAATAATTTCTGATTCATCACCAAACCATACCATTTATCTACTTAACCAAGTACCAGCATCTTCCATTATAAGCCAATCTGCTCCAAGTAAAACATCAGTAAAACAGTATGGTACAATTGCAAATTTCAATTTTATCACTTTCCCAAAAGTTTCAATTTCTACGTGTTTTGTTATTTTTGACTCAAAAGATTGGCTTCCAATTGGTTTTACTATCTTAACATTTTTTGATTCATCTAATTTTAATCTTTGAAAAGCCTTCTCAGAAATGACTGATCTTTGAGCTTCTGTGTCTATTAACATTTCAGTGTTCATTCCATTAGTTATTCCTTTAATTTTTAATTTGTTTTGTTGTCCATAATTTTTAAAGCATCCAGTTCGTACTGCACTAATATCCATTTCATCATCATCGACGCTTATTTTTTGAAAATTGTCTGGCTTATTTTCGTTATTATATTTGATTCTCTTGTGGTCTCTTTGAACTATATTAATCATAGCTTTTTTCGTTAAATTTCTAGGAATTTCGCTTCTTATCTTAAAATTCTGAGATCTTTTTCTAGCATAACAATCTGCTTTAAAATTTCCTGATTTACCAAAATAATAACATTTTGAAATATTATTTCCTTTGCTTCTAAACGCATTAATTCTATCCTCTCTATTTTCTCTCTTTAGAACATTATTTTCGTGTAAAATTGCCCAACTAAAGCTTGATTAATTGTTTCTGGTTCTCTCATATCTAAATAACATTCTATTTCAGGCCTAATATTAAACTTAAGGATCAATTCACTAGATTGATTCAGACTCAATTGAAACTGGTTAATAAACTCCTCTATTGAACCATTCTGTTTTATTCTTACTTACTTTTTGATCGCAATATCATCAATGTTTTTGTTTTTGAACCTTTTTAAAAATTCTTGTTCAAGTGATTTACGTATTTGCTTTTAGAATAGCCTTATAAACCTATTGAGCGTTTCCCTTACAGTATGAACTAGCATAAAAATTTTTTTCACTCTAAGGGATATTTGCATTCCTCAAATTTTTTTCTTAACTAAATAACCAACTTTCTACATCCCCAGAAAGTTTACCTTCAAAAAGGTTGAGCTGAACTAACCGGATAACGTCATCCATTTTCACGTTCATCTTCCATCTCAGTTAAAACATCATCAAAATCCTCAACGTAACTGTCTAAATTTTTGCTATTTTCTTTTTCAATATTTTTAAATTTAGCAAGTTGTGACTCCAATTTTTTTGTTTTGTTCCTCCATTAATTTCTTTAATTCTGTACTTAAATCGGTTCATCCTTTTAAAAAACATTTCTGCTGACTTGGAAGGTAAACTGGCAGTCATTTGGATTTAGGAAATTGGTCATTGAGGTTAAAATGAAATAGTCTTACATTCAGGGGCACTTTGTTAACGCATGTTTTTGAGTATCTCAATTTCATCATTTTCCTTTATTTTTTCATCTTGATTTAAGTATAATTTTGTAGGCTCGTTGGAATTCACTGTTATTAGAGACTTATTATGACCTTAAAAAATTACTTTAAAAAGTCACTTATCCAATTATGGATAGGACCATTAATTCCATACTTTTTTAGTTTTAATAGTAACGTATGATGTGAAACTTTATCGAACGCTTTGCAATAATCTGTAAAAAGAACATCTGTTAAAACCCAAGTCTTGACATCTCTCAATATGTAATTAGAGTTGCATGTTCTAAGATTAACTGCAGCTAAAACACACGTTCTAGCTACTATATAAACCACTAACTATTTATTATAATTTTGGATTCCATTTAAGTAAACTCTAACTAAATTTAATTGTTTTATTTATTCCTCGGCTTAAATCCCTAAAGTCCAAAACCGAGAGTTTACATTTGGTGCCCAACGGGAGGATTCTGCTATATATTTTAGAAGGATCCATTGAAGAGAACAAAAACACATCATGGAATCAAAATTTGATCAAATGATGAGGCAACAGCTATCCAATTTAATCGGATACATTTTCCGAAACGAACCAATACAGACTCAAAAGAACCCAATGCCACATGCTAAAGATTTAACATATCAGAGTATTTTGTCCATTTTGGCTGAGAAGGTAGAGTACCAATTCTTACAGTACTGGCAATTAAACCAATCGGTTTTACTCGTTATCTCGATTGTGGTTTTAGTCTTCATACTAATAGGGATCAGGTGGTTTAGTGGTTCTGGATTAAGAAACACGTGGACTCTTATTAACTCCCCTATCAGTTGGTTCAACAAATCCAAGACACAATATCCGCTACCAGTATTGAATGTTCCTACATACACGGTTAGTCGTTTTACTGAGGACAAATACTTCAATTCGTGGGTTAAGAGTTTCGAGAGGTATGCAATGAGGTTACAAGACAAGACAGGCGCATTATTAGCTTTAATTGAAGACAGATGCCTAAACAAGCTTGAACAACGCATCCTGAATCGAAGATCAAACGCCACTTATGAGGAAATCAAAGAGGTTTTGAAAAAATTGTATGGTAAATGGTACAGATACAATGATCCTCTCATTGAATTTGCTTCACGAAGACAACAACCACAAGAGAACATTTATAATTATTTGTGTGAATGGGAGCATTTAGCAGAAGTCGCTTATCCAGGTCAGAATGAGCCTACGCTTGAACCACTAATTGTTGATCGTTTTATTCGTGGAATCTACGATATTAAGATCAAACAGGAGTTGTGCAGACCCCCAACGTGTAACAAATAATCAGACGTCTTGAATAAAGCCTTCCAGCTAGAGGAAGCATTTATAAAATATCAGACCCCAAAACAAATGCACACTCGAGTGACTTTCGAGGAGAACCCACGAAGCATCGAGAATGAAGCTAATCATGATTTTTGTACCCTGTGTACACACCACAAACATCTAGCCAAAGATTGCTTTAAAAACCCAAGCAATCCAAGAAACAGAAACAATTCGGAGAATCAAGTTCGGGCAATACGTAATCAAAAGAAGAGGAAAGTACCAACTATTAAACAAGACAACACGGTACGTGTTGAACACCATTCAATCGAACACCAAGGCGAGAATGTTCAACCACTAAACTCCAAAGTTGACACGACAGAAAAAGTTTTCCAAAAGGAAGAAGATATTGAAAATATTGATAACCTAATTGAAGGTAGGTGTTTAATTAATGAATTACCTACATCTAACATCGTTGATACCGGTGCGCAAATAAGCGTAATCAGTGACAGAGTGTACAGTCAACTCAAGAATCCATCACCTTTGGAAAAAGTGCCGAATGTGATCGCTGGCGCTGGTGGTGCAGGTCTTGCAACTTTAGGTAGAACATATGCAGAATGTAGAATAGGCGAAACCGCTATATTTACATTCCTAGTGGTCATTAAAGACTTGGTCTCAGACTGTCTTTTAGGCATGGATTTACTAGAGCAGTTTCCATATTTTTCTCAACCAATCGATAATCTTCGAGAAACCGTGAAGCAATTAAGTAAAGACTTCGTCAACGAACCCAAGTACTATCTACAAAATACACTTAGTAAATCATGCTTGATCAACACCATCTCCGACATAAATTTAAACCACTACCTTGAGAAAATCAACACACTTATTACATCAATTTCAGCAGCATCACTAAAGGAGCTAAAGCCGTCACCCTGCTTCGAACACGAAATCAAAATGATCGACCCAAGTTAACCACCAATAAGGCAAAAGATGAGACGTATACCCTACAGTAAAAGAGAAGAATTCAAAACAATGCTAGACGAAATGTTAGCCGCGAATTTGATCCAACCTAGCAACTCTTCATGGGCTTCACCGCTCATGCTAGTCTCGAAACCGGATGGTTCAATAAGAGTCACAATTGATTACCGTTCGTTGAACGAACGAACACTCAAAGACGCTCATCCATTACCAAACAACGAGGACTTGTATGCATTGTTGGCTCAATCGAGATGGTTTACAAAACTTGATCTTTATACGGGATATTTTCAAATTTTAATGAAAAAGGAGTGTAGAAAACTAACGGCATTCACATGCGAATGGGGTTTGTTCGATTACCTCGTAATGCCGATGGGGCTCACAAACGCCCCAGCTACATTTCAAATGCCGATGAATCAAGTGTTGAAAAGATTCATTATTGCTGGATTTGTAGTGGTTTTCTTGGATGATATTCTGATTCATTCAGAGACCCTAGTCGAACACTTTAAACACATAGAACTTGTAGTCAACGAATTGAAAAAATTCCAACTCTCAGTTAAAATAAAAAAATGTGAAGTAGCAAAGCAGGAGATAGTTTTTTAGGACACGTAATTTCAGGCGGTTCTATCAAGCCAGACAAGTCGAAATGTGAAGCTCTTTTCCAATACAAACGACCTAACACCTTGACTCAACTTCAGAGCTTCCTCGGACTTGCACAATATTATCGAAAATTCATTGAAAATTTTGCTAAGATTGCCGCCCCATTATACAAACTAACAACAAAAGAAGAAGCCTCGAACAAATATGAGCTCAACTGGAACGAAAATTGTGAAGATGCATACAACACACTTAGAAACTATCTTACGCGTGATAAAATTCTCATACTACCAGATCTCAAAAAGAAGTTTGTCCTGGAAACCGACGCAAGTAACACTGGCGTTGGCGCAGTGCTTAGCCACGAATTGGATGGATATTTGCGGCCAATAGCATACTTTAGTAAACCACTAAACAAGGCCCAACGAAATTACTCGACAACCGAAAAAGAACTTTTGGCCATCGTACTAGCCGTCGAACACTTTCACCAATATCTTTATGGCCGAGAATTCGATATTGTTACTGATCATCAGCCGCTGTCATGGCTCTTATCTTGTAAAACTCCAAACTCAAGGTTAGTACGATGGTTAATCAGAATTAACAACTATACTTTTCGTATTATATATCGAAGTGGCAAGATTCATTCAAACGCGGATGCGCTTTCAAGATGGAATGTTCAGGAGAACCAGGACAAGTCGGACGACCAACCAGAAGAAGATGATGACAAAATTATAAACTTCATCTCCGAAAATATAAAAATTGAGCACAAAGATGAGGCTCATTGCAATATTCTAATTACGCCAGCAGAACAGAACAAAGAAAGTTGCATTCTGTGGATTAAACAACTAATCGAGAAAAGTAGTAACACAAAGCCGATTATCGAAATAGAGCAATTGAATACAAACCTTAAAAGTGTTCTTTACGAGAACTATGATGACTTATGACGCGTTGATCAACTCTTGTATTGGTTTAAACCACAAGAAGACGGATCGTTTCAAAAACTGATAATACTACCGGAACATATGGTAGATAGAATAATAACTTTTATCCATTGCTCAATATTTCAAGGACATTTAGGAGTCAGGAAGACTCTGGATAAAATCCAGTCTAGATTCTTTAGACCTGCTCTAAAGAACAGAACCATTACTTTTGTAAAAAGTTGTCTTACCTGTCAAAAAATAAAAAAATCCACAAACCCTTCACAAGGCTAAATTGCAACCCCTACTCCCCACCAGGCCATTTCAGCTTGTAACCTGTGATATAATTGGTCCGCTCCCACTTTCAAAAGATGGAAATATTTACATTTTAGTGGTTTGCGCTCTTCAAAACATTACTGCTGAGAGCGTCGCCAAGCGTCTAATTAACCTCATGATGATCCATGGTCTCTTCATCAATATCCTAACAGACGGTGCGAAAAACTTTCAATCGGAACTTTTAAGCAAAATCTATGAACTACTTGACATTCATAAACTCAAGACTTCACCATATCACCCTGAGTGTGACGGCTTGACCGAGCGTTTCAATCGCACATTAAAAACAATGCTTTCATGCTTCGTCAACGAGCACCAAAATGATTGGGATGAGTATTTACAATATATTGCATATGCATACAACACGTCAACCCATGCAACCACTAACCATACACCATTCGAAGTTGTATATGGAAGAAAACCAAAAATCCCATTAGATTTAATAATTGAAGATGAGAAGAACAACGAAATCTATGAATTGGATGAATCTAGCCAAGGAAGCATTGTAGTCAAATTGTTCGTCGGAGATCTCCAAGAAAAGCTTCGTGAGGTTTATAAGAGTGTCGAGAAGAATAAGGATTTTATGGTTAATAGATCTAGAATTCAACATGATAGGAATATCAAGCCCGTCGAGTACAAAATCGACGATATGGTAATGCTAAGCCAACCACAAATAAAGAAAGGTCTCTCAAAGAAATTGTCACCCAAATGGGAAGTCCCATTTATCATACAGGAAAGGGTTGGCCCAGTAAACTATAAAATTAAAAGGTTCAATCAACCAAAATCCAAACAAAAACTGGTGCACCATAACCGTTTAAAACGTTTCTTTGGTTCGTATCTCAAACCTGACGACTCAGTAGTGGAGGATGATAGTAAGGACAAGAAGAGTTTATTTAAAAAGTCAAATAAGAAAATAGTGAAGACCAAATCGCCTAAAAATATGCCTAACAAAATTGATACTGCTATCCAAAGTGACGCCCAAGAAATTGCTGAATTTAATTCGAATAAAGATTTGGTATCACAATCCGAGTCAGTTTTGGAATCAACTGATGATGAGGATGAGACATTTCAACCAAACCACTATTTTCAAAAGAAGATTAGTAATCGACAAGACCTTCTTAGGAGGAGCAAACGCTCAATTAAGCCCGTAGATAGGTTAGGATACTAATTTTCATTGAACTGTTTTCTAAATAATTATTTATTTTATAATATTTTGTATATTTTCTAGTAATGATGTAAAACAAAAGGAGGAGTAATCCAGAAGAACCTTTTCTTTTTCTATTAAAATATGAATCAAAATGCTAAGTTAAATCTGACACAAATTATTAATTTTTGTAAAACAATTTTTGAATAACCACTAAAATTTAAAATACAAAATTAAAAAAAAAAAAAAAAAAAAAAAAAAAAACATTTAAAATTTTAAACTCAAAATTATTAAAATCGAAAAATGCAAGACGAACACGACATTATGGTACACGGCGTCCCGAATGTACAAAATGCAAACGAAATACTCCGAAAAGAGCTGGACAAATATAAACAAAAGTTCGGTCCGATCAAATGGCTAAGAATGGGTCCTAACCGGGGTTTCCACAAGACAAATTACGCTTTCCTAAGATATCAGGACAGCTCAATACATCAGGAAGCCACCGTCTTCCTAAATAAAGTCAGTATCCCCGAAACCAACATCTGGTTCGAGATTAACCCACGCCCGACCACGATCAATCACCATCGACAGGAGGAGTCAGTAACCCCAAAAGTGTCTCGGTTGATGGAGGAGCTTTGCGAAGAAAAGCGAAAGCTCGAACAGAGCACCAAACAGTGCCAACAACAGCGACTGGAGGCTGAAGCTGCCAATCAGCGGACTTCCAATGCTGAAACTGAATTGGCAGAGAGCCGCCAGCTAATAAATGACTTGCAAAATCAAGTCAGCCGATTGGAACTCAACCAACAACAACTGCAGGTGCAACTGAACAACAGTCGAGATTTGGTGCTTGATCTCCTAACCGAACAAGGAAACTAACGATGGCCATCGCAAGTTCAAAGACAGGTCACCGGAAGCCAACAGCCAGTCAAAATATCGAACTTTGTGTCGATCAGACAACTTTCCAGGCCACCAACGACAAAGTTCCATCGATTCCTTGGAGGACCATGTCCAGTGTGCCTCGAGCAGTTCGAGAACTGCCCTTCAATCGTCTCGACACAATGCGGACACCTCATGTGCGAGGACTGTATGTACGGGTACGTCCGCAACTCCGATCGTGACGTCCGAGAACGTTGCCCAGTTTGCCGTTCGCAGTTAGCCCAAAACTACCACCACAAAGTCCTCTATAACTAGTGTGAGTCTCCATTTTTTTGGTGTTTCTTTTGTTTGCTTTTTTTTTTTTTGTTTTGTTTTGTTGTTTTGTTTTTTTTTTTTTTTGGTGGTTTTATTAGTAAGGTCGAAAATTAAGAGGCTGGAACTCTTTTCTAGTAAAAGGGGGAGGTATGTTAAGACCCAAGTCTTGACATCTCTCAATATGTTATTAGAGTTGCATGTTCTAAGATTAACTGCAGCTAAAACACACGTTCTAGCTACTATATAAACCACTAACTATTTATTGTAATTTTGGATTCCATTTAAATAAACTCTAACTAAATTTAATTGTTTTATTTATTCCTCGGCTTAAATCCCTAAAGTCCAAAACCGAGACTTTACACATCTATACAATTACTTTCGCTTGAGGAACTTGTTATTAGATCAAGTGATTCCAATAAATTTGTAGTGCACATTTGTTAGGAACAAAGCCATGCTAAAATTCGTCATCAACTTGTTGATAATCAGATATTTCAAAAGACTTTGCTTTATTATCTTCTCTAGCATTTTACAGAGTATACAAGTTAGGGAGACAGGTCGATAATTCCCTACATCAGTTCTTTCTCCATTCTTGTAAAGAGGTGTTACATTTGCAAAATTCCATATTCTTGGTAATCTACTCTTTTCAATAGACCTCTTGAAAAGAATCGATATCGGTAAGGTCAGACAATCGGCATTATTCTTTTAGAAGTTTGAATCTATTTCATCTGGACCGATCGATTTGGATACATCTAACTTTTCAAGAATACCTTTAATATTATTCGGAAAAGTCTTTTCTTCAATGTTAAAATAAAATGTCTTTGATGTCCGGGATTCGAAGACAGGAGATTCAAAACTATTGGGTTGGATAAATACCGATTTGAAATAGTCATTGAGCGCATTTGCTACTTACTAGGAATTAGAAGATAAATTTCCATTAATTTTTTTAAGGGATTTAATTGTGTTCTTGAGCTTTTCTTCGCCATTTATGTACTAATAAACTCTTTTTTGGTTGGACTTAATCTTCTTCAAAAAAGAAAATTCAAAAATGGACTTAGCTTTTTTGATCACTGCATTAGATCTAACTCGACATAGTTAATATTCATCCATTAATCTTTTCGACTTCCGACCTAAGCTAGTATATCGTTTCCAAAGATTGAACTTTTCCCTAACGGCACTCTTCACTTTCTTGATAAACCAATGGGGTTGATTTTTTATTTTTGGCATTGACAATAGTTGGAAAAACTGGTTCACCAGACTACCCTTGCTTTTCAATAACAATCGTAAAAAATTTTATAAATTTCTTCAATGGTTTTACTCCAAAGCACAGAAAACCAATCAAAATCG
This sequence comes from Brachionus manjavacas, assembly GCA_019054805.1. Taxonomy (NCBI): domain Eukaryota; kingdom Metazoa; phylum Rotifera; class Eurotatoria; order Ploima; family Brachionidae; genus Brachionus; species Brachionus manjavacas. The sequence continues at coordinate 1,823,642 of JAHQIY010000003.1, read as the reverse complement.
TTGAAGAATTCTCTTATGGACTTGTCATCAGCTTTTTTAAAATTGTATCTCCTTGAGGAAAACTTTTCTCTACTTTTTTCATTTACCACAAGATATTCTCACACTAGCCTTAAGTGACCTTGATTCACACACCCAAGGAGCGTGGACGTTTCGATTTCTCCGATTCGAGCTGGCACATCAGTTATCAAATAATCTAGGACATTAGTTGAACAATTTTTACTCTTGATAAACGTATAAAGCTATCATGTTGATGAAAAAAGCATTCACTGAAACACTCTAAAAACGTGAGCTCATCTATTCTATTTCTGAAAACATCAGTATTAGGTTGACAATCAGACGAACCTAATATTGGTGAAGTTAAAATCTCCAAACAAAATGATCCCCGAATAAAAATCTGACTCCCGAAGACTTTTAGTCCTTTTCAGTGAGTCACATAATTGAGTTATTTTGTGACAAAGCGGCGGTCTATAAATACATTCAGCCAGTAGACACACAGACTTGCTCAATGGACGAATCAGACAAGGTATCATCCTCGACTTCCGTACTAGTTTTGAGAAAGAATTTTTGAAAAAAAAACATACACCACCACCATTTCAATATTCTCGGTTTAAAATAGACAATCATAATTATGAATCCTGATGACGTCTGTAAAGCTTTTAAACCAAATTTCACATATGAAGAGTAGATCTGGATCAAAATGTTCCGTTATGGCTTACACCTCACTTGATTTGTTACGTAAAGTTGTAAAATTTGTATATTAACATTTAAGTCTACTTACTTAGGTTTTTAATTCGAAGTTTAAGCTCTCAATTTTTTGTTTGATCATCGTTGACAAATCAGTTTCGTTGTTGACATAATCTTGGAAAATTTTTGTTGCGCTCTCATCTTTAGAATTTTCCTTGTATTCTTTGTAAGATTTTGAACGATTAGAAGCTTCGGTATTGTTTACAATACTGACTTTGCAACGATTCAAATTTAATGGTTGCTGATTACTATCATTTAATTTAGGACCGAAAGGTTCCGGGAACACGCTGAAACCTTTGGATACCGTGGTCTTTGCTCGGGTGAGCTCGTTTGAGACCATAATCCCTAATGATCCAACAAAAAGGCTGGTTCGCGCTAATTTCCTTGCTGTTCTCTCTTTTTTCTCAAATCTCAATTTTTTGTATAAGTCCCTCTCAACTTCAGTTAAATCGGGATTTTTGTATACATTCATGAATTCTCCATTATCATTTATTAATAAATTTGCTGCCGATAAAACCTCATTTCGATCTTTTTCTGATGCGAATTTTAATAAAATTAGTGGCGAATGCTTTTGACCCTGCCTTGATCTGAAACGAAAAATGTTTGAGATTTTTCTTTTATCTACTTTGATTCGATCGAAAATTCCTCCTATTGAGATTCTATCTTATTTGATCTTGTTCTCGTCTCAGTCATTTTTAGACTCCTCAATACTAAAAATTAATTCATTTTTAGCTCACCTTTCCTGTTCTTTCTGGTGAACTATTATGGTAGACATTACCCCCATCTGCAGCGGGGGCATTTGGTTTTGCTCGCAAAAAATAAATCACTGTATTTTCAAATATTAAGATTATTGTCGAATTAGTTTTTTGGGTCTTGTACCATTCGTGGACAATTGTCCATGGACAATTGTAGATGTCTGATTGGTGGACAATTTTTTTATCTAATTGTCCACCTAATTGAATAATTGTCCAGGTATTTGAAAAATTGTCCATTAAAACTAAAGTGTATTTTGTTTTGCAAAAAAAAAATCACAATTAATTTAAGCGCTTTCTTTTTTGATTCAATTCTCTGCTAACACATTTGAAAAAAACAATTTTTCAAAAAGTTTACAAAAAATGACTCTTCTTAGTAAACCACTTGAATCATTCAAAGCGATTGAGGTTATTGAACTTGATCAAAGTAGTATTGTCGAATGGTTCAAAGTTAAAGGTCTTATCCCAAAATCCAAAGCATGTCCAAAATGTCAGATGGCTATGAAGTTCATCGAAAGGCAGGATTCTTTAGATGGATTTGCATGGCGATGTACGACCGATAGCAAGAGATGCAGTCTCAGAGATGGAACTTATTTAGAAAAATTTCGTATTGATTTGAAGACTTTCCTTAAAGTTGTCCATTATTGGGCCATTCAAGTCCGACAGGTAGATCAAACGTGTATGGTCCCAGTTGAACGTCAAACTCTTATAACGTACCAACAAAGACTTAGACAAATAGCAGTGATGTCATTAGATATTGAAAATTTTAAACTCGGTGGTGATGGTAAAATCGTCGAGATCGACGAATCGATATTTATCAAAGTGAAACACAACAAAGGCAAGGATCTAAAAAGGAGGCAAATATGGGTGTTTGGTATGTACGAGCGAGGTTCCAAACTATGCTTGTTTATCGTTGTGCCAAAACGAGATGCCTTCAATTTATTAAATGTTATCTACAAGTTTATCCTTCCTGGTACTTTGATCTACTCAGATTGTTGGAAGGCTTATAGTCGTATCCGTGACTTAGACAAACACTTCAAACACTTGACGGTCAATCATCAACTTTATTTCGTTAATCCAGAAAACGGAGTGCACACAAACAGCATTGAGTCGGTTTGGAATGCTGCTAAGGTGCATATCAAAGTAATGAGGGGTGTTTCCAGAGATTATTTAGAGTCATATTTAGTTGAGTTTTGTTGGCGTCGTAAGGCTTGTTTGACCGGAAGAGGTGATGCCGCTGATGCTATTATCGACGAAATATCTAAATATGATTCAAGTAGATTTGATATGAATGAGATGGCTGAAGCTTTAGTAAAGACTGGTGGCGAAGAGTTTGATGTTGTTTCAGATGATGAATTAATCTCAAATGACCTTCCATTGTATGACAACCACGGAGACCATGATTATCAGGCTGGTGATAGTTCAGCTATGGAAAGAGTGGAGAGTCCAGTTGTTGTAAGTGATAGCGGAAGTCCTAAATCTAGACAGATAGCTAGACTAAATCTTATTAAAGATGCTCCGGCCACCATACCAGCCTTTGAAAATGTTGACCAAGTAATTGTCGAAAAAATCTCCAAAGAAAAGAGGGAGAAAGAAGAATAGCGATAGAAATAATGAAGCAATAGAGAGTACGTGTGATTTGCCGATAAAATATAATTTAAGAAGTCGTAAAAATAATTAGAGAGACTAAGTTTATTGATTATTTTGATTGATTTTTTTTCTAATAAAATTGTCCAACTTTTCAATTAATTGTCCACCTAATTGAATAATTGTCCAGGTATTTTATGTTTTTTTATTTTTTTTTTTAATTGTCCACCAATCAGACATCTACAATTGTCCATGGACAATTGTCCACGAATGGTACAAGACCCAGTTTTTTTTATTGATCAACTTTTGTTTTTTAAATTGATCAACTTTTAACTAAAATCAATTTAAAAAAAGAAACTCTATTTTATCCTGTATAATACAAAATTTAGGATATTTAATTTTGCATAATATTTTTAAAACATGTTAAAAAAAAAATTATTTCAAAATTAAATATCCTAAACTCTTTAAGTAAAATTAACCAGCTAGGCCGTTTAGTTCGAAAAATAGTTAACCATTTACAAGGGGACCAGGAAAAAAAATCGAAAAGTGACTAGTGTTCGAAGTTTTTGACTGAAACTGAAAGAGCATTTCATTTGAAAACAAAAAAACGATGCAAATTACAAGACTTGTCTGTCACAAGACTTGTCCTTTCGGTATGGCATCCGTCAAGATCGTCAAATTCAAGAAACAATAATCGTTCATCAGATGCGTATTCACACTATTATAGTTTCAAATCATTAATATGTATGTTTTTAAATGGAACTTCTTTGAAAACAAGATGAATCCAGTGTTGTTATTGAAACAGATAGCCTACAAATTTTGGAAGTTATTGAGACTTGGTTCAAGAGCATCTCAATTCCAAACGTTAAAGGAAACAATTTGTACATTAAGGTCAGAAGTGATGAACGCAGATGCGATGGTTTATCTTTATTGATAAATAAACCGACTCATTTGTATTAAAAGATGCAGCTTTTAATTTGAGTAAAATTTAAAAAAAATTTTTTATATTTTCTATAAAAGAAACTTTAATAGAAAATAGTATTGAACATAAATTCAGATTATGTTCAATACTATTATCATATACTATTATGATATACTATTATGAGACGCTATGCGATATTTTTCTTTATCAGCATGAAAATATTCCCATTTATCAGGTAGCAAACAAAAAAGCTGTCAACACTTTAGATTGACCTTTATCCAATAGTGCAGCGAAATAACAATTGAAGCGAAGAATATATTTTGATATCTTCTTCTCTTCAGATATCAAAATGCGTGGTCATAGTCATGGATTCTTCTTATCTAATGAATGGTAAGCAGTTATCAACGTCAGAAACCGAAAGCGATCTTGGATTTATTTTCAATTCAAATCTGAAATGGAAAAATCAAGTGTTAAATTATGCAAAGAAATGTTATGATTGTAAATTATTTAGATCTCTGCATTTAATTTTTGTTGGTCTTCTTTTGGAATTTTCGGTTCCTGTGTGGTCTCTAATTCTTAATTCTGACTGTGAGAATGTTGAAAGAATTCAACGCAAAGCTACGAAATTTGTTTCTTCAATTAGAAACAAACCGTATGAAAGCAGATTGAAGGCTTTTAACATTCCAAATCTGGTTGAAATAAGAAAAAGAAGTGATCTATTTTTAATCATACAAGTTCATGTATGAAAAAGAATTGGTTAAAAAAAGCATCAATTTAATGTCACAAAAAACTAAGGAAGACGTCACTGCTTTAAATATCACAAAGAAATTTCGAGGCACTAGAATTGAGATAACTTTTTCTTCAGATTTAGTCAACTAAGTCCATTGAGATAAAAAAATTCATTGATCTGCGTCCTTAGAAACTCAGCCAAAAAATGCGTTTTGGGCAGCTCGTTTTGTTAAATCAAGTTCCAAAGTGGTCGTAAATACTGAATTTTCATATTTCTATAACACTTTAAAAACAAGAGAATGCGGTATTTTTCGAGGTACTTGACTCTTTAGTTTTTTTCAGAACAAGTCATTAGACTTGATTTAAAAATGAGTTGATTTTTAAATCAAAATTAACGGCAACTTAAAACAATTAAGAGAACAATTAATTTACAGATATATGATCAAAAATTTTAATAATTTATTCTAAAATGGTAAATGTCCAAAAATCCACTTTCGATGCGTTTGCAGCTGAACAGAAAAAGCTAATAGATGGACCGGAAATGAGAATTTCAGATTTGGAAGAGAAATGTAAGTTGTTGGAGACTGAGAATAAGAAATTGAAAGGAAGCAAAGAGCAAAACAAACCTATGTTATTTTCGGATCTTCTTAAAAAGAATAAAATGGACAACGTCGAGAAAAATATAATTAATGCTATTCGCCTGGAAAGATGTGAGGAGGAGAAGAAGAGTAAAAACGTGCTAATATTTGGCACCGAGTTTACCGAAGACAGTAAAGTAAACGTTGATTTGGTTAAAGAAATGGTTGAGTCGGTTGGTTGTGACAGTAAAAAGTAAAGTTTGTGAGAAGATTTAAACGAAAGGATGACAATGTCAAAAGTACACCAATACTCGTTGAATTAGAAGATAAAGACAGCAGACTTGAATTGTTAAAATCAGCGAAGTATTTAAAGCACAACGAAAAATTTGAAAAAGTTTATATCAACCCTGATCAAACGTTTGCTGAGAGAGAGCTCAGCAAGAAATTAATAGCTAAAAGAAACGAATTAAACAATAGCAACGACAGTGCTCAAACTGGGTTTAGATATGGAATACGCAACTTTGAGATCGTGAAGATCAAAATAAGTTCAAATTGAATGCAAGTAAACTCTTTTATTAACAGTTCAAGTCTAGCAGATAGTAACGTAGCAGTGAGCATTAGTAATATTTATTGTTCATCAAATAATTTTTCATCAATGAATCTTTCGTCTCAAAACTTATCCAACAAACGTAATAATGTAATTAGCAAAAACTTTTTAAATTTTGGTACACCAACGCAACTTCTCTCGACAATAAACTGCCTTACTTAGAGTCTGAAATCGCTGATGAAGACCCTGACCTTTTGCTTGTATCAGAAACTTGGTTCGTGGAGAATTCTGTAACCAACATGATTGGCTACTCGTTGTTTAGAAGAGATAGAGGATCTAGAGGTGGTGGAGTTTGTGTTTACGTAAAAAGCAATTTAAGTGGTCTATTAGTTGAGATTCCGGAGTTGCAAGATGGTCTAGTTGAGTGTGTTTGGTGCGAGATTCAAAATCAGACAGACAAGATACTCATTGGATGTTTTTACAGACCACCAGATTCTCGTGCCGAGATCGATCTGAGAATCAATCTGTTGATAGCAGAAGCTAGCAAGCTGGTGTCTGGAGGACGCTTTAGTAGCTTAGTAATATGTGGCGACTTCAACTATCCGTCGATCAAATGGTCGACGAATAGTAATTTTCCAGATATTACACCTTTTGACCTAGCAAGCCAAGTTTTTGTTGAAAACTTACAAGATTCGTTTTTAAGTCAAGTTGTTATGAAAAATACGTTCCAGACAAGTGAAAATTCAAGTTCAAACATTCTAGATTTAGTCCTAGCTTCGAACAGAGAAAGAGTTCTTGAGCTGGAACACAAACCGGTTTTGGGTGATCTTTTACGAGGACATCATGTGTTGACATTCAAGTACTCAACAGTATCGATCTTTAGCAATTTCGATAACCGTTTGTTTGACTTTTCGAAAGGTAAATATAAACTGTTCGCAGATGAGCTGGTGAAAATTAATTGGTTGAGTATATTTAACAAAAAAGATGTTGAAGCATCTTATATCTTTTTACTCAAAGTTTACAACCATCTTTGTAAAAAGTACATACCTCTGCGTAGAAAGCAAGCGAAAGTAAAAGTACCATGGATTACGAAAAAGCAAAAAATTGACTCGTAAGAAAAAGAATTTTTGGTTTAAGTATTTAGCTTCTGGAAAAAACGTCGTTTTACTTGTGGAGTACAAAAAAGTTAAAAAAGATGCAAACAAGTCGTTGAAAAATGACCTTAAAGAGTTCGAGATGAATTTGGTTGCGAAATCAAAGAAATTTCCAAAACTGTTTTATTCGTACGTAAATTCCAAGTTGGCTGTAAAAGATCAAATCAAGGCACTAAAAGATAAATTTGGCGAATTAAAAAACAGAATCTTCCGATTTATGCAGCATTTTAAATGAGCAATTTGAGTCAGTTTTTATCAAAGAAGAGCCTGATTTTACTGTTCGCCTGGAGAATTTTACTGAAAAAACTGTATGTATTGATCCGTATGTTACTTTTTCTAAAGAAAACGTTTTTAATGAGCTCAAGAGGTTGGACAAATATAAATCTAGAGGATCAGATGAGTTCCATCCCTGGGTTCTCCACGAGATCGCTGAAGCTATGTCAATCCCGCTATCTATAATTTTTATTAAATCGTTCAAAAGCTCAAGAGTACCAAGCTACTGGTTGGAGGCGAACGTTACTCCTTTATTCAAGAAAGGTTGTAGAATACAGGCTTCTAATTATAGACCTGTATCTCTTACTTCCATTGTTTGTAAAGTGATGGGAAGGCTTCTAAAAGTAGTAATAGTTAATTTTTTAACTGAAAATGATTTGTTAGATGGCAGGCAACATGGTTTCATTAGCAATAAATCATGTGTTACAAATCTTCTTGAGACTATCGATTTAGTGTCAGAGACATTGAACCAAAAAAATGCTCTGGACATTATCTATTTAGATTTCGCTAAAGCATTCGACACAGTTCCGCATAAGCGCTTAATTCACAAATTAACGTGTTATGGTTTTGATGTATCTATTATCAAATGGATAGAAGCGTTTTTGTTTGGAAGAAGACAGAGAGTAGTGTTAGGAACTGAGATGTCTAAATGGGTAAATGTTACGAGCGGGGTTCCCCAAGGCTCGGTTTTAGGACCAATTTTATTTATCATTTACATCAATGATCTGCCTAAGCTTCTTGAAACTTTTTGTGAGGTATTTGCGGACGATACTAAATTGATGTCAATTATAGATAACGAATATTCGTGTTTAAAACTTGAAAGAGATTTGAGCAAAATTTCAAAATGGACGGATGATTGGTTAATAAAGTTGAACGAAGAGAAGTGTAAGGTGATGCATTGCGGTCCAAACAATCCGAAATTCAATTACATAATTAGAAACACGAATCTTTTGGAAACTGAGACTGAGCGTGATCTAGGTATAATTATAACGAACAATCTAAAATGGTCTAAACAAGTTAACGCAGCTGCAAATAAAGCAAATTCCATACTGGGTTCAATTAAGCGCACGATCAAACACCAAAATAAAGACACACTGGGTCGATTATACAAAGCATTTGTTAGGCCCCACCTAGAGTATGGAGTGCAGGTTTGGAGACCTTATTTAAAAAAGACATTCAAGTACTAGAGTCCGTGCAAAGAAGAGCTACAAAACTTGTTCCGGAATTAAAAAGATTAGATTACAACCAAAGACTAAAGGCATTGAATCTGACCACTTTAGAGACAAGAAGACTAAGAGGTGATTTGATTGAAATGTTTAAAATAATCAATGGACTGGACAAAATTAACTGGCATGTACCCTTAGTGTTCAAGAACAAGCTTGAAAACATATTCCGTCCTTCCTCTAGACTGCATGAGTTTGTTATGGAGAAACAACTGGTGAAGAATTGTGAACAAAGATACAATTTCTTTAGCAATAGAGTAGTGAATGTATGGAACAAACTGGATAATGATATTGTAAATTCTAATTCTATAAACGTTTTTAAAAACAAAATTGACAAAATTAATTTGATTGAGCTATTATAATGAGATTAAACCCTCATTTCATGTGCCTAGCACATTATAGCTATTTATTTATTATTATTATTATTATTATAACTTGAAGTTCATGATCATGATCACATGATCAAAACTTGATTGATTAAAATCTTAATAAAAATGTTGAAAAAAGCTTATTCAAAATACTTTTTAATTTAAAAAAAAAATTTTTATTATTTTGATTAAATAAAAAAAAAATTTTCCAATTGATCTTGAACTGATTTTTATAAAATATTTATATAAAAATTTTAAAAACCAACATGAAATCCGCATTAAAGCATCCAAATTATGGCTTTAAATGATTTTTTATTATTAAATAAAATATATTACAGCGAACCAAAATTAAATTTTGTATTGCAAAATTTCAAAATATTGATTAAGATTTTATTTTACTTCAGATAAAAATTCATTTAATTTAAGCAAAAACTAAAATTTTGATATGATATTTACATTGATCATAAACTTCAAATTGCAAAAATTAACAATTGAATTTTTACCGTCTTATTCAGTCATGATTGCACCCAGGTGATTTTTTTGCCATTTGTAAGGCGGTATAATGAATGAAATGAAATACAAGTATACTTTTTAAATAGTTAATTGAATAATTGTTAAGCTCTAACAATTTATATAGTTAGTGTAATAACTAAATAATATTTTTTTATGTAGCAGTGAAAATGGAATTATTATTAGAACAGGGGCTTATTATTAATACAAGATGTGAACACGTTCTATGTTGTGTTTTTCGCGGCCGCGCTTAAGTCAAAGTCTTTGAAATTAATTTTTTTTTTTTTAATTAAAAGTTGAGATAAATTCAATTTATTTTTTTTCAAAACTCCATAAAACAAAATTTAGAATTAAAAAAGTTTTATTCAAAACAATTCTCATTAATAAAAAAAACTAAATTCATCTGCATTAATTAAACTCTGGTATTGTTTGCTGTTATCGCTGCCACTGTACTAGTTATTAATTCCTTATTTCCCGGTGACGGATAGTGAAAAAAGAACAACTTAAAAAAAATTAAACTTTTTTTTTCAAATAAAGTTAAATCATCCTACCATAAATCCAATTCCCAGTAGAGCGTTCAGTATCAGAATGACAGACATCACACTAAAAGCAATCTTTGGCAAAAAAATAATACTTTCTTAAGATTTTAACAAAATTACATTTCTATTTTGATCCTGTGAAATAGCAGGCCAAAATGTTAGAAACAGTACACTTCCTGACAAAGCAATCGCCACCATGACTAATATCCACTGCATTAAAGAAATATTTATCAACCATAAAAGCGAAACAGGTACATATATAGCCAATGAATAACCATAAATACACAAAATTTCTATAAACTCCATTTCAGCCCTGGCTTGCCTAGATCTCATTATGACATAAAGAACAGCGGGAATGATGACTGAATAAGAAACAATGGTGAAAGCAGATGATGTGACTTTATGAAAATCGGTCTGCCACGTATAATTTTGTCCAAAGTTCTGAATAAAGCTGACTATGTTTCCTCCGATGGCGATGGTGCATATCAGAGTTGTTGTTATCCAAAATGGTCCATACAAATCTGGATTTGGCCTGATTTTGTTAAGTAAGGAATTTTGACCGAAAGAGGGAACCATAGATCCGATGATACGAGACATAAAGTCCGTAGTGTTGATATTAAAATATTTCTGATAGTATTCTATTTGCCATATTGAGTAAGTTTTTTCAGATGAAGCATTTTCATCTAAAAAAGAAGTGGTTTGATCTGAATCAATATTTTGATAGTTTCGCTAGTAAAAATTATTATTATGATGAAATTTTTTTCCCCAAAATATTTACTTCGTCTTGATGAGTTTCAGGAAAGCTGGTGAATATGTGAGTTTGTCCAGAACCATCATTTGCTAATTGAATATTGTTCATTGTTAATTATTGCTTATAAAATGGTGAATAATTGAGAAAATAAATATTTCTAAATATCTGACACATTTCAAAAAAAATTTATTTTTGATTGCAATAAAAATGTAACTTTTGCAATTGATTATTTCAAAATATTAAAAATTAATTTCAGGGCAAATTATCTAAATTTAAAAGATCTAAATCATATTATTTGAAAAATGAGCAGATTTCAAAAAATTAAAGTTAATCTTCAGAAAAATTTACTCTTAAAATTATCCTGAAATTAATTTATAAAGAAAAAAATTATTTTTTTGATTTTTAAAAAATTATGTTCATTTTCTTTTCTTTATTTATTTTTCACTAATGATCTTTTTTTTGATGATGGTAGTTAAAATTCGTTTACAATCTAAAAATAAACATTTAAGTAAAATTAAGTATTACTTAAAAGAAACAATTTTTTTATTTATTTGAAACTAAACAAAATTTATTTTTTTACATTTCAATTTAAGTTCTAAAAAAAAGATTTTATTTAAAAAATAAATTTCAATTATATGGAACTATTTCTGAAAACTGTTTTAATTAAATATTCGGTAAATGTTTTCGTTCTGAATACATTTTTAATTTATATATGCTAAAATTATTATATATTCTAAAAAATTATTTTTAATTTAACTCTTGACTAATTTACAGACCTGTTTTTAATTTACAAGTTTAAATAAAAGTCAAGGCATAACTTTGAAACATTTTATTTTTGTTCAATTTTAAAGAATTTTGATTCCAACAATAATTCAAACATTTCTTTAAGCTTACCTTGTAACTGTAGAAGTAAAAAGTCGTGAAGAGAAAAGTCAGGAAAACCCAATAACCATTATAACCGACTCACTTTCGAAAATACCTGTAGAATACCTGTACCAAATATAAATTGATTTGACCCAAAAAACTAATTGTCCAGTCAATAAAAATTTTAAAGACTTTAAAGATTCTTTAAAAAATGGTTTTTGAAATTTCAGTATTTATTCTCTAAAGATAATTAAATACAGCCTAAATCTGACCATTGGGAGTAGAAGATAGAAGAAGAAGAAATCTGACCATTGACAATGCACCATTACCACTAGAAGCAAAATCAATCTTTTTAGGAATTAAATTCGACCCGAAAATCAGCTTCAAAAACCACCTTGAGCTCAATAAATCAAAATTGGAATACAAAATCAAATTTAATTTTAAAACAAAAAAAATTTTCTTTTTTTATTTTTAAATTAAATTTTTTTTTTCTTTTTTTTTTTTATTTTTTAATAAAATTTTTTTTTCTTTTTAAATTTTTGAATAAAATTTTTTCTTTTTAACTTTAAATTAATTTTTTTTAATTAAAAAAATATTTTTTTTTAAATAATAAATATATTAAATTGACTTAAATTTTTATTTTTTTACCTTTTTTTTGGCGGCCCGTTTATTTTAGAAAAGAAAAAAAAAAAAGTCTTTGGTGGGATTTTTGAAAAAAAAAAAAAAAGTCTTGACTTGGACTTGACTTGAGACTTGTGACTTTTAAACAACTCTGATTTCTATTAATAAATTTCTATGTAAGCTTCATTTTTAAATCTTTTTAAGGCCACAATTATTTCATTTAAACAAATTGGATCATTGAAATTACACTGATTATAATTACTAAAGAATTAAGAGTAAAAATTTAGTATTACGATATATTTCTTAGTATCTATTAAATCAGAATCAGGACTAATTATTGAAGATAAGAGTTATTCGAAGCATTTTCACTTTTCATTAATTGTTTTTAATTACTTATCATTTGAAATTAATTTTGATTCCTTTTTGTTCTACATTTGATCACCCCTGATCTAAAATGAGTTGCAAAGACGTTGTAAAAAGTATTTTGAATGCTTCAGTGTCCCAGTTTTCAGAGGATTTCCAACTGCGCACTTAGACTTTAAATTTGAGACTTTTAAAAACTTTGGAGCATTTGTCGAGAAAACAAATTGATAAAAAATATCTTCCTTCAATTCAAATTTTAATTAAAGACATTTCTTAAATATGTCTTTATAAACACCACTCGTAAAAAAGCGAAAAAACAGCACCTTGTGTAAACCGCATTAAATTTTATAAAATACCTTTTTTTATATATTTATTTCTAATAAACTCAATTTTAATAAACATTATTTTTTGTATTAAAAAAATATTGTCATTATATTAAATTTTCAAGTGTAAAAATAATTTGTACAAAACTTTTTAAAACACCCTGAAACACCCATACAAGCCAACCAGAAAGAAAGATTCGTTGGGGTACGGGTTTCGGTTCTTACCTGTACATGCACCCGTATCCAAAATACACGTAATTTTTGGTTTTTCAAAATTGATAAAATTTTAAAAGATAATTTAAATTTCTCATGTTAAAATGCCAAGACAAGGGCGAAAAGAATCGCGATTTTAACTATCGAAATATAACTTCGAAATTACCATGCTCCATAGCTGATCAAACTCGAGTTAATCAGAGAAATATTCGAAAATTTAACAATCGGATATAAAGTGTTTAAAATACTTTTTAAATATAAATAGAACTAGAATTTTCCTTTTTCTTCATTTTATATTATAAAGAATAAATAATAGAATATGTACTTTTTGATAATAATTTTTTTGGTTTTGGTTTTTTTTTAGATGATAATTTACTTTTTGAAATTAATATTTTAGCTAATTTAACTGGGGATGAATTTTTTAAATTGAGTTAAATTTTATTCTTAGTTCTATTCGTCGTTCAAATTTTAAATCAATCAATTTTTTCAATAAAAAATGTAATTTTATCTGGAATATTGCACAAGATGGTTCTCTTCTCAATTTTTGAAGCTTCGAAAAGGAAGCGTTTGCCATTGATAAATCATGTCCTGTTTCAAAAGAAACAATCATCTCTTCCTGAAGATATTACACCTTTAGTTTACTTTTCGATTTTGACTCAAAAATCTTACTGGACAATTGGCGACTAAACACTCAAAGGCCCAATTTTTTTTATTACGTTAAGGACCAAAGGGGTCCAAAAAAGACCTATAAATAAGATTTGCTTTTTAGATAAAATAAACTAGATTATTTATTAAAATTATGTTAAAAAATGTTACAGATTGCAAAAATAAATGTCTTTTATCATTTTTGTTATACTTTCAAAAAAAAATATGTCTAGATTTAAGTAAAAACCTTAAATTACTTTAAAAAAAAAATTTGAAAAAAATTCAAAATATTTTTATCTAAATTCTTTTAATATTTTTTAATAATAATTATTTTATCTTGTCCATCTTTCAATCTTATCCATATCGTTCCATTTTTCGAAGATTTGTCTTTGTTAGATTCTTAAGTTTCTTTTTCGCCTTCAGTTTCTATATTATCAGAGTCTTCATCTGAATCATATTCAGCATTAGGCTGATTTGTTGTTTCCATTTCATCTTCAAAATCATTATCAAAGTCATCATTATCCTTATAATCATTATCATTATCATCAGCGTCTACTAATTGGGTATCATCCGCATTTCTAAGAAGTTCAAGGGCTTGTAAGGCAGTTTTTCGTCGAGAAATAGTTCATAAAATTGTAATTTATAAAAGGAATTATTTAATTTAAGTAGATATTGAAATTTAAAGCATAATTAGCTTGGTCTTCAATTTATTTTACAAAAAAAAAGAAAATATTTCTGTTGAGTTCAAAAAACCCCTCTTAGGCCTTAACGTATAAATTATTTTTTTGAAGAAAAATTAAAAGATTTTAAAACAAAAATGAATTAATTATTGTATTTTTTTGATTTTAGATTTGATGAAAAAAAAAATTGTCAAAAATGATTAAATATATTGAGCAAAGAGCAAAAAAAGCATCATAAAGGGTCATCAAAACCCCTTGGTCCTTTGAGTGTTTATACCTGGTCTAATCATAATCTTAAATGGAACACTTAAGGCTATAAATGAAACTGGAAAAAAAAAATTAACGAAGATTTTAATAAATCATTAAACTCAAAGTTGAATTTTAACTCAGCTGAAAGATTTATTTGACAGCAGCTTTGTTGAATACGCCATAATTAGAATTATGGTACGAAGAGCCTTATTGAGAAGAATTTAGAGCCAAAGCAGTTGAGGTTTGGAAGAAACTGCTTTATTCTTAATGAATAAAAAACAAGAGTCGAATCAGCCTCGGACTAGTTAATATCTAAATTTATTTCAAGGCAATATCATATATAATGCAGCTTTTAGAAATTAAGTAAAAGTCCAAGTCTTATCAAACTCAGGTTGTGTTTCACCAACCAATAATTAAACGAAATAAGGATTGAATGTTATTGTTTTTTAGATTTTTTTTGTTAAGCTACAAATAGACAAAATTCAAGCATTTTTTGGTCAATATAGCTAAAAGTTTCCTAGTTTGGCTAAGGTTTCATTTAATGCTTTCTATTTGGACCGAAATAAAACTAGAAAATTTAAATTTAAAAAAATTGAAATTTATTTTTACAGTATTTAAAAATTTAACAGTCTCTTAAGAAAATCTTATTAAAAAAAAAAAAAATTTGTTTATCTTATCTTTTTTTAAAAATATTTTTATTGAAAGAAACAATTTTTTTGTGGTTTCTGAGGTCGAGAAAAACGATTTTGAAGTCGGTTTTACAAAATAAACTATTAATTTTCCGAAAAAATTTTCAATTTTCTTTTTTTTTTCAAGAAAACCAGCTCAGAATATAGACCATCTAATTCTCTATCAGAAAATGTGTCGATCGAGTAGATTCGATTGATTAAATTCTGAGATAAAAAAGCTTAAATAAGATATACTTTATATAAGGCTGTAAAGATTCAGACCCTCCTAGACAAAAAAAATTTTTTTTGACCCCCCCTAAAATTTTGACAAAACATAGGTTTTCATATACGTAGAATCCAAAAATGAGGTTGAAATCCATATCTGGAGATAGTGTGGAAGTTTTGCATCGCGCGAACTTTAAAAAGAAAGGTATTTTATAATATTTAATGCGGTTTACACAAGGTGCTGTTTTTCGCTCTTTTTTAAAAAATACCGTTCTAGTACACAATAAAAAATTAATAAAATGTATAAAAATACGTTTTGAGCTTTATCATAAAAAATAAAAATTAATAAGGATTTAAAAAAATCTGAATAATTTAATTTAACAAAATCCTTTTTAAATTAAATAAATCCTTTAAACTACAACACATTAAAGCATTTTTCTTTAATTAAAATTAGAATTAACCATAAACTGTGAATTGTTTAATAAAGGAAAATTACACTTAGGTTATGTCAAAGATAAAGATTTGATGATTGTAAAAAAAATTTATAAAAACATTGATTCTATTTTTGTTTTCGAGCTTAATTTAAATGAGTAAAAAAATTTTTTTTCTAATAAGTCAAGAATGTAATTTAAATTTGTCGACTTACAGAAATAGTTTTTGTGTAAAATAATGAAAATTTTCTTTACCGAATTGTGTGATTCAAATTGTGATGCTACCCGAATAGTTTATATAATAAAATGTAAAAAAAATACATTATTTAAATCAAATATTGATTACATAAGAAAATAAACCGAAGCCGATTTAATTAATTTATTGCTTAAATTTCAAATTCCAATTCTAAATTAAAAAATCTATAAGTAGGATAAAATTAGAAATTTTAAATTTTTTTAGACTCATTGTATAATTGTAAATAAAATTTAGTTATATTTCAAATGAATAAAGTTTAAATCTGATATAAACAAAGTTTAAATTTATTAATTAATAATTAAAGTAATAATAAGTCAAAAATAGCAACACTAGTTTACAAAAATTATTGCCAAAAAAATAACGTAGATAATAAAATTATTTTAATTGATTCATTAAAAATGTTACTAATTTTTTATCCAATTTTTCTACTAAAACACAAGCATCTTTTATCTTGAAATCGTGGTATTTAATATCAGGATCAAATTTTTGTTTAATTCTTTCGTTTGTTTTACTATTAATTACGATTTTATTTGCCAAATTATCTTGCGTTTTCATAAAATCGAACGCTTTGGTTAAATTATTATGATTGAATTTTAAAGTGCTTATTTTAGGAATTGGTTGCTTTAGTTTATTTTTTCTTGAGCGATTTGGAAGATCTGGATAAATTGTTCGTAAATATGAATAAACCATTTTTTTAGACATAAAATTCTTAATTTTGGAATTAGAAAAATATGCTTGCATTCACTTGAAGTATTATTGTTCACTTAATAATGCAAAATATTTTGAATAGACCTTTTTAAATAATGGAGCCTTTTATATTTAATTTAAGGGATGAGCTTTAACAAAAAGCTCAAAATTGGCCAAACTAAGCCATTTTAAGTCTTTTTAAGTATTTTTTATTATTTTAAATTAAAATTAGTAATTTTTAGTAAAACAATTCAAATTGCTTTGAAAAAAAGAAAATTGAACGCTATGCTTCTTATCAAGAAGCATTAAAAGTAATCCAAGATAAAGATATTTTGTTTGAGGATACATTTTGGGGAAAAAAAGCCTAAAATTAGGTAAGGGAACTAACAGTGATAAACAGTTCTTCAAATGCAAGAATTGTCCAAAAATGTTGTACATTGAAAAACCCAGAACAGATTCGGGTACAATTATTTTTGTTGAAGACTGTAACCATAACCATTTCAGGACAAATGGTAACTCAAGAAAATATCGAACATATCGATTCATCAAGTTCAAATACCACGGTCAATCAATCCAACCAAGTCTCAACTTCACATGAAGAAGAATCGAAAATAACTCTTCTCACATTTTTATTATTTTTTTTTACTTGAGTGTGATATTTTATTTTTTATTTGATACAAATATTATTTTATTAGATACTATGAAATTTTATTAGATATTTTTTTTTTATTTTTATTAGATATAGATTAAAATAAATTAGATACTAAAATAATTTGTAGCCATTCTTTTAGTCATTTTATTATTATATCAGATGATTTGATTAATCTGATTGATTTATTCCAAAAAAATTAATCTAAATATAATTTCCTGAAATGCAATTTTTTGAATTAATTTTTGTGGTTCCTTATTACGATTATGATATGAATGTCACACATTGCCAAGGTAATAATATCTGCAGTTTATATTTATCGTTTTACAGTCGAGTCTCGATAATACGATGTGTTTTCTTTATTAAAAAGTAAAAAAATAGATTAAAAAGTAAAATATTTATCAATTTTACTTAGAAAAGACTGATGGACGCTACAAAATTGATAAATTTTAGACAACTGATCAATGAATAAAGAACAGTCTTCGTTCTTTTGGGCAAAATACAATCGTAGTTTATCTATGCAATAGTTTTAAAGGTAATATAAAGCCTTTTTTTAAATCCGTTTAACCATCCATTGCTAGCTTTAAAATCAGTTTGATTTAACAGAGTTGCATATTTAATAGCCTGGGTTTGAAACAATGGACCGATAAGAGTAATATTTAAATGACATAACTGATCAAGGGCCTCTTCAAGTTTAACATAATTAGAACCTCTCATTCTTTTAGAGCTTGGATTGATTAAATTATTTTCATATAAGATTTTTATCTTTTCCTGATTCTCTGCCTTAAGATTAGAAGAAACAGTACTCTGAAGTCTTATTATATTTTATCTGTGAAAGTGAGATTATTTTATTTAAAACCATTCGAAATTTCAAGTTTTATTTTTTAAAAGATCAATATCGTATTAAAAACGATGAATTAGAAATGATTTGTTTGTTTTTTTCTGAATAAACCTATCGGATTAATTAGATATCGTATTAAAGAAACATCGTATTAACAAATAAATTTAACATGTTATAATTTTGATGATTGAAAATTATGAAAAAAATATCTTTTATAAAGCAGATATCCTATTAATAAGCATCGTTTTAACAAGACTCGACTGTATATTGATACAAAAAGAAAAACCATTTGTATTTTCGAAAAAATGAATTCTTGATCCTTTCTAAATTATTAAAATTAACATGTCCTACACAATATTCAGAGGTAATACTAGGATATTCAGCGATTGTAAAATTAAAGACAAAAATTTGAATTTTTGATGCTTATTTGAAATTAAATTTGAGGCTATTAACTAGATTGACTGTAATCTAGTTCTAATGAATTTAATACCATGAAATTAGTACTAAGGATTTTGTACTAAATTCTTAAAAAAAAAATTAATACTAAAAGCTTATTTTAAAATTAAATCTTAATCCTTATTTTTGAATTTAATACTAAACGACTTTAATACTACAATAAATTATAAAACGAGAAATTAAAACTATGAGAAGTTAATACTAATTGAATACTATTTCTATAAAAAACAATAAATGTCGAAAATAAAATTCTTGCTAATTATTTAATTAAATTAAATAGAATTTTTTATAATTAAAGGCTTTTTAATATAATTAGCTAACTTCTTGTATATATATATTAACCAATCCTAAGTGCTCTTCAATTAACTTAAAATAGTCTAAATTTTTGAATCGATAATCCCACCCAGTGGTTTTCTTTGAAAACAAAACACACTGGTGGAAAAATTGTAATAAAGACCTTTCCGTAATATTTTATTGTCATCCACGGAATCAACAGAAATGTAATACCACCATAAAATTATTCGGTGAATAAGTCGTCCAAACTAGTGGACTTCATTTCCACGATAAACTATTAGAAACACAAATTCTGTCGAAAATCACAGAGCAAAACTTGCAAAGAGGGGTCGCTAACAATCCATTCAGAAAAAGAAACAGGCTTACAACGAAGCACAAGCACAATTAGTTACGCAACAGTTTCCTCACGAAGTAATCCCAACCAATTTTCGATCGTATAAATCAATAGCTATCAGTCTTCAAAAGCGAAAGGCAAAAAATAGACCGAATAGGCCCAGTGATTTTTCAAAATTAAAATTCAATGATTCGATTCGAACATATTAACTAAAAATAATGTCAGCAGAGATTCTTGCTGAAATCCGACGTAACTGGTCGACAGAAGCAAATTGGCCGGAAACCTTATCAGAGAATCCTAAGAACACTGAACTTGCATCGGTTATTCGGAGGCAACACGCCTGGATCAAAGGCCTCGTCGATGGTATCCTAGAATTAAAAGAGCAGAACGAAGCGCTAAAGAAAGAAATGGGCGAGATGAAAAAAAGTAGCAAAGAGGTTGCAAAAGAGAATTTATCGTTCAACTGGGCAAATGTTGTTGCGGGTAATGCCCACAAGAATGACAAGGCCGCCGCGATGATGGCAACTGTGGCTACGGAGCTAAGGAGGAAG
Organism: Brachionus manjavacas; assembly: GCA_019054805.1. Lineage (NCBI taxonomy): Eukaryota > Metazoa > Rotifera > Eurotatoria > Ploima > Brachionidae > Brachionus > Brachionus manjavacas. Next base: position 1,803,615 of record JAHQIY010000003.1, on the reverse strand, counting down.
GAGGAAAGAGCTCAGAACGTTATAGCTGCAATCCCAGTGAGCATGTTCAAGGAGAATGAAGAGATGATTCTGGCAAAAAAACTGGCCTTAGCAATTGGAGTACCAGAGGCCAAAGTAAAGAAAGCAAGATGTATCACTAAAAAAACGCCAGTTCGGGGAGTGGAGACAGCGGGGTCCAATATCGAGCAAGTCCTATTCGTCGCTGAAATGGACAGTGTCAGTTCCTAGTTGGACATGCTTGGCAATAGCAAAAAGCTACGAAATTCTGAGGAATTAAAAGGAGTCTATATTAATGAAGATCTTACGCCGAGCGAGAGAATCGCCCATAAAAAACTCAGGGAAGAGCGGGATCGGAGAAACAATGAACTAACTGCAATAGCAACAGTTAACGGGCGAATTGTCAAGGTGAAAGAGTGCGACGACAACAAGAAGAGTTTCTGGGGAATCAGAAATGGTGAGCTTAGGCCAATAACGTCTAGCAGCGAAAGCTGCCGTTACTCTAGACCATTGCCTCATTTGGTCAAACAATGCCTTTATCAAGGTTTGTTCCAGCACATGTCAAAACAAAAACATTTAGATCCTTACCAAACTCTTCGATGAGTGATGTTTCGCTCGCCCATTCTAATGATACAGCGGGACCAATTGAAATAGCTCGATCGGCTCCAGAACACTTTTCGCCGATATATGAAACATTTATGAACCGAAACCAAAGCTCTGATGAATCAAGTTACAGCTCGGCGCTCTCATCGCAATCTTCGCCTTCGTCTTTATCCTCGTCATCACTAGCCTCCTTCAACAGCTTCTCGTCGCAAATGTCTAGTCTCAAACCAGAATCAAGTTATGTAGATGGTATCAGATTTTGGTACACGAATGCATGCAGTCTAAATAACAAAATGAAATTTCTTGAGTTAATAGCAGCCAGTTCGTCTCCAAGCATTATCGGCATCACCGAGACCTGGTTTGATCAGAGCTCAGTTGCCGAGCTTGATGGTTATCAGTTACTGAGAAAAGACCGCAACTGTGACAAGAAAGGTGGAGGAGTATGCTTATACGTTAAGGCGTGCTATGAAGTCTACATGACGTCGGAGGTAAGCTTTCTTTGCCCTTGTTGTGAGCAGATATGGGTAGCTATCAAGATAGAGAATGAAAAACCACTACTTGTTGGCTGCATGTACAGGCCTCCACCGCAAAACGACACCAATTGTCCGAGCGATTCAGATATTGCCATATCGACCTCACTTGAATCTACCTCGAACTTGCTAAGAAGCGGAAAGTATTCTGGAATCATTCTAATGGGCGACTTCAATTTGCCGCATGTCGAGTGGAACGAGGACGGCGCGCCAATGCTCATTGATGTTTCAACGAAGAACTGCCTTGTTGGTAATGCAATTAGCAACTCAAGTCTTGTGCAGATGGTTAAAGAAGAGACGTTTTTTTGTAACGAACATCCGATTAGTCTGTTAGATCTTGTGCTGGTTAGCGATCCAAACCGTGTGACAAATGTAAAGAGAGGCCCTCCTCTAGACGGAAACTCTTCTAGATACCACTGTAGCTTGAGCTTCCAACTTCACTCCAGAGCTGTGCGGTCGCAAGCCTTCGACAGTAGAACACTGCATTGGCGTAGCGGTGATTTCGCCGCATTGAGTGAGTTTTTTAAAAATTACAATTGGCAAGGAGCAGTAAAGAAAGGGTCGGTGCAAAATTCTTATTCAAAATTTCTAGGCATCTTCGGCGAGGCCGCAAAGTTATTCGTCAAAAGGCGACGGAAGAAGCCTCTCAACGCCAAACCACCATGGTGGAATTACGAAGTTGCTTCACTCGTTCGCCAGAAGAGACGTTCCTTTATCTGAAATTTAAAACAATTGAAGTTTTATTCGGAGTCGAATTGTCCTGATTTTTAATAAATATTTAGAAGATGTTTGGTTAAAAACACATTTCAAACACTGGCAAATATTTAAGCGTCCAGCTGGTTATTCATGTACTAATTCTCCGCTCGAATCTTTTAATTCTTCAATAAAGCGAACTTTTACTTTACGTAAAAAGCTTAGTATTTTCAATTTCGTTCGTGTGATGCTAAAAATAGCGAAATATTATTCGATAAAACAAGATGATTTTGAAATAAATCCACAAGTAAATACCAAAACAAAACAATTTGCCAATAAATATTCAAAATTAAGATATTTTGAAGAAAAAGAAAATGATGAATGGCTATTTATTGATAAGGAAAACTCGAAGTTATTTAATTTAAATTTAAATACTAGAGATTGTAGTTGTAAGTACCGTTTAAAGTACAAAACATGTGGTCATTTGATAGCATTAGAGTCTTTAGTTAATTCGGAGGAGTTCATTCACAAGGCGAAAAGGGTGGTCAAAAAAAATCTCAAAAGGCTCTTACTAGAGATTAGTTTTTTTTATATATATATACTTAATATATACTTTTTATTATTTTTTGACTTGAATTTAATCTAATTAAATAATTAATAATTAAAAATTAAATAAATAAATTTTTTGAATCGATCAATTTTTTTCATTTAAATTTGTTTGATTAAAAGATTTTACATAAATTTCAGCTAAATGTATGTTTTCTAGTTTATGTATGCTGTGATAGAAATCATGCGTGTCGAAAAGATTTTTATGTATGCTATGAAGATTTTTATGTATGTTAAAACAACAATCTCAATAAAAAAATTCATGACGAACGATTCAAATTGTAAAGAATTGTACAAATACTTCGAACGACAATGGACCAAAAGTGTTCCTCCAGTTAATTGAAGTCATTTGATTCTGATAATCGCACAAACAATGAGCTTGAAGGCTTCCATTCGGGTTTCAATAGTTAAACTTCTCAATGATATACTATGTTCAACTGCTGTTTACTACGAGCATTTAAAACAAGGCCAAGAACTTACAAGCAAAAATATAAAAAACAAGTTGACAAAGATTACCCCAGAGAGTATTAAAGCTAAGTTCCAAAAAACGTCAAATTTGAGTCAATTTTAATCTTCATCGAATTTCTATGTGTGTATTGGCAAGACGAACGAGATTTGGCTCCTTTTTATCAAGATAAAGATAAAAACATGGTTCATGAAGAGTTGGGATTACCAGTTATCGAATTATAAACGACTGCGGAGAGTAACGTAGTTATGGAAAGCGCTGTTGCAACAACATCATATATTGATATGATAGAACAATCAAATAATTTAATTGATACTGCAGTTTGAACTACTTTTCATGTAGCAAGATGCGGGTAAGAATATTTGGAACAGACATTTACGATGATGATGATTCTTGAAGTTTCGAAGTTTTATGTGCGCTCGACTAAGAACATGGCTCAAATTCTATAATATATTGAGAGAGGCGCCTTGAAGAAGAATTGAAGCCTGTGTTACTCTAATAACAAAAGATCAAATCAAGGAAGAAATTTAACGGATTTGGCAAACAAATGGTCAATTGGGAAAACGCAAGCGGGGTTAGCAAGAATGATAGAGATGAAGCTCATTGAAATATTTAAAAAAAAATCGAATCGAAAAAACTAACAATATGCACTTAGATTTTTTGGAACGCAATCGCAACCAAAATTTTGATAATTAATAAATTAATTTTTTTTTCGATCTAATAAATTAAATTTTAATGCCAACAACTTTTTTAATTATTAGCCTAAATTCTTAATTAGAAAATAAATAGTCTTGGATAAGAAAATCATAGAATTCATTAATATTTATTTCACTTATTACTAAATTCCTTATTTATAATTTAGCATAAAATTCATTTAGAACTTAAATCCTGAATACCATTAGCTAAACCTATTAAATGAGTATAAAAATTTATTTTTTTAGAAAAATTATTAATTTTATTGAATGGCCAATTTCATTATTTAAATATTATGAATAATCTTGTTTTAGCTTATAAATGACTGATGATTTTTAAATGGTTTTTCCAGAAAACGTCATAAATAAAATCAAGTATTAATTCATTTTTTTATTTTCTCCATACATGAGTTTTTAAAAAAATACTTTTCATTATTAGCAACACAAGTCAAGCATTGGGAACAAATTTTACATTATAAATTGCTAAAGACATTTCGGTAAAAAATATTACTAGTTACCCTTGTGAAAGCATTTAAATTTTGTCGAATTTAATTCTAAATAAGATAAAATTCTTCGTTTCTAAAGGTTCTGTTTAATATTCAAAATCATTGGATTGCTTTTCGATAGACTTTAAGAATTTTGACTGCTTTGCGAGGGACGAGCTAATTAAACAAACGTAAATGCGCTAAAAAAATTGATTCCTGTATTAAAATAAAATAAAAAAAATATAATTTGGGTGGATACCCTGGGCAGTTCCGAAAGACGATAGCCTTCTTTTCAACCCCATGTTAGGAAAGTGTTCACGAAATTTTTATATATTGAAAAGTTGGAAAAAAATAAAAATTGAGTTTCTACTTTAAATTATAAACTGAAATTGTCAATTAATCAGAAGAGAAAAAAAAAAAAAAAAAAGATTGAGTTAGATTCCTGATTCCTGTATTATTTTAGAAAAATTCTTGACAAATTTGGTCAATAGACTTTATGAGAAGAAGAAATCAATCTTATTTTTATTAATTGATTATTAGTTGCTAGGTTTATTAAAAAAATATACTTCACATATTTGCATAGGCCATCAATTAATGGACTGACAAAAAAAATTAAATTTTACTGACAAAAAAGACTAAATCTACTGACAAAAAACTCAATTAGATGACAAATAAATTAATTGACTGATAAAACAATTATTTGAGTGACAAAATATTTTTTTGACTAATTAATTATTTTACAACAAATTAATGATTTTGAGGTCACAATAAAAATCAAAATCTTGAACTATAGCACCAAAATTAGAAGGAAGCTCCAGACAATTATGACAAACCGTTTTGTCCAAATCTCATCATCAAGCTAGAGTCAACTATGAGAAAACGTCACAATTTAAGTTCATTCCTTACAATCTTAGAAAATTAAATTACTAAATAGCTTTCTTTTTTTTTCGTTTATCACTCCTTGTGAAGCATAGGGTCATTACTTTTGATTTCCACTCAATTCGAACTAAATAGCTTAATTAGAACTAAAATAAAATAAAAATGAATAAAATTTTGCCAGTGCAAAATTGTTAAATAGTCATCTCAATATATATATAAAAAAAAAAAAAATATACATATTTGCCAGTCGTTTAGTTTTTTTGTCAGAATAATTAGTTTTTTATTGTCAGCTAAAATAGATTAAATTAGTCACCACTTTTAGTTATTTTTGTCATCTTAAAAAAATTAAATTTGTCACCCCCAAAAAATTTAAGCCATTTGCATTAAATTATCTTAATCTGACAATTTCAGTTGTAATTTATATTATATAACTTCCAATTGTCCTTTAATCATTCACTTCTTCTAAATACTTTTCTTGAATTTTTTAATAAAAGTTTAGCGGCTCGTTACTCGCATTCATAAAGCTCTATTTCTCTATCTTAGATTTAATATTTGTGCTAAACTAAGAACACGTTCAAGAATTAAATTTGTGATAGTTCTGGCAATTGAATTAATGATGTCAGTTGAAAAAAATCCAAGTTTTTGAAAAAAAATAAGCTATTAGAATTCGGCAACTAAAATTATGAATTTTTGGGAAGCAGATTGACGTAAAGTTTATAAAAGATTGATTTCTTAATTAGTTTATAATTATTTTTGAAATGAACCCTATACTAAGCTTTTTATTTCGATTTTCACCAGCTTCTTAATCTAAAGGAACAAATTCATAAATGTTTCAATAAAAAGATCAATCCAAACGTCTTGAATTTCAGACCTGCGCTGATTGCCAATTTATTTTTTGGGTTTTTGCATTCGGTTCATCAATAAAAATCAAATTTGTCTCGGCATTTGATAGAAGTAGCTTAATTTTAGACACGATTAAATAACAAAAATTAAAAGAATGATTATTCAGGCTCTGTGTTAAATAGTAAATTCAACTACACCACATCCACCCAGCCTTTATATTTTGCAATCAGGTTAAACTTAACATACCAAATTTGAAAACAAAAATAAAATATAAGAAAATACGAATAAAATGATGAAAAAAAAAATCCTAATTTTAATTAAGAAAGATAGAGATCAGTTTTATCAGACTTTTTTTTATAGTCTCTCGTCTCTTTGTAATTGACTTTGACTTTGCAAGCTCTTGGTGGTTTTGGACGTTCCTTGTCTTTGCTGACTGTAAATCATTTTTATCTCCACTACTTCAGTCTGATAGTGACAAATAGTCCCCACTCGCACTATTTCAAGGTGTGTAAAATTCCTCAGCATGATCCCGTTCCAGAATCTTACCCAAGCTGCTTTCCAAAAGCCTTAGTTCTGGAATAATCTCTACCTTATCTGAAACTAAGTACTTCACGCTAACCAGCTTTACCACGTCATCTACATTTTCAACTGTTACTCGCCTAAAAAATGTGATGTTTCTCGTGATTTACGATTATCATTTCAAGCTGTTACCATTGTCTCTTATAGTTTTGGATTGCGTGCGAGTTTTTTGAATAAATATCATAAAAAACTTCATTAAGGGTCTTTGGCAAAATCAAAAAAAATCTCTCAATGTTCATTACCAAATTGGAATCAAAATTTAAATTTTTTTGAATAAACTTAATAACTAATTTAAATAATTGAGTTAAATAGCTGACCGTTTAAGTACCAAATCTCAATTTTTTTTTATTTTAAATAAATGAACTTTTTATCCGATTAAAAATTTAATCAATATCTGTCAATATTTTTTATTTTTTTTAAATTATTTTACTCAATTTTGTACTTTTTTTTTATTTATTTTTTCAATCGCTAGGCTGAAAAGAAGGACTAAGTTCCATTCTGTGCGGTTTGCCTCAAATTATTTAATAATAATAATAATTAAGTCAAATATTTAAAAAAAATAAACATTAATTGTTTCTTATAAAGACTTTTATTTTATAGATAAAAATATTTTTTTAAATAGTAAACTTTAAAGTCTGCTGAAAAAAACACTACCAAAATGTCTTCAAGATAATAAAAAATCGACTAGATTATATTTTAAAGGACACGAGCACGATGATGCTAGGACCTCAAGACTTCGATTATAAATGAAATTGAAAATTAAAAATTAATGAGTAAATGAAGAGTAAATTCATTCTGATTCACTTGAAAAAGTAAAATTTCTTAAAAATTGCAAAATTAATTATTTTTTTTAAACATAAGATTGAAAAATATTTTTGATCATTTATTCTCGTTCATCAATGCACAATCAACAAAATTGTTTAAATATTTTTCAAATTATTTTCATACAAACAAATACAATGTTTGTTCAAAATAAAAGAAAACTTGATCAATTAATATGTATAAATAAGCCAGTCAAAATTTCAAAATGGCATCTTTTTCAATATCTAAAAAAATTCAGCCAAAGAAATTATCAAAATGAATTCTCCAGTTACTCAAGCTCCAACGACCATTCAAGTCAACTTAGAAGGCGAAACTGTTCAGAAAACCAGACGAGGTGCCTGTGGTGGTGGTGGTTGCAATGATGGCTGTAATGATGGTGGTTCTTGCGGAGGTTGCTGTTAATTTTCATTTTATTTAACTTCAAATATTAGATTTACTCAGTAATTATATCATCTCAAACTTAATAAAAAATAAATTAAAAATATAAAAACAAAATTTAAATTTGTTTTAACAATCTAATAGCGTTATTTTTTAGTCAAATTATATTTTTTAATTTTATTAAAAACACTTGCTATCATTAATTGATTTATGGCAAATATAAAGGATACTCACAATAATCATTAACTATTATTCTTCAAGATTCATCAATTAATTTTAATTTATTAATTTAGTTTTGAAGATTTTAATCTGATAGAGTAGATTTTTATTCCAGCCTTTTTTCTTTAAAAGTCATTTTCATAGTTTCTTTTTTATAACAATTAAAATTTTAATTAGCTAGAAAATACCCTGAATATAAGATATTTTTAAAAATAAAGCCCAAATTAAATTTTACTCTAACAAAAAAAATCGCGAAATCATTTTTGATACCACAATTTTTTAATAAAATACCACAATTTTTAAGTTACATACCCCAATAAAATAAAATTATTTCTATTTTACTTCCACTTTTTATATTGAGTAATTTCAACATATGAAAATAGTGCCAAAAATTAAAAAGAATGAGTTTTTTATTTAATTAGTGGTCTTCTTAATCAAATAAGTGTCAATTTTATATAATAAGTGTTTTTTTATTTAATTAAGTGTTAATCTTTATTTTTATGGATTATTTTTAAAATTGTGTACATTTATTTAATAATTGTGGTATCATTTAAAAAAATTGTTGTATTCTATTAAAAAAATGTGTGACCGATTTTAATGGGCCAAAAAAAATTAATAAATGAAAAAATTGTAGAAATAATTTAGAAAAAAAAATAAGTTAAATTTAAGCTAAAAATAAAAATCTTGGATTTGAGATGCTTAAATGAATGATCAAGAGATAAAAATAGATAAAAATAAATAAAGCAACGACGAGCAAGCCTGCAGAGGTAGCCTACTAGGAGGTAGCCTAAGGTAGCACATTGCGGTATTCAAGGAAAATCACAAAAATACAAGAACTAATAAGTTTTTAGAGAAAATGAGATGAAATGTTTACTTTTGTTCGGTCTGATAATTTTTCCATTTTAATCCCGTTGAAAATGGAAAAATTAAGTAGAGAGGAAGAAAAAAGATATCACTGGATAGGATTGCAAATTGTTAATAAGCTTTGAAAAAATATTTTTGACACAGAAAAATTTTCGGAATTGTTTATATTTCTGATGTGACATCAAAATTTCTGAAAAAAATATTTTTTTGTCATTGAAAATTTTTTTTGCAATTTTATGAATATATCTAATGGGTTTTTGACTATATTTTTAAGTCTAAAAATGGGTTTAAATCCTGAAAGAATATTTTTGCAATTTTTTGAATATACCCAATTGAATTCAGGTTTTCTGGTTTTGACTCAATTAAATAGTTTTTCAATTTCGAAGATGCCCATTAAATTCAACACATATGCCTATTTTCAATGAATTGGATTAAATACAGTTAGAATGGAGAATTTTTTTTTATATTAATTGTCTCTATTCTATCCTAGTGATTAATGGGGAGGCGCTCATCTCCTTTTCATGTACCTCATTTAGCAACGGCTCGGATCTGACACAGAGGCTACTGCATCGAGATGATCATCTACACCGCAATTATTACCCAGTCGAAACAGGTGCCCCTATTTTAATGATGAAAGAGGTTTAAACATTAGTTCCGTGGGTCTAGTCCAAAATAGGAACATTCTGTTCACATAATCTCTGGTCAAATATTTGGTGACCAAAATAGATAAATAAAAAATTTTTTGAGTCCAGTTTTTATTTTTTTGTGAACATTAATTTTAGAATAAAAGTTTAATTTTAAATGCAAATAAAAAAAAAGATAAATACCAACTTCTTTTTTCATTAGTTTTTATGTTTTTTTGCCATATGCAACTTTACACCCTTGATGTTTTTAATTAATTCTCCACATAAATCACACGGTACAGGGTTTGCATGTTTGCTGAGTGCTGTTTTTACTACATTCTACATCCGTTTGATACCGAATCAAGTCGCTCAACAAGTCCAAATGTCCATACCTGAGACCGTTTTAAGTCCTTGCCTTAAATAAATCAAATTATAGTTTTATTTTAGTTTTAATATTTAAAAATCACCCAAATTTATGTTTTACTTTCATATACAGCGATTCGTCAATCTCAACAATCTTGATTGGACCTCCAAGTATAAGATTTAAAAGATCAATATCAATTGCACAAAGTTGTCTAAGCTTAAAGAAAATTTGAGGAAAAGTTTCTTTATTGATTTTTTGATTAAAATTCATTGGAAATGTTTTGGCAATATTTGGCTGAGCTGCCCAACACTTAAAATCAATAAAATTCTATGAGGCTTTTTAAAAAGCGAAAAAAAAGAATCTTCGAATGCTTACTTATAACATCCACATCCAGAACATCTCCAAGTTATTATGGTATTGGTAGCATCTTTACTCCTTTTCCGCAATTTCAATTCCATTGTTTGCAGATGTTTTTCGCACTTATTATTGTCACATTTACGACTAGCCGGATTCAAACCAATTGCAGAGACTTGTCTAAAAATTTTTAAATCAATATTTTCATCCATAATTTTAACTTTTCAACTAGATAATTTTTTTTGCATTTTGGATTGAATGATGAATCTAAATTGTAATTTTTAGCTTAATCATAGTGTAAAAGAATAAGAGTTAAAATAGCATTATAAAAAGTGTTTTTAAATTTTTGTCTTTTTTATATTATTTTATTTCTATTTTTTAATCTAAAATTTGGTGAACATTTTTTTTGTGATCAGCTTTTGGTCACCTAATATGTGAACAGAGATTTATGAACAAAATGCTCACATTTTATACTTGATACTCATGGTCACATTTTTTTGTGAATAATTGTTCACATTTTCCACTAGACCCAGATAATATAAATTTAAATTTCTTAATTTAACCTTATATTGGCTTTGCATTTCTCTTTGAGAAATACACTAAAAGCTCATCAAGTCTTATCTTAAAAATTGTTTAAATATTGAAAATAGTATATATATGGAGCAAAATAATGCTAAATTCACTGTCGAAACCGATAAGAAAACTTATTTAAGCTTTAAATCATGTATGGGATGTGATACCCGGCTAAAACGAATTAAGAAAAGTCAATTTTTTATGATAAAATCAAAAAGTTTATTAGAGCTTAGTAATTCTAATAAGAATTCAGTCAAAGGAAATGATTGGACTTGTAAAAAATGTTTCCTTGTGTAAAGTATGAAAAAAAATGACAAGTGAAAGGTTGAGAAACGATGATAATTGTAAAAATGACTAAGCAGTCGAAATCCAAATCGAGACTGAGCTACAATTGGTAGCTGATTCGCAATTGAAAGCCAAACATAGGGACAAAAAATTATTGCCAAAAAAAGAAAAGCTTAACTATTGTTTAACAAGAGCTTATTCGTCGGATAAGCGGTGTTTTATTCGTAAAAAGCTTAATTAATGGAAAAAACTAAAAACCTTAAATGCTGATTGTGTTTTGATTTATATGTTCAAACAAATGTCTTTGTACAACCTGGTAGTAGAGTTTGCTTAAATCATTTAAATGATAATGGACTGATTAGAAAAGAAGAGCTAAAAAAATTGTTCGGTACAATGATGAAAAATACTATAGGAGTAGTAGTAGTATAAAATCTGTGGGAATCTTGAGTCTCCAAGTAGTGGCGCACGTAGACGCCCCACTATAAACAGCGAGTTGCCAATATTTTTAAATAAGCTATTTTTAAATAACTTATTTTTACATATTTGTAATTAACTTCTTTTTTTTTTTTTTTTTTTTACATAGTTTAAATAACCTATTATTAGCTACAAGAAAAATTTTTTAAACTTTGCATTAAATAAACATTTTTTATACATAATTTTTTTTCTTCTCTTTTTTTTTTTTCATCTCAGTAACTTGTCAATTCTTTTTTTAAAAATGATTGTATTTGTGACGCTCTTTGTCGCCGCAAAAGAGTGTTCCAATTTCCGGCTGTCCGATTAGTGAAAAAATTATGACGGACACCACAATTGCGCACCAGCTGTCTCTCGATTGACATTTGACCTCGCCTGGGACCGCTCGCCGGGCTGTCTAGAAGATTTGAAGCGAGTAATTGACATCCATGAATTAGCTCAACTCTGTCGTGTCCGTGTTAAATCTTGTGGAGCTGGATCAGATCGCCACGTCTACGTCTATCTTCAAGTGTCGTCCAACCAAGAGCTTCTCGTCTTTCCAAATACGGCTTGGACTTAAGCTCTGGAACTAGCTTAGAGAATTTCCTTTGTACTCGTTCAAGGATATCTATGTCACCACGTCGATAAGGGTTCAAGCGCCTACCGCAAACTCGAGATGAGGTCTGACGAACGACTTGAACAGTAAGTTAACAAGCCGATGATTGAAAATTTTAAGAGTGTTTTTTAATCTGTAGGCTGCCATCATTGCTTTAGCTGCTGCTTGCTTACACTGCTCGCTTGACTTGAGATCACTAGTGATAATAATTCCAAGATCGCGTTCTTTTTTGGATTTGGAGAGTAATTGAGCATTCATTGTATAATCATGGCTCTTATTATCAGCTCCAATGTGCATGACTACACATTTCTCTTCATTGAAGCTCATTTTCCACATCACCGACCATTCAATCCTGCTGAAGTTCTCTCGTATCTCTGTCGGCTCATTGAACGGATTTCATTAGCTTTGTGTCGTCAGCATAAAGTTTACAAATAGATTTACATGCCTCAGGCAAATCGTTGATGAAGATGACGAACAGAAGTGGACCTAGGACCGAGCCCTGAGGCAAACCACTTATAACTGGCTTCCATTCGGATACTACATCACCAACTACAACACATTGTTTTCTGTTACCGAGAAATGCTCGTATCCATTTGACAACTATCATTGGAATTCCGTACGCAATAAGTTTGACAATCAGCAACTCGTGTGAGACTTCAACACTGTCAAACGCTTTGGCAAAATCCAGATATATAACGTTAGCTGGCTGTCTGCGGCTCAAGCAATCAGTTTGAAAATCGACGGTTTCGAGAAGATTCGTCACACAGGCTTAATGCGCCACGTAGCCATGCTGTTTGTTCGACAGAAGATTGCGATGGAAAAGATGCTTCAGAATGTAATCTTTAATCAGTGACTCCATTACTTTGCAAGGGACTGAGGTAAGTGAAACTGGACGATAATTCCTCACTTCAGTTCTGCTACCTCGCTTAAAAATTGGCTTGACATTGGCATCTTTCCACTCATGAGGTATAGCTGAGTGTTTTAATGACTGCACGAAAAAAAGAGCCATCGGGCCAGCCAATGCTGCCGCACACATTCTGAGGTTATGCGAGGATACTTGGTCAACACCTGACGTCTTGTCGCTTTGCAGGCTTTCGAGTTTCTTGAGGACTTTTTCTGGTGTAACAATGTCTTCGACACTGAAGGCTGGATCAGGCTGGGCACGAATATGGAAGATATTAGTCGCATGAATTATTTGCTCTTTTGAAGCTGCATTATCGAAGACTGAATTAAAGAATTCGTTGAGTAGTTCACAAATGCTTGCTCTATTGGTATCAAGTTGCTCATCATGATTTTTAAGCGCTGCAATTGACTCTCTTTGGGAAAATCGACGATTTATATACATATAAAGTCTCTTAAGATTCTCTTTCGCATCCTGGGCAAGTTTGAGTTCGAAATCGATGACACTTTGTTTTACAACTATCTTGACCGTGTTACATGTTGCTTTGTATTTGTCGGACAATTTCTTGTTGTCCTTAACGGCACATTTACCGATGAAAAGACGTCTTTTGCGACGAATGAGAGAAGCTATTTGTTTATTCCACCAAGGAGGCTTCATATTAACGGGTCGTGGCTAATGTCGTTTGACAAAAAGCTCTGCAGCTGTTCCAAAAACATCCAGAAAGGCCGAATAAGAGCTCTGTATTAACTTAGTATCGAAAATTTTCTTCCAGTATATTTTTTTGAGGTAAGCTGTCATTGAAGCGTAGTCACCATTTCTCCATTTTAAGCGCCTGCTGTCAAATGGTTTTTCTGGAGTGATTCGTGAAATATACTGAAATCGCAGACTAAAATGGCTCCTTAACGCGTTAGTGACCAAGGGTGGGCCAATCTCAACTTCAGTTGTCCGGTTTGAGTCGCTGACTAACACGAGATCAAGCAAGCTACTCGACTGACCATTACTGATTAATGTGTTGCCAGATACGAGCTGCACAAGAGTTGAAATGCTGATCGCGTCCGTGACATAAACGCTTGGCGAAGCAACGTTAGCTAAAACCGGTGTTCCATTCTCGCTACACTCGACGTCTGGCATGTTGAAATCACCCATCAAGATGACACTCGAATATGCTCGGTCTGCGAGGAGTTGTGTTGCGGTGTAGATTGATCGTGAGATGCAACTGTCAGTGACCTGTACCGTATTGGAGACATTTTTTGGTGGTGGTCGATAGATACAGCCAACTAATAAAGGAGACTCATCTTCGAGTCTGATGGACACCAAAATTTCCTCACATTCTTTGCAAAGTAAGCTGCTTTCTTTTGCCTCAATCGCTTGAATTCCATCACGCACAAAAACGCATACTCCGCTTACAGTTTTGTTGTTTTTTCGATCCCATCTGAAAAGCTGGAATCCAGAAAGTGCAGCAGTTGAACTCTGATCAAACCATGTTTCTGTAATTCCGATGATATCTGAGAACATGGTTGCTGTATTTGCCTCCAGCAAGTGAATCTTGTTATTCAGACTGGTTGCGTTTGTATACCAAAAGTTAAGTTTTTCTTGGAAAATTACTTGACTAATTGACCGAGAAGTCTGAGACTTTGGGGATGTACTAGCGTCTAAGAGTTGAAAGAAAGAATCATTTGAGCTATTTGAGAACGAAGATACAAGGCTGTTATCAAGAGTCTCAAAGCTTGAATTTTCATTATCGAATTTCGCCACAGATAAGTAAAGAGAACTCATACGAATCTCAATCGAGTCCAAATCGGGGTCAAAATTCACCGTTTTTACATTGAGATCAAATGAGGCAGTGATCCCTCTTAAAATAAAGGTTTTTGTTGCTATTGTCGTTCAACAATAGACAGGACAAGTTTCAACACTCCATTTATGATTCCCCAGAATCTTTTCTTTTCATCAGTACATGTCTTAAATTTAAAAATTCGTCCATTAATTGTAGTTGATTCTGTGAGTTCGTTGTTTTTGTGGTCACGTTCTTGTCTGAGTTTTCTATCCACTACTCTTTCGCTTGGTGTCAAATCCTCGTTTACATAGACGTCACTGTATTCAGCAATCTGGCGAAGACTCCTAGATTTTCGAACCATTTCCATTTTTGCTTCTTTTGTTTCCAACTACACAACAAGCAGTACAGGATCAGTCTTATTTGTGGTTAAAATTGTTGTTGAACCCTCTAGTTTACGTTTGATTCTTCTCACATTTTTTATTTTTATTCTAAAAACTCTGTTTGACTGTGGAAGTCCAAGTGTCCAGAATTAAAGTGATAAGAGTAGCATTTTCAAGTTTTTTATCAATAATCTTTTTTACTTCTTTTAGAATTTTTTAATTTTTGCAAGATTAATTATCTCATCTTGTGATAATTCATTGTTAACATTTTCATCATTGATTTCATTTTGATGAAAATATTAACATCATTGAATCACAACTGTCGCTAGTCTCACTCAAAGTTTCATTTAGATTTTCTGAAGTTTCATCTGGCATCAAGCTTTTGAACAATGAGGCTTGATTAGATTCAGCAGTCGTCTGAGTAATATCTCTAAAAGACATAGCCGCACTGCAGAAAACCTTTTTTTCTAATTAAAAAAAAAAGTTGAGGTTTTTAATAGAAAAAGAAAAAAGATCTGATGTTTTTATTTTAATTTCTAAAATTTTTGACAGCCCCGGTAGAAAATTACCAGATAGATTTTGCATATTTTTATCCGAAAATTAAGAAAAGAAAACAAAAATAAATCCCTAATTAAAAAAAAATCCCAAAAAAATAAGGCTCAATTTTAATAAATTTTTACAAAAAAAGCGATATAAGTCTTGAACTAGTCAAATAAACGTAACTGTTTACAAAATTATATTTTTTTTATTTTAAAAAAATCATCGCTGGCGACTAATGGACAGTTTACTGTTATTATTCAACTTTTCAATTATTCAAATAATTGTATTTCTTTCTTCAACTTTCTTCAACTTTTCAATTTTTATCAATATAAAAATCCTTTCAATTATTTCAATGATTCATCTATTAAAGTTATTAAACTTTATTCAACTTTCTTCAACTTTTCAATTTTTATCAATATAAAAATCCTTTCAATTATTTCATATATTCAACTATTAAAGTTATTAAACTTTATTCAACTTTCTTCAACTTTTCAATTTTTATCAAATCAAGGTTTCAGGTCAAAAATTTTTAATTCCTTTAATTCGATATTTTTAATAGTAGCGTCGTCTTTCGTTTAGTCAAACTATGGTTAATTTTAGGGTTAATTTTCTTTAACTAAAATTATATTGTAATATTTTGAAATTAAAACAATCATTTATTGTTCTGATGAAAATTTTTGTTTTAATTTCATTAAATAAAACGATAAAGTCAAAAGAATTGAAAAAGTTCAGGAAAGTTGAAGAATGTTGAATAACTGTAAAAGTTGTATAATTGAAAAAATTGAAGCCATTTTTATATTGATAAAAATTGAAAAAATTGAAGAAAGTTGAAGAAAGTTGTACATTTGGAATAGTTGAATAATTGAAATAATTGCAAAGATTTTTATATTGATAAATTGAAAAAGTTGAAGAAAGTTAAAGAAAGTTGAAAAACTGTAATAGTTGAATGATTGCTATAATTGAAGGGATTTTTTTATTGATAAAATTTGAAAAGGTTGAAGAAAGTTGAATAAAGTTGAATAACTGTAATAATTGAATAATTGAAATAGTTGAACGAGTTTTATGGATAAGAATTGAAAAAGTTGATGAAAGTTGTACATTTGGAATATTTAAATAATTGAAATAATTGAAAGGATTTTTGTATAGATAATAATTGAAAAAGTTAAAGAAAGTTGAATAACTTTAACAGTTGAATAGTTGAAATAGTTGAAGGAGTTTTATGGATAATAATTGAAAAAGTTGAAGAAAGTTGAATAACTGTAATTGTTGAATATAATTGAAATAATTGAGAAAATTATTAAATACAAATTGACCCAAAGTTGAAAAAACATTTTTCAAATTTGAATAATTTTTCAAATTTTCCATGAATGTCGCTGGCTAAGACTACCTTTACTTTTTTAGATACTTTTAATAAATTGTTAACGTTTTGATGAATTTTGCATAAAGATGACTAGAACTATTGTTTTTATTACAAAAAATCCTGTTGAGTCTTTTATAGATTTAGTATTTATCTAACTTAAACGAGTTTAGTCTAATAATAAAATTAGTTTTTTCCTTAACAGAAATCATAAACCACTTATCCTAAACTCTTAAAAAAAATTTCAAAACAGAATATTCTTAGAAGAACTAGGAAAATAACACAAAAAGACACAAAACAACATAAAAGAACAGTTTACTCTTTAATCTTGAATGCTCTTTAATTTCTCATTATTAATCCATGTAAATTTTTGTTTATTTTTATTTTTTTTTACTTTAGTAGTCATCATCAAGACGTGAATTTAAAGATAATAATAATACTGATGATTTTGTTAGATTTAAAATGAAATAGCTCGGAAATCAATTGTCACCCTCCTTTCAGAGACGTTTGTTACTAGCGAAGCGTTTAAAATTATCCACTATTTATTGAAGCATAAAAAACATGTTTGCAAGAATTTTAAATTTTTTACATATTATACGAGAAAAAATATTTGCTCATTATTTAAAAAAAATACATTTAGGCTTTAAATTTGATGAGCTAAATTGTATAAATAAGCAAGTCAAAATTTCAAAATTTTATTTAGTTTAAATTTCTAAAAAAATTATCAAAATGAATACTCCAGTAACTCAAGCTCCAACTACGACTCAAGTCAACATGGAAGGCCAAACTGCTCAAAAAACCAGACGAGGTGCCTGTGGTGGTGGTGATGGCTGTAATGATGGTTGTGGTGGTGGAGGTTGTTGTTAATTTTCATTTGATTTAATTTCAAATCTTTGATGTTAACTGAGCAATATTCTCGGTTTAAAAATAGAGAGATTTGTTTTTAAAATAAAAGTTAAATTAGAATAAATTTTTTAATTATTCTTTTCTTTTCTTATTAAATTTTCTTCATTCCATAGATAGAATTATTTTTTAAAAACATAAATTACACCTGATTTTTTAAAGCATAGAGTATGTGTGTCAGTAAAAACTCAAACTTACACTTGGACTTAAATACTTGGTTTCAATCAAGTATAACTTATTTATTTCACTAAATAAAAATGACCTTAGTTATTTTATCATTTTATTCATTTTTAAGTAATTATAAATTGTAAATAGATATAATTTTTTTGTTTGCTGAAGTCTTTAATATCTTTATAATAATTATAAAAAAATTAACAAGGTTAATTTAGTTTTACTTTAATCATCACTTTTTATTTTATATATCAAAATTACTCCTTAAGAGAACCTTGTTTGTAAAAGTTGTTGAGTTGATATTTGTAGACCTTTTACTGCTCACAGTCCCACAAATACTAAAAAACCGCTCAATAAAAGTACTTTAAGCTGGTATGGAAAATAGCTTACGAGCGATTTGACTTAGAATTGGAAAACGAAGAGAGTATACGTTTCATAAAGCTTTAGTTGACATTCCTAAATTGGTTGGTTATCTGATCAAATCCAAAAAAAAATTCTTTTAAAAGATTAAATTTTTCGAAGTTTGTAAATCTCCTTGTATCTGTTGGAGCCTCATAACAAGTGGATCTCAATGATAATCGTAACGCACGATTTTCAACCGAATTGAAGAGGGAATTGTTTCGTCAGCTTGGGTTTGTAAATGGCTACTCGGGAAGTGAGTTCTCAGAAGCCGCCCCAACAGAAGCTATACTCTACAACGATTCTACCAGAATTAATGTGCGATCACCCAGCAAGAATCAAGCTCTACATCGACAACCGGGCAGTGATCGGACTCTGGAATCGAGTCAGAGCAAAATGGTCGCGGTTCTATAGCACCGGGGCCGCAAACATGCACCGTTTCCTTTCGCTCATCATCATCATCATCAACTGAATGAGAACGGTGTTTCACATGAACGTCTCATACGTGCCATCCGCCGACAATCCGGCGGACGCAACTTCCAGGCGCATACTACCATCAATGGAACCTACGCATTGGCACTACTACAGATGTACATAAATGCAAGCTGCTCTCCGTTAATCGGGCAGCTTTCGAACTTTTTCTTTATACTTTAAATAAAAATGACTGACTCGTGGTCAAGCCACCGGTCAGCCAACATTTTTTTCTGTGAATAAAACTTGGTGCTACATTCTAAGTTACATCAAATTTCAAGGTCTACTAAATTTGCAGAGTTTAGCAGAAATTGAATTTCAAGCTGCAGGCATTGACAGTTGATGCAACTGTGAATGTTGCACTATTTTTTATTCACAGAACTTATTTTTTACTTTTAGAAAAAAAGTTATTCAATTTTATTAGATTTTTTCTGTTCTTTTTATCATTTTGTACCGAATTTCGCAAAATATCCTCTGCATGCATTGTAAGTGATTACTTAAGTGATTTCTAGTTTGTTTCGAATTTAATACAATATAAAATAAAACTACAGTGGTGTTCCGGATTTAGTAATTTACGATAATTTACGTAAAAAAACATAAATTTACTAGATTTTACGTAAAATTTGATAAATTTCGATCATTTTACGTAAATTTATGTAAAAAAAAATCTCCAAAAAAATGAAATAATTTGGCATTTAAAAAAAAAAAAAAAAAATTTTTAATCCTTCAATTTTTATTTTCAAATTTATGAAAGAAAAAATTTTACAATAATTTACGTAAATTTTGGTAAAATGTAATTAATTTTATGGTAAAAAATAGTAAAAAAAATTGCAAAATGTCAAAATTACATTAAACATTTAAAAAAATATAAATAAAAAATAAATAAATTTTAATTAATTTAAATTGAAATCTAGATATTAATTAAAGTAATAGAAAATCAAGGAGGTTGGTCAAACATTTAAAAAGCATTAAAACTATTTAAATTTTTTTTTTTAATGTAAAAAATGTAAATTAAAATTTTTTTTCAATTTAATTTTAAAATGTTCATTAATCATTTTTTACTATCTGATTACATTTTACCAAAATTTACGTAAATTATGGAAATATTTTTTTTTCATAATTTTGATAATAAATATTTAAGGAATAAAAAAATTCATTTTGTTTTTTAAAAATGTCAAATTATTTCAATTTTTTGGACATTTTTTTTTTACATCAATAACGTATAATGATCGAAATTTATAAAAATTTTACGCAAAATCTACTAAATTTATGTTTTTTACATCTGTAAATTTACGTAAATTTACAATATTTTACGTCAAATTCGGTAAATTTACTATTTTTTGCGTAAATTATCGTAAATTACTAAATCCGGAACACCACTGTAATTTCATCAATTTTTTCCTTTCTTCTTAGAGAAAAATGTTTGCTATGCATATTTATTTTTGCTGGTCTAACCTTTTGATAAAAAGACATTTAATGTAATTTCGGATAATAACTTGTTGCAAACAAAGAAATCAAACCAAAGAGTTTCAATAATATACAATAAGAAGATAAAATTTTCTGTTTTTTAAATTTTTATTTAAATAAAATTGTATGAAATTAACCCTGATATTGAGAATAGTTATGGATTGTCATTTTTGTGTTTGACTTTGGAATTTCATGTGAAGATTCTCTAACAGCAACCACCGCAACCACCACCACCACAACCATCATTACAGCCATCACCACCACCACAGGCACCTCGTCTGGTTTTTTGAGCAGTTTGACCTTCCATGGTTACTTGAGTTGTAGTTGGAGCTTGAGTTACTGGAAAATTCATTTTGAAAATTTCTTTAATTGATTTATTGTAAAAAAATTTAGTGATATTACAAAAATCGACGTAGCCTTTTTATACTACAAATTTTGCAAACTAAAGCCTTGTTTTTTCTTATTTACGGTTGGCAAATCTTTTAATGAGAAAAGAGAAAAAAATTCTAAATTCATTCATCCATCACTAAGTTTACAAAATATTTTTAGGTATGATCAATTTTTAATTATGATTGTATATATTCAAAAGAATTCGTCCAAATAGTTAGAAAACACCAAAAACTTTCCACCATGAAATTGAATTTTTAATTTCAGAAGATTGTTAAAATACTAATAAACAGGTCATTTTATCAAAATTTTAAATTACCTTTAATTGAAATTGGAAATTACCTTGATCAAAATGCAATTATTTTCCACTAGAAAAGTCTAGTTACTAAAAAATTTTTATTTCAAAACAAATTACATTTTTTAATGCAAATTTTATTATTTCTTTTTTAATTCAATACAATGAAGGAAAAAAAAAGATACAAAATTAAAATTTTTTTTTCTGTTTTATGTTTTCGAATTCCACAAAATCATTTAAATTCTTAAAATTAAGATAATTCACTTTTACCAACAATTTTAAGGAGTGGCGTAGCCAGGATTTTTAAAATGGTGTGGGGAGATTCAGTTTTGTAGTCAAAATGGGGGAAGGGGTCCCGAAGGGGTCAAATAAAAATATTTAAAATTTTTTTATAAAATTTTTTTTTAAATTTTTTATTAGCTTTAAGGTTATAAGTATTTTTTTAGATATTTTTCAATAATTAGAGCTTAAAATTTTAATCAATTTCAATTCAAATTTCAATTCTTATTCCCATTAAAATTTTTTATTCAATTTTCAATTGAAAAAATAATAAATTTTTGTTTTATTTTGGAGCAGAATTTTAAATATAAAAAAAACTCGAATATGTTTGTTCATATTTAACTTAAATTTGAAATTTGAAATGTTAATAATTAACTTAAATAAACACAAGATCTAAATATTTAATGCACAAAACACTTTTAACCATAAAAATGAAAAACAGGAGGTTTTATATTATTTTAATTATTAATTCATGCAAGGTCAAGTTATTAATTTTTAAAAAATAAATACAAGTTCAATATGTATTCTCATCTAAACTAAAAAAATGGTGTGGCGGTCAAGGTGACTCTGTACCTTGCATTTAATTTTTGAGTCGATATTATTGAAAAATAGCTCTTTCAGAAAAAAATTAAAAAGATTAAATTTAATTGAATTAAAAATCAAAAAATTAAATTGCTATAAATAAAAAAATAACAAATTTTTCAAAGGAGTTTTTAAATCGGACCGTTAAGCTGGACCATCATAAGCATCTGTCGATCAGTCAAAAAGAACCAGGATGAGTACTGATGTCGTATTCATATCGTATTTGTATTTTAAAAACTGAAATACTCGAGTATTTACTTGTGATTTATATAATTTTCAAATTTTTTTTCAAAATTAAGGTTTCTTATGTTTTTGTTGAATAACTTTTGATCTTTTAGAGGAATCATCCTTAAATTTTTTTATTTAATTTTTTAATTTTAAAATTATTAATATAATATTCACCTTTCGCTTCAACTTTTTTCACTCTTTGATTAAATACTAATAAAATTTAATTTTTCTTGGGATAATATTTATATTTATAATATTTACTATTATTTATTATTATTTATAATATTTACTTGGGATATTATTTTCGATTTAATTTAATTAATTGTTATTAGCAAAAAATAAACAGAAGAAATTAATTTTTATACTACTTACAAAATATTGCATCAAACAAAACATCCCAAACTTTTTTATTAAAGAATTAACTAGATAAGCACTTATTTTTAAACTTTTTTTTTTATTCATTGTATCCTTATATACTTTTTCTAAGAAATAATTTTGAGCAAGCGGACTGAAAAGATTATTTGGTTAAAAAAAGGTCTGATTTTAGTTATTAAAAAAAACTAACAATACCTGTTAAGGTTAAATATTTAAAGCCAATGATCAAAATATAATTTTTTCTAGATGTTTTGGGTGTACTTTGATTAGTGTTTAACATCTCCATATTTTTAATATATTTTATTATAATATATTTTTCAAAAATAGCAAAATTTTTCTAAAAATACTTGATAAACGGATTTAAGATTATATTTTGGCAGACAAGTTTAGTTTTTAAAATATAACGAGAATGTACCAAGTCTTTCTCAGGCCAAAATTTGTTTAATATGAAAAAAAATTTTAACGCTCATTTTTTTAAAGTAAATCTAAATAATAGAATTTTTGGTTCAGACATATTTTTTATTTTTTTAATCATTTTAAACGAAACGAATACTAAGAAAATGGGAAGATCTTACTTGGGATATAAAAACTTCACCGCAATTGAACAGAAAACCTAAGGTTGTTTGAACTGTTTTTCTTAGGAATTGTATTTTATGCTTGTTTATGTAAAAAAAAATTAAGTTTTTTTTTGAACATTTTATTTAAAAAGATAAAGGAGTTTTCGTTTTTAAAAGAATACTAATTCGTATATTTCGTTTTTAGAAATTTTCATATTTTATATTAAGCTGGAATTTAAAAAACTTTGAATTTTTCATTTATAGATTTAATTGACATTATTATTTTATATTTTTAAAAGAAGAATTTTTTATAAGAGGTGCTGGAATGGGTACAGCGGACCTTTCTCCTTTAACCACGACCTCCTAATGGCGATCTGAAATTCGATGTCTCTAAACAAAAAAAAAAACAAATAAATAATAAGTTGAAAAAGAAATTATGTAAAATTTTTTTTTTTGCATGTTTTCTTAAATCCCAAAAATAGACAAAAAAAATAATCTTTATTTTTATAAAATTTCCCTTTTTTAATATTTTCCTTTAATATTAATTTTTTTTTCGCAAATCTGGCGTAATTTTTGACATAAATAAATAAACAAATATTTTTATAAATTTTTTTTTTCAAAAAATAAAAAAGGTTTTCACATTCTAAATGAATAAAAAAATTTAAGTCAATTTAAAAGACTTTTTTAACGAAAAAAAATGAAGTTGCGTAAATTAGTTGCTTTTTTTCAGTCATTAGGAAAAAAAAGAATAAGGGCAAAGATGGATTGAGCACTTTAGAGAAGTTCTAAATAGACCAGAACCTATAGAGTCTCTAAAAACTGATGCAGCTAGCACTGACCTCGATATTAACACCGAAGTGCCAAGCCTAAAGGAAACTGAAGCTGCGTTAAAGGCTTTGAAAAACAGAAAAGCCCCGGGTATTGACGGAGTCACAGCAGAAAAAAAATAAATAAATTGGTTTCTTCATTTTTTGAAAAGAATTTTTTTTAAATAATTTTTTTTTAATAATTTTTTTTCATTATTTAAAATTACAAAAAAAATAAATTGGATGTTCTTTCTCTCCAATTGATTGTAACGTGCTACAATTTTTTCTCTTGCCTGAAACAAAAAGTCCATTCTCTAGTCATCTTTCGTAAGTCTTAAAAGATTTAAAAAAATTTCGACAAAGCACTTAAAAAATTCATGGATAGACAATGAGATCAAACTTTTAAAAAATCATTTTCCTTTCTTTACTTTTTGTACTTTTTCAAAATATTATTTTATTTGGCCCTGTTACTTTTTGTACTTTCTGTACTTTTTGTACTTTTTCAGAATATTATTTTATTTGGCCCTGTTCCTTTTTGTACTTTCTTTACTTTTTGTACTTTTTCAGAATATTATTTTATTTGGCCCTGTTCCTTTTTGTACTTTCTGTACTTTTTGTACTTTTTCAGAATATTATTTTATTTGGCCCTGTTTCTGTGATTAATGATAATTTTAATAATTATATTAAAACTTAAACGGGGTCCGGGGCGGAGCCCTGGTTTAGGGATTCGGGTATGCTGAAGGTAAGAAAAATATTAGTTAAATATTAATAAAAGGTTTTTTTATTACCATTAAGAACCAAAAGTACAAAAAGTACAGAAAGTACAAAAAGTAACAGGGCCAAATAAAATAATATTCTGAAAAAGTACAAAAAGTACAGAAAGTACAAAAAGTAACAGGGCCAAATAAAATAATATTCTGAAAAAGTACAAAAAGTACAGAAAGTACAAAAAGTAACAGGGCCAAATAAAATAATATTCTGAAAAAGTACAAAAAGTACAGAAAGGATTTTTATTTTTAAATATTTTCATTGTCTATACCTCAAAAAATTCGTTAAAAAATTTGTCTTTTTGAAGAAATGAAATTTTTTCTTGCTTATCTAACTCTTCAATTTTTAATTTTTGGGGACCCACTATGTATTATGATAAAAGTTAAAGTGACATTTTTTTAAGGTCTATAACGTGCCCCCATTCCTTTGAAAGATAATTCTTTGAAATTACTACACAATCTTTGAAATTACTTTACTTTAAAATTATTTCCAAAATTTGACTTTTGCTAATTTTTAAGTTTTTGGTTCAACCTTCTGAACTTCAAGATACAGACAAAAGTGATGATGAAATCGTTTGAAATATTTTTTGATGATGATAAAGATGATGTCGCAGCAAATAATGAAGAAAATGTTGAAAAAGCTAACAATGTTTTGGTTGAACAAATAAATAATGTTGAGGACATTAGCTCAAGTATTCGTGATGAAGTTGTAGCAATTGTTTCAGCTAATAATAAAAATTTTGAACTAACTGTAGATATAAAAAAGAGAGGTAGACTGGTTGGCTCAAAAAAAAACAACTTTATATCATTTTCTTATTTCTTATACCAAAAAAAATTATTTCATATCATTTTTTTTTTATTATAAAAATAATGATTATATAGCATTATTTTATTATAGCAAAGAATTAAAATATTAAAATATAGCACCAAAAATAACACCTAATTATAAAAACTCTTTTTGTAAATTATTTCATCAAATTTATCAACCTTTAATGGGATATAATTTGAGGAAATTTTCAAAAAGGTCAAAAAAATTAAATTTATTTTACAGAGTTATAATTATAAATATATAATTTGAAAAGTAATTTATAGTAATTTTATTTATTTGAACAGTAAGTTCAAAATAAATGAGGATTTAAAATTTTTTATTAGGTGCTTCTAGTGATAAGTTATAAAAACAATTCCATATTATACGGAAGTTTTCTTTGTAAACATAGGCTAAAAAAATTTGATCAATTTTTACCTTCAAACATCGAGTCACTTCTACAGATCTTTTTCTATCTAAAAAGTAAAAATTATTCTTTTTTTTTGGATGAACATCTAATTTTTTTGCCAACATTCCTACATAAACATCTTCAAATTTAAAATACTTTGTATACAATGACTCGTTGTAGAATTTTGGGTACAAGTCACGGCTCAAAAAATAGCCTACACCGAACTGGTACGGATCATAAAATTTTTTTTCATACTCTTTTGCTGAAACATAGAATTTTGACTTTGTTTTACGGTTTACTTTGGGTCTAACTTCCGTATAACCCATATAAACCTTATCACATTTAAGTTTTTTAATATGTCTCTTCAATACGGGCATATTGACTACCACGTCATCATCGGTCTTCAGAGCAAATTTGACATTTGAGCAATATTCTGAAAGCCATTTAAGTCCCATAATTGTTTTTATGGTTAGGTTTTCATATGAATCGATAAAGTCTTCTTGAACAATATCGTTATATTTTTGACTCTCTTCAGCCACAAGCTTGTTGATGCTCACATTGTTGCTTAAGCCGACTAAAAACACTGTTCTGATGTTTTTAAATAAGCTCTTGTTCGCCCAAGTTTCTCTAATTTGCTGCCGTTCAAAAGAACCCGATGGAGTCACTTCTACTAAACATATAAGCAAAATATCGTTGCCTTTTTGGTTTTGACACAATGAATTGGCCGGATTGAGGATAAAATTAAAATTATGAGGATTTATTATTTTTGATGAATTGGCTAGCTTTGGTTTTGGCTGAAATTCTTTGGTCCATTTTAAGTTCAAATAGATAGATGAGACAAATATTAATGAAATAATGTAGATTTTTAGAATTGCGCGAGAAAGCATCTTTATTTTTTTCAGTTAATAATCAAGTTTAATTTTTTTATTTTTTTGAATTTGTATTTAATTAAGATAAAAAAAAATGTCTTTGATTTTTGAAGACAAAGCAATATTTAAAATCAGAAATTATTCATTATTTCTCTAAGTTATTCAAGTCATTAAGGTTGAAAAAATTGTAAGACCGAAAACCCAACAATCTGATTTTTTCTCATTCTGCATAATTGACTCTTTATCAGAGCTTGCATTAAAAGTTATATTTTCTGGTATTAACGTCACGTTTAATAATATATAAATATTATTAATAATAAAATGTATAAAAATGTAAATAAAATTCCAATTGTTCCCAAAAATTCATTATTTTGCTTTTTTATGTGAATTTTGAAAAAAAGTTTAAAAAAAAGTTTTGGTCAGAAAAAGGGGCTAGATCTCAATTAGCTGACTTGGAATACACAGTGTGCTGCAAAAGCTTAAAAATCTTTTGTTTTGTATTTTTGTATTTTTTTATTATTTTATAAATTTGTTATAATTTGAAAAATTTATGTAGCTTTTTCAAATTGAAATTAGAAAATTAACTGCCAATTTGATTGTCAGATAGACAAATGTCTTTTTTAATTCTCGTTTAAATAAATAAAATAAAATCAATTTTCTCTTTTTGTTGATCCTTTTTGTTGTTTTTCCAAAAATATTAATTGGATTGACGGCTTTTTTCTTTCTATATTGAAAACAAGTCTGAACTTTTATTTAAAAAAAAAACTTTGACTTTTAAACGACCTTGAATCAACTTCCTTTCAGGAGAAGTAATGCAAGTTCGAAAATATAAAAATTAATGAAAGTTTGAAATAATCAAACTTGGATCAGAATTTCATGAAATTAGTTTTTTGATCAAAAAATTTTGTAAATTTGAATTTTAAATAAATCTGGATATAAGTACCAAATCAGGGGAAAAAAATTTATTAGAAGGGGCTAAATTAAATTGTTTACTACTATTTTATATAGCTAGTTATTGATTTACCAAAGTTTAAAATATTGGTTAACCAAGCAGTCAATAACCAACATCATTATTAAAAAACAATAAAGATATTAAAACTTTCTGTTCAAAACCAGCTTTAATCTAGCGAAGGAACGAAAGAACGCGATCTCGGAATCATCATTACCAGCGATCTTTAGTCAAGTAAACAAGCTAAGCGAGCAGCGGCTTAAAGAACGATGGTAAGAAGTCGGATAAGACTCACTTTAAAATATTTGTCTTTAAAATTAGTAGATCTACATTTTAAGTCATTTTTCGATCCCATCTCGAATTTGCTGTAGAAGCCTAAATTCCGTATCGACGAAGTGACATAGATGTCCTTTAGCAAGTTCAGCGAAGATTCTCGAAACTTGTGCCAAAATTAACGGCAAAACCATACTTCGAGAGAGCAGTCGCTCTTGGTTGGAGTACCCTAGAAGAGAGATTCAGGCGTGATTCATCTCATCCAACTACACAAAAATAATAATAATATTAATAAATGGCCAATTCTAGCCTAAACAAAAAATAAGGGAAAGAAAGAAATGAAAATGATTATATAATAGCAAAAAATACTAACAATTGAAAAGCATCGTCTTTATCTAATGTTTTACACAGTATTGCACTGTGGAACTATAGACTTTAAAGTTAACATTACTCTTTCAATTAGGGTTTCCGGCAGCATATTCATTGATCTCGTATCACAAACTAAACCACTAATGTTTAAAAATCTTTCTATAAAAGCACTTGATACTGGTATTGGAAAAACTTTAGCTAAATTTGGAAATTTTTAACTATATTGGCTCAATTTTTTTTTTTTTTTTTTTTTTTAATTTCAAGGTTAATCAACAGGCTAGTGCCCATGTCATAAAGACCGATTAACACTCCATTTATTTAAATAAAAAAAAGTTTTAAAAATTAAAAATATTAATTTTTTATATAATTATTTAAAAAAATAAAACATTGATATATTTAAATTAAATTTTTTGAATTTTTTTACAAAATCTGAGAAAATTAGATTTATGTTATTAAAAATTGAATGCTTAAATGTTGTAAATTTCAACATTGATCTCTTGATCACAAAGCAATTTATAAGTCGTGAATAGAAAAATCCAAAAGTTCTTTAAATTTTGATGATGATGATGATGATGATGATGATGGATGCTTGGGTTGAATTTTTTTAAATTCTCATTGCAACACGTATGAAAACGTGTATTTATCAAAATTTAAACTTTATCTGTTTTGAAAAACCTGAGATTTAATTGTTTTTCGGGTACGAGTACGTGAACTGGTAAAAACCGAAACCCGTACCCGAACAGGTCTTTTTTTCGGATCGGCTTGTATGTCTTTAGGGAATGAATTCTTCAATGGAATAGGAAGCTAAAAGCTGAATCTTGTTCGTTTTACCGAGGATTGACTGTATTTGACTTTAATTTTTTATTAATCGAAATTTAAAAATAAAAAAAATTTTTAATAAATAGTTTAAAATAAATTCAATTGTCAAAATAAAATTTTTGGCTCCAAGGAAAAAGGAAAAAAATCAATGCCTATGTTTTACTTTGAGAATTTTTTTCAAGCTGGTGGACATAAAATAGGGCTTTTCTCTAGTCCCATCGTTCTCTTCGAAGTCAATAAGGGCGCACAAGAGAATAGTGTCAATGCCAAAAGAGAACACGTCCAAGAACAACTTGGACACACAATAGCTTCCCACGATCAGCACAGCCAATGGAGCCACGTAGAAATTGAGCTCGGGCGTCACTTCGAGCAGAAAATCGAGTGGAATTTTGCGCGTAAAAACGTAAAAGCCCAACACTGCCATCAAAAACGTGATGCACAAGTTCGAAATGAAGAGAACAAAATCGCTGAGCTTGTTCAACACGAGCACCCTGAGGATGTTGCGCGTAATTATCTCGACGGCGCGCTTGGCCGCCGAACAGAAGTTCAGACTGTACGTGGCCGTGATTATGAACACACGGCGATTCAAAAATTTCACAAACCTTTCCAAGCACCAAAAGCAGCACTTCATGCACTTGAGCGTGTACTCGGCCGCCTTGTTCTCCGACTGCTTGACTTTGGAGCTCACAAACTCGAGAAAAAGGCGCACCAGCTTCAGTATGGCAATGAGCAGCGAGCCGAACGCCACAGTCCCCAAGTGGTAGAAAACGGCCCGCCAAAACGAAACGACCAGCGTCACAAACGGCAGCTTTTTCACACTCAGCTTGTCGTGGCGGCTGAAAAACCAGGCGCCAAACGCTCCGCCAAGGGTCATCTGATTCAGCGCCACACTGAACGCCACCAGCCAAAAGAGCATGAAAATGACGTAGACCTGCGGCACCCATTGGTATTCGTTGATGATCTGCATGAAAAAAGTGTAGTAGTTTTTGAGCTGTGCCGAGTCGACGCCGAACGGCAGCGTCGTGTTAAAGCCGAACTTGTAAAAGTAGCATTCGTAGGACTCGGGCACATTCATCTGGTCGAACAGCTCCGGTATGCAATAGTCTCCGACGTTTACTTGCGAGCCCATTCGCTCAGTGACGTTGGCAAACGAGTTGTTTGTGTCGACCACTTTGTACAGCTTGATGCCCGACGAGGCCAAGTACACAGACACCGTCAGGCAATAGACTATGAATGCTGTTTGGATGGCAAGCGGGACCAGAGGCCAGATGAGCACACTGGGCATGTCAACGACCGCCTTGCTCACCTCTTTGATCAGCGCTATTGCGAACTTGATTTGCTTGCGCAAGAAAGTGGTCACCACAAGCAGAACGAGGAATATGAGCCCGAATAGGATGGAGAGAGCGAGCCACGTCTCTTTCAGACTTTGGATGTAGTTGATGTCGAACAGCAGCTCGAATTCTAGCTTAAAATTTGTTGTTTGGTTTTGTTTTCTCAGAGAGAGGTATTCGTTGACGGAGAAATAAGTGATGAAGCCGGTGACGCTGATGACTAGGGCGAATGAAGAGTAGACTACTGGTTTGATGAGGAAGCGAAGCGCGAATATCCAGACGAAGCAGAGGAGGGCGGCCGTGGCGACGCCGGCCAGAACCAGCCAGTAGGTCTTGGCAAAGTCTTCGAAAATAAGCTCGGAGCTTTCTTTCAGGTTGAGAAAATTTCTCAGATATTCGATGGATTTAAGGAGTGTTTGGTAGCTGAGCGGCGCCATTTGTCCGCTTGGGTCGAACGCCTCTATGGCCACCGTTTGGTTGGTGTCCGGATCGACGGCTTCGACAATGCCTTGGAGGTTATCGCCCACGCTGGATATGATTTTGGGCACGCACCGTCCAAATATCGCCTCGCTTGGTATGATGTACGTGGGGCACTCTTTGGTCTCGGGGTCGCAGAACGGCTGGAGTTTTGGCGCCAGAGCCGGCACTTTATTGTAGCCGTACTCGCTGGGACACTCGGACACACAAATTTGTCGAGTGGGACAGCCGTTTATGGCTGACAGAAAGCTCAGACACTTGGTCAGGTCAAAAAAGAACAGGTGCTTTTTGTCCGCGTTGTCTGCTTGTCCGCAGATGTTGCCCCGCGAGTCATGCGGAAGTATGAGGCTCTTGGGGTCGCCATTTAGATAAGATATCACACTGATAGCTATGAGAATGGCGACGCAAACCAAGAATATTAGGACGCATATGATGTCTGTGCATTTGTGTTTGGGTGGGCGGCGCGATGGCGCTTTTGGGCGCTGATGGGGCCTCCGCGACCCCATTTCTATTGAGTGACTCCGATTTCTTGTTGACGCCATTTATTTTATTATTTTTAAATTAATTTTTATTAAATTTTAAAAGCTCTCTCTTTTTTTTGCTATTAAATAATTTTTATCATTTTTATATTTGTTTAGATATTGAGCGTTTCTTAGGTTACTCAACAAAAAAAGATGATTTTTATTAGTTTTTTTTTTAAATGACGATTTAAAAATTTGCACAATTTAATTTTTTAATTTTTTCTCTTTTGCTTGTTTCGTGCTGATAAGAGTGTGATTTCAAGGACATTAGTCATTTTGATTAATATTTTTAGACAGAAAAAATTCAAAACCTCATTTATCAATTTTTTTTTAATTTATCAGAAAATTTTACATGATGTGAATCAGATGGAAACAGACTTGCGTTAAAATCATGAAAAAAAAGTCCTTAAAAGTCTGTTTTAAGTCAAAGTCTTGACTAGTCACTTTAAAACAACTCTGGATGGGAAGTAAGTAAAAAAATTAATCAAAAGATTTTGAGAAAGAAAGAGCATTTAAATTCTGTCAACTGTCCTTTTGTGAACTTTTCTTGGTTCCTTCTAGTGTTGGAATCCGAACAAGCGGACACTTAAAAAGCCAAAATTTTCAGAAACCGTAACCGTGACCTTATTAGCCGGACAACCTTTAAGCGGGCGGTCATTTTGCCGATCAGCTAGGCAGTCTATTTTTTGGACCGCCAAAATAAACGGTCTAAAAATACGGGCAGCCAAAAAACCGGCCAACTTTTCGGCGGGCGGTCACTAAATTTTTTGTAAAATTTTGCAAAATAAAAATAAAAATCTTAAAAAACTTTTTAGAATAAGTAAAGAAAATTTTTTTTTATCCTTTTAATTAACGGGTGTCCAATAAAGCTTGACCGAAATTTTAAATTAAAAAAAAATGAAAGAAATGTTTGTTTCGGATGCAATTTAACACAGATATAGAATGACTACTTATATAAATATAAAATATTTGAAATTTCGTCGATTTGACAACCAGGTCACAGGGTAACCCTAAAAATGTCCCCGATGTTTTTATTTTTACCTATATATTTTTATTTATCATTAAAAAGAAAATTTTATCAGCTCTCTAATGACACCAAGTTCAAATTTTTCCATTACTTTGTTCAAAAGATATTATCAAAAACATCCATAAATTGCAAAAGTTCAAAAAGAGGGGTTTTTGTTAATAAAATGTAATATCTTTTGAATGGAATGATATTTTTTTACCAAATTTTGTATGATTATAGTAAATACTCAATTTTACACAAAAAACTATGAATAATATTCTTCTTGAAAGTTTAAGACTTTTTACCATTTTATAACTAAAAGTGTCTGTATTTACACTTTAAAAATAGCTAAATGGATCAAGTTTAAGATTTAATGTTATATTAGTCACTAGTAAACTTGGTTTACTAAATTTTGCACTTAAAAGTTGCTTCTTTTAAGTCAATTCTAAAAAAATTTGAATTTGAATTCAAAATCACTAAAACATCAATTGAAAATAAAAAAAACATATTTTTAAATAAATTATTTAAAACAAGTTTAAATATTTGATTCTGTTATATTAGTAACTAGTGTTTCCAAAATTTTGAATTCGAAGAATGAAGTTTTTATTCAGTTTAACTTTTTATTTTTTAGATAATTGAAAAATTATTTGTTAAAATAATAGCCTTTACAATTTTCTAAAGATATTCACACAGAATAAATGCGAAGTCTAGAATCGAACGATTCTATTGTTTTTTTTTATTTCTTCAATGGGTACTCTCTGCGGCTTTTCTTATCTCTTCTTGGAAATTTTCTCCTGTCGAATAACATTTTTTCTCCTTTCTTATAACAATTGCGTTCCATGAGTAAAAATTACACGGATTTAAGTCAGGAGAATTTGGGGGCCAGTTTTCTTTTTAAATAAAACGATATAGATTTTTTTGGCAATATATTTGGCTAATATTCGGTGTGTGGGGTTTCGCTCCATCTTGTTGAAATACCGATTTAAAGTTACCACATTATCTATTCCCTTCGCGTTTTGCAAAAGGTAATGATTAGAATCTATTGTTTCACTTTATCATATATTTTTTTTTTTAAATTATTGAACATTTTTTTAAAAATGTATTACCATCTTTAAATTTGATATGGTTTAGTTAAGCCAAACTTGGTCATACCAAACCATTACAGATAAAGGATGTTTAGGTACGAATATTTTGTTTGTTTAAACCTCCATGTATATTGAAAATCTTTTTATCAGAAATCATAACTGGAAGATTCCTGAATACTTTTTTTAACCAAAAAATAAACCGCCTGGCTGACCGGTCAAATGACCGCAAAAAACCATCCGTGTGATGAAACGGTTCGTCTAACCGTAACCAACACTTGTTCCTTCATGAATTCCCTGTTCATTCATTTCATTTTGCCATCCATTGACAATGATAAAAACATTGAGATTTAGAAGAGTTTTTTCGACTAAATTGCGGATTACCACTTTTATATTCTTTCCAATTTAAATTTGATAATGCAATAGATGAGGTCTTGTTATAAACACAAACAAAAACAAATTTTAAAGCTTCAATAAGAGCGAAAATTTTTTCTTACTCTATTTGGCAAGGCTTATATTTTTTGAATTAGAAAAAAATTTCCTAAGAATGATTTATTAAAGAAAAAACAATTTAGTAATAGAAAGATAAATTATCTTTATTCTTATCTTATCTTATTATTCATTTTTTCATTTTTCAATTTAGTTAAAAAAAAAGCAACACAAAATGCGATTCAACATCGATGGATTTCCATAAAGTATTTCTGGAAATCCATTTTTGGAAATCCATCGAATTTTTTTTTTTTTTCCAACTTCAATTTTTAGAACGATTAAGTTAGTCCTACCAGCATCTTTCTATATACATCATTTTCCATATTTTCTATGCATATTTTAATTGATCGCTAAATCCATTTTGTTCTATAGTTTTTAATCCATTCATCCTTGTTTTAATTAGTTGAATTAAGTCACCAAGGCTTATTTCTTCTTTTTCCAAGTTGTCAAATCTCTTTTACTATTGATTTTTTACTTAGTTCTTTTGTTTGTTTGGTATTTTTTTCCATTTCTCTTAGGACACCTAGTGTTAGGTTATTATTTAGAACTCTTTTGATGAAGGCCAACTTCTCCTTCAATAATTAATTTTCCATCTTTTCCATCCCTAGAGCATTTAACAGGCTCTTCGTACGTGAATTTTTTTTGAGATTCAGCATTTTTTTATGATTGTCGCCTCAGTTGTTTGCAATTTTTTTATTTGTTGTTTTGTTAGGACGTAATTTTCGAAACCAGATGTTAATGTTGGATTAAAATACACTTTGTAGAGGTGTATTTTAATCTTAGTTGTCAGGGAATTATTGTCCGTTTGTAGGTTTCTAAGCTAGAGTATGATCAAAATGCCGCTTTTATCCTTGTTTCAACTTGTTCCTTGTTGTTGTTTTTTCTGTTTAAAAGAACTCCAAGATATCTTAGTTTATCAACACGCTCTATTTCTTGATTTATGATCTCCTAGTTTCATTTTATCACCAAAAACAAAAAACTGTGTTTTTTCCGGATTAAACTTTATTTCTTGTTGTATTCAATATTTTTCGCATATATTGATTTCTCTTGAAGTTCCTTCAGACTCGTTGTTAGTATTAAAATATCATCTGCATACATAACCACCACTGTAAATTACTCATGTATTATTGTTCCAAGGTTTTTTCCCTCTTGTTCTTTAATAAGATCCTCTACATCAATTGAAAAAAGTTTTGGTGACAATGGTCCTCCTTGCTTTACACCAATCTTTGTCTTAAAAAAATTACTTATTTCGCTTTCATTAAACACTAATACCATTGAATTCGAGTAATAGTTTCTAAGACTTCTCCAAATTTGAGGGTGCACTTTGTCCTTAAGTTTTTTGAATAGTATGACTCGCAACAATATACTCTCTTTTTGTTCTTGTTGTATTTTACAATTGTTTCTTTTACTGTGAATATTGCATGTGAACATGAACTGTTTTTCTTAAAACCAAGTTGTTTATCAGGATTATAATGAGTTTTCATTATTTCCATGAGCATTATTTTCTCGTAAATGTTTGAAATGACATCTGATATCGTGATCGGTCAAATGTTGTTAAGATCATTGCTTGGTTTATCTTCCTCCTTGATAATTGGCATTATTTTTCCTTTTTTGAAAAATTTGGGTACTTGTCTAAATTGAATTATTTTTTCTATTATTGACTTGATTTTTGAAATTAGGGTATCACACATTCCATTATTGCTCATCTCGTTTGTAGCATCATTAAAACCAACACTTTTACCATTTTTTAAATTTTGCAATATATTTTTGATATCTTCTTCTGGTATCACGTATGGGTCTTTATTATCTTTTTTCTTTTTTTCGTAGCCAAGAAAGACCAAAAGACTTATTAAAGACCTGCACGTGAAACAATTTTTACGTGCAGGTCTTTAATCTCTTTGTCCCACCAGGAGTTTCTTTTGATTTTTTTAACTTTTAGATTAATGTTTTTGTTAGTTTTTCTTGCCGTGTTCAACATCTCGCTGTGTACATTATTAAAGTAATTCTTGATATAGACGAAGTTGACAAACATGAAATCGAAGTGTCTGACGAGCTGTACGAGAAAGATGAGATTGAGGTGTTACTTGAAATTTCTGGACTTGAATTATTGAGTAGAGCCATGTTCATCAACATGGTAGTGGATTGATCAGTCCCAGGAATCTCGATCGTTAAAATGGCATTTAATTGTGTCTGTTTCTCTAGATCATTTGAGGCGATGATCCCTTTTGTTTGAGCCATTTTTTGCTATAAGCGATCGACATTAGACAAAAATAGTTTTAATTCTCCATTTCGTTTTCCCCAGAATCGTTTCTTTCCGTCATCACATGTCTTGAATTTGAGAGATCTGTTATTTATTGTAGACGTTTCAGGCAACTCATAGTTTTTGCGGTCGAGTTCTTGTCGAAGCTTGCGAAAAGGCTATTCGTTCGCTTTCTAGGTTTTTTTCAACAATTGCTAGTACAGTTTTGGTCTCATCTTTAAGCGTCGTTATTATTTCCTTTATACACTTTATAACAGGTCCCACTTCAATGTTTGGTTTTTTATTTTTTGTTTGATTTTTCTTCGAGTCATTTCTAATTATTGGGCGACTATATCCGCATAAGATTTTTGCTTTGATATATTTCTTGCTACATATTCTTTGTAAACAGGACAGGCTCTACTTCCACCAAGGTGATCATTACTGCTACAGTTTGCACATTTCACTATTTCTTTGTTATTCTTATCCTTGTGTTCACAATTCTTAAAATAATGTCCAGTTTTACCACATATTGAGCATATTTCTTTTTCATATCTACAGTCCTTAGCAATGTGTCCAGGTTCCAGACACTTAAAACATGTTCTGATTTGAAAAACATATTCTTCTGTACTATGATGCCAGTTGTTAATGTATATGCCATGTCTTAGTATATTTGTGTGGAGCTCTTCTTCCTCTGTTTCAATTCACACAAGTGTCGTTATTTCTTTGTTTTTATTCAAAATTTTTATAACTTTAGTTACATGATACTCTTTGCTTAGCTCGTTGTATATATCATCTTTCTTGAGCCTTTTTCTAACGCCTCTGACTACGGAAAAGTATTTTTTTTAGTAGTTTCATGTTTCTCAATCAACTTAATTCATGTTTCAAATGATTTATTTGGCTATTCACTTCTTAAATTTTCAAGATATTCTTCATTAGTTGTTTGTATAATTAATTCATTTTTTCCATTTATGTAGGCATTTTTTACGTAGACATTTTCCATTTTTTTATTTCTATTATCAGGTTTTTGCCTTTAAACTTCTCAAGACTTTGACCCTCAAATTTTGTTACAAAGTATTTTTTAAATTTTTTGTCTTTTTCATCCCACTTTCTTGTCGTTGTTGATTTGCTCATGTGATCTTTATTTCCATTCGGTTTTTCGATCCCAAAGACTTCATCATTTTCAATTTCATTCTCGTAATTTTGTTTATTTTCAGAATGTGGATGGTTAATTTCCATTGAGTGATCTGCGTTTGGCCGCTGCGAGTCCAGTTGTTGGTATTGATATGACGAATTGATGTATGGATTGAAAGTTCCATCTCAGAAAGCGAATTTGAAATTAAAATTTATAATTTATTTCAAAAAAAAAATTCAAAGTAAAATTAAAAAGGATATCTTCTTCTATATTCTTCGTATTGCTTATTAGTTGTTGTTGGTAGAACGATGCATTTTTACCTAGCTGGGAGATCCAACCTTTGATTTTGCTTAGTGCGTCTCCAACAGTGTTGCTGACACTTTTCACCGAAGTAGCAGATTCCTCCGATATATGGCTAATATCCAAAGGTCGTTTATTGTCAAATACGTTGTTACGAAATTGAATTTGGTCTTTTTTCCTCATTTTTTCACGATTTGATTTATATTGATTTATTCTGTTCATTGTAGTTCCATTTTCACTCTCTCTTCTCGATGCATTTCTATTTCTGATGGTCTTACACGGCTGATAATGTGACCTTCCAGGTTGAACCGGAGGATCAGTCCCTCTAACGGATGAAATTTGTCAATAAGGTAAGAAGATTATCCAAAAAGAAAACAAAGTTTTGCTCAAAAATTTTCAAATTTCAGATTTCAAATTATTTTATTTTATTCAATACATATATGTATCTGCAAAAACTCTGCAATGTAATTGAACACTTGATTGGTTTACTTTTTAATTTTAAGTTATTTAAAGTTATTCAAGTTTTTCTGAATTGAAACGATCGAATTGAAATGAACTTCAAAATCTCGTTCCAAGTTCGAAAAGCTTGAAAAAAGCTTTTTTATTATGCTTTTTTTAGGTTTTGTTAGTCTTTTTAGTAGACTTTAAAACAATTTCAAGTGGTAATAAATCAAAATCGTTTGTTTTTCAGTAAAATGCATCAGATTTTTTCGATATCTTTTAATAATTAAAAAAAATATTTTTTGAAAGTTTTACTTAGTCAACCTTCCTTTATAAAACTAGATCCGAATCCGATGTTCGAACTATTCAATAAAGATCAAATTAAATAAAATATAAATATAATATAATAAAATAATAAATATAATAAAATTTAAAAAAGATAAAATTATTTAAATTAAATTTTTTCTTCGATTTATTTCAGAGTAGAGCATTTTTTTTAGTATTTACCATAAAAGAGTATTATGTTCTCTGAAGAAATTCTTCAATGTTAAGTTTTTTCTTTTAACCAGTCGACCAAAAGTTTTAATTTACACATGATTCATACTCTTAACGGGGAACTCTTAGACCCCGTTAAAAATTGAAATTGTTCGCCAAATGATCAAGAACAAAATGATTCGCTCTAATGTCAAAATAAATAACACTAAAATATTTTTAATTTTTTAAACTTTTTTTTACTTTAGTTTAATTTCTAATTTGAGTATGCTTGCTCATAATTCGTAAGCTAAAAAAAAATTCAATTTAATTTTAAAACACTTTATCGTCCTCTAGACAAAAATGCCTAAAAATGACCATTTTTACATTATTTAGTACGTAACTTAGTAAAATGTGACTTTAAAAATATTCCATAAAAAGGCAAAAAAATAAATTTCTAATATTTTTGTCTTGAGGAGGATAAAGTGTTTAATAATTTAATTGAATTTTCTTTTTTACGAATTATTGAACAAAAAAGCGGCAAATTAAAGCGTGATAAAAACTTAAGAAATTTTTGACAAATTTACAATATTTAATTGATACAATTAGATTTATTCTTAAAATCAGAAATTGAAAGTAATCCGCAAAAAATCAGTTAATCCACAAGATTTTACTCTAGATTATCATTTTTGTACATTAATTCTTTAACTGCATATATAATACTGAACATACAATTTTTTTACTAAAATTAAAAAATTTTGATAAAATAAAATTTGCATTAAATTAAATAATTATTGAAGTGAAAATCTTGGGACACCCAACATTGAAACACGGAAAAATGGCTGGATAGCAAAAAATCTCTATTATCTTGAATATATTCAAAGAAAGAGAGAAATTAAACGCAGACTTGAAATCAAAAAACTTAAAGATTAAAGATTCAATTGAATCCTGAACAGCTTTAATCGCTTATATCGACGATATCTGCATTTCGTCTCAAAAAAATGGATATTATAATAAATCAACACAAATTATCTATTTGGAAATAATTAAATATCGGTGGGATAAAAAAAATAGCAAGGAATGCTTGTATTCCCTAAAATATTAAGCATTAGCGACTATCCCCGATATTGACCATGACAGGTAATCTAAGAATATCATTAGCTATCAAAAATTTTAGATCTTGGCCAAATTTAAGAATTTATTCAGAAACATTTTAAGGTAACTAAAAATTCAGTCTATTTCGAATGAGCATTACAATCTTGAGAATTTCACTCAAAATTAAGAAAGGATTATCCAAGTTACAGGAAATTACAATGTATTTAAGTGAAGAGATCTACTAAAAAATTCTGATCAGGTACCTGTTTCCTGTTTCCTTACTTAAATCTGCTCAAGTAGCTTAAATCGTTGTTTGCTCAAGCAAACTTGACTGAAAATAAACATGGCCGGTTAGATTTGAAAAAAATAAATAAATTTAAATAAATAATATATAATATAAATTCGAAAATAAAAATCAGTGTTTTAATTCAAAAAACCTTCATTTGGAACTCCCTATCGAACCTTTCAAAGATTTTTTAAGGAAATAAATAAAATTTGTAATGGGTGGGAATCTGAACGCAAAGACCAAAAGTTTATGTTGTTTAGGAGAATATGATTAGAGAATATATAATCTCTAAGAATTATATATTCTCTAATATCTAGTGGTTGAGCTTGTATATAATTCTTAGAGAAAATTATATACAAGCTCAACCACTCATATATTAATGATAAAATTTTAAAGATTTAAGACAAAATTTTATTAAGAAAAGAATTTTTTTTTTAATTCCATTATCACTCTCGGATGGAGGTATGACATAAGATCGAAATTAAAAATTATCGAAAGGGAAAATTATCGACACCTAAAAATATCGAAACAAGAATTATCGAAAAAAAAATATCGAAAAGCAAAAATATCGAAAAAAATATTATCGAATAGGTAAATATCGAATCAAAAAATTATCGAAAGGTAAAAATATCGCCGAGTTTTGTTTAAACACTTCAATAAGTTCTTGCAGAAAAAAAACTTAACTTTAACATTAACATTTTCTTAATCTAATGTTTTAAATCGTAATTACATAATCATGTTGAAATCTTTTCTAATTTTAGCCTTTAAATTACCACGTTCTTTTAGTAATTTCTTTTCATTAATTAAAAAATAAAATAAACAAAAACTAAAATGAATTATTATTCTCCATTCGTAAACAAGTTGAGATCTAACAAGAATTACAAACCCACTGACCCTCGAATTTCAAAGAAGAAGGTGAGATCTGAAAAACGAGATGATATTGATTTCGAACTGTTAATAGACAAAGCTTGTTGTTCAAATGTTAATGTTAATATTGAAGTTCAAGAAGATGAGAATTTTTTATCCAACATCTCTTTTGAGTTAGAAGAGGATGAGATTAAAGACGTAGCTAACGAGAATTTAGTCGATAATGTTATGGATAAATTTAATAATCTGGCTCTAACTGCAACAACTGAGCTCACCTGGGACTTA
Organism: Brachionus manjavacas; assembly: GCA_019054805.1. Classification (NCBI taxonomy): domain Eukaryota; kingdom Metazoa; phylum Rotifera; class Eurotatoria; order Ploima; family Brachionidae; genus Brachionus; species Brachionus manjavacas. Next base: position 1,762,540 of record JAHQIY010000003.1, on the reverse strand, counting down.
CAAAAATCCCAACTGGGAGGTTACAAATTGTTTAGTTTGGGTTATGGGTATCTGGTTGAAAAACCAAATCTAGATCAAGTTGACACTGCTGAAGTGATTTATTGGAGGTGTGACAAGTGGAGGAGTATGAAATGTACTGGTCGCGGTATAAGTGATGGACTTGAACCTCCTCTTAAAATGACTCAGCCTCATTTAAAATTTCATGAAGCCGAACCGAGTAAAAAGTAAATGCTTACAAGAATAACTTAAAAAGCAAAGCTAGTAGTTCTTATGAACCTCCTCGTTCACAGATTAGAGATAGTCAAAAATACTCAGACTTAGAATTTTTATGTAGGCTAGGTAAAAAAGAGGCTAAACAAAAATGATTATAAGAGAAAGGAATAAGGGTAACGATAAAAAAATTAATTTTCACGTTAAATGTATTCAAGATTTACAAGTCCCTACGAGTCTTCAATTTACTACAAAAGATAAACTGTTTTACTTTGAAGATTCAGGTTTGGTAAATAAAGATGAGTCACGAGTGATTATTTTTACAACTGAGAGTAATTTGAAACTATTGAATACTTTTAATGAGTGGTATGCAGACGGTACCTTTGATATTTCGCCTTCATTCTTTAAACAAGTATATACCATTCATGTTTTAATAAATGGTACAAATATGCCACTTGTTTACGGAATACTCCCAGACAAGAAAGAAACAACCTATGTTAAGTTTTTGCGACTTGTTAAGAAGCACTTAAGCATTAATCCTAAATTTGTAAATTGTGATTTCGAAAAAGCAGCTATTAATGCATTCCAAAAGGCTTTAGAAATAAATGAGTTAAATGATTTGATATGTTATGTAGAAAAAAATTACATTGGTAGAAAAGACAAAAAAGCCCGATTTCCAATTGCTTATTGGAATCTTTATGAGAGAGTTAAAGAGGACTTGCCGCGAACAAATAATAACATAGAGTCTTGGCATTCTAGAATCAAACCAGATGCACGAAACAATTTGACGTTGTCCAAAGTAATTGAATTGTTTCGACTTGAGCAAAGTAATATGGAGTCGGATTATGCTCTACTGTCGACCGGAGAGATTTTGAGTAGTACAAGAACGAAACAAAAGAAAAAAAATCAAAAGATAAAATTGATGGTTGAACAGTATACTCAGAATAAAATTGGGATGTTTTTGGACGGTATGGGTGAAAATTTGAAAAGTAATTGATAAAATTAGAACAACAAATTTAAGTTTTTTTTTTATCGGTTTCGATATTTTTTTCTTAAAATTTAGTTTCGATAATAAAGTAAAAAAATAATTAATTCGATAATTTTTTTTTTCGATATTCTTCTTTTCGATATTTTATTTTTCGATAAAAAAATTTAGGTGACTTTTCGATAATTTTTTTTTCGATACTTTTACCTTTCGATATTTTTTTTTTCGATATTATGTCCGTTCCCCCTCTCGGATAGAGTTGATGACTATAAACCCAAGATAACGTGATCAATTTGCTATTCAAGCATATAATTCAATTGAGAATGTTATTAAAGTTAATTGATCGAATTTTAAATTTAGTTCCTTTTTGATACCAAAACTGGCTTAAGTTCATACAAAAAATGGGAAAAATACCATTGTCAAAAAGAATTTTTTGGGGGGAAAATAAATAAGTTGAGATCAAAAAAACTAACATGACAAATACCATCTTTTATTAAAGATCATAAAGAATATAATTCAGATACAGATATTGGAGAAGGGGTTTTATGACAGGTTGCTTTGGCTAAATAATTGGCATTTTATTTAAGTGCGAATATTTCATAGCAATTTTTTCAAGGTGATAGTTTAATAAAATTTTTTTTTCATCGCTAGTTTCATAGCAACATTTCAGAGCAAATTTTCATAGCAATCAATTAAAGATTATTATCAAATTTAGAAAACGAGACTTTATTTTTATTAGTTGAAAAAAAAATTACAAGTTAATTACGAAATGAAAATACAAATTAATTGATAAATTAAAATTAGTCTAATAAAATAATAAACTTGTCCAGCCACTGCATAAACTCTTTTCTGTTATAATGTCGTATTGAGGCCCTTATTGCTTCATCCTCTTCTTTTTGTTTTCTCTTGTAAACGTCACCAGAAAGCAACTGAACTCGAAGAACATCAGTGTTCTTTTGCTCTAGTCTTAATTGTTCTACCTACTTAAATATAGTTTGATGTTTCTTTGCATCACATTCGAATTGTTTATGACATGATTCTATAGTATAACTAGTTCTTGGATTGCCTTGTATTACCCTGTCATTGATATTCCACAATTGGATGGGAAACAGTGGGACAACACGGACACTTGAAATATGCTTCTTGAGACAACCAATATAATTTTTTTCAAAATAATCTAGCATTGCTTGGAATTTGACGGGGGCTAAATTATTAATTTGTTTGAAACCATAAACAACATCTTTTTTTGGAACAAAAGCTAGTGACTGGAGATACTTGACCGACTTTCTAATGTTTGATTCTGAGATATGTTTTTAATCAACCCATTAGATTGAATATGACGCCAAAGATTTTGAACGAAATGGAAATAGCAACCTATTACACGAGTACTAGGAAAATTGCGCTCTATAGAATTTATCACGGCTTTTTCAAAATCAGTCATAATAATTGTCGGTTGTTCTTTGGTTGAGCCACCCAACAATGTAAAAAATCGAGCATAAGTCTCTTCTGTTTTGTCTGGAAACAGTGCGTAAACAAGAGGAAGATTCTTGCCTTTTTCAATTGCTTTAATTGTGTACAATTGGTAGAATAACTTCGGTGAAACCGCAAAATTACCATCACAATACCAATCCTTTGTCAAATTCAGAGTCTCCATTGAACGTTTTATTTACACTAGATTATATATTTTTATTGAGACCCAAAAAAAAAACAAAATTTTTATATCGAAATGTGTTTTATTTTCGATTTGGCAGTTAGTCGTTCTCATTTAAGCTTTCTCCTTTATCAGAAAGTGTGAAAAGCTACCTTTAAGCAATTTTTATAAAATTAGCAATGTTGCTCGCTGGCTGGTGAAGTTTTAATTTTATACATTTTTCAATTTTCCAGAGTCAAATTTTAAAAATTTAAACATTCAATATTTTATGTTAAATTGTTTCGCCAATTTTATTTTTAATTGTGAGTTTTTTTGAATCATTTAATAATGTCAAATAATCCATATCCAATTTGTTTGCAATGTTTAAAGAAATATCATTCTCAAAAATTGTTTAAGAAACACTTAAAAGTATTTGTAAATAATTTGGATAATGATGAAAAAATTATTTATGACGATTTACTGAATCAAGTTTTTAACTTTAGTGATGATATTTTGGTAAAAAGTATTATGCCCGACTATCAAAATTATTATATTTAGATAAAGAAATTTTGTCTAGCTTTAAGAACAACTTAAATATCCTTCACTTAAATTATAAATTAACTCTTAACGGTGAACAACTTAAAGTCGAGACGAACTTTAAGCATCATTTGCAATGCTATTTAAATTTTTTTTTTAATCTCTTTCCATATTCTTGGAGTAAATTTAATTTAAAATACGATAAAATAAAATTATACAATTTGAATTAAAAATGACCAAAATAAATTCATCAAAAGAAGAGGCCCTTTGAATTCGCTTGTACGCGTTTTTTAACGAAAATAGATCACTTGGAAAAATATTCACAGTGAGGCATTTTATGGCAGAAAAAATTCCAAAGAGAACTGTTTACCGAATTTTAAAACGTAGTGAATATTTTTCACCAGAAAGGAAACAAGGATCTGGTCAAACACAGAAAAAAAATGACTAAAGTACAACTCAACAAGCTAAAAAGACTTTTAGTCACAAAGACAACATCAGTCAGAGTCAAGCAGCCAAAAAGTTTGATATAAGCCAGCAAATGGTTTCGAATTTGTTTAATAAGCTTCTAATAACACCTAGAAAAAATATCAAAATCCCTGACCGAACAGAAATGTAAAAAATAGTAGCTAAAAAGTGGACTTGCAGTCAAACTGTCTGTTTAGACTTTATTAAGTGTGGAGTTATTCCGTTTATTAAAAAGTATCATTCAGATGGCAACTATAAGTTCTGGTCCGACTTGACGAGCTCTCATTATGCCAATACAGTTGTCAACTAATTGATTGACCAAAATATCAAATTTTTGCAAAAATGCGAAAACCCTGCAAATGTGCCAGAAGTACGACCAATTGAAGATTTTTGGTCCATTTTCAAGGGGAAAGTGTATGAGAATAGCTGGAGAGCAAAAAACTTAGATGAACTAAGGAATAAAATACGACTTTGTACAAAAAATATGGACCAAAATCTCGTACAGGACCTTTTGGGTCTCTACATCCAAACGACTCAATAATATACGAAGAAATGGACTTATTGAGAAAAGATAAAAGCATAATAAAAACTAGAATAAAAATGCTATTTTCGTTGATAAATATTAAAGGAGTTATGACCTTTTAAAGTTCGTCTCGATTTTATGCTGTCACCCGTTATTCTAAAGAAAGATGAGATTAATGATATTGTTTCGCTTCAATATTTTGATATCATTTCCTAAAATGAAACAATGATGGACAAAATTTCCATATTCTTTTCTTGATTCCCCTTAATTATATTGTGAAAAGTATAAAGAGAGGTCGAGAAATTGGAGTGGTTTTGCTGTCCTTGTTAAGAAGTGTCTAAAAATAACTATCTTTTTTATACTGATTTTGAAGGCATATCTTTTAAAGATAGTTTTGCTAAAAATATTGTGAATTTTTTCTTTTGTTACAAACCACCATCTTTCAGTGATCATAAATTTTAACTAGGTTCTTTTCTTCTTAGTTTTGAGAGGTTATGTTACTTATTCATAATTCAAGCACATTACCGAAAAAAAAATCATTAAATTTTGGACATCTTTTAAGTTGATTTGATTTCGGTCTGCTCCGTAAAGTTGATCCCTTAGAGAGTAATTGGGACTAAGTGAAGAAAACGGTTATTAATGTTTTATAAGCCAATTGTCTATTAAAAAAAAATCTAAGCAAAAGAAAAAAGAAAATTCCCATGGTTTGATGCTGAATTAAGATCATTAAGTAACTTTAAAGATTATTGCAATCATAATAATATGATGAACAAAAATAAACAGAATCTCCTTCATTATAGGGTCCTGCCTAATTTTATTATAAGTTAATTTGGTGAAAACTTTTGGACCCTTCAAATATCTCGATACCTGTCAAATAAAAGTATGTAAACCCCGTATTATTCTTATAGATCTTTTCAATCTCTATCTAGTTATGAATGGTCCGATTCCGGAAATTTCTCAGCTGATTAGAAATCGGTCTCAAAAGGGTAATAAGTGGAATAACTTGAATTTTAGTCAAATTAGTAATTTGAACAATGTTGATTTTAGCATGAATTAGCCTCAAATTCTAATCCTCATTTTTGCTTTTTGGTTTTCAAACATGACCATGATCATAAAAAAATTGTTTTTAATTGAGGAATGTTTTTTTACTATCGAACTGGCTAATTAATTAAAAAAGGAGGTAAGTATGATTAATTTGGTTACACCATTTCTCCCCCAAATTCTCTAATTTTTCACACAATCAACCTTTGAAGACAATTTGAGATTAAAATAGCTTATAAAAGTCTATTTTTGAAAAAAGAAAAAAAAGAAAAGAAGAGAATTAGAGAGGAGAAAAAAAAATGAAATTAACAATTAACTCAAAATAAAAAATAAAATAAAAAATGATTATTTGTTATGTTTGCCAAATACAAATAGAAGAAGATAAAGAAAATTCTAATAAGTGGTCTTGTGAAAACTGTGAATGCTCATGTTACGATTGTCTTCCGGAAAAGTTTAAATTTAACTGTTATAATGAATATAAATGCAATTCATGTTAATTTATGTTCAAAATCAAACATACAAAATCGACAGACTTAAATTATTTTAATTTTTTATCTAAGTTATTTTAAATTTAAATCGAAAATCTGTTAAAATTCGTTAATTTTTGTAGTAAATAAATATTTTTAATAAATGAGCTTTTATATACACTTGGGTTATTTAGTGAATTTTAGGCTAATGTAGTGAGAAAACGGGGTAATCTGACTCATTTTCGGGGTAAATTAGACCGGTTTACTAAATAAAAAATTGAATCGAGGCTAAAAAGTCTAATGACTTCAAAAATTCTAAGAAATTTTGTAATTTTTATAAAATATCGTTGTCAAGTAAAACATTTTTGAGGAAGAAAATTAGTTAAGATCGAAAAAACTAACAAGACAATAACATCATTTATTAAAGAAGAATTTAATTCAGATACAGATATAGGAGAAGGCTTTTGCTAAATTATTTACACTAGAATATATAATTTTACTGAGAACAATAAATTATTTATATATGAGCAATCAGAATTTAAAAAACAAAGAAGCACTACAAAAAATCTTTATTTTCTTAATCAAAAAGTTGTGGAGTCTTTTTTAGAAAGAAAAAAGTCTGTTGTTACGAATCAAGATGTATCGAGGACCCTACTCCATTGTGTAATTGCTGCCTATTTTTTCCTGAACTTTCAAATATTTGAACATATCTTAACTCTAGCTATTTCAAGCTATCGTTTCATTACTTACACCTATTTATTCTTTTTTTTTCTTTTTAGTTTATTTTATCTTATTTAACTTTATTTAAGAAAAAAAGAAAAAAAATAACACTTAACTTAATAGGAAATAAAGAGCGACATCTGCTATTCAGTCATTAACCGTGACCTTGTTCTGAAAAGAAATCCTTCCACCAGTTTTCGGTGCAAGATACGCCACTGCTCGAGTCGGTGATGTCATTATTACATTTGTTTTGTGGAAATTTATTTAAGGGTCAAATTTGACTACTAATGAAGTTGGGCTTTTAAGGCATAATGGTGAAAGTAAAAGAAAAGACTAAAAATTTTTAATAAAGATCTTTATTTTAATTATTCAATTGACCAAAATTTAAATCAATTAAATAGGTATCCATTTTTAAAAAGATATTCGCTCTGATTGCAAAGCTTTATTTTCAATTCAAAACAAAAAATCAAGAAAAAATTTCTTTTACACGCTTGAATGCCTTTCTATTGTTTATTTGATTAAATTATAAAATTTAACTTTTCATGATGACTTGAAGTTTTGCCATAATTAAAAATTTTTCAATAGTAAGCTTAAATCTAGAAGATTTAACTTTAATCAAAATAATTTTTTAATAAAAAAAACGAAAAAGAGAATAATTGAAGAAATAATATTTTCAATTTTTATAAATTTTTATATTAAATAAATATATATATTTTTTTAATAATCAATTAAATAAAGAAGTGTTAATCAGTCTCATGAGGCATGGGTACTAGCCTGTTCATTTACTTTGAAACTTGAAATTAAATTTTAATCAAAATAATTTTTTAATAAAAAAAACGAATAAGAGAAAAATTGAAGAAATAAATTTATGAATAAACTAAAAGAACGTATAGATTCTATTGAAAGGCGCCCTTAAGAATTTTCATTTTATTTCTTTTTGCTAAAGTTAAGTGGGTGTCTATTGTTAGTATAAATAAATATCTTTTTTTAATTGAAAGCAATCATGTTTAATGCTTAATTATAGATAGTCATTTGTTTTTCCATTACAATCAAAAATTGCTACATAAAATTATTTTAATTTATTGAATACTTGGAATTCTTTTTTGAGTTGTTTAATTATTAAATTAAGGGAAAAAAGACATAATAGAAACACTGCATATAAATAAATGCATTTGAATTCAGAGTTTTCATCTTAACAAAATTTTTTCAGTAAAATCGAATCAAAATGAACAGTCCAGTTACAAGTGCCCCGACCACTACTCAAGTGAACAGTGAAGAGCAAAAACCAAGAAGAACCTTAAGAGGAGCTTGCGGCGACTGTGGTGGTTGCGGTGGCGGATGCTAATCTTCACATGGGAAATATTGTTTTAACATTTTATTTAGAAGAGATAATCGTAAAATAAAGATAGCTTAAACTTAAACTTTTTATTTTTTGTTACCCCTTTACTAAATTCTCAAATTATTAATGACTTTTTGAAAATGAGAAAAACCAAAAAAAATTAATATATTTGTTTAAAGGATACATCTTGTGTTGATCATCACCATTCTTAAAAAACATACATCCAATGTTCTATCGGATTTCAAAACTTTCTCTATGACGACAATGACAATGACGATTTTTTTTGTTAAGAATTATTTAAGTCCTGGTCTCGGACAGCACAAAAGCCCTTCTTTTTAGCCTAACACTACCCAAAGTGTATTTTGAATTAGTTAAAAAAAGATCTTTTTGTCCTAGTGTTGCAAAATTCTAATTTAAAATAGAATTAAAAGTTAAATATTAAAGATATTTAATTTATAATTTGTTTGAAACATATTATTAAAAAAATTCAATTTTATATAGGTTTTTGGTTTTAAAATAATTTCATATATGATTTTTGAATTATTGTTTCCTTCAAAACAGTTGAAAAATAAAATACTCGAATAATCGAATGGTCGAATGGTCTTTAAAGAATAATTAGTCAAAATTAATACTCTCTGAATAATTGAATAAATGATAAAATATTGTTCATACATCGCTCAAAAGATTTCTCAGTGATCAACATTTACAAATGCATATGATCCAGCAAGTCTGAACACGATCATATTAGATTTAAAACGCTTGAATGTATCACTTTTTCAATATTTAAATAAAAAACGCGTAAAATAAAAGGCTGGTCTACATTTTTTTTTTATTAGTTTATTAAATATATTTTTTAAATGGCTTTGAGTAATTAAACTCCTTTCACCATTGTATGAAGAATTTTTAAATATTGTTAAAGTTTAAATAATTTCAAAAAGAACAAATTACAAATACATTTTAGAAAAGTTACAAGCTTTGAATTATCCACTGCTGCAAATTTGAGACAATTGACAAGGGAGTTCTAAAGTCAGGTATTCTTGAGCTTTCAACAAAGACATCAACGTATTCTTTCGAAAGGCTTGTTATCAAAGCGTTTTTGTGACCAAAACAATTTTTTAAGTATCTAATAAACAGTTTTTCTAGCCTTAATTATATTGGATCTAATTTAGTTTCTTCAAGAAAGTTATAAAAAATCAGACTTGTTTTTAAGTCACAAGTTTTAAGTCAAGTCATGACTTAAATTTTTTTTTTTCTTTTTTTTTAGTCAAGTCAATGATTTAAAATTTTTTTTTTTTTTAATGTGACAATTGTTGCTGATCGATTTTTTTATATACTTTTTCCAAACACATAAGTCAAAGTCATGACTTAAATTTTTTTTTTTTTTAACTGCTAGTATATCGCGAACTAGAAATATCACTGCTGGTGCTGTACAAAATCTGGTTGTAATCGTTTCATTTGAAAACGATGAAATACTTTTTATTTCGATTAAATAAAATCAAAAATTTGGTGAATTTATCAACACTATTAAAAATAAAATGAATAAAAGAGTTAAAAAAAAATTTTTTCTATTTATTTTGTATTTGTTTGGAAAAAGTATATAAAAAAATCGATCAGCAACAATTGTCACATTTAAAAAAAAAAAAAAATTTAAGTCATTGACTTGACTTGACTTAAGACTTGTGACTTAAAAACAAATCTGATATTTGTTTTTGAGACTAGTTTAATAGTAAAAAAACTATAATCTATAATTGAACCTATGAGAGCATTAAACACCCCTACTAAAGTTTTATCATTGAGTTTCCATGATTTATGGGACAGAATTTTGATAATATTTAGTCTATCTTGACACCTAGACCGGATAAACTCGACTTGAGAGTTAAAACATAAGCTTTCATCAAATTTTATACCTAAAAAAATTGGAGAATCACAGTATGGAATTTTCTTGCCAAGAAGATTAAGAGCTAAAACCTGATTTTTTGAAGAATTTCCAGAAAAAATTAAGTAACAGAACTTATCGGGAGCCATTTTTAGTCTCCATTCGTTGAGCCAAGTTTGGACTTTTTTTTAAGTAGCTATTTATAACTTTGGAAATGTTACCATATTTCTTAAATATGAAGAAGGTGACTAAATCATCTTCAAATAATAAAGAGTAAGAATTGTTTTTTTTGTCCTGTTTTGGGACGTCATTAATAAAAATTGAAAATAAAAGAGGGCTAATAACGGCACCTTGGGGGACGCCAATTGCTATTTCTCCACAAGTAGACTCAAAATTATTTAATTTAATAAAAAACTTTCGATTATTTAAGAAATTCTTTACCCACTCAGGAATATAGAGTGGGACTCCAGTTTTACTTAGTTTATAAAGACACCGGTATGCAAAACCTTGTCAAAGGCTTGAGAAATGTCAAAGAAAAGGGAGCATACTTTTTTACCTAATTAAGGTCTCAGATACTTTTTGGCTTAAGAACACAAGGTTGTCTGAGGTACGACGGTGTTGTCGGAAACCAGATTTTTCTTTACTAATGAAACCTTTGGATTCCAGAAATAGAGTCTTGTTTTAATTATCCTTTCTAGGATTTTACCCAGACAGCTGGTAACACTTATTGGCCTATACTTTGATGGATCATGGCTTATTGTTTTTTTGGGATCATCGTTATCTTAGAAATTTTCCAACTGTCAGGAATATCTTTATTCTCGAGACAAAAATTAAAGAATTCAATTAGCCTAAGAAGAAAGGTTTCAGGGAGGTTTTTTAACATTTGATTGTTGATATTGTCAGGGCCAAAAGCTGAGTCATCTTTCAGAGTTTTTAGTATATTCTTTAATTCATTAAGGGTAATCTTAGGGAAGTATGTATTTTCATTTTTGTATAATTCCGAATTAAGATACTCTTTTTCGGATATATTTTTTTCGACCAGCTCAAAAAATGACCGATCAAATGAATTATCACTTTCCCGAAGAAATGTTTTTCTTAATATTTTTTTAAACAATTCACCTTTTTCCTCATCTGTTTTAAATTCTTTTGAGTCAAAATTAACTTAGGGATATAATTCGAGAAAGAACCTTTTTTAAAGGAATTAATTTTTTGCCAAAAGGGTCTAGATGAGTGGCAATGGGAAATATTAGTACAAAAATTACAGTACAAAAGTAAAAACGCTATAATTTTTTTTCTAATTGTGTAAAAATGGTTCTGTAAACAGTAGTCAAAAATAAGAAATTAAATTTTTAAATAGTTTTGAAGATTTTAATCTTTTTAAGTTTAAGAGCTTAGTTACCTGTTAAAAACTCAAAATTTTTGAAATTTTCTATTCAATTTTTATGATTAGCTTTCGATTTTACTTTTACTCAAGGAATACTTATTTAACATTAAATGGACGAAAAGATAAATGGTATCTTGAAAGAGCACTGAAATTGGTTTCCGATCAACGGTAATGCAATTTTAAGTTGTTAATTATTGATTTTTTGCTTGATCAAGCTTTCCAGTCTATTCGCCTTTTAATGCTGAATCTAATTCTTTGATTAAAAGCTTGATTGAAAGTTAATCTTTGAGAGAAAATCTCAAAAACTTCAGAGTTGATAACAGTTTGCTTTTTTTTTTCTTAATTAGATATTTATCATCAAAACTTTTAAATTTTTAATTTTTTGTTATTGACCTTTTTACTTTTAAGCGCATTTATCTTTTTTTGAAATTAATAATAAAAATAATATTTATAAATTTATATTTATTTTTATTTGTTTACGTTCATTAAAAAAAAAAAATTAAAAATCTTTTTAAATATTTTATTCGTAAATTTGAATTATATAAAACCCAATATTCCAGTTTCACAAACAAAATTATAACCCGACTTTAAATAATTACAAAGTCAAAGGCCGGACTTGACTTGAAAACAAAAAAAAATCCAAACTTGATATTGTCACCATTTCAATGTCACTTTTTTTCACAGGACTAACAAAATCACTTACAGACTTCCATTGGCGGCAACCACTAGAACTACACTGTTGTAACTATGGCACCTCTGGAAACTCGAATAAATACAAAATTTTAGAATGAAAAATAAATTAGAATTCAACTTTATTTGGTTTTTTATTATAAAAGATATAATTTATAAAAGTCAATATCAAAATAATTTCGAAAATTTACAAACAAATCCATTAATTCCCCAAATGTTTCAAAACAATGGTTTTCTATATTAATTTGATTTAAACCTAAAAAATTTTGATCTTTTATTTATAACTAATCTTTTATTTATAACTATTTTAATTTTATTTTATTTTTTTTATCAAAAAATTAGTTCACTTGGTTCACTTGTATAAAAATGCTTTTTGATTACCTTTTCGAAAACAATTTGGTACTCGAGTAATATAAACAATGACCCAATCTTAAACAAATAAAAAAAATCACATCTTCCAAACATACAAAATGAAATTGCGCGATAAAAGCAATTGCCATCTCCTCTGGTAGAAATCGGAACAAAATTTTTTAGTGGAATTAATTCGATTATTAAATTAAAATGCGAATCGCTTTCAATTTTTTGATCGGTATAAAGAACTGAATATTTTCTCGAACGCAAATATTTAGTTAGATCTATAAATAATTGCCGGTTATTTGTAAAGAAACTTTATGATTTTTCAAAGCTAACATGATCGCATGAAATCGCTTGAAGGAGGTTTACATAAAAAACATAATTAATTGAATTTTGTTCAGGTTTCAATTCATTTTGGTTATCTTTTTCATCAATTTCCATGCTGTTATTTTTGAAATATATTTTCCATATATTATTATTCTCCACATAATCATCAGAATTTTTTGAAGATTCTTCAGGTTTCATTTCATATTCATTTTTATCTAATTCATCAATTTCCATACCGTCATTATTACAGGTAAATTTGCTGATAAAATCATTAATAAAGCCTGATACATTTTTATATTGATTACTTGAAAATTGATCGTTTATCCCTTTTGAATCAAACTCAAATATATCTTGATAAATAATTTTATAAATATCTTTATTTTTAAGAAAGAATCCTTTTTCCTTTGTTGGTGCAATTTCATAAAGAAAACGTTTTTTTTGTTTTTTTTCTTTTTTCTCTGTCCGATTCTCCTTCTCTCTGATAACTGAGTCGGAATTTTCTTTATAAGATTTGGAATCATTAATGTAAATTTCCAGATATTTAGATTTAATTCTAAGAAAATTCAAACTGACGAATTCACTTGGAAACACTCTACGGTTTTGTAAAATTCTGTTTATTAAAACTCCAAAATAATTTTCAACTGGATTATTTGAAAGTCGTGTTTTGAAACAATCAGAAAAATCAGCTGGGTGATTTTTTTTGAAGTTTTCGATTATTAAGCCAATCCAAATTGGCAGTAAATAAAGCTGATTTTCTATAAACCAGAACAATTTTGGATTAAATGAAATATTCTTTCCACTATTTTCGATTTCTGAATTTTTTAACTTTTCTTCATAATTTTTAAGATAATTTTTTAATGGCTTGTAAAAGGCGAAGAATTTTTAAAAGTTTCCAGACTTTTATTGGTAATCGCTTCTTTTTCGAAAGAAAAATCGTAAGATCTATCTGAAGTATCACCTTCTTCTTCAACACTTTAAAAATCATATAAATCTCAATTTCTTTCATAATTTCTAATCGCATTACTGATAAAAAATATAAAACTTTTGAATCATTGTGTGGATTTTTGAAAATATTTAATATATTTAAAAGATAGTTATTAAATTGCATTATTGAAATTGAATTTTGTAGCATCGTAAAGCAAAATATAAAAAAATTTCTTACATTTGATTCAGTTTCAATTTTCCGAGCCTTCTTTATAATTAATTTTAAAAAATGAGTGGAGCAAAGATAAATTCTCGTTTTTGGAATAAATATATCAGCTTTATCTTTAGAATTCCCTAATAATTTTAAAAAACACCATTCGAGATATTCTTTAATTGAAAAATTGTAAAAAACACTTAAAACTGCGTTTATTTATGTCCATGAAAATCAGTAACAATAATTGGTGCAATTGAAAATTGTGTTTTATTTGTGTTTTCTTCTAAAATATAGTAGATGAAGTGAAAGAAACTTGAAATCGATTTCGAACTTTGATCGGTTGAATTAAACTCTGCTAATGGTATTATTTGTTTTCTTTTTTTAGCATGAAAGACAATTGAAAATAGCAGAGGTTTTTTCTGACCATCTACATCTTTTTGAATACTGCCTGTTGCAAAGATGAACCAGATAGGATAATAAATTTTAATTGCATTCCAGATTTTTCATCTTTAAAAATTCTAAAGATAAATTGATATGTTTATATTAAAAACCTAAAAAATTCCTTGAATGTCACTCATTAAAAGGAAACCATAAGGATCTAATGAAATGTTATGGACGTACCCCAAAAATTCGGAATTAGTTGATATTCCTAAATTTTTGCAAAGAACTTTAGTTGCTCGAAGGTCAAAAATTAAATCTCGGCTCAGTCGAAAGCGATTGTCTAGTTCATTCTTTATTTTGTGCAAAGTATTTACTCGAATTGAATTTGCTTAATTAATCAAACAATTAGATAAAATTTAATAAATTAAAAAGCAAAGATAATTTATAATTTTAGAAAATAACTTTTTTTTTCTACAATGCTCGACATTTTGATTGTATAATAAGTATTTAATATTCCATCAGATTTTAGCCTCAAACCAAGTGCCTCTCTTTGTTCTCCAACTATACTTACTTGTTTTTTAACTTGGCAGTGATCGAAAGAGTCACAATATAAAAGATTGACGATTGTTTTAAAGTCTGAGTTATTTTTGATTACAGGTCTTAAAAAATTTGAACAATTTGGAGCAATACATTTATAAGTCCAGACCATATTTCTTTATTGCTTTTGTATGAATTGTTTATCTTAAACCAGTTGAAGCTACAACTAAAATAGCATTTAAATCCAGCTTAGTTAAGTTTTTTGTTCATGGCCTCCTCAAAATCAATTAAAAGGCTTTTTTAATTGCTACCAGAGATTTTAAAGCTTTGAAATTCTGATTTTTCAAACTCAAAATCCATTTTTTTAGATCTTTCGACACATTCGGTTCTGTTATTAATAAAGGATGCTTCATCTTGTTCTCTATAATTTTGGCATAGTTATTGGTATTTCTTTAAAACAAAGTAAAAATTAACATCGAATTTTTAAAATCATTATAACCAAAATATTGTTTGCTAATTATAAACCATACATTATCAGAACATCTTGATAGATTTGGAAATACTCTTGGATCAATTTGATGAATTTCAAAGATATCAATAGTAATTTTAACTAATTTAACGAGGTTAAAACTTGTTTTTTTCATTATTAATTTTTAAAGCTTTTTTATTCTATGATTTTTAATTTTAAAATTAATTCTAGATGCTTTTTTTATACCATGTTCAAGGTAAAAAAAATTTTTTATCATTATTGATAAAAGTATTTATTATTTTTAATTAAACTTTCAAAAAATTCATTAAATTTAAAATAATTAACCAATTAGAAATAAAATTCTAAAATAAACTTTTTTTATCAAATATATTTTATTGTTTATTTTTTTTAAATAAAATCAATATTAAAATGTAAAAGTATATACATATTTTTCAATGTTTCAAATTTTTCTTTTCTTCTTTGTAATCGGACCTTTTCCAATTGTTTTAAAGGTTTTGTCGGCTAAACCCAATTGTTCTTTTGTTAAATCGGCTGCTAATTTGAAATGGTTTGTCCCATCTGTAGCTTTTTTGAGCCTGCAGCGCTTAAATTTGATTTTGTTTTTTCTCAAATAATTTTTGTAAAAAGTTGTGCGCATACACGTCCGAGAAGGCTTCCCATGAACTACGCAAAATTAAAATAAAAGTTTTTTAAGAAAAAGATATTAAATTTACTCTTGGTATTCTTTTTTTCCAACTTTATCCCATTACAGCAGGAGTTTATATTGACCTTCTTCAAATTTGTGCCCAATTATGCCATTGATCTTAATTTGTAAAATTATTGTTAAAATACACTTCTTAAAAAAATTATTTAATAAAGCCTTACAAAATACCCAACATCTCTAAGATCAAACTTAGAATTTCGCTTAAATTCTGACATAAGTTGTTGTTTAAGGATTTCCTCAGGTGGGATAAAATCCTCTTCCTCTTCCTCTGCTTCTTCGTCATCCATGTCATTTTGATTTGAGCAACCAGGAACATTAATTTGGCTTGCTGTTGCTTCCAATGATGTTCAAGCACTTGGTGCCGTGACCGTTTCATTTGTTTTGGTGGTCAGTGTGCAAATGGTCCTACTTTCAACCATTTCACTCCCAGACTCCGAAGTTTCTCCCGATTGAGTGTCTTCGACAAGTCTCGATTTTAATAGTTTTTCAATAGTCGAAGGTATTTGTCGGCCCATAATGACGATTGGCGACTTGACCTAAAAAAAAAATAAATTAAAATAAAAATTAAATATTATAAAAATAATAATAAATTTACAGGAATTTTTTGCTCAAGTTGATTCTTTTAGAGCTTGAAGACTTCTCTTCGGTCTGAGGCTTATTCTTCAGTTCGTCAAGCTTTTGATTAAGGCTGGCAAACTTTAAACTCGATTTCAACCGGTTTTCCTTGAAAAAGGAAATGGGATTCAAAGTCTTCCATTTTTTGCTCATCAAATTCAATTTTTATATTTGAGCTATAAAGATCGTAAATAATATTACGATTTTCAGATTTATTTATTAAAACTTCCTCAGGCAAAATATTTGAATCTAACAGAATACAAAAATAAAATAAATGTAAGAATAATAAAAATACTTCAATACTTTCAATCATTCTCTTAAAATCCTCAGTTTTTAAATCAATTATTTTATTTACTGCACAGTAAATAATTTATGCTCTGAAAATGCAACTATTTATTCTGTCGCGGTAAATAGCCGACGGTAATTTTCTCTTTAAAAAAAATTTAAATATTTTTCTGAATGAAAAAAATGTAATCGTACCTTTGAGCTGTTCGACAGAATTAAAGATGCATTTGATGACTTAAAAGAACAAAATGAAAAAATGTAAATTTTAATTTAAATTTAATAATTTACTTTAAGAAAGTTTACAATTTCGCAGAATCTTTTCCGATTATTTTTTCGATTTTTATCAAGATTTTCCAAATTTAAAATTCTAAAGATTCTTCTAAATAAAAGAAATTAAAAAATTAATTTACTTGTAAAAAGCACAAGTTTTGAAAATCTAAATCTTCCATTAAAGTAATCATTTATCAATTTCCAAATCATTTTAACTCGTGCTACGCGAACTTGGGAATCCAAATCCACCACTCGAGTTTACTTTAATTGACTTGAATTTCCAAATCATTTTAACATTGGTTTTAAATTTTTTCGTCTGGATGTGGTCAAACAATTACGGTATACAAAAAATTTCAAATTTTGTGTATAGAAATTAGTTTCTTCTTTTTATGAGATATGCATGTTTCGATAACAAAACAGCAAGATTAGAAAGAATAGAATCTGACAGATTTTGCATGGCTATTTCAATATATATTTTTCTATTAATTTTTTTTAGTTAAATTATATCCAAATTCGAAAAATTCATAACCAAATGACTTAAATGTGAATTTTTTTTTTTCTCTAAAATTTTACTTCTAGTAATTTTAACAATTTGCATTATAATCTTATTTTGTAGAAAATATATTCGAATGATTTACAGAAAAATCGGTCTTTCAAGTGTTAACAAAATTTCTCTTTATTTGGCCCTTTTTTTATTTACGTAAATTTTCGAAAATCTTCATGTCATTGAAGTACAAAAACTATTTTAAATTATTTTGAAAAACCAAAAAAGTGTGTCCAATTCGTTGAAAACTTTTCACTCTCTTGACCAAGGACACAAAGATTATTTGTTTTAATTCGAAGACAATTTCTAGCAGCTACTAGAGCGTATAGATCATAACAAATTTTCTAGAGACTTTTCTTCAGAGGGAGAACAAGAGCGCTCTCTTTGCTACAAACCTATACTAATTGAGCTATAAAAACTTTATGCTGAAAAAAAGGAATAGAAAAAATATGTCAAAAAAATTATTTTTCATTCAGAAATAAGTCCTAGTGATGTTAGCGTTTTGGTCCCTGGCAGTGGTTTGGGCGGGCTTGCGTTTGACATTGCGTTAGTTAAAAATATTTCCTTTTCTTTTGAATTATTTAAATTAAAAATTTTTGAGCTTTGAATTATTTTTTATGAAAAAGTTAAAAAAAGAAACACTAAATTGATTTTAAAAAATTTTCTGAAAATTTTTTTATTTTTAATTTCAATTTTTCATAAGGAAAAAAAAGAACTATTCGTTTCCAATTAGCCCTTAGTAGAGAGTTTAGAAATCTATCCCTGTCCGGGTCGTAGGCTTTTATTTTGTGCCGAAAACCTTTAGTTCTGGCACACCCTGAACCACTCCTGAGCTTACGCATGAGACACGAGGGACCTCAAACTCCTTTGAGAATTTTTGGATGTCCGTCGGTGGCGCGAAATACGCGTCCACTTCTATTTAAGTACCGGACTGAGGAGCGAGTGTGGGAGGTCTGAA
This sequence comes from Brachionus manjavacas, assembly GCA_019054805.1. Taxonomy (NCBI): domain Eukaryota; kingdom Metazoa; phylum Rotifera; class Eurotatoria; order Ploima; family Brachionidae; genus Brachionus; species Brachionus manjavacas. The sequence continues at coordinate 1,744,071 of JAHQIY010000003.1, read as the reverse complement.
CCCTAAAGATGACGGTTCTTCTGAGGAGGGAGGAGAGCTGGTGGTGGTAGAAGTTGGGTTTGCCGACCCTTCATTGCCTTGGTTGGCGTATATTTTTTGTATGTATTGGTATATTTTTGGATTAAGCATACTTTGTTAAATCTAGAGGTTAATTCCGTTTAAGTCTGCAAAAAATAATTCACTTAAAATTGTATCATTTAGATGGTGTGCCTTCTGCAATATTAATTTTGACATTGCCGATTTACCTTAAAATTTAACAAAGTAAGTTAAATCCAAAAATATACCTCTGCAATTATTATTTTAAATAATAACAATTTATTTAATAATTAAAACATGGTTTGATCCTTTTGAGCATCAAAAATTGATCATTAACTTCAAGATGCCTATGAAAGGCAGATAGCTCTATTTCGACTTGTCTTGGGGGCTCCAGTTTTCGGAAGCCTCCCTGAATAGCTGGGAGGCTTCGTAGTTACTACGACTACGTTGTGCCTTTGAGGGATGTAGTTTGACTAGTCCACCAGTTCCCTCTCATCGAAGAATACTTTTGACACCACAAAGAAGAGGTGTTTTCGCTTCCTTATCCTGAGTGGGGTCTGAGAGCCTATTGTTCTCATTGTACACGGCGAGCAGGAGCTCAAGCTCGTGATAATCTCTAGCCTTAAAATGTCGGCAATCCCTGGCTGCCAGTACATTTCTTAAAATGGCTGCCAGCACTTGGAGCTGGGTTTGCATTGTCGCCATCATGTTGGCCAGGCCGGTGACTGTGTACACGAGATTGTTGGAGTTGCTGTTGTTGCTGCAGGAGCTCTTGCTGGACCTGCTCCTCGTCGAGCTGTCGTTGCAACGATCGTCAGCTATGTCCATGTGCACTGTCGAGCCGTTCACATTTACTTTCTGAAAATTAAAAAAAGTATATTAAAAATGCATGCAACTCTAGATTGAAATTAAAAAAATTGCATAAAATTTGAAAAATACAATATTGAAATTTATCGAAAAAAAAATGAATGTATAAAGAAAAAAATTAATTTAATTAATTAAATTAATTTGCATTATTAACTTTACTAAAAAATCAAAAATAATCGATCATTTTAGTTAATTTTGAACATACTATTAATTTAAATTTTTTTTTTTTTGAAATTTTAATGTAACAAACTATGTTAATCAATGTTACATCAAGAATTTTATAAAATTCTACCTAAATCTTCAGGAAATTTATTATTAAATATAAAATCAGCAATTTGATATAAAGTTTTGATCATAAACTTCAACATGCCGAGTTTGTTATGGAGAAACAACTGGTGAAGAATTGGGAAAAAAGATAAAATTTCTTTAGCAATAGAGTAGTGAATGTATGGAACAAACTGGATAAAGAAATTATAAATTCAAATTCTATTCTAAACGTTTTCAAAAACAAAATTGACAAAATTGATTTGATTGAGCTATTATGATGAGATTAAACCTCATTTCATGTGCCTAGCACATTGTAGCTAATTATTTATTATTATTATTATTATTATTATTATTAAATATCAAATTCAATTTCTTATTGAATTTAAATTTTTATTTTAAATATTTTTCAATTTAAAAATTTAATTCAAATAAATCGTTTTTTAATAAACTTTTCAGGAATCTTTTTTTTTTAAAAATTTTATTAGAAAAAGATTTTATTCTGAATTCTTAGTTATTCGAATATTGATATTCGATTTCATCATTATCTAAATGGAAATTCAGAATATGGGAATTTACTCATGCCACTGTTGAGTGATGGCTGATATTCGACTTAATAAAGCGTTGCCAAAGTTTTTGATATTGTGACATTTTAGAATTGGTTTTATTATTAAAAAATCAAACAGGATAAAATTCAAAATTTCTCATTTAGTAAAATTAAATTATTTGATATTTTTTCCAATTATCATTTTTAAATTAAAATATCTAAAATGCAATTTTTTTTGTCGAAATTTTGGAAACTAATTTTAAAAGAATTATCAAACAGATTTTTTTTTAAATTTTTTAACGAGAATAAATAAAGTTCAATATATTTTAAATATTTAGTTCGATTAAAAAAAAAAATAAAACAAAGTTTAAATTAATGAATCTAATCACTAAGACACAATAGTTTAGTGGAACCATAGTTTTTGTTTTGGTACGAAGGTTGAAATTATGTTTTTTGTTTAAATTCTTAATTAACTATTTTTTATTGTCTTGATGATTTGTTAAAAGATTTATTTTCTATTTAAATACAAGTAAACTTAGAGTTATGTAATATTTTAAAATGCAATGTTGATATGTTTAATTGGAAATTTTTTTCCAAAATTCAAAAAACTATCTTCTCGTGGTAAATTTTAGTTAACAAAAAAAATTTCGACTCATATTAGCAGTAGTAGTGTATGAGCTGTAGGAATGGTTGTATCCCAAGCAGGAGTGACAGCCTGTGGCGCTGTTGTTTGACGGTTTTTATGATGATACTTAAAGATAATATTTGTAATTTAAAAAAATATCTCCCCTTTGTTTTCCATTTTTCAAAAATTGATAAATTTTAAGAATGTTTTTATTCTGAAGGAGCATTTTCTCGATAAAAAATAAATAACTGAATTTTTTAAAAGTTAAAAAAGAATTTTCAATATTTTTTTGAAATATCCAAACAAAAATTAAACTCATTCTTTTTCACCAAAGAGTTTAATTTCAAATATGAAAATGCTTGCAATTTTACTTAAAATTATTTTTTTTTTTTGAAACAGAAAAATAAATTTAAAACATGGCACTATTTCAATGTTGTTTCAAAATTGGATACATTTTGTAATTCAAACTTAAAAAATTAAACCAAATTAATTTTTAATTATTTATAATTCTGTTCAAAATTTATGCAAAATATTTTCTATTATAATTAATGTATAACTAAGACGAGTATTTTTTTTTAATTTAACATTGATTGATTTATTTTTTTTACAAGAAAAGAATTAAAAAAATGAAGTTTTTTTTACCTTTTATCTAGGGAAATTATCTAAATCTTTCGGTATTGACTTATGGTCTTCCGGATTTAGTAATTTACGATAATTTATGTTAAAAAATAGTAATTTTACCAAATTTAAAATAAAATTATGTAAAAAAATGTCCAAAAAATTGATTGAATAATTTGGCACCTTTAAAAAAAAATCCTATCCTTTTCCTTCAATATTCATTTTCAAAATTATGTATAAAAAATAAATTACCTTAATTTACGTAAAATGTATTCAATTTAATGGTAAAAAATGGCAAAATGTCAAAATTAACATTTAAAAAAGATTAAAATTGAAATTATAAAATTATAATTAATTCAAATTAAAATCTAGATAATAATTAAAGTAATAGGAAAATCAAGGAGGTTGGTCAAACAATTAAAAAGCATCAAAACTGTTTAAGATATTTTTTTTCACTTTAAAAAAATGTAAATAAAATTTTTTTTTCAATTTGATTTAAAATTATAATTTAAAATTTTTTACCATTAAATTGATTACATTTTACCAAATTTTAAGTAAAATCTGGTTAATTTTCTATTTTTACGTAAATTATCATAAATTACTAAATCCCGAACAAGTTATAAGTTTTAACCTTATATCTCAATTATCAATTTAAAAATTTATTTTTTCTAGATAGTTTAGTCGAATCTTACTTAGTCTTTAATTTTTTGGATGCAAAAACTATTGTCTAAATAAAATAAATCTGATTAAACTTTAAATATTTGATTAAAGTATTTTTTTTGATTTTTAAAAAAAGTTTAAAAAAAAATATTTTCATTTGTGTTTCTATCACACAGAATTCACAAAACATGGTACAGAACACTGGATGCTTCTTCGGTCACTTCGACCGGTGAAATTATTTCATGTGAATTTTAAATTTATTGTAAAAAATTATACTATACTAAAGCTAACTAAAATTATTTTCTAAATTTATCATTTATAAATTTTTTGACATTGCTTCTATAAAAAGAATTATCTGGTGATCTGAAAATAATTTTGCTAATCATTTTAAGTCACATAAAGTCAAATAACGTTCAATTAATACAGTAATTTTTATTTATAAATTATTTAAATAAATTCTTTTTTTTTTTTAAATCGTTTTTTAAATCAGATAAAAATTAATATATTTATAATTTTACTAAATTTTATTTTAGCTCATTTTTTTTAAATTAAAAACAAATTAGATTAAAATTTAGGATTAAAATAATGTTCGCTATTAATTGAATAATTTTGTCTTATTTCCAATTCTTTTTAAGCACTATTTACGATCATCGTATGCCAAATGACTTTGCTTTATTTTTTTGCCATGAATTTGAATGGCTTTGCTTTATTTTATTGCCAGAAATTTTAACAAATCTTTAAAATAAGTTATCAAAAAAAAAGATTTTTTGACTTGTAATGATGATGAACAAAAAAATAATTGATGTCTTATTGGTTTATAAATATAACAATAACTTACTTCTATTTTCCATTGAAAACAATAATGTTGATGATAAAGAAGATTTTTTTTTCATTACAATCAAAAATTGCTGAATAAAATTATTTTAATTTATTGAATACCTTGAATTCTTTCTTAGGTTGTTCAACTATCAAAATTCAAAAAAAAGACATAATGGAGAATTGTATATAAATGAATGCATTGAGATTCAAAGTTTTTATATAATTAAATTTTTCACATTTAAATCGAATCAAAATGAGCAGTCCAGTTACAAGTGCCCCAACCATTACTCAAGTTAACAGAGAAGAGCAAAAACCAAAAAGAACTTTAAGAGGAACTTGCGGCGGTGCATGCTGTGGATGTTGCTAAACTTAAAATGTAAAAATTATAGCCAAAAAGAAATACGTCAAATGAAGAAATGCTATGCTTTTATTAAATATTTTTTATTATAATTTTAATAAACATAAAAAAATGTTTAAATGAATAGTTTTTTTTTATTGATTTATTTTAAAAATTTAATGCCAGATTCGGCGATGATAAAAAATTAAATATTAATATACAGTTAAAATGATTTTCTGTTTTTAGGTAATTTTACTTAATGACGTAAAAAGGAAAATTACAAAACTACACAATTTTTTGAAAATTTTGATATTTTTAAAGTTTTTTGGTCCTGAATTCGGAAAAAAAAATTACTTTTTCTCACGTAATTTTACGTGATATCTTATTTTAAAAAGGGTAATTTTTTGTAAAAAAAAAGAAAAAAAAAGAAAATTTTGTACAAATTTTAAATAATTTTAATTAAGTTTTTCTTCAGCTCATTCTAACTTCTAAATTTTTCTTTTCCATTATGGTCATATTTCTGACCTCTAAATTTTGAAACATATTCTTTTCCATTTATGATGGTTTCATAAAAGAATCCTTATTCCCAAAATTTTTAGAGATAGTGGAGGTATTGTTGTCCTTGTTAAAAAGAGTCTGAAAATTACAAACTGTCATTTTCACCTTGACTTTGAAGGTATATCTTTTGAAGTTAGCTCTGTTAAACAAAATTTTAATTTCCTCTTTTGTTACAAACCACCGTCGTATTCAGATTATGATTTCATTAAAAATCTTGAGCAATTTTTATTATCCTATAATTTGAATTATAGAACCACGATTATAGGAGATTTAAATATGGATCATAAATCTGGTGAAAATTGTTTAGTTAAATTTTTAAGGGATTATAATTTAAAAAGCTTAACTAATGAACCTTCACGAATAAGTTTCTTGAACAACTCTTGGGAAGTTAAAGCTAAGCTAAGTTATATTGATCATATTATACATCAAGAAGATTTTGATTCTTTTTCAAGTATTGTAGGTTGTCCTTTCAGTGATCATAAATTTGTACTGGGCTCTTTTTCTATTTCCGTTGAAAGATCTAATATTACCACTTCACATTTTAGGTTAATCAATGAAAGAAATATTGCTAAAGTTGGAAATTTTTAAGGAAATTTGATTTTAATTTACTCCGTAAGCTTGATAGTATAGAGAATAAGTGGGGTTTTGTTAAGGAAACAATTATAAATGCTATAGAAGAATGTTGTCCTTTAAAAAAATCTATTCGTAAGAAAAATGAGCAATCCCCTTGGTTCGATGCTGAATTAAGATCATTTAGAAATTTTAGGGATTATTGCTATCAGAATTATATGATGGATAAAACAGAACAGAATCTTTTACAGTATAGGGATGCTAGAAGGGAGTATAAAAAACTAAATCGTCAAAAAATAAAATTATATTTTGAGGCTAAAAAGTCTAATGACTTCAAAAATTCTAAGAAATTCTGGAATTTTTATAAAACATCCATAAAACTGAGAGGAGATGCTGAATTTGACAGCTTTCCAGAAGAACTTTGTTGGGATGTTAAAAAGCCTCAAATACTGTTGATCAAGTGGAAATGTTTAATAGCTGCTTTGCTTCTATTGAATCTTCCTCTTTGTCCAGTGAAAATGAATCAGCCAAATACATTTTTGATATATTTAGAGAATTAAAATTTAATGAAAATATTTTAACTCCAGGATTTTCATTTTGTGAATTCTCTTTGGATGAAATTAAAAAGGCTGTTGACGAACTCCCTTCGTCAAGCTCCCCTGGATTTGTTGGAATTCAGACCAAGATTATCCAAAATCTTAACGAATTCTTTGTTCCATTATTATATGAGCTCTTTAATAATTGTTTATTTTTTAAAAATATTCCGGAAGACTGGAAAATTGCCATTGTTAATCCTTTATTTAAAAATAAAGGTGACAGGTCAGATATAAACAATTATCGGGGGATATCAATCCTATCACCAATAGCAAAAATCTTTGAAAAACTTTTAGCAAAACAGATATCTTATTATTTTGAATCGAATAAGATTTTATTTAAAGGACAACATGGTTTTAGAAACGGACATTCTTGTCAAACAGTTATTAGGCTTCATAATTGATCAAAATCTTAATTTTACCAAATTTGTATCTAATTTATCAATTCAAGTTAATAGGAAATTATTTTCTATCAAGAGAATTTTCTATCTTGCTACTTCAGTAAAGATACAGTTTTTTAAGACTTTTATCCTCCCGTATTTTGACTATTGCTCTACGCTTTTATGCTATTTTTCAAAAGAAGCAATAAATAAATTAGCTAAAAGTTATTATATCTCTATCATAAAACTTTTAAATCTTAAGCTAGAAGCAAACAGCTTTAATGAAATAAATAACGCTTTAGAAAAGTATGCTCTTTATTCATTTCAACATCGAATTTTTGAAAGGATGCTAACTATTTCTTATAAATGTCTACTTTATTTCAATGCTTCGCTAATTCTTAAAGAAAAATTAAAGAAAAATGACTCAAAAAATTTGAATTATATTTAAAGGAACAGTAATAACCTTATTGAACCAATGGCCAAATCAAAAAGTGGAGAAAAAACATTTGAACATTTTTATTCAAGATTAATAAATTGCTTTGTGATCAAGAGATCAATGTTGAAGTTTTCAACGTTTAAGCTATCAATTTTCAATAATATAAATTTAATTTACACAGATTTTGTTTCTAAATTTGAATTGTTTAACTTAAATAGCTTATTGTTAAATTTTTTCAAATAACTATTAAATCAATAACTCTATTCAATTTTATAAATTTTATTTTAATATTTTTAATATATGTATTTTTTTTTTATTAATAATTAATTAAATAAATGAAGTGTTAATCAGTCTCATGAGGCATGGGCACTAGCCTGTTGATTAACCTTGACTAATAAAAATAATAAATAATATTCCCAAAATTTTTTTGTCTTGAATAGTTGACAACCGTGGGTTTGCTTAAATTGCTCAATCCTTTTGTAAAAACTTTTGCATGCCGGATTGCATCATTTAGCGTTTCTACATTTTTACTCTCTAACTCGGCCCTAACTTTTGGGTCAAGGGCTTCAAGAAAGAACCAGACTAATTCGAACTCATCTATATTATATATTTTGTTTGGAATTTCATTATGTTGTCCTCAAAATTTGACGTTAATTTAATAATTTTTAGTTCAGATTTTAGCCCTCTCTGAACATCAGCTAGTTTCAGGGTTTCTAATAATTGATTTTTAAATTTTTCCCACGTAACAGATTCAACTCTTTTTTGCATGTTTCTTAAAATTTGTAAGGCGTTTCCTCTTTGAAGTTTAGTAACGCAATCTATTAGCCTACTTCTAATAATTCCTTGGTTCCTAGCCTCAGTTTGAACTAGGTATATCCATTCATCCACTTTATCTCTCTCGTTTCCATATGATTTTGGTATATCGTCGACTTTAAAATTTATGATTCGTATTTCCCTAAGTCCGAATCCAACGTTTTCTTGAAATACATCCTCATGTATTAAAGTTTTCGATGAAGTGGCTATTTCTTGAAGGGTGCTTTTTGCTCCTTCCTCACTTTGTTTTGATTGATTTTTATTCCTAAAACTATCTTCTTCTATTTTCATCTTTTTGATACTGGCCAATAGCTCAGCTCTTTTGAAAAGTAGCTCAATAAGCAACTTCTTAGGTTTTCCTGAATTTTGAACATTTTAAAGCCATTCTATTTGTTCGGTTTCTGTACAGCTTACCAAATCGCTGTCGTCATCTAATTTCTGGAATTCATTCTCAAAAGACCCATTTTGTGTCTTTATTAAGTGTACGAGCTCTTGAACACTAAGTTTTTCAAGGTAATCTTTTGAAATAGGTACCATAAAAAATATCATCGTTTTATCGCAACTACCAATTGTAACCGGTTTATAATAAACAATGTTTAATCTTTCAAAAGCTTTATTTAAGATATTGAACGTTCTGAAGTTCTAAGAATGGAATGCTTATTTATACTTATATGCTCGTGTCAAGAACACGAGCTTTTAATTAAGTCAAGAAGTGAGCTTAATGCTATCTCTACCAATATCCATAAGTATGAATTATACGTTTGAGATACGAATTATACTTGACCAATATCCATTTTTTTCTGTAGTAGAAAATAAATGTGTCTAGAAAATTACATATAATTGTGAAAAAATAATAACTTGTAATTGTTTAAAACTTCATATTTGTTAATGAAACCACAATTTTACTCTCGGAAAAGCCAATCTAACATTTAAGCTACCCGGCTAAACGCAAAATATTAATTGATACTAGATTAAAAATGTTAACTCCTATAAAAATAAATAATCAAATAGAAATAAAGAGAATTTACTAATAAAAAAAATTAATTGATAAATATTAAGATTAATTCATCAGATAAAATTCACACTAGATAATACAATTTTGAACTCGAGATAGCACCAAGGGAAAATCTACAAGCAACGCTCCCTTGTTCTTCAAATCATGCTCAAGCTCAAGTTGAAAATTAAAATGTGTAAAGAGAAAAACGAAGGAAAAAAAAAGATTGTGAGCTCCAAATCGAGTGTCAAAACCTTAAAGAAGCGATTGATTATATCAACCTGTTTACTACCGATACCAAATTAACACCAGTTTACTTTTCGGACGATCATCATCAACACTCAGATGAGCCTAATGCTTTCGAAAAATCGTTGCCAAAAGAGACAAGAGATTAAATTTACGAACTGTTTAACATGGGCTTTACGAAAAACAAAAATATAATAAAATAGATCGAAAGCCAAAATCTCCCGAAAATCACATAGTGTCCCCAAACACAAAAAGCTTTTGGAAACGAAAACTATTATGACCAGCACATTATTTGAAATGGTTGATTTAGAGCCTCATGAAAACATTAATTCCCAATTGTCAAATATTATCGAAACCAAACGTCGGCGTGATGGACCGAAAAATTCTGGCGCGGGTTCTAATTCAAAAAAAGTCGCGAGTCAAAAATCACCAGCTAAAAGAATATCTAAAAATAAAAATGCTGACGAAAACGTGCAATTAATTAAAAGTAAAAGAGAAGAATTAATTAGCCTGAATTTAATTAAATTTTATTTGCTATTTTTTTCATTTTTTTATCTTGTATTTTTATTCTTTGTCTAATGAAATATCTAGAAAAATTGTCATTTATCATTTTATTTAGTGTTTAAATAAAAAATCTAGTATAATTCATCTGTTTTATCTATTTTTTAATTATCTAGTATAATTCATTATTTTAGTTAATTCAATTAATTCCAGCCAATTCCAAGACTTCAAAAAAGAGTTGTTTAAAATCCTCATAAAAAAGTCCGGACTTTTTTTTTTGAATTGCTAGATCAGGCTTCAAATCAAAAAATTTATTTTTTCTTGGATTGTCTAATTCAAAAGATTTGCCATATGTCAGAATTTTTTTACAATTTAACATATATGCTCAAAATTCTTCTAAAGTATTCAAAATTTAAAACCTGGACTTGGACTTTTGAAAGAAAATTAAAAAAAATAAAAGTCTTAGCTCTGACTTTTGAAAAAGAAAAAAAACAAAAATGCTAGGACTTGGACTTGACTTCAGACTTGTGACTTTAAACAACTATGCTTCAAAATATGAAGTAACACTGATTATTTGGATTTATTAAAGGGAGCAACGAATTTTGTTGTAAGATACCGAGTATGAAGTAAAGTTTATATAAGTAAACAATTCTTTTGCCTTAATTTTAGCTAATAAATTAAAAATGATGTTGACATTAAAATTTTATTTATTAAGGATCCTAAAAAAAAGGGCATAAATAATATCTATCCACAAATCCAGTAAAAACCTTCATTAATTAAGTAAAAAAATAATATAATAAAAAAAAAATTAACAAATTCAGTTTATAATATTTATTTCAGAAAAAGAACACAAAAAACAAAAATATTAAACGAAAAAATATGAAAAGACTCTAATTCAATTCTTAACTTTTCAGGAAAAAAAGAGGAAATTGTAAGTTAGCAATTACACAATGGAGTAGGGTATTCGATATTTCTTGATTCGAAACCCGCTTTGTATTCATCCACCAGTCTGACAACCAATGGAATGGAATTACTCAGTCCTGTCCCAACATATCTCTCACTCAACTCAAGAAGTCGATTCGAGACTGTAAGTAATTTAAGTTTATTAAAAGCCTCTTGATGCATGATGCTGGAGGGAGTATCATTTTTTAATCTGAGGATAGATCTGACTGCTGTATTCTGAATTGCTTGTAACTTTTTGATATTATTTTCTGAAAATGAATTCAAGCAAGGAAACGAATAGTCTAGAATTGAACCAACTAAAGATTTATAAAGATTTCCCAACGTTTTTTGATTAAGACCCCATTTTTTGTTTGACAGAATCTTAATTAGATTTAGCCTTGTATTGCAACGTTCTTTTATTTCGTCAACCAGTGTATTAAAATTTAATTTAGAATCAAATTTAATACCTAGAAACTTTATTTCTTTTTGGCTTTTTATTCTATTTCCATAAATTTTTAAGTTAAGATTATCACTTTCTTTCTTGTACTAAGAGAATACTACTGAACACGACTTTTCAACTGACATCTTCATTTTCCACTTAATTAGCCATTGTTCTAGCTCGTTGGTGTATTTATTTATCTTATTTTCAAGATGCCCCTTTTTGTTGTAAATAAAAAAAGTAACTAGATCATCTGCAAAAAGAAGAGAGTATTCATTATTTGTTTTGTTTCTTTTAGGGATATCATTAATATAAATGCTAAATAAAAGAGGACTAATAACTGAGCCTTGAGGAACACCTGCAGTTATTTGATATTCGTCGCTCAAGTAGTCATTCACATTCACCCTAAATGTCCTTGAGTCTAAGAAGCATCTAATCCAGTTAATTAAGCATTGTGGTGGATTTATTTTTATTAATTTATAAATTAAACCTTCGTGCCAGACCCTATCAAAGGCTTTAGAAATATCAAAGAAAAGGGAACAAACTCTTTTCTTTCTATTAAATGACTCAACAATTTTTTGAATCAAAAAGTAAAGATTATCGTAAGTTCTCCGATGTTTCCTAAATCCTGATTGTTCTTGGATAAGTAATAAATTTTTTTCTAAAAATTGTAGAGTCTTGTGTAGATTATACGCTCAAGTAACTTACCTAGGCAACTTGTTATACTGATTTGTCTATAGTTTGAAGGATCTTGTGGAGAAGATGAATTTTTTTGAATCATAGTTTTGTTCGCAGCTTTCCATGATTTTGGAATAATACCATGTCGCAGAGATAAGTTAAAAAATTTTGAGATTTCTATTAAATTTCTTGGTAAATTTTTAAGCATTAGATTATGTATTTGGTCAGGTCCTGAGGCCGCTTCAGTCTTCAGTCTTTTTAAAGCCAGTATAAGTTCGTTTGGGCAAATAGGATCATTGAAATTACACTGATTGTAATTTTTGAGGTATTCAAAATTAAAGCTAATTATTTCATTATCTTTTTCAATATCTATTAAATCAGAGTGAGGACTAAATGTTGAAGATAATATATCTCCGAAGCATTTTCCTTTTTCCTTATCAGTTTTTAATTCCTTGTTATTTGAGATCAAATTAGGAATCAATTTTGATCCTTTCTGTGTTCTAATTTTGTTTATTTTTTTCCCAAAAGGCCTGCTTGAAAGTGGATTTTTCCCCATTTTCTGAATCAAATCAAACCAATTTTGATTCCAGAATTTTCTTAATGAGATTTTTAACTCTGAGGTTAAGTGATTAAATCTTTTCTTTAGTAATGTACAACGAGTTCTTTGAAAGTTTCTTCTAATTTTTCTACGTTCTTTGATCAGCATAACTATATCTGGTGGTAGACTCGTTTTGTATATTTTCTCTGATTGATAAGGTATGCATTTATATGAAGCAGACATGATTTTTTTTGTAATTTTGTTATTCAGCTCATCTATTGAAAGTGTGTTTTCACTAAGGTAATCTCTATCTTCATTTAAGGTGTCTCTAAAAAGTTGCCAGTTTGCTTTTTTATAGTTGAATTTCCTAATTGTAGATTTGCTTTTAATTAAGTAGTCAATGGAAATAGATGCTTCAATTGGAAATTGGTCACTAGTCATATCTTGACTATTGAGAACACAAAAATCAGTAACTTTATCTATTAATGAAGAAGAAACTAAAAAAAGGTCAAGAATTTCAAAGTAATTCCTATTAAAAATATTATATGTAGGACATTTGTCGTTAATCACTGAAAAATCTAATTCATTTATTATTTTTTCTAACAATGAGCTAAACAGCCTATTTGCTTCGTCCTGGCGTTAAGGTCCCCACACAAAATGTAGTTTCTACAGCTCCTTTTTATTGTTTTAAATAGCTCAAAGTAATTTGTTGGGTGGATTGTATAGACTAAACACAGATATTTCATTACTCTTTCCTAGATTAAGTTTAATACAAAGCAGTTCACAATTAAAGTGCTCTAAAGAAAAGTCTTGTAAAAAATATTTTTATTGATTTTTATAAATTAAAAGTGTCAATAATTAATTATGAATTAATTGCTCAATTAGTCGAATAAACCTGTTAATCTCAAAAAAATCTCTAAGAAACTCAAATTTGTACTCAGAGACTCGGAATTTAAAGAAATTTCAGCAATATAATTTCTCTTCGAACACGAATTTGAACGTTGAATCGAAATTAATTGTAAATTTATTAAGATTGGAGATGCAAAAAAATTGCCGGAAACAAGAAAAAACTCAATATTTAGGTTTGACTATTTCCCAGTAGATTTCTATTAAGTTTGTTATAAGTGAAAAGAACACAGTATTTTTTTGGTTTCTTCTTTATTTTATCTAAATAAATAAATCTTTGGAAAACGGCCGTTCTAGACCGTGGTTAAGTAAAGTTTAAAATAGAAAGTGGTAAAAGAAAGAAAGATCTTTAAGCTTAGAAAACAAAACAAGTAAACAAGCGATTAGCTTTTTTCTCTCTTCTAAGCATTTCTTTGTAACTTATAGTTGATAGATATAAAATAACATAATAATTCACAAACAGCTAACATATATGAAAAAACTAAAAAATCAAGCAAATGATAAGGAAAACAATGAACTTAATGGCGTATTTCAAGACAAAAAAATTGGACACAATTCAGATGAAAACAACAGCGATTTTATACAAAAACAGTCAAACTCAAACATACAATGATAAAAATTTATCAAGTCAACTTTCCTCAAAGAACACGTAGGTAATTACATACTGGAATTGTCATCACTTACCTAGGACTGTTCATCTCTAAGGAAATTTTTTAGCTCACAAATGTCCCGACATTGTTTTGCTCAATGAATTAAAAATAGATTTTAGTGAGAATTATTTTTTTCTTGTTATGAACTGATAATTAAATATTGAGTTTAATTATCAGTTCATAACATATCTATGCAACAAGCAAGGAGGAGGAGTAGCTATTTTAATTAAAGAAGGAATTGAATTTATACAAGGTTTTTCTTATGAGGAATTCAATTCCGAACTCCTTTTTATAAAACTAAATTTTGGAAAGAATAATGAATTAGTTGTATTTAGTCTTTATAATCCACTCAATGTGCTTTTGAACTTTGAGCTTTTTAAAACAGTAAATAAAGAATGTAGAAACTACATCTAAGGTGTTGATCTAAACGCTAGAACAAAGCAAATAGGCTGCGTATGGGAAAATGATACAGTATAAAATATAATCAATTTAATCAATTTAAAGGCCTTTTTAAAAAAATTCTGGAATCAAAATTTGTTAGATTATATCAAGAAGATGGGAAAAGACCCACTTACAAGTAGACATTTTTGGTAAAAAAAAAAATAAATTTAGAACAAAAAAATAATCAAATTTAATCCCAAATTTGATTTCTTATGACAAGGAATTCAAAACTAATGAAGAAAAGGGAAAATGTTGTGCCCTTCACTTATCTTCAATTTTTAGTCCTAATTCTGATTTAATTGATAAATAGAACGATTTCGTAATACTTGATTCAAACTCTGAATTTTTTTTGAAATTTTAATCAGTGTAATTTTAAAGATCTAATTTAATATGAATGAATTAATTTTGGCTTTAAAATGATCGAAAAATGAAGCGGCATCAAGACCTGATCAAATACATAATTTAATGTTAAAAAACTTACTTAGAAATTCAATAATAGAAATCACAGAACTTTTAAATTTATCTTTTAGAGAAGGTAAGGTCCCGAAAGCGTGGAAAACTTCGAACATTTTAATGATTCAAAAAAAGGCCTCTAACTCACAAGATCCTTTAAATTATAGACCAATTAGTATAACGAGTTGTTTAGAAAGCTACTGGAACGAAAAGTTTATTCAAGATTATACAATTTTTTAGAACATAATTCACTCCTTATCCACGAGCAATCTGGATTTAGGAAATACCGGCGAACATCAGATAATCTATTCTTTTTAATTTAAAAAAATTGTGGAATCATTTAATAGAAAAGAGTTTGTGGCTTTTTATTTGATATTTCTAAAACCTTTGAATGTCTTCTAAACTTTCATTTTTTTTTAGCTTTTTTACTTTATTTTGATTTTGATTTTTTTTAAAATTAATTCTGAAGGAGCCCTAGCTCGGTACAGAAAACAAATAAATAAAAAATAAATAAATAAAATTGTTTACTAAAATAGTAATATTTTTACTGAATTTGTAATTTTTTTTTCTAAATTTGAAGCGACGTTTACTGACGTCCAAAAAAAAAGATTAAAGAAAATTAATGAATAAATTATCAAAATTGTGGTTGCGATTGCGTTCCAAAAAGTCTAAGTGCATTTTGTTGGTTTCTTCGTTTCGAATTTTTTTGACAATATTTCTATGAGTTTCAAGTCTATCATTCTTGCTAACATGCTTTCGTTTTCCCATTTGACCATTTGATTGCCAAATCCGTTCGACTTCTTACTTTTTCGGTGAAAATTTGAAAGTACTAACCATTAACCAATGGGTTGACTCACTTAAAATTTCGAGCGATAATTTTAATCTTCGAAGATTGTACTATATTAGTGATAATTACTCGATAGGTAAATTTACTTTAACAGATATAATCATCATAAAGAGCCCTTTATTTATCTGCTCATTTCAAAACTGTTCTTTATAGCTTTTTTAAAATTAAGTGATTTTTAATGATATTTTTTGTACGGATCATCGTACTACAAATTTCTTATCTAAGTTAAATTTTCATATCTAAAACTAATTTTTCGAAAATGTATTGTGTCAGGTACTTTTTTATTTAAAGGTCAGAGGCAGTTTTGTTTGTCTTATTTAAAAAAAAAAGCAGAAATTAAATTTGCTTTTAATATAATGTTTTAACAAGAAGTAATATAACCTGAGTATTAATTTCATAGCTCTCTGATGGACATTATTTCTTCTGCTAGTTAATTTTTTTTTTTTGCTAGCAAAATTTTATGCTAGCTAATATAATGATAGTAATTATTTTATTCTGCTGGCAATTTTTTTCATATTAAGTTTGAAAAGAAGAAAAAAGAAATTAAGCTTAGTACCGCCAAAAAATTAAAATTTCATATCTAAATTTCAAATTTAATTTTTTCACTGTCTTTTTGATTATCCGAAAGAATTATTTTCTGTATTTCTTTGTTTAGTTGTAGAACCACGAGGTCTGCCACAGAGTTTAGGACCATTTGAAGATTTTTGTGCATCAGCTTGATGATTTTGATCAATATTTAAATCATTCGGTTCATCTAATTAAATGATTTGATAAGTTTTCACTATTTATAACATTAGATAAATCGTAATACTCTTGAAACGAATTTACCAAAGGAGTAGCTTGTTGCTGTTGCTATCAAGTGTTAATTCAAATTGTCGATTAATATTAACTGGTTTTTCTCTTTTATTTATTGTCAAAATTAGCTAGCTGGTATTAATTTTTTAGAAGCATAAAAAAAATTTAGCTATCATTAATTAATTTTTTTTACTAGCAGTTATAAAAAAAATTTTCAAGCAGAAGAAAAAAATTTACTAGCAGAAAGAAATAGATCTCCTCTCTGATTAAGGGCAATTTTTTTTTTATTTAAAAAAAAAGTCATCACTTTGATATTAATTTTTGAATTGAGGCTAGAAATTGTTTTTGTAATTCTTTTTTTATTATTAAAAAAATTTATTTTAACCAAATGCTACATTTAAAATAAATAAAAAAACACCAGTTGCCCAAAACCCGTTTTCGAAAGTATATTTGGGTACGGGATTTATGGAAAACCAAAACTTCTTCTCATTACAAACACCTTTTTTGTCATTAGAATTATTTTCAGAGTTTAATGTAATTTTTCATCAAATTCTTAAAAACTTGATTTGGGAAGTGAATTCGATAGTAGCTTTATTGAAAGAATGGACTCTCAAGACATCCAAGCTATTGCTATTCAAATAAAAAGACCAAAAAGAAACATAAAGGCGCCGAGTATTTTGGAGCCATTTTAAATTTTATAAATTTTTTCTAAGATTAAAAAAAAACAAAAAATTTAGACTTAAAATTTTTTTGCATTGGTAAAGTTTTTCAGTTGAAAAAAAATTTTTATCTTAATAAAATCGTCTTACAAAAAATTAGCATTAAAATTTATTTTTATATAGGTGAAGTTGAATTAGTGATAAATAGCCAGGCCATAAATTGATACCTTTTTAATATTTAGTGTCTAAAGTAAATTAAAAAACAAAGTTTTTTGTTCAATAACTTTAAATGCACAAAAATAAAATATGTTTTTTTCAATAAAATATTTAAAATATTGTGCAGCATTCGAGTATGCTCAGAACAGTTTTAATTTTTTTGGTAAAAATAAGGATAAATGGTGTACAAAAAAACAAAATACCCTAAAAATCATTTAATTAATTAAATATTATGTTAAATCAAAAAAAAAATTTTACAAAATTTCAGAGCCTAATTTTCATAATTTGAATATTTAACAAAAAAACAACATTTGCCTGAATATAATTTTAACATTAAAAATACTAAAAATTGAACAAATATTTAAATATTGAGGTTAAATCTAACTATCGAATTGGTGATCTTAACACCATGATAGCCAGTCCAATACTGAGTATCTTTTCCTCCATGATGAAACAGAATGTATCTCAAATTATCGGGATAATTTTCTAAGACATGGTAAAACTTGTGCCATTTTCCATTGTTGTACTGGCTGATGATATGATCAAACGAAATTGTGTAAATCTTTGCCAGATAGTCGTCAAATAGACTCACTCGAATGTGATACTCGGCATCACAATCGTGCCTGCCCGAGTAAAAATCCATGACTTCTATCTTGGGCTTTAGCTTTACTATCACATTGCGGTCAACTCCTTCTTTGATCAGGTCTATTATTTGGTACTTGGAGCCCATAAAGTGAGATGTGGCAAATTTGGTGAGCTGTCTGCTTTCGTTGTCGAATATGGGCTGCGATCCGTTGTTCTCTGCTTCGATCAAAAATCCATTCGATTCGGTGGTGTTCCGAATCGATTTGAATAGACTGACTTGGAAGCTGTTCAAATTGCTCATGTCCAGGTGTCCATTTTGATTGTTGATTTCGTAATTTGAATTTTGTTCGAAGCAAAAATTCGGCTTGAATGCCCAGTGGTCAAACTTTTGCTCTCCATTGGGATTTTTGATCAAATTTTTGGCATATGGGTTGCGAAAGTAGAGTTTTTTGGGCAAGTAGCAATTGTCCGAATTCAAGTACTTGATTAGCTGGAAGTTGGCTTTGGAGTCATGGAGCAGCTTTTCTGTCCAAAATGAGCTCGAGTCGATCAAGTTTTTCCACTTTTTGCAAGTCAAACTTAGAGATGTGCACAGTTGTCTGGCGGACAGGTTCAAAAAAATCAGTGCCAAAATCTCATTTGGCAAATCGTCTATGGAAACAGAATTTTTTTTCTCTATTTTGCTATTCTCTCGAATTTTTGCTTGTTGACTAAAGGCATTAATAAAAAGTTGAAACATCTAAAATTTATTTTATTTAAAAAATTTAAAAAAAAAATTTAATTCAAAATTTTAACCCTCCATTATAAAGACTCACATATTTAATCCGAATGATAGAGAAAAAAATACCTTTACAAATAGAACCTGCAAACTAAATAATTCTTTAAATACATTCCAAAAAATGTGTTTAGTATAGGAATTATTTTTGACCGATACACAAATATTAAACAAAAATTTTGCTTTATCTCGACTTTTGTCTCGAGTGTTTTTAATTTATTTAGTAACAAAAAAATTTTGGCTGAATTTTATTTTATTTTTAATTTGGATGACTAGCTCTAAATTTTTTACTATTTTTTTTTCATTACCACCAAATAAACCTTCAAAAATGAAGGTTTAAGTATTTGGAAATGGTCATGCTTTGAACGAATGATTTAAGAAAAGTTAAAAATTTTGGTTTTATTTTCACAAGCATTGAATTTTTTTAATATAAATCAAAAAATTCTAAATCATTTTTTTTAATAAAAATAATGCATAAAAACTTTTAATTTTTTAAGAAAGCTGGGCACTGAACGACTTAAAGACGATGTAAAAAAGTTAAAAAAAAATATTAAATAAGACAAAGTATTAAATATTTAATTTGAAATTATAATTTTTATTTTAATATATTGTTTTTTAAACCTTTTTAATGAGTCTAAATATCTATTAATCCGAAAACCAAAAAAATTTATTTATTTGTTATTTAATATTAGAAATTTATAGCAAAATTATATTTTTCTATTTTGAAAAAGGTTGAGTAAAATTTTTTTCGGAGTCGTATAGTCTTTGTTTTATTTGAAAATAAACTTAACAAATTTCCATTAATTTAAAAAATTTAAAAATCGATCAATGTTACAATAATGTCAAAATGAGCAATAAAAGAAATCATAAAAAAAAAATTATTCTCATAAAACAGGGCTAAACAATTAGTTATCCGAATATTGAAAAATTAAGGGTCAGCTTAAATGCCGTTTAACAATCGGATTGTTGAGATTTTTTTTTAATTTTAGCTTAGACTCCAAGGAAAGTGGAGTCTAGTTAAAACATCTCTTATTAAATAAAACCACTTATTAAATCTATTTAAATCTCATATTTAATAGTATTGGTTTTATCTCGATGCTAAGAGCCGTTTAATCATTAAAAATTCAATTTTTTTGTTCAATAATTATAAATTCATAAAAATAAAATATGTTTTTCAATAAAATATTTTTTATAGAAAAAAATTTTTTTGATTTTTATTTCTAATAAAAAACACTGGTTGCTTAAGACCCGTTTTCGGAAGTATATTTGGGTCCGGGTTTTATGGAAAAGCAAAAATTCTTCTCATTACAAACACCTTTTTTGTCATTAGAATTATTTTCAGAGTTTAATGTAATTTTTTATCAAATTCTTAAATACTTGATTCAGGTCCGATAGTAAATCCGATAGTAGCTTTATTGAAAGAATGGACACTCAAGACATCCAAGCTATTGCTATTCAAATAAAAAGATCAAAAAGAACCATAAAGGCGCCGAGTATTTTGGAGCCATTTTAAATTTTATAAATTTTTTCTAAGATTAAAAAAAAACAAAAAATTTAGAATAAAAAGTTAGAGTAAAATATATCATTTCCATTGATTTTACCATGACTTAGAGTGAAATAGGATTCATCGTCTAAAATCTAGGAAATATTTGGATTTTTTAAATACAAATTTCTACTAGTTGTACTTTAGTCATTTTTTTTCTGTGTTTGACCAGATCCTTGTTTCCTTTCTGGTGAAAAATATTCACTAAGTTTTAAAATTCGGTAAACAGTTCTCTTTGGAATTTTTTCTGCCATAAAATGCCTCACTGTGAATATCTTTCCAAGTGATCTATTTTCGTTAAAAAACGCGTACAAGCGAATTCAAAGGGCCTCTTCTTTTGATGAATTTATTTTGGTCATTTTTAATTCAAATTGAATATTTTTTTTTAATTAAAATTAAATTTACTCCAAGAATATGGAAAAAGATTTTTAAAAAAATTAAAATAGCATTGCAAATGATGCTTTAAGTTCGTCTCGATTTTAAGTTCTCACCTGTTAGACAATTAATTTGTGTGGGAAGTTTGTTAATGATTTTCAATCAGTTCATATAGATTGTTTTTTAACGAATGACATTCTCAATACTTGTACTTCGTACTTTAATCCAAGCACTTAAATCTTTCTGCTTAACTTTCATTATTATGAACACAAAGTAGATGATTTTTAGTTCGTTTTTTTTTTCTAAGTTTAAAGTTTTTAATATCTTTCCAAAATATTTAATCTTCTTAAATCCAGTTAATCATTTAATAAGCTTCGTGATTCAACAATCATCCTAGGTAGCTGATTCCAAGTTTTCGACACTCTATTCATAAAGAAATGATTTCTATTTGAGTTGCTAGTGATCTCTCTCACTATCATTTGATTGTGGCTTCTCAAATTTAATGTACTTGACGGTGTGTTGTCAAAGAAGGGCCAGTTTATTTGTTCTGCTTCGCGGGACAGCTTAAATCGTTGAATTAAATCACCTCTCGTTCTGCGCGTACTAGATCTGAAAATCCAGCTCTGAGCAGTCGCTCGTCGTAGTCAAGGTGTCTTAGGCCTTTTGTTGATCTTAAAGCTCTTCTTTGAGCCTTTTCAATTTGCCCAATCGATTTCTTGAAGCGAGGATTCCATACTGGTGCTGCAAACTCCAAATGCGGTCTTATAAAGGTTGGATATATAATTTTTGCTATGTGACTGTCAAAATTTTTGAAGGTATTTAACGTCATACCGAGAATACGATTTGCTTTTGAAGCCATTTTTTCTGAGTAAATATTGAATTTCTCATTTGATGATATTAAAACCCCAAGGTCTCTTTCATCAGTCGTCTCTTCCACATTTACAGTTTCGCCGGTGACTTGATCAGTGAGAAAATACTTTTGTTTAGGATTACCTTTTCCTAAATGCATTATTTTACATTTCTTGCAATTTAGGCTTATTTTCTATAATCTGCACCATTCTTGCAATGCGTTTATTTCACCTTGAAGTGAGTAATCAAATGCATTTCTCAGAATCTTAAAAATTAAAAATGTACAGGAGACAATTTCTCAATTTATCTGGCAAGTAATATTTGATTTTGATATTTTACGTAAATTAAAATAAATACTTAAAAGCTGTTTAATTCAATTTTGAAGAATGGTCAAAGAGTGGATGTAGTTTGCCAATTATATGAAAATTTTTTAGTGTAACCATTTAAAGCTCAAGCGGTAAACTTAAGTAATAAAAGTTTGTCAAACGTTTAGCGATTGCAAGTGGCGAAAGCAAGTGGTACTTTAGTTAAACAGTAAGGAGGAATATTGATTATCTAAGGTTTTTTGTTTAATTTTTTAAAATATCTTTGTAAGATAAATGACTATTATTAAATAAAATAAAATGTTTTTAAATAAAACGAAGAATTTTTGAATTTTTTTTTCGTTTTTTCAATTTAATATATTGGATTAAAATAAACAAATAAGACTCAATCTAAATAAAAATGATTAAAAAACAAACAGGTAATATTTTCTTATCAAAATTTGTGAAATTTAATGTTAAAAATATATACAAAACATTCAAGTAGAATTGAGTTGTATCTAGTTAATCTAATTGATTTAGAATTTTTTTATTTTTTACACTCTTTAATAATTTTTATATAATCCTATTCGAACGTTAAAAATTTCCTTTTTTTCAATTTTTTTCAAATTCTAAATTTCATACTAATTTCTAAATTAAGTACGAAATTTCATTTGAAAATCAACAAAAAATATTTAAGAGTTTTTTCAAGCTTTTTAATGATGAAATTATAAATAAAATTCTAATTTTATTCTAACAAAAACAGTTCTTTAAATTCATAAAATCAAAAGAATAGCTTAAGTTAAACAAAAAAATTTTATTAGGTTTATAACAAAGTTTTATTTTGGAAAATTGTCAGATTTAAGAATTTTTAATTTATAAATGGAGACAAAAATTTGTTTTTTTTTACTGGCCTTGTTCTTTATTCAAGGTGTGAACTGTTTTTTTCCAAACAATTTCCGAGCCTATGGAGCAGAATTGAAGATTATTCCAAAGTCTATTTCGCATAAAGAAATGAGCAAAAAAGCATTCTTTGATTTTATAATTGAGACATTTGAAAATATGGATCAGAAAAAATGGCCAGAAAAGACAGCGGATATAATAAAAAATTTAAAAGAGTTTAAATATTATAAGAGCAAATACGAGAAGATAGATAAATATTTTGATAAATTTTCCAAAAATATTGAAGAAATTTTAGACGCTAACGAAGAAACTGATAAAGATAAGGATACTAAAAATAATCCGACATTTCATTTTGACGCAGAATTGATGCACGAGACCAATATTCGAATGCTCAGTCAGAAAAATCAAATTATTACTTATTTAAAAAAGAGTGACTTTTCTTTAGCCCGAAAATTGATAGGGCAATATTTGCATACACTGCAAGATTTTTACAGTCATTCGAATTGGGTTGAAATGAAAAATACGGACATTAATTTTGAAATTGGCGAAAAATTATTTACGAACATGATAGCTCAAAAAACAGAGCCAACCTGTGTTAACTGTCATTTTGAGTACAATTCTGAATTCGATTCGGGTTATGGGGTTTTTGACGATCCGGAACAAAATTGCACAGATAACATAAAATCGGATTTAAATGAGAAAAAAATTTTGACAAGTGGATATTTTTATAAACAAATTTTGGATGGTGAACCAGTTTTAAAATTAGCAAAAAAGTGTAGTCATGGTGCATATGAATTTTTTTGTGACATTTTTAAAATACGAAATTATTTCAAAAAGCTTTAAGCTTTTTGTTATTTGTTTGTTTTATCAAAATAATAAAAAAATGAAATATAAAGAAAAAATACGTCAAGAGTAAAATAAATTAAGATAAATTTGGTTTAATTTTTTGTGTTTGAATTACAAAATGTATCCAATGTTGAAATAACATGGAAAAAGTGCGATGTTTCAAATATTTTTTTCAGTTTCAAAAAAAAATAATTTTAAGTTAATATTGCAAGCATGAAAAATTTCTTAAATTAATTTTGACTTTGGGTTTGTGATATGATGATCCATAAAGATAATATCTGTAGTTTAAAAAACTATCTAAGCTCTTTTTTTCATTTTTCAAAAATTGAGTTTTTGTTAAAATGCATCAAATGAACGTCAATAGTCACTAAAGTCAAAATCTATTAAGAAAAAAATAAAGTTTCTCAGGTCTAGTCGGTTAGTTGAACCATGGTTCACCTTGTTAATGTTGGAGAAAATTTAAAGTTGGGCGGAGTAGGAAAATTTTGCGAAATAGATGAATTTATGTGTCCCAAAGTCAAAAACTTGAAAGGTAAAAAATTAATTTTAATTTTCTTTAATTTTTATTGTTTATGCTGAAAATAAAGATTTAAGTATTGAGAGCGCATTTGGGTATTTGGGATTGTTGAAAGAGTAATTCCAAGTCAACCAGATCAGAGCAAATGCTAAGCTATTTCTAAAGCTCCTTCAAATTAAAAGTCAAATAATTATTAACTAATGTTTATTTTGATATTTAGGTTTTATCAAAATTTACTATTACGATTTGCTAGTGTGTAATAGTTAAGACCCCATTTTTGTTTGATAATATTTTTATAAAGTTTAACCGTGAACTACAAAACTGTTTTATTTCATCAATCATTGGGGTAATGGTTAATTTTGAATCAAAATTTATACCTAATTATTAATTTTACACAAAAACCTGATTTTCTTTTTGACTCTCAATTTTATTTTTATATATCTTTAAATTTAAGTGAAACAAAACAAATAATGAATACTCTGTGCTTTTCGCAGATGATATAGTTAAAGTCATCTTTTTTATTAAGTCACGTCCCTATTAAGTTCCATTTTGAATTTAACCCCAAAGTCTTCAAGAACGGATTTATTATAATACCTTGCATTGTAAAGTTAGTTTTCTTATGTCCAAATAATTAGTCCCATAATTTTATTATGTCATCAAAAAATAAAGAACAGTGCAATATTTTGTAATTATAATTCTTACTTTATTATGTTCCGTTTTATCGAAAACACAATTAATCGACGATTTTGGCGGGATTTTGTAGGTTACAATAGTGGTGCGACATACGGTCGAATCCTAAAAGCATATTTTTCAGTAAAATCGAAAAAAAGAGTAGTTAAGCACCTAAAAATATCGAATTCTTTAGTTTAATCTAAAAATTTTAATTAAATAATTCAAATTTGACATATTTGTTAATTATCACATGATTTGAAGACATTTTTTAAGAAAAATAAAGCAATAAAATAAAAAAGTAAAACCATAGAATTGTTCAGAATTTTGTCTAGATTTAAGAGAAAAAAAAATCGGGTCATAATTGATCCCTCTGAGGAGATACGATTTAAACCAGAAAAAACACATTTTTTTCCTTTTTTTAGCCAACAAAAACCGCCACACCCTTTTTTTTTCTTCTAAATTACATTACAATTTTATGCTCTTTCAGAATATATATACGTTTTTAGTATATTTAAGTTTTATCTTTGAGATTTTGAGTCTTAAAGAACAACAACTTTTTAAAGGGTTTGCTATTTTTGGAACCCTGGGTGTAAAAAATTATTTTTTTGCCCCCTTCAAAAAAAATTTTTTTTTGGGGTTTTTGAGGGTGTAGATTACGAATTTTAAGTCAAAAATGGGAAATTCAGATAGCACTAAAGTTTTGAATTTCGTGAACTTTAAATGTAATAAATTCTATAAATCAAAATTTTTTTTATCATGTCCCAATCTGATCATATCCCCATTTTGTCTGGAACAAACACCGTGACATAATCGAAGGATGACCGTACATTCTTCATTTATTACAAACAGAGGAACCTAGGAAATAAGAAAAATAATTACACCAACGAACTAGAACAATGGCTTATATAGTGGAAAATGAAGATATCAGTTGAAAAGTCGTGTTCAGTAGTCTTTTTAGGTACAAAAAAGAGAGTGATAATCTAAACGTAAAAATGTATGGAAACAGAATAGTGAGTTATTAAATTTCACTACTATTTAATAACTCACTATTCTGTTAGTTATTAAATATATAAAGCTTGAGCAAATGCTTTGTAAATGCTCATATAAATAAGTTTGATCAGGTAATTAGAAATTATGTTCCATTGGTTATCAACAAAACAGAATTTTTTAGCTTAATTTCTAAGCACAATTTTAATATCCACTAGAATATTAAAATTTAGTAGAAGTAGTAGTAGTAGTAGTTCTTGCTGCGACACCTAACATGTAGATTGTCTAAGCCCATCACCGCCAATTGGCCGTGTAGAGTTGTAGCAACCTATTCCATTGAACTTATCTAAAGCCATTTTAAAATTAGCGGTTGACTTTGATTTCACTACATTTTCTGGCAACTTATTCCAATGGGGAACTACTCTGTTTGAGAAAAAAAACATGTCTGGCATTTACTGCAGCCGCAGAATGGTTTCTAATTTGAGCTGGGAAATTTTCTCTCTGGACTCTGATGCTATTTCCTCTTAACGCCCCGGCTGGTCCCTTGTTTTCTGATTTATTCACTAGATTCTTGACCAAGCTTATCTTTTCTATTCCATTCAATAATTTGTACATTTTAATCAAGTCCCCTCTCACTCTTCTTTCACTCAGCTTTGTCAGTCCTAATTTTGTCAGCCTCATTTCATACGGCATGTTTCTTACGGACAAAGGTATTTTTGTTGCCCTCTCTTGCACCTTTTCCAACGCATTTACGTCCATTTTCATACTTGCATTCCAAACCTGCACTGCGTAATCTAGGTAGAAATTTAAAATTCCAAGTTAAATTTTAGTATACTTGTGGAAAAGAACGCTGCAATAAAAGGCTAAATATTATTAAGATATTGTCAAATAATAAATGGGGTCTTACTAAACACACTAGGAAATTTATAAAAATCTTGAGTCGGATCAATTTTAGACTATTCTTTTCCTTGCTTGAATTCATTTTCAGAAAATAATAGCAAAAAACTACAATCAATGCGGAATACAGCAGTAGGATCTAACCTTTAGTTAAAATATGACTCTCTCTCTCTAACGTCGTGCATCATGAGGCTTTTAATAAACTAAAATTACTAACAATTTCGAATCGGCTTTTTGAGTTGAGTGAGAGATATGTTAGGACAGAACTGAGTCATTCTATTCCATTGGTGGTCAAACTGGTGAAGGAATACAAAGAAGGTCTCGAATCAAGATATATTGAATACTTTACCCCATTGTGTAATTGCTTCCTCACTGTTTCTTTATTTTGATCTTCTTTATCTTATTTTGATTCAGACGTAAGGAGAAACCTACCATAGATGAAGTCATGAGGCTCGGTAGAATCGATACGAGGGAATGGTGACCTAACGAAGAACAAACTTCTGTTGTGATGAAGGCAGAGCTAGAAGTGACTATGCTCTAAACACAGTAGTGGGAAGGCTTAGCAAATAGAAAAGGAATGGGTCATACCACCAGATCGGAATAAAAAAAAAAAAAAAAAAAAGAAAATGAGTTACCTTGATTGGGATCTGTATGAAGCTTGATTAATCTGGTTAATTTGCTTGATTGGATCGGTCTAAAAATCTAACGAGTAGAAAAAAAAAAGAAAGAGTATAAAAGTAAGAAAAAAAGAAAAAGATTAATCTAAAATTCAAGATGCAATGGTGATGTAGTATATGTAGTATATGAAGTATGAAGGAGTATATGAATGATTTTTTTTTTTTTTTTTATTGTTATTGTTATTATTACATACCACAGTTACCATAGATGGGATCCTACTGTTTCCCATTTTCGCAAGTCTAGCTTGTTGTAACTTATATTATTATTATTATTTTCAAAATTAATTTCGAAGGAGCTCTAGGTCGGTACAGAAAAAAAATAAATAAATAAAATAAATAATAAACGGGTCTATCTGTACTGGAAAGGTTTCTAAGTATGTTTAAGCAACTTATCCAAAATTCTCAGTTAAAGTCAAATTCTTTCAATTTTATTCTAAAATTCACAGATGCCATTTTTTCAGAAAATAAAAATTTTTCAGCTTTGCAATTATTTGCTTTAAATAAATTAATTTCTTATAAATCTAAAATTACATGAACTTGAATTCATATGGGCTTTTTTGACGATACCAGAAAAGTTGAACCATTTGGCGGAATAAATAAAGACTCACTGGTTAAACTTTATTCACCGCATTATTATCTGCATCTCCAAGCAGTCTCTTTAGCTGAAAGAGCAACATTGTATTTTTTACAAAGAATCCGGTCCGAGGTAGGCATTGAAAAAAGCTTATGCATATTCGGCATTATGTGCACCAAGAATATTCTTTTTCTAATCGATGCCACTGGTAGCATGGAAACACAAATTGGTGTGGTAAAATTAAGAGCCTATAATATCTTTAATAGCTACTCGAAAAAAAGTGCCGAAAGTGCTTTTCAACTCAATTTGACCATAGCATTTTTTGATGATCCTTTTCGTCCCATCAAACTAACAACTTT
This sequence comes from Brachionus manjavacas, assembly GCA_019054805.1. Lineage (NCBI taxonomy): Eukaryota > Metazoa > Rotifera > Eurotatoria > Ploima > Brachionidae > Brachionus > Brachionus manjavacas. Next base: position 1,715,785 of record JAHQIY010000003.1, on the reverse strand, counting down.
CACAGATATTAACAATCAAGAGCAATATTTCCAGATCATGTCCCGCATTAATCCAAGACAACCAAGTCCACTTCAAAAACAAGTTTGTGTTTACATTCCATTATTTTACTGCTATTGCTGTGAATTTGATTACAGTAATTTGAATAGTGGAAGAGAAATGATAAACTCGCGAATAAGCTATTTCGCGTCAAATATTGTTGAAGATACAGATTTTTTTCTTTTTACAGATTCCCTACCAAGGGATGAAATATTAGTGACGGAAGTTACCGCTTTGTTGAAGCTCAAAAAAATCCGATTTCATTGTCCTTTTTGTCCTTTTGTAATTCAGAGATCTCTGAATACAAATTCCTATCAGAAATATGTCCAGTTTACCGATGGATCATATGAAAATAATGGAAAATTTGAAATCCGTGAATTCTCTCCCAACCTGCCAGTCTATTCGGCTTTGATTCTAAAAAATGATTCTTTAAATGAAAAAATCTACATTGATTCCTTTATTAAAAATATAACCATAGATGTTCAAACCAAGGGTTCATATCTAATCAATGATTTAGAATTGGCGAACGATTCTAAAAATTTTTTAAAATTAGGAGACCTGTATTTAAACTTTAATCTAAGTGAGAAATTTATTCTGAATATTTATGGTGAAAACGATTTTTTCATTAATTACAGATTTTATGAGTTTTTTTCGGATTCATCCCATCCGGGTGATCATTACTTTGACAAGCCGGTCTCAGGCAGTAATGTTGCAGTTAGTTTTACATTTTCGGATGAAGTGGCCGTAAATTTGACCGAGCTTTCAATTCTTGACCATGAAACTGATCAGGAAGTATCCAAATCAATCATAGAGGGCTATGATTCTAACATAACTATTCCGGATAGAAAAGCCTATTTTTCTATCAAAGGTTTGGACTCAAATGGGTCCATGTTTCAACGATTTCTTAAACAGATTCCTTTTGATCCTTTGTTTTTCTCGATTGAGTTCGAAAGAGTTCTGGCCAATAATTCAGTAATTATTCTTAATATAATCATTAAAAGCTCGATTAGGTTTACAAGTTCAATAGCTCTTGATATCTCAACTGAAAGAACTGATCAAGTTAACTTGGTGGTCACTCCGAAGCTAGTGGATATTAACTTGGAAGAGAGTGGAAATTTTTCTTGTAAAATTGTTCTAGCTAAAGGAGCAGAACTGATGGAAACAAGCCTAACTATATTGCCAATTATTTACATCAACAAAACAGAAACGTTTATTTTTGATAGAAAATTAATTAGTCTTGATATATTTAAAATGGAAAACTTTGAAAATACTACAGATTTAGAGTATTTTTCCACAGAAAATCCAACTGATGTTGCATCTGTCATGGTAGAAAATTCATCAGTAGAACCATTAGACTTTACAACCGCAGATGATGGTCAAGCATTTTTTGACTCCACAGTCTCAATTGACACAACCAAGGAGAATTTTAATCTTCGAACCAGCTTATTGAGCAAATTTTTCAATTTAATAATTTCTTTTGTCAACTATATCTTTTCTTTTTTATGAAGTATTCATTTGGTTATGAAAAATTGTGACCAAAAATTATTTCATCAAATTTTTATTAGCTATTAATTTTTCCGAGCCAATGGAGAATTTGAAATTTGAGTCTGTTGGTCGACAAAAACTATATGATTTTTTTTTTAATAAATAAACAATTTAAATTATTATTTTATTAAAAAAATTATATTTTTTAGAATATATAATGGAACGTTGCGGATATCCAAAAACATATGGCAAATTTTAACTCAATAAATATTTGAAAAATTTTGATTTTTTTATTTTTAATTTGAAAATTGAAAATCTAAAAAAGTAAATTATTAAACAGCTTATAAAAACACCGACAGAAATTCACTTGAACAATGCTTAAATTGGCATATTCAAATTAGCAAGTTTAAAACAGCTAAATTTTCTCTAAAAATCTTATTTTGACGGTAAAGGATACTGGGCAATTTGGAAAAAAATTCAAATTTTTAATTTTATGATATCTTTTTAAAGATCTCGACGAGCTGAAACATTAAATGTCATAAATTTTGAAATCTGATCATTCTTTCAAAAGTTGTATAAACTTAAAGTCTAAATAGGCTTATTACTTAAAATGACAGAATATTGGCCATTTCTAAAGCTTTTAAAATATTTTTTTTAAAATTATGTTCAGAAACAAGAGAAAATCAAAAAAATAATAGTAAGTTTATTCCACTAAAAATTTATCTAACAGTCCTGAAAAACCAAAAAATAGGTTATGTAGCTGTTTTTGACCCCCCAGTAACCGCATGTCATTCAACAGTCGACCTGAAAAAAAAGTTTTCTTAAACTTATTTGAGTGTTTAAAACATAGTAAAAATGCAAATTCAATTATTTTTTTGAAAAATGAATGAAATTTTTATTACATAACATTAACTCACTTATCCAATTAGACGAATTTGCTTCTTAGTATTTTTTCGAATTAATATTTTATTTCCTACACTTTAGTTAAAAATGAATAATCTTCATCGTACATGTGCTCATTGCCCATCTCGACTTGATTCTAACTCTAAGCTTATAAGAAATAAAATAGGAATTCCCTCTTCACGGCTTAAAATGACGCTTTTATCTTTAGGAATTGATTATCTAATGTAAAAATAAATTGTAATGGTTGCCACAAAAAGCTGTCTAAATAATACCCAAATAAGGGCGAGTTTATAATCAACTAATATAAAGAATTAATCTAAACATTTGACCCTGATACTCAACAAGAATTTAATTTATTTCGAGCTAACTGGTAAAAAAGATCCGAAAGTAACTCCTGGAGGAGTTTTTCTTGATTTTGCAAGGATTGATGACAAAAGATGTCAGACTCTGAAATGTGTATCCCTAAATGACTTTTTTGACGTTTCCCTACAAGAGCTCTCAGCGTTTGTTTCGATTGCATTGTTTGATTGATTGACCAAACAAACAATCTGTTCGTCAAGTTAGACAAATAATTTCAGAATCGTCTACACCACTTTATTTGGGCTTTAAATCGTCAAATAAAAAGAAAGTTATTGAGAATCACAAAACTACAATGTCTTAGGTGTTAATGAATGCCAATCAAAATGACGTGAAAACAATATGGGATACTACCTATTTATACATTGAAAAGTCATCTAAATATGCATTTCAAAAACAGACATTTTCGGAGAACTGTGAGCTCTGATGCTACTTTAAAAGCAATTTACTCTCTCCTTATCGAATAGACTTCATTTGTAATAAAATATATTCAAGAACCTCCCTCTCTCAATTTCCTATCCTACCCCTCTAAGCTTACATTGGTGATAGCGGTTGAGCTTTTTTCAAATTATTTCCGTTCCTTTGTTTGTTGCATTTGAATCAAGAACCCATTTATTTTAATAGCCTTAAGCTAAAATTTCGCTTTACTTACTTAAAGATTTTATTTTTTCTTTTTTTTAATTATTCACTATTAGATATAATTTCATTTACATTTTCAATTAAAGAAGAATCATTATCCTCTAAATCATCACGATTAGAATCTAAACCAAAGTTATAAAAATTTCCGCTTTTTTTGATATAAGTTTTCTTCTTTAATAAATTCCATTTCCAAGATACCATATCATAGTTGTTTCATGTGAACACGCACGAAAAACCGTTGCTCTATCTTAACAAGAATCTAATCCACGTATTTGAACAGTATATGACCAATACCTGGATTTAATTTTTACACGAATAATTTCTTGAAACTTATGAAACTATTCACATACATAATCCGCTTCTTGGCTTAGATGTTTTATTGTGTACGGAATACACTGTTCCCTTTTATATATTCCAAAGGTTATTGACTTATTTTAACATTCAGACAGCTTTGGAAATCCAATCTCATTTTTTTTTTTTTTTTTTTGGACAGTCTTTTTGAATAGTCGACAATAATAGACAATTTTTTGAATATTTTACTCCCTCGCGCATTAGTGTGTTTTCCTCATAAGCCTTCTTGTTTTTAAAGATCAACCTTTTCAGAACATTTGTGGAAGCAAGTTAAGGCCAATACTTCTTTATTAAAGCACATAAAGATTTGTAATCTTTTTCTTCAGTTTTTATATCACGTGGGACTATGTTGCTTAAATATTTCCACCTTTTTAATCTTCCATTTTTCTGCTTCAATAACCCATTTAATTTTAGTAATCAGCTTTGAACTTTTTGCCTATTAAGTACTATGTTGAGGTTTCTCTTTTAAGTAGCTTGGTACCTTTTAAACATTTAAGAGTATCTCGGAAACCTCGATCAACAATAAAAAAATCTTCTGGTAAAAACCAATTACCAGCATCATCAATTTTTTAAAGATGTCGATTCTTATTTTTGCATCATTGTTTGTCCCTTTGCATCAATAGTTTCAATAAAAGTACCGTGGGTTAAACATATGTTCATGAATTTCAAAAGAAAACGTTTTTTGTTCTGTAAGCTTAGAGGGGTAGGGGGAGAATAGGAGATTAAGAAAGGGAGTTTCTTGAATATATTTTATTACAAATGAAGTCTATTCGATAAGGAGAGAGTAACCTTGCTTTTTTTTTGAAGCTTCAGATCTCACATCCCTCCCAGGCTAGTGAAGGAATAAGGGGCTTCTTCTTCCTCTTCTTCATACCCTAACTCCTGGAACGGTCCCGGTTCTTGTGGTCCGCATTGGGCGTGATCATCTTCGTCCCTTTGCCTGTCTTTCCGCAGCTGTCCTTCGCCATCCTCGTCCTCGCCTTGGTGATTCTGCGTGTCATTCTTTACTTGGTCCGTGAGGGATTGCAGTTGCTGCTGTTGCTGACGTTGGGCATCTTTGCGGTGAAGCCATTCCGCCACAGCGATCCTATTGAGGACCAGGTTATTTTGAGCGGAGAAGAGAGGCTCGTTGTCGACTCTACCTAAACCCGTTCATTGTCCATGGCGTTCTCCATACACATTAACCCATGATCTGGTCCAAATGTGCCATCCACCATCAAGTGGAATAAGGACTGCGCGACTGCGTGGATAAAGGACGCACGACATTCCTTTCTCGGCCGCACGGTCTTTAATCCGCGCGTGGAGGACGTTTGTAATGTTTCTCCAACGCGGGATTTTCGTAATCACTACTTCCTGTAAGACTTCCATCTCGCCCCTTTTTTTTACTATTTCTCTTTTTTTTTTACAATTAAAAATCAAAACATAAAATCGTAACAAGATAATTAGATTAATTAAATTAAATTGATTATTTAAAAGGCAAAATTGATTGATTAAATTGATTTAATAATTGATTTAATAAAAAAGTAAAATGATTACGTGCTAAGTTCTAAGCATTATTTTTAAGTGAACATTGTCTTAACTGGGCCTTTGTTAACCCGTCTGTGTGAGAACAACCAAGCTGCGCTTCTAGCATCAAATCCGCAATCTTTGACTTAAAGTCATTTAGCACTTGTTCGGCTTCCTCATCTGCTTTGCCAAGAGATTCGTTTATCGTCCTTTTGTGCCATTTTCATCATTACACCAAATTTTCTGTTATTTGCTTTTTCTATTTGCTCATATCTTTCAATCTGAGGTGGTGCTTTAACAGCTCTGATATGTCTCAAATATGCAATTTTTGCCGCTGCCTCGGCATTTTCTTCGAGCCAGTCGTCGTCCAACTCAACGCAAGATATAGCTTCGGGTCTCATAAAGTATTTGGTCATCCTATTTTGTTTAAGCACACAAGTCTTATTGTTTCTGAGACTTTTTAGCTCGTAATTAGCCTCGTTTAGCTTTTTCAATATTTTATAAGGACCCAGAGATTTAGGATTAAAACTACGAACCTGACCTTGAAATCGTAAGTAGTACCAAGTCACCCGCCTAAAGCAAAATATAATAAATATTAAATAAATAAATATTTTAGCTATGAGCTAAATGATGATGATTTCAAAGCGGGCTACTTGGTACTACTTACGAATTCAAGGTCAGGTTTGTAATGTCACCAAACCGGAAACCTGTTTCAACGACCAAAAACAAGCATGTTCAGACCAAAAGCGTTCACAATTGATGCGGAAGTGATTGAGCCAGGAAGTGAAATAAACGCACAGACGGTTTATTGTGAGAGTTTCAGTTGCATTGGAATCAAGAAGGCAAGTTCAACGCAACACTGCAACGGTGGAGTCGGATAAGAACAAAGTGAACATTCAAATGCTAATTGATAGCGGAGCAAGAACTTCCTTTATTAATATTTCAAAGCTTCCAGCGAAGCTTGCCGAAAGAATCTGATGCTACTTTAAAAGCATTCACTCTCTCCTTATCTTATATTGAGCAGAAAGCTAGGACGAATATTGAACGCAGTCAACTGTCAAAAAAGTTAGTTCCTTATCCTTTGATTGTTCTTGTTCCCAGTCAACGCTTGTTCAGCAATCGGCTTGTAAACGCCACGGCTTGCATTACAAAATCCAAACGGCATGTAATTAAATTCGTAGAGCTTGTTGTTGGCGGTTAACGCAGTCTTTTGGCCAATCTTCCTTTGCCAACGGAATTTGCCAATATCCACTCACTATATCCAAACAAGTGAAAAATTGTGAACCTCCTAACGCGTCTATGGTTTCGACTATTCGTGGCAACGGATACGCATATTTTACTGTACCGCTGTTCAGTTTTGAAAAATCAATACAAACCTAAAGCTCTGCTTTTGACCCTCTCGCGTCTTCTTCTTAGCTAACACAATCGGACTTGACCAAGGACTCCGACTTCCGGAAATTTTGTTCTTTTCCAGCATGTTGTCGACTTGCATTTTGTGGTAACCGATATGGTCTCTGCTTTATTGGTTTCATATTGCCTGTATTAATTAAGTTTTCTGTTAAATCAGTTTGGACAGTGTCGTATTCAGACCATTGTGAATTCTTGTGTGCCTGTGGTTAGTTTTTCCACTTACACTTTGACTAACTCCTCATTGAGTGTTACTTTGCCACTTATTTGAGTTGCTGTTGGTATCTCCGTCTCTCTGATGTAGTAGATCTGGAGCTTGGCCACATATCGTCTAAAGGCAGTGTTCTGACCGAAGTCAAACACTGCCTCGAATTTTGTAAGGAAATCCATTCCCAGAATTGCCTTTTCCGTAATGTCGATGAAAATAAAATCTTGTTAACCTTGCCATGTTTGCCCATCGCACAAATCACGTTCCGGATCTTCAACGCTGACATAATTAATAGATCGATCCGCTTAAATCCGAAAACAGGATTTGTTGTGTCGCCATCTTTGAATCAACTTATTCTTTCGGTAAACTTCGCTGAAAGCTTTGAAATATTTATAAAGGAAGCTCTTGTAAACGAAACCTTAACTCGATCGGCTTTTTGCTAAAGCGGACCACAAGAACCGGGACCGTTCCAGGAGTTAGGGTATGAAGAAGAGGAAGAAGAAGCCCCTTATTCCTTCACTAGCCTGGGAGGGATGTGAGATCTGAATCTCAAAAAAAAAAGCAAGGTTACTCTCTCCTTATCGAATAGACTTCATTTGTAATAAAATATATTCAAGAAACTCCCTTTCTTAATCTCCTATTCTCCCCCTACCCCTCTAAGCTTACAGAACAAAAAACGTTTTCTTTTGAAATTCATGAACATATGTTTAACCCACGGTACTTTTATTGAAACTATTGATGCAAAGGGACAAACAATGATGCAAAAATAAGAATCGACATCTTTAAAAAAATTGATGATGCTGGTAATTGGTTTTTACCAGAAGATTTTTTTATTGTTGATCGAGGTTTCCGAGATACTCTTAAATGTTTAAAAGGTACCAAGCTACTTAAAAGAGAAACCTCAACATAGTACTTAATAGGCAAAAAGTTCAAAGCTGATTACTAAAATTAAATGGGTTATTGAAGCAGAAAAATGGAAGATTAAAAAGGTGGAAATATTTAAGCAACATAGTCCCACGTGATATAAAAACTGAAGAAAAAGATTACAAATCTTTATGTGCTTTAATAAAGAAGTATTGGCCTTAACTTGCTTCCACAAATGTTCTGAAAAGGTTGATCTTTAAAAACAAGAAGGCTTATGAGGAAAACACACTAATGCGCGAGGGAGTAAAATATTCAAAAAAAATTGTCTATTATTGTCGACTATTCAAAAAGACTGTCCAAAAAAAAAAAAAAAAAAAAATGAGATTGGATTTCCAAAGCTGTCTGAATGTTAAAATAAGTCAATAACCTTTGGAATATATAAAAGGGAACAGTGTATTCCGTACACAATAAAACATCTAAGCCAAGAAGCGGATTATGTATGTGAATAGTTTCATAAGTTTCAAGAAATTATTCGTGTAAAAATTAAATCCAGGTATTGGTCATATACTGTTCAAATACGTGGATTAGATTCTTGTTAAGATAGAGCAACGGTTTTTCGTGCGTGTTCACATGAAACAACTATGATATGGTATCTTGGAAATGGAATTTATTAAAGAAGAAAACTTATATCAAAAAAGCGGAAATTTTTATAACTTTGGTTTAGATTCTAATCGTGATGATTTAGAGGATAATGATTCTTCTTTAATTGAAAATGTAAATGAAATTATATCTAATAGTGAATAATTAAAAAAAGAAAAAATAAAATCTTTAAGTAAGTAAAGCGAAATTTTAGCTTAAGGCTATTAAAATAAATGGGTTCTTGATTCAAATGCAACAAACAAAGGAACGGAAATAATTTGAAAAAAGCTCAACCGCTATCACCAATGTAAGCTTAGAGGGGTAGGATAGGAAATTGAGAGAGGGAGGTTCTTGAATATATTTTATTACAAATGAAGTCTATTCGATAAGGAGAGAGTAAATTGCTTTTAAAGTAGCATCAGAGCTCACAGTTCTCCGAAAATGTCTGTTTTTGAAATGCATATTTAGATGACTTTTCAATGTATAAATAGGTAGTATCCCATATTGTTTTCACGTCATTTTGATTGGCATTCATTAACACCTAAGACATTGTAGTTTTGTGATTCTCAATAACTTTCTTTTTATTTGACGATTTAAAGCCCAAATAAAGTGGTGTAGACGATTCTGAAATTATTTGTCTAACTTGACGAACAGATTGTTTGTTTGGTCAATCAATCAAACAATGCAATCGAAACAAACGCTGAGAGCTCTTGTAGGGAAACGTCAAAAAAGTCATTTAGGGATACACATTTCAGAGTCTGACATCTTTTGTCATCAATCCTTGCAAAATCAAGAAAAACTCCTCCAGGAGTTACTTTCGGATCTTTTTTACCAGTTAGCTCGAAATAAATTAAATTCTTGTTGAGTATCAGGGTCAAATGTTTAGATTAATTCTTTATATTAGTTGATTATAAACTCGCCCTTATTTGGGTATTATTTAGACAGCTTTTTGTGGCAACCATTACAATTTATTTTTACATTAGATAATCAATTCCTAAAGATAAAAGCGTCATTTTAAGCCGTGAAGAGGGAATTCCTATTTTATTTCTTATAAGCTTAGAGTTAGAATCAAGTCGAGATGGGCAATGAGCACATGTACGATGAAGATTATTCATTATTAACTAAAGTGTAGGAAATAAAATATTAATTCGAAAAAATACTAAGAAGCAAATTCGTCTAATTGGATAAGTGAGTTAATGTTATGTAATAAAAATTTCATTCATTTTTCAAAAAAATAATTGAATTTGCATTTTTACTATGTTTTAAACACTCAAATAAGTTTAAGAAAACTTTTTTTTCAGGTCGACTGTTGAATGACATGCGCTAAATTCAGAAAATATAAATTCTGCTAATTAGTAAGAATGAATACTGTAATTTGTTAAAATTGTGTTTTAAATTAATAGATTTTTAACATTGTTTTTTAACTTGAATTATATTTTTTTAATAAAAGTATGAAAAAAATAATGATTTTTTTTTAGATTAAAATACCTTGCTGAAAATAAATCAAGTTTGATTAATTTCAATTTAAATTGCAAAATAAACATTTAAATGATAGTTTTTTTATTAAATTGTAGAAATTTTGAATTATTTTAAATTAGTTTTTAAATTAAAAATAAAAATAAAAAAAATGGATAAAAAAAAATTCATGCATAGTCAAAAATTATTCATTATCATTATCATCAAAAATTAATCTCACAGAGGAATTAGTTAATTTTGTGCCATAATGTCCAGCCCAGAATTGTGTGTCTTTTCCCGAGTGCTCGAATAAAATGTATCTCAAATTGTCCGGATAATCTTCTATTATGTCTTTAAATTCGCGCCAAAAAACCTCGGACCACTGACCAAACACTTTATCACAAGAAACATTCTTGATTTCATCATACTTTTGATCATAGAGAACTACTCTTAAGTGATATTCTGAACCACAATCGTGTCTTGGTGCATACCAATCTTTAATTTCAATTTTTGGCTTGGTTTTCTTTAGCATGGTTTCGTCAATTCCCTCAGCATATAGATCAACTAATTGATATTTTGTACACTCGTAAAAAGTAGTTGCATAGTTTCGCACAGGCTTTCCGTCTGACTCATAAACAGGTCTATTCAAATAGTCATCTGGTTCTATTTTAAAGCCATTTTGCTCCTGGATTTTTTGGCTATTGCGGCAGTACTTTTTCAAATACTCGTTGTGATAGTAGTCGTATGATTTGTCTGAGCGTGTGCTAAGAATTGACAAAAAAGATCTGTTGTCCCAAAAATCGTATCCTTCTTCTGCGCAGGAATTTTTTATTAGATTTTTGGCAAAAGGATTTTTGAAATAGAGCTGCTTTGGCTGAAGATTGTCGGATTCGGCTAGGAATTTTAGCAGTTTTTTGCTTGCTCGAGATTCATGTAGAATTTTGTTGATCCAGAATGGTGCTATATCAATAATTTCCTTCCATTTCTTGCAGGTAAGGATTACATTTTTGCAAAGTGACTCGCCCGGTATATTGAGAAAGATTAGACTTAAAATTTCGCTGGGTAAGTCATTGATGCTCAGACAGTCATTTGGCACTGCTTGACACTCTGGTCCAACTTTTCTCTTTTCAGCACTAAATATCCTTCGAAATGTTGAAAACATTTGATAATTTATCAAAATTTTAGAAATTTTTCATTAATGTAGATAAAAATTTATGCAAAAAATTTTAAAAAAATTATAATTTTTTGGGTTAATTAAATTTTTCAATTTGTCTGTTGACTAAGTTACTTGTTTAATATAAGTAACATTTTCCTTTCAATATGTGCAAATAATGCTATTGTGAAATTCTTTAAAGAGAAAATGTTCATTAATGGCATCTTTAAGTATAAGAATTATTTTTTTTTTGGGAAGAAAAAACAATGTAGATGTCCAGTGTGTTGTAAACTTTGCTTAGAAAAATCAATTGAATGTGACAAATGTCACTAATGGCATCATTTATCTTGTGCTAAAGTATGCCATGGATATGAAGAAAATATGAATTTGAGTGCATTCCTGAAGAAAAATATTTAAGTTTAACAGGATTTAAATTTGATTTTCTATATGGTTTAATTTTTTGTGTTTGAATTACAAAATGTATCCAATGTTGAAATAACATTGAAAAATAGCATCGATGTTTCAAATATTTTTTTTAGTTTCAAAAAAAAAAATAATTTTAAGTTAATATTGCAGACATGAGAAACTTTGTTTTTTTTTTTTTAAATTTTGACTTTGGGTTTGTGATATGATGATCCTTAAAAATGATATTTATAGTTTATCATTTTTAAGGATTTTTAAGATTTTTTGGCTATTGCGGCAGTACTTTTTCAAATACTCGTTGTGAAAGTAAGCGTGTCTGAGCGTGTGCTATGAATTGACAGAAAAGATCTTTCGGAACAGTTGGAATTTATTCTAAGTAGGTCGTTAAGCTAATCGCTACTCAAAATAAAATTTGAAGAAAAAGTTAATTTTATTTTGCGATTTCTTTATTTAAATTAAATTTTATAGTAAAGTTATAATAGTTATAATAAAAATAATGTAATTTTTTAAAGTTATTTCCATTAACTTCCTTTAATATATAAATATGGTTTTTGCCAGCGATGTGGCGTTGGTGTACAGGCATCTGATGAGTGGACTATTTGGAATTGAGGTAGGATTAGATGTAGGTTTAGGTAAAGGGGGGTTTGGAAAAGATGGGTTGTGCTTTGTTTGTTGTGCGATTTTTCAAATATTTTAATTTTTTCTTTATAAATTTTGACTTAAGTGATAATTGACGTTTTTTAAATGCATTTTAACAAAAACTCAATTGATAAAAAATGGAAAACGGACTATTGATAGTTTTTTAAACTAGAAATATTATCTTAAGGATCATCATATCACAAACCCAAAGTCAAAATTTAAAAAAAAAAAAACAAAGTTTCTCATGTCTGCAATATTAACTTAAATTAATTTTTTTTTGAAACTGAAAAAAATATTTGAAACATCGCATTATTTCAATGTTACTTCAACATTGGATACATTTTGTAATTCAAAAAATTAAACCCTAAAATAGTTATTCAAATTCAATAAAGTTTTCGGTTACATTGTTATTTGAAATAATTTTAATTAGCAAAAAGGTATTTAAGTTGAAAAATTCTTACTTTGCAACAAAATCTATATAAATTAAGTTAATGATATTGCAAGTTGAAAGTTTAAATGGTGAAAACTTTATTATTGATCTCTTGATTACAAAGCAATTTATTATAAAAATAATTAGTCAAGGTTTTTTTCTCCACATTTCAATTTGGCTATCGGTTCTATTAAAATATTGCTTTTTCATTAATCTTGATACAAATTTTTGAAGTAATTTTTTTTTTAGGTCTTTCTTTTAAATTTAAGGGAGAATTGTAAGAAAGAGAAATTTAATGTTGTGGATCGAGCAATGATCGCCGCTCAATAATTTTTTTTCCGAGCGAAGCGATCGATCCGCTCGAGCTTAATAATCGGAGAAGGCTGAAATTTCATTCACTTGTTAACTATTTCTTCTTGTTAATTTTTTATTTTTGGCTTAGGTTTCGACTTGCGTATACCTGAACTTTTCTGAGGCCAAAAACTTACCTGCTACCGTTTGAGCTCAGTGTCCCAAACCCTAAATTCTTTTTTGAAAAAAAAACCAAATCATCATATTTTAGACAGTTTTAGCTCTCTAACGATTATAGATAAATCATAATTCTATCATTTTCCATTCATAAGATATGCTCAAAAAGCCGTCAAAAAAAGCCCATTTTTGTGAATTCCAAAAAATTCGTAAAAAGCGGTTTTTTATCCATTTCTTTCGATAGGAATATTAGATATTCATTGGAAATTTTGCGCTTAAAAAATTGAAATTTGCTGAAGTAGCAAAATAACTTTTTTGATAGAAAATAATTTTCTATTAATTTTCATTGATAGATTAGAGGAAAATTTTTTATAGTTAAGATCTTGATTAATTATGAAGCCTAATAAACAGATTTCTTTTAAAACTAAGATGTTTTCATCACCTTTATGGTAATTCAATGTAAACGGTGAAAAATTCAAAAATATGCAACTTTATTTTTATTGGAGAAAATAAAAAAGAAGACATAATTTTTAAATTAGCGTTTTTTTTCAACAAATCAAAACAAATCTCGTTTTTTCATCTTAACTTCACTTTTCTCTCTATATGATTTTTTTTAAAAGAAAAATCGTGCAAAAAGTTTTAGACCAGTTGATATCAATTGATAGTGGATTTTCTTTCAAATAGAAAGCAGAGAGTTGTTTTAGGTTCATCAACGTCTAAATGTTTGGAAGTTACTAGTGGAGTCCCACAAGGGTCAGTCTTAGGACCGCTTTTTTTTTATAAATGATCTTTCAAATGTTGTAAAAAATAAATGTTAAAAATATGCTGATGATACAAAAATATTATCAATTTTTAAATATGTAAAAGACAGCATTTTACTTCCAAAAGATAAAGATCATATTTGAAGCTGTTCTCTCGCCTAGTCTCTTGATTTAAACATCGAAAAATGTCTTGTAACGCATATTGGTTCAAAAGATCCAAAATATGATTCTACGATTTTTAATAGATATGTAGCTATAAAACTATCTAAAACGACTATAGAAAAGGGTTAAGGTATCTATATTCAAGATGACTTTAAATGGACAAACCAAGTCCGGTATTGTACAAATCGTGCAAACCGAATACTAGGAATGAAAGCAAAGAATTTCAGATATTTAAATACAGACTCATTGAGAATGCTTAATGCAGCGCTTGTACGACCAAACTTAGAGTTTGCAATTTATAAAAAAAGAGCAACAAGAATCATTCCTTTCCTTCGAAATTACGAATATGACAAAAGACATGAGTTGCAAGAGTTAACTGACCTCAAAGTAATTGAATGAGGTTTGATTTAATTCAAATCTATAAGATAGGGAAGCACGGCTTTATAATTGCGAGCAACGAGGCGTTAACTTTCAACTTTAATGTTATGTTTTATTTGCATGTTTATTATAATTTATTAGTTTCGAAAAAGTAAAAAATAACATGTAATTTATCAATTAATGTGTATACTCTATTGACGATTTACGTCCAGAATTTTTTTAATAACTATTCAGTATTTGTTTTTTATTCACCTGTGTCTATGCTTAATATGCTCGTTCCTTGCAAAAAATCATTAATGGATATGAAAGTGTAAAAATTATTTATAGAATTAACCTTTCTCAAATCAAGTATACAATTTGAGGAAACACAGAATGAGAAGAATGTTACAGTGCTGCTATGATTTTTTGTTTTTACGTAAATTCTGGTAAAATTACGTAAATTTATCAAAGTAAAAAAAAGTTAATTTACCGGATATTACGTAAATTTTTGTAAAAATTTAAAAATTCAAAAAAATACTAACTTGTTTGAGAATTTTGACATTTTTTGAGCCTGAATTCGTAATTTTTCGTGAAATTTTATTTTAAAATGGTAATTTTTGGTAAAAAAATATAAAATGTTTAATTTTTTTTGAAAATTTTTTTCAGAAGCTTATTTTTTTTTATTTATATCATGATTCTTTGAAACTAGAATTTTTTGGCACAAGCTTCAACAAATCCTCTTTAGTAAAACCAATTAAAATTATTGCTGTTTTTTTTCATTAAAAAACTTACTTTTTATTTCCTCAATTTCATTAGTATATTATTTCATAATACACTAGAGTCTGTTCTTTGTCATTTACAAATCTCTTTACTATCTCACTTCTAAGACGGTTTGTAAATGGCTTATTATTGACTTTATTTTTTATTTTTAGATTATTAAATAAAATATTTAAAAAAAATAAATATTTGAATACTTAAAGTTTCAATAGCTTCGCTATCACTGGAACTACTATAAGTTCTCTCAGCCTTTTTTTTCGGAATTTTAAAAGTCTTGTTTGATTCGATTTGTCCCTTTACTAGAAGAATTTTATTTTCAAGTTCATGAGGAAACGTAATTACGGCATTTTTGACGAACTGAAAAATAAATCAAAGTAATATTGTCAAAAACTAAAATTCCATTTAAGTCCATTTTAAATTTTATTTAAACTAAATTTCTATTCAATTTAAATTTAAATAAATAGAATGCAAAAATTTAGTTCTTTAGAGTTCATTAATTGATAAATTAAAAATTCTTAAATTTTTTAAGAGCTTGATTTTTTGTAAAAAAATTAAAATGGACTTGTAAAATAAAATAATATAATAAAAGAATATATACCTCGATGAAGGTTCCTGAATTGAATCCAATTCAACACTATGGAGAACCTCATGAAGATGATGAAAGGGGTACTTTTCATTTGGAATTAAAGGTAACCGGAATCATTTCTGTAAGTTCTTCATTTTTTGTTGTATTTTTTGTATTTTTCTCTTTTGGAAACGCGATTTAACTTTCACTGCTACTGGTCGAGCTCTCAGCTACATCTTGTTTTTTTTTACTGCTTTTAGGCTTATCATTTTTATTTTAGTAATTTTTTTTACATTAAAAATAAAATTTTAAAAAAGAATTTATATTTATTAAGCTTTAAGTCTAAAAGTAAACTTTCAAATACTTACTACTGTTTGAAAGAAACTTTTTAAAATGAATTTTAAGCGGAGATGACTTTAAAAATCTTAAGCCAAAAATTTAAAAATTTTAAATCAGCAAATCTTATTCTTATGCAAAATGAGAAATGCGTCGCCAAGAAAGATTCGAAAAATTCTCAAACTTTAATCCCCTCAAAGCTCTTTACCATCAATTTTGGTAATTTTGTTACCATTTTTTTTTTAGTTGTAAACAATAATTGTTTTAAGCAAATAAAACGTATCTTAAAAAAGCCAGCAAAATTTCAACTCAAAAAAAATTCTGGAGAATTGAGTGATGAAATTATTAACTTTATTAAGATATTTTTCTAAAAGCTCCATCACTGTTCCTGAAAAAGTACCCAACCCGTACCGTACTGGAAACTTAGCCCCGTACCTTAAAAATCAAGGAATCACATTAAAGAATTATTAATGCTTGCTTGGCTATACAGACCTTGTTCTAATGATTAGCATTTTTTTTAGAAAAGCGTATCTAACAAAATAAGACGTTTTTTTACGAATTTTTTACTTATAGTTCTTAATTTCCAGGAAATACCCTATAATAAAAAGATATAATAAAAAGTATGGATTTCTGTTTTTCCAGGAATTTATTAAGATTCCTGTTAAATTTTGTAAATTTTTCAATTTTTCTTTGGTAATTTTTAGTAAATTCAAAAAATTTTCGGTAAATTCCTGTAAAGACAGAAAGTCATAGCAGTACTGTACTAGTATATTTACAATTATTCTTTCTAGAAAGGACTTAGCCTTTTTCAAAATTCATAATATCATTCTTTTTATACTTTAAAAATTAAAATAAGATAAAAACTGAGAAAAGAAATAGCTGTATTTCTTCTGTTGACGACGGTTAAGAAAATCAACATGTTAACAGATTATCAAAAAATAGTAAGACTTATTTAAGAGCAACAACTTGGATGCAAAACTTTACCGGGAGATATTATCTGATTATTTATTACCATTTGGGGCTTCATACTAAGATTTAGATTTTAAAATACACCAGGACAACGCTCCAAAGCATCGTTCTTTAATGTGTACTACTTTTTTAAAACTAAACAATATTGTTTGGGTAAATTGCTTTTTAATAATTAATCTCTGGCGATAACATTTGAGTCATTTCTTTTAAAAAAATATTAAATCTCCCCCTAAGTCTCCCGATTTAAATCCCATTAAACTTATGTGGAACGAGTTAAAAGAGCATGTAAGGAAGAAAATGATTTTATCCGAAGCTGATGTCCAAATGGCGGTTAAAGGTTTAGAAAAATCTTTAACGAAAGAAAAATTCAAAAATTAAATAAATCATTTAAAAAAGGTTTTTATTATTTTCAATTTAATCTTTAAAAAAAATATTATTATGAATTTAGGTAATTAAAGTGGCTGTAGAAAAAAATGGAGATCAGTCGATTCATTGAATTATATTGGCAAGTATATATTGGAACATTTATTACTTTTTTCTTTTAGTCTTTTGTTTAAAATTTACTTTTTTCAAAATTTGCACAGAATTTAATTTTTTTACTTTTTTTTGCCAAAAATTACCATTTTCAAATAAAATTTCACGAAAAATTACGTGAAAAATAGTATTTTTTTTCCCAAATTCAGGCTCAAAATTTGTTAAAAAATCAAAAAATGTCAAAATTGTCAAAAAAGTTAGCATTTTCACTTTTTACAAAAAATTACGTAAAATCCGGTAAATTTACTTTTTTTTACTTTCGTAAATTTACGTAAAATTACCGGATATTACGTAATTTCACGTAAAATTACGTAAAAACAAAAAATCATTTCAATACTGTATAACAAAAAAAATTTTTAAAACTAAAATGGATTTATGGCTTAAAAAAATTTATTGCTGTAAAACTTTTCAAACCTGTTTTTTAATCAGAGATACTAATTGTTTTGTCATCCATAAGCATTTTGATGTTTAAATCTTTTTATAAAAATCGCAAATCATTAATAAAAATAAGAAAAGAAGTAGACACAAAATTAATCTCTGCGGTAATTTTATTTTAATTCTAGGGATCTATAAATTTCAATGCCAATTCTAAATATCTGAGATCTTTTTAAAATAAAAAAAAAGAATTGTCAAAACCAGAAAGAAAAAGTTTGAAATGTAATAAAAATCAAATATATAAATTATGTAAATAGTGAAAAAATAATTTAATAATTTCTTATTAAAAACTAATAAGTTGCTTTGTGATCAAAAGATCATATTTTCAACATAAAAATTTTCAATTTTTAATTTTCAATAGTATTGATTTTATTTTTATTGAAATATGTGGCGAAATTTAATATCTTGTTGTTTAATCTTTACTAATTATACATATTCAAAACTTTGGTATTTTTTTTTTCCAAATTTTTATTGAATACTTTTTTTGGGAGGAACGAGCTTGTTGTGACGAGCTATTAGCCAGACACGAACATATTGAAAAGAAGGCAATTTGGAATTTTTGTACATTTTTAAAAATATCCCAAATTTTGAATCGAAAAATAATAAAACTAAATTTACTGCTCAATTTAAATTGAAATAAATGTTTGTACAAAAATGTACAAATCTTGTACAATATGCTTTATTATTTTCAAAATGATCTTTTTTTTATATATTGATCAACTTATCATTTGAATCAATTAAAAAAAGATGCACTATTTTTGTCTTCTTTAAAACAGACTTTTAAAATATTTAATTTTGCAATAAATTTTTAAAACAGATGTTATTTGAGATCAATAAACTATTTTCATTTAAATGTTCATTTAAATGAATTGATTATTTTTTCTCAGAAAGCTCAACTACAAGTGCCATCACTGATTTGCTGCAAGGATATGAAAATATTTTACGTAAATTAACGTTATTTTACGTTAAAAAAATGTAATCCTTTACGAAAATATTAATAAAAAAAAATTGGAATTGAAATTTTTTTATTGAAGTAACGTAATTATCGGAATTCACTCACTCAATTCGGATGGTTACGTTAAAAAGCTCGGTTGTCAATTTTCTGATATGGTAAAAGCAGAGTTGATTTTAACTCAAAAGTCTAAGTCAAAGTATCTTGACTCGAAAAAAATATTTCAAATCATGTCTCTACTTAAAGAAAATTAAAAAATTTAAAATCAATTACAAGACTTGACCTCGAGTACCTGACTAATTTATTTTTTTGATTCGCTTATTTTTATTCAATAGAGCTATCAAAGTAAAAAATTAATAATTTTTTAAAAATTTATTTGATGTATTTATTCAAGTGATTTAAGCGAAAAATTTAATCGATATCAAAAAAGCATCGTTATCGTTATCAAAATTTCAAAAAGCATTGTCAGATGCAGTTTCCATGAATTTAGGCTTGCTTTTATTCAAATTTAAAAAAAAAATTAACAATCGTTCTGGCTTTTATGGTAGGATACTTTTTAGAAATTTCCTTGATATTTTCGTATACTTATCATTTAAAATGTACAATTTTTTTTTGAAAAAAAAAATTGAAAAATTAACAAATTTTATAAAAATTAAGGTGATAATGACTGTGGTGATTCAGCAGATGAAAATCGATTTTTTTGTGATTCTGTTCCGTGTGAGGCGAATAAATTTCGATGCAATGATAATAAATGCATATCTTACTCTTGGGCATGTGATGGAGATCGAGATTGTTCAGGAGGAGAAGATGAACCAGAGAATGACTGCCGGCTCGGAAATATGACATGTCCCGAAGATATGTTCAAATATGACTCAGGTCGGTGCATTTACAAAAATTTTGTATGCGATGGCGGTAATTCTTAGAATTTTTGGCAAAATATTGGTTAATTGAGGATTAATTTAGACCAAGATTGCCCAGAGAGAGTGAAGAAAGACACAATTGCTTGGACAGAGTATGTCGAGCGAACGAGTTCAGATGCGAGTCTGACGTTAGAGGTCGGGTGTATACAAAATGCAATCTATCTAGTGCAGTGTGTGGTGGTTATTCTCATTGTGTCAATTCTGAAGACGAAACAATTTCCAATTGTACTCGAAGAGCGTGCGGACCAAATGAATTTCAATGCCAAAATGGCCTGTGTATCAATTCGGATTATAAATGAAAAAAACCATTAAATAATTAGCCATTAAAATATTATTGGTTAATTAGTTAATGGTTTATTTTAAGATAAGAAAAAAAGCTTGTATTTTAATTTATTATTAATAAATTCATATCCCTAAATTTTTTAATGCAATATTAATTTAAATATTTTAAGTAAAAATTTGTTTAACTTTTTTTAAATCACTTATTTTTGAAATTTTTTTTGCTTTGACAATTTTTAAATCTTGGTTTACAGTCAATCCTCCGTACAACGAAACCCCATAGAACGAAAAACCCTATAGAACGAATTCGATTATCAGAACCGATTTCGATCAATGGAAAATGAATACTTTTTATCTTCTATAGAACGAATTTCGATGCAACGAAAACCCGATACTACAAGGTTCTTCTAACGAACCAATTAATCTTTTTCTTAAGAAATAAAACTTCATACAACGAAAAATCAAAAAAAAATTCGCACCTTTATATTATAAAAAAAATCTTGACATTTAATTAACTAATTGGAAATAAAGCAAAAATTTAATTGTTCTTTATTTGACTTTATCTATATTCTTTCAATAAAAAATATATATTTACAGGTAAAAATTTAATCTGTTAATCTTTTTATTAAATTGAGTGAAAATTTATCTAATCTTGTCCCAAAAAAACGAAAATGTTATTCACTTGAAACAAAAATTGAAATAATAAAAAAGCATACAGACCAAAAAATAACGATTACTGCTCTTGCAAAAGAATATAACGCAAACCCCTCAACAATTTCAACAATTTTAGCATCGAAATCAAAGCTTTTAGAAATGTATGAGAAAAATTTAGTTGGACCAGAAAAAAAACGAATGAAACTTTCGAGCTACGATGACGTAGATAAAGCTGTAATTTATTGGTTCGATCAAAATCAAAAATATAACAACCTTACTGTAAGCGGGTGTGACATTCAACTACAGGCTTTAAAGTTTACTACAATGCTAGGACATCGAGATTTCAAAGCAAGTAACGGTTGGCTCTGCAAATTTAAAGAAAGAAATGGTATTTCTGTTAAAACAACAATCGGAGAAGCTGGTTTAGTCGATCAAGCCAGTGTTCAAAACTGGATTTCGAACGTTCTCCCCGATCTAATAAAAGACTATAAATTTTAAATACAGTTGCTACAAAAAAAGAATCAGACAATAGTGACAGTGAAATTGAAGAGTTAACTCAACCGAAAAAGTCAATCATTAGTTCAAAAGAAGCAATCGAACGAATAAACGATTTAAAAGATTTTTTTTTAAATAAACAAGAATTTGATTCATCATATATCGTTAACTTTTTGTTTAATATTGAAAATTTGGTAATTGAAAAAAGTTGTAATAAACAAACAACTATTACTTCGTATGTTAAAAAGGATTAATTTTTCTTTTTAATTTAATTTTTTATAAATTTTTTCACCTTTTTCATTTATTTTAATAAAAATTCAAAATAATAAATCTTAAAATTTATTCAATGCTTTTGTATGGGATTTTCGATACAACGAATATAAAAATTTCCGCCAAACTTTATATCGAGGATTGACTGTATTTCAGCTTTTTGTGTAAAAGATAAACCAAGGAAAAATCAAATTTATAATTATGAGGAGTAAAATTCTCAAAATAAAATATTTAAAAAAAAATTATTTATGATTTCTGTAATCCAGAAACGGATAAAATTTTTTATTCTCTTTTCATTTTTCCTAATGAACAACTTGAAAGACGAGGCGTCCATTTATTCTTTTATTTCCTTATGGACAACTTGAGTTACGAGGCGTCCATTTATTATTTTAGTTCAATTTTAGGTCCATTTTACCTTCTTTTGTAAATATGGTCAACTTGAGTGACTTGACTTATTTTTTTATCATTTTTAAATTCTTTTTAGAAAAAGAGAGTTTTTTTATAACTTTTTTAAAATGGATAAAAATGATCAAAAAAGAAAATCATCTTCTATTTCATCAAGAAAGTCAATATGCCCAGCAAAATTTGTGAAAAGAGACATCCGTCAGCTTTACAGGAAAGCTTTTCATTTGTATGATAAAATATTCAAAGAAAAATTTTCAACAGTTTAAATCATTAATGAAAGGTTTTTTTATTTTAAAATGGTTAAGCGATTTTTACATTTATTTTTAGCGAGGGGATTGAAATTTTCCATTAAAGGGAAAGAAATGGAAGATATTTCGAGAAACAGGGGTTTGATTAATTTCTGGGTTCAATTTGAAGGTCAACATACATTCCATCTCTAAGAATATAATACCGGAGCTCTAAATGATGTTTTGAAATTTAAGCATAAAGAGCTTAAAAAAGAAGTAAAATAATTAAATAATGAAATTTATTTAGAATTAATTTTTTGTTTTTTAAAGGAATCATCAATTTATAGCGAAAAAAGAACATTTTCCTCATTCAATGATTTTAATTCACTAGGGTTCCTGATATCTTACAAAAAATTGAATTTTTATTTTATCCTTTCAGAATGAAGAACTGGAACGTGAACGTATCAGAAATTGTGAATTGAAATGTAAAAAATTTTAATGAAAAAGGTTTCAAGTTGCCCGATTGTGATTTGCCTGAATTTTGTCATGGAAGGTTAAAAATTTCAATTGTTAAATATTTTATTTTTAATTAAAAGGGAATATGATTGAACTTCCGCCTTTTCCTATGGACGATTCCATTTACTCAAAGAATATTCTTGACTTTGACATGGCATTAAAACATTTGTCACAGATATACTAGATGAGACTGAGGAATTTAAATCAGCAATTAACCAAACACAACAATTCACGAATAATCATCCAGTTAAATTGATGGAAACTTGTAAATTAATTCAAGCAAAAAGTTTAATAAAGTCATCCATAATGATTTCAAAATTAAATGATAATGATTCCTCAAAAGTAAAAGCTTTAATAATTTTCTTCTTAGGTAATGTCAAAATAAAATGGTCCAAAATTGGTGGAAAAGATTTTAAGCCGTAATTTAATTTTTATTAAAATAGTTATTTAATAAGTAATAATTTAACTTTTACTATTAGGACCTGAGAGAATTTATCTATGGTAAACCCAAATTTCAAAAAGCAAGACCCGAGCACCCTCCCCAAGATGGAAGCGGGATTGTTCATTTTTCAGACATGAGAGATAAAAAATAGACCTTGAAATTTTTTAAAAAAGTAGAAAGAATAATTGATCAATAAAAATTTGAATATATTTAATTTTTTATAATAACCCCTAACCCCAATTACAAAAAAAAAAAAAAATTTTTCTTAATAAAATTAGAAATCAAAAACCAATGTGTTGTTCAGTATTTTAATTAATTTTCGAATAAAAATTTCTTCATTTTCGATATTTAAAAAAGAGATTTAGATTACTTTTTCCAATTCTAGAAAGAAATTTTTTGAATTTAAAAAATTTTATTACGGGTTTATAATTGGACAAAGATTCAAAATGGCAAATGAATCAAATATTTTAATAATTTAAAATTTTCAAATTCGATTTAAAATTTGATTGAATATAATTTAATTGAGTATATATTTTTGATAAATAATTAAAAAACTGAAAAACGAATGAACCTTTTTCTTTGGACTGATTATGAAGCATCTTAAAAAAGATTTTTAAATATTTTTATTTTAAATTTGTTGCATATTTGATTTTAAATTTGATTATTCTATCAAACTTAAAAATATATTATTGATTTGAATTTTAAATTTAAGATCTCTAATTTTAATTTTTAATTTTTTTAACAGTTTATTTTAAAACTTAACATTCGTCTAATAATCGTTTTTATTTGTTTCCATTTTTTTTAATTTTTGATTTAGAAAACAATCTTTAAGATAAAATTACTCTTGAAAATGCAGAAAAAAAGAAACTTTTAAAATTTAGATTATTTGATCGAAGAAACATCAAATTACATGAAAAATATGGTTCATATGGCAAGAACAGTCATTTTTATGCGATAATTCGAAATTATTTTTCTTCACTTAATACTGAGAAAGCTTCTTTTAATTTATATCTTAAATTGAACAGAAATAATAACATGTTTCAAACAAATTTTTTGGAGAAATAAAAATTTTTTTTCAAACTGTTCTTTAAGCAATTATGATTCACTTAAATTAACTTCATGAATTATTTTTGACCAAAATGAATGGAATTCAATATTGAATTTTACCTCCAAAAATTCAAGACCATTTCTTTTAGCAGGGTCAAATCAAATATTTTCAAAAAAATTTTTAATTTGTGGAATTAAATATATTTTGAAATTGAAATTTAATCGATTTGGAACTTCTAAAAAAGATGGATATAATGAATAATAATAATTACTGACAAGGAAAAAATGCATTCTTTGTAAGCAAGAAGTTAAGTCACATATCGAAAAAAAAACAAATTTTTCCGGTTTCATTACAATGATGATTGAATTAGAAAAAACTTGTACAGGCTTAAACGGTAACTTTAGAATAGATGGAGAGAAGCGTAATTTAATTAAGCAAGAGGTTTATAGCAAAGAAACCATGGGTTTTAAAAATGATGCTTTATTAGAAAGTATATTGGATTTACTTTAAAACTAAATCATTAAAATTCAAAATTTTAGACGATCAATTAAAAATAAACATTAAAGATACAAGTTTGAGGAAAATGACAAGCTTGTAGCACATCGATTTCGTATGGACAAAGAATTTAGAGTCGATTGTGATAAAGCTAAAATATTATTTGAATTTGAGTGTCCTGGTTACAATAAAAAATCAATTCATGGCTTTGTTCATGAAATTCATTCAAATCCTTTTGGTGCTATTCTTTTCTGAAAAAAATCCTATTTGGTATTTTGATGCAACTGGAGGAATTTTTAAAAAAATGTTTCATCGACAAGAAACTTTAATCTATTCAATTCCAATTCATGAAACATTAAATAACAAATGCCATTCAGCAGACATTTTTACAAATTCGAATAGTAATGTTACAATTTATACCTTTCTGACCACCGAAAGCTATTGTAAGTGATTTTTCATGGGCAAATATCACTGCACTGATGAAAGCAGTAAATAATTTAGATATAATTGATTATCTTAGTCTTGTTTTTCATGTTATTGTTGATAAACAGCTATTCCCTATGAGTGGAATCAAGTCCATAATTTATCTTTTTTCTACCCACTTTCTGAAGAATATACAAGACGATGCCAGAAATGCTTTAAAAATAATGAATGGGGAAAAAGTAAAAAAATTTACAATTTATTTATCGGTGCATAATTACAAAATTCGATCTGTTACAAAATTCGATTTGTTTAAACGTTTTCAATACTATTCTAAAATGCATGAAGATAGTTTTTACAAGCAAATACAGAAATGAAAGACTTCAAGTGAATTATATTACTTTAAAAACATTTGTTTTGAATAATTCGGTAGAAGTAGTTGATCACTGATGTAACAATTATCGAAAAACTAAATTTACTGAAGATGATGATGAAAAAAAGTTTGTTTTTATAAAAAACAAGGAAGTTTCATACGTTAAAGATTCTCCGTTCACGAAATATTTTGTGATTTATTAGAATTTGATCAAAAGATTGAGACACCTACAAAAAAAGCTATTATGTGCCCAAACAATTTGAAATACTGTCTAAAAAATTACATTTAATGCCTTTTTGGTGTAGAATTTTGCTCCGTTACTTTAAAATTAATGAAACCAGGTTCTTAAACAATTATGTCGAAAAATGGTTTCAAGATATAAAAATTAATCTGTTTAGAAAGCATAAGAGAGTTAACAAGTTTCAAAGATTTTGTCCACATGAATTCATTACTCCTCATTATTTTTATCTAAAGTCTGAATATAAACGTCTATATGAAGATCATTTTAATATAAATTTTGTCGATTTTGAGTCGAAAAAAGAGAATTATCAAACAGAACGATTTTCATTCGAAAAGTGTAGTCTTCAAAAGCTATCAAGAAAAGGAAATGATATTTCACAAAATTATTATAAAAGCTTCAACAAAAATCAACTTGGGGAGCTAGTTAAAAAAAATAAATTTAGTTGATTTGGCCTCTACGAAGATATGGAATTCGACAGTGAATCAGAGACAGGTAACTTAAGATATAAAGCATTTTATTATTGACCTTTATATTTTATCTTTTTAAGAAATGGTAGCAAATGTACAAGGAAATCAGAATGAAAAAAAAGGTACTCAAATATTTTATTATATTTTGAAATTCTTTTATTTTTTAATTAGATGAAATTGAGAAACCAAGAGACAATAATTGTGTCATGCGTTAATAACGAGAAAGAATTAAATTTGCTGATTCAAAGTTTAAAAGAAGAGAGCGAAACAAAGTAAAATAATTCATATATTTTAACTATAAACTAAAATTTCTTTTAAGTAAAATTAAATTTGAAAATTTGATTAGAGAAAGGGATTCAAATTTTTTAGATAATGAAAAGGAAAGGAAAGAGCTTAAAGAATTAATTGAGACTTTGGAAAATGATACAAAATTATTAAAAAAACAATGTCAATTTTCTGGTTGTGATTCAAGCTTCAATTTTCGAAATTCATTAAGTAAAAAGCATTATAGTTTAAATCTTGTCCGAATTGAAAATCTGTAATGAAATTAAAAAATATATATCCAATTGTTTATATAATTTTTAAATAGTTTGAAAAAATTAAGTCAGACTGAAATCGATTTAAAGAATGCATTGTACATGAACGAAAAATTAAAAATAGATCAAAAAGAAAAGTTCATTGAAAGAGAGAAATTATTGACACAAAAATTTTCTGAAGAGAAAGAAAAATTGGAGAATGAAATTGTTTCAAAAGCCAATTGATTGAGTACTCGATAAAAAAAATTAAAATAACAAAAAAATTTAATTTTTTATCTAAAATTTATTAGGAAATATCAGGAAATCGGTAGTTTAAAGGCAACAAATGATGAAAACTGGTAATAAATAGAATAACTTTAAAATTTGTTTTTTAATTAAAAATCTATAATATGTGAAAAAAATCAAAATCATGAAAATAAAGAAATTGAAAAACTGATTATTCGAAAAAAAAAAGATCAGAGCGAATTGGTAAAGAGAATACAGGATTAAGATAAAGGAAAATTCGAAATCGTGAAAACGACAAGTATATATTTTTATTTTCAACCGCCAATTTTTTTAAAATAAACCTTAATTTTTAATTTTTTCAAGAGAAATTCTAGCTAGATCTGAGTCAGATTTAATAAGTCAACTAGAAGAAAGCAAATCTGAGTATGGTAAATTGTCTGCAAAATATAATTTACTGAATCTGAGAATACTGCAGCTAGGAAATGAAAAAAAATCATGAAGAAGAATTGAAAAGTTCAAACAAATTAGAAGAAAAAGTCAGACACTTAAATTTAAAAATCAAAGAACTTGAATCAGACTAGTAAAGTTTAATGTTTTTTGTAAATAAGTATAAATCAAAAAAAATTTTAGGATGAAATTAATGAATTCTAACACTAGTCTTAAATCATGTAATAAAAAGCTTAAAGAAGAAATAGATGAACGTGTTAGAAGCTTGTCAGCTGATTTGGATTTTTCAAGGATTCTTAATCAATATAATAAAAGACTTGAATTAAAAAAATTAGAAAATTTAAAATCATATCTTAAAAAAAGGTTTTTCTTTGTTTCGATTCCTTTATTTATTCAGAAAATCTCTTTTAAATTTTTTAATTTAAGAGAAGATAAATGTGTTGAAAAAGAGTTACATGATTTAAAGAAGTCTTTCAATATTCCATTCGATGGTTCATTACCGAAAATGATTTTAAGAAATTCGATAAACACTTCATGTCCATACGGTTAATGTAGAAGACAGAACAATGTTGATCCTAATAAAAAAAGACACAAAAAGTAAAATTAATATCTTAGTTTTTCTAATATCATATTTTTTTGTAAGTGGTAACAACTGTCCCCTCAATCCTATTAACAAAAACTGAAGCCAAAATATTGTTTTAAAGATAAAGACATTCTTAAAGAATTACCTAAAAACCTTGAAAAATTAATACTTGCAGTAATTTCTGAAACTGACACTGACTCGGTCTTGATGAATTGGAAACTAAAAGAAAGCTAATTTATTTAATTTTATTTTGAAAATTTTAAATTAATATAAGTTTTATATTAGAAATTAGATTTTAGATCCAAAAACAACAATTACAAAACTGTTAATTTTTCCACAGACAATCTTTCTGAATGTTCAGCGATCGATCGAGTAACTTTTATCTTTCTAATCTAGATTAATTTTAAATACTCATCTAGATTGGACACAATAAAAGTATTCCAAAATATGTCCACAAAGGTGATGAAGATCAAGTTGTTGGAATTTTTTAAAGTCGAGGAAAAGCGAATGGTCGAATGGTGAAACAGGGCCCATATGGAGGAATTTACTACGAAATTCCTCACTCATTCAGTAAAAAAAACCTGTCAGAAAGTCAAAAAACCCATTGTGTCGAATATTTCGAGACAATGGATTTTTAAAAACCATTTTATATTGTAAATTGTATATGATAGTTTGAGATTCTAAAATGGGATGATTGATTTTTCAAAATCAAGAGAAAATACTTTTGAAGCTTAGAAAGGTGAAGATTAATGGTTATGAACTCCAATGTCTTTCAAAATTAATTGGATTGTTAGATAAAATCAAATGGGAATGGTCAAATTGATATGCAAATCTTTTAAGGAAATAAGTTCCCAATGAGATTATCGGCAAATCTGATTAATTTTAATAAATCAGGGAACATATCCATAGATTTTCACTACTATCTGGCCTTCTTAATATATTTTTGCTTCGATTTTGTAAATTTCATAACCACTAAAAGGATCTCACTAACAAAAAAAAAAATTTTAATTTATTTTTTTTTTAATAATATATTTCAAAAAAATAAAACTTTCTTTCAAATTTAATTTCTTTAAATCAATTTCAATCGAATTAATAGTAAAAATTGGCTTTTAATTTTTGTTTTACTACTAAAAACAGTTCAGTTATCTGTTAGATGCACAACATCAAAAATACTTGATAAATTGCAGAGTTTTTGCAGAGCTCGGAATTCATCTGTAAAAATTTGTTCTATTTTATCCTGTTTACAGAACCATTTTTTCACAATTAGAAAATTAAATTAAGTTTGAAATAATTTCAGACTCAGTCTTAAAGGAGCTTTGTGAACTATTTATTTAGTATAATTTGCAAAAGTAACTTAACAACTGTTCAGATCAAAAATCGATTAAAATTTATTGATGATTTATCAATTAGATATTTTTAATTTTGATTTTTTTGAATTGTAAAAATTTTGTACATCGAATATCTAAAAAAAATGTTTAAATTACAATAATGGAAAAAAAATATTTCAGTTTATATTTTTGTACTGTAATTTTTGTACAAAGTTTTCACATTGCCGAAAAGAATTAGATCAGTCAAATTTTGTTTAACCGCTTTTTTAATAGTTCTAATCGTTTCTTAGTTCTTATCGAACTTCACAACCCCCTATTGAAATAAAAAATAAACACTTTGGACCTATTTTTGCCACAGTTATTGTCGATGCATGCTCGTATTAAAAATCATTACTTGAATATTATTGATACAAAGTCGTTTTTCTGAGTAAGTTAAAATTTATGAACAAATTTCAAAATTTGAAATTTTTAAACTTCGGATTTCGGAATTTTTTAAGCTTTAAAAGTAATATTTTTAAACTTGAAAAAAAGAGGCTGTGTGTTATTTTGCAAATGATAAAATGATAAAATTACGTCGTCAATACCCATCTGTAAATTTGTCAAAACTTGCTTTTTGTATCGCATTAGTTTGTAAATAAGAAAATTTTCAGTGTTAAAGAGTCTTTTTTATCTGTCAAACCTTGTCTCTTGTCCAAACTTAAATACTTCAATAGTTTACTTTTTTAAATGAGTTATTTAAAATTAATTTTTAAAAATATTTAATAATTAAATATGAGTGTTAATCAGTCTTTCAAATTTAAATATTTTTAGGAAGAAAATAAAAAAATTTTTTTAAAATAGAACTAATAACATATTTTTGTGGTTACAAAAAAAAATTGCAGTAAATCATTAATTTATTTATTTTTTAAAAAATCTAAGAGTTAGATTTATCATTCAATATATTTAAAAAAGAATCAATTATTATCTAAAATTAGCAGTGACAACCCGGTTGTTCAGAGGCTGAATCTCTCTAAAATTTATATCTATTCCGCTTTCATAGAACGTTTCAACCTGAAATAAAATAAAAAAAATATTCAATTTTTATTTTTTATTTTACTTGTTGCTTTGAAATTGGAATTTTCATTCTAAAAACGGTCCATGTTACACCTTCAGTGCAAGGTGGAGTAGTAAAGCTTCCGCTGTATCGAAAATATCCTCTTCTGTTCAAAACAGCTCCAGCAGCAGGAAGCAGGGAAAATAGTGAAAAATCAATTTGCCGAATATCTTTTTAGTTTTAGTTTATTTTTAAAATCGCTAATAAAAAACTACCTGTTTTATTTTTTATATTAGCAACTGATATTATTTCATTTAAATTTGGATTATTTTGCGAAGCAATCTAAATTAAATAAAATTTTATTTTATTTTAAATTTTATTTCCTGATTTACTTCGAAAAAAAATCCTAACACAGCAATCCTTCCACTGGGAGACTGATGAACCAAATGAACCTTTTAAATCAATTTTAAAATAAAATTCAATTTTTTTTTAATTTACTTCAAGAGGAAACTTATTTCCATTCAAAAGATGCTCGCTACCTTGATAAATATTGTAGCCCCAGTGAAAGTGAAAATTGAGTAAATTATATCTTTCGGTAAAATCACTTCCTCTTATAAAAGGTTTATTAGATTCGGTTGGAATTGGACTCGCAGAAACTTAATTAATTTTTAATTGATTTAATTTGAATTCAAAAGCGTACTTGAGTGACCATTGTTTTCTACATTCCAAGAAATAACTCTGTTGTAGTTTCGAAAAACAAAGTCTCGTAGTCTTCGATCGAATGTTGCAGAACCTCCAACAATATTAATTGGTGATTGGGATTCTGCTCGACAATTTTCAAACGCTTGAGCCCAATAGTCTGGTCCTTTATCTTTATAATTCCATTCTTCAGCATTCGCTAAAAAAAATCAATTTTAAAAGTCAAAATTACAGAATGATTAATAAGTGACTTGACAAATGTGTAGTGAAAGTTGGATGTGACACCAAACTTTCGGCTTACTCATTGTCACCAGCAATAAGCGAGCTTTTATTTGCTAAACTTTGATATACTTTAACTTATATTAAAAAAAATGCCTACAAAAAACGACAAAGCTAGTTTTTTGAGACTTGTTTTCTAAGCTTAAGAACAAAAAAATCTTGACTCTATTTTGGCAAAATTTTTTACTTCTTGTTTAACTTTAACTTAACATAATTGCGGTCTAGAACGGTTGTTTTCCAAGCACTTATTTATTTGGAATATAATAAATAAATATTCAAAAAAAACTTCTTTACGTTTCGGGTCAGTGTATAGAAGTTTCTTTTATTATAGGCAAAATAATATTAGATTTTTTTATTCATCATTCTTTTTCCAAATGGTAGCTTTTTGTATTGGAATTTTTTTTTTTAAAAGGCTAAAAAAGGCCTCGGGTTTTCCAGGCTTTGGAATAAAATTTTTTAGTCTCAACTTTTCGTAGTTCAGCTTTCAAAATATTATTTTCCTCAAACCAAAAATAGTAGTTATTAAAAAGGTTAAAAACTTTTGCTAAATGAAATGCCAGAACATTTAAAGTCTTATATACATCACATGTCCGACCATTACTAGAGTATGCAGTTGCTGCATGGAATGCGCACAAGAAACAAAACGTCAAGCTTATAGAAAAAGTGCATAGACGAGCAACTAAAAGTGTTCCAGCACTGAGAAATAAAAGTTAAGACGAACGACTACTTCATCTAGGATTAACAACACTGGAAAAGAGAAGGGAAAGAGCTGACTTGATCCAACTTTACAAATTCAAAAAAAATTCCAACAAAGTATCTTGGTATCATCCAGCGAGTCATGCACCAGCTTACGAGAATCATGGACCGGCAGGCTCAACGAGATCCTCAAGACAAAAACTATATAGACAGCTTGTTAAGAATCGCTCAGTCAGAGACAACTTCTTTTCTAATCGAAAAGTACCATTATGGAATAAATTGCCAGAAGAAATAAAAAATTGCAACTTTAACTAATTCGTTCAAGAACAAATATGATAAATTTAATACGTGTTAATTTAAAAGAAATAGATCTGCCATAGCTTGGTAAAATTTGTTTTCCAAGCTTCGCGAGCCATTAGGCTCGTTGCAGATTAATTAAAATAATAATTCGGGTTTAATTAAAAATTTAAAAATTTTGTATGATGATCCAACCGGATCATTTTTTGGTTAGATTAAGTTAAAGCTAAGTAAGGTGTAAAAACTAAAAAATTTTTCACTTGATTTGCCGCTGCGTTTTGATTTAGTACGATGGGCTGAGGGCTAAAGGTATCAATAGGGTATAACCCGTTGCTGCAATACGGGTCGGCTTTCTCCTTGAAATTATCCTGTTTAACTAGATATTTGTTATGGTATACCATATCAAAATTCTTGATAGATTCCCCTAGAGAATCATATCCAAATCTCGACTAAAATCCTAATAAGTTCAAGATAAATATTTATCAGATTCAGTTTCGGATCCTGCAAGTCCTAAACAGGAAAATTAGGCAAATTGAAATTTGAGATCAGGATCAAAAGATCAAAATACAAAATGTAATATTTTTTTTAATAATAGAGAAAAAAATATTTTTTCTTAAGCAATTACTTGACATGTTATGTCAAGTTTATTTTCATATTAAAAATTTTAAATTATCCCTTTTAATTGAATAGGCTTAATTTTATTTTTTTGACTTAAATAAAAAATTTTATTAAAATTTATAATTTGTTTAAGTGGAAAAATAAATTAATTTTTTAAAAAAAAATGAATATAGATTTTGTAAATTTGAATTTTCTGAATTAACTTAACCTGAAATATACAAATTATTGATTGTTTTTCATCATTTTGATGTTAATTTGATTATGAACCATTATTAGACACAACATGTCCAGTACTGTTTGGTATTTATTTTATAAAAATTATCAAAATCACTTGTTAAATTAGGTTTTAAAATTTTAAATGATCGTTTTATAAAATTTGATCTGAACCTTCAATTTGCCAAAAATTAGGATTTTCTAGGAAAAGTGAGAGCCCTTGTGTTTTTAGTAAAATAATTAATGATAAATATACAATGATTTTGAAAAGATTATAGAATTAAAAAAAAAGATCTATACTAAATTCTATTTTAGAAAAAATATGGAGAAATTTAAAGAATGATAAGATTTAAATGTTGGTTAAATGTTGATAGAAGCGTCGGTCTAATTTTAGGATTCAATAATATTCATAATTTAAAATAATTTCATTAAAATTGATATTATTCATATTATATATTCAAATCTAATGTTTTAAAGTACAAAATCTTCAAAGAGCATTTTAAAATAAGCTTTTAAAATATTTTGGATATAATTAATTAATCGCAACCCATTGTCTATGATACCTGGGCGAAATCAAAGGGTAAAAAAAGACGAGAGCGGATTTTGAAAAAAAGACTCTGTGCTTAGCCAAGTTTGAAGTTCCAAATAAATGAAAGAGTTGAAATTCAATTAGCAGCGTAATTTTGGAAAAATACGGTGGCCAGCAGACCAATTATCTTTTTTTTTTTGATTTTTTTCTTTATCATTTTTTTCTATAAATCAATCGAATAAAAAAGTTTATACTTTTAACATTAAAAAATACATTTAAATTACAATTAGTTTAATTTTAAGTTTCACTAAATTTTAATTTATTTTTAATTTTCTGAAAGTTTAAATCGTATCAAAGATAGAACGATCACTATTTCTAAATTATTCAGGGCATATTCCCAAGACTAGCATATTTCATCATTGCCTAAGTCCATATAATTTTATTGGCTTCAAGATTTACCAATCTTTAAAGTAAAGAATTAAGTAAATTAAAAAATTGCAAATAACTTAAATAAATTAACTAAATTTCAATTAATTTCTGCTAAAAATAAGTTTAAAAAAACTTATTATTAAAAAACTAGAAAACTGATTTTTATTCGTAATTTGTTTTTTGATCACCGAAACTTATTTATGATCACATATTTAAAATAGTAATTCCTCTTAATTGATCACCTTACCTGTGATCAGTGTTTGATCATATAAACTATGAGACCCAAAAAATCTTAAAACAATTTTAACGATTAAAATTTTTTGGTAAAATTTTCAGATCTTGTCAAGTTCTTAATACTATTTTTATTGTTTAAATCCCGAGTTGAGAAAACTTTAAGATCTTAATCAAGAATTACGAAATGTAAAGCAAACCTATTTATCTTTATTCTTAAGAAATGAGATTGATGTTAAATTTCAACTTATCATAATTTTGAACTCAGATTTTATTTGAAATTGCTTTGAGATCAGAAACTGATCTTTTTACTTATCTCCTCTTATAAGATCTTACAATATCCATCTTAATATTTATCTCCTGAGGGTCATTAAACTTGTCTTTATATTTTTTTTAAATTAAAGGATTATAAAAAACGATTGAAAATTAATCAAGGCTGAAAGCTTTTTTTTTACTTATGCACAAGTCTTTTCTTTATCAGAAAAAAAATATCAGACTTGTTTTTAAGTCACAGTTTTAAGTCAAAGTCACAAAAATTTAAGTCAAAGTTATGACTTGAATAAAAGAGCTTTTTATTATTTAAAAATTTCAAAATTTTTGAAAATTAAAAAAAAAAGCAGCAGGAGATCAACAAACCGTAAGTATAAGCAACGAAAAAAAAAATTTAAGTCATTGACTTGACTTGACTCAAGACTTGTGACTTAAAAACAACTCTGAAAAATATAAATATGTTTATGCCCCATGCTTCTTGTATGACATAAAGGCTTAATTTTTAATGGCTTAAGTTAGCTATTTCAATGCAGTACCTGGTTGGGTTGTGGTTCTAGGAGCTGCCGTAAATGTTGATAGTTTCGCAATCAAAATCTGTAGACTCAATTTGCTAAAGTTGATTCCTTAAAGAGTTTTATCAAATTAGAATAAAATTTGAAATTTTTTTTTAAAGAAATTAAAATCTTAAAGCCAACCTTGTACAAAAAGACTCTGATATTCTTGATCACAATTTTTGATCACCACTTGGTAGTTTTCTAGAGCAAAGCATACTAGTCCTTGACCGACTTGATAATTGACACAATTTTTATACGAAGGTAACCTAACTAAAATTTGAAATGTATTTCAAAGCAATATTCTTCCTTTTACCATGGGCCTGTTGGTAAATTAGAGCCGTCAATCCAATTCATCTTTGCATCTAAAGCGAATGCTCCGATCTAAAAAAAAACAAAAAAAATTTATTTTCTCCGAACTAAGAAAGTCAAATTACCCAAAAAGGTCCGCTAAGTTGATTTTCGATAGCAAAATCAATAAAATTTATCATTTGATTAAAATTAGTCAGAACCAAAAGATTAACATTGAAATTTTCAGATTGTTTCAAGGCCTCGAGCCAAGAAAATTTTAACTTGGAAGAAAAAAACTCAAGTCTGGCATCCGAGCCGATGTGCACAAGCAAATTGGAATCACTCGGACTTGAACACTTATCCAATGTTCTAAAAAATAAAATTCAATTTTTTTCGCATAAAAATATTTTTGTATTAAATTACAAAAAGGAATTGACCGGACAAATGCATTCTCTGTTACGACAAACTAAGCCCTGTTTGCACTGTAAACTATTCACACAGCTTGTTATTCCTGCAAAAGCAATTTAGTGTTTATTTTAAATATTTTTCAATAATTTAACTTTTAGTTGATTTTTTCCTGTACCAATCCTTTTCTAAAATTTAAAAAAAAATAAAATTTTTTTGTCAAAAATCTTAATGATATTTCTAATCACTTGAACAAATAAAGTTTTTTCTTGAATTACAACTACAGCTATCTAAGCCGTCAAAGCTTAAGCTAGCACAGTCTCCGGACACAAGGCTATTTGAATTGCCACATTTGCTCCACCTGAAAAAATCAATTAACTTTTGTTACTTTTATTTGTTGAAAAATGTTTGGTCACATGTATCCGCTCGGCTGAATATTTGTACCATCCAGCCATTTCCAGCCGTAAGTGTATCTCGCTCCGATCTATTTTAAAATTAAATAATTTTAATTTTTCCAAAATAAATTAATCAAATACAAAATAAGAATTTCTTAGTCTAAATTTGCTGAAAAAATCCATCGAAAAATCCAAAACAATGTCTGAGTCAATCTAAAGAAGCTGACCACCCTTGGACTGACAAAATCTGTTTGCATTAGACCATGTTTCGGCATGGTTGGATATTAAATAGCAGTCGTTGTCGTATTCAACCCAACCTCGCGGACATCTGAGCCAATTTCTGATCAATTTAAATTCTTAAGTTTAGAGATATTTTATTTAAAAAAAATAGTTTTACTTTGGCATTGACGCCTTAGGCTCAAAGCATTTATTTTTTTTGCATCTAAGACCTTTGATGCAATCAGTTTTTTTTTTGCAGTATTCGCCTTTTTTCTTCTTTCCATTAGCTTAAAATAATTTAATACAAAGTATTCTGAGATTTTTGTAAAAACGACAATACCTTTCTGATGAGTTGAAGCTATCAAAACCAATACCACAAGCAGGATAATGCTTATATTTTTCTTTTAAAACATCCAGATTAAATTTTAAAATTGAGACTGAAATTTGTCTTACCATTTTAAGTTCAAAGGAGTTTATGGTATTAAAATTTAAAAATAAATGATAAAGAGTTGATAAATGACTTTCATTTTTTATTTAAATCAAGCTTTTTATGGAGACTTTCTTCACCCATTTCGTTGTTTGAATTTTAATTTTTTAAATAGAAAAAATCTGTGATTATATATTTCTTTCTAAAATTGTAGAGGGTTTTTTTTTTAATAATTAATTTAGCCGCTTAGACAGAATTTCTTAGAATTTAAAATAATCAATTTATTCAAATAAAATTTATAAGTTTGTCTTAATTAATTGAAAAAATATTTTTTAAATATGCAAAAAAAATCATGATCCGCTAATGATAAACACAAATTACAACAGCTTTTAAAACTTTATTATTGAATAATAAAAAATTCGAGTAAAAGCTATTTTCTATAGCATTCAAATGACAACTGTGTTACCTCATTTGGTGCATCGTTGCTGTCCAAAATATCTAAATAGTCTCGATTGATACAAACTGTGCCAAAATAAAGATTTTTCTTAGATCATTCCGCAGCGTTGCTTAAAAGTCACAAGTCTCGTACACATTTTTTTTTCTTAAGTCTAATCCAAAGACTTTTATTTTTATTTTATTAAAAAAAGTCCAAGTCCGAACTTTGACACTAATTAGGCCGCCACAATAATTATCTGGAACGGCAAAAAGTTCATGTGGTCGTGATCATCACTGTATGGAACGGGATAAACAATAATCAAAAATTTTTTTTAATATTTAATTATTAAACATTCAATTTATTAATAAATTTTAATTTCAGTTTTAAATGAAAAACAAGTCAAAGTTTCCGGGACTAGCAACGCTTTCATCGGGGCCAGTTGAGCGGCTTTTTTAAAATCTGGTTCTATTAACCCACAACATAGGTCATGATTGACACCCAAAAATCTTGGAGACACAACAGTTACATGGATTTAATGAGGGATTAAATTGAAAAAAACTAGCGTAAAATAAAATCAATTTTTTTATTGTTTTAAATTTAAAGTAAAATTTTTTTAATTATAATATTTATTCAATAATAGAAAGTGTAAAAAATTTTATGTTTAACAAATATAATAAATATTTATCAAGCGTCTACCTTTTCAACACAAAAAAATGACTATTCAACACAATTTCAAAACGCTCAGCACAAAATGATTTCTTCTCAACACCAAAATTAAAATTTGAAAAAAATTCTTTTAGCGCAAAAATTAAAAATAAAATAAATGCATTCAACACAAAAATTAAAATTTGAAAAAAAAACTTATAGCACAAAAATCAAATTGAAGAAATGCATTCAACTAAAGTTAACCTTTTATAAAGTGAACCTTAGCAGTAAGAAATGTTCTTGCAAGATTTTAAAATATTATATCTTGCAAGATATAAAAAGAAAAGGGGATGTCTGTGGGTATGACATCCCCTTTTCTTTTTTAAAATTTTTCTTTAAGGCAAATTTGAACTAAATATTAATTTTTCTTGAAAAAGAAGTATTACAAAACTAAAAATTAATTAGAATTAAATAAAAAATAAAATAGAAATAAATAAAAAATATAAAATATTAAAAAAGGCTTTTAAGTTTTTTGTATGCTGCGTTTATGAGTTTCATGGGTTCTCACGAGTTGGGAGTTTGATTTTTAACTTCGATCTGCAAGATTTTCTTCGTTTTCTTTTGTCTGATTCGATATGTTCTCGTGTTACTCATTATTTGTTTTCTCTTGATTTTCTTTTTCATCGTCTCTTGTCTGTTTACTTTTTCCCTTTTTTCTTTTATCAAAATTGCTCTTCGTTATTTGTAATTCAGATTTATGTAAATGTCCTGCTCTTGCTTAAATTTTCTTTCTCCTTCTTTGATTTCTGCTTTAACAAATTCACTTAATTTTGAGGTTTCTTTTTGTTTTTTCTTCTTTCCTATATTTCTTTGATTTCATTTTCATCGCCTTCCGATTTACGTATGTATTTAGTGAAGGACTTCTTTTCCTTTCGTAGTCATTCCATATTTGTTCATTAATTTTTCCTCTTTTTGTATTTTCCAAAGCTTTGATTTAGAAATTGGCATTTTCGTAATTCTGTTTAAACTTAAATCTTCATTTTAAATATTGGATGTATTTATACTCGTTTAATTTTAGGCCTTTGATTATAAAAAAATTTTGGCATTTCTAAATCCATTGTAGTATAGATAACAAATCTTACATGTTTTTCAACTTTCGATTGACTTCAGTGTTTTTTTTTTTAAATGCTTTTTGCCTCTTAAATTTGATACAAATTTTCGGCGAGCTTCAATCTGTTTATATGTACTATTTTGGTTTTTCCTTTTTCTTGTTCTATCTCGGCGTTCACATTATTGATTATTCTTTTAACTTTAAATGGTCTTATCCATCTGTTTCTATTGAGCTTATAAGTTAAACCCTGCTTAATTGCTGGAGAATTTATTCTTACCAGATCGTTTTTCTTGAAATTGCACAAACTACGCTTAACGTCATAATGTGTTTTTCGTCTAACGTTTACCCTTTGATCCTTAACTTTGTTTCATGCTATATTCTATTAAAATTTTTTAATTGGATAATTGCGTGTTTATCTAATTCGATTGGTAGTCTAGCATCCCTACAATATAATAATTCACACGGCGTTTTTCCGTTGCTTTCTTGGTGACTGATTTTTGATGCAAATAATGCTACATTGATATATTCGTCCCAATTGGTTTGATGACCGTTACAATACGTGCTAAGGATTTGGCAAATACTTTTATATATCCACTCCCAGCACATCTAAAGGCTTGTTGAAATTGTTAGTTGCCTTTGTTGAATGTGGATTTCTAGTCATAGCACTAATTTTACATGGGTTAATCCATGCTTTTATGTCTTTGGTCAAATCAGTCCAAAGTTTTTTGGTCTTATTTTGGCATATGTTCTTTTAACACCTAAATGTCCCCCGCAGAGTTCTCCGTGGCATTCTTTGAGAATATTTGGTACTTGACTTCTTGGTAACATCATTTTTGATTGATATATTTTATAAATTTTGAATAATATTCCATTTTTCAAAAAATATCGTTTCTTTTACCATATCTATTTAATCTCTTAAAGATTTTCTTTAAATTTTCATCCTGTTTTTGCAAGCTTGAAATATTTGTTACTTTCTCTACACAAAATACTTCGATTCTGAACAACGCGTCAGCATTTTTGTTTGCAGATCCTTTATTATATTTTATATCTTTCTCATATTCTGCGAGCTGGAGTCTCCACTTTTGGATATGTGTTGATTTAATTTTCATGTTTTCGAGATAAGCCAATGGATTATGGTCAGATTCGATCGTGAATATATTGTCTAAATTGTTCGCATGCCCATAGAATTCCCAAACACTTAAACTCAATTGCCGGGTAATTTTTTTCTGATGGTTTGAGATTTCTACTTAAATATACTTTTACTTTTTCATTACCATTATTGTCATCTTGATAATGAATTCAACTCCTGAAGCATCTGATGCAAGGTTTAATTTTTTATTAAAATCTGGAAACGAAAAAATTTGAGGTCTAATCAGATGATTAATTATCGTTTTGAAACGTTTTGAAGTTCCTTAGGATTCTTGAGAACTGAATAGTTTTAACCTTTTCAATTTTTTCTTGATCGGGTTTAATTCCATCGGGAGATATAACATATCCCAGGAATTTTACCTTCTTTACCCCAAATTTTCACTTGGATGTTTTTAACTCGAGATTAGCTTCTCGAAGTCGAGTAAAAAGTTTCTCCAAATGTTCTAAATGTTCGTTAAATGTGGAACTAAATATCATCATCATCAATATAAACAAGCACATAATGTGTATCCCCTAAAATTGTCTCCATATTACGTTGAAATGCTGCCCCTGCGTTACTTAGACCAAAAGGAACGACCTCGAATAGATAAAGACCTTTATTCGTAATAAATGCTGTTTTTTCTTTTGATTTTTCTTCGAGTGCCATTTTCCAATATCCACTTACTAGATTAATTGAAGAGAAAAATTTTGAATTTCGTAGCTTGTCGATAGTTTCCTCAATTAGTGGTAACGGGTAATCCTTTATTACTTTTTGTTACATAATCTGGGACTGTCCATTCTGTTGATTTGTTAACTGCTTCAATGTGAATAGTCTTGTTTGATTCGAAAGGTAAATTTAGCCATATTGTCTTCTGTGAATTAGCCGGTGATTTTTTAGTCATTCATACATTCATAATTTTGCTCTCATAGGGATAGCTAAAAGTTTTTCTCTTCCCCAGGAAACAATTTTTTGCCATATGTCCCCCCTTTTGGCAAACATAGCATTTTCTTTGAGGCGATACTGATCTACTACTGTTTTTTCTTTGATTATATTTCCGGTTTTTATAGTAACTTCTAGACCTTTTCCGTCTATTTGATAAATCCATCCTACTAGCTCCTCTACTTCTTCTAGGATCTTCCGTGTTAGTTTTGTTATCGTTATATCGATCAATCTTGTTAATCGTCATCGTGCCAAATTAAACTAAAATATTGTGATTAATTTAAACATGCGTTGAATACATACTTAATTAATCATCTATATAAATAAACTTGAAATTTGAAAAACTATAGAAATGTCTGAAGAAAAAAGTTCAATCAAAAGAGAGCGAGAGAGTTATTATCGAGGAATTCTCCTCGAACCTATCAATTGAGTAAATTGAGTATGTTGTATCCTCACTATCTGAAGATAGCCAAAATCCAGCCAATGTACTGAATAGCAATCTTTCTGAGCGAAAATCCAGCCGATATACTGAGCCTAGCAAAGGGGACATAAATGAAGAAAAATATGAAGGCAAAAACCTTAACGACACAGTGAAAGACGCCGAAGACCTGGAACAAAATTTTTTTTTTTTATATACTTTTTTAAATAAAACTTTTTTATAAAAGATCTTTTATTTAATCTTTTTACTTTTTATTAAATTTATTTTATTTTATGAAAAAATTATAAACTTGATCTCAGTGAAACACTGCACAGACTTAAGGTAGCCAGTGGCTTGTTCAGCCTCCAATTTCTTCGACAAGTCCATATCTATATGGGAAAATATTTGCCAAATTGAGCTTGTTCTCAAAGTTCTGGCACCCGCTTTTTTCCATTGTCATCCTGATGCTGTCGCTGCACACTTTTTCCCTCTCCAAAGTGTTCGTGTTCTTTGCTTTGCAAAAAGCGCTGCAGGGACCTCACGTGTTGGACTGTTGGTGGAAAAAAGTGGTCAAAAAGTTCAGAAAGAGCAGGTTGTCCGAGGTAAGTTGCTTTAGTTTGCTTTGATGAATTTTTGAATCTTATCGGGACTTATCGGTCTGAGAGTGGCAGTAAACAGGTCTGGATCATTGGCCATTTGGAACACTTTATTGAAGTCCAGCGAAATCAGCTGGTTGAAAATAAGATGGTTCAAATTTTTGTCGGACTTTAGGCGCAGGCTTTTGTCATGGAAAGAAATTCCTAATTAAGTGGACGTGAACTGACATTTGAAAAAGTGAATCACTATTTGTGAGACTTGGTGGTTCTGGTCCTCGCCTTCGTACTCCAACAGCTTTGATATTTTGCTCAAAATGTGGTCGGAAAAAAGGCGGATTTTGTCTGTTATGGAAAAGTGCTAGTTGCTGACCACGCCGTACAGCAGTTGAGTGAACAAAGAGTCCAGGCTGGAGACGAGGTCGGAGCCAGTGTGAGCAAAGATGCAGCTGATAAGGATGAGTGGCGATTTGGAGTCTGATTTAAAGTCTTAATTTTCGAGGCAGTTGAAAGGTGGCTGCACTTACTTTAGATAGGTGAGAACGAATTGGAGGCTCATTTCGCGGACACAAGTCTGCTGGATGAGGATGAGGTGAGGGCTCGACTTGGACTGCAGGTGTTTTTTGATGATGGAGAAGTTTTTGGTGACCAGGGAGGTTATGATGGCGTTATGTTTGTTCTTGAGGTCGGTGCAGTCGATTTGCTCGAATTTCTGCTCGTTTTTCTGGTCTAAATTGATGAACAGGGAAGAAAGCTTGTTTTCCAGGGACGAATGCTGCTCGACTATGGAGTCGCTGTCAACCAACTTGATCTCATCTTCGTGGGACATTTTTTTTATTAAATTTTTTATTATTTTTAAACATTTCTTTTTTTTTTGGGTTCATTTTTTGAGCACACGTGCATTTTTGGATTTTTTGTTTAATCTTTCAAAATTAGATTTACTTTTCTGTCAGATTTTTGTTTTCATTTCTATCTGATGTTTAAAATCTTTTTGGGTGAGCAAAAAAGTAAACTCAAGTTTCCATTTGATTGGCTGTAAGATGGCGTAAAAAGGACTGGAAGAATTTTATGTGAAAATAGAAAAAAAAGGTACTGAGGAATTTATGGATTTTTTTTTGTTGAGGACTGAAATTGAGCATTAACATTTATAATAAGATTTAAATGTATTTAGCGAACATTGAAAGGTATGGACTGTAATTATGGACATGTCCAGCCCTATTTGAGTGATTAATTAAGTGCATCATTGAATTAAAATTCATTTTCATAATAGAATTATTATTTTTTAATTAGATAATATTATATTTAATTTAAAAAGCTAATTATCACAGAAAAATTTTTAAATTTATAAATTTTAAAATTCAAACAAAAATAGGAGTAAAGGCTCCAAAATCATAAATATAGATTTATCTGTTTTGAGCAATTTTTTGTAAAAATTATGTAAATAATTTAAAAATTGTTTTAAATTTTATTGAACAAAGTGGATTATAAAATTACGCGAAACATAAATTTTGACTAATTGAATTACATAATTATTTTTAAACTGTAATTTAACTAACACTATTTCGATTATCTCTAAATTTTATCCTATCTTATGATTAATAAAATAAAACATACAGAACCGTAATTCTTTGAATAAAATATGCTTTGAACTTGAGACATACCTTATTTCTTTGAAACTTGAATTAATTGAACTAGAATGTAAAAAACTTTAGAAATTTTACAGTCTTTTTATCCAACTTAAAAGGTCTAGATACATTTTCCACGCATATTTTCTCCCCACGTTCATTTTCCCCGCAAATTTTTCCCCAAGCATTCATTTACCCCGCTGTAAATTTTTCCCGCTATACATGTTCACCACTCAAAGGCGGATAGCAGTAATCCAAAAAAAAACTTTTTTAATATAATATTTTAAAATAAAATTAATTAAACAACAGGAACAAAATTTAGTAAAAAAAATTCAATGTAAATCTAATTTGTGTGAAAGTTTAATGATTTTTTTTCAACTTAGCTAAGATGCTCAAAATGTGATTTTTCACGGTCGTTAAAATTTGACATAATTATTGTCAAAAAATAATTATTTTAAAAAACTGATGTGGTTAGAACTCAAACTTTCTCTTTG
This sequence comes from Brachionus manjavacas, assembly GCA_019054805.1. NCBI lineage: Eukaryota > Metazoa > Rotifera > Eurotatoria > Ploima > Brachionidae > Brachionus > Brachionus manjavacas. The sequence goes on along the minus strand of JAHQIY010000003.1, from coordinate 1,671,630 downwards.
AGTTTTTTCTTTTGTTCAGGTTGACATAGTTAAGCATACGCACAAAATCCAAAGAACATTAAGAGAAGTTATCCCACGTCCCTACAAACAAGTTTGCGATAGGATTACAAGAAAAATGTCGAGCGGCTCAGCAATTACAATCACAAGAATCTTACCAAACATTAAGGAGGTTCCAAATGATAAAGGGTGTCAAATCGATTTATTGGAACCATTATCGATTCCCAAAGGTCTTCAAGACTTAGAAGAAATAAAATTAAATCATTCAGATGATCCTACAAAAGAATTTCTTGAGTTGGAGGCTCTCACAAATAAAGTTCAACTTGATAAAAGCGCGGAAATCTTGGCTGTTTTTGGAGAAAGTGAAGATGATTCTGATGGTGAACTAGTAAAAGACACGGAAGTAAAGGAAATGGATGATACTGTGTTCATAGATACTCCATTCGACAACGAATTGTGATTGTTTTTGTTTTTATTTTTGTACTGTTATTTTCATTTTATTTTATATTTTACTATTTTTCTTTATTTTTAACATTGAAAAAAAAAAAAGAATTTTTTTTTTTTTTTTCTCCTAAGGAGGAACGTGTAGCGGTGGACGCACCACAACGACAGCAACAACAACAAGACAAACAAAACATTTTAAATAAAAGAAAATTTTTAATTTTAAATTGAAATTATTTTACTTTTTAAAGATGTCTAATTTTCTCGATCTTATTAATTATGCAAATTTATGACAAGTCAAAAATGTTGATTAAAATAACTTTGTACACGCTATCAACGCTGTTCCTAGCGGCATTAGGTGTCTCCCCAGGCAATCTCATAAAAATCTTAATCACACCCCTCAGTATACTCAAGGCCAGTTTGAACCCTCGAAGGTCAAACATTACAATATTATAAAGTTACTTTGTTTTCAAGATAGTTGTCTTTGGGTATGACAAAATCAATAATTACTCTCAACATTCCTCTTTCAATTAGGGTTTCCGGCAGCATATTCATTGATCTCTTATCACAAGCTAATCCACAAATGCTGAAAAATCTTTCAATGAAAGCACTTGATGCTGGTATTAAAAAAAAAAATTAGCTAATTTTGACTATTAAAATTTATAAAGATTTTTCAATTTGGATCAGCATCATCTGTTAATCAATTAAAACTATCTCGATTTTTGAAATTCAAATTTACAAAAAAAATCAAACAAATTAAAAGGGAATTTTTTCAAATGAAATTTTCGCCCAATTTTTAAAATAACTTAGAATGAGTTAAAAACGATTTGTAAGCAAAAATCTTTGAAAAAGTTCATTTTAACAAAAAATTTTAAATTTTAAATCAAATTTAAAAAAGTTAAATAAAATAACTCGCAATTTAATAAATAGCATTGGAAATGTGTAAAAATGACATCGCCGATACTTTAAAGTATAAAAAATTTCGGTGCTTCTAGTGTTATACTAGACAAATAAATTGGCATCTCACCATTTTAAATTTGATCGCTAAATTAAACTAAATTAAAAATTTTAAAAATTTGTGGATTTAAGTCTCTTGGGTTTTAAGATTGAACAAAATCTTAATTTTATAAAACTTGCCTATAGTATCTCATTAAAAGTAACCAACAGCCATTTTTTGATTTTTGTTCAACTCTTTTGTCCTATTTTTCAATAGACGCATTTATTCAACCTGCTAAATCATTATTTTTTGATATCTAAATTATTAATAATAAATTGCCGGCCGTGCAAGCGGCCAATGTCCGTGACTGGCCGTCCACCAAACGGACCAAAAAAAAATCTAGTTAGAAGTTTAAAAATAATTTTTAGGCATTAAAAGTAACATTTATTATTCATCTTATATTTTAAATTAGGTAATTTTTTTTATAATAAAATTTTTGATATTTTTCAAAAATCTATAAATTATATACAGTGCTCTGTTACGCCATGATGATTTTACGTGAGTTTACGTAAATGACGATAATTGACACATTTCTACGTAAATTTACTCATTTTACAGAAAATTCTTAAGGGACCAAAAAAGCTGCTGTTTTTCTTATTTTTCTTGAAATTTTTCAAAATAAAACCGTTTTTTTAATTTTTATCCATTTTTATCTAAAAATTAAACAAGCGTAATTTTACGTAAATCTACGTAAAATATATATAAAAAAAGTATATAAAAAAAAAGTTAAAAATCGGAAGAAAATGCAAATTTATGAATTTGTTTTATTTATATATTGTTAAATATTTTTAGTAATTTTTTTCACTTACCTTCAGCTCATTCTTCATCATTTCGATCGGACTTTATGAGCGCGACTGAATTTGCTGTAATATTTTTCTTTATGCTGTACAATAATGTTTAGTTGTTTAAGTGTAATTTAGATTCCGAATTACATAGAGATATTTTTGACGAATATTTAAAATCGTTCATTTCTATAAAAATTTAAATATTTTTATATCACATCGAGACAATGATCTAAGCAAAAAATATTGTTTAGAAATAAAAAGAATAAACTGGGTTTTCACTAGTGTTGGGATCCGTACAAGCGGACACTTAACCGATCAAAATTTTCAGAAACCGTGACCGTGTCCGCATTAGCCGGAAAACCTTTAAGCGGGCGCTCATTTGGCCGGTCAGCTAGGCGGTCAAATTTTTGGACCACCAAAATAAACGGCCTAAAATATGCGGGCGGCCTAAAAACCGGCCAACTTTTTGGCGGGCGGGCACTAAGTTTTTTGTAAAATATTGAAAAAAAAAAATCTTAAAAAACTTTTTAAAATAAATAACGAAAATTTTGTTTAATCATTTTAATTATTTTTTTTTCTAATTAAATACATTATTTCGAAAAAATTTCAATTTAAGTGGCTAACCGCCAAAAATTTGGCCGCATTTTTGACCATCCGTATTTTTTAGACCGTTTATTTTGGCGGTCCAAAAAATAGACCGCCTAGATGACCGACCAAATATTCAAAAAAAGGGAATCAAAATATTGATGAAAAAAATCGAGATTGGTCTAATCACTAAAATTATTTAACCATTCATAAATAAAACAAATTCATAAATTTCAATTTTTTATGATTTTTAAATTTTTAGCCATTTTTTTCTAAAAATTTAAAAAACGGTTATATTTTGAAAAATTTCAAGAAAAATAAGAAAAACAGCAGCTTTTTTGGTCCTTTTAGAATTTCCTGTAAAATGAGTAAATTTACGTAAACAACGGAAATTATTGTATAATTTCGTCAATAAACTTTAATTTACAAAATTATTTTTACGTAAAATTGCGTATTTTTACTTTTTTTTCGTAAATATGGGTCAATTATCGTCTTAAGACAATAAATAAAAGGAATTTTTTTAACTATGCGTATGGTTCAGCGCCAAGAAACAAAAAAAATATATAATAAAAAATTAATTTTTAATAATTTCGATTTTTTTTATTTTTTTGTTTTAAACCCAAGTCTTGATGACGCATAAATTAAGAATTTCAGAGTTTGATGCGGCCCTAAACTCGTGTTAGTACACAAGGATCTGTGTTAGGTCCACTAATTTTTCTTCTTTTTGTAAATGACTTACCATTTAAAAATGTTTGCTGATGACACGACAATTAGTCATTCAGATAAGGATTTAGTAACAGTACTCAAAAACTTAAATAAAAGCATTGAAAACCTAAGTAATTGGTGTTTTTAAAACAAAATTTAAATTAACTGGTCTTTACTCAGATATTGACTGAACTTTATTCTTTACCATAAAAAGATTAATATCCCAGATAAAATAAATTTATGTGGAAAGAATATTACTGAAATTGAATACTAGTGAATAGCACAAGTTGTTACTGATATTGTTCTTTTAGGTTTTAAAATCGATCATGATCAAAATTTTTCAAAACTTGCTTGTAGTATTTCATTAATTGTTGATAAAAAATTGTTCAGACAAAAAAAACTATTCTATCTATCAACATCAGTAAAATAAAGTTTTTCAAAACTTTTATTTTGCCTTATTTTGATTATTGCTGATCTCTTTTCTGTTATTTCTCAAAAGATGCAATAATCAAGGATCATAAATACCTGTATTTTTCAAATAATTAGTTTTCGTCAAAAAAAAATAAATATAAATTTTGTCAGAACAAAATAAATAAAATTTAGTAATGCAACAAAATAATTAGTTCATGTCAAAAACAATTTTTTTGGCTAAATTTCATTAGTCTCAAACTAAAATATTTTTATTCTAATTTGTTTGTATATTTAACTCGTTGGTTAAAAATGGCAAAATTCGACCAAAATTGGAAAATTGTAGATTTACAAAATGAGTGTAAACGACTAAAAATATCGTACGGGGGAAAAAGGTAGACTTAATTAAGCGCTTAAATGAATTAAACTCAGAAAGGCAGTAATAAAGCGTCTTGGCCATTGTAATAGTTTCGTATTAACTGAAAAGGATTTTGCAAATTCAACTAATCAAGATTTTGTATACATGAGATTTGACAAATTAAAATCAGCAACTTTGAATTTTTAATGGAATCATTAAAGAACCACAAAATTGTTAAATTAAATTCGCATCATTGGGCCAATAATACCTGTACTTGTTGTTACTATTTAAAAAATTATCACTGCTTTCATATTATTGCTCTAGCCGTGAGTCAGAAGTTGGTTGAAATGCCAATTAAGTATATTAAGAATACTGTTGTACCTAAAGCTAAAGTTGGTCGAAAGGCAAAAGCCAAAAAATGTTTAGAAAAGCAATAATAAGCAGTTGTATACTAGACAACTGAACTTTGGGGAATGTTAATTGTTAGTGATGGATCGAGTAATGAGGTATTTGATAGAAAATTAAAATATTTAAAATACTTTTTTCTTTTTATACTGTTTTTTGTTTAGTGTTTTTATATGTTTTTACTAATTAATTATAATTGACGATTAACTAATTATTTTTTATGATAAAAAGCAAAAAGAAATAAAAATTGACTAATTACTTAGGATAAATCTATATAGACAATAAAAAATTATTTGAGTCATAAACAAATTATTTTTTAACATTATTTTTGTCAGAAAGTAATTATTTCTGAAATACAGGTAATATTTTCTCAATAATCAAGCTTGCCAAAAGCTATTATTTTTCAATATTTAAGCTGTTTAATTTCTAAGGATATGGAGCAATCGTGAATAAAAAATCAAAAAATAGATAACTTCTGATAGATAACTTATTTATCCTTTTTTTTATATTCTGAAGAAGCATTAGCTCGGAATAGATAAACAAATAAATAAATAAATATTTCAATTCAATTCTGATACAAATGATTTCGAAATAAAAAATTTCAAAATATTAATCAAGATTTTCTTTATACTTCAGATAAAAAACATTTAGTTTTTTCCTAATTAAAGATTAAAAAATTTATGTTTTATATAGTTTGATAATTTATTTTAAAAAAACACCTTTTTTTAAATTAAAAAAAAAAAATTTTGATTAGAAATTTACATTTGATCATGAACTACAAGTTGTCCTGTCTAAAAGTTTGTTTATCTTAACAAATCCATTCAAAAATATTCATTTTTGTACAAGCTTTATTTCACATTTTCATTATTTAAAACTCTAAATTAAATTTGCAAATAATTCAAACTAATATTTAAAATTTGAAATTATAAATTCGAATAAGAAATTAGATAATCATTTAAAATTGATTATTATTATTATTATTATTATTTATTATTATTGAGTAATTTTTATAGTTATATGTTTATTTTTTTAATATCAAAACTAATTAAAAAATTTTCAACATTGTTAAAAATAATATTCCTATTTATAAAGGTGCTTAAATAATTAAAATTTTTAATGTTTTGATTTTCAATAGATATTTTGTCATAAAAAAAGTTAAATTATTTTTGAATTTTTTGTTAAATTTAAGCTTTTGCATGCATTCAAAAAAAATTTTTTAAAAAAAAATTAATTCTCTGATTGAAATAATAATTAATAACATGAATTATGGTGGTTCGGTTAGCCACCGCGGCAATTCTCATCAAAGTGGTTCAAATGATAAATCTGACCATCAAGTTCTTTATCAATCTAAAGATGCCCAATCGATGATAGCCGTTCTAAAGGACATGGGTATCGAAGATTTTGAGCCAAGGGTTATCAGTCAGCTTCTTGAATTTTCCTATCGCTACACGACAACACTGCTAGACGATGCCAAAGCTTTTTCGACTCATGCTGGAAAAAAGTCCATTGACTCAGAAGACATCAAAATGGCCATAAGATCCAAAGTGGATTTTTCTTTTACAACCACACCGCCAAGAGATCTTTTGATAGAGTTGAGCAAAAATAAAAACAAAAATCCTCTTCCACCCATAAAAGACCATTCTGGAATTCGCCTACCTCCAGACAGGTTCTGTCTCCATGCCCAGAATTTTTTCCTCAAAACTCAGCAGGTTAATTTTTCAGCAAAAAATATAGATCAAAGTAAATAAATTTTTTTCTTTATTTTAGCCTCAGTTTCAGCCTATCGAGAACATGCCAGTAGCCCGAACTAATGTTCCAATAGCTCAAACAATTGTACCACAACGAATTGAGACAAGCATGAGCTCGATTCCAAACAAAAGGCCAAGGGAAGATGAAGAAGACTACGATATTTAATTTGAAATCCTTTTTTCTATTTGTAAATCTATTTGGTCATTAAAACTTAAATAAAGATTTTTTTTTTGAACAAAAAAAAAATTTAATTTAAATAAATATTGTCAAATTTTTATTAACAAATAAGCAGATTTGAAAAGATCTTTTTTTTTAAAGTAAAGTTTATCATGGAGGAATTCTTACAGTTTTTCGTCTTATCACGCCCTGCTTGGAGAAGCTTTTTGAATAATGGATCCTTAGTTCTCCCAAAATTTTTAAAATTTTGAAGTTCCAAATTTAATAGAAAAATAGCAAAAATATTTAAAATTAAAAACAATTTTTTTGAATAATGCATTTGATACTGTATCGCAAATTGAGCTTAAAAGAAAATCAAAAATCAAAAATAGTATTGAATTGACTAAATCCAAAGACTGACAGTTAATAATTTCTGTTTCCATTTTTGAACACCAAACAAGGATTTTTTACTCTCAATTCTTTCTCAAAATTACTGAATTATTTTAAAAATTCACAGATTTAATGCTGCGCTAGTAAAAGAAACTATATTTTGAAAAAAATTAAAAAATACTTTAATGTCATTTTTCTTTTCTGCTCAATTTGCGGTGTAGTATCAAATGATCTGTAATACATATGAATTATATTTTGTCGCTTTATTTGTACCCTATTATTAAAATTTGATATACCGTTTTCCCGTGTTCGATATTACAGCCTCATAACTCGAAATACGATTTTCAAAAGTCAATTTTTCCAAAAAAAAATTTTAATTTTTTAATTATTCTGAATTTTTTTTAGGTAAATTTACTTTTACCGGGCTCTTAAATTAGAGACACGGCTTTGGCGCAGGGAGCTTAAGTAAAGAATCTCTTAGCATGAGCTAGGTAGTATTTTTTGCCTGCGTCAAAATCGTAATTCGAGTTATGAGGCTGTAATATCGAACACAGGAATACGGTATATCAAATTTAAATAATAGGCTACAAATAAAGCGACTACATATAATTCATATGTATCACAAATCATATTATTATAAATTACAGAATTGTAATTATTTTTATTCAAATGATTATTTAGGAAAAGCAAATGAAATTAAATTTCCTAAGTAGTTAATAAGTCCAGGATAAAAAAAAAACTCGCAATTAGTAATAAAAAATTGGCCGCTGACTTTAGCTATAAGTTAAAACAAAAACCGAAAGGAGATAAGATACAATCAAAAGATTAAAACTGTGTAAAAAAAGATTGAACTAGACAACTGAACTTAGGGGAATGTTAATTGTTAGTGATGGATCGAGTAATGAGGTATTTGATAGAAAATTAAAACATTTAACTTCCAGAGAACTCGCTGTCAAAAACGCAAGTAAAAATGAAATCACCATACATCAGAGTTAGATGCCTTTTTAAAATCACTGACAAGTAGACCTTTTTATAAAATAATAAATAAATTTAGTTAAAAAAAAGGATCAAATTTAATTCTAAAATAAAGTAAACAATTGTTTGTTTAAGTTATAAAACTTTATTAATCTAAAAAACCGGGCCCAGTTGTCGTCGTAGACTGAACACCGGGCGGAAATATAAATCACATTATATATTTAAAAGAAATATGAATAAAAATGAAATAAATAAAATAAATAAACTTGAAATATAAATATGAAATACGAGGGCATGCAACTGCACAGCGAACCGAGTACATACACAGTGATGTCCTCATCACAAATTCCAAATTTGAATTCAAATGTTAAGGAATTTAAAACAACTGAAGGAAAGGGAAAATGATTGGGACAAATCTTATCTTCAACATTTATTCCTAATTCTAATTTAATTGATAATGAGAAAGATATCAATTGACTTTTTTTTTTTTAATAAGTATTTTTATTTAAAAATTAATTTAAAAAGGCTTCGAGCTAACATTCGAAAAGAGCGCATACTGCACAAACGAAGTGAAGCTCCTTCTGCCCAGATAAAACAATAAAAAAAACAAACAAACATATTGTAGATTACATCATTAAAAATAATCTTTTTTTTATAATACATAAATACGATATTATTTAATTTTTACTAACGACATTAGTCTTTGAATCCTGTTCTCATTTCAGATCTTAAAAAAGCCAAGAATCAAATACAAACTAATTAGAACAGTACATGCATACGCAATTCGAATTAAAGAGAAAAATGCTCCTACCGGAGTAGAGGTAATCGATACTTAAGCTGTGTTTTCATACCACGAGCCACTATATTGCTCGACAAGTAGCTTAATGAAACTGTTTTTATAGGAGAAACATTTTAACATATATCTAGCACCCATTTGTTAGAATCTCTCTTTAATAAACAAAATGTTACTAACTGATCTTAACTTATAGATACACCTAATAGCTCTGTTTTGAACAGCTTGAACAAGTTTTAGATTGGGCTTAGAAATATATGCTACGGCAAAGAATAAGTAATCAAACTCGGAACAAATTAAGGCTCTATAGATACTCGTGAGGGTAGTTTTTTTTAGGTGCCAAGAGCTGTGATCAAAAATTTTGATTATGTTGAGCCTTTTTAGGGCTCATACTCTTAAGTTTTGAAATTGCTTATTAAAACATAAGTACTCATCGAAAGTCACTCCTAAAAAGAGAGGGTTAGGATTTTAAGGTATCAGGTCTCCAGACAATCTAAAATCCATTTTTAGTCTACCTCGATCACCTCCTGAAAATAGTATAGCAACATTTTGAGGCATTCATCTCTGAATTCTTTAAAAATTATAATCAGTGTAGTTTTAATGATCCAGTTTGCTTAAATGAATTAATTATGGCTTTAAAAAGATTGAAAAATGAAGCGGCATCAGAACCTGACAAAATTCATAATTTAAAGTTAAAAAACTAATCAATATCACCTTAAATTTGATGGTTTTACAAATAGGTTCAAAAGAATCTTAAAAACTATGGTTTAATGCTTTGTCAAATAGAACCAAAACAAGTGGGACCGACTGTTGCAATATTTGGCATTCGCGTACAATACCTTTACTCATGCAAAAACAAATCACACGTCCTATGAAATTATGTCTGGCCGACAGCCCAAAGTACTAATCGATTTGATCTACTGTGATCTAATTTGAGAAGGGGAAAGAGTGTTTGGAGAAAAGGAGACAACACAATCGTCCAAGGCTGAAAAATACGTGAGGAAATTGAAAGAACAATTAAATTAAATTTACAAGAATGTTGAAAAGAATCTAGATGTGAGGGCTGACAAAAAAAAACCCACCACGATCGAAACATAAAACCACTACAATACCAACAATATTACCCGGTCCTACTCACCAAGCAAAGTGTTAAAAGTGGTCTATCAAGAAAAATAGCAAATAAAAGGGAAGGACTGTTTTTAGTTTTAGAAAGAATTGGTCCAGTTAACTAAAACCTAAGTCAAGAAAGAAAATAGTGCACCAAAACCGTTTCAAACGATTTTTTGGTAATTCCACAAATTTGGTTGGTGACGAAATAATCGAACTTGGAAAAGCTTATTTATTATTAAGCTTATTTTAACAAAATTTATTTCTTATAGTCCATGTCCAATTTGATTCACTTTAATTTCTTTTGACGTCGTCTGACTTAAAGTTGCTTGCAGGTAAGATTTGAACAAAACCGGAATTTCTGACAAACTTTAAAAAATTTTCTCTAAAGAATTTGTTAAAAGCATTAACTGATCTATTTTATTTATTCTCTGGTCTGCCGCCTTTATTTATTCTCTGGTCTGCAAATTAAACCTTTTCGTTTCCATAAGTTTAGCTTCGATTAAAACCCTATTTTCTATTGGTGACAATTATTTGCTGTTGTGTTGATATCCTTTCTCATAGTAAATAAGCTTTACCAGGGTATTGACTTTCTTTAATGACTTGATTCTGGCTCTTGCTTTTTCTTTAAAACAATCACCTCTTTTTGATTAAAAAGACTTTTGTTTACTTCGACTGCTAAGATGTAAGGCGAGTTAATAAACTATAATTACAAGTATTATTTTAAATAGTTTTACAATTTAAATAGTTAGTGTAATAACTAAAACATATCTACTAAGAGTTGATCATTATTTATTCCCATGGTTTCGTCTCTAAAACCAAGTCTAATAATTTATTTAAGATGTGAACTAATATACAATTGTTTATATCGGAAGAAGAGTGATACGTGTGGTTACTTACACACAAGTTTAAAATCAACGAAATGAAAAAACAGATACTTTTATTTTTGAAGATTTTTTTTAAATCACTTTCATTCTTTATCTGGCCTTACAATGCGATTTCAGTCCTGTTCACTTTTGTTTGAAGCAAAGGATTTTAAATATGATAAGTAAATTGTTTTCCGCTGCCAAATAACTATAAAATTAATTTTGAGTCGACTGGAGGAAAATAGTTAAATCCCGAATTCAAGAATTACATACTAGAAAAAAAATTTAACACTATAATTAATCCAATTAATGACCTAAATTCAAGTGAACAATCTAAACGACCATCTGCTAAAGCAATGATGGCGGTATACAGGATCAAGAATTTGAAAAGCGAAAGAATTTTTAAAAAATAAAATGAAAGTATAGTTGTTTTTAATTAAGTTTAATGCTCTTCATGTGTTAAGCATTCGTTCTCTTATTTGTTCTTTACTATAGCAGTCTCCATATGAACACTGTTCATATGAGTAAGATAATTCAATTTCAAACTTATTTAAGACTTTTTTAAAACTTTTTAAGGCCTTATCTTAATCAGCCATTGAAAGGATATCATCAGCATTCATTCAGATGACTGTTTGGTTACTTCTTTTTATTGAATTAGATCAGTTTTCTTTATTTCATTGATTTCTGGCTTATATTTTTCTTAGTACCAAAAAATAATTATTTAGAACCAAAAATTAATTATTTTTAATACCAAAAAATAAAAATAAAAGATAATTATCTTAAAGCCAGAATTAATTGCCTTTGAACCAAATAAAATCAATTAGTACCAAAACTAATCAATTAGTACCAGATTTTTTTAATAAGAAATTTAACTAATTTACTTGCTTTTATCTGAGATAATGTACTTAATTAATAATTTAATGTACTTAACACATATGACACTTATTATACTCACCTATACATCTCACAAAAATAATATAAATTCCCAAGTACTCAATAAATAAATCTTTACAAAATTAATCAAAAAGCAATAATAAAAAAATAAAAATAATAAAACTCAATATGTCAAATGAACAAGACCAAGACTCTGCTTCTTCATCTACCTCTGTTTTACAACGTCAAGAACCAAATCAAGACGATACTGATAATGATATTAGTATCGAAGAAAGTCCCACCAAGCCTAAAAAAGCAGCACCAGCTTTAACTCGTAATTCTGTTGTTCCTATGTTCGATTTCAATATAAATGTCCAAGATAATATAATCGAAAATCAATCAATGGAATTTAATGTTCAACAAGATCTTATTGAAAATATTCAAGAGATAGAAAATCGATTACAATTACAATCTCCAAACATACCGCTTGAGTTTCAAGTAGATACAGTATTGACAAGTATTGATAATCAACCAGCAAAAAAAAAGATAGGACGTCCAAAAACAGTTATAGAAGAAGACGGTGTTGTACAACCATTAAAAAGAGCAAAAGGTCGTCCAAAAAAAACAATTAATGAAAATAATTGAAAAATAAAAGATAATATATAAAATTTAATTGTTTTTTTTCTTATCTTATGTTAATTTTTTATTTTTAAATTTTTTATTTTTGGTATTAAATAATTATTTTTTGGTATTTTATTATTTCTTTTGGTATTTTTCTGATTATTTTTTGGTATTAATAATAAATATTTTTGGTTCTAAATAATTATTTTTTGGTACTAAGATAAATATAAGCCTTGATTTCTTTTTTGAAAAAAAAATTCAAATTAACAAAAAAAAAATAATATTAAATTGTTATCTTGGACCGAATCTATCCCCGTCCTATCATGAGTGACCCACTTATCTACAGCTCGTCAGGAAAAGGAACTAGTAGAGCAACAGTCGCTACCTGTGACGCATGGCTTCACGACTTGCATCTCAGAATTGTCGTACTCGAAACGAAATGCGCAGCAAAAGACATCTTGATCCAGGATCTAAGAACCGAACTAAACGAGGTTAAGGGGAATGCATCTGGTGGTCCGACAGTATCGTGGAGCAGCATAGTAAACGGCAACAAACCGAACGACCAGACGCAAGCCCTCATGGCCAGTGTCAGCAAAGAACTTTCTGAAAAGTCGAGGATCGAGAACAATGTAATTATATCAGGAGCCGGCATCGGAACTGAAGAAGAAGACAAAAAGAAGGTGAAGGAGATTTTGGATACTCTGAGCAAGCTCAAGAGCCACAGACGCATCAAAAACACCAGGAGGGACGATGCCGCGGAGGACACTAGGAGGGAACTGGACATGATCGTGGTGGAGTTTAAGGACGAAGACACGAAACAGCAAACGCTACGTAACGCCAGGAACCTTCGCGATACGGATAACTTCAAAAGTGTCTACATCAACCCGGACAGAACACCTAGCGAGAGAGCGCTGGATCGGCAGCTTAGAATTGAACGGAATCGGCGTAATGCAGAGCTGAGTGAAGGAGACGCTAGAGGGAGGCACCGCTACGGTGTCCAATCTGCAGGTCTTCATAAAGCTGGCAAGAAATCTTATTGGGGCATACGGTCGAACGAGCTTCGGGAGATCTTTTTCAATTAAGCGCACCGTATTTCCTAACAGCAACGACACTCCCGGCAATCCAACCAATTTTTTAAAATGTTTTTATACTAATGCTACATCTCTTGTTAATAAATGGAGCGACTTCAATTCTCTAATTGCCTTCCACAACCACTCTCACGTCAATCATCATTACCGAGACATGGTTCAGTGCCCTCAGCAACTGCTAACTAGACAACTACAAGCTCTTCTGCAAGAATATAGAGGTGGTCTGTGGTGAAGGTGTCGCGATATATGTGCGAGGCGATGTAGAAAGCTTCGAGGTCCTGAGTAACACTAGGTGCGAGCAGGTATGGTGCAACGTCAAGATCAACGACGAAACGATCCTCGTTGGGTGTGTCTACAGGCCTCCGTATGCTGACAGTGAGATTTACTTCGAACTCAACAAGTTCATCGGCCGTGCATGTCACCTGTGTGACTCAGCGTCTTTCAAAAGTCCTCTAGTGGCCGGGGCTTTCAACTTCCCTGATATCAGCTGGACCAACGATGGAGGCTTCTGTGTTAATAAAGGTCGTAAAGGTCGAATACTTTACGTAAGAACTTCCTGTCCCTGCACATCCTCAACCCAACGCTAGGAAACAAAATTCTGGATCTTGTGATCACGTGCGACCCCGCCAGAGTCTTCCGAGTAGCCCTTGGGCTTCACTGAGAAGGACGGTCTGCATGCTACACTATCCTGGAACTATGAACTCCGCATCGCCATTCCCACCCCGTCCGAGTTCTCCCGCCCGGTCCTCAACCGCGGTAACTATAAGCTCTTCAGCAACCTCGTCCAATGCAGCACCATGTCTCTGGATAAGGACGTCAACGTTGCCTACGACGAGCTAGTAAAGACCTACGCTGCCGCCTCCTGCATGGCCATCCCCAAACAAGTGCATCGTGCCCGCAAGCGCGCCAATCCCAAGTGGTTCAACGCCAACATTAAGCAGCTCACCAAAAAAAAATTTACACTCTACTGCCGGATTAGGTCAGCACCCCGCAACTCCGAGCTAAGGCTACTCTATGCCACGGTGTGCAAACAAGTCAAGACAACAGTGCGCAACGCCGTCTGTAAGTTGGAAGCTTCGATTGTCAGAGCCTGTAAGCTCCAGCCAAAGCTTCTTTATAATTAAATAAACAGCCAGAAGCAATGCAGAGACTGTATCAAAGGCCTCCTCGACCTTGATGGAACCTTCCACACGGATGGTGTTAAGATCGCGATTATTCTCAACGTCCAGTTCAGTAGCGTCTTTATCCCACGTCTACCATGCCCAGCCAAGCCTCTCCAGCAAATGGCATGCACCCAGCAGTAAGTGGATAACAAAGTTTTCTCGCCAGAGAACGTCCGCAAGTACATACTGCGTTTGAATCCCAGGAAATCGCCAGGCTTGGACAGCACTTACCCATTCGTAGTCAAGAGCTGCGCGGACGCCTTCTCGGAGGTCCTAAGCGTCATCTTCAACAGTTCGTACTCCAGCTGCAAGATTCCGGATGCATGGAGACTCGCCCAGATCAGCCCCATCTTCAAGAAAGGTACACTGGTAACTACCTGGTAACCAGGTAACTACCGACCTATCTCCCTGACGTCAATTCTCTGCAAGTTGATGGAACGTATGGTAAGAGACGTCATGATGGATCACCCCAGAGTTGTTTAAAAGTCACAAGTCTCAAGTCAAGTCAAAGTCAAGACTTTTTTTTTTTTTTTTTCAAAAGTCCCACCAAAGACTTTAAAATTTTTTTTTCAAAAAAAAGTCCAAGTCAAAAAAAAGCGGAACATCTCTGTTGATCCAATTTTAAAATTGAAAAAAAAATCATAAATTTTATTTTATTTAATTTATTTTTGAAAATGGATTAAAAAAACATCCTTGAAAGATTTGAATTAATCTGTTCTTTGAAATGGAATGGTTCGAAGATAAATATTTGAGACTTTGCTTACTTTTTTTAGCAAAGTTATAAAAAACTTGATAATTTTTTTATTATTCTTTGTGTTCATCTGAAATTTTTTTGAATTTTAAATCTTTTTAGTATTACAGCAACAAAAGTTACTTGTGTTTAAGTAATGAAATTAAAAAGTGTCAATTGCTCCCTTCTTACTCCACCAGATATTATAAAATTAAATCTAGTCAATATCCAAACTACCGAATAATACTGGAACAATAGGTAATGAGAATGAATTTTGTAAAAAAAAAAATTAAACTTTCCAAGGCCATATTGAGAACGGCAAAACAACTCTTACTGCATCGATTAGAAAAATTTTATGTGAAAAAAAAATAGCCAATTTTGTCTCCGACGACAAAATCGATTCGGCTCTGAAGAAAAAGACGCGGAATTTCCATAATGCTGATGCATGTAGGCTTTTCAACTGATAAAATATTTTTTATATTTAATCTTTAATGTATTGCTAGATATTCAAAAAGATTTAATTTAGAGAATTTTTTTATGATTTAATTTTTTGATGGGTGCTTAGTTTCTTGAAATCACTATAAGTCAATCAGCATGCGACTTTTTAAATTTACTTTGAATCATAAATTTAAAAAAGAATAAAAAAAATTTTACATGACTGATTCAAAATTTTAGCACAAAAAGGTTTATTAATTTTTATTTTGAAAATTTTTTAAAGTGTTTAATTGCTTTAAGACGACATGCCACTGTAGTAAATAATGAATACTTAATGGATGTCATTATGGAGGTGCAAGCAAAAAATTTACCATATAATTTTATGTATTAAATTTCATTTTATATAGAAGTCTAATTTCAGGATATTAAAAGCCTTTCGATTGACAAATTTTCAGGGGGAAAGCTGCGCTAAAGAAACTGTTCGAGCCTAATTCAAGTAATTTTAATTAAAATAAATTTCAATTTTGAAAAAATAATTGTTTATAATTAGTCAAATTAATCTACGAAAATTTTGACACATAAAATCAAATTTCAACATCGATGGATTTCTTTTTACAGGTTGTATGAATTTTTGAATGTATTTGTTATGTAATTCATTTAATAAAACCTCTAGACTGATGGCTTATTATTTTAATTTTTATAAAATATTGATATTTTCCGGATAGTTTCTAAACATTCTATTAATTTTTTTGACAATTTAGGATTTAGAATATTATTAATTAAATCTAAATTATATTTAACTCCTAAGACTTTAAGAAAGACCTTAAGAAGTCTTTAAGAAGTCTTTAAGAAGTCTAAAGAAAGTCTTTAAGAAGACTTTAAGAAATTTTAAAAAATAATACAATTATTATTCTATAATTTAATTTTATACAATTTTTTTGATTTATTATTGTATTATATAATTATAGAAAAAGTTTTTGTTCAATAAATAATTAAAAATTTATATCTTTTTTTAAAATTAACTGACATAAATAATTCCATTATTTTTTTTTTAGTTTAATGATATCAGATTGATTATCAATTACTTGAGAATGCATTATTTTTCAATTAAATTAAATATTTAAAATATATCTTCTATCTTTTCTAAATTATTTTCATTAATTAAAATTAGAATTAAATTCACTTTGTAAAAATGTCAAAATTTTAAATTCCAATTTATAAACTAAGTAGGCCGTAATTTGCCTACTGTGAAATTTTATAAAATATTTTATAAGCTTAATTTTTAAAGTCAAAGTCAAGTCACTGACTTCAACAAAAAATAACCTAAAATTAGTAAATTTCTTACTTTAGCACTGAAGTCTGATTTCAATTCAAACGATTTATATTTAGATATTCAATTTGTCTTTGAATTAAATTGAATAATTTTAATGTTACATGCTTTATATAAACACTGAACACCAAATTTTGAAAAAATATTTCTAAAATTATTTACATGTCATTTAAAAAGATGCATTTAGTTTTAATTATATTGACCGGCTCTGCCTAAAACACAAACATGAACAATATGGTATAAAATCTAAGCTTCTTATACGCGCATTCTTATTAAAGAGAAGAAAAAAATAGCACAGTATGTTCTCTATTTTATGACCCCCTATTTTGTGACATTTCAATAGAAATGTTAAATTTAATATGTACATTTGAACAAAAAGTATTTGAAATTTGATATGGTAAAAAAAAAATTGTTTTAAAATTTATTGATGTTATACATTTTTTGATTTTTTGGATGACTTTTACATTTTACTATTGTTAAATAAAATATTTAAATGATCCTCTTTTTTTTCTTCTCACTGAATTGATTTACCAAACGACATAAAATCTGGTAAGCTAAAAATTCTTTGAAAAAAATACAAACGCTCAAAGAAACCCGTTCTTCGTCAGCGTTCTTCTTTACTTTTTCAAATATAAATATTTTTACGAATTTTATTTTAGCTAAAGCTTTAAATTTATAAATAATAAAATTCGGTTTGATTATAAAGCAAAAACTTTGTAAATGATTTTTTTAACATTTATATATTGAGTTAAGTACTGCTTTCCATGACATAATTTTTCCTAATTTTACGTTGAGTGATTTTAAATGATATATTACTAATATTAAAAATGATAAAAAATATTTTTTATAACTAAGCATGGAAATAAATAAAGAAAAAACTAAATATTGAAAAAATACCATCATAAATATTTTTTTTTTTTCATTTAAAATAATTAGTGATATTTTTATGGCAACTTGAAGCTAATGATCATTATCAAAATGATCAAAACTAAATTTATTATAATCTTAATAAAAATGATCAAATTAGCTTTTTTCAATTATTTTAAAATAATATATTAGATTTTTACTATTTTAAATAAAAGAAACAAATTATTTTTTTTTCTAATTTATCTTTAATTAATTCTTCTTAAATCTTTTTTTTTAAACCTTAAAGAATAATTTTAAAAATTATATAATTATTAAGACGACTAAAATAATTTGAATAAAATACCCAAATTTTTTGCTATTTTCCCTAAATATTAAATAAATTCCCCAGTTATTAAATATATACATAACAGAATTAATTAACACTAAATTAAATAGAAATCACTTATTTTTAACTAATTGAGACTTTTTCTTAATAAAAAGCACTTTTTATTAAAAACTGATTAGAAATAAATGAAAATTTTTTTAAAATTTAGATATAAAAATCACCAATAAATTATTAAATAAACTTAATAAAATGAGTAATTTGACTGACGAATCTCAAATTTCTAGTCCAGTTGATTATGAGGAACAACCTTTGAAGGAACTAGAAAATAATTAACTTTGCATACATTGAATTAACAAAAAAAAGTAAATTTTTAAACAAGCATAAAGAAATACTTCAACTTAATTTTTTAAAGCAGGTACTGATAATAAAGTAATTTCAAGAACAGCAAAGTGTAAACGATGCAGAACCAACATTACCGATATAAAGTGTAATTCTTCGAACTTTATACGACACTTGAAAAAGTGCGACAAAGAATGTTACGATCGGTTTAAAATGAGAAAGATGAAGAAAAATGCAATTTTTGACGAAGATAATAAAAAAACCTTGACCGCAGAGATAATAAACGATTTTATTTTCAAATATTTAATTATTGGATGTGGTCTCCCTTATCGCTTGGTCGAATGTGAAGCTTTTCGAAATTTCATGTCACTTATATGCAAAAAATGGAAGCCAACATCAAGGACATATCTATTAAATTTACAAAATAAAGCGATTTCACAAATGTCTACCAATTTAAAATTATTATTATCAAAAATTCGGTTTGCTTCACTGACCACTGATGTCTGGACTGATCGGCGGCTACGGTCATTTCTTGGAATTACAATTCATTATTTAGACGAAAATTTCGAATTTAAAACATATGTTCTTCGTTGTAAATACATTTATTACACTACTGGAATAGCTATCAAAAGTGAGCTTGATAATATCATTGATGAATTCGCTATTCGTGATAAATTAGTGCGAATAGTTACTGATAATGGTTCAAATATGGTAAAAATGGGCAGGCTTATGAATCTTGTTGGTGAAGATGAGTTCGACTTAATTGAACTGATTTATGAAGGAAGCGCAACTGACACTGAAGGCGAAATTACTAGCTCTGAAGACGAAACATATCTAACAGAGAATGTTTCAGAGAGCGACATTTTTAATAATTCGGGATTTATACATTTGAGATGCTTTGCACATAGCCTACAACTCGTTGTTAAAAATAGCCTTGATAAAATTAACAACATTAAGCGTATAATCACAAAATGTACAAAAATATCAGCAAAATATAGGCAAAAAAAAGTTTTTGCATCTTATTTAATCGAAAAAAATTACAATTCTATTCCTAAGCCTATCAAAGTACGCTGGAATAGTGAGATTAATTGCTTGAGGGCTATTTGCAAGATAAAATTAAACGACTTAAATGATGGCCTCAAAAATATCGATAGCCATGGATTAATTTTAAGTCAAAATGAGCATTCAAGACTTGCAGACGTAATAAATATTTTAGAACCATTTGAATATGTCACCAATGAAATCCAAGGAGAACAATATTCGACTTTAAGCCTAGTAATGCAAGCTTATTCCAACTAATTCAACATTTAGATAAATTCATACCGATAAATAACAGCATGAAATCATTTATTAATGAATTGAGAACTCAAATCAAGACGCGATTCGCTGGAATCATAGATTTGTCAATAAGAATACAAATGAATATTCATGGTATATATCCTCTTTTTTGGATCCCTTATTTAAATATGAATGGTTAGAAATTTCAGATTTAAATTCGGATGAAAAGCTGTTGTTTTCGAAACGCTTAGAAGAACAATTATACCAAGAATTGAAAAATATAGGCCCTTGGCAGGAAGAAGAAAATTCTATTAACAAGGAAAGAACCATTCCATGTAGCTCAAGTCAACTAACAAAAAACTCAAGACCACTGAGTACAGTAAGCACCGATTCTGAAGCTAGTCTCTTAAAATCGCCTACAAAACGACGAAAGTTTTTTAGTTTTTTAAATAAATCGAAAGTTAGCGAAGAAGTAAATGATGATAAAGCTAAGTTCAAAAATGAATTGGAACAGTACAAAAAAATTTATTATGACGAAAATGACAGTTTATCGAATTTTTGGTTGAAAAACAAGTCAAAGTTTCCAGCACTAGCAACACTTGCAAAAAAATACTTGTCAATACCAGCTTCATCAGGACCAGTTGAGCGTCTTTTTTCTAAATCTGGTTATATCAACCGACCTCATAGATCGAGATTGACAGCCAAAAACCTAGAAGCCACGACTTTATTAGTCAGTAACATGGATTTAATGTAAGAATGAATGGAAAAATACTTGAATGGTTAAATTAATTAATTACTTTTTTAAATAAAGACTTAAAGGAAAAAAAATTTTTATTTAAGTGAAAATTCTTCTGAATATTTATAGGATAAAATTAATTTTGATTGAAATTTTCTGAGATGATTGAAAGTTTAAAAAAAAAAAAAGAGCAAATAAATTTTATTTAAAAGTTAAAAAAAAAAAGAAAAAAAAATTTTATTTAAAAATTAAAAAAAGAAAAAAAAATTTTTTTTCTAAATTTTAATTTTTTAAAAGAAAAAAAAAATTTAAAAGTCCTGACTTGGACTTTTTTTTTGATGACTTAGACTTTTTTTTGGGACTTTTAAACAACTCTGGATCACCCCTACAGAAACAACGTCATTGTGCCCGAGCAGCACGGTTTTGTCCTGAGGAAGTCGAACCTTCTGGAAACTGTTGACCGTATTAGTGATGGCATTGACAAGAGATTCCACGTTCCAGTGGTCTTCCTCGACTTCGCAAAGGCTTTCGATAGAGTGTGTCATGCTTCATTAAGTGCTAAGTTGGTAGCCTCTGTGGCTTCTGTCCTGGCATCGTCGACTGGGTAACTGATTTCCTGTCCAGGAGGCAGCAGCGGGTTGTGATGGGTCAGCACACAGCCGATTGGGTCGATAGGTCGAGTGGTGTCCCCCAAGGCAGCGTCCTCGGTCCGCTCCTGTTCGTCATCTTCATCAACGATATGCCCGCGGCAGTCAGCCATCTAGTCAAACTATTCGCCGACGACAGCAAACTGATCGCAACGATACGCAGCACAAACGACCTAACCACACTGCAACTCTACCACGACGCTCTATCCGAGTGGTCGAATACTTGGCGAATCTCTTCAATGTGAGCAAATGTAAGGCGATGGATTTCAGCAAGTCCGGCAAGATCAACCACGCACTGTCTGAACTAAATATGGGTGAGGATGATTCCAGGAGCACGCTCACCCTCGTCAACACGGAAAAGGATCTGGGAGTCACATTCGCACGTTACTTGAAATTTTCTTACCACATTAAAAATCAAGTCAAAAGAGCCACAGGAATACTCGGCCAGTTGAAGAGATCTTTCAGATTCTGGACCTTAGATACGTGCAGGGACCTCTACTGTGCCTATGTTAGACCCCACCTGGAATACGCCGCTGTTGTCTGGTCCCCCCCTATCAAGAAAGACGCCAAGATGCTGGAACAGGTGCAGAGGAGGGCCACCAAACAAGCATCAGAGGTCATGCGAGAAGACTGTCCGGCCAGGCCTCCATCAAGTGTCTACAAAGATCCAATACATTCACGAACAGAGTAGTTAATGAATGGAACGCCCTGCCTGCCTCCGTCGTCAACGCCACCTCGGTAAACCAGTATCCAGAAACAATTTTATTATTTTTTTCTTTCTTTTTTTTTATTCTTGCAAAAATTATTTTTGTATATTGCTATCAGTGTTTTATCTCATTATGTGCAACGAGCTACCATAGGCGAAATCTCATGTAGGACGCCTCCGCAAGCTAGTCTTGCTGTAGCTTTTTTATAATAATAATATCAATAATAATAATAATAAGATTCCTTCCGTTAATTGAAAAGATCATTGTTAATTATGGATTTTTAACAGGATATATAAATGAAATATTCAAATTTTTTTAGCTAATTTTTTTAACAAGACTCAAGGATTTAATCATTTTTGTAGAATCATTTAAAACAATGTCAACTTTTATTTCTTAAAATTTTTTAAAAAAATTAATAAATTTGATTAAAATTTTTAGCTTTTTTATTATTAATTAATAAATGATTTCAATTAACCCAGTAAATGGATATAAATATATGAAATTTTCTTGAGTTCAAAAAAAATGTTCAAAAGTTTGAGATTTAAAAAAAAACATGTTCCCATAGACTAAATTTAACCAAGACTAAATTTATTCAGTTATTTTGTATCAGCTGTATATGCTTTTAAATATTTTGCATGAGAAGTAATTAACACGCTACAACCGTTGATTGCGTAAAAACGGAACGTCCAGCATTCATTGCACCTTTTTCAAATCCTCCATTATCGTCTTTGGTTTAAGATCTGGTTTAATTTCTTAAAATTCTTCGTAAATCCTGGTATATGATAGCTCTGACTTGTCTTCTAGTAATACAAATTAATGACTTGGCTTAAAATTTTTTACAAATACAACTACTTGGCTTCTCAGATCTTTCATGACCTTTCTATTAGCCAAAGGGTTAAAGAATCAATTAACAAAGAAATTACAATTTCTTTAAATCATTGTAAACATAAGTAATGAGTTTTTTTAGTAATAAGTCTGATATTAAAGTTCAATTCGTTACAAATTAAAAGTCCGAGCAACATAAATTTTTTTAATGGCGTCCTGGTTAAAATCCAAGTCACTAAAATAAAAGTCATTGACATGACTTGACTTAAAACTTGTGAATTAAAAACGAGTCTGATATTTACTGATTTTAACCAGTAATCAAGTGCCTCTTCAATTTTATCATAATTAGAACCTCTAATTCTTTTAGTGCTAGGATTGATTAAATTATTTTCATGTAAGTTATTTATCTTTTCCTGATTCTCTGCCTTAAGAATAGAAGAAACAGTGCTCTGAGGTTTATTATATTTTCAATTTTTTTTATTTATTTCTATTCTGAAGTAGCATTAGCTCGATTCAGATAAACAAATATAAAAATAAATTAAAGTTAAAAAAAAAATTTTGAATATTTTTTTCAAATTTTCATTAAAAAGTTTAATATCAAATATGAAAATGCTTGCAATATTAACTTAAAATTATAAATTATAAACTAGTTATAATTTTTAGTTAAACATCGCTCTTTTTGAATACTATCTTTCAAAATTTCAACATTGGATACATTTTGTTATTCAAACCCCAAAAATTAAATCATTTATATTTATATATATATATTTAAATTAATCTATGAGAACATTTTTTTCTAAAACTAAAACTTTTGAACAGCTGTTATTTTCTAAAAAAATTTTCAAATACTTTTTTTCATAGATTTTGTTAAAATAATAATTTATTAAACATGATTGGTAAGTTATTTTTTATTTTATTTAAGTTCAAAATTTGTTTAATCTTTAATTGCCATTTTTATTTTGCTTCAAAATAGGTAAAATCCTTTTTTAAAACAATTTTAAAAATTACCGACATATAAAAAAAATTACTATTAAAAATAAAGCTCCGATCAATGCCGCTTTTGTTTTCACTGACAAATCGACAGGAACTGATGATTGAAATAAAAATAATTTTTTTTTTGAATAATACATAAAGAATATTACAATTGATTGAAAAGTTATCTGCTTGAGTAAACATTTCTTTTCTAAGTCCTGCATATGTTTTACTCAATTTTCCAACTTGACTTTCGCCGTCCATTGTCAATATCTATTAGGAAAGTAAGACATAAATATTAAAAATTCAGTTAGTGTCTGTCAAAAATTCTATGTCTTTTTTTGTAGTTATTTTTTGGCAGCTAATAGAGTTATAGGCAAAAAAAAGATACTTGAATAAAAATTTTGTAAACTTTGAATTTTATTAAAAATTTTAATTCTTGATGGCCTTTGGATGTTTTGTCTTTAAATAAGGGTTTAGTAAGCTTATCATACTTATTGTTGAACTAAGATGGATGATGTTTACGATGAATATTTTAAAATTATTTTCTCATTTGAAATTTATTTTACTATTGTTAAATTAGCTTAACACACATGCACAAATAAATAAATTTACAGTACAGTCCGTTTTTTACGAACACGCTATAGTGAAAATTTGTTTTTAACGAAAATAAATTCTATATTTGACAGAACAAGAATCTTTTCAATGTAATTTCTTATGGATATAACGAAGTTCGGATATTACGAAAATTACGAATCATTTTTTAACAAATATTAGTAAATTTCTCTTGGTTTATAACGTAGTTGTCCAATACACGGGCGGTTACTCGTGGTCGTTGGCCGGTTTATTTTGGCGGGCTACTTTTTAACCCGTTAAGCAACCGTTTAATTTAAAACGGACGGTCTATGAAACCGTCCCAATTATGGCGGGCGGGCATTTTCTCCTTTAGAAACGTTTTAATATTATTCTAAAAACCTTAATTTTTTTGACTTTGACTTTAACCAGGCCGCTAAAGAACTACCTGGAACGGCATAAATTCAAATTATAAATTTGACCAATAATATAAAATAATAATCAAGTCCGTTTTTTAGAAATATTTAAAAAGTTATTTTTAATTTATTATTAAAGAAAAGCATTTTTATTAAATTACAAACCCGTTCGCCAAATTTCGGACTTTGTCCGTCCGTTTAAATTTAAACGGTTGCTAAACGGGCCAAAAACTAGCCCGCCAAAATTGGAACGGTTAATACGGTCACGTTCACGATTTAGGAAAATTTTGTCCCGTTTACCAACACTAATAAGTAGATGATGGAAAAAAATAATGTCAAAGAATGGTATAAGTGAGTCAATCAAAACATGTTTTGCAGTTATAAAGCAAAAAATTCAAGTTATCAACAAGGAAATTGCAATGATCAACAAGGAAAAACACCGCTCAATCTCATTATAAAGGCATTCTAAAAATCACAAAAAAAAAAGTTACAAATTTTTTGTAAATTTAAATGAATAATTAATAGATTAAATTTTTTTTAACCTACATCACAAGTAACAACTCAATCTCTTTAATGTACAATTTCTTAATATTTTCTTTGTATGAATTTAAATCAAAAAATTTGATTTCTGAATTTTTTTAAAGGCCTCTTTAAAAAAATTCAGGAATCAAAATTGGTTTGATTTTATTGAGAAAATGGGAAAAAACCCAGTGACAAGTAGACCATTCTGGAAAAAATAAATAAATTTAGGTCAAAAAAAGAATCAAATTTAATCCCAAATTTGTTTTTAAATGACAAGGAATTCAAAACTAATGAAGAAAAGGGAAAATGCTTTTGAGAACTCCTATCTTCAATATTTAGTCCTAATACTGATTTAATTGATACTGAGAAAGATTTCGAAATACTAAATTCTAACTCTGATTTCTTTAGAAACAATAATCAGCCTAATTTTAATGCTCCAATTTGCTTAAATGAATTAATTAAGGCTTTAAAAGAATTGAAAAATGAAGCGGCCTCAGGACCTGATCAAATTCATAATTTAATGTTAAAAAACTTACCTAGAAATTCATTAATAGAAATTAAAGAACTTTTTAATTTATCTCTTCGAGAAGGTAGAGTCCCTAAAGCATGGAAAACATCGAACATTACTATGATTCAAAAAAAAGGCTCTTCTTTACAAGATCCTTTAAATTATAGACCTATTAGTATAACGAGTTGTTTAGGAAAGCGCCTGGATCTCATAGTATTTTCAAGATTATACAATTATTTGAAACAAAATTCACTCCTTATCCAGGAGCAATCTGGATTTAGGAAGCACCGGCGGACATCATATAATCTTTTCTTTTTAATTCAAAAAATTGTGGAATCATTTAATAGGAAAAAAATGAGTTTGTGGCCTTTTTTTTTGATACTTCTAAAGCCTTCGATAGGATTTGGCATGAAGGTTTACTTTTAAAATTTGATTAAATTGATTCCACCTCATTACTTGACTAACTGGATTAGATCCTTTTTAGCTTCTAGGAGATTCACGGTAAATGTGAATGATCATCTGAGCGAAGAATATAAAATAACTGCAGGTGTTCCTCAAGGCTCAGTAATTAGTCCTCTTTTATTTAGTATATATATTAATGACATTCCCAAAAGAAACAAAACAAATAATGAATACCCTCTGCTTTTCGCAGATGATCTAGTTACATTCTTTATTTATAACAAAAAGGGGAACCTAGAAAATAAGATTAATAAATACACCAACGAACTAGAACAATGGCTTATTAAATGGAAAATGAAGATATCAGTTGAAAAGTCGTGTTCAGTAGTCTTTTCTAGGTACAAAAAAGATGGTGATAATCTTAACTTAAAAATCTATGGAAACAGAATAGTGAGCCAAAAAGAAATCAAGTTTCTTGGTATTAAATTTGATTCTAAGTTAAACTTTAATATACTAGTAGACGAAATTAAAGAACGCTGCAACAAAAGGTTTAATAATATTAAGATATTGTCAAACAAAAAATGGGGTCTCAATCAAAACACACTAGGAAATTTTTATAAATTTTTATAAATATTAGTCGGATCGATTTTAGACTATTCTTTTCCTTGCTTGAATTCATTTTCAGAAAATAATACCAAAAAACAATAAGCAATTCAGAATACAGCAGTAAGATCTATCCTTAAGTTAAAATATGATACTCCCTCCAACATCGTGCAACATGAAGCTTTTAATAAACTTAAATTGCTAACAGTCTCAAATCGGCTTTTTGAGTTGAGTGAGAGATATGTTAGGGCATGACTGAGTCATTCTATTCCATTGGTTAAAAGACTGGTGAAGGAATACAAAGAAGGTTTCGAATCAAGATATATTAAATACCCAACTCCATTGTGTAATTGCTACCTTACTATTTCTTCTTTTTTTCCTGAAACTTGATCTATTTAAACATGTGCCACATGTAACAATCTTTTCCAATTCATGTCTTTTCAACTTTCATTTTTTTAGCTTATTTACTCTATTTTGATTCTTTTTTTTATCTAATTTTATTAAATTAATTTTATTTTTTTATTTTATTTTTAATTTATTCTGATGGAGCTTTAGCTCGGTACAGAAAACAAATAAATAAAATAAAAATAAATAGCTGCGTCTAAAATTGTAGAAACCCAAGAAGTTATTCTTTTAGGCCGTCCACCAAAACCCTAATGTTCAAACAAATCAACAAATACCGAAAAGGCAGAAAATTAACTTTGAATTAATATAAACCTTTAGCATTTTGAATCATTATTATTAGTTTTTTTTTAATTTTTGTGACTAAAAAACTTTGATGCCATTCGTCAAAAAGTGAGCTGTTTTTGTGGCAAACTTGGAGGGGTCTTGTGAAATTCAGTACAAAATGAAAAAAAACAGAAAAAAATGTAAAATAAATTGAATAACTTTTTTTTCTAAAAGTTTAAACTAAGCCCTGTAAATGCAACAAAGTGCAACTTTCAAAGTTGCATCAAATATCAAGGTCTGATAAAGTTGCAGAGTTATGCAGAAATTAACATTCATGCAACTTTGAATGTTGCACCATGCTGCATTCACAGAATTTATTTTAAACTTTTAGAAAAAAAGCTATTTGATTTTTTTACTTTGTTCTGTTTTTTTGTACTGAACTTCACAAAACCCCTGGAGGCAATTATATAATTAACTTCCATTTATAAAAAAAAAAATTTTTTAAGGCAAGGCATGAAATATGTCTCTGCATTAATTTTTTAATAAAATTTGTTAAAAATTTCTTTTTGTTTAAATTTGTTAGAATGACAATAGCCAAAAATATTTTAAAATAAATTTTTAAGATCTTACCTTGAATTCATTATCACACGAGCAAGGACCTAAAAAATTTAAATTATTACTTGATTTTTAAGATATTTTTTGAAAAACCATCAAAAATAAAACGAGGGCATTTTATCCTCAAAACAGGTTCTTGATTTTCATCCAGGATATCATACGGTGACTTTCCGAACGCTCCTCTTAAAAATTTGGTGATTAAATTCAGCATCCTTCGAATGATTTTGTCGGCCAAACCTGGACCAAGTCAGACTTGTGCATAAGTCAAAAATTTAAGGCATTTTAAAGAACTTTGCCTTCGTGACTTACGAACAACTCTAGACTAAATATTTGTTTAACTAAAATTTTGACCAGAGAAACAAAGCTTTTCAAAAAATCTAAGTTCCTAAAAAATCTCTGTCCATCGATAATGGAATAATTTAGCGTTAGAAAATTTTTTTTAATTTTCCACTTTGAGAAAAGAATGTTTCTCAACAAACATCAAAATTTGTTTTGGATGCACATTCGTTTAGTGGCCAGAGTTTTGAGAATTTTTAAATTTTAATGAAATAACAGACTGAATACTTTTGTTTTACGTAGCCCACTACTGTTCCAATCGGAGCTTCAATGATTACTTCATGAGCGCAACAGTCACAACAGCCTGCACACCAAGAAGATCCAGCACAGACTTTCAAGTCCCTACTTATCTTTATAACTTTCTTTTTTTGAATAAACATAAAAAGAATTTAAAAATTATATTTGTCAATTTTACTTGATTCGAATTGTCCATTAAGAAAATTTCGAAACCTCTTTGAGCCCCACAACAACCTCGCATGCATCCGCTTGATTCTTTTTACAGAATAAAATGCTTACTGACGTATTTACTTGATTTTTGAGATATGCCGGTGTTTTAGATAATATGACAGAATAACTGCAGCTGCTAAACTATTATCCTATTGAGACTTTTAAACAACTCATTACTTATGTTTACCATATTTGATTTAAAAAAATCCTCCAAAATGGTAACTTATTTTTCAAATGACTTAAATCTTGATCCGTTAATCCTTGGGCAAATAGAAAGGCCTTAAAAGATCTAAGAAGCCAAGTAGCTGGATTTGTAAAAAATTTAAATCAAGTCATAACTTTGACCTAAAATTCTTAAGCAGCTCATAAACATTGCTTAAGCATTGTTTCGAAACATTGTTAACTTTGTTTAGAGATGTACTGTAATTACTTAATAATTTTCGGACCGCCAAAAAATACCGTTTATTTTGGCGGTCCAAAAATAAGACCCCTTAGCTGACCGGCCAAATGACCGCCCGCTTAAAGGTTGTCCGGTTAATGCAGACACGGTCACGGTTTCTGAAAATTTTGGCCGGTTAAGTGTCCGCTTGTATCCCAATACTAGTTAATTCTGAAAGAGAAGTTCATAAACTTGTCGATGACTATTTTAACAACAAACAAAATATTAAAATTTGTTGAAATTAATATCCGAGCTTAAAGAAGCTATCGATCAATTATACAAAGATCAATCGGTTATGGGTTATGACGGAATCCATAATTAAATGCTTAAAAATCTTTCAAATTTTATCCTAATTAGAGTTCTCAAGTTCTTTAACTCTGCTTAAAAAATTGTTTTTTTTTCTGAAACTCGGAAGATTGCCAAAATTTCAATGCTTTTGCTAAAGAGTTTCCTTCCGACCCTAACATAATCTTTCAATAAGTGATACTAGTTGTTTTGGAAAATTACTAAAAAAAAAAAGTTAACAACAGACTTTATTCATATTAGCAAAAGAACAATTTGTCCTTAGGCGAATAAGGAAGACTGAAAACAACCTTATATATTTGATTCAATAAAATATCTGAGTCTTTTTAAAAATAAAAAAAGGAGTGCGGTCTCTTTTTTAATATATAATGTTTGGCATGAAGGTCTCTTCTTTAAACTAATAAAAGCTTAAATACCTGACTATCTTATCCTCTGAATTCGCTCATTCTTGTCTCACAGATCTTTTAAGGTAAAAATTAATGACCATACATCAAATTGTTTTCCAATTAGAGAAGGCGGTCCACAAGGCTCAGTAATAAGCCCCTTACTCTTATGCATTTTTTTAATGATGTTCCAGAAGCTGATTTTTCGAACCAAAAAAAGTAAAAAAATTAATTTATTAGAAGCTTTTTTTTAGAAAAATAAAAATATCAAAAATGGATCAACTTATTTGGCATAAGGCTAATTTTTCAAATAAGTTATGCTAGGATAGTTTCAATCGACACAGATTCGAAAATTCTTCAAGTTATTTAGTTATAAGTATACATAGATGGATTAAAAGAGATCATAGCCCAGATGACCAAAAGTAACAAAAATATCAAGTAAATTAACGAGATTTTAATAGTTTAAACTAATTATTGAGGCTAATGACCTATCCTAAATAGTCAGGATCCCACAAATTTTTAATTAAATAATTAAACAAAAAATAATTAATTAAAAAGGTTTCAATTCTTTTCTAATAAAATAATTTCCGATGAGTAACTCTATATTTAAATTGTCCAAAAAAATTAAATTGTCAGAAAATTGATTTTATTTTTAATATAACTGACATGTCTCAATGTCAATATAATACTTTAACAAAGTTTAAAACTACCAAATGGAAACTTTGTATAGGTTACTTTGGAGAAAAGTATCGAATTAAATATGAATCGAAGATTACTGGATATAAATCTTTGATTTATGGTTGCTTTGCAACCATAAAGACATTTGAAAACACCATTACCAAACAAACAAATACCCATAAAGGTCACCAAACAGGCAACGAAAACATCGTAAGAGCCGCTATTTTATCTTTTAATAAAAAGGAATCAGCAATCATTTCTGTTGCACCATCGATGATTGTCAATACAGAAAATCATGGACTTCCATTGAAAATATTAATAATAATAATTATAATAATAAGCTACAGCAGGAGACCTGTGGAGCGAGACTAGATGTAGTTTTGCTATGGTAGCTATCTTTCTGTGAAAAAAAAAAAAAAAAAAATTCATTAAATATGCAATCCAGTCAAGTTGTCTTTGTCTTTAGTGTCAACCGAAAGAGCACTGACAGGAACAATTAATTGAAATCGGAAGATGAATTCAATATATACCACTTATTCCGAGCTTTTTATTGATCCTATGATCCTTCAAGATTTAAAATTTACAGAACTAGGCAACAATTTCTTTTGTGGTATTCTCATGATGAAGAAAAAGAAGAGACTCGCATTATAATCTTTGCTTTCAAGAACTATCGGAATTGCGAGGCTGGTTTGCAGATGGTACTTTTAGATCAACTCCACTTTTATTCACTCAATTCTGGAATATACATGTCAAAATTCCTGATAAATCTTTTCAACTAGATTTTTGCTTTTACTTTTTTTCACTAGAAAACAAGTCAAAGCTATCAAATACCAGGGTCTACGAAAAACTTTTAGAAATTAAACCAGATCTTAAACCAAGGATGATTATGAAGGATTTTGAAAAAGGTGCAGTGAATGCAAAATATATGGATCATATACAGTTATTTGGCTCTCTGGTCTAAATTAAGCTCCAGTTTTAAATGAAAAATCCACTCAACAATTCAATCATGACTGCAAAAAGCATATGAAATATTTATTTGCCATAGCTTTTGTACCAGTGAACGAAGTAGTCAATGCTTTTAAATTAATCGAGAAAGATATTTCTTCCGGTTAAGACTCACTTTAAGACTATTTTGAGACCAACTATATCAGATAAGTTGTTCCTCAAGAATGAATAGATCTTCAACGAAGAAAGAAGGATCGTAAGGAACCTTTATTTGCAATTAATGTCCGTAGTATGTACCATAATGTTCTATTTGATTCATCGATTAATTGCTTAGAAGCTTGGCATCACGTTTTCATCAACAATAGAGAAGCAATTTCTCATCCTTAAACACCAATTTTTATCCAGCATTTAGTTGAAGTACTAGATAAAGTGGAACGTGATCTAAATCACATCGATAATAGCGTTCCAACTATTCAACGAAAGAACCAACGTATTCGTGATTAAAGAATCAAACGAATAGATGACAAATACAATACATTTAATTTAATAATAGCAAATGCAGCTATTTAGATTTTATTCATAATTAAAAAAAATTTTAAACTATTTCTTTATAAATTTTGTTATTTAATTTAAAAGTTAAAATTTTTAAGTAATCATATATAAATTGTCCTTTACTTATTTGTTTTACTTATTCATTTAACTGTACCGAGCTAATGCTTCTTAAAAATAAAGAAAATAAAAAAAATTTAAATTAAAAAAACAAATAAAATTTAAATTAAAGGATAAATAAGTTAAAAGAAAATCAAATTTTTTGTAACAATTTAAATTTGAAATTACTTAAAAGAGAGTGACTCATCGGCAAATTGAAGTTTGAGATCAAGATCAAAAGATCAAAATATAAATTGTAATATTTTTTTTAAAAGAAAAGAAATAAATTTTTTCCAAAACTTGACGTGTCATGTCAAGTTTATTTTCATTTTTAAATTTTTAAATGTCCCTTTTGATCGAACTTTGATAAGTTTAAATTTTTTAATTGATTTAAATGAAAACTTACTTTTAAAGACAAAAAAATTTTCTGCTTTAAAAATTTTTATTTATTTAAGTGGAAGATTATTTAAGATTGAATGAGTGAATATAAAAAGCATAAATTTGAATTTTAAAATCAACTTAACCTGAATTTTTAAATTGTTGATTTTTTCTGTTAAATAAATAAGAGATCATTTATTTTGATGTTAATTTGATGCTGAACCATTATTACACATAACAAATCAAGTAATGTCTAGTATAAAAAATCATCAAAATCATTAGATTAATTAAGTTTAAAAATTTTAAATGACCGCTTTGACCTTAAAATTTGACTTGAAACTTCAATTTACCGACTCATCGGAAATTATTTTGTCGGAAAAGAATTGGAACCTTTTAAATTAATTTTTTGTTTAATTATTTATTTAAAAATTTGTCGGAAGTGACTTAGTCGGATATGTCTTAATACCGTCATTGATTTTCTGAGGAAGAATTGTTTGTGAGGTATTTGCTGGTTATATGACATGTTTCAAATCAAAAATTTGAAGAAATTTTTTATACTAGCTCATGACACTATTATAGCCGACATTTTTTAAAGCCAAACTTGAACAAAAGTATGATATAATTCAAAGTTATGACTTTGATACTTTTTATCTTGGCTATGACTTAGACTAAGAGAACTCATTATGTCTCTTTTACTTAGTTATTCATTAATCTACGTTTTGCCATAACTTATACAACACTCGTTACATCAAGCAAATACGCTTTTTAAAAAAAAATTAAAAAAGAACCTTCAACTGCAAAATATATTTGATTTCCTTGGCTATTGCTAATCGCATATTTGTTATTTTTTTCCCATCCGGTAAATGCTTTATAATTAGTAAAGACATTAATTAGACTTGAATTAGTAACTAGGAGATGCAAACCTTCAAGTAAAGAGACATTTTGTTTCAAGAGAAGGCAATCAAGCTGGGATAGATATTCTAGGCCAGTCGGACAACCTGGAATAGGTGGAGGTCTGAATTAAAAAAATTATTAGTTTTACTTTTAATAGCTTATTTTACCGCTGCATCCAAGCTGAGGCTATTTTAAAGTATTTAATTTTTTTCAATAGAAGATCATTTTATCTTACGATTATTATTTGTAGAAGGAACATCCTGAGCCATTTCAAATTTGTCTAAAATAAAATAACTAAAAATAGTTTTAATAAAAAAAAATTTTAATGATTGATCCCAAACAAACAGGCTTTATATAAAATCAAATTTGCTGGTAACTATGAACCAAAAAATTATTTACGTAAATTTGAATTTTTTTTTCATCAGATTATGTCATAGTTAAATGATAAAGCAGATTTGTTTTAAACTATGCATATTTTTTCATTTTTTAATAAGTTCATTGCTAAGAAACTTTTCGCAATGTTTTTAAATAAACAATGACAATTAAAAAATGAATTTTTTTAAATTTCGGATTTATTCTTAAAAATTTTAAGCTAACAGAAATAAATTTTTTTATTCTATTAAACAATTTTTACCTGTTTGCTTTGCTTTGTTAACTAAATAAATAGATTTAAGAATTTAATAAAATTTTATTAAAGAAACACTATCATAAAAAACATAAACTTATTATAATAATACTCTAAATTGTTCTAAACTTATAAAATTTTGAGTTAATATTTTTGGGAATACAAATTGTTTTTTTTTTCTTTATTTGAGACTCAATATAAGGCCACATAAAGTTGAACTTCTTCCAGTTTTTGTTCAATCATGTTTCTTAGAGCAGTGCATCCTTTTCCTCTTCTAAATTCTGAATTTTCTTCTCTAAGTTTACCATTTAATGCAACTCTGATTCTGTTGAGAGTTATTCGGCAGAAAGTCTTGCTATTCCTCACCAATTATCACTGATTATTTTGTCTCCTTTCTTCAGAAGCTTGAATATAAAGCTCTTTGACCAGTCTTATGATTTCATGGGACCATTTCTTGCAATATTTCCACGGTCCTTAGATCAGCCTTTAACATTTCTGCCGTAACACAGTCAATTCCTAGGCTTCCTGTTCTTCAAGTGCATCACCACAGTCTCTACCTGGTACTTCGATGTCAATATCGACGTCAATGCTAGCGGGTATCTTTTATTTAAGTCAAAGTTATGACTTAAAAATTTTTTTTTTTAGTGAAGTTTAGTCAAGTCAACTAATTTTCTGATTTTAAAAAATTTTTAAGTCATTGACTTGACTTGACTTAAGACTTGTGACTTAAAAACAACTGTGATTTTAAGTGAGTTATTTTTTGCAGACTTATGCAGAGTTTGCCTTTATATTTAACTAAAAATGTGCCTCTGCATCAGTTCTATTAAGAAATAACAATTCATTTCATAATTGGTTTGATCATTTCGAGCATCAAAAATTGATCATAAACTTCAAGATGCCTAATTTTTAATCGCGAAAATCAACTCATATAACAAATTATCTAATTCAATAAATTGTAGCAATTTTTTCTGTAAATTTTTTCTATTTATTTTTTTCTTTACTCGTAATGTTCTCTTTAATCTTATGTAATGTCTCTATAAATTCTTTTTTCTTAATCAATTGTACCTATATATGAAGTTACTCATCTCTTATTTGTTTTTTATACTATTGTACAATTATTTAATTTATCTTTTATTAATTTCTTATTAATAAAATTTTTTTTTTTTTTGAATTACTTTAAATCTTCTTAACTCATCAATCTGTATAATCCATAGGATTCGTCTTGTATCTCAGTTTTGTCTCTGTAACTTTTATTGTTCCTTAATTTATCTCTCGATATTGGTGCAATTAGTTACCATAGATGGCTTCCGAGTAAGCTATCTCCGCAAGCTCGCTTGCTGTAGCTCTTTATTATTATTATTATTAATAATCAAAATATCTGACTCTGTAACAAAAAAAAAATAAAAAAAAACAAAATTTTGAGCAAGCTTTATCGTAAACAAATTATCTTAATTAGTAACAAAATAAATGATTTTATATCAAATTGACATTTTTAGTGTCTTAGTCAAGGATAAATTTTGAGGCTTAGTAATTAGTCCTCTTTTATTTAGTATATATATTAATGACATTCCCAAAAGAAACAAAACAAATAATGAATACCCTCTGCTTTTCGCAGATGATCTTGTAACATTCTTTATTTATAACAAAAAGGGGAACCTAGAAAATAAGATTAATAAATACACCAACGAACTAGAACAATGGCTTATTAAATGGAAAATGAAGATATCAGTTGAAAAGTCGTGTTCAGTAGTCTTTTCTAGGTACAAAAAAGATGGTGATAATCTTAACTTAAAAATCTATGGAAACAGAATAGTGAGCCAAAAAGAAATCAAGTTTCTTGGTATTAAATTTGATTCTAAGTTAAACTTTAATATACTAGTAGACGAAATTAAAGAACGCTGCAACAAAAGGCTAAATATTATTAAGATATTGTCAAACAAAAAATGGGGTCTCAATCAAAACACACTAGGAAATTTATATAAATCTTTAGTCGGATCAATTTTAGACTATTCTTTTCCTTGCTTTAATTCATTTTCAGAAAATAATATCAAAAAACTACAAGCAATTCAGAATACAGCAGTAAGATCTATTTTTAAGTTAAAATATGATACTCTCTCCAACATCGTGCATCATGAAGCTTTTAATAAACTTAAATTGCTAACAGTCTCAAATCGGCTTTTTGAGTTGAGTGAGAGATATGTTAGGACAGGACTGAGTCATTATATTCCATTGGTGGTCAAACTGGTGAAGGAATACAAAAATGTTTCGAATCGAGATATATTGAATACCAAACTCCATTGTGTAATCGCTACCTTACTATTTCTTGTTTTTTTTCCTGAAACCTGAACTATGTAAGCATTTGCCACATGTAACAATCTATGTCTTCTAAACTTTCATTTTTTTTAGCTTATTTACTTTATTTTGATTTTTTTAATTTTTTTTGAAGGAGCCCTACCTCGGATCAGAAAACAAATAAATAAAAAATAAAAATTAAGTTAAGTAAAATTAAAAATTAAAAAAGTTAAGTAAAATAAAATCAAAAAATAAAAATAAACATATGAATAAAGTTTGTAAGAGTTAATAACCTGGAATAAAAAATAGATATATGATAATGAGAGTTTTAGGTCATTCAGGTTTACATAGTTTAGGTTTCAGGAAAAAAAGAGGAAAATAAAATTGTAATAATAAAATATGTGCTACAATTACAACATGCTTTTATATAATTAACTAAACATGCATATATAATTTTTTAAATGAAAATAAACTGCTCTTTAAGTGAGAAAATGATGTAGTTATTTAGATTACGTTTTTGAAAATAAATTAGGGAAATGATTGATTTACTTATTAATTTTTAAATGACCTAAGGAAGTCTTAAAAACTTCTCGGGTCTTCTTGAGTTAAAAAAAATAAAAAATTATATTTAATTATATTTAATGTAAGATTAAAATCTACAAAATTTTATTTATGATTTAATTTAGCAAAAATTCAATTGCGGAGTGCTATCTAAATAGATATGAAGAGTTGATAATGTGCCAGATTTGCTCGGATCCGAGAAAAAATTCGGAACTTTGTTGAAAAAATTTCCTATAACACTTTTGCCAGGGTGCTCATAGCGTTTCGATGGCAAATCAGCATTGAACGCCCATCCAAAACCATTTAATTTTCCTTTATTATAAAGCAAAAATAGAGGAGCAAAATTTTCTGCTTCTGTATTCTCATTTAGCTCAGTTCCATCAATATCAGCCCAAAAATGAACACCCATAGTATAAAAACATTTTCCTTGGGTCCAAAACGAACTGATGTCGTTTTGCTCTAGAGGAATATTAATTTCTTTTCCACTTCCTTTGATGATTAGTCTGTCGCCGGTGACTTGTCTTGCCGATGCTGACGCCGAGCACACAGAGTCCGGATCAACAAAATAAGCGCTTATTGTGAAAAATTCTCCTTCATCAACGAACAATGGTTGAATTTTGGGAGAAGGATAGTTAAATGGAAGACCTTTGGGCAGGTATGACGCTATGCCTGAAATAATGCCCAAAGAGTTGAAGATAAGCATTGCAGCTCGGTCACCATTTAGAATATATCTGTTGCCATTTACTTCTGAGCAGCCTTTTTCCTTAACCCAGCCTTTTGATTTGGCTTCTGCTTCTGTCCTCGGCAGTGATTGAAAATTATCCGAATTAAATGGATTTATGCCCCAGGTTACTTTTAAATCGTTCCAATTAGTGCCTTCTTTGACATTGCTGAACAAAAATGCACTGCTTCCATAAATGCCTAAGCAAAAGAAAAATACTTCTAGCTTCATGTTAAATTTGATTTGAATTTTTGGTCACAAAAATTAGGGTTTTTATATAAAAATTTATTGTCTAATTTGGGTATTAGTTCAGCAAATAATTTTTTTTTAAAGATCAAAGTCTTTCTAAGAAAAAACAAATTTAATCAAAATATTTTATTTTAAATTTGATCTATGATAAAAATGATTAAAATAGTTTTTTTCAATGTAAAAAAAATTCAATAATCAAAGTCTCTATTTGAATTTTATTTTGAATTTAAGCTTTAGATAGAAATCCAGGTGCGATAAATTAATTAATTGAGAAATTTTACACCATCATGAGAGATTAATTTTTCAAATTTTGGCAAATTCATTGTGACTTAGACCAAATGAGTTAGCATTTTTTCTAGTTTTTAAAATGTCTCAGAATTTATCAAAAAATAGTGCATCGCTTACATGCTTTGATTTACTTAAGGTAAAAAAATAATTGGGTTTCTTTTTTAAACTTTTCAATTCTATTTTTTTAAATCTTTCAATTAATTTGCTACCTTTTTGTTTTATTATTTTCAATATTTTTTCAAAAAAGGATTGATATTATTTTGTATAAATAATTTAATACTTGAATAAATGAATAACTAAACAATTAATGGTTAATTTAAAAATTACCAAAGAGAAATTTTAACTTTTAGTCTAAGATTTATTCTAAAATTTCCCATAGCTTAATCATCGTCCCAAGGAAAACGATGATTAATCGTTGAAAATTGATAGATGAATCATTAATGAATATGGAACCATTTCATCGATGAAAAAAGGTATATTTCATCCAAAATGATCGATGAAAATTTTTTTTAATACATAATAATTTATTTAATTATTAGATGATATTTTTTTAATTTTTCAAATAATTTTTAAGTTAGTAACATAGTTGTTAAAAATTCCCAAATTAGAGTCCAAGTCCGGACTTAAAAGTTATTTTTGTTTTAAAAAAAAAATCCAACAATCGCTTGGTTACCATAATTACCACCTGGGACTGTAAAAATATCATTTTCTCGCGACAAAGACTACCTGAAACAGAAGAAATTTTGTCTGTCCCTTAATTCATCTAAATAAAGAGTCATAATTAAGAAGAGAAAGTTATTGTCAAAAATTAATCATAATAAGTCTTATTAGAGGTAGTTCTCCAAGTATCTCTAGTAATTTGATAAGTGGTCATCAAATATGTGACTTACACAAACTGTGATTTTATCTCATTCTTTAAAGCCCCAAACAGATATATTAATGATAGTAATTATCTAGATAAACTTGGAAATTTTCTCTTAATCATAAACATCGAAGATTCCCTTTTTCTTATTGGAGATTTAAATATATTTGTTAAAAATAAACGAAATCTTAAACTGTTTCCTTTCAATTTATGGACTAAAAAATTTCGTTTTAATTCCAGCTAGAGTCAAAACCAAGTTTTTTCTGTAACAAAATAAATTAAAAACAAGTGTTTCTCAAATAGATCTAATAAAATCAACTTCATACATTGATAATTCTATTAGAAGAATGCTATTTATTACACTGAACATTTCCTCAATTCAAAGTCCCTCCGTTTATTGATCTTTTAGAAATTTTTCCTCAGAATAATCAACTTAAAATCCTTGTTTTACCTTGTTCTAATGATAAATGGAACTTCCTAGAGAACTCAATTTTAAACAAAATTGATTCAATAGCAACAATTAAAAAGGTAATATTAATAATAAAAATTATATTAGCCCATGGTCAGATAAAAAAATTAATTCTCTTTCCAGAATACGGGATGGTTTTTATAGGTCGTGGAAAATCACACAAGATCGCTTTTATTATTTTTAAATAAAGAAGCAAAAAAATGAATAAAAACTTTGACCGAACAAAAATTAATCTTTTATTTTGACGATAGAAAATTAAATGATTTTCAAAATTCATAATATTTTATGATTTTTAAAGATCAACAATAAAATTAAAGTCAGACAAACAAAACAAAATCGTTCCAAACTTCATTATCAGAGGTGAGGCCTCAGAAATAATGAATCATTTTTTCACCGATATCAAATCAAATTTAGTATTTGATCCTAAGACTTGTATAACTTCCATAAATGAAACTTTTAATAAACTCTCTTAAATTTGTCTCTTTAGTAAATTAAAAGAAAAAACTTTTGATTTTCAGTTGATATCGGTCGAATGTGTTATTTAATTTACCAGTAATATGGACGCTAATGGTCCTAGAATCAGATAATTCAGTCAAAATCTTTAAAGATTTAGCAGTTATTTTGGTCTAATGTTAACTGAACTCATCAGTGATTGTATTACTTATTGCATATTACATGATGAGTGGAAATGCGCCATTGTTAAATCTATCAACAAAAATAATGGTCCAAACGAAATCATTATCGACTACAGAGGAATTTCCGTTCTATCTGTAATTTCAAAAATTTTTGAAGAGATGAAATATAATTTTCATTAATTACAATATATATGAAAATATATTTTGTAATTAATATAAGACAATTACAGAATAGAGATAAATTACAATTATCTCTATTCTTCAACACAAATAATATCCTATTTACATGTCAGTATGGATTCCGCGAAGATCACTCCTGTGAAACAGCCTTACATGAAATAATTTCAGAAATTAACGCAGCACGTAACGAAAGATTTATTACATTTCTCTTTTAGTGAAAAAGCTCTTGATCTCATATAAAAATATTTCTTTGGAAGAAAAGAAGCGGTATCCTTCGGTGGAACTTTTTCTGAATTCTCTAAAATAGATCTTCGAGTTCCTGAGGGCAGTTTGTTAGATCCTGTTTTCTTCTTAATTTTCATAAATGACCTAGCTTTCTTTCTTAAAAATCACAACATAAATTGTAATTTATTTGCTGATGATACCATGATCAAATTCTGTAGTTCAAATTTAAAGGATTTAATAGCCAACTTCAATAACTTCAATCACATGCTTATAACATGTGTACAAATGGTGCTGGTGTAATCGTCTCGATATCAATTTGGATAAATCTAAAATAATGATTTTTCATAAAAAAAAAAGTAATACCAGCAACATTTTTTTTAAATCATTCGAAATTTAGGTTGTACCTCAATTCAAGCTTTTAGGTGTAAAAACAGATAATAAATTAAATGGTGTTTTAATAAAAAAGTTAAATTAATTATTATAAATTTTGAAAAATTCTCATCAAAAATCACCATTCAGTTTAGTTCATTAAATTAAAAAATTAAATTAGTTTGAAACTTAATAAAAACAAGCATCTGTTTAAACTTTATTTTATTATTTATTTAAAGCCCTCAATATGATGGCTAAAATTAATTTTTTTTTGATTATTTAAATATAAATTTTTTTTTTAATTTTTTAAAACGTCAATTTATTTACGGCATCAAAAAAATTATAAAGATTAAAATTTACACAAAATAAAAAAACTACCATTTTAAAAAAGAATTTCGTCTAAGAATGAATTGAATATTAATTAACGAAGCAAATTTGTTAGTAATATTTTCAAAATTTTAAAGTTATAAATATATTTATAAAAATATTATTAAGAAAGAAAAAATTAAATTATTGAAATCTATTGAAATATTTTTAAATTTATTATTATTAAAAAATGGAAAATAAAGAGCCGATTCGAATCTTTCAAGCTTCAGTTTTTTTCTAAGACATAACTAGTTTAACAAAATGTCAATATATCTGATAATGTCAGAGCAAGATTTTAAATTTTTTTTTCAAATTGTTACAATAAGTAACATTTTACAGAATAATCTTTCATTTTCCGTTCAAAAATTATAAAAATTTCATGAATTGTAATGAGTGAATCGAAATGAACATCACAAAAACATTAACTTAGAGATCAGAATGCTAGGATAAAGCCATTTTTTGTCTTTTTCCAAATAGATATCCAAGATTATTCAGTGAAGGGCAGCGAGGATGTTGTAGACTGTAGTAAAATAGCTCGCTTCAAGCTTGGTCCAAATTAATATACTGCTGACCATTTGTCAAGTTTAACCTAGCTGAATGTTCACCTAAGGAAAAATAAACGGCTTCGCCAGTGAATATTGAAGTTGATATCTTAAATACTAATTTCGACGCAAATTTTTATTTAAGATATAAACTCAAACAAAAAAACTCATACTCAAATAATGATAAAACTCATTTTAGTTTCAAGCTATTTTTATACATTTTAATAAGATCTTTGATTTTGCTTTATATTGAAAATGTGATTTTTTTAATAATCAATGCATTCTTTTTATATTTATATATGGAAAATGAAAGCACTAGTTCACTTAAAATGAATCCCTTAAAAATAGCTTATTTTAATTTACTTTTTTTAATTAAGATAATCCCAAAAAAAGATTATTAAATATTAACTAATTGAGAATTTTAAAAGAAAAAATCTTTTTTACAGTCAAAAAATTTTATTCAATTGATGATTAAATATTTATTAAGATTAAATAAAATGAAAATATATAAAGTTAATCAAAATCCATAAAAAAAATTGTTTTAATATTTTTAATTTTTTTTTTACATAAAAAATAAAAGAAAAAAAACATTTTCTAAAACTTGAAAATATACAATATTTTACTAATAAAATTTGGGATCAAATGGCAAATTTTGTAAAGTCATAGTTTTCGTTATCCTTATCTGCTTTGAATAAATTTGATTCTAAAATGCTAAAATATTTAAGTTTGCCTTAGATGAGATTGTGGACCCATCATGTAACTTTTTAATCTAAAACGATTCTTCATCTTTTAAATGAAAAGATACATTATTTAAAATTTAAACTTGCAAAATTTACTAATGAAAATTGGCATTTTAAGCTGTTTAAGGGCTAGGCACTGATAATTTCAGAGGGTAACTCGTTCGAATTCTATACATTTAGAGAAGAAATTTTCACGTTGCTTAATGTTTGCAGGTTGTTTAATAAACCTTTGTTTGTGTCCTCGTATACCACCTGCTGTATCTGCAGTTGTCAGTGATTTACATTTGAGTGTATGCCATGTTTCAAAGCCACACTCTTTAATACATTTAAAAAATTCTATTAGGTCTTTTATTTCAGGTCTCTGCTCTAGGAAAATTAATTCGAGTTACTCTAATCTTTCTTCATAATTTAAATGCCTAATCTCAGGCAAAAATTTTGCTGCTCTGCTTAATATTTTTTTTAGTTTTCTATGTCTTTTTTTGAAAATTGACTCCAAGCAGCAGCGTACCCCAGAAAAAGAGTCCTGTAAATTTAATAGTGTCCCATGATTAAATGTGTTAAACAAATGTTTAAACCTGTTAGCTAGCAGAAATAAAATAATGAACTTGAAGTTAAAATTAAATTATTTATTATTAAAGATCAAGCAATAATAATTAAAGCCT
Source organism: Brachionus manjavacas (assembly GCA_019054805.1). Classification (NCBI taxonomy): domain Eukaryota; kingdom Metazoa; phylum Rotifera; class Eurotatoria; order Ploima; family Brachionidae; genus Brachionus; species Brachionus manjavacas. The sequence continues at coordinate 1,628,435 of JAHQIY010000003.1, read as the reverse complement.
AGGTCATCAAATTAAATCAACTCTAGTCTAGGGTATCGAAATTTTTTCTTTTATTACCATCTTTAATTTGTTCTTGAAAAATAAGTAATTTAATGTGAAAAAAATATTATGTGGATTTTGATTCAAATTACACTAAAAAATTATAGAAATTAATAAAATGTCAATTTAATTTCTGAAAATTTCTGAAATTGTGATTTTATGATAAAAAAAAATGAAGGCCTAGAACACCCGGTATTCCCAGGCGGTCACCCATCCAAGTACTAACCGGGCTCGACGTTGCTTAACTTCGGTGATCGGACGAGAACCGGTGCATTCAACGTGATATGGTCCTAGACATTCAAACTACAATTTTTTTACTTACTTTAATGTTTACTTAGTTGATTCTTTAATCTAAATAATGATATGACAATCCTATCAATACTATGCACCAAGAGGCTTTCAATAAACTTAAGCTACTAACAGTCTCAAATCGACTTTTTGAGTTGAGTGTGAGAAATAAAAAAAAAATGCTTCAGACTAATTTTTTGGTTAAAATGGTTTACCAATATTAAAAATTATCAAAAGTTAATTTAAACCTTTTTTTGCAGAACAAATCTTTTTAATTTTAAAAAAATTTAATTAAAAGATAAAAAAGTTGAAATAATTGAAGAGTTTACCAAAATATTTCTTTTTTAAAAAAAATGAAATTTAATTAATTAATAAAATTTTTTATTCAGTATTTAAATTCACATCTTTTTTACTTAAAAAAAAGAGTAATCGTTAATTAAATGAGCGTTAAATTCTTTATCAATAAAAACAATTTTGCCGCTTTTCAAAATTTTTGTATATATTTCATTTTTTAAATCAATTTGCTTGACCAAATTTAGATTTCGCTCATTCCAAACTTTGATCTCTCCACTCATGTCTTTGCTTACTAAATATCCGTATTTACATGATAAAACTGAAATAATAGAAGAACGATAACACTTTTTCTTTTAATTATTGTTAAATTCAAGTTCCAAATCAATAATTCACCTTGTTCTGATGAATTAGTAGCAAATCTGTTTCTTTTCAATTTCTCAAGTATTATCATTTGTGGTCGGAAAATTTTTTCTACATTCACTTTTTTTTCAACACTCAAATCAAATGTATTCAAATAGAGATATTTGTTTGACTTCCATGTATACATAATGTAATTATCAAAAAATAACGAATCTAGAATATTATCAAAAGAATCTAGACAATATTGGTTGATAATTTTCCCATTTAAATAATTGAAAATTGTCAAAAAAAAGTCATCCGTTAAAAAAAAGATTTTATCATCAACCAAATCTACCTTAGAAAAGCTTTTTTAATTAATTTATAATGGTTTAAACAAACGCCATCTAGATAAATTTTAACATTAAATTCATTGTCTATTGTGATTATTTCATCAGTATCCTCTTTATTAAAAATAAATTTGATTAAATTATTGCCAGCTATTTCTTTTATTGGGCCACTTTCAGGATCACAAATAACCAAATTTGATGGTTTGGAAAAAGATGCGGAAACTATTTGGCCATTACTTAATTCCTCAAATTTTGCTAGTCCAAACTTACAGATAAAGTTAGATTGATCATCAGATTTACTTTTATCATTTTCCATTTGAATATCATTTTGGTTAAAAGAACCAAAGAATTCTGAAATGTCCAAATCTGGTTCTTTTTCACTTAGATGAAAATTCAAATTTTGAAAATTTTCCATTTGTTGCAAATTTTGATCAAGATTATTTGTCTTCAAATCTGTCAAAAATTCATTCAGAGAATTGAAATTGTTTGGATCAATTTGTATTTTATTTTTGATCTCATCGCGGATTTTTTTGGTATCAATTTGTTCCAAGTCTTGTTTAATGGTATCTGTAAATTTTAGTTCATGTTCTTCAACTTGGCTCCTCAATGACTCATAATAATCATCAATTATTTTGGTAAAATGGACCTTTAATGTTTCTCTCTTAAGATCGATTTTACTAGTCACGCTTGACAAACAGTCTTTTAAGTAGGATCCAATGTCTTGTTTGATTGAATCCACATGGTCACACAAATTTAAAATAGACTGCTTTTTTTCATTGAAAACAATTTGGTTTAATTTTTTCTCATTCTTTTTAATGTGAAAACAATTGTCTTTATCGATTAGATGGTCTTTGCAAATAAAGCACTCAAAAGAGTTCGCCTGAGAATTTATGTGCTCGTAGCATACCAAATAGCCACACGGAAGATTGAAAAGAAACAAGTCATCTTGGTTACAGCTGCAATGTTCACAAATCATTTTTTGTTGAAAATAATTAAAAGATAAAAACTAAGATTTTCTTGAAAATTTATTTTTAAATTTTATTTTTAAAATTTTTTTATAATATAGTAAATCAAATTCAAAAGAGGATTTCAACAAGAATGGTTTGAGCAATTTTTCAAAAAAAAAATTTGTGGCTGCACTACTAAAAATTAAAAGATGAAAAACTTCTTTGTTTTCAATTCGGATTGATTTAATAAGAGGATTCTTTTTTAATAATTTTCAATTTAACACCAAAGTTGTTTAAAAGTCCGGACTAGGACTTTTTTTAAAAAAAATAATGAATAGATAATGAATAAGTCTTTTTTAAGTCGGGACTTGGACTTGACTTGTGACTTTTAACCAGCTCTGTTTAGCACTAAATTTCCTTTAATTTATTTTATATCGAAATTTATTTTGAAAAAAAATAATAAAGTTGCAGAATTTAATTGACTTTAATTCAAAAAAATACTTCTCGGCTTCAATTCAAAGTGTCAAGTCTCAGAAAAGGTTTTTCACTTACAACTGATGCATTCGTCATCTAAGCAGTGATAGAAATTAAAGAAAAATTTTTTTTTTCTACTCGTTAGATTTTTAGACCGATCCAATCAAGCAAATTAACCAGATTAATCAAGCTTCATACAGATCCAAATCAGGGTATCTCATATTTTTTTTTTTTTTTATTCCGATCTGGTGGTATTACCCATTCCTTTTCTATTTGCTAAGCCTTCCCACTACTGTGTTTAGAGAAAAGTCACTTCCAGCTCTGCCTTCATCACAAATACATACTTTTTTCAATTAAGTATTAAAACTTGTAATGTAAATAAATGGAATTTGAATGAAAATTTTTATTTTCATTAAGTTTTGATGTAAAATGAGTATTTTATATTTTAATTAAAAAAAAAAAGTAAAAATTGAAATAAAAGAAAAAATTGTAGTTTGAATGTCTAGGACCATATCACGTTGAATGCACCGGTTCTCGTCCGATCACCGAAGTTAAGCAACGTCGAGCCCGGTTAGTACTTGGATGGGTGACCGCCTGGGAATACCGGGTGTTCTAGGCCTTCATTTTTTTTTATCATAAAATCACAATTTCAGAAATTTTCAGAAATTAAATTGACATTTTATTAATTTCTATAATTTTTTAGTGTAATTTGAATCAAAATCCACATAATATTTTTTTTCACATTAAATTACTTATTTTTCAAGAACAAATTAAAGATGGTAATAAAAGAAAAAATTTCGATACCCTAGACTAGAGTTGATTTAATATGATGACATAGGCTTTAATTATTATTGCTTGATCTTTAATAATAAATAATTTAATTTTAACTTCAAGTTCATTATTTTATTTCTGCTAGCTAACAGGTTTAAACATTTGTTTAACACATTTAATCATGGGACACTATTAAATTTACAGGACTCTTTTTAAAAAAAGATTGTTCCTTAATTAATTTCGCATCAAATATTTAAATCTGTTCTGTATTGTTTTAAAAATAATAAAATAATATTAAAATAATAAATTTTTTTATATTAAAATAATATTAGCAAAATCTTTGTGAAATAATTTATGAGGCAAATTTTATTAAACCATGAAGAAATAGAATGCGATTTTATTTGATCAAAATGCACTAACAACTAAAAAAAGTAATTTTTTGATAAATTTTAGTCAAAAATAAATATTTGTGGATCTTAATTTGATTAAATGTTCTTTTAAAGATTAGCAATATCAAGAAAGCACAATGATTTTGGTTCAAGCTGTTGTGTTATTTGAGAGTGTTAGAAGTTTAAGTTTATTGAAAGCCTCTTGGTGCAAATTTCGGATTTCGGGTCTTGCCCAAAATGTGAACAGAAGTTCACCAAAAAATGTGACCATGAGTATCTTGCTTAAAATGTGAAATTTCTGTTCACAAGTTTTGTGACCAAAGTAAATTTAAAAAAAAAATTTAATTTTTTCGTGAACTAATTTTTTTTTATGTGAGCATTAATTTAAATGTTAATTTTGGTAAAAAAAAAAAAATAAATTGTCAAAAATTATTTTTTAATTTTTATGTTTTTTTGCTATATGCAATTTTGCTCCTTTAATATTTTTCATTAATTCTCCACAAGTCTCACATGGCAACGGATTGGCATGTTTGCTTAGTGCTTTTTTTACTACATTCAAAGTCTCTTGTGAAGTTGATATTGCAGCCATAGCTTTTTCACGATTATGTACAAATTTTTTTGCAGCATTTTGATTTAAGACATTTAATTTCTCATCAATTGTAAGTAAATTTTGACCCAAACTTGACTCGGCATCGCTATCCAGGTCATTTTGTTGCAAATCATTAGATTTAACCAAAGTAACCGAATCGGTCTTATCATCTTCACTCTCGACAGTCTCATTTTCATCAATTAATGATTATTGATCCACAGTCGCGTATTCAGGATTTGTTAAAAGGTATGGCGAACTCAAATGACTGTACCGGGGTGTTGGGGGAGGGTGCAAAAAAAGAAAATTTATTTTATTACGAATATTATTAGTAATTGGGTTATTGTATGTAAATAGATAAAATTAAATGAAAAAAATAACAATTTTTTAAAACATTTAGTTGAAACAAGTCTTTGATTGATGAAAAAATATCTGCAAAACTATCTAAATTTAAAAGCTACATATATCTTTAGATCGCGCTTCTTTTGACTTTAGGTATGTCATCAACTTCATGCACTACAGCATCTTGCTCTAGATCACCAACAGCATCATTACACAATTTATCAAAATCAGGTTGGCTAATAAAAAAATGTTATTTAAAAATAAAAAAAATTTCTAACTTAATTATTACATAGTTCCAGGTTGATAATATTTAGCTATAACTTTTAAAATCACTTGATAACATTTGGTGAACATATTTTATTTTATGTGAACTACTTTGGTCACAAAATTTGTGAACAGAAATTTGGTGAACATTAAGTTCACATTTTGGGCAAGACCGCGCATTTCATATCATCATAATAAATTAAGAAAAAAATTATGCCAAAACTATGTTCAAGTTCCAAAGAACAAAGAGCAAACATTACACGCACCCATTTCAAAACTAAATTAAATGCAAGTTGTTTCTGACACATCTAGCTAGCGGTGTACGCATAGAGAAATTTGTCTTAACACAAATAAATATACACAAGTGCTGAAAAGAAAAAAAAATTTAAATCTAGTTTTCTTTATTTAATTTCAATCAAAACAATTCGGAATTGAATTTGTGGAAAAATGGTCAGGGTGACAATAAAAGGTGGCGTGTGGCGCAACACCGAGGACGAGATCCTGAAAGCGGCCGTGATGAAATACGGCAAGAACCAGTGGTCGCGAATCGCCTCGCTGCTGCACCGCAAGTCGGCCAAGCAGTGCAAGGCGCGCTGGTTCGAGTGGCTCGACCCGAGCATCAAAAAGACGGAGTGGAGCCGCGAGGAAGACGAAAAGCTGCTGCACATGGCCAAGCTGATGCCGACCCAGTGGCGAACGATAGCGCCGATAGTGGGCCGCACGGCCGCCCAGTGCCTCGAGCGCTACGAGTACCTGCTGGACAAGGCGCAGCGGAAAGCGTTCGAGGGCACGGCCGACGAGGAGCAGGAGGACCCGCGCAAGCTGAAGCCGGGCGAGATCGACCCCAACCCGGAGACGAAGCCGGCGCGGCCCGACCCCATCGACATGGACGAGGACGAGCTCGAGATGCTGTCTGAAGCGCGCGCCCGTCTCGCCAACACCCAGGGCAAAAAGGCGAAGCGGAAGGCCCGCGAGCGGCAGCTCGAGGAGGCCAGGCGCCTGGCCGCCCTGCAGAAGAGGCGCGAGCTCAAGGCCGCCGGCATCGAGGTCCGCGGCGGCCTCGGCCGCAAGCGAACCAACGTCGAGTACAACAAGGAAATTCCGTTCGAGAAGAAGCCTCTGGCCGGCTTCTACGACACCGAGAACGAGCTGTTCAACAAGAGCGACTTCAATGTGAAGCCGATTGTGCGCAAGGAAAACTTCGAGCCGAAGAGCTCGTTTCGCAAGCGAAAAGAGAACAAGGACAAAGAGGACAAGCAGCCGTTTGGCGAGCTGCTCGACAACAACCAGGAGCCGTCGCGCAAACGCAGCAAGCTGGTGCTGCCGGCGCCCCAAATCAGCGACTTGGAGCTCGAGGAGGTGATCAAACTGGGCCTGGCTAACGAGCAAGTGCGCCAGCAGGCGATTGAGAGCGGCGCCGGCGTCACCGGCCAGCTAATAGGCGACTATCAGATAACGCCCGATTTGGCCAAGCTGCGCACCCCGTCCATGCCCGAGGCACAAGACTCCATTCTGGTCGAATCGCAGAATCTTCTAGCTCTGCAGTTGTCGGACACGCCGCTAAAGGGCGGCCAAAATGCTCCCTTGGTTGAGACTAGCTTAGGCGCTACCCCCACTCAGACCAAGCTGCAAACGCCCAACACCATGTTTCAGACTCCGTTTCGGACACCGCAGGGCGAGTTGGTGGCCACTCCGTCGCGCTCCGTCACCAGCAACAGCGCGACGCCTTCTGTGCGCGACAAATTCAGCATAAACCCCGATGAGGGCTTCGCGGCCATGGAGAGCAAAGCTAGACAGAAAGAGTACTTGAGCGAGCTGAAGAAGAGCCTGGGCAAATTGCCGGCGCCCAAGAACGACTATGAAATTGTGCTGCCGGACGAAGAGAGCGGACAGCCAGAGCCAGAGGCGGGCATGGATGTGGCGGCCGACGAGGAGGACCAGGCCGATGTGGAGAGAAGGGAGGAGGAGATGCGGCGAGCTAGGCTCGAGCACCAGATGAAGCTCAAGTCGCTGGCCGTTCAGAGGAGCCTGCCCAGGCCCACCGATGTCAACGGCAATGTTCTGCGGCCTGTCGACGCCGCTCAGCCCTTGAGCGAGTACCAAAAGGCCGAGGAGATGATCAAGCAGGAGATGCTGACTATGCTGCACTTTGACGCGCTCAACAATCCCAGCGGCAACCAGTGTGCCGGCTCGAGAGGCCGGCCCAAGTCAGCTAATGCGGACAAGCACTTGAACTACTTGAGGGAGAATGGGTACGATGAGTTTAGTGTTGAGGAGATCGAGCAAGCCGGCGCTCTGCTCAGAAAAGAGGTGCCCGAGGTCAAGAGACTGATGAGTCATGGAGAGTTGACGGCCGAGGCCTATCAGCAAGTGTGGGAGGAGTGCTATGGTCAGGTGATGTATGTGCCCAATGCGAACCGGTTTACGCGCGCCAGTGTGGCCAGCAGGAGGGACAGGATTGAGAGCTGCGAGAAAAGGCTAGAGGTGAACAGGTTTCACATGTTGAACTTGGCCAAGCGGGCGTCCAAAGTGGAGCAGAAGCTCAAGATCACACTTGGTGGCTATCAGTCGAGAGCTCAGGTTTTGGTCAAGTCGCTGCACGACATTCACAATGAAATAGAGAGCAAGCAGGTCGAGTTGAACACTTTTGAGAGGATTAGGCAGTTGGAGTTGGAGGCCTTGCCGAGGCGAATGGAAACCCTAGTGGAAAATTGTGACAGACAGGCGGCCAGAGAGAAGGAGCTGCAGAAAAAGTTCAGTGAACTTGTGTTTGAGCGGGATGCTTTAAAGAGTGAATGATTTGCTCAAGCTTTTATTAATTAAATGAATTGAATAACAATATAACAACAGCAAAAATAAATGTGATCACGAAATTAAATAATTTATTAAACAATTTGTTTGTTTGAAAAATTAATTTGTTTTTTCTTTTTTTTTTGTAAATAAATTTTTTAAATATTTTTTTTTGATACTGTTTTTTTTAGTTAAGTTATTAATAATAATAATAATTTAAGCAACAGTTGGAGACCTGCGCGGCAAGGCTAGACGTAACTTCGCTTTGGTGTCTGTATGGCCTGTAGATTCAGTAATAACCACATTTCGAATATGCTGCAGCAGCTTGGAGCCCATGTACTAAAAAGGACTCCAAAATTTAGGAACAAGTGCAAAGACGAGCTACGAAATAGTGTTTAGTTTAAGAAACCTGAATTACGATAAAAAACTTACCATGTTAGGGTTGACGACACTAAAAACAAGACGCGATCGAAGAGACCTAATTGAAACCTCCAAAATAATGAATTGTTTCAGCACAGTTGAATAGCAGAATCGGTACATTAAAAGCCATGCACTAACTAACAATGGTCCAGCTAGTGGAATCCGAGGACATCAAAGAAAATTGACCAAGCAAATGACAATGATTAAGATTAGAGAGAACTTTCTAACAAATCGAGTGAATGCGTGGAACGAATTACCAATAGAGGTCGTAAATGCAAAATCTAAAAATGAATTTAAAAACAAATTGGATAATTTTTTGAAACAAAAAATAATTAATTTTTCCTATTTTTAAGCAACATTTTTAAGCACAATCTTTTTAAGCCACATTTATAATCAGACAGCTACCATAGCAAGGCTAGATATAGCATTGCTCCGCAGCTAGTCAACTGCAGCTTTTTTTTCATTATTATTATTATTATTAAAGTTATCTTGTAGTTATTTATTTATTTATAAAATTTTCAAAATTTTTAAAAATTATTCTATTATTGCGCAATCAATTTAAATGTAAAATTATCCATCAATTGCACTAAACATATACTCCAGCTTTTTCTATCTGTAATCGTAACTCTTATTTGACCTACAATTAAACTGTATTTCTTCGGTCAGCATTTTACTTTGTGTTATGCGCAACGAGCTATTATAGGTGACCCCCTAGTAGACCACTCTCAAAATTATTTTCCTATGGGAGTTAATGTACAGATCAATTTTATTTGCAAATTAAAATAATATTGATCCAAATGACGTTGCGCATAACACAAAGTAAAATGCTGACCGAAGAAATACAGTTTAATTGTAGGTCAAATAAGAGTTACGATTACAGATAGAAAAAGCTGGAGTATATGTTTAGTGCAATTGATGGATAATTTTACATTTAAATTGATTGCGCAATAATAGAATAATTTTTAAAAATTTTGAAAATTTTATAAATAAATAAATAACTACAAGATAACTTTAATAATAATAATAATAATGAAAAAGCTGCAGTTGACTAGCTGCGGAGCAATGCTATATCTAGCCTTGCTATGGTAGCTGTCTGATTATAAATGTGGCTTAAAAAGATTGTGCTTAAAAATGTTGCTTAAAAATAGGAAAAATTAATTATTTTTTGTTTCAAAAAATTATCCAATTTGTTTTTAAATTCATTTTTAGATTTTGCATTTACGACCTCTATTGGTAATTCGTTCCACGCATTCACTCGATTTGTTAGAAAGTTCTCTCTAATCTTAATCATTGTCATTTGCTTGGTCAATTTTCTTTGATGTCCTCGGATTCCACTAGCTGGACCATTGTTAGTTAGTGCATGGCTTTTAATGTACCGATTCTGCTATTCAACTGTGCTGAAACAATTCATTATTTTGGAGGTTTCAATTAGGTCTCTTCGATCGCGTCTTGTTTTTAGTGTCGTCAACCCTAACATGGTAAGTTTTTTATCGTAATTCAGGTTTCTTAAACTAAACACTATTTCGTAGCTCGTCTTTGCACTTGTTCCTAAATTTTGGAGTCCTTTAGTACATGGGCTCCAAGCTGCTGCAGCATATTCGAAATGTGGTTATTACTGAATCTACAGGCCATACAGACACCAAAGCGAAGTTACGTCTAGCCTTGCCGCGCAGGTCTCCAACTGTTGCTTAAATTATTATTATTATTAATAACTTAACTAAAAAAAACAGTATCAAAAAAAAATATTTAAAAAATTTATTTACAAAAAAAAAGAAAAAACAAATTAATTTTTCAAACAAACAAATTGTTTAATAAATTATTTAATTTCGTGATCACATTTATTTTTGCTGTTGTTATATTGTTATTCAATTCATTTAATTAATAAAAGCTTGAGCAAATCATTCACTCTTTAAAGCATCCCGCTCAAACACAAGTTCACTGAACTTTTCTGCAGCTCCTTCTCTCTGGCCGCCTGTCTGTCACAATTTTCCACTAGGGTTTCCATTCGCCTCGGCAAGGCCTCCAACTCCAACTGCCTAATCCTCTCAAAAGTGTTCAACTCGACCTGCTTGCTCTCTATTTCATTGTGAATGTCGTGCAGCGACTTGACCAAAACCTGAGCTCTCGACTGATAGCCACCAAGTGTGATCTTGAGCTTCTGCTCCACTTTGGACGCCCGCTTGGCCAAGTTCAACATGTGAAACCTGTTCACCTCTAGCCTTTTCTCGCAGCTCTCAATCCTGTCCCTCCTGCTGGCCACACTGGCGCGCGTAAACCGGTTCGCATTGGGCACATACATCACCTGACCATAGCACTCCTCCCACACTTGCTGATAGGCCTCGGCCGTCAACTCTCCATGACTCATCAGTCTCTTGACCTCGGGCACCTCTTTTCTGAGCAGAGCGCCGGCTTGCTCGATCTCCTCAACACTAAACTCATCGTACCCATTCTCCCTCAAGTAGTTCAAGTGCTTGTCCGCATTAGCTGACTTGGGCCGGCCTCTCGAGCCGGCACACTGGTTGCCGCTGGGATTGTTGAGCGCGTCAAAGTGCAGCATAGTCAGCATCTCCTGCTTGATCATCTCCTCGGCCTTTTGGTACTCGCTCAAGGGCTGAGCGGCGTCGACAGGCCGCAGAACATTGCCGTTGACATCGGTGGGCCTGGGCAGGCTCCTCTGAACGGCCAGCGACTTGAGCTTCATCTGGTGCTCGAGCCTAGCTCGCCGCATCTCCTCCTCCCTTCTCTCCACATCGGCCTGGTCCTCCTCGTCGGCCGCCACATCCATGCCCGCCTCTGGCTCTGGCTGTCCGCTCTCTTCGTCCGGCAGCACAATTTCATAGTCGTTCTTGGGCGCCGGCAATTTGCCCAGGCTCTTCTTCAGCTCGCTCAAGTACTCTTTCTGTCTAGCTTTGCTCTCCATGGCCGCGAAGCCCTCATCGGGGTTTATGCTGAATTTGTCGCGCACAGAAGGCGTCGCGCTGTTGCTGGTGACGGAGCGCGACGGAGTGGCCACCAACTCGCCCTGCGGTGTCCGAAACGGAGTCTGAAACATGGTGTTGGGCGTTTGCAGCTTGGTCTGAGTGGGGGTAGCGCCTAAGCTAGTCTCAACCAAGGGAGCATTTTGGCCGCCCTTTAGCGGCGTGTCCGACAACTGCAGAGCTAGAAGATTCTGCGATTCGACCAGAATGGAGTCTTGTGCCTCGGGCATGGACGGGTGCGCAGCTTGGCCAAATCGGGCGTTATCTGATAGTCGCCTATTAGCTGGCCGGTGACGCCGGCGCCGCTCTCAATCGCCTGCTGGCGCACTTGCTCGTTAGCCAGGCCCAGTTTGATCACCTCCTCGAGCTCCAAGTCGCTGATTTGGGGCGCCGGCAGCACCAGCTTGCTGCGTTTGCGCGACGGCTCCTGGTTGTTGTCGAGCAGCTCGCCAAACGGCTGCTTGTCCTCTTTGTCCTTGTTCTCTTTTCGCTTGCGAAACGAGCTCTTCGGCTCGAAGTTTTCCTTGCGCACAATCGGCTTCACATTGAAGTCGCTCTTGTTGAACAGCTCGTTCTCGGTGTCGTAGAAGCCGGCCAGAGGCTTCTTCTCGAACGGAATTTCCTTGTTGTACTCGACGTTAGTTCGCTTGCGGCCGAGGCCGCCGCGGACCTCGATGCCGGCGGCCTTGAGCTCGCGCCTCTTCTGCAGGGCGGCCAGGCGCCTGGCCTCCTCGAGCTGCCGCTCGCGGGCCTTCCGCTTCGCCTTTTTGCCCTGGGTGTTGGCGAGACGGGCGCGCGCTTCCGACAGCATCTCGAGCTCGTCCTCGTCCATGTCGATGGGGTCGGGCCGCGCCGGCTTCGTCTCCGGGTTGGGGTCGATCTCGCCCGGCTTCAGCTTGCGCGGGTCCTCCTGCTCCTCGTCGGCCGTGCCCTCGAACGCTTTCCGCTGCGCCTTGTCCAGCAGGTACTCGTAGCGCTCGAGGCACTGGGCGGCCGTGCGGCCCACTATCGGCGCTATCGTTCGCCACTGGGTCGGCATCAGCTTGGCCATGTGCAGCAGCTTTTCGTCTTCCTCGCGGCTCCACTCCGTCTTTTTGATGCTCGGGTCGAGCCACTCGAACCAGCGCGCCTTGCACTGCTTGGCCGACTTGCGGTGCAGCAGCGAGGCGATTCGCGACCACTGGTTCTTGCCGTATTTCATCACGGCCGCTTTCAGGATCTCGTCCTCGGTGTTGCGCCACACGCCACCTTTTATTGTCACCCTGACCATTTTTCCACAAATTCAATTCCGAATTGTTTTGATTGAAATTAAATAAAGAAAACTAGATTTAAATTTTTTTTCTTTTCAGCACTTGTGTATATTTATTTGTGTTAAGACGAATTTCTCTATGCGTACACCGCTAGCTAGATGTGTCAGAAACAACTTGCATTTAATTTAGTTTTGAAATGGGTGCGTGTAATGTTTGCTCTTTGTTCTTTGGAACTTGAACATAGTTTTGGCATAATTTTTTTCTTAATTTATTATGATGATATGAAATGCGCGGTCTTGCCCAAAATGTGAACTTAATGTTCACCAAATTTCTGTTCACAAATTTTGTGACCAAAGTAGTTCACATAAAATAAAATATGTTCACCAAATGTTATCAAGTGATTTTAAAAGTTATAGCTAAATATTATCAACCTGGAACTATGTAATAATTAAGTTAGAAATTTTTTTTATTTTTAAATAACATTTTTTTATTAGCCAACCTGATTTTGATAAATTGTGTAATGATGCTGTTGGTGATCTAGAGCAAGATGCTGTAGTGCATGAAGTTGATGACATACCTAAAGTCAAAAGAAGCGCGATCTAAAGATATATGTAGCTTTTAAATTTAGATAGTTTTGCAGATATTTTTTCATCAATCAAAGACTTGTTTCAACTAAATGTTTTAAAAAATTGTTATTTTTTTCATTTAATTTTATCTATTTACATACAATAACCCAATTACTAATAATATTCGTAATAAAATAAATTTTCTTTTTTTGCACCCTCCCCCAACACCCCGGTACAGTCATTTGAGTTCGCCATACCTTTTAACAAATCCTGAATACGCGACTGTGGATCAATAATCATTAATTGATGAAAATGAGACTGTCGCGAGTGAAGATGATAAGACCGATTCGGTTACTTTGGTTTTAATCTAATGATTTGCAACCAAATGACCAGGATAGCGATGCCGAGTCAAGTTTGGGTCAAAATTTACTTACAATTGATGAGAAATTAAATGTCTTAAATCAAAATGCTGCAGAAAAATCTGAACATAATCGTGAAAAAGCTATGGCTGCAATATCAACTTCACAAGAGACTTTGAATGTAGTAAAAAAAGCACTAAGCAAACATGCCAATCCGTTGCCATGTGAGACTTGTGGAGAATTAATGAAAAATATTAAAGGAGCAAAATTGCATATAGTAAAAAAACATAAAAATTAAAAAATAATTTTTGACAATTTATTTTATTTTTTTTTTACCAAAATTAACATTTAAATTAATGCTCACGTAAAAAAAAATTAGTTCACGAAAAAATTAAATTTTTTTTTTTAAATTTACTTTGGTCACAAAACTTGTGAACAGAAATTTCACATTTTAAGCAAGATACTCATGGTCACATTTTTTGGTGAACTTCTGTTCACATTTTGGGCAAGACCCGAAATCCGAAATTTGCACCAAGAGGCTTTCAATAAACTTAAACTTCTAACACTCTCAAATAACACAACAGCTTGAACCAAAATCATCGTGCTTTCTTGATATTGCTAATCTTTAAAAGAACATTTAATCAAATTAAGATCCACAAATATTCATTTTTGACTAAAATTTATCAAAAAATTACTTTTTTTAGTTGTTAGTGCATTTTGATCAAATAAAATCGCATTCTATTTCTTCATGGTTTAATAAAATTTGCCTCATAAATTATTTCACAAAGATTTTGCTAATATTATTTTAATATTATTTTATTATTTTTAAAACAATACAGAACAGATTTAAATATTTGATGCGAAATTAATTAAGGAACAATCTTTTTTTAAAAAGAGTCCTGTAAATTTAATAGTGTCCCATGATTAAATGTGTTAAACAAATGTTTAAACCTGTTAGCTAGCAGAAATAAAATAATGAACTTGAAGTTAAAATTAAATTATTTATTATTAAAGATCAAGCAATAATAATTAAAGCCTAGGTCATCATATTAAATCAACTCTAGTCTAGGGTATCGAAATTTTTTCTTTTATTACCATCTTTAATTTGTTCTTGAAAAATAAGTAATTTAATGTGAAAAAAAATATTATGTGGATTTTGATTCAAATTACACTAAAAAATTATAGAAATTAATAAAATGTCAATTTAATTTCTGAAAATTTCTGAAATTGTGATTTTATGATAAAAAAAAATGAAGGCCTAGAACACCCGGTATTCCCAGGCGGTCACCCATCCAAGTACTAACCGGGCTCGACGTTGCTTAACTTCGGTGATCGGACGAGAACCGGTGCATTCAACGTGATATGGTCCTAGACATTCAAACTACAATTTTTTTACTTACTTTAATGTTTACTTAGTTGATTCTTTAATCTAAATAATGATATGACAATCCTATCAATACTATGCACCAAGAGGCTTTCAATATTCTTTAAATAATTCTTTTATTTCAATTTTTACTTTTTTTTTAATTAAAATATAAAATACTCATTTTACATCAAAACTTAATGAAAATAAAAATTTTCATTCAAATTCCATTTATTTACATTACAAGTTTTAATACTTAATTTAAAAAAGTATGTATTTGTGATGAAGGCAGAGCTGGAAGTGACTTTTCTCTTAACACAGTAGTGGGAAGGCTTAGCAAATAGAAAAGGAATGGGTAATACCACCAGATCGGAGTAAAAAAAAAAAAAAATATGAGATACCCTGATTTGGATCTGTATGAAGCTTGATTAATCTGGTTAATTTGCTTGATTGGATCGGTCTAAAAATCTAACGAGTAGAAAAAAAAATTTTTCTTTAATTTCTATCACTACTTAGATGACGAATGCATCAGTTGTAAGTGAAAGACCTTTTCTGAGACTTGACACTTTGAATTGAAGCCGAGAAGTATTTTTTTGAATTAAAGTCAATTAAATTCTGCAACTTTATTATTTTTTTTCAAAATAAATTTCGATATAAAATAAATTAAAGGAAATTTAGTGCTAAACAGAGCTGGTTAAAAGTCACAAGTCAAGTCCAAGTCCCGACTTAAAAAAGACTTATTCATTATCTATTCATTATTTTTTTTAAAAAAAGTGCTAGTCCGGACTTTTAAACAACTTTGGTGTTAAATTGAAAATTATTAAAAAAGAATCCTCTTATTAAATCAATCCGAATTGAAAACAAAGAAGTTTTTCATCTTTTAATTTTTAGTAGTGCAGCCACAAATTTTTTTTTTGAAAAATTGCTCAAACCATTCTTGTTGAAATCCTCTTTTGAATTTGATTTACTATATTATAAAAAAAAATTTTAAAAATAAAATTTAAAAATAAATTTTCAAGAAAATCTTAGTTTTTATCTTTTAATTATTTTCAACAAAAAATGATTTGTGAACATTGCAGCTGTAACCAAGATGACTTGTTTCTTTTCAATCTTCCGAGTGGCTATTTGGTATGCTACGAGCACATAAATTCTCAGGCGAACTCTTTTGAGTGCTTTATTTGCAAAGACCATCTAATCGATAAAGACAATTGTTTTCACATTAAAAAGAATGAGAAAAAATTAAACCAAATTGTTTTCAATGAAAAAAAGCAGACTATTTTAAATTTGTGTGACCATGTGGATTCAATCAAACAAGACATTGGATCCTACTTAAAAGACTGTTTGTCAAGCGTGACTAGTAAAATCGATCTTAAGAGAGAAACATTAAAGGTCCATTTTACCAAAATAATTGATGATTATTATGAGTCATTGAGGAGCCAAGTTGAAGAACATGAACTAAAATTTGCAGATACCATTAAACAAGACTTGGAACAAATTGATACCAAAAAAATCCGCGATGAGATCAAAAATAAAATACAAATTGATCCAAACAATTTCAATTCTCTGAATGAATTTTTGACAGATTTGAAGACAAATAATCTTAATCAAAATTTGCAACAAATGGAAAATTTTCAAAATTTGAATTTTCATCTAAGTGAAAAAGAACCAGATTTGGACATTTCAGAATTCTTTGGTTCTTTTAACCAAAATGATATTCAAATGGAAAATGATAAAAGTAAATCTGATGATCAATCTAACTTTATCTGTAAGTTTGGACTAGCAAAATTTAAGGAATTAAGTAATGGCCAAATAGTTTCCGCATCTTTTTCCAAACCATCAAATTTGGTTATTTGTGATCCTGAAAGTGGCCCAATAAAAGAAATAGCTGGCAATAATTTAATCAAATATATTTTTAATAAAGAGGATACTGATGAAATAATCACAATAGACAATGAATTTAATGTTAAAATTTATCTAGATGGCGTTTGTTTAAACCATTATAAATTAATTAAAAAAAGCTTTTCTAAGGTAGATTTGGTTGATGATAAAATCTTTTTTTTAACGGATGACTTTTTTTTGACAATTTTCAATTATTTAAATGGGAAAATTATCAACCAATATTGTCTAGATTCTTTTGATAATATTCTAGATTCGTTATTTTTTGATAATTACATTATGTATACATGGAAGTCAAACAAATATCTCTATTTGAATACATTTGATTTGAGTGTTGAAAAAAAAGTGAATGTAGAAAAAATTTTCCGACCACAAATGATAATACTTGAGAAATTGAAAAGAAACAGATTTGCTACTAATTCATCAGAACAAGGTGAATTATTGATTTGGAACTTGAATTTAACAATAATTAAAAGAAAAAAGTGTTATCGTTCTTCTATTATTTCAGTTTTATCATGTAAAAACGGATATTTAGTAAGCAAAGACATGAGTGGAGAGATCAAAGTTTGGAATGAGCGAAATCTAAATTTGGTCAAGCAAATTGATTTAAAAAATGAAATATATACAAAAATTTTGAAAAGCGGCAAAATTGTTTTTATTGATAAAGAATTTAACGCTCATTTAATTAACGATTACTCTTTTTTTTAAGTAAAAAAGATGTGAATTTAAATAATGAATAAAAAATTTTATTAATTAATTAAATTTCATTTTTTTTAAAAAAGAAATATTTTGGTAAACTCTTCAATTGTTTTAACTTTTTTATCTTTTAATTAAATTTTTTTAAAATTAAAAAGATTTGTTCTGCAAAAAAAGGTTTAAATTAACTTTTGATAATTTTTAATATTGGTAAACCATTTTAACCAAAAAATTGGTCTGAAGCATTTTTTTTTTATTTCTCTCACTCAACTCAAAAAGTCGATTTGAGACTGTTAGTAGCTTAAGTTTATTGAAAGCCTCTTGGTGCATAGTATTGATAGGATTGTCATATCATTATTTAGATTAAAGAATCAACTAAGTAAACATTAAAGTAAGTAAAAAAATTGTAGTTTGAATGTCTAGGACCATATCACGTTGAATGCACCGGTTCTCGTCCGATCACCGAAGTTAAGCAACGTCGAGCCCGGTTAGTACTTGGATGGGTGACCGCCTGGGAATACCGGGTGTTCTAGGCCTTCATTTTTTATCATAAAATCACAATTTCAGAAATTTTCAGAAATTAAATTGACATTTTATTAATTTCTATAATTTTTTAGTGTAATTTGAATCAAAATCCACATAATATTTTTTTCACATTAAATTACTTATTTTTCAAGAACAAATTAAAGATGGTAATAAAAGAAAAAATTTCGATACCCTAGACTAGAGTTGATTTAATATGATGACCTAGGCTTTAATTATTATTGCTTGATCTTTAATAATAAATAATTTAATTTTAACTTCAAGTTCATTATTTTATTTCTGCTAGCTAACAGGTTTAAACATTTGTTTAACACATTTAATCATGGGACACTATTAAATTTACAGGACTCTTTTTAAAAAAAGATTGTTCCTTAATTAAAAAAAGGTTGTTAATAATTTTAATTAAAAAAATGCAAAGACATATTTTCATCTTAATCCAGCATTTTGTATAATTCTGCATGCATAAAATTTTTGCAGAGAAACTAAGTAAATTCAAAGTATCTGGGTTATCCGATACTATTACGTGAAATCGGTCTGACAGACTTGATTTCGAAAAGATCGCAAGGAGATCTGATCCAGATGTTTAAGATTATGAATAAAATGGAGCGTATCGAATTTAAAAAAGGGAAATCTATGGTCAATGTGGTCAATTTTATAATTTTTTTATTTACTATACTTACAAACAAATATTTCATACATTTTTATCGCATGCTTAACAAGGACTTTGTAATTTCTACTAAGGTACGAATAAATTCAACAATGAATGATGTTTATTCAATTCGAAAGAATGAACTTTTGAAAAATCATTCATTTAATAGGTTTAACAAAAGATAGCTGGACATCATATCATAATAATACGTATCTTTCCAATACAGGACATTATCTAGAAAAATTAAAAAAAATTCTTTAAAATAACAACAAGAAATTTGTAGCTAATAATTTCAGAGGTACCCTTCTAAATTGGCTTTCTGACTTTTTAAATGGAACAAAAGAGTTGTTCTAGGCGAAAAGTGTTTAAATTCGGCCCACTACTTTTAGTCATACTCATAAATAACATGCCAGAAATAGTTTACAGCTTAGTTAAGCTTTTTGCAGATGACACCAAAGTGCTAACCTATATAAGAAACAGAAAAGACGTGCTCAACCTAAAGTTGGACCTAAAGTTGTATAAACAGACTCTTTGCTTGGGCAAATTATGGCAGATGAGTTTCAATAAAGAAAAATGTAAATTTATGTTCTTCAAGAACTAACACTTCCAAGAAATAAATTTACACATGGAGAATTCAGAAATGCAACAAACAGATGTTGAGCTTTACCTTTGAATTTACTTAAAAAGCGATCTAAAAATGGAACCACCAAGCATCTGATGCGGCAAACTAAACAAAAATTATTCTTAACTTAAGCAACTTAAATTAGTTTTCAAATACTGGACAATTAAAACATTTAGGCAGCTTTATGCAACTTAGGCCGCATCTGGGGGTACGCTGCTGCTTGGAGTCAATTTTCAAAAAAAGACATAGAAAACTAAAAAAAATATTAAGCAGAGCAGCAAAATTTTTGCCTGAGATTAGGCATTTATATTATGAAGAAAGATTAGAGTAACTCGAATTAATTTTCCTAGAGCAGAGACCTGAAATAAAAGACCTAATAGAATTTTTTAAATGTATTAAAGAGTGTGGCTTTGAAACATGGCATACACTCAAATGTAAATCACTGACAACTGACGACCCAGCAAGTGGTATACGAGGACACAAACAAAGGTTTATTAAACAACCTGCAAACATTAAGCAACGTGAAAATTTCTTCTCTAAATGTATAGAATTCGAACGAGTTACCCTCTGAAATTATCAGTGCCTAGCCCTTAAACAGCTTAAAATGCCAAATTGACCGACACCTGGATAGAAACGGAAATCAAGAAACACTTTACTAATTTATTTACCTATCTTCCCTTGAATTTGATTGAATTATTTGATTACGAAATTCGGTAGTCGAAAAATTTGAAAAGAACAAGCAAAAAATTAAAAACAAATAAATAAATTGTAAATATATGAACTAGACTGGATTGCATATTAAATGAATAATAATTTTCTTTTCGCAGAAAGATAGCTTCCATTGCGAAACTATATCTAGTTTCGCTCCGCGGGTGTTCTGCTGTAGCCTTTTATTATTATTATTATTTTTCCTTTAAAATTTTCATTAGTAAATTTTGCAAGTTTAAATTTTAAATAATGTATCTTTTCATTTAAAAGATGAAGAATCGTTTTAGATTAAAAAGTTACATGATCGGTCCAAAATCTCATCTAAGCCCTACCGCATAAATTTTTTTTACAGAAAAATAAAAATATTTTTTAACAATAATGAAATTGTCAAAAATGCAGGGTTTCTAAAAGTCAAAAGTCTCAAGACCGGACTTTTTTTTTACTTTTTAAAAAATATGAGTCAAAGACTTAAATTTAAAAAAAAAGTCAAAGTATGGGCTTTTTATTTTGGTTAAAAACTTTAGTAACCGAAATTATTATTTTTAAGTTAATTTTAAACAAATAAAATAACAAAACTGAATTAATTGACCAAGAATCTAAGATTCAATATGACAAAGCTGTGAATACTGATATGAGGTCTTTTAATGACACTCTCTCTTTTGATATTCAAATTTACAAAAAAAATTAAAAAATTTTTAGATTTCTCTAATTTTTATTTTGATTAATTTTTATTTTTTAAAATAAACTGATTCAAATGAATAGCATCGAGAATCCATCAGTCAGAAACAAAGACAAATTAAATTTCTGCCGTTTCAGATAGTTATTTTCGCGGCCAAGCAAGTGCTGAACTTTTGAAAATAAGTTAAAAAATGTCCAGACTTGGACATTATTTTGGGACTTAAACAATTCTGTTTAAATGTGTTGAGTAAAAAACAAAAGAAGAATCAAAAAAGATCGAAAAAAATCCTGGGCCTTTGAATGTTAAATTGAAAAAATTTCTATCAAAATAGATTAATGTAAATTTAATGTAAATGAAATTTGGTAACAGTTTTTTTCGATTTTTCCTAGTCCAGAATGACAAAGGTATATTTAAGCTGTAATATTTTTTGATATCGTTATCTTTTCTAAATTGCTTTCAAATTTATCACTCAATTATTTTCATGTAATCCTTGAACATCAATTAAAGAAAGGAATTATGAAATGATATATAAGTAAATTGATCAAGTTTCAACCCAAACTTACAATATTTACTTAAACGACAATCCCTTTTAATCACATTTTTAAAACATGGGTGATCTATCTATAAATTGCTCGTTTTTTTACATTTTTATTTTAATTTTCTTATAAAAAAAACATGGTTCTCAAATTTATATTTGCTCTTCAATTAGTTGTGGTGCTTGTATCCTCAAGTTTTTTTCCGATCTCTCAAATGGTCCTGGTCAACAAATTGAAAGCTTTAAAAAGCAAAGACAATGAATTAGTTGAAAAATTGAAAAGCTTTGAAAATGTTGTCGACACATTAATCGAAAAATCAGTTACAAATTTAGCTAATATAGAAAATGAAAACTTAAAAAATCAATGGAATGAAGTGACAGATCTTTGGCTACAATTAACTTGTAGTTTAAATCAACTTAAAGAAACAACAACTTATCCAAGTCAAATATATCCACGTTATTTAGATGCATTTGAGTTAAAAGATCAATTAACTCTTGAGCACCAAGGACTGTCTTTTGAAATATGGAATGTTGATAAGTTACCAACGCAATGTCAAGATTTCCTCATTTTATCATTTCGCAAACCTTTGGGCTAAAAAACTTTTAATAAACATTTAGCAACTTATTGATAATTTCTAATGTTAGGGTGATTTTAAGTATATTAGTAGCAGTGGTAGTAATAGTAGTAAATACTGCTTTTCTCCTTTTCTTCTCTCAATTGATTGTTTTCTAAAAAATGAAAGAAGTAACAGCTGATAATAATAATAGAAAAAAAGTAGAGCTATCTCTCGATCAAAAGACAGAGATATGCAATTATTATAATTCTAATACGAATAATTTTGTTAAAATTCCTCAAACGAAATTGATATTAAAGTTCATCAAAGAGTTCAACGTAATTATAAGCAAGTCAACAATGAGTGACATAATTAGAGATCGCGAAAAATACACTGCTACTGCTACTAATTTGACAAATAAACTAAGGTTTTATAAATTAGAAGAAAAACAATCAACACTTGATAATTTTATTCGTAAATAATATATCCAATTATACATTTAATTAGACTTGTTTTTTTGTTATGTTTATCAATAAAAAAATTTTTATAGAACTTTTTTCTTCAATCCGAACTTTCTGTTAAAATTACAATTTTCCGAGATAACGATTTCTCGGAGAATCGCTAATTCGGCCGAATATCTTAAAAATTAACTTGTCCGAATTTACGAGGGTTGACTGTAATTCATTTTCAAAATTGATAGATTCATATCTGAAAATAATTTTAACAGTTGGATTTCAAGAAATGTACACCATGAGCTAATGGCAAACTCTAAATAAGGTCTAACCAATGCTGTATAAAGCATTTCCAATGAATTTATTATTATTATTATTATTTATTCATAAAATTACGACAGATTCGGCGATGTAAAAAATAACATAAAATTGAATATAAAGGAAGGTAGTTATGTACTCTTTGTTTTCCCTTTTTTAAATTTACAATTATGTTTAAGAAATTAAAAAATTAAAATAGATTTTCATTTTTTACATAAATACCACAAAAGATTTAATTTTAAATTAAATATTCAAAGATTGAGATTAACACAAAAATAAATAAAACCTTGTTCAAATGTTTTAGGTAATTATTTTTGAAATTTTATTTATCTTTTTGAGATAGGGTTGAGCAATCAAACACGATCACAGCACAATTTAACTGTCAAACAGTTGAACGAAGAACAGTTGAGCAGCGTTGTATTCAGCATCAATCCGAGTTGTTCCAATTTTTAAACGAATTCTGCATTTGGTTCAGTTCGAGGTAAGTACGCCTTTACTAATAGTTTAAACTCTTCTTTTCTTTCTTTTAAGTTTTGAAGGCAATATTTAATTGAATCGCAAATTCCATTTTTGCTCTTTTCAAAATCTTCTGTTTTTAATTCTCTTTCTTTTTTTATATGATTTTCTTTGGTAATTTGGTCACTTGATCCAAGAATTTCTCTAAGCTCTTTGATGAACGCGCTTTCATCATTTACCTTTAGTTCTTTCTTTCGAAAAACTTTTTCCGTATAATCATTTTCAATTATTCTTTTCCTAAAGTTAAGTTTCAATTTCTGTATTTTTGAGTCAACGGGTTCTATGTTTAATGCATACAATAGGTTAGTAGTTCGAGATCTCTTTTCGAGTGACAGGGTTTGTTTAATCATTAAGCCTTCCATAGTTTGTAGTTTCCTCATTTCGCATTTGCTAATTTTGCAGTTTTCTAGTCCGTAATAGGTTATAGGTCTAATATAGGTTTTAAAAAGGTGTGCTTTTAAAAACGGGCTAATTTGGTTACTATATATGTCTAGATTATTTTTTAGGAGGTAAAAAGCTCTCCATGTGCTCAGTCTTCTTTCTCTTAGATGTTCTTTACTGTAACACTTTCCATCAATCCAGACTCCTAAGTATTTCATTTTTTTCACCCACTCAGTTTCCTCACCACATAGTTCAAGCTTTACTTCGTCTTTCTTTGAGCCGTTTATTCGCATAATTTGAGTTTTAGATGGGTTAAATTTAATTTCGGTTTTTAACCCATAGTCCTCGCACAATCTAAGGATTTTTTCATTTTTTTTGTACAGTCAGTCATGATTAATAGGTCGTCTGCGTACATTAATACACCAGTTTTTATACCATCAATTTCTGATATTAAATTTGTGTTAATTATTTCTTCTATTAGTTCTTCTACATTAATTGAGAATAGCTTTGGCGAGAGTGGGCCACCTTGCTTCACTCCATCACTCCTACCGTGGTTTTAAACATTGAAGATATTTCATCTTTTTTTTGAACAAACACTAATGAGTTTTGATAATAATTTTTGAGTTTTCTCCATATTTCTGGTTCTACTTTACCTATTAATTTTTCCATCATAATTTCTCGTGTGACTTTATCAAACGCTTTGCTAGCATCAATTGCACAAATAAATAATTTCTTTTTTCTAGTTTTATAGTGTTGAATAGTTTCTGATAAAGTGTAAATACCATGGTTAGTCGAACTCTTTGTTTTAAAGCCAAATTGTGTTTGTGGATCATGATAAGTTTCATTCAATCTATGCAGGATGTACTTTTCAAACACATTGCTAAATGTATCTGATATTGTTATTGGTCTGAGGTTGTTGATATCATTTGTAGGACCTTCATCCTTCTTTAATATCGGGACTTTTTTACCTACATTAAAAAAAAAAGGGATTTCGTTAAACTTAATCATTGTTTCAATGACTATAGCTAGTATTTCAGTCAATTCGTCTAAACATCCATATTTAAACAACTCATTGTACAAGTCTCCAAATCCAACTGATTTGCCGTTTGGGAGCTCTTCTAGAATCCGTCTAATTGTCTGTCTCTCAACTTTAATGAGGTCTGTCTTTAGCGATTCATTAATTTCTCTTTCATATTTTCGGACTTTATTTAATACATCATTTATATTGTTATTTCTACTTTCAAGATTCCTTTCGTTAAATAGTTTTTCAAAATTTTCTTAAATGAATTAGTGTTTAAATTTCTGAAACTCTAAGCAATCATACACAAAATACGGTTTCCACGACTGGTGCAATATTTTACTTGGTAAGTCCATTTCAGGTCGTTTTGAATATAAACACCTAGATTTTTTCAAGATTTGTTTTAGATAAATTTTTTGGATTTTTTGAGCCAACATGCATTACACTGCATTTTTGGATATTTAAATCCAAAGATCAAGAAATTGACCAACTTGAAATAAAGTCTATATCTTTTTGAAGTACAAGATTGTCTTGTAAACTTTTAATTACAGGCAAAACTTTAGTATCATCGGCATATTTCTCACATTTATTAACTAAACAAGTCGAAAGGTCATTTATGATATTAAAAATAAACATGGTCCCAATACTGAACCTTAAAAACTCCGCAGGTTACATCTAACCCATTTGACATGGTTATTCCATAATGATTGTATTTTAATTATACAATTTAAATATTTTTTTTCTAATATGGCATTGTTAAATTTAGCCCAGACAATAGGAAATTCAGAGAAG
This sequence comes from Brachionus manjavacas, assembly GCA_019054805.1. Classification (NCBI taxonomy): domain Eukaryota; kingdom Metazoa; phylum Rotifera; class Eurotatoria; order Ploima; family Brachionidae; genus Brachionus; species Brachionus manjavacas. Next base: position 1,603,270 of record JAHQIY010000003.1, on the reverse strand, counting down.
AAATAATTTTTCTTTACGCCTTGGACTATTTCTGTCAAATATTTCAGCTAAATTTATTTGTTGCATATTTTATTACAAACAAACAAAAATAGTTTAAAGATTTTTTTGGTGATGAATTCAAAGACTTATCTTAATTTATCAAAATTACTCTCTGAGTCATTTATAAAAATTTTAATATAGCATGCTAACCTGTTATATGGATAAAAAAATTGAAATAATTAAAAAAAAACTTCTAAATTCATTAATAAATTCGATTTTTAGATTTAAATGTATTAACGTCAAATTGAAGCTTCAAATCAAATTTTAAGATCAAAACGATCATTTTAAATTTTAAAACTTAATTAGTCTAATGATTTTGATAATTTTTAAGAAATAAATACTAAACATTACTTGAAATGTTATGTCTAATAATGGCTCATTATCAAATTGTCTTTAAAAGTAAGTTTTCATTATTAGATTTCGTTCATAAGGGACATTTTAAAATTTTAAAAATGAAAATAAACTTGACATGACATGTCAAGTAATTGCTTTGGAAAAGTTTATTTCTTCTCTTTTATTAAAAAAAAATATTACAATTTATATTTTGATCTTTTATTTTGATCTCAAACTTCAATTTGCCGTTTTAACGCATTTTTGTAAATTTTATTTTGAAATTGTTTTAAAAAAAAGAGTTTCTACCTAGGGTACAAAGTTTAATTTAAATATAAATTCCAAATAAGTATTAAATTGAAAATCGATCGACCGATCTATATTACCAATTTTTTATGAAAAAAGTTGTAAAGCTTTTTGAAGTATTTATTTCTAGTCTTTTTAGATTTTTTTTGATTTTTTATTTTACCATTATTTTAATTAATTATCAACCAAAGTTATATAAATCACCAAAATTTCGGCAACTTGAATTTCATGATCATGATCAAATGATCAAAACTAAATTAAATAAAATCTCATCAAAATATATTTAAAATTGTAATTTTTTAACCTTTCGTAACTAAACATTAGATGTCTAATATTTTTGGTATGAGTTTTAATTTTTTTTTCTTTCAATTGATCTTTAATTGATTGATCCTTATTTGAAAATTTTAAAGACAAATTTAAAAGCAAAGTAAAGATGTGAAGGTTTAAATGCAATCAAATTTAAAAAATTTAAATTTTAACAATTATAGAAAAGGCACATTACTCTCACCAAAAATTCTATAATCAAAATCCAGAATGATTTTTTTCCACTTTAAAATATCACAAATCAATAATACATTAATCCTTAACTCTACCAAATAACAAAAAAAAAGAAAAAAAAAATTTGTAATAAAAGACACTTTATTTATAAAGGAGATAACACAGTGAGAACAATTGCCATGGACGGTACTGAGGGTTTAGTCAGTGGTCAAAATTGTGCAGACACTGGTTCGCCGATCCGAATTCCAGTCGGTCCGGCCACTTTGGGTCGTATCATGAACGTGATTGGCGAGCCAATTGATGAGCTTGGTCCGATCACAAATGACGCATACGCACCAATCCACGCTAGTGTTGGCAATCGACTCCATTCGATAAACAAATTTAATAAATCGATTATTTTTTTCTAGTCGATTATTAAATCGATTAATTATTTTTAGTCGATTATTAAATCGATTAATTTTTTTTAGCCGATTATTAAATCGATTTAAAAACCGATTGTATTTTTCTAGTTGACTGTAAAGTTTCTAATATGTCTCGTAATGAAAAATTAGGAATTAGCAAAGCATGTTTTTTAAAATTAATAAAGATATTTAAATTTCAAAATAAAAGCAAATATTTTAATTTAACGATTTATTTAAAAAAAAATTTTATTCTTAATATAAAACAAGATTAAAATTATAAAAATTAAAAATTTTAAACAAATTAAAATATTTAAAAAAAAATTCTTAAATAATTTTTTATAAATTTTCTTAAACAACCATCATTTTGATAATTTATTTCTTCTTTCCCAGGCTGTATAGCCTGTGGCAGAAAAAAGTTATTCGGACGGTACTGAAGTAGCTGGGATGCAGAAAATCGATTTAACAACGTTAAAAAGAATTGGATAGGTTTCTTGGTTCATATTTCTAAAAGATAATGGTTCTATATTTTTAGAAGACTCTGAATTATATTTATAAATTTCTCTATCGATTATATTTAGTCTCGCAGCTGTTTTGCTATTATTTATATCTTTATTAAAATCAAATAATTGGAGTGTAGATTTTCTTGTAGAGTGGGAACTTTTTTTGTTGAGATGCTTCGAATGTATTTAAGGAATCAGGTATATTGCTTAAATTTACTATCTTTAGAACTTGTTTTTGTTCAGTTGTAAATTCGGAGATGTTGGTTTTATGGTGTTCTTAGCTTCTTTTAAAAACTCTTTTCGAATCTCGTCAGAAAATCTCCCGAATAGTTTAGTTCTAACATCAAGAAAAGTTGCTGCTTTCAAAATTTTTTTAGTAAATATTCCGTTTTTGTCAGTATACATATTTGTTCAATAGTTTAAAACTTTCTTTAGGACTCGGACAATTAAAGAATCATTTGGATCAACTAATAAACTAGCCTGCAAACAGCCAAAAGTAGGAATTACAATAGAAATTGTCAAATATTTACATCCAGATATCTCAAGAGTTGCATTATAAAAAGGCTCAAATACCTGGATAATTTCCATAATGTTGTCTTTATCAAATTCACTGATCGACAAATCTTCATATTTACGACGAATGTCAGATTGAGTTGAAGCGTGATTAATTGCATCTAATTGTTCATATAAGCGTTCAATCATCAAATAAGTTGAGTTCCATCTTGTTTTTACATCTTGTATCAATTTATGCTGCTCAATATTAAGTAATTTCTCAGCTTCAGACAGGTATTCACTTAACTTAGTTGATTGTTGAAAAACACTGACTTTTTTCTACATTTTTCAATGAGACTTGCATAATTTTGCATACTTTCGGCTTCGATATCAGATATAAAATTTTCATCTCCCCTATTATCAGTCTCAAATTCCTTAAAAATTTTTATTTTATAACTTAAAGTTATAAATATATTTTTGTTAAGCTGACTTAATCATAAAATAGATTTACTATAAATAAATGCAAAGGTATTTATTATTAATAAATTAAGTTTGGGAAATTTAATATCAGTATTAATTTAGCCACTATATTTGCTTATTCAAATTAACAATAAAAATAAAAAATATTCAAAATTAAAAAAAAACATAGAAAAGATTTTTTCCTCCTCGTTTGAAAATTTTGACATTCTCTGTAGTATCAAATTCAATATTGCGCACAACAGCTAAATTGGTTAACTTTTTTTCGCATCTGTGTTAAAGATGTTCTTGGTTCTGGATGAACATCCGAATTGAGAAGTGATGATAAATTGATCATGTTTGAACAGTTGTCAGTTACAATTCCTACTATTTTATCAAATATATTATATTCGTTTAAAACCATTATAAGATTTTCTTTAATGGCTTCGCCTGAATGAGTTCCTGAAAGATGCCGAACAGCAAGCGTGTATGATGATAAAGTCATTCTTTCATCTAAACAATGACAAGTACCCACATAAGAATAGTTCTGGATTGAAGTCCAAAGATCTAAAGTTATTGAAATTGACGAAGCTTTTGCCAAACAAGATTTAATCTTGATTACTGTTCTTTTAAATTCTTCATTTAAGATATTGCCAGATAATTTTTTTCGCTTCGGAATTGAGTGTTTATTGTCCAACTCATGGACAAAATCAGTAAGCTCTCTATTTTCAAATATACGAAAAGGAAGGCTTGCACTTAATACAAATTTTAAAAGCTTATTGTCCGTTTTTGTATTACACTTCATTTTTTTGGTATTCGGTTCAGCTTCGTTTTCAGAATCTTCTTCTTTTTTTTCCTCAGAAATCGAGTCTTCACCTAGATTATGATTATTTCTAAGGTGATCTTTAATATTTGATGTTGAACCAAGCCATAGATAAAATGAACTGCAGTGTGAGCATTGCAAATATTCCTTTCCATTTATTAGCTTCTTGTAGCAATGTTCCCAAATGATAGAAGATTTTGAAAAGCTTTTACGGTTATTTCTTATTAATGGGACCTGCTGATTCACATTTAAAAGTTGAGCATTTGATGGCTCATCCAAGGAACTAAGGAACTAACTTTCCATTTTTTTAAGAAAAACTTTTTCTAATAAGGAAAAAGTTACATAATTAAAATGATAAGTTAATTTGTAAAATTTGAATTTTTAACTTATTATTAATTTAATTTTTTAATTTATTATTTTTATTTAGGAAAGTAACTTCCTAAATGTATAAAAAACAAAGGTAATCGCATGCCACAAAAATTATTGATAATTTAAATTAGTTTAATTTTTTATATTATATTAATAAGTAAAATAAAGGGTAAGATTATGTATTTCTATTATTAGCTCTATTTTATTCTCTCGCTTTTTTCATCTCTTCTTCTTTCCAATTTAATATTTTACTAATAATTTATTTTTGGCTCAGAACGGCCGTTTTCTAGTTAATAGATTCTAAATAAACTATTTTAGCCTAATAAGTAAATATTTTATTTTGCACCAAATCAAGAATACTACAAATAATAATACGAATTTTTAAATAATACTTAAAAAAAAAGAATTCCCATTTAAAAACAAATTTAAATAGAATTAGATAAAAAGAATTTTTTAATTCAAAAATGTTAACATAATAAGAAAATTGAAATAAGCTTTAAAAATACTTTCAAGGATTTCCTCTTGCACAAAGCCAAAATCTCTGCATGCAATTGTGGCTGCAGCTCGATGCAATCATTATTGCAGTCTTTATATTTCAATTCATACGGAACTTCATAATAAATAAAATTATTATTTTGCTCAAAATAGGTAATCGGGCTTTCGAGTGTGTCATTTTTTTCAAAATAAGGCTGTAAAAAAGGCTCATTTTTTTACTCAGCATAGCTTCTCTTAATGGTATATCTCCGGTGTGAATTTTGGGGATAAAGCCACTAATGAACTTAACAATCACTCCACCATTTTGTGAATTTATCTTTTTTACAGTTGCACTAACAGTTTGTCCCACTGCAAGTTCATTAAATGTCAAGTCCTTGGATTCTAGAACACTTGGTCTACATAACAGTAAAATCATGTCCTCGATTAAACTATAGTCAAATATTCTGGCCTTAACTGTGCTATTTGGTGGAAAGCTGTCCTCTAAATCTTCACGTGATAAATTTTTAACATCTTTTTTAAGCCTTTTGAGTTTTTCCTCGGACGCATCTTCATCGTCATCCACTTCATCGTCGCCAATTTTATCATTTTTTTCAAATAAATGCTTTTTAGGCACAAACCCCATTACTTGTTTAGAATCGGCAGTGTTAAATTTTAAAAATAAACCCTTATGTGTATGAGAGTAGACAGTTGCACTTTCAATTACATTGCCAAGTCTCAGACCGTCCTCTTTTAGGAACAAACGAGCAATTTTGGCCACTTTAGTTGAGTCTATTAAATGCGGCAATAAGCTCATGTAGATTATTTTTGAGTATGGATATATAAAAGTTATAGTTTCACTATTATTGAAAAATTCATTCTCTTCTTTGTCTTTTTTTTTGACTAAGCAAGATCGCTTTGAGCTCGGCACATGATTGCTGTGCACATATCCATACAAATCGTTTGTTTTACTCAAATGAATGCCATTTTTGCTTGTTTTTTCAATGGTGCAGTCCAACTGAGCACCTTGTAAAGCTCATTTTATTATTAAAATAAAGTATTGTAAAAAAGTAATTATTAATTTTTTATTTACTTTGCAGATAAGATCGGGAACCTAAGATTTTTTTGAACTTTTTCTTTTCCATTTGACGTTTTGGTTTCTTTTTTTTCTTTCTATTACTGATCTCTTTGATTTGTTTTTTTAGTTTAAACATTTTAAAAATTGAATATTTTTTTATTTAAATTGAAAAAAATTCAACATTTGCTTGTTAATAATTTTTATTTTGCATTTTAAAATATGAATGACTTTTTTTGCTTTAATGAAGCAATATTCGGACAAATTATTTAAGAACAAAAGTTAAGTAAGGAATGAACGAATTTAATAATCGACTATATTAAGTTTGTTATAAGTGAAAAGGACAACGTATTTTTTGGTTTCTTTTTTATTTTATCTAAATAAATAAATCTTTGGAAAACGGCCGTTCTAGACCGTGGTTAAGTAAAGTTTAAAATAGAAAGTGGTAAAGGAAAGAAAGATCTTTAAGCTTAGAAAACAAAACAAGTAAACAAGCGATTAGCTTAGTTCAATCTTCTAAGAATTTCTTTGTAACTTATAATTGATAAATATAAAATCAAAGTATAGCAAGTGAAAGTTTGCTTATTTGCTGGTGACACCACAGTCACAATGGGTAAGCCGAAAGTTGGGTGTCATATCCAACTTGTCGCTACACATTATCTCCCCCCCTTTCAGAAGAGAGATGGTTATTCTCTGGTGCTGCCTTTCTTGCTGGCCTTGAGGATCTTCTTGCTGGTGAGTTAAGCTCAATTTGGATCGCTTGTGCAGCTTGCCGTTCCATTTGTATTTTGTGTGACTCTTCAGACGTTGGTCGACCGACCGGGCGTGCTACCATTTTGCTAGCTTCCATGGACTTTTTTCTGGTCTCTGGTGCTGTATTGGTGGAGCTTGCTGGTTCAGTTGCCTCCGCTCCTGACTCTTCGAGTTCCATATTTAGTGCTGAACACTGTTGACTACGGGTAGTCAAGACTCCTTTTCTTTCTCGTTCTGCTGAGCTTGTCTGAGTTCGGCGTGACGTTGACTCTCTTGCGGTAGTTGAAGTGGCTGGAATTGTGTTTGTGGTGTTTTCATCTGAGATATTCCACTCTCTGTATAATTTAAAGAAACTGGAGTTCCTGGCCACCTTTCGAATCTGTGGGTAGCATCTAGTAGCCTCAATCATTGAACCCTTCACACTGGTCACTGTAAAAGGATGTGGGTCCCTGGCAGAATCACTTTTGCTCGAGGCGCTTTGTCTGCAAAAGACAATGTCACCCATTTGGATCGTGCATTCTTTTGCTTCATTTTCATATCGAACTGCCGCTTCATTTGTTCAGCGTACTTCTTGTGCTGCTCTTGAGTCATGCGATGGCATTTTTGTCGATCATCATAATTTGAGTCTATGATCGGAAATCCTGATGTCCTGGCGTAGCCGAAGAGAAGCATATTGGGTGCAATCCCTGTAGCGCTATGTGGCGTGTCGTGGTAGCTGGATAAAAATTCATTCAGCACTGTGTCAGGATTTTGCTTTTCTAGCTTTGCTATAGCTTAGCACCCTCTTCAATTTTCGCATCACATTCTCAGCGGTGAATGTGATGACATTGAAGTCAAATTGAGACAGGCGTAATGCTAGCCGTTCTATTCTGGCAGGTGGTCTTGATTTTGTGTTGGTAAAAATCATCTTGACAGCTCGGTTGTCTGTTTCTATTGTGAATGGTCTTCCGAGAAGATACAACCAAAGTCGTTCGCACGACCAAACTAACCCAAGGGCTTCCTTTGCACATTGACTACACCTGCGTTCTACATCTGTTAACATTCGAGAGATGCAGCTCACTATTTGTCGTTCTTTTGGATTATATGGGTTGACTTGATGGAGCACTGCTCCCAATCCAACCGGGCTTGCGTCCACCGTCAATGACGTGTCCCAATCTTTTTTGAAGAAGCCTTTGCATTTAGTTGATATTGCTTGCTTTATATCTTCAAACGCACTCTGTTCAATTTCTCCCCACTGCCATTTTACGCCGCTCTTTGTCAGTCTCCAAAGTGGTTCAGCCATAATTTTTTTTCTTATGAATGTAGACACTTAAATTTAAATCTTATTATTATTATTATTATAATAAAGCTACAGCAAGACAAGCTTGCGGAGGCGTCCTACATGAGAGGTCGCCTATGGTAGCTCATTGCACATAATGAGATAAACACTGATAGAAATAAACAATAAAAATTTTAGGGTTAAAAAAAAGTTTAATAATAATTTTTGCAAGAATAAAAAAATAGAACGAAAAAATAATAAAATTGTTTGTGGTTCCTATGGAACGGTAGTTTGGATACAAGACGTCGTATCGGTTCTTGAACTGGATTAGTAGTAGTAGTAGTAGTAAACAAGCTGTTGGGGATCGAGGATCCCGAGCAGAATAGTCAGTAGACGATCTGCTTTAACAGCCTACGTCCAGTTTTCATATGCAGCTTTACTATACCCGAGAAGTTTATCAATTCGATTTTTAAATTTATTCGTGTTGACTGTGCTTCTAGTTGTTATGTCTATTGTGTTCCAGTTATTCTGGTAAACTTTTAACTTTTAAACTAGAGCTTTTTATTTGAATTTTTTGAATTTACCATTAGATTAAAATATTAAAAGAAAAATTGCATCCTAAAATCATAAATCAAAACAATGCCTTGTTTATAAATGATACCTAATAATTTAAAATAAAATAAAATTGATTTAAGTGAAATGTTTATATTTTCTTAAATCAATTAGTTTTTTGGATATTGTTTAGTTTATTTATTAAAATACTAATAAAAATAAAAAAAAAAGTCCATTAAATTTTTTTGTAGTTATTTGAATATCACTAGTTTTTAAGTTCTTTTGTACTTAAAAATATCCATTTTGAAAATACCTCGAATGGATCACACGAATCTAAAGAATCGATTTAATTTGTATAAGATACATATAAAGATTTTGCGGACAGATTTAGCATTCTATTATATGTTAGTTGATTAATGTTATTAAAAAAGAATATCAGTTTTAATTGGTAAATAAGCACGCCTGTTCATTTGAAATTTCAATCAATTAATCAATTAAGCTTTTTAATTTTATTACTTATCAAGGATTTTACTTAAAAATTTTTTTTAAATGGCTGTATAAACATGTTCAATAAAAACTTAAATCCAATTATTTTTCTACTCATAAAAAACCCTAAACATTTTGCATTCATATATAATAAATTAAAAAATTTCTATGTCAAAAATTACATGTAAAAATCTTCATATGACAATGCTTGCTGAATCGTTCTGTATTCTGAATAAATCACCAATTGACTCGGGCTTACAAAATTTAAAATGTCTTTTTTTACTATTTTACAATTTTACTAAGATCAAAAGTCTTCATCTCTATTTCTATCAAATCCGAATTCGCTTATTTTCCAGCACTTTATTTTGATTAACTTGAATTTCAGCAAAAGAATCGGCTTTATGACCTGTTACATTAAATCAATTTGTTATTTGAAATATTTGCAATGAGTCTAAATCATAATTCATTTGAATTTCATTTTCTTCAAAAATGTTTTTTTTTGGAATCTGAAGACAATTTATGATTTTTTACCATCATTACCAGAACTTTTAGTCTTTGTAAAGTATCAGTTGAATAAATTGGATCAGTTCAGTTTATTTGAGACATAAAATATTGAAAAAAGGTTTAGTTTCAGCAGCAAAATTAATCGGCTCAGGAGCAAAACTTTTAATGTAAGTTATGTTAAGGAAAATAACATTAAAGATATTCAATAAAGAAAATTTTAAGTGATAAAGCTTAAATGGATAAATAAAATATGGTGATGGCAAATTGGAGGAGACATTTATGGCGTCAAATGAAATAGCCGCAAGCAAATGAAATAGTTTTTTTTTTTTCGTTTACTTTCTAAACTCCTATTGAATTAATGGCGTGTTCGTATCGGTACGTATAGAGAAGTCCAAGAATCGTAAGAAGAATAGTTAAAAAGAGAAATGTTTTTTTTTTTAATTTTTGAAAGACTTTAGAAAATAGTATTAAATCGGCAGTTTTTTGAAATCTAGGTCTTCCCTTCAAATAAATATTAAGCACCTAATTTTTTGAATAAGATTTAGTAAAAGTAAAAAAAATTGAAGGAAGACAACAAACTTGGTTAGTATAATCACTGTATAGTGTATTTTTTGCAACAGATGAGGTGATCGAGTTAGTCCATTGAGTTAGATTTCAAGAGAAAATGTTGCAGAAGCAGCGTTAAATAAATTCTACATTATGGCACAAAAAGGTGTATGCGTATATATGCAAAATGTATATATACAGATGCAAATTATGCCGTCTAAAGGCACATCGCTATGTAAAGGTTAAATCGCAAAAATCCGAAATTGATATCGACGAAAGTTCGAGTAACAATAAGAGATTCGGTAGATCAGATCGTGATGTGGAAGTGATTATGTTGTTAATTAATAGATTTGTTGAAGACGGCGAAATATTTGTAGATCTAACAAAAAACGGTTTAAACAAAAAAAATGTTTTTTTTGTAATGTCTTATTAAAGTCGAAAATTATACTTTATTTCAGCTTATGCGATAAAATATGCATCAATTATCAAGAACATTTATATAGCAGAAGATTCAAGATGTTGTAATCTTTATTTGAATGATTTCGGATTAATCATTTAAGAATAGTTTCTCATTGAAATTTCAACATAAATCTTGTCTATAAAAAAATCGTGCTGAAGTCTCATAAATAGCTTTTTGAAGTTTGGTCGAAAAAACACTCTTTAGCAAATATTTTCTGACGAAATAAAAGTTTCAATTCTAATGTGTAAAAACAGCACTGTTTTCTAAAGTCACAATTTTTATTACTGGCTGGTTTTATGAAAGAAATGTACATCACTCAATCTCGAACAAAACAACTAGCTCCTTCTTATTTATTTGTTTTGTTTAATAATTGGTTTTGATAAAAAAAACTTCTTCCAATTTTCAAATAGAGTTTCATTTGGAAAAATGAAAATAATTAAAACAATAGGTATTCAACTACTCGATCAAATTAGGTCATTTACCAAAAGAATGGAAACAAGCCAGAGTAATAGTAATTTTAAAGATAGGAGAGCCACCAGAAGATCGAGGCTCATAAAGACCAATCTTACTTTTATGCTTCTTATGAAAATTATTAGAAAAGTATTAAACCAAAAGATACAAAAATGGGCCGAAAAGAATCAGGTGCTTCCTAAATGCCAGGCAGGTATTAGAAAAAAGCGCTCCACACAAGAGCATATTCTGAATATAACCCAATCAGTTTGTGAGGGATTTAATAACAATTAACTAACAGGAGCCGTATTTTTGATTTAGAAAAGGCATTTGATAAGGTCTCGCACTTTAGGATCATTGAAAAACTAGAAAACCTTGGTCTTAACCGGTGCTTATTGAGTAAATAACTTCCTAAGTAATAGGACATTTCAAGTGGATTATAAGGAATGTGTTTCAATAGAAAAACCAATAAACTGTGGAGTTTCACAAGGAAGCTGTCTCTAACCAACTCTATTCATTATTTATTTTAGTGATGTTGCGAAAACCAATTAGAAAGAAAGCTCATTCCTAAAACAAACCTGCTAAGATGAATAAGAAATTTTAAATGGGCCAAGTCCCTATCTTTAAACATACAATTATATAAAACTTTAATTAGATCTCTTATGGATTACTGTTTTGTCATAATCAATGTGGGTACTGAAAGAATTAAGAAAAATCTTCAGAAAATCCAAAACAGGATCTTAAAAATAATTAAATTTTTTCCGCTAAAGACTTCAGTACGCACAATACACAAAGTACTCAAGCTTGACACAATTGAAGAAAGGGCAAATCACTTGTTTGTCAAATTCATAGGAAGTAAATTAAAAAAAGAATTTATAGCCAAAGAAATTCACGCATACGTGCAAACTGTTTCCCACTCAGATACCAAAAGATTCAAACACCGATTGACTTATTCTACGAAATAAAATTCAATAAAGACAATTAATAATACTTGCGACGTTTGAACAACAGCCAACATAACGATTAGGACTTATAGAAGTACAATACCATGAAAAAATTGATTTTGAACAATTTTGACCAAGAAGATAGTTAATTTAGGTTCGATATTTAACCGAGTTCCTGAATCTTGATTAAATTTTACAAAAAGTAATTTTCCTTTCTCTTTGTTAAAATTGTAACCATAAGCCAATTCTTATTTTTCACCATTTGTCTACATATGTTGGCCTAAATAAGATTTAGCTTGGATAAACTGACATGAAAAAAATGTAATATCGCAAATAGTTTCATTATCGGAAAAACAAGAAAAATAATCTTTTTCAAAATTTTGAATCTTTCTTAATAAAATTTGTGTTGTGATATGTTGTTGAAAGTTAAAAATTTTACTTAGTTCAGTTACAGAATCCAGAAAATCTCAATTAAGGATTAGAAATTAAGGATTAGATATCTGTAGAAATTTAATATATAAGCCAAAAATTGAAGATGGAAAAAATTCTCAGATTTTGCAGTCTTATAGGAAACAAATAAAATTCTAATGTACAGTTTACTTCTCTATCAAACGTCAAACTTTATGATTTAGCCCTCTATAAATTACTGTTTCGATGGAAGAAAGTTGAATGTCACCAATTTAAATGAAACTAATGCCTCGATGTGGGTTGTTTTATAATTGGTCCTTCCAAGCCGAGACGAGTTTTAACATTGCAAAAATTGGTAGCAAATAACATGTCAATTTGTAAGAGCGATAGCATAATTATTAATTTTTTGAAATTAAATTTACATCAGAAGCTATTTTGACTATTGCAAATGCTCTTTAAATTAACGATTTTGGTATAGAAAAATTTTTGGAATCTTAATCGGTTATAAGAATCATCATTCTATTTTAAAAAATTTTTTAAAATAATTACAGAAGACAGATTAACAAGTTCAAGAAAGTCAAAATTATAACTTAAGTATTTGAAACTGACAAAGTATCGAAATTTAAATATTTTCAATAATTTTACAAATTTTCAATAAACTTTTGGGATCACTAAAGAAAGATAAGTAAACTCACTTAAACGGTAAGCAGCTTTTCACTGTTAATTTAAACAAGAAGGAATAACTCCAGTTAGCTTAGATTCAAAAATCTTTGAATCAATCAGTACCTTTTAATTTATATAGAGATTAAAAACGTATCGGTAAAAGTTTTATAAGAGAACCACGCGTTAGGAATATCAAGCGAATTTCACAACTTAGAGCTAAGCACGCAAATGCCATCATTGAGAGAAAGATCCGAAAAATTTTCTCAAATTTGAATTCAAATTGTATTCAAATATATAAATAAATTAAAAATTTATAAAAATTTTTAGAATCGATAAGAAAGAAAAAAAAGAGAAGGGATAGAGTTTTACAGATTTAACGATACATCTAAAAGTTTTAAACAAATTTTGGTTAGTTATTTTTGATGTCCGTCCGAACCGAGGCAATAAAATTTAAGATCGAATTATCAAATGCAAAAGATAAAAATATTAATTCTAGTTAAAAATTCGTAACTCTTGTTTGTTTGTACATATTCATAATCTTCTTTTAAAATGATCAAAGGTAACAAAATGGCTTTACTCAACTTAATAATTTACACATTTTTGCTGCTAAACAAAACTGAATTGAATTAACAATTTAAAACCCGCACGTGTCAATAAATTTCAAATAAATTGAATTTGATATCAAAAACTAGCTCCGAAAGGAAGATAATCGCTGTTCTAATACTAGGTTCCAATTTTTTATATGAATGGTCAACCATCTAGAGAAATGATTTTGCGATAAACTCAAACCAGATGGCAAGTAGAAGTACAACACTGAAAGCACTAGCTCAAATCCATAATTTGTTATTTTATTAATATTTGCTAGGATTCGAACCGGGATTCTCAGTCGCAATATGCTGTCGATTACACGCTACACTATCTTCTCCACTATCATTATTTAAATGCATTAAATGTTCTTTTGTAAAATTTATTTTGAATATTCAGCATTCAAAATTAAATGCAAAAAAAATTCAATTATTAAATTCCAAATAAGTAATAAAATGAAAATAAACTGTAATAAAAATCATTTTATCACAAGGATCAATGAATGGTTCACTATTGTTTTTTTTTGTGTATCGATGATCTACCAAAAGAAATAGAGAATTTTGTCAAAATGTATGCAGGTGATACTAAAATATTCTCGCAAAGGTATCAAAAATAAGCGCAGTGAAACTAAAATCAAATTTAGATATAATTATGAGGAGGACTCAAGATTTTCTTGTTCTATTCAACACTTCAAAATTTGTGGTTATGCATTGTGGTCATAAAAACACAGAATTCCCTTATTTTATTAATGGTAAACAGTTATTAACGTCGGTAACAGAAAGAGATCCTGAAGTTATTTTGAATTCAAATCTGAAATGGGAAAATTAAGTGATAGTGGCTACAAACAAAGAATAAAATGTTAAATCGCATCAGAAAATCATTCGCTCGTCTTGATGTAAATTTAATAGATCTCTGTATTTAACTTCTGTTCGTCACCTTTTAAAATTGGCTGTGTCTGTTTGGTCTCCAATGCTCAAGTCTGATTATGAGAAAGCTAAAAGAATTCGCAAAGCTACGAAATTTGTTTCTTAAAATAGAAACAAACCGTATAAAAAACAGATTGAAGTTATTAACTTTTACATTTAACTTCTAATCTTTTTTAATTTTATTTAGTATCAAAAATAAAAATTAATAAATAAAAAAACTAGATAAATTGACACTATGATGAAAATTTATAATTTTTCCATACTTCATCAAATAAATCTTTGCATTTTATTTTGGATTTTAATTTGGCGCAGAGAAGAAACGCACCCGACATTTTACGATGAAGTGAATAAGTCTCCTCGGGCGGAGGAGTTAGTCTATGCTGTAGCATTACTGGTACTAGATCATTTATTCGCTTGGTTGTGTTTTGTTTTCCAAAGTCGAACACTTCATCTTTGGCAAATGCCTCGCCAAGAATCAACACTGCATCTATGTGCGCCTCTTCCATTGTTTTTGTCTCATAGCCAGTCAAAAATTTCAAATCTCTGCTCCATTCTAGCACTCCTTGACGGTCGTTATCTGCCGCTGCTTTTATTATTCGAATATATTTATCAACAAACAATTTCGAATAAGTTCTACTAGCTCCAAAATCCAACAAATAGATCTTAAAATAATATTTTTTAGTATCATTTTTTTTAATTAGACAAAAGTCGTATGAAGATTTTTTTATAAATAAACATTAAATGCAAAGGCCGAAAAGCCTAAATTTTTAGCATTCATTGTTGCACACAGGTCTTTCACTCAACAAAAAATATCGTTTTATCGCTATGAAATATTTTTCAGCAAAATTTATTGACAATTTTAGAATTTTAAAATATTTTTTAATAAAATTTTTCTAAATTAAAATTAATAATTATGGCATTTTCTTTCTTAAAATACTTCAAATATAAAGACATTTTTTCAACATTTGCGGTGATTTTCTGTAAAACAAAAAGAATCGGATTATTTTAAATTTCAAAGAAAAATAAAAACGAAAATTTGGTAAAATTTAAAGATGCTAATTTGTGAATCAATCTAAAAAAGGACCATTTAAAGACGGATGACCACTTTTATTAATCTAAATAGATTCTAAAAATAAAAATTCAACATTTTTTAAATTAAAATTCCTCAAATGTTCAATAATTTTAATGATCATTTATTAAAAGCCAAGTAAAGGAGAAAATAGAATTGAGTATTGACCACTAAAACTACAGTGCTTTTAATATATTTCAAGATGCTGTTTTAGAGTTTATTGAATTTTTAAGCTGAAGATCTCAGATCTTGAAAGTGCAAGTTGCACTTTTCCTAAAAATAATTAAATTTTTTAAACAAATTAAATAAAATAATTTTTAATAAAATAAAATAATAAAATAATTTTAATAAAATAATTAATTAAATAATTAAATATTTGAAAAAAATTTACTTTGAACAAATGTCTTTTGAACAACACTGCTATATTCATTTATTTGATTAAAATTAACCCCCAAAAGGAAAAGTATTGTAAAATATTTTACAATTATAAAGAAAAGAAAAAGAAAAAATCTAATAAAAAAACTAAGAAAAAATAAAGTAAAAAGAATTACACATACACACTGCTACAACAAAGATTTGCTGTGTCTGTTTTGTCTCCAATTCTCAAGTCTGATTATGAGAAAGCTGAAACAATTCGCAAAGCTACGAAATTTGTTTCTTAAAATAGAAACAAAGCGTATAAAAAACAGATTTATTTATTTAATTCAAATTAACCTTCATCAGGAGAAGTAAAGTAAAAATAAAATTAGTTTTGCATAAAAAAAAATAGAAGAAAATCTATAGTTATTTATAGAACAGATAGAACAGAAGAAAAAACAGATTGAAGTCTTTGACATTGAAAATCTGGTAGAAAGAAGAGCAAGTTCATGCATGGAATAGAATAGAAAACCAAAAGTTTCTTTGTGATATTTGAAGCAGTGACTTCAAATCGTAGAAAATATTAGACGTATTAGATTAAATAAGAAAGTAAGAGAAAAATTGTTAATTTAATTTTTGATTGATAACTACTCAATTATCACTTTTTAATGTATATAATCTACAAAAATTTTGAAATTAAAATATACAAATCTGAAAATTAAGAAACTAAAAATGAGTGAAACCAAATCTTCATCTACATCAATACTCGTGACACAAAGAAATGAAGAGGACACCGAATATGATACCGAAATAGATGAAACTCCCGTTAAAAAAGAAAGAAAAACAAGTGGAGTTAATTATCATCATGCTAACTTTGAAACTTACACACAAGCCCTTGATTTGATTTAAAAAAAAATTTGAAGGCTAATTTTTGGCAGCAATAAAAAACAAAATCGAAAATAGGAGATAAAGAATTTTTAAAATGTTCAAGTTGTGATTAAATACTTTATACATTCAAACCGAATACAAATTCGTGTGCATCTATTTTTTTTGAAGAAGAAGAGCACGTTCACATACCAAAAACAAAATCTGCTTACAAATGAAAATGATAATGATCAAGATCAAGCCGAAAGTTTCTATAATGGCATTCAAACTATTGTACAATCAACAACATCTTCAGGTTTAGCTCCGAGAAAAAGAGGCCATCTTAGAAAAAATCCATAAAATAACACTAAAAAACATTTCTAAGTAATATATGATTTTTTTTTATTAATAAATATTTGATCTAATTATTTAACTTTCTTATCTTTTTTTACTACTGATAAATTTACTTTGCTACTTTTACTAATAAATTATTTTTGCTACGAATTTAATTATTATTATTACGAAAATAATTTGTTGTCATTAAAAGCTTAAAAATTAGCCAGGACAAATGGCTAAAGAATCAGTTTAATTTACAGCCATAACTTCGAAGAAGCTTGACCTGATAGGGTCTCAGTATTTACTACTACTCGGCATTACAGATATTTAAATTATATTTATAATCTAACAAAAATTAAAATCCTTATAATTGAAAGTTAAAAATTCATCATAGCTTTAATTTTTCATAGAAGAAGAAGGATAATTAATAATAACAAATACCTTTTTATTTTCTTTATTGTAGAAAAAATTTGACCAGTTGGGATCCGTTTGCATTTTAAAGTAAACAAAAAGCTCGTTTAAACACAATAATAAAATTGTTTGTGGTTCCTATGGAACGGTAGTTTGGATACAAGACGTCGTATCGGTTCTTGAACTGGATTAGTAGTAGTAGTAGTAGTAAACAAGCTGTTGGGGATCGAGGATCCCGAGCAGAATAGTCAGTAGACGATCTGCTTTAACAGCCTACGTCCAGTTTTCATATGCAGCTTTACTATACCCGAGAAGTTTATCAATTCGATTTTTAAATTTATTCGTGTTGACTGTGCTTCTAGTTGTTATGTCTATTGTGTTCCAGTTATTCTGGTAAACTTTTAACTTTTAAACTAGAGCTTTTTATTTGAATTTTTTGAATTTACCATTAGATTAAAATATTAAAAGAAAAATTGCATCCTAAAATCATAAATCAAAACAATGCCTTGTTTATAAATGATACCTAATAATTTAAAATAAAATAAAATTGATTTAAGTGAAATGTTTATATTTTCTTAAATCAATTAGTTTTTTGGATATTGTTTAGTTTATTTATTAAAATACTAATAAAAATAAAAAAAAAAGTCCATTAAATTTTTTTGTAGTTATTTGAATATCACTAGTTTTTAAGTTCTTTTGTACTTAAAAATATCCATTTTGAAAATACCTCGAATGGATCACACGAATCTAAAGAATCGATTTAATTTGTATAAGATACATATAAAGATTTTGCGGACAGATTTAGCATTCTATTATATGTTAGTTGATTAATGTTATTAAAAAAGAATATCAGTTTTAATTGGTAAATAAGCACGCCTGTTCATTTGAAATTTCAATCAATTAATCAATTAAGCTTTTTAATTTTATTACTTATCAAGGATTTTACTTAAAAATTTTTTTTAAATGGCTGTATAAACATGTTCAATAAAAACTTAAATCCAATTATTTTTCTACTCATAAAAAACCCTAAACATTTTGCATTCATATATAATAAATTAAAAAATTTCTATGTCAAAAATTACATGTAAAAATCTTCATATGACAATGCTTGCTGAATCGTTCTGTATTCTGAATAAATCACCAATTGACTCGGGCTTACAAAATTTAAAATGTCTTTTTTTACTATTTTACAATTTTACTAAGATCAAAAGTCTTCATCTCTATTTCTATCAAATCCGAATTCGCTTATTTTCCAGCACTTTATTTTGATTAACTTGAATTTCAGCAAAAGAATCGGCTTTATGACCTGTTACATTAAATCAATTTGTTATTTGAAATATTTGCAATGAGTCTAAATCATAATTCATTTGAATTTCATTTTCTTCAAAAATGTTTTTTTTTGGAATCTGAAGACAATTTATGATTTTTTACCATCATTACCAGAACTTTTTAGTCTTTGTAAAGTATCAGTTGAATAAATTGGATCAGTTCAGTTTATTTGAGACATAAAATATTGAAAAAAGGTTTAGTTTCAGCAGCAAAATTAATCGGCTCAGGAGCAAAACTTTTAATGTAAGTTATGTTAAGGAAAATAACATTAAAGATATTCAATAAAGAAAATTTTAAGTGATAAAGCTTAAATGGATAAATAAAATATGGTGATGGCAAATTGGAGGAGACATTTATGGCGTCAAATGAAATAGCCGCAAGCAAATGAAATAGTTTTTTTTTTTTCGTTTACTTTCTAAACTCCTATTGAATTAATGGCGTGTTCGTATCGGTACGTATAGAGAAGTCCAAGAATCGTAAGAAGAATAGTTAAAAAGAGAAATGTTTTTTTTTTAATTTTTGAAAGACTTTAGAAAATAGTATTAAATCGGCAGTTTTTTGAAATCTAGGTCTTCCCTTCAAATAAATATTAAGCACCTAATTTTTTGAATAAGATTTAGTAAAAGTAAAAAAATTGAAGGAAGACAACAAACTTGGTTAGTATAATCACTGTATAGTGTATTTTTTGCAACAGATGAGGTGATCGAGTTAGTCCATTGAGTTAGATTTCAAGAGAAAATGTTGCAGAAGCAGCGTTAAATAAATTCTACATTATGGCACAAAAAGGTGTATGCGTATATATGCAAAATGTATATATACAGATGCAAATTATGCCGTCTAAAGGCACATCGCTATGTAAAGGTTAAATCGCAAAAATCCGAAATTGATATCGACGAAAGTTCGAGTAACAATAAGAGATTCGGTAGATCAGATCGTGATGTGGAAGTGATTATGTTGTTAATTAATAGATTTGTTGAAGACGGCGAAATATTTGTAGATCTAACAAAAAACGGTTTAAACAAAAAAAATGTTTTTTTTTGTAATGTCTTATTAAAGTCGAAAATTATACTTTATTTCAGCTTATGCGATAAAATATGCATCAATTATCAAGAACATTTATATAGCAGAAGATTCAAGATGTTGTAATCTTTATTTGAATGATTTCGGATTAATCATTTAAGAATAGTTTCTCATTGAAATTTCAACATAAATCTTGTCTATAAAAAAATCGTGCTGAAGTCTCATAAATAGCTTTTTGAAGTTTGGTCGAAAAAACACTCTTTAGCAAATATTTTCTGACGAAATAAAAGTTTCAATTCTAATGTGTAAAAACAGCACTGTTTTCTAAAGTCACAATTTTTATTACTGGCTGGTTTTATGAAAGAAATGTACATCACTCAATCTCGAACAAAACAACTAGCTCCTTCTTATTTATTTGTTTTGTTTAATAATTGGTTTTGATAAAAAAAACTTCTTCCAATTTTCAAATAGAGTTTCATTTGGAAAAATGAAAATAATTAAAACAATAGGTATTCAACTACTCGATCAAATTAGGTCATTTACCAAAAGAATGGAAACAAGCCAGAGTAATAGTAATTTTAAAGATAGGAGAGCCACCAGAAGATCGAGGCTCATAAAGACCAATCTTACTTTTATGCTTCTTATGAAAATTATTAGAAAAGTATTAAACCAAAAGATACAAAAATGGGCCGAAAAGAATCAGGTGCTTCCTAAATGCCAGGCAGGTATTAGAAAAAAGCGCTCCACACAAGAGCATATTCTGAATATAACCCAATCAGTTTGTGAGGGATTTAATAACAATTAACTAACAGGAGCCGTATTTTTTGATTTAGAAAAGGCATTTGATAAGGTCTCGCACTTTAGGATCATTGAAAAACTAGAAAACCTTGGTCTTAACCGGTGCTTATTGAGTAAATAACTTCCTAAGTAATAGGACATTTCAAGTGGATTATAAGGAATGTGTTTCAATAGAAAAACCAATAAACTGTGGAGTTTCACAAGGAAGCTGTCTCTAACCAACTCTATTCATTATTTATTTTAGTGATGTTGCGAAAACCAATTAGAAAGAAAGCTCATTCCTAAAACAAACCTGCTAAGATGAATAAGAAATTTTAAATGGGCCAAGTCCCTATCTTTAAACATACAATTATATAAAACTTTAATTAGATCTCTTATGGATTACTGTTTTGTCATAATCAATGTGGGTACTGAAAGAATTAAGAAAAATCTTCAGAAAATCCAAAACAGGATCTTAAAAATAATTAAATTTTTTCCGCTAAAGACTTCAGTACGCACAATACACAAAGTACTCAAGCTTGACACAATTGAAGAAAGGGCAAATCACTTGTTTGTCAAATTCATAGGAAGTAAATTAAAAAAAGAATTTATAGCCAAAGAAATTCACGCATACGTGCAAACTGTTTCCCACTCAGATACCAAAAGATTCAAACACCGATTGACTTATTCTACGAAATAAAATTCAATAAAGACAATTAATAATACTTGCGACGTTTGAACAACAGCCAACATAACGATTAGGACTTATAGAAGTACAATACCATGAAAAAATTGATTTTGAACAATTTTGACCAAGAAGATAGTTAATTTAGGTTCGATATTTAACCGAGTTCCTGAATCTTGATTAAATTTTACAAAAAAGTAATTTTCCTTTCTCTTTGTTAAAATTGTAACCATAAGCCAATTCTTATTTTTCACCATTTGTCTACATATGTTGGCCTAAATAAGATTTAGCTTGGATAAACTGACATGAAAAAAATGTAATATCGCAAATAGTTTCATTATCGGAAAAACAAGAAAAATAATCTTTTTCAAAATTTTGAATCTTTCTTAATAAAATTTGTGTTGTGATATGTTGTTGAAAGTTAAAAATTTTACTTAGTTCAGTTACAGAATCCAGAAAATCTCAATTAAGGATTAGAAATTAAGGATTAGATATCTGTAGAAATTTAATATATAAGCCAAAAATTGAAGATGGAAAAAATTCTCAGATTTTGCAGTCTTATAGGAAACAAATAAAATTCTAATGTACAGTTTACTTCTCTATCAAACGTCAAACTTTATGATTTAGCCCTCTATAAATTACTGTTTCGATGGAAGAAAGTTGAATGTCACCAATTTAAATGAAACTAATGCCTCGATGTGGGTTGTTTTATAATTGGTCCTTCCAAGCCGAGACGAGTTTTAACATTGCAAAAATTGGTAGCAAATAACATGTCAATTTGTAAGAGCGATAGCATAATTATTAATTTTTTGAAATTAAATTTACATCAGAAGCTATTTTGACTATTGCAAATGCTCTTTAAATTAACGATTTTGGTATAGAAAAATTTTTGGAATCTTAATCGGTTATAAGAATCATCATTCTATTTTAAAAAATTTTTTAAAATAATTACAGAAGACAGATTAACAAGTTCAAGAAAGTCAAAATTATAACTTAAGTATTTGAAACTGACAAAGTATCGAAATTTAAATATTTTCAATAATTTTACAAATTTCCAATAAACTTTTGGGATCACTAAAGAAAGATAAGTAAACTCACTTAAACGGTAAGCAGCTTTTCACTGTTAATTTAAACAAGAAGGAATAACTCCAGTTAGCTTAGATTCAAAAATCTTTGAATCAATCAGTACCTTTTAATTTATATAGAGATTAAAAACGTATCGGTAAAAGTTTTATAAGAGAACCACGCGTTAGGAATATCAAGCGAATTTCACAACTTAGAGCTAAGCACGCAAATGCCATCATTGAGAGAAAGATCCGAAAAAATTTTCTCAAATTTGAATTCAAATTGTATTCAAATATATAAATAAATTAAAAATTTATAAAAATTTTTAGAATCGATAAGAAAGAAAAAAAAGAGAAGGGATAGAGTTTTACAGATTTAACGATACATCTAAAAGTTTTAAACAAATTTTGGTTAGTTATTTTTGATGTCCGTCCGAACCGAGGCAATAAAATTTAAGATCGAATTATCAAATGCAAAAGATAAAAATATTAATTCTAGTTAAAAATTCGTAACTCTTGTTTGTTTGTACATATTCATAATCTTCTTTTTAAAATGATCAAAGGTAACAAAATGGCTTTACTCAACTTAATAATTTACACATTTTTGCTGCTAAACAAAACTGAATTGAATTAACAATTTAAAACCCGCACGTGTCAATAAATTTCAAATAAATTGAATTTGATATCAAAAACTAGCTCCGAAAGGAAGATAATCGCTGTTCTAATACTAGGTTCCAATTTTTTATATGAATGGTCAACCATCTAGAGAAATGATTTTGCGATAAACTCAAACCAGATGGCAAGTAGAAGTACAACACTGAAAGCACTAGCTCAAATCCATAATTTGTTATTTTATTAATATTTGCTAGGATTCGAACCGGGATTCTCAGTCGCAATATGCTGTCGATTACACGCTACACTATCTTCTCCACTATCATTATTTAAATGCATTAAATGTTCTTTTGTAAAATTTATTTTGAATATTCAGCATTCAAAATTAAATGCAAAAAAAATTCAATTATTAAATTCCAAATAAGTAATAAAATGAAAATAAACTGTAATAAAAATCATTTTATCACAAGGATCAATGAATGGTTCACTATTGTTTTTTTTTGTGTATCGATGATCTACCAAAAGAAATAGAGAATTTTGTCAAAATGTATGCAGGTGATACTAAAATATTCTCGCAAAGGTATCAAAAATAAGCGCAGTGAAACTAAAATCAAATTTAGATATAATTATGAGGAGGACTCAAGATTTTCTTGTTCTATTCAACACTTCAAAATTTGTGGTTATGCATTGTGGTCATAAAAACACAGAATTCCCTTATTTTATTAATGGTAAACAGTTATTAACGTCGGTAACAGAAAGAGATCCTGAAGTTATTTTGAATTCAAATCTGAAATGGGAAAATTAAGTGATAGTGGCTACAAACAAAGAATAAAATGTTAAATCGCATCAGAAAATCATTCGCTCGTCTTGATGTAAATTTAATAGATCTCTGTATTTAACTTCTGTTCGTCACCTTTTAAAATTGGCTGTGTCTGTTTGGTCTCCAATGCTCAAGTCTGATTATGAGAAAGCTAAAAGAATTCGCAAAGCTACGAAATTTGTTTCTTAAAATAGAAACAAACCGTATAAAAAACAGATTGAAGTTATTAACTTTTACATTTAACTTCTAATCTTTTTTAATTTTATTTAGTATCAAAAATAAAAATTAATAAATAAAAAAAACTAGATAAATTGACACTATGAGGAAAATTTATAATTTTTCCATACTTCATCAAATAAATCTTTGCATTTTATTTTGGATTTTAATTTGGCGCAGAGAAGAAACGCACCCGACATTTTACGATGAAGTGAATAAGTCTCCTCGGGCGGAGGAGTTAGTCTATGCTGTAGCATTACTGGTACTAGATCATTTATTCGCTTGGTTGTGTTTTGTTTTCCAAAGTCGAACACTTCATCTTTGGCAAATGCCTCGCCAAGAATCAACACTGCATCTATGTGCGCCTCTTCCATTGTTTTTGTCTCATAGCCAGTCAAAAATTTCAAATCTCTGCTCCATTCTAGCACTCCTTGACGGTCGTTATCTGCCGCTGCTTTTATTATTCGAATATATTTATCAACAAACAATTTCGAATAAGTTCTACTAGCTCCAAAATCCAACAAATAGATCTTAAAATAATATTTTTTTAGTATCATTTTTTTTTAATTAGACAAAAGTCGTATGAAGATTTTTTTATAAATAAACATTAAATGCAAAGGCCGAAAAGCCTAAATTTTTAGCATTCATTGTTGCACACAGGTCTTTCACTCAACAAAAAAATATCGTTTTATCGCTATGAAATATTTTTCAGCAAAATTTATTGACAATTTTAGAATTTTAAAATATTTTTTAATAAAATTTTTCTAAATTAAAATTAATAATTATGGCATTTTCTTTCTTAAAATACTTCAAATATAAAGACATTTTTTCAACATTTGCGGTGATTTTCTGTAAAACAAAAAGAATCGGATTATTTTAAATTTCAAAGAAAAATAAAAACGAAAATTTGGTAAAATTTAAAGATGCTAATTTGTGAATCAATCTAAAAAAGGACCATTTAAAGACGGATGACCACTTTTATTAATCTAAATAGATTCTAAAAATAAAAATTCAACATTTTTTAAATTAAAATTCCTCAAATGTTCAATAATTTTAATGATCATTTATTAAAAGCCAAGTAAAGGAGAAAATAGAATTGAGTATTGACCACTAAAACTACAGTGCTTTTAATATATTTCAAGATGCTGTTTTAGAGTTTATTGAATTTTTAAGCTGAAGATCTCAGATCTTGAAAGTGCAAGTTGCACTTTTCCTAAAAATAATTAAATTTTTTAAACAAATTAAATAAAATAATTTTTAATAAAATAAAATAATAAAATAATTTTAATAAAATAATTAATTAAATAATTAAATATTTGAAAAAAATTTACTTTGAACAAATGTCTTTTGAACAACACTGCTATATTCATTTATTTGATTAAAATTAACCCCCAAAAGGAAAAGTATTGTAAAATATTTTACAATTATAAAGAAAAGAAAAAGAAAAAATCTAATAAAAAAACTAAGAAAAAATAAAGTAAAAAGAATTACACATACACACTGCTACAACAAAGATTTGCTGTGTCTGTTTTGTCTCCAATTCTCAAGTCTGATTATGAGAAAGCTGAAACAATTCGCAAAGCTACGAAATTTGTTTCTTAAAATAGAAACAAAGCGTATAAAAAACAGATTTATTTATTTAATTCAAATTAACCTTCATCAGGAGAAGTAAAGTAAAAATAAAATTAGTTTTGCATAAAAAAAAAAATAGAAGAAAATCTATAGTTATTTATAGAACAGATAGAACAGAAGAAAAAACAGATTGAAGTCTTTGACATTGAAAATCTGGTAGAAAGAAGAGCAAGTTCATGCATGGAATAGAATAGAAAACCAAAAGTTTCTTTGTGATATTTGAAGCAGTGACTTCAAATCGTAGAAAATATTAGACGTATTAGATTAAATAAGAAAGTAAGAGAAAAATTGTTAATTTAATTTTTGATTGATAACTACTCAATTATCACTTTTTAATGTATATAATCTACAAAAATTTTGAAATTAAAATATACAAATCTGAAAATTAAGAAACTAAAAATGAGTGAAACCAAATCTTCATCTACATCAATACTCGTGACACAAAGAAATGAAGAGGACACCGAATATGATACCGAAATAGATGAAACTCCCGTTAAAAAAGAAAGAAAAACAAGTGGAGTTAATTATCATCATGCTAACTTTGAAACTTACACACAAGCCCTTGATTTGATTTAAAAAAAATTTGAAGGCTAATTTTTGGCAGCAATAAAAAACAAAATCGAAAATAGGAGATAAAGAATTTTTAAAATGTTCAAGTTGTGATTAAATACTTTATACATTCAAACCGAATACAAATTCGTGTGCATCTATTTTTTTTGAAGAAGAAGAGCACGTTCACATACCAAAAACAAAATCTGCTTACAAATGAAAATGATAATGATCAAGATCAAGCCGAAAGTTTCTATAATGGCATTCAAACTATTGTACAATCAACAACATCTTCAGGTTTAGCTCCGAGAAAAAGAGGCCATCTTAGAAAAAATCCATAAAATAACACTAA
This sequence comes from Brachionus manjavacas, assembly GCA_019054805.1. Classification (NCBI taxonomy): domain Eukaryota; kingdom Metazoa; phylum Rotifera; class Eurotatoria; order Ploima; family Brachionidae; genus Brachionus; species Brachionus manjavacas. Next base: position 1,576,882 of record JAHQIY010000003.1, on the reverse strand, counting down.
AAAACATTTCTAAGTAATATATGATTTTTTTTTATTAATAAATATTTGATCTAATTATTTAACTTTCTTATCTTTTTTTACTACTGATAAATTTACTTTGCTACTTTTACTAATAAATTATTTTTGCTACGAATTTAATTATTATTATTACGAAAATAATTTGTTGTCATTAAAAGCTTAAAAATTAGCCAGGACAAATGGCTAAAGAATCAGTTTAATTTACAGCCATAACTTCGAAGAAGCTTGACCTGATAGGGTCTCAGTATTTACTACTACTCGGCATTACAGATATTTAAATTATATTTATAATCTAACAAAAATTAAAATCCTTATAATTGAAAGTTAAAAATTCATCATAGCTTTAATTTTTCATAGAAGAAGAAGGATAATTAATAATAACAAATACCTTTTTATTTTCTTTATTGTAGAAAAAATTTGACCAGTTGGGATCCGTTTGCATTTTAAAGTAAACAAAAAGCTCGTTTAAACACAGTCTTAGCATGTTTCTGCTGATCTAAAGCAAAAAATAAAATAACTTAAATTTTTTTTTGTAAAATTCAAATGTACAAGGTCTCTTTCTTGCTGCGGTAAATCGACACATTTGTCAAACGGCTCGCCATCAATAAGCTCAGTGACCAAAATATTGGGAGTGGTCAGCTGCATGTAGACCTTTGGAACAACAAAAACATCATCTGCTTTCAAAAGCTCACCAAATTCCTTGTAAAACTGCGCCTCTCTGATGTAGTCACACTCATCCAGCAATTCTCTTTTCATTACATTCACAGCGCTCTCGGCATACATGCCCTTCGGAAGAAGGTTCGAAACATTCAAGATGGACATTAAATTGTCTATGTCGCTGGTTATTGATTGAGCCACGCCAGGATACTGAATTTTGATGGCCACTCTTTCACCTGTTTCCTTCAAGACTGCCCAGTGCACCTGGCCAATGCTGGCCGCAGCGAATGGCGTTCTATCAAAATGCTCAAATTTATCCAAATAATTGGCGCCCCATTCTTTGATCAGAACCTTTTCTGTCTGCGAAAAAGGCATAAAATCAGCTGACTGACGAACCCGGTCGAATATTTTCTGCAAAGTGGGGCTCAAGAGAGATTCGTCCTGAATGGACAGCATTTGACCAAGCTTCAATGCAGCGCCTCTCACTTTACACAATGTGTCAACTATTCTTTTTATGTTGTCTTCGGTGAGAAAAACTGACTTGGACGAGCTCAATATTGAATTGTATTCATCTTGTTGAGATTTTTTCGGGCCCAGTGTTCTGCGCGCCACTTCGGACAAGGCGCCCGCGCTCAGTCCTGCGGCCAGATTGCCAAAGTTCACTAGACGCTCAATACGAGAACTAGGCACTTTGCTCTCTTTAGCTTGGTCACTCAACTAAAATAAAAAAATAAAAAAATAAAAAAAAAAATTTAAATTACTTTATTTTTAAATTTAGGAACGGTGAAATTTTTTTTAATTTTATTTTTGTCTTCGACACTTTTGTCAACTATGTCCGCTGTGGTGGCATAGGATTTAGTTGTCAAGTAGTGGCAGTTTTTGTTGTATTTCTTGAATAGTATTGAAGAGTGGAAAGAGCGTTTCGAGTTGAACAGACCGGAGGCAGAGAAGGCACCGGACTTGAGAAGAGTTTGTGTTTGAGTGAAAAAAGAGTTGGCCTTGCGGCCCATTTGGTTTATATTTTCAATGGGTGAACGAGATAGTGTTTGGGAAAGTTGGCTCTCGAGCGAATACTTCAGGCTTTCGAGATCCTTTTGGACAAATGAGCGAAAGTAAAGATCGGTCTTTTGCGACTGAATTTTGCACAGCGATTTCAGGCAAAGGTTCATGCCGTTGACCAGACCTTGTAGATCGTTTAGACGATTAGACATACTTCAGTTCGATTTTATTTTGTTTATTTGAAGAGATTTGATTTTGGATAATATTACAACATTGGAGTTTAGGGTTTGTTCATGTGCTTTAGATTACATAAAATTGAAATTTTTCTCAAATTATATAATTTTCGTATCTAGAATTAATTTTGAATTTTTTTGGTTTCAAAATAATTTTAACTTTTAGTTTGGATAAAGCAATTTGACACTGTTAATTTATGGTCAAAAAATCATAAAAGATTTAATTTTCTTATTTAAATTTAGGTTCAGGAAATACAAAATGTCCACGCTATCTTAGGATTCGATTTCGACCTATGTGGAAACCCAATATACAGTACATCCTAAAACTAACTTCATCGATTTCTTTCCTCTCCTCTTCCTTTCCTCTTCCTCTCTTCTTCCTCACTTATAAGGAAGAGGAAAGGAAGAGGAAAGGAAAGAAATCGTTGAAGTTAGTTTTAGGATGTACTGTATTAAAAAAATACCAATTTTTGGGAAGTCGAAAAAAAAGTTTTTTCGCCTAGATGGCCTCAAAGGTTTTATTAATTTGCTAAAGTATAAAATGGTTAGATGCATTTATCTTGACCAAAAGTATATAAAACATCTAAAAATCACATATGACCTGAAAGAGCGAAAAATTTTCAACTAGAAAATGATATTTTTATCATCCAAAATAAATTTATCTTGGAAATTTTTTCAAAAAAAGCCCAAATTTAACACGTTTTTTTGTATCTAGTCCCCGAGGACCCAAATAAACCCAGATTTTATTTTTCAATTAAGCTTAGAATTAAATTTTATACCAAAAAATTTCTTTTTGGCTCAATATTCATAAATTTTTAAGTTTAGATTATCACTCACTTTTTTGTATCTTGAAATTAAAAAATGGCGCTTATAAAATTTTAAGAAGAAAATAATTAAAAATGAGAGAAAATATTTCTAAATGAATTTTCTATGAAGATTATTCTCTTTTTTTTCAACAAAAAAAATTCCCTTATTACATTTCGTCATTTTTTTTATTCTTTATGTAAAATTTCGATGAAAAATCGATCTTTTTTCTATATGTCAATTCTATGAAAAAAATTTCTATATAAATTGTGTCTATTAGATTTCAAAATCTTATCAGTTTCTCTTATTTCTGTAATTTTCCTTTTATTGCGTAGTGTGCTACCATAGGCGATCTCCTAGTAAACCGCCTACGCAAGCTTGCTTGCCGTAGCTTACTATTATTATTATTATTATTATTATAAAGAACCAAGCCCATAAAAAACTCATTTTGAATAAGAAAATTTGTAACTGGTGGTCTTCATTAAAATCGGAGATCAAACAGGAGTTTTTTAAAATTCACTAGTCTCGAGTTCAAAAGACGAGCCAGAGGCTCTTATTTTTTTTTTAAAGTCCAAGTCCAAACTTAAAAATTTTGGATACTGAAGAAGAATTATGAAAACTTTTGTGCTAAAATTTTAAGAGAATTCTGAAATATGGCAAATCTAAATATCAATAAAATTGGGGTAAAAATTTAATAATTTTAACAGTTAATTCTGATACAATTTTTAATTATGGTTTTCGGATTAAACTGCTCTGAATATTTTAAAATCAATAATTAATTAAATTAGTAAAAATAAAAGGTATGTCTAGAACACCCGGTATTCCCAGGCGGTCACCCATCCAAGTACTAACCGGGCTCGACGTTGCTTAACTTCGGTGATCGGACGAGAACCGGTGCATTCAACGTGATATGGTCCTAGACATTCAAAAAACAATTTTTTCTTTTATTTCAATTTTTACTTTTTTTTTTTAAATTAAAATAAAAAATTGAGAAAAAAAAGTTGATAAAAAATACTCATTTTACACCAAAACTTAATGAAAATAAAAATTTTTATTCAAATTCCATTTATTTACATTACAAGTTTTAATACTTAATTTAAAGAAGTATGTATCTTAAAAATATCTATCACTACTTTGATGAAGAATGCATCAATCAAGTGAAAGTCTTTTTTTAAGACATGACACTTTATATTGAAGCAGAGAAGTAGTTTTAAAAAATTAAAGTCAAAACAAAATTCAAGTTGACATGTGAAAAGTTTTAATGAAAAAATTAATATTCCTTTATTGATATTTTAAAAAAAGAGTAAAAAAATGAATCCGATCATTTTTCTTGCCACTTTGTCTTTATACTTATTTATTTACACGTAATAGTACGCTTGGTCGATCAAAAAAGTAAATAATTCTTAAAATTCAATAGATTAAATTTGTGTTATTTCTTGTTTTAAAGGTAATTCATATAGTGTTAGAAAAAATGGCGGATGGTCGGACTGCTAGTTTATTAGGAAAATTAAAAATTTCTAAATTTTCTTTCAAAAAATACTTTTTTTTACCAATTTTTACCTTTTTTTAAATAAATTTACGTAATATAATAAAATAATTAGAAACTACTTTTTAAAAATTTATTAAAAAATAATAAAAATTTAAAAAATTGAGCTTTTTTTTGGCCTTTTCACTTTTACCAATTTTTACGTAAATTTACATAATTTTACGTAAACCCAAATCAGTACTTCTATCCTTAACATTAGAAAATGTAATGCATTTTTTCAATATATTTTATTTGATTAAAAAAAAGTATTTTTTATCAATTTTTAAATAGTAAAAGACTGAACTTTACTTAAAAAAATAAGCTTAATCTTTAATTAAAAAAAAATTATATGAATTCTTATCTGGAGTTTAAATTAAATATCAATTTATATTTTGAAATTTTTTAAAATTTGTTAAATTAATATTTAAAATGTTTCAGATTAAATTTTAAGATCAAAAAGATAGTTTAAAATGGCTTAAATTTTTTAGGGGTGACAAATTTAATTTTTATAAGATGACAAAAATAACTAAAAGTGGTGAATAATTTAATCTATTTTAGCTGACAATAAAAAACTAATTATTCTGACAAAAAAACTAAACGACTGAAAAATGTTTATATATTGAGATGACTATTTAATAATTTTGCACTGACAAAATTTTATTAATTTTTATTTTATTTTAGTTCTAATTAAGCTATTTAGTTCGACTTGAGTGGAAATCAAAAGTAATGACCCTATGCTTCACAAGGAGTGAATAAGGAAAAAAATAAGAAAAGCTATTTAGTAATTTAATTCTCTAAGATTGTAAGGAATGAACTCAAATTGTGACGTTTGCTCATAGTTGACTCTAGCTTGATGATGAGAATTGGACAAAACGGTTTGTCATAATCGTCTGGAGCTTCCTTCTGATTTTAGTTCAAGATTTTGATTTTTATTGTGACCTCAAAATCATTAATTTGTTGTTAAAATAATTAATTAGTCAAAAAATTATTTTTGTCACTCAAATAATTGTTTTTTCAGTCAGTTAATTTATTTGTCATCATTTATATTAATGACATCCCAAAAAGAAACAAAACAAATAACGAATACTCTCTGCTTTTCGCAGATGATCTAGTTACATTCTTCATTAACAACAAAAAGAGGAACCTAGAAAATCAGAGCAATAAATGCACCAACGAATTAGAACAATGGCTTATTAAATGTAAAATGAAGATATCAGTTGAAAAGTCGTGTTCGCCTTAAAATTTTTAAGGGCCCAGTAGGGTTGGTCGACCGGTTCCAAACCGAACCAAATTTTTGAAACCAGTTTTTTTTTCAAACCGGTTTTTGAAATCAGTTTTTTTTTCAAACCGGTTTTTGAAACCAGTTTTTTTTTCAGACCGGTATTTTAAAACTATCTTGTTAAATTTAATTTCAACTTTAATTTTTTTAGCTTATTTACATTATTTTGATTCTTTTTTAGTAATTTAATGTAAAAAATATTTATTTTTCAAAATTTTTTGTTTTTTAATTTGATATTTTCTTTATGGTATGATTTTTTTTAATCTTTAGAAGCTTTTTGAAAAAAAATTTAATATTGATCTTTTAAATAATTGAAAAAGTATAAACAGTTCCATTTAAATTAATAAAACAGTTTAAAAAACCGGTTTGTAAAATAAACCGGTTTCAAAAACTGGTTCCAATAAAAAACTGGTTTCAAAAACCGGTCTGAAAAAAAATTGGTTTCAAAAACCCGTTTGAAGAATCGAACCAATTTGACCAGAAACCGGTTTGAAACCGGTTTGTTCAAACCGCTCGACCAACCCTACTTAAGATCTTTATGCACAACAAAAAATGGGGTCTCAATCAAAACACACTAGGAAATTCATATAAATCTTTAGTCGGATCGATTTTAGACTATTCTTTTCCTTGCTTGAATTCATTTTCAGAAAATAATATCAAAAAACTACAAGCAATTCAAAATACAGCAGTAAGATCTATCCTTAAGTTAAAATATGATACTCCCTCCAACATCGTGCAACATGAAGCTTTTAATAAACTAAAATTACCAACAGTCTCGAATCGTCTTTTTGAGTTGAGTGAGAAATATGTTGGGACAGGACTGAGTCATTCTATTCCATTGGTCGAAAGACTGGTGAAAGAATACAAAGAAGGTTTCGAATCAAGATATATTGAATACCCAACTCAATTGTGTAATTGCTACCTTACTATTTCTACTTTTTTTCCTGCTCTAGCTCAGTACAGAAAACAAATAAATAAATAAATAATAACGTAATCATTAACAACAAAAACTTAGCTTGTATTTACGCATTCGAGTCTTTAAATTTATAGTAAAAAATGTGACAAAACATCCGAAATTCATTTTATCGGATTTTTAAAAAGAAATCTCTAATTCAATTAAATAAAATTTGCCTCGTCTGAATGCTTTTTTCATTTTACTCTAAATATTTGGAAAAAAGTGGAAGATAGTGACTTAAAAAAGAAGTTTTCTGAAGACGAAAATTTTAGAAAATTTTATCGATATTTATAAGTGTTGCTGTTTTGTCCAGTTAAAGATATTAATTATGTTTTCAATGTATTAAAGACAAATGACCCAGTAGAATTCAATAAAGTGTCTGAATATTTGAGAAATATTACGTTGGTTTACCAAATCCTGATAATCCAAAATTACGTGAAGTTCCACTTTTTCCAATTAAACTCTGGTGTCTTCAACAAAGAGTGCTTAAAGATATGCCCAGGTCAAATAAGAGTTTTGAGGCCTGGCATAAGTCCTTTTTTCACAAGACATGGCCTCTCATCCATGTATCAATAAGCTTATATAGCATTTTATAATATAACAACATGCTGTTGAGCGTAGTTCGGAAAAGGAAAAGATACAGTTGTTGATAAAACCTCGTCTGGACCAGAAGAAGTTAACTGATTTATTTTGGTTTTATTAATTCATTTAGAAGGTTTTTATAAGATTTGAATCTTAAGTTATTCAAACAAAGCTCTTTAGAGTCCGAGATGCCGTCACGAATAAAAAAGTGCCGGTTAAGATCCAACTTCAGCTGACTAATACTCTTTATTACTGAGTCAAGATTTTTTTTAGTAAACTGTAACAATCGCTTGAGATCATTTCTAGAGGAAAAGGGAGATCAATGAAAATTGTTATAAATTTTATAGCATAAAGACTTGAATAATTTTGATGACAAATGATTGAACCCAATAGAACTGATGAAAGACATCTTGGAAAAAAGATAAAGTTGCTCAATTTTAAAAAGTCTAAGAACTTTTAGAATCCCAGACATGTGACAATTAGATTTTAGTTTAAACATTTGTCTAACAAGGCTGTTTAATTCAATGTTAAGAATTTTGAGGGTTTTGTGTGCAAATTATGCAGCAGTTTTAAAAACATATTTTTCTGGAAAATCCAAAGCAAAAACTGCAGAACATTAAAAAATTTCTATTTCTTTATTAAATTAAATTTTAAAAATACAAGTTTACTAATTTAAAATTTAATTCTGACTTTCACGTAATAAAAAATTATGTTTTTTCAAAAATTAGTTTCAGACTCATTTGATTCAAGTTTATTTTGGCTTCAAATTCAATAAATAAAAAAAGTGGTCCCAACAATTTGTTCAGAATTTTCTCTAGTTTCAGAATCTGTATAAAAAAGTAGGGGTCGGGGGGAAACCGCGGACTAGATACAAAAATAGTGAAAAATACCATTTTTTGCCAAAATATCGATCTATTGGTACCGTAATGCCTTGCCCCCTAATGCGGCATTTATTTTCAGAATTCTGGATTTTAAAAAAAATGAAATTTTATTATTTTCTCTCGCTAGCTTCTCTCTCACGTGCTTCTTTTTCTAGAGTTTTTTTATTCTTGCTTCCCTTTTTGCGACCACCACGGCCTTTTCTGGTTGGTTCTACATTTGCTGCTGTTTCGGGACTTTCATTTTCGACTTCTGACTGAGCATTAGCAGCTTTATTCATAAGCATTAAAACTCAAAATTTTAACTTTATTTTCAAAACATGCATGCATTATGTCCGAAGAACATTTTTTGTGTTTCAAATTTTGAAACAATTGAAAAAATAGAAAAATATATTTTTATTATTTTTTAGATATTTAATGCGGTATTTATACCAAAATTTTGACATTAACTGCAGCATTTTTAGTCGCAGCGTATCTGGAAAAAAAAGTGGGTTAAATGCATGCATTAAAATCCAGAATTCTGGTTTAAAGTGCAATGCATTAGGGGACAAAGCATTACTGTATAATGATAGATTAAATTAATACACCATTTTGTAAATGAGACTCTGTGCTTTCAGTTTATATATTAATAAGGTTATGTCTATTAGAACATGACAAATTTTAGCTCAAAGGTAACTAAATTTTGTTTATTTTTTATCTTTGAAGAGAGTGGGATCAAAATATTTTTTTTGACAATACCTAAAAAATCATTTTTTCAAGGTTTTCAAGTATGCAGATTAATATTTTAAAGCCGGTTTGCTAAAATTCAGATAGTGCTGTAGTTTCGTTACGCGCGAACCTTAGTAGTATTATTAGTAGTAAATCCTGCGACCCTTTCGGGTTAAGCTTCTTCGAAGCTACGGCAGTAAATAAGACTGTTTCAATAGCCATATGTCCAAGTTAATTTTGAAGTTACTAATTGATTCAGAATTGATGATGTATTGAGGAAGTCTATTCCAAACACTAACTACTCGGTTTGTTAAGAAATGATATCGTTGTATACAATTTTTCACATCTTCCCTAACTATACATTTGTTATGTCTTCTAAAGTTGTAAGTTGTATGTATAAGTGTATTGGAAAATATTTTGAAATTAAATTAAATTTTCTCTTATTTATATGTTATCCTAAAAAGCTAGAGCTCTTTCTGATTTTTTTTTTCTTAAAAATTATAAAAAGATAAATAATTGAGGTTCATTGCATTAAATTTGATTTATAATTTTATTTTATAATAGAATTATTTGAATAATTGATTAATTTTATTTTTATCTTTGGGAAAATTTATTTAAATTTGTAGATTCGAAAATTGATAAAAACGAACTTAAACTTTCGCTTTATTTAACTTTAATTTAGATGCCAGCAAATTATTTCTTTTAATTTTTTATGATTTTTAATAAAAGTTAAAAATAAATTTTTTTTCTTTTATTAAGAAAATTTTTTTGGCTTATTCAAATCAAATTTTAAATATACAAGCTTCTGTTTTAATTTTTTTCATTTTTATCATCCATTAAATTATCCAAATGTCGCTTTATTCTTGACGTCATTTTTGGCTTTGTTTTTGTCTTACTTGTCTTCGGAACATCATCGTGCTCCATATTCTCAGACAATTTTCTCTTAATTTTTTCATAAACTGTTTCCTATAAAAAAAATTATCCAATTCTTGCTTTATTTATCATCAAAATTTTGCCTTGCGACCATCATTGTCTCCAGATTCTTCAAGTTGACTTATCAAATCTTCTCTATTTTAAAATTTAATACTCTATTAAGCTTTCTATTTACCTACCCAATAATTTCTCCAAAATTCTGGTTGATATACGAACTGGCAAAAGACGAACTGTTTAATTTGGCCAGGTCTTCTTTGCATTGAAGATAAGCTTCATGTATCGTACCCATTTGCTGACAGAATCAATTAGTCATAAACTAAAAATAAAATTCCTTACTTCATTTAGCTCATCATTTAGAACAAAATCTTTAAAATCAGCCATGCTGAACTCGTGCTCTATGAGAGATTCATCGCCAGTCGCCCTCAAATTCCGGCTACCAATTTTATAAGTCATTATGCTTCTCTTTAAACAAAAAATAAGCAATATTTATTTTAAATTAGATTTACATTTTTTATTTCAAAAAAGGAACAAAATTCAAATGCATCCGAGTGGAGAAGATGCCGAAAGACATATTCAGCGTCAACATGCTCGGCTTGATTTAGGAAATCGACAAATTTTAAAATTTGGATCCACTGCTCTGTAGAAACCGGAACCTTTAAATTGTTTTAAATAAAATTTTATTTCTTTTTGTTTTTTTTACCTTTGTTCTTGGTCTATTCGATTGATTAAAGTAGATGGCATAAATGACATATAAGGCCCCGGTTCTCACTTCTGGATAAAGCTCCTCATCGTACAAATATTCGCTCTAGAACCAATTAATTAGCTAAGGTGACTTAATTACATTTCACTCACCCCAGTTTTGAGTAAGTCTTTCATATACTGAAAAAAAAGATAGAACAAAAATACACTTGATCGCAAAAAAAGGTACATATCTGTAGTCGAAGGGAAAAAATCTCGGTATCCTTTTATTTAATGCTTTAGGGATGTGTAAATGTTAAACGGGTCAGAATTTGTTACCAAAAAAGCTGGTAAAACTTCATTTCGTTCCATACTGTCAAAAATTGTTCATAGCGGAATGATTTTAGCTGGTAGAAATTGTTCAGTAGCTTTAAAATGTCTTGTCTGAAAAAATGATTAAAATCTCTTTCTGATTCAGATGAATTTTGCATTTTTTTTTTAATGAAAAAAATTAAAATTTTTTATTAAAAGATAGAAAAAAACTGTGCATTATAAACTTAAATTAAAGATTGTCAAATTTATTTTAGCTTCATTTCTAATTAAATCTTTTTATTTTGAATATATTTAATTAAAAAAGAGAGAGGTAGGAAAAAAACATTAAAAAACTGACCCCCAATTTTTTAATTAACAAAATTATTTTTTTTTAATTTTACTTAGAAATTGATTTCAGAATTGTTTAAAAGTCCAAATTAAAGTCCAAGTCTGAAGTTTATTTTTCAAAATTCCAAGCCAAAGACTTTTTTTTTTAAGTCCAACACTCGCTTGGCTTCCATAATAGCCACCTGAGGCCGCAAAATTATCATTTCCTGGAACGGAAGAAATTTCATTTGTCCCTTCACATTTATTGAACGTGAATAATTTCTGAATGATTACTCTTCATGGAAAAATAGGAAGATCTATTTGAATAATTTTTAACACCGGAAAAAAAATTGACTTTGGAATCTCGGAACGTCGAGTCATCAAGATTAAGACAATTTTTTATTTTAAAATATTTAAAAAATTTTTCTAGTCATTAATTCAAATTTTAAAATTATTACAACTTTAATTTTCACATATTTACTAAATCAGCAAGTTCTTAAGTTAAAAAGTGAATGTTTTGTTAAGATAAATTTGGATGGAGGCAACTACAATAGTTACATTCTTCATTTATAACAAAAAGGGGAACCTAGAAAATAAGATAAATAAATACACCAACAAACTAGAAAAACCCGGGTTTTAAATAACGCAAAATTTGACGCAAAAAAACGCATCTACAAATAAACGTCTGTTTTTATGCAAAAACGCGTAATAATCTTTAACTAAACAGCGTTTTTAACGTGTTTTTAAGATTTTATAAAATTAATGGTATAAATAAATAATCAAAAAAGTTGATTTCATAAAAAATTTAAAATATCTTATTATTTTTGAAAGCATAAAAAAATATTTTTAAAAATTATATTATTAGATTTTAAAATAATTTGTGTATTAACGCATCGTCCTCTTCTTTGTTTTTTAGAGAAAAGTGGAGTTATGTGTATTAACGCACTAAAATGAGAGCTCAATATTTTTCAGTAAAAAATAATGAAAGATTGATTTTTTGATTGATATTGTGACGTGATTGTTTTTTCAAAAAAAACAATCGTGTTCATGAATGGTTTTTAGTGATTTAAATAATATTTTAAGAATTATTGAAATGATGCTTTTTTTTATTCATAGTAAATTAACAAAAAATAAAACAAAATTAAAGATTTCTCTAGATTTATTATTTGATAAAAGATTCATAAAAGAAAATTCAGTTTTAATCTGACAATTTTTTAATAGACTGGCGAATATGGTATTTTACTGGCAAAAAAATACATAGTGGAGGTATCCGGTTAGAGTTGATCTCTTTAAGCGTTTTTAATTTTTTATAATTATATGTAGGATGTTAAAAGTTCTTCATGAATGGGAAAATAATATGAATGGATTAAAGTTTTCATTGAGAATGCTGATACATCCAATTAAAAAGACAATCCCTGATAGTTGATATAAGTTAAATGGAAATTGATTTTTTGATTAAAACTTCTCATGTATTGACATGTTAAGCTACCAATTAAAACTAACATTCCCTTTTTATAACATTAATCAATCAACTAACATAAAATTTAAAGTTGAAAATTACCGTTAAATTTTAATATAATTCGATAGCGACATGTCAATATTCATTTTTTTAACATTTTTAATATTCATTTTTAACTTTTCCACAATTCAACTTTTATTTAAATTTTTTTTATTAGATCAATCTTGTACAAAAATTCGGTTAAAACCAAACTACGATTAGCCAGCTGACTCAGAAACAAATAAACAAGAATATTCAACAGCATCACAAACAAAAGCATTACAATGGAAGTCAGTATGATATCAAGAATCGTTCAATTTGTTAATAGTTTTGTGAATTTTTTTGTTAATCAGGCTTTAATCTTCTAGGGCAACCAATTTATAATCACCATTTTTTTATTTTTGTTTGACTTGACATTAATTAATTAATTCAACTTTTAATTTAAAAAAATATCTCTTGCTGTATTTTGTTTTTATAATCTATTTCTTTATTTAATTTTTATTTTTTTGTATCTGTTATTTTATTTTTTCATAATAAATTCGCCAACATAGTTACATTATTTATTATTATTAATTAATCTGTGACGAGTTAAATACTCGCGGAGCCAGGTACATCATGGACCGAGCTATGACAGATAAGTTCGCTTCGAAATCCGGCACATAAAGAATTTTTAAGTCTCAGTTTATCATATTGATTTTTGAATGAATTAATTGTTCGTGCATCCGTAACCTCACTTGGTAATTCATTCCAAGAAGTTGCAGTTCGATTGGAAAAAAAATTGTGCCTAGCACAACAGTTTTTGACTAGTTGTCGATAGAGTTTTTGTCCCGACCTTGTTGATCCTGCAGGGCTAGTTGAGTTAGAAGCTAGTGTATAACAAATCGGATGATACCATATGATGCGGTTAAAATTATTTTTAAACTTGTAAAGTTGTATCAAGTCACCTCTTTTTCTCCTCTCTTCGAGAGTTGTTAGTTTTAATATTTCCAAATGCTCTTTATAACTTTTATTTCTTAATTGTGGAATACTTTTTGTTGCTCTCCGTTGAACCTTTTCTAACAATTTAATGTCTTGCCTTTTACAAGAGTTCCACGCAACAACTGCATATTCTAAGAGCGGTCGAACGTGAGTTATGTAGAGGATCTTAAATGTTTGAACATTCCAATTAGTAAAGTTCGTTTCAATTTTCCCAGCATTAAGTTCGCTCTCAGAACTATATTCTTAATATGATCATCCCATTTAAGCTTGTTGTTTATGGTAATACTGAGATCTTTCTCATTTTGCGTATTAATTATTGTGTGTGTTTGATTATCATTATCATCTTGAAAACTGTAGTTTCTGTTTTGATGAATCTTAGCATTACCAATATGCATTGTTATACACTTGCTGTAGTTAAATTTCATTTTCCAATCGATCGTCCATTTAAGAATTTTAATTAAATCCTCTTGTAAATGATCTTGATCCTTACAATTTTTTATGATCGCAATAAGTTTAATATCATCAGCAAAGAGCCTGCACAGATGACTTAAACAGTCAGGCATGTCATTTATGAATATTATAAAAAGCAAAGGCCCAAGTACAGAGCCCTGGGGTACTCCGCTCAATACTTCCTTCCATTTTGAGATCGAATCACCTATGACAACCCTTTGCCTTCTTTTATTTAGAAAGGATTCAAGCCATTTTAATAAACGACCCTGAAAGCCATAAGCCTTTAGCTTGACGATCATTTCTTTGTGAGGGACCATATCAAAGGCTTTCATTAGGTCAAGAAAGACTACATCAATAGCAAAGCCTCTGTTGAGAGTTTCCGTGATAACATCAAGAGATTCTAGTAGGTTTGTTACGCAAGATTTAAACTTTACAAACCCATGTTGAAAGTTCGAAATTAATTTGTTTTTATCTAAAAAGTCGACCATAACTCTTTTTATTAATCTTTCCATAATATTGCAGGGTACCGAAGTTAAAGAGATAGGCCTGTAGTTAGATGGGCTTGTACGCTGTCCACTCTTGAAACATTCATACCTTTTTTATTAATTTTTTATTAATATGCAAAATAATATTTTTTTATAATCTCGATATAACGGGGATTTATTAGTTTATTTTAAGTAAAAAATGAAACGTTTTTATGCATTTTGATGCAGTGTGCTTAAACGCGTCTAAATGAAAGATCCTATGACACCGAAAGTTAGTTAATAAACGCGATTTTATGCTTTGATTTACTCAATTCTACACTTGTTTTTACGCGTAATATTTAGCGTAATTTTAATCTTGGGAATGGCTAATTAAGTGGAAAATGAAGATATCAGTTGAAAAGTCGTGTTCAGTAGTCTTCTCTAGGTACAAAAAATAGACTGATAATCTCAACTTAAAAATTTATGGAAACAGAATACTGAGCCAAAAAAAAATCAAGTTTCTTGGTAAAAAATTTGATTCTAAGTTAGATTTTAATATATTATTAGACGAAATTAAAGAACGCTGCAACAAAAAGCTAAATATTATTAAGATATTGTCAAATAAAAAATGCTTGAATTCATTTTCAGAAAATAATATCAAAAAACTACAAGCAGTTCAGAATACAGCACTCAGATCTATCCTTGAGTTAAAATATGATACTCTCTCCAACATCGTGCATCATGAAGTTTTTAATAAACTTAAATTACTAACAGTCTCGAATCGGCTTTTTGAGTTGAGTGAGAGATATGTCAAGACAGGATTGCGACATTCTATTCCATTGATTGTCATACTATTGGAGGAATACAAAGCAGGTTTCGAATCGAGATAAATTGAGTACCCAATTCCATTGTGTAATTGCTACCTTACTATTTCCTCCTTTTTTCCTGAAGCCTGAACTATGTAAACATGTGCCACATGTATCAATCTATGTCTTCTTAACTTTAATTTTATTTTTATTTTTTTTTGAATTTTTGAATTTATTCTGAAGGATTCCTAGCTCGGTACAGAAAACAAAAAATTAAATAAATAATAATTGGTTTGAAGTGCTCCGAAGCGTAGCGCTCCGACTAAGGCTCATATAATTAACTATCTGTAGTCAATTTTTTAACTATCTGTAGTTTATAATTATCTTCTTAAGACATAGCTACGGAAAATTTTATTTGTAAGAAGAAGGACTGCTTCGCAAATAAGTGTAGGCTCATGTTAAAAAGACTAATTGAATAGCAATTCAATTACCGATGAGGCTGGTAAAATCAATAACAATAGCACATCTTCAACTACAGGTTAGGTGGATCATTCCAATAAACTGAAAGAACTTGGAGACAAAGAGTATTTTTAGAACAATGGATATCAGACTGGACTCAAGTTCCAAAAGGGGTTCCTCAAGAGTCGGTTCTTGAACCGTTACTATTTATAATAAATATCAATGATTTGCCTGAGGTTGTTTAACACCTGCTTAAGCAATTTGCAGATCATAGCAAGTTAATAGCACAAGTTAAAAAAAGAATAGATATTGAAAATGTTCAAAAAGATATCGATTTGCTAGTTGCTTGGGTAAAAGAGCGGAAAATGTAAATTAATTGAGATATTCAAGCGTCAATTCCAATGGACACTGAAACGGTTCCAAATATTACATCAACTATTAGGAACCGATGCGATGACTTTATTAATCGGAAGACCTTAAGAAGAATAATCAAGCTATGTCTAAAGCTAATGCTATACTTGCTATGCTAAAAAGAACATTAACTTTTTGGAATGACACTCCTTTCAAACCTCTTTACACAACATTCGTAAGATCCCATCTTGAATATGCTGCACCGGTCTGGAACCCAAACAGGAAGAAAAGAAAAATTGCTTGAAAATGAGCAGCGTAAGGCAACTAAATTGATACCAAGTTTTAAAAAATGCTGACTATGAAACAAGATTGGGGAAGATTGGTCTAACAACACTAAAGAAGAGAAGTGCTTCAAGGGGGATAATCAAAATGTAGAAAAAAATATAGAATTTTATTAAACGTAGAATAAAAAAAGCATTCATAAATACTGCTACAGCTGCATTTATTGCTGCTAATTCAAAATCCATGTTCATTGAGTCAGGCATTTTGCTTATTTTACTCTTGATAAAATTAAACATGTTTTTAAAAGTTTTTATTTGGCAATAAACAATAGACTAACGCCGAGTCCGATATCTTAATGTGTATTGAATAAACTTGTTTAACACTAGAAGCACCAACGAGTCAAAATGACTCTTTTTCGATTTTTGGCCGCAAAATTTTAGTCAATTTTTGCTATTTGAGCACAATTTTTTTTTTCAGCATAAAAATAAGAATAACTTTCTAAATTAACAAAAATTTTAATAAAAAAAAAATTTCCTCTGTACAAAATCAAGTATATACTATTAGAAGCACCAAAAAGAGTCATTTTGACTCGTTTTTTAATTAAAATTTTGAATTTATCTACAAAATCAATGGATGAGTCATAAAATATTTATAAAAAGTATACAAATCTTTAAAAACTGACTTAAATCCTAATACTTGAACGAAGATAAGCAAATTTAAAAAATGCAAAAATTAAAGTTTGCGTATTTTACGTGAAAGACGAAAAATTGGTTCAAAAAGAAATGAATTCAGTAGAAGATAAAATTTTTGCAAGATACTTTTTTTTAGCCAAATTTTTATTTTTACTCAAATAAAATTAAGTTTTGAATAGATTTATCCAAATAAAAAATTATTATCCATTTTTATCCATTAGATTTTATTAAAACAAGTCATTTTGACTCGTTTTGGTGCTTCTAGTGTTAAACAACGTAGGGCTAATATCGAAAGTGCCATCACAAAACCAATTATTTACTTAAGAGTTTTTCATTAAAATAAGCAAGATGTTTGTTTATATTTTTATTCCTTTCAAATAGATGTTTTTTATTTTCTATATTTTTTTCGACATTTACTTTTTCTACATTTTATAAATGCTTCAAATGTTAGAGGTCACAATAAAAGAATTGAAAGGCAATTAACAACTAAAAGGTGCAGAATAAAAAATGGCAAAAAAGTTTAGCTATAAGAGTGGACAAGACCTTTGCCAATTTATTAAAAATTTAAAATCAGACTGATCCTAGCTTTAAAAAAAATAAAAATTATATCATAATGTTGAATTTTAGACAAGTTGTTAGTAAAAAATGAACGAACCATCAAAAATAATTTGTACAGCTTTGTATAAAGTAACCAAAATTATGAAGGCTTAAGTTTATGAGGGTAATTGGAAGGCAAAAAATCTTAAGCAACTCGAAAACAAAATTCGCACTTGCCTGAGCAATATGGACTCAAAGTTGGAAGAAATAGAAAATTTTTTATTAAAAAAATTAATTTTGTGCCATTTTTATTCTACACCCGTTAATTGTGGTCAGAGGCATATCTTTTTTGTGAATCGTATTGTACCTAATTGGAACAATTTACCAACTCAAACGGACAAAGCTGGGCCAACAAACAACTTTTAAAAATCTTTTTGATATAAAGAAAATCTATTTAAAAGATAGCTGAAAATAGTGGTCATCTGACTCATATTATAACAAGTTAAAACTTGTACTTGTACTATTATTATTATAGCTTCAAAGTTTTTCTGTTTTTCGAATGTTTAAAGACTAATTACCAAAGTCTATTCAAAAATAACTGATCCCCTCTTTTTTTTTAAATTGATCTTAGTCATGTATTTTTTAATGTTGGCGACAAAAACAATATTAGGACACATGAATCTATCCAGGGTAAAGAGACGCTAATAATTTTGTCTAAAAAATTATTCTATCCCAAATTTATTCTTCGAAAAAAATCAAGATTTCTAGCAAAATTTTAGTGAGAATTTTAATTAATTTTTGATAATTTTTACCCATAGTTTTTCAATGTTTAGATAATAGAAAGAAATTTTAACAAGAAAATTTTATATTTAATCGTATTTAACAAAATGTAATTAAATTCAGAATTTACGCCTGAATTATTTATAATTTAATACTTGAATC
This sequence comes from Brachionus manjavacas, assembly GCA_019054805.1. Classification (NCBI taxonomy): domain Eukaryota; kingdom Metazoa; phylum Rotifera; class Eurotatoria; order Ploima; family Brachionidae; genus Brachionus; species Brachionus manjavacas. The sequence goes on along the minus strand of JAHQIY010000003.1, from coordinate 1,558,535 downwards.
AAGCATTTTTAAAAAGAAAGATTTTATTCGGTTTTAAAATTTTTGATATGAAATTGATTCCTTATATTCTTCAAGCCATTCTTATATTATTTGCTTTAGCGATTGATAGACGATGCCAATCATCCTTCACTAATCCTCCTGAATGTGGAAGAAGAATTGATGATATAAGAAGAGAGAGACTCAATAAAATTGCAGGTGGTCAACAAGCAGTTCCAGAAGATTGGGGTTGGCAAGTTGCCTTATATATAAGAACCTTTTATGTATGCGGAGGCACTCTCATCGACAATGAATGGGTTATTACTTCTGCTGAATGTTTCTTTGAGGATATAAGCTTATCGTCTTATATTTTGTTTTTTGGCTTACACAATCGATCAGAACCTGAATCTTATTCCATTAAAAGAACTTTGACAGAATTTATTGTTCATCCGCAATACACAGAAGAGAACAATAACAATATTGCATTGTTAAAATTAAGTGTAAGCTAACTTATAATTTTAAAATTGATAAAATCTATGAAATTTTATAATTTTTTTTGAATGTTTAAAAATTGTATTTTATAATAGGCAAATTGAAATTTTACCAGTCATTTTAATTTGTAAATGATGTATTAATTTTTTTAAAAAAATACAATAGACTTTTTTTTTATTTGCACATGACTATCAGATTATGATTATGTTCATTATACAGGACTGTATTTTAACTTGTTTAGTAAACCGGTCTACTACCCCGAAAATGAGTCAGATTACCCCGTTTTCTCACAACATTAGCCTAAAATTCACCAAATAACCCAAGTGCATATAAAAGCTCATTTTTAAAAAAAAATATTTATTTACTTCAAAAAACAACGAATTTTAACAGATTAGAGAATTTGAGGGACAGATGGTGTAACCAAATTAACCATACTTACCCCCTTTTTTACATAATTAGCCAGTTCGATGAAAAAAAAACATTCCTCAATAAAAAAAAATTTTAATTATCATGGTCATGTTTGAAAACCAAAAAGCTAAAATGGGGATCAGAATTTGAAGCTAATTCATGCTTAAATCAGCGTTGTTCAAATTTCTAATTTGACTAAAATTCAAGTTATCTCACTAATTACCCTTTTGAGACCGATTTCTAATCAGCTGAGAAATTTCCGGGTTCGGACGATTCGTAACTAGATAGAGCTTGAAAAGATCTACAAAAATAATACGGGGTTTACATACTTTTATTTTACAGGTATCGAGATATTTGAAGGATCCAAAAGTTTTCACCAAATTAACTTATAATATAATTAAGCAGGTTTACAATATAAAAAGCAATTTTAAATTTTTAACATTTTGAAGTGTTTAATTATGTGGCACTTTTAAAAAATAAATTAAAAGGGATTCTAGATCTCTATTTTAAAAAAAAAACAGCTTTCCCAATTTAAACATGTAAGCTTTATTTATTTATTTATTGATCTGAAAAATAATTTAGGAGTTGGACTCCAGGACAGTTTCGAGCGGTTTAATCCCTCTTTTCAGCCCTCTTATAACTAAATTTTTGATTAAATAAAGTTAGGGTGTTTAAGGATTAAAAAATTTCAAGTACGCTTCCCGATGGTGTTTGGAACCTGTTTAAGGCTTCGGCAATTAATGCGTGACTAGATCTCAATTTAAGAAATTTATTGAAAAGTGAATTTGTTCTCTCATCATTTTTTTCTATTTATGTTAACCCTTTTGTGGATTGTGTCGACACTTGTTTTAAGTGGGAAAAATTTAATAATTCGTAGAATTTTGTTTTGAAAAATTTGCAGATCTTTTTTAATTTTTTGAGTGCCAAATTTTAGAATAACGGAGCAGTAATCAAATAGGGATCTTATCAAAGATTTGTGCAGCGTTTTGTTAATAGAAATCGAGATACTCCATTTTAAACCCTTTATTTTTCTCAAAATGTTAATTTTAGAAGACGCTTTTAACAATCTCCTTAAACTGGTCTGCAAAATTTAGTTTTGGGTCAAGTTTGATACCGAAGAATTTAAGTAGGCTCTAAAGGGATAGGCTCAGAGTCGATATATAGGTCCATCGAGTATTTTCTCTGATAATTGCTTCTAAGTCCAGCTGTAGTAAAGACAGAATATTAGGCATTCGATTTGTTTATTTTAAAGCCCCACCTTATACAAAAAGAGACTTTAACTCTAAATCTCGATTTAAAAAATAAAAACAAGCTTTCCCAATTAAAACATGTAAGCTTTATAAATAATTAGTAATTGAGAGTCATGGACTAGTGATGTTGGTTATTGACTGCTTTCGTAAACACTTTTGTAAATTTTGGTAAACCAATATCTGGATAGACATAAATTAAGTTAAAATTATTTTTTGAAACGGAAACGAAAATTCGAAAGAAATAAATGTTCTGTTCATTTATTTGTTATTCTATTTGGCTTCGGATCTATTTTTATGGCAAGAAAATTCTTAAAAAAATACTCACAACTGAAATTGGAATAAATTTAGAAAGTAAAGGGATACTTCAAATTAATCACATTATAATTACAATAGTCACATTAGTTTTTCAGAATTTACCATGTTGTGAATTAAGCATTTTTTAACTTTACTAACTTATTTACATATTTTGGCAATTAAAATTTACATGCATGCAAACATTCTTCTCAGTGATAAGATAAGGCGATGGAAATGGAAAGAGTCTTTTGGATTACCTTATTATGGCCTTTCGAAAAAAAATGAATAAAAAATCAAGAGGTCATTTTGAAAATTCTCAAAGTAAATAAATAAATAAACACAATTGTAAAAAACATAATCTAAGGCACAATAACTAGAATTGAAAAAACAATTTATGTAAAATAAGGAGAAATTTTTTTTCTAATTTTTATTTTATCTTTTCTAGTGCGAAATCAAAGTAACAAATATTTAAATTTAGTTTTAAAATTTCAAAAATGAATTTACATCACCAGAATTATTTAAATAAATTAAATTTACAGTTTATGATCAATTTTTGGTATTAAAAATAATAAAAATAAAGGTTGATTTAAATTTTTTTATTTTGAATTACAAAATGTATCCAATGTTGAAATAACCTTGAAAAAGTGCGATGTTTCAAATAATTTTAAGTTAATTTTGCAATCATGAAAAACTCGGATTTTTTTTATAAATTTTTTACTTTGGGTTTGTGATATTATGATCCTTAAAGATAATATTTGTAGTTTGAAAAACTATCTACGCTCTGTTTTCCATTTTTCAGAAATTAATTATTTGTTAAAATGCACCAAATGAAAGTAAATTATCACTAAAGTCAAAATTTTATAAGAGGAAAATATAGTTTTTCGGGTCTAGCCGCTTAGGTAAACTATGGTTCACCTGTTACTGGAACAATTCTTGTTCTCCGGTTTTATGGACTATTAGTTCACCTTATCCTAAAATTGTTCACCTATTTTGAAATTTTTTAATCTATTTAGAAAAGAGCTAAATGAAATATTAAAAATATTATGGTAAATGAGCCTAACCGGGTGACCTATTTTTTTTATTGCATAAAACGATTCCATTTTGTTCGAAAACTCCAAAAATTGTCACCGAATTAGACCTATTTTTTTGACTCACCCATTTACCTCCTGCGGTTAATTATTTTAGGGCTAATAGGGATAATTGGGTTAACCGAAATACCCCGAAAACCATATATATTTTGCCCCAAAACTAACCTCTTTTCCAGAATATTCACCGAATTCACCCAATTAGCCCAATAAGAAATAAAAAAGGTTTTTTTGTTATTTTTAAAAATATAAATATTTAAAATATTCTTTTCTATTATTCTTTTAAATATACGCTAAAACATTACTATTTAGAAAAAAATTTAAACGAATTATTAACTAACTCAAAAATAAATTTTATATTTGATTTTTTTTTAGTTAAAAAGATTAGTTAAAGAGATCTGTCTCGGAATGTTGTATAATTTTGAAGCTTGTATAATTTTCAAAAAAATCTTTTTTTGCGTTATCAAGATCTTCCATCGAATACTTTTTTTTTTAACTTCTTTTTGTTTGTTCTGATTCATTTTATGATATATTGACGATTTTTGATAATACAGAACGAATATTTTTATCAAATAAAATCAAATTATTCTTGTAAAAAAAGGAGAAACAAAATTTTAAATTTTTCATAAAAAATGATCAAAAATTGTCAAACATAATTACTAATTTGAAAAATTCTACCGAATAAGCCGAAAAAAAACTTTGAATTTAGAAAAAAAGGTTTAAAAATTTTTAAAAAATATTTAATATATATATTTGGATTCCTCTCTTCAAGATCTATAAGAATATGTGGATTGTTTAAAAAACAAAATAAAACGACTGATATATTTCGGTTTTTCAAATTACGTCACCGAATTTACATTAAATACATTTGGGCTGTGTTACCATATAGAAAAAAAATAATTACTTTTGAAATACTTTAAAAATAATTAATATAAAGTCGGGCGGAGTATGTACAATTTGCGAAAAAGATGAATCTATGTTCCGCAAATTCAAACACTTGAATGGTGAAAAATTAATTTTAATTTTCTTTAATTTTTATTTTTTGTATTTAAAGGCAAAGATTTAAGTAGAGAGCGCATTTGGGTATTTGGACTGTTGAAAGGATAATACCAAGTCAACCAGAACAGAGCAAATGCTAAGCTATTTCTAAAACTCCTGCATATTAAAAAGGACCCAAAAAATTATTAACTTTTATTGTTTATTTTTATATCAGTTTCGAGAATTAGGAATTTTATTAAAAAGCTTTACTTAATTAGTTCACATAATCAAAAAATTGTTCACCCTAATTCTATTTTGAGCAAAAAAATCGGGTGAACCAATAGTTCACAAAACCTGAGAACAAAAATATTATTCGGATAATAAGTGAACTATGGTTCACCTAACCGACTAGATCCAGTATTTCAACGATTGAATATCAACTTTAACCTGAATCAATTATTTATCTTTTTTTTTTCTTTTTATTCATTTTTTTTTATTTTATTTTATTTAACTTTATTTTTAGTTTTTTCATGTGTTTATATTCTGAAGAAGCATTTGCTCGGGAAAAAATAAATAAAGAATTGTTTAAAAGTTAAAAAAGAATTTTCAATATTTTTTTCAAATTTCCAAACAAAAATTTAATTCATTCTATTTAACCAAAGAGTTTAATTTCAATTATGAAAATGCTTTCAATTTCAACTTAAAATTATTTTTTTTTTGAAACTGAAAAAAAATTTAAAACATCGCATTTTTTCAATGTTATTTCTATAATTTTTTTAAAATACAATAATGAAAATGATTTTACCTTTATTCAAAAAAATAGCTTTAAAGTGGTATAATTATCTGATGTTGACTTTCTGAATTCACTTGACATTTTATTTGTTAAACCTACCACCTAATTCCTCTAATGGAAAATGAAATTTGTTTAGGAAATAAATTTGCCTTAAATAACATTATTTCAATTAACTTTGTAGTCTCCAGTGGAATACACAGATCAAATTTTGCCTATTTGTCTACCAAGTCAAAATTATGATTTTTCTGATCAAATGAGCTGGGCAACTGGATGGGGATACTTAGAATTCCAAGGGAAGACATCCAATATCCTAATGGAAATGCAATCGAAAATTTTGAATGATTCCATGTGTGAAGAGAGATACAAAAATCTTGGAGTTTCAGTATTTAATTCTTCAATTAATGTGTGTGCTGGTGGAAATGGCAAAAGTATTTGCACTGCAGATTCAGGAGGACCTTTAGTTGTTAATGTTAGTGGAAAATGGCAGTTGGCTGGCATTTCTAGCTGGACAAATGGTAATGATTTAGATAAGACTGGATGCGACGATGGAGGTATTTTCGTAGAAATTAGCTTTTATATTGACTGGATTTTAAGCTACATTCAAAGTATCATTTTTATTCTATTTCAATTGAATTTTAGATTTTTATTTATTATAACAAACAGAAACAATATCATTTTCACCAACAACAGCAAAGCCTTCTGAACCATCTTCAACTCAAACAAATTCATCAATGAACAAAGAATTTTCAACATTATTTAGTGAAATTCCATCACAACGCACTGGATTACCAAATACAATGGAATCTCCTCAGAGTGAGTCGCCATCTGAAAATCCAAATAAATATTCAACTGGAACATTTTCTTCAGCAGCAATCAATGAGACCGAGTTTTCTATTTTAATTAAAAAAATTATAAAACTTGCTCCTACCGGTGGTTTAAGATCCATAATTGTAGGTGACACAGACCTAACTGAGTTGGAATCTTTGCTAAACACCTTAATTCCCTTATCAAACTATTCAGCTTATGAGTAAAAAAATTTAGATTTAAATAATTGAATTTTAGTTGTTTTTTTTTAAGTGAAATTGGAATTATTTTTTTTGATGCAACTGTACTAGCTTATTTAAATTCTGAGTCAGAAATTGGTTCATTAGTTTCTAATTTCTTCTCAATTCTTAAAAGAAACGAGCAAGATTTAAAACAAAAAGCACCTTCTGGATATCTAATGTCAATTGAAAAACCAAGTACTATTTCAGGTAGGTGTTTAGACAATAAAGAGACTGGTTCATTTTGCGCTAAAGTCAGTGAAAAAAGTCATTTAAAAGTCTTTTAATAAAAAGGGATTTTTAAACTTTTAAATTTGAATACATTTTCATTTTCAGTCAATTTCCTGAAAAAAATAATTTAAGTCAAGTCCAAAGACTTTTAAAAAAATTTGACTTTGACTTTATGACTTTTAAAAAAACTCCGATTATTGCCATTAAGGGAAGAAAAATAAAGATTTGCTTTATTTACGATGCTTGTGATTTTATATAAAAAATACTAAATAAAATCAATAGACAAAATCATATTTTGTTAATTAAAATAAATGTCAAAAGTCAATTAAAAAAGAAATATTTATTAAATAAAAATAGATAATTCGTCAGTTATACTTGGGTCAATTTGAAAAAAAAACGTCATTTAAATAAATGTTTTGTCAATTATTTTTTATTTTTTTAAAAAAATATTTATCAATGTAATATTTTTTAAAAGAAAATATAAAAAAAGATTTTAAATATAGAAAGGTTTTAGCTTCTTATTTTTTCAACGCTTTTGACATATTTCGTGGTCTGGCAACGCTCGCAATTTGACTAAGTCCTATTAACCAGGCTTCTTTTGGAAATTCTGCAAATTAACATGTTGTTTAATTCCTATGATGTGCTTGCACATGTTATGTTTAAACTACGATGGACCATCAAAACAACCATTCACCGAAGAATTTATCCATGAAGTCTCAAAACAGATAAAATTGACAATTATTAAAAATTTGACTTTGACAATTAATTGTCATTTATTTTTTGGATAATCCACCCTAGCTTTATCGAGCTAGGGCTCCTTCAGAATAATTTTAAAAAAATCAAAATCAAAATTAAGGTTAATAAAATGAGATAAAAAAAATCAAAATAGAGTAAATAAGCTAAAAAATAAAAAAATAAAAGTTAAGAAGAGATAGATTGTTACATGTGGCACATGTTTACATAGTTCAGGTTTCAGGAAAAAAGGAGGAAATATTAAGGTAGCAATTACACAATGGAATTGGGTATTCAATTTATCTTGATTCGAAACCTTCTTTGTATTCTTTCACCAGTCTTTCAACCAATGGAATAGAATGACTTAGTCCTGTCCCAACATATTTCTCACTCAACTCAAAAAGACGATTCGAGACTGTTAGTAAATTTAGTTTATTAAAAGCTTCATGTTGCACCATGTTAGAAGGAGTATTCAATTTTAACTAAAGGATAGATCTGACTGCTGTATTCTGAATTTATTTTAGTTTTTTGATATTATTTTCTGAAAATGAATTCAAGCAAGGAAAAGAATAGTCTAAAATTGATCCAAAAAGTGAATTATTTTAATTTCCTAGTGTTTGATTAAGACCCCATTTTTTGTTTGACAATATTTTAATAATATTTAGCCTTTTATTGCAACGTTCTTTAATTTCGTCTACTAATATACTAAAAATTTAACTAAGAATCAAATTTTATACCAAGAAACTTGATTTCTTTTTGGCTCATTATTCTGTTTCCATTAATTTTTAAGTTTAGATTATCACTCTCTTTTTTGCATCTTGAAAAAACTATTGAACACGACTTTTCAACTGATATCTTCATTTTCCATTTTATAAACCATTGTTCTAGTTCGTTGGTGTAATTATTTATCTTATTTTTTAGGTTCCCCTTTTTGTTATAAATGAAGAATGTAACTAGATCATCTGAGAAAAGCAGAGAGTGTCATTATTTCTAATATCACAAAACAGGCCACAACTTTTTTTTTTTCTATTAAGTGATTCCACAATTTTTTGAATTAAAAAGAAAAGATTATCTGATGTTTGCCGGTGTTTCCTAAATCCAGATTGCTCCTGGATAAGGAGTGAATTTTGTTCCAAAAAATTGTAAAATCCAGAATAAACCATATGTTCCAGTAACTTTCTTAAAAAACTTGTTATACTAATTGGTCTATAATTTCAAGGATCTTGTAAATTAGAGCTTTCAATATTTTAAATAAGTAATTCATATTTAAAATATTCAAAGTAGGGCGCTTATCATTGACTACTGAAAAGTCTAACTTATTGATTATTATTTCCAACATTATACCGTTTCCATTTTCCTCTACGCAGCCTATTTGCTTTGTTCTTGCGTTTAGATTACCACCTAAGATGTAGTTTCTACATTTTTTATTAACTGTTTTAAAAAGCTCAAAGTTCAGAGGCTAATTGGGTGGATTAAAGAGACTAGATACAACTAATTCATTATCCTTTCCTAATTTAGTTTTTTTCAAAGGAGTTCGGAATTGAATTCCTCATAAGAAAAATCTTGCATAAATTAAATTCCTTCTTTAATTAAAATAGCTACTCCTCCCCCATTCTCGTTGCGTGGTTTTGTTTTGAACTGATAATTGTGAAAATCAAGATAAAATTTTGCCTCACTCAATTCTATCTTTAATTCATTGAGCAAAACAATTTCGGGACATTTTTTTTGATAATAAATTTTCTAAGAGACGAATCCTCCTAGGTAAGTGAAGAAAATTCCAGTGTGTAATTACTAACCTGAACCTAGAGGAAAGTTGACTTGATGGATTTTTCTTCATTGTATGTTTGAGTATGACTGTTTTTGTATAAAATCGCTGTTGTTTCATCTGAATTGTGTCCAATTTTATTATATTAATTGACAAAAATTAAATTTATTTCACGATTATTTATTTTAAGTTACAAATATTTAACTTAAAGTTGACAGGTAAGTATTGACGAAAATATAATTACAAAAAAATCAATTGACATTTTTTCCAAATTAATTGATAGTTTCTCTCCCTGCCAAAAAAATAATGTTAAGATTCAAAAAACATTAATGAAATGATTTTATTCAGCTTTTTAAATTTTTATTAAGAGAATTGATTTGAAATGTGCTTCTGAGGTAAAATTACCAAATGCCAAAATTCTAAAAAATCTTGCTTACTTCAGATTACGTAAATTTTCATAAAATTGATGGATGACACTTGTGACAAAAACTTACCAGAAAATTATTATCCAAACCTTTTCAAATAAGCTTCAAATTTAAATAGACAGTAAACGCAAATTGAAGTTTCAGATCAAATTTTAAGACCAAAACGATCATTCAAAATTTTAAAACTTAATTGATCTAATTTTAATAATTTAAAAAAAATAAATATTAAACATTACAAGACATGTACTGTCTAACATCAAATTGATTGATCTCTACTATATTTAACAAAAACAATCAATTATTTAAAAAATTCGGGTTAAGTTAATTCAGAAATTATTTTATTTATTAATTCGAGTTATGATAAAATTTTTTTTTTTCGCTTAAAAAAATTATAACAGTTTAAATTTTGTTGTCTATAAAAATTTGTAGTAAAATAAATTAAAAACTTCAGACCTAATAAAGTTTAATAAAAAGAAATTTTTTAAAATTTTAAAAATGAAAATAAACTTGACGCAATGTCTCAAATAATTACTCCAGATAAAGTTTTTTTTTCTATTATTTAAATAAAATGCTAAATTTTATATTTTGATCTTGATCTCAAACTTCAATTTGCCACAGTTAAAAACATCATCTGTTTCTTATATTTATTTTTATTTTTTGTAAAAGCTATTTTTTAAATTTTTTAAATTTTAGTTATAATAAACAATACCATATGCTTCATTGATGAAAATAATAATGTTAATTGTCCTCGATCGTCAACAACTAAAATTTTATCATCATCCTCTATTGACATTAAAACAACCACAACAATTTCATCATCATCTTCAATTGGCATTAAACTAACCACAACAAATTCACAATCACGGCTTTACCTCAATCATCAGCTTTTTTTTGAAATAGCCTTAACCTACTTAAGTTTATTGTAATTTTTAAGATCAGTTTTTTAAACAATAAAATTGCATCAAATTAACACACTTTTTACTCTTCAGTTCTAAATATTACCAAGCTATTTACCAGCTACAACCTTTCCAAAAACATCTTTGCCAAGAACATACTTCAATAAATTAAGAGTAACAATTAGAAATAGAAAATATTTAATTATATTAATTAATAAAAAAGAAAATTAAAATTGTATTAGTTAATTTTTATTATATTAGAGTTGGGTAAGGACCAAGAACAATCATGATCAGTTTTAACAACCTAATTTAATAAAATTATTTTACTAATTAGAATGAGACAAAATTTGTTTTTGTTATCAACTTCATTGTTTTTAAGTTTCTCTGCATACTTCTTTAGTTTTTAAAAATATTATTTTATTTTTGTTTTGCGAATCACCAGATCCTAACAGGTCCCGAAAATGAGAAATATGTTTATACTTTGTTGGCTTTCTATACTTTTGGTTTAAGATATAAATTTTTTCCTTTTTTCTTTTTAAAAAAGTAGTTTAAAAAATTCTACCTGACAAATTTGTAAACACCAAAAAAATGTGATTTTAAATAATTTTATTATTGGAATTTTGAACTGAACAAAAAAAATAACGGGAGTTCAAAAAATCTCGGTGCATTTTTTTAAATTGAAAAAAAATATGTTGCGGTAGACCGATTCTCATAAAATTTTACACAGGGGTACTTAACTTAACTTGGTCAGCTTTTCAGTTAAAGCCTTCCTGAAATAGGCAGTCACATAACCTTGAACTTCCTCAAACCCTCAAAATGTCCTCTAGCCTTTCGATTTTCAAATGTGTTTTTACATATTGTCGAATAGATAATTGAATGAGGATTACAAAGCTATATAGATTATGTCTATACGATGTTCTGTTCAAAAGTTATGGTCAAAAAACTCTTAATATTACCTTAATTTCCGAGGGGTGAAAAAAAAGGGTTAATTTCACTTTATTAGCAATAACTTTTGGACGCAATAAGCTATCCTCTTAAAATTTCAAACTTAAGTAAAAATGAAACTAAGTAATAAAATAAAATTTAAATCAAGTTCATCTATATATCTCTTCGCCTATTAGACCTATTTTTGGCCAAAATTTTATGGTCTAATTTAAACTAAAAAAAATTAAAGAATAAAGTTTATGGTCCAATTTATATATGCTCAATTGAAAGATAAAAGAATAAGCTTTAAAATTATATATAATAATATTAAGTTATGGCACTTTTGGTTTTTCAATAAATTTTACATTAACTTTTTATTTGAAAAAATTTATTTATTTACTTACTTTTTTTAATTTCAAGCAGTAAGTACCTTTCGAAATTTCGACTTGCCTAACCCCGGTTGTAACGGAATTAATAGCGCTTTCAATATCTTCTATTGGAACTTTTTCGATCGCAGATTTTATTTCTTCAATTTAAAACAGGAGAGTTTGGCGGCCAGACACTCTTTTCCATGAACATATGGAGATTATTTCTACAATAGGCTTGGGATATATTTGCTGTATGAGGCTTTGCACCATCTTGTTGAAAAACCCATCTGTGTGAGCCACATAAACGAATTCCTTCCTTCCTTCCCATAGATAAAATACGACGCCTGCAATATTCAGCATTAATACCAAAGATCCCTTATTACATCAAAATGAAAAAAGACAAAAAAATTTTTAAAATTATTAATTAAAAACAATTTTTACCCCCTTTTCGATCAGCTTCTTCACGAGTCCAAGAATAAACCCTCTGGTTTTGCTTGTTTAATCCACCATCAACTATAAATATTTTCTCATCAGAAAGCATAACGGGAAGATTTTTAAATTTTATCTTTTTGTTTTTCCTCCAAAAAACAGAAAACCGATCCCTTTTTTTTAATGAAAATTTGTCAATAATGGGATCTTGCGTACTTAAAGGGATTTTTCACTCTTTTGACATTTAAATGAGTCGTAAGAGATCTTGGACGCTCAGTTGGAATTGAATGAAATACTTTCCCCGTTTCCTTATATTCTCTTATCCATGTACCAATAGTATTTTTAAGAACTTGAAGGAAGGAAGGAAAGAAGCACCGAGATTTTTTGAACACGCGTTATAATGACGTATAGATTTAGAATCACCAATGAAACAACGCCACTAATAATGATCACAATGGTTACACAGCCTAAATGTATTTAATGTAAATTCGGTGACGTAATTTGAAAAACCGAAATATATCAGTCGTTTTATTTTTTTTTAAACAACCCACATATTCTTGTAGATCTTGAAGAGTGGAATCCAAATATATGTATGAATATTTTTAAAAAATTTTTTAATTTTTTTTTTTAATTCAAAGTTTTTTTCGGCTTATTCGGTAGAATTTTTCAAATTAGTAATTATGTTTGACAATTTTTGATCTGATGATGGAACAAGTTTGAACTTACCTTATTTGCTTATCCTTTTCAGCGGGTCTTAATTAGTAGAAGATAATTTTACTAGAATTTTAAGATAGCAGATGGGTCCGCTGTCTAATGTTGTTATTTTTTATGGGTTAAGAGGTTAATGAGGTATCATCTCAATACCAAAAAATCCCACCCATTTACCCCTAAAAATAAAATATTTAACATAATTAGACTTAAAGGACAAAAATGATCACAATGACGTCATTTTTTATGAAAAATTTAAAATTTTGTTTCTCCTTTTTTTACAAGAATAATTTGATTTTATTTGATAAAAATATTCGTTCTGTATTATCAAAAATCGTCAATATATCATAAAATGAATCAGAACAAACAAAAAGAAGTTAAAAAAAAAGTATTCGATGGAATATCTTGATAACGCAAAAAAAGATTTTTTTGAAAATTATACAAGCTTCAAAATTATACAACATTCCGAGACAGATCTCTTTAACTAATCTTTTTAACTAAAAAAAAAATCAAATATAAAATTTTGAGTTTGTTAATAATTCGCTTAATTTTTTTCTAAATAGTTATGTTGTAGCGTTTATTTAAAAGAATAATAATAAAGAATATTTTAAATATTTATATTTTTAAAAATAACACTTAAAATCCTTTTTTTAATTATTATCGGGCTAATTGGGTGAATTCGGTGAATATCCTGGGCTAAATATTTACAAAATCAGGGGTAACTGGGTTAACCTAATTCACCCAATAAAGCCTCACCCAATTAACCGCAGGGGGTAAAGGGGTGACTAGAAAAAACTGGTGTAATTCGGTGAGCATTTTTGGAGTTTTTGAATAAAATGAGTGCGAAATATGCAATAAAAAAAAAAAATCACCCGGTTTGGCTCATTTACCATTATGTTGTTTTAATTGTATATTCATTTCTCTATTACATTTTATTTGATTTTTAGATGAAATTAGACCATTTCCTTTTAGACATGGTATAAGTTTTTCAACATCATTAAAAGGCGAATGTTCTTTTATTTCCTCAATATTCATTGTAACTAAATTTTGTAAATCAAACAAATAATTTAAAAAAGTAATTTAAAATAAAAATTAGTTCGAAAAAACAAGTAATTCAACTGACTACTTAATCGCAAAAATAATTTCTTAATTGGTAAATTTTTTTTGATATTGAAATTTAATATCGAAAAAGGTTATTTGAATAATTTATATTGAAATTATCTATATTGAAATTTCAATATCAATGATATTCAAGTTTAAATTACCCTAACATTTTTTTTTAAATACTTTGCACATGTTACGTCTTACAATTTATCAATTTTTAATTGTCTTTTTATTATATTTTAACTTATTTTAATTTTTCCTTTATTTTTTCTTTACATTTTTATTTTATTTTGTCTTAATTTTTATTTTATTAATTTTTTTTATTTGAAAGAACTTTAGCTCGACACAGATAAAACAAATAAATAAACAATTTTGAATTAAATCTCACCTGTCAAACACATGGATTATGTTATTACATAATAAGACACACTCTTTGAAAAAAATGTATTCTCACTTAATAAACATGTGGACAACGTCAATCCGATTTGGAAGGAGAACAAAAGTGACAATTCTAGTGATATTAATCTTCACTTTGATTTGGTGTTTCAGGTGGTTGTTTCAACTCAAACAGTGGTTCAGCGTCAGCTAACGTTATTTTTTCTTAATGCATTGCATTTGGAAATAAGCGGATCTATAAGACCTTTTATAACATTCTACAAAGGCGTTTAGACCTGTATTAGACACCACTCTTTTGCTTCTCTCTAGTCCTTTGTTGTTTAAGTTATGATACAGATGAAGCACATCTTCTAGCTTCTATATAACTAACATTTTTGTTATATCTTCGGATACCAAATAAAATAATTATAAAAAGATTTAGTTTTACAATTCATTATATTTCTTGGAAGCTCAGGCTTCAACATTCGTGATGTTTAAATACCATTTTGAGATAATACAGTAATGTGTCATCCAGAGTTGGTCAAAAGTCAAAGTCATGAAGTCAAGTCTGGACTTTGACTTAAAATTTTATTTTTTTCAAATCAAGTTAAAATTAAAATTTACATTTAAAAATATTTATTTTAAATAAAGTCTAGTACTCGAATTTTAATGTTTTCAAATTACATTTTATCATTGTTTTATCATCCAAGTTATTTGGTGTTAATCTTGAATTTTATTGTTAATAAAATTATTTTAGACTCAAGTCAAAGTCAGACTTTGACTTTGAAATTATGTTAGATCCAATTCAAAGTCAGACGTTGACTTTGACTTTTAACGATTCTGACTTTAAAGTTTGACTTTTGACCAACTCTGGTGTCATCAATATAGACGTTAAGACTTTTACGTGAAGTTTCATCCGTGTAATCATTATGTTTGCTATCCGTGATGGTTTTTAGTGACAACACTGCCTGACTAACAGCATCAATGTTTAAATGTTGGGTTCTTTTTCTATGGAATATCTCGAAGTCTTAGGCTTGTAAATTGATAGCCCAACGGGCTAATCTTCCCGTTGGTTGATTGATGTTCATCAACGCGTAGTCATCGGTATTCATCAGAAATTTGAAGCCAAACAGCTCTGTGCGAATTTTTTTAATTGCGTACACAACTGTCAAGCATTCTCTTTCAGTTCTGCTGTAATGAACCCGTAAAGGCATGCATATTCATTTCCATTTTCATCAATTTGTGCAGTCCTCTTTTGGGATTATATTCTGGACGGTAAAAGAAAAGAATTGAGAATCGGATACTTTTTGACATGCCTCTAAGATATGATTTTTAAAATATGATATTCAGGAATCAGTGACTTTGAATAAAGATTGTTAGATAGTCAAACTTGATTTCAAATTTTACCTTGCCAAAATTTAGTTTTTTAATAAAATAAATTTAAAAAATGAAAATTTTTTATTTAGTTTACAAAAATTAATAAAAATTTCATACTCTCTTTAAAAAAATTCAAATTAATTATTTATGCATATAAAAATATTGACTATTGAGTTCTATTCAAGTAGCAAGGCGGAACAAACGTTGTGGGACTAACTAGCGCATCAATTGAAGAATAAGTTGATATAATTCCTCCGCATAGACTAATGATCACGCATGTAAATAGAACTACTAATTCAAGTTTATTAATAACCCTTAACAGGTGAATGTATTAAAATAATTTATAAATTTTTATGAAATTTACCTTGAATAAGTTGAACTTCTGCAGAGCATAAAATAAAATATGCATGGTAAAATAAACGATGTAAGAGATACAGTTGACCCTCCAATAAAAGACAAAATTGGTCCAAAATTAGGTATTGACTGAGCTACGAATAAAACGCAGACTAACACAATGCTTCTGTAAAAAATTCTCTTGGGACCGAATTCACTCGGAGCATTAAAGGTTTTTTCTACTCCCTGAAAAACCGGGTTCAATATTATGGTGAAAGCAGTCAACAAATGTCCAGTTATTAGAACCAAAATCGAAGTTTTAATCCAATTGTTGTCCAAGTTGTCAATAATGTTGTCTTCTGTTAGTCCGGCAAACACAACTAATCCGCCTATTCCAACCGGTAGGTAAAACATCAACATTACAAAATAGGCAATAATTACTGACTTGTAAAATTTGGATGGATTAATCATATCGATTTGAATAGTTGGAAACATCACAGCGCCTCCAAAACAGAACAAGATGGTCCCGAATGAGACAAAAAATGAGCTTTATTTAGAGAAAATTTAAAAAGTTTATTCATTTTAATCATTAAAATCTTTTTCTTGACCTTTCTTTTTTTTGAATGGAAAAAAATATTCATTTTGAAAAATTTATCTATCAAAATTGTGATATTGTTGTAAAAATTTTTTGTTTAATTTCTTTTTGCGAAGGTGGAAGGTGGTTCCGTAAAAGAATACATAAACATTTTCACCATATTTAAAAACTGTAAATACTTTATTTTGGAAAAAATCTGAATACTTTTTTTCCAGTTTTTGTAAAATTCAGTACAAAAAACAGAACAAAATTTTTAATTTTTAATTTTTGAAGAAAAATAAAAATCGTTTATTTGACCAGTCTCTAAGAAATAACCGCAATATTCTGTTACGTGAATCATATTTTTTCACAAAAAATATGCGAAAATAAAGAATTTTGAAAAAATTTTGTTAACAACAAAAAACTTAAAAATTAAATGAAAAACAATAATTTTTTTTTATATTTTTAAAATGAAAAAATAAATTTAAGTTAATAAAATTCAACTCATTTTAATAATTAGTTTTAAAAATAATAATTAAAGCGATTCAATCTAAGAGTTGAATTTTTTTTTAATTTGAAAATTTTTCATCATCATTTTTTGATTTCAATTTTTGAAGATAAATTTCGGTCCCACTGAGACTTAATGTACGAAACAATTGATAATTTATTTTCTCTTTTTAAAAATTCAAAAATCAAAATCGAATAAAATAATTAAATAATAATAATAATAAATTTTATCAAAAAAATTAAATAAAAGATATTTTTTGAATCTTGTCCTGTCAATTTTTATAATTACAAAAAAAATTGCTTTATTTTCTTATGTTTGAATTACAAAATGTATCCAATGTTGAAATAACATTGAAAAAGTGCCATGTTTCAAATTTTTTTTTCAATTTAAAAAAAAAATAATTTGAAGTTGAAATTTCAAGCATTTTCATAATTGAAATTAAACTCTTTGGTTAAATAGGAAGAGTTTAATTGTCAAAGTAAAATTTTTGTTGTAAACTGCAATGCAATTAAATTGCGCGTTTAAAATTTTTGAGCAAAAAGAGCAAATTGAAAAAATAATTTACTTTGCTGTTTAATTTTTGTTTGGAAATTTGAAAAAAATATTGAAAATTCTTTTTTAACTTTAAAAAAGTTCATTTATTCATTTTTTACCAAGCAAATGCTCCTTCAGAATAGAAACATATAAAAAAACTAAAAATAAAGTTAAATAATATTATATTTAAAAAGAAATGAATAAAAAAGAAAGAATCCCGTACTTTAGAAAAGATATATCAAGCATTGAAGGTGTTCAAAGAAGAGCAACTAAAATTATTGGTGAAATACGTAATTTGAGTTACGAAGATAGATTAGAAAAGTTAAATCTTGCATCTCTGGAGGATAGAAGAATGAGAGGTGACTTAATTGAACAATTTAAAATAGTTAAAAATTTTGACAGGGTTGATTGGCATTTTCCGTTGAACCAAACATCAGAACATTATGGGACAAGAAGTCACAATCAAGATTTTGAGAAACAACTGGTTCGAAATTGCAACCAAAGATTCAATTTTTTCAGCAACCGTGTTGCAAATGCTTGGAACAATTTGCCAAGGGATGTTGTCGAACAAACAACAATAAATGGTTTTAAAAACAAACTTGACGCACATTTAAAAAAAATATTAGCAAAAATTAACAGGCTAATATAGTGCAACTAATCCTTGCGCTACGTTTAAGGATGATGTAAAGTCATCCTTTTCCTATAGCCTTATATTATTATTATTATTAATCGTTGAAATACTGGATCTAGTCGGTTAGGTGAACCATAGTTCACTTATTATCCGAATATTTATTGTTCTCATGTTTTTTGAACTATTTGTTCACCCGATTTTTTTGTTCAAAATAGAATTAGGGTGAACAATTTTTTGATTATGTGAACTAATTAAGTAAAGCTTTTTAATAAAATTCCTAATTCTCGAAACTGATATAAAATTGGTTAATATTTTTTTGTTTTTTTTTTAATTTGAAGGAGCTTTAGAAATAGCATTTGCTCTGATCTGGTTGACTTGGTATTCCCCTTTCAACAGTCCAAATACCCAAATGCGCTCTCTACTTAAATCTTTGCCTTTAAACACAAAAAATAAAAATTAAAGAAAATTAAAATTAATTTTTCACCATTCAAGTGTTTGAATTTGCGGAACATAGATTCATCATTTTGGCAAATTGTACATACTCCGCCCGACTTTATATTTTTTAAGTTATCGGTTTTTTTTCTATCTTATTTTTTAATATTTCATTTAGCTCTTTTCCAAATAGATTAAAAAATTTCAAAATAGGTGAACAATTTTAGGATAAGGTGAACTAATAGTTCATAAAACCGGAGAACAAGAAATGTTCCAGTAACAGGTGAACCATAGTTTACCTAAGCGGCTAGACCCGAAAAACTTTATTTTTCTCTTATAAAATTTTGACTTTAGTGATAATTTACTTTCGTTTGGTGCATTTTAACAAATACTTAATTTATGAAAATTGGAATACAGAGTGTAGATAGTTTTTTAAACTACAAATATTATCTTTAAGGATCATCATTTCACAAACCCAAAGTAAAAAATTTATAAAAAAAATCCGAGTTTTTCATGTTTGCAATATTAAATTTAAATTATTTTATTTTTTGAAACTGAAAAATATTTTTAAAAATGGCACTTTTTTAAAGTTAATTCAACATTAGATACATTTTGCAATTCAAACAAAAAAATTAAACCAGTTCTAAATCAAAACGAATTAAAAATTTTGTAACACTAAATGAAAATCTATTCTAAAAGAGTCAAAATTGGGGAAATCGACTAGCACTTTGTAAAAAAAAAAAATTTTTAAGAATATTTTAAATGAATTTGAAATAAAATTTGGCTAATTAAAAAAAGGCCGCATATTAAAGCGTCATTTATTTTGATTAAACGTCAATAAAATTAATGTAAATTAAATGTATTAATTGTCATAGTCAAAATGGTAACTTATTTCAATGAACCATGGCTCGAATCTTACGACCCCAATAAATAATTTTATGGGGAAGCGGGGGGTTATGAAGATAATTATGAGGCTTTCGACGAATAAATCGAAGCTCAAGACAACTTAAGGAACACTTTAATTGAAACTGAGGTAGAAGAAGGTAATATTGAGACTACCCTAGCAGCAAATTCCTACAATAGCGCTGTTATCCCATTTAATAATGTGGAAGCATATAATTGGTGTTGATTAAAGCCAAGGATTATTCGAGTCCTTTCCAGCTGAAGCTTGCGACATACCTTTAGGAAAATAAAGAGGAGTAGGACGACCAAAAAAAGAATTAAAATCATTAGTAATGAAATAATTGAAAATATTTTCTTAATTTTTTTATGATTAAAATTTTTTTTTGTGACTCTTTACTCTATTACATTTAATTTTATTATGTGATAACTAATTACTTAAAATGACAACTATTACTTTTAATTTACGATTCATACATTCATTTGTTGACGAATTAATATAAATAAATGACGATTTGATCTTTTTTTAATTGACGTTTAATCAGAATAAATGACACTTTAATATATTTTCTTAAAAAAATGTTCTAAAAAGTCGAAAAAAAGGCTTAAAAATGATTTTTAAGTTATTTTCTATTTTTTATTAATTTTTGTCCTCGAGACGAGAAAGTATTTTATAATTAAGAAAATTTTCTTATTTTATCAATTATACGCAAGCATAATCATATATCAGAAATTGAGCTATTTAGGTAAAAAAAAGTTTTTGTCTAACGATTTTAAATTATTTTTATTAAATTTCCCTTTTTAAATATTTCTCTTTAATATTAATTTATTTATCATCGCCAAATCTGGCTAAATTTTTAAAATAACTAAATAAATCAAAATTATAAGAGACATCATTTTGCAGCAAAAATTACTTGAAAATTTTTAGCTAAAAAAATAAAGTTACCGTCTTGCTACTTGAATCTAAAAGCTTGCCTACTGCATCATAAAGTAAGAAGTGACTTAATGCCTAAAATTTTGTTGAGTTAAAATTGACAATTTATTTATTAATAACACGGGATAAAATGTTGGCAGGTAGATCTGGATCAAATGCTTGAGAACAGATAAATAATTTTGGTGGTCTTTTCTATTTAATAGTTGTCAAAGGACAAATACTTTAAAATAAATAAATGCATAAATACTTGAATGTCACCGGATGGTTGGAGGGCAATGGGTCATCTATTTGTCTAATTGATTGCGCAAAAATAAGTATACAGGCAAGACCTGTAAAGACCATGGCCCCGACAGCTATAGGCCAAAAATCCTTCGGAGTGCCGAACATTGCCACGGGCAGCATCAGAACAGTGATAGCAATGGTCCAGTCACAAAAATGAAAAAAAAACATACTGAACAAACTAGCAAAGTTATGGGCCGCTATTAGCAGGAATATGACCGCCACGCCAAACAGTTGGACATATGAGGCCAGCTCGACTAGCATCCGGCCGTACTTTCCGGCAGCCTGGAAAGCAATGACTGAAAATGGGTCGCGGACTCCGTGTTTCAGCGACGGGTCCTTTTCTAGAATCATCATCCAGCAAGAGGACAAGCGTATTCCGCAATAGCCAGACAGCGCGCAGCAGCCCAGTATCAAAGCAAGTCCGGCCCAGTTCGACTGCTCCATTGCTTTTGGCAAAGACAAAATCCCGGTGCCTGACATTTCACCCACAATAAAAACTGCTGCGGTCAGTACTCCAAGTCCTTTGATTGTGGACTCAGAGTCCGAATTTATTAGCAGTTCGGTCGAGCTACTCGAATGCATCTTGAAGCAAAATTTAGAAAAAAATTTGAAAAACCCTTAAAAAAAAGTCATGTTATTTCGAAACAAACTTATTTTATTTTATTTTTTTTATTTTTTTAAAGAAATTAACAAAAAAAGAGCATAAAAAATTAGAACGATTTTTACATGAATTCATTGTGATCTGTAGAAATTTTAGTTTTTTTTATCTATCACATTGATATTAAGAGAGAAAAAACAACGACAACAAAAAAAGAAAAGAAAAAGGTGAGCACAAAAAATTCAATAATTTTTATTCTATGCCAGTTGATTGTTTGGCAGAACAAATTTTATTTGTTGATTATTTAGTTGATTGATCATGATCATGTTGGCTTCGTAGACCATTTTGTTGATGTCACAGTGGAAAAATTGTTTTAGTGCATTGCGCGAAGCTTCGTTCTTCGAGTCTTTTTTGCTCTTGCCTTAAATAGACATTTGGTTATAGATAAAATTTCATCTCAATTAAGTCAAATTAAAATTAGGTCCTAGAAAATTTTCTTTTTAAATTTTCCAGGTCCTAAGGCCTAGCAAAGTTTTAAAATGTTTATTTGAATAAATTTTAATTTTAGATCTTTTTTTTCACTGTAATCTTTATCCTAATGATCCTATGATTGAGAAGGATCTTGGTGTCTTTACTTAAATCAGGTAAGGGAGCAAAAAAAATTCAAAATTTATTCAACCATAAGAACAAAAATTAACAAGGTTTTACCTGTTGCTCCGCTGCCAGAAAAATAAAAATAAATGAAAAAAAAATTAGTATTGATTATTTAATTGATTGATTTATTTTATTTATTATATTGAATAAATTCTTATTAAAAATTGATTTTAAATTTTTTTTTTCATAAGTGTTGATTAATGATTTAATGAATGTTTCTGTACATTATGTCACAAAAAGTTAGAATAAAACTTTTTTTTCTATTTGATTGTTTTTTTGTTCATTTTTTCGTAAACTCGGCTATTTCTCTTTCAGTCTATGTCAGATTTTTCAAAAACATGCAATATGCCATCTCTGTTGATCAGTTAATTTATTTTTACCCATTTTTTCTCTATTTTGTCAGATTTTTAGGTAGTCTTACTTTAAAAAAGCCATTATTTGAAAAAAAAAATAGTTAACGATTTTTTTAATTGCAAAAAAAACAATATTTTTATTTTTTTCAACTTGATCCTAACTTTTTGTGACTAACTGTACATTCAACATTTCTTGTAAAAAAAAACTTGAATGAAAGAATTTCAATGAATTTAATTGTTTTTTTCTTTTCTTAATTTTTTAATTGAAATTTATTTTTAATTTGTAAAAAAAATTAAAATATAATTTGTAATCTAAAAAAATTGATTAAGACAATTATAAAAGCACTATATTCAAATATTAAAGTTAGTTATCGTAAGTATATGCATGAAAATTTTACTTTTTTTGGGTTTTAAATATTAAGATTCTGGTCTTATATTAGAAGATCTAAAAAAAGGCGTTTATTTGAGAAGAATGTTTCCATTAAACTAGAACATCTCCATTCTCATTTTAAGATAGGGAAGCACGGCTTTACAATTACGAGTAACGAGGCGTTAACTTTCAACTTTAATGTTATGTTTTATTTGCATGTTTATTATAATTTATCAGTTTCGAAAAAGTAAAAAATAACATGTAATTTATCAATTAATGTGTGTACTCTATTGACGATTTACGTCCAGAATTTTTTTAATAACTATTCAGTATTTGTTTTTTATTCACCTGTGTCTATGCTTAATATGTTCGTCACGCACCGCTCGTTCCTCGCAAAAGATCTTAAAAAAAGGCGTTTATTTGAGAAGAATGTTTCCATTAAACTAGAACATCTCCATTCTCATTTTAAAATATTTTTTAGTAATTCAGAAGAGGCTTTATCTCAAGAACAATTATCTATAAAGAATAGAATTTCAACACTGTTAAACTCATATTCCTGTCTTGATTCTTCTCCTGCCTTTGACAAGCTATATTAGGAAAAAATATTGGATGAACTTGATTACTCTCCAGTTTGTGGATTTGCTAAGTTATCTTACTCTCTTCTTAAGCATGGTAATATCCCTACAATTCATGTCATTCTACTTGAATTCTTCAATCGTTTCTTACATCTGAACCTTATCCCTTCTCGGTTTAATATCTCTAAAATTAACCCAATCTTAAAAGATCATTCAAAGAATAACTCTCTTCTTAAGCATGCTAATATCTATGATAATAATAATAATATTTAGCATGTTTTTTGCATTATTTAACTTTTGCAGAGAGATTTAATCAAATACCATTCAAAAGTTATAAAAAATACTTTTTGATCTGAATTTTTTTTGATCCTAAACTTCGAGATGTAAAAAAAAATTCTATAAAACGTTAGACCGCCGTTTTTTTAAAAACTTTTTAATATGAAAAAATAAATTTTAAACAAATTTATGCAGATGGAAAAAAGTCATTTGACTTGATTTAAAATCAAAGTTGAACTTTTTGTTCACCTAAGTTTTAAAAAATGTTTAAGAAAAATCTCTAATGAAAATAATTAATTTAATGAAAAAACGGGAATTAAATTCAAACAATCATAGAAAAATGTCAAAAATTTCAATTAAAAAAAAAGAGACAATAACTTACCATATCCAGAGGCAATCAAAGATTGAGGTTCTTTTGGATCAACATTGACCAAAGACTCATTTTGAATGTTGATTATTTGATAGCAGAATTTTTTGTCCAATATTTTACCATTTTCTTCCACAAATTTTCCATTTTCGCATATTTTTGCGCTCAATTCGTGCAGAATTTGCGACGCAGACTTTATTTGAATGGTTTGTGGAGTCACCAGTTTGTTTATTCGGTTTCTGAGCTCATTTAGCCGTTTCAAATTACAAGCTTTTAGATCACGTGACTCTTCTCTCACAGTCTCGTCAGGGATGATCCTTTGGGGACCGCGGTAACTATCCGCAAACAAACAATTCAGCGCTTGGTTGCAGCATTCTTTTTTGGCATTTTTTTTCGAAATGCCCACTCCTTGAAATTTTTGTTGTTCATTGTTCACATTAATGGTGACTTCGCAGATAAATTTTGTCTTGTTCGGAATCGAACTGTCACTTTGATAATTGAATTGTAAATTTTTGTAATACTCATTCAGAATCATTGCCGGCTGGCATCCCTCTGTGTAGACTGGAAGTTTGGCCAATTTTTGTTTTTTTTTGCGGCGTACTTCAGCCTTGTGGAGGGGACGTTTGCCGTTCTGGTTTTTCAAGTCTGTGGTGGTTGAGCTAGGGGCCTGGGGCTGGCTTCGCGGAATGATGGGAGTGGCTGCTAGTGAAGCGAATTGTTCTTTGAAGGCTAGGTCAGGCTCGGCTTTTACATACGGAGTCTGTTTTGCGGAAGGAGTCGGCAGCATTTTATGCTTTTAAATTAAGACTGTAAATCTATAACCTAGATTTTGACTATTCTATCAATTAACATTAACTTTTTTAAAAGCTAATTTTTTTGTTAGTCAAAATTTTATCAACAAATGTTCAAAATAATTATCAAGCATAGGAACAAAATTTATTTATTTTAATTAGATGCATGAAAAATTGCAACATTATTTGGATTGCAAAAATGCTATGAAAAATTTTATTGATAAAATGGAAATACAAAATTCAATTGATTTAACAAATAAAAAAGAATAAAATTGGATAAAGTTTTTTATTTTTAAAATTTTGATTGCTCATTTTTAAAAATTTAATAATTAATCAATAATCAATTATTGATAAATTTAATAATTGATTAAAAACAATTTCACCTTTTAAAAGAATAAAATTGGATAAAGTTTTTTATTTTTAAAATTTTGATTGCTCATTTTTAAAAATTTAATAATTAATCAATAATCAATTATTAATACATTTAATAATTAATCAATAATCAATTATTAATACATTTAATAATTAATCAATAATCAATTATTAATACATTTAATAATTAATCAATAATCAATTATTAATAAATTTAATAATTGATTTAAAAACAATTTCACCTTTTAAAAGAATAAAATTGGATAAAGTTTTTTATTTTTAAAATTTTGATTGCTCATTTTTAAAAATTTAATAATTAATCAATAATCAAAAACAATTTCACCTTTTATGAATTTTTCACATATTTAAAAGGAAATTAATCAACAATAGTTTGTTCTATTAAAGATTGATTAAATAACTTATTGGAATTTCTTTAAAACTTTATTTTGAACCAGACAAAATTTTTTATTAGCTTTTTAAAGCATTTTTTTATTTTTATTTATTTGTTTTCTGGACTGAGCTGATGCTCCGGTTATTGCTAAAACACGGACCTCCAGTTTTTAAATAAAACACGGACCCATACTTATCTCCCCCATTAATACTATGCCATTTATCCCCCACCATTTTTCTAGTACAAAATTTTATCAGCTTTCACGCAAGACCAAAATCTAAGCTCTAGCACATTTGGTTCGCCCTTCATTTTGATTTTAAATCAAAAAATCTTAATTCAAATCTACGGACCCATACTTATCTCCCCCATTAAGACTATGCCATTTATCCCCCACCATTTTTCTAGTACAAAATTTTATCAGCTTTCACGCAAGACCAAAATCTAAGCTCTAGCACATTTGGTACGCCCTTCATTTAATTCTGAATCACATAAAGAGAGTTTTAAAAAATTTATTTTGTTTTTAATTTTAAATTTTAAAATATTAATATTTTAATTTTCTAACTTATAAATTGAAGTGACATTTTTTTCTGTGTTTTTTTTCTCCATTTCAGGCCATTTTTTCAAAAATTTCTCTAACTTTCTTTCTTGTTGCGTTTGTCCTAACATACTCCATACATTTGCTTTAATTTCGGATTTTTTGTACAACTTTGAAACTTCATGGTCACCAGATTGAATCATTGCTAATTTAGATGAGTTTATTTGACCATTTGCCATCTCTTCAAAAAAGCTGAATATCTCAGTCAGATTATTTTTTGATTTTGGGATTCTTTCTTTTATTGAATTGTTAAATCCCTCTATATCATTGGTCGTATAATACCTATTTAGCTTATCTTTGTATTTTAAATTTGGTCTCACAAAAAAATCATAAATCTTTCGGGCTTTATGTTCCAGGACCCAATCTGAAAAACTTTTCATATTTGATTTTCCTTTGAGTGTTTCAAAATATTTAGAAATCAAGTCAAGTTTTTCAATATATTCTATTTTGCTGTTGCTTGCAATAAGGCTTTTCTCTCTTTCACTTGTTGATCCAAAAATTAAATACAAAATTTTTCTTTATCAACATCATCTATTTCAAAATCCTTTAAAATATTAATAATGTTTTTTTTTAAATGGTTGCAGCAAAGAACAAAATCAGATTGGCTAAATGTCTTTCTTAAAGCTCCATTTAGTCCTTCGTCATCATCGGTAATAATAAGTTTTATATCCAGAACAGAAAATGTTTCGTTTTTAAATAATATATCACTATAATATTTCACTTGTTCAGTAAAATAGTAGTAGCAATCAAAGTCTTTTTTCAAATGAACCATCAATGGACCCATAAAAATTGGATGCTGATCAGTACCATTAATGTTTAGTGATAAGTTTCGATAAGTAAAATACGACACATAAAAATCACCTTTTAAATAAATTAATTAAACAATTCTGAATCTATCTTTTTTTAAAAAAGCATAAAGTATGATATTTTTACCCAAATTATAGGTAGTGTCAAAGTTAATTACTGAATAATATTTTTCAAAACTTCCAAAACGTACAAGATCAAATAACTGTTGGTCTTTAAAACAGACAGTAATCAAATTATCCTTTGTAAAATTAATTGATTTCACATAATCACCTTAATAAAAATTGTTTTAAAATAAAAAAATAAAAATTATTTATTTACTTTTTTTCATATTAAAAATTGCATCGACAAAATTGTCTCGAGTTTTAATGAAATCTTTTTTGTGTAGTTCATTTTTAATAAAAATCGATTTATGGTTATAGAATTGCTTGGTGTTTTTTGGAAAATTGCTAACTTTTTCTCTTTTTTACTATTTTTTTCATTTAATAGCTATGTAAACTCAGATTTTGAAGATGCTGTTTTTTAGCAGATTCTTTTATCTCATCTAAAACTTCTTTTGAAGATCTTATATATGGTTTAGCTGTCTTGGTAGAATTACCATGTGCTAATAAATTGAAATTCTTCTTTTCATTGTTTTTTGACCAAAAGAAACATATGAAAAGACGATCAAAATCTGATGGAGCTATAAATTTAGTCAATTTTATTATTTTTCTATGAAAACCAGGCTGACTTTTTGAAAAATATGTCATTCTCAAGATTTCGTAGGTATTTTCGTTTGCTTGATAGCGATATGCTAATTTATTGTTTGATAAAAACTTCAATTTTGGTTCAGTTAAACGGTCTATTTCATAGAATTTTTTTGCTCCATTATTCCAATATGATCCATTTTCATCACGAATTATATCATCATATTTTGTTAAATTCAAGTCGAAAACAAAGAATGACTTTGTTCTTACAGCACTTGGAAGGTTCATTGTTATGTGATGGTTAAACAAAATTGGAATTACATCTTTAAGTTCTAGCTTATCAAAATCTAAATCTAAAAAAGGGGGATTTTAATAATTTTAATTAAAATTATAAAAATTATTTCTATTATTTCTAGAGCTATAAGTTTGGCAAAAAATTTAAATATACTTGTTGTTTCAGTAAAAGATTGAAAAAGATCATCAGTCTCTGTCTCACTGTTCAATTCATTATTTTTAGTTTCATTTTTTATTAAATTATCATTTAGCACATCCAAAATTCGCGGATTTACCGGACTTAAAAATTTTTTAGGAAAAATTAAATTATTGCAAAAAAAGGATACTTTTTTAATTGAGATACATCATTTAAGAACTCGTCATCTAAAGAAACAATCGAACTATCAAAATTGTTTTGTATTTTATCTTCCTTAAATTTTAATTATATTTTTTTTATTAAAAATGCATAAAATTACTTACTTTGGACAATAAACTTTCAATTTTTAATTTAAAAGCCTGATTCTCAATATTATTTATCAAAATCTCTAATGATTCATTATTTTCTGTCAACTTTATATATTGTAATTTTAAAGCAACTTTTTTTTCAAATACCAAATTTTTGAATTTAACTTACCAATTTACTTTTCACAAGAGGAACAAAATGATTCGGGTTCCAAATTTCATATGACTCCATTAAATCATGGGTATGAGTCCACATTAAAATGACATTTTGTTCTTTAAAACATATTAAAAAAAAAAGTAACTTTATTAAAAATTTTACTAATTTCACTATTTAATTCGCAAGAAATTGTGTTCGATAATAGCAGGTGTTGCATTGGATCTCTCAATTCATTCTTTTTTCGAGGATAAATTTGTTGAATATTGATATTAATTGCGTTACATAAACCGAATAGGTGCCAAATACTTGCCCAACTATTTTCCTGAAAAAGCCTCATAATCTCTTCTTTTAATAGATCGTTTATTGAACCGCTAATATTTGTCCCACAAAAAAGACTAATCCATTCAATAAATCTATCTGAATTTTTTGAATTTGGCTTAGTTTTAAGTTGTGCCAAAAGAGAACGATTATCCATGTATTTGTCGGTATTAAGAGCCATCTCAAGTATACATCTAACTCTTAACTCTAAGTGAAACGAATCATTTCCATACAAAAACAAAGACACCGCTCTAAAAAGACAATTACCATCGGCAAGAACTTTTAAGGGGACTAAATGCTGATCCAAATTGATGCGTCTAAGTAAAATTTTACTGGAACTGCAAACAGGATATCTTTTCTCTTAAAAGAAATAATATTATTTTACTAAATTATTGTTGCCAAAGCAATTCTAAAATTTTAAAAAGACAAGACTTATGTTAGCATTTTTTTATTTATTTATTTTTTAAATTCATTCAATAGTTTTAATAAAATTTTTAAGAATAAAAAATTGGTTTCTCAAAAACTCTTTCTAATTAATTTAAAAAGCGGTAAATTTCAAAATAGATTAATTATTAATGTTTATTTAAAATTTTGTAAAATTTGTAGATAATTTTATTTACTGCTAAATAAATTTAAAAAAAGTAGAAATAAATAAAATATAATAAAAATCTAACCATATGTGACCAATCTATAATTAACCATATCAAAATTCGCAAACAAGTCTCATTCTTTACAAAAAAATGCTCTTATTTCCTCGAAATTCATTGTTCTAAATTTATCAATTGTATGATCAAAAAAACATTTTCGTTCCTAGTAAAAAAACTAAAAGAAAGAAATTATTAGATTAAGGATCAATTACCTTTGTGTTATTTTTACTTTTGCCAAAACTTTTAAATAGTGAATAACAATGTGACGAAAAATCATCTACAGTATAATTCTCATTACAAAATGTTAATGAACTTGCTACCATACCAAGAAGATCTAAATTATCACTTTCCAATTCTGCCATTTTACAAAAATTTTCAGTTAAAAATTCTATTAAATTTATTTTTTAAGTTTTATTTCAAATGTAAAAACATAATCTTAAAAATATAAAATTTAAGACGCATGGTTTTTGTCTTGCGTAAAAGCTGATAAAATTTAGTACTAGAAAAATGGAGGGTGATAAATGGCATAGTCTTAATGGGGGAGATAAAATTTAAGACGCATGGTTTTTGTCTTGCGTAAAAGCTGATAAAATTTAGTACTAGAAAAATGGAGGGTGATAAATGGCATAGTCTTAATGGGGGAGATAAGTATGGGTCCGAAGATTTGAATTAGGATTTTTTGATTTAAAATCAAAATGAAGGGCGAACCAAATGTGCTAGAGCTTAGATTTTGGTCTTGCGTGAAAGCTGATAAAATTTTGTACTAGAAAAATGGTGGGGGATAAATGGCATATTCTTATTTGGGGAGATAAGTATGGGTCCGTAGATTTGAATTAAGATTTTTTGATTTAAAATCAAAATGAAGGGCGAACCAAATGTGCTAGAGCTTAGATTTTGGTCTTGCGTGAAAGCTGATAAAATTTTGTACTAGAAAAATGGTGGGGGATAAATGGCATAGTATTAATGGGGGAGATAAGTATGGGTCCGAAGATTTGAATTAGGATTTTTTGATTTAAAATCAAAATGAAGGGCGAACCAAATGTGCTAGAGCTTAGATTTTGGTCTTGCGTGAAAGCTGATAAAATTTTGTACTAGAAAAATGGTGGGGGATAAATGGCATAGTCTTAATGGGGGAGATAAGTATGGGTCCGTAGATTTGAATTAAGATTTTTTGATTTAAAATCAAAATGAAGGGCGAACCAAATGTGCTAGAGCTTAGATTTTGGTCTTGCGTGAAAGCTGATAAAATTTAGTACTAGAAAAATGGAGGGTGATAAGTGGCATAGAATTAATGGGGGAGATAAGTATGGGTCCGTAGATTTGAATTAAGATTTTTTGATTTAAAATCAAAATGAAGGGCGAACCAAATGTGCTAGAGCTTAGATTTTGGTCTTGCGTGAAAGCTGATAAAATTTTGTACTAGAAAAATGGTGGGGGATAAATGGCATAGTATTAATGGGGGAGATAAGTATGGGTCCGTAGATTTGAATTAAGATTTTTTGATTTAAAATCAAAATGAAGGGCGAACCAAATGTGCTAGAGCTTAGATTTTGGTCTTGCGTGAAAGCTGATAAAATTTTGTACTAGAAAAATGGTGGGGGATAAATGGCATAGTATTAATGGGGGAGATAAGTATGGGTCCGTGTTTTATTTAAAAACTGGAGGTCCGTGTTTTAGCAATAACCGATGCTCCTTCAGAATATAAAAAAAAGGAAATAAAATAAAATAAGGATAAATAAAATTAAAAACGATATTTTGAAATAACTAGAGGTAAAACATACAGTACTAATTCGTCATGTGAAATTCACGTAAAATTACGTAAATTTACGAAAATTTACCTTATTTTACTTTGTCCAAAAAATGGCCGAATTCTTGTAAATTTTGGTTAATTTTCACTCAAAAAAGAATGAAACTTATCATAAGCCTGAGCGAAAATTTCATTCAAATGGACGTGTTGACACACTCTCCCAAGAGACTGTTCAAGCTGGTTTAGAGTATGATCCAATGTATCCAAAAAATCCAAAATCAAATAAAGACAAAGAGAGCCAAATCAATTCAAGTTCGACAATTTCAAATACAATCGAAACACAAAAAAAAGCAAATTGAATTTACTTTTTTATTTAATTTAAAAATTTTTTAAATTAAGAAATTATTCAATTTTTTTCTATTTTCACAATAACTTAAAATATTTTAAATGTGTAATTTCATCATTTGCAAGAAATTTTTAAATTTGATCATAAATTTTACTTTGCTATTTACCTCAATCGCTTACAGTGTATTTTGCTGTTCATTGTGAGCATAGAGATAAAAAATTAACATTTGAGTAAATAAAAACAATCCCTAACTTTGAAACTTTTTGGAAAAAAATTACCTTATGAAAAAAAGTCTTTGTTTCTAGGAATAACTTTCGATGAAAAGTTATTTTCTATCAGGAGAATTTTCTATCTTGCTACTTCAGTAAGGATCCAGTTTTTTAAGACCTTTATCCTCCCATATTTTCACTATTGCTCTACGCTTTTATGCTATTTTTCAAAAGAAGCAATAAATAAATTAGCTAAGAGTTATTATATCTCTATCATAAAACTTTTAAATGTCAAGCTTGAAGCGAACAGCTTTAATGAAATAAATAACGCTTTAAAAATATATGGTCTTTATTCATTCCAACATCGAATTTTTGAAAGAATGCTAACTTTCTCTTATAAATGTCTATTATATTACAATTCTCCAGTAAATTTAAAAGAAAAATTAAAGAAAAATGACTTAAGAAATTTGAATTATATTTTAAGGAACAACAATAACCTTATTGAAACAATGGCCAAATTAAAAAGTGGAGAAAAAACATTTGAACATTTTTATTCAAGATCAAGAGATCAATGTTGAAGTTTTCAACATTTAAGCTTTCAATTTTCAATAACATAAATTTAATTTACACAGATTTTGTTTCTAAATTTGAATTATTTAACTTAAATAGCTTGTTGTTAAATTTTTTCAAATGACTATTAAATCAATATCTCTTTTTAATTTTTATAAATATTTTTATTCTTATACTTTTAATATATATATTATATATATAAATATATATATTTGTTTAATAATTAATTAAATAAATGAAGTGTTAATCGGTCTCATGAGGCATGGGCACTAGCCTGTTGATTAACCTTGAAATTTGAAATTTTTGAAAAGTTTGCTTCGACTCGCATGTAGACTTTATTAGATCAAGATGTATTGATCGTATTAAAGTCTTAAAAATTTTGGCACATAAGCCATGGAAACTTAACTTTAGTTAATATATGTTAAACATGTGTTTTTTCATTCCAATTCTAGTCTCAAAGACCAATCTCTCTAAGGCATCAAGTTCTCCAAAATATTTCAATTAAGTACAGTTAAACTTTTCCTCAAGACACTCAATCGTATCTCTTGGTAAAGCTTGATAACATTGAAGTTTGTCTAAGTAAACTGTTTATAAAATATCTAAAAAATAGTGTTATTTTCAAAAATAAACTAATTATTGAATTAATCAAAGACTATGTAAGTGATTTTGTTAATAGCTCAAGATCTTGTTAGGAAAAAATCCCATTATGTAATATATGGAATGAATTCAGTGAATGGTTAAATGAAAAGGGATTAGCTCTCTGATTTTCGACCTTTTTCTTTATTTTTTTTAATTTCATTAAGAATTAAAACTAATTTCAAGAAAAGGTTAAAAAACCATAATTTTTTTATGTATTGACGATCTGAATACAATCCGACAAACTGAATCTCGTGTTTTTTTTTTTTTTAATGATTTTTTTAGTGGAATATCATGTTTTAAACATTTTTTTCAGTTTCTTGAGATATTTTGGTTTATTTATTCTTTTTTATTTTATTTTTTTTTGTAAAAATTATCAAAATTTAAAGAAAAAAATATTAAAAACACATGAATTCGAAGATGGTTAAATATTTATAGCAAAGAAAAATTGTAAATTAAAAAATAATTATCTATTATTGAAATTTTTAAAAGACCAAAAAAGCAAAATAAAATAAAAGATCAAAATGAACAAAATGAACAAATTGAACAAAATGAACAAAATGAACAAACTGAATAAAATGAACAAAATGAATAATTTGAACGATTTAAATGTTAGGCTTTTTTTTATAGATTTAGCAAAATGAATGTACTAAAGACATAACGTTGGATTAAAGGACCGTCGTCATTACCTCGTGATGATGAAAATTTGTTTAAATCTTGATAAAAAAAATGAATAATTCAAGAAAATATTTTAACTATTAATGGAGATAAGATTAGAATTATTTTGTTAGAGATATTCTTAAAATTTGGGAAAAAATCTCATTGAAAAATTAATATAAATGAAACTAAAATTTTTATTCCATTTACAAGAGAAGACCAAATTGTTAACTTTCATGATGATTTAGTAATCAAAACAGATTTGATATATGAAGAAGAACTATTTGGTTTGGACGAAACTGAAAATAAAAAGAAAATCGAAGAATTGAAATGTGAGAGAACAATAATTATGACCGAATTGGGAAAAATTAAAGATCAAAACTTGAAAAATGAAAATATTGGAAAAAATTTTAATTTTTGTATCATCAAAAAAAAAAATGGAAAATATGGTGAACATACTGCCAACTTATTCATAACGAATTCTTACCATGATTATCTTTTCCTCCAAAATAAGTAAAATCAGCTCAAAATAATTAAAATAATTTACAAAATTTTATTTTTTTTAAGGAAAAATAAAAATAATTTAGAAGTAAGTAATTTTTTTAAGTTTATTTTATTAATGATTTTAACTTTATTTGTTTATTTAAAATCATTTAATACTCTAAACACTAAGCTACCCAGGTCTCGTTCTCATTGAGATCTCTTAATAGATCTAAGTTAGATGTGGATTACATTTAGAAAAATTTGAGATTCTAGTACCTTCTAGTTTTAATTACAAAACATTCTTGTGAAGAAATTGAGGATAATGAGAATCCTGTAAATGAAAATGGTTACGTGCAAGATTATCAGTGAATGTTTATCTATTAAATGCCGTGAAAATGTTATATAAATTATTATTATTATCTATTAGTTCCAAGCCTTATGGACAAAAAATATTAAAAAATAAGAAAAAAAAACTTTGTACAAATTATGATTAGTCTATTTTCAGTAGATCATTTAAAAGTTTAAAAAAGTAAAAATATTCTAATCTGAGTTACATATTTATTTGGGAGCAGACAAACTTGATCGAGTCAATAAAACCACGATACCTGTCTAAAAATATATGACTGATAACCAATGAAGTCTTTGGACTGTATTCCATCACATTTATTTATTTGTTTTCTGTACCGAGCTAATGCTCTTTCAGATTAAAATTAAAAAAAATAATAAAGTTAAATGTGATAAAAAAAAAATTAAAAAAGGTTAAAATAGCAGAAAATTGAGATTAGATATATTGAAATAAAGAATAACATGATACATATTTTTAAAATCCATTGTATTTTCTTTTAAGTGTTCTTAAGCTGTTTGTAGTATGACGTATTCTTTTATTTAATAATAATAATAATTATAATATAGAAAATTAATTAATAAGAGAAAATATAAAAAAGAGAAAGTAAATGAGAGAATTTTTATTTTAGAGGAAATGTAAGTCACCATAAAATATAAGTCATTATAATATAAAAACAATTATATTATTTGGATTTTTTATACAATCCAAAACTTGTCTTAATTAATCATTTTCTTTATTTTATCTTATTTTATTACCGTAATCTCGTGTTCACGACTCTAAGAGTAAAGCCCAAATCCAACCTTTTTTCTTTAAGAGTTAATTACATAGTTTCTATGTTACAACAATTAAAATTTAATTTGCAAGAAAATACCCTGAATATGGGATATTTTCCAAAAATAAAGCCCAAATTTAACTTTTACTCTAACAAAAAAATTGTCTTTGCTCTCAAAAAAAAATGAAAATTTTAAAAATTGTAGAGTTGATTAAAAAATAGAAAAAAAGTCAATTTTTTCATTTTTTTTTAAATTTACTATTTTTATTATAAAAATAATAAATTTAAAAAAAATTTTGTTTATTTTCATTTTTTTTTATTTAATATATTTTAATACTGAAGGAGCATTAGCTCGGTACAGATTTACAAATTAATAAATAAATAATCTCTAATTTTTTTCTCTCTTATCTTTATTCTGTATGATGTTTTTTACCTGTTTTTATAGATTCCCTTTTTTTTGTCTATATTAATTTTTCACTATAATAATAGTTCACCATTAATTATTTCTGCGATTCAGGCTACATTCTCTCGAAAAAAAGAAGGTATTGTTAGGTATCAATTGAATTAGATATTCGATAAATCTTGATTCAAAACCTTCTCTGTGTTCTTCCAACAGTCAGACGATCAATGGAGCAGAACGACTCAACCCTGTCCTGACATATCTCTCTCTCAACTCGAAAAGTCGATTTGAGGCTGTTAGTAGTTTAAGTTTATTGAAAGCCTCTTGGTGCATAATATTGGAGGGGGTATCATAGTTTAGCTTCAAAATTGATCAAACTGCTGAATTTTAGCTAAGAAAAAGTGCCTTAAGAATCTGTTTAATAAAAATTTAATTTGTTTGCAAATTGATTAGATTTTCAGAACTAAAAGGATGCATATAAAAATTTTGGTTCTAATCTTTGAGACATAGATTGACAATGATCTCGAATTTAATACTGAAAATTCTTTATGTCCTTTTGTGTCCTTTAGTGTTCTTTGTTTTTATGGAATATAGATTGGTTTCCGCAATGAATATTCCATAAAAACCTTTGGTGTCCTTTACATTTAAGGAATTAGTGTCCTTTTGTGTCCATTGCTTTAAAGGAATATAAATTTTCCTTTGGTGTCTTTTACGTATTAAAAATACAAAATGACACTAAAGGACAATATTTTTAGTTCTTAATAAATAAGGGACACAAAAGAATATTTAGCTTTAAAAACACGCTCATTGTCAATAGCTCCTTTGACAGGGAGTAGCCAAAAAATATACTGTTAGACTTATGAAAAAAAAAAAAATTTTTACGCATTTTTATTTCTACTTTTATTTAACACAATAAATACAAAAAATTTGAACAATTGTCTTAACTAAAATTTGATAATTTTCACTAAATAGTTTTAATCGAATGAAACGAATTTGAAATTTTGTTTTTAAGATTGAAGTGAAAGAATATGTGTTGTCATCTTTAGCTAATCAGAAGATTGTAGTTGATTTGACTAATCCACAAAAAAATGAACTAAAATGCTTGAATTTGAGACAAGTTACTTCGGGGCCCATCAAAAATAATGACCTTGATTTTTTAGATCAGTATATTAATTTAGAAAAAATCGAAGATGCAAGGCTTAGCATGGCTAATTGGAAAGTCATGCCAAAAGAAATTTTCAAAAATTTACACCAGATTAAACATCTTTTTGTTAATGATTATTTTAGTTTTTTAGACACTGATAATTTTGAATATTTAAAAAATATCAAAGTCTTAAGTTTTTTACGAGGTGTTCAGGAAATCAGAAGTTATGCTTTCCAAGGATTGAACAATCTGACTTACTTGAGTTTGGATTATTGTGAAATAACCTATCTTGAAAGAGGTTGTTTTAAAGGACTTATTAATTTGAAATATTTAAGTCTAGTCCAAAATAAAATAAGCGAAATTAGTGGAGAAATATTTTCACCTCTTAAAAATTTGATATATCTGTATATCGGAGATAATCCACTAAAATATTTTAATCCCCAAGGGTTAAATAATCTTCGATATTTGAATAATGATTCTTCAAAATTTTTCGATTCAAGCATTCTAACAAAATATCACAAACAACAGCAGAAATTATTGCAAGCCGAAATTCCAATCGATGAAATTCTTTACGGATTGAGATCTTTTAACAATATGAAAAATCTAGAGGCTCTGAAGTCTCATAAAATGATAATAAACAGTATGAATCTGAAAGTGCTTGATTTATATCATTTTTCAATAGAAAACTGCGACCCAAACCATCCAGATACATTCAAAGATCTAGAATACTTAAAATTCAATGAATTTAACTTTTTGGGAGATGATAATTTTATAAATAGGTTTAATTTTAGTAATCTAAAGGTTTTAGTAGGAAGTTTTGAGAAAATTCCCAAATTTGAAAAAAGCCTGTCAAATCTGAAATATTTGGTTCTGCACAATGTTGAAGAATTTGATAAGAACTGTTTTGAAAATCTTCAAAACTTGGAAATTTTGAAAATATCAATCGAAAAGAACGTTTCATTAATTGAAGAAATAGGACCAGATCATTTTGTGGGCGCTAAACAGCTAAAATATTTTAAACTCGGAATACGCTTCGGAAAACTGCCTGATTTGTCTGCTAAAGAGTCAATTTTTGAAAGTTTATTCGAGCCGGATGAGAAGCTAAGAAAAATAACTTTTGAACATATTTTCCAGGTAGAATTTATTAAACTAAAATGAAGCCATAATTCTTTTACGTTTTTTTTAGATTTATCAAGAGAATTCAATAAATATTAACCCGCTTGAATACTTAAATATAAGTGACATATTGGCTTGTAAAAGCATTTTGAAAAACCAGCGCGAAATGATTATTTCAAAAATACTAGAATGGGATTAAGGATATTTTCTAATTTTTTATTTAGGCCTAATTTTTTTTAATTAAATTACAATTGTTCGAAAACCATTTAGAATGCTTTTTTATAAATAAAATGCATACTTGAAATTGCATCGTCAAAATTTGGCTCCATTTTAAAAAAGCTGATTTTTTTTGACTTTGACTTGTTTCAAGAATTTAAAAATAAACATTTAAAGTCATAAATTTTATTATTCAAAAAATAAAAAAAAATTTCTCATTTTTTAGAAAGCATAAAATGATAAAAAATTTTTCATTAAGTACAAAAAATAATTATTTTGTAATCGTCTTTTACCTTACTTATCAACTAATTCAATTCCAATTATTTCAAACAGTTGAGATTGTTTTAGAAGATAATAGACATTTTGGTTCTTGGTCTTCGGATAAGACTTTGCCTTTATTTTTTGTTCTATATTTTGTCTCGTATAAACCTTACGGCTATTTTGTCAATTTCGGCATAAAAAGAGTTTTTGTGGACTCTAATTGATAATTAATTGATAAAATAATTTTCTTTTTTAAATTTAATTGGTTTTGATTTATTATTTATTTATTTGTTTTCTGTACCGAGCTAAAGCTCCTTCAGAATAAATTAAAAAAAAAATAAAAAAAAAAAATAAAAATAAAATTAAAGTTAATAAAATTAGATAAAAAAAAGAATCAAAATAGAGTAAATAAGCTAAAAAAAATTAAAGTTGAAAAGACATTAATTGGAAAAGATTGTTTCATGTGGCATATGTTTAAATAGTTCAAGTTTCAGGAAAAAAAGAAGAAATAGTAAGGTAGCAATTACACAGTGGAATTGGGTATTCAATTTATCTCGATTCGAAACCTTCTTTGTATTCCTCCACCAGTCTGACAACCAATGGAATAGAATGACTCAGTCCTGTCCCAACATATTTCTTACTCAACTCAAAAAGACGATTCGAGACTGTTAGTAATTTTAGTTTATTAAAAGCTTCATGTTGCACGATGTTGGAGGGAGTATCATATTTTAACTTAAGGATAGATCTTACTGCTGTATTCTGAATTGCTTGTAGTTTTTTGATATTATTTTTTGAAATGAATTCAAGCAAGGAAAAGAATAGTCTAAAATCGATCCGACTAAAGATTATATAAATTTCCTAGTGTGTTTTGATTGAGACCCCATTTTTTGTTTGACAATATCTTAATAATATTTAGCCTTTTGTTGCAGGGTTCTTTAATTTCGTCTACTAGTATATAAAAGTTTAACTTTGAATCAAATTTAATACCAAGAAACTTGATTTCTTTTTTGCTCACTATTCTGTTTCCATAGATTTTTAAGTTTAGATTATCACCCTCTTTTTGTACCTAGAAAAGACTGCTGAACACGACTTTTCAACTGATATCTTCATTTTCCATTTAATAAACCATTGTTCTAGTTCGTTGGTGTATTTATTAATCTTATTTTCTAGGTTCCCTTTTTTGTTATAAATGAAGAATGTAACTAGATCATCTGCGAAAATCAGAGAGTATTCATTATTTGTTTTGTTTCTTTTTGGGATGTCATTAAAATATATATAAAATAAAAGAGGACTAATTACCGAGCCTTGAGGAACACCTGCTTCACCTGAACACCTATTTCATATTCTTCGCTCAAATGATCATTCACATTTACCTTAAATGTCTTACTATCTAAAAAGGATCTAATCCAGTTTGTCAAGTAATGAGGTGGATTCATTTTAATCAATTTAAAAAGTAGACCTTCATGCCAAACCCTATCAAAGGCTTTAGAAATATCAAAAAAAAGGCTGCAAACTCTTTTTATCTATTAAATGATTCCACAATTTTTTGAATTAAAAAGAAAAGATTATCTGATGTTCGCCGGTGTTTCCTAAATCCAGATTGCTCCTGGATAAGGAGTGAATTTTGTTCCAAATAATTGTATAATTTTGAAAATACTATGCGTTCCAGGAGCTTTCCTAAACAACTCGTTATACTAATTGGTCTATAATTTAAAGGATCTTGTAAAGAAGAGGCTCTTTTTGAATCATATTAATGTTCGATGTTTTCCATGCTTTAGGGACTCTACCTTCTCGAAGAGATAATTTAAAAAGTTCTATTATTTCAATTAATGAATTCCTAGGTAAGTATTTTAACATTAAATTATGAATTTGGTCAGGTCCTGATGACGCTTCATATTTCAATCTTTTTAAAGCCATAATTAATTCATTTATGCAAATTGGATCATTAAAATAACACTGATTATTCTTTCTAAGCAAATCAGAGTTAGAATTTAGTATTTCGAAATCTTTCTCAGTATCAATTAAATCAGAGTTATGACTAAATATTGTAGATAAAAGTTCTCCGAAGCATTTTCCCTTTTCTTCATTAGTTTTGAATTCCTTTTCATTTAAAATCTAATTATGAATCAAATTTGTTCCTTTTTTGTTCTAAATTTATTTATTTTTTTCCAAAAAGGTCTACTTGTCAGTGGGTTTTTTCCCATTTTCTCAATAAAATCAAACTAATTTTGATTCCAGAATTTTTTTAAATAAGCCTTTAACCCAAATGTAAGTTGATTTAATTTTTTCTTGAGATTTTGACAGCGAGATTTTTGAAAGTTTCTTCTTACTTTCCTGCGTTCTTTTATCAAAATAACAATGTTCGAGGGAAGTCTGGTTTTGTAGATTTTCTGAGAAAGATAAGGAATGCTTTTTTGTGAAGTAGAAATAATTTTTTCTGTAATTATATCATTTAGTTGATCTATTGTGAGGGAACTTTCAGTGATATTCATTATTTGAGAATTTAAAAACTCGCTGAATAATTGCCAGTTTGCTTTCTTATAGCTAAACTTTTTAGCTGCTGATTTATTTTCTAATTGATAGCCCATAGAAATCGATGCTTCGACTGGGAAATGGTCACTAGTCATGTCTTGACTATTTAGGACACAAAAGTCGGTAATTTTGTCAATTAATAAAGATGAAACTAAAAAAAGATCAAGAATTGCAAAGTAATTTATATAAAAAATATTGAAAGTAGGACGCTTATCATTGATTACTGAAAAGTCTAACTCATTGATTATTCTTTCCAACATTATGCCGTTTTCATTTTCCCCTACGCAGCCTTTTTGCTTTGTTCTGGCGGTAAGATCACCACCTAAAATGTAGTTTCTACATTTTTTATTAACTGTTTTAAAAAACTCAAAGTTCAGAAGCACATTGGGTGGATTAAAAAGACTAAATATAAACAATTCATTATTCTTTCCTAAGTTCATTTTTTTACAAAGAAGTTCGGAATTGAATTCCTCACAAGAGAAATCTTGAATAAATTCAATCCTTTCTTTAATTAAAAAAGCTACTCCTCTTCCATACTCGTTGCGTGGTTTTGTTATGAATTGATAATTGTGAAAATCAAGATAAATATTTGCCTCACTTAAATCTATCTTTAGTTCATAGAGCAAAACAATGTCAGGACATTTTTGAGCTAAAAAATTGGCTAAGAGATGAAGCCTACTAGGTAAATGAAGACAATTTAGTGTGTTATTACTAACCTTGTTTTATTAAGAGGTTTTGGTCTTAAAGATGATTTATTTATCTTCTTGTTCATTCTAAATTTTCTTCAATGCTGTTTTGACTGGCATTTTGCAGACCAATTTCGTTAGATGATTGATCTACTTGAATTGAACATTCAGTTGTTGAACTGTTTGATTCAGACTCGAAGTTACTGTCGTTTTGATTTTCTAAGACAACTAATGGTTTCTTTGATTCATTTTCGGTGAGATCTTTTTCATTTGGATCAGATTCGGGAAATCTCTTGGTTTGATTTTTGGTTTGGAAAAAATTTTCAGTCTCATTATGGTCATTTGAGCGTACATTGACTGGTGACTGACATAGTTGAAGAAAACCGTTTATACGACTTATCAAAGCTTCTTCTAAAACTGGAGTTTTAGGTCTTTTGGGCTAATTTGGGATATTACGTTATTGAAATTTGTTTGCTGATTTCCAGGTGTTTTTGACATCACATGTTCATCATTATCTTTTTGGTCAGCTTCAATTATTTATTACAGGGCATTTAGCTAAGTTGTGTCCTTCAACATCACAAAAATAGCATTTCTGCTTTTGTCCAACAATTGACACAAGACACTTTAAGCTATAAATTATTGTGGGGCCTGACAAGCTTCCAAAATATTCTCAACTTCTTTTGGAAATGATATTCTCTCTCTTCTGACACCATTTTTCCTCTCGGGTCTATCTCTATATTTTTCTTCAGTAATGTGTCCTTCAATATTAAGTCTATCAATTCGAACAGCATTAATGAAGGTTTCAAGTCTATGATTTTTGAAATCAGAGAGCAAGAAGTGAAAACGAAACGTACAATACCTTCGGAGATCTGGGACTTTATTTGCATCTTCAAGTCTGAAAATGGTTCAATTGATATTGATGTCACGATCGAAAATTTTAACACCATTATAAGCAGCATTAAACTCTACAGTCGAAATTATAACGATGCTGATTAATACGATATTCGCTTTAAAACGATATTTTTTTTCATAATTTACATTCCCCAATATAATTACATGTAAAATTTCTTTGTTAATACGATGTTTCTTTAATACGATATCTAATTAATACGATAGGTTTATTCAGAAAAAAACGTACAAATCAGTGCTAATTAATCGTTTTTAATACGATATTGATCTTTTAAACAAAAAAATAGAAGACTTATGAAATCTAGTTATAATTAAATATAATTAAATAATAATGTTAATTTAATTGCTTGTGTGTATATAAAGGTAATTTTATATACATATGTAAACAAAAAATGTCCACTCAAACTAAAAGAAAACCTTTGTCATTAGAAGAAAAACTTGAAATTTTGAATGATTTAAAAAAAAATAATCTCAAAATTGATAAATATTTTTCCTTTTAATATATTTATTATTTTTAAATAAACAATAATTCCTTTAAAAAAATTTATTTTCAATATTTTTCTTTCCATCCTTTAACATGCAAATTTGATTAATACGATTCTTTTTTTTCAAATTTTTCAAAAAGTTTTTCAGATTATTATAGAAAAAATTGCCGTAGAAATCACCAGCAATTTTCATGGATCGTCCAAAAAATATTTTTAAGGAAAAAAAACTAGGGGTTTGACCCTTCAAGTGAATTATCTTTACTAAAGTGTCACTCGGAGCACAAACAACTAAAAATTGTAAACGTAAGTGCAAAATTTGTTTTGACAAATGATTCGGATATCAGTGTAAAAAAAAAAACTCAAGTGAGCCACAAACTTCAACAACAAGTGTAGAAATTAGAGAAACTCAAACAAAATACTCGTTCGATTTTTTAACAAATCTATTATCAGTCGCTGACGCTTAAAGATCACAATTTCGTGGCAATAAAATTGAAGGTTATTTTCAGCGCGTATCAATGTATCCTTTTTTACAAAATTCACTTTTTATCGAAAATTAATTTGAGGCATTATACAAAACTCCAATTAACAATCGTTTTCTACATTTCGATGCAATCGGGAGTCTAGCTTGTGTCCAAAAACAATATACAAAAAACTTGTTTAACTAATAAACGAACTATTTTCTTTTATCCAAAAAAAATAACCAAGCACTAGTAAAAACGAACGGAAAAATAAAATACGACTCGACTATAATTGGAGAATGCATTACAAGTCAACATGACTTGATTTCAATTAGTCAACACTTGAGTTTACTCAAAGACAACTTTGAAAAATTCTACTCAAACGATAGTTAAAGTTAAGACTTATTTGTATTGACTATTCTTGGGCTAGTATTCACGCTGTGTTAAAATCACTCAATAACGAAACAGTTATCGAATATGCGGATCGTATATTTCAGCTGTCGAATGATGGAAACATTCAAAGCAGTAACAAGTCGTGTTTATGCTCATGCGTCGCACACAAAATGAAACGTTTTTGTAACTCGATTAAGCCGTTGATTAAAAACATATCTTTTTAACAATATGTAAGTTATTTATTCAGCTTACTGGTCAATCTGGACTTAAAAACAATTTCGAACTATTTTACAACGATTTAAATGATTTAATGTCAAGTTGTAAGACAGAAAATTTTAAACAAGCATTGCATAGAAACAATTACGAGTTCGAAAGCAAACATGATAGACGTCAAGACACAATTAAGTCATTTACTCCGTTTAATTCATATTTTAAAAATTTCGAAAAGGAGGTAAAAGAGCAATTGGACAACGAAATCGACTCAATTGAAATTCAAACCAACCCTTTCCGAAATTTTGAACTATGCAATCATTTGCCTGAAATTTTCATGCCTTATTGTATTTTTTGGGCCAGTTTTACGTTTGTTGGCTTAGATAAAACTCGTTTGACCAACGGTACAATAGAAAAATTTAACAGGTTTTTGAAACTCGATACTCAGAAAAACCTTTAACCTCATTAATACATCAACAACAATGCAGCATTACTATTGGTTGTGTAGTAAATTATATCAAATCCGTTGGTACCAAACAAAAGAAAAATAAGAAATCAAACGACCGTGTAAGATATGAAGAAAATATCTTTGAAACAGGAGAAAGTTATGGAAAAAAAATTAAAACTAGATATGCCAAGCGAACAAGGTTATCAAAAACATGTCAATGTTGAAAATTTATGTGAAGCCGTGATCAATCCTAGTACTGAATTGATCAATAATTTCAATGAGCAATTCAAAATTAATAATTATGTTTTTTTTGTTGTCAGCAAGGACTTGCACCTCCTGACAAAAAAAAAAAGTTTGCTTAACAAAGTTTTAATAGAGACGTATGTATCCTTACACATTCAAAATGATAATTCGTTTATTAT
Organism: Brachionus manjavacas; assembly: GCA_019054805.1. NCBI lineage: Eukaryota > Metazoa > Rotifera > Eurotatoria > Ploima > Brachionidae > Brachionus > Brachionus manjavacas. Next base: position 1,513,619 of record JAHQIY010000003.1, on the reverse strand, counting down.
ACAACATCGAAACAAATTTTACTAGATAGAATTTTCGAGTAAAATGGTAAAAGTTATTTTTTAAAAGATCAAATTTTTAATTTCCGCTTCGTAGTTTGGCCTATTCTAATAAATAATTACCATTCGAACTGTTTTTATGAAAATTGCGAAAATGGAGATTTTGTGTATTTAGATACAATTAAAGAAAATGCATGCAATGAAATGATGGCTTTCCAAAACTGGAAAAAATTACGAATTATTTAAATTCCAACAAACAATTGAACTTAAAACCGATTTCGAATATCACACGTCAAAAAGACTTAGATGTTTACAACTGCGGCGTTTAAATTTGTAAATACTTAGATCAATCAATACTTAAATAAAAAATATTCCTTTAAAAACGGAAGTGCAAGCTCCAATTTCAATAGACTTATAAATAACAAAACGAATGGTTCTCTATCGAATGTAGCACGGTCAAGGAACCAGCTTTATAATCATAAATACCTACAGACAAAAAGCAAAAATATCAAAAAATCACATTAAATTGAATTTGCGGATGCCTTAAAAAATACAGAAAAAAGTAAAATTTTTAAGATATTTGATAGAAATTGAACTAAACTCACATGTTGAATTGCTATCATTAGACCTTATAAATATTTTTCTTCAATTAGGTGATTTTGTTAAAAATACGAATTTTGGTGTAGACCGTTTAGAATGCATACTTTTTACAGTTTGATAATATTAGCTGTTTTATTACTGAAGACGATCAACTAGATCCGCCTCTAAAAGTGTTTTTTACCAGTCAAACTTTATGCTTTGTTGCAATCATCTAAGAAAAAACTTCATAAAAGCCCAAAACGAGCATATAGTTTTTGAAGAAGACCAAGAAAGACTCATAGTAGAGGTATTTGGAAAAAAACACAAAAGCGACATAAAAGTCTGATGGGCTCAAAAGATAATAATGAGTTTTATTCTCGATCAGATTCTCTGATCAAAAAACTAAAAGAATTCAAGCATACTTAAAGGAATATTGATTTAAGCGATTGGTTTCAAAATACTATCGTTTTTAAAATTTTGAGAATTTTTGTGATATAATTTTGTCAAATTGGTATATTGAAAAAAAATACTATACCACAAACGAGTTTGAAGGGTAAAATAAATTACTATAAAAAAAAATTATTAATTTAAGACCAAAAGGTATCAATCATAAAATAAAAGAGAAAATATTTAAATTTATCATAAATTATAATATTTATCTTACCAAAATGGTTGACTCCTAATTTTGGAAATGAGTGTAGTTGCACCTTCTTATGATGCGAACTACCTAGGGACCGAAATCTCGAAATCTTCATAACAATGACCCTTCGCTCATTAACCAATCAATGCTACTCCGACTCATGAATCAACTCACCCGAAGTCAAAAATTATACTCACAAATTTTCACGAACCAAACTTCAAACCCAACCATTCATTCGAATCATAACCCAACTTCCAACTCAAAAACTACTCTTCAACTTGACCAAAATCTAACTCCACCAGTCGAATTATTAAAATCTTTTATCTCAAAATTCATTAGTAATTTATAATTTCCCATGGATAAAAAAGGCTATCTAAAACTACAACGTGAAATCAAACGCTGCAAACCGAACAATTTTTATTTTTGACACAAAATAAAATTAAAAAAAAATTAAAGTTAAATGTTAAAATTAGTGTCAATTCGAAATGCTTTAAAACCTATACCGGTCAAGGTAATGAAAAAAAAAAACCGGCCTAAATTAAAAAAAATTAGGATAAAAGGCTTTAAGGTTTTTATAATTTAGAAAAAATGATTTTACCATGAAAAATTACAAAATCAATTTCTAAGGATTTAAGATGATACTCGCTGATTTTTTGTCAGATTTTCTTTTTTTTTGTCACAAAACAAAATTCCTAGAGTATGTCTCCGACCATGAGGATTCTGGAAAAATGATTAGATTTTTTAAATTTAAAGACTTTGTGAAGTTCATTTCAATTCGTTCTAAATCAAATAACTTTTTAGCGAAAAAGGGATTAAGAAAAAGTATTGTTAGAAATTAATAAAATGAATAATAATTAATTGAATTTATTAAAATTTTTTTTTTTTTCTTTAAATAAGCATAAAATTGTTTTTTATATGACCGTATTCATTCGTCCGATAACGCTGCACCACAAGTTAAGGCATTCTTTTGGACCTTGCACAAAAGTACATCTCGCACATGCTATAAAATTGAAAACTTTGAAAGCATGCTCTTATAGCGTAATCACGCGTTTAGGTCCGCATCAAACACTGAAATCCTTAGATTTAATGAGTCATCAAGACACGTTTTTAAGAAAAAAATAAAAAATAATTTTTTGAATTATGCATTTTGTGCAGCACCAAATAATAAGAAATAAAAGTTTTTTATTAATTTATTTAATTTATTTTTATTTGATAATAATTAGACTTTTTAAAGTCAATTTTATTATAGTTAAAATTTGAGTTCAAAGAACAATACACTGTTTCCATTGAAATTTTGCCTTTTTACAATTTATTAAAGAGTTAAGTTTCCTCATTGAATTATATATTAAATGAAAGGTCTTAAACTAATTTTATGTAAAATTATTTCTTTTTTTAAATTTCTTAATATAAATGTAAATTTTTTCCAGAAAAAAACACTTTTTTTTCAAAACAAACTTTAAATTTGAATTTGCAACGAATATTTTTAGCTAAAAAATAAATATTGCAGTTTTTTTCTTTCAATAATCGTCTATTGATTTAAATATCTTTTTTGTTCCTTTTCGAAATGCACTGAAATAAGATAATTAATTTAAAAAAATTCCGATATCTAAAAAAATTCTCAAAAAATTTTTCAAAAAATTTTTAAAGAATAAGTAAAATACAGTTTATTTTCTCATTAGGGTAATTTAAAACAAGGATCAAAGTTAGAATTTTCGCTTCATTTCTTGACTGTAGATTCCCAAAATTTTAAAATAAATTAATTTTTTTATTTTGTCAAAAATTATAATGTAAAAGCTTCATATGCTTTTAGCTTTTTCCACTAGATTTTGTTCATAAGTAAGTCTGCCTCTTTTTATTTCCGAAGAAACTAATTTACAAAAACGTTTGTAATCATTATAAAGATTCAGATCCAGTTACATGAACAGTTCCTGTATCTAAGATTTTTAAAAATTCCTAATTTAGATCATCTTTTATCCAGTGTTTTGAGATACTTTTTAAAGTCAGACGTTACTGGAATGAATCGATTACTAGCTTCGCTGACATAGAATATAAACTTATTGTACATTTCTTGAATATATAAATTCTCAAATAAGTGAACCCAATCAATATTTGATAAAAAATTAGAAATTTTTTCAAAGTCAGCTTTACTATAAATAAATTTTTAATAGTAAATGATTCCTTAATAACCTTGTTTTTGAGAATATGTTGAAAAAGATTTTTAAAATAAATAAATAAACAAAAATGCTGAACAATATTGATGCAGGTCTGAGTATATCAGACTATTTTGTGAAAATCTGGAAATTAAACAGTCCAAATCCGGTCTTTAAATTAAAAAAAAAAAGTCCAACACTTTTGCAACACTGGATTAACCACCATAATATCTACATGGGAATGCAAAAATATCATTTTGATGCAACAATAACTACCTGGAACTAAAGAAATTTCGTTTGTCCTTGATTCTGACTGATTGATTCACGATGCTATTAATTTGGAGCAGTTTAATTTAAAAAAAATTGTAAAGATGTAATTTCAAGATTAAAAAGGGAAAAATAAAATTTTAATAAATTTTACCTTAAAGTTATTTTTAGAAAAGTTTATGAGAAAAACTCTTATAACTTTGTAATTTTCGTATATATATTAATTGTATTTTTGAATAATAAATAAATAATTAAAAAAAATTAAAAATCTTAGAAAGAAAATTATATCTTAATTTACTTTCCGGAATAAGATATTAAAAAGTATTTTTTTGTTCAATTTTATAGGTAATTGAAAAGTCATCTATTAGGTTACTGAAAAGTATCCTATCATTAAAAAATCCTATTGCTTCGTTCTTTGAGACCCTAGGGACTAGGCGAAAGACTTGGTCATAAGCCGACCAACTCAAGCACAGAGTAGTCTAGTTTTTCCGTATATTGAAAAGTGTACAAAAAAAGGCATTGAGAAGTGCCATAGGGACCCCTCTTTCGATCGTATTTCAGTCAAGCAAATCAATTATCGAAGATCGATCAAAACCACTTTGCCGTGACGGATCAGATACTCACGCGAAGCATTACAGATACAAAGTTTGTTTCACCAAAATTCTTTGTAGTTACTCGGCAACCCAATTTTGGAACAAAGAACTGAAACAAAATTCCTAAAACGCAATTACTTATTAAAATGAGTCTAAAATTGTTCTGCAAAATGTAAAAGCTGGTAAAATCTGTTTTCTACACAAATTAAGGTTCTGCAGAAACTCTGCTAGTCTGCAAAACACCAAATGCATTAGAAAATAATTAAAATTAAATTGCACATATATTACAGATGTAAAAAGCTTATATCAGCTGCAGAACAATTTTTAGACCTAAAGTAAAAAAGTGACTTCTTTTTACGATTTTTGTTTCTGTTCTTTGTTACAAAATTCCCAATACCCTAAATTTTATTAAAATTATTAAAAATAAAAATGCAGAATGGTTGCAAAGAGGAAATCTTGAGTGAAACAAGATTTTTTATTTTTTTTACCTTAATCACTCCTTTTGGATCATAGATCCTGTTCACCTTATTTCTTGCTATCTTTTTCAGAGAAGGCTTCGATTAGATAGAGAGTTGAAATTTTTAGTCCCAATTATTATCCGGGAGAAACCAGTCACTTATTTTTCATAAAAAAGCGGTTTATAAGCGTTCAGCACTACATAAATATTTGTTAAATTTAAATTTAAATTTTGACTTTGGGTAAGTGCTATGATGACATTTAGATAAAATTTGTAGTTTAAAAAAAACTATTTACGCTCTGTTTTCCATCTTTTAAAAATTGAGTATTTGTTAATATGCATCAAACGAATTTCAATTATCACTTAAATCAAAATATTTTAAGAAAAATTTAAATTAAAAAAAAACAAAAAAAAATTAAATCTAAATGAATTATTTATCTTTCTTTTCAATTTAATTTATCATACTCAACTTGATTTTTAATTTTTTTTGTTTCATGAATTTTATTTTGAAGTTTGATAAAGATACAGACAAACAAAAAAATAAACAATTTATAAGTTAAAAAAAGAATTTTTAATATTTTTATCAAATTCCTAAATGAAAATTACTCATTTTATCTCACTAAAGAGATTAATTTCCAAAATGAATATAATTGCAATATTAACTTAAAATTATTTTTTTATTTGAAAGTGAAAAAAACATTTGAACATCGCACTTTTTCAATGTTATTTCAACATTGGATATATTATGTAATTCAAACACAAAAAATTAAATCATGTGAAATCTAATTTATATTTAATTAATTATCTAATTTTATGATAAAAAAAAAATGAAGGCCTAGAACACCCGGTATTCCCAGGCGGTCACCCATCCAAGTACTAACCGGGCTCGACGTTGCTTAACTTCGGTGATCGGACGAGAACCGGTGCATTCAACGTGATATGGTCCTAGACATTCAAACAACAATTTTTTCTTTTATTTCAATTTTTACTTTTTTTTTTTAATTTAAATAAAAAATTGAGAAAAAAAAAAGTTGATAAAAATACTAATTTTACACCAAAATTTAATTAAAATAAAAATTTTCATTCAAATTCCATTTATTTACATTACAAGTTTTAATACTTAATTAAAAAAAGTATGTATTTTATCTTTAATTTCTATCACTACTTCGATGACGAATGCATCAGTTGTAAGTGAAAGACTTTTTCTGAGACTTGACACTTTGAATTGAAGCCGAGAAGTATTTTTTTAAATTAAAGTCAATTAAATTCTTAAACTATATTATTTTTTTTTAAATAAATTTCAATTTAAAATAAATTAAAGGAAATTTAAAGTGCTAAACAGAGCTGGTTAAAATTCACAAGTCAAGTCCAAGTCCCGACTTAAAAAAAAGCGGGAAAAGTACCGAGTAACGTAACGTACAGGCAGTCTATTTTAATTTTGTATTAATAAAAATAAAATCAGAGTTGATCAAAAGTCATTAATCTTAAGTCAAGTCAAAAAATTTTTAGACTAATTTTTAAATTTTTTTTATTCTTTTAAAAAAATTAAAATCGAATTCTTTGATAAAAAAATTTATTTGTCAAATTGGAGAAAGTAAAAAGAATACTTTTAATAGCATGACTATAAATTTGAATTGATATAAAAAATGGCACCACTTAAAATGTTTTTTGTCAAATGGAACCATTCGAGACTGTGGAGCATCGAAACCATTCCATGGAAGCATTGATCATAGTATGCTACATGAACCTGGACGCCAGCTTGTCTAAGCCGTTCACCCAGTATTAATCCTTCGTCTTTTAGGCTGTCAAATTCACAAATTATCTCGTATGTTTTAGGCTGATGCTTCAACTGATCCAGACTAGCCAAACCAGGCGACACTTCCTCCGAAAATAATCTTTTTACTTTTTGAGCAAAGACCGCATCTTTTTTTAGTATATCATTTTTGTGCAAACTCACTGAGTTAATTAAATTTGTACTTTCGTACAATTTAAAATATTGTGTATTTTTTTTGTATTTATCTTCAATCAAATTAGTGTTCAAATATGATCTCATTTTTTCTCTTTCTTTTTCGTCTAATAACAAGGTATGGTTGTTGGACAAAATGGAATTTTTCATTTCATCAGTGACTCTGTCTAAGCCGACATACCATAGTTTCAATGAAGGCAAATCCAAAGCACTGAGTAGACCACCTTGGTATCCTAAAGAGGAGGGTATGTTGCCAAAAGCCAGCTGGGTCCATGGATAGATCAATATTTGAAATATGGGCTTTAGTTTTTTCTCCAGGGCTAAGCGTTTGCTCAAGACCAATGCTGCATTTCCGCCCGCTGAATCTCCTGCTAAAATAAGTCTACCCAAGTCGACATCTAATTTGCCTGAATTTTCCAAAACATATTCAATCACTCTCCAGCAATCGTTAGTCGGTACGGGAGCAGGAAATTCTGGTGCAAGTCGATAGCTTTTTTTTAATTTAAATTTAAATCAAAATGATCATTTGAAATTTAAAAAAATAATTTTCAATATTTTTTTTTCAATTTTACAAATAAAAATTAAACTTTTTCTATTCATTGTTCTAGATCAAGCTTTAAATCAAGAAATTTATACTTTTAGTTTGTCTAGTTTGAATAATTTTCTTGAAATTTTAGCATAAAAGCTTTCACAATTCTTCTTCAGTATTCAAAATTTCAAAGCCCGGACTTGGACTTGACTTGAGACTTGTGATTTTTAAACAACTCTGTTTCTAAGCTTATCAAATTTTGGTATAAATAAGAGTTTCAAAAACCATTTTAAAGGGATATTTACTAACAAATTTACTGTTCACAGAATTAAGGAATTTCGTAGTCCCAAACAGATGAGGACAAAGGGATCAATATTATTATTAGTATTAATAATGTTGAAAGACGAAATTATAAAATAAAATCCAAAAACTTTTTGGTATGTTAAAATGTTTTTTAATATTAAATTCTAAAAAAATAAAAGTCTTTTTATTTTAATCATTTTTTATATAAAGATTTAAAAAATAGATAAATAAACTTTTCAAAAATAAAATTTTTCTCTTTTAATTGAATTAAAGAAGGCTTTTATTTTTAATAGGATTTGAAATTAAAAAAAATTATTTTCAACTAAAATTTGTTTTATTAATTTCAAGGGGTCGACCGACCCTAAAATCTACAAAAATAATTTAAAATTATATAGAAGATAATTTTCTGAAATTCTAGTTTTTTTGTTTATTATTATTTATTTATTTCAATGATCGCCTTAAAGGCGATGTAAAAAAAAAAAATAATAAATAAAAAAAAGATTCAAAATGTTAATTTTTTTTAATTTCACTAATTATTATTATTCAGGGATGTGCATTAAGTATTAAGTACTTTAAAAAAATTAAAATTAAGTAAATACTTTAGTATAAATTTTGAAAAATTCGAATTTTTTTAAAGTACTTAAGTAAGACCGAATTTACTTAAGTATTTAAAAATACTTAGCATTTTGACTAGCATTTATGATTTCAGATTTTTTTTTATTTCATTTGTTTATGATTGCAAATAAAAAAAATTTATTTCAGACACCAATTAAACATAATTTTTTTTATGCAGGATTACTTTTTAATTAAATAGAGAACAAAAAAGCTTGAAGAAGGCTCTCATTCGTTTAACTTTTTGAATTAAATCAAAAACACACTGCTTTCAAATTTAAATTAACAGATAAATTTTTCTTCCTTAATTTTTTTAAAATGTAACTATATGTTACATTAATTGTTAGTTAATTAAAAATATTTTATACTAAATTTAATTAAATTGTATTTAGCCCAAATTTTTGCAATAAAATTTTGATAAAAAATAGCTTTTTTTTGGATATTTTATTGAAAAACATTTAAATACTTAAGTATTTACTTAAATAAAATTGAAAAAATGGACTTAAGTTTAAGTATTTACTTAAAAATATGGTCCATTCACTTAAGTATTGAAAATACAATTTAAGTACTTAATGCACATCCCTGGTGTGAAATAAGATTTTAGGAAACAAGAATTGTTTTTTCTTGATTTAATTTTTTTATTAATTTGAAGTTTTTTTACATTATAGTTTGGTAAAAAAATCTGACCGGCCTTGTCTGATAAAAGAACAATTGGTTCACCTTATTTTTTCATTCAAATTTGTGTGAAATAAATTGTTTAAATGAAAAAAATTATTTTTTTAGATAGTTTTTGTTCACATTATTATTGTGAAACTTTAATTCACAAAAATAGCCCTTTTATTGTCAAATTGATGAGTTATTTTAAAGTAAATCTAATGGTTAATTTTCGAATAATTAAAGATCACACAAATAAATTAGTTTGTTTTTGGTACCGTATGCCCTCGTTCAATAATGCTGCACCATAAGCTATTTCTCAATCTGAGAACATTGAATACTTGGGGCTCCCATTTGGTGATGGTAAATTTGTTTATGAGTTTGTAGAAGAAAAATGGAAAATAGTGGAGAAGAGCTTCCACTCACTTTATGGTCTGGGTTGCAAGCCAAAAATGACAAGTCCTGAATTAGTGGGCTTCTTGTACAAACAATTTTGTCAATCAATATTTAAGTATCATCTTGATACGGTTCGGATTGGTGCTGATAAACTCAGTGAATTTGAAACAAGACAGAATTTGCTTTTAAAAAGGGCACTCGGTATCAAGAAACTTGCAAGATTTAGACCAATGCTAGAGGCCATCAAAGTAGAAACGATTGAGCAAATTTACTGCAAACATTATATCTTCTATCTAAAACAACTTCGTCAAAGTGTTTTGTGTATTGGCCTATTGGTTTTCTTAAAAAGAAACTATGAACATTTTGACCAAAACTCTTCGTATTGTTGACAGATAAACAACTTAGAAAAGAAAATTGATATCGATACATTTGATTATAACACAAAACGTCAATCTCAATTGTTGAACATGTCTTCCATTGTGCAAACCGTGGTTTGGTGGACTCGATTAAATTTGTTGTTCAACAACTTAAGATTGAAATGTCACAGAATTTGAACTATTTTTACTTATTTAATATTTTAAACGACTCTTTAAAAGTAGATTTTTTTACTCAATTTTTCTAATCTTTGTGTCTATGATGCTTAATTCATTCAAATAAATAAATAAATAAATAAGCTAAAAAAAATTAATTTTTCTATTTTAATTTGCATTTCTTAGCTTGTAGTGCAGCATAATCGAACGATGGAATACGGTAATTATTTACACTAGACCCATTTTTATATTATTTTATTTAAATCTTGAAGGGTACTAATTTTTAAAAATAAAGATAATTTACTTTTTTAAAAATCTTAATAACGGAGCTTTTGATTGTGAATAACAAGCCGTTAATAGTGACTATATTTAAACTTTTTAATTTTAAATTATCTAATAAGAAACGATTAGAACTAATTAGCTGTTCAGTTTTTAAAAAGCGGGTCAATAAAATTTGACTGATCAAATTCTTTGCAAAATGTTCGTGTCTGGCTAATAGCTTGTCAGAGCAAAAAATTTATTTTCAAATTAGTCTACAATCTGATTTAGACGACATATGTAGATGGTCAAAGGACTGGTCAGCATCACTGAAAATTGAAAAGTGCAAAGTTTTACAAATTGGCAACATGAACACAAAATTTGATTACACTATCGATTCAAAACCACTCAGTAAGTCTCTTTGCGAAAGAGACTTAGGTATATACATTCAAAGTGACTTAAAATGAGATTCTCAAATCAAAAATGTCACTGTAAGAGCAAACCGTTTGTTGGGAATGATCCGCAGATCTTTCAAATTTCTAACAGCAAAAATAGCAAGACTACTGTACTGTTCACTTGTCAGACCTCATTTGGAATAAGCCATCAGCTCATGGTGTCCTTACTTAGAAAATATACAGATGAGATAGAAAGATTGCAGCGTTGGGCGACGCGGCATGTACCAATTTGGAGTATCCACAGCGGCTATCTAGGCTAATATTTCCAAGTCTAAAAACGAGAAGAATGCGTGGAGATCTAATTAAAATGTTCAAACTAGTGAACAAAATGGAGAATGTGAATTTCAGTAAAGGTTTAAACAACAGCTTAAACACTAGACCTGACAGGAAAAAGTATAATCTTAGAATAAACTCCAAGAATTTGGTTCGAGAAAGAGTAAGGAATTGAAGTTAGAAATTTAATTATTTTACAAACAGAGTTGTTTGTGTCTGGAAAAAATTGGCGGAGGAATTGTTGCATTGTTAGTGCAATTAGTTTAAACATCTTTAAAGCTAAGATTGACGTTTGGATGACAAAGCAAGATGAATCGACTGCTGCAGCTCATTAGAGACTTGCTTGGACTAGCTCCGAGTTGCAGTAATTAACTACTACTAAATTAATTAAATTTTTTGTTAAATAATAAAAATGTAAAAATAATATCTAAATTTGTCTATGAAACTTGAGTTTAATTATAATAAAAAAATAAATATTAACAAGTGACTTAGTCTTTGAACTTTGAACTGAGGATTAGATTTAAGATTAAATTTTTAAAAATTAAATTTAAATTTTACTCGACTGATATTATAGTTATGTTTGTTTCATTTGAAATTCTGCTCAATACTGTATCGTATGAATCAATATTTCGAATTACGTAGCCTCCACCATGCAAATAGATCATTATTGGACTAGGATCATTTGGTTTTTTCAACGCAGTATATAATCTTACGCCAACATCATTTAGTATTTTATTTTCAATCTTTGAATAAAAGTTAAAAAAATTAAAGAGATAATATTCCATTTTTTATTAAATTAGAAGCTGATGATCATGATCAAAATAATGCTTTTCTAAAAACACGTATTTTTTTTGAAACCAAACAATTTTTAATAAAATGCCACAACTTTTTAAATCATTACTACAGATATTAAATACAGAACTGCTAAAATTAGTCAATTATTGTAAATATTACGTAAATTGGCGTAATTTTATTTAAAAAAGAAAATCATTGCAAAATTGATAATTTTACCGTAAAAATAAATTAAAGTTTAATTGGGCCAAACAAAAATGACCATATTATTTTCAATTTTGTGTTAAATTTGGTAAAAGAATATGAAAAATTAATTTTTTAGGTTTTTAACGCGGTGCAGGCGTCTCAAGAAAAAGCTTTTTTTGTTCTTTATTTTTTTAAAAATATCTAGTTACCGTGATGAAAAAAAAACTGCTGCTTATAGTGAACTTTGTTACGCATATTAGATTTAAGACACTCTTATGTTCGAAAATTGTTTTACCTTTTAATTATTTATTTATTTATTTAAAAAATAATTTGGGACAAAATCCCTTGGCTGTTTGGAATAAATATTAATGCTCCCTTTCAGCGACGTTAGCGTTAATTTTGAGATTTGTCGATGTTATTTTTGATTTTTTAAAAAATTGAAAAATTTTGAGTTAATTAAGTTAAATATTCTTGAAAAATTGCTTAAACAATAAAAATTGTAAAAACATAAAAGACTGTTTATTTTATTTGAATTTTTTCTTTAAAAAGGTCGAAAGGGTTTAGGTTAGGTACCTTTTTATTAAATTAACCTGTTAAAAAATTTATTTTAATCCTTTTCGCCTTCAAGACGACTTTCTTCCATTCTAGGAGTCCATTGGGCTCTTCTAACAGAAAGTTGATTTTTTTTTGAATGATTAAGTTATTTTGTTTAATGCAGAAAATTAAGCTGCAAAAACCTCTGCAATTTTGCATGCCATAGAATTCAAATCAATTGTGGATGACCGACCGGTTAAAAACCGAACCAAATTTTTGCAAAACGATTTTTTTCAAATCGGATTTTTAAACCGGATTGCTAATATTTATGAAATTATTTATTTTTTTAAATAATTTTTTTAAACTGTGAATTTGCTAACTGTGATATCGGTTAGGTCTTTAAATAAATTCCTCCAAAAACATAAATGGAGTTGTTATTCATCATCATTCATTTATTCTGAAATCTTCTCGAATTTTCACTTGAAACATCTCCCGGCAGCAAGTGCAAATAATGCGCCTAAAGCATTCGGAATGGGAATTTTTTGAACAAGATAGTAAGTTTTCCTTCCTTTTTTAAGATAGAGAATTGATTAAAATTTATCTTAAACTCGTTATTTAATTTTTTATTTTTAGTTAAAAATGTGTGGTGGTGATTTGTTGACAATTAGAAAATAACAAGAGTCTTAAAATTTTGTTAACAAATCCAAGCTTGGTGGTCTGGAAAAATGGGAAATGCTTTGACAAAATTTCAGTTAAATTTTTTTTTTAAATTAACTTAAATTGACTTAAATTAAATATATTTTAATATTAACTTTTTTTCGATGTCAAAAATTTATTTGTAAACAATTTTTTGATTGTTTTAAAAAGAGAGGTATATGGTGTTTTGTTGCAAAAAGTGTGCTAATAAGTAAAGTATTCGTAAGACCGCACTTAGAGTACGCTGTTGCTGCTTGGAACCCTTATACAGAAAAAGACATAAACATACTAGAAAAGGTACAACGGCGAGCCACAAAATTGGTTAATGATCTCAGAAATCTTGAATACGAACAAAGACTAGCCAAGTTAGAACTTACCACCTTAAAAGTGAGACGAGAAAGAGGCAGCCTTATAGGTTTTTTTTAAGATCACTAATGATTTGAGCTCGGTAGTGAGGCATAACCAGTTTTTGAAAAGCAACTCACTGAGAATCGAAGGTTCAGCCGGCGGCACTCGAGGTCATCAGCACAGGATAACAGGATAGCAGCTCACCAAGACAAAACAACGAGACAACTTTCTGACAAATAGAATAGTGAACAGTTGAAATGAGCTACCTGCCGAATTAATCAACGCACAATCGAAGAATTGCTTAAAAAACCAGCTGGATAAATATTTTTAAAATGAAATAACGGCAAATACTTTAGCTTTTATTACGTTACTTTTATTTTATTAACTTTTTTATTGTAAAACTACAAGATTACTTTATTATTATTATTATGTAAAAACTAGACAGCTATCATAGCGAAGTTACGTCTAGCCTTGCTCCGCAGGCTGCAAATAATAATGCTTTAGCTTAAATTATTATTATTATTTTTATAATTATGCTGGGATGAAAAATAGGTATGCTGAAAAGTTTCATTAGTATTTTAAAAAGTTTTTGATAGTATGTTGGTTAAGTAGATCCAAGATAAAGTTGGCAATCAAATTTTGACCTAAAAAGAACGGCTTTATGATAATATCAAAGTAACCTTGATTAAAAAATATCAAGTTCGTAATTAGTGACAAAAGTCTTATAATCGAAAATATAATCAGATAAAATTTTTTTTTTATTAATACTTAGTTAAGAGGAACACTACAATATATGATAAAGATGATACATGCTCGAATTAGTAAAAAAAGTTAACAGTGGAGTTCCACCAGGTGCAGTGCTATGTCCTTTTCTTTTAATTTATTATTTAAATAAAATGTCGAATCCAGAACAAGTGTGAGGCTTATGCTGATGTAACAAAGATTTTATTTACAATAAATAAATCCAACTCGATTTATAAGCTCAAAAAGTGGTCGACTCAGCTGAGTGAACATGTGCAAAGTTGTACATGTTGGCAACAAAAATCCCGAGTTTGATTATCAGATTGGGTTGAAAACTCTAAAAGTCAAAATAAGTAATTAAGTCAAAGTGGGTAAGAGATTTGAAACAGAGGGATTTAAAATTAGGCACTCAAGTCAGAAATTTACAAGCTAAAGCTAATAGAATGTTGGGTTTAAAAATTATCAAGAAAGCATTCAAATATCCTTGCAGCGAGACTATCAAATTACTGTATTTTTTAGTGGAAAGACCGCACCTTGAGTATGCTGTCAGTGCATGGTCTTCATTTTTAGAATAAGATATAAATGAACTTGAGAGAATTCAACGAAGAGCAACAAAATGAATTTCAGAAGTGCGTCATTTGAATTATGAGTCTACCTAGTACCCACAGTTTAATCACTGTTACCCACAGCCAAAAAATTGTCAGCACAGAAATTCATTTAGCCCTCTCAAAATTTAAACACAGAAAAAAAAAAGTTTTGACAAAATTTTGCTCACAGTTTTTTTTATAAATTCAAAAAATGTAAACACAGTTTTTTTACAATTTTAATTTAAGAAATAAAAAAAAAATACCTCGGATTTTTTTGAGCTAAATAGATCTCAAAAAATACAACTTGGGTAATCGCGATCAATAATTACAAGATGCAGACTCTTTTAATCGAAAGCAATGTCCTCCCATCGACGTCGGTGGAGAAAAGTTTGGCTTTGGAAAAATTGTGCGAAAATGATGACTTTGTAAATAGGCCAAAAAAATGGTTTAGCCAAATTTAAACAGATTTAATAATAATTACTTAAAATTTTATTTATTTAATAAATTTTTTATAATCGAAAATTTTTTTAAAAGCCATAAATAAAATAAATATAATAATATTTTAATTTCCTGTTAGGCACAGAAAAATTGTGTTAAACAGTGATCTGTGTTAGAAATTTTCTTAACTGTGGGTAACAGTTTTTTCACTGTGGGTAATCAATTAACTCTTAAAATATCTACAATATTTGTCAAAGATAAATTTAACTAAATTGGGCGCAAGAGATTAAGGGGTGATCTAATTCAAATGTACAAAGCAATAACTATAAAAAAATTAAATTTATTAAAGAAATCAATTACAGCCCAAACACATAACCGGATAGCCGAAGTTATGGATTGAGGAGAAATAGCTATTGTCTAACAATTGAACGAATAAAGGATTGTCTTTCTATATATAGCTTTTTAACTACTTCTACTCCTACCAAGTATCACCCTTTTTTTTTCAAAATTTAATTAAATTTTATCTAGAAAATTTTTTTTTCAAATATGTCTTGTTGCTAAAAATATCGGGATAAAAATAATAAAATCTTTTTTTTTTGGATAAGAGCTAAAATCAATTAAAGTCTGAATTTAATCTAAAAATTGAATTCAAATATTTTATAATTAACTTTAACTTTTTTGTAGAGATTTTAGTTTTCTTAAAAGATAAAAATTTTGAAAAAGTGTTTAAAGATAAAAAAAAATACTTAAATTAATGTTTGATCAGAATCGAATTGTTTTGCCTCGACTTGTCAAGATAAAGTCGAAGACAATTTTCAAACCCTAGAGAAACTTCAAAATCAAACAATTAAAGTGAAGAAGTCGTAAAAAAAATAGTATTGATTTATGATTGTTTTAATTTAAATTACAAATATTTATGCCAAATTTATACATTCTTTTTTAGTTGAAAATTATTTTTTTAAAAAATCATCCGATGAAAATAATTTTCTGTTATTTTTAAATAGGCTATTTAAAAATAACTACAATACTTGTAAAAAAGCAAAATGAGGTATTTTTAATTTAAAAAAAAGAAGACTTTGTTTAGCGTCAAAATATTTCTAAATTTAAATATTTATTTTTAAATAAAATTTTTGGTCAAGACCTTCAGAAATTTAAACTTCAATTAACCCCTTAAAATTTTGGCAAGTAGTTTTAGTCAATTGCATGATTTAAAATATGACCCCTTTATTAAATTTATTTTAAATTTACCTTGACGTATTTATCATTTGTATCAGCTCCACTGAAAGACAAAAAATCGATGGCATCTCTTAGAAATTTGCTTTCACTAACAATATTCATTCTGTCGAATAATTTAGCCTATTAAAAATTTTTTAGATACCAAAAATAATAAAAATTTGAATAATTTTGTTACTAAATTGGCTATAAGATTAAGACTTAGATAGGTAAGCTTGTATTTGACAGGTTGGTCAAAGTCATTCTTTATGCACACGCTATTATAGTTGAACAGGAAGATAGAGACAACAATTGCAGTGAAAATAGCTGTAGGTTTATTGATCATTTCTAAAGAAAGTTAACAATTATTCAATAGTTTGAAAAAAAAATCAAAAAAAATATTCTAGAATGAAAGATATTTTGAATTTTAAATTTTAAAAAATTGCTATTTTTAAAATTTTACATAAGAAATATTTATTTTTATATAAATATATTTACATTGGAGACAAGTCTAAATTATGCTCCAAAATAGATAAATACAAAGGTTGAGCTTGCAAATTTGTCTTTTCACAAGTATGGCTAAAATAAATAGAGCGTTTCATCCAAACAGTTTTGTTTTTTTTTGATGTCCGATTGGTAATATAAAACTTTAAATTACTTCAACCACTTTTTTCCTCCTTTGTAATTTTTCCTATCTAAAAAAGACGCAAATAGTTTAAAAAAGTTTACTGTTTTACAGAGGGAAATTTGAAAAGGTATTTTTTACAGAAAAATTTAGTGGAAATATGAGACAGTACAAGTTCAGTTGAGAAATTAAGTATTAATTTAAAATATCATTATAAAAAATAAAATTTTTTTATTTGTTTTTTTTTCCATAATTTAATTCATTCTGTATGAAAGTTTCGTTTACTTTAAGATAAGGTTTATTTTAATGGCTTTTATTTAATGACGTAGCAAATTTTATTATACTGGATAGAAGATACGACGATTTATTTTGAATGGTGCTCGATCGAGCGACCAATTCTTGACAATATCGCAGCTAACAATTAAAAATTGTGATAAGGATAACCTTTCTCTTAGTATATTTTTATCTTGGATTACTTTATTAGTTGCTTCTAAAGAATAATTATGTAATATACTTTATTTTAAATCTGTGTAATATACATACCAGCCATCTAAAGGCGAACCCATTCTTTTTGAAAACAAACTACAAAATCTTGATATTTTTTCCATTTAGAATAGCTTCCTTAGGAACAAATATTGCTTGATTGCAAGAAGTTTTTCTTTTAAATCCAAATTGATTACTACTTGTTTTAAGCAAATCTGGACATGAATAAAGTATTAATTTTTCAAACGTTTGAGCTAAAGAGTTAGATCAGCTGATTGTTGATCTTTTTCTAAAGCTAGGTGTAGATAGAGCTTGTGGCTTTTGTTTATTCCAATTTGATTGTGTTGCATTAGCATACGATACTGATTTAGTTGGGTTTGTTTGATTGTTATTTGGCGGTGGTGCTTGATGCATTACATTTGGTACAACCGATTTATGACTCGTTTGTGAGTTGATAAAATTTTTTATCAGGGCCTCAAGAAATTGAATAACCAAATGGTTCGAGGTAACCGCTTCACGGAGTGATTTATTTTCAACAATTAGATTGTTAATTTGTTCATTTTGTTTCTTTGATAACTGACTAATTTCCTGATAACTACTACGTAAAGAAGTAAAGTTCTTGTTGGGTTCGCTAGTCTCGAAATTTATCTCTTCGACCTAGGTAAATAAGTCCTCAAGATTTTCATGACTAAACGAATTATGGAACATAATTTTATACACTAATGTTTTGTTTGTTAAAAAGGACTAAAAGGTTCTCTTCGGTTAGTATTTTGTTACATAAATAATGTTTTAGTTGATAAATGCCATTTGAGATAGTGTTTAATGTTCTCTTTTGTTTAAGTTTGAGAGTCGCACCAATATAATAATTTGCGAGAAGTTGATCACCAAGTTCTATTCGAAGACATTAAAGTACCTCTAATGGTAGAAATGAAGGTAAATCACAAGTCTCAGGTCAAGCCAAAGTCCGGACATTTTTTATTTTTTTTTTCAAATTTCAAGGTCCGGACTTTTTTGATATAAAGTCTGATCAAGCAAATTTTAAAAAAACTGAACTTTTTTTTAATAAAAACTTAACTGAACTTATAAAAACTGAACTTTTTTTTTAATGACTTGGACTTAATTTTGAGACTTTTAAACAACTGTGATTCAAACATTTCATAACGCCGGTGATGCAGAAAACAGTATAGGAAATTTCGAAAAAAAATTGTATTACAAAAAGAAAAACAAATAAAATTCATTTATTCATTGAGTATAAAATATTTTTTTTAAGTCAAAGATTGAACTGTTTTTATTTCTATTTCTTTGATTTTTCCTCTTCCGGTCTTGGTTGAAGCATTGATGACTGGGACAATTTTTGGATTCTCTCCAATGGCATGGGTTGAATCAAAAAATCAGTGAACTTTTTAAGGTGGGATAAAGCAACAAAAGTAAGACCTAGACTTCCTTTTTTCCCAAATCAATAACAGCTTTTGAAATTTTTTGGTCTTGAGACTTGTGGATGGTCAAGGCATATGCTAATCTTAAAGGAATTTGGAATCCAATTATACCTAAAATCATCTTTGGGAAACAATCTAGGACCAATTTAATAGTCAAATTCGACTATTAAAGCAGATGGTAGTGAGTTATTAGACTTGTTAGCTGGATAAATAATGTCTCGAATAGTCATAATGCTTCAAAGCATAAGGTTGAGAGTGTTTAATGTCCTCGAACGCTGATGAATCATCACAATATTCATATTTGTTAGGGAAATCAATCTATTAATTTCAATTGATTCAGTGGCTAACTTATTTAGATCAATTGAAAACTTCGATTGAATTCAAAGGTATTTGATTGTTTTCTTGGCTCATTTTTTTTAGAGTTTCAAAACTTCTATTAAAATTTTCAAGAAGTAGTTTCAAGTAGTGTATGATTAAAGAAGCATTTGCAAATTGTATAAAATTAATAATAACTGCAACTGGTAAATCAAGATAACTAAGTGTAATTATTTAAATTTAATAATAGGTAAAGATGAATGTTAAGTTAATTTTTTTAATAAACCTAATAATCAATTAATAAAAATAAGATTGATTTCTTCTGCTCATAAGTATAGTTTATTGACGAACCTCGTCAAGAATTTTTCTAAAACAGGCCAGTAATCGATTTTATAAACGCATTCACGTTTGCTTAATCAGCTCGTCACCTCGTTCCTCGGAAATTAAATAAATATTTGATGTCTACTCATTTTTATCCAGATGCAACTTAAGATAGGGAAGCACGGCTTTATAATTGCGAGTAACGAGGCGTTAACTTTCAGCTTTAATGTTATGTTTTATTTGCATGTTTATTATAATTTATTAGTTTTGAAAAAGTAAAAAATAACATGTAATTTATCAATTAATGTGTATAGTCTATTGACGATTTACGTCAAGAATTTTTTTTAAAACTGTTCCACATTCGATTTTTTTACGCGTCCGTGTCTGCTTAATCAGCTCGTCACGCGACCGCTCGTACCTAGCAAACTAGCTAGTTTGTACTGATTGTAGAAACTTTTGATAAAGAATGGACGATTTTGAATTTTTATTTTCAAGTGTTCAAATTTTTCTTATACCCAATAATAAATTTTATACTACTCATTAGAAAATTTTTATAATATTCAACAATAATTTTTCTGTACCCAGTTTCTATCTCTTTTGCAATATTTTTACAAAAAATAATTACCCAAAAAATATTTATTTTTACAGCCTAATAATTAAAATAAAGGCTACTATTTAATCCAGTAGCAAAAATAATTAAACTAGTAGCAAATTTAATAAAAAATCGTAGCAAATATTACACGTAGTAAATTAAATAAAAAAGTAGTAAAAAAAGGTTGTTAATAGTAAAATAAATTAATTAGTAGCAAAAGTATTTTTTCAATAGTAAATATAAATTAATTTAATTTTTGATTGATAACTACTCAATTATCAATTACTCAATATAATTGATATATCACTTATTAATAACACTACTCAATTATCACTTATTAATGTATATGATGTAAAAAAATTTTGGAATTTAAATATACAAATCTGAAAATTTAAAAATTAAAAATGAGCGATACCGAATCTTCATCTACATCAATTCTCGTGACCTAAAGAAATGAAGAGGACACCGAAAATGATACCGAAATAGAAGAAATTCCCGTTAAAAAAGCAAGAAAAGCAAGCAGAGTTTATAATCATCATGCTGACTTTGAAACTTACAATCAAGCCCTTGATATGATTAAAAATAAATTTGAAGGTTATTCTTGGGCAGCAAAAGAAAACCAAAAATCGACAATAGGAGATAAAGAATTTTTCAAATGTTCAAGTTGTGATAAAAGACTTTATATATTCAAACCGAATACAAATTCGAGTAAGACGAAAACAAGCTACACCTGCTTTGGTACAACGTATTTCGACTGGTCCAATTAATCCAGCTCCACAAAGTTTTAACTACGAATTTCCAATTTCAATGGCTCAATCAATCAACCAAGATCCGCTTTCAAATGAAAATGATAATGATCAAGATCAAGCCGAAAGTATTAATAATGACATTCAAACTATTGTACAACCAACAACATCTTCAAATTTAGCTACGAGAAAAAGAGGCCGTCCTAGAAAAAGTCCATAAAATAACACTAAATAACATTTCTAAGTAATGTGTGAATTTTTTTATTAATAAATATCTGATATAATAATTTACTATTTTTTTTATTTTTTTTACTACTGATAAATTTATTTTGCTACTTTTACTAATGAATTTTTGCTTTTATTTTTATTATTTTTACTACGAAAATAATTTGTAGCCTTAAAATAAATACCCATTTAATAATAATCCTTTATTAAAAGCCTCATGATGCACCATGTTGGAGGAAGTAAAGTAAGGATAGATTTGACTGCTTTATTCTGAATTGCTTGTAGTTTTTTGATATTATTTTCTGAAAATAAATTCAACCAAGAAAAAGAATAGTCTAAAACTGATCCGACTAAAGATTTTTTTAAATTGGCATATATTTTTTTGAGAAGCTAATTTATTTTTTTCGAGTAGCTAATTTACTTTTCAAAATAGCTAATTAAATAAAAAAAAATATTTTTCGACAGTAGCTAAATTTTTTGCGATAAAAGCTAATTTATTTTTTTAAGGAGCAACTTATAAAAAATTAATTTTAATCTAAAATAGCACTTAATTGACATCATATAAGTTACAATTAGATAAGAAGTCAGAATTCTATAATTTTTATAATGGTAATTATAATGTTTAATTATTATGAGTATAAAATTAACAGACTTTTGAGTAACTTCGAAACAAAAAATTTAAAGTAAAAACAAAATATGAGCTAAGAAAATTCTGAATCATCAACGACTTCACTTGTTCGACGAGAGGATGAATATGATGAAGCCAATCAAACTGACAACGACGCCGATGAATTGCCTACCAAAAAGTTTCGTGGCTCTTCTAAACCGTATGATTCTTACAAAACGCATGAGAATCTAGAAGAGTGTATAAGAGAACTTTCTTCGGGTCAAATCGGACAAACAACTTGGGCGAAAAAAGAAAAAAAAAATGGTGAAGCAGGTGAAAAACATTATTACAAATGTTCATTTTGCTCCAAACGTACATTACATACATTCAAGATCAAGAACATGAACATGAAGATATCGATAAAGGCATTACAACAAGGACAAAAGAAAAAGTGTTGTCGTTGTACTATGATGAAAATAAAAAAGCTAAAGACATAGGACGTTGGCTTCGTAAACACATGAATGACGATTATATCGAATTGAGTGACACTCAAATTAACAATTTAATCAATCGAAACAATCGTTTACCGGCTCAGCAAATTCCAGGAAAAAGTATTGAAAATTTACAGCGATGGGCTGAAAGTAGGAGTACAATACCAGACGACGACGACACAATGTTTGTTGTAGCGAAATTCTATTTTGAACCAAACAACGTTAATTTTAGAATTTTCATGACCACTAAACGTTTAATTTCACTAACGAAATATTTCGAAATATACGGTTTTGATTTCAATGTAAGTGTGCTTTTAGCTGATGCTGCATTATCAATTACGAGCGAGTTCAAGTTGGTGTTTCCCGAGCTCGATAAACGAATTATTTGTTGGGCTCACGTAAACAGGAAAATTTATGAACGTTTGCGCGGCGTTGAAGAAACAATAAGAGGCGCAATAACAAACGATTTTGAGGTATATCAAAGTACAATTACTGAGCCTCATATCAATCAAGCTTTTGAATTACTTTACAAAAAATGGCAAGCGTTGAATAATCAAAAAATCAACGATAGTTTCAATATTTTAGGGATCAATGGCTTACCGAATCCAATATTGGATGGCATGAAAGTTATGCAAGTGGTTTTCCAAGTACAAATAATGCTATTGAAGCGACAAATGACGTTATCAAGGATAAAGCTACTCTTAGAGATAGACTTCCGGTAAGAGATTTTTTGAAATGCATGGATGAACTTTTATCAACTTGGTCCGAAGACCGACATCCAGACTTTAGAACGACAACTCGATTTCATCAAAAACCAATACTATCCACCCATGAATATACACTTGGTCATGATTGGGTAAAAAAAAAAAACGAATCGTTAAATTAAGACATCAAAATAAGGTTATTCACATGGTAACTTCAACTGATGTAAATTATGAAGCGACAAAAGAAGGCTGTCAAAATTATTTGAACTCAACAGGACCTTGGGCTACTTTTAAAGAATATTTGTCATGGAACAATTCTTACAAGATAATCGAAATCAATGAACAAGTATGGGAATTAAGTGAATGTTCTTGTCAGTATTGGAAAAAAAATTACATTTGCAAACATGTGATAGGTATAAGCTATGAACTGTCTAAGTTTGATACCTTTCCAGCTTTGGACTTGAATATTGAGCAAAACTCGAAGAGAGGTAGACGCAAAAAGCTTCTTCTGCACTACAGAGAAACTCAACTGGCCCTTTGAATCGGGACGCCTTCAGTATGCCAACACAATTAGTCTCAAATAGTGAAACAAATGATTCTCAGACAGTCATAAATGAATTAACAAATCAATCAGCCCCAACAAAGCGCCCAAGAGGTCGTCCAAGAAAAAATAAAAATTAATCTTTGTGTATTTTTTGTGTATTTTTTTTTTTTTCGATTTTTTGTTTTCTATCTTTGCTACTGACAAAAGTATTTTTGCTTCCTTTTTAAATATTTTAGCTACGAAAAAAAATTATCTTTGCTACTTTTATAATTTATTTTTCAAAAATAAATTAGCTATTTTGAAAAGTAAATTAGCTACTCGAAAAAAATAAATTAGCTACTCAAAAAAATATATGCCATTTAAATTTCCTAGTGTTTTTTGATAAAGACTCTATAAAAGAGTGGCAAATATTGAATCAAGAGCGAGACAAGATTCAAAAAACGCCGTTTTTTGAATATTCGGAATAAAGATACATTAATAAATTACCAAATAATGTAGAATGAAATTTAATGAGTTCTAGTTGGTAAATTATTCAAGACATCAATTACTAATATGACATAACTTAATATTCAATTTTAATGCAAATGAATGATAGTTATAATGTTCACCTAAACTTTTCATAACCTATCGGATATATGCCAAATAGAAATATAAAATAAGAATTTTCATTAGTTTATTCTTAATTAAAAATTGAATTAAAAAAATTTCTAACACAAACAATTATTATCATTTTTATTTTAAATAAGTAGAAAAAATTTGCTGAGAAACAAATTAATTTGTACAAAATGTTGACCTATTGATTATAATCAATGTTGGCATGTTGATTCAATTTTTCGCACTCCTTCTCATCCATATTGTGCTGAATGGCGAATTTAGGATAGCGTTTAAAATTATCCCACAGAGCACAGACCAGCTCACCGACCACAATGTCGTTGGTGTTCTTTTTGACAATGCGCAACAGCATCACGCCGTCCTGCTTCAAGTAATCATACAAAAACGCGTCCAGCATCTTGCCGTCAATTAAGTTGGTGGAGGAGGAGGCCGACGACGAGTGATGATGTGAGCCGAAGCCTAGTCGGTCGTTCACTTTCAAGTAGCGCTTGACAAAAGCCGTCCGCGACGAACTAGAAAACGAGTACAGCCACACGATCACAGAGTACACACTAAAGCCCGACACCAGACACAACCAAAACCAGATGAATATGAAAATTTTCTCATTGAACAAATTGATGGGCAGCGTGCACTGAATTGTGTTTCTGTGATTGTTCTCGCCAAGAGTGCGGATCACAAAGTCGCACATGGTCACGCGCGGAAAGCGCGGACTCTCCCAGAAGTCTCTGCCAGCGATCAAATCGCGTATCACATCAAAGCCGTACATGGCGAAATTGTGGCCCATGAACGCGTTGAGCAGAAAAAACTGGCCCAGCACATTCACCAAGTAGAGTATTTTGACAAACATGTACAAACTGGAAATGTAGTGACCGGACCTGTTGTTGGGCAAGAAGCATCTGCTGAAGCGGCGCCTCAGCCGACCCAGAAAGGACTGGTCGTAGTTGCTGCGGTGGTAATCGATGGCCCTGTCGATTAACTTGACCGCATTTCTCATAGTCTTGTCGCGTGACTCGGCCGAACACTGGTCCATCGAATAGATGATCTTCATTACGGACTTGGCGTCCAGGCCGTTCGGTTTGGCCAGCAGGTGCCATAGACCGAACGGCATGTAGAAAAAGAGAGCCATGGCGGCCAAAATGAACGGCACCCACTGATAATAGTTCACTCTGTATAGTCTGGGCTCGGAGGGATTGGGCAAAATGTCGCCTGTAGGCACATAGTACTTGTTGGCTATCCAGCATATGTAGTTGGTGTACTGGGTCATGGGACCGGTGAATTGCGCCGGCGCCCAGCACGCAATAGGACTGCCAACTAGCTGTGTGGAGCCGATGAGCACACAAAAGATGATCAACAAGGAAACAGTGTATCTGTGCGACAGGCGATCGGCAAAGTCATCGTCTCTTATCCGGTTGCTTGATGCCACCTGTTTAAACACCTCCACAAACTGCCACACCATTTTGTATTAAAAAATTTTATGTCTAAATAAAAATAGTAGGCTGTAGCGTAAATGACCTTTGTATGTGTGGAAAAAAACAATAAATCAATAGCTCCGCCTTAATACCATAATGAAGTTATCATAGTATTGATTTTAAAATGGTCAATTTAAATGCAGCAATACTTTTCAAACTTTTTTACTTTATTAGAAAAAAATTAAAATAATTATTTTAAAAAAAAATGGTTTTAGCAATAAATTGTAGATTTTTGTTGTTATTGGAATTTTAGTGACCGATAACATGCTAAAAAAATCAAGCTGATCAAAATTAACCAAACATAAATTATTAAGTACCTCAATTCCAAATAAATATATCAGTTAATACTTATTTATTTATTTTAAATATTGATAAAGAGCAAAAATAAAAAAAAAAGCTTTGTATCTCTCCATCAGCCTTAAAATCAATGATACATAATGACTCGGTCCTGCTCTAGCACTTCTCTCACCCAACTCATATCAAGGCTATTAGTAGCTAATGTCTATTGATAAAAAAATTGTTCCTTTTCTATCCTAGTGGTTAATGGCGCTCATCTTCCCTTTTTGAGCAACGGCTTCGATCTGACACAGAGGCTACTGCATCGAGTTGATCATCTACACCGCAATTATTACCCAGTCGAAACTGGTCCCTCTATTTTTTTTGATGAAAGAGGTTTTAACATTATCCCCGTATTGCAACGATATTTTCTAGATTTTTTCACCCTCAGCGGGTTTTGAACCCTCGATTCTCTGCTTGCATGACTAACACGCAAACTATTCGGCTATACGGGCTCTATTCTTTTGATATTAGTATACAAGATTGAATTAAAGACAGAGGAAAGTAAATGCCAAAATGAATAAAACTAAAAATTGAGGTTTTCTATATATTAAAAAAGTTCCCAACATTAGTAATAACTTCTTATCCAGGAGCAATCTGGATTCAGGAAACACCGGTGAATATTTATTTTTATTTATTTATTTGTTTTCTGTACCGAGCTAAAGCTCCTTCAGAATAATTAAAAAAAAAAAAAAATAATTAAAATAAAATTAAAGTTAATAAAATTAGATAAAAAAAAGAATCAAAATAGAGTAAATAAGCTAAAAAAATTAAAGTTGAAAAGACATAAATTGGAAAAGATTGTGAATATCGGATAATCTTTTCTTTTTAATTCAAAAATTGTGGAGTCACTTAATTGAAAAAAAAGAGTTTGCTGCCTGTTTTTTGATATTTCTAAAGCCTTTGATAGGCTTTGGCATGAAGGTTTACTTTTTAAATTGATTAAAAGTAATCCACCTCATTACTTGACTAACTGGATTAGATCCTTTATAGACTCTAGGACATTTAGGGTAAATGTGAATGACCACCTGAGCGAAGAATATCAAATAACTGCAGGTGTTCCTCAAGGCTCAGTAATTAGTCCTCTTTTATTTAGTATATATATTAATGACATCCCGAAAAGAAACAAAACAAATAATGAATACTCTCTGCTTTTTGCAGATGATCTAGTTACATTCTTCATTTATAACAAAAAGGGGAACCTAGAAAATAAGATCAATAAATACATCAATGAACTAGAACAATGGCTTATTAAATGGAAAATGAAGATATCAGTTGAAATGCATGGAATAACAGTAAAAAAAAAAATTCCCAACATTAGTAATAACTAGTTGGCGTCCATAAATTTAAAAATACATTAAAGAGTTGGAGAAAATTCAGTGAAGAGCAACAAAACTGATTCCTACTCTGCAATCTAATTCTAATTATTTTCTAGTACATCAAGAATTGCAGAGTTATTGCAGAGACTAAATTTTGGTGGTACAAAGTTTGTATCACCTGACATATTTTGCAGAACAATCTTTAGACTCATAGTAAAAAAGTATTTCATTTTGAAAGTTTTTGTATTTGTTCTTTGCTCCAAAATTCACCATGCCATCAATCTAGATGTCATGACAGGATAAATATAATAAAAATTCTTTCACACAAATCTTGGAATTTAAATAAAAAACACTTTCGAGTATTTATAATGCTCTAATGGGGTCTTTAATTGATTAAAGCTTCTTCATCTTTAGTTTAGCTTCAAATACTAATTTTCATAAATTACAAGTACTTCAAAATATATCCTTTAAGGCGATTTATCACCTCCCATATGAAACACCCTCAAAATTTTCATATTTTTTCTTGAAAATCAAAAAATTGACACAATCAAAATCAGGTTTAAAAAACTCTTGATAAGATATGTTAAAAACTGCTTTCTCTTTAAAAACAAGTTCATTTTATCACTCATAAAGGACAATGAAGATGTTTTTGTTGAGAGCTCAAGAGATCCTGAAAAAAAATCTCCCTTATCAATTTTTGTCCACAAATTTCCACGTGAGTGACTTGCAACAGTCAAATCTTTCAATTTTCTAGAAGTTCCCTTCTTAATATTACAATATCTTACTGAATGTTTTTAGATATTGTGAACCCAACTTTGTAATACTTTATATCTGTTTCACTTTTTCTTAATATACGAACAATTACTCAAAGTCTATTTAATTAATAAATAAACAATATTAAATAATTAAAACCTTTTTTTAAAAGTATTTTTTGAATCCCTTGTTTAAAAAAGCTTGAAATTATTAAAATCTAAAAATAAAGTGACCATTGCATTATTAAAGCTCAAAGTCTAGAATGGAATAGACCCCTGTATCTTAACTTCATTGTCTTCAAGAAAGCCTTTGATAGCATACACAGAGAAACCTTGTGGGCCACATTGAGATCTTATGGCCTGCCACAGAAGATCACGACCAGCACGAATATCAAACAGCTACAGCAAGGAAACAAAAGATGTAGTTAGAGCAACACTGATGTGCAGTAGCGAATGCTGGGGGATTTTTGAATCTGACAAGAAACGCCTAAACACCTTCCACACTGGAAGCCTGCAGAGGATACCGGGATACACTGGCCTGAGACGTTGTCGAATGCTGAGCTTTACACAAGAACAAATTTTAGAACCATTAAGTCAATGCATTAAGAAAAAAAGACTCGGGTTCGGGCTTGTACTTAGAATGGAAAAAACACCGATACCAAAAAGAGTCCTTTAAAGGTAGAACGTAAAGTAGGACGACCAACAGTAGCATGGAGGTAAACAACCACGAAAGAGCTCATCGAAATGAGAATGACATGGGAAGAAGCAAGGGTAAAGGCAAAAGATCGACTTGAGTGAAAATCAAAAGTAATGACCCTGTGCTCCACAAGGAGTGAATAGGAAAAAAAAATATTGAAGCTAAATTTCTCAAGTTCAAAAAGCACAGTTGGTCTTTTAGCCGTAAATTGGTCAATACTTTTTAAATATTATAAAAAATTAAATAGGCATTTTTTTTGTTATTAATCTTAGGAAAATATATAAAGTATTTTCATGTAGAATTAAAAAAAAAGTTAAGTCATTGCTTCTAATTTTTTAATTTTTTCTATCGAGGCAAAACTTGGGCTTAAAAAAATTAAAAGACAAAGCAGCCTCGAAATTATTTTTATCTAATTTTTGATGAAAAAAAATTTCTTCAAAAATTTTTGGCATTTTTTTTGACTCATAATTTTCTCATTGCTAATTTTAATAAAAATAAACCTCTAAATTTAAGTTAAGACTAATTCATTAAAATGACCCTAACCTTCTGCTTGCCCAGAACCCTAAACCTCGACTGGCTGCGGTCGCCTTTAATTTAGATGAGTTTTCATCTAAATTACCGTAAATTCATGAATTTTTTCATTTAGAACATTACGGTAATTGACCCTTGTATCAAATCACCACTGCAATATTCTTCATTTTTTTTCTGTAAAGATTATTATTAATTTTGAATTAGAAAAAATAACATAAATTTAAACTCCCATTAGAATTTAGTTAATGCCCTAGGGGAGTCTAATGAATGAAATATATTTAGAATCATTAAAATTTTGCTAGAAAAAATAAACTCAAAAAATTTGAATTAGACAATGTCCATTTTAATAGGCTTGTTTGACAAGTTTTAAAAATTTAAATTATTCCTTTAAAAGAATCTTTTGAAAAGAATTTTGGCCTTT
The DNA here is from genome assembly GCA_019054805.1 of Brachionus manjavacas. Taxonomy (NCBI): domain Eukaryota; kingdom Metazoa; phylum Rotifera; class Eurotatoria; order Ploima; family Brachionidae; genus Brachionus; species Brachionus manjavacas. The sequence goes on along the minus strand of JAHQIY010000003.1, from coordinate 1,484,200 downwards.
AATTTCATGAATAAATTAAGATCTCTCTCTCTCTTATAAAAAAAAGAACTCTTACTTCATTTTTTAAGTCAAATTGATTTTTTTATTCGAGAGAAAAATTTTCCAAAAGCTTGTTTGAAAATCCTTTTTTTAATGAAAAAAAAAATGTGAAAAAAAAATTTTGAAAAAAAAAACAAAAAAAAATCGAGCGATAGATTTGCACTTAATCAGGCATGACAAGAGCAATAAACGTGAAAATTAATAAATTTTTCACGGGACATTTAGAATAAAGTGGGATAGTTCGCTAGAGAGTACAATAATAAAGCTCGCCTAAAATTAATTATTTGCTGATAAAATCATGACCATCTGCTGATTTGTAATTATGCTCACTTAACAAGCTCTCTAGAACATAAAGTGTGTTTATTTAATGGATCATCATTTCATCAAGAATCTCAAGGCCTATTGTTTCTGGCCCACTAGACAAAGAGCTGCGCAAACACAAATGTTTGTTTAACTCTTCTAATTAAGCCAATGTGTTCACAAATTTGCCCTGGCTTTGCATCTAAATAACACTTTAACATTATAGAAAAATAGTTGATTGTAAATAATTTCTTGACCGAGTCTAAATGGTCATGATCTAAGTCCTACAAAGCTTAGTAAGACTATACTATTTAAAACAATAAAGCTTTCATCTCAAGTTATTTTTAAGACCTTTCCTTTCTAGAATAATTTGTTCTTTTAGAAAACTATCCCTTAGATAAATGTCATAGATGCTCGTTAGTTTAGAATTAATAAGGATAATCACTTGAATGCAAAGCACTGGCCGTTTTTCTTTTTTAATTTATTCAGTTGTTTGAATTTTTGTCTTAAATCTAGAAATTAAGCGTTGGGATTAAGCATTTAGAAATGATGATTGAAAGCGATTGAAATACAGAATGTCACATGAAATAAAGTTAGAATCAAACTGAAAAAATAAAAATATCGCTTTGTTGCAATAAAAATTATGGTCAATAATGAATTTTTAAACTTGATTTTGGAAACTAATTAAAGCTTATTTTTTCTCATTTTTAGTCAATTACAACACTTAAGCTTAAAATTAAAATCTCTTTATTAATTAAAATAAAATATAGATATTATTTAGATATTGTCAAACAAAAATTGGGTCTTACTCAAAACACACTAGGAAATTTATATAAATCTTTAGTCGGACTATTCTTTTCCTTGCTTGAATTCATTTTCAGAAAATAATATCAAAAAACTACAAGCAATTCAGAATACAACAGTAAGATCTATCCTCAAGTTGAAATATGATACTCCTTCCAACATGTTGCATCATGAGGCTTTTAATAAACTTAATTTACTAACAGTCTCAAATCAACTTTTTGAGTTGAGTGAGAGATATGTTGGGACAGGACTGAGTCATTCTATTCCATTGGTTGTCAGACTGGTGGAGGAATACAAAGAAGGTTTCGAATCGAGATAAATTGAATACCCAATTCCACTGTGTAATTGCTACCTTACTATTTCCTCCTTTTTTCCTGAAACCTGAACTATGTAAACATTCGCCACATGTAACAATCTATGTCTTCTAAGCTTATTTACTTTAATTTGGTTTTTTTTATCTCATTTTATTAACTTTAATTTTATTTTTTATTGTGATTTTGATTTTTTAATTTATTCTGAAGGAGCCCTCGCTCGGTACAGGAAACAAATAAATAATAGATAAATAATTTTGCAGAAAAAACAGCAAATATAACTATGATACCTAAGAAATCATCTATCCCTAATAACTATGATACCTAAGACCCTAATAACTATCGTCCAATTAGTATGACAAGTTGCCTTGGCAAGTTCCTTGAACGTATTATTTACACTAGAATATATAATTTTCTTGAGAACAATCAACTACACATTCAAGAGTAATCAGGATTTAGAAAACATAGACGCACTGGAGATAATCTTTTTTTCTTAATCAAAAAGCTGTAGAGTCTTTTAATAGAAAGAACAAAGTCTGTTGTCTTTATTTTGACATTTCTAAAGCTTTTGATACAGTTTGGCACGATGGACTAATTTACAAGCTTATTAAAATTAATCTACCTCCTTATCATATTTATTGGATAAGATCGTTTCTGCATTTAAGATCTTTTAGAGTAAATGTAAATGGTAATATAAGCGATCAATATCCTTTAAAAGCTAGAGTTTCACAAGCAAGATTATTCCAATTCTTTTTAGCATATTTATAAATGGCATACAAACAAGAAACAAAACAAACATCCGATACTCTCTTCTTTTTGCAGATGATTTGGCTACTTTTTTTATTTTTAAAAAGACAGGAAATCTTGAAAGCATGATAAATAAGTACAAAACCCGAACTCCATCCTAGACCTTCTAATCTATGATTCAACCAGATCTATTTTGAAGCTGAAATATGATACTTCCTCCAATATTATGCACCAAGTGGCTTTCAATAAACTTAAACTACTAACAGTCTCAGATTGACTTTTCGAGTTGAGTGGGAGATATGTCAGGGCAGGATTGAGTCATTCTGTTCCATTAGTCGTCAGACTGGTGGAACAATATAGAGAAGGTTTTGAATCAAGATTTATCCGAATATCAAACTCCATTGTGTAATTGCATTCCTGAAATATCAAATATTTAAACATATCTAACCTCTAGCTATTTAAACTAACGTTTTTAATTTTTTTTGTTCATTATTTAATCCTTTTTTTTTATATTTTATCTTTTTTAACTTTATTTTTTATTTTTTTTGTTTTACTATTAAGAAGAATTAGCTCGGTACAGATTTACAAATAAATAAAAATATTTTCAGAAAAAAAATTGACACTTAAAGTTAGAATTAAAATTTTTTATGAAAACATAAATTGGATATTTGATTGATATTTTACCGAATTTGCTAAAAGACTTAATTGTCTTTGGATAATTCTTTGGAACATAAGATAAGAAGAGAAACGGTCAAAAGAGCCCTTGAGCCAAAGCAACTCTGCTTCCACCCCGACCAGAATCTCCACTGATGAACCAGCATCACTAAAAACAAATAGATAAAACATCTTTTTCTTAAAAACTTGCACAACAATATAATCTTTTTTACTCTTTTTCTTTATATCGTTCTACATGTCTTTTAATTAAATAATATCATCATCTTTTGTTCTTCAACTACTAAAGCTTAGGTTCTTGAGAAACCATGTTTAGTTGCCATCTTAAAGTAACCTTGGCCATTATTATTATTGTTAAAATTCTAAAATTCATTAATTAATAGTTCTTTCAAAAGATTTCAACTTTTGAAATTAAATCTATTTCTACACCTGAACAAAATATGATAAATTTAATTATGAAATTAAGCATCAACATTGAATTGTATAAAAAGGTCTTATTTGAATTTAATTTTGATTTATTATTTGTTTTTGAATAGAAATCAAATTAAAATATATTAAATTCATTCAAAATAGAATTCGCTTTTATCACTATTTAAATTATTAAATATTGTTAGTTTAATAAATTCACTTTTTTTGAATTTATAATTTATTTGATTTCAATTAAATTAAAAATTTTTAGTAGGGTTGTGAATCGATTAAATCGGTTAAATTTACATTCGATGAAATTTTAACTTTATCGAAAATGTCTTATTTTTATCGATCAAAAAATCTGTTATAATTTTAATTTACTTAATTTGATAAATTTTACAAATATCGAAAAGCTATCGAACAAATTTTGGACAATAGTATCCCTTTGTTTTCGAATAGTTGGTCGAATAGTTAAATCGACTATATTGTTCGATTTTATAAATCGATTAACGAAAAAGTCAAATTCAAAAGTGTAAAAAAAATGTTTTCGATATTTTTAAAAGATAAGTAATTTACGAAACCAAACAAAACTTGAAAAATCATTTAAAAAATTTTTCAAATAAGTCACGAAATTAAATAAAAATTAAAAAATTGTTTAAAAACCTTTAAAATTATTTTTTGTTTTCTAAAACGATTGAATTAAGCTTTATAAAAGTAAATTTTTTCAGATTTTTTGCACTCAGTCTGTTTCTTTCTTCAATTTGAATAAAGCCAGCAACAGAAAAAAGACTTTCTGCAGGAACTGAAATAACAATTAAACAAAATAGGTATTTAATACTACTAGTTAGTATTGGTAAATTAATATTGTAATTTTTATAACACAAAAGTGGATCTTTTAGCTCATTTTGATCGGATTCTTTGAATAAAGTCTCGGCGTTACATTCAGAAAACTTAAATTCTTGAATAGTGCCATTTTAATTTGATAAGAATTAAATTTTTTTTTATTTTTTTTTTTTTTAAATTAAATTCTAACTAAATAAGTTTTAAAAATCAAGTCTTTATTTTTGAAATATTATTGAAACAAATTTAACATTACTTTCCTTTATAACATTTTCATATCATTGAAGTAATAATTTTTTTTAAAAAAATGTTTGGAACATGAAGCTTGTTCGATTAAAATCGACTAATATATTCGATATCAATATTCGATCAGTTAATTCGAATAAATAAAATAAAAATGAACTTGATCGACTAAAGAAGAAATCGATATTAAAAATTTTAAAAAATCATTTCAATATTCTCGCTATGTTGATAAAAACTTTCAAATGTTGAGCCCTACAGACATTTCGAAAACTTAATATTGCATTTGTAAGACCTTACTTGGAATACGCCATATCAGTGAGGACTCCTTATAAAAAAAGGATATTGCAGCGCTTGAAAGAGTTCAAAGACGAGCAACTAAACTGGTAAAGATCATAAAGGACTTACTGTACAATTGCAGACTCAAAAAGCTAGGCTTGACAGTACTAGAGGAAAGGAGACAAAAAGGCGGCTTAATTGAGTACTTCAAAATAAGTACTGGACTAAGTAGAGCGCGTAGCGTTCGCGGAAGCAAACACCGTCTGGAAAAGCAGCTAACCAAAAATGGCTACAGTGAACATTTTCTGTTGAATAGAGTTGTTGACAATTGGAACAATTTAACAACAGAGACTATCACATCCATAAGCAAAAACCTCTTCAAGAAAAGAGAAGACGATTCAGGAGCCTTCAAGGTGTAGCAAGCAATAGCTTGTTCTACAGTTAACTTGTTATAACTTATTATTATTATTATTATTATTATATAGTACTTTGATTTCTTTATTCTATTCAATTTTACTCTTTTTCTTGAAAATTTATTATTCATAAAAAAATTAAATTCTTTTAAATCTTATCTAGTTAAATTAAAAAAAAAATTTTATGGTCGAAATTCGGAATAAAGCATTAAAAATCAATTTATTTTCATTCTTTTAATTTTTTTTATTAATTAAAATTAATTGATCCCCCTAAATTTATCCTTATTTTTACTTTTCTTATTTCTTTAGTTTTGTTTTAATGACCGCTAAAATATTTATGATAATTTTGAAAAAATTAAAAATATTTTTTTTCTATCAATTAATCGAAATTATAAAGAAAAAAGGAAAAAATTAAATTTGTCTAAACAGATTGTCCAAACTTAAGCATTCTAAGAAATCGGTTATTAAAAATTTTCCGAAATGCACTCTTGAGTAGTTATTTGTCATCGATTTAAAATTAATAATATTAGAAAAAACCTGCATTCTATCTAGTGAGAAAGGATCAAAAATTTTACAAATGAGATTGATACTAAAGATGGCGCAACAAATTTGAAGAATTCAACAAGTCACATATTTCAGAGGATTGATTTTACAAGTAACTTATTCTTTCTTATCATTTTGATCATCGAGCTTTAAAATTTGTAAAATTTAGTAGAAAAAAACTTAAAAAGAACAAAATAAAATTCAGATTTTGTCAAAAAATAAAGAGAAATTTAGTTCGAATACTAAAAAATTCGAATAAAATATTTCAAATATTTTGTTTTTTGCCCAAATAATAAATAAAATCACTCAATTATCAAGATTATTCACAAAAAAATTATATATAAATCTAGTGTTTTTAACATGAAAACTATTTTAAGGCAAAGTACCCAAGTTTCCTTAATAGAGGATTAAAAGCTATGTATTAAAAAAAAATACTTTTATTTTTTAATTGACAACAAATTAACTAAAATGACTGTAAAATTAAATAAATATGTTGAAATCAGAAATAAAAGATTTAAAATTTCAAATATTGATAGATTCTTAAATTAAAAAGGAAATGAGATGATATCCAAGAAACATAAATGATTATCGTTTTTCTTGTTTTTTTTTTTAAAAAAATAAATTTTTTTAATTCAAGTAAAGTTTAGTAAAAATTAAAAGTTTTACTGATCACAAAAAAAATTACATAAATTCTTGGTTTAATTAATGGACGTTTTGGTCACAAAATATGTGATCATTCTTCACTTATCACATTTAGGACATGAGACCTATGATCACAAAAATTTGTATTGAGGAATTATTCCATTTGAAATAATGCTTTATTTTTGAACAAAAAATTACCCTAAAAATAAAAAAATTAATTTATAGTGGCCTATAGTTTTCCTCTTTATTAAAATCATTAATCACATCTTTATTTACAGGCCATTGTTAAAATAGAAATCTCTACCTACCATATTTATTTACCAAGGGGAATAGACTCTTTAGTTTTTTTTATGGAGGTTAGATGTAAATAATTTTCCCATCATAAAAAAATATTTTTTTGTTATGATAGGATTAAATATTGAACATAAATTGGGTCAAATAAATTCCGATTATAAATAATTGACCAATATCATTGCTAAGGATTCTTAATTTAGGCCAGATTTGTGACTAAGTGATCTTTTAAAAAAAACCCTAGACTCAATTTAAAAAATCTAACTATATTCGAATTAAAAAAAATTGTCTTTTTAAGTCAAAATTAGAATTAAAATTAATTTTTACTTTTCTGGGCTTACTTTCAGTTTATTTAAACTCTAATTTATCTAACAAGGCCGCCAATTGACCGAATGAAATCCAATTTAAAAACTTGAGAGACCAGGCCGCTGATCTGAAGAACCCTTTATAAATTTAAGGAAGACTATTTTTTGGCTTCTAAAAATGAAATGATTCTTTTAATTTTTAAATTTTGCCTCATTTAAAACATAGAAATTCTAGAATGAATAAAAAATTTTTTAAAAAATTTTTAAACAATCTGGTTGATTTGAAAGCTTAATGATTTTTGAATAGTAATTGTTTCAAATTGAAGCCTTTGAATTGGAAGACTTATTAAGGAAGTTTTGTCTAATTCGGTTTTATCTGCCTCATTTGGACCAGGTCTGTTTGTTTCACTTGGTTTCATTCGACCCCAATGTGTCTTTGTTTATATTTTTATCATAGAGCCTAATTTATAATTAAGAATTCAATTTTCTTATTCAGTGAAAATAAGCCAAAAAATTTTACTTTGAAACAAATATTGATTTGTAAAAATTTTATTTCAGAAACAAATTCAAATTTTAACTTAAACCAGGACCGCCTGGGAATACCGGGCGCTCTAGACATTCATTTTTTTTTTTTTTAATTTAACTTTTAATTGATTTTAAAATAATTAAAATTAAAATATTAAATCCTTATTATTTTTTATTAAAAATAATAACTAGGAGAAGTTATTACAGAATTTTCTATAGAAAAAAAAACTGCTAACCGCTTTATTAATACTAAATATTTAGCTTTCGAGAAGGCTTTTGATATGGTTTCACATAGAAAACTACTCATCAAGTTAAGAGCTTATGGAATATGTGGTAAACTGTTCGACTGGATTAAGGCATTCTTGAGCAATAGAAGGCAAAAGGTGGTTATGGGCACGTCGGAATCAAGGTGGAGAAATATTACAAGTGGTGTGCCTCAAGGATCAGTATTAGGTCCCTTACTTTTCATGATATATATCAATGACTTGCCAGACAAAATAAATAACATAATGGAGATGTACGCTGATGATAGTAAGGTGATTTCAGAGGGGAACGAAATGTCACAATCAGATTTATAAGCAGATATAAATGAAATAGATAACTGGTGCAATAAGTGGTCAATGTCCTTAAACAGTAATAAATGCAAAATCATGCATTACGGGAAGAAGAACCCTAAAAACAAATATTACATTCAACATGGTGAAGAAAAAGTATGTTTGCAGGAATCCGAGGTTGAGAAAGATCTGAGTATTATGGTTTCAAATGATGGGAAGCATAGTAAACAAGTAGAAGCAGCGGTATCTAAAGCTAACAGTGCTTTAGGTAGAATGAGAAAAACTTTCAAATTTTTTAATAAAGAGTTGTTTAAAAAGCTGTACCCAGCTTTCGTCAGAACGCATTTAGAATTCGCTTCGGCGGTATGGAATTCTATGACTAGAAGTGAAATTAATAAGGTCGATGGAATCCAGAAAAGGGCGACTAAGATGGTAATAGAATTAAGAGGATTAGAGTACGAAGAAAGACTAAGGGAGCTTGGTTTAACAGACCTGGAAACAAGAAGGAAAAGAGGGGACTTATTACAAATATTTAAGATAAAGAAAGGGTTCGAGAAGATAGATTTGGATATAAGAGAGAATGAGGGAGTAAGTGAGGGGACAAGCAGGAGACACAATAGCCAAATAACAAGGGATAAGCAGGGAAGGACAATGAGGGATAAATTCTTACTTAACCGAACAGCTACAACCTGGAACCTTTTACCCTCGGAAATAGTAGGGACTGATACGGTCAATCAGTTTAAGGCCAAAATTGATAGACATATAAAGTCGGAGACCTGGAGAAGATCTGTTTACAGAATCTGATACTGAGGAACTTTGACTTAATGCAACTTAGGTTGCAAGCTGATAAAGTGCAGCGTTATGAACTGCACTCACACTTATATGTTACAGCTCACACTACTACTACTACTACTACTATATTTAAAATAAATAAATCGTAAAACTTTAATGTGTACAAATGGGCTTAAAAAAATATTCCAAACAACTTCGTAAGTAAGTATCCACGAGTGACTTTGAAACACTTGTTGATGACAAACGTCAAGAAAAAATCCTACAACTTTTAGCAAAGTCGTTCTAATCAAAACACAAAAAATTATTTTTAGAAAATTTTTAAATTGAATAAAATAATGTGACTAAAACAATTATTAAAACATTTTATTTTATTTAAAATTATATATAGAAAGACAAAACTTAACTTTGTATTTTTTTATTTTATTTTATATTTTTCCCTCGCGGTGTTTACCGAAAAATAATAATAAAAATAAACTAACTAGAATTAAAAATATTTTATTTAAAAATTCTGCTTATTCAAAGTAATCATCGATTTAAAAATAAAATTTGAAAATTTTTTTTTGAAAAGTATCATAAATTAAAATAATTCTAACTTTTTGTAAAGTAAAATTGAAGTAATTTTAAATACATAAATAAAAGGTTTGTATATTTACAAACATTTTCAACAATCAAATTTAAATTCAAATCAAAATTGTTATTTAAAATAAAAAAAAAAAATTCACGTTTTCCAAATAAAATTAATTAATTAAGTTTCCCTTAAAATTTATTTTCTATTTGAAACTGAAAAAAATGCTTGAAACATCGCACTTTTAACAAAAAAATAAAAACTTTCTTTAAACAATCTCTGAATTTTGCTTAAAATAAATAAAAAAATTCGAAGAAATTTTAAAGATCATTTAAAAAAATTTTAATTTTTGTATAAAATATTCTTGAAAATAAATACCAAATTATCTTGTTAAGAGACATAGGTCTACGAAACCGGTCGTCATTTTATTTGAAATAAAATAAATTAATCATCGTAAATAAAAAAAATTATTTTTGTTTTTCTTCTTTTTTATCATTATCTTGTTTATAAATAATAAATTGACTGAATTTTTTTTCTTATTTGAATATTAAAAAATGCGACAAATCTAACAATTTTCTTAATGATTTTAATTCTTTACTTGAATTAAAAATTTGAATCAATTATTGTCGTATGATGGTTTTTCCATTTTCCTTTTACCCTACTATATAGACCAAAAATTAAAAGAAAGACTCAAAAAATGTCTAATAATAATTAATAAATAATTAAAAATAACCTTAAATTTTACTTGTGAAACTTTGAGGGATACTCTCAGAATCTCTAAGTCTTTATTTAATATTAATTTATAGTAATTTGCAAGTAATGATATTAAATTTAATTGATTAAAAATATTTGTTGTTCTAAATTTTAAATTTTATTTAAAAAAATAAAATAAGCCCATATTTTCTGGATCAGATATAAAAAATAAATCAACTGCTGACTGAGGGTTTTTTTCTCAAAACCAAATAAAAAACCCTCAAAAATTCAAAGGAACTGATAAAAAATTAAGACTTAATTAATTAAATTGTAAGTTTGTCTCCTTACCTCAAACACGAATCATAACAAAAAATTCTTTTATTTTTCAAATATTTAAAAATAAAAAAAAAACTTCTTTAGCATACTTTTCACTTTGATAAAGATAAAGATGTTCAAGTTTACAAAAATGGTTTTTTTAAAATTCAGGCTTGAAAATTGAGGTTCACTTGCATCCAAATTTCAAGTGCTAGGTCACGAGAAGTCTTGATAATTTTAAAATTAGATAACAAATTTCAGTTCGGGTCTTATTAAATGATTGAAATGAGGTTGATCTTAAGTTATGGTCAAACAAAAGTATATAAACTCTATAAAAACCGTATTAATAACCAATTACATCAAAAAGTCAAATATTTATCTTATTTAAATACTAATTTATGATAACAAAATTAAATATTTAAATTAGTTGGTTCTTAGTGTCTAGGTCAATATTGGCCAAGTATTTTTTGAGCAAACTGACCTCGGATATTTGTAAAATTCAACAAGCTCTTTAAAATCAATTAAGTAGATATTTTCTGACTTGTTTTTTTTAATCTTGACAAACAAAGTCCCAATGTTATGAATGACCTTTGCGGTCACACGCTAATTTTGATCGACTAAATAGAAAATTCTGCATGACAATGCCAATTTAAGTAAATTTATTTATCAAAAAATTTTGAATATTTTCAAAAAGAATTTTTGCATTGTTTACCATTTCCGAAAAAAAATTGAAAAATCTATTAATATTTTCAAATAAAATTTAAATTTTTTATTTTCTATTCTACAAATATTTTTTTATCTTTTTCTTTTTATGAAAAATAAATCAAATTTGATTCTTTATTTACAAGAGTGAATTTATTTAAACACAAATTGTGGATAAATATCTTGTTTTATCGCACACAATTTACCTGTAAATAAACAAAAAAATTTTCTTGTGTATATAAAATAATTAGTTATTTAGCCACAAATTGACAATATTTTTTTGTTTATTCTTTACATTGAAATCCATCGAAAAAATATAATTGAAGCTCATCAAATCAATTAATTAGGAACAAGCTTGAATAAGAACATATAAAATATAATAAGCCAAGTGTAGATAGTTTCATTTCAAAAGAGCGTGTGGTCGATGAAGAGCATATACAAGTAATACCTTCGAAAATTAATCCTAGTGTACTTAGTTGTGCTTTTGTGAATGAAAATAATGAAATATCTTCTTTAGTTTCAAGTTTCTTCACTAGTGATGCTCTCTTAATGTTGCAAAATACATTATCAGCATTAAGATCACATGGTCAATTAAATTCTTGCAACTCTTGTTCTTTATCTTGCGACTCTAAGTTTATCGTTTGTAGTTCTTGTAATAATTATTTTCATTTAAAATGTGTTAAAAAGCTTATGCTCCTAAGATTAAAAAATGGCTTTGTGCTAATTGTAACTCTAATTAATTAATCTAAATTTGTTAATCTTATTTTTTTTTATTTTTTAATATAACTTGTGTCTAAATAAATAAAAAAATTTCAAATCCACATCCACTTTTTGTGTGTATCAATTTTTGTTTATTTATCCATAAAATGTGTGAAAATAAACGCTACCTATTTACAAACCGAATTTTTATATTATATTCATTCGAGGTTTAATCATTAATTTCATTAATCCTGAATTCGAGCCTTGTTTTGTGCACTTTTTCAGTGCCTATTGAAATAATATTATTTAACAACTTCAAAAATATTTGTTAAAATACTTATTTATCTAATAAACATTCGAGAACATTTAAAATTTAATATCAAAAAAAATAATTTAACATTAGCAGTTTAAAGAATTATTAGTAATATTCGGACATGATGTTTTTAAATTTAAAACTGCACAACCTTCTAAGCATGAAAAATATCATTCTTAATTACATATATGTCCGTTTTTTGACATCTTGAAGTTGATGATTAATTCAAAATATTATTTAAACTCAAAAAGTTTAAATTTAGATCTTAAAATTAATCTTTGAATTAATTTAAATAATTTTATTTTATTTGGCATGCTTTACATTTTATGTAGTTTAAGAAAACAAGATATTTTCAAAAAAAATTTTTCTCAATCCATTAAATGGAATCGATCTTAAAAAATTCAATAAGAAGAGCAATTGACTTTTAAATTGATATGATATGAAAGTGAGACTAATTTGTCAAACTTGTGTTTGGATGCATTTGTTGATGTTACAGAAACGACAGTGTCCTTGTTCCACTACTCTGTTCGTGGCTTTGACAAGCAGAGTTGCCTCTTGAGTTTTGGTTTTTTACGTAGATTCATCGATGAGTGATTGATTTTTGAAGTTTGGCTTGATTCTGCGAAGGCATGCAGGTGAACAATGCTCTGTTTACAGATAATTTTGAAAATTTGGATTCCATCACCTCTTTCTTCTTCTTTCAAGCGTAGGGATACCAATTAAATACCAATTTTTTCTAATCTTGAGAGATAATTGAGATTTCTGAGACAAGGCACAGTTTGATAGCCCTACTATGAACTTTTTCCAGTCTTTTAATGTCTTTCTTTAGCAAAGGATTCCAAGCTGCCGTACAGTATTCAAGATGTGGTCTTACAAACGCAATGAAGAGTATTTTAAAGTTGTCCGTTGTCCAAAATTTAAATTTTTTCTTAAAATTTAAAAACTAAATTTTTGCAAAGCGTATTTTTTAATTTTAAAAATTATTTTTATAGAGCATTTAAAATTGAATTCAAATATTAAATTCAAAATAAGTAACAAAATGAAAAGATCTATCTTTCTTCGTTATATTTTTAAACTAAAAAATTTCAAAACACGCTTAACAAAAATCTAGTTATTAAATTTAAATTTAAAAGTCGATTGATCTTTTTATTGAACTTTTTAAACAAAAAAAATTTTGCTCGTAATATAATTATATTAAACCTTTAATATTAAACCAATATTTAAATTTTTTTTTAATAATTTTTATTAATACAATTTAAGCATCACAAGTCTAAAGTCAAATACTTTTATTTTTTATTTTTAAATTTAAGTCTGGAGTTGGATATTAATTTTAATAACTTTGACTTAAATTTGGCACTTTTAAACAACTCTGATCAAAACTAATTAAATTATTATAAATAAGCTGATATATCTATTATAAATTTCAATATGCCAAAAGTAGGTCCTAGACCTAATTTAATGATTTTGTTGAAAAACTTATTAACATTTGCAATAGTTATAGGACGGCACTGAGCCTTATTGCATTTCGGCAAAAAAAAATGGGTTCGTTTTTATCTTAAATTATCAGGTCCGTATTATAGAAAAGTCTGTTTAACGACCATAAATTAAATTAAAAAAAAATGCTAAGAAATGAATTAGGATCTACTCAACTTCAAAATGATTCTTCGAATTAAGTAACAAAACAGTCTAAACTGAATATATTAAAGAATAAAAGAATGTAAATTGTTCGAAATAGGAATAAAACTGGATATACAGTTCCAACCTTGGATTTGGCAGTGACCCTTAAAGAAACTGTTGAAGAAAAGGACCTCGGTGTTGTTGTGTCTAATGATCTAAAATGGAACAAACAATGTTCATCTGCGGCATCTAAAGCCAACAGAGTATTAGGTCATATCATGAATGCGTTCGTATGTTTAGACAAAGAAACTTTTAGACTTTTATACAAAGGACTAGTCAGACCGCATCTTGAATACGCTATAAGTATTTGAAAACCTTCAACGAAAGCTAAAATAAACATCATGGAAAGAGTCCAAAGAAGAGCGACGAAGATAGTCCAAAGCTTGAAAGAAAAATCGTACCAAAAAAGGCTAATTTCTTTGGACTTAATGAGTTTAGATGAACTTAGAAAAACAGGGGGTCTAATTCAAATGTTCAAAATAGTCAACCTTCATGAGAAGATTAACCTAGTGAAAGGTATGGACATGGCTACAAGTTTGAATCTGAACCTAATAAGAAAACAATACATGAAGCTAGAGAAAGAAATTTGAAAACAAGCTTCATCGAGATATAACTTTCTGACCAACAGAGTGATTTATAAGTGGAATACTTTGCCGCAAATTGTTGTCATCTCAGAGACAGTTAATGGCTTAAAAGCGGGTATCAACAGAGAAGTGTTCAATATTGAACAGAGAAAAAAACGAAAGACTGCCACAGCTCTTATAGAGCTAAATGATGGAAGGCGTTAGTATAGATTTCTATACTACAGTCTTTTAATTACAATTACTACTAATAAAGGTTTTTTTTGCAAAGAGATCAAATAACTCTGAAATTAAAAAAATGAAAAATAATAAAATACATAAGATTATCTTTTCGTTTTAATTCAAAAAAATGTGGAGTCTTTTAATAGAAAAAAAATAGTTTGCTGCCTGTTTTTTGATTTTCAAAAGCCTTTGATAGGGTTTGGCATGAAAGTTTACTTTTGAAATTGATTAAAATGAATCCACCTTGTAATGTTTACATAAGTACCTTTGGGCCCGTTTACATTAGTAACTTTCCAGTGATATCGACAAAGATATCGCTATTTCACACACCTCATTACTTGACTAACTGGATTAGATCCTTTATAGACTCTAGGACATTTAGGGTAAATGTGAATGATCATCTGAGCGAAGAAAATCAAATAACTGCAGGTGTTCCTCAAGGCTCAGTAATTAGTCCTGTTTTATTTAGTATATATATTAATGACATCCCAAAAAGAAACAAAACAAATAACGAATACTCTCTGCTTTTTGCAGATGATCTTGTTACATTCTTCATTTATGACAAAAAGGGGAACCTAGAAAATAAGATAAATAAATACACCAACGAACTAGAACAATGGCTTATTAAATGGAAAATGAAGATATCAATTGAAAAGTAGTATTCAGTAGTCTTCTCTAGGTACAAAAAATAGAGTGATAATCTAAACTAATAAATTTATGGAAACAGAATATTGAGCCAAAAAGAAATCAAGTTTCTTGGTAATAAACTTGATTCTAGATTAAATTTTAAACTTTAAACTACTGGTAGACGAAATTAAAGAACCCTGCAACAAAAGGCTAAATATAAAAAATGGGATCCTAATCAAAATACAGTAAGAAATTTATATAAATCTTTGGTCAGATCAATATTGGACTATTCCTTTCCTTGCTTGAATTCATTTTCAGAAAATAATATCAAAAAACTACAAGCAATTTAGAATACAACAGTCAGAGCTATCCTCAAGTTAAAATATGATACTCCTTCCAACATGTTGCATCATGAGGCTTTTAATAAACTTAAATTACTAACAGTCTCGAATCGGCTTTTTGAGTTGAGTGAGAGATATTTTGGCACAGGACTGAGTCATTCTATTCCATTGGTTGTAAGACTGGTGGAGGAATACAAAGAAGGTTTCGAATCGAGATAAATTGAATACCCAATTCCATTGTGTAATTGCTACCTAACTATTTCCTCTTTTTTTTCATGAAGCTTCAACTATGTAAACATCTGTTACATGTAACAACCTTTTTCACTATTATGTCGTTTAAACTTTCTTTACATTATTTTTTAGCTCAATTACTTTATTTTTTTTTTTATACTTTATTCTGAAGGAGCTCTATCTCAGTTCAGAAAACAAATAAATAAAATAAAAAAATAATAACTTGAAAGAGTACTTTACAGAACCTATAATAGATAATAACGATTATTTGCACACTTACGAATGGAATAAAAAGTCAAAGCCAATTTAGGCATTAATGGGCATGATATTAAAAACTTGTTTTTGGTAAAGAGTGGTAACACAAGATAAATTTTTTGGCTGCTTAAAAATTACTCCTATTGCCTTGTAATGTTTATTTTTAATCTTATTTACAATAGATAAGCTTATTTTTTTTAATATGATTTTTTAATTTTAATGGATATCCCACTTAACAATAAACCAAAACGAGGCGCGAAGAAAAAATAAAGTAACGGTCTTCAATAGGAGTTGAACTCGAGACCAGCCAAAAAAACCAAAAAGAAATACACCATGCTCAAATAATAACCCACTATCTACTCGGTGTAATATGGTAATAAAAAAAAGAGGTTTTTACTATCCAAATGGTTGTTACAAAAAAAATTGATTCTTTTTTTAATTTTTTTTATTAAATGTTTTTTATTTAATAAAATAAGTTATAATTTTTTTTTCAAATTCTTATTTAAAAAAAAAATATTACATAATCAATTAAAAATCAATTTTTTATCGTTTATTAAACATAAAAAACTATTATTACTGACTTTGTCAGGTATTTTAAAAATATTAGCGCTCTAAAATATCTTTCCGTAGTCATTCTCTTTTTTTACGTTAATTATCGCAATAAGACAAAATTAGTTTATTTATTGCCTACAAAAATCGGCTATCCTAAACAAATTTAAAATTCAAAATAAATTTGAAAAGAAACTAAATTTTTTATTTTGAGCTTTAGAGAAAAAAAATATTGTCTGTATCAAAAGTAGCCATAGTAAAGTTTTTTCTAATAAAAAAATTTGAAAAAAAATTCTTAAAAAATAGCTTTTTATCCTAAAATTTTAAGAAGTATATTTTTAACAAATTGAAAAGTTTATAAATTTTGAAAATTTCTATTTTGATTGAGCAATCGAAACTACTGTGACTAAGCAAATTGTTGTTTATGCCGACCAGAAAAAAACACAATTCTTGCAGCTTTAATCCGCAACAAAAAAACAACAAAAATTTTCGTTTAGGCTTTAATGAATCTATTAACCTAATTAAGATTTAAATTGTAAACCAGGCCCTTGTAGAGTATGTTTATACCTATTAAATTTAAAAAGAGAAAAAAAAAATTAGCTTTGATTGAATTTTGCTGCTGATCCATTTTGACGAAGAGTTTAGAGTTTGTTGTTTAAGATCGCCTGCAAGGAGGCTTTCATTCACCTAAAGCGAAAACAGATAGGTCATGTTAGTTATATGGAAAAAATTGAATAGAGCACAGACACCTGCTTATCTCTATGTGAGTTTGAATTTATCTTTTGTTAGTTTTAAACAAATTGATACAAAAGTAGTGACCTGAATACAGTGTCTAAATGCAATATAATACTTTTGATTAGAGAATTGATTAAGAAAATTTTTTGGTTCTAGTAGTGTAACGAGATGGCTTAAATGACAGTGGACTTTTAGTGATACCGTATCATTTTAACTCAATACGGACTCTTCAAAAAATAAACTGACCCTCTTCTCTAGAAAACAAGAATAAGTTGGTCTATATTTTGGTGTTGTTACAATTAGGTTTAGTTAAAAATATGATATTTTTAAGCAAAAAAAAAGACAAAAATTTATTTAAATTCAAAAATTTTAAAAAAAGTTCAAATAAATTTTAGATTATTTTGTTTATTTGTCATGATTGCAGAGTAATTTTAACAAAAAATTTTTTTATGAATTTTATTTAAAATAATTTGTTTAGATTAATTTATGAAAAAATTTTTCTAAGCTTAATCAATAAAAATTTACTTTTCTATTATTAGAAAAAAAGAAATTTATCTAAAATTTTTTTTAGAAATTTACAAACTGATAAAAACAAAATTTAAATACTAAAACAATAATAAGTTAATAAATAAAATTAAAATTTAGCAACCTTAGTAGTAAAATATTTGTTAGTAGTAGTAGTTGTTTAGTAGTTCTTGCTGCGACACCTAACATGTAGATTGTCTTAGCCCATCACCGCCAAATGGCCGTGTAGAGCTGTAGCAGCCGATTCCATTGAACTTATCTAAAGCCATTTTAAAATTAGCGGTTGACTTGGATTTCACCACGTTTTCTGGCAACCTATTCCAATGCGGAACTACTCTGTTTGAGAAAAATACATGTCTCGCATTTACTGCAGCCGCAAAATCGTTTCTAATTTTAGCTGGGAAACTTTCTCTCTGGACTCTGATGCTATTTCCTCTTAACGCCCCGGCTGGTCCCTTGTTTTCTGATTTATTCACTAGATTCTTGACCAAGCTTACCTTTTCTATTCCATTCACTAGTTTGTACATTTCATCAAGTCCCCTCTCACTCTTCTTTCACTCAGCTTTGTCAGTCCTAATTTTGTCAGCCTCTTTTCATACGGCATGTTTCTTACAGACAAAGGTATTTTTGTTGCCCTCTCTTGCACCTTTTCCAACGCATTCACGTCCATTTTCATACTTGGATTCCAAACCTGCACTGCGTAATCTAGGTGAAGTCTCACCATGGTTATATACAATCTTACCCACAGTCTTTCCTCTCTACTTGTAAACGTTCGCTTTAGCATTCCAAGCACCCTACTCGCTTTCGCACAAGCACTTTTCACTTGGCTGGTCCACTTCAAATCTGATGAAATCATCACTCCAAGATCCCTTTCACAATCTGTGGTCGCTAGTATAACATTCCTGTTGCTTTTTTGTGTATATTTATGCCTTTCATTTAGTCTGCCGAAATGCATTACTTTACATTTGTTAGCACAAAGTCCCATACGCCAAACCTCTATCCATTGACATACTGCATCCAGATCTTTCTGTAACATCGCTCTCTCATAAACATTATTAACTATACCGAGTATTTTTGAGTCATCTGCATACAATTCCATTTTATTTGAAACGCAGTCAGGTAGGTCATTTATGTACAAAACAAATAGCAGGGGTCCAAGTACAGATCCTTGCGGAACTCCACTCAGTACCTCTGACCATCTAGAAACTCCATCTCCAAGTACAACTCGCTGAGTTCTCATACTCAAAAAGTCTTCGAGCCAACTTACTATTTTCTCACCTAGTCCATAACCACGTAGTTTATGAAGAAGTCGTTGATGCGGTATTGGCCTTGAGATGTTAGAACTCTATACTTACTTTTTATGTCATAACATATTTTTTTCCCCAATTGAGCAAGTATATATAATTCTTTTTCTTTAATTAGTAAATATTTTATCTCTTAGAAAAATAACCATTTTTAAAAAAAATTAAAATTGAACAAATCAAAAAAAACTTAATTTAGTTTTTATTAATTATATTTTGATAAAAATTTTATAATCCAAAAAGAATTTATTTTTCTTTCTTTTAATAGATTTTCTTTTTAAATAGAAGATTTAAAATATAGAAGAATTTCCAAAATTTAACCGAATTAAGGTTTTTACTTATTTTTGTAATTATTTTATTATAACATCCAAGGAGTTCCTGATTCTTTCCAGTATTTTGCTGCCTTACTTGCTATTGGTAACAATGTTATTCCTCGCCAATTTTCACAAACCATTTTGTTACTATTCTAAGGGAGTGTGGCTATTAGGCCTTTTGACCAGTCCTCTGGTATGATTTCTTGCAGCCATATCTTGCTGAAGGGGTCTTGTAATATCCCTATTGTGATCTTACTATCAGCTTTTAGCATTTCTGCTGTGACTCCGTCAATACTCGGACTTTTCTGTTTTTCAGAGCCTTAAGCTTCTTTTTCCTTTATGCTTGGAACTTCGGTGTTAATATCGAGGTTAGTGCTAGCTGCTTCAGATTTTAGAGACTCTATAGGTTCTGGTCTATTTAGAACTTCTCTAAAGTGCTCAACCCATCTTTGCCCTTGTTCTTTTTCAGTCGTTCCTTGCTCCTTTCTTCACAAGCCTGTTCTTTATTACATTTGATGTTTCTAATTTTTCGCGGATTCGATCAGATTTTGCTTGAAGCATTTTAACTTTGATTTCCCTTCTTTCAACTATTATTGCCCAAGTCTGGAAGAATTCGAAGTTGAAAGTTAAAAAAAAATGCGAAGTTTGCAGTTGAAAAGTATCATCTACACCAAAGGCTCATATGTAAGCGCGTAGGGCTAACTACCCGGCTGCTTAAGTACTCAAGAAAGTAACAAAGAAATCAAGAAATCAGAAAGAAGCTCAAGGGACTAGTGGTAGAATCCCAATGGTCGAAACAGCGTCAGTCATGACGCTTGAAACTGAAAGCCTACTGGGAGGTTGCATGCAGAAAAATGGGATATTTACTGCGAAACACAGATGAAGAGTCGGAATCTGGAATGTCAGAACCATGTCCGAAACATCAAGATGCGCTCAAGCCGAACTGGTCATGGATAAATACGGTTTAGAGGTGCTAGGTTTAAGTGAAAGTCGCAGAACAGGATCAGACCAAATAAGCAATAGTAGTTGGACCTTCCTGAATCCTGGATCTGAAAACACAAGACAACACGGCGATGGGATGATGCTTTTAAAGCAAGCAAAGGATGCCATGATGGAATGGGAGCCTAAAAGTGAAAGACTGATTCGCACACGAAGATGGCCAAGATTTTTTCTCCATTTCAACCATTGCAAAAAAAAGTATTTAATAGATGGTGAAATATACTGAGGGTATTTTAGAGGAACAAGTTTATTCTTTAGGCTATGGTAGCTTTTTGTGCTGTAGTAAGCTTGTCGTATCGCGCTTTAAAACCATTTACAGTCTATGCTTTAATTACTTGGTTACTAAGCTTGTTTCAATCGTCTGCAACTCGGTTTGTAAAGAATGTTTCTCGCACCTTGCAATTTCTAACTAATTCTTTTATACTCGCTCTTATCCTCTGTAATTCTGGGTTTGTAGGCCCCAAATTTTTCGAATAATTCCTTTTAGATCTTTTATTGAAGAGATGTCAATTTTATTAAAATTTTTGTAAATTTTAAACATTTGTCATTTCTCCTCGTTTTCTTCTTTCTTCTAGAGAACTGAGACCTAAATTTAAGAGCCGTTCAGCGTAACTGAGATCTTTCAATTGAGAAGCAATTCTTGTTGCTCTCTCTTGCACCTTTTAAATTTTTAAATTTCCTTCTTATTTAGAGAGTTCCTAAACGGTGCAGCATATTCCAAATAAATTCTTAAAATTGTTGTTAATTGTAATTTAAATATTCGAGCATTGTTCCACTTTCTAAAAGTCCTATGCAGCATTCCAAGCTTCTTATACGCCATAGAACAAGCTCTATTGATATGTTCACTCCATTTTAGGTTGTATTGTCAAACAATTTCAAAATCTTTTTCTACCAGGTTTTCATCCAAAACAAGCATAGATACACGAGTCTATCCGGCAAATCGTTTATAAAAAATTAATTTCTAATTTTTAGAATTAAAGGTAAAGACTCTTTATAATGCGCCCTCTACTTAAATGATTTAAGTAGAGGGTGCATTTGGGTCAGATTGTTGAAAGTGTAATATCAAGTCAACCAGATCAGAGCAAATGCTAAGCTATTTCTAAATGGCTTTATATTAAAAAAAACCCAAAAAATTATTAACTCTAATTGTTTATTTTTATATCAATTTCGAGAATTAGGAATTTTATTAAATAGCTTTATTCAAATTGTTCACTTGATCTAAAAATTGTTCACCTAAATCTAATTTGGTTCACCCTAACGTGAACAATATAAAAAAAATGAGTAAACAAATAGTTCAAAGACAAGAATAAAAATTCATCCACAAAATCAAGAAATTTTCACATAACTAGATAGACTAGATCGAGTTATTCAACAATTAAATATAAATTTTAATCTAAATGAATTATTTATCTTTTTTTTCTTTTTAATTTTTCTCTCATATATTTTTATTCTGAAGAGAATTAGGTCGGTACAGATAAACAAATAAATAAATAAATCTTCTAAAAGTTAAAAAAGAATTTTCAATAATTTTTTCAAATTTCCAAATAAAAATAAAATCCATTCTATTTCACTAAAGAGTTTAATTTCAAATATGAAAATGCTTGCAATATTTACAATATATTTGTCACGCCAATAAATGGATGACACAAGCAAGGATAAATAAAAGACAATTTTATTTCACTTCTGCCCAACAATTTTAGATTTTAGAAGTTAAAAAACAAATAAATAAAGTTTTCACAATCAACTTATAATATTTAAAAGCGACATCTTTTAAATATTATAAAGTTACTTTGTTTTCAAGATAATTGTCTTTGGGTATGACATATTTTTGAAACTGAAAAAAATATTTGAAACATCGCACTTTTTCAATGGTATTTCAACATTGGACGAATTTGCAATCCAGACACAATAAATTAAACCAGATATATTTGTGAATAAAAAATAAATATTTATTAAATATTTTAAATAAAATTGAATGATTTTTGAAAAATGCCAAAAATTTTTTATTAAAAAAATAAACTAAGCTTTTTTAATGTCTATAATTTTTCTTAATTTTTCGTTTAACCTTAATTGACCGGCCACCACTAAAATTAAGCCTGCCATTTTTTTTCTGGCCGGCCACGTAACCTCTAGACCGGTCTCCAACACTAGAAATTATTCTAAATTTAATAGCTGACATTAGAGATAACTTATCTTGTAAATATGTAAAAATCGAGGGTTTACTGTACTTTTAAAATACATCTTATTATTTTAGATTTGTCTGATCAAGTGTGAAACACATGTATTCTAATTTTATAAACCAGACACACTTATAACTTATTTAATCACCACATTTTGAGTTACTGGAGTAATTTTCCTTATATTAATGTAATTAATTTAGCTGCAGGCTATTATTGTAGACTACTTGGAAACTAGCGTCCCCCACAGCATTTATACTACTGCTACTACTACAACTACTTTTGGCATTAATAAATTTAAAAGACTTTTAAAATCATTCTGAGAATGTGTTTATGACATTACAATTTTCATGCTTAGAAGGCATTTTGAAATTTATCATCAATTTTTGATGCTCAAAATAATCAAACCAAGTTTTAATTATTAAATCAATTGTTATTTCATAATAGAATTAGTGCAGAGGTTCATTTTTTGATTGAATATCAAAATGAACATTGCGCACGACCTAAATTATATAGTCTTTAAAGAGTTATTTTTTGCAGAGTATACCTCTAGATTTAACAAAAAACCTTAAATCCAAAAATGTACTTTTAAATTATGTACTTTAAATAGAGGCTTCAAAATAAAATCGTTGAAATATTTATCTTAGAAAGGGACCATACCTTTAATGTAAAAAAACTCTTATAAAAGTGCTTTAAATCAAACACGAATATTAATTAGACTTTAATTTAATAGTTAATTCTCTATTCAATTTGTGTTTAAAATTTCAGGTCAATATCTAATTATGGTCGAAAGATATTTGAAAAAAACGATCATTTTACTGAATTTTCACTTTTTCAAAAAACCTTAAGATTTTGTTGTTTTTTTAACATAACTCCTTCAAAAATCATCCGATTAAAACAAACAATAGCTCATTTTTATCAGGATAAATTTATCTACAAATTGATTTATCATACTTGTGTTCGAATTATCTTGAACACAAATAGGACAATTTTGGGTCAGGGTATGTGTTGCACCTGAGCAAAGAGCATACGAATAAATAAAAATTTAAAAAATAATTTTTTTTTCGTTAATTAAAGCAAATTTTGTATCATACTGTAAATTTTTATAATTTTATCATTATCTGATCATAAACTTTTTCTAATTGAAGTTTCGGACAAGCATTATTGGGCACCCGTTATTCAGGAAGTGTATCGGGACATTTGTTACCGGTGCCAAGATAACTTTGGGGTAGACAGTAGCCAAGATCTTCACAACACTTATCATTTGGGCTTACTATATTGCAATCTGCTGGTACTCTACATGGAGCAAATCGAGTTGATATAGTGGAAGGTGAAATTGTGCTTGTGGTCGGCGGAGTTTCTACCAAAGTAGTTTTTTCCGCCGAAAGTGTTGCAATTTCAGTTGTGAATATTGTTGTTTCTCTAAAAGTAGTTTTTTCAAAAGAAGTTGTTGGAGTTTCAGTTTTTAAAAGTGTTTCTTTTTTTTCCGAGAAAGTTGCGGGTTCAGTAGTGAACATTGTTGTTTCTCTAATAGTAGTTTTTTCAAAAGAAGTTGTAGCAGTTTCAGTTGTGAAAATTGCGGTAAATAATGTTAAGTTTTTGCTTGTTTTCATATTGCACCCTGAAGAGTCATAAGTCAGTTTGAGTTGATGATTTTGATATAATAGCATTAAAAAACCTGTAATTGTCATAGAATAAAATTTATAATTTTTTTTTGTAATTTACCAAGCATTAGGAGAATCAATATTGTAAAATCAATCATCATCGTATACAGACAAACACTTAATTTTGTCGACATTTTTAATTCCAAATTTTCTTCGAGGGAACAGCTCATTTTATTTTATAGACAGACTAATTTTGAAATTAAACTAAAATAAAGACATTTCTTTTAATATCAATAAATATTTTCATTTGCATTTTGTAATTTACATTTTTAATTTTAAAATAAAAGTTTTTTATTTACAAACCATTCTAATCATAGTAAATAAAGAAAATTTAAATAAAAATTAAAAAACCAATTTAATCACATTTTATTTAAATAAGTGTGCTCTAATCTTAGATGTCATCGTGATAATGAATTAATTAATTGATCGACAAAAAAACCTGTTTGGTAAATAAAATAAATTCAAGTTTTCTTGAATCGCATAATAAAATTAATTGAAATTATGACAAACTTTCAGCAGGTATGATGAAAGCTTATGGATTTTCTAAGAGAACAAATATATCATGACCGACGCAGTTTTACTAGGCAAGTAATTTGAATAATACTACATATTGAGTCGAAATCATGTATTTCACTGACATTTCAAAAAATTAATTTATCACTGCAATGTTTAGTCATGTGAGTATGGATAGTTTAAAAGATAGACTGTGCTATAAAAAAGTATAATGAATCTAATTGATTAATTGATGATCAATAAAAACTTAGTAATTGATCCATCCTATATTTGTCTAAATTCCCATAAAATGATTCCATCTTTTTTTGACAGTAATTTGGTTCTGGAGAGTTGATTAACATAATTTCGCATTATCAAAGTGTCAAAAATCTTGAAATGAGTAAAATAAGTGAAGCTAATTTATATAGTTAGCTAAGATTACTAAAATTTTTTGCTAGAATTTTAATATAATCTTTTTCAACACCCAAGAAGTGTTGAGTCGAATAAATAATCAGAGTTGTTTAAATGTCACAAGTCTCAAGTCAAGTCCAAGTCCGGACTTTTTAATTTTTTTTTTTTAAATTTAATGTGTTTTAGTTTTTTTTGTTGCTTTTTTTTTCCTAAAGTCCAAAAACTTTGCGATGAATATCATTGCTAGAAAATTCTTAAATTGTGTTAAAAATAATTATTGTCTAAATCTTGGTTGCTTTGGATAAAAGGACAATTTTTAAAACATTTCTGAAATTTATACAAAATTCACTTTTTAAATATATGTGCCATTTTAATTTATGTAACCGGTTAATAGTAAATATAATGTCTGGTCTTTAAAAGCTTTATTAAGATAATTGAACGAACTGAAGTTCTGAGAATGGAATCCTTATTTATACCTGAATGCTCATGTACAGAACACAAGCTCATAATAAAGTCAAGACGCAAGCTTATTGTTAAATGTATCTGTCATCATTTCGAAGTGTCTGGCTTCTGAGATACGTGACTAGTATAATTATTACTTTTCTTTGTGCATCAGTTAATAAGCTGATGAATAACTGATTAAAGAAGGTATATCCCCCCTTTAAGAATGCACCGTTCTCGATAAATTCAATTTTTAAAACTTCAGATTTAAAAAATTTAATTAATTATATGAATATTAAATAAAATAAAATTAAAATTGTTATTGTTTTTTTTTTATCTAATTAAATAGACTTTGATTTAATTCTACCATTAAATCGTTTATACTATCTTCGTTTGCTTCTTGTTCTCTTATTAGTTTTCTTAGTTGTATGTGCATTTTTTAATTATTATTTAGATTTAATTTTTTAAAGAAAATACTCATTTAAATCTCTCTCATCTTTAAGTCAAACATATTTCTATTGAAAATAAAAAAAAAGTCAGAACTTGGACTTTTTATTTTAAAAAAAGAGAAAAAAGTCTGGACTTGAACTTTAATTTGGGACTTTTAAACAACTCTGTAAATAATTAGAAAATTAATGTTTTATATCATATAAATTTGAACACCTTTGATAGCAATTCCCAAGATCCGAAAAATCAACTTTTCAAAATAAACATTTAAGCCGGATTTGAAAAATTAAATTTAACCAGACTTTTTAAAAACAAATTAATCTAAAAATTCACCCTATATTACGAGTCTCCCTAACCTAAACACCACACACTCGAATTCGGCTACATACATTAAAATTCCTGATCAGCACACTTCACAAAAAAAACAAACCTAAAGTGTGTTGCTAAAAAAAAAGCAAGTTAAAAAACATCTATTTAAAAATTACAAACATTTGTTATTCCGCCTAAACTGTAATTAAAGCGAAATAATTGAAATGAGTGTTTTATATTAGAAAGTCTTTTGAAAACTCAACTCTATTTCAATGAAAAAAGAACAGAAAAATTCAAATTTTAAATTAGCAGCTAATATACAAGACAGATAACTTCCTTTAAATTCTCAAATCTCAAGTCGGGACTTTTTTTTTCAAAAGTTCGAGCCAAAGATTTTTATCATAAAAATCTGAGACTGAGACTGAGTTTTTTTTAAATAATCAAAACTTTTGATTATTTCAAATAAATATTTTTTTTTAATTTCACCAAATTGAAAATGCATGATTTGAAAATTATTTGAACAAGTGAAAATAAAAATTTTTTTAATTTAATGTTTTAGATTATAATTATAATTTGTAAGAAAAACTTTATAATTTTATTTTCATTGTTTTCTAAACTTTAAAAACTTAATTTAAAAATAGAGTTAAATACTAAGCAAATTGACTTCGAGAGAAATCCATTTAAATGATAATTTATTGATAATCAATTGGTTATAGTTTATAAATATAATTCCTTCAAAAATTGTTTGCTCAAAATGTGAAAAGATTAAAGGATTGTGGATAGAAGTGATATTCCAGATCAAAATACTTGCTGTTGACCAACTACGAATTTATTTATCCGCTTTCCATAAAAGAAAATCGTCCACAAGTCTACTCTCAGTTTCTGGTATGTATCAACGAAGTAAAAAAATCAAAATGTCTTTGACCTAAAACGAGATGCTTTCATCTTTTTGTATATAATATAACTTTTTAACTATAAATCAAAAAACAAAAACACACCAAAATATAAAGTCACGTAAGCCAAAAGTCAGGAAAAGAGGAGAACAAGCAAGCCAAAATAAAATAAAAAGCACGCAGTTTTTGTCAAACGGACTCAAATTTTTTAGTCTGATACAAACAGGCCAACGTTTGGACAAAGTTTTTGAAAACCGTATCTGGGCATTCCAATAAACATACATTGAAATAAACAAACTGAAATCTCAGTTGACAGCAGAAAATAAAACAGCAAACTCATCCAAAATCAGTAGTCAGCTGGTTCAAGTGGTAAAACAAGGGACAAAAAATGGAAAAAAACCAGCCGACCAGATAGCTTTAGCAAATGCAACCATCAGCGAAATGAATGGAAGAATCAAACGAAAAAAAAATGTGATCATTTATGATGTGCCAGAATCAAAAAAAGAGATTCTAACAGACAGGAGGGCAGAAGATGAAGAAAAAATCAAACAAATTCTGACCATTATAAAAAAAAGTGATATAAAGCCAGCGTATTCGAGACGTTTGAGATCTAACGACCAAAGTAAACCAGGCCCAATTCTAGCAGAACTCAAAGAAGAAGCAAACAGAAATCCACTACTCCTAGCAGCCAAAAAGTTGCGAGATTCAAGTACTTTCAAATCTATTATTATAGTCCAGATTTGACTGAAACCGAAAGAGCTTTAGACTTTGAATTGAGAAAACAAAGAAACGAAGCAAATAATGGTCTTGCACAAGACTCGCCCTTTTGATATGGCATCCGTGGAAATCAGATCGTCAAATTCAAGAAGCAATAATCGTTCATCAAAAGCGTCATCAATTGTAGATCTCGAATCTTTAAAATGAATGTATTTAACAGAGTTGTTTTTAAGTCACAAGTCTTAAGTCAAGTCAAGTCAATTTTTTTTTTTTAAGTTAAAGTCATGACTTATTTTTTTCTTTTTTTTTTAACTTTGACTTTCAAGTCAAGTCATAACTTTGACTTTAATTTTTGTGACTATATAGATGAAAATATCGATTCATTTGAATTAATTGATGTAGGTTTTAATTTAAGTAAAATAGAACAAATATGGGTAGTTGTTAACTTTAACTGTGAAAAGTATTTAGTTGGCTGTCTTCGTAGGCCAAACGATTTTGGTTTAGTCTTCAAACAAGCTAAAGACTATGTGAATGAAAGAGGTTTTAAGGATATTTTAATAATGGGGATGTCAGCGAAGCTAGTAATCGATTCATTCCAGAGACGGATGGCTTTAAAAAGAAAAGTATCTCATAACCTTGGATAAAAGATGATCTTAAGATCTTAATTAAGAATAAAAAAAATCTTAGATACAGGAACTGTTCATGTAACTGGATCTGAATCTTTATAATGATTACAAACGTATCTGTAAATTAGTTTCTTCGGATATAAAAATAACCAGACTCACTTATGAACAAAATCTAGTGGAAAAAGCTAAAAAGAATCCAATTTTATTTTACAAATATCTAAATGATCAACAATTAATCAGAGAATCAATCAAAGCATTAAAGAAATCAAACAATGAATTAACGCAAGAACCGAAAGAGATATCAAATTTACTAAATAAATGTTTTCAAAATGTGTTTGTTATTGAACAAAATGGTAAGCTTCCATCTTTAGTAGATGATTTTAATGCAAAATAAATCAGAATATATTGATACTGAACCACATAATATAAGTTATAAAGTGGTTTATTATAAATTACAAGACCTAAATAAAAAAAAATCATGTGGTGTAGACTAGCTTCATCAACTATTGCTTAAAAACTTTGTAGAAGCCTTTACTGTACCTTTAACTTTAAATTTTAGAAAGTCTCTTTAACTTCAATTCCATGCAAAATTATGGAAAGCATAATAAGAACCAAAATAGAAGACCATCTTTATAAAAACAAAATTATATCTAATGAACAGCATGGATTTGTCAAGAAAAAGTCATGGACATCAAATCTTCTGGAAAACCTTAGATTTCATCTCAATCGGTCTAGACAAAAAGTATTCCTGTTGATGTAATTCTGCTAGATTTTGCGAAAGCATTTGAAACTGTTCCGCACAGACGACTAATAGCTAAATTGAAAGCGTATGGCTTTGATGGTCTGACAATAAAACGGATTGAAGCTTTCTTGTAAAATAGAAGACAACGAATTGTTCAAGGTGAAATTTTGTCGGATTGGGTTGAGATTTTTAGAGGTGTACCACAAGGGTCAGTGATTGGTCTACTATTGTTCGTTTTGTATATCAATGATATCCCAAAAGTAAAAGAGAATGCTGTCAAAATTTATGCAGATGAAACCAAAATATTTTAGCAAACGGTATCAGAAATAAGCACAGTGAAATCAAATGTTGGATCGCATCAGGAAATCATTAGCTTGTTTTGATTGTAAGTTATTTAGATCATTGTATTTAACTTTTTTTCGTTCTCTTTTGGAATTTGCTGTGCATTTATGGTCTCCAATTCTTAATTCGGACTGTGAGAATGTTGAAAGGATTCAACGCAGAGCGACAAAATTTGTTTCTTCAATTAGAAACAAACCGTATGAAAGCAGATTGAAGGCTTTAAACATTCCAAATCTGGTGGAAAGAAGAAAAAGAGGTGATCTAATTCAATTATACTATACAAGTTCATGCATGGAATAGAATAGAATTGGTCATCAAAATCCAAGAAAGAGGTCACTGCTTCAAATATTACAAAGAAATTTCGAGGCTCCAACATAGAGATAACTTTTTTTTCAACAGAATCGCTAAAAAATGGAACTCACTACCAAATCAATTAATTGAAGCCCCCAATGTTAACAGCTTTAAAGCAGGTATTGAAGCTGTCTTGGCGTGCCTTGTAAGCACACTCGCTGGCTAGCCAGCTACAGTCAAAATTACTACTTCTACTAATATATGATCATAAAATCTTGCATAATACTATAATATATTCAGATATTTCGAATTCATTTTCTCGAATTCGTCAATTAGACAAAAACATCATTAACAAGACAGTCAATCACGTTCTTAAATTTGTCAATCCTTAAGGGGGTACGCACACTACTAGTGTTGAATCTATTTGGTGCTCGCAAAAAACTGAATTTGTGGTTATTGGTGGGTCACATAAATAATTGATGTTATTGCAGAAAAAAAAAGTTTCTGTTTACAATTATGAATTGGTTGAACTTTGAAGCAATGTGACTGATAGTGATTAAAAAATTGAAAAATTGATCTGAGGATAAGATTCTTGATTTAAGAAAGCTGTGTATTTCCAAGCTTCGATTTGTCCACCTTTTAGCTCAACATTATCTTCGACATACGACAAAACGAGAAGAAAATAAAATCCGACTTCAGCGACTTAAATTGTCAAGATATGGCAAGTGACCATTTCTCTCTAGAAGAATCGAAGCATCAAGTTCTATCGGCTATTAATTACAAAATAAATTAACAGCTACAAAGTAATACTATAAGCAAAAACTGGCAAAAATACGGCAATTTTAAATTCTTAAATAGTTAATATCACTGAAAGTTCACTCACTTTAGATCAACTAACAGATAAAATCATTTCTACATCACATAAAAGCCTTTCTCAGAAAATCTACAAAATCAGTCTTCCTTCGGACATTGTTAATCTGATAAAAGAAAGTAGGAAAGTAAGAAGAAACTTCCGGAAAACTCGCTGTCACAAGCTTAAGCAAATATCCAATCAACTTACATTTGAGTTAAAGGCTTAAATTTATGTAGAAAAAGTCAAAATTTATAAAAAAAAGTTTTCCATGCTTGCAATATTAACCTAAAATTATTTTTTTTGAAACTGAAAAAAGTGTCAACATTGAAAACATTTTGTAATTCAAACACAAAAAATTAAACCAATTCAAATGCAAATTTTTTGAAGATTTTTTTTTTGATAATTTGATTACCTGAATTCTTCTAATATTTGTTTATATTTGATGGAAAAATATATTTGACGCATAAAAAAAAAAAAAAAAAATAGCAAAGTATAAAGATTTAGTCATTATTGCATATAAAAATTACTCTCGCATATAACTAAATAAGTTTACTATAAAAAAAAAATAACTTAATCAATATTCAAAGCTGACTTGGGATTTGGTGGTCGAGTTTTTCGAATTTTTGGAAAAGTAAAAAATATAAAATTTGATTGAATTTTTTTACGAAAATCGACATAAATTTATGTAGAAAAAGGTGAAAAATGGTAAAAAATCAACCAAAAGGGAAAAATTATTATTTTCATTAAACAAATTATGAAGATTAATATTTTAATATTATTTACAAAAAACATTTTTAAATTAACAATTATTTTCTATTTAAATTTTATTTTTGATGTATTCTTGCTGTTTTTCAGATTTGGCCTCCCCATTTACTCATTACCCGTTAAATTTATTTTTGATGTATTCTAGGCAAAGGAAAATAAAATTTAAGTCATTGACTTGACTTGACTTTAGACTTGTGACTTAAAAACAACTCTGTTCATTTATTTTATTCATATCAATTGAACTTTATTGAATAAAATAATTTTTTCAGTCATTCCAACTTAAGATCTTCCCCATTAAAAAAAAAAGTTTGACTCTGAAAAAATCCCTCGATTCAAATCATTGAGTCGAAAGATACTCCGCAAAGAATTTTAACCGAGTTGAAGATGAAGTTTTTTTTGAAAAACAAAATTTTTGATCACTTTTTTTCTTTGCAAAAAATTTTTTTAAAACCTATTAAATTAATTTAATGATAGAAAAGGTAAAAATCCAAATTCAAGATTTGTTCAAACTCCCATGAAAATGCTTTGAAAAATTTTTGAGGCTAAAAGTAAAAATTTTTTTTACCTAGATTGTCTACAAAATTCCGCAGCATCAACTAGTTAATTTAGAATTTTTCGTTCAGTTTAATTTACATAATTTTAAGAAATTCCAAAAATATAGCTCATTTTCTCGTGATTCAAAATGTGATCTAGTTGAGCTTGAGGTAATCAAGCCGATTGCTTTAGGTGTTTCTTTTTCTTTGTGTTCTAATTTGTCATATCATTAAAATTAAATTTTTTTAAAATCAGATTTTTTGCTCTTAGATTTATTTTACTCAATACATATTCAATTTTACTCAAAAAATTTTTTTTTTCATGGAAAACTTATTTTTTTATAAATTTTGACTTTAGATTTGTGTCAGATGATCCTTGGGATAATATTTGTAAAAACTATCTACGCTTGTTTTCCTTTTTGTTTATAAATTGAGTTTTTGTTAAAATGCATCAAACGAAGACTGTGGTTCATCTGTTATTCCGGTTTTATGAACTACTTGTTCACCTAATCCAAAAATTGTTCACCAATTTTGAAATTTTTTCATCTATTTAGTTAAATAAAAAATTTTAAGTTGGATGGAGTAAGTAAGTAAAATTTGCAAAAGTATGTTTATATGTTCCCGAAAGTCAAACACTTGCAGGGTGAAAAATTAATTTCAATTATCTTTAATTTTGTTATTTATGTTTAAAGGCGAAGATTTAATTAGAGAGCGTATTTGAGTATTTGGAGTTGTTGAAAGAGTAATACCAAGGCAACCAGATCAGAGCAAATGCCAAGCTATTTATAAAGCTTATTGTCATTTTTAATTTTTTTTTCATAAAAATTAAATAAATAAATCATTTAAAAGTTTAAAAAATAATTTCATTTTTTTTCAAATTTCCAAATTAAAAATTAAATTCATTCTATTTCACTTAAGAGTTTAATTTCAAATATGTAAATGCTTGCCAATATTTTCTTTTTTGAGCTTTTTTGATTTTGTAATTCAAACACTCGTTAAATTAATTTTTATTTATATATTATTGATCAAATTTAGCTATGGTAACAAAAGAAACCATAACTTTAATTAGAAATCTAAAGAGAGGGGTTGTGAAGTTCATTTCAATTCGATCGTTTCAATTCAGAAAAACTTGAATAACTTTTTTAGTAAAAGAGATAATTCAGTTCTGTAAAATGCTCAATGGTTAAGCAACTTTGCTTAATCCAAAAATATATGTCTGCAAAAACTCTGCAATGTAATTGCACACTTGATTTGGAATACTTTTTAATGGGCTGCAAAATGCAGAAAATTGCATAATATTTTGCAGACTTATTTTACTGCATTAAGCAAATTTGCTTATAACTAAGCATTTTACAGAACTGAATTATCTCTTTTAGTAAAAAAGTTATTCAAGTTTTTCTGAATTGAAATGATCGAATTGAAACGAACCTCACAACCCCCTAAAGAGAGTAAAAAAAGCAAAAATTTTAAAATTATTTATTGACCAATTTTACACAATTTTAAAAGCGGGAAAAAATTTACATAAAAAAATTCAATAATCAACAAAGTCATTCGTTTTTTGTACTGTTTTAACCTCGATTGAATAAAAAGATTGAAAAAAAAAAAAGAATAAATTTTTAAAAAAAAAGAAATTTTAATTGTGTCCTTTCGAAATTTTGATCTAGTAGAGACCTAAAATTTGAAATCAGAAAAATTTCCAACCATCTGCAGGAATGAGACTTTGACATGCACACACACATAAAAAAAAAAAAAAAAAATAAATAACAAATGCACTTTAATTCGAATACAAAATGTACACCATAAAGAAAAAAAAAAAGAAAAAAATATTGGACAACATACTCTTTGTATTTTTATAAATTGAGCCCCAAAAAGACTAAAATCATGTATATTCAATAGACCTCGCTGGCAACAGGAGCTGGCGCACTGTTTGGATTGTTGGCGGCAGACGAAATAGAAGAAGGCGACACCGACTGCAGCTGATTGGGCGCAAAGCCAGTGCTGGTATTTTTGATGAGATCACGGCCAATGCTGCGATTTTTGGCGTCTATGGCCGTGATGCACTCTTTGCGCCACGCTTCCTCGAAATCCTGGAGGAGCGCGGCCGCCGACTGCTGTCCACCGCTAATATTGGCCGCCTGCTTAACAGCATGACTGTTGTACATCCTGAACGTGATCTCCTTGACCATCTGGAGCCGCCTGGGCGACAATTGCCGCTTGCCCCGAGTGCCCGTGCAATTACAAGTAATTCTCTCCTCTTTGCTGAACAACTCGGCGGCCAAATTGGCCGCGAAGTTTCCCCTATGCTTGGCCTTTCTGATACACCGCTTGATCACGTCTCTGGACACGAGTCTCTCGACGTCCTCGCTGAGCTCGAGCTGGTCGACTATGGAGCTGGGTATGTGCCGAATGGGAGCATGCTGCGGCACTATGGACGTAAATTGGCCATTCGCCGCATCACTCTGAGCATACGCGCTAGCCTCGTCCTCCAGCGAGTCGTCGTACTCGGCCTCTTCCACACTCTCTTGGCTGAACTCGGGCTGGCTGGCCGAGGCGGCCATTGCCGCCGCCACGGCCGCCGCCAGCGCCGCTGTGGTCTTCTGATTTTGAGCACTGCCTGATCCATAGTTGCCGCTCGGAGGCTGCGCCACCGGACGGTATGCTTGAACCGGCCCGTTGCTTTGATGCATGCCGTTGAACCTGTACTGGTAGTGGTAGGCGTCCGGGTGATGCCCGTTGCTGTATGCGTAAGTGTATGGCTGGTGGATGAAGTGGTGCGGTCTGTAGGGGCCGTTGGCGGCGGGCCGCGCCAGATCTGAGTGTTTGCTGGGCACAGCGTCGCACAGACGCTTCGACTGGGCCATCAGCTGCTGGGCCATGGGCTCCGGGCTGTGCTGGCTGTCGGCCGCAGTCGGCCGGCCCTCCGTCTTCTCCTGTTTGATCTCGGGCTTGAGCTCGAGCGAGCTCTTGGAGCCCGATTCACTCAAATCGCTCAGCAAGTCGACGTCCTCCTCCACCTCCTGGTCCTTGATGGCCCGGCTCTTCATCAGCTGCTCCAAACGCTTCAGCCGCTTGCTCATGTGGAAATTTTGCTCTTTTATTTGGTCGACTTTGCGGCTCAGCTGAAGGTTGGTGCGCAGTATTTCGTTCATGGTCTTTAGGATGCAGTTTTTGAAGTTGAGCTTGGTGTCGCTGCTGCCGCTGTGGTTGTTGTTGTCGTCGTCGACCACTTGTTCCATTAGGGGCTCGAGGTCCAGGTAGTCGCTGGCGTTGGAGAGCGAGGAGAGCTTGCGGCGCTTGTTCATCGGCTGGCTCGAGTTCTCCTTGTCGTCGAGGCTGAAGCCGATCGGGCCCAGCTTGCTCTTGGAGTTCTCGTCGTCCATGTGGCTCAGCAGGATGAGGTTCTTTTTTGGATGAAGTATGGGCCTGTTGACTTTTTTGAGCTTTTTGTGGTAGAAGCGCGAGTCGTCCGAGCGCGCGTCATCTAGGCTCTCGTCTAGCTCTTCGTGCTCGAGCTCGCCCAGCGACGACGACGAGAACTTGCTTTTGACAAGGTCGTCGCCGTCGTCCAGATGAAATGTGACCGGCGGGTCGCCCGCCTCGCTCACACTCTTTAAAGTACTTTCACTCGGATTCATTTAATCTAAAATGTGTTCTAAATTATTTTCTTGTGAACCTTTAAAGCAATTTTTTTTATCTCAACTCACGTTTTATTGCCATGTAAATTTTATTTTTCGTAACTATGAATTTTGTTTTTTTAAATTACATTTTGGTTTAGATTTTTGGGCGCGCATTATTTCTTAACTGGGAAAATGAGCTCAAACAGCTTGGAGAAATGCTCAAGAGCACAAACTTAAATCACGCTCTTCAGCCTTGTGCTTGACAAGAATGCGAAGTGTTTCACTCAGACAATGGCGCACAAATTCACTCATTAGCCCACACGGTTTAAATTAATCAGCGAAAAAGTGGCTGGTTTTTATTCACTTGCCTTGGTTTTACTACATGATCATTTCTCATTAAATTAAGTCATTTTTTTTTGGACGGCTTTTTCAAATTTAATTATTCACCTACTCAAATGTGCTCTTTTTTTCTATTTACCTTAATTTTGCCAAAAATAAAAATACCAAAAAAAATTTTTTGCCAAGATTCTTTTCTCAATTTTGAATGTGATCCATTAATTAATAAAAATAATAGTTTGAAAATGGCAATTTTTTATCTACTGACAATTTATGCATTCAATCACTTTATGAATAATACAAATTAGCTCCTGCAACCAAGCTGTGGAAGCGTGGTACTTCTTACACCGTGCATGGTTGTAAGATGTTTTTTTGAAAAGGATTTTTGAGCTTTTCCCACTCATTTTTGAATCGAACACTTCCTCAGGAAGCTTGTTCCACTCTGTAGGCAAAAGAGACTTCCCTCTGTCTGCAGATTTTAATGGTCTGCCTGGATAGTCTCTTTTTATTAGAACTGCTATATTCCCATTCAAGAACTTAAATATTCTTTGCTGCATGAGGAGACCAGACCACTGCGGCATACATAATGAAGTCTTACAAACGTAATATGTTTGCTTTTTTTTCACTTTATTAAATGTGAACACTAATTACGTTTATAAAAAAAAAATCAAAATTTGAATCCAAAAATGGTTAAAATAAATTATATATTTTTGAAATTTTTTTTAAATTTGAACATAGAACTGCAAATGAAAGAATTTTCAAAATACTTTTTATCTTTGTAATAAATTTTCACATTACATTTTGGTATTTGAATCCAAAACAAAAGAAAATTGTTTAAAAAAAATTTCTTTAATTATTCTACCAATTTAAGTTTTTCGCAAAAATCTCATTTTTTGTTTTCTTAATTTTTTTAAAATAATTAATAACCATTTGTCTGGCAAAAAATCTGCTGATTTTGCATCTACATTCCATTGATTCTGTAAATTATATCAACTGATGCATTGAATATTTTTCTCCTTGATCAAGCTCAAATTTACAGAAAAAATGACCAAGAAAATGAAGAAAAATGCTAAATAAAAACAAAAAAGGTGGTTAAAATATATTCTTTGAAAAAATGTGCCAAAAAAAAAAATTTCTGAAAACATGTAAGATTTAAAGAGAAAGTCAAAGCTTATGGCTTCAATTCAAGATTAATAAATAGAATCAATTTTCAACTTTTAATCTTGTACTTTTTAGAACATTAATTTTATTGCCCTGTTTATTTGGGAACGCTGTTTTTTTTATCATTTAACCTAGTTAAATAAAGCAAAGATTTTAGAAAAGATTGCAGTATGAAAATTTTCTAATTTAAAAGTAATGATTAGAGCTTCAAAATAATGAACTTAAAAACATCAAAATTTTAAAATTACCTAACTTTCTTATCTCTCTCATTTTGTGTATGAAAATTTTTCTTTATTCTTTTTCACCTTATACTATTATTTAATTTTTAAGCGTAGTCAATTTACTTTCTTTTTCTTTCAGATAAATCTAAAGAAGCTTTTTAATTAAAAATACTTATCGATTATAATGGAAATAAAGAAATATTCGAAAAATTTTAATGTTATCTAATTAGTTCCAAAAAAATACGCCACTCAATAATTTATTATTCTATAACCAATTTTGATTTATTAATAATTCAAAAAGATTTTGAACCTTGTGATTGATTTTTATTAAACATAGTAATTTTATTTAAATATTATTTTTTTGTAAATTTCCTTTTCTTCATACTAAAAAACTCAATTTTTATTTTTTTTTTCAACTTTACAAAATGTAAAAAATTCGTGATCACTTTCCTAACATGGAGCTGAAAAGAAGGCTATCGTCTTTCGGAACTGCCGAGGGTATCCACCCAAATTATTTTTTATTATAAAAAAAAAAAAAATCATACTAAAAAAAAATTTTTTATAAAAAAAAAGAATATGATTTGGTGCATTCATTTTTTATTTTTTTATTTTTTCCCGAGCACTGACCAACTCTGATTAGCACTTATTATTAGTCTTTTAGGGTGTTATCCTCATCATCAAATGTGTCCCGTTTGGTCCAGTAAGTTGGTGACAAAATTTTGGTCTGAAAAATATCAGACCTTAATATTTTAGAATTTTTTCATCTATTTGTTTATTTGCATCTCCAGACTTGTATCAAAGTTTTTTAAATAAAGTCCGAACAAATCTTAGAAAATTCATGACTTAGACTTGACTAGTGACTTTTAAACAACTCTGTGTGTTTCTTCAGATACGAAAAAAATTTAATTTAAATTCAAGTTAAAATAAAATAAAATGAAATTGTCTTTTGAATGATCCAAAATATCATTTTCCTAGATTAATTTTCGATCAAATCAAAAATAAATTCTCCCAAAAAGGTGCAATGAAGTGCTTATTAACATAAAACAACATTTTGTGCTTTACATTTTCCTGTTGCCTAATTAATGATATCTATAAAGATTTCACAGTCATATAACATATCTAATTGGAGTCTACAACGCACTCATGGGTTTCATTGACAATGGTTTTTTAATCCTTTCCCGTGTCTCCCAGACAAACATTCAAAAACTGCAAGTAATTCCAAATACATGTTTTAAGTCAATCTATCATTTACCAAATGATACACCGTCTATTCAACTTAATGACCTTCTCCAGGACCAAAAGGTTGATAGAATAAAGTCTAGACTTAGAATTCTGCTCGAAAAGTACATAAAAAAAATTTAAAATATAAAAACACACTCATTACTTCACTCATACAGAATTAAATTGATGTTTTTGTTGGAAGCTCAAGAAGTTCAGAACTTAAAACCCTCCTTTGTAAAGTCTCAAATGAGCTATTCCAATGGTCAACTGTTTTTCTGAAACAAAATCAAAAAATCTGAAAAATTTAGTTTTTCTTAAGTAGCTCTTTGGCATGCTATGTGCATGTGCTCAAGCTACCTATGCGCATTTTCTTGCACATGCGCAACCATTTTAGCCACATTAACCCTGCACTTATTTTTTCTCTCATGCACATCCATATTCCCATGTGCTAAAGCATGATGGGAACCTATTATTAAATTGTATCGTATTCAGAAAAACGGTTAAAAGATAGTGCGATCACATATTCTTTTTATTATAATGATAAAAAATTGTGCTTTTTAAATAAATAAAATATACAGTCGTTCTCCGAAAAAAACTTCCTTGGACTAGCTTTGAAAAAAAACTTTCACATTTGTGTATTAAGAAAAAAGATTAAAAAAAAATAAAACAATTAATTTTCTTTTGATAATTGAATATAAATAACTGAAAATACTTGATTGTCTAATCTAATTGAAAAAAATGACAGATAAACTTGCTCTAAAAAAGAAAGTGTATCTCGCTTGAGACTAAAATAGAAATTATAAAAAAAAAAAACAAAAAAATCAGATTTTAGCTCAAAGGATGCAATCGAAAGAATTAATGATTTAAAAGATTTTTTTCTAAATAAAAAAGAAGATTTTTCCAACGTTGTTGACTTTTTGTTTAATACTGAAAATATTGTACTAGAAAAATGTAAAACCAAACAATCCAGTATTACAGATTTTGTAAAAAAAGCTTAATTTTTATTTTTATTTACTTTTTTTTTTTTACTTTTTCAATAAAAATTTTAATAAAAAAATAAAAATTGCCAATCCTTTTCAAAGGGATTTGGATAAAAAGAGTTTCGACTTAACGAGCACAAAAATTTTCGCCCAACTTGCTCATTATACCGAGGAACGACTGTAACGTTGTTTTTATTTGGCATTTATGAATTTTTTTTTAATTATTGGGTTTTATCATAGTTGCTTAAAAATCACAAGTCTCAAGTCAGGCTCTAGTAGTCTTTTTTTTATTACTTAAGTTTGGGACTTTTAAACAACTCTGGATTTTATAAATAAAATCGATTATTTATTACATTATCAAAGTTGCATTTTCATCAACTTTAATATTTTTTTGTTAAAGCCTTTAATTTTTTGTGAGAATTTTTTTTTTCTAAGCGAACTTTAATGCCTCTTCGATATTCTAAATATCTCATATTTCAAATATTAGAAAATAAAAACTTGCATAATTTATTTGATCTCATAAAGTTTACTGTTTTTTTTAATTCAATGCCGAAATTATTCACTAAATAAAATAAAATGTACCAAAAGGTCAAGGTAAGTTTTCAATTCATTCAAGCTATTCAATTTGCTGTGGCCCAGTCAATCATGCTCAGTTTCTTTATTTTGTTTTCTTTAGTCCTTATCAAACACATTATAAAAAAAAGAAGGAGCTCTGCACGTAGCCTTTCTTTAAAAAGAAATACACTACTAAACTTAACTAATCTGACTTGTACACTTAAATGTTATCGTAAATCAAGAATAACTCACAATTTGTCTATTTTAATTGTCTATTATACTATAATTTAATTATTTTTATTTTTTTATTCTGAAGGAGCATTAGCTCGGCACAGATTATTATTTATTATTCACAGATAAAACAAGTAAACAAATAAATAAAAGATAAATAAATGTCTTATTTCTTAATAATTATTCAAGCAAAAATTAACTCGTAATCCGGTTTGGAGTATCGCCTGGATTAACTAGACTTTTATTTATTTATTTATTTGTTTTCTGTACCGAGCTAGAGCTCCTTCAGAATAAGTTAAAAAAAAAAAAAAAAAAAAAAAAAAAAGTAAATAAGCTAAATAAATGAAAATTAAGAATATATAAAATTGGAAAAGATTGTTACATGTGGCTCATGTTTAAATAGTTCAAGTTTCAGGAAAAAAAGAAGAAATAGAAAGGAACAATTACACAATGGAGTTGGGTATTCAATATATCTTGATTCGAAACCTTCTTTGTATTCTTTCACCAGTCTTTCAACCAATGGAATAGAATAACTCAGTCCTGTCCCAACATATTTCTCGCTCAACTTAAAAAGACGATTCGAGACTGTTAGTAATTTTAGTTTATTAAAAGCTTCATGTTGCACGATGTTGGAGGGAATATCATATTTTAACTTGAGGATAGATCTTACTGCTGTATTCTGAATTGCTTGTAGTTTTTTGATATTATTTTCTGAAAATGAATTCAAGCAAGGAAAAGAATAGTCTAAAATTGATCCGACTAAAGATTTATATAGATTTCCTAGTGTGTTCTGATTAAGACCCCATTTTTTGTTTGACAATATCTTAATAATATTTAGCCTTTTATTGCAGCGCTCTTTAATTTCATCTACCAGTATATTAAAGTTTAATTTAGAATCAAATTTAATACCAAGAAACTTGATTTCTTTTTGTCTCTCTATTCTGTTTCCATAAATTTTTAAGTTGGGATTATCAGTCTATTTTTTTTACCTAGAGAAGACTACTGAACACGACTTTTCAACTGATATCTTCATTTTCCATTTTATAAACCATTGTTCTAGTTCGTTGGTGTATTTATTGATCTTATTTTCTAGGTTCCCTTTTTTGTTATAAATGAAGAATGTAACTAGATCATCTGCGAAAAGCAGAGAGTATTCGTTATTTGTTTTGTTTCTTTTTGGGATGTCATTAATATATATATTAAATAAAAGAGGACTAATTACTGAGCCTTGAGGAACACCTGCAGTTATTTGATATTCTTCGCTCAAATGGTCATTCACATTTAACTTAAATGTCCTAGAGTCTAAAAAGGATTTTATCCAGTTAGTCAAGTAATGAGGTGGATTTATTTTAATCAATTTAAAAAGTAAACCTTCATGCCAAACCCTATCAAAGGCTTTAGAAATATCAAAAAAAAGGCCGCAAGCTCTTTTTTCTATTAAATGATTCCACAATTTTTTGAATTAAGAAGAAAAGATTATCTGCTGTTCGCCGGTGTTTCCTAAATCCAGATTGCTCCTGGATAAGGAGTGAATTTTGCTCTAAAAAATTGTATAATCTTGAATATACTATGCGTTCCAGTAGCTTTCCTAAACAACTCGTTATACTAATTTGTCTATAATTTAAAGGATCTAAAGATTTAAAGACTTAGAACTACAAATAAATTAAAGCAGAAGGAAAACGAAAAATTGCTATCAGACACATCAACCAGAATGTCGATCAATCACCACTTGGCGCATTTAATCTTTATTTAATGAAAATGAGTGCCAAGCACGCGCAAGAATCGGTCTCAAAACGTGTGTTAATTACCGACATTTTTTTTTCTTTCTGCAAATTAAATTAAATTTGTCGCCTACACAGTCAAAATTAATTTATAAAAAAGATACGATTTTACACTATTGTTATATAAATCTTTTAAAGAAAAAAGTCAAGCCAGTAATTTGCTGTATGAAAAAAAATATTTTTTTCTAATTGACCTTTAATTGATGCTTCTAAAATCTTTACTTGAAAGCTTTAAAGAGAAATTTAAGTCCACATTAAGGCGCCCAAATTATGCTTCAAGCGAACGCTTAAAATGTACAGCCAAAAATTTAAACATTGCATTGAAAATTTCAAGATATTGATTAAAATTTTATTTTTGCTTCCTAACTAGAGATTAGCACTAGAAGACCCGAGAATTTTTATAACCTTTTTTTGACAATTTAAAATTTAATACAAGTAAAGCAAACAGAAATTTTTCCTAATTTAATTTTAAAAATGTAATTTACAAAGAATAAATTTAATCGCGTATAATATTTAAAAAAAACAAATATATTATTTATTTATTTGTTTTTTTTTAAAAAATAGCAAAAGCAAAAGCTCCTTCAGATTAAAAAAAAAAATCAAAATAAAATAAAGTTAAATAAGATAGAATAAAAATTTTAAAAAATAAAATGTAATTAAATGGTTTAAAATAGAGGAAAATTAATGAAATAAAATTTCTTGAACAAAAATACTGATGTTGGTGTCAATTATTTTTTGTTAATACAATTAAATAAAATAATGTCAAATTATGAGACTGTTTTATCTCTTTGACACCTAATTTGATTTAATTGAAACAAATATATATCCAAAAAAAATTTTTTTTCAAAAACCTTCTAAAGCTGATTCCGACAAGATGAGTTTATTGGTGTTATACAAAAAGGTAATTTTTGAGCCAGACAATATTCACTATTCTCATAAATGTCTTTTGTCGAAATCCCAAACAACTTAAGCCAAGATTGGCTTAAGAATTATAAATGTGATAATGTGATTGCAGTCTGTTCTCGGCTAAGTTTTTACTCACCTAATGAACATTCCACTTGATAGAAAGCGCCGTCCAGGTCGCCCTAAAGCTACAACCAATGCCTTAACTCGTCAGCCAAATGAAACTCAAAATGTGAATGTTTTGTGAATCAGCGTATCTAAAGAATCAGATTGGGACAAACCGCCTGTACAATAGCCAATATCAAAAAAAATTCGGCTTGAAGAGACCCTAACCGTTACTCCACAACCCCAAGTTAAAAAAAACGCGGTAGACCAGTTGGATCAAAAGAACAAAAAAAAGTAAATTGAATATTATTTTTGCCTATATTTAATTATTTTGGTTCTAATTTGATATAAATTGTATTACTTTTTTTATTTATGTACCTTTTTTATT
Organism: Brachionus manjavacas; assembly: GCA_019054805.1. Taxonomy (NCBI): domain Eukaryota; kingdom Metazoa; phylum Rotifera; class Eurotatoria; order Ploima; family Brachionidae; genus Brachionus; species Brachionus manjavacas. Next base: position 1,440,649 of record JAHQIY010000003.1, on the reverse strand, counting down.
AAAAAAGAAATAAAAAAATACATTTGTTCCTTAGTTCAGTAATTTTGTTTTTTATTTCAATATTAATAACATAATTGATAATTACACGCCAAATTTAATAACTAATTAAAAATCATAAAAAAAACCAGCATAAAAACCCGAGAAGTCTTTTTAATTTGCCAAGCATTTTGTATTCCTTTGAGTTTAGAATTCTGAATTTAAATTTAAAAAAATAAATAAAACATGATTAAAATGTCCACAAGAGAATCTTACCCTAAAAACATCTTTTTTATTTGTAAGTTAAAAAAGAAGTTTTCTTAGCTTCCCGGGCCTCAACGTTTAAAAAAAATATCTCATTTTTTTTTTAATCTAAAGCTTAAAATTTTGATTCAAAAGTATACATTTGATTATGAACTTTAATTTGCCAAAAAATGCTTAGTAAAATAGTGATCGACATCTTGTTATATGAGTACATATGCTTCTAAACATTTACTTTGCAGTGCGAAGAACCCTTAAATTCAATACTTGGAATGGATTGAAAAAACGCAATGATCAAGTTGTCGGGCTGCTGGGGTAATGGTTCGATCATACGCTCTAAAAGGTGAAGTGAGCAAAAGGTCGATGGCTCGAACCCTCCTGGAGGAATTCTTAGTAGAAAGTTAAAAATGGAAAGTTTGCGGTTGAAAAGTATCATCTACATCAAAGGCTCTTCTGCAAGCGCGTAGGGCTAACTACCCGACCGCCTAAGTATACAAGCAAGTTACGAAGAAATCAAGAAATCAGAAAGAAGCTCAAGGGACTATCTAATTGAGTGGAAATCAAAAGTAAAGACCCTATGCTCCACAAGTTCACTTAAGTTTGCTGAAAGACTCAAGAAAATTAAACCCTAAATTTTACTTATTTTTTTTAATTTCTTATCTATTTTTTACCATCATAGCCCCAGAGATTTGAGTGTTAGTTATACTTAGACGGGATATCACAAAAAAAAGCTGAAGATTGGGTTAGTGAATGATATGTTGCAGTTACCTTGAAAAAGAGATGAGCGTCTTTATCGGATAGAGCTCGGCACAAACTAGTACCATCTCTTTTCAAGCACTAAATTTATGAAGAAAGGAAATGGAGAAAAATGTTCTAGATAAAAAATACTATTTGACATTTGAGAGAAAAAATGTTCGAAAGAATTATCGAGATTGATTTAAGAGAAAATGACAAAATCAGGATAACTTAAATTATTTATATATTGATTTTTGTGTGATAAAAAACAAAAAGCATTATTATGATGCAAGATTATGCGAGCTATTGCTACTCAATGGCACGTTAAAGTGAGTGTGCTTTTTGCACAGTCTAATTAAAGATAAAAAAAATACACACTTTGAATAGACAGTGATAATAATAATTTATATTTAACAGTCTAGTCACATAGCATCAGTACTGAGTGCTCTAATCCGCAGAATAGAACTTGACAAATGCTTATCAATTCACTCACAAAAATAATAGAAATGAAAAATTATTTTTAGGTAAGAGCATGTGCATTATTATAAAACTAAGTTGTTTAGTGTTTCACAAATTAAATGCGTTATTTAGCTCAGCTTTTACGTAAACGTTTTTTCCGAACAGAAATATTGGCTTTAATTTATTACCAAGCTCTCAAGGTAAAATTCTACCTTTAAATTAGTCTGTGTAAGCTTAAACAACTTGATAAACAATTGTTTGAATTCACCTTTTTTTTCTCTTTCTCTCGAAGCATCCAAAACGCGATACTTTAAAATTGCATACGCAACAAAAGCATAATTAGGAAATTTTCTATCAAAAAAACTAGATTTTTTTCTCTCCAAAATATGCGTCAGATAAACGTGTTTTTGAATTGAACAAAATTGTTTCATAACACAATAATCATTTATTCGAAGCGCTGCAAACGCTTTGTTTAGATTAGGGTTGTCATGGATCTGCTCTATCTGTACTTATCTAAACAAAGCTTAGTGTGTTCTTGAACACGCTCTTTCAGCCTACATCTCACGCACTCTAGCTTTTAATTAAATTGTTTCTTAGGCGATAGAATGCACACCAAATGATGCGCTACAGTCATCCGCCAAGTTCAAGTAGTCTTTGCAAGCACCAGCAAGAAACATCCGCAAACATAATTTATTAACTTTTTAACATTACTTGAACAAATTTTCTGAAAAAAAAAAAATAAAAGAACACAATGAATAATAATTATCAAAATTAAAAATTAACATTACAAAAATTAAATCCCCTATTGTATAAATACAAAAGCATAATTTCTTGTCTTCTTACTCTATTTTACTTTATTTTAAAATTTGTTTTTTGATTTTTTCTTTTTTTTATTTTATTTAACTCTATTTTTTTTTTATTTAATTTTTTTTTTTTAGTTTTATTCAGAAGGAGCTTAAGCTCAGTACAGTTATACTTTTGTTGAGACCCGAGTTTTGACATCTCTTGATCTTTCTCTCTAGTCCTTATTTTAATGTAGTAAAGTAGTAGCTGCAGGCAGAGCACGCTAACACTTAACGACTATAGAAACCACTAATTATTTGTAATAACTTTGGATTCCATTTAATAAACTTTTGACTAAATTAAATTGTTTTATTTATTTCTTGGCTTAAATCCCTAAAGTCCAAAATTGAGACTTTACACTTTGAAAACGATGGCAATAAAAGTCTCTCTGTTGATCTTGAGGAATATATTCTAGATGAAAAAGAAGGATTAATAGATTTTTGCGTGTATTCCAGCAGACTTCTAGTATTTTAGTTAGACAAACTAAAGCAATTTAAGAATAAGTTTTGATCGATTTTGAAATGTTTGCCGATTATGCGCAATTAAAAAATCTTTCATTGTAAAACGCACTAGCTAATAGAAAAAGATTTTAAGTAAATTAAAAATTGTTCGCATATATTACTAAAACTAGTACAGCAACAATCACTATTTATTTTAAGAAAAAAAATAATCGAGACTTAGTCTTTTCTTCATATGAAAAAATGAAACTTGAAAAAACATAAAAATTTATGAAAGTTTGAAAAAAAATTTCCGAATTTGGAATAGAAAATGAACGAAATGAACTGCTCACATTCCATTAACATTGTATCCTGTGTGTTCTGATCTCCAATAAACTAAAAAATCGCGAAATACAATAAGAAAAAATTTTACTTAATAAAATGATAGATTTCTCATGCATTTTAGTTTGAGTTACAAAAAGCTTTCTTCAAATGAAAAAACAACAACTTAAAATTGTTAATTTAAATGCATGTTTTGATTTTGTATTTATGAAAAGAAAGATTATCGGGGAGCAAAAATTCTCAAAAAAAAAGCTTATTTTTTTTGTTTAATATTGTTCTAGATTAGCTGACGGTTATTGATTTGCCGGCAATAGCAAAAAACTAAGATCTTATCTAACTTCACCTTTGTCCACATAAAGTAATCAATTCAATTCGAGTATAATCTTTTGACAATCGGCTAATGTTTTTGTTTTTATCCTTTTAGTAGCAATAAGTTGAATCAACGTCTATATGGCGTGATATCTGCTGGTCGCAGATAACATGTTAAAAATTTAATTAATCAATAAATCTTTATTCCTTCTATATTTAAACTTATTTTATTTTTATTATATAAAATTATTTAATCTTTGATTTTTCTTTTTGAAGTTTATTTATTTTATATTTACAATTTTTAATTTATCCTTTTTTTTAGCTTATTTATTTTTATTTCATTTTATCTTATTTTATTAATTCATTTTTTATATTTTACACTTTATTGTGAAGGAGCCGAAAATAAATAAATAATAATTAAAACAAATACATTATATGCAATAATAAACATAATTAGTTTTAAACATATGATGAAAAATAACAAGTTTAAGGCTTTAAATTAGATGGTCTTATCAATTTTTGATTTAAAACAGTCTAAAGTTGTTGAATCCATTGTATACTCTAGAAGTTTGTTCCGATTATTGACTATTTGGTTATTAAAAAAGTTAGATCGTAGAGCGCAAATTTATACATTTTCCCTTACTAGTCTAAAAGAATGGCCTCTGGTAAATCTACTTTGAAAATTGAAGGGTACAGCAAAATCAACTGTTTCCTTTTATTTGAATAAGATTACCTCTTTGTTTTCTTGTGTTTAAGTCGCTTTTGCTGTAAATAAATATTCAGCATTCAAATTAATCTTAAGAATTTTTTTTGTTGCACAAGAACTATTGATTAAAAAAATACAGAACACAAACTCTCTGAACTCGCTTATGCTAATAAATCCTCAAAACTTTTGAATTCAGACCAAATTTGGCACTCCGCATTCAGTGTTAAAAGCCTGTATAGCCGAATGGTTTGCGTGCTAGTCATGCAAGCAGAGGAACGAGGGTTCAAAGCCCGCTGAGGATGAAAAAATCTTCAAAATATCCCTTTCTTAATATAACCATATCTAACTGTATGTTTTAAATATTGTGAACCCAACTTGGTAATACTATGTATCTGTTTCACTTTATTTTAAAATACGAACAATAGTCAAAGTAGTTTTATTACTCAAAGTCTATTTAAATAATAAATAAACATTTAAAAAAAATATCAACTCTATACTCGATCGATCAAAATACCATAATTTATCTAGTTTTACCATTTAATATCATAACCAAGTAATCCACGCTTCAAAATATAAAATAATAAAAAAGAAAAAAAAAAACAATAAAAGACAAAACTCAGAAAAAATAATAAATTAATTTTCTTTAATCCATATCTTCTCTCTTTCCTCTCTCCTCTTGGAACCAAAAAAGGTTATATGAGGCCTCGCTTCGGAACAACCTTGAGAAATCATCTCTCTAAAATAATCTATCAATCTATCTAGCTCGATACAGTAGCCTCTTTGTCAGATTGTTACTAGAAAATGAGATGAGCGCCTCCCCATTATTCCCTAGGATAGAATAGGGACAATTGTTACATTTAATGTTATACATCGACACATTTGGAATCGGACTGAATCATTCTGTCCCATTGGTAACCAAACTGGTATGGGAGTACATAGAGGGTTTCGAATCAAAATTTATCGAACACCCGGCTCCACTTTGTAATTGCTACCTTACTATTTCTTCTTCTTTTTCCTGAAGCATCAACTTTTTAAGCATGCATCACACAGCCACTTTGTATCTCATTTTAATTTCATTTTAATCTATCCTGTTTAACTTTGTTTTGATTTTTTTCTATTTTAAATTTCATTCTGAAGGAGCTCTAGCTCGGTACAGAAAACAAATAAATGAAAAATGCTCTCTATATAAACACCTATAAATCCTACTTGGAATAACTGTAAAAGTGAAGCTATATTTCAACTTCCATGACGGTGTAACTTGAGGGCAATGTTTGAGCAACTGTTATTTTTCTCTATGCTTTATTTTTGCTTCTCATGGTGCAGGTTAATTTGAATTTAGCTTCAAATATGAACTAGAAAAACGCCGCTTGGGGTAGTCTTTTGGGAAATACCAAAATTATTTAGGAAACTTTGAAACCAAACTCTAAGCCGAATATAATTTAATTTTTTGAATCAATATTTTCACCATGCTCCTTCCAGATCTTGACTTACTAAAGCAGTTGCAAAAAAAAGTGGGCCTAAATGACCTAGACCCATCTAGTAAATCCTCGAGAGGACTTAATGGCTTGTATTAAATGAAATAATTTTATTCATGAAAAATAGAGAATGCGAGAAAAATAATGCGCATTGGTAAAATTTAGAATAAACTACGATCTAGAAATTAGTGAGAAAAAAAATAGATTTTTTTGTTTAACAAAAATGAAAAGAATAAGAAAATTTAAATTATAATAATTAGTCTTACGCAACAGCCTTGCACAAATCAATAACTCTTTGCTGGAAAATTAAAAAACTCGGATTCTCTTTGCATTAAATCAATTAGAAAAAAACAGTTGAATTAAATTCATAGACAAATTTATGGTGTCGTAACAGCACGTGCTGTAGGTGCATAACGAATTTTTTCCTCTATTCATATCGATTTTTGCTTTAATCTAGTTTCTAAATTCACTTTGATTAGTGTGCACTATTCCTCTCTCCTCTAATTTATTCCGACCATTTTCCCTCGTCATTTCAAAACAAGATCAGCAAGACATAATTTTAGTTTACGCTTTTACCTTTGTGTCATGTGATCGTGATTGCTATTTAGAGGTAAACTCCAATACAGATTTGTTGCTGGCCTGGTACTAGACGCACATTAAGCTAGTGGTTGTCACCACCTCTTACCTGTATTAGATATTTTTAGAAAAACTAGACTCTAGTCTATTTACTAGACCTACTTTATTAGAAAAATAAATTTGAATCCAAAATCAATTATTAAAATAGAATAAATAGAAAAATGTCGGTGTCGCTATGACTCAAAATAAATTTAGAAGAAAAAAGCCTTTTAATGAATTTATCAGAAATTTTGAAATATATTTATTCAATAAGCTTGAAAATTTAAAATAAAATTTTAGAATTTTTTTTTTACAAGAATAAAGAAAAATTTGATCAAAAAATTTGAAAAATTAAATTCAAAAGTTTAAATAAAAAATGATTTTTTTGGCTTTTTAATAAAGGTACAGTTTTGTGTAAATTTTGCTTGTGCTACCTACACTTATTCTATTATTTAAATAATAAATTTAATCATTGAGCTTTGTATTTTCAGTCTTGGAAAAAACGGTAATCACAAATAAGAGTGCATATTTTTAATTTGCTTTAAAAATTGATATCTAAACTGTATGCGTAAATTGTTTTCTTATTTTTTTGCACATTAATTAAAGAATTTTATAGACGGTAAACTATTTTGTCATAAATACTTTTCTTTAATTATTTATTTTCGATTTATTGAAATGAATGATCAGAAAAGAGAATTTTTTAATGACCTTTTATTTAAGAAAATTCAATGCTGAAAATTTTGAAAAATTACGGCGATGATAAAAATAAAAATAATCTAAAAAATAAAATGATTACATTTTTAGACATTTTAAAGTTAAGTTTCAGTATAAGCCATACTTTTGTAAAAAAGCTGTTTACGTCACCTAAGTTATTAGCTTCAAATTTGAATTTAAACACTTTAAATATTGAAGAATAACTAAAGTTTTTAAAAATAGTCAATGTATCACCTTAATAAAACAAAATTCTACAAAATCTGTGCATTGAAATTTTCATAAAGCATAATGTGTGAGCATTTTTGAAATTTCTTGCTGAGACTGGAATCAGTCAAACATAGTTTTCCGTTCAATAAAAATTAATTAACATTTCTATTTTTTATTTTTATTTGATATTTTAATCCTCTAAAAATATTTAAATATTTAAATTTCTAAATTCAAAATTAAAGCCAATAAATTTGATGAAGTAAAAAACTTTTCTGAAATGGTGAGTTACTATTCTATTCAATATTCTAGATAACTAATCAAACGATCATTCATCAAATTTTGCAGTCTTCAGCATTCAGTTTTCGGCAGTGTTTATTTGAAAAATTATTTTGGAGTTTGACCCTAGAACAGTTTCGGGCAGCTATATCCCTATTGTTAATTTTTGATTAGAAAAAGATTTTTAAATAGAAAAAATTATAAAAATTAAAAAGGACAGTTTATTTTCCAGATTACTAATTGTAATAGAAGTATTTTGACTATAGCTGGGTAGCCAGCGAGTGTGCTGACAAGGCGCACCAAGACAGCTGATGTGATTAATTGCTGCTAATCCAGCCTTCAATGCCTGCTTTAAAGCTGTTAACATTGGAGGCTTCAACTAATTGATTTGGCAGTGAGTTCCATATGTTAGCGGTTCTGTTGAAAAAAAGTTATCTCTATGTTGGAGCCTCGAAATTTCTTTGTGATATTTAAACCAGTGACCTCTTCCTTGGATTTTGGAGACCAATTCTATTCTATTCCATGCATGTACTTGTATAGAATAATTGAATTAGATCACATCTTTTCCTTCTTTCCACTTTCATACGGTTTGTTTCTAATTGAAGAAACAAGTTTTGTCGCTCTGCGTTGAATCCTTTCAACATCCTCACAGTCCGACTTAAGAATTGGAGACCATAAATGCACAGCAAATTCCAAAAGAGAACGAACAAAAGTTAAATACAATGATCTAAATAACTTACAATCAAAACGAGCGAATGATTTCCTGTTGCGACCCAACATTTGATTTCACTGTGCTTATTTCTGATACCGTTTGCTAAAATATTTTGGTTTCATCTGCATAAATTTTGACATCATTCTCTTTTACTTTTGGGATATCATTGATATACAAAACTAACAATAGCGGACCAATCACTGATCCTTGTGGTACACCACTAAAAATCTCAACCCAATCCGACAAAATTTCACCTTGAACAACTCGTTGTCTTCTTTTTTTCAATAAAGCTTCAATCCATTTTAGTGTCAGACCATCAAAGCCATACGCTTTCAATTTAGCTATTAGTCGTCTGTGCGGAACAGTTTCAAATGCTTTCGCAAAATCTAGCAGAATTACATCAACAGGAATATTTTGGTCTAGACTCATTGAGATGAAATCTAGAGTTTCCAGAAGATTAGATGTACATGACTTTTTCTTGACAAATCCATGCTGTTCTTTAGATATAATATTGCTCTTATAAAGGTAGTCTTCCAATTTGGTTCTTATTATTCCTTCCATTATCTTGCCCGGAATTGAAGTTAAAGACACAGGACGATAATTGCTGGCCGTTGATTTATCACCTTTTTTAAACAATGGAGTAATATTTGCTGATCTGAATTGTATTGGAAGCTGACTATTAGATAAAGATTCTCTGAAAATCAAAGTTAAAGGAACAGTTAAGGCTTCTCCACAGTTTTTTAGCAAAAACGGATATAAATAATAATAATATGCCACGACAAGTTTGAACCTGCAGAGCAAGAAACCACTATGGTAGCTAAAACGAGAATTAATCATCAGCTATTTTTGATTTGAAAAAATCATCAATTCTCTTTTTAAAAAAGTCACAAGAGACATACGCTTCTTTCCCCGTATGCTCTATTAAGTCGGCTCTCTATCTTCTCTCTCTGAGGGTCGTTAGGTTCATTATTTCTAGTCTTTTTTCATATGAAAATTCTTTTATGCTCTTAAAAGACTTTGAAGCTCTAATCTAGACTTTCTCTGGTATTTTTATCTTTTTTTTGGTATGAGGGCACAAAACTGCTATTGAATATTCTAAATACGGTCTAACGAAAGCAACATAAAGCGATCTGAACGATTTTACAGAGAAGAACTTGAAAACCTTCTTCAGCTACCAGATTTCTTTAATTAAAACGATATCATCCAATTCATTTGATATTTTATTTTAAATATTATCAATTTTTTCAAATTAATTTAAAAAAATTTAATTCTTTTTTAAATATGCATAAAAATTAGTATTTTTTTTAAACTTACAGTTTACGAAAAATTTTTTATAGTTTAATAGTGCTAGTAAACGACTAAAATGAGACTAGAAATAACACTTTTAAAACTGGGACCATCAAGTAGATTGCGCAAAAACCAGTGACTTCATATTTAATATAATTAATTAAAAAATTTTTAATTTAAAATATTTTCAAAAATAAAATTTAAAATCCTTTTCCAAATTTTAAAATTAATTTCGTTTTTTTTTAATTTTTTGAGGGATTCAAAAATAAGAGTTTTCATATGATTAAAGTCTTGAGTTGATCGTTTTCTTACATAATTTTTCATTTAACACCAAAGACCTTCAATCCGATTTAGTTCACAGTTAAAATTAAAATAGATAATCGTTTTGTTTAATTTTGTTAATAAAAAATTTTACTATATCCTGATTTCTTTTTATGAAGTGACTTCATAAAGTCGATCTTATGAAGTTTCAGTTTTATGAAGTGGTTGTCATGTTACAATCGGGGTTCATTAATACAATGTAACCTCGGTTTTAGGCTCATAAAACCGAGGCTCATAAATCACTAATAAGTTTTATGTTTACTTAGAAATGAATAGTAAAATTATTTCAATAACGATGACAGAATTTTAAAATTTAAATAAAATAAATTTACAAAATGCAAAAAATATTGTGATTCAAAAATTTTGAAAAATTCTGAAAAAATTCTGAAGCATTAATAGATTCCAAAATATTGATTATTTTTTCTATCATTAACATTTTCCTGTTAATAAAAAATAAATCTTTTTTTGTTGAATTTAGGGAAACAAATTTTGTTTCATGTTGTTTCATCATAAAATTTTAAAAAACTTAATTTTGTCAATTTAAATTAATGAAAAAGAATTTATTTTTGTAATTTTAAGAAGGTTTGTATGAAATTTCACAATGCCTACAAACAGAGTAGACGGTTTTTGGAATCAGTTGCCAGAAAGAATTGTGAGTGTAAACAGCTTAAAAGCGAAGACTGACATTTGGATAGCACAATGAATTGACTTCTATAGCTCATTAGAGCTTTGTTTGTCCTAGCTCAAAGTTGCAGTTATAACTGCCACTACTCCTGCTATATTAAAAACAAAAATATGAGTGATTATTTAATAAACTTCGTTACTTACTTTTAATTTTGTTCAGATAAAGCTCATTAATTTTTTTAAAATGCTAAATTTTTTAATGTAATTAAGATTTACACTTTGGGTCAGAAAAATTGCCTTTAGCATGATTATAATCACAATCGCTTCCTTGCCTATGATATACTGAATCTTATATAAAATTGTAAATTAGGCAAATATTCATACTTTTTTTTATTTTTAGATCAGATTTATTTTATTTTAAAATGCTAATGGCTTTTCTCAAAAAAGCTAAAAATTTTGTCTAATGTCTATAAGGTTTTTTATGGGATGGTGGTTTAAGAGACTCATATTGGTCGTCTTCATAATCATCTTCAAATTCAGAATCATCATACTCGGAATCATAATCGTCATATTCTGAATCGTCTGATTCATAGTCATCCCTTGATCCATTTCTATAGTCGTCAATACTAGCGATATAGACAATAGGTCTGTTTGAATAATCTTTGGGTTTTTTTTTCTTTTGCTTCATAAATCGATCATAATTCATGTCATCCATCCAATTTTGTGCTGAAAAATTATTAAAGTTAAAATTGGTGTCAAACATAGATCCAAAGCCATTCACATTTGCATTGTTAAATGTGGATATATTTGAGTTATTGGGGAAAAAATTTGTTGTCATACTACTGATATTGTTATTATATTTAAAAGGATTTGGACTAAATTGATTATTTAATTGCTTGATTCCATTTGTGTTTAGATTTTTAAAACTAGGATCATTGAAATTTGACTGAGGATATTGTCCACTAGATTTATAACTCAAAGTTCTGTGATTCCAATTGTTACCAACTGGTGCTGAATTGTCAATCCTGTTGAAATACCTCATCCATTGACTAATGCTCATTTGATTTTGCTCCATTTTAATGTTTGACTACTATGATTACAAATTAGACATCTATTTAAAAGATGCAAATAGTTTACAATGTTTAGAAAGATCTTATATAATATCTTAAAAAATAATCTTAATAAATAATTGAACATCACAAAGTATTCATTTGTTCTAGTGTATACATCCAAAATTAGCTTTATGTAGTATTTTTTTATTTTAAAAGAATTTATACACATTATATTTCATTGCTAGAAAAGAATGTATCCAGAAATGATGTTTAATTTGAGTATTTTTAAAGGAAAAAATTTCTTTTTATCAGCAAAAAATTCAAACAAAAAAAAATTTGATGAATTTTGTGACAAAAATTGACGTAAATTTCGGTAATTTTTTAACTTTTTTACAAAAATTTACCGAAATTTACGTCAATTTTTGTCACAAAATTCAATCAAATTTTTTTTTCATGAAAACCGGTTTTTTTCGAGAAATTTTGGAAATTTTTTTTTTCACTGAATTTTACAATAATTATTGGTATTTTACGAAAAATCCCCATTTTAGATTACCATTTTTTACGGTAAATATGGTAAATTATCATGAATTTACCATAATTTACGTAAATATGGTGAATTCATGGTATCGTAGCACCACTGTAAAAGGCTTACTATTTTTTTAAATTGATTTTTTATTTGAACAAGTTTTTATAAAAAGCTATTAAAAGTGACACTTAATTGAATTAGTTATATTTAAAAAATACTTTTTTTTAATTTTTTTTTTAATTTAACTTACTTTAAATAATTTTGTCATTAAATTTTTGTTACATATCAAGTGCAAGTCTGGACTATGACTTGTTTCAAAAATTAGAAAATAATCAATTTAAAAATTTTACTAATTTTTAAAAAAGAATTAAAATATAAAAAAAAATTATAAATCTTGAATTTTTTTTATTCAGGAAATAATAAAATTATTTTTTTTAAATCAATTTTTCAATGTAAATATTTAAACATGATTTTTTTAGCAATTCACATAATTGTTGTATTCTTTTTAAGTGTATTTATAAATAAAAACAAAAAAATTTGTGCCTTAAATAATTTTAGAAATAGATTTAACAGAATAAATCAAATTAAAAAATATAAAAAATCAAATTAAAAAAAAATTATGACTTGTTTTTTTAAATTTACTTAATCAAGTCAAATTCCTGATATGTTTTTTTTGATTGTTGATAAAAGCCTATAATACAAGTATATTCCAGAACAAAAAATATATTTTCAAGTCCAAGTCATACTTTAACTTGTTAGACTATTTAACAGTACTTTTCAAGTCACTTCCTTTGATTTTTCATTAAATAGGATACAAATGTAATTAAAAAATTTATTTTATTTTATAATTATTAAATAAAAGATAAAATTTAATTTTTTGCCAATTTTACTTTTTTAACAAATAGAGCAAATTCGAAAAAAAATATGCACTTATGCAAAATGAAATTCATGCTATGAAATCGTCAACGACTTGGCTTGTAACACCTCGAATTTTATAAGACATTTAAATGAATGCAATTCAAATATCTACAATTAATTTAAGATCTTATTTTAAAAAAAAACTATCGGTAATAGAATTTGAAAGTAGTGATGAAAAAAAAGAGCTCTTACAACTGAATAAAAATTTCTTTATTTTAAAATCCTTGATTTTACTATGTAAACAACCTTGATAACAAAATCAAACGAACAGGAACAAATTCCGATAAACCAAACAATGAAAAAGTAGAATTACTAGCGGATCACCTTCAAAACGTCTTTTTAAATTCACAATCACAATTTAAAAGCTCAAATAATTTTTTTAAATTTTTTTTGTCTAGTCAAAATAATACAATCAACAAATTTTTAGGTACCACCAAGATCTTATTAAAATTATCGACAAAAAACTTAGAGAATTTGAAATTCGGCAAAATTAACAACATAAAAGAGTTTTTGTGGTCTAAAAGTATGCGAGAACTGCACCCTTGCTAGAGGTCCTAAAGGTGGAAAAAATTGAACAAATCTTTTTAAAGCACAAGATATTTTTTCTAACAATTAGAAAATAGCAAGATATGTTATGACTTATTGATTTACTTAAGAGAAAAATATGTTATTTTTGGGCAAAGGAAAACCTTACTGTGTAAACAATTTGCAAGAAAATAAAATAAAATACATATAGATGTTACCGACCATCAATCGAGGACGTCTGTTTTGATAATTGAGCACATATTTGCAGAAGAAAATCGTTGGTTGATTCGGTCAATCTTGTCATGAATAAAATCGAAAAAGAGTTCAAAAATGGTCAAAATCTTTTTTGTTTGTTAAAAATTTAAACGACTTACAAATATAGATTTCTTTACATAATTTTTATTTTTTTTTTGGATAATTTAAATTATCACTAATTATTACAAATTTGAGAATTGATTTTTTTTATTTTCAAATTTTGTAGAATTTGAAGAACTTAACTTAACTTTTTCTTTTTTTTTATTTTGCATATGAGGCTTACCTCAATAAATAATGATAAAAAAATTAGACGAGTTAAGTTTGACATTAAGTTTGCTTTTTGAAAAAATCGCCACATGAATAATAATTTGTTTTTTAAGAAACAAGGTTGTAAAAATAGTAACTGACAATGGAGCAAATATGGTCTAGTTCGGTAAACTTCAAGATCTAGGCATGTAAAAATGAAGTAAAACGATTAACAGAAATTAAGTTTGAATCTACATTATTAATCAGAAGTTTTTAAAAGTTAAGTCTCGAATTAAGTGGTTTTGTGAAGTTCAGTATAAAAAAACAAAACAAAGTTTAAAATAATTAAATAACATTTTTTCTGAAAGTTTAAAATTAATTCTATGATTATATTAATAAAAATTAATTATGTGCCGCCGTGGAGAGGTCTTGGTCAGGGCCAACACAGCGACGTTCATAAGAAAATATCGGAGTATATAAAATCGGTTCAAACGGTTCTGGAAAGCTTGGCTAATAAAGTAAAAGATTTTGAGAATGAAAATGTTGAATTGAAAAAACAAAACGAAGACTTTAAACAACAACTAAAAAGTAGAACGAACTCGAGTCCGGAAGAGTCTGCTATGAGATGGGATAATTTTCTTAAAAAGGGAAACAAAGTGAATAGTAGCCAGGAAGAGGTGATGTTGTTTGAAAAAGTTATAGACGAGTCGAGAGCGCGCATGGAGAAGGAAAATAACATAGTTCTAAGTGGTGTACCATTGCGAGTTGATAACGGTGAGGATAGTATTACGGACGTGGATTTGGTGTTGAATATATTGGAGGAAATCGGAATTCAAAATCCAAGGACGAAAATGCGAAGAGTATCTAGGCTTAAAAAAAATCCGCAGCTGACCAACACTAAACCACCTCCCCTAATCGTTGAACTATGTGACAAAGATACAAAACTACGAGTATTAAAAGGTGCTAAGAATCTAAAGGATAGTGAGTCGTTTAACAAATGTTTCATTAATCCGGACTTGACAAGAAACGAACTTGCGATTGAGATTGAGCTAAGAAAGAGAAGAAATTTAGAGAATAGTAAACTAGATCAAGGCGACGGGAGGCTCAAGTACGGTGAGCTTCAGGATGGGACAATTTTATTGGAGTGTCAGATTTGGTAAGCTCTGTCGTATCAACAAGGATACTAAAAGAGCCTTACCATCCCAATAAAACAGTAGAAACAAGTTGTGGCAAAAACGGAAGCGGCAATTCTAGTCTCAATTGTTTATACACCAACGCCACTTCGCTAGTCAATAAATGGGACGATTTTATCTCATTGATAAACACCAAGGAATTTCCACACCTTTTAATGATAACTGAGACATGGTTTAATCAAAAGTCTATTAAAATTATACCAAATTACACACTTTTCCACAAAGATAGAGAACAAGTTATCGAGGGTGGGGTCGCAATATATATTAGAAATGACATACAAGCTCTTGAAGTGGCTGAAGATGGGCTAGTACAGGTGGTTGGTGAACAAATTTGGTGTAAAATCGTAACAGATATGGACTCTTTACTTATAGGTTGTATTTACCGACCACCGTACTCAAATTATGAGATCTTGGACGAGATTAATAGTACTATAGCTTTAGCTAAAAAATTGGTGGAAGAGAAAAAGTACACTGGATTACTCATTGCCGGAGACTTTAATTTCCCGAAGATCAGTTGGAACAACATGCATGGAATGGTTGAAGGCAAGAGTAACGCTGGAGTCCTAAGCGATAAGTTTATCACTAATTTGGAGGATAATTTCCTTGTTCAGCACGTACAAGAATCTACATTTGGTAATAAAATTTTAGACTTGGTTTTGACTGACAATCCTGATAACGTCTATTCGGTTAATATCGGTCCTCATCTAGGTACAACTACAAAAAATAAATTGCATTCGGTACTCAGTTGGGATTATTTGCTTAAGGGTAAACCAAAGGTAAAATTTTTAAAAAAAATATTATATAACAAAGGCGACTATGAACTTTGGAGAAATATCTTTGGACAAGGAACACTGAAATGGATGGTCACGATTCGGACTCAATGTTCAATTGCTTATTATCTATTTACCGTGATGGTGTTTCTAAATTTATTCCAAATTTATCTTTATCCGAAAAAAACATTACTACTCGAACAAACCCCAAGTGGTTCAACAAAAATATAAAAAAGTGGACTAATTTAAAATACAAATGGTTCATTTTCACTCGTATATTTTCCAAAAATCAAGCCATCAAGTTATTATATAACAGAATTTGTAGAATAGTAAAAAAGGAAGTGAGTAATGCTAAGTTATGCTATGAATCGAACATTATAAAAGGCTGTAAAAACAACCCTAAACGTATTTTCTCATACATTAACTCTCAAAAAAATAGTAGAGATAGAATACGTTCACTGAAAGATGAGATGGGAAACTTAGTAAACGATAAGCTGATAGTTGCAAATATTTTTAATACGCAGTTTCAAGCGGCATTTAGTCTTGATGATGGTAGACCACTGCCTGATTTGGTAAAGAAATGCGATATTGAATGTATTATAGGCTGTAGTATATTTTCAAAGGCCAATATTTTCATACATCTGACTAAACTCGATACACATAAAGCACCTGGAGTTGATGGTATGCACCCACACGTGCTGGTTAAGTGTGCGATGTTTTTTGCAGCCTGTTTCGAGAAAGTTTTCAACGCTTCATTTGGGAGTGGCATAGTACCAAGTGCTTGGAAAGAGGCCAACATATCTCCAATTTTCAAAAAAGGAAGCCGTTCCGATGCTATTAATTACAGGCCAGTGTCTTTGACTTCGATAGCTAGTAAGTTAATGGAACGCATTCTACGGGACTCAATGATGGACCATCTAGTCAGAAATAGCCTCATAGCGAATGAACAGCACGGCTTTGTGGCAAATAAGTCTTGTCTTACTAATCTACTGGAGACGATAGACTCCATAACTGAGGCTCAAAACCGGGGATTCACTTCAGTGATTGTTTTTATGGACTTTGCAAAAGCCTTTGACAAAGTTCCGCACCGGGCGCTGATCAAAAAGTTGGAACTTTATGGATTTAATTTAAGATTAGTCAGTTGGATAAATAATTTTTTGAGTGGCCGCAGGCAAAGAGTTGTTATGGGTGATGCTGTCTCTGACTGGTTAGACGTTCTTAGTGGAGTTCCTCAGGGTTCAGTGTTAGGTCCTGTGCTATTCGTTATATTTATTAATGGTCTGTATTTAACTGAGCATTAAAAAAATACTGAATGAGCATTAATTTTTTAGGGTATTAGCAGTAAATTTAAATAAATCTCTAATTGAGCATTAATTTATCATTTATTTAGCATTTTATTAAATATAAACAAGCATTAATAAATTTAAACATTAACAATGAGAAAATTTTTTTAACATTATAAAACCAGTAAATGAGCATTAAATTTTTAACAAAGGAACATTAATAAAACCATTATTGTACTAATAAAGCACCTTTAGCTTTTGCAGGTCTGCCTCTTTTACGTTTGCTACCAATTTCGACATTTTTAGCCTCCGGAGGTGGTTTGCAATATTTCAGACTTATTGACACCCCGATGATATGTTTGCACATGTAATTTTTCAAAAACTCCGGACAGCTGCAAGTACTTTTTTTCCAATCGTCGTTTCTTGGAATACAAACACACCATATACCAAATTGAACATTTTTGAATGTGTCAAATGAATTGAATTTCGCATTGTCATATCGATGTAATTCTTTATCAGAAATCTTAATTACATCTTTAGCTGGTAAATAATACATTATTTCATTGTCAGTTTCTTTTTCAATCACTTGTTTATTTAACTTTGCCCAATTGTAACCATTTGTCCAATCAGAAAGTTTTATTGTCGTATTTTGCTGAAAAACTTTTGCATTAACTGTGGATGGGTTTCGTTCAATTGACCATTTTTTTACAATCGAAAGTGCAACAACAGTGAATCTAGAAAGCACTAAACGATCACGGAGTGTATCTTCATCTTTAATTACACGATTTGTTGCTTCAAGTGAATTATTTGTGCTTGGAGTAAATAGTTGCAATCCTTCGTACCAACCATCTTTTGTCATCAACCATTCACTTTGAAAGTATTGAATAAAACTTGTTTCATTTTTCCACTTCTTCAAAAATAGCTGTGTTGCTGTTTGGAAAATAGTCTCATTTCTGGAAATTTGAAGTGTTTCAATATCTTCCATCATTTCACGTTGAGAATCCTTGTCTTCCACTAATGAAAGTTTTTTATCAACACATCTTTTCATATGAGCCCAACACATCACCATATTTTTGTCATCGCCAAACACATTCGTAAAAGCATTTCTAATAGCTTCAGAGCCATCTGCAATCAAAATCAAGTTTTCTGTCTGAATTTCGAATCCACTCGAACTGGCACCTTGTTGAATACTTTTAAAAACAAATTCAAAATCTTTTTGTTTCTCATTAGAGCACACTGCGAAACCATAAGGATGAAAATGTTTATCCATATCTGTTGTACCAACGATTATACATGGAAAGCCTTGCTCATATCAACTTATAAGTTGCATCTGCATGAAGTCTGTTTGAAATTGTTGTATTTGATAAAAGTCTTTTTGTTGTGATAAAAAATCTGAATTTTCTGCCTTCTTCATCTATATCTTCATCATCATCAATTTCATCGTCATATATGATTTCATAATTTGATACCCATGCTGTGTCATCATCATCTGGTATTGAATTGTATTGTTGACACCAAGCTTCAAGTCCCCCTATACTTATAGTTGACGTACCATATTCTTTGTTTTTTAATAACGATAAATAATTCGCTAATTGCTGTTTTGTTGGTACTGGTAATGATTTTTCAGCTAAAATTTCCAGTATGCGCTTGGGTTTAATTTTCAATTTAAATAATTCACAGATCTCTTTTTTTGTCTCTTCTTTAATTCCTGTTGTTCGTCGATCTTCGTGGACATGATCATCATTTGTTGTAAACATACTAACATCATCACTATCGTTGTGATATTACAAATGTATTGTTGCTGGACATTGTTTTGCACGTCGTTTCACTTGATTGCATCTATAATACACGCGTTTCCCTTCTTTGTATTGTTTGTCATCGAAATACTCCAAATGCCATCACTTTTGATTTTTTCCATTGCTTCGTTCTTGTTGTTAAATGTACATAATGGAGTCCATTTTCTTCTTGTTTGTTTGGATCTTTTTTTGACAATTTCTGTTGCCACATATTCTGTATCATTAGTATCTGTATCGCTTTCATATTGTGCTACTCGTTGACTTGCCATTTTATGTATGACGTAAGTTTTTTCATCGTATTTGTATTATACAAAATGTACCGATACATAGTAAAAAGTACTTAATGGTAGCACTGTTAAGCAATTAATGTTGTTTTTTTTTAAATTAATGTTAACTGCAAATTTATAATGTTCAAAAAATTTAATTAATGCAAGTTTGATAAAATAAATGCACACTTAAAATAATAAATGCACGTTTAAAATAATTATTGCTTGTCCAATATTATTAATGTTCCTTCAAAGAAATTAATGCTAAATATTATTATTGTTCAAATCAATTAAATTAATGCTCAAATCAACAAAATTAATGCTCATTTAAATATAAGTCTTTATTAATGATATGCCATCAATGGTTAAATGTCTTTGCAAGCTATTCACAGACGATACCAAGTTAATTTCTGTGATCAAGAACTCATTAGATTTGACAAATCTTCAACAAGACATAGACTCGCTTAGCCATTGGGCTAATGATTGGCTAATGGAATTCAACGATGAAAAATGTAAGGCTATGGTTATAAACAATAAACATTTTAGTATTAGCCTGTCAATGAACAGTAGGGCGCTCGGAATGACTGATAAAGAACGTGATCTTGGGATCGTGCTATGCTCGAATCTAAAATGGAATCACCAAGCAGCACTTGCAGCTAATAGAGCTACAATAGTACTGGGACAGTTGAGTAGAACTTTTAATCGTTAGACGGTAAGCACTTTTAAGAAACTTTATATTGCGTTTGTTAGACCTCACCTGGAATACGCGATCGCAGCCTGGTGCCCCTATACAAAGAAGGACATCAACATTTTGGAAAAAGTTCAGGCAAGGGCAACGAAGCTTTTAAAGTCTATTTCTCACCTCACATATGACGAAAGGCTAAAAAAACTAGGACTAACCACCCTAAAAGTGAGGAGAGAGAGAGGTGATCTTATCGAATATTTCAAGATTAGTAAAGGGTATAGCAAAATTGACTGGCATAATCCGAGTAAACTAATGAGTTCATTGTTTTTGGACGGCCCTGCTGGTAACATTCGTGGTCAAAAGCATAGACTGGTCAAGCAATACACAAGGATAAGTCACAGAGAGCATTTCATTCTAAATCGAGTAGTGGATAACTGGAATAGACTACCACCTGACGTATTGGCAGCAACATCAAAAGACAATTTTAAAAAGAAACTGGATGATTTCTTAGCGTCATAACAACTACAGTTAATCAAAACTTATTATTTTTAGTTTATTTATCTAGTGTTTGTAACTCGTTTTAGCTACCATAGTGAGACTCTTAGTCTCGCTCTACAGGCTAATGCCTGTTGTAGCTCATATTATTATTATTATTATTATTATATTAATAAATTTAGACTTTAATATTCTAAATGAAGAAAAAATTAAAAGAAATTAAAAAAAAAAAATTAAAATATTTAAAATAATAATACTTTGCGTTATTTTCTAATATATTTTTGATTAATTTATATTTAATAAACCTGACTTAATTTCAGTAATTTAAAATGTATATAACAAAAAAATTAGTTTTAATTTATTTGGGAAAAAAGGCCATTAAAATATCTTTTTTCTTTTAGCTCTATATTTTTATTCACAACAATACCAATGTCTTTTTCCAAAGAGAAACATCACTTTAAATATTATTCTTCCATTTAGTCTTCAGCATCTAAATAGTTTCTAATAGTTTGATATCAAATTATAGATTCTTTTTATATATTCAAATTTGTATTCCAAATAAATATTTGAAATAAAAAGAAAAATAGAAATTATTAAGAATAAGACTTCTTGATAACTTATAGATAAATCTAGTTAAACAAGCTTAATCTTAGAACATTGAACAATAAAATAATATAATAATATGTAAATCATAATTTAATATTTTGATCAATTTTGTTTGAATTTTAGGAGAAAACAATTCAACAATTAGTTAAGTTGTAACATTGTTATTACATTAATCGAACAGCAAAAAAAATTTAAAATGTATAATAATTATTTACGATCATTAATTGACGAATTAAAGTCTCAAATAATGGATAGATTTGATTATAAAAATAACTTTATTAATTATTAATTCTTTTGACAACGTAAATTCTGAATGACTAGATTATATGGCCTATACATGGATTATTGCTTCTTTTTTGGATCCAATTTTTTAAATTAAATTGGCTTGAAATTTCTGGAATGGATATAAATAAAAAGTTTATCGAATGACAACATCGTCCTTAAAGTAGACTTAGAAATGATTATGATAATCTTTTAAAAACACCGAAGAAATGAAGAAAGTTCTTCACATTTTTAAAAAACAAACAAAGCATAAAGTTATCAAAACGTGAAAAAGACGACTTTTCGAATATAGAAAATGATCCAGAAACAAATTTAAAGCGATTATGGCCTAATTATATGACTATATTTTCTCGTCTATTCGTGTTGATTCTAAAAATTTATCAACAATTCTTTCCACGGGTCCTTTCAAATGCTTGTTCTCAAAATTGGGCTTTAAAACATAGCACACAGAACAAGATTAATTACTATAAATTTAGAATCAATCGGCTGGCAGACCTATCCTACAAAGTCACTTCCGACAAGTCACGATCTGACAGGTTTTTATTTAACAATTAATTAAAAAGGAATTTTTCCGACAAAGTCATTCTCTTTTAAGTAATATCATTTAAAAATTCTCCAAAAAAATAGTATAAAATAGAAAATAAATAAATAATAAAAATAAATAAAAGTATCGTCACCAAATTTATTTTATAATTGATA
Organism: Brachionus manjavacas; assembly: GCA_019054805.1. NCBI lineage: Eukaryota > Metazoa > Rotifera > Eurotatoria > Ploima > Brachionidae > Brachionus > Brachionus manjavacas. Next base: position 1,418,753 of record JAHQIY010000003.1, on the reverse strand, counting down.
TAATGAGACAATATTATTTTTCTGAGTTTAAAATTACTAAATTGAAATTTTGTATTGGTTTCTTAGGTGAAAAGTATAAAATATGAATCGAAGATAACAGGATATTAATCTTGGATTTATTGTGAAAACGAATCTTCTGATTGCCTAGCAACAATAAAAACATTTGAAAACACTAAAATCAAACAACTAAATACCCATTTTGGTCACCAAATAGGTAATGAAAATTGCATCAGAGCCGCATCATATCTGCTAATATAAAGGAATCAGCATTCATTTCTCGTAGTGCTCCATCGACAATTGTAAATACAGAAACTCGTGGACTTCCATTAGAAATATTGTCTCTAATGCCGACAGACAGCGCCCTGACAAGAACTATCCGCTGTCTATTGGCAATAGATAGCGGAAAAAGAATTCAATTTATACAACGGATCCCTAGCTTTTAATTGATACAAGAGTCCCGAAAGATTTAAAATTTACAGCACGTGGACAACGATTTCTTTTGTGGGATTCTCTTGATGACGAACAAGAAGAAGAGGCCTGTATTATTTTTGCCACAGACAATAGTCTTCAAGAATAATCGGAATCGCTGAACTGGTTTGCAGATGGTACTTTTAGGACAGCTCCACTTTTATTCATCCAATCCTGAAATATCCATGCCAAACTATTGATAAATCTTTTCCATTAGTTATTTGCTTACTTGAAGACAAGTCAGAGCTATCATATACCAGGGTCTACAAGAAACTTTTAAAATTTAAACCAGATCTTAAACCAATGACGATTATGACGGATTTTGAAAAAGGTGCAATGAAGGTTGGACGTTTCGTTTTCACACAATCAAATATAAAAGCGTGTTTATTTCATCTCGTAAATTATAAATAAGCATATTCAGTTGGTCTCTCTAGCCTATTTAAAGCTCCAGTGTCAAATGAAGAAACAACTCAACAATTCAGGGATGACTTCAAAAAGCATATTAAATATTTGTTTGCCATTGCTTTTGTACCAGTGAACGACGTAGGCAATGTTTTTGAATTAATTGAGAAAGTTATCCCTTCCGAATTAGACTCACTTTATGACTTTTTTGAGACCATCTACATTGGAGAAGAATTTTTGAATTTTTGTTCCTCAGGAAGGCGCAGGTCTCCGACGATGAAAAATGGTTCGTAAGGATCATTATTTGCAATAAATTTCTGGAACATGTACGACAATGTTTCATCCGATTCATTGAGAACTATTAATTGCTTAGAAGCTAGGCATCTTGTTTTCAACAAGAGAGTAGCAATTTCTCATCCTCAAACACCAGTTTTTTTCCAGAATTTTGTTGAAGTACAAGATAGAGTAAAACGTGATTTAAATCAGATCGATAATGGCGTACCAAACACCCAACGAAAGAATCAACGTATTCGTGATTAAAGAATCAAACGAATAGTCGAAAAATACAACGATTCCGATCTTATTCAATATCTTAATAGCATAGGCAACTATTTCGATTTTATTCATAATTAAATATTATTATACAAATTTAGTTATTTTTATTACTTTTTTTTAATCAACCAATAAAAGTTTATTATTCTAAAACTTTTTTAATTAATTGTTAAGTAAAAAATTTTCTGACCATGATTTGATGGAAATAACTTGTCTGAAGCGACTTTATCTGATAGTTCTGACTTCCACTTTAATCCTTTGAATTTTTCAAATTCTTAATTAGACTTAAAATACTCAACTCGTTGTGTAATCTTTGAAAAAGAAATTAATTTTTTAAAATCAAGTTTTATATTTTGAAAAGAGTTAAAGATAAAAATTCCAGGTTGCTTAAAATGTATATATATTTGATATAATCAAATATATCAAATGATTTTCAATATTTTTCAATGATTTTAAGCTCTTTTATGCTTGAAAAATCAAATTATTAAGCAAATTTAGATTCAAATTAAAAATTATTGTTAGCTTTCAATTTTTGAGTTTCTAAAAAAAAGATACAAATTGCTATGAATAGTAAAAAATTATTTTTCAAAGCATAATTTTTAAAAATTTGAAAAATCGATTAGCAATTCATGTTAATTGAAAATGCTGAAATCAGAGGACCATTAAAGAAAAAAGTTTGTCAATTTGGAGCAAATTTAAATTTAGTATAAAATTTATTTAAAAAAAATAAGAAATATTGAAGATTGTTTTAATAAATAAATTAGTTTGTATAAGAGTAAATAATTATGCTTTTTGATTTTAATATGATCATATGTGAATTTTAAGTTTTTTTAATAATCTACGATAGCTAAATTTTTTGTCAATTTTAATGATTTTATTTTGAAACCGTTCATTCTGAAATAAATATTTTTGCTTTCTTTCATAAATCAACCCAGTTTTCAATCTACTAGTTGGGATTGACCACAATAAAGACAAGACGAGATCGGGGAGACCTAAATGAAACCTTCAAAAAAAAGAATGGTTTCAGCACAGTTGAATGGTAGAATCTCACTTAAAGAGAACTTTCTGAAAAATCGAATGGTGAATGCGTAAAACGAATTACAAATTGAGGTTGTGAATGCAAAATATAAAAATGAATTAAAAATAAATTAGAAAGCTTTCTGAAACAAAAATTATTAATTTTTTCTTTTTTGAATAATTTTCTAAGATATATATTAAAATCAGAAAGCTATCATAGCAAGACTGGATATCGCTTCGCAGTTTGTTTTCTGTAGCTTTAATATTAATAAATTTTTTTTTGTTCCTTTATAGGAGAATAAACCAACGAATAAATAAATGATTTTTAATATATTACTAACTCAATAAAATACAATCAAAAAAAAAAATAAAAAGCTTGTTAATTTTTCAATCGAATCTTTTTATGATAATATTAAGAATGTATTAATTTTATTTATTTAATTTAAAGTTTAGCTTTTTAAACATATGTGCAACTTTTGTGTATAGCTATTTTGATAATTGCTAATTTGTAATGGAGCCAAAAAAATCTTCTGTTAAATAAATATTTTTTAAAAACTAGGCTTTAATAATCACAATTTTTAATACTTTTAATCAGGAAAAAATATAAAAATTTAATTCACATAAACATCGAATTCTAATGGCAATTGAAGTTAATGATCAAGTTTTGATGCTCAAAATTATCAAATCAAGTTTTAAAAATGAAATAAATTTTCATATTTTTATACAATTAATGCAGAGGCACATTTTTGGATTTAGCAAACTTTGTTAAATAAAAAGTTAGAGCTTACTTAATAATTGTGAAATTTGAAATAGATTGAAAAAATGAAGTCGATTTTTGAATTCTTTTGACAAAAAAATCATTACAATCACTGAATAATTTGGCATCCAATGCAACCGACATTATTTTAATTGTTGTCTCAAGTTATTAGCTTTACTTTGGCTTTTTTTTATAATTTTAAATTTTGGATGAATAATATTTTTTAGATTTTGAAAAGTTTGAAAAAAATAATCTAATAAAATTAATATTGATGGTTTGAATTTTTAGAATTTTTCTTTTTTATTTTTAAAGGTAAATTAAACATTCACAATGACAAACAATGAAAAAAAAATTTAATTTGAGGGTTTAAATTAGAAAATCTATTCTCCAAATATTTGTGTGTTTTTGAATTAAAAAAATATTCGATTAATGAATAGAAAAAAAAAACAAGGAATTTCTATTTAGATGTAATCTAGGAAAAAACTGGTGTATTTAAGGAATAAACTCTAAAATCAGAAACAAAATCAGTAATAAAAGTTAAATATTTTCTAAAAATAAAATCTAAAATGGTCAATTTAAAAAATCAATTGAGCTTTTATTTTTTAATATCATACATCTTAGTTTTACAAATTAATGGACAAGTGGTTCCTTATCTAAGTGACGCTGGAATAACATCGCTTAATTCTTATTCTGGCGGTGTTTATTCTGAGACACAAAATATAATTTATTTTGTACCCCATTCTCAAGGTAATGAAACCAATTGGCATTTTGTTAATTGTTCTACTGGAGAAGTTGTTCCATATGCTCATAGTTCAAATGCAGTTCAATTTGCTTATTCTGGTGGTTTTCATTCACCCACACAAAATAGGATTTTTTTTGCACCCTATGCTCAAGCAACTGAATCTCAATGGCATTTCATTGACTGCTCTACTGGACAGGTTGTTTCTTATTATCATCACGTATCTCCAGTAAAATTTGCTTATTCAGGCGGTGTTCATTCACACGAACTAAATAGGTGTTATTTTGTACCCTATTCTCAAGCAAATCAATCGCAGTGGCACTACATTGAGTGTGGATCAGGAATAATTATTTCATATACTCATAACACGAATGCAGTTCACAATGCATACTCTGGCGGTGTTCATTCTCCCACACAACAAAGAATTTATTTTGTCCCCTATTCTCAAGCTTCAGAAACCGATTGGCACTTTGTTAACTGTTCCAGTGGAGATGTTGTTTCATATGTTCATAACTCGAGTGCTGTTCAATATGCTTATTTTGGTGGTGTTCACTCTCCTGGACAAAATAGGATTTATTTTGCACCTTATGCCCAAGCAACTGAATCTGAATGGCACTTTATTGACTGCTCTACTGGAGAAGTTGTTCCATATGCTCACAACTCAAATGCAATAAGAAATGCTTATTCTGGCGGCGTCTATTCTCCCACACAACAAAGAATTTACCTTGTTCCCTACTCTCAAGCAACAGAAACTTCTTGGCACTTTATTGACTGCTCTACCGGAGATGTTGTTTCATATGTTCATAACTCAAATGCAGTTCAATTTGCTTATTATGGTGGTGTTCATTCCCCCGAACAAAATAGGACTTACCTGGTACCTTTTGACCAAGCCAAAGAAGCCAATTGGCATTACATCGTTGATTTCGAAGATAGCATTTTGACATCGAATAGTTATCTTCAATCGACAGAAATGATAATTGACTCTGTAACTTCACAAAATTTAAATCAGGAATCATCCATGATCGATCGTCATTCTTCATTCCCTGTCACATTTAAAACACACACTTCTTTGCACGATTCCTTTGACACACAAATATCTAACCAAGACACCTTTACAACTCATTATTCAATTCAAGACTCTCCAAGTCCAGACATTTCCATTCAAGCTTCTCCCAGTCCAGGCACTTCCATTAAAGACCATTTGAGCACACACAGCTCAAACCTAAACTTTTCCAGCCTAAACACTTCTATTCAAGATTTAATCAGCACTCAAAAAGACAATCCATCTTTAGCTGCCAACAGTTCTCAAGCATCAAGAACAACATATTCGGTCAAAAATAATGAAGATAATTTTAACTTGATTATTACAATTGAAGATCTTGTTTTTCTGCAATTAAGATCTAGAAATTTTAAACATGTCAATATTTTTTTCAAAAACGAGCTAGATTTTAGTTCTATTGAGCAGGCCGTGCTCCAGTCGATCGGAAATGTTTCGACTTTAAACATTACAAGGTACTTTAAATTAAATTATTCAATCCAACTGATTTATGAACTAATTTTATTAGTGAAGGAAATGATGAGTACTCAATAAATATTGACGCAAAATTAGATACCTCTTTAAAAAAAGAACTTAGTTTGGACAGCTTTATAAAAGAAATAGTAAACAATTTGAAGAGAGATGAAGAAAAAATCAATGTTGTATCCAAAAGAGAAGGATTCGATTTGACAATAGAATATTCGCGAGCTATTATTTACGGTAATCTTTTTGAGAAATTAAATTTAAAATTATTCCCTAATACGAAATAGATAATCGAAGCTTTTGTTTAAGTAAGGTCGGTGGCTTTGGCAAATTTTATTTAATTTTTGTTTCTTTTTCACTCCTTGTGGAGCGTCTTAGAGTCATTGCTTTTGATTGCCACCCAACTCAATCCCCAGTCAGAAAAATTCTAAGACTTTTTAAAGAGGCAAATTGAAGTTTCAGATAAATTAAAAGATCGAAACGATCATTTAAAATTTTGAAACTTAGTTAATCTAATTATTTAAATAATTAAAAAATACTAAACATGTTATGTCTAATAATGGTTCAAATTAGCACCTAAATGTAAGGAGGATTACGTTTTTTTTTAATTGAAAAAAAACATTTTATTCAGATGTACAGTGCTGCTACGATACCTTGAATTCACCATATTTTACGTAAATTATGGTAAATTATGGTAAATTCACGATATTTTACCATATTTACCGTAAAATACGGTAATCTAAAAAAGGGTATTTTTCGTGAAATAACGATAATTATCGTAAAATACCAATAATTTCTGTTAAATTCAGTGAAAAAAAAATTTTCAAAATTTCTCGAAAAAAACCGATTTTCATGAAAAAAATTTTTTTTTTGAATTTTTGAAAAAGGAAAACAAAAAAAATTTTTTTGACAAAAATTGACGTAAATTTCGGTAATTCTTGTAAAAAAAGGTAAAAAATGGTAAAAATTCAACAGAAAAGGAAAAATGGATTTTTTAATATTTCATTCAATTTTTTCTCTAAACAAATTATGAAAATTAATATTTATTTGTCAATTATTTGAAGATATTAAATACGAAAATGTTAAATTATTTTCTTATATACAAAAATTATCAAAAATCATTTATAAAGAGCTCTATAAAAAAAATATATACTATCAGAATTTAATGATCTGACCAGTCACCATTTCTTTCACTTTCAATCTCAACAACCTAGAAATGTTTTATTAAAAAATTAAAATAATAAAATTTTTTAATATTTTTTAAATATTTAAGATGATTTATATATTTCTTAAATTTTTCAACTATCAAAGTTTTTTGAAATACTTAATATCAAAAGTAAAATAATATGCTTTAAATGAAATCAAAAGTTAGACATAAATTTTTTTAAAAAGCTGGGCTTGTAAAATTTATTCCAAAAGGATCAACATTCAAAGAAGCATGGGACAAGACAGTTAATAGCTTAAAAGCAAAAAAAGCTAGAAAATAAAATTTATTTTGTAAATAATGTTTAAATATTTTAATTTGTTTAGAAAAAAAATTGAATGAAATAATAAAAAATCCATTTTTCCTTTTCTGATGAATTTTTACCATTTTTTACCTTTTTTTACAAGAATTTACCGAAATTTACGTCAATTTTTGTCAAAAAAATTTTTTTTGTTTTCCTTTTTCAAAAATTCAAAAAAAAAAATTTTTTCATGAAAATCGGTTTTTTTCGAGAAATTTTGGAAATTTTTTTTTTCACTGAATTTTACAGTAATTATCGTTTTGAATTTTACAGTAATTGATGCCTTGCGAATAAAGGCAGCATTAAACATGTGGCACTCGAAATTAAGTGCATGGTCTAAACATGTATTTTTGAATTTTTCATGACCTAGGTTTAAGACCTGCATTAAAAGCCAAGCTCCTAAATTTAAATGCCGGTCTTATTATTAAATATCTGTATTAAATGCTGCTTCTTTATTCGAAAATTTTTAAAAACAAATTTTGAATATTTTTTAATTTTTTTGAATAAAAAAAAATTTTTTAATAAAAAAAAAATCGATTTAGGCAATTTTTATGATTTTTTTTTTAGATTTCGATTTAATTTATAAAATAAATAAACAAAATTTCAATTTTTCTCAAGTTCAATTAATTCTTGTTTAAGTTTTTCGATTTTTTGTTGTTTTATGTTAAGATTAGTATCATCTCTTATGCTCTTTTGCCAATAATTCTTCGATCGATACCAGATATACGACTCATATGATTAATACTTTTTTCACTTGTTTCATCACTTTGCAAAGATTTATATTTCATTATTACCTTAGTTTTAAACTCCATTGAGTATCTTTTTCTTTTTTTTGTCATTTGGCTTGAAATATTTTCAATTTTACTCATTTTTGTTTCAAGAAAATTGTTTTTAATAATAAAAATTTGTGTTTTTATAAGTTAAAAAAAATTCAAAAATATTGAATATTTTTTTCTTTAAATTTCAACTTTTAATGCTGCATTATTTTAAGAGCTTCAGTTATAGAAGCCGCACTTATTCCCAAATTTTATTTCTAACTTAACTTTAGATGCTGCATTAAAACCCAAGTCACGAAATATTGAAAAACACGTGTTTAGTGCCGCATCTATTCCCGAAACCACAAGTTTAATGCATTACAAAAAATGGAATCTAAGAGCAGTCACTCTTTTGCCATCTTCATATTTAGTTTAATTTGGATCATCATATTTTAAGGCTCTATTCTCGATCATCATTTTTAAAGTATATTTTTTTTGAATTGAATTAACATCCATTGTGTTGAAGTAAATGTAAAAAAAACAAGAAAGACTATTGAGAATTAATAGAGGAACTTGGATCAATCAGTGAAATGTTACATTAATTCTTTAGCAGTTCATTTAAAATATTTCTATAGTTATAAAAATATTTTAAGTGGAACTTTATTCTTCAAATCCTCCTGTTGTCACTGCAAATAATTAGAAGGTTATGCAGATGAGAATCTACTTTACTCATTAAAATAATGTCGTCAGCATAGACAACAATTGATTCATTAATTTTTTCTATCAGGCTCCGATTTCCGAAAATAAATACTGAATTTATTTTTTTGCCTGATTTCAATCTGGCTGGTCTTCTGCGTTTTTTTCTTTATTACTTTTTCATTGTTTTCCAATCTACTCTTTTTTTGCTGCTCGGCTATCTCATCTGTTTAAGTCTCTCCACAACGAATGATGCCTATTTCCATGATTGATTGAGTTTCAGTTGGCTGTGTTGTTAATGCTTTTGTTGTTACTTTAGGACGACCTGCCCTACGCTTTCTTTCAAGTGGAAAGTTCATTGCAATATTTCTGAAGTTTGAGATTTATTTGTTTGCTTATCTGTATCGAACTAGAGATAAGGCTACATTGGTTTATTTAAAGGTAAAATCAAAAGTGTTAATTTGATAAAAAAAGAAAACATCTAATGACCCATCTAAGTACCGCCCAATAAGCGTTACTAGTTGTCTAGGCAAGATATTAGAACGCATAGTATTAACGTCTAAAAAATTCTGGCACAAAAGTCTTGGAAACTTAACCACAATACTTTGGTAAATGTATATAAATCATTAATTGGCTATATTATTGATTATAGTTTCTTTATTCCTATTCAAGTCTCAAAGACCAACCATTCTAGGCTACAAGTTCTCCAAAATGTTTCAATTAAGTACAGTTATAAATTTCCTCATGATACTCCATCGGATCTTCTGATAAATTTCCTAGATGAAATAAAGCTTGATAACATAGAAGTTCGTTTAAATAAACTATTTATAAAATATCTCAAAAATAGTGTTATCTTCAATAATAGACTTACTATTGATTTAATCAAAGAATATGTCAGTGCTTTTGTTAACAGCTCAAGACCCTGTAAGAAAAAAACACCATTATGCAATATATGGAATGAATTCAATGAATGGCTAAATGATAAGGGTTTATCTCTCTGATTTTCAATCTTTCATTAAAATGTGTAAAAAAAAAAAAAAAAAAACTTGCTATCGTTTTCACAGTAATTTACTATTTCATTCTTTTTTGTACTTTATTTTTCAAAAAATTTTTTATGTTCACTTTATTCATTTTAAAATTCTATTTTTTTACGTATCTAATGGCAGAAGGAGTTTTATTACTCAGAGCCATTTCAAATTTAAATAAACAATTAAAAAAAAAAAAAAAGTTAATTTGATAAACAAAAAAAAAAGATAAAATAAATTTCAAAGTTGCAATTTTTATTGATTAAGTATTTTAGTTTTTTAATTACATATTATTGTTGTTAAAAAATTTTAAAGGCGAATTTAAAGTAATAAATTGAGTAGTCAAGTAAGTTTTATTAATTAATTAACAAACTATATAAATAAATTTCTTCTCGCATTAGAATGAAATCTGCTCAATAATAATAATAATAATAATAATAATAATATATATAAGCTAAAGCAAGACTAGCTTGCGGAGATGACCTACTAGGAGGTCGCCTATGGTAGCTCCTTGCACATAACACATAGAAAGTACTGAAAAAAGAAATCCTGTTTAAAATTTTTAGGTCAAAGTAAGAGCTAAGATTCTCGATAGAAAAAGCTGTAAGAGAAAAATTTTATAAATAAATGTTAATCTTCAGGATTGTTGACTTGACCGGAATGCATCGTATCCATTCTTGAACTTGTTGACGGAGTCGGCGTCTGTCACTGTAACTGGCAAGGCGTTCCACTCGTTGACTATTAATGAATGTGTTTGCCCGTTGTAGACATTTGGTGGAGGCCTGGCCGGACAGTCTTCTTGCATGACCTCTGATACCTCTGGCGGGTCCGGGTTGGGATAGTGAACTTGCGGGAACCGGGGGGTTCACCCAGCTCACTTCGTTGATGCCTTTGGTGAGTTTGAACATCTGTATCAGGTCTCCACGAACACGGCGCTGATTAAGGGGAGTTAGTCTAAGGACGGCTTAATCCGGGTTTTCGAGAGAAATTAGCTCTTTTTTTGTTTAATTTTTTTTTGAAGCTTTTAATTTTAATCCAAAAACAAAACGATCTAAATCCCAAATTTGTTAAATTTATTTTAATTCAATTTTAATATTAAATTTTTTTTAGCAACTGAAATATTGAACAATGATGAAAAACCAATAAAAATGATCTGTGAAAAATTTGTTGGAAGTGATATATTAACATGCGTAAAGGGAACATTTGAAAACAACACATTCATAATAGATTCATCTGAACAAATAGATTTAGACAGTGGTTCATCAACACTTTCAGAAAAAATTAAAATGTATCTGTTCTTTTTTCAAGTCACTTTTTGTTTTATTTTTAGATAAAAATTTTGTAATACTATTCTATAAACTATTTTATTTTCAAGTTTTATTTTCAGACTGATTTTATTTAAAATTCATTAAACTCAATGAAAACTCTCTCTTTTTAATTTAAACTTTGCACAATTTAAATCTTCATTCAAAGTAAGGACGAATAATTTTTAGAAACGAATTTTTTTTAAAAAATTATCTGAATAAATTAAGAGTAAGTCTAAAAAAAATTAAAAAAAAAATTTTTTAAATATGAAAGGTTTAAGGTTAAATAATTTTTAAAAAGCTTAATTTTCTAAAATGAGATTAATTCAATTAAAAAATTGATTTAATGATAATTATTTCTTAAGTTGAATGGGAATTTTATTAAATTAAAATAATTAAATTTCCTAATTAAAATTGGTTGAAAAAATAAATTTTAATGATCCAATTAAAAGAACCTGCTTTTGAAAATTTAATTTCTTTATTTTGTAACATTCTTAGCTTACTTTTTGTTTTTATTTTTTGAATATACAAAAAAAAAAATTGTAAATAACTGTTAGCTCTTGATCATCAAAATGGCTTTAATCAGAGACCCTATTTTCTGCGCTGAATTGTTTTTCAACGATATACTTCGATCTAATGAATTATTTATCTATTTTTTTTTTTTTTTTTTTTTTATTCATTTTTTATTTAATTTTATAAAATTTAACTTTTTTTGTACTAATTTCATGTGTTTCATTTCTGAAGAGGCATTTGCACGGCCATAAATAAATAAATTGTTTACAAGTTAAAAAAGAATTTTCTAAATTTTTTTTCAAAATTCCAAATAAAAATAAAAATCATTCTATTTCACCAAAGAGTTTAAACATTTTTTCCTCTTCATTATCTGAACTGGTACAATTATACATTTGCTTTTCAACTGAATCCTTTCGGCCAAACCTGGGTTCTTTAAAGGTCTTCAATATTACGCTTGCATTTAACTTTCCTCGATTTCGACGATTTTACCACTGCTGCTAAATAAAAGACTATACTTTTTTATACCAGCTCCACATTTGTCTACATATTCGTCGAAGATGATAAAAAAGCAATCATAAATTTAGATGAGGATTTTCCTAAATGATGAGTAAAGTCTAACTCTTTTAAATTTACATGTCTAATTCGCTTACCATTTTCATTTACAATATCAAAATTTTCATTATTCTCACTTTCTTATTTGTGCAATACAGGTTCCCATCCATTAAAATTTTTCATTATTTGAAAAAGATTAGCTTATATTGGCAAAAATTTTTTTTTAAATTTTTTCTAAGAAATATTATTATAGATAACATATCTGGTTAACAAATTGTTATATAAGTTTAATGAGTTGAACTTGGGCTCTACATCATTACATAGAAAAAAATAACATAGAAAATTTAAATTGAAAAATTATTATTTTTTGTCCGAAATTTATTACATAGAAAAATAAAGACTGAAAAAATTATCATATTTTTTGGTCAAATGCTTGGTCTCTTTTGAAAATTTTAAAAAAATGCTGCAGGTTATTTGCAGTGAGAAATTATGGGTGATTCAAGCTGTGAATTATGTTAAAATTGAAGAGACCCTTGATCACTGGTTCAAATCAGTTATGTCATATAAAAATATTATTCTTAACGGTCCATTGATTCAAGCACAGGCTATTAAATATGCAACTATGTTAAATCAAACTGATTTTAAAGCTAGCAATGGATGGTTACACGGTTTTAAAATAAGGCATAATATTACCTTTAAAACTATTGCATAGATAAATTACGATTGTATTTTGCCCAAAAGAACGAATAATATTCTATCCGGGTCTTAGTTACCCCCCTGCAAAAATTGTTAAAAATTGACTAAATTTGTAAAAATGTGTCTTACATAATTTACCTAAAAAATTTGGCTTTTTGTTTTGTTAATTTTGTGACTAAATTTGTTAGTTTATCTCTAAATTTTTTTTTGTTTCATATTGTTTAATTTCAATCAAAACTATTTAAAATTTGAATAAATATTTTTAATCTGACCAAAAATAAGCAAAGTTTCTCTAGTTCGAGAAAATTGGGTAAATAGTAAATGTACTTGTGGATTTTTTCAAAAAAAATTATATGTGTTATCATGTGATTGCAGTTGCAGCTCATCAGAAACTAGTGGAAATACCTTTAAAGTTCAAAAATGTTTCTTTGACTCAAAAAAAAAGGCTGGTAGGCCTCCAAAAGCTAAAAAAGCTCTAGTAATGCAGTGATTTTTTGTTTTGTTTTTTTTTTTTTAATTAGACTAAAAATAACAATAATTGGCGTTTTTTTAATTTTATTTTTTATACAAAAAATGACAAATTTAGGTAAAAATTAACAAAAATATACTAGTTACTTTTATATTAAATAAATTAGTCACAAAATAACAATTTTAGACAAAAATTAACAAATTTTGGATTTTTTTTGGTCTATAAATTAACAAATTTAGCAGAGCTAGTAACATTATCTCATTCTATCCTAGTGGATAATGGGGAGGCGCTTATCTCTTTTTCAAGTACCTTTTTTAGTAACGGCTCCGATCTGACACAGAGGCTACTGCATCGAGTTGATCATCTACACCGCAATTATTACCCAGTCGAAACTGGTCCCTCTATTTTTTATGATGAAAGAGGTTTAAACATTCGCTATGTAATGCAGAGATATTTAGAAGATTTTTTCACTCTCAGCGGGTTTTGAACCCTCGATCCTCAAAAGAACGAAGACGTATTCATTGATCAGTTGTCTAAAATGGATCAATTTTGCAGCGTCGAGTCTTTTCAAAGTTAAATTGATAAATATTTTTATTTTTAATCTATTTTTTTATTTTTTAATAAACAATAATTCCTTAAAAAAATTAATTTCCAATTTTTTTCTTCCCATCCTTTAACATATAAATTTGATTAATACGATGTCCATTTTTCCGCCTAAACACATCGTGTTATCCAGACTCGAAAAAGAGGAGCAAAAGAGTTAGTTGGTAGCATACAAAAAAAAAATATTATTAAGTCTATCATGTGACATGATAGAATAAATAAGAAAAAATAGACTTAGCACTGTACTTATTATGTTTTATTTAGAAATCAATTAATTCTTTAAAAATTCTCAAGCATTTAGATATCTAAATAATTTTATATCCGATGTTGAATTAAATTCCAACATATTCTCTTCACAACAATTAGGTTTCATTCAGAAATCCAACCCCGAACAAACTAAATCACCTACTTAAAAATCATTGATTTGAGCCAATTTTGCGATTCATAAATATAGATTGATTTTTTATCAATTTTATTCACTAAAAAAATTCTCAATTTAGTATGCTGAATTTTATTTTAAAAAAAAAAATATGAATTCACTTGATCAATTTTCAAGCATCATTTCCATTCTACCATTGGTAATTATTGTCTTAGGTCTGTTTGGTAATTGTACTTGTTTCTTGATATTCCGGCTTACCCGGCAGTTCAGCAAAGTGCCTTCTATGGTTTTCTTGTCCTTTGTGGCTATTTTCGACACTCTATCTTTATTCGAGTGGAATCTCAACCACTTTTTGGGCCCTAATTTCGGCATTAGACTCGAGTTCCAGAATTTATTCAATTGTAAATTTGTTGTATTCCTCCAAGTCTACTCGCTCCAAGTCAGCGCTCTATTACTAAGCATTATGTGCATTGATCGATATGTGACAATCAGCTCAATTCCTGGCTCCATCTACAGCCGAATGCCTTTTTCCACCGTGAAATCTTCTTTCATCTGGTCGACAATTATCATCATCTCAATGTTTATATTAAATAGCCACATTTTGATATTTAATGGGAATTATATAAAGATAAAGGTGAAAAATCTCACTCAGATTACATCATTAAATGGGTCTCTAGTGACTTCCTTTAGAATAATCAGGAGAAAAGAAAAATGCTATTGGTATACAGAAAATTTTCGTTTTTACCCAACGATTGATCATGTCAATCTAATAGCGTACAATTTTATTCCATTTACAATAATGATTATTTTTAATATTTTATTAATAAAAAAAAGCTTGTTTTCCAACAGAACCAAGAGGTGCTCTGTGAAAAGAAGAAATTTGGGCCACATTTTCCGAAAGCGGCTCACTTTATCAATATTGAGCATTACATTTGGTTTTATAGTCATGACATTGCCATCGTCTATTGCTTTCGGATTTTTTTCGGGAAAAATTAGAAAAAATAAAAGTGTAAATTTTGTATTTAGTCTATTAGACACTTTGGCATTTATGTTTCATTCGACCTTGTTTTTCAACTGTTTTGTAACAAATGCTAAATTTAGACAATACTGTTATGAGACAATTGGAGTGATCAGAAAAAAAATTATTTGTCACTCAAAATTTAATTTTTATAAAAATTAAAAATTGAATTTTTTATTCAATTTTGATCAAAGCTTGATCAGATTTTAAATTAAAAATTAATAAACAATTATAAAATGTTTTTTTGATCTGAATTCTAACTATCATCTTTCAAAATTTGAATGTATTCAAGTCAATTAAATAATTAAATATTGGAAAAATAATTCTTAAATTGTACATTGGGAAAATTGAATTGAGCTTATGATCAAATTTTCATGATCATGCTCAAAAATTGATTTTTTAAAAATTATTTAGAAAATTTTGTATTAAAAACAATTAGATGCATAGATATAAATTCATTTGTAGCAAACCATTTTAAACTTTAACGAAGGATTGTGCATGAAATTTTTGCAGAGATTAACAGACTTAAAAAATATGGTTGAACATTATTGATATTTTTGATGTTAATTTTGAAAATATATAAAAAATATAATTTGTTATTTTTAAATTTTTAATAGAAAAAAACTAAATCTGGTCATTGTTTGACCACTGTTAGGAACCCACAATAAATTATAAAAAAAAAACAAATAATTAAAAAAACATTATTAAATCCATCGCAAATCCAGTAAATAAAAAACTTAAGTCTTAAACGATTCATATGTTTCACAATATGCTTAAATTTTTAAAACCAAATGTTTACCTGTTCCACAATTCTGGGTATTTTGTTGGATTAAAAAAAATTTTGCAATAAATTTCCTTTTTTATGACATTGATAATACATCCAAGTTAATAGGAAAAATACATCCAAAAGTGTGGAATAGCCTGAAAAACTATTATGATTCTTCACTAGCATATGTTGTAAATCAAGGCGAAATATCAGAAATTTTTAAAACTACGGTTGGAGTGAAACAAGGAGGACCACTTTCTCCCAAACTATTCGCTATTTACTTAGAAGAGCTAGTAGAAATAATAGAAAGAGAAAACACGGGAATACATATAGGAAACCAACAAATCGCAATAATCTTATACGCTGATGATATCCTACTCCTGAGTACAGAAAAAAGCAAAATTCAAAGAGCGATCGAAATTTGTGAAACATATGGAAAAAAGAACAAAATAAAATTCAACCCAGAAAAGACCCAACTCATTACATTTGGTAGCAAGAAAAATAGACAAAAAATGATAGAGATTAAAATGGGCTCAAAAACATTAGAAAATACCCAAAAAATAAAATACCTAGGAGTGATGATCAATTCGAAAAACGACAACAGTGAACATGTAGAACAAAGGATAAAAAACACGATAAAAAGCGTATACAGTATCGGAAACATTGGAGTTATGAATACACCGCTAAAAACAAATATTAAAACCCGCCTCTACAAGACATTCTGCTGACCAATACTCACCTATGGATGCGAGGCAATCAAGCTTAGCCAGATTCAATTAAAAAAAATTAAAACAACAGAAGGCAACTTGGTGAAAAAAATGTTTGGACTCTGCAAGAGATCAAGAACAACAAAACTGATGACCGCCATTAATGTGGAACCAATGGAGAGAGTATTGATAAAGAGAAAACTGTCCTTCATAATGAGATTAGCAAACAACAAATTTACAAAAACACTAGTGAACAACATCCTAAATGAAACAAGAGATAGAGAAAATAGAACTAGCAAAAAATCAGTGATAGATGAAATGAAAACCATCCTAGAAGAAAAAGACAATTTAGGAAATATGGCAGCCAAAGCAAGTAAAAGGATAAAACTTGAAAACATGCTAAACAAAGAAGAAAGCAAAGATGGAATGACGGAGTCAATAAGGTACCTTTTTAGAGAATCGAGTGAGAAAAACAGAAAGATCATAGAACTACTCCTAAAATCACATTAAAATAGATACTATTTTTTTAAAAAAAAAAAAATTAAACCGAGAAAGCACGTCCATGTTGAAGTGGTTTCGATTGACTTTGGTTTGAATTGTTTGCTTATTGTTCTCCTAGTTCGATTTGATCGTGATTTGAGTCCTTGAGTGGTGAGGTCAAAAAAAAAAAAAAAAAGAAAATGGAAAAAAAAAGAAAACAGAAACTAGAAAATAGAAACTTTACTAACTAAAAACTTGAATAATAATTTAGAAAATTAAAGAAAAAAAAAAAAAATTATGTATTTATGAACATTTATAATTCGATATGGAAAAGTACTCTTCATTTGTCTTACAATTATTTTTGTCCTAATTGTTTGATTACTTTATTTTATTATTTTTTTATTCTTGTATTTTTATCAATAATTTTTTTTAAATGATATGCATCAGGTATCCGTTCATTTCGACAAGAATATTTAGACAATATAATATTTAGACAATTAATCTTGTTTTTCGACAAGTATTATTTAGACAAATAGTATTTAGACATAAGAAATCTCACTTGAATTTTTTTGTACTTTTTTTCAAACATGGATAATTTAATTAATCATTTCGCCTAGATTCAATATAACTATGTTAAGTTGTCAACAGGCATTATAGATAAACGTAAACCAGTTTAGGTTCGTTTCGAAGAGCAATTAAGTCAGCTAGTCGATAGTTATAATCAAGAGAAGTTAATTGATTATTTAAAAAGTATATCTTTATTGATTCATTTTTAATTTAGTATTTTTATTTATCGAAAATTTAGTCGAAACTTTTTTTTTTGTGTCTAAATTTTTCTATGTCTAAAATTTATTTGTCGAAATAAACTTTTGTTGTAGTCCTTTAAATGACAACAACTACTTTCAACTTAAAGAAGAACTTTGTTTAGTCAGTTTATACTTGAAATTGGATCAGTGTAAACTGAATCGAATTTCAAGTATAAAACACTGTGAAAACAGTTTGTTTTAGCATCATCATTATTATTATTTTTCTTTATTATTTTTTCTTTATTCTTTTCTTTATACATTGTATTTCGGCTAGAAGTGGCCTTTTTCATTTATTTAAATAAATATAAAAAAAGAACAATTTCTTTTAATTCTTGTTAGGGCCTAAGTAACATAGAGACATAAATTGTTTAGGCACGTAACATTGGCGTCCCTAAGGTGTTAATTCTTGTTAAGAATAGAAACGAACCACGTGTAAAGAAAGTTTTTAGTCAACGTGATTAAATCTTTCCTATCTTTTCTTTCAATTCTTTCTTTTGTAAACTATAAAATGTGGAATCAAACAGTATTCACGTTAATTTTGTTCACAGTGTGCAAAACCACGTGTGCATTAAGTTTTTTTAAAGAACCCACATTTTTTGAAAAACTTGTATCCGTTTTAAGCAGGTCGATTTCTAATACTTTTCAGTTTGGACAGTTAGTTATAGTGAAAATACCTGTCGATACAATTGTTTTGTTATGTTTGGGAGCGCTTACAGTAATCCTGTATAGGTGGTTTAAGAGAGGGAGGCATCGCACGCTTCAACCAACAACAACAATCTCAAAACCAACAAACCTTAACGTTTTCAATACCATGCAACTTGACATGGAGAGGAACGATAAAAAGAGGCACAGTGGAGGTGCAGCTTCGAATCTAGTACCCAAAACAATAAAGAATGTAGAAGAATTCAAGGTTGGCATGGACATGCGCTCTTGGATCACGGTGTTAGAAATTTACTTGAAACACTTCAACAAAGACGAGTGGGTTGAAATCGTTTTATCAAACATGGAAAACAAAGTATTGAGCAGAATAAAAAATTTAGAAAAGTATTTAATTGATACAAATGGATATGAGGAGTTAAAGAAGGAGTTGTTGAAGTTATACACGGTGAAAGCCGTTGAACTCCCAGTAAATTTGAGCCAGCTTTCAATCCACAAGCAATCTGCAAAAGAAAATATTGCAGATTTTGGAAAAGCAATTATGGAATTGGTGAAGAGGATGTTTCCGTCGATCAACGAATCCGATGACATTGACAAACTGATGCAGGAGCGCTTCGTGGAAGGCCTACTTAATCAAAGACTACGCGAACAAACACGGGCAAAAATGCTGAAAATGCGTAACATAAAAAAGGAAGAAAACTTCAGAATCGAAGATTTGATCAAGTATGCCGAGTGTAAAATGGCGAGTTACGACACAGACACAGTGAACAATCATATTCAAAACACGTCCGATAGCGATGGAAACAATAAGCCAATTCAAAGACACGAACCGTATCAACACTATAGACCGTTTGACAAAAATAGATACAGTTACAATCAGCAGCAGAACAAAAGAGTACAATTTAATTACAACCAGAACAGCAACAATGGCCAAATTCAACAAAATCAAAGTGCGGAGGTTCCATTCCAACCTAAATTAAATAAACCAATGAGTGAACAAAATGACTTGAACAAAATTTTAGTTCTTGGTCAAGGTGAAGCCCAAATGAATTGTTGTCGCCCAATTGTAGGACAGGCATTGTTCAATAACACATTAGTTGAATACATGTGTGATAGTGGTGCTGACAAAACGATAATTAATTACAAAACTTTTAATTTACTAAAAGACACGATCCGGACACGGTGATGAGGTCTTACAACGGAAGCAAATTGTTTTCGTGTTCAAATGAGATAAAAATTATTGGAGCTGTTTACTTGAAAAGGTGTTTAATTGTGCCACATTTGAGGTTGGAAAATACGATGGTGATTGTCACCGAAAATATTTCTGGTTATGATTGTTTGTTGGGAAGAGATGTAATTAGGAAATTACCATTATTGTTTCACCAATTTAATTCAATTCAGGCGACTATTAAAGAAATGTCTTGTGAGATAAGGCGAATTTTCGATCTTGAAATGCATGCAAAATGGCAAAAAAGACAGAGAAGGATCAATAAAAACCAATCGAACGAAGCCACGAGTGATTCTTACTTACAACGTCAATGTTTAATCGAAAATTTGAGAGATTCAAATTTTATTGAGTCCGTAGAGTCTGAAGTGAAACCAGAAGATAATAAGAGCGAATTTCGCGACCAAGGTGAAGCGAATCGCAATAGAAATCAAATAAAAATTGACAATTTTCAGCTAAAAAGTCAACTAAGAGTAAATTTAAATAAATTTTTTAATGATTTCAAAAAGGAAAAATCCGAAGACAGACAAAAATTTTGGGATGAAAAAGAGGACAGTTTTGAATTGGAGAGCATTTTTCGAGAAAAGATGTTAGATAGAGCGTTGGTCACGGTGAATACAGAGGGCTCAAAAGCAAACCTTGGACCAAGCGATTCGGAATTGGACAGCGATACTTTTAGTGATTCAAACACAGTAAAAATGGATGAACCAGAATCGTTTTTGAAAAGAGAAGAATTCGAAAATGCAGAAGAGCTGATTAAGGAAAGTTTTAAAGAAGTTGCTGCAAAGTCTCTAATTGATTTGATCCCAGGAAAAAATCATGGTTTCACATTTAAAATTGATTTTATCGACCCGAATCAGAAACCGATACGATGCAAATGCAGACCCTTGCCGTGGAATTTGAAAGACAAAGTACGGCAGGAAATTGAGAGTCAAGTTCAAGCAGGTATTATTCGCCCGAGCAAAAGCCCGTGGTGCTTTCCAATCAGAGTGGTTGACAAACCAAACGGTGGCATACGAATCACAGTTGACTACAAAGAATTAAATAGAGTCATTAAGGACGATAATCAACCACTTCCATCAATAAATGACTTATATAACATGATGACAGATGCCGATTTGTTTACCAAAATCGATCTAAAGTCAGCTTACCACCAGATACCAGTTCACCACGACAGTATTGAAGCAACAGCTTTTATATGTGAATTTGGAGTTTTTGAATATATTTACATGCCAATGGGAATAAAAATTGCACCAGCAAAGTTTCAAAAATTTATGGAAAAAGTTTTTGGTGAATTCATTAAGAAAAGAATTTTCGGTGTATTTTTGGATGATTGTATTGTTTTTACCAACACACAAAAATATGGATTAAAAACACACATAACCACTGTGATGGACGTGGTCGAAACATTGAAAAATAATTCATTAAAAATTTCGTTAGAGAAAAGCGTTCCACTGGCTTTTCAAATTGAATTATTAGGAAACGTCATCACCAAAAATCAAATAAAACCAAACCCAAACCGCGCAAAGTGTTTAGAGTTGAAACCAAAACCAGTCACAGTGAAAGAACTGCAATCTTGGTTAGGAGTTGCCAATTATTACAGGCGATTTATTAAAAAATATGCTCAGGTAACTAAACCGTTGTACGACCTAATGGACTTAAAAAATGTTCCGAGCAAACTAAGAAAGAAAAATGGTGCAGTTGATGGAAAAAAGTTGTGCTCGTTTGGAACAGTAAAGCGGAGGAAAATTTCCTAAAATTAAGAAAAATTTTGTGCAGCAAATTAGTACTTGCATTACCCAATTTTAGCGAACAAATGATTCTCATCACTGATGCGTGTGAGTATGGTTATGGAGCAGTGCTTGAGCAAAGTGTTGATGACATTAACCGTCCTATTGCTTATTTTTCGCGGAATTACACCGCCGCTCAAAAAAACTACTCCACAACCGAGAAAGAATTATTGGCGGTAGTTATGTCAATCGAGTACTTCCACCAATATCTTTACGGTAAATTTTTCACGGTGAAAACCGACCATTTACCACTTACATGGATAAAAAAGAAAAAAGATACGCATCCAAGATTGGAACGTTGGTTATTACGATTATCTATTTACAATTTTGAAATTGTCTACAAACCAGGAAAAGACAACGTCGTTGCCGACATGTTGTCAAGATTACCCGATGAAAATTTAGTTGAGTCTGAAGAGTTTGATTATCACGATAATCTAGTCGCACCAATAAGAGAAGAGAATCATGATTTGATTTTTGACAGTGAAACGGATGGTCAGAAAAGCACCGAAAATAATAAAAGTGTTCATGATGTAGAACAAGTCCAACCTGAACCAAATTGGCAAAGTGTCGAGAGTGTTGATAAATTAAGCATCGAATGGGTTCAGGAGCAAGAAAAGGATGAAGACCTGTTGTGGATTAAAGATTTGATTGAACATCACGGTGATAAAAAACCAAAAATATTAATTTTCGAAAATGTTACTAGAAGAATATTGTTTAGACAATTTGAGAATTTGTTTATACAAGATGGAATTTTGTACCGTCACAGTGAAGATCGTAATGGTTACAAAATCACACAGTTTGTTTTGCCAAAAAATATGGTTGAGAAAGTTATAGAACAAGTGCATTCATCAGTTTTTAATGGTCATCTTGGCAAATCAAAAACAACAAGCAAAATTACAGATCGTTTTTATAGACCACTACTTAAAGAAAACATCAAAGAATGCATAAAAAAGTGTGATATTTGCCAAAAAACAAAGAATACACAACCCAAACGACTGGCGGAGATGTTATATTTAACACCGTGTAGGCCAAACCAAATTATAACAACCGATTTGACAGGCCCATTTAAAAAAACAGCAAGAGGCAATACAAATATACAAATTATTTGTGATTCATTCACAAAATTTATAGAGCTTTATGCACTACAAGATACAAAAGCACCACAAATTGCATACAACGTGGTTGACGAGTGGTCATGCACGTATGGTGTACCCGAGGCAGTATTGTCTGATGGAGGTAAACAGTACCAATCAAAACTGATGGACCTAATTTACGAACACTTGGACATTAAAAAGTTAAAGACAACTCCTTTTCACCCACAATGTGATGGCCAAAGTGAACGATCCATCCAGACCATAAAAAACATGATTAAGGCTTATATTGATGAAGACCAGAATGATTGGGATTTGAACTTAAAAAATTTGCATTTGCTTATAATACAGCTGTTCACAGTGTAACCAAACAAACACCGTTTGAGATGATGTTTGGAAGACGCCCAAGAATACCCATTGATGTAGTTTTTCCAAATAATGATGTTCATGATCGATTACCAATTTTACGAGAGTTCAAAATTGTCGATAATCACAGTGAAATTACTGTTTTAGAAGATTGCGAAGAACTTTTAGCAAAAAATACACCGGAAATAGCTAAAAAATATTTGGAAGAGACAAAAGAAAAATTAACGAAAAGTTATAACACTGTACAACAGAATCGAGACATGAGGATGGAAAAAGCAAAACTAGATCATGATCGCAAAATTAAAAAGTTTGAGTACAATATCGGAGATTTTGTTTTAACTGACCATCCAAAATTGAAAAAAGGTGTATCCCACGGTTTGGCACACAAGTACTATGGACCGTACGTAATTGTAGGGAAAAATGAAAATAAATGCGATTATTTAATACGTTTGGCTTCAAATCCAAAGGCAAAAATCAAGCAATTACATAAAAATAGACTCAAATTATATTATCACGGTGGTATTCCACTTAAAAAATTAGTGAGGAGTCAGAGAGCGAAAAGATTGAGCATGGTGGTTCTAAGCCAAAAAGAGCGTATAAGAAAAATCCAAGTAATCCGAGATGGAAAACGAAAATTCAGAATTGTGAAACTGAGACGGAATCAACAAGTTCCACGGCTGAGACAACCGAGAACGAACAAGTACGAACAAATTCCAGGGTCGTCAGCAGTCACAGTGACTCTACTGAAGAACAAAAAATTACTGACTCGACCATCATAAACAAACGCCCTATAAGGCAAAGAAAAGTACCAGAAAGGCTTAATTACCATTAAAGTAATTATTATTATTTGATAAATTAAAATTGTAAAATATTCTTAGTTAAAAAATTGTTAAAAAAAAAAAAAAAAAAAAAAAAAAAAAAAAATTAAAACTTCAATTAATTATGTAAAAAATTATGTAAAATTAAAATTTTTCAAATTAAAAAATTTATCTAAAAATCCATGCTCTATAGTTTCATTGTAGTCAAATTAAAATAAATTAAATTACATAAAATTGTAAATTAAAACGCACAGTGATGGAACGCGAAATCTACGACATTTATGTTACAAACGTTTCGATAGTAAAATCAAGCAAAGCCGAACGCACCGATCGACAAGCGACGCAAGATGCCTTATTTAGAGCAATCAGTAACTATGTTATTTTTGAGGGCCTTGTTGACATGGTGGGCCTAGTCGACCTCGTAAAAATACCGAAATATTGCGAGGAACACGACGGGACAACTTATGTGGCATTTGTCCGTTTCGATAAAACCGAAAATCACCGTGAAGCGGTAAAAATGATAAACGATATGATTAAGTTTTACAATCGGAAATTGTTGGCAAAGTTGAACGATGTTTGTTCCGGGGATGGGCAATGGCATCGATCCGGAAATAAGCTGAGGTTATTTGATAACCAGAGAGTTTACTACCACGGTGAGAAGGTAAAATATATTAAAAAGCACAACGAGTTGTGGGAAGGCAAAGAGGCAAAAATGGTGATGGAGTTGAGGGGAGAGCTGGAGAAAGAGAAGAAAGAGAGAGAGGTGGCCCAGAGCGACTTAAAAAAGACCAAAGGTGCGTTGGAGCGGGCAGAGCGGAAAATTGCCGAGTTGTGGGAGGACAAAGCCAGAATTGTTGCAGCTGCGGAGAGCATAGGTGAGGCCAACAAAAAGATGGCGAAGGATATTGATGTGTTGGAAAAACGATTGGAGTCGTGCCACTGTGACGAAGACTAATAAGTTATTTTGTTAATTTAATGTTTTGTCTTCTTTAGGGGGAAGGTATGTTGTAGTCCTTTAAATGACAACAACTACTTTCAACTTAAAGAAGAACTTTGTTTAGTCAGTTTATACTTGAAATTGGATCAGTGTAAACTGAATCGAATTTCAAGTATAAAACACTGTGAAAACAGTTTGTTTTAGCATCATCATTATTATTATTTTTCTTTATTATTTTTTCTTTATTCTTTTCTTTATACATTGTATTTCGGCTAGAAGTGGCCTTTTTCATTTATTTAAATAAATATAAAAAAAGAACAATTTCTTTTAATTCTTGTTAGGGCCTAAGTAACATAGAGACATAAATTGTTTAGGCTCGTAACACTTTGTCTAAAAATTTATTGGTCTAATTGTACTTGTCGAAAATTACCTGTCGAAATATAATTAGTCGAAATATTCTTGTCGAAATGATACATATTCCATGCATCATCATAAAAAATATATTCCGGACTTATTTAGTTATCATAGACATCTAGTAAAAAATTGTTTGTTTGAACTAAGCTTTCGTCACCTAAGATTTATTTAAAACCACATATCATCCACAGTTAAAAACCGCTATATGATCTCATTTTTTTGTCGCAAGGAAGAGCGAACTTTTTTAATGTACAGCATTCATTACTTTTATCCATTTATTTTCATTAAACTTATTAAGACAACTTTTAGGAGTTTTTTTTCTGTAATCCAAAGTGGAATTTTATCCAAACAATCGACAAAATATAATATATTATCTTTACTATTTATTTTACTATCATCAATACTAGGTTCTGTTTTGAGACAATACCTTTTCTTACTTTTGTTTGAGATGAATAATTGTTCTTCACAAAAGTCACTTTTCCTTAAAGAAGAATGCAAGCATCCGCTTTTGATTTCAACTATAATTTTTTTCAGGATTGGTTTAATTACAAAACCAGTTTTATCTGCGTCTACTACAGCTGCAGAACAATCTCGAGGATTAGGGTATTACATTCCGTCACCGTTTTTTTTGTGGGACGACCGGCAATCCCTCTTCGGGAAAGCAGCTGTTCGTGATCCACTACCGGAGGCGCAAACCCATGCTCTATTACGGCTAATAAGTATCTTCCTAGTCTTTCAACCAAAATTAATGTTTTTTTTTTATCTTATCTTATCTATCATTGATCAAATACGGTAATATTTAATGGTTGAAGTTTCGGGTCGTATTTTTGCAATAGCCATTCGTAATCTTCATAGGCTACTCTAATTTGGTTTGAATCATAAAACAATTCATAACATAATTTATAACTCCATTTGATAAAATTATTGTCTAATTTAAAACTAATTTTTTGTAGACTATTTTTTTTTTTTTTTAATCCGATTTTTCACCAAGTTCCTTTTTAATACTTTTGTAATCAATCAATTTTTATACTAGCATAGATTTTTCATGAGGGCTTAAACGAAGGTCTAGAACCATTCGGACGTGCCCAGGGGTCCTCCCCTAAATTATTTAAAAAAAAAAAAAAAAAAAAAAAATAAAACAATTCATCAATTATCGTATCGCAGTATTCATACTCTCTTCTATATTTGGCTCCAGAGATCCTCTCAGGATGTTTCTGAGTAAATTTTTTTCAAATTCTTTAATTAACTGTCCAGTTCCTGAATCTTGCAACTTTGGTCAACCCTCAAAGTCAGAAGTGACAAGTCGTGACAACACGACTTTATTTGTACCAAAAAGAAAAATTCTTTGTTCTGAGTTTCGTGATTGAAGTCTTTTTTTTCTGGCTATAAACGACCATGATTTGTCCAAATCGCAGTTGTAATAAATATCCAGCAACACGTAGAGTAATTCTTAATAACTGATTTAACTAAGTATTTCATCCCTACTCCCCCTTGTTATTAAGCGATGCCCTCATCGCTGACGTGCCTGATTCACATAACTCACTAAATCAGCAATCCTCAAACAGCATTGAATTCAGTCACAAAATTCTGCGATGAACTGTGTCTACAACGACTGCAGGTCAATCTCGAAGATTGAGGTATTACACACCGACTCCCGTTGACTGTGGTACGCCTGACCATCCCTCTCCAGGAAAGAAGCTGTTCGTAGTCCACTACGAGGAGGCACAGCTTATCTACCAGCCCTATAGGAGCCTCAGTAGATCATTTAAACAAAGCCTTGGACTTTAGTTAAAAACTTAACAAAATAAAAAAACTATTCAGAGCTTATTCAAATCCAATTTATCTGGCGATTTTCCTTTTTCCTGTATTTTATAAATTACACCATTTTCACTCATTTTCAAAGATTAATTAATTCTAATCAAGCTTAAAAACTACTCTACTAAAAATTTAAGAAAATAAATATTCAAGCTTTCATAGCTTCAATTGATCGATTGACTTCCATGCTCAATGGTTTTCTGTTTATCTTGCTCCTGTTTTTTCTTCTGTTCTACTTTTTCTTTTTTTTTTCTATTTAAAATTCCAAATTTTGGCAAAATATCAGCGAATCCAACAGCTTCATTAGAGTCTCAAAAACAAAAATTAAAATTAAATAACAAGTGAAAACAAAGGTTTGTGTTTAAATCTCTTTATTATAATTAAAAAGCTCCGAAGAACTTTACCAAACTAAAATCTTTTTTAATAGAAATACTTAAGTATTAAATCTCTAAGCCACCAATTAAAGTAATTAGTAAACTAAAAATATTAACTAGGGAATAATAACTAAGAAGTGTAGAGTATTTAGCCGCTAACAGTATGATAAAATCTTTTTGTATAGATAAAGCAAATTTTGATCGAGATAATTACAAAAAAAAATCAACAGCAAAGTTTCGGTCCGTCACACATTTGGTTTTGAAATAATTAAAATAGTATCTTAAAAAGTATCTTTTTTTAAATAGTCTCATTTGAAAAGAAAAAAATTTCTGAGTCTTGCCAAGTTGAATAAAATTTTCTTTTGTTAAATTTACTCAAATGGTATAAGTTATACCATTTGAGTGAAAATTCAAATAGTACTTGAGTTTATAATTTTGAAAAAAAATTACTGAATTTAAACATTTTTTGAGAGGACCGTTTTCCATTGTATACAAAGCCGCATTATATGTGTTAAAATTTCATAGATTTGAGAAAAAAGAGCAAAAATTAAAATCTCATGAAAAAGTCAATAAAATATAAATTAACAAATGCATATATTCGATGAAATATCAAAAGATTTTCAAAAGTTGTTTATGATTTATCAAATATCCTATACAATTGATATTTCGATTTGGCATCTTCAGAAATATTTACATTTTAATATATTTCTGAGAAAATTTAGGAAGATTTTCTGATAAAAATAATCAAAATATTATATTTTACATTTTTAAAATGTAAACTAAAAATTTAAATAACTTGAAAAATAGAAAAAGATAAACTTGTAGAGTAAAAGAGCATTGCAAAAAAGAAAACACAAACTGTGAAATACTTAAGAACTTTATAAATGCACCCAACTGTCATGTTCTTAATAGTGAAAACCAACCTTTCATAGAATTATTGATTTGACAATCTGTTCACCATTTATATTCAATTTCTTTAACTCACACAAAGTACTCGCTGACAGAATAAGCGATCACCAGCCAACAAATACCTCATTAAAAAATTTTATTCCAAAAAAAAATCACATTTAATAAAATAGATTTGGCAAATTTGAAATTGATTGGGTAAATTTTTCCATTATTGAAATAATTGATCTTCAAAGCGTTTAATAAACGAATGCTTCTCATCTGAATTCAAACTTGATATAGCTAACCATTCGTTTTTAAATAAAGGGTCCAAAAAAGAAGAAATATACCATGAATAGTCGACTATGCTAATGTTCTTTAAATCTAATGTTACACTGAATCTTGTGTTAATTTCGTTTCTCAATTAACTGATAAACGCTTTCAGACTATTGTTTCCCAGTTTGAAATCGTCCAAATGTTGTATTAATTGTAACAAACTTGGTCCTCCTAGACTGAGAGTTGAGAACTGATCTCCCTGAATTTCATTTGTAACAAATACAAATGGTTCTAAGATATTTATTATTTCTGCAAGTCTTGAATGTTCATTTTGACTTAAATTTAATCCTTGGTTATTTATCATAATTAAATCTCGTCGATATTTAAAATTTGTATCTATTTCATCCTCAGAGCTTGTAAATTCTTCCTCAGTATCAGTTTCACTTTCTTCAATTTCCCTACTAGAAAACTCATCTTCACCGACAAGATGCAAAAGCATCCCCATTTTTAACCATATTCAAAGCCATTCTCTGTAACTATCCAAACTAATTTTTCACGAATATCGAATTCTTTAATAATGATATCAGTTTCTCGTTTAATACCCCTACCGTCGTTGTTGAATTTTTTTTCAGTGAAGAACACAAGTTTTAAAATTTGTACTTCAAAAAAAATGAATCGTTATCTTTTTAAAATTTTCGTCTAAAAAATGAATCGTTATCCTGAGAAATGATCTTAGCCGTCGATCTGTCCAAACAACAAAAGTTAGCGAAGCAAATCTTATTTTTGATACAAACAATTTTAAATTATATTTCATAAGGTCGATCGCTTTAATTTGATATTTTAATATATTTGTCCTCGATGTCGGTTTCCATTTCTTGCAAATTAGTGACATAAAAGATCTAAAGGCTTTGCATTCGACAAAGCTTTAAGGCAGTCCACTTCCAATAATTAAATATTTAAAAATGAAGTCGTTGACTATCTTTGCCGTTAGGTTTTTTTTATGGTAATGTTTTAACGTTGCTTTGTTTTGTTCTTTTGAAGATTTAAACTTATCATATATTTAAACTTATTTTTTCCTTATCGTTAAATTTTTAATGCCGAATAAAGTTTGATGTATCGAACAAAGTTAACACTTTGCCGATTATGAATAATGAATTTAAATTTTTTTTTGTCCATGGGAAAATTTTAATAATACTACTTCTTCTACTTTATTACTGCTACTTTTGAAATTTTATTTTTTACAATTTCTAAAGCGTTTCAATTTTAATTCAGCCTAATTCAAGTAATTTAAATTTAAATAAATTTCTATTTAAAAAAAAAATTTATTAAGTTAATATAAGAGAATTATGATGTAGAAAGGCAGAATCAAACAAACTTCAACGTCGATGGATTACTTTTACAGGTTGTATGAATTTTTGGATGTATTTCTTATAAAATTCATTTAATAAACATTTAGAATGATGGCTTATTATTTTTCTTCTTATAAAATATTAATTTTTTCCTGATAATTTTTTAACTGTTTACGGCAGTACGCGTGGGACCGTACGTTTATATTCTTGAACATAAATTATAAAAAATAGCCCATCCAGTAGGAATTCCGACAGTGACATGGAGGCTTAACGAACCGAAGGGATCAGTACCTTGAGGTTTACGACTCATCTCTCATTGTATGCATGTGGTTCGGGAGTCCAAGGAGGCGCGTAAGTCGAGAACTTAAGTTCAGCCGACTGTTAATCGAGTAGTCAAATTTTGAAGGCGAACTGAGATCATGCAAGGTTTCGAGAACAATATCATCTTTAGAGTTTTTAACCGGCCGTAAAAAATCTTTAATTATTTATTTTTTCGGATGGACACTAATCGGGTTAAATAGTAGAGGGATTCGATATTTATTAAACTCTTTTATCGCTTGTTTCGACATATTGTGAGACTAATTTCTAAAGATTTGATAGGAGGAAGTCTTGTTCTAAAAGTTAACTCTGTTGGTGTCTGTCCTAGGTACGAAATAATGGTATGATGCAAAGGATGCAAACAAACAAAATTGTTATTCAACACAATGGATTCAATAATTATTTTTTTTTGTAAAAAATGTAAATTAAACTATTTTTGTTAAAATCAAGAAAAAATTATTTTAGCAAATTTAAAACTTAGTGACTGGTTATAGAGATGCACACGGAAACAAGCTGTTGTTCACTCAACTATTCAAGATTTTTAGAAAAAAATTGAAAATTTATTATGAATACAAATTTGCTAAAATCTAACTTATTAAAATTTGCTAAATTTTAAAAAAGTCATGACTAGACATGTTACCTGGAACCTGGCTCATCAAAATAACATCGAACTCTTCTCCTAACAAAAAAAAAAATTCTAATTCTAATTTTAAATTTTTCTTTAAAATTTATTATGCTCTATTCAAAATTAGCAGAAAAAGATTACTTTTTGTAGAGTAAAAGAGTAAAATTTTTCGTGCCAGTTTTGTCTTCTCATTATCGACTAATTTCCTGGTTTTTGGCTAAGAGCGACTGAGGAAATAAAGAATTAAAAAAAAAAAATATTGGCTTAAATTAATATCTAAATTATGATATTTAAAAATCACAAAATATAATGAGTAATTTAATTTGATTAAAAACCAAAAATAAAATTTCAGGGCAATTTAAAATCGTAATCTAAATTAATAAGTTGTCATTTAAAAGATTAAAATAAATTGTTTTTGAGATTTATTTACAAAGTTCTTTCAGATTAAATGCTCGTGCCGGTCCGTTATACTTATATCATCTAATATATGTTAATTTTTTTTAATTTAAATATTTTAAATTATTAAAATTAAAAGTAAAATTATTTTTGAAAAAACTAATATATTTATTTTTAGAAAATTTATTTATAGAAATTTAAATTTTTCTTTCATTTAACGCCACTTTATACCATAATTTAAGTAATTTATATTTACATTTATTTCAATTTTGAATAAAGTTATATTTTAATTTAGTTTGTTTTTTAAATTATTCAACCATTTTTCTTCTCTAATTCTTGAAGGAAGAGAATCACTTTTAGCAATCATTTGCAATCGAAAATATGGAAATGGTTTTATTAAAACATTCGTTAATTTGTTAAATCTCGAGAGTTGTACAAATGAAACAAAGTTAACAAAACAAAGAAACAAAGTTTCTTAGAACGGTCAATACGTTCACGGATTAGGAAAATTTTGGCCCGTTTACTGTACGCTTGCACGGACACCAACACTACCAAAAAGAGTCGAAAAAACCCTTTTTTGAGTGTCAAATTAATAACATAATTTTTTAAACTATAATGATCATTATATTGAAGTGTCGTGGTTAAGAGCTTATGCTCTTATATTCATTTAAGCTAAAATACAAAATAAAACTTAGCTTTCCATTTCAAGTTATTTCAAACAACTTGATTGTTACTTGTCACTCCTTGACTTACAAATAACTTTACTTTTATGTATTTTCTTCTCTCTACAAAAACTGTAAATAAAATTTATATCTATTCATTTTCATTGAATTGAATCAAAATTAAATAAAAATAAACTTAAACATCAATTCTTTAAGTCATTACCCGGTCCTCTCAAGATACTTCACATTTCACAATTCCAAAGTCAAAATTTTTAAAAAAAACAAGGTTTTTCATTCTTGTAATATAAACTTAAAATTATTTTTTATTCGAAACTGAAAAAAATATTAGAAACTTAGCACTTTTTCAATGTAATTTCAACATTGGATAGATTTTGTAATTTAAACACATAAAATTAAACCTAATTCAATAAAAAGACCCTAATCGAAATTTTAAATTAATAAACCAGGGCTATGCTCAGCGGGACCAAAACATTATTTTCTCATAAGAAAAAGTGGCCATTAATTTTTAAGCAAAAAGACAAAAAATAAGTCAGCTTTTTATTTTTGCAAAAAAAAATATCCCAATTAAATTTTATTATGATACAAATCGATTTATCATAAGTGTAAATTTAAAGGTAGGGATTAAAACGAAAAAAAAAAACATTTTTTTTAAAAAATAAAAAACAAAAAAGAAAGAAGTTCTCCATTAGTAAAATTAAATTTTTGATGAGCTTAAAAATGACACAAGCTAGCGAACTAGAGGAGAAAATAATCAAGCAAATTGAGTACTATTTCGGCGACATAAATCTAAGTAAGGACACATTTTTACAAGAGGAGACTCAAAAGGACTCCGGATGGGTTCATTTGGAGACCATGATCAAGTTTAATCGACTAAAACAGCTAGCAACTGACTTACAGCTCATTATTGAAGCACTTAAAAAATCCAAAAGCAACTTGCTAGAAATAGATGAAGAGAACATGAAAATCCGCAGGGCTAAGCCATTGCCTGAAAATTTGAGCGAATTCGAAACCAATATCAAACAAAACACGGTCTATGCCAAAGGTTTCGACCCCGACATGACTTTAGACGACCTGTTCTCTTTTTTTGAAGAGCACGGAAAAATTCTACACATATTTATGAGGCGACTACCAGCCACAAAGCAATTCAAAGGAAGTGTGTTCGTCACTTTCGAGGCTAATGAACAAATGAGAAAATTTTTAGAACTGGAAGAGGTCAAGTGCAAGGACACTGTGATAGCCAGAGAACTCCAGGAAGATTATCTAAAAAGAAAGGCGCCACTGCTCGAAAAAATAAGGGAAAACAAAGCCAAAAAAGAGCAGCAAAAATTGGAAAAAGTGAAACAAAAACAAGAAGCCGAGGAAGCGTATGTGAAAGAGCAGCAAGTATCGGGTGCCATCTTACATGTGAAAAACCTGCCCGATAATGCAACCCGTGAATCTTTGAAAGAATTGTTTGACAATTATGCAAAGGTCAAATATCTGGACTTTAATAAAGGCCAAAGCGAGGGTTATGTTCGGTTTTGTGAGGAGAATAAAGCTAAGGAAGTTTTTGAGCAAGTGCAAGAATTAAAAATGCAGGACAATGTCCTTGAGATGCGTGTTCTGGAAGGTGAAGAAGAACAGGGCTACTGGAAAAATATATTTAGACGACTGTTGGAGTCGAGATCGAGGGGAAGGCCGAACAAGCATCGAAGGCCTAAAAATAAAAAAGGGGGACTCAATAAAAAGCGCTCGTTGGACGAGGAAAAGAATGAAGAAAACGATGATAATAATAAAAAATCAAAAACTGGTGATGAATAGAGATTTTATTTTATTTTATTTTTAAACATGTCCTTGCCTTGTCTTTTGGTTGATTATTTAGATTGGAAAGCAATCTAAAAATTTATTTAAGTGTAAGACTTATGAAGAGAATGTTAACCCTTGATTAATTATGAATTTTTTTAGTTTTTTTTTTTTAATTATTTTAGCTTTTATTAAAAATGAAAAAAAGTCTTGTTGATTTTTAGTTCAATCTGATACTTTATTGAATCAATTTCGCTACAAAAAAACTCCTCATTGCAAATCTAAAAAATGTACAAATTGAATGTGAATTTGAATTCACAATTCATAAATATTGAAAAATTGAAAAAAATTCTTCATATTGTAAAAATTTAAATTATAATTAATTTTAATTTTTAAATTAGTCCCATTTATTTCGAGTCCAGTTGGTTTAGCGTTTTTCGCCAACTCTTGCGTCTTTATATGCATATGTGCTTCTGTATTAGATATTAGAATTCAGTACACACTTTGAAGCTCTCAGATTGACCTTTTTCCAGAATCACGCTACACTCGAATTTTTCATAGAAGAGTTTTATCAAGTAAACTATCTTCTGTGGGAGGCCATAGGATCTTAATATGGCCCACAAGGTTTTTCTGTGTATACCATCAAAGGCTTTCTTGAAGTCAATGAAGTTAAGATACACGGGGCTATTCCATTCCAGACTTTGTTCCATGATGTTCCTAAGTGTAAATATCTGGTCTATGCATCTTCTTCCTCGTCTAAATCCTGCTTGTTCTTCCTAAATATAACTTCCAAGGAGTTCCTGATTCTTTCCAGTATTATGCTGCAGAACGCTTTGCTTGCTGAAATATTTTCCAAATGGAGAATTGAAAAGAATCAATAATTTTTGATAATTTTATTTATTTAAATAGAAAGTGGCCACTCTAATAGCCAAAGTGTAAAAATATATATATATATAAGTTAAATACAAAATATAAATTAACAAGAATGGTTCTTCAATATATATTTAAATAAGATCAATTACCGTGTGCAAACTGTTTGTTAAAATTCACCAAACATATTAGGATGGTCGTTGATGAAAATAAAAAATATTTTTATTGTCAAAATAAGTGTAAACAAATTTAATTTTTTGAAATTATTTGGAGTTTTTTTATTATATTTTTGGTATTTTTTATTAAATTTATGGTGATTGTAATAAAAATATGGAAAAATTATTAATTTAGGAGTAATTAATTAAAAATGTGGAAAATAAATAAAAAATATTGCATAAATATTATATATGTTATTTTTCTATTAAATTTGTGGTAAAAATTACTATTTTTGTGGTTTTTTTAATTATTTTTATGGTTTCAAAATATTAAAGCTCAAAATACAAACAGTTTATTTTTAGAAGGTTTGGTTTAATAATTTTAAGCTTACTAAACATCACAAAACACTTCACTTGCTATTGGTAACAGTGTTATTCCTAGCCAATTATCACAAATAAATTTGTTACCTTTCTTAGGGAGCCTTACTATTAGGCCTTTTAACCAGTTTTTCCATGGTATGATTTATTAGACCGTCAAATCTATGATTAAATCGTCATAAAACAAAATTGATTGACATTTAACAATTAAACGAGGTCCGGGGGCAGATCCCTGGTTTAGGGATTTGGGTATGTTGTAGGTTAGAGAACTATTAGTTAAAATTAAAATTAATAGTTAAACTTTTTATGAATTAAAGGGTTATGTTTGTTTTACTGTACCGAGTTCATTCAGATTAAAAAAAATATAAAATCAAATAAGATAAAATAAAAAATAAGTAAAAATATAAAAAATTTAAAATAAGATTAAAATAGAAGAAAATTTAAATAAGATACAAACATACTAAGGTAGCAATTACTCAATAAAATCGGGTATTTGATTGTAAGACTAATTTAATAATATTAGATACAATTAATTAATTTATCACACCTAATTAGTGTATAATTAAAGCAATTTAAAATTTAGTTAGTTAAAAACTATATTTTCATTTGATTACTAAGACAACAAATATGGTCTGAACAATGCGCCGCCTGGATGTCCATCTCAAGCAAAAAACTTCAAGTTCAACAGATAAACAATATTCCTGTTGTAAAGAAATTAGAAAAGCGGCACCAAAACCTGCTCAGGTAGCGAAGTAGCTTCCTATACATATCCATTGGTCAAGCCTAAAGAAAGGCCAAAAGTGATAGTGCAACTTTAAATTGAGCTCTTTTTTTCTTAGTGAAGTTAAAAAATTAATCAAATGGATTTGATAAAGAATATTTATTAATTAATTAATAAGTCTTTTATGTCCCTAAAAATCATTTTTTTTAAATATCGATTAAATATAAGCTAATTCCTAGCTACTAAAGCATCGTAATGATTTGAGAACTCAAGTAATTTTTAAATCTTATTTTAAAAAAATTCACTCATTAAATTGAGACTATGTGTGTGATTGTGCACTCAAACACTACTTTTTTTTTACTTTTAATTGTCTGAATTTCATAATTTTTTGTAAACAGCCTTGTTGAGACAAAATAAATGGCACCTAGCGAAAGGACAGTTTTGCAAACAGGAAAAATTTAACCGGACCTTTTTGCAAAATGCTAGTGGAACTTAAAAATCGAGCTTAAGGTCTCAAATAGCGGTCCAATTTCACAAATAACTGTGATACATATTAAAATTTTCAGGACATATTTTAAAAAAATAATTTTAATCAGTTTGGTATAAATCTTTATTTTAAAATATTATTGGATACAAAAGTTTACAATTTTATTAGAACAAACAAAACATTTTTTTTTCACTAAATGTTTAAATTAAAAATGTAAGCGTTCTAGAGATTTTATGGAAAAAAAATATTTTAAATTCAATTTTTACAAAAATGATAATTTAGTAAAAATTAAATTGAAACAAAATTTGAAAGGTTTGAGGAACAACTCTGTTTATCATTTTACTAAATTTTTATTTAGTTTCTTTTTTTTTACTTTTAGAGCACTTTTTACTTTAATTCTGATTAATGAAAATATACCAGGTGGTGAACTATCAAAGTCAAGTGAAGAAAAATCAGCAATGTTTAGGAAATGCGATGGAACACTTTTAGTCCATTTGAAAAGAAAGCTTTCACTTTTTGGGTCTTGACTCTACCAAATATAGATGGCTGGAACGAAGTTAAGTGCATCAGTCCAACATTTTTAATCAGTGGATGTGCAAACATTCAGTCGGTCCTGCAATCAGTTTAAAATGTTTCAAACCACCACCAGCACCAAAAGATGTACCGAATGGAGAAAAGCATAAAAGACAAAATGAAGCAACAAAAGCTTTATTTAAAAAATTAATTTTTTTTTTAAATATTTAAAATTAAAAGATTTAGGGGAAAGTTTAAGTTTACGATTGAATTCTCACGATCATGCTCAAAAACTGTCTAAAAAAGATTTCTAAGAATTTTGAATTAAAAA
The DNA here is from genome assembly GCA_019054805.1 of Brachionus manjavacas. Lineage (NCBI taxonomy): Eukaryota > Metazoa > Rotifera > Eurotatoria > Ploima > Brachionidae > Brachionus > Brachionus manjavacas. Next base: position 1,381,769 of record JAHQIY010000003.1, on the reverse strand, counting down.
AACCAATTGCAGAGATACATTTTCATGTGTAGACATGTTAAATATATATAACCTGAGTAAAAAAAAAACGCCTTGAAAAACGCATGCTTAACGTGCGTTAAGCAGTTAATTTTTGTCTGAAAAAACGCAATCAAAATTCAAAAATTTTATTTATTTTAAAAAAAAATTTTGCTTAACGAAATTTTAACTAAGCGTTTTTTTTTTTAGATATAAATTTTCATTTTCTAGAAAGCAAATAAAACAATTTATCTTTTGGAATGTAAAACAACTTGTCTCTAAAATCAAGTAACGGTTACAAATAAATAATTTGTCATTCATTTTTATTATTTAATAATTAACGTAATTGCTCGATTTTAGTGACATGTTCTTATAGTGTATTGTTGAAATTATATATCAATGTAATACTATAATATATGTTGTAATATATTTGTATTTAAAAAAAAATTTTAAAAGAACTTTTTTAATTATAAATATTATTATAAATATAATTATAAATGGTAGTAGTAAAAGATTGCGAAGTGAGATTATTCGCAGGGATATCCCTCAAAGCAGTCGTCTCAAATGATGATGGTTGTATTGATTTTAAAGGAGTCCACTGTTTCAGTTTCGATTGGGTTCTCTGGCAGTCTGTTCCATGCATTTTCTGTCCGATTGATGAATAAGTTGTGTCTTTGCAGACAAAACGTCACGACCTCACGCCGTAGTTGACTTAAATTTAATTTTACAAAGTTATGTAAAATTTATTCAACTATAATAAAATCGAGCAATTATGCTATTCTATTTTGGCATTAATTTACAAACAGAATAGTTTTTCGTTTTCGGCAAAGTAATTTTGATTAAAAAAAGTAGATAAAATAAATAGTAGATAATTTGTTTTTTTAATAAGAAAAAAAAAATATAAAGTAGATAATCCTTTAATGTAGTAGATAATTATTATAAAAGTGTTTACATCAAAGATGAGGGTACTTATCGAGATAGATTAAACCATTTTATAAAGAACTGAAAGACTTGATGCAGAAAATGGTTTCTTGATTGAAACGCGTACTTTGCAACCACAAAGAAATTTTTTTTTTAAAGCCGAAAACTAAAAAAAATGAAAAAAGATAAAAGAAAATGATTCGCGTGATTTAAATGAGTTTTTGCATTTGAATAGAAAATTCATTACATTATTGTAATTAATTCGGAAAATTGGGAACCAAGCACTTGTTCATGATATTGTCGAAGACAATACAAAACGAGGTCAAATAAAAGCAAGATCAGCTTTAGAGAGAAGTTCGAATGCTCCGATTAACTGGCAGCTAGACGATCAAAATCATCAACAAGCACGGTCCAAAGTGTAAATTATTCAATCGTTAATGTCTCTAATCAAAATTAATTGGATTTTTTGTTATTCTAATTATCTATATTAAAAAAAGATAGAGAAGCCAAGCTTTATTTGTGCGGGTAACGAGCCGTTAAACTTCTATTAAAATATTCAAGAAAATTAGTTTCAAGTAGTGTATGAATAAAGAGCAATTACATATATAATATTCAGAGACTGTCAAAATATGCTTTAAAAAATTTATGCTCGAAAATATGCTCCAAATTTCTTTATATTACCGTATTTCCTCAAATAGAAGAAAGTTCGGTCATCAAAGGATTTCTTCTATTCGAAAATTTTTCCCTCCCAAAATGTGACTCAATTAAAAGAAATTAATAGCTATTTTTTTCTTCTATTATAAACTAGAAAAATGCATGTTTTACATGAGAGATAATTCATAAATTTTCTTTTAAACAAGACACATATTCTCTAGAAAAATAACTCAAATAAAGGAAAATTTTTGACTGAAATACAAGCAAGTTTCTTCTATTTGTGGTTACTTCTATTTGAGGAAATACGGTATGCTTTTCCTTTACTTCCAATATGCTTTTAAACTTTAAAGGAATAACCTAAATATGCTTTTATATGCTTTATATTCTTTTATTATGCTTTTTATGCTTTAAATTTATACGAATTGATTTTTAAATCCAAATATTTTAATAAATAAAAAAAAAGAGTGAATTTATTTAAACACAAATTGTGGATAAATATCTTGTTTTATCGCACACAATTTACCTGTAAATAAACAAAAAAATTTTCTTGTGTATATAAAATAATTAGTTATTTAGCCACAAATTGACAATATTTTTTTGTTTATTCTTTACATTGAAATCCATCAAAAATATAATTGAAGCTCATCAAATCAATTTATTAGGAATAAGCTTGAATAAGAACATATAAAATATAATAAGCCAAGTGTAGATAGTTTCATTTCAAAAGAGCGTGTCGTCGATGAAGAGCATATACAAGCAATACCTTCGAAAATTAATCCTAGTGTACTTAGTTGTGCTTTTGTGAATGAAAATAATGAAATATCTTCTTTAGTTTCAAGTTTCTTCACTAGTGATGCTCTCTTAATGTTGCAAAATACATTATCAGCATTAAGATCACATGGTCAATTAAATTCTTGCAACTCTTGTTCTTTATCTTGCGACTCTAAGTTTATCGTTTGTAGTTCTTGTAATAATTATTTTCATTTAAATGTGTTAAAAAAGCTTATGCTCCTAAGATTAAAAAATGGCTTTGTGCTAATTGTAACTCTAATTAATTAATCTAAATTTGTTAATCTTATTTTTTTTTATTTTTTAATATAACTTGTGTCTAAATAAATAAAAAAATTTCAAATCCACATCCACTTTTTGTGTGTATCAATTTTTGTTTATTTATCCATAAAATGTGTGAAAATAAACGCTACCAAAAAAAAATATTAAAATTTATCAAAATATTGTTTATTTATAAAATTTATTTAATTTTAAATTTGCTAGAATATTATTTTTTTTGGAACTAATTGGCATTTTTTGGAATTTTTCGCAAAAAATTATTTGAATAATCATTTCTTCAATAAATATAAATATAAAGATCTATAAGTAGAGAACAAATTTAAGCAACAATAAAACACTTTGCTCAAAAAAATTGATTATATGATCTTTAAATATGTTTCATTTGCTTTCATTTTGCTTTATTATAAGTTAAATAACATCTGCAATTGTCAAATTAAGATTATTGTGTGCGATTGTCTATTATTATTATTAAGTATATCTGTTCAAGCATATCTAAAGTTTATTCTGTTAATAAACCTAACAATCAATTAATAAAAATAAGATTGATTTCTTCTACGCATGTGTATAGTCTAAAATAGTCCAGTTATCGATTTTATATGCGCAATCACGTTTGTTTAATTAGCTCGTTCCTCACAAATAAAAATCTTTTATTAAAACCTTTTATCTTTTATTATTAAGAAAAATGTCTACTTCAAAAAATATTTATCTACAGATAAAAAATATGCTCATTTACAAACTACCGTTTTTTGTTTTACGGACATGGAAAATTGCATATAATTATAATAATTTTTTTCTATGTCCAGATTTACATGTAAAAATTTTCATATGATAGGATGAGACCAAAGCAGTGCGAGTGTTTATGGACTCACGCTAAGACAAATCAGCGCGTGACTTGCAAAAGCCTCTTGATTTCTAGATGCGTGTATAAATATTAGCATTAAAATAAAAAGAAAAATATTCTCAATATTTCTAAATAAAAAAAAGAGAAAGAAAAATCGACCATATTTTTTAATAAATTAATAATAATAGAACAATAACAAAAACAGCAAAAAAGAAAAAAATGGAAGTAGACGAACCGAACAGCGACAAGACCACAAAATCGGCACCATCGTCAAGCAAGGACAAATCGTCGGCTCAACTTTGCCAAGAAATGGGCATCACCAACATAGACATCGAGTACACACCAGACGACTTTCAAAATCTGGTCACATACAAACTATTCAATCAGCACATACGGCCACTGCTAATCGAAAAAAATCCCAAACTGGTCATGTACAAAATGGTGAGCGTGATCGGCGCCAAGTGGCGCGAATTCATCGAGCTCAAGGAGCAGTTCGCGCAGTCCTCCAAGTCCGAGGAGTCGGTGCCCACAATCGGGTCGATGCAGGACGAGGCGGGCGTCGTGTCCAGCCAGCGGACGCGCTCGGGCCGCGTCTCCAAAAAAAAGCCCGTCGACTACTCGGACCAAACCGAGTCGGAGACGAACTTGGCGGACGAGCGGCGCACGAGCTCGCGGCCCAAGCGCGCCTCCGCCAAACTCACCAAGGACGACCTTGACTCGTCGTCCATTCACAACGACGATGGCGTAGCGCGCAAGCCCAAGGCCAAGAAGCGCAAGCGACGCAACGACGACGACGCCAATCCGGACTCGGACGCCGAGTTCGAGGCCATGCTAGAGGAGCAGTGCCGCATCGAAGAGAGCGAAAAGGAGAAGAAGAAGCTGAAAAAAGAGCAGCAGAAAAAGCAGCAGGAGAGCAGCGCCAGCAAGGTGGAGCGTGGCAAGAAGCCGCGCATCAAAAACTCGGCCGATCCGGACTCGCTGGCCGAGTTCGAAAACGACCAGCATCAGGACTATTGTGACGCGTGTGAACAAGGCGGCGAGATTATATTGTGCGAGTCGTGTCCCAAGGCCTATCATTTGTGCTGCCTGGAGCCCGAGCTGGACGAGGCGCCGGACGGCGAATGGTTCTGCGACAAGTGCGAGAAGAGCGGCGTGGCCGAGCAGAAGCGCGCCGAGCTCGACGCCCAGCGCCAACTCGAGCACAAGATTGCGAGCAAGGCCGAGCTCAAGAACGCCCAGTCCAACGACACCGGCAACGGCATCAACAACATGGAGTTCTGTAATGTGTGCAAGGACGGCGGCGAGCTCCTCTGCTGTGACTCGTGTCCCCAGTCGTTTCACCTCAAGTGCCTGACGCCGCCGTTCACTCGTGTGCCCAACTATGCGTGGACGTGCGCCAAATGCACTGTGCCCAAGCCCAAGGCAGTCGTCAAAAAAATACTCACTTGGCGCTGGAAGCAATTGGACATGGCTCCCATTGATCCCAATCACGACCTCGCATCCGCCTCAACAACCAAAGCAACTCAGTCAAAGTCGAAAAGATTCTTGAAAATAAAACTGAAGAAAAAGGCAAAAAAAAAGAGCAGCCGCAGCAGCAGCGGCAGCGAAGACGAAGACGAGAAGCAAAGCGATCACCACGATGACGAGCAGGATCAAGAAGAAGAAGAGGAAGAGCAGGATGATGACGACGAGGATGAGGATTACGATGAAGACGAGGACACTCAGGAGTCAGTGGGCGTCAAGAGACGCGCTGGCAAAGCCAAAGTAATCCAGAGCGAGTACAAATGCGCCACTAAGCCAGTGGGGCCCAGCAGTCAAACGCGTGAATTCTTTGTCAAATACGAAGGCCTGTCGTACTGGCACTGTGACTGGCTTAGCGAGTTGTGTTTGGAGGTGCATCACAAAATACTGTTCAGATACTATTTTCAGCGCAATGACATGCACAATCCGCCCAGTAAGCATTTGCTCAAAAAGTTGAATGTGGAGCCGAGTGGTGGCGAGTCCAGTGTGGCTGGCAATGGCGATGCGGACGAGGAAGACGCCGAAGACCTAGGCAAACATCAGAGCAAAAAACACGTCGATCCAAAGCTGGATCGAGACTTTTATCAGAATGGCGTCAAGGCCCAGTACTTGCAAGTGCATCGAGTGCTCAACTACAAGAAGACGACGCGCGGTGATCAATGGTAATAATTAAACTTATAATAATGATAACAATTATAGTTGTTATAGACTAATTGCGGAGCAAGGTTAAAGTTTGAGTCAAGTCATTAGATTTTACTTTTTAGGGGGTGACAAATTTTGCTCATTGAGAAGACTATTTAAAAAAGAAATAAACTGTTTTTTTTTTCAAGACAAAAATAAAAAATTCAAATTCAGGAAAAGGTGTAAATGACTTAATTGTTGATAAGTTGTTTGACAGTTGATTTTCTATGGCCGAGCTTCGAGAGTTCGACCAAGAATATAACCAAATTGTCATCGAAAAAAATTTTATTCATTTACTTATTTGTTTTCTGTGCCGAGCTAGAGCTCCTTCAGAATTAAAGAAAAAAAATCAAAATTAAGTAAATAGGCTAAAATAAAATCTAAAGAAAGTTTAAAAAATGGATATAGAAATTGTTTGTTACATGTGACACCAGTTTACATAGTTGAGGCTTCAGGAAAAAAAGAGGAAATAACAGGAGGCAATTACACAATGGATTTCGAAACCTGCTTTGTATTCTTCCACCAGTCTGGCAAACAATGGAATAGAATGACTAAATTATGTTCCAACATATCTCTCACTCAACTCAAAAAGCCGGTCGAGACTGTTGGTAATCTAAGTTTATTAAAAGCCTCATAATGCACGATGTTTGAGAGAGTATCATATTTTAGATTAAGGATAGATCTGACTGCTGCATTCTGTATTGCTTGAAGTTTTTTATATTACTTTCTGGGAATGAAGCAAGGAAAAGAATAGTCTAAAATTGACCCTAAAAAATTTATTAAAATTTTGAGTAAGACCACATTTTTGTTTGACAGTTTCTTAATAATATTTATCCTTTTATTGCAGCCTTCTTTAATTTCGTCTACCAGTACATTAAAATTTAACTTAGAATCAAATTTGTTACCAGGAAACTTGATTTCTTTTTGGCTCAGTATTCTGTTTCCATAAATTTTTAAGTAAAGATTATCACTCTAGATCTAACTGCTGTTTTCTGAATTGCTTGTAGTTTATTGATATTACTTTCTGAAAATGAATTTTTTTTTTTTTTTTGATAGTTTATTTAATAAAATTTTTTTTTAAATGGCTTTGAGTAATTAAACTCCTTTCACCATTGTTAGAAGAATTTTTTAATAGTGTTAGAGTTTAAATAATTTCAGAAAGAGCAAATTGCAAATACATTTTAGAAAAGTTACAAGCTTTGAACTATCCACTGCTGCAAATAATTCATTTATTTTATTATTTTATTTTTAAAGGTTGTCAATCATTTTAATTTGATTAATTATTTGATATCAATTAGATGGTATCACATAAATTAAAATTAATATCATTTTTATTTTTTTTAGTAGCAGAACAATGAAATCTAGTATCAGCATAAAAATATAAGTCTTATTTCAGAAAAATTACATTCAAAAATAAAAATAAAAAATGCAATTTTTTTAAATAAAGGAAAAGTTAATTTTTTGTCTTTGGTATGAAGGAAAGGTAGAATAAAAAAAAAATTCAAGTGAATGAAGGTTAACATTAGAGCATGAAATAATCTTCAAAAACCACTTTCACATTTTTCCTAAACCCTTACATTGTTTCCAACAAAGCAACAAGTCATGACTTTGACGGGACTTATTTATTTAATAGAAAAAATTTTTGTAGAAAATTCTAATAGAAAAGAAAAATCATTATATATTTATTTATTTATTTATTGAATTGAATTAACCTCCTTTAAGGAGAAGTAAAAGAAAATAAAGATAAAATTTTTTTTTTGTGTTTTTGTGTTTTTTTAAAAAATGAAAAATTATTATCTAAAAATAAAATTCCAAAAATAAAAAAGGAACATTAGTTCGAAAATAGAAAAAGGGATGAAAGTTAGAAAGCAAGATAATTCGGACCAAAATTCATGAATTTCTTTTATTTTGAATTAGCTCATTTAGGAGAGTTCTGTAATGTTTTAATTTTAAATTGCAAAGACATAACCAAATTGAATCAGATATACCATCATTAGAAATCAGATTAATCTTAAGATTTTCTTTAAGTTGGTTTGTGTTTACTGTAATTTTTGAGGTTTCAATTTTAAAGTACTTGGAAATAAGAACCAAGTCGGAGGAAAAAGATTTATTAGAGGGGGGGTCACTTAGCATATATTTTAAAAATTGTGATGATAGATAATTATATTTAATTGTATCAATAAAAGTTAGTTTTGAAAATAGATAAAGTTCATCAAAGTTGAATAATTTTAGTACTTTTAAGACTCGTGACATGTGACAGTAGGCTTTTAAACCAAACATTTGTCTAATTAAGTTGTTTTGTAATTTATTTATTGAATCCTTTGTGGTCGAATTAAGAGTAAGATATAGAAATATATTTTATCGAAATTTACCTGTATTTATTTTAGAAAAAAAAAATCAAAAAAATTAATTATTTTAAAACAAGAATTAATCTATCAAAAAAATTACTAATTTTACTTTATTGTAAACACTAATTTTTCAAATGTTTAGCCAACTTATTTATATTTGGATGTGATCCAAGATCTTGCAAAAAAGACTTATGCCAAGCCTTCAAGCTATTATTTGACCTAGGTGGTCATTCTTGGATTCGTTTCCTAAGATTCCAATAGCTGTTTCCAATAAATTTTCATAAATAATTTCTTTAAATTAATTTTCCATAAAAAATTTTTCTATAATATGACACAGTGCCGCTTTGACTTTGTCTGATTTGACTTGGCTCGAACCCTTGCTGTGCTAGCTGTCCGACTTTGATCTATCACTTTTACAAAATAAAATAATCAATGCTAAAGAGAAAACGTTTAATTGCTTTAGGTACTTGATAAAGTGGCGCGATCTGCCGTACGACCAAGCGACATGGGAGATGGACGCGGGCCCAGTGGCCTCGCAGATCAAAGACTGGCAAAAGCAAGTCGACTTCTACTGGAAGTTCAAGAGCTCGTTTGACGAGAGCAGCGGCGGCGCCAGGCGCAAAAAGAAAAAGAGTGAGGACACACACGAAGAGGACGAGGAAGCGTACAAAAAAGACCCGAGCAAAAAGTACGACGCGCAGCCGGTCTACTTGGACAAGACGGGCGGCAACCTGCATCCGTACCAGCTCGAAGGCCTGAACTGGCTGCGCTTCTCGTGGTCCCAAGGCACCGACGTCATACTCGCCGACGAAATGGGCCTCGGCAAAACAGTCCAGTCGGTCACATTCATCTACTCGCTGTTCAAGGAGAACCACACGCGCGGCCCCTTCCTGGTCGCCGTGCCCCTGTCCACCCTGATCAACTGGGAGCGCGAGTTCGAGCAGTGGGCGCCCGACATGTACGTGGTCACGTACTTGGGCACCAAGGAGTCGCGCGCGGTCATCCGCGAAAACGAGTTCTCGTTCGACGACAATTGTGTGCGCTCGGGCCTCAAGTCGAGCCGGGTGCGCCAAGGCACCCGCGTCAAATTCCACGTGCTGCTCACCTCGTACGAAATGGTGTGCATGGACCAGGCGACACTGGGCTCAATCGACTGGCACGTGCTCGTAATCGACGAGGCCCACCGGCTCAAGTCCAACCAGTCCAAGTTTTTCCGCGTCATGTACGACTACTCGATCAAGTACAAAGTGCTGCTGACCGGTACGCCGCTCCAAAACAACCTCGAAGAGCTGTTTCACTTGCTGCACTTTCTGCGCCCCCAGGACTTCAACGACCTGAACGGATTTTTGCTCGAGTTCTCCGACCTGTCCAAAGACGACCAGGTGGTCAAGCTGCACGACCTGCTCGGGCCGCACCTGCTGCGGCGCCTCAAGGCCGACGTGCTCAAGTCGATGCCGTCCAAGTCCGAGCTGATCGTGCGCATCGACATGGCGCCCGTGCAAAAAAAGTACTACAAGCTCATACTGACCAAGAACTACGAGGCGCTGCAGTCGAGGCAAGGCGGCAACCAGTCGCTGCTCAACATAGTCATGCAGCTGAAAAAGTGCTGCAACCATCCGTACTTGCTGCAGGCGGCCCAGGACGAGGCGCCGCTCACCGACCGCTTTTTGTACGAGGGCAGCGCGCTCGTCAAGTCGTGCGGCAAGCTCGAGCTGCTGGAAAAAATGCTGCTGAAGCTGAAGGCGGGCGGCCACCGCGTCCTCATCTTTTCCCAAATGACCAAAATGCTCGACATACTCGAGGACTTTTTGGAGTACATGGGCTACAAGTACGAGCGGCTGGACGGCACGATCACGGGCAGCGACCGCCAAGAGGCCATCGACAGATTCAATGCGCCCGGCGCCGAGCAGTTTTGTTTTTTGTTGTCGACGCGCGCCGGCGGCCTCGGCATCAACCTGGCCACCGCCGACACCGTCATCATCTACGACTCGGACTGGAACCCGCACAACGACATCCAGGCGTTTAGCCGGGCGCACCGCATCGGCCAGCAGAACAAGGTCATGATCTACCGGTTCGTGACGCGCTCCTCCGTCGAAGAGCGCATCGCCCAAGTGGCCAAGAAGAAGATGATGCTGACGCACTTGGTGGTGCGGCCGGGCATGGGCGGCCAGGCGGCCAAGGAGGTGGCGGGCGCCGCGGGCGACAAGGCCGCCGGCGACAAGAACGCCAAGGCGGCCAGCACCATGTCCAAAAAAGAGCTCGACGACATACTGCGCTTCGGCACCGAGGACCTGTTCAAGGACGACGCGGACAGCGACGAAAACCGCATCCACTACGACGACCAGGCCGTCGACCAGCTGCTCGACCGCAACCAGGTGCTGCCGGTGGAGGGCGCCGGCGACGAGGCCAGCGAAGGCCTCAACGAGTACTTGTCCAGCTTCAAGGTGGCCTCGTATGTCACGCGCCAAGAACAGGACGAGGACGTCGAAGTGCTGAAGGAGGAGGCGACCGAGTCGTCCGACCCGCTCTTTTGGGAAAAGCTGCTCCGTCACCACTACGAACAGCACCAGGAGGACCACTTGAGGTCGATGGGCAAGGGCAAGCGCAACCGCAAGCCCGTCAACTACAACTACAATCTGGACCAGTTGTCGACGAGCGCGGCCGCAGCGGCCTCGGCGTCCGTGTCGGCGGGCGCCGACGACTCCCAGTACGATCAGCAGTCGGACCAGAACTCCGAGTACAGCTACGAGTCGGCGGCCGATGAGCCCGAGGACGAGGACTTCGACGAGCCGTCCAAGGAGAGCCAAGAGCGCGCCAGGCGCAAACGGCTCACCGCCGGCGGCAAAGAGCGACCGTTGCCGCCGTTGCTCGCCCGAGTCGGCGGCAACATCGAAGTGCTCGGCTTTAATACGCGGCAGCGGCGCGCCTACCTCAACGCCGTCATGCGCTTCGGCATGCCGCCCCACGACGTATTCAACTCGCAGTGGATGTCACGTGACTTGAGGGGCAAGACCGACAAGGAGTTCAAGGCGTACACGGCCATGTTTATGCGGCATTTGTGTGAGCCGTGCGTGGACAATCAGCAGCAGCAAACGTTTGCGGACGGCGTGCCCCGAGAGGGCATGTCGCGGCAACAAGTGCTGACGCGCATGGCCGTAATGTCTTTGATTAGGAAAAAGGTGCAGGAGTACGAGGCCGTGAATGGCATGTGGTCAATGGCCGAAGTGGTCAGTGGCGAGCAGCAAGCGGACGAGGCGGCCGGCGGCGGCGGCAGCGGCGACACTGACCACGAGCAGCACCAACATAAGCTAGAGCAAAGGCCGGTGATCAAAGATCAGACAAACGCGATGACAGCGCTCAAGTCCACTAGCAAAGTGAAGTATTCGAAAGGCGCCAAGTCCGACAAGGTCGCTCAGTTCAAGTTCATGTTCAACATTGCCGACGGCGGCTTCACCGAGCTGCACACGCTCTGGCAAAACGAGCAGAAGAGTGTGCACGCGGGCAAAGAGTACGACACGTGGCACCGCCGTCACGACTATTGGCTGCTCAGCGGCATCATAACGCACGGCTATTCGCGCTGGCAAGACATACAGCAAGACGCCAAGTTTGCCATCATATCCGAGCCGTTCAAACAGGACATGAAAGAGAGAGGCAACTATTTGGAGATGAAGAACAAGTTTTTGGCGCGCCGATTCAAGCTGTTGGAACAAGCGTTGGTGGTCGAAGAGCAGCTGCGGCGCGCCACCTACTTGGGCATCAATTTGAACGCGCAGCCACAGCACAACATGATTGTGGATCCCATAAATGGACAGTCCAGTTCGCTCATGAGTCTGAACGCCAAGTACAACGAGCTGGAGAGTTTGGCCGAGTCGCACTATCACTTGACTACCGCGCAGCAAAGCAATCGACTCGGCAACGATGTGCTGAAGAGAGTGCTGAATCAAATGGAGGATTTGTTGAACGACATGAAGCAGGAGATTAACAGGATACCGATTGGGTTGGCGCGGCAGCCCGCCGTCACCGACAGACTAAAGATACAGGAGAGGGACTTGCTGAACAGGCTGGCCATGCAGCAGCAAGCCATTGCCAACGGCGAGACCAAGGATCAGCTCATGATCAAGAGCAATCAGTTGATTGGAGGCTTTACGCCCAATTTGCTCACTTTGGCTCAGTACAAACCGCCCCTCAAGCACGAAGTCAAGAGCGAGGCCAAGCTCGACGCCAAGTCTACTGTGGCTGCTAATGCTACTGCTGGCGCTGATGCTGCTGATGAACTCAAACCCAAGATCGATCACATCAAAGCAGAGAGTAAGGCTGAAGTTGACAAACAGCCCGAACTTGTCGAGCTAGACAAATAATTCTAATGCTATTCTTATTCAAGATCTTTATTTTTTTGTTTTTTTTTTTCTATTAAAAAAATTGTAAAAACTGATTTTTATTTTTCAAAAAAAAAAAGAAAAAAAAAGCTTATAAATTTTCAATGTATTGGTTGATGTTAATTTTTTTTATCTTAATTTTTTTTCTAATTTTCATTTAAAATTGATTATGAAATAAATAACTCGAAATATTGGGTTGAACTTTTATTATCACAAGAACCTTATCGGTTTTCCATTGAATTTTAGGACTCTTTTTTAAGCTCAAAAATAAATAAAAAATGCGGCAAAAATGGTATCATTTACGAGCTTTTTTTATTCACTGTTGTCTTCTTTAATTATTGTAAGAACAAGTAACTTCCATTTTGACCTAATTGGAACAAAAAATTTAAAAATCTTTCAACTTGATACTGGGTAATTTGGGCTGTCTAGTATAAAAATACATGGTTAACTTTCCAGTTCATTCCTTTCTGATGTAGCCAGTGTCTTTACCTTGAACTGCCTCAAACCAACAAAATTTCCGCTAGCCTTTTGATTTTCAAAATGTATTTTTACATATATTTGGATAGAAAATTGAATGAGGATTATAACAACACATAGAGCATGTCTGTGCGATGCTCTGTTCAAAAGTTAACCCATTTGACTTTAGCTATCCCATCTAAAATAATTCAAGAAATAATAAATTTAGTAGGATAGTCTTTATTAATCATGTGAACAATAGAGTTAAAGCCTTACAGTAATATTTATTTTTATTCATTTATTAATTCACAGAACGCCTTGTAGGGTTTATTGCTAAAACACGGTATAACAGTTTTTTACTAAAACACGGACCACCTCTTAGAAAACGAAGGAATTGAAGAACACTAATGTTATTTTCCCGAAACCATGCGTCAACTTTCTTTGCTTTTTGGAATGGCGCGTTATCTTGCTGGTATATCCAATTACTATGGTCATCTATTAACAAGTCTCTCGAAGGTAACATGACATGGCAACGATAATTTTCCATAATTTTAAAGCATCAATTTTTAAAAAAAATATTTTTGATAATAATTTTATCAAATTTAAACGCAAAATTAAACAAACAATAAAGTAAGTGAAATAGAATAAATTTAGACATTTTTTAGATTTAAAAAAAATAATAAAAATAAAATAAAATTGTTGATTCTAGTAATAAGCTAATTAATTTACAAAAATAAAATTAGCTTATTACTAGAATCAACAAAGCATGTCAAAATTAAAAGAGAGAAACGTTGGTTAAAGTTTTTTTTCGGTGATCCGTGTCCGAAATCCTAAATATTTGACATTTGAACGGCTGTGCAGTCCGAAGGAAAGGTCCTAGAGCTAAGGTCTAAATTGCACTTAAAAGAGTACAAAAAGTTGTACTAGAAAAGTGGTGGGCGCCGAAAAGGCGGGCTTTTGGTTCTAGCCAAAAAATATGAACCGTAATTTTTTTTGGTTCTTTTTTATTTTAAAGATCTGTGCGACAAAAACTAAAAGTCCTAGAGCTACGGTCTCAATTGCGCGTGAAAGAGCGTAAAATTTTGTCCTTAAAAAACAGTTAAAGAAAGTTTATTTAATTATTCCTTCGTTTTCTAAGGGGTGGTCCGTGTTTTAGTAAAAAACAGGTATACTGTGTTTTAGCAATAACCTTAATCGATAACTAATTTAGAATTAAAAAGAATTTTTTAACCATGTATTCAATACTAGACAGCCCAAATTGCCCCTGTGTTGCCTGTGTAAAATATTATAGAGATCGATCTACCGCAACATATTTTTTTTTCATTTATAAAAAGCACAGAGATTTTTTGAACACCTGTTGACTGATTATTTAAAGTAACAAAATGTAACTTTAAATTTTCAAACTCCAGTATTTCTTTTATATGATGGAAGCGTTAGAAAAACATCAGTCTGAAGGTAAAGCTCAAAAAAATCACAATTTTTTAAACATGGAAGATTTTTATGTTTTTTTATGTGCTAAACATAAATCTTCAGGCTTTAGTCCACGCGTTTTTAAGCTCGGAAAAATGGTAAAATATATACCTTATAGCATCTCCAAGCAAAAAAGCTACTCAGCCAAAATAGTTACAAATCTTTTCCAATTATGCTGAATTCCTATGTCAAGCTTTTCAATGGAATAAAACGATGTGAACCAAACGCCAAAATACTTAATTTCTACATAAACATTAAAAAACAACTAATTATTAAAACTGAGTCAGAAGAAGACCTAGACTATTTTAAAGGATTAGGGGACCAACGCACTTTTGAACACTCCAGCCTAATTTATAAAACCTATAATCAGCTTTCACGAGTCTCTTAAAAAAATAATCGAATCCAAAAAAAATAAAACATAGGTCATGACTACGTATCATCCATGCAAAATCACCAATCCAGTTGAATTTAATTATTTGGCAGTTATTTGGAATTCTTCGCTCAAATAGTCATTCAAAATTACCTTAAATGGCTTAGAGTCTCGAAAGGATCTAATCCAGTTAGTCAAGTATAGAGGTGGATTCATTTTAGTCAAATAATAACGTAACCCTTCATGCCAAGCAAAAGATAATTAAATGAAATTAAATTTTTTTTGAAGTCAAAAGTTTATCTAAAGTATAAAATGGATAAAAAATTATTTTTAATAAATATGAAAATATAAAAATATATGAAAATATAAAATATATTCTGACATAAATCATAAGGCTTTTTTATCCATTTATATACCGTTTTAATAGAGAAGATAATAAAAATAAAAATTGATCTTTTTTAAAAGTAAAATGAGTTAAAATATGAATTATATATAAATTAAAACCTTTTTAACCATAAAAATAAAAGAAAAGACGTAGTGACCAAACTATTAGAAAATAATTTCGGACTAAAATTGCAATTTTCACCAGTGCAGCAATATCGCTTGTATTTAATTTCAGATATTACAAGATCTATTTCCAAACATTGATCTGCACAGCCTCTGTTGTAAACAGTTACTCCTAATCCAGTAGTTATATCTTTCTTTAATAATTAAAAAAAATATATTTATACTAAGATGAAAATTCTTGATCTTACAAAACACTTGCTTGTACTGTCTCCGCAATCAATTGATTGTGAAGTAGAAACTGTCGAACATCCGGTGCATGCATACATGAAATAATAAGGAAAAGAGGAATTGACAGCGATTTCATGTTTTATTAGTTAGTTTTTTGGTTCTTTTATTTTACTTATTTTTTAGGATACTTTTTATATGAGAAATTTTGTTTTTACACCTCTGTTTACCTTAAGTAAATTGTTTTTTCAGTCATTTTGGTTTAAAAAAAATATTTTTTTTCCTTTCTTGTTTAGCAGGATTGCTTTTTTTGAGTTGTTGTTTAAATTTGTTTTTACTTTTACAAAAATTTATAACAGTAAAAGATGTCTCCAAATAAATATATTTTCTCCTATTTTGAAAGAAAAAATATTATAAATCTAAATAAATTTTATAAAATGAGTCTTGTTTCTCAAAAAAAGAACCTTTTTAAGATTAATTTTTAGGAACCTCTTTTCCAAGCTAAAATAGTAAAAAATTGGATTTCGATGTATTCTCGAAAAAAAAATCTTCAAATAACAAGTCATTTTTTCTATCAAACATGTGGCTCTTGACAGAAAAGAACAAAATTAGTTAAAGACAAAGAAGGTCGTATCCCAACAGCTAAAAGAGAGCAAGGACAAAGATGGGTTGAACACTTTCGATAATTTCTAAAATACAGAAAAGCCTTGAAGGCGTCCCTCAAGGCTCAGTAATTAGTACTTTTTATATTTTGTATTTAAATTAATGACATATTCAAATGAAATATTAAATACTATCAACTTTTCGCAGATAAATTTTAGATTGATTATTTACAAAAAAAAGGGAATAATGAAAATTAATACAGCAACAGCAAAGTTTTTTTATGAAGTGTCTTCAACTCTCCTTGTTATTCTTCCAGTAACACAATAAATAATCTTTAAATAAAAAAATTATAAAAGGCAGCAATGCAACCGTTCCATTGAAAAGTATAGCTTCTTTGGGAGCTACGACTGAGAACTCCATTCCCGGGTCGCCACTTACTGCCCCGAGCTGATCCTTACTAGCATCAAAACCAGGCATGCTTGTTTCTGGGGCTATTCCTAAATATTTATATACCGCCAGTGATCCCTTCTGGTGGTAACAGTCAATATGAGGAAAGTATTTATTAATGGCCTGACTTATCTTGCAAAATCCAAATAATAATTGAGGTACTTTTTCACTCTCATGAGAGTTCTATCTTTAGTATTGGAGAACAAAAGCGATTCTGCAAGTTCTCTTACAAAGGTAGAAGCTTCCTTACCGCTAGTGATACCTAATCCGTCTCATTGAGCTCTAAATTTTATTAAATATCTATTAAGCTTTTTGTTGAAAATATTTTATTTCGTCTTCTGACGGTGGGTCCGATTCATCCACTAAATAATAATTACTTGCTAAATAATAATCCTCCGGATTTTTTCCTGAGCCTCAAGTTCTTCTTGTTCTGTTAACTTCCTCTTTATTTTCAATACTAAATCTCTACATGGATCTTCTTAATTATAGGAGCCAATTTTTTCTATCCCTTTTTAAATAGTCGTTTTGTGTCATAACTTTATTATCTATTATATCTGTTGATTGTAACTCATAAAAAATTTTAAAATAAAAATAATTAAATTGTATTAATTTATAAAAATTTAACATTTTTTTGTTAAATTTTTCAATGTCGTGCTCATCCAGACCAAGATTTTAAGGAAGAAGATATTGTTACACCAGAAAAAGTTATGCTTAAGCTCAAAAGACTTCGTAGTGACAAGACATCGGGTGTTGATCAGATACCTACACATGCAATTAAGATGTGTGCCGATTCACTTGCTTACCCTATTGCGCACATTTTTAAAAAATCCCTTAAAGACTCTGCCTTACCTAGGGAATGGAGAGAGGCCAATATAACAACCATTTTTAAGAAAGGGAGCAGGACTGAAGTGGGAAATTATCGTCCAGTGTCACTAATCTCAGTGTTTCACATGAGCTCCTAATCGTAAAACTTAAAGCCTACGGAATCCCATTATTGGTCGTCAACTGGATAAAGGCATTTCTTAGTAAAAGAAGACAACTTGTTGTAATAGGCGATATTGTATCCGAATGGAAACCAGTTACTAGTGGAGTACCTCAGGGCTCAGTTCTTGGTCTACTTTTGTTTGTCATATACAGAGTTGTTTAAAAGTCACAAGTCTCAAGTCAAGTCCAAGTCAAGGCTTTTTTTTTTTTTTTTTTTTTCAAAAGTCCCACCAAAAACTTTGATTTTTTTTTCTTAATATCTTATTTTTATTTTTTTTCAGCTTAGCAGTCCAAAATTTTGACTTCCTAAAGGTTGGGGCATTGTGAATTTTGAAGCAAAAAACTAAAACAATAATCTTAAAATGAAATAACTTTTTTACTAAAAGTCTAAAAATAGTTCTGCAAAATGTATCAGCTGGTACAAACTTTGTACCACCCAAATTTAGTCTCTGCAAAAACTCTGCAAGTTTGCAAAGCACTAAAAGTATTAGAAAATCATTAAAATTAAATTGCAGAGTTATTGCAGAGACTAAATTTGGGTGGTACAAAGTTTGTACCAGCTGATACATTTTGCAGAACTATTTTTAGACTTTTAGTAAAAAAGTTATTTCATTTTAAGATTATTGTTTTAGTTTTTTGCTTCAAAATTCACAATGCCAAGGTTGGCCGGTTTTTTTGCCGCCCGATTAATTCAGACTATTTATTTTATTGTTAAAAAATCGTCCGTGTAATGGACCGGTTTGTTTTGACCGTATCCAACACTAGCAAAAATTGGCGTATGAAATGGAACAAAAGTTGGCCTGAAGCAAATAGACCACAAAAATGGTAAAAACACATTGAACCAGTCCTGACTTGGACTTTGAAGAAAAAAAAAAAAAAGTCGGGACTTGGACTTTTTTTTTAAAGACTTGGACTTTTTTTAAAGACTTTTAAACAACTCTGGTCATATATATTTTTAAAGACTTGTAAACAACTCTGGTCATATATATCAATGATCTGCCTGAAGTATGCAGTTCCATATGCAAGTTCTATGCTGACGATACAAAACTCGTTTTAAATGAGACCTTTAAAACAAAATGATGATTCGAAATATCTGCAGCAGGATCTTGACAGGTTAATTGAATGGTCCAATCTGTTGCAAATGAGTTACAAAGAAAAATGTGTTATAATACATTTTGGAGCTGATAACACGAGCCATGAGTATAAAATGAATGGCCATAAACTATCTAAGGCAACCAACGAACGTGACCTTGGTATTGTCATTACCAGCGATCTTAAATCCAGTAAACAATCTAAAAAAGCAGCAGCTTTAGCAATGATGGTATGGTATAGAATTAAAAACACATTCAGCTATCTCAATGCACGGCTTGTCAACCTCCTCTATAAGTCATTCGTAAGACCTCATCTCGAATTAATCGGCTTGGAATCCATATCGACGCACTGATATTGAAATTATTGACAAAGAAAACTCTCTAAATTAGCTCCGGAGCTTAAGTCTAAGTTATTTAGAAAGAAGAGTCGCTCTTGGCTGGATTTCACTTGAGAACAGACGTAGACGAGGTGACTTAATCCAGCTACACAAGATAAATCATGGAAATGATAGAGTAGAGCTAATTCATGGATATCAGTTTCTGGCTTCAAATAAATTAGACAGTCCCGCGGGTGGTACAAGACGAGATCAAATATCTATTGAGAGACAACTTGTGAGAAATTGTGGGGCACGCTTCAACTTTTTTACGAATCGAACAGCAGGTAACTGGAACGCATTAGACGTAGAAGCTCGAAGAGTTAAAAATACAAATCCTTTAAAAAACAGAATAGATAAACTGCTTGGTTTTATCTGAACAATCGAATGTGGACAAACAAACAAATACTACTACTACTACTAACTTTTTTTTTCATTTTAAGTCCTTCTCCGCTTAATTGTTCTTTAGTTAAACAAATTGTGTCCTCAAGGGTTTTTTTTTATGTGGTAATGATAATCATACCATTTCTTCAGCTACAATTGAGTTGATTTGCGCTCTCGCTGCGCCATCATATTTAAGAATATCCTTTTCAATGACTGATGTCCTGTCCAGCTATGGTAAGGCCCATACGATTGAGCCAAAATAAAGTTGGCTGCAGTTTTATATGTTTAAACTCGGTTACATAATACCAAACACTATCATCAAGTTTTTTCATGACCATCCACTCTTACACGAACCTTTCTAAGTATGTTGCTAATCGCTCGTAATCAGAATCTCCTAATTGTTTTTTACTGTCTTCATGGTAACGTTGGGCCTCTATGCCTTCTAACTGATCAACAAATGTTTTTGTTAATTTAAGTTTTACAACGTGTCCATGCCAGTCGTTTGATTCGTGGTATATTTCTATAAATTGTTTCATATATTCTTGAGAAAAACGGTTTAGTTTTTTCATAGATGCTATTGCATCCAGTATTCTATTCCCAGTAGACTTAAACTCAACATTAGAATCATCATAGATTACCTCTTTTTTTTTGATGTATTGCACTAAGTTATCAAAATGGTTTTGGTCTTTAATTGCGCCCAAATGCATACTATGAAAACATATGAATTTGACTATAAATTCAAAAGTTGCAATTTTTAATTTTTACAACTTTTACTTATTTAAATTATTCAAAATTCGGTTTAATGTGGTCAGATCTGATGATTATAATCTAATGAATAATAAGTTATCTTCACTCAATTTAGAGTGCTACAGACTAAATATTAGATTTTCGAATTTTATTTACAGGGTTTTCAATCATTGAAATGGACCAAAAATACAGAATTCTTGCTTTGTACGACGAAATAAAACGCACAACTTATACAATCTTAGAAACAAATCTAATTTTACCATTGCGGGAAAAGGCACTTTTAATGACCGAGGTGAAGATACGTTTGAGTATTTCTTTACAAAATTTGTAAATAATTTTATTATAAATGATTTAGGTGCAGATTTCAATTTATTTTAAAAAAGAATTCAAAACAATATCAATTTAAATTTTATTAAATTTTGTTCAAGTTTAAAAAGTTTGATTTAGTGTATAAAAATTATTTGTGATAAATTAAAATTTTACATTGTATTACAATCTTAATTTTAATAATTTAAACTTTGTATCTTATTTTATTCTATTCATTTTTAATTAATGAATGGATTCAATCGGCCTTAATAGGTTAGACAAATTTATTTATATATTTATTTATTTAGACAAACGTCCCTCTATTGAATTTAAATATAAAAATTGTAATTATTAGCTTTTTTGAACTTCGACTTTTCCTAATTAAGCTTTTTAGATTTTAGTGATATTAATCTATTAATAGATTAATTTCATTTATTTCTTCATTTCCCCTCATGATGAGGGGAAATGAAGAAATAAATTCAAATAGTAAAATCATATTGAGTTCAATCCAAAATTTAATACTTACAAATAAAATTTAAATTACTGCAAAATTTTTATTTTTTTAGTTGCTATATCTGATAAGTACACCCAAAGGAGCTATGTGTTAATGCGGTGACCTAATTTGAAAAGTCACTATATCTCCTTCATTTTTAACGCTATTCCTTAAAAAAATGTTTTATCATGTAGAACTCGACGAGAGGAATCGAATGATATGTATGATAATTGAAAAAAAAAAATTTACATGCCTTTTTTCTCTCAAAAATTGTTTTCGTCTAATGAGGTGATTAAATCCCAAATTAGTAATTTATAATAAGGCTCCTTTACGATTTAATGTTAAACGCTTGGTCTAACCTATTTCTAAATATTAATATTATAAATATAATATTGAAAAGTTGAGTGACGCTATTTTTAGAAATAAAATTATTTATATCATATTTTCAAAAGTTTCTCTCTCTTTCTCTGTAGTAGTAGAAGTAGTAAAATTAACTGCAGCTTTTAGAATCTCCAAGCGAAGCTTTAAGATTAAGCTTTAGCAGTCGTTACAGTATGCTTCGCTAACTACCCGTCAATCTTTGCCTTGAAACTGCTAAGACACTTTGCATTTACTATTTCTTCTGGCAATTTGTACCACTCATTCACAACTCTATTAGTAAAAAAGTTATATTTTGGAAGACAGTTTTTTACACATTCCCGGATTAGGTTCTTGCTATTCCTTCTCAAGTCGTATCTTCTGGTATCAGTTATTTTGTTTTGGCTAAAATTGATCCCGTTTTCAAAATTAACTCTTTTCATATTGTTTACTATCTTAAACATTTGAATACGATCACCTCGAAGTCGTCTCATTCTAAGATCAGTTAAATCGAGTTTCAATAAACGCTTTGAATATTCAAGATCTTGCAAACTAGGAATTAACTTAGTCGCTCTCCGTTGAACTTTTTCAAGTTCATTCAAATCTTTTTCTTAAAATGGACACCATGATGCAATTGAATACTCCAATATAGGCCTGACAAACGAACAATAAAGTAATTTAATAATTTCCGTCGTAGGGTATTTGAATGACTTTCTTATCACTTCAAGAATACGATTTGCTTTAGCAGCTGAGCTTCTGACCTGGGCGTCCCATTTTAAGTCGCTCTGGATAAAAATGCCTAAATCTCTTTCGCAATTAGCTCTGCTCAAATTGGGTTTGTTTTAATTGTTTGCCAAAGGAATTTAAAAAAAAAACAATTAAAGAACTTTATTGCGATGAATGTGATGATTGTGATGCCTAATCTTTTATTTATTTTCTCTCTTTTAAAAATTATCCTCGTCTCTTTTGTTTTTTAATAAGTTTTTTCTTCTTATACTTATTGTTAAAGCATTCGTTACAGTGCTTAATTTATTTATTTTTATTATGAAAATTCAATTTTAGTAATTTAATAATTAAATAATTAAAATCCTTTTATAAATTTAAATAAAATTTTAGGATTTCTTTATTTTATCAGTTTAAAGGGTTAAATGGGTTAAAATTCTGCAAATGAGGTTAAATATCGTTTCAATTCAATACAAATTTAAGGGGAAGTCCGCTGCATAAAAATTAACTAAGTTAGAAGCAAAACTTTTCCGTTTTAAAGCCATTATTGAAAAGTTGAAAAATATTTTCAGTAAAGATATACTTTTTATCTATTTTTTTTAAATCTTATTTCACAAAACCTAGTTGGAAGCTCAAAAAATTTTACATTTATTAATTTAATTTGAAAAATTTAAAATAAATTAATTAAGTGTAATTTTTATTGAAAAATAAATAAAAATGAGTTTTATTCAAAAAATTTCTAAAAAGTCGAAAAATTTGTCTAATTAGCTGTTTTTTATGAATCTTAAAATCAAAATATTTATAAAAATTTAATTAGTTAATTTTTAAAAAAATACTTTGAATGGAGCTTAAAATCCAGTCGACATAAAAGGCTATTTTTATGAAAACACCTCCATCGTCACATCCAGCTTTGATTAAATTATTACCATATGACCAGCTAGAAATGCCAGCCAACTTCCATTTTCCACCTACATTAACAACCAAAGGTCCTCCTGAATCTGCAATGCAAATACTTTTTTCATTACCACCAGCACATAAATTAATTGAAGAATTAAATATTGAAACATTTAGAAATTTGTATCTCTCTTTACACATTGAATCAGTCAAAATTTTTGATTCCATTTCCATTAGGATATTGGATGTTTTCCCCTGGAATTCTAAGCTACCCCAACCAGTCGTCCAGCTCATTTGACCAGAAAAATCATAATTTTGACTTGGTAGACAAATAGGCAAAATTTGATCTGTATATACCACTGGAGACTATAAAATTAATTTAGTCCAGAGTTGTTTAAAAGTCACAGGTCTTAAGTCAAGTCCAAGTCCGGAATTATTATTATTGTTATTAAATTAAAAAAATATTTATTTAGAAAACCATTTTTTTTAAATTATTTTTTTTCTTAAAATGATTACTTACAATTAATTTTAATAAGGCAACATTATTATGAGAATTGCTTTGATTATATTGAGGATGGACAATAATTTCAGACAGAGCTCTATTAATGGAAAAAGATTCGGGTTCTAATCGATTGTGCAAGCCAAAAAACAAAATATAAGATGATAAGCTTATACCCTCAAAGATACATTGAGCAGAAGTAATAACCCATTCATTGTCGATGAGAGTGCCTCCGCATACATAAAAGGTTCCTAAATATAAGGCAACTTGCCAACCCCAATCTTCTGGAACTGCTTGTTGACCGCCTACAATCCTTTTTTGTCTTACTGCTCTAATATCGTCAATTCTTCTTCCACATTCAGGAGGATTAATGAAGGATTGACATTGCCTATCAATCGCTAAAGCAAATAATATAAGAATGACTTGAAGAAAATTAGGAATCATTTTCATATGCAAATTTTTTTTGCTGGCTTTTTTTAAATGCTTGATTCTAGAATTTAGCTAAAGATAACTCAAGCGTAAATTTCGAATTTTATTTTAATTTAATAGAAAAAAGATATTTATTAATTTTTGATTATCAATAAATTTTAAAATGGCAATTATCATCATTATCTAAGTCTATTTTTCTCTGATTCTAAATTTTTTTGTTGAAAAACTTTTTTAATTGAAGTTAGGCACATACATACTTATTCAAACTGGTGACTATTTTTTCAATATTAGATTTTATTTAGATTGAAAATCTTACTTTTTTTTACTCTGGTTTTTACTGAATTAGTATGACAATGGTTTTAAATTATTGTAATTGGCTCACTCCAGCCATTTGTTGAAACTGAACCATTGTGGGTATTCTGAGCTATTGGATCTCCATGTTATCTTTCCATTTTTGGCTTGGTAAGACAATTTATAATCATATAATAATCTATTTATAATCATAATAACATTGTGACCTATAACAATACTTTTACGGCTTTTATGCATGGATTGACAATGATCTTGAATTTAATACTAAAATTACTTTTATGTCCTTTTATATAAATCAAATAAATTTTTGAAGAATTTTATGAGTACAGTCAATCCTCCGTATAACGAGACCCTATATAACGAGAAACCCTTTATAACGAGCAACTTGGCTAGAACCGATTACGAGCTATAGAAAATGATATAAAAATTAATTCGATATAACGAGTTTCGATATAACGAAAACTTGATATAACGAGCTTATAATGAAATACCGCTTAATCATTTTCTTAAGAATAAAAACTTCCTATAACGAGCTTGAACAAAAGAAATTTTTTCACACTTTTTATATAAAAAAAAATAAAAATAAAACAATTAACTTATCTTCATGAATAACTATAAATCACCAGAAAACATTTCCTATCTAATTGTTTATAAAAAATGTCCAATCTTAATCAAAAAAAAAGAAAGTGTATTTCACTTGAAACAAAAGTTGAAATAATAAAAAAACATTGCGAACAAAAAATCGCTACTTCAATTCTCGCAAAAGAGTATAGCGTCAACACATCGACCATTTCGACAATTCCCTCGTCTAAAGAAAAAATTTTAGAGCACTTTGAGAAGAACTTGTGAGGTTCAGAAAAAAAAAGAATCAAATTATCGAGTTTCGATGATGTCGATAAAGCCGTTATGTTTTGGTTCGAACAAGTTCAAAAGTATAGCAACGTAACTGTGAGTGGAATCGAAATTCAACTACAAGCCTTAAAGTATGCGACAATGTTAGGCCATTGAGATTTTAAGGCAAGTAATGGATGGCTTTGTAAATTCAAAGAGAGAAACGGAATTTCTCTGAAAACAACCATTGGCGAGGCTGGATTGGTTGATCAAGCAAGTGTGCAAAATTGGATTTTAAATGTTTTACCCGATTTAATCAAAGATTATGCGATCCTTTTTTATTTATTATGTAGTGGTTTATATAGAAGATAAGAGTTAGCATTTACTGCCTGTAATTATGAATTAACTACATTTAAATAAGGACTAGAAAATAAAGAGTAAGGGAAGTCAAAACTCGAGTAAAATTGATAAAAAAATCTAAAAAAATCTAAATGCAACATAATGCTTCTTTAAAAATTGCATCAGATAGAAGTGGTAAAAGTGGTCGTTCAAGTAAGATTCTTCTTTTACTAATGAATTTTTATCAAAATTAATATCTTCTTTTAGGTCAAAATTTGAATTTAAATTTATCTCGAAATATTTTTGTTCTAAGCGATTTATTTTTATTATTTTATTTAGTTTTCAATTAAATTATTACTTAGATTTAACTTAGTAGTAGTAGTAGTAGTTTTGACTTTAGCTGGCTAGCCAGCAAGTGTGCTGATAAGCCACACTATTACAGCTGATGTGATTGATTGCTGCTCATCCAGCAATCAATGCCTGCTTTAAAGCTGTTAACATTAGGGGCTTCAACTAATTGATTTGGCAGTGAGTTCCATATGTTAGGGGTTCTGTTGAAAAAAAAGTTATCTCTATGTAGGAGCCTCGAAATTTCTTTGTGATACCTGAAGCAGTGACCTCTTCCTCTTCCTTGGATTTTGGTGACATTAAAATTGTTTTTTTTTTAAACAAATTCTATTCCATGCATGAACTTGTATAATTGAATTAGATAACCTCTTTTTCTTCTTTCCACCAGATTTGGAATGTTTAAAAGCCTTCAAACTGCTTTCATACGGTTTGTTTCTAATTGAAGAAATACATTTCTTAGCTCTGCGTTGAATCCTCTCAAGATTCTCAGAATCCGACTTATGAAAAGGAGGCCATACAGGCACAGCAAATTCCAAAAGAGGACGAACAAAAGTTAAATACAATGATCTAAATAACTTACAATCAAAACGAGCGAATGATTTCCTGATGCGACCCAACATTTGATTTGCTTTGTTTGTAGCCTTTATCACTTGATTTTTCCATTTGAGATTTGTTTTGAAGATAACTCCAAGATCTCTTTCGGTTTCTGACGTTTATAACGGTTTACCATTAATAAAATAAGTGAATTCTTTGTTTTTATGACCGTAATGCCTTTTGATGTGTTGAAGAGAAGAAGCCAATCTTGAGTCCACTTGAAAATTAAATCTAAATCTGATTGAAGTTTCACTGCGCTTATTTCTGTTTCCGTTTGCGAAAATATTTTTGTATCATCTGCATACATTTTGACAATATTCAAAACATACAAAACATATACAAAACGAACAAAAGTGGACCAATCACTGATCCTTGTGGTACACCGCTAAAAATCTCAACCCAATCCGACAAAATTTCACCTTGAACAACTTTCCATTATTTTGCACGGAATTGAAGTTAAAGACACGGGATGATAATTGCTGGCCGTTGATTTATCACCTTTTTTTAACAATGGAGTAATATTTGCTGATCTGAATTGTATTGGAAGCTGACTATTAGATAAAAACTTTCTGAAGATTAAATTTAAAGGAACAGTAAAGGCGTCTGCACATTTTTTTAGCAATAGCGGATGAAGCTTGTCTACACCACATGATTTATTTTGATTAAGGTCTTGTAATTTTTTATAAACCCCTTCATAACATTTTTCATTGGTTCAATGTCAATAAATTCTGAACAGTTTTAATTTAGTTCAGCTACAAAAGGTGGAAGCTCCTCATCTTGTTCAATAACAAAAACATCTTGAAAACATTTATTTAGTAGATTTGATATCTCTTTCGGTTCTTGCGTTAATTCATTGTTTTACTTCTTTAATGCTTTAATTGATTTTCTGATTACTTGTTGATCATTTAGATATTTGTAAATTAATTTTGAATTCTTATTAGCTTTTTCCACTAGAATTTGTTCATAAGTTAGTCTGGCTCTTTTTATTTCCGAAGAAACTAATTTACTTTTGTAATCATTATAAAGATTCATATTCTTCCAGTTACATGAACAGTTCCTGAATCTAAGATATTTCTTATTCCTAATTAAGATCTTGAGATCATTTTTTATCCAAGGTTTTCAGATACTTTTCTTTTTAAAGCCATCCGTCACTGGAATGAATCGATTACTAGCTTCGCTGACATAGAATATAAACGTATTGTACATTTCTTGAATATATAAATTCTCAAATAAGTGAACCCAATCAATATTTGATAAAAAATTAGAAATTTTTTCAAAGTCAGCTTTACTATAAATAAATTTTTAATAGTAAATGATTCCTTAATAACCTTGATTTTGAGTATAAAATTGAAAAAGGTAACCAGATGTCCTTTATTAATGTAACCAAGCACAAATTTTGTATCGATCCCATACACACTGCCAGACTGAGTCGTGAAAATCAAATCCAAAGTGTTGACAGCTTTTTCGTTTGACATTTGAAATGTTGGAACATTTACATGCTGATATAAAAAAGTGTCGCTTAGCGTCTCGCTGAATTTATGTTCGATGATAATTTCGTTTAAGATTTCTGAAACACAGCCATTTGACCAGATGACTGATGGAAAGTTAAAGTCACTCATTATTAGAATATCCTTAAAACCTCTTTCATCCACATAGTCTTTAGCTTGTTTGATGAGTAAATCAAAATCGTTCATATCAACAAAATCTTTTGGCCTATAAAGACAGCCAACTAAATACTTTTCACAGTTAAAGTTAACAACTACCCAAATTTATTCTATTTTACTTAAATTAAAACCTGCATCATTTAATTCAAATGAATCGATATTTCCATCAATGAAGAGACATACACCCCCGCCTCCGCGTCCATCACATCTGTCCTTTCTGTACAAATTGTTTCCTTTAATGTTTGCATTTGAGATGCTCTTAAACCAAGTCTCACTAACTGCCACAATTTGTGGGCTATATGTTTCAATAACAACACTGAATTCATCAAGTTTATTGTCCAAGAAAGTAGCATTTAAATACATACATTTTAAAGATTCGAGATTATCCACACGTGATGACACTTTTGATGAACAATTATTGCTTCTTGAATCTGACGATCTGATTTCCACGGATGCCATATCGAAAGGGCGAGTCTTGTGAAAGACCATTATTTGCTTCGTTTCTTTGTTTCTTCAATTCATAGTCTAAAGCTCTTTCGGTTTCAGTCAAATCTGGACTAAGATAAATAGATTTGAAATTATTTGAATCTCGCAACTTTTTGGCTGCTAGGAGTAGTGGATTTCTGTTTGCTTCTTCTTTGAGTTCTGCTAGAATTGGGCCTGGTTTACTTTGGTCTTTCGATCTCACGCGTCTCGAATACGCTGGCTTGACATCATCTTTTCCAATGGTGGTCAGAATTTGTTTGATTTTTTCTTCATCTTCTGCCCTCCTGTCTGTTAGAATCTCATTCTTTGATTCTGGCACACCATAAATGATCACATTTTTTTTTCTTTTGATTCTTTCATTCATTTCGCTGATGGTTGCATTTGCTACAGCTATCTGGTCGGCTGTTTTTTTTGCATTTTTTGTCCCTTGTTTTACAACTTGAACCCACTGACTACTGATGTTGGACGAGTTTGCTGTTTTATTTGCTGCTGCCAATTCAGATTTCAGTTTGTTTATTTCAATGTCTTTCTCAATTTCTCTTTCCTCTAGATGTTTCACATAATTTGAAAGCTCCAGGACGAATTTCGAAATATTATCGCACCATTCATGCAAAGTTTTTGAATGCCCAGATACGGTACCCTGTCCAAACGTTGGCCAGTCTGTTTCAAGCAAAAAATTTGAGTCCATTTGACAAAAACTGCGTGCTTTTTATTTTATTTTGGCTTACTTGTGCTTTTTTTTCCTTACTTTTGGCTTACGTGTGCTTATTTTTTGGTGTGTTCTTTTCAATTTTATTTTACTATACTTGACTATTTTTAGAAAATAAATAAAAAAAAAAAATTTATTTTTAAAACTTAAATGCTCATAATTTATAACTTAAAGAGATTTTTTTTATGATCCTTATAAATTTTTAAAATGGAAAAAAATTTTTATGAAAGTAAAATTTAAACTTAATCTTTCTCTAAAAATTTTGTAAAAAATATTCTTGATTTGCTCGTATTATATTGTAATATTTTTTTGAAAATTTATGATATATTTGAGGCGGGAATAAATTTGATAGATTTTGAATTGAATTGAATTTGTGTGGTTTAAGTGATGATTTTTTACTTTAAGAGATAAGTATGGGTCCGTTTTTTATCTAAAAGCTGACGGTCCATGTTCTAGTATTCGATTTATGTATAACCAAAAAATCAGGGTGAATTGTCGAAGACCAAAAAAAGTTGTTTTTTCGATTTTTTATGGCAAAATCATATTATTTAATTCATAAAAACTACATTTTCTAGAAGATATTTTTAAGCTCTATTCAAAAATATAATCAGCTTTTGAGTGTATCTGGAAAGTTATGAGGGTGTTTTTGGGTGTATTGTGTTGTTTTTTTCATTTGAAATTTAAAGGCGATGAATTTTTTTTTGATAAAAATGGGTGTACAGTAAAATGCAGATAATTAGGAATGAATTCATCAACAAAAATTCAAACTTTTATAAAAATTTTGCGATTTTTTTTTCGGTATTATTTTTTCGCAATCTTTATGGTCAAAGCAGAACTAAACTAAATATTTAGTGTTCAGTATTGAGATCCCAATCAACATTTTGAACTTATTAAAAAAGTAAAAGAAGAATAATACAGAGAGAATAGAAAAAAGAATTTGTTTGTAAGGACGTGGCAAAAAGCTGGTGTTTTTAAAGTTTTTTAGACATAACCTTTATAAACACCAGCTTGAAACTTAAAATAAAATTAAAAAAATTTATTTATTGAAAAATATTGAAGCTTATTGTTTTTTAAAATTCATCTTTAAAGTTGAAATATTTGGTAGTAAAAATTTTTTTAACCAAAAATAAAATTTTTTTTCACTTATTTTATTATAACAAAAAAATAGTTTCTAATTTTTTAACATGAAAAAATTTCAAAAGAAGCTTTTTTTTCATAATTATTTTTAAAATCAAAGATCATTGTAGCTATGACCATGCTAAATTTTCAAAATTTTCCTTTGTTAACAAAGTAAATCCTAAGCTTTACATGCTAAGAAAAAAAAAAAAAAAAAACTTTTTAAAATAGGTCCGATTTGAACACTATTCTTAAATAAATTTTATTAAAAACTTGCTGAAATGCTAAAAAGCAAAATTTTAAAATCCACACCTTATCGGTCGCATTCAGCAAATAATCAGACAATTTGAAGTCAGAAATTCGAATTCAGTTCAAGCCCCAAGGCTAGTCTCATTTCAAGCACCATATGCACCGCCAGTCCTTTTGCCAAAATCAGTGCAAGTTGCCCAGCCAGTCTCGACCTTAGCCTGCATTAGTCGTCAAACCAGTGTCTAGTCCAACTCAAAGTGATAAATTGACCATGTCTGTGCCAGTTTTGTGTCCGTTTGCTGGCCCCATAGACTATGACCAAAGTTTTCCATACCGCACTTTGGACGGCTCATGAAATTAATCCAGAAAAAATTGGATGGGCAAACCGCGAACTCCATTCGCAAGATTGCGTGCTAATGCTAATGGTATTAGTGAGCCTCGCAAGTCGATAGATGGAACAGAGCTTCCCAATGGAAGAGAGCTAACTTGCCAGACGTGTTGTTATAGCTGAAATTCAGCAAATAACTTATGATGAATATGCCAATACTACTGGGTCATAAAACAACTGTTGCATTAAATTTACTACCAGATGGTTTAACCAAGATGAGTCTAACCATTTGTCTGAGACCAATGACGATACCTTTTCATTTTTATTTCATTTCAATAAATATTCAGCGATGCTCCAATCATGGTTTTCCGGGATATCCTGAATTTAGAGATTTTTGTAGACTAAAACCATTTAGAACTTGGGAAGATTTGAACTCTGTTATTCGGCTGCTGCTTTTTTAGAAGAAGATACAAGCATGTCGAAGACATTGATCTGTTTAGTACCATGGTGCCAGCGAGTCGCCAGCCGCATTCACTTCTGCTAAATTACTATGCAGAAATATGGCCAAAATGCCTCCAAGTGCAATGCTTTATTTCAGAAAAAAAAATTATTATCCCTTTTAAAAAAATATCACTTATTTCTTTTACTTCGATTTAAATATTTTATTTTAAAAGCTGTCAGAAATTTATCTTTCAATAAAATCTTTTAATTTTTTTGTCTCTAGATAAAATGTCTGAACTTAATACAAAATTAGAGATTAATTTGTATCAAAAATATTCCAACTAGACTTTTTTCAAAAAAAAATAAGGCAGAACTAAACTAAATAATTAGTGTTCGTTATTGAGATCCCAATGAAGATTTTTAACAAAAGCCCAAAAAATTAGTCATTAGTTAAAACTATTTTCAAAAAATAGAAATAGAATAGAGAGTATAGAAAAAACATTTTGTTTGTAAGGACGTGGCAAAAATATTCAAGAAATACTATGCAATCAAAATTGAAAACCAGGGGTTCTAAAATTTAGAAAACTCGTGCCACGATTTTTTTATCACGGTCTTTAGAAAAAAAAATTGAATGATGATTTCTACTGTTATGTTCAAAAAGAATCTGCTAGCTCTCTAATATCACAAGGTTCAAAAATTTCAAGCTTTAAAAAAAAATTCTATAAATAAGAATTCATTTTAAAAATAAAATTCAAATTGTTTAAAAACTACAAATAATTGGAATTATTTAAGATTTTGGAAATAGCGGAAATAAATCATCAATGAAATTTTTCAATGATCAATGAAAAATAAATGGTCAATTGTCGCATTTAGTGGAAAAAGTGCTTCTTGTATTTGAATTATTTCAAAATATGATGTTAATAGCTGAAATAAATGGTCAATTGTCGCATTTAGTGGAAAAAATGCGACTTGTTTTTTGTTGTTCAGGAGTGGCTTTTATATGTAGTTTTTGCTGTCGTCATTTGCTGTCAATGAAGATTTTGATTATGCTTTTTGTTAATTGTTAAATTTTTATTAAATTCGTTTTTTTTAAGATATTTAGATTGTTGAATGATAAATTGTACATTGATTAAAATATATTGTAATAAATGAAATGAATGACTAATAAAATTGTTTTTTTAAAGTATTATTTTTTTGTTCTTGACGCTTGTAATTTGTATCATTTTGGAGTTGTTAGCTTTGATAAAATGCTTCTTGTTCATTTCAAAATCAAAGTTTTAGTTGCATAAATGCTGCCTAAATACTAAAAATTTGTGATTAGAATATTAGTTTAAATAATTCTTAACAGGACATTAATTAAATATTTTTTACTTAATTTGTTTATTCATGTTTGTACTAATAAATAATTAAAATCACACATTTTAAGATTGTCAATTGATATTTTTCAAATTGAATTAGCTAATTGAATAATCCAATATTTTGAACAAGTTTAATTAAATTTATTTATTTTTATTTTTAAAAATTCTTTATTTTGATAAATTCTTTATTTTCTGAAAGAAGACATAACCAAAAACTTAGCGCTAATTTTAAATAGATTTTTCTTTATTTTTGAAAAAAATATATTAGCTAAATTCCTAGCTAAAATCATCATTTTCAATTACAATTATTCAAAAATAATAATTCAAAAATTCAAAAGAGTATTTTCTAGAAGTGCATGAATGATTTTTCTTTTTTGCCAAAAAAGGCACACCTGAAACAGAATTCTTTTCGATTTTATTCAAAAAGCCTAGCTAGTGATAATTTAATGCAATTCAGATTTAGGCTTAATTAAAATTATCTTTAAATAAGGGCATCATATAAGGTAGTATGTGGGATCCATTTTATTATTATTTTTATTAATTTTTAATTTTTGCATAAATTCTCCCGATGCCGTAAAAAATAGAATAAATAAAATAAGACCATTTCAAAAAATTTACTTATTTTAATGCTACAAAGAAAAGTTGAATTAAAATGAAACGAACTTCACAATCCTTTCTAGCAAAAAAATTTTCAGACTTTAAATTTTCAATTAATTCATGTTGATCATCTTGGAAATGATCAAAGATTTTTAATAATGGCGCTTGTTTAAATTGAGAGCAACTTTTTCTTATATTATTACTTTATATATTAAAATTAATCGTTAAATCAAAAATTTTTAAATTAAAAAATTTATTAGTTTTTTTGCCATTTATTTAATTTCAAAAATATTTTTTTTAATTTTTAACTTTTATTTTATTTTATCATTTAATATAAAACTTTTCAATTTATCACATTAAAATTGAATCGAATTAAAATAGTTTCAAATTTTTGGTTTGTTCAATTTTCATCAACAAATTTTTTTTTAAATTGTCAAATTAAATTCTGTAAATTAAATAGAATTTTTCAATAAAAGAGATTCTAAATTTTTTGAAATTATTTATAAAAACTTTCTTCGATTTAAGTGATTAGGAAACTTCTTAAAATAAGATTCAATTTTTATGCGATTAATGATAAAGTAACATATATAAAGAAAAAGAAAATTATTAAAAAATAAAATTCAAATTAAAAGGCATGTTGAAGTTAATGATCAAATGATCAAATGCTCAATTAAAAAGTAAGCATAATAATTTCTTAAATTAACAAAATGATTTTTTTTTATTGGTAATGATTTAACATATTATGCTACAGTCTCAAAAAATTATTTTAAGTTGATCATAAAATAAATGGATTAAAACTCGATTTTTAGAATTAAAATGAGTACAAAATCCGAAAGACAAAAAACTTAACTTCGCAAAGATAATAAAATTAAAAAACCAAATAATAATTTTATGTTAAGAAAAAAATTTGTTTATTTGCATTATTAACTTTACTAAAAAATCAAAAATAATCGATCATTTTAATTATTTAAAATTTTTTATTCTTTGAAATTTTAATTTAACAAACTATGTTAATCAATGTTACATCAAGAATTTTATAAAATTCAACCTAAATCTTCAGGAAATTTATTATTAAATGTAAAATGAGCAAATTGATATTAAGTTTTGATCATAAACTTCAACATGCCAATTAAAAAACTTTTTGTCAAAAATTCTTAAATGGTCAATTTACCAAATAAATTCAGCGTCTATTTTCTTGAAAAAGCAATAATTATTAGCATTTTTTTTCGAAATAAATGGAAAAGTAGAACGCTTTTTTAGTGATTCTAGAATAACTTCAAATAATTCTTTTTTTGGTGGCATTTAATTTCGAATACAAAATGGCATTTTTTTGCTCCTCATTCACAGGCCAGGTAGACTGAATGGCATTACAGTCAATCCTCGATATAACGAGCAAGTTGGGCGAAAATTTCGTTGCTCGTTATATCGAAACTCGTTATATCGAAATTGCATTGAAAAAGATGGGCAAAAAAATTTTTTTTTTCAAAATGTTTATTGGTAAAAAAATAAATAAAAAAGGAAAAAAAATACAAAATTATTGTTTTTTTACAAACTCTTTAATAGATGTTTGCTTGGTATTACATTTATCAATCACAACATTTTCAATATTAAGACGAGAGAATTGTCGAATCGGCGATGTGTTGACGCTATACTCTTTTGCGAGAATTGAAGTAGCGATTTTTTGTTCGCAATGTTTTTTTATTATTTCAACTTTTGTTTCAAGTGAAATACACTTTCTTTTTTTTTGATTAAGATTGGACATTTTTTATAAACAATTAGATAGGAAATGTTTTCTAGTGATTTATAGTTATTCATGAAGATAAGTTAATTGTTTTATTTTTATTTTTTTTATATAAAAACTGTGTAAAAATTTCTTTTGTGCAAGCTCGTTATAGGAAGTTTTTATTCTTAAGAAAATGATTAAGCGGTATTTCATTATAAGCTCGTTATATCAAGTTTTCGTTATATTGAAACTCGTTATATCGAATTAATTTTTATATCATTTTCTATAGCTCGTAATCGGTTCTAGCCAAGTTGCTCGTTATAAAGGGTTTCTCGTTATATAGGGTCTCGTTATACGAAGGATTGACTGTATATATAATCATTGATGTATTAGTTTAAATAATTCTTAAGAGGAAAAGCTGTTCCATACAATCATAGTTCAGTTGCAGTTAGAAATGCATATTCTGGCGGTGCTTATTCAGTTGAACAGAATAGAACATATTTGGTTCCTTTTGATCAAGGAAAAGAGACTTACTGGCATTACATCAATGATTTTGAAGATGATATTTTAACCACCAATATTTTTAATCAATCGACCTCAACAGAAATAAAAAATGATTATGTTACGCCCGGATATTCAAAAACTGAAGTTTCAATGCAAAACTCTCAGTTAACCAGAAACTCTAGAAACTTTTGTCGGAGAAGCTCTTACAACAGATGTGACTCTTCAAGACTCATTAATCACGATTGTATCGGAAAAAGACAACTCCAAGAGCAAAACCAATTTTCATGATGAATTTTCAAGCACGTCAAAATTCAATTGAGAAACAAAAAGTCAATATTTTATAAATTTAAATTTAAAAAGTTGACAATTCACCGAAAATTTACAAAGTATTTTTATAAAACGAAAATTAGATTTTAATTTTTTGATTTTCAAAAGTGAAGGCAACAATGAATTCTCAATAAATTCGAGTAAAAAATTGAATACATCTTCAAATGTTGAACGAAGACTGGATATAATTTTATTTGAAACAATAAATAATTCAAAAAATGATCAAGAAAACGGAAAAGTAAAATATTTGCTCAATTTTCAATTTGCTCTTTTTGCTCAAAAACTTCAAATGCGCAATTTAATTGCATTGTAATTTACACAGTTTTTAACTTTTAAAGCTTTCAAATTTCAATTTAAAATAATTGCAATTATGCAATGCAATTAAATTGCGCATTTGAAGTTTTTGAGCAAAAAGAGCAAATTGAAAATTGAGCAAATATTTTACTTTTCCGTTTTAATTAGGTTTAACAAACTATTTCATTAGAAAATAATCAAAGATATCGTTAAGATAGTCATTTTGTTTGATCAATTTTACCTACATTAGCAATCAAAAGTCCTCCTGAATCTGCAATGCAAGTACTTTTGTCATTACCACCAACATCCTACAATCCTTTTTTTTCTAACTGTACAAATTTCATCAATTTTTCTTCTACAATCAGGAGGATTAAAAAAAGATTGACATTGTCAATCAATCGCTAAAGCAAATAATATAAGAATCACTTGAAGAATATTCGGAATCTTTTAATCAAATTTTTTTAGCTGGCTTTTTTTGTTTGAATTAAAGCTGCCTTATTAAATTATCATCATCATCATCTAAGTCGCACAATTCGACCATTTTTCTCTGATTCTCAATATCTTTTCTGAAAAACTTTTTTAATCGTTATTTTTTTTTTAAATCTGTACCGAGCTAATGTTCCTTATTTTAATAGCGTGCGCTATTAAATAAAATTGAGAGAGAGAGGGAGAGAAAAAATAAAAGAAAGATTCTTCTTTATTCTAAAAATCAAAAACAAAATATATATATGGAGATCCAGCAAGTCCCCAGAAGACCGGGGTCTGCTGGAGGGGTGTTACAAAAGAAAAAAAAAATAAAGAAAAAAAAATTAAAAGTACAAATAAAGAAAATTATAAATAAAGTTAAGTAAGGACTAGCAGTATTTGTTCTTGCTGCGACACCTAACATGAAGAGTGTCTGTGCCCATCACCGCCAATTGGCCGTCTAGAGCTGTAGCAGCCGGTTCTATTGAACATGTCTAAAGCCATTTTAAAATTAGTGGTTGACTTAGATTTCACCACATCTTCTGGCAACTTATTCCAATGAAGAACTACTCTGTTCGAGAAAAATACATATCTGGTGCTTACTGCAGCTGCAAAATCGTTTCTTGTTTGAGCTGGAACACTTTCTCTCTGGACTCTGATGCTATTTCCTATTAACCTCCCGGCAGGTCGCTCTTAAAATAGCAATCAATAAATAAGCATGATCAATTAAGCACAAACAAAAAAGGAAAAAAATTAAATAATTTATATAAATAGCAATTAAGAGGAAAAAAATAGCATAATAAAAGAATCAATTTCCTAATTTTTTTACGACTCCTGTGTCGATGAAAAATTACGCTTTTTTATATTCACAACAACTAAAAATTAAAAATTTGTCGAGACAATATTATAATTACTTGAAGAATATTAGGAACTGCATGTGTAGAATTGGATGTCATTAAATTTAGGCTAAAAAATAAACCTAAATTATTTATTAATTTATTTATTTAATTGAATTAACCTCCTTTAAGGAGAAGTAAAAGAAAATAAAGATAAAAATTTTTTTTTGTGTTTTTGTGTTTTTTTAAAAAATGAAAAATTATTATCTAAAAATAAAATTACAAAAATAAAAAAGGAACATTAGTTCGAAAATAGAAAAAGGGATGAAAGTTAGAAAGCAAGATAATTCGGACCAAAATTCATGAATTTCTTTTATTTTGAATTAGCTCATTTAGGAGAGTTCTGTAATGTTTTAATTTTAAATTGCAAAGACATAACCAAATTGAATCAGATATACCATCATTAGAAATCAGATTAATCTTAAGATTTTCTTTAAGTTGGTTTGTGTTTACTGTAATTTTTTCGTCGGAGGAAAAAGATTTATTAGAGGGGGGGTCACTTAGCATATATTTTAAAAATTGTGATAATTATATTTAATTGTATCAATAAAAGTTAGTTTTGAAAATAGATAAAGTTCATCAAAGTTGAATAATTTTAGTACTTTTAAGACTCGTGACATGTGACAGTAGGCTTTTAAACCAAACATTTGTCTAATTAAGTTGTTTTGTAATTTATTTATTGAATCCTTTGTGGTCGAATTAAGAGTAAGAGCCTCAAGACCATATGTGAATTTAGATAAGCAATGTTTAATGTTTTGTATATAAATGATTTGAATTTAGGTGAAGAGGTAGGACTATTTTTAGGCAGAAGATATGAAATTCCAAAAAAGCTGCTCTGAACTTTTTTAAAATTTATAACTGCCTGTGTATTAAGGTTAAGATTAGAATCTATAATGAATCCTAAGTATTTTAACTGATTTGCTTCTTCAAGTTCGGATCCATTAAGGTGAAATACCGACTTAAATAATTGAGTGCCAAAGTTAACAACGTTAACAAATTATTAATGCAAGATTTTGAGAAAGCTTTCATAAATGAAGAAAAATCTTTTAGTCGTTTATCCGTTCATGGATGTTTTTTTCCATTTTAAACAAGAAGTATGGAGAAAAATCTAGGAATGTGGTTTAGCCAAAATATATGATGATAAATAAATTAGAAAAATTCTCAAAATAGCTTAAGTATTGGCTTTTATTCCATCTAATGATGTAAAGTATTAATTTTTAATATAGGGAAGCACGGCCTTATAATTGCGAGTAACGAGGCGTTAACTTTCAACTTTAATGTTATCTTTTTTTTGCATGTTTATTATTAAAAAAATTCTGGACGTAAATCGTCAATAGAGTATACACATTAATCATTAAATTATATGTTATTTTTTGCTTTTTTGAAACTAATAAGTTATAATAAACATGCAAATAAAACATAACATTTTAGTTGAAAGTTAACGCCTCGTTACTGGCAATTATAAAGCCGTGCTTCCCTATCTTAAATCAGTACTGTCTTTCAATTATCTTGTTTATTAAACAAAAATGTTCAAATATACGTATACAAATTGTAATTTTGAAAACTTTAAACTTGATAATATCATTAATCATGCCTATGGAGTACACTACAAGACAGCAAACTTCAAAATCAAATGTTTCTACAAAGACTGTCATTTGTATTACAGTAATAAGAAAGTCTACCGAAAACACGTCGATAACATACATATTAAAAATAAAACACCAAATTTAATATTTTTTGGTGTGATATCTGTAATATAAAAAATTTGGAAACGTATAATATTTTTATAAAACATTATTATACTCTTTAAAACGGTTCAATGATTATTAAATGTATTATTACCGGGTGCGATTTTTAATCCGCAAGTTATTCAAGCTTTAAAAGTCATCTATCAAGAGAACACGACAATAAATCATATAAGAAAATGAGATCGCATTTGATAATGCAGGATGCTTCCGTAAATGAACTAATAAATGATCTTATTTCCGATGAACAAACAAATGATGAGCCGATGATCAATTATATAACTAGTTGAACTGATGTGGTTAATAGTAATCCGCCTCCTGGTCAAGCAATTCAGAACAATATTGTAAATGTTGACAAATTGGTTTACGAATTTTACGTGAAAAATTATTTGAAATACAAAGATAAATATTTGGTGCCTAAATACGTTTGCGACGAAATTTATGGTGATATAAACTATTTAATAAAATTGAACAATGATACAATCGACAATTACATTAAACTTATGTCACAAAATTTAAGAGAACAAGATGCTAAACTACTAAACAGTGTGTTTTTATTTTTGAAAAACAATAACCCATTTCAAGAAATACATTCCAATGTCAATTTAAGTACAGAAATTAAAAACAAAATCAAATCGAAATTTTACGTAGAACCCGAAGAAAAAGAAATAGAGGAAGATGACGAAGTTTACAAATATCTATAGGTACCTATTTTAAAAACATTAAAAGCATTGCTTAACAATGATTTTGAAACTTATTAGTTTCGAAAAAGCAAAAAATAACATGTAATTTATCGATTAATGTGTATACTCTATTGACGATTTACGTCCAGAATTTTTTTAATAACTATTCTATATTTGTTTTTTATTCACCTGTGTCTATGCTTAATATGCTCGTCACGCACCGCTCGTTCCTCGCAGAAAATTTATGACAATTTGGAAAAATAGTCAATAGGATACTTTTTTAAACTACATGAAAGAAACATGAATTGGATATGATATAACTAGAAAAAGTGATCGTGGTGTTCGGGTTGAGACAAATTATGTAGATTAGAAGATGTATTTTAGTAGATATGTTCCGTAAAGAACTAAAAAAATCTGAAGAAAATATAGCCAAATTAGAAACTGGAAACATTAGCCAAAGTACTTTCTTTTGAATGAAAGAATTAATGAGATAGTCAAAACCAGAGTTGTTTTTAAGTCATTAGTCAAGACAACTTAATGACTTAAATTTTTTTTACTCAACTAACCATTCAATTAAAATTTGATGTTGCATCAATGAAAAAAAAAAAATAGATCTAGTTATCATCGATGAAGAGTGAGTGGATTCATTATGATACATCGATGAAAAATATAAATTTCATCGGTTTTTCAAATGTTTCAAAAAAAATTTTTTCATCGAGTTAAAATAAATTTAAAAATAATTTATCAATTGTTATTTCTTTATTTTAATTTAATTTATAAAATATTTTTGAAAAAAATAATAAAATACTCAAGCCTGTTTAAAAAAATTCAAAATTAGCTATTAAAAAAATTTATTCTAATAAAAAACAAAAAATTAATTTAATACTACTTTGTAAATAAAATATACAATTTACATTTAAATTAAGAAAAAAAAATTTTTAACTAATATTATTAACAAAAACTGTTAAAAAATTGTGGTTTAAGGTTTCTCATCATTTAACAATAATTTTAAAGTTCTCTTTGCCGTATTGCACTATTATTAAAGTCGGCATCGCTAGCCGTGTGATTTTGCTTTGTTGACCACGGTTAACTTGACTTGTTGAATTTGTCTCAACTAGATTAGAGCTTGTCGTTGACTTCAATAGTCCAAGTTTTCGATTCGGATATATGATTAGGTCCATAACTCATTTTTTCCGAAATCTTTTTCTCTATTTTGGCTAATCTTTAAAAAAAAAAATTAATTAATCAAATTAGTTAAAAGAGCAAAGTCTAATTTGTCAGAAAAAAGATGGTAATTTTTTTTAATGATGATGATATTTCGGTCAGACTTGTTTTTGAGTTTAAGCCAAAGTCACTAAAGCCAATTTTTTACATGATTTAAATAATCTTGAATTTTTGATCGACGGGAAGGGAAAAATAAAAATTAACGAAAAAAAAATTAACTAAAGAAAAATTAACTAAATATTGTTATACACCGATTTGATATTAATTTTCTCCTAAATTTTTTAAATTGGTCTTAAAAATTTGCATAGTTAAAAAACATAATTTTTAACAAATATTTAAATAACTCAAGAAAAATTGAATTTTATATTCGGAAAAAAACAACTTTTTAATTAAAAATTTATGCTGCACAATTATCTGAATAAAGTTCTCACTTGGGTCAATTAAAAATCAAAATTATTCTAAGGCATCCCAGTCCCAGATTATGCAATGCACCTGTCTAAAATTTTAATATCTAAATTAGCTTGTTGCTCGGCTTCTAGAACAACTTCAAAATAAATTTACCTTTAAAAAATTTTATTAAAAAAAAATGCTTAGCGAACAAGATTTAGTATTGGTAGTTCTACTTCCAATTTTTTCTGTCTTATTCATAGCAGCAATGATAACATGCACTTGCCAACAGTTCATTCTTCCAAAACTGTAATTCAAACTGACCAAATTTTTGTACTTAAATTAATTTTTATTTTAGCAAAAAATCTCAGAAAGACAACCAAGAAACAAAGCCTTTAAACAAAATAATTCGAGTTTAAAAAATTTATTAATTTTTTTGTAAATAAAATCTAAAAAATAACTTTTTTAATTTTTTTTACAGCCTAAAGCTAGCCCAACTTTGGAGTTTGTTTTTCGGTTTAGCACTGATGTTATGATATCACTTGCTTCCAAAATTGTGTTCATGTCTAC
The DNA here is from genome assembly GCA_019054805.1 of Brachionus manjavacas. Lineage (NCBI taxonomy): Eukaryota > Metazoa > Rotifera > Eurotatoria > Ploima > Brachionidae > Brachionus > Brachionus manjavacas. Next base: position 1,339,813 of record JAHQIY010000003.1, on the reverse strand, counting down.
CCCTGTTCTGACTCCTAGGGAATTTAGCAGATACAAAACATCTTCTGTTGCTACATTTCCGCTGACCGCAGCGCCTCCTTTGGAAGCGTATGGGCATCCACCGAGGCCAGCAGTGCTTGAATCAACAACTTTTATTCCGCTTTCAAGCGCCTCTACAATGTTAACTAGCGCCATTCCATACGTATCGTGGCAATGTATTGCAAGGAAATTCATGTTTCCGCTTACAACTCGCTTCAGCTCGGTCAATAAATCTCTCACAGTGTTTGGATTGCCCACTCCGATTGTGTCTCCTAGTGAAACTTCATAACATCCCATTGACAACATTTTTTCCACAACTTGACTCACTATCTTTGGCTTTATAAAGCCTTCGTAAGGACAGCCAACCACGCATGAGACATATCCCCGGATTGGAAGCTTGTTTGCATTGGCATTTTGAACCACTTGGTCAAATTGCTTCAAACTCTGTTCAATTGTGCAGTTTATGTTCTTTTTGGTAAAGGTTTCAGATGCTGCGCCGAATATGGCTATTTCTTGGGTGTTGGAGTCCAATGCGTCATTTAGACCTTTTAAATTTGGAGTTAGGGTTGAATAACGTACATTTGGATTGCGCCATATTTTCTTCATCACTTCTTTTGCATCAGCAAGCTGAGGAACCCATTTGGCAGAAACAAAACTAGTGACTTCGATTCTTTGCAAACCACTTTGAGACAGTTTGTCGACAAATTCAATTTTTTTCTCAGTGGGAATATTTTGTTTTTCATTTTGAAGGCCATCGCGAGGTCCGACCTCGACAATGCTCACTTCGGCCGGAAAACGAGCAGCAGTAGAAATGCCTCGTCGAAACAAATGATAAACTTGATTTCTGCGAATCATTTCAAGGCGTATACTAAAATAATTTTTTCTCTTTTTCAAAATTAATCAACACCCATTTTTATGCAGATCATAATTTTATAATAAAGTAAATTTGTTTTTCTAATTAGTAATTTATTTCTAAGAATCTCTTAAATGAAAGGCCTTATTAATGAAATAATGCCGGCCAAAGACGCCACACACATGAAGTACAAACGCTTCGATGCCTCCAAAGATCAGTTTACGAGCATGCAGTTTAAGATCAAGGAGCCTAAAGTGCCTATCAAAGCGATAATTATTGCCTTTTTTATGTTCATAATGGGCTTGGTAATGATCATAATCGGCGCTTTGCTTTACACTGGTCACATTAATGCACAGGTAATCTAATAAATGATTAATTTAAGAGAATTCAATCATTCTTTTTCAAGTACTCTGATCGCATGTGGCCTTTGTTCATTATTGGCTCTCTTCTGTTCCTACCTGGCTTTTACCATGTCAGAATCGCCTACTATGCTTGGAGAAAATACGAAGGCTTTTCTTTCGAAGACATTCCAACCGATGACTAAATTTTTGTCTGATTTTCTAACTTAATTTTTTAATCTAAATAAATAGTTTTTTTTGTAGAATTAAATTTTTTGAGTCGGCTAAAGGGGTTGCTAATAAATTCATAGCGGATGATGTTTTCTTAAATTGAGATTTTTATCAACTTTTACCGGTACCGTATACATTCATCGAAAATAATCGATGAAAAAATATTCTAATAGATCATAATTTGTTAAATTACTAAGTTTTTTAATTTTTCAAATGTTTTCCCTAATAATAATAAGATAAAAATTTTTCACAATTTAAGAACAAATTTAATTTTTTACTTTTCAAGTAAATTATTAGCTTTAGAATTGCTTTAAAGTCTTATAACTAAACTTAAGGCAGTGAGGATAAATTTTTTTAGGATAAAGGGGGCTTATTTCAAACAAGCTCCCTTGTAACTATTAGTAAAAGGCTTAATTCTAAATAATATATTAAAACAATTTTGGCTTTCAGACAAATCTTTTGTTATTACTGAGTCATTTTGATTTCTAAATTGTATTGCTGTTTTTTTTTCTAAAATAGAAACAAAGTCACCTGAGTGCAAAAAGTGTATTTTTTGTATTTTTAACATTTTTTTTTTAAATAAATCATTTGACCACTGATAAATAGTTTTAAATTTTTATTAGAAGCAAAATAATTGTATCAAATATTGTGTAAAATAAAAGCATTTTGCATAAACCAAAAAAAAATAAAATTGTTAAATTATTTTTTACATTTTAAATTTAAAAAAATAACAGTAATCTTAAATTTTTAGATTTTTTATTTCTAAATCAAATTTACATGACAAAAAAAAATAAATAAAAAGAATATCAACAGAAACTGAGTTGATAAATATTTTCCTAAAATTTAATATTGTTTAAAATTAAAAAATACCAAAAATTGAATATATAAATACTCTAAGTTTTGCTTCTTCTTCTAAATTATTGTACACTGTGTTGCAAACTATATAGTAGTAGTAGTAGTAGTAGTAGTTGGATGACTGCGAGTTGCCGGGTGACTCCAGCAAGAGAACCTAAGTCCTATGAGCAGCCTGTTCTTTGGTTGTCAATCCTCTTCTTGAAAGAGTTGACACTTGGTGCATCAATGACTAAATCGGGTAGCTTGTTCCACATTCGTGCTACCCTGTTGCGGAAAGCGTTACGTCTTATTAAACAGTCCTTCACTAGCTCTGGTCTGATGTGGCCTCGATGCCCGCTTCAGGGCGGTCCAACTTGTAGAGAGGAGTGCCATTCGACAGTGTCCTTTCTGAATTTTGAACATTTCTATCAAATCACCCCTGGCTCTCCTCTCCTCCAGAGTTGTTAAGTTCAGTTTTAGGCACCTGTCTTCGTATGTCATGTCGCGGAGTTGACTTGGGACTTTAGTGGCACGACGCTGAACTTTTTCCAGTGTGAAATATAAAAAAATAAAAAAATATTTTCATGTAATTTCGTTCTTAATGAATTTATAAAAATACTTTCATTAAATATTTATGTATATTTTTTTTATAAAATTTAAAAACTAATAAGAATTATTCTCAGAAATTAGATCCTGAAGAAGACCCTTTTTGGTCGAAACGCGTCGATCGTTTTATATTAAGAATTATAAATTTTTTTTTAAAAAATCATTTTATAACAAATATAAATTTTTTATTTAGATTATTTAGATTTTTTTTGAAATAAACATTAAAATTTTGAATAATGTAATATAATCTTACAAAACATTTATTTTTTAGCATAATTTTTATTCCAGAAAATGTCATTATTATTTTTATATCATATGAAATTTTTTTCATTCAAAAACAAGCATTTTGATTTTAGCTAATTATTACAATTAATTTTATTTATTTCAAAAATTACGTCAGATTCGGCGATGATGAAAAAAATTAAATATAAAAGTATAAACTTATAAAAAAAATTTTTAAGAAATTAAGACAATTTTTTCGTACATTTTTATAATTTAAATACTATTTTTATCTAATACAAAAATTTATATTGAATAAAACTAATTATTTTTATTTGTACAATGAGCTAAATGCTTTATTAAAAGTGACTTAAATTTTTATATAAATACTTTTTTTTTTATATATAAATGAACCTTTTTTTACTAAATGCCTATGAGGTGTATGTATTTTTTTTTAAATAATAATAAACAAAATAATAAATAATAATAATAATTTAAGATTGCATTCATAAAAAAATTTACAACATTTATAATTAATTTTGCATAATAAAAATAGCTTTTCGATTTTCAAACAATTGATGTATTTTTGCAGCCTAGATGAAAATTTAATTCATAAGTAATTGGGCTTATGCTATAACACGGACCGCGGTCGGATGGTATTAGGAATTATCTAAAAACTGCCGACCACCGACCATCTTGTAGAGAATTTAATGAATTTTTTACGCAAAAGTATCAGTTGCTTCATAAGACCTTTTTAATGACTTGTAAAACGAGAAATAACGAGTCAATACCTGAGTTGCTGTTAACGGACCACATGTTTCCAGGATAATGATAAGACTTTGACCTTCCGACCATTAATTATATGAAAGAGAATAGGCTAAGCATTATTGCAGAAAAATAAATTGTTTCCTAGATCTTTTTTTTTTAACTCATAGCTAAAAAACTAAAAAAAATTACTAAAAATGTATTTTTTAGATAAAATTCTTTAATTTTAAAAAATTGAAAATTTTATCATATCGTTTTGAAGAGAATTAAAATATCTACATTCTCAAATAAAAAATGAATATTTGTTTTGGATCTCTCGGTCAAAATTTCTCTTAATTTATTTTTGCTTTTAACTAAAGCAATTTTCTTTAAATATTTTATTATAATTATTAAAATATTCACTATTTAAATTTTATTTAGAGACAATTTTATATCATGACATGGTTTTTTATTTTAAAAAGAATTGTTTTTATCATTTTTCTAATTACACATTATTTATTATTCTATTTAATTACTTTTCAATTTTATAGGAAGCAAAAACGTTTATATTATTTGAAAGTTTTCTTGTTTCTGGCCACATAGTTAAATATTTTTTAAACTTCTTTTGTTTCTGTGGGATACCTAGTCTATCTCAAACACTTTGGATAATCACACAATTTCAATATAAGTATGAAACTTCGTAGTCACCAGATTCTAGCATAGCAGATTTACTATTATTTATTTGACCATTTTTCAGTTCTTCTAAAAAATTGAAAATTTCAGTCAAATTGTTTTTACAAAACAAAGAGCATAAAACTTATTACCAGGGAAAAATAAGTATCCATATCACCTTTATAGAACTAAAAAGAAAGATTCCTGACTAAAATGTGGCAAAACTGTGATTGATTAAAAAGCATGAAAAATTCAATTATATTGAACTAAATAACATAAATTCTAAATCAGCACATTCAAATTTATAAAAATATTTGAAAAAAAAATTGTGTGAGGCATATTTCATATCTTCAACAAGTATTGCCCAATATCCTTTTTAAAATTGTTTTAAAAATCATCCGACACTTTATCTTGAATGCTGAAAATTCTTTTTCATATATCAAATTAAAATAGTTTCAAATTTTTGGTTTGTTCAAATTTGAATTAATAAACAAATTAATAATAATTATTTTTTAATTAGTCTAACTAGATTCTGTAAATTAAATAGAATTTCTATAAAAAAAATTCTAAATTTTTTAAAATTAAAAATTGAAGCACACAAAAACATTCCTCGATTTAAGTGATTAGGAAACTTGTTTACACGATTCAATTTTAATTTGATCAATGATAAAGTAACATTTAAAAAAAAAGAGAAAATTATTTAAAAAATAAAATAAAAATTGAAAATCTTTTTATCAAAAATTCTTAAATGGTCAAATTTCTAAATAAATTCAGCGTCTATTTTCTTCAAATAACAATAATAATAAGTAGTTATTTTGTTTTCGAAATAAATGGAAAAGTAGAACGCTTTTTAAGTGATTCTGGAATAACTACAAATAATTCATATTTTGGTGGTGTTTATTCTCAAACACAAAATAGCATATTTTTTGTTCCTCATTCACAGGCAAGTGAAACTGAATGGCATTATATTAACTGTTCCACAGGAAAAATTGTTCCATATAATCATAGTTCAGATGCAGTAAGAAATGCATATTCTGGTGGTGCTTATTCTCCTACTCAAAATAGGATTTATTTTGCTCCCTATAACCAAGCAACAGAAACTGAATGGCATTATATTGACTCTTTTACTGGAGATGTTGTCCAATATACTCATAACTCAAATGCAGTGCAATCTGCTTATTATGGTGGTGTTTATTCCCCAACACAGCAAAGAATCTATTTTGTACCATATGAACAAGCAGCAGAATCAAATTGGCATTATATGGATATCTCTACTGGAGTTATTGTTCCATATGCACATAACACAAATGCAGTAAATCAAGCATATGCTGGTGGTGTTTATTCTCCAATACAAAACAGAATTTATTTTGTACCCAATGATCAGGGTTCCCAAACTGAATGGCATTATATTGATTGCATTACTGGTAATGTTGTATCATATAATCACAGCTCAAATGCAGTTGGAGATGCATATTCTGGCGGTGTTTATTCTCCTACTCAAAATAGGATTTATTTTGCTCCCTTTTTTCAGGCAACGCAAAGTGAATGGCATTATGTTGACTGTTTTACAGGAAATGTTGTTCCATACACTCATAATTCAAGCGCTGTTCGGGGAGCCTATGTGGGCGCTGCTTATTCTCCTACTCAAAATAGAATTTATTTTGCTCCCTTTAATCAAGCAGCACAATCTGAATGGCATTTCATTGATTGCAACACTGGTAATGTAATACAATATGTGCATTCTATAGCAGCAGGTTTGGGTTCTTATACTGGCGGTGTTTATTCTGCCACTCTAAATAGGATTTATTTCGTTCCCTTAGTCGAAGCAGCTCGAATTCAATGGCATTATATTGACTGCTTAACAGGAAATGTTGTATCATATACTCATAATTCAACTGCAGTGCAAGGAGCTTATTATGGTGGTGTTTATTCTCCTAGTCAAAATAGGATATACTTTGTTCCATTTTTGCAAGCATCTCAGACTGAATGGCATTATATTGACTGTTTTACAGGGAATGTTGTTTCATATATTCATGACACAAGCTTATTAAATGGCGCCTATGTTGGTGCAACCTTTGCTCCACAAGCAAATAAAATCTTCTTTTCACCAATTTTTCAAGCCACAGAAACTGAATGGCATTTTATTGACTGCTTTACTGGGAATGTTGTTCCTTATGCTCATTCTTCAAATGCTGTTAGAAATGCTTATTCTGGAGCTGTCCATTCTCAAGAACTTGATAGGATTTATTTTGTACCATTTTCACAAGCAAACGAATCACTTTGGCATTATATTGACTGTGCTGGTGGAAATGTTGTTCCATATGTTCATTCTTCAAATGCTGTTGGAAATGCTTATTTTGGGGGCGTTTATTCACCTATACAGAATAGAATTTATTTTGTTCCTTATGAACAGGCAACAGAAATTGATTGGCATTATATTGATTGCATTACTAGTAATGTTGTATCATATAATCATGACTCAAATGCAGTTTTAATGGCCTATTTTGGTGGTGCTTTTTCTCCTACTCAAAATAGAATTTATTTTGCCCCCTTCAATCAAGCAACACAATCTGAATGGCATTACATTGACTGCAATACTGGTAATGTTGTTTCTTACCTTCATTCCTCAAATGCAGTGCAATTTGCTTATTCTGGCGGAGTTTTTTCTCCTTCACTTAACAGAATTTACTTTGTTCCCTACTCTCAAGCAACTCAAACTGAATGGCATTATATTGACTGTTTTACTGGAAATGTTGTGCCATTTTTTCATGACTCAAATGCAGTTTTTAATGCCTATTCTGGCGGTGTTTATTCAGTTGAACAGAATAGAACATATTTGGTTCCTTTTGATCAAGGAAAAGAGACTTACTGGCATTACATCAATGATTTTGAAGATGATATTTTAACCACCAATATTTTTAATCAATCGACCTCAACAGAAATATCTACGCCAAATCATTTTTATTCCATTTTTCCATTAAAAACTGAAGTTTCTATGCAAAACTCTCAGCTGACCAGAGTTCTAAATAAAGACGCTTCCACGTCTGATTTTTTAATTCAAACAACCATAAGTCTAGAAACTTTTGTCGGAGAATCTCTAACAACAGATGTGACTCTTCAAGACTCATTAATCACGATTGTATCGGAAAAAGACAACTCCAAGAGCAAAACAAATAATCATGGTGAATTTTCAAGCACGTCAAAATTAAATCGAGAAACAAAAAGTCCATATTTTACAAACCTAAATTTAAATAGTTCACAAGTCACCGAAAATTTTAAAACATCTTTAGAAGCATCGTCAACAAAAATTAATCAAAAAATTCCTGCTTTTAATTTAATAATTTCGATCGGAGGTCTTTTTTACCTACAATTAAAATCAAAACTTTTAAACTATCATGGTTTCTTCTTGAAAAGTGAGCTAAATTTCACTGCGGTAGAACAGGCCCTCTTGCAATCAATTGGTTATTTTTCTACTTTTAATTTTACAAGGTATTTTTTAGAAAACCAAAAATAGATTTTAATTTTTTTTGATTTTCAAAAGTGAAGGCAACAATGAATTCTCAATAAATTCGAATACGAAATTGAAAACATCTTCAAATACTGAACGAAGACTGGATTCAATTATATTTGAGATAATAAATAATTTGAAAAATGATCAAGAAAACATTGGTACTGTGTCAAATAAGGAAGGATTCGATATGACATTTGAAATCTCGCGAGCTACTGTTGACGGTAAACTTTTCTTTGATTAAATTATTGATACTTATTTTATGAAGTATTTTCCTATTATTTTATAGACTCTAATCTAAAGATAAACTTCTTTAATCGATCAACAACTTCTTCAAAATGTCAAGCAAAAAAATTAAAGCTTAGCAAAATTAAAAAATAAATTGATAATTTTGAAAAATTTTCGCAAAAATAATGAAAAGTCCAAAAAACTTAACATTTAGTTCTGTTTCTATCAATATTGGATCTTTTTTTCTAAATTTAAAGATTTTTTGAAATTTTTGCTTTTGTTTTCCTCTAACAAATAATGTTCAGAAAAGTAAATTAAAATGAAAATGGTGTTTAATTTGGAGAAAATCGTTTGACGCATAAAAATAACCTCTTAACGCATAAACACATATTTTTTTCAGTATAGAAAAACAATATGTGTTTATAGTATAAAAAATTTATTTTTTTAGTATAAAAAATTACAAAGAACGAAAATAGTATAAAATAAAATTCAATCAAGCATGACAGAATAAAACATAGTATAAAAAATATTCCAAAAAGAAATCAATTTAAGTCAATCAAAACTAATTATTCCATTACTAAAGCATGTCTAGCTTTACGTGGACGACCAGGTCCTCTTTTAGTTTCTAATACTTGCTCCTCAACCCTCGCTTTCTTCGATTTAACTTCGTCTTCCCCATTTAGGATCTTTGGTGGTCTACCTCGCTTCTTTTAACTATTTGAGTCTCCATAGGCTCACTAGACGGTCGAGATTCAACAGGTTGTATCGACCTAACTGGATGTAGCTCGGCAAGTTTGGTTCATTCGATTGTTGTGGTTGATTATCCATAGACTCTAACTCAACAAGTTGTTTCTCAATGGATTCGACTTGTTTTTGCTGATCAATCGTTGGATTATTATTAAAATTTTGATGTCAAAAATGAAATAAGGATTTTAATGTTAAAATATTTAAAAGTCAAAAATGAAATAAGGATTTTAATGTTAAAATTTTCTGATGTTAAAAGCTATAGTCAATAAAGATAATTAAAAATTTGTATTTTTTGTAATTTTTATTAAGCAAGGACAAGAAAAAAAAACAAAAATTAATTAATTAAATGGTTGAACGCCATGTTTTTCCAAAAATTCGGATGCTAATTGAATTTTAACTTTTTCTTTTATTTGACGCTTCAAACTTAAAACAGCAGCTTCCCGGTCTTTTTTCGAAATTCTCTTTCGGTTTTCTTTATCCTTCGATTTCGTCCATAATCGCTTTACCTCACTTTCGATGTCTTCTTGCGTAATTGCCGCATTGAATTGTTCGGTCAGCTGATTTTTTCGATCTTCTTCGACCTTTTGCGTATTTGATATTTCACTCAACACGTCTTGATTTATTAACGAACGGACATAGTTAAGGAATCGAATTTATACAAGATTTTTCTTACGAGGAATTCAATTCCGAACTCCTTTGTATAAAAATGAACTTAGGAAAGAATAATGAATTGTTTGTATTTAGTCTTTATAATCCACCTAATGTGCTTCTGAACTTTGAGTTTTTTAAAACAGTAAATAAAACATGTAGAAACTACATTTTAGGTGGTGATCTAAACGCTAGAACAAAGCAAATAGGCTGCGTAGGGGAAAATGAAAACGGGATAATATTAGAAAGAATAATCAACGAGCTAGACTTTTCAGTAATCAATGATAAGCATCCTACTTTCAATATTTTTAATAAGAATTACTATGAAATTCTTGACCTTTTTTTAGTTTCATCTTCATTGATTGACAAAATTACCGACTTTAGTGTCTTAAATAGTCAAGACATGACTAGTGACCATTTCCCAATCGAAGCATCGATTTCTATGGGCTATCAATTAGAAAATAAATCAGCAGCTAAAAGGCTTAACTATAAGAAAGCAAACTGGCAATTATTCAGCGAGATTTTAAATTCTCAAATAGTGAATGTCACTGAAAGTTCCCTCACAATAGATCAACTAAATGATAAAATAACAGAAAAAATTATTTCTGCTTCACATAAAAGCATTCCATATCTTTCTCAGAAAATCTACAAAACGAGTCTTCCGCCAAACATTGTTAATTTGATAAAAGAACGTAGGAAAGTAAGAAGAAATTACCAGAAAACTCGCTGTCAAAAGCTCAAGCAAAAATTTAATCAACTTACATCTGAGTTAAAGGCCTCTTTAAAAAAATTCTGGAATCAAAATTGGTTTGATTTTATTGAGAAGATGGGAAAAAACCCACTGACAAGTAGACCTTTTTGGAAAAAAATAAATAAATTTAGAACAAAAAAAGGATCAAATTTAATTCCTAAATTGATTTTAAATGAAAGGGAATTCAAAACTAATGAAGAAAAGGGAAAATGCTTTGGAGAACTCTTATCGTCAATATTTAGTCCTAATTCTGATTTAATTGATACTGAGAAAGATATCGAAATTCTAAATTCTAACTCTGTTTTCTTTAGGAATTATAACCAGTCTAATTTTAATGATCCAATTTGCTTAAATGAATTAATTATGGCTTTAAAGAGATTAAAAAATGAAGCGGCATCAGGACCTGACCAAATTCATAATTTAATGTTAAAAAACTTACCTAGAAATTCATTAATAGAAATCATAGAACTTTTTAATTTAACTCTTCGAGAAGGTAGAGTCCCGAAAGCGTGGAAAACATCTTACATTACTATGATTCAAAAAAGGCCTCTAGTTTACACGATCCTTTAAATTATAGACCAATTAGTATAACGAGTTGTTTAGGAAAGCTACTGGAACGCATAGTATATTCAAGATTATACAATTTTTTAGAGCAAAATTCACTCCTTATCCAGGAGCAATCTGGATTTAGGAAACACCGGCGAACAGCAGATAATCTTTTCTTCTTAATTCAAAAAATTGTGGAATCATTTAATAGAAAAAAAGAGTTTGCGGCCTTTTTTTTGATATTTCTAAAGCCTTTGATAGGGTTTGGCATGAAGGTTTACTTTTTAAATTGATTAAAATAAATCCACCTCATTACTTGACTAACTGGATAAAATCCTTTTTAGACTCTAGGACATTTAAGGTAAATGTGAATGACCATTTGAGCGAAGAATATCAAATAACTGCAGGTGTTCCTCAAGGCTCAGTAATTAGTCCTCTTTTATTTAGTATATACATTAATGACATCCCTAAAAGAAACAAACAAATAATGAATACTCTCTGCTTTTTGCAGATGATCTAGTTACATTCTTCATTTATAACAAAAAAGGGAACCTAGAAAATAAGATCAATAAATACCTCAACGAATTAGAACAATGGCTTATTAAGTGGAAAATGAAGATATCGGTTGAAAAGTCGTGTTCATTAGTCTTTTCTAGGTACAAAAAAGAGAGTGATAATCTTAACTTAAAAATTTATGGAAACAGAATAGAGAGACAAAAAGAAATCAAGTTTCTTGGTATTAAATTTGATTCTAAATTAAACTTTAATATACTGGTAGATGAAATTAAAGAGCGCTGCAATAAAAGGCTAAATATTATTAAGATATTGTCAAACAAAAAATGGGGTCTTAATCAGAACACACTAGGAAATCTATTTAAATCTTTAGTCGGATCAATTTTAGACAATTCTTTTCCTTGCTTGAATTCATTTTCAGAAAATAATATCAAAAAACTACAAGTAATTCAGAATACAGCAGTCAGATCTATTCTTAAGTTAAAATATGATACTCCCTCCAACATCGTACATCATGAGGCTTTTAATAAACTAAAATTACTAACAGTCTCGAATCGGCTTTTTGAATTGAGTGAGAGATATGTTGGGGCAGGACTGAGTCATTCTATTCCATTGGTTGTAAGACTGGTGAAGGAATACAAAGAAGGTTTCGAATCAAGATATATTGAATACCCAACTCCATTGTGTAATTGCTACCTTACTATTTCTTCTTTTTTTCCTGAAACTTGAACTATTTAAACATGAGCCACATGTAACAATCTTTTCCAATTTTATATATTCTTAATTTTCATTTATTTAGCTTATTTACTTTTTTTTAATTCTTTTTTTTTTTTTTTTTTATCTTATTTTATTAACCTTAATTTCATTTTTATTTTATTTTTTTTAATTTTTAACTTATTCTGAAGGAGCTCTAGCTCGGTACAGAAAACAAATAAATAAATAAATAAATAAATAAATTAAAACTGTCATCTTGTAAATTATCAAGATTAATTTCGTGTATAGCTATACTCGGGGTACTCCGAATTGAAGTCGTCGGCATCACTTGTCTTTGATTTTGTGTAATCAGGTCCAATTCCGGTAAACCAGTAACTGTTTCTAAATTCGCATAAGTTACATTCTCGAGCTGTAGAATCGGTTGAATTTGCATCGGAAGTACACTTTCAGTTGAATTAATCATTTTAACATTAGATTATTAATTAAGATTTAGCAATACTTTCCTTATTTAAGATTTAACAATAATTTCCTTATTTAGCAAATAACATTTAATTCCTTATTAAATTTTTAACATTAGATTCCTTAATTAAGATTTAACATTAAACTCACTGACATTAATTTTTTGACATTAAAATATTTTAACATTAATTTACAGTAAATCGTTGAAGCAAAACCTGGAATTGAAACATAAATTTGCCAGTTATTAAAATCACTATCCAACCACTGTATTTGATTTTGCCTTTCGGTTGCATTTTTAATTTAAATATTCATATTTTAATTTTGTAATTGTCATATTTTACAATTAATTTTAAAAAAATAAATTACATAATTCTTCTTATACTTAAAATATTATTTTATGCTTTTACGAGAAACTTGATGCTTATTTGATCACGTGTATGCGATAATATAAAAAAAAATTCTTATGCTTTATTTATTTATCTCTATACTATAAAAGAATTTTTTATACTTTTTTATTTCGATATATGCGTCAAAAGTGCTCGTCCGTTTAATTTTGTAAAACATATTTTATATATGAAAAATTTGTAAAGAAATTTAAAATATTAATATAATGGCGTTCAAATCGTAGAAAATTTTAATTTTTTGTACACTCATTTACATTAAGAAAATTTCTCCAAATATTAAGCCTTTTTTAAACTAAATTATCTTTTTTAGTAAAATATTTATTTAAATTTTGTATCTTCAACGATATCTGACCAAAAGGTCAAGAAACATTTATAATGTTTTCTACTTTTATGAATTTTTAAGCCTAATTCACCTTTCATGTATTTCTTGTAATCCTTAATTTATTTTTATTTTGCCAAGTAAATCATAATGTCTAAGAGAATTTTAATGTTTATCTATTTAAAATTTTAAAAGATTCTTAATTAGATAAAATAAAATTGGAAAAAATCAGTTGAAATTTGTAAAATTTGTCATTTCTGTTTGGAAAAAACCTCGATTGTTGACTTTTGGAGATAAAATTACATTTTTAGAGAGATAAGAAAAGACCCTAACTAAAATAAAAATATCTAAAATTTGGCTTTTTATGGACAAATATTTAATAAATTTAGTGTTTTCAATATTAAGAAATTTATCAATTAATTTCTCAATTTATGAAACTGGTTCAAAAATTCTAAATTGAATTATTTCAAATTTTCAAAAAAAACTTGCCTTAATGATAACTAAAAAAACTTTGATTCATTTAGCTAATATTATTTACTTAATAGCTACTGAAACATGGAATACAAGTGAGAGCCAAAAAAAAATTATCTGTACCAAAGAAGTTGGAAAAATCACAATTACTTGCTTATCTGGAAAAATGGAAAACAACACATTCATATTGGAGTCATCAGAAGAAATAGAGATCAATTTAAGTTCATCGGCAATTATTGAAAAATTTAATATGTATTTCATAATTTTTCAAGCCGCTTTTATGTTTTATTTTCAAAATTGAATAATTTAAATTTTTCTTAAGTCCAATAGATTTTTTGGTGGTGGTTTTAAAATATTTTATAATATTAATTAAGTTTAAATTTTTATCAAAAATTTTACTTTTTTAATATTTACTTTTTATTTATTCATAAAATTAATAAAATTTTTGCAACTGTACAATGTTCAAAAACTTTTTTATTTTAACTTGTAAATTTAACTACAAAAAACTAAAATCCAAACACAAATTGTGTAGTCAAAAATCCAACATTTGTAATTAAAATAATTTTTCTTTTAATTTTGCCAAATAAGTTTTCTTAAAATTTAATACTCTAAATATTTTTGATTGTCTGCTCTTTTAAAATTTCAATCATTTTTATAAATGAGTTGAGACAATATTATATTTCAGATTTTAGAAGATAAATTTTGTAAAAATGCAAAATATCGTAAAAAAAGGACGAAGACACTTATCATTATTTTTAATTATTATTTTCAATTTAAACCAATTCAAGGGGTGACAAATTTTTAAAAGAAAAGTAATTCAAATGAAAAAATTAATATAAATTGAGTAGAAAAAAAGGTTTTTTTTTTACAGCTTGATTTGAATTAAAAAAAAAATATAATGTTATTGGTTACAACATTTGATTGAAAAACGAAATCATCTTTGAAAGGAATTTAAAATTTTTGGTTTTTCCATTACAGAGATTTTGTCATTAACTTGTTTTTTTCAAAAAAAAAATTCAAGTCAAGACATTTGACTTGTTTTATTAAAAATTCTAAGTCAAGTGAGTTAAAGACTTTTAAAAGACTTTAAAATTACTTTTTTTTTGAATTTTGCGCAATTCTGATTTTAACAAACTTTTTAATGAGAAAATAATCAAAGAAATTAAACTTAAATAAAACTATCTTAAGAATATAAAACTCGAAGTCCTTGAAAAAAAAACAGAAATCAAAAATCGCTTTAATTATTATGAACTATCTAAAAAGGAATCAAAAAGCATATTTAAAAGCTAAAAAAATGGCAAAGGGTTTAATTTTAGTTTTTAAGTAAATAGTCGCACTTTATTTTTTTTTTAAATTAAATTTTAATTCTAATCCTAAGCTGTGAAAAAATAATTATAAATAAAAGTTTTTAATTTAAACATCCAACTCTTAATTTATCTTTAATTCTTTTAAAAAATCGATCAAAAAATAATAAAAATTTTAGAACAGCATTATTTTCATTTTATAATTTAAAATTTCTTTGATAATTGCGTAAAACTTTGCAAATTGCCCCATGAAGTTTTGGTGAAAAATGATTCAGTAAATAATTAATTAAATAATTTTTATTTTTTTTTTAATTAAAAAATTTAACTCGGGATAATATCAAAATTCTTTATTTTATTTAGTCAGGTTATTTTTTTTAATTAATAATAAAAAAAATAATAATATAAAGCTACAGAAAACTAACTGCGGAGCAATTCTATATCTAACCTTTCTATGATAGCCGTCTGATTTTAAAATATGTCTTAAAAAGATTTGTAATAGGAAAAAATTAATTATTTTGTTTCAAAAAGATATCTAATTTGTTTTTGAATTCATTTTTAAATTTTGCATTTACAACCTCTATCGGTTACTCGTTCCACGCATTCACCACTCTTTTTGTTAGAAAGTTCTCTCTCACTTTAATCCTTTACATTTGCTTGGTCAATTTTTTATGATGTCCTCGGATTCCACCAGCTGGACCATTGGACCAGCATTTGAAGGCTTTTTTGAGCTGACCGAACACTGCATTCGCTTTATTTTATTTGCTGCCTGTGTCGCTTGGTGTGCCCATTTTAAGTCGTCAGTCAGATAAATTCCAAGATCTCGTTCAACAGTTATTTGACTCATTGGTTAGTTGTTCATTAATAGTTCCATTGTCTTAATTTCTTTACTTTTAAAGAGCATAAATTTACATTTATCGGTGTTAAATTTCATTAGACAATCGTCGGGCCATTTAACAATCTTGTCAATTTCTGACTGTACTTGTTCAACGTCATGGCGATTGCGGATGATGTTTATCAGTTTAGAATAATCTGCGAAAAGTTTGATTAAACCCTTTTTCAGACTAGGGATGTCATTGATAAATATCACGAAAAGTAGAGGACCTAGGACAGAACCTTCTGGGACTCCATTTAGGACATCTTTCCAATCGGAGACGTTGTCACTCACT
The DNA here is from genome assembly GCA_019054805.1 of Brachionus manjavacas. Taxonomy (NCBI): domain Eukaryota; kingdom Metazoa; phylum Rotifera; class Eurotatoria; order Ploima; family Brachionidae; genus Brachionus; species Brachionus manjavacas. The sequence continues at coordinate 1,323,520 of JAHQIY010000003.1, read as the reverse complement.
ACGCGTTGCTTCCAACAAGTCAAGAAATCGGAGATCCAATTCAAAATGCAACCTCTGAATCCAAATGCATCCGGTTTCAATTTAAGTACCTGATTGGAAACTTTATCGAAGGCTTAAGCAAAGTCTAGAAAAACCCATTAAATAAATAAATATTTATTAATTTATTTATTTTAATGAACGCCTTGTAGGCGATGTAAGAATAAAAAAATTTAAAAAATAATAAATAGCATAATTTAGTTTAAGTAAAAAGAAGAGCAGCATCCGATTTTGCTAGATTGGAGGAATATGAACTGTTTAATACATTAGAGGACTTAACTTTATTTCATAATGTAATTAATCCGACCTAATATTTAACCTAAGTGAGGGTGATACAAGGATTGTTAATTTAAATGAATCTTCGGGCCAGGTTTGGGGAGCTTTAATCGGGGTCATATGAGCATTACATGAAACTATTTTTATTTAAAAAAGAACAATTAAGTTTTGTTTCACAGTGAATTATTTAATTTTAGGAAACGGAATTATGCATTGATTTCAAAGTATTTCAACAGTCTAGATTGGAGTACCAGATTTCTATAATGGTCTTAATATAAACGAAATGAATGAGATTTTTCTCAAAATGTATGATTACTCTTGTAGGATGTATATCCCAAGACGTATTCACAGCGGAGTTCATATAATAAAGACGCCTTAGATGAAGTTCAAAATAAAGAAATAAAATCTACTTTTAGCAATTCAAATTAATATAATTAAATTTAACGTTTATTTTTGTGATCTATTTGTTTCTGCTAGTAAATTTATTTCTTCTGCTAGTTTTTTTTTTCTAACTGTTAGTAAAAAAAGTTAATTGATGATTACTAAATTTTTACACTTGATAGCTAAATTTTTTTAATGCTTCCAAAGAAATTAAATAATTGAATAACTTGATTGATTTTTTATTGAAAATATTTCCAGTTTTGCATTTTTAAAGATTTTGAAACAGCTGATAAAATATGCAAGGGTATTTTCGATGAGAAAAAATGAATAAAATGGAAGTTAGATCATCATGAAAAAAGAAGATTTCCATGTTATTCACAAGGTTGTAAGGACAATTGTCCAGTTCAAATGTATTTGCTCTTGGACAATAACTCACAAAAATGCACTCTATATATGTCAGCAGATAAACATAATCATGCAAGTAAATGTGAATTACAATTTGATGATCAACGTCTAAAACCATATGTTAGGGATGAGATACTTAGAATTTACGAAAATGAAAATAAGTGAACTGCCCTTATTCTAGATAAACTAGACGATAAGGGTATGGCCGCTTCTGTCCGCCAAATATAAAATTTGATTCATCGTTATAAGGAAAAAAATTATGGCTCTCGTAACATGACGTTGAATGAACTTACACTTTGGTGTTCTCAAAAACAAGATATACCAGAAAGATTAGACAAAAATTTTGTTGGAAATACATATTTTGAAGCTGGTTTAGACGAAGTAAAAGCAATGCGAATATATTTTACTACAAAGCGTTTAATGTCTCTGGTTAAAAAAAACAATCATATTTACATTGATGCAACACATAAATTGCTATGGCAGGGTTTTCCAGTGATAATATTCGGAACAACTGACAGAAATAAATCATTTCATCCATTTGTATAAGTTATGTCAAAAGATGAAAAAACGGAAGACTATGCATTTGCTAAAACTATTTCATCTATTTCACACTATTTCGTACTATTTCATCTGTTAAACAGTTAACTAAACAGTTATTTGACTATGATTTTTATCCTAAAGCATTGGTAGCAGATGCTGCTCGACCAATTACGAATGCATTTGAATCAGTTTATGGTGAACATAATGAATATGAACGAATTTACTGCAGGGCTCATGTAAAACGACGAATTGAGGATCGTTTGAAAACAATAAAGAACCAAGAAATTAAATTATCTTTAAGAAATGATATTTTAGATCTACAAGCTCAACTTGAAAAACATAATTTTAAATGAGTAGCCAAGTCATTTATTGAAAAATGGAAATTACACAATGACGATGCAATCAATGCATTTTGGAATTTTTTGAAGATGAGTGGGTACAATCAAATGAAGAGTGGGTATTCTTGGACAATATGTTGATGGAAACATATTGTCCAAGAATACCCAGTACAAACAATGAACTGAAATCCAACAATAATTAAATTAAAAACAATGGTACTTTTCGCAAGCGTTTACCAGTTGCCGACTTTTTGAATTTGGTTTCAGAACGGTTAATTATTAGATGGTCAAGAAAGCGAGCTGATGATTATTCAAATAAAACCGAGTTTAACGAAAAAATCATTCCTTCTTTAGAAACATGGACAAATGCATGGCACTGGGAATTAAAAAATTCGAAAATAAACATAGCAAAAAAAAAACTTGATAATTCTACTATTTATTACATAGCATCCAAAACTAATTCCAATAAACAATTAAATAAAGAATCAATCATCGAATACAAAAACTATTCTAACTAAATCGAATTGAAAGATTTTGACAAATGGTTTAATATTACAACATCTATCTGGACAGTTGAAATATCATCAGATTGGAGACAAAGTACGTGTACGTGTCCGTTTTATAGGAAAAATTATGTTTGTTAGCATATATTAGCTTTATCTTGCAAAGAAAAAAATTGAATGGCATCCAAATTCACAAGATGTCCGATTGGGTCAAAAAAGAAAAAAGGGCAATCCAGGAAAATCAAAAAAAGCATAACAAATTCAACTATCTGAATCTGGACTGCAACAGTTACAGCAAGAACAGCAAAAGCAACAACAACTAGTTTCTCCTTTGGAAAATTTGTTTCACGAGTATTTCATTTTAACCAATGTTATAAATAGCGAAAACTTATCAAATCCTTTACAATTAGATGAACCGAATGATTTAAATTTTGATCAAAATTATCAAGCTGATGGACAAAAATCTTCAAATGGTCAAAAACGTCGTGGCAGACCTCGTGATTCAACAAATAAAAAAAGAAATACAAAAATTAATTCTGTCAGAAAATCAAAAAGACAGCGAAATAACTAAAATTAATATTTCCATGTGAAATTTTTATATTTTTGGTCGGTACTAAGCTTAATTTTTGATTATTATTCTTTTTTAACTTAATATGAATAAAAATATTTTTTGTTATTCTATACACTTTTTTTTGCTATTATACACATAATTTTACAAGCAGGTGAAAAAAATTCGCTAGCAGAAGAAAATATTTACTTTCATTCTATTAGCTAGCATGAAAATTTGCTAGCAGAAGAAATAATGTCCCTTATTTTTTATTTACATCAATATTTTAATCAAAGTAAAAAGGAAATTTTTTTTTTAATACAATTGTTAAAAAGTCATAAGTTTAAAGTCAAGTTAAAGTACGGACTTATAATAATTTTTTAAAATTGCAGACTTGGACTTTTTTAGCTTTTTTAAACTTTACCGCCAAAATAACTGCCGGAAACTGCAAAAGTTTTGAGACCTCGATCATGATTGATGAATTATCGCTCTTATTAATTGTTTTGTCTCCCCATTTTAAGTCATATTCATTGCAATTAATGTCCTTGCCAGTTTGAGTTGACTTCAGAATTGTGAATTTTAAACTACTCTTCTTTTTAATGTTTTCTTGAAAATGTTTAACTTTTTGTTCATTTCTTGAGTTTTAGATTTTAAAATGAAAAAAAATATTAATGTAACGTTTAGACATCATAACTCTTATTTTATCACGAACCACAACAAAGTTATTGCTAATTACTTTATGGTCATACAAAAAAACACTGTGCATATATGTAACCGGTTAGGGGTTTAGTAACTCCTTTACGGTTATTTTATTCCTACATGTGTACACAAATTCTGGATTTTCTTTCCGATTGTCTGAATCATTGTAAACTTCCTCAACCATATTAACCCTTCTTGTATTACGATACTGCTTATAGTTATTGTTATTGTTATTTAACCTACATTGTGAAATTTTATGACCTGGTTTTTTGCATCCGAAGCATATTAAGTTTTTTTTCAGCTCGTTCTGGCTTTTAAATTTTTCTTTTCCATTGTGGTCAAATTTCTGACCTCTAAATTTTGATATATATTCTTTTCCATTTATGGATGGTTTTATCCTTATGATTAAAATTTTTTGTCTTGAATAGTTGATAACCGTGGGTTTGCTAAAATTGCTCAATCCTTTTGTAAAAACTCGTGCATGCCGGATTGCATCATTTGGCGTTTCTACATTTTTACTCTCTAACTCGGCCCTAACTCTTGGGTCAAGGGCTTCAAGAAAGAATCAGACTAATTCGAACTCATCTATCTTATCTATTTTGTTTGCAATTGTCTGGAATTTCATTATGTTGTCCTCAAAGTTTGACGTTAATTTAATACTTTTTAGTTCAGATCTTAGCCCTCTCTGAACATCAGCTGGTTTCAGTCTTGCTAATAATTGATTTTTAAATTTTTCCCTCGTAACTGATTCATCTCTTTTTTGCATGTTTTTAAAGCATTTGTAAGGCGTTTCCTCTTAGGAGTTTTGTAACGCAATCTATTAGCCTACTTCTAATAATTCATTGGGTCCTAGCCTCAGTTTCTACAAGGTATATCCATTCATCTACTGTCGACTTTAAAATTAATGATTCGTGTTTCCCTAAGTCCGAATCCTACGTTTTCTTGTAATACATCCTCATGTATTAAAATTTTTTATGAAGTGGCTATTTCTTGAAGGGTGCTTTTTGCTATTTCCTCACTTAGTTTTAATTGATTTATATTCCTAAAACTATCTTCTTCTATTTTCATCTTTTTGATACTGGCCAATAGCTCAGCTCTTTTGAAAAGTAGCTCAATAAGCAACTTCTTAGGTTTTCCTGAATTTTGAACATTTTGAAGCCATTCCATTTGTTCAGCTTCTGTACAGCTTACCAATTCGCTGTTGTCATCTAATTTCTGGAATACATTCTCAAAAGACCCATTTTGTGTCTTTATTAAGTGTACGAGCTCTTGTACACTAAGTTTTTCAAGGTAATCTTTTGAAATGGGTACCATAAAAAATATCATCTTTTTATCGCTGCTACCAATTGTAACCGGTTTATAATAAACAATGTTTAATCCTTTAAAAGCTTTATTTAAGTTATTGAACGTTCTGAAGTTCTAAGAATGGAATTCTTATTTATACCTATATGCTCGTGACAAGAACACGAGCTTATAATTAAGTTAAGATGTAAGCTAAGTGCTTAATGTATCTGTCAGCATTTCGAAGCGTCTAACTTCTGAGATACGTGACAATTATAATTCTTTCTTATCTTTGTGCATCAGTTGACAAGCTGATGAATAAGTGATTGTTCAGGGTAACATTTATCATCTTTTTTTAATTTTTAGGATTTGGCAAGTGATAATCAAATGATATTACTTTATTTGAATTGCCTATTATACATTATCTTTAAATTATAAACAATAGAATAATATTATTATTTACTGGATATCTAGCTTTATGGCATGATTTTGATCTTTACTATCTTGCTCCTTGAAAATATTTTGAGGCACAAAATCATGTTTATTGACCTTAATAAATGTATACCGCTTACTGATCTTTATTAAAAAAAAAATTTGAAGACTTTTTAGAGATAAATAAAAGAAACTTTAAAAGATGTTTTAGAGAAAAATGTACGATAAACTCTAAAAAAACTCTACAAATTTCTCTAAAATTTCTTTAAAGATCCTTTAAAATAAAGTTGACTGGGTATAAATGAAAATCTAAGACTTCATTCAATAAAGAGAGAGGACTTGTCAATAAAAAATGAAAAAGATGAAATCGCAAAAATTTTTGATGAACATTTTCAATCAGCTTTCACTAAAGATTATAAGATCAGCGAGTCGAATTTTTTGACAAGAACTAAAGCCATTTGGAATATAGGCATTTATGAGGACATCATGCAATGGTCGTTTTAGAAACTCTTCGTAAAAATGACGGGTCAAAAAGGGCTGAATGGTGTTAGCTCTAAAATTTTCTAAAGAATAGAGCATAAGCTGTCTCTATGCCATTTTTCCTGACAATTAAAGAATCACTAAGGTCAAGTTCAGTACCGGAGGTATGGATTTAAAGCAAAAATTTTTCCGATTTTTAAAAAGAGTGATAGATGTAATGTGAAAGTTGAGGAAAAAAGTTCTTTCTTCATTAAGTAGAAGAACTATGGGATCACAGAAAATTACTCAATTGGATCAAATCCTTTTTGCTTCATAGGAATAGATGTAACAAGTGGAGTTTCTCAGGGTTTTGAACTTGGTCCACTTCTCTTTGCTATTTATATTTATAACCTTCCAGAAAAACTCAGAAAAAATGCTCTCTTTATGAGGATAACTGCAAAATACAGTGGTGATTTGATCCCAGTATTTTACCAAAAATCACGTAAAATACCGTAAATTAACAAAATTTTACCAAATTTTAGGTAAATTAAAGTAAAATCCGAAAAGCGAAAAAGAGCTATTTTAGGAAAAATTACGTAAATTAATAGGATTTTACGATAATTTTGGTAAAATTTGGTAAAACTCAAAACGGCCAAAAATTTTTGAAAAAATGCCTTTTTCCCCAAAAATCGAAAATTTAAAATTTCTTTTTTTATTTATTTCTAAACGATTTTAGAAATTACTATTTTTAACCAAAAATTAAGTTAATTTTGGTTATTTTTTGTAAAAATTTTTTTTGGTGATATTTTTTTGAGCGTGAGTCATATAATTTAGTGAATAATCTATAAAATACTTATTATTTTTATTCTTAATAAATTTTTTTCTAAAATTTTTGGAATAAAATATCTCAAAAAATTATATGTTTAAATAGTCAAGTTGAGAAAGTTGTTGATAAAAATTAAAAGAAAATGATCAAAGTTCGAAACCTAGTCTAGTTAAAATTTTTAAAAACAATAAAAAAATAAAATCAATTCTTCAATAATCAATGTATCTCTGGAATAGATAAATTCTCATTAAAATAAAAGAAGGAAAAAAATTTTACTTTTTTTTACCAATTTTTACAAAAAATAACCGTTAAATAGAAGTTTTAAATGAAAAAGGAATCAATAGGTATAAGTGACTCTATACAGGTATCCTTAAAAAATATAGAATATGAAAAAATTTAAATTAAAAAAATTAAATAATTTTTATTTAAAAGACACTAACATAAAATTTCTTTTTTTTAAACGACTGGAAAATTTTATGTCAAACTAAATATTAATTTTTTATAATTCATTATTCAATAAAATACATTTTAAAAAAATTTTACAAATAGAAAGTATTTTTGAAAAAATTTTCAAAATGTTCACCAAACCGACATGATCCACATTATCGACATGACTTGAATTTAAACTATTATCAAATTGAAATAATTTGAAAATAATTCGAAAAAGCTTTTTAACAAATTTTGGTGCAGAAAGTCTTCACTTGTGAATAAGCACTATATGCTTTTTTGCAAACAAATAAAGAAAAAAAAATTTGCTTTTTTTTATAGTTTTATTAATAAAATTTTGTACAATAAAAAAACATGTTAAACTTTTTCTATTAACTCACTGAAACAATGTACAAACCAAGGACTATTTTGTTTGACCAGATGCCGGACTACATTTCCACCAAAGCCAATGAAGCCGTCGGCTGGAGGACACGACTCCAAATCGGTCGCTCCGTCTCCCACCATTATAACTCTATTATATTGATAGGTCCTCTTTAAGTGTTCTATGACGCGGGCTTTTCCGCCCGATTCACAAGTCATCTCAGACTCATCAAAGCCAACATAGTTGCCTTTTGAGTCGAATTTGATTGTGTTTGCGAATACATTTTTACGGTCAATGCCCAACAAGTCTGCCACTTGATTAATTACGATCCGGAAGCCGCCTGATACCAGATACACTGCCTTGTCTTTTGAGTGCAACAATTCGACCAATTCTCTTTTAAAAAAATTTTTTATTTAAAAACGATTTCTAGATCAAAGTCTACTTTATGTAGGGGGTAAGTTTGTGGTCTTGGAACTTGTTGAATTCGTGTATTTGATCCATAGAGGGTCGTATTATGTTAAGCCGCTGGGCGAGCGCTTCTTTGAACGTCATGGATCCACCCATGGCTTCGTTGGTCCTAAAAAGTTCAAAATTATACAAAAATTTTATCAAAATTTTAGAGTTGGACTAACAATTGTTGGACTCGGGAACCAACGCCGACAAACTCGGCTAAGTCGTCGATTGCCTCATTTTGGCAAACGGTCGAGTCTACGTCAAAGCAAACACAGTCGGCGTTTTTCCACAACTCAAGTATGCTATTAGTGTCGATCAGCTTCATTTTTCAAAAATAAAATCTCACAAAAAATAGTCTTTAATTTATAATAAAAAATTTTCACGTTAAAGAACACTCTTTCGGCGTGTGCTTGTTGCATCATAAGTGCTTTTGGTTAGTTTGGATCGGGTGTACAAGCCGCATTGCTTTCTAGCTCGATTGAGAAAAAAAAAGAAAAAAAATTTCTCTCGGCTCTTAGCTTTCACTGTTAGCACGGATCCAACAGAGCCCGCTTTTGATTCAAAGCTAATCTAGGAACTACGGGTAGCGTGTCTTTCCTCTCATTTAAATCCAAAATCAAAGCGCTCAGTCAGTTTGAAACCAAGCGATGTTAGCTTGATGATGTACATCCTTTGCTAACAAATGATCTTGATTGAAAATATAAAAAGGCTCCCTAATTAAAAGTAGAATAGCGTCAAAAATTTTATTTTAAAAATGAAGAATTTTGGCTAAATAAAAAAGAAAAGAAAAATGTTCAATAACTCGACGGCTAGAAATGTGTCTGCTTGTGCTGCAAATTTCGACGCAGTGTCCAACACTTCCTTGGTCACCAACTACATAGACATTTCTGTCAGATTTGTGAGCGTATTTGTGCACCTGGTCTACGCGGCCATTGTTTTCAATGTTAAAAAACTCCGCAACTCTTCCTACATGCTAATGCATCATGTCAACTTGGTGTCTTTTATCTATGTGCTCCAGTACATGGCCTTCATTACCCAGAGGACCCTGCTATTCGGCAATTTGGTCACGCTGGAAATTGTGCTATGCACAATAAGTGAATTGTCCTGGAGTGTGTTTCGCTTTTTGCGCACATACTCAATTCTACTCCTGGCCATTTACCGCTTCATATCTGTGAACAACATTCAACTACTGCGCAAAATTAATCGAAAAAAAATCCTGCTTCTCACAATTTGTTGCACTTGGCTGGCCGCTTTGCTTCTTACGCTTATTCTTAAGTTTTCCCTTAGCACTACTTATTCAGTATTTTTTTGTTCTCCAGGCTACTCGGATAGCATTGTTTTGACAGTGATAAATTTTGTGATGGTCAATTTTTTGAGCAATGTGCTGCCCACATCTTTCATCCTGGTTTCGTATGTGTCGATATCGCGCAAGATAAAACAAAGCAAGTCGAACTTGAAGAAGCGTGCCGCGGACAACAAAGTCAGCAACTCGGCCTCTAGTTCCAGCGGCCCAAACGAACTGTGCAAAGCCAAAGCCATTGAGCTCAAATTTGCCAAACAATTTTTCTTGATCAATTTAATTAGTGTTTTGGCTTCGTTGTGTTCCATTTTTGTTGACTTTCTGATGGTTTTGGCTTCACATAGAAATTTTTGCTACTTTGATGTTTTGTTTATGGAGTTTAGGCCTGTGATCAGAATCTTGTTTTTGACTTGTCAGTCGTTTATTCCAGTGTTATCAATTTTCTACAATCCTGAATTCAATTTTCAAGCAAAAATTGGAAAATTTTTTGGTCATTAATTTACTTTTTTTTTTAATTCAAATTCAAGTATTCAAGTGTTCTTGTGAGCCATAAAAGTTTATGAAAAAAACTTTAAATTAGTAAAAAAGCAAAAAAGATGATAAAAGAGCAAAGCATGGAGTCTGCAAAATAAATCTTTAACGTGTTAAATGGTATAAAAATGGAATTGATAGTTATTCTTATATTCAATTCAGCATTCTATTCAGCATTTTATTTCAATGGAAATTAAAATAGTTTTACAATAGCACAACTATTGAATTAATTTTTAAATTTCAAATTCATTAGAATACAAATGCTTTTTTAATGCGTTAATTTGTTTATTTATTAAAAAACAGAGATAAAGTGAAAATCATTCCAATTTAATAGTTTCAACTGAGCTTTAAAATAAAAATATTTGTTGTGGTTTTTTATTTGATTTATTAAAAAATGGTTAGTTAACTATCAACATACTTATAAATAAAAGAAAAATTTTTTTACAGCCAGCATTTAGGCCTCTTTTATTTAGTATACAGTGGTAATCCGGATTTAGTAATTTACGATAATTTACGTAAATTTACCAGATTTTATGTAAAATTTATGTAAAAAATATAATGTCCGAAAAATTGAAATAATTTGGCACTTTTAAAAAAAATAATAATTTTTTTTTTCTTCAATATTTATTTTCAAAATTGTGTAAAAAAAAAATTTACCATAATTTACGTAAATTTTGGTAAAATGTAATCAGTTTAATAGTAAAAAATAGAAAAAAATTGTAAAAAATTGTTTGACCAACCTCCTTGATTTCTATTAATTTAATTATTATCTAGATTTTAATTTAAAATAATTATAATTTTAACTTATATTTTCAATTTTAACCTTTTTAAAATTTTTATGTAATTTTGACATTTTACCATTTTTAACATTTTTACCCATTAAATTGATTAAATTTTACCAACATTTACGTAAATTATGGTAAATTTTTTTTTTTACATAATTTTGAAAATAAATATTGAAAAAAAAAAAAATTTACTTATTTTTTTAAAAAGTGCCAAATTATTTCAATTTTTCGGACATTTTATTCTGTACATAAATTTACGTTAAATGTTCGAAATTTACAATTTTTTACGTAAACAAGGTTTTACCTGTTGCTCCGCTGCCAGAATAATTAAATTAAATGAAAAATAAATTAGTATTGATTATTTAATTGATTAATTTATTTTATTTATCATATTGAAAAATTCTTATTAAAAATTGATTTTAAAAATTTTTTTTCATAAGTGTTGATTAAATGATTAAATGAATATTTCTGTACAGTATGTCGCAAAAAGTTAGAGTCAAACTTTTTTTTTATTCTGATTATTTTTTTGTTCATTATTTCATTAACTCGGCTATTTCTCTTTCAGTCTTTGTCTGATTTATCAAAAAAAATGCAATTTGCCATCTCTGTTGATCAGTTATTTTATTTTTACCCATTTTTTCTCTATTTTGTTAGATTTTTAGGTAGTCTTACTTTAAAAAATTTATTATTTGAAAAAAATTCATAGTTAACTATTTTTTTAATTGCAAAAAAACAATATTTTTATTTTTTTCAACTTGATTCTAACTTTTTGTGGCATACTGTACAAACAACATTTCTTGTAAGATAAACTTGAATGAATGAATTTCAATTAATTTGAATGTTTTTTTCTTTTCTTAATTTTTTAATTAAAATCTAATTTTAGATTGAAAAAAAATTAATATATATTATGATATCTTAAAAATGGATTAAGACAATTTTAAAAGAACTATATTCAAATATTAAAGTTAGTTATCGAAAGTATATGCATGAAAATTTTACTTTTTTTCAGACATTTGGGTTTTAAATATTAAGATTATGTTAAAGATAATCCAGAATAAGACAATTTTTAAAGCAGCATATAATTATGTTAAAGTAAATCTTGAATAAGACAATTTTTAAAGCAGTATATAATTAAATATTAAAGTTAGTTATCGTTAGTATATGTATGAACATTTTACTTTTTTTCAAAGTTAGTTATCGTAAGTATATGTATGAACATTTTACTTTTTTCACACATTTGGGTTTTTAATAGTAAGATTATCGTAAGTTACAAAATCCGGATTCTTCTTCTTCTTCTATCTTCTACTCCCAGTGGAGCATAAGGCGTCCACACGTCCCCTCCATTCTACCCTATCTTTAGCGACAATTTCTGCTTGTCCCCATGTGAGTTTCATCTCTCTCAGATCTCTTTCAACTGTTCTCCTCCAGGTTAACTTTGGTCTTCCAGCATTTCTCTTTCCTTGAGGTGTCCAAAATAGTGCAACTCTAGGAATTCTATCTGTTGACATTCTAAGAACATGACCAAGCCACTTAAGTCGTCTTCTGCGAATTGTGTTTCGGATTGGCTCGGACCTTGATCTGTTGTACAGCTCCTCAATTGTAATAACTTTCGGATAGAAGATTCTTAAAATTTTTCGTAGGCAATTGTTATGGAATACTTCGATCTTTTGAAGATCACTGTCAGTCATTTTCCAGCATTCAGATCCATATAACAATACAGATTTGACCAGACTACTATAAAGATGTAATTTAGTCCTCAGTCGAAGAAATGACGATTTCCACATATGCCTTAGTTTGAAGAAAGCAGTTCTGGCCTTCGTTAATCTGTTTCGAATGTCTTTTTCAGAGCCCCCATTTTTGCTGATCACGCTACCTAGGTATGTAAAGCTGTCGCATTTAAGATTTTCATCTCCAACAGAAATTGGTGCATTGAGTTTTTTGTTTATGCACATAACTTCTGTTTTTCGAGTGTTTATCTCTAGGCCAACATATCCAGTGTTGCGTTTCAGCTTCTCGGTCTTTTCCTTCATATGGCTATCAATTTGTGATATTAGGGCAATATCATCTGCAAAATCTAGATCTTCGAGATTTTCCATCCGACCCAGATGCATTCCCCAGTAAATTCCAGTTCGCTGCCTTTCAGTACTTCTCCTCATTGCAAAGTCGATGAGGGTCAAGAAAAGTAATGGAGAGAGAATGCATCCTTGACGAACCCTTGTCTTTATTTGGAAGTATTCTGAGGTACCCTCCTGCAGGATCACGTTGCACTCAAAATTATCATAAAATAGCTTTATTATATTTACGATTTTCTGAGGGATGCCGTACGATCTTAGCACGGCCCACAGGGTTTCTCTGTGAACACTATCAAATGCCTTCCTAAAATCGATGAAGTTGACAATAAGGGGTGCGTTCCATTCAATGCACTGTTCCACGATGTTACGCAGTGCGAATATCTGATCAATGCATCCTCTTCCTCTTCTAAATCCGGCTTGTTCCTTGCGCAAGAGTTTATCAATCGAAGAATATATACGATTGAAAACAATTCTGCAGAAAATTTTACTTGCTAAATTGCTAAAGAAACCGAAACGCAAAACCAAAAAACTAGCGTTGACAAAGGACGGGACCTTTTGGTTAATTTGACGAGTATGGCTGAAAGCCGTGAAGAGGGTCGTACTCCGATTCCGAAATTTCTTAACGCGAAAAACCCTATACGAATCGGCACATGGAACGTGAGAACCATGTGGGAAACATCTAAATCAGCTCAAGTAATCGACGTCATGTCAAAATACCGACTTGATATCCTCGGAGTAAGCGAGTGCCGTTGGACAGGATCAGGTCGAAGCGTCAACAAGGACGGAGTATCAATACTATACTCCGGAATGCCTCAAGATGGCAGTCATGTTCATGGTGTTGCCATAATGTTATCAAAATTCGCCGCAAGATCCTTGCTTTCATGGAACCCGATAAACGAACGGATGATCACCGCACGTTTTCAAGGAATGCATTGTAAAATTACAATAATACAATGTTATGCACCGACCAACGTAGCTAGCATTGAAGAGAAAGAAATCTTTTACGATGGATTACGAAAAATCGTAGAAGAGGTCCTTCGCCACGATGTTCTAATTGTGATGGGTGATATGAATGCGGTGGTGGGAAGCAAAAATATAGGTTTTGAGTCAGTGATAGGTTCACACGGTTGCGGAACCATGAACGAAAATGGAGAAAAATTTATCGATTTTTGTCTAGAAAGTGGTCTAGTTATTGGAGGAACACTGTTTGAGCATAAGGAAATCCACAAACTTACTTGGCGATCACCTGGGGGTAGATCACTCAGCCAAATCGATCATATAGCCGTAAGTAAAAGATGGAGAGGATCATTGAAAGATGTCCGTGTTTTTAGAGGTGCAGACGTCTACTCAGATCACTCACTAGTTGTCGGATCGTTACAGCTCAAATTAAGGAAATCGTATGGGCAACACAGGAATAAAAAGAAATATAATTTAAATTACCTAAAATGCCCGAAAGTAAAAAAGGAATACTGCGGAAAGTTAAGAGCGAATTTTCGAGAGTGTATTCCAGCAAATGAGTTTGAAAATTTACAGGAGAAGTGGAATGTCATCAAGCAAGCTTACTGTAATGCAGCAGATGCCACTCTTGCATATCAGAGTGGATCCAGAAGGGAGTGGATAAGTAATGAAACCTGGACGAAAATTAAAGAAAGATCAGACCTAAAGGCAAAATTACTCCGTTCAAAATCGGAGAGGCTAAAAATCATGATCGAAAAAGAGTACAGCAGCAAAAATAAAGATGTCAAGAAGAGCGCAAGAAGAGATATAAGGGCCTTTATTGATCAAATGGCCAAAATTGCTTATGAAGCCGCGGAAAGAGGGAACTTAAGTGAAACCTTCAAGATCACAAATCACCTTTGCGGAACCCGAACAAAGGTAGCACTGGTGAAAGACAAAGAAGGAAAAACCCTTTCTACAATTCAAGAACAGGCATCAAGATGGGTCGAACACTTCAAGGAAGTTCTCAATCAAAATAATCCGGTTGAGATAATAAGACCTCCGCCTCCTGGAGATGACCTCGACATAAACACTAATGCACCTTCGGAATTGGAAATTTTAGATGCAATCAAAGCCTTGAAGAACAGAAAGGCTGGAGGGCCAGATACGATACAAGCGGAGATGATAAAAGCTGACGTAGCCATATCTGTCTCTGTATTGTTTGACCTATTTTCTACTATCTGGGTCAAAGAGGTAATTCCAGAAGATTGGTCGAAAGGACATATCGTTAGAATGCCGAAAAAGGGTGATCTTTCGAAATGCGATAATTGGCGTGGAATAACCTTAATTTCAGTTCAAAATCCGGATTACCACTGTATTTATTAATGACATTCCATAAAGAAACAAAACAAATAATGAATACTCTCTGCTTTTCGCAGATGATCTAGTTACATTCTTCATTTATAAAAAAAAGAGGAACCTAGAAAATAAGATAAATAAATACACCAACGAACTAGAACAATGGCTTATTAAATGGAAAATGAAGATATCAATTGAAAAGTCGTGTTCAGTAGTATTTTCTAAGTACTAGAAAGAGAGTGATAATCTTAACTTAAAAATTTATGGAAACAGAATAGTGAGCAAAATGAATCAAGTCTTGGTATTAAATTTGATTCTAAGTTAAATTTTAATTTACTTTTTGACGAAATTAAAGAACGCTGCAATAAAAGGCTAAATATTATTAAAATAATGTAAAACAAAAAAGGAGTCGTACCATAAACTTGGTCCATTTTACTTCTTCTCCTTTTTTGCTGTTAATTGATTTCTTGAGACTCTTGTCTTTATTTGATTTAGTTTGTTTTCCAGATCTTTTTGCAAGTACTCTTTTGTAATAAGCATTAATTCAACTATACACTCAGTCACATGAGAGCGAGGTTTGATTGAAGTTTTTAGGTTATTATTGTAACTAAGTGGTTGTTTGGGTGAGTACCAAGTGTAGGCAATGAGTGACGAAAGAATCGTACCCATAAATCCTTTCAATTGTGCCAAGTACTAACGAAATACTTTATAAAATCTTTAAATTTTTTTGCCCTTTCTTGTCACTCCAGATAACTTGATGCATATTCCCATTCATCTTTAGCATAAATCATTCCTTGAATGCATTCCATCAATTCGTTTTTTACACTTTGACTAACCACTAATTTGCTGACAACTGATTTTAAGTATTTCACTACGTGAAAAGCATACAAAAGTGTAATAGAGTTAGGAAAAAAACGTTTAATTAGATCTTAATTACTCAAATCTTTATCTACAATCACTAACTTGATAAATTTTCGTTTGTTTCGTTTTTCATTAAACAGTACGCAACTGGTCTCCCATTACAATTACCTTCTTGGACCAATACAATAGATAATTTTCAACGTTTTACAATTACCTTCTTGGACCAATACAATAGATAATTTTCAACGTTTAGCTTAAAAGTTCCATCTATGCGAATGATTGTATCGTAATTTTTAAACCAATTTGATTGAAATTTTGTCTGAAGGAATAAACACTGCAGCTGATTTTCATCATTTAAACAGTATGAAACTTTATTGTCTATATCTTCGCCTTTTATTTTTTCAATTAAATTTTTGAATTTTTGTCCCTCACCATCAAACACAAGGATAAGTTTTAAATAAGCAAAATCAATTTAATATTAAGTATTGCATTAAACTTAATGCTCGCAAATTTTTTGTATTTTTTTATTTTTTTAAGCGTATATAGTGTGTCAATAAATTATTTTATTGCGACATAGTGTTGCACTGTGTTGCAATAGAGTTACCCATTTTAAAATGTCCCTTTTGATTGCACTTTAATAAGTTTAAATATTTTAATTGATTTTAATGAAAACTTACTTTTAAAGAAAAAAAATTAATGTTTTAAATTATATAATTTATTTAAGTATTAAGATAACATTATTTAAGTATGAATTAATGGGTATAAAAGTTACAAATTTTAATTTTCGAATTATTTAAATTGTTGATTGTTTTTGTCAAATAAATTAGAGATCGATCATTTTGATGTTAATTTGATAATGAACCATCATTAGACATAACATATCAAGTAATGTTTAGTATTTATTTCTTAAAAATTATCAAAATCATTAGATTAATTAAGTTTTAAAATTTTAAATGATCGTTTTGATCATAAAATTTGATTTTAAGCTTCAATTTGCCAAATTTTTAGAAATTACACTTGTAATGTTCACATTTGTACCCTTGGGCCCGTCTATCCGATCTTCACGTAAGACGTAGTGGAGCAGCTATTTATGCTCCTTGTTAACTTAAACGCTCATGTTTAAATTAATCAACTTTCCAGTGATATCGACAAAGATGTCGCTTTATCACAATTCTTGATTCGAAACTAACATTTGGTCCTTTGGTGGATGATCTAAAAGAGCGCTGTATTTCAAGACTTAACATAATAAAATATATATGCAAATACTTGTTTAGATTATTCTTTTCCATGTTTAAATTCGTTTTCAGAAACTAAGATTGAAAAATTAATGGTTTTTAATCAAGATATTTTGGTTATCTATTAAAATTATATTTTTTTTTACTTTTTAACGGCTATCACTAAAATCCGGATCCGGACACGGATTTACGGACGTCCGGACACGGATTTCAAGTGCCTCAAACACGGATCCGGACAAATTAAAAATTTTACTAAAGTACGGACACGGACCGATAAAAAACCTTCTAAAATGCGGACACGGACCTACCTTGTCTAAAACCCGGACACGGATTTTTTTATAAATTTCTAAAACACGGACACGGAATTGCGTGTTTATCCGAAAATCTTAACTAAAAAACAAAAATATATTCTGCTATTGGTCTAAATGATAAAGATTTTGATTTCAAGAAATTGATCAATGAATCTGACTTGCTTATTAAACCAGAAGATTTACCAGACGGTGTTGTAAATATTGATTTTTCTGTTTATCGTAATTGTTTTTCAGATGAAGGTTATTTAAGCCTAATGAGTGTAGTTGAAAACAAAAAAAAACATTTAAGTCCGAAACGAGACAGAAAATTAAAAATGAATACAGTCGACTCGCTTTAATCCGAAACTCCTTTATTCGTAAAATTCGGCATTCGGACATTTTTCTCCGGTCCCTACCCCTTTTCCAATACTTTCAATACAAATTTCATCACTATTATTCGTAATTTTAGTTCGGTTTATTTTGCCATTCGTAAAAAATAAAAATAAAAATTCTAAATCTACATGATATAATTATCGCTCTTTTATCCGTAATTTTTTTTGAAACCATGTTTAAAAACAATAAGTTCAAATCATAATATTTTAGTTTAAAAAAATGGATCTTAAGCCAAAACGAATTAAACATGAACTTAAAAAAGAACAAAAGAAAAAAATATGCGATTTTCATGTATCCAATCCTAAGACTAGTCAAAAAGATCTAAGAGAAAATTTCTCAACTGAATTCAATATGAGAATTCCAGCCTCAACTATGAGTGACATTATAAAAAACAAAGAAATTTATCGTAATGACGAAGACTCTTATGAGTTTAGAAATAGAGGTGCTCTTCATCCACAACTTGAAGAGGCACTTCATTTGTGGTTTTGTGAACTTCGCGTTAATAAAATCCCCGTCAGTGATCAAATGTTAATTCACAAGGCTCATGATTTTGGAACAATGCTTCAAATCAAAAACTTCAAATACTCTGAAGGTTGGATTTCAAAGTTTAAGAAAAGGCATCACATTTCGCAATATACAGGTCATGGTGAGTCTGGTTCGGTAGATGAACAAGTTGTCAGAGATGGACGTGAAAAATTAAAAATAATAACTTCTAATTACAAGCCTCAAGATGTTTTTAATTTCGATGAAACCGCCTTTTTTTACAAAATGACTCCTAGCAAAACGTTGGCAAGTGAAGCTGTATCAGGTGAAAAAATGAATAAAGAAAGGGTCACAGTCGGCATTTGCTGTAATTCAACAGGGAATTATTCCGTTTACTTTAAAATTAAATGTTTTTTAAACTATATTTCTATAATTTGTTATCAATAAAATTTTGCATCAAAATTTACATTCGTTAATCCGAAAATTTAAAATTTTTTGCTCGTTTACGGATTAAAGATAATCCGTTAAACTTAATCCGTAATGGTTTTTTTCTGTCCCGTCTGTTACGGATTAAAGAGAGTCGACTGTAACTAATTTTTTTTTATTTATTACCATAAAGTTAAAATTTTTTTTACCATAAATTAAATGGTAACAGTGTTTTTTTTTAAATAAATTTAATTACGTTTTTTATAATCAATTTATTTAAATCTTTGTCAAATTTTTTTTAAAAAATCCGTATCCGTGTTATAGACATGGTATTTCCGTGTCCGTGTTTTAGATTTAAAAAAAAAAAGTCCGGAACCGTGTTTTAGGCACATGAAATCCGTGTCCGGATCCGGATTTTAGTGATAGCCCTTTTTAACTAATCTTATTTTTCATTCAAATTTATTTTTTTGATTTTTTTTTAATTTTATCCAATTATTCCAAAGGAACTTGGGACGGATTAACAAATAAATAATAAAAAAATTCTCATAAAATTTATAGAAAAAATCAGCTTTTATAAATTGTTCGAACAGGCGTTCTTAAAAGGTTTTTATTTATTATTACAACTTTAAAATAGAAATATATGCGTTTTTTAAAATTTATTAGAAAAGAAGCTATTTAGATTATATTTTAATTTTCTAGCAAGGATATATCATTTTATCTAATGTATTTCGTTTACGCATGCATGGACGAGGATATGGTGGATCAGGAAAGGGTTTTGAAATTAATAGTTGTTCATGAAAATTGTTATCTGATACACTTATTGGAAAATTGATAGGTTCTGCAGTTATTACATTCAATTTGTTAGCTAATTTGTCCCAAAAACTTTTTAAGTCTTGCCAGCGTTGTCTCAAATCATTTCTAAAATCTTTATCTCTACTTGAAATTCTCGTTCCCAAAAAATCTATCAAGCTTGTATTTTCAACCAAAATTTCTTTGATATTTTCTTTTTCTGAGATGAAGCTGTTCAAAATAGTCTCAATATTCTTGAGCTTTGATATTATTTCACTGTTTATATTTCTTAAATCTTCTAATTCTGGCACTCTAAGGTCAAAAACTACTGGTCTTGCAAATTTTTGACCGTCCAAGCCATCCAAAGTTAAGGCAAGCATAACTTCTAATAATAAGAAAAAACAAATTGTTAATTTAAACAGCATTGATTTTTTCAAATTTTTTTCAAAATTTTTTTCTAAATTTTTAAATTTGAAAAAAAATTTTCCTTTTTATAGGATTGTGCTCGTGTTTAAAAAATGTGATTTGAGATTGAATTTTTTTATTTGAACAATAAAATTTGAGAAATATGATAAATTTTTCTTAGATTTCATAAACTAATCCTAAACTTCAATTCAATTTTTTTCAAAATTTCAAAGTTATTCTCGAAAATGAAAGTAATTTTGTGATCTAGCCCTTTAAAGAGAATGCTTTTTCTACCTGATTTAATTTACTCCGCCCAACTTTAAATTTTCTATGCAATTATTTTTCCAACTTATTTTTTAATATTTCATTTAGCTTTTATCTAAATAGATGAAAAAATTTCAAAATAGGTGAACAATTTTTTTGATAAGGTCAATCAATAGTGCTTAAAACCTGAGAACAAGAATTGTTCCAATAACAGGTGAACCATAAATTACCTAAGCGACTAGACCCGAAAAACTTTGTTTTCTTCTTCGAAATTTTGACTTTAGTGATAATTTACTTTCGTTTAGTGCATTTTAACAAATAATTAATTTCTGAAAAATGGAAAACAGAGCGTAGATAGTTTTTTAAACTACAAATGTTATCTTTAAGGATCATCATATCACAAACCTTAAGTCAAAATTAATAAAAAAAAACAAAGTTTTTCATGTTTGCAGTATTAACTTAAAATTATTTTATTTGAAACTGAAAAAAATATTCGAAATATCGCACTTTTTCAATGTTATTTCAAAATTGAATACATTTTGTAATTACAAAAAATTAAACCATGTGCAAAACTAAACAGTGTACACAATAAACTAAATATGTTATTGTGTCCGGAATACACTGTTTCATTTGGTAAAATCCAAAAGTTAAAGACTGAATATCATTTTAATTATTTAAGTTCCTTTTAAAAAATAATTAATATGAAATAAATTAATAAATAAGAAGACCAACTGTCTGCTTTTAAAACTAAATAATCATTTGTAAGACTATAAAGCTCTTTGTCAATTTCGGTATTTTATCTGGAAATCTAGAACTGATGGGAGCTTACCAGTTGTGTATGATTTTATGAAAATCGGTTCCAGCATTTCGAGAAGCTATCTGCACAACTTTTGATAACATATGGATGTAATCCGTCGTTCCCACCGGCTTTTCTCATATTTAACTTGGCAATATGTTTGGTGATATTTGAGTATGAAAATAGCTCAGTGTCGATTTCACAGATTTCCTGGCATCTTGACGGAAAATTTGGTAAATGTGAACCACAATCTGTATTGAAAGATTCATGGAACTGGTCATTTAACAGGTTTGTTAATTTTTTTTTGTCTACCATAAGATCACCATTTGAGTTAGTTAAAGACCTGATTTTATCTTTGTGTTTTTTCTGACTGTTTATGTAGCTATATATTAGTTTGGGTTTTTTTTTACTCTCTCGAATAATGTTTTCCTCGTAAGACAGGCGTATAGCTTTGATCTCTCGCTTTAAGTCTTTGCAAGTTTTCTTGTATTCGTCTTTGAGTGCAGCAAATCCTAATGGAGATTTCATTTTTGAGTGTAGCTTATATTTTCGAGTTGTATGCTTCTTTAGGTCATTGTTAAACCACTTAGGGCTTTTTTTTGTCAAATTGGTGTCAATTGCGAAACATTTTGTGGGGATTAATTTAGATGTCCCTATTTTGTAGGATTCCATTAAAAGATTGTATTGTTCTTCAACATCACTGGTAGCTTCCTTGATTATTTTAATTTTCTAGGTGATAATGCCAAGCGAGCACTGAGTGAAGTTTGTTTTTCTTCGATGTACTAAGATGTGGTCCGTTTTCAATTGTATATATTCTAGAAGAGTCTTCTGTGAATATTAAATCTAAAACATTTTCCCCAAAAGTTGGCAAATGCTAAGAGATTTTAAGAATTCTTCAATTTTTGAAGATATATAAAGTTTGATTCTTTCTCGTTAAGAAATTGTTTTTTATTAATATTTTTTTAAAATGAATATATTAGAAAATGTATTTTTCTATAATTTCAAAGCTAACTGTCTTACTTAGATTTTCAGAAAATTCATTTTCATTTTCGGTTCATAATTGTCCCTTTTTAAAAACCAAAGAGTATCTCGGAAATCATGATAAACAATAAATAAATCTTCAGGTCAACTAGCATCAGCCACAAACATATTTGGACTTTGCAGCTGCATACCCTATTTTTTTGTTTTTCAGGTCTGTAAGAAAAATTTTTGAGGAATAACTTAAATACTATTTTTTTTTGAATTCCTCATTTTTTTTTTAAACACGCTAAAAATAGCTATTTTATAGGCCTTAGAAATGAAGATATTGTCATTTTAATTAAAAAGCCCTTTTAGAATTTAAGCTCATATAGTTTTTAAAATAACGGTCCGATTTTAAAATTTTTGACATTTTTGGATTCAGTTCGTAGAAATCTTCATAAAGATATCATAAAATTAAAAATTTTGATTTTTCCTAAAAGTTTATTGCTTTGAACATTTCTGCCTTAACTCCATCACTCTCCGGGGAATTTCTGTTATTACGAGATTTTATTGCTAGATACTTCTGTGTCAATATCGAGGTCGGTGCTAGCTGGTTCAGCTTATTAAGAATCTTTAGGTTCAATTTTTAAAAATATTTGTTAAAAATATTTGCTTTATCTGTGACGTGTTTATAAGCCTTTCCAGATTAAAATAGTAAATAATTATTACACATCTGCTTTTAAAGACTGAATGCAAAAAAAAAAAATAAAAATGACAATTGAATTTTTATTTAGCAAATTAAAACAATCTTTTTGTTTAAAAAAACCTTTTGATTTTTCTATCCCAAAAAAAGAGTCATCAGTTATTTCAAAAATTCCGCTTTTTAGAAAAACATCTGTTATTTAAAATTAAGGATAATTGACTTGATTCTTTGAACAGTTTGAATTATCATACTTATGCTATTTATGATTATGATAATTATGCTAAATAATTATCGAAAAAACAAAGGTCATGAACTCGACAGTCCTTGTTTGATGTAAACTCTTATTTACGATTGAGTAAAAAATGATTTTACTTTATGATTTAAAATTAAATTAGATAGTCAGTCATACATTTTTGAAAAATATATTAAATTAAAAAAATTTTTTTTACACTTAGACTTTTATAAACAAAGAAGTGTTTCGCAAGGTGATCCAACTAGATTAATTAAAAAACCAAACGATTTTTTTATTATTATCTGAATTTTTAAACATGAAAAAATTTAGGAGAAACTATTTATCAATTGATTCAAAGCAAGAAATTCCGCGTTCTTCTAAATATTTATTTTCCGAGAACCCTTATCAGTCTCAAGTAATTTCTTCTAAAAGGTTTCCTCCTATAAATGAAAAGGTAAAACAGGGTAAAATAGATTACCAATTATCCAATCTAGATAATGATGTTTTATTAGATCACTCAACATCAAATAAAGATGAGAATATTGATGAACCACATTTAAAACAAATTTCTGAAAAAATCTCTACTCCTAATGAAACAATAAATATATGCGAGGAAATTTTTAAATTATACATGAAAAATAACATGACAAAATCTTCAATAGAAGATTGTATCATTCTTATTAAAAAACTTGTTCCTGATTTAAAAATTCCTACTTCTATTGATAAAATAATAGATATTTTGGCAAATGATGAAAAATCAAAAATAAATTATAGAAAATTTAAATTTTGCAATGGCCGCAACAAAAATTTTAAAACAAGTATAAAATTTCTAAATAAGTGTAGTGAATGTGGGAAATGTATATCAAAATTCTATCATCTTAATATATTAGGACAAATACGGCAAATTCTGGATTCAAAGCCCATCTTTTCAGATTTTAAAGATTCAACAATTTATGAAAAAGTTAAATCAAAGGAAAATACAAGATTCTTTACTTTTACTTTGAACACAGATGGAATTAGTCCATACAAATCCTCTAACCACATTTGGCCAATCTATTTTGTTATAAATGAATTGAGTTTAAAAGATAGATTTAATTTTGCAAATATTATTCTTGGTGGTTTATGGGTCGGGCCTAATAAGCCTGCATTTCCCATTTTTATTGAACCAATTTTAAACGAGCTCAAAAGTTTAGAGCTCGGTGAGATAATGAAAGTTAATGAAAAACTAGAATTAGTCAAGTTTTTTCTTTTATTTACTGTCCAAGACAAACCAGCAAGAGCAAGTCTGCTAAATATGAAGCAGTTCAATGGTTTTTTTGGTTGTAAAAAATGCTACCAACCCGGTGAGTCGTTACATACTCAAAAAAATGGTTCAATTCATATTTACCCATTTAAATTATATAATTCAGAAGGTCCTCTTAGAAGTCAGTTAAAATATCAAAAAGATTTATCTAATTGTTTAGCAACAGGAAAAGAAGTAAGAGGAGTTAAAGGCATTTCTGCTTTAACTGGATTAAAATATTTTTATCCAATTGAAGGTACTATGATAGACTACATGCATTCAATTTTAGAGGGAGTAGTCCGCAAATTAACAGAATATTGGTTTGATGAAAAATTTCGAAATGAAAAGTTTTCTCTCAGATCTCACCTACTAAATATAAATAAGAAAATGCTAGAAATAAGAGTGCCTCAGTTTATTCCTAGAGTTCCACGTGAAATTATTCATATCAAATATTGGAAAGCAAACGAATATCTTGCATTTGTTTTATACTACGCTCTACCTATATTTAGGGGCATCATGCAACAAGACCAACTTAACCATTTGATTAACTTAATTATCATCTTAGAAAATTTATTAAGAAAACAAATAGATAAAAAATATCTTCCTTCAATTCAAATTTTAATCAAAGACTTTAAAAAGATATGTCTTTTTTTTATGGTCCAAATTCCATGCTTTCAGGTGTACATGAGCTTATTCATATTGTTAGTGATATTAGAAATATAGGTAACTTAAATGAATTTTGTTGTTTCCAGTATGAAAATTTTAATAGGATACTCATTCAAAATTGTAAAGGTAAGAGTTCTGTTGGAATCGAAATAATTAATTCATTTAATTCAATAAAATTGTATTATAAAATAAAAAATGACGAAATCATTCATCAAGATATACAAAGTAAGGATTTCTATTTAAAAATTAAGGTTAATAATATTAATATGATATCTTCTTATTAACATAATCAGATCTGTGACTTAGTATCAAGAAATCATTACAACTTATTTAAAATTTACAAAAGAAATAATATTTTTTTTACATCTCTATTTTACAAGCAGACACTGAGATGTGATTATTGTATAAAATTCAAAAAAAAATTTGGTTTTATCAAATATTTTATTTTAGATTCTAAATCAGTTTATGCAGTATGCTTCCTTATTACTAAACTTCAAAATCTATTTTTTAATCCAAAGTTTCCAAATTTAAAGTCATCAATCCATATTTGTGTCAAAACAGATTCAATTTTTTGCTCCAGTTTCAGAGCTACAGAAATGTGTATATATTAATGCAAATAACACAATTTATATATCAGATTTTAGCGTCTCTCATCTGTTTAGCTGAATACTGAAATTTTAAAATCGAAATCTTTTACTACAAATTTTTCATTTTTAACCTGAATAGAAATAATTCAACGTGAAATGCCAGAAACCTATGCCATTGTGTTTTGGATTAATGGAAACAAACAGGAATTCGCTGTAATTAAGACAAATGATATATTTTTGAATGACAAAGATGAAGAAATAGAAATAGAAGAGGATTATGAATTTAAATATAAAAAAAGAGCTTTGAAAGGAACTGTAAAATTATTAGGTACTAAAGAAGAGTGTGAGTCCGAATTAAAAAAATTTTTTCCTGACAAATCCAATTCATCAATTGGTAAAAAAACAAAAATTATAAAAAATGTCAGCAATGAGTGTACTAAAGGAGTTCAAAAAAAATCTTTAAATGATCAAAAAAATAAAATTGAGGCAAATCAGTGTTTTGAAGTATCCAGAACCCAAAAAGAAATCGACGATCACGAAAATTTTAAAGACACAGAAAGAAAGTTGTCCGAAAGGGATTCTTTAATATTGGATTTAAAGAACCAACTAAGAGATGAAAAGGAAAAAAATTTAAACCTGGAACAGCAAATAGAAATGTTCAAAGAATTTTCAAGTGAATTTTTGTTTATTAAAATATTTTTTTTAATTTAAAGAGAGATTTAAATTTTGGATTGGTGGTATTAAACATGCCTATTTTAAACGGTTGAATTAACAAGAAAAAAATTTATTTATAGGGTAAAATTTTTAGTTAACTTTATTGATGCTTTTTATTTAGGAAGAAAAAAGAAAAATCACATCTCTTTAGCTATTTCCATTAGAATCAAAATATTTTTGATAAGCAAAGATTTGTTTTTGAATAAAATAAAATCAAAATATATTTAGCAAAAATAAAAAAAAAAATAATATATAGTTTAAACTAATTAAATTAACTATTTAGAATGTTAATTTATTCATTATTTAGTCATTTTATTTAATGCACAATTCCAAAATTAAAAGCTAAAAAAAATAAAAATTAAAAAAAAGTTGATGACAAAAATTTAAAATTAGATCAAACTTTGTTCAACAATTTGACAAAGTTGTCAATTCAAGTTTTGAAATATATTGGCTCAGAAAAAGACCGTGACGAGGTAAGAAAGTTTGGAAACACTTCGGGAAAAATTCTGATACATGAAGACTATCCTGGAAAATTTATGAGCTTGAATTTGAATAATAGAGTAGAAATAATGATAGGTGAGCAAAAAAATCCTGAGTTTATATTTCGAACTATGGCAAAAGCAGTCGTTTCTGATGTAGATATATGGGCTAAAAGCAATGGAAAAACAATGATTGAAAAATTTACCGAGTTAAGTGCAGCTCGAGGTTTTAACAAAATTTACATTTTTATTAAACTATTCATCTAATGTTTTTTAAAGATTTCTTACGTTCAAAAAATGTCAGTCTAACTGAATCAAAATTCAGAACCGTTATGAGAGGACTCTGCTCTGAATGTAAATCAAAAAATTAAATAAAAAAAATTTACTTAAATATACTAAAATTTTACACTATCTTTATTTTGTATTTTTTTTTGTATTAAATTTTATACTGTTTTTTATTTTTATATCACCCATGAGTCACTTGAAAAAAAAATTTAAAAAAATTCAATTAGATTATACGATATAAAATATTATTGTAATTAATAATTTTTTTTTAATTAAAAAATTTTGTAATATAATTGTATAAATGCCACTAGTTTTTACTTGTAACTTTGAATTTCGATAATTTTATTCTTTTGTTAATAAATGAATGATTTATAAATTTATTTTTTATTAGCTGAAATAATAAATATTTAAAATTATAACAAATTTTCGAAACAAAAACGAAAAAAAAATCCGAACATTATTCGGAAAATATTTTTGGTATTTTTTCAAAAATTTATAGCAAAATCTTTTCAAAAATAAGTTTCGAAAACAAATCGAAATAAAAATCCGAACATTATTCGGAAAATATTTTTGGTATTTTTTCAAAAATTTTTTGCGAAATCTATTCAAAAATATGTTTCGAAAAAACGACGAAAAAATTGTCAATCTTCAACGTTTTTTTTTCGATGGCTGTTTTCGTAAAATTTTTGATTTTTTTTCGTTTTTTTAAATGACTGGGTAAAATGTCCAACCCATCTCTGTCATTGCTCTCTTTCGGTTTTTAAGTAACGAACTTCTTTGTCTTTCATTAATTTTTTTTTTGTGAAAATCCAGATAATGCAAATCCCAGGACCTCCTTTGCTTTTTTGCAATAGACTTTCCGAATTTTTAACCATCTTTTCTGTATATCCGACTCCTCTCGGTGTTAAAGTTTTTGGTAGCTTTTTCTAAGCTTTGATCTGTATATTGTTCAGACTTGTTTTTAAGTCACAAGTTTTGAGTCAAGTCAAGTTAATGACTTAAAATTTTTTTTTTCTTTTAAATGTGACAATTGTTGCTAATCGATTTTTTTATATACTTTTTCCAAACAAATACAAAATAAATAGAAAAAAATTTTTTTTAACTCTATTATTCATTTTATTTTTAATAGTGTTGATAAATTCACCAAATTTTTGGTTTTATTTAATCGAAATAAAAAGTATTTCATCGTTTTCAAATGAAACGATTATAACCAGATTTTTTATAGCACCAACAGTGATATTTCTAGTTCGCGATATACTAGCAGTTAAAAAAAAAAAGAAAAAAAAATTTTAAGTCATGACTTTGACTTAAATTTTTGTGACTTGTTACTTTTTAACACTATATATCAATTTTTTACTAGATATAATTCTTTCTTCTCTTATTAGAATTTATTTCCATTTTTTTTTATTCTTGTAAAAATTAATTAACTTTTTTAACCCTAAAATTTTTATTGTATATTTCTATCAGTGTTTTATCTCATTATGTGCAACGAGCTACCATAGGCGACCTCTCATGTAGGCCGCCTCCGCAAGCTAGTCGTCTTGCTGAAAACCATAGAATTGTTCAGAATTTTGTCTAGATTTGAGAGAAAAAAAAACGGGCCATAATTGATCCCTCGGAGGAGATAACAATATCAGACTTGTTTTTTGTGACTTAAAAACAAGTCTGATAATGTTTTGTGCTTGGAATTAGCTAGGCGTTTTACATTGTATTTTTTGATGTGTTTCTCTGATAAACTTTACTCAATTTCAACCTTATACACGCTCCTACTAGACATTAATCACTTTCAGAAAATCTTGTGTATATCTTTACGAAACTTAGTTCCAACTAACGTAATTATCCGAATCGAGTGATATGACTTAAAAATAGAGTATTCTATTTTAGTGACACACTTTGATTACATGTAAAAGATTTTATAGTTACATGTCACTAAATTCGGATAATTACGTTATACAGAGTATGTTGGTCACACACAGGTCTACTATATCAAATAGATCTACTGACAGTAGAATCACAATAGGGATATTGCAAGACCTCTTCAGCAAGTTATAGCAACAAGAAATCACACCAGAAGACTAGTCAAAAGGCCTAATAGTCAAGCTCCCTAAGAAAATAACAAGCTTTAATCGAGGTAGAAAATGCATGGACCATATATTTGGACTTAGGAACATCATTGAACAAAGCCTGGAATGGAATAGCTTATTAAGAATCTTTAGGTTCAATTTAGAACCTGACTAAAATTTTTTGCAATAGTTAATTTTTTGCAAACCCTTAATGAATGGAATAGCCCTCTGTATCTAAACTTCATTGATTTCAAGAAAGGTTTTGATAATATTCACAGTGAAACCTTGTGGGACATATTTAAATGCTATGTCCTGCCACAGAAGATATTTATCGGGTTCAGCGTGATTCTGAAAAAAGGACAATCTGAGACCTTCAAAATGTGTACAGGAGTCAAACACAGGTGCGTTCTCTCTCGCACTATTACCTTTTATTGATTGAATATGTCATGTAGAAAACAACTCCCAGGGGGATTAAAAGCAAAAGTTAACAGACTAGACATTGCAGACGATCTGGTGCATAGTTACTAAAGACATTTAGGTTGGCTAGAGTCGGTGTTGTAGTTATTGAGAGAACTCCTTTGGAAAAAAGTCTTCCTAAATTAATTTTTATAATAATAATAATAATAATAAAGTGGATAAATTCATTGAAGATAGAGAAAACTCTTAATGAAATAAAACTTAAATTTTTTTCATTTATTCATTTCTAAGGTTTTAATGTAATCATTAAGTTAAAACAAATAAATGAAAGAGTCTTTTTCTAAATAAACAATTGCCATGACCAAACACTTTTCAATATTTGATAAATTTTAAAATTTGAAATTAAATACTTTATTTACTCCTGCATTGATTATATAATTTTAATTGAATTTATTTACAAAAATATGAATATTTAATTTTATTTTTTTCAAATTTTAACTGTTTAATATTAAAGAAAAAAAATTTTATTTTATTTAAATAGCTTTATAGTGCTTATTATCAAGAAAAAAATTTGCATACCAAACTGATTAAAGCTCACAACTAAGTTTATCTGAGTTCCTGGATGCATCATGGTAGCTACTTAAGTAAGAGTTTTTTAAATTTTTTCCAAAAATGATTTCATTTACAAGATTTAAATACGGCGTTCAAAAAAGTGAGACAGTGAAAAAACTTGAAGCCTTAAACAACGGCAAAATCATCATTCCAAAATGGCTAATTGTGGTCGGTGGATTTGTTTTGTTCTTTTCAGCGGCACTTTTTGTTCTGTCAATAATTTTTGCCACTATAAGAAAGCCAAATGGCCTCTTCAACGAGTCATGCGCTAAAAGAATATGTGAAAAAAAGCTTGGTCTTATTTGCAAAGACAAAATTTGCTCATGTCCAGAAACACAATTTTACAGCGATAGATGCCAAAATCTTTCGACTCATGGCGAATTTTGTTTCATTGATGAAAATTGTAGACAAAAAGAAGAAATGCTAGTTTGCAGTGTAGTTTCAAGATGTGAATGCACTTTAGATATGTACTGGGATGCAAACTTGAAAAAGTGTGTCCCTAGAAAATCATTCAAGGAAAAATGTAATGGAGATCAATGCAAAACAAGCCTTAATCTTAATTGCAATTCTGGGTTGTGTACTTGCCAAAATTCTTCAACGTAAATTTGTTTTTTTTATAAAGAATTTTTTTAAAATACTTTAAAGCCAATATTGGAACGGTAAATCATGCCTGCCGAAAAAAAGTGTAAATGAGTATTGTAGTGAAACATATGAATGCCTGGACTCAGAAAATACAGAATGCAAGCAATCATTGTGTAAGAATTATTTGAATTTAATTATTTTTTATTAAAAAATATCAAGTATCTGTTTACCAAATAATTAAAAAAAAAATTATTAGGTTAATATTTCTATTTATTTGGAAATGTTAGAGCTAATTGTTTATATTTTTATTTGTTTTCTGTACCTTCGGAATAAAATATAAAAAAATCAAAATCGAAATCAAATAAAACAAAACAAGTTAATATAAAATAGAAGAAAAAAATTTCTAAAACAGAGTGCTACATGTGACACTTGTTTACACAAACCTTTAAAGCTTCAGGAAAAAGAGGAAATAATAAGTAGGTAAGCAATTACATCATTGAGTCGGGTATTCGATATATCTTGATGGTCTTTGTATTCCTACAGTACACAATCAATGGAATAGAATGACTCAGTCCTGTCCCAACATATCTCTCACTCAACTCAAAAAGCCTCATGATACACGATGTTGGAAGAAAATCATACTTTAACTTAAGGATAGATCTGACTGCTGTATTCTGAATTGCTTGTAGTTTTTTGATATTATTTTCTGAAAATGAATTCAAGAAGGGAAAAGAATAGTCTAAATTTAATCCGACTAAAGATTTGTATAAATTTCCTGGTGTATTTTGATAAAGACTCTATTTTTTGTTTGACATATTTAGCCTTTTAATGCAGGGCTCTTTAATTTTGGCTATCAGTAAATAAAATTTTATTTAATGAGTGCCCAAAATGCTTGTTCAAAACTTCAATAAAAAAAATTATGATCTGATAAAATTATGAAAATTTACAGTCTTATTTTGTCTATTTTTCTAAAATAATAATTGTTTTTTAAATTTTTAATTATTTTGGCATATCCTTTATCCAGGTTTAACAGACTTACCCTGACATCAAATTGCCGTTGAGGGGTCAAGAATATTTGAATATCAGTATAGTTTATTTTTATCGAATTATTTTTGCAGGAGTTATGATAAAAAAACATTAAAATTTTAAGGTTTTATTAAAAAAGTGAAAATTCGGAACGCCACCAAATAGTGGATTTCCACTTTTTGATTATAATAAATTAATATTTTTAAAAAAGTGAAATGAGTGGCTAATTAATGTTCAAGTTTGATTTTAAGCACTTTTTTACATTTAGGGTATGGTTCATTTCTTTGATAAATATTTTACCAATTTTGATGTAAGGGTACCATAAAAAGTATAAAATTCAAAAGCTAAAAGCCTGTAATATATAATATTACTTAATAATATATAATACAATGTAATATATATTACTTAATAATTAAACAACGATCTGATGATAATAAATTAATTTAAAATAAATCCTTTTTTTTTAAAATCATATGTGGCAATAAACACCTTTGGTTTCTTCAGCATCTCTAACAAATTATTGGGCACCCTTTAGAATCAAATTTGATATCTTCATTTTCTACTTAATAAGCCAGATTGTTCTAGTTCATTGGTTTATTTTTCTTATTTTTTTGGTTCCTTTTTTTGCTTTTTAATGAAGAATGTAACTATGTCATCTGCGAAAAGAAGAGAGAATTCATTATTTGTTTTGTTTGAACAGCATAATTAAAAGCTTAAGCTGGTACCGATTTTTTAGATTTGCTCTTTTCTCTGATCCCCTCCACGGGCATGTCGACTGCTGGAAACACATTCAACTTTAGAATGTTTGATACACTAACCACGTATTTATTACATATAAAGTCTTTTACCAGGAGTGTCATGAACATTTGCTAAATTCCCATGGGTCAAATGCTTAAGTGATAAAAATGCCATTTGTGTTAAAAATGATTTAAGTTCATAATGTCATAAAGGACAAGTAAACAACTTAAATTTCCACTTAAAAAAATCTGGTACTAATTGATTTTATTTTTTTTAAACTTTTTAATTATTTTTTTTTCTTTATTTTTTGATACTAAAAATATAAGTCAATTGTTCTTTAATAAAGTTAATAAGTCGCCGTTGAGTGATTTTCTTTGTTATTGATTTTAGGATCTAATTAAATTTCAATATTTCCTTATTAAAACCGAATAATAAAAAAGGATTGTCAAAGTTTCCATCTGATTTTAGACCTTTCACTGTTTCAACCTGTTCAGCATCCATTTTTGAGTCATTTATTTTGACTAAGTCGAATATTTTTGATAGCATGCATAGCAATTAATTTAGAAAAATAGTTAAAAAAAGTGCTCCTGTAAACATTGTTATTTTCTTAGCAAACAAAGTAGTCAATCATTATTGCCAAGAAGGATTTTGATTAAATCTAATAAGCCTTGATGGCAATAAAGCATTTCATGATGTGCTAGTATTTTCTAAAAACTAATAGAAAAATTAAAAAATTATTTGTGGAGAATATTATTTAGATATTATGAAATTTCTAAAGTGATCATCAAAGTTGGTGAAGAAAAAAGTACTCAATTTCTAAAAAATCGAATGGGTTAAACAAGGAGGAATATTATCTTCATATTTATTTAATGTTTCCACCAGACGTGGGCAAAAGCCATAAAGTCAAAGTCAAAAAAAAATCAAAATCAAAAAAAAAATCACTAAATTTGAAAAATTTAGAGAAAAAAATATTTTTTTTTCCCGGAAGATGTCGCTTTTTAAAAATATAATGCTGATGTCGAACACTTAATGTTCGTTTTTTAATATTTAAAAACAAAATTAAAAAAAAAATTTAAACTTTGACTTAATGGCTTTTGCCAGATTTTTTAAAGTTGCATTAAATGAAAACTTGAATAAATGAAAAGAATACATAGTCAGAAAAAAATAACAAACAAAAAATGATAATTGTAAAATTGAAAAATACAAAAAGTTGTCCATTACTCATTTTTAGATATAATTTATCATCGCCGAGTCTGGCGTAATTTTGAATTAAATAAATAAATTAAATTAAATTATTTAGATAATATCTACATTAATTTTCAAAAAAAGTTTTCTCAAGTTTTTTCAAAAAAAAGAGTTGAGTTAATTTACGGTTTTTTTAAGTATCAATTAGATACTCAATAAATGCTGTGATAACAGAACAGATAAAAGAACAGATACTCACTAATTTTTTTTGAAAAAAAGAGACACGTTAGGTACTAAGATAAGATAGCTTTAAAAATAGGAGTTAATAATAAAGAAAAAATAAATAAACCATTAGGAATAATTTTAATTTTTAGTTTTAAAAATTTAAAAATAAAATCGATAAATGAAAATTCAAATCATTAAAAAAATGCAAATAAATTATTTAAATATTTACCAAATTTAGCTTTATTGGCTAAATTATAAATAATAATAATAAATTTAAATAAAATTTTAAAATCAACTAGAATAATTTTCATGAAATTTAAATTTTTCATTTGAATTTTTTGAATAAAAATGCACCTAATTTTATTTTTATTTAAATATAAACACGGCGAACGATTATGAAAAATGTTATAAATTAAAATAAAGACAAATAAGCTCAAATAAACGAAATTTTTTAATTATTCATTAAGTTCCCTAAAATAAAACATACTATTCAGTAGTGGACTTTGTTTGTGTATTTGATAAGATATTAACAAATAAAATTTTAATAAGTGGGTACTAGTTATGAAAGTCTGTAGAAATTAAGCATTCCGTCAGATAGATTTTTTATTTTTTTTTGATCACTTCAAAAAAATTTTTCTTAAATTAATTTAATTTTATGTTTTTTTCAGGCTCATGTGCTGAGCAACAATTTTTCAAATCATCCGAATCAAAATGTGTTCCAAGCCTAAATGAATTTGAGACTTGTGTTTATGATGATATGTGCCTTAAGCCAATGTTCTGCTCAATTAGCTCCGGGTGCCGATGTCCGAAGTATTACTTTTATGAAAATTTCACATCAACTTGTACAAATCAATACACAATCAATTCCCATTGCGATAAGGACCATCATTGTAGACAAGACTTGGGCTTAACTTGCCAAAAAGGAATTTGTTTTTGTTCTGCTCCAAGTTACACATGGTCATCCAAATCATCTAAATGTAAGCTAACCTATGGAAAATCAACATGTCTCAGTGATGCAGACTGCAATGATTCAGAAAATCTTGTTTGCCAGGTGCATGACTGCAACTGTCCAGTAACTTCATTTATTGGAATGTGTGATTGTAGTCGAAATCTGACAAGTGAACAATATTGGAGTGGCTTAAGCTGTGAGCCAGCAAAGAATTACCTATCTTCGTGTGTCTTTAATTATCATTGCAAAACTATTTCCCAGAATACTGTGTGTTCACCGAGGAAATTGTGTGAGTGCCCAGACGATAGCTTATTTTACTGGGATGGATTTGAATGCAAACCAAAAATCTCATTTGAAAATACATGCTCGGCTTCCATTCAATGTTTAGATTCTCAATTGACATTTTGCAATGGATCTAATTGTAAGCAATAAAGATTAAGTTTTAAGATGTAATCTAAGAATTATTCGATTTTAGTCTCAAAAAATTCAAAGAAGCTTTAACAAGATAACTTTTACTAATTGATACCTTTGACCATCATATTTAGATCTTTTTTATTGTGATTTTTTTTCATTAAGCATTAATAGCAGCTATTCCCATTGCGATAAAGACTATACTGGGAGACGAAATTAAAGAAATCTGCAGTAAAACGCTAAATATTTATAAAATACTGTCAAAACATAAAAAGGGGTTTTAATCAAAATACACTTGGAAATTTCTATTAACCTTTAGTTGGATCAATTTTACACTATTTTTTTCCTTGTTTGAATTCGTTTTATTTTTTTGAGCATTAAATAATACTGAACGAGCATTTATTTTTTATTTTATTAACATTAAATTAAAAGCATTTAAAAATAGATTATTGAGCATTAATTTATCATTTATTTGGCATTAAATTGTATAGAAACAATCAATCATAAAATATCTTTGAAAAAAATTTTTAAAATTAAACAATGAACATAGTCTTAATAAGAAAAGAACATCAATCAAAACATTATTGCACTAGTAAAGCACTACACGACATCCCAATGATATGTTTACATATGCAATTATTAAAAAATCAAGGACAACTGCATTGTTTCCTTGATTTTTATGAAAAATTGTTCATTTTTGAATGTAGCAAATGTATTGATTCTGCAATTGTCATAAGAGTGCATTTCTTTATTAGAAATCTTCACATACATCTTCATCATCATCAATCTTATAGTCATATATAATTCATAACTAAATTGTGTATAAATATTAATTGGTGTTGAATTGTTATGTTTACATCATGCTTCAAGTTTACCTAAACTAATGTTTGACGTTTCATATTCTATGTTATTTAATGAGGATAAATAATTTGATTACTGTTGTTTTTAAGGAACCGGTAATAATTTTTTAGCCAAAAATTCTCATATGCGCTTGGGTTTAATATTCAACTTAAATAATTCACAAATTTCTTTTTATGGCACTTTTTAAATTTCAGTTCTTCGTGGTTTCTCCGTGGACATGATCATCATTCGTTTGACTTTTGACTTGATTGCATCTATAATGCACGCGTTTCCATTCACTAGTATTGTCTGTAATCAAAATACTCCAATAACCATAACCATAACTTTTCATTTTTTCCATTGTTTGATTCTTGTAAAATGTACATAATGGTTTCCTTTTTTTTATCATTTCTGTTTCCATTTGTTCTGGTTCATCTGTATCTATGTCGCTATTGTATTCTGCTCATCTTGCCTTATTATGATTTATTTAAATTTTAATGCTTCTAATTTTAGCAATTGAAGGGTTTAAATACTCAGGCAATTAATTAAAATAGACAACCAGGTGAATTTTGTACTCTCTTTCAGACTTTAAATCAAAGAATTAAAGAATCCTACCTTTTAGGACAGGGAATTCAATGTTTTTTTTCGGTTCAAAATGAATGCTATTTTTTTAGCATCCTTTTACCAATCATTTTTTTTAAATTTTTAACAAAAATATTAATTACCTTAATATTTTTTTCCTTATTTTATCTAATAATCAAAGATTTTTCATCTTAATGCTAGCACGTTAGTTACTTAATATTAATTTAATTAAATTAATGTAATGTACAAATTAATAATGCTCAAAAAAAAATTAATGTACGTCATTAATAATTAATGCTAAAAATTATTGTTGTTAAATTCAAATTAATTGATAATCATTTAAATAAAAATTTTCAGAAAATATTATCAGAAAACTACGAGCAGTTCAGAATAGAGTATCTAGATCTATCCTCAAATTTAAAAAATGATGCTCACTCATCATGCATCAAAAGCTTTTAATTACAAAAATAATTAAAAGTTCAACTTTAATATATAAGGGGTACATTAAAATAGCATTAATATTAATGTATAATAATAATTCTTAGGTAGCGGTAATGCCTAAGATTAAAATATTTAAATGTAGCAAATTTTTTAAATGCTAAATTGTCGTCTAAAAAGGAACAGTTTAATTAATGAATTTTTATGAATTTCGGTTAAATTACATTTTACTTTATTATTTGAAAGGTGTGTGTGATACAACTCAGTATTTCGATGGCTCAAAATGTACTCCAAGATTTGTGGAATTCGAAAGATGCTTTTTTGACGATATGTGCTTACTGCCAATGAGTTGTAAATCATATTTGTGCACATGTGGGGACTTGTTCTATTTTGAAAATAGAACTATGACTTGTTTACCAAAGCTCAAAAGTGGTTATTTTTGTGATAAAAATTTACACTGTAGATCGGATTTGGGTCTTAGTTGTCTAAATAATGAGTGTTCCTGTGATCATCCTGATCGAACGTGGGCGCCTCAAGTAGAAGATTGTTTGCTTACTTATGGAAAACGATTTTGTTATAATGATTTTAACTGCAATATGGACGAAAATTTAATTTGCCAAGCTCAAAATTGTTCTTGTCCCCAATCATCTGTTATTGGAATGTGCGATTGTAATCGCACAGTAGGAAATGAACAATTTTGGAACGGAAAAAAATGCTCAATTGCTAGTGCTTATGGTAGAAATTGTACCGAAAATTTCCATTGTCAGACATTGACCCAAAAAACTGTATGTGTATCTGGAATATGCAATTGCAATGATTTAACAGAGTAAGAATTATTTCTAAAAAATTAGATTTGATTAAAAAAGAGTTTTGATCTTGTAAGTCTACACTAACAACAAACGGCGTTTAGCTCAAGTTGATCAAAGGCAGTCTTTCTTCGCTTTCTCTGCACCATTCCAAACACTTCTTTAAAAATACCCGATTCGAAGCCATTGACTGTTTCAGCGTTCACCACATTTTGAGGCAAATCATTCCATCTTGACACAATTCTGTTTGTTAAAAAGTTATACCTATTTGAGCCGCGTTTACTATTTTCTCTAGTAAGCTTCAAATAATGCTCTTTTCTAAGATTCATTTTCAAATTGTTTTCCAAAGTTCACTCCATTTAGCAATTTATTTTTCTCATGGCCGTTGACTATTTTAAACAATTAAAATAAATCTCTTCTTGTTCTTCGCTCTTTAAAGTTCATTTGTTCTAGCGATTTAAGCCTATCTTCGAATGATTTTTTCTTCAAATATTTGACCAATTTGGTTGCACGTCTCTTAGCTTTCTCAATCATATTTAAACTTGCTTTTATTGAAAGATTCCACGTTTCAAGATGAAGTCTGGCAAGTCCTGTGTATAAAAGTCTGAGAGTCTCACTATCCAAACACACGAATGAATTCCTAATTTGACCTAAAATTCTGTTAGCTTTTGCTGCCGATGCTGAGCATTGTTTGCTCCACTGAATCATTCGACACCAAAACAAAATCTTTTAAAATTTAGTAAAATTTTTCTTCCCCTTGTTTAGCACCAAAAAAATTAGATCAAATAGAATTTTTTTTATTGAACGGTATTTTACATAGTTGTCTAAAAGTCACAAATTAAAGTCCAAGTCATTTAATTCCTCATCACCTCATCCTCCTCAAAAATGGTCCAAGTCCGGACTTTTATTGAGGAGGATGAGGTTCTGCAAGAACTCTGCAATTAAATTATTAATGATTTACCTTTTACTCCAAAATTGCAGAGTTTTTGCAACGCTTATTTCAAACTTTGCAGAGTTGCAAAGTACTAAAACTTGTAAATACATTTTACATAACGAGTTTAAGACCAAAAAATAAAAAAAATTCAAATTTAAAATTTTTGATTTTTTTTATTGTTACAATGTCCAGTTAGTCATCATTATTTAAAAGAGACTGTGTTTTTAAAAACTGAGCTTGATCAATTTTTTTTAATTTTAATCTTTTAGGGAATATTTTGATGGTACCGTATGTGTTGGCAAAAAAAAAATCTCCGAGCAATGTACACTGACCAATCAATGTCTAGATAGCCAATTGACAGAATGTATTTTAGGTGTTTGTTCATGTAAACAAGACGAATATTTTAGTCCATCTTTGGTAAAGTGTGTACCACGTTTTGGTGAACTAGAATCATGTTTTTTCGATGACATGTGCCTAATGGACATGGTTTGCAATGATACACATTGTTTATGTGTAGGGAACAAATATTTTGAAAATCAAACTTCTCAATGCACAGATCAACATTCATTTAATCAATACTGTGACAAAGATATCCATTGCCGCAAGGATCAAGGGCTAATTTGTTCCAGTAACAGATGCCTGTGTAGTTCAGCAAACCATGCATGGTCGCCGACTGCCAAAAAGTGTTTGTTAACTTATGGAAAGCAATTTTGTTCTCCAGTCAATTTATGCAATCCAGACCAAAATTTAAAGTGCATTAATCAAGATTGTGATTGCCCGGATATTTCCAAATATGGAATGTGTGACTGTGAGCGTTCGGTGGGGAAAGAAGAATATTGGAATGGGAGTTATTGTGCACCTGCAAATGATTACAGCATGATGTGTTTCAACGACTATGAATGCCAAACTCTTACTCAAAAAACAGTATGCATCACTGGGTCCTGTCTCTGCTTGAATTATTCTATGTAACTATTGAATTTGTTCACCTTAATCCTTTTTATTTGACCATTCAAACTTAAAAAGAGTGTTTTTCATATTCCCCTTGGTAAACGGTTTCTAATTTAAGCTTCTTCAGATAAAAAATAAAAATAGACTTAAGTAGATTCAACTTAAGATTTACAAACAAATTCTTATTATATTTGACGATAATTTGTCAATGAATATGCTCCTGTAAGCTGCTGTATTAAGAAAAAAATTTTATTTATTTTTTTGTTTGTCAGTGCCGAGCTAAAGATCTTTCAGATTAAAAAAATAAAAATTTTTCTAAAAAAAAAAAAATTTCTCGATTTTAATATTTTTTTTCTTATATATGTTAACTTGTTTTGCTCTATTTGATTTTGATTTTTTTAAATTAATTTTGAAGGAGCTCTAGCTCCGTAAAAAAAAAAAATGCTGAACTATCATAATAGAGAAAAATCATCGTAGAGAATTTACAAAAGAGAGAAAAAAATTAGAGAAAAATTATAATAGTTTTTTAAGTTGAGCCAGTAAAAAAAGAAGAAAAGATAAAAATTAAATTAAAATTAAATTTTTTTTTAAAAATTTATTCGTAAATCTGTACCGAGCTAATGTTCCTTCAGAAAAAAAATATTTATTTGTTTTCTGTATCGAGCTTGAGCTCCTGCTCAAGCTTTAGAATTTTTAATTCGAGGCTTTGCTCATTTGTTAATATTTTTTTCGCTATTTTTTTCCTCTAAAATAAAAATTCTATGGTTTTCTTTCTCTATTTTTTTTCTCTAATATTTATATTATTACTTATTAATATAAAGATTCTCTCCAAAATTTTTTTTCTTTTATGAACGTTTACCAAACAAATAAATAAAAAAATTAAAATCACTCATTTAAAATTATCGACTCAATTAAAATCATGTGAAGATTTTAGCAGTTTCGCTGCCTTCATGAAACTCACAGAAGCACGAGTTAACACTGTTTATTTCTTTCAAAAATTTTTTATTGATAATAATTAAATAATGAAAAAAAAATGAAAAATAAGAAAATTAGAAAAAAGCAAAGAATACAATGAATGATAAAATCGAAATTAAAAATTTAAAACAAGATCTTATATTTAACAAATGTCATGTCACAAATTTTCGTCCATTTATTTCATATCTATATATCTCTTTTAATTCGTTTGTTTTAACCCACTTTAATTTATTTTTTTTATTTTATTGTGTTAAACTTTTTTTTTCATTTGATCTTTTTAATTTTTAATTTTGTAGGAGCTTAAGCTGGGATCTTAAAAAAAAAATTATTAAGTTTCAAGGTAATCAGTAGTAAATTTCGGACGGTTCGGTTGGTGGTAAGGAACCCGTCGTGGTTATTCCGGTAATGTTAAAATAAAATAAATTTTATTTTTTAATATATTAATAAGGTAAACAAAGCCTTAACCTATCTGACACCCAAAAGAATATGATGACTCAGTTCCTCCCTTGAAATTTATTTATATTTTTGTGACAGCTTAAGTATGTTTAAATATTTTTTAGTTCAGGAAAGAGGAAATTATAAGGAAATAATATGAAATAGTTGTATTTCTTGATTCAAAACCTTCTCAATATTCTTTCACCAGTCTGACGACCAATGGAACGGAATGACTCAATCCTGCCCTGACATTTGTCTCACTCAGCTCAAAAATTCGATTCACTGATAGTATTTTAAGTCTATTGGAAGTCTCTTGTTTAATGATATTGGAGGGAGTACCATATTTTAGATTTAAGATAGATCTAACTAGGCTTGCGCAAAACTCAGAAAAAGTCATTTTTAAAGTCAATGTCAAGTGAACTTAATTTTTTAAAAATTTGAAGTTTTTTGTTTTGAAGTTTTGAAATTTGAAGTTTTGAAGTATTAAAAATTTTTTCATTAAAAAATGCTTTTCAAAGACTTTGAAATAGTAATGGTCGCCTTAATAACTACAAGAAACGGCAAAAACTTATTTTTAAAAAATAAATTTTCAAGTCAAATCAAAAGACTTTTAAAAAAATTAATTAAAGGCAAATTGAAGTTTGAGATCAAGATCAAAAGATCAAAATTTAAATTTTATTATTTTTTTTTAACAAAATAAAAGAAATAAATTTTTTAAAAGCAATTACTTGAAATGTCATGTCAAGTTTATTTTCATTATTAAAATGTCCCTTCTGATCGAACCTAAATAAGTTCAAACATTTTAACTGATTTTAAGGAAAACTTACTTTTAAAGACAAAAAATTTACTGTTTTAAAAATTTAATTTATTTAAGAGGAAATATACAGTACGCTTCTGAAATAAGTTGACAGCTTGCTTAAGCACATGCTCTAGAGCTGCGCTAGGTTGCTTAAGCAGCGCTTGAGCACATGCTCTAAGAACAAAAAACTGTTCTAGAGCATGCGCTAGAGCGTTTCCAAGTATCCACTAATTGTGTCCATTTTTTTATCATATGGCAATAGGGGATGTTCTATAGAATTTAGTTAATTATGTTAGTTTTTGTAATAATTTATTAAAAATGCTTGCTCATGCGCAAGAGAAAAAAATAAATGTTCTAGAGCATGCTCTATAGCTGCTTAAGCAGACTAGAACAAGTGCTTAAGCAATGCTCTAGAGCTGCTTGTGCAGTGCTCTAAAAACTGTCAACTTATTTCAGAAACGTACTGTAACATTATTTAAGCTTTTTTTCTGAGAAAAATGTTAAATACCTTCTACAATTTTGACAGTCACATGGCAAAAATTGTATATCCAACCTTTAATAAAAGAAGAGCTTTAAGATAAATAAACGGCCTTAGACACTTTGGCTACGACGAGCGACTGCGCAGAGCTGGATTTTCAGATCTAGTAACGCGCAGAACGAAAGGTGATTTAATTCAACAATTTAAGCTGTCCCGGGGAGCAGAACAAATAAATTGGCCCTTCTTTGACAACACACCATCAAGTACATTAAATTTGAGAAGCTAAAGAATCAAAAGATAGTGCGAGAGATCACTAGCAACTAGAATAGACATCATTTCTTTATGAATAGAGTGTCCAAAACTTGGAATCAGCTACCAAGGATGATAGTTGAATCATGAAGCTTAAATGTTTTTAAAGCAAGATTGGACAAGTGGTTATAATTATTTATTATTTATTAGTTTCAGGGCTGTAAAGTTTAATACTAGGCAGAAGCTGCCCAGCCATTTATTACTACTACTACTACTATAGTGTTTCCCAAAAATTTAATTTTTGCTTCACAATTTAATTTATTACCGATAACCTAGAGGTTAAGATTATTTTTTCTTTTAAGTTTTTTGCAAAGATTATGTAATACGACTTTTCAACAGAGATTTTCATTTTCCATTTCAACCCATTTTTCGAGTTCTTTAAGGTACTTATTAATTATGTTTCCAAGTTTCCCTTGTTAAAAATAAGAGGTCAAGCCAAATGGTCTTTAAAAAGAAGCGAGCTTTTAAAGTTACAAGATGATCATAAAAACAACGTGGCATGGTTATTACAGTCAATCCTCGATATAACGACAAAGTTGGGCGGAAATTTTTATATTCGTTGTATCGAAATTCGTTCTATCGAAAATCCCATACAAAAGCATTGAATAAATTTTAAGATTTATTATTTTGAATTTTTATTAAAATAAATGAAAAAGGTGAAAAAATTTATAAAAAATTAAATGAAAAGAAAAATTAATCCTTTTTAACATACGAAGTAATTGTTGTTTGTTTATTACAACTTTTTTCAATTACCAAATTTTCAATATTAAACAAAAAGTTAACGATATTTGATGAATCATATTCTTGTTTATTTAAAAAAAATCTTTTAAATCGTTAATTCGTTCGATTGTTTCTTTTGAACTAATGA
Organism: Brachionus manjavacas; assembly: GCA_019054805.1. NCBI lineage: Eukaryota > Metazoa > Rotifera > Eurotatoria > Ploima > Brachionidae > Brachionus > Brachionus manjavacas. Next base: position 1,280,083 of record JAHQIY010000003.1, on the reverse strand, counting down.
TTGACTTTTTCGGTTGAGTTTACTCTTCAATTTCACTGTCACTATTGTCTGATTCTTCTTTTTTTGTAGCAACTGTATTTAAAATTTGCAAATCAGAAAGCGAACCACGTGCTGCTAAATTTGAGTCGACTGAAAAATAAGCATATTTTTCGAAATCTATTTTTTTTTCGAATGTAGATAATTCTTTAAATTCGTCTTCAGAGTCGCAGTCGTTGGTAAATCAAATAAAAAGTCACCATTGAAACCAGCTTTTCGAAAGCATTTTTGAATTGTTGTAGCGAAAACATTATCCCAAGCACGTTTCATTTTATATATAGCTGAAAGGACGTTAATTGTTGGCACATTCGAGCCAAGATAAAATTTTTACCTGTAAATATATATTTTTTATTGAAAGAATATAGATAAAGTCAAATAAAGAACAATTAAATTTTTGCTTTATCTCCAATTAGTTAATTAAATGTCAAGATTTTTTTTATAATATAAAGGTGCGAATTTTTTTTGATTTTTCGTTGTATGAAGTTTTATTTCTTAAGAAAAAGATTAATTGGTTCGTTAGAAGAACCTTGTTGTATCGGGTTTTCGTTGCATCGAAATTCGTTCTATAGAAGATAAAAAGTATTCATTTTCCATTGATCGAAATCGGTTCTGATAATCGAATTCGTTCTATAGGGTTTTTCGTTCTATGGGGTTTCGTTGTACGGAGGATTGACTGTATGATCATATTTTATTCTTAATAGATGAATTGGAATTCAATAATCAAACAAAATTTTTTGACATAAATTTTGTTTGAAAATTTGCATTTCTTTAATTTAAAATTTTGAAATTATCAGTCAGTGAAATTAAAAACAAACAAATAAAGTAAATATAATTTATTATGTAATAATAAAAAGAATTAAAAAAAATAGCGCGCAATTTAAGAATTCTTTATGGCAAAAAAAAACTCATTAAAAACTTTCAATAATAGCCATAAAATCTTTGACCATAACCTGAATATAGTCCTGGATAGTATTGAGGATTTAACCTGCGTTGAGCGTCAGCAAATTCCCAAAAATCAATACGACCATCTCCATTTCTATCCATTAGTGAAAATTGAATATTAGATTGGAGCATGTTGGTGAAGTAGTCATTAAACGGATTCATCATTTGATTGAACGCAGCAAATTCATTTCGATCAATGAGTGAATCGATACCAGCAATTGATCTAAACATATTAAAGCTCATTTTTTTTCAATATCTTGTTTGTTTTTTCAAAGCATGTCCAAATTCAATAATGCTTAGTTAATTTATAGACGAAAATAAAAATTGTAATTTAGTAACATTGTGACAAAACTCTGTCATGAAAGATAATTTCAAAAAAAAAATCATTAAATTTCAATTAAAATTTAAAAAAACTTAGTTTAATGTTGGTTTTTGTCAAATTTTTCAAATTTGAACTCAGCTGTAATTTCTTACTTTTTTTTCTAATCAAGCATAAAATTAAAATTTCATAATTGTAAAACATTTTCGTTACCAAAAATTCTGTATTTCTAGAGAACTCCTAAGCGGAATTTCCGAGTATTTTATCTTAAAAAAAGTCACTATTTATTTGGAAAATTGAAATTTTTTTATTTATTAGGTAAAGTTTTATGTTGTACTTGTTAATAATATAATTTTGTCTTTTTTGACAGTTAAATTACAGTTGTGATTTGATAAAAGGATTTAACCAAATTTAAAATTAATTTTCACAAAATATTATGACAATTCATGTAAATTACTGTAGAATACTAAAAGAAAAAAATCACGAATTTAAGGTTTTTAACAGAGTTGTTTAAAAGTCCTAAATTATAGTCCAAGTCCGTCGCTTGGCTTCATTATTAAACAACTGGGACCGCAAAAATATCATTTTCTGGAACGGAAGAAATTTCATTTGTCCCTTCACATTCATTGAACTTGGAAAATTCCTGAATAATTTATCGTATTTCTTCATTAAATAGGAAAAAATAATAATTTGAATAATTTTCAAAACCGAAGAAAGAATTGACTTTGAAATCTCGGAACGTCGAGTCATCTAGATTAAGACAATTTATAATTTTAGAATACTTAAAGAATTTTTACTATTCATGATGTTCATCATGAAATAAAAAAGTCCAGACTTGGACTTTACTTGTGATTTGTGACTATTAAAAAACTCTGGTTATAAATATAAATTTTGGTAAAATTTTTTAAATTGAAAATAATATCGAAATAAAAAAATGCCGAAAAGTCTTTAAAAATTTAAATTTTTAAACTATATTAATTTTAATAATTTTTAATTAAATGCGATGTTCACTGAATAATTATTTTTATTAGATTAATTTTTTTTATTATTATTATTATTAATAAAAATATGATTTTGTAAAGTATAATTAAACCAAATGACGGTTCAAAAAGACCGATAATCTTTTTCAAATTAAATTTAAAGGTAATTTGAAGTTATGATCAAATGGTAATTTCAGATCAAAATTTTTAGTTTTTGATTTTTAGCTATCGATTTTTAAAATACAAATTTTTAAACTTTATTAAAAATGATTTGTTTAATTATTAATTAGGAAGAAAATTATATGAATTTTTTTCTGAAGTAAAATAAATCAAAGTTTTGAAATTTTGCTTTACAAAATTTAATTTTTTTTCGCTGTAATATATTTAGCAGTACGATATCATTTAAAACCATAATTTGGATGCTTTAATTTGGATTTTAAATTGGTCTTTAAAATTTTCACATCAATATTTTATAAAAATCAACTAAAGATCAATTGGAAAAAAAAAAGATTTTTTTTATTTAGTTAAAATAATAGAATTTTTGTGTTTTATTAAAAAGTATTTAAATAAACTTTTTTCATCATTTTATTAAGATTTATTAAGATTCAAAACGAAAAAAAAGATTAGTTATTTACTCGCTCAAGCTATGTTCTTTTTGAAAAATTCAAAATTTTTACTTTTTAGTTAAAGAACTAATAAATTTGTTTGATGCTTAAAAAATCTTTTATTAAATATCAAATAGGTTCTTATTTAAGATCGGACAATTTCGGGAATAGTAGAAATTCGAGTTCGGTATCTGATCTTAAAAGAGTGTAATAAGATTAGTCAAGAATTAGGAATTTAAAAAAAAATATTCTTTCGAAAATAATAAGTCAAGAGCCATTTAGAATCGTACAGCAAATCAAAAATTTATTTCTAAAAGTGCAAGATAAATCAAGATTTGTCAATTTGTATTATTAATTTAAAAATAGAAAACCCCTGTTAACCTTCTTCGAATAAAGTATTGATTCAAAAAAAAAACTATGTAATGAATCAATTTTTAGAATAAAGATAAAATATCTTTACGTAGAATTGTCCAACTACAAATAATTATCTTTAAAAAAAATTAATCTGGAGGAGATACAATATCTTTGAAGGGATTAAATTACTATAAAAAGATGATTAATTGCAATTTTTTTTTTAAATAATTAAAAAACAAATGAAAAAAGTGATATAAATTAAATAGTGATTAAGAGTTAGAGCCAGATTTACATGTTTTGCAAAGCCATGATTTTTCCAAAGGAATATATCCTTTTATTGAATAATAATTTATAAAATTAAAGATAAAAAAATTATGTATTTATGATCATTTAAAATTCGCTATGGAAAAATGCTCTTCATTTGTATTACAATTTTTTTGTCCTAATTGTTTAATTACTTTATTTTATTATTTTTTTGTTTTTTTTTTATTTTTACATCGACTACAAGGCGTTCATTGAATAAATAAATAAAATAAAAAAAATAAATATCCTTTTATACACGATTTGTGAAAAAACAAATTACAAGTATTTCAAGTCAAGTGATTTTGGTTAGTTGGTTGCTAAAGACTTATGATACGACTCAAGCTTGTCTAGCTATGTCTAAAACAATATCGATCTTTCAAAATACACGAGAAACACAGCGTTATTTGGAGCTTTAAGGATTGAAAATATAAGCAAGTTATACTATAAATTCAAAATTTTATTCTTCTATCAAATTAGGAATCTTGGCGAAATTTTTGGAATCTTCAATTATATATCGGATTATTATGCTGTAAACAAATGCCCTAAAAATTGTTTGTTAAGCAGATTAGGGATGTGAACATTATCATCAAGAATGATATACGCACTATGAATTACAATGATTGCATTCTAAATTCTTAACAAGGTTCTTGACTACGACCAAATAACTTAGTTCAATTTTAATTAACCTTGGTTAGGTCTAAGATAATATTTATTATTTTGTATGTAACTTTTTATTTTATTTTTTTAAATCGCCTATGTGGCGTGAATTGTAATATTAAGTAAATAAATAAAGTTGGTGGACATGGTAGTTTTTAGAGCAATAAGATTTAATTTCAGTTTAGTTTGGAGAGCAATTAGAAAGAATTTGTTATCTTTTTATAAAAGTACTTTTTAAGATTCAATAAATGACTGTTTTCTAATTAATTTGTCAATTAGAAGTTCATTAATGATTTTATTAAAAACAAAATTCAAAGTAATCAATTAATTATCTTTTTGTAGTGCATTCTTGTGTAAGATATTTTATTTTCAAAAAATTTACCTTACTAGGTAGAGTTAATTATCTGTTCTAAGACAATTCTGCGCAAAGATATTTTATTTTAACGTATTCATTTTCAAATTTTTAATAAATCAATTTAATAAACGATTCGATTTAATAAACAAGTGGATAATTCTTAAAATTTCAAAGACAATAGAAAAAGAAAAAGACTAAAATTTTCTGAATTAAATCACAATTTAAATGTAAACATTTAATATCTTTCAAAAAATCTAAATAAAAAAAAAAACTAATTTTTTATTTAATTGAGATTTTGTAATTTTTTCTGTTAATTTAAGAGAATTTTGGGACGGTACTAAATGCCAGTCGAAAAAAAAGCATCTGGAAAAATGTACAAATCCCAGTGAGTGTTTGGACCCGGAATTGACAGACTGTGTTTCTGGAATTTGCTTTTGTCCATTGGGACTGTATTTTCATGAATTTTTGCAAAAATGTGTCCCACGTCTCATGGAATTTGAAAATTGCGATAATAGCACAATGTGCTATGAAGCAATGTCTTGTGATCCTTCAACTTACAAGTGTTTATGTCCTGCAGATCAGTACTTTAAAAACACAACTTTGGAGTGTGTCAACAAAAAATGGCATAATCTCAACTGCGACAGAGATTGGGACTGCTCAAGTGTAAGGAGACTGACATGTCAAAACAACAAATGTGAATGCACTTGGCCTAGAACTTGGGATTCAAATGAAAATGATTGCAGATTAACTTACACTCAATATTGTGGTTCAGACTCCGAGTGTGATAGTTCAGACAACTTAATCTGTTCAGCTTATAACAAAAGGTGCCATTGTCCTTCTGGTATAACTGCAAGCATATGCGATTGCAAACGAACCAATTCAAATGAAAACTACTGGGATGGATCAACATGTGTTCAAGCTAAAACGTTTAGAGAACCATGCGTAAACACCTATGAATGTAAAACGATTTCAGAAAAGCTAATTTGTCGCAACAATATTTGTCAGTGCAAATTTAATGAAGTTTTTAGAACAAAGTGTGAGACAATTTGTCATGAAGACGATGTTTATGTCAGCGGCAAGTGTTATTTTTTTTCGACTTATTCTCTTGAAGCTGACGAAGTAGCCTCACAAGGTTGTCAGCATGATATAATTGGTGAAAGAGTGATTAATGGAAGATGGGATATTTGGAAACGAGCAATGATCAGTAGTGTAGAAGTCCGAGATGTACTGGCGGAAAAGTTGAAGAGCACAAATAATGCTGAAGCATACTGGATCGATTTTAGAAGCGGCAATGAATGGTCTAATCACCAAGAGCCCATAGATTTTTCAATTTGCCCTTCAGCAGGAACGTCAGGCCAAATTTATATGAATTTTAGAATTGACTGCTTTAACAATGACATAAGTACGAATACAGAACTAAAATTTATTTGTGAAGCAGTATAAATTTTTTCTTTAATTAAATATTTCCATAAAATAAAAATTAATATTAAAATTTCCAGAATAGTTCCAAAAAAAAATTTGAGTGATATTAAGTTTAAAAAATTCAAATCTAGTTTTTTAATCTAATCTTTTAAACTCTAATTATTTACTTAAATAAACTTTCTGAAAAATTCACATTAAAAGTCAATCGTGTATTTTAATTTCATCGTCTGATTATTTCATCGTCAAATTGAAGTTCATGATAAGATATAAATTTCGAATCAGAATTTTAAAATTTAGATTAGAAAAAAGGTCTTTTTACCATTTTTTAATAAAAAATTCCTAAAAATTTTCAAACATAATTTGTTTGATTAATTTTTCCAGGAAAATTTCATGTAAATTCAAATAAATTTTAAACTTAATTAAAAAATCAAATTAAATGTTTAGTGATTTTATAAAGATTAAGACCTTTTTTAATAAGAGTTTAATAAAATTTTGATTTTTTTAATATTATATAATAGATTATTAAAGTATCAGTTTTAATTGTTTATTTTAAATTTAGCTCGATAATTTAAACAGTTCAAAATCATTCATCACTTCTTCAAAACCATTAAAGGAATAAAATGATCTATGAAAAACCCGAGTCTAATCGGTTCAGAACCTAAAAGATACATTGAATATTTCTGCCAAATTGGTACAAGCGTCAACAGATGCACAATGATAAGTAGGAATTATACTTGTCACATATCTCAGAATTTAGACGCTTCGAAATACTGACATATACATTAAGCACTTAGCTCTCATTTTGACTAAATTATAAGCTCGTGTTCTTGACACGAGCATATAGGTATAAATATGAATTCCATTCTTGGAACTTTAGAACGTTGAATAACTTAAATAAAGCTTTTAAAAGATTAAACATTGTTTTATTATAAACCGGTAAAAAAACTTTTTTAGGCTTTCCTCTGTTTCCATATTTGTCTTGTTGAGTTTTTCTCATCTTCTTCAACTGTCAGTTCATTTCCATTTTCAAATATTTAGAGATCATAAGTATGCAAGTTTTGATTTTTTATTTCTTTTCGCATCGTCAATAACGAATAATGAAGAGTGGATAATTTTTTTGGAGGTAAAAATATTCAAAATATATTAAAGATAATTTTCGAACTATAAAAAGCAAAATGAATTTAATTTTTTTTGAATTTTTTGACCATTGATTTTAAAAAATTGTTGAACATAATAAAATGCTTGATTTAAGCGTACGTTGGTTTCCTTCCTACGATTCTATTATAAAATGATTTTTAAAAGATCAATTGAGAAAGTTCCAGTAAAAAAAAATTTGATGCAGCATCAATGAAAAAAAAAAATAATTTAATTTTCATCGATGAGTAGTGAGCAGATTCATAATGTTTGATCGATGAAAAATGAAAATTTCATCGGTTTTACATATATTTCAATAAGTTTTTTTTATGTAGAGTTAAAATGAATTTAAATTTAACATTCAATTTTTAATTCTCTATTGTTAATTATTTTTTTAAAATTTATTATATTTAATTTTCTTTAAAAACAGCACCGGTCACAAAAGTGAAAAAACAGCACCTTGTGTAAACCGCATTAAATATTATAAAATAAATTTTTTTTATATATATTTATTTCTAACAACCTCAATTTTAATAAACATCATTTTTTATATTGAAAAAATTTTGTCTTTGTTTTAAATTTTCAAGTGTAAAAATAATTTGTATAAAACACTTTAAAATACCCTTTTGATTTTGATAGAGGAGAAAAAGTTCAGCTTGGCAAATAATTTTTCAATAGGTGTGAAAACCCTATAAAAACCGCTAAAACAGGTTTAGACCGGATTTTTCAAAACACCCTTAATATTTCTTTTTTAAAAATGTGTTTTCAGATTTAATTAAATTGAGCTCACTAAATCATCCATAGTAGAATAAAATAAAAAAAACACATGCAAAAAAATCTTGCCAAGTTTTGACCAATATATTTATTTGAAAATTAATTTGTCAGGTTTTATTTGCTTGTCGAAAATAAATTTTCTTAATTTTTATTTGTCGAAATTAAGTTGTTATAAATTACCTTTTCTAAATTTACTTTTCGAAATACAGATATACCAGCAGAATTGATTAAAGCCCATGATAATTCAATCACAATTATCCAAGTAATTGAAAAGTTTTTTTGTTTAAGACTTAGTTTGTAATCCATATTATGCGGATAGGGTGATATGAATTTGAAATTTTGATCCGTATAAAAAAATTCAAAAAACGGTAAATCTGCTTTTTTCTCTGATCAAGATCCACAATTTGATACAGAAGTGTCTTATTTATGTCTTGATTAATATGTCCTAGAACTTCAAAATATCATATTGGATTATTTTGACTCACATTTTTCCATTTCTATATCTTAATCGAAAATTTTTTTTTTTATCCTTAAAAATACAGAGTTTGACTAGAATATCTCTTAACAAAAGAGATCAAATGAATCAATGTGTATATATCACAAGTCAGCCCACATTTACTTATCAATTTGCTTAAGGTAAGTCTGCTTATATTTTATGTATTTTTCTAATTTAATTTTAAGGCAAGAAAAAATCGTCTTTTTATGACTATTTTCCAGAGCTTGAAATTGAAGCTAAGCTTTTTGTTGAGGAACAGACCAGCAAAAAAGAATGTACATTCAATATTTCTAATTTAGCAAAGTTGTAACATTCAAATTTTGACCATTCGTACAATTTTCATTCCTTTTATTCGAGTTTTGAAAAGTTTTATTTTTAAGATTTGATAAAAGTTTAGAGACTCTTTCGGGTGTTTTAGGCATCTCAAAAAATATTAAGAAAAAAAAATTAGAAAACTAATTATTTAACAAAAATTAAATTAAGTATTGAAAACATTTTACTAATTTGACATTTAATTCTGACGTTTTACATAATAAAAAATTATGATTATTCAAAAATTAGTTTCAAACTCATTTTATTCAATTTTTTTTTGGCTTTAAATTCAATAAATAAAAAAAGTGGTCCCAAAATTTTGTTCAGAATTTTCTCTAGTTTCAGAATCTGTATAAAAAAGTAGGGGTCGGGGGGTAAACCGCGGACAAGATACAAAAATAGTGAAAAAATACCATTTTTTGCCAAATAATCGATCTATTGGTATAATAATAGATTAAATTAATACACCATTTTGTTGATGAGACTATTTGCTTTCAGAATATATATATATTAATAAGGTTATGTCTATTAGAACATGAGATATTTTAGCTCAAAGGTAACTACAAAAATTTTTTTTTTTGACCCCACCTAAAAAACCGCTTTTCTTGGTTTTCAAGTATGCAGATTAATATTTTAAAGTCGGTTTGCCGAAATTCAGTTAGTGCTGTAGTTTTGCTTTGCGCGAACCTTATTACCATTACAATTGTCTTTTCCACATTGCTTCTCTTGATCTTATTTTTGACTCATATTGCGAGGAAATTATGCACACGTGGCTTGCATCCCTTTAATTCTCAGCACAACTAATAAAATTATGATTGAGGTAGCTGCTATTGTGTGTAAAGTAACTTGAGATTAACTTTTTTGAAAAATCGAAGCTAAGATCCATCACCTTACTTAATATTTGTATAAACATTTCCATCAGTTCCTCTTCAAGAGTATGACTGACCTTTAAAAAGAATAAGAAAATGAAGATAATTTTTATTCAGAAATAAAAAAAAAAAGGTCTAGATACAAAACGCATGAAATAAGAGATGTTAGGAAAGTGTTTTTGTGTGTTTTTTAAAATTGTCCAGCAGAAATATTTATCTATTAAAAAATGAAGTTTCAATTACAGGTAATTCAAGTTGCAGATGGAACATATAAAATTATATTCCAATGATTCCCATTGTTGATTGTCAGCACTATAGATTATCAAATACACTTTCATCCGAATGCTATTGCCATTTGTGATACTGAAACTGAATTTGATTATGAAATTTTTTTAGAGCAATTTTCAGAAAAATTCGAGATTATTCACCAAGATACCTTATGGCTGAAGGTGCAGATAATATGTTTAATGTTTTTAAAACTTTTTATTGCACTATTTTTAAACGAATAATATAATGGACAAAAAGTTTAAAATTAATAATGCGAAAATTAAAAAATTACTTATGAACGTTGCAATTATCATTCAGTCAATCTCTGTTTGTTGTTTTTTACTTTTCATACTTTCAGCGATTAAATAACTTTATTACCTTTATTTCAGCGATTTAAAACCTTTATTGAGGTCAAATTTTAAGACCGCCAAAATAAACGGCGGTCTGGTGATAAGATATTAGGAAACAAAAATTTAAGATAATTTAGTTTGTTTATGAATTAAAAAAAACAGTTTTTTAATAAAAAAAAAATAAATTTTAAAAATTAAAAATTAAAAAATTTAATTCGAAGTTAAAAATACTTTAAAAAACAAAAAAAATTAAAAAATTCAAATGAAAATTTAACTTAATTTAAAGACAAAAATCGTGCATCCCGATATTTCAATCAATTTTTTTAATCTAAAGAATTATTAAAAAAAAAGTAATTCATGCATTTATATTATTTTAAATGAAACATTGTAAATAAAATTTTTTTTTTTCTAATTCAATTTTTAAAATTAAAAATTAAGTTAATTTTCTTTTGAATTTTATTAATTTTTTTTAGAGAAATTAAATATTATTAAGGAGAAAGCAACGACCAAATACCAATAACGACCAACACGCACTTAGTATCACCTGAGCCATGCAACCGATGACTTTTTTTTTTTTATTTTTTTTATATTAATTTTTTATTTTTTAAAAAGATATCATCTAACACCATCAAACAAACACCAACTACAATCAACAACCAACAACTTCTACCACAAACTACTTACAACAACTCCAAACAATCAACAATATTTTTACAAATAAAATTTTTACTTTTTTTTCTTTTTTTTTGAATAAAAATTTTTTGAGTAAATTTTTTTCACCTTGATTTTTAAAGATTTTTAAAAAATAGCGGGGATCGAACCTTCCTCTTTTGGATTAGATGATCATCACGGTTACCATTGCGCTATTGCTTCTTACATTAACCTACTGTTTTATTATTAAATTTAATTAATTAAATTGATTAAAAAACATATTTAAACATAATTTTGTATTTGAAAAATGACACAGCTAAATTGAAGTTTTAAATATCAATTTACAATTTTTAATTTAATTATTAAATCTAAGGAGGGTTCATTTTAAATAAATTGAACTTTTAAACTTAAGAAAAAAGGATGAAATAAGTTTCTTAATTCATGAACTTGTGTCTTTTATAAACGTCATTTTTCAAATGGCTACCAGTACTTTAAGACTTTCTTTTAAGAGTCAGAGGGGTTGGTTTGGATACAACTCGCCCGGGTCGAAGCCGTCTTTCCGATTAGACCTTCACGAGTTGAGTCAGTGAGGTTTTGTTGTCATTGAGTCGGATAGTTAATGATGCTTGCGTTGACCCCTGCCATTTTTCCACAGTGTATTTCATAGTTAGTATGAATACAATAGCTGTGGTAGACATAAAAGATTCGGTAAAGTGTTCTTTAAACGTTTGAGCCTAAAAATGGGTTCCCGTGGGACGGAATACCTTGATAAATAAATTTAAGCTGCGGGATGCCCATTTTTTCTAACTAGATCTCTGTATCGTGCTATAGGCATTCTTATAATGTCCTATGTATCGGATAGCATGAAACAGAGTAAATAGTTTTTTTAAAATGAGATCAGGCATCGTGATGAGCGCAGCATGGAAGGAATTTTTTAATGGATTTGTATGGAATGGACTGGAATGGATGACTGGATTTGAAATGGATAGAATTATGGTTGGATATTGGATTGGACATTCGGACATCAATCAAATGATCAATCATCTTACCAAATTTTTTCCTTTTACTCTTATTAAGCAGGCTTAAGTTTTGTTAAAGAAGTTGAATTTTAATTTATAAAAAAAAGCTGGCACATTTATAAATCGGACTAAAATCGCGCAGTCCGGTACCTGTTATGGTATTCTGGCCGTAAAATGGACTGGACTATCCAAATTTATTTTAAATTATTTTCTATAGTCACGCAACCTTTCACATCTTTGTAATCTTTTTTTTAGGTATCGTTCATTACAAACAATTTATTCTTAATAGAATCGAACATCAATCAAACAAGCAATCAACTGGTTATTAAACTTATTATTTTAACATTTAATTTGTCACAATTCTAACTAAATTTTTAAATATAAAAATTTTCTTGCATTTTGTTTAAATTAAAATCACTTTTTTAATATAACTTATTTAATCTATTAAAATATATTTGCCAGATATAATCTTTAAAAATGCTTGATGAATTCTACTTCATTATCATTTTAATCAAGTTTAAAGTTTTTTTGGGAATATAATATTTAATTGAATTTTATTTAGTATAATAAAAAACTATTAAATATTTTGTTAATATTTTACTTATTTATTTTTATAAATACTTTATTTATTAATTTATAGTCAAATTTATTTAAAAATAAACTTGTTAGTAACTCTAATTTTCTTTTGTATTTATTACATGATATAATTAGTTCACTTTAAAAATACCTAAACTAGGCCGTAATTTGCCTAATATTTTATTTATGACTCAAAACTTTTTAAATTTTTTTTTAAATATTGGATTAATACTCCTATTTAATACTTTTTTTTTGAAATATTTCACTTTCCTTAAAAAATAATAAACAAAAATGTCAGCTCAGAAGCTTCCCATATCAGAATCATTCTCTTTAATACATATTCAAAAGAAACAAAGAACGGAAAATTCATAGCCAGGTTCAAGTGGACAATTAGATAATTATAAGGACTTAAGCTTATTTGTTGAGCAAATTAATAATTTGTCTCTTTACGAAAGTATCACTTCGGATAGAGAAACCCCAGAATTATCCTAATATAAAAATGATGAATAATCCAGCTGTAGAAAAAAAAATCGAAATGCTGGGATTTTTTTAAATTAAAAAGTTAAAAAAAAACTTCATTGGAACTTCTAACAAAAGTGGCAAATTATTACCTAACCGAATTGTCAAATGCATGGTTAATACAAATAATAAAGTTTGTAATCTTCAGATTTCTCATAACGACAATTCAAATTCAAAAATGTTTCGACATTTGGAACAAAAATATAATATCAAATTGAATAACGAATTTGAAACCAATAAAAGAGAAAATGGTCCGTTTTATTTACCCTCGATGTTTATCAGTCCTAAAGGGCTTCCTTTTCGGTGTGTTAAGAATAAATTTTTCAAGCTATTCTGTTATTAGTAAGCGTTTATTATGAATGAGAAAAAAAATCGACTATATCAAGATTAGGAAAAATAAAAAGTGTGAGCCTGACAACCGAATGCTGGACATCTGTTCAAAACTTCTCATATAAAAGATTAACAGCTCATTTTTTAGACGCTAAACTTAACTTACGGTCAATGCTTTTGGCTGTTCGACATATTTTGGGTGATCATACAGCAAGGGATCTCTCCGTCAACATCTCGATGAATTTTCGTTCATCTTGTGTTCTCGATGAATTTTCAATTCTTCGAAAGACCAAATTTTTTATAACTGTCAATGTGAGTACCATGCTTCAAATGTCAAAAAATCTAGGTTTGGAAAGGATTCCATGTATTGCTCATTTATTAAATTTGATTGTTTCCAATTGCTTGAAAGCGATGAACCAATAATTTTTGTTTTTGGAAATTATAGATTTTTTCTATCTTATCTTCTCACTTAACTTTGATTTCACATATGAGTTCACACTAAACATTTAAATTATATCAACGCGGGTGGACTATCCCCCCAATTCCCATACCATCACATTCTTAATTATCTAAATATTGATCTTAAACAACCAATTATCTAATGTTAACAAATAAATATCATCCATTTGACTATACTTAAGAAAAGACTTTTTTTAGTGTTGGACACGGCCATTTGGCCGGCCAGCTTCGCGGCTTAATTTTTAGACCGCCAAAATAAACGGCCAAAAATATACGGGCGTTCTCGTTATAAGTTATGAGGTGATAAGATAACAAAAAATAAAAATTTAAGATAATTTAATATGTTCATTAATTAAAAAAAAAACAGTTTTTTAATAAAAAAAAATAATTTCAAAATATTACAAATTAAAAATTTTTCTTAAAAATTAGAGAAAAAAAAATCATTTTACTTACAAAATATAAATAAAAGATAAATAATTGAAAAAAAATAAATTAAAAATTTTATCAAAAAATAAAAGATGAAAAAAAATTTTTTATGAAAAAAATAATTAAAAATTTTATTATAATATAAAAAAAGAAAAATAGACTGGTTTTTTGTTGTTAGTTATTGGATGTTGGCTGTTGGAAAGTGGAGGTTGTTATTTGGTGATTAGACGTTGGCCAACAATCAATTACCAACAACTTCCAACGGCCAACAAAAAACAACTTCCAACGGCCAACTACCATCAACCACTCCAAACAACCAGTTTAAATTAAATGAAATTTTAGACAATTATATTTGCTTCTGTACATGCTTTAACATAAAATAATATCGTAATCATTAACAAGTATTTGTTTACAATTTTTGAAAAATTTAAAATATTGTAAAAAAAAATTACAAAAAAATTCACTTTTAAATTTTTAGCTAAAGTTTTATTATAATCAATCGCAATCAATTAATTCGAAGATGGATAATCGAAATATTCAAAATACAAAACGAGCCATGGAGAAAATCAAGCAAATATTTAATTTTTTTAATTTCTTTTGTAAAAAGTTTTATTTTTTAGGGTATATTAATATTGAAAAAAAACAACTGGCTGAAATCAGACGAACTTGTCTGTAATATATGCTTTATTCCTTTTGAATGAAAGTTGTGTTTTTTCAATTATAAAATTTCCTTAAAGAAGATAAAAAAAAATATTTTTTAGCTAATACTGTCCAGTTTTAAGTATACTTAAACTTACATAGCTTCTTTTTTTTATTTTCATTTAATTTTTAATAGTGACTTAGAGATAAATAGTTGTAAATAGTATAAAGCAAGCAATTTAGATAATTTTTTGTTGTTAAAAATAGATAATAATGAGCGAGCTTAATTATACCAGCACTAAAAGTACTTGTTAATTTTAAATTACTTTTTTAAATTTTTTTAGAATTTTTTCAATTTAAGACAGTGAAATGGATAGCATTTCATTTCATGAATGTAAGAAAGGGGGTGCGATTTCATCATCCTTAATTATTGTTTTTTTTTTAATTTAGAATTTTAATTTAATTTTTAATTAATTTTATTTAAAAGTCAAAAAGACAGATGAATAAATTTTACACTGGTTTCAAAAATTCAGCAACAGCCGTGTTCTGCACTCACAATCCTGGCGAAGTTGTTTCAGAAGTTTAACAAAAAATCATTGGAAAATTCAATTTTTTCCTAATTAAACTTGTTACGGTGTGAAAATAACCGCTTCAATTATTTAAATTAACCTTATCAATTTTCACAACTTATCTAGATTTTATCTTTATGTTTTTATGAATCATTTATCATATGTCATAAATCTTTATGACCGATTTAATTCACAACTTATCTTTATTTAGATTCTTTATGATTAATGACCTTTTTAAGATACAACTACTGAATATAAATAGAAGTTGTAATTCTTAAAGAGAAGAGCTTTTTAACTTGTATTTTTCCTATTTACTTTAAAATAATAATAAACGTTTATTCAACACGATTTTGTTCTTCGCTTCATTCTATCTCCTCTGAAGTTAATCGAAGGTATTCAGGCCAAATTCCCTAGACTAACATATATGGAAGCAGCGATAAAGACCGATATAAACAGATAGATAATAGACAAAAGCATTATTCCGCGCGATAATTTTATATTAGTACTAATTATTAATTGTGCAATGAGTGAAATAGGCTCTATAATCGAGGATATCGATTCAAAAAAGTGGAAAAAAATAAAAGCTCTTAATATTTGCAAGGCTAAATCCTTAGCTTACTCCCTGGATAAGGTAGTGGCTGCTTACAGAGCTACTGTAGCAGAATTAAAGGATATTGCGGAAAGCAATGATGCCACTGATACAAGGAAATCAAAGTGCATAGAATGCATTAGTAATTTTGAAAGCAAAGTTAACAAAATAAAACAAATAAAACTGGACGCTGATGACGTAGATGAGCAGAAAGATGATGTATCTTCAGAAATTGACAGACTTTGTCTGACTAATGAAGAATTATTATTAAGAAATGAAAATCTAAAAGAGGATAATCTTGAGAAAGATAAAATAATATCAGAACTTAAGAAACAGTTAAATCAAAACGAGAGTCAATATTTTGACTTACAAGCTTCTGATAAGAAAAAAAATGTACAATTCAACGAGGATCTTCTTAACAACTCAACTGTCAGCAACAGCCAACAAGAAGAACAATTTCTAATAATGAATAAAGACTTTTACAAGCTAGATTATTCAACTATAAATAATCGCTCGCAAAATGATGTTTCAATAAAGTCGAAATCGAATAATTTAAACAAAATGTTTTATAATATGGATCATAACGAAAAAACGCCTAAATCAATACTTATCAGTGATGATGATGCACAAAAAACACCAGAATCTTATTGTTATGAAAAAGATGTAATAAAAGATTGGAATCCAAAAATTCACCAAGCAAATTCGGTTATTCATGATTACGATCGACAAAAAACACCTAAAATGTCTGACTATGTATCAAATGATTATAATAACATGATAAATAATAAACGAAATTCAATAAATCATCCGGTCGAGATGAGAGAACAAATGTTTCCTTTACCGAACGATCCAATCTATAAATTTTTGCTCAACCAAAATATGGAGAATAAACCAACACATCTTCATGTAAGTACACCAAAATTTTCTGGTAATAATAAAGATGATATAGAAGATTGGCTTTTTATGATCAAGCAAGGTTTTATAGCAGCAAAAATTCCTGATGAAGATCGACTGAATGCAGTCGTCAATTTTGTGGCTGAGTTACCATTGTTAATATTAAAAAGACATATTGAGTCAAAAAGTAACTGGTTCGAGTTTGAAAAAGAGCTCAAAGATACCTTTAGAAACGTCGATAGAGAACATAAGATAAGAAGCGAACTCTCTAATTTAAAACATAAAGAATTAAATGTTGAACATTTTGTAAACAGATTTTTGACTTTGACCAATAAGTTAGGCTTTATGGCTGAGGAAGAAAAAATGTTTTACTTTAGAGAAGGTTTAAAAGAAAATACAAAAAGAGAAATTATTTGTAGAAAAATCGTTAAGCTGTCGGAGGCTATCCCACTTACGATTCAATTAGAATCAGCGGCTAGCTGCATATCTAAAGTTAACTTTGTTAAAACTAATGTAAAAAAGAAAAATAATAATTCATATAAAAGAGATACTTTCAAAGACTTACAAAAACAAAAAACTGTATCTAATAAATATTTAAATCAAAGAAACAATAAATCACATGATATTACATGTCTTAGATGTAAAAAGAAAGGACATTATGCTAATAAGTGCAGGGTAATATTAAAAAAGATAAATTCTTTAGAAATTGTTTCTGATTCGGAAGAAAAGATTTATATGGTTTCTTCTCTCTCGAAAAATATTAACTGTATACCATCAACTACAGGTTATGTAGGAGGTAAATTAATGAAAATAGGAATAGATTGCGGGGCTACCCATTCTATTATGAACCATATGACAGCAGTTCAATATAATATAGATATTTTAGCATGTGAAAACAAAATAAAGACAGCAACAGGCATAATTACTCATGCTTCTGGCAAAACGAAACCAATTGAAATTAAGCTAGGTAACAATTTATGTTTAATCGAATTTATTGTTTTCGATCATGAAGACCATGATGTTTTGATAGGTCTTGATTGGTTTCAAAAAACAAATTCAGGAATTTTTCCATCCCAAGGACTTATAAAATTTCCAGGTTCAGATTTTAAATTAGAAAGTAGCGAAAGTAATAAAGAAGAAAATATTTTTGATATTTTTCTATCTGATGTTAATCCAGAAACCTCAGATGATTATTTTTGGGAAGACAAATCATATAAGGTTAACCCTGTAAGTCCTTTATCATTCAATCAGCAAAAAGCTTTTGATAAAATATTAACCGAAGCAAAATGTTTATTTGCTAATTCTATAGAAGAATTAGGGAGCTGTGAGGTGTATAAACACGCAATTAGGTTGATTGATGAAAATGTAGCTCCTATTTATAAACGACCATATAGAATGTCAGAAAACGAACGCCAATTTTTAAAAACCGAAATCAGTAAGATGATAAAAGCAGGAATCATTCGAACATCTAAATCGGCTTGGTCTTCCCCTGTAATTGTTGTTCCAAAAAAAGACGGAAATAAACGAATTTGTATAGATTATAGAAAGTTAAACGAAAATACTTTAACAGAAAGATGGCCACTTCCAAATATTACAGATGTAATTGATAGAATGAGGGACTCGAATTGGTTCACTGCACTTGATTTAAAGTCAGGCTACTGGCAAGTAAAAATGGATGAAAGTTCAATTCATAAAACTGCTTTTTCCACTCCAGATGGTCATTTTGAATTTTTAAGACTACCTTTTGGCTTAAAGAATGCGCCAACAGACTTCTGTAGGATTATGCAGATGACCCTAAGTGACCTTCCTTTCGTTGAAGTTTATATGGATGATATCACTATACATTCAAAAACCTTTCACGAACACATCTCTCACATAAGACAAGTTTTTAAAAAATTAAAGGAAGCAAATTTAAAAATAAACCCAACTAAATGTAGCTGGTTTGCAAATGAAATTAAAGTGCTTGGTCACATTGTGTCTTAGGTACAACACTAGATTGAAAATTTTTTCTAACAATAGTTTAGTTTTGGTTTACCAATTGTATATATTGTATGACTCTATTACAATGTACAAGATTAGATACTTGCCTAATAATATTGTTATAAGTTAAAAATCCTGTTTTTGACGAATTTTTTATATTAAAAATTATAGGTTGATCTGTAAAGCACTGCGAAGTATTTCCATTGCGTGTATCCGTCAAAATTTCTATTTCGCTTACAGACAAACAGTCCGCTTTATAAATTGTACCCATAGTAGTGTAGAAGGTAATTGAACTTCCATCTTTAAGAAAATGTGTAAGATATTTGTCTTCATTTTTTGAAAAAAGGTTAAGCGTCGATTTAAAATTTAAACATTCGTTAAAAAGAATTTCATTTTTTTGTTTTATATCTTCGAAAACTCTATAGTCATTGTCAGCAAGTAACAATTCTTTCATTTCTTCTACAGTTGAACTCTGAGGTACTTTGTTATTTATATCTTGATTAATTTTTCTACTCAGATAAATTCCTTCAACTGTTGTTAAGACTGAGATATTACAAATTAATTGAATTCCGGAAGCTTGAACTGCTAAATGTGATTCACTTATTAAAATATCGCTATCTCTTTCAAATTTGAAATCTTCCAACGTGATTTTGTATAGTGGGCATTCGTGATAAACAGTTTTATCCCATATTATAATGGAATCATGAAGATAACAAAAAAGATCTTTCGCTTGACATTTTAAACCGAATAAATGATCAAATTGATTTTTAGCTGTTATTAATTTTGGTGAGAAAGAACAAGAAAATGTTTCGCTTTTTCTTTCATTTAACCATGAAAATATTGCTTTTGGATTAGCAGAATAAGTACAATATTCAGCATCACAATTCATAGGCGATTCTCTGCATTTTCTAGTAATAACCATTATTTTGCATTCATCGTTAGTTAGTTTCACAGGTTCTGTTCTGAGTGATTCAAATTTTTCACCCCAAAACGACATTGATGTAACTAAAATATGTTTTTTCATTAAGCAATGATATCCATTTCCATAAACTTGGTGTTCCAATTTTCCTAAAACATTTAGTTTTATTTTCGAACTGACAACATTTTGGTTAGATTTCAATTCAAAATACTTATTCAATATGTGATTAGTATTTTTGGGTTTAGTTTTACATATTGAATTTAGATCAACAATCTTTCTATGATAAGAATGCGAACATAACTTAAAACTACCGTTTACATTTATCCCTTTTATTTTATTTACATTTTCAGTGAATATTGAAGGAATAATGCTAAACAAAAGTAAAAAACTTACAAAAAATGCTTTGTTTAATGTACATTTTCGCTTTGGACGTTGAGATTTAGCGAATTCTAATCCTGATTTATAATCGTTTATTAGTTTAAGGTTGTTAAAATACTTTTCGGGAATCCAAGATGATTCCGATAATGGAAGATTTTTCCATTTTACAAGATAAAGATTATCGTTATCGATTATTTTATGCTTTTGAATTCTTTCAATTTCGGCACTCTCTACTGGAAGAGACGAATCGTCTTCCACCAATTTAATTTTTTGTCTCGGATAAGAGTCCTTTAAAGTTTCGTTAAGAGCATTCTTAATAATATAATTACCACGTTTGGTGCGACCTGATACTTTATATGGTCCCTTGAACCTTGGTTCTAATTTATTAAGAAGTCCTTCGCATTTTAAGAATACAGTTTTTCCAATGTCAATTCGTTTCTCAACAATATTAGTAGATTTATTTTGTGTTTTAATTTGACGTTCTTGAAATGCTTTTAAATTTTTTAGCGCTAACGGACGTGTACTTTCAAATAGTTGTTTAATTTCTTTACTTCTTTCCAAGATAGCATTTGAATCTTCTTTTTCAGTTGAATAATCATTAAATGGGATCATGTTCCTTCCGAACATTAGTTCAAAAGGTGTGTGACCCGTAGCCGAATGAACTCTCGATTGGTATGCGATTAAAACAAACGGTAGGAACTTATGCCAGTTATTGATATTGGCTTCAGCATGTTTTCTTAAACAATTTGCTAAAGTCTGATTAAATCTTTCTGTTATCCCATTAGTTCTTGGATTATAAGCTGAGGTTGTGATATGTTTAAAACCTATTGTATAGTGGGCATTCGTCTCTGATCAGTCTCTGATATGTGGATTCAGTTTGAAAGTGTCCAAAATTGTGTGCCTTTTCAATAATTTCTGCCCGCAATTCTGGCTTAGGTACTTCTAAATATTTTCCAGTTTTATGGATAAAAAGTTTATTGTTTTCAAAACGATAATTTTTTGCCAAATTTTGAATATTTGTTGTTAATTTTTTTGAAATACCTGGTACAAGCTTTCCAAATTGGATGAAGTGGATTAAGTTGGGATTTTCCCACACGTCTAATTTAATTTTATCATTTAAAACTTGTGTTGTTGTCATACAAATTACAAAGTCAATTACAGGTCTACTGATTGCATCCACATTTCCATGTTCAGAGCCTTTTCTATAAACAACGTCAAAGTCGTACTCCTGAAGAAATATTGACCATCGGGTTAATTTTCCTGTCATTTTTAATGTTCTTAAGCCATACAAGCGCAGAGTGGTCTGTTATAACTGTAAATTTTATTCCATACAGGTACTTTCTGAATTGTGTTATACCATAGATAACAGCTAAGCATTCTTTTTCTGAAATACCGTATTTTATTTCTGTTTTTGAGAGTGTTCGTGAAGCACAAGCAACCATGAATTCCTCTCCGTTTTCATCTTTTTGAG
Source organism: Brachionus manjavacas (assembly GCA_019054805.1). NCBI lineage: Eukaryota > Metazoa > Rotifera > Eurotatoria > Ploima > Brachionidae > Brachionus > Brachionus manjavacas. Next base: position 1,258,489 of record JAHQIY010000003.1, on the reverse strand, counting down.
TTAATATTGCTCCAAGTGCGTACCCAGAAGCATCGACATAGAGTCTATAATTGGAATTAGGATTTGGTATTCTTAATATTGGATATGAGGAACTTTTTTCTTAAGCATGTTAAAAGCTTCTTCACATTCACTACTCCATTCAAATACTGAATCTTTCGCACACAAAGCAAAAAGTGGATGAGCAATTTTTGAATAATCCTTAATAAAGCGTCGATAAAAGTTAGGTAGTCCCAGAAAACTTTGTAGTTCCTTTAAATTTTTTGGTCGAGCTCTTTCAACAATTGCTTTGATTTTTTCAGGATCCATTTTAACTTGATTATGAGACACAATGTGACCAAGCACTTTAATTTCATTTGCAAACCAGCTACATTTAGTTGGGTTTATTTTTAAATTTGCTTCCTTTAATTTTTTAAAAACTTGTCTTATGTGAGAGATGTGTTCGTGAAAGGTTTTTGAATGTATAGTGATATCATCCATATAAACTTCAACGAAAGGAAGGTCACTTAGGGTCATCTGCATAATCCTACAGAAGTCTGTTGGCGCATTCTTTAAGCCAAAAGGTAGTCTTAAAAATTCAAAAATTACCATCTGGAGTGGAAAATTTATTCGGTTTAAAATGTCAAGCGAAAGATCTTTTTTGTTATCTTCATGATTCCATTATAATATGGGATAAAACTGTTTATCACGAATGCCCACTATACAAAATCACGTTGGAAGATTTCAAATTTGAAAGAGATAGCGATATTTTAATAAGTGAATCACATTTAGCAGTTCAAGCTTCCGGAATTCAATTAATTTGTAATATCTCAGTCTTAACAACAGTTGAAGGAATTTATCTGAGTAGAAAAATTAATCAAGATATAAATAACAAAGTACCTCAGAGTTCAACTGTAGAAGAAATGAAAGAATTGTTACTTGCTGACAATGACTATAGAGTTTTCGAAGATATAAAACAAAAAAATGAAATTCTTTTTAACGAATGTTTAAATTTTAAATCGACGCTTAACCTTTTTTCAAAAAATGAAGACAAATATCTTACACATTTTCTTAAAGATGGAAGTTCAATTACCTTCTACACTACTATGGGTACAATTTATAAAGCGGACTGTTTGTCTGTAAGCGAAATAGAAATTTTGACGGATACACGCAATGGAAATACTTCGCAGTGCTTTACAGATCAACCTATAATTTTTAATATAAAAAATTCGTCAAAAACAGGATTTTTAACTTATAACAATATTATTAGGCAAGTATCTAATCTTGTACATTGTAATAGAGTCATACAATATATACAATTGGTAAACCAAAACTAAACTATTGTTAGAAAAAATTTTCAATCTAGTGTTGTACCTAAGACACAATGTGACCAAGCACTTTAATTTCATTTGCAAACCAGCTACATTTAGTTGGGTTTATTTTTAAATTTGCTTCCTTTAATTTTTTAAAAACTTGTCTTATGTGAGAGATGTGTTCGTGAAAGGTTTTTGAATGTATAGTGATATCATCCATATAAACTTCAACGAAAGGAAGGTCACTTAGGGTCATCTGCATAATCCTACAGAAGTCTGTTGGCGCATTCTTTAAGCCAAAAGGTAGTCTTAAAAATTCAAAATGACCATCTGGAGTGGAAAAAGCAGTTTTATGAATTGAACTTTCATCCATTTTTACTTGCCAGTAGCCTGACTTTAAATCAAGTGCAGTGAACCAATTCGAGTCCCTCATTCTATCAATTACATCTGTAATATTTGGAAGTGGCCATCTTTCTGTTAAAGTATTTTCGTTTAACTTTCTATAATCTATACAAATTCGTTTATTTCCGTCTTTTTGGAACAACAATTACAGGGGAAGACCAAGCCGATTTAGATGTTCGAATGATTCCTGCTTTTATCATCTTACTGATTTCGGTTTTTAAAAATTGGCGTTCGTTTTCTGACATTCTATATGGTCGTTTATAAATAGGAGCTACATTTTCATCAATCAACCTAATTGCGTGTTTATACACCTCACAGCTCCCTAATTCTTCTATAGAATTAGCAAATAAACATTTTGCTTCGGTTAATATTTTATCAAAAGCTTTTTGCTGATTGAATGATAAAGGACTTACAGGGTTAACCTTATATGATTTGTCTTCCCAAAAATAATCATCTGAGGTTTCTGGATTAACATCAGATAGAAAAATATCAAAAATATTTTCTTCTTTATTACTTTCGCTACTTTCTAATTTAAAATCTGAACCTGGAAATTTTATAAGTCCTTGGGATGGAAAAATTCCTGAATTTGTTTTGAAACCAATCAAGACCTATCAAAACATCATGGTCTTCATGATCGAAAACAATAAATTCGATTAAACATAAATTGTTACCTAGCTTAATTTCAATTGGTTTCGTTTTGCCAGAAGCATGAGTAATTATGCCTGTTGCTGTCTTTATTTTGTTTTCACATGCTAAAATATCTATATTATATTGAACTGCTGTCATATGGTTCATAATAGAATGGGTAGCCCCGCAATCTATTCCTATTTTCATTAATTTACCTCCTACATAACCTGTAGTTGATGGTATACAGTTAATATTTTTCGAGAGAGAAGAAACCATATAAATCTTTTCTTCCGAATCAGAAACAATTTCTAAAGAATTTATCTTTTTAATATTACCCTGCACTTATTAGCATAATGTCCTTTCTTTTTACATCTAAGACATGTAATATCATGTGATTTATTGTTTCTTTGATTTAAATATTTATTAGATACAGTTTTTTGTTTTTGTAAGTCTTTGAAAGTATCTCTTTTATATGAATTATTATTTTTCTTTTTTACATTAGTTTTAACAAAGTTAACTTTAGATATGCAGCTAGCCGCTGATTCTAATTGAATCGTAAGTGGGATAGCCTCCGACAGCTTAACGATTTTTCTACAAATAATTTCTCTTTTTGTATTTTCTTTTAAACCTTCTCTAAAGTAAAACATTTTTTCTTCCTCAGCCATAAAGCCTAACTTATTGGTCAAAGTCAAAAATCTGTTTACAAAATGTTCAACATTTAATTCTTTATGTTTTAAATTAGAGAGTTCGCTTCTTATCTTATGTTCTCTATCGACGTTTCTAAAGGTATCTTTGAGCTCTTTTTCAAACTCGAACCAGTTACTTTTTGACTCAATATGTCTTTTTAATATTAACAATGGTAACTCAGCCACAAAATTGACGACTGCATTCAGTCGATCTTCATCAGGAATTTTTGCTGCTATAAAACCTTGCTTGATCATAAAAGCCAATCTTCTATATCATCTTTATTATTACCAGAAAATTTTGGTGTACTTACATGAAGATGTGTTGGTTTATTCTCCATATTTTGGTTGAGCAAAAATTTATAGATTGGATCGTTCGGTAAAGGAAACATTTGTTCTCTCATCTCGACCGGATGATTTATTGAATTTCGTTTATTATTTATCATGTTATTATAATCATTTGATACATAGTCAGACATTTTAGGTGTTTTTTGTCGATCGTAATCATGAATAACCGAATTTGCTTGGTGAATTTTTGGATTCCAATCTTTTATTACATCTTTTTCATAACAATAAGATTCTGGTGTTTTTTGTGCATCATCATCACTGATAAGTATTGATTTAGGCGTTTTTTCGTTATGATCCATATTATAAAACATTTTGTTTAAATTATTCGATTTCGACTTTATTGAAACATCATTTTGCGAGCGATTATTTATAGTTGAATAATCTAGCTTGTAAAAGTCTTTATTCATTATTAGAAATTGTTCTTCTTGTTGGCTGTTGCTGACAGTTGAGTTGTTAAGAAGATCCTCGTTGAATTGTACATTTTTTTTCTTATCAGAAGCTTGTAAGTCAAAATATTGACTCTCGTTTTGATTTAACTGTTTCTTAAGTTCTGATATTATTTTATCTTTCTCAAGATTATCCTCTTTTAGATTTTCATTTCTTAATAATAATTCTTCATTAGTCAGACGAAGTCTGTCAATTTCTGAAGATACATCATCTTTCTGCTCATCTACGTCATCAGCGTCCAGTTTTATTTGTTTTATTTTGTTAACTTTGCTTTCAAAATTACTAATGCATTCTATGCACTTTGATTTCCTTGTATCAGTGGCATCATTGCTTTCCGCAATATCCTTTAATTCTGCTACAGTAGCTCTGTAAGCAGCCACTACCTTATCCAGGGAGTAAGCTAAGGATTTAGCCTTGCAAATATTAAGAGCTTTTATTTTTTTCCACTTTTTTGAATCGATATCCTCGATTATAGAGCCTATTTCACTCATTGCACAATTAATAATTAGTACTAATATAAAATTATCGCGCGGAATAATGCTTTTGTCTATTATCTATCTGTTTATATCGGTCTTTATCGCTGCTACCATATATGTTAGTCTAGGGAATTTGGCCTGAATACCTTCGATTAACTTCAGAGGAGATAGAATGAAGCGAAGAACAAAATCGTGTTGAATAAACGTTTATTATTATTTTAAAGTAAATAGGAAAAATACAAGTTAAAAAGCTCTTCTCTTTAAGAATTACAACTTCTATTTATATTCAGTAGTTGTATCTTAAAAAGGTCATTAATCATAAAGAATCTAAATAAAGATAAGTTGTGAATTAAATCGGTCATAAAGATTTATGACATATGATAAATGATTCATAAAAACATAAAGATAAAATCTAGATAAGTTGTGAAAATTGATAAGGTTAATTTAAATAATTGAAGCGGTTATTTTCACACCGTAACAAGTTTAATTAGGAAAAAAATTGAATTTTCCAATGATTTTTTGTTAAACTTCTGAAACAACTTCGCCAGGATTGTGAGTGCAGAACACGGCTGTTGCTGAATTTTTGAAACCAGTGTAAAATTTATTCATCTGTCTTTTTGACTTTTAAATAAAATTAATTAAAAATTAAATTAAAATTCTAAATTAAAAAAAAACAATAATTAAGGATGATGAAATCGCACCCCCTTTCTTACATTCATGAAATGAAATGCTATCCATTTCACTGTCTTAAATTGAAAAAATTCTAAAAAAAATTTAAAAAAAAGTAATTTAAAATTAACAAGTACTTTTAGTGCTGGTATAATTAAGCTCGCTCATTATTATCTATTTTTAACAACAAAAAATTATCTAAATTGCTTGCTTTATACTATTTACAACTATTTATCTCTAAGTCACTATTAAAAATTAAATGAAAATAAAAAAAGAAGGTATGTAAGTTTAAGTATACTTAAAACTGGACAGTATTAGCTAAAAAATATTTTTTTTTATCTTCTTTAAGGAAATTTTATAATTGAAAAAACACAACTTTCATTCAAAAGGAATAAAGCATATATTACAGACAAGTTCGTCTGATTTCAGCCAGTTGTTTTTTTTCAATATTAATATACCCTAAAAAATAAAACTTTTTACAAAAGAAATTAAAAAAATTAAATATTTGCTTGATTTTCTCCATGGCTCGTTTTGTATTTTGAATATTTCGATTATCCATCTTCGAATTAATTGATTGCGATTGATTATAATAAAACTTTAGCTAAAAATTTAAAAGTGAATTTTTTTTTGTAATTTTTTTTTACAATATTTTAAATTTTTCAAAAATTGTAAACAAATACTTGTTAATGATTACGATATTATTTTATGTTAAAGCATGTACAGAAGCAAATATAATTGTCTAAAATTTCATTTAATTTAAACTGGTTGTTTGGAGTGGTTGATGGTAGTTGGCCGTTGGAAGTTGTTTTTTGTTGGCCGTTGGAAGTTGTTGGTAATTGATTGTTGGCCAACGTCTAATCACCAAATAACAACCTCCACTTTCCAACAGCCAACATCCAATAACTAACAACAAAAAACCAGTCTATTTTTCTTTTTTTATATTATAATAAAATTTTTAATTATTTTTTTCATAAAAAATTTTTTTTCATCTTTTATTTTTTGATAAAATTTTTAATTTATTTTTTTTCAATTATTTATCTTTTATTTATATTTTGTAAGTAAAATGATTTTTTTTTCTCTAATTTTTAAGAAAAATTTTTAATTTGTAATATTTTGAAATTATTTTTTTTTATTAAAAAACTGTTTTTTTTTTAATTAATGAACATATTAAATTATCTTAAATTTTTATTTTTTGTTATCTTATCACCTCATAACTTATAACGAGAACGCCCGTATATTTTTGGCCGTTTATTTTGGCGGTCTAAAAATTAAGCCGCGAAGCTGGCCGGCCAAATGGCCGTGTCCAACACTAAAAAAAGTCTTTTCTTAAGTATAGTCAAATGGATGATATTTATTTGTTAACATTAGATAATTGGTTGTTTAAGATCAATATTTAGATAATTAAGAATGTGATGGTATGGGAATTGGGGGGATAGTCCACCCGCGTTGATATAATTTAAATGTTTAGTGTGAATTCATATGTGAAATCAAAGTTAAGTGAGAAGATAAGATAGAAAAAATCTATAATTTCCAAAAACAAAAATTATTGGTTAATATTAACTAATAAAAAAATAGTTAAAGTTAATTATGTATAAGATATAATTTCAAAATATTTAATGCAACACATTTGATAGCAAAATATTTTTTCGGTAATAGCTCGTTCAAGAAAATTAAAATCTTTTGAACTAAGATTTTTACTATTATTTATTTTACATAAAAAATACCACAATCGTATGTATTCGTCAGATAAAGGTATTAATATACAATAGTGTCATTTAGCCTCATTCTTGGCATTTAACGCATGATATCTGTTTGTTCAAGACGAATATCAAAATTTTCTTTTCAATTGAATGATATCAATCTCTCAACGCATATATGTTGTTGTAACTCTCGACTTTGCTTGTAATTGACGTGCTTGAAAAGTCATTTTCTTTGGGTGTCTCAAATTGATGTAAAACTAAAGAAGTGAGAGAAGTAATCCAAATAATTGAATAATACTCGATTAAGATTTGGTCAAAAATAAGTTAGTTGAATATTTTGAGTCTATGTAGGAGTTTGCTTTTTTGTGTAGTTATTTTGTGAAATGATGGGAGTTTTCTCTTTAGTTAAGTTAACTAAAAACTAGTCGACAAATTTTTAGTTAACTAATTTTTAGCTAATAATTTTAGTCGACTTTTTTTTAAGTTAACTAATATTTAGCTTACTACTTTTAAGGCAGATTTTTGGATAAAAAAAATGCAAAAAAATAATTATTATTATAATTTATTGAAAAAATGAACAATTATAATTAAAACAGAAGTTATTTTATCCTATCAAAAAATTTAATAACTGCTATTTCAAATTTTTTTCTTAAATATTGCACTAAAAACTCTACATGAAAAAAAATTTTAAAATTACATAAAAAGTCAAGATCGTATTTTTCGTTGGAAGTAAAAATAAAATATGATTAGATTTTCAATAAAAGATCTATTCAATTATATATTTTATTGTTTAAAAATTAAAGAGTTAACAACTAAATTATTGTAAATTTTATCTTATCAACCAACCAATAGAATATAGAAAGATAAAATCTAGAATTTCTATTAATGATTCTTTCTGGCTTAACTTAATAAAATCTGGTTTTGTTACCTATCCTCCTTAAAATGGTATTCATACAAAAAATTTTAACCGTCTTAATAAAGAAACGCTTATTTTAAATAAATACAATCAATTAATTTCCAAAATCAAATCTAAAATTTTTGTCCAAAAATACAATAAAAAATTTGAAAAGTTTATAGATGTTTAGCCAACTAGATCAGATAAAATTTCAAACGCAAGTTTTCTAGTTAAGGAAACATCTTGGAGGGATCCGAATTTTCAAAGAACATAAAGGATTTTCATTCGAGGAAGTTGGCATACTACGAAAAGATACTGTTGTTGTCTAAATGTTGCAATTTTTAGAATGCGAAAAAGATAACATACTAAAATATTGTCAAAAGCCTTCAAAAAAAATAATCTCGACTTTGATTTAGAGGCAGAACACAGGATAAAGATTCCAAAAAAAAAAGAAAAATTTACATATCAGATAATAAGAAAAAAACAAAAATCAGATTGAGCCCTTTTATTTTTTTTTACTTTTTTGTTTTTCAATTGTAGAGAATTCACATTTCAAGAAATTTATTTATTTTTGAATAAGGGCTATAAATTACCGCCAAGAATAAATATTAGATCAATTTTGGATGAAATTATTAAAAAAAAAACATGAATTCTTAACCAAACTATTTTTAGTTAATTTTTTAAGTCTCACTATAGATAGAAAATTTTTTTTCTTTTGTCTCCCATAATGCTTCGAATAATCGAAAGGCAGTTTTAGATATGGATTTAAATCACGAGCCAATTAGGTGAATAGGTTATGTCTTAAAGTCGAGAAAAAAAAATTTATCGAGAAATGTATAGATCTAGCTAAATTTAATGCAGAAAATGAGCTAATTCACCCCTTTCAGTAATTATGCAGTGGGTAGAATTATTTTAAATTGAAAAATTAAGAAAAGATTTCTTATATTCGGGAATTTCTTGAAATTGATAAATTATTTTCTAAATAAAATAATAAATTATTTCTTTTAAAATGAAAAATTAAGTATTTCTTATATTCGGTAGTTTCTTGAAAATAATAAATAATTTTCTATTTAATTCAAAAACAAAATTTGCCTAATCTTTTAATTTAATTTTTTTTTGCTTATAATTAGGAAAAAATAATTTTATCAGCTTGTTTTTTGACAGAATTTAAATAATTCAAATTATAAATTCTCTGATTTCCAAATTAACACCGTATTTATCAATTATCTTACATTATATCCATATTATCAACTTCGAAATTTTCATTTGCATCGTCATCATCTCTTGATTCTGAAAAAATCTCCTGATTTTTATCACTAAGACCACACAACTCAGAATCTGACTGCATTGGGCCAAAAATATCTGCATTATCATCGATATTTATATATTAATTAAAATCTTTTTCATTTTATTAGAGAGGGTCTAAGCTTGAAGTTTCTATCGGATTCTCTTCTAAATAATTCTACAGATTTATCCCGGCTTTTCGCCAACATTTAACAATAGTTGACAGGTTAATAGGTTCTAACATCAGACACGAACGTTTAAAGCTTTCCATAAATTCCAGTTTTTTTTAATGAGTTTATGACACCTTGATCGAAAGGTTGAATGATTAAGATGTTATTAGCCGGCAAAAATATAAGTTCATTATCTTGGGTTCATACTTTTTCCAATCACAAAAATGTCTCGTTATTTTATGTCAGGTAAGTTGCAACACACCAAGAATGTGACTCTTTTTTTTATTTTCTTAAAACCTGATACTTTTTGGTTTTGTGAAATTCAGTACAAAATGAAAAAAAATTGAATGACTTTTTTTCTAAAGGTTTAAACTTAGTTCTGTAAATGCAACATAGTGCAATTTTCAAAGTTGAATCAAATATCAAAGCCTGCTAAATTTGCAGAGTTATGCAGAAATTAGATTTCAATATAATCGAGCGTGCTGCATTTTGCAGAGATTCTACACACCATTAGCAGACTTTTACAGTTGATCCAACTTTGAATGTTGCACCATGCTGCATTTACAGAATTTTTTTTAATTTTTAGATAAAAAGTTATTAAATTGTTTAATACTTCGTTTTAATTTACTTTTTCCGATCTTTTTGCAACGGTACTGTTTGGCAAATAGCAAAAGTATAGACTGGTTTCATCACAGTTAAATCATGTCATCTGTTTTATATTTCGCTTGAACTTTTGGCAAAATATTTTTAATCCAACACACCGATTTTTCAATACGAGCGCTTTTTTTTTCACCATGAGTTTTAGTTTTAGACAGATTGTATTTTAATTACCATCTGCAGACCCAACTGTAATCGGCATTTAAATCTTTTTCTGGTGTTAGAAACTGTAGAAGGATGAATAGAAAATCTTTGAGAAACTGTATTGTTATCTTGACTTTGGTCTCAACAATTTAGAATTCGAATTCTTTTTCTAGACTTATTGAAGTCCTCTGATTTTTGTTATAAACGGTTTTCACATTATATTGAAATGAATTTAAGAATAAAAAAAATAACTCAACTTTAAAAAAACATAAAAAATGGGTTAAAAGATTATTATGATGAATATTTAATCAACTATGGTTTAGAATCAAATGATTTTCTTTCATCAGCTACATTTTTAAATCCTTTTTATAAAAAATTCCAATTTATAACTAATTGATTAAGCAAAAATAATTGTCTTTAACTAGCATTAACTTTTAATTAGTTTATTCAAGTCGAAAAGATATCAAGTCTAAAGATAAGAATTCAAAAGAGAAATATTATTAACAAAAAAATCAAATTTTGATTCAGATTCAGATACTGAGGAAACAGATGAAAAAATTTTTGACATTAAAAAAGAAATAAAAAGTTATCTAATTTATGATAAAAATGAAGATGCTATAGCGTTTTGGAAAAAACAATATTTATGAGTATCCGATATTGTCTATTTTGGCGAGTATAATTCGAGCTGCTTCTGCAACAAGCGTTCCGAGTGAAAGAATGCATGCTGGTTATCAGCTCTTAGATCGAAGAAAAAGGCTTTCAAAAACAAACTTTGAAAAAATAATGTTCTTGGATGAAAACAAAGATTTATGAGTTAGTACAAATTGATTTTTTTCTTTGTAAATAGCAACTGCTAACTAACTTAATCGACTAAACTAAAATTTAGTCGACTAAAAATTAGTAAACTAAAGATGAGTCGACAAAAAAAAGTTAACTAATAATTAGTTAACTAAAAACTAGCTTTTTTTTTCTTCGTTAGATATTTAGACTGATCCAATCTTGCAAATTAACCAGATTAATCAAGCTAATACAGATCCAAATCAAGGTAACTCATATTCTTTTTTTTTTTTTTTTAATTCCGATCTGGTGGTATGACCCATTCCTTTTCTATTTGCTAAGCCTTTCTACTACTGTTTTTAAAGCATAGTCTTTTCCAGCTCTGCCTTCATCACAACAGAAGTTTGTTCTTCGTTAGGCCACCATTCCCTCGTATCGTTTCTACCGAGCCTCATGACTTCATCCATGGTAGGTTTCTCCTTACGTCTGTACTTATCCAGTCTGTTCTTGTTGATGTTGGGACCTGTGCCTGTGTAACATTTATAGAATTGAATAAGATCACCTCTAGTCCTCCAGTCCTCCAGGGAGGTCAGATTTAGTTTCACCAGTCTCTCACTGTAGTCAAGGTTTTTTAACTGTTTGACAAAATTTGGTAGCTCTCCTTTGGACATTCTCTATGGAGGTGATGTCTCTCCTTAGATGTGGTGACCAGGCCACAGCGGCGTATTCTAGATGTGGGCGGACAAAGGTGGTGTAGAGGATTCTGAAGATGGTCGGTGTCCAGCTTTTGAATGTCTTTCTAAGGATATTTAGTGCTCTTGTTGCTTTTGACACCGCATTCGATATCTGGTTGTCCGATTTCAAGTTGGAGGATAGCATAATGCCAAGGTCACGTTCCATTTCAGAATATTCCAGAACGTGCCAGTTCGAGTAATCTGTCTTTTCCATATTGAGTTGTGGCCTAGTACAGCTTTTCTTTTTTATTTCCTTGACTTTGCATTTATCCGGGTGGAACAACATACGCCATTCCTTGGCCCAGCCGACAAGGGCGTCTAGGTCTTTCTGGACAGGCTTAAGGTCAACGCTATTCTTTATCATCCCGATAAGTTTGCTGTCACGAAGAGGATAGGTCCGAGGACGCTCCCCTGAGGTACTCCACTTGTTACAGGTTTCCATCCCGAGAAGCTGTCATCAATCATAACTCTTTGCTTCCTACCGCTTAGATAACTTCTTATCCAGTTCCTTAGTTCTTGGCAGAAGCCCAGTTGCTTCAGCTTGAAATGGAGTGACTTGTGACATTCTTAATCGAAGGCCTTCTGAAAATCTAAAAAGACTAATAAGGATTGATGGCCATTGTTAAAGGCATCCGTTATCATATCCATAGTCTCCAGGAGATTCGTGATACAAGACTTGTTTTGTACAAAACTATGTTGCTCCTTGGTGATCAGTTCGTTATTAATATGATTTTCTGGTATCTAGTTTAGACAGTGCCCTTATTACCTTATTTACTATGAACAATTCTTCAGGTTTGACTAAATATTGGACTCTTATGTTGTAATGTCTGGATCTCGAGCCACATCGGATTGGTTCTGATTGAGTGGTGAAAACCATGCAGAACTGGTCATTCAGAATATTCACTATGGATTCGGTTGCTGTTGTGATCGTGCCATTAGGATCTTTCATCATTCTAATTGATTCCTTGCAGATTTTCTGACTGTTGATGTAGCTGTATAGTAGCTTGGGTTCCTTTTTATATCTTGAGGCCAGGTTGGATTAAAAGTTGAGGCGCGCTATCTTGACAGCTTTTTTGATATCTTTGCAGACCTTATTATACTCCTCAGTGATGCTATCACACAAGTTACCCGCTATGATACGACAGAATAGTCCAAACTTAATTTTTGCCATGTGTATGATCTCCTTGCTTAGCCCCTTCGTTCTTAGTTTTCTTATTGAGCAAGGTTTGATGATAGGGATGCTGGTTTCCAGTGCCTATTGATATTTGTCCAGTAGTGAAGTGAACGCTACATTTGGGTCATTGTCCTAAGAAGACAGGGATGACATAATTTGGGTAATCTGCTCATAATTATCTTTATTGAAGTTCCTCTTAGCTAAACCTGTCCACCTGTGATTTCTAGATTTAAGTTGGTAATCCCAGTTCAAGGTGCAGTGCAGTCGATTTTTCTTGGACGAAGATATCGGTGGACCATGAAAGATCTGGTAGACTCGACAAGGATCTTTAGAGATGATCAGGTCCAGTACGTTGTTTCCAAAGGTAGGTTAATTGACTAATTGAAAGAGTTCGTACCCAAGGAGGCAATATACCATTTCAATGCTTGACTTGCGGTCTTTTTTTGTTCCGAATAAGGCACCTAGATCGGTCCATTTAATATCTGGGTGGTTTAAATCGCCATTTCATGTCCTAAATTCTTTCTGTCGGTCACGATTTTTGCCTTTGCGATGGCTTTGAGGATAGCTCGGTTAGAGTCGTGAAATGACTGAGGTGGCCTGTAGATGCAGCCAACAACAAGGGAACCTTTGTCAAGGGTAACATTGCACCATATCATTTCACCGTCATTGGGCAACTCCAATTCCTACATGGCTACTACATCCTTCCTAACGTAAATGGCTACGCCTCCGTGACTGACTAGCTGGTTCTTGATAAAATGGTTGTACCCATTTAAAGCCACCAGTGATTTGTCGTTGAACCACGTTTCAGTAATCAATATGATGTGCGGCATTGCAGCAGAGTGGATGAGGGCCTTGAACTCGTCCCATTTGTTGACAAGTGAGGTTGCATTTGTATAAAAAAATCTAATCGATGACACGCTCAGTTTTCTGTTCATCGACACTTCTTCCTGTCTACATGAGTGATCAACACTCAATGTAGATTTCCTTAAGCTTGTTGAACCGGATACCCCAGTAGAACTTTCTACCATTCTTGGTACCATAGCGGTGTCTCCCGTCTCCTTCAGGTAATTTATCATTCCTTTAATTTCTTTCTTTCTGTAGTTTGTATTCAAGTTCTCTCTCATCAGATGTCTTGTCAGGATTGATAAAGACATGTTTAAAGCTAGAATCTCTAAGGTTCCTCGCATTCTTCATCGCTGTCAGCTTCTCAGTCAAGTCCTTTAATTCGACTATGATTTTATCTATGTTCTTACTACTGTTGTCGGTGTCTTTTTTTTCCAACTTATCCGTCTCTGACTTTTAACACTTAATCTATCCATTTTCAGGATTTTCAAAACTTCATCCACTTTCGCTTATCTTCCTCCTCTCCCTCCTCACCGATTCCGGAAAATACCACATTATTCTCAATTTCTCTGATTTCACTTACTACCTTGGTCACACTCGCTCGTATCACACGGGATTCTTCCCTTATTTTACCACCACCAACTAGTTCACCCCATGAAATCCCCGACTTTTCATTATCGTTACCTTGTTTTTGTTTGAGTTCCTCAACAGTTTTCTTCTACTCATCTATCTCAGCTTTTTGCTTTTTTACAGTATTACACAATACTCTGATATAGTGGTGGAATTTTTTCGTTGCCACACTATGCTGTCCGGCTCCTAAGGATTCCCAGTCCTCCAGATTATAAATTTCCTGAGGAATATCACCACTTAAGTCATCAATAATGCTGTCTGTCATTATCTAAAATTATGTTAATTAGTTTGAATGTTTTTAGTTTTAATTAGTTATTTTATTTTAAATTAAAAAGATTTTTTCGAAAAAAATATCAATTTAAGTTGCCAACCGCCAGAAAGTGGTCCGTATTTTTGACCTTCTATTTTTTAAGACCTTTTTTTGGTCGCCCGTATTTTTTGACTGTCCAAAAAAAAAGACCGTCTGGTTGACCGGACAAATGACCGCCAAAAACCGTCCGTGTATTGGACCGGTTCTAAAGAGTTTTCTAGAAACACAGAATTTTTAGTAGTAACAATGTTTAACCAATTATGAAATTTAAATGTTATGCTTGATTAGAAAATATGAAAATTTAAAAAAATTGCCAAAAACCAACATTAAACTAAGCTTTTTTAAATTTTAATTGAAATTTAATGATTTTTTTTTTTTGAAATTATTTTTCATGACAGAGTTTTGTCACACTGTTACTAAATTACAATTTTTATTTTCGTCTATAAATTAACTAAGCATTATTGAATTTGGACATGCTTTGAAAAAACAAACAAGATATTGAAAAAAAATGAGCTTTAATATGTTTAGATCAATTGCTGGTATCGATTCACTCATTGATCGAAATGAATTTGCTGCGTTCAATCAAATGATGAATCCGTTTAATGACTATTTCACCAACATGCTCCAATCTAATATTCAATTTTCACTAATGGATAGAAATGGAGATGGTCGTATTGATTTTTGGGAATTTGCTGACGCTCAACGCAGGTTAAATCCTCAATACTATCCAGGACTTTATTCAGGTTATGGTCAAAGATTTTATGGCTATTATTGAAAGTTTTTAATGAGTTTTTTTTTGCCATAAAGAATTTTTAAATTGCGCGCTATTTTTTTTAATTCTTTTTATTATTACATAATAAATTATATTTACTTTATTTGTTTTTTTTTAATTTCACTGACTGAAAATTTCAAAATTTAAAGTAAAAAAATGCTAATTTTCAAACAAAATTTATGTCAATATCAAGACATAAATAAAATTTTATGAATTTTTTTTTTTATTTTTGGCTGAATAATGATGAGCTTTTGATAGTGAGCTTGTTTTTCTATCTAAAAATACTTTTTTAAAATTAAATCTCTTTTTGTATGATTATTAAATTCGAATTTATCTTTAAGCAATAAAATATGGTCATAATATAAAAAAAAATGTTTTTTATTTAGAAACTATCTTATTTTTGTTTTATTCATTTTTTTTTGACTTAACATCGTCTACAAGGCGTTTAATCAAATAAATAATTAAATAAAAATAATAATAATAAAATTGCTTTGCAAGCTATAAACGAAATTTATTAAGAATTTTCTTATCTTGTAATGAAACCATTTCACTAACTTCATGTCAATATTATTAGTTTTCTTAAGAAGAACTATTCTTTAATTTTTTTAAAAATTTAGAGGCGGTTTTTTTAATAAAGAAAAGTAAAGAAAAAGACACATGACAAAATATGCGTTACTTATTCCTATTTCAATACATCTTTTTATACTTATCTAACCTTAATTTTGTTTTTTATTCAGAAGTGACTTTAGCTTAGTACAGAAAACAAATAAAGACGTAAAATGAAGGATATGCCGATTTTGGCAGAATTGACATAATTTAAAACAAAAAAAAGAAAGGTTTATATATTTCCTCAATATTTTCACTTACTCGAAATTTTTCAAGATTTAGAAAAAAAAAATACAGCTCATTTTGATGCTTTTGAGAATAAAACTAATAAAATTTTCAGTTATTAAATATTTAATTGGCTTCAATGAATATCTAAAAAATAAACTCTATGAATCGAGGTGGTATTTCGATTGTCTTTCCATTTTTTTCTTGAGACGCATTGGAGCAGCTATTTATGCTCCTTGTTAACTTAAACGCTCATAGTTTTGTTAATCAACTTACCAGTGATATCGATAAAGACGCCGCTATATCACATTGACTGTTAGAAATGAAAGGAAATATTATTGGTAATATAAACGAAAATTTCCATTAAGGCTCAAAGAAGAAATTGTTCTATTATTGTTCAGTATATTTTTTAGCAATATCCAAAGTTGTTTTTAAGTCACAAGTCATAATTCAAGTCAATGACTTAAATTTTTTTTTCAAGTCAAGTTAGTGATTTTTTTGTGTAGACGGGCTTTAAATTTTTTATTTATTTTATCGAACTCCAGTTTAACTTAATTTTAAATGAATAAATAAATACAGTTCTGCTATGATTAACTGTTTTTACGAAATTTTACGTAATTTTACGAAAATTTTAGTAAATTTTAGCAAATATGAAAAGGGTCAAAAAAAATTGAAAAAGTGTCGACTTTTATGAATTTTTCCCTTTTTTTGAAAAAATTTAATTGAAAATTGAAAAAAAAATATGAAATTTTACTTAATTAAGAAAATTTTTATTATAAAAAACGGGAAAAATGGTAAATTTAAGTAAAAAAACGAGAAAAAAAATCGTTAAAAAAAACACAACTACAATGCAATTATTAATGATCCGATCAGTCACCGTTTTTTTCAATGACTATTTTAATTACCTAAGGATTAAAAATTTTCAAAGGAATATAAAATGAATATCTTTTTTATTAAATAATACCTTTTTTAAGTGATCAATTTTTCTTTTACATTTAAATGGCGTAATTGTTTTTTCAAATTTTCCCCATAGCTGAAATGGGATCACAATCGGATAAGAACATTTTTTTCTTACAAAATCTTTTAGTTCATTCCATAACAATTCAATTGGGCTAATAACTCGTGATTTCGGAGGTGATTTTATCTTTTTAATACTAGATTATTTATCTTTATGATGAATTTTAGTAAATAAATTACTCAATATGTTTATTCTTAAAAAAGGATGAACATAACAATGAAATATGTCTTGGGTCATTGTCCTGGTGTAAATTGAACTTTTAATTTAAAAAAACAATTCGTAAAAACAGTTTATAATAGCAGAACTTAAAAAAAAAGTTTTTACCTAAATCATGACTTTGACTTAAAACTGTGACTTAAAATTAAATCTGTCAATAGCCCTAAAAATAGCATAACAAAAAATAAATGCTCCCATCTATTTACCTACGACCGTGTCAATTATTTTATTATTTTTGTCACTTATTAAAGAACAGGGTAATTTAGAAATAGAAGCTTAATTGGTATAAATTTTAATTCTAAAGCAAAATTTATTTCAATAAAAGATTTTAATTCAAGAATTCAAGAATAAATTAGACTAATAATAATAATAATAATAATAATAATTGCTACGCTTATGCGTGAAGTCTGGATTAATCAGACTGTAAGCAATATTAGTCACTCAATATGTTATCTAGTTTGTTTTTGAAAAAGTCAATTGTTTTCGATTCGATTACCACATTTGTCAGTTTGTTCCAATCGCTAACATCTCTGTTAGTAAAAAAATTATACCTCGGTAAACAATTTTTTGTGAGTTCTCTTCTTAGTTTGTATGGATCACCTCTTGTATTATATGTACTTACACCTACCAAATGTTCGCTATACCAACTTATCTCGTCAAGTCCATTCATGATCTTGTACATTTGTATTAGATCTCCGCGCCTCTTCTCTGTACTCTCTCAAGTGTATCAATATCTTTCTTCAGTTATGGATTCCAAACTGATACTGCATATTCGAGATGAGGCCGCACTAGACTTGTGTACATTTTTTTTATAATATTTGAATCATGGTTACTGAAACCATTTAATACTTGCCCGAGAATTCTGTTTGCTCTTGCCGATGGAGCACATATTTGCTTACACCATTTCATGTCGGGATTTACTATGACTCCTAGATCTTTCTGTTCAGAAGCCTTCGTCAATTTGTGGACTACATTTTCCTTTGATATATAATAATCCGTTCTTGGGTTATTCCTACCAATATGCATTACTTCACATTTTTCAGTGTTCAGATTCATCGACCATTCACTTCACCATTTAATCAAACAAAAAATGGGGTCTAAATTTTAAAATTTTATGTAAGCTTTATCGATGAAGACACTAAAACGTTGGATTGAAAAGAATCAAAATAAAAAATAAAAAGTCTTAATTATTTCAATTTAATTTCACTCGTTCATCTTTCTATCATGTATTTTTTTTTTAAGTTTTTTAATACATAATCTAGTAAAATTCATCTATTTTATCAATTTTTTTTATTAATTAGTTCAATTAGTCCTATGCCAAATAAAAGTAGCGTTTATTTAATTTTTATTTTTCGAAAAAGGAAATATTTTTGTTGTACCACTCCATGTTTCCTAGAGGAGTTTCAATTATTAAGTACATTTACCTATTTTTAAAATTTGAGTCACAAATGTTAATTTTTAAAAATAAAATAAGAATTGTTCGAATTTTTTTATTAAATAAAATATATTTACTTTATAAATTATAGTTTTAGTCATTTCAATAATTTATCTAAATGACCAATTAGGATCACTCCAGTCTACGACTTTCTTCTCTGCCCATAAAACACCTTTTGGGCCAGTCCAATTTTCTGGTAAAAGTGATAGATAAATTGGTGTTTCAGCTCCTTGTTCTGGAGTCAAATGCCCTTTGTGACTGCTCATATCAGTTGCAACATAACCAGGACAGACTGCATTTATCACAACATCTGCTCGTGAGTCCTTGTCAATTAGTCTTTGCTGAATTCTTGTCAATGCGGTTACTCCGACTTTAGACATTCCATAAGCACTAGTACTTATGCTTTCGTTCTTTCCTAATCGAGCAAGCCTAAATTTTTTATTTATTTAAGAATTTTAATTTAAAAAGATATGAATATTTATTTTTTTTACTCGACAAAATGTGCCAAAAGTCCGGCCAATTCATCAACACTTAAACTTTCACTTTTTAGCTTATTTCTAAACTCTGCATCTTTTACAGTATTGAGCATTCCAATGCGACTAGATACATTTACCACTCGGGCATGAGGTTTCAATAAGGGAAATAATGCTTTGCATAGATTCAGAGTTCCTGTGAAATTAATTCGAATAGTATTCTTGACTTGTTCATTAGAAGGCGTTGAGTCAGCCATTTTGTAAGCAATGGCCGCATTATTTACCAGTAAATCTAAGCCTTGATGTTTTTCTTTTATGAATTTTGCAAATCTGTCAATGCTTTCTTGATTATCAATATCAAGCTGATGAAATGCAACCTTTAGACCTTCTCTTTCCAACTCTTTTACAGCTTTTTCTCCTAGTTCCTTGTTTCTTGCAGTTAGGTATACAAAACCGGAAAATTGCTTTGCCAAACCTTTTACAATGGCAAAGCCGATACCTTTGTTAGAACCAGTAACTACTGCAACTTTAGACATTTTTATTTTTTTTGAAAATAAATTTTGAACTGTATTTATTTCAAAAAAAAACTGTTTTGTCATTGTTCTGAATGAAAAAAAAATTGAAAGGAGCTTTTATTTGGTTTAGCTATGTTATAATTAGTCGACTAATTTTTAAACGCATAAGTTTACTAAAATTTAGAGCTTTATTTACCTCAAATTATGTTTTGTCATTGTTAGAAATGGAAAATATTGTTTTTTAATGAGGTTATAGAGTAATGTAGATAAGGTTGAAATTTTCAACATACTTTCTCTATTTTTTTAAATTAAAGATCTGACCAAACATAAAATAAATGAAAAATTTCTGGTTTATAAATCAATTGATCAGTGTTTTATTTAAAATGATCTGTAAAATATTTAAATTAGATTTTAAAAGTAAATTCTTTTAATAAAAAATTTATTTTAAAGAACAAAATTTAAATTATCAATAAAACTTTTATTACCTTATTTGGTCTTTCTCTTTTACATTTTTCATCAATTTAGCTCTTTGGTAGAGTCAAGATCAAAATAGTAAAGGCTTTCTTTTTTAATTTACTAAAAATGGTCTGATTCAATTCATCGAAATTTTTTTATCTCTTAGCAAATCCTTGTTTTATTTTTTTAAATTGTTGACACTACAGGTTCTATATTCAGTGCAAAGAGTAGGTTCGTCGTTCTTCACCTTTTCCGAGGGACAGCATTTGTTTGATCATTATGCCCTCCATTGTTTGAATTGTTGTCCTTTCAGATTTACTTTTAGTACAGTTTTCTAGGCCGTAATACATTATTGGTCTTACGTATGTTTTGAACAAGTGTGCCTTAAGTTGGGACTGATATGTTTGCTACAGATATCTAGGTTGGTTTTAAGTAGGTAAAAAGCTCTCCAGGTGCTAAGTCTTCTTTCACGTAGATGCTCTTTACTATAATGTTTACCGTCTACCCACACACTAAGGTATTTCAATTTTCTTACTCATTCGATTTCTTCTCCACAAAACTAGAGACTAGTTTCATCTTGCTTTGTTCTATTTATACGCATTATTTGGGTTTTAGGGTGATTGAATTTGATTTCAGTTTATATTCAGAAAGATTCACATATTTTTAGTACTTTTTCCATGTTTTTAACCGAGTCTGTCATAATTAATAAGTCGTCAGCAGACATTAGGATTTTTATTCCGTCTATGCCTTTTATTATTTCTGTGTTCATAATTTCATTTATTAGATCTTCTATTGAAAATAGTTTCGGAGAGAGGGGTCTGCCTTGTTTTACACCGATTGACGTTTTGAAAATTGAGGATATTTGGTCTTTATTTTAGACAAACGCAAGTGACTCTCCATAGTAGCTTTTTAAGACGCTTCAAATCTCAGGATCAACTTTGCCAATCATATTTTTTTACATGATTTCTCTGATTACTTTATCGAACGCTTTGCTGGCGTCAATTTCACATATAAATAACTTTTCTTACGAGCTTTATAGTATTCTATAGTTTCGGTCTGGTGTCAGATATTTTGATAGTTCATGTGTTATTAATTTCGTTATTTTGATCGTTGTTATTCTTTAGAATTGGGAGTATTTTACCAACGTTAAATAGATATGGTAATTGATTGTATTTAATCATTGTCTCGATTATTTTTGCAATTATTATCGAAAGTTAGTCGATACAACCATATTTAAACATTTCATTGCATGTATCGCCAAAGCCACTTGATTTACCGTTGGGAAGTTCTTTAATTATTTTTTTAATGTCATTAAAATCTGCTTTTATTAAATCGATGTTCAATATCTCATTTTTCTTTTTTTTAAACACTTATTCTATTTAATGTATCGTTTTTTTGTTTTTTATCGCCAGTCTTGTTCATCGTATTAAAGAGATTCTCGAAATTCTGTTTCAGTGCGCCTTTCTCTACATTAACACTTTCATCTTGTTTTCTTATTCTTTTCATCTCTTTCCAAAATTTGTTTTTGTTTGTATGAAACAGTGTTTAAATATTTTTGGAAGCGATATCTTCAATGGTTTTTACCTTTCTTTTTGTTTCGATCTGAATTTATTTTTATTGATTCTAATGTGATTCTTTAATTCTTCAGATTTGTAATCACTATCTCTCCATTTGAAGTAAGTATCATTCAGTTTATGTTTAAGGTTTTTCATCTCGTCTTCCCATCATTTCTTTGATTTAAAGTGTTTGTTGTTTTTTTGTTTTATTTTGTTCTTGAAGGATGTTAAAGTTCGCGCGATGCAAAACTTTTGACGATACTTTAGGCAATTATGGGCCTAAATCGGACGGAGAGGTTTTCGCCTGGAGAGGAAGGAGGTTGGACGGGATTTGTGGTGGTATTATTAAGGGGTGATGGCTGGTCTGGCCCTGGAGTTCTGATATCGATTTCGCTCTCATTTTTGGATTCTACGTAAATGAAAACCTAGGTTTAGCCAAAATTTTAGGGGGGGTCAAAATTTTTATTTTTTGGCTAAAATTGAGGTAATTGAGATTCATTTCTCTTAGCATTCTAAAAATACTCTCGTGATATTTAAGTACTTTTTTTGTCTAAAAAACTCTCTTGGAACAAAAATCCTTTTGCTGTCTTAAAATACTTGATATTTTATAAAAATAATCTTTAATAAAAGAAATTTTTTTAATAAAAACAAAATAAAGTCTAAGGTTTAGGAATGCTAAACGTCCACGCTATCTTAGGATTCGATTTTCAACCTCAAATTCGTAATCTGCATATGTAAAAACCACAGAATGACAATTTTTAGGGATGTGGGGGGGCTTGAACAATAATTTTTTGTGCTACAGGGGCTCAAAGAGTTTAAAATTGCCTAAAGTATCATTAGGTCCGATAAGAATATCTTTTGCAAACATAAACAAAAAATATAAAAATCACATGCCATCTTGTAGAGCAAAAAGCTCTCAAAAAATTCAGAAAATTTTAGTCTCGAGATTTTTTCAAAAAGGCGAAATTTTACCTAATTTTTTGTTTTTTTGTATCTGGTCCCACGAGACCCTTTGCCCCAAATGAGATATACAATTCTGAACAAATATGTTTTACTTTTTTTATTTTCTCTTTTATTTCTCCTAAAAAAAGTGTTAAAAGTAAAAATTAAAAAAAAAAAATTTAAAGAGTTGAAGTTTTTAATCAAAATTTTTAATTAAAATGCATAAGTCTTTCATTTGAAAAATATATATCAATTGAAAATTTGAAAAAAAATTATAAATTTTTTTTTAAATACCTAATTAGATTTTTTTGATTTTATGAGGGGCATCTTCTGTTTAATGGTTTCAATTAGACTTGGAACAGCTTGATTCTGACCATTGACTATTGACCAGAAGGTAATCTTCTTTTCTTAAGTATATTGTGGGTCTTGATATCAGCATACTCTAATCCCAAATTCTCAACCAATTTAGCTACTGTTTCCTTTTCAACGCTTATTTTTCTGCTACAGTTCTAGTATTCGATGCAGCTAAACCAGTGACTACTGCATTGTTTTCTTTCCTACTTATGTCTTTCTGCTCTTTAGAAATAGCTTCTAGTAAAACATTGAGTGGTTTGCTATTTTTTTTCCATTGACTATACTGGCGAACGAAAGGACCGGCCAACCAGCTGAATTACTGCTTTCACATGAAGAGTTTTCTAGTGCAGAAATCTTGTCTAAGTCTTTAATTGTATCAGTTAGTTCTCTAACTACCCTTTTTAGGACTTAATTTTCGAGTTCAACGTCAAAGACCATTGAGCGCATAAGATACCGCATTACTATTCGATGGAGAAGTCTCTATTTCATCTATTTGTCTATCCTTTTTAGCAAGCCTATAAGCCCCATGCTCAAGTCCTATCTGAGGACTAGTTACTGCTCTTAGTGCTCTTAGTCTAAGTTTAATAATTGTTACTTAAAAAAAAATAATAAATTATGAATTTGAGTCAGTGCTTTAAATGTTGTTCTTCTAATTGCCACCTGGTTTGAGTTCATCGCCAAATCATTTCTCTAGATGGTTGTTCGTTTCATTTAAAAAATGAAATCTGGCATTAGAACAGCGATTATCTTCATATGAGAACGTGTCAGGACTCGCGAGTCAAGGGGATTATAAATAATGTTGCGAAAGACGTAAGTAGCGAGTTAAAAAAAACTCTGTTATAAGCAGCAATGCTTCTACAAGCTAACCAAATATAACTTGTATTGTTCTACAAGGACTAAGACTTGTCGCAGAAAACAACTACTACTATTACTGATACTTAATCATGCCAAAAAAGAACAAAAAACAACTTGTAAAAAACTATTCCAAAGCTCAAGTAAATTCTCATTCGTCTGTTCGGTCGATTACTAGAACTGGAGTTTTAAGTCAATGCCAGTTTCAATTCCTTTTTAGTTAGAAGAAAAACTCTTATCTTCGATCGATGATTCATTAAATGTCTCTTCGAGATATGTCATTTTTTTCAAATGATTTTGTCTGCATGAATTTATTTTGTTTAATGCAATTTTTGTTTCACAAAAGAATTATTAGAAAAGTAAGATATTTTGGTGATTAAAAAAGTAATATTAGTGCTAAAAAAATTTAAAGCCTTACGAAATCAGGCTTTTTTTTTAAATGTTATCTAACAATCTGAAAAACACGTTCGTAGCTTATTTGTAGTTTATCGGGGAGCAATGCGTAAAAAAAAGGTATATAATTGTTACATTTATGAAATGCAATATTTTGGTAGACAATATTTTTATCTAAAACTTAGAATGACGAATCTTTATTTCTTAGATTCTTCTAGAATTATTATTTTGTTGTTTTGTTTCTAATTAAAATTCCATTTATTATTTTATAAAAGATGCTGATGATAGTTTAGAATCTTCTAGATGATATGGTTTTAATAAAATAACATTATTTAAATTATGGACACGTATTAGGTGTGCCATCAAATACTGTAGAATTCTATCTATATAAATAGGGAATCAAATTCTTAGTTAAAATAGGATTTCACTTCCACTAACACAATTTATATGTTATTATTTTAATAAACGATTAAAACAATTAATAATATTTTTATATTATTATTCTAATACCTTGTTATAAGTCCCATCTGAGTGCGCAGCAGAACGAGACCTGTAACATAATTATTTTCTTAAATTATACGAAAGGTAATCAATTGTTTATAAACTTTCGGACTGATACTTAACATACCGTGAATGTACCATGTATTTTTCATTTTTTTCTTTTTAATTTTGTCATATTCTTGTTTTTTATTTACCAAGATTAATTACTCGATCTAAATCGTCTTCAACACAATATAAATCTTTGCCGGATTCTGTTTTTTTGTATATATTGTTAACCATAATTTTTGAGTCAATTATCTATTAACTCAAAAAAAGTAAGCTGATCAAATGGTAATTAACCAGTTGATCCAATTTTTTTGACCGAAAATTTAACGTCTTTTTTAACGTAAACTAATTTCCGCCAACAAAGTGATAATGAGTTTCAATATTTTTTAATTAATTGTGGAATAGAAACACTCAATGAAAGCGATGAAAAATTAATAACTAAACTTATTTGTGGGTAAGGCCATTCTTTTACTGACGATTGCAATGATATCTCAAATTCAAATAATTTGAGTAATTTGAGTAGTATAGGAAAGAGACAGTGTTAAAAAAAATCACGACAGTTAGTCCCAAAAATAATTGAGTTAATAGATACTGATTTAGTTGGTTGTTCAATATCTGATTTTTTGTGGACCAGAATAGACGGCGTTAAAGGGACATTAGAACGAGAATTAGAAGATAAAAATCCGGATACAAAATTAATGGTAGTCAAAAATGTCAATATGGAAAGTGGAGTAGTAAATGGTTTAGTTGGTAATTATTTGGATTTTAGCGAACAAGTTTTTGTTTTTAAAATTAATAAAGGCGAGATAATTCCTATACGATGTCATAAGGCAAAAGATCACAAAAATTTCTCAGTTGGTCAAGCATATGTTGCATTGTCAAGAGCATAGCGTAGCGTTTGAGAATAAAAAGTGTAAAACATTTTTAAATGAATTAAAAGTATTTTGTTTTAAGAAATTTTTAACCATTTTATAAATCGTGAGCTTAGTATCAAAAACTTTGAGCTTGATGATTATGCTTTATCATACGAAGTTAATAAACAAACAATCGATAATTATCTTTCTTAAAATGGGACAATTTTAAAATATATATTGAGTAAAACAGTTTGTTTAGAAAAAAACTATTTTCATCAGAATTTGCAGTTGATAAACAATTACGAACAGTCTAAATCCTCTTTTCAAACGAGAATACTCACTTAAAAATTTTAGAAATATATTTTTTAAAAAAATTTAGCATTAAATTTATAAAAAATTATACTTATATATTAAACTTTAATGGAGTAAGATTGATGATTTAACTTAGTTTTTCTTTTAATTATTTTTTTTTTTATTACAGTTTAAACTCTGGAATTTATTTTCAAAGCACACATTTCTCGTCCTAATCAAGTATACCATCTTTTTTACAAAGGTTTAAAAATCTTTTGTTACAGATACCATGCATTTGAAAAAGTCAAAAAATTTTTGTCAAAAAAATTTTCAAAAAAGTAGTATTTTTAAGATTTTATACTTTTTCCTTTTTTAAATTTAAAGTAAAATTACGTAAAAACAGAAAATCATATCAGTACTGTATATACAAAATAGATTTAATTTTGAAAAAACCTTCTAATTCAGAAAAAACACATTTTTTTATAATTCCGGTTTACCTTATAATTGAGGAAGCTTAATCCGCACAAGGATTTTTGAGAACTGATGAGTCCAGATTAACTAGTTTAGACTGTATATTGTTGAAAAGCTTTATGTCATTGAACGTTTTGAAGTTCTAAGAAGAAATGCTTATTTGTATATTCCCTTTTCAAGAACTGGAGTTTAAAAATAATTACAAACGAATTATGTAACAAGCATAATTCTTATTAATGTTTGAACATCAGTAGAAAAGCTGATGAAAAATTTATAAGTCAGTGTAATAAATTTTTTAAATTCAAAAAAGTTTCAGTCAATTTTTGAGATTCATTTTATAGAAAAATTTTTTGTAGAAAATTTTATTGAAAAGAAAAATCATTTTATAGAAACTCATTTTATAGAAAAATATCACCGAAATTTACCTCTTTTAATTAACCTTCAAAAAACGATTAAAATTATTAATTATTTTAAAGCAAGAATTAATCTATCAAAAAAATTTGTTAATTTTTCTCTATTGTAAAAACTAAACAAATACATAATTTCATTATCTTTTTTAATTTCTGATTTTTCACGTGTATAAACTATGCCGCTATTAATTTGTTCAATTAGTACATTTGTTAGATGCTGCTCATTTTTCAAATGTTTAGCTAACCTACATGTGGATGTGATGTGACTTATTTACATTTGGATGTGATCCAACATCTTGTGAAAGAGACTTATTTCAAGCCTCCAAGCTATTATTTGATCTAGGAAGACCTTTTTGGATCCGTTTTCTAAGATTCCAATAGCTTGGAGGAAATTTTGGTACAACACGCGAACAATTCTCATCTTCTGGATCGACAAAGCCAATGTAATTTTTTCTGTTTAATAATTTCTATAAATTAATTTTCTATAAAATCTTTCGACAAAAAAATTGTCTTTAATATAAAAAAAATTTCTATAATATGATATAGTGCCCAATTTTGAATTATAAAAACTAAATCAATGACATCGGTATTGTATGCCAGAAAAAATCATGCAGCAAAAAAATGGCTTTTACGATTATAAACATCATATTTTTATTTTATAAATAAATATAATCTTTAATCCAAGATAAATAATAACTAACTCGTGTGTATACACTTGGATTGTTTGTGCAATTGTTTCCATATGATGTGATACCAACTAAAACATAGGACATGGTGCTATTAACATAATCAGCAATAAAAAGCGGTCCTCCAGTATCACCTTGGCACGTATTCTTGTTACTTTCCCCTGCACATATTTGTTTGCTCGATTGTTTTTCATATTCGACATAAACATTTTCACATTGATTGTTTTTATAAATGTTGAGCTTTACATTGTTTAGCTTCTCTGCAATTGATTTTAAAGTGCCTGATTCATAGCCCCAACCAACAGCCCATGCACCAATATCGGTTGAAAAAGGATATGCTACTCGTGACTCTGGTGGCAAACAGGCCAATTGAATAAAATCGTTTAAAATAATGAAATTTGGCAGTTTTATGATAGCTATGTCATTTAAAAAATTGTTTGGATCGTAATTTTCATGCTTAATAAAATTATTCAACAAATTTGTTTAGTAAAAAAATTTAGAATTTGATTTTAAATGTTTTCTTCATTTATTCATTATTAAATCTATTAAAAGGAGGTTGTGAGGTTTGTTTCAATTCGAAAAAAATTAAATAACTTTTTCACTAAATAAAATAATATAGTTCTATAAAATTCAGCAAAATATTTGCAAAAACTCTGTAATTTCCTGCATTATGCAACCCGTTAAAAAGCATTCTAATTAACTGTGCAATTACTTTTTGTGATATAGTGACATTTTAGTCAATATCACTTGACTAATTAATTAACTTAACCGTGAGAGTTTAAATTAAAAAGGAGCATATATGTAGTATTGTACACAAATTTAGATGCACTTATTTTTTCAAATTTTTTCTAAAAAATTCATTTTTATAAAATTAACTTTAGAAAAAAAAAATTAAGTTTCAGTGTCTGAGACCTCTAAAACTAACATTCTAAAAAAGTGTTACAAATGAAAAAATCCCTTTAAAAAATATTAATTGGCATTTAATTAAAAAATGTTAAGACTGCCTTAGAAACCATGGAAAATCAAAATTGCATCAACTTAGAGAAAATTTTCAACAAGCTTGGCTTCCTGTAGATGTGACGAAACACTTTTGAGAATTTTTTCACAAAAATTATTCATACTATTTTATTTGCAGTTTTTGTGTTCTTAAAATATCAAATAAGTTTAAGTATGTCTTTAAATTAATTTTTGTAATTTTAATTCTTAAAGAAAATAACAAAAAAATATTCTTTATTTATTCTAAATTTTTTAATTTAAAAAAATTCTGAAAATTTACCAAAATTTACGTAATTTTCGGTATAATAAGTAAAAATGAGATTTTAAAGGACGACGATGCTATTGTTAATATACCGGAAAATAAATCCAGAAATTTAAGAGATATATTACAATTTTTTACTTATTTTCACTTTATAAAATTTGGATTTAACGTAAATTTACGTAAAAAAAAGTAATATTTTATAAAATCCATCAAGCAAATCATTACTGTAAATCTTTGAAAGTCTAAATCATAGCAACGTTAAATCTACAAAAATAAAAAAATTATATAGTTAATTTTATTTAGCTATTTTTTTTCAAAATTTTAAGAGTCAATTTTTTGGCCTTCAGTTGAAAGGATCCCAAAAAAAATCTAAACGAAAAAAGCTGTCAAATAGAGCCAATTGCATTATGGTTTCAATAATTTACACGATCATACACCAAAACAAAGACATATGATAGATTATACAAAAAATTCGTTTGGCTTCATCTCATGTATTAATTGTTTGTTGGAAGGCCTTATATAAAAAGATGTTGGCGTCTCAAAGAGAAGTTTGTTTAGCCCAGTTAAAGCCGATATCTGCATACATTAAAAAATTTAAAAAAATTAGGCAAAAATCGGAGCACTTTGAATTCTAAGAGGTTATTAAATTTAAATCCTATAGGTAATCAATAAATTTAACAAAATTATTTGGTCTGAATCCTTAATTATTAAGAACCAGAATGAATGAGTTCGTACTAATGAATAATTTTTAACAAAGATACAATACAACTTAGCAAAGAATCCGACACGAAAAATCGACTGATTGTATAGTTAAGTCGAGTCGAGTGTTTGTATTTTAAAAAGTCTTGACTTTTTTCAAAAATTAACAAATTACAATTCAAGATTTTATTTATAGAATTAAAAAAAATAATTTATTTGTCTAAATTTCTTTTTCAATGTAAAAATGAAATCATTATTTTAAACAATTCACAGTATCTATATTCTTTCTATATTCTTGTTGTAAATTTAATTTTAAATACGGTAAAAAAAAATTATTCAATTTTTAAAAATTACCAAAATTAATTTATCTAAAGAAGAGGCTCTAAGAATTCGAGTTTACGCGTTTGTTAACGAAAATAGATCACTTGGAAAGATATTCACAGTGAGGCGTTTTATGGCAGAAAAAATTCAAAGGAGTACTGTTTACCAATTTTTAAAACGTAGTGAATTTTTTTCACCAGAAAAGAAACAAGGATCTGGTCAAACACCAAAAAAATGACTAAAGTTTAACTCAATAAGCTAAAAAAAGCTTTTGATCACATAGACAACATCAGTCAGCGTCAAACAGCCAAAAAGTTTGATATAAGCCAGCAAATGGTCTCAAAATTGTTGAAGAAGCTTCAAATAACACCTAGAAAAAAGGTAAAAATCCCTGGCCGAACCGAAACGAGAAAAAAGTAGACTTTATAAAGCGTGGAGTCATTCCGTTTATTAGAAAGCATCATTCAGACGGCAACTATAGGTTCTGGCCGAACTTGTCGAGCTCTCTTTATGCCAATACAGTGGTCAACTACTTGATTGACCAAAATATAAAATCTTTTTGATGTCATAAGACCTTGTCGTTAATTTGGAATGCACAGGTAAAATGACATAAGGTTAAAATCGAGCAATTACGTTATGTTATTTTTAATTTTTGGCATCTCTTTAAAATAGCTTAAATTAAATTAGCTTAATTTTAATAATTTAAAAACACACTATACACTTTACGCTTTACACATTCTGAAATAGCTTTTTTTTTTTTTTAAAAAAAACTTAAGTAGTCTTTAGACAAACACGTTGAAATAGCTAATATAATAAGAAAAAGCTTATTTTTTTTATTTCATTCATTTCATACAATTAAAAAATCAGTTGAATTTGTAATTGATAAAGATCCTGTTGATAAAATTAACAAAAAATGTTAATTTAGGAGAATTTTGATGTAACCTAAAAAAACATTTCTTGAACCCATTTAATTTAGATTGATATTATTCTAATTAATTTTTGAAAGTGAAAAATAATGGAGCAACAGCATGAGGATGATAGCGGAAAAAAGACAGTGCTTTAAGACGAAGCTCAATTTGGAACTGTTAAGCAAATATTTGCCCAAGTTCGACCAGTTATCCAACAACTTTTCATTGATCACAGCCTTTATTCGCATATTTCAGCAAATTTTAAATCTAATGGAGCAATAGAGATGGACTTGTCGCTGAAATTGGAGGCCGGCCAAGCCGCTGGTTACTTTGATTGTGTGCATTGTGCCGCTGAGATCAAGTAAAGGAACAACTTTGAGATGATGAGTGACAGGCTGAGGCCTATGCTGGCGCGTAATCATTCCATAATTACAAGTTATGGAATAATCTTAATATTTAGACAATAAAATATTTTATCTAAAATTGATTTTTAATACTTTTTATTTTATTTTATTTTGCAAGGAGATTTCAAAATATTTAGATAAAACGTTTCTCATTCAAAACCATTATTTTTGAATGAAACTTATCCGAATTTATTGATTTCTCAAATAGTTCTCCTCACGCTTCTGTTTATGATATTACTAAATTCGTGCATATCAGCGAACAAGAGTAAAAATATTTTATTCAAATAATATAATTAAATAGGCTTTAATTTAAAACAATTAAAAGAAAAATAGCTAGCTTATTTTAAATTCATACATACATACAGTGGTGTTCCGGATTTAGTAATTCACGATAATTTACGTAAAAAATATAAATTTACCGAATTTTACGTAATTTAACATCGCACTTTATCAATTTTATTTCAACATTGGAAATATTTTATAATTCAAACACAAAAAATTAAACCAGATATTAATTAAAAAAATAGAAAATCAAGGAGGTTGGTCAAACAATTAAAAAGCATTCATATCAAGATTTTTGTGATTTTTTTTTCGAAAAAACGAGTCTTTTTTGATTGGATGATAAAAAAAGAAGATAGCAATTGTGGTTACTTATTTGAACTTATTTCTCAACTGAAAATGTCTCAAAGACCGCGGAACAAAATGGGATTTTCAAAAGCTAAAAAAACCGAGATCGAAATGTTGATTAATCAAGTTAATTTTAATTTCGCAAAGCTTTTGAAATTAAACAGAAAATATAGTCAAGTTAAACAATGCAAAATCAACATAAGTGAACAATTGTTCTTAACATTCAAAAGAAAATACCGCTTATCAACCCGTTACAAACCAGTCCCTGTTTTTTTTAAGGATTATAATATTATTGATCAGAGATTTTTTAATGAAGAAGATTTTAATCAAATTGATATTAAAACTTACAATATTAATATTTCAATAAGTAAAAGTTTAAAAATTTTAAACAAAAATTTAGAAGAAGAAATTGTAAAAGGTGCCGCAACTATTGGTTTTCGGTTAAATGTTAATAAATGTAAAAATATATAACTCTTTTTATTTTTATTGATTTTTGTAAATTTTTTTGTATTAGTCTTGTAATGGTTTTGTAATAGTTTCCTTTTTAATTTTTTTGCATAATTTTTTTGTTTCATTTTTTTTAGCCAATAAAAATTGGTCACTTTTTTCCAAAAAAAAATCATATTTTCAATGTGTTCGACTTGATATGTAATACTATTTAAGATATTTTTTCAAATTAATTTTTTACTATTTTTTACCATTAAATTGATTACATTTTACCAAAATTTACGTAAATTATGGTAAATTTTTTTTTTCATAATTTTGAATTTAAATATTGAAGAATAACAAAAATTCAATTTTTTTTTTAAGTGCCAAATTATTTAAATTTTTTGGAAATTTTTTTTTACATAAATTTACGTAAAATGATCGAAATTTACCAAATTTTACGTAAAATCTAGTAAATTTACGTTTTTTAACTTTTGTTAATTTACAATTTATTACGTAAAATTCGGTAAATTTAAAATTTTTTTACGTAAATTATCGTAAATTACTAAATCCGGAAAACCACTGTATCTTATTAAAATTTCCAAAATTTTTTCCTTTTTTTAATTAAAACCAAAAGTAAACAACTTTTAAAAAAATTTTAATTCATTTTATACAAAAGGTACATAATTATTGGAATGACTTTGCATCATTCGAACCATTTTGTATAAAAAATCTTTGATGGCGAGAATTATTTCGATGTTGATAATTTAATACCAGATTCAATATGCAAAAACAATAATTTATTCATAACAAGAAGAAAATTTGATATGAAAAACTTTAATTTTAATGAAAATAAGGAGATTTTGTTTTAAGCAAATAAAAAATTTAACAAAATTTAGTTATTTTTTTAATAGAATTTTCTAGAAATAACTCTGATGCTAAGATTTTTCTTTACGATTCCGACCAAAAAAATATTTTAAATGAAATGAGCTAAATTACTGTGTCTTTAAAAATAATAAAGTCTTTTAATATCTTTTGATTATTTTAATAATTGTAATAAAAACTAATTGATTGAATATAAATTCATCGCTAATTTCAGAACATTGGAATTTCTATATCTTCAATTCTTTGTATTTTAATAATAGAATAAAATAATTAATTTGATATTTTAAAAATTCATTAAAAAAATTATTCGTGTTTTTGAAATATCTTTATTTCTTATTAGTCTCTTTATAGTTGAATTGGACATTCAGTGTACAACAGCTAAACTTTGTAAAACGACGGAAGCAATTATGGCTAACATGGAAATGCTTCTTGAAGAGTTTTTGGATTTAATAATTTTCCTGCCATCATTTTTCTTTTAAAAAAATTCACATCGCTATGAGTAAAAATGATTTTTATTACGTCAAGGAAAAGTATAGATAATTCTTCTTATTAAAAAAATATAAAGAAAAAATTATTAAACAATAACTGTGATCTTGATCGGGTTATTGTCATGTTGCGAGAATATTAAGATCATATTTTGATCTCCTCGTTTTAATCAATAAATTATTAATTTACAAATTATTTTTTTGATTTAAAAAGAAAAAAAAATCTTTTTTAATGTAAATGAAATGTAAATTCGAGTAGCGTCCATTTAGTGATAATATTGGATGATCGTAGTAAAGAAATTTTATCTCAATATAATGAGGCAAAGTTCGATTAATTTTATGAGAACTTATCTTTAGTCTTAAAATATGATTTATTAACTTAAATATTTTTTGACAAATCTTTTTTTCAAAAAAATGTTTATATTGACAAAATATTTTTTATAAATTTAAAATATATATATTTGAATTTAAAAGATATTTGTTCAAATTATCCATTAGCTAATTTAAACAAAAATTTTTCAACAAAAAGATATTTGAATCGTTTATTATATTTTAAGCTATTATGAAATAAACAATTAAGCTATTTTGATTGCATTATTTATCAGGTTATTTTCAATTGAACTTTTTAATACAAAATCGAAAAAGACCATACTAAGCTATAACCACATTATTTAAAAAAAAATTTAATTTTACTTGAATAAAAGATTGTATGGATGTTTCGACTCCAGGTAAGGTGATATTTTCAATATCGTCTGAATTATGCAAGCCTAAGTAGACTGTAAACATAGACTCAATAGTTGAATGAACTGAATTTGTTTCAACTTTTTGAGAATAAACTGTATCATTAAAGTTATACGTTACTTCGTGGGGTAGACAGTGCGCTGCAGTAAGAACTATGTTCCTGGAAATTAATGATCCTCCACAAAATGACAAATACGTTTCATTATAAGTCACATTTTCAAATTCATAAAAATATGTGTAATTTAATTTGATTAAGGCCATGGATGGCCAGCTAAAAGGCTCTGCTTCGATTCCTCCTAATATCCGAAGATTTGGTAGGCTTTTTCCCAATCCGCAAAGATCTGTGCAATAATAGCCCGTGTAGCCATGAGAGCATACTGGCTTGATTGTAGTGGTAGTCGTAGTTGTAGTCGTTGTTGTTGTAGTGGTAGTGGTTGTTGACGTTGTGGGGGTAGTTGTTGTTGACGTTTTGGTGTTGGAGCTAGTTGAAATAGTGGTAGGAGTAGTAGTGGATTCATTTTGCAGGCCAAATACTTTTAATCAAAAAAAAAACTATTTTTTTAAATTTTATTTTTAAACTACCTATGGTCAGAACTAAAAGAGCAATACAAATTAATGAAATTGTGGCTAAAATAATGCCGATTAATGTGAGAAATCGTTTTGGAATTCTGGACGAGGAGTTAGATATGGACTTGGGTATTTCTGTATTGAGTGACTGAATTAGATCTGCTTGTGTTGAGGATTCGACAGGAGATTGGCTTTCAACATTTATTGAATCATGTTGTTTAATGCTAGGACTTTTGTTTGATCGGTAACTCAGCTTGGCTGCATTTAAATTGTAAGAAGTTGATGTTTTGTTTTCAGCACTAAATTCCCTAAGCGAATGGTCAAAATTTGTCAACTTTTTTGGTAGACCTTCATCGAAATAGTATAAAAAATTTGAGTCGTAATTATTTGCCATAATTTTAATGCTTAGTTTTTTTCTTCAAACTTCAAGTTTTAAATTTAATTATCAAAATGGCTTTGAGCGCTTACAGTAGAAAAAACACAGTGTTCAAAAATTCAATCAATTCTTTTGTTTCTAATTTTAGAGATCGTTTATGTAAGTTTTTTCAAGGCCATTTTTTGTTGCCTTAAAACAAATACAATTTTTACCGCTTAGCTTTTTTCGAATTTCGTTTTTCTATCTTCAATCAAAAAGGTAGACTGATAAAATTTTAAATTGGACAATCTCTGGAAACAAGAGAAGAAAACATCTCACCAAAAATAGCTAAAAAAATTATCTAGATTTTTTTAGATTTAATTAAATGTATAAATTGATTTATTGATTAAGCATCAATCTGATTATTTTATTTATAATCAGATTTCTTTTTTTTTAAAAAAAGTTTAAAGAACCGGCTTTTTTTGACAAAAACTTTGTTCAAATGTTGCATTCGTTCCATTAAATACAGTCAATCCTCGGTATAACGAACTACTTGGGCGGAAAATTCGGTATTCGTTATATCGAAATTCCCATATAATTTGATAAAGACAAAAAAAATTTTAAACCAAATTTTATTGATTAAAAAAATTGAAATAAAAACGCGAAAAAAAACAAAAAGTTAATTTTTTGGAAAAAATTCGGCACTAGATGGTTGTTCGGTAAAGCTCTAAAAAAGAGAGCAGTTTCGTCGCAGTTAAAAATGTCATCGATCGCATAATCTTTGATTAGATCTTGAAGAACGTTATTAATCCAGTTTTGAACGCTCGTTTGATCTTCAAGTCCAGCTTCACCATTGACAGATTTTGTTGTAATACCATTCCTTTGTTTGAAGCCAAGATGACCTAACATTGTTGCAGATTTCAATGCTTGTAATTGAATTTCGATACTACTAATTGTGATATTATTTTATTTTCGAGATTGATCGAACCAATACAACAACGATTGATCAACATCGTCGTAACTTGACAATTTTATATGCTTTTTTTCTAGACCGGCTAAGTTCTTTTCGTAATGTTCTAAAATTTTTGCTTTCGACGACAAAATAGTAGAAATTGTAGAAGCATTAATGTTGTATTTTTTGGCCAGCTTTGAAGTGGTTATTTTGTGCTCAGTATGTTTTTTTATAATTTCTATCTTGACTTCAAGAGAGATACATTTTCTCTTTTTGCAAACTTGTTTTTTATTCATTTTTATCAATTAAAATTTTTAGATAAACAATAATAAGTAATTGTCAAGTATTTATTTACTATTCTTTATTATCAAGGTGTTAATTAACGGATGTCATTTTTTTAAAATTCATTATATAAATGTTTTTTTCTTAAGAAAAAAAAAACGTCTTGGAGATGCTTTTTAAGACGGATATTTTGTCGGATAAAAAATCACTTCTTTTGGTTATTTTAAGTCGCTTAATAAAACGCTTTTTTAGATGGATTATGAGGTACGTTTTTTTCTTAGCCATTACCTTAATTAAATCAAAGACTTCATTTTAAAAATTGATTTTTAAAATAAAAAGTTTATTTTTATAACAAAAATTTATTTGTTATATTTAAATTTTTTTAAAATAAAAGAAAATTTTTATTTTTTAATTTCACAAAATATTGAAACAAGTAAACAACTTTATGTTAAATTCTTTTTCTTTAATGGTAAAATATCTAATAAATATGTTTGATTTTTTTGCTTGTGTTTGTCTTTCACTTTTTACTAAAAAATTATTAAAAAAACATAAAATATTTTTAATTTTAGATCAAATTCAATATTAAATACAAAATTATAAGGGAACAAAAACTTTAAAATTTTCAAAAATGAAATTTTTTTTTTGAAACGTGCAAATATGTCTTTCTCTTCCACAATCATAGGGTCTATTGCAATATGAGACCAGCTGGTCACTTAATATGTGACCATTGATTCCTTCTTAATTATGTGATCAGGACTGTTCACCTATTAAGTGACCAGTAAATAAGTGACCAAAGATTTCCAAAAAAATTAATATTAAAAAGTTTAAAAAAAAATTATACGTGACCAGTTATTATGTAATGTGACCAAATATTAAATTATGTGACCAAATAAAGAAACTAAAAAAAATTAGTGTTTTTTTGAAATATGTTATTTTAAACCCTTTCCCATTTCGAAATAATTTCCACAATGTGGACATTCTACCGGATTTTTTTTACCACTTAAATGCTTATTCACAGTTTGAAGTGTTTCTTTTGAACTTTTTGGTTCATTTAATTAATCAATCTCGTATTGCAAGCTTTTATATTTGACACTAGATAAACTAATTGTTTCAAGTTTATTATTTATTGCCTCTACACGATCACTAATAGTTGTATGATATCGGCGTCTATATTTCTCTTCATCCGACGATCTTACATTGTTTCCTTCATGAATACTAATATTGACCTTTTCACTAGATTCGTCTTGAACAAAATTAGCTTCATTCTCGAATATTATATTACCGTCAACTTCATCAGCATCATTCTCGGAATCACCATCATAAACATTAGATACAGGATTATTAGGCATTATAGTTAATTGCTACTTATATTACTTGGTTCTGAAACAGAATCCTCAACATTGACAATATTTTCTGATGATACCAAGCATAAATTGTCTTCGAATTCAAATTCTTTTATGTTTCCATGATCACTTCCAGTCAATGAGCTTAAAATATCTGACTCGACATCATCTTGGCCTGAACTTTCAGATGAAGCATCTGAAAAATCTAATTCGTCTGAACACATTTCTTCATCCTTAAGTAACTTTTCTAGATGACTAAAACTAAAAAATAATTTAAAAGAGTTAAATTTAATAAATTACTCATTTCCTGGCTTGTATAAACTAGCTAAAGCATTTAAAATTAATTCATAACATAATACACGATTAGTACTGACTCCGTTATTAAAACGCCAAGCATATTCATCTAAGTAAGATTGAACATAAACTCGTTTACATCCATTCATGTCTTTAAATTTCTGCTTGCAGGCTCGCCACAAGCTCTCTATGCGGTTGGTGCAAGCACCACTCTCTGGGTCGATAAAATTGATACTATGATTAACCTTTTTATGAATAAAATTTTTCATAGTTGATAACTTCGAATAGCTAGCCCAACTATAAGAATAAATAATTGATCCATTTGCACATTTGTCATAAATAATACAACATAGTGTACTAGCCTCTCTGTCATCAACTTTTTGCATGTAACACTTAGAATTTTTGTTTTTAATGCTACGCTCTACTAAACCAAATACCCCAAACCCGTTAATGTTAACGATCACAATTCAGACGAAACTGAAAATGACGCGAAGAGATATTAGGTTTTATAAATACCTAACAAAAAAGCCAGAATTTATAAAACGTACCAACCTTTCTCTGTGGCTAAAGATTTAACAACTACTCAGCAACTCATCAAAGTTGCTGAGCATTTTTGCTGGGGTTAATGGGATGAGGGGTTTAGCAAATTCATTTTTTAGATTAAATGGCAAAAAAGGTGATTTTAATAAAATTTAAATATCTGAGATTTAAAGCCTAAACCAAATACATAATTTGATAAGAATCACCCATTTTGACCAATTTTATTTTTTGACTCAAAAAAAATTAGAAAAAATTTTTTTTTCTATAAGCTGTTTTTTTATTTGAATTCTCTGGACACTCAATTACTTATTTAGAAAAAAAATCCCAATACCTATAGAGAATTAACAATTTTCTAAGCTAATTTAAAAGTTGTCACCCCGTTCACACATAAAATAATTAGGCTGTCTTACTATAAATAATTTTTTTGTTATATTATATTTATCGGATTTTTTTTTTAGACATTTTATTTTTTTTATAAGAAATTTAATATTTTAATGACAAATTAAATAAATATATGATGTTTAATTAATTATTTGACTTTTAATTATATTTGACGAATTCATTTTTCATAAGACAAAATGAATTTTTTAAATTTGACAAATTAATTTTTGATTAGACGGGTTAATAAAGATCCTACATAATATTATTGTAATAATAATGGATTTATGTGGAAAAGAAATATTAAAAGAGAATTATAAGAAAAAAAAATCGTTTCATTTAATTGAGAAAAACGTTCAAATATTACTATTCACCAAAAAAATTTAAATAATTTTAAAAAATTTCAGTTGAAACTAAATAAATATTTTTTAAAAATAAGTAGTAAAATTTTTACGGCAAGAGACAATGCGTTGTCAAACCTAGTGCAAGTAAGATATACTTTTTATTCTATAACCTTTTGTTCCTTAGCGTTAATTAAATACAATACAAAATTTGAAAAATTTTAAGATTTTTTTCCCCATAGATTCATTATTATTACAATAATATCAGAGTTGTTTAAAAGTCCCAAAAAAAAGTCTAAGTCATCATTTTTTTTTTTTTCAAAGTCCAAGTCAGGACTTTTAAATTTTTTTTTTTTTTAAATAAAATTTATTTGCTCTTTTTTTTTTTTTAAACTTTCAATCATCTCAGAAAATTTCAATCAAAGTTAGTTGACTTGAGCCACATGGAATGGTTCTTTCCTTGTTAATAGAATTTTCTTCTTCCTGCCAAGGGCCTATATTTTTCAATTACTAGACTAGATTTAATTTTATAATATCTGGTGGAGTAAGAAGGGAGCAATTGACACTTTTTAATTTCATTACTTAAACACAAGTTACTTTTGTTGCTGTAATACTAAAAAGATTTAAAATTCAAAAAAATTTCAGATGAACACAAAAAATAATAAAAAAATTATAAAGTTTTTTATAACTTTGCTAAAAAAAGTAAGCAAAGTCTCAAATATTTATCTTTGAACCATTCCATTTCAAAGAACAGATTAATTCAAATCTTTCAAGGATGTTTTTTTAATCCATTTTCAAAAATAAATTAAAGAAAATAAAATTTATGATTTTTTTTTTCAATTTTAAAATTGGATCAACAGAGATGTTCCGCTTTTTTTTGACTTGGACTTTTTTTTGAAAAAAAAATTTTAAAGTCTTTGGTGGGAC
Organism: Brachionus manjavacas; assembly: GCA_019054805.1. Classification (NCBI taxonomy): domain Eukaryota; kingdom Metazoa; phylum Rotifera; class Eurotatoria; order Ploima; family Brachionidae; genus Brachionus; species Brachionus manjavacas. The sequence goes on along the minus strand of JAHQIY010000003.1, from coordinate 1,218,426 downwards.
TTTTTAAAAAAAAAAAAAAAAAAAGTCTTGACTTTGACTTGACTTGAGACTTGTGACTTTTAAACAACTCTGAATAATATTATGTATTAAAATTTAAATTTTTTTTCATTTTTAGTGCGAAATTTGTCATTTTTTTCGATTTGCCAAATTTGCCATTCAGTAAAAAATTTAAGTTTAAAAAAAATGTAAATGAAAAATATCTTGCAAAAAATCGTCTCTTTTTGATTATTGGGCGGTTAATATTTTCAACTAACACTCTTAATTTATAAAATTGTCTTCACAAAATAAAATTAAATGAAACTAATTTTCAAAAATGATATCATGATGAGTTCCAGTCACAAGTTTTAAGTGTATTAAAAAATCGGATAGCTTCAAATGAAGATTTTGAAAAATAAATCAACTGAACTGTATAACTTAAAAACATGGAAAAGAGCATCCAACTCCACTGTGTAACTAATACTTAGAAATTTTATTTTTTCGTGAAACATAAAATATCTAAACATGCTTAACCTCACTATATCGTCTTTTGTTTTCTTTTTGTTTATTTCTTTAAAATTTTTATTTTATATCTTATTATTCAACTAAATTTTAAATTATTTTTCTATATTTCTTATTCTGAAGAAGCATTAACTCGGTACAGATAAATAAATAAATAAAATAAGTTTTTGGGATTGTTTTAAGACTTAAAATCAAATAATTAAATTTATAAAATTGGGTGAAAATGGCGAAAAAAAATAACGAGCGATTTTTTTTAATAAGCTAATTTAAAATTCAAATAGATTAATAAACTTTTTTTAAAAATTGCAAAAAAAATGTCGACATTCAAAATTTTCTTTAAATGTTTAGTTTATCAGAGATAAATGTAAAAAAAAAATTTATGTAATAAATAAAAATTGACATAAATTTTATAGGCGTAGAAAAATAAGGTAAAAAAAATGTCTTAAAAACAGGTTAATTTCAATCAATTAACGACAAAATTTCGGAGAAAAGAGGCTTGAAATATTTTATATTTATTAGATAAATGAAAATTTGACTTTGGTTTTCGTCTAAAATGCCATACAGATATCGCTTTTGCCAAGAAAACTTCATTCCTTTTTTATCTTTAGTTTTATTTAATTTCATTCACTTTTAAATTTATTTTATATAATATGCAAAAAAAAACCTATATTTTCTATTTTGGGCTTAAAATTTTCATATTCATCTGAATATTTATCTTTAGAAAAAAAATCATAAAAATATAAATATTTGAATAATTAATTGATTTCTTACTTTTTACTTTATGTTTAATTTTTTTCAATCTTTCGATAAACATTGAAAATTCTTAAAATTAATAATTTGATATCAAAAATAAATTTTAATTTAGCTTAATTTATTCTCCAGTTATAAAATATAAGATAAAAAAAAATATTGTTACTTTAAAACTTTAAAAATACAATAAAAACCCGTCATATCAATAATTAAATTATCAATTGAAAATTTATTTAATCGTCATATGGATAATGAAATAAAAGATTTTAATTAATTAATAGTTTATTAATTGATTTTAATTTCAGCTAATAGTTATCTGATGTTCAACATTGACATCACGATTTAATAATTGATATGACGGCTTAAAATTCTACCTAAAAAGGTAATAAAAATACCTTTCTTTTTTGATTCGGAATATAAGTAAAATTCCTCGATACCTTTAATTTTGCGACTCATTTTAGTCTTCAACAATTTAAGTAAGAATATGACTAGATTTAATCGCTACTAGAATTATCTAAAAAATAATGCCTAATAGTATTTTTAAATTCAAATTAATAAGTCAGAAATTATTTGGAAAAATTCATCGTTTTATGTCATAATAAATTTTAAGTTAAACTAATCCTTTTAGAATATGTTTTTAAATTGAAAATTTTTTGATTTAATTTTTGATTTTTTTTTCAAATCTGCAAAAATTAAGTTGATATTATCGAATATAAAGAATTCTTGAATGTTGCAAGCTTCAACATTGATCTGTTGATCGCAAATTTATTCATTAGTCCTGTGAGAAAATATCCATATTGGCTTATATTTTGAAAGCTATCTAATTTTTTTATTTATGCATCTAATTTTAATATCTATTTTTTTAATATTGTATCTAATAAAATATTAATTAGCATCTTAAATTATTTTTACAGTATCTAATTTTTTTTTCCTTGTATCAAAAATAATTCAATTTAATATCTAATTGACAAATATAATCAAGCTCGCAAAATCTAGATGACTACTATTCATTTAGAATGGTCTCAAAGTGAATGCAAATTCAACAGAGGCTCTTGTAAATTCAATTTTGAGTCAAGTTGATGTGATGGAAGAAATTAAGGCTCAAGAAGCACAAATGGAAATTCAAAATGAAGTTGAAAACAATTTTAATGAAAATTCAGCTCGGTCTGAGATTCCAAAAAAGAAAAGAGGAAGACCCACTGGATCAAAAACAAGCTGAAATCAATTCAAGATCCACCTCAAAACAAAAGAACAAAAAAGATTAATCTTTTTTCTTTTTCTTAATTTTTCTTCCTTTTTGTAATAGATACAACAAAAAAAATAGATACTTAGATAAAATAATTAGATACTAAAAAATATTTTTTCTCTTTATTTAGATAGGTCATTATTTAGATATTTTAAAGAAAGAATTAGATACAATGAAAAAATAGCAGTCATTTTATTTTTAAATATTTTAAAGAGAAAAGTTTAAATTTAAAATTTATTTAGACACAAAAAATAAATTACCAAATAATTACTAATTTTTTATGGCTATCATTTCCTACCTTCACTAATACATTTCCAATTCGTCATATAATTAATATCTTTTCTTCATCTAATAAATTTCCTTTTGAGTATAATTTTATATATCTACACTAATAAATTAAATGAATCCTAATATATTTCGAAGTCTACTCTAATTAATTAAACCTCATCTAAATAAATTCGTCATCATCAAACCAATTCCGAGAATAACGAGGAAAAAACTTCGGTCCTTTAGTTGCTTTTAATGGCATTGGGAAATGGTCTGATCGGAAATCGGAAAAGCTTTGGTTTTTTTACTTGATTCACTCCGCAAGTGTCAACTGATATGGCTATGAATAATAGAGGTAAATACTTTCGATATGTAACGATTTTTAGAGAATAGTATAGCTATACCAGTTGAAATGGATGAATTCGCCAATACGACGAATGTAACCGCCAGTACCAGCACCGTCATGACAGTCCACAAGGTTTTCGATCCAAATGCTATTAGCAACAGCGAAGATGATACTAGTGGCAGTGAAGAACCAGCAGCCAAGAAGAAGAAGACTAGGCGTGGACATGGCTTTTGCTATGATAAGTTGGAGACTTATGACTCGTACAAGGATGCTTTAGCTGCGGTTTCAACACACAGCGAACAACACTGGGCTCAGCAAAATATCAAAGACACCTTCGAGGGACAGAAGATATTTTACCGAAGCAACACTGTCCGGGGTAGTAAATGCCCGGTCAAATGCTACTTGCTTCGCCAGTAAACAGGTTTGTTTAATAGATCTTTATTTTAATTTTTTATATTATTAAATAAAAAATTTACACAAAAAGGACCGGAAGGTAAATAGTTTCAAGCTCTTAATATATTTTATATTCACAATTAATTATTATTTGATCACATATTTGGTGAAAATAGTTTTAATTAACTTTGATGCTCACAAAGCCGTCTTGTATAGACTGTTCATTTAATTTGTGAACCAATGTTCACATAGTCGACCAGACATAAATTAAGGTTGTAATACACCCTACGTATCACTTGATCATCAGCTTCTCAACTGATGCGCAATGATAAGAAAGAATTAATACAATTGTCACGTATCTCAGAAGATAGACGCTTCTAGATGCTGATATAAACATTTATATAATAGCTCACATCTTGTCTTAATTATAAGCCCGTGTTCTTGACACGAACTCATGGGTATAAATAATGATTCCATTCTCAGTACTTAGAGAGATATTTTTAGGGATTACACTAATTATATAAATTGTTAGAGCTCAACAATTATTTAATAAACTATTCAAAAGTATACTTGTTTTATCATTCATTAACCCGCCTTACAAGGTAAACGTCTTCAATTTTTTTAAAATGTAAGCCATAATTTTAGTTAGTCGGAAGATTCATTTTTTTTGTATAAATATTAAATTAATTAGTCAGTTAAATAATTCAATTTTTATTACAGTCTAATCATTTTTTGATCAGTACTGTAGTGCAGGCCGAGTGTGTTAAAAATAAGCTTAGTATTTAGTTTAACACTTTATTTAAAATAAGTTTAGAAATAACAACTGAATCTCTTATCTATAAAACTTTTCTACACTTAAATACATACAACTCAAAAAAAGTATCTAATAAAATGAAACAAAATTTGACAAATATCACACATTATTGTGTGCAAAATACTCTGCAATTTTTTGTATTTTGCATTCCATTTAAAAGTATTCAAATCAATTGTGCACTTACTTTGCAGAGTTTTTGCAGACATATATTTTCGGATTAAGCAAAGTTGCTAAAATATTAAGCATTTTACATTATTAATTATTTATTTATTCATTTATTTATTTGTTTTCTGTACCGAGCTAAAGCTCTTTCAGAATAAATTAAAAAAAAAATAAAAATAAAATTAAAGTTAATAAAATTAGATAAAAAAAAGAATCAAAATTGAGTAAATAAGCTAAAAAAATGAAAGTTGAAAAGACATAAATTGGAAAAGATTGTTACATGTGGCACATGTTTAAATAGTTCAAGTTTCAGGAAAAAAATAAGAAATAGTAAGGTAGCAATTACACAATGGAGTTGGGTATTCAATATATCTTGATTCGAAACCTTCTTTGTATTCTTTCACCAGTCTTTCAACCAATGGAAAAGAATGACTCAGTCCTTTCCCAACATATTTCTCACTCAACTCAAAAAGACGATTCGAGACTGTTAGTAATTTTAGTTTATTAAAAGCTTCATGTTGCACGATGTTGGAGGGAGTTTCATATTTTAACTTGAGGATAGATCTTACTGCTGTATTCTGAATTGCTTGTAGTTTTTTGATATTATTTTCTGAAAATGAATTCAAGCAAGGAAAAGTAGAGTCTAAGATTGATCCGACTAAAGATTTATATAAATTTCCTAGTGTGTTTTGATTGAGACCCCATTTTTTGTTTGACAATATCTTAATAATATTTAGCCTTTTGTTGCAGCGTTCTTTAATTTCGTCTACTAATATATTAAAGTTTAACTTAGAATCAAATTTAATACCAAGAAACTTGATTTCTTTTTGGCTCAGTATTCTGTTTCCATAGATTTTTAAGTTTAGATTATCACTCTTTTTTTTGTCCCTAGAGCAGACTACTGAACACGACTTTTCAACTGATATCTTCATTTTCCATTTAAAAAGCCATTGTTCTAGTTCTTTGGTATATTTATTTAACTTATTTTCAATATTCCCTTTTTTGTTATAAATGAAGAATGTTACAAGATCATCTGCGAAAAGCAGAGAGTATTCATTATTTGTTTTGTTTTATTTTGGGATGTCATTTATATGTATAGTAAATAAAAGAGGACTAATTACTGAGCCTTGAGGAACACCTGCAGTTATTTTATATTCTTCGCTCAGATGATCATTCACATTTACCTTAAATGTCCTACTATCTAAAAAGGATCTAATCCAGTTACTCAAGTAATGAGGTGGATTCATTTTAATCAATTAAAAAGTAGACCTTCATGCCAAACCCTATCAAAGGCTTTAGAAATATCAAAAAAAAAGGCTGCAAACTCTTTTTTTTCTATCAAATGATTCCACAATTTTTTGAATTAAAAAGAAAAGATTATCTGATGTTCGCCGGTGTTTCCTAAATCCAGGTTGCTGCTAGATAAGGAGTGAATTTTGTTCCAAATAATTGTATAATCTTGAAAATACTATGCGTTCCAGGAGCTTTCCTAAACAACTCGTTATACTAATTGGTCTATAATTTAAAGGATCTTGCAAATTAGAGGCCTTTTTTTGAATCATTGTAATGTTCGAAGTTTTCCATGCTTTAGAGACTCTACCTTCTCGAAGAGATAAATTAAGAAGTTCTATAATTTCTATTAATGAATTTCTAGGTAAGTTTTTTAACATTATATTATGAATTTGGTCAGGTCCTGATGCCCCTTCATTTTTCAATCTTTTCTTCATTAGTTTTGAATTCCTTGTCATTTAAAAACAAATTTGGGATTAATTTTGATCCTTTATTTGATCTAAATTTATTAATTTTTTCCAGAATGGTCTACTTGTCAGTGGGTTTTTTCCCATTTTCACAATTAAATCAAACCAATTTTGATTCCAGAATTTTTTTAAAGAGGCCTTTAACTCGAATGTAAGTTGATTAAATTTTTTCTTGAGATTTTGACAGCGAGTTTTTTGAAAGTTTCTTCATACTTTCCTGCGTTCTTTTATCAGAAAAACAATGTTCGGGGGAAGACTGGTTTTGTAGATTTTCTGCGAATGATAAGGAATGCTTTTATGTGAAGTAGAAATAATTTTTTCTGTAATTTTATCATTTAGTTGATCTATTGTGAGGGAACTTTCAGTGATATTCACTATTTGAGAATTTAAAATCTCGCTGAATAATTGCCAGTTTGCTTTCTTATAGTTAAACTTTTTAGCTGCTGATTTATTTTCTAATTGATAGCCCATAAATATTAAGCATTTTTTATTTATTATGTATTTGAAACAGTTCCCTTAGTTTTTTATTTTCATTAACTAGTTTTTCAATTAACATATCTTGTTCATCTTGATGTTCAAGAATGAATATCAGTTAACTTTAAGGATCTTCTTTTGTGACTTGTTTTTGCCGATCAATTCTTCTTCGATTTTTCTTTTATTGTTCTTGCTACTTTGGTATTTGACTGTTTCAATATTTTTTAGTTTAGCTTAACCTTTTTCGATACTTTATTGTTGAATTTACATTTTGTTGCCATTCATTATTTATCTGTAAGATTTTTTTTCTTTACGTGTCATTTAAATCTTTTTTTCTATTATTTTGTAGCATCAGTGCTTTTCTGAATGGTATTCTATTTCTTATTTCAGAAAAATTAGATTTTATCGGGGGATTATATATAATTCAAGGTCAATTGATTTCAAACAGTGATTTTAAATTCCAATTTTTGTAACAATTTCTTTTAATTGATCAGTCTTTAAGGAAAATGAGGAAAAAAAATTGAAGCAATAGAGACAAACTGATTGAACCGATGTCAAAAATGGCTAATGGTGAAAAAAACTATGGATATTTTTAACAAGATTGATGAATAGCTTTGTAATCAAGAGATCAATGTTGAAATTTTGCAAAATTCAAGCTTTCTTTAAATTTTAATATCAATTTGATTTTTAAAAGAATCTTTTAAAAAAATTAATTTATATATTTCAATGTTCTGCTTTATTAGACAATTTTTATCTTTATTTTAATGTAATTATATTAAATGAACATTTAAATAATAATGTTTCATACATAAAATTAAACTTTGATCCTTTAAATTCTACAATTTTAGAAATAAATTTAAAAATCGAAAAATTGTTTAAAGAGGAACTTATTTCTAAAAAACTTTTTGATCTATTAGAAATTGAAAAAGATTCAAAATTTGGCTCCTTTAGAATTCTACCAAAACTTCATAATATAAATTTAATATTAGACCTATAATTAATTGTAAAAACCATCCTACTTCAAAATTAGCATTTTTGTTAGATATGATTATTCAACCTTTTGTTAAAAAAAATAGTTCGTTTATCCAAGATTCTCAAAACTTAATTCAAAAACTTGACTCAATTAAATTTCCAGAAAATAGTGAGTTATATTCATGCGATTTTGAGTCTCTTTATACAAATATTGATCATAGAGATGCACAATTTATCATATATGATTTTATGAAAGATAAAATAAAATCTAAACACTTAAATATTCAAGCTTTTGCTACAATTCTTAACTTAGTTCTAAATAACAACGTATTTAAAAGTTCGGACAATTTTTATAAACAAGTTGTTGGAATAGCTATGGGTTCAAAATGTGGCCCTTCAATTGCAAATTTATTTCTTTCTATTTATGAAACAAAATGGTTAGCAATAAATTTACCACTTCATTATTCAAGATTCATAGATGATATTTTTATAATATCAGTAAATGGAATTTCTAACCTAGAATCAGCTTTTGGTAATTTGAAACTTAAAATTATTAAAAGTAATCCAGTGATTTTTCTAGATTTAAATATATATTTTGATATGATCACTTGTAAACTTAATTTTAGTTTATATATAAAACCAACAAATACTTTTTGCTTTTTACTCTTTTCATCAAATCATCCTGAATTTATATTTGATAATATTCCAAAATCTATTTTTATAAGAGTAAGAAGAATTTGTTCATCTTTAATAGATTATTTATCATTTGCTAGACTCTATACATTTGAGTTAGTTAAAAGAGGATATTCCTTTAAAATTGTTTGTTCTCAATCACGAATGGTTAGTAATATCCCTAGGAAAGACTTAATTCCATATAAGAAAAAGAAAAAATTTGTAAATCAAAACAATATTTATCTTTGCATTGAATATGATAGGAATATAATAAATTTAAAAAGCTAAATTAAAAATGTTTGGAATCACTCTTTTAAAGATCATCCTGTATTGAAAAATGCTCAATTATTAGTTCTTAATAAGATGCAATTAAATTTAGGATCAATTTTAATCCATAATTTTCCTTTTCCTAAAGTGGAACATTTTTCATTCAAGAAATGTCAAGACCTGAACTGCTTAGTCTGTAGATTTTCTAATGAAGATTTTAAAATTTATCTAAAAGAACAATTTTTTCTACCGATTGAGTCTAAGTCTAGTTGTAACTCAACTGATTGTGTCTACATTATTTTATGTATTAAATGCAAAGTCTACTATATTGGACAAACAAATTGTTTTAAAAGAAGATTTAATGAACATTTAAACGGTATACAAAAATATACTCCATATGTAAATCACAAATCAAATGTTTCAATTCATTTTAACTTGAATGAACACGATTTTACAGTAGATTTACGTTTTTTTATTTACAAAGTCAATGTGGATTTGGAAGAAAGACTAAAAAATGAAACGTTTTTAATACACATGTTCATTAAATTAGGGATTGAGCTTCTTAATGAAGTCATTCCCTCAATTAGCACGTTAACATTTTTAAATTACATATAGTAATTGAAATTTCATCATAAAAATTTTTTTTTTTTTTTCATTTTTTTCCTTTTATTTCGAAATTTTAAAACGTGTTTTTTTTTTTTTTTTTTTACTATTAAAGCATCAAAAATTTAATATTTTTTTCTCCATTGCCTGAGGAAGACTAAAAGTCGAAATAGCTATCGCAAATTTAAATAAAAACATTATAAATTAACTTGTTTTAGTTTTTATTTCAAATAAATTATTCCGATTCTATTTCTTATTTCAGAAAAATTAGATTTTATCGGGGGATTATATATAATTCAAGGTCAATTGATTTCAAACAGTGATTTTAAATTCCAATTTTTGTAACAATTTCTTTTAATTGATCAGACTTTAAGGAAAATAAGAAAAAAAAATTGAAGCAATAGAGACAAACTGATTGAACCGATGTCAAAAATGGCTAATGGTGAAAAAAACTATGGATATTTTTAACAAGATTGATGAATAGCTTTGTAATCAACAGATCAATGTTGAAATTTTGCAAAATTCAAGCTTTCTTTAAATTTTAATATCAATTTGATTTTTAAAAGAATCTTTTAAAAAAATTAATTTATATATTTCAATGTTCTGCTTTATTAGACAATTTTTATCTTTATTTTAAATCAATTATATATTTTTATTTTTTTTTTGTAATAATTATTTTATAAAATTATTTGAACTCGATATATAACTTTCAATCGGATATCGATTTATAAATCGATATCCGATTGAAAGTTATATTGACCACTTAAGTGTGTAAATGGTCAAAAGAATGGTCGAATCAAATAAGTAAAGAAAAATGCAAATTTGTTAATATTGGCAACAAAAATCCAGAGTTTGATTATAAAATTGGTTCAAAAACCTTGAGTAAGTCAAACGTAGAGAGGCATTTGGGTATTTACATACAAAGTGATTTAAAATGAGCTACTCAAGTCAAAAATGCTACAGCTAAAGCAAATAAAATGATAGTTGGATGCGGAAACAGAAAGAAGCGACTGCTTCAGCTTTTTAGAGCTATGCCTAGATAACCTCAAAGCTGCAGTTTATACTACTACTACTACTAGTGAAAATTTAAATTTAAATTGAAGATACCAGAGATTTGAATAAGAAAAGTTTAGGTGGCAAAAAGGATTCTATTTATGTGATCTTTCCGGCAAATACATGAAAGTTTAATTGCTTAAAAATTCATAAAAGTAATTAAGTAATCTTAATCTTAATTTTATCCATTCGTTTTTGTATTTTTAAATCAAATTTGACCTCTAATTTTAACTAGTTGTACATTTGAATGACCAGTTCTGCTCATCAACTGGGCAAAGTAATGTTGTTCACGTAACGTGGTACATCAAAATACTCTAAGATTAATAGTTGTCCAATAATGCTTGTCTGAAACTTCAGTTAGAAAAAAATTATGATAATATCAGTTTAAAACACAATTTCGTCTTTTTTTCGAAAATAAAAATTTTTTACTTTTTCGCATGCTCTAGGCTCAGGTGTGACACATACTCTGACCCAAAATTGTCCTCGGTGTTTAAGAAAATTCGAAAAGCAGTATAACAATTTGTAGATAATTTAATCCTGATTAAAATGAACCATTATTTGTTTTGATCAGATAATTTTTGCAGGAGTTATGACGAAAAAGCAACAAAATTTTAAGCTTTTATGAAAAAAGTGTAAATTTTTCGGTTTTTTCAAATAACTTAAGATCAGAATTAGATTATTGACCTTAGATTTTGCACGGATATTTTATAAAGAATTAGCTATTAAATAAGTCGCTAGTTGATATTTAAGTTTGATTTTAAGTATTTTTTAAGTTTTTTCACATTAAAGAAAAGGTATGATCCTTTTCTTTAATAAATATTTCAACGATTTTAATATGGAGCTGCTATACAAAGTATATCATTTAAAAGCTTAAGGCTTAAGCTACAATTTGATATATAATAGTTTATTGTTGTACTACCACTTGATGAAAAAATCAACAAAATGATGCTTAGGTCTAAATTTACATTTCGGTGATCTGAGACCAGTTTTTAATATTAAAGATTTAGATTTCAATTATACTTTAAAAATTTAAGATTTTTTGGATTCAGTAAATAAAGTTTGTTTAAAAATTTTAATTATTTTTTTAAATAAGAAAAGCAAACACAAATCTAAAACCTTCTAGAAGTACATATTCAAATATTCAAAAATTAAGTATGCTCAAATAGAAAACCTGGTATTATTTTAGTAGACAATTATGACTATATATTTTGCCAAAAACCCTTGATGTAAAATACTTTAATGTTTATTATTCTTTGAAAAATTAAATAAAGTTGAATTTGAATTGTATTTTAATTAAAAAAATGTTTATTTCATGAGGCACCTTTTTTTGTTATTTTTTGTAAATCATGATTACTTAAAATTTAAACTATTTTATTCCTAGTATTTTTTTTTTTTAAAGCAAAATTTTTTATTTTTTGGAAATTATCAAAACTAAATTAAGGCAATGAACTTAATGTAAAAAAAATCTTTAACTTAAATTTTCGTTTAATAATCTCCTAAAATTTTAACAATTTTCAAATTTATTTTTCAATTTATATTTTTGTTTAAAAATTTGAAATTTGCTACTTTTGATGAAATTCCAAAGTCTAATTCCAGGCACTAAAAATAAAACTTAATTTTTCTCATTAAAAGACTTTCACTTTTTTGAATTGAATTAAATTAAATTATTTTTAGCGTCGAATCATCGCCAATAATTATCCGAGAGCATTTGTTTTAAAATATTTTTAAGATTTTTTTTGAATTCTGGCTCAAAGCATAAAAGTGAATTTTGTCCAAGAGCTAAATTTACAAAACCAGCCAGACTTGTTTATCTAAAATAGAAAAAATTTTGTCTGTGTTAAGCACATTAGAAATTTAAAATTGCAATTAAATTAGGAAAGATCAGTTAGTTTTATTATTATTATTATTAAATATTTTTAAATAAAATTTTAATTAAATTCGGATATTTTTTTTTAAATTAAAAAAAATACTTTTCAACATTTAAAATATATATTTTAAATAATTCCCTAATTACTTTTGGAAAAATATTTTTTTTAAATTTGATTGCTTTTTTCTATAACATCCAAATCATTATTTAAATATTTCACCTTTTTCGAATTCTTGATTTTTTGTTTATTTTGTGATTAATTATTTCATGATTTTATTCTCAATTAATTTTCCATAAATTGTGAATTGGACTCACCAAAGGATCGTTTAGGATTAAAAATTTTAAGTCTTCTTTTCTTAAATTAATCATTAAATCGGAAAATCAAAATTTCATTAAAAGAAATCTAACTATTAAATTAAATTATATTTTCACAAGGTGAACAGTTTATTTTAAGTTTTAATTTTTTTAAACAACTAAGTGCAAATTTTGGGAGATAAAAGTCAATTTTTTTCAAAAGCAAGCTCCGAACATGGGACTTTGGTTGAGAGTTTAAGATTTAGATTTAGAAAAACTTACAATCTTTTTTTTTAATTTTCTCTGGTGAAAATATAACTTTTAATATCTTTTAAAAAAAATCAAATAAAATATTTTACTTCTTAAATTATTTATAGCAATATGTAATTAAATGTTACATTTAATTTACACTTTATTAAAGTATTCGAGTATGATGACCATTCATTCATTCCTTTTTCAATTAATTTTCTCGATTATTAATGCGATTTACACTCAAAACTAAAAAGCGGCAAAATTTGACCGAAGTTTTGGCACTTTCTCTTTTTTCAAGGTTAATTTAAGAAGTATAAAAAATATTTTATTTGATTTTTAAAATATCTTTAAAAAATATAATATTTTAATTACTGTTATGTTTGTGATCTAATTTTACGTAAAAATAATGATCGAATATTTTTTAAAAAATTGTCAATAAAGTAGTTAATTATCAGGAGGGAACGCATAGAAATGACTCAAAGAAAAAAAAATCGTAAAATACTTTTTAAAATAATTTTTTTGATCTAAGGCTATTCTGAAAATTATTCATTTTCAATTTTAATATTTTTCTCAATTATGGCCTTAGAACGATTTCCTGCTTTTTTTTCCAGAATAAAAATTCAAATTAAACAAGCAAGCCTTAACAGGATTATTTCATATCGAACTATTTTGACCATTTCTAATTTGTTTTTCTTTAATGTTAAAAATTTACTTAGAAAAGAAATGTAATTTTATTATAAGGTCTAAAGCTGGCTTAATTTTTTTTATTATATACTAAAAAAACACTCAAATATATTTTTCATCTTAAAGTGTAACCAAGGTATATTTGAGAAAAAATAGCTTACTTGGTACAAAATAAACTTTTAAAAAATTTATTTTACTTTTTTATAAATTAAAAAAAGGGAAAAAATTAAAAAAAATTATTAGGGTTTTTTCATATTTGACTTTTAATAGTGAGTATAGTCTAAATAACTTATTAGGTAACTTCTACTGTTAATTCAATTTTATATTCTTTAAAAAAAGGTATATTATTTAAAATATTTACAATCTCTTTTCTTAAAAGTTTGAATTAAATGTTCTTTTTTTAATTAAAAAATTGCAATTTCTGAAATATTTCGAAATTTTTAATTTTTCTTAATAAAGAAATTCTTAATCTCTTGTGAAATATTGAATTTATTAAAATTAATAGTTGAAAAACAAAAAAACTGAATTAAGGGTTATTTTCAAATTTAATTGAAAGAAGCATAAAAAATAAAAATAAATTTTGAATTACAATCAAGAGAGCAGGAATAAAAGGAAAAATCTATTTTGCAAAGAAAAAAGGAAAAATCGCGGAAGACATTAAAAAGCAAATAAAAATAACCATTAATTTAATAATCTAAGAAAAATAGTAATATATTTTATTTTATTTTATTTTTGCATGATTGGTGAAACACAATTATGTTTTTTTTTTAATATCAATTATGAACGACTTCAGTATTTTGGGTCCTACTAAAACACTGACCCCCATTTTTTTGCAAAGCAAAAATATTTTCAAAAGTTTTAATATATCACAAAAGTTGTAAAAATTCAAATTTTTTTAATATAGTTTTTTAAAAAATATTTTTATTTTTTGTGAAAATTGAATATTTTTATATTTTTAAAAACTGAACCACCTCCTGACCCCCAACTGGCCCCTATTTTTTAACGAGCTTTCTAAAAATGTGCCTAGTTTTTCTCCAGGAAGCATAGTTAATAAATTATTAGTAAAAATAAAAAACTTCGCCTCATTTAAGTTAATCATAATTTTTACGTAATTAAAAATTTAAGACAAAGAATTTATTTTTTTATTAAATTAATTGTTATAAATCAATAGTAATTTTTGTTAAAAAATTAAAAAAATTAATTAATAAAACAAAAAATATCAAATATTACAAATATAAATTGAATTTTTCTCAATTATTATAAAATCATTTGATATTCTCGAAAACAATACTTCCTGGAGAAAAAACTAGGCACATTTTTAGAAAGCTCGTCAAATTTTCTTCAAGAAAAATGGGAGTCAGTAGGGGTCAGGTTTTTGGGGTTGTGAAGTTCGTTTCAATTCGATCATTTCAATTCAGAAAAACTTGAATAACTTTTTTACTAAAAGAGATAATTCAGTTCTGTAAAATGCTTAATTATAAGCAAATTTGCTTAATGCAGTAAAATAAGTCTGCAAAATACTCTGCAATTTTCTGCATTTTGCAGCCCATTAAAAAGTATTCCAATCAAGTGTGCAATTACATTGCAGAGTTTTTGCAGCAAATATTTTTGGATTAAGCAAAGTTGCTTAACCATTAAGCATTTTACAGAACTGAATTATCTCTTTTAGTAAAAAAGTTATTCAAGTTTTTCTGAATTGATACGATCGAATTGAAATGAACTTCACAACCCCCAGGTTTTTAAAAATATAAAAATATTCAATTTTCACAAAAAATAATAATTTTGGAGAAAAAATAATTTAATTTTCAAAAAATAGAGAAATATTCAAACTAAATGATATATTAAAACTTTTGAAAATATTTTTGCTTTGAAAAAAAAATGGGGGTCAGTGTTTTAGTAGGACCTTGTATAAAATTTATTGCCTATTTTAAATTTAAATTTTTTGTATATTCAATGCAGCAGACAAATTAAATAAAATAAAAAGCTGAATTTCTAGCTTTTAGCACTGCTATTTAAAAACAAATATTTACTCTTGTTAAAAATTCACAAAGAATTAAAGTTTATCAAAAATTTCAAGGTAATAATTTCACGTCTCAATTTTATTTTGATTGATGATGAAATAATTAAAAAAAAATTTCAAAATTTCAAAGTGTCTTTTGCCATAAAGCTTCCTACATTATAAAATTAACTTTTTTTGGAAGAGTTTTATTTTCAAAATAATAACATAAATAAATCAGATAAATTGGTTTACAAAAGTTTAAAAACAAGCTAAATAAGAATAAAATTTAGAGAAAAAAATCATTAAAAAATGAGAATCATTCTGTAATTTACAAATTAAAGCTAATAAATGTACATTGTCTAATTTTTATCGCCTATAAAGGCTGAGATCTAAAGGCCGGTCCGGAGCGGCAACTAGTCCAATCTTGAGACCCGGCTTTTCACCCACATACTCCACCCGGTATTTTTGAATGAGCTTAATCATGGTCAGGTAGATCTCTTGCTCGGCAATTCGTCTGCCAATGCACATTCGGGCACCAAAGCCGAAAGACAGAATAGCATACGGGTTGATCTCTTTTTCATGTAACCACCGGTCCGGGTCAAAACTCAATGCATTTTTAAAGTACTTCTCACTTTTGGAGATGAATGAATTGCAAAAAACCAGCACAACTCCTTTAGGTATCAAGTAATCTCCGATGACTGTGTCTTCGGTGAGGATGCGGCTGTTGGCCGGCACCGAGCTATGCAAACGCAGCGATTCTTTCACAACACACTTCAGATATCGCAGCTTGTTCAAATGTTCCGCTGTTATCTCTTCACTATTTCCCACAACTTCATTTATTTCTTTGTACAATTTTTCTTGAATGGCTGCATTAGTGCCCAGGTCATACAACAAGTAGTGAATAGCTGTGGCAGTCTAGATTAGCAAAAGTTGAGCAAAAAAATAAATTTTAAATCGTTCAAATTACAGTGTCAACTCCGGCCATTAAGAAATCTGTCATTAGGCCCACAATATCGCTTGTGCTCATGCCGTATTTATCTTTTCGCACTAAAAACTCTTTCAAAATAGTCTGCTTGCTATTGTTATTTTTGAGATCTTCATAAGCATTGTCAATATATTCGCCAGTTTTTCTATTTTAAAATTTGAATAAAATTTATAAAGAATTTTTTTTCAATTTACTTGTAAATGTATCTTGATGCTTGTTCGAATTCTACCCAGTCTTTGGTCGGATAGTATTTCCAAACTGGTGGAGAAAAGAGAAGACGGCCTGCCTGGATGAAAAATGTGTTTATGCATGTGACTAGTTTGTCAACATCGGCCAGGCGCTTCTGTTCATCCACACAATACAAGCGTTTATCAAAAGCTATCTCGCTTACGTCTTTAAAAAAAGGTTTTATTTAGAAATCAATGTTATATGTACTCAAAAGCTTACACTCTAACGCTAGAAGCCTCAGGATCTGATCAAACTTGTGATAGGTAAAAATGCTTGCACCGTTGTCAAATTTTTGCTCGATTAGATCGATGAGTTCGTTGGCCACTTGGTTCTGGTTTGGCAAATAAGAGAGTATGGCCTGAGGTCTGGCCATGCATGGGTTGCTAAGCGAGCGCAGCTTTCTCCACCGTTCACCTTGGCTGTTAAAAAATTAGTCTTTTAATCAGACAAAAAAATCGAATAGTAACCTATTAGACAAGGTGGACTTGATGCCCAATTTTTTGTGCAATTTAAGGATGGGAAACAGCAGTGACCTGTGTGGCGTGTTGCCATCTGTTTTAAATGCTTGCCTGATCAGCTCCGGGTCGTACAAGTAGACATTTTTTTGGTTGAACAGCTCCCATTTGACAATGCTGCCATACTGTGACTGGAGTATGTCCTGAAAGTCCCTGAACTCGAGCAGGTTGTACTCGCCTCCGAAGCCCTTCAGGCTGAACAGGGTGCCCACAAGCGGCATCGACCGCGGTCCTGGTATGTCTTTGTAAGTTTTAAGCGATTTCAAAGTTGAATTGTTAACTTTGAACACTGTTTCGCACACTTTTTTGATCATTATGTAATTTTCTATGTATTCAGAGTCTATTAATGAACACAGTGACAAAGGTTAGGAGAGAAAAAGAGGGCTTTGTTCAAGTTGAAAAAAGTTTACTAATTTTTGAAATTTATTTAATTTTTATTTTGTAAAAAATTTGCTTTTTATATAACAAAAAATGTCTGAGTCAGTACCAACTGGAAACAAATAAATAACATGAGTTTATTCGTTGGTTACTTAACTTTCTAGAACTAAGCTACAATGTACGTAAGTCGTCGCGCTGGATCGAGCCCCTGCTAATGAAATTAATTGTTGTTAAGCTTCTCAACTTTTCTACTGAATCTTTAGCTTAGTCTAGAAATTTTCTGCTGTGTAAAATTGAGCAAGCCTCTTTGCTAAGCTTACAGATTTTGCATTACTTACTTTATTTTCAAAGTTCACATCTTCTAGAAAAGACTTGGTGCGCATGCTGTCGATTTTTTTGGACCTGGTGATCTACTTTTTTGAGCACCTGGTTGCGAATCAGGCGCTCGCGATTTCCAACACCTGGAAATGTCGCTGTTTGTTTGATTAGAAGATTTTGACTAAAATCTAGTGCAAAATATCGCTCCATATTTCATTATTTGTTTATCAAGGTAATAAGTCTGCTTGTGACGAAACCAGTGGAATGCGAACGCTTCAAGTTGTTCCAAATTAAACAAAATCATGTCTTAAGTATGTAGTAATTTTTTAAGCTTGTTAATTGCTTAATTAATAGATTTTTGTTGCTCATAACAATTTTAAATTGCTGATTAATTTAATTTCTCTGTGCTTATTTATTTATTGAATTGAATTAACCTCCTTTAAGGAGAAGAAAAAAAAAAATAAAGAAGAGACAAAAAATAAAAAAAAATTTTGTGTTTTTTTAAAAAAACACAAAACAATAGTAGTAGAAGTTAAACTGCAGTATAGATATTTCTATCTATACCAACGCACTGAGGCGTTTAGCCTTATCTAGTGTAAGGCTTTGGCAGTCTTTGCTTCTCACTAATCCAAACACTTCTTTGTCAATAGTTGCTTTGAAACTGTTGATTGTTTTCGCATTAATCGCATTTTTTGTCAAATTGTTCCAATCCTTTGCCAAACGGTTTGTTAAAAAATCATGTCTTGATGAACCTCTTCGATTTATTTCACGGACAAGTCGTTTGTCATGTGGTCTCCTTAGGTTTATTGTGCTATTTTTAGTGTAGTTGATACCATTCATTAGAGATACTTTTTCTAGACCATTAACTTTTTTATACATTTGAATTAAATCACCTCTCAGGCGACGATTTTCAAGGCTCATGAGATTTAAGTCTTTCAACCTCTCTTCATACGGTTTTACTCTGGTAGAATCTACAAGCTTTGTTGCTTTTCTTTGAACTCTTTCTATGATCTTTACATCTGCCTTTAAATATGGGCGCCACATACTCACTGCATACTCTAAGTGTAGTCTAACAAGTGAAGTATAAAGGAGTCTCAGTGATTCTCGGCCAAGACTCTTGAAACAATTCTTTATTTGACCCAATGTTCTATTCGCTTTCATAGCTGTAACTGTACACTGCTTGTTCCACTTAAGATCAATTGTTACAAACATCCCCAAGTCCTTTTCCTCAGTAATCTCTTCTAAAACGTGAGTAAATTTTTAATTTGACATTGAATAATCCCCTTTCTCTTTCCTCTTCCCGCTATACATATCTTTATACTTTTTTAGGTTTAAATCAGTTGACCAGATATCAGTCCATTCCATTAGAAGGTCTAGATCAGCTTGAAGTTCTAATGATGTAACATTTGGCGTTTCCGAAAGACCCATTAATTTTAGATCATCAGCATACTCGAGACAGAAGCTGCTAAAATTCCCCAACAAATCGTTGATGAAAATTACAAAAAGAATTGGACCAAGAACAGAGCCTTGTGGCACTCCACTGGTTACTGATTCCCAATCAGAAGTAACATCGCCTAAGACAACTCTTTGTTCTCTTCCAATCAAGAAAGAATCAAGCCACCTCAACAATTGACCAATGATTACATATGATTTAAGTTTGGTTATCAGTTTTTTCAATATTAAACAATCAAATCCATAAATTAAATATCTTGAGGAATAAAAAAAAAGATAATCTCAAAAAAAAAAAAATTTCCTTATTTTTTTTCTTTTACTTGTATTATTTTAAACTGATTAATTAAACTACCAACTAACTTGAAGGCAAAAGAGTCCGCTTAAGCCTTCTCAAATCAATTAATAAACTATTGAAACTAAGATAATTCAAAATTTATTTAAAAAAATAAAAATTAAAGGCTAAATAAAAACTTAATAAAAAAGCTCTCGAATAGGAAATGGGGTCTAAATCCAAAATCATTTGAATTATATAGCTATTCCTTGTTTAAATTCATTCTCAGAAACTAATATCAAAAAATTACAAGTTATTCAAAATTCTGCAGCCCAATCTATTTTGAACCCCCTCCAATATTATACACTAAGAGGCTTTCAATAAACTTAAACTACTAACAGTCTCAAATTGACTTTTTGAGTTGAGTGAGAGATATGTCCGCACAGGACTGAGTCATTCTGTTCCACTGGTCGTCAGACTGACGGAAGAATATAAAGAAGGTTTTAGGGTTTTTAAGGTTTTGAATCTTCTTTCTTTCCTGAACTAACAAATATTTACACATGTCTAAATTATAGCTATTTCAACTTAACGTTTTTAATGTTTTCTTTTTTTTTTTTTATCTTATTTAACTTTATTTTTAAATTTAATTATTTTTATTTTTTTTATTGTATAAATTTTTATTCTGATGGAGCATTAGCTCTGTACAAATTTACATATAAATACATAAAAAATAAAATTTTTTATATTAGTAACGTATCTTTCTGAAATATTTTCAAAAAGTCAATAAGTCGGTCTGATTTATTGCATAGCGACTTTTAAGGATACATTGCTCTCGGATTCTTTTCGCAGACACCGCAACCCAAACCAAAAGTTTTTTCTCAGATTTAACAATAAGTTTCAGGTTCGGTCCAGAGTGTAAATTATTCAATCTTTAATGTCTCTAATCAAAATCAAGTTGTTTTAGCTTCAGGTTCAACAGTACAAGATCTTGTCGAAAATAAAATTCAGGTATCTGAGAAACGTAAACGTAATAGACCCAGAAAAACTATCAATGATAGTGAGAAACAATCAAAAAGATTAAGAAAATATTTAGTTTCAGCATGTCAATAAAATTATTATATCAAGTAGCTGTTAAAATAATTACATCAAATAATCTACTCATCTCAACTTAAGTATCTATGGAAATAAAACGAAAATAAATTTCTTAAATTAAATTTTAGTTCAATGATAGATGAATTTAAAGAACGTTGCATTTCAATTCTAATTTTAATAAAGATTTTGTCAAATAAAAAATAGAGTCTAAATCATAAGACTCAAGGAAAACTTTAAAAATCTTTAAAAGGATCAAATTTGGATTATAAAGCCCGTATAGCCGAATTGTTTACGTGTATGTCATGCAAGCACAGGATCGAGGGTTCAATCCCACTGAGGGTGAAAATTCTTTTGAATATCTCTGCAATACAGGGCAAAAAGATTTAGAAAATAAGTGTTAATTACTATTTTAGAATTTTTCAAGGTATTTTTTTTGTTGTTATTTTAATTATCTATGTTAAAAAAATAAAAATCTTCTATTTAAAAACATTTTTTTATCTTCTAATATTAAAAAAAATGTACATATCTACTGACATAAAATATTCTAATTGAGTATTAAAGTTAAAAATTTGATGCCTTAAGCCTATTTTATTCTGAAGTAATTTTCAAAGATATGAAAATTATAAAAGAACTTTAGCTTAGACAGATAAACAAATAAATAATTAAAGCATTTTTAACATTTTTTCCTGTTAGGAAAAAAATAAAATTCCAAATTTCAATGACTAGATATTTATTTTTGAAATTTTAAAATAAGATACAATTAATTAAAGTATTGGAATTTTTCCTCGATAATATTTCAAATCAAAATAAATTTAGGTTTTTTGAATTTTTAAATTGTGCTTTTATCTTTTTGAATAATTTAAAATAAAAATTAGACAGATATGTTTTAAAAATTAAAAAATTGTTCATCGACTGACTTTTTTTCAAACATTTAAAAAAATTAAAAAAAGCATAAATAGTAAAGCTGGAAGTGTATGAATTGTATGATGGTAATATAGAATTTTTTGGTTCAAATATATCCTCAATTCATTTTTTTGTGTAAGAAAGCTGAACATTTTTTCTGCATAGAAGGTTCCTCTGTTCCTGGTAAGTTCTTATTTTGCCATTCTTGGCAAATTTGAACTTATCTAATAAATAATAAACTATTTTAATTAATTATACAAGATTACTGAGACGCCTAAACAATTTTATCTTAATTATTTAATTAATACTCAAATCTAATTTTTAAAAAAATAAAATTTTTTTAATTATTAAGTCTATAATGTTTAATGCAAGTAAAAAAGTTCATGCAAAAAGCAGCCTATTACTAGAAAAAAAACTGAGAAAATAGCAAGCAATATCAAAAGCTATTGACATGGAAATTTAACCTTTTATTTTTATTTTCATTATTTAAAAAAAATTAGAAGAAAAAAGATGTTTGGAATTTAAATTAAAAATACTGCTTTTTTTTATAAGTTCTTTATTCTAAATAATAAATTGTAATAATAAATGAGAAGCTTTTTCTTTACAGTTAAAAAAAAATTAAGGAATATAAACAATATCAAAAACTATTATTTTTTTTTTTTGAAAAAATAAAAGCACAAAGATAATTAGGGTGAAAAATTCATATATTTAGTCTAAATCATGTGAAGGCCAAAATTTGTTGCCTTAGAAATCAGGAGCTAAAGGTTATTAATTTTTTTTTTAGTTGTTTTCTGTACCGAGTTAGGGCTCCTTCAGAATAAATTAAAAAAATCAAAATTAAAATAAAAATTAAATTAAAGTTAATAAAATGGGATAAAAAAAATCAAAATAAAGTAAATAAGTTAAAAAAAATGAAAGTTTAGAAGAGATAGATCGTTACATGTGGCAAATGTTTACATAGTTCAGGTTTCAGGAAAAAAGGAGGAAATAGTAAGGTAGCAATTAAAAAAAGGAGTTTGGTATTCAATAAATCTCGATTCGAAGCCTTCATTGTATTCCTCCATCAGTCTTACAACCAATGGAAAAGAATGACTCAGTCCTGTCCCAACATATTTCTCACTCAACTCAAAAAGACGATTCGAGCCTGTTAGTAATTTTAGTTTATTAAAAGCTTCATGTTGCACGATGTTGGAGGGAGTATCGTATTTTAACTTAAGGATAGATCTTACTGCTGTATTCGGAATTGTTTGTAGTTTTTTGATATTATTTTCTGAAAATGAATTCAAGCAAGGAAAGGAATAGTCTAATATTGATCTGACCAAAGATTTATATAAATTTCCTAGTGTTATTTGGGTTTAGACCCCATTTTTAATTTGACACTATCTTAATAATATTTAGCCTTTTGTTGCAGCGTTCTTTAATTTCGTCTACTAATATATTAAAAATTAACTTAGAATCAAATTTAATACCAAGAAACTTGATTTCTTTTTGGCTCACTATTCTGTTTCAATAGATTTTTAAGTTTAGATTATCACCCTCTTTTTTGTACCTAAAAAAGACTACTGAACACGACTTTTTAACTGATATTTTCATTTTCCATTTAATAAGCCATTGTTCTAGTTCGTTGGTGTATTTATTTATCTTATTTTCTAAGTTCCCCTTTTTTTTATAAATGAAGAATGAAACTAGATCATCTGCGAAAAGCAGAGAGTATTCATTATTTGTTTGGAGATATCATTAATTTATTTAATAAATAAAAGAGGACTAATAACTGAGCCTTGAGGAACACCTGTAGTTATTTTATATTCATCGCTCAGATGATCATTCACATTTACCTTAAATGTCCTACTATCTAAAAAGGATCTAATCCAGTTAGTCAAGTAATGACGTGGATTCATTTTGATCAATTTAAAAAGTAAATCATCATGCCAAACCCTATCAAAGGCTTAAGAATTATCAAAAAACAGGCTGAAAACCCTTTTTTTTTCTATCAAATGATTCCACAATTTTTTGAATTAAAAAGAAAAGATTATATGATGTTCGCCGGTGTTTCCACAGACAGATTACAACCTTCAAATTATCGACCGATCTCGCTAACTTGTATCCTTTATAAAGTAATGGAAGGTCTATTAAAAAAGGTCATGCTCAAACACTTGCTAGATAATAGGCTCATCGTGAAAGCTCAGCACGGCTTTCTACCAAAGAGATCCTGCAGTACAAATTTATTTGAGACTCTGGACCTGATTACACATGCCTTATCAAATGGCTACCCCGTAGATGTGGTGCACACCGATTTTGCAAAAGCTTTTGACAAGGTCTCACATTCAAAGCTAGTCTTTAAACTAAAATTTAATGGTTTTAATGAGCGTTTCATAAACTGGATAAGTTCATTTCTAGCTGGGCGATCACAACAAGTCGTACTTGGCGAAGCAAAGTCAGAATGGGCTGATGTCAAAAGTGGAGTTCCTCAAGGTTCTGTACTTGGTCCCATTTTATTCATTAAATACATAAATGATTTACTTGAATGTATTCAAAACAGCTCGATAGCGTACGCTGATGACAACAAGATTATAGCCACAATTGTAGATTCTTCCTCTAAATACAAGTTACAATTCGACATTGATAATATATGTAAGTGGTCACGAGACTGGTCTGCTCAGTTAATGTCGAGAAATGTAAAGTTGTCCATTTTGGTCGTAACAACTCAAAACATGATTACACAATGAAGTCATTTCCACTAAATAAATCAGTATGCGAAAAAGATCTCGGTATATTTATCAAAAACGACCTAAAATGGGACACACAAGTAACATATGTCACAGCTAAAGCTAATAGGATTCTGGGTATGCTGAAAAAATCGCTCAGATATCCCAATGTAAACAACATTAAACTACTGTACACTTCAATGGTCAGACCTCACTTAGAATTTGCCATAACCTCTTGGTCCCTTTACCTGAAAAAAGATGTCGATATGATAATAAAGATTCAACGGAGAGCAACTAAGTTAGTTCCAAATTTAAAGAACCTTCCTTACTCAACACGCTTAAGTAAATTCGGCCTGACGGACCTAACTACGAGAAGATTGAGAGGAGATCTGATCCAGTTGTTCAAATCAAATAATAAAATTGAGTAAGTTGAGTTTAATAATGGATTAACCAATATGGAGTTAGAATTAAGTATTTCGAAATCCTTATCACGATCTATTAAATCAGAATTAGGACTAAATATTGAAGATAGGAGTTCTCCAAAGCATTTTCCCTTTTCTTCATTAGTTTTGAATTCCTTGTCATTTAAAAACAAATTTGGGATTAAATTTGATCCTTTTTTTGATCTAAATTTATTTATTTTTTTCCAGAATGGTCTACTTGTCAGTGGGTTTTTTCCCATTTTCTAAATAAATTCAAACCAATTTTGATTCTAGAATTTTTTTAAAGAGGCCTTTAACTCAAATGTAAGTTGATTTAATTTTTTCTTGAGATTTTGACATCGAGTTTTTTAAAAGTTTCTTCTTACTTTCCTTTGTTCTTTTATCAGAATAACAATGTTCGGGGGGAGACTGGTTTTGTAGATTTTCTGAGAATGATAAGGAATGCTTTTATGTGAAGTAGAAATAATTTATATGAAAATAAGTAGAAATAAGTTGCTGTCATTAATTTTATTTAATTTAAAAGGTTTAGATTTATTTTAAATTTAGTTATTTTCTCAAAGATCATGTAACATAACCTTCCGATAGAAATTTTCATTTTCCCTTTGAAAAGCCATCTTTCAACTTCTTTTAAGTACTTATTAATCAATTTTTCAAGATTTCCTGTCTTTTTAAAAACAAAAAAAGTAGCGAAATCATCTACGAAAAGAAAAGAGTATTGGCAATTTGTTTTGTTTCTTTTTGGTATGTCATTTATAAAAATGCTAAAAAGAAGTGGACTAATTACTGACCCATGTGGGACTCTTGCTCTAATACGATATTGATCACTTAGATGACCATTTACATTTACTCTAAAAGATCTTTAATGCAGAAATAATCATATCCAATAAATAATATAAGGAGGTAGGTCAATTTAATTAGCTTGTAAATTAATCCATTGTGCCAAACTCTATAAAAAGCTTTAGAAATGTCAAAATATAGACAGCAGACTTTTTTCTTTCTATTAAAAGACTCTACGACTTTTCGAATGAAAAAATAAAGATTATCTGCAGTGCGTCTGTGTTTACTGAATCCTGATTGCTCATGTATAAGTAATTTATTGTTTTCAAGAAAATTATATATTCTGGTGTAAATAATAACTTTCCAAGACAACTTGTCATACTAATTGGACGATAGTTATTAGGGTCTTGAGTAGGAGAAGATTTCTTAGGGATCATCGTTATGGTTGCTATTTTCCAGAATTTTGGCACTTGGCCTATTTCCAAACTCCTGTTAAAAAGAATACTTAGTTCAATTCAAGTCTCTTTAGGTAAATTTTTTAACATTAGGTTGTGGATTTGATCTAATCCAAAGCCTGCTTCTTCTTTTAATTTTTTTAAAGCATTTCTTATTTCCAAAAGAGTAATAGGCTCGTCCAAGTTATTTTGTACCTTATTATTTAAGAAGTCTATAATGGTTTGTGATATTTCAGAACTATCGTCTGATTCAACAAGATCTAGATGAGGACTAAAAGTTGAGGCTAAGATATTTCCAAAGATTTTTCCTATATCTTTATCTGTCTTAAACTCAACACCATCTTTGAGTAATGATGGTATCTGTTTTGAACATTTCTTAGATCTGAACTTATTTATTTTTTTCCAGAAAGGCCTGCTTGATAAAGTATTCCTTCCCATTTTATTTATAAAATCTTGCCAGTTTATGTTCCAAAATTCTTTAAGAGCTAGACGTACCTCAGATGTAAGCTTATTAAAAATTATCTTTAAAGAAGGACACCTGGTTTTTTGGAAAAATCTTCTATTTTTTCTTCGTTCTTTGATTAATAAGACAATGTTTTTTGGTAAGCTTGATTTAAAAGACTTTTGAGTGTAAGCTGGAACACTTTTTTGGGCAGCATTAACGATCTTTTCTGAAATGTGTTTATTTATGTCATCAATGTTTGTAAAAGAACTTATATGTTGATTTGAATAAGAATTGAGGAGCTTGATTCTGAATTTAATTCAGCATTTTATTTTTTCCTTTTTTAATCTTAGAATAAAATCTTTAAACTATTTATTAATTTTGTTATTGTTATTAGAAAATAACCCATCTCCAATATTTTTGATTCTAACTTATAAATTTTGTTTTTTTAAATAAATTTTTAATCAGATAATTACATTAAATCATAAAAGTATTATTTATTATTTTCTGAGTTAGTATATTAAAAATATGTATAAACCTAAAATAAGGAATTTTAAATACATATCTTTTAATTCATAAAATCGGGATGAATTATTGATAAAAGAATTGCCATTTTTTAATGTCGACTTGTTTGTCATTACGATCTCAGTAATCCAATTCAAATATGAAGAAACTTTCATATATCCGCTAAAACATAAAGATTATTAATTTAAAAAATTTTCAAATCGTTCTTGGGAGCATAATTGAATCCAATGAATCCAATAAAATATCAGTGGGAAAAAAAACAATTGAAATGAACTTTGCAAACCCTAATAATTAACTATGTATTTTTATTATTTTTTTCTGTAAATATAAAAAATAATAAAATAAACAACATCACTAATTTAATCAAATAGTAACTATAAATAAATATCTTTTTAATTTAAAAAATAAAAACCAGATATAAATACAATGCAAGCCAATCGCTTTATCTCTGATTTATTAATATAATTTGTTGTTAAGTTAGCTCACATCCCTTTTAAAAAAAAATCAACGAAAAAATTTTAAAAAAAAAAGTACGGAAGAAAACAAATAAATAAAATCAAAATAATAAGATATGGTTGCATAGAAAAAATTAATTGTTTCAGGGGAATTTGTTTTTAATCTTTATTATGATTAAATGATAGTAATTAGTAATAAATAAAAAAAAATTTCTTGTTAGTCTTTTCATCGATTTAAAAATAATAAAATTGCTAAAGAAATTTTTATTTTTTTTAGATTTTTGAATTAAAGTATTTTTAAAATTTTTTTACTTAAAAGACTTTTTTTAATTAAACATTCTTTTTTAGCTTTAATAGGAAGAAAATTATTTGAATTTTTATTTAAAGTAAAAATATATTCTCGATTTTAAGGAAATGTCATTATGTTCGGATACCCAACTTTTGTGACATGTCGTTAGATTTCGAACTCTGGTTTCCAAAATGATATAATGACATGTAATTAATGTTAAATAACCTATAATTGAAAATTTTGCAAAATTACTGTTTCGACATAACAGAAATTTTCCAATTTTCCAAATCCAATTTCCACATGAAAAAATTTGGCAATTGGATTTGTGGAGATAATTGACCTAAAACCTTTAGCAATGTCGCTTGCAAATCAAAGCGAAAATCTTCTGCGGATTTTCAAGAATTCGGTTAAGCTAAATTTGAAAAGCTAGAAAAACCAGTATGCCACAAGACTCTGTTCATTGCGCTCGATATCGCCTTAAACCAAGACGAAAATAATGCAATCACATCGATTTACAATTTTTGGTCCAATTAAGTATGAATAATCGAATTTAACTCGGCGTTTATCTCACAAGATATTTAAAATCGGACATCAAAATTAATGGAACAAATTTTAATCTTGAAGACGCAAACAAATTACCGGACTTAGAACGTACAGTATTTTTCGTTTTCACTTTTTACTCAGTAATTTCAAATGTGAATTAATCAAAATTTTTTTCTGGTCCCGCTTATTATGCGTTAAGATGGGAGCGATTCAAATTAGCAGTAATTAAATTAGCATGATAAATATAGCAAGAGATAATTTTAAAATGAATGAATTAGCAAGTTTATTTTAGCAATTATTCAATTAATAATAGCAATAAATAAAAAAAAGTTTTCATTTTAGCAAGTCTTTTTTACTTTTAATTTATTTTTCTAATACTCTAAAATTGATGATAAACTTTCATAGTAATCTTCAAAGATATCTAATGAGTAAATTTTCTGTATTTCTCTTAATCTCTCGTCGAATAAAATATCATTCGGTTTTTTCTTATATTGAATTCCTGTTTTTAATTAAATAATATTATCTTCTGTTTTTTTTGTTCTTCAATAAATTTTTCAATTAAAGAATAAACGCAGGGATGATCGTTCAACATACAACTAAAAGCATTATGCCATGCTTCAACAAAGTTGTTCGTCCTTGATAAACATTCGTTTATTCTGCTATTGATGTTCTACAACTCGATACCAAATCTAGGTGGAACTTCAATTTATTTTAACACCTCTACCTCGTCCAGTTTTTTTAGTACTGACATAACCAAACCAATTTTCCTCTAAATATTTTATCAAATTACTAATGCTTTCATAGCTTTCGATAGATGTATCTACCTCGCGTTTGTTTTTATTGAACAAAAACTTAATATCACTTGGGGGGACGAAAGCCGTGAGCTAGCTTAAGTAGTTTTCTATGTTTAAGAGATATAGAAAATAAACGCTCAAACCTAACTCTTGAATTTTTCTCCAAACAGCTTGTTTGAAGTGGAAAAAACAGCCACAAAGTAGTGATTGAGGAAAAACTTTCTTGACAGAGTTTAAAAAAGCAATTTCAAAATATGAAGTAACCGATTTTGGTTGAGTGTTTAAATATGAAGAAATGACATTTAAGACTTTCTCATACATGATTTGATTTTTTCTTGGTAACAAGCAATAAACTAGAGGAATATATCGCCCATTTATTAAAGAATGGATGCTATATACTTGCTCAAAAGTACTAGAGCGATACTAAACGACCCGTCAGCAAAAATTTGATGGCTTTCCAAAAGTTTTAAAATTATTTGAGGTTGAGAATATGAAAAATCTGTCAATGTCATCAGCACCTGAATCATGTAATAAAAAATTCTTGGTGTCACCACTGGCGTCTTCCAATGTACGAGTCAAAAAATTAGGTACTTTGATCTCTTTGAGTGTTTTTGGTGTAGGAGCCAATAATTCGGGTCTATTACGTTTTTTATATCGATTATCAACTAGTCTATCTGCGTTATATGATGGCATAATTGCTATAGCATCGGGACTTTTCACTTCGTTGACAACACTGGCTAAAATTTTTCTAGGGGGAACATTTGAAATGACTTTAGAACAAACTAATGTCGCCCCTTTTAATATTCATCTTTTCTCTTTTGGTTCTAGGCGACTAATTTTTGGAGCATGACAATGCATCGCATCTTCTGGATTGTTAAACTTAACATTATACTCTTGACCAATTACAATACCACTTGTGTTACATTTGGCTTTACATTTTTGTTATGTTTCAATGCATCGCCAATTAACTTTGGTATCAGATTGATAGGACATTCTTAAAAAAATACCCATTATAACATAACTGCGGTTGATCTCGTTGTGATGCCGTTATCAGTCCAACGTTTAAATCTATATTATTAAGTTGATTCGCTATATTGTCAACATCACACATTTTACTCAATTTAATTTGATAAAAATATCAAATAATTAATGACTCAAATAATTTTTTTTTTGCTAATTTTTATTGCTTACTTATTCTTGCTATATTTAGCTTAGCAAGTTTGCTAATTTAGAGTCTTGCTATATTAATTATGAATATTGCTAATTATATTAAAGTGCTAAATTAAATTCGCTAAATTGAACTTGCTTAAATGTGTTAGCTGATTTTATGTCTCCTAAAATAATAAAGACGCGTTAAGATGTGTAGTCTCTTTTGTTGTTCAAAAGCCTAAATGCTATTTTTGAAACAATGAAAATCATAATCTAGCAAAATGTCCAGTTAAGGAATCCTTATGCGGAAAATGTCATTAAAAAGGTCATTTGACACATAAATGTACCATTGCTGTTAAATTGAAGTCGATAGAAAGACAAAATATAAACTACAGTGAGCTCTTTATAGAACAAGAAGAGATTCAAACAAACACTAATGAAAATGTGGATGAAATGCCAAAAAACCCAGAATTTGATAAATTTGGTTGATGATTCAGAATGTATATTTCTAATTGTAGAAAAAAAAAGAATTTTCAAAAAAAGGTTAGTAATTTTACATTTGAATTGAGCTCATCTCCATATTAAGGTAAAGTCCTGATATAGTATTACTTAATGAAATAAAAATCGATTTAAGTGAATCAAATATTTATTTTGATTTTAAAAATTACATTTCAAGTACTTAGCCAGGTAATAAATATTAAAGGGGAGTAGCTTTTTTAGTTAAGGAAGGAATAGAATTTATATAAGACTTTTCATTTGATTTTTCTTCAGAAATTCTCTTATTTAAGCTAAAATATGGAAAAACGATCCATTCTTTTGTGTTTAGCCTGTATAACCCACCTAATGTACTTCTTAATTTTGATCTTTTTGAAAAAATAAATATGAAATGTAAAAACTATATTCTTTTTGTTGATCAAAACGCTCGGACAAAACTACTAGGCTGTAAAGGAGAAAATCAAAATGGAATTTTTTTGAAAAAGATAATTAATGATAATACCCCTACTTTTAATATCTTTAATAGAGAATATTTTGAAATCCTTGATTTGTTTTTAGTTTCATCCTCATTAATAAATAAAATAAGTGAGTTTCGAGTTCTCAATAATCAAGATATGACAAGTGACCATTTTCCAATCGAAACCTCCATAGCTTTCGATTACTTATTTACCTCGAAATCCCAATCAAAAAAGTTTAATTAAAGAGCAAATTGGTATTTATTTCGTGAAGTTTTAAATGTCCCAAGAAATTTCTTAGTGGCCTGTGCAGGGATGATTGTCTATCAAAACGAAATAATTGCCAAAAAATATTGTCAGCTGCACAAAAAAGTATACCTTTTCAGTCTCAAATATTTTTCAAGAGCAGTCTACCATCTTTTTTTAAGATTTGATTAAAGAACGTAGAAAGATAAAAAGATATTTTAAAAAAACTTGCTGCCAAATGACCAAACAAAGATATAATCATTTAATATTGGAAATTAAAATTCGCCTGAAAAAACTTTTGAATAAAAATTGGGTTGATTTTACTAAAAAGATGGGGAAAAACCCGCTATCAAGCAGGAGATTCTGGAAAAAATTAAATAAGTTTAGATCAAACAAAGGATCAAATTTAATGCCGACTCTAACTCTTAACAACATAGATTTCAAAACAGATGTGGAAAAAGGAAAATTATTTGGAATAATATTATCTTCAACATTCAGTCTTAATTCTGACCTCGAAAACACTGGAAAAGATATAGAAATATGGCATAAAAAAGGTTAAAGGGAGAAGCAGCTTGCAGATCTGACCTTATCCACAATGTTAAAAAACCTCCCTTTAAGATTATTAAAATAAATAAATAATTGATCTTTTTAATCTTAGTCTCAAAGGTACAGTTTCTAAAGCATGTAAAAGTGCCAATATTTTTACTACAACCAAAAAAGAAAGTTCTATGTTTTATTTAATGATTTATGGGAATAAAATCGAAAGCTAAAAAAAAATAAAGTTCCTAGGAATCAAATTTGATTCTAAATTAACCTTTTCTTCAATGATAAATGAAGTTAAAGAACGTTGCAATTCAAAGCTAAATTTAATAAAAATCTTGTCGAATAAAAAATGGGACATTGACTTAACAATTTAGGAAACATTTATAAGTCTTTGATTGGATCTATTCTAGATTATTCTTTTCCTTGTGTGAACTCTCAAATATCAAAAGGTTAGAAGTAATCCAAAATTCAGAAGTTCGTTCTATACTAAAACTAAGATATGATACTCACTCCAACATATTACATAATGAGCCATATAATAAACTCAAACTACTCAAAGTATCAAATCGACTTTTTGAGTTGAGTGAGAGATATATTAGAGCAGGGCTGAGCCATTCTGTACCCTAACTGTTAGACTGTTGGAAGAATATACGAAAGTTTCGAATCAAGGTACATCGAAAACCAAACTCCATTGTATAATTGCTACCTAACTATTTCTTCCTTTTTTCCTGAATCATCAAATATTTAAAAAATATGAAATCTGTTACTCTCTATCAAAATATATCTAATTTTAATTTAAATATTTATCACCTTTTTAACTTTTATCATTTAAACTTGATTTTTTTCTTATTTTTTTTTTAACTTTATTTTAATTTTTTAATTTTCTTTTTTTTTTTAATCTGAAGGAGCTTTTGCTCGATATGGATTTACAAATAAATAAATAATAATTCTCTTTACAAAATTTTTTTAATTTATTAAGAATAATTAAAATTACTGACATGTCACTTTTGTCGAAACAGAAATTTCGCAAAATTATCAATTTTAGATTTCATAAATTCGATTTGAAAACGAGTGTTTGAGTAGTTGGGTATCCGAACATCAAAAATGAATTAAA
The DNA here is from genome assembly GCA_019054805.1 of Brachionus manjavacas. Classification (NCBI taxonomy): domain Eukaryota; kingdom Metazoa; phylum Rotifera; class Eurotatoria; order Ploima; family Brachionidae; genus Brachionus; species Brachionus manjavacas. The sequence goes on along the minus strand of JAHQIY010000003.1, from coordinate 1,185,484 downwards.
AAAATTAGAGAAATTTCATATATTTACATTTTAATATATTTTTTTTCAAATATTCTCCTTCGGATGCTAGGTTTAAATTTATTTTTACCATACTTTTAAGGGTAATACTAAAACCCGGACCACCTATTTATTACTAAAAAAAGTACCTATACTTTAAAGACGAATAAATAGCCGGACGAAAGCCGACTTGCTTTGTTCTTGTTGTAAATTTTATAAGCTTTCACGCAAGACCATAAGCTAAGCTCTAGGACTTACCATTAAGCTTGCATCGGCCTTAAAATACAAAAAATCAAAAAAATTCCACTCGGACCTATCCTTTAAAGACGAATAAATAGCCGGACGAAAGCCGACTTGCTTTGTTCTTGTTGTAAATTTTATAAGCTTTCACGCAAGACCATAAGCTAAGCTCTAGGACTTACCATTAAGCTTGCATCGGCCTGAAAATACAAAAAATCAAAAAATTCCACTCGGACCTATCCTTTAAAGACGAATAAATAGCCGGACGAAAGCCGACTTGCTTTGTTCTTGTTGTAAATTTTATAAGCTTTCACGCAAGACCATAAGCTAAGCTCTAGGACTTACCATTAAGCTTGCATCGGCCTTAAAATACAAAAAATCAAAAAAATTCCACTCGGACCTACCCTTTAAAGACGAATAAATAGCCGGACGAAAGCCGACTTGCTTTGTTCTTGTTGTAAATTTTATAAGCTTTCACGCAAGACCATAAACTAAGCTCTAGGACTTACCATTAAGCTTGCATCGGCCTTAAAATACAAAAAATCAAAAAAATTCCACTCGGACCTACCCTTTAAAGACGAATAAATAGCCGGACGAAAGCCGACTTGCTTTGTTCTTGTTGTAAATTTTATAAGCTTTCACGCAAGACCATAAGCTAAGCTCTAGGACTTACCATTAAGCTTGCATCGGCCTTAAAATACAAAAAATCAAAAAAATTCCACTCGGACCTATCCTTTAAAGACGAATAAATAGCCGGACGAAAGCCGACTTGCTTTGTTCTTGTTGTAAATTTTATAAGCTTTCACGCAAGACCATAAGCTAAGCTCTTGGACTTACCATTAAGCTTGCATCGGCCTTAAAATACAAAAAATCAAAAAAAAAATTAAATAAATTTATTTAAAATTAAATATTAGGTTTTAGGTTATTTTAGGTTTTTTGAAGAAATTGCTGATGGTCAAATAATTACTTATAAATCAGCAATCTTTGAAACAGGAGACTATGAAGTTTTGTGTTTATTTAGAAATTGTTCGGTAAAAACGAGTTTTTGGCATCTTTTAAGGACTACTCAAAAAGAAAACAAGTTTAAAAAATTCATGAAAAAATGGCCGGAAAATAAAAAAAAACATTAATGAAAAAAATGTTTCAGCAAACTTTAATTTACAAAAATAATCATTTTTAATAATTAAAAAAAAATATTTAATCAACAAAAGATTATATTATATTTAAAAATTTAATTTTAAATAAATGTATTTAATTTTTTTTTTGATTTTTTGTATTTTAAGGCCGATGCAAGCTTAATGGTAAGTCCTAGAGCTTAGCTTATGGTCTTGCGTGAAAGCTTATAAAATTTACAACAAGAACAAAGCAAGTCGGCTTTCGTCCGGCTTTTTATTCATCTTTAAAGTATAGGTCCTTTTTTTAGTAATAAATAGGTGGTTCGGGTTTTAGTAATAACACCAACATAGTAAAAAAAAATTAAGATTTAGCAGACGAATCGAAAAAGCATATTTTTTAGCTAAATGACTTTGGAGTAAAAACTCCAGAGCTATATTAAGAAGCCTTGAACAAAAAAAAGATAGCATTTCTTAATATAAAAATCCAGATTTGATCATTATGTTGAAAACGATAAACAAATTTTTTTAGATTGTTCATTGCAATAATGCGGTTACTAGGATATACAACCAAGTGTGACCATAACCATTACAAAAAGCAGTTTTGTTTCTGTCCAGCAAGTGAACTTTCGAACTTTAATCAGTATAAAACTATTGGACCAGTCAAATTTCTAACTAACTGATATGATTCTTTCGGGTTGGAAACTTTTACTCGTTTCAAATCGTTTTTAACTTGACTTTATTTGTATGCTTTTTGAAATTTGTTCAACTTTTAGACCATTGATTTTTACAGCATCGAAAAAGTCTGGAAATAATTCCTTGTTGAGATCTTCTGAGAGTAAATGAAACCAAAATTTCGAGTATCTTCTTGTCAACGGTAATTTGTTTGCATCTTCAATCTTAAAAAATTCACCATCACCATTAAGATTTAACGTTCAAAGACTTCCGATGCTGTAAAGGCGTGTTCGAACTTTATAATCCATATTTTGTTCGAATAGATATTGTAGATTGCAGTAATTTCTTTAAAATCCGAGTCATTGAGTACACATTTGAAATGCTTAAAGATTGTTTTGTGATTACTAGAATTCTCCAACTATTTAAGATTCAGTTTGACTGAATTCTTAAAATTCCAACATAGAATTTCGCTTGGGTTCGCTTACGAGCTTTCCATTTGAAATTTAGCTTTTAAATCACGTGATGACGCTATAAATAACGATCAAGATTGCTAAGCCAAAAGTCGAATTTTGCAAATTAGGCCGGTTTTTTGGCCGCCTGTGTATTTTAGACCGTTTATTTTGGCGGTCCAAAAATTTGACCTGCTAACTAACTGGCCAAATGACCGCCCGCCAAAAATTTGGCTGGTTTTTTGGCCGCCCGTTTATTTTAGACCGCCTAGCTGACCGGCCAAATGACCGCATAAAACCGTTCGCCAAATGGACCGGTTTGGTCTGACCGCATCCAACACTAATTAGTAACATAGAACAAAAGCTCTCACTGTAGCGCATAAGAATGGCAGCAGAAAAATGCAATTATTATAATTTTTTCAAGTACGAAGAAAAATCTGACAAATAAATTAAATTTAAAATTTTTATAAAGACCTAAAACCTACAGATTACATTTGTTTTTTGGGTAAATGATTCGATCATGGTATGATTTTCAAACAGGTCAAATTTCTTAAAAAAAATTGTCAGCAGCGTCTTAATTGCTTGAAAAATTCTTTCGCATAAATCGTGGAAATTGTCTAAAAATACCTTAAAACAAATCTACTTTGCTCTTGTACGATCGGTGCTAGACTATTCTTTAGTTATTTTACCAAGATTGTCTGCAACAAATCTAAAAAATTTACAGAGAATTCAAAATTGTGCTATTAAGGTAATTTTTAAGTTAAATTATCTGGAAAACACTCAAAACTTTCATAAAATAGCAGGTATTTAAGTTCTAGAGGACAGATTTCGGGAACTAAATGAAAATTACTTAAACGATTCAATTTAGAATCAAAATCTATTAATTAATGATTAAATAAACGAATACAAACTATTTAAAAGAAGTTGAACAAATAAACTTAAATTCGATACTATTCTTGGTAACCGAAAAGTGTAGCAGTAAAAGAAAAAAATAACTAAAATAAACATTGCCTAATTTGTGTTATTTTTTTTTTCAATTCTTTTCTTTTCTTTTTTCGGATTTAAAAAAACATAAAAAAACAATAATATTTTTTCTTCTTTTTTTTTTTATTTTCTAAATTACAACTTATGATATTTATTTTATATTTCTTTTTTTTTTGGAACATTTTAAATAAGTTTTGGCAAAGGAGCGAAAGCTCGAGCCAATATTTATTTATTTACATAAAGACGTTTATCATCATCAAATTCCTCAGCTTTACTTTAATTTACTAATTACTTACTAAAACAATTGAAAAATGATGTATCTCGACTCCGACTCTTCGAATACGACTAGTTCCGAGAACACCGAACCTAGCAGTGAGGAATCATTCGAAGTGGCGCCACGAAAAACTTCCCCTTTATCTCCTTCTTTTTCTAATTTTTAAGTTTAATGGAGAATAGTTTCATACACAACTGGTCAAATGAGAGAAATCCAATTGATAATCTTGATTTAATAGATATTTGAAAAAATTAATTACAATAATTTAAAAAAGATAACAAAACTAACATAAATCTGTAATTAATCTTATAAGAATTTGGTCAAAAGAATAAAATTCATTTAAACTTATACTAAAAAAAAATTCGCAAACTTCACCATCACCATCACTTAAAAAACTGGGGTTGTGAAGTTCATTTCAATTCGATCGTTTCAATTCGGAAAAACTTGAATAATATTTTACAAAAATAGATAGTTTACTTTGAAATGAAATGCTTAGTTGTTAAGCAACTTTGCTCAATCCAAAAATATATGTCTGCAAAAACTCTGCAATGTAATTGCTACCTTGATTAGAATGCTTTTTAATCGTGTGCAAATTGCAGAGTATTTTGCAGACTTATTTTACTGCATTTAGCAAATTTGCTTAACAATTAAGCATTATACAAACCTAAATTATTACTTTTAGTAAAAAAGTTATTCAAGTTTTTCTGAATTTAAAAGATCGAATTTAATTTTTTAATTTTTCTTTTGTTTAAATCTTAAATTTTATTTTTCATTTACATTTTGTATTTCTTCTTTTTACAAATAGAGAAATGAAGCGTAAATTTCGTAAACATCCAAATGACTTAGTTCTTTCAGTTGTTTTATTTTGTTATAAAAAATAAATTGGTAATTGAAAATGAATTAAAATTATTTATAATTGTTATTACTATCAGAATTTGTAATAAAAACTTATAAATTACCCGAATTTTCCAGGTAACGCGCATCCTTCTCCAAAAGAAGTGATCTCAACAATAATGTATTTTTCTTCACCATCATAGCTGTCTTTGACAAACAATGGCCCTCCCGAGTCTCCTTGGCATGTGTCTTTTCCTCCTTCTTGTTCGCCTGCATACAAAATTTTTCCACTTGAACAACAAACTAATGTTATTTTGACATTTTGCAGGGTATCCGAAGTTGGACCACCAGAAAATAATGTTCCCCATCCAGCCGCCCATGACTCAACATTCATCGTGGTAGGATACTGGGAATCTTTTAAATATGGCAAACATGCTGGTTGTAGAGAATTACTATAAGTTATTTCATTTTTAAGTCGTATAATTCCAACATCATCTTGATTCTGATTTTTATAATCGGGATACTAAATTGATTTATTTTTAAATTTAAAATTTTTATAAGGCATTGATTTAATCAACTTATTGAGATTAATTATTCAGATATTCAGATTAATTAATTTAGTAACAAAGCATTAAATGGTGATTTTGAAGGAAAAATATTTGGAATAGAAATTAAAAAGAGAGAATTTTAATCAAAGTTGAATTCTAATGTTTATCATTTGTTCGAATCTAAAAAAAAGTAATCTAATCAAGAAAAGGCATTTGAAAACTTAAGTTAAAAATTTGCATAAACATTCAAGAACTCATAAACAGCAAATTGGCCTATGGTTGAATGAATCTGAAAAGTATTCAACAATGAACAAACTTTGCTTGTCAAGAAAAAAGAAAAAAGAGTTTCAAATTCAAAAGGCATTGATAATTTTGAAAATTTTTGAATTTAACATGAACAAATTAGTTGGAATTGTTTGTGATGGGAGTTAAAATCTTGAAAGACTTATAATCTAATGTTCAGAATGATTAAAGTCATAATGACAATTATCAAAATGATGAAAAAGATAATGAGGCAACCAAGTAGAGCCTTTCTAAACAGTTCCTTATGAGACAGAGTCTTATTTATTGGGTAAGATCGTTTCTGCATTTAAGATCTTTTGAGTAAATGTAAATGGTCATCTAAGTGATCAATTCCGTATTTAAGCAGGAGTTCCGCAAGGGTCGGTAATTAGTCAACTTCTTTTTTACATTTTTATCACATACCAAAAAGAAACAAAACAAACTGCCAATAAGCTTATGAAGTATTTTAAAACGTAACAAAATGCTGTTGAATATAGTTTGGAGCAAATAAAGAGTAGCCTCATTTTCAAAAATATACGCGGAAATTAGATAGAAATATTGCAATTGTAAAATTATTTTCTATATCTTTTTTTCATTTAATGAATTCTGTAAAATCATTCAAAATGCATTTTTTATGAAATTAATTGGTACAAAAATCCCAAATTAAAGTCCAAGGCGATTGTACATTGTCACTTGCTATTATGAAAAAAAATAAAATTAAAAAAAATAAATAATAGTCTTTGGCTTGGACTTATGAAAAAAAAGTTCGGACTTGAGCTTGTCTTAAGACTTGTGACTTGTGACTTTTAAATAACTCTGAGCAAAACAAAGTAAAAAATTTTTAGTGAAATCTTTAAAGTAAAAAAATCTAATCTTTATTCATCAAAGAAGCAGCGCTAGTCTAGCCTGAAAATATATTATTTTTAAAACAACTTGTCTTTCTAAGTAGAAAATCTTAAAATTTGTTGACACCTCCTAGAATAACCTTGTACAGACCATGCTTTGTTTAAATTTTAGTTTTCGGATTACAAGAAATTTATAAATACTATCGAAATATTAAATTTTCAATGGCATTTTGGATTTTCGAAAATTTCTTAAAAAATAAGCAATAAAAATCAAATTAAATAGTCATTTTAACAAAATAAATTTTTTTTAGAAATTTTCTCTAATTGGAAAATAAAATTATCTTTGAATTTCTATCTAAATAGATTTTTTTTAAAGGGTATTCTAAAAAGAAAGATCAAAATTTTGACAAGTAAAAAAAACATATTCTTATTAACCGAATTTAACCAAATATTGTACAAACAATATAAAGTACAAACAAACTTTAATAGTTTAATAGTTTATTTTAAAGAGTAATATAAAAGATTAAACTTGAGCTTTTAATTATTTTATCATGTCATTCAAAAATTCTTGAAAACTAAAATTTTACTTTTTAGAATTACTTAAAAAAGTTAAGTATCTATTAATTTAATTTGAAGAATATTTTATAAACTAAAATGTAATCAAAATTTCTCTTACCAGAGTAAATGCTTCAATTTCATAGAAAAAATTAATATTGTCAGCATTGTGAACACCCAAATAAACTCTATACATTGATTCGTAAGTTGGATTATATGAGTTTGGTCTAACTCTAATATTAACGCCATTAGACAATGACAAGGTGCTTACAAAACAAAGAGCTGCAGTTAAAATGGAGTCTTTGTTGATTACTGATCCACCGCATCTATATTGAACAGTTCGCGTGGATGATAAAAAATCAAATTTGTAGCTGAAAATTATAAGAGCCATTGATGGCCAGCTATTTGGTTCTGCTTCAGTACCACCAACAATACGAAGATTTGGAACTGCAAATGATATTCCACATTCTTATTCAAATAATCATTTAAATTATTTTTGACAAAATTTAATTTCTATACCATCACAAAATGGAGGGGTTCGTCCATTTGAGCAGTTTTGGCATATACAATGCTGAAATAAAATAAAAACAGAAAAAAGAATAAAAATCATGTTTTTGTGTTGAATTTTTGTTAAAATTATTCAGGTAATTTAAAAAACCAATTTATAGATGATAAAAATATCTGATTTAAAAAAATAAGCATCAGAAAGCAAGTTTATTGTTTTGAAATTGCTAATTAGAAAATAGTCAAGCGTACAAATTTAAAAAATACCAAGCATTTTATAACTAGCTTATTCAACAGTTTCAAACTACCATTGGCACACTATTCCTACATAAGTTTGATGATTAATTGGGAATGTATAATCAAAGCAAATTATTTAGAACATTTTATGGTTCGGCCAAAAATTTAATTCAACTAATTATTTGAAAAAAAATTAAATAAACTTGATCATAATATTTCTTTATAAAAATTTTTTCTTTTACCAATAACCTTAAGACGGCGTTTTCAAAGAAAATTTGATAAATTATTCAAAGTGATTAATCTACCGCAACTGTTTCTTTAATTGAGTGAGTTTGCAATTAAACATTTTATTTTTTAAATTTTTTTTAAATTTTTTTTAAATTATTTTTAAATTCTTTTTTTAATTTCTTTTCAACAGTTTTATCGGATTCCTTCAAAACACGAAGTCAAATTTTTCAAAAAGACACACCATGGTGTGTTAGGCAAATTGAAAAAAAGTTGGCATGTTGAAGTTTATGATCAAAACTTTATATCAAATTGCTCATTTTATATTTAATAATAAATTTCCTGAAGATTTAGGCAGAATTTTATAAAATTCTTGATGTAACATTGATTAACATAGTTTGTTACATTAAAATTAAAAAAAAAAAACTTTTTTAAATTAATAGTATGTTCAAAATTAACTAAAATGATCGATTATTTTTAATTTTTTAGAAAAGTTAATAATGCAAATAAATAAATTTTTTTCTTTATACATTCACTTTTTTTCGAAAAATTTCAATATTGTATTTTTCAAATTTTATGCAATTTTTTTAATTTAAATCTAGAGTTTTTTAATTTTCAGAAAGTAAATGTGAACGGCTCGACAGTGCACATGGACATAGCTGACGATCGTTACAACGACAGCTCGACGAGCAGCAGGCCCAGCAAGAGCTCCTGCAGCAACAACAGCTCCAGCAACAGCAGCAACGCCAACAACCTCAGGCATCGCAGGCCGGCGAGATTAATCTCGTGAACACAGTCACCGGCCTGGCCGACATGATGGCGACGATGCAAACCCAGCTACAAGTTCTGGCCGATCGACAACAGGCGATGTCCAACGCGACCGCCTCTTCGATGGACTGCGGATATGGGTACTCCAGCCATACGGAACCCAAGGTAACCTCTTCTTTTTCTACAGGGCCTCCCAAATTTCCAGCTATGGCAGCCAGTTTAAGAAATGCACTGGCAGCCAGGGATTGCCGACATTTTAAGGCTAGGGATTATCACGAGCTTGAGCTCCTGCTCGCCGTGTACAACGAGAACAATAGGCTCTCAAAAAAATTTTGTTCTTTATTCCAGATTTTTTAAAGCACGATAGAACATGCCATATTTAAAAACAAATATTTTATTATCTCAATTTCGTTAATAAACTTAGATGTGTGCGCTTTTAAAGAGCTAGCTCGGCTCCCGCCGGGGATCAGTAAGGATTTGGAATCCAACATCCTTCAGCCCACCACTGATTACCCGACTTATTCTAAGATTCACAGGTGGGAGTTTGGTCGTCCCGTTACTAGAAATTTTTCTGGGACGACCAAACCAATAAGTATTTTTTGTCGAATCGGGGGTACGAGGACATCTCTGAGGCTTCAGATGAAGAAATCGAAGAGCCACAGGGAGACGCCAACCAAGGCAATAAAGGGTCGGCAAACCCAACTTCTACCACCACCAGCTCTCCTCCCTCCTCAGAAGAACCGTCATCTTTGAGGTTCAGACCTCCCACACTCGCTCCTCAGTCCGGTACTATAATAGAAGTGGACGCGTATTTCGCACCACCGACGGAAATTTTCAAAGGAGTTTGAGGTACCTCACGCTCTCATGCGTAAGCTCAGGGATGGTTCAGTTTGTGCCAGAACTAAAGGTTTTCGGCAAAAAATAAAAGCCTACGACCCGGACAGGGATAGAGTTCTAAACTCTCTACTTAGGAAAAGAGCCGTCCTCACAAAACTAATGGTTTTTGTCAAAATTCATCATTTTTTTAAATATTTTTTATCAAGTTTATTAATTGACTTGAAATTTTGCACACTTTTTAAAGGTGTTTAGGTGTTTGTAATTTTTTAATTTTTGAGTAAGATTTTTTAAAATAAAAAGAATTTAAATAATCATACTTTAAAAAGTAAATCCAAGTTCACGTAGCAAGAGTTAAAATGATTTGGAAATCCAAGTCAATTAAAGTAACCTCGAGTGGTGGATTTGGATTCCCAAGTTCGCGTAGCAAGAGTTAAAATGATTTGGAAATCCAAGTCAATTAAAGTAAACTTGAGTAGTGGATTTGGATTTTTTTTTTCAATTTTCAATCATTTTTACTGATCAAGTAAAGTTACATTCAAAAACAAAATATAATTTTCTGGACTCTCAGTTAATTTTCATTCAATTATTCTTTATTTTATATTGATAAATATATATTTCATCATTTTGAAAAATCCTCAGAAAAATATTTTTTTTCTATTTTAGACTTCTTATTTCCCTTTTCTTGTGATTCTTATTATATTGAGCAGATTTTTTTTTATTCCAAAATTCACATAAAATGAAGATTCAAATGAGACATCAATAGCATTTTACATTATTAATTTTTTTTAAAATAAAGTCCGCTACAATTACTACCTGGAACAGCAATCAGCATATTTGCCGTTCCAGGTAGCTATTGTATCAGCCTACAAAACAAGAACCCAAGAAAGTGCCATTTAAAAAAAAATTAAAGACTTAACCCGGATTTTATTTAAAAAAAATTTTAATGTCAAATGTTGTGACTTCTCTTGAAATAAATAAAATTTTAAGTCCAAGTATTTTGGATGAATATTTTTTTTTTATAAATCAAATTTAAATTTCAAAGATATCGATTTCTAACCCAGTGAGTTTAATTAGGGAAAAATCGGGACAACAATTTTTCAGATCCGAAGCGGTGGTGTGCTCGATTGGAGACATCATCACAAATCAGTCCAATATTTTTCAATCTACCTCGACAAATACAAAAAAAAACAAATTAATTATTTTAATCACTTTTTTCTTGTTTGATTTTTTCAAAATCAACAGCCCTCAATGGCATTAAGAAATTTAAATTTTTTTCTCTCGATTTTAAAATTATTTTATCTGAGTCGCTCAGAATTTTTAAATGCTTCTCATTTATCTAAAAATAGTCAATTATTTAATTAAAGAATGGTTTAATGGTTTATTTTTTTCGAATCTCACTTGTTTCCACCTTAAGCGTCGATCAAAAAACTGGGGCTCCTTTAGAGTTCTTTTTTCAGAAAGAAGTGCCAAAATTGAGGTCCGACTGTTTTTTTGTAGATTTCTCATTTTATTTGCATCATCATCACCTGTGAACTGTTTTGAATTTTTATTTCCGACTAACAATTGATTAACAATTGATCTGAATGAATTGAGCTAAATTTTTAATTTTCTAATTTTCAAAAAAAAATTAATGAGTGAATAATTTTACCAAAGCAATGTCACGGTCGTAGAAATCGACCTCAAAATAATCCTCAATATCATTTTCTGTGTAAATAGGCCTTCTTGTCTCAGTGTCAAATCCGAGGCCACAAAGAGCGCCCGTGTAAGTCAAAGTCTTAGGATCATAGCGACTTCAGGAGAAAACGCTAAAAGAACCAAAGAAACAAGACCTTTTATTTTTGGAAGTAAACAAGTCTCCCTAAGAACAATGTCTCTTCCGTTTTCAGATATCTGATGAGGCACTAGCAAGTTAGAACACTTTAAAGTGTGGTCCTGGTCAAGCAGAATTCGGTTAATGGAAAGGCGATCAGGACGGGCTGACATGTGATTAGGCTCTTTGGTCATGGTGTACAAATGTGTCTCAATAGGACTGCGAATTTTGAACACAAATTTTCATTTTTATCAAGACGCAAGCTGCTGATGTTGTTTTCTATGTTTTCTATGTGGACCCATTCTTTGCACTCTCTTAGTTTTATTAATGAAGTATAAATAATCAAGCTCAAAGTATTGTGAATTTTCATACAAATCTTCCAAAAATTACAAAAATAAAATTCCTTATCATTTATTTAATTTGACAAAATTACATCTTTTTATGATCTCTTTGACCTTTTTTAATTTGAATTTATTTGAAAATTTATTTTATTTAAATGTCAAATTCTGTAATCAGTACTAAAATAATTGTAAAAGATCGTGGTTCAAATTTTGCCAAACATTTATCAACAGTTTTTACCCAAAATCAATATAAATTTTTGATAAATTTATATTGATTTTCAAAATCTTTTACAGATTAATTAATCAGTACTAAAATCATTGCGAATCTGGTGTTTATAATTCTAATGAATAAAACTTACAAAATTAAGAACAAACTTTAAGAAAAGGAAAGATTAAATATTTTCAATTCTAAATTGTATTCAATACGATTAAAATCAATCAATTTATTGGTATGAATTGATAGTTATGTTTTGACTTTTTCTTTTAACTGAACAGTTAAATAAAGAAAAAATGTTTTTCTCACGTTTATAAACAAAGAACATGTTTTTATCATGAATTTAAATTTTGTATTGAAATTTTAGTACGAACTAATTTTATTACAAAACTAATTTTTCTCTTAGATTAATGGAATTAACTTAACTAATTAGAAAATTTTATAATTTAAAAATTTACCTGAATTTAAAAATTGAAATAAAATTAAAAAAAAAAGGTCATTTAAAATCTTTAAATAAGTGAATTTTTTGAAAATATTGAATTAAACATTTAATCAAACTCTAAAAAAAATGAACATAATTTTCTTTAGGGTAATTAAATTTAAATTTAACTATATTATTCTAAATTAATCTAAATTATAAAATATTTTTTTTTTTTAATTTTTAATTTTAATCTATTCAGCAATTTAAAATGAATCATCACTTAATTCAGATTGTCGGTGTAAAAGAAATAATAAAAGCTGTAGTCTGAAAAAATTTAAAAATTAGGTCGGTTTAAAATTTTCTTTTTTTTATTTCAATTTTAGTTCCAGGACAATTTTAAAATATGATAATATCTATGGAAGTAAAAGTTGGAAATTGGAGTTTTTAAAGTAATTAGTTAAATTTATGTTTAGGCACGTAAAATTATAAATTTCCTGTAAAGATACGTTATGATAAATAAAAATAAAATAAAAAAAAATGTATACCTTTGAAGTATAGGGTTCATCACATTTATTAAAAATTCCGATTTTAATTAATTTCGATGCCAAGTTATACTCGAATAAAGGATTATCAGAGTCTAAAAGAGTTACTCGGACCGTATTCTCAACAATAGAGTAAATTCTTGCTTTTAAATTTTGTACAGAATATAAAATGGTGCTGTATTCGTCCAAAGCTTTTTCTGATTTAACTTTGTCTGACAAAATTAAAGAATCTAGTCTTAATTGTGCGATCTCACAGCGTATTGCCTTAAAAAAATAAAAATTAAATTTGAATAATTTATTTATAAAAAGTTGAAAAAGTCACTTGGCTCGGAATTTTGATCAATTCTTGAGGACATTCATAAATCAATTGGAAATCTTTTTCTTCACTATTCCCATAATCCACGTAAATGATCTAAATAGTTTAAACTTTTATTTTCAACAACTCGACGGTCTAGATCAACAACTAGACCAAGCCGCAAAAAAAACAATTTCAAGCAAGAAACATCGGTTGTCAGCACCTTAATGCTCGAAAGCAAAAACAAACTATAATTAGTGCCACTACTAAAATATTTCTCTAGATCGATCGACAAATATTTAATATTTCCTGACCTTGTCTTTTTAAAAATTTAATGATATATATTTGATTATATAAGAGATGGTTTTTCAGATAGATAGATATTATTATTTTGCAAAATTAAGTTTTTTGAAGAAAATAAATTTTTTTATTTCCTTTATTTAGAATAATCTTTAGAAATTTAAATATGGAAAAATTTAATCCGGAAAATACAGAAAATAATCACACAAAATTTTGTGAAATTGAAAACTTGGTTAAAGTAAATTATTAAATTTAAAATTAAAATTTCAATTTTCCATTTTAATCTTTTAAGTCATCAAATGCATCTTCAATTCTGTCGAACAGCTCAAAGGTACGATTACATTATATTCAGTAAAATATTTAAATTTTTTTTAAAGAGAAAATCTCCGTCGGCTATTAACCGCGACAGAATCAAATCAAATCAAATCACAAATCTGTTCAAAATCGTAATATTATTTACGATTTTGATAGCTCAAAAATAAAAATTGAATTTGATGAGCAAAAAATGGAGGACTTTGAGTCCCATTTCCTTGACAATTACTACGAAATCGTCAAGGAAAACCGGTTAAAATCGAGCTTAAAATTTGCCAGCCTTAATCAAAAGCTTGACGAACTGAAGAATAAGCTTCAGTCCGAAGAAAAGTCTTCAAGCTCAAATAAAAATCAACTTGAGCAAAAAATTCCTGTAAATTTATTTTAATTTTTTGAATATTTAATTTTTATTTTAATTTATCTTTTTTTAGACCAAGTCGCCAACCGTCAATATGGGCCGCAAAATACCTTCAACTCTTGAAAAACCACTAAAATCCAGACTCGGCGAAGACACTCAATCGGGAGAAACTTCGGAGTCTGAGAGTGAAATGGTTGATGGCAGGACCATTTCCACACTGACCACCATAACAGATGAAAGGGTCACGGCACCAGATGCTACAACATCATCGGAAGCAACAGCAAGACAAATAAATGTTCCTGGTTGCTCAAATGGAAAGGAAAAAGATGAAGATGAGGCACCCTCTCAACCTCAAAATAAAAAGTCAAAAGATTCATCACAAGAAACTGTAAGTGTAAATCCTGTAATCTTTAATTTTTAGTATTATTACTAAATTAAATTTTTTTAAGTTAACACCTTTAAAGCAAGAAGGCAATTCAATTGCTAATACCAAAATCAACGTGAAAAGCAAAATGACCATCACGCGCCTATCTAGCCATTTGCCACCAACTGGCCACAGAAATAAAAAAACACCCCAAAAAATTTCGGTAAATTTTTTTCAATTTTTTAAATATTTACTTTTTATTTAAATTTATTTTTTTTTTAGACCAAGTCGCCAACCGTCAATATGGGCCGCAAAATACCTTCAACTCTTGAAAAACCACTAAAATCCAGACTCGGCGAAGACACTCAATCGGGAGAAACTTCGGAGTCTGAGAGTGAAATGGTTGAAGGCAGGACCATTTCCTCACTGACCACCATAACAGATGAAAGGGTCACGGCACCAGATGCTACAACATCATCGGAAGCAACTGCAGGACAAATTAATGTTCCTGGTTGCTCAAATCATAATGACATGGTTGACGAAGAACTAGAGGAAGAGGAGGAGGATTTTATCCCGCCTGAGGAAATACTTAAACGACAACTCATGTCAGAATTCAAGCGGAATTCTAAGTTTGATCTTAGAGATGTCGAGTATTTTGTAAGAATTATTTAATAATTTTTTTTAGAAGTGTAATTTTACAATAATTTTACTAATTAAGATCAATGGCATAATTGGGCACAAATTTGAAGAAGGTAAATTAAAACTCCTCCTCAAATGGGATAAATGTGGAAAAAAAGAATACCAGGAGTAAATTTAATATCTTTTTCTTAAAAAACTTTTATTTTAATTTTGCGTAGTTCATGGGAGGCCTTCTCGGACGTGTATGCGCCAACCTTATATAAAAATTATTCGAAAAAAAACAAAATCAAATTTGGCAAGAAATTTAAGCGTTGCAGGCCCAAAAGAGCCACAGATGGGACAAACCATTTCAAATTAGCAACCGATTTAACAAAAGAACAATTGGGTTTAGCCGACAAAACCTTTGAAACAATAGGAAAAGGTCCGATCACAAAAAAGAGAAGAAAAAATTGAAACATTGATAAATATTAATACACTATTTTTAACATTTTAATATAGATTTTTTTTTAAAAAAAATTAACAATAAAATGTGATTGAAAAAAAAAATTTTATTTTAGACTTTAATTTCTAAGTGGTTAATTATATTAAATTTAATGAATCTTGAGGAAGTATAATTAAAAATACTAAATCCTTTAATAAATAATGCTGAAATTTTTTTTACTTTTAACATGGTATAAAAAAAGCATCTAGAATTAATTTTAAAATTAAAAATCTTAGAATAAAAAAGCTTTAAAAATTAATAATGAAAAAAACAAGTTTTGACCTCGTTAAATTAGTTAAAATTACTATTGATATCTTTGAAACTCATCAAATTGATCCAAAAGTAATTCCAAATATATCAAGATGTTCTGATAATGTATGGTTTATAATTAGCAAACAATATTTTGGTTATAATGATTTTAAAAATTCGATGTTAATTTTTACTTGGTTTAAAAGAAATACCAATAACTATGCCAAAATTGTAGAGAACAAGATGAAGCATCCTTTATTAATAACAGAACCGAATGTGTCGAAAGATTTTAAAAAATGGATATTGAGTTTGAAAAATCAGAATTTCAAAGCTTTAAAATCTCTGGTAGTAATAGAAAACGCCTTTTAATTGATTTTGAGGAGGCCATGAACAAAAAACTTAATTCAGCTGGATTTAAATGCTATTTTAGTTGTAGCTACAACTGGTTTAAGAAAAACAATCCATACAAAAGCAATAAAGAAGTTTGGTCTGGACTTTATAAATGTATTGCTCCAAATTGTACAAATTTTGTTAGACCTGTGATAAAAAATAATTCAGACTTTAAAACAATCGTCAATATTTTATATTGTGATTCTTTCGATCACTGCCAAGTTAAAAAACAAGTTAGAATAGTTGGAGAACAAAGAGAGGCACTTGGTTTGAAGCTAAAATCTGATGGAATATTAAATACTTATAACACAATCAAAATGTCGAGCATTGTAGAAAAAAAAAGTAATTTACTTAAATTATAATTTATCTTTGCTTTTTAATTTATAAAATTTTATATTATTGTTTGATTAATTTAGCAAATTCAATTCGAGTAAATACTTTGCACAAAATAAAGAATGAACTAGACAATCGCTTTCGACTGAGCTGAGATTTAATTTTTGACCTTCGAGCAACTAAAGTTCTTTGCGAAAATTTAGGAATATCAACTAATTCAGAATTTTTGGGGTACGTCCATAACATTTCATTAGATCCTTATGGTTTCCTTTTAATGAGTGACATTCAAGTAAACTTTAAGGTTTTTAATATAAATAAATCAATTTATCTTTATAATTTTTTAAGATGAAAATCTGGAATGCAATTAAAATTAATTATCCTATCTGGTTCATCGATGCAACAGGCAGTATTCATAAAGATGTAGATGGTCAGAAGAAACCTCTGCTATATTCAATTGTCTTTCATGATAAAAAAAGAAAACAAATAATACCATTAGCAGAGTTTATTTCAACCGATCAAAGTTCGAAATCGATTTCAAGTTTCTTTCACTTCATCTACTATAATCTAGAAGAAAACACAAAAAAAACACAATTTTCAATAGCACCAATTATTGTAACTGATTTTTCATGGGCATTAATAAACGCAGTTTTAAGTGTTTTTAACAAGTTTTCAATTAAAGAATATCTCGAATGGTGTTTTTTAAAATTATTAGGGAATGCTAAAGATAAAGCTGATATATTGATTCCTAAAACGAGAATTTATCTTTGCTCCACTCATTTTTTAAAATTAATTATTAAGAAGGCTCGGAAAATTGAAACTGATTCAAATGTAAGAAATTTTTTTATATTTTGCTTTACGATGCTACAAAATTCAATTTCAATAGTGCAATTTAATAACTATCTTTTAAATATATTTAATATTTTCAAAAATCCACACAATGATTCAAAAGTTTTATATTCTTTATCAGTATTGCGATTAGAAATTATGAAGAGAAATTTAGATTTTTATGATTTTTCAAGTGTTGAAGAAGAAGGTGTTACTTCAGATAGATCTCACGATTTTTCTTTCGAAAAAGAAGCGATTACCAATGATAGTCTCGAAACCATTAAAAATTCTTCTCCTTTCACAAGCCATTATAAAAATATCTTAAAAAATTATGAAGAAAAGTTGAAAAATTCAGAAATCAAAAATAGTGGAAAGAATATTTTTTTTAATCCAAAATTGTTCTGGTTGATAGAAAATCAGCTTTATTTACTCCCGATTTGGAGTGGCTTAATAATCGAAAATTTTAAAAAAAGTCATCCAGCTGATTTATCTGATTGTTTCAAAACACGACTTTCAAATAATCCAGTCGAAAATTATTTTGGAGTTTTAAAAAACAGAATTTTACAAAACCGTAGAGTGTTTCCAAGTGAATTCGTCAGTTTGAATTTTCTTAGAATTAAATCAAAATATCTGGAAATTTACCTTAATGATTCCAACTCTTATAAAGAAAATTCCGACTCAGTTATCAGAGAGAAGGAGAATTGGACAGACAAAAAAGAGAAAAAACAAAAAAAACGTTTTCTTTATGAAATTGCACCAATAAAGGAAAAAGGATTCTTCCTTAAAAATAAAGATATTTATAAAATTATTTATCAAGATATATTTGAGTTTGATTCAAAAGGGATAAACGATCAATTTCCAAGTAATCAATTTAAAAATGTATCAGGCTTTATTAATGATTTTATCAGCAAATTTACCTGCAATAATGACCGAATGGAAATTGATGAATTAGAAGAAAATGAATATGAAATGAAACCTGAAGAACCTTCAAAAAATTCTGAAGATTATGTGGAAAATAATAATATATCGAAAATATATTTCAAAAATAACAACATGGAAATTGATGAAAAAAAAGATAACCAAAATGAATTGAAACCTGAAGAAAATTCAATTAATTATGTTTTTTTTGAAAACCTCCTTCAAGAGATTTCATGCGATCATGTTAGCTTTGAAAAATCAAAAAGTTTCTTTACTAATAACCGGCAATTATTTATAGATCTAACAAAATATTTGCGTTCGAGAAAATATTCAGTTCTTTTTACCGATCAAAAAATTGCAAGCGATTCGCATTTTAATTTAATAATCGAATTATTTACACTAAAAAATTTTGTTCCGATTTCTACCAGAGGAGATGGCAATTGCTTTTATCGTGCAATTTCATTTTGCATGTTTGGAAGATGTGATTTTTTTTATTTGTTTAAGATTGGGTCTTTGTTTATATTACTCGAGTACCAAATTTTTTTCGAAAAGGTAATCAAAAAGCATTTTTATACAAGTCCTTTCAGTGATATATTTTCTTCCTCTAAAAAAGAAAATGAATGGGCAATGTCTCTTAATATTCTTGCAACAAGTATATTACTAAATAAAGCAATTTTTTCGTATGGTATAAATAGTGAGACATTGGTTCCGTATTGTCAAAAATACTTAACATCTAATTCTGAATCAGAACCAATAAGATTGGGTTTTTACATAAATCATTTTATTGCTTTAATTAATATAAAAAACCATTGTTTTGAAACATTTGGGGAATGTATGGATTTGTTTGTAAATTTTCGAAATGATTTTGATATTGACTTTTATGAATAATATCTTTTATAATAAAAAACCAAATATAAGTGAATTTTAATTTATTTTTCATTCTAAAAACGGCAAATTATGCTATTTTACTTCAAATTGCTCATTTTATATCTAAAAGTCGAATCAAATACACTCGATTTAATATTTGAAAATTGAATTTCAGTTCGACTTGGATACTAAAATTGTGCCAGACTTTCACGAGTCAACACAACTCTTGTTACATTTTCTGGATTACAATAGACCCATCTACCTCAGCCGGCCCCAGAACAATTTTTTCATATTTTGATGTTGATTTTTGAGTTGATTTTTAAAATTAAGGTTAATGTAGAATTTTAAATAAAATATAATTAGTTTATGATGGAATAGCCAAGACCACAGCAAGACAACTTTACTCGATTCTCTACATGACATTTACAATTACCCATATCATTGCAGCTTTTAATGACAGAGAAAAAATATAAATCGGAACATCACATTTTTGGACACACCATGACGCCACATTCTTTTTGATGCGGTCCAGAGGTGCCATAGTCACAAACAGTGTAGTTCTAGTGGTTGCCGCCGATGGAAGTCTGGAAGTGATTTTGTTAGTCCTGTGAAAAAAAGTGACATTGAATTGGCAGATATGGGATCATATAATGTTTTCATTTGGTATAAATGAGGCTGTTGAAAAAGAGGTCGAGTCAAGGACTAGACACTAATGTGATTTAAATTATATTTGATGATTAAATTTTGGAGTTGAACAATTTACCACCACTGATCGAGCAAGAAGAGCTGATCGGCTATTTTTCTCAAGTTGCTCTACCATAATGGAAAAAATAAAAATGTTAACAAAGTGTGGATGATGTGTCGAGGGTCATTTCAGAGTTGGTCAAAAGTCAAAGTCATGAAGCCAAAGTCAAGTCTGGATTTTGTTTTTGAAATTATTTGAAGTCAAAGTCTAGACTTGACTTTTTTTGATTTTTTTAATGGACGTAAACAAATAAAAATAAATATATTTTTATAAATATTATTTTTATTATAAATTTCAAAAAAAGATTAAAAAAAAAACCCTTAAAAGTAAAAAGGTCAACAACAAAAAATTAAAAATTTAAAAGCTTTGATGATAAATCTCTATTTAAGAAAAGAGGAAAAGCAAACTGTTATCAACTCTGAAGTTTTTGAGATTTTCTCTCAAAGATTAACTTTAAATCAAGCTTTCATTCAAAGACTTATATTCAGCATTAAAAGGCGAAAAGACTGCAAATCTTGATCAAGCAAAAAATCAAAAATTAGCAACTTAAAATTGCATTACCGTTGATCGGAACTCAATTTCAGTGCTTTTTCAAGATACCATTTATCTTTTCGTCCATTTAATGTTAAATAAGTATTCCTTGAGTAAAAGTAAGATCGAAAGGAAATCATTGGAAAGAAAATTTCAAAAATTCTGAGTTTTTTACAGGTTACTAAGCTCTTTAACTTAAAAAGATCAAAATCTTCATAACTATTTAAAAATTAAATTTCTTATTATTCGACTCTTCTTATCTTTTAATAG
Source organism: Brachionus manjavacas (assembly GCA_019054805.1). NCBI lineage: Eukaryota > Metazoa > Rotifera > Eurotatoria > Ploima > Brachionidae > Brachionus > Brachionus manjavacas. The sequence goes on along the minus strand of JAHQIY010000003.1, from coordinate 1,164,913 downwards.
ATTTTTAATAATCTATTTTTGAAAAAAAATAATAAAAACAAAATATCATAAATTAGTTTAGCATTTGCATTTCATTAATGAAATACGACATTTTGCACATTTATGCATATGGCCACAATGAATCATAAAGCCACGCCAATTTTTACAAGATTTCCCACAAAAAACACAGCTCTTATTAAATAAAGTTATAATACAGCTTAAAAAATGTCAAAATTATTACGATGGGTTCCTCTGAATTTTCTTGTTGTTTTCGATTAGAATTGTTTTTTGAATTAAAAGTTTTTAACATGTTTTGAATCTTCCTAAAATTTAAAATTTTAAATTTAATCAGATGATAATATTAATACAAACATCTCTAGATCCTTAATTTGGGAATTTTTTTTCTCGATTTCATAGTCAGGATGATTGTACATATTATTTAATTCGTCTTTAATTGTATCACAATTATCTGAATAAGACCGGTTAAAGATTTTTTGATTTCCATTCATCAATTCAATCTTTTGAAGCAAAAAAGCGACTTGTCTTAAAAAACTTGTTTAGTTCTATTCATAAAATAAAAATCTCTAGAAAATGAGAAAATTACCCTGTAAGTCTTTGATTTTCAAAAGTATGTGATAATACTTCTTTCGATATTTCATCAGATTTCCTTTTCAACAGGATTAATTCATTTTCTTTCTGAATTAATTCATTTTGCGTTTGTTGAATGATGTTGGAATATTCGATCGTTATTTGTTCAATTAAAGTATTTAAACTTTGGTCTTCTTTAGCTTCTTTATTGTGAACATAATTTTGAAAATTTTCTTCTGCTTCCATTAATTTTTTGTTGAGTCGATGATTTTCACTAAAAATAAATATAATTTTTAATCAAGCAGAAAAACCTAATTAATACTTTTGCAATTGACTTATACTTTGATCTAGCTCGGTAATCAATTTATCTTTTTCTTTTACCAGAGATTCTTTCTCGTCTTTTAAAAATGAAATTTTTAGTTCCAACTCCTTTAAATTTTTTGATTTTGAGTTCGATCAAAATTTTGGGAATCCTTCATTTTTTCAATAAATTGACCGATGCTTAAAATTAAAAACATTTAAAAATATACACAAAATTTAAAAGCATTTTGAATCTTTTCTCGATTTCAGTTACAAATATCATTCGAAAATTTTAATTTTCAAAAGAACAAATGTGCCGAACAATTATGTAAATATTAATGCAAAAAAAGTTACTTCAAAAGAATATTTAATATTTGTAAATCCAATTCTATAAAAAATCTCTTGAGATGCTGATTTTTATTCAGTCTATTTTTTATGCTCTTGTTTTTGTAAAAACATTTCTAATATTTAGAATGATAATTTATAATGATCTTAACTGTCAAAAATATGTGATGAATCTCATTAAATCTATGAGATAGGAAATTCCTCAAAAAAGTATTTGACTTCATAAGAACAAAGATTAGAATGCAAATAAATAAAAGTTCTTTACCATTGTTTAAAAGGTTCATTTTCTTTTTGAAATTTTTCCAAATGCTGTACTTTTTTTTCGAATGTAATGATTTGATCTTTAAGTTCAATGTTTTCACTAAACAAATATATAAATTAAAGTTTGTTTTAAAATTACTAAATAAAATTACCCTGTAAGTCTTTGATTTTCAAAAGTATGTGATAATACTTCTTTCGATATTTCATCAGATTTCCTTTTCAACAGGATTAATTCATTTTCTTTCTGAATTAATTCATTTTGCGTTTGTTGAATGATGTTGGAATATTCGATCGTTATTTGTTCAATTAAAGTATTTAAACTTTGGTCTTCTTTAGCTTCTTTATTGTGAACATAATTTTGAAAATTTTCTTCTGCTTCCATTAATTTTTTGTTGAGTCGATGATTTTCACTAAAAATAAATATAATTTTTAATCAAGCAGAAAAACCTAATTAATACTTTTGCAATTGACTTATACTTTGATCTAGCTCGGTAATCAATTTATCTTTTTCTTTTACCAGAGATTCTTTCTCGTCTTTTAAAAATGAAATTTTTAGTTCCAACTCCTTTAAATTTTTTTGATTTTGAGTTCGATCAAAATTTTGGGAATCCTTCATTTTTTCAATAAATTGACCGATGCTTAAAATTAAAAACATTTAAAAATATACACAAAATTTAAAAGCATTTTGAATCTTTTCTCGATTTCAGTTACAAATATCATTCGAAAATTTTAATTTTCAAAAGAACAAATGTGCCGAACAATTATGTAAATATTAATGCAAAAAAAGTTACTTCAAAAGAATATTTAATATTTGTAAATCCAATTCTATAAAAAATCTCTTGAGATGCTGATTTTTATTCAGTCTATTTTTTATGCTCTTGTTTTTGTAAAAACATTTCTAATATTTAGAATGATAATTTATAATGATCTTAACTGTCAAAAATATGTGATGAATCTCATTAAATCTATGAGATAGGAAATTCCTCAAAAAAGTATTTGACTTCATAAGAACAAAGATTAGAATGCAAATAAATAAAAGTTCTTTACCATTGTTTAAAAGGTTCATTTTCTTTTTGAAATTTTTCCAAATGCTGTACTTTTTTTTCGAATGTAATGATTTGATCTTTAAGTTCAATGTTTTCACTAAACAAATATATAAATTAAAGTTTGTTTTAAAATTACTAAATAAAATTACCCTGTAAGTCTTTGATTTTCAAAAGTATGTGATAATACTTCTTTCGATATTTCATCAGATTTCCTTTTCAACAGGATTAATTCATTTTCTTTCTGAATTAATTCATTTTGCGTTTGTTGAATGATGTTGGAATATTCGATCGTTATTTGTTCAATTAAAGTATTTAAACTTTGGTCTTCTTTAGCTTCTTTATTGTGAACATAATTTTGAAAATTTTCTTCTGCTTCCATTAATTTTTTGTTGAGTCGATGATTTTCACTAAAAATAAATATAATTTTTAATCAAGCAGAAAAACCTAATTAATACTTTTGCAATTGACTTATACTTTGATCTAGCTCGGTAATCAATTTATCTTTTTCTTTTACCAGAGATTCTTTCTCGTCTTTTAAAAATGAAATTTTTAGTTCCAACTCCTTTAAATTTTTTTGATTTTGAGTTCGATCAAAATTTTGGGAATCCTTCATTTTTTCAATAAATTGACCGATGCTTAAAATTAAAAACATTTAAAAATATACACAAAATTTAAAAGCATTTTGAATCTTTTCTCGATTTCAGTTACAAATATCATTCGAAAATTTTAATTTTCAAAAGAACAAATGTGCCGAACAATTATGTAAATATTAATGCAAAAAAGTTACTTCAAAAGAATATTTAATATTTGTAAATCCAATTCTATAAAAAATCTCTTGAGATGCTGATTTTTATTCAGTCTATTTTTTATGCTCTTGTTTTTGTAAAAACATTTCTAATATTTAGAATGATAATTTATAATGATCTTAACTGTCAAAAATATGTGATGAATCTCATTAAATCTATGAGATAGGAAATTCCTCAAAAAAGTATTTGACTTCATAAGAACAAAGATTAGAATGCAAATAAATAAAAGTTCTTTACCATTGTTTAAAAGGTTCATTTTCTTTTTGAAATTTTTCCAAATGCTGTACTTTTTTTTCGAATGTAATGATTTGATCTTTAAGTTCAATGTTTTCACTAAACAAATATATAAATTAAAGTTTGTTTTAAAATTACTAAATAAAATTACCCTGTAAGTCTTTGATTTTCAAAAGTATGTGATAATACTTCTTTCGATATTTCATCAGATTTCCTTTTCAACAGGATTAATTCATTTTCTTTCTGAATTAATTCATTTTGCGTTTGTTGAATGATGTTGGAATATTCGATCGTTATTTGTTCAATTAAAGTATTTAAACTTTGGTCTTCTTTAGCTTCTTTATTGTGAACATAGTTTTGAAAATTTTCTTCTGCTTCCATTAATTTTTTGTTGAGTTGATGATTTTCACTAATAATAAATATAATATTAAAATATATATAAATAAATATATAAATATAATATAATATTTAATCAAAAATAAAAACTTAAATAATACTTTTGTAATTGATCTATACTTCGATTTAGCTCAATATTTAAATTTTCATTTTCATTAAAGCTTGTTCTACCAAAAATTTCTTGGTTTTTCATCGAAAGCAACTCTTGTTCTAATTCAAAATTTTTTGTATTTAACTCTTGATTCATTTTTAATATCTTTTCTTTTTCAGAAGTTGTTTGTTTTAAATCCTTTTTTAAATTTATTTCCGATCCAATTGTCCCGAATAATGGACAATTTTCAAATACTATATGTCTTTTTCCATTTTCGGTTTTATTATTCCCTTTTCCTTCATATTTTTGGAAAAGTGGGCATCGCTTGGGCATTAATTTTTGTTCCTCATTAATTTTCTGTTCATTAGAACAGTAAAATTCAATCGGTTCGATATTTATATTTTCGCAGCGTTCAATTGTGAATCTCTTCCTCCTTTGAAATGTTTTTTTCGTTTCATCCAACTTTCAATTTAAATTAATCTTAATTATATTTTTTTTTTTCAAAATTTACTTTTACTTTTAAACATTCACTTGTTTCGATAAAATTGTTTTTCTCCTTTATTAAATTTTTAATAATTTCATTTAGGTTTTTCTTTTCATTTTCAAAATTTTGTTTATCTTCAGTGTTCCTTTTAACAAGAATTTAGTTTTTCATTTTAGATTCTAGATAACTACTTTTTAATCTTTATTTTTAAATCTTTCTTCTCTGAACTGTATTTTTCAGTTTGGTCACTTATTTTTTTTTTCAAATTCTTATTTTCTTCGTGCACAGAATTTAGTTTCATTTGTAAATCAGAGGATTCTTGCCTGTATTTTTCGAGGTGAATGCTTAATATTTTATTAGAGTCTTTCAACTCATCAATCAGTTTTTCACTGTGAAAACTCAAATTTGATTGGTATTTTGGGTCTTTCAGGATTTCATGTATTTCATTTTCTTTTACTTGACTATTTTTTTGCAAATCAAAACTAATCGACTTCAGGATACTAGGCTTTTTAGACACTCTAGGAATATTTAAAGCATCTTGTAGCTCTTTTAAAGATTCAGTATCGGATTCGATTTCACTTAGAATTTCAATCGGGTCTGGACAAAAACCTAGAAAAAAAAATCTAAATTTTAATTACTTTTTAGAGAAAGGAATTGCAGATTTTTGAGCAAAATAAAATTTTTGATCCAAATTTCAAGCGCTCAATCTTGCTCAAAAATATTTAGATGCGAAATTAAATTTTCTTGCAGATTTTTAATTTCTTCAACATTTCAAAGCTTTATTTTTAAACTTTTGAAAAAGGATTTGTTTGAAAAATGCAATTAATTTTAATTGCGCATCTAAAAATTTCTGAGCAAGATGATTACATAAATTGAAAGTATGATTATTACCTTTGAATCATCAATAAATAAATTCGATGAACTTGAATGGGCAAGAAAATTATTAATCAAATCAGTTTTTCCCGGAATTTTTTTGAATTCAGACAAAACACTATTATTTGTCAGTACATTTTTAGTCTCAATCGAATTAATGCCACCAAAAGTACTCGTATTAAAATCTTCTTTAATCGAATCAAATTGGATTAATTCTTTTAAGTTTCCAATATCTCCAATTGACAATTGGTCAATAAGTTTAATTTGCTTCTTATCTTCTTCGCTAATAAGATAAGGACAATTTCGCAAAGCATAATGCCTTCTGCCTTCTTTTTCTACAACATCAGTTTTAGATGCGTTTCCTTTTCCTCGACATATATCATAATTAGGGCATTTTCTAGGTTCATTTCTGTTTAATTTCTCATACACTCTTTTAACTTTAGATTTCTTCTTCGATTTTTTAAATTTTTTACACATTTTTTACCATTGAGCAAAAAACTAGACTCCATCAATATCATTTGATCCTGAAACATCGAATTCTAGAAATAAAGAAGTAATTAATTTTTTATTGAGTCAACATCTTTGGACAAAGTTTCAAAAAACTTTATTTGTTGATTAGAATTTTATTTTACTAATCTTTTTTGATTTTTCTATATAAATATTTTGCTTATCTTTTTTATTTTAACTTTCCAAATAAAAATAAACTTACATCTAATGATGTTTGATCCGTAGAATCAAATACACGATCAGGAAATATTTCCATGGATTTTTCAATTATGTCCATTTTTGTAGATTTTGAAACATTCAACTCACTTGACTGTTTCTTAAAAATTTGTGATTTTAACATTATATTGTTATAATTAAAAATTTTAATTTTACTAAAAGAGATAAAATCGAACTTGAGCTTCGTCGAATCTTCTGAAGTATGTTTTCAGAGCTGGGATCATAAATCATTTCATTCAAGGTATTTTTCTAAAATTAATAGAAAAATTATTAATTTTTAAACTCAATTGGATAAAAAATATTTTGACAATTGATGCCTATTTTAATAGATAAAAAAAATGTTCGTCTTGAGAGACTATAAAAAAGGGAACTAAATTAATTTTAGCATGTTTAAAACAAAAAATTAATAAAATTTTACCATAGATGATGAAAAACTTCTTGCTTTAATTATAAAATTATTATAGGTTTTACTTGCTTCCAAGCTTTTTTTAAATTCTTGAAAATTTTTAAAAGCGTAAGAAAAAAACCAGATGCAACTTTTTTCTAGGAATGTTTGATTTCCCTTAAAAAAAATTTGATTAAATAGGTCAAAATTTTGTTTTTTAAAAATTACGTTCTAATTGAATCGGAAAGCACCATTTTTTTGTCGGTAACAAAATTGCTTGAACATTTGTTCTTTTTAGATTCCATATTGATTTTCAATCGGGGTTTTAAAAATTAAATCTAAAAAAGAAAAACGATATTTAAATTAAAAAATAAAATGTAAAAAACCGCAAAATAGACTTTAAAAATCTTTTTTGAAATCTAATAAAGAAATTCTAAGAAAAATATTTGAAGTAAAAACGTCATTTAAATTAGTCCAATGCCGTCACTATATTTTTTTTTTAAATTTGGACTTCCAAATCATTTTAACGCAAAAATTGCTGATTTGGAAATCCAAATCCGCCACTAGTTTAAATTTTTTTTTGATTTGGATTGCCAATGATTGATTGACTTGCCTTATAACGGTTTGAAAGGTCGCTTGGTTGGTTTGATTGTCGATACGATTCTAAATTTTAATTCGTTCGTTTTTTTTAGAATTAAGGACTCTTTGATTGTTCGGTTTGTGTGGTCATTGATGCTTTGAATGAAAAGTTCGGTTGGTTTTGTATTGGTGTTGGGTTTTTTTGAACGTTTCAATGGATCGGTATTGGCGTTCGTTTAGGACCATCAGTTAGACGGGGCAGTTTTAAAAATTTATCAAAATAGAAAATTAATCAAAATATTACATATTATTTGGTTTTATAATTTTATTATCTTTGAGAAGTTAATTTTTTTGTCTTTAAAATTTTGAAAACTTTTTTTAATTCTAAAAATCGATTATTAATCCATTTATTTTATGATCAACTTAAAATAATTTTTTCAGACTGTAGCATAATATGTTACATCATTACCAATTAAAAAAAAATCATTTCGTTAATTTAAGAAATTATTATTAGCTTACTTTTTAATTGAGCATTTGATCATTTGATCATAAACTTCAACATGCCAAAAAGTTTTGTATTTTTAAGTCTTTTAATGTTAATCTGGACCAGTTCTTTCATAAAATCATGTTTTTGGAGAAAATCTTCAATGAGATATTCTCGTTTACTGCACACAATAGCACATTTTTGATTTATGTCGACACACCCTCAAACATCTTGAAAATTCTGAAAAAGAATTAAAAGATCTTTAAGTCAGAGTCTTGATGACAAGACCAGTTAATTAAAATCACATGAAATTTTTTAAAAATGACTTCATCGTCATTTAAAAATATATTTTAAATATTTAAAATCATAATTAAAATTAAAAACAGAGACAGATTCAAAAGATCTTGTAATACCCGACGGGCAACTTCGAGTATTGATACATGTTTTTTTTTGAAAAAAGAGTTTCATAGAGAGTTTTATAGTTTCATTCAGGGGTGTCAAGCTGATGGTGTAATGATTCGATTAGTCGCTTTAAATAAGTGTAACCTACACTAACTTATAGTTTACGATTGAAAAGGATCATCAGCATCAAAGGCTCTTCTGCAAGCGCGTAGCCTAACTACCCGACCGCCTAAGTATAAAAAAATAGTAACAAAGAAATCAAGAACCAAGAAAGAAGCTTAAGAGAGTAGTGGTAACATCCCAATGGTCCATACTACGTCAGTCATGACGCTTGAAATTGAAAAACTATGGGGAGGTTGCAAGCAGAAAAGTGGGATATCTACTGCGAAACACTTCTTTGGTTTTCATAATTTGTTATTTGAAATGTAATTATTTTTGTTTTCTGTTCTCTTGTTCATTATGACTTGGAAGCTGCTTTTAAAATTTTAGTTTATTTTTTTGAAGTGACTCTTGTTTATAAAGTCGATCTAACTATATGCCTATGATTCCAACAATTACAAACGTTACGCAACTCTATAAATATAAGCTGATCGGACAGCTTTCGAAACTTTTTCTTATTTAATTTTTAATAAAACTGACTGACTCGTGGTCATCCACCGGTCAGCCAAACATTTTTGATTTTTTCTGGATTGGGACAATGAAATGGACATTTTGTAGATTCATTTTTTAATGTTTTATCCTTTGGTGTTCTTTTTTTAGCTTTTAAAATTTTATATTTGTTTGAGTTTTTTATGGTCTAGTGCTAGTTATTTTTTCTAGGGATGTTGTTATTCATATTTTATCAAGCATCTTCAAGACCAGGCATTCAATCACAAAATTGAAATATTTTTAAAATTATATATATTCTGAAAGATCAGAAAATTTTTTCTAAACTTTGGTGTGTTTTTATTAAAAAAAAAAAGGTTTGTCAATTTTTTTTTATTGAAAAAATCCAAACATTTTTTTTTACTTGAATCGTATGAAGTCCAAAGGATCACTTCCGAGATCCAATTTTGTTTTTTTTTGAATAAAATTGGCAAGATTTAGAACAAATAAAATGGTTTAATTTTTTTTAACTTGCTAAAAAAGTTTCAAAAACATTTGATTTTTTTAAATTAACAAGTCCTTAGAGTAAAGAAATCGCAATTCTTCTCCCAATAAATTTTGTGTATCGATTATATCATATAATTGATATATATTGACATATAATTGATATATATAATTAATACCTATAACCTAATACCTATAACCTATAAGTTATAGGTAAAAAAAGCTGCGGTAATTACATAAAGTCAGAAACTTTTAGACAAATAAGGAATAATGTTCGACAACAGGTAAATCATATATTTTATATTTAATTTTTTATTTTAAGAAAATTATTTATTTAGAATTTTGGTTTGCACTAAAAATGATAAAATATGAGCAATTGAATGAGCTTGATATTTTTATAGTCCTACAAAAATAACAGATAATTTTATAGTTTTCTGAATTAACACAATGTTAATAACTAATTCAAAATGAGTATTAGAAAAGGCTTTTAAAAAGGGAAAAACATATTTAAAAGAAAAGTCAATAGAAGAATTAGAATTCAGTTTAATAAAAAAGTCTTTTTAATCAAATTCATTTTCAATTGATAAATTAATTAATGATTAATTTTGGAGGAGACTTTTGTAATGCAAACCATCGATTTTAAAAATAATCAGCTTCCAAGCAGACACATTAATATGCGCGGCAGAAGAAAAATAAAAGAGAATTCAAGCGATTTAGATGTTAATAATTAAAAATATTTAAAATAAATAAAATTTTATTAATAAAATCTTTGACGACCATCAACGAATACCACTCAACCAGTCGATACACTACATACATGTTGCAATGAATACGAACTAGCTTTCAATGTTTTTTATTGAATGCTGCTATCAATGAATCAATTCTGGACTAACTGACCCAATGAAATACTTTCTTACTTGTTTGTCTTTTAATTACTTTACCCTTTTTTATAAATAAAAACATATTTATATGTACCCATGAGAATTAAAATTTAATTAATTAACTAAAAAGAAGGTTGGTTTAATTTTTTAATAAAGCTCTTTATGAATTTAAAATTACTTATTTAAAATTTTAATATTTGAATAAATATTAAATATTAATAACGCGTTGAAGTTTTACAATCAAAGTAATTTTTAATTCCAAACAATCAAACAGGTTTATTCCAAATCGTAACATTTTGAAATTTTCAATGAAATAATAAAAGCTAAAGCATATCAAATAAACTCGATAGAAAAAAAATTTTAGTTTATCGAATTTATTTTTTAATGTATTTAACTTTTTTAGTTGAAATAAAAAACTTTTTTAATCGTGGTCGAAATTGTGGCAATTTAAAAATAAAACATCAATTGAATTAGAATAGTAAGAGTCAAAATAAATTTTGTTGAATAGCTAACTACTGAATTCTCTTTAATTGTTATAAGTCGAACATCATAAATCCATTCAAGATATGAATTAACTCTGGCATAAATACTTAAATTTATTTAAAATAATTTTTTTTTATATCCTTATACTTTAAACAAACCCAACTGTTTTTTTGTTCCAAAATACTCCACGAGATGTAATTCCGACAACAACTTGCTTGTTATCTTTAGTTTTCATATAAACTGGTCCTCCAGAATCGCCTTTCATTGTATCATTGCCATCTAACAAATCACCTAAAAATAGTTAAAATTCAACAAAATCAGAAACAAGAATAAACATGGCATCGTGAATTTTGAAACAATAATAATCTTAGTAGAACTAGATTATTTTGGACTACAGGTTTTTCTCTAAGTTTTAAAGATGAAACAAAATAATTTTTTTTATTATTTATTATTTATTTGTTTAAAGCCCCATAGGCAAAAATACAAAAAATTACATTAAATTCGAGTTAAATTAAAAAAAGAAAGAAGGAAAATTGCATTAGCGTTACTAAGTAAAAAACTTTACTCTCAAAAGATCATTTAAAATTTTATAAAAATAAAAGTAATCCAAATTTACTTCCATATTGATTTTTATTTGCGAGCACATAAACTTAACCGAGTCAACCAAGCCACTGTAATAGAATTGATGGATAATATTTTTGCAATTATAGCTACCAAATTCAGAATTATTTAAATTACCGATTATAGAGTTTTAACTTTTAAATAAAATAAATTCAAATTTTGAAAAAATAAAATTGGTATAAAATTAAATAATTATTGTTGTGAAAACCCAAAGTTTGAACGCGGATCAAAGTGACAGGTTAGAAAAAAATCTCTACTTCTTCGAATATCTACAAATTAAGCGAGAAATTAAACGCATACTTGAAACCAAGAAACTTAAAGATTCGAAAAAATTAGACAGCACAATGACATTTCCCAACCGAATTAGAATCAAAGCGTCAAAAATCACCAGAAAGGCTATTATACGGAGCTTAATGTTAGAATTGCTTCATGAAAAACTGGATTTTAGTATTTAAAAACAACCCAAATTATCTTTATGACAAAGAATTAACTTTCAATGAGATAAAAACAATAGCAATGCATGCTAGAATTCCTTGAAAATTAAACACTAATGAGTACTCTACGGAAGTGACCATGATAATGACCAGATAAAGTTGAAATCCATATTATTAAAAGTCAATGAACTAGGTAATGTACCAAAATCGTGGAAAATAGCAAGTTTAATCATGATACCTTAGTAATCTTCTTCCACTCAAGATCATAACACTTATCGCCAAATTAGTATGACAGGATGCCTTTACAAGTTACCTGAACGTATTATTTACACTAGAATATTTAATTTTCTTGAGAACAATTAATTTTTTATTCAAGATAAACATGTTTAAACATGTACATAGTTTATCCGCTTCGGTGTTAGAAATGATTGATAATTTGAATGAAAGTCGGATTTTAACTATATTCGTTCGACTGCAAATATAGCTCGGATAGAGCAAAATTTTTAAGAGAGACGAGAAAGAATCAAAGAAAAGAAGCACCTATACGAAAGATCAAATTTACGCCGAGGTAAAGCGACTTCGGAATTTAAACTTGTAAGCAAATACGAGAAGGAGAATCAGTAAACGAGATCGAGTAGAAGATTTTAAAAAGTTTTGCCAAAAAAACTCGAAGAGAAAAATAATATACATTTTGAATATTTGGGACGGCATAGAAACCATAATTTCGATGATTGTTTTTTTTTTCCTTATTTCTTAATATAATCAATAAAATCTTAAAAAAAACTTTTTTGCTCTGTTTGGTTCTTAAAAAAACTTATTTTTTCTTAAAATTTACAGTTTAATTACGATGGTATTAAATTCCTATTGGTATTGAATTCTTAAATTTTTTTAGGGATAAAATTCCCTTAGTATAAATTTCATTGTTGTTAGATTCGTGGTAATTGTTTCTTTTACCTTATCCGTTGTTATAATAAAAAAAAACGAATTATTGCTATTGCTAAATAAATACATACTCCAAAATTATAGATCCAATTTTATTATGGCTCTATGTTTTTCTGTCAATTAATTTTACAAAAATCAATTAATATTTTATTCAAAACGTCAATTAAAATAAATAAAAATCAATTGATAATTTGAATGTCCATTAAAAAAACAAAAATCAATAAAATAGTTCAAAAATCAATTAATCAAACAAGAGTCAATTTTAAATAAAAGAAATACATAAAATTGAAGATTTGTCAATAGAATATTCTTATGTCAATTAATTATATTATGGATTCAATAAAAATAATATTAATGTAAATAAAATTTGCATGGAATTGTTAAAAAAAATTTTTTATTGATAAATAAAATTTTAATTGATAAAATAAAAATTAATGGACTTTTGTTTATTTTAATTGACGACTTATTTATTGACTTTTTTTTTAAATTAATTTGATTTTTGAAAAATTAATTGACGGAAAATCATAATGCCTTTTATTATTGGTATTGATATTCCATTCAGCAATAAACCAAAAGTTACTTGTATTCAATTAAGATTTTCAGTATCTGTTCAATAAAAAGAGAATTTTATTTTAGAAACTGAAAGTTCTTCAGGTAATGACAAACCAAGACCCAAGATGATTATTATTTATTTATTATTTATTTATTTGTTTATCTGTACCGAGCTAATGCTCCTTCAGAATAAAAAAAAAAAAAAAAAAAAAAATGAAATAAAGTAAAATAAGGTAAAATAGAATAAAAAAAAAAAAAAATGAAATAAAATAAAGTTAAATAAGGTAAAATAGAATAAAAAAAAAAAAGGATAAATAAGTCAAAAGAAAATTAAGAACGATATGTTTAAATAACTAGAGTTAGGACATGTTTAAATATCTGATAGTTCAGGGAACTTTCAGTGATATTCACTATTTGAGAACTTAAAATCTCGCTGAATAATTGCCAGTTTGCTTTCTTATAGTTAAATTTTTTAGCTGCTGATTTATTTTCTAATTGATAGCCCATAGAAATTGATGCTTCGATTGGGAAATGGTCACTAGTCATGTCTTGACTATTTAGGACACCAAAGTCGGTAATTTTGTCAATTAATGAAGATGAAACTAAGAAAAGATCAAGAATTTCAAAGTAATTCCTCTTAAAAATATTGAAAGTAGGACGCTTATCATTAATTACTGAGAAGTCTAACTCATTGATTATTCTTTCCAACATTATGCCGTTTTCATTTTCCCCTACGCAGCCTATTTGCTTTGTTCTGGCGTTAAGATCACCACCTAAAATGTAGTTTCTACATTTTTTATTAACAGTTTTAAAAAACTAAAAGTTCAGAAGCATATTGGGTGGATTATAAAGACTGAATATAAACAATTCATTATGCTTTCCTTAGTTCATTTTTATACAAAGGAGTTCGGAATTGAATTCCTCATAAGAGAAATCTTGTATAAATTCAATTCCTTCTTTAATTAAAATTGCTACTCCTCCTCCATACTTGTTGCGTGGTTTTGTTATGAATTGATAATTGTGAAAATCAAGATAAATATTTGCCTCACTTAAATCTATCTTTAGTTCATTGAGCAAAACAATGTCTGGACATTTTTGAGCTAAAAAATTGGCTAAGAGATGAACCCTACTAGGTAAATGAAGACAATTCCAGTGTGTAATTACTTACCTTGTTTTATTAATAGGTTTTGTTCTTAAAGTTGATTTATTTATCTTCTTGTTCATTCTAAATTTTCTTCAATGCTGTTTTGACTGGCAGTTTGCTGACCAATTTCGTTAGATGATTGATCTACTTGAATTGAACATTCAGTTGTTGAACTGTTTGATTCAGACTCGAAGTTACTGTCGTTTTGATTTTCTAAGACAACTAATGGTTTCTTTGATTCATTTTCGGTGAGCTCTTTTTCATTTGGATCAGATTCGGGAAATCTCTTGGTTTGATTTTTGGTTTTTGATTTAAATTCTCAGTCTCATTCTGATCATTTGAGCGTACATTGACAGGTGACTGGCATAGTGGTAGAAAATCGTTTAAACGACTTACCAAAGCTTCTTCTAAAACTGGAGTTTTAAGGTCTTTTGGGCTAATTTGGGATATTACGTCATTGAAATTTGTTGGCTGATATCCAGGTGTTTTTGGCATCACATTTTCATCATTATCTTTTTGGTCAGCTTCAAATAATGATTGCGTTTCTTCTTGGTCAATGTAAAGATCATTGTAGTCAATCTTTTTCCTTTCAAGCGACTTAAGCTTTTCGGCAATGGAGCATTTTTTTGTCAAATGTCCTTTCTAATGACAATTATCGCATAGTGATTCTTTGACAGGGCATTTAGCAATGTTGTGTCCTTCATCATCACAAAAATAGCATTTCTGCTTTTATCCAACAATTGACACAAGACACTTTAAACCATACATTATTGTGGGACCTGACAAGCTTCCAATAATATTCTCAACTTCTTTTGGAAATGATATTCTCACCCTTCTGACACCATTTTTCCTCTCGGGTCTATCTTTATATTTTTCTTCGGTAATATGTTCAATATTACGTCCATCAATTCGAACAGCATTAAAGAAGGTTTCAAGTCTATGATTCTCAAATCAGAAGGCAAGAAGTGAAATCGAAAAGTACAATACCTTCTGAGATCCGGGACTTTATTTGCATCTTCAAGTCTGAAAATGGTTCCATTGATATTGATGTCTCGATCGAAAACTTTTGCAACATTAAAAGCAGCATTAAACTCTTTTATCCAAACTTTGTTTGAAGAGAAATTGTAGATACTTGTGATCGCACAATTTTCCACTTGGTTCAGGACGACATCAAGTGCACTAAATAAGACTTTATGGCTAATCGGTTTGTCTAACCTCTTCAAGTTTAAATTGACAGAATTTTTAAATATCCACCGTCGGTTTTGGTTTGTTTTGTTGAGCGACATTGCCAACACACAACTTTCAACGGTTTTTAAATCACGTGATGACGCTATTAATTAAATTTTGGTTTTTCAAATTTGCTAAGCCAAACGACAAATTTTCAAATTTTTCAATTTGAAAATTTGTCTTAAGTGAGTTTTAAATTTCAAATTTATAGATTTATCCATCGTTTAATTGTGTATTTAATTTTTAGAATATAGGTCTTAATCTGAGTAGTAGTATTAATTAAATTTGTATTGCAAGTTAAGCGTAATAAGATTAATAAAAAATTGCAATTATTGCAATAGTGAAAAAAAACAACTAATTAGTATTAAAATTAATTTTTTTCACGCTGCATTTATAATTATTTCACGTTTTAATCTAATAAAGTACCGCAAAAAATTATGTATGGTAGGAGTTATAAAATAGTGGAAGAATAGTGAAAAAAGCGATGTAACCGTTTAAAGTTTTGTGAAGAATAGAAAATTAATTGGATTAGTGTTTCTACAGAATATAACATGTAGAAAGGTTAATTGATTGAGATTTCTCACGTACAGGCATACTTTACTTACCAATTAAAATAAATTTTCTCTTTTTATAGCTTTAATCAGCTAACATAAAATTTTCCTCAAGTTCATCATGACAACGAGTTTCCCATGCTAGAGAGTCAAGATAATGGGCGGAAAAGGGGTGCAAATCATTTGACATATTCACCGTCAGGTGTCCAACAAAAAAGCAAGCAAAAGCATTACTCAGAATTAGCGGCAGTTCTTATTCGTAGACTTGAAATTAAAATACTTGGAAATTCATTGAATTTGAACAAATATTTAAGATATAATTTAGCGAAACTTGGAATCAGGCCAGATGATATAAGAGTTAAACCTACGGCCAGAGGAAATTTAATGATCTACCCTGAAAAAGAGGAGCATAAAACGGTTATGCTAAGTGATTAAAAGGTGTTCGAAGGATACGAAAAAATTGACACTGGTGTAGCGAAGTAGTTTAGTGTTATTGTCAGGAACATATCAGGCAGTGAAATTGAACAAGAAGACAAAGGAAAATATGGGATGGTTAAGGTTATACCGTTTGAGCGAAATGGAAGGGAAATAAAAGTTTGAAAGATTATTTTAGATGATGTGAGTGTATTTGAAGAAATAGTCACGAGAGGCTGGATGGGGTTGGGATACACAAAATATCCAGTTAAAGAATGTGAAAAACCATCGAAAAGATCCCTTAACTGTCATAAATTCAACCATACAATTCTCAGCTGTAAAGAATTAAACAAATCATGCGCTAAATGTAAAAAACAAGCTCAATTGATAAACGGTTATATAAGGTTGATGAACTTCAGACGAAAGGAGCTGAACTAAGCGAAACAGTGAGTGATTTAAGCAACAAAATAGTTCAGCTGAATAATAAAGTGAACGAGTTTAATAAAATAATGGAAAGTAATAATGTAATAGTAGGTCATTTTGTCACAGATGTTATAAGAATGGTAACTCCATCTAACAAAGCGAACAAACAATTATTTGCTCAAAAAATTCACGAACGATTTAATCATCATAAATTAGGTAATTTTTCTTTAGATAATTTTCCGGGGTACTGCTCTAAGCAATGGGAAAATCAGTCATTAAATAATGTAATTAATTGATAAAGAAAAAGATGAAAATTGTTTTAAGTTTTTACATTGGAATCCTAACTCTATAAATAACAAAATATGTGAATTTTTATCTTCTTTAGAACTTTACTCGCCTGAATTAGTAGCAATTAATGAAACAAAATGCAATGATGTATCATTTAGAAAACTTTTTGCTATTCATAAGCTTGAAGGGTATAAAATCGAACCTAAAGAAAGAAAGAATGACCAAGGTGGAGGTAGCTTTTTTAATTAAGGAAAATGTCAGCTATAGTCTTGAAAAAGAATATGATTCGTTCGAATTTAAGTTATGCTTAAAAATTAACTTAAAAAACTCAAATTTTTAAGTTTTTTCGTGCTACAACCCTACAAACACCGAACCAAAAAAAGAATTTTTCGAAAAATTGTATGAAAGTAAAGTAGATTTTGTGGTGATTTAAATTTCAAAAAGTAAAGCTCTAAATTGCGTAGAAAAAAAACAAATGTTTTTTTTTAGACAAAATTTTATTAAATAGTAATTTTTGTGTTTTAAATGATAAATCTCCAACTCACTGTCATTTTACAACACAAAAAGAGGATATTTTAGATATTTTTTCTTTTTACAGCAAAAAAGTTGAATTTTCAAGTCTAAAAAAACATGATATGGGCAGTGACCACTATCCTTTTTTACATAAACTCAAATTTGAATTTGATTTATATGAAAAAGATATTTATAATTTAAAAAAGTTGGATCTTAATAAGGCCGAGTGGGATAAGTTTAGAGAGCTTCTACCAAAAGAAGTCCCAAATGAAATTAAAAATGATTAAGAAAAATTTAACCAGTTTATAACGGAAAGCCTTGTTTATGCTGCGACAAATTCAAGAAATTTTAAACCCTACCTTTAAAACTAGAAATTTAAAAAAAAACATTGCCATACTATATTCTGGAATTAATTGATGAAAAACATGGAGCAAAAAATCGTCTTAAAAAACACAACAATCCAGAAAATAAAGCACGTTTTAACTATTTTACAAAATTAGTTCGGGAAGAATTTGCAGCTTTTAGAGACAAAAATTGGCAATATTTTCTCTATAAAATAAATAAGAACGTAGTTTCTTCAAAGCTCTTTGGCGAAAAGTTAATAGAAACAGGAATGATTCTAAAAAATCAACAAAGAATTGTCAAATTCCTAAATTAACCTATGATGACAAAGTGTAAATGATGGAAAAAGTTTAGCTATTTGGTAAGCTATTGGAAGAAACTTTTAAGGACAAAAACTTAAACAATTATGATAACAAACATAAGGAAAAGGTAGAAGAGGAGGTAGCTAATTATTTGACAAAGGAGAGAAGTAACGAAGCTAGCTTTAAAATATATGAGTTAGAGGAAGCAATAAATAAATTAAATATAAGTTCAGCAGCAGGTCCCGATAATATCCATAATTTATACTAAAAAAATCTTCTGATGATATTAGAAAACTAATTCTGGACTTGTTAAATTTGTCTGCGAGAACAAATGCGTTACCGCATAAATTGATGCATTGAGTTTTTTGTTTATGCACATAACTTCTGTTTTTCTGGTGTTTATCTCAAGGCCAACATATCCAGTGTTACGTTTCAGCTTAACGGTCTTTTCTCTCATATGGCTCTCCATCTGTGATATTAGGGCAATATCAAGGTCCGAACCAATCCGAAACACTATACGCAGAAGACGACTTAAGTGACTACTTAACAGACCGAATTCCTAGAGTTGCACTATTTTGGACACCTCAAGGAAAGAGAAATGCCGGTGGAGAACCTGAGAAGTTGACCTGGAGGAGAACAGTTGAAAGAGATCTGAGAGAGATGAAACTCACATGGAGACAAGCAGAAATTGTCGCTAAGGATAGGGTAGAATGCAGGGGACGTTTTTGCCTTATGCTCCACTGGGAGTAGAAGATAAAAAAGAAAGAAAAAGAATTTTCTTTATTTCTCGTCATAATTCACATGACTGAGATAATGTATTGATTACGTGGCCTTTCTTTACCTTTTCTAGAAACTTGATATCCTTGCTTTTTTAAGTACACCACGCTTGTACTGCATATTTCAAATGGGGTCTTACATAAGTTTTGTACAATGAGCAGAGCATTTTGGCATCAATTTATTCAAATGTTTTGTGAATTGTTGCAAGTACTGACTCCGAAAAAGTTGGGATTAATGCGACACGACTTTATCATATTTTGAATTTTTTCACCAAGAATATTTTGAGATTGTCACCATATACATGTTTAATAATGTAATTGATTCGATTTATTTTTCAAAATATTTCACAATCTGTTCGAAATTATTGTTAAAATCGACTAATATTTTAGCAATTATTTTCTTGTAAAGGAAATGTGTTTTTTCAGATAAAAGCTTTAATTTAAACAATACAAAATAGAAAAGGTCATGTAAATTGAAATCAAGTCTGGCTTTTTTAATTCTATCTGATACATAATCGGATTTAACTAATTTCTTCTAAGTCTGAGTGCATTTGTTAGCTTATTTGAATCAATCAAATTCAAATCCTTTTCGGAAATTAAAAAATGATTTAAAAAAATAAAAATATTTTTTTTTAAAATAAAATAATAAATTTATTTTCAAAGATTTAAAATTAATAAAGCCTTATGCTCTAGAGCATATGTGTTATATTTATTTGTTTCCAATATAAATTGAATAAAATAAGCTATAACAAAAATTTTTTATTTTTATTTAAAAAATGAATTCTAGTTTAATAAAAGAAGATATAGAGTACATTTACTGGGCTACTGGTCAAGCCAGACTCATCTTAAAATATCTAACTCTTGTCGTTATGCCAATTGGTCTCATTCTAAACACCATTGAATTAATAATTTTTCAAAAGAAAAAATTCAACAAAACAACTATGGGATATTATTTTAGCTTAAATTCGCTAATAAACATTATTCTAACAGCTCATTTGTTTGTCTATTCTCTAGGCATTGAACTAAGAATGTATTTCTTTCTAGAATCAAATTTTGTTTGCAAAATCTACTCGTTTTTTTTGCGAGTATTTTTCCAAATGAGCTCATGGCTAAATGTGTTTATCACAGCAGATCGAAAAATAGTTAATACTATGCTAAGAAGTTTAAAATTAATTAGCAATAAATTGGTGTTTACAGAGTTCTCTTCTTTTTCTAGTAGTTTAGCAAACAAGAGAATTAATCAACAAACAACCCATTAGATTTTTTTTACTATTCAATAAATTTGAAAATAAAATTTTTTTTTTAAATTTTAACTATCTATTTAATACATTGACATTGAAAATTGAAGTAAAAATCTTTAATTCGCAATAATTTCTTTTTGAACTAAAATTCTGATTTTTGCAGTTTTGCAGAATCATTATATTAGTCGTACAAAGGATATTTCAGGTGCTACAATATAAAGAACATGTTTTGCTCCTTCAGAACTTGAATTTTTTGTTTTTTTTTTTTAAACAATAAGCATTAATATAAAAAAACTAATTAATAAAAAAACATGTTTTAAAGTCTCAAGTCAAGTCCAAGTCCGGACTTTTTTTTTTTAAAAGTCCGAGTTAAAATCTTTTATCTTTTAAATTTTTTAAATAAATAGCATTGGGAATCGATCAGTCAGAATCAAGGGAAAATAAAATTCCTTCCGTTCCAGTTAGTTATTGTTATAGTCTTCCCAGGTGGTTACAACTCTAGTTTTAGAAATCAAATCGAATTTTTCTTAATTAAAACCAAAAACTCAAACAATACCTAGATGCAGACCAATTAAATTTAGAATTAAAATAATTTAAATTTAAGAAATTTTTTAAATGCCCCGTTCTGAATTTTATTTTGCATTGTGTATAAAAATTCAACTGAATTGTTATCCATAGACATTTATTGTTGGTCATAATCAAAAGTATGAAATATTTTATTATTAATCATTTCTCGAGAGCTTGTATATGAGTTTTAAACGTTTTATTGATTAAAAATGATTGATTTGAGAATTAAATCTAATTGTAAAAGTAAGAATTGTCAGACATATCGTAAATTGCTACAAAAATATAAATTATAAATTATAAACTAGTTATATGATTAAACAAGATAGAGACTTGCTATATTATTATTATTATTCAGAGTTTTTTAAAAGTCAAAAGTCAAGACTTTGACTTATTTCAAAAATTTACAAAAAAATAAGTCCAGACTTGCAGATGACTTGAAATGACTTTTTTTTACAAGTATTTAAAATTTTTTATGATGTAAATAAGCATCTTCATGGAGACAAACTTGATTGAAAATTAAACTAGGTCTCACACATTTATTAATTAATGAAAAATAAAATCTTGAAGAAGGTCAATTCAATATTATTAAATTTTAAGACTTGTAAAAATAAAGTCATTGCAAGTCATCATCTGTTATTTTAAAAAATATATTAAATAATATGGATCATCTTGTCGAACTTGTCAAAAAGTTAATTTCCTGTAGGCTACTTTACGGTCGGTTTTTATTTAGGCCGATAGTCAAACGGCCACTTCACGGTTTTTTAAAATCTGGCCGGCCCTGGAAAGGTCGGATTTTTTAAAAACGATCCACAGACGGCCGGCCAATTCACGGACTGTCAAAAATGCGGCCGTTAAATTCACGGCCAAAATAGGCCGTTTTTACTGGCCGGCCACCTTTCCGTTCAAGTTCGGCAGGCCAAAGCTTGCCGCCGCCCAACACTAATATCAATGCTTGACTTCATAAATGATTTGGAGAACTCCTATCTTCAATATTTAGTCCTAATTCTGATTTAATAGATCGTAATAAGGATTTCGAAATACTTAATTCTAACTCTGAATTCTTTAGAAATTATGATCAGTCTAATTTTAATGATCCAATTTGCTTAAATGAATTAATTATGGCTCTAAAAAGATTGAAAAATTAAGCGGCATCAGGACCTGACCAAATTCATAATCTAATGTTAAAAAACTTACCTAGAAATTCATTAACAGAAATAAAAAAACTTTTAAATTTATCTCTTCGAGAAGGTAGAGTCCCTAAAGCATGGAAAACATCGAACATTACAATGATTCAAAAAAAAGCCTCTTCTTTACAAGATCCTTTAAATTATAGACCAATTAGTATAACGAGTTGTTTAGGAAAGCTCCTGGAACGCATAGTATTTTTAATATTATACAATTATTTG
This sequence comes from Brachionus manjavacas, assembly GCA_019054805.1. Taxonomy (NCBI): domain Eukaryota; kingdom Metazoa; phylum Rotifera; class Eurotatoria; order Ploima; family Brachionidae; genus Brachionus; species Brachionus manjavacas. The sequence continues at coordinate 1,142,741 of JAHQIY010000003.1, read as the reverse complement.
GAACAAAATTCACTCCTTATCCAGGAGCAATCTGGATTTAGGAAACACCGGCGAACATCAGATAATCTTTTCTTTTTAATTCAAAAAATTGTGGAATCATTTAATAGAAAAAAAAGAGTTTGCAGCTTGTTTTTTGATATTTCTTAAGCCTTTGATAGGGTTTGGCATGAAGGTTTACTTTTTATATTGATTAAAATGAATCCACCTCATTACTTGACTAACTGGATTAGATCCTTTTTAGATAGAAGGACATTTAAGGTAAATGTGAATGATCATCTGAGCGAAGAATATAAAATAACTGCAGGTGTTCCTCAAGGCTCAGTAATTAGTCCTCTTTTATTTAGTATATATATTAATGACATCCCAAAATAAAACAAAACAAATAATGAATACTCTCTGCTTTTCACAGAATATCTTGTAACATTCTTCATTTATAACAAAAAAGGGAACCTTGAAAATAAGATTAATAAATACACCAACGGACTAGAACAATGGTTTATTAAATGGAAAATGAAGATATCAGTTGAAAAGTCGTGTTCAGTAGTCTTTTCTAGATACAAAAAAGAGGGTGATAATCTAAACTTAAAAATTTATTGAAACAGAATAGTGAGCCAAAAAGAAATCAAGTTTCTTGGTGTTAAATTTGATTCTTAGTTAAACTTTAATATATCAGTAGACGAAATTAAAGAACGCTGCACTAAAAGGCTAAATATTATTGTCAAACAAAAAATGGGGTCTCAATCAAAACACACTAGGAAATTTATATAAATCTTTAGTCTGATCGATTTTAGTGTAAAATTTTTAGACTATTTTTTTCCTTGCTTGAATTCATTTTCAGAAAATAATATCAAAAAACTACAAGCAATTCAGAATTCAGCAGTCAGATCTATCCTCAAGTTTAAATATGATACTCCCTCCAACATCATGCAACATGAAGCTTTTAATAAACTAAAATTACTAACAGTCTTGAATCGTCTTTTTGAGTTGAGTGAGAAATATGTTGGGACAGGACTGAGTCATTCTATTCCATTGGTTGTCAGACTGGTGGAGGAATACAAAGAAGGTTTCGAATCAAGATATATTGAATACCCAACTCCATTGTGTAATTGCTACCTTACTATTTCTTCTTTTTTTCCTAAAACTTGATCTATTTAAACATGTTCCACATGTAACAATCTTTTCCAATTTATGTCTTTTCATTTTTCATTTTTTTACCTTATTTACTCTATTTTGATTCTTTTTTTTTTATCTAATTTTATTAACTTTAATTTTATTTTATTTTTTATTTTATTTTTAACTTATTCTGAAGGAGCTCTAGTTCGGTACAGAAAACAAATAAATAAAATAATCATATTTTAAACTCAAAAGACAAGACGATCTTTTCTTCTCTCTCTGGCTTTCCTGCTAGAAGAGAATTCGTCTTCTCTATCTACTGAGATGGTAGGTACTGAAATTTAAAATTCAAAGAAAAAAATTATAAATTCATTTTTAGCTCTTCTTCTCGTTCATAATAAGGACCTATTCTTTCATCTCTAAACTGATCTTATACCACACTTTCTGAAATTTCAGAAAATGGAAGGAAATTAAATCTGCGTTGGACAAAGTCCAGTACGAATCCTCGAATCACAGTGAATAGCAATGATGCTGAATCATGTTGCTCAACTGAATCAAATACTGCTTGTCTAACTGAGAACGAGGAGATACAAACAAATTCCAAGAGACTTAGAAATCACAGTGATTATAGTTCAAATTGGTCTCAAAAAAAAATTACTAAAAAAGAAAAGTTTTAACAAAAACTATACCTGATGATAGCCAATCAAAAATTGTAAGACGGTCAAGTAGGCTTGTTAAACCTCCCGAGCGTTTAACTTACAATTAAAAATCTTAAAAAATATTTAGTCAATTTTTAAAACCTTTAATTTTGTTTCGTTATTGTCTTATTTTGTTTTTAAAATAAGACTAAAATTTTTTTAATATTTTTTTTAAATTTTGTAACCCAGGGGGAGGGGAATGGTCAATTAATTGGACCAATTCTTTAACTTTTTTGGTTCTTTCAAAAATTGTTATTCTTTTTCTTTTCCCGGTTAAATTTTCAACTCAGAAGGGAGGTTGTAGTCCTTATTATGACTACGGTTGTAGTTGAAATCCATTCAGTAGTTTTCAACTATAAAATCACAGTGTATAATTCAAATATAATTTAGTTTCGAGATCTCATTTATTATTTTTTTTTTGTTTTCTCTTTTCTCTTTTTTTTATAATTTGTAAAGGCTAAAAGCGCCCACAATGATTAATAAAGTTTATAAAATATATTATACTTTCATTTTATTGTCCCTTCCATTAGGGTTTTTATCCCAATTTGATTTAAAGACAAGTAAAGCCGTGCATGTCCTTTAAAACTAATTTAATTTTTTTTTTTTAAAGCGTTGTTATTATCGACATAAATTTTGTCTGATAATTAAATAAATTTAGTAAGGTTCTTCTGGGCATGGTCACCATATTATGAGGTTCCTCTGAGTTACCTCTCTTCCCCTTTTTTTTTTTTTTTTTTTTTAAATAATTAATAGCTACTTTAATAAAATGACGATCAGGTGGCTTTGACTGACGACTCGATCTTCTTAGTACCTTACTTGGTTCAAGTCTCCGGTTTTTTTCTTTTGATCTTTCTATCTAGTCCGAAGTCTGAATCCATGTCACTTGAAGACACATTTCCTGTGGGCATAGGGTGCGTTTTATTCGTATCCGTGACACTGTGTTCAGGTTAATTATGATTTTCTATAAACTTCCTTCTTGGATTATTCAAATCTTTGGTGTACTTTCTTTTTGCTTATTGGGTTGTTCGTCTGGTTCTTCTTTACTGTGGGTAAGCTGTGTCCAGTGTGGTAGTAATACTTTAGTCAATTTTTGTGGACCTGTCTCACTTTTGAACGAGGACTTGTTGCGAGTTTTATTAAATAGTCACAATTGTTCTCGTTTTTTCCAACAACGATAAATGGTCCATGGTATTTGTGTGCCGGACCATGTGAAAGACCCTTTTCAATTTCGGATGATTTGTTAATTCGTAGTCTTCAATGATGAATTCAAATTTCTTGATCTTTCTGTCATGATCCAATTTGGCTTTGTCCATTCTTCAATTCCTGTTCTTTGTCGCCATTTGGTAACACTTTTTCAGTTTCATTTTAAGCTCTTAAAGATAATTGGTCGCCACTGCTTATTTTTCTCAACTATGTCATCGTAGTCTTCTAGTACTATTACCTGACCGTGCTAATTCACTTTTTTATACTCGTTAAAATCTCTTTCGAGCGGGTCAGTAGATGGTATAATTAGGTCGATTGGAATTTTAGGCCTTCGACTGACCATCATTTCAAAGGTGTTTGACCAGTTGAACAATGTCTACTAGTATTATAAGCATATGCCAATTTAATTAAGTTGAGGTCCCAACTCATTTGGTCGTCATCCACAAATGCTGCAATCATCTTCTTCACTGTCTTTACTGTGATTTCACTCTGGCCATCACATTGTGGGTGAAAAGGAGTTGTTTTTAATTTCCGTATATCCAGATGCTCATAAACCAGATCTAAAAGCTTTGATTGATATTGCTTCCCCCCGTCTGATAATATTGATTCCGGGATTCAATATCTACAGCATCACTATATTATTTGCAACTGGTGAGGTTTTACTGCTCTTCAGTGCATGAATTTTTATCAGCTTTGTAAAGTGATCTACCAAGACTTGGAGATACTTGTTACCACGGTGGGTTACCGGGAATGGTCCTGCCAAATCTGTGGTGATCAATTGATTAGGACGCCATGGTGTTAAGTAGATCAACTCAGCATGTCGCTCATGCTGAGTGAGCTTGATCTTTTGGCACACATCGCAACATTTGACACATCTCAAGATGTCGTCTTTTAAGAATGGTCTATAAAATCTATCGATTATTTTTCACATTGTCTTTGATTTTCCTAAATGACCATTATAAATTGGGCTGTGGACTTGAATAACAATTTGCTCCACTTTTTGTTTTGGTAATACCAATTGTGTGGTTTTGAAACCGTTTCTATCTTCACTATGACGATATAGAATACTATCAACAAGCGTAAAATTGTCGTACTGTTTGTATAGAATAAGGCGCGTTGGGCTCTCAAAAATTGAGATTTTAGGTTTCTCGGACCCATTTTCCAGGATAAGTCCTTTTATCCACTGGACATCTTCGTCCTTCTCTTGTTCTTCTTTAAGGCTCTCAAATTCATTCACGATAGAAGAACTTGGGTTCAGAGCTATTCTCTCGGCGTTTGTTATTTCACTCTCCGAATTATAGCTACTGTTTGTATTCTGTGTTGCATCATCTATGCTATGTTCACTCTCACTATCCGAAGATGAAGAGACTTCAACGTGAATTTCTTTAAAACTTGCTACCAAAATGTCATGATAAACGTATTTTTCATCTGCATAGTTATCTTCTGGTGGTAGTCTTGATTACATGTCGGCTACGACGTTTTCTCGACCTGGCTTGTAGCCAATTTCAAAGTTGTATATGCTTAACTTCATCATCCAACGTTCTAACCTAGGACTCATATTTGTCATGTTTTTTATCCAGGTCAAAGGTAAATGATATGTTTGGACTTTGAAAGGTCTGCCATAAAGAAATTCATGAAAATATAATTTTTAAACCAATAAACTCATAGAGAGGTCTGGCTAATGGTGCAAAGTGATCAATGAATCGGCGATAAAAGTTTGCAACGCCTAGCCAGGACTGAAGTTGGTTAATTGTAACCGGTTTTCTGTGTTTCGCTAAGCCAAAAGCCCTATTTGAGTCTGGTTTCATCTTTCCTTTGGATATCACGTTTCCCAACAACTGAATTTCAAATTCAACTGGCACACTTTTTTGGCATGAGACTTTTAATGATCTATTGTTCAGTGTATCCAGAACAGCCATTACAGTGTCCAGATGATAATTGATCCCATTCTTTTCACTGTTTGTGAATATAATAGATAAACTATTAGAGAATTATCGATTATAAATCGTTGTAAACATGCTTCGATAAAACGTTGAAAACATGCAGGGGCAGTTTTGATGCCCATTGGCATTGAAAGATACTCAAACAGACCAAATTCACAAATGAACAACAAAGCAGTGTACTGGATGGAGTTAGGATGGACAGGAATTTGGTGGTATGCTCCTTTCATATCTATTTTAGTAAAAGTGTCTTCATCTGCTAGTTTGGCATTAATATCCATTATGGACGGAATTGGATAGTTATCGTCCTTTATCACTTTGTTTAGTGGCTTGTAGACCACTGTGATTCTAATAGAGCCACCAGCCTTGTCTACTCCTCGAATAGGAAAACACCATTGACTTCTACTTGGTCGAATAATCCCTTCCTTCAGTTATCTATCCAGTTCAGTGTTTAACTTCTCTTTCAGAACGGGAGTGTTCTACATCTACATTTGATTGGCTTCTGGTTTGGGTCTTGAAACTCTATTCCAAATGCAACATCTGAATTTACGTCTTGTTTTAAATCCAAGACTGATTTTTCCGGAATTTCTTCAATTTTTTTTTTTTAACAAAGCCTGGGCATTTTCAACAGCCTCCATATTGAGATCATTTTTCGACCGGTTATTTTTCTTTTAATTCCGCAACGATTTCAGTCTCCATCACAGGACCACTTCCTTTTGGTATTGGGACTTCACCTTTCCCTTTTCCGAAGTTGTCTGCGTGTACTCCAACATCAAAATTGGTAATACTTCCTGTGATGAAGACATCACTGTGTATGTACGCGGTTCGCTGTGCAGTTGCATGCACGCGTATTTCATATTTATATTTTAGATTTATGATTTTTTGGAGAATATATTTTTCTTTATAAGTTTAATAAAGTATTTAAACTTTATTAAATAAGTTACTTTATTTCACTTCCGACTTCATCCTCTTTCATATTGTAGTGAGTGCATGATTTCATGTTTTTTTAAACGTTTTTCACGCATTTCTTTTCTAAAAATTCTCCTTACTTCATCAGACATTGTTTTTTACCATTGTCTTTATGTGTTCAAATCTAGGCCCAAGGTACTTCAGCTTGTTAATCAAATCTCTACCCAAAAGACAATCATTATTGGACATTGTCTCCCTGACCAATATTTCCACATTCTTCAGGATTTCTTCTCTTGAAACGAAACAGCTTGAGAGCTTCACCTTGCCAAGAATTTTTATAGGACCTGAGCATGAGAACAGCTCGCTACTCGAGTGAATCTCAAGTTCTGTTCCAGGCTCATGCCCTCTTATAAGATTGAACGTTTTTGCATTGATAATTGTCCTATCTGCTCCACTATCACATAGATAATTAATCAGTGTGTTATTGAATATTGCCACACCTATCACTGGCTTTTCTCGGTTAGGACTCTTTCTCAAGTTCACAGCGTTAATTACGTAAAGATGCTCACTGTTACCTTTATCTTCAAATTTAACCCGTTTCTGCGTTGACTGGTGTGAGTTAAAGGCTTTGTCTTGTCTCTGATTGTTTGGTTCTCTTGGATTATTATAAGGAAAAGATTTTGATTTAAAATTACCAGCAAACGTCTGTTTTTGATTTTGTTGAGTTGCGTACCTTCTGTTTGAAAGAGCATAACTTTCACTTGTGGTGCTATTATAGAAAGGTTGCTTATCGAAATTAGACATCTTGCAGTCCTTATAATTAATCAAATCTTGAATTTTGTAAACTTTTTCGGTTTCGATTTGTCTCATTTTCAAATTAACGTTGGCTGACGCTGAGCCACTACTTGTTTGGATAGAAGTCGGCGTGTGAGACCTCCCTTTTATAAGACGGATTGTCCAATACACCATGATCAAAGTGATGATTAAAATCAATGTTTCTATTGGAATTGTGACGATTATTGTCTTTCCAAATTGGATTGATTTTGTCCATGTGGTGATTAATTGAGATAACGATTTCTCATTAATTGACTCTGACTTATAAAATGAGAACGCTGATACGTGATAGCAAAACTCCATAATAATATTGTAAATGCGATTTTGCACATTTTGAGGAAAAAAAGGTTTTTTAAGGAAAGAATCGGAAAGGAATTTTAACACTTAACCTAAACTACTAGTTAAGGATACCTAGGGACGCCAATGTTATAAACCTATATATTTGTATAGGGTTAGTACGGATCTGTTAGGATCTAGTGGTTCGCGGTCATAACACAAATAATAAAATAAATTTTAGACTAATAATAATAATAATAGCTTTATTAAAAGATGGCCACTTCTAGCCTTAACAAATAATAAAGAAAACAAAATATGTATATAGTAAAAAATAGTTTGAATAATAACAATAAACTAATATTAAAGAATCTCCGAATCTAATGTTTTACACCGAGTTAAATACTAGTAATATGCTACGCATATTAGATCATAGTATTGCACTGTGAAACTATAGACTTAAAAGTTTGCTTGAGTCGGTGTTTTAGTTATTGAGAGAACTACTGGCATTTTTTTTCGTTTGACAATTCTTGTACGTCTAATTTTTGACCTGAGCAAATTCATTATTTAATGTTAAAAAACTTACATAGAAATTCTTTAATAGAAATCATAAAACTTTTTAATTTATCTCTTAGAGAAGGTTAAGTCCCGAAAGCGTGGAAAACTTCGAACATTACTGTGATTCAAAAAAAGGCCTCTACTTTACAAAATCCTTTAAATTATAGACCAATTAGTATAACGAGTTGTTTAGGAAAGTTACTGGAACGAATAGCATATTCAAGATTATACAATTTTTTGGAAAAAGCCCTTGATAGGGTTTGGCATGAAGGTTTACTTTTTAAATTGTTTATTCAGAATTCAGCAGTCAGATCTATCCTCAAGTTTAAATATGATACTCCCTCCAACATCATGCAACATGAAGCTTTTAATAAACTAAAATTACTAACAGTCTTGAATCGTCTTTTTGAGTTGAGTGAGAAATATGTTGGGACAGGACTGAGTCATTCTATTCCATTGGTTGTCAGACTGGTGGAGGAATACAAAGAAGGTTTCGAATCAAGATATATTGAATACCCAACTCCATTGTGTAATTGCTACCTTACTATTTCTTCTTTTTTTCCTAAAACTTGATCTATTTAAACATGTTCCACATGTAACAATCTTTTCCAATTTATGTCTTTTCATTTTTCATTTTTTTACCTTATTTACTCTATTTTGATTCTTTTTTTTTTATCTAATTTTATTAACTTTAATTTTATTTTATTTTTTTATTTTATTTTTAACTTATTCTGAAGGAGCTCTAGTTCGGTACAGAAAACAAATAAATAAAATAATCATATTTTAAACTCAAAAGACAAGACGATCTTTTCTTCTCTCTCTGGCTTTCCTGCTAGAAGAGAATTCGTCTTCTCTATCTACTGAGATGGTAGGTACTGAAATTTAAAATTCAAAGAAAAAAATTATAAATTCATTTTTAGCTCTTCTTCTCGTTCATAATAAGGACCTATTCTTTCATCTCTAAACTGATCTTATACCACACTTTCTGAAATTTCAGAAAATGGAAGGAAATTAAATCTGCGTTGGACAAAGTCCAGTACGAATCCTCGAATCACAGTGAATAGCAATGATGCTGAATCATGTTGCTCAACTGAATCAAATACTGCTTGTCTAACTGAGAACGAGGAGATACAAACAAATTCCAAGAGACTTAGAAATCACAGTGATTATAGTTCAAATTGGTCTCAAAAAAAAATTACTAAAAAAGAAAAGTTTTAACAAAAACTATACCTGATGATAGCCAATCAAAAATTGTAAGACGGTCAAGTAGGCTTGTTAAACCTCCCGAGCGTTTAACTTACTTTAATTAAAAATACTTATTTTTAAGATACTTTAATTAAAAATCTTAAAAAATATTTAGTCAATTTTTAAAACCTTTAATTTTGTTTCGTTATTGTCTTATTTTGTTTTTAAAATAAGACTAAAATTTTTTTAATATTTTTTTTAAATTTTGTAACCCAGGGGGAGGGGAATGGTCAATTAATTGGACCAATTCTTTAACTTTTTTTGGTTCTTTCAAAAATTGTTATTCTTTTTCTTTTCCCGGTTAAATTTTCAACTCAGAAGGGAGGTTGTAGTCCTTATTATGACTACGGTTGTAGTTGAAATCCATTCAGTAGTTTTCAACTATAAAATCACAGTGTATAATTCAAATATAATTTAGTTTCGAGATCTCATTTATTATTTTTTTTGTTTTCTCTTTTCTCTTTTTTTTATAATTTGTAAAGGCTAAAAGCGCCCACAATGATTAATAAAGTTTATAAAATATATTATACTTTCATTTTATTGTCCCTTCCATTAGGGTTTTTATCCCAATTTGATTTAAAGACAAGTAAAGCCGTGCATGTCCTTTAAAACTAATTTAATTTTTTTTAAAGCGTTGTTATTATCGACATAAATTTTGTCTGATAATTAAATAAATTTAGTAAGGTTCTTCTGGGCATGGTCACCATATTATGAGGTTCCTCTGAGTTACCTCTCTTCCCCTTTTTTTTTTTTTTTTTTTTAAATAATTAATAGCTACTTTAATAAAATGACGATCAGGTGGCTTTGACTGACGACTCGATCTTCTTAGTACCTTACTTGGTTCAAGTCTCCGGTTTTTTTCTTTTTGATCTTTCTATCTAGTCCGAAGTCTGAATCCATGTCACTTGAAGACACATTTCCTGTGGGCATAGGGTGCGTTTTATTCGTATCCGTGACACTGTGTTCAGGTTAATTATGATTTTCTATAAACTTCCTTCTTGGATTATTCAAATCTTTGGTGTACTTTCTTTTTTGCTTATTGGGTTGTTCGTCTGGTTCTTCTTTACTGTGGGTAAGCTGTGTCCAGTGTGGTAGTAATACTTTAGTCAATTTTTGTGGACCTGTCTCACTTTTGAACGAGGACTTGTTGCGAGTTTTATTAAATAGTCACAATTGTTCTCGTTTTTTCCAACAACGATAAATGGTCCATGGTATTTGTGTGCCGGACCATGTGAAAGACCCTTTTCAATTTCGGATGATTTGTTAATTCGTAGTCTTCAATGATGAATTCAAATTTCTTGATCTTTCTGTCATGATCCAATTTGGCTTTGTCCATTCTTCAATTCCTGTTCTTTGTCGCCATTTGGTAACACTTTTTCAGTTTCATTTTAAGCTCTTAAAGATAATTGGTCGCTACTGCTGGGAGATTTTTCTCAACTACATCATCGTAGTCTTCTAGTACTATTACCTCACCGTGCTCATTCACTATGTTATACTCAGTTAAAATCTTTTCTCTTCGAGCAGGTCTGCAGTTGGTATAATTAGGTCGATTGGAATTTTAGGCCTTCGACTGAACATCATTTCAAAAGGTGTTTGACCAGTTGAACAATGTCTACTAGTATTATAAGCATATGCCAATTTAATTAAGTTGAGGTCCCAACTCATTTGGTCGTCATCCACAAATGCTGCAATCATCTTCTTCACTGTCTTTACTGTGATTTCACTCTGGCCATCACATTGTGGGTGAAAAGGAGTTGTTTTTAATTTCCGTATATCCAGATGCTCATAAACCAGATCTAAAAGCTTTGATTGATATTGCTTCCCCCCGTCTGATAATATTGATTCCGGGATTCAATATCTACAGCATCACTATATTATTTGCAACTGGTGAGGTTTTACTGCTCTTCAGTGCATGAATTTTTATCAGCTTTGTAAAGTGATCTACCAAGACTTGGAGATACTTGTTACCACGGTGGGTTACCGGGAATGGTCCTGCCAAATCTGTGGTGATCAATTGATTAGGACGCCATGGTGTTAAGTAGATCAACTCAGCATGTCGCTCATGCTGAGTGAGCTTGATCTTTTGGCACACATCGCAACATTTGACACATCTCAAGATGTCGTCTTTTAAGAATGGTCTATAAAATCTATCGATTATTTTTCACATTGTCTTTGATTTTCCTAAATGACCATTATAAATTGGGCTGTGGACTTGAATAACAATTTGCTCCACTTTTTGTTTTGGTAATACCAATTGTGTGGTTTTGAAACCGTTTCTATCTTCACTATGACGATATAGAATACTATCAACAAGCGTAAAATTGTCGTACTGTTTGTATAGAATAAGGCGCGTTGGGCTCTCAAAAATTGAGATTTTAGGTTTCTCGGACCCATTTTCCAGGATAAGTCCTTTTATCCACTGGACATCTTCGTCCTTCTCTTGTTCTTCTTTAAGGCTCTCAAATTCATTCACGATAGAAGAACTTGGGTTCAGAGCTATTCTCTCGGCGTTTGTTATTTCACTCTCCGAATTATAGCTACTGTTTGTATTCTGTGTTGCATCATCTATGCTATGTTCACTCTCACTATCCGAAGATGAAGAGACTTCAACGTGAATTTCTTTAAAACTTGCTACCAAAATGTCATGATAAACGTATTTTTCATCTGCATAGTTATCTTCTGGTGGTAGTCTTGATTACATGTCGGCTACGACGTTTTCTCGACCTGGCTTGTAGCCAATTTCAAAGTTGTATATGCTTAACTTCATCATCCAACGTTCTAACCTAGGACTCATATTTGTCATGTTTTTTATCCAGGTCAAAGGTAAATGATATGTTTGGACTTTGAAAGGTCTGCCATAAAGAAATTCATGAAAATATAATTTTTAAACCAATAAACTCATAGAGAGGTCTGGCTAATGGTGCAAAGTGATCAATGAATCGGCGATAAAAGTTTGCAACGCCTAGCCAGGACTGAAGTTGGTTAATTGTAACCGGTTTTCTGTGTTTCGCTAAGCCAAAAGCCCTATTTGAGTCTGGTTTCATCTTTCCTTTGGATATCACGTTTCCCAACAACTGAATTTCAAATTCAACTGGCACACTTTTTTGGCATGAGACTTTTAATGATCTATTGTTCAGTGTATCCAGAACAGCCATTACAGTGTCCAGATGATAATTGATCCCATTCTTTTCACTGTTTGTGAATATAATAGATAAACTATTAGAGAATTATCGATTATAAATCGTTGTAAACATGCTTCGATAAAACGTTGAAAACATGCAGGGGCAGTTTTGATGCCCATTGGCATTGAAAGATACTCAAACAGACCAAATTCACAAATGAACAACAAAGCAGTGTACTGGATGGAGTTAGGATGGACAGGAATTTGGTGGTATGCTCCTTTCATATCTATTTTAGTAAAAGTGTCTTCATCTGCTAGTTTGGCATTAATATCCATTATGGACGGAATTGGATAGTTATCGTCCTTTATCACTTTGTTTAGTGGCTTGTAGACCACTGTGATTCTAATAGAGCCACCAGCCTTGTCTACTCCTCGAATAGGAAAACACCATTGACTTCTACTTGGTCGAATAATCCCTTCCTTCAGTTATCTATCCAGTTCAGTGTTTAACTTCTCTTTCAGAACGGGAGTGTTCTACATCTACATTTGATTGGCTTCTGGTTTGGGTCTTGAAACTCTATTCCAAATGCAACATCTGAATTTACGTCTTGTTTTAAATCCAAGACTGATTTTTCCGGAATTTCTTCAATTTTTTTTTTTAACAAAGCCTGGGCATTTTCAACAGCCTCCATATTGAGATCATTTTTCGACCGGTTATTTTTCTTTTAATTCCGCAACGATTTCAGTCTCCATCACAGGACCACTTCCTTTTGGTATTGGGACTTCACCTTTCCCTTTTCCGAAGTTGTCTGCGTGTACTCCAACATCAAAATTGGTAATACTTCCTGTGATGAAGACATCACTGTGTATGTACGCGGTTCGCTGTGCAGTTGCATGCACGCGTATTTCATATTTATATTTTAGATTTATGATTTTTTGGAGAATATATTTTTCTTTATAAGTTTAATAAAGTATTTAAACTTTATTAAATAAGTTACTTTATTTCACTTCCGACTTCATCCTCTTTCATATTGTAGTGAGTGCATGATTTCATGTTTTTTTTTAAACGTTTTTCACGCATTTCTTTTCTAAAAATTCTCCTTACTTCATCAGACATTGTTTTTTACCATTGTCTTTATGTGTTCAAATCTAGGCCCAAGGTACTTCAGCTTGTTAATCAAATCTCTACCCAAAAGACAATCATTATTGGACATTGTCTCCCTGACCAATATTTCCACATTCTTCAGGATTTCTTCTCTTGAAACGAAACAGCTTGAGAGCTTCACCTTGCCAAGAATTTTTTATAGGACCTGAGCATGAGAACAGCTCGCTACTCGAGTGAATCTCAAGTTCTGTTCCAGGCTCATGCCCTCTTATAAGATTGAACGTTTTTGCATTGATAATTGTCCTATCTGCTCCACTATCACATAGATAATTAATCAGTGTGTTATTGAATATTGCCACACCTATCACTGGCTTTTCTCGGTTAGGACTCTTTCTCAAGTTCACAGCGTTAATTACGTAAAGATGCTCACTGTTACCTTTATCTTCAAATTTAACCCGTTTCTGCGTTGACTGGTGTGAGTTAAAGGCTTTGTCTTGTCTCTGATTGTTTGGTTCTCTTGGATTATTATAAGGAAAAGATTTTGATTTAAAATTACCAGCAAACGTCTGTTTTTGATTTTGTTGAGTTGCGTACCTTCTGTTTGAAAGAGCATAACTTTCACTTGTGGTGCTATTATAGAAAGGTTGCTTATCGAAATTAGACATCTTGCAGTCCTTATAATTAATCAAATCTTGAATTTTGTAAACTTTTTCGGTTTCGATTTGTCTCATTTTCAAATTAACGTTGGCTGACGCTGAGCCACTACTTGTTTGGATAGAAGTCGGCGTGTGAGACCTCCCTTTTATAAGACGGATTGTCCAATACACCATGATCAAAGTGATGATTAAAATCAATGTTTCTATTGGAATTGTGACGATTATTGTCTTTCCAAATTGGATTGATTTTGTCCATGTGGTGATTAATTGAGATAACGATTTCTCATTAATTGACTCTGACTTATAAAATGAGAACGCTGATACGTGATAGCAAAACTCCATAATAATATTGTAAATGCGATTTTGCACATTTTGAGGAAAAAAAGGTTTTTTAAGGAAAGAATCGGAAAGGAATTTTAACACTTAACCTAAACTACTAGTTAAGGATACCTAGGGACGCCAATGTTATAAACCTATATATTTGTATAGGGTTAGTACGGATCTGTTAGGATCTAGTGGTTCGCGGTCATAACACAAATAATAAAATAAATTTTAGACTAATAATAATAATAATAGCTTTATTAAAAGATGGCCACTTCTAGCCTTAACAAATAATAAAGAAAACAAAATATGTATATAGTAAAAAATAGTTTGAATAATAACAATAAACTAATATTAAAGAATCTCCGAATCTAATGTTTTACACCGAGTTAAATACTAGTAATATGCTACGCATATTAGATCATAGTATTGCACTGTGAAACTATAGACTTAAAAGTTTGCTTGAGTCGGTGTTGTAGTTATTGAGAGAACTACTGGCATTTTTTTTCGTTTGACAATTCTTGTACGTCTAATTTTTGACCTGAGCAAATTCATTATTTAATGTTAAAAAACTTACATAGAAATTCTTTAATAGAAATCATAAAACTTTTTAATTTATCTCTTAGAGAAGGTTAAGTCCCGAAAGCGTGGAAAACTTCGAACATTACTGTGATTCAAAAAAAGGCCTCTACTTTACAAAATCCTTTAAATTATAGACCAATTAGTATAACGAGTTGTTTAGGAAAGTTACTGGAACGAATAGCATATTCAAGATTATACAATTTTTTGGAAAAAGCCCTTGATAGGGTTTGGCATGAAGGTTTACTTTTTAAATTGTTTAAATTGAATCCACCTCATTACTTGACTAACTGGATTAGATCCTTTTTAGACTCTAGGACATTTAAGGTAAATGTGAATGACCACTTGAGCGAAGAATACCAAATAACTGAAGTTGTCCCTCAAGGCTCAGTAATTAGTCCTCTTTTATTTAGTATATATATATTAATGACATCCCCAAAATAAACAAAACAAATAATGAATACTCTCTGCTTTTTCGCAGATAATCTAGTTACATTCTTCATATATAACATAAAGGGGAACCTTCTTTTTTCCCTTCTTTTTATTTTTAGTTTTTTTAATCTGAAGGAGCATTAGCTCATTACAGATATACAAATAAATAAATAATTAAAATGTCCATAACCTCGTTACATTTTTGACTTTCTATTTTAGATTATTATTGCAATTTTTTGAATAGCTAGATTTTCCAATTTTGCTATTTTAGAGAAAATTTGAAGACACATGTAAACAAACATGTAGTGTTCTAAAAAAAATACAACTCCACTGTGTAATTGCTACATGGTTATACATATTACAAGAGACTATTCAAACTTTTTTTTCTATCAGAAATTGAATGATTAAATTAAACAGGTTTTAAAAACGAAAAAATTTAACACAATTCTAAAAATAGAAATTAATTGTATCTTAAAACAATTTTTTTTACTTTTAAATAAAATATTAGAAATAATTTGTGATTTGAATCGACAATAAATTGAGTTTCAACAAAATATCACCAAAATGTGTTTCTTCAACTAAAGAGCGATATGAAAAGGTTAGTACCATGTTGGATCGACCTCGTTCTGGTAGAGCTCGGAACATAACATTAAGGTTCTGTCATGGTGTGCCCATTTTTGTCACAAATTTTGTGACCAACTGGTCATAAAACAGGTAAGACCCAAAAGAGAACGGTGTATAAACTATCAGGTGGAAATCTTTATGCTACATATAACTGTTTTGTTGGCGTAGGTTTAGCTCAAGGGGAAATCCATTATGATCGCCATATATTCCAGTATGTGTGCACAACTGACAATTGCAACAAATCCACAAATTTACAGTTTAGTTTTAACTCAATCTTAGCCTTTTTGATTTTTTCCTTGACAAAATTTTTCTAAACAATTCGAATTGCCTTTGACATTTTTACTTTAATAAAATTGCATATTTGAACAATTTTTTTATATCGCCAAACATTTTCACATATTCTTTTATAATTATAATTAACTTTCTAAAATTTCTTATTTTAGAAAGTTATCCCGATTTGATAAATTAGAAAATTATCTTATTTTTACTAACACTAATCCCGCAAGGTAAAGTGCATGAAGGTTATGAGATTATCAAACAAAACTCTCAAGGTTGCAGCAAGTATGAACAATTGATTAAATATTTTGACAAATTTGGGTGAAAGAATATGCACCGCAATTGGGGAACCATTTTGTTACAGATATACGAACTAGTAAAAATAGAAGGTTTCCATCCTGGACTTAACAAGATAATCAACAAGAATCATTCGAATACAATCACATTACTCAAATACATAATACAACAACAAATGCCCAAATGCGCTCTCTACTTAAATCTTTGCCTTTCAACAAAAATAATAAAAATTAAAGAAAATTAAAATTAATTTTTCACCCTTTAAGTGTTTGAAAAATTATAACCAACCTAATAAAAATTTTTTTTCAAATTAATTAAAAATTTTAAATAATCATTTTTACCATTTTTTACTATTTTTTACCATTAAATTGATTACATTTTACCAAAATTTACGTAAATTATGGTAATTTTTTTTCTCATAATTTTGGATATAAATATTGAAGGATAACAAAAATTCATTTTATTTTAAAAAGTGCCAAATTATTTCAATTTTTTGGACATTTTTTTTTACATAAATTTACGTAAAATGATCGAAATTTACCAAATTTTACGTAAAATCAAGTAAATTTACGTTTTTTTACTTTTGTAAATTTACGTAAATTTACAATATTTTACGTAAAATTCGGTAAATTTACTATTTTTTACGTAAATTATCGTAAATTACTAAATCCGGAACACCACTGTATAAAAATTTAACACAAAGACTCAAATGATTAAAAACATTTTATATTCAGTTTAAGTCAGTATTTACAAAATCCTTATTTTAAATACTTTGGGTACTAGATTTATATTATTGTATTAAATTTAAAACTTTTAAAAGTATATGTGTTTTTGTCGCTTATAAATATTGAAAAACAAGATTTTGACAAAACTGATACTTTAGTCAAAATCTGCTAAAATCACTTAATATTTTTCTGATATTTTACTTAGATGTTTTATTTTATAAAAATATTGCTCAATTCTATCTTTCTCAAAAGTACCCAACTTCTGAGAAATGTGACAAGTATAGTTTTTTAATTTATCTTTGTGCATTAATTCATAATAGTTAAGGTTTAGATATTTTTTAATAAGCTAAAACATTACATTTTAAATTAAACAATAAAACAAGAAAGAGCCATATCTAATTGATGTTTAATTTTTTTGTCTTTTTTTAAATTAAAAAAACACTGAATTAGAATTTTTCATTAATTTTGACTCAAACTTAAATGATTTAACCACAATTATAAAAAATTTAATTTTAAAAAATTAAGAATGAAACAAATTATATTAAAGATACCGTTTCCCCTTGCAAAGAGATGCATGCACCAAAAACCAAAACTCAGGTTTTAGCCCAAGCATCACGTTACATCTCGCCCATGTTAAACTTTCCCCCCTTTTGATGCGTGAATTAAAATGCAGATTTTTGGTGTTTAACGCCGCGTTAATTCCTGAAAATCGAATTTAGATGCGGCATCAATAATACATGTTAGTCATTAACTTATTTTTGAAATTTATATTAGATGTCGGGTTAAAAATTTGAAAAAAAATAATCCATAAATAATAAAAAATTATTTTTTTTTATTAAAAATACATTTTCTAGTTTTAAGTGCGGGGCTAATATTTAGATTTTAGGATTAGGGTTTGAGGAAAAAATAGAATAAAAACAATCAATCTAATAAAAACGAACAAATTAAATTTTTGTTGGCAAAAAGACGCCAATACGACCATCAGCCAGATGTTTTTTATGTAAACCTTTTTAAAATTTTTTGAAAAGTTGTTAAAAAAATTCTCATTTTTCCCCGTTCATCAAATCTGTATTTACCTTATAATAATGGTTATAAATTAAAAAATTATTTTATAAAAATAAATATATTTTTTTAGTCAATTATAATTAGTTTTGAAAATTTACGAAAATAATTTTTCAATACAATTTAATGAAGTTTTTTTTTGCAATTTGCTTTTTTATCTCTGGACAGCAAATTTTTATTTGTGGGGTAAGACCCTTAATATTTTACACAGTATTAAATATTAACGACTTGCTTAATCCATGATATCAAAGTATATTTCTGTGAACAATACACATTTAAGCGTTGTTGTTGCAATTATTGAGAGAACTGTAATAATTCTATCAATATAATTTTTAAATTTAGAGAAAAAAAAATAATCTATTTAAATAAATCAACTTTTATTTAAGTCATATTAAAATATTAAATTACTAATATTGATATCTGCAAGCTTGCGCATTAGTACGGGACAGTAAGGCCCGAAGCTATGACCACATGGTCAATGCCCAAATAATAGTCAGTCATTAAACTCCAATTAATGATCCACACTTTATATGTATGTATGTGTGTATGTATGTATGTCTTTGATGTTACACGTAAAAGGACGAGTAAGTGTGATGCTCGAATATTTCCCCTTCACTGAACAGACTAATCATCACCTAGAATTACCACTGATTTATTATTTTTATGCTTCTGGGAGATTAAAATCTTAAAATGTATTTTTCAATTTTTCAAGTAAAAAATAAGCTCGTTCTATATGACTTACAAGTTTAATTGACAAAAAAATGCTTGCAAAATTAAATTATTTTTTAAATTGAAATTGAAAATTGAATATAAAAGATGGCACTTTTACCATGTTGTTTTAACATTAGTTACATTTTGGAATTCAAACACTAAAAATAAACCTAATATTAAAATAAAATTTAAGTTTGTAAAAAAAGAGGACTTTGAATAAAGCAAGAACAAATGTAAACTTTTTAATATAAATAAAATGCTTTATTTTAGACAATTTATAAATATGCACCATTATTGCATATAGTTTAACGTTTTATGTGTGCTAAAAAATAATATTTTTGTGGTAAAAGTAAAAAAAATTTTTTTAATACTTTTGGTATTTTTCTAATTAATATAGTGTCAATTTGATAAAAAAAGTTTCATTTTATATTTTTATTTTTTTTCTTATCAATTGGTTTAATTCTAATAAATTTGGGGTAAAAAAATTTTGGTGTATTTTTTTTCAATATTTGGGGTACATGAAATAAATAAGTCGTCAAATAATAAATTTTTAAAATAAAATTTTATTTCAAGCATTTAATTATAATAAAAAAATATTTTTATTCATTTTTTAAACATTGGCAAATTTAAATATATTGAGCAATATCTACATGATTCATTTAGTCCTATGTTAGCAAATAAAAGCTTTAACACAGACACTTAAATTTCTTGGAAAAATGTCTGTGTTAAAAACAAACCCAAATAAAATTGATCTCATAATTCCCCACTTGTATTTGGGTGACATATCAGCTGCCAATGACGTACAACTTCTAACTGATTTGAATATTACTCATGTGCTAACTATTGAAGATAATGAACTTGATTTTCAAAGTTTTAGGAAATTAGAAAAGTACAAGTTTATAAAAATGTCCGATCATCCATTTGCTAATCTGCTTGATGAGTTAGATGAATGTTTGCAGTTTATTGACGATGCAGTCACAAATTCAAAGAATATTCTAGTTCATTGGTAATTTTAATTTAAAAGCTATTAATTTAAATACAATTTTATTATTAATTTTTGCTTTAGTTTTCAAGGTTTGTCAAGAAGTGCTTCATTTGTAATTGCTTATATAATGCTTAAAGAAAAGCAAACTGTGAAAAAAACACTAGATCAAGTTAGACAAAAGCGTTTTGTAAGACCAAACAGGGGATTTTATGATCAGCTTTGTGTATTTCAAGAAATGGACTTTAAAGTGTCTAAAGACTCTATTTTCTATAGAAATTATTCAGATGCTATTCAGCATAGAAAACTACAGCTAGGAATGATATGAATTTTTTTAAATTGTATCGCAAAATAAAATAAATTTTTCACAAAATATTTACTTTGTTATGTTTAAACCAACTTCAGTGATTTTAATGATTAATAGGAAAAGATTTCAGTAAAAAAAGCTCAGTCGAATTTTTTCTACAATTTTTTTTTCACTAAAATAAAACCTAGTGTTTAATAAGAATATGCTAAATGAATAAAAAATTGAATTACTGAATCTATAAAGCTTTGCCTAAACAAAAATTACCCGGAATACAAGACGAAAAATTTTAGAGTTACTCACAAAAGCCTTCTGAAGCAACCAGCCATCTCACTCATTTTTCTTATTTTTTTGCATTATTTTAGATTATTAAAAATAAAACAAAATATTGAATAATTATATATATCAATAAAAAATTAATTTAGAAACTGAAAAAAAAAGAATGAAATTAACTTTTTTTATTTAGCCTTTAAATTTTTTTTCTTTTTTTCTAATTGATTTTTTTTTTTACTATCATCATCCAAGTGGTGTTTCTTGAAATAAATAAATAAAAAATAAAAATATGCTAAATCTTTTCTTTTAAATTTGTTATATTTGAGTCTTTAAATTTAACAATCTTGCTATAAATGAATAAAAATTAATCACCTTGTACCTTATGATTTTTCAATTTTAAATAAATTTAAAATAAATAAAATTAAATAAATTTCAATTTTAAAACGTTTAGAATAGTATTTTGCACTATTCTAAACGAATAAGTGCAAAATACAAAAAAAAACCAAAGCATCTATTGAGAAAAATTAAGACTGTTATTTTTTCATTGTATTTAATTCTTTTTTTATTGTATCTAAATAATAAGCTATCTAAAAATAGTGAATAAATATTTTTTTTTAGTATCTAATTATTTTATCTAAGTATATAAATTTTTTAATCAAATTTTTTTTTGTTATATCTATTATAAAAAAAAAAGGAAGCAGAATTTTTTTGATATTTTATTTAGAAAAATTAAAAAAAAATACAAAAAGGAAGAAAAATTAAGAAAAAGAAAAAAATTAATCTTTTTTTGTTCTTTTGTTTTGAGGTTGATCTTGAATTGATTTCGGCTTGTTTTTTGATCCAGTTGGTCTTCCTCTTTTCTTTTTTGGAATCTCGGACTGAGCTGAATTTTCATTTGAATTGTTTTCAACTTCAATTTCATTTTGAATTTCCATTTCTGCTTCTTGAGCCTCAATTTCTTCCATCACATCAACTTGACTCAAAATTGAATTTACAAAAGCCTCTGGTAATTTCTTTTGATTTCGCACGTAATCTCTTATTTGTAACTCGGTTGGTTGAATCATTAAAGCTTTTTTTGTTGTTACTGGTTTACCGCGTTTCCTATTTTCACTCATGCCATTCCAATCCTCGATAACGACAAGCAAGAACCAAAATGTGTTTGCAAATATTATTTTTTCTCCAATATGGGCATGTGCATTCACTTTGTGCCCAACATACAATACGCTGATAAGCTTTGTCTGGAAACACTTGCTCAAAACTCAAAAAGTATTCTGAAGTTGGTTTGATTTTCATCATCAGTGATGAGCTAATCAAAGATTTTTATATTTGTCAATTAGATATTAAATTGAATTATTTTTTGATAAAAAAATATAATTAGATACTAAAATTAGATACACAAATAATACACAAATATATAAATTTTTACGGCGACCTCTTGAAACATTTTTTTCGATTCTCAAATCAAGTGTTGGGAAAGTAAGTAATTCAATATAGTATGCGATACCAATTACATGGTTGCAACCGAAATTTTTTTTTCAATATTGACAAGAACATTACTCAACTGCCAAGAGTTTTTGTTGATTTCTACAATTTTATGTGAGTCACTCCATTTTATGAATTCCGATGATCGATTGAATTCCAATTGCTTGTTTTTATAAAAATACGACAGCTTTCTTTCGTAGCTTCGACATTACTCTTCTCAGACGCTACGCATTATTCAATTATTTGAGTCATTTCTTTTAAAAAAGCAATTTTGTTTTTATTTGGATAAGCACTTATTTGAATAACTCCAGAATTTATTTAAAAAGCAATATTTGCTGATAACATGCTTATTAAATGTTAAAAGCTGATGTTAAAAATTAATTAATTAAAGAACTAATGAGTAAAAATTTAACAATTTATCTTTGCTTCTCATGAATTAATTCTGCTCCTGTTTGCAATAAAAAAAGCTGCTATAAAAAATAAATTAGATAATATCTGATTTGATAAACGAAAAAAATATTTGATATTAAAAATGATAAATTTGCTCCTATAGAAAATATAAGCCATTTTAATTTATCAAAAAAGGAAGACTTTTTTTTTTAAATTCTCAATTAACTAATTAATGAAGATTTAAAAAATTACGTAAATAATCCATTCAAAAAAAAAATTTACACACTATTTGATTTCTATTTTAAAAAAGTCACTATGAAACAAAATGCATTATTATTAGGCAAATGAAAAAAAAAAACTTTTCAAAAAATTTAATTTTTTTTACTATTTTTTTTTTATAAAATACTTAACCACTTTTTTTTCTCTCAAAAACATTCATTCTAACTTAAATTGTTTCTTTTCTTTCTAAAAGCCCATAAAGAAATATTTTTTTTTACCAAAATTAATTGAGCTTTAAAATGAAGTTTTAATTTTTTTGTAACAAATTTTTTTACCAAAAAATTAAAAAAATTAAATGACTCTTTTTTTTAAAACTCCGCTAGTTGGAGTCACATTTTAGGTGACTCTAGATTAGGTGAAATTTTTCCGTCACGTTAAAAATAAATTTAACAATTGAATATAAATTCAAAACCAGGACAAAATAAGCTTTTAATTTAAAAATAGTTTTATTTTCATTTAGGTTTTTAAATCAAAAAGGGGTTTAAAAAACCTCTCAAGCTTTAAAATGAAGTTTTAATTTTTTGTAACAAATTTTTTTACCAAAAAATTAAAAAAATAGTTGGAGTCACATTTTAGGTGACTCTAGATTAGGTGAAATTTTTCCGTCACTGTATTTTCTATATGATATTTTTGAAAAAATATTATTTGTGTTTAGAAAGTAAAGACAACTAAAGTTATTAAATTCGTTTTAATCCTTGCAAAAAATATATAGAGCTGATTCTAATTTCTATTCTAATCCCAAGCAAGACACTTGTTCATTTTTTGTCACTCATATTCAAATATTTAGAAAATAAAACTTAAATGAATAGAAGTAAAAAATAATTTTTAACTTTTATGCAATCTATTTTTCCATATTTGAAAGAAAAACTAAAATTTTGTTTTTATGCTTAAATTAAGACGAACTTTTTCTTTATAAAAACTTTTTCTCTTTCTTTATTTTTTTATTTTTGTTCAGATAGGAAAAAAAAAATTATAAAGATTGAGCTTTTAATTATTGGCCGAATTTTTCATTATCTTATCATTTTTTTTTTTCAAAATATATGAGTTTTTCTTTTTTTTTTTAGAAATTAAATAAAGATATTTCAGCAAATTAAAAACTAAAATATAACTTTAAATCAATGTTCAACTGTTTTATTTTTTCCAAGCTTATTATAAAATTTTTTTTCCTCTACTTGTTTGTATTGTTTCACTTTGGTTATTACACTGTTTTATTCAAAATTTATAAATTAAGGATTTAAAATTAAAATTAATCTTCTTTATTTTTTGTTACTTTATTTAAAAGAGTGAAAATAAATTTATACAGGATAAGCTAAGATAAAAATAAAGCAAGGTTTACTTATCTTTTATTCTAGGGTTGAAAAATGAAGTTTTATCAGAGTAAATAATTTTTATAAGGTTCAGAAAATGCAAAACGTCCACGCTTTCTTAGAATTCGATTTTCGATCTAAAATTTGTAATCTGCATATGTGAAAACCCCAGAAAATCAATTTTTTTTCAATTAAAAAATGTGTATGAGTATGTCTTACTTTCAAAAAAAAATTATAATTTTTTAACAAAATTTTAAGTAAATGAATTATCTTGTTATTTTCCAAAAAAAAAATTACACAAGAAGAAAAAAGATGATTTAAATAAAATTTCAATTTAAAATTTCTGAAAACTTTTTTCTAGTTTCAATATTTGTATATCTCATTTGGGGTCATCGGGGTCCACTGGCACTTGAAACAGAAAAACAAAAATGGGTAAACTTTTAGCTTTTTTTGAAAAAATCTAGTAGAGAATTTCATGCTCTACAAGATGGTATGTAATTTATATACCCTTTGCATATGTTTGCAAAATATATTCTCATCAAAATAAAGTCTGGTAATAAGGTAATAATAATAAAGCAAAAGAATTTTGTTCAAAAAAGTAAAAAAGTAGTGTGTGTGGATTTTGTACTAAAGAAATAGAGAGTATGTATATAATTATGAAATTCTTTTTCCTACTCTTTTACATGAAATCGACTTTATTTGCAATTATTTGATTCTTTAAAAAGCCAAATAAAAAGAGAAAATAACCTCACCTCAAAAAAAACTCTACAAAAAAAAACTCTCTGTCTCGTATCTCAGAAGTTAGACGCTTCGATATGCTGACATAAACATTGAGCACTAAGCTCACATCTTGACTTAATTATAAGCTCGGGTTCTTGACAAAAGCTTATAGGTATAAATAAGAATTCCATTCTTAGAACTTCAGAATGTTCAATATCTTAAATAAAGCTTTTAAAAGATTAAACATTATTTATTATAAACCGGTAACAATTGGTAGCAGCGATAAAAAGATGAAAAAAGAGCTGAGCTATTGGCCAGTATCAAAAAGATGAAAATAGAAGAAGATAGTTTTAGGAATATAAATCAATCAAAACAAAGTGAGGAAGGAGCAAAAAGCACCTTTCAAGAAATAGCCACTTCATTGAAAACTTTAATACATGAGGATGCATTACAAGAAAACGTACGATTCGGATAAGGGAAACACGAATCATTAATTTTAAAGTCGACGATATACCAAAATTATATGGAAACGATAGAGATAAAGTAGATGAATGGATATACCTAATAGAAACAGAGGCTAGAACCCAAGGAATTATTAGAAGTAGGCTAATAGATTGCGTTACAACGCTCCTAAGAGGAAACGCCTTTCGAATGCTTAGAAACATGCAAAAAAAGAGATGAATCAGTTACGTGGAAAAAAATTTAAAAATCAATAATTAGCAACCCTGAAACCAGCTGATGTTCAGAGAGGGCTAAGATCTGAACTAAAAAGTATTAAATTAACGTCAAATTTGAGGACAACATAATGAAATTCCAGACAATTGCAAACAAAATAGATAAGATAGATGAGTTCGAATTAGTCTGGTTTTTTCTTAAACTCTTGACCCAAGAGTTAGGGCCTAGTTAGAGAGTAAAATATTGAATTGAGATGGATCCGTCTAGAACCCAAACAATTATAGGAAGAAAACGCCCTCAAAATCTTAAACAAGTTCAAGAGTTTTTAGGAGCATTAAATTACTATAGAGTTTTTATAAAGGACTACGCTAAAATTTCACAACCTTTATATGTATTGCTTAAAAAAGATGTTAAATTTAAATGGGAAGTCGAACAGGAAAAAGCCTTTAACACGCTTAAAGAAACTCTTACATCTGAACCAATACTTAGACAACCTGTTTTCAAGAAGAAATTTATTTTGCACACAGATGCATCAGGATATGCTATGGGAGTTATCCTGTCTCAAATGGACGACAGTGGTAAAGAGTATGTGTGTTCATATTCTTCAAAACTCCTTAAAGGTGCTGAGAAAAATTATAGCGTTACAGAACGCGAATGTTTGGTTCTCGTGTGGGGAATCAAAAATAATCATACATTTCTGTATGGACAAAAATTTGACGTCGTTACTGATCATATTGCCTTAAAATGGTTAATGTAAATTAAAGAACCAAGTGGGAGACTAGCTCTATTTTCTTACAAACATACGACTTTAATATTATATATAGAAAAGGAGCTTAACATGGGAATATTGATGCTATTAGTAGACCAGGACTATCATGCAGAACCTTATATGAGAGGAATACAATTTTGTGTGATGAAGACTTAAGAAAAATTCTTGACGTTTATTAATTATTTTATTAGAAAATATTTTATAAATAATTATTTTGTAAATTTTTTTTTTTTTTCTAACTGAAAATATTCAGTAATTTATTTATTTTTATTTATTTGTTTTCTGAACCGAGCGAGAGCTTCATATATGATATATGAATTATAAAATTATTTAATAAAACATATATTTTATTTAAATTCTACCAGATATCCAAAACAACACAAATTTAAAAAATTAATTTCCTCTTATAAGACCGGTCAAGACTAGACTGCTTCAATTCAGACCGGTTACATCAGACGGACGGACCGGAAAAATCGGTCAAAGATCGGTCCCTCAAAAGGTCTAGACCGTCCCTTTAGGACCGGTCTTTTAAGGACCGCCGCCCAATACTAATCTGGAAGGTCATTTATGTAATGAATAAAAAAAATTTAATATTTCTTTGAATTACAACAAATTTAAGTTTAAATAATTTTACAAATTTTTATTATTAAATAAAAATTAAAAATATTCAGTAAAAAAAAAAAAACACTGTTAAGTAATTAGTGAAATAAATAGAGCTAATTAATATATGTAAAAAGTTTGACTCAATATTTTTAAAATCTATTTATTTAAGTAAAATTAAAATTTTAATTTTAATCTTTTTAAATTATTTAAAAAATGTAGCGGCAATTTGGCTTTGATAAAAATATTTTTACTTTTGCTAAACTCTTCTAAAATAACTTGATTTGCATGCAAATGCATCGGAACATGTCTCACTTTTGATTGTCTTATTTTCAACAATTTCAAGACCTCATCAGGAAGTTTCTTAAAAACATGTAAATTATATATTTTTTTTAATTTTCTACAATACTTGTGGAGCCAGCTTAACATGATGAGAGTACTTGTGATCTCCTAAAATTGGACAGCCTAAACCGTATGCCAAATGAGCTCTAATTTGATGTTGAAAACCTTAAATAAAACTACTTAATTTAATTAAAAAAATTTTATTCTAATACCAGTTTTAGGCTGAATTTCAACTAGTGCACAGGTTTTATTGTAGTCTATCACTCTATATTTGGTTATTGCTTCTTTTCTCATGTCTTTTTCCTTACTTATGCCTTTTAAGACAAGTTTTGTGTCTTCATCATAATTGGGTGAAAGATATGTCTAAAATTTAATTTTTTAAATTTAATTTTGGCGCTTAAATTTAAAATTCTTACACGTGTAATGGCATTTATTGGCCTTCTCAATAGAGGTATATTAATCTCTCCTGTATGTATTTTTGGCACATTTTTTGTAATTGCCAAATACTGCTTATGAACTTTTTTTTGATCAAAACATGTTCTAATTTTACGTGCCGATTCAGCATTTCTTCAAATAGTTAAAATTTAAATTTAAAATAAATTGTATTAACATTAATTTACGTTGCAAAGAGCATTACACCAGTGGTAAATTCGTCAAGACGATTGCACATCAAAAGTCTATAATTTAATTTAAGTAATTTTTCCAAAATTGGTAGAAGCTTTGCAACTGATAGATGAACACCTGGACCTTCTTAAAAAATAAAAATTTCTTAATTTTTTTCCAATAATTTTAGCAAAAAATCTATTACTTATACTCGATAAGCCGTATGGTTTATCAATAGCAAAAAGTCCCTCTAAATTAAAAAAAAAAATTAGCTTTTTTTATAATTATCCAGATTAGGCTACCTTCTTCATTATGATAGCATATGTGGTTTTTTAAAATTTCAGCCGATTCATCCAAGGTCATTTTTTGCCAATTTAAAATTTCATCTTTTAAAATTTTATGCTTGGATTCAAATTTAGGTCCTTGGTCCCCAATCGCTCTATGAGCTGGCAATTTTTTATTTACATCTATTGATTGATTTTTTGCAGTGATTATTGGAACATAGTTTTGATTATTATCTAATTTTGATTTGTTTCCTATCATGCTTGTGATATTACCAATAGATTCATCGGCTTCATCTTCTAATAAATTTGCTTGTGTATTTTCAAAGGGCGACTCTTTGTCAAAATATTAAAAATAACTAATTTTTTATCTGAGTGCATTTACCATCAATTTTAGACCTATTTCCAAAATAGATTTCATCAATAAAATTTAAATCAGCTTTGTCTATTTCATTTGTGGCAACTGGCAATGTTTCATCGCTTTTTTTCTCTGATTTACTTATTTCTTGATTTATTTTGTATTCATCAAGCATTTTTCTATCAAAATAGTTGTCTTCTTCAAGTCCGAAAAAATTTCTATCATCAAGAACACCGGTTTCAGAATTTGTGCCATCTTCTTTTGACGGTTTGGATGGGACATCTTCCGGCTTGTCTTTGAAAATCTTGATTTGTCCAAATGTTGTGTCAAAAACTTCAAAGTTCTGCTTCATCTCTCAACTTTTTGCTTTTATTTTTTATCAAATAAAATAATTTTCAAAATAAAGTGAAAATAAAATGTTTATTTAATTTTTATTAATTTTTAAAAAACTAAATTGCTTTAGAATTTGTCTTTATAAATATTTTAAAAAAATATGAGCATTTTTTAAAAAGTATAAAAGTCAATTGACAGGCAGATGCCTTCATCACAGTCACCTTAGTACGAAAAGTAAATTTTAAAGGAAAATGGATTTTTAATCATATAATAATAAAATTATAACTGCTTGGAGTAAATTTAAAATTTTTTTTAAAATCAAAAGAAAAATTTTTTATCATCAATTTTTAATAATTAGATGAAGATTTTTTAACTCCATATACCGTATTACCTCGTTCGATATGCTGCACCATAAGCTAAGCTACCAGCTTTTGGAGCATGCACCTCACATGAAATCATCAATGAAAAAATATTTGATATTTTGATATGCATGTCTAAGCCTGACTTGGGCAAAAGTCAAAAAAAAAAGTAATTTTAAAGTCTTTTAAAGCTACTAAATAATTAAATTTATCTTTTCGAAGCAAGATATACCTTCAAAGTCTGTGTGAAAATGACAGTTTGTAATTTTCAGACTTATTTTTTTTTTCACATTTTAATTCAAATGTATTTAAGTATTTATTCATGTATTTATTCAATTTTTAAATTAAAATGAAATAATAATTTTCAAATTTAATAATCAAAAATTATATTTGAAGTTGATTCCATCGCCAAGTATAAACTCTCTAGGCCACTGTTTTGCGTCAAATTCGGTTGCTATAAAAGCACTCTGATTAGACACTGTAGAGAATATTTAAGCAACTTTTTTGATCGATTATTAAATTAAAATTTTATTCTAAAAAATTTGTGAAGGATAAATTTGAGTAATTTAAGTAGTGCATTATTTTTGAAAACAAGTATGGGTCTGTGGATAAGTAATTTTAACAAATTTAACATGAATTTTTAAAAGTCTTTTTCATTAATTTTTATTCAAAAGAGTGTAAAATAAATTTCATTAAATTTAGCTAAGCTTAGAAATAGAAACATTTGGCTAATGAGGAAAAAAGCAATGTGGACAATGCAAAAAGACTCGTTTGTAAGTTAGGTGATTTGTTGCAGTTGTCAGTTGTACAAACATGTAGAAAATGAGAATCACCGTATTTTTCGCTTCCTACATTTTCTATTTGGTCTTTAAAACAGCCAAGTTCGACATAAAGATTTCCTCCAGAAAGTTTGAATACTTTTTTCTATTTAAAAGAATTATAAATTTTGCAAAAATTTTTAATCTGATTTACAAAGCATCCTTTAGGTCTATTGTATGGATTGTAATTTATGCTATCAATGCAATCTTTGTCAGATTTTGTATTATCTAAATAATACTTAATTTCATCCGAACCAGGTTTACTTATACCAGATCCAACTTTACATTTTAATGAATAAACATTTGCCAATTGTGCGAAATTAAAATGAAATAAAATTTTTAAAATAATTCAAAGACAGTTTTTATTATACTTAAAAAAACACAGAATGCAATCGACAAGATGAGTAATTTGTTCATTTTTTTCTATTATTAAAAAAAATAATTTTTTTTAAATCTTCAATATGTTTTAAAATTAATAAAAAAAATTTTCTCATATTTATATGACTTTTGACGAAAAACAATCTTAAATTATTTTATTTATAAATGAATTCAAATTTCGAAATTATTATTTTCTTTAATTTGATATTTTATAATCTAATCATTTAAAGATTAGAAATATTTAAATTTTTTCTAAAAGTTAGTGAGTCAAATTATTTAAAAAAAAAGTAAAAAAATTTTATCATATTTTTATTTATTTAGATTTATTTAATTTGACTAGTTGAATTCAAAAAATTTTTAACACTATTTTTAAAGCCATTGTAAATTTCCGAGCAAAAAGCAAAATAAAATTTTTATTTTATTAATTGTTAAATAACTTTTATATTTTTCGGGCGTGGAAAATTTTTTTTTTCTATTTATTAAATTTATTAAATTAACAAAACAAAAAATATCAAACATCACAGTTAAAAATTAAATTCTCTCAAAAACTAAATACATTGAGGGCTCTTGAAATCCTTTTTAAAAAAAGTTTAGGGTCAGTAGAATCCAAAAAAAACATTTAATAACGAGAACGAGTTAAAATATTTTTATTAATAAAAAAAACCTAAAATAATTCAAAATATATCTTTATTAATTTTCGTACTTCAAAAAATTAAATAAGAAAGAAAGATAAGAAATTGGAAAAAAATTCAATCAATTTTTTTTACTTATTCTTAAGTTTTAGGTGACAGTTGATTATAAACAACTTGATTTTTTCTTGGACGACCTCGTAGGGTATGCTTTTAACATTTTAAATTTCAAATCGGTATAAGTTCTGAAGATAATTCTGATGTATCTTGTGTTGTTGTTATTGTTGATCAAAAGCTCTGCATCCCTCTTTAGTTGTTTCATAATTAAAGCCTGTTAAGGGTAAAATGTAAAATGTTATCAGTGATGTTAAATCTTTACCTTTTTTATTTTATTATTAAATTTATTGAAAATAATTGCTTGGAAAATTTACTTAAATTCATCAAGTGTTAAAGTTAAAAATGAATGTCGTCATCAGCAACAACTTCTTCAATAAAACCTGTCTCTTGAATGTCAGCATGCTCTAAATCATTATAAAATAAATTATTAGTTTTTTATCCCAAACAAAAACCTAATTGCTGTTATAATTCCTTCTTTTATTTGCTCTGCATTTAATTTATATTCAATTTCTTTTTTAAACATATTGAAAAGCTATATGTAAAGCTGAATTTGTAAACAATTTAGGATCGACCAAACTTTGGCCCAAGACCTTTTAAATAACTATTTTTCAATTGAATTGGGTGTTATTTGAAGTCAAAAAATATTTTATCAATAACATGAAATTTTTTTCATTTAGATCTTGATTTTTTATTCTCTTCAAGTCCATATACGGTATACATTCATCCATTCATCACATTTATTTAATAAAAATTGTCTAATAAAAGATTTAATTATGAAATTTTATTTTATAACTTTTTAAAACTTTATCTAAAATGGCCTTTTTGTTCTTTGGATTAAAGTCGGCAACAAATTTTTCCATTGAGTTTTAACAGGTTTAAAAACTGCTACGTCCAGTTGTTGCAATAAATATGATGTATGAGCAGGCAAACACAAGTGTATATTCTTTTCAATGGTAAGTTCAACTAAATTATGACAAAAGTATGACTATCAAGAATCAATAACTTAGGCCCCTATATCGATTCACAGTGAGTAACAAATATTTTTTGAAACCCCTCAAAAAAATGCGGTCGTTTCATCCATCCACTTTTTGAACAATCATAAAAACAGTTATCAGGTCCACCATTACACCAGTCTTCCCATAGCTTTATATCTCTTTTGCCCAAAAATTCGGCATAGCTAATAAAAAAAACCTAAAATAATTCAAAATATATCTTTATTATTTTGAATTATTTTTGGTTTTTTTTATCAAAAAGCGATAAAAAAAAACAATACAAAGTCAGCCAGGACGGACTGTATTTCTTTGAGTCAGTCCTTATTAATAGCTCCAGTCTGCCATCTTTTGGAGCATATGCGAAATAACCTCTTCTTCTTGTGTACTAATAACTGTTGGATGTCCAACATCAGTTGAATTGTTTCGTTCAATTAAATGATTAACAAGCGGTTGTCTTGGAATTCCGTACAAATTTGCTGCTTGAGATCGATTTAGCTTATTACTATTTAGATCACTGATTGCGTCTTTTAGATTTTGATCAGTATAATTTTTTTTTTCTATTAAAAAAATTTTTTTTTTGCGAGTCACAGAGAGAGAAAAAAAAATTTCAAATTTCTTATTAAAAAAAAATAACTTCACTGCATTTTTATAGCCTTATTCGGTTAGTTAATGGGTTAAATGAAATATTATTTGGACTAGTTTTTTCGGGGATTCAAAAAATAAACTATTTTAAACAAAGTCTTAAGCTTCTTGTTAGTTAAGCTTAAATATTAAGTATCGCACCGAGCAGTACATGTATCTCAGTTATTTTTATGGTATCAAAATTTATTTCTTTAAAGCTAAAATATTTAACTAAAATTCTAAGAATGGAATTCTTATTTATATTCATATGCCTGGGTCGAGAAAATGCACTCATAATTAAGTCAAAATGTAAATGTAAATGTATTTGTCAGCATTTATAAATTCAGAGATACGTGACAAGTTTAATTCTTTACTTATCTTGGTGCATCAGTGCATAAATTAGTAATGATTTAGGGTAATGTATATCCTAAATAATATAAATTGTTACTTTTCTTTAGAAAGCTATCTATTTGACTATCTCGGTTTATCCTCAAGCAGCTCTTCTAAATACAAGTGATATCTCTATATACCAAACAAATTGGTTCGACAGACTCTCTAAAGCTATTTATTTGAGGCTAATCAAGAAGCTAGTGTTCATGTAATTAAAGACTGATTAACTCTTTATTTATTTAATTTTATAAGATAATTATTTTAAGTTAAAAATATTATTTAAAAAAGCAAAACGTGATAAGCAAAGCATGTTTAACCATAGCCAAGTATTGTGCGTAATTCTGCATACGTAAAATTTTTGTAGAAATTTGCAGAAATGAAAAATTAAACTAGTTAAGTATTAAATTTTTAATTTAAAAATATTCTTCTTTAGTAAACTTTTTACTCAAAAATATTCTTGAAAATTTTTAGATATTTTTTGATTTATTTTTGTTGGCCACCAAGACTCAGAATAAACTTTTCATGAGAATAAAAAATTAAAATAAAATTTCAAGTGTGTCAAGCTTTTAGTCTAATTTAAACTAAATTTAGCTTCAAATAAAATTCTATTCTCTTATTAAATTTATTTCAGCTAATCTTTTGAGCATTAATTGCCTAAAATGCAGAACTGGTTTTTCAATCAGTCAGCCAGGTTCAAAAGAATTAAGAGATTCTAAAGAACCGAGAGGATGTTACGTAATTTAAAAATAAGAAAAAATTTTGCTTGTTTGTAAATTATTTTTTTTCTAAAGAAAAATGTTTATAAACTTTCGGGTGGAAATTTATGTAATGCCGATGGATGGGTTTTTTCCTGACAATGAGACGGACAAGTGAATAGTACTTAAATGATAGTATGCGGGTGCTTTTTCCCTAATACCTTAATAAATCCCTATGAGACTTATGCAGCCCCGTATGGATGACTTTTTCAGCCAGAGCCTAGAACCAATCAGTTGCTTCTGTTTATAGTCTGTTGGTCAGCAACCGACTTGAACTAACTTTTCAGCTGGTTCCGATTATAGAGACACCTATTCGGCACCTCTTCGAAGCAGTACGCCTACTACTTCTATCTTTTGATATTTATTGAAATATCCAAAAGATTCGAGTTCTTGTTCAGAACCCTGGAACAAGTGTTATATTAACCCAGACTTGACAAGAAACGAAACGGAGATAGAAAGAGAAATGAGGCAAAGACGTAATTCCGAAAACAGCCAATTGGACCTTGGTGATGGGGGGTTTAAAAATGGTGGATTACAAAATGGGACAAAATTTTACTGGGGTATCAGGTTGGGGAAACTGTGCCGTATCGACAGAGCAACCAAGCATGCTATTACGTCCCATTAACGTCAATTCTGGCGGTAGCAAGCCTTAAGTTTTCTATCAATCTATCCCACAAGTTTCTAATCTTAAAATCTGAAACAATAGGAACTTTATATAAGAAACAATAAAAAATGTTATCAACTGATAACAAAACCGGGTAGACCCTTATATTTCTTTGGCCATAATACTTTGATTGGTACACCTGGACAAATTACTCTTCTACAAAAAATAATCCAATAAAAGCAATTATTTCCTCTCGATCAAAAGAGATATTATGATCAAGTGTTTGAGCATAAATATTTGTGCCTTCATGTATCTTTTTTATTATTGTGAAATCGAATATAACCAAAAATGATGAAAAAGCTATCTTATCAACTCTAGAAACAGAATAGCTAGAAAGAGCACTTTTCTAATTAAAAATATATTCTTTTCCTTATTTATATTTCATCACAGTCATTTAAATAAATATCAAAGTCCTCATCATTTTCGAATTTAAATTCTGAATCATCTGATACGTTTGAATACGCATCAACATAATGATTTAAGCGTTCCAATGCACGTAAAGCTGACACTGATCTTCTTATTTTAATTTTTTTTTACTTTTAGTTTATTAGTTTGATGTTCTAGCAATCAAATAGCTGGATCAGAGTTTAATTTTTAATAGGTGTTCAAAAAAATTATTGAAATTATTTTTAAATTTAAAAATAAATTTAACAATTGAATATAAATTCAAAACAGGGACAAAATAAACTTTTAATTTAAAAATAGTATTTTTATTTTCATTTAGGTTTTTAAATCAAAAAGGGGTTTAAAAAACCTCCGGGCTTTCTAGTGTTAAAAGAAAGGCCCAAAACAAGATAGTAAAATTTAGGGGTCTTTTAAAACTCAAGATCAGTGAAATTCAAGATCAATTATTCAATTAACATTTTCTGATACTGAATTTCAATATCAACTAATAAATTAGATCGAAGACTCCCGGTTAGTGAATTGAGAGGAATCCATAATAGTTTTTATGGTTGCCAAGAAAAGCTGGACTTTTGAAAAAAATTAAAAAAAAAAGTTCTGACTTTGACTATTTTTGGGACTAGATAATTATGCATGCAAAAAATTTTTGCAGAGATTTGCAGACATAATTCTTCATCTCTTAACATCTCTTGTACCACCAATTTTGTACCACGCATGACCAAATTGTCACCCGTGACGTAAAACTCATTAAGCACCGCATTGAAGCATTTGTCAATTTTTACAGCTTGACCTTTCAGCATATTGATCACTTTCTGAAGCATCTGATCTTCATTTGTTGCTTTCACCATGTCTTGTCTTGTAATAGCATTTGGTATCGCCCTTGAACAAACATTATTAATGTATAACTCGGTATCAACCTCTTGGGCTCTTGTATCTGGTTCAACTGGATGTCTGAACATGTAATCTGCTATGTTGTTTATACCAGGTCTGTGCTTGACTGTGAAACGATATGGTAACATTCGCAGACACCAACGTTCAATTCTTGCTTTGGGCGTCGAATTTGGATTGTTAAAAATCAACTGTACAGCTTTGTTGTCCAATACAATCTCAAATTCAGATGCAAAAACATAAAGATGTAACTATTCACACGCCCATACCACTGCCAAAGCTTTACGTTCCACTTGACAATACCTCTGTTCAACATCTGATAGACTTCGACTCGCGTACATAACCACCCGTTCATCAACTTCATTATCAACTGGAAACTGAGACATAGCCACAGCGACACCAACCGGACTTGCATCCACTATAAGTCTGGTTTTCTTATTAATGTCAAAGTATGCCAAACATTTGTCATTCACTACATGCTCAAGCTTGTCTAAAGCTTCATCTTGCTCAGCATTCCAATACCAGCGGACGTTTTTGCGTGTTAAATCTCTTTACGGCTTGACCATAGTGGAGAAATCTTGAATGAAACGACTGCAACAATTTGCCAGATCTAACAAGCTTCTTACTTCATTTACTGTCGTTGGTTGACCAGCTTGTTTTAAAGCATTTGATTTTTCGACTTTGATACTATCTTGGGAAAAGTTGAGACCAAAGATTGCCAATTCTTTCTTATTTAACTCACACTTCTTCTCATTTACGGTAAGACCCGATTGTTCCAATCTTTCCATCACTTTGCGCAATTTTTCATCATGCTCTTGCTGATCTTTTCCAAACACGATGATATCATCGCTGAAATTCATTACACCATCCAGACCAGACAATTCTAATTCTATTGTCTTCTGAAAGATTTCTGCTGCTGCATTTAGATCAAAGCTTGGACATTTGTATTGAAAAACACCCAAATGCGTCGCAAATGCTGTGTTTATCTTGATTCCTCACTCAGAAGGATCTGATTGTAACCAGATCTGAGATAAAACTTGGAAATGACAGCTGACGATCAAATCAGGTTGACGATCAAATCTTCAACGGTTCGTGGTGTTGTGACAGTCCTCATGATTGCTTTGTTTGCCGCTCGACTATCTACGCAAATACGAATCTCACCGGACGGTTTAGGTACTATTACGATGGGCGAAATCTATGGAGTTGGACCAGAAGCCGGCTCAATGATGTCATCTTCAAACATGGCCATAATCAATTTCTCAACTGCTTCTCGCTGATGAAAGGGAACCTGGCGGACTTTTTGTTGACTAGGCTTGACAGACTCATCAATATTTAGTTTACACACGAAATCCTTCAAGCGACCAGTTTTACCAGAAAATAAGGACGGGTATCGTTTTGCATATTCAGCATATTTTTGGTCAATCATTTTGGAATGAGATGATGTGCTTGCATTTATATTCGCTATACTCGCTCTTGGTGCAGTATGTTCTTTTTGAGCACATCTTATCTCGTTTACAATGCCCAACTGAACTGAACTTCCATAGCTTAGCAGATTACCATGATCACCATATACTACAATGAAGGTGATTGATCTATATTGGCCATCATACCTGACTCTCGTTTTGAAATCGCCAAGCGTAGTTAATTCGTTTTGACCACCATATTGGTTGCTTTTGTTCTTTCGAGCCGACTTGCAAACTCTTGCATAATGGTCAAGCTCCCCACAATTGAGACAGACTTGGCCTTTTGCTGGACATGCTGATTTGTGCGGAGAAGTAACGCCGCTCATACTACATGCATCAAAGGGATTGACCTTATTTATTTCGACTCGTTCAGTGATCTTGAGTTCATTCAACTGCCGAACAGTATATTTGACTGACTCTTCCTCGTTTCCCATCTCAACGAGTTTATCTAGAGTCAATTCTTTAACTTGCAACGCTCGCCTCTTGAGATCATCAGATTTGAAGCTGTATATAATCGCACTGATATATTTTCCTATATAAAATTATATTTTCCTTTATATATATAATTATATATATAATTATATTTTCCAACGATTCAAGCTTCTCTCCGCACTTGACGCAGTAGATTTGATCAACATCTGGACCAGCACACAACAACAGCCAGTTGATCATTTCTTTGTTGTCAGTGACTTCTTTCTTTGAAGCAAGAACACGTTTAAACTTCGAAATCCACTTCTCCCATCTCTTGTCGATCTCATACTTGTTCTCGACATCGAATTCACCGATATATGCTTCCGCCATTCCACGCTTTTTGTTTTTGTCCTCGTCACCAATGAAATGTTTTCCAAATGAACAATTCAAGAAATACAATTGATAATTTTTAATAGCTTAATTTATCTAAAATAGAAACTGGCCACTCTGGTAGCCAAAGTATAAAATATATATAAGTTAAAATATACTTAAGTTAAACAGATAATATAAATGAACAAGAATGGTTTTTCAATACATAATTAAATAAATCAAGTGCCGTGCGCAAACTGTTTGTTAAAATTCTGAAGAGGGTAAAGTTATCCAGGTTCGTGATTGAGTTGCTTGTGAACCAGGTTTCGGTGATCAACAGTAGATGAGGGTAGTTCTCGGTTATCAACCTGGCCTTGAGTTCGTCCCATTTGTTGTTTAGCGATGTGGCGTTGGTGTCCAGGAATCTGATGAGTGGACTATTTGGCTAGAGGAGTTGAACAAGATACTGTATGCGAGTATCTTCTTCGTGACTCTGTCAATCTTGTAGAGGTAGCCCCAACGGAAACCCCAGTAGAATTGCTTGCCCGCTTCGGATTGACAGGCCTCCCTCCTATTGTTTCACTTTGCTCCAATGTGTCGTTTAGCTTGTAACGTTCCTCTCGAAGCTTCCTTTCCGTAGCGTGCTCAAAGGGTGTGAGGTCCCGATTTACATAGGTCTTCTTGAACGGCTCGACGTCTTTCAGTTTCTTGGCGTTCCTAAGAGCTTTCTGCTGGGTAGGTTCATCGTTCAGTTCAACAATCAGTAGATGGGTCTTAGTCGGGTCTCTGGGTTTGGTGAGGTATTTCCGTTTGACCTCAGTGGTCGGGTTGATTTCAAGGGTACTAAAAAAAGTGTTTATAACTTTTTCTGATTCCGGGTTTAGTGCTTTTTGTGGTTGATCCCCGGAATGTAGGCCGTTAACCGTTATGCAGTTCTTCTTCTCGGCTTTAGACTGTTGCTCTCTCTGTATCATAGTAAGCATAACCGGCATTGTTGGGTCCGTTTTGTCGTTAGCGTGGTTTTTCTGGAAAAGATTGCTCCATTGGAAATTTGGCGTCGCTAGTGTAGTGTCCTTTGCAGCCTGTAGTTCTTTGATAATCCCGCGGAGTTCAACTATGTCATATTCAAGGGTGGCTATCCTGGCGAGGGCAGCATTATGGTCTTGAGCGTAAACGATGAGGATGACGTGGAAGTTTGGTGGGTGTAATTAGTTAAATTAAATCAAAAAACGGTCTGTTATAACCGAACTTCGTTACATCCGAAAAAGACAAAAAAAATTTTTTTTTAAATTTTTTATTTAATTAAAACGAATTAATAATGATAAATATGAAAAAAAATTATAAATTATTTTTTAAAATAATCGGAGATGGTTTTTTGTTTAACCATTAGACCCAAGATTTCATTCTCAATTGAACCCAAGCTATCAATTGATGACTCAAAATTATGTTTTGATATTGAAAGATGCTTCCTTATTTGAATAATCATTTTTAAAGCTTGTTGATTTGTCATTTTCTCATCGTGTTCATCTTCATCATTTTCTTGCTGGTTCTCATCATCGCTTAGGTCACAAACAGTTTGACTTGAACTTTCATCTTGGTTGTTAATCAAATTAATTGTTTCTTCGTCGGTTTTTTCTTGATATACAGCTAATTGATTATCAATTTCAACATACTCTTGAAAAGAAACGTCCGTTGGAATAAATCGAAATTGTTGAAAATGCTTCCATAATTTTTCTTTTTCCACTTTTTCTTCATCTTCGTATTTTTTTGACTCGAAATTGGTATCAATAGATTCTTTATTTTTGAAACCTGCCTTTAAAAAACAGTTTTCAATCGATGTACATTTAACCATTTTCCAGGCTTGTGTAACCATTTTAATGCAATCGTACAAGTCGATTTCTTTTTCTTTTTTGAAAGCATCCATACTGTCGATTTTTGCAATTCTATTTTGCATCATAAATTTGCGGTAATTTTGTTTGAAATTATAAATAATTCCTTGATCTAAAGGTTGTAATACAGAAGTTGTGTTCGGAGGAAAAAATATTACCTTTACATGATCCAGTGGAAGATTATCTATATTATGCCCAGAAAAATTATCTAAGAATAATAAAATTTTTCTATTTTGGTTTTTAAACTGCTTGTTAATGTCAATCAACCATTCACGAAATAAAGCATTTGTCATCCAGGCTTTTTTATTGAATCGATATTTAATGCCTAGACTTGATAAATTTACTCCCTTGAAACATCTAGGGTTTTTGTATTTTCCGATCATTAATGGTTTCAATTTTTTGGAACCATTTAAGTTGCATGTAAATAACATTGTTACTCGCTCTTTGCTCTTTTTGCCTGTGATACAATTTTGGTCTCTAAAACAGTAAGATATGTTGGGAAGTAACTTGTAAAAAAGTCCAGTCTCGTCGGCGTTAAAAATATCAGTTGGCGAATAATCCGACGTTAATGTTGAAAGATTATTTTTCCATGTTGTAACTTCCGTTTTGTCGACTGAGCCTGATTCTCCGTGTAATGTTTGAAGCTTGATTACATATCGAGTTTTGAACCTGTCTAGCCAGCCAGGATTCGGTTTGAATTTAGGATAATGAAATCTAATAGCGTATTCTGTTGCTTTTGTTGTAATTATTGATCCATCTATCTGTATACCATTTCCAACTTTTTCTCTGATCCATTCTGCGAGTGCTTTTTCGAGTTAAAAACGAAAACGAAAAAAAACGAAAAAATGTAAAAACCTTACGTTTAGTTGGTTTTGTTTTTTCTAACATTTTTTTAACATAATACTTTCCTGTTTTTTTTTTTATTTTATAAAGGTTAATGTGTGATTTTTCAGAATATTAATTGATCATTAAGTAGGGATTAGTTTTAAGATTTCGGTCTTCAAGAAAATTCATACTTATTTGCTGATTTCTATTATTAAAAATTAAGAGACCAGTATTTCTCAAATGTATTTTTTAATATTTTCGTTATAAGCGAATAAAATTTCATTGAAAATTATCAAAAAATGCTTCGTTATAACCGAATTTTCGCTATTAGCGTACTTCGTTATAACCGAAAGAAAATGTATTAAAAGTATTATTGTTCTGAACAACAGTGTTTTATTTTTCTTTATAAACGAATTTTCGTTATATCCGTGTTCGTTATAACCGTACTTTACTGTATTTTAAAGAACTAATTCACCAAACAAACCATCTGTTTATTTTAATGGTACTGTTAAACTAAATGTGTCGATTAGTTCTGGCTATAGAAGAATTCTTCCGTTGCCAAATGGTGATGTAGTGAGAGGAAGCTTAGGTAATTTAGTTAAAATTTGGGATGTTAAACAAGGTGTTATTAAAAAAAACTTGAGCAGTGTTTATTCGGCTCCCTGGGTTTTTGGTCTTTTATCAAATGGTGATTTAGTAGCTGGTTATTATAATAGCAAGACATTATTAATTTGGGATTTGAAAATTTCTAATGGTGAACAATTGAAAAAAATAATACAAGTCAATGATAGTTTCTTATGTTTAACAGTTTTAAAGAATGATGATTTAGCAATTGGTCAACAAGGAAATAATTTTGATATTGTGATAAGAAATTCTCAAAATGGAAACATTATAAAAAATCTTTTCTTTCAGTCGTGAGGCATACCGTTCAAAGGTGCGTAGCCAGTGGATGTGCGTAGCCAAATCTCGGTCTTTTGTGAACCTGGGTGGAATGTAGGATGGGACACTCATGATTGGTATTGGATAGTGAACTTTTGTCTTGGTTAACCATTGGATTGGTGAGTACACAATTTTTAACCCTACATTGAATAAATCAGCTGCTGTTTTGAATCTGATGCGGCTGTACACAACTATAATAACGACCAGGAATGATGCACAATAGAGTAGTTGAATTTAGTTGTTTTGGTATTGGTGAAGCATTTGAGTGTACATGCTTCCCATTAACACCTTGCATAGTTCTACGATTTTCCATGTGGGGTTGGTGTTGGATTCGATATGTTTTCCTTGTCGTTGTAGAGTCCGAAAAACCACTTCGTCATTATGTCTTTCAATTTATCTACATGTTTCATGGCTAGATTCTACGTGGGTACCTGGTTTCTCCTGTTATAATCCGTTATTTAACGTGATTACCGAGTGCTGGAGTACTATCTGTGCGAAGGTACTGTTGGTATAGCGTCGTATTCACGAGTGTATACCGGTATGATCTATTCACCAGATGGGTCGCGTGAGTCTAATCTTAAGGATCCTACTAAAATATATAATAGAATCCTCCCGTTGGGCACCAAATGTAAAGTCTCAACTTGGAAGTGACTTTAGGGTGGGTACACTAGGATGGAACAAATGTAAAATTAAGTTAATAGTTTATTGGAATCCAAAATTATAACAAAAGAGGTAGTGGTTTATATAGTAGCTAGAACATGTGCTTTAGAAAAGGAATTGAAAACATGGGTTAACAAAATAAAGAAATAAGGACTAGAGAAATGAGGAGTTTGTAGTGTCAAGCTTTGAGTCTCAACATATCTATCTTA
Organism: Brachionus manjavacas; assembly: GCA_019054805.1. Taxonomy (NCBI): domain Eukaryota; kingdom Metazoa; phylum Rotifera; class Eurotatoria; order Ploima; family Brachionidae; genus Brachionus; species Brachionus manjavacas. The sequence continues at coordinate 1,100,583 of JAHQIY010000003.1, read as the reverse complement.
AAATTTAGTGCAAAATAATTTTCAAATTCAATCTCATTGTCGAAATCATTTGAAATAAAGAGCATATTTGTTTAACAACTTCTTGAAAATCTTGAAATACTAGAATTAAATGATTTTTCTGGAAATGTTTTTTGATTGTAATCGAGTTACGATCAGTTAATTATCAGGCATATTATGGACAATTAATTTACTATTTTAAAAAGTTTTTATGAGAAGGTGATTTCTAATGATTTCTAATGTAATTAATATACATGTCAAATTCTTTGAAAATTAATGGACTCTTTGTCTTTATAAAGAAATTTTTTTTATAGAAATGAGACAAAAATGCCAAAATGTAATACAGAAATTATTTATTTAAAATAGTCAAATAGAATAAGTTTCATTTTTAATAGAAATTTTATCAATTGAAAAAAGACAATAAAAATTTCTAAATTCGATTAAAAAAAAATATCAAAATGCATAAAAAAAAATTTATAATATAAATTTATTGAAATAAAATTAAGTTTGTTAAAAGGGGAATGAACAATAATAACTCAGTTTATGAGTTTATGAATAACTCAGAAGGTGAGTGAGAGAATTGGGTCTTTAAATTGAAAAAAGATTGAAAGCAGAGATGTACAATCAAGGTTGGAGAAACTAAATTGCGACAAGTCACCAGGCGGAGACGAGGTGACACAAATGGTATCAAAATGTTGCTCTCAAGAGTTATCAAAAGCACTCTCTATAATTTTCAGCAAATCGTTAAATGAGAGAGACCTACCGGATGAAAGGAGGGAACCGAAAATCTTTGCATTGTACAAAAATGGGAGTAAAATTAAGGCGTAAAATTACAGACCAGTTTCCTTGACATCAGTATGTTGTTAAGTAATGAAAAGAATAGTTAGAGTTTGGATAACAGCAGATCTAACAAATTACAAATTGATCTCTAAGCATGGTTTTGTTCAACTTTAGGCATGTGTAACTAACCTTTTGGAGTGTCAGCAGATAGTGTTGATGAGCGTGGGTAATAAAAAGTGGGTGGATGTACTATACACGGACTTTGAGAAGGCTTTTGATGTGGTTTCACATAGGAAACAACTCATCAAGGTTTATAGCGAATGAAATATGTGGTTAATTGCTTGACTGAATCAAGGCAATCTTGAGCTATAGAAGGCAAAAGATGGTTATTGGCACGTCGGAGTCAAGGTGGAGAAATATAACAAATGGTGTGCCTCAAGGATCAGTATTAGGTCCCTTTCTGTATCTGTATGTATAGAATCAGTATTAGAGACCATGATGGATAAGTTCTTAACCGAACAAATACAACTTTGGAACTTTTTATCTACGGAAAAAGTAGGGACTGATACGGTCAATCAGTTTAAGGCCAAAATTGATGGACACATGAAGTCGGAGACCTGGAGAAGATCTGTTTACAGAATCTGATACTAAGTAACTTTGACATAATGCAACCAAGGTTGCAAGCTGATAAAGTGCAGCGTTATGAACTGCACTCACACTTTTGTGTTACAGCTCACAATACTACTACTACTACAACTACTATCTATCAAATATACTAATTTCATTAAAAAAGTCAATTTTTTTAAATAAAAATACAAATGTAAATTAACTAATTTAATTAATAATATTTAAGAATACGAACAAAATTATCCATTAAGCTCAAAACATTCTTCCTATTATAAGTGTTAAACAAATCTTTAATTGAGTTTTTTATTACATTTTTCTCTCTTTCAAAAACAAAACCAGACTTAATTTTTTCAGAACTTATCTCTGTTACATATTGCTCTCTAGTAAAATTTTTAATACACTTGTTTACAACGGGGTGACTACAAAGATCTTGAGCTTCCGAGGCACAGGTTTCGATTCCACTCGCTTTACCAACTTTTGGTATGGCTCTATTTCTAAGTCTTATCGGCGAAAAAAAATCTTCTTTTTCTTATATTGGCCTTTTTGATCTATTCATTTTTAAAAGTGAAAAAATGCTTTTTTTAAAATGCGCTCATTAAATTTTAAAAAGAAAATAATTAAAAGAGAGTAAAAATTTATAAATGAATTTTCTATGAAGATTATTCTTCGATATTTTTTCTTTATGTCAATTCTATGAAAAAAATTCATTTTCAAAAAATCAAGCCCAACTTTTTGTTTATTTTTTAAGAATTATTTTAATTCATTTTATTTTAAATTTTTAACCCCGCATTTAAAGAAAGTTTCAAAATTTAGGTCATTATTTAAATAAACTCAATTGCCCCATAAAAATTTGATTTTAAAGAATTAATACTCTTTTTTAAATGGAATTTTAGCCCTGCAGTTTTCGAAAAAAAAACTTTTAGTGCTCACATTAAAAGGAAGGAACTTTTAACATAGGTGAAATTTAACGTAATAAGTGGATTAAAATCTGGTTTTAAAATTAAAATTTTTATTTGCTTTAATTTTATTTTATTACACTCTAAATTTTGTATTTTTTAATACAGTACAATCCAAAACAAAGTTAACGCTCCGTTTAAGCATTGCTTGATCGGAGTATGCACAAAACGAAGCAGAATACAAAACATTTTAAAACATACACATGAACATTTTTTGAAATATGTTTCAAAACACGCTTCAAAAAATGATTCAAAACATGTTTCGAAATGATTTTCAACTAGTTTTAGATGTTTTGATTGTTTTTTACTGTTTAACAAATAAACATCGAATAATTTATGCAAATAAAATTATAAAATTACATTGAAAAATTGAAAAGTTCAAATAAATTTTTTTACTTCATTTTTTAAAATGAGAGTACCTGAATGTTATAGGCATCGAGAGTTTGGGTTATACATACTTTTTTTAAGACTTAAAAATTTTAAAAAGACTTCAAAATGCAAAAAAAAAAATTAAAAGTCTCGTGTTAATAATTTCTTTTTTGATGCTCAAATCAAAACTATCTTCTAATGTTTTGTTTTGTTTTTGTGCTGCTTTGGTTTTGCTCCGAAACAGTTTATAATATGCTTGTACAATATGTAAACATTGAGCAAGTTTTCGTTAACTCAGTTTTGTATTGTACTGTATTAATCTAAAGCTCTATATCGGCACACACAAAAAATAATTTACAAACTACTAAATATAATCTATTATTTAATTTTTCAATTATTTTTATTAAATTTTTTTATTTTAATTATTCATTTTAAAATTCTTTTTTATCCCTTAATATTTGAAAATAAAATTTGCTTCAAATTAATTTTGGGAAAAGTAATATGAATAAGATTTTCATTTAGAACAATGCCTAAAAGCGGCATAACTCACTATTTTTATTGCTAAAAATATTTTTCAGCCTTAAAGGCAATAAATAGATAATTAATATAGAAATATAAAATTAAAATAATTTAATTTTGCATCAAGTAAAATCGAAGGTATCAAAAATGCTTATAATATTGAAGCAATAAAATAATTTTAATACCTACATAATTGAAAATACCTGTTTAACGCGCGTTAAGTAGTTTTTTGGCGGGAAAACGTGAGCGTTATCGAATGCCAAAAAACGCCATCAAAATTCTAATTTTTTTTTCACAAACTAACGAAAAGTCAAAATAGATGAAGGGTTAATTGAAAATATTAAAGCTTTTGATTAATTTAGAATTTGGATTTTAAATTAGTAATACTTTATTTTTTGGGTGAGATCTAATCGAGCTCTTAATAATTTCACTCGTGCACTAATCTTGAAAACTAACTAACTGAAAATAATTTAAATTAAGAAGCAAATGTCAATTTCTTTGGCATTACATTATTTCAAAAATTTACACATAGCTTAATGGTGAATGAGCTAAAAAAACGAATACGTAATTATGGCATCTTAAATCGATCAAAATCGATCTTTACCAAGAAAATTTTTTTAATAGAAAATTTCAAAATAAACTATGAGAAAATGATTTAGTGCATTTAAATTTCTATACCGATTTTATCAATAGGTTGAGAAATATATTTTTTTTTGATTATTAAAAAAATTAAAAAGCCTATCTTTCATTTTTATTAAGAGTCAAGTCAATTAAAATTTGATCATGTGATCTTGATCATGAACTTAAATTTGCCTCTTAGTATGAGCCCAATTTATTGTAAGAAAAACTTTAATGATTGAACTTCGATGAATTTGAATCACTTTTTTCTTTTCTTCAATTTTTTTTTTTATCCTTTTGATGATGATTTTTAAATCAATTTTACTTTTTTATTGTTTAAAAAATTTATATGTATTAAATGGAATATATTTATTGTTTTTTTTTTTTTTAGTAGAAAAAATAATAATAAAAAAATTGTGAAAAAAAAGAAAAAGAAAAGACAATCATTTAATCACCTTTTTTTTAATTCAGCTTTCCTCAGACTGCCTACTTTTTCAACTAATTGAGATGAGTTTAAGGAAAATATCACAGCAATTTTTTTTAATTTACCTATGAGGCTTAAATCAATAAATAATAATAACATCTATCTTTATTCAAATACGAACGCCAACTCTCTTTTGAAGCCTCGAAATTACATTTTTCTGACGAAACTTTAAATATCATTTCTTCTTATTCTTTTATTTTCACATTTTGATATTATTGTTCATTGATGAGGTATAGACAATGAAAATATTTAAAAGTAAAAATCCTTTCTGTACTTTTTGTACTTTTTGTCCTTAATGATAATAATTTAAATAAATATAATATTTTAATATATTAAATAAATATATTATTTTATGATAATATTTTAAATACAATTTTTATATTTAACTAATTTTTTTCTTACCTTCAGCATACCCGAATCTCTAAACCAGGGCTCCCCCCGGACCCTGCTTAAGTTTTAATAAAATGATTAAAATTACTATTAATCACAAATAGCACAAAAAGGAAAAGGGCCAAATAAATTAATTAGAAAAAGCAAAAAAAGTAACAGGGCCAAATAAAATAATATTCTGAAAAAGTACAGAAAGTACAGAAAGGAAAATGATTTTTTAAAAGTTTGATCTCATTGTCTATTCATGTCATTGATTCAACATTATAGCATTCATTAATTACTGTTCAATCATATAGTATTTACCTTTATCAAATAATCATATAGTATTAATTTAATGAAATATCTTCCGAAAGCAATAACTTTTAATAATGCGTGGAATAAGGCTACAAACTCTCTAAAGACAGAAAGGTCTTCTACAAATAAAATATATAAAAATTGAATTTTTTTTTAACATTATTAATATTGCAAATGAAATTAATAAAACAAAAAAAATTACTGTTTTTTTTTTTTTATTACATTTTTCTTAAAAAATAATTTTTTACGTAATTTTACATAAAATTTGGTAAATTTATTTTTGATGATTTGAAAAGGGAAAAAATTTTTTTATCAAATTTGTTTAGAAAATTCAATTTAAAAAAGGTAACAAATGAGCTTTTTGTGGCCCTTTTGTGTTTCACGTTAATTTACGTAAATTCATCGTTTTTTTGTAAATTAACACCATTTAAAAATTAAATAAATTATCTGTTTAATGAACTGCATTGTGTAATTGCTACCTAACAATTTCCTCTTTCTTTCCTGAACTAGCAAATATTTAAACATGTCTAACCTATAGCTTTTATAACTTTCCGTTTTTAATTTTTTTTTTCATCATTTAATCCCTTTTTTTTAAATTTTTTTTTTATATAATCTTATATGTTTTTATTCTGAAGGAGCAATAGCTCGGGCTTGTGCTAAAACACGTACCGCGGTCGGATGGTATTAGGAATAATCCAAAAACTTCCGACCACCGACCATTTTGTAGAGAATTTGAAAAAATTTGATTTTGATTATAATAATTTTGCTCTAACTTAGGCAATTTTTATTTAATTATTTTAAGACAACAAAAAGCACTATTTAAATTTTATTTAGAAACAATTCCATTCCAAGACATGGTTCCTTAATTCAAAAAAATATCACAAATTTTGACCGAGAGCTCAACAATGTAGAGATTTTTATTTACTAAAAAACGGTATGCAATAAAGTTTTTAATTTTTAAAATTAAAGAATTGTACCAAAAAAATACATTTTTTGCTATTTTTTTAGTTTTTCAGCTATGAGCCTTTAAAAAAAAAGCTAGTAGATAATTTTCTTTTCTGTAATAATGCTGAGGCTATTCTCTTTAATATGATATAATAACAAGAACTAGGTCTTATGATCCAACTGATACTTTTGCGTAGAACAAAGTTGTTTAAAAGTCACAAGTCTCAAGTCAAGTCCAAGTCAAGACTTTTTTTTTTCAAAAGCTTATGCTTACTGCTTCACTCAATAGGCCGCGTTGTGAAAAAGTATAAATGTGTTTGAGTTAAAAGATGAGAGAGATTTAAAATGAGTGATACTCATTTGTGGTTTTGCATGCATTCGATTTTACTAAATCCATGCAAATTTAGATTTAACTGGTTGAAAATGCATGCGTTTTTACCCAAATCCTGAAGATTTTTTTGTTGAATTAGTCTTGAACAAAGCCTAAATTTATTTTAAATTAAATTTAAATGCGTAAATTTTGAACCGTCAGGACACATTAAACTTATTAAATAATAAATATGATTTTTTTAAATTAAATTTTTTTTTAAGTCCTGATTTTTTTAATTAAATTAATTTTTGACTTGAACTTTTTTTGAGACTTTTAAACAACTCTGGCGTAGAATTTACAGTTTTTTTACGCAAATTTTCGTAAATTTTTATTGATTTTAGTGAAAAATAGTAAAAAAAAGGGAAAAAAAAGTTAAAAAAAAGAAAAATTTAAATTAAGTTTTTTTAATATTGAAATTATTAGATACATATATTTTAGTGATTTGACCAGTCGCCATTTTTCTCAATTACAATTTCAATTACCTAATTTATCAAAATTAATATTTTAAAAAGCCAAAAACTTTAATTTAAATTTCAATCTTTTTCAGATGATTTATATATTTACTACATTTTTCAACTGTTAGTGATTTTTCAAATTCTCTTATAGCCAATGCTGCATCAGCTATGGTAAACACCATTTTTTTTCTTGCAAATTCCTTCATTTCATTCCACAGCATTTCAATAGGGTTTAAATCTGGCGAGTTCGGGGCTGATTTAATCTTAAATTTAATTAATTAATTAGTTTTTACATTTTATATATACTTATTATTTTACCCAGTTAGTTTGTTTATATCCAAAAATGATCTGCATAATCAACTACTGTGTTTAGGATCATTGTCTTGGTGCAACTGAAATTCCGAATCGAAAATTACCGGAATTCCCATAAATTTACTAAAATTTTGGTAAATTCGCGTAAATTTTGGTAAAACCACTGGAACAAATCAGTACTGTAATCGAATATTCTACAAAATGGTCGGTGGTCGAAAGTTTTTGGATTATTCCTAATACCATCCGACAGCGGTCCGTGTTTTAGTAAAAAAACAGGTGGTCCGTATTTTAGCATAAGCCTTAGCTCGGTCCAGACTTACAAATAAATAAATAAATAAAAACTATAAAAGAGAGAATATTTTCAAATAAGAAATGTGGTTAAAACCCAAAAGACTGGGAATTCTTCCCAAATTTTTATCTTTAGGATCAATTTTAGATTATTCTTTTCCTTGTTTGAATTTATTCTCAGGAACTTTTACATTTACAGTGTGTTCTCTATTTTATGATATCCTATTTTGTGACTATTCGAAATTATGACATGAAAATATGACAAAAAGGAACAAATTGTAATTCTTTTAGATGTAAAATTATTTCGATTTTATGACATGAAAAAATTTAACATTGTTTCATATAAAGATTTCAGATACATTCATAAAAAATGGGACTACACGCTTTTGATATTTTAACCAAAAAACAAATCTTGGACGAAGAAGACTAAGAGACCAAATACGATGTCATAATTACTAAATTCCAAAAAATTGAAATAATTTGGCTCTTTTTGAAAAAAAATTAATTTTTTTATCCTTTAATTTTTATTTTGAAGTTATGTAAAAAAAAATCTACCATAATTTACGTAAATTTTGGTAAAATGTAATCAATTTAATAGCAAAAAATAGTAAAAAATGGTAAAATGTCAAAATTACACTAAACATTTAAAAAAGGTTAAAATTGAAAATATAAAATAAAATATAACTAATTTAAATTAAAATCTAGATCATCAAGGAGGTTGTTCAAACAATTAAAAAGCATTAAAACTATTTAAGATTTTTACGTAAAGAAATGTAAATTAAAAATTTTTTTCAATTAAATTTAAAATTTTAATTAACCATTTTTTACTATTTTAACTATTATTTACGTAAGTTATGGGAAATTTTTTTTTACATAATTTTTAAAATAAAAATTGAAGGATAAACAATATTTTACGTAAAATTCGGTAAATTTACTATTTTCTAGGTAAATTATCGTAAATTACTAAATCCGGAACACCACTGTATTTTTGTATTCATTTGGGCTCAAGTTTTGTCAAAAATGTATTAAAATTATTTTTTAAAATTTATTAGGACAGCTCAGCATCTTCTTTTCATCATTTTACTTCAAAAAGAATATTATTAAACTTTAGATCGTTTAAAAGTCTCTGGAATTCTAATAAAAACTCACAATATTGTGAATAACCTAAAAATAGAATAAAATGTCAATAAAAAAAAGATAAAATTAAAAGGAAAAATAAAAGTGTAAAAAAGTTTGAATAAAATATAAAAAAGATTAAAAACAATTTTTTCTCATTTATTTTTGTCTAAAATTAATTTAATTTTTTTTATAATTCTATCTGGTTTTTTTGAAATTTTGAATTTTATTTTTATTCTGAAGGCGCATTAGCTCGGAACAGATAAGCAAATAAAAAAAAATGTTTTCAAATAGCTAGAGGTTAGAAATATTTGATAGTTCGAGTGAAAAAAAAAGAAATTGTAAGGAAGCAATTACACGATAGAGTCGGATATTCGTCTCAATGCTTATTGTCTGACTCAAGATTTTTAAATTGAGTATATGAGTAATTTTAAAATTATTTATTTAATTGTTTTCTGTACGGAACTCGAGCTCCTTCAGAAAAAATTATAAAATAAAAAATCAACATTAAGTAAAACAAGCTAAAATAAATGTAAAGAAATTTAAAAAGACAATATTAAAATAGAGTGTTACATGTGACACACACATGTTTACATAGTTGAAGCTTCAGGACAAAAAGAGGTAATAGCAAGGTAGGAATTACACAATCTAATTTGTTATTCAATTTATATTGATTCGAAACCTTCTTTTTATTCCTCCACTAGTCTGTGACAATCAATGGAATAGAATGATTCATTCTTGTCCCAACATTTTTCTCATTCAATTCAAAAATTCGATTCGAGACTTTTAGTAATTTAAGTTTATTGAAAGCCTCATGATGCACCATGTTGGAGGGAGCATCATATTTTAACTTAAGGATAGATCTGACTGTTGTATTTTGAATTGCTTGTAGTTATTTGATATTATTTTCTAAAAATGAATTCAAGCAAAAAAAGAATAATCTAAATCCGACTAAAGATTATTATAAATTTCCTAGTGTGTTGTGAGTAAGACCCCATTTTTTTGTTTAGCTTTTTATTGCAGCGTTCTTTAATTTCGTCTAAAAGTAAATTAAAATTTAACTTAGAATCAAATTTAATACCAAGAATCTTGATTTCTTTTTGGCTCACTATTCTGTTTCCATAGATTTTTAAGTTTAGATTATCACCCTCTTTTTTGTACCTAAAAAAGACTATTGAACATGACTTTTCAACTGATATCTTCATTTTCCATTTAATAAGACATTGTTCTAGTTCGTTGGTGTATTTATTAATCTTATTTTCTAGGTTCCCTTTCTTGTTATAAATGAAGAATGTAACTAGATCATCTGCGAAAAGCAGAGAGTATTCATTATTTGTTTTGTTTTTTTTTGGGATGTCATTAATATATATACTAAATAAAAGAGGACTAATTAATGAGCCTTGAGGAACACCTGCAGTTATTTGATATTCGTCGCTCAATTGGTCATTCACATTTACCTTAAATGTCCTACTATCTAAAAAGGATCTAATCCAGTTAGTCAAGTAATAAGGTGGATTCATTTTAATCAATTTAAAAAGTAAATCTTCATGCCAAACCTTATCAAAAGCTTTGGAAAAATCAAAAAAATAGGGAACAAAGTCTTTTTTTTCTAAAAATTACTTCAATTTTTTGAGTCAAAAAGAAAAAATTATATGATGTTTGCCAGTGTTTCGAGGGTTCAAAATACGTTAAGGGTGAAAAAATCTTCAAAATATCTCTGCAGTCTAAACAATTGAAAAAACGGGGACCGATTTCGACTGGGCAATAATTGCGGTGTAGGTGATCAACTCAGTGCATTAAGCTCTGTGTCAGATCGGAGCCGTAGCTACAAAAGGCAGCAGAAAAGGAAATGAGCGCCTCCCCATCATCCACTTGTGGTGTAGCAACCACAAGCGCAAACTTAGGTTTGCCTTCACAATAGAATTAGAACACAAAAGTTTATTTACACATTCACATTTTTACAAAAATTCAAATTTCAAACTTGAATTTATCTTAAATCACTAAAACATTTATTTACAGTATAAACACTATTTACATCCATGTACAACTCATTTACAAAACCATGACGCTTAACTTAAGCTTACCATTTTTTTCATAAAGTCATAATGAAACTCTTTTACTATGTCATTTCCTACAAATTATTTACACACGCTTTTCTACACTTTAACTATTTACACTTGTACATCGGTCATAGAACGGCCGTTTTCCAATTAGAACATAATAAAAATTTAAAACAAACTGTTACCACTTTCATTCAAACCCTTACCCTTACCACTAGGATAAGAAAGGATTCCAGATTAAAGTGATTAAATGTTTGCTTGAGTTTTTGACAGCGAGTTCTCTGGAAGTTTCTTACTAACAATGTTAGCAGGAAGGCTGGTTTTCTTGATTTTCTGCAATAAATAAGGAATCTATTAATGTGAAGCAGGCATGATTTCTTCTGTAATTTTATCATTTAGCTCATCTATTGTGAGTTAAAATTATCATTTAAAATTAAAAATCATTTAAAATCTGACTTAATAATTGTCAGTATGATTTTTAATAGTTAAACTTTTTTGCTGCTGATTTGTTTTTTATAGAAATAGATGCTTCGATGACTAATGGGCAATTTACTGTTAATATTCAATTATTCAAATAATTGAATTTCTTTCTTTAACTTTTTCAACTTTTTCAGTTTTTATCAATGTAAAAACCCCTTCAATTATTTCAATTATTCAACTATTACAGTAATTCAACTTTTTCAATTATTCTTTTATTCAACTTATCAATTTTCCAATTCTTATTAATAGTTCAACTGTTCCCGTTTCGCTTCTTTGAAATCAATAATTAATTTTAAAATTTTAAAATAAATTTTATTTATTAATAGCTGTATTCTTTTCCAAACTTAGGCATCTTTTTTCATTTGAAATAAACAAATAAAAAAGAAAATAAAGTGATTTTTTGTAAAATGTTTTACTGAGTGTTTATACATTTTTTAAAATCAATCACTGAACAATTAATTATTATAAAGCATTAATTAAGAAAAAACGCATTTATGTTAGTATACTGGGTTATTTTGATTGTTTCTAAAATCAAAAAATGCTCTGAATCATAATCCGCTATTTATTTTATCTTTTTCATGCGTTTCATTATATATTTTTTGTATTAATAAAGTTTTAAGATGGAATAAAAGAAAAATTGAATAGTTAAATTAGTTTTAAAAAAAGAATATTTGAAAAGTTGAAGAAAGTTGTTCATTTGCAATAGTTGAATAATTGAAATAATTGAGAAAATTGTTAAATCCAAATTGGCCCAAAGTTGAAAAAACATTTTTCAAATTTGAATAATTTTTCAAATTGCCCATGAATGGCTTCGATTGGAAAATGGTCAATAGCAGACTTGTCATAAGTCACAAAAATTTAAGTCTAAGTTATGACTTGACTTTGAAAAAAAAATATTTAAGTCATTGACTTTACTTGAAGTCTGGTCAATAGTTATATCCTGACCATTTAGGACATCAAAATCGGTGATTTTATCAATAAATGAGGAAGAAACTAAAAAAATAGAGGAAGGACGCTTATTATTTATTACTAAAAAGTCTGACTCATAGATTATCCATTATAACATCATACCATTTCTGCTATTATTGTCTTATTGCCTTTTTGAATACCGAAGAATTTGCCTTAATTTAAAAAAAATTTTTTTGAATTAATTATTATCTTTATTGAAGATAAATTTATAAGAAAACCCCGCAGCAAAATCAAATTAAAAACATGTTACAGTTTTGACAAGTTTTTAAAACCAAAATGAATTTTTCAAACAATTCAAATCAGCATCATGACAATGAAGAAAGCAAGACTTTTTATTTGGACGTGACGGTCCGTTTTCTCTCTTTATTCATTCACATCCTCTACGGCCTAATCGCATTTTTCAATAAAAAACTCCAAAAAAGATCCTACATTTACATGCACCATGTGAACTTCATTTCTTTCGTCTACATACTCCATTTTGTGTTCTTTTTTTTCAGCCGGATTGTCACAATGGAAGATGAGGACCAACTCGAAGCAGGTGTGTGCACATTGAGCGAAATAGTTTGGCGTCTTTTGGCATTTTTGCGCACCTATTCCATTCTTTTACTTGCCATTTACCGCTACTCTGCGGTTTCCTGGCTAAACTTTCACAAAAAAATCAACTCAAAATTATCTTATCTAATAGTGCCGATAGGCGTCACTTGGTTAATGGCAGGACTGTTTACTTTAGTTGTTAAAATGTCTCTTAAAACAACATATTCCAGATTTTTTTGCATTCCAGGCTTTGCCAAAAGACTCTCACTAATAATCGCCAACCAAGTGGTGACCGCTATTGTATGCAACCTGATACCAATCGGTCTAGTACTCTTCATCTATATGAGAATAATTCAGAAAGTCTATTTCAATAAGAATAATTTGAACAAACAGACCAGACAGCAACAATCTTCATGCTCAGAGCTAAAGCTGGCCAAGCAGCTTGTTCTCATGAATTTATTCAATTTATTAAGTTCTATTTTGTCAATAATGGTCAACATTATGATGGTCATGACCAGCTATCATGATTTTAAGTATTCAAAAGGTCATTTGGAATACATTAATTATGATGCTCTATTTGCTGAATTAAGACCAGTGTTACGCGCGCTCTTCATTGCATTTCAAACATTTGTGCCTATTTTGTCACTATTCTTTAGTCCGGGCATGAAATTTCGAAAATAATTTCTGAGTTCAATTTTTGTTAATAAAGAAATTTTAATTTGAAAAAATTTTTTTTTCCACAACCTTAAGTTTCCATGGCAACGGTGAAAAATTTTTTCAAAATTTTAAGGAATTTTGAAATTTAAAAATTAATCATTTGAAATAAATAGTGTAAAATTGAACTATGTCATCTGCTAAAAAAGTATTTTCAATTGCATCAAAAGCGCATGGCGGCGACTCGCCGCTATTGATAAGCTGGCAGCCAAAACAAGGCACTTATTTGGCTGTGGTCGGTTCAAATAGAACTTTGGTTATTTATGACCGAAACGGCTTACCTGCGGAAAAATTGCCTTTGCTAGAGTAAAAAAAAACAAAAAATTCTCTAAATTTATTTTATTCTGATCATTAGCACTGTGGCAAATATTCAATGGGACAAAGATGGGGACATGTTGGCCGCAATTTGTGAAAAGCTGCCCGTAATCATCCTGTGGGATTCAAATAGACGGAAATTGACCCAAATCGAATCGTCGTTCAAAGATCCAATGTCATTTTTAACCTGGTCTAAAACAGCTTCAATACTTGCTGTGGGTAGTGCTAAAGGAAATCTCTTAATTTACAATCATTCAAGTTCAAAGTGAGTTAATTTTTTTATTTTTTGTTGCTCCCGATACTTAAATTTTTTACATTCAAAAAAATCGTATTTTATTACTCGATTTTTGATATTCAATTTTCAATCCTGAATCAATTGATTGGATTTAATTGTTGCACTAAAAGGAAAAAAAAATTCATCCAATTTGTCAATTTTCTTTTGATTTTTTCAAAAGCTTAAAATTAATCAATTTTTTTTCTCTTTAAAAATGAACCTATGATTAATGAAATAGTTTAATTTAGTTTCTCTTTTAAATTATCATCCTTTCAAAAATTCTTTGTTGGAATGAATGAAAATCATTTTTTTCTAAGAAAAAAATTATTTTGTTAAAGCTTTTTGATTTAAAGAGTTTAATTAGTGTTTAAATCGATCATGTTTTTTGAATTAATTAACGAAAAAATATTTTAGCAGTTGGGTTAAATAATTATTTAACTGCATTGCAAAAATATTTTATTTTTTGCCTAAAGAAAGGTTCGATTTTGGCATTTTAATTTTAAAATGTACAATACTACTGTGTTAATCACTTATCTCAAGGATAAGTTTCAAAGACTAATGATTTCATATCAAGTAAAAAAATGTTATTTATTTCTATTTGAAAGAATTGTCAAAGAGTATAGTCGAAAACAAGAGGTGCTTTAGTTAAATGCTATGGAGGAATATTGATTATCTAAAGTTTTTTGGTTAATGTTTCAAAATATATTTGTAAAAAAAAATTTATTTTAATAGATAAAATAGAGTTTCGTCAAATAAAATAAACAATTTGTAAATATGTTAAATGTTTTTTTGTTGTTTTTAAAAAATTGTCCAAAAAATTGAAATAATTTGCCTTCAATTTCTATTTTCAAAATTATGAAAAAAAAATTTCCAATAATTTACGTAAATTTCGGTAAAATGTAATCAATTTAATATTAAAAAATATTAAAAAATTGTATTAGTAGTAGTAGTAGTATATAATGCTGTGGGAGACTTGAGTCTCCAAGTAGTGGCCCACGTAGACGCCCCACTTTAACAGCCAATTGCCGAATTTTTTAAATAAGCTATTTATAGATAACTTATTTTACATATTTTTTAAATAACTATCGTTTTACACTGTTCTAAATAAACTATTTTTAGATGCAAGAAAAATATCTAAATTTATCAAAGCATTATTTTATAAATTTTTCATCTAAGTAGCTTGTCGATTCTTTTTTTAAAAATGTTTGTATTGCTGACACTCTTTGTCACAGCATCCAGCGTGTTCCAGTTTCCTGCTGTTCTGTTAGTGAAAAAGTTGTGTCTCACCCCACAATTAAGGAAAAGTTATCGCTCAATTGCTTAATGACAAGTTCTTGTGTTCCCTGCCGGGCTTTCTAGACCGTCCGAAGCCAGCTTTTGATCCCCATTTATAAATGTCACCCGATCATGATCATGCTGAATTTTGTGTAGTTGGATGAGATCACCACGCCTGCGTCTATCTTCTAGGGTACTCCAACCAAGAGCCTCTCTTCTCTAGACGTATGGTTTATTCTTCAGTTCCGGTACTAGTTTCGAGAATCGTCGCTGGACTTGCTCCAGGACATCTATATCATTTCGTCGATAAGAATTCCAGGCTCCTACAGCAAATTCGAGATGGGGGCGAACAAATGACTTAAAAAGGAGATCTAATAGCTTTAAAGAGAAGTACTTGAAAGTGAGTCTTATTCGACTTGCTACTATCGTTGCTCTTGCCGCTGCTCGCTTAGCCTAATTTAAGTTTAGCAAAGGGATAATATTTAAAAAAAAAAGAGTAATTTTAAATTATTTTTTATTTTTAAACTTTAATGCCGCACCAAATACATAATTAAAAAAAACTCTTTTTTTTTTTTAAATATTATCCCTTTGCTAAACTTAAATAATGCAGCAACATTCTCAAGACCCTGGATATAGTGCATCGCCACAACCCGAAATACGGTTTTGGCGCATGCAACACAAGTTAAGTTGAATTTAACATGGGCGAGATTTAGTATAGCGCGTGCGCCAATGATGTGTTCTAGGTTGTGGCGCTGCATTATCGAACAAAGGAATACGGTATGTGAACCCCATTTATTCTTGTAGATCTTTTCAAGCTCTATCTAGTTATGAATCGTCCGACTCCGGAAATTTCTCAGCTGATTAGAAATCGCTCTCAAAAGGGTAATTAGTGATCATAAAAAAAAATTAAAGTAATAAGAGGAGGTTGGTCAAACAATTAAAAAGCATTAAAACTATTTAAAATATTTTTTTTTAACGTAAAAAGTGTAAATAAAATTTTTTTTTCAAATTAACTAAAAATTTTAATTAACCATTTTTTACTATTTTTACTATTAAATTGATTAAATTTTACAAAAATTTACGTAAATTATGGTAATTTTTTTTTACATAAATTTACGAAAAATGATCGAAATTTACCAAATTTTACATAAAATCTAGTAAATTTACGTTTTTTTACTTTTGTAAATTTACGTAAATTTACAATATTTTACGTAAAATTCGGTATATTTTCTATTTCCGGAACACCACTGTATTATAAAACATAATTTAACACCAAAAAAATTTTGTTTCTAGAATTTACATTCGGACATGTAATTTCAAGACGCTTCAAGATGCTGATTTAATCATTTGTATAAATAGATCACAACTTGTCTTAATTAAAAAGCCCGTGTTCTTTACACTAACTCATGGGTATAAATAATAATTCCATTCTCAGTGCTACGAGAGATATCAAAGATAAAGAAGTATAGATATAGAAGTCAAATTTTTTAACAAAATTTTATGAAAAACAGCAAAATTTGAGATTTTTTTGGCATTTTTAGATTTTATATAATTTAACGTAAAAATTAGTAATTTTACTTCTATTTACGTAAAATTTGGTTATTTAACCATTTTTTACAATTCTTGTTTTACCTTAAAAAGGTAAAATTACCATTTTTTACGTTAATGTTCGTATTTTTGCGTAAAATTACGTACATTTACCATGGATCTCAATATCAAATCACTACTGTAAATACTTAAATTATTTTATAAAACAAATAAAAATAAATTAAGGTTCTGATTCGATCCAATCTTGGAAATTCTTCTTTATTTTAAATTTTCTATTTAAAAAGAAAATCTATCAAAAGAAAGAAACTTAACATTATGATCAAACGAAACTTAATTAAAAATTTTTTTTTTTCAATTTTAAATTTTTTTGTTGTTCAATTTTGAATTTTTTTTTTAAATAAAGGCTATTTTCAAATGTTTTAAAATAGTAAAAAATTCTTACTTTTTTAATTTAAGCCCCCTGCCCTCCTTGTTTACTATTAAGACATTGAATTTAACTAAAATCTACTTAAATTTCGGTTTATTTTTTTCGATAAATTTCTCGTTTAAAAAATTTGAAAATTATAGTAAAACTCGAATTTTCAATAAAAACGTATCAATTTTTAATAATTTTGAAATTTTTGTTTTTCCAGTAATTCACGTAAAATACAAAATCCAGAACACTACTGTAAATCTAATTTTTGTAGATTAAGTCGCAAAATTTGAATTATTTAACTTGAATGCCTTGCTGTTAATATTGTCATATATTTTTTCTAGTAGCTAATTTATTTTTTTCGAGTAGCTAATTTATTTTTGAAAAATAGATAAAAAAAAGTAACAAAAATTTTTTTTTTCGCTAAAATATTCGAAAAAGTAGCAAAAATACTTTATCAATAGCAAAAAAAATACAAGAAAAAATTTAATTTTTTAACTTTTTTCGACCACCTCTTGGGCGCTTAGTTTTAGAAAAAAAATAAAAAAAAAAGAAACAAAAATATTTATTATTCAAAGCTATCAATAACTTTTTTTGAGAGTCTTTTTGGACGCTTGGATGATTCGGCTTGATTTGTTAAATCATTTAATGCTGGTTGACTATCATTTGTTTCACTATTTGCTGTACCGACGGTTGCTTGTGCCGATGATGTTGGTCTATTAAACAATTCCGGATTTAAAGGACCAGCTGAGTTTCTTTCAAGAGCAGAAGAAGCTTTTTTACGTCTACCCCTTTTTGCGTTTTGTTTAATACTCAAATCTAAGGCTGGAAACTTATCAAACTTGGACAATTCGTAACTGATGCCGATTACATGTTTGCAGATGTAGTGTTTTTTCCAATATTGACAAGAACATTTGCTCAATTCCCATACTAGTTCATTAATTTCTATGATCTTGTTCGTTTATATTTCCAACTAGCTACTTAAAAGAAAAAAACATTGTTCAAATTTTTTTATTAATTTTTAATATTTCAAATTATATCTATTTTTATAATAAATTTAATAAATTAGTCTCATAATAAATAATTTAATCAGTCTCTTGAAGCATGGGATTAACCTTCAATCTTTTTTTTATATTTTTTTTCAACTTTTATTTTTTTTTAATTTCTAGGTAAGTGATAATATTTGGACATTTTTATGAATTCAATGACTTTTCTGAAGCGCCTTGCTTGGTTTCTAATTCCCTATTTAGATCTTTTTTTTTAATATTTATCATTATTTATTTAATTTTAACAATTAAAAAAAAGAGTGACCTGAGATAAATTTTATTTAAAGGAAAATTCCGATTATGGGAAAGCATACAAAAAGGATCACCACCGGTGCATGGAGTAAAGATGGGTTATTGGCTCTAGCGGGTGATGACAAGATGCTCACCATTACTGACGAGTCTGGCGATACTGTCCGCCAGTCTCAATTGAAAGACCAACCTTATGCGCTGATGTTTTCCGAAAGGAAAGAAGATTTCAAAAGTCAACTACTGGAAGGAACAATCAGCCTTGTACTGAATAAAAGGACTATTTATTTGTATTCCATAGACCGTCCTGATAATCCCATAGAGCTGGCTTTTCAGTCCAAATACGGCTCAATAGTAAACTACCACTGGTACGGCGACGGCTACATCATAATCGGGTTTGCCCAGGGCTACATCACTGCTGTTTCCACTCACGCCAAAGAAATCGGAACAGTAATCTAAACAAAAAAAAAGTTGCCTCTTTGCAATTCAAAAATTTATTTTCTTTTTATTCAAGGAACTGTTTCAATTAAGAAGTCACAAAAACTATTTGGGTGACATTGTAGTCTCAAAGACATTGAACAAAGCGGCGTCATGTGGGGACGCGTGCATCAAAACTTATGAGCTGACCGATTTAAAGGATGTAGAGTCAATAATAAATTTGGAAGATTTGGGCCAAAATTTATATGAATTGTGTAAGTGAGTGAAATTTTAGATGAGTTTAGTTTGTTGAGCTTTTTTTGAAGTTTGGAGCGAGGATGGCCAACTGCTGGCTGTTAGTACATCGAATGGTACGGTGGGGGTCTATCTGATGAAATTGCCACTGGTGGCCAGTGTTTGCTCGCACCGGATAGCTTACATGACATCGCTAAAGGAAATCACAATCTATGACCATCTTTCAAAAGCAAGGGTAATTTAAAAGAAATTTTTCTTGATTAATTTTTTCTAAATACATTCATAAAGGCAAGTCCATTGACTCTGTCGATTCACATAGAGCCGACATTTGTGGCACTTAGCTTTAATCACCTGGCAGTTGGGTTCAACAACAGGGTCTGGTTCTACACCTTTCAAAATGAGAGTAAGTTATTTAAACTCTATAAAAAATGCAAAATTAAATAGAATACAGGCTCTTTGGGAAAAATTTATTTCAACTCAAATAATAAACTAAGTACCATTTTAATTAGATTATTAAATATTTTAAATCATTTTTTTTTAATCAGCTGATAAAAATCAAGAAGAAAGTAAAGATTTTTAAAAATTTATCTTTTTTTTTTTTATGTTAGAATTTTGAATTACTTTTTTATAAGGGTTTTAAATTGAAATTTTAAACTTTGAAGTTTTAGAATGAAATTTTGTTTGAAGTCAGAAAATTTTTTTATCTATTTAAAATATTTTTGAAATTAATTTACGATTTTAAAGTTAAAAAAAAAATTATAAATTTTAGCACGGTTAAAAATTAAGATATCACAAAATTTAGCATTGTGAATTTTCAAACCTTTTAAAAATTGCAAAAATAAAATTCTTTTTCATTGATTTAAATTGACACTTAAATTAGGATTTGAAAAAATTTTATGATGAAACAACATGAAACAAAATATGCTTCACCAAATTCAACAAGAATAAATTAATTATAATTAACAGGGAAATATTCATTATTAGATATCAATATTTTGAGATTTATTGGGTCATATCTAATTTGTGATCAAATTTTCACCTTCATCACTTGGTGCATTTATTTAATAAAAATCATTCATATCTTTATCCAATTAATCCAAGTCAACTTCAGATCCTCGGTCTGACCACATCACACAATAATGATTTTCCATCAGACGTAAGTCAAAAAATAAAGTCATTTTTTGGTGAAGTCAAAGATTTGACTTGGCTTAAGATATCTTTTTTAAGTTAAATCATTTCAAAGTCTTGAAAAAACTGAAATTTAATTAAACATATTTTAAAAAAATTTTTTTTTTTTTTTTTTATTTTTTAAATATCAAAAAATTATTCATTTTGAAATTTTTAATATAAAATCGAATTCCCAGAAAAATTCCTAGCACCCGCAGTTAAATTTACTTTAAATTTTTATAATTGAAATTTTCAAGTTAAGTAAAAAAGAAATCATTAATATAAATCACTAATCATTAATACAGTTCAAGGACCAAAACATGTCAAATGACTCTTTTTGAAGATAACCAAGGAATTAGATATTTTTTAATCCATAAATTTATTTGAAACAAAATTTAAACTGAAATAAAAATAAAAATAACCTTAATAAAAATATCTAAAAAAAAAACATTAATTAAACCACAAATTGTGGAATGCATTCTTCTTTTTTTATACAAAATTTTCAAAATCTTACTATTGCTATTTTAAAATTTTTCGATCGAAGTACTTTATACTAGGATAAAATTTGACTTGTTTTAGAGCTTCTAGAAGTGTTAAAATGTTTTTACAATAAAAAATGTTTTTAGAAAAATAATCTATTAATTTTCAAAAATGTACTCGTTTTTTAAGCTAAAAAAGAAATTTCATGCTCATATCATATAAGATAATTTAGATTTGAACGATTAAAAATCGGAATTATTTAATATCGGAATTCTATTATTTTTTTAACTAAAAAAAAATTCTTGAAAAATTAGTGACTTGGCTTGTAAAATTTAGCTTGAGACAAAAGTAGTAAATTATAAAAGTAACATGCGATTCTGTCACTGTCAACTTGGTTATTAAACCTGACTTGGTTAAAATTTATTTTTTGAAATTATTTTAATGTTTCTTTTTTGGCTTATAATTTTTTTCTTTAAGTTTTTAAAGTTGTATACTCTGCTTGAAAAAAATTTTTAAAAAAGCCATATCAAAATTAATCTTTTTCTAAAGCTTAAATGAAAAAAAAGATTTTGGCAAAATTAATGTATAAAATTATGTGAGACTATTTTTGTGATCAGATTTTGATCACAAATTATGTGATCAACAAAAATGTGATAAAAAAATGATGTTCACGAATCCGACATGATTATTCTGAGGAATTGTGAAATTTCATACAAACCTTCCCAAAATTACAAAAATAGAATTCTTTTTCATTAATTTAAATTGATGAAATTAAGCTTTTTAAAATTTAATGATGAAACAACATGAAACAAAATATGTTTCACTAAATTCAATTAAAAATGATTAATTTTTATTAACAGGAAAATTAATGATTAAAAAAAATATCAGTATTTTGGAATTAATTTATTTCTTGTCGCTATGATCTATTCAAATCAGAATTTTTTTTTCCATTTTGTAAATTTATTTTATTTAAATGTTAAAATTCTGTTAAATGTTAAAAAATTTTATTTCATTTCCAAGTTAACAATCAATTTATTGGGATTCATTTAATTAAATTTTTTCTTAAATTGGACTGCTAAATGAAACATTGTTTGTTTCACCTTTTTAAAATCACAGAAAAATCTATTGTTCAAAAGCCATACTTTTTTTTTAAATTTAAATTTTGTTTTGGAATTTTTGTATGAAAATTCACAATGCTTTATTCTGATCACATATTAAGTGAATATTTGATCAAAAATATAAAAAAGAAAGGAATATATATTTATTGTGTTAAAGACTTGGTTTTACTTCTTTGTCTCTATTATTTTGCCAGATCGCTAAACAATCATTAAAAGATAAATTTTTTTTTAAACCCATTTGTTTAATTAAATGGAATGATCTCTTCTAGTCTCTAAATAATGAAATAAACTTTGGTGACACAATTTAACATTAAAAGTAAATCTGCTAATAATTAATATTGTCTAATTATTTTTTTTTAATCCTCGATTAAATGCAAGCCAATTAATTAAAGATAGCACCAGACTTGTTTTTAAGTCACAAGTCTTAAGTCAAGTCAATGATTTAATAAATCCGTATTTGATACCAATAAAGCAGTTGCTTCCAAATTCCTGGCAATTCTTTCTTGAATCTTGACCTATGTGCTGTGTAAATATAACCAGATTTAGAAAAAAATTCTTTCCATAAGTCCAGATGAAGCAGGAATTGATAAAAATTTTTGTGCAAGTCATAACTTTGACTTAAATTTTTGTAGTAGTAGTAGTAGTAGTTTTGACTGTAGCTGGCTAGTTTAGAGTGTGCTGATAATGCACACTATGACAGCTGATGTGATTGATTGCTGCTCATCCAGCAATCAATGCCTGCTTTAAAGCTGTTAACATAGGGGGCTTCAACTAATTGATTTGGCAGTGAGTTCCATTTGTTTGCGGTTCTGTTGAAAAAAAAGTTATCTCTATGTTGGAGCCTCGAAATTTCTTTGTGATATTTGAAGCAGTGACCTCTTCCTTGGATTTTGGTGACATTAAAATTGTTGCTTTTTTCAACCATTTCTATTTCATGCATGAACTTGTATAATAGAATTAGATCACCTCTTTTTCTTCTTTCCACCAGATTTGGAATGTTCAAAGCCTTCAATCTGCATTCCTACGGTTTGTTTCTAATTGAAGAAACTAATTTCGTAGCTCTGCGTTAAATCCTCTCAAGATTCTCACAATCCGACTTAAGAAATGGAGACCATACAGGCACAACAAATTCCAAAAGAGGACGAACAAAAGTGAAATGCAATTATCTAAATAACTTACAATCAAAACCAGCGAATGATTTCCTGATGCGACCCAACATTTGATTTGCTTTGTTTGTAGCCTTTATCACTTGATTTTTCCATTTGAGATTTGTATTGAAGATAACTCCAAGATCTCTTTCGGTTTCAAACGTTGATAACTGTTTACCATTAATAAAATAAGTGAATTCTTTGTTTTTATGACCGTGATGCAAAATCACACATTTTGATGTGTTGAAGAGAAGAAGCCAATCTTGAGTCCACTTGAAAATTAAATCTAAATCTGATAGAAGTTTCAATGCGCTTATTTCTGATACCGTTTGCGAGAATATTTTTGTATCATCTGCATACATTTTGACAATATTCTCTATTCCTTTTGGTAGATCATTTATATAAAAAACGAACAAAAGTGGACCAATCACTGATCCTTGTGGTACACCGCTAAAAATTTCAACCTAATCCGACAAAATTTCACCTTGAACAACTC
Source organism: Brachionus manjavacas (assembly GCA_019054805.1). Classification (NCBI taxonomy): domain Eukaryota; kingdom Metazoa; phylum Rotifera; class Eurotatoria; order Ploima; family Brachionidae; genus Brachionus; species Brachionus manjavacas. Next base: position 1,077,109 of record JAHQIY010000003.1, on the reverse strand, counting down.
GTTGTCTTCTATTTTTCAAGAAAGCTTCAATCCACTTTAGTGTCAGACCATCAAAGCCATACGCTTTCAATTTAGCTATTAGTCGTCTGTGCGGAACAGTATCAAATGCTTTCGCAAAATCTAGCAGAATTACATCAACAGGAATACTTTTGTCTAGACTCATTGAGATGAAATCTAGAGTTTCCATAGGATTAGATGTACATCACTTTTTCTTGACAAATCTATGCTGTTCTTTAGATATAATATTATTCTTATAAAGTTATTTTAGTTCTTATTATGCTTTTCATAATTTTTCACGGAATTGAAGTTAAAGACACAGGACGATAATTGCTGGCCGTTGATTTATCACCTATTTTAAACAATGGAGTAATATTTGCTGATCTGAATTGTATTGGAAGCTGACTATTAGATAAAGACTTTCTGAAAATTAAAGTTTAAGGAACAGTAAAGGCGTCTGCACAGTTTTTTAGCAATAGCGGATGAAGCTTGTCTACACCGCATGATTTATTTTGATTAAGGTCTTGTAATTTTTTATAAACCACTTCATAACTAATATCATTTGTGACTTATACTTAAAACTGGTTAGCTCTTAGTAAAAAGAAAATGATTCAATTGGGCAAGTTAATTAAAAAACTTACTTTATTAAATTTACTTTAATTATTTAATTTTAATTTTTTTCAAAATAAATATCTTTGTTGAGTGTTTAATTTTTTGAGAGGCTATTGATTCAATTAAAGTGCTATTTAATATATAAAATTAAAATAACAAAATTTTTTTATTCAAAAAAAAAAATTCAAAATTCTTCAAAAATAAATTCTCTCATAAATTAATGCTTACTCCTTAACTGGCTTTTTGTGAAAAATGGAAACAATATCTTTAATTCTAAAAAAAACTGAATTTTAGGAATAACCAAAGTGGGCGAAAAAGAATACCTTAATTCGGTGAATTCGATGCAATTGAATGAAGACTATGTGGCAGCTTTTATGGGTAGTCAACTTCAACTGCACACAGTAAGCCACCTTTGCGCAAACAATAAACTCTAAGCCAAGACTAAAATTATTTACTTAGCTAGGAGAATCAGCAATTGAGAGTCGCGAGTCGATTCTGTTTCCAGCCCAAGACAGCAATGAGGGCAAAATAACAAGTTTTTACTTGTCCAAAGAATTTTTGGTCTATTCGACCGAAAACGGAAACATAAATCATTTCTACATAGACGAATGGCAATTCGTCAACAGGTACAAACATGACACCGGAGTGAAAAAAATATTCCCAGAGCCTTTCGGCGTGTCATTAGTCTTTATTGACGACAAAAACGAGGGCTTCGTCTACAACCCAATCAACAGTACACTGATCAAAATCCCCTCTTTTCCCAGCTCTGTTAGCGGCATCATCTGGGAGAGCTATGAGGCAGAGAAGTGGATTTTTGTCGCCTATAACGGCGATAATATTTACACATTTGTATTCTCCAAGTTTACAGTAGAAGGCTCTCAGAGTTTGTTTGTGTCGAGCACCAAGCAACCTTACTCCAGCATGCCGCTTCTCTTGTTCAAGGGAGTGCTGATTTACTTGGATTCAAGTGGAAAAATTGTCCAACTCAAACTTGACTCGCACACTCATGATACCACGCTTGAAGACCTGAAGCAAGAGGAACTTGTTGAAAAAATGAGAAAAAACTACAAGCTAAAGAGGTTTGAGGAAGCGTATGTGTATGCTACGCGCATAAATGAAACAAAGGAGCTTGCCGAATTTGCCAAAGAAGCCCTCTTTCATTTGGATATAGATTATGCCGCTAGAGTCTATAGATTGGCTTCCATGCCTGACATGGTATTCGCCCTAAATTCCATCAAGCATATTGAAGAAAAAAATCTTCTAGCCGGACATTGTTTGGTTTTTTTGGGAAAATTTGATCAAGCTCAAACCATGTTTTTGGCCTCATCATGTCCTATTGAAGCTTTAAATGTAAATAATGCTTATTTTTAATTTTTAACAAGACCGCTCTTTCAGTCCGTGTTAATTTTTTTTTAAATATAATTGAATTAATTATTATTTATATGTAATACATCTACTTTTTCGGAACCAAGTGATTAATAGGCAATGAGGTAATGAATAAGAGTTTAATTATTAGATGTCGGTAACTTCCAGCCTCTATAAATTAGAAAACATAAGACAAAGAATGCTAAAAATAATGATTTATAATTGTGCATTGGAAATATTGGAACAAATAACAAAAACAAAAATTTTAAAATTTAATTGTTTTTTTCCTATGCGTCTAAAAATTGGTTTACAGCATGTATCAGCTGATAAAAACTTTGTATTGGCCAAATTTAGTCTCTGCAAAGACTCTGCAAATCTGCAAAGCAAATCACTAAATTAAATTGCAGAGTTTTTGAAGAAAATAAATTTGGCCAATACAAAGTTTTTATCAGATGATACATTTTGAAGAACAATTTTAGATAAAAAAAATATACTAATTTATTTTATTACGAAAATTATTATTAATTAGGTTGTTGAATGTAAATAGATAAAATTAAATGCAAAAAAAAAAAATTTTACCAATACTATCTAAATTTAAAAAGCTCTAGTTCTTCTTTTTAAATATTTAAAATTGCTACACTAGAAAGGCAAACCTTACTTTTTGTAGACTGTTTTGTCAGAGATTTTTTCATATATTATATAATAATAATAATAATAATAATAATAATAATAATAATAATAATAATAATAATAATAATAATAATAAAGCTACAGCAGACTAACTGCAGAGAAATGCTTTATCTAGCCTTGCCATGATAGCTGCCTGATTTTAAAATATGACTTAACAAGATTATGTTAATAAGAAAAAAAAAATTAATTATTTATGCGTCAGAAAGTTATCTAATTTGTTTTTGAATTCATTTATTGATTTTGCATTTACAACCTCTATCGGTAATTCGTTCCACGCATTTACCACTCGATTTGTTAGAAAGTTCTCTCTCATCTTGATCCTTGTCATTTGGTCAATCTTTTATGATGTCCTCGGATTCCACCGGCTGGACCATTGCTTGTTAGTGCATGGCTTTTAATGTACGGATTCTGCCATTCAACTGCGCTGAAACAATTCATTATTTTGAAGGTTTCAATTAAGTCTCCTCGATCTCGTCTTGTCTTAAGTGTCATATTTTTTTGAATTTTTAATATTAAATTCGAAGTTTAAAATATGAAAAAATGATAAAAGCGATAAGTCGCTATTTTCTCAAGCATACATGTATCTTTTTATCGCGCTTCAGTGGCGCCATACCTAAAAAAGTTGAGGTATGGCGCCACTGTTCTTTTTTGTAGATCTCTCTTACAAGTATGAGAGCTCGCCAAGTCGGGCCAGAAAATGAAATTTCTGCCTTAATGATGCTTATTGATGAAGTAAATCAATCTCCTGCTCAGACATTCATCTCGCTAAACCATCTTATTAATTGCATTGCCACTTTCAATGATATATGGATCTATATTTCGCATTCTTTAATCAACAGTAAATCTTTTCTTTTTTGCAGGAATTATTTCATAGTATAAATAAACACAATTTCATAGGACCTCTCTTTGATTCATTTTTTTTTAAATTTCAAGTCTATAAAATTATTAAAACAAGTTAATAACTAACTCTGAGGATCTCAAATCTGTTTTCAGGTTTGAAATCAAATTTAATAGAAAGAAGAATGTTTTTTTTTCTATTAAATTTATTTCTTTCTTTCAATTAACCCTCTTAAAAATCACTGACTGTTTGACACATACAAAGATTCAGAAGAAAGCGCTAAATTAGCCTAAAATGAGAAAGTTGAGGCAACGAAAACTAAGTTCGGAAGCTTTTTCTTCAGCCGTTTTTTAAGGAATTACTGAGGGTTGACATAACTTAACCTGTAGTAATATGGTGTTCAGCACCTAAATGGCTATTTACATTTACTTTAAATGATCTAAAGTTTAAGAATGAATTAATCCAATTTTCATGTTCATTAGTTTATAGACAAGACCATCATGCTAAACCCTATCAAACACCTATTTTAAGTGTTTCGTCGATTTTTTCTAAAACCTGATTGTTCCTGAATTAGTAATGAGTTTTGTTCTAAATAACTATATAATCTTGAGTAGACTATACATTCCAACAGCTTTCCCAGACAGATTGTCTTACTGATGAGTCAGTAGTTAGCGGGATCTTGTGTTAATAAAGATTTTTTAGGTATCACAGTAACGTTTGCGAATTTCCATGTTTTGGGGATCTAAATTTCTCTAAAGCTAAAAAGAAAAAGAAATGAATTAAAACCTTTAAAATTAAAAAATTAAATTTAAATGCTTCTAGTTCATTGTTTGTTTCTTCGTTCAAATAATTCATTTCTTTGATTCAAAAAATGTTCCAAATTGTATAAGCTCATAAGCTTATTTATTTTTTAATATTTTCGTTCTGTGAGACTATATGATAAATTAAAAAAAAGCCGACTGTGTTAACACTTGAAATTATATTTTAAATCATATGTTGATAATTATGTAAAGTCTCGATTTTGGACTTTAGGGATTTAAGCCAAGAAATAAATAAAACAATTTAAATTAGTCAAAAGTTTATTAAATGGAATCCTAAGTTATTACAAATAATTAGTGGTTTACATAGTGGTAAAGTGTTAGCGTGCTCTGTCTGCAGTTACGACTTTACTACATTAAAATAAGGACTAGAGAGAAAGATCAAGATGTCAAAACTCGGGTCTTAAAAATTATAAGGTTAGTTTTTAATTTACTTTATAAGCCAAGGGGTTAAAGTGAAAATGAAATTGAAAAAAATTGTTTTGAAACGGAGTCTTAGGTACTGGCATTATGGATAATTATACACCCGACCCACGGGATAATTTGCAAGGATTATCGGAAGGTCTTAGCATTTCCCATAGTTTTAAAACCCACTTCATTGTCCACATCATATTATCCGATTTGAAATTTGCATTAAAAATTATTGACAATTTTTTTTATAAGATGCGAAGGGATTTGATGCATTGGGATGCAGCGATGAAGTTGGCCAAAGGACTGGCGAATAACGAAACACCTTACATTTCCTTGGAATATGGAAAACAACTTGAATTTATGTTAGATTTTTTTTTTTTTAAATCTTGTCTGTGTGCCTGATGATCAATTTTTTCTAATTAATTTAGAGGTGACTATCCGACAGCATTGAAGATGTTTGAAAGAGGTCTGACAGAAAACGATGAAGACAAAGAGCACAACGAAAATTGTCATTCGGGTATTGCAAGATGTTCACTGAAGATTGGCGACATTCGTCGCGGCATAGAACTAGCAATGAAATTACCCAACAAACAAGTCAAAAAAGAATGTGGTGTTATACTTGAAAGCATTCGAGTAACAAAAAATTTTAACTAACTTCTAAAAGAAACTATTGAAAATAATTGTTTTAGCAATTTATTGAAGCTGGCAATTTATATGAGAAAGCAGAAAGCTGGGACAAAGCAGCCATGGTTTACATTAAATGCAAAAATTGGAATAAAGTTGGCGAATTGCTTGGTTCAATAACCAACTCCAAAATTCATTCACAATACGCCAAAGCCAAAGAGGCCGACGGCTACTATAAGGAAGCGTTCAAGTCATACATGAACGCCAAAGAGTACGAAAACGCTATTAGGATTCAGTTGGATCACTTGAAAAATCCCGAAAAAGCTGTCAAACTAGTCAAGGAAACTCAGTCGATTGAAGGCGCTAAAATGGTTGCTGCGTTTTTCCAAAAATTTGGCGACTATGGCTCGGCCATTCAATTTCTGGTCATGTCTAAGTGTAACGAAGAAGCTTTTAATTTGGCCAGAATGCATGGACTTATGGATCTGTATGGCGATGCGTTGGGGTCAGAGGCCAATCCAGAAGAATACGAATCTGTTGCATTACACTTTGAAAATGAAAAGAATAATTTACTAGCTGGAAAGTATTATCTTTTGGCTTCATCATATCCAGAGGTAAGTTTTTTAATACTTGAATGAAAAAATCTTTTAAATTTGACAAATTTTGAAGAAAAAATAGAGATAAAAATATCTTAACTCTAACTCTATTTTTTTTTGTTTATTTATTTAAATAGTTTAGGGAATACCCCAGGCAGCTCAGAATGGATCAGAGTCCTTCTTATCAGCCTACCTATTGAATAAAAACATAAAAAATTAAAAAAATTAATGTCTAAGAATAAATTGAAAATAAATATTGACTAGTTTTTGGTAAATAATGAAATAATTGCATATTTATCTTCGGAAGTCCTGTAAAATAAAATTGAACTTTCCAAAAAGTGTATAAAATTTTTGATTAAAATCTGGTGCAGTGGAAAAGTACTCCTTTAAGATGCTGTTAAGTTGTTGATGCTCAATTCGTTTATGAAGAAATCTGTGTAAAATACGTTCGGATCTTGTAGGTAACATGTCGAGTTTTAAATGCTGGTGAATTTTGGTTATTCTAGTCTTGATCGGAAAATACTTGATGTGCCTCAATATTTTGTTCTGTATTTTTTGTAGATCAGAGCTTATTTTTTGCGTGGAGCATGAAAACGGGATAAAAGAGTAATCGAACTGGGAACGAATAAAGCTTTTGAAAACGATCTTGGAAAATTCAATTGAGTTTCTTGTTTTTAAACCTTTTATCCTACGTATTAGATTAATTTTTGACATAGCTTTCACATTGATGTTTTTAATAAGTTTTTGAAGCTTAACTTAGGATCGAATTTAATACCTAAAAAGGTTGGAAACGGATCTAACGGAACTGGTTGGCTACCAATGAACAGCTTCAGTTTGTACTTTGTGTCATTGTTTGATCGATGCCCAGCACTTGTGAAAACCGTGTGAAAGGTTTTGCTCGTATTTACAACAAGTCCCCATTTCCGGCAATAAAATGTAATATAACTTATGACATGGTTCAGTGTTTTTTCAATTTCTTTTAGTGATTTATTTGAGTACCAGATGCACAAATCATCTGCAAAAAGAGCTGTTTCGACTTTTTTTGGGATAACTGTAACTATGTCGCTAAAGTAGATTGAAAAAAGCGTTGAAGACAGACAGCTCCCTTGTTGCACCACTGTAGAAATACCAAATTCTTGCGACAGCTTATTGTTAACTGAGACTTTGAATTTACTGCCTGTCAAAAACTCTTTAATCCACTTGATTATGGCTCGTGTGGATTAAAGAGTTTTTATCTCTTTTTGTAGATCAGAAAGAGATTAAAACTCTTTCTGATAACTCTTTCTGATCATATAACGTATAATCTCGATATTTAGTGACATGTCACAATGTTCGGATACCCAAGTATTGTGACATGTCGCAAAATATCGAACACTGGTTTTCAAAATGATCTAATCACATGTCACTAATGTCGAAAATAGCCTAAAATTGACAGCTTTTCGAAATTTTGTTTTGACATTAGTGACATGTCAGTAAGCTTAATTATGCTTTCTTATTTTTCTTATTTTTGAGTAAAGAGAATTGAAGAAAAAATTATTTTAATTCAAATATTGTCGAATAAAAAGTGCAAATTGAAATAATATAATTTTTGGCCTCAAACCTTTAGGCAAATAATCTCAAAAAATCCAATTGCCAAATTTGTCATAGTATTGTTGGCCGAATTACTTATAAAAATTTAACTGAACGTTTATTTATTGTGTTTTTAAAAAATTAACAATTTTTTTTCTTTGTAGTTCAACCACTTTTGACTTTTGTTCAACCCCTACTTTAAACAGGCTTTGTGACCCAAAATCCAATCATTAGGTATAGTCCAGTATACCTAATGATTGAATTATCGTCCTTCTATAACTTATGTTCTGGTCACTTATTGCAAAGCTTTTTCCGATAATACTTAGTATTATGGATTTTGGTTCTCGAGATGAAAGTTAAAGCTTTTTTTTAGGTGCTTTAACTTTCATCTTATCAAAGAATGAGATTGATAATTTTTATCACTTAACTCTGAATGACAAAATAAAATCAAGACGAACTGTAAAAGGTCATAACTTCTTTAATATTTACCAAAATAAAACGAAATTTTGAGAGAATATAGCATTTTTATTCTTGTTTTTATTTATGCGTTTCGTTTCGGTTAGGGATTTTCATCTTTTTTTTAGGTGTTATTTGAAGCTTCTTCAACAATTTTGAAACCATTTGCTGGCTTATATCAAACTTTTTGACAGCTTGACGCTGACTGATGTTGTCTTTGTGATCAAAAGCTTTTTTAAGCTTATTGTGTTATACTTTAATCATTTTTTTCGGTGTTTGACCAGATCCTTGTTTCCTTTCTGGTGAAAAATATTCACTACGTTTTAAAATTCGGTTAACAGTACTCCTTGGAATTTTTTCTGCCATAAAATGCCTCACAGTGAATATCTTTCCAAGTGATCTATTTTCGTTAAAAAATGTGTACACGCGAATTCTTAGGGGCTCTTCATTAGATGAATTTATTTTGGTCATTTTTAATTCAAATTGAAATTTTTTTTTTTTTCGTTTTTAAAATTAAATTTACTACAAGAATATGAAAAAGTTCGTCTCGATTTTAAATTGTCACCCGTTATTAAAGCATTTATGATTTTTATTTCTATTTATTTATCTGTACCGAGCTAACGATTCTTCAGAATAAAAACAAGAATAGATACGATAAGTTAAATAGCTAGAGATTAAAATTTTTGCTCTGTGCATTTTTTTTAGACATTTTTAATTGGCATTAAGTGATTTTTTAATTTAGCTTATTTAATTAAAAAATCTCAGGTAAATTTTTGGCTAATTCGATAGTTGCTATTTTGATACGCTACCCTACGTTGAAAACTTTTAAGACTTGAAATATTTTTGCGAAGAAATGGATGCCAAACTTAGCGCATATTCTAATTTTGGTCTAAATAATGAATTGCAAAGCTTTTTGAGAACTAACTCGTTCTTTTAAATGTAATTTGGCTACGTTTTAATTATAGGTGCCACAGTTCACAGATTAGTTATTGAAAAGCAAGTTCTTCAATTTAGAAGACAAAAATTAGACCATCATTCATGTAGCCCGAGTTTATTTCTTACTTCTGTTACAATTTTTAAATTTTCAGTTATTTAAAATTTACAATTTTTTCATTGAAGTTAATCTCTTTTCTTAGACTTGTCTCTTCACCGTTATTCAATCTAACCCGTACGGATGAGCCAAACCGTGCTATTTTTCTGTGTTCTGTCAATCATAGTTTGTAACATCTGCATATTTTAGAGGTTCTTGTAAGGAGGCATGACATGGTTCGAAAAAAAAATCTTAAATTATGGAATTTTTTTAAGTTGGGTTTTGAATAAAGTTATCATTGTTTATTAATTTCTAGTTTATTAATGAAAAAAGAATATTTTTGGTGTGTCCAAAGTAACCCGCATCGACCTAAAAAATAAAAAAAAAATAAAAATATTTGTAAAAAATTTTTCAATTTAAACACTATTTTTAGATTTTAAATTTTTAAGAAATTTTTTTTTGGCAAAAATGATTAAATTTTTTGAACAAAAAGTAACAAAAAAGGTCGAAAAAACCCGTCCGACTTTTGGTTGTAAATTGAACTTAAAAAAAAAATTCCAATTAAATCAAATTCAAAAAATTAAAAATTTCTTAATTTCTTTAAGGCCTTGAAGCATTTGATCAAGAAGCATCCAACGCCTCAGATAGAGGCTATGGCCATTGACTTGGCAATTGATTGCATTGGAAAAGCAAACAATGACACATTGACTAACATATTGATTGAATATCTGATGGGCGATCACGACGGCATGCCCAAAGATGCCAAGTATTTGTTCAAACTATACCTCAGCTTGAAGAAATACGTCGAAGCAGCCAAAACAGCTGTGCTCATAGCCAGACAGGAACAGTTGAGCGGAAACTATCGTGACGCACACAACGTCCTGTTCAGCATGTATTCAGACCTTGACAAAGAGAATATAAAAATTCCGTCCGAATTGTATCAGAATTTGATGATCCTGCACAGCTATGTTCTAATTAAAATTCAAATTAAGCAAAACAATCATCTGAGAGCATCGCGGTTGTTGTGCCGTGTGGCCGAGAACATAAGTAAATTTCCCTCACACATTGTTCAAATATTGACATCGGCTGTGATCGAATGTTCCAGATCTGGCTTGCACAATTCGGCATTTAATTATGCAACGATGCTGCTTAGGCCCGAGTACAAGGACCTGGTCGACCCCAAATTTAAAAAGAAAATAGAATCTTTGGTACGTCACCCGGAAAGAAGCGAAATAGAAGAAGTGGCCACTCCATGCCCAAATTGTAATTTTAAATTACTAGAGTACGGATTAACATGTCCTGGATGCCAAATTAACATACCGTATTGTATTGTAACTGGAGCGCATTTGATACGCGATGACTTTACGGTTTGTCCAAAGTGTGACTTCCCGGCCTTGTATTCTGAGTTTATGGCTTTTTTGGAGTCAGAGGCTAATTGTCCCATGTGTTCAAATACAATAAGCAGAAACGATGTCAAAAAGATTGTCGAAATTGATAAATATTTAAAAATTAATGAAGAAAAAAATTAATTTATTTTAAAGATTATTGATTTTTATTTTTTTTTCCAAATAAAATTTGATTAAAATTTTTTTATTGAGTTATTAAAATAAAATAAATAATAAATAAATAAGGGGAAATGGTGTAGACGGCAAAGAAAAGTACAAGCCAGTTGTTCTTAAGTTATTGTTTCTGTTTTGGAAATATGTATGTTTTTGCAGTTTAATTCAAGATTAGTAGTAGTAGTATAAATGCTGTGGGAGAATTGAGTCTCCAAGTAGTGGCGCACGTAGACGCCCAACTTTAACAGCCTAAGGCCAATTTTTTGTTTTACAATAAGATATTTTTAGGTAACTTATTTTTACATAGTTTTAAATAACCTTTTTTGAATTTTTTGAATATCACATTTTTTTGGGGAACATATCGATCCATAGAAAAAATTTTAATAGAAAAAAGACAAATTTTTCGTCGAAATCTTCCATAGAAAAATTTACATAGAAAATTATAACATAGAAAAAAGTCCATAGAAATTTTATAGTAGAAAATTAACACATTTTTTTTATTGTAATTCTTTTTCAAAACATATTTTAATCATATTTAATTTTTTTTGATACTTTTGCATGTAATAGATTTAAATAAATTCAAAAACAATTAAGCCAAAAATTTTTTTTTCTATTTTTTCTAAAAAAATCTAAAAAAATCTAAAAAAATTAATTGAAAATTAACATAGAATACATAGAAAATATATTCATTAATTGATTAATTTCTTATATTTTTAAAAAAAATTAAAAAAAAAATGGAAATAGCTTTATGCCATGCTTCAATACTATTGTTTATTCAAGCATGGCATAAAGCTATTTCCCAAGATATTCACAATCATCCTGAGACCAACAAATTAATTAGCCATTTAATTAAAGAGCAACATCTTATGGAGATCTGTTTATGCATTATTTTGTTTCCTCGGGATCAAAGAAAAATCAAAAAAGACCAATCGATTATTAATAAAGCAAAAGATTTTTCTAAAAAAAATCTGTTTGATTATTTACAAAGTATGGATGAAATTATGAAATGTTAATTTTCAGTTTTTTTTTAATTTTTTAAAAATATAAACAATTAATCAATTAATAAATATATTTTCTATGTATACTATGTTAATTTTCAATTAGTTTTTTTAGATTTTTTGAGAAAAAATAGAAAAAAAAAATTTTTGGCTTAATTGTTTTTGAATTTATTTAAATCTATTACATGCAAAAGTATCAAAAAAAATTAAATTTGATTATGATTAAATATGATTAAAATATAATTTGAAAAAGAAATACAATTAAAAAAAAATATGTTAATTTTCTACTATAAAATTTCTATGGACTTTTTTCTATGTTATACTTTTCTATGTAAATTTTTCTATGTAATAATTTTCTACCGAAGATTTCGACGAAAAATTTGTCTTTTTTCTATTAACATTTTTCTATGGATCGATATAGTGCCTTTTTTTGGCTCAAGAGAATTTTTTAAAATGTTTTAAATTAGTAGCTTGTCAATTATTTTTTTAAAAAATGCTCGTATTAGTGACGCTCTTAGTCACTTCATCCAGTTTGTTCCAATTTCCTGCAGTCCGGTTAGTAAAAAAAGATGTGTCTCACCCCACAATTGCGGATAAGTTGTCGCTCTATCGCTTTATGACAAGTTCTTGTATTCCCTGATGACTTTACAAATTTGTGTGAGAATTTAAATCTTAATTTAATAAAATCGTCTAGAAACAAAAAAGACGGGAGTCCAAGTTGGCTGCTTATTGACGATACATTTTTTGAATACAAAATCAAAAAGTATCGTCGGTAAAATCCCTTTAATGGTCTTATTAATTAAATTCTTAAAATTTCGGTTTTAATTGCCTTAAAATTTGAAGAAAATCGTAATTAAATAAAGATAATGAATTATAGATATTGATTTCATATTGAATTATTTGAATTTAAATTTGACTTAAGAAGACAGATGATCAAATATTGATAAAAAAAGCAATTTTTACATTAATTATATTTGATTTGTGAAATATACGGTCATTAATTTTGATTTTCCCTCAAGTCGATATTTTGCCTTAACCTTGCTTCTTCATATTTTTGCGAAAAGGAAAATTAGAAATTTTTTTATAATTTTTGATTATAACTGAACAGATTGTCAGATTTTATAAATTTTACATAGAAAAAAATAATTTTTCTAAATTTTATTCAAAATGTTTTTAACAATTATTTTTCCTGGAAAAAAAACGCAAACAATGATGCTTTTATTTAAATCAAAAATCATTAATCTCTGATTTTTTTTGGTAAAAGAATTTCAAATTATTTAGCTGATGTACTTGATGATTATTTCCACTGAGAAATTCCGAATCTTTCAATAGAGATTCAAATAAAATTATTTTTAGAACAAAAATCAATAGAAAATGTGTACTAATTTTCATCAATTAAATTAGATTGAATTCTATCTAATAAAAAACAATATTTAAGTAAGAATATTTTGGCTATAGTGAAATTTAATTCTTTTAAAAAATGCGATTAAAATTTCTGGTCTTAATTATTCTATTTGCTGGTAAATATCTTAATTGTCTTATTTTAAGCTATTTTAATTTTTTGCTATCTATCAGTTTTTAGCATCAATTTAAACGCTGTTAGAAATCTTAAGTTTTTTATCTCAACCAAAAAACATCGCAAAGTTGTTTATTCAAAATTTTGGACGCCTGAACGTCAATTTGAAAGCAACAAATCAAGAACGTATTTACCAAAACGACATCACTCATTGTTTTTATAATAAATTCATAAATTTAATTTAAAATTTCAAAAATTTATTAAAATAGAAAATAATGATGATTAATATTTTATATTTTTTTTTCGACAAAATTTTTTTTTTTAGTTTTCCTTAATCATCTATAGTTTTCTATGTATTTTTTTGTATTCTTAATTTGTTCGGGACTCAAACATTGCAATGAAACTCCTATTGCGTAAATTTATTTTAAAATTTCTAAAAATAAATTCGCACTCAATTCCCACCTGTATTTGTTGAGGTCATACAAGATTCAGAGAAATTAAAAAATTTCTAAATTTGAAAATCATTAATTTGCTAAATGTATTTATGGCTTTAAATCATAATAGATCGCTTTCAAAATTTTTGCATTCCTATTTAATTTAGATGAAAATAATTAAATTTTTTTTATTTGTAAATAAAAATATTTAAAACATTTAAATTTTTTTATAAAATCTTTAGCAGTGTCTAAACACTTTCGACATGCACATCTTTTAACTTTCTTAAAAATTTCGTTTTATTTGTGATTATTTAATAAAAACTGCATCTTTAAAAATAAATTTATTTTAAAATGGTTTAATTTTTTGTGTTTGAATTACAAAATGTATCCAATGTTGAAATAACATTGAAAAAAGTGCGATGTTTCAAATATTTTTTCAGTTTCAAATAAAAAATAATTTTAAGTTAATATTGCAAACATAAAAAACTTTGTTTTTTTTTTATAAATTTTGACTTCGGTTTTGTGATATGATAATCCTTAAAGATAATATTAAAATTGTCCCTTTTCTATCCTAGTGGATAATTGGGAGGCGCTCATCTCCTTTTCAAGTACCATTTTGAGCAACGGCTCTGATCTGACACAGAGGCTACTGCATCCAGTTGATTATCTACACCGCAATTATCACCCAGTCGAAACTGGTGTCCTTATTTTTTTGATGAAAGAGGTCTAAACATTCGCCCCGTATTGCAGAGATATTTTGAAGATTTTTTCATCCTCAGCAGGTTTTGAGCCCTCGATCCTCTGCTTACATGACTAACACGCAAACCATTCGGCTATACGGGCTCATAAAGATAATATTAGTATTTGTTAAAATACTTAATTTATGAAAAATGTGAAATTTATGAATTTATGAAATTTAATAAATATGAAAAATTTTTGAAAAAAGAACAAACGAAGAACGAACAAAGTAAATTTTCACTTATGTCAAAATTTTATAAGAAGAAAAAAAAGTTTTTCGGGCCTACTTGCTTAGGAAAACTTTGGTTCACCTGTTACTGGAGCAAGTCTTGTTCTCAGGCTTTATGAACTATTAATTGACCTAATCTAAAAATGGTTCACCTTAATTTTTTCATCTATTTAGAAAAAAAGCTCATGTAATGATAAAAAATAAGTTTGAAAAAGTAATTATATAGAAAGTTTAAAGTTGGGCGGAGTAGGTAAATTTTGCAAAATAGATAAATCTATGTTCCTCAAAGTCATACACTTAACGGGTGAAAAATTAATTTTAATTTTTTTTAAGTTTTATTATTTTATGCTGAAAGGCAATGATTTAAGTAGAGAGCGCATTTGGGTATTTGGGATTGTTGAAAGAGTAATACCAGGTCAAAAAGATCAGAGCAAATGCTGAGCTTTTTCTGAATGTCTTCAAATTAAAAAAAAAACAAAAAAAAGATTCACCTAACCGACAAGACTCAGTTTTTCAATGACTGAATATAAATTTTAATCTGAATGAATTATTTTTCTTTTTCTTTTTTTTTTCATTTTTTTTTATTTTATATTATCTAACTTTATTTTTAGTTTTATCATATGTTTTTATTATGCAGGAGCATTTGCTAGGTAAAGAATAGAAAAATGAATTGTTAAAAAGTTTAAAAGAATTTTCAATATTTTTTTCAAATTTCCAAATAAAAATCAAACTCATTTTATTTCACCAAGGAATTTAATTTCAAATATGAAATGTTTGCAATATTGACTTTAAATTATTTTTTATTTGAGACTAAAAAAAATTTTGAAACATCGCACTTTTTTAATGTTATTTCAACATTGGATGCATCTTGTAATTCTAAAACAAAAAATAAACCATTTCAATATCAAAGATTTTTATTCAACTTAATAATTTTGAAATATTAATTTTAGATTGTTCAGATCTAATGAAATAAATTTTGATAAGAAAAAATGTTTACTTAAAAAGGGTTTAGTTTTATTTATAATAATAATGATTTAAAAAAATATATAAAAGAAGGAATTTTATACCAACAACCACAGTTAGCCGATAATATTAATAGAATTATCCAATATAAATATTTACAATCCAAGAATGAATGGATGATGGTGCAATCGAAATCATATAATCGCTTTAAGTTCTATTTTTAAATTTGATATTTCCATACATTCAAAAATGAGATTTGATTTTAAAGATAATTGTTCTCCTGATCAACTTTAAGAAAAATACCAAAAAAGACCCGGAAATCATTTTCAAGCGTTTAGATATACTTTTATCTTCAATGATTCCAGAAAAAATTTTATTTGTGGCTTTTATGAAGCAAACTCTCATTTTTCTTCATTTTTGCCAAAAAATTTAAAAAGTTCAGAATTTACATCTATAAATGATTTTTTTATTTTCAACAAAATATAATCAACAAAAACTTAACGTATTTTCTCGAATTTACTGACATGTCGTTAAATAATCTTTTTAATGTTATAAGGCCCTGTCGTTAATTCTGAATACCCAGGTATAATGACATGTCTTTAAAATCGAGCAATTACGTTAATTAGAAAATTTAAATTTTGCTAAATTTTTTTTTTAAATAAAGTTATTGAGATGTTAAAAAATAATATAAAAAAGATTTATTATGCTTATTTAAAATTAAATAGAAAATTATTTATTGGTTTAAAAATTAAGAGATAAAATAGTAACTAATTGAAGTAAAAATATTTTATTTATTCACTTAATTGAGGAAAAGAAAATAGAAATTTTTACATAAAAAGAAAAAATTGAGTTCCGAGAATTTCTAAAAAATTTTGATAAAAAAAATCTACTTTTCAATTTTTAGAAAAGTACCCTCCTCTCCTTTTTTAATAGTTAAAAAAATGAATGCATATATTATCACTCAATATGAGTGAGAATAAACAATATTAATTAACTCAAATTGAGTGTGAATAAATTTATTTATTTGTATATCTGTACCGAGCTAGAGCTCCTTCAGATTAAAAAAAAAAAAAAAATAAATAAAAAATTAAAATAAAGTTAAATAAAATAAAATAAAAATAAAAAGTAAGAAAAAAATAAAGTTAAAATAATATAACTTAAAAAGTAGATAAATATTAAAATTAAAATTAGATAAATTTTGATAGAGAATAAATATTTTTTTTACCTTTAACTGTTTGTTATTGCTATTTATTCTCACTCAAATGTCAATTTTAAAAAAAACAGAAATCCATCAAAAAATAAAAATAAAAAGAAGTTTATCAATCATAATTCCGATTGAAGCCCTTTACACTAACTTTACCCTTGCCTTTACTTCTAATTGATGTCCCATATATTTGATTTTCTATATAATAAATTGATGCTTTACTCTAAAAGCTATACTTTAATCCTAAAAACCTATAATACAACAATGAATCCACAAATTTTTCTTGGACAAACATTCATTAGTTTTGATGAATTTTTACAAGATTTTAATGAATATTCTAAAGATAGTTTTGTCCTTTGGACATCAGTTAGTAGTTTAAAACGTAAAGATAACCAAACTTGCTTTAAAATTTGTACATTTCAAGTGTATTCATCATAGAGCATCAGACGATATAATCACCAAAAGCAGCGGTATTAGACCTAAACAAGCGTATGTAGCTCCGTGTAACTGTCTAGCTGAAATACGTGTCAACTACGTTATGTCTGGATCTGAAACAAATAAATACCAAATAGTCAAATGTAATTTAAAACACGAACGAGTAAATCCAGAGACTAAACTCAAAGAACCTGCTCATATAATGACACAAATGGTATTATAAAAGATCAAATAATAGAGTTTTTTACATCTGATGGATTTATTATGTTAGAAAATGTATTAGACCATTTTTTGAAGTCTTTGAAATCTTGTAAAATTTGCAATCTTTCTTGTGAAAATAAATGGATTACATGCGGTGATTGTAAAAATGATTTCCACTTAAAATGTGTTAATAGAACTTATATTCCTATTAAGAAAGTCTGGAAATGTAACAATTGTTCTAAATAATTAATCTCTTAATAATGTGTTAATCCTTTTTTTTTATTTTTATTTTTTTTTCTTGAGTATAAATAAATAAATTTTTTTACAAAAGTCAAAGTTATCTTGAGTGTACATTTTTTTAGTTATTCTCAGATAACTTGAGTGAGAATAAACGTTTTCTAAAAAAATAGCAATATTTATTTTTTTACCAATAAATTTTTAAATTAAAGTACTGCTATGAATTTCTGTTTTTACGTATCCGGTAAAATTACGCAAAATTACCGCATATTACGTAATTTATCTTAAAATTACATAAAAACAGAAAATAATAGCAGTACTATAAATTAAAAATTTATTGGTAAAAAAAATCTTAAATTTGACTTTATTATTGCAGAATTTTAAAGTGAGTTTAAAAAATCTACTTTGGGCTTTTGCAGTATATAAAAATTTGGCCTTTCAAGTGAATTTTGAATTATTTTTTTAAAGATTTTATTTGCTTCAAATAATTTGTCAGATTATTAATAAATTATTTTATAGATCTTTAGTTTATCATTATTTAAAAAACAAATTAGTTTCTTTTTATCTAAGTATGAAGTTTTGATCGATATGCAACCAAAGTTTGATAAAAAAATATCTGTCGATTCAATTATCTTCTTGTAGAATTTCCTGGAAGTTGATTTTTTGGCTTGTTTGCATTCCCAACAGGTTTTGGAGCTAAAACAATAATTTTTGTTAGACCAATTAAATAAATAATATTTTTTCGTTTGTGAAGGGACATATGGCAATTTTTTTATTTATTTTTCAATTTTGCTAATTTTTTTTTAAATAAAGGAATTTTTATTTGAGTTTTTATTTCAAAAAAACACAAATAAAATTCTAACAATTAAACTGTGGATTCACATGTAGCTCATAATGAAAACATTAAATTAGTTAAATAAATATTTAAACTCGATTTTATTCATAATTTTCATTTTGTCATTTTTACTATATGATATGATAAATTTAATAATGAGTAGAAAAATTAAAAGTTTTTATCTGAAAAAAATAATTATTATTATTATTTGTTCATAAAATTACGCCAGATCCGGCGATGTTAAAAATAAATTAGAAGAAGCAAGTTTTGTACTGTTTGTTTTCCCTTTTTTAAATTTTCAATTACGTCTAAGAAAATTAAAAAAATAAATTTTATTTTTTTTGTATAATTACCAAAAAAGATTCGAATTTAGATTAAAAATTCTTAGAATTAGATTAACAATAAATAAAATTTATTTAAAAGTTTGGGTATTTTTGAGTAAGTATTTGAGTAAATAAAAAACAAAAAGTGAATACTCCCTTCTTTTTGCTGACGACCTTGTTGTTTTAAATAATAGAAAAAGGAAAATTTATAAAATCAACAAATACTTGGATGAATTAGAACATAGGAAAAATGCTGATTTAACCTAAGAATCAAATTAGGCCTGTAGACCGAATTGAATTTTTTGAACCGGTTTCATTGTGCGTTTTTAAATTTTTTTTTTCAATTTTCTCGAGACTTATTCTAAATTGTTATTTCGAAATAATTTAGTAATTTTTTTTTAGTTTTTGAAATATTGTATAAAAAATATTTTAATTTGGTATTTTATTTTATTAATATAAAAAAATCAAATTAAAAAAAAATTATATTTTAAGATTAGAGATAAACTTATTCGAGTTTTTTCTTTAAATTCTCGGTCATAATTTTTATTAATTTCTTTGATTCTTTAAAAAACCGTTGTTTGGGGTTAATATGAGAATAGAGTAAAAGTGATAATACTTTTTTTGATTACTTACTGATCTTTTGGATGATTATTTTTGAATGCAACAAAATAAAATAAATAAATAATTTCTTCCGTTGTAAATAATATCTTGCATAAAATCCCTTTTTTTACTGTTTTTTTTTATTTACTTACAAAGAGAAATGACTAATTAATAAAACGACTTTTTCGAAAAATAAACTTTTTACCTATCTTTATTTTTTTTAAACAATCACTTTAAAATATTTTTCTTTAAAATTAGCTGACCTCCTTTTCAAGAACTTTGTTTGTCCTCATCTAGAATTTGCAGTAGCAGCCTGGATCCCGTATCGACCAAGTAAAATTGAGATCCTTGAGCAAGTTCAGCGTAGATTTTCAAAATTGGTGCCTGAACTTATATCAAGAGAGAATAGAGGCTCTAGACTGGAGCACACTTGAGAGAGGCGCAGGCGTGGTGATCTCATCCAACTACACAATATGAATCACGATCATGATCGGGTGACATTCATTAACGGGGATCAAAAGCTTGCTCCGGACGGTTTAGACGGCCCAGCAGGGAATACAAGAACTCGTCATTTAGCAATTGAGCGATAACTTTTCCTTAATTGTGGGGTGAGACACAACTTTTTTACAAAAGACGGACAGCAGGAAATTGGAACACTCCGGATGCGGTGACTAAGAGCGTCACTAATATGAACATTCCTAAAAAAAGAATTGACAATATACTGAGTTATTTTAAAATAACTTGTAAATTGTTATTAAGTCAGAGGGTGATTATGCTCGATTGGTTAATGGAGAGATTTTAAAAAGAAAGTCTTCCAAGAAAGATTAAGAGAAAAATATTGAAACATTGGTTGATGGGTACAGTGGCAAAATTAGTGAGCATTTAAAAGGAATGGCTTGTAATTTTTTGGACTTGAAAAAAAAATAAAAACAAACAATTATTTAATTATCATTTTATTTAACCAATAAACAGCTTCGTTTAACTTTTTAGAGATGCTGCTACTTTAGGTGAATTTGGTACAGAGTTTAATATGATAGCTTTGAGTCTTCTATTTTTATGTCCTATTAATATATTATTCTACACTTAATATAGCTTTTAATGTAGATACTAGTAGTTCTTTAGAATTACCAAAATATTTGTCTCTAAAAGATGAACATTTTACTCCGATAATACCTATTAATAGTAATTTTCAAATGGCTCTGACAACTGGTGATCATCTCAACTTTATCAAATATGGATGTGGTGAAATTAAAATGCATTGATTGGAAAATGCAATTCCTCAATATTGAAATACTGGTACAAATGCTTGTAAATTATGTAAATTTTATCAAACCTAAACTTGTATGATTGACTTAATAATCAACAAATAAAAATTCCTTTTAAAAAATTTTAATCAATATTTTACTTTAGTGTTATTTTTTTATCACACTTCTTCTTTGAAAAAGCCGTTGCGGTTGGTAAAAAAAAATGTTGAAATACTGCAGAGCCTGGTGAGCTAATTTTTGTTAACCAAAAATTCGGTTTATAGATTTAATTTTTACTTACTCAATTTAATTCGATACGAACACACCTGGTAATTTTTTTTTCAAACGTTTTTGTTCTAAAAGTTGTTTATAATTGTAACTAAAATTAATGAGATCTGAAAAATAAGTCTAAGAATGGTTCGTTGAACAAAATAAACTTTTTTAGTATCCCTTTGTTTAAAATCAATTCTAATTTGAATCTGTGTTTTTATCGTAAATTAACTTTCGAAGCTAATTCGATAGCTTCAAAAGCTCAAAAATGAATATTTTAGTCATAACGAATTGACTTGTTCATTTATTTATTTATTGAATTTAATTAACCTCCTTTAAGGAGAATTAAAAAATAAAAATTAAAAGACAAAAAATAAAAATAAAATTTTTGGTGTTTTGTGTTTTTTTTTAAATGAAAAAATTATTACCTAAAAATAAAATTATAAAAATAAAAAAGGAACATTTTTTCGAAAATAGAAAAAGGCATGAAAGTTAAAAAGTTTTTTAATTTGGACCAAATTATCTTGCTTGAATTTCTTTTATTTTGAATTAACTCATTTAGGAGAGTTCTGTAATGTTTTAATTTTAAAGACATAGCCAAATTGATTCAGATATGCCATCATTACAAATCAGATTAATTTTAAGATTTTCTTTAAGTTGGTTTATATTTACTGAAATTTTTGAGGTTTAAATTTTAAAGTACTTGAAAATAAGAACCAAGTCGGAGAAAAAAGATTTATTAGAGGGGAGGGGGATTTAGCATATATTTTAAAAATTGTGATGATAGATAATTATATTTAATTTTATCAATAAAAGTTAGTTTTGAAAATAGATAAAGCTCATCAAAGTTGAATACTTTCAGTACTTTTAAGACTCGTGACATGTGACAGTAGGCTTTTAAACCAAACATTTGTCTAATTAAGTTGTTTTGTAATTTATTATTGAATCCTTTGTGGTCGAATTAAGGGTGAGAAGTTCAAGACCATATGTGAATTTAGATAAGCAATTTGTTTTGTATATAAATGATTTGAATTTAGGTGAAGAGGTAGGACTATTTTTAGGCAGAAGATAGGAAATTCCAAAAAAGCTGCTCTGAACTCAAATTTGTGGAAAGTAAATTAACCCACACACTAATCGTAAAAGAAACAGAAGAGTATCAAAAAAGCACAAATCAAAAATGGAAAACCCTTTCGACCTATTTAAAGAAAAAATTCAAATAAAATAAACAATCTTTTATGTTTTTACAATTTTTATTGTTCAAGCAATTTTTCAAGAATATTTAACTTAATTAACTCAAAATTATTTAATTTTTTGTGTAACATTTACTTTTTGCTCTAATTTATGTGTTTTTTCAATTTCTTAAAAAAGCAAAAATACCATCTACAAACCTCAAAATTAACGCTAACTTGGCTGAAAGGGAGAATTAATATTCATTCCAAACAGCCAAGGGTTTTTTCCCAAATTATTTATTAAATAAATAAATAAATATGCTCTGAACTTTTTTAAAATTTATAACTGCCTGTGTGTTAAGGTCAAGATTAGAATCTATATTGAAGCCTAAGTATTCTTTCTGATTTGCTTCTTTAAATTCGGATCCATTAAGGTGAAATACAGACTCAAATTATTGAATGCCAAAGTAAACAAATTTTGTTTTATTAGGGTTAAATTTTATTCTCCATTTATTCCCATAGGACCCACAAATATCCAAAAGCACTTGTAGATGGGAGTCAACTGGGCTTATTAAGATTTTATCATCTGCGTAGACAATAATAGAAACATTAAGATTTTTTATAAAGTTAAGGCATTCTATTATAAGATCATCAATATATATGTTAAAAAGAATTTAAGATAAAATAGCTTTTTGTTTTACAACAGTTTCAATTTTAAAGGGTTTTGTTGTTAGATTATTTAGAAGAGATAAAACAGCTAGGGCTGAGTTATAATAAATCCTAAGCAATACCCAGTAGGAGGTATGCGGTCTCTTTAATAATTTGAAGAATAAGCCATCACGAGATAATTTTTCAAAGGCCTTTTCTGCATCTAAAGATGCTGTCCTACATCCAGAGCCTTTGTTGATGTAGTTAAGAGTTGTTTCTTTCATTACAAAAATGGCATGGTTACATGAGGTTTTTTTCCTAAAACCAAATTAGTAATTACTAACTTTATAAAGCTCAGGGTAGTTAATTAGAATTAGTTTTTCTAGGATATGAGCAAAGCAGTTTGATATAGAAATAGGTCTTATATTTTTTAAATTATAGCTGTTTTTCAAGTTGTCTATTAGAACAGGATTAATTTTTGAAGTATTAAAACTTTTCGGAATCTTATTGAATAGTAGAAGTTGGTTGAAGAATTCAAGTAGAATTTAATAAAAACTAACAAAATTAACATTTTTTAAAAGGTTATAGGAGATTTTGTCAAAGCCAGTTACTTTTGAGTTAACAAGCTATGATATTATCTTCTTTAGTTCAGACAGCTCAAAAAAGGCAGAGTATCAGGACGAGTGTAGTTCACATGCACAATGCTTCATTCACCTGTTTTTTAATATATAGTTGATCACTTGAGAGTGTAGATTTATCCTCTTTGAATAAATTTAAGAACTTGTTTAGTCTTCTACAAAATTATGTTGGACTTTTCCGCTTAGCCATTAAAGGAAAAGTTGTTTTACTCAAATCATTTAACAATTAATTGGGTAAAACAACAAAGTTACTAAAGTTAAACAAAACTCCAAACTCAAACCATTCTTCAAAATTCTGCAAATTTTTTAATGCTCACTCAAAATGTTTTTACCAGATGGCATTCTAATTATTTAATGCTAAACCTTAATTTAAATTTTTATAATTAAATTGATGCAATTTCCCTCTTATATAAAGACATCTTGCTTTAAATTTGTTAAATAAGATTTATAGATTCTTTATCAAACTAAGATAGGGAAGCATGGCTTTAAAATTGCGAGTAACAAGCGTTAACTTTCAATTTAATGTTATGTTTTTTTGCATGTTTATTATAATTTATTAGGGCTTAAATTTTTTGGGGGTGACAAATTTAATTTTTTTAAGATGACAAAAATAACTAAAAGTGGTGACTAATTTAATCTATTTTAGCTGACAATAAAACACTTATTATTCTGACAAAAAAACTAAACGACTGACAAATATATATATATTGAGATGACTATTTAATAATTTTGCACTGACAAAATTTTATTCATTTTTATTTTATTTTATTTTAGTTCTAATTAAGCTATTTAGTTCGAATTGAGTGGAAATCAAAAGTAATGACCATATGCTTCACAAGGAGTGAATAAGGAAAAAATAAGAAAGCTTTTTAGTAATTTAATTCTCTAAGATTGTAAGGAATGAACTTAAATTGTTACGTTTTCTCATAGTTGATTCTAGCTTGATGATGAGATTTGGACAAAACAAAATTGTCTGGAGCTTCCTTCTGATTTTGGTGCTATAATTCAAGATTTTGATTTTTATTGTGACCTCAAAATCATTAATTTGTTGTAAAATAATTAATTAGTCAAAAAATTATTTTGTCACTCAAATAATTATTTTATCAGTCAATTAATTTATTTGTCATCTAATGTAGTTTTTTTGTCAGTAGATTTAGTCTTTTTTGTCAGTAAAATTTAATTTTTTTTGTCAGTCCATTAATTGATGGCCAAAAAAAATTGATGCACTTAACGATTTCTTTTTTAAAAAAATTGAAAAAACACAGAATGAAAAACAATTTGTTAAATCAAAAAAATAAACTTTTAAAATTAGATTTAATTTTTGAATTTAATCAATCACTAACTTTTGTGATATTAATCATTTTTTTTTTAAATAAATTTTTATCTAATATTTTATTTATTTATTTTTTAATATGAACAAGAAAATTGGACTGAAAAGAAGGACTAAGATCCATTCCAAGGTGCCAAGGTAGGACCCGAACTTGATTTTTAAATAAAATATAAAATAAAGCAAATTTGCTTATAATTAAGCATTTTACTGAACTAAATTATCTATTTTGGAAAAAAAAATTATTCTAGTTTATCTGAATTGAAAAGATCAAATTGAAACTAGCTTCACAACCTCCAAAACATCAGGAAATCTAGATATCCTTAAAAGGATTTATTTCGGATTTTACTTTCCCATATCTTAACTCATTCGGAAAAACTAAAAAATTAAAAATAAACAAGTGGTTCAGCACTACGATCAATCTTTAATTTATAATTTGATACTTCCTTAGGATTTAGTTTCAAAAATTTTGTTGTTTTAAAAAAAATTAAATTCAATTAATTTTTTTTTTGAATAAGAAAAAAACTTGAATTTTATAATTATTAGAAAAAAAAACTAATCAAAATACTGTAACATTTTGACATATCAGACATTAAATGTTTTTATAAGAAAATTTCTAATTTTTTTTAATAAATTTGCTAGGTATTTCAAATGATACCCTATGGAACCAACACTAATGAAAGAGATTTTACATAAGACATTATTATGACTTCTGCACATGATTCTAAATTTATTTTTTCTAAATTTTTGCCTAAAATTATGAAAGGCTTTGGCCTTTTAATTTTTAATTTAAAAGAATTTTTTTTCGATCTCAGAATAATCTGACTCATTAAAATATCTTTGAGTTAACAATTTATGATTTTCAATTAATAAAAATCCATCATAATATTTTGTAAAAGGTCCAAATTTTGATTTTTTGTAATTAGGATGATTTAATATTTTTTAATATTGCAATTTTAACAGCTAATAAAAAAAAGCATGTTTTACAAGAAAAACCGGACTATTCACTCAATATGAAAAATAGTTGAAATACAAAAAAGGAGGAATCAATGTCAATTCTCTTAAATTTAAGTGTTGCCAAAGCTGTTGAGTAATTTAGACTTGAGAAAGACTTCATGGAAGCGGACTTGGTTAAGATATTTAAAGGTGAGATTATTATTAAATAAAATGTGGCTGAACTTAACCATATGATTTTTTTTTTCAAAAAAAAAAAGTCTTTACATTTGAGATTTTTCTTTAAAGTATTTTTTTTAATCTGAAGAAGTTTTTAGCAAGTCGGACTTTTTTTTTCTAAACCGCTCATAAACATTGCTGAAATCGTCTAATTAGATTTTTTAAAAAGCTCAGAGCCAAAATACTTTTCTCTTGCTTCGGTTAAAAGCTCCATCATTCTTGGAATTGTCTGACTTGTTCTTGCTCTAATATGCTGTTTTAAATAACACCAAAAACCTTCTTTAGAAAATCACATGATTTGAAGAGATTTTTTAAGAAAAATAAAGCAATAATGTATAAAAATAAAACCATAGATTTGTTCAGAATTTTGTATAGATTTAAAAAAAAAAAAAAAAGTGGGCTCATAATTGATCCCTCGGATGAGATACTATTTAAACCTCAAAAAACACATTTATTTCCTTTTTTTAGTCAACAAAAACCGCCACATCCTTTTTTTTTTTTTCTAAATTACATTAGCATGTAGAGAATTTTATGCTCTTTCAGAATATATATACTTTTTTAATATATTTAGGTTTTATCTGTGGTTTTAAAATTGCAAATTTTATCTGTTTTATTGAGATTTTGAGTCTTAAAGAACAACAACTTTTTAAAAAGTTTGCTATTTTTGGAAAAAAAAATTTTACACTGCTTTAGAGCTTTAGATCGGCACAGATAAACAAATAAATAAAATAAATCTAAAAAAAAACTAAAATATTTTGATTAGAAAAATCAGCAAAAAATTCAAAATTAAACTGATCACTTTAATTTTTTAAAAGTTCAATAGAAATTATTTAGAGTGTACTATTCAAAGTTCTTACCAATAGACCTGTCGGGTGCATCAATGGGCATCAGGTTATCTTCATCGTCATACAATACTTGTTTTAACTCCTGCATTTCGTTGAACGGGCGATAATTTTCGCCATAAGGCAGTTTATTTTCTTTTCTCTCTTTCTGGGTCTCGAAAAAGGTCTCGTGCTTTTCCCAATGCTGATCACACGCTGCACATAAAAAGTTACTGTTGAACATCCTGCAGCCACACGCTTTTTCCTTACAATTCATCATTATGGGATCGTGCGAGTCGTGTGCGTGCTTGCAGCGGCATTTTACACGATATTTAGTCACATCAAAATCTCCTCTTCTTGCAAACCAAAACTCGCTAAAATAAAAATTTAGAGAGCTTAAATTTGTCTCAGTTTTACAGACCCGACATCCTCGGGTCTAGAAGGAATGAATGCAAAGCGCTTGCACTTGCATTGGTGACACGGCAACATGAATTTTTTGCCGTCGAATTGCTCGTGCTCATCCAACAAATGACCACAAAAGCACTTGTGAAATTTGTTGACTCGGATACAGTCCCATGTGAATTCAGGACATCTGTATCCGACATAGAGGCCGGTTCTGATCGCCTCCTCAGCCGCCTCAGCCTCTGCATTGAACAATTTTCTGACTCTAGGCGCAAAGTCATCGTTCATCGCTCTCGCCACCGAGACAAGCTCAGCCTTGTCGGCGGGCTTGATCTCTCTTTTGGTGTAGCCAACAGGCGCATACTCTCCATCTGCGTTCTTTACTATTATCTGGTTTTGGTATGCTTTTGATACCAAACTTTTAGAATTGGTTGGCTTAGAGTTTTTAGACATTTTTTTTCCTAATTTGAATAAATTTTAGAACAAAATTTTGTTAAATTTCAACCCTGTTGTCAAGAGCACATTTAATATATTTTAATCAAATTATCAAATGTTCCTGCTAAATAGAGTCTAATCAGTCTAGTCTCTGATTAGTGATTAATTATTATTTATTAGATCACAAGAGTGGAATATTTTTATTTTACTGACCTAAATGAAGCTTTTAACAACATTAACAAAATCTCAAAAAAAAGCTAGAAAAAATTTTTGTCCCAATTTAAAATCGTTGAACAAGGCTAAATGGAGACAAATAATGTTAAGTGACGAAATGAACATTGAAGTCGACAATAAAAAATTGAATTCAGATAAGACGGGTGCCACCAGAGAAGTATAATGAAAGTTGCATAATTAAACGAACAAAGCAAGGAAGTGGTTCTATAGGAATTTTTTCCATATTTCTAGGAAGGCTTAATTCTCACAGATATGTTGATATTTTAGGAAGTTACTTTCTTTCATCAATGGATTTGTTAAGAGAAGAAGAGGCCTTCACATTTCAGCAAGACCATGCCACTTGCCATTGTGCCAAAATAGTCAAGTAATGGTTCCAAGAGCTAAATATTGAAGTCTTATCTTGGCCTGCAAACAGCTCAGAACGGAATTGCATTGAAAATTTATGGAGTTGGCTCGATAAAGAGATTGCAAAACAAGAGTAAAGGTGTAAATGAGCTGAAGGAAATCATCCGAAGTATTCTAAATAATATTTATTTATTTTTTATTTATTTAAAAGAATTAAGCCTCATAGACACAAAAAAAAAAGAGAATAGAAAAATTAAGTTGATTTATATGTAGAAAAATAAAAAAAATTAAGTAAAAAAATCTACTTTTAAAAAGTCGTTTAATAAGTAAAAAAAGTTCAAATTCTGTGATGTTTCAATCTTAAGTTGTTGAACAACAAATTTAATCGAGTCCACCAAACCTCGGTTTGCACAATGGAAGACATGGTCAACAATTGAAATAAATGTTTTTGTATTATAATCGAATATATGAATTTTCTTTTCTAAGTTGTTTATCTGTAATATACCAAAATCTGTAATATTGTAGACTCAATGCAGAGTTGGTCAAAAGTCAAACTTTAGAGTCAGAATCGTTAAAAGTTGTAAATAATTTCAAAGTCAAAGTCAGACTTTTACTTGAGTCCACTCAAGCCAACTAAATTATTTTCTAATTTTTAAATCTTCTTTTATTTAATAAAAAATTATGAAATAGATATTTATATTGCGGAGAATTAAAAATTAATAGACATTTATAAGAGAAAGTTAGCATTCTTTCAAAAATTCGATGTTAAATGAATAAAGACTATACTTTTCTAATGCGTTATTTATTTCATTTAAGTTGTTTGCTTCAACTTAAAATTTTAAAGTTTTATGATTGAGATATAATAACTCTTAGCCAATTTATTTATTGCTTCTTTTGAAAAATAGCATAAAAGCGTAGAGCAATAGTCAAAATATGGGAGGATAAAGGTCTTAAAAAATTGGATCTTTACTGAAGTAGCAAGATAGAAAATTCTCCTGATAGAAAATAATTTCCTATTAACTTGAATTGATAAATTAGATGCAAATTTAGTAAAATTTAGATCTTGATCAATTATAATCGAAGGTATTCAGGCCAAATCCCCTAGACTAACACACACAAGTGTGAGTGCAGTTCATAGCTTGCACTTTATCAGCTTGCAACCTAAGTTGCATTAAGTCAAAGTTCCTCAGTATCAGATTCTCTAAACAGATCTTCTCCAGGTCTCCGACTTCATATATCTATCAATTTTGGCCTTAAACTGATTGACCGTATCAGTCCCTACTTTTTCCGCGGGTTAAAGGTCCCAGATTGTAGCTGTTCGGTTAAGTAAGAACTTTTCCCTCTTTGTCCCTCCCTGCTTATCCCTTGTTATTTGGATATTGTGTCTCCTGCTTGTCCCCTAATTTACTCCCTCATTCTCTCCAAAATCCAAATCTACCTTCTCGAACCTTTTCCTTATCTAAAATAGTTGTAATAAGTCCCCTCTTTTTCTTCTTGTTTCCAAGTCTGTTAGACCAAGCTCCCTAAGCCTTTCTTCGTACTCTAATCCCCTTAATTCTATTATCATCTTTGTCGCCCTTTTCTGGTTTCTTTGGACCTTATTAATTTGACTTCTAGTCATAGAATTCCAAACCGCAGAAGCGAATTCAAAATGCGTTCTGACGAAAGCTGGGTAAAGCTCTTTAAACAACTCTTTATCAAAAAATTTGAAAGTTTTCCTCATTCTACCTAGCATGAGTAGCATGAGGAGCATGAGTAATTTTCCTCATTCTACCTTAAAGCACTGTTAGCTTTAGATACCGCCGCTTCTACTTGTTTACTATCTTTCCCATCATTTGAAACCATAATACCCAGATCTTAAGGACATTGACCACTTCTTGAACCAGTTATCTATTTCATTTATATCTGCTTGTAAATATGATTGTGACAAATGATTGTGAAATCACCTTCCTATCATCGGACATTTCTATAATGTTATTTATTTTGTCTGGCTAGTCATTGTTTCATATCACGAAAAATAAGGGACCTAATACTGATCCTTGAGGCACACCACTTGTAATATTTCTCCACCTTGATTCCGAAGTGCCCATAACCACCTTTTACCTTCTATCGCTCAAGAATGCCTTAATCCAGTAGAGCAGTTTACCACATATTCCATACGCTGTTAACTTAATGAGTAGTTTCCTATGTGAAACCACATCAAAAGCCTTCTCAAAGTCCGTGTATAGTACATCCACCCACTTATTATTACCCATGCTCATCGACACCTTATGCTGACACTCCAAAAGGTTAGATTTAATTATTCAAAGATGCCAATTAGGGTATTTGCACAAAAAGCCCTTGGATTTCTAACGAACGCTGATGATACTCAGTCAGTGACTTCAGACCAAAGTGATGATGATTTCGCTGATGTTGACGATTCCGAAGATGATTCAGACAATGAATTTGAAGTTTGTTTTGATTGAAATAATTCATCGGCCAAAACAAGTGCACCTAAAACACCCAAAACTCCGAGTACTCCATCTTCTTTCAGAAAACGTGTCGCCAATTCAGCCACTCCGACAACACCAACATCTTCAGAAAATCAATTAACAGTGAGAGAAAAAAGATGCCAGGTTAGATTGTGCAATGAGAACAAGTCTAAATTTACTTGCAATGATTGCGGAAACACGACTTTAGGGACATGTTTACATGAGATGGTTGTAAGAGCAATGTGTAAGAGATGTAATGATTCAAAATTTCATTTGAAACTCCGAATAAAATTAGAAATGACCTTAAAGACTCTTTATTACTCTTTTCATGTGATGGATAAATTGGTTTTTAAGTGATGAATAAGTTTTTATTTAAGTGATGATTAAGTTTTTATTCATCACTTAGTACCAATCCAACCGTAAAATTTTTTTATAATTTTCAGGTATAAAAATAATCGGGCTTTCTTGTGTTAAAAGGTCCAAAAACGCAAAAAGACTTTTGGCGAAATGCTTTAAGATAGGAAAAAAAGTGATGAATAAGTTTTTATTCATCCGTAAAATTTTTGGCCAAAAGAAAATGTCTTTTTTTACAAAATAAACTTTACAAATGAATTTGCAATGATTATTCTAACTAAAAAATATAAATGCATTTTTTTCCTTTCAAAAACAGTTCATTATATCAATAATTTTTTTTTAATTTCTAACCACATTTACATTTTAAATATGTATTCAGATTTGACTTATTGATTTTAATTTTGCTAGTCCAAATATCTAATCAATTGGTGCTGTGAAATTCAAATATACATCGAAAAAATATATAAAAATAATTCCTATTTTAATAAGTTAAAATTAAATTAAATAAAATTGGTCAGGTCGGTAAGGTGAACCATAGTTCACTTATTATGTGAAAAATTCTTTTTCTCTGGTTTAGTGAACTATTTGTTCATTGTTCCTAAATTAATAATATATTGAAAAATATTAATAAAATGACATAATTTAAGAAATGGAAGAAATTGAGTATAAGCTGAGTAATTCATTTTATAAAAAATGTCCACACATTCTTTGTATTAAGAAAAGATTTAATAAAAAGCTATTTTTTGTTTTTCCTTTTTATTATTCGCCAAATAGCGTACATTCTTTTGAACATTTTTTTTAATATCTAAAAGAGATGTTGAAAATTTATTTCAGGGGATGATCTTAATGAAGTTGAAGCAAATATTTAGTATAACATTTAGTTAAGCCTTCGAATCTACTTAGCTCTTGAACCCAAAAGTTAAGGTTTCTAAGCTAATATCGATGAGTAAATATTGTAACAAAATGCAAAAAATTTTTTTTTATCTTTTTTACTTAAATAATTTTCTCATATATAAAAAGACAACAAGATAAAATATCATTAGTATTTTAAATGATTAAGAAAAAAATGCATTTTTATTTTTAGTTAGAATAATCATTGCAAATTCATTTGTAAAGTTTATTTTGAAAAAAAAGACATTTTCTTTTTGCCAAAATTGACTTTTTTATTTGGAAATCAAAATAATTAAATAATTTTGCCGAAAGATGAGTCCAAGACCTTTCATTTAATATATAATTCTATATGAACGCGTTTTTAATTAATTAATAGTAAAAGGTCCAAATTTCAATGCAAATAGAGTATTGTTCTTTGATAAATAAATTAGATTTTATTACTGAAGAATTTATAAAATTTTTAAATAAACCTTCTCAAAAGGAAAAAAAATGATATTAAAGTATTTTTAAAGTCAAATAATTTACTTTAATTATAAAATTTTTCAAGTCGTTTGAACCGACTAATTTTTTTTTTTTTTTAAATAATTATTTTAACTTGATTTTAATTTTATTTTAAAGTCATTTTAAAGAAATTAAAAAACAATCGCCAGTAAAATTAGTTCATAGAACGCCAAAAAATTCAAATACAGCGTCTTAATTTGACTTTAAATTTTAAGAATCTTTAAAAAATCTGATTTTTTAATCCTATTATTTTTTAAACTTGCTAAATTTCATAAATTTACAATTTAAGAAAATTTTATTCATCACTTAGTTTAGCAATTCCTTGACTTTTACAAATTTTAAACCAATTTTGGAAATTTAAAATTAATAAATAATGTTTATAAGTCTTAGTTGAAGATTTAAAAAAAGAGATAAATGATCGTTTAATGGAATATTCTAAAATTTTTATGATCTGCCTGTATCTGGAATTTTTAAAGACTGTTGCTAGTTTATTGCAACTTTCCTTGATACAAGTTTTAAGTTTTATTGGCTTGAGACTACAAATTTGATTGAAACTGATGCAGACATTTTTTAAAATATTTGTTCATGTTTAAAAGGGCTAATCAAAAGCGAATGGGAACTAATTAATCAAAATTTAAATGCATCAAGTCAAATCAATGAAAATGATCAAACAATGCAAACAGACATACCTAGTTAAGCTAGTACAAATAGTGTTAATTCTGATGAATCCTTTTCTCTTCTTAACACACCAACAAAGAGAAAAAAGTTTTTTAGCTTTCGTAAGGCAAAATTAAAAAATTCATGCCAAAATAAATATTTTATGAAAGAATATATATATTATGAAGATATTGAGTACGATGCTGATCTAGATGTAAAAGAATTTGAAGAAAATTAAATCTGTTATTCTATCTATCGATTTGAAATTAAATTTCTTATTCCGGCTTCATCTGGTACAGTTGAACGATTATTTTCTTTATCAGGCTATAACATTTGACCTCATCATTTTAGATTAACACCAAATAACTTGTAGAAATTAACAATGATAAAATGCAATTTGAAAAACATTAAAATTCGGGAACTAACCTTTTTTTTAAATTAAAATTTTTACCTATAAATTTTAATTTTAACTTGACTTCAAAAAAAGAATTAAAGTCAAAGTCGAGACTTTACTTTGATTTTTGACTTACTCTGACTTAATGCCGGAAAGAAAAAGTGAGTGTTTGAAAAAAAAAGGCAGGTTAACACGTTATTAGAAGCATTTTTCAACTATTTTCTTTAATTTTCAGAAATAAAAAAAATTTAGAAATTTGGATTTATTTATTTTTTTTATCTGTGCCGAGCTAAGCTCCTTCAGATTAAAAAAAAAAAATAAAATTAATGAGATCCAATTAAAGATTTATATAGGTTTCCTAGTGTGTAATAATTAAGACCCCATTTTTTGTTTGACAATATTTTTATTTAAGTTCAACCGTGAACTACAACGCTGTTTTATTTCATCAACCATTGGGGTAAAGGTTAATTTTGAATCAAATTTTATATCTTAAAACTTAATTTCTTTTTGACTCTCAATTTTGTTTTCATATATTTTTAATTTTAAGTCAATATTTCTTTATTTAGTGAAAACAATGAAGCAAGACTTTTCAACGGCCGAATGTATTTTATCAACAATTAAATTGTCAACTGTATATTTTTTCAACAAATAAATTATCAATTTTAATTATAAAAATCTATTTGATGATGATAAAGGAGTAGAGATCTCAGTAGTTGACAAAATTGATTCCCAAATCAACAAAAATACATCCCAGTCTAATAATTTGAACAATAAAAACAACCAAAACACACAAATGATGACGAATGTGGACACAAATTTTGACGAAGTTAATTATCAATCACGTCAATTAGGGAATAGTTCCCCTCCCAAGGAAATTCAAACAGAATGCCATTACCAAATATTCAAACGCCATTTGGACACACACCTTTGGGACAATTACCTACAAATAATACTCCAAAAAAGGCACCTTGCCTTTTTAATTTTCCAGCAAATAATTTCTCAATTCGAACCAGCCGCACACCAATGATTTCAAAATTACCAAAGCCCGCTAAGACGAATCGGACTCGTAAGCTTGACCAAAAGTCCACTCCGGAAAGATTCACTGGGAAAAAGGCTCGGACTAGCAGGAAAAATAACAAAAACATCAAAAACAATGAATATATTTAATGAATATAATTAATTTCAATTTCCTCTACCTATTAATCTCCTAGACAATTTAATTTTTATTCAATTTAAATCCTATTTACTTATTTATTTTATTTTAATTTAATATATATTTTTACAAAATGTCTAAAAAAAACGTAGGTATACTTTTCAAAGAGATTATTGGGCAAACCTTTACTCAAGAAAGAAATGATTCCTTCGATAACGACTTTCGAGATAAGGTCGAAGAACTTGTATCAAATAAGGATTATCTGAAAGACAATCTAATTCAATTATACAAGTTCATGCATGGAATAGAATTGGTTGAAAAAAGCAACAATTTTAATGTCACCAAAATCCAAAGAAGAGGTCACTGCTTCAAATATCACAAAGAAATTTCGAGGCTCCATCATAGAGATAACTTTTTTTTCAACAGAACCGCTAACATATGGAACTCACTGCCAAATCAATTAGTTGAAGCCCCTAATGTTAACAGCTTTAAAGCAGGCATTGCTGCTCATCCAGAAATCAATCACATCAGCTGTCATAGTGTTCCTTATCAGCACACTCGCTGGCTAACCAGCTACAGTCAAAACTACTCCTACTACTACTACTACAATCATTATTTGAATACCGAAAAGTCACAATTGAAGAGCTAAAAAAAACATTAGAAAACTAAAAGACGAGTCAGCCCCTGGACTTGACAACTTAAGTAACCGTATGTTGAAAAATCTCCCTGACTCGTTCATACTTGGTCTAGCGAGTTTTTTCAACCTGTGTCTAGCTACATCCGAAATCCCAGAAGCTTGGGAAACCTCTAAAATAACAATGATCCCTAAAAAAAAAGTTAGTTCTGACCCGTCTAAATATCGACCAATTAGTGTCACTAGCTGTCTTGGAAAAGTTCTTGAAAGGATTATTACAAGTAGGCTCCACAATTTCCTTGAAAACAAGAGTCTTGTCTGCAAGGAACAGTCTGGTTTTAGGCAGAACCGACGTACCTCCGACAATTTGGTATTTTTAATTCAAAAGGTCTCTGAAACTTTAGTTAGAAAGAAAAAAGTATGTTCCCTCTTCTTCGACATCTCTAAGGCGTTTGACAAGGTATGGCACAGTGGATTAATCTACAAACTTACCAAAATTGGGGCCCCTCTCTACATTCTAGAGTGGATGGTTAACTTTTTAAAAAATCGAAGTTTTTTTGTGAAAGTAAATAACTTTGTCTCGGATTCGGTTTTGTGAAATTCAGTACAAAATGAAAGTTGCATCAAATATCAAAGCCTGCTAAATTTGCAGAGTTATGCAGAAATTAAATTTCAATATAATCGAGATTCTGCACACCATTAGCAGACTTTTACAGTTGATGTAACTTAGAATGTTGCACCATGCTGCATTTACAGAATTTATTTTAAACTTTTCTAGAAAAATTATTAAATCCTTTAATACTTTGTTCTGTTCTTTTGTACTGAACTTCACAAAACCTCGGATTCAGGGTCCATAGATACTGGAGTTGAGTTTCAAACGTTTTATTGATTAAAAATTATTGATTTGAGAATTAAATCTAATTGTACAATAATTGTTGTTAAAATATAAAGTAAGAATTCTCAGACATATCGTAAATTGCTACAGAAATATAAATTATAAATTATAAACTAGTTATATGATTAAACAATATAGAGACTAATCTAAATATTGTTAAATCAGGGTGCAGTCATTAGTCCTTTACTCCTAACTATTTTTATTAATGATATCCCCAAGCAGGACCAAAAAAACCACTCATTTTCCTTGTTATATGCCGATGACCTGGTGATTTTTTTTAGTTTTAAAAAGTATGGCAACATTGCAAACATTTTAATTATCTTAATTTTAATCATTTTAATTCATTGCAATTATCTTAAAAAATTGCAGCTGTGGCTACAAAAATGGAGGCTAAAGATGTCTCCAGAAAATTGTAGCTACATTTTTACTCTGGTAATCCGTCAAAAAACAATTAGCTAAGTCTAAAACTATTTGGAAAACAAATACCCTACACTGCCTCCTTTGTCTTCCTTGGAATAAAATTTGACCAAAGTCTTTGTTTCAACTCCCAGGTTGAATTCCATATGGCAATTTTTTAAAATTTTTAAAGACTGGTGAAAGAATACAAAAAAGGTTTCGAATCAAGATATATTGAAACAACTTCATTGTGTAATTGCCACCTTACTATTTCTTCTTTTTTTCCTGAAACTTGAACTATTTAAACATGTGCCACATGTAACAATCTTTTCCAATTTATGTCTTTTCAACTTTCATTTTTTTAGCTTATTTACTCTGTTTTGATTCTTTTTTTTTATCTAATTTTATTAACTTTAATTTTATTTTTATTTTATTTTTTTTATTTTATTTTTAATTTATTCTGAAGGAGCTTTAGCTCGGTACAGAAAACAAATAAATAAATAAATAAAAAATAATAGGTCCTTTAAAAATAACATCTGTTGAACTTCTATTTGAGCCAGACGACCCTTGGATTTTTCAGAAAGATGGCGCTTCGGTACATACTGCCCACTCAGTAAGGGACTGGTTGAAAGAACAGAACATTGAGGTTCTGCCATGGTGTGCCCGTTCACCAGATCTCAACCCAATCGAGAACTTATGGTCATACATGGATGCCAAAATGGTAAACACAAAGGTAACCTCTATCGAGCATTTAAAAGAGGTTTTACACAAAGAGTGGTTAAAGATTCCGACTGAGTGCGAAAAAAGTTTTTTGAATCTATGCCAAAAAGAGTTCTGGCTTGTTATAAGGCCAAAGGCGGTCATTTTAAATATTAAATTGTAAAAATTTCTAAACTTAGGAACCGTTTTTTTTTTTAATTTATTGTATCCATTTTTTCTTTTGTATTTTTTTTTGGGATTTTTTTTTTCACTTAATTTTTTTTTGATATTATGATCTTAGATTGATGACAAATAAAAATTTGAAAAAAAAAAACGCTTTTTTTTATTTTCCCGTCAATTATATACGCAGAAACAATTCTTTTGTTAACGAAAAAAAAAAATTTCTAAACTTTTGCAACATACTGTATAATGCCCTTATAGGTTTTTTAATTTTATCCCGTGTCTCCCAGACAAACATTCAAAAACTGCAAGTAATTCAAAATACATGTTTTAAGTCAATCTATCACTTACCAAATGATTCACTTTCTATTCAACTTTCTGGCCTTCTCGAGAAGTTCTGAACTTAAAACCCTCCTTTGTAAAGTCTCAAATGAGCTATTTCAATGGACAACTATTTTTCTGTAACATTTCCGATTTCTTTTTCAACTTCTGATGTCATTTTAATAAATTAAATTAATTCAACACAACTTTCATATGGACAATTTTTTAAAATTTTTAATACCAATGCCGGAAGGAGTTTCATTACTCAAAGCCTTTTTTTTTTGAAATATTAAATAAACAACTAAAAAAAAATAATAGTTCAGTCAATTTTTTTTATTTTGATCTAATTGAATTAAAAATTTAGCCGACAAAAAATGGTTTCAAAATATCAATCCTATCCCATTCTATTACAATTCAAACCAAAATCAACAATAAAAATATCAGTCGTTTCTTAGCTTTTTCACAATAGTGTAGATTACTCAATCTTAAAGCCAATCTTGTTTTAGGGTTTTTTGGCCCTTAACTTAACTTAAAATAAAATTCAATTTTTTTAATTAAGAAAAAATTTAAAGAATTATTTTTCAATTAATTCAAGTCAAAACTCCAGTACAGACCTTAACTAAAGTAAATTAAATTCAAAATGCGCAAAAGTTTATTGAATAAAAAAAATTTTTTGATTAAAAAAAAACAGTTTGGAAATTCCCCTGGGCTTTATGTGAAAGCCCAATATAAAAAAATAATTGAAAAAATATTTTTATTGCAAAATAAAATTATTAAAATTGAGATTAGACTTAGCTTGTGGTTCAACGTGTTTGAATTCAATGCGCTTTTTCTCGCTATTAAAGTTACTCGCGAAGCTTGGGAAGTTTGTCTCGTTGCAGTCATTGTGCGGCTCCAGACATTCCCTATAGCACAAAAAACTGGGCAATATCAACGAAATGGAAACAACAATGCCGCCAATAATGAACAAAAATAGGCCAAATGCTCTGCACGACTCTATGTACTGGTTGTACTGGATCGCGTACTTGTCTATTATTTGCGTGTGATCCTCAAACTTGTCTACTATGACTTGTTTTTCTTGGCTCAGAAAGCCGAAGGCGAGCAGTGAAGTTCCGGTCAGCAAAGCGATCATTCCCAGCGCAAACACAAACATCCACACGACCCTTAGTCTTTTATCTTTGGCGCGTTTCGGCGCACAGTCCGCCGATCTAATTGAGCTTTGATCATAAAATTCATGCAGATAGGACTTGACGCCGAAGCACAGCCCGAATTTGGAGGCGGTCGCACGGCCCGACTCGGTCTCTTTGATACTCGCCAGATTGCTCTTGATTGATATCTTTCGGTTTGAAGATGCTCTCTGGATTGACGACAATTGCTTGTCGTCTTCTTCGTCCGAGCTTGACGACGAAGACTTCTCGTTCAAATCGTTGCTCATATTTTCTAAGCATCAAATTTGCGATTGATTTTATTTAGCTGCAATTTTTCTCAATTTATTAAAATTCAGCACTCAGCGCATTATTGATTTTTGCATCAAGAAGATTTGGTTTTTCCTATTTCATAATATATGAGCCATTAGAAGCGACTTTAACTGGTGGGCGCTCTCCAATCCTCTAGTTTTTAGTTCAGTCTTAGCTTGAATGCATTTTTAAGTATCCGATACAGAAAGATTTTGGTATTTTGTGAACACATTCCGGAATGGAAATTAATTTATTTAATCAAAATGAATTATTGACATAATTGAAAATTTTGTATTGCCAAATGTCTAGGCAATTATTGCATATTACACGCGAGTGAAATCACACAATGGCTGCAAATAGATAGCTAGATATTTTTTACTATTGGTAGCAAGCCATAGCTCCTTCGGATTGAAAAAATAAATCAAAAAATATTTGGTTTAATTTTTTGTGTTTGAATTACAAAATAGATCAAGTGTTGAAATTTCATTCAAAAAGTGCGATGTTTCAAATGTTTTTTTCATTTTCATTATATTGCAAGCATTTTCATAAATGAAATTGAACTCTTTGGTGAAATAGAATGAGTTTAATTTTTGTTTGGAAATTTGGCAAAAATAATGAAAATTCTTTTTAACTTTTTAACAATTCATTTTTCTATTCTTTACCGAGCCAATGCTCCTCCATAATAAAAACATTTGATAAAATTAAAAATAAAGTTAAATAATATAAAATAATTTGAAGGAGCTTTAGAAAAAGCTCAGCATTTGCTCTGATTTTTTTGACCTGTAAAGAAAATTAAAATTAATTTTTCACCCTTTAGTTGCTTGACTTTGGGGAACATAGAATCATCTATTTCACTAGTTTACCTACTTCCCCCAACTTTGAATTTTATATGCAATTATTTTTTCTTTCTTATTTTTATCATTAAATTAGCTTTTTTTCTAAATAGATGAAAAAATTTCAAAATAGGCGAACAATTTTTAGATTACCCAAACTAATAGTTCATAAAACCTGAGAAAAAGAATTGTTCCAGTAACAGATGAACCATAGTATACCTCAGCGACTAACGACTTCTTAAAAATTTTTGACTTGAGTGTTAATTTACTTTCGTTTGGTGCATTTTAAAAAATATTCAATTTATGAAAAATGGAAAACAGAAAGTAGTTAGTTTTTAAGCTACAAATATTTTCTTTAAGGATCATCATATCACAAACTCAGTCAAAATTTATAAAAAAACTCAAAGTTATTCATGTTTGCAATATTAATTTAATTATATTTATATTTGAAACAGAACAAAAATATTTGACACATCGCACTTTTTCAATGTTATTTCAACATTGGATACATTTTGTAATTCAAACACAAAAAATTAAGCCATTTTGAATTTCAAATTAAATAATTTTTATTTAATTAATTTTTCGAACAAAAGATTTTTGACTAATCCAGAGTTATCTTAAAGTCATATGTCTCTAATCTAAGTCCGAACTTTTTTTTGTTTTTTTTTTCAAAAGTCCAAGCCAAAGACTTAATTTATTTAATTGTTTTCTGTAACGAGCTAAAGCTCCTTTAAAATAAATTATAAAAATAAGATAAATGCTTTGCCTTTTTAAAAAGTATATAGCTTCATTTACTAAGAAATACGCAAATTTTTTTTATTCTGAAGTTTAACGAAAGTGAGTATTTTTGTACGCTTCTAAAAGTATTTAAAAAAATTAAATATAAAACTAAAGCCTACAAAATGTTCGGAATTTTCTCAAGTTTCAGAATCTGGAAAGAAAAGTACGTGTTGAGGGGCAAACAAAAAAACTAGATCCAATAAAATTCAAAAATTGACGATATTTCGGCTAAATTCGTTTCAAAATTTTCTATTCACATCAAACTGTAGAAAATTCATTTCTCTATAAGATGGCAAAATGTGTGCAATGCAAGGGATGCGATTTATATCCAAAAGCTCAGACATTCTTATCATGCTATTTACGTTATCAGTTGTGATTGCTTTGAGTTTATTAATAATATTATAATCGTTAAAAATTGATAATATTGTCTCTAATTCATAAAATTGATAATATTTTTTGAGAAGTATGTTCACCAAGTAAATTACGAATTGAAAACAATATTTTAGAAAGCTTGTTATTCACTACCAAACAATGTGCAGTGACACCAATGTAAGAGAAATTCTGAACCGAAGCCCATCAGTCCGTTGTAATATTAATAACACTTGCTTTTGAAACAATATTTGAAGGAGATCTTTTTTAAGGAGATTATGTTCCTATGACAAATCAGAGAGTTTTTTTCTGTCAGGCATTTTAAATTCTTTGTTTAAGGAAAAACAGAATTTCTGGAAATATTCATTCTCTACACATCTGAATGGTAAGCTAGTTTGATTTTGAACATAAGGAGTAAAAAATTGGATCATTTTCTTCCTGATTTTCGGAATTTTTCTTTATACATACTACAATTTTATGAGATTTAAATATGCATCATAAATCTGGTGAAAATTGTTTTGTTAAATTTTCAAAGGATTATAACTTAAAAAGCTTAACTAATGAACCTTCACGAATAAGTTTCTTAAACAACTCTCGGGAAGTTAAAGCTAAGTTAAGTTATATTGACCATATTATTCATCAAGATGATTTTGATTCTTTTTCAAGAATTGTAGGTTTCCTGTCAGTGATCATAAATTTGTATTGGGTTCTTTTCATATTTCCGTTGAGAGATCTAATATTAGCATTTCACATTTTAGGTTAATTAGGGGAACGGACATAATATCGAAAAAAAAATATCGAAAGGTAAAAGTGTCGAAAAAAAAATTATCGAAAAGTCACCTAAATTTTTTTATCGAAAAATAAAATATCGAAAAGAAGAATATCGAAAAAAAAAATTATCGAATTAATTATTTTTTTACTTTATTATCGAAACTAAATTTTAAGAAAAAATATCGAAACCGATAGAAAAAAAACTTAAATTTGTTGTTCTAATTTTATCAATTACTTTTCAAATTTTCACCCATACCGTCCAAAAACATCCCAATTTTATTCTGAGTATACTGTTCAACCATCAATTTTATCTTTTGATTTTTTTCTTTTGTTTCGTTCTTGTACTACTCAAAATCTCTCCGGTCGACAGTAGAGCATAATCCGACTCCATATTACTTTGCTCAAGTCGAAACAATTCAATTACTTTGGACATTAAATCATTTAACTCATTTATTTCTAAAGCCTCTTTCTTGACTATATTAAAACCTTCAACAACGTCTTTCTGGGGTAAAAATGCAAGAGATTGTAATCTTCGATAAGTACTCCTAAACTTATCGTTCGAATTCCACTCTTTAATTTTATTATCTTTTCGCCTAAACCAAGCCTGTGATAAGTGGAAAAAGCAGCCATGTATTTCACACTTAAAAACTTTTTGGAATGCATTAATAGCTGCTTTTTCGAAATCACAATTTACAAATTTAGGATTAATGCTTAAGTGCTTCTTAACAAGTCGCAAAAACTTAACATAGGTTGTTTCTTTCTTGTCTGGGAGTATTCCGTAAACAAGTGGCAAATTTGAACCATTTATTAAAACATGAATGGTATATACTTGTTTAAAGAATGAAGGCGAAATATCAAAGGTACCGTCTACATACCACTCATTAAAAGTATTCAATAGTTTCAAATTACTCTCAGTTGTAAAAATAATCACTCGTGACTCATCTTTATTTTCCAAACCTGAATCTTCAAAGTAAAACAGTTTATCTTTTGTAGTAAATTGAAGACTCGTAGGGACTT
Source organism: Brachionus manjavacas (assembly GCA_019054805.1). Lineage (NCBI taxonomy): Eukaryota > Metazoa > Rotifera > Eurotatoria > Ploima > Brachionidae > Brachionus > Brachionus manjavacas. The sequence continues at coordinate 1,034,352 of JAHQIY010000003.1, read as the reverse complement.
GTAAATCTTGAATACATTTAACGTGAAAATTAATTTTTTTATCGTTACCCTTATTCCTTTCTTTTATAATCATTTTTGTGATAGCCTCTTTTTTACCTAGCCTACATAAAAATTCTAAGTCTGAGTATTTTTGACTATCTCTAATCAGTGAACGAGGAGGTTCATAAGAACTACTAGCTTTGCTTTTTAAGTTATTAGGAGTATATTAGGAGGTTCAAGTCCATCACTTATACCGCGACCAGTAAATTTCATACTCCTCCACTTGTCACACCTCCAATAAATTACTTCAGCAGTGTCAACTTGATCTAGATTTGGTTTTTCAACCAGATACCCATAACCCAAACTAAACAATTTGTAACCTCCCAGTTGGGATTTTTGTAAGTCCCAGGTGAGCTCAGTTGTTGCAGTTAGAGCCAGATTATTAAATTTATCCATAACATTATCGACTAAATTCTCGTTAGCTACGTCTTTAACCTCATCCTCTTCTAACTCAAAAGAGATGTTGGATAAAAAATTCTCATCTTCTTGAACTTCAATATTAACATTAACATTTGAACAACAAGCTTTGTCTATTAACAGTTCGAAATCAATATCATCTCGTTTTTCAGATCTCACCTTCTTCTTTGAAATTCGAGGGTCAGTGGGTTTGTAATTCTTGTTAGATCTCAACTTGTTTACGAATGGAGAATTATAATTCATTTTAGTTTTTGTTTGTTTTATTTTTTAATTAATGAAAAGAAATAACTAAAAGAACGTGGTAATTTTAAGGCTAAAATTAGAAAAGATTTCAACATGATTATGTAATTACGATTTTAAACATTAGATTAAAGAAAATGTTAATGTTAAAGTTAAGTTTTTTTTCTGCAAGAACTAATTGAAGTGTTTAAACAAAACTCGGCGATATTTTTACCTTTCGATAATTTTATGATTCGATATTTACCTATTCGATAATATTTTTTTCGATATTTTTACTTTTCGATATTTTTTTTTCGATAATTCTTGTTTCGATATTTTTACCTTTCGATAATTTTCCCTTTCGATAATTTTTAATTTCGATCTTATGTCATACCTCCGTTAATTTGAATTTCGAAAAAGTTAAATTTACTAATTGATATTAAGATTAGTGAAATTGAAATTTCAATATCACTGATATTTAGGTTTATAATTTTCCTTTATTCTTTTACAAATCGAACCAGAAAGTCTGAAAAAAATAATCAAAGACAATTAAATATATGTTCTTTATATTATTCTTTAATAATTCAACAAAAAACTATCAATAGTCTCTTTAAATTTATTTTGGTAGTCAAGTTAATGTAAGTTTATATAAATCTGCAATAAAATAATAAAATATTGTTTATTTTATGGCAATTATAACTTAACATTAACTTAACTTCCAAAATAATTTTAATTTTATCAATAATCAGATCAATAATCAACTTCAATTTAAAAAGTAGTAAAATTTTGAAGAATGATGAAACAAATAATGATTCACCAGATTGAAATTGTATTATTCAAAAAAAACAAAAATTCACTCATTAGCTTGATATTTCATTTTTGTATTGGATTTTTGAAAAAAAATTCACAATGCCCAAAAATTGGAATAAAAAATTTATCCAATTTAAACTATTAATAGATATAATTTCAAAATTTTATCAAATAAAAAAAATTTATTTATAAAATGTAAAAATTATTTGTAAATATAAGAAAAATAAAAATATAACTCTAAATGAATAAGTGAACAGAGCTACCGGAATACTCGGCCAGTTGAAAAGATCATTTAGATATTGGACTTTAGATACCTGCAGGACCCTTTATTGTGCCTACGTTAGACCCCACCTGGAATATGCCGCTGTTGTCTGAGTGAGCTGGGTGAATCCCCCGGTTCCCGCAAGTTCACTATCCCAACCCGGACCCGCCGGAGGTATCAGAGGTCATGCAAGAAGATTGTCCGGCCAGGCCTCGACCAAATGTCTTCAAAGAGCAAACACATTCACCAACAGGATAGTCAACGAGTGGAATGCCCTACCAGCTACAGTCATAGACGCCGACTCGGTCAACAAGTTCAAGAACCGATACGATACCTTCATGTCCAGGCAACAATCATGAATAGGAGCATTTATTTATAAAAAATCGGATCAAAAAGAAAAGAATTTTGAGTTACCTTGATTGTGGTCTTTGTGGAGCTAGATTGGTCTGGTTGATTTGCTTGATTGGATCGGTCTAAGTCTAGCATAGAAAAAAAAGAAAAAAAAGGAAAAGAAAGAAAAGAAAAAGAAAGAAATAGAAAAAAAGAAAAAGATTAATTTAAAATTCAAATGCAATGGTGATGTAGTATATGTAGCATGTGAAAGTGTGAAGTAGTATATGAATGTTTTTTTTTTTTTTTTTTTTTTTAGCTTTTTGTAATTTATATTATTATTATTTATTATTATTTTGACCTAAAATTTAAACAGTTTTTTCTTTTTGCAGTAAATTTTTATGTGTAATGTGCAAAGAGCTACCATAGGTGACCTCCTAGTAGGCCACCTCCGCAAGCTAGTCTTGCTGTAGCTTATATATATTATTATTATTATTATTATTAAATGGCTATAATTTTTTTTGAAAAATCTATTTAAACTTTTTTTGGACTGTGTGGTGGCCGGCCGGTCTGCACACGGTCGGCTGTTTAACGGCCTTTCTGTTGAGCCTTAAGTGAAAAAAGCTAATTTTTTATAATAAAAATCGGGGTCTACCCGGTCAATAAACGGCCGGTCCGTCACTTGGCCGGCCACTAAACGGCCGGTTTTAATATTTGCCGATAGTCGGCCGGCCACCACACGGTCTTCTAAAATTTTGCCGGCAATTTTACAGTTGGTCTTTTTTTGGCCGCTTTCTTAAAGAAAAATAAAGTTTTAGGTGATAAGAGAAATCCAACTCCATGTCCTGATTGTGACAAATATATGGAAGGCCTTCGTGTCCTAAAATTGCCTATGTACGGCACTCATAAAAATAATAGACTAATTTTTACATTTTTATATTTTTTTTGAAATAACTTTTGTAATGATAACTTAATTTTTCAAATGATAAATAAATTATTAAAATTTTATTTTTAAAATTTTTCCTTGATAATTTGTTTTTTTATCATGATTTTTTGTTATCATCATGATAACAAAACCGGAGGTGACCAGTTTGATAACAAAATATGTAATCAATTGATAACACAACCGGGTAGACCCCGATTTTTATTATAAAAAATTAGCCAAAAATGACACTTTTTTCACTTAAATCGTTGTAGTCCCAGGGATCACTTAAGACTCAATTTTTTCTTTCCTTTAAATATACTAGACAAAATTGGTGTTATTTTCTTGAATTTTAGCTTTATTTTATACATATAAATTCAAAAAATCATGTTATTTCATTTAGTTTAAAATTCAATTTTTGAACCCCTAAAAAATTTAAAATTTTGGTTTTCACAGCACGTTGATTACGAATTCCAAGTCAAAAATAAACAAAGTGGTGTTTGGTTAGATTTTTTATTTACTTGTGAAAAATTTTTGTTACAAAATACTCAAACTTAATTAATCATTGACCAATCTTTAGAAAAATAAATTTTTTAATTTTTCAATTTATTAAAATTTATTCAAAAGTTAAATTTCAGACTTTCAGAAGTTAAATTTTTTTCAAATGGATCTTTTCTAAAGAACTCTCAATTTAAACCATTTTTTAAAAATTTTAAAAATAATCCAAATATTGAATATTTTGATAGAATGAACGTTTTTTATCACACGAAAAAAAAAAGTGATAATCTTTAATTTTTATTTTAAATAAACCATTGATTTAAGTCAACTTATTCATTTGTTGTTTTTTCAGAATGTTTCGATAGCGAAAAACAAAAGTGTCAACCAAGCCAGCAATAGTAAAAAGCCCACCAACAATTGCACAGCATCCAGTAATAAAATGAACAAATGATTTGGACCTTTCTCTGTACTTGATCATTATGGGAGATAACTCATAATTTACGAAAATTCCCGGTAATTGTGAACCAAAAATATTCCCACCTGTAATTAACTTAGTTGATCTAGTAACTGAATACTGAAAGGTATTATTAACTATTCTGCCATTCAGATACTCATAGGTAGTTGGAACAACTTTTAGAAAATAGCTGTAGCTAATAGAATCTCCGCGGTCATTAGCTTCATCAAAAAGGCTGTTTTGAAAAATTTGAAATATTCCAAAATCGAACACATTGTTGATCATTGAATCAACTGTTTTACCATCTTCCAATTTTTCTTTTGGCTTAAAATTTCTTCTCTCCAAAGGATTAAATTGATTTGGATACTCATCGCCAAAAGAGAAAACGTCAAAATAATGAGCTGTGTTAAATTTATCTATCGGCATGTTTTTTATATCATGAACATGCTAGGAAAAACTTTTAAATTTTACTGATTTGACAATGAACAAAAAAATTACCATATGTTCATGTTGATAGCTTATACCTGGAGCTAAATAAATATTTTACCACTATTTTATTTTATATAAGCGTTGTTAATTGGCAATTTGAGCAAATAATTTAATTTATTTAAAATAAAAAAATCAGGTTTCTATTTAAAATTAAAGTTTTTTAATTTAATTCAAGAAAATTTTAGAATTTAATTGAGCAATTGATTAAAATTCAATATCAGCCATGTCACAAGATTCAAGATTTGGCATTACTAAAATAACATTATAGGCTATTTTAAAATTAATTTTACCAGTACAAAAATGTGTAATGAAGATGTTCCCCGACTTTTATTTGTTTTAATTTAATTTTATTTATTTTTATTTTATGTGTTTAAAAGTTGAAGAAAATTACTTCATTCGTTATTTTAATATTTTAACATAAATATAACTTTTAATTTTTTTCATAACATATTACAGTATTTGAAATAAAGAATATTTATCAAAAATAAACTTAACCTTTTCTTTTACTTGTTCTATCCGAGCGGCTTAGGTTTTAAGTCTCTCGTTAAACTAAAGGAAGGCTGAATAAGTCATCCAGAGTTCTGAACAAGAACTCGAATCTTTTGGATATTTCGATAAATATCAAAAGATAGAAGTAGTAGGCTTACTGCTTCGAAGAGCTGCCGAATAGGTGACTCTATAATCGGAACCAGCTGGAAAAGTTAGTTCAAGTCGGTTGCTGACCAACAGACTATAAACAGAACCAACTGATTGGTTCTAGGCTCTGGCTGAATAAGTCATCCATACGGGGCTGCATAAGTCTCATAGGGATTTGTTAAGGTATTTAGGGAAAAGCACCCGCATAATATCATTTTAATAACTCTACACATATCAGTCTCATTGTCAGGAAAAAACCCATACATCGGCATTACATAATTGGTGACAGCAGTGCTGGCAAATGAGCGAAGCAGTGAAAACAAGCAAAATGGAAGAAATAACCATTGAAGCGGCTATTGATGCGTGGACAAATGTTCTAAATTGCAGCAAGAAAAGAGGTTTTACGGCTGATTCCATAAAAAATTTCAAAAAATTAAGAGCTGGGCTGGTCGAAATTTTAGCATCAGCTAATATGACCGGTGAAACTGTTGAAGAATGGATTGACCAGTTAAGCAAATATACTATTGAATCAAATTCTACAGAACTAAATACAATAGCAAATGAGGCAATTAAACGTTTTATCATCAAAAATATTGGAGTGGACGGCGAAATGAGGAAATTGGCGTTAATGATTGAGGCGAACGCTAATTTAGTTGGGAAAACTGGTGACGACATCGAAGAGGAGTTTGTGGATCCAATGGAGGATGAGGAAGAAAAAGAGGATGTCAGAGTAGGAAAAATGGTACCTAAGAAAAATACCAAAGAACTTGACGCAGAAACTCTGTACAGGTTTGCCATTTTGAATCGGTCGATCAGAATAGAAACGTTGAGAAATGGAACTCAGAACGTACGAGACTGGTTTGAACGATTTGAGCTACAAACTTCACGATGGGAAGATGAGGAACGTCATCACGAAGTAGTGGGTCTATTAGAAGGATTGGCACTAGAGAAATTTAAATTGATGACAAATAGGAAAGATTATAGATCAATTAAAGACCATTTGATCAAAAATCTTTCAGCCTCATATAGACCAAAAAACGTAAAGATAGAATTTTACAGTGCAAAACAAAGACCAGATGAAGATGTAGAACAATTTGGTCACAGACTACTTAATTATATGCGTGAACTAAGTGAAGAAGACAAGAAGGAAGTAGAAAAACATTTAACAGAAGTTTTTATTGATGGTACAGAAATGGAAGTCAAAAAACAAATTGTTACGGAAAAATCAAAGGAATTCGAAATGGTCTGGAAAAATGCAAAACAGATTGAAAAATGCATAGGGAGAAGAAATGAAACATTCGATACTATTGGGGAACAAGTAAACGCTGTAAAGTCTAATTCAGATTCAGTGGGGAAAAAATCGCCAATTAACAAAGAATGCATTTTTTGTGGGAAAAACCATTTTACGGCTGACTGTTTTCAATACAAAAAATATTTGGAAGCGAAGCCAACAAAAGCTGTCAGGTTTGAAAATACAGGAGATAAGCTGTACAATAAGAAACTCTATTGTTCGATTTGCAAAAGGGATGACCACACCAACGCAAGTTGTAGAATGAAATCCAGTGTTTGTTACAAATGTGGAAAAACTGGTCATATAAAAAGAAATTGTAATTTAAACAAGTAAAAGCCGATTCTTTGGAGGAGAGAACACGGCTGAACAATTTGAATCCCTAAACATAAACAAATATGAAATTTTAAGCGACATTTTTACAACCAATGTTTCCACAGGCGTCGAAATTGAAATCAACGGAAAAGTTTCGGAATGTTTGATCGACACAGGGGCTTTTACATCATTTATTAGTTTTGATTATTTCAATAGTTACTACACCTCAAAATTCACAGAAATAAAAGATCTTAATCGAAAAAAATGGATCACAGCGAACGGTACACCGTTGGAAGTGGTTGGAGAAACGGAACTTGAGCTGAAAATCGGAAATAAAAAATTTACAAACAAATTCGTAATTGGAAAGAATTTGTCACATGATGTCATTATTGGAGTAAATTTTCTTAGAAAACATAAATTTAAAATTGATTTTGAAACAAATCAATTAATTTCGTCGGAAGGAAAAATTAAAATTAAGTCAAATAGACCAACCATTTGTCAGCTTATCCTTTCAAAGAATACCTTCACAATTGAACCATTTAGCAATGTGACATACCGATTCAAGCCTGAAAGTCCGATACATGGTTTAAATGCAATTGTGGAATGTCAGGGCAGGTTTAAAGTCAGTGAGTCTATAGTAAATACAGATGAAGAGATAGAAATACTCCTGGAGAATTTGACTCCAATAAAACAGACAATAAGACCATTCACAATTTTAGGCAAACTATCAGTATGTTCAATTGTGGAAGAAATTAAGAATCAAAAAGATCTTTGCAAATTTATTTCTAATGATTTGAAAGTTGAGGAAATTTGTACAATTAGAGCATCACCCGATCAGAAACCATGGAAACCTAGCTCAGTAATGCAATTTAAGGATCAATCTCTTTCAAGCGATCAGATAGACAGTTTAAAAACATTGATCGACAAATACTGGCAGTGTTTTTCAAGAAACGATGAGGATATAGGCATGGTAAATCCAAAATACGGCTATCACGATATTCAGCTTACAAGCGAACAATCGATCAAACAACGCTCATATATGATACCATTTTCAAAAGAAAAAATAGTTAATGAGTGTATCGACAGAATGTTAAAAATGAATATCATAGAACAATCTAACAGTGATTGGGCTTCACCAATTGTACTGGTTAAAAAACAAGATGGATCGGAGAGGTTTTGTGTGGATTACCGAAAATTAAATTTGGTTACTGTAAAAGATTGCTTCCCAATGCCAAACATTGAATCAAAATTAAACAAATTGAATGGGTCTAAAATTTTTACGTCCCTAGACTGCACATCAGGATATTGGCAGATAAGAATGAGTGATAGAGCAAAGCAAATAACATCATTCATATGCAGCCGAGGTTTGTTTTCATTCAAGATGATGCCTTTCGGACTATGTAACGCCGGAGCAACATTTCAAAGAATAATGGAACTGGTATTAACCGATCTGGAAAATTCAACAGCATATATAGATGATATCTTAACTTTCTCAAAAACGTTTGAGCAACACCTTGTCGACTTAGAAAAATTATTCAAACGACTCTTAGAAGCAAATTTATAGGTAAAAACATCGAAATCTAAAATAGCAAGTTTAGGGAAAAGCACCCGCATAATATCATTTTAATAACTCTACACATATCAGTCTCATTGTCAGGAAAAAACCCATACATCGGCATTACAAATGTCAAAAAAATTATTTACATACGGTGTCGTGGAAAAAGAAAGCTAGAATCGAGAATTAGAGATAAATTAACAAAACCAAACTAAATAAAATAAAATAAATTTATTTATTTATTATTTTTTATAATTTCTCGATGCTTAAATAAATGATTTTTTTGAATAATAAAGTAATTTAATTAAAAAAAATAAATTGTAATATTAAAAGTATTTTTAGTTAAGTTTTTTAGAATAAATCCACATTTACTTTTAATACAGTCTTACATATAAAGTTTTTAGATTTTATATTTTGATTTCTTTTACTGCTGACAATTCCACAAATACTAAAATATCTTTCAACAGATGCAGAAAACGCTGGAATTGAAAACGATTTTTTCGCTACTGAGCTCAAAATAGGGAGTCTGGAAGAATTTGGGCTCCAAAACGCAAAATTTCGAAGCTGATCGTTCCTAGCAAGCTAGGGTTTACGAAAATAGAGAAAACCGGGTCTTTAGAGCGTTTATTAATTCAAGGGCCTATGAGACGAATGCCGATAGAACTCGACTCACCAACATTGAAAAAATTAGCCATGAAAAGCAAATGTTTTTGGATCTAATTAGAGATCAAACAGAGCTTCATAAATCAACAAAAGAATTTTGGAGTCCAAATTCTTCCAGACTCCCTATTTTGAAAAAAATACATTTATTTATATACATTTATTAGAAAAAAATCTTTGATTTAAGCATCGAGAAATTATAAAAAATAAAAAATAAATAAATTTATTTTATTTTATTTAGTTTGGTTTTGTTAATTTATCTCTAATTCTCGATTCTAGCTTTCTTTTTCCACGACACCGTATGTAAATAATTTTTTTGACATTTTTGTACTGGTAAAATTAATTTTAAAATAGCCTATAATGTTATTTTAGTAATGCCACACTTAAATTTTTCAAGTGTTCAAGTGTAAAGACCAAGTGTCACACTTAAATTTTCCAAGTGTTCAAGGAAATTTATTATTAAATATAAAATGAGCAATTTGATATAAAGTTTTGATCACAAACTTCAACATGCCCCAAAATCTCGATAATCCTTGACAAAAATTAATTGTTCCTGCAATACAGGTAATATTCTCTCGATTGCCTTGAATAGGATTTTTATCTTATTCAATTTTTTATAATAACTTTTTTGAATTTGACTTTTTTCAATGGGACTTAAATTTTAATAAATAATAATAATAAGTGAAAATGACTTGAAAAAAGCTTTGACAGTAGTTGAGAATTAGGCGAAAATTTTCGTGATCTTCCGTTCCTGAATAATTTCTTACATGGAAAAACAGGAACATTTACAGTTGTGATTTGATACTTGATACTTGTTTTAGCTAAGATATTATTAAATTTGAAAATTGCTTTAATTACATCTTCTTCATCTTTTGGATCTTGAGAGAAAATAAATTTCTTTAACTCATTCCAGACCATTTCAATCTTTCCTACCCATTTTATTCCATTCTTTTCCAAGTAATTATGACAAATCGCAGACGTTTGTCTTGGGTCATTATCTTGGTGCAACTTAAAATTGAAATCAAATTTAAATATTCAGCCAAATCTCTTTGTACAATTCGGCTGTCATATTTTTTTTTAAAAGCTTAAAAAATATTTGCTATTAATAAAATGCTATTATCAAATAAATCTTAGAAAATAATACCGCGAAATTTAGTAGATCCATTTGAAGAAATGCCATGATTACTTTGAAAGAAATGGAATAAAATGGGTAAGAAAAGATTTCAAAAAAATGTTTTTTTTAGTTCTCCTGATTTGAATCCGATTGAAATGGTTTGGAATGAGTTAAAGGAATTTATTTTCTCTCAAGATCCAAAAGATGAAGAAGATGTAATTAAAGCAATTTTCAAATTTAATAATATCTTAGATGAGGGGAAATGCATGAGTTAAATCAAGCACCCTAAAAAGGTAAAAAAAAGAAACCTAATTGATAAAATAATTCCATAAAAGCAAATTTTTTGATAAAGATTTTACCTAAAGTGGTCGAAAAAAAACGGAGATCTGTCAAATCATTAATTTTTTTAATTTAAATTTTATCAAGTAAAAAATTTTTACTATTTTTTTTTAATATTTTTGACCATTTTTACCATTTCAGAAAAAGGTTTTTACGTAAATTTACGTAAAAAAAGTAAAATTTGATAAATTATTTTTTTAATAAAATTTCAATGGTTTTTTTAAATTTTTAAAATTTATTCAAAAATTATCAAAAAATGGTCAATTTCTGGCATTTTTGTTTTTACGTAAAATCACGTAATATTGCGTAAATTAACGTAATTATTATTTTTTTGCCTTTTTAAGGTGCTTGATGTAACTCATGCATTTCTCCTCAGCTAAGATTTTATTAAATTTGAAAATTGCTTTAATTACATCTTCTTCATCTTTTGGATCTTGAGAGAAAATAAATTTCTTTTACTCATTTCAAACCATTTTAATTTTCAATTACGTAATTTTACTTAGGTAAATTTACGTAAAAACACAAGTACCAAATCACTACTGTATTTGAAAAATTTTTAAAACCGGAGAAAAAATTGACTTAACTTCGAGTCATCAAGATCAAGACAATTTATTATTTTAAAATACTTTAAGAATTTTTCTAGTCATGATATTCATCGTGAAAAAAAAGTCCGGACTTGGACTTGACTCGAGACTTGTGACTTTTAAACAAATTATTCAAAAGTAAACTCAAACGCTTTTTATTTACAACACTTTTTAGTATGCAAGAATTAAATTACCTATGTGAAAATTTCCTGCTACTTTATTTACTTCAAGGTGTCCCTGTAATTTGCACCCTTCATTTGACGCAATTAATCGTTTAATAGTCTCAATGTCTTCACTTCTGACTGATGCCTGAACATTTCGACTTGCCTCACTCAAAGTTTCTTTGCATTGTTCTATTTCAAATGGACTAAAGTGCCAGTTTTTTTGCCTATAGGCAATTCTCACATCGTCGCAGGTATTACAACATTGTATATTAGAAGACTCTGCTCCATAGCAACTCAAACATTTAGGAAAACCCAAAGAATTGTTGCCGATAATAGAAGAAACCGTAGTTGACGTGGTTGACGAAATTTTCTGAGTAATGTCGTTGATAATCTCTCCACTTTTATCTAATCTTATTTTCTTAAGACCTTTGATTACATCATTTTGATGTTCTCCACTAATGTCCATTGCGTCCAGACTAAGTAAAGAGCAGTGAAGGTGAGGAAATGTAATGTCCAAGTTTATAGTCAATTTTTGATTCCGTGTCAAGTCTACGAACAACTCTTGATTTATTTCTATTGACATATATGAAATCCATTCATAAATGAACAAAATAAAGACTAAAATGGTTGTGGCGGAAGTAATTAGCGCTCCACTGAGTGTTTTTATTCTGAAATCTTCCAATGGCTTAGGGTACGCATCGAAATATTTTAATTTAGTGAAAATGTTTACCATTCTTGCAAAAATTGATGTAAAAATAAATTAATCAAGAATCACTAATGGAAAAATTTTACTCTTTTTAAGCCGCTTTTATTCGGCTAAATACAGTAAAAAAATTGAAAGCTACGAACACTAAGATTTATTAAAAAATTTTTAATTTCTATTAAATTGGAGATATAAAATTTAATTTGATTGAGATTTTGTTTCCAGATCATTTAATATCTAAAATATGATGATAAATAAAAAAACTTGAAAAAAAGGATTGATATTGAAGCGTCAAATAAAAAATTAATTGTCATATCAATAATAAAATATCAAATGAAAAAAGATTCGTCATATATTTATTTAATATGTCAAGTACAAAAATTTAGATGTCATATATTTTGTTCAAAAGTTTTTAGCTTATTTACTTTATTTTGATTTTTTATATCTCATTTTATTTACTTCAATTTTTTTTTTTTAATTTTGATTTTGATTTTTTAATTTATTCTGAAGGAGCCCTAGCTCGGTACAGAAAACAAATAAATAAATAAACAATCTATTTTTTTATTCCAGGTTATTAACTCTTACAAACTTTATTCATATTTTTATTTTTATTTTTATTTTTTGATTTTATTTTACTTAACTTAATTTTTATTTTTTATTTTTATTCTGAAGGAGCTTTAGCTAGGTACAGTTAATAAATAAATAAATAACAAATAAATAAATAAACTTAAAATTTTCTCTAAAGGAAGAGAAGGTAAAATACCGAATGGGAGGACTGCTTCATTCTGTTCCATTAGTTGTCAAGCTGGTTGATGAATATAAAGGGGGTTTTGAATCAAGGTATGTTGAATACCCGACTCCATTGTGTAATGTCTATCTTTCTATTTCTTACTTTTATCCTGAATCATCAAATATTTAAAAATATGTATTCTGTTAGTCTTTATCAAAATTTATCTAATTTTAATTTTAATATTTATCTACTTTCTAACTTATATCATTTAAACTTTATATTATACTTCTTTTTTATTTTTATTTTATTTTATATTACTTTATTTTAATTTTTTAATTTTCTTCTTTTTTTTTAAATTTATTCTGTAGGAGCTTTAGCTCGGTACAGATAAACGAAAATATCGAAAAGAAATAAAAAATGTCTAGCACTGAATCAGTAATTCCCAATTTCAATGAACAGGACACAATGCTCGATATAGACAAAGAAGATGTTTAGCCACGATACCAACTTATGGAAATACCAATACAAGCGCAAACGAATTGACACTGTTTGCTATTATTTCCTCTGTTCGCTCGATTGTCGAGCTGCGGTTCAATGGCTTATTATCCCCTTACTTCTGATGATAAACTGAGCACAAGGACAAATCTGAAAGAGGTATACCAACAGAAATAAAAAAGCAGATCAAGCGCTACTTCGAAATGAAAATAAAAACTCTAAAGGCCCAACTTAGAGCACTCGATCATGATGGACTACAACAACCACAAATCAAAACGTTAAGTAATTATCTGGCTATTATACGTAAAGATAACTACGGTCCGGCACAAATAAACGTTCGGGATCTTAAAAAAAGTAAGGAAGTTACAGACTTTTTTTTATCAAAATGAAGCAGCTTTGTTTTACCAAAATGATTGTGATTTGTGCAGTTCAGAATATGAATCCAATCTCGAGCAAGCAGTTGTCGAACAAGAGCCTCCTAGCGATTCAGTCATTGAGAAAGCATATGTTGCTGAAGCTACAGTAGAAGCTACAGTAGAAGCTTCAGTAGAAGCTACAGTAGAAGCTTCAGTAGAAGCTACAGTAGAAGCTTCAGTAGAAGCTTCAGTAGAAGCTACAGTAGAAGCTTCAGTAGAAGCTACAGTAGAAGCTTCAGTAGAAGCTACAGTAGAAGCTACAGTAGGTTTTACCAAGAAAACGAGGAAGACCAAAGAAATCAACAACTCAGGTAAAAAAAATTAAAAAAAAATTAATCGTTTTTATTATTTTATAATTTTTTATATTTTGTCATTTAAATAAATGTTTTCGTCGCTAAAATTAGTTTTTTTTGTCTACAAATAAGGTTTTTTTTTGCAAGTGAAAAATTATTAAAAAGTCATCTCAATAAATAAATTTGTCAGCCGTTTAGTTTTTTATAGTCAACTAAAACCAATTAATTTAGTCACCCCCAAAACATATAAGCCAATTTTAATCATAACTGAACTAAATAATGAAAACTAAAATTACTAATTTTGACTCTTATTTTGATAAATTACAAGGAAACAGGGTTTCGTATCTCGGCTGCCGAAATAAAAAAAAAAATATATTTTATAAAATTAATTAATTAATTGATATTGAAAAGTTCTATAAAAAAATTAAATAATTTAACTAAATGTCTGTATAAGCACCATTTTTTGTGAGAAAAACATGAATGATTGAACTTCGATGAGTTTGATTTTTTTTCTTCAATTTTTTTTATCCTTTTTATGATGAATTTTTTTATTTTATTTTTTTTTAAGTAGCAAAAAAAAATAGATTAAAATATTATATCAAGCAGGAGCAAGAATATTTTTTTAGGGTGGAATAAAAATTAATAAAATAAGTGTGAAATAAAGGAAAAAGAAAAGATTAATCAGCTTTTTTTTTGAATCAGCTTTACTCAGACTGCCTCTTTTTTCAATTAATTGAGAAAATTTAAAGAAAGTATCATAACTATCACAACTTTTTTTTTTTAATTTGCCTATTAGACTTAAATCAATAAATAATAATAATAATAGCTATCCTTATTCAAACACGAACGATTACTCTCTTTTGAAACTTCGAAATTACATTTTATTCTATAACTGACGAAACTTTAATGAAAGGTTTTTTTATATTCAAAATATTTTTCGCCACTGGTATTTAAAAATTTAAAAAAAGTGTCCATAAAAAAGTTGTATAAAATTAATTAAATTAATTGGAAGTTGAAAGAGAAATTGGAAATGTTACAGAAAAATAGTTTTCCATTGGAATAGCTCACTTGAGACTTTAGAAAGGAGGGTTTAAAGTTCAGAACTTCTTGAGCTTCCAACAAAAATATCAATAAAATTCTGTATGAGTGAAGTAATGAGTGTGTTTTTATATAAAAAAACATGAATTTACATACCATATCTTCTTCTTTTTTTATTCACAATTCGTTTCTTTGATATTATTGTTCATTGATTCAATATTACATTTGGTATGTTCAATCATTTGGCATTTTGCTAATCAGAACTTATGTGAACTCATTTTTTAATTAATCACATATTGAATTATATTAATTAAATAAAACTGTTAATTCTTGTCGTTGGTGAAAAATCAAAAAAAGAAGTATTTACTTGACTAAAATTCTTTTTATTAATTGCTACTGCAAAAAACTCAAGACTCAGTAATCAGTATTAATAATATTAATAAAAATTAGCTACGGAAAGCACACTTGCGGAGATGTCTTACCAGGAAGACATCTATGGTAGCTAGATGCATTGAAATCTAGCTACATATAAAGTTATTGATACTTTTTCATTTCATCATAGGTATAATCTGTAAAATAAAGAAAGAAAAAAAAACAGATTTATATAGAGAAAGAGAAAACGTGATCGAGAACAACTCAACAAACATCGTATTCACTACAAACAAACATCCAAAATCCGTTACATAATTGTGTAAAACTTCCCAACCTCCTCAAATTCCTCCAAGATCACCGGAATATTACCATGCAGCGAGCCTGTTCTTGAACTGGTTTACAGTCGAGGCACCGATTTCTGTCTCAGATAGGCTGTTCCACTCTCTAATTACACGATTTGTGAAGAAGTTTGGTGCTCTTTTATTTAGTATATATATTAATGACATCCCCAAAAGAAACAAAACAAATAATGAATACTCTCTGCTTTTCGCAGATGATCTAGTTGCATTCTTCATTTATAACAAAAATAAATACACCAAAAGACTAGATCAATGGCTTATTGAGTGAAAATGAAAATATCAGTTGAAAAGTGGTGTTCAGTAGTCTTCTCTAGGTACAAAAAAGAGAGTGATAATCTAAACTTAAAAATTTATGGACACAGAATAATGAGCCAAAAAGAAATCAAGTTTCTTGGTATTAAATTTGATTCTAAGTTAAACTTTAATATTCTGGTAGACTAAAAACTAAAATGGGATCTTAATCAAGACCTTATTTTTTGCATACTCAGGTGATTAATATACTTCCCTCAACATGGTGCATCATGAGGCTTTAAAAAAAACTTAAATTACTAACAGTCTCGAATCGGCTTTTTGAGTTGAGTGAGAGAGATATGTTGGGACAGGACTGAGTCGTTCTGTTCCAATGGTCGTCAGACTGATGGAAGAATATAAACAAGGTTTCGAATCATGATATATTGGATAAAAAATTAAATTGTGCAATTGCTATCTTACTATTTCCTCTTTTTTTCATGAAGACATGAGTTACATGTAACACTCTAATTCAATATATGTCTTATAACTTTCTTTAAATTTTTCTTTAGTTTATTTACTTAATTTTTAATTTTATTCTTAAATTTTAATATGAAGGAGTTCTAGCTAGGTACAAATAAATTAATAAGAGAAAATAAAGCTTTATATTATTGTATTTAAAAATTGATTAAGACAATTTAAGAGCACTATTAACTTTGAAAATTTACTTTTTTTCACAAATTTAATTTTTTTTTCAAATATTAAGATTTATGACATTTAGATTAAAACTTAAAAAAAAAAATTAATAATAAATAAAACTTGACTTTAAATTATATAAAAAAAATCATTTTTCATTTGACTCAATATTTTGAATTTTTTTTTATTTAATAAATTAATTGCTGATTTGACGGGTCAATAAAGATATATGTAGAAATACCTGTAATAATTTGGCTTGAAAGGTCCAGACTTATTAATTCCTAAAAATTGACTTTGCTCATCATTTAATTCTGTCAGATGGGCATCAAACGCCGGCAAATGTAAGCTGGCAACATATTCATCCATTTTTTTAGGAAGTAAATAAACATCATTTTTGTATTTCCCCGACGGAGCATGAAACAAGTCAATTAAGCCTAAAGCCTTATGAAAAAACATAAATATGCACCTATTATCAAAAAATATTAGCATACTTGGGTTGAAGCAGTAATTGAAACAAAAAAACTCGGCACACTAGAGCAGCAAAGGTTCATTATACGACCTTCTGCAATCAATGTGATGCGCTTGCCATTGGGAAATGTCAAATGTTGAACATTCATTCTGACATCATCCTAAGTTAAAACAAGTTTTATATATTTGAAAAATCACTTCAATAGAATACCCATTTGATGTCTGACTGCTGTAAACTATCAATGTCAATTTCTGTATTTGAATGGCCCATATTACACAGTATGGCTCCTGTTTTTAGCTTTTCTGCATGCTCACGAGTTATTACCGATTTGCTTCCAGTTGCAGTAATAATTATGTCAACTTGCTTAATCACTTCTTCCAAACGAACAACTCTGAAACCATCCATGCTTTCAGTTAAAAGATTCAATATTTAAATTAAAGAAAACTCAAAATTGTCATCAAAAACACTTTTTACCAAGCCTGGAGAGCACAAATTGGATCAATCTCAGTCACATAAATGACACAACCAACTGCTTTTAATGATTGACAGCAGCCTTTACCAACTTCTCCATAGCCACAGATGACAACTTGCTTTCCGCCTAGCATGGTGTCGGTGCATCTTTTCAGTCTTTTTAAAAAATCAAGATTATATATATCTAACTTGATTATTAGTGTTGTTGCAAAATTGGATTTGAGTTTACTTTTGAATGATAAATTATAAAGTTTGTGTTTGAATTTAGATTAAGAATTTAATTCATTTTTGAATTTGAAAAAGAAATAAATTAAGCTTTTATGTGAAAATTCAAGCAACAATAAAAATTTTTTTTGAACAAAATGCCCAAAAAAAAATGAGATCTATTTCTTTCTGAATTTTTTTCTTCTGCTATTAAATTTTTTTTTAACTGCTAGTAAAAAAAATTAAATAATGATAGCTAAATTTTTACACTTGAAAATTAAATTTGACGAAAAAAGACGATTTTCATATTATTCACAAGGTAGTTAAGGTAATTGTCCAGTTCAAATGTACTTGCTCTTGCACCAAGATTCACAAAAATGCACTCTGCATATGTAAACAGATAAACATTATCATGCAAGGAAATGTGAATTACAATTTGATGATCAACATTTAAATCCAAATGTTAGGGATGAGATACTAAGAATTTACGAAAATGAAACTAAGTCAACTGCTCTTATTCTTGATAAACTAGACGATAAGGATATGGTCGCTTCTGTCAAAATTTTGGTCAAAATTATCAAGCTGATGCACAAAAATCTTCAAATGGTCCAAAACGTCGTGGCAGACCTCGTGGTTCTACAACTAAAAAAAGAAATACAGAAAATAGTTCAAAAAGAGAGCGAAAAAACTAAAATTGATATTTCCATAGGAAATTTTAATATTTTTTGTCGGTACTTAGCTTAAATTTTTTTTTTCCTTTTCAAATTTAATATGAATAAAATTTTATAAAAATATTTATGGTTATTTTTTGGCTATCGGTTTTTTAATACCTCAAATTTATTAAAAATTACCTCTAATTTGTCAAAAAATACCTCAAAATATTAATAAAAGTGTCAAAAAAAATGAAACCATCCCTTTTAATTAAAAAAATACCTATTTATTAAAAAATCAAACAAATTATATAAATGTCTATCTAATTGATTAAAACCTCTCTAATTAATTAAAAATCCATCTAATTAATTAATTTTTAGCCTCAAAATTTTATATAAAAAGAAATTGTATTTGATATTAGAAAAAAAATATAAAGATATAGAAAAAAAATATTTTGATTAATCGAAATAAAAAAACTTCAAAATGAGTTTGGATCAAGAAAATACTCTCTCAGAGGAAGTATTATTGGAAAACGAAATAGACGATACCCAAGATGACGAAGAAGAAATTGTTGTTAAAAATAAGCGTGGTAAAGGTAAAGTGTACGATTTACAGATTGGCAAAAGGATTACAAGTGTAATCATCAAATTGCAGTTTGTGCAAGGCTAAAAAAATGTGCATTTGACATTGTTGCTATGGATTTACCAATTCAACCGAATCGTAAACGTGGTGCCCCAGAAAAAAATAAACCAGCTCTAATAATACAACCATCAGATTCAGTTGGCGGTGGTGGAGATCCAAAAGGCATCTCTTATGATGATGATGATTTAACCGAAGTTGTGCCTAATAATAAAAAAACAAAAAACATTCAATCAAGAATCTACTCAAAATAATGAATCTAAAACATGTGAAAAATGTGGCTTAATTATGAAAAAAAGATATTTTAATTGTGATAATTGTTAATTTTTTTTTATTTTTAGAGGTGAGTATTAACTTTTTGCGGTTTTATAATGAAATTGCTTTCTTTTTTTTAAATTGATGTAATTTTTTTTTATTTGAATACTTTTTTTATATTTTGCTACTTTTTTAATAAAAAAATAGTCTTTTATTAAATTTGAGGTAAATTTTAATAAATTTGAGGTACTAAAAAACTTTATTTCTTATTTTTTTATATTTTTATTTTTGCTATCATAGACATAATTTTAATAGCAGGTGAAAAAAAATTGCTATCATTATATTAGCTAGCCGAAGAAAAAACGTCCAAAAAAAATTAAGATTAAAATAGCAAATTTTCTTTTTGATCAAAAATTTTTAAATTTCAAATAAAGTTGGTGCATTTTTCGTCTTTTTATAAATCTTTTCTACAACTAAAAAAAGGCAATGTTTAAATTTTTTTTTATAAAAATAAATAGGGTTAAATTAATTGGCTTTATTCTATTATTTGTTTTGTATTTTAAATAGTATCCTTTAAAAAAGCACCTATCAAGGAAGTAAAAAAACAACAACTGGTGTTGAGTGCCAAATTTATCTTAAAAAGCGGATGGTTTAATTTTTGTGTTTGAATCGCAAAATGTATCCAATTTTGAAGTAACATTGAAGTGCGATGTTTAAAATATTTTTTTCAGTTTCAAATAAAAAATAATTTTGAGTTAATATTGCGAGCATGAAAAACTTGGTGTTTTTTTATAAATTTTGACTTTGGGTTTGTGATTTGATGATCTTTTCGATAATATTTGAATTAAAAGGGGGGAAACTGGATAACGGGGTTTTTTGAGGGTGCAGATCAAGAATATGAAGTAAGTTGGGGGGTCGGTGTAAAAGGCGGCATGGTGACCACATTTTGTCCTAAATCTGAGATCTATATCTTTTGAATTTAAGGGGGGGAATGGATTATGGGTAATTTAAGGTGCTGATCGATAATATGAGTTCAGTTTAAGGGTGAGTGTCAAGGGGGGCAGGGTGACCACACTTTATCTTAAATCTATTAATGTTTTGAATTTAAGGGGGGGGGGGGGAAATGGCAAAAAGGTGTACATGATGGTTCCAATCACCATGTTGACCACATCTTGTCTTATTTCTGAAAGTCTTTTGAATTTAAGGGGGGAAAATGGATTATGGGAGTTTTTGAGGGTGCTAACCCCGAAAACATTTTTAGAGAAAACACATTTTTTTTGGTTCACCTTTGCGTGAACAAAAAAATGGGTGAATTGTTGGCAAAATAGGTCAACTATGGTTCACCAAAAAGAGAATTTTCAGTATTTTTCTCAAATTTCCAATTAAAAATTAAATTCATTCCATTTCACTAAAGAGTTTTATTTCAAATATGAAAATGCCTGCAAACTCAAAATTAGTGTTTTTTTTTAACTGAAAAAGGTACTTGAAAAATCGCACTTTTTCAATGTTACTTCAACATTGGATAAATTTTGTAATTCAAACATAAAAAATTAAACTACCGTAAATCCTTGTGAACTACCACGGGGTAATAGACTATAAATAGCTATGACCCCCCTACCTTTGACTCGAGTAAAGCGCCAGTTTTTAAATTATTAAATTTCTTTTTTACCCCGGGCTAAAAAAAAATTAAAATAAATGCTTATATTTTTTAAGAAAAAAATTTTTTATTTTTTATTTTTTTTTGTAAATTAGTACGGAACTAATCAATTATAAGCCGAGAAAAAAAATTAATATTTTTTTTTGTATTACCCCGGGTGTATAGTTTTAAAACAAAAAAAATTCTTTAACGCAAATCATATTTTTAAATTAGAATCCCAGGTAGTTTACAAGGATTTGCGGTAGATGTTTTTTGATACATTTTTTTGATCAAATTTTTATTGATTAGTGATGGGATTTTTCTTTTTAGTCGAATTAACTAAAATTAATAACTAAAGTTTAATTCTTAAATTCAATTATTATGGGAAAATTTTTACAAAATAATATTTATAACTTAGACTTAAACTTTAAAGAAATTAGCTTTTTTTTTTCTTCATTTATATTAAATTTTTAATAAAAAAAAAGCTGAATAATTTTTTCTAAAAATTTAATTTTTTTCTCACTATTCCCTTGGTATCTCGCGTCCTCCATAATTCTCCGCTATCCCTATATGTCTCACTAATATATCTCACTCCTCCATCAACAGCCATTATTTTCATAAAATAATACTAATCCCGAGATCTGCAACACAAAAAACATCTGTTCTAATGGTGTGAAAAATCTCTGCAAGATGTATATCGCTTGATTTTATTGAAATTAAATTTCTGCTAAACTCTGTAAACTTGACAGGCAACTTGAAGTTCATGATCATAGTCAAATGATCAAAATTTAATTGATTACAATCTTAATAAAATGATAAAATTAGATTTTTTAAATTTTTTTTTTAATTAAACATAAGATGTTTATTATTTTAATTAAAAAAAAAAAAAATTTTCTCTAATTTATTCTTCTAAAATCTTTATTTAGGGCATCTTGAAGTTTCGGATCAAAAAAATCAGATCAAAAAGTAATTTTTTTATAACTTTTGAATGGTACTTGATTAAATCTCTCTGCAAAATGCTAAATAATGCAAAAAACATGCTGAATATTAGAAAAGGCTCTGCAAAAACTCTGCAATTAAATTGTGCAGTTGAATTAAATACTTTTTAATGACATGCATTTTCCTGCAAAATTGCAGAGTTTTTGCAGAGCCTTTTCTAATATTCAGCATGTTTTTTGCATTATTTAGCATTTTGCAGAGAGATTTAATCAAAAACCATTCAAAAGTTATAAAAAAATTACTTTTTGATCTGATTTTTTTGGTCTTAAACTTCAAGATGCCTTTATTTAGAAACTTTAAGGACAAATTTAAAATCGACATTAAGGTATCCAAAATTTTGGCTCAAATAAACGCTTTAAATGATATTTAAATATCAATTAAATTATATTACGGCGAAACAAAGTTAAATATGTTATTGTAAAATTTTAAATTATTGATTAAGTCTTCAATTTACTTCAGATAAAAATTAATGTAATTTTCTATCTAATTATTGATTAAACAAATAATGTTTAATAAAGTTTAGTCATTTATTATTTAAAAATTGATAAAAAATACCTTTTTATTTAAATCAAAAACTAAAAATTTTGATTTGAAATTTACATTTGATCATTAGCTTCAATTTGCCAATTTAACAAATCTTGATTTGATGCAACTTTGAGTGTTGCACTCTCAGAACTAGTTTAAGACTTTAGAATTTTACGTAAAATAACGTAAAATCCGAAAAGCCAAAAAGAGGTATTGAAAAAAATGTCTTTTTTCCAAAAATCGAAAATTTAAAATTTCTTTTTTTTTAATTTTTTTTAAACGATTTAAAAAATTACTATTTTTAACCAAAAATTAAGTTAATTTTGGTTATTTTTTGTAAAAATTGGTAAAAAAAAGTAAATTTTTTCCCTTCTTTTTTAATGAGAATTTATCTATTCCAGAGATACATTGGTTATTGATGAATTGATTTTTAGTTTAATTTTTTTATTGCTTTTAACAAATTCTAACTAGACTGGTTTCGAACTTTGTTCATTTTCTTTTAATTTTTAATCAACGACTTTCTTAACTTGACTATTTAAACATATAATTTTTGGAGATATTATATTTTTAAAATTTTAGAAAAAAATTTTTTAAGAATAAAAATAATAAGTGTTTTATAAATAATTTAATTAATTAAATATTTTTTAGTCAATTTTTTTACTAAAAATTTTGAGTGAATCACTCACACTCATCTGCCGAGTAATTAGCACTCATACTCACACTCAAAATAAAAAAAATGAGTGAAAATGTCTTTTTGCAAATCGATTTTTCATTTTAAAAAAAATCATAATATTTTAAAGTTAATGATCAGACAAGTCACCATCTCTTTGAATGACTATCCCAATAACCTTATAGTTTTTAATTAATATATTTAATATAACAAATAACCAAAGATTAAAAATACTTTTGTAAATATTTTCTTATTAAGACTTTTTAAATAAAATAAACTCAAGTCTTTATAAATTTTACTTTTTTTACCAATTTTTATAAAAAATAACCAAAATTAACTTAATCTTTGGTTAAAAATAGTAATTTATTAAATCGTTTAAAAAAATTAAAAAAAAAGAAATTTTAAATTTTCGATTACAGTCAACTCGCGGTTTAACGAATATCTTGATTTTACGAACTAAATCAAAAGAACGGGAACTCGGCAATCTATTTACATGCAAAAAATTTTTGATTTAACGAATTTTTTGATATAACGAAACCTTGATTTCACGAACTAAATGCTTTGTACAACTAATACTTATTTCATATTTAAAATTACTTGAATTAACGAAAACTATAAATTTCAGACCTCACTATAAATTTTTATTGACTGATTAAGGAAAAAGAAATGTATAAACAGTTTTTAGTTATCAAAACAATTACTTTTAAAATTGCTATTGTATCTAATTAAAATGAAAACAAAAGAAATCGATTCAGGTAAAAACAATGAATAATGAATACTCTCTGTTTTTCGCAGATGATCTAGTTACATTCTTCATTTATGACAAAAAAGGGAACCTCGAAAATAAGATAAATAAATACACCAACGAACTAGAACAATGGCTTAAAAATTGGAAAATGAAGATATCAGTTGAAAAGTGGTGTTCAGTAGTCTTCTCTAGGTACAAAAAAGAGAGTGATAATCTAAACTTAAAAATTTATGGACACAGAATAATGAGCCAAAAAGAAATCAAGTTTCTTGGTATTAAATTTGATTCTAAGTTAAACTTTAATATTCTGGTAGACGAAATTAAAAAACGCTGCAATAAAAGGCTAAATATTATCAAGGTATTGTCAAACTAAAATGGGATCTTAATCAAGACCTTATTTTTTGCATACTCAGGTGATTAAGATACTTCCCTCAACATGGTGCATCATGAGGCTTTAAAAAAAACTTAAATTACTAACTGTCTCGAATCGGCTTTTTGAGTTGAGTGAGAGAGATATGTTGGGACAGGACTGAGTCGTTCTGTTCCAATGGTCGTCAGACTGATGGAAGAATATAAACAAGGTTTCGAATCATGATATATTGAATAAAAAATTAAATTGTGCAATTGCTATCTTACTATTTCCTCTTTCATGAAGATATGAGTCATATGTAACACTCTAATTCAATATATGTCTAATAAAAGGTTAAATATTATTATGGTATTGTCAAATAAAAAATGGGGTCTTAATCAAAACACACTAGGAAATTTATATAAATCTTTAGTCGGATCAATTTTAGACTATTCTTTTCCTTGCTTGAATTCATTTTCAGAAAATAATATCAAAAAACTACAAACAATTCCGAATACAGCAGTAAGATCTATCCTTAAGTTAAAATACGATACTCCCTCCAACATCGTGGATCATGAAGCTTTTAATAAACTTAAATTACTAACAGTCTCGAATCGGCTTTTTGAGTTAAGTGAGAGGTTGTTAGACTGGTGGAGGAATACAAAGAAGGTTTCGAATCAAGATTTATTGAATACCCAACTCGATTGTGTAATTGCTACCTAACAATTTCTTCTTTTTTCCCTGAACAATCAATTTTTTAAAAATATGTATCCTTTAACTCTCTAGTTCAATTTCATTAATTTTCCTCTATTTTAAACCAATTTACTACATTTTATTTTTTTTAATTTTTATTCTATCTTATTTAGCTTTTTTTTTTGATTTTTTTTTTTTTTAAATCTAAAGGAGCTTTTGCTCGGTACAGAAAACAAAAAAAAAAAAAAAAAAACGAAATAAAAACGAAAAGTCTCAACTATTGAAACAAAACTTAATATTATTAAATTACACAAAAATGGCAAAAAAACGAAGGATCTCGCAAATGAATATGAAGTTAATCATTTAAAATAATCCTTACCCATCGTTTTGTATAGGAATTTTGATACACCGAAATTTGATTTAACGAATAGGTTTTTTCTGCCCAACTCATTCGTTAAACCGCGATTTGACTGTAAATGGAAAAAAAAGACATTTTTTCAAAAATTTTTGGCCGTTTTGAGTTTTACCAAATTTTACCAAAATTATCGTAAAATCCTGTTAATTTACGTAAAATTTGGTAAAATTTTGTTGATTTACCGTAAAATACTGGGATCAAATCACCACTGTATTCAACTTGACTAGGACTCGAACTCGGACTCTTTGTTGCAATAAGCCGTTGTTTTACCCACTTCACTATTACATAATTGTAGCTTATGGTCTCAGCTATCTATTATATCAAGCTTTTGTAATCATTAGCTGTATGAATTAACTTTTTTAATTATATTAACACTATTAACATTTAATAGTGTTAATACTATAACTTTTTTAAGTTGGTCAACTTCCGGTCCCTAGCATTAAAAATCAAAGTTCCATTTTCACGTTCAAAATGTCTTTTTTATAACTCATTTTTTAAATTTAAATCTCAATAATAAATTGAATTTTTTGCTCAAATTGTCATTTTGATCTACAACACCAGACTAAGCGATCAGAATTTTAATACTTACGAGTCAATAACTGATTCTTTGCATAAATAAAGGTTATCGAATTTTGTCTGAAATGATAAGAAAAAATTTGGTTAGAAAATAAAAGTAGCGAGGTATCGCAAAAAAGAGAGGTCAGCCAGAAACGACATCTGTTTTGATGCATTCAAATCGCTGAACTGACACATTTTGGCAGACCAAGCTTCCTAATTTCTAAATTTTACCTTGGTAACAGAATCATTAACATTCATTGCGGGTATAGTCAGAAAACCATTTCGAGACATTTGATAGAGGCGATGAATGCCTGTGACGCTCTCTTCTACAATGCCTCGTAAAGAGTTGAAAACATTTGACACTTGCTTTTGACAATAATAAGTTAAATCACCACCATCATCTAGTATCTATAATGGTTAAATTTTATTTTTCGGTATTCAGTAATCTAGTACTAAATGCTTATTTTAGAATTGAAAACTAAGTGAGTCAGGATAACACAAGAAAATAATATTAATTGGAATTGGAATTTTTTGCTTTTTGTAAATTTTATCTGACTTTAAACTCAATTTGACACTAGAGAGACCGCTTTTTTTCACGATCTACTGGACCTTTTATTAAGATAGTAAAATTAATAAAGAGAAAAAATTGAGTAATAAATGGTTTCATTTTTTGTGTTTGAATTACAAAATGTATCTAATGTTGAAATAACATTGAAAAAGTGCGATGTTTCAAATATTTTTTCAGTTTCAAATAAAAAATAATTCTGAGTTAATATTGCAAGCATTTATTGCAAAAACTTTGTTTTTTTTTTAATAAATTTTGGGTTTGTGGTATAAAGATAATATATGAATAACTATATAGGCTTTAATTTGATTTTTATTGACGACTTTTTTGAATAAAATTTTTTAGTTTTTTTGAGTTTTTTAAAAATTCAGACAATTAATCTATTCTTTTTAAGACAATTTAAAAATTTTTTTCTTTATAGAAAATTAATTGAGCTATTTTGATATTTTTTTTACTTGTACGCTTTTTTAGTTATAGCTTTTTTAAACGATGCTATTTTGAGATGCTCCCCTGTTTTGCATATTTTATAAATTGAGTTTTTGTTAAAATGCATCAAATGAACGTTAATTATCACTAAAGTCAAAATTTAGTGATAAAATAAAGTTTTTCGGATCTAGTCGGTTAGGTGAAAAACGGTTCACCTGTTACTGTAACAATTCTTTTTCTCAGGTTTTATGACAAATTAGAAAGAAAAATTATTACATAGAATCTATTGAGGGTGTGATCTACCATAATATATTTCAAAAAGCGAGTCTTGATTTTCATTGATATTGAAAGTAAAAATCAGACTCGATATATTCAATATCATTTAGTTATTAATTAATTTATTTATTTATTTATTCAAAAGATGGCCCCATAGGCATTTGTTATAATAAAAATTTAATGTCGTATTAAATTTGAGTTATAAACAGTTACAATATTATTTTCAACAGTTACAGTACTTATTATTTTCTAGTCATAATTTTCATATATACATGCTTGTTTTTCACCTATTAGCTTCAGATACCAATTTAATTCAAATAAAGACTTATCCTTAAAAAGTTGCTTCTTTTATTGTTTGGTCTCTCAACCACGGCATAGCGGGAGTTATTAAATTAATACTCGTATATGCACATGAGGATAATAAACAAAATCCACGTTTATTACACATTAAATGAAAAAAAGAATTAAGATTTAAAATATTTACAATCGAAAAATAATAGAATAAAAGAATTAATAAATAAATAATACAAATAATAACTAATATTTCAATAAGTTTGATGATACTTCTAAGTTTTCTTGAAAATTTCCAATTTTTAAACATATTTATTGAATCAAAGTTAATAAGTTATGCAAGGTATTAAATTTTTGAACAAAAAGGTTATAATATGCTAACACTTTATCATGCTGTTGCTGCGATACATGATCAAATCGCCAAAGAGTAATACAAATTAAATATCTTTTTTAGTTATTATAGGGTCTCACTCAAAACACACTAGGAAATTTATATTTAGTCGGATCAATCTTAGACTATTCTTTTCCTTGCTTGAATTCATTTTCAGAAAATAATATCAAAAAACTACAAGCAATTCAGAATACAGCAGTCAGATTTATCCTTATGTTAAAATGTGATACTCCCTCCAACATCGTGCATCATGAAGCTTCTAATAAACTTAAATTACTAACTGTCTCGAATCGGCTTTGTGAGTTGAGTTAGAGATGAATCATTCTATTCCATTGATTGTCACAGAATTTTTACCCAGTCGAAACTGGCGCCCCTATTTTTAATGATGAAACATTCGTCCCGTATTGCAGAAAACGAAGAATGTGTTAATAAACCTAAAAGAGGTCGTCAAAAATTAGCTGAAAATTTGTGTTCCTTATCAAAAAAGATCATAATTTAATTTTTTTATTTATAATTTTATAAACACTTTTTGAATAAATTAATTAACAAATTTTTTAAAAATTTTTTTCACCGCAAAATATTTGTGTATCTCGTCAAATATATAAAAATTATTATTTTTTTTTTCGGCACTAATAATTGTGTTTTAAGTGATTTGTGCTAAAAAGTTTTTGGTTTGTGGGGAACCATTTATCTTTTTGTTTTTTCTGTAATTATAATAATAAGCAACGTTTGATTCATTTTTCACTTAATTGATTTATCATTAGTTTTTTAATTTCATTAATGTTCCAATTATATTAACCAAACTAGTTTAATTTACATTTTTTACAATAATTATTTAGTATGACTTCAAATATTTGTCTTTAATCTCTTTAAAACTGTTTATCTCATTTATTCTTTTTTAATATTTTTTTAACATCACCTTAAAGGCGTTCACTGAAATAAATAATAACAATAATAATAATATATTTTTTGCATTATTTTCATGACATTAGATTCATTTATCATTAGATTACACAGTACCTTAGACAAATAAATAGAATAAAATAAAATATTCATTTAGTACTAAATTCATAGCATTCAATTCATTAAGTGCTAGATTACAATACGATAAATCTTATTTTTTATATTCTAAATAAATTTACCAAATTAGGATGCCAATCTGATGACGCATTCATATTTAAAGCTTTGGAAATGCACCACCAAAATTCCTCATCTGTCTCATTTGTCCAAGCAAAAACCGAAATATTTTCTTGGGCTAGAGCAGCTGCCACTTCATTCTGGGTTGAGTAGATATTGCATGCAGCCCATCTGACTTCGGCACCGAGTCGAATTAGTGTTTCAATTAGGACTGCTGTTTGAGCTGTTATATGAGTACAACCTGATACTTTTGCTCCCTTAAGTGGCTTGTCTCCCTCAGCACGTCTTCTCAAAGACATCAGTCCGGGCATTTCTTAAATAATTTACTGTATTATTTTAACAAAGTTTAAATTTGACAAAAAATTAATAATTAATTTGGCAATAAAATTAGCTAACTCATGCTATATTTTATCTTATTTTTAATTTTTAGGTTTTGAGAAATTCAGTACAAAATGAAAAAAAGAACAGAAAAATGTAAAAAAAATTGAATTACTTTTTTTCTATAGGTTTAGACTTAGTTCTGTAAATGCAATATAGTGAAACTTTCAAAGTTGCTTCAAATATCAAAGCCTGCTAAATTTGCAGAGTTAAGCAGAAATTAAATTTCAATATAATCTAGCGTGGTGCATTTTGCAGAGATTCTGCACACCATTGGAACTTTTACAGTTGATGCAACTTTGAATGTTGCACCATGCTGGATTTACAGAATTTATCATAAATTCTGTTAAAAGTTAAAGGTTTTAAACTTTTAGATAAAAAGTTATTAAATTTTTTAATATTTTGTTCTGTTCTTTTGTACTGAACTTCACAAAACCTAATTTTTATTATATTTTATTTTTTCTAGGTTTTTGAGAGCTTTAGTTCGGGCTTATGCTAACACGGACCACCTGTTTTCAGGATAATAATAAGACCTAGATCTTCCGGCCACTTATTATTTTTATTTACAGAGTTGTTTAAAAGTCTCAAGTCCGGACTTTTTTCTATTCTTTTTCAAAAGCAATGTGTTTTAAGTTTTTTTTTTGCTTTTTTTCCAATAGTCCAAAAACCTAACAATTCATTTTTGCGATGAATATCATTACTAGAAAATTCTTTTTTTTTTTTTTTTTTTTTTTATTTTAATAGTTATTTTTATTTAAAAATTAATTTAAAAAGGCTTCGAGCTAACATTCGAAAAGAGCGCAAACTGCACATTCGAAGTGAAGCTCCTTCTGCCGAGTAAAAAAATAAAACAATAATAAAAACAAACAAACATATTTTAAATTACATCATTAAAAATAAATTTTTTCTTTTTTAAAAAAGAAAAAAGAAAGACAGAAGAAAAGAAAGAAGACAAAAAATTGAAAGATTCTAAATCTTAAATTGTGCTAAATTAAAAATTGTCCAAATCATGGTTGCTTTGGTTAAAAGGACAATTTTTAAAACATTTATAATAAAATATTCACCTTTTAGATATATGTTTAGATTCAATTTTTTAAAGAAAATACCAGAGTTGTTTAAAAGTCCCAAAAAAAGTCTAAGTCATCAAAAAAAAAGTCCAAGTCAGGACTTTTAAATTTTTTTTTTCAAAAAAAAAGTCCCACCAAAGACTTTTTTTTTTTTATCAAAAAGAAAGTCTCACCAAAGAGATTTTTTTTTTTTTTCTAAAATAAACGAGCAGCAAAAGTCTTGACTTGGACTTTTTTTTTGAAAAAGAAAATTAAAGTCTTTGGTGGGACCTTTGAAAAAAAAAAAAAATAAAAAAAAGTCTTGACTTTGACTTGACTTGAGACTTGTGACTTTTAAAAAACTCTGGAAAATACCCATTTAAATAAATCTAATCTTAAAGTCAAACACATTACTTTTGAAAATAAAAAAAAAGTCCGAACTTGGACTTTAATTTGGGACTTTTAAACAACTCTGATTTTTTTATTTAAAAAAAACACTTGGGTCATGAAAGTGAAAATAAATGTATGAAAGAGAATCGCCTAAACATTATTGCAGAAAAAAAAATGGTCACCTAGCTCCTTTCTTTAAAAGCTCATAAAAAAAATAAAAAAAGTCATAGAAGAATAGGTCTACTTGATAAAAATATCTCTGAAAGTGTGGACTAGCGATTATTTTTTTTTCTTATTTTGGGCTTTTAAGCATTAAAAAGAGAAGCTTTTTAGTATTTTCCTTTGAAATAAATCATTTTTTAAAAATTCTTTTTTTCAACTGAATCTTAATGAAAAAATAAACTCAATATTAAAAAAGTGTCTCGAACAATTTATTCTAAATTTAATTCTTTACAAAATGATGCATTTATCGAACCATCTGATAATTCGGATCATGAGTTATAACACTTTAAACTTAAGGTACAGAAAAAAATGTTTTTTTTAGCGATATCTCGTAAAAAACACAACACAAACGCTTGAAATTTTGCAGATTTTCTTACCAAGCATCCTCGATTAACCAGAAAAAGTTAAAATTATCTTTTGGAAGTTTCATCGTCCAAAATATCGAAATGACCCCTATGATTGGGGGTCCTGGGGAACCATGAGACGGCCTCCAGGTTGGACTAATTTTTTATTCAAATGAAAGCTCAGGTCAAATAACATAAAAAAACATCTGTCTTTTTCCTAAAAATATTATTTTCTAAAAGAAATTGTATTCATGCTACCTTGTATTTTACATACCAAAAAGCACAAAAACTCAAAAAAATTAATTTAGTTAAGTTTCCTTTTGGAAATTTTCATCTTTTATATAATGATGTAACAGGTGACAACATTAAAATCGAGACGAACTTTAAGTATCATTTACAGTGCTATTTTAATTTTTTTTAAATCTCTTTTCATATTCTTGTAGTAAATTTAATTTTAAATACGGTAAAAAAAAATACTCAATTTTTAAAAATTATCAAAATTAATCCATCTAAAGAAGAGACCCTAAGAATTCGCATGTACGCGTTTTTTAACGAATAAAGATCACTTGGAAAGATTTTCACTGTGAGGCATTTTATGGCAGAAAAAATTCCAAGGAGTACTGTTTACCGAATTTTAAAACGTAGTGAATATTTTCACCAGAAAGAAAACAAGGATCTGGTCAAACACCGAAAAAAAAACTTATTAAAATTTTGCTTATTATATGAAAAATTAAAAATTAAATAATTAAATTAATTGTGATGTATTAGAAAAAATTTCGATGAAATAAACTTTTTCGCATCGATGAGTAGAGATGAAACGGTTCCTAACTCATTAATGAAGTATTTATTAATCTTCATGGATTAATCATCGTTTTTTTTGTGACTGGGTAAAGATAGATTTTTTACTTATTTGTTTTTCTTACTTTTTATATGTTATTTTGTTCGTTACTTTCAATTTTTTAATACAGTAGTGATTTGATAATAGGATACATGGTAAATTTTCGTAATTTTACGCAAAAATACGTACATTTACGTAAAAAATGGTAATTTTACTTTTTTTTGAGGTAAAACAAAAATTTTAAAAAATTTTAAAATTAACTAAATTTTACTTTAAATTAGGTAAAATCCAAAAATGCCAAAAAAATCTCAACTTTGTTAAATTAGGTAATTGAAATTTTAATTGAGAAAAATGGCGACTGATCAAATCACTAAATTATATGTATCTAATAATTTCAATATTTAAAAAGTTAATTTAAATTTTTCTATTTTTAACTTTTTTTTTCTATTTTTTACTAAAATCAATAAAAAAAACGAAAATTTGCGTAAAAAAATTCAATTTTTTTTATTTAAAATTTTTATTAATTTTGAAAAAAAGCTAAAAAAAGTGAAAAAATTGGACAAATTTGGATTTTTTTGGCCCTTCTGGTTTTTACGAAATTTTACGTAAAATTACCGCGATTACCGTAGATTTACTAAAATTTTGGTAAATTCACGTAAATTTTGGTAAAACCATAGGAACAAATCAGTACTGTAAGTAATTGATCAGTAAATGCATTGATAGATCAAATGTTACAAATTTTATTGTTTTTAGATTTTTTTCTTTTTTTACCATATTTTACCAAAAATTACCTGGAAAATTTTGGAAAATCCCAATTTTTACGTAAAAAATGGTAAAAAGTTAAATTTAAAAAAAAAAATTCAGAAGTCAAAATCGTAATTTTCATCAAAATTTTATGAAAAAGAGCAAAATTTGAGATTTTTTTTGGCATTTTTGGATTTTTTAGATTTTTCCTAATTTAACGTAAAAATTGTTAATTTTACTTCTATTTACGCAAAACTAAGGTAATTTACCAATTTTTAAAATTTTTTGTTTTTCCTTAAAAAAAGTAAAATTACCATTTTTAAACGTAAGTGTACGTATTTTTTCGTAAAATTATGCAAATTTACCATGTATCCTTTTATCAAATCACTACTGTGCAAAAAAGTAAAATAAAAGTTAAACAATTAAAAATGTAAAAGAAAATTAAAAAAGCATGAGAAATTAATGACAGGTGCAGCATTTTTGAGTATCCAGTAAAGAAAGAAGAAACAATAAGGCATCAATTACACAATCGAGCAGGGTATTCGATATATCTTGATTCAAAACCTTCTCTGTATTCTTCCACCAGTCTAACTAATGGAACAGAATGACTCAGTCCTACCCTTACACATCTCTCGCTGAATTAAAATGTAAAATGTTGGAGACATTTACCTTGCTCTGCTATTTGAATCTCTTTTCTTCCATGCTCGGCGTCATCAATATTTCTGACACAAAAATCGGTGAAGTTATTCTTATTTACTTGTTCTTTTAGACGTGGACTAATCTCATCTTCCATATCAGAAGCTTCATTAGCTTAATTTAAAGATTTAGTCAAGATGGTCAGTTCAAAAATAATTGATTTACAGTCGTAGTCCGTAACAGAGTCAAGAGTTTTCTGCTTTTGGGACTCTGACCTGGCTTCTTTTTTCCTTTGCTTGCCATCTATTACATTTGAATTTCGCCGTGAGTCTTTGTAGCGATATCGATCTGTTATTCTTGGCCGGGCTTGCGTCAAGGGGAAATTTACCGTCATCATGTTAAGCTTGGAGGGAGAATCTATTGATGAATTGCTGCGCAAAAATGATGCCAAATTTGAAATTTGAGCAGTGCTTTCAATCTTTGGCAAAGGAAGAATGTCATTTTTAGTGCTATTATTCAGACTATTCATTCTGACATCCTCTTGGCCTTTGGTATTTTGATTTTTTGAACTCATTTTTTCCTTTTAATTAGTTTAAATTTTGTTAGAAATTAATGATTAAAAAGCAAGCGCAATTTGATAATTTATGCTAAATAAAAATTGAAAATTGGAAATAAATCTTTGCGAAACAACGATTTTATTTTTTTGTCTTGTTTTTAATTTCTCAGGATTTTGTGTTTAAATTGCTTTAAAGGCGTCAGTTAAATTAATAATAAACAAAGCGAAAGATTTTTATGGTCTTAGTCAAAAAAAATCAATTTTTTTAAATTTTTATTATTTTTAAAATATTGTTTGAGCATAATTTTTGAAAAAAAAAAAAAAGTCAATAAGGAAGTCCATCGATGTTGGATCGATTCTTAAAAGGAAAATGAAAAGAAAAAATGAAAAAAAAAATGTTTGAATTTAAATGGTGGTGATGTTCGTTTTTGATGATGGTCGTGGAGGTGGGCCAATTTTTTCTGAAATCTAAATTAAAAAAATTAACTAAATGGAGTGCAAAACGAAAAAGTTTGCACGGCATTTTGCACAATCGGTTCAATTCAAAAGTCATTAGCAAAAAACAAAATTGAAATTAACACTAGAAGCACTGGACTGAGTCAAATAACTTTTTTAAAGTTTTAAGGAAAAATACACATATTTTATACCGAAACTTTATTATTTTTACAGTTTAAAATAGAAATAAATATGTAAGATTAATTTTTAGACAACAAAAATTAATAACTAAACTATATCTGGACATTATTCAAATTATTTTGTCAGTAGATCTCAAATAGTTCATCTTGGTAATGAAAGATCAAAGCCTACAGCTTTAAAGTTAGGTGTTCCACAAGGTTCAGTTCTAGGTCCTCTTCTTTTTCTGATTTTTATTAATGATTTTCCTTATCTCTTAAGAAAATTTGACATAAAAATGTCTGCTGATGACACTACGATTAGTCACTCTGAAAAGGACTTGGAAAGTGTTTTGAAAAAATTTTCGTGTACCATCCACAATTTTAGTGATTGGTGTTATTTTAATAAGGTTGATATAAATTGGTCAAAAACCTATTGTATGATCTTTTCAAAAAGAAAAACTATTATTCCCAAAATGATTAATCTTTGTGGAAATGAAATAAAAGTTGTCGAAGAAATAACTCTTTTAGGTTACAAAATTCACTTATTCTATTAATGGTAAACAGTTATCAACGTCTGAAACCGAAAGAGATCTTGGAGTTATCTTCAATACAAATCTCAAATGGAAAAACCAAGTGATAGAGGCTACAAACAAAGCAAATCAAATGTTGGGTTGCATCAGGAAATCATTCGCTCGTTTTGATTGTAAGTTATTTAGATCATTGTATTTAACTTTTGTTCGTCCTCTTTTGGAATTTGCTGTGCCTGTATGGTCTCCATTTCTTAAGTCGGATTGTGAGAATCTTGAGAGGATTCAACGCAGAGCTACGAAATTTGTTTCTTCAATTAGAAACAAACCGTATGAAAGCAGATTGAAGGCTTTAAACATTCCAAATCTGGTGGAAAGAAGAAAAAGAGGTGATCTAATTCAATTATACAAGTTGATGCATGAAATAGAAATGGTTGAAAAAAGCAACAATTTTAATGTCACCAAAATCCAAGGAAGAGGTCACTGCTTCAAATATCACAAAGAAATTTCGAGGCTCCAACATAGAGATAACTTTTTTTTCAACAGAACAGCTAACATATGGAACTCACTGCCAAATCAATTAGTTGAAGCCCCCAATGTTAACAGCTTTAAAGCAGGCATTGATTGCTGGATGAGCAGCAATCAATCACATCAGCTGTCATAGTGTGCCTTATCAGCACACTCGCTGGCTAGCCAGCTACAGTCAAAACTACTACTACTACTACTACTAAAATTGATCAAAATCTTAATTTTTCTAATTTTGCATGTAGTATCTCATTAGTTGTGAATAAAAAATTATTCAGCATTAAGAGACTATTTTATCTATCAACATCTGTAAAAATACAGTTTTTTAAGACGTTTATATTACCTTATTTTGACTATTGCTCGACTCTTTTGTGCTATTTCTCAAAAGAGGCAATAATTAAATTGGCTAAGAGTTATTATTTGACAATATTTAAATTGTTTAAGTTAAAATTGAAAAGTATGGCCTATATGCATTCCAACATAGAATACTAGATAGAATGCTATCTTTAGCTTATAATACACTATACTTTCATAACTCTCCTGAAAATCTAAAGCAGAATTTAAAGAAAAATGACTCAAGAAATTTAAAATATAATTTAAGGAACAGTGAGAATCTGATTGAACCAACATCTAAATCAGTAAATTGTGAAAAAACTTTTGGATTTCTCTATTCATGACTTATAAATTGCTTTGTGATCAAGAGATCAATGTTGAAATTTACAACATTTAAGCATTCAATTTTTAATAACATAAATCTAATTTTCTCAGATTTTGTAAAAAAATTCAAAATATTTAATTTAAATATATCAATGTTTTATTTTTTTTAATAATTTTATAAACAATTAATATTTTTAATTTTTAAAACTTTTTTTTATTTTAATAAATGGAGTGTTAATCGGTCTTTATGACATGGGCACTAGCCTGTTGATTAACCTTGAAATTGTAAAAAAAAAAAAAAAAAAAATTGGAAATAAATCTTTGCGAAACAACGATTTTATTTTTTTGTCTTGTTTTTAATTTCTCAGGATTTTGTGTTTAAATTGCTTTAAAGGCGTCAGTTAAATTAATAATAAACAAAGCGAAAGATTTTTTATGGTCTTAGTCAAAAAAAATCAATTTTTTTAAATTTTTATCATTTTTAAAATATTGTTTGAACATAATTTTTGAAAAAGAAAAAAAAGTCAATAAGGAAGTCCATCGATGTTGGATCGATTTTTAAAAGGAAAATGAAAAAAAAAATTGTTTATACCGAAACTTTATTATTTTTACAGTTTAAAATTGAAATAAATATGAAAGATTAATTTTTAGACAACAAAAATTAATAGCTTAACTATTTCTTGACATCACATTTCTTACAAATTAGGTCCTACCCAGCTGGACAATTATTGCATGTTGGTTTTTTACAAATTTGTAATTTTTTAACATTTTATTTTTTCTTTTTTTTATTCTTGAAATTAGGTCTTTACAAATTTAGGAGTTGTTACTTGATTTATTGTTATTGCATAGACGAACTGGGCATGCAACACGTTTAGGTGATATATTTAAAAGTAAAAAAAGTCATTTGACTTCTTTCAGTGCTTCGAGTAGTGTATGCTGAATTTTATTTAGTTAATATTTGATTCAGAAAATATTCGCTTGAAATATGCTGAAAAAAAATTTTAAGCTTTCCAAGTTAACATATTCCTAAAATATAGCATGTCAAAAATTAAAAAAAAGTCATTTTGACTTCTCAGAGCTTCTAGTGTTAATATTGATCAGACTTGTTCATAAGTCACAAGTTTTAAGTCTAAGTCAGAAAAATTCAAGTCAAAGTTAGT
Organism: Brachionus manjavacas; assembly: GCA_019054805.1. Classification (NCBI taxonomy): domain Eukaryota; kingdom Metazoa; phylum Rotifera; class Eurotatoria; order Ploima; family Brachionidae; genus Brachionus; species Brachionus manjavacas. Next base: position 996,922 of record JAHQIY010000003.1, on the reverse strand, counting down.
TACTTGAACTAAATTTTTTTTATTGTATTTAACAATCACAAAAATCTAAATCATAAAATGTTAAAAAATTAAATTTTATTTCTTAAAAAAATGTATCACCTTTTTATAAATGTGCGCTATTCAACGAAATATATTTCTAGTTTATAGTCTGTAGGCTGAACCTAATGAATAAATGCAGAAAACTATGACCGATATAATTTTAAGATTATGGATTTTTAGTCACAGGTCTTAAGTTAAGACCTGTGACTTAAAAACAAGTCTGAATTTCAGAACCCTCTACACCACCTTTGTCCGCTCACATCTAGAATACGCCGCTGTGGCCTGGTCACCACATCTAAGGAGAGACATCACCTCCATAGAGAATGTCCAAAGGAGAGCTACCAAATTGGTCAAACAGTTTAAAAACCTTGACTACAGTGAGAGACTGGTGAAACTAAATCTGACCTCCCTGGAGGACAGGAGGACTAGAGGTGATCTTATTCAATTCTATAAATGTTACACAGGCACAGGCCCCAACATTGTAAACTGGCACATAGCCCTGTCTGTCAAAGTCAACGGTAGAACAAGAAGAAGCTCCAACCAGCACAGCTTTGTCCGACCACTTCCAGCCAACAGCCAACTGAGAGAGCACTTTTTCACTTATAGAGTGACTATGCCATGGAACGCCCTACCCCAAGAGATTGTTCAATCCATATCCGTCAACCAATTCAAGAACAGACTGGATAAGTACAGACGTAAGGAGAAACCTACCATGGATGAAGTCATGAGGCTCGGTAGAATCGATACGAGGGAATGGTGACCTAGCGAAGAACAAACTTCTGTTGTGATGAAAGCAGAGCTGGAAGTGACTATGCTCTAAACACAGTAGTGAGAAGGCTTAGCAAATAGAAAAGGAATGGGTCATACCACCACATCGGAATAAAAAAAAAAAAAAAAAAGAAGAATATGAGTTACCTTGATTGGGATCTATATGAGGCTTGATTATTCTGGTTAATTTGCTTGATTGGATCGGTCTAAAAATCTAACCAGTAGAAAGAAAAAAAGAAAAAGATTAATCTAAAATTCAAGATGCAATGGTGATGTAGTATATGAAGTATGAAGGAGTATATGAATAATTTTTTTTTTTCTTATTGTTATTGTTATTGTTATTATTACATACCACAGTTACCATAGATGGGATCCTACTGTTTCCCATCTTCGCAAGTCTAGCTTGCTAGCTTGTTGTAATTTATATTATTATTATTAATTTTCTTCCTAATTAAAGATTAAACAAATCATTTTTAATAAAGTTTAAAAATTTAATAATTTAAAAACTGATAAAAAATACTAAATTTTTTTTATACCAAAAACTAAAAATTTTGATTTGAAATTTACATTTGATCATTAACTTAAATTTGCCGCTTTGACCAGGTTTTTGCACTGAAGAACATCAAATAACAAATTTTGGAATAGAATAGCCCCCTGTATCTTAACTTCATTGACTTCAACAAAGCCTTTGATAGCCTACACAGAGAAAAGGCATGACATAAATTTATTGTTTTTCAAGTAATTAAAAAATTTATTTATCGCTAAATATCTACTTATTCTAAAAATAAATTTGACAATTTCTTAATTTCTTAAATAATAAAAAACTATTAATTTATTTAGAAAAAATAAAGCTTGAGATGTTTTATGGAGATTCTTACCCGAATGAGATTGATTAAAGGTAGTCTAGTTGTTCTAATTCAAATACGAAATGAAATGACACATTTCATTTTTTAAATTTTTAACAAAAAAAATTCATCTTTCTAATTTAAACTCTATCTGATTTAAAATTAAAAATTGCAATGAAAATGTTTGCCATGAAACATTGCAGGATCAGCAAAGTATCACCAGAATTTAACAGCTCTGTATAGCATAAATAAAAGCATAAAAAAGATTCGAAAAAAATTTATTTAAAAGTAATTTTTTAAAAGTTTCTGATATCATTTTCTATGCTATAAATTTTGGCTTTCAAGTGATTCAGTTCTCCTTGCATTTCTCTTGATCTCACAGTGGTCTCATGAACATTCTTCAAAACGTCTACTTCATCACAAGCCGAATATCCGATGGTCACTTTGAAGAGTTGTTTTTCCACAGCTTTTATCTTCTGCCTCAACAATTTAATGTCATTTTTAAATCCTTCAGTTTCCATGTTTCTTCTCTTTTCCAGTTCCTTGTAGCGATCGTTCATTATCTGCAGGCGTTTGCTCATTTTGTCCTGTTTATCTCTGTACACATCCTTGGTCATGTCTCCCTGTTCTCTAAGCCTAGACAATTCATCTTCAAACTTTATAACTTGTTCGCGATACATTTCAGACAATTGATGCGATTGCTTCAACTGCTCGTTTAGGCTCTCTATTTCAGCCTCAAGCCTTTTTTTTTCCTCTTCTGCTAAAGCGGTGCACTGCTCCTGAGCAACAAATAAAATTTCGTCTTCTTTGACCATTTCGTGCTTCACAGACTTGTCCAGCTCTTGCAAAAGTCTGTCCTTTTCAGTCATCCACTTTCGTTCTACTTGCTTCATTTCGTATTTGGAATCAAGAAAATCTCTAGTGCTCTCATGCAGCAAATTTTGAGTCTGAAGTAGTTTTTCTTTCAGCTGTTTGATGACATCCGAGTCTTTGACTCGTTGAGTTTCGTACTCTTCCATTCTGGTTTTGCGGTCTTCTAGCAGAGTGTCAATTTGTTCTTTATTCAATTTTGTTTGCTCCTGGATTTGTGTTTCCAAGGCATTTATTTGAAGCAATAGGCTTTCGTAGTCTCTAGGGTATTTGCTGTTAATCGAGAATGAGTCAGAAGATTGGTCATTTGTGACCTGCTCAATGGCGTTTTTTTGCTTTTCAGATTGCTTGTGCTTTTGGGGAATGATTATCTTATTGAGTGGCTCCTTGACAAAATAGGTCACTTCGTTTTCGTTGACGCCTGCCAAAGACAAAAGTCTGTTTATCTTTTTTCTATCCTGCAATTCTTGTATCTTAGATCAAGGGATTAATAAAAATTTGTTTTGCATGAAAGTGAAAATCGATTTTAAGTTACAGTGCTGCTACGATACCTTGAATTCACCATATTTTACGTAAATTATGGTAAATTCACGATATTCTAAAAAAGGTAATCTAAAAAAGGATAATTATCGTAAAATAACGATAATTACTGTAATATTCTGTGAAAAAAAAATTTCCAAAATTTCTCGAAAAAAACCGACTTTCATTGAAAAAATTTTTTTTTTGAATTTTTGAAAAAGGAAAACAAAAAAAATTTTTTTGACAAAAATTAACGTAAATTTCGGTAAATTCTTGTAAAAAAAGGTAAAATATGGTAAAAATTCAACAGAAAAGGAAAAATGGATTTTTTATTATTTAATTCAATTTTTTTTTCTAAACAAATTATGAAAATTAATATTTATTTGTCAATTATTTGTTTTCCCAAATCAGTATTTGAAAATATTAAGAATGAAAATGTTAAATTATTTTCTTATATACAAAAATTATCAAAAATCATTTAGAAAGAGCTCTATAAAAAAAAGATATACAATCAGAATTTAATGATCTGACCAGTCACCATTTCTTTCGCTTACAATCTCAACAACCTAAAAGGTTTTATTAAAAAATTAAAATAATAAAATTTTTTAATATTTTTTACATATTTAAGATGATTGATTGATGATAATTGATGATTTGATTTTAAGATGATTTATATATTTCTTACATTTTTCAGCTGTCAAAATTTTTAGAAATGATTAATATCAAAAGTAAAATAATATGCTTTAATGAAATCAAAAGTTAGACATAAATATTTTTTAAAAGCTGGGCTTGTAAAATTTATTCCATAAAGATCAACATTCAAAGAAGCTTGGGACAAGACAGCTTATAGCTTAAAAGCAAAAAAAACTAGAAAATAAAATTTATTTTGTAAATAATGTTTAAATATTAATTTTCATTAAAAAATTAATATTTAAACATTATATATTTTAATTTGTTTAGAAAAAAAATTGAATTAAATAATAACAAATCCATTTTTCCTTTTCTGTTGAATTTTTACAATATTTTACCTTTTTTTTACAAGAATTTACCGAAATTTACGTCAATTTTTGTCAAAAAAATTTTTTTTTTTCCTTTTTCAAAAATTCAAAAAAAAAATTTTTTCAATGAAAGTCGGTTTTTTTCGAGAAATTTTGGAAATTTTTTTTTTCACAGAATATTACAGTAATTATCGGTATTTTACGATAATTATCGTTATTTTACGATAATTATCCTTTTTTAGATTACCTTTTTTAGAATATCGTGAATTTACCATAATTTACGTAAAATATGGTGAATTCAAGGTATCGTAGCAGCACTGTAATATTGCAAGCATGAAAAACTAGGTGTTTTTTTATGAATTTTGACTTTAGGTTTGTGATATGATGATCCTTTAGATAATATTTGTAGTTTAAAAAACTTACTACTCTCTGTTTTCTATTTTTTATCAAATGAGTTTTTGTTAAAAAGCACCAAACCAAAGTAAATTATCACTTATGTCAAAATTTTATTAGAAGAAAACTAAGCTTTTCGGGTCTAGTCGCTTAGGTAAACTATAATTCACCTGTTACTGGAACGATTCTTGTTCTCAGGTTTTATAAACTATTAGTTCATTTAATTTAAAAAAGCTTATGGAATTATAAAAGATAAGATAGTAAAGATAATTACAGAGAAAATTTAAAGTTGGTTGGAGTAGGAAAATTTTGCGAAATAGATGAATCTTTGTTCCCCAAAGTCTAACTCTTAAAGAGTGAACAATTAAATTGTTCACCTTTTTTCTTTTTTCCAGTTTTTTTGATTCTCGTCGAAGGATTGACCCAAGACCTTAACTTTTTTATTTAAATAATAAAACTAGACAAAATTCTGAACAAATCTCTGGTTTCACTTTTTTTATTTAAAACTTAATTAATCCAAAAAAAATTTGAAAAATATACCATTTTTCGCTCTTTAAAAATATAGATATAGTAACTTTTGAATGAAAACTCATCTCAAAAATTTCAAAAACCTAAACCACTGTTTTCAAAAACTATCAAACTTCAATACCCTCTAGTCAAAAATCTTTTTTTTTCCCCCTAAAGCTTTCCTAGCTTTTCATATACGTAGATTACGAATATGCTATCGAAAATTGTCGATTAAGATAGTGCTGTCGTTTTGCTACGCGCGAACCTTAACTTAAAATTATTTTTTTATTTGAGACTGAAAAAATAATTTGAAACATCGTTCTTTTTTAATGTAATTTCAATATTTATTTGTTTATTTATTTGTTTTCTGAACCGAGCAAAAGCTCCTTCAGATTAAAAAAAAAAAAAAATCAAAATAAAATAAAGTTAAATAAGATAGAAAAAAAATTTAAAAAAATAAAATGTAGGAAATTGGTTTAAACTAGAGGAAAATTAATGAAATTGAACTAGAGAGTTAAAGGATACATATTTTTAAAAAATTGATTGTTCAGGGAAAAAATAAGAAATTGTAAGATAGCAATTACACAATGGAGTTGGGTATTCAATAAATCTTGATTCGAAACCTTCTTTGTATTCCTCCACCAGTCTAACAACCAATGGAATAGAATGTCTCAGTCCTGTCCCAACATATCTCTCACTCAACTCACAAAGCCGATTTGAGACTGTTAGTAATTTAAGTTTATTAGAAGCCTCATGATGCAACATGTTGGAAGGAGTATCATATTTCAACTTGAGGATAGATCTTACTGCTGTATTCTGAATTGCTTGTAGTTTTTTGATGTTATTTTCTGAAAATGAATTCAAGCAAGGAAAGGAATAGTCTAATATTGATCTGACTAAAGATTTATATAAATTTCCTAGTGTGTTTTGATTAAGACCACATTTTTTATTTGACAATATCTTAATAATATTTAACCTTTTGTTGCAGCGGTCTTTAATTTCGTCTACCAGTACATTAAAGTTTAACTTAGAATCAAATTTAATGCCAAGAAACTTGATTTCTTTTTGGCTCACTATTCTGTTTCCATAGATTTTTAAGTTTAGATTATCACCCTCTTTTTTATATCTAGAAAAGACTACTGATTAATTTTCCATTTAATAAGCCATTGTTCTAGTTCGTTGGTGTAATTATTCATCTTTTTTTCTAGGTTCCCCTTTTTGTTGTAAATGAAGAATGTAACTAGATGATCTGCGAAAAGCAGAGAGTATTCATTATTTGTTTTGTTTCTTTTTGGGATGTCATTAATGTATATACTAAATAAAAGAGGACTAATTACTGAGCCTTGAGGAACACCTGCAGTTATTTGATATTCTTCGCTTAGGTGATCATTCAGATTTACCTTGAATCTAAAAAGGACCTAATCCAGTTAGTCAAGTAATGAGGTGGATTCAATTTAATCAATTTAAAAAGTAGACCTTCATTCCAAACCCTATCAAAGGCTTTAGAAATATCAAAAAAAAGGATGCAAACTCTTTTTTTTTCTATCAAATGATTCCACAATTTTTTGAATTAAAAAGAAAAGATTACATTTTGTAATTCAAACACAAAAAATCAAACCTATTAATTGGAGTAACAAGTGTAATTGATCGCCAAATATTATATCAAATGTCAAATAAGGACTTAAAAGTCATGTCAATAATTAAATGTCAAATAAATAATGTATTTTCAAATAAAACATGAATCGTCATATATTCAATTAATGTGTCAAGTAAAAAATTATGGATGTTATATATTTTGTATAAAATTCATTAAATATCTATCGAATAAAAAATGGGGCCTTAAACCCAAAAAATTAGGAAATCTATACAAATCCTTAATAGTATCAATTCTCGATTATTCTTTTCCTTGTTTAAATTCACTCACAGAAACCAACATTAAAAAAATTAAAGTGATTCAAAATTCAGAAAATTTTCTTTAATTATTTTAAATTATTTGAATAATTTTATTCAAATAAATTGTTTTTATTTCTAGATTTTAATGATCACATAAATTATTTTGGAATTTATTTATTTCTTGTCTCTATGATCTATTCTAATCAGAATTATTTTTTGCAATTTGTGAATTAATTTTATTTAAATGTTAGAATTTTTTCATCGCTCCTTAAATAATTTTGAATTAGTTATTTTTCAATTCTAAATTTTCATTCAATTTGATTAAAAATAATCAATCTATTGGCAAAATTTCTTTAGAATTTTTCTTTAAACTGGACTATTAAATGAAACATTGTTTGTTTCACCTTTTAAAATTTGCATACAAATCTGTAGTACAAAATCCAAATTTTTTTTTAAGAATTTAAATTTTGTATTGGAATTTTTGTCTGATAATTCACAATGCCCATGTTATTAAATTTTTTAGTGATATCTCACAATTGAATCTTTTAAAGTTATAACAGCGTGTCACTAAAATAGAGAACTTTGTTCTAAAGACATGTCACTCAATTCGGATAATTCATGAGCAATCAGTATTTAGAAAACATAGACGCACTGGAGATAATCTTTATTTTCTTATTCAAAAAGTTGTAAAATAAGAGTCTTTAAATAACAGTTTTTTAAAAGCTGTAGAGTCTTTTAATGGAAAGAAAAAAGTCTGTTGTCTTTATTTTGACATTTCTAAAGCTTTTGATAGAGTTTGGCACGATGGACTAATTTACAAGCTAATTCAAATTAATCTACCTTATCCTTATCTTATTTATTGGATAAGACCGTTTCTGCATTTGAGATCTTTTAGAGTAAATGAAAATGGTCATCTTAGTGATCAAAACCCTATTAAAGCAGGAGTTCGACAAGGATCAGTAAACAGTCCACTTCTTTTTAGCATTTTTATAAATGACATACTTAAAAGTAAAAAAAGGACAACAATTATTCACTTCTTTTTGCAGATGATTTGAACACTTTTTTTATTTTCAAAAAGATAGGAAATTTTGAAAGCATGATTAATTTGTAACTAAAAGCAGTTGAAAGATGGCTTTTTAAATGAAAGTTTCTATTGAAAAGTCATGTTACATGATCTTTGAGAAAAAAACTAAAATTAAAATCAATTTTGACCTTAAGATCAATGGTAACAATTTAAATAAAAGGAAAAAGTTAAATTCTTAGGCATCACATTGGGCTCAAAACTTACCTTTGGTTTACTGGTAGATGAATTAAAAGAGCGCTGTAATTCAATGCTTAATATTATAAAGTGTCTCTCAAATAGAAAATGGGGTCAAAAACCAAAAACATTAGATAATCTTCACAAATCCTTAATAGGATCAATATTGGATTATTCTTTTCCTTGTTTAAATTCATTCTCAGAAACTAACTTCAAAAATACAAGTTATTCAAAATTCAGCAGTTAGATCCATCTTGAATCTAAGATATGATACCCTCTCGAATATTATGCACCAAGAGGCTATGTCATAGTTGAGTGAGAGGTATGTCAAGGCAGGATTGAGCCATTCTGTTCCATTGGTCCTCAGACTGGTGGAAGAATATAGAAAAGGTTTTGAATCAAGATTTATCGAATATCAAACTCCATTGTGTAAATGCTACCTATCAATTTCTTCTTTTTTTCCTGAACTATCAAACATTTAAACATGTCTAATCTCTAGCTATTTCAACTTAACGTTTTTAATTTTCTTTTCATTACTTTACCTTATTAATCATTTTTTGAATGTATTGCGTTTTCTATATGCTGAAAGCAGGATGTTCTATCTTCACTAGTCATTTCTTATACTAAATAAAAAAAATTGACAAAAATAAATGAAAATCTTGGCCAAAAAATTAAGCATGAAAGAAATGAAAGGAATATTTTTCGCTATAGCCCGAGACGGGGCTCTGTAGGGGCTCTGCAGTATTTCAACATTTTTTGTTTATCAAACCGCGACGGCTGTTTCAATGAAGAAGTGTATAAAAAAAGTAGTACCCTACAAAATTATTGATTATAATTTATTTTAAGAATTTGTTAATTTATAAGTCAATTAAAAAAATTTAAGTCTAATAAAATTTACATTATTTACGAGTATTTGCAACATTCAGGAATTGCATTTTCCAATTAATACATTTTAATTTCACCACAACCATAAAGTTGAGATGATCACCAGTTGTCTGAGCTATTTGAAAATGGCTTTTGATAGGAACTATCGGTGTAAAGTAATATAATTGATTACGGTAAAATAGAGCAACAAGTTTAAAACTCATTTTTACAACTATTTTTTAATTTATTAATATATTGTTTTAAAAATTTCCATTTAAATGCAAGTTCTAAGTCTATTTCATGTATTAATTTTTTTTATAATTTCAATTTCAATTTTGAAATAAATTATTGCAATTGACAGGTTTTAAACATTTTTAACAACAAGGTACACATGGCGTCGGGAAGTCTTAGGAGATCGGTATATCAGGTTTAGTAATTGGCATAGCAGATAAGGATTTAGCTGATATAATGTAGCCTTATAAACTACGTTCACACAGGTTCGCCTGTGTCACAGCTTTCAATACTACTACTACTACTACTAGGTATTAATTGCGACTCCACCTTTTTACACTTCGGTAAATCAATAAAATTAAAATGTTGAAATACCGTGAGCCCCCCAAGACAAATAAACAAATTAATCATCAATAAATGATTAATTGAAATTTAAAATTTTTCCAAATAAAAATATTTATTTTAAATTTTTGCTAAAAAATGATCAAACTCAAGTCAGACCTGCCATTTTAGCTGAATTTTTTTTCCTTAATTATTTTTTATTAAAATATTCATATTCAAAAGATTATAAAAAATATGTAAAATTATTAATATCCTAGAAAGGAATTGATGAAAGAAGAACTGTAATAGATTTTAATTCAAAAGGCAAAATAAATATCTAAAACTGGCAAGATGAATCATCAATAAATCTGTAACATAAATCCTTTAACTTCTGATAAATTTTTTATATAATTTTATTTTATATTTTCTAAAACTCGTCATTTTTAAATTCAAGTAGCCACATAATAATAAAAATTTGCTTAATAATTAAATATTGATTTGATCATTTTGAGCATCAAAAATTGATCATAAACCTCTAAATGCCCCCGAGAGGTGCTTTTTAAAATAAATAAATTTGACACAATATTGTCAATAAAATCTGATATTTTATAAGATCAATCGATCTAGCGAGAGTAGAAGCTAATTTAGTACAAGGTTCCTTAGCGTGAGAGTCATCATTCTTCTAACTTTTCCACTACAAGTACTCAAAGGTGAGTTACCATCAACAATACTTAGGTATTGATGGCGTTATCCGTTTAAAGCAACTTTATTCATCTAAATTAAATAAAAAATAAAAATAATAAAAAAAGTCAAATTGATTATTTTCGGTTGCAATTACAGGCCACAGTTACTTTTATTTTCATGCAAAAATAAGATTGCATAAGTTAAGGTTGATAAGGGTTTTTTGGACACTCCAAAAACATTGTCCTTAATTTTGTAAATTAACTTAAAAAATAGCTAATACTTTTAATCAGAGTTGTTTTAACCGGACTTTAAAATTTTTTTTCTAAAAAAACATTCATCGAATGCAAAGAAAGGAAAGTCCATCGTGGTTTAAACATTAGATGTGCAAGCACATCATAGGAATTGCAAATCGAGAAAGTTAATTTACAGAATTCCCAAAAGAAGTCTGGACTATAGGACTTTGCCAAGTTGGAGCGTTGGCAGACCACGTAATATGTCAAAAGCGTTGCAAAAATAAGAGCTAAAACCTTTCCATATTTAAAACATTTTTTATATTCTCTTTCATATTACATTGACAAAACATTTTTTTAAATGACGTTTATTTTTTCAAATTGACGAATTATCTACTTTTAATTGATAAAATATCATTTTGTCTTCTGGCAAAATGCTTTGACAGTAGTTGAGGATTAGGCGAAAATTTTCGTGATCTTCCGTTCCTGGATAAATACTCTACTTAAATGAAAGAACAGGAAAATTTATTTGATTAATTTGTAAAACTGGAAAAATAATTGACTTTGGGATCTCGGAACACCGAGTCATCAAGATTAAGGCAATTTGTTATTTTAATTTTCTAGTCACGATATTCATCTTGAAAAAAAAAAAGTCCGGACTTGGACTTGACTTCTGACTTTTAAACAACTCTGCTTTTAATTAAAAACTCCACAAGTCTTAAGTCCAAGTCCGGACTTTACCTTTTTTTTAACATATAGAAGACAAAATTTTGATAGAAAAAAAATTCAGAAAAATTAAGTAAAAAAAGAGAAGCCATATAATTTTTAACAGAAATAATTAAAATGCTACAACAATCACCTGATTCATATTGTATAATTAAAAAAAGTTTCTCCCTATTTTTCGGTCTCTCAAATACTTCTATAAATATTATTTTATTTTTAACCTAATTAATTAATGTAAGGTTAAATGATTTTGAAACCAACTTCACTTCCTCCTCCCCCCATGGCCAAATAAAATACCTTCAAGCGATCATTTTCTGCGTAGAGTTTTAGAACTTGTTCTCTTTCCTTGAAAAGAAAGACCTGCATGTCACTAATAGCTTTTTGAAGTTCGGCAATTTCATCGTCTTTTTGTCTTAGCTCCCATTGAAGTTTGTGCTGATCATCCATAGTCTCTTTTAAGGAATTGAGCCTTTTAAAAATTTCTTCGCGTTCAATGTCGTACTCTCCGATCTTTTTGCGGTAATATTCCAGCAGTTCTCGTGAAGGCCTTAGGTATCCTGTTAGAAAAAAATGTCTCAGAAAACTCATTTCCAAAAATTTAATTTAAAGTATTACCAAGTCTTTCATTCACCGTGGGAATATTTAAATTCCCTTTAGACAACTCAGATTTTTTGCTCATTTTTGAATTTTTTTTCAAAATTTCATTTACAGCTTATTTTCGCTGGAATAAAGTATTTTATTTTAATAAAGTTTAAAATCCATTGGTTACTCTTAACTTTGTGAATCATGTCAACAAAAATGTCTTGAAAAAAAAATTTTTTTTTTAAAGTTAATTAAAAATAGAAGTGTTAAAGGGTTCTATTAAAACTCTGGCCCCCAATTTTCTGTGCAAAGCTAAAATATTTTGAATAAGTTTGAATTTTTCGCTATTTTTTGAAAATTAAACTAATTTTTCTTCTAAATTTTTGTTTTTTGTGAATTAATAACTACGTTTATCCTAAAATTTCATGTTAGTTGATTACTGCTAGAAATGAATGTGATTTAACTTATCATGTGTTTACATTAGAAATTTCAATCAATTAATCAAATAACCTTTTTATTTATAATACTTTTTAAGGTTTTCGTAATAAAAGGTAAATTAGAAAATCTTAATTGAAACTTTGATATAAAAAAAACGATGAATAAAATAGTCAAGAATGAATTATTATACAGTAGAATCCCTCAAAAGTGAACACTCGACGTCGCAAGGGATTTTTGTTCATTCATAGGGCTGTTTACATTTGAGGATGCTCTCTCAAAAGTGAACTGTTCACTTTTGTGAGATTAATAAATGTTAAGTTAATTTTTGTGTAAAACAAAAATAAAAATAAAAATAAGACCATGTATTCATTTGAGTATCAGTTGAATGATGATAAAATTAATGCAAAAATCTGAATCTCAAAATTAATCTCTAATTAGAAAAATGTCAGCATCCAAGTTGAATAACTATAATAAATAACTATAAATCTTATTTAACTAATAATCACTCTAGTTTATGTAAAGAATTTATGACTTTCGAGAGCAATTTAGTTGATGTGGCCAATGTTAAACAATCGAAAATCGAAGATTATTTTAAAAATTAAATAAAATATGTATTATAAATTTAAAAGTCATGTATATTATGAAGATATTAAAAAAAATTTTTGAATTTAACTGTAAAAAAATTTTTTTTTCGAGTTTTTTGTTCACTTTTTTCTAAATTTTTCATGTTCACATACCGAACGTTCACATTTGAGGGATTTTATGCCATGTAAAAAGATTCATTTTGGTCGGTCGCAAGAAATTTGTGTTTTGATAAATTGTATATATATGTTTAATATAATAACATACAGCTATTTTACATTTTTAGAAATAATTGCGTAATTATATTTCAAGATTTAACATGCTTAAGTATTGAGTTTAAATTAAACAACGTAAATTCAAAATTTCAAAAAAGTTAAATAGAAAAAAAACTTGCCATATGTTGTTAAATGTATTAAATATAAACAAATCTATCAATACAAAACTTAAACGATATGTAAAATTTTTTTGACTATAGTGACATGTCACTAACTTAGACACTAAATTTTGTAAAAATCGTCATTTTTAGGCCTTTTTCGACTTTAGTGACATGTCGGATTAGTCCAAAAAGGTCAAAATGAAAACCAGTGTTCGATAAAAAGTGACATGTCACTATAGCCAAATACACAACTATAGTGACATGTCACTTAAATTGAGCAATTACGTTAAAACAAAGTATATCAAATATTACAATTATAAATTGAATTTTTTCAATTATAATGAAATCATCCGAATTCTCAAAAACTTTACTGTCTGGACAAAAACTAAGCACATTTTTAGAAAGCTCGTTAAATTCTCTTTTAAAAAGTGGAGGTCAATTAAATTTTCAAGATTTGTATTTACAAAAAAAATAGCAAACTTCTTTAATAGTGTTTTTCTTTAAAATATTTAAAATTTCGACGGAACCTATTAGCTTAAAAAATTACATATATTTACATATCGCTTATGAAATTTAATTAAATAATTTAACAATTTTTATAATGATTTTTAATTTAATTAAATAACTTTTTAAAAAATGAAGATAATCGTAGAAAAAATTTAGCGTTAACATTTCAGATGCTTTTCTAATCGGTAATTGTAGAGCCCACAATTTGATCTTTTTTTTTAAAGAGAAAAAAAGGAATTGCATGCAATGCTTCTATATTTTTGGCATTTAAAATTATAACAGCGTAGTGCAAGTAATTGGTTTCCACTCTCATTTCTTTTCCGAGTCACAATTTTAACTTTTTCTCCGAATTCCAAGCATGGTTGGTAGGAAATAATTCCCATCTTTTATTTATATTTATTTGTTAACCGTACCGAGCTTAAGCTCCTTCAGAATAAAACCAAAATAAAACAAAAATAGAGTTAAATAAAACAAAAAAAGAAAAGATCAAAAAATAAATTTAAAAATAAAGTAAATAAAGTAAAAAAGAGTAAGGAGACTAGAAATTTTGCTTTTGTATTCATTTAATAGGGGATCTATGTTTTGTAATGTTAATTTTTAATTTTGATAATTATTATTCATTGTGTTCTTTTTATTTTTAATTTTTTTTGTCCTAAACCGAATCAAACCGACTCAGACCGAACTCGGAGTTAACATGAGCAGTTCAACAGCGGACGGAGGGTATTTCTGGAAATTTTTGTTTTATTTTATTATAAATTTCTTTATGGTCCATTTTCAAAATTATTAGCAAATTAATTAATTATTATTATTTTTATTATTTATTAGTTTAAAGCCCCATAGGCAAAAATACAAAAAAATTACATTAAATTCGAGTTAAATAAAAAAAATAAAGAAGGAAAATTGCACTAGTGTTACTAAGTAAAAAAGTTTACTCTCAAAAGATCATTTAAAATTTTATAAAAATAAAAGTAATCCAATTTTAGTTCCATATTGATTTCTATTTGCGAGCACACAAACTTAACCGAGTCAACCAAGCCACGATTTTTATCTAAAAATATAAAATAGCTAGTGAGAAAAAAAATTAATTAGTTCACTTAAAAAAAGCGCACAAAATAAAGTTCACACAATTTTTGTGATCTATAGTTCACTCTTTTCTTTCCAGGTGAACTGAAGATCACGAAAACGTCAGTTCACATTTTAATGTTGCGCCTTATTTGGCATTTGCGTGAAAATAAACGAAAAAATTTATTTATTTACAGGTAAATTAAGTGAAAATTTAAAAATATGTATCCTGTTCAACTTTCATTTTTTAGCTTATTTACTCTATTTTGATTCTTTTTTTTTCATCAAATTTTTTTAACTTTAATTTTATTTTTATTTTATTTTTTTATTTTATTTTTAATTTATTCTGAAGGAACTTTAGCTCGGTACAGAAAACAAATAAATAAATAAAAATAAATAATTCTCTATATCAATATATCTAATTTTAATTTTCTTCTATTTTAGCTTATTTTATTTTGATTTTTTTTTAATCTGAAGGAGCCTTAGCTCGATACAGATTTACAAATAAATAAATAAAAATAAATAATTACGTGAAAATTAGTTCGTTAATTTTTTTCTCATGATTGCAGAGTAATATTAACAAAAATTTTGTTTGATTTTGTTAAAAACTAATGTCGGGTAATTGAAATAATTTTTCATGAAATTTTTTTTTCATGACACTTAATGCCGGACATTAGAGATGATTTGATGATGCAAATATATAATGAAGCAAAGATCGAAGTTAATCGAAGGTCAGATTACCAAGGCTTGACTGTACAACTATTGTAAAAAAAATGAATTTTATAGATATATTTGTGAACAAATAAAATGCAATCTTTAATTTAATTCAATCATTTGGAACTTTAAACTTTGTACACCAAAAACTATTTATTATTACAGAAAAAAAATAGATCAAATAATTAAAAGACAACATTTTTGTTATTGAGATGACAAGCCCTTGATTCTGTTGAGTTTATTTCTCAGGTCGTTTGGGTCATTGATGGCATTTGATTTGGCAATGGAGCGATCTTGTCTAGCATAGGGCTCGAATCTAGTTTTTTTTCTAGGCTGGTCGATCTGGTCCGAATAGAGCCCGCGGGCTCGTCTGCTCTCAGCCTTGAGCGCAGCCCGCGGCTCGCTCTCCACACCAAACTCCTCGGCGACATCCTCATAGCTGACCAACTTGCGGCCATTCGCCTCCTCCAAATCAAGCCCATTCGAAGCCTCCTTAAGCTGGTTTATCTTCAGCTCCTTGCGCTTCGATTCACTTATCAAGCCCTTGATATTGCCATAGTTCGGATTGCCATGCCTCACATAAAATTTGCTCCTCGACTCAGCCCCTTTTGCCTTTCGGTCCGTCTTGAGCCTGACAAATCTCATGTACAGCTGAAATTTTCCCTTGGCCAACTGTGTCGCCTTGCGCCACTTGCTGCCTTGTGGCGGCAGCCGCTCTCGTTTGCCCGGCGCGCTCGCGAACTCATACGGCTGGCTGGCGTGCAGCAAAGCGTTGGCCGCGTGAGTTTCGTTCTTCCAGACGACGTTGCAAGAGCTGTCGTTGATCCACTCGATGGCGAATGGTTTGTATGGGCCGAAAAAGTCGAAGATGTCGTCTGTTTTGAGCAGGTCGACGCCGTAGACATGAATGGAGTCTTTGCGGTAGAGGTTGGCGTTTTTGAGATCAGGCTCCGGGTCGCTGGCAAAATTCGACTCGGCTAGATTCAGCGAGTCGTACAAGAGAGATAGATTGGGCTCGGATATGAAGTCGAGATCGAAGTCAGGCTTGGCGTCTTCCTTGGCTTCGTTCAGATAGATCTTTTCGTTTAAAATTGTGTTCTGTAAGGTTGGCGGCGCTTTGTCCAAGTTAACGTGAAATTCAGTTTCGTCATCGCTACTTTGGGCCCGGATGGGGTCGATTAGTTTGTCCTCATCGACTATGCTAGTCTCGATCACGTCCATTTTCTCCTCGTCTTCATCTGCGTCGGACTTGTTTGAAATAGTTATCTTTATGTTCTTTGCCGGATCACTTTGAGAATTTCGAACTAGTTCCTCGAATTTGTTCATTTTTGTCCAACAAAAATAATTTTCTTGAATAAATATTTTTTTTAAATAGCTGTGTATATATCATTTTTTCGGCCCCGATTGCAGATCTAACTTAACATTTGTTTCGTTTTGATGCAAAAGCTCCTTCAGGTTAAAAATTAAAATAAAAAAAAACAATTTATTAATAAAATTTAAAAAATACTTACCTAAGACATTTGAACAAGGTTTTATTTATTTTTGTGTTAGTCTCAATCTTTGAATATTTAATTTAAAATTAAATCTTTTGTGGTATTTATGTAAAAAATGAAAATCTATTTTAATATTTTAATTTCTTAAACATAATTGTAAATTTAAAAAAGGGAAAACAAACAGTACATAACTACCTTCCTTTGTATTCAATTTTATGTTATTTTTTACATCGCCGAATCTGGCGTAATTTTATGAATAAATAATAATAATAATAATAATAAAAAAAAACAATAGTTTAAATTGCTATAAGAGTGAACAAGACATTTCTCAATTTTTTACGAAATTTAAAACCAGACTGATCCAAACCAGACAAATTTATATCATTAAGATGAATTTTTGACAAGTTTTAAGTAAAAAATGTACGAAACCATCAAAAAAGATTCGTACAACTTTCTAAAAAGTAACCTAAGTAAGGTAAGGAACAAGTTCGTTCGTTTTGGCCCAACTTAGCAACAACTCAAAATGCCGCATATTGAGTTGAAAAGACATAGAACTTTTTTAATTTATGCAAGAAAAATATTTCATCGTTTGCAAAAATTTGGGCAATTATCGAATAAAAAAGCTAATTATGCAAAAAATATTTATTCAAAAAAAAAATATTTCAAACAAACGAATAAAAAAAAAACTAAAAAAAATTACAAAATAATCGCTTCTCTCTTGATTTGAACAATTAAATGTCTTTCGCTCTCGATAAAATGAGTATTGAGGTTGGAGTTTTTGTAGGTGATAGGCGATTTTCGATTCTATCATCGATTCTGATTAGATTATTATGAGAAATGTAATTTGACTTGATTATTTTATTTATTTATTTAATATATAATTTAGAGGGAATAGTTCCTCTTGGCAGCTCCAAACGACGTAGTGCCTTCTTTTCAGCCAGCCTGTTAGGAATATTTTGCAATTAATTAATATTATTATTATTAATTTCAGCCTCATAAGCAATTTAAAATTGAATAGAAAAATAAAATATAATTTAAAGTTAAGTTACATTGAAGACTTTGAGTAAAAAATTTAAATTTATCATTGTAGCTTGTCAAAAACTGTTCTGAATTTTTATTGTGATTCATTTGGTCTTTTAGAAAGGTAAACGTGGATTTCTTTTGCGTTTAATTCATATTGAGCTCTCGTTTTCATAAATTTAATGAATAGTTGGTTTTAACTGTCTTCTATTTTATCAATTTTAATTACTTTATGCATTTTGATGCTTGTTTTAAGAGGAAAACATTTTATAATTCTTAGAATCCTATTTTGCATTTTTGTAGTTTAAACTTTATTTTTTCTGTTCCCGAATTTAAAATAATGAAATTTGACTTGATTAAGTTTTCTTGCTTTCTAACTTTAATGCCTTTTTCAATTTTTAGGTAATAATTTTTTTATTACCAAAAAAAAAACGCAAGAACACAAAAAATTTTATTTTTATTTTTTTCTTACTTCTCCTTAAAGGAGAATATTATTTATTTATTTGTTTTCTGTACCGAGCCAGGGCTCAATTCAATTAATTAATAACCAAATAAATTAATTAAATTCAATCAATCGTTGATTTGTCGTAAAAATATTCTTTGGATTTATTTTTGACTAATTTGTTATGATCTCCAGCACCGCGAGCTTTTCTCTATAAAATCCATTGTAATACACCATACTTCTCCACACAACCATTTCATTATTAACCTGTACAAACAAATGTAATGTTTACATTAGTACCCTTGGGCCCGTCTATCCGATATATATGCTCCTTGTTAACTTAAACGCTCATGGTTAAGTTAATCAACTTTCCAGTGATATCGACAAAGATGTCGCTATATCACAACAGATAATTATTGATAATTTACAATGCTTGGAAAAATTAAACGATCTAACAACAAACGATCGAAAACAATGGAGCAACTTATTCTTCGACGATTGCGGATGCATCATTTCATGAATCACTTTAATTAATCAATCAATTAACTTATATCCTGAGCTTTATTTTTTTTCACTTTTTCTTTCAAATTTTTTATCTAATAAAATTCGACTCTAGAAAAATTGCAATATTTTACTGAATAAATTATAATAAATTAAAAATTTTCTATGTCTTTTTTAACATTGAGCCCGTATAGCCGAATGGTTTGCGTGTTAGTCATGCAAGCAGAGGATCGAGGGTTCAAAACCCGCTGAGGGTGAAAAAATCTTCAAAATATCTCTGCAGTACGGGGCGAATGTTTAAACCTCTTTCATCATAAAAATAGGGACACCAGTTTCGACTGGGTAATAATTGCGGTGTAGATGATTATCTCGATACAGTAGCCTCTGTGTCAGATCGGAGCCGTTGCTCAAAAAGGTACTTGAAAAGGCGATGAGCGCCTCCCCATTATCCACTAGGATAGAATAGGGACAATTATTTTTAACATTAGATGAACTCAATATGTGAATATGGTACAGAATTATATAACAAAAATTAAATTAAATTCTTTATTGTTTGAAAATGTAAAAAAAAATTTTAAGAAAACATTAAACAGATTCGGCTCAGCTCAGAATGGATCAAAGTCCTTCTTTTCAGTCCAACGTAAATAAAATTTTGTTTTACAATTTATAAGACGAATAAGAAATATTGCGTAAAAATAAATTAAGTTGAGAAAAAAAAATTTAATTGTAATTGAGCATAATTTTAAAATCGAATAAAATAATTTAGAATATTTTTACATGGAAATTTAAATTAAAGTTTAATCTAGTTACAATGAATATTCGAATTTGATATAAAAAAAAGTTATAAAATAGAAATTAGAATTTTTTAGAAAAAATAAAAGCTAAAAATAATAAGAAAAAAGACGAAATTGTAGATTTTGTGTGTTTGTTTAGGCGATTGAGGGCTCAAGCATTTGGATCCTATTATACGAATATGGTACAGAATTATATTGTAGATGAAAATATAAGGTATGTTGCCAAAGAAGTGAATCCAGCAATCGAAGATTTATGGGGAGATTTGAAAGCACAAGTTTATGAAGGTGATTGAAGGGCCAAAAATCTTGAGCAACTCGAAAACAAAATTCACACTTGCATAAGACTGTACAAGACCAAGTAAAGCCTGTTCGCTCTAGGCTCGATATCATAAGTCATCATGGAGTTCAATATCTTAACTGATATTATTTTTTCAAAATAGAAGGGTTCAGTTTTAATTTAAAAAATTAAAGCCTTTGATAAATTTATAAATAGAAAGATTTTTTATGATAAAATAATCTTTATTAAGCACTAAATTAATGTTTAAAAAGCACTAAAATAATTTTGGACCTGAACTATTTTAATTCATTTTTAGATAAATAAATACAACAAGCACTATTTTTTTCGAAAACTTTATTTTTTTTAAACATAAGAAAATACAAATTACAATTACAATTATGTGATTTAGAGAGAAAAAAAATATAGTGAAACATACATAAGAATAAAATAAAAAAAAATAATATTGTATTTATTAAGAAGCCGACTCGTTATTAAATTAACGAATTAAATAAGCTTTTTTGAATCCAGTAGGATCTACCACTAGTGCTGCTGCTGCCAAAGTGGGTCTTCCTCAGAAAATAAGAAAATAAGAAATAAAGATATTCGAGAGACAGGAAGTAACATAGTATTTAAGGAGAAGCCGCGTAAAAAATTACTTAACAAAAAATTATCATGTCATGATGATCTACCGTTGAGTAACTAGCTGTTAATTGTTTTAATTTCTAAATAAGTAGCCGCAAGGAATTTATAAAAGGGACGGAAATAAAATAAAATAAGCTTTTTTGAAAACAAAAATAAAAATAAAGTCTAAATTAATATTTAAAATTATTTTAGTTCAAGTCAAAAATTATTTTAGTTCATGTCAAAAATTATTTTAGTGCAACTCAAAAATTATTTTAATCCAAATTAGAAATTATTTTAGTGCAACTCATAAATTATTTTAGTAAAAATCAAAAATTATTTAAGTGCAAGGTGATTTATGTAGTAAAGTTTTGAAATATAAAAGTTCTGATTTGAATTATTTTGGTAAAAAACCGAATAATTCAGTGCAACATTAAATACAAGCCATTTTTAATTCCAGACCCGTTAGTTTAGTCCCCTTTTTTTGTATGACTATTATTTTATTAACTGTAAACTACAACACTGTTTTATTTCATCGACCATTTTGGTAAAGGTTAATTATCAATAAATTTTCGAAAAAAAGGAGTTGGATATTCAATATATCTTTATTGTCTGAGAATGTGACGCTTAAATTAAAAAAAATGTTTATTATTGTCCTAATAGTTTTACTAAAAAAGTAGAAAATTCAAAAGAAGTTTTTTTTCAAATATTATTCATTTTGCTTTTGTTTTGCTAAATTAGTAAAGATAGTTAAAAAAATATCCAGTGTCATTTTTCTCTTTTATGATATACTTTTTTATTTTGTTGTGAGTGTTTTACCGAAATAAATAAACCAAATGGAATTGGATACTTGTAAATTGGTTTTGTTCTTCCTTTACTGAATAAGTGGAGATTTTAAAAAATAATTACGGCTCTAAAAATACCTTTTATTTAAATTTAAAACAGAATTGTTTATAAGTTACAGTTTTAAGTCTTAGCCACAAAAATTTAAGTCAAAGTCATTACTTGCACAAAATTTTTTATCAATACCTGCTTCATCTGGACCAGTTGAAAAAACTTGTTTCTAAATCTGGTTACATTTACAGACTACATAGGTAAAGATAAACGGCCAGAAATTGGGAAGCAACTACTTTATTGGTATCAAATATGGATCTGTCAAGTCATTGACTTGACTTGATTTAGACTTGAGAAAAAGTCTGATTTAAAAGTTAAAATTTTGATTTGGAATGAACATTTGATCATGAACTTCAGTTTTCTAAATAAAAAAGAGATTTTTTTGTTACATCATAAAATTTACTAAAAATTGAACAAAATTTATTCCTTTATAAAAATTTAAATCAAAGATAAACAAGAGTTGTTACAGAAAAAAAATTGCTACCCTAAAAAATGAAACTTGCCATGTTGCACCTTTTATTATCCAAATAATTTAAATCAATTAAATTTTATTTAGATTTTTTTATTATCCTCTACTCTAAATTTTCAATAGAGGAAATATTTTTATTCAATTTGTACTGAATTCCACAAAGAAATGACTCCTAAATTTTACTTAAATTAAAATTATGCCCAATCAAGCAAAATAATTATTATTTTTAATTAACCAAATATTTCTACGAATACACAAACAATTTTGTTTTGGACATAATTTGCTTTTGTCTAGTATATAAGGCTATCTCAGGGAAACAATGCCGCCAAACAAAAATGATCTATTCCCATCCAGAGAGCAGTTTCAGCGAATTGGCCGCCATGGATCAGTCAAGGCTGCTTGATTACACAAATCAAAGTACTGATCCAGTCCTTAGTGCCAGGCAGCTGTCCAACACCTTGCAAAATTCAGCCAACTCATCCACTGGCAATTATTTAAGTGAAATGGAGCAGGCCATCTTGAGATCCCAAGCTCCCATTCAAATTGATGCATCGGAGGAAATAACTGTCTTGGGCCAGAGGGGAATATGGACCAATAGACAAGAGGCCATCGACTGGAAGGGTCTTTTATCTTTAAAAGAGTATTCTATTAATGAGGATGCCAATCCGGAGATTGTCACCAAGCGCACTGATCAGTCGGTGGCTTATGTACAAGAATTGGCCATCAGGTATCTGAGACCACCGACTCCTCCGGCTCCGGGAGAGATTATCATCCAACAGGAGCAGAATGCTTTGGCCCCTCCTGCACCACCTTTGATCATTAGACAACAGCCGGCTAGAGCTTCTACGCCAGAACCTTTGGTCATTCGCGAAGTGCCTCCAGCTCCTCCGAAACAAGTTGGCCGCAGAGTGGTCACCATCAGTGGCAAGAGGCTGCCTCCGCCGCCCAGAAAAGTTGTTATCGAGCGTCTGGCGGCGTTGCCAAGCAAACCTCAGTCAGTGGTCATAGAGCGCTGGCTGCCGTACTCTCAATTAAAGCGCAGGGTCATCTACCAGCGGTCCGATCAGCCAGACGCAATCAATGTCAAGCCAAGAAACGTCATAATCCAGTGGCAAGCTCCACATGTCCATGTGAAAAAAGACTTCAAGTATTTAGGCATTATAAGAGCCAACCCGGCCGAGTATGTCAGCCGGTATGGAGACAGCTTGAAGGTTTCCAACGAATTGCCAGATTTTGTACTGGACATCAAGCCGCCTCAGGGAGTCACACTAGCAGCCGACCGTCCATTCGGCCAAGTGCACATACTGGAAGGAGAAGTGCACGCGCTCAAATTGGTCGATCTAGATCGCGAGGGTTTGGCTGAGTACAAATCCCAAGTGGACAGATTGGCATCTGGTAATGGCAGACAAAGTGCACACACTCAAGAAAAGTACAGTGATAAGTTCTTTACTAGTGGGTACAACTTGGAAAGCGCTCAAATGTTCAAAAGTGATTTGGCCATGGTTGATTTGGTTGCGGACATTTTTAACGAGGAGGACATGGATCAAAGTGGAAGTTTGTCGGTGGAAGAAGCGGGAAAATTGATGCAAAAATTAAATGCTCAACTGAACAGAGATTATGAAGATGTTGAGAGCTTTTTGAATGCGCTGGACAGAGATCAAGATGGCCGCATTAGTCTAAAAGAATTGAGAAAGGCGTTTGAAAAGTTGATATGATCAACGCAAAGTACCAAAGAGCGGCCAAAGTAGACTTTTTTTAAGATTTAGATCATTTGATGAATTTAAATTTAATTTTAGTCTCAAGTTTTTTTTTATTAAAACTAAAAATTTTAAAATAAAAAAAATAGATTTTTTTTTCAAGGTTTTTATTTTTTTATATTTTTAAAATCCTATACTCTAAATTTTATGCCACTTTGAAAGAATTTCATGAGCTTTCCAATAATGTGTCTAGTTTTGGTCCAGAAAGAACAGTTTTAAAGAAATTGCAAAAAAATTTTAATAATTTGATATTGGCAATATTAGTAGTAACTACGACTCTATAGGGTTAAGCTTCGAAGCTATGAAATTAAATTAGACTGTTTCATCAGCCATTTGTCCAAGCTAATTTTGAGCCTATTAATTGATTCAAAATTGACGATGTCTATGTAACTAAATATTCAAACTATTTACTTACTGTAAACACTCAATAGTTATCCCGGTACAATTCAGAAATTTTTGAATTTATGCCCATGGTATAATTTCATTTTTGTACCCATTTTCGGGGCTAAATTAGACCGGTATAACTGTAAATTAAATTCTGTTCTTACATAATAATTCATTTTTTATTACACGCTTATTAAAAACAAAATTTCTGAATTGAAAAATTAACTCTTAATTCCTTTTTTATTATTGTCCATCCATGTTGTTTACCGTATCCCCTTGTTTAGCGACGCATGCTTTAATACCAAAAGTAGGATATTTGGTGCATGGTCTAACATAGACCTAACAATGTTAAATTTTTATTTTATAAGTCTTATGGGTCACATAGTCGATACATATTAAAAACGTAGCGTTTATAATTGAAATTGAAATAGAAAAGCAGAGCTTCAAAAAGAATCTTTATTTTTATAGCAGCACTTAAAGCTAAAAAAAATCTAATATTTTTTTTGATTTATTCATAATTTTTCCAAAAGCGCATCATCTAAAACTCAAAAATATTAAAATAAAAAAATATTAAAAACTTTGATTTTGAATATAGAAGCAGCGTTTAAATCATAAAATCTTCTCTCTTGTTCTCAATTTAGTGTGTGCTTAAAAAAAAACTTTTTCCAAGCTGTTTTTTGGCATTTCGGCTTAATAAAAAGCATATAAATATAAGTGTTTTTTTTTATTTCTTTTAAAAACTAAAATTTAAATAAAATGGAAGTTGATAATGATTTCTCAAGCAACAATCCAACAAGCTCAACCATCTCAGCCACGCCAGAATCTTCTTCAGATTCACAAATATCTCAATAAACTCCGAACACTGTGCAAGCGTCAAAGAAACAGCGAACTAAATTTAGAATTGAGTTTAAAGCTAAAGTTCTTGATTATTATTCAAAAGGCTATAGCATTAACAAATGCTCAAATAAATTGGAAGTTGAACGACGAATAGTTAGTCGATGGATTAAAAACTCCGATAGAATAAAAAATACTAGGTTAAAGCGAAGTCATTTTCGTGTTCGATGCGAATCAAATCGATCACGTTATCCATTAATGGAGTCACGATTGTCCAAGGGATTATTGAAAAGCGCAATTCAGGGGCATGTCTTAGTGGTTTTACAATAAAGCAAAAAGCTATTGAAATCGTCAGAGAAACGTTTGCAGATTTGACTGAGTCTATAACTGAATTTAATGCATCGAATGATTGGTTTTATAGTTTTTGTGTCCGTAACAACTTTGTTTTACGACGTAAAAAGAGTAGTGGAAGAGAATTGCCAAAAAATACAGTTGCGATCATTAAAAGATTCTTTTTTGATTGTCAAAATATTCTGAATAGACCCATTTTTATGCTTAAAGGTTTGATAAATATAGACGAAACATGTATTTATCTAGATAATCCATCGAATTACACTAATGCATGCAGAGGATAAAAGTGAGTAAAAGCTAATACGTGTAGCTCAGAGTGTACTCGTGTATCTGCGGGTTTTTCAGCTGCTGCGTCTGGTGAAAAATTGCCTATATTTGTTGTTATTCCACGTAAGACTGATTTGAAAGGTTTTATGCCATCTTAGAACGTTGTTGTTCATTACAAATCTGATATTACTTTCAATGATTATGTTATTTGTGCCTACATGCAAAAAGTTTTGTTGCCATACCGTATAGTCAATGATTTACCAGAAATAAACTTGGTTGTTGATTCAGCTCGACCTCATTTGACTGAAATGGTAAAACTTGAATACAAGGAAATATTAACCAATCCTTAATTCCACCTAGACTGACAAAATTCTTCAACCAGCTGACGTTTGTTGGTTTTCACAAATAAAACGTGCTTATCGTCGTAAATGGTGTGATTGGTTTCTATACGAAGAAAAAACTTATACAAAAAACGGCAATGCTCGTTCTCCTGGTTACGTAAAATGTATTCAATGGTTGTCCGATATTTGGAGAAAAATGGATCCTCTTTATATTACCCAAAGCTTCGAAGCCTGTGGTATTACCTCCCAGTTCAATTTGCAACAACATTAAATCACATATTAAGAAGCAATACTCTAATTAATGATTTTATTGATGATTTACAAGAAGCTGATGAAATGGACGGTTAAGATAATGACGTAGATTAACCGACTGTTGCTTCGGCTGAACCATCTGTTGATACAACAAAATATACAAAATACTTCAACAAGTGTTAGTATGCCAGTTGTTAGTATGGTTCAGTTAGAAAGCCACTAGGAAGAAAGAAAGGTTCTACGAATAAATCGAAGAAATATTTTTTTTTTAAGTTTTTTTATTGTCTTTACTGTCTTAAATTTTAAAATTTAAATGCCGTAACAATAATTAAAATTAAACTATTTTATTATATTTGATTTTTTTTTACCATAACTCTAACGTCGCATCTTTAAAATAAACTCAATCAATGTTTTTTATATTAAATTTTAAAATCCAAAGTCTCTAATAAAGATTTTTTTTGAAGCTCTGCTTTTCTATTTGAATTTCAATTATATACGCTACGTTTTTAATATGTATCGACTATGTGACCCATAAGACTTATAAATTAAAAATTTAACATTGTTAGGTCTATGTTAGACCATGCACCAAATATCCTACTTTTGGTATTAAAGCATGCGTAGCTAAACAAGGGGATACGGTACCGTAAACACTCGAAAGTTGTACCATGGTTCTATTCTTAAATTTTAAACATGTCCCATGGGATAATTCCATTTTTGTACCTATTTTACGGGGTGAAATTAGATTGGTATAATTATCATATTTGACTGGTACAGTTTTAAACTTATCCCGAACTTTTTTTCCAAGATAAAAAAAATTAACCATAAAAAGAAATTTATTTAAATTGTAAGGATAAATTTGCAAACAAAAAAAACTTAATTAACTAAGAAATAAAATACTAATTGTGATTTTAATCCAAATAAAGGCTATTAAATAATCAGTTTTGATTTAATGTGAATAATTAAGTATACAATTTTTGTATTTACAATTTTTTCGGAAACAACCTAAATAAATTTCTAAATTATTCAACTGAATTTAATATTTTATTTATAGAGTTTTTTGCTTAAAGGACATGATCTTTTTGGGCGTTTGGGAGATTGATAAATTTGGTCTACGTTATCACCACCCCCTCTTTCTAGTTCGCTCTCGGTTCCTTCTAATGTATGAAAGTCTTCTTTTTTATACCTTGAATCATCACTACAGTTCATTGATCTAATCTCATCATAAGATTCTGCAAGTGAAATTTTATCTTCACCTTTGTCTTAATCAGAATCCCTTTCTTCACTTTCTTACCACCGAGACCATTGATTTCATTGTGAACACCATTATCTTCTTCAATATTTTCCTAAAAACTACGATTTTCGATTTTCTACCAACTTCTGACTTGATGGTAAAATTCTCGGTTGGTTGATGTTATTCCACAAACAACAAAACTTGATCGTATAATTAATGGGTCAAAATTTCCCCAAATTTTAGAAAGCCACATTATTGCTTTTCGGTATCCAGATGATTCAATGTTTAAATTTCGAGTAAATGATTTTGCATCATTTATATACCAGTTGGTCCATTTTTCGTGATAGGACTTTTTGATAGACTTTTAGCAGACATCTGGTGGCTGATATTTAAAAGCCTTTAAGTAAAATGTGAATTCGGCTTTTCTGTCACATGGTGAATTATCAAAAGGGTCTACCTTTTCAACAAAAAAAATAACCATTCAACACAATTTCAAAACGCTCAGCACAAAATGATTTCTTCTCAACACAAAAGTTAAAATTTGAAAAAAAAACTTATGGCACAAAAATTAAAAATGAAGAAATGCATTCAACACGGAAAATTATTTAAAAAAAAAAAACACTAAACATAAAAATGTTTTTTAAGAAGCTTCAAAAATTTTTAAAAAAGCCGAATGAATATATTTTTTTAATGGAGCGAAATTTAACAAAAATCATTTTCAATTTTTTTCTAATTGAAATTATATGTTTTTATTTAGAAATGAACCCAAGGTTTAATAATATGTTTTTACTTAACCCAAGATTAACCAAAAAAAAGGCGTAATTAAAAGATGGCAAAGGTTACTGACAACTCATTACAGGATGCTGACCCTTTGCCATCAACAGCAAAAAATCGCAAAAAAAAAGACGTTAGTCCAAATCCCAGTCCAAAAATATCTAATCCAAATCTCAGTTTCGCCAACTCATGCACTAATTGTAGTCACTAATCCTTTAACCCTAGTTCCAGTTTCAAATCCTCAAACACTAGCTCGAGTCCTAAAAACTCAAGTTCATCAAAAAATGAATCTGAATCGATGTTAAAAATGGCTTATTGGGAAAATTTAAAAAAAATTTATTGAAGAACTTATTTATTCAAAAGCTTTTATAAAGTTAACCTCAACAGTAAGAAATGTTCTTGCAAGTTTTTCACTAAATTAGGATATTGTGCACATATATTGGCATTAAAAGAAATTTAAAAAAAAAGGACCAATTTGTCAATTACCTAAAAGAGGTAGAGCAAAAAATGCGGAAAAATGGTTTTCTAGGGACTAGTTACAATTTTTTTTGATTACAAGAAATCGAAATGAATGTTTTTTTCATTGTGCTAATCAGAAATTGATTGTGCTGAAATAATATTCCCGTGAAGGCGAAATTTTTTATTACCTTTACGCATTATTGTAGGTCAAAAGGTTATTTGAACAAAGACAGTTTTAACTGTAGCAGCATCAAAGATGGCCGATGGTTTGTGAACAATAACAACATTTGAAGGAGGTTCGAAATCTTTTGATGGACGCAAAGTTTAACTAGCGTGAGTTTTGAACCTCTTGCCGATACGCAAAATGATATTGCCAATCTTTGTTCACTCCCTGCGGTATTAACGACCACACGGCTTGCACCACAGGTCTCAAAAGTATAGTAACCTTAGCAAAAAAAATGACATACAATATTCTACTGCTTCGATCCAAATCTTACGGAAATAGCATAATTTTTGAAAACTTCTCTTTTTTTAAATAAAATAATTTAAAATCGATTTGGTTTAGTTTTTTGTGTTTAAATTACAAAATGTATCTAATGTTGAAATAACATTGAAAAAGTGAGATGATTCAAATATTTTTTCGGTTTCAAAAGAAAAAAGATAACTATAAGTTAATATTGCAAGCATTTTCATATTCGAAATCAAACTCTTTATTGAAATAGTATGAGTTTGATTTTTGTTTGGAAATTTGAAAAAAATATAGAAAATTCTTTTTTAACTTTTAGTAGTAGTAGTAGTAGTAGTTGGATGACTGCGAGTTGCCGGATGACTCCAGCAAGAGAACCTGAGTCCTTTGAGCAGCCTGTTCTTTGGTCGTCAATCCTCTCCTTGAAAGATTTGACACTTGGTGCGTCAATTACTGAATCGGGTAGCTTGTTCCACATTCGTGCTACCCTGTTGCGAAAAGCGTTACGTCTGGTTAGACAGTTCTTCACTAGCTCTGGTCTGATGTGCTCTCGATGCCCGCATCTGGGCGGTCCAACTTGTAGAGAGAACTGCCATTCGACAGAGTCCAGTCCTTTCTGAATTTTGAACATTTCTATCAAATCACCCTTCATATCTTTCCTCCAGCGTTGTCAACTTCAGTTTTAGGCACCTGTATACGTATGTCATGTCGCGGAGTTGAGTTGTTGCTGGCACGGCGCTGAACTTTTTCCGGCGTGTTTATCTCGCCGAAGCGGTATGGTCTCCATGCTTGGATTGCATACTCAAGATGCGGTCTGACGTACGTATGATGGTTTCCATATATGCTCATCCCTAGAAACCAGCGCCTTGCGAAGCACTCCAAGCATGGAGTTGGCTTTTGCCGCGGATTTATCCACCTGATCTTTGTGCCCAAAGTGTCAATCACATGGACTTCCAGGTCTTTTTCCGTTTTAGTAACCTCAAGCTCGTGTGGTTTACCGGTCGACCTATCTAGGATGTGGTATTTATTCCCCGGGTTATGCTTACCGTTATGCATGACCTTACATTTGCCGAGGTTCAGTTTCATCAGCCATTTGTCGCACCATGCTGCTAAGGCTTCCAAGTCGCGATGCAGCTGCTCACTACAGCTGCTCGTGAGTAAACGCGCGATGATCTTGCAGTCATCTGCATACAGCTTACACGGAAAGCTTATATGTTCTGGGAGGTCGTTTATGAAGACCACTAAGAGCATTGGACCTATTACTGAGCCCTGAGGGACCGAGCTCGTGACTGGTGCCCATTCCGAGCAGTACTCGCCGAGGACAACTCTTTGCCTTCTGCCCGAGAGGAACGTCCTGATCCATCTGAGTACGGTTCCTTCGTGAGCCCCGTGAGCCAAAAGCTTGAGCAAAGTCTTTGATGTAGAACAATTTCAAAAGCCTTCGCAAAGTCGGTTTAGATGACATCTACTGAGCATTTGTCTGCGATTGCTCTTGTCGTCAAATCGGCTGATTTTCACGTCATCGTCACGCAGGCCTTTCTAGGGACGAAACCGTGTTGCTCCTTACATATCAGGTCGTTGGCTATTAAATATCCAACCAAACTGTCCCTTACCATGCTTTCCATGATCTTACATGATACAGAGGTTAGAGAAACTGGTCTGTAGTTACCCGGGTCCTTGCGACAGCCTTTCTTGAAGATTGGAGTCACGTTGGCATCCCTCTAGCATGACGGCACCTCTCTTTCCGCGAGAGAGCGCTCGAAGACAATGGCCAATGACACTGCCCAAGCGGCGGCACATTTTTTGAGAACTAGGGGGTGAACGAGGTCATTACCTGGCGACTTATCTTCTTTCAAGCTCGAAAGACGTTTTTGTACTTCTGCAGTTGTTATTTCTAGATTCGCTAGGCGAGAAAACTTTCATCTTTTCTTTCATCTGCAAAAACTGAAGAGAAATGGGCGTTAAGTGCGTCAGCAATCTCCTAACCACGGCTGTACTCTATACCATTTGAAGAGATTTTGGCGATTCCTTGCTTGACTGACTGCTTTGAGCCGACGTAGGTGAATAATCGTAGGCTTAATTCAAATGACCTCACGGCTTTGTTTGTGGCTCTTTTAACATTGGCACTCATAGCTCGGTATGCCTCAATTGTGTACTTGCTCCTCGTATTGTCGTTTATGTACTTCAACTGTCTCTTCCGTTTTACCATTCGTTTTAGCTCGTTGTTCATCCACGGGGCATCGGTCCTCTTTCTGGTTCGTGCTACTGGGATGAAATCACTGCATAGCTGGCTGTAGATGTCAAGGAGTAAACTGTACATGACGTCGACTTGCTGTCCCTTGAAGAGTCTGGGCCAGTCAAATTTACGGAGCTCATTCTCGATCGTAATGAAGTCTCCCTTGTGTACAGCCAATCGACGACGAGGCGGTGAGCCTTGTTGCTTGCTTGCTGATGCTAGGGCTAATTCCCATTGCATCACTACGTGTCCTTGAATGGCTGGGCCAAGTGGAGGGACCTGTTTCACCTCGCCGACTCTTGTTGGATCGTCGGTTAAAATCGGGTCCAAGGTCTTAGTGGTTTTGCCATCCGGCTTAATAAATGTTGGAAACCGGACCAGTTGCATCAAGTCGCCGTCGTTGATGGCGTCCACGAACTTTTGCCCGAGAGAGCTCTCGCCGCTCAGTACTGATGGACAATTGTGCCTCCACTCAATCTCTGGATAGTTGAAGTCTCAGCATATTATCAGTGCCGAGTAGCGCTTATCGTCGAATGCTTTCTTGGCCGACACGATCGACTTATTGATCCTTTCCGATAAATTTTTAGTTCGTGCCGAGTCGCGAATGCATGCGGGTGGTGGACGATAAATGCAGCCGACAAGGATGTTATCCTTACCTAAATTTATTTCACACCAGACCAGACTTACTATTAATTTATCTATTTTTTACCGAGCAAATGCTCCTTCAGAATAAAAACAAATGAAAAAACTAAAAATTTGAAAATTTGAAAATTTGTCGTTTGGCTTAGCAAATTTGAAAAACCAAAATTTAATTAATAGCGTCATCACGTGATTTAAAAACCGTTGAAAGTTGTGTGTTGACAATGTCCGATTAGCCATAAAGTCTTATTTAGTGCACTTGATGTCGTCCTGAACCAAGTGGAAAATGATGCGATCACAAGTATCTACAATTTCTCTTCAAACAAAGCTTGGATAATAGAATTTAATGCTGCTTTTAATGTTGCCAAAGTTTTCGATCGTGACATCAATATCAATGGAACCATTTTCAGACTTGAAGATGCAAATAAAGTCCCGGATCTCAGAAGGTATTGTACTTTTCGATTTCACTTCTTGCCCTCTGATTTCGAGAATCATAGACTTGAAACCTTCTTTAATGCTGTTCGAATTGATGGACTCAATATTGAACACATTACCGAAGAAAAATATAAAGATAAACCCGAGAGGAAAAATGGTGTCAGAAGGGTGAGAATATCATTTTTCCAGGCATCCAATAGTTTCACAGCAAATTATTTAGTAGCAAAGACAAGTTTAGAAGCGAAACGTGTTAGATGCATTATTAAGAAGCAATTATTACGGAGCAGTTCTTTGAAGCAAATTTATTTGGTGCGATTTTTTCATAGCCAAAAATTGTTAGTAGCAGTTTTTTAAACGCTAATTTTTTGCATGTATGTTTATTTATAGCACGCATTTTTTTTTAAAAAAAAATTCTCTCGTTTTTTCTTGTTCTTAAAAAGACTGCTCATGTCAATCAAATTTCCTATTTTTATTTTCTTTAAAAATGAACTTGATAATTCAAATATTTTTTTGCTCTAATAAATTTTTAGATGAAAAAAAAAACACGTAATTTTTTGTTTTAATAAGTTAAGAGAGTTGGCTCCAGTTAAATTTAAGTGTATACTAGATTAATTTGAAAAATATTATATTGGAAGCTTGAAAAAAAATAGCAATACAATTCGATCTATTCCTATGTTTTAAATACATTTATGGAACATAAACGAACGTATTTTGAACGATTGTCCAAAAACAAATAATTCCTTAGAGTCTTAGCACAAACAATTTGAAATCGACGCCAAAAAACACCAATCGACTTATAAATTAATTGAACAATTTCGTATTGAGCAAAAGAACACAGATTCAAAGTGGGGATGAATTTAAGAGAAAGAACAAAGAGTTACAAAAAGACGAGTTAATCAGGAGAAGTTTAAAAGATTTCAAAAGAGATAATTTCGAGAAGTGGGCTGAAAATTTTATTTTATTTTTATAATGAACAAAAAAAATAACTTTAAATTTGATTCGACACTTTTTTTTTATTGACTGAATAAATTGATTTGCATCGAACTTTTTTTTTTTTATTTACTTCTAAAAAATCGCTTCTAAAAGTACGCTATATTTTGCTATGAAAAGAAGCGATGAATTAATTGCTTCTAACGTTGTTACTAATTGACATTTACCTTAAAAATTTTCTTCGAAAAATTAGCTGTTAAATATTTGCTACGAAAAAAATTGCTATATAACGACCTAGTGCCCATTTCCAAAAGAAGTTGAGAATATTATTGGAAGCTTGTCAGGCCCCACAATAATGTATGGTTTAAAGTGTCTTGTGTCAATTGTTGGACAAAAGCAGAAATGCTATTTTTGTGATGATGAAGGACACAATATTGCTAAATGCCCTGTCAAAGAAACACTATGCGAAAATTGTCATCAGAAAGGACATTTGACAAAAAAATGCTCCATTGCCGAAAAGCTTAAGTCGCTTGAAAGGAAAAAGATTGACTACAATGATCTTTACATTGACAAAGAAAGAACGCAATCATTATTTGAAGCTAACAAAAAAGATAATGATGAAAATGTGATGCCAAAAACACCTGGATATCAGCCAACAAATTTCAATGACGTAATATCCCAGATTAGCCCAAAAGACCTTAAAACTCCAGTTTTAGAAGAAGCTTTGGTAAGTCGTTTAAACGATTTTCTACCACTATGCCAGTCACCTGTTAATGTACGCTCAAATGACCAGAATGAGACTGAGAATTTTTTCCAAACCAAAAATCAAACCAAGAGATTTCCCGAATCTGATCCAAATGAAAAAGAGCTCACCGAAAATGAAACAAAGAAACCTTTAGTTGTCTTAGAAAATCAAAACGACAGTACCTTCGAGTCT
Source organism: Brachionus manjavacas (assembly GCA_019054805.1). Classification (NCBI taxonomy): domain Eukaryota; kingdom Metazoa; phylum Rotifera; class Eurotatoria; order Ploima; family Brachionidae; genus Brachionus; species Brachionus manjavacas. Next base: position 962,714 of record JAHQIY010000003.1, on the reverse strand, counting down.
GAATCAAACAGTTCAACAACTGAATGTTCAAATCAAGTAGATCAATCATCTAACGAAATTGGTCAGCAAACTGCCGGTCAAAACAGCATTGAAGAAAATTTAGAATGAACAAGAAGATAAATAAATCAATTTTAAGAACAAAACCTCTTAATAAAACAAGGTTAGTAATTACACACTGGAATTGTCTTCATTTACCTAGTAGGCTTCATCTCTTAGCCAATTTTTTAGCTCAAAAATGTCCAGACATTGTTTTGCTCTATGAACTAAAGATAGATTTAAGTGAGGCAAATATTTATCTTGATTTTCACAATTATCAATTCATAACAAAACCACGCAACAAGTATCGAGGAGGAGTAGCAATTTTAATTAAAGAAGGAATTGAATTTATACAAGATTTCTCTTATGAGGAATTCAATTCCGAACTCCTTTGTATAAAAATGAACTTAGGAAAGAATAATGAATTGTTTATATTCAGTCTTTATAATCCACCCAATATGCTTCTAAACTTTGAGTTTTTTAAAACTGTTAATAAAAATGTAGAAACTACATTTTAGGTGGTGATCTTAACGCCAGAACAAAGCAAATAAGCTGCGTAGGGGAAAATGAAAACGGCATAATGTTGGAAAGAATAATCAATGAGTTAGACTTCTCAGTAATTAATGATAAGCGTCCTACTTTCAATATTTTTAATAGGAATTACTTTGAAATTCTTGATCTTTTCTTAGTTTCATCTTCATTAATTGACAAAATTACCGACTTTTGTGTCCTAAATAGTCAAGACATGACTAGTGACCATTTCCCAATCGAAGCATCGATTTCTATGGGCTATCAATTAGAAAATAAATCAGCAGCTAAAAAGTTTAACTATAAGAAAGCAAACTGGCAATTATTCAGCGAGATTTTAAATTCTCAAATAGTGAATATCACTGAAAGTTCCCTCACAATAGATCAACTAAATGATAAAATCACAGAAAAAATTATTTCTACATCACATAAAAGCATTCCTTATCATTCGCAGAAAATCTACAAAACCAGTCTTCCCCCGAACATTGTTATTCTGATAAAAGAACGTAGAAGAGTAAGAAGAAACTTTCAAAAAACTCGCTGTCAAAATCTCAAGAAAAAATTTAATCAACTTACATTCGAGTTAAAGGCCTCTTTAAAAAAATTCTGGAATCAAAATTGGTTTGATTTTATTGAGAAAATGGGAAAAAACCCACTAACAAGTAGACCATTCTGGAAAAAAAAAAATAAATTTAGATCAAAAAAAGGATCAAATTTAATCCCAAATTTGTTTTTAAATGACAAGGAATACAAAACTAATGAAGAAAAGGGAAAATGATTTGGAGAACTCCTATCTTCAATATTTAGTCCTAATTCTGATTTAATAGATCGTGATAAAGATTTCGAAATACTTAATTCTAACTCTGAATTCTTTAGAAATTATGATCAGTCTAATTTTAATGATCCAATTTGCTTAAATGAATTAATTATGGCTCTAAAAAGATTGAAAAATGAAGCGGCATCAGGACCTGACCAAATTCATAATCTAATGTTAAAAAACTCATTAATAGAAATTATAGAACTTTTTAATTTATCTCTTCGAGAAGGTAGAGTCCCTAAAGCATGGAAAACATCGAACATTACTATGATTCAAAAAAAAGCCTCTTCTTTACAAGATCCTTTAAATTATAGACCAATTAGTATAACGAGTTGTTTAGGAAAGCTCCTGGAACCCATAGTATTTTCAAGATTATACAATTATTTGGAACAAAATTCACTCCTTATCCAGGAGCAATCTGGATTTAGGAAACACCGGCGAACATCAGATAATCTTTTCTTTTTAATTCAAAAAATTGTGGAATCATTTAATAGAAAAAAAGAGTTTGTGGCCTTTTTTTTGATATTTCTAAAGCCTTTGATAGGGTTTGGCATGAAGGTCTACTTTTTGAATTGATTAAAATGAATCCACCTCATTACTTGACTAACTGGATTAGATCTTTTTTAGATATTAAGACATTTAAGGTAAATGTGAATGACCAATTGAGCGACGAATATCAAATAACTGCATATGTTCCTCAAGGCTCAGTAATAAGTCCTCTTTTATTTAGTATTTATATTAATGACATCCCAAAAAGAAACAAAACAAATAATGCATACTCTCTGCTTTTCGCAGATGATCTAGTTACATTCTTCATTTATAACAAAAAGGGGAACCTAGAAAAAAAGATGAATAATTACACCAACGAACTAGAACAATGGCTTATTAAATGGAAAATGAAGATATCAGTTGAAAAGTTGTGTTCAGTAGTCTTCTCTAGGTACAAAAAAGAGGGTGATAATCTAAACTTAAAAATCTATGGAAACAGAATAGTGAGCCAAAAAGAAATCAAGTTTCTTGGTATTAAATTTGATTCTAAGTTAAACTTTAATACACTAGTAGACGAAATTAAAGAACGCTGCAACAAAAGGCTAAATATTATTATTGTCAAACAAAAAATGGGGTATCAATCAAAACACACTAGGAAATTTATATAAATCTTTAGTCGGATCGATTTTAAACTATTCTTTTCCTTGCTTAAATTCATTTTCAGAAAATAATATCAAAAAACTACAAGCAACTCAGAATACAGCAGTAAGATCTATCCTTAAGTTAAAATATGATACTCCCTCCAACATCGTGCAACATGAAGCTTTTAATAAACTAAAATTACTAACAGTCTCGAATCGTCTTTTTGAGTTGAGCGAGAAATATGATGGGACAGGAATGAGTCATTCTATTCCATTGGTTGAAAGACTGGTGAAAGAATACAAAGAAGGTTTCGAATCAAGATATATTGAATACCCAACTCCATTGTGTAATTGCTACCTTACTATTTCTTCTTTTTTTCCTGAAACTTGAACTATTTAAACATGTGCCACATGAAACAATCTTTTCCAATTTATGTCTTTTCAACTTTAATTTTTTTTAGCTTATTTACTCTATTTTGATTCTTTTTTTTTTTTTTTATCTAATTTTATTTACTTTAATTTTATTTTTATTTTATTTTTTTTATTTTATTTTTAATTTATTCTGAAGGAGCTTTAGCTCGGTACAGAAAACAAATAAATAAATAAATAAAAATAAAGTTAAATAAATAAAATAAAATAAAAAATCAATTAAAAAAAAAGATAAATAATTCACTTATAATTAAGTTTTTATTCAATTGTTGAAAAACTGGATCTAGTCGGTTAGGTGAACCAAAGTTCACTTATTATCCAAAAAATTCTTGTTCTCAGGTTTTGTGAACTATTGGTTCACCCAATTTTTTTTTTTTAAATAGAATTAGGGTGAATCAAAAATTTCAGAATTATACCGGGATAACTATTGAGTGTTTACAATAATGATAAAACAAAATATTAATATTTTGGAATTTATTTATTAAAATTATTTTATTTATTAATAATAATTAACAAATATTACTATATTAATTCATAAAAAAATGTAATAATCTATTATGAATTAATATTAATTTATTAAAAAAATGAAATATACTGATACTGATATAATGATAATATACTGGATCAAATATAAAGAATAGTATAAAGGAATATTGAAACTATTCCTTATATTTGATAGAGAGAATACTTCTTTTATTAAACAGTTATCAAAAGTTGAAGATCTGACTCATTTAAATTGCACTGATTATGATTAAGCATTTAGTGTTCGTTTGATTGAATGGTGCCTTGAATGTAGCAACCCTGGACTAACCGATTTTTATTTGATAGAATATTGTATGTTGAATAATCTTAATCTTTTTTTTGTATTTAACAAACTGAATTTTTTACTTAATTGTAAAATGGATATTTAACTGTCTATTAATTCTTATTTCAATTTGTCCATAGACTTAAACTTCAATTAAAAAAAAAATAAAATAAATTTGATACTAAAATAAATGGTTGCTTTTTTTATTGCGCATTTTAAAGATCAATTTCCGCAAACACATTCTGCATTTTAGTAATAATAAGAAATTACAAAAAAGTTCATTTTTTTAATTAGTAAATAAAGCGATTGATTAGAGGTTTTTTATTTTATTCGTATTGAGTCATATTCTTTTGCATAACTAACAACATAAGCCTGAGGAATTATGGATTATTAAGTTATAAATTTGGTATATAACAAATTTTTCTCAATTTTCCATTTTATTTAGGCAATTCGAAAATATAAATTATAAATTATTGTTGGCGAAAATGTGAGTAGCTTCCACTACGAAAATAAACATTTCTAAGATAAACCAAAAGGAAATAGAAAATACTCGACAAATGAAGAATAATAAACTCTAATTTGGAAATTATTTTCAACAAGCAAAATAATTATTCAATTAGCTTACTTTATTTAAAATTAAATAAAAATGTTAATTAAAATTACCCTTTCTATCAAATATTTTTTATTTATTTGCTAACTGTTGCATATTTTGAAATTAAAAATTATTCAATTTCTTAATATTTTTAATCAGATGTTTTTTTAAACCGGTTGCTTTTGCATTATTCTTATTTAAATTGACTGCGGTTTTGGTTTTTTTAGAAGATAAATTTATCAAATTTTGAAATATTTAAAAATTTTTTTTTCTAATTCAGTTAATTTTCTATTTTTTTTTATAACTAATTCTCAAATTTAAGATTTAAGATGTCAACTTTCATTTCGTAACTCATTTATTGTTCTGTAATGTAAAAAAATTTGAAATATTTTACCTTTTTAAACAAAAAATAAAAGTTCAAATTAAGCGTCAATTTTTTATTGACAATCATCATCTTTAATTAATTGAAAATTATTAATGGTATGTATTCAAGTGAACTCCTAAATTACTGAAATGATTACTTAACAATAATCATCTCCTAAATTTTTTATATTTTCCAAATTTCCTGGGATTGAGTGACTTCTCGGTACCAAATTTTCCGCTTAATAAAAAATTTAATACAAAAATTAAAGCATCTCTTCAATATTTTAAAAGATTAAAAAAAGGCTTTTAAAATATTAATCAATTTAAATAGATCAATAGTCAATTAAACCTGGAGATCTCACTTCCACAAGGATCTGTTAAAAGGTCACTTCTCTTAAGCATATTAATAATTATTCAATTTTTATTGAAAAGTCATATTTAGAACTCAAAGTTTACGTTAATAGGATAAGAGAAAACAAATTAAAAAAATTTTCCGTTTTTTTTATAAGAAACAAGAAAAAACAAATGAGAGTTTTGCATGACAAATGAGTGGCGAATTTTCTTTCAGACGAGGCTCATTTTTTTCGAATTTTTGACTCAAATAAATAACATAAATATTTTTCAATTTGTTCAAAATAATGAACTAAATTCTTAAAAAAATACAAAATTCTTAATAATGTACCAGAATTTTTGCAGGAATTTCTTTCTGTTCAGAGAGTCTAAAGTCATAAAGTCACTAATTTTTGGGTGGTGAAGTTCATGATCAAATGTAAATTTCTTAACAAAATTATTTATTTTAGATTTTAAAAAAATATATTTTTCTATTAATATTTTAGTAATAAGTGACCAAACATTAAAACATTGAAAATCATTTTTTAAATCTCTAATTGGCAAGAAAATTAAAAAAATTTTATCAGAAGTGAAAATAATATTTTAAATTAAGATTTTTAAATTTTAAATACAAAATTTAACTTTGTTTCGCTTTGAATAATTTAAATAGCATTTAAAGCGTTTTTTGAGCCATAATTTCGACAACTTTATGTGAATTTTAATTTTATTAAGAATTTTTAAAATAAAGATTAAAGAAGGGCTACTTAAAGTTCATGATCATGATCACATGATTGTTTTAAATGGTTTTAAAAGGCTTAGATTTTAATTTTTAAAATTTTTCTTTGAAATATGGTTTTTCATTGAATTTTTCTTTGAAATATGGTCATTGAATTTTTTAAAGATTTTCCAAATCTTTAAAAAATTCAATGAAATGAAAAGGCTTATAATTAGTTCATTAATTTGTTCTGTAAATCAGCTGGTTTACCTTTTTTTGGTGGTTCCATTTCATTCATTTCTTTTTGCTCTTCTTCTTCATCACTGAATCTCATATCAACTACCTGCTAAGTCTCAGTTGAAGTGAACTTTCTGTTTTCTTAGGATAATCGGGAGGTTTTATATTTTTGAAAAAGAGCTAATAAATTTAGAAAAAAAATGATAATTCGCCAAACGAATTAAACCCAAGACTTCCTGGAGTAGAAAGTTTATTGCTATTTCTTTAATTATATGGTTTGTTAAGGGATTCGTTCACAATAAGTTGATTCATTTGTTCACTAGTTCTAAGCAATTTTTAAAATTTGCTATTAAATCCTTTAAATTGATAATTGCATCATTAGCAAATATTTTATGTATAGTTTATGTTGTCATTTTTAAGAAAGAAAGATCGGTCATTTATGAAAATTAAGAAGAAAAGAGGACCTAACACGCTGCATTGAGGAACTCCAAGGTCTACATTAGAGAATTCAGAAAGAGGACAACCAAATGATTCTGCCTGTTTTCTTCCACAGAAATAGTTTTTGATAAGATCAAGAGCGTTTTCACTAAACCCATTTCTCTCTAATTTACAAAGTAAGATGTTTGGGTCTACAAGGTTGAATACCTTGCGGAAGTCAATAAACAAGAGAAGCGTAATAAATCTTTTGTTACGTGCTAAGTTTATTTCTGAAATAAGGTCATGAAAGACTGTTACACAGGAGTGATCTTCGCGGATTCTTTAATGACATGGAAACATAAATTCTTTTAAGCTAAATTCTGGACGTTGTGTTGGAGATAACTCGCCTGTCTCAAGATTCTCAAAAACTTGTTCTTCTTCACCCGTCTTCTTGTAAAGTTTTAGAACTAAATGACGCTTTAAATTCGATAATTCAAAATTAAGGCATGCATTAAATCCAAGGGACAATTTTTTGAATATAAATTTTGGACTTGTTTTTTGCACATTTAATGAGACATTACAATAAAAAATTCAGTTTTTGTCCGTATAAACTATCTTTGAAAAAATTAGAAACACATGTTAAATATCTGCATTTAAAATGAATTTTCGTTTTTTAACCCCGCAGTTTAAAACCCGAGTTTACAGTTTTTCTCAAGTCCTCTTAAAATTTAATCGTAAAATTTTTTTAATTTTTTTTAGATCCTTAATGGAACATAAGAATTTTCCTAAGTCCCTTCAAGTTTTATGTTGTTGAAATATCAATTTTAAGAAATAAATATTCCCTCTAAATTAGAGTTGGTCAAAAGTCAAAGTCATGAAGTCAAAGTCAAGTCTGGACTTGGACTAAAATTAGAAATTTTTTTTTAATTTTTGTTTTAAATAAAATTTGGTTCTCGAATTTCAATGTTTTGAAATTAAATTTTATCATTGTTAATTTTCTGTAATTTGGTGCTAATATAGAATGATGAGGTCTAATGTTATAGCCTGAAAATAATTAAGTTGACTTGAGTGGACTCAAGTCAAAGTCAGACTTTGACTTTTAACGATTCTGACTTTAAAGTTTGACTTTGACCAACTCTGCCTCTAATATTAAAAAGGAGTTATCCTTTTTTACTTGTTTATTTTAATTGAACATATTTTGAATAATCAAACTACCTTATACTAAATAATTAATTATTTGTTGGTTTTCTTACCGAGCCAAAGCTATTTCAGAAAAAATATGAAAGAAGAATATTATATAAAATTTTCTCACTTGGATTTTTTTTATAACAAGATAAGAAACTATTTTTGAAATTGAATTTTTTTTCAAGTTTATTTCATAAATTTTCACATTGACATTCTAATCTTTGCTTACTTTTAAATTCTGAATAAAACTAAAAATATTGCATTGAATATTAAATGGAATTTCATTACTGATTTCTTAAAAGAAGGCGAAATATCTTCTAAATACCTACAAACTGCACATCATGTAAATTCATTTAGTATATTTAGACATATTTAAAGAGAAAAATCACTGATATTTTAAATATTTTGATTAAGTAAAAATAGATTATTCGCGGTTTTAAAATAAAATTTTGAATAGTTTTGGCAATCGATAGTCGATTATTAAATCGAATAATTTTTCTAGTTGACTATAAAACAACTAATTAATCTCGAAACGAGTATAGTCGAGTCTGGATAATACGATGTGTTTAGGCAGAAAAAGTGGACATCGTATTAACTAATTTCGTATTAATCAAATTTGCATTTTAAAGAATGGGAAGAAAAATATAGCAAATAAATTTTTTTTAAAGGAATTATTGTTTATTAAAAAATAAAAAATAGATTAAAAAGATAAATATTTATCAATTTTACTTTGAAAAGACTGATCGACGCTTCAAAATTGATCCATTTTAGACAACTGATCGTGAATAAAGAACAGTCTTCGTTCTTTTGGGCAAAATACAATCGTAGTTTATCTATGCAATAATTTAATATGGGTATTAAATTAAATTTTTTTTAACTAAAAAAGACCATGATTTTCTTCTAACATAACAAAGGAATTGTTTAATATTAAACTAATTACCTCACCTCACTCATAATATTACCTCGTTAAAGGTAATATTATGCCTTTTTTTAATTCATTTAAACACTCATTGCTAGCTTTAAAATCAGTTTGATTAACATAGTTGCATATTTAATAGCCTGGGCTTGAATCAATAGACCGTAAAGAGTGATATTTTTATATGACATAACTGATTTGATCAAGGGCCTCTTCAAGTCTAACATAATTAAAATCTCTCATTCTTTTAGAGCTAGGATTGATTAAATTATTTTCATATAGTTTTTTATCTTTTCCTGATTCTCTTCCTTTAGAATAGAAAAAACAGTACTCTGAGGTCTATAATATTTTTTCACAAGTTCTGTGACAGTGAGATTATTTTTATTAAAATCATTCGAAATTTCAAGTTTTTTGTTTAAAAGATCAATATCGTATTATAAATGATGAATTAGCACTGATTCGTTTGTTTTTTCTGAATAAACCTTTCGTATTAAAGAAACATCGTATTAGCAATTTAATTTAACATGTTATTAAATTGGGGATTGTATATTTGAAAAAAATATCGTTATAAAGCGAATATCGTATTAATCAGCATTGCTATAACAAGACTCGACTGTAGTTAGGATTTGCCAAAAAATATTATTTTTTAATAAAGATTTTTTTCAATTCTTTCTTTAGATTTTTTCCTTGATTTTTAAAAGTCGATTTAATAATCAAAAAAAAATTAGTCGATTTATGAATTTTATCAATTGATTGGAGTTAATTACCATTTTCGAATTAAGCAAGTTGGCTTAAACACCACACATTTTACATAACTAAAAAATAATTCAGGTTATTCTGAATTTTAACAATTGAATTGAAAAAACTTCACAACACCTTCTGATAGCAAATTTTTTTTCATAGATTTTACTAGAAAAAAAAATTTATACAAAATTTAATCAAAATAAGATAAATGATAAAAATGAACGCTTCAAATTTGACTATTAGCCACGGTGATGAAATATTCGGTTTTTATGTTACAAATTATTTGGACTTAGTCACCCGTTTTCTCTCATTTTTCATTCACATCCTCTACGGCCTAATCGTATTTTTTAATAAAAAACTCCAAAAAAGATCCTACATTTACATGCATCACTTGAACTTCGTTTCTTTCGTCTACATATTCCATTTTGTGTGCTATTTTTTCAACCGGACTGTCACTCTTGGGGATGAATATCAACTTGAAGCAGCTGTGTGCACACTAAGCGAAATAGTTTGGCGTCTGTTGGCGTTTTTGCGCACCTTTTCAATTCTTTTACTTGCCATTTATCGCTACTCAGCGGTTTCCTGGCTAAACTTTCACAAAAAACTCAACTCGAAATTATCCTACTTGATGTTGCCGATAGGCGTCACTTGGTTAATGGCAGGACTGTTTACTTTAGTTGTTAAAATGTCTCTTAAAACAACCTACTCTAGGTCTTTTTGCACTCCCGGCTTCGCCAAAAGGGTCTCGCTAATAATCGCCAATCAAGTGGTGACTGCTGTTTTATGCAACCTAATACCAGTCGGTCTAGTAGTGTATTTGTACACTAAAATACTTCACCAGCTTCATTCAAAAAATACCAATTTGAATAAACACAGAAAGCAGCAATATTTTTCAACAAATCGGTCCCATCTAAAATTTGCCAAACAATTTATTTTAATAAATATTTTCAATGTCCTTAGCTCAATGGTATCTATTGTGGTCAATGTAGCCATGGTGCTTGCTTCCTATCAAAATTTCAAGTACTTGGATTTGGATGTCGAGTTTGTTAATGTAGATGATTTGTTTGTTGAATTGAGGCCAGCGTTTCGGGCAGTATTTATTACATTCCAAACTTTTGTACCTATTTTGTCAATTGTTTATAACCCTGAAATAAAATGCATCAGAACTTTATTTAAAAAGTCAACGACTGTATCGTCAAGTGAAGTTCGGCACGCTTAATGCATAATGGTTTCAGGAGTCAATATTTGAATTTATGTTTTATCAATGGTTTTAGCTAGATTTGTTTGTAATTGAAATATTTTGTACTAATAAAAATGTATATTTATTTAGATACTGAATATTGCATAGAGTTTAAATATTCAATTGAATCGAAGAGACTGGTGTCAACCCTTTTACAGGGAATTCATTTATTGATAAAAAAAGGAAGAAAAAATTAAATTTTAAAAATAAATAGAAAAAATATTCATTAACAAAATAATTAGAATTTTGGATCAAATTTTACAAAAATTTGACAAAATTTAAAGATAATTAAGTTAATGCTATTTTCAATTCTTCTATAAAAATGACTAGCCTCCAAATGTATATTTTGTACCAAAAGTTCATTCAAAAATTTCTAATAAAAGTAGGAATAAGTCACTGTATTCACCTCTATATGTAATAAAATATTTATTTTTGTTTCGAATTTTGTTAAATCAATGGCATTGTGAATTTTGGTATAAAAAAACAAATACAAAATATAAAAAATGCCAAAGCTCAGGTTCTGAAGGAGCAAAACATGTCCAGTAAATTGTAGCAACTGAAACATCCTTTGTACCACCAATATCTGCAATACATCTGCAAAATTCAGAATTTTGTGAATTTTAGTACAAAAACAGAAACAAAATATAAATTACACCAGAGATTTGATTTGGACAAACCAAAAAGTATTCTGTATATTGTAGCATCTGGTACATCCTCTGTACCACCACTTAATGTATAATCCCAGATTCAAAATCTTGCAAAGCATTTAAACCACATTTAAATTCACACTAAGCAACCCAAAAGTATAGAATTTTAAAATTTTGTTATGTTCTAAATGTGTCTTGAAAATTTTTTTTTTATTATTTAAAAAAAAAACTATTCAGCGAAGAAAAAAGTGTCTCTAACTGAAGTCATATCGATGATCAAAGACCTCATTTTTTGTATTTTTGTATATTCATAAAATAAAAACAAAAAGTAAGCTAAAAATTTCATAAAATGAAGAAATTAAATTTTTTTAAGCAGGTTCAATTAATTGGATCACCCAAATAACCCCTGCAAAAATTTCTAAAAAATCCGAACACATTTAAATATGCTTAAATTACTCTGCAGAATAGTTGCATCTTCTTAAGTTGTCTTTGCGCTGAATTTAAGTTCTCTAATATACAGAATACTTTTTGGTTTGTCAAAATCAAATCTCTGGTGTAATTTATATTTTGTTTCTGTTTTTGTACTAAAATTCACAAAATTCTGAATTTTGCAGATGTATTGCAGAGTTTTGCAGAATCAGTATAATGGTGGTACAAAGGATGATTCAGTTGCTACAATTTACAGGACATGTTTTGCTCCTTCAGAACCTGAGCTTTGGCATTTTTTATATTTTGTATTTGTTTTTTGTACCAAAATTCACAATGCCATTGATTTAACCAAATTGGTTGCCGTTAAAAACGAAGACGACCAGACACTGATAAAGACGAACCAGCCTCTTTTAGAGTGGCACAATAGTCTCTTTGTCCAAATATGAAAAAGAACTCTTGATTTGACTTGATAATTTAAAAATAAATTTAGTTGAGTTTTCGAATAAAGAAATTTATGTCTTGTATCTTGTTAAATTAAAAACTTTTACTTATAACTCCGAGTTTTTTTATACCAAGTTCACTCTCAAATAAGCGTAATTTTTATTCTTAAGATTCAAAATCTTTTTTCATTTTTTTCTATTAAATTTCCAACAAATTTTTGTAAAAATTAGCAACATTATTTTTACAAATTAAAAATTATCTTTTTGGCAAATTAAAAAGATATGTGAACATTGTTAAATTAAGATGAACAATTTAAAAATAGATGAACAAAATAAATCTCGATATGGTTTTAACTTTCTTTAAATGATTCAATTTTAAAACTTAATTTCCGAAGGAGCTCTAGCTCGGTACAGAAAACAAATAAATAAGTAATAAAGCTAATATAAATTAAACTGATATTTTAGCAATTGAGTCAACTGAAGCAAATGCACTTACGATAAACCCAATATTTTGTTTCCACCTCTGAAATAGTCAATTGATTATTTTATACAGGAAACTATTTATTCCATTCTCTCGTAACCTCAAGTTTTTTCGCATTTTAATTTGATTAACTTAATTTATTTTATGTAGAAAAATATTCAAATTTAAAAAAATTTAAGTGATCATTATTTAATCCCCAAGAACTTTAGAAAGCCAAGTATTTAAATAAAAACTCAAGCAGTTGACATCTTTGTTGAAAAAGTCTTTAAGAAATTTTGGAATCAAAATTGGCTTGACTTTGGTAGTAAGATGGAAAAAAGCCACTTGTTTTGGAATTAAGATTTAATAAATTTTCAATTTTGGATTAATTTCAATATTGATCTCAAATAAAAGGAAAAAAACAGACATAAAAAGGAAGATTCTTTGGAGAACATTTATCAACAGTGTTTAGTCTTAATCTCGATTAAATTGATTATTATTTTTTTCCATTGTTTTTCATTTGACTACATAGTGTAATTATTTCCTCATAATTTATTTGACTTTATTTTAATTTTACATTTTTAATCTGAATGAGCTTTGGTTTGAATAAATAGTTTGAAATTTTCTCAATTTTTCGAAAATTAAACAAGTTCTTGTTCAAAATTATTATTTCTTGTGAAAATTGAATATTTGTATATTTTTAAAGCCGGACCCCTTACTGACTAACGAGCTTTCTAAAAATGTGTGAGAATTTCAAATGATTTCATGATAATTGAGAAAATTTAATTTAAAATTGTAATATTTGATATTTTTTGTTTTATTAATTTAATAAAAAAGGAATTATCTCAAATATTTAAAAATAATTCCACTACCAAAAGATCATATTGAAACGTAAAAGAAAAAAGAGGCAAAAAATTGCAAAAAAAAATAATAAAAATTTTCACCGCATTTAAATTTATCATATTTTGCGTAATTGAAAATTTAAGACAAAGACTCTATTTTTTTATCAAATTAATAAAACAAAAAATATCAAATATTATAAATTATAAATTGAATGTTCTCAATTATCATGAAATCATTTGAAATTCTCAAAAATATACTTCATAGAGAAATACTAAGCACATTTTTAGAAAGCTCGTTAAATTCTCTACAAGTGAAAATGAGGGCCAGTTGCAGGTCAGTCGTAAAAAATTGGGGGTCAGGTTTTTAAAAATATAAAAATTTTCAATTTTCACAAAAAATAAAAATTTTGAACAAGAGCTTGTTTAATTTTCAAAAAATATGGACATTAGATTGTTTCTTTGCCTAAATTTCATTGTGAGCTCAATCCTATAGACGATCTTTGGTGTTATTTAAGACAGCATATTAGAGCAAGAACAAATCAGAAATTTCCTAGAATGATGGAGCTTTTAACCGAAGCAAGAGAAAAGTATTTGGGTTCTGAGCCTTCAAAAAATTTAATTAGACGATTTTGGCGTTGTTTAGTAGGTTACAATAATGGTGCGACATACGGTCAAGTCCTAAAAGCATTTTTTTAGGAAAATCGAAAAAAACTGTAGTTAAGCACCTAAAAATATCGAATTTTTTAGTTTAATCCAAAAATTTTAATAAAAGAATTCAAATTTGACAAATTTGATTTTTAATGAAAAACAAGGTTTTACCTGTTGCTCCGCTGTCAGAATAATTAAATTAAATGAAAAATAAATTAGTATTGATTATTTAATTGATTGATTTATTTTATATATTATATTGAAAAATTCTTATTAAAAATTGATTTTAAAAATTTTTTTTCATAAGTGTTGATTAAATGATTAAATGAATATTTCTGTACAGTATGTCGCAAAAAGTTAGAGTCAAACTTTTTTTTTATTCTGATTATTTTTTTGTTCATTATTTCATTAACTCGGCTATTTCTCTTTTAGTCTTTGTCTGATTTATCAAAAAAAATGCAATTTGCCATCTCTGTTGATCAGTTATTTTATTTTTACCCATTTTTTCTTTATTTTGTTAGATTTTTAGGTAGTCTTACTTTAAAAAAACTATTATTTGAAAAAAATTCATAGTTAACTATTTTTTTAATTGCAAAATAACAATATTTTTATTTTTTCCAACTTGATTCTAACTTTTTGTGGCAAACTGTACAAACAACATTTCTTGTAAGATAAACTTGAATATCCAACTCCATTGTGTAATTGCTACCTAGTAATTTCTTCTTTTTTTTCCTGAAACTTGAACTATTTAAACATCTGCCACATGTAACAACTTTCATTTTTTTAGCTTATTTACTCTATTTTGATTCTTTTTTTTTATCTCATTTTATTAACTATAATTTTATTTTTATTTTATTTTTATTTTATTTTTTTTTTTTTTTAACTTATTCTGAAGGAGCTCTAGCTCGGTACAGAAAACAAATAAATAAATTAAAGTGTATTTAAGTTTTATCTTTGAAAAGAACAACAACTTTTTAGAAGGTTTGCTATTTTTGGAACCCTGGGTGTAAAAACCTTTTTTTAGCCCCCCCCCACCAAAAAAAAATTTTTATGGATTTTTCGAGGGCGTAGATTACGAATTTTGAGTCAAAAATGTCGAATTCAGATAGCACAAAAGTTTTGAATTTCTTGAAATCTAAATGATTTATTAAAACTTTTAAAAATATTTTTGGGGGTGAAGAAATTTCAAAAATTGGGGGTCAGTGTTTTAGTAGGATCCTATTAAACAAACGAAAATTGAATAAGATTTATTTACAAAAAATTAAGTAATAATTGAAATTGATATATTTTTAAATTTGTCAATTTTTTGGCTCAATTTAATTTCGGGGTTGTAGACAATGGTAAGAACGGGCAAACAAGTCTGAAAAAAAATGAACAAAGCTCTCAAAGCAGGCCGAACTTCAATGAACATGGCATCGATCTCAGTGCTGGTGTATTTTTTGGACTGGTACGAGGCCAAAACCATGACCAAATTGATCATTATGGACACCACTGAGCTCAATATAGTGAACGTGTTGACAAAAATAAATTGTTTGGCCAGCTCGAATTCCTTTCTTTTAGAAAAACCCGACTGCTGCCTACTGAATCTGTTCAAATTTCTTTTGCTTTCTTTAAGTTTCTCTAGAATCCTTGCATAGAGCACCACGACCAGTGTAACTGGCACGATGTTACAAATAACATTGGTCAAGCATTGGCTGATTATGATCATCAACAAGTTGTCCGAGTAGCCAGGAGTGCAAAAGTAAACAGAATGAGTGGTGCTGAATGAAAACTTGAATACTAAAGTCAGCAGAAGTGAGCCGAGCCATGCGGCAAAAATCAGCGCGTAAATGTACAGTGTTTTGGCGTTGATCAAGCGGTACATTTTGATCCAGTAGACTGCCGAGTATCTATACACAGCTAGTAGAAGTATGGAATAGGTTCTCATGTAGGCCAACAAGCTCCAAAATATTTCGCTCAGTGTGCACAATGCTACTTCAAGAGTGAAATTTTGGCCGTATGAAGCAGTCCGGGTGTCAAAAAAAGCCACGAAGTGTAAAATGTAGACAAATGATACAAAGTTTACATGGTGCATTAAGACGTAGGTTCTTGTTTGTAGTTGTTTTTTTGACAGAACAATTATGGCGTAGAAAATGTGAATTAGGAGAGAAATGATGCGGAAGGTCCAGTCGATGTAGTTGGCTACGTAGTAAGTGCTGAAGGCCTGGCTGTACGGATCAAAAATTGACGCATTCTCGCTTGAATTAGAAGCGTTCATTTGGAAATAAAATTTAAATAAAAATTTAATTTATTTTAAATGCTAAGCTAGTTTAAATAGTGTTCACATGTTTGTTTCCGGCTTAATATCCGCTACCAAATCACTTGTGATTAATTTGTGATAGAATATTTTTTTAAGATTTTTTAATTTTATTTTTATTGAATTCCGATACTTCTCAAAACACGTTTAGTGCAATGACTGATTGATAAATGACTATTGAATTGATGAACAAGTGGAAATTTATTTTTTGAGATTTTAGAAATGTTTTTAAAATCAAATAAATGAAATTACAGGAAGTGAATAGGATTTTTTGGTCTAGTACTTGACATGTGGTTGATTTAACGTGAATACTTATGTATCATTTTTTTTAAGTCAAACATGAATATGTTTTTTTTTGAAAAATTCTGCTTAAGATCTATTTTTAAGATAGTCATTTTTCTTATTGTTCTAAATTAAATCGTGGAAGTAAAATGAATTTACTCTTTTTTAATTTAAGGCATTACGCAGAGTATTTTATTTTTCTTATGCTGCTTCATTGGAGTTTTTT
This sequence comes from Brachionus manjavacas, assembly GCA_019054805.1. Taxonomy (NCBI): domain Eukaryota; kingdom Metazoa; phylum Rotifera; class Eurotatoria; order Ploima; family Brachionidae; genus Brachionus; species Brachionus manjavacas. The sequence continues at coordinate 945,960 of JAHQIY010000003.1, read as the reverse complement.
CAATAATTAAATCATTTCAAAAATATGTAAATTTTACTAAATGGAATTTTTACAATTTGATTTTTTGCACAATTTGAAGATTCCTAAGATAGATTACATAAAGACTTTAAAATTTTCGTAATTTTAGAGGTAAAGAAAATGAAAATATAAAAAAGTAAAATTCCTTTCTGTACTTTTTGATAAATAAAATCAGTGTTTTGAACCGGAAAAAAAATCGGTTTCGATTTTGTTTCGGTACAACGAATCGAACCCTAACGAACACCGAAAAGCCAAACTAATCAGCTACATTACCGAACCTAAAACGAAAATATCTAAGTTTTTTCGGTAGAAAAGCTCAAAATTTGGACTCATTAGGTAATTAAAAAAATTTTATTAAATTTTATTTCATTTTGTTTGTTTCTAATAAATTTTTCCAATTAAAAATAACGTCAATTATCCGGATTGTTTAATTCTTTTACAATTACAAAGTTAACCCTTAAAAAGCACTTTGAAATAAACAAATAGGTCTCCAAATTTTGCATCCTTTGATTTATATAAAACCACACATGCTAAAAAATCTTTCAACACATGCGCTTGAAGATTTAATATTAAGCAAAATATTTGCAATTTTACTTAGCTTTGGAAAGGAAGTATTATGTCGATACCAAAACTCTCCTGTATTTTTAATGGTCAATATTAATGGCATCAAATACATTCTGCACTATAAATAATCACAAGTTGCACTATAATATTTAAATTGCACTATAATATTTACATGCACTATATTAATCAAAGCTGCACTATAAATAACATTCTTACACTATAATATTCTTTAATAAGCACTAGTGTTGGGTAACGGATGAGGGTTCACCGGAAGGCTCCGGAAAAAAATCAACGGAAGGTAAAACGGAGGAACAGAAACGGAGCGGTTGAACTACCGGAATGACACCGTACGGAACGTAGAAATAAACGGTGACAATAATCGGAGACGAATGTTGGAACGGAGAAAAATTCCGGTGACGGCAACGGAAACGGGTAAATGAACGGAGCCTCCGGACTTAACGGAGTCTTTAACAGAGAATCCTAACGGAGCGGAGACCGAAACGGAGGACCAAAACGGAGCGGAGACGGAAACGGAGAAACCCAAACGGAGCGGAGACCGAAACGGAGGACCAAAACGGAGCGGAGACCGAAACGGAGGACCAAAACGGAGCGTAGACTGAAACGGAGGACCAAAACAGTTTGGTCAAAAAAGAATTAATTATCTAAATAATTTTTTTATTTATTTTGGAAAAAATAGAAATGACTTTTTAATAAATTTTTATAACACCTGATGTTTTAGTTTATTTTAATTAATTTAATTTATAAGATTAAAACTTAAAAAAATTTAATTTTTAAAATTCTGATTTAAAATTATTAATTTTAAAAAGAAAATTTTAGAGTTGTTTTAGCCATGAGTTTATGTTTATTAATTTTTTTAATGAAGTAATCAGTTCGATTCCTAATTTCTTTAAAAATTTCATTTCAAAAATCGAGAATTTTTCTCAAAAAAAATTAAAGCCGACTATAGTCTAAAAGAAAACTAAAGCGGGTAAATAAACATTATTTTTTTGACTTACTTTGGCAAAAAAATAATTAATGTTTATTATATTATATTATAGCTATAAAAGTTGAGTTAATTAAAATGTTGATTAAATTTTCTTTTAACAGAAGTTTCCTAGTTCGATCCTTGATCAAAATAATTGATAATTGAAAAAAATGAATTTTCTTTTATCAAAGTTTCAAAATTTTTTTCTTAAGTTACAATTTTTTACTTATTTATTTCCAATTTTTTAAATTTTATATTATTTCGACATGGGATCGATCTTGGACACTTTTGTTAATGAAAAATAAATCAACATCTTAACTAACTCGACTATAATATAACTTTTTTTTTTGTAATTTTTTTTGCTAAAATCACTTAATTAATAGTTATTTCATTAAAGCATTATTTTAAAGAATTAGATGATAGGGAATGACAATAAAAAAGACAGATAGAAATTTCAGAAATTTATTTTGCGATAAAAATATTCAAAAAAACTATATATTTTTTAAGTTCTCATACAAAAACATTATTTTTTCGACGCGCTCTGGTGAGATTTTATTCCGCCTATCCCAAACTTGATACCCAACATGCGAAAAAATTCTTTTGGATGAAATACTTGTGCCAGGAATGCTTCCATAAATTTTAAAACACTCATACAAGATTGGATACTTGACTTTATTTAACTTCCAAAAATCCAATATTTTGTTCTTCTCAGGCGATTGGTTTTCAGTTGCTGTTTCAATTTCTTTTTCAAATAGCTTCCATGATTCTTCAACATAGCCGGCAATCTCTTTCTTAGCTAATCTCCAATTTATTTCATCTTTATCTGATTCATCATCAGAGGAATCGCTTAATTGGACTTTCTTTTTTTCAGATGTATTTTTTCAAATTTCAGAGTTCGAATTTCAGAGACTTTGAGACTTAAAGAATCCTTTAGTTCTGGTAATTTTATCCTTATAAGTTCTCTACTTATATTTAAAAAATTAACTTGAGCAGTTTTTAAAGCCATTGAAAATTTTTTTTATTTTGGGTTCAAAAATGTGGACAAAATAAGGTGTCTATTATCTGAAAGGGAATATTTCTCATCATAAAAATCAACGTACAAAATTAAATTTTTTTTGAAACAACCTTTAAAATTTCCATCTTGTAGATCAGTTTTTAGCACACTTTTCAATAACAATATTGAAGGTATAATTAAACAAGCTGTCCCAACCGATTCAACTGAAATCCTTAATGAAATCTCATAAAATACTTCCAAAATTTCCAAAGCTTCATCCAAAATGATTTTTTCCTCGTCTGTCAAAACCAGATGCCTATGCTGTCTATCGTTTTTCAACATCAAACTCAAAAGATCGTGATTATTTATAATTTTTTTGATCATTAAAAAAAGGCTGTTCCATCTTGTCTCAACTTGCTGTGATAAACATTCGATTTTTTTGCTATTTTCTTTTTGTTTTTTGATCAATTCTTCTTTAAAATTTGTAGAATGATTAAAAAGGGAAGCGATTGAACAACATTTTTTCAGAGCTTTTAAAATAAAGTTAATTTAACAAATTTCAGAAAAAATTATTATAAAATTACCTTTGTCAAAACATTTAAATTTTGTCGAATGTAAATCTAAATTAAATGAAATTTCTCGTTTCAAACGTTCTTTTTTTGTTAAATCATCAAGATCAGTTTGCTCTTCATACTCATTCTCATCATCATCATCATAATGAGCCATGGTTTCATATTCTGTTTCCGGATCTGGATCAGTTAAGTTACATTTGGAATGCTGCTTGATAGATTTTAATGAATTTTTGACTATTGGATATAAAATGTGAGCAAAACAAGGAACACGTTCAAGATCTAAATCTGTGACAGTTCGGATCATCGATTTAACGTTGTCAGTCGAAAAAAATCCAAGTTTTGACTGTATTTTAAATTCATTCCAAATTTCTTTAATATACTTTGCTAAATTACTTGATGAATGACCAACAAAGATGTGACGAACTGCTAGGCAAATAGAGCAAAGCTTTAAGTTTGCATCAAAAAAATGAGCTGTTAGACTTAGGTACGAAAAATTTTGAATAGAAGTCCAGCAGTCTGTCGTAAAGTTGATAAATGTAATTTTTTCAAACATCTTCATTACAACATTTTTTTTTTGATTGTAGTAATCATCACTCAAATCTGCTTTCTTGTTGGAATTTTAAAGTTTGGATTTAAGCTCGTGCAAAACTTTTTGAAAAACTTGTTCTCTAAACACCTGAATGGCAATGATGAAGTAATAATAAACATTAAAAGAATATGGCAAATATCAGAATATGTTGTTTCGCTATTCTCTTTGCCTGTGCATTCAAACTTATGCTTTTTGCGGAGATGGTCGACCATTTGACCCGTGGAATCCTTCCCATGAGGATATTTTTTAAACAGTTTCCAGTTGATATTGGATGATGGCAAACAACAAAAAGCTTCTTTTCTTTTGATTTCTTATTTGACTTATAATGCTCTTTGAAATGAACCCAGCACTTAGACTTTTTTTTTCGATTTTGTGGAACTTCTTCATCTAAAGACTGCCATTCATCACTGTCATCATTAGAAACAACAGCCCTAACGTCCTGAGTTTCATACTCTAATGCCTGCGACGATTGGGAAATTACAAGCTGGGTCGCAACATTCGGTTCCTCATTTTCATCAATCATTACCAAATTTATCTCGGCATTAGATCGAAGTCGCTTGCTTTGAGACATATTTTCAAATGATGATGGCGATCTCGGTAACTTGTTTAATTCTGAGATATTTAAGGAATTACAATTTGTTTTTATGAAAAAATCTTTTTTGAAAATACTGTTTTTATAGTATTTATTAAAGATCACTCGTTGAAAGTCTGATAATTCAGACTCTGTCTTAAAAGAAAGATTAAACAAATGTTGGTTAGTATTGGGAGACGACTAAGTCGACTAGACTATTTAAAACAGGTTATAAAAATTATTTTTAACATTTTCGAACCATATTTCAAATAAAGACAATATTTTTTAGTTAAGTGATTTTAGCAAAAAAAATTACAAAAAAAAAAGTTATATTATAGTCGAGTTAGTTAAGATGTTGATTTATTTTTCATTAACAAAAGTGTCCAAGATCGATCCCATGTCGAAATAATATAAAATTTAAAAAATTGGAAATAAATAAGTAAAAAATTGTAACTTAAGAAAAAATTTTGAAAATTTGATAAAAGAAAATTCGTTTTTATCAATTATTTTGATCAAGGATCGAACTAGGAAACTTCTGTTAAAAGAAAATTTAATCAACATTTTAATTAACTCAACTTTTATAGCTATAATATAATATAATAAACATTAATTATTTTTTTGCCAAAGTAAGTCAAAAAAATAATGTTTATTTACCCGCTTTAGTTTTCTTTTAGACTATAGTCGGCTTTAATTTTTTGAGAAAAATTCTCGATTTTTGAAATGAAATTTTTAAAGAAATTAGGAATCGAACTGATTACTTCATTAAAAAAATTAATAAACATAAACTCATGGCTAAAACAACTCTAAAATTTTCTTTTTAAAATTAATAATTTTAAATCAGAATTTTAAAAATTAAATTTTTTTTAAGTTTTAATCTTATAAATTAAATTAATTAAAATAAACTAAAACATCAGGTGTTATAAAAATTTATTAAAAAGTCATTTCTATTTTTTCCAAAATAAATAAAAAAATTATTTAGATAATTAATTCTTTTTTGACCAAACTGTTTTGGTCCTCCGTTTCAGTCTACGCTCCGTTTTGGTCCTCCGTTTCGGTCTCCGCTCCGTTTTGGTCCTCCGTTTCGGTCTCCGCTCCGTTTGGGTTTCTCCGTTTCCGTCTCCGCTCCGTTTTGGTCCTCCGTTTCGGTCTCCGCTCCGTTAGGATTCTCTGTTAAAGACTCCGTTAAGTCCGGAGGCTCCGTTCATTTACCCGTTTCCGTTGCCGTCACCGGAATTTTTCTCCGTTCCAACATTCGTCTCCGATTATTGTCACCGTTTATTTCTACGTTCCGTACGGTGTCATTCCGGTAGTTCAACCGCTCCGTTTCTGTTCCTCCGTTTTACCTTCCGTTGATTTTTTTCCGGAGCCTTCCGGTGAACCCTCATCCGTTACCCAACACTAGTGCTTATTAAAGAATATTATAGTGTAAGATTTACCCGTTTCCGTTGCCGTCACCGGAATTTTTCTCCGTTCCAACATTCGTCTCCGATTATTGTCACCGTTTTTATCTCCGATCCGCCGGAGCTCACCGTTAATTTTACGTTATTCTCGGGGTCACCGTTTATTTTTCCGTTTCCGTTTCCGCAACTGTTTTTTTTCTTCGTCTCTGGAACCTTTTTTGTCAAAATTTTCCGCACCCATTTCCGGCTCCGTGAATCTGGCAATTTTTCTCCGGAGGCCTACACTAATAAGCACTAATAAAATTTTTTTTTTGCACTAAAATAATCTTTACTAAGCACTAAATTAATGTTTAAAAAGCAATAAAATAATTTTGGACCTGAACTATTTTAATTCATTTTTAGATAAATAAATACAACAAGCACTATTTTTTTCGAAAACTTTATTTTTTTTAAACATAAGAAAATACAAAGGCTTATATTTTTCTTAGTAGTTTTCTTAGTATTTTACAAAAAATAATTATTTAGAACCAAAAATATTTATTATTAATACCAAAAAATAATCAGAAAAATACCAAAAGAAATAATAAAATACCAAAAAATAATTATTTAATACCAAAAAAAAAAAATTTAAAAATAAAAAATTAACATAAGATAAGAAAAAAACAATTATATTTTATTTATTATTTTTTGTTTTTTTAATTATTATCATTAATTGTTTTTTTTGGACGACCTTTTGCTTATTTTAATGGTTGTACAACGCCGTCTTCTTCTATAACTGTTTTCGGACGTCCTCTCTTTTTTTTGCTGGTTGATTATCAATACTTGTCAATACTGTATCTACTTGAAACTCAAGCGGTATGTTTGGAGATTGTAATTGTAATCGATTTTCTATCTCTTGAATATTTTCAATAAGATCTTGTTGAACATTAAATTCCATTGATTGATTTTCGATTATATTATCTTGGACATTTATATTGAAATCGAACATAGGAGCAACAGAATTACGAGTTAAAGCTGGTGCTGCTTTTTTAGGTCTGCCCTTTTTTCTGATACCCTCCACTGGTATGTCGACTGCTGGAAACACATTCACCCTTAGAATATTTGATACACCAACCACATGTTTACATAAATAAGTCTTTTGCCAGGAGTGACATGAACATTTGCTTAATTCCCATGAGTCAAAGTTTATTTCTATGTATTTAATTGAATAGTTCCAATGATTGTATTGATCGAACGTTGACCAATTTTGAGTAGCTTCTAAAAAGTGTTTACATTTCAGTTTATTTGCTTCTTCTGTATTTTTAGTTGAAGCGACGAGATATAGAAGCTTGTTATCAAATGTATATTTTATTTATTATTTTTATTTTGTTATTATTGCTTTTGGATTAATTTTGTAAAGATTTATTTATTGAGTACTTGGGAATTTATATCATTTTTGTGAGATGTATAGGTGAGTATAATAAGTGTCAATATGTGTTAAGTACATTAAATTATTAATTAAGTACATTATGTCAGATAAAAGCAAGTAAATTAGTTAAATTTCTTATTAAAAAAATCTGGTACTAATTGATTAGTTTTGGTACTAATTGATTTTATTTGGTTCAAAGGCAATTAATTCTGGTTTTAAGATAATTATTTTTTATTTTTATTTTTTGGTATTAAAAATAATTAATTTTTGGTTCTAAATGATTATTTTTTGGTACTAAGATAAATAAAAGCCAAATACAAATTACAATTACAATTATGTGATTTAGAGAGAAAAAAAATATAGTGAAACATACATAAGAATAAAATAAAAAAAAATAATATTGTATTTATTAAGAAGCCGACTCATTATCAAATTAACGAATTAAATAAGCTTTTAAGCTTTTTTGAATCCAGTAGGATCTACCACTAGTGCTGTTGCTAATTTGCTATTGCCTGCCATTAGTTTTGCTTTAAATTGATTGATTTCATCTTGAAGTTCACTTGAAAAAATTTCTGTTGGCAAATTATTCAATTGCAAAAAATGGTCATTTGAAAAAAAACAATGACAAAAGATCGATGGCGATTCTCCTGATGAAGCTAAATCTGAAGATTGTTGATTAATCACATCTGAATTCTCTAAATTTCTCTGAATGTTAAGGAGTTTTGGCTCGACTAATTTTAGGCTTGATAAGCCTCTTGTAAAAAGGTTTTCGGTTCATGGTTTTCCAACCCACATTTTTAAGCCTGATACCTTTACAACTGAAGCTGCCTTAACGCATTCATTTTATTTTAAAATAATATTATTAAATTATATTATTATTCTTAAAATTTATTATTATTAAAATTTACAACACGAACAGGAGCAGGAGCAACAACGACGACTAACGTGGTCAAGTCACCGGTCAGCCAACATTTTTTTAAATAAATCACTGATTGATATTTTTAATGGTTTGAAAATATCATTATTATTTTAATAAATAAATATTAAAATTTATTTAAATAATATTTAAATAAATTTTAATATTTACTTCATATAATGGAGAATTTAATTCATAAATAAACTTTTTGTTTATCATCAGAATTAATAAATTTGCAAGCCTTCTTTTAACAGGGTCTAGAATCATTCTTTTATATGTGTCAATGAGCTTCAGTATGCCTTTTTTTGGTAATTTTTAAAAAAAAATTATTGTAACTTTAAAAAAACCTATTGTTGTATCAGCGATTGATGAATGATTGATTTGTAATGAAACATTGAGTACATATGCTGGTTTTAATATTTGTAAGTAGATCTCAACGTCATCCCGCCTTTAGGACTTTTTAATTCTTGATTATCAGAATCAAATAAATTTTTATCATATGCTTTTAAAACTGAATCTAACAAAATAAATGAAGAAGACCATCGGGTTAAGTTCTCCAGTCTAAGTCTAGCCTTGTTTATGCTAAAATTTCAATTCAGAAAATTGCTTCTTCTTAAATGCGCATTAAATTTATTTAATCTTTTAATCAAATTGTTTCATGCTTTACGAGTGCATGACGGATTGCTAAATTTAATTTATGACATGCGCAAGAAAAACGGGGTAGATCACTAGTTCCTAGCCGAATCTCAAAAGTATTCAGTTTATATATAATTAAATTTTAAAGCCTAAATTTTAATTTTATTAATTATTTCTTTATTCTTAAATAAGGTTTTATTTTAGATTTTCTTAAATATTTTACCTAAAAACTCTGTCCAAGTGTCCAGAATTAAAGTGAGAAAAGTAGCATTTCAAGTTTTTTATCAATTATCTTTTTTATTTGTGGCAGTATATTGTAACGAAAAGTATGTGTTGAGGGAACTTTCAATTTTTCCATTATTAATTTTCGAAGAAATTCATTTTCAAGAACTCTAAATGCAGCATTTGATGAAATTAAACTTCATTAATAGCATCATATTCTCTGATAAGTAATTCTTTTCTTTTTTTCCATTTCTGTTTTGGTAAAGTGTATAGCAATCTCGACCAATTTTGTGTTTTTTTATGTTCAAATTTGTGACATCACCAATTACTGAATGTTCAATGAAACCTGAAATTAAAATTTATCTTACAAATAAAATAATTTCTAAAAATAAAATTTATCTTTCAGACAAATTTTATTTTTTCAGTAGCTTTAGTTGGAAAAACTGTTTAACATTTGAAAATATTCAAGACCGGTGTATAATTTTTTACAGTGTTATTGAAGCAAAATATTTTTTTTGCAAATTTTTTAATTTTTGCAAATTAATTATCTCATCTAGTGATAATTCATTGTTAATATTTTCATCATTCATTTCATTTTGATGTGTGTCTTCAACACTTGGTCTTGCATTTTCTGATGATGGATTTTTTTTCTTTTGTCTTCTAACTAGATTTGATTGAACTATTTTTTCACTCGACTCGCTTTTCCGACTAGAACCACTTCTTTTCTCACTTGTAGAATCACAACTGTCACTAGTCTCACTCAAAGTGTCATTTAGATTTTCTGAAGTTTCATCTGGCATCAAGCTTTTGAACTTTTTTTCGTCTGAGTAATATCTCAAATGATTACACTGTATGATTACAATCGCGAGATTTATGAGCTAAGTTTCTCAATCTGACTGTGTTTGTGTTGAAGAAAAACCTGGTTCCTTTTGATAGGAATATTGAGGTAGACGGGAAATATTTATCGAAGAACTGACTTACGGGAAATATTTATCGAAAAAATTAGAAACATGTTAAAAACAAAAAATAAAATTTTTAACTTGCAGTAAAGCAAATGCCATTGAAGCCACATGGATTGGTCCGGCAAGAATCTAAAGAGAAGAATTGCTGTTTTTGGCAGATGCCCAGTGTATAGGACATCCGTAGATTAGATGCGGAAAGGTGCCAAAGACTAAAGCTTCGTTTAATCTGTGTATGTTAGATTCAACAACCATTAGTTAATATCCATCTGTTAATTTATGTTTCGCATACGCTATCTGGTAAGTGACGTAAAAAGCAAATGATGTGACTGCTATGGCCGATTTGATCCATCGGAATGAGGCAAGGACAACGCACTACATCGAGTTGACGCAGAAATTATGCTCGTTTCTGCTAAACTGATTTTTGAATTGCGCCGAACAGACAATTCAGCAAACCCTTTGTTTCCTATTGACTCAATAAAAAAAATTCGGTCAATATTCACTCAGGTTTGTTTTGATATTTTCCAGACACTCTTACTCGAACAAATAGCCTGTGTTCACAAAGTAGCTTGTATTTTTGAGCCAAGAAATGATTTAATTTAATCTTTAAAATCTAAAGAAATAAAATGCATTTTTTTATAATAAAGGGATTTTCCTTTTAAAGCCAAGGAATTTTATTTTTTGTACTTTGTTCAAAAACTTTAAAATTTTATTTATTTGGAAGCTCAGAGAAAAAAAGTCTAAAAATTTCTTTTTAAACCACTTGGCTTGAAAAAACTTTTTTTCTCCTTTTGGCTTTAAAAACAAAGTTTAAAAAATCAAGTGAGTTTAATAAAATGTCTTTTTATAATACCGTAAACCTTTGCCCAGCATACTAAGAATAAACCTGAAATTTAACCGGAATTCTATATGGAATAGTTCCCATCGAAACCATGTTAAAGTAATTTTTTTGAATTTTTTGAGAATTCCGGTTAAAATTAAGAAATGTTCTATTAATAAAAGCTAAATTTAACTAATGTTCTAATAAATTTCTGACGTTTAATCCAGAATAAAAAAAAAAACTAAAAAAATGTAGAATTATATTCGAATTCGTTTATAAGTCAAAATTAAGGATTCTTCCAATTTTTGAGTTTATTCTTTGTGTAAAAAATGAAAAAATTTCAAAAATGCGTTAAAGCATCTTAAGTTTGATACTTTTTCTTGAATAAAATATTGCATACTTTTATTTTGTTTCTGGGGAAAATGATTTTAAGTGATGAAGAAACTACACCTGTGCTAGCTCAAAGAGAAGTTGGTGTTTCAAATAAAAACCTTACCAAAAAAAGGACTATTTACTATCTCGATAGGAAACAAGAAGTATTAGAATCTCTACAAACTAACGGTAATAATCAAAGTGAAGCAGGTCGTGTATTCAACATTCAACCAAGAATAATTAGTAATTTGGTGAAACAGAATAACGAGATTGCTGATACTACTTACAAAAGAAGCAAAACTGGAGTTATTCAGAATATAACGGTCAGGTTTCCTGAAATGAAAAACCTTCTTTTATTATGGTTTGACCTACAAAGATCTGAAAATAAATGGGTCAGTGGCTTGGCGTTAAAATCAAAAGCACTTGAAATTCACCGTCAGATATATGAACACAGTATTAGCAGTTAATTAGCATTTCAAGCTAGTGACGGATGGCTTTTTGGGTGGTTAAATAGACACAACAAAACACTTCGTCGTGTAACAACAACTGGTTGCGAATTGCCTGTAAACTGTAAACAAGTTATAGCTGATTTTTTGAACAAAGCTTCAGAAGTATTTCGTAAGCGTAATTTTAACACGAAAAAAATATTTAATATGGACGAAACCGCAATATATTTTGATTGTCCAAGTCGTTATACTTATGCTACTAAAGGGAGTAAGCGAGTAAAAATCGATACAAATGGAGCCGAATTAGTACGCATTTCAGCTATTTATACAGGTTCTTCTGATGGTGGAAAAATGCCATTATTTCTTCTTGTGCCTCGAACTAAAGGACTTGAAAATTTTCAACTACCAGACAATATACGAGTTATTTACAAAACTAGTGGTATTTTTAATGAAAATACGATTTGTGAATACTTAGCCACAATTATGAGTGATCAACAAAACAGTACTTTATACTTGGATTCTGCAAGATGTCATATAACGGAGAAGGTGAGAACCAAATTGGATGAATTAAGAGTTGAGTATTTATTCATCCCTCCACGCATGACCAACATACTTCAACCAGCTGATGTATGCTGGTTCGCCAAAATCAAAAAAGCTTACTGTGCCAAATGGACAGAATGGTCAAGAACCGCCCAAAGAACTTATACAATCCATGGAAATACTAGATCGCCTGGTTACGTTTTATCAATTCAATGGTTATCAGAAATATGTCTCATATAATTAAAAATTCTTTTGAGTCATGTGGTATTACTTGTCAAAACAGCTTGCATAAAACATTGATTGATGAATAAAATGCATTTTTTTATAATAAAGGGATTTTCCTTTTAAAGCCAAGGAATTTTATTTTTTGTACTTTGTTCAAAAACTTTAAAATTTTATTTATTTGGAAGCTCAGAGAAAAAAAGTCTAAAAATTTCTTTTTAAACCACTTGGCTTGAAAAAACTTTTTTTCTCCTTTTGGCTTTAAAAACAAAGTTTAAAAAATCAAGTGAGTTTATTTTTTAAGACAGGAAAGCAGAGCTTAATAGTTGCGAGTAACGAGGCGTTAACTTTTAACTTTAATGACATGTTTTATTTGCATGCTTATTATAATTTATTAGCTTCGAAAAAGTAAAAAATAACTAGTAATTAATTAATAAATGTGTATACTCTATTGACGATTTACGTCCAGAAATTTTTTAATAACTATTCAGTATTTGTTTTTTATTCACGTGTTTCTATGCTTAACATGCTCGTCACGCACCGCTCGTTCCTCGCAAATTAACTTTGTTTAAATGTTTTTCCTTTCAAAATCGATTTTCTTTGAATAGTAATCATTAAGAATTAATTTTCTTTATTAAAAGGAATGCTTACTCAAATAAAAACGATATTTTGTTTCGTATCTTTTATGTTTCTTGTTTGCTATTGCCTTTTTGGTTTTAAGTTGTTACTTTTAAAAACTCAATTTTATCATGTAAGTTAAATTATCATTAATTTTATTTGTACAGTTTTTAACTTTTTAAATATTTTAGATTGTCAAACAAAATCAAAGTTATCTTGTGTAGTCACTTGAAAAAAAAAGATGACGAAACTCTGTATAGTAAAAAAAGATTTATTTTTCTTCTAAACTGAAAAATATAACTCTTATTTTTTCTTTTAACGACCTGTAAATATATGATCTAAAGCTGTTTCAGAGCGTCTCAATCCAATCTCAAAATTATACTGACGAAGTTTTAAAGTATTTTTAAATTTAATACTGTAAACATTATTAATTTTTTTCTTAGTTTAGTCCGGTTAATGGAATGTTAATCTTTATGAAAATGCATTCATGGATTACATTTTTCCAATATTTAAAATGAAAGTAACAGACTAATTTTGTACACTTGCTTAAATTTAAAAAAACACATACCGTAAACCTTTGCCCAGCATACTAAGAATAAACCTGAAATTTAACCGGAATTCTATATGGAATAGTTCCCATCGAAACCATGTTAAAGTAATTTTTTTGAATTTTTTGAGAATTCCGGTTAAAATTAAGAAATGTTCTATTAATAAAAGCTAAATTTAACTAATGTTCTAATAAATTTCTGACGTTTAATCCAGAATAAAAAAAAAAAACTAAAAAAATGTAGAATTATATTCGAATTCGTTTATAAGTCAAAATTAAGGATTCTTCCAATTTTTGAGTTTATTCTATGTGTAAAAAATTAAAAAAATCGGAACTAAATTCAATAAATATATGTATATAATTGAAATTTTATTTGCTTGGTCGGATAATTTTACAGTTTTCATCTCTAGGAAGTCTGTTACGATCCCTTTTTTTTACTGCTGTATTTTCTTGAGAATCTGTATTGTTTACAACAGGCTGTGGCCGAGGCCGAGTATTTTGAACTAAAGCCTGGGGTCGGGGCTGAGATTGAAGTTGGCTATTTAAATCATTTAAAACATAACGCCCTGAAAACTGGAATCGTTGAGTCTGAGCTTGAGAAGTTGTTACAGGAGTGACATCATTTAGATTACGATTTGACAACATGTTAGGATGTGTAAAAAGATTTTGTTGAACTAACACATTAGAAGCAAGCTGAATATTTAAGATGTCATTAGATTGTAGTGTAGATGTTGGCCTAGCTTGTTCTGGTTCAATTTCAACACTTTCTTGGATATTTAATGCAGATACATTTTCCTCCTCTAAATTTTCATCAAAATTGTCCTCGTCATCGAAACGCATTATTGCCTGTTCCTCTTCAATATTATCAATATAGGTGTTAAAAACAAGATTTTAGGAGACTAATTCTTTCAATGTTTTATGCAAGCTGTTTTGACAAGTAATACCACATGACTCAAAAGAATTTTTAATTATATGAGACATATTTCTGATAACCATTGAATTGATAAAACGTAACCAGGCGATCTAGTATTTCCATGGATTGTATAAGTTCTTTGGGCGGTTCTTGACCATTCTGTCCATTTGGCACAGTAAGCTTTTTTGATTTTGGCGAACCAGCATACATCAGCTGGTTGAAGTATGTTGGTCATGCGTGGAGGGATGAATAAATACTCAACTCTTAATTCATCCAATTTGGTTCTCACCTTCTCCGTTATATGACATCTTGCAGAATCCAAGTATAAAGTACTGTTTTGTTGATCACTCATAATTGTGGCTAAGTATTCACAAATCGTATTTTCATTAAAAATACCACTAGTTTTGTAAATAACTCGTATATTGTCTGGTAGTTGAAAATTTTCAAGTCCTTTAGTTCGAGGCACAAGAAGAAATAATGGCATTTTTCCACCATCAGAAGAACCTGTATAAATAGCTGAAATGCGTACTAATTCGGCTCCATTTGTATCGATTTTTACTCGCTTACTCCCTTTAGTAGCATAAGTATAACGACTTGGACAATCAAAATATATTGCGGTTTCGTCCATATTAAATATTTTTTTCGTGTTAAAATTACGCTTACGAAATACTTCTGAAGCTTTGTTCAAAAAATCAGCTATAACTTGTTTACAGTTTACAGGCAATTCGCAACCAGTTGTTGTTACACGACGAAGTGTTTTGTTGTGTCTATTTAACCACCCAAAAAGCCATCCGTCACTAGCTTGAAATGCTAATTAACTGCTAATACTGTGTTCATATATCTGACGGTGAATTTCAAGTGCTTTTGATTTTAACGCCAAGCCACTGACCCATTTATTTTCAGATCTTTGTAGGTCAAACCATAATAAAAGAAGGTTTTTCATTTCAGGAAACCTGACCGTTATATTCTGAATAACTCCAGTTTTGCTTCTTTTGTAAGTAGTATCAGCAATCTCGTTATTCTGTTTCACCAAATTACTAATTATTCTTGGTTGAATGTTGAATACACGACCTGCTTCACTTTGATTATTACCGTTAGTTTGTAGAGATTCTAATACTTCTTGTTTCCTATCGAGATAGTAAATAGTCCTTTTTTTGGTAAGGTTTTTATTTGAAACACCAACTTCTCTTTGAGCTAGCACAGGTGTAGTTTCTTCATCACTTAAAATCATTTTCCCCAGAAACAAAATAAAAGTATGCAATAATTTATTCAAGAAAAAGTATCAAACTTAAGATGCTTTAACGCATTTTTGAAATTTTTTTTCATTTTTTACACAAAGAATAAACTCAAAAATTGGAAGAATCCTTAATTTTGACTTATAAACGAATTCGAATATAATTCTACATTTTTTTAGTTTTTTTTTTTTTTATTCTGGATTAAACGTCAGAAATTTATTAGAACATTAGTTAAATTTAGCTTTTATTAATAGAACATTTCTTAATTTTAACCGGAATTCTCAAAAAATTCAAAAAAATTACTTTAACATGGTTTCGATGGGAACTATTCCATATATAATTCCGGTTAAATTTCAGGTTTATTCTTAGTATGCTGGGCAAAGGTTTACGGTATTATAAAAAGACATTTTATTTTTTAATTTATGTTTTTTTTCCTTATTTATTTGAAAATTGATAATTTTTTTTGTAAAAATATAATACTAGTTCTATTTTTAACTTTTTGATTTTGAATAAATTTTTTTGATTTAAATAGTATTATTTTAATTTCCGATTTTGTTTTATTTTTAATATTTTGTAATTTGTAAATCAAAATCAAAAATTAGAAAAAGTTTATTTTTCAAATTAACTTGGACAATTAAATATAAACTTTAAATAAATTCGTGTTTTTTTTTCTTGATAAAAATATTGTAACCGTTTTAGCAAAAAAAAGATTGAATAAACAAAATTATTTATTGTTTAATATTTTTAGTTTGAAAAACATTTTTTTAATTTTTAAAAAAAATAAATTAAAATAAATAACATAAAATAAATTAAATGTAGTACATTCCTTCCATCTTAAAGTAGAAATTGTCCTCAGTTTCAAAAAAATATCTAATAAAGAGAATTTTAGAACAATACCAAATGTTTTTTTAATTCTGCACATTTTTTTTTAAAAAACAAATTAAAAAGTTTCAATTTTCATATTTTTATTAAAAAGAAAAAAAAACAATTCTCTTTTTCTTTAAAACATGCCATTTTCCCTTAAAGGCTGTTTCTCTCTTCTTCTTTTTTCTTCACATTTGTTCATCTAAGGCATCCTTATTTTCAGCAAAACTCTGTTTTTGGTTCCGCAAGTGTGGTAAACCAATTTTCCTTCTTCATTCTTAAAATGCTTCTTATAATTTGTGGAACATTCTTCAAATTTGAGAGAATTAGCAGATCCATTACATTACAGACGGTTGTAAATACCGGACATGCCATGCAATTATGGTAAGGTCCAATTTCTTCCTTACAAAGTCAGCATTTTTCAAAATGTAATGCATTCAAAAAAAACTTTCACACTTGTGTATTAAGAAAAAAGATTAAAAAAATTAAAATAAAACAATTAAATTTTCTGTTTATAATTGAATATAAATAACTGAAAAAACTTGATTGTCTAATCTAATTGAAAAAGTGACGGATAATCTTGCTCAAAAAAAAGAAAGTGTATCTCGCTTGAGACTAACATAGAAATTTTAAAAAAACATTGCGATCAAAAAATAACTACCACTACACTTTCTAAAGAATACGGAGTAAATACATCGACAATATCAACAATTCTCTCGTCAAAGGCAAAAATATTAGAACACTACGAATTTATGCGGCCCCGAAAAAAAAAGGAATTAAATTGTCAAGCTAGGATGACGTCGACAAATCAGTGTTGTTTTGGTTCAAACAAGTTCAAAAATATAGTAATTGTACAGTGAGTGGCAGTGTAATTTAACTACAGGCTCTAAAGTTTGCGACAATGTTTGGCCATCGTGAATTCAGAGCTAGTAATGGATGGCTTTACAGGTTTAAAGAGAGAAATGGATTTCGTTCAAAACCACGATAGGTGAGGCTCGATTGGTCGACCAAGCGAGCGTTCAGAAGAGTCCATATTAAATTAGCATAGTTTAAAATAAACATTTAAAAAAGCATCTTCATTTTAGCAAAGAAAATAGCAAATTTATGTTAATTAAAATAGAATATTCAAAATCGCATTGTCATTAGAGAATATTTAAAAAAGCGTCAAATTAAAAATTAATACTTTAGAATAAAAATGGAAAAAATTATTGATTTGCTAGATAATATGTCGATTAAATCCGACACAATTCCACCGAATGAAATTAAGGCTGACATCACACAATTACAAAAAAAACATCCACAATTGCACCATTTAGGTTTTTAGTTCAGAAGTTCTTTTACTAACCAAGTAAATGGAAAAATCTCTTGGCGATGGGAAACTCCAAATTGTAAAGCCTCTGGATATACGTATAGTTATAAAATTGGTAAACAATGTGAATTTTATATAGTTAATGATAAACATTTGGACACACCTGATATTACTAAATTTGAACTTCTTAAAAGAAGACTTCTTAAAGAAAGAGCGGCTAATTCAAATGATAAAGCACGTAAAATAGTCAGTCTCTTAGAATGACCATTGGATGATCAGGTTCGAGTTTATTCACCCTCGTTTAGCGCTGATCGCCAAGTTATTCAACGAGAACAAAAAGCAAATAAACCACAATACCCGAAAGAGCCTGAGACCTTAAGTGCTATTGAAGTACCTGACTGGCTAACTAAATCATTAAAAGGTCAATCATTTATGTATTACGATTCCGGTTCAGCTGATCAAGAGCTTTTTTTTATTTGCTAAACTAAAACTAATTGAAAATCGTGACATTTATTGTGATGGCACATTTGAAATAGCTCCCAAAAATTTTACTCAAGGTTATACGATTCATGTTGTAATCGACAAACAGTCTTTTCCAGTGGTCTATGCGTTTCTAACCAAAAAAACTCAAGTAATTTTTACAAAAATGTTAAAAAAATTCGAGAAGGTATAAATATTGGTCCAAAAACCATAACTTCTGATTTTGAAAAATCTTTTTTAAATGCATTTAAGTCTGTATTTAGTGACTCGATCGTATATGGTTGTTTTTTTCATTTTCGCCAGTCTATGTGGCGACGAATTCAAGAACTTGGTCTTAGTATAGAGTAAAGAAAAAATAAGACTATGTATAAATTGTTAAATTTTCCGCAATGTTTTGTTTATTTACCGGTCAAAGATGTTGTATCAGCTTTTAATGAGTTGAAATTATCATTAAATTTTGACGATCAACGTGTCAAGTATTTTTATGAATACTTTGGTGATAACTATGTTGTTAAGTTCGAAGTAAGACGAGCAAGATATAACAAGAAAATAGAAGAAACCAAAGATCCTAAGTTCCCTGTTAAGCTATGGAATATCAATAGTCGTCTTCTTGAAGACATTCCAAGGACTAATAATATTTGTGAGTCTTGGCATCATTCTATTTCTGGCTTACTTAACAGCCATCCTTTTATATATGAGTTGATTGATGTATTAAGTGGTGAGCAAAACAAAATGGAAACTAACTTATTAAAGTTGTCAACGTCAAATCGACTAAGCCTATTTACGATTCAAAAATCAATATTTTAACAAATTATGATGAGAAAAACAAACTAGAAACATTAAATAAAATTTTTTTATTGGTCTGAATAAGATTTAATTCATTACTTTGTTTCTTCTCTGCTATTCCGAACTTTTTATTTTAATAAAGCTAATTTGATAACTTTTATTTACTTTTGATAATATGATCAACTTATTTTACCTGTGCTAATTTAATTAATGCTGTTTTGACCTTGATATTTTTTTAATTGCTAATATGAATAATTTATTTTGAGCTTTGCTAATTTAATAATTACCCGTTCAGAATTGGTTTTCAAATTTTCTTCCTGATTTGATTAAAGATTTTGCGATCAATGGTATATTTAACTCAGAAACCGCCCTATTTTTTAAAGCTTTGCCAAACAAAACAAACGTGTTCAAGAATATGAAGGCCGACGAAGTTAAAGTTACAAAAGAGCGAATTTCAATTCTTTTTACTTGCAATATGTCAGGCAATGAAAAATTAAAACCACTTGTAATATCTCACTCCGTAAAAAAAGCTTAATTTTTAGTTGTATTTATCTTTTTTTTTTAACTTTTTCAATAAAAATTTTTAATAAAAAAATAAAAATTGCCCATCCTTTTCAATGGGATTTCGATAAACGAGTTTCGATATAACGACCACAAAATTTTTAAAATTAGTAATTTCCCTTTTTGTTTTTTTTTCATTTTTTAGCGCCCTGCAATTTTTTTGAGCTTTTTTATATATCGTCAATTACTCAATATACTCCAAAAATTTTTGAAAATCCCAACAAAATGAACAGGCTTTATTAATTTATCGCATAGATACTGATAATTTTTTTATCACATGTAATCACATAGGGTAATTCATTTGTAAATACATTTTTTATTTGATTAAATAAATAAAAATGACAGACAATTAAAAAATTTAATGACACAACAGAGAGATAGCACAATATTTTTTGCAATTTAGAAAATTAGAATAAGCAATTTTGTCCTGTATTATGCATTGTATTTTGAATTGTATGCATTGAAACTTTTAGATTGTTCCCATCTACCAATTATACTATTAATCCATAATTTATTGCTTTCTTCCAATTTTTTATTTATCTTTTCAATAATTTCGATTTGTATTAATTTTAAATCATTTTAGGCTAATTAGTAAAAATATTTTGATTTCTAGAAAAAATTTGCCAAAATGCAATTAAAGAATAGTTAACTGGACTTGTATTCGTAACATAAACATCGGATTTTCTTTTTAATCTAATAAAGAACCCCATGTTGGGAGATTAACTTAAAATTAATCAATTCAGGGTCATCAAGTTTATTATTTTGATTTTGTTATGTTGTCATCTTCCCAACAGAATTATCAGAATCACTTTAATATCGATTCACTTGAAGTTAATACAGAATCGCTTGAACTTTCTTTACTTTTTTTTTTTCTCGAATATTTATTGGTCTGTTTGGAATCTGATTATTATCTAAATCAATCACAATCTTATTTAAAGCTCTCCTCTTAAGTATAATAAGACGGAATTTTTAGGAGCTTAGGAAATAAATGTCACCTGCAACATGACTACAACAAAGAGCAATTTTTAACAATACAAGCAAATGAAATTAAAGGCTTGAAATAAATTCTTATAATAAATCCAAAAAAAAAGAAACAATCTTGAATTGCTACGATTTAATCCAAGTATATATTAGATAAATACTATATATGAAGTAAACATCTTGTTCTTTGATTATTTTTTTTCTTGAACGTTTATGACGCGAAATCAGTTCAAAAGCCAATATTTTTGAATCTTTGAATTCGTTAATGAATCTTTTATTTACAATTTTTTAATCATATTATGCTGACAACATAAGCAGCGCAACTAAAGATTAAATCTTTAGCATTAGAATTTGCTTGTTTTAAATTAAATGATCCAAAATATATTTTATTTCGAATTTTATTTTGCTAATAACAGGGAAGTCATTTATACTAAATAAATCAATAGGATTGATTAATTTTGTATTAAATTGCTTTCTTTAAAAAAAATTAAGTTTATTTTAGCATGTTTTGCTTTTTTACTTTATCCTTAGGGCATTTTTAACTACAATTATTGAATTGGAGCAACATGGCTTATTGAATAAGTTAAGGTAAAAACCAGAAGAGTACAAAATAAATTTTTATAGCAAAATTAATTTTTATAGCAAAATTAATTATTTTTTTATCTAAAAAATACAGTAATATAAAGCGTGAATAAAACAACTCAAGTCTTCCAGTGTCAAAAATTAAACCATTGTTTCATTAAATGGGATGGTAAAAAGTTTTCGCTTAATTAATAAGATTATTTTGATAATGAAAAAGAAAAACATCAAAAAGTATTGAATTGATCAGTTCGTAAGATTTCAAAGTGGACTTCAAATTCAAATCGAGTAAAAACAGAATTTAAACGATTTTCTTTCAATGAAGAAGTATTTTAACGGGTTTTTTAAGCTCTTTTTTTTTGCAAAAAATCGAATAAAAATCAGAAAAAATTTTTTTTTTTTAAATTTTTTTTTCCTCTTCAATTTGAAATTGAATTGCATATGTAATTTAATAGTTAGAATTTATAAATTATAATTTTTTGGTGTCAAAAAAAAAAATTATACATAAAGTCCCGGAGGGGGTTTTTTAAACCCAGTTAAATTTTTCAACTTTTTGACACTAAAAAAATTATAATTTTACTATTAACTTTATCAAACAATTAAAAATTATAAAAATGCCAATCAGAGCTTCGGCCCTACGTGCATTAAACTTACTTGTCAATGCCAACGATGCCGAATCAGGTGGCTCAGACGAGTCTGACGTTGATTTTGACCTTGAAGATTTAGACTCTGAAAATGAATATCTTGTTTCTGATTATTCATCAGACGCCCAGTAAAATTGATCATCGAAAATTTTCGACAATTTTCGTAAAAAAATGTTTTTTTCGAAATAATTACGATTTTTTTCAAATTTTTTTTTTTCGAAATAATTACGATTTTTTTTAAATTTTTTTTTTTCGAAAAATTTATTATTGCAAAATTTCGAAATATTTACGATTATTAAACATTCATTTTTTACGGAAAACTATTTGTTGAAAATTTTCGAAATATTGGCGATTTTATTCCAATTTTTTTTTCGAAAAATTATTTATTGCAAAATTTCGAAATATTTACGATAATAAAACATTCATTTTTTAGGTAAAACTATTTTTTGAAAATTTTCGAAATATTGGCGATTTATTCCAATTTTTTTTTCGAAAAATTATTTATTGCAAAATTTCGAAATATTTACGATAATAAAACATTCATTTTTTAGGGTAAAACTATTTTTTGAAAATTTTCGAAATATTGGCGATTTTATTCCAATTTTTTTTTTCGAATAATTATCTATTGCAAATTTTCAAAATATTGGTGATTTTATTCCAATTGTTTTTTTCGAATAATAATTTATTGCAAAATTTCCAAATATTTTCGATTATATAACATTCAATATTTACGTAAAACTATTTTTTGAAAATTTTTAAAATATTGGCGATTTATTGAGAATTTTTATTTATTAATTTTTATATATTTACATGAGAATAATTATTTTAGGAAAAAAAGTGCAAAAAGTATGATACACTAGGTTGAAGTATTTTTTTTATATCTTTCTATTTTTATTTTTTTTTGCTTTACAATACCGAGCTTAAACTTCTTTAGTATAAAATAATAATTAAAAAAAGTTTAATAAATAAAAATCAAACAAAATATTTGTTTGTATATATATACCGAGCTATTGCTCCTTCAGATTTAAAACAAAAAAAAGAAAAATATAAATAAAAATAAATTTATGACAAAAAAAAGAGCAGCATCCGATAATTTTAAATTTAAATGTTAATTTTTATAAATTTTCTTTAATTTCAAAAATTATAATTTTTTTTTTCAATTTTCTTTTCTCTTTTCTCTTCTTCTTTTTTTTGTTAAATTTCTTAGCAACCGAAGAAATTATAATGCATATTTTAATAAAAAGACAAAAATAATTATATATGAAAAAATTTTTTAATAGATGTATCTTTTTTGAATTTCCAAAATTATTATTCGTGTTTTATTTTCATGTTTTCATTTTTTTTATTTTATTGCCGCTATTTTCATTTCAGGTCGAGATCTGACAGCTATGGAGACTTCCTTCTAGGTAAATAATTTATTTATTTGTTTTCTGAACCCATTTTTTGCTCATTTCCTAAATGTTTGATTGTTCTAGGAAAAAAGAAGAAATAATTAGGTAGCAATTACACAGTAGAGTCGGGTATTCAAGATACCTTGATTAGAAAGACCTAGACCTAACCAAGACCAGCACTTTCATATATCTCACAAAAATTCAATAAGTCGACTCGAGACGGAAATAAACAATCTAATAATTTTTATTTTTTTGACGCTTTATACAGGCTTTATGATAATTAAATTTATTCAAGTTCAAACTCCATTTTAGGTCAAACTAAAGAGCAAGCTTGTAGATAAATTAATTAATGCAAGTTCAAACTCCATTTTAGGTCAAACTAAAGAGCAAGCTTGTAGATAAATTAATTTATTCAAGTTCAAACTCTATTTTAGGTCATATTAAGATCATGCTTATATAGATTAATTATTACTTTCCTTTGTAATTTTTTGATTCGGTTTGAACTAAGAGTGGGTATTTTAAAATCTATATGGGAGTTATGGTAGCGAACCAAAACAAAACCATCAGCGGCGCCATATCGTACCAACCGTACCGTATCAAACATTAAGGTAAATTCAAAATTCTTATCTAAATTTTTCTTCCTTAGTTATATAATTTTTTTTTAAAAAGAAGTCCAAGTCCAGACTTTTTTTTTAATTTTCTAGATCAGTCCTCATATCAACAAATTTATATACTCTAGAACTGTCTAATGCAATAGATTTGCCATATATAAGAATTTTCTTGCAATTTTAGCACACTTAAACCCTTAAAGTTCTTATTCAGAATTCAAAATTAAAAAACCTGGACTTCGACTTTAGAATGAAAATTTAAAAAAGGATTTTAACTCTCAAGTCAAAGTCAAGACTTAAAAAATTTAAAGTCTTTGCTCGTACTTTTGAAAAAAAAAGTTCGGACTTTGGACTAGACTTGAGAGTTGTGATTTTTCTCTGAACTCAACTCTGAATTTTATTTTTAAAATTCGTTTTTTATCATTTTTTTGTTTTTTAAAATTCCAAACGGAATAAATGAGGAACAAAAAAATGAGGAATTTATCAATGATGACGAAATAGTTCCATTAGCGAACAATTCAAATTTTCAAAAAAAAAAAAATAGTCCAAAAAAAAAAATTCCGATTTCGAACCCATCTCTTGAAGTCGAAATTTATGATAATAAAAAAGAAATATCCTTAGATTTATATAAATTATTTATTGAAAAAAATATGACCAAGTCTTCGATAAATGGAGTGATTAATTTATTTAGAAAAACTAATCCAAAATTTGATTTACCGCCCAGTATTGATAAGATAATTGATTTTTAAGTGATAATTCAAAACATCCATTAAAACATGAATGTTTCGAATTTTGTCACTCGTGTAATATTGTAAAAATATCAACAACCAATTCCAATAATAGATGCCTTGAATGTAGAAGCTTGACTTCAAAATTTTATAAATTAAGTATTTTAAATCAGTTAAAAAATATATTTAAATCAAACAACCATTTTATCAAATTTATAAATTCTAACATTTACTCAAATGTGTCGGTGGACCAAAAAAGTGATTTTTTAACTTTTACATTAAACACAGATGGTATATCACCATTTAAATCTTCTAAATTAACTATTTGGCCAGTTTATTTAGTTGTGAACGAAATTGATTTAAAATATAGGTTCAATTTTTCAAATATGATTTTAGCTGGCATTTGGATCGGGCGGAAAAAACCTTCAATATTCGAATTTTTTAAACCAATATTAAAAGAGCTAATTAGCTTGGAGAGAGGCGAAATAATGGAAATAAATAACAAACCTCAACTATTTAAGTTTTTCCTTTTATTTTCAGTTTTGGACAAACCGGCACGTGCTTTAATGCTCAATATGAAGCAATTTAATGGTCAATATGGATGCAGTAAATGCTATCAACCAGGTGAGTCTATACGGACTGTGAAAAATGGTCATCTCCGTGTGTATCCTTACAAAAATTTCAACCCGGAAGGACCCCTGCGAAGTCAAGGTAAGTACAATAATGACTTAATTAACAGCTTACAAAGAGACTGTTTCGTAAGAGGGGTAAAGGGTTTAAGTGTACTTAATGATCTTAAGTATTTTCTTCCTATTGAGTGTACCATGATTGATTATATGCACTCAATTTTAGAAGGAGTTGTTAAAAAATTATGTGAATATTGGTTTGACCCATCTTTTTCTAAAGAATCATTCTCCCTCAGACCTTTTCTGGAAAGAATAAATAGGAACTTAAAAGAATTTCGTGTGCCTAAATTTGTACCTAGACTTCCAAGAGTCATTGATGATCTAAAATATTGGAAAGTAAATGAGTTTCTAGTTTTCTTAATATATTATACACTCCCATTATTTAGAGGAATAATGCCTCTTGATCATCTTAATCATCTTATTAATTTAGTTATTATTGTAGAAAATTTATTAAAAAAACAAGTTAATTTAGAATATTTTAGCAAAATTCAAATTTTAGCTCGTGATTTTGTCAAAGATATGGCCTTTTTTTATGGACCTAAATCAATGCTTTCCGGAGTTCATGAACTTCTGCACTTGGTATGAGACATTCAAAATTTTGGCAATATAAATGAATTTAGCTGTTTTCCATTTGAAAATGCTAACCGTGAACTATTAAAACTTATAAAAGGTAAACGCTCAATAGGAATTGAAATAATAAATCGTTTTAATAAATTACAAAGTTTTAGTTTTATTTCTAATAAAACAATGAAGAAAACTAGTCTTTCATATAGTGGAAATAAGAATATAGTAATGTCATTAGTTGAAAAATCATTATTAAATGATATGGGTATTAATGATAATTATTTTACATGTAGTTATATAATTTATCAGAATATTTTTTATTCATCATTGTTCTATAAAAAAACTAAAAGACTAGATTATTGCATTAAATATAAAAACATATATGGTCTAGTTAAGTATTTTATTAATAAAAGAGAAAATTGCATTGCAGTTTGCATTTTACTTTCTAATTTACATAACCCTTTTTTTAATCCAAAATTTCCCGAATTAAAATGTTCAATTTTTATTACGACAAAAACAAGTTCAATTTTTCTAGCTAATGTTAATGAGATAGAGAATGCATGCTTATTGCTTCACACAATGAATTGTATATTTCTGAAATGAACATTTCTCATTTATTTAGCTAATTTCTTCACAAAACTTGGAAAAAATTCCTTATTTCTTTTTAAACTTGCAAATATTATAATTAAGATTTTAAATTCAAAATATAATTTTTTTCAATAAATAGTGTGTATTTGTTCTCTAAATTCAAAATTATAATATAGTATTTTTTTAGCTCTCTTCATATAGTATTAACTAGCTAAATTTTATAAAGCTAAATAATTCACTAGCTTAATACATAAGCTTAATTTAAAGCTTAGACTAAAGCTAAAATTTAATTTTCTGATTTAAGACATTCAATAAGCTTTTATCGTTTCATGGACCAAATCTAAAAAAAATGAATTTAGCATAATAAGAATTGAAGATGTCTTTTTGGATGACGAAGAAGAAACTGTTTCTGTTGAGCAAAGCTACCAATTTAAGATAAAAAAAAAAGTTTTTGATGGAATTGTTAAATTCATAGGTAGCAAACAATCTTGTGAAAAAAAACTTAAAGATATAAGTTTATATAAACAATTTTCACCAGATAGGTCAAAAAAATCTTCTTTATCTTCGAATAGCCAGTCAATACAAAAATCTTTAAAAAAATCTGGAATAGTTTCAAAAAATATAAATTTGACAGAGCAGCATTTTTCAAACAACAATGAAACCGATTCACTCGAAAGACAACTAGCTGAAAGGGACACATTAATTTTTTCATTGAGAGAAACTCAACTGGAAAACAAAAGCAAAATTCTTGAACTAGAACAATCAGTATCAACTTACAAAGAAATAAATGGTAATTTTTATTTTTAGTTTAACAATCAAAAATTATTAGAAATTTTTATTATAAAACAGAGTTGTTAAAATGTCACAAGTCTCAAGTCAAGTCAAAGAGCAAATTTTTTTTATTTCTTTTTATGGTCGAGCCAAAGGCTTATATATATTTTTTTAAAAAAAGTCAAAAGTCCAGACCTTTAGATTTTTCAGATTTGTTTAAAAATCCTATTAAAAAGTCCTGACTTTTTTTTATTTATATTTAAATTCCAAGTTACTCTAGGCTTATCTTGACAAATAGATTTGCCATATTTTAGAATTTTTTTGCAATTTTAATAAAAATGTCACTTCACAATTTTTCTTCAATATTCAAAATTTTAAAGCCCGGACTTAATTTTTGAATGAAAATTTAGGAAAAATAAGTCCGAACTTGGACTTGACCTGAGACTTGTGACTTTTAAACATTTTGAATTTTCTTTGTTTATTTTAAAACCGGGATTTGGCTTTAATTTAAGTGACTTAAACTTTAACAATTCCTCAACATTAACTTCCTGGAACAGCAAAAAATTCATAATGTCCAGGTTTTTTTTTTAAAAATTCAAAAATCCGGTCTATGACTTTTAATGAAAGGACTTGACCCTTATTTGGGGATACTTAAAAAATCTTGTTTTGAATATAGTTTATTTTTATTTAAATTATTTGAATTTAAAATAAATTTAAAAAAAAAAATTATTTTGACATTGATTTAACATAAATTTTTTAATTTTCATTCCTTAAATTAGACTCAACATTTTTGAGCAATTTGGTTCAGTTGTCTATTCAAGTTCTTAAATTTGTTGGCTCTGAGACTGACAGAGATGAGGTAAGAAAATTTGGTAAGAATTCACAAGAAATTTTGATCAATAGTAGCTATCCGAATAAATATATGTCGATTAATCTACTTAACAGGGTTAACATAATGATAGACGAAAAATTAAACCCATCTAGAATTTTTCGTACAATGGCTAAAGCACACATAATTGAACCCGAAATTTGGAGTTCAAATAATGGTCAATCAATAATCAAAAAATATTCTGAACTAAGTGCAGCAAGAGGTAATCTTTTAAGAATTTTGAAATCTTAATTTTAATTAATTTTATTTTTAAGATTTTTTGCGAATCAGAAATGTTGCTCTCACTGATTCAATATTTAAGACTGTTTTAAGAAGCTTACGCACAGAGAGCAAGTCAAAACAAGTCCAAACAAGTCAAAACAATTTGTAAAAATATTTTTTTTTATTCAATACTCTTTTTTTGTATTTTTTTCCATTTATCACGATAAAATAATTTTATTTCAATTTAATAATAATTTTTGTATTTTTGTATTTTTGTATACTCTAAATATTTATGGTTTTACTTTTTATCCTCTTTTAATCGTATATATTGACTAAAAAACTCTTTTTAAAAAATTTATATTTTATTACCAAATAAATTTGTATATCAGAAATTAAATTTTTTTATTTTATATATAAAATATAATAGTTTTCAAAGGAAGGAATTGATATAAAAATGGAATATTATATATATACGCTGGATTTTTTCGAATATTTGTCATTTTTTTTTCGGTTTTTAAATTTACTGGGCGATGAATGTGAGTCTGAATTCGATGTACCAATTGAATGCAGCAGTGACCAACAACCACCATCTGGGCAATCTAGAAATTTAGACAAAACTTCAAAAGCTGGTGTTCATTAGACTAAGTTAGATGACGGTGATGAAACATGTATTAGAAAAAGAATAGTTTTTAATGAAAAAAGTGGTCCTACTAGTTTTGCAGCTTCAAGAATAGATAGCACTGCTTTATCGGCATTTTTGGTCATTTTTGATTTGAGCATGGTAAAAATGGTACTAGACTGTACAAATGCTTTTGCTGAGTCTGTTGACCCTCAATTGTCATTTAAAAAAGAAGAAATTCTTGCTTTTATTGGTCTTTTGTTGTCAAGAGGTGTTTTTTGTCCTGGTATCCCTATAAAGGAGATGTGGTCTAGCAATTATGGCATACCAATTATTAAAAACTTTATGTCTAGAAACAGATATTTTCTATTAATGAAATATCTACGGTTCGACAAAAAATCAACTAGATCAGAACGAGTAAAATCTGATAGTTTTTGCATGGCAAGAGATCTATGGGAAAGGCTTATTGAAAACTCCAAAGCTTGCTATCGTCCAAATCAGTTTCTCACTGTTGATGAGCAATTGTTGGCAATGAAATGTAGATGCATTTTCTTACAATATATGCCTAATAAACCTGACAAATTCGGCATAAAGTTCTGGTTATTGGTTGATGTTATTTCAAAGTTTATTTTAAATGGGTTTCCTTATTTAGGTAAAAACCATGATAAACCTAACAATGAGTTACAAGGAGAATATGTTATTAAGAAACTAATTGAACCATACAAAAATAAAGGATATTGTGTATCGTCAGATAATTACTTCACAACATATCGATTGGCATCTCAATTATTGGCTTACAAAACAACTTTTATCGGGACTGTAAACAAGCCAGAACTTCCAAAAAGCGTAAACTCAAAACAATCGCTTCATCACACGTCATTTTATGAAGATAAAAATGGAAATGTACTTACAGTATATCAAGGAAAAGTTGACAAAAACGTATCGGTTTTAACTACCTATCATGAAAAAGTTTCGATTGACAAGCATCATCAAAAAAGTTTACCAAATGTTATCGACGATTATAACCGTAATAAAGTTGGTGTTGATTGTGTTGATAGTATGACTCGTTTGTACACTCCGAAAGCCCAAACTAGAAGATGGCCAGTTCATGTGTTTTTTAACATCCTAAACATCGCAATTATAAATAGTTGGGTTTTGTTCAAAGAGGTAAACAAATCTAAAATTACCAGAAGAGACTTCATAATCAAACTTGTTGAGGAGCTCTCTGAGACCATTAAAGGTTCAAGGAATTCTCAGGCATCTTCATCTAATAGTCAACCAACGACACCAAAAACTCCGCCTACTCGTAAAAGACTTGCATCAGTTGATTTGAATGTTGATTCGACTCCATCCAAAAAAATGGACACAAAAAAGGATAAGAAAAATTGTCAAATTAGGTTTTGTAATCAGAATAAAACAAACGTTACCTGTATTTCATGTAAAAAATATTGTTGTGGTACATGTTGTAAAGAACTAAAAAACATGGCTTTATGTCAAAAGTGTTTTGAAGATGGAAAAAAGTTATAAATTAGAGTTTTATCATTAAAAATTTCATTTTTTCTTTTATTTCAAATGTAATTATGTCAGAATTTCTAATCATATGACTTAAATATAATACATTTTTTTTCCCCATAATCAAGCTACTATTAATTAGCATAAATAACATTAAATAAATTTTATTTTGAAAAAAAAACTTTATTTTAACCTTAGTTAGAGTTAAATTAGAAAATGGGTTTTTTAAACCCATTTTGGGACTTAACGGTATAAAAAAAATCGGGTCTTCTAGTGTTAAAAGATTTCTTAAAACAGAAAGCAAGTATCCTCATCTAAGGAACAACTAACCAAATTGGCCACTTATTTATCTATCTCAAAATGTAGATAACTAAATGGTTTTATCGTTAAATAAGAAAACAAATGCAATTAGATTCGATAAAAATCTAAAATAAAGCTAATCAAAACACTTGAGTAACGGAGATATTTTTGAAATTGAAAAATTAATAAAACTTTGCTTCATTAATTTGTGTTAATTTTGTTAAGAAATATGTAATAAATTATTATAATTAAAAAAAAATGAAAAAAAAAGTATGTAATCATTAATGTTATTTTTCAAAATAAAAATAAAATCTTTAGAAAACAATTCTTTTAAATATTCTAATTTTTAATTATTTGGAAAAGATATTTATTGAAAAGTCAAACTTTTTACTTTCTTGTTTTATTAGGCGTCACATAGAAATTTTGCCATTCTTTGGGATATAGTTCGAGGGCAACTGACTTATGCATCAGTCAGCATGTCTAAATCAAATTCAAGTCATTATCTATAATAAAAAATAAAATAATCTTTATAAGGCAAATATTTTTTATTAAATGTTTCTAGATCATAATAATTAACAGTGCGAAAAATATCACAGAAACCAAAAAAACGTACAATACAAATAAAAATTTAAAACAAATAAAGAATATTAGTTTTATACAAAAAATTAAGGTTAGAAAAATTTCGTTGTTCGACGTATTCAAATAAGAGACTCTTTATTATTCATTTTCACAATCATAGTTCGAGTTGAGTTCTTTTTTGTTAGAGGCTCGTCTTTTTTATTGTGCAAGTCCGAAAAAGCTTTGAAATTGAGTTAATGTTTTTGGTTGTTTGTATTAAAAAAGACATACACAATTTCACTTGTCTGGTTTGATTGAACTACTGGATAACCTTTCCTTAAAATAATATGCCTTGCTTTGCCGCTTGAAACTTTTTCTTTTTCATTGAATGTAAGTATTTCTTTAATTTCTTTGACTCCAAGTTAATTGTTTTTTAAAATGTTTGATGATGAAAGGTGTTATTTCTGAAGTTTTTTATATAGAACTGATATAGCTATTCAAAAAATAGTTAATAAATAATCAGAGGCTCATTTTTATCTTTTTTTTTTTGCTCTTTAAAATGAACTATTACGCATAAAAACATCAAAAGACACTCGTCATTTTTAGGCTCTCATTCCACCAGAGCTCATTCCACCTGATGCCCCTATAAAATTTCTTGACAGCTTTATACTGACCCTAAGGTTTTACGCCGTAGCGGTGCTTCTATTCTTCCATTAGGTTAATAGAAGTAGACCCTACACCCAAATTAATAATGTTAATAACTCCAAGTTTATGCTTTAAATCCTTTTAATTTTCAAAAAGACAAAATTCAAAGACTTATTTTATTTTATATGATATTTTCAATTGAAATTTCAAAAATTCATCTATTGTTAATGGAACCTTAAATAAATAGGACCATTTCGTTTTTTTTAAAAACAGGCATCTTTATGATGTTTTTTCTTGTAGTAAGACATGAACGAAGCCTAATTTAAACTCAACACACTGTTTTGAAATATGTACATTTTATATGATATATATGATATATGCCTAAGATATTTCCTTCAGAGAAGAAGCACCATGCCATTAAATATAAAGACTTTGAGTGGTAGTGGTCAAAAAAATTTTATTTTCAAAATTTTTTAAGATACGCTTTGGGGGTTTTCAGCAAAGTAGAATTCGAATTTTAGATCGAAAATCGATTCTGGAGACATATTAGGCGTTTTGATTTAGCGGAATCTTAAATGATCATTATTAAGAAAATCAATCTTGTTCACTAAAGCAACATCATTAGAATAATAAAATGGACGATAATAAAATTATCCTCACATTTTAATAAAACTTTCTCTAATTATTATATATTCCACAAAAATAATATACCTTCCACAATTTTAATATTTATTTAAATGAAATAAAAAATGATAAAAAATTAATTATTTTGACAACTTAAATTAATATAATTGCACTTTACTGCTAATTGTTCACAAGTTTACTAAATTTGCTACACTTAATAATTTTTTGATAATTAAAATATTCAGTTAATACTCCTTATACTCTATAAAGCTATGACCTGTATATAAAAACCTATACTTTTGAATGCCAATGTAATTTTAAAAATAACCTTACAGACAACGGAATCCTGTGAAAGCGTAATTTTAAATCTAACCGATGACAACTTGAACGATGCAATATAAACAAATTTTAAAAGAACCAGTTACGTGGAAAAGCTATAGTGTACGAATTGCACTCTTGCTTCAACAATTTCAGTTTAGCAAAAAGACTTTTTGAAGAGGGTCAAATTAGGGGCGATTCACTGATTTTTAAAAAACAAGAAAAGAGCATGCCAGTTATCTCCAATTAATCCAAAACGAAAAAATAGATACGGAGACAAAAAATCGGATTATTGAACTTAAAAATTTTGGGTTAAAGCCTGACGCGTTCATCCGTCAACTTTTCAAAGATGGCCTAGAACTACCAGAAAAGACCACATTCGACAAATTATTTCGAACGATCGGAAAAAGCAAAAAGTTAAATCAGATTGCACTAAAAGTTAAATAAAAATTAGTCCATATTCTTGTTTTATTTTTTTATTAATAAAGTTACGGTTTAATAAAAAAAATTCATATTCATATAAAATATATGCTTTGTCTTTATTTTTGTTTTATTGTTATTATATTTATTATATTTTTATATAAACAGTGGAAAGAAAACTATCTTTCAAATAAAATTTTTGACTATTAATTATTTTAATAACCAATTGTTGATTTTTACCGTCATAAAACAATCAGTATAACAAATTCACTTATAATTTAAATTTTTTGCAAAAAAAGCATTAAATTCTTGAAAAATTTTCAAGTTTATTTATTTAAAGCTGAAAAGTAAGACTAAAATTCAAATGAAGTATTTTGTTTACTAATGGTGTAAGAATGTCGAGGTAAAAAAGTGAATGCTTTATCGAACTCTAAAATAAAAGAAATTTATTTGGAAGTTTTTACTGTAGAATAAAGTTTTAATTTGATTTTAACAGTTAAGTGAATATTAATTTGAATTAAATACATTTGTGTTTGTCTTTAATTTTAATTCATAGAATTGACATTTAAATGCTTTTTTTGAAATTTTAATTAAGGAGAAAAAATTTCATTAAAAATTTAATCACTTCTTATTTTGAGCAAGATTTAATTTACCGAAAAATTATTTTTACAATAAGCTATGGATTCAAAAAGTACAACTAAAATCAACAATTATCTATTTAATTTGCAATCAATGTCCAAGTAAATAAAGCCCTTTTTACTTTTGTTATGATTCAGTACATAATTAATTTTCTTGACCATTCCTTTAAATTTTAATTAACTAATTTAATAATGATTTATGATTTTCGATAAACAAATGAAATGTAAAAATACATTGAAGGAGGCAGTATTCTAAATCACTGCTTAATCAAGGAATTGACATTTAGGGCTCAAGTCCTTCTATTTATTGAATATAAGATTGGTGTTTAAACCGAAGCGGTTTTTAAAATTTAAATTTTTACTAATTTGTGCATTTAACAGAAATTTGCAGAGCTTAGAATTATTTTGCATTTATATTTATTGTTAAACTTTTTTTTATAAAAAAATTAAATTCCGGACTTGGACTTTATTTTGAGACTCTTAAACAACTCTGAAAATTTCACATTGTCAACTATACATGAGATCTTTCATCAACAATCATGATTGTTAATGTTAGTTAGTCAACTGCAGTTGAGCTTTTTCCTTTTTTTTATTTTTGTTATTTTTTTATTTATTCAAGCCTCATAGGTAAAAGAGTAAAATTTAAAGAAAATAAAAAATAAAAAATTACAAAAAAATACGATTTAGACACAAATCAAAATAGGAATTTAAAAAAACTGAATTTAATAAAAATAATAATTAGGTATAAAAGTTCACTTTTAACAAAAAAATAAAGAATTCAGATAGCACTTAAGTTTTGAATTTCGTGAACTTTTGTTAAAAATCAATTTAAAAAGGCTTCGAGCTAACATTCGAAAAGATTGCATATTGCACATACGAACTGAAGCTGGGCAAAAATAATAAAAAAAATAAACATATTTTAAATTACATCATCAAAGAAAATAATTTTTTTTTCTGTTATCATAGCAAAAAATTTTCAAAATATACAAAACTTTTTCATTTTTTGTTTTATTTCTTAATTTTTTTATTATTCCATAAATATGTATTGTTATTTAAATACTAGAAAATTAGAAAATAAAAGACAAATAATAAATAAGAAAAAAAAAATAGATAAAAATAAACACAATGATATGATTTAAGTAAATTCAGGCAAATAAATAAAAACTTTAGGAAAGCATTTGATGTAATTGATTCAAATTTGTTACTTTTGAAATTATTTCACTATGGTTTTGATAATTCTTCTTTGGGTCTTCTTTCAAACTATTTTGAAAATAGATCTCAGATAGTTAGAATCGGATGTGAAACATCTAATCCAGTAAGACTAAAGCTAGGTGTCCCGCAAGGATCTGTCCTGGGTCCACTGCTATTTCTTATTTTTGTTAATGATTTACCATTTTTATTTAAAAATTTAAGTATCAAAATATTGCTGATGATACAACAATAAGTATCTCTGAAAAAGACCTTGAAACAGCTTTGATAAAATTAAATGTTACAACAAAAAATTTAAATGAATGGTGTATTTTTAACAAAATTGATATAAACTGGTCAAAAACTTTTTGCATGATTTATGAAAATAGAAAAAAAGTATATCCAGATAAGATTAGAGTAGGTAATGAGGACATATTAGTTGTAAAGGAAATCTGTTTATTAGGTTTCATAATTGATCAAGATCTAAATTTTACTAAATTTGCATCTAATTTATCAATTCAAGTTAATAGGAAATTATTTTCTATTAAGAGAATTTTCTATCTTGCTACTTCAGTAAGGATCCAGTTTTTTAAGACCTTTTTCCTCCCGTATTTTTGACTATTGCTCTACGCTTTTATGCTATTTTTCAAAAGAAGCAATAAATAAATTAGCTAAGAGTTATTATATCTCTATCATAAAACTTTTAAATGTCAAGCTTGAAGCGAACAGCTTTAATGAAATAAATAACGCTTTAGAAAAGTATGGTCTTTATTCATTCCAACATCGAATTTTTGAAAGATATGCTAACTTTCTCTTATAAATGTCTATTATATTACAATTCTCCAGTAAATTTAAAAGAAAAATTAAAGAAAAATGACTCAAGAAATTTGAATTATATTTTAAATAATATAAAATATAGTTATAATATAATTAGAAATATATTATATTTCGAAATATAATATATTTCGAATTATAGAATGAATTAAAATTCATTCTATTCAAACTTTAACTGTCTGAATAAAGTTTTATTATTCTGAAACCGGATAATAAGTGGAGAAAAAACATTAGAACATTTTTATTCAAGATTAATAAATTGCTTTGTGATCAAGAGATCAATGTTGAAGTTTTCAACATTTAAGCTTTCAATTTTCAATAACATAAATTTAATTTACACAGATTTTGTTTCTAAATTTGAATTATTTAACTTAAATAGCTTGTTGTTAAATTTTTTCAAATGACTATTAAATCAATATTTCTTTTTAATTTTTATAAATATTTGTATGTTTTATACTTTTAATATATATATTTGTTTAATAATTAATTAAATAAATGAAGTGTTAATCGGTCTCATGAGGCATGGCCACTATCATGTTGATTAACTTTGAAATTGAAAAAATTGAAATAAAAACTTCTTTTTATATTTTTACCAACGACATTAGTCTTTGAATCCTGTTCTCATTTCAGATCTTTAAAAAAGCTAAGAATCAAATACAAACTAATTAGAACAATACAGGCAAACGCAATTCGAATTATAGAGAAAAAGGCTCCTACCGGAGTAACCGATACTTTAGCTGTGTTTTCAGACCTCGAGCCACCATATTCCTAGACAAGTAGCCTAATAAAACGGTTTTTACAGGAAAAATATCATATAAAATGATTTTAACATATATCTAGCACCCATTTGTAAGAATTTTTCTTTAATAAACAAAATGTTACCAACTGAAAAGAGACTCCTAGTTGGGCTGTCCCATCTTAACTTATAGATACACCTAATAGCTCTGTTTTGAACTGTTTGAACAAGTTTTTAAGTTGGTCTTAGAAATACATGCTACGGAAAAGAAAGAGTAATCTAACATGGAACCAATTAAGGCTCTGTAGTTTTATTTAGGTGCCAAGAGCTGTGAGCAAAAGTTTTGACAATGTTGAGCCTTTTTAAGGCTCTTACTCTTAAGTTTTGAAACTGCTTATTAAAACATAAGTACTCATCTGTCCAAATGCTGGGCATACTTAGAGCAAATGTCAAGTAGAGTTTGACACTGTCCAAATGAAGGTGACAATATAACAATATAACAATCACAGTATCCGATGATGACAGGTTTGTCCCATTGATTTTTGCACCAATTTTGATATCAGTACACTAAATTAAGATCTTGTTTATAAAAAAGTTGAATAAATATGAGGAAAGTTTACCTCCTTGTTTGACGCCTTCAATTGAGTTCATCATACTGACCTTATTTTGATGTTAAGCAACAATTTCTGAGGTAATGACGACGGTCTTTTAATTCAGACTGCTAAATCTATTAAAAAAAGCCTAACATATAAATCGTTCAAATTATTCAATTTGTTGATTTTATTCAGTTAGTTCAATTTGTTCATTTTGATCTTTTATTTTTTTTTGCTTATTTGGTCTTTAAAAAATTTCAATAAGAGATAATTATTTTTTAATTTTTATTTTTTAATTTACAATTTTTCTTTGTTATAAATATTTAGCAAACTTCATGTGTTTTAATATTTTTTTCTTAAAATTTTGATAATTTTTACAAAAAAAATAAAATAAAAAAGAATAAATAAACCAAAATATCTCAAGAAACTGAACAAAATGTTTAAAACATGAAATTCCACTAAAAAAATCATTTAAAAAAAAAACAACTCAAGATTCAGTTTGTCGGATTGTATTCAGATCGTCAATACATACAATTTCTGAGATCTTGTAATATTTGTATAATAAGCGCCAAAATCCATCTGGGAAATGGGCAAAAGTTTAACAGAAATTAAATTTTAATATAGTCGAGCCTAATGCGTTTTGCAGAGATTTTCTGATATTAAATAAAATTTCTGAAGACACCAGCATCAAATCTGCACTACATAAATAGGATATTCAAATATTCTAATAGAGAAGTTGAAGGAACTCTACGTGAAACGATCTCCTGCTCAAACATTCATATCGGTAAACGATCTGATTAATTGCATCTTTCAAATATATTTGGCTCTGAGATTCCTTTCGTAAATTCATTAGAGATTCACTCCTTTCTAAATTTATTAAAATATTGATCTTTAAAAATATTTTTATGAAACCAAACTAAAAGTTTTTTATCCAACTTTACCTTTTTATAAAATTTAACACTAATTATGCGTTTTTCTTGAAAATTGTTGAGAATATTTTTTTTTGAAAAACAGTTCAAAATTATTGATTAAGGCAAGTCAAACAAAAGAGCACAAAATTTTTTTTTATTTATCTATTTACTATTTGTGAAAAAAACAAGATTAATTTCTGATTTAAATTTGCACATATTTATTTTCTCTTTTATTTTTATACTGGTAAAAATCCGTTTTTAAAATTATGCTTTTAGTGTTTGCTTCAATTTTTTTTTATGTTTGTCAAAAAAGTTATGACTTAAAAAATACTTTTAATGCTCTGCAAAGTAAATGATGGGCCAGTGATCAAATTGAATTAACTTTTGAATGGTATCAAAGAATTTGAGTTTATTTCTTTTTGAATTCAAATAATAATCAAATTTTTAACAGAAATATTCATGGATCTTTAGCAAAAAATTAATAATTAGTTTTTTCTTTTAGTTAATTAATCAGAAATTGTTTATGGTTAAATTTTTGTTCAAAACTAAAAAAGATAACTACAACATCAATAGTGAGAATAGAGAATTCAAATTAATTTTCAACCAAACTTGAATGTCATACTTAAATTTTCTAAAAATTAAAATTTTGAATTTTCTTAATGATCTAACATGCATCAAATACAGAATGATTATAAAGTATATAAACTTTCGGCTTAGCACATACTTAATCATCATCTAAATATGTCACAAATTAAAATTGGAGGGTAATTCTCAAGCTTTGAAGAGTTCGATTCTGAATTCCAATAGCATTGCCAAGACAACTTTTGCAATTTGATTTTTTGCTTTGTTCTGTTTGTAAATCTAGTTATCATTGAAATTGGTTTAATTTTTTGTTGAAATAACATTGAAAAAGTGCGATGTTTCAAATCAATTTTTCAGTTTCAAAAAAAAAAATTTTAAGTTAATATTGCAAGCATAATCATGTTTGAAATTAAACTCGTTGGTGAAATAGAATGAGTTTAATTTTTATTTTGAAGCTTGGAAAAAATATTGAAAATTCATTTTTAACTTTTAAACAATTCATTTCAGTTTCAAACGTTTTATTGATAAAAAATTATTGACTTGAGAATTAAATCTAATTGTACAATAATTGTTATTAAAATATAAAGTGAGAATTGCCAGACATATCGTAAATTTATTTATTTTCTCCGAGCAAATGCTCCTTCAGAATAAAAATACATGAAAAACCTAAAAATAAAGCTAGATAATATAAAAAAAAAATTAAATAAAAAAAAAGATGAATAATTCACTTAGATTTAAGTTTTTATTCATTCATGGATCGTGTCGGTTATGTGAACCAAAGTTCACCTTTTATTTGAAAAATTCTTGTTCAAATTCTGAAAAATTTTTAATGGTTCACCTGTTACTGGAACCGACTAGACCCCAAAAACTTTATTTTTTTCTTTATAAATTTTGATTTTAGTCATAATTGACGTTCATTTTATGAAACAAAAAACTCATTTTATAAAAAAATAAAAACTCATTTTATAAAAATAAAAACTCATTTTATAAAAATAAAAACTCATTTTATAAAAAAATGGAAAACAGAGCGTAGATAGTTTTTTAAACTACAAATGTGATCTTTAAGGAACATCATATCACAAACCTTAAGTCAAAATTTATAAAAAAAACAAAGTTTTTTTTATGTTTGCAAAATTAACTAAAAATTATTTTTTTATTTATTTAAAATAACTTAAAATTATTTTTGACTTGCAAATCTTGTAAATGATGCTTATATCTTTTTTGAGTCTTTTTCTATTTTTTCAATAAAATGTTCACAACCAAGTATCTTCTTAGAGCTTCTCTTTATTGTTCAGATAATTTAGCTTATTCGAGAAAATTTTTTTACAGATAGTTATCTGTTTTAGACTTAGCTGGGTAAAGATATTATATCTTTATGTAGCATCTTCCTAATATTTTTTGCAAAATTTTTACAATTTCACAAAATCTTTTATTTCAAGTAAGACGTCGCTGAAATACACTAATTTTCAAAATTTTTTGCTTGTTATTTTTTACCCAAATTTCCAATGGTATGGTTTATAGCAAACCTACTAATTTAACTTTCAACAATTCTAATTAAAAAAGCTCTAAATTTCGCAAACATTTTTTGCTAGTGAAGCTCAAATTCCATTCCAAGTCTCAAATAAAATCCGGCGGATTTTTTTGTGTTTTAGAAGTTTTATAACCAAATTGGTCATGCGTGTCTGATTGACTCGCTTCACCAGATACCTGTTCCGGCCGAGTGACCTTGTTTTGCATAATTTCTAAATCTTCATATTAGATTCAAATTACTGCTGAGTAAGTCTAGTACAAAATTTTCTAAAAATTAATCATCACCATGCACCACCGATTGCCTGGTAAGATTTTTATCATTTTTCCAAAAATTGGCCAACTTTTTTTTGTTAAAAGCCATTCCTAACATCATCTTATTTAAACATTTACTTACAAATCCAAATAAAATCGAATTTCAACTTAAATTTATGGTATTATGTAACACTTGCCTGTAAATAATTCAGTATTTTTTTTTCTAAAATTTAAATTTAAAGTAAATATTGGCAGACATAAATTTCTTCATTAATTTTTGATTAGAATTTTTTAAGACACCCATAATCTTAAATTTTAGATTTAATTTTCGAAATAAAAAAAACTTTTCTGCTGACTTTTGATTAGTGTCAGGCCGATGGACAATTGAAGCATTTTTTAGAGATATTTAAAACAATTTTTTCAAGCTGGTAATTTTTTTATTCAAAATTTCAAAATTTTAGTTCAGCAATTGCAAATTTTATTTTGGTTGAAAAGAAAAGATAGAAATAAAACAACAAATTAAATTTCTTTTCTTAGGTCTAAAACTCATTCTGAAAATGTATCAGCTGATGCAAGCTTTGAATCATCCATATTAAGTCTCTGAAATAACTCTGTAAGTCTGCAAAAACTTTTTTTATTTATATATTATTGTTAATATTGTACAGTCTAAATCCGATGGGACCTCGAGATTTGATTTACAGAATTAAGTATTTATATTTTGATAATTTAAAAAAAACAACTAAGAATTCAATTTTTTTTGTATGCTAGAGATCGGGGTCTTGACACCACTCTTTTACTTCTCTATAGATTAAACAAATAACACACTCTTCTAATAAAAGATAGGGAAGCAGGGCTTTATAATTGCGAGTAACGATGCGTTAACTTTAAACTTTAATGACATGTTTTATTTGCATGTTTATTATAATTTGTTAGCTTCGAAAAAGTAAAAAATAACTAGTAATAAATCAATTAATATGTATACTCTATTGACGATTTAAGTCCAGAATTTGTTTAATAGCTATTCGGTATTTGTTTTTATTATTTATTTATTTGTTAACTGTACCGAGCTAGAGCTCCTTCAGAATAAAAATAAAAAATTAAGTTAAGTAAAATTAAAAATTAAAAAAGTTAAGTAAAATAAAATCAAAAAATAAAAATAAAAATATGAATAAAGTTTGTAAGAGTTAATAACCTGGAATTAAAAATAGATATATGATAATGAGAGTTTTAGGTCATTCAGGTTTACATAGTTTAGGTTTCAGGAAAAAAAGAGGAAATTGTAAGGTAGCAATTACACAATGGAGTCGGGTATTCAATATTTCTTGATTCGAAACCTTCTTTGTATTCCTCCACCAGTCTAACAACTAATGGAATAGAATGACTCAGTCTTGTCACAACATAACTCTCACTCAACTCAAGAAGTCGATTCGGGACTATCAGTAATTTAAGTTTATTAAAAGCCTCCTGATGCACGATGTTGGAGGGAGTATCATAATTCAACTTAAGGATAGATCCAACTAGTGTATTATAAATTGCTTGTAGTTTTCTGATATTATTTTCTGAAAATGAATTCAAGCAAGGAAACGAATAGTCTAGAATTGAACCAACTAAAGATTTATAAAGATTTCCCAACGTTTTTTGATTAAGACCCCATTTTTTGTTTGACAGAATCTTAATTAGATTTAGCCTTGTATTGCAGCGTTCTTTAATTTTGTCAACCAGTATGTTAAAATTTAACTTAGAATCAAAATTAATACCAAGAAACTTGATTTCTTTTTGACTCACTATTCTGTTTCCATTGATTTTTAAGTTTAGATTATCACTCTCTTTTTTGTACCTAGAAAAGACTACTGAACACGACTTTTCAACTGATATCTGATATTTTCTATTTAATAAGCCATTGTTCTAGGTCGTTGGTGTATTTATTTATCTTATTTTCTAGGTTCCCTTTTTTGTTGTAAATGAAGAATGCAACTAGATCATCTGCGAAAAGCAGAGAGTATTCTTTATTTGTTTTGTTTCTTTTGGAAATGTCTTTAATATAAATACTAAATAAAAGAGGACTAATTAGTGAGCCTTAAGGAACCCCTGCAGTTATTATATATTCTTCGCTCAGTTGATCATTCACATTTACCATTGGTCAAGTAATGAGGCGGATCTATCCTTAAGTTTAGTTAACATCGTGCATCATTAAGCTTCTAATAAACTTAAATTACTAACAGTCTCAAATCGGCTTTTTGAGTTGAGTGAGAGATATGTTGGGACAGGACTGAGTCATTCTATTCCATTGGTTGAAAGACTGGTGAAGGAATACAAAAAGGTTTCGAATCAAGATTTATTGAATACCCAACTCCATTGTGTAATTGCTACCTTACAATTTCCTCTTTTTTCCTGAAACCTAAATTATGTAAACATTTGCCACATGTAACAATCTATGTCTTCTAAACTTTCATATTTTTTTTTAGCTTATTTACTTTATTTTGATTTTTTTTATCTCATTTTATTAACTTTAATTTTAAACAAAACAAATAAATAAATAAACAAATAACATTTTTTAAAATATACCTGATTTTTCTTAAATTTTATTAAAAATGACATATGTTTTATAAAAGAACAAATAATTTTCAGATTTGTAATTTTGAATAGCGTTATTTAGCCTTTCTTCTAAAGCCATATAACATGCTTTGCGTTTATTAACCAAGCCAGTACTTAGTTGTAGCATGATAAATATGTCGAGTTTATACTTAGCAAAAATTATGTCGAGTTAATATTATGAAGAAATTATTTTTGTCCGATTTGATTTTTCGAAAATAAGACGATCCATAAGCCACTAACGAATATGCTCAAAGTAATATCTATAAACCTGAACATGATAATGAATAAAATGTTATAAAAGATGGTTTTGAAGTTTTATTGGAAAGATTTTTATTTCAAAGAAAGAGACTTAATAAAGATTCAAATTTTTGTAGTGGTAGTAGTAATCGTAGTAAACTGCAGAATAAGCATTTGCCTGTACTAGCGCGTAATTGCGCCTAGCCCCAAAATGGCCATTGCAGGCATTGCCTTGAGCCATTCCAAAACTGGCTCAGAAAAGATGATGCTGCTCTACTGCAACTATAGATCAGACTTGTATAAAAGTCAGGAAAAAATAAGTCTTAACAAGTCATAAACAAGTCAAAGTATGACTTGGACTTGAAAATATATTTTTTAGAAAAAACAAATCAGGACTTTGACTTGTTTTAAAAATTTTAAAAAAGCAACTCAAGATTTTCACTTATTTTAAGAAATGAATTAAAATATTTAAAAAAATTATAAGTATTGAAATTTTTTATTCAGGAAAAAATTACATTTCTTTTTCAATGTAAAAATTGAAACATGATTTTTTAAACAATTCACATAATTGTCATATTCTTTTTAAGTGAATTTTTTTTATAAAAAACAAAGAAAATTTTAGAAATAAATTAAACAAGTTAAAAAATATAAAAATCGAGATATAAAAAAATTAATGACTTGTAATTTTTATATTTTTGAAACAAGTCAAACTTGACTTGTGATTTGTGACTTTTATACAATTTGCTAAAGATATTGTATTAAGTAAAAATACCATTTTTAATTTCAAACAGAATTTTTTTTTAAGTAATTAAAGATTATTTTACAATTTTGTTTCAATTTTTGATAATTTTCCATTTGTATTTTGCTATTATTTGTAGGCTTAAAAAGTACAAGATTATTAGCTTTAATTCATAAATAGCAAGATTATTAAATTTAAAGACTCAAATATAAGATATTTACGCAAAAAATGTATTGCATATTTTTATTTA
Source organism: Brachionus manjavacas (assembly GCA_019054805.1). Taxonomy (NCBI): domain Eukaryota; kingdom Metazoa; phylum Rotifera; class Eurotatoria; order Ploima; family Brachionidae; genus Brachionus; species Brachionus manjavacas. The sequence goes on along the minus strand of JAHQIY010000003.1, from coordinate 901,702 downwards.
AAAAATTAATTGTTTTTGTAGTACTTTATAGTAAATAATTATGTAATTACGAAAGATACGTAAAGACATTATTGAGTCATTTTGTTCCGATAATATTTAATTAAACTTGTGACAATAAAAAAGTTTCATATTTTTACTCCAAATATTTTATAAAATTCCCAATTATTAGATAATACACAGCAAAATAAATTAACTCCAGGCTTGATAAAAATCTCATTTTTTCAGCTATTTGATACCCAACCTTTTAAAATGACACTTTGAAAATTGATTCAAAACAAATTAAATAAATTTTTAACTAGAAATTTTTTTGGCAATTGGAAGTTTGTGATCAAATGTAAATTTATGATCACAATTCATAGTTTTAGATTTAAAAAAATGGTATTTTTTGACGATAAAACTAAATTTTTAAACTTTATTAAACAAGATTTGTTTAATCTTAATTAGGAAGAAAGTTATATGAATTTTTATTTGTAAAAAAAATCTAAACCAAAATCCTGAAATTTTGCCAAACAATATTTAACTTTATTTCGCTGTAATATTTTTAATCTAATATTAAAATATGATTTAAAGCCATTTGAATTCTTTAGTGTGGATTTTAAATTGGTCTTAGTCAAAATTTTCAAATAAATATTTTATAAAAATCAAATAAAGATCAATTGGAAAAAAAAAATTTTATTTTATCAAAATAATAAACATTTTGTGTTTAATTAAAAAGTATTTTAAATAAGCTTTTTCCATCATTTTAATCAATTAATTTTTGATCATGTTATCATGATTATTTACTTCAAGTTTCAATTTTTTTTAATCGAAAAGAGATTTTGTTTTATATTGATATTATTTGAAATTTGAATAAAAAGATTTAGAAATATAATTTAATTTTTGATTAGTGCAATATAATATAATCAGCACGGAAATAAATAAAGAAAAGTAATTATTCATTTAAAAATTTTTTCAATCCGTAACAAATTGAGTTTATAATAAAATTCTAATTTTAAAGTTTGATTGATTTAATAGAATTTTTTTAAGTTTTTAAACTATTTTAAACGTAAAATTATAATTTTAAGCAAAATCTACTTTGATAGATAATAATTTTTCAATAAAATTTTGAATGTGAAAATTTACATTTAATAAAAAATTCAAATTTAAATCGAAAAATAGTTAAATTAGATTATATTTTTAAATTCTTTTAAATCTTTCAACAAAAAAAGCAAGTTAAAATTAAAGTAAAACTCAATTGTCATTCTTGATTAAATAAAACTTTCGAATTAAAAAAATATCTTCAATTAACAAAAATTATAAAAAGATCAAATGTATGATTTAATAAACTAGTTTTTATTTCATACAAAAATTCAAGTCATCAGTTTTTCTTTTTTTCTATGAGTAGAAATTAAGTTTTGTGATTTAATACTGCATTAACCATTTTTTTTGGAAAAAAAAACTTAAAAAAAATAAACCTTGTTTTATGGTAAATGAGCCTAACCAGGTGACCTATTTTTTTTTATTGCATATTTCGCACTCATTTTATTCAAAAACTCCAAAAATGCTAACCGAATTAGACCAGTTTTTTCTAGTCACCCCTTTACCTCCTGCGGTTAATTGGGTTAGGCCTTATTGGGTGAATTAGGTTAACCCAGTTACCCCTGATTTTGTAAATATTTAGCCCGAGAACTAACCTCTTTTTCAGGATATTCACCGAATTCACCCAATTAGCCCAATAAGAATTAAAAAAGGATTTTAAATGTTATTTTTAAAAATATAAATATTTTAAATATTCTTTATTATTCTTTTAAAAAATACGCCACAACACAACTTTTTAGTAAAAAATTTAAACGAATTATTAACGAATTCAAAATAAATTTTATGTTTAATTTTTTTTTAGTTAAAAAGATCTGTCTCGGAATGTTGTATAAATTCTAAGCTTGAGTAGTTTTCAATTTTTTTTCAAAAACATCTTTTCTTGCGTTATCAAGATCTACCATCGAATACTTTTTTTTTTTAACTTCTTTTTGTCTGTTCTGATTCATTTTTATAATATATTGACGATTTTTGATAATACAGAATGAATATTTTTATCAAATAAGTCAAATAAAATAAATCAAATTATTTTTGTAAAAAAAGGAGAAACAAAATTTAAAATTTTTCATAAAAAATGACGTCATTGTGATTAATTTTGCCTTTCAGTCTAATTATCTTTTTATTTTTAGGGGTAAATGGGTGGGATTTTTGAGTATTGAGGTGATACCTCATTAACCTCTTAACCCATAAAAAATAACAACATTAGAAACCTGTTGGTAATTGTAATGTTTACATTAGTACCCTTGGGCCCGTCTATCCGATCCTCCTCGTAAGACGTATTGGAGCAGCTACTTATGCTCCTTGTTAACTTAAACGCTCATGGTTAAGTTAATCAACTTTCCAGTGATATCGACAAAGATGTCGCTATATCACAGTAATTTTATTAAAAAAAATTGCTTTAATTAATTTATCAAAATCAAGTAGTGAAAAGTTTAAATTTTATAGCTTCTTTTGACTCTTGCAAAAAGTTGCATGGAAAATTATTGATATTTAAATATTGTAAAACAAACAAAAATTATTTTTTAAATATTTTAAAAGATCATTAGAGATCTTTTTTATCAAGAGTTTCTTAGTTTATAATTAATTTATTTCATTACAAAAAATGATCAAATATTTAATTCACTATATATTTGCACAAGAAAAGAAGATTCTTAAGATGAATATTCTTCAGACATTTTCTATTAATTTCACAAACAATTTCAAGTAAGATTTGATCATATTGATGAATAAAAAAGGCATCTCATATGTTGATATTTTTTTCCTTTATTAATTTAAATAAACATATTTTATTTCTTCGTCAAAGTATATAAAGCTCAATTTCAAACCATTTTTAAATAGGTTAAAATCTTCGAGACGGTTCTTGTAATGTAACGTAATATATTTATTTGTCATATTCAATTGAAAAAATTTTTCTTCAAATTTTATTTTTTATTTGCTCTTTGTAAGATATTAAATTTTGTTAGTCTAAGTTTCTCTTCTAATGCACACTTAGGCTTTAATGAATGAGAAAAAATTAGGATAAGATCCTCTTGTGCCATACCGGATTCATTGGCCTACTCCCTAAATTTGCTTAAAAAACTATCAAACTCTCCTGTTTATTTGAGTGCAGAAAATTCCAATTTTATTTTTCCTTTTTTTTTGCCTTTGAATTATCTCTTTCAAGTAGTAACTTTAAATATCCTTCAAATGTCTTAATTGTTTAATTCTTCTGGTAATTAAGCAAGGTCCTTAACGACGTCTCCGTCACATAAGGAGTGATTACAGCAAGTTTTTTGTCTCCAGGAACACCAGCGGCTTTTATGCCATTAGATACTATTGAAATCCAATTTTCGACGTTTTCTGTATTCCTTCCATAGTACACAGGGGTATTAGAGTCTTGCACGTAACCTTTCCCTGCTATCTCTATTTGAAGATCTCCATCAAAAGCTTGCTTTTCGGATGCCCAACTCTGATTAACCGTTATATTTGCTTCTCTCTGATTCGTGGTGGTCATCCCTTATCGCTGTAATGTAATATGGGATAATAGAAAAATTGTTAAACTAATTCTTTATTAATGATAAGATGATATAAAAAGAGTTGCTTATATATTGAATGATGTACGTGACAAGATTCTTAAAAAGAATAAGACACATTTATAAATTACCAAATAAGGTAAAATGAATTTTAATAAGTTCTAGTTGATAAAATATTCAAGACATTAACTAATAATAAAATATTCTTCCAACTGATATTTTCATTTTCCACTTGCAGGACTATTTTTTGGCTCGCTTTGATTTTTATATATCTTTTTTTGTAGATTTTAGTTTTTTGTATGAATAAAGAATGTCACTTGGTCATCTGCATATAGGGATTCGCTATTTTTATTTTTTTGGGAGTATCAGAAAATAAGTTTTGGGTGCTAGGGACCAGAACTTAAGCAAGTTAGAATGTTTGCTGAGAGGTATATCTTACTGATTACTCTATAAACTTCCATCAGCCGGCATATATTCTCAATAGCACAAAATTTTACGTCTTTTTTATTTGAAATCTTTATGAAACAAAATCGCATTTGATTGATAAACTTCGTTTTCGTAAATTCTTATAATATGGACTCTTAGTTTATGTGATAATCGGTTTGAGTCTATTCCTAGCCTTTAGTCGAATTGAATTTATTTATTTAAAATAAAGTTGGGCAAAGCCTTGGCTGGTTGGAATGAAAATTTAGTTCTTTTTTCAGCCACATGAAAAATATTTTTGATAACAAAACTTAATTTAAAATGTTAAATTAGGTTAAAGTTGAATTTTAACTTTTATAGTGAATTTGTTAAAAAAAAAAAGAAGAACGACTTGAATAAATAAACATAAAGTTTTTGAGAATTTCACTAAAAAAAATTTAAGTAAAAAAAATTTTGGATACAAAATTGTTTAGTTAAAATTAGAATAAAATTAGGTATATTGATTTGAAACTGAGGCTATTTATTTATAGATTAAAGTCAAATGACTTGACTTTAAATGATTCTTTTTTTTACTACACAAGCCTCGAGTTATTACAGTCATAGCTTTTGTCACTGTGAAATTCAGTGCAAATTGTTTACAAAAATATTTCCTTTATAAAAGATTAAAATTGAAAAAAAAAATTAACAAAAAATGCTACACTGTGTACCATGCTATGATTTGGGTTTAACTATGTAATTATTTTAGAATGTAATTATAACTATGTAAGAATGTAATTATGAACTAAAATTCCTAAAAACTTCCTTTTATTCTAAAATAAATAAAGGTCTAAAACAGCTGCTATGTTCCGAAAATTGACTTGTGAACATCAGATAATCTATTCTTTTTAATTCAAAAAATTGTGAAGTCATTAATTAAAAAAAAGAGTTTGCTGCTTGTTTTTTGATATTTCTAAAGCCTTTGATAGGGTTTGGCTTGAAAGTTTACTTTTTAAATTGATTAAAATGAATCCACCTCATTACTTGACCAACTGGATTAGATATTTTTTAGACTCTAGGACATTTAAGGTAAATGTGAATGATCAACTGAGCGAAGAATATATAATAACTGCAGGGGTTCCTTAAGTCTCACTAATTAGTCCTCTTTTATTTAGTAAATATATTAATGACATTCCCAAAAGAAACAAAACAAATAATGAATACTCTCTGCTTTTCGCAGATGATCTAGTTACATTCTTCATTTACAACAAAAAGGGAAACCTAGAAAATAAGATAAATAAATACACCAACGAACTAGAACAATGTTTTATTAAGTGGAAAATGAAGATATCAGTTGAAAAGTTGTGTTCAGTAGTCTTCTCTAGGTACAAAAAAGAGAGTTATAATCTAAACTTAAAAATATACTGAAACAGAAAAGTGAGTCAAAAAGAAATCAAGTTTCTTGGTATTAAATTTGATTCTAAGTTAAATTTTAACATACTGGTTGACAAAATTAAAGAACGCTGCAATACAAGGCTAAATTATATTAAGATATTGTCAACATAAAATGGAGCCTTAATCAAAACACACTTGGGAATTTAAAGGAATATAAATCTTTAGTCGGATCAATTTTTGACTATTCTTTCCCTTGCATGAATTCATTTTCAGAAAATAGTATCAAAAAACTACAAGCAATTTAAATACACTAGTTGGATCTATCCTTAAGTTTAATTATGATACTCCTCCCAACATCGTGCATCATGAAGCTTCTAATAAACTTAAATAACTAACAGTCTCGAATCGGCTTTTTGAGTTGAGTGAGAGATATGTTGGGACAGAACTGAGTCATTCTTTTCCATTATTTGTAAGACTGGTGGAGGAATACATAGAATGCTTCGAATCAAGATATTTTGAATACCAAACTCCATTGTTTAATTGCTACCTTACTATTTCCTCAATTTTTAATGAAGCCTCAACTTGGCAAACATGTGACACATGTTACAACCTATTTCAATATTTGTCTTTTTAACTTTTTTGCATTTTATTTTAGCTTATTTACTTTATTTTGATTTTAAATTTTTGTTTATAATTTATTCTGAAAGAGCTCTAGCTCGTTACAGAAAACAAATAAATAAAAAAAAACAATAAATTCTTAAAATAATTGTAAAATGTTCAACACTGTTTTTATCCAAAGTAATTCAAATATTAAAGAACACCCAGTGGTTGTCCATGAAAATCAAATTTATCAAATTTATTTTTAAACCCTTTATTTATTTATAAAATCTTAAACTGATTTTTTTGTTCTCTTGGCTATTAAAAAACTTTATTTTTCTTAAAAGTTAGTATTTAATAACGATGGTATTTAAAACCTATTGGTATAAGTGTCCATCGATATTAAATTCTTAATCTTTTTTTGGTATAAAATTCTCTCAGTTTTAGTTTCGTTTGGTATTAACTTGCTAAAGAATGTCGGTGAAAGTTGGCACAGAAATAAATTAAAAAGAAATTTTATTTTGCGTAATAAGAAACCGGAACTTATGGTTACAAATAATTAGAAAATTTGAATAAATTTAAAGGAAAAGTTCTTGAAAGTGATGAAAAACTGATTACGTAAATTGACTATTTATTTAGTTCATAAAACTAAAATTCCGTAGCTGCAAACAAAATAAGTGTTTGTTTGTTTGAAGCGATTCGAGAGGCACTTAAATCTTGGCACTTTGATCTTATTTCATACTCTTAATTTACCTTTAGAGCTACTTAAAAATTAAAAAAAAAATTATTCTTATAAAAATACTGAATTTATTTTTTATTTAAGTATTTAGCAAAAAAAGCGATTTAAGCATGGGCTAAAATTCAAAATTAATTTTTAATAAAAAAAATTAAATAATCTATAAAATTTCTCTCATTTTTTTTTTGGAGTCTTTTGGTGCTTACTTTAAAAAAATTACTAGCGATTAAAAATTTATTTGTTTTATCGCATTTTTTTAATTGCTTATTTCGGTGATTATTAAATTTTCAAATGAAATTAAGCACTTTGCAGGAAATTAAAAGGTTTCTCCAGATTAAATTTTAGAAAAAAAATAACAGGAATTTCTCCTGGTAAAAGCTTTAGGATGAACCATATAGGAAATTGTTTATAAATAGAGCAAGGCTTATTTTTCAAACTTGAACCATCTTGGAAATTGTTTTGATTAAGTTTGTAAAAATTCAGTTGCTTTCATGAACTAGTGCGTTCACGGAAAAGGAAATAAATTAAGATTTCGGTACTTATATTAAAATATTGCGGAAAAAATAAAATAAATGCTTATAAATAGCTAGAGAAAATTTCTTTAAAATTAAAAACAATTCGAGTAATGAAATTAAGCTCTTTTAATTTCATTAGCGAGATGGACTTTTAATTATCCTTCGGATTTGTGGATTGTACGCGAATTGGTACAAAATTTCTAAATTTCATTCTTTAAAAAAAGTAAAATGTAGCAATTCTACAAGAATTTTTTTGAAATTTACAAAAATCTCCTAATTTGTATCCAAAAACAGGTTTACTTAAAAAATTAAAAAAATAATGAATTTTTTCTATTTTTTAAAAGTGTGTCTAGGCTTTGTACCAATTAATAATATTTTTCTTATAAATTTTGCTCTAAAATTCACAATGAAAGAGACTTTTAAATATTTTATAATTTAGTCAGGCTTTTAGGCTTATGTTTATTAAATTAAAAAAATTAAAATAAAATTATACAAGTAAATTAATTGTTTTTGTCTGAGGAAATATGAAAATAAAATATTTTTTCAACTATTTTATTTTATCCTTTTTTTTACTGTTGATAGCTTGTTTTCTAATACAAAATTATTTAAGAGACATTAGAAAAGAATGGTGGCTGACGATCAGTGTTTTGCAAAGAGTAATTTTAATGTATATTTAGGCTCAGTAAACAAGACGGAATAATTAATGGATAAAATTAGTTTTCAAGGGTAGTAGATCAAACAGTAAGATTAAATAATTAAATTATTTAATTTTTCTTAATAAAATTGTTAAGTCTCTATTTTGGACTTTAGGGATTTAAGCCAAGAAATAAATAAAACAAAAAATTTAGTCAAAAGTTTATTTAATGGAATCTGAAATTATAGATAGATAGAAAGATATTTAGTTTTAGAGAGATGATCTCTCAATGTTGTTCCGAAGCAAGGCCTCATACAACCTACCATTTTTTTTTGTGCGAAGAGGAGAGAGGCTCGGAGGTCCAGTGTGGAGAGAAGATTTGAAAAAAAAAAAAAATTAAATCAAACTAAAGTTTATATTCTTTAATACACGGAAAATAAAATTTTCTTTTTTTTTTATATTTTGTTTTGTTTTCTTTTTTTTATATTTTGTTTTGTTTTCTTTTTTTTTTGCTTTTTGGGGATTTATTTGGTTAAGACAATTAAAGACCAAGCTTTAGTCATGAAAATTATGGACAAAATAAGCTAAACTATATCTGAAATTATGACAATAATGTAGTGATTTAAATACTAGCTAAAGCGTGCGTTTTAGCTGCAGCAAGCTCAAAGCATGCAAATCAATTGTATTTTGTAGAGAGGTGTCAAGACTTGGGTCTTGCAAGCAAGCTTTTTCATTAATGACTCATAAACTGTCCTTATGTCCATGTTTTATTCCATGTATTAAAAATATAAATGGTCATCTAAGTTTCTCAAGGATCAGTTATTAGTTTCATTAATAACACACCAACTAAAAACAAAACAAACTGACAAAGATCTACTCTTTATGCAGATTATTTGGCTACTTTTTTATTTTTAACAAGAAAAATGGCTTTTCAAATGAAAAATAAAAATTAATATTGAAAGTCATGTTACATGATCTCTGAAAAGATAACAAAAGTAAAATCAATCTCGACCTTAAAATTAATGGCAACAAATTTAGATAACAAGGAAAAATTAAAATTCTATATTAAACGAGCGCTGTAATACAAAGCTTAATATAATAAAATACAAGAATAAGGTTTAAAATCGAAAAATCTTTATAAATCCTTGATAGGATCAATTTTTGATTATTTTTTTCCTTGTATTTATTCTCAAAAACTCAAATTCATTGAAAACAAGTTATTCAAAACCCAGCATTTGGAAGTATTTTGAAATTCAAATACAAATTGAACAAAATAAAGTTCACGAAATTCAAAACTTTAGTGCTATCTGAATTTCACATTTTTGACTCAAAATTCGTAATCTACGCCCTCAAAAACCCCAAAAAAAAATTTTTTTGAAGGGGGCCAAAAAAAATTTTCTTCACCCAGGGTTCCAAAAATAGCAAACCCTTTAAAAAGTTGTTGTTCTTTAAGACTCAAAATCTCAAAGATAAAACTTAAATATACTAAAAAAGTATATATATTCTGAAAGAGCGTAAAATTCTCTACATGCTAATGTAATTTAGAAGAAAAAAAAGGATGTGGCGGTTTTTGTTGGCTAAAAAAAGGAAAAAAATGTGTTTTCTCTGGTTTAAATCGTATCTCCTCCGAGGGATCAATTATGACCCGATTTTTTTTTTTTTTTTTAATCTAGACAAAATTCTGAACAATTCTATGGGTTTACTTTTTTATTTTATTGCTTTATTTTTCTTAAAAAATGTCTTCAAATAACTAAAAACTTATCTAAGTATAATTAATTTAAGTGAAAAATGCCTAAAAAATCAAAATATAATCAATCTCGTGTAAGTAACCTTGGAGTTTTCGGCCAAAAAAAATTTATTGAAGAGGAAGAAGATGAAGATGTGACCACACAGGGTGTCGTCACCCATCGCGTTATGCATCATTCTGCATGCAAATCGCGACTTGTAGCCTACCCCTTACTAATACTACTACTACTACTAAGATGATCATATGAAAATAGACGTTGAACCCGATATAAATAATAATTACCATATAAATATATAACATAGTAAAATTTAGAAAAAAAATATCAATATAATATTAATATACAAATTTGTTAATTTGTTAAAATTTTTTTTTTGCCCCCTTCAAAATTTATTTTTTGGGGTTTTTGAGGGCGTAGATTACTAATTTTGAGTCAAAAATGTGAAATTCAGATAGCGCTCAAGTTTTTAATTTCGTGAACTCTAACAATTAATTAATTAAAATTTAAATAATATAATAATTCTAAAAAATACTGCAAAGTAGTTTTTTTTTGTTTAAAATCAAATCAATAATCAATAGAATTCTTATTGATGTTTTATCATTTGGCTTATTTTAACACTATGAAATTTTTTTTAGGTAATAAAGGTGCAACAAACTATGTTGCAGTATTTTTTTGAAAATATTTTACTAAATTTTTTTTTAATTAATTAAAAATTGTTTCTCAATTTGAATTTGAATTTCACAATACCGCAGTTCGATCTATTTTAAGCCTAAAATATGAGAGGCTTCCAATTAACCTTATCTACTAATATTTAAATATTTTAATATGTCTAACCTCTAGCCACATTAATATACAGTCTAACCTGGTTGGTCCGCACTCATCGGTTCAAAAAATTCCAAAAAATTAAATTGTAAACCGAAAAATAAAAAACCTGTATTTTTTTCCGAATTGGAACTTTATTTCAAAATTAAGTCAAATAAGCAAATACAATTACAAAAAATGATTTAAAGTAAAAAATTTTAATATGAAGTCTGTACATTTTTGTAGCTTCTAATTTGTTTTCAATTGAATTAAAATTATTGAAAAAAATTGACATCTGCATATGTCTGTTTTGCTTCAAAAAATTAAATAAATTCTGAAAAGATCTTCTTCAACGCTGAGGAAAAAGATTTCTGAACAGCAAATTGAAGTTCATGATCAATTTTAAATTTCAAATCCAAATTTTTAGTTTTTGATTTAAATAAAGAGGTATTTTTTTATTAATTTTTAAGTTATAAAATGTTTAAACTTTATAACACATCATTTGCTTAATCAATAATTAGATAGAAAATTAAATGATTTTTATCTGAAGTAAATTGAATACTTAATCAATATTTTGAAATTTTACAATACAAAATTCAACTTTGTTTCGCCGAAATATAATTAAATTGATATTTAAATATCATTTAAAGCGTTTATTTGAGCCATTCTTTGGATACCTTGATGTCGATTTAAAATTTTTCTTTTAAGTTTTCAAATGAAGATTTTAGAAGAATCAATTAGAGAAAAAATTTTTTTTTTTTTTTAAAAAATAAAAAACATCTTATGTTTAATTTAAAAAAATATTAAAAAAATCTAATTTTATCATTATTATTAAGATTTTAATCAATTGAGTTTTGATCATTTGATTGTGATCATGAACTTCAAGTTTTTGTCAGTTGCCAATGGATAAAAGTCTAAATTCGAGTTGGTAAAGAATCCTATACTAGGAACTATTTTCAGCTTTTTACCATTCAAAAAGAACTCACTTTCAAGAAGATAGGCGGTTGAGTAATTATTTTAAATTTGATTAAATTTAAATTTACATTTAAGAACATAGAATTATTCTTTGAATTATCTTTTTAGATTGGGTTCAAGTACTCAAGTCCTGTTTCAAATCAAGTTCTGTTAACAGATCACTAGTGTCAATTTTCATTTATTGATGTATTACCTTATTAATTGCATCACACTTTTAAAGTATCCAAACTATTCACTAAGTGTTTCTTCAGATCACAGCACGGTTCAATTTTAGTTCTTTTAGGGGTTGCTTTTTTTTCATTATCTTTCATTTTATTTCTATTTTAATTTTTACCTTAGTAAATACAATACAAGTACTACAAGTACAGTACTGCTATTATGATTTTTTTTAATATTAGTTAAAATTACCAGAGTAAAAAAAAGTTGGCAGGACATTTAGCCGGATAATTTAAATGGTAAATTGGCCTTTTCGAGACTCAAATTGTGGTTTCATAAACAAATATTTAGTTTTTTGAACTCACAATTTTCAAACTTAAAACACCAAATAATTCTGACTAATTTTCTAAATAATATTTAATAACTTTACTTTTTTTGTTTAAAATTTCCATTTCAAAATTAGATTTTACGTAAAATTAGGTGAAAAAAGTAATTTTACGTGAATTTAGGCTAACAAAATTCAAAATTTTCATTTAAGTAAAATTTACGTAGTTTCACGTAAAATTACCTTATCAACAGAAAATCTTAACAGAAAAACAAAAGTTTTGGTGAAGAAAATATTCAATAATTTGGTCATTTTGACGGCCCGGTCCTTCTTGTGTCAAAGTCTATTGGCTACAAACAATTTCTTTAGCTCTAGTCTATATCGACTTTAAATGTTCATGTTCATGTTTAATTATCTATTTTTTTCAGTACGGAGCTAGAGCTCCTTCAAAATGAAGTATGAAAAAAATAAAAATAGGGTTAATATAATAAGAAAAAATAAAAATACAAATATTGAAATAGGTTGTAACATGTGTCACATGTTTACATAGTTGAAGCTGCAGGAAAAAAAGAGGAAATAGCAAGGTAGCAATTACACAATGGAGTTGGGTATTCAATAAATCTTGATTCGAAACCTTCTTTGTATTCCTCCACCAGTCTTACAACCAATGGAATAGAATGGCTCAGTCCTGTCCCAACATATCTCTCACTCAACTCAAAAAGCCGATTCGAGACTGTTAGTAATTTAAGTTTATTAAAAGCTTCATGTTGCACGATGTTGGAGGGAGTATCATAATTCAACTTAAGGATAGATCGAACTAGTGTATTATAAATTGCTTGTAGTTTTTTGATATTATTTTCTGAAAATGAATTCATGCAAGGAAAAGAAAAGTCAAAAATTGATCCGACTAAAGATTTATAAAAATTTCCAAGTGTGCTTTGATTAAGGCTCCATTTTTTGTTGACAATATCTTAATAATATTTAGCCTTTTGTTGCAGCGTTCTTTAATTTTGTCAACCAGTATGTTAAAATTTAACTTAGAATCAAATTCAATACCAAGAAACTTGATTTCTTTTTGACTCACTATTCTGTTTCAGTATATTTTTAAGTTTAGATTATCACTCTCTCTTTTGTACCTAGAGAAGCTTACTGAACACGATTTTTCAACTGATATCTTCATTTTCCACTTAATAAAACATTGTTCTAGTTCGTTGGTGTATTTATTAATCTTATTTTCTAGATTCCCTTTTTGTTGTAAATGAAGAATGCAACTAGATCATCTGCGAAAAGCAGAGAGTATTCGTTATTTGTTTTGTTTCATTTGGGAATGTCATTTTTCATTTAAAAATGACCTCTTTTATTTAGTATATAGTATATACTAAATAAAAGAGGACTAATTACTGAGCCTTGAGGAACCCCTGCAGTTATTATATATTCTTCGCTCAGTTGATCATTCAAATTTACCTTAAATGTCCTACTATCTAAAAAGGATCTAATCCAGTTGGTCAAGTAATGAGGTGGATTCATTTTAATCAATTTAAAAAGTAAACTTTCATGCCAAACCCTATCAAAGGCTTTAGAAATATCAAAAAACAAGCAGCAAACTCTTTTTCACAATTTTTTGAATTAAAAAGAATAGATTATCTGATGTTCGCCGGTGTTTCCTAAATCCAGATTGTTCATTGATAAGAAGTGAATTTTGTTCCAAAAAATTGTTTAATCTTGAATAAGCTATTCGTTCCAGTAGCTTTCTTAAACAACTCGTTATACTAATTGATCTATAATTTAAAGGATCTTGTAAAGAAGAGGCCTTTTTTTGAATCATAGTAATGTTCGAATTTTTCCACTCTCTTAGAACTCTACCTTCTCGAAAAGATAAATTAAAAAGTTCTATGATTTGCATTAATGAATTTCTAGGTAAGTGTTTTAACATTAAATTAGGAATTTTGTCAGGTCCTGATGTCGTTTCATTTTTCAATCTTTTCTCTGAAGCATTTTCCCTTTTCTTCATTAGTTTTTAATTCCTTGTCATTTAAAATCAAATTTTTATTAAATCTGATCCTTTTTTGTTCTAAATTTATTTATTTTTTTCCAAAAAGGTCTACTTGTCAGTGGGTTTTTTTCCTTCTTCTCAATAAAATCAAACCAATTTTTATTCCAGGATTTTTTTTAAGGGGCCTTTAACTCAAATGCAAGTTGATTAAATGTTTGCTTGAGCTTTTTTCAGCGAGTTTTCTGGAACTTTCTTCTAACTTTCCTATGTTCTTTTATCAGATAAATGTTCGGGGGAAAACTGGATTTGTAGATTTTCTGAGAAAGGCAAGGAAGCTTTTATGTGATGCAAAAATGATTTTTTCTGTAATTTTATCATTTAGTTGATCTAGAGCGAGAGAACTTTCAGTGATATTAACTATTTGATGTTTTACAGTAACGGGTTTATTTTAATCTAAATTTAACAAATTCGGAGTATACAACGCCAATTGACATATATTTGAAATATATTTGTACTCATAACCGCGTTTATTAACAAGAAGCCAGCTAGGTGAGCCGTCTTTTTAATTTTAGAAGAATGAGTTAATTTTAAACTTTGAAATTGGTTAATTAGTTGATCCATAATAAAAAAATAAAATAAAGAGAACAAAAAATTAAGGTGTTGTTTGCACTTTTTCAATTTTGCTTAGTAATTAAAAAAAATAATTTTGTAATAATCATTTGACAAAATGTACAAAATGATTGTACAGAATAAACTTATGTGAATAAATAAGTTTGCTTAAACTACTGTTTGACTTAAAATATCGTCAAAATTTACATCTGACGTACTTTGTTTGAGTGCCTCGATCTTTGTTAATTAAACTCTTAATAAATTTAAATGCTAAAAAATAGCTTGTTTACAGTAAAATAAAATTATTCTAATTTTTGCAAAAGTCTCCAGTCTACATTTAAAAGTACGAGAGAAAATGAAATTAAAATTTAAAAAAGGTAATTTGAAAGTTTATTTAGTAAATTTTGCTCGAGTTTAAAAAGTTCAAGCTTGGCAAGTTATTTTTAGCATAGTTTCAAAGGCAAGCTTTTGTCTCCTGGGCACAATTAAAGATCAAGTTGATCTTTTCTCCAAGTAGTTTTTGGAACTTTATTTAATTTAAACTAGTTTGATACTTTTAAGCTCAAATTTTTTTAAAGTTAAGATTAATGACAAGAATAATTTTTTCTCGCATTTTTTGTTAAAAAAAATTTTAAAATTTTTTTTTCTTAGCCAGACATGAAAAACAAAAATGGCGAAAGTGTCTGAGGGGGAGGGATGATGCTAAGGAGAAATAAATTCAAAAAAATCAAGGTTTTATACGGTGATTCAGCTACGTCATTGAAATTAATTAGGGAATTAAAATAATTGAATTTTTTCAAACAATAGGAGATTTGATCAAAAAAAAATATAAAGAAATATTTTTAATCTTTGAAATTTTATTTACAAAAAAGAAATGAAGTGATTTAAAGTTTTTTTTATTATGATAAAATGGTCAGAATAAATTCATCTCTTTTATACTCTGAGCTCTGAGAAATTCCTG
Organism: Brachionus manjavacas; assembly: GCA_019054805.1. Classification (NCBI taxonomy): domain Eukaryota; kingdom Metazoa; phylum Rotifera; class Eurotatoria; order Ploima; family Brachionidae; genus Brachionus; species Brachionus manjavacas. The sequence continues at coordinate 886,274 of JAHQIY010000003.1, read as the reverse complement.
AATTTCTTCGACGAAAAGGAAGTGGTCTATATTCCACAGAGAGTTAATTAAGTTAGTTAACAATAACATTAGATTTACTTTTAACCAAAATTTCGGTCAAAAAAGTAAATGTGATTTCAATTTCTTGTGTTAAATTTAAAAAAAAATTGCGATTTTTTTATCATATTTTTTAAAAACTGTGCAATTTAATTTTAATGATTTACTAACAAATTTAGTGTTAAGCAGACTTGCAGAGCTTTTGCAGCGGCTTAATTTAGATGGTACAAAGTTTGAATCATCTTATACATTTTGCAGAACAATTTTTACACTCATAGTAAAAAAGTAATTTTATTATAAAATTTTTGTTTTGCTCTTTGCTCCACCAAGGTAAAGTAAATTCCATTAAGTAAATTTTAATCTTTATTTTTTATTTTTTATTAATCAATATTTATTTTCTAGTCTTTGAAACTTTTTTAAAAAAATTCTATCTTTGGAACGTTGACCGACTTGGTAGGAGCCTTATTGTTAATCCTCGACTGTAAGCAAAATTTTTAGGGGTGGGGATTGAAGAAACTCTTAAAATGTAAATAAAAAATAAAAAGTGAATTAAGCATAAACATAATTTTATTTATTTAAACTGTTACCGAACACATGAATGCTAATAAAACATAAACTTTTTTGAAAAAATTTAAAACAAAAAAAACCAAGTCAGTTAGAAAAAAAAGCATTTATGGTAAACCTCAGAATTAACTTTGGTCATTGAAATCCATTCCAGTATTCGTTTCATTTTTGACTATTATCTTTTGTTTTCTTTTTCTAAAAGTATCTAACTAACATTAAAATTTAACAACAAATCTAAAATTAAAATTAAAATTTTAGTTTATGTTGTTATTTTTGTATTCACATCTTATTTGTTTTCTTAATCTTTCTCCAATTTTCAGCTGCTTATATTAAAAAAGTAAAAGATTTAATTGAAGAGATATCTCTATGAGTACATCATAAATTTTAATCAAGCAATAGAATTATTTTTGGAGAAATTAGAGGAAATATAATTTGTTAGTAATCCACTAAAATCGGATAGATTAGTTTTAAAGAAATTAATCGCCTTTGAGTATGAGACTAGTCTTGAGGTTTAAAAGTGATGGTAAAATAAGATTATATCGATGATAAATTAGTTTGACTAATTATTCTTTTTTAACCAAATTTACTGAAACTATCACCAAAAATTAAGAAAAAAATACATAATTTCTAAATTGTCCCAACAAAATATTTTTGGTTTCATAATTACTAAAGTGATTTAAAAAACACTATTTTCATTCAAATTTACTGAATTTAAAATTTAAATTGACGTATCGAATATTCTTTCCCGCTATTGAACTAGTGTTTGATACGGTCAAGACAAACCGGTCCATTAAACGGACGGTTTTTTGCAGTCATTTGGCCGGTCAGCCAGACGGTCTAATTTTTGGACCGCCAAAATAAAAGGGTGGCCAAAAAACCGGCCAACTTTTTGGCGGGCGGTCACTAAATTTTATGTAAAATTTCGAGAAATAAAATAAAATAAATTAAAAAATTTTTTTTTTAAATAAATTAAGAAAATTTTTTTCTCCTTTTTTTATCATTTAATTAGTTATTTTATGACGATGATGATAATAACAATTCATTCGACATTCGATGCTTTTTTTGAGTTAAATAATAGTATTGGGATTGTTAGAACTAATCCAGATAATTGTAAGTTCTCCAAGTGTTCTTGCTATGATTATTTTAATTGTTTTTGCTAACAATCAAACCTTTCTACCTGAAAAATATTTTGTTTAAAAATTAATTCATATGTTGAGTCTCAAGCTCAGGACTTAAGTCAAGTCAAGCAATAAATAAAGCAATTTATTATTTATTGATGAATTGACCTCCTAAAAAATTATTATAGAATTATTATAATTGATTATGAAATAGATTATACCGAGAAAGCACGTCCATTGTTGAAGGAGTTCGGATTGACTTTGGTTTGACTTGTTTGCCTTTTGTTCTCCTAGTTCGACTTGATCGTAACTTGAGTCCTTGAGTAGTTGGTCGTGGAATCTAGAAAAGTGTAATCAGGAAATAGAGACTTTGTAAATTAAAAAACTTGAATAATAATTTAGAAAATTAAAGGAAAACAAATTAAATAAAAATTACAAAGATCCAAAGAAAAGAAAAAATAAATAAATAAGAAAAAAGGCCGATTTGAAAGTTGGAAGGCAAGAGAACTTGGACCAAAATACATGAATTTATTTTATTTCGAATTAGCTCATATAACAGAATTCTGTGATGTTTAAAATATTATATTGAATCAGATATACCATCATTATCATTACAAATTCTTTAGATTTTCTTTAAGTTGTTCAATTTTAAAGTCCTGTGGTGTTCCGGATTTATTAATTTACGGTAAATTACGTAAAAAATAGTAAATTTAACGAATTTTACGTAAAATATTGTAAATTTACGTAAATTTACAAAAGTAAAAAAATGTAAATATACTAGATTTTACATAAAATTTGGTAAATTTCGAACATTTTACGTAAATTTATGTAAAAAAAATGCCCAAAAAATTGAAATAAGTTGGTCCTTTTTTTATAGAAAAAAATTTTTTTTTATCCTTCAATATTTATTTTCAAAATTATGAAACGAAAAAATTTACCATAATTTCCGTAAATTTTGGTAAAATGTCAAACTTACATTAAACATTTAAAAAATGTTAAAATTGAAAATATAAAATAAAATTATAATCAATTTTAATTCTAGATAATAATTAAAGTAATAGAAAATCAAGGAGGTTGTTCAAACATTCAAAAAGCATTTAACTAATTTGAGATATTTTTTTACGTAAAAAAATCAGACTTGTTTTTAAGTCACAAGTCTTAAGTCAAGTCAAGTCTATGACTTAAAATTTTTTTTATTTTAAATGTGACAATTGTTGCTGATCGATTTTTTTATATACTTTTTCCAAACAAATACAAAATAAATAGAAAAAAATTTTTTTAATTCTTTTATTCATTTTATTTTTAATAGTGTTGATAAATTCACCAAATTTTGGTTTTATTTAATCGAAATAAAAAGTATTTCATCGTTCTCAAATGAAACGATTACAACCAGATTTTGTACAGCACCAACAGTGATATTTCTAGTTCGCGATATACTAGCAGTTAAAAAAAAAAATTTAAGTCATGACTTTGACTTAAATTTTTGTGACTTAGACTTAAAACTGTGACTTAAAAACAAGTCTGAAATGTAAGACAGCTAGTGCTGAGTCCATTCTCCTTTAATTCAATGTTTTACTTAGAAAACTCTTCTTAATATTTTTTTTTGCGGCGGCGAAGTTTGAAGCAAAACTGTAGCAAAATATATTTTATTTCAATTATTGACAATCATTTTAAAAAATTGCTGTTTAACATTTTTAAACGAAATTTTTTACAAACCTAAACATAATCAAACAAATAAATAAATTTTTAAATTTAGAGAATAGATTGAAAGAAAAAGTTTTTTTTTACTTTTTTCTGACAATTAAATTTTTTTTTAATTTAGATACTAAAAAATTCAAAATTATCAATTTATTTTTTAATTTTTTTCTTTAGCTTTCATTTTTTTCTTTTCCACTAAATTTTTTTGTCAGGGACTAATTTCAATAATTTGATTGCATGTGATTTTCCTTACCTTCCAATTCGATGATCATGGTTTAAGGCATATTTTGCAATCAATGCTTATATTCAATCTGTCTTGTACTGCTTAATAGTCTGGCACCATTAAGAAAAGATTTTCACTTCTAAGTGGTTTAATTTTTTGTGTTTGAATTAAAAAATGTATCCAATTTTGAAGTAACATTGAAGTGCGATGTTTAAAATATTTTTTTCAGTTTCAGATAAAAAAAATAATTTTAAGTTAATATAGCAAGAATGAAAACTTGGTGATTATTTATGAATTTTGACTTTAGGTTTGTGATATGATGATCCTTAAGATAATATTTGTAGTTTAAAAAATTATCTACGCTTTGTTTTCCATTTTTTAAATGACTTAATAAATGACTATAAAAAAAAAGTAAATTTACGGAGACTTACATTAATTTACTTTTATTTACGTAAAATTTAGTAAATATTAGTTAAACCAAAAAAGTTTGAATAAAAGCAATTTTTAAGTAAATTTTTCAATTTTTTTCATTTTTTTTGAAACGATTCTAAAATTAGCATTTTAAAATTTTACTTTTTTTACGTAAATTCACGTTAAATTAAATTTTAGATAAAAATAGGTAAAAAATGATAAAATTTGAGAAAAAATAGAAAAAAAACGTTAAAAATGCTTTATTTTTAAAATTTATTTAATTTAATTATACAAATTTTTTGTTGCACTAATAATTTGACCATTCCCCAGCCAAAGCTATTAAAATAAGAATAACTTTTTTAAGTGATTAATATTTCTCTTACATTTTCTGTACTCAAATTCTGGGATATTAAAAATTGGATTCAAGTCTGGCGACTAGTGCTGGCAATCGATTATCAATAATCGATTCAAAAATCGACTAATCATTTTTAATTAAAAATTTTTTAAATGAAGTTCATGTTCAAAACTTTTTACTTGGCCGAAAGGCGTCGTATCGGTTCTTGAACTTATTGACCGTAATAAAAGTTTAGTTTTAAATTTAATTTTAAAGTAAGAAAGAAGTAGAAGTTGATTTAAAATGTTTATTTAATTAATTTTAAAGAAAATAGACATTCAAAAATCGTTTCTCATCTAATTATTAGAAAAAATTCAAGTGTGAAATTATTAGCTTTTTTTAAATTTTAAAACAAATAAATAAATAATTTGGAAGAATTTCTTAAGGTATTAAAGGGGATATTTACTTCCGAAAATTGATCGCTCAAAATTTTAAAACTCAATGAAATAATAAAGAATCTGGGAAACTAATATTTAAGATTAACAAAAATTTTAACATTAAGATTAAATTTTTGAAGGCCGTGTACAATTTAACTTTGAGGCTGACAAGTTATTTTATCTGACTCAGTTAAATTTAAAAAAAACATTTTTTTTTTTAATAAATTCTCCAGAATGAAAAATCTCTTATTAAAAATTAAAAATAATTTCATTTTTATTAAATTTCTTTACTAGTCCTAAGCTATGATAAAAAATTTGAAAATAATATTATTTTTATTCGAATATCTATATTTTCTTTTTTTATATCGATCAAAAAACATTAAAATTATTTAAAAGCATTATTGTTATTTTAGAAAATAAAATTTATTTGATAATAGCGTAAAATCTAGCAAACTATGTGTAAAATGATCGAATAAATAGGTAAATAAATATTTTTTTTTAGCTTTTAATAAATAATTATAAATTTAACTCGGGATAATATCAGTGAGTGTCTTATAAAATTACTTTAAAATTTATGAGTTGCTTTAAAATTTTTGACTGTTCTAGTAGTTACTTTTTCATCAGGCAAAGTATTTCAGACTGTTGTAAAAGAAATTTTCTTTTTGCGGATGCTTAACTTAAAAATACTTCGGGCGGTGTCCTTTTAAATTGTTATTGACCAAATCAAAAATGCTGCCAATTTCTATCTTGATCATATCTTTCATAAACTTGAACATCTGAATTAAATCACCTCTTTTTCTCCTTTCAACCAATGTTGGTATCCGAAGCTATTTCAGAAGTTTTCCATATTTTATGTTTCCTATTTCAATAACAAATTTTATCGCTCATCTTTGGATTTTTTCAATGGCATAAAGTAACCTCAGTAACTTAATATCAAATCTAGCAAACCATTTTTTAATTCTCCCAAACATCTGATTTTCTTTATTAATGCATACAAAGATGTGAAAACAATTCACAAATCTCTCACCATTTCAGATTCAGCTATTTGGTGGCCATTGATGTAAAACGATTTTTTTTGGTTGCTGGAACCATACTGCATAACAACACATTAAACTTTAAAAAACATGTCATTTGTCTCTTTGTGATGATACGCAGCTTCTAGGTCTCTTTGAAGCATTGATTAATCTAGATCCGAATTCATTTTTGAAATGATTTTAGTATCATCTGCATATAATTTGGAGATATTTCGAATTATATCAGGCAAATCATTGATAAAAATCACAAACATAAACGGACCAATTGCGGATTCTTGAGGGACTCCACTATGTACTTCAGCCTAACTTGACATCACTTCTCCTTGAACAATTCTTTGTCTCCTGTTACTAAGGAAAGCTTCAATCCATTTAAAAACAAGGCCGTTTATTCAATAGGCTTTTAGTTTCAGAAGTAGTCTGTATTAAAAGCCTTCGCAAAATACAACATCGACTGGAGTTCCATTTGTCAACATTTGAAGTAATTTGATCCAGTGTTTCCAATAGATTTTTTGTACATGATCTATTTTATAAACAAACCCACGCTGTTCCTTAGCTAGTAGATAGTTTTCATAAAAGTAATTTTCAAGATTTGCACGAATTTTTCTTTCCATTATTTTACAAGGAACCGATGTTAGTGAAACTGGTCGATAATTACTATGGCTGCTGTCTTATCACCTTTTTTAAATAATGGAGTTACATTGGCTGATCTAAATTGTATTGGTTCACTTTCAGATAACGATACTTTGAAAATGATAGTCAGTGGAAAAGCAAATGCTTCAGCACAAATTTTAAGCAGTGATGCATTGACTTTGTTAAATCAATTATTTCATATGTAATCTCTTCTGGAGATAAGTCACAGAAATTTAGTTGAATTGATTTAGTTCTTTTTTCAAAAGGAGGAAACTCACTTTTATCCTCAATCACGAACACATCTTGAAAAAATTCATTAGGAAGATCTGCTACAGGCTCTTGTGCAATTTCTCCACTTGTTGTTTTTTAGCCTTGATTGAATCTTTGATATTTTGTTGACTATTTGGGTATTTGTATAATATTTTGTAATTATGTTTAACACAATGAACAAGTTTTTGTTCATTGATGTTAAATAAATAAAGAAATTGATATTTTTTTAGACCAATATCTCTTCACTTTCTAGCATAATCTAGCATTTTCTAGCATTATGTATCGGGACTCTTTCTTCATTCTCAAAATATGGGTAAGCAAAGCTTCTTATGCGAGTAACGATACGATAGACTTTATTTTTCAAAAAATTTAATTTAATATAAAATTAATATTGAAATTATGATTATAATAAATATTTGAAAAAATCTAGTATAATCGTGTTTATAAAAATCACATTGTTTTATAATTTAAGTTCGTCATCATCATTATCAACGGTTTCTTCGGTATTCTTAGCGGCGCGTTTATTTGAGTTTATGAGTGGTGCTGTTGGTTTTTATTAGTTGTTGTTTTATTGTTTGAAATTTTAAATTTTTGTATGCTGTGTTTTTTTTAGTTTTTGACAGAGAAAAAAAATAGTAAAAAGATAAGTTTCTTAGCCAGAAAAATATCTTCAAATCGCGCATTCTAAATTTACAATACACTCTCATTGTGAGACTATTTAGCTCGTCAGGGCTGCTTCGTTCCTCGATTGATTTTAACTCTTGGTTTATCCATGGAGCAGTTGACTCTTTGATTTTCGATACATCAATTATCGGAATGAACATATTAATGGTTAACACTTGCATAAAAAATTAGAATTTCTTACATTTCTTGGACTGATTTATTTTCAAATAGCTTCAGCTAGTGGACATTTGAGATGAATTGAGAGATTTTGTAATAATCAGCTTTCTTAACAACAAATTTGAATTGACTTTTATGATTTAGCCCTTTTTTATTTGTTAGAACAATTCTGAATAATACAACTAGATGCCCTTTGTTTATGTTGCCAAGCACAAACTTTGGATCAACAGCAAAAACACTACCAGATTCGTTCTAAAAATAAGATCCAGGATAAAATACTGCCACTGCATTTGACATTTGAAAATTAGGAAGAGAAACATGGTGATATAGAAACGTGTCATTTAAAGTCTCATTTATATCAATTTGTAAAAAAAACATAAAAAAAGTCAATTATTTTGTGTTCGATTCTTGAAATGAAAATTTTACAACAAAAAATTATGTAAACAGTTTTTAGTTTATTAAAATTTAAATTAATTCGTTTTTCGCTGAAAGCTTGTCTGTCTGATCTCTTTTTTACTTTTGTTGACACAATACAGGTTAAGTTTGGAAATCGTTTAGCATAGAGGTAAATTTAAAATTACATTTAAGTGAACCAAATGAAATGAACTCATATTTTTCTAAAAAAAAAAGGAAAAAGTCATCTAAAGTAACTTTTGCTAAATTTTTTTTTAAATTTTGAATTTAAAAGCAAGCTTTATTTATTTAATATTTTAATTTTTTTTTATCATTAAAATATCTATATTTAAACTATTTATTAGGGTCAGATTACTAGAGTGGCTAAGTCATTGAAATTTTCATAATTTTAGCAATAATCAAATTCAAATTTTCCTTTCGGAGCTTATTTAAAAAAAAATTTTTTTATTTTTTCAAATAAAAGGTTTCCTTTTAGCATTTTTAACAAGAGAAGGGTCTATAAAATTAACTGGGCTAATTCTATTTTGCTTCTTTCTGAATTAGACCAGACTTCCAAAACGTTTTAGGGGTTAATTTTAGTTCATTTATTAATAAACTAATGTTTCTTCAAAAATTCAGTAATTTATCATTGCCAATTTTTATTTTTTTATTTTCTTTAAACTTATTTTATTTTGATTTTTTCTTTTTTTTTTAATCTGAAAGAGCTCGGTACAGATAAATAAATAATTCAAAAATAAAAAAGATAATTTATTTAGACCACCATAAAACCACTTTGTAGAAAATATTTTTAGCAAATTTTTTTTCAAATGATTAAGATAACTTTTTAGATTTTTTTTAGTAGCTATGAAAAAGGGGTAATGAAGTTCGTTTCAATTCAGAAAAACTTGAATGACTTTTTCACTAAAAGAGACAATTTAGTTCTTTAAAAAGCTTAATGTTCAGGCAGCTTTGATTAATCCGAAAAAATATGTCTGCAAAAACTCTGCAATTTTCAGCATTTTTCACGCAATTACTTTGCAGACCTATATTTTCGGATTAAGCAAAGTTAAATAAGCTGTCCGATGCTAATAAAGGTATTCAAGACATAAAAACAGCTTTTTTTGGCTTAAGTAAATTGACAAAGACATAAAGAGAAAAAAATTGCTTTTGAAAGCTAATTGTTTTGCTTTAAAAATTTTAAAATAAAATAATAAATATTTTTTTAATTTGAGGTAATAGTAATTTAGAATTTTCTTGTATGATAAAATAAAAATATTGAAAAAAATATTTTGTCAGTTTCGGCACTTTCTTTTTTACACAATTGGAACTTTATTGGTACAGATGGTGTCTTTAAATACTTAAGCGTATTGCCAATCCAATTATATGTTTGCATTTATATTTTTTCGAGTATACTGGACAATTGCAGTCACCCTCTTTCCATTTAGCAGCATCTTTTGGTAATTTTACTATCCAAACTGTAAGTGCTCTTATTTTTTTTCTTTAATGTCCTCTAGCGCATTTTAGTAACATTGCAGAGATTTTCGCTGGTTACTTTATTTTCATCGTTAGCTGGACAATAGCTATCACTTAAATCATGAAAAGCGCATGGGCTCACTGCTTTTGGTTTTGGTCCAATTGAAGCCAGATGTCGATTTTTTATGTCATTTAAGTTTTTTGTAAAAAAATTAAACGGGGTCTTGGGCAGAGCCATGGTTTAAGGATTCGGGTATGTTATAGAGAACTATTAGTTAAAATTAAACAAAATTATTAAACTTTATTAAATTATTCTAAATTTCTTGATTCAAAAGTCACTTTGTATTCATCCAACAGTCTGTGACAATCAATGGAATAGAATGGCTCAGTCCTGTCCCAACATATCTCTCACTCAACTCAAAAAGCCGATTCGAGACTGTTAGTAATTTTAGTTTATAATATTTAAGTTTATTTTATTAATCTTTAATAATTTAAGTTTATTAAAAGCTTCATGATGCACCATGTTGGAGGGAGTATCATAATTCAACTTAAGGATAGATCTAACTTCTGTATTATAAATTGCTTGTAGTTTTTTGATATTATTTTCTGAAATTGAATTCATGCAAGGAAAAAAATAGTCAAAAATTGATCCGACTAAAGATTTATATTCCTTTAAATTCCCAAGTGTGTTTTGATTAAGGCCCCATTTTTTGTTGACAATTTCTTAATATAATTTAGCCTTTTATTGCAGCGTTCTTTAATTTCGTCTACCAGTACATTAAAATTTAACTTAGAATCAAATTTAATACCAAGAAACTTGATTTCTTTTTGCTTTACTATTCTGTTTCCATAGATTTTTAAGTTTAGATTATCACCCTCTTTTTTGTACCTAGAAAAGACTACTGAACACGACTTTTCAACTGATATCTTCATTTCCATTTAATAAGCCATCGTTCTAGTTCGTTGGTGTATTTATTTATCTTATTTTCTAGGTTCCCCTTTTTGATGTAAATGAAGAATGCAACTAGATCATCTGCGAAAAGCAGAAAGTATTCGTTATTTGTTTTGTTTCTTTTGGGGATGTCATTAATATATATATACTAAATAGAAGAGGACTAATTACTGAGTTTTGAGAGACACCTACAGTTATTTGATATTCTTCGCTCGTCATCTTTGATATTCAAGCGGTCATTCATATTTACCTTAAATGTCCTAGAGTCTAAAAAATATCAAATCCAGTTGGTCAAGTAATGAGGCGGATTCATTTTAATCAATTTATAAAACTGTGCTTAAGATTTTGAAAAAAGTTAACAATAAAATGAACGCTCAGGAACTAATATATTATTGAGAGATACAATTATATATCAGACATTTTGTTTAGGCTACAATTTATCCCGTTTACAAAATTAACTTGTAAATTAAAAATAATTGTCAAAAATCAGATAATACTAGAAAACAATCATTTTTTGACTGCAATATTAAAACAAATGATTAAATAACGTAATTTCAAAATTTCAAAAAAGTTAAATGGAAAAAAAAACTTGCCAGTTATAATTTTTCGACATTCAGAACTTGCATACAAACCTTTCAGTAATTAAAAAAATAAAATTATTTTGCGTTTATTTAAATTGTCATATAGAGCTTTTTGAATTTTAAACATGAAACAAAATGAAGTAAATTATTTTCCACTGAAGTAAAAAAATAAAAATTAATCTTTACTAGCAGGAAAATATTAATGATAAAACAAAATATCAATTTGGAATTTATTAAAATTTCTTGTCTCTATGATCTATTCTAATTAGAATCTTTTTCTGCAATTTGTAAATTTACTTTTTCTAAATGTTAAAATTAACATACAATTTTGAGTAGAGATAATTAATATTTCTTTAAATTTTCTCTTTGAACTGGACTGATAAATGAAGCATAGTTTGTTTCACATTTTTAGAATTACAAAAAAATCTATAAAAAAAAACAAATTAAAAATTTTAAATTTAGTACAAACCCGTATTACCAATTTTGATAATTGTCTTTCAAAATAGTCGCTGATTTTTTTTTGATTTTTTTAAAATGCACAATTCACTTTCTTTTTGAGAATCTCTTCGGATCTAGATTAATTTTTTATTTTTCATAAAAATAAAAATAAATCCAAGGCAGTTCCGAATGGCAGAGCCTTTTTATCAGTCCTCATGTTTGCAATATGATTAAAATATGTTTGAATTTAAATGTGTTTAATTAGAGTAGAAAAATTAATATTTAAATTGTATATATGCCGCATAGAACAAGCAAAAAAAATTATAAAGCTAAAATTAAAACAATTTAAGCAAATTAACAATCAATTTAAATTATAATGATCAATTCCACATTCATCTTAGTTAATTTAAAACGAATACCATATTTTGCTACTAGTTGATATAACTTGTGATTATTAATTTTTGTGATATAAGCAAGTATATTATCCGGATCCGCAGGTCCGCGGTCAATATCCGGAACTGATTCTTGAACGGTATCGCCAACTTTGGCCTCACCTTACTTGTGAATAAGTTGCATAGCCACCGTCTCAGCGGCAGTCTTCAAATTTTCACCGCAACTATGAATATCCCTTATTTTAATAGTATTGGCTTCGAAACAGATTAAGGTCAAGATTGTCAGAAACAGAATAAGTCGAAAAAAAAGTCGTTTCTGACAATTTTAACAAAGAGATAGCGATAATTTAATTATTGGTTAATTTTTTACAGAAATATATTAAATGATAAAAAAAATCACAAAAATAATTAGTTAAAAAATCAGAAATAAAATATTAGTTTAAGTCGAAGCTAATTTCATTTTTTTCTTTTTTGATTCTAGCCTAATAATTTATTTTGCTTGTTCATATACATTGTCAAATTGAATTTCTGCTAAGAGTTTGGTGGGTTTATGATTGAATCAAAGGGTAAATTAAGTTGTTTCTGAAGGAGCTTTTAAGCAGAAAGTCCTAGATCTCTTGGGCTTTTGATTCTGGTGGTGATAAATTTTGAAAAAAATCAAATCGATCGAACCCATTCTTAGCTCTTTGTGGATTGTTTTGATACTTGTCCTAAGTGGAAAATACTTGATGATTCTCAAGACTCAGTTTTGCATTTTTTGCATTTCGGTTTTTATCTTCTGAGTACCCGATTGAAGTATTATAAAGTAGTGGTCGAATAATGATCTTATGAGTGACAAAATTCTGTTGATTTTAAAAGAGCTAGATAATTATAATGGATCCGAATAGCTTCCTCTCTTTCAATTAGTATGACTCAACACTTTTCTGTTCATATGTGCCTCACTCTACTGGGTAAAGTTTTGACATGAATAAAAAAAATGAGTTAAGTAAAAAATTACTAATAATTTTTATTTTAATGCAATTTTTTGTCTCTAAAAAAAATAATTTTTTGTTTTTAAAAAAGAATAATTGTTCAATTGAAGTTTTATAAAAAAGAAAAGGATTTAAGCAAAATTTACAAAAACAAAAAAGTAAATTAAATAATTGAAAATTTTTGTTTTAAACTCATTAAGCATGTCATTTCTGACATTGTCAAGTTGAGCCAAACTATTTTTTGAAACAAATCATAAGTTAAAACTTGTTTGATTGATCTATCACCTTTTTTTCCAATATCTTGGATAAGTGAATATTTAAAATAGGAATAATAATGAAATGTCACAGAATTTGAACCATTTTTACTTATTTAATATTTCAAACGACTTTTTAAAAGTAGATTTTTTTACTTAATTTTTCTTATGTTTTGTACACATCTAAAAATTTAATTTAATTTTTCTAAGCTTTGAGTCTATGAGGCTTAATTCATTCAAATAGATAAATAAATAAGTATTCATTTTTAGCAGTGCGTAATTTTATCAGCAATGGGTTTATGGTTTAAATTTATTTTTTAGATATTTAATTAATTTTTTTCAATTATTGTTTTTTAGTTAAGTTTGTGTTTCATTTCGGGTCTTTTGCTTGGAATTTAAAAAAAGAAAGAGAAGTTTTAAAGAGAATAAGTCATTTTTTAATTAATTATTTAATTAACACTTTTTATGTTTATGGTCATTTTTTTCTTTTCATCAAAATATTCCACTCCACTGTGTAATTGCTATCTTACTATTTCTTCTTTCTTTCCTGAACTGTTCAATACTTAAATTCTTTGCACATTATATTTTAACTTTTTAATATATTTTAACTTATTTTAATTTTTCTTATTATTTTTATTTTGTCTTAATTTTTATTTTTTTTTTAAATCTGATAAAACAAAAAATAAATAATTGAAGCAGACAAAATGAGTTATAAAATTATACATTTGCTACCTATTTAAGCATGTCTAATACCAGTCTACGTTAAAAAAAAATAAAAATATATATCTCGTTTATTACATTTCTATTTATCTTTTCTTTATTTTCTTTAATTTTATCTTTTTTTTTTACTTGATATTTATTTTAATCATTTATTATTTTTTTTCAATTCTGAGGGAGCTCAAGCTCGGTACAAAAAAAAATAAATAAATAACAATAAGTTAACAAAATAACTAATTCATGTAATTAATTAACTCATGCCAAAACTTGACCCCTGTCCTTATTTTATACTTTTTCAGATAGAGATCACATAAAAAATATAATAATAACTTAAAATATTTCGAGATTGCAAACTCTCTAAAACATTCCCAACTTAATTGTTGAATTTAGACAAAATTTTATTTTAAAAAAAAAATCGGACAAAAAAATCGTCGACTCGAGAAAAAATTCCAAAAAAAATTTCCATCATCTATTGAAAAAACAAGCAATTGAACAAAAAAAAATATTTTTTCAAGCATATACACACTGAAACCGTGTTCATAATTGATATCAAAAATAAAAAAATTATAATTATTTTCTTATTCTGTTAATAAATCTATAGACAACAACAACAACAACAACAAGCAACACCAAAATTAATAAATTAAATTAATAATCGAAATCTAAATGACTCAGTCGTAGACTTACAATGACAGGATTGATCGTGTCGACCAGTGTGTGCAAACAACCACTCTCACGACCACAATGAATGACATAATCACGAGCAGTCTTCACAGCGACACACTAATTGGCGGCGGCCTAGCCTCAGATTCGTCAAGCATCAAACTAGCCGACGAGGAAATAATCGACGGCTTCTCGTTTCTCACCTTTGAATTCGAGTCCGACTTGAAAAAGGAATACGAAAGGAAGCGACACGACCAAATCAAACCGGACACTTGCTACAAGTCGTCGGCCTCATCAAACGGCTCGGCCAAGAGCTTCAAGCGATCGAAGGCGAACAAGCCGCGCGTCAAAGAGACGCTAGCGACCAGCTCGACCGCCTCCAACTCCAGCTTTAACCAGGACGATGACCAGGCGTCCACCGTGCCCTCCGAGGACGCCCGGGCCAAAACCCCAACGCCACCCCGGCCCCTCAGCCACCACCCGGCCGAGCAGCCGAGCAAAAAGCCCAAACTAGACGACTCCAAGAGCTCCTACGACATGAACACTCTGCTCGCCGCCGCCGCCTCTGCTGCTGCCACTGCCGCTGTCGTCGCCGCCACCTCCTCTCCCCAACAACAACAACAACAACCACATCAACCATCCAACAGCCAAACTGCGCCCGGCACCCAATTCGACCCTTCGTCCAACACCGACCCAGCTTTGTTCATCAACAAAATAATGCAAATGTGCAAACAGCAAATTCCCAGTCTCAACATACCGGGCATACTGAAGGCCGAGCCCAGCAATATTCCTTGCGGGGTCAAGGCCGAAGCGAATACTTCCACCGGGGTCAAGGACAAATCGAATATTTCCTCCGGGGTCAAGGTCGAGCCACAGGTTCCGAGCGGGGTCAAGGTCGAGTCCAAAGCTGCCCTTGGTGTCAAGGCCAGTGTGGCCAAGGCCGAGCTCGTGAAGACGGTGTCGCCGAGCACTTCTAAACAAATGCCAAGTCAAGCCTACCACAATCATCATCAATCATCGAAGCCTGTACATACGAATTTTAACGCGAGCAGTTATTACATGGCCGCGCAGCACCCGGCTGTCGAGGCGGCGTCCACGACGGACTTTCTGCGCCGTGACCTCGACGCCAAGCTTTTGCGCTCGCCTCACATGATGCCCGCCAGCTCCAGCTCCAACATGTATAGTCACGTGACCAAGCATCATGGCGCGCACACTCCAGTAAAGCCCGCGCTGGCCACCGGCCTGGTGCAGTATTACCCGCGCACAAGCGGCAAGTGGTGCGCGGCTCACGCCAAACTAGCCAACATGATCCAGGAGCACAAGGCCAAGAGCAAGCAGCAGCGAGTGTGCGGCCAGCCGCCGCCACCGCCCCAGTTTAGTAGCGTGCCCAACCAGGCCATGTTCGATGCGTACCACAGCAAAAAGCTGCACACGCCAACGTTTTTTCCGCCCGTGCAGCACAACCTGAAGCCGAGCCAGGGCGGCGCACGAGCACAGAACTATTTGGCAACGGAGGCAGCTGTGACGGCGGCCGCCAATCACCAGCTAATGATGGACAAGTATCGGCAGGACATGATGCGACTGGGTCCGCCGCAGTCAATGCCGAGCATGATGCCGCCGCCGCCGCCTCCAGGCATTCCGATGATGCCGCCGCCCGGCATCCACATGGCGCCGTTTGTCAACAAGTCCAACAACAAGCCTATGCATCCACCGCCACAGCCGCTTCCACCACCGCCTCAGCCACCTCACATGTTTCCCTTCAATCCCAATCCACTACTTCAGCACTCGTTTTTGCAGCAGTTTTTTATGGACAAAAATTTCGACCCCACTCGGTTTCCGTTTCCGACGCTGCCGCACCACCACCAGCAGCACCAGCAGCCGCCGCCTCCTCCTGGCTGCCTAATGCCCAACATGCTCAAGCCTGACGACAAGCCGATCACGTGATCTTTTCTCCATGTGTGTGTGTGTGTATGTATTTATTTTGTTGTTGTTGTTCGGCAGAGCTTTTGGATGAACGCGCCTGATCAATGTGTCCGAAAAAATTGTTTGTTCTAAAGAATTGTAAAAATTTTCCTTTTCAAAAATTGAATTTTTTTTATATATATATATATTTTTTTTTTCTATGTGTTTATTTTGAATTTAAAGCTTAATACGTTTTATTTTTAACCTCAAAGTTAATTTGACTGTGACTATTTTAGTTGGCTTTTTTGCTCTTTTTTCATTTGCATTAATTATTAAAAAATTTAAAAAAACAGCATCAAGTTTTTTGTTTATCTCTTTAAAAATAAACGAAATATTAATTTATCAAAACAAAATAAATAATTAAAAGTCGATTTTGAATTTTTTTGTCGCACACAACAATCTGATCTCATACCCTGGTAAGTCGTTTAATTATTTGTTTTCTGAAACGAGCTAGAGTTCTTTCAAAATAAATTGTAAAAAAATATGAAAAAAATAAGATCAAACAAACGTCAAAATAAAGTAAACAAGGTTTTACCTAATGCTCCGCTGCCAGAAGAATAAAAACAAAAGAAAAAGAAATTAGTATTGATTATTTTATTGATTGATTTATTTTATTTTTTAAATTGAAAAATTCTTATTAAAAATTGATTTTAAAATTTTTTTTTCATAAGTGTTGATTAAATGATTAAATGAATATTTCTGTACATTATGTCGCAAAAAGTTAGAGTCAAACTTTTTTTTTTATTCTGATTATTTTTTTGTTCATTATTTCATTAACTCGGCTATTTCTCTTTTAGTCTTTGTCTGATTTATCAAAAAAAATGCAATTTGCCATCTCTGTTGATCGGTTATTTTATTTTTAGCCATTTTTTCTCTGTTTTGTCAGATTTTTAGGTAGTCTTTAGAGTTGTTCATCAAGTCTCAAGTCAAGTCCATGATGTTTTGTCTGATTTTATTTTTACTAAATTAAAGTTTATGTAAAAATTGAATTTAGATTTTTTTTCTCTAAAATCTCTTTAACGTTTACATTTTTAATTGAATCATTTTGTTAACCAAAAAATTAAAAATTTATAAAATATTCTTTAAAAAAATATAAAAAACTATTAAAAAATAAATGGAAAACATCGTTGAAAATGTTACTGGGAAAGATAAATCACCCAAAAAAACTTAAAAAAATCAAGTCAATTTTTGGATTGACTTGACTTTTTGGCCGAAAGACTTGAAAAATAGCGACTTGAGGAACAACTCTGGTAGTCTTACTTTAAAAAAGCTACTATTTGAAAAAAATTCATAATTAACGATTTTTTTAATTGCAAAAAAACAATATTTTTATTTTTTCAACTTGATTCTAACTTTTTGTGACATACTGTTCAAACAACATTTCCTGTAAGAAAAACTTGAATGAATGAATTTCAATGAATTTGAATTTTTTTTCTTTTCTTAATTTTTTGATTAGAATTTATTTCTAAGTTGTAAAAAAATAAATATATATTATGCAATCTAAAAAAATGGATTAAGACAATTGTAAAAGCACTTTATTCAAATATTAAAGTTAGTTATCGTAAGTATATGTATGAAAATTATACTTTTTTCACACATTTGGGTTTTAAATATTAAGATAAGAGAGTTAAAAAGACATAAATTGAAAAAGGTTGTAACAAGAGGAAAAAGTAAGGTAGCAATTACACAATGGAGTTGGGCATCCGAGACAGGCATAAGTATGGTTACTTAAGTACTTACCAAAATTCTAGTAATTAAGCATTTGAAAATTAAAAGTCCAAGTACTTATACTTACACTTAATATTTCAGTACTTATGCAAGTACTTACGAGTTTTTCTATTAATTTATTTCAATAAACGACTAAAAGGCGATGTAGAAAAAAAAAAGTAAAAAAATAAAGTGTTATAAATAAAAAAAATTTCAAAAAATTTAATAAAAAAATAAAATGACGCCATAGTTCTGTTCTATTAAATTTTTATTGTTAAAAAAAATTAAGAAGAAAATGATAAGTCAAGGCGTGGTTAAAAATTCTTCAATACACAATCGGAAAAATAAAATAAGACCTATTCAAATTTTTTTTACTCATCTCTTTTAATTTACCAAGAGTGTTTTTGATACAAAAATTTAGAAATTTAGAAATTTTTTTTAACAATATAAATCATCATTTAGTGGACCTTACATATTTAAGTACTTAAGTATTATAGCAGTACTAACTTAAAATTTGAACGAACATAAGTTTTTACTTAAACTTATACTTAAAATTCGAACACTTAAGATAATTACTTATACTTAAGATGTAATAGTTATTCCTGTCTCTGTTGGGTATTCAATGTATATTAATTCGAAACCCGCTTTGTATTCATCCACTAGTCTGTGACAATCAATGGAATAGAATGGCTCAGTCCTGTCCCAACATATCTCTCACTCAACTCACAAAGCCGATTCGAGACTGTTAATAATTTAAGTTTATTAAAAGCCTCATGATTCTCGATGTTGGAGAGAGCATCATATTTTAACTTAAGAATATAACTTGTAAAGTCTCGGATTTGCACTTAAGCCAAGAAATAATTAAAACAATTTAATTTAGTCAAAAGTTTATTTAATGGAATCCGAGGTTATAACAATAAAGTGGTGGTTTAAATGTGTTTCGACTGCAATTAATCCTAGAACGTGCATCTCTACCTAATAGAAACATGTTAAGACTTGGGTCTTTATAATCTGACTGCTGCTTTCAGAATTGCTTGTTGCTTTCTGAAATTGAATTAAAACAAGGAAAAGTATTGTCTGCTTTTTACAATATTTATTAATAATATATTGAACTCAAAAAATAAAAGCTCTTCTCTTCTGTTTGTCTATGATCTTGTTTTCTTCTTTGTATTTAAAAAAATGGTAAAATTTTCACATCAATAAATTGCTATTTGAAAAAGATTGAAGTTTGGCTTGTAAAATGGTAAATGAAAATGGCCCCTGAAAAGTGTAGCCATACCATTTTCTCCGAAAATCCAGGTATAAACCAATCTCTAACTTTAAAACTTTTTGGAAACAATATACCTTGTAAATAAAAGCCTATAAGCTTGATAGCATTAAAGTTCGTCTAAATAAACTATCTATAAATTTTCTAAAATAAAGTTTTATTTTCAAAAAAACACTAATTATTTTGTTAAACAATAGTTAATAGCTCAAGACCCCGTAAGAAAAAAAAAACATTATGTAATGTATAGAATGAATTCAGTGAATATTTAAATGAAAAGGGATTATATAGATGATGGAGTAATCAAATAAGATCAAATAAACTCAGTCTAATTTCTCTAACCGAGGCAGGAATGGAGAAAATATTTCTCCCTGATTTTCGACCTTTTTTTTTATCATTTAAAATTAAAACAAAAAAATCTTTCTATCGTTTTTTCCAGGAATTTACTTTATCCTTTTTTTTTACTTTATTTATCAAAATTTTTATTTTAACTTTAATCATTTGAACATTTTATTTTAGTCTTATCTAATGACCGAAAGACTTAAAGTACTTAGAGCCTTTGCAAATTTAAATACACTAGAAAAATAAGTCTAAAATTGATCTCACTAAAAATTTATGGTCTTTATCAAAACTCCTATTGTATTTTGATTAAGAGACCCAATTTTTTTTTTGACAATATCTTGATAATATTTAGCCTTTAATTGCACCGTTCTTTAATTTCGTCTACCAGTACATTAAAATTTAACTTAGAATCAAATTTAATACCAAAAGACTTGATTTCTTTTTGACTCACTATTCTGTTTCAGTATATTTTTAAGTTTAGATTATCACTCTCTTTTTTGTACCTAAAAACGACTACTGAACACGACTTTTCAACTGATATCTTCATTTTCCATTTAATAAGCCATTGTTCTAGTTCGTTGGTGTATTTATTTATCTTTTTTTCTAGGTTCCCCTTTTTGTTGTAAATGAAGAATGCAACTAGATCATCTGCGAAAAGCAGAGAGTATTCGTTATTTGTTTTGTTTCTTTTGGGGATGTCATTAATACTTAATAAAAGAGGATTAATTACTGAGCCTTGTTAAATTCTCTTGTTATTTTACAAGATGAACAAGATGAGTCTTGGTCAAATAGTCAATCGAGTTCATGAACTAGAAGATCCTAGTAGTAATTGTGATCCAAACATTTTTATATCTAATAATAATAATAATAATATTAATAATAATCAAAAATTGAAAACACTCAACAAAGTATTGGCCACCGGAGGAACGGAGTGACCTCCGGGCAGATTCAGGGAACTGGTAACGGGGATCGAATATTAGAACAAAAAGATTCTAGAGACGGAGAAAAAAAAACAGTAGCAGAAATGGAAACGGAAAAACAATCGGTGACCCCAAAAATACCGTAGAAATAAACGGTGTCTACCATCGGAAACCTAGGCAGGAACGGAGAAAATTCTGGAGACGGCAACCGAAACGGATGAATGAAAGAATCATCAGTATTTAAGGGAGACGGAATAGAATTATCAAATTCTTTAGAAAGTTTTTACTATTATCTATAAAAAAAACTTAATTTTGCTATCAATTTTTTCTGGAGTTTAATTTTAATAAATCAAATTAGGATTGATTTTTTTTTGTTTTCATTACATTAATTTATTTTACTTCTTGAAAATAAATTTAGAACTTATAGTGTTTAACATTATATTTTTAATTTTAAATTTTCAAATAAGTTACGTGATAGTCTATTGTCTAAGTTTTTGACCTTTTTTTCTGTGCGTTATAGTCTTGCTCCGATTCCTTAAACAAGATGGTTATCTTTTTAATTAAAAGCATTATTTCATAGAATTAAATGAAAGGAAATAACAATGGTTAATCGAGTTAGCTTCATTTGATTGACTAAATTGGCTTCGGGGACGATTGACGAACAAAACGAAATAATTACCAACAAAATATTGTCTGCTGAACAAAAAAGTATACCTTTTCAGTCTCAAAAAGTTTTCAAGAGCAGTCTACCTCCTTATATTGTAGATTTGATTAAAGAACCTAAGAAAATAACAAGTAATTTTTAAAAAACTCGCTGTAAAATGACGAAACAAAGATATAATCATTTAACATTCAAAATTAAAATTAGCTAAAAAAAATTTTGGAATCAAAATTGGTCTGATTTTATTAAAAAGATGGGGAGAAATCCACTCTCAAGAAGGCCATTAATAAGTTTAGATCTAAACTTATTAATTTGGAAAAAAATTAATAAGTTTAGATCAAGAAAAGGATCAAATTTAATCCCGACCCTAAATAAAAACAATCAAGATTTTAATACGGATGAGGAAAAAGGAAAGTAATTTGAAGAAATATTATCTACAACATTTAGCCTTAATACTGACCTTGAAAGCACTGAAAAAGATTCAGAAATAACTCACTCCAATTTAAAATATTTTAAGAGCAAAAGTCAGCCAAAATTTTACGAACCGATTAGCCTTTATGAAATGATATTGGCATTAAAAATGCTAAAGGGAGAAGCAGCTTAAGGACCTGACCTTATCCACAATCTAATATTAAAAAATCTACCTATAAATTCATTAAATGAGATAAAAGATCTTTTCAACCTTAGTCTCAAAGAAGGTTCGGTTCCTAAAGCTTGGAAAAGTGCCAATATCACAATGATACCTAAGAAATCTTCTCCTACACAAGACCCTTCTAATTATCGATCATTTAGTATTACTAGCTGTCTAGGTAAACTGCTTGAACGTATTATTTTTTCAAGATTATATGATTTCTTGGAGAAAAATTCATTGCCAATCCAGGAACAATCTGGTTTTAGAAAATATCGAAGAACAGCAGATAATTTAGTTTTCTTTATCCAAAAGTTGTCGAATCATTAATTAGAAAGAAAAAAGATATTGCCTATTTTTTGACATTTCCAAAACTTTCGACAACGTTTGGCATGAAGGTATAATTTATAAGCTTAAAAGATAAATAAACTGTGGTGTAGCAACCATCACCACATGAACCTCAGCCGTCCAATTCCCAGGTTACCACACCACTAACTCCATCCATTGACACACACACGTCACCAATAACACACCAAGCCATTCCAGCTGCAACAAGCAGCAACCAAACTGGCAAGAGAAGGGTCGGACGACCGACCAAAGAACAAGCCGACAAGCAACCGACTAGCCAACCCGACCAACCCAGAAGGTCAGAAAGACTGAAGGCCAAGACTTTAGCTTAAAGCCGAGGGATGTGGTGAAGCAACCACAAGAGCAAAGCAAGTTATGCTTTCTAAACAAAACATCAATTTCAAATTTACATAATTACAAGTTTTATAACTTATAAGTAGAAACGGCCGGTTCCTTTTACTTATTTAGATTTAAAAAAGTATTCAATAAAAGAGAACCTCTTTTAATAAACCCCTAAAACCCCCTACACAGCTACAAAACATATACCTGCCTATTTAATTTATTGGATTAAATCATTTTTTAGTTGTAGAACACTTAAGGTAAATATAAATGATCACATTAGTGATGAATTCAAAATATCTGCTGGCGTTCCTCAAGGATCAGTTATTAGTCCTTAATTATTTAGTATATATATTAATGATATTCCAAAAAAAATAAATCTAATAATGAATATTCACTTCTCTTTGCAGACGATCTTGTCACTTTTTTTATTTTTAAAAAAAATGGAAATCTAGAAAGTAAAATGAATCAGTATTTAGTTGAATTAGAAAAGTGGCTTTTCAAGTGGAAAATGAAGATTTCGATAGAAAAATCTTGCTTAATGATTTTTAGTAAAAACAATAAAGAAAATTCTGAGTTTGAGTTAAGGATTTATGGGAATAGAATCGTAAGGATAAAATAAATTAACTTCTTAAGAATTAAATTCGATTCTAAATTAACCTTTTCGTCAATGATAGAAGAAATTAAAGAACGTTGCAATTCAAGGCTAAATTTAATCAAAATCTTGTCAAATAAAAAATGGGGCCTCGACTTTAAAACTTTAGGAATCTTTATAAGTCTTTGATAGGATCTATTCTAGATTATTCTTTTCCTTGTCTTAACTCTCTTTCAGAAACTAATATAAAAAGGTTAGAAGTGATACAGAATTCAGCAGTTCGTTCTATACTAAAATTAAGATATGATACATCTTCCAACATTTTACATCATGAGGCATATAATAAACTTAAACTACTAACAGTCTCAAATCGACTTTTTGAGATAACTGAGAGATATGTTAGGGCAGGGCTGAGCCACTCTGTTCCACTGGTTGTCAGACTGGTGGAAGAATATAACAAAGGTTTCGAATCAAGAAATATCGAGTACCCAACTCCATTGTGTAATTGCTACCTTACTATTTCTTCTTTTTTTCCTGAACCATCAAATGTTTAAGAAATGTATTCTGTAACTCTCTATCTTTATCATTTCTTAATATTTCTTTATTTATTTTAATTTTAATATTTTCCTATTTTTTAACTTATATTATTTTTACTTTTATTCTATTCTATTTAACTTTATTTTGATTTTTATTTTATTATTGTTTTTTAAAATCTGAAGGAGCTTAAGCTCGATACAGAAATACAAATAAATAAATAATAATAAATTTTAAAGAATTTCTTAAAGGTTTCGAAGCAAGATATATTGAATACCCAACTCCATTGTGTAATTGCTACCTTACTATTTCTTCCTTTTTCCCTGAAAAATCAGACATTTAAAAATATGTATCCTGTTATTCTCTATTTCAATATATCTAATATTAATTTTCTTCTATTTTAACTTATTTTAATTTTTATTTTTATTTTTTTTATATTTTTTTCTTATTTTAAACTTTATTTTATTTTTTTTTTTTAATCTGAAGGAGCCTTAGCTCGATACAGATATACAAAAAAATAGATTAAAGATTTATATAAATTTTTTATTTAACAATATCTTAATAATATTTAGCCTTTTGTTGCAGCGTACTGTTATAAATACATCAATTTTTAGCTTAGAAAAAGAGCTGTAGGAAAATGTGAAGTTATAATTAAACAAGTTTACCAAATCATGAGATTTTTAACCTAAATGGATACAACTAATAATTTTGGTGCTAATCTTTAAGAACGAGACTATCAAATTTCACTTTAAAAATTTGAAAAAAACACTAATTAATTTTATTAAAATCGATAAGAACATAATTATATTTTGCTAACATGTATTTACACAAAATTATCAAAAATCTAAAAATTACAAGTAAAGACCATTAATTAAATAATCACCATCGGCGTCCACATTCTGGGCACTTGATTTGGTCCGATCGGTTCCCAATAAATTCATAATTCTCAGTTTTTTGCTCAGGTATTTAGTGGACAAAGCAATGTAGACAAAAAAACTGACCACCAGCAAACATCCAACAACTAGAATAATCACAGCCTGAACACTGTCCGATTTGCTGACTTTAATTTTGCTTTCTTCACCAAATTTCACGTGCCTCTCGTCATTTTCTTTCCACGCAACATTCATGTCTTTCATGGACTTGGCACCCATATCTTAACAAATTAAATAAAAGCTATTTAAATCAGTGATCAGATTTTTTTCTTAATAGCAATAGTTTGAACGATCAGTATTATATTTTTCAAGACATAAGAATTAAATGAAATATTAAAATTGAATACCAAAAATTCTCGTAAGTATAGAAAATTTTTTTTTCTGAAAATTTAAAAATATATTTTGTTTGTTTCTATGGGATGTAGATTTTGAATCTAGATTTCGACATTGTTTAAAATTTTGATCAAGTGAATTTTCTAAAAAGCATTGAATCATGTTAAATGGTTTAATAGCTTCGTTAAAATTTACTGGAACTTTACCATGAAAGGTTTTACAATTTCATTTTCTTTTATAGAGTAAGTACCTTCCAGAGAAACCAGATAATTTACAGTAGAAAATTACAACATAGAAAATTTAGAAAATTACATCATAGAAAAATTCAAAAGATTTTGTAAGAATTTTGAAACTTTAAAAAATGATTTAAAAATATCTATCTTAACGTAATGGTCCGATAAATATGACATGTCACTAAAACAGAGTACCCTATTTTAGTGACATGTAATATTTGAGTGAACACTGATTTTTAAAATTGAAATATTCGCTTTTAGTGACATGCAACAAAAAGCGAATATGCAAAATATTGCTATTTTTTATGAAAATATTGCTCGGGTTTAATGACATGTTTTTAACCCATGTTAATTTAAAAATCAACTTCTTTTTTTTTGAAAAATAAACTCTTTCGGCTTTTTAAGAGGCTTAAAGCCTAATGTCTCATTCTATTGTAAAAATTGTAGTTAGTTTAACTTTTAAAATTCAACTTAAATGTGGTCCAACTACGTTCCAAGATTTGTTAACTTCATCCGTTCTTGTTTTTTTAGACTTAATAAGATTCCAATATATTATGAATTTTTGTACATTTTTTACTTGTTTTTAAAACTATAATACATTTAAAAATTCAATTCAATTCAAATAACATATATTTTTCGTAAAAAAACTTTTATCTTAAATTATTTATCTTAAATTACTTGTCATATTTATCGGACCATTACGTTTTTTAACTTTATTTTATTTTTTTTTTTTTTTTTTTTAATCTGAAAGAGCTTTTGCTCGGTACAGAAAACAAATAAATAAAATCTTAAATCTTAAATGTCCATTATATTTCAATTCTTAGCTAAATCTAAAAGAAAAATTAAAGAAAAATGAAATTTGAGAAATTTGAATTTTAAGGAACAACAATAACCTAATTGAATCAAATCAAAAAGTGGAGAAAAAACTCTTGAACATTTTTATTCAAGATTAATAAATTGCTTTGTGATCAAGAGATCAATGTTGAATATTTCAACGTTTAAGCTTTCAATTTTCAATAACATAAATTTAATTTACACAGATTTTGTTTCTGAATTTGAATTATTTAGCTAAAATAGCTTGTTGTAAAATTTTTTCAAATGACTATTAAATCAATAACTCTATTCAATATTTTTATATGTTTAATTTATAATTTTTTTTAATAATCAATTAAATAAATGAAGTGTTTTTCCTTAATCAGTCTCATGAGGCATGGACACTGGCCGATTAGCCTTGAAACTTAACTTAACTGTTAAATTAATTTCACTACCTTGAAAAAAAATATTTTCGTAAAAAAACACTGATCGTTTGGTTTGGTAATCCAAAAAAAGAAAATGCACATAAAAGCAAGCTACACAGACAACACTTATTTTTACCATTAAACAAAACCCTGTATGTGCTAGGCTTAGGAGGCGGTCTAGTCGTAATTTTGTACCTAGGGCTTTTTGGTTCCTCCTGCATGAAATTTTCTAAAAAATTTTTCGGATGATAGAACCTATCCGAGCGCTGCTGAGCCTCCAAAAGCCTCAAATGCTCGAGTATCTCATTTTGCTGTCTTATCAAGTCCTGTTCATAGTCCTCGTAGTAGTCAACCGTGGCTTTGGTTGTCGTTTTTTTTCCGATGGCTGTGCTCGTACTATTCGAGTCGCAGTTTAGCTCGTCTGTCTTATCCTCACAGTGCGCTATAGAATCGCACACGTCATAGATCGGAATGCACTGCTTTATTTTTAGACAAGTGAATTCATAGTCTTTATGACATTTTATATCTGTGGTTTTAAGTTGGTGAAAAAAATTATCGATAAAAGAAAACAAAATTTTTCTTACTGTCTCTGTGTCCAGTCTGGATGTTTTTCTCATCGAATTCTTGTTCAGGAGATTTTTGTCTGAGTAGAGCGTAGTCCTTGTGTTTGATGAACAAACAATGCTGGGAGCATTTGAACATGTAGCATCGGTATCCGTTTTGGCCATGGACTAGTGACAACATGGCCGTGTCGCAGAAGTCAGTCGAGCAGCACATCTTGACACACGAGTCCTGAAGTTCTTTGAGACTGAATTGGGAGCCCGGCTCGATTTTGTCTACTGATAGAAATTTGGCTCCGTTATTTACACTTGTCTTTGTGTCTATCATTCGATTGGACTCGAATAGGGACATGTGCGACTGGCAGCTGAGCTGCGTGGGGTCTGACTTGCGTCTATGACCGAGCAAAGGCTGGGTTTCAGGTTGGTATTTTTTTTCTCGCCTAAAACTGGACTCGTCGTCTATTTGCTCCAGGAATTCATTGACTATTTTCTCCAGGTGGTTGTGGGCTCGGGAGTTGTACATCTCGGGGCCGTCTATTGGAAAGGAAGATGCTGACAGGGTGCCAAATAGACCCGGCAACAGTAACCCATAGACAATTGCATTCATTGTTTTATTTATTTGTTGCTAAATCTAAATTTAAAAAAATCGATTTTCATTTTCATGATCAAAATTTGTTTTTATAAAATATGCTAATCTTATTTTGTATGATGAACATTTGCTTAATTCTCAGCTAAAAAATGCAACACGAAAAGTTTTTTGAAAAAATTTAATTTAACATTGGGGCAGTGTGATTCTTAAAATTAGAAAATCATTGAACTTAAATTGTACAGTCATTGCAGAGACTTAATTTGCGTGACTTGCTTTCAATTGACGCATTTTACAGTTTTATCTTTTCTTTTGTATAAAATGATAAAAAAAAAATAAAAAAAATATAAATAAAAAAAAATTGAAAATTAAGTTGAATAAAATAAAATAAATAAAACAAAAAAAATGGATAAATAATTCTATATGATGTTTATATGATTCTATTTGTTTTGTCCATGCTGAGCTAAAGATCCTTCAGATAAAAAAAAAGTGTGAAGAAAAAATGAGATAAAATTTGATATAAAAGACAGTTAAAATAGAAAATTTGTTAGTAATGACAGGCGCAAAATGTTTATTTATTGATCAGTTTTTGATGTCTTAATTTTTACTTTATCTTGACTTCATAGTTCATCACGTGACTCTTTTGTACATTTTCTTATCAATCGTTTTTCTTATACACATTTGAGCAGTTACGGACTGAGTAAACGGTTGATCGAATGGCTTAAGGACTTTTTAAGCGGAAGGGTTGAGCGCGTTGTGCTTGGAGATGCAGTTTCGGATTGGTCAGAAGTACTGAGTGGCGTACCTCAAGGGTCTGTGCTTGGCCCTTTGCTTTTTATGATATACATAAACGACCTACCTGACATTATTTCAAACAAAATAGAAATTTATGCCGATGACTCGAAGATTCTTGGAGTAATTAACAACTTGTGTGATAGGGCAGAAAGACCTAGATGCTCTGTGTGAATGGATTGATGTATGGAGAATGGGTCTCTGTGCTCAAAAATGTAAGATTATGCATTTTGGAAGGCTCAATGCTAGATTCTCGTATGAAACATCGGGAAAAGAGGGATTGGATAAAAATCAACTGTGTACCACTGAGTGTGAAAAGGATCTATGCGTTATGGTGTCTTCAGACCTTAAACGGACATGTCAAGTAAAGAACGCGTGCGCGAAAGCAAATAAAGTACTCGGAATTCTTAAAAGCACATTTTTAAGTAGAGAAGAAACTCTTTGGTTGAAGCTTTATATGTCTTTGGTTAGACCTCACCTCGACTATGCAGTTCAAGTTTGGAATCCGAGCAAAAAAGGTGACGTAAAAGCGTTGGAAAAAGTACAAGAGCGTGCAACGAAAATTCCTTGGTCACTAAGAGAAATTTCATACGAGGAAAGGCTTGCCAGATTGGGTTTAACAAAACTTAGTGAGAGAAGGGTGAGAGATGATTTGATTGAGGTTTTTAAAGTGATTAATGGTCATGAAAAAGTGTCGTTTACCAGAGAACTTCTGGATCCTGTTGGCAGGAATGGACCGATACCGAGGTTAAGAGGAAACAGCGCAAAAGTTCAAAGAGATAGTTTTCCAGCACAAAAAAGAAATGATTTTTGTGCCGCAGTGAGTGCTAGACACGTTTTTTTCTCGAACAGAGTAGCTCCGCACTGGAATAGACTTCCTGGGGAGGTGGTTAAAGCTAAGACAGTTAATGGCTTCAAAGTAGCATTAGATAGGTTTAACAGAATTGGCTGCTAAAGCTTAATACGCCTTTAAGCGGTGATGAGCTCAGATTTCCTACTTGTTAGGATTTCGCAGCAAGAACTACTACTACTACTAAAATAGAAAATTTGTTAGTAATGACAGGCGCAAAATGTTTAATTATTGATCGGTTTTTGATGTCTTAATTTTTACTTTATCTTGACTTCATTGTTCATCAGACTTGGGCAAAAGTCAAAAAAAAAGTCTTTTTAAAGTCTTTTCAAAGTCAAGTCAGCGACTTGACTTGAAAATCTTGGAAATCTTTTCAAAACAATTGGCGTTCCCCCCTAATATTTGCCGTTCCATCGACAAAAATAGCCGTTCCCATTAAATATTCACCGTTCCGTCGGCTCAAATAGGCGGCCCAATGTCTTAGTTGCCGTTCCATACACAAAAATTGCCGTAACCATTAAAAAAAAATTTGAAGTCAAGTCAAATGACTTTACTTTAATAAAAAAATTTGAAGTCAAGTCAATTGACTTGACTTGACTTTGACTTGATGACTTTTGCTCAACTCTGTAGTTCATCATGTGACTATTTTGTACATTTTCTTATCAATCATTTTTCTTATACACATGATGTACATATTTACTGTATATATACTCAATTTTACGCGCTTATAAGCGCAGCATAATAAAATAATATATAATCTCTTTTTTGTATATACAGAATAGATAAGGATAGATTAGATACAGAATAGAATATTTACATACTTGACTTTTTTGAGATGACTGAGTCTGAGTCAGAATCATTTAGTTTCTTATGGCTCGACTCTAGTCAGAATCAAATGATTTTCAAGAGATGACTTACGAGTCCGAGTTCCAGTCAGACTCGGGACGACGACTGAGACTCATTTTGAGTCATTTTACCCCAATAAAAGAAAGCGTTTTCAATAGCTTTCAAAAAAATTTTAATGTTTTATTTTTTTTTAAATTTATCTAATTGAATTAATTAAAAGAATATCTTTGCATTTAATCAAGTTATAAAATTTAGAAAATTATTATTATTTATTTATTTGTTAAGAGCTTAAGCTCCTTCAGAATAAAAAAAAAAATAAAAATAAAAATTAAGTTTAAAATCAAAAAATAGAAATAAAAATATGAAAAAAGTTAATGAGAGTTAAAAGAAAAATTAATCAATCATTAATAAAAAGTTAATCAGATAAGACAAAATGCAAAAGTATCTCCTTTAAAATGTTAATTTTTAATTTTTGCTTTTTCTTTTTTTCCCCTTATTTGTTTTTTTTATTAAAAAAACTCCGACCGACTAAAACCAACTCAAACCAACCAAAGCCGAACTAGGAGAGGGAATCAGCATTTCAACAGCGATGGAGAGTCTTCCTCTGGGTAGAAAAATTAAAGAAAAATGACTCAAGAAATTTGAATTATATTTTAAGGAACAACAATAACCTAATTGAACCAATGACCAAATCAAAAAGTGGAGAAAAAACTTTTGAACATTTTTATTCAAGATTAATAAATTTGATACAACGGTGTTTTAGTTCATCAATCATTGGGGTATTGTAGGATGGGGATATTATTGGCAAATTGAAGTTTGAGATCAAGATCAAAAGACCAAAATATAAATTGTAATATTTTTTTTTAATATTAGAAGCAATTACTTGACATGTCAAGTTTATTTTCATTTTTGAAATTTTAAAATGTCTCTTTTGGTCGAATTTTAATAAGTTAAAATATTATAATTGATTTTAATGAAAACTTACATTTAAAGACTAATTAATTTACTGTTTTAAATTATATAATTTATTTAAGTGGAAAATAACATTATTTAAGTTTGAATGAGTTGATAAAAGTTGTAAATTTGAATTTTTGAATTAAATTAACCTGAATTATTTAAATTGTTGATTGTTTTTGTTGAATAAATTAGAGATCATTTTTTTTGATGTTAATTTGATAATGAGCCATTATTAGACATAAAATGTCAAGTAATGTTTAGTATTTATTTATGGCCGTTAACACTTCTAACCATAAATTTTATTAAAAATACCATAAATTTATTAAAGTTTACCATAAATTTATTAAATTATAATAAAATAAAAGAAAATACAACAAATTTATTATATTATTATCAAATTAAAGAAATAAGTAACAAATTTATTAAAAAAATATCAAATTCATTAAAGATTAATCAGATTCATTAGAAAAATAATAAACTCATTTTTTTTTTGTTTACATTTGTTTATTGCGCAATAATAATACAATTCTTTTTGTAAAGGCTTGCCGCAAGTTTCACATAATTTACTAACACTGTCATCAAAACTTGGTCGCTTGGAAGTATCATCTTGAGATGTTAAGTCATCATCGAAAATGGCATTTTCTTCAGGTGCTTTAATTAGGTCAGAAGCTTGAACTTCTAGGCTCTTTACAGTTTTAGAAGGAGGGCCTCTTTTTTTATTATTATGCATTGGTAAATCCAAACCAATCGAGCTGAAATCTAACATCTGAAGTCTAAATGCACATGAAATAACGTTTAATCAATTAATTTATCTTAAAAGTGTAAATCTAATGAGTTTATTAATTCTAATGAACCAATTAATGTTCTTTTTATTCAAATTAAGGTTGTTTTAATCAATTTAGGATAATTTTCTATTTTCTATTACATTTTTATTCAATTTGATAAATAACTGTTAAGTTTATTCTATTTTTAATAAATTTATGGGTATAGATTATATTACGCGTTTATTTATTTCTTAAAAAATTATCAAAATCATTAGATTAATTAAGTTTTAAAATTTTAAATGATCGTTTTGATCTTATAATTTGATTTGAAACTTCAATTTGCTAAATTATTTTATGTGTAAACCGGGTGACAACTCTCAGTGTTTTTTTTCCTCATTATCATTAGATGTCTTAAATTTTTATCAAATAAATAAATAATAGAAAGTACTTAGTTTGATATGTGATTATCTTTTTGAGGCTGAAAAATGACTTAAAAAAAACCAGGAGCAATTAGTAAGATTCAGTCATATTTGAAATTTGATTTTAGCCGATTTTATGATAATTAGACTGCTAACTTATCATGAGCTAAAGCATTTGCACCAAAATATCGTATTAATTTTGTTAAATCTGGGATTTAAGTAAATTTTATTATTTGAGAAATTATTCTCTGTTTTTGAAACAAATATTGAAAATTCATTTTTAACCCTTTAAATAATTAATTTATTTATTTATTTATCTGTACTGAGCTAATGTCTTTTCAGCATAAAAATATATGAAAAAAATGTTTAAAAAAACTTAAATAACTCATTTATCATAATAGTTTTTCAAATGAATTGAAAAACTAAGTGTAGTCAGTTAGTTACCGGGTATGTAATAGTCTATTATGCGAAATATACTTGTTCTCGGGTTTTGTCAATGTTTTTGTTTTTTTTTAATTAGAATAATCTATCAAAAATTAAATCTCAGCTTCGTTTATTCAAAAGTTATTTTTAAAAATTTATAAAAATTAATTAAATCCAAATCGATTATAAAAAATTTATTGATGAAATTAATTTTTTTGTTCCTTTTGAATACAAAACGAGCAATTTTTATTTTTTAATTTTCGGGGCAATCGGGGTTTATCTTGGGACAATCGGGTTAACATGCGGGGAAATCCTACTAAAAAATGGAGTTAACCTATTGGTCTTAATGGGTGAGTCAAAATCCTGGGGAAAATCAAGTGATCAGATTTCAAATTTTCTCACCTTAGTTTGGTAAAATTTAAATTATTTTAAAAATAGGTCACCCAGTTAGGCCATCTTACTATAAAGGTTAATTTTGAAACAAATTATATATCTTAGAATTAATTTTTCTTTAGACTCTAAATTTTTTTTATATATCTTTAAGTTTAAGATATAATAAACAAACTAGTTAAATAAAGCACTCATCCAAATAGTAAATGACTTGAAGTTTTTATTGATAAAAGTGAACATTTTTTATGAAATCCGTCGATCAGACCAAATCAAGTGAAAGCGTATTACTCAATTCTGAAGACGAAACTCTTAATTTCCATATCAAAAGTCTTGCAAAAGTCTAACAAAAGGATAAGAGGCAAGAACATTTAATTTAAACTATCTGAATTATTGATAATTTTTAAGGAAATGGAATCCAAAGTGCAAAACGGTGAGATAAACGAGAATTTTTGAGAGTTAAAGAGCAAACATGATGGGATTAGTCGATCTTATAGTCGGTTCATGAGTCAGCTTTGGCTTTAGAATTGATCAATGATGATCGATCCAAATTTAAAGTAGTAGTAGTAGTAGTTGGATGACTGCGAGATGCCGGATGACTCCAGCAAGAGAATCTGAGTCCTATGAGTAGCCTGTTCTTTGGTCGTCAATCCTCTTCTTGAAAGAGTTGACACTTGGTGCGTCAATGACTGAATCGGGTAGCTTGTTCCACATTCTTGCTACCCTGTTGCGGAAAGCGTTACGTCTGATTAGACAGTCCTTCACTAAGAATCAGAGGAGACTCATTCGAATCATCCCAAACAAATGGTTGTACTAAGAAAAAATAGAATAGTAGAATTTTTTAAGTTTTCTTTTACTAAAAAGGTATTTTTATTGATTAAATGGAAAAAATTAAATTTTTTTGGTATTTTTTTTTGGCGATTTTTAAAAAATTGTGCACAAATTTTAAGAGTCTTTAAACATTAGTTGTTGCAAATTTTAGAGCTCTAATTTCCTTTCTTTTTCACTAGTTATTTTCTTATTTTTTCTTCATAATTTTTCGGAGTTGTTTAAAAAGGTGTCAAGCAATTACTACCATGGATGAATATCTACTCACATCTTTTAATGCCTTGAAATATGTTTCTTTGACAGTAGATATTTTAGCTGATTGAAGATTAAGATCATTTCTCCGCTGGTGTTCATATTGAAACAGCAATAAAATTGTGGACATTGTCACAGGTAATGGATACAATATGAGAAATATTGATTAAAAAAGGCTAAAAAATATTAGTAAATAATAAAAAAATGTTTTATGTAAATATTTGAATTGATAAGTTTTAAATATAAAATAAATTGATAAGAAATTAGCTTTATTCAGGGTTAATTTTACGCAGATATCAATATTTTTTAAATAGATTAAAAGTTTTTTAGACACATATCATATATTGAAGAATAAAATTAATTTTGATTGTAATATAACTTAAGTTTATATCAAGGCAACGCATCAATAACATTTTGAGAACCTTTTTAAAAAGCCTCACAATAAAATTTTGAAAAAAATTGTTAATTTAATTTTGTTTAAATTTTATTAAATATTGACATTTTTTTTTATCTCATTTATATGGCCCGATTAAAAAAGTATTATTAAATAAAAGATCGATTGAATTGATATGTCGTAATAAAATTTTAAAAAAATAACTTCTCAGCAAACTTAAAGAGATAAGAATTTTTAAGTGATTTCAGTCTTCAGAAGTTTTTTACAGTAACTGAGTTTAGAAAATCTAGTAAATGTGGATATCATATTTTTAAGTGTGCTAAAACAATTAACTCATAAAAAACCCATTTATTATAAAAAATAGGTGGTTTCATTAAATTCAGTGCAAAATTTAAATTTAACAGTTGGAATTCTTATTTTTTATTTTATCAAATAGCGCCATGCAAATAAAAAAATTGAAATTCATAAAGAGTAAAAAAATAAAAACAGAATTTAAATATCTCACAATAACACTAGTAAAATTCTCATTCATTTATCTGAACTTTTATTGTGGACAAAAAATAAAATTTATAAAAAATCTATAGAAAATTGCATCTCTTTTTTTTCGGAATTTTTTTCTTCTCTTCGGGGTACCTCTTGTCAATCTGCTTTAATAAATCAAAAAAAATTTCATCTACATTTATCCGGTTTTTGGCCGAGGTCTCCATGAACGCACAATTGAAAGACCTGGCCAGCTGAATGCCCTGCTCACGAGTCACAACTCTGTCTTCCTCCAGATCACTTTTGTTCCCCACCAAAATCATGGGCACCTCAGTCGAATCTTTGGTTGTCTCTATTTGTTCCCTGATGTCGAACAAGTCATTGTAAGTCGCCTGAGATGTTATGGAATAGACAAGCACAAACCCTTGGCCATTTTTCATGTACAAATCTCTCATTGCTGTAAACTGCTCGGTTCCAGCGGTGTCCAGTATTTCCACAGCGCACTGTTGGCCTTTTATTGTCATGTTCTAAAATCACACTTTTAATTTAGGCAAAAAAAATAATTTCTTACTTTTCTGTAGCAGTCTTCAATGGTCGGATCGTAGTTTGCCACAAAAACTCCTTGAACAAACTGGATAGTCAGAGCTGATTTACTTTTAGAGAAAAAAAGGCATGTTGACTGAGTTGTTCATTGAAGCGAAGAAACTTACCCGACACCTCCGCTTCCAAGCACAACCAACTTATACTCGCGCATTATTTCTCTATTTTGTCGAAAAAAATAAACTCTAAAACTT
The DNA here is from genome assembly GCA_019054805.1 of Brachionus manjavacas. NCBI lineage: Eukaryota > Metazoa > Rotifera > Eurotatoria > Ploima > Brachionidae > Brachionus > Brachionus manjavacas. The sequence continues at coordinate 850,477 of JAHQIY010000003.1, read as the reverse complement.
TTAGGCAGCAATTATATAAAAACTCAAAATGACTAAATTAATTTAGTTAGTCACTTTTTTTAAATTAATTAACATTTTATGAATTGGTGTCGTGTTGAAATTTTAAAATCGCGATTTAAAATGAAGCAAATTTTGTCAATAAAAAAGTAAAGGTATATTTCTCAAGGTATTTATGCATTCGCTATATTATGATTTATTGCTTTCAAAAATCTGCATTCGTTTGAACGAATGCTCAAAATATATCATTTTGAAATTATAATAAACCAGGAACATATTTTTTGAACGAGCTCAAATTGTCATTTAATTCAAAAAGTCTGGAAATAAATTATTTAAATGAAAATTGAAGCAAAAAAAGTGCAATTTAATTTTTATTTTTTAAAGTCTAAACAAACTTTTATTTATTTTTTAAAATTAAATTAGTAATCATTTTATAAATGTTAAACCAAGAATGATAGGATATTACATTAATTAGACATTGCATTTATTTTATTATTCAAAAGTTGATATTTAAAAAAATTTAGATAATGAACATAATTATTAATCAAAAAGTCAAGAACAAATTAAAACTAAAGTTCGTCGTCTTATTCAATTAGTGTCGCAAATCAAATCAAAAATTTGAGAAAATTGTTTGATTTATTCCAATAATACTTGAAATTTGAAAACAATCTTCAAACAATTCTTGAAAACAATTCTTTTTATTAAATTTAAAAAATTAAATTATTTAAATATAGAATTTCATTTAATTTTTCAGAATATGCATCTAAGAAATAAAGGAAATAAAAGTTCCGAAAAGTTTATGTGTTGGCTGGACTTGACATTTTTTTAGTTTTTTGGGTGATTTATCTTTCCCAGTAGCATTTTTAACGATGTTTTCCATTTATTTTTAAATATTAATTAATAAAAATTTATATTAGTAGTAGTAGTAGTTTTGATTGTAGCTGGCTAGCCAGCGAGTGTGCTGATAAGGCAGACTAAGACAGCTGATGTAATTGATTGCTGCTCATCCAGCAATTAATGCCTGCTTTAAAGCTGTTTACATTGGGGGCTTCAACTAATTGATTTGGCAATGAGTTTCATATGTTAGCGGTTCTGTTGAAAAAATAGTAATCTCTTTGTTGGAGCCTCGAAATTTCTTTGTGATATTTGAGGCAGTGACCTCTTCCTTGGATTTTGGTGACATTAAAATTGTTGCTTTTATCAACCATTTCTATTCCATGCATGAACTTGTATAATTGAATTAGATCACCTCTTTTTCTTCTTTCCACCAGATTTGGAATGTTCAAAGCCTTCAATCTGCTTTCATACGGTTTGTTTCTAATTGAAGAAACAAATTTCGTAGCTCTGCGTTGAATCCTCTCATTTAATTTGCTTTGTTTGTAGCCTCTATCACTTGATTTTTCCATTTAAGATTTGTATTGAAGATAGCTCCAAGATCTCTTTCTGTTTCAGACGTTGATAACTGTTTACCATTAATAAAATAAGTGAATTCTTTGTTTTTATGACCATAATGCATAACCACACATTTTGATGTGTTGAAGAGAAGAAGCCAATCTTGAGTCCACTTCAAAATTAAATCTAAATCTATTAATATATATTTAAATATAAATAACATTGGTTATATTTTTGTGTTTGAATTACAAAATGTATCCAAATAAAAAAAATAATTTTAAGTTAATATTGCAGGAATGGAAAACCTTGTTTTATTTTCATAAATTTTTGACTTTCGAATTGTGATATGATGATCCTTAAGATAATATTTGTAGCTAAAAAACTATCTAGGCTCTGTTTTCCACTTTATATAAATTGAGTCTTTGATAAAATTCATCAAACAAACGTAAATTATCACTTTAGTCAAAATTTTTAAGATTAAAAACTTTTTTAATTTTTTTTCTAAAAAGTCCACCTATTTAGAAAAAAATTAAAATGTAATATTAAAAAATAAGATAAAAAAAATAATTATCGGAGTAGGTAAAATGTGTGAAATAGATGAATCTATGTTCCCCAAAGTCAAACATTTAAAGGGTGAAAAATTAATTTTATTTATCTAAATTTTTATTTTTTTATATTTAAAGGCAAAGATTTATGTATTTGAGTATTTAAGATTTTTGAAAGGGTCCAGATCAACCAGTTTTTTCAAATATTGAAAATAAATTTTGATCTAAATGAATTATATTTTTTTTATTTCATCTAAATTCAACAAAAATTTTAAATTTTTTTTGAAACTGAAAAAAATATTTGAAGCATCGCACTTTTTCAAATTAATTTGAACATTGGATACATTTTGTAATTCAAACACAAAAAATTAAACCATTAATATTCCTATTATTTAATAAATTTCTATTTTTTTGTTAGCAAAATGATTTATGCAAAAAAAAACTAAAATACTGAACAAAATCTTTTATTCATTACTTTTTTAAATAAATATTTAGTACTAATAATCTAAATAGAATAAAAATTAAAAATAATAACAAAATATATTTTTTGAAGATTAAAAAATCAAATTCTCTATCGAGGAATTTTTTAGCTTCCTCCAAGAAGCGAATGCTAGGAAAATAACTTTTACCTTTTCTTTTAGTTTTTCCTTTAGTTTAAGCTTAAAAGGCCTCATCTTGAGATATGTTACTAGGAATTTCTTCAATTACAGGCCTTTTTTTAAATTACCGTGTTATTTTAAAGATTTATTTATTTATTCGATTAACTATATCGAACTAGAGATAAGGCTACATTGGGTTAAATCAAAAGTGTTAATTTGAAAAACAAAACAAGAAAGTTAGAAAAAATTTCAAAGTGGCTATTTTTTTGAACATTATAAGATTAATTTATAAAAATTTTAACTATTTTTGATTGTTTAAGAGTTTCTTTTCAATCAATTATATATAAATAAATTAAAATAGTGATCAATTTAAATGTAATTGACATTAATTACAAAAAAAAACTAAAATGTTTTTAATTTGTTCCTAATTCAGTATTTTAGTTTTTTTTAATTGCATATTATTGTTATTTAAAAATATTATACGCGATTAAAAATTTAAAAGTTTAAGAGATTTTAGAGAAAAAAAAACCCGACTTAGCATCATCTTATTATTCGAATTAAATGTTAGATAAAAATAAAAGGTTTTTTCGCCAAAGAAGTGAATCCAGCAAAAGTACCAAAAACACGGCCAATCGAAGATTTTTGGGGAAATTTGAAAGTTAAAGTTTATGAGGGTGATTGGATGGCAAAAATTGTTAAGCAACTCGAAAAAAAAATTTGCACTTTTCTGGGAAAAATGGACCCAAGGTTTTACAAGACCATGCTATCCCTCTGTTAAATAAGAATTTTTTTTATGATAAAATTAATTTTGTGCCATTTTTTATACTAAAGCCGTTTATAGCGGTGTAGATAAACAACTCGATGGAGTAGCATTAACTAGATTGAACAATTTTTCAAAAGAAAAAAATGCGCGTAAAAACGGTTGGTATGAGGTGCTGTCATTTAATTATCCATCAACTGAAAATGGATTGCAATGTATAAATGGCAAAATAGAACTCATTCAAACATTAAGAACGAGACTTTCTGTAAATGCCTATCTTACGAATTTAGATAAAATGCTTAGGAATTGGTCTAAAGACACATTACAAGAAAAAAATTTTGTTGATAATGTGACTTTTTCCACAAATAGTTGGAAACTAGATGGGAATTATTTAAATAGTTGCAATGCTTTGATAAAGAAAATAGGCAGCTCAGAAAATTTTGTTTTATTAGAAAAAAGCAATTCAAATTTAATGAATCTCGATTACATTAACTCAAGATACAATAAACTAAAATTCGATAAAAAAGTTAATTCTAATAACTTGATTTTATTTCAATCCGCTTTAATAAAAATACAATTAAATAGTACAGATTGGTCAAGTAGTAGATGCACTTGTAGTAATTTTTTCAAGAATTATTTTTGCTCTTATATTATTTCTTTAGCAGTAAACAAAAAGCTTTTAGCAATGCCATTGAAGTTTAATAAGACAGCTGTTGATCCAAAAGCAAAAGCCGGAAGACCAGCTAAAGCAAAAGAATGCTTAACTAGGCAATAATCGAAAAAGTTTTTTGTTTTTTTATTAAGATTTTTTTATATTTTGATTTTTGAAATATTGTTAAATATAATAAATTATTATGAACAAAACAAATTAATTTCAACTTATTAAGTAAATTTTTTTTGTGCAAAATAGAATTTTTACTTTTTCAACAAATAGTAATTAATCTCAACAGAAAGTAATTATTTTCAACATTTAATTTACAACCAGAGTTGTTTAAAAGTCACAAGTCTCAAGTCAAGTCAAAGTCAAGACTTTTTTTTTTTTTTTTAAAAAGTCCCACCAAAGACTTTAAAATTTTTTTTTCAAAAAAAGTCCAAGTCAAAAAAAAGCGGAACATCTCTGTTGATCCAATTTTAAAATTGAAAAAAAAACCATAAATTTTATTTTCTTTAATTTATTTTTGAAAATGGATTAAAAAAACATCCTTGAAAGATTTGAATTAATCTGTTCTTTGAAATGGAATGGTTCAAAGATAAATATTTGAGACTTTGCTTACTTTTTTTAGCAAAGTTATAAAAAACTTTATAATTTTTTTATTATTCTTTGTGTTCATCTGAAATTTTTTGAATTTTAAATCTTTTTAGTATTACAGCAACAAAAGTAACTTGTGTTTAAGTAATGAAATCAAAAAGTGTCAATTGCTCCCTTCTTACTCCACCAGATATTATAAAATTAAATCTAGTCTAGTAATTGAAAAATATAGGCCCTTGGCAGGAAGAAGAAAATTCTATTAACAAGGAAAGAACCATTCCATGTAGCTCAAGTCAACTAACTTTGATTGAAATTTTCTGAGATGATTGAAAGTTTAAAAAAAAAAAAAAGAGCAAATAAATTTTATTTAAAAAAAAAAAAAAAATTTAAAAGTCCTGACTTTTTTTGAAAAAAATTTAAAAGTCCTGACTTGGACTTTTAAAAAAAAAAAAAAAAAAAAGTCCTGACTTGGACTTTTTTTTTGATGACTTAGACTTTTTTTTGGGACTTTTAAACAACTCTGTTTACAACTAATTACTTTCGACTGTAAAATAATTATTTTCAACAAAAAGTAATTATATACAACAAAAAATAAACGTAAACTAATTAATTTCATCATGGAGGTAATATTTTCGCACAAAAAATGGGTGTCAGTAGAGGCTCATTTTTTTATAACCCCTACTGACCCCCTTTTTTTTTAATAGTTTATTGCTTATCAGTTTAATAGTTTATTGAAATAATCAGCATAAATAAATATAATTAAATGTTATATAATGTCTTTTAATGGATTGTGTTGCTTTCTTACAAATAGCATCGACATATCTATCTCGTTAGAGATGATGAATCTTATAGGATCGAATTACATTCTGATACTAGAAGTATTGCGAGGAGTGTTAATGAATAACAGGTACACGTTTATTATGTATATGATTTAAACACGAGTTAGTTAGTGCTTATGTTTTAATGTGTGTGTAGCTGTATGCGAGGCTTCTTAAATTGATGTAACAGGTACATTGATATTCCCAGGTTTTTAAATGTATAGAAAAAAAACTAAAATTTATTAGAAAGGACACTAATTTTTCTAATAATATTAAAGTCTTGCTGGAATATATTTAATCTTTTTAATTTTTGAACGCATCAATAATAATTTGATTATTTAACTTATTACAATATATTACAGAAGGAAGTTTAACCTTACCCATAAGAGAAATCAACAACACATGGCTAGAAATCTTAGAAATTCATCAACTCAAATTGAGGGAAAAATATCAGATTTAGATTTTGCAGATGTGGATTGTGAAAAAAGTGGGGGTCAGTGTTTTAGTAGTGTCATAACCAAAGACAACTCCAATACATAAATTTAATATCTTGAAAACAAAGTAAGTTTTTAATTTTTAAATGATGTCACTTTTGAATATTATAAAGTTACTTTGAATGAGCCAGCCACCAAAGAATATATATTATATTCTCATCATTGGCAAGTGAAATATAACATTCTTTTATTTATTCATGTTTGTTTCATTCATTTATTGGCGTGACAGTAATGAGAAGACGTCAAATTATTATTTAATAATCTTTTTAATGACAGCAAATGGAAATTTTAGCCACGTTTTCAATGTCTCCACTATAACTTAACTCTTTATTATTCCGAATCCCATAGTTAATTACTCTGGTGTTGTGGAGAGATCAGTTTAAAAAGATTATTTGTTTAATTAGTTTATTTTCCAATTGAAAGAATTGGAATACTTTTATTAATTTTACCTTTTTTTTCAGAAAAAAGAAAATTAATAAAAGTATTTCATTCTTTTAAGAATATTATTAATAGTATTTTCTTTAACGATTGCGTCAGATAACAGCTTATTTATAATACCTCTGGTATTTTCATCAATATCGTTTCACAGATAAATTTTGGTCAGCTACATTTCTAAACATGGTCACCTTCAGATTATTATAAAAATATAGAAGAGAAATCTTTGCACTTCATAGTTTTTCGCGTTTTTTCCGATTAATGACAATTTTACAATTTTTTTAATATTTTGTAATAATTTATTATTAATTTTTTGATATAATGAACTAAAATAGTTTGTTCAACCATGGTTCATAAAATTGAGGATACACTTAATTTATCTTTTATCTTATTATTTTCCAAGATCTATTTTTTAAGGTCTTTCAATAAACAAATTAGAAAAAAAATCTAATATAAAAATTATCGAGTCTCCGTCAGAACTATCAAATTTTTTTGAATACTTTTTCCGAACAGTACTTGAAACTTGGAATGTTGTAATGAACAAAAGAAAAAGGAAGAATTTTTGGCTTTTTGAAATTGTAAATTAAAATTTTTTTAAATTATGCATTGTTTTCCGGATTATTAAATTATTAAATTTAATTTTTATTTAATTTAATTAATTCAATTTTTTGGACATTTTTTTTTACATAAATTTACGTTAAATGATCGAGATTTACCAAATTTTAGGTAAAATCTAGTAAATTTACGTTTTTTTACTTTTGTAAATTGACGTAAATTTACAATTTTTTACGTAAAATTCGGTAAATTTACTATTTTTGAGATAAACTATCGTAAATTACAAAATCCGGAATACCACTGTATTTACAATCAAAAATTTAGTCTTCACAACTTAAAAAAAAATTTAGAAAAGGTTGTAAAAACCAAAATTTAGGTTGAAAGTGCTATTTTTAAGAATGTAGAAGCACCTGCTCATTTTTGACCAATTTATTTTTGGACATTATTTCTTCTGCTAGTAAATTTTTTATTTCTGCTAGCTAATATAATGATAGTAAATATTTTTTTTCACCTGCTTGTAAAATTATGTTTATGGTAGCCAAAATAAAAGTATAAAAAAATCGCCAAAAATATTTTGATAAAATTTTACTCATATAAAGTTTGAAAAGAAGCTTAGAACCGACAAAAAAATTAAAATTTCATATTTAAATATCGAATTTAATTTTTTCGCTGTCTTTTTGATTATCTGATAGAATTATTTTCTGTATTTCTTTTTTTAGTTGTAGAACCACGAGGTCTGCCACGGCGTTTTGCACCATTTGAAGATTCTTGTGCATCAGCTTGATAATTTTGATCAAAATTCGAATCATTCGGTTCATCTAATTGTAAAGGATTTGATAAGTTTTCCCTATTTATAACATTGGATAAATTGTAATACTCTTGAAACGAATTTTCCAAAGGAGTAGCTTGTGGTTGTTGCTGTTGCTATCAAGTGTAAAGTAATCAAATTGTCGATTAATAATAACTGTTTTTTCTCTTTTATTTGTTGTCAAAATTAGCTAGCAGGTATTAATTTTTTAGAAGGATAAAATAAAATTTAGCTATCATTAATTAATTTTTTTACTAGCAGTTATAAAAGAAATTTGCAAGCAGAAGAAAAAAATCTACTAGCAGAAAGAAATAGATCTCTTTATTTTTGTATTAAAATATTTTTTTTAAAGAATAAAAGAATGATAAAACTTAATTAATTTAAAACACAATTTTTACAAATTATATAATAAATTCATTTTCTCAGATTTGAAGAATTTATATCTTCTAGCGCAAATGTAGCTGAGCGAAGAATTCGATGCTGCATTTCAACATTAGAAGCTGGCTCATTATCTTCGGAAGATTCTTCTTTCGAAAAAAAATCCGAACTTGAGCTTAACTTGAGACTTGTGACTTTTAAAAAACTCTGGAAAAGACTTTAAAATATTTGATAGAGAAAATACTTCTTTCATTAAACATGCTTTTGACGAGGAATTTTACCAACAGGGCCGTACGAAAACAATTAACTCTCAGTTTACTCGGATTATGCCAGTCAACTTTGCTATACCATTTACTAATCTTGAAATATTCGATATGATCGCCTCTCTCTATCCTCACTTTTAGGGTGGTTAGTCATATTTTTTAGCCTTTGTACAAATGGAACTTAAACTAAAAAAATACAATAAATCATGCAACTCTCAGAAAATTTTTGTATTCTCAAAAAAATTTTTTTTTTTTCTCCAAATTTAACAAAACCTGTTACAAAATAATACTTTGAGATACACTGCAATTGAGTTTCATAAATTTTAATGTGTTATCTTTTTTAGATTATTTAGCGCTTTGAGCGAAGCTAAATTTATGTAAAAAAGTTTTCAGATGCCTTTTTTTAGCTTTTTCATTTAAATTTTATTTTATGTTCTAACATTTTTTCCTTGAAATAAGTTAAAATCTAGGTAATAATTTTTCTCCCACTCAAAGACAAATTGCTAGAATCCTGATTTGAAAAAAGTTTTTCAATTATAAAAAAAAGCTTTTGTTGAAATTAAGATAAATAGTCTTCATGAGAACAATACATATGATTTAATTTTTTCTTAAAATGAATAAAAATTGCTTACAAATAAAAAATTTTCAATTTTTACAAAATGACTTTGGGCAAAATTGAAACTATTGACATTACACCTCTATTTGGTCAAGATATGAGTTTAAAGCTCAAGGTAGCAGAAAAAATAAACCAAATATGTCGGAGGCATGGATTCTTTCAGATAACTGGCCACAGGATAGAAAATCTTAAATCGCTCACCGAACAAGCTCTCAGGTTTTTCAAGACTTTGACAAAAGAGGAAAAAATGCAGCTTGCATCTAGTCGCTTTAACGCCAAAAATGCCAACAAATATCGCGGCTACTTTCCAGCTACAATTAATGGAAAAGAAGGCTTCGACATCGGCAATCCATTTTTAACACCAGACCATGAACTAGTCAAGTCCAATGTTTTATTCAATGAACTATCTGTTTGGCCAAGTGATCATTTGTTGCCTAATTTCAAAGATTTTTTCCAAAATGTCTACGCGCAAATGACAAACTTGACCAAGGTATTGTTAAAAGGCTTCGCTCTGGCTGCTGACCAAGACGAGCATTTTTTCGATGATAAAATTAGAATTGATGACACCATGTCAACATTAAGGCTGAATTACTATCCGTTCTTGGACAATATAGAGGCTGTGGAAGTGGCAGAGGATGGAACGAGGCTTGGATGTGAGACTCATCGAGATGGTACGCTGGTAACCATTCTCTACCAGCCGATAGAGGGTCTACAAGTCGAGGACGATGTGGCCGGGTGGATAGATGTACCACCTTCGGACTCAAATTTTGTGATCAATACTGGGGCCTTGATGTCCAGATGGACTAATGGCGTGTTCAAAGCTGCCAATCATAGAGTCAAGTTTGTTAATATGGAAAGAGTGTCGGTGCCTTTTTTCACCGAGCCGTATTTTTACTGTCCCATTGAGAGCTTTACGCCCAAAAATGGCGCCCAAGCGCTTCCTAATGAAACGGTAATTTACGGAAATTATTTGGTCGAATCAAACAAAAAGTTTAAAGAATATCAAAATTGAAAGATTTTTTTAGCTTTTTGAAAATAAAAATTTAAAAGTTTTTTCTAGTTAATTTTGACACTTTTTTTCTATTTTTTTTCTTTGACGAAGATTTTGGAGCGAATTTAAAATTGAGGAATTTTGAGTGCTTTATTCTGTTAGCTAAAACGTTTCCAAAGGTAAATTCACAGATATATATTGCATTTTGTCCATGGATAGACAATGAAATTTAGCCAGAGTTGGTCAAAAGTCAAATTTTAAATTATATCGTTTGACTTATAGTCAAACGGGGTAAAAGCGTGAATTCTTTTATTTGATCGCTAATTAGTTGTGAGATTATTTTTTTTTTCGAAAAAAATATAAAATAATAAAAGAGAATGTTGTCTTTAATTTAAAAAAAACTTTATTTAAAATAAAAGAACGGTTCAAAAGTTATAGTTAAAATAAAATAAGATCTTTCATTAACATTTCAACGCTTACATTGGGGTATATCCGTGAATTACATAAATTCAAGCAATTAAAATACAAAAAAAAGTATAATAAAATATATGCATTCTATTTTAAAACAAAATTTATTTATTTAGAACACTTTTTTGAACAAAAAAATTCCATAGTTAAATCAAAGCCTCTTGGAAGGCATTTCCCACAAGACCAATTGTTACATTTCTCACAAGAAATCCATTTGTTTTGATTTGTTTTGACTTTTCCAAATACTGTTTTACATTTTAAACAACTTTTTTGGTCGTTCAGTGGAGATATTTCAATTTCAGACTCTTCTTCATTTTTTTATCACTGATTATTATCACTTTTTTTCCTCTTTTTGTGCAACTTTTTTGCCTCTTCGTCTTCTAATTGTTTCAAAACTTGATTCTCAGTCAAAACTTCACCGTACTTTCTTTTAATCCTCTTTTTTTTGTTGACGTTTTCCATTTATTGCTGAAAAAGTGTTTCACAAAGTTTCTAATGCTAGCAAAATTAATACCATGACCCCAATCAGCTAATTGTTTGATCACTTCAACTAAAAGCGTTTCAAATTCTTTAGGGATTTTTGGGTTTTTTGGAAGTTACTTCTCGGCATTTTTAAAAAGTTTTTTTTTTTAAATATCAATCAAATAGAAAATTCACACTATTTATTGCAATAAATGAAATTAACGGTTAATTTGTGTTTGGATACTGAGACTCTTAGATTTTAATACACAGGACTTGTCAGACCTCATCTTGAATGTGCCGTTAGTGCGTGGGATCCCTCAACCAAAGCAAGCATAAATATGATAGAGAAAGTTCAGAGAAGTGCAATCAAATTGGTCAAATATTTAAAGATATACGAAGATAGTCTTAAATCGCAAGAACTTTTGAACTTGGAAGAGCGCAGAACAAGAGGAGATTTAATTCAAATGCTTAAAATAGTCAACGGCCATCAACTTGGTGAATGGAGTGAACTTTGCAGAAAGTTTGAAAATGAATCCTAGAAGAGAGCATAACATGAAGCTTATTAGAGAAATTAGTAAATGGGGCTCATATAGGTATAATTTTTTAACGAACAGAATTGTGTCAAGGTGGAATGATTTGCCACAAAATGTGGAGAATGCTGAAACAGCCAATAGCTTCAAAACGGGTATTGATAAAGAAGTGTTTGGAATGCTGCAGAGAAAGCGAAGAAAGACTACCACAGCTCAACTTGAGCTAAACGCCGTTTGGTGTTAGTGTAGATTTATTCTATACTGCAGTTCTTATTACTACTACTACCACCACTAAAAGTTAACTTTACTCATTTAATCTTTTTGAAAATTATTCTTGAATTAAAATTCTTTAAATGTTAATTGCATCGTTTAAAAAAAAAAACATTGTAGATAAAATTAAGAATTGATGTTGGTTGTCCAAAAATTTGTTTTCCTAAATTGGTAAACTGTCTTACATATCAGAGTTGGTCGAAAGAAAAAGTCATTTTTGACTGTGATCAAATATTGACCTAACTTTTAAAAAATAATTTTCCTTTTCGATTTTTTTAATCATTATTCTAAAAAAATTGGGTTCAGGGACGGAGCCTTGAATTAGGAATTCGAGTATGTTGAAGGTTAGACAAAAATTAGTTAAAATTATTGAAATTAATTCATTTAAACTATTGGGTCTTGTCACCTGATCGGACAATTGTCTGGGAATTGACAAAAAATTTTTACTAATTAAATCAGACTTGTTTTTAAGGCACAGTTTTAAGTCTAAGTCAGAAAAATTAAAGTCAAAGCCAATGTCTTAAAAATTTATTAAATAATTTTAGTGAAGTTTAGTCGAGTCAACTAATTTTCTGATTTAAAACTAAACTTTTTTGGATTAAAATAAAAAATCACATTTATTTTCTAGCTTAAGAATCAGAAAATTAGTTGACTTGACTTAAGACTTGTGACTTAAAAACAAGTCTGAATTAAATTAGTGATTATTACCTAGAAAATCAAGTTAATATCAAAAATTTTTAAAATTATAAAAAAATTTTTTAAATTTATTATAATTTCGAGAATAAAGTCATATTAAAGTCATTTCGGGATTCATTAGTTACTTAAAATAGAAAATTTTTTTGTTTGACAAATAATTTGGGGATTATCTCCAGGACGGTTCCGAGTGGCGTGGAACCTCTTTTCAGCCTTCTTGTTAGGAAATAAAAAGTTCAATTGAGTATCATTTTAAAGAGAGTCTAAAGGATTCTAATATTTTGTTTGATTTTTGGTTTTGTTCGAGTATTCTTAAATTTTTTGGCAATTAGGTCGATTTTTTTTTTCGAACGGAAAATTTTAAAAAACTGCGTTGGCTCTGTCATTGATTTTTTCTATGTTTAGAGTCTTATGTATCGTTTCGATGCTTGTTTTTAGCGGTGAGCAAAAATGGGAGCTGAAAGGAAACAGATGCTTCCAAGTAGTCCTTCTAAACCCCCACGCTTGTATATAATTGTATATCGGTTTGAAGAATGACAAAGCTATTGTCGAATAACGATCTAATGAGAGACTTAAATAGCATTTTATTTACGTTGAATGATGAATTCCATTAGAACTCTTTAATTTTTTATTAGAAATTTGATTTTGAGTGTCGCTTTCTTGACTATGTTGAGGTTTTACCTAGTGTTTATTTTCTACCTAAGGTTTAGGGGCTCTACAATTTAAAGAATTATTGTTGTTGGGCCTTCAGGCCTAGTTTATTTAACGAAACGTGGTTATAGAACGGAGTGGCGAAGTAAAAGAAAAGAAATATAACGGGTTGCATTTACAGTGTAATTTTCTCTAGACCTTCACTTGCGTGAGGGACTAGTGAATATTACACTTTTTGTGAAGTTGTGTATGAAACCACAACAACTAGATCACGCAAATGCTCGTGTCTATACTTGATTTCCCTAACTCTAATATATTTTATTTGGAATTTTGTATTGGTATGCTGTATCAATGCCGTTAATAGACTGGAGTGCTAATATATTACTAGAATTTTTGTTTTCAAAACAATTTGCTTTTATTTTAATACAAGAAAAAATTAAACAGTGTCATTTTCCGAGCTATTCTGTACCGAGCTAGATATCCTTCAGAATAAATTTAAAAAAAAAATAAAAATAAAGTAAATTAGCTAAAAAAATTTAATGAAAGTTTAAAAGACAAAAATAGAAATTTTATTCCTCTACCAGTCTTACAACCAATGGAATAGAATGTCTCAGTCCTGTCCCAACATATCTCTCACTCAACTCACAAAGCCGATTCGAGACTGTTAGTAATTTAAGTTTATTAAAAGCCTCATGATGCACGATGTTGGAGAGAGTATCATAATTCAACTTAAGGATAGATCTAACTGCTGTATTCTGAATTGTTTGTAGTTTTTTGATATTAATTTCTAAAAATGAATTCAAGCAAAGAAAATAATGGTCTAAAATTGATCCGACTAAAGATTTATATAAATTTCCTAGTGTGTTTTAAGTAAGACCTAATTTTTTGTTTGACAATATCTTAATGATAAATAGCCTTTTATTGAAATGTTCTTTAATTTCATCTATTAGTATTTTAAAGTTTAACTTAGAATAAAATTTAAAACAGTGATCTCGCGTTTACGTCCCACCTTCCATTTCCATAAAATGTGTAGACATAGTCAAAAGGCGACACAAATAAAAAATAACTTTTATTTACAAAAAATTTATTTTAAATTCACATATACTCTAACTTATTAATTATACATAACAAAATAAAAAAAAATACAAAACGAGTTGAAAATTAATTTTTTGATTTAAAATAGTTTCAAATCTCAGCTTGTTTAGACTTTTTTAAAGTTTCTAATTCGCAAATTTTAAAACACTGCCAAACAATAAAATTTTCAACATATGTGACATATTAATGAAAAAATTTAATGCAAACGAGTCAAATAATGTTACATTTTTACGAAAATAAAAGTGGGAACTTTTTAATGGGATTTAACAATCATTCAATGAGAGAAATCTATTCTCTAAATTTTTGGGGATTAAAACGAAAGGGGACACAAATTTGATATGACTGTACCAAGAAACTTGATTTCTTTTTGGCCCAGTATTATGTGTCCGTAAATTTTTAAGTTTAGATTATCACTCTCTTTTTTGTACCTAGAGAAGACTACTGAGCACGTTTCAACACTTTTCAACTGATATCTTCATTTTCCATTTAATAAAACATTGTTCTAGTTCGTTGGTGTATTTATTAATCTTATTTTCTAGGTTCCCTTTTTTGTTATAAATGAAGAATGTAACTAGATCATCTGCGAAAAGCAGAGAGTATTCATTATTTGTTTTGTTTCATTTGGGGATGTCATTTTTAAATATATACTAAAAAAAAAGAGGACTAATTACTGAGTTTTGAGTGACACTTGTAGTCATTTGGTATCCTTCGCTCAAGTGGTCATTCACATTTACCTCAAATGTCCTAGATTCTAAAAAAGATCTAATCCAGTTAGTCAAGTAATGAGGTGGATTCATTTTAATCAATTTAAAAAGTAAACTTTCATGCCAAACCCTATCAAAGGCTTTAGAAATATCAAAAAACAGGCAGCAGACTCTTTTTTTTCTATTAAATTATTCCACAATTTCTAATTAAGCAGAAGTTTTTAGCGGTAAAAGCGATGCGGGATTTCCGATTACCGCTTTTTAGGGACAGCCTCATAATTTATTATATTATTAAATTATATTTTTTTCCGTTTAATTTAGTTATTGTGGTTGCCACATTAATGTCAAAGACATTGAAAGGACTTATTTTAACAAAAAAAATTTCAATTCAGATCAAAAGACTTGAAAATTTAAAAAAACAAGTTACTGCCTTGACTTTGAAGAGACTTTAGAAATACTTCTTTCTCTGACTTTTTCGCAGGTCTGGAGGGTTTCATAAATGTTCAATTGTATATGTTCACTTACTATAAATAGCGGAATAAATTTTTCGGAAGGGAATCGGAATTGAATTGGAATACTTTTTTAGAATGGAATGAGAATACGTTCCTCTTTTAGGAACGGAACGTTTCTCTCTTGCAAGAACCACTTTTCTAAGGCAAAAAATAAAAATTGCAGAAACTTTGCTAAAAAATTAAAAATTTATTCGAAACAGTCTTATGACATCTTATCATGGCTGATAAGAAAAAAAACTTTATGTTTGTATTGATAATAAATATTTTTCATGACAATATTAAGGTAATAATTATTAAATTAATTGCAAAAGACTTAATAAATTTCGCTTATAACTTATCGTCAAACTTGAGAAAATTGAATCAAATAGAATTCTAAGAGACCAAAAAGCTTCACAGATACTTCTAGTGAAAGTTTAATATCACAATTTTTAATAAATTTTGAATTATTTTCATTTTCATATCACAGATTAGATTTTTTATTCACGAAATAAAAAAGGATTTAACCATTTGAAGTTAAATTTGGAAAATAAAAAAAAAGGAAGTAGGAAAAACAAATGTCCGATTTACACAGCTTAGAGAAAAGCTTAGTTTTATTAGAAAATGCTTTGAATAAGTCTAAACAATTGTTGGATAATTCTTTTCCACAAAATAGTGACATGGATATCAGAAAAAAATATAGCGAGCTAAAGAACGACTTGGATGATCAATTGAAGAGGATTAGAAAAAAAGATTTCGAAATGGCCGCTGTTGGAAAGGAAAAATCTGGCAAAAGTAGTCTACTTAATGCATGGATAGGCTTTGACCTGTTGCCTACTGATGACAAAAGGTGCACTTACACCACCACGGAAATTCGTTCTTGCCCCACTAAAAACGACCAGAAATACTCAATAGAGTATTTTACCAAGGATGAGTTCTATGGCCTAAATAGTCAAGGCATGGATTCGCTGGCTGCAAAGGGCTACGGATCGCTTTTGCAAAAGGAAAAAAAAGAAATAGAATCACTCAAAGAACAAATCGATACATATCTAGGAAAGCCTAGGGTTACTCAAAATTTTCATTCGTTTGATCAGGTATTTTATGACCTGCGTTCAGCTATATCGGACCCAGGACATGCCAGAGCAGTTAGGAAAATTTGCATTTGGACGCCTCTACTTAGCAAACAAGAAAATGTTGTTTTGTTTGATGTGCCTGGCTATGATTCACCTCTCACTTTGCACAAGGAACAAACCAAGCATAAAATAGCCCACGTTGACTCGATTCTGTTTGCATCGCCATTCAAATATCCAAGTCTTAACGACTGTGAAATTGAAATACTTGAGCTAAGTGACCAAAGTGACTATTTCATTGACATCAAAGACAAAATTGTGGTGGCTTTGACCAATTGTGATGCAGCTGGCTCAAGAAGTCAATTCAATAGACTGCTGGATGAAAATAGAGAAGCGTGGAAATTGAAAATGGTGCCGGAGAACAGAATCGTACCTGTGTGCTCGATTGTGGAAAGAGCCAATTTAGACCAGCCTGAAATCATTAAGGCTATGCATATAAAGTTGAAACCATGTATTTCACTGACATGAATTTAATATGAAAATGAGTTTATAATTTTAAAATAATTAAAATTAATTTTTTTATCTATTTCTTTACTGTACTGAGCTAGAGCTCCTTCAGAATAAATTATAAAAAAAAAATAAAAAAAAAGCAAATAAGCTAAAATAAAATGTAAAGAAAGTTAAAAAGACGTTTATTGAAATCAGAGTTGTTTAAAAGTCCGGAAATAAAGTGCAAACAAGGCTGCTTATCGCAACAGCTTCTTACAGAAGTTCCTTCGAAAACTTCGCAACAATTCCGACAGCCAAAACGCGAGAGCTAGTCTCTATCTTGTTTAATCATATAACTAGTTTATAATTTAAAATTTATATTTTTGTAGCAATTTACGATATGTATGACAATTCTTACTTTATATTTTAATAACAATTTTTGTACAATTAGATTTAATTCTCACATAACGTTTGAAACTCAAGTCCGGACTTTAAATTTTTTATTTTTTAATAAAAGCCCAACACTTGCTTGGATTCCATAATAACCACTAAATACGGCAAAAATAACATTTGTCCTTGATTCTGACTGATGAATTTCCGATGCTATTTAATTGACTCAGTTTAATTTAAAAAAATTTAAAAAATAAAAAAAAATAGAAATCATAGAAATCAAAAAAAAATTTAATTTTTGTGTAAATTTAAAACTCAAAAAATCTAGATAATTTATAATTTTTTCATAAAAGATGCTAATTGAAAATAATTGGACAATGGACAATTAATAGGCGAAACAGAACTTTATAAAGAAATATTGAGCCCCAAAATTGAATACAATTAATGTTCGAATTTTATATTTAGAAATAGATTTGCCATATTTCAGAATTTTCTTGCAATTTTCAGCAAAAAAGTCTTCACATTCATTGATTGCATATAAAATCTTACGATCGTGTTGAGGAATAAAAAATTGCTTTGACAGTAGTTGAGAATTAGGCGAAAATTTTTGTTTTTCATTTTCGTTTTCCGCTTTATAGGCATAACCATGGCATCCCGGGACCTTTAAGTCATCAAGATTAAGACAATTTATTATTTTAAAATTCTCTAAGAATTTATAGTCATGATATTCATCGTGGAACAAAAATTTGAAAAATTTTGTTGAAAAAAAAAAGTTGAGACTTGTGACTTTTAAACAAATCTGAAAAATAATGAGGAAAAAATAAAGAAAAACAATAAATCGTTATACTAATTGGTCTGTAATTTAAAGGATCTTGTGGTCATATAAACCTGAATATCAATGATATCCAAATTTCAATATCGATAATTTCAATATTCAAATTGAATCTCAAAAATAAAAATCCTAATTATTTTTTATTATTAATAGTTTGTTTATTAGATTAATAATCCAATTAAATAAAAAAAGGTAAAATCTTAAATTTTATTTTTTTCGATCACCTCTTTATGATCATTAACTTTCAGCTCTTGATTGCTTATTAATTGTCCATTTCATTTCTTTATTACATTTTAAACACAGAGGACTTTTAGATGATATAAGCCCATTTTCTTTTAGACATGGTTTAAGTTTTTCAACATTATTAGATAGAGAATATTATTTTGTTTCCTCGATATTCATTGTAACTCAATTTTTTAAATCAAACAAATAATTTAAATAAGGGATTTAAAATAAAAAATTAATTTGATGAAACAAAATTTATTAATTTATTTGTTTTCTGTACCGAGCTAGGGCTCATTCAGAATAAATTAAAAAAAAATCAAAATCAAAATAAAATTAAAGTTAATAAAATGAGATAAAAAAGGGAAAGAAAAGTGTAAAATTGATCCGACTAAAGATTTATATAAATTTCCTAGTGTGTTTTGAGTAAGACTTCATTTTTTATTTGACAATATCTTAATAATATTTAGCCTTTTGTTGCAGCGTTCTTTAATTTCGTCTACTAATATATTAAAATTTAATTTAGAATCAAATTTAATACCAAGAAACTTGATTTCTTTTTGGCTCACTATTCTGTTTCCATAGATTTTTAAGTTTAGATTATCACCCTCTTTTTTGTACCTAGAAAAGACTACTGAACACGACTTTTCAACTGATATCTTAATTTTCCATTTAATAAGCCATTGTTCTAGTTCGTTGGTGTATTTATTTATCTTATTTTCTAGGTTCCCCTTTTTGTTGTAAATGAAGAATGCAACTAGATCATCTGCGAAAAGCAGAGAGTATTCATTATTTGTTTTGTTTCATTTGGGGATGTCATTTTTAAATATATACTAAATAAAAGAGGACTAATTACTGAGTTTTGAGTGACACTTGTAGTCATTTGGTATCCTTCGCTCAAGTGGTCATTCACATTTACCTCAAATGTCCTAGAGTCTAAAAAATATCTAATCCAGTTAGTCAAGTAATGAGGTGGATTCATTTTAATCAATTTAAAAAGTAAACCTTCATGCCAAACCATATCAAAGGCTTTAGAAATATCAAAAAACAGACAGCAGACTCTTTTTTTCTATTTAATGATTCCACAATTTTTTGAATTAAAAAGAAAAGATTATCTGATGTTCGCCGGTGTTTCCTAAATCCAGATTGCTCCAGGATAAGGAGTGAATTTTGTTACAAAAAATTGTATAATCTTGAATAAACCTTGCGTGGCAGTAACTTTCCTAAACAACTCGTTATATTAATTGGTCTATAATCTGAAGGATCTTGTAAATTAGAGGCCTTTTTTTGAATCATTGTAATGTTCGAATTTTTCCACTCTTTCGGGACCTTACAAATTCTAAAGATAAATTAAAAGGTTCTATGATTTCTATTAATGAATTTCTAGGTAAGTTTTTTGAACATTAAATTATGTATTTGGTCTGGTCCTGATGCCGCTTCATTTTTCAATCTTTTTAAAGCTATAATTAATTAATTTAAGTAAATTGGATCATTAAAATTACACTGATCATAATTTCTAAAGAATTCAGAGTTAGAGTAAGTATTTCGAAATCTTTCTCAGTATCAATTAAATCAGAATTAGGACTCCGAAGCATTTTCCCTTTTCTTCATTAGTTTGAAAAATACTAAAATGACTTCTTTATTGCAAAAATAACTTCTTAATTGGTTTATTTTTTTTTGATATTGAAATTTAATATCGAAAAAAGTTTATTGATTAATTGATTGATTGATAATTGAAAACAACTAAGAAATTTACGAAATTGATCCATCATATATTTTATCTTAGCTCCCATAGAAGGGCTCACGGTTTTTCCACAAGAATTTCACACCTGGATGGTTTTCAACAATTGTGTCATATTTTTTTAAATTTATCTAACCGAAAAAAAAAGGTGGAGTAGGAAGTGTGAAAAAATAATAAAAAAGTGTGACAACGTTGTTGAAAACCTTCTAATTTTAATAAATATTAATAATTTATATAAAATTATCCTAATTAAATTGCAATAATGAATTATTGCAATTGGTGATATTTTTGATTAAAAAAATTAATTGATCAACACTTGCTAATAAACACTTATCAATTAGCGGAAAAGAAGATTTATGGAAAGATATCAAACTTGGCATTGTATTTATGTTTTTTGAGTATGAAGACTTTTCAAATTATTGTCAAGAGCTATTGGTTTGGATTCAAGTTTTGAAGAAATCGTGGAAAATTCATCAACTATTGGTATTTTTGGAAGAAGTATCAATTTGTTGGCAATAAGTTTGTTGTTAATGAGAGCAGTTTATGTTTACGAAATTGGTCCATGGTCATTTGTTTCAGATATTCCTCGTCAAAATAATTGGCCTATCTATTTATCATTAAATAATGCTCATTTTACCCCTATTATTCCTTTCAATAATCCTTTTTTTATTCCTTTTCCAAATGCAAATCATTTGGCCCATTTCAAGCATAATTTACCTAATTTGCAATTTTATTTAGATTGAAAAATTATTTTTTTTTGATTGGTTTTTTTTTTTTAATTCTTTTAGCATATAAAAATTTAGAATAATAAATTATAATTTTTAAATATTTCCGTTGTTGAAAACCTATTTCACACTTATCTTTTCTTTTTACCGATTTTATTTTCCGCCGGTATCACAAAGCGTTGTGGAAAAACCCCTAGGCCCCATAGAATGTTGCCTGCTCTTTTTTGAAACTAAATTATCTTTGAAGTGCTGTTTAACATAATCTCACAATGTCCAGATGTCATCTATCGACTCCATATGGAATAATTTAAAAGAATTGAATGGTGGCGATTCGGGCATGAAAACTCTGAAAGAAACTGTTAATGAGTGCATCAATGGGCTTAGATACAAAATATCTTTTCAAAGATATATCGAGATAAAAAGCAAGCTAGAGCAGTTTTTCATTTTGCTAAAAGAAAGAGTAAGAGAAAAATTTAATGTCGACGAAAGCACTCAACTGAGCGACATGTCTGAAAGTTTTGATGCGAAAAAAAAGTGCATAGAATGGTGGGCTCAACAGTGGAAGTCAATACACAAAAACTTTCAAAAATTTTTCTATTCAATCATAAAGCCAAATGCATCACCGGACGACCCGTCCTACTTAAACGAAGACGACGTCCAATTTAAAGAAATCTACATACAAGCAATTGACGAAGCTTTCAAAAACATGATCATAAACAACACGGAAGCTCTAAAGCTAATCTACAATAGTGTAGTTCATTCTAAGATAATGGCGCCCAAGTATGGCAACATCGAGATTAGAAAAGAGCTCGCTGGCGAAGCCATGGTTTGTATCGGCAAGCTAACGCAAAGTTTGAACAATTTTCTGTGGAGGCTGATCGAAAAAATGATTGCATGGATGCAAGAAGAGATGTGGAACATTCCGGAGATCAGGACCGAAATGCTCGGCCAAAACGAACATCTGACCAGCAGCTTGATCCAGTGTTCATTTGACGCCTTGATTAAACGACTTGCTCGTCCAGCCACGGACATATTTTTGAGATTTCCAAGATCCAGAGTCGAACGGCTCAAAGTAATAAAGGAATTTCAAATGGAACTGCTTGTCATGGACAAATTTATGATTGATGGCCACCTGACCGACAGAGGTCTGTACCAATTTTTGGCCAACGGAAAACACGCCAAGTTCACCTTTGAACTGAACCACGACGAAGTTTATCATGCACCCGAAGAGTCCAAAAATTTCCAAAATGACAGGCTGAACTCAAAGGGTTTGGGGAAGGCAAATAGCACTGATAGTTTGAGTCAAGAAGGCGAAGCTGGCAAGAAAAAAAAGCTGAAAAATTTGCTAAAGAAACGAAAGGAAAAAGGTCAAGCAAATGAAGACACCGCGTCTATTGCGAGCTCTTATTCGAACAGTTTTTATCTAACAGATCTGAATAAAACTATGAATCCCTTTGAAAAGCTTGTTTTCACGCCGGATGCCGAAAATTTTGACCAAGTCCACAGGGAAATTCGGGAAGATTTCGCCGAATTTTTAGAATGCGTCAAAAATAGTATTTTCTATGGCTCGGGCATACAGCGATACTACAATTCAGAATTGGAAAACATGCGGCGCAAGTTTATCGACTTGGAAATCAATTCCGGCACCTGGTGGTTCTACATAGACAAATATATGCATCAAACTAAATCCAAGGTTAAGATACCAGTTCCTGGCCAAGCTAATGACTCCAACAATAAAGCATTGTTGATTAAAACTCTTAAGGAAATCAGCCAATTTGCTATTAGCGACGAAAACTATTCTACTGGGAATACAACATCTTTCTAGAAAATGGGAGTAGGCTAAAACAGCTAGATCAAATAAGACTCGTAGAAAAATCATCCCGTTCTTTTGTATTCAAAAATAAACATACGGAAATTGTTCCAACTATTTTGTATCCTTTAATAAAAATGGTTTAATTTTTTGTGTTTGAATTACAAAATGTATCCAATGTTGAAATAATTTTGAAAAAGAGCGATGTTTCAAATATTTTTTCAAGTTCCAAAAAAAAATATTTTTAAGTTAAATTTGCAAGAATGGAAATCTTTTTTATAAATTGAGTTTTTGTAAAAATGCATCAAAAAAGAGCCAAATAAGAAAAAACAAAGTTTTTAAGGTTAAGACGGTTAGGTAAACGGCTGTGGTTCACCTGCTCAGGTTTTATGAACTATTAGTTCAGTTAATCCTAAAATTGTTCACCTATTTTAAAATTTTTATATCTATTTAGTAAAAATCAGCAACTTTTGAATTTTTAATGGAATCATTAAAGAACCACAAAATTGTTAAATTAAATTCGCATCATTTGGCCAATAGTACCTGTACTTGTTGTTATTATTTTTGAAATTATCACTATTATTTTAATTATCACTTGATTATTTATTTATTTATTTATTTGTTATCTGTACCGAGCTAAAGCTCCTTCAGAATAAATTAAAAATAAAAAAAAAAAAATTAAATAAGAATAAAATTAAAGTTAATAAAATTAGATAAAAAAAAAAAAAAAAAAAGAACAAAAAAAAAAAAAAAAAAAAGAATCAAAATAGAGTAAATAAGCTAATAAAAAATTAAAGTTGAAAAGACATAAATTGGAAAAGATTGTTTCATGTGGCACATGTTTAAATAGTTCAAGTTTCAGGAAAAAAGAAGAAATAGTAAGGTAGCAATTACACAGTGGAGTCGGGTATTCGATGAATCTTGATTCGAAACCCTTCGTGTACTCCTCGACCAGTCTGGTTACTAATGGAACAGAATGGCTCAGTCCTACTCCAACACATCTCTCAGCCAACTCAAAAAGTCGGTTAAAGACTTTTAACAGTTTTAGTTTATCAAAGGCCTCATTATGTAATATGTCAGAGGGTGTATCATATTTTAGTTTGAGAATGAATCGAACTGCTGAGTTTTGAAAAGCCTGAATTCTTTTTAAGTTTGATTCTGAAAATAAGTTTAGACAGGGAAATGAATAGTCTAATATCGAGCCTATTAATGATTTGTAGAGATTACTTAATGTATAAGTATTTAAGCCCCATTTTTTGTTTGATAAAATTTTAATTAAATTTAATCTTGAGTTGCAGCGTTTTTTTATATCTTCAACCATAGGGTTAAATGTTAATTTTGGGTCAAACTTAATGCCAAGAAATTTTACATTTTTTGACTTTCGAGTTTATTCCCATATATCTCTAAGTTAAGATTTGAATTTTCCTTACTATACTTGGAAAATACCATAAAGCAAGACTTCTCTAATGATAATTTCATTTTCCACTTGCAGAGCCATTTTTCTAGTTCTTTTAGATATTTGTTTATCTTATTTTCTAGATTACCCTTTTTTTTATAAATAAAAAAAGTCACTAGATCATCTGCAAATAAGAGGGAGTATTCACTATTAGTTTTATTTCTCTTTGGAATATCATTAATGAATATACTGAACAGAAGAGGACTAATTACTGAACCTTGGGGGACACCTGCAGTTATTAAATATTCATCACTTATGTGACCATTTACATTTACTTTGAATGATCTGGAATCAAGAAATGATTTTATCCAGTGGATAAGATAGTCAGGCAAGTTCATTTTAATTAGTTTATAAATTAATCCGTCATGCCACACCCTATCAAAAGCTTTTGAGATATCAAAAAATAAGGCATTGACTTTTTCTCTCTATTGAATGATTCAGAAATTTTTTGAATCAAGAAAATAAGATTGTCGGCGGTTCGTCGATATTTTCTGAAGCCTGATTGCTCTTGAATTAACAATGAATTCTTTTCTAGGTGATTATATATTCTAATGTAGATAATCCGCTCTAGGAGCTTACCAAGACAGCTTGTCATGCTTATTGGTCTATAGTTAGTTGGGTCATTTAATGCTGAGGATTTTTTAGGAATCATGGTTATGAAAGCTGTTTTCCATTCTTTGGGAATTCTAGCCTGAAGAATACTTCGGTTGAAGAGTTCCTTAATATCAAGAAGACAAGTTCGTGGTAAATTTTTTTAGTGTTTTTATATTTATATGTTTTTATGAAATTGTTTAGTGTTTTTATATGTTTTTACTAATTAATTATAATTGAAAAAAAAAACATTAAGCAAAAGAAATAAAAATTGACTAATTACTTAGAATAAATTTATTTAGACAAAAAAAATTATTTGAGTCATTAACTAATTATTTTTTAACAATATTTTTGTCACAAAGTAATTATTTCTGAAATACGGGTAATATTTTCTCGGTGAAAATTTTTTTTTATTTTTTAATATTAAAAAATAAGATAGAAAAAAAATAATTAGATAAAAAATTCAAAGTTGGGAGGAGTAGGTAAAATGTGCGAAATAGTTGAATCTATGTTGCCCAAAGTCAAACACTTGAGGGATCAAAAATTAGTTTTAATTTTCTTTAATTTTTTTATTTTTGTTTAAATGCAAAGATTTAGGTAGAGAGCGCATTTGGATATTTGGGATTGTTGAAATGGTAATACCAAGTCAACCAGATAAGAGCACATGATAAGCTATTTCTATTCCTTCAAAATTGTTTATTTTTTTATCAGTTTCGAGAATTAAGCATTCTATTAATTAGCTTTATTTAATTTGTTCACATAATCTAAAATTTTTCACCGAGAAAATATTACCTGTATTTCAGAAATAATTACTTTCTGACAAAAATATTGTTAAAAAATAATTAGTTAATAACTCAAATAATTTTTTTGTCTAAATAAATTTATTCTAAGAAATTAGTCAATTTTTATTTCTTTTGCTTAATGTTTTTTTTTTGTCAATTAAAATTAATTGGAAAAAACATATAAAAACACTAAACAAAAAACAGTAATTACGAGTCTGAGCATGTTAATATCGAAACCGGTGTCCTTCAAGGTTCGGTAATTAGTCCTCTTCTATTTTCAATTTTTATCAATGATATACCTAAACAAAGCTCAAAAAATACCTCATACTCTCTCTTGTTTGCTGATGACCTAGTCACCTTTTTCATTTTCAAAAAATATGGAAACATTTCTAAACAGGTAAATGGTTACCTTAAAAATATTGAAATTTGGTTAATAAAATGGAGGCTTAAGATGTCTCCTGAAAAATGCAATTATACAATCTTTTCTGGAAATCCCTCCAAAAATCAAAAGCTAAATTTAAGTCTTTTCGATAAGCAAATTCCATATAGTAACTGTCCAATCTTCCTTGGAATAAAATTTGACGAAAACTTATGCTTTAAACCACATATTGAACTTATTCGATCTAGATGTCAAGACAGGATAAATATAAGTAAAATTCTTTCCCACAAATCTTGGAATTTAAATAAAAAAACTCTATCGGGTATTTATAATGCTCTAATAGTGTCTTTAATTGATTACAGCTTCTTCATATTTAGTTTAGCTTCAAATACTAATTTTCATAAATTACAAGTACTCCAAAATATATCATATAAGGCGATTCATCACCTCCCATATGAAACACCCTCAGAAATCTTCTTTTTTTTCTTGAAAATCAAAAAATTGACACAATCAAAATCAGATTTAAAAAACTCTTTATAAGATATGTCAAAAACTGTTTTCTCTTCAAAAATGAGCTAATTTTATCACTCATAAAGGACTATGAGGATGTTTTTGTTGAGAGCTCAAGAGAATCTGAAAAAAAGTCTCCCTTAGCAATTTTTGTGCATGAATTTCCATGGGAGTGTCTTACAACAGCCAAATCTTTCAATTGTATAGAAGCTTCCCTTTCTTAATATTCCCATTTTTCTATATGTTTTTTAAATATTGTATATCCAATTTTGTAATACCTAATATTTGTTTCACTTTCTTTTAATATATGAACAATAGCTAAAGGAGTTTCATTACTCAAAGTCTATTTAAATAATAAATAAACAATTAAAAAAAAAACAGTATATAGTGATAATTTCAAAAATAGTAACAACAAGTACAGGTACTATTGGCCATATGATGCGAATTTAATTTAACAATTTTGTGGTTCTTTAACGATTCCATTAAAAATTCAAAAGTTGCTGATTTTAATTTGTCAAATCTCATGTATTATATATAAAATCTTGATTAATTGAATTTGCAAAATCCTTTATAGTTTATACAAAACTTTTACTATGGCCAAGACTCTTTATTACTGCCTTTCCACCATAAAGATAACTTGAAGCCAATTTCCAACCTTTTTCACTACAATTAGTATGATCAACAAATTTTTTGTCACTCAACGTATCAATCGACCAGTGCCTTAACATATTTACAGGATTTGACAGATAAACATTTACTGATAATCTAGATCTAAGAGTATGAACCAATTTGATTTTCCCATTTTTACTCTCTAATCCATTTGAGACTGCTGTGCTATCAGAATAAAACAAAATATAAATTAATTTTTTACATTCTGTACTTGTTTTGCAATTAAAAAATTCCTTTAAGGCCTTCTTTACATAAACGAGATCGTACATATTTCCAACACCCTTCTTCTTCAATTTTTGATTTGGCTAAGTCCGTTGATTTATATTCACTATCTTTTAAATAAACATTATAAACTCTTTTCCCATTTTCATTAATTACACATCCATTATCTGATTCACTCTCCTTTTGCCTTGCTTTGTTCGTAAAATGAGACGGCACAGAAATCTCAACTTCGATTAAGTTTGAATTTTTTTAACCAACGAGTTAAATATACAAACAAACTAGAATAAAAATATTTCATTTTGAAACTAATGAAATTTAGCCAAAAAAATTGTTTTTGACATGAACTAATTATTTCGTTGCATAACTAATATTTTTTTATTTAGTTCTGACAAGATTTATATAATTTTTTTTTTGAATAAAAAATAATTTAATTAGACAAAAACTAATTATTTGAAAAAACAGGTAATTATGATCCTTTTTCACCTAATTCTATTTTGGTTCACCTTAACGTGAAAAAAAAATGTGTGAACTAATAAAATATTGTTATTGATGAAATGACTTAACCCGAACGGTAATCCTCGATAATAATAAGAGTTATCAAAATCTTCATTAACTAAATTTTGATTTTTAGATGTCGATTGCTCTATATTTAGATTAATCAAATCATTAATCGACATATCATGATTAAATTTTAACGATTCGACTTCACTAGTGATGCTATTTACTGATATTAAATGATTGGATTTCAACCAAGTAATTCCATTTTTATCAATTGATATTATTTTATTATTAATTTTTCTAACCCATTGTCTCTTAGCTTTGCATTGTTCCTCATTATCATATCTTATAATATTACTTTTACTTGGGTATCCGGTATTTCTTTTGCCACTTAATTCAAACGAGACCTTTGGATCTCTTGTACATCCGTCATAATTTTCGACTTCAACACTATAACTTGTTTTGCAATTAGGCACGAATATAATACCATCCCTAACATATACAATTAAAGTTTTATTCCCAGCGTATAAAATTTCAAACTGGTCTTCGTGATGGCGGAAAGTTCGTAGGCTTGACAATTCTATATTACATATTTCTTCTTTCAATCTATCTAGAGTTGTGTAAGTCTTGAGTTCGATTCCGTCACTATCTGCCAAGATAAGGTCGTGAATTGTTACGAAATCAGCTTTGATTTTAGACAAATTTGTACGATTTTAAGTCAAAAATAAACCTTCCGTAGAACCATAAAGTTTCATTCGTAAAAGATTTGGTTTATTTTGAAAATCTGATCGCCATTCGTATTACTAAAAACATTATTAAACGGTAAATTTAAACCAATTGTCATATAAAGTCGATATTGACAGAAATTTACAATTTCTTTGGTCCAGTAAACAAATGACGACTTAAGTTTACATTCCAATTGTTTAATATCACAGGTATCGAAAATTAAGTTTGATTTGCTTTTCAAGGTAACTCTTATAACAGTACACACAAATCCATAACTCATTACAGGTCTAAGCCACTTGAATATTTCTTTAGGCGTACCATCAAATATACAATCATCATTCTCACAGGACATTTTTGATCCTTCACATGTCCTTGAACATACCATATTTTCACATTCTTTCTCACCAATTTCCACCTTATGAATGCTTTTTGATGAGCTTCTTGAACCGAACAGGTTCACGTATGCATCAATTATAATTTTCTGTTTACTACATTCGTATCCATTTAAATCTATGGTTAGTATTTGTTTGAAAAGCAAGTCCACTCTTCTAAATTTTGTCACTTTCTACAAAAACTTTTTGAGTGGTATGACTTGCATAACAGTCCTTTTCGGTATTTAGAATTAGGGTGTTCTCAATATTAGTTTGGTCCGGTGTTTCATAGACAGTAAATTTTCCATTAATTCTTACTGTTGAAAAAGGTTTTATGAGAAAGAATAAAATTGTAATTAAAATATTCAACATATTCGGAAATGTCACATGATTGGCATTTGTCTTTCTTGGTCGTCCAACTTTTTTAGGTTTGTTTAACTTTGACCAATAATCTTCAATTGGTTTCTTTCCCAAGAAACTATCCATAGGTTCCCAAGAATTATGTTTAAGTGAATAGTTTTTCCATTTGACTAAAAATTCATATTTTTTGTTTTTATTCAGTCGATGGTTAATTATTTTTTCGACTACAAAAAAATAGCTTCGTCCTTCCCCCGTTAGTAGAAGGCGACTTATCTAATTTTAATCTCTGGAGTGGAAATGTGTCAGACAGTTTTTGCTTGAAGACATCCTCGACAATGTAGTTACCATTTTTTGTTTGACCTAGAACGGTGAACGGGCCACGATATTTTGGGTGTAATTTTTCATTCAGTCCCATGACGCGGATCCATACCTTTGAGCCGGTAGATATTACTGTCTCTGTAACAGGCCTATTATTATTTTGAGCCTTGATTTAGATGTTTCCCACATGGTTCTCACGTTCCATGTGCCGATTCGTATAAGGTTTTTCGCGTTAAGAAATTTCGGAATCGGAGTACGACCCTCCTCACGGCTTTCAGCTATACTCGTCAAATTAACCAAAAGGTCCCGTCCTTTCTCAACGCTAGTTTTTTGGTTTTGCGTTTCGGTTTCTTTAGCAATTTAGTTAAAAATGATGGGAATGCTAGCCCCAAGCATGTTTTGAGCCTTAATTTGTGAGAATCTTGCTTTATCTATGTTCTGGAGTGCTGTCGGATATTTATCATCGATCAGATCCTTTATTTGCTTAACACGTTCTTTTACTGCATTGTGTTTAAAATCGGGATCGATGGAACTCCAATCGTTGAATCCATTCATTTTTCTACCGAACATTAGTTCAAATGGGGAGAACTTTGTTGCTGAGTGTATTCTTATACGATATGCAAGCAATACGAATGGTAACCATTTAGACCAATCATCTGGATTTTGCTCACAATGTTTTCTTAAACAACTTACTATTTCTTTGTTCAAGCGCTCAACTTCGCCATTGGTTCTGGGGTAGTATGCGGATGTAATAACATGCTCAGACCCGACTCGTCTTATAAGACTATCAACAATTTGATTGTTAAATTCTTTACCTTGATCCGACATGAATACCCTTGGTGGTCCAAATATACATATGAATTTCCATAGGATGTTAGCTATTTCTTCGGCTGATTTACTTTTAATAGGTTAGGCATATGGGAACTTGGTTAAGTATTCGTTAATTACCATTATTCCAGTGAAGCCTTCCTCTGTTACTGGTAGGGCAAATACCAAATCTATTCCGATTCTATCAAAGATACCATTAATGGTAATGGCTTTCGCAGGATTTTCTTTTGCAGGCGCTAAATTATTTCTCTTACACACCTCGCAACTTTGTACGAAAGCTTCCATGTCTTTCTCCATGTTTTTCCAAAAGTAATCCTCTTTAATTCGTTTAGTTGTTGATTCTACCTGAAAGTGACCCAAAACATGTGCTTTTAAAATAATACCGCTTCTGTTACTAGGTTTCGGTACCAAGCGTGAAACATTATCTCGTCCCATTTTAAAAATTTCATCTTTTTCTCTATCGTAATAATACTGAGTTGCTGCTTTCTCAATTCTTTTAATTTGCTTTTTGGACAATCCATTTTGAAATCGACCATTTTTTAGATAATACAGTAATGTGTCATCTACATAGACGTCAAGACTTTTACGTGAAGTTGTGTCAATGTGATCATTAAAATAGTTATCAGTAATGGTTTTTAGTGAAAGCACTAGCCGACTAACAGCATCAGCGTTTAAATGTTGGGTTCCTTTCCTATGGACTATCTCAAAGTCATTAGCTTGTAAATAGATAGCCCAACGGGCTAATCTTCCCGTAGGTTCATTGATGTTCATAAGCCACATCAACGCGTAGTAATCTGTATTCACTAGAAATTTGAATCCAAACAGCTCTGTGCAAATTCCTTAATTGCGTACACAACTGTCAAACATTCTCTTTCAGTGCTGCTGTAATGAATTTCGGCACCTTTGAGTAGTCGTGACGCGTAAGCGCATACATACTCGTTTCCATTTTCATCAATTTGTGCTAGAATAGCGCCCATCGCATAACCTGAAGCGTCGCAATGAAGCATAAATTTTCGATTCCAATCAGGTTGTCTAAGGACAGGTTCTGACGTCAGGATCAATTTTAGATTTTCGAACGATTCATGTTGAGGCTTTCCCCATTCAAATTTAATATCTTTTTTTACTAAGTCGTACAATGGTTTTGCAATTGTCGCAAAATCTTTTAAGAAAATCCTATAATAACTACATAAACCTAGAAAACATTGAACTTGCTTAACGTTTTTGGGAGGTTTCCTTTTATTGATAGTCTCAAGTTTAGCTGGATCCATTTCTATTGTCGATCCAGATACTATATGACCAAGAACTTTTACTTTTTTGGCGAACCAAATGCATTTGTTTGGTTTAATCTTAAGTTCTGCTTTTCTAAGAATGTTTCCTACTTCTATCAGATGCTCTAGGTGTTCTTTTATTGCTTTGGAGTGAATAATGATTTCGTCAAAGTATACCTCTACAAACATTTTATTGCCAAATAGCCTGTGCATCATTCTGCTGAATTGAGCTGGGGCATTTTTTAATCCAAAAGGTAACCTTTTAAATTGGTAATGTCCGTCTGGAGTGGAGAATGCTGTTTTATCCTTCGAATCTGGGTGCATCTCTACTTGCCAGTAGCCAGACGTCAAGTCAAGTGTGGAGAAATATACTGAGCCACTTAAACGTCTGAGAATGTCGTCAATTCTTGGAAGAGGCCAATTTCCAGTAACCGTTTTCTGGTTTAACTTTCTGTAATCGACCCAAAACCTTTTTGAGCCGTCTTTTTTGGGCATCAAAACAACTGGTGCCGACCATGGTGAGCTTGATTCTTCAATGATATCATTTTCGAGCATGGACTGAACTGAATCATCAGCGAATTTGATACTACACGCTTCTTCCGTGAGCAGTGTGTCCATTTCGTCTTCATCCGAGTTCATCAAGATTATATCGCTCGGAAATTTTATCAATTTTTGACTAGGATTAAGACTAGCACCTGTTTGCATAAACCAATCGAGACCATAAACCAATCGAGGACAGTTCAAAATCATCAGCGAATTTGATACTACACGCTTCTTCCGTGAGCAGTGTGCCCGTCCGAGTTCATCAAGATTATATCGCTCGGAAATTTTATCAATTTTTGACTAGGATTAAAACTAGCACCTGTTTGCATAAACCAATCGAGACCTAAAAGTCCATCGTTATCCTCGTGGTCTATTATCAAAAACTCCATAAAGCATACATGACCCTGAATGTCCAGTTTTATTTTTTCAGTTTTGCCGAGTACCATGCTTATTGTATTATCAGCTGTTTTAATTTTCGAACTGGATGGTAAAATTCTTAATCCAAAATTATTAACAGTTTTTCTTGAAATAATAGAGCTTGTGCATCCGCTGTCGATAGCGAACTTAACTGGTTTACCGTCTACAAGACCATTTATTCTCAGTAAGCTACCTGTTGTGCAAACGTAAACGTATTCAGTATCACGATTACGATTGTTTGACTCTGGTTCTTCCGTTTCTTCTGCTAAGTATGATTTCTTAGGGTTGCTCCATTTTCCTTTGTTCTGATTCCTTCCATAATTTGATTTGTTATTGTTCTCGCCGCTAAACAATTTCACTTTGCAATCTGCTTTAATGTGACCTGGTTTTTTACATCTGTAACAGACAGGGATTTTACCTCTATCATCTATTTTATTATTTAAGTTTTTTCCTCTATCAACTTCTTTTTCTCTTAAGTTAAAGAATGATTTTAAGCGCTTCTTATAATTGTTTCTTGAATAATAAACGGGTACTGGCTTATTAACACTCCACGTACTCCTACTGAATATCCTGGCTTGAGTTATAGCATCATCAAGTGTCTTGACATTTTTGCTTTCCAACTCAGCTCTAACCCGGGTTCAAACGCGTCAAAAAACATCCATACCAACTCGAACTCATCTATTTTTTCGATTTTGTTGGCAATTTGCTGGAATTTCAGAACATTTTCCTCATAATTCACGTCCAATTTGATTGCCTTTAATTCGGATCTTAAAGTTCTTTGGACATCGTCTGGCTTATAAGTGGCCAACAGGTGAGATTTCAACTCAACCCATGTCAGGTTTTCTTTCTTTTTCTTAAGATTCCTGACCAATTGCAAAGCATTACCTCTGAAAAATTTGTTAACTGCAGTGACTAATCTATTTTTATCAATTCCCTGGTCTTCCGCTTCTGTTTCGACAAGGTAGATCCATTCCTCAATTTTATCCTTGTCATTTCCATATAGTTTCGGGATATCATCCATCTTAAATTGTGGACGTCTATTGAAAACCCTATTTTCCATTGGTGACATGTCTGGTTCAATAATTTGCTCTTGTTGATGAGTACTCCCCGTTGTAGTTGATAAGCTTGATTGGGGTGTCGATTTATTTTGATGGTTTGCATCTGGTTGTTCCTTTTTCTTTGCTACAAGTACCGCTCTTTGGGTCAGAAGACTAATTAAAAGTTTCTTAGGAGCCTTAGTAGCCGTTATTTTCTCCAACGAATCAGCTTGTTCTACTTCTGAGCCATTTACTAATGTTCCATTTTCCTCAAGGTAGTGAAAATCGGTTTCCAAGTGGTTCTGAGCTTTTACCATGTGAACAAGTGCCTGAACGGGCAAACTTTCGCAATATTCCATGGATATTGGCAATGAAAAGAAACTCATTGTGGACATTTTTACTTATCGCTGCTACCAAGATGTAAGGCGGGTTAATGAATGATAAAACAAGTATACTTTTGAATAGTTTATTAAATAATTGTTGAGCTCTAACAATTTATATAATTAGTGTAATCCCTAAAAAATATCTCTAAGCACTGAGAATGGAATCATTATTTATATCCATGAGTTCGTGTCAAGTACACGGGCTTATAATTAAGACAAGATGTGAGCTATTATATAAATGTTTATATCAGCATCTAGAAGCGTCTATCTTCTGAGATACGTGACAATTGTATTAATTCTTTCTTATCATTGCGCATCAGTTGAGAAGCTGATGATCAAGTGATACGTAGGGTGTATTACAGTTAACGAGAACAAGAATTTTTTAAACCAACTAGACCGAGTTTTTCACCGATTGAATATACATTTTCATCTAAATGAATTATTTATCTTAAATTTTCTTTTTTTTCATTTTTTATTTTTAATATTTTTTTCTCATTTATTTGTATTCTTAGGGAGCATTAGCTCTGTAAAGATAAACAAATAAATAAATATATTATTTAAAAGTTAGAACAAAAATTTCAAATTCAAATTTACAAATTTACAAATAAAATTTAAATTCATTCCATTTCACCAAAGAGTTTAATTTCAAATATGCAAAATACTTGCAATATTAATTAAACTGAAAAAAAAATTTGAAACATCGCACTTTTCAATGTTATTTCAACACTGGATGCATTTTGTAATTCAAACACAAAATAATAAACCAAATATTAAACCGTCTTTTTTCGAAAATATAAATATAAAAATTCCAAGCCTTTTCTTGTTCTACAGTGGTGCCATCAACTTTTTAACTTTTAAGCTGAGGTTGAGGTTGAGGATGAAAAGGATCAAGATTAATAGATTAAATTTAAGAATTTTTTTTAAATCAAATTTTCATTAATAAAAAAAAAGTTATTTTGTGTTGTTAAATTCTTGAACTTTGTAGACTCTATAATGTTTTTTAAACCTTTAAATTTAAAAAATTTATAAAATTAATGTTCATCATTTATTGAGTACTCTTTTACTTTAAGATTCTTACGTACTTTAAATATAATGAGCCAATGATCGGGAATTTTAGCTTTTTTAAATAAAGAAATCTAAAAATAAAAAAAATGAGGTAATTTTTCGTCTTTTAATGGAAATTTTCATAAAAGTTTGAGAAAGAATGATAAAAGAGCGATATTTCTAATTTATTAAAAAAATAAATAAATGGGAGTTTCTTATGCAATTTTATTACATTGAAATTAAATTGATTAAAGCAAATATAGGATATTAAGTTTTTATAGTTATAAATGAGGTCTCTTGTGTTTTTTAAACTTTTTGATGTTTGTATACTTTTTTAAAATCTTTCCGATGTGGTAATTTAACTTTCTAGCTATCTTTCTTTGAAACGAACCGTTTAATTATTGAAATAGGCTCTTAGTTTAGCAACCATTAGTTACGTCGAAATTTTAGCAGGTCTACCGCTTTCTTTTTTTCTCTTGAAAGTTTTATCTTTTTCAATCACATCTAGCCAACGATAAACAGAACGTTTTTTGTATCCAAGATTACTTTACAACTTCAACTTTTTGCAAATTTTGGTTTTTTTTCAAAGTTGTAAAAATCTTTTTTGATGCTTTAGTACATTTCTGATCTAACAACTTATCGAAAATTCAACTTTTTGATATATTTGTAATACTTTATTTTATTTATTTTAAAGATAGGATCAGTCTGATTTTAAATTTTGAAAAATTTTGGGAAAGATCTTGTCCTCTCTTAAAGCAAATTAAACTAAACTTTTGTGCCATTTTTTATTCTACATCCGTTATTTCATTATCTTTAAGAAAAAGATACTTACAGCTAATGCACTACGGCTTATATTTTCAAAGCTATCTAATTTTTTTATTTATGTATCTAATTTTAGTATCTATTTTTTTAATATTGTATCTAATAAAATTTTAATTAGTATCTGATGTTTTTTTTTACAGTATCTAATTTTTTTTCCCTTGTATCAAAAATAATTCAATTTAATATCTAATTGACAAATATAATCGAGTTCGTAAAATCTAGATGACTATTATTCATTTAGAATGGTCTCAAAGTGAGTGCACATGCCCATATTGGAGAAAAATAATATTTGCAAACACATTGTGGTTCTTGCTTGTCGTTATCGAGGATTGGAATGACAAAGAAACGCAAAAGATGTTCCTTTGGGTGAAAATAGGAAACGCGGAAAACCAGTAACAACAAAAAAAGCTTTAATGATTCAGTCAACTGAGTTACAAGCAAGAGATTACGTGCGAAATCAAAAGAAATAGCCAGAGGCTCTTGTTAATTCAATTTTGAGTCAAGTTGATGTGATGGAAGAAATTAAGGCTCAAGAAGCAGAAATGGAAATTAAAAATGAAGTTGAAAACAATTTTAATGAAAATTCAGCTCAGTCTTAGATTCCAAAAAAGAAAAGAGGAAGACCCACTGCATCAAAAAACAAGCCGAAATCAATTCAAGATCAACCTCAAAACAAAAGAACAAAAAATATTAATTTTTTTCTTTTTCTTAATTTTTCTTCCTTTTTGTAATAGATACAACAAAAAAAATTTAGAATAATTAGATACTAAAAAAATATTTATTCACTATATTTAAATAGCTCATTATTTAGATACAATAAAGAAAGAATTAGAAACAATGAAAAAATAGCAGTCATGCACTACATGCGAAAGCAGAGTTGGTCAAAAGTCAAAGTCATGAAGTCAAAGTAAAGTCTAGTAATAATAAGTTTTTGATAGTCAGAAGGACTGCATGTCCACGACTCTGAACCGTAAATAGAAGTTGCCTTCACTGTAGCTAAATAAATCTTACTTTTAGTTCTAATACTAATTTCCGGTTTATTCCATATCGGTTTCAAGCTCTGAAATCTCTGAGCTCCAAGACCTATTCTTCTCTGGATCTCGGTACTTGATTTCGAATCGTTTGTCACACGACATCCCAGGTATATAACATGGTTAACTTGTTCAAGCTCTTCACCCCTGATTCTCAGAATCTAGTGTACTGCATCTTTTACATTAATTGACATTTTTTTGTCTTCTTGATATTAATCTTAAGTCCCCGCTTTAGCATGGTCACATCAAGCGGTTTCATACATTCGGACAGAGACTTTTCATTTTTGCATAGCAGTAATAAGTCATCTGCGTAAAGAAGTTCCATAATGCGCTGTTAGTAGTAGTAGTAGTAGTAGTAGTAAGACCGCGTGGCGAGATAACTCGCAGGGATGCCCTTCAAAGCGGTCGTCTTAATTGATAATGGTCGTATTTGATTTTAAAGGAGTCCACGGTCTCAGTTGCGACTATGTCGTCTGGCAGTTCGTTCCATTCATTAGCTATTCGATTGATGAAGAAGTTGTGTCTTTGCTGACAAGATGCTGACAAGATGCGATGCTGTTAACTTTTAAGTTGACTTTAGTGGACTCAAAGTTTAATTTTGGAGACTTTAAAGTTTGACTTTTGAATAACTCTGTTCGAAAGTAAACTCAGAGCTTTAAAACTAGAAATTATGCCAAACAATAATTTTTTTTTTTTAAATTTATTAAATGGAATACGAATCTAAAAAAAATAAATATCTTCAAAAAATACTTTTTTTTCTAATTTTCATAAAAACAAATTGCTTCATATTTTTGTTTGAGTTCCTTTAAATTTGTTAAATTCTCGTCAACATAAATTTTCTTCAATTTTGAAATTTGACTTATTTCAATTGTTTCAATGGGATTGTTCATTAAATAAATTTCAACCATTCTTTCCATCTTGTCAAAAAGCTCCAATTTAACATTTCTTAACCGATTTCTTCTCAAATCCAGCGACTCTAAATACTTTAAACTTTTAAAAACTTTTTCATCAAAAAACTCAACTCTGTTCACTGCCAAACTCAAATCTATCACTTGACTTAAATCAGAAAACACCTTGCTTTCTATTGATTCTATTTCGTTGTCATTCAGGTTTAAAATTGTCAGCTTGCTCAAACCATTGAACAAGCCGTCTTCCAAATGCTTTATTTTGTTCGCACTGATGCTCAAATAAGCCAAACACTCAAGGGCTTCGAACAACCCTACTTCCAGCCTAGTTAAATTATTATTGTCCAGTCTCAGCGTTTCAAGTTTTCTCAAATCTTTGAACAATACTTTGTCCAAGTAACTTAGTTGATTATTGTTCAAATTGAGCTCATCTAAATTGTCCAAATTTTGAAATAGACTCGAACCTAACAGCTCTAGACGATTGTTTCTTAGATTTAAAAATTTGAGTTTTTTTGTATTTCTGAACAAGTCGACAGGTAAATTAGTAATAAAATTATTTTTCAGGCTCAAACTCTTTAATTTGGTCAAGTTAGCGAATAAATTTTTGTCCAAATTTTTAAGTTTGTTGCTGCTCAAGTTCAGCTCAGCTAGACTGCGACAATTTTCGAATATGCTCTGGTCTAATGCTTCCAATTTGAGCCCGCTTAGACCCAGAGTGACCAAATTGGTCAGATTTGAGAATAGACCATTCTCGATGCTGGGTATTGGGTTCGAGTCTAGGTAGAGAATGGTGAGTGAAGGAGGCAATTTTGAACTAAATTCATTTAGCTGGTTGAAGCGAAGATCAAGCTCGTTGAGTGCTGCTAGGCCTGTGAAAATGGTCGGAGCCAAACTTTCGATGCTGTTTCGGCTCAGATCAATAAATTTTAGCCTGGCTAGATTTGTGAACACATTGGGCTGCAATTTGGCAATAATATTTTGGCTGAGGTACAAATTTTGGATGCTTGTCAGAGGCTGGAAAATTCTATTGCCGAGATAGAATATTTTGTTGTGGGACAGGTTCAGGGTTTGGACGTTGCCAAGGCCATTAAAAGCGTTGTCGTGCACAAAATTTATTGAGTTGTGAGGTAGGAAGAGACGTTTCAAATTTTCACAATTGATAAAACTGTGGCGCTCAATTTCGGTCAAGTGATTGTCGCTTAGATCGATCAGCTCTACCTGGTCTACATGGATGAACGCTGAGAAGTTTATTGACTTCAAATTTGAGTAGCTAAGCTGGATGCGATTGCTGTTGTTTTCAGTCATTTCAGAAAAAAATAAATTTAAATTTTTTCACTCAAACAATCTTGGAAAAAAAAGCAATTTAGGAAATTTGTTTTTTCGACTGTTTTTACCTATAATTTATTCCAATGCAGTAAATAATAATAGGTTTAGTTTAAAAAAATTAAAATTAAACCTAGGGGAAACAAGTTAGTCAATTAAAAATTTAAAAGTTAAATTTATGCCCAAGGGCACTGATGCAAACATCAAGTCTTGCGTCGAGGTGTCTGAAGACCAACTAAAAAGATTTTCGGACACTAACGACACCTTTTTCAATTTATCCAAAATAGTTAAATTAAATTCATTTATTTGATTATCTGTACCGGGATAAAGCAATTTCAAATCAATAAAGTTAAATAACTTAATTTAATCAAATTAAAATTGGTTTAATTTTTTATGTTTGAATTACAAAATGTATCAAATGTTGAAATAATATTGGAAAAGTGCGATGTTTCAAATTTTTTTTTCAGTTTCAAAAAAAAATATTTTAAGTTAATTTTGCGAACATGAAAAAATTTTTTTTTTTTATTAATTTTGACTTTGGGTTTAAGAAATGATGATCCTTAAAGATAATATTTGTAGTTAAAAAAACTATCTACGCTCTGTTTTCCATTTTTCATAAATTAAGTATTTGTTAAAATGTACCAAACGAAAGTAAATTATCAGTTAAGTCAAAATTTAATAAGAAGACAAACTATGGTTCACCTTTTACTTGAACAATTCTTGTTCTCAGGTTTTATAAAATATTAGTTCACCTAATCTAAAAATTGTTTACCTATTTTATATCCTTTATCATCTCTATTAAGAAAAAAGCTAATGTAATGATAAAAAATAAGATATAAATCGTATCTCTTTCGAGGAATCAATAATGACCCCACTTTTTTTTTTTTTTAAATCTAGACAAAATTCTGAAAAAATCTATGGTTTTACTTTTAAACATTATTGCTTTATTTTTCTTAAAAAATCTCTTCAAATCATGTGATAATTAACAAATTTGTGAAATTTGAATTCTTTTATTAGAATTTTTAGATTAAACTAAAGAATTCGATATTTTTAGGTGTTCAACTACTGTTTTTTTCGATTTTCCTAAAAAATATGCTTTTAGGACTTGACCGTTTGTCGCATCATTATTTGAACCTACTAAACAACGCCAAAATCGTCTAATTAATTTTATTGAAAGCTCAGAACCCAAATACTTTTCTCTTGTTCGGTTAAAAGCTCCATCATTCTAGGAAATGTCTGATTTGTTCTTGCTCTAATATGCTTTTTTAATAACACCAACAATAAGATTAACCTCACAATGAAATTTAGGCAAAAAAACAATCAAATGTCCATATTTTTTGGCTAATATCTCAAGATTGCTTTCAATTTACGAATTTGTTAAAATCACATGATTTGACGAGATTTTTCAAGAGAAATAAAGCAATAAAGTAAAAAAGTAAAACCTTAAATTTGTTTCTAGATTTAAAAAAAAAAGTGGACTCATAATTGATCTCTCGGAGGAGATACGATTTAAACCAGAAAAAAACACATTTTTTTCCTTTTTTTTAGCAAAATAAAAACCGCCAAACCCTTTTTTTTTCATTAGCATGTAGAAAATTTTATGCATTTTCAGAATATATATATTTTTTTAGTATATTTAAGTTTTATCTTTGAGATTTTGAGTCTTAAAGAACAACAACTTTTTAAAGGGTTTGCTATTTTTGGAACCCTGGGTGTAAAAAAATTTTTTTTAGTTAAATTTTTTTTTTTAAGCTGGACGGAGTAGGTAAATTTTGCGAAATAGTTGAATCTTGGTTTCCCAAAGTCAAAAACTTGAAGGTTTAATTTTTATTATTTGATGCTGAAAGCCAAAGATTTAACTAGAAAGCGCATTTGGGTATTTTATATTGTTGAAAGGTTAATCAGTTTCGAGAATAAGACTTTCTATTAAAAAGCTTTATTAAATTTGTTCACATAATCTAATAATTGTTCTTCTAATTCTATTTTAAACAAAAAAATTGGGCGAACCTGTAGTTCACAAAACCTGAAAACAAGAATTTTTTAGGTAATAAGTGAACTAAGAATTATTATTTATCTTTTTATGAATTAATTATTTATCTTTTTTTTTTTTTTTCATTTTTAATTTTATTTTGTATTATTTAACTTTATTCTTAGTTTTTTCAGAATTTTTTATTCTAAAGGAGCATTTACTCTGTAAAAAATAAATAAATGAACTGTTCAAAGGTTAAAAAAAAATTTTCAATATTTTTTTCAAATTTTCAAACAAAAATTAAACTCATTCTATTTCACCAAAGATTTTAATTTCAAATATGAAAATGTTTGCAATATTGACATAAAATTATTTTTTTTTGTAACTTAAAACATGATTTGGAACATCGTTCTTTTTCTATTTTATTTCAACATCGGATACATTTTGTAATTCAAACACAAAAAATTGTAACCAATTTATTAAATAAATTTAATTGAACTTTGAACTTTCAGGGTAAATCAACAGGCCAGTGCCCTTGTCATAGAAATTAAAAAAAATTTGCTTATAAAATCATTTAAAAAAATAAAACATTAAAGTATTAAAGTTAAATTTTTTGAATTATTATAAAAACCTGTAAATATTAAATTAATATTATTGAATATTGAA
Source organism: Brachionus manjavacas (assembly GCA_019054805.1). Taxonomy (NCBI): domain Eukaryota; kingdom Metazoa; phylum Rotifera; class Eurotatoria; order Ploima; family Brachionidae; genus Brachionus; species Brachionus manjavacas. The sequence goes on along the minus strand of JAHQIY010000003.1, from coordinate 808,819 downwards.
TGCTTGAATGTTGCGAACTTCATCATTGATCTCTTGATCTCTAAGGTAAAAATTAAAAAAAAAATCTTTAAATTTTTTAATTTAAATTTCAGAAAAAAATTTTATTTAAATAGCGAAAACTTTTTCGACAGCCTTCTTTTTTATTCCAAATGCAGGTACAAAAAGGTAATTTAATTTATCATTATTAATTCACAAAAAAAAATGCAGATTTTGTCGCGTTAATCAAAAAATTTTTCCGACAAGAGAACAAATCTTGCAAGGCATAAATAACATACGTCTAAGATTTGTACTCTTACGGTGAGGCTGTAAAATTATTATAGTCAAAAAGCGTCAAATTAAGCCGCAAAACGTTAAACCACCATGATGGACTAGTCTTTGGCAAATTCAAATAGATTTGCATAATAAATTTTAATAAAGTTTTGAAAAGGAAGAAAAAAAGTTCTTCTATTCATCGACAAGTGTTTAAATGAAAAAAAGAATATTAGATAACGATGATTTAATTATTTATTAAAAATATAGTTCGGGTTATACCCTGGCAGTTTGGAATGGATCTTAGTCCTTCCTTTCAGCCAAATCTTTTTAGTTCATACTTTAAAAAAAAAAATTAAATACAATAAAGTAATTAAAAATGAAACGATGATAATAAAAACAAAAAAACAATTTCATTCAATCAATCTATATCCATTTGTTCATCTTCTTGATATATTTCCAACCTAGTCATTTTAAATTTGGTAGAAATATTTCCAAATTGTATTAGATCAAGTTTTGTTTTTGGTGGTCTAAATCGACTTTCTAGGTAGCATACAGAATTGGCATCTTCTGATCTATTTGAGAGTGAGGGTTTTTTCTTAATTAATGCTTTATAATAATTAATTGTTTAGTGATTGATATTAATAAATTTATTTACACTCAGTTAAACATTTGCAAAAAAAAATCACTTTATTTTCTTTTTTATTTGTTTATTTCAAGGATTAAATGAAAAAAGATGCCTAAGTTACAGGAAAAGAATACAGCTTTTAATAAATAATAATTATTTTAAAATAAATTATTGATTTCAATGAAGCGAAACGGGAACATTTTAAGAATTGGAAAATAGATAAGTTGAATAAGTTATAAAATTTAAAAATTGAATAAAAGAATAATTGAAAAGTTGAATTACTGTAATAGTTGAATAATTGAAGTAATTGAAGTAATTGAAGGCGTTTTTATATTGATAAAAATTGAAAAAGTTGAAGAAAGGAATTTAATTATTTGAATAATTGAATAATTGAATAATAACAGTAAATTGCCCATTAGTCAATTGATTATTGGTCTTATTCCAAACTGGGATTTTTGGCAATAATCTAAAGCTACCATTTTTACTCTGATTTACTTTTAGAGATTTGTGAAGTCTTAGAAATACAATATTTATTAAATTTTTTAAATTATGAAAAAAAATTAAAAATTACAATATGTTGAATTTGAGAATTAAAATATAGTTGACTCTGAATAAAAAGTAAATATAATACGAATTAAAGTTCGTAGTTCGTATTTTCGAGACGACTCGACTGTAAAAAAACGAGTCGACTCGAGTAGACACCTTGTAGGAAAGCCTATCATCATTTTAACAATGTTGCCTTCAATTCTTTTTAATTTAAGTTTTTCTTGTTTGCTTAGTAAAAGATTTTCTAGTCCGTAAAATAAGACCCGTCTAATATATTTATTTATTTATTTATTCAATGGATGTCTTAGAGGCAATGTTAAAAAAAATATTAAAATAAAAATAAAATAATTAAGTTTAAGACAAAAGAAGAGCAACATCTAATAATTTTAATTTGAAATAATAATTTTTTTAACTTTCTTTTAATTTCAATAATTATTATTCAAGTTATATGTTTGTGTTGAAAAGGTGACCTTTCATGTTCGAATGGCTCTCGTTCGTGAGTAGTGATAAGTCTTATAGTCTATTTAACGCTTTAAGTGACGATTTTTTACATTTATCAATGTTTTCTGCATTCTTATCTTCGTCTGTTAGAATCATACCTAGGTATATCATTTTTGATACTTGTTTAATTACATCTTCATTTAGTACTAGATCTCCTTGTCATGAGTCTTAGATTAGCTCATTTTTATTACGTTTGATGCTCGAGTTGAAAACTGTTATTAAATAATTTTATTTAATTTGTTAACCTAGTTCAATTTTGGTTCACATTTACGTGAACAAAAATAATAGGTTAACTATGGTTCACCTTACCGACTAGACCAAGTTTTTCAACGATTCAATATAAATTTTAATCTAAATGAATTATTTATCTTTTTTTTTCTTGTCCTATTTAAGTTTATTTTTAATTTTTTTTACATATTTTTATTCTGAACTTGAATTAGCTCAGTACAAATAAACAAATTAAATAAAAAATTAATTATTAAAAATTTAAAAAAAGAATTTTCAGTTTTATTTTAAGTTTACATTAAAAATTAAATTGATTCTATTTCACAAATGAGTTTAATTTCAAATATGTAAATGCTTGCAATATAAACTAAAAAATATTTTTTTATTTGAAACTGAATAAAATATTTGAAACATCGCACTTTTTCAATGTTATTTCAACATTAGATACATTTTGTAATTCAAACACAAAAAATTAAACCATATATATATCTTAGTTTTATGATGTCTATATTTAATGGCAAAAACAGTTTATCGTTACAAATTTATTTATTTTGTAACGTAAATATTGAGGATGTTTCTACATTGCCTCCAATTGACAATTTTTAACAACAGATAGATAGGAAAAGAAAAATATAAGCTCATTTTTGTAAAGAGGTCAAAACTTTGAGAAAGCTTGTTATAGTAAACGAATAAGATTACAAAATGAGGAATGAAAAAATTCAAAGTTTAAATAAATTTAAACAACTGTTTACAATCAATGCTTAAAAAAATTCTAAATATTTAGTCAGCAATTTTGCAAATTGTATTTTTTGTGAAAGCGTTGCTTTTGAATTATTTAATTCAAACAGCGCCCAGCTTTATCCATATTGTGTAGGAGCAAAGCGATCTTCGTTCAATGTAGAAAATCGACCAAAATGTAAAATCACATATCACATATTAATCACATATAACAGAGGTTTAATTGACTCAGTTAAGTTTTTTGTTCATAAAATTAGAATTTCATTAGATAGTAATTTAACTTTGGCCGCATATTAAAGCGTCATTTATTTTGATTAAACGTCAATAAAATTAATGTGAATTAAATGCATTAATTGTCATTGAAAAGAATAGATTTAACTTAAATGTATTAATTGTCATAGTCAAAATGGTAACTTATTTCAATGAGCGATGGCTCGAATCTTACGACCCCAATTAATAATTTAATGGGGAATCGGGGGTTATGAAGATATTCATGAGGCTTTCGACGAATAAATCGAAGCTCAAGACAACTTAAGGAACACTTTAATTGAAACTGAGGTAGAAGAAGGTAATAGACTACTCTAGCAGCAAATTCCTACAATAACGCTGTTATCCCATTTAATAATGTGGAAGCATATAATTGGTGTTGATTTAAGCCAAGGATTATTAGAGTCCTTTCCAGCTGAAGCTTGCGACATACCTTTAGGAAAATAAAGAGGAGTAGGACGACCAAAAAAGGAATTAAAGCATTAATAATGGAATAATTGAAAATATTTTCTTAATTTTTTTATGATTAAAATTAATCTTTACTGTATTACATTTAATTTTATTATGTGATAACTAATTACTTAAGATGACAACTATTACTTTTAATTTACGATTCATACATTCAATTGACTAATATTTATGTTGACTAAATAATATAAATAAATGACGATTTGATCTTTTTTAATTGACGTTTAATCAAAATAAATAACACTTTAATATATTTTCTTTAACTTTTTACTTTTATTTTGACTACTTGAATCTTTTACTTAAGCCTGCAATTTCTTGATTATTTAGATTTTTTTCTATTTTTAACCCTCTTTAATGTAATCAAGACTTTAAAATTTTTTCTTTTTTTTTTAATGTAATTTGTATTTTTGTGTTTCTTTTTCAATTTGCCTATGAGGCTTTAAATTTTTTAAATAAATAAATACATATTATCTGAATTTAAATTGCACGGTTATTTGGGTGAACTTTTTAATCAAGTGACAATGATGTAGTGTATGTCTCCCCAGTCAATTAAAACTTGATGTTGCATCAATGAAAAAAAAAAATTCATCGAGTTATCATCGATGAGGAGTGAGCGGTGCGAAATTAATCGGTAACTTATCTCAACGCCCTATACTTTTGATGTGATTGAACAGATTGATCCATTAAATTGTTATTATCATTAATTAATTATGCTGTAATAAAAAAAAAAAATGATAAAAAAATTAACGGAAATGATATAAACTAAAAAATAAAATTGATATATAATTGACACAATCTGATATAATAAATAATACCTGTGATATAAAATAAAAATACCGATGCTATAAAATTATATGTAATGACAATATATTAATTGAGCATTAACTAATTAGTGAATTTTGGTTTCAATTTTGAAAAATATAAATTTCATCGGTTTTTCATATATTTCAATAATTTTTTTTCATCGAGTTAAAATAAATTTAAAAGTAATTTATCAATTGTTATTTCTTTATTTTAATTTAATTTATAAAATATTTTTGAAAAAAATAATTAAATACTCAAGCCTGTTTAAAAAAATTCAAAATTAACTATTAAAAAAATTCTCATAAAAAAAACAAAAAATTAATTTAATTATACTTTGTAAATAAAATATACAATTTTCATTTAAATTAAGAAAAAAAAATTTATAACTAATATTATTAACAAAAACTGTTAAAAAATTGTGGTCTATGGTTTCTCATCATTTAACAATAATTTTAAAGTTCTCTTTGTCGTATTTTACTACTTAAAAGTCGGCATCTCTAGTCGTGTGATTTTGCTTTTTTGACCACGGTTAACTTGAGTTGTTGAATTTGTCTCAACTAGACAAGAGCTTGTCGTTGACTTCAATAGTCCAAGTATTCGATTCGGATATGTGATTAGGTCCATAACTCATTTTTTTCCGAAATCTATTTCTCTATTAATTTAGGCTAATCTTTGAAAAAAAATCATTAATTAATTAAATTAGTTAATAGAGCAAAGTCTAATTTGTCAGAAAGTAGATGGTTATTTTTTTTAATATTTTGTTAGGATCTAACAAAAAAATGACATCTGATTGGGGATTTAATAGACTCATCGTAAAATCAGTGGGTTATTTGATGATTTTTCGATGAACTTCGCTAATTCTTCGATGAAACATTATTTTGGTTGTGACTGGGTCATCTTCTAAAGAGCCGATATTTGAAAAAGATTATTTGATTAATTTAACATCAGAAAAAATAAAACACATGGATAAAAATAATACTGTAGTAAAAATAAAAATATAAAAAAGGTTATGAAAAAAAAAGTTGAATAAGACAAAACATAATTATACAATTTCGTAACATGAATTTCTATAGATCTTTTCGATCCTAAAAAAGAGATAAATAAAAAAAATTTAGCTGTAGACTTATTTGATTAAATTTTTTGACTAAATCATAAATTAAAAAAATTGATCGACTTTTAGAAGCTTACAGATTTTCAAACCAGCTTTGATAAATGGTTCTTTTATTTTACGGGTTTTACTTTTTAAACCGGTTCCGTTGACCGATATCATTTTTGACTGAATTTTAAAGGTAAGCTTTCTTACCGGTTGGCTGACCCTAGTCTGGAAAAAATTTAAAGTTTATTCTTTATATATTATTCAGTTGATATTTCTGATGCTTTTTTAATTTTCTTTCCATTTTAGAAAGAAAAAAATTGAATTTATTTAAAAGCTTTTCGTATCATTTTTCTTAATTTCAATGTTAGTCATTTGCTTTTAGATAGAAAAATTGAACACTCATTTATCAGTTTATCATTAGATTCATTTTTAAACCTTGTTTTTTTAAATTCCATTTTTAGTCTTTTCATGAGATTAAACATGAAAATTTTAGCAATTTTTTTGTTATTATCTTTCGGTATAAAATCTTATTTCTCATCTAAAATAAACACAATCTGTAGAATAAATGAAGATACACTATTTTCGCCCTATAGTAAGGTTCTTAAATTTGAAAATATTGATGTCATAAGTTCAATTACTCACAAAACGGTTTGTTTAAAAAATGAGAGTCACATTGAAGCATTTGTGATAAAAAACCAAAATCATCTTGTCGACAAAAATTTGATCCAAAATTTATTAAACCTAAGTGCCAGTATTGAACAATTTAACAAGATTCGAATATTTCTCAAAAATGTCAATGGTCTTTCAATCGAAAATAAAAGTGCATCTAATTTTATTACCGAAAAAAAAATCGTGATCGGACTAACCGAATCAAATTTTAATTTCTATTTCAAAAATGAACTTATTTCCTCTTGTGATCAGATTAAAAGTTTGAAAATAAGCCATTTTTTAAATTCTGCAAATATTTATAACTTCGAAATAGAGACAAGTTTTGGTACGAATAAAATTTGTCCACTTTTATTTAAAGACGCCAAAATAACCATCTTGGTGTTAAGAAAACTAATTCAGAGTTTTTATGTTAAGCAGCAGCTGATATTCGAGAATATTAATTCTGATAAAAATTATAGCTTAAATTGTGAAATAAAATCATTAGTTTTGGAAGATGCTTCAAAATTAGATATTGATGTTAATTTAGTCAATCCTTATATATTCGCTAATCTAGATGAAATAAGAATTTATGGTGAAATAAATTCAATCCAGGAAGATCTACTAGATCACTTCCCATTATTAAAATTTATCATTTTAGACGGTCAAAATGCCAGAAAACTTTTTAGCAGAATTGGAATAAATTGGATTAAAAAGTTGAACAAAAAAATTAGCATCAATTCTCTAGATTACGCAAAGGTTTACAGTCAAAAAAATAAAATTTCATATTTAATAATTAATTTTAAAATACAAGACTATGTCACGGATTATTATGAATTTTTTGAGCCAATATTCAACCTAAATCAGACTTTTCCTGATGAAGACTTTTGTATTTACAAAGACTTTCCTTTCGATCAACTAGTTCATATTTATTTTGATCTGTTTGAATATAGCTCAATTGCTGAAGTAGTTAAAAATCCCGGTGTTTCTTGTACTTTTTTGTGGTTAAACTATAGAACCTATTTGTTTAATTTATTTTATGCTTCAATAAATGAACCAGAAAGATATTTTGAGCATTTAATAAATACTTCATCAATTTTTAGAAAGATTTCTGATTGTCAATTTGAGAAAAGAAAAAGTCTATGTTCGATTAGGACTATTAAAAAATCACAAATAAAAGCCACAATCATTAATTATTTCTACTATACAAATTTTATAGATGGACTTTTTCAGCTTTATTTGATACCTATTGTTTCATTTATTGGCATGATTTTTTATTTATCGTCAATTATTGTGTTAAAAAAGTCAAACGCTTTGAATAATAAACAGCAAAAAAAATTATTTATTTACATATATACAATTTCTTTAATAAATTTTCTTATTTGTTTTTCTCAACTGTTCCGGTTAGTTCAAGAGCGGCCGTATGGTCGAAAAAATTGGAAGCTGAATTCAACATTTTCCCAATACTTAAAAATAATTTTATTCGATTTTTTAGGATGTATTTTAAAATTTTGTTCAAATTTTGTCTATGTTATTATATCAATATTAAGATGCTCTTATATTGGAGACAAGCCCGAAAATTTTTTTTTAAAAGTGCTCAAATTAAATCCAAAAAGATTGATAATAAGCGTTTTTTCAATCGGATTTATACTGAGCTTGATTAAACTATTTACATACGAAATAAATTATATCAATCCACTTTATGAATATCCCATTCATGTGTCGTTTCCTTTGTTAAAAAGTGGCATGATTTCTTATTTAATATTTATTACCGCAGTGAATTTTCTTATTGACTTTGTAAATGGTGTAGTTTTTCTTTTAGTAAATCTTGTTTTTGATCTTATAGTTGTTTACAAGCTTAACAAAACCATCAAAAAAAGATCTAAGTTATTTCAAAATCAAAATTTAAACAATGAGAAGTTTAAATCAGTTTTGTACAAACCTATTTGGATTATTTTCATAAATGTCTTACTCGTTTTATTTTCGAGTACTCGAAATATTAGACTTGTTGTATTCTTATCAGAGATTAATATTTTTACTCTATCACTACCATTTTTTATTATGGAAAAATTTTTATTACATGTTTTCAATAAGAGCAAAATTTTCTGATGCTTTACATTCTTTTTCAAATTTTTGCTTTATTTTCTCTTTACTAGTGCAGTTTTTATTGTTTATTACATTCAATAACAATTTTCGTGGTGTGTTTAAGATAAATTTTTCTACACAAAAAAATGAACATCAAGTAATTAAAAGGAACAATTTTAAATAACATTTTTTAAAATAAAAAAATAATTATTAATTTCAAGATTAAAAATTTTTTTTCCCAAAATTTATTAATAAATTTTCAAAATGAATGCAGATGATACTAAAATATTCTCGCAAACGCTATCAGAAGTAAGCGCAGTGAAACTGCAATCAGATTTAGATTTGATTTTCAAGTGGACTCAAGATTGGCTACTTCTATTCAACACATCAAAATGTGTGGTTAAGCATTATATTCATAAAAATAAAGGATTCACTTTTTTTATTAATGGTAAACAGTCATCAACGTCAGAAACCGAAATAGATTTTGAAGTTATTTTTTGGCATTTGATCATCGCTTCAGGAAAAATAATAGAATAAATCAGTAAATATAATGTTTTATTCAGTAAAAATGATTATCCCATCAGTAAATTCTATTCAGAAAATTATTTATTTATTTGTTTTCTGTACCGAGCTAAAGCTCCTTCAGAATAAATTAAAAATAAAATAATAAAATAAAAAAAAAATAAAATTAAAGTTAATAAAATTAGATAAAAAAAAAGAATCAAAATAGAGTAAATAAGCTAAAAAAATGAAAGTTGAAAAGACATAAATTGGAAAAGATTGTTACATGTGGCACGTGTTTAAATAGTTCAAGTTTCTGGAAAAAAAGAAGAAATAGTAAGGTAGCAATTAAACAATGGAGTTGGGTATTCAATATATCTTGATTCGAAACCTTCTTTGTATTCTTTCACCAGTCTTTCAACCAATGGAATAGAATGACTCAGTCCTGTCCCAACAGATTTCTCACTCAACTCAAAAAGACGATTCGAGACTGTTAGTAATTTTAGTTTATTAAAAGCTTCATGTTGCACGATGTTGGAGGGAGTATCATATTTTAACTTAAGGATAGATCTTACTGCTGTATTCTGAATTGCTTGTAGTTTTTTGATATTATTTTCTAAAAATGCATTTAAGCAAGGAAAAGAATAGTCTAAAATCGATCCGACTAAAGATTTATATAAATTTCCTAGTGTGTTTTGAGTAAGACTCCATTTTTTATTTGACAATATCTTAATAATATTTTGCCTTTTATTGCAGCGTTCTTTGATTTCGTCTACTAATATATTAAAATTTAATTTAGAATCAAATTTAAAGCCAAGAAACTTGATTTCTTTTTGGTTCATTATTCTGTTTCAATAAATTTTTAAGTTTAGATTATCACTCTATTTTTTGTACCTAGAAAAGACTACTGAACACGACTTTTCAACTGATATCTTCATTTTCCATTTAATAAGCCATTGTTCTAGTTCGTTGGTGCATTTATTAATCTTATTTTCTAGTTTCCCTTTTTTGTAATAAATGAAGAATGTAACTAGATCATCTGCGAAAAGCAGAGAGTATTCATTATTTGTTTTGTTTCATTTGGGAATGTCATTCTTAAATATATACTAAATAGAAGAGGACTAATTACTGAGCCTTGAGGAACACCTGCAGTTATTTGATATTCGTCGCTCAATTGGTCATTCACATTTACCTTAAATGTCCTACTATCTAAAAAGGATCTAATCCAGTTAGTCAAGTAATGAGGTGGATTCATTTTAATCAATTTAAAGTAGACCTTCATGCCAAACCCTATCAAAGGCTTTAGAAATATCAATAAAAAGGCCACAAACTCTTTTTTTTCTATTAAATGATTCCACAATTTTTTGAATTAAAAAGAAAAGATTATCTGATGTTCGCCGGTGTTTCCTAAATCCAGATTGCTCCTGGATAAGGAGTGAATTTTGTTCCAAATAATTGTATAATCTTGAATAAACTTTTCTTTCCAGTAACTTTCCTAAACAACTCGTTATATTAATTGGTCTATAATTTAAAGGATCTTGTAAAGAAGAGGCTTTTTTTTGAATCATAGTAATGTTCGATGTTTTCCATGCTTTCGGGACTTTACCTTTTCTAAGAGATAAATTAAAAAGTTCTAAGATTTCTATTAATGAATTTCTTGGTAAGTTTTTTAACATTAGATTATGAATTTGGTCATGTCCTGATGCCGCTTCATTTTTCAATCTTTTTAGAGCCATAATTAAATTCATTTAAGCAAATTGGATCATTAAAATTAGACTGATCATAATTTCTAAAGAATTCAGAGTTAGAATTAAGTATTTCGAAATCTTTATCACGATCTATTAAATCAGAATTAGGACTAAATATTGAAGATAGGAGTTCTCCAAAGCATTTTCCCTTTTCTTCATTAGTTTTGAATTCCTTGTCATTTAAAAACAAATTTGGGATTAAATTTGATCCTTTTTTGATCTAAATTTATTTATTTTTTTTCAGAATGGTCTACTTGTCAGTGGGTTTTTTCCCATTTTCTCAATAAAATCAAACCAATTTTGATTACAGAATTTTTTTAAAGAGGTCTTTAACTCGAATGTAAGTTGATTAAATTTTTTCTTGAGATTTTGACAGCGAGTTTTTTGAAAGTTTCTTCTTATTTTCCTGCGTTCTTTTATCAGAATAACAATGTTCGGGGGAAGACTGGTTTTGTAGGTTTTCTGCGAATGATAAGGAATGCTTTTATGTGAAGTAGAAATAATTTTTTCTGTAATTTTATCATTTAGTTGATCTATTGTGAGGGAACTTTCAGTGATATTCACTATTTGAGAATTTAAAATCTCGCTGAATAATTGCCAGTTTGCTTTCTTATAGTTAAACTTTTTAGCTGCTAATTTATTTTCTAATTGATAGCCCATAGAAATCGATGCTTCGATTGGGAAATGGTCACTTGTCATTTCTTGACTATTTAGGACACAAAAGTCGGTAATTTTGTCAATTAATGAAGATGAAACTAATAAAAGATCAAGAATTTCAAAGTAATTCCTATTAAAAATATTGAAAGTAGGACGCTTATCATTGATTACTGAGAAGTCAAACTCATTGATTATTCTTTCCAACATTATGCCGTTTTCATTTTCCCCTACGCAGCCTATTTGCTTTGTTCTGACGTTAAGATCATCACCTAAAATGTAGTTTCTACATTTTTTATTAACAGTTTTAAAAAACTCAAAGTTCAGAAGCATATTGGGTCGATTATAAAGACTGAATATAAACGATTCATTATTCTTTCCTAAGTTCATTTTTATACAAAGGAGTTCGGAATTGAATTCCTCATTAGAGAAATCTTGTATAAATTCAATTCCGACTTATACTCCTTATTTTATAAGACCTTGACTTATACTTCCTTTTCACTCCTTATTTTATAAGTCTCCTCCTCCATACTCCTTATTCTACTCCTTAATCAACTCCTCCTCCATACTTGTTGCGTGGTTTTGTTATGAATTGATAATTGTGAAAATCAAGATAAATATTTGCCTCACTTAAATCTATCTTTAGTTCATTGAGCAAAACAATGTCGGGACATTTTTGAGCTAAAAAATTGGCTAAGAGATGAACCCTACTAGGTAAATGAAGACAATTCCAGTTTGTAATTACTAACCTTGTTTTATTAAGAGGTTTTGTTCTTAAAGTTGATTTATTTATCTTCTTTTTCATTCTAAATTTTCTTCAATGCTGTTTTGACTGGCAGTTTGCTGACCAATTTCGTTTGATGATTGATCTACTTGAATTGAACATTCAGTTGTTGAACTGTTTGATTTAGACTCGAAGGTACTGTCGTTTTGATTTTCTAAGACAACTAATGGTTTTTTTGAGTGAGCTTGGTGAGCTTTTTTTCATTTGGATCAGATTCGGGAAATCTCTTGGTTTGATTTCTGGTTTGGAAAAAATTCTCAGTCTCATTCTGATCAATTGAGCGTACATTGACAGGTGACTGGCATATTGGTAGAAAATCGTTTAAACGACTTACCAAAGCTTCTTCTAAAACTGGAGTTTTAAGGTCTTTTGGGCTAATTTGGGATATTACGTCATTGAAATTTGTTGGCTGATATCCAGGTGTTTTTGGCATCACATTTTCATTATTATCTTTTTGGTCAGCTTCAAATAATGATTGCGTTTCTTGTTGGTCAATTTTCTTGCATAGTGTTTCTTTGACAGAGCATTTAGCAATGTTGTGTCCTTCATCATCACAAAAATAGCATTTCAGCTTTTTTCCAACAATTGACACAAGACACTTTAAACCATACATTATTTTGGGGCCTGACAAGCTTTCAATAATATTCTCAACTTCTTTTGGAAATGATATTCTCACCCTTCTGACACCATTTTTCCTCTCGGGTCTATCTTTATATTTTTCTTCGGTAATGTGTTCAATATTGAGTCCATCAATTCGAACAGCATTAAAGAAGGTTTCAAGTCTATGATTCTCGAAATCAGAGGGCAAGAAGTGAAATCGCAAAAGTACAATACCTTCTGAGATCCGGGACTTTATTTGCATCTTCAAGTCTGAAAATGGTTCCATTGATATTGATGTCACGATCGAAAATTTTGGCAACATTAAAAGCAGCATTAAACTCTTTTATCCAAACTTTGTTTGAAGAGAAATTGTAGATACTTGTGATCGCATCATTTTCCACTTAGTTCAGGACGACATCAAGTGCACTAAATAAGACTTTATCAACCGTCGGTTTTGGTTTGTTTTGTTGAGCGACATTGCCAACACACAACTTTCAACGGTTTTTAAATCACGTGATGACGCCTTTAAATTAAATTTTGGTTTTTCAAATTTGCTAAGCCAAACGACAAATTTTCAATTATCTTCAGCAAAATTATTTTTTCAGCAAATAAAAATAACAATTTATTCTGCAAATTAATTAATAAAATCACTAAAAATAAAAAAAGAACTAATTTAGTAAATTGACATAGTAACTGTCAAACTGTCATTTATTTGATTTTTTAACACTTAATTGACAAATCGAACAATAACACATGAAATAATTGCATATAAAAGAGTAAGAAAGTCAGTACTATTGAAAATTCAGTCCTTTATCATTTTTTCAAGGAACATGAAAGATGAATCAAACTTTGACGGAAAAATAAGTCACAAAGATGATCCTTCATTCCTCGGAATAACATTCGACAAACAATTAACCTTCAAATATCAAATTAAAAACATAAAAAATAAATGTTAAAGGAGACTCAATTTAATAAAAATATTGTCACACAAATCCTGGGGACTGAAACAATCAACATAATGGTCTGATTCGTTCAATAATTGACTACTATTCAATAATTTTGTGTAAACTAAGTGTTTCAAACATCAAAAAATTACAATCGATTCTAAATATTGGTTTGAAAATATATTTCGTTTACCATATTTAACTCCAACAGAAGACATGAAAGCTCTCACAAACATAGAATACGTGGAAGAACGCCTACAAAACCTCAACACTAGATACTCCAATTTTTCCGTTATCAACAAAAACCCATTAATCTATCCCTTTTTTAGAGATTTTTTATTTTTTTCGAATAATAGAAATTTAAAATATAAAACATTTCTCAGCTCGAACAAGTCAAACCTGATTTTATAGCAAATTTATTTAATTTATTCAGTATGGAAAATTAGTATTAAATTAACCAAACATTTTTTTTGAAATTGTTACTATTTTTGAATTATTTTACTGAATAAATTTTACTGCAGATTAAAATACTTTTGCTGAGAAAATTCAATAAATTTACTGAAAAAATAAATATTTTTGCTATTTCTTTTTAATAAATTTACTCAAGTATATTTTCTGATTGAATATACATTATTTTACTGATCATATAATATTTTGTCTTATTTTTAATAATAATCAAAAATTGAAAAATGAAGTGGTAGAGGCTACAAACAAAGCAAATAAGTGTTAGATCGCATCAGCTAACCATTAGCTAGTTTTGATTGTTAGTTATTTAGATCATTGTATTTAATTTTTTTTGGTGCTTTTTAGAAATTTGTGTTACTGTATTGTCTACAATTCTTAAGTCTGACTGTGTGAAATAGTTGAAAGGATTCAACGCAGAGCTACGAAATTTGTTTCTTCAATTAGAAACATACCTTATGAAAGCAGATTGAAGGCTTTGAACATTTTAAATCTGGTGGAAAGAAGAAAAAGAGGTGATCTAATTCATTTATGCAAGTTAATGCATGTAATAGAATTGGTTGAAAAAAGAAACAATTTTAATATCACCGAAAATCCGAGGAAAAAGTCACTGCTTCAAATATCACAAAGAAATTTCGAAGATAGAGATAACTTAAATTTAAAGCAGGCATTGATTGCTGGATGAGCAGCAATCAATCACATCAGCTGTCTTAGTGTGCCTTACCAACACACTTGCTGGCTAGCTAGCTACAGTCAAAAGGAATCTTACTACTAAATGTTATTAAAATTTTTGATGAAAATTTTTTTTTAAAAACTTTAGCTTTTTAATGCTTAGTGTTGAAATTAAATAGAAATAAGTACCTGCTTCATTATTCATTAAAGATTAAATGAAAATTATTTTTGCAATATATTCTAAAAAATGATATCTTTAATTTAAGAGAATATTTTAAAACCCTAATCGTCAATAGTACTAAATTACAAAAAGAATTTAAAATTTAAAAAAATTCTGTTTGCCATTAAACTTATGAGCACAAAAAAAATTATCTCTTTTTATTGGACCTTGAATTCAGTTATTTTATGCTAAAAATAAAAAATTACTACCATTTAAAGCATTAAAATAATATAAACAAGTTCTGAAACAATTTAAAAGATTTATTTTGAAATTTTTTTTATGTGAAACTAAATTTATATTTTTGCTTATAAAAAAATGACAAAAATTTTATTTTTTTTCTTTATTTCTATTAAAAAAAATAAATTGTTCAAATTTAAAAAAATATACAATATAAAGTGTTTTTAGATTTCTTGCTCTCAAGTTTATCATTGATTGAGCTTTTGTGAGACCTACATCACGATAATTTACCTGGGCGAATTTTCACTACTACTAAATTCAACACACTTCGCTCTTATTCGACTTAAACAATATTATCTGCTAATTTGTTTGCTCATTTTTTATCAGTCTCTAAATCCTTTTGGCTCTTATACCACGGCATACATGCTGAAACGTGGACCAAAGCCGCCAAAAAAAAGCCTAACTGTAGCAGCAAGAGAACCTGTTATGCTTTGAAAATATTGAAACAACTAGCGTTTACTTTACTGTCCTGCAGCTGATTCCACATTGTGGATACCCTGTTAGTGAAGAAGTGCATTCTTACACTGATCGACGAGTAAAAGTCGTTAATTTCACGAGAAGTGAAACTATGCGACCTGAACCGCCTTTAATTGCCTCTTGTTGAGGCCGCATGAACAAATTGAATGTCGCTTGATACCAGTCAAAAAGCTCGAGCTCAATCAATGACTTTAAAAATTGAATTAAATAACCTTTTTTGCGCCTAAGATCGAATGTGATGATCAACATATGTTTAAACATTGGTTGGATTTAAGTTTTATTTTAGTGTAAGTTATTTTGAAGCTCTTCGTTGGACTTTCTCAAGCATGATCGATTGTGCAACGAAGGGTGGTTCCATACCGGGATCGCGAATTCCAAGTGAAGTCTAATTTATGTCGTGTAGATGGTGACCCAAAGATTTCGGTCGCTCCATTCAAAATTTTTAAGCATACCAAGAATTTATGCTTTGTTTACTTTGTTTAAGTTAGAAAGCTACATTTCATGAAGCTCTCAATAAAGATGCCCAAGTCTCTTGGACGTGTGACATAATATCGAAAGGTAAAATCTCGAAAGTCAAAAATATCGACGAATTAAATGTCCAATATTATAATTTGAAAAATTTCGACAAAAATATTTAATCACATTGTCCACTTACAGAACCAGCAAAAGCGTTTAGTCGTGGCTCACTCGTATAAAACCCGATGCCAGGTATAATATGACCATCAACAATTTTGAACTATTTAAGCTGGAGCAAAGTTATATGGAAAAAAATAAAAATGATAAATTCATGAAACAACTATTCGACAATTATCAAAAGAATCGATTTGATTTAATCATTAATTGGATGTGTGAAGCACTAATTATTAATTGATGAAACTTTTTTTAAGATAATTTTTTGGACATTATTTATTCATTCGGGATTATCTATTCGAGATTTTTTCTCTTTGAGATTTTGTTTATTTCTTGTTTAGTTGCATGCAAAATTTGTCGCACCATTCTCCTATTCTATTGAGATCTGATTGCTGTTGATCAATTTTCTCTCTAATCTCGTCGGTGCTGAACACCGTCGGTTATCTGCATAGAGTTTCAAGTGGTTTTGAACATTCATCTACATCTGGGAGGTCGTTTATAAATAATATGAAAAGAAGATTGCCAAGTTCTGAACCTTAAAGCACTCCAATTGTGATATTAACCCATGCTGATTTTTATTTTATTTATACAATTTACGTTATTTTTTACCTTCAAACATATCTTTTAACACGCTTTAGGGTTTTTGTGAAAATCAGTAAAAAAAATTTTTCTTAGGGTCTATGATTAGTTCTGTAAATTCAACCAAGGGCTACATTCAAAGTTGCAATAAAAATTAAGGTTTGCAAAATTTGCAGAGTTTTGTAGAATTTAAATTTCAATATAATCGAGCGTGGTGCATTCTTTAGAGATTATACACACCATTAGCAGACTTACAATCGATACCGAACTTATTTTAAACTTTTTGAAAAAAGCTTTTTAAATATTTTACTCTATATTTTGTTATTTTGTGTTGGACTTCACAAAAACTAAATAATTGTAAGTATTATTATTGAATCAAATTGAAAACTCATTTATTCCTAAATTTGTTACATCAAAAAGTTTGATTAATATTAAATTAGTTAATGAATATGTTAAATATTAACACTATCATATCAAAAATCTGCAAATTTGAAATTTGTTATTTCATTGAAACAGTTTATAAAAAATATGGGGACAAGAAATTTTCGCTTTTTATTAACTAAACCTTATAAGACAAAAACTTTTAGAATACTTTTAGTTCTAATATTTTTGCATAATAAAAATTTTCCTATAGAAATTTATCGAATACAATGAATTAGATTTTAAATACAAATACAATTTTCTTCATGGAAACTTTCTGTGTAGGTTGAACTTATTGTGTTTATTATAAAATTGAAATTTTTATAAATGGCAAATAATAAAAAAGGCGTTGATAAAAATGATAAAGCAAAAAATTAGAGGACTGCTATTAGTCTAGAAAAAAGAATTTAAATTCATTATTGTTTAGACCAAGGTCAAGATAACAAAAAAGTTTGTCAAAAATTCTCTATTCATCCTTCAACAGTTTTAAAACAAAAAAAATGAATCAAAATATCGAGAATTACACGATAAAGGCTTCAATAAAAACGTTGAACGGATAAGAGAGGGTAAAGTCCTTATGATTGTAGAAGCCCTGTATGAATGGTTTATCGAAGCCTCGTAAATATTTTTCATTTTTAAGACATTGTCGAATATAAGAATTTTTTTTTGAGCAAATACAATTTTCTTATATGCGCTTATCACTGTATTGAAAATAACTTGAAAATAAATTTGATTGTATATGCTACTATAGTGACGTAATTGACGAAGGTCATTGGTTAAAATTACGCAATTGCGTGACTTTAGTCAAAATTTCAAGTTTATCTCGAAAATTCAGTTTTTAGTTGGTAAATGCGGTAACAAAAACCTTTTATTTCATTGAATAAATAAATCGACAAATTATAATACGAAATAACAGCTAAATCTATTGGTAGCTCTATATAGTTTGATATTAATTTGAATAAATTGTACATGTCTTCCCAAACATTAGTTGTTATACCTGTTTACGGACAATTAATTTTCGACTCATCATTGAAATTAATCTCAAATTTAGCCATAGTTTCGCTTTTAAACAATTCTTTTGGACTATTCCTGTAAAACACTACATTAAAGTTTTTCCAAGCATGTCCTCTAAGCCAAATTGCAAATGATTCAAACCAGTGATTCCAACACAAAAAAGAACTAGTTCCAAACTCCCTCCTAATAATCAAAAACCGGAGGGGTTTTTCCGAACCTTTTTGGTACTTTTTTTGCTTGTTGGTCCAAAAATTTAATCTTTTTTGAAGTTTTTTTTTCCACCAAATCAAAAAAAAAAAAAATATTATAAATGTAATGGGTGGAAATGTTGGCCGAAAGGCCGTTGGAGAAAATGAGAAACGTTAAATGGGGGAAAATACTTTATTATTCTTATTTTATCATTAAATAAAAAAATCTCTTTTATAGTAAGAGTGTTGATGTTCACACTCTCAACGTTGATAACTAGACGAATGTTAAGAAACTATTCGCCAAAGCGACGGCGGTATTGGTTTATTAGACAATTCCCCCTCTTTTTGGAGTCGTTCCTGGTCCCAATGTTCCGTGCCGTCAACCAATGGCCGTATCCGTTCCCTTTACTTGGGTCTCCCCTCCCATGATTCTGCCGCCACTTCGATCCCCTCGGATCCTTCGGACGCCGCTGCGCCTTGGGGCCGACTCTCTTCCGACTGTTCTTCGTTTTTGTCCGCATTATGGGGTTTGACGAGCCGACACCATATCGGTCGGGTACTACGGGTCGGCATATGTATACCAACATATTTGGGTAATCGACCACAATCGTATCCCTTGATTCTTCAATGTTTTATTCTGATTAATTGATTCGGATGCCGTTATTTAAGCGTTCGGGTGCCGTTGTAGTGGGTCGATTTTCTGTTCGTATTGGAGACCGTCTGGGGTCCGGCGTTGTCGTTTGACGTGTCAGCAGTTGGTTTGAATGTTTTGTTCACCGTAGTGTCTCTTCAATCAATTTACATGCCCTATCAGTCGTTTGCCTTTTGTTTTAATCGGACGAATTTTATTTATAGCCTGGTTTACTTTTTGTTCCACGACGTAGGTTTAATTCAAATTTTACGTGAATTTTCTACACAGACCCTATTTAATGACATCGTTCCTGACCCACAGGCAGCATTTTCGCTTTTCTCCCATACATCCGTTCGTAAACACCTGTCGTTCAGGGGACTGCGGTATTGTAAGCCAGACCTAAAACTTCTATTAGCTGGTCCCAGTCGACATGATCTTCGTTGACATAGCAGGTTATAATTCTCTTAACAGTCTTTTTTAAACGTTCACTGATTCCATCGGTTTGTGGGTGGAATGGCGATGTTCTCAGTTTCTTGACGTCCATAAGATTCCATAGTTCTTGAATCAAAGCCGATTGATAGTTTGTTCATTTTTTTATGTGGTCAAGCTTGAAATTTTTCCATTACGGAAATTGTTTTCCTTTTGATAAATGTAAAAAGCTAACATTTGATCTTTATGTAGGGGAGATGGTTTTTAAACCGTTCTGTTAAAATTGTTAAGAATCAAACCAAATCAAAGAGTCTCAAAGCTTTTTTACACTTTTAGAGTGTTTAAGTTCTCAAATTTTATTTTTCTGTGAACTTTATTATATACAGTCAGTTATTATTTTGAAAATAATAATTAAATTGAACTAAATTTTATCAATAATTAAAATTATAGTTTTTTTTTTTTGAGAAATTGTTTCGAAAAAATTATTTTTCTTAAAAGTTCAATTTTTTATTCTTATTATTTTAATCATAATGATTTTTTTGATACTTTCTGTCAGATTATATCATTTTTATAGCATATTTTAATTTGTGTTAATTATAATTTTTTTGAAAATATAAAATATTGGTGGTTACATTTAAATTTTTTTAAAGTTTTCATCAAATAATAATCAAAATTGACTAAAAAACTGAAAATTATAGAATATTGATTTAGAATATAAATTAATCAATCATCGAAAAATTCAAAATGATATTTTTTAAGCAGACTGTAAGAAACGACAACTGGATTAATAAGTTGTTGTTAAGGGACAAAATTGCTTCGCGTATTGGAAGAAAATCTTATTTGTTTAAAGAAAAGCTTGGTGCTTTATTGATGTTAAATTAATTTATTGATTTTATTTTTATTTTGTTATTTTGATCACTTCCAATTTATCTTTTTATTTAATTTTCGATTTTTTGTCTACCAAGTTTGTCAAATTTTTAAAGGAAAAACGTTGGACCAATTGAGACTTAATTTTGCTCCAAGAATTCAAGTTCTTCAATTTGAACTTTAAAGGAAATTGTTTCTTTTAAATTTTTAATAAATTTTTAAATGAATATTTTTATTTTTAAAATAAAAAAGTACATTATTGCCATAATAAGTTTTCTGATTGTAAGATTTTTGTGGGGCTGATAAGGAGATGCATTGGGAGGCCAAAAATGCCTCTGAATGATGCAGTTTGGAGTGAAGCGAGTTTGGGAGTCTCAAGCAAGTTAAAGGATAATAAAACCTTAATTGATTTTGGACTTCTTAATGAGGTGATCTTGGGTTCATCGGTTTTCCAGAAATTGGAGGTTGAGTAGTTTAAGACGATCAGGATAGCAAAGAGATATTGATGAGGAGACTGTTTTGAGATTAAGTTTTTCAATTTTTTTTAAATTTATTCTGTTAAAAAAATAATTAAAGAATTAAAGGTAAAAATTTTTGGAAGAAATTTTTTTCATATAATTTAACTTAAAAAATAAACAAAATTCTTAACTAAATAATTTCGTATGTAATTATTAAGTAAAGAATTACATACATTTCATTGTATGTAAAATAAAACAGGCAGGTAATAAAATAATTTCGTTAAAAATTTTGAAATAATTTTAACATTTTATTTTATTAAGCTCGCAAAAAAGATTCTTTCAAAGTAAGTTATTTTCCAACAAAAGACTTAAATTTTGGTCAATGGAGCCTTTGGAAGAATGTCCAGTTTGTTTAGAATCTTTAAACTCAAATAATCACCCGGAAATATTGCCTTGTTAGTATTGTTTTATAATTTTAAAGCTTTCAAATTAAGTTTCAATCATTTTCAGAAAAAATAATTTTTACTTTAATTATTCAGGGAAAGATTTTTGACTAGAGAGTCTTGAAAATTGATAGTTTTTGAAAACAGTGGTTTAGGTTTTTGAAATTTTTGAGATGAGTTTTGATTCAAAAGCTAGTATATCTTTATATATTTTTAAAGAGCGCAAAATTCTCTATTAAATGATATATTTTTCAAGTATTTTAAGTGATAATAGTTTGCACTTTAAACCAAAAAATTACATTTTTTTGTGTTTTTTTCCAGTTTTTTTGATTCTTTTCGGAGGATTGACACAACAAGACCCTAATATTTTTATTTAAATTATAAAACTAGACAAAATTCTGAACAAAATTATTGCAGGTATATATTTTCAAATTAAGCAGAGTTGCTTAAACATTAAGCATTTTACAAAGCTAAATTATCTTTTTTAGTAAAAATGCTTTACAATTTTTTCTGAATTATGATGATCGAATTGATACGAACTTCTCAACCCCAAATCTTCAAAAGAAAATAAGCAATTTTAAACTGAATTTTTCATTTTTGCAAATTAATGCAAAAAATTTATTTATTCAGAATTATGCACAGTTCCATAGTTTGGTTTGACATGGTTTACTACGGCATCTTGAAGTTGATGATCAATTCAAAATATCATTTCAATTAAAAGAGTTTACCTTTAGATATTGAAATTAATCTTTGATTTTTTTTAAATAGTTTTAACACTAGAAAGCCCGATTTTTTTTTTCCTGAAAAGTCCGTCGGGTCTTTCTGACCCGTTTTTTAAAAGTAAAAAATTAAATGCTTAAATTATTGTAAATTTATACAAAAATAAAAAAAAATTATTTAGATTTTGAATCATGACATCTCTTACACATTGCTCTTACAACCATCACATGTAAACATGTCCCTCAAGTCGTTTTTCCGCAATCATTACAAGTAAATATGAACTTGTTCTCATTGCACAATCTAACCTGGCATTTTTTTCTATCACTATTTATTGATTTTTTTGACGATGGTGGCGTTGTCGTAGTGGCTTAATTGGCGACACGTTTGGGTGTTTTAGGTGCATTTGTTTTGGCCGATGAATTATCACCAACAGAACAAACTTCAAATTCATTATCTGAATCATCTTTGGAGTCGTCAACATCAGCGAAATCTTCATCATTTTGTTCTGAAGTCACTAACTGGGTATCATCAGCGTTCCTTAGAGATTCTTGAGCTTTTTGAGCAGATATCCTAATCGGCATCTTTGAATAATTAAATCTTATGTTTACAAACTTATTTTAGTATAATAAGAACATATGTAGTCTTTAGAATGGACAAAATGGGTCAGAAAGACCCGACGGGCTTTCTAGTGTTAATGTAATATGATTTGATTTTTATGTTTAAATGTATTGATTAATTTTTTAAATGAACTGATTTTTTTTAAAGTTTATTTTGAATTTTTTATTTCGAAAGTATTAGCATCTAGCATACAAAATTAAATTTCAAAAATAAATTCAAATTTTTTTCTTCAAAAAATCAGTCTAATAAATTAAAAATCGGGGTTGTGAAGTTCATTTCAATTCGATCGTTTCAATTCAGAAAAACTTGAATAACTTTTTTACTAAAAGAGATAATTTAGTTCTGTAAAATGCTCAATGGTAAAGCAACTTTGCTTAATTCAAAAATATATGTCTGCAAAAACTCTGCAATGTAATTGCACACTTGATTGGAATACTTTTTAATGGGGTGCAAAATGCAGAAAATTGCAGAGTATTTTGCAGACTTATTTTACTGCATTAAGCAAATTTGCTTATAATTAAGCATTTTAAAGAACTGAATTATCTCTTTTAGTAAAAAAGTTATTCAAGTTTTTCTGAATTGAAATGATCGAATTGAAACGAACTTCACAACCCCTTAAAAATCAATTTATCAAAATCTTTGTTAATTTAAAATAAAATTAAAATGAGATATATTGAAATATAAGTTGGCTGTGGCACATGTTTACAAAGTTGAGGCTTCAGGAAAAAATAAGGAATTACCAAGCGAGTAATTACACAATGAAGTC
This sequence comes from Brachionus manjavacas, assembly GCA_019054805.1. NCBI lineage: Eukaryota > Metazoa > Rotifera > Eurotatoria > Ploima > Brachionidae > Brachionus > Brachionus manjavacas. Next base: position 785,505 of record JAHQIY010000003.1, on the reverse strand, counting down.
AGGTTTTCAATGAATCTTGATTCGAAACTCTTTATGTATCTTCTTCCAGTCTGGTTACTAATGGAACATACTGACTCAGTCTTACCTCTTGCACAATTTGAAAAGTATTTTAAAGACTTTTAATTTTTTTAGTTTTTATAGTTATCAAAGGCCTCATGGTGAAGAGGGTATATCATATTTTAGTTTAAGTATGAATTGAACTGCTGACTTTTGAATAACCTGAATTCTTTAATGTTTGATACTGAAAATAAGTTAAGACAAGGAAAGGAATATTCTAAAATTAAACCTAATAACGATTTGTAGAAATTACCTAATAAAGATTACTTGATAGTTTGAAGTATTTTGAAAACATTTTAATTAAATTTAGCCTTGAATTGCAGCCTTCTTTTACATCCTCAACCATACGACTGATTAACAAAAAATGACAAATTTATTTATTTTTATTTTAAAAATTATATAAAAAAAAACTCATGAATATTTAAAATTATAAATCAATGATTTTTTTGGTAATGATATGATATTATTAGCTTTTGTGAGATAATAAGATTTAAGAATGTTGAAATTTTTTAATTTCAAATATTAACAAATATTTCTTTCGGATCTCATTTCAGAATAAAAAAATTTGTTTGAACTAGTTTAATAAAAAATTGAGATTCTATAAATGATGAGATTCATTTTAATTCCTTTGGCATTTTTTTAAGTTTTTATTATTATTAATTTAAAAAAGAGCCAGTCTAGAAAAATTAAATCTCTGAATTTTGAATTTAAAAAATAAGAGAATAAGAAATTTCTTTACTAATTAATAATCCTCGAGAATTCTACAGAATTCTTCAATAAATCAGTAAAATTCAATGATTTTCAGTCACTCTTTTAACTCTATATTATTTAAATTCAATAAATTATTTTACTTAGGTCAACACATTATATGTTCCATTTGCGTGGAAAAAATGAAAATAAATTCCCAATTAATGAATTCCTTCAAATGTCCATTATGTAGATATCAAGTATTGATAGATTATTTTCAAGTGCCTGCTCCAAGGCCAGTTCTAAATAATCCAAGTAGCACTGAAACTCAGACAACTGTTACTCAAAATAATTCAAATCTACGGGCGAAAGAAAAAAAATACTGGTTAGTTTATATTTGTTGTCTGTTTTTTTCAATTTTATGTTGTACATTTATATCGTTAATACCTTTAATTGTAATACGATCTTTAAATTAAAAAAATACAAATCAAAATAACTGTGTTAATTTGAAAACAAAGCTTAGTGTAAAGATGTAATTTCAAGATTAAAAAGGAAAAAATAAAATTATAATAAATAATAAAAACTCTTTTAACTTGAAATAATAAAATAAATAAAAATTTTAAAATAAAATCTTAGAAATAAATTTTATTTTATTAAGATATTGAAAAGTATCTTTAGTTCAAATTAATAGGTGATTGAAAAGTCATCTATCAGGTAACTGAAAAGTATCCTATTATTAAAAATTCCTATTGCTTCGTTCTTTGAGGCCCTAGGGATTAGGCGAAAGACTTGGTCATAAGCTGACCAACTCAAGCACAGAGTAGTCTAGTTTTTCCGTATATTGAAAAGTATATAAAAAAGGCATTGAAAAGTGACATAGGGACCCCTCTTTCGATCAAACTTCTATCAAACAAATCAATAACCGAAGATCGATCAAAAACTACTCAACCGTGACGGATCAGAAACCCACGCGAAGCATTACAGTATTGTTTTTTTTTTTTATTGGAAGTTTTTATTTAGATTTATTAGTAGGTAATGGCTCTTAAAATGCGAAAAAAAAGTTTCATTTTTGAACTAAAGTATTCATTCCTAAATAAATATGAAATTTTATTAATTTTTTTTTACGATAAAAATGTTTATCTAAAAATTTAAAGCCTCTAGTAATGTTTAATTTATTGTTCTTGAAAAGAATTCCATTAAAAGCAACATATATCAAAAGAGGAAAAAAAAGGACTTATATTTTTCGTGCTAAAATATTTTAATTCTTTGCCATATAAATATAATTCAAAAAAGTCAAGTGTCAAGTGTGAGTATCAGATAATACTTGGACTTAAACTTGCTCCCAAAGTATTTTCAAGTGTAAAACTTTCACTTACACTTGAACACTTGAATTTTTCAAGTGTTCCTTTTATCTTTGGCAAAAATTAAGGTCCAAAAGTTTGGAAAAAGTTAACTTATTTTTCTCTCATTTAAATTTTGAAAAATTATATACTAATCATTTTTATACTTATAAATAAGTTATGAATTATACAATTTTGAAAAATTAATTCAAGCAAAAGATTTAAATAAAATTTAACTTTTTAAAATGTCCAACCAATCCACCAGACCCAGAAGAAACCAAAGACAAGTTGTTAGCGATGCTTCTCAAGGCTCTAACTCCAACCAAGTTCTTACTCGTAGTAGTAGAAGTCGAAGAAACCAAATTAATTAAAATGACAAACAACAAACGCATGAAAACCAAGTGATTGATGAACAACACGCAAATGAGTGAATGTATTGTAACCAAGTGAATGTATTTCTGCGCCTAGTTACATCTAGGCGCAGAAATAGATGTAACTAGTCTATTTCTATATGTAACTAGTCTAAAATTAAAAGATGCTCATTCAATTTGTTTGATTATTGATTTGTGGTCAGGTCAAAATATGGAACATTTTTTAGCTGTTGCAACGTGCCTGATGTACAAAAGTTTTTCAAGAGAAATTAGAGCTATTGGTGTGCGAAAAATGACAAGACATCCAACAGCTGAGACAATTAAAGATAACCTTGAGCATGTCATTAATCATTTGGAATTCGATAAAACAAAAATTACTGATGTTGTTTGTGATCAAGGTTCATCTCTTGTAAGACTATTTAAACAGAACCAAAATGTGATGTTTGATTATGCATTTGAAAAACTTGATTAAAATATGAATGGGTTTAGAGAAGTTGAAGATGCAGAACTTGAGATCGATCAATCTTATGAGATGGATGACCAAAACGATCTAAATGAGCTAAATCAAAGAGTAATTTCAAGATCTTTGGTTTGCAGTTTTGAAGATGTAGACATTGAGATTGATCGTGTTGTAGAAGAACCAGTGTCTTTTTTCGATGAAATTTTAATCAATCAACGATTAGAAGACGAACTAATACAAGAAGATGTTGATGATGATAACGTAAATGATTATTTGGATCCAATTTTCAATTTAAATTTAAAAATTGGATCAGAAACAGTACCAAGATACTCATGTTCATCCCATAAAATCAATTTATGTGTTCGAACTGTTATTAAAAAATGCAAATTTCTTAGTAGAAATTTAGTTAAATTATCTAGTTATGCTGGTAGTGCTGGTAGTCATCAACAGTTCTTTCGTATGATTTTAGATAAAAGGAAGCAAAATTGAGATGCGAAAATGGAACAAGATGATCCTCAACTTACTTAATGCTTGAATCGTTTTATTCGGCCTTTGAAAAAAACTTATTAAAAGAGAATGAATGTCCAATTTCAAGAGCCAAGTAAGTTAACTATCATAAGATTTTAAATCCCTTGTATTCGCTCTCCCTGTTATCGCAAAAATCCGATTGGCATATTGGAGACTTGATACCAAGTTTAATAGTAATAATAAACGCGACTTTATCGGAATATAATAAACAAGGTGAGTGTAAAAAACTTGTTGAAGAGCTTATTAAAGAGTTAAACAAACGTTTCGAATATGAATTTAATTCAAACATATATTTGCTAGCTGCATTTTTAAACATTTCAAAATTGGATTTTTGGTATAACAAACCTTATGCTATTGAAATCACGGAAAAGGCTATAGACCATTTTTGTGAAGCTGTACTTTTTCTATAAAGTGATAAGAATCCCTCAACTGATGCCAAGAGCAAATAATGAAAGTCAAAGATCAAATCCTGCTTTTAATTGTGCTGAAAATCGTGTTTTGATGAGCCTAATTAAGTCAAGAGCATATGAAACGCCAATTGATACGCAAAGAGTTTCGATTCCTTGAAAAAATTTGTAGAGAAAAAGTTCTTTACTTCGATACAATTAGAGATGGAACTAATATCCGAAAGTCTACAAAGGCTTTTTGGAATGAGAATTCCTATAAGTTCCCAATTTTATGTCAAGTAGCAAAAAAAATTTTTTCAGTACCAGCATCGAGTGCTTATATTGAACGATTTTTTAGCATATGTGGTGTTGTCAGCAGTAAAAGATCACAGAACATAAAAGCAGAGAATTTCATGAACAAAGTATTACTAAGAGTAAATGTTGATCTTTTGAAGACTTTTGTTTAAATTCAAAGAATAATCATTTATTTTTAGTTTTTTAAAAATTAGGATTTTTTTTAACAAAGATTATTACACTTTTGGACTCTAAAACTATTTAAATATAAATATTTACCAGAAATTTTAAAATTTAAAACCTTATTTTTTTGCTTAAGTAAAAAGTAACACTTGAAAAATTCAAGTTTTCAAGTGTAGGTGTAAGTGTAATACTTGAAAAATTCAAGTGTTCAAGTGTAAGTGAAAGTTTTACACTTGAAAATACTTTGGGAGCAAGTTTAAGTCCAAGTATTATCTGATACTCACACTCATACTTGACACTTGACTTTAAAATGATATTAACGGAAATGACATAAACTAAAAAATAAAATTGATATATAATTGACACAATCTGATATAATAAATAATACCTGTGATATAAAATAAAAATACCGATGCTATAAAATTATATGTAATGACAATATATTAATTGAGCATTAACTAATTAGTAAATTTTGGTTTCAATTTTGAATTAATTGATAAATTAAGCTGAGTAGAAATTTTTATGCATGCATAAGTTTCTTACCTATAATAAAAATTTCACTGACTAAACTATGACAGATACATCAACTAGCTATGAGTTTGTTGTAACAGTATCAGATAATGAAGAAAATATTGATCCAATTGTAGTTGCAAAAAAAAGAGGAAGACCAGCTGGCTCAAAAAATAAATCAAAAGATCAATCAACCGGGTCTAATACTCATAAAAGACCAAAAAGAAAATAGTTGACATTTTTTTCTTTGTTTTTTTTTATTTTTTTTTATTTTTATATCATTTGTATTTTTATTATACTAGAAAAATAAAGAATTATAGCAGAAAATAATAAAATAAAAATAATATTCTTATAGCATTATTTTTTTATAGCAAACAATTAAATTATTATAGCACGAAAAATAAGACCCAAAAAAAAGACCTGATTTAATTAAAATGAAAGATTTTTTATTACACGTTTTCATCCACATGGCCAAAACTCTATTCGATTTTTTATAATTTTTTGTATTTTCTAATAATCATTTTAATAAATTAAAATGATCCGAACAATTTTCTAGAGCAACTTTTGGCGCTCATTCAAGCGCAATTTACAGTTAAGCTCTGAGACTTATCCTTCGGATTGCACAACTGTTCAAATGACAGGAATCCATAATTTTGGATACGGACCACCAAATAAAAAGGCTTCCGAGGACCAAAAAATAGTTAGTATCTAACAAATTGTTTCGTAATTATTATATTAATATCTTTTCAATTTAATGATAAGAAAATATTAATTTATTTACTATTCGGAGCCCGCTGTCAGAATTCCTCTTTATTTATTTTTGCTTTTAACTTAGGCAATTTTTATTTAATTATTTCAAGAAAAAAAAAACACTTTTTAAATTTTTTTAAGAGACAACTTAATTTTTGTAAAATTTATTTTGATTTTATCACTTATTTGAAATTTAATATTTAAATTTTTTTTTTAAATATAATTTTGATTAATAGATACAAATACTTTTGAAATAAATAATCAATATAAACTTAAGAAAAATTCAATTTACACATTCAAATAAAAAAATTTATAGTGAAAAAAATAAAATTGATTTATTTATATTGTAAAGCTGAAAAAGTATTATGTGCAAAAATTAAATCTACATAAAAATAAAGGACAAACAAAACCATAATAAAATTACTTAATTCTAGAACTTAACAAAACAAACTATATTTACTTTTGGACAAATTTGACAGAGCTTCAAAAAAAATACTTATTTTTTATACTAAAATGTTGAGATTTTGATTATCTTCATAACATTATGCAATTAAGTTTAACCTGGCATTTTTTTCTATCACTATTTATTGATTTTTTTGACGATGGTGGCGTTGTCGTAGTGGCTTAATTGGTGACACGTTTTCTGAAAGAAGATGGAGTACTCGAAGTATTGAATGTTTTAGGTGCATTTTTTTGGCCGATGAATTATCACCATCAGAACAAACTTCAAATTCATTATCTGAATCATCTTCGGAATCGTCAACATCAGCGAAATCTTCATCATTTTGCTCTGAAGTCACTAACTGGGTATCATCAGCGTTCCTTAGAGTTCAAGGGCTTTTTGAGCAGATTTCCTAATCGGCATCTTTGAATAATTAAATCTTATGTTTACAAACTTATTTTAGTATAATAAGAACATATATAAGTAAAAGAAATTTTATTTTTAATTTTTTACAATACAATCTATAAGTCGGGTCAGAAAGACCCGTGGGTCCTTTTAGTAATATTTTTATTTTATGCGAGAAATTAAAATTTTTGTGCAAAAATTAAATCTACATATAAATAAAGAACAAACAAAACCATAATAAAATTACTTAATTCTAGAACTTAATAAAACAAACTATGTTTACTTTTGGACAAATTTAACAGAGTTCCAATTAAAATGTTGAGATTTTGATTAATTTCATAACATTATGCAAATAAGTTTTCAATTTTTTGAAATTTAGGAAATTATATTAGGGTTGTTAATAATTAGTAATTGAAGTAATTGAAGTTTGCAAATTTTCGAAATTTTTTGCAATTTTTCTATTTGAATCCAAAATTTATAAGTTTGAAGTCAAATTATTTTTAAAAAACAACATTGTAAAATTGAAATATATTTTTGAATTAAAAATTTCAATTTTGAATTTTTAAATTTTTTTTTCATAATTAAAAATTTTTGATCATTTAAAAATTTTAAAGTCGAAATTTATTAAGTTAAAATTTTTGAAGAAGAAAAGTTCGAGTCCAAAATATTCGAATTAATATTAACTAAAATTAAAAAAAATCTTTACAAAATTTTTGAATTTGTTTTTAATAATAAATTAAACCATATTAAACGCGGATGGTTCTTTTCGATTTCTTAACTCATTTTGAACTAAACAATTCTCAGATGGGACTGAAGAAGCCGTAACTGCATATACAAATCTACATTTCTCACTTAAGCTTGGAATGTGTTTCTGATGACGTCAAATAAAGTCCAAAGCAGTATATAATCTATTTTCTGAACTTGTTTTGAAATATAGAGTTTCTTAAGTCAAAAATTCAATATCCAAATTAGATGTTTTTTCTTGAAACATATTTCCTGAAAGCTGGTTTTTGTCTTTTATTTTAATTCAAGTTGACATTTTTAGCACTTCAAAGTATGAGAAATTTTGAAAAAATAAATGATTTTTAATTTATTAGAATGATTTTTTGGAGAAAAAAATTTGAAATTTTTTTTGAATTTCTAAGGAACGCTGATGATACCCAGTTAGTGACTTCAGAGCAAAATGATGAAGATTTCGCTGATGTTGACGATTCCGAAGATGATTCAGATAATGAATTTGAAGTTTGTTCTGATGGTGATAATTCATCGGCCAAAAAAATGCACCTAAAACATTCAATACTTCGAGTACTCCATCTTCTTTCAGAAAACGTGTCACCAATTAAGCCACTACGACAACGCCACCATCGTCAAAAAAATCAATAAATAGTGATAGAAAAAAATTCATAATATTATGCAATTAAGTTTAACCTGGCATTCCTTAATTAAAAGCAAAAATAAATAAAGAGAAATAAATAAATGAAGTTTTTCAGAAAACTTCAATTTTTACAAATTCAACATCGTTAACAACCCTAATTTTTAGCAAATGATGGAAAAAACTTTTTTTAAATACTTTTTAATTAAACACAAAATGTTTATTATCTTAATTCAATTAAAAAAAATTTTTTTTTCCAATAGATTAATAATTGAATTTTATAAAATATTTATTTGAAAATTTTAAAGAAAAATTTTAAATCCATATTAAAGCATAAGCCTCTTGAGCTCCCTCAGTATTAAAAATTCAAAAAATAAAATAAAATAAAAATGATAAAATAAATTAAAAAAAATAAAGTTGAAGCAAATATAAAATAAAATAAATTAAAGAAAAGAAGATAAATAGATATGTAATAAATGGGGTCTCCCCCAATAGGTGACCAAGCGGTCACGAAATATGTGACCAATTCAATTTCTCTCATTTGGTGACCAACAGTGGTCACGTATATTTGACCATGGAAATAGGTGACCAATATTTTGAAGACAACGGTCACGTAATGAGTATATAGGTCACCAAATGAATATCAATGGTCACCAAATGAATGACAATGGTCACATGAATTTAATAAAATATTATTACAAAATTTAAGTTAATTTTATAAAATGAATTTTATTTACTTATTATTATTAATTTCAAATTTTTATTATAATCATTTTTTTGATGAAACAGCAAATTTTATAAAAAATATTGTTAGATTTTATATTAAATCCAAAAACAATTTTAAAACTATTCTAAAAATTAAAAATCAAAAATGAATGAACAATTTAAAGATTCCGAAGAATATAATATTTTTAATATGTTACGCGAAATTGGTGCAGTGCATGTTTCACAAGTCTGTTTTAAATCCAATTGTCCTAAGTATCAAAGAGAAATGGAACTTCGATTTAGAACAAGGGGAAAAGACTCCAAAGAAAAAATTTTGACTTGGCGTTGTACTGTTTATAAATGTGGCACGTACAAGTCAGTTTGGGAAGGTTCTTTTTTTTCATTATTTAGAAAAAAAATAAATGTTATCATGTTATTGATTAAATATTGGGCGGCTCAATTAACAATTGCTAAAACGCGCAAAATTGCAGGTGATAACGTTAGTGAAAATATGATAGCTGGTTTATTTGAAAAGTTAAGACAACTTTGTTCATTAAGTTTAGATAAGAATTAAAAAAATCTTTTTTCTTTTTTTTTTAAATTTAAGTGGTCACGAAATGACGTCGATGGTCACATAATGAGTTTAAGTGGTCACATAAACTACATGTTGGTCACCTAAATAATTTAATTTTAAAATTTATTTAAATATTGGTCACCTATTTCCATGGTCAAATATACGTGACCACTGTTGGTCACCAGATGAGAGAAATTGAATTGGTCACATATTTCGTGACCGCTTGGTCACCTATTGGGGGAGACCCAATAAATGATATATTTTTTATAACGTAGGCTAGTATTAGACATGCTTATATATTTAATAACGAAGGAAAAGAAAAAATTCCTTGGTAGCAATTACACAATGGAGTTGGATATTCGATATATCTTGATTCGAAACCTTCTCTATATTTTCTTTCACCAGTCTGACGACCAGTGGAACAGAATGACCCAATCCTAACCTGACATATCTCTCACTCAACTCAAAAAGTCGATTTGAGACTGTCAGCAGTTTAAGTTTTTTATATGCCTCATGATGTAACATGTTGGAGGGGGTATCAAATTTCAGTTTCAAAATAGATCGAACTGCAAAATTTTGAACAACTTGTATTTTTTTGATATTATTTTAAGTGAATGAATTTAAACAAGGAAAAGAATAATCGTGAATTGATCCCATTAAGGATTTGTAAAGATTACTTAATGTTTTTGGTTTTAGTCCCCATTTTTTATTTGAGAGATATTTTATTAAATTTAGCCTAGAATTACAGCGTTTTTTTAATTCATCTACCATAGGATTAAATGTAAGCTTTGTGTCTAACGTGATGCCTAAGAATTTCACTTTTTCCTCGTTTTTTAAACTGTTACCGTCAATTTTAAGGTCAAGATTGGTTTTAACTTTTGTTTTTTCTCAAAGATCATGTAACATGACTTTCGGCGCCGACCACTAAAACAAGTGCAACTTTTGGCGCTCTTTCAAGTGCAATTTAGAGCTAAGCTTTAGGACTTTCTCTTAGGATTGCACAAGCGTTCAAATGCCAGAAATCTAATTTAAATTAGATAAAAAAATAAAATAATAAATTCTTGTAAAATATGTGTTAAATGACAAAATTATTGATTTTGTTTATAATTATTTTGTTTATTTGATAATAAAACCAGTCAACCTTTTCAAATTACAGAAGGAGTTAAACAAGGTGGAATTTTATCACCCTATTTGTTTAATTTTTTTATCAATGATCTTTTAAAACAATGTACCGATTTAAATCTTGGAGCTAAAATTGGAAATTTTAACTTATCAGTCATTGCATATTGTGATGATATAATAATTTTATCTCCAATTTGTACAATGAGCTAAATGCTTTATTAAAAGTGACTTAAATTTTTATATAAAATACTTTTATAAAATACTTTTTTTTTTTATATATAAATGAACCTTTTTTTACTAAATGCCTATGAGGTGTATGTATTTTTTTTAAAATAATAATAAAAATAATAATTATATGTCAATTTGTATTTTTGTGGAATATTTAAAAAATTGTGTACTTTTATTTAATAAAGTTTGTATGCCAAAATTTTTTTAATTTAAATTTTTTTTATCTAGTTTAATTTAGATAAAATAAACTTATATCTCATTAAATTAATTAAATGAAAAAAAGAATTTACTAAAAATGAAATGCAACGCTTAAATGAAAAGAAAAAAGGTTATGATTGTCCGAACGCCTGCAAAGAAAAATGATTTTATGTAAATCACTTTTTTTATGACTGTTATCTTTTCATTGTATCTAATTCTTTTTTTATTGTATCAAAATAATAAGCTATCTAAACATAGTAAATAAATATTTTTTTTTAATATCTAATTATTTTATCTAAGTATCCAAATTTTTTTTGTTGTATCTATTTAAAAAAAAACGGAAGTAGAATTTTTTTGATATTTTTTTAGCATGAATATTAGATAAATTATTATTAGATAAATTTTTTTATTTGAAGGTTTAATTGAATTTTTCTTAAGTTGATATTGATTATTTATTTCAAAAATATTTGTATCTATCACTCAAAATTATATTTAAAAAAGAAATTTAAATATTAAATTTCAAATAAGTGATAAATGAAAATAAACTTTACAAAAATGGCAACTTGAAGTTCATGATCACACCAAATGATCAAAATTTAATTGATTAAATTCTTAGTGAAAATGATAAAATTAAATTTTTCAAATTTTTTTAAAATTAAACATAAGATGTTTATTATTTTAATTAAAAAAAAAAAAAAATACTTTTTCTCTAATTGACCTTTAATTGATTCTTCTAAAATCTTCATTAGAAAACTTTTAGACAAATTTATAATCGACATTTAGGTATCCAAATTATGGCTCAAATAAACGCTTTAAATAATATTTAAATATCAATTAAATTTACGGCGAAACAAAGTTAAATTTTGTATTGTAAAATTTCAAAATATTGATTAAGTATTCAATCCACTTCAGATAAAAATTCATATAATTTTCTATCTAATTTTTGATTAAACAAATGATGTTTAATAAAGTAAAGTTATTTATTATTAAAAAATTGATAAAAAATACCTTTTTATTTAAATCAAAAACTAAAAATTTTGATTTGAAATTCACATTTGACCATCAACTTCAATTTGCCTACAAAAATTAAGTTGTCTCTTAAAAAAATTTAAAAAGTGTTTTTCATTTCTTGAAATAATTAAATAAAAATTGCATAAGTTAAAAGCAAAAATAATTAAAGAGAAATTCTAACAGATTACTCCAAAATAAATACTCATTTTTTATATAAGAATGTAGAGATTTTAATTATCTTTAAAACGGACTGCAAAAAAGCTTTCAATTTTTTGATTTTTTGAAAAATTTTAGTAAAAAAATACATTTTTGGTATTTCTTTTAGTTTTTCAGCTATGAGCTTTTAAAAAAAAGAGCTAGGAGACAATTTATTTTTCTGCAATAATACTTAGGCTGGTCCGTTAATAGCAACTCAGGATTTTACTCGTTATAGTTTTGAAAATCAAAAACAAGGTCTTATGATCCAACTGGTTCTTTTGCGTAAAAATTCATCAAATTCTCTAAAAAATGGTCGCTGGTCGGAAGTTTTTGGATTATTCCTAATGCCAACCCACCGCGGTCCGTGTTTAAGTTTAAGCCGCTCAAGCTCGGTACAGAGAAACAAATAAATAAATAAAAGACGGGCCTTATGTTCTTAAGTCTCTTGGGCCTAATTCAAACTCTTACCGTCCTTTTTGGAAAAAAGTTAATTCGTTTAAAAAAAATTCATCCAGCAATGTTATCCCCAAACTTGTTTAAAACTCAAAGAGTTTAAAACAGATTCCGAAAAAGGTACGCTCTTCAAAGAGATTATTGGGGAAATCTTTACTCAAGAAAGGAATGATTCCTATGACAATGACTTTCGAGACATGGTAGAAGGACTTGTTTCAAATAAAGATTATCTGAAAGAAAGTCCTTATATAAATTCCGAAAAGTCTCTTCCTAAAATCACAATTGAAGAGCTAAAAAAAACATTGGAAAACTAAAAGACGAGTCATCCTCTGGACCTAAAAAAATCTCCCTGACTTGTTTTTACTGGGTCTAGCAAGTTTTTTCAACTCCTAGACCTCTTCATCCGAAATTCCAGAAGCCTGGAAAATCTCTAAAATAACAATGATCTCCAAAAAAAAAGCCAGTTCTGACCCGTCTAATTACCGACCAATTAGTGTCGCTAGCTGTATTGGAATAATTTTTGAAAGAATTATCACAAGTAGGCTGATAATTTCCTTCAAGACAAGATTCTTTTCTGCAAAGAATAGTCTGGTTTCAAGAATGACGTACCTCCGATTATTTGGGATTTTTAACCCAAAAGGTTTCTGAGACTTTGGTAAGAAAGAAAAAGTTTCCTCTACTTCGACATCTCTCAAGCTTTTGACAAGGTATGGCACAGTGGTTTAATCTACAAACTTACCAAAATTGAGGCCCATCTCTACATAATAGAGTGAGTTGTTAATTTTTTAGAATATCGAATTTTTTTGTGAAAATAAATAACTTTGTCTCGAATTCAGGTCCCATAGATGCTGGAGTTCCCCAGGGTGCAGTCATTAGTCCCCTACTCTTTACTATTTTTATTAATGATATCCCCAAGCAGGACCAAAAAAACTCCTTGTTATTTTCCGATAACCTGGTAACCTTTTTTTTCTTCAAAAAATATGACAAAATTGCAAAAATTATAAATAATCATCTTTAATAAAAATAATTATTTATAATGCAGCTGTGGCTTCAAAAATGGAGGTTAAAGATCTCTCCAGAAAAAAGCTACAAATTATTTTCGTAGCTAAAAAAATTAAAAAAATAGATATAATATTTGTATTATATTCAGAGTTGTTTTTAAGTCACAAGTCTTAAGTCAAGTCAAGTCAATGACTTGACTTAGATTTTTTTTTTTTTTAAGTCAAGTCAATGACTTAAAATTATTTTTTTTTTTTTTAAGTCAAGTCAATGACTTAAAAATTTTTTTTTTTTTTTCTTAAGTCAAGTCAATGACTTAAAATTATTTTTTTTTTTTTTTAAGTCAAGTCAATGACTTAAAAAAAATTTTTTTTTTTTTAAGTCAAGTCAATGACTTAAAAATTTTTAAGTTTAAAAAATCGTTAAAAAAAAAGCGGCAAGTCAAAGTTACGGTCAACATTGTGGCGGGCGGTCATTTAGCCGTTCAGCTTGGCGGCCAGAATTTGGGAATGCGGCCTCTTTTTCTTTGGAGCCTCTTTTGGGTTTAGTCTTGCAATAGTTATTGACGAAGTCGTTTGAATAAGCAATCTATTGTTAACATTGTTCTCTTGTTCTGATAGCTGTGAAATAGGTTCCATTCGATTATCATGTTGTTGTTCATAATTGATGCTCTAAGAGTGCTTTTCGTCTTGTTGAGTTTTCTTTTTTTTTTTCGCAGCCCACGAATTGTCTTCAAAATTTTTGAGCACATGGTCAATTGCTTCTTTGTAAGTTTGAAAGTCGTCATGATGAACAAAACTTATAATATTCTCCTTATTTTTTTGTTAGGCCTTACTTCGATTTCAGCATCGTTATCGTTGTCGTCATCTCTTTTTATGATAGGTCTTAAAATTGATGTCGAAAAGGATTCTGTATTGCTCTTTTTAAAAATTTACTTTTCAGTATTCCAACTGACTAATTTATTTATTTTATTTATTTGTTTTCTGTACCGAGCTAAAGCTCCTTCAGAAAAAATTAAAAATAAAATAAAAAATTAAAATAAAAATAAAATTAAAGTTAAGAAAATTAGATAAAAAAAAAGAATCAAAAAAGAGTAAATAAGCTAAATAAAATTAAAGTTGAAAAGACATAAATTGGAAAAGATTGTTTAATGTGCCACTTGTTAAATAGTTCAAGTTTCAGGAAAAAAAGAAGAAATAGTAAGGTAGCAATTACACAATGGAGTTGGGTATTCAATAAATCTTGATTCAAAACCTTCTTTGTATTCTTTCACCAGTCTAACAACTAATGGAATAGAATGTCTCAGTCCTGTCCCAACATATTTCTCACTCAACTTAATTCGAGACTGTTAGTAATTTAAGTTTACTAAAAGCTTCATGATGCACGATGTTGGAGGGAGTATCATATTTTAACTTAAGATCAATAGATCTGACTGATAGAGCTGTATTCTGAATTACTTGTAGTTTTTTGATATTATTTTCTGAAAATAATTTCAAGCAAGGAAAGAAAAGTGTAAAATTGATCCGATTAAAGATTTAAATAAATTTCCTAGTGTGTTTTGAGTAAGACTCCATTTTTTGTTTGACAATATCTTAATAATATTTTGCCTTTTATTGCAGCGTTCTTTGATTTCGTCTACTAGTATATTAAAGTTTAACTTAGAATCAAATTAAATGCCAAGAAATTTGATTCCTTTTTGGTTCATTATTCTGTTTCCATAAATTTTTAAGTTTAGATTATCACTCTATTTTTTGTACCTAGAAAAGAATACTGAACACGACTTTTCAACTGATATCTTCATTTTCCATTTAATAAGCCATTGTTCTAGTTCGTTGGTGTATTTATTTATCTTATTTTCTAGGTTCCCTTTTTTGTTATAAATGAAGAATGTAACTAGATCATCTGCGAAAAGCAGAGAGTATTCATTATTTGTTTTGTTTCTTTTTGGGATGTCATTAATATATATACTAAATAAAAGAGGACTGATTACTGAGCCTTGAGGAACACTTGCATTTATTTTATATTCTTCGCTCAGATGATCATTCACATTTACCTTAAATGTCCTCCTATCTAAAAAGGATCTAATCCAGTTAGTCAAGTAATGAGGTGGACTCATTTTAATCAATTTTAAAAGTAAACCTTCAAAACCATATTAAAGGCTTTCTAAATATCAAAAAACAGGCAGCAGACTCTTTTTTCTATTTAATGACTCCACAATTTTTTGAATTAAAAAGAATCGATTATCCGATGTTCGCCGGTGTTTCCTAAATCCTGATTGCTCCTGGATAAGGAGTGAGTTATGTTACAAAAAATAGTATAATCTTGAATAAACTTTTCTTTCCAGTAACTTTCCTAAACAACTCGTTATATTAATTGGTCTATAATTTAAAGGATCTTGTAAAGAAGAGGCTTTTTTTTGAATCATAGTAATGTTCGATGTTTTCCATGCTTTCGGGACTTTACCTTTTCTAAGAGATAAATTAAAAAGTTCTAAGATTTCTATTAATGAATTTCTTGGTAAGTTTTTTAACATTAGATTATGAATTTGGTCATGTCCTGATGCCGCTTCATTTTTCAATCTTTTTAGAGCCATAATTAAATTCATTTAAGCAAATTGGATCATTAAAATTAGACTGATCATAATTTCTAAAGAATTCAGAGTTAGAATTAAGTATTTCGAAATCTTTCTCAGTATCTGTGAAAATAGAAGATGGGCTGGTTCTCCAAAGCATTTTCCCTTTTCCATATGTTGGGACAGGACTGAGTCATTCTATTCCATTGGTTGTAAGACTGATGGAGGAATACAAAGAAGGTTTCGAATCGAGATATATTGAATACCCAACTCCATTGTGTAATTGCTACCTTACTATTTCCTCTATTTTTCCTGAAACCTGAACTATGTAAACTAAACATTTGCCACATGTTACAATCTATGTCTTCTAAACTTTCATTTTTTTTATCTCATTTTATTAACTTTAATTGAATTTTTGATTTTTTAATTTATTCTGAAGGAGCCCTAGCTCGGTACAGAAAAAAAATATATAAAAATAAAAATAAAAGCTAAATTTTTTACTCTGGAAATCCTTCAAAAAACAATAAGCTTAGTCTAAAACTTTTTGGAAAGCAAATACCCTACACTGACTCCCCAGTCTTCCTTGGAATAAAATTTGACCAAAGTCTTTGATTCAATTCCCAGGTTCATTCGTTCTAGATGTCAAAATCACTTGAATTCAATTAAAATTTTGTCACACAGATCGTGGAAGTTAAGTAAAAAAAACCTTGAATGGAATTTATAATGCCCTTATAGGTTTTTTCATTTTATCCCGTGTTTCTCAGACAAACATTAAAAAACTGCAAGTAATTCAAAATACATGTCTTAAGTCAATCAATCACTTACCTTATGACACACCGTCTATTCAACTTTCTGGCCTTCTCGAGGAACAAAAGGTAGATAAAATTGAATCAAGACCCAGAATTCTGCTTGAAAAGTACACAAAAAAAAAGTTTAATATAAAAAAACACACTCATTATTTCACTCATACAGAATTATATTGATTTTTTTGTTGAAAGCTCAATAAGCTCTGAACTTAAAACCCTCCTATGTAAAGTCTCAAATGAGCTCTTCAAATGGACAGCAATTTTTCTGTAACATTTCTAATTTCTCTTTCAAATTCTAATTAATTTAATATGACTTTTTTATGGACATTTTTTTAAATTTTAAATATGGCGAAAAGAGTTTTATTACTCAAAGCCATATATCTTAAATATTAAATAAACTATTAAAAATAAAACGTTCTGGCTAAATAAAGTGATCCGTAAATTCTGGGTTTATTTATTTGTTTTCTGTACCGAGCAAGAGCTCCTTCAGAATAAGTTTAAATAAAATAAAAAAATAAAATAAAAATAAAATTATAGTTAATAAAATTAGATAAAAAAAAGAATCAAAATAGAGTAAATAAGCTAAAAAAATGAAAGTTGAATAGACATAAATTGGAAAAGATTGTTACATGTGGCACATGTTTAAATAGTTCAAGTTTCAGGAAAAAAAGAAGAAATAGTAAGGTAGCAATTACACAATGGAGTTGGGTATTCAATATTCAATAAATAAAAAAAATAATTAATTAAATATTAAATATTTTAATAAGTTTGATAATACTTTTAAGTTAATGATTTTCGTAAATAAATTTTTTTTATGTGTTCACATAATTAATTATTTTTTTTTGTTCACCTTTATGTGACAACACATTTAACCTTTGTTCACCTATTTTCAAAATTATGTTTCTCACGTAATTATGTGAACCAGTGCACACATAATTAACAAGACCCAAAAATAAATATGATTTTTTATTTTAATCCAAAAAAAGTTTAGTTTAAAATTCAGAAAATTAGTTGACTCGACTAAACTTCACTAAAAAAATGAAAAAAATTTTTAAGACATTGGCTTTGACTTAATAAAAAAAAATTTAAGTCCTAACTTAAAACTGTGGCTTAAAAACAAGTCTGGTTCTTTCTTGTTTCAAAGATCTGCGCAGCAAAAACTAAAAGTCCTAAAGCTTAGATCTCGATTGTGCGTGAGTGAGCATAAAATTTTGTCTGAGAAAAACACTTTACCAGAATTTATTAAATTATTCCTTAGGTCCCCACAGGGTGGTCCGTGTTTTAGCAATAACCAGATTATCATTCAAAAAAAAAATTTCCAAATAATTTTACCAAAAAAACTCAAGCTAAAAAAATAAAATGAAAAATAACACAACCAGTTAAATAGTGGAAAAAAATTTTATTTGAAAATAAATTCGGTTATTATAGTCTTGCTTAGTGATTCAAAAAACATTTTAGAAAATTTTGAAATTTGTACTCCAAATAAAATCTCAAACGCTACGAAAATTAGTTGATTACGTGACAAAAAAACCCATGTGTAAAACAACTCCTCTTAGGCAGTGTTAATCTAAACAAAGAAAAAAATTAGTCCAAAAAAAAACACTAGCAACAAAAGAGTCAAACTAAACTCACAATGTCATCTATTTTGAGAATGGAGCGCACAGTTTCGGACGCCAGACTAATGGCACTCTGGGACACGAGCAACGGCTGGACCACATTCTCCTCGAGAATGTCAGTGATGAGGCCCTTTCTGACATTGATGCCGGCCGTGTACTGTCCCTGCGCGTGTCTATTCCTCAGCTCGGTCACAGTGGCGATGGGGTTGAGTCCGGCGTTCTCGGCGAGCGTGTACGGCACGATCTCGAGCGCCTCAGCGAACGCTCTGTAGCAGTACTGCTCCATGCCGGTCAGAGTGTTCGCGTACTCGCTCAGCTTGATCACGAGCTCGGTCTCTGGCGCGCCGCCTCCCGCAATCAACGCTCTCTCCTTGACCAGGCACCGGATGACACAGAGCGCGTCATGGATCGACCTGTCCGCCTCGTCCAGCACCAGCCTATTGCTGCCCCGCACCAATATCGACACTGTCCTGCCCGGGTTCGCCACTCCCGTGAACTTGACCACCCGGCTCGACCCAGTGCTCACCTCCTCGACCAGCTCCGCGTAGCCCAGCATGTCGCCGCCGAAATGGTCCAGGCTGGCGATCGGCTTGCACGCCAAACTCTTGCAAATGAACTCGATGTCGTCTCTCTCGATGTCCTTGACGACCATGATCTTCATTTTGGACAAAAAGTGCAGCGCCAGCTCGTTGACGGCGTCGCGCAAAATGCTCTTCTGGATGAGCAGCACATTGCAGTTGGAGGCCTTGATTTTTTTCACTATGTTCAGTATGTACTGGCGCTCCTCTTTGAGTATGCGGTCCATTTGGGTGTAGTCGTTGATGACCACGTTGTTTTCCATGTCGGTCTTGGGCGGACTGATGCAAAATTGGATGAGGCCGATTCTGGCCTTGTCGACCTTCTTGGGCGCGTCGAAGCCGGACGCCTTCAGGTCGAGCACGAGGCCCTCGATGAGCTCGGTGTCGTCGACGGTGCCGCCGAGCTTCTTGATCAGCTTGATGTCGCGCAGGTCGACGTTGGTGGCAGTGGCCGGGTCGATGACCTTCATGACCGCGTCGACGGCAATGGGCGCCAGCTGGCTCGAGAACTGCGAGACCACTTTGGAGTTGAGCGAGGTCGAGGCCGACTTGAGGAGCGAGTGCCGGTCGGCCAGCTCGACCTTGTGCGCTATGCCCTGCAGGATTTGGCGCGATTTGGCGGAGGCGCGCTGGAACGACTCGGATATGAGCGTCGGGTGGATGCCTTTGGCGAGCAGCTTGGCCGAGGCGTCCAGGAGAGCGCCGGCGATCACGACCACGGTGGTGGTGCCGTCGCCCGCCTCGATGTCCTGCGCTTTGGACAGCTCGACGAGCATCTTGGCCGCCGGGTGGCTCACCTGCATCTGCTTGAGGATGGTGGCGCCGTCGTTGGTGATGGTGACCGAGCCGTCCGACGACTGGATCATCTTGTCCATGCCCTTGGGGCCCAGCGAGGTGCGCACCGCCTCCGCGATCGACTTCGCCGCGATTATGTTGGAGTCGCGCACGTGCTCCGGCTTCGACCGGTCTTTGAACGCGCTCACGTTAGACGGCTTTTTGATGACGGCCGGCGCTGACGCTGTTGCTGCTGCTGGTGCGCTTGATTGAGTCATTTTGTGTCGAGTGAACAAATTTGAACAAGTTTAGAATTTTGGTTTGTTGTTGAGAGTGAAGAATGAAGAATTTTTGGTTCAGAATGAATTGAGTTGTGTTTTTAGACATGCGCTTTAAATGCTAGTGAGCGAGTGAACGGCTTAGCCAAATCACACGACTTGGATTTTTTTTTTGTTCAAATTTTGAAATATTTGCATGCTATATTAGATTGAGATGTGTTGAATGAGAGCGCGGTTTGTATGGAAACGGTTAAGTTGGTTTTGCAAGAGGTTTTTTTTTCTTTTTTCTTTTTTCTTTTTTCTTGTTGTTGTCGGACTGAGCTGAGTCACAATTTTTAGAAAAAACGAAAAATTATTTTTTTCTCATTTTATTTTATTTAAAATTTACAATGAAATTAAAGAAGATAAAATCAAAGAAAATAAAAATAAATAGCTAGAGGTTAGACATGTTTTAAATATTGATAATATTTGATAGTTCAACAAATACACAATGGATTCAATAAATCTTGATTCGAAAATTTGTTTCTATTCCCCTAGCATTCTGTTAAAGCCAATGGAACAGATTTACTCAGTCCTGTCCCAACATATCTCTCCCACAACTCAAAAGGCCGATTCGATACTGTTAGAAAGATTCAAAGTTAATCAACAGGCTAGTGCCCATGCCTCATGAGGCTCATGAGGCAACACTTCATTTATTTAATCAATTATTAAATAAAAAATTATAATAATTTAATAGTTATTTGAAAAAATTTAACAACAAGCTATTTAAGTTACAAAATTTGAATTTTGAAACAAAATCTGTGTTAATTATTAATTTTTTTTTATTTTTTTAATTATTTTTTTTTCTGTACAGAGCTAGGGCTCCTTCAGAATAAATTAAAAAATCAAAAATTCAATTAAAGTTAATAAAATGAGATAAAAAAAAATGAAAGTTTAGAAGACATAGATTGTAACATGTGGCAAATGTTTAGTTTACATAGTTCAGGTTTCAGGAAAAAAGGAGATATAGTAAGGTAGCAATACACAATGGAGTTGGGTATTCAATATATCTCGATTCGAAACCTTCTTTGTATTCCTCCATCAGTCTTACAACCAATGGAATAGAATGACTCAGTCCTGTTTAGTCGAGTCAACTAATTTTCTGAATTTTAAACTTAACTTTTTTTGGATTAAAATAAAAAATCATATTTATTTTTGGGTCTTGTTAATTATGTGTGCACTAGTTCACATAATTACGTGAGAAACATAATTTTGAAAATAGGTGAACAAAGGTTAAATGTGTGGTCACATAAAGGAAGTTGAATAGACGGTGTGTCATAAGGTAAGTGATTGATTGACTTAAGACATGTATTTTGAATTACTTGCAGTTTTTTAATGTTTGTCTGGGAGACACGGGATAAAATGAAAAAACCTATAAGGGCATTATAAATTCCATTTAAGGTTTTTTTTAACTTAACTTCCACGATCTGTGTGACAAAATTTTAATTGAATTCAAGTGATTTTGACATCTAGAACGAATGAACCTGGGAATTGAATCAAAGACTTTGGTCAAATTTTATTCCAAGGAAGACTGGGGAGTCAGTGTAGGGTATTTGCTTTCCAAAAAGTTTTAGACTAAGCTTATTGTTTTTTGAAGGATTTCCAGAGTAAAAAATTTAGCTTTTATTTTTATTTTTATTTATTTTTTTTTCTGTACCGAGCTAGGGCTCCTTCAGAATAAATTAAAAAATCAAAAATTCAATTAAAGTTAATAAAATGAGGTAAAAAAAATGAAAGTTTAGAAGACATAGATTGTTACATGTGGCAAATGTTTACATAGTTCAAGTTTCAGGAAAAAAAGAAGAAATAGTAAGGTAGCAATTATACAATGGAGTTGGGTATTCAATATATCTTGATTCGAAACCTTCTTTGTATTCCTCCACCAGTCTAACAACCAATGGAATAGAATGTCTCAGTCCTGTCCCAACATATTTCTCACTCAACTCAAAAAGACGATTCGAGACTGTTAGTAATTTTAGTTTATTAAAAGCTGAATGATGCGCGATGTTGGGGAGAGTATCATATTTTAACTTAAGATCAATAGATCTGACTGATAGAGCTGTATTCTGAATTACTTGTAGTTTTTTGATATTACTTGTTATTTTCTGAAAATAATTTCAAGCAAGGAAAGAAAAGTGTAAAATTGATCCGATTAAAGATTTAAATAAATTTCCTAGTGTGTTTTGAGTAAGACTCCATTTTTTGTTTGACAATATCTTAATAATATTTTGCCTTTTATTGCAGCGTTCTTTAATTTCGTCTACTAGTGTATTAAAGTTTAACTTAGAATCAAATTTAATACCAAGAAACTTGATTTCTTTTTGGCTCACTATTCTGTTTCCATAGATTTTTAAGTTTAGATTATCACCCTCTTTTTTGTACCTAGAAAAGACTACTGAACATGACTTTTCAACTGATATCTTCATTTTCCATTTAATAAGCCATTGTTCTAGTTCGTTGGTGTAATTATTCATCTTATTTTCTAGGTTCCCTTTTTTGTTATAAATGAAGAATGTAACTAGATCATCTGCGAAAAGCAGAGAGTATTCATTATTTGTTTTGTTCCTTTTGGTTATCATTAATATATATATACTAAATAGAAGAGGACTAATTACTGAGCCTTGAGGAACACCTGCAGTTATTTGATATTCTTCGCTCAGATGATCATTCACATTTAACTTAAATGTCCTACTATCTAAAAAGGATCTAATCCAGTTAGTCAAGTAATGAGGTGGATTCATTTTTATCAATTTAAAAATTAAACCTTCATGCCAAACCCTTTCAAAGGCTTTAGAAATATCAAAAAACAGGCAGCAGACTCTTTTTTCTATTTAATGACTCCACAATTTTTTGAATTAAAAAGATAAGATTTTATAAGTAATACCAACTCTATCGATAGTATATGTTTAAAATGTAAATCAAAGATACGTGCTATTAAAGGGGTTAAAAGACATTTGTTACAAGAATATTTAAATGAATTTTTTTTCTAAAAAATTGTATAATTTTGAACAGACTATGCGTTCCAGTAACTTACCTAAACTACTTGCTATACTAATTGGTTTTTAAATTAAAAGATCTTGTCAAGTACTTTTTTTTGTTGCTTTAGACAACAGGAGAATCAACAAATAATATTATTTAAGCAGAACGAGTGGATTAAAAGCCTATGTACTTCTAAATACCGCCGATCATTTAAATCAAGATAATTTCACTTTGTGTCAAACTAATAGTGCTCTTCTGATGAA
Source organism: Brachionus manjavacas (assembly GCA_019054805.1). Classification (NCBI taxonomy): domain Eukaryota; kingdom Metazoa; phylum Rotifera; class Eurotatoria; order Ploima; family Brachionidae; genus Brachionus; species Brachionus manjavacas. Next base: position 762,327 of record JAHQIY010000003.1, on the reverse strand, counting down.
AGTGCGAAAAATGAAAAAAAAATGTTTCATTTTATTTGTACTTAGAGAATTATGAAATATGGTTACCCACTAATAGTCTTTAGTTCAACTGACTTATACCGTAAATTTCACTTTACATGGCAGGACAGCAAAAAGATTTTGATTGTTTCTAGACTTAGCTAATTTATATATGCAATGTATTAAAGATCAAAACTAATGCAATCGATTATATTTGTATTGATACTGATTATGTAATGGCTAATAGATTTTAAAAAAAATTTCAAGCGAGTGGGGTTACTGCTTGTAAGCAAATTGCTTTCTTTTAGCCCCGTTCTTGCTTGTTCTTTAATTAAATTTAGAAATACTTAGAAATTTTAAAATGTTTTTTGAGTTTTGAACGAATTATAAAAATAATGAAAATTAAACACTTCTTTTTACAAAAGCTGTTCTTCGTCAAAATTATGAGAAAAAAATGGCATGAAAATGAAAACCGAGAACTCAAACTCTTGCTCCAAATCCAACAAATCAACAGAATTTTAGATTTGAATCCCTAACTGTTTTATTATACTTTAATTATAAAAATATAAAAAATGGGGTCTTGAGAATCATCAACTAAACAAGCTTTTCTCAAAATTTATCACCATCAAGTCCATGAAATAATAGCTGACGAGATCCAGGACTTCCTACTTCAAAGCTCCTTCAGAAACAATTTAAAGTATAAAACCACCTTTGATTCAACCCTAACATTAGAAAAAACTCTTCCTAAATTATTTTAAAAAAATTAAAATTTTTATAATTTTTATATGATCAAAGTTTGAAATTATTTCAATTAATAGAAAACATCAAATAAACTTAGAATTCGGAATTTTTTATTTTTTTTCTTCAAAAATCTATTTTTCCATGGAACTTTACATAAAGATTTTTAATGAACCAACTGATGCTTGTAGGTTTTGATTTTACAAACTATTTGTGATTTTTATGTACAAAAATTCGTAACAGACCCAATTTAAAGCAGTTTATTGAAAAAAAACTTCCCTTTTTTAAAGAATTGCTAATAAATTAATTGATGATAAAAACTACTTGGATATTAAGAATTTTTTTTTTTTAATTTTACTTTATTTAAAAGACAAATAGAGAAAAATCAAAAAATTAAAATTTCTAAACTTATTTGAAAAAAATATGAATCAAAGCGATTTTAAAAAGGATCAACAATCACATGGCTAAACGGATTATGAAAAATAGATTTCAAAAACAAAAAGTTAACTTTTTAAATTCTTATAATAATTTAACAAAAAATGAGCAATAAAACTAGTGAATTACAAAGTGATCAAAAATCGACCGACTACAAAAAACTGATAAACAGCGAGCGGCTAATCCGCGACACCGAGCACCTAATGAACAGCACCTTTTGGATAGACCAGCTGAAAAACAACAAAGCCACCGGAATCGGCAACCAGCTAATCTGTAAGCTTTTACCTAACTCCATCACCCTGTCTCAATATTAAATTTCAAAGATCAACTCAACGATTCCCAGAATTTCATAGGAGATTTTGTCAATTTTTGCACCAACATTAAAAAACTCTTTTTAAAAGACCTAGTCAATTCTTACAACTGTCTCAACACACTAGTCAATTTAGCCACTGATCTCAACTCAAAATTGGTCGTAAAGCTGCCCATCGAGTTCCTGGTCGAAACAGTCTACCTCAGCTTGTTGGACAGCCACGACTTCATAGGCAATATTCAGCAAATATCCAACAAGCTGCTTCAATGGTTTGGTGAACTCAAATGGCTGCCTAGACCTAGTCTGAACAACATTGTTGAAACAATACTCAAAACAACGCCTTGTTTCAAGCGTTTAATGACCAGTCTGACCGAACGCGGACACCGATCTTGTCGCCGTCCAATTATCCTTGGTAAACGCCAGTACATTTGGTCAATCAACCTCAACTATTTAAAATATTTTCTCAAATACTTTTTCAAGTAAATTTTTTTAATTAATTTTAGAGTTTTTATGGAACAAATTTTTCAAAAAAATTAAAAACAGCCATTTTTTTTTGGAATTTTTTTTTTAATTATAATTTGTGGCATCAAGACTATCTATTCTATTTCCTCTATTATTAATAAGCACTGAATTGGATTTATTTTTTTAAGAAAAAAAAGTTCCTCTTTTAAATGAATATTGAACACTGGGCTTTAGATTTATATCTTTAAAATAAAAATAAAAAATAATTATTTCAAATAATTATTTTTTATTTTTATATTTTTATATTTCTATATAAAGTAACTCAAGTTGAGTTACTTTTTTCGGAAAAATTAAAAAAAAATTTAGGAAAATATTTATAAACAGGAGTGATTTGATAATTTGGATCCATGGTGAATTTACGTAATTTTACGCAAAAATAAAATATAAAAATAAATATTTGCTTGTAAAATTATGGATTTTACCAATTGTTACGTAAAAATGATAAAAAATTTAGTTAACAAATAAAAAATTCTAGAGTCAAAATCGTAATTTTTAACAAAATTTTATAAAAACTGCAAAATTTGAGATTTTTTTGGCATATTTACGTAAAATTTAGTTGATTTACCATTTTTTATAATTCTTGTTTTTCGTAAAAAATAGTAAAATTACCATTTTTTTACCAAAAATTTACGTATTTTTGCGTAAAATTGCGTAAATTGACCATGGATCCTATTATCAAATCACTACTGTAGAATAAATAAGAACTAGACCAAAAAAACGATCAATGTTCTGAGTTTTTTTAACAAAGATTTTAAAAATTGTGAACATTTTTACAATATTTTTATTTTTAATTATTTAAAAAAAAATTTGTTATTGTTCAAATTTTTCAATTTGTCTCTTTTTTAATTGATGATTCATAATTTTTTTATTAAAAAAAATCAAAGAAAAGTTATTTATTAAAAACGATTTAGCTGCTTCTTAATGTTTAAACCATCTCGCGTAAATTCTAAAAAATTCTTTTTCAAACTTTTAGTAGATTTCAATTGTAAATTAAAGGAGTACTTAATACATTTGTTTTTTGTTTTTTTTTTGAAATTAAAAATTTGTTTAGAAGTTTAGAAATAAGAATTTCAATCGCTCTGTTCGATAATCTTTATTTCTAATTATTTTTCTTTATTTAAATGTGGCAATTTTTTGGAATTAAAAAAAAAAACATTTATTCAAATTCCTTATTTAAAAAAATATCAAATATTTAATATTAAATATAATTTAATAACAATTAAATAATAATCTAAATTTTATTTAATATAAATAAAAAAACTTGATAGAAAAACACTTATCAAAGGCGTTTGAAACTTTACTTATTTCTTCTGCAATCAATGCATAATTCGATCTCGTTTCAAGAAATTTGATCAAAAGGGAATTTGTTCTATACTTAATGTTTTGTGGATTATGTCAATATGTTTTTTCAGCGGAAAAAATAAATAATTCGTAGAATTTTATTTTGGAAAATTTGAAGGTCTCTTTAAATTTTTTGGGTGCCAGACTTTAAAATAACAAAGCAGTAATAAAATAGGGATCAAATCAGGCAACCGTATAACGTCTTGTTTAATGAGATTGACTCTTTTAACTAAATTATTATTTATAAGTATTTTTTATGTGACCAATAATTCTGTTTTAGCTGATCGGAATCTCAACCTAAAATAATCCAAAAATAAAAAATATTCATTATTTAAATATTAAAAAATAATTTTTCTTGATAATATTTTTTTATTAAAATTTGATAGAATATTTAAACGAAGTTTAGAAAATCGAAATATGAAAACAAGGAAACATGTTTAACAAAGAGACATGTTTGCATGTTTTCAATAAAAATCAGAGTAATTGCTAAGCTTACTAGAGTCGATTGGTTCAATATTACATTGCTCCTTGTTCTGCAGTAAAGAAAATTATAAATCAGCTGTAATTAGGCTAAATTCTAAACTCCGCGGTAGTGTTATCATTTGATAACATAAAATTTTATAAATTATTAATCAACGTTATCAAAAGATTTAGTTATCTGTAATTATTACATAACAAAAAAAAGTGTAATCATTAAATTTATTATGTTATCAAATAATAAAAAATATTTACGAGTGCAAGTCATTTAATTATTAAAAGTCAAACTTTAAAGTCAGAATCGTTAAAAGTCAAAGTCGACTTTGACTTTGGGATTATTTTTGGGTCCAAGTCAAAGTCGACTTTGACTTGAGTCCACTCAAGTCAACTTAATTATTTTCAGGCTATAACATTAGACCTCATCATTCCATATTGGCACCAAATTACAAAAAATTAACAATGATAAAATTTAATTTAAAAACATTGAAATTCGAGAACCAAATTTTATTTAAAACAAATTTTTTGTTGCTGAGTATTGTGATGAAGACATCACTGTGTATGTACGCGGTTCGCTGTGCAGTTGCATGCACGCGTATTTCATATTTATATTTGATATTTATTTTTTTATGGATGGGATTTTTCCTGATATATTTCTTTGGAGAATTAATAAAGTATTTAAAACTTTATTAAATAATTTGCTTTATTTCAAGTATCAGACTTGGGCAAAAGTCAAAAAAAAAATTTATTTTAACTTGACTTTAAATTTTTTTTATTTTAAATTTTGTTTTTAAATATCAAAAAAAGACTCTTTTTTTGACTTAATGTTAATTTTATGATAAAATTAACATTAATTGTTCGACATCAACATTTAATTTAAAAAAAAAAATATTTTTTTCTTCAATTTTAGTGACTTTTTTTTTAAAATGACTTGACTTGACTCTGACTTAATGACTTTTGCCAAAGTCTGCTGAGTACCATATTTTTCTCTTGCATTTGATCATCTGCCTTTTTAGATTGGCTACAAATTATTTTCGTAGTAAAAATAATTAAATTCGTAGCAAAAAAAATAAAAATAAAAGCAAAAATTCATTAGTAAAAGTTGCAAAATAAATTTATCAGTAGTAAAAAAAATAAAAAAATAGTAAATTTTTATATCAAATATTTATTAATAAAAAAATTCACACATTACTTAGAAATGTTGTTTAGTGTTATTAGAATTAGAAATGTTGTGAAATGTTGTTTGTACACCTCTTGTTTTAGGTATGTGAACGTGTTCTTCTTCTTCAACAAAAATAGATGCACTTGAATTTGTATTCGGTTTGAATATATAAAGTCTTTTATCACAACTTGAACATTTGAAAAATTATTTATCCCTATTGTCGATTTTTGTTTTTCTTTTGCTGCCCAAGAATAACCTTCAAATTTATTTTTAAATCATATCTAGGGTTTGATTGTAAGTTTCAAAGTCAGCATGATGATTATAAACTCTGCTTGCTTTTCTTGCTTTTTTAACGGGAATTTCTTCTATTTCGGTATCATTTTCGGTGTCCTCTTCATTTCTTTGGGTCACGAGAAGATGTAGATGAAGATTCGGTATCGCTTATTTTTAGTTTTTAAATTTTCAGATTTGTATATTTAAATTCCAAAATTTTTTTACATTATATACATCAATCAATCAAAAATTAAATTAATTTATATTTACTATTGAAAAAATACTTTTGCTACTAATTCATTTATTTTACTATTAACAACCTTTTTTTACTACTTTTTTATTTAATTTACTACGTGTAATATTTGCTACGATTTTTTATTAAATTTGCTACTAGTTTAATTATTTTTGCTACTGGATTAAATAGTAGCCTTTTTAGATTGCTCTAATGATTTATCTCAAAAAACCGCTTTCTTTTTGACATCACAAGAAAATGATTTAAATTATTTATTTAAATTTTCATGTTCGCTTGGTTATTGATTTTAGTTTAGTTCACCAAAAATATGTTTACTTTTTTTTTGTCGGCTAATTTTTAGTTAATGGTCGATTATTTTTTTCTCATTTTTAATTGATCGAGTTTAAGTTATAATGTTAAACTCAAATTGTTTAGATGTGGAGAAAAATACCGAAATTGTGAGCCAGAGTATATGGCAATTGATGAGAGTGAAATGCCGACCTGTTCGTTTGAAGCAAACTTCGTGGAGATAGAGATGCCGTTGTCGGCTGTGAAGGAATGTCAGAATGGCATGCCCAATTACAATTTCAATTCTAATCAAGTGACGAGTCTGTACGGATCGTGGAAGTCCAAAATAGACAAGCTCAAGCTGCTCATTCATTTGAGACACAACAGCTACGGGCTCAAGTGGTGCGAGCCGGTGCTCAGTCACAAAGTGGTTGACTTTATGAAGAGTGAGTGTAGGATGAAGAAAAGTGATCGAGTGTTCGATTTGAGTCTTAGGTCAAAGGTTATAAGTAGTCGCAAGCAGATGATTGGCCGGCGAGCAAGAAACGACCGCTGCGAGCCCATGCAAACAATTGTTCAGCTAAGCAACTCGTTGCAAGACTACAATGGCAATCAATCGATGTACGACCAGGCCATAAGCGATTTTAATTTGAGTTTAAACAGCTCCGGCTCTGACTCCTTTGACAATTGTAGCCATAATTTTACTTATTTTAACTTATTGTCTATTCCCACGCTGATTATTGACTCGAATTCGGTCAGTCATGCGAATAGTGTGGAGCGTTTTTTGAACAATCAGGATGAGGATGAAGATCTAAGGGTTGTAGTAGCTAATGATTTAACGACAATAACAGAAAATGATAAATTTATTTATTTTTAAGCAAAATCTACTGCATTTTTTAAGTATTTATCCATTTTTGTAGCTTTTATTTTCTTTTTTTGTTATTGATTAATTTAAATAAAAAATAAAATTATTTATTTAGAGTGCAAATATGAATTTTAATTTCAACTTTTATTCAATAGATCATAGCTGATTTTAACGCGAATTCAGTCGTAATTTTATGTTTCTTGCCATCAGAAAAAAACTGATATTTTTACAAACAAAACAGAATTTAAAAATTTTTTAAAAAATGCTCATTTTATAGCTATTGTTGAAAATCGAATATAAAATTTAAAAATAAAAATTTGTTAAAAAAATACAATACTCATGATTATAGGAGTCCAGAATCCACCAAAATATAATAGAGAATATTTTGATGTTTATAGCATATTTTATGTTTTTAAGCATATTTAGCAAATTTGCATATTTTGAGCATATTTGAGCTTTTTCTTGAGACAGATTATTTTTTTTTATTATTTTTTTGATGAAAATAAAATGACTTTTATCATTAGTTTTCTAATAATTGTCGAAATTTAGATTTGATTCATTTCATTATACAAAAAAAAATTTAAAAAATAGTCAAATTTAGATGTCAATTACACTTCAAAAAAGACAATTAGAATATCCAAGTAGTGACTTAATAGTTAATGCCAACAAATTACATTGCTCCCCTTGCAATAAAACTATCGATCACTTTAAGAAATCGAGTATTAAGCAACAAATTGAAACCGAAAATTATCAGCAAAATTCAAAACGCTTAAAAACAATTTGCTCTTTAGATTTTGATAATGAAGATTCAAAAAATAAGTTCCATCAAGACCTTTTGATTTGGTTAACATCTTCAAATGTTTCATTAGAAAAATTGAACAAAAAAAATTTTACTGGTTTTTTAAATCAATATTTGAGAACCGAGTTCAGGATACCGTCAACTACAACAACAACAAGATTTTTACCATCCGTTAAAATTAAATTATAAAATTAAATTCAAGAAATTAATTGATTTTTTTTCAAATGAGAAAATTGTCGTTGATGAAACTACTGATTGTAAGCAAAGATTCGTTTAAAAATTTTATTTATCAAGTTAAACCTGAACACAGTGATTTAATTTTTCTCAAAAATGGTCAAATTTTTAAAAATTGATTATTTTCTCTTAATTTTGAGTTCCTTTAGGTAAAAAAGTGTGTAGATTTCAAATTTCTGGTTAGTTTTTAAAAATTTTGGATTTTTCATTTTAAAACGTATTTTTGATATTTAATTTTAAATAATTTTTTTAGCATCAAAATATTAAGTTAATTTATATGTAATTATATGAAATTAACAGAGTTTTAATAAAAATAAATAATTTTTCAATCATAAAATTTTATTTTAGTTATCATAAAAATAATATGGTAAATCAAATTGTTCTTCATGAATTAAATTTTCTTCAGTATTTTGAATTTGACAGTTTTTTAAATAGTCAGGCTCATCAAGGTCTTCTATTTCTTCATCTTGCTCATAATTCTCTTCTTCAAGTATTAATGCTTTTACTATCCTTATTTCGAGATTCTTGTGCTTCTTCACTAAAAAATTCAACTGGATATAAAAGTTGAGTGACTACTTCAGGCCCATGAACTAGCAATTTGTGCACAGATACTGGCATGTAAAACCAATTGTAATTTCTTATGTAAAAATTAAAAGTTTCTTGATTGTAATCCTGAAATTTATTTGCATCAATTTTATTTGTAGAATTGATAGCACACAAAGTGATTAAAAGCCGACGGATGAAAAATTCGCTAATACCAGTTATTTCTGAAAAGATTCTATAATTTCGAAAAGCTCTTCTAGATGTATTCCCATCATTTGAAGTACCAAACCCAGAATCTTTTGGCATGTCAACAATTAGCCCCATTTTTTCTCTAAATTCTTTTTGAACTTTTGATTTCTTAAGTTTATACATTATCTGATGCTCTTCATTTGACTTGCCAACATTCAAATTCCAGTCTAAATGAAAGGTGTAAAATAAATTCAAAACAACGAATCCACATATGGAGGGGTGAAATACCGAGTAAAATAGCATCTTGATTAATTTCTTTATTATATAAAATTTTCATCTGGTTCATCTCAACTGGAGTTGCTCCACAAATATTGCACACTCTCGAGGCTGAATTCCCACACACTGCATTGGCGGCTTTGCGTTCCAGCATAGTTAACTTGTTTGAAAACTTAAATTTTAAATACATAAATTTTTATATTTTTCAATAAAAGTTTACTATTTATTTTTATATATAATATAGACTTTTTTGGGTTAATAACTATTATAAAAAGTATCTTATCTCAAAATTTGATATTTTTTGTTAAATTACCATTTTTGGTCTAAATTAAATCACTGTGTTGAACGATAATTCCGCACAGAAGTTAATCAAAACTTTATTTCTTGATCAAGTAAATTATGAGACAATTTTAACTCAATATGGTAGTTTCCTTAAAATTAATAGCGAAAAATTTGAAAGCATATTAAGCATTTTTTAGCATATTTTGAACATCAAAAAGAATATTTTGGTGGTCCCTGATCATATGTAACTTAACAACGATTTTTACTGAAACTTCAGACGATCTCTTTTACGTACAATTGTAGATTCAAATTCAAAATTTGAAAATATTTGTTGTTGTTGCTGTTATTTTTGTTGATTGAAATTCAATTCTTATTAGTTCATTTAGTAGTAGCATTTCTTGCTGCGACCCATTAAATGTAGAGAGTTTGAGCCCATCACCGTCGATTCACCGCATAGAGCTGTAACAGCCGATTCTACTGAATTTATCTAAAGCCATTTTATAATTAGCGGTTGACTAAGATTTCACAACATTTTGTGGCAACTTATTCCAATGCGGAACTACTCTTTTTGAGAATAATACATATTTGACGCTAACTGCAGCTGCAAAATCGTTTCCAATTTGAGCTGGAAAACTTTCTCTCTGTACTATGATTCTATTTCCTCTTAACGTCCCGATTGGACCCTTGTTTTCTGATTTATTCACTAGATTCTTGACCAGGCCTACCTTTTCTATTCCATTCAGTAGTTTGAACGTTTCAATCAAGTTACATAACTCCCCTATTTGACGTAAGATTCTTCTTACCCTTCATTCACTCGGCTTTGTCAGTTCTAATTTCGTCAATCTCATTTCATACGACATGTTTCTTAGAGACGAGTTTTTTCGTTGCCCTTTCTTGCCCCTTTCGCAGCTTTCATAGTCCTTTTTATACTTGGATTCCAAACCTGCACTGCGTAATCTAGATGAGATCTTACCATGGATATGTACAATTTTACCCACAGCCTTTCCTCTCTACTTGTAAACGTTCGCTTGAGCATTCAAAATACCCTGCTCGCTTTCGCACAAGCACTTTTCAGTTGATGGGTCCACTTTAAATCTGATAAGACCATCACTAAAATACCTGTGGTCGCGACTGTAACAATTTTATTGAATAGCTTAATCACTGGAATTGGTGCAGTTTTACAGCAAGAAGTTAATGGTGTCCTTCGACCAGGACCAGTTGCTTATTTCAGTAAGCCATTGAACAAAGCCGAACGAAACTAATCCACAACGGAAAGAACTCTTGGCAATGGTGAGGGCAATGAAAGCAAAACACGAGTATTTGTTTGGAAGAGAATTTGACGTTACAGTTGACCATCAGACACTTTCATGTCTTTTAACTTGTAAAAATCCAAACGCTCGACTCGCACGTAGGTTGGTACGCATAAGTAATTATACTTTCAGAATCATACATCGTAGTGGTAAACAACATACAAACGCGGACGCTTTGTCAAGATGGCCAATTATTGAAGATGGTAAAACGCCAGAAAGCGATCAAAACAGAAATATGTTTATTAACTTTATCGAAAATGCGAAAAAACAACTCGAGGATGAACCACTACTCAAGAAAATAATTTGCCCAATCGAACAAGATAACGATCTAGACATTAAATGGAAAAAAAATTTGATAAAAACTCACAAGAAGGAAAAACCAAAAATTGACACGAACCTGTTAGATTCGAATCTCAAACGAGCGATTTCGAACAACTACAACAAATTGAGAATTTTAAACGACTTGCTCTATTGGTTTAAAGAATTAAATGATGGATCGATTTTGATCATACCGAAAAACATGGTAAATACTGTTTTAAAATTTTTACATAGTTTAGTTTTTCATGGACACCTGGGAGTTCGAAAAACTTTAGATAAAGTTAAAATGAGGTTCTACAGGCCAGGGATAAAATTGCAAGTTGCAAAATTTGTTAAATCTTGCGAAGTTTGCGAAAAGGTTAAAAATCCGAATACACCTAAAAATAAGGCAAAGCTACAACCACTAAGGTCGACTGAACCACTCCAGTTAGTTACGAGTGACATTGTTGGACCATTACCTGTGTCACAAGAAGGCAACCACTATATTTTCAGCAATTAGTTAAAATTTACTAAGATTTTTAAATTAATAGTTAAGTTATATTTAGTAAAAAATAAAAAAAAATTTTTTTTGGTCAAGATAGTCGTTTTCTAAAGTTAAGTATCATGTAAAAATTTAAACTGATAAAATCAATAATTAAAAGATAATTTTGTAATTTGGATTATAATTTTTTCTTTTTTTAAAGAATCGAATTAAATTAGATAATTTAATTCTATGCTTTAAAAATTTTAATAATTAAATTATTAAATTTTAATAATTAAATTATTAAAATTTAAGTTTAAATTTAGGCAAAATTATATTTCAGACCTAAAGTCTAACTAATTGTTTAGCTTAACAGAATAATACATAAAAACTAAAACCACGAGAGATTTATTTAAATTCTAAAATTATTAATTTTGTATTCGAATTAGTGTGGCATTTTGTTTTTCTAATCTTCCAAGACAAAAGATTAGCTTTTTCTCTAGTCACATGAAAATAAAAAATAAAATAAATTATAAAAAGTTTAAAAAATTACTAAAATTTATAAAATTACTCTACTAAACTTTATTATTTAAATATTTAAATTAAAATTCAAAACAACTAATGATCAAAATGGTTCACGATATCATGGTGCATGGCGTCCCTAAACTAGACGACGCAGCGGTCAGACTTCGAGAAGAACTTGATCATTTCGAGGACTTGTTTGGAGAAATTCAATGGGTAAGAATGGGTCAGAACAGATAATTTCATAGGACCAACAACGCGTTTGTGTGATAAAGAGAAACGTCAGTTCACCCTCAATTAGTTAGACATTTCAACAACAAGGAAATCCCGCACACAAATATCTGGTTTGAAATTAATCCGAGGCCCACCGAAGCACATCATGTGTTGCAAAGCGTACCCGCAACCCCTAGAGTGGCGAGACAGCTTGCTAAAGTCGATAAAATTCGTAACGAACTTGAGACTCAACCCAACATGAATAGCAACCGCAAGCACAACTAGAACAACAATTAGATGATCAACAACGACAACTCCAAAAACTCCGACAACAACTTGAAGAGTCAAATATACAAAACATTGTTTTACAAGATCAACTATCAAACTCACACAACTTAGTAAACGATCTTTTGAACACCGAACAACAAACTGTTCGAAACCGCATCGACTTTTTCCAACCGCCAAGGTCGCCAAATCTTTCTGGCAACAACAAGCACTTCAAAGGGTAGAGAGACAACTCGGTACTCCACCAATAACCAGAGCACACGGAATCACTGGTGGCCCGTGCCCACTTTGTTTAGAGCAGTTTGAAAACTGTGATTCAATTGTTGAAACGGTTTGTGGCCACCGAGCATGTGAAAATTGCATGTTCAAGAACTTACGACATGGAAATCGAAACTGTCCACTTTGTAGCGAATCATTAGGACAAGTCCCATATCGTCTTATTAACGAGCAGTAATATCTTAATGTTAAACAACTAGCTTTTTATTTTTTTGTTGTTTGTTTTTGTCTTTATATTTTCATTCTAGTTTTTAGCTAAGTGGTTAAGCAGTTGTTTTTTTTGGAGCCTAATCGCCTCATAGTTTAGGGGGGAGGTGTGTTAAGACCCGTGTCTTGACATCACTCTTTTCTTCGCTCTAGTCCTCTTATAAATGTTAAGTTTAACTGCAGCTCAACCACTTACACACTAACAACAGCCACTATAAAAACCTTTTCTTTTTTCATCATTAATTTGGATTCTAATAAACAGTTAACTAAACTACTAGTTTTATTTATTCCCACAACTAAGAAAAGTCTTGTGAGGCTTTTTACACTATAGATCTTAAAATTATGGGTCTTGCCTGATAGGTTATCAGTTGATAACAAAAAATGTTATCAAGGGGAACCCTACCGGTTTTGTTATCAGGACTGATAACAAAAATGTTATCATTCAGATTTGTTATCAACATTTTTTTTATATAATTTTATACATTTTTATATTTAACTAACAGAATTTTATCAAGATAACAAAAATGTTATCAAAATATTTTTTATAATTTTGTATAATAAACTATTTTAATAGTTCAATATATTTTGCATAATTTTTTGATCTAATACACAACCATCATTTTAAAAAAGTGAATGATCAAGATTGGAATTTGAAAAATTAAATAAAGAGAATATTTACTTAGAATTAAAGTTATATTAATTCAAAATAGAAAAAAAGGGTGTGGAAAATTCAATACAATTTAAAACATATCAAGACTTGTTACAATTTGGCTTGGTCCATCCTGCTAGAGAGTGCTTAAATCAATTGTGCAAAAAATATAATCAAGTAATGGCTCCTTACTTGCAAATAAGAAGTAAGATGCCAAAAATCAAAATTTCTACTTGCGTTGTTCGTCTTGCGGCCGTTTTAAAACTGCTTACGAAGGGTCTTTTTTTTGCAATTTTAGTAAATTGAATCTAGAATCCGCGCGTAAATTCGTTTTCAAGGAGTCTTTTAGCAAATGTGGAATTTGTTTTCTCAATTTTGAGTTTAACCGGTTCAATGTCGAGTGCTCGAATGCCGTAAATGACAACAATGTTCATGAACTTTTCGACAAAAAAAGAATCATTAGTGTTGATCCAGCCGGAAGCGATCACTAACGCCATAATCACGTAATTGGCAAGAATATATAAGAGACAGGCCAGAGACATGTCTAAAGCTTGTTTCGAAGCAATGGGTGTAAATAACCCAAACGCTAAACAGCAATAATGTCGGTACATTATGGCAAAAAAAAAGACAAATTGGACAGTTTCGAATATACCAATATATTTAGAAAATCTAAAGCAATATGATTGAATTCGTATAGAATGCTGGCAGCCAAGTTAATTGGCTCGAACATGGAATGGGAGAAATTTGTGGATTTGTTGAAAAAAGAAGAAACTCAAGAGATGAAATTTATTGAAATTTCTGTTTTATTTTCTCTTTGACGATTGATTGTAATTTTCTTGTTTTAATTGAAACTGATAAGATATTATTCCACGTATGCCTCTCGTTTTTAGACGGCAACTTGGAGTTCATGATCATCATCATATGATTGAAAAAAAAACCTTTTTTTCCAGTTGATCTTTAATTGATTTTTATAATATTTTTATAATAAAATATTTATTTGAAAATTTTAAAGACAAATTTAAAATTCATATTAAAGCATCCAAATAATGGCTTCAAATGTTATTTCAATATTAATTAAAATATATTACATCTAAAAAAAAGTTAAATTTTGTATTGCGAAATTTAAAAAATATTGATATAGATTTAATTTTATATGAGAAAAATTTCATATAATTTTAAGACAAATGTTTATTTAGCAAGTTTAGATGCCCAAAAAGCTATGGAGAACTGGTTTATTTTTTAAATTAAAGGAAACGATTCATGAGATGTTTTGGAGCGTTTTCTTCAATTATTATAGTGTTTCATTTATAATTAAAAAAAAATTTAAAAAAAAAATAATTGAATGAAAAGACAAAAATTATTTTTGATTTTTTTTGACAGATCAAAAATATTTTTTTCATTCAGTTATTTATTTTTAAATTTTTAATTATAATGCAATCTTTAAATAATCAAAATACAAAGTCTAAATATATTTTTTAATATTTAGTTTTTCCATGAAAAACTAACTTGTATTATTATCATCTTTAATAGATTTGAGAATAATTTTCATTATTAGTTTTTCATTGAAAAAATAAAACTAAATATTTAAAAAAATATATTTAAACTTTCTTTTTTGATTATATTAAAATATTATTAGTAAATGAATAATAATTAAAAAATCTAAAAAAAACTAAGTGAATGAAAGGATTAAAAGTATTATTGATATTTCAAAAAACAATATATTTTTTGTTTAAAAAATACTATTTAAATTTAAGGTAAAAAATAAATCCATGAAATTAAAATCTTGCCAAGTAGATACATTTTGTTATGCATACACAAAAAAATAAACTTCATTTTTTTTAAATTTTATTATTCTACAAAAATTTAATTTAGAAAAAATATTGTCTTATCGTTGAAAGTAGCTAATAGAAGAGTAAAAATCATTCTATTGTACTAATTAAAAAAAAATATCTAAATAAAACTAATAGTTAGTTCAAATAAGGATAGTTGATTGTTCTATTTTGAGAACATATGCCACATGATCTTCGACATGTATTTGTGTCAAACAACGAAATTAGGTCGCACAACGGCGACAAATAAGTGCATAGAACATTTTCATCATAACAGCTCGGATTGGAATATGGACACGCATTGCACGAACTCTGGCAAATGTTTCTCATTTTAGTCCCGAAAAATGAATGCTCACAGCCTCTGTAGCCAACCAGGAATTTGATGTACAAGTCACACACTGCTGGAATAGTGTCGTTGCAAATGTAGCGGTTTGGAACATTAATTGGTATGATTAGAGGCTCTTCACACTTAAAACCACTAAAGCCATTAGGGCACCAGCATCTACCATCAATGCATGAACCTCCATTATAACACTCACAATAGTCCAAACGTGTTTCACAATACTGGCCACTGTATCCAGCCGGACATGAACAGAATGAGCCAAATGTGCTTTGTCTACACACACCTCCATTTAAGCATTGACAATCAGTTTTAAGCTCGCAGTATGCGCCGCTGTATCCATACGGACATGAACACAATTCACTGCATGTGTACTGATCAACATAACAACTGCCGCCATTTAAACATCTGGTATATTCACAACGTTCTTTTTTATATTCACACATGTAACCTGTGTAGCAGGATGTGCAGTTGCAGAATGTCCATTCATCAATCATGTGACAAGTTCCATTGTTCATACAGGTTGAGTTTGTGCAAGGCTTTGATTCGATTTCACAATTGAATCCACTGTAGGATGGTGAGCACATGCAGGAGTAGCCGCCAGCAAAAGAACTGCACGTTCCATTATTCATGCACGGATTACTCTCGCATAGATCTTCGGCAATTTCACAAAAATCGCCACTATATCCAGCCATGCATAGACACACCGTTGAATTCAATAGTTGTTCACAAAGACCGCCATTTAGACAGCCGACATTTCGGCACGTATTTGCTAAAGAGCAGTTTTGTCCAGTAAATTCATTTGGACAATGGCAATGGTACCCTAGACGCGAGTCGTTCCTTAGCGAACACGATCCGCCATTTTCACATGGAGACTGTTCACAAGGATTTCGGTAGTTCTCGCATCTGTCGCCATAGAAGCCGTTGAAGCACCAACAGTAGAAAGAAGTTTCGTTAGATTCAAGACACAAGCCGCCATTTAAACAAGTTGTTTGATTGCAGTATTTTGAGTTTTCACAGTAAAGTCCGGAGTAGCCAGGCAAGCAGATGCAATTGAAGCTGTCGCCTGCTGAAGAACAAAGACCTCCATTTTGGCATGGACTGCTCAAGCACGGTTTTTCAATAAGAGTTTCGCACAGCACACCGGTATAGTTTGACATGCATGAGCAAACAAATGTAGAATTAAATTGTGCAATACAGACAGCGTCGTTCAAACACGGGCTACTGTTACACGGGCTCGATTGACTCTCGACCAAAATAAATGAACAACAAACAAAAAAGTACAAGAAAATGCTCATTTTTTTTTCCATTTTCGAAAATAATGCTGTAAAATTTTATTTTAAAATTGTTTACAGTTACAGGTAATTCATGCTTTTATTTCTGTCTAGCAATCAGTGATTTTTTAATGTTTTGATTTTTTGGGCTTACCTGTGTTATTGGTTATGCAATTTAAACAAAAAAATTTTTTTTACATTTTATTGTAGTGCTAATAAAAAAAAGAGCTAAATTTATTTTCTTTTCGACTTTTTATTTTTTAAATAACAGAAATTGTTTTAGAAAACCTAATGGTTTTTGCCTGAAAAATTCTGAAGTGAAATTTTTAGCTTTGAGAAACCTTTAGAGAATTTTTTTATACTGAAGCATCATTAACTAAGATATTAGTCCCTTAGCTGACTGATGTAGAAATCTTTATTCAAAGCTGATGGTTTATTTTATTCGTTAGAACTTCAGATCAGTTTGGCTGTCCCTAAAAAGCGGAAAACGAAATTCTGCATAAATTTTTACGCTAAAAGCTTCCGCTAAATTAGACAATAAATTGAAAAATTGCGGAGAAGTTAAAAAATAGTGGAAGATATTTGAAGAAAATTTTTTTTGAATTTTAAACAAACATTAAAATTTTCTTTATAGTATATAAATTATGAGTTGTATTAAAGACCTTGCCAGTTTCTATGCACTTTATTTAAAAAATGAAACCAAAATTAAAATCTTTTAGAAATAAATCACATAAAGCTGCATAATCATTCATAACCATATTAGCCCTTATTTAAAGCTTTAGAGATAAAAACTAGTCCTAATTAGTAAGAAAATAAACTAAAATTAGTTCTTTTAGAGACACCTCAATGTAAGAATCTCTTGAACCGTTACTTGAAGAGGGCTCAACTGAATTCAGAACACGAGCTCTTATTTTTTTGGACTTTGCTATCAATATTTGGAATTTAGTATTAATTCGCTATATCTATGACGTAAATAGACTGTCTATGACGTCACTGAAAAATTACTACCGGTGATTTACCAAATCAAGTATTTCACTTAAATTTTGAGAGTTTACAACTTTTTTTCACTAGTTTCTAAAATTGATATTTTTTTAAAACTTTCTTTTCAAATTAGTTCACTCTGGTAGCGATCTTTTTACCTAAACATTGTTTAGCCAAATCTTTACTCTGATTTTGTTCAAATGATTTGATACAGAATTTGGGCGACCAAGTGAAGTTTTCGGGAAAAAATTGCCATTTTCTCTGAAAGCTTTGGTCCAACGAGAAATCGTTCTTTTAGAAACTTTTGAAGCCATTATCGAGAATATCTCGGAATTTGGCTCGCCATTTTTAGAGTGTTCAAAAACCAATTCACGCATTGAGATTGAGGTTTTGGACGTCCCATTTTTTTTTTTTTAATTTTTTTTTGAAATTTGTTTTAAAAAATTTAAAATTTAAACGAGAAAAAAATTTGAAAACAAATCAAGTGCACAATAAAATTTAAAAAAAGGATTTGTTTTTTTTAGGTTTCTTTATTTTTTCTTATAAGGATAAGGCAACTATCAAATATTTTATTTCAAAATAAAGTATAAACTTTGAGATTTTAAAAGAAGTTTTTTATTGAGTACTTTCCCCTTGTTCTCACGGTAATTTTCAATTTAATGATATCTAGCACTAAAGCTTAAAAAATACTGAAAATCAGGACTCAAAAAAAATATTTTATTTTATAAAGATATTTATTTAAGGGGTATTATTAATCGATCTGTTACATTACTTAAACGATCACTTAATAAAATATATTATTATTTTATTTATTTGTTTTCTGTACCGAGCTAGAGCTCCTTCAGAATAAGTTAAAAATTAAAAAAATAAAATAAAAATGAAATAAAATAAAAATTAAATTAAAGTTAATCAAATAAGATAAAAAAAAAAAAAAAAAAAAAGAATTAAAAAAAAGTAAATAAGCTAAATAAATGAAAATTAAGAATATATAAAATTGGAAAAGATTGTTACATGTGGCTCATGTTTAAATAGTTCAAGTTTCAGGAAAAAAGAAGAAATAGTAAGGTAGCAATTACACAATGGAGTTGGGTAGTCAATATATCTTGATTCGAAACCTTCTTTGTATTCCTTCACCAGTCTTACAACCAATGGAATAGAATGACTCAGTCCTGCCCCAACATATCTCTCACTCAATTCAAAAAGCCGATTCGAGACTGTTAGTAATTTTAGTTTATTAAAAGCCTCATGATGTACGATGTTGGAGGGAGTATCATATTTTAACTTAAGAATAGATCTGACTGCTGTATTCTGAATTGCTTGTAGCTTTTTGATATTATTTTCTGAAAATGAATTCAAGCAAGGAAAAGAATAGTCTAAAATTGATCCGACTAAAGATTTATATAGATTTCCTAGTGTGTTCTGATTAAGACCCCATTTTTTGTTTGACAATATCTTAATAATATTTAGCCTTTTATTGCAGCGCTCTTTAATTTCATCTACCAGTATATTAAAGTTTAATTTAGAATCAAATTTAATACCAAGAAACTTGATTTCTTTTTGTCTCTCTATTCTGTTTCCATAAATTTTTAAGTTAAGATTATCACTCTCTTTTTTGTACCTAGAAAAGACTAATGAACACGACTTTTCAACCGATATCTTCATTTTCCACTTAATAAGCCATTGTTCTAATTCGTTGAGGTATTTATTGATCTTATTTTCTAGGTTCCCTTTTTTGTTATAAATGAAGAATGTAACTAGATCATCTGCAATTAATCAAATTAATCGAATAAATAATATTTAAAATAGAAAAATAAAATAATATATAAGAATATTTCAAAATTGTCGTTTGGCTTAGCACGTTTGAAAAATCAAATTTAATTAATAGCGTCATCACGTGTTAAAAAACCGTTGAAAGTTGTGTGTTGGCAATGTCGCTCAACAAAACAAACCAAAACCGACGGTGGATATTTAAAAATTCGGTCAAGCTAAATCTGAAGAGGTTAGACAAACCGATTAGCCATAAGGTCTTATTTGGTTCACTGGATATCGTACTAAACCAGGTGGAAAATGATGCGATCACATCTGTCTACAATTTTTCTTCAAACAAAGTATGGATAATCGAGTTTAATGCTGCTTTTAATGTTACCCAAATCTTCGATCGTGAAATCAATATTAATGGAACCAATTTCAGACTTGAAGATGCAAATAAAGTCCCGGATCTCAGAAGGTATTGTACTTTTCGATTTCACTTCTTGCCCTCTGATTTCGAGAATCATAGACTTGAAACTTTCTTTAATGCTGTTCGAATTGATGGACTCAATATTGAACACATTACCGAAGAAAAATATAAAGATAGACCCGAGAGGAAAAATGGTGTCAGAAGGGTGAGAATATCATTTCCAAAAGAAGTTGAGAACATTATTGGAAGCTTGTCAGGCCCTACAATAATGTATGGTTTAAAGTGTCTTGTGTCAATTGTTGGACAAAAGCAGAAATGCTATTTTTGTGATGAAGAAGGGCACAACATAGCGAAATGCCCTGTCAAAGAAAAACTATGCGAAAAGTGTCATCAGAAAGGACACTTAACACAAAAATGCTCCATTGCTGAAAAGCTAAAGTCGCTTGAGAGGAAAAAGATTGACTACAATGATCTTTACATTGACCAAGAAGAAACCCATTCAATAATTGAAGCTGACCTAAAAGACAATGATGAAAATCTGATGCCAAAAACGCCTGGATATCAGCCATCAAATCTCAATGACGTAATGTCAGAAATTAGTCCTCAAGACCTCAAAACTTCAATGTTAGAAGACAGTTTGGTAAGCCATTTAAACGATCTTCTACCAATAAGTCAGAGACCTGTCAATGTCCTCTCAAATGATCAGAATGAGACTGAAGCTTTTTCCAAACAAAAAATCAAATCAAGAGATTTCCCGAATCTGATCCAAATGAAAAAGAGCTCACCGAAAATGAATCAAAGAAACCATTAGTTGTATTAGAAAATCAAAACGACAGTACCTTCGAGTCTGAATCAAACAGTTCAACAACTGAATGTTCAATTCAAGTAGATCAATCATCTAACAAAATTGGTCAGCAAACTGCCAGTCAAGAAAATTTAGAATGAACAAGAAGCTAAATAAATCAACTTTAAGAACAAAACCTCTTAATAAAACAAGGTTAGTAATTACACACTGGAATTGTCTTCATTTACCTAGTAGGGTTCATCTCTTAGACAATTTTTTAGCTCAAAAATGTCCCGACATTGTTTTGCTCAATGAATTAAAGATAGATTTGAGTGAGGCAAATATTTATCTTGATTTTCAAAATTATCAGTTCTTAACAAAACCACGCAACAAGTACGGAGGAGGAGTAGCTATTTTAATTAAAGAAGGAATCGAATTTATACAAGATTTTTCTTACGAGGAATTCAATTCCGAACTCCTTTGTATAAAAATGAACTTAGGAAAGAATAATGAACTGTTTGTATTTAGTCTTTATAATCCACCTAATGTGCTTCTGAACTTTGAGTTTTTTAAAACAGTAAATAAAACATGTAGAAACTACATTTTAGGTGGTGATCTAAACGCTAGAACAAAGCAAATAGGCTGCGTAGGGGAAAATGAAAACGGGATAATATTAGAGAGAATAATCAACGAGCTAGACTTTTCAGTAATCAATGATAAGCATCCTACTTTCAATATTTTTAATAAGAATTACTTTGAAATTCTTGACCTTTTTTTAGTTTCATCTTCATTGATTGACAAAATTACCGACTTTAGTGTCTAAAATAGTCAAGACATGACTAGTGACCATTTCCCAATCGAAGCATCGATTTCTATGGGCTATCAATTAGAAAATAAATCAGCAGCTAAAGGGCTTAACTATAAGAAAGCAAACTGGCAATTATTCAGCGAGATTTTAAATTCTCAAATAGTGAATGTCACTGAAAGTTCCCTCACAATAGATCAACTAAATGATAAAATAACAGAAAAAATTATTTCTGCTTCACATAAAAGCATTCCATATCTTTCTCAGAAAATCTACAAAACGAGTCTTCCGCCAAACATTGTTAATTTGATAAAAGAACGTAGGAAAGTAAGAAGAAATTACCAGAAAACTCGCTGTCAAAAGCTCAAGCAAAAATTTAATCAACTTACATCTGAGTTAAAGGCCTCTTTAAAAAATTCTGGAATCAAAATTGGTTTGATTTTATTGAGAAGATGGGAAAAAACCCACTGACAAGTAGACCTTTTTGGAAAAAAATAAATAAATTTAGAACAAAAAAAGGATCAAATTTAATTCCTAAATTGATTTTAAATGAAAGGGAATTCAAAACTAATGAAGAAAAGGGAAAATGCTTTGGAGAACTCTTATCGTCAATATTTAGTCCTAATTCTGATTTAATTGATACTGAGAAAGATATCGAAATTCTAAATTCTAACTCTGTTTTCTTTAGGAATTATAACCAGTCTAATTTTAATGATCCAATATGCTTAAATGAATTAATTATGGCTTTAAAGAGATTAAAAAATGAAGCGGCATCAGGACCTGACCGAATTCATAATTTAATGTTAAAAAACTTACCTAGAAATTCATTAATAGAAATCATAGAACTTTTTAATTTAACTCTTCGAGAAGGTAGAGTCCCGAAAGCGTGGAAAACATCTTACATTACTATGATTCAAAAAAAGGCCTCTAGTTTACACGATCCTTTAAATTATAGACCAATTAGTATAACGAGTTGTTTAGGAAAGCTACTGGAACGCATAGTATATTCAAGATTATACAATTTTTTAGAGCAAAATTCACTCCTTATCCAGGAGCAATCTGGATTTAGGAAACACCGGCGAACAGCAGATAATCTTTTCTTCTTAATTCAAAAAATTGTGGAATCATTTAATAGAAAAAAAGAGTTTGCGGCCTTTTTTTGATATTTCTAAAGCCTTTGATAGGGTTTGGCATGAAGGTTTACTTTTTAAATTGATTAAAATAAATCCACCTCATTACTTGACTAACTGGATAAAATCCTTTTTAGACTCTAGGACATTTGAGGTAAATGTGAATGACCATTTGAGCGAAGAATATCAAATAACTGCAGGTGTTCCTCAAGGCTCAGTAATTAGTCCTCTTTTATTTAGTATATACATTAATGACATCCCTAAAAGAAACAAAACAAATAATGAATACTCTCTGCTTTTTGCAGATGATCTAGTTACATTCTTCATTTATAACAAAAAAGGGAACCTAGAAAATAAGATCAATAAATACCTCAACGAATTAGAACAATGGCTTATTAAGTGGAAAATGAAGATATCGGTTGAAAAGTCGTGTTCATTAGTCTTTTCTAGGTACAAAAAAGAGAGTGATAATCTTAACTTAAAAATTTATGGAAACAGAATAGAGAGACAAAAAGAAATCAAGTTTCTTGGTATTAAATTTGATTCTAAATTAAACTTTAATATACTGGTAGATGAAATTAAAGAGCGCTGCAATAAAAGGCTAAATATTATTAAGATATTGTCAAACAAAAAATGGGGTCTTAATCAGAACACACTAGGAAATCTATATAAATCTTTAGTCGGATCAATTTTAGACTATTCTTTTCCTTGCTTGAATTCATTTTCAGAAAATAATATCAAAAAGCTACAAGCAATTCAGAATACAGCAGTCAGATCTATTCTTAAGTTAAAATATGATACTCCCTCCAACATCGTACATCATGAGGCTTTTAATAAACTAAAATTACTAACAGTCTCGAATCGGCTTTTTGAATTGAGTGAGAGATATGTTGGGGCAGGACTGAGTCATTCTATTCCATTGGTTGTAAGACTGGTGAAGGAATACAAAGAAGGTTTCGAATCAAGATATATTGACTACCCAACTCCATTGTGTAATTGCTACCTTACTATTTCTTCTTTTTTTCCTGAAACTTGAACTATTTAAACATGAGCCACATGTAACAATCTTTTCCAATTTTATATATTCTTAATTTTCATTTATTTAGCTTATTTACTTTTTTTTAATTCTTTTTTTTTTTTTTTTTTTTTTTTTATCTTATTTGATTAACTTTAATTTAATTTTTATTTTATTTCATTTTTATTTTATTTTTTTAATTTTTAACTTATTCTGAAGGAGCTCTAGCTCGGTACAGAAAACAAATAAAAAAAAAAATAATAAATAGTTTAATTCACAAAAGTTAAGTTTTTTTTTTTTTCTTTAAAACTGAAAAATAAAAATAGACTGAACAATTATTTTTAGTGACTGAAATTCATAATTTTAATTTACAAATAATTTTTTCCATTTATATCTACATTATAAAATTAAATTCATTTATTATTCATTTTAATTGAAACAGAGATTTTTTTTTTTTTTTTTTTCTTTTTATTATTTGTTTTTTATTCTTACGGTCGGGATTTAAAAGCTTGGATTATTGAATTATATTAAAACCTTTTTTTTCAACACTCAAAAATCTAAAAAAAATCTAAAATGAACCTAGTTCCAGATATAATCGAGTTTGAGGATTTTCCAGACCAAGCTATAGACGTTCCTTTAGGAAAAACAAGACCTGTCGAATGACCAAAAAAAAATAAACCACAAATAAATAAAAAAATAATAGACCAAGTGCTTTAATGCTCAATTAATTTTTTGTTAAATTTTTCTCTAATAAATGCTGTTTTTTTTTAATCTGATTAACCTTTTTTTTATTGATAAATAAAATTTTAATTGATAAAATAAAAATTAATGGACTTTTGTTTTTTTAATTGACGACTTATTTATTGACGTTTTTTTTTTAAATTAATTGATTTTTGAAAAATTAATTTACAGAAAATCATAATGCCCTTATTTTTTAGTGTTTTTTGATTGAGTCTTCTCGAAAATTAGACCGGAAAAAACAATCTATTGCTCATTTTGATCATAAAAAAATTCCGTACCAAATGATATGTTAAACTCGAAACTTTCATACATTTCTTTATGGTGTCTTATGAGGACAACCTTGGTGGCTGATAGGGATCAATTAATAGGACAGAGTGAACTATTTTTGAAAAAAAAGTTTTAAAAAAATATCAATTTTATAAACTAGTGTAAACAAGCTGTAATTATATCACTGTCCGTTCATCATTTATTTTCTAAATAAATTTTAAGACAACAATTTTTGGTCACCCGTTAGTTTTTTGCTTCATATAATCCAAACTATTTTGATCAAATAAAGAAATTTTCTCTTAACATTAAGAATCACTTAAAAGTTCTACATTTAAATATCAATTCACACCTGAAGGCGTCACTGGGAAAAAGCCACTGACTAACAGGAAAAACAACAAAAACACCAAAAACAAAGAGAACGAAGAAAGTATGGAATTTACGGACAAGGAAATTGAATCAGAGGCCTCAGAACTTATCAATCTCAGTTCAAGCAAGCCTATTTCGTAGTTAATTTCAAATATTTCTTCTTTAAAATTTTTTAATATATCTTTTAATAAAATGTCTAAAAAAAGCTTAAAATCGTCTGCTCTTAAAATTGTTCATTGGAACTATAATTCACTTTTCAACAAAAAAGAACTCCTTGATTCACTTATTAAACACCAACCCGATACAGACATGCTAAATGAAATTAAGTTAGATATACAGAGAGCAAACAATTTACTCAATATCAGGGACTACCTAAGCATTCACAAATGAAGAAATTCTAGAAGGGGCGAGGTTGCAATTTTTATAAAAAATAATGTTGAAATTCAGTAAATTGGTATACCTCGATTCACTAAACTCTGAGATAATTGGAATCAGTAAAAATTGGTTCTCTAAAAAAAAATTAAATTAATAAGTATCTACCAACGAACAAATCATAACAATCCATTAAACCCCTGTAAATTCGAATATATTGAAAAAAATTTCGATTCCTTTATAATTGGTAGTGATTTAAACTCGAGGCTAAGTGGTTTCTAACCACGTTTTCTAATTGTAAATGACGACAGTCCTACCTTTACACTTAGTCACCGCGATTAATCCTCTGTCTTTTACCTCATCATACTAACCAGTAATATAGGCTCCCATTTTAACTTTTTTCGGGTGATAGGCAATTACATGCTTCAGCGATTATTTTCCTATTGAGCTTGAACTTGGCTTTGAGTGACTGAAAATTGAAAGCAGTCAGAGATCTGTGAAGTTCGTTTCAGTACGATCTTTTCAATTCAGAAAAAATTAAATATAATCGATTAACTATTGAATATTCAACTAATGGATTACAAAATATTTTTTTTTTATAATTAAAAAAATTAAATTCATATTTAAATTAATAATATTAATGGGAAAAGATGGCAAGCTCAGCATATCAAGTCGACCACATGAGCACACCACATATCCCCATGACTATCTAAAATGATCTTTGCAGGTGATGATTGTATAAATGGTAGTACACCTAAAGAAACGATTATTGAATCGTAATCGAAATCTAATCGTTAAAAAATTAAAAAATATTCGAATAACTATTGAATATTCAACTAATGGATTACAAAATATTTTTTTTTTATATTTAAAAAAATTAAATTCATATTTAAATTTAAAAAAAAAATTGTAATTATTTAATTTTTAAATTTTTGATTTAAATTTTAATTAATTTTTTTAAATCAAATAATTTTCGTTTATAAAGACTTAGTTCTTCTAAAGACTTAGCGTTCCCTTGTTTATTTTATCTTGTAATTGTCATTTAGTTTGGTGAAATAATTAAAAATATTCGTAGATAAGGCTCTGCAAAATCTCTTCAATTTTACTGGAAAATGCACGTCATTAAAAAGTATTTTATTCAATTGCGCAATTAAATAGCAGAGTTTTTGCAGAGCCCTATCTAATATTTAGCATGTTTTTTGCATTAGTTAGCATTTTGCAGAGAGATTTAATCAAATATCATTCAAAATTTATAAAAAAATACTTTTTGATCTGATTTTTTCGATCCTAAACTTCAAGATGTCCAATTATAAAAGAAATGAAAAAAATATATGAAAAAATGTAAATAATTTTAAGAAAAGTCTTGTTGCATTATCTGGATGAACATTAGCCCAAAACAGATAATCAAATAAAAAATAATAATTATAAATAATTGTCCTTATTCAAAAATGTCTAATTTATCGATCAATAGAAAAATTAGCATTTTTTATATTTTCATTTTAGTTACTCAATCTAAATGGCAACTTGAAGTTCATGATCATAATCACACGATCAAATTTAATTGATTAAAATCTGAATAAAAATGATAATATTAGATTTTTTAATTTTTTTTAATAAACATAAGATGTTTATTATTTTAATAAAAAAAATCTTTTTTTTATCTAATTGACCTTTAATTGATTCTTCTAAAATCTTTATTTAAAATCTTAAGGACAAATTTAAAATCGACATTTAGGTGTCCAAATTATGGCTCAAATAAACGCTTAAAATGATATTTTAATATCAATTAAATTATATTACGGCGAAACAAAGTTAAATTTTGTATTGTAAAATTTCAAGATATTGATTCAGTATTCAATTTACTTCAGATAAAAATTCATTTAATTTTCTATCTTATTGATTAAACAAATAATGTTTAATAAAGTTTAGTCATTTATTATTAAAAAATTGATAAAAAATACATTTTTATTTAAATCAAAAACTAAAAATTTTGTTTTGAAATTCACATTTGATCATGAACTTCAATTTGCCAATCTTAATTTATATTTTCTAAACACTAATAAAAATGTTTGTATAGTAGACTCCTAATTATGGGAGCTTATATTGTTTGCGTTTTATCGAACTTTTTTTTAAAACCATTAACTGTTCTGGATTCACAAATTTGTGTTGGCAGTTTGTTTCATCCTTTCACCACTCTATTTGTGAAAGAGTTTTCTCCTTTCCTACAATTTGTTCGTTGCTGGCCTAAACGATGTGGACCACCTCTAATGGACCCGGCCGGTCCAGTTTGCGTGAGTGAGTTAGCAGGCATGTTTAGATGAAACAAGTTTACTTTATTGTAGCACCTGACAAATTTAAACATCTGCATCATGTTTCCTCTTTCTCTCCTCTCAGACAAATTTTGCAGCCTTAATTTTCTTAATCTCTCTTCATACGTCATATGCCTGAGATGATGGCTTGACTTCTTAGCCCTTCTATATACCATTTCGAGACACTTGATATCCTTGCTATTGTATAGACACCACGCTTGTACAGCATATTCCAAATGTGGTGAAATCTAATTAAACTTTTATATTAATTTCGTGTCTTGCTATCTGGTTTAGACTATATTTGTGATTCGATATTGAATTGTAGTTGAGATTTTATTCTGAAATTTTTGATGCCTCTTCTTTATTTTCTGAGTCGAAATTTTAATGTAAAAATAAATTAAGAATTTTCTAAAATTCTCATAATGAAGGCAATGAAAATAATGATGCTAATTTACAAAAATACAAAATTTGTTTCTCAGAAATCCAAAAATTAAGTGTCTAACCTGTTGCAACACAATCAAAAAAAAGCGAGGCAGACCTGCAGATTCAGAAAATAAACAAATAATTCCAAATCAAGTTACTAATGGCTCTAAAAAATAAAAAAAAAAATTCTTGAAAATATTTCAAAAATTGAATTAAATAATTATAAAATAATAATATATATAAGCTACAGCAAGACTAGCTTGCGGAGGTGGCCTACTAGGAGGTCAGGTCTCCACGTGACTAGACCGGAAGTCAACAATGTTAATGTCCAAAACATGAACATTGTTGACTTCCGGTCTAGTCAACAATGTTCATGTTTGGGATTGTTGACTAGACCGGAAGGCGTCGTATCGGTTCTTGAACTTGCTGACCGAGTCGGTGTCTGTGACTGTAGCTGGCAGGGCGTTCCACTTGTTGACTTTCCTGTCAGTGAATGCTTTTGCCCTTTGTAGGCATTTAGTGGAGGTCTGGTTGGACAGTCTTCTTGCATGGCCTTTGATACCTCCGACGGGTCTGGGTTGGGATAGTGAACTTGCGTTAACCGGGGGTCACCCAGCTCACTTGGTTGATGCCTTTGGTGAGTTTAAACATCTGGATCAGGTCTCCACGTGCACGGCGTTAATGGAGGGAAGTTAGTCTAAGGACGCCAGGATGGTCTTCGTAGCGCCAGTTTCTAATGCGGGGCACCAGTTTGATGGCCCTACTCTGCACCTGCTCCAGCATCTTTGCGTCTTTCTTGCTAGGGAGACACCAGACAGCAGTGGCAAAATCCCGGTGGGGTCTTACGTAGGCACAGTAGAAGGTCCCGCAGGTATCTATGGTCCAATATCTAAAGGATCTTTTCAACTGGCCGAGAATTCCTTTAGCTCTGTTCACTTTATTTTTAATGTGAATAGAAAATTTCAAGTTACACGAAAACGTGACTCTCAGATCCTTTTCTGTGTCGACGAAAGCTAATTTCTTTTCTTTTTTTGATACCTAAGACTGATACCAATAGCAATTAATAAAATAAAATGATACCGTAAAGAAAATATTTGATGAGAATTTGAAGATTCTTCCGAATGACAAAAGTTCAATCAAGTCAGGTAAGTTGGTGAGCATTGGGTCGCTTTTTTGACCAGTCGAAAGCATTTTTGATTTATGATTGATTTTTAATCATAGACCATTTATTTTCATTTCGTTTTATGACAATTTCGAACACAAGTACCTTTCAAAATTAATTTATATTTTTAATTAAGTGATCAGAGCTAGCCATATCCCGAATTTATTTCACATCACTCTCTTCTACTAAACTCAAATGAATCAAAAAGCTTGACAAATAAATATTTATAAACCCTCATTTAATTTAATTTTAAAACAATGAAACCCTATCTATTTTAAAAGAGTTTTGACCATTTTTTTTCAATTCAAGTCAATCAACAAATCTATAAAATAAATCTAAATTAAAAATTTAAAAAAAAATTCTCTTTTGCATAATTCCTTTAATTTTTCTATATATTAATGTATACTGCATCACATTTGACGCCAAGTGTGCCCAAAATAGCCGAATCGCAAAGCATTTCCAAAAGCCCAAGCGATTCGTGTTTCAACAGCACTTTTTCCAGCGAATCTCACACCGACCATCTTTTATGCCAACGCAGCGTGTTAAGCCAGATAGAATTAAACTTCTTAAGAGAAAAATATCCAATTGAGAAAAAAATGCAAAGAGGCATTCAATTTGACCAGCACCCGATCAACAATGATCCAAATCCAGAAATAATTAAAAAAAAGGGAATTGAAAAAATGACAATAATTCAACAACTAGCTGTGCGCTACTTAAAACCAGTGACACCTCCACCGCCTGGTGCCATTGTCATTCAGCAAAAAAAATACCGGATGTCTTCTCCTGCTCCTCCACTAATAATCCGTCATCAACCTCCAAGGCCTGTTACTCCAGAGCCGGTTGTTTTTCGTGAGTTGCCACCAATTCCACCTGCTTGCACTGGTACAAAGGTTATCAAAATAAGTAGTAAGAGTCTGCCTCCACCACCAAGAAAAGTGATCATTGAGTGCTTGGCCAGTTTGCCCCATAAACCACCTAATGTGGTCATTGAACGCTGGTTGCCTTATTCCAGCACAAAGAGAAGAGTAATTTACCAGAAATTGCCGGATAAAAATCCGATTTTAGCCAAGCCGAAAAATGTGATAGTCCATTGGCAGAGTCCAAAAGTTACTGTTAAAAAAGAGCTTAAATATTTGGGCATTGTTAGAGCTAATCCTGTTGATTATGTTCGAAAGTATGGACCAAGCTTAAAAGGTGCAAACGAAATACGCAGCTTTTTTAATAAGCTAAATGTGCCAGAAGAAATGGATGTGGATGTGGAGTTAGATAAAAGTCAATTTGCTGAATTGGAGGGTGAAATTGAAGCGTTGAGGATGGTTGATTTGGAAAACGAGGGACTTGGTGAATACAAAAGTCAAATTGAAAGACATCGAACTAGTCGGATTAAGTATTCGAAAAAATATGAGGTGTTGAGTACCATATCAAAGGTTTTTGGTGAATTAAAGCATTCGGTCTTGACTAGGCAAGAGATGGAAAGGTTGCTTTTTAAATTGAATTTAAGCTTGAAAAAAGAGTATGATGCTGAAAGATTAATTTCAGATTTAGAAAAAAAATTGGATGGAACTGTTAGTCTGAATGAATTTAAACGATCTTTAATCAGATATTTATGAATGTTGTAATTAAATTAGCTTTCACTAAAAGCAGTAGTTGGATTTTTTTTAATTTTCAAATTTTTTCAATTCTTTTTAAATGTTAAATCACTGATTTGATAAATAAAATTTGTCAAAGTCTGTAAATCAATATTTGCCAAATTTTTTTTAATTTTTAAGAAAAAAAAACCAATTTTTTAATTGGGGTTGTGTTATCAAAAGTACTAGAAGTGTCATGGTTAAGAGCCTATTCTCTTAAATTCATATAAGTTAAAATATAAAATAAAACTTAGCTTTCCTTTTTAATTGTTTGTAGCAAACATCGAGTTTTCTATCAAAAATCAAGATGTTTCAAACAATATGTTATTTACTTGCCACTTCTTAACTTAATTAAACCTTTATGTATTTTCTTTTCTCTATAAAAAACTGTAAATAAAATTTTAATTAATTCATTCACTGTATTGAATCAAAAATTGAATAAAATATAAATTTAAACATCAACTCTGTTAGTCATTAGATGATGCTTTCAGGAAACTTCAGTGCTAAGTACCCTCGAATCACGCTTTTCAGCTTGTTAACTTTTATTCTAAAATTCAAAAAATGAAAAATTATTCAATATGATTTACGCCAACGGCTTTTACTAACGTAAGCTTTTAGAGTCAAAAAAGTTAAAAAAATTTAAATTAAAAAAATTTCATTAACGAATCTCAAATTTTTTTAGTCAAATATTTTAAAACAACCGAAAACAAGAAAAACGAATTCTGTGACAGAAAATGAAGTGTCAAAGATTAGTAATTTAAGGTTTTATTTTAAAAAAAATTCTATTTGTAATGTTAGATTTTCGACATGGCTGCTATTTAATATGCTATCTAAAAAAATGAATTTAGAATCTAATTTTAATTATAAAAATATCTAATAAAATAAATTCCAATTTCTTAAAATATTATTTAGTATCATATTTAATTAATTTATTTGCGAGGAACGAGCAGTGCGTGACGAGCATATTAAGCATAGACACTGGTGAATAAAAAACAAATTCTGAATAGATATTAAAAAAATTTGATCGTCAATAAAGTATACAAATTAATTTATAAATTACATGTTATTTTTTACTTTTTCGAAACTAATAAATTGTAATAAACATGCAAATAAAACATATCATTAAAGTTGAAAGTTAACGCCTCGTTACTCGCAATTATAAAACCGTGATTCCCTATCTTATTTATGTCAAAAGAAACTAACTAATATTATTTTAAAAAAAGTCAGCGATGTTAGTATTCGATTCATTCCAGTGACGGATGGCCAGACTAACATATGAACAAAATTTAGTGGAAAAAGCTAAGAAGAATCCAAAAATATTGTGAAAATTCTTAAATGATTAATAAGTAACCAAAGAATCAATCAAAGCATTACTAAAGTCAAAGAATTAATTAACGCAAAATCCGAAAGAGATATCAAATTTTCTGGAATTTTGAAAATCATTTAATTTTTTATCTTTGAAATAAAGGGTTAACTTGTAATCCTACACTATCAAAATGAATTAATGGGACATCTTGAAGTTAGTGATCAATTTAAAATATTATTTCTATTCAATTTTTTTTGTTTGAAGTACAAAATGTATCCAATGTTGAAATAACATTGAAAAAGTGTGATGTTTCAATTATTTTTTTCAATTTCAAAAAAAATAATTTCAAGTTAATATTGCAAACATGAAAAACTTTGTAATTTTTTTTTTTATAAATTTTAACTTTGGATTTATGGTATGATGATCCTTAAAGGTATTTGTAGTTTAAAAAATCATATATGCTCTGTTTTCAATTTTTATAAATTAAGTATTTGATAAAATGCACCAAACGAAAGTAAATTATCACTAAAGTCAATATTTTATAAGAAGAGAACTAAGTTTTTCGGGTCTAGTCGCTTAGGTACTATGGTTCACCTGAAACAATTCTTGTTCTCAGGTTTAATGAACTATTAGTTCACCTAATCTAAAAATTGTTCACCTAATTTAAAAAAGCTTATGTAGTGATAAAAATTAAGATAAAAAAATAATTACATAAAAAATTTTAAGTTGGGCTGAGAAGGTAAATTTGGCTAAAGAGATGAATCTATGTTCCCCAAAGTCAACACTTGAAGAATGAAAAATTAATTTTTATTTTCTTTAATTTTTATAATTTAATGCTGAATGAGAGAGAGAAGAGAGCGCATTTGGGTATTGAAATTGTTTAAAACTAATACCAAGTCAACCAGATCAGAGCAAATGCTAAGCTATTTCTAAAGCTCCTTCAAATTAAAATAAAAATAAATATTAACTAATTTTATATCAGTTTCGAGAATCAGGCATTCTATTAAAATAGCTTTTTTCAATTTTTTCACATAATCTAAAAATTTTTCGTCTAATTGTGTTTTGGTTCACCCTAATTCTATTTTAAACAAAATCTGTTGAAAAAATAGTTCACAAAACCTGAGAACAAGAATTTTTCTAAAAATGAGTGAGCTATGGTTCACCTAACCAACTAGACCCAGTTTTTCAACGATTAAATATAAACTTTAATCTAAATGAATTATTTATCTATTTTTTTTCTTTTTATTCACATTTTGTTTTTTTTATATTAATTAACTTTATTTTTATTTTTTTCATATGTTTTTATTCTGAAGGGGCATTTGCTCGCGAAAAAATAAATCACTGAATTGTTTAAAAGTTAAAAAAGAATTTTCAATATTTTTTTTTCAAATTTCCAAATAAAAATTAAACTCATTCTAATTCACCAAAGAGTTTAATTTCAAATATGAAAATGCTTGCAATTTCAACGTAAATTTTTGAAACTGAAAAAATATTTGAAACATCGCACTTTTTCAATATTATTTCAACATTGGATACATTTTTTTATTTAAACACAAAAAATTAAACCAATTTATTTGTAAAATTTTGAAAAAATATAAGAGCTATCTTCTCTACCCATAATTAAAATCGATTTTTAATTTCAAAAATAAATGTAGGAAAGATCAAAATTTTTTTTGTTTATTTTTTAAGAATTTTATATTTGGATTTGGTAAATCTCTAAGAATGCTGGATAATTTAGACTTTTTCTTTACAAATGCAACCAGCATGAATAAGATTAATCGTTTGAACATGTCATTAGGCTAACGAGCGACAGCTGATCCCCAATTATAATATGAGACATAACCTTTTTACAAACCGGAAAGCAAAAAACTGGAAAATGCTGGATGCGGTGACAAAGAGTGTCAGTAATACAAACCTTTTTAAAAAGAAGAATTGATTAAATCATATACTGAAAAAATTTATTTGACAAATGGGTAAAATAGAACAGTCATTTTCTTCATGGCTTCAACTGGGAAAAAGAGTCAAAAAAAATTAAACCTCTCAAACATTTATATTAACAAGGTAAGAAGTGGTAATTCTCTGGATTTTTTTGCCACGAATGATATCTTTTCAAAAAATTCTGAGTCTAATTTTGTTAAAATGGCTAAAACAGAGGTTTTTATTGTCTTAAAGTGTGGAAAAAAAATTTACTGAAATAGATTTTTTTCACTTAATATGATTTATCTGTTGCTGTTCATCCAGCAATCTTTGCCTTATTTAATGCTGTTAACATTATGGACTTTAATTGAATTATATCACTTCTATTTCTTCTTTGAACCTGATTTGGAAAGTTCATGGCCTTCAATCTGTTTTCATACCAGTGATAACATTTTTATCATTAAATAAATTTTAAATTAACATCATAAATCATCAAGAAAATAATTATTCCATCAAAATTTAATTTTTATTTGCAAAAATATTTTTTTTCCAGCAAAAATATTTTCTTAACAAAAAAATTATATTTCTCAATAATATTAATGATGGATTAAATTAAAAAATTATACAGCAAAAAACAAATTATAAAAAATTAAATGAAAATTTTTCTTTAAAATTTAATGCCTTTAAAATGTTGTCCTACTCAAATTCAGTTGCTTAAAGTGATTATGCGTCGTTGAGTGTAGTAGAAAATCTTACAGAAATAATTCAACCGAACAAAAAATTCGATTCGACCAAATTAGCAAAAATCAAAGAATTGCATGCTTTTATTACCGAAGATGTTTTTAGATTTGCAGGAAATTTGGCTATTGAAAAAAGTAATTCTCTTAATGATAAAAATGAATCAATTTTACATCAAATTAAAGATTTTATAGATAATTTTAAAACTGGTTTAATTAAAATTTTGGTTGGTTCGGTTTCTATGTACCCGATTGTCCCATTACGAAAATGGAATTGAATCTTTCAATGCATATCAAAGAAAATTTTCATTTCTGAAATCAAAGACATAAAGTAGATTAATGGTCAATAGTAGAGTTCCTTGAATCGATAATTACAAAGAGTTTTTAACAAAACTTGCAAATGATCTAAAATTATGGACTTTAACATATGATTTATTCTAAAACTTGATCTGATCATTTTGAATTAATTTTACAATTCTAATATAACTTCATCAATAAAATCAAATACGTATCGAACTATGCTTAAACCATCCCAACTACCAAGTAAATTACCTCACTCGCCTTAGATGTCCACGCAGAGTGGCCAAACTGAGTAGCGGACACGCCCTCAAAAAAGAAATAGTTAAATTACAAGTAAAAGATCAAACACTTGAATCTCAAGTTGCTCAAAAAATGAACTATGTTCAAACCTTCAGGAAAAAAAACTAATCCGAAAACCCGGAAAAAAATATAAAGTAACAAATGATTTCCTAGACTCATCATACAAGCAACCACAAAAATCTCATTTAACCCGCAACACTAATTTTTCTGAACTCTCATCTCCATCATTAACGGATTTATCAGATTCATGCGACTCGGAATAAGATTAAGATAAAAAATAATTACTAACAATCCCGCAAAGCAAACTTTAATGTCGAATCTTTTCAAAGACCCTTTTCAAGAACCGACAATTTTAGGAAAAGATTTTGGTACAAAATGTTCATTTAATCAACACTTCGATATTTGAAAAAAAAATGTACAAGTCGTATAATTTTACTCAGAATACTTGCATACAAATCTAACAGATTTAATCTCTTAATTATTTATTCCTATTTAAATACATAAGAAGTTGCTCCAATTTTTTAAAATAATTTTTAATTGCGGTAGTTTAAAGTCATGTTAAGTTTCCTGGTTAGTAAGAATTTAATAATTTAATTAAAAAAAAGATATCGTTTTTAGTCAATTTTTTTATAACGTTGAATTTTGTAATGATCTTTTTCCTTGTATTCATCATATTCATTAAATGATAGGTCACAAATATATGGTGATTTTTTCAAAAGCTTTAACTGCATGTTTTTGACTATTGGAACGAGAATCTTTAAGCATTTGCAAAAAATTGCAATCTTGAAATTTTTTCTAAATTCAAGACCATTATAGTTTTGTTCTATTCAATTTTTATTTTGGCTTAATTTTTTTCTAAAAAAGTAGAAATAAGAATATCAAGTCAAGAAATTCCAATTCATTCACAAAAAAGTTAAAGCTACGTTCCTATCTATTTCTATTTAAAGTCATCTCTTTGAGATATTCTTAAATAACACAAATAAAATATATTTTTGATTGAAGAAATATAATTTAAAATTTGATTTTGTTTAATGAGCTAAATTAAATAATTGTTAATTGAGATTTTTCATAAAATTTAAATAAAAAGTTTATAATAAGATACTAAAAATACTAATTAATTAAAGCTTAACAGTCTAATGTCTTTTTGAGTAATCGAAAAAGATCTTATGGAATAATGTTTTTGCTAAATCATAAATATTCAGTATTGAGCTACAAATTACGATTCTTCTTGTTTTTCTTAAAATCATCTTAATGCTGATATAACTTTTAAAAATTCAATTTTAGAAGGAGATAACTGATGAAAAGATTGTGTTGGGCAAATTTGGATTTTCGTTACTTTGATCCTTAAAATTTTAATCCATTTTTTAATTTAAAAAAAAATAAAAATATAATTACAAATAGTCATTCAAAATTTTGCTGGTTTGTCGATAAACAAAAACGATTTTCGTTTTTTATAATTGAATTTTTTTCATTAAGCATTATGTTTTTTTTTCTGAAGATTCAATTTTTTTCTTGAATTCATCGTTGGTTAACATGTAATTATTTTTCTGACCAATTGTTTCATTTATTTTGAGAGATTCGATCAATGTTGGAAATATATTTTCCATTCAATCGAAAGTTTCTAATTAAGATTCTGTCAGTTTATTCGTTGAAGCTTTAAATTTTGCAATTTCTAAATTGGGATCCAAACTTACCATTTGAAACCAAAATAAATAAATTTTAAATTTTTTGATATAAATTTAAAAGTAACAAGAATTATAGTGTTATAATAGATCCAAATTTTGTTTGAAAAAATAAATTAAATTTTTATTTTTCAAAAGAACTAAATTAAGGCTATTTATATATTTTCTCATTAATTGTTGGATTGAAAATTAAAAATTTCAATCTATGATCATGAGCAGCCAGTGAAAGAAAATGATTTCTTTATTAATTGCTATTAAATTTTATAATATTTTAATTTGGCATAAATGATCTGGCTTTTTATTAAAATCACAACATAAACTGTTAAATATTCTCTAAAGATAAAGAAGCAGAGCTTTATTTATGCGAGTAACCAGCCGTTTTTTTATAACAAATGTGTTGAAACATTGATGGGCTTAGTTCAAAAAGGGTAGAGGAGGTAAAATTTATTTATTTATTTTTTATTTATTTTTATTGGGTTTGGCATATTTTATCCAAGTCTTTATAAAAGGAAATGTAATTCTTTAGAAGTAAGAAATAAAATCAAATTAATAAATTTAAGTTTAAAAAAAATTTGAAAAGATATAGGTTTAAACAAAAAAAATAAAGAAAAAAAAGTACAAAAATTTAGATATTATCTATTTTAATAAATAAGAAGAATGTTAATTTTTGTTTTTTTTTTTCAATTCAACAAAATTAATCATCATTTTTTCGTTTTCAATTGAAATAAAAATAAGAATAACGTAGCACAAAATGCGATTAAACATCGATGGACTTCCATAAAGTATTTTATTTCTTTTTTTTTTTTTTTACGCCGTTGATTATGATACCAATTAAATTAAATAATGATATTATTTTTAGTGCGGCCTTCGGCTAGGTTGGTAGGGTGGGGTGGGATGTGAATGATGCGACTATTAGTTTTAATTTAAATATATTTATTTTTCAAATTGCAGATGAAATAAGTATACAAAATATGAAATAAAAGTAGAAAAAATGTATTGATAATCATTTTAATCATTTGTTGAAATGTTGAAATATAAAGCCCCAAACAGATATTTTAATGATAGTGATTATCTTGATAAAATTGGAAATTTCCTCTTAACCATAAACATCGAAGATCCCCTTTTTTTTATTGGAGATTTTAATATAGATTCTTTAAAAAAAAATGAAATCCTTAAATGTTTTCTTTTAAGTTACGGACTAAAAAACTTCGTTTTGGAAATTAATAACCAGTGTTTCTCAAAAAGATCTCGTACTGCATAACCAAAATCTAATAAAATCGACTTCATCCATTAATATTCTATAAGTGATCATAGAATGTTAGTTATCACACTAGATATTTCCTCAATAAAAAGCACCTCCGTTTACAGATCTGTTAGAAATCTTTCTGAGAATAATTTTTATAAAATCTCAGAGAAAATCTCTCACCATGACTTCAAATCTCAATCTTTATTTTTTTTTTATCTTCATTTGATCTACCTAATGATAAATGGAACTCCCAAAAGAACTCAATTATAAGTAAAGTAGATTCAATTGCACCAATTAAAAAAGTTAAAATTGATAATAAAAATTCTATTAGCCCATGGGCTTCTAATCTAAATATCTAGGTTCATTAATGAGCAAAGATCAATATCTAAAAGAATTTAACGAAACAAAATTGGCCCACTTTATGGACAGAAATAGGGAATAGAAGAAATAAAAGAATTTTATTCTTCATTAAAAGAATTTGACCCGTTTTTTTGCAACAATTTACATGAATTATGACCAACTAAACACAAAAGGTGTGATACTTGCTCAATTTCTAATCGATTTACAGACACAAATGTTATGATACCTGGTCATCATTTGTTGACTGATGAAATTAAAAAATGTTTTTTCAATTTAAAAATGGTAGAAGAGATTTTTATAACTCCTTTTTTACCTGTTTTGTCAGTTTATCGATTGGCTGGTGGTCAATATATTAGAAGAGGATATGTTGTAAATTTTAATCAGGATATTTCAGGAATTGTATTTTCTCTACCCAGACATGTCACCGAATAATCTTTGCTTATAGTAAAAAAAACTGGCACACAAATAACACATCGAAAGACTTTATAATTAATAAAATAAGAGTTCAAACAGCCCTTAATTTTTTAATCGAAAATAATCCGATATGGAAACAATACAAAGTTTTAATAAATCATATTAATCTTGATTCCTTACCCGATGACAATGTTCCCGAAAATTTAAAAAAAGGTGAATAGAAAATTATAAAAGCGGCTCCGTGTGCGTGAATTAAAAAAAGACATTTTTTTCGATTTTTTTTTTCGAATTGGTATTGTGATCTATAATACCGAATATTTTTTGGCACAACATTGAATAATCATCTAAAATTAGGAATTTTACAAATTTAAATTCTTCATAGAGTACGCATGGTTTTTAATTACTTAGTTTTTTATTTTCTGAATCTATTGTAATATTAAGTAAACTATGAATGGTTTCGCCGCTGATAATAATTGCTGCTTTTGCAGTAGGTGCACAACGTCTTAAAGTTTTCTGTAATAGTGTAGATAATGCAGATATTGTAAAAAATTTACCAGTACCAGCAGTGCCTATTAGAATCATGCACAACTGCTTTAAGTAACTGGTAGAAACAAAAACTACGATGATTAGCTAAATCTAATGGATTATATCGAATTTTTGGATGAGTAATCACAACTGCTTTTTTCGTATTTTTTACGAAGTTTTTAAATGTCCAATGTCTCGTTGTCCACACGACAATTTAAGCATTAAAGTCTTGGTTTTGATATCAAAAAGTTGAGGACCAGTATAATCAAAAAATTCGACTATAACTGATTAAATCAGTTAAAAGATAAAACATTATCAACATTTAAAAATTCATTGCCTAATTAATAACAAATGATAATCAATACATTTTTTCTACTTTTATTTCATATTTTGTATACTTATTTCATCTGCAATTTGAAAAATAAATATATTTAAATTAAAACTAATAGTCGCATCATTCACATCCCACCCCACCCTACCAACCTAGCCGAAGGCCGCACTAAAAATAATATCATTATTTACAGTGGTGTTCCGGATTTAGTAATTTACGATAATTTACGTAAAAAATAGTAAATTTACCGAATTTTACGTAAAATATTGTAAATTTACGTAAATTTACAAAAGTAAAAAAACGTAAATTTACCAGATTTTACGTAAAAATTGGTAAATTTCGAACATTTTACGTAAATTTATGTAAAAAAAAAAATGTCCAAAAAATTGAAATAATTTGGCACTTTTTAAAAAAAATTGAATTTTTTTTATCCTTCAGCATTTATTTTCAAAATTATGAATCAAAAAAAATTTACCATAATTTACGTAAATTTTGGTAAAATGTAATAATTTTAATGGTAAAAAATAGTAAAAAATTGTAAAAAATGGTAAAAAATTTAAAATAATTAAAGGAATATTTATTAACAAAAAATAACTTGATTAAATTGTCATTAAACATATACAATTGAATAGATTAACATTTTATTTTTTTGATTTATCCATTTTGATTGAATTAGATGCCCTTTCCCAAGCTTCTCTATAGGAAAGATGTTGGGGAACGAATTTAACTAGATCATCTTTTGAAAAAAATTATTATTCTGTTTTTATACTTAAAAATAAATACTTTTTATTTCTAAAATCATGTTCGGATAATTGTTTTGGTAAAATCCAAGTGTTTTATTTCGATCGTCTTTAAATCTTCTTTCTATCTTTCTTCTTAAAAAATAAGTGAATTCTTTGTTAGAGACTATTAGAATTAATTAATTTAACAATTTTTTTTTTATTGCGAAATAACCTATTCCAATATTTGATCCACTTTCCATAGATGAATTACTTATAATAACATTATTCTCCGACGAATGTTGAGTTCTTTCTGAAGGATTGTTTATAATTTCTCTTAAGTCTTTTAAGTCTCTTTGCTCTTCATGAATTTTAAGTAAGCTGGCATTTAACTTAAATAGATTTTCATTTATAGATGAAAAAGACCTTTCTATAAAATCATTATTTGATTTGTTATCTCTATTAAGTTTTCCCGTCTAAAAAAAATTATTATTTTTCATAAATTTAAACATGAATCACTACTCTTGTTTTTGGTATTCTGAATATTTTAGAGCACTGAATTGTAGCATCAACAATTAAAAAATTGTTTTCATGCTCATGGAAAAAGGAAATTCTAGTCCCCTTCAAAAGCTTATTAATTTAAAAATTTAAAAAAAATATATTTTAAAACTAAAATTTAAGACTACTTCGTTTTTTTCAAGTGGCTCAATTATTTTTTTTATTTCTTCACTTCCGGGTACCTGATTTAAAAAAAAGAATGGATGTTTTTCATTTTGAATTTCATAGGTTATTGCTATCATTTCTAAGTCATCATCGGCTTTTGTTTTTTTTATTACTTTTTCTTCATAATCTGAACTTTCATCGTCACTCTCAACATTTCTTTTTTTCTTTTTTGATTCAATTTGTTTTTCTCTATTCTTATTTTTGAGCTTAGCAGCCATTATATAAATGTCGTATTTATTTAAAAAAATTTGATATTTTTAAGTTAATGTGATATCTAATTTATAGTGTTTGTTATTGAGCTTAGATTAATTTTTCTCTTTTAAGAAAAAAATGGATTTTAAAATATCTCGTCGAAAAAAAAGAGAGTTAAAAAAAGATGAATTCAAAAAGCAAATTTTGTTGCTAAGTAAAAGAAAAAAAAGTCCAAAGCTTATTCGAAAGATTTTAAAGCTTTCATATAACAAACAATCTCTCCCATCATTAGAAGTAATTATTGATTCTGAAAGAAAATTTAATACAAGCTAATATTTCGAACAATTACATAAAAAAGATTTTGAAAGAAAAACGTGATACCATTAAAAAAAGAGCAAACAAGCTAGCTTTAAGTTGTAAGCTTACAAAGTATATTCAAGTAAATTTATTTTCGAATAAATTCTAAATCATTTAAAATTAAAACTTTTAATAGGATCAAACTATTATAAACTTGGGCTGCTATAGTTCGTCTGAAATTGTTAAAAAAAATTTTTTTAAATTCAAAATTAAAATTAGCAGCTCGATTATAAGAAAATATAGGTTTAAACTAGGTTTGTCTTTAATTTAGTTAGTCAAATGTAAATCTTATTGTTTTTATTGTAAAGGATTCAGATACCGACGTCTCCGGCAGTCCCCATACCTATCTGAATCTCATAAGCTCCAAAGGCTAATCTGGTGCTTAAAACATTATAATTGTGATTTTAAAGAATTTATTTTCGTTGATGAAACAACCATTCGGTTATTTGAACCTCCTATGTATCACCTTAGGTACCCATCTGCATATCCAGACGCGTTTCCTTGTACTTCAAAAACAAAATCAAAGCTTAATGTTTGGGGAGGTATATCATTTATGGGACCAACAAATTTTGCAGTAATTTATTTTCAAAATTATTACTAGAATTTTAAAAATTTTATAACAATAGGTATTCACATCGAATTTAGATTCGATATTGTATAGAGAAATATTGGCTTAATACTTATTGCCTTTTGGTGCAATAAATTATGATTTTTGGTTTAAATTACATCAGGATAATGACCCCAAGCATAGATCTAAAATTTGTACGAATTTTCTAGAGAAAAATAACATTTATTGGGTAAAATTTTCAAAAATTCAATAATAAATTTAATGACATTTTGAGTTTTTTTTTGCTTTTTTTCCAATTCTCAGAATGGTAAAGTTTGTTGTCTAATAAAAATGTTTTAAAAATTTAGGTCAAGTCCCCACCAAAATCACCCGATCAAAATCCAATTGAGTGTATGTGGAACGAATTAAAGGTTTTTTTAAGAATACAGAAAATTCAAAATGAAAATGATGCTTTAAAAGCTATCAAGGACTTCAAAATTTTGCTAACACCAGAAAAATGTCAAAATTACATTAAACATTTAAAAAAGGTTAAAATTGAAAATATAAAAATAAAATTGTAATTAATTTAAATTAAAATCTAGACAATAATTAAAGTAATTGAAAATCAAGGAGGTTGGTCAAACAATTAAAAAGCATTAAAACTATTCAATATATTTTTATTCAATATATCGATGTTTAATCGCATTTTGTGCTGCGTTATTCTTATTTTTATTTCAATTGAAAACGAAAAAATGATGATTAATTTTGTTTAATTGAAAAAAAAAAACAAAAATTAACATTCTTCTTATTTATTAAAATAGATAATATCTAAATTTTTGTACTTTTTTTTCTTTATTTTTTTTGTTTAAACCTATATCTTTTCAAATTTTTTTTTAAACTTAAATTTATTAATTTGATTTTATTTCTTACTTCTAAAGAATTACATTTCCTTTTATAAAGACTTGGATAAAATATGCCAAACCCAATAAAAATAAATAAAAAATAAATAAATAAATTTTACCTCCTCTACCCTTTTTGAACTAAGCCCATCAATGTTTCAACACATTTGTTATAAAAAAACGGCTGGTTACTCGCATAAATAAAGCTCTGCTTCTCTATCTTTAGAGAATATTTAACAGTTTATGTTGTGATTTTAATAAAAAGCCAGATCATTTATGCAAAATTAAAATATTATAAAATTTAATAGCAATTAATAAAGAAATCATTTTCTTTCACTGGCTGCTCATGATCATAGATTGAAATTTTTAAT
The DNA here is from genome assembly GCA_019054805.1 of Brachionus manjavacas. Classification (NCBI taxonomy): domain Eukaryota; kingdom Metazoa; phylum Rotifera; class Eurotatoria; order Ploima; family Brachionidae; genus Brachionus; species Brachionus manjavacas. Next base: position 718,596 of record JAHQIY010000003.1, on the reverse strand, counting down.
TTTCAATCCAACAATTAATGAGAAAATATATAAATAGCCTTAATTTAGTTCTTTTGAAAAATAAAAATTTAATTTATTTTTTCAAACAAAATTTGGATCTATTATAACACTATAATTCTTGTTACTTTTAAATTTATATCAAAAAATTTAAAATTTATTTATTTTGGTTTCAAATGGTAAGTTTGGATCCCAATTTAGAAATTGCAAAATTTAAAGCTTCAACGAATAAACTGACAGAATCTTAATTAGAAACTTTCGATTGAATGGAAAATATATTTCCAACATTGATCGAATCTCTCAAAATAAATGAAACAATTGGTCAGAAAAATAATTACATGTTAACCAACGATGAATTCAAGAAAAAAATTGAATCTTCAGAAAAAAAAACATAATGCTTAATGAAAAAAATTCAATTATAAAAAACGAAAATCGTTTTTGTTTATCGACAAACCAGCAAAATTTTGAATGACTATTTGTAATTATATTTTTATTTTTTTTTAAATTAAAAAATGGATTAAAATTTTAAGGATCAAAGTAACGAAAATCCAAATTTGCCCAACACAATCTTTTCATCAGTTATCTCCTTCTAAAATTGAATTTTTAAAAGTTATATCAGCATTAAGATGATTTTAAGAAAAACAAGAAGAATCGTAATTTGTAGCTCAATACTGAATATTTATGATTTAGCAAAAACATTATTCCATAAGATCTTTTTCGATTACTCAAAAAGACATTAGACTGTTAAGCTTTAATTAATTAGTATTTTTAGTATCTTATTATAAACTTTTTATTTAAATTTTATGAAAAATCTCAATTAACAATTATTTAATTTAGCTCATTAAACAAAATCAAATTTTAAATTATATTTCTTCAATCAAAAATATATTTTATTTGTGTTATTTAAGAATATCTCAAAGAGATGACTTTAAATAGAAATAGATAGGAACGTAGCTTTAACTTTTTTGTGAATGAATTGGAATTTCTTGACTTGATATTCTTATTTCTACTTTTTTAGAAAAAAATTAAGCGAAAATAAAAATTGAATAGAACAAAACTATAATGGTCTTGAATTTAGAAAAAATTTCAAGATTGCAATTTTTTGCAAATGCTTAAAGATTCTCGTTCCAATAGTCAAAAACATGCAGTTAAAGCTTTTGAAAAAATCACCATATATTTGTGACCTATCATTTAATGAATATGATGAATACAAGGAAAAAGATCATTACAAAATTCAACGTTATAAAAAAATTGACTAAAAACGATATCTTTTTTTTAATTAAATTATTAAATTCTTACTAACCAGGAAACTTAACTTGACTTTAAACTACCGCAATTAAAAATTATTTTAAAAAATTGGAGCAACTTCTTATGTATTTAAATAGGAATAAATAATTAAGAGATTAAATCTGTTAGATTTGTATGTTTATTGCTCTTTTTTTTAACCAAAAAATGTCAGAAAAAAAACAAATCCGAGTTAATAAGAATTATTCACATGAAGCATTTCAAAAAGCTATTTTACAAATCAAAGAAAAAAAACTCAATCCAACTCAAGCTGGAAATATACTTATATGGCATTCCGAGGCAAACTTGATCAATCATTTAAACGGAAGTTATGGCTCTACCAATCCTGGAAGACCAACTATTTTTACCATTATTGTTGATAGAAAGAATGGCCGAGTGGGGATACGGTTTGAATCGTATGTCACTAAAATTAGTTGTAAAATCATACGCTCAAAAATTAAATAAATCTATGCGTTTTAAAGATGGAACCCCGACGATTGGCTATATAGGTTAAATTAAAATTATAATTTAAAATAAAAATATTTCTAATATTCAAAATTTTAAAAACTTAAGTTTCAAAGCAAATAGGAAGATCGTCTTTCATTGAGAGTATCACAATCAATTACAGTAAACAGTGCCGCAGCCCTTTCTTCATCAGTTGTAGAGGATTTTTATGGCAAACTAGAAAATAAAATTCTAGAATAGGGGACAAAACCTCAAAATATTTTCGACGCTGATGAAACAGTATTTTTATGTAGCGCGGGTCAACAAAAAGTCTTTTGTAGGAGAGGTTCAAATCTGTGTTAAATATTGCTGTAAACAACCAAAAATCAATGTATTCTGTTTTATATTTAGCCGGATTTGAGGCTACAGGTTGGTTTTTTATAATAATATTTTTCAAAATTAACTTTTCATTTAAAATTTTTAAATTATAAGGAATTTATCCAATCAACCGGAGTACTGTTGAAAGAAATTCCTTAAAAATAGGCGAATTATTTGAAGAGTTTTCAAATGATGAAATTTTGGCGTCTAATGTACAAACATCGCAATCAATTCAGTCAGACAAGAACGCACTTCACCTGAATTATCATCTGAACCCACTACTTCAGGGACTCCTTTCAAAGCACCGATTTCATTATCGGCATCATTAGCTCAAAATTTTAACTTAGAATCTGGTTCTTCTGATGTATCAGATGCTGATAAAAAATCATTAAAAGAACGTAGTAAAGAAAATGTTCAAAAATGTGCCTCAGATGCATTGATTGATTATTTGAAAAAAAATACTAAAGGTTTAGGTAAGAGTCCTAGTAAAAGAAGCAAACTTAAAAGAAAACGAAGCGAAAGAGCAATTAGAAAAAGAAAGAGATAAAAATAAAAAAGCTCCAAAATAAAGAAAAGAAAAATCCTCAGAAATCTATAATGCAAAAAGGACCAATTTTTTTGTTTTTTGTGTGATCTTAATTTTGATTTAGAGACCTCTAGTTCAAAATCATGGTTAACGTATGAGAATTGCCAAAACTGGACTTGCCCCGAATTTTTACCGTTAAGTTTGAGTAATTTTGTCGAGAGTGTCAATAGTTTAAAAAATAAAACTTTTTGTTATTTCTTATTTATAATTGTTTGATTTTTTTTTAAAATTGCCATTAAATTTATTATTGAATTTTTTAATTAAGTAACGCAGTTTTGTTAAAATGATGTAAATTTATAAAAAATTCAGTTAATTTTATGAAGTATTTGCCAAACTTCATTTGTTAAAGCTTCGTTTTTTTTTGGAAAAAAATTTAAAGTACAATTGCAGATAGTACAATTGTACAATTGCAATAGTCATCAGCGTACAGCTTACAAACAGATCCATAAACGTCCGGCATATCATTGATGTAAATGATGAAGAGAAGCGGGCCAATGACCAAACCCTGAGTAACGCAACAAGTAACTGGTACCTAATCCGATTCTGCCTCGCCTATGACAACCCTCTGTCTTCGACCGCTCAGGAAGTTACGAATCCAGCTTACAATGATATCGGGAATGCCGCACGCTGCTAGCTTTACCAGGAGCAGTTCGTGTGATACTTTGTCGAACGCCTTCTCGAAGTCGCTCTTTACGACTGGCGCAGTCCGTTTGGTAGTCAACTGTCTCGAGCAGTCAACACATGCCTTGTGCGCCACAAAGCCATAAAAAAAAAAAGCCATGTTGTTTCTTGGTAATCAAATTGTGTTTGTCCAGGTGCTTGACAATATAGTCCTTAATGAGTGATTCCAAGACCTTGCATGGGACTGAGGTAAGAGAGACTGAGCGATAATTGCCAACTGCGGTTCTACTTCCACTCTTATAAATAGGCGAAACATTTGCAATCTTCCATTCTTTGGGAAATGTAGATGAGCTAAGAGACTGTGAGAAGAGAAATAAGTGAGAGAGGTCCGGCAAGCTCCTTGGAACACATCTTAAGCGCGTGCGTTGCTACTTGGTCGATCCCGCGGACTTGTCACTGCACAATTTCATTAGCTTGTCCTGCACTTTACAGGGAGTCACGACTTAAGTGATGCTAAAGCATGGATCGGCTTGCGAGCGCCTCATGAAATTATCTTTAGTTCGCCATATGTTATCCCGTAAAGTTTGAGGCTCGAAGACTGAGAAGAAAAACATGCTTAGCCTGTTGCAAATGCTGGTCCGGTCAGTGACGGTCTGGCCGTCGTGGTCCGTCAGGGCAGCTATAGATTCCTTTGTAGCAAAATATTAACTAGTGACCAAACATTCGATATTGACCCGGTTCAACCTACAACACCTGAGAATAGAGGTAAAAGTCAAGTAGTTTGATAGTTGAAACAGGAAAGCGTTTTCTTTTTTCAAACTTACTAATTAACCATAGTTTATCAAGCCACGATGTAAAACAGATGGGCAAATCAAAAACCTTTCATATTAATTAGTGTCATATTAATTGATTGTCATTTGAAAATTAAACGGGGTCCGTGGCGGAGCCCTGGTTTAGAAATCAGGGTTTAGTAAATAGTGTAAATTTGAGAACTATTAGTTAAAAAATTTAAATTTAAAATTAATTTTTTTAAAAATTAAAATCTCCAATTTAATTATCCATTGTAATTTTTTTACATGTGAAAATTTAATTATTGATATGATGGGTTAATTCGCATCCTTTTTTATATTATCAATTAATAGATATTCTCAGTCATGGGCAATATTCGATATTTACCAATTATTCGATTATTCGATTATTCAACTTTTAAATCATTGTTATATTTTCAAATAATTTCCGGTAGAATTTTAGTTGTAGAAAATTAATCCTTAAATTAACCATAGTTTGACTAAGCCAAAGGCGACGCAAGGCGTCTTGAGGTTTAGGGAATCCGGTTAATTAGACGCAAAGCGAGATCTTAATAGATTTATTCTGAATTATTTCCCCGAAAAGCTGAATAATCGAATAATCGAATAGTCATACAGTTGAAAAATTAGTTGAAATTAAAATATATTTGTGTAATGGATGGGGATTTTGGCCGAGAAGGCCGCTGGGGTAAATGAGAAACGTTAAATGGGGGGAGAAAATACTTTATTACTCATCTACTTTATCACAAAAAAAACAATCTCATTTTATAGTGAGAGTGTAGATGTGCACACTCTCAACGTTTAGAACTCGACGAATGTTAAGTTACTATTCGTCGAGGTGGCGAAGGAATTGGTTTATTACACAATTCCCCCTCCTCTTTGGAGTCGCTCCGGGACCCAATGCCCGCTTCGGTTGACCAATGGCCGAATCCGTGCCGCTTATCTGGGTCTTCCCACCTGTTGGTCCTGCCGCGACTGCGATTCCCTCATATTCTTCAGACGCCACTGCGTCTACGGGCCGGCTCTTATCGGTACGTTTCTGCTCTGACGGCTCTTCGGTTTTGTCCGCTCCACGTGGTTTGACGAGCCGACACCATTTTGGTCGGGTGCTTCGGGTGGGCCTCATGTAAACCAACATATTTGGGTACTCGACCTCCATCGTCTCCCTTGAAATGTCGACGTTTAGTCTGACTTGGAGCTTGTGTTCTTTCCCCTCGAAGGTGAATCTCGGTGCGTTGAAAACGTAATCGAACAGCTTTACGTGATCCTGGTCGGCATAGAATTTTACAAACGCTACCGTATCCGGCCTCTCCTTTTCGTCCAGTATTCGAAAATATCGAATCGGACCGATTCGCTGGTAAATATACGTAGCGAACTCGACGAACGTTTCTTCGTCAACGATTGGAAACATTCGCAGCAACGTTTGATGTCCATTTGCGTTCATCGTCTCGACTCTTATGAAAATGTTTTTATTATATATTTTTTTTTTTTTTTTTTTTTTTTTTTTTGAAATGAATCTTGCCCCTCGTAAAATTATATGAGTAAAAATTAGATATTTGACTCGTGCTCATTGTATCACGTGTCAACTATTCAAAACGATTCGATTTTGTCTTAAAAAAATTTTTTTTTTTTTTTTTTTTTTTTTTTATAATGACCGGCTCCGGTTTATCGTCGATTCGGATGCCCATAATTCAAGCGTTCGGGTACCGCTCTAGCGCGCTGATTTGTTGTTCTTGTTGGAGACCGTCTGGAGTCCGGCCTCGTCGTTCTCAGCGTGTGGGTGGTTGGTTTGAACGTTTCGTCGTCGCTTGGATCTTCTTCTTCGCTCGAAAGGGCCGTTTTGTGGGTCAACATCGCCCTTTTCGCCTTGTTGACTATTGATCTGGCCGCACTGTGTTTGGCTCTCGTATGGGTTATTTGTTTCAACACCTCATCAGTCCCATTTGTTGTTTCATATTGTAACTCGCCACCACCGTAGTGTCTCTTGAGTCTATTTACATGCACTATCAGTCGCTTGCCTTTTGTTTTGATTGGGCGAATTTTATAATTAGCCTGGTTTACTTTTTGTTCCACGACGTGGGGTCCATTCCAGTTGTATGTGAACTTCCTGCACTGACCCCTTTTAATGACATCGTTCCTGACCCACACCAGGTCGCCGGGTTTGAATTCAGCGGCGTAAACGTGTCTGTCGTAGTTTAGTCTCATTCGCCGAATGCGCACGTTCTTATTTTGTCTAACTTTTTCGTAGGCTTTTTGTAGCTTGAATTTTATTAGATCAGCATATTCGTCCGGTGTAGTTGGGACGTTTATAATTGGGTGCCGATAAATAAGATCCAGCGGCATCTTCGCTTTTCTCCCGTACATCAGTTCGTATGGGGTCACGCCTGTCGTTGCGTGGACGGAAGTGTTGTAGGCCAGACCTAAAACTTCTATTTGCTGGTCCCAGTCGTCATGGTCTTCATTGACATAACAGGTTATCATTCTCTTGACCGTCCTGTTCAAACGTTCGCTGATTCCATCGGTTTGTGGGTGGAATGGCGATGTTCTCAGTCTCTTAACGTCCATAAGGTTCCATAGTTCTTCGATCAAAGCCGACTGATAGTTTGTCCCTTGATCGGTTAGTACCGCTTCCGGTATGCCGTGCCTACAAATAAACGCAAAGAGGCATTTTGCGACTGTTTTGGCTTCGGCGCTTTGTATTGCAAATAACTCCATCCATTTGGTGAAGTGGTCAATTATACAAAGAATGTATTTGTTATTTGTTCTGGACGTTTTTAGTGGTCCTAAAATGTCTGATGTTATTATTTCGAGCGGCCTATTGGTAATTATTGGTATCAACTTGTTTTTGATTTTACGTCCAGTTGTTGACCTTTGGCATGGCTCGCAGTTGAGTATAAACGTTTTAATTTCGTCGAAATATTTTGGCCAGTAAAATTTCTGTCGGATCTTATTAAAGGTTTTCTCTAATTTTAGGTGTCCACTCCATTTTGATGCATGTTCTTGTTGCATTATTAATTTTCGTTCATTAGATGGTACAACGAACTGGGCACAATTGTTATTATGTTTGTCTATTCGATACAACACCTCCCCAATCAATTTAAATTCGTCCCATGAATTGTAAAAAGATTCGTGAATATTGTTTTCAAACTTGTCAATTTTTGGTTTCTCCTTGTTATTTCTCAAAATTTCTATGAACCACGCAATGTCTCTGTCTGACTTCTGGCACTCTGGTTTGTTTATCTCTTGGAAGTGAATGGTGTTTATTTGTTCTACTTCGTCGTAAAGCATGTTTATCATTAAATCATCGTTGTCTGGTTTGTTAACGTTGTCGTCAGATCTTAATGGCCATCTCGAAAGGCTATCGGCGTTTTGGTGTTTGGTGCCTTTACGATACATGATTTTGAAATCAAATGATTCTAGTCGTATGATCCAGCGTGCGAGTCTAGGTGCCGGGTTTCTCACCGTTCTTAACCATTGTAGTGGCTGATGGTCGGTGACTACGATGAATTCTTGGCCGAACAAGTATTCACGGAAGTGTTCGATCGAGTTTACGATGGCTAATAATTCCTTTTCTGACGTTGAATAGTTTTTTCAGGTTTTGACAGGCCTCTAGAGTAGTAGGCTATCGGTCTCCATAATCGTTCGTTCCCTCTTTGTTGTGATAACACGGCACCGATTCCGTAATTGCTAGCGTCTGTTTCTAGTTTGAACGTTTTGGTGAAGTCTGGTATTGCCAAAATCTTATGTGACATCAAATAGCTCTTGAGGGCCTGGAAAGATGTCTCGCATTCTCGTGACCATTCAAAGTTTGTGTGCTTATGGTTCAGTTTGTGGAGAGGGGCGGCAATTTTTGCGAAATTTCTGATGAACTTCCTGTAGTACGAAGCTAGGCCAATGAAGCTGATTACTTGGTCAACGTTTTGTGGTCTTGGATATTTTAGCAAAGCTTCTATTTTCCTCGGAGATGGTGCTATTGTTCCATTGGAGACTACGTGACCTAAGTACTCGATCGATGTTTCGAAAAACTGGCATTTGGAAAGCTTGATTTTTAATTCGTATTGTCGGATGACATTGAGAACTTGTTGAATGTGATCGTAATGTTCTTCAACTGTCTTTGAGAATATTATGATGTCGTCCAGGTATATCATACAGATTTTGCCGATAAGGTCTTTGAAGATCTCGTTCATGAAACGTTGGAACGTTGCTCCTGAGTTTGTTAATCCCATTGGTAATACTCTGAACTCGAAGTGACCGAATTCACAATTGAACGCTGTAAAGTGTTGACTTTCTTTGGACATTCTGATTTGGAAGTATCCCGATGCGAAGTCGATTTTTGAAAAGATCCTCGCATTCTTTAGGTTTGATAGCATAACGTCAATTCGTGGAAGTGGGTAACAATCTCTTATTGTAAGGCTATTGAGTTTGCGATAGTCAATTGTTAGCCTAACGTTTCCGTCGCTTTTTTGTACAAGGTGTACCGGGGATGAATATGGTGAACGACTGTTTGTAATTAGTCCCGCCTCTGCCATCTCGGTGATTAACTGTTTGAACTCGTTTCGTTTTGCGAAAGGTACGGGTCTAGGTTTGATGCTGAATGGGATGTTGTCTGTGAGTCTTATTTCGTGTTCGATGGCGTTTGTTGGTGTTAAGTCTCTCAGGCTCTTCGCCGAAACGTCTCCTGCTTCTTTGGTGATTTTGGTGCGAAGCTTTTCGAGTATAGGGCTATTTATCGGTTCTTCTCTCTCTTCCATGAAATTGATGGTGCAGTCGTTGTCTATTTCATCCTCTTTGATTTCTGTGCATTTCAAACGTATTATCAGTTGTTCTATGATGTCCTTTGTAACGTTAAATTTGTTTAATGTTTCCAATCCAATCAGGCAATCGTTGAGTAGGTTTCCGATCACTATTACTTCCGTGTCAAGTGTTTGATCGCCTAGTGTCAATTTAATCGTTGTTTTTCCGACAGTGTTCGTTGGGGTTCCTATTGCTGTAAACATTTGTTTAGATGTAGGTGTTATTGGTAGTTTTAACTTTTTGGCTATGGATTGGTTGATGATTGTTCGCTTTACTCCGGTGTCTAATAGAAATTTAACGTTGGTTCCATTTATTTGACAAGTGCTTGTTAGTCATTGATGATTGGGTGCATTTAGATTGTTAATCAGGGCTCTGGGTGGGATGGGATCATATTTTGGTCTTATTTGTGGACAATTTGGACGAATGTGGCCAGTTTGGTTGCACCTGTAGCATCTTTGTGTCGGTTCGAAGGAAACGTGTCTCGAATCTGGACTTATGTTTCTTGGTTGGTCTTGAATTGGATAGTTCGATTCCGTGTTGATTTTTCTTGCATGCATGCTTGTTCTGGGTGTTGTGTTCAAGACCTCTTCGTACCTCGATGCTAACTCTGTAATTTCACTCAGGGAGTTCAATGTTGGTCGTGCAACCTTTAACTTGATTTGGATTTCTGTCGATTTTATACCATCGATGAATTGATCTGCTATGAAAGTGTCTGTTACGTTTTGATCTACTCCTGGGAATGCCTTCTTTGAAAGAATGCGGAGTTGCGTCACGAACAGGTGAACGTTCTCATTCTCGAGTTGTCTTCTTTCTAAGAAGGATCTCTTCGGGTTTGAGTTCTCTTTACGTTCGTATAATTGGATCAGCAGTGATTTCAATTGTTGGTAAGCCTGATTGTCGTATTCGCTGAATGGATATTCGTCAACGTTCTTCCTACATTCTTGGTCAAGCTTCAAAAACATGATGTCTTTTCTGTTGTCTTGGATGTTATTTATTTTGAAGAACATATCGAAGTTTTTGATCCAATCTTTGATGTCGTCACTGTTTGGGTCGAATGCGTTTGGAGCTTGTATTTGGTAGTAATTTCTACTTTGGTGTGTTAGTGTGCGGTTTGATAACGTTGGCGCTGCAGACACCGCGGTTGTACCGTTTAACACAGGAAGCGCTGTAGGTAGTTGGCTCGTTGCGTTGTTGTTTTGGTTATTACAGACGAAGGTGAAGTTGTTGTTCTTTTGTCTCTTGTAACTCAAAATAGTTGTCCACATTATCATGATAATTATTGTTATGATTGCCACAAACGTTGACATCAGGACGTTGTCATTGATCAGGCACCAGCACCGGTTCATGCATGGAGTTATTTGTGCTATGCTTGTTTCAATAAATTTTATTATACGTTTTGTTATTCCTGATTCTTGTTCCTGATGTGTTATCGCTTTCAAAATATCCCATAGGCCCATCTTGGCTTCGATTAAAATGGATCCACGTGGTTGAGTGTTGATTGACTTTTTAACAATGTGCGTTTTGAGAATGAATAATAATTCCACCCCCAAACAACGTTTTATATAATGTGAAAACGTGTTATTAAATATAGTGTGTGTGAATGTAAGACTTAGCTATGCATCGCTATGTCTGTAATGTGTATGTAATCAATTCTGCATGCACCCCGTTTCGGGAACGCGACTTATGACAAATTAATCTGCGCCTCATAGGTCCGCGACTTAGGACTAATTAGTCTGCACCCCGCTTTTGGGAACGCGACTTACTGCTAGAATGACAGATAGCATCGTTCCCTGGTCCTATCTGTATGCTGAAAATGTGATGTCTGAGTGGACCCTTCTGGGCATCGCGACTTCTGACAAATTAACCTGCGCCCCATGAGTCCGCGACTTAGGATTAATTTGTCTGCGCCCCGTAGAAGGTCCGTGACTTACGATGAAATTATGTCCTAACGAAGAAAGCATTGACAAGAGTTTCTCAGGGCAAATATAGTCTGAGACTCACTTGGGGCACCAATGTAATGGATGGGGATTTTGGCCGAGAAGGCCGCTGGGGTAAATGAGAAACGTTAAATGGGGGGAGAAAATACTTTATTACTCATCTACTTTATCACAAAAAAAACAATCTCATTTTATAGTGAGAGTGTAGATGTGCACACTCTCAACGTTTAGAACTCGACGAATGTTAAGTTACTATTCGTCGAGGTGGCGAAGGAATTGGTTTATTACATTTGAATTGTTGAATAATTGTATGTAAAAAAATATTGTCAATCGACGATCTATTGAGGTAGACTATTCCAGACATTAACTACTCGATTTGTTAAGAAATGATATCTTTGCATGCAACTTTTCACATCTTCTCTAACTATTCATTTGTCATGTCTTCTTAAGCTACTGATTTCAAAAAAAATTAGTACCATTTTCAAAATTGATAATTTCATATCTTTTAATAAATTTAAAAAGTTGGATTAAGTCTCCTCTCATCCTTCTAATTTTGAGATTAGTTAAATTTAGCATTTCATGTCTTTTGGAGTAGCCAAATTTTCGAAGTAAAGGGATTATTTTTGTCATTCTTCTTTATACTTTTTCAATTTAATGAATATCTTTTTCAAGAAATGGACAACATGAACTAATGGCAAACTCTAAATGAGGTCTTACCAGTACTGTGTAGAGCATTCTCAACGTATCAAACTTTTTCTAATCATAGCTAAAATACGATTTCCTCGACTCGTGCAATATTTTCCTTGGTTAGTCCACTTCAAGTCACTTTGAATATATATACCTAAATCTTTTCCGAGAATTGTTTTAGATAAATTCTTTGTACCGTTTCTGCTAAAAATGGTATAGTTAAACAAAGGATTCTTTGAACCAACATGCATTACATTGCATTTTACGATATTTAAATCCAAGGACCAAGTAAGGACAAAGTATTTTTTTTTATATATTTTTTAAAAGAATGTTTTAAAAAAGAAAAATTTTTCAAAAAAATATTTACTGAACTATTTTTCTTTATGTTCTTTTTCTCCGAATATTTTTTCAAAGTAGCTAAATTTAGGAGAAGGGAAAAAAAATTTCTTACACAACTCTTAGAAAATGATTTTATATTTTAATTTTTTTATTTTTTGACAAAAGTTTCAATTTTAGCTGCTGACATTTTTGATGAATTTTTTTCAGTACACAGGTGATGTTTTTTTAACAAAGACAAACAAATAGCTTTTGTAAAAATTCTTGCTATATTTATTTTTCATCTTTAAAAGATCTTAAAATTGTGTTTAACCAGAGGCATAAATGCTTTAAATATATATATTTTTTTTTTAATCTCGAGATCAATGTTTAATTTTACCTAAAATATTTTTTTTTTGAACAGAATGTAATTTAAATTTTTTTATTACCTGTAAAAGAAAATATGACTATAAAAAAACTTTTTTTTTTTGACATCATAAAATAACTTCATTTATGTAACAAAATAAGAAGAACTCTAAAAATTATATTTAAATAAGAAAAATTGAATTTTCTTTTATTATTTAGAAAAAATGAATACTTTGTTTATTCTCTCAATTATTTCGGTAGTCCTCGTGTCCAATACTAATGCAAGAATTTGGTTTGGGACCAGATGTCCAAGTACTCCAGTCATACCAGGCTTTGATTTGAATCGAGTAATTTATTCAAACTTTTAAAAAATTACTAAAATACTTTCCCTTAATTAAGTATGCGGGAAAATGGTACGAAATTGAAAGCATTTTTAGCCAAGACTATAAATGCGGATATGCTGAGTATACCGTTAAGGAAAATAATCGAATATCGGTCAAGAATACAGGAACCAATAGGTGATTATTTAAAGTTGTATTTGATTTTTTTTTTTTAAATTTATTAGAAAAACAGGTGAGTTGAGAATAGTTAATGGAGAAGGATATGTTCCAAATCCAAATGAGCCTAATAAACTGATTGTTAGCTTAAATGTGAATAGTTTTTTTAACTTTAATAGTGAAGGAAACTATCACATTTGGAAATCAGACTATGATAATTACGCTTTAGTATATTCATGCAAAATTTTCCTTGGATTTATAAAATTTGATGCAACTTGGATTCTTTCTCGCACACAAACTTTGCTTGATGAAACCACAGCAGAGCTAAAAAAACTATTATCAGACAATGGTGTCGATACTAGGGGTTTTTATAAACCAGATCAGAACTGCAATAACTAGTTAACACAGTTATTTGATTTAAACTTTATTTTTTAGGAATTAAAATTTTAACAAAAGGAATTTATAAAAAAAAAAAATAAATTTTAATTATCTGAAAAATAATTTTTAACAAAGCTAGAGTTGAAAGCTAAGCATTGAATCGATATTAAAGCTTGACAGCAAAGTTTTTTTTTGTTTATGGAAAAATTCTATTTAAAGATCAATTAAGTATTATTTTACACAATCTTGATGTTTTTAGTAGGTTTAAAAAGCTTTTGAATTAGAAAAATGTCAAATGATTCAGCTAATTTTAAAATCTTATTCAAAATTATTGGCTTTAAAAAAATTAGTTTAGTATGATAAACAAAACTGCTTACATTATGACTGCCTTTATCATACCAGACCAAATTATACTTCTTTTTAACCTAAAAGGAAAGTAATTTTAAAAAAATATTTACAAAAATAGTCTATAGTCCCGAAATTTTGAAAAATAATATTTAATTTTTTATATATTAGAAAAATATATTTAAGAAATAAAAATTTTTTGTGAAAATGGAATTGATTTCCTCGGTAAATAATTAAAGAATACTAAAGTGAATAAAAAAAGCTATTAAAGGATATCTTTTTTGTGCAGAATTGTTTATAAGCTCTAAATAAAAGACTTTAAATCAAGACTTTAAAATAATTTTTTTTTTAAACTTAAAAAGGAGACTCAAACTTAATGGAAAACAAGTAAGATTAGTTATTGTAAAAGAAAATCAATGAATCTTTATTAAATATAAAATATTTTCAAAATTAAAAGACATCTTTAATATTTAAAAAATAATTTTAACTCTAAGTTAAAAAAAAAATAATAAATATTTGTTATTAAAATTAAAAATAATTTTTTATTCAAAATACAAATTTTAAACCAAAAATATTTTAAAAAATTTTTGAAAAAAAATTTTTAATTACAATAAAGAAATTATTTAATTAATCGACGCGTTTCGACCAATATAGCCTTCTTCAGGATCCAAAATGACTATTTTTTAAAAAAGTTGATTAATAACTTAATAAAATAAAAATATAAGAAAATTAAATTTAGAATGCGCGAATTAAAAATATTTTTCTGGCTAAGACATTTTAAAAAAGCCTTAATATATACTATTCGAAAATTGCAAATAAAACTTTACTTTTTAATATTTTTTTCTCTGTCAAAAACTAAAAAAAACACAGCATACAAAAATTTAAAATTTCAAACAATTAAACAACAACTAATAAACACCAACAACACCTCTCATAAACTCAAATAAACGCGCCTCTAAGAATACCGAAGAAACCGTTGATAATGATGATGACGAACTTTAATTATAAACAATGTGTTTTTTTATAAACACAATTATACTAGATTTTTTCAAATATTTATTTTAATCATAATTTCAATATTAATTTTATATTAAATTTAATTTAATTTTTTGAAAAAAAACGTCTGACGTTTCGTTACTCGCATATAAAGCTTTGCTTACCTAATATTTAATTATTAAAAAAGATGTTTTGAAATGTTTAAAGGATAATTATAAGCAATCAATAACAAAATTTTTAATTAATTTTGGAAAAAAATCGTTAAAAGGGTTCAAATTGCAAGCCTACGCATAACGACTATCAGACTATTCGGAACTTTGCAAAAGCACATAATGCGGATATATTCCCTTCTTACCATTATATATTAAAAGCCGAAAAAAGAATCTTGACCGAATAATTTTCCGATTGCTGAAACTTTAAATAATGATTTTGACTTAAATTTAAATTCAATTATTGAAAATTCATTAAAATGGAAACTTTCCATTTATGACTTTAAAAATTATTCATTTAATTTTTTTATTTTTTAAAGTTAGAATTATATTCTGATTTAGTCCATAGTGTTATCAGGTGATAACACAATATATTATCAACGGGTACTATACCGTTTATGGGAAAAGTCTGATAACAAAAATAACTCTATGATAGCATTTTTAGTGTTATGATAACATCACCCCTAACTCCTGAAATATAAATAAAAATTCTTTTAATTGATTTTTTTAAAAAAAGTTTTTGTGTTGATAATTATGGGAAATTTTAAAATTTATAAAGATCTCTTTTTAAAAATTGCATACAGTCATGATTCAATAAAATTGAAGAAGTAGTGTAGAGAAGGCTCAATCATATACTCAGCTCATATAAAAAAATTAAAGAATTGAAAATTTTAAACACCAGACTGTCAATCACACATTTAATTATAATTAATAAAAAGGTTATCCCAATTTGAGGCCAATTTTCAAAAACCGACTGATGATGAAGAATTTGAATTAAATTCCCAGTCCAGGTCTGATACAAATTCTGAAAAAGAATCTATCGTCATTTCGGATGCTGAAGAAGGAGCTAATGAAGCTAATGTGATTGATGTTGATGATTTGGTCGATAAAGATGAAATGTGTTTCTCAGAAGAAAACACTGTTCGTGGATACTCAAACATAAGTTCTGGAACCTTTAATCCTGTTGCTGAACTTTCAGATAGTGTTCATGATGCAGAAGATATTGACGTTAATAATTTAGCCAGTGAAGATGAGTTAGATAAAATAAATCAAAAAATTTGTAATGTAAATATATCGAATCCAGTTAGGCAAAAGGCTATTATATGCGAAATTAAATCATCAGAAATTCGAGCCAATTATGCATCTGTTGAAGAAATCAAGAAAGTATTGAGTGACAAAAAAATTCTACACCATGTCCCGAATGTAGAAAGTACATGGAAGGCAAACGAGGAGTCAATTTACATATCTCTCGCGCCCATAAAAATAATAACTAAAATAGATTTTCCCCAAAAAACTTATTTAAGAGATTCAAATAAACTTTTCTAATTTGCAAAATGTCTTTATTTATGTTCGTGATAACATTATATTATGCATGATAACAAAATTTCGCTGATGATAACATTTTATTAAGGTATAGTTCAAAAATATTATTAAAATAGTATTGATAACATTTTTGTTATCAGACTGTTCACATAAACTGTATGGTACCCGTTGATAACATATTTTGTTATCACCTGATAACACTATGGACTAGACCCTTATATTCTTAGTATTTATAACATATAGTATTGTTTAATATAAATTTAATTTTTTTTTGCATTCAGTGATTACTTTGAATAAGCAGAACTCGATCATAACCTTGAAGTCTAAAGAGAGGCAAAAAAAGTATTTTTTTTATAAGAATATTTCTTTTTTAATAATAGACAAATGTATACATGTAAATTATATACATTTGTCACAAGTAAAGCTCGATCTTCATAAATTTTTGACAATGAGACAAACATTTTGGAATTAAACGCCTCTTGCATAAAAAATACTGACAAAAGCAAATATAATTCTTTTTGCAAATGAAAGTTTAGAATCTACTGCTTTCGGGTGACAATTGGTACAATTCAATGTAAGTTTATCATCGACAAATTAAAAATCATGAAAAATTCTGACAGTTAGTTCATTTATAAATGTAATCAACAGGCTAGTGTCAATGCCATGAAGATCGATAAACACTTCATTTAATTAATTTTATAAAATAATTATTTCAATTTTAAAAATAACAATTTATAAATTTGTAAAAAAAATTAAATTTTTTTATTGAGCAAAACCTTGAAAAATTTTAATTAAATTTTTTGAATTTTTTGAATTATCTTCAACGGTTTATTGTTGGGTATCATCCACATTTTTAAGAAATTCAAGAGCTTGTAAGGCAGCTTTCATCGAGATTTGGTTCAAAAAATTATTATTTATTATAGGAATTATTGAAATTTAGTAGAGTTTGGAATTAAAAGCATAGTTGGCCATGTCTTTGATTTATTTATTAAAATTAAAGGTATCAAATTTTGTTTTAGAACAATCGACGTCTAAGTGTTCAGCTTATGTAAACAGCTCAGCGCTTGATGACTCGCCATTTTCAAATTTAAGTAGCTATAGACGTAATTCATTCGAGCGAGAAAACCTTATTAGAAGAAAACACTTTACCAAACCGAGTTAGATGTTTTTCCGGAAATAAATAAAGTTTTCAATCGTGTCGGTAGTATAAAAAAAAAAAAAAAAACAATAATGAGAAAAAGATGAAAATAACTTTTTTTTATAACTGTTGAATGGTATTTGATTAGATCTTTGGCAAAATGCTAACTAATGCAACAAACATGCTAAATATTAGATAAGGCTCTGCAAAAACTCTGCCATTATATTGCGCAGTTGAATTAAATACTTTTTAATGAGTGCATTTTCCGGCAAAATTGCAAAATTTTTGCGGAGCCTTATCCAATATTTAGCATGTTTTTTGCATTACAATGTTTTTAAATTATTTATTGTTTAAAAAGGTAATTGATTTTGATGGTGTTTGGTAAAGATTAATGCCCAAGCTTTGAAGTTTGGTTATTTGATGTTTGTTTTTTTTTGGCATTTTAATTTTTTAAATTTTAAATTTTTCAAATAAATAATTCAATATATATTATGAATTACAATAAACTTAACTGAGACTTATAAATTTCAAAAACTGAATAAAAACTATTTTTTTATTGAAAATAATGAAAAAATCACTTTTTTTTACCAATCTTTTTAAACGTTTAACTCTAAAAATAAAAAAAGTAAAATCAATGATTTGTTTAGAATTTTTTCTTGTTTCAGAATATATATATATGTTATATGCGGTTGTGGGGTAATCCTAGGACTAGAAACAATACTAAAAAACTAAAAAAAATGGCTTAATTTTCAGCTTTTTTCCAAAATTTATTTCCTACTCGAAATTTCGAAATTTATTTATTTAGAATATATGCCGGTTGATGGAAGTCTATGGAGTAATTACTAAGATATACCTCTTAGAAGACATTCTAACTCGTTTTTTATTTCCCGCACTTTACAATATTTTTATTATTAATTTATAAAATAAAAAGTGTCATTAATTTTATTTAAAAAAAAATGATTAGAAATAAAAAATTATAAAATTTAGTAATTATTTTTCCAAATTTGTCTTTTTTGTTTATTTTCTTCTAATTTTCTTCTAAGCATTTTTTAAATTTTGGTCTAATTTTTCTCTCGAATCTACTCTGACATTTTTTTTCATTATCATTCTATAAATTGTTTATTTTCTCTTTAGAGCTCATGTATAGCACAAGAAATTTAAATGTACCTAATGCAACTTTTCTTTGCACGAAATTATTAATCATCTTTTTGAAAATTTTTGCCTAAAAAAAGGATCATTTGAAAAATGTCAACCAATGATCAAAACCATGCGTTAGTTTAACATTTATCAAAACTCTTTGAAAAATGTTCGAGATATAAAATAAATTTGATAGAATCAAATAAATTCTGTAGGATGAATTAACGTACTTTGAGTACTTGTCATTTAGTGGATATTCAGTAAATTGGCTTACACTCTTAATACGATAGAAAGAGAGCAAAAAATGTGGTATTGCATTCAAACATAGCATTAGAACGCTGTTTAATATGAGCTTCAGAATTGGCTTCACGAACATTTCTTCATATTTTTGCATGTACTTTTTTGGCGTTACAGGCAGCTTTTTTTGCTGTCTCGACTTGGTGAACAAAAATTGAATCAAAAATGCAATCAAAACCAAATCGCAGACCACTAGTACAAACAAACTGGTATTTTTGATCAACATCACCAATTTCATTCTTTTTCCCAGACGCCTTATTTCCAAACATGAAAAAAAATAACAAACCATAAAGTGGTCCAAATTGAATATTAATGCTAATAGTGATACTGAAATGACCACCATCGGCAGCGATAATTTAATTTTGAGAAATGTCCTAAACATCAAAGGCCGAAAAACTCTAATATACGAATAGAAAACAACGCAGGCATTTGATACATTTGCAGCTGTGATAAATGTGTAGATGAAAAAATCAATTAAATAAACACTTATATTGTTTAATTGGTAAGAACTTGACCGAAAGTCGAGTTCACATCGTATCTCGTTGTATATTTCGCCGAAATAGTTGTCTGAGACTCGAACCAAAGAAGGAAAAAATAAAAACAGACAGGAAATAAACTCAAACACAAGCTCACTAATGTACAATATTTCCATATTATCTTTGCATGGTTTTAGAGACAGCGGCGCCAGAATAGCAATAATCACTACGGATCCGAACGCGGCCAATCCTAGCATCAAAATGATCTCAATCAATTTTCTAACACACTCTTTTCTGTAATAGCTTCTGTTCATTTCACACTTTGAATAAAAGGAGCGGTTCACATGAGCACCGCAGTCAATCAATCTCTGTCCAAGGCGACATCTTTCAACATGGCGATCAAAATTTGCAAAGCAATCGAGCAGTGCTGGTGTCTTCATGGACAAACTAGTGTAATAGTAGGATTGGTTTGTGTTCAAAATTTGACGCAATTTCCAGTTCAAGATCAACCAAGTGAGCGTGCAGGTACAAGTTAAACTTGCAGGTGAGACAATGACTGGAAATATCAAGTGATGGTGAGGAAAATTTTTAAATCTGCAAAAGTCCTCATCGGGATATGTGTAGTCCGAACTGTTCAGAACCACATCGACAAATTTTCTCTCGAATCTATGCTGTCTAGTTATCTGATAGCAATCGTCCAGATCTATGCTATTTTGAGGGTTCAAGTCAAACAGCCACTCCTGGCTTGAGTTAGTCAGCACTTCTTTCATATTCACCAAATTGAGAACTAACAATTTAAGCAGATTCGCCTTTACTTTTCTGAAATTGTGCAGGCTCGAATTTAAAATCTCCAAAGAGTAAATGCCTGAGCCGAATCCTTTGTTCAAAATACTCGGCTCCCATCTTATCTCACTGTCTACTATTCGTAGCACCCTCAGGGCCATTTCAATTTGATCGACAACTTTCACTATTCGTAAAAAGTTTGTCAAGTTTAAATTACTTAGTTCGAAATAAAAAAAATGGCTGTGCATGAATACATAAGGACAAATCTGACTTGGGTAGATGTTGTCCGACTTAAAAGATATGTTGCTGTGTGGCTGCATTGAATAAGAGGAAGTGTGGGGTAAATTTTTTCCATTGCACACACCAACTGATGACGTTGACTTGTCTTTGAAATAGAAATCAATTCTGGAGCTGAATACTTGAACACAAGCGAAAAAGGTGAAAAAAAATGGAGCCGCATTCTCTATCTCAAATTTTTTTACATTCTTAATTAAGACAGTCTTTTTCCACAGCTGATCTTTTTTGTAGCTGATTTTGGACTGAAAATAGACAGAATGGTTGAAATCAATGCTGATAACTGAAACATTAGCGCTCATGTTTTTTATTAATTGAATAAAATTGGCATCGATGGTAAAGTTGACTATGCAATTTAGACTTTGGGGTCCGATGTTGCAAATTTCGCTCAAGGCCATCAAAGGTAGTAATGTCAACAGACAAACAAGCATAATTGAAGCATTTAGAATTTCTAAATTGAAAAATGTAAGCGTTTTGGCAATTATTTCTGAAAAAAGGAACTATTTTTCAAATTTAATGGGCTCTGATGACTCCAGTGTTCTGAGGTTTTAAATTAGTAATAGGAGACAATTTTAAATGAGTAATATTTAATTATTTTTATATGTTAGATTAATCATGTCAATTAAATTTAGAGTATCATAGATATTGATTTGGATTAACATAAATAGAGCTTTAGATTTGAAAAATCAATTTTGTCATTTCAAAAAAAACTAGATCGAAGCTTAATTCTAGTTTTTGGTTTTATCAAAAATTAATTTGATTCAGAGTTGGTAAAATGTAAAACTTTTAAGTCAGAATCGTTTTAGTCGCCTTTGATTTGAGTCCACTCAAGTCAACTTAATTATTTTCAGGCTATAACATTAGACCTCATCGTTCTATTTTAACACTAAATTACAGAAAAATTAACAATGATAATTTAAAATTTAATTTAAAAAAATTAAAATTCGAAAACTAAATTTTATTTAAAAGAATTTTAGTTTTAACTTAAATTAAAAAAAATAAATTTAAAGTCAAAGTCCAGACTTGACTTGGACTTCGTGACTTTGACTTTTGACTAACTCTGGTTTGATCTTTAAACAAAGATTGCTGTTATGCTTTATTACTTAGAATCAAAAAATCATTTTAAACTCAATTCCATTTGTTTGTTATTTTACTGATGATTTTGTTTTTTAACATAAATTTTAGTTACAAAAAGAATAAATAACAAATTTAAAATTTGGCTAATTGACCTTTTTTTTAAGTCTCTAGGTTAGTCAACAGGCTAGTGTCCCATTCCATAGAAGATTGATTAAATATTCATTTATCCAAAATAAAATGTATTTAAATTTAATCTATTTTTATAAAAAAAATTTAGCTTAAATAATTTTAATCTTGTGTATAAAAAAAATTAGCTGAAAAACTTTTAAAATATTTTTACAAAATTTTTAAAAATGATGTTGGTATTATTAAATATTGAAAGCTTAAATGTTGAAATCAAAGCTATTATTTAAGGTTTTTTCTCACTTGATTGTTTTTGGCATTCAATTCCTTTAATTCCCAGTCAAGCTAAAATCGATGACTTCATGGATGTTTCATCTATGAATATGCATGAAAAATGTTTCTGGATTAAAACCAGGAAATTTTCATCTTTTTCTCTTCAGAACATAAAAAATGACCTAATCATGAAAAACTTAGCATTTTCATCGTTGCTTCATTCTTGAAACATCTCATTAATTATGATTGTATTATTTGGATTAAAGCCAAGAAAAGGTTCATGTTCATGAGCTAAATTATTTGATTGTGAAGAGTTATTGGTTCTTAGAAATTTTTCATTTTGCTTTTAAATTTACTAAATAGATGTTTCGATTTTGACTTTCCCTTTCTATAGAACTGATCATGAGAATATTCAGTTTTTCAAATAGAAATTAAACGAAACAAACTTGGTTAGTTGACATCAAATTTTATTTGTAAACAATTTCAGGATTTCTTTAAAAAGATTCGAAAAAAAATTACTTATTAATTTTATTCTTAAATAGCCATTAATATAATTTGAATTTTTATTTATTTAGATATTGCCTAAAAATTCGTAAATTACCAAAATAATTAGAAAAAAATAACGAAAATTATAAAATCAGCCAGTTCAGTTAAAGAATGTTTAGTCTAATAGCCGAAAAAGATAAAGCTGATAATCCAATAATTCTATAAGGCGATATTTAGTGATAATTCATGTTCAATTATTTATCAGTGTATCAGCTCTTAACAAAAGACGTTATTTATATATGAATGATTTATTCAATGAACGCCTTGTAGGCGATGTAAAAAATAAAAAAAAAAATAATAAAATAAAGTAATCAAACAATTAGGACAAAAATAATTGTAAGACAAATGAAGAGTACTTTTCCGTATCGAATTTTAAATGTTCATAAATACATAATTTTTTTTTTTTCTTTAATTTTCTAAATTATTATTCAAGTTTTTAGTTAGTAAAGTTTCTATTTTCTAGTTTCTGTTTTCTTTTTTTTTTTTTCTATTTTCTATTTTCTAGTTTCTGTTTTCTTTTTTTTTTCCATTTTCTTTTTTTTTTTTTTTTTTAGACCTCACCACTCAAGGACTCAAATCACGATCAAATCGAACTAGGAGAGCAATAAGCAAACAATTCAAACCAAAGTCAATCGAAACCACTTCAATAATGGACGTGCTTTCTCGGTATAATTTTTTTTTTTTTTTTTAATAAAATAGTATCTTATATAATTGGATTGCTTGTAATGTTCTTTGATTTCAAATTTACTCAAGCTAATTTGTGTCTAGTTAAAGGGCTATTAAGTAATTTTAAAATTAATAAGCAACTTATTGATTAAGAAATTAAAGTCTTTCTATTGAGAAAATGTGAATTAATGTTCGCCTTAATCAAGTGTCAAAATTAATTTTCAGTTAAAAATCAGTTGAATAAAAATTTATTAAATTTTTGCTTATTATTAACTTAAAACTTATTTGAAAAATTAAAAAACTATCATTTAAAAATTAAATAAATTATGATGTATTAAAAAAAATTTTCTTCGATTATTTCCGATGAAATATTCTTATTTTGATCGGTGAATCTAGATGAAATGGTTCATAACTCATTAATGATTCATCTATCAATTTCAATTTTCATCGATTAATCATCGTTTTCTTTGTGACAGGGTTATAAATCATTTTTTAGCAATTGAAATTTGATTTAATATTTTATTACATATTCTTAAATAATTCTTTGCCGAAAATCATATTTATTGTATCTGTCTAAAAAATTGTTTACATCTTTGAAATTTTGAGCATCAAATTTGAATATAAACTGCTAAAATATTGAAAAATGAGACATTTTATTTTTTGCCTTTACTTTTTTAGTTTGATAATTGTATCTTTTGAGAAAAAGCACAAAAGAGATGGCTTATGCTAAAACACGGACCGGAGTCGGATGGTATTAGGAATTATGTCTGGTTGACGTCTATTTGTAGAGAATTTGATGAACTTTAGTGCAAAAGTGTCAGTTGGACATTAAGACCTAGTTTCTGACTTGTTAAACTAGTAAAAACCAAAAAATTTCTGAAAGGCTTGTAATGGACCGCCTGTTTCCAAGAAAATCTTGAAACCTAGACCTTCCGACCACTAATTAAATGAAAGAGATTCGCATAAGCATTATGGCGGAAAAAGAAACCTAGCTTTTATCTTTAAAAAGTCACAGCCAAACAACTAAAAAAAATTTCTTAAGCCTTTGATAAAACTTGGCACAATGGAATACTCTACAAAATGTCCCAATTAAAAGTACCACTCTATATATTGGAGTGGGTAAGAGATTTTCTCAATAATAGGAAGTTTTTTGTAAAAGTAAATGACTATTCTTCAGCTCAGGGTGACATTCAGTCAGGGCTACCTCAAGGAGTTGTAATTAGACCTCTCCTTTTTACAATATTTACAAATCACATTCCAAAATTGAACTTAAAAAATAAAAGCTACGCTCTTCTATTTACCGGTGATCTTGTTTCCTACTTTATTTTTAAAAAGTATGGTAAAATTGTCATTTCAATAAAATATTTCAAGTTCTCCAAAATATTTCAATTAATTGCAGTTATCTATTACATTTTATATTTTTATTAATTTAAATAAACTATTCATAAAATATCTTAAAAATAGTTATTTTCAAAAATACACTTACAATTGAATTAATCAAAGACAATGTCGGTACTTTTGTTAATAGCTCAAGATGTGATTACATAATGGTGTTAAGAAAAAAACACCATTATGTAATATATGGAATGAATTCAGTGAATGGCTAAATGATAAGGGATTATCTCTCTGATTTTAAATATTTTAGCTTTATTTTTTTTTTTTACACTAAAAAATTAAACAAAAAAAAAAACGCTTTTCAACTAAACAAACAAACTTATTCTTTTTTGTACTTTATTTACACTGATCACCACACTGACCACCAACGAGACTACTACCTTGAATACAATTGCGTCTTCTCCAGAGACTGCCACTGCAACTTCAATGTTAAATCCAAGCTTAAATTATTTATCGAACTGTCGTGTTCGTTTCGCAAAAAGTATTTTAAAAACAAAGGTTGAATGTGAATTTTCATTCATTAGAGCAGATTATCTTGTTTTTGTTATTATTGGACTTTTAGCTTTAATCAAATCGATTTAGTTTGCTTTGGAAAGAAGATTTTGATTGAAAATAATTAAAATTTTAATATTGTTGAAAAATTTTAATGATCACTTGAGAAATGATTATCTTGATATCTTCAAAATATTGAATAAATTTATATATTTTAGACAATAAAAAGGAGATTTCTAGGCAAAGTTGGTCAAAAATTTTGATAATCTAAATATTGTTTTTAGATTATCAAAATACTATAATCATTTTAAAGCACTTAAAAAATCTATTTGATGCGCACTTTTAGATATTACATGAATTTATTTTTCAGCCAACAAGGTCTAAAAACCATAAAATTCGTTAAACTAGGCTTAAGTGCTGAATATTTAATAAAAAAAGGAAAAATTTATATTCTGCTCATTGAATTCTTGAATTTAAACAAAAATCGATTGAAATGACCTGATAACTCAAATATGATACGCTTACCTATAATTGGTCCAATAAAAACAATTTCAATAGATTTGAAACAATACATTCTTACAAATCTTTGCAGTAAAAGAGAGAATAATGATGATGAGAATTATCTCCAACAGAGATAATCCGTCATCATCATAAGATAAAAAAAATTAATTCATAAATGATTATTAATTATTTTTTTATCAGTTCCAACTTTGATAACTTGAAAATAATTTCGCTTACATAACTTAGAATTTTGTCAAATTTAAGAAAATTTTTTATGAGAAAATAGCTAACAAATGAGGAAAATTTTTTTCAAAATCAATTTTGAAAATTAAATCAAATATTATCCTACCTCGACTAATTGGATTATTACAACCAGTAGGTGTTGCTTGGTTTTTAAAAAAAAATTGAATATCTCGAAAGATGGAACAATTTGTTTATCAATGATGAAAAATCTTTAAGTCTTTAAGGAAAATCTATACGTTACGCTCAACTCTTTTAAATTCTTTTAAATATATTGTTCTTCCGTATCAGACAATAATTTATATTTTTTATTCAATTCATTTTTTAAATTTTAAATTTATTTTTTAAAACAGCTTAACATTATTTATTTAATTTTATTGAAAAAAGAGGATTTATTAAGTCATCAAGTAAGTTTTTAAATTTGTGTGCTCATCTGGATTTGAATGTGTGTTGGTCATACTTGAATTTGTGGTGGTTAGGTACGTCCTTAATTTATTTTGCTTTTTGTTTTTTTTTTGATACCTCTGTTGTAATTCTGTGAATAATAATTAGAAATAACGACTATTTTTTCTCTCAATTTTATTTACCATCATTGATTCCTTATTTTTCAAGATTCCATTTTTATCTTTTGAAAAGAATCTTTAACAATTAAATTTAGCTCTGGATTATTTTTATCAAATGAATTAAAAAATTTTAATTTTAAATTAGATAAAAAAAACTTTGTTTTATAGAGAAGCAGATCACTTCTTTCTTATTTAGGTTATTCTACGACAAAATCCTGAAACTTTTTTAAAATCAAAACCTTTTTGATAAATAAAATTCAGAAAAATATCGACTCTTTATTTATTTTATTTTTTAAACTAGATAAAAAATTGTACTTAGATGTGACATCTTTGGATGTTTGAGTTGTAAATTTACAGATAAACAAGTTTATATTCCATTCTTGAGTAACTCAGACTGTGAATCCATTTGAATAGTTATGTAATTAAATGTAAACTATTTTAATTTACTAAAAGAAGAATAAGCACTTATGAATTAATTTTTTTTTTCAATTTTTAACCCGACATCTAAATTTGAATTTCAAAAATTAGTTAATGACTAACATGTATTATTGATGCCACATCTAAATTTGATTTTTAGGAATTAACGCGGCGTTCAACACCAAAAATCTGCATTTTAATGCACGTATCAAAAGGGGGAAAGTTTAACACGGGCGAGATGTAACGTGATGCTAGGGCTAAAACTTGAGTTTTGGTTTTTGGTGCATGCATCTCTTTGCAAGGGTATACGGTATTTAAATTTCCTTTGTTGTGTTGTAGTTCTCTCAATAACTACAACACCGACTCTATTCAACTTACATGTCTATAGTTTCACAGTGCAATACTATGATCTCATGCGCTTAGCAAGTGATAGTATTTAACACTGTTTAAAATATTAGACATGTGCGATCAGAAGAGATCTGAAATTATTGTTGTTTTCTTTTCTCCATTTTTTTCTTTATTATTTGTTCAGGCTAGAAGTGGCCATTTATTAATGTAAGTTGAATAGAGTCGGTGTTGTAGTTATTGAGAGAACTACAACATACCTTCCCCCTAGAAGAAGAAAGATAAAAACAAAAACAAAAACACATAACAAAGCAAAAAAAAATTTAAAAATAAAAATAACAAACAGAATTCTATCCGGATGGCTCATAGACTTCTAACACTTCCTGTAGGCTCTTCACAGTGTCCTACAGTTGACGGATGGTCTCCTTGGCCTTGTTGAGCTCATCCTCTGCTTGTCTTAGGCGAGCTTCGGCATCCCTTCTGCCTTCTTGTTCCTCTCGGAATCGGCGCTCAACGTGGACAATAAGGCGTTCTTGCGTTTCCATTGTGTGGTTGGTCCTTTCGAGGTACTTAGCTTTCTCGGCATGGTACCAGATCGGCCTACCATCTTGGTCCACTACTGTCTTCTTCGACCACTGTGCAGCCCCTGACTCTATATCGTTCATCTTAGCCAGGAGCTTCCGACCTTCGAATGTCATCTTGTTCATGACTTCGACAGCCTCACCATGTCGGTCAGGTCTCTCCATCCGACAGAACGCGATGTACGTTGTCCCGTCGTGGTCCCTGCACATCTCTGGGACTTTCAAATTATCGATGAGCCCCAGTCTGTTGTCCAAACCTTGCCGGATGATTTCCTTGTTTATGAAAACCTCCAAGATTTCCGCTGTCTTTCTCCGGTCCCCTCCAAGAACTCTGATGTTCCGGATATAAATGCCGAAAATTTTATCCATTTTTCTTTTTTTTTCTTTTTTTTTTTTTTTTTTTTTTTTTTTAATTTTGAATTTTAAAATTTTATAATTTATGTTTAAATTAAAATTTTTAAACTTTGTTATTATCGACAACCATCTGTCTGATAATTAAAACTTTAAATAAGGTTCTTCTGGAAATATCCTCCTTACCACGAGGTTCTTCTGAGTTTCCTCTCCTCAAAAATTTTTTTTTTTTTTTTTTTTTAATAATAACAAGATTAAAATACTAGTCGGTCAGGTGGCTTTGATTGACGAGTCGACCTTCTTAGTTCACTGTTAGATTTCAGGATGCGGTTTTTTTTGTTTTTTATTTTTTCTTTAAACCCGACATCTGAATCACTGTCGCTCGAAGACACATTTCTGTGGACATAGGTTGTGTACTAATCGTGTCCGTGACATTGTGTTCAGGTTCATTATGATTTTCTGTCGGCTTCCACCTTGGATTATTCAAATTTTTGGTGTACTTTCTTTTTTGCCTATCGGGTTGTTCGACTGGTTCTTCTTTTATTGTAGGTAAGCTATGTCCACTGTGGAAGTAGTACTTCAGTCTATTTTTGTGGACCTGTCTCACTTTCGAGCGAGGACTTGATGCAAGTTTTATTAAATAGTCGCAGTTGTTCTCGTTTTTTCCAACGACTACAAATGGTCCATGGTATTTGTGTGCCAGACCATGTGAAAGACCCTTTTTCAATTTTGGATGATCCGTCAATACGTAATCTCCAATGTTGTACTCAAATTTCTTGATCTTTCTGTCGTGGTCCAATTTGGCTTTGTCCATTCGACAATTTCTATTTTTTGTCGCCATTTGGTAACACTTTTTAAGTTTCATCTTAAGCTCTTGAAGATAATTGGTCGCCACTGCTGGGAGATTTTTCTCAACTATATCATCGTAGTCTTCCAATACTATTACCTCTCCGTGCTCATTCACTATTTTGTACTCAGTTAAAATTTTTTCTCTTTCGAGTAGGTCAGTAGGTGGAATAATTAGGTCGATTGGAATTTTAGGCCTTCGACCGAACATCATTTCAAAAGGTGTTTGGCCAGTTGAACTATGTTTACTAGTATTGTAAGCATACGCCAGTTTATTTAAGTTAAGGTCCCAACTCATTTGGTCGTCATCAACAAATGCTGCAATCATCTTCTTAACTGTTTTTACTGTGATTTCACTTTGACCATCACATTGTGGGTGAAATGGAGTTGTTTTTAACTTTCGTTTGTCCAGATGCTCATAAACCAGATCTAAAAGCTTTGATTGATATTAATTTCTCCCGTCTGATAATATTGATTCCGGGATTCCATATCTACAGCACCATTTATCCACTATATTGTTTGCAACTGGCGGGGTTTTACTGCTGTTCAGTGCATGAATCTGTATCAGCTTTGTAAAGTGATCTACTATGACTTGGAGATACTTGTTACCACGGTGAGTTACCGGGAATGGTCCTGCCAAATCTGTGGTAATCAATTGATTAGGACGACATGGTGTTAAATAGATCAACTCAGCATGTCGCGCCGGCTGAGTGAGCTTGATCTTTTGGCACACATCACAACATTTGACACATCTCATGATGTCGTCTTTTAAAAATGGTCTGTAAAATCTATCGGTTATTTTTGACATTGTCTTGGATTTCCCTAAATGACAGGTGGTAGTCTTGATAACATGTCAGCTACGACGTTTTCTCGACCCGGCTTGTAGACAATTTCAAAGTTGTATATGCTTAACTTTAACATCCAACGTTCTAACCTAGGACTCATGTTGGTCTTGTTTTTTATCCAAGTCAAAGGTAAGTGGTCTGTTAGGACTTTGAAAGGTCTGCCATAAAGAAATTCGTGAAAATATACGATGCTCTCAACCGCACTTAGAAGCTCCTTTTCCACTGTAGCATATTTTCTTTGAGCTTTTGTAAAATTTCGGCTAAAAAATGCAATTGGCCTTGGAAACCCATCAAATTCTTGTTCGAGGACTGCACCGTAACCGTAGTCACATGCGTCTGTTGTTAAAATCATTTGTTGTTCGAAATTAGGTAAAGCTAACACAAGTTCACTGCTTAGGACGCTTTTTAGTCTCGCAAAATGTTCATCAGCTTCTTTGTTCCAAATAAGTTGTACTTTTTCCCATCGACTGCGCCATTTCGTTTCCGACAGCTCTTAGGTACACTTTTTAAACCCATTAACTCATAGAGAGGTCTGGCTAATAGTGCGTAGTGATCAATGAATCGGCGGTAAAAGTTTGCAATGCCTAACCAGGACTGAAGTTGGTTAATTGTTGCTGGTTTCCCGTATTTCGATAGGCCCAATGCCCTATTTGGGTCTGGTTTAATCTAACCTTTGGATATCACATTTCCCAACAACTGAATTTCGAATTCAACTGGAACACTTTTTTCGAATGAAACTTTTAATGATCTCTTGTTCAATGTATCCAGAACAGCTATTACAGTGTCCAGATGATAATTGATCCCATTCTTTTCACTGTTTGTAAATATAATTGAGTCATCCAAATAAACTCTTAGAGAATTATCTATTATAAATCGTTGTAAACATGCTTCAATAAAACGTTGAAACCATGCAGGGGCAGTTTTAATTCCCATTGGCATTGAAAGATACTCAAACAGACCAAGTTCACAGATGAAAGCAGTGTACTGTATGGAGTTAGGATGGACAGGAATTTGGTGGTATGCTGCTTTCATATCGATTTTAGTAATAGTGTCTGTATCTGCTAGTTTGGCATAAAGATCCTTTATGGACGGAATTGGATAGTTATCGTCCTTTATCACTTTGTTAAGTGGCTTTTAGTCCACTGTGATTCTTATAGAGCCATCAGCCTTGTCTACTACTCGTATAGGAAAACACCATTGACTTCTACTTGGTCGAATAATCCCTTCCTTCAGTTGTCTATCCAGTTCAGTGTTAACTTTCTCTTTCAGATTCCACGGTAGTGGTCTACATCAACATTTGATTGGCTTCTGGTTTGGGTCTTGAAATTCTATTTCAAATGCAACATTTGAATTTCTTTCTGGTTTTAAATCCAAGACTGATTTTGCCGAAACTTCTTCAATTTTATTTTTCAAAAAAGCACGTGCATTTTCAACAGCCTCCATATTGAGATCATCTTTTGACAGGCTCGTTTCCTTCAATTCCTCAACGATTTCAGTCTCAATCACAGTACCACAAACTTTTGTTTTTGGGACTTCTCCCTCCCCTTTTCCGAAGTTATTTTCGGGATGGACTTCATCAAAATTGGTAATACTACCGACTTCCTCTTCTTTCACATTGTGATAAGTGCATGATTTAATGGTTTTTTTACAACGTTTCTCACGCCTTTCTTCTCTAAAAATTCTTCTTACCTCATCAGACATTGTTTTTACCATTGTCTTTATGTGTTCAAATTTAGGCCCAATGTGCTTCAGTTTGTTTATCAAATCTCTCCCCAAAAGACAATCATTATTGGAAACTGTCTCAGTGACCAATATCTCCACATTCTTAAGGATTTCTTCTCTTGAAACAATACAGCGTGAGAGCTTCACCTTGCCAAGAATTTTTATCGGACCTGAGCATGAGAACAGCTCGCTACCCGAGTGAATTTCCAGTTCTGTTCCAGGTGCATGCCTTTTTAGAAGATTGAACGTTTTTGTGTTGATAATTGTCCTATCTGCTCCACTATCACAAAGGTTAATTGACAAGTGTGTTATTGAAAATTGCCACACCTATCACTGGTCTTTCTCGGTTAGGACGCTTTCTTAAGTTAACAGCGTTAATTACGTGAAGGGGCTCACTGTTGCCTTTATCTTCGAATTTAACCTGTTTCTGCGTTGACTGGTGTGGGTTAAATGTTTTGTCTTGTCTCTGATTGTTTGGTTCCCTTGGATTATTATAAGGATAGGAATTTGATTTAAAATTACCACCAAACGTCTGTTTTAAATTTGGTTGAATTGCGTACCTTCTATTCTGGAGAGCATCACTTTCACTTGTGGTGCTAGTATAGAAAGGTTGCTTATCGAAACTAGACATCTTGCAGTCCGCATAATTAATCAAGTCTTGAATTTTGTAAACTTTTTCGGTTTCGATTTGTCTCATTTTCAACATTTTTGCTCGAACCTTTTCACGAAGACGTTGATTATACAATCCCTCCACAAATCGATCTTGAATTAAGCGATCAATGTCGTTGGAAGTTTCCGTTTTTGGAAATATTTGTTTTACCAATTGCGTTACTTTTTCGCCATAATCTACAATAGACTCACGTGGCGATTGCTTTAAGTCAGACAATTGATCCCAGTTCACAGTGCTTTTGAATTTCACTGTATTTGTGAATTTATCACACAATTGCCTTTTGAAACTGTCGAAGCCTTTAATTGGTTCATTGCGGCACTCATCCAAATTTATAATACGTCTAAGGATTCTGTTGTCTACAAGACTAATTGTGATGTCAAGCCAGTCGGACTTTTGAAATTGCTTCAAATAAATCTCCAATACAATGAACCACGATTTCACATCCATTCCTTCCTTGAGCTCGTTCGGTGCCTTAATAGCGTGTGAATTTCGAGCTTCGCTATACAAGGTCTTATAAATCCCCTCGATTCCAAATTGCATGGCATTAACAAAATTAACATTGGCTGACGCTGAGCCATTTGTTTGGATTGAAGTCGGCGTGCGAGGCCTCCCTTTTATAAGATGGATTGTCCCATACACTAAGATCAGAGTGATGATTAAAATCACTGTCTCTATTGGGATTGTGACGATTGACGTCTTTCCAAATTGGATTGATTTTGTCCATGTGCTGATTAAATGAGATATTAATTTCTCATACATTGACTCTGTCTTATAAAATGTGAACGCATGTGTTTCACACGTGACAACAAAACTCAATAATAAAATTGTAAATGCGATTTTGCACATTTTGAGAAAAGGTTTTTATAAGAAGAGAATAGGAAAGAAATCTTAAAGCCTAACTGAAAGTTAAGAACACCTAGGGACGCAAATGTTATAAACCTTAAATCCTGAACTATAGTTCTTTCCGGATCTGTTAGGATCTAGTGATTCGCGGTTATAACGCTAATAATAAATAAAGAAATTAAATAATAATAATAATAACTTTATTAATAAATGGCCACTTCTAGCCTGAACAAATAATAAAGAAAAAAATGGAGAAAAGAAAACAACAATAATTTCAGATCTCTTTCTGATCGCACATGTCTAATATTTTAAACAGTGTTAAATACTATCACTTGCTAAGCGCATGAGATCATAGTATTGCACTGTGAAACTATAGACATGTAAGTTGAATAGAGTCGGTGTTGTAGTTATTGAGAGAACTACAACACAACAAAGGAAATTTAAATACCGTATACCCTTGCAAAGAGATGCATGCACCAAAAACCAAAACTCAAGTTTTAGCCCTAGCATCACGTTACATCTCGCCCGTGTTAAACTTTCCCCCCTTTTGATACGTGCATTAAAATGCAGATTTTTGGTGTTGAACGCCGCGTTAATTCCTAAAAATCAAATTTAGATGTGGCATCAATAATACATGTTAGTCATTAACTAATTTTTGAAATTCAAATTTAGATGTCGGGTTAAAAATTGAAAAAAAAAATTAATTCATAAGTGCTTATTCTTCTTTTAGTAAATTAAAATAGTTTACATTTAATTACATAACTATTCAAATGGATTCACAGTCTGAGTTACTCAAGAATGGAATATAAACTTGTTTATCTGTAAATTTACAACTCAAACATCCAAAGATGTCACATCTAAGTACAATTTTTTATCTAGTTTAAAAAATAAAATAAATAAAGAGTCGATATTTTTCTGAATTTTATTTATCAAAAAGGTTTTGATTTTAAAAAAGTTTCAGGATTTTGTCGTAGAATAACCTAAATAAGAAAGAAGTGATCTGCTTCTCTATAAAACAAAGTTTTTTTTATCTAATTTAAAATTAAAATTTTTTAATTCATTTGATAAAAATAATCCAGAGCTAAATTTAATTGTTAAAGATTCTTTTCAAAAGATAAAAATGGAATCTTGAAAAATAAGGAATCAATGATGGTAAATAAAATTGAGAAAAAAATAGTCGTTATTTCTAATTATTATTCACAGAATTACAACAGAGGTATCAAAAAAAAAACAAAAAGCAAAATAAATTAAGGACGTACCTAACCACCACAAATTCAAGTATGACCAACACACATTCAAATCCAGATGAGCACACAAATTTAAAAACTTACTTGATGACTTAATAAATCCTCTTTTTTCAATAAAATTAAATAAATAATGTTAAGCTGTTTTAAAAAATAAATTTAAAATTTAAAAAAATGAATTGAATAAAAAATATAAATTATTGTCTGATACGGAAGAACAATATATTTAAAAGAATTTAAAAGAGTTGAGCGTAACGTATAGATTTTCCTTAAAGACTTAAAGATTTTTCATCATTGATAAACAAATTGTTCCATCTTTCGAGATATTCAATTTTTTTAAAAACCAAGCAACACCTACTGGTTGTAATAATCCAATTAGTCGAGGTAGGATAATATTTGATTTAATTTTCAAAATTGATTTTGAAAAAAATTTTCCTCATTTGTTAGCTATTTTCTCATAAAAAATTTTCTTAAATTTGACAAAATTCTAAGTTATGTAAGCGA
Source organism: Brachionus manjavacas (assembly GCA_019054805.1). Lineage (NCBI taxonomy): Eukaryota > Metazoa > Rotifera > Eurotatoria > Ploima > Brachionidae > Brachionus > Brachionus manjavacas. Next base: position 684,264 of record JAHQIY010000003.1, on the reverse strand, counting down.
AATTATTTTCAAGTTATCAAAGTTGGAACTGATAAAAAAATAATTAATAATCATTTATGAATTAATTTTTTTTATCTTATGATGATGACGGATTATCTCTGTTGGAGATAATTCTCATCATCATTATTCTCTCTTTTACTGCAAAGATTTGTAAGAATGTATTGTTTCAAATCTATTGAAATTGTTTTTATTGGACCAATTATAGGTAAGCGTATCATATTTGAGTTATCAGGTCATTTCAATCGATTTTTGTTTAAATTCAAGAATTCAATGAGCAGAATATAAATTTTTCCTTTTTTTATTAAATATTCAGCACTTAAGCCTAGTTTAACGAATTTTATGGTTTTTAGACCTTGTTGGCTGAAAAATAAATTCATGTAATATCTAAAAGTGCGCATCAAATAGATTTTTTAAGTGCTTTAAAATGATTATAGTATTTTGATAATCTAAAAACAATATTTAGATTATCAAAATTTTTGACCAACTTTGCCTAGAAATCTCCTTTTTATTGTCTAAAATATATAAATTTATTCAATATTTTGAAGATATCAAGATAATCATTTCTCAAGTGATCATTAAAATTTTTCAACAATATTAAAATTTTAATTATTTTCAATCAAAATCTTCTTTCCAAAGCAAACTAAATCGATTTGATTTTTTTCATTTAAAAGATAATCATTTTTAAATCCAGATTATAGATTTAAAAATAAGGATTTATTTTTTAATTAATTTCTAGATATAAATATATTTAAATTTTTGATAAATTCAAAAAATGAACTACATGACAAATTTGATATTAATTCTTATTTTAAATCAAGCCGAACAACTCAAAATCAACAATTCGAACCAATGTTCTGAATTTCATTCTTTTTCAAAATTTATTTCAATGAATAAGATAATGACACGCGTTGCTTTGAACAGCCTTATGGTCAAATACTTCAATAATTTTGATCAAATTAAATTCGAGTGCATTCAAGGTGCAAACGATGATGTAAATCAATTAAAAATTAATCTAATTCCAAGCAAAGATTTAGAGCTTACAGATGACCTTCGGCTAAAATTCGATGATTCTTTTTTAAGAAAAAATTACTTTTCAGTTAATTTAGTCTTGAATAACATCAAAAAAATTAAAATAAATTTACAAAATTTTAATTTTTTAAAATTTGTTTTTTTTGTAAAATTTGATTATTCTCATCTGAGTCTAGAAATGGGTGAAACAGAATGTTCGATGGAAAATTCCGATAAATTTACAACTTTTCAGTCATTGGGTTCATTGAGTTTTGCCAGAGTAAAATATGACAAAGATCTATGTCCATTGATGTTTTTAAATGGAACATTTAGTTCGATTTCATTTGGTTCAATATCTGAGTCGTTTGTGTTCAAAAATGTTCTCAGTTTCAAAAAAATTCAAGCTCCTTTTGATTCAATGATCGAAAATTTATATCTAGATGGACACGAAATCAACTTAAACAAAAATCTTCTAGACCTAAACATTTTCAAAAATATAAAATATTTACTAATAACTGGAAATATAAAAAGCATAGATTGGACTCTGATTAAAGAATTAAAGAGTCTCATCTATCTTTCTTTGGATGTGTACCAGACCCACTTATTTTTATACCAAAACTACAAATATTTGGAGCAATTGAACAAAAGCTTGATCAACCCTATCATTATTTGGATGGCGAACAGAGACAACTATACTTTTCCTATTAAAGATTTTTGTGTTTTTGTCAAGTTTCCTCAGCTCACGCAAATAACGATACAAACTGGTTTGTATCAGAGATGGTCTTGTAATTGTGTCCTGTTTTGGATAAGTGGAGACTGCGGTCCAGCTGACGAGTACACAAAATGTGAGTATGAACGCTGGACAAGAAATTGTAAATATTTTCAGATCCAAAAGCCAATCTATAACAAAGACTTTAATAGAATTTTCAAATGGCATTATTTGATAGTTGGAGCTGTTTTTAAATACTTAAGCTCAGGTGGGTATTTATTGTTTTGTCTTAGCAGCATAGCCATCAATATAGTCATACTTGGCGCTATTAAGGATAGTAGGAAATTGAACAGAAAAGACCAAGAGTTGACTCATAAACTGTTCGATCTAATGGCTTTGAATTCTAAAGTAGTTATTTTATATTGCTGTATACAACTATTTCATCTGTTAAACTCATGTCCTGTGGTCAACGGTTTGCTTTGTTCGCCTCTTTACGGAAATGTAGTCATTCAATACTATGAAGTTTACGTGGTTGACTTTTTCGCTAGTTTTCTAAAATCATTCTCGAATATTCTAAATATTCTAGTCTCATTATTTAGAAGCATCATGGTTGAAAACGACTCTAGACTGTTAAGGATTTATTTGAAATTTGCAAAAATTAAAAATGTCACTTTGAAATTTTTCTTTGTATTGACATTTCTCATGGTGCTTCTAATTTCAAATATCGACAAGCTGAATGCGTCTATAGCCAAGATAAATTCGGGGTTTTTCGATCCCGATTATTACGGATTTCCAATGAGGAATTCTTTCATTCACACCGATATGGTAGTCTTTGAAAAATTGTACTATTATTCTAACAAAAAAAAGGTGCACAACAAATACTTTTTTTTGTTTGTAATAAATGTTGTTTTCAATGGTTTTATCCTTTGGCTGATTTTGTTAGCTTCTGATCTGTTTTTGTTGGTAAAATTCAAGTGTTTGATGAGCAAATCTCAGAGTATATGGAGACAAATGAAAGAAGGTGGAAACTTATCAAGAAAACACATTTTAAACTTAAAAACTAAAGAGGTTAAGACTAGCGCAAGAATTTGGTTCAACAATTTTGTATTGCTTACTTTTCGCCTACTAGAGCTTTGCGGTGTGCTGTTCATTTTTATTATGGTCATGAAGTATGATTTTTGTCAAGATGCTGAGAAAATTTGCGACAATTACTTTGATTTTAGTAATTTGTTCTACATAATATCATGCTCGTACCTTATAGTTGTTTATTACATATTCAATAGATCATTCCGTTTGAGTTTAAGAAGAAGAATGGGATCTTTTTCATTTTTAAGAAAATCAACTCAAATAGAATTTTAAATTATTTTTTGAAAATTGAAAATTTTTTAGCGCTTTTGTTTTTTTCTTTTTTAAAAGGCTCAATCAGCAAAGATTGAAGTAATGAAATTATAGTCTTTTTTAAATATAATAGATCTATTTTAAATATTTTTCAAAAAAAAAAAAAAAAGACTATTTAATTATTTATTATTTGAAATTCTTTTGATTTATCTCGTTCTTTTCTTTTTTTTTAAATTATTTATTTTCATTTTATCTTTCCTTAAATGAAAATACAATCCTTAAAAATTGTCCACTAGAATTGTAATTCTATTTCGAATAAAAAGGAAATTCTTGAGCTTTTTCTCAAAAGACATCAACCAGACATAGTTCTCTTAAATGAAATTAAGTTAGATACACTTAGAGCAAATTTTGTCTTAAATTTTTTTGGTTATGTTAGTATTCATAAATGTAGAAAGATCTTCACGTAATCAGTATCTACCAACCTCCTCCTAATTACAAAAACAAAACTCCAGATTTTTTAAATCAGAAAGTCTTTGAGTATATTGAAAAAAAATATGATTATTTTGTAATTGGTGGTGACCTAAAAGCCAAACTTACCGCACTAGGTTCGAATAAAGCAAATGAGAATGGAAACATTTTAGAAGAATTTATTGAAAATTCGAGATTTATTATTGTAAATGACGACTCTCCTACTTTTAGCTTTAGTTGTCGGAATTACTCTTCTATCTTAGATTTGTTTATCTTATCGAATAATTTAGGTCCTTTTTTCAACAGTTTCATAGCCTCCAATGACGATTTGACTAGTGATCATTATCCTATCGAGTTAGAATTGGGCTTTGAATACTGTGAAGTAAAAAAAGAAAATGGAAAAAAACTAGACTATAAAAAGGCTGATTGGAAAAAATTTAAAAAAGCCCTAGAAGCTGTCTTTTTTTGTTTTGACTCAAAGGATCTGAATCTAAGTAATGAAATAATAACCAAAAGTATCTTAGACGCAGCTAATTCCGCTATTCCTAAATTTCCGTCCAAAAAATTCAAAAATTCACTGCCTAAAAATATAGTCGCACTTATCCACAAACGTAAAAAATTAAAAAAATTAAAATTCAAAACTATTGAAAATCTAAAAGAGTGTAATAAATTAACAAATATGATAAGATCCAATATTTCTAAACACAAAAATGAAAAATGGGAAAATTTCCTCAAATCTCTGGGTCCAAACCCAAACTCATCTAGACCCTTTTGGCAAAAAATTAACTCCTTTAAAAATGGTTCTTCCTCGAATTATATCCCTAAGTTAATTTTAGACTTAAAAGAATTTAATTCAGATGAGGAAAAAGGTGAATTGTTTAAAAAAATATTAAGTAAAACTTTTTCTAAGGAAAGTGAAAATTCATTTGATCGGTCATTTTTTGAGATGGTCGAAAAAAATATATCCGAAAAAGAGTATCTTAATTCGGAATTATACAAAAATGAAAATACAAACTTCCCTAAAATTACCCTAAATGAATTAAAGAATTTACTAAAAACTCTAAAAGATGACTCAGCTTCTGGCCCTGACAATATTAACAATCAAATGTTAAAAAACCTCCCTGAAACCTTTCTTGTTAGGCTAATTGAATTCTTTAATTTATGTCTCGAGAATAATGATATTCCTGACAGTTGGAAAATTTCTAAGATAACGATGATTCCAAAAAAAACAATAAGCCATGATCCATCAAAGTACAGGCCAATAAGTGTTACCAGCTGTCTGGGTAAAATCCTAGAAAGGATAATTAAAACTAGACTCTATTCATTTTTGGAATCCAAAGGTTTCATTTGTAAAGAATATTTAAGAGGTTCAATAGCCTCCTACTTAAAATCTCTAGCACCAATGTTCAGATACCTTTAAAATTAGAATAAAAATTTCAAAAAGTCAATTTTTATATTAACATTTCATATTAATTTTACCAATCCGTTATTATTCAAAAAGAAGGTAAAGTTTAGGACTTAAAGGTGATGTTCAATCAAGAATTTAAAATAGAATTTGTTAATAAATTGATTTAAGTTCTAATTTTTACAATTTAAAGCTTACTGCTGTCGAAAGAAGCAGTAAACTTTAAATATTAAGATTCTTTGTCTCAAGAGCTTCAAAATGAGCTAGAATTTGCCTTCCAATAAAAGAAAAAACCTAGAGCAAGACAAAAAATGGACACTAATTGGACATACTCTTTTTGGTGAGAAATGTAGTTTTTACAACAAATTATTATTAAAATTACAAAATTTTAAATGTTTTTTAATCTATTAAAAATAATTAACTTGTAAATATCGGTCTGTGTGTTAAAGTGTTAAAATGGATTGAGGATTTTCTAAAACACAGAAAACAAAGAGTGGTATTGGGAAATGTTTCATCAGAATGGGGTAATGTAATTAGTGGAGTCCCTCAAGGGTCCGTGCTCGGCCCATTACTTTTTATTTTATTTATTAATGATCTCCCAGAAAATCTGACTCAATTGTGAGCTATATGCAGACGACAGTAAAATTTTTTGTGTTTGGGATAGAGAAGAAACCAGTCCTCATAAGCTACAACAGGACATTGATAACTTGATCAAATGGTCATGGACATGGTCAATCGATCTTAATCTCGAAAAATGCAAAGTTATGCACCTAGGTAAACATAACAAATGTTTCAGTTATTCGATGATTGACAAAGATGGAAATCGGCATGAGTTATCAAAATCAGACAAAGAACGTGATCTGGGTGTTATAATTTCAAATGATTTGAAATGGTCTCATCAAGTAAACTCAGTCGTAAATAAAGCAAACAGTAATTGGCATGATTAGGAACTCTTTCAGAAAAATTGGTCTCGAGTCGCTCAGGATTTTATATTCATCTCTTGTTAGACCTCATTTGGATTACGGTATAAGCGCGTGGTCCCCGCATCTAAAAAAGGATATCAAATTATTAGAAAGCGTTCAACGCAGAGCAACTAAACTGGTCAAAAGCATCAAGCGCTTAGAATATTCAGAAAGTCTGACCTCATAAAAGTTAGACCTCACTTCCTTGGAGTTTATAAGAAAAGAGGTGATTTGATACAAATTTATAAAATTATAAAAGTAATGGAATCAGTTGATTTGGAAAATGGATTAAATTATGCCTCTTCATCGACAAATCATAATCTGAAGTTAAGGGGAAACAAGAGTAATTTAAGACGAGAAAAAATAAGGCGATCTAATGCTAGACACGAGTTTTTGATTAATCGTATTGTGACTTTGTGGAACAGTCTACCTAATAGCGTGATTGAAGCCGAAACATTGAACAAGTTCATGGCGAGATTGGATGATGGGTTTCAAAATGAATGGAAGCTGCTAAAGCCTACCAAGGCTAAGTGCATAGCACTCGTATCGAGAAATCTGTAAAGCAGTTTATTTTACTACAACTACTACAACTACTTGTTAATTTGCAGTTGATATGATCAACTTTTAATAAATTTTAATTTTTTTTTATTTTTTTTTTTTTCAAATATTAAATGTTTATTCTTTCAAAAAAAAATAAAACCATTTTTTTTTTAAATTAAAAAATTCTTTTAATTTTTACTTAGAAATTTTAAAGTCAAATTTAAAATCAACATAAAATATAAATTAAAAAAATATCAAATTTAAAAAACTTTAAAAAAAAGAAGACTTAATTATTGCTCTAACAAACATTTTAAATTAATAAAAAACATAGCGGAAACAAAGTTACATTTTGTTTTTTAAATTTCAATATACCGCAATGCCTTGCCCCCTAATACATTGCACTTTAAACCAGAATTCTGGATTTTAATGCTGCATTTAACCCACTTTTTTTTACAGATACGCTGCGACTAAAAATGCTGCAGTTAATGTCAAAATTTTGGTATAAATGCATTAAATATGTAAAAAATAATAAAAATATATTTTTCTATTTTTTCAATTGTTTCAAAATTTGAAACACAAAAAATGTTCTTCGGACATAATGCATGCATGTAAAGTTAAAATTTTGAGTTTTAATGCGTCACGAAATTTTATTTAAATTGATAAAAAAACGTTATTTTAATATAAAAATGGCATAAAATTTTCTGTATAAAAATTATTTGTTTTTAAAAAAAATGAAATTTTATTATTTTCTCTCGCTAGCTTCTCTCTCGTGCTTCTTTTTCTAGGGTTTTTTTTTTACTTCTCTTTTTGCGACCACCACGGCCTTTTCTGGTTGGTTCTACATATGCTGCTGTTTCGGGACTTTCATTTTCGACTTCTGACTGAGCATTTGCAGCTTTATTCGCATTATATCTCAAAGTTACTAATGGCAAACGAGCTGCAGTTGATTCTTATGAAGTACAGATCACAGATCTTATAAATGTTGATGCGAGTTGGAAGGCGGTTGATTTTCACTATTTTCTTCATTAATTTCCATATTATTTATTATTTCTCTCTCGTCTAAGTTCATTTCTTGTCTTTCTTCTTCATCTTCTTCGCTCTCTTTTAGCAATATGTCATCGTTTATCGGCTCAACTACTTCTTGGTCCTTAAAAATAAATTGATCATTTTCGTTTGCATTATCAACTGCCTCAGCTAATTCCAAATCAACATCAACAAAATCATTAAAAATGTCTTGGTTTGTAAGCATTTGTCTTAATACAGAATTCAAGGACGCCGTGTCAATTTTAAGATTATCTTCTTCAACTAAATGCTTAACAATTCCACAAAGACCAAAACTTTTTTTAATAAGTGTAGGTGAAAACTGAGACCATAGCTCACTAAGCCAATCAATGCACACAGCATAACCGGCGCACCGCGCATTTTGGTTGACAGTGTATTTACGCTCTTCAGATGTGAACTAATATACCCATCTGGCTATATGCTTTCTTTATTAAACTAAACCAACAAACGTCAGCTGGCTGAAGAAGATTTGTCATTCCAGGTGGTATAAAAATCAATAGGATTGAATTTGCAAGACAAAATTGTGAAACTTTCTCGGTCTTGTGATATCTTGCTTCGTCTAGAATCATTAAAACTTTATTTAAGCTCTTAGACAGTTTAGAAGGCAAAACAACACGATTAATATAAGTTAAAATGATTTCATCGTCAAAAGTACTTAACGTTTTGTAAATTGGGATGACATTTTGTGGAGGCTCAAATCCTGTCAATTCGGTTTTACGAGGTATTATTGTTAATATCGGCAGCTTCGACCCTTCTGCACAGCCAGTAAACGCCATTGATAAACGAGTTCGTTCAGATCCACATGTATTGCTCTTTTCTCTTTAGGCACCTTTAGGTGAATATGTGTATGAACCTTTGATTTTTATAAAAAAAATAAGAAAACAATTTCATATCATTTTTTTTTTAATGTGACTTACTCGGAGCGTCTAGATATATAGCACTCTCGTCCATGTTCAATATTTGCGCTTCGATCAAATCGTATGTTGAAATTAAATTTGATATATTATTGAAAAATTCATAAATACGATTGATCGCATCTGTTGGGAGATCTCTACCTGTAGTTGAAATTCTTCAAAGCACTAAATCACGCCATAAAAAAAAATTATAAAGCCACCCTCTAGATGCACGCAATGTAACTTTTGGAAGCGCACATTTTTGCACAAAATCGGTAATAGTTTGCAACGGATGTATCAAGTTATACCGAAATAATGCTTCTCGTTGAATTTCATAACCAGGAATACATATTCCAAGCTCTGTTTGGTCGACAATCCATTGTTTCAATTCAGTTTCCATAGCTGGACATATGCATTTATCATTTTTAGAGGGCAGCGAACATTGTTTTCGTTTATTCTTAGCTTCGAGTACATTATTTGCTCTTTAGCTTAACCAAATTGCTTATTGTCCTTCTATCGATTCCGGTTAATCTAGCAATACAATTAATACTTTTTTCACCCTTTTTTCATTAGTTTGCAATTTTCTAAATTTCAAAATTATTTTGGATTTAAATTGCAAAGAGAATCTTCTTCTTTTTCGATGAACTGCCGGTGTCTGTGAGCGCTGTGTTTCAGTCGCATTTAAATTCATTTTAAATTAAACTTATATATCGCGTATATTCATAAGCATTAAAACTCAAAATTTTAACTTTACATGCATGCATTATGTCCGAAGAACATTTTTTGTGTTTCAAATTTTTGAAACAATTGAAAAAATAGAAAAATATATTTTTATTATTTTTTACATATTTAATGCATTTATACCAAAATTTTGACATTAACTGCAGCATTTTTAGTCGCAGCGTATCTGTAAAAAAAAGTGGGTTAAATGCAGCATTAAAATCAAGAATTCTGAAAATAAATGCCGCATTAGGGGGCAAGGCATTTACGGGATTAATTCATGTTTTAAAAGATTTAATCTTTTGTGTTACAAAATGTATCCAATGTTTGAATTACATTGAAAAGTGCGAATTACATTTTAATAAAAAACCCAATTTAAACAAATCTACAAATCAGAGCCTCGATAGTTTTTAAACAAATATTATCTTAAGAATCATCAAATCACAAAGTCAAAGCCAAAATTTATTAACAAAACACAAGGTTTTTCATGCTTGCAATTTGAGCTTAAAATTATTTTTTTATTTGAGACTGAAAAAAATAACTTGAAACATCGCACTTTTCCAATGTAATTCCAACATTGGATACATTTTGGAATTTTGTAAATGCAAACACAAAAAATTAAACCAAATTGACTTTCATTTAAAACATTTTTTATATTTTTCTTATTAAATAAATTAAACAAACAGTTTTATTTTTCATACTTATTTATTTTATTCATTTTTTTTCTGTACCAAGCTAAAGCTCCTTCAGAATTAATTAAAAAAAAATAAAATTAAAGTTAAAAAATAAGATAATAAAAATCAAGATAAATAAATAAGCTAACATCAATTGAAATAGGTTGTTAAATGTGACACATGTTTAGTAGTAGTAGTGTAAATGTAGTAGTAGTAATAAATTGAGGAACGAAGTTAATAATATAATATTGTTTTAATAATATAAAACAAATGATGCCTGGAATGTAGCAACTCTGAACTAACTGACTCGATAAAATACTAATTTTATTTAATAGAATATTGTTTATTGAATAATCTTAATCATTTTTTTGTATAACAAACTGAATTTTTTGCTTTATTGTAAAATGGATATTTAACTGTCCATTTTTTTTTTTATTATTTCAATTTCTCCATGGGACATAAACTTTAATTAAATAAATAAATAAATACTAAATATGCTATTATTGATTATATTATGTAATCATTAAAACTATTTTTTTATCAGTCTGATAACAAAATTTAGGTAAATCGAGTTATGTTATCAGCTGAGAGCATATCTAGATATACCAAAAAAATAGCATAAGACTAACAAAGGCTTTCTCAAATTTAATTTGATTAAATTGAAATTTTAATTTCTGTTAAATTTGCAAATCTAATTAGACTTTAACAGTCGATGCAACTACGTATGTTGCATCATTTAATCTCTTACTCTTAAATAATTATACATTGATTTTTCACAATATACATAAATGTAAAACTTTTACATTAAAAATACACTTAAAGATTTGAAATCTTTAAGTGTATTTTTTTAATAGATGTAGGTTATTAGAAGTATCAAACCCCAAACCCAACCAAATTCAGCTATTAAAATAAATTTTTAACGATTAATTACAAATATAAGATGGGTATTAGAATCTGCTAATCGGAGATTAACCGTTATAATCGAAAAAACTACTAATTGTAATTTAATTAAAAAAATTTAAATCATCAATGTCTTCCATTAAAAAAGTAATTTATAAAAGCAAATGGTATTGAAACAGCCTTTGATAGGGTTTGGCATGAAGGTCTACTTTTTAAATTGATTAAAATGAATCCACCTCATTACTTGACTAACTGGATTAGATCCTTTCTAGATAGTAGGACATTTAAGGTAAATGTGAATGACCAATTGAGCGACGAATATCAAATAACTGCAGGTGTTCCTCAAGGCTCAGTAATAAGTCCTCTTTTATTTAATATTTATATTAATGACATCCCAAAAAGAAACAAAACAAATAATGAATACTCTCTGCTTTTCGCAGATGATCTAGTTACATTCTTCATTTATAACAAGAAAGGGAACCTAGAAAATAAGATTAATAAATACACCAACGAACTAGAACAATGGCTTATTAAATGGAAAATGAAGATATCAGTTGAAAAGTCATGTTCAGTAGTCTTTTCTAGGTACAAAAAGAGGGTGATAATCTAAACTTAAAAATCTATGGAAACAGAATAGTGAGCCAAAAAGAAATCAAGTTTCTTGGTATTAAATTTTATTCTAAGTTAAACTTTAATATACTAGTAGACGAAATTAAAGAACGCTGCAACAAAAGGCAAAATATTATTAAGATATTGTCAAACAAAAAATGGGGTCTCAATCAAAACACACTAGGAAATTTATATAAATCTTTAGTCGGATCGATTTTAGACTATTCTTTTCCTTGCTTAAATTCATTTTCAGAAAATAATATCAAAAAACTACAAGCAATTCAGAATACAGCAGTAAGATCTATCCTTAAGTTAAAATATGATACTGCCTCCAACATCGTGCAACATGAAGCTTTTAATAAACTAAAATTACTAACAGTCTCAAATCGTCTTTTTGAGTTGAGTGAGAAATATGTTGGGACAGGACTGAGACATTCTATTCCATTGGTTGTTAGACTGGTGGAGGAATACAAAGAAGGTTTCGAATCAAGATATATTGAATACCCAACTCCATTGTGTAATTGCTACATTACTATTTCTTCTTTTTTTCCTGAAACTTGAACTATTTAAACATGTGCCACATGAAACAATCTTTTCCAATTTATGTCTTTTCAACTTTCATTTTTTTAGCTTATTTACTCTATTTTGATTCTTTTTTTTATCTAATTTTATTAACTTTAATTTAATTTTTATTTTATTTTTTTTATTTTATTTTTAACTTATTCTGAAGGAGCTTTAGCTCGGTACAGAAAACAAATAAATAATAATAATAAATAAAAATAATAACAAATCGATTCAAAAAGGACAGATTGAAGTTTGAGATCATGATCAAATACTTTTTTTAATAATAGAAAAGAAATAAATTTTTACCAAAGCAATTACAATTATTTGCAATAAGCAATTATTTGGTCCGAATTATCTTGCTTTCTAACTTTCATCCCTTTTTCTATTTTCGAACTAATGTTCCTTTTTTATTTTTGTAATTTTATTTTTAGATAATAATTTTTCATTTTTTAAAAAAACACAAAAACACAAAAAAAAAAAAAAATTTTATCTTTATTTTCTTTTACTTCTCCTTAAAGGAGGTTAATTCAATTCAATAAATAAATAAATAAATTACTTGACATGTCATGCTTAGTTTATTTTCATTTTTTAACTTTATTAAGTTTAAATATTTTAATTGATTTTAAAGAAAACTTTTAAAGACAAAAAAATTTATTGTTTTAAATTATATAATTTATTTAAGTGGAAAAATAACATTATTTAAGTTTGAATGATAATAAAATGTGTTTAGTATTTATTTCTTAAGAATTATCAAAATCATTAGATTAATTAATTTTTAAAATTTTAAATGATCGTTTTGATCTTAAAATTTGATTTAAAATTTCAATTTGCCTCAAAAAGCAGCTAATTATTTAAAGAGTCTTTCAAAAAATAGGATATTGAAGAAAAAATTCATGAACTTGGTTTTCCAAAATTAACTCTAGGTTTTTTTGAAGCTGATAACTTTTGGTAAATATCAATTGATACGATAACTCATATAAATCATGCATCAGATTATGAATGTGAGCTTTCAAGTGAAAGTCAGGAACTGATTCGCAAGATTTTTTTATTCATGTGCACATGTTACAAGTATTATTTGGTACCTTGGATATGGAATTTATAATAGAGAGAAATTTAGACCAAAAAAAATGTGAAATATTTTACGGTTTTTGCTTAGACTGTGACAGAGATGATTTAATAAAAAATGATCCTTCAATTATTGAAAATGACCAAGAAATTTTATCTTTGACCGAAAAAAGATAAACTTGCTTAATTTTCGTTTTACGTTTTTTTTATTTTTTCAATTACTAAGCAAAGAATTAAAAAAATTAATAGCTTTAAAGCTTTCAGAAAACGTTTTATTAACTTTAAATAAAAATATTTGGCTAATAGTAAAATCATCAAGTTTTTTATTTAAAGCAAATATGCCGTTTTTAAAATAAAAAAATCATTAATTTTTTCGGCAAAAAAAAACGGGACGTTTTTACTGTCAATCAAAATAATTTTAGATGCGAAATTAGGCGGCGTTTGAACAAAAGGATAATTGGATGTTTCAAGCAGCAGAAATCCCTGAATTTTTGTTTTAAGGGCTAAAAAATTAATCAAAAAAAATTAATTTCTCGACTAGAATTAAATCTACAAAAATAAATAAATTTTTTGTATAAAAATAATTGATTTCTCGATTAGAATTAAATTTAAAAAAAAAAATTTAAATAAAAATAATTAATTTCTCGATTAGAAAAAAATTATAAAAATGATCAAACTAATATAATTGTTAATTAGCTATCATTATTTTGACTGTGTTTTTAAGTAATTTAAAATTTTGAATTTTAGGATATTTTTTTTCAAGTTGATTAAAAAAATCAAGTTGATTTTTTTTCATATAGCCTAGTGTCTTTTAATAATAAACTTCAATTTTCCAATAAATTTTAGTTTTCAATAGTAAATTTGTTTCTTCAATTAGAAACAAACCGTATGAAAGCAGATTGAAGGCTTTGAACATTCCAAATCTGGTGGAAAGAAGAAAAAGAGGTGATCTAATTCAATTATACAAGTTCATGCATGGAATAGAAATGGTTGATAAAAGCAACAATTTTAATGTCACCAAAATCCAAGGAAGAGGTCACTGCCTCAAATATCACAAAGAAATTTCGAGGCTCCAACATAGAGATAACTTTTTTTTCAAAAGAACCGCTAACATATGGAACTCACTGCCAAATCAATTAGTTTAAGCCCCCAATGTTAACAGCTTTAAAGCATTGATTGCTGGATGAGCAGCAATCAATAACATCAGCTGTCATAGTGTGCCTTATCAGCACACTTGCTGGCTAGCCAGCTACAGTCAAAACTAATACTACTACTACTACTACTAAATTATTTTTAATAACTTGTTTTTCATAATAAATTTTCTACCTATCAATCTTCTGTCGAAAGCAGATAACATTCATTAAAAAAAATGAAACACAAAAATCAAATACGAAATTTTTTATTTCTTTAAAAAGACTGAATTCATTAAATTTTTTCGATATAAACTAGAGCCTGAAAAAAATAAAATCTAACAAAAAAATAAAGTGCTAATTGTTTATGAAAATAACCATGCATTTTAATTCAAAAAAATAAAAACATTTAAAAAATAATACTCAATTTAGATAAATATAAATTTTAATTATGATAAGCCCGTAGCAAAAAAAAAGCGAAAAAATGACAAGATTAGAGTACAATTCATGTATTTAAAATAGGTCTAAACTTTTAAATTAATTCAAATGGTTCTATTTTTGTTTTCAAACTTGATTATAATTTCACAAATGGTTCGACTTTTAAAATTTTTTTGATAATCATAATTACAAAAATCATACGATTTTCCCTTTTTTTATTCAAACCCATATACGATTTTAAATTCATTTAACAAAATTTCCTAAAAATGAGCACTTTAGATAAAGTTTTAGAATCAGTGAAGCGATATGTTTGGCAAACTCAAAAAGATTCTTCATATTGGCTTTATGCTCCGTATTTGGGCTCTTTCTTCATAAGCCAGTACTATTTGGTGCTCAATTTGCTTGATGCCTCGCACCAATCGAAGCTCAACGCCAAAAAACTCAGCCAAATTTTACTCCAGAGTCAGCGCAAAGACGGCGGATGGTACCAAGTACCGGATCCGAACAACGAGTCAAGTCATTTGGATGCCACTATATTCAACTATTGGTTCCTCAAAGCATCCGAGTCTTTGCCAGCAGACTCGGAAGTAATGACCAAAGCAAAGGAGTTTATACTCAATCATGGTGGTCTGCAATCTGCTTCGCACATGACCAAAATTTGGTTGTGCTTGTTCGGCCAGTATGAATGGTCCGAGCTTGCCTCTATACCTTTGTTTGCCTTCCGAGATGACAACATCTACAAATACTCTTTTGTTCAAAACTGGGTGGCACAATGGGTCTATCCGCACATTTTGCCAATTGCCTATTTGCGCAATTTTAAATATCAAAAGTTTTTGGGAAAAAAATTTGATGTTCAAGAACTCAATGGGCCTAGTTTTACGCAAATACAGGATCACAGCAAAGAAAAAAAGTCCTATGACTGGTCGGTAAAAAATCTGGTGGAAAAAATTCATTTAATGCGTCGACCTCAAGGAACCTATGGAGCCTATTCGGTTTCTACTTTGTTCACTTTGATTGTTCTAAAAGACTATCAGCAATTAGATGAAAATACAAATGAACAATTGTTCAAGCAATCGATTGATTTTATTGAAGAATTGTATTTGAATAGTGAGGATAGTTCATATTTGGGAGTGCTTGATGATGGCCGATGGTGGGACACACTGCTGATTACCATGGGTCTCTTGGAATGTGATGAAGAAACAACTAAAGTTGAGCCTTGTGTTGAGAACTTTTTAAAAAACGCAGTTCAAGAGTGCGGTGGAATACCGTATGGTCTAGATTTTGAATATGCACCAGACACTGATGACACTGGCATTATGGTGTTAATTCTTGCCAAGTATTTTTCACATAAATTTCCAAACGAGCTTAGAAAAGCAAACGAATGGTTGATTTCAATGCAGAATAATGACGGAGGTTTTGGTGCATTTGCCAAAGGTAATTACGAGTCCACTTTGATAAAATTATTTGCTGGAAAATTTCAGAACAGCGCTGAAATATTTGATGCTAGCTCAGTGGACGTAACAGCGCATATACTCGAGGGTTGGGCTGAATCAGGGTATTCACTAAAGGACAGACATGTGCAGATGGCAATTGAGTATTTGAAAAATCAGCAGACTAGTTTTGGCGCATGGGAAGGTCGATGGGGCGTCAATTATATTTATGCAGTGGGCAGTGTGGTGCCGGCAATGGCAAAGATAGAGGGAATTGATTTGAAGAAAGAAAAGTGGATTTTGAAAAGCATTGACTGGCTGGTCAAGTGTCAAAATTCGGACGGAGGCTTTGGAGAGTCGACCCAGTCTTATGTTAACAAGGAATGGATTGGTAGAGGCCAATCGACCGCCTCTCAGACTGCTTGGGCCATTCTAGCGCTAATTGAGGCCGAAAGAGCCGGCTATGCGACAAATGGAAGTCTCAAAAAAGCAGTTGATTATTTGGTGAATATCTTTTGTTGGGACGAACAAAGATGGTTGGACTCTAGCAGTGTAGGAACAGGTCATCGACGACTTCTTTACATGCAGTATCCTGTTTACTCAATAGCTTGGCCTATGATTGCTCTTGGAAGATACAAGAACCTTGTAAATTATCAAAAGTAAAATTTGTTTTTAGATGTTTATTTATAAATATTTTTTTTAAACATAAAATGAAATTTTTAAAATAAATTAAAAAATTTAAAAATTTTTTTGAATATTAAATTTTCTCTATAACTTTAGTTTAATTCTTCATCAAAAATCTGCTTAATTTTGTTTTTTTTTCTTTTCTCTAGATCTCAAAAAATATTATTAGATATAAATCATTAGATATAAATTAAAAACACTGCTTTAAAAAAATTATCTAAACAAAATATATTTTCATTAAATTACTTAATTGATATCTAGCACGGGTTAATTACAAAAATCAAGTATGATGGTAGTTCTTTTTTTTTTAGTCATATATTGAAAAAATTAAATTAAATTCCTCGGACAACTTGTAAAGAGTGTAAGCCCTTCTTATAAATCTAATAATTCCTGATAAATAAATGAATTTTTATTTTAAAATCATTGTTATGTTTGAAGTTTTCGAAGCTTCTAGAATGCTACCTTTTAAAAAAAAAATTATGATTCCACTCTGCAAGGTTCGTATTTTTATCCATTAAAATTCAAAATTTTTATAAAAGCTATCACATCTCGAGTCGTTTAACCTGTAAGATTCTATTTTCTTAATGCAGAATTATTTGATCTTAATGCAGCCTTTTAAGAAGATTTTTAAATTAGATTTCTTCTTACATATCATCATTTTCAAGATTCACTTGTAAAGCATTTTGATTTTCAGTAAAGCTTCCGTTCAAAAGAGGAGTTGACAATTGAAAAATTTCTACACTCTTTATAATTTTTAAATATTTTTTATCTCATAAATAATCTGGCTTCTAAGAAACATTATCAAAAATATTTAAAAAAAAATTCCATTTGAAATTTTATGAAATAGTTCAAATGATTGATTCTTAAGATAAAATTGTTAATATTTTTAATCAATATAAATTTTTGAAACAAACCACTAATGTCTGTATGTAAGAAGCATCTGGACCATTTATTGCATTTCTTCGCTAAAATCAAAGAATTGTTTACTTTCTTTTGGAAATTCCTTCACTTTAATACATTTTTTTGTTCCATCATCAATTTTCAATAACTGGGATTCGACCAGATTGCTCTTTAGCGAAGATGAAATTCTATTAGTTTTAAAAATTTTATCTATTTTATGATTTTATCCTTTGATTGATTATTGAATTCATCTATGGAATTATTCTCATTGTCTGATCCATTCTTATTTTTAACGAAAGAAAAACATTTTGAGCTGGATTTTTTTTAGCTTTCGGACATTAAAGGATGAAAAATTTTCAAATATTGTATAAATTATTTTCTAAAAATAATTTAAAATTTTTTTTAAGTTAAAATTAATTTTAGAAGATCACAAATTTTATTTGGGGAAATTAACATGCTGATATAAACAAGTGTCACCTAGCGTTTCTGTTTAGAAGATATAGAGATCTTCAACTATTTGAGAATTGAATAGAATCAAAAATTTTGGATAAATACTTAAAAAATCAACAATATTGCTTGAAATTTCATGAAAATAATTTTAGGCTTGATCTACGATGCAACTTAATCTAACTGATTTTTTTGTTAAAGATTGATTAAAAAAAATTATTTGAAACATCATTTATTTTTTAAAGAAATTGGACATTTCAGATTTATGGCCATCAATTAATGGACTGACAAAAAAAAAAATTTTACTGACAAAAACGACTAAATCTACTGACAAAAAAACTACATATGATGACAAATAAATTAATTGACTGATAAAATAATTATCTGAGTGACAAAAACAATTTTTTGACTAATTAATTATTTTTACAACATATTAATGATTTTGAGCCCACAAAAAAATCAAAATCTTGAACTATAGTACCAAAATCAGAAGGAATATCCAGACGATTATGACAAACCGTTTTGTCCAATTCTCATCATCAAGCTAGAGTCAGCTATGAGAAAACGTCACAATTTAAGTTCATTCCTGTGATGTAGTAGCTTTTCAGCTGCTAATCACAATGTCAAGTTGGAATGTTTGGCTGACTAAACCTCCCTCTCTAAAATCAAACTTTATAAACTTTTAAATTTTAACACTTGTCTATTTTTCTTCTTCTATTCTAATTTCTTCTTTTTATGATTTTTAGCTTTTACATTTTAGTTTAGTCGTTTGGCTTAGATCTATTTTTATTCTCTCTCTTTTCTTTCATATCTTCTTTTTTCTTATTTATATATTACTAGTATTCATTTTCGGCTTAGAACGGCCGTTTTTTTTATTTAATAGATTATTAATTAACCACTTTAGCCCAATAACTAAATCTTGTATTTGACCACAAATCAAAGAACATTAGATCTGGCGACGAGGATAACTATATGATAAACGAAGAGCCAGTACAAGAAGTAGCGATTACCAGTACAGACGACGCGATCAAAGCCAAGCCACAAATCGACACCAATCATAGCATAGACGCCAACTCAGCACAGACGCCAACACTCATACTTCAAAATCACACGACTGCTCAAACGCAATCAAAAACTCGCAGGATGAATAATGAAGCAGCATGTGGTACATTTCAATACCACGGAGACATGTCCATCATCGGATCAAGGTGGTCGAAATGGACAGAAAAATTTGGCCTATACCTGAAATCTGAAAAGCTAGAAGACGCTGATCAGATAAGGGCCAAATTCCTCCTGTACATGGGAGACGACGCACGCGACGTTTACAACAACAGTGCCAACAAAAAAGATGACGACGCATTCGAGGCCATAAAGAAAATACTCACCGAACAGTTCACCGCATGCGGACCGATCGAAGTGTCCAGCTAGAGGCCAGAGTTGCTCCAAGTGCAACAAATCTAACCACTTTGCGCGCGTGTGTCGAAGTGGTGGTCAGTCAACGGACTCACGTCGAAATTGTAACGAGAGAACTGCGCAAAGCTTCTCAGACCAGCGCCAGCAGAGGTCTGCGCAGGGTGTCAATCGCTACGTCCGTCAACTGGCAGCGAGTGATCAGAACCAGGCAGCAAGTAGTTCGATGAAGAGCACAAAGTCGATGAAGATGACTACCAGGAATTCCTGCGATACAAAGCCAGTCTGAACTTCGGCATCAACATCATAAGCTCAGCTCCGAAAACCATCGGCACCATCAAGCCACAAGAGTGTATTAGAGTAGAAGCTCTCATACTAGACACAAAGGTCCAGTTTATGATTGACACCGGTGCGCCTATCAATATAATTGATGAGGAAACTTATCATCGGCTTAACAATAAGCCGCATCTGAACAGGTGTCACTCAAACTTCTACGCTAATACCGCTGAGAAACCGATCGAATTCTTAGGCCAGTTTTAATCAACTATCAAGTTTAACGGTCGATCTGTAAACTCCGACTTCAGAGTGGTTAAAGGAAGTCATGAGTGCCTAGTTGGCTGCAAAACAGCGCTAGAGCTAAGCGTGATAACTATCAACACCCTCAAACGGTCAGAGCCAGCAACTGAAAGAAATCCTGCACCAGAGGAGATAGCAGCCAAATTTCCTAAGCTGTTCAGCGGAGAACTTGGCTGTGCAATAAACTCAGAAGTGAAACTGGATGTTGATCAAAACGTGAGACCGGTTAGGCAGCCACAACGTCCAGTGCCTTTTCACTTACGAGAGCAAGTCGAAGAGGAGATACTCAGGCAAATTTAAAAACAAGGTATCCTGGAGCGAGTGGACAGCAAGAGTGGACCAGCTCCATGGGTATCAAATCTAGTGATATTACCGAAAAGGAAGCCAGTTCCGAATGCCAAAAGTAGTCCATCGCGTCCAATTACTGGATCAGAGCAATCAAAGCAGCACCAATTCGACATACGCATTACATGCGACTCGAGAGCCCTGAACAAAGCTATTCGAAGGACAAGATATCCCACAAAGACTGTCGAAGACTTGGTGCATCTGGTGAATGGAGCCAAATGTTTTTCAAAGCTCGACATAATCAAGGCATTCCATCAGTTGCCCCTGGCTGAAGAGTCTAGAAACCTGACCACCATCACGACTCATCTAGGCCTGTTTCGATACAAACGGCTACATATGGGAATATCCTGTGCCTCAGAGACATTCACTGAGTGGCTCCGAGTTCTGCTGGAAGATCTGCCTGGCCAATTAAACATGACAGACGACATTCTAGTGTTCGGTAAAACCAAAAGAGAACATCATAACAACTTGATGGCAGTGTTGAAACGTTTAGAAGAGAATGGACTCACACTCAGCCTGTCCAAGTGTCAATTTTACCAGCAAAAGCTCAACTTTTTTGGTCTGAGATTCACGCCAGAGGGCATATCACCGACGGAAGATAGATGCAGTGCCTTGAGAAAGGCTTCAGAGCCTACGAACGCCAAAGAACTCAAGAGATTTCTGTGCTCAGCTCTGTACAAAGCGCGGTTCATCAAAGATCTAATGACCATATCCGAACCGCTGTGGAATTTGACACGCTCGACTTCGCAGTGGCAATGGACAGAAAAGGAACAAGCCGCATTCAATGCCGTTAAAGATGCTATCTCTACAAAAGGCACATCATTCTTCAACAAGAACTGGTCGACAGAGCTGATAGTAGATGCGAGTCCCGTTGGTCTCAGCGCCGTCATTGCTCAGATCAATCCCGATGACAGCAAGGAACGAGTAATCGTTTGCTGCGCATCTAGACTATTAACGGATGTTGAGCGCCGATATAGCCAGTGCGAGAAAGAGGCTCTCGCTACAGTATGAGGCTGTGAACGATTCTGGATCTATCTATTCGCTAGGACATTCACGCTAGTAACCAACAACCGAGCGGTGCAGTTGTTGCTGTGCAATCCTTCATTTTAGCCACCAGCTCGTATCGAACGATTGGCTCTCCGGCTAAGTCAATTCGACTTCACCATAGTCCAGAGACCACGCGCTACTAACATAGCTGACTACTTTTCTCGACATCCGGTTGAGAAAGCGTCTCCAAAAGGCTAAACCAGCGCTGAGGAGATAAGTCTTGGTAGCGTTTTTTTCGGAATTCAGTCATTTCTTAACGCAATTTTTGAAGTGAACTATTTTTAATAAAAAGCTCACAAAAACCCCACAATTATTAGGATCAGTATGAAGTGAATGATCACATTTATTCTTGATTCAAATAACTATTATCAAGTGATTCAACGGTTTTAGCAAATTTTCTATAATAAAATATAAACAGATAAATTTTTGTGAAAAAGTGACTACGACTTTTCAAAAAAATTTTGCTGATTTTCAATATTTTCTCTCAATGGATCAACTTATTCAGTAAAATTTACTTCCATTTAATTCAAAAATCATCATTGATTAATGGTTTGAGTTTTCATTAATAAAACCAAAAATTACATCAAAATTTTTAACTTTAATAATTTTTTTAATTAAACATTTTATTATTAGTCAGAAACCTACCTCTAAGTAATTCCAAGTCTAATTTGACAATTTTAGTTCCATTCTTTAAAAATCTGAGTTAAATAAAAACAATTTGGAATCAAATTTTTTTTTCAGAGTTACGAACAATGCATTTTTCAAGAGCCATTTCTTCCTAAATTTAGATATAAATTAATTAATATTCTTATTTTTCGACAGTTTTTACATTATCAGTAAGCAATTTATTTGTTAAAATATCGCCAATTGCCTTTTAACGGCTTAAAAAATTTTTGAAAATATTTTTATCTCTTTTGTCAATATCCATTGGAACTTCGGTGTCGATTATTTCAATTTTAGTTTTTAAATTTACCATTTTTCTTTACCCTTCTCTTAGAATGTCAACAGAAAAATTTTCCTTAATTTTTGGCATATCTTCCTCATTATTTTATTTGTCAATTTTGAAAACAACATAATGGTAACCAACACAATTTTTTCTGAAGATTCATTCACAAAATTTCGATCATTATTTTACTAAATTTCGATCAAAATTTGTTTATTGATATTATTTTAAACGTTTTTTCTATTATAACATATGTTATTTAACAATTTTGTTCTTGAAAATAATAAAAACAAATAATTGTTTTGAAGCTTAATTAAGCAATTTATTTTATCTAATTGAATTTTCTTTGATATTAATTCATTTGCAGCTGATAGTTTTTTTTTCTATTTGCTGAAGTAATTGTTTTTTTAAATCTTTTCCATTCATCAATTGAAAACAATGAAGCTATTCTTATATTTTTGTTTTCATCACATAATCTTTTCTCTTCAATTTAACATATAAATTAAGGACTTCTAGTTCTATTTAATTCTCTTTATTTTCAGGACGTTCTGTGGCCCTTCTTCAAATCATGCAGGTCTCTCTATTACATAAAATTGACTTTTTTTTTTCTCTTTTTTTTCAAATTTAGCTGAATGCTTTTTAATTAATACTAATGTGTTAAAAAAACATTAAAACATATACTAACGTAAAAATAGATCAGGTAGAATTTAAAAACAAGAATTTTAAAACTGGTTTATTCTTGATTCAAGAGGTTTAAACATTCGCTCGATATGGCAGAGATATTTTGGGGTTTTTATTCAATATCATTGGCTTTGAATCCTTTCTTGAGCCTCTTGGGCGCTCGTTGAGCCTTGCGACGCGCCCTTTACAGCCTGAAGGCATGCTGGATGCGTCTCGCTGCCAAATCTGGTGCTAACACAACCCTATAACTTTTTAGACTTCCGGCCTCGACACATCCTCACTGCTCGCTTCCAGCTCCTCGTGCACATAGTTCCTATTGTCGCGCACGTCCTGCTTAATCATCAGTCTGATTAAAATTGAACAATTTTAGCTTAATATGCTGAAGTTTGGTTTTCAGGTGCAGTGCCATCGAGCATATTTTTTTCAGCCGGTTATGTTTGAGCGATCGCTGGTCGATCGGTTTGGGTCTAAATTTTTTGAATTTTTTATTTTATTAAAATTTTATTAGTTTTTATTAATTTAAAAAATTAAATTTCCAAAAGATTTTAATTTGAAAATTTAATTATATATTTTATAGAATTCACATTTAACTTAAGAAATAATTATCGTTTATATAATTTTTTTAATTGAATTAATTTCATTTTAGAAAATTAAGTTTTTCAAAATATAAGATTCACTATTTTTTCTGCGCTGAATAGTTTTTTCAAAATTAATAAAAAAAACAAGTTTTATTTCGACACAAATTAATTAGACAAATTAAGTTTCGACAAAGTTGTATTTAGACAAGAGTTGTTTTGACAAAAAAAAGAGAAATAAAAAGAGACAAAAAAATGAATTAATCAATTAATATAAAATAAAAAGTTAATATTCTATCAATAAAGATAAATTATTTTCAAGACACATTTAGAACACAACAAAAGTTTAAAATTCTACATTTGGGTTGTTTAGTGTGATTTAAACAGTGTTTTAAATGTTTTGCAAGATTTTGAATTAGGGATTTTACGTTAAGTGGTGGTTTAGAGGATGTACCAGATGCTACAATAAACAGAATACTTTTTCGTTTGTCCAAATCAAATATCTGGTTTAATATTATGTTTCTGTTTTTGTACCAAAATTCACAAAATTCTAATTGAATTTTGTGCAAAACTCTGCAATACAATGCAGATGTATTGCAGAGTTTTGCGGAATCAGTTTATTGGTGGCACAAAGAATGTATCAGTTGCTACAATTTATGGAACATGTTTTGCTCCTTTAGAACCTGAGCTTTGGCATTTTTTATATTTTGTATTTGTTTTTTGTACCTAAATTCCCATTGCCTATTAATGGTTGATTTGATGAAGTAGTTCTAAAGTTAATTGTAAAATCACTTACTAATTTCACTATTTATTTCAAGAATTTTAAAATTTTTTTATATCTCATTTGATATATAATATATGATTTAATATCTCTTTTTACCAATTTTATTAAAAAAAACTAATTTTATTTTTTAAGGCAGCTCTCTATAAAAATAAAAATTTGATAATAGGAAGCCGTGGCTATCTTTATCAAGTATTAAGAAAGATTTTTTCTTAGAAAAATGTTCATTTCAACAAAATAATTTAAAATTTATCTTTTCAAAATTTTAACGAAAACTTAATCAATACAAAAAGAATTTCATATTCCAAAATTTATTTTCAAAGATTTTACACTTGTTTAAAAAAGACTGCGTTTTAAAAATTATAATCGAGTATCAAATAAAATTCAGTTGTGATCTAAAAAAAAGTGATTTTTTTGTGTCTAAGCTTGTCTTTCAAAATGAACATAATAGGAAAACTAAGAGAAATAAGAGAAAACTTTTTTTTTATTTTACTGATAATTATTTTAAAAAGATGCTTTTATTTGAAAATTTCAGTTCAAAAAAAAAGATTAAAGACACATGTTATTCATAAGGAAAAATTGCCAACAAAAGATGTTATAGTAGTAGTAGTAGTATTTAATGCTATTGAGGAACGAAGTTCCTCAAGCAGTGACGACAGTAGAAGTTCTGCTATTATAGCCTACGACCAGTTTGTTATTAATTTTTAAAAAATAAAGTTAAGTAATAATAATAATACTAAAAGCTACAGCAGACCAACTGCGGAGCAATGCTATGGTAGCTGTCTGATTTTAAAATATGTCTTAAAAGATTATGTTAATAAGAAAAATAAAAAATTTAATTATGCTTGTTTCAAAAAGGTTTGAGTAATTTGTTTATTCTATTTTAAATTTGTTGGTGTTTTTTGTAATCCTGGTCTCTATTAATTGTTTTCAAGTTCGATTATTTTTCTTAAAATTTGTATTTAAATTTGCAAAGACAAAAATTTTGAAATGTCGGATTTAAAAATTTTTTAAAATTGAAAAATGATTTAAATCTCCTTTTTTTGCCCCCCAGAAGACTAATAAAGTGCTTTTAGGAAAATGTCAGCGACATACGGTCAACTTGAGACCTTCAAGTACGCGGCGGGCGACGCAAGCACGCTAGGACCGCGATGGGAGGCGTGGCTGCAGGGCTTCAAGCTCTATCTGGAAGCCAACGAGATTAACGACGGCAAGGGCAAAGTCCTCTTAAAGCTCCAGATAGGCGAGCAGGCGAGGAAAATTTTCCACACGCTTGCGAAGCCGGAGGGCAAGATGAAGCCGGATCCGACCTCAACCCCGACCGACACCAAGCAGGACATACCCGACATGGACACGCTGCCCGAGTGCCACGCGCTCATGTGCAATTATTTTCGGACGAAGAGGTCGAAATGGACGGAGCAGTGTGTGTTCCGTCGAGCGACAAAGCGCCAGGACGAGACGGTGGACCAGTACGTCAAACGCCTTCGCGAACTCACCGCTCACTGCAAGTTCGGCGACGCTAAGGACGTAGACCGCGAGATCCTGGGCCACCTGGTGCACACCACGGGAATCCGGCGCTTCGAGAGCAAGTGCTGCGATCAACACGATCAGCCAGTACGCTTACAAGAGGCTGGATTGAGCGACGCCCTTAACACCGTTCACGACTCATTACTTTGGGTAGAAGTCTAGATTGCCGATCCCATTCCTGGGTAAGTTCGAAGCGGACGTGTCATTCCGTGTGACGTGGGCAAGAGCCACATTCGTCATTGTTGAAGGCGAGGCTAAGAACCTGCTCAGCAAGCGCACTTGTGTCGATCTGGGAGTGGTGAGCATCGCCAAGCCGATCGCCTCTCTCAGCTGTTGACGGTCACTGGAGGCCGAATCCTCCATCATCGAGCAGCACACCGTGGATTGGCTCGTAGCCAGATTCCATGAAATTTTAAGTGGGAAGCTGGGCTGCGCGAAGGACATCAGCGTCAAGCAGGATGTCGACCCGAACGTTCGCCCCGTGAGACAGCCGCAACGCCCGGTTGCGTTACAACTGCGGGAGGCAGTGGGAAGAGAGCTGGACAAGCAGGTCGAGCAAGGCATTCTCGAGCCCGTCGACAGCAGCAGACGACCGACCCCATGGGTCTCAAACCTATTTGTGGTGCCCAAGGACAAAACGGCGCACGCCAACTGGAGGAACAAGCGTACGGAGTACTCGCGCGAGTACTCGCGAGTACTCACAGTGTCGGCCACCACATCCGGTCTGTGTCTGCCGACACTGTGATCCCGGTTCTGGACGAGCTGTTTTGCATGTTCGGCACGCCACTAATCTACAAGACTGACAACGGATCGCCGTTGCAGTCGCACTCGTTCGCGGCAATCGCCAATCGGCTAGGCTTTCGGCATCGCCGGATCACGCCACTCTTATCTCGACTTCGCAGTGGCAATGGACAGAAAGGGAACAAGCCGCATTCAATGCCGTTAAAGATGCTATCTCTACAAAAGGCACATCATTCTTCAACAAGAACTGGTCGACAGAGCTGATAGTAGATGCGAGTCCCGTTGGTCTCAGCGCCGTCATTGCTCAGATCAATCCCGATGACAGCAAGGAACGAGTAATCGTTTGCTGCGCATCTAGACTATTAACGGATGTTGAGCGCCGATATAGCCAGTGCGAGAAAGAGGCTCTCGCTACAGTATGAGGCTGTGAACGATTCTGGATCTATCTATTCGCTAGGACATTCACGCTAGTAACCAACAACCGAGCGGTGCAGTTGTTGCTGTGCAATCCTTCATTTTAGCCACCAGCTCGTATCGAACGATTGGCTCTCCGGCTAAGTCAATTCGACTTCACCATAGTCCAGAGACCACGCGCTACTAACATAGCTGACTACTTTTCTCGACATCCGGTTGAGAAAGCGTCTCCAAAAGGCTAAACCAGCGCTGAGGAGATAAGTCTTGGTAGCGTTTTTTTCGGAATTCAGTCATTTCTTAACGCAATTTTTGAAGTGAACTATTTTTAATAAAAAGCTCACAAAAACCCCACAATTATTAGGATCAGTATGAAGTGAATGATCACATTTATTCTTGATTCAAATAACTATTATCAAGTGATTCAACGGTTTTAGCAAATTTTCTATAATAAAATATAAACAGATAAATTTTTGTGAAAAAGTGACTACGACTTTTCAAAAAAATTTTGCTGATTTTCAATATTTTCTCTCAATGGATCAACTTATTCAGTAAAATTTACTTCCATTTAATTCAAAAATCATCATTGATTAATGGTTTGAGTTTTCATTAATAAAACCAAAAATTACATCAAAATTTTTAACTTTAATAATTTTTTTAATTAAACATTTTATTATTAGTCAGAAACCTACCTCTAAGTAATTCCAAGTCTAATTTGACAATTTTAGTTCCATTCTTTAAAAATCTGAGTTAAATAAAAACAATTTGGAATCAAATTTTTTTTTCAGAGTTACGAACAATGCATTTTTCAAGAGCCATTTCTTCCTAAATTTAGATATAAATTAATTAATATTCTTATTTTTCGACAGTTTTTACATTATCAGTAAGCAATTTATTTGTTAAAATATCGCCAATTGCCTTTTAACGGCTTAAAAAATTTTTGAAAATATTTTTATCTCTTTTGTCAATATCCATTGGAACTTCGGTGTCGATTATTTCAATTTTAGTTTTTAAATTTACCATTTTTCTTTACCCTTCTCTTAGAATGTCAACAGAAAAATTTTCCTTAATTTTTGGCATATCTTCCTCATTATTTTATTTGTCAATTTTGAAAACAACATAATGGTAACCAACACAATTTTTTTCTGAAGATTCATTCACAAAATTTCGATCATTATTTTACTAAATTTCGATCAAAATTTGTTTATTGATATTATTTTAAACGTTTTTTCTATTATAACATATGTTATTTAACAATTTTGTTCTTGAAAATAATAAAAACAAATAATTGTTTTGAAGCTTAATTAAGCAATTTATTTTATCTAATTGAATTTTCTTTGATATTAATTCATTTGCAGCTGATAGTTTTTTTTTCTATTTGCTGAAGTAATTGTTTTTTAAATCTTTTCCATTCATCAATTGAAAACAATGAAGCTATTCTTATATTTTTGTTTTCATCACATAATCTTTTCTCTTCAATTTAACATATAAATTAAGGACTTCTAGTTCTATTTAATTCTCTTTATTTTCAGGACGTTCTGTGGCCCTTCTTCAAATCATGCAGGTCTCTCTATTACATAAAATTGACTTTTTTTTTCTTTTTTTTTCAAATTTAGCTGAATGCTTTTTAATTAATACTAATGTGTTAAAAAAACATTAAAACATATACTAACGTAAAAATAGATCAGGTAGAATTTAAAAACAAGAATTTTAAAACTGGTTTATTCTTGATTCAAGAGGTTTAAACATTCGCTCGATATGGCAGAGATATTTTGGGGTTTTTATTCAATATCATTGGCTTTGAATCCTTTCTTGAGCCTCTTGGGCGCTCGTTGAGCCTTGCGACGCGCCCTTTACAGCCTGAAGGCATGCTGGATGCGTCTCGCTGCCAAATCTGGTGCTAACACAACCCTATAACTTTTTAGACTTCCGGCCTCGACACATCCTCACTGCTCGCTTCCAGCTCCTCGTGCACATAGTTCCTATTGTCGCGCACGTCCTGCTTAATCATCAGTCTGATTAAAATTGAACAATTTTAGCTTAATATGCTGAAGTTTGGTTTTCAGGTGCAGTGCCATCGAGCATATTTTTTCAGCCGGTTATGTTTGAGCGATCGCTGGTCGATCGGTTTGGGTCTAAATTTTTTGAATTTTTTATTTTATTAAAATTTTATTAGTTTTTATTAATTTAAAAAATTAAATTTCCAAAAGATTTTAATTTGAAAATTTAATTATATATTTTATAGAATTCACATTTAACTTAAGAAATAATTATCGTTTATATAATTTTTTTAATTGAATTAATTTCATTTTAGAAAATTAAGTTTTTCAAAATATAAGATTCACTATTTTTTCTGCGCTGAATAGTTTTTTTCAAAATTAATAAAAAAAACAAGTTTTATTTCGACACAAATTAATTAGACAAATTAAGTTTCGACAAAGTTGTATTTAGACAAGAGTTGTTTTGACAAAAAAAAGAGAAATAAAAAGAGACAAAAAAATGAATTAATCAATTAATATAAAATAAAAAGTTAATATTCTATCAATAAAGATAAATTATTTTCAAGACACATTTAGAACACAACAAAAGTTTAAAATTCTACATTTGGGTTGTTTAGTGTGATTTAAACAGTGTTTTAAATGTTTTGCAAGATTTTGAATTAGGGATTTTACGTTAAGTGGTGGTTTAGAGGATGTACCAGATGCTACAATAAACAGAATACTTTTTCGTTTGTCCAAATCAAATATCTGGTTTAATATTATGTTTCTGTTTTTGTACCAAAATTCACAAAATTCTAATTGAATTTTGTGCAAAACTCTGCAATACAATGCAGATGTATTGCAGAGTTTTGCGGAATCAGTTTATTGGTGGCACAAAGAATGTATCAGTTGCTACAATTTATGGAACATGTTTTGCTCCTTTAGAACCTGAGCTTTGGCATTTTTTATATTTTGTATTTGTTTTTTGTACCTAAATTCCCATTGCCTATTAATGGTTGATTTGATGAAGTAGTTCTAAAGTTAATTGTAAAATCACTTACTAATTTCACTATTTATTTCAAGAATTTTAAAATTTTTTTATATCTCATTTGATATATAATATATGATTTAATATCTCTTTTTACCAATTTTATTAAAAAAAAACTAATTTTATTTTTTAAGGCAGCTCTCTATAAAAATAAAAATTTGATAATAGGAAGCCGTGGCTATCTTTATCAAGTATTAAGAAAGATTTTTTCTTAGAAAAATGTTCATTTCAACAAAATAATTTAAAATTTATCTTTTCAAAATTTTAACGAAAACTTAATCAATACAAAAAGAATTTCATATTCCAAAATTTATTTTCAAAGATTTTACACTTGTTTAAAAAAGACTGCGTTTTAAAAATTATAATCGAGTATCAAATAAAATTCAGTTGTGATCTAAAAAAAAAAGTGATTTTTTTTGTGTCTAAGCTTGTCTTTCAAAATGAACATAATAGGAAAACTAAGAGAAATAAGAGAAAACTTTTTTTTTTATTTTACTGATAATTATTTTAAAAAAAGATGCTTTTATTTGAAAATTTCAGTTCAAAAAAAAAGATTAAAGACACATGTTATTCATAAGGAAAAATTGCCAACAAAAGATGTTATAGTAGTAGTAGTAGTATTTAATGCTATTGAGGAACGAAGTTCCTCAAGCAGTGACGACAGTAGAAGTTCTGCTATTATAGCCTACGACCAGTTTGTTATTAATTTTTAAAAAAATAAAGTTAAGTAATAATAATAATACTAAAAGCTACAGCAGACCAACTGCGGAGCAATGCTATGGTAGCTGTCTGATTTTAAAATATGTCTTAAAAGATTATGTTAATAAGAAAAATAAAAAATTTAATTATGCTTGTTTCAAAAAGGTTTGAGTAATTTGTTTATTCTATTTTAAATTTGTTGGTGTTTTTTGTAATCCTGGTCTCTATTAATTGTTTTCAAGTTCGATTATTTTTCTTAAAATTTGTATTTAAATTTGCAAAGACAAAAATTTTGAAATGTCGGATTTAAAAATTTTTTAAAATTGAAAAATGATTTAAATCTCCTTTTTTTGCCCCCCAGAAGACTAATAAAGTGCTTTTAGGAAAATGTCAGCGACATACGGTCAACTTGAGACCTTCAAGTACGCGGCGGGCGACGCAAGCACGCTAGGACCGCGATGGGAGGCGTGGCTGCAGGGCTTCAAGCTCTATCTGGAAGCCAACGAGATTAACGACGGCAAGGGCAAAGTCCTCTTAAAGCTCCAGATAGGCGAGCAGGCGAGGAAAATTTTCCACACGCTTGCGAAGCCGGAGGGCAAGATGAAACCGGCGGGAACACGATCTTCGCGTGCGACCGAAGGCTGGCCAGTTCCTCGTCGTCGTTGTTGCTGCTCCGGAACAACTTGAAGAACTACACGTTGCGTATGGTTGTGCCGGTACACACTCACCATGCTGCCTTTCCGCTCCGTGATGACGTACGGCTCCGGGTCCCACTCAGGCGTTGTCTTGCATACTCGCTGAAGCTTCCGGAGTACAAGATCACCCACCTTCAACTCGGACTGCTGCACACGCATGCGAGCGTTGTACTCGCGCTTCATCACCTCCTTAGCCTTGCGATCGTTCTCCTACGCGAAACGATGCGCGGCTCTGATCGCAGGCGGGAGCGCTGAAGTGCGGGATGCCCGACGTCCGGCTGTAGCCCATCATGAGCTGAGCGGGGGCTACCTTCGTGGTTGTATGAGGAGTCTCCCGGTATGCCCTCCGTAGAAACCGTCGTAGAGCGACGTTCTTGTCTACTCCCTCGATGGTGGCTGTCCCCAGCACTTTCCCGAGCTTCTTCATGAAGCTCTCCGTCTCGGCGTTCGCTCTGGCCATCCGGCCTTTTACCGTTTGACCTGAACGCGTCGCTTCAGAGCGCCCAGCCAGTTTCCCTGGATTCAGCCGAATCTTCGAGAGGGGGGGAAGGCACCGAAACGGCAACGACGCGCACAACCAGAAAAGCGGAGTCAACGCAGGCAGCAGGAGACGGGACAACGGCAGTCCAGCAGGTTCCGACCGCGACGGTCGACAGCTCGAAGCCGAGGACGTCCCAAGACGAGACCCAGGCGCAGCAGCGCAAAGCAGGGCGGCCCACGGCAGCGCAAAGCAGGGCGGCCCACGGCAGCGCAAAGCAGGGCGGCCCACGGCAGCGCAAAGCAGGGCGGCCCACGGCAGCGCAGGCGGCAGCCAACAGGGCAGCAGCGGCAGCGACAGGGGCAGCAAACCCGCCCATGCACTAGATGCAGATGCGGAGGCAGGCCTAGCTTTCGGCTCAAGCGGGGGGAGAAGATGTGATGAAGACATCACTGTGTATGTACGCGGTTCGCTGTGCAGTTGCATGCACGCGTATTTCATATTTATATTTTTATATTTATTTATTGGATGGATTGGATTTTTGGGATATATTATATATTTTTGTTTTTTAAGGATTAATAAAGTTTTGAAACTTTATTAAGTAATTTACTTTATTTCATTCCCTAACTCAACAGACAACTGAAAAAAAGGCTGAAGAATGGTTGAATTTATGTATGATATAATTTAACTTTCCTTTTCTACAAATTTGGCTATTTATAGAATAATTAATAGCACTCTGTTCTAGAGTTATTTAAATTTGCTCAAATTGAAGACTAATTCAATTTAATGCAATACGAAAAAAAATTGTTACTTTGAAAAAAATTTATTGGATTTTTAAAGCAAATAGTTAATAAAAGAAAAGCCGAAAAATTTATTTCAAGTTTTTTTTTTTTAAATTAATTCTGAAAAAGCCTCAATTTTCTTTTATAAAATAGCAGTGAAAATCATATTTGAAAAAATCATCAAAATTTTCGACAACAAGATTAGGATCTACTTGAGCATAAATTAGAGGATTTTTAATTTTATTTAAGCTTATTACAGGTTTTAATTGTTCAAATGAATCTACCAAGTCTTCATTTTCATTAACGTTTAGAGAATTTCTAATTGCAGTAAACTTATAAGTCATAGCTTTGATTTTTATCTCAATCTCTTTTTGATCAGCATTTGCTTTATTTTCAGAAATTTCTGAACGAACATTTTGGAGATCGGATTGAATTAGTTTATAAAAATAGGAACTCAATTTTTCTCTATCAAGTATTATTGTTTGGCTAATTCTGTCTTTATTTAAAAGATCCAATTCCGGATTTATTGATGCTAAAATCACTTTCTTCTTATCATCAATATTTTCTATTTTCAAATTACTACAAATTTGATCTTTAAATTTAGTAAAATCTACATTCGGTTCATTTAACAGGCTGTCACATTTGTTAAAAACTATTGTGTATTTATCTGTGTTTGCATGTCGAATAGAATTAAATAGATTCATAATTGAATCTGTTTCAGCCTTGTGTATAGCATCAAAAATCAAGCAAGCTCTATTTAAAAATGAAACAGAAAAGTAAAACTCAAGTTTTTTTTCAGCCCGAATGTTGTCAAAATGAGCAAAATCTATCAAAATAATTTTCGGATTATCATAAAGAACGTAAGGCTTGGCAAACTCAGTGGCGTTGATTGAACTGATTGAAGCATTTTGATTTGTTAACAATTGGGAAAATGTGGATTTACCTGTCTTCTTAGTTCCTATAACACCCAGAAAATAATTTTTACACAGAATATCTCTAATGCGACGATTATGCGCTATTGTTGTAAAAAGCTTTTTCTCCTCAGGCTTTTTATGATTATCAATATTTATATTGTTAAAAATAAATGTTTCTAGGTATCCCAAATAGGGCAAATCATTATAGGATTTATTTAAGTTGTAAGTTTTTATCATTTGATTTAAAAAGAAATTATACGAATCATTGATATCTTTGCTTTTAAAATAATATCCCCACAGATAACTAAGAGTTTTACTATCTAAATTTATAATAGATCTTAAAATACATTCTAAACAGTATTTATCGATAAAAGTAGAGCAAAAATCGTTTTTTATCTTGTATATTGTTGGAAATATTTTTCCAATCAGTTCACTGGAGGAAAAAGAATCGATAGTTTTTCTTAATGGTAAATATTTTGTATCAAAACAAATGGAGTCACAAATGGAATTGAGATCATTATTGAAAAAATCTGTGTACAAACAAGAATACAATGCACCCTTAAGTTCATTTTTCATTTCGTTGTCCAAATTAAAATTTTCTTCGCTAATCTTCCAAATTTTGTCTAGTTTTTCAAAGATATCTAACAACTCATTTTTATCATCTAGCAAACTGAGAATTATATCATCTTCTATTTCAATTTTATTTACAATACCAACGAATAATGCAGCAGTTAGATAAAGCTTGTCCATTGGCATGTCTTGAATACACTGTTGTTTATGAGTTAAACTCTCTTTGACGTCGCTTTGTGAAATAGCAATTGTAAAATTCATATTGAGTCGACTTAATGTATTTCACAGACATTTCAAAAAAAAATTTTATAACTGTAATGTTTTGTAATGGGAGAGTTATTGGATAGTTTCAAAGATAGATTTTGTTACCAAAAATAAAAATGAATCTAATCGATCGATTGATAATAACTAAGTAACTGATTCATCCTATTTTTAATAATAAAAATAATAATAATAATAAGAATAAGCTACAGCAAGCAAGCTTGCGGAGATGACCTACTAGGAGGACATCTATGGTAGCCGAAATTGCGCAGAAAAGATGGAAAATAACAGACAAATACATTTTTTTTTTTTTTTTAAGTTCAGTAAGTAGCATTGTTTAACTTAATCTAAGAAAGTTTTGTGTGGAATTAAGTAAGTATTATGTAGAAGAATTTTACAAAGTAAAAATTTGCAAGAATACGGAAATAGAATTACATAATAAAAGATTACAGTTACAAATCAAATAAAATAACAATTTAAATAGAATTACAACGAAAAATTAAAATAGAAAAAGTATACAATAAAAAAACTTGTACGCGTTAGTTAAATCATATGCTAGACTTGAAGGCGTCGCACTTATTTTTGAACTGGTTGATTGATTGAGAGTCGGTAAATTCGGCTGGCAGGGCATTCCAATGGTTAACAACTCTGTTCGTGAAGAAGTTGGACTTCTGCATACATTTAGTTGAGGGCTGCCCGGAGAGTCTTCTTTTATGTCCTCTGATTCCCCTTCCTGGAACTTGAGTCTTAACTCCCAAAAATGACGCCCAATTTTTTTTAAATTAATTTTTTTTGGAGAGTTGATTAACATAATTTCGTATTTTCGAAATTTCTAAAAAATTTTAATATGTTATGGAATTAAAATGTCCGAAAATTTCACACTCAATTTTAACCTCATTATTTATTAGCTTATTTTCACACGTTAAAAGACACTTGAAAATGTTGAATGTGTAACAAAGTGAATTTTGTAATTCTTCTTTATCTGAATACTTAAAAAGACACTCTGAAACTTGGGATGAAGTCGATTCCAGTTTATATTCTGAATTTTTTATTTTAACAAAAAGAATCTGATCTTGATTTTCTCCGCTCAAGAATAAAAAAAGTTCATCATAATGCTCATTCTTCACTAAAATAATTTTTTTCTCAATTTTATCTGCATTTAATTTTAAATCCTTAATATCCGTAATTCCATTTACATCATGTGGCTTTCTGTCCAAATAATTTTTCAATTTTGCAAAATATTCGTTCATTTTGTGATTCTGGACGCGTTTCATAAGATTTTGATTGATTATATTCTCTTTTATGGAATTAATTATTGAATTCGATCTAAAATCACTAATAGGGTTTATTGTATTGTTTTGGATTCTAAATAACTTTCCAAATGGATAATATTGAGGCACTAATGTTTTAATATATTGGTTTAATATCTTAGATAGTGCTTGTTTAAAAAATTCTAGCAAAAAGTTAACCTCGCTTTTTTCACATAATAGTTCTTTTAAGAGCTTATTTATATTTGTTTCTGTTTCATTTGTCATTTGTAATGAATCCTTATTATGTATCAAGTCAGCAAGATCGTTCAAAATCGAGTTCACAATATCATCTTCATTTACGTAAAAATGAAAATTGTTGCTAAACTTAAAATTGTCACTAAAGGTTTTATCTGCGAATAATGGTGATCCAAATCCAATGAAAAAAATGTTTTTCGCCGATTCATTAGTTATTCTTGAAGTTAGTTTTACAGCGGTCATTGAGGCGACAGCTGCGCCCAAGCTATGTCCTGTGAATATAATTTTGTATCCATCGTTTATTTTTTTCACGAAATATTTCAAATTGATAAACCTTGAACGGCTGTATATTCCTGAATGAAATTTTCCGCTAAGCATTTCATTTACTTGAGAAATACAATTTATGTCTGTTAGAAAATCACTCAAGTTTTGGGAGCCTTGAAAAGCAATGAACAGAGTTTTTTCAAATTGAACACTTTCAAAAATCATGTATTTTACATCATTCAATCCGACAATAAGATTAAAATTTAAATCGGTTTTTTTAAATGATTTACTCACACATATTTTATTTATTGAATTTTGCAAGTAAAAATATTTTCCTCTTTCGAGCTCTTCCTTAGGATCATTTTCGTAAATTGCATTTGATGCTAAAGCACACAAATACAAGATTTCTTGATAGCTTGGGTTTAAGCTAATACTTTCATCTTTTATTATATCAAAGTCGAAATGATCTGTTGATTCTTTTTCTTTGTTCATATTTATATTTCAAATTCTAAATTAAATAAAAAAAAACATGCATTTCAAAAAAATTCTGATTTCTTGATTTATAAACGTAACGGAAATCATTAATCAATAAAAAAGCTCGTGGAAAACTAAATCTTTAGATAGCATTTAGAAAATATCTCCATTAATAAAAAGAGTCCGAAAAATTTTAAATTCGGAAAAATATTCAAAAAAAAATATTTATTGGACTAAGTAAATTTATATAATATAAACCTATAAACCATTTACTAAAACGGAGCCAAATAGAAAGATTTTCAATATTCAATTATGTAAAAATTATTTGAATTCGAAAAGATCATAAGATATTTAATAGATTAAATAACTCTTTTTTTCAAATTTGAAAAATTTGACTTACATTAAAAAAATCATTTTAATTTTTAACATATTTTATATTTATTTAATTTAAAAAAATGGATCTTAAAATATCTTTTAAATTAATTCAGTTTGTTCATTGAACTTATTGAATTAATTTATATTTAATTAAAAAAAAAAAAATTTCTAATTTAGATGGTTTTTTACCGCGAATGTTATAAGAGAAATGCTTAATACAAGAAGTTAAAATTAATTGCTTTTACTTAAATTAAAAAAATTACAGTTAAAATTTAATGATTTTTAAAAATATAATTAATTCTTTAAAACCAATTTAAATTTAAATTTTCTTTTTCGAATTTTTTTAAATCGTTTTTCTTATTTTATACTGTCTTTAAAGATTACATTATCATTCTTAATAGATAGTAAATAATTTTGGTATTTTTTCTTTTTTCGTTTGATTAAACAAATTAAGATAAAGTGTTTTTGTTTTATTTTTTTATCTTATATTTTTCGTTAGGCTTAGAAAATTTGAAATTTGAATTTAAAGCGTCATCAGGTGTTAAAAATGGTGGCAGTGTATCTTACTAATTAAAGTCAATGAAGACGCCGGAATTTCAAGAATTCGTTTCCTTAATGCAAAAATCTTAGACTCTTAATTTATTTAAAATTTTTTTTTCCATGGACAATTAGACGTATTATCACTCATTAAAACTTTTAAGTGTAAAGAATTTGCTTTAGGTAACCGAATTCTTGAAATACCGAGGTCTTCGTGGACATGAATTGGTAAGCCACCATTTTTGTATCACGTGATGACGCTTTAAATTCAAATTTTAAATTTTCTAAGCCTAACGAAAAATATAAGATAAAAAAATAAAACAATAACACTTTATCTTAATTTGTTTTATCAAACGAAAAAAGAAAAAATACCAAAATTATTTACTATCTATTAAGAATGATAATGCAATCTTTGAGATAATAAAATTTCAATGATACCTGACAACACTTCTTATTTAAATTGATTAGGATTTTGAAATTCATACTTGAAAAAAGTTAAGAAAGAATTAGAAAAAGTACATCATAGAGCAACGATGTACCGATTGTAATAATCTATAATGAAACTGTAATGAAACTTGCGTCTCTGGATATGTTAAGAATAAAAGAAAAGACGATTTAATAGAAGTTTTTTAAAATCAGATCGAAAAACTGTTAATTTTTTAAGAAATATTGAAAGAAGAATGACAATTTAAAGAGTTATTCAAAGATGGTTAGGAATTGAAAAAGATTTACAAAAGAGCATATTAAAAATTGTCCATCACGTTTTTCTAACCATTTCAAAGCGATAGATGGTTAGCAGAAATTTTATGATTGCAATAATAGCTATGAAGAAATCATGGAATAGAATATAGAAAGTAATAGACTATTCAAGCGGTGGACGCACCACAACCACAGCAACAACAATAAGAAAATATTTTAAATGAAAGAAAATTTTTAATTTTTAATTTGTAATAATTTTAAAATTTATTTTTACTTTTTAAAAAATGTCTAATTTTCTCGGTCTAATTAATTATGCAAATTTATGACAAGTCTTAAATGTTGATTAAAATAAATTTTGTATGATTTCATATTTGAATATTTGTTAAATTTAAAATCTAAAATTTATTATATTGTAAAGAAGAAGATTTATTTGTCTTAATAAAAAAAAAAAACTCTTCTCTCTTTTGATTCCCTTTACTTAAATTCTCGTTGAGGGTTCCCTTGATGATTTGCTGTTCATAGCGTGGTGTCTCCCCAGGCAATCCCACAAAAATATTAATCACAACCCTCAGTATACTCCAGGCCAGTTTGAACCCTCGAAGGTCATACATTACATATTGGTGACAGAAGTGTTGGCCATGAGTGACCAAGATAAAAATGAGGAATTTGAAAAGGAGGAAATACGAAACCTAAATGAGGCACTTCTTACAGCAGTTCTAAATTTTAAAAACTGTCTTAAAAAAGCAAGAAAAAATTCAAAACCTCCTCTATTGAAAATTTTAGAAAAGATAACACTACTTCTTACACCATACTCAGTAAGAAATTTGAAAAGGGAATATTTAACTAATTTAATTGGATCCTAAACCTGAGTAATATTTCCCTCGCAATTGATGACCCAGAGATTAATATGGTTTTTTAAAACGCTCTAACATCAGCTATTAAAAGACTTTTTGAAGTCACTTATTCCCTACTTTTGGACTGGGAAATAAAAACCAAAGAAGATACTTCTTCAAGGGATAATACTTCTGAAGAGGAATTTAGTGATGCTTTTTAGGACTTCAAAGACATACCGAAGGGTCAGAAATGTTTTCTAAAAATCATTTCAAAACATCTTTG
The DNA here is from genome assembly GCA_019054805.1 of Brachionus manjavacas. NCBI lineage: Eukaryota > Metazoa > Rotifera > Eurotatoria > Ploima > Brachionidae > Brachionus > Brachionus manjavacas. Next base: position 644,885 of record JAHQIY010000003.1, on the reverse strand, counting down.
ACACAAAACAAAACACTTAAAATTGAGAACCTTAAATTTCCAAGTCAGAAAATAGTCGATTGGTTTGAGAGATTCGAATTACTAACCACGCGTTGGTCACAAATGGATAGAGGTTTCGAAGTAGTCAGTTTTTTCGAAGAAATAGCTTTAAAGAAATATCAGCTCATGAAAAAGGATACTTTTGATTTTTGAAAAATCAAACCCATATGATAAAAGAATTAAGGCCCAAATTTTCTACAAGGAGCCTAATGGCTAATTTTTTTAGTGCTAAGCAAAAACCAGAAAAGAATATCGTCTCTTGCGCTCATCGTCTTATTAATTTTTTTAAGAAGCTAGAGATGATCAAAAAACAACCATAAATGAAATTAAAATAAGTAAAGAACAATATAATACTAAGAATTATTTAGAAGAGCAGCCTTTTAAAACGAAATTCTGTCATTTTTGCCGAAGGAGCAATCACTTTAGTGTAGAATGTCACGAGATGAAACAAATCTGTAACAATCATTTGAAGTTTAGGTCTTTTCTCTTTCAAAGTAATGCCTTTCGGTCTTTGTAATGCAGGAACAACATACCAACGAACGATGGAATGATTTCAAACAAACTAACAAATTCTTTGGCTTTTGCAAAAATATCAAACCGTTGGCATTAATTTGCAAAGATCATTAATAAAACATTAATTGATCATGGTGTCAATGTCAATTGAGTCGGTCTTTACGAATAAAGAGTCAATTGGCCAAATAGATGAATCATTCTCTTTAAGCAAAGACATAATTAAACTTCAAAACGAAGACAAACATATCAGCGCTATAAAGGAAAATCTTAAGCTTAAGAAAATAAAAGGATATATTAACGAAAACGATATCCTACTAAAAATAAGGAAATGTAGAAACAAAATCTACAAGCAGTTGGTGATTCCTTAGTGTCTAAAAAGAGACATATTAGAAATGTGTCATGATCACTTTTTCGGGGCTCATTTATGTCGTTAAAAGACTTGGGCTAAGCTTAGTATCCGATTTTAATAACAAAACAGTTTTAGTGAAGTAAAAAATTATGTTGAATCATGTGAAAAATGCGCTAAGCTTAAAAACCCTCAAGCAATTAGGGCACACATTAATCCAATAACGGAATTCCACAAACCTTTTGATATGCTTGCAGTAAATATTCTGGAACTGAGCACTACTAGCTCAGGAAATAAATATGTTGTTGTCTTTACCGATTACCTAACCAAATGGGTTGAAGCTTTTCCTTTAAGAAATATGACAGCGGAAGCAATTTCTTAAGTTTATATAAATGAAATAATTTGTAGACACTCTTGTCCATCAAAACTTCTATCCGAACAAGGTAAAAATTTTCTACCCGAACTAGTTACAGGTATTTGTAAACTTCTAAAAATAAATAAAATAACAACTGCACCTTACAATCCAAAATGCGACGGGTTGGTTGAAGGATTCAACAAAACAATTTGTCAAATGCTTGCAACATACTCAAATTCGAACCAAACTTTTGTACTATTCGCTTATCGGACAAATCAGAATAGCACAACTAAAGAGGCCATTTATCCTTACTGTATGGCAGAGAAGCGAGACTTGGTGATTTAGATAATCATAACTTAAGATATGAAACATCTATGATTATAGAAAATATACAAGAAAAATGGCTTGAAGCAAGAGCTGACATAATAACACAGGCGAAAATAAATAAGAAATATTATGATCAAAAATACAATAAACCATCTACTTCTTTTAACGCATTTGACCAAATTAGAATTAAACAATTGCTAACAAAAACAGGCTTAAAAAAGAAACTTAGAAACGATCTTTGAAGTGAACCATATAAGATTACAGAAGTACTTTCAGATCAGAACATACTAGTGAATATAAAAGGAAAGAACAAAATAATTAACTAAACACTGTAAAGAAAAAAGAGCCAAATAGACTGGATCCCTCTGCAAAACTAAGACTTTGTCCAATCAAAACTAGAAATGGCCGCATATCTAAACCTCTATTTCAAGGCTCGTAAAAAAAAAATTAATAAAATAAACTGATCTTTTTATTTAATTTCAGATAAAAACTAGACAATTGAGAATGAATAATAAAATTTACAAACCAGTCAGACATAATATGAACACGAGATGAATAAAATAAAGAAGCAAATAAGAGAGACAAACAATGCATGTTACCGAAGACGTCAAGCTCACGAGTAGGGAATTAAATTCGGAAGACTCAAAGAAAAATTCACCGGAGAAAACAGCGCTAGAAAATCCAAACAAATAATGAAATCAAGAGGTTTAATAATGTCTTTTGATCTGTTTGTCAATACAGACTGGGATAAACCACAATTTAAAATTAACAACAGTAAATTCAAACTCAAACATTTAATGCCTTTTGAAATATCTAACAAAGGGTCAACCAAAACATTAGTATCAAAAGAAAGAAGATATGAAGACATTATTTTCAAACCTCCGATCAGAACCAGATGTTTGAACAAAGGCAATCAGGTTGACATAGTTAAGCATAAATGAGAGAAAAAAGAGGAAAATAAGAACAAGAAGGCCAAGAACCTTGCCTAAAAAAACAAAAAGAATAACAGGAAATACATACTAAATCCAAAGAACATTAGAGAAGTTATCCGACGTCCCTTCAAATAATCAATCATAAATTATATAATTTAATTAATTTTTTTTTTTTCAATTATTTATTTTAGATTTTCAAGTGGAGGCAGGTTAAATCCACTGTAAGGTGAGAAAAATTAAATAAATTCCTAAATCACCCAAAAGTCGGAAAGTTTTTTTGGCTCCATTTACGACTTTTTAATTTTATTCAAAAAATTTAATCATTTTTGATATTTTTTTAATCAAATTTAAAATAAGAAACCAACAACACTTTCGGAACATGTCTCGTAGAAAAGCTGCCTTGCAAGAACTTGAACTTCTAAAAAATGAAGACTTTTAGAAGTGTCTGATAATTATGATAATGTTAAGCAGAATAATGATGATTTTGAAAATGGAACTCTATGATCAAAAAGAGGCTCAGATAAAATAGAAAAAATTATCCAAAATGGGAAAAAAAATAGTTACTTTTAAATATATTTCTAAAAAAAAATGTTAATTAACTTTTGTTCATTTTACAATTAAATAAAACTAAAAATTTACAAAGCAAATTTTAAATTTTGAAATTTTGAAAAAAAAGTCTCAATTAAAAAGACTTAAATGAATACGCAAAAAAATTTTATTTAAATAAATAACTAAAAAATTATTGTATATACTATTAAATTTCAACGTTTTAGCTCAATTCTGTTGAAAAAACTTAGATTAATTATTAAAAACAAACTCATATTTAGGTTTTGAAATTTAGACCTTTATTATTTTTTGAACTAAAACTTTAATTGAAAATCACATCAATTAGCAGGCTTTTAAAGGGCTTCCGACAAACCAAAATTAATTAAGAGATAAAGTAAAATTTAACAAATATTTGGTAAATAAAAATGGCATTTTTTTGCAAAATTTATTTAACTTATATCATTGAATTATTTTTCATAGGATTTTTTTATAATAAAGTAATCTTCATTTTGAAACAAATTAATTATTATCTTTTGTTTTTGTTGTCATGCTTTAAGATTTTTTTTTTGTTAGCTCAAACAAGAAAACAAAGTCTAAAGGTTTTTTTTAAACCACCTGGCTTGTATAAAAAATGAAGCATTAAAAAAATTATTTCTTATTCTCTTTTTTGGCTTTAAATACAAAGTTAAAGAATCAAGTGATTTAAACTTTAAAGTCGAATTTTTCTTAAATATTATGATTAAGAATTAATTTTCTTTATTTAATTGCTTGCTATCTTTAACAGTTTTATCAAAGACATTTGGTCTTGTTCAACCAAAAATATTCATTCAAAAATTATTCAAAAAATTTCGGGTGACAACTCTACTAATTTTACAAGCGTTCAACAAAAAGTGCGATGAAATTTGGAGTTGATGTTCAATTTGCTCCAATGAAAACGATATTTGGTTTCGTTTTTTTTCTGTTTTTTGACTGCTTTTGCCTTTTTGATTTTAACTTGTTCCTTTTAAAAACTCAAAATCATGTTTAATTGTTATTTTAGTTTATTCAGTTTTTTAAGGATTTTTTAAACAAAATCAAACAATCCAATGTTTCCACATGTCTTGATAAAAATGATGCTGTAACTCATTTAAGTATAAATAATCAGGGAAATTATTTTTTAAAAAAAAATTAAACTCCAATTTTCTCAATTAACTACTAGAAAATATATGATTCGAACCTGTTTCAGGGCGTCCAAATGCAATCTAAAAATTAGACTAACGACAGTTTTAGAGTATTTTAAATTAAAAATTAAAAAATTAATTATTTTTTCCTAAATTTTGTCCAGTAAATGCGATGTTGATCCTTATGAAAATGCAATCATTGATGAATTTTAAAGATTAAAGTAATAGACTCTAACATAACACGACAGATTGTCTAATTTTATTTCCTTTTCTCAATTTTGCACACTTAATAATAATATAATTGACCCTATTCTTCGTATTTAGCTTGATAATAAAATGTCAAAAAAAATACAGAAAAAAAATTTTCGAATACATAGTATAAATACAGATAAAAAATGATTGATTGATTGATAAACATCTTTATTTTAAAATAAATATTGTAAATAAATATCTTGTGAAACAACTCTGAGAGTTGTGTGCACAATATTACGGCCTTGTTAACGTCACCAGCAGCAACGGGTGGTTCTTCATCGGCTTCATCCTCTTTCATCTGATCCACAATTCTATCTGCGTTTCTGACTCGTTCAATAATGCCTGCGCTTTCGATTAATTCGAAACCATCATCGCCTTCTCCGGTCTGCATCCAGCACTCAATCTCATGTCTCGGAATAACGTTTTGATATGGAAAAGTCGACTCAGAAACAATATCAGTAACTTCGACGTATATATTTAACTTGTGCAAAACTCGTTGTGGGAGTTGACTTCAAAACGGACGCTAAGACAAAGATGACATCCTTTATTGTGTATTTGTTGTAGAATGTTTGTTTGGTTGATTTACTAGGTAGGAATGAAAGTACATTTTGAGAACTTCTGCTTTGAAACGCTTTTTTAACGAGGCGATTATTCCTTTTGTCTTGTGGCTGAATGATGAAGAGTATTCTTTTTGTATCTCTGTCATCTTGATGAGGAATGGTTCAACGGCGTCAAAGTCTGCTGATTGCTTTTCCCCATGAAGCTTGATGGTTTTGTTGTTATGTCGTTTGCAGAATCTCTTAAGATTTTAAACACAAGTTGTTAGTTGATTAACATCTGACATTTTTCAAAATAAATCTTATTATTCAAATTCACCGTTTGCTTTTAATTAAAATGAGCTATTCTGATTTTTTTTTTATTCAGAGCTATTTTGATCTAAGCTAAATTAAATTAACAACAAATTTACCTGAGAAAATTAATCAAAGCTATTTTAATTTTAGCTATTTTAGCGGAGCTAATTTAAGATAGAGCCTAAATTATTACCTAAATCTTGTAAAAATGCCTCAATATTATCACTTTTATAACCTAATCGTAAAATTCCCAAATAAGTCTAATGATTATTAAGTTTAAGGTGTGAATTAAAATACATAGAAAATTGAAAATATTACTATGATACCTAATAAATTTTTTACCAACTCAAAGCCCTAATAACTATCGTACAGCAAAAAAATAATATAACATTATTAAAATAATAATACAGTATGTCTAGAAAGATTGGAACATTACTAAAAATTTTAAAAAAAAATTTTAAGGTGAAAAAATCTAAAATTAAAATCGCTTTACATATTATGTTAACTATACCATCTTAAACATAATATTATTAGCTTTCTTTTGATATATAGATAATTCAAAAAAAATTTCTGAACACTCCAGAAACCATTTAAAAAAAACAGATAAAATTGAATAAAAAAAAATAGTCCACAAAGTTTGGAACAACTATTTTATCCTACAATTTTACCACAACTTATCCCTGGCCATTTTTTTTCACACAATGCTTGGATTGACTTTTCATACTTTTTACGTTTGATTTATTATTTTTGGATTTAAAATCGGCAATTTTATTGAGTTCAACCATTTTGGCGTTTTTTCAATAAATATTGGCAAAAAAAAAAGTATCTCTAAATAAGTATATAAAGACCAAATCTTAAAAAGAAATAGCTGATCTGGTAGCAGTTTCGAGAAAATGTGTGATTACAACAAAGCGCAATTATGAGAAGAAATCCGTGGTCAACGAATTACCAAGGTTTGGTAGACCCCGAAAGCTTACCAGTCGAGATGAGTCGTTCATTTTTAGATAGGTCAGAATCAATCCTACAACAAGCTATATACAACTAGCCTCTGATTTTAGTTCTAAATTTCCAAATGTAACTGTTAGTAAAGACAATGTAAGAAAAATTCTATTAAACAAAAAAAACAGTCGTATACTGCAATATAAAAACCTCTTTTGACTGTATTGGATCGATCGAAAAGGCTCAAATGGTGCAAAGAACGACAAAGATGGACTGTTAATGATTTGTTTACTCGACACTTTAAGTTTTTTATAGTGTCTAGTCGAATTTCGAAGTATTAAACAGAAAATCTAAAGTGTTTGTATATCGTTTTGCAAACGAAAAGCATCACCACAGGTTTTTTTACCAATGCTACAAAATGGTGGATATTCGGTTGGTATCTAGGGATGTATTAATTACAAAGGTACTGGATGCTGCTCTATTTATACAGATAGAATTAATCAATTCGTATACATGGAGAATCTGGAAAATTACTTATTACCTACAAATTAATTTTTTGATCAGAATCAAGACTTGATTTTTCAGCAGGATGGTGCTAGTGCACATACTTCTCATTCCGTTCGAGATTGGTTTCGAGTAAAACAAATAACAGTTCTCCCCTGGTGCCAAAGATCACCTGATATCAATCCAACAGAGAATTTATGGTCAAATATTGACCACGAAATGGTCAATACAAAAATTACGTCTGGAGAGCATTTAAAAAGCGTTCTTTTTGATGATTGATTGAAAATTCCTAAAAAAGTAGTAAAAAACATGATTAAATCTATGAAAAAACGTGTCGCTGAGTGTATTAAAGCAAAAGTAGGGCATAATAAATGTTAAAAAATGAATGTTGTAAATTTTGTAAACAATTTTTTTTGTTAAAAAAAATTCTTTTTTTTTGCGGTTTTCTTAATTCGATTTTATTTTTCTATCCTAGTTTTTGTACTTTTCCGATAAAAAAATTTTTTAAATTAATTTCAAAATAAAAATATCTTTTTTATTTATCCTCACGGCTTTCAAGAAACAAACTTTGAAAAAAAATAAAAATGTTCTAAATTTTCTATCTAAATTTTCTATTCTATACAAATCCGAAAGATTTGAACACGCAGTAGACAAATGAATGGAAGAAAAGACTGCCTGTCTTCGTTACGCTAGTGATCATCACCTTAAATAATGCAAAGAAAAAGACCCAAAATATTTTAAATGTTCAAACTGTAATGGAAAGCATGCAGCATGTTCAAAATCATGTATAATTGAAGTGGTAAGTATCAAAAACAAAAAACTGGAAGAAAAGTTAAAAGAAAAACATATATCATATATCATAAAAGAGAATTATTTTTGTTTTATTTAGAAATCTGAGACAAGTAAGCCAGCTAAACATGATAATCCCACCCCTATTCTTAAGATTATTTATAAAAACCATTGATCTCAATCAAGTGAAACAAATTCTTTTGGGCAAGGCTAGTGAGAATGATCCAAACATAGCAAGCCAATTTATCGAAAATGAACATGATCAATACTGAAACGCTAAAAAATTTTCATATTAACTGTCAATCAATATCATCTAATACAAAAATACTACAACACGTATCTCAAAAGTAAGACGCTTCGAAATGCTGACATAAACATTAACTATTAATCTCACATCTTGACTTAATTATAAGCTCGTGTTCTTTACACGAGCATATAGGTTTAAATAAGAATTCCATTCTTAGAACTTCAGAACTTTTAATATCTTAATTAAGCTTTTAGATGATTAAAAATTGTTTATTAAAAACTGGTGAAAAGCCTACAAAGTTAACAAAGAAGGAGCAAGCAGAAATCCACTTCTCCTAGCAGCCAAAAGAATTAAAATTTTCGAATACATTCTAATCTGTTTATCTTAGTCCCGATTTGACTGAAAAATTTAAGAAAAAAAGAACAAGTTTGGATAAAACTAAATTTTAACTGTGAAAAGAATTTAGTTAGCTATCTTGAAAGGTAGGTGATTTGTATTTTAAGAAAGTTGAAAAGACAAAAAACGCCTTCTTTATCGATTTTGATTAAATGAGTAGAGCTTATGTCGTCGTTGTTGTTAACAAAGCATTGGAAGAATGTATTGAGACATGGCAATCGTTCATAAGCAATGATTGCAAATCCAAAAATTTGAACATTGACGTCGGAATCTCTCACAGACCACGAAATGGTCAATTTCCTATATGCATAACTATGAATATATAGTCGAGAGTGGACGTTTAAGTGAAAGGGCTCTATTTGGAAGCGAAAAATTTAGAATTGCCGATGGTTTTAAAAAATTTGAATGTTCACCAAATTTTTGGTTTTCAGTTCAAGATTCAAAGCAAACAATGATAAAAAACAATTTTTTTAACGCAAAAATTAAGAAATTTAGTAAGTTTAATATTGCAAATAATTACAAAAAAAGATAGGCGTTCACAAACAAAAAAAAAAAAAAAAAAAATTAAATTGAAATAAAAAATTTAAAAAAGAAAATTTTTAATGTTATTTATTTTTTGATAATTAAATTGGATAGTTAATAAGTTTTTGGAAGATTTTCCAGTACTCAATTGAAAATTTAGGAACATATAAAAAATTACCAAAAATATGAAATCTACGATTTAAATTACTTAGCGTTTTATCCATTCCTAATAAAAAGCTAATATTTTCTGAAAAAATTAGGGGTCAGTACTCGTCTGGAAAAAATGTTAATTTTCTACAAAATTTGAAAAATATATCCTGGTTCCAAGCTGACAAAATTAAAGCTTATGTTTCATATCATAGGCTATTTTTTCAAAAGTCAAAATATTTAAAAGTTTGCTGAGAAAAATAGGGGTCAATAATTCTAATTTGGGGTAAGTTAACAAAAAAAAGGGGTCAGCAAGATGTTTTTTGTAATTTTCTAAAAGACAAACCGCTGGGTCAGAAAAATCAAAAAAAATTAAGAGTCAGTGTTTTAGAACGTCCCATTTTTTAACATATTTTTAAAATCTCCGTCATGAAACTGATAACAGCGTACAAGTACTTCTACTTTTTTTTGAAATATCCACTCATTTTAAAAAAATTAATTTTATTCTAATTAAAGATTTTAGCATATTTAGAATGCTTTTTAGAAGCAAAAAGCTTTCTTCTGAATATTTAGTAAAATGATAACAAAAATATTTAATCACGATAATTCGCTAAATGAATCTGAGCCAATTGATAGACCTCAAGAACAAGATGTTACAAATGAATACGAGCTGACTCCATTTATTTAGATACATTTCAATCGCCAAAACTTCAATTTGTTAATGAAAAAGACGATGATTAAAGAATGATCAATTTATTAATAAAACTAAAAAGGGTGCCCGAAGAATTTCGAAAAAAGTCTAGTTTTACGAATCAATTTACAATTTTAACTTTTTACTATTTAAACTTTGACTTTTAGTTTTATGATTTTTTTGGTCAAATTTTTTGTATTTGATTTAAATTGAATTTATTGTCTATAATAAATATTCTTATTAATTTTAATTTTAATTTTTTTTTTCATAAACCACAAAATTATTGTGTTGAAAAGATTCATGATTGTGGGTGACAGTTTTTTGATTGTGGTTAATCAATTATCTCAAAATTTTATCATTGACCATCTACAAGGTTCTTGTATCTTCCAAGAGCAATCATAGGCCAAGCTATTGAGTAAACAGGATACTGCATGTAAAGAAGTCGTCGATGACCTGTTCCTACACTGCTAGAGTCCAACCATCTTTGTTCGTCCCAACAAAAGATATTCACCAAATAATCAACTGCTTTTTTGAGACTTCCATTTGTCGCATAGCCGGCTCTTTCGGCCTCAATTAGCGCTAGAATGGCCCAAGCAGTCTGAGAGGCGGTCGATTGGCCTCTACCAATCCATTCCTTGTTAACATAAGACTGGGTCGACTCTCCAAAGCCTCCGTCCGAATTTTGACACTTGACCAGCCAGTCAATGCTTTTCAAAATCCACTTTTCATTCTTCAAATCAATTCCCTCTATCTTTGCCATTGCCGGCACCACACTGCCCACTGCATAAATATAATTGACGCCCCATCGACCTTCCCATGCGCCAAAACTAGTCTGCTGATTTTTCAAATACTCAATTGCCATCTGCACATGCCTGTCCTTTAGTGAATACCCTGATTCAGCCCAACCCTCGAGTATATGCGCTGTTACGTCCACTGAGCTAGCGTCAAATATTTCAGCGCTGTTCTGAAATTTTCCAGAAAATAATTTTATCAAAGTGGACTCGTAATTACCTTTGGCAAATGCACCAAAACCTCCGTCATTATTCTGCATTGAAATCAACCATTCGTTTGCTTTTCTAAGCTCGTTTGGAAATTTATGTGAAAAATACTTGGCAAGAATTAACACCATAATGCCAGTGTCATCAGTGTCTGGTGCATATTCAAAATCTAGACCATACGGTATTCCACCACACTCTTGAACTGCGTTTTTTAAAAAGTTCTCAATACAAGGCTCAACTTTAATTGTTTCTTCATCACATTCCAAGAGACCCATGGTAATCAGCAATGTGTCCCACCATCGACCATCATCAACCACTCCCAAATATGAACCATCCTCACTATTCAAATACAATTCTTCAATAAAATCAATCGATTGCTTGAACAATTGTTCATTTATATTTTCATCTAATTGCTGATAGTCTTTTAGAACAATCAAAGTGAACAAAGTAGAAACCGAATAGGCTCCATAGGTTCCTTGAGGTCGACGCATTAAATGAATTTTTTCCACCAGATTTTTTACCGACCAGTCATAGGACTTTTTTTCTTTGCTGTGATCCTGTATTTGCGTAAAACTAGGCCCATTGAGTTCTTGTACATCAAATTTTTTTCCCAAAAACTTTTGATATTTAAAATTGCGCAAATAGGCAATTGGCAAAATGTGCGGATAGACCCATTGTGCCACCCAGTTTTGAACAAAAGAGTATTTGTAGATGTTGTCATCTCGGAAGGCAAACAAAGGTATAGAGGCAAGCTCGGACCATTCATACTGGCCGAACAAGCACAACCAAATTTTGGTCACGTGCGAAGCAGATTGCAGACCACCCTGATTGAGTATAAACTCCTTTGCTTTGGTCATTACTTCCGAGTCTGCTGGCAAAGACTCGGATGCTTTGAGGAACCAATAGTTGAATATAGTGGCATCCAAATGACTTGACTCGTTGTTCGGATCTGGTACTTGGTACCATCCGCCGTCTTTGCGCTGACTCTGGAGTAAAATTTGGCTGAGTTTTTTTGCGTTGAGCTTCGATTGGTGCGAGGCATCAAGCAAATTGAGCACCAAATAGTACTGGCTTATGAAGAAAGAGCCCAAATACGGAGAATAAAGCCAATATGAAGAATCTTTTTGAGTTTGCCAAACAAATTGCTTGACTGATTCTAAAATTTTTTCCAAAGTGTTCATTTTTAGGAAATTTTGGTAAAATAAATTTTAAATGTTAAATTGGTTTGAAAACTTTGAACAAAGTATAATTTTAATTATGCTTAATTTTATTTAATGTGAGGAATAAGAAAGCCATGACGAGCTTTGTTAATAATATGAATATTCCCAGCAAAAAAAATTAATCATCTTCATCGAAAGCATCTTTTCTGTATTCATCTTTTATTTAAATGAAACTTCAGCTTTTTTTTTTTATAAACATTTACAAGAATTAAACTTTTTTTCAATTTTTTCCTTTTTTGAGAATACAGTAACTATTTAAAAACAGAGTAGTTTAAAAGTTACAAGTCTCAAGACGAGTCCAAGTCCAAACTTTTTTTATTTAATTAAAATCCGGACCTGGACTTTAATTTAAGACTTTTCAACAACCCTATTGAAAGGTGTTGAACCAGAACAAGAACTTGGTCAATTCTACTTTCAATTAAAGCTTACAAATGGATTAACAAATTTATCCTTGCTAATCAAAATCATGCTCAAATCTTATTAAACTAAAAACTTTATCTCTTCGACTTCCTTTAATTAATGAAAGAAATTTAGGGTATGTAGATTCGATACGATAATAAAGTTGAATTTTTTTTTAATTTCAAATAAAAAGTTAATTTTTAATAGAGATGTTATGATAAACTGCTTGAACATAAAAACTTGTGAATTCAAGTACCTTTTTTATCATTGTCAAATCGCATAAAACCAAAATAGCGGAAAGAGCTTTCTTATCAACTCTAGAAGCAGAAAAACTAGCAGAACCACTTTTCTCATTATAAAATATTTATTTCCTTATTCTTCTTTAAATACCGTCATTTAACTATGCCCCAATTACACCAGCTTTTGATGGTTTATCAAATACTTGATCTATTTTAGATTCTGCAGTAGGCTGTCTATCAGAAACTTCATCATCATCATCATCGTAAACATGATCAATGTCATCTAATTTAGGATCTACTGGATCAAAATTTAATCATCACTAAATCATCTGATGCGTTTGAATTTGTATCATTAGCATTAGCTAAGAGTTCCAATGCACGGAAAACGAATACTTATAGAGTCATTTTAAATTTTTTATTTTTTAGTTTGAAAGTTAGCGTTGATAGCTATTAAATATCAGAATTCATTTTTTAGTAGTAGGAACCCAACCGAAACTTTATGCATAAAGTTTTTTTTTTTTAAAGTTTCAAGGTTAATCAAAAGGCTAAGGCCCCGATCTATATAAGACCGATTAACACTTTATTTTTAAAATTTAGTTTAATTGTATATAAAAAAATAAAAAGAAATTTAGCTGAATAAATTTCAACATTCAATTGTTTAAATGAAAATTTTTAAATTTTTTAAAAAATCTGTAAAAATTTATTTAATATTGTTAAATATTGATAGTTTAAATGTTTTTGACATTAGTATGATTAACATTTTTCCTTAAATTAAATTATTATTGAATTACAATTGAATTTTGCAATGAAATTCAATAGTAAAAAAGATAGCATATTATCTGGATTTAGGTAACACCGTTTTTTGATATTTCTATAGTCTTTAATAGGGTTTAGCATGAAGGTTTTAAACTGATTAAAATGAATCCACCACAATACTTGACTAACTGGATTAGATCTTTTTTAGACTCTAGGACATTTAATGTAAATGTGAATGACCACTTGAGCGAAGAATACCAAATAACTGCAGGTTTCCCTCAAGTCTTAGTAATTAGTCATCTTTTATTTAGGATATATATATTAATGACATCCTCAAAAGGAACAAAACAAATAATGAATACTCTCTGCTTTTCGCAGATCATCTAGTTACATTCTTCATTTATAACAAAAAGGGGAACCCAGAAAATAAGAAAAATAAATACACCAACAAACTAGAACAATGGCTTTTTAAATGGAAAATGAAGATATTAGTTGAAAAGTCGTGTTTCGTAGGCTTCTAGGTACAAAAAAACGAGTGATATTCTAAACTAAAAAATTTATGGAAACAGAATACAGAGCCAAAAAGAAATCAAGTTTCTTGGTATTAAATTTTATTCTAAGTTAAACTTTAATATACTAGTAGACGAAATTAAAGAACGCTGCAACAAAAGGCTAAATATTATTAAGATATTGTCAAACAAAAAATGGGGTCTCAATCAAAACACACTAGGAAATTTATATAAATCTTAAGTCGGATCGATTTTAGACTATTCTTTTCCTTGCTTGAATTCATTTTCAGAAAATAATATCAAAAAACTACAAGCTATTCAGAATACAACAGTCAGATCTATCCTTAAGTTAAAATATGATACTCCCTCCAACATAGTGCATCATGAGGCTTTTATTAAACCTAAATTACTAACAGTCTCGAATCGGCTTTTTGAGTTGAGTGAGAAATAAGTTAGAACAGGACTCAGTAATTCTGTTCCATTGGTTGTCAGACTGGTGGAGGAATACAAAGAAGTTTCGAATCTAGATTTATCGAATTCCCTGCACCATTTTGTAATTGCTACCTTATTATTCCCTCTTTTTTACATGAAACTTCAACTATGTAAACATTTGTCACATGTAACAACCTATTTCAATATGTGTCTTTTAAACTTTTTTTACATTTTTTTTAGCTTTTTTATTTAATTTTGTTTTTAAATTTATTAACTTAAATTTGATTTTTGATTTTTATTTTTAATTTTTTTCTGAAAGAGCTCTAGCTCGGTACTTAAAACAAATAAATAAAAAATGAAAAATCATTACTTCCAATTTGTCTATTTAGTTATGTTTTACTCTTATCTTATTTAAGAAAAAATAAAATAAAAAAATAGCTTAACATTATTTAGTTTTTTAAGACTAGTTATTTTTACCGTTCAACATAAAAAATATTAAACATATTAATAATATGTCAAAAAAAATTATGTTATTTTTTAAACAAAAATGAAAACTTATGATTATTCATCTTGTGATGTGGAACAATTTTTTGATTCCAGAACTAAAATTGGCAGTCAATTCGACAAGATTTTACTTGGCGAATGGGCCCGATTGATGAACACAGACGGAATTTTTAAATTCAGACTAGATTATCCCCTTCCGACCAAAATTCTGTCCGGCAAGCACAAATTTGTAGTTCAAGTAAGCAATTTTGAAAAAAAATTTTTAAATTTAAAATTAATTTGTTTAATAAAGCAAAATTCAAAAAGATATTCAGAAAAGCGGCCATCTCAAATAAAAACCAAATCTGACATAAATCAACCATTTGATGATGGCAAATTTAATTTTAATAAAATTGGAAGTCAAGAGTTTCTGCTTAAATTAAACCATTTAGACGAGAATCAAAATTTCAATGATGACTACATTATCATTAACAATAGCCCTATAGAGCAAGGCCATTGTTTAATTGTGCCAAAACTGCATTCAAATCAAAACCAAGTGCTCAACATTTATTCAGTAAAACTTGCAGTTGATCTCATGCTTCTTTCGGTCTCAGCAAACATTATCATCGGCTTCAATTCAGTCCAAGCCTATGCCTCTGTCAACCATTTACATATGCATCTTTACTATTTGAATTCAGCTAAGAGTGAATCAGAATTTCCGTTTCCCATTCAAATTGTTTCAAATGCCCAGAAATTAAGTCAGTATTTGTGGTTTTTAAATGAAGAAATTACATTGATGCCGGCCTTTTCTGTTCAACTATGTGACTTTGACCAAAACCTGTCAAAATTTTCAAAGTGAAAAAAATTTTTTATTTTTGATGGCATTCTATTATTTTTTTTAATATCAATTTTTTTTAGATTTATTCATTTAATAATTGAGTATTTTGTAAACAAAAATTTACCTCATAATTTTGTGTTGGTAAAATCCAGCCCATATGGAGTTGTTTCGGAGAAAGTGACAGTTCGAGCAATTGTTTGGCCAAAACGACCCGCTTCTGGTAATTTACAAAAAATTAAGTTAAAATTTGTGTAAAAAGAAAAATGAAATAGATGTGCCTTCGAACAGTATGGGAATTAATTTTGCTATGTGTGAGCTAGCGGGCCATTTTTTTCTTCCCAATGACGAGGATTTTGACAAAATTACAGAGGAATTTTTATTCGGTGTGGCAAATGAAGCTAAGCTTGATCCAATTGAACTGGAAATAATCAAACAAGACCTTACTAAAATTTTCAATTAAAAATAAGCACTTTGAAAATAATTTTAAATAAAGGATTTAATGGGAAATAATTTTCGTCATTTGAATTCTTCTAAATTTCCATTTTTAAATTTCTTTTTAATTTATGATATTATTTAAATACAGTGCACTCGCGCTACAACGAATGAGCGGGACTTTATGAGTTATTCGTTATATGAAAAATCGTTATATCAAATTTTCCATGTTAATTGATTGGTGTTAAAAAAAAATGTATAATTGGGCGGTTGATAGATTTTTTTAGTTTTTTATTGACAAAATAAGATAAGAAAACACAAAGTAATTAACATAAACAATAAAAATAAGAAAAAATTAAATAAACTAATTAGATAAACTGAAAAAACTTGTGATTGTTTTTTTGATTCGATTGATTGAATAGAGGCGATGAGTTTGAAGACTGAATTTATTTATTTATTTATTTATTGAATTGAATTAACCTCCTTTAAGGAGAAGTAAAAGAAAATAGAGATAAATAATTTTTTTTTGTGTTTTTTTTTTTTAAAAAATGAAAAATTATTACCTAAAAATAAAATTCCAAAAATAAAAAGGGAACATTAGTTCGAAAATAGAAAAAGGCATGAAAGTTAGAAAGCAAGATAATTTGGACCAAAATTCATGAATTTCTTTTATTTTGAATTAGCTCATTTAGGAGAGTTTTGTAATGTTTTAATTTTAAATTGCAAAGACATAACCAAATTGAATCAGATATACCATCATTAGAAATCAGATTAAACTTAAGATTTTCTTTAAGTTGGTTTATATTTACTGAAATTTTTGAGGTTTCAATTTTAAAGTACTTAGAAATAAGTACTAAGTCGGAGGAAAAAGATTTATTAGAAGGGGGGTCACTTAGCATATATTTTAAAAATTGTGATGATAGATAATTATATTTAATTGTATCAATAAAAGTTAGTTTTGAAAATAGATAAAGTTCATCAAAGTTGAATAATTTTAGTACTTTTAAGACTCGTGACATGTGACAGTAGGCTTTTAAACCAAACATTTGTCTAATTAAGTTGTTTTGTAATTTATTTATTGAATCCTTTGTGGTCGAATTAAGAGTAAGAGCCTCAAGACCATATGTGAATTTAGATAAGCAAAATGTTTTGTATATAAATGATTTGAATTTAGGTGAAGAGGTAGGACTATTTTTAGGCAGAAGATATGAAATTCCAAAAAAGCTGCTCTGAACTTTTTAAAATTTATAACTGCCTGTGTATTAAGGTTAAGATTAGAATCTATAATGAATCCTAAGTATTTTAACTGATTTGCTTCTTCAAGTTCGGATCCATTAAGGTGAAATACCGACTTAAATAATTGAGTGCCAAAGTTAACAACTTTTGTTTTATTAGGGTTAAATTTTATTCTCCATTTATTCCCATAAGATCCACAAATATCCAAAAGCATTTGTAGATGGGAGTCAACTGGGCTTATTAAGATTATATCATCTGCGTAGACAATGATAGAAACATTAAGATTTTTATAAAGAGCTCCAAGCTCATTGTTAAGGCATTCTATTATAAGATCATCAATATATATGTTGAAAAGAAAAGAAGATAAAATAGCTCCTTGTTTTACACCAGTTTCAATTTTAAAGGGTTTAGTTGTTAGATTATTTGGAAGAGATAAAACAGCTAGTGCTGAGTTATAATAAATCCTAAGCAATACCCAGTAGGAAGTATGCAGTCTCTTTAATAGTTTATAGAATAAGCCATCACGCCATATTTTGTCAAAGGCCTTTTCTGCATCTAAAGATGCTATCCTACATCCAGAGCCTTTATTGATGTAGTTAAGAGTTGTTTCTTTTAATACAAAAATGGCATGGTTACATGAGGTATTTTTCTTAAAACCAAATTGGTTATTACTAACTTTGTAAAGATCAGGGGAGTTAATTAGAATAAGTTTTTCTAGGATTTGAGCAAAGCAGTTTGAAATAGAAATAGGTCTTATATTGTTTAGATCATAGCTGTTTTTTAAATTGTCTTTTAGAATAGGATTAATTTTTGAAGTATTAAGATTTTTTGGGATCTTATTGAATAGTAGAAGTTGGTTGAAGAATTCAAGTAGAATTTCATAAAAGCCAACAAAATTTACATTTTTTAAAAGGTTATAGGAGATTTTGTCAAAACCAGTTACTTTTGAGTTATCAAATTCTGATATTATTTTCTTTAGTTGAGATAGCTCAAAAAAAGGCAGAGTATCAGGACGAGTGTAGTTCACAAATGTTTCATTCACATGTTTTTTAATATTTAGCTGATCACTTGAGAGAGAAGATTCATCCTCTTTGAATAAATTTAAGAAATGAGAAAAGAGTTTATCCGGTGGGAGGGTTATTTCTTTTCTAACATTTCTTTTATTTTTAGACTGTGCAAGTCTTTTCCAAAAACTATTCCTATCTTTTAAAGAGAAAAGACTTTCTATTTTTGCTTGCTCTTTTAATTCATTTAGATAAATTTGTTGTCGTTGAGCTCTTCTAAATTCTTTCTTTAATTGTCTTCTTTTAGGTTCTAAGGAGGGATCCGTTTTTATTTTTTGATTGATGTCAATTAACTTATCTTTTATCAATTTTAGTTCCTTATTGAACCAATTGTTTTTCTTTGGCTTCTTAGCTAAATTGGAGGAAAAGTAAATATTTTGATAGTCTAATGCTTCATTTGAGGCTTTAGAGATTGAGTCACATATTGATTTATAAAAGAAATCAACATGCTCTTGTGCATTAAAAATAGGTTTGCCGGCCTTTTCTGTTCAACTATGTGACTTTGACCAAAACCTGTCAAAATTTTCAAAGTGAAAAAAATTTTTTATTTTTGATGGCATTCTATTATTTTTTTTAATATCAATTTTTTTTAGATTTATTCATTTAATAATTGAGTATTTTGTAAACAAAAATTTACCTCATAATTTTGTGTTGGTAAAATCCAGCCCATATGGAGTTGTTTCGGAGCAAGTGACAGTTCGAGCAATTGTTTGGCCAAAACGACCCGCTTCTGGTAATTTACAAAAAATTAAGTTAAAATTTGTGTAAAAAGAAAAATGAAATAGATGTGCCTTCGAACAGTATGGGAATTAATTTTGCTATGTGTGAGCTAGCGGGCCATTTTTTTCTTCCCAATGACGAGGATTTTGACAAAATTACAGAGGAATTTTTATTCGGTGTGGCAAATGAAGCTAAGCTTGATCCAATTGAACTGGAAATAATCAAACAAGACCTTACTAAAATTTTCAATTAAAAATAAGCACTTTGAAAATAATTTTAAATAAAGGATTTAATGGGAAATAATTTTCGTCATTTGAATTCTTCTAAATTTCCATTTTTAAATTTCTTTTTAATTTATGATATTATTTAAATACAGTGCACTCGCGCTACAACGAATGAGCGGGACTTTATGAGTTATTCGTTATATGAAAAATCGTTATATCAAATTTTCCATGTTAATTGATTGGTGTAAAAAAAAATGTATAATTGGGCGGTTGATAGATTTTTTTAGTTTTTTATTGACAAAATAAGATAAGAAAACACAAAGTAATTAACATAAACAATAAAAATAAGAAAAAATTAAATAAACTAATTAGATAAACTGAAAAAACTTGTGATTGTTTTTTTGATTCGATTGATTGAATAGAGGCGATGAGTTTGAAGACTGAATTTATCTCATTTCTACAGTCTTCTTTGCTATTCATAAAATAATCTCTAGCTGTATTAAGTCCGGCGATTGCTTTTTCTTTGCTTATAAACTCTGTTTCTGTTTCTATGGTTAGGGATGGTTCTGTTTCTTCGGTTTGCTCACCTTGTTCCAATGCAACTAAATCATCGCTGTATGTCTCACTAGAAGAAACCAAATCATTTACTATTAAACAAACAAAAGTATATATAATAAATTTTGATTGGTTGGTTTCTTTTTATTTTGTCATTATTTTTCAGGAGTTGACACATACATATTAAAATTTCATTGATAAACAAAAATTATAACGAATGTGCTAAAAAAAGATTGTATTCGTTAAAGAAAGTGAAAATTAACGTTGTTATGTATAAGTTAAGTATGAAAATGGGCTTTGATTTCCCATTCGCAGTAGCGAATTTTTCATAATTTCATATTCGTAATATGATATTTTGTTAGCCATTGATTTGAATGGAGAGGAAATCGGGGCTTATACATCATTCGCTGTAACGCGATATTCGTAATAAAGCGAATCGTTATAGCGCGAGTGCACTGTACTTATTTATTTTTGACATAAATTGACCTTCTTTAGAAGAAGTAAAAACTAATGAAAAAATGTTTCTTTTAGACTTACTATTGGACTTATTTATATTACTTAAAAGTAAAGTAAAATCTAAATTAAAATGATCATAAAATTTTAGATCTCTTAGCAAAGATCTTAGTTTTTTAGTCTAAGATTGATATTTAAGGCAAAATGCAAATAAATTAAATTAAATTAAATTTTTGCATCTCAAAAAATTTTTATTTTCAAATTTTTTTGTGCAAAATTTCAGAAAATTTAAAAAAATCTAAATTTAATTTTATGGTAATCCAAAATAAAAATCTATTAAAAGTTAAAATTATTATTTTCGGTTAAACATTGCTTGTTAAAATTGTTTTTTATTGTTTCTTCTTTTTCTATTTTCAATTCTATTTAAACAATCTTTATTATTTTTTAATTTGGCCAGATAGATTTATTTTGCACACTTTAAAAAGGGTAATGTGAATTTCAAGAACAAAATGAACAAAAATTCTTCCTTTTTAATAAATTAAAATTTCCTAAAATAAAATACATTCGAATAAATACTGCAACTTAGTGCAGCAAACTTTGTTGCACCTTTATTACCTAAAATAATTTTTCTGATGTAAATTAAAGGGAAAAATGAAACATCAACAAGATTTAAATTGATTGTTGATTTTGTTAACCTTAAAAAAAAAATAAAATAAAATTTTTATTTTAGGTAAAAAAGATAAAAAAGAAGGATTTTGCACTAGGTTGCAGCATTTTTTAAATATATCTTATTATAGTAAATTATGTTTATCAAAATGGAAATAATTTTTTTTTTTTTGTTTTTTTTGTTTTTTAAATTCACAATACCTTAAAAAGCCTAATAAATTGAATTTTTGGTAAAAATTAAACAAATTCAAACATTTTTAGTTAAAATATTATTGGAATCGAACAAAATAAATTTAATATATATTTTGTAATATATTATAAATATTACAAAATATTTAAAATATATTTAACTTTATTTGGTTAAAAATTCAAAATTAAAAAAGTGCATTAAAGATATTTCAATTTTTAAAAAAAATAACCGAAAAAATCTATTAAAAAATTTTTTTAGTAAGAAAAGAAATGATGTTTTCATAACTTTTATGAGAGAAGTGAAATTGTTAAAAAATTACAGTGCCGATTTAACACGTGGCTTTGCGTAAAATTACTTTGTAACAGAAAGTGAATTTTGGTACATTTGCGCAAAAAATTGGTAAAAATGAAAAGGCCAAAAAAAAGCTCATTTTTTTGAATTTTTCATTATTTTCTAATAAATTTTGAAAACAGTAGTTTTCACTTATTTGTTAAACTTATTTGTTTGACTTTTGTTTAGGATTATTATCTTGATGAAGTATTTTTATTTTAAAAATTGAAATTCGGGTATTTTCTTGTATTTTTATTCATTATTATTAAATCAGCGAAATTTGCTAAAGTAACTAGCATTCAATTAATGCACTTGTAAGAAGAAGGCAAAAGATCTTTAATGCCACTTTAGTATTTAGTGTATTTGGCAAAAAGTTTGTTGCCTTTTAATCTATCTTTTTTAATTTCATCATTATAATCAAATTAATGTTAAATTAAAGTCATACATTTTTCAAAGTAAAACTAAAAAACATTTTTTCTAGAAAATGGCTCCTTTTGAATTATTTGGATAAAAGATTTAAAATTGTGTTATGTTAACCAACCAAGCCAGTGCGCATGAGCGCATTTTTTTTCAAAATAAAATCTTATATACCTTAAGGATTTTACGTTCTATTTTTTCATCTTTTTCCGAACTAAAAAATATCAGTCGGCTTTTATTAATAAAAATTGAAATTATAAATTATTTTTTACTAATCTTAAATTAATTGGTTTTTAATCCCTATAAACACAAAACTATTGTCAATACAATATTTTTTATTTAAAAATTTAAAATAAATTTAATTGATAACGTTGGGTTTTGTTTTTATTTTAATTGTCTATTACAAAAATGAATTATATTCAGTGGTGATTTGATAACAGTATTTTACGAAAATTTACGTAAAATACCGTAAATTAACCAAATTTTACCACATTTTACGTAAATTAACGTAAAATTCGAAAAGTAAAAAAGAGTTTTTTTACCAAAGATTACGTTAATTTTGGTTATATTTTGTAAAATATTGGTAAAAAAAAGTAAAATTTAGGAAAAATTTATTTTATTTATTTAATTACACAAAACTAATTAAATGGAAAATAGAATACACATACAATTTGAACAAAATTGCATGTGTCATAACTTATCACATATTAGATAAGGTTTTATTTTGGTTTTTAGTTTCTAAAAGGTGCTCGCATAAAATTAATCCACGAAGTCGATAATAACCATTTGATGGTGGACGCAACAATTCAGTCGTTAAAAATTTTCAAAGTTCCAAAAAATAAGGTTGAGAGGAAAATCTTTTTATTTATTTTTTAATTTTTTATTAGCTTTTATTGAAATTTTATTTTTATTTATGGAAAAAAAAGATAAGAAAAGAAAGATTCAAAATTTCAATAAAAATCGAAATAGTAAGATGCCTTTTAATCTATTAATTATAATTTTTTTTAACAGACAGGAAAGATAATCGAAGAAAGCAAAAGTCCAAGTTTTCAATCACTTGAGAGAACATTTAATTCAATTAATGCAAATATTTTTAAACTGAATAACAACATTTTGAAGCTAATCGAAGAAAATGTAGAAATTAAGGACCCTTTAAAAGAAATTTTGAACTGGAATTATCATTCTACAACTCAAATGTCTAATATCAAAGAAATTGGTCAGACAAGTTAAGATTCAATCACACCTGATTTTTTTGTTGAGCAAGGAAAAAATAATGCAATTAGTAATTATATTTAAATATTATTTTATGTCTTTATTTTTTTACGCTAAAAATGAAAAATTTGAATTTTTTTAAGCAAAGAATAATGTTTAAAAAATTAATTTAAGTTAACAACAAACAATTCACGAATTATCTTCGTAATGCTTTTGAGGGGGCTTATAATGAAAAAGACCCAAATCAAACACTGGGATTATGTAAAAAATTATCCGAGTGAATTGTTTGAAATTAAAAGTAATCTTTTTTACAATAAAAAAAAATAGTATTTTACTTGAATGTCCTTTAAGACCAATTGGTTAAATTTGTTCCAAAAGGTTCAAATTTTAAAGAATATTAGGATAAAGCTGCAAATAGTCTCAAAGGAAACAAAAGAAAGAATTGATTTAATTTTCATAATTTAACTTAAATTCAAAAGCTTTTTATAAAAAACATTATTTGTTAAAATTAAATGTGTATTCTATTTTCCATTTAATTAGTTTTGTGTAAATAAATAAATTTTTTCTAAATTTTACTTTTTTTTACCAATATTTTACAAAATATAACCAAAATTAACGTAATCTTTGGTTAAAAATAGTTATTTTTAAAATCGTTTAAAAAAAATTAAAAAAAAAAAAGAAAAATTTTAAATTTTCGATTTATGGCAAAAAAAAAACATTTTTTCCAAAATTTTTGGCCGTTTTGAATTTTCCCAAAATTATCGTAAAATCCTGAAAATTAACGTAATTTTTCGTAAAAAAACTCTTTTTCACTTTTCGAATTTTACGTTAATTTACGTAAAATGTGGTAAAATTTGGTTAATTTACGGTATTTACGTAAATTTTCGTAAAATACTGTTATCAAATCACCACTGTAAAAGAACATAAATAAAAGTTAAATTTGAAAAAAAGGCAAAAAATTTTCATCATAATTAATTTGGAAACAACAGATTAAAATTCTGAAATTCAATAAAAACAAAAAAAATAGTTTTTTGAACCTTTTTCTCCTAGAATTTTCAGTATTTAAAAAAAAGGAAATATTTTCCTATTTAAGAATATCATTGAGTTTTAAACTAAAACTTTTGATCCATTAGATATTTTTAAATATTTAAATAAATTTTAAATACGAAGTCTTATTCTATGGTTTATAGGGTGCTAAATAAGTAAAACTAATTATTTAGCTAAAATAGATTCTAATTAGCTTAATTGCATACCTAATCTTTGATTCTTACTAAATTCAAGTTAATTCAAATAACAAAAACAAAAATTTTATAATGAAATAACTTTTTTACTAAAAGTATATAAAAAGTTCTGCAAAATGTATCAGCTGGTACAAACTTTGTACCACCAAAATTAAGACTCTGCAAAAACTCTGCAAAGCACTAAAAGTATTAGAAAATCATTAAAATTAAATTGCAGAGTTATTGCAGAAACTAAATTGGGTGGTAAAAAGTTTATGCCAGCTGATACATTTTGCATAGCTATTTTTAGATTTTTGTTCAAAAAGTTATTTCATTATAAAATTTTTGTTTTTGTTTTTTGCTTCAAAATGCACAATGTTCCGTAATCTCGGTTTTATAGACGCAGCATCTACTTCGAGAACGATATATAAACGCGACGCGGTTACTCCGTTTAAAAAAATATTGCGATTTTAAAATTGTATAAAAAAATTATTTTATTCTAAGTTTATTCTAATCTCAAGCAAAATATACTTAAATTTTGAAATTTTTGAATTTATTTCAAAACGGTCACAATTTCTTTGTTTGTTCATGCTTCTAAAGTTAAAAAAGAGTAGTGAGTGAATTTTTTTGTTGGCTTTAAAAAATGTTGATTCTTGAAAAATCTGTTTCCGAATCAGCAAATGATTCTGAATCTAGTCCGTCAACAGAGACGAATTTGAGTATATTTTGCTTGTAATTATATAACTTAGAATAAATTTTTCATACAATTTTAAAATTTTAAATTAGCTGCATGCGCTTATACCAAAATAAGTGAAATAAATTTTACCTATTGACGCATTTAATTTTTAATTTATTTTTTTTGGTCTCGTTTATTTTAAAAATTGCATGCTGTTATACGGTCAAGTTCCGGCTTTACCATGCATGTAATACCTAACCCTGCCATAAACGCGAAAAATTTAAATTTGATTTTTTTTTTTTTTTTTAGTATGGTCTTTACGGAGTAACCTCGTCGCGTTTATATATCGTTCTCGAAGTAGATGCTGCGTCTATAAAACCGAGGTTACGGTATCTATTTTACAAAAACCTTTTGTTTTTGTTTTTTTAACTAAAAAATTAATTTTTACTTATTTTGAACAAAAAGTACATCTTCCAATCTTAAATCCAACCGCTGTTTCAAGACAAGATTGATAACTAATTTTTAAAGTTAAGAATTTTTTTTATCCGTTCCCTTGTAAGATTTTGGAGTTTTATTAACCCAAACAAAACTTTGGCCATGCAACACCATCTGGCATGTTAAATAATTCCTTATTTATTCCACATAGAAAGATTTTTTAAAGTCTTAAGACAGTATTAAAATCAAGTTTTTTTTGTTTAATGCATCATTAGAGTTTGAAACTTTTGCCAAAAACCAAATAATTATATTAATTATTATACCAAATAATAAAATAATTTTGTTAATTATTTTTCGTTTTCAATTTAACTGCTGGATCAAATATATTATTAAAAAACATAATTTTATTACAACGGAATATGACATTTATTTTTATTAAAAAGCAATAAATAACAAGAAATTTTATATTTTATTTAAAAATTTCAATTTTCATTTATTTCATTTTAGTTATTGATAAATACCGCATTTTAACATACAGAAATCGCCTACGTTAGTTTTATCAACAAATAAGCAAGAATCAAAATTACACTAGCATTAATATCTGGCAAAATGTTCCGCATCGGTCTTAACATGCGTTCTGGTGGCATTATTTTAAATTTTTTTTTAGCATTGGTAAAATGATTTAAATTTTGCTTAAAAATTTCAAACATTTGTGAATATACCTGATATAGGCTCATTTTTTAACATTTTAACTATTTAAATACAAAAAAATTAAAAAAAAAACTTATTAACAATTGTTGTAGTTCTCTCAATAACTACAACACCGACTCTATTCAACTTACATGTCTATAGTTTCACAGTGCAATACTATGATCTCATGCGCTTAGCAAGTAATAGTATTTAACACTGTGTAAAATATTAGACATGTGCGATCAGAAGAGATCTCAATTATTATTTCTCTTTATTTGTTTTCTCTTTTCTCTTTTCTTTATAATTTGTAAAGGCTAGAAGCGGCCACAGTAATTAATAAAGTTTATAAAAGATATTATACTTTCATTTAATTGTCCCTTCCCTTAGGTCTTTATCCCAATCTGATTTAAAGACAAGTTAAGCCGTACTTGAACTTTAAAAGTGGCGTCCCTAGGTGTAAAATTTTTCTAAAATTTTCTTTTTCACCCCCACAAAATCACGTGCTTTAAGTCACACTTTAATTTACATTGAAGTTTAAAAACGTGAAAAAATTAATTACATTACAGGATTATCTTATCGATATATCCTATTTAATCATATCTTTCCTTATCAATTTTTGTAAAGTTCTTTTTCCTTTTCTTTCAAAAATGGTAAATGGTCCTATCGATAGAATCACCGTGTTGGCAATGATGTTTTTTACGTCGATTGTCCCATCGAGCGTTTTGGCGATTCTTGGCCTCAATCAACAAACATTTACTGAGCGTGTTGTTTCAATTATACACCGTTCAGTCATGTATCTTTTGTATTATGGTTATGCCGTTGTCGCTAGCATACCAAAAGAAACAGCCTGTTTGATTGGCATTATCACAGTGCTGATATTAGTGTTCAAATTATTCAAAAAAGGGAGGCACTCCACGCCGAACTCCAACTCCCACAACTTTAACGTTTATAATACCATGCAACTTGATTCATCACGGAACAATTCGACCGTGCAAGATACAAGTGGAAGCAACATGGTAAACAAATCAATCAAGGTTCCAGACATGTTCAGAGAAGGCATGGACCTTAACTCATGGTTGATACAACTAGAAATTTTTCTAAGATGTTTTGACAAGTCTGAATGGGTCGATATTGCAATTAGCTATATCGAGAGCAAAGTTCTTAGAAGAGTTCGTAATTTAAACGATCTCATTCAAAAAAGTTTCATTTGATGAATTCAAATCGATTTTAGTCGAAGCTTTCACAGTGAAACAAAAAGAATCGGAGATGAATTTTGAGATGTTGACACATTGTAGACAATCGCCTAAAGAATCAATTGTATCATTTGGAGAGTCAGTTAGTCGAATAGTCAAAAAAATCTTTCCAAATGTTAGTGACTCGGAAGACATTGATAGGGTAATGCAAGAAAGATTCGCAGCTGGTCTTTTGAATCAAAGATTACGTGAAACCGTTCGTTCAAAGATGTTAAAAATGAGAAAAATTAAGAAGGACGAGTCATTCAAATTACACGATTTGATCGATTATGCCGAATGCAAAAATTCGAGCTATGAAACATCGAGTCAAAGTGATGGTCATTTTGTATCGAGTGAGAGTGACAATTTTGCTCAACCGAAGAAACTTCAGTTTCAAACACAAACGAACCAGAATTACAAACCGAATATGGGTTACAACAAAAACTACGTTAAACCATCCAACAATGGTTTTCAACAAAACAATTTGAATACAAGTGTTCAACCAACTCCAAAGCAATCGCAACTACAGACACAACAACAAGAAAAAATTATGTCGGTTAAACGAGTGTTCGGAAGAATTTCTGAGCCAAATAAACCAATCGGAGGTCAAGCCTTATTTAATAATACACTCGTCAACTATATGTGCGATAGTGGCGCGGATTTGTCAATAATCGACGAAAAAACCTTTTTGTTGATAAAACGCCACGATCCAGACACTGTGTTAGAAAGAAGCGAGAACAAATTGACTTCTGTGAGTGGTGAAATCAAAGTTTTGGGAACATTGAGATTAAAACGATGTTTAATTGTACCAGAATTGGATTTGAGGAACACAAAGATATTGGTTACGGAAAATGTCTCTGGTTATCAGTGTTTACTTGGTCGAGACATTATCAAGCGTATTCCAGCCCTAAAACAAAAGTTTGATGGAATCCACACGATACTAAAAGAATATTCTTCGGTCGTCATGAAGATATTCAAGAGTGAAATGGAAGAACGCAAATTTAGAGCCAATATTCGAAGAGCGAGTAACAAACTAAATATTCACAGTGAAAAATCTGATGAATCGATAGAATTGTTGAATGTTAAACAAAACCAAACTGAAGATAAATCCTCAATTAATGTGGTTTCGTCCAATGTCGAAGTGGTACCGACAGTTTCACAGTGTACTGATGAAATCCAAATTAAAAATGCTTCAGCAGTCCAAGATGAAAAAGTGGTCGAAAAGAAGGTATCATTTATAAACGACGATTCGATTCATATTAATTCAATTGAAATGGTGAATGAAGTTGAGATGGAATTTGAACAAGCCAAACAAGCTATCGAATCTGAATTTAAAAAAATTTCCGCTCATTCCGTTACCGATTTGAAGCCTGAAGTAAATTACGACTGTGCGTTCAAAATCGATTTTAAAGAGGCTAATCAACGACCGATCCGATGTAAAAGTCGTCCTCTACCATACAATCTAAAAGAAAAAGTTCGACTCGAGATTGATAAGCTCCTCAAAGCGGGAATCATCCGAGAGAGCAAGAGCGAATGGTGTTCACCGATAAGAGTAGTCGACAAACCAGATGGTTCGATAAGGCTCACAGTAGACTACAAAGAGCTCAACAAGGTCATAAAAGATGACAATTATCCAATTCCTTCGATCAGTGACATGTATAATAAGATCAATGAATCCGATACATTTACAAAAGCCGATTTGAAGTCAGCATTCCATCAAATTCCAGTTCACAAAGACTCAATCGAATTCACATCTTTTATTTGTGAATATGGAGTGTTTGAATATGTTTCAATGCCAATGGGTATCAAAACAGCTCCAGCGTGTTTTCAACGTTTTATTGAGAAGACACTTAAAAAATTTATTGATAATGGAACACTTGGTGTTTTTTTCGATGATACTATTATTCATTCGAATTCAAAAAGAACGGTCTCAAATTTCACGTGGACACAGTGATGGATGTGTTGAATACTTTAGAAAACCGAAGACTAAAAATATCGTACGAAAAGAGTGTCACACTCTCGAACGAAATTAAATTATTAGGTCACATGATTTCGGATCATCAAATTAAACCAGATCCAGACCGATCACAGTGTGTTGAACAAAGACCAAAACCGATCACAGTGAACGATTTACAATCATGGTTAGGCGCTTCAAATCAGTACAGGAAGTTTATTCCAATGTACGCAGAATTAGCGAAACCTCTTTACGATCTATTGTGTTTAAAAGACGTACCAAAAATCTTCGTAAAAAGAATGGTGCAGTCAACGGTAAAAAAGTTTTACTAAATTGGAACCCTGAAGCTGAAGAGAGTTTTGTAAAACTAAAAGAAACGTTGTGTAGTGACTTAGTTCTTGCTTTGCCAGATTTTAGTAAACCATTCATTCTTAGTACGGATGCTAGTGAAGACGGTTATGGAGCGGTATTGGAACAATTTATCGATGGGCAATTAAGACCAATCGCGTACTTTTCGAAAAACTACACACCAACTCAAAAGAAGTATAGTACATCCGAAAAAGAAATGTTGGCTTTGGTAATGGGAATAGAATACTTCCATCAATGTTTATATGGGATTTTATTCACTGTGAAAACGGATCATCTTCCGTTGACATGGCTCCCCAACAAGAAAAATATACAATCTCGTCTAGAACGATGGTTCCTTAGACTGTGTATTTATAATTTCGTTATTGAATACAAGCCGGGTAGAGAAAATGTCGTTCCAGATTGGTTGTCAAGACCACCAACTGATCAAATCGATGAGAATGATTATTTGGATAACGTAGTCGCTGTTGTAAGTCAAATGTTTGACGAAGAAGAAACACAGGATGATGAAGATGAAATTGAATCGAGCGCTTCAGACCAAGACGAAAACGCCATCACAATTGCCAACAATCCAAGTTCAGTCAATATAAACGAATTCCAAAGTTTAAACGAAGAACAGTTAAAAGACAAAGATATTCAGTGGATCAAGAATTTAATTCAAACCCACGGTGAAACCAAACCAAAACTTTCGATATTCGAAAATGTAACTCGTCGAATACTCTTCAAACAATACGACAATTTAATGATCGTTGAAGGTATTTTATATAGAAATAGTGAAGATCGTAATGGATACAAAATCACTCAATTTGTTTTGCCAAAACAAATCACTGTGATGATAATTAAACAAGTTCATTCATCGATTTACAATGGTCATTTGGGTAAGTCAAAGACAACTCACAAAATCATCGAGCGTTTTTATAGACCGTTCTTAAAAGATGAAATTAAAAATTTCATTAAACATTGCGATGTTTGTCAAAAACCAAGATCACACAACCAAAACGTCTCGCTGAATTGATGTACCTCACTCCAACAAATCCAAATGAGCTTATCACAACTGATCTTTCAGGTCCGTTTAAACTCACAATTCGAGGAAACAAACATATTCAGGTGATTGTCGATCACTTTTCCAAGTTTGTCGCATTCTTTGCTCTCAAGAACATAAAAGCACCACCTGTTGCGAATAATGCAGTTAACGGTTGGTGTTGCAAATATGGTATTCCTGGAGCAATTCTGTCGGACGGAGGAAGCAATATCAATCAAAGTTGTTGGAATTAGTGTATGATCATTTGGATATTAGAAAGTTAAAAACAACGCCATTTCATCCTCAATGCGATGGTCAAAGTGAAAGAACAATCAGGACTCTAAAATCGATGATTAGAGCGTATGTTGATGCCGATCAAACTGATTGGGATTTAAATTTAGAAAAATTAGCATTTGCATATAACACTGCTGTTCACAGTGTTACGAAACAGACTCCTTTCGAAATGATGTTCGGCCGAAGACCAAGACTGCCAATCGACTTAGTAATTCCAACTCTCGACCAAGTGGATCGTACCCCTATTCTACAAGAATATCAGGTAATAAACGATTTAGGTGTAGTCACAGTGTTGGAAGACATAGAACAAAAAATTGAACAAAATGTGCCAATTGTAGCTCACAATTATCTGAATGATTTAAAAACAAAGCTTGAGATTTGTTATGAAGCTGTAAGAACGAACCGAAATTGTCGAATGGACAAGGCGAAATTGGAGCACGACAGAAAAATTCGTAAATTTGAATACAAAGTAGGTGATTACGTTCTAACCGATCATCCAAAATTAAAAAAAGGACATTCTCATGGGTTAGCACACAAGTATTATGGACCGTTTGTTATTGTCGGTATCAACGAAAATAAAATTGATTATTTTATTCGCTTAGCTTCGAGTCCAAGGGCAAAAATTAAACAAATACACAAGAATCGTCTGAAATTTTATTTTCACACTGGTCCATCATTGGAAACGATTAAAGAAGAACATGAAGATGAGCATGTTCAATCACACAAAAGAAAGTACAGAAAAGACCCCAATAATCCGCGTTGGACAAAATCCAGTACGAATCCTCGAATCACAGTGAATAGCTCTGATGCTGAATCATGTAGCTCAACTGAATCAAGTTCCGCTAGTCTAACTGAGAACGAAGAGATACAAACAAATTCCAAGAGACTAAGCAATCACAGTGATTCTAGTTCAAATGGGTCTCAAATAAAAAGTACTAAAAAAAGAAAAGTCTTAAAAAAAAACCGCATCCTGAAATCTAACAGTGAACTAAGAAGGTCGACTCGTCAATCAAAGCCACCTGACCGACTAGTATTTTAAACTTGTTATTATAAAAAAAAAAAAAAAAAAAAAAAAAAAAAAAAATTTTTGAGGAGAGGAAACTCAGAAGAACCTCGTGGTAAGGAGGATATTTCCAGAAGAACCTTATTTAAAGTTTTAATTATCAGACAAAATGGTTGTCGATAATAACAAAGTTTAAAAATTTTAATTTAAACATAAATTATAAAATTTTAAAATTCGAAATTAAAAAAAAAAAAAAAAAAAAAAATTTTTAATTTTAAAAATATAAAAAAAAAAAAAAAAAAAGAAAAACAAAAATGGATAAAATTTTCGACATTTATATCCGGAACATTACAGTTCTTGGAGGGGACCGGAGAAAGACAGCGGAAACCTTGGAGGTTTTCATAAACAAGGAAATCATCCGGCAAGGTTTGGACAACAGACTGGGACTCATCGATAATTTGAAAGTCCCAGAGATGTGCAGGGACGGGACAACGTACATCGCGTTCTGTCGGATGGAGAGACCTGACCGACATGGTGAGGCTGTCGAAGTCATGAACAAGATGACATTCGAAGGCCGGAAGCTCCTGGCTAAGATGAACGATATAGAGTCAGGGGCTGCACAGTGGTCGAAGAAGACAGTTGTGGACCAAGATGGTAGGCCGATCTGGTACCATGCCGAGAAAGCTAAATACCTCGAGAGGACCAACCACACAATGGAAACGCAAGAACGCCTTATTGTCCACGTTGAGCGCCGATTCCGAGAGGAGCAGGAAGGCAGAAGGAATGCCGAAGCTCGCCTAAGACAAGCAGAGGATGAGCTCAACAATGCTAAGGAGACCATCCGTCAACTGGAGGACACTGTGAAGAGCCTACAGGAAGTGTTAGAAGTCTATGAGCCATCCGGATAGAATTCTGTTTGTTATTTTTATTTTTAAAATTTTTTTGCTGTTATGTGTTTTTTGTTTTTGTTTATCTTTCTTCTTCTAGGGGGAAGGTATGTTGTAGTTCTCTCAATAACTACAACACCGACTCTATTCAACTTACATGTCTATAGTTTCACAGTGCAATACTATGATCTCATGCGCTTAGCAAGTAATAGTATTTAACACTGTGTAAAATATTAGACATGTGCGATCAGAAGAGATCTCAATTATTATTTCTCTTTATTTGTTTTCTCTTTTCTCTTTTCTTTATAATTTGTAAAGGCTAGAAGCGGCCACAGTAATTAATAAAGTTTATAAAAGATATTATACTTTCATTTAATTGTCCCTTCCCTTAGGTCTTTATCCCAATCTGATTTAAAGACAAGTTAAGCCGTACTTGAACTTTAAAACAATCTAAAAATTTTAAAAGGAATATTTTTAAAAGCATAAGTAAAAATACAATTAATACTCGTGTTTTTCAAAGAACATTTAAAAAGAACAAAACCTTAAGCACCAAAAAATTTTCAAGTATTTTTCAAAATCTTTTTTGCGGTAAAAAGTCATGGTCTCATTTAAACTATCCAGGAATTTCTCTTAGTTAATTTTTTAATTCGTGAGTATGGTTGAAAACCAATTATTTAAAATAAAGCATTAAAAACATCTCATTGAACTTTTTAATTTTTTTTAAAAAGTATTTTTACCAAAATTTTAAATTTTACTGAATTTTATCGTTTCTCAATTCGTTTTTTACGTAGATTTTTTTTCTCAATTATTTTTTATTTGTTCAATTCACTGAAAAATGTTTAAAATGGCATTTTTGTTTTTACTTAAAATAACCAAAATTCTAGATGGCGAAGATGACGATAATGAAGACCAAATTTATTTTTCTCCCAAACGCCCAAAAAGATTATGCACTTTAAGCAAAAAAATCTATAAACAATATTTTAAATTAAGTTGAATAATTCAGAGATAAATAATATTGTTTTCTAAAATTTTTTAAATTCAAAAATTTGTTAATTTAATAGTTTACATTAAATTTAAATTGTTTTTTTTTTTAAGAAGTCAGCAGTTTTTATCAATGGTTCTTTGAAACTTGAATATTTTTTGAAATTTTTATTTTTTACAAAAATTTACGCAATATCCGGTAATTTTACGTAAATTCTGGTAAAATCCGGTAAATTAACTTTTTTTTACTTTGGAATATTTTAAATTGATTATTTTTCAAATAATATTTATATTTTTTTTAGTTTATTTAGTTTTTTTTGTTCGAGAATTTTGTAAAGTCTCGGATTTGAACTTAAGGGATTTATGCCGAGAAAAAAATAAATCGAAAAGTCTATTTAATGGAATCCAAAAGAAAATAATTATAAAGTAGTGGTTTATATAGTAGTTAGTTGTTAGCTTGCGCTGCCTGCAGTTAAGACTTAAAATTCTTAAATGATTCTTGAATGAGGACCCGAGAGAAAGAGTGAAAGATTTCAAAACTCAGGTCTTAACAATTTAGCATTTTAGTTTTAAATAAATTTCTTTTTGTGATTTTTTTTTTCTAATCTTAGCGAAAAATTCCGGGACAAGTTTAAAACTGAACGGATCTAATATTAAAATTGCTACCGGTAAATTACACTGGTCTAATTAACCCCCTAAAATTGGTACAAAAATGAAACTATTCCATGAGACATGTATAAAATTTTAGAATTGTTCCATGGTAAAACTATCGAGTGTTTACAGTAAGATTAAAAATATTTGGCTGTTAAAAAGTCTTAGTGAAGTTATGGATGGCAAAGTACTTATCTTACTCTAGGTAATGAGGTGAAACCATGAGCGTTAATTTGTGTCTTTTTGTCGATGCTTTGCAGTTGTTTATAAATTGAGGTTTTTATTTTTTTGGTCAAAATTAACATATTTATTTTATCATTGAATCTAATCACAATCTGAACTAAAATTCTTGTATTTTTTAAATTAATCAAAAGCGATTCATTTTGAATTATCACAAAATCAAGCAAAAAACTTGTGCTTTTAATTAAGATAAAATATGAAATCCAAAAAGACCATCTTTTTTTTTTATTTATTTCAAAGAAAGTTAAAAAAAATAAAGAATGTTTCGCTTAAATTCTAGTTGCTCTGAAAGGTAATCTAGCACAATAGATTCCAAAATTGAATAATAATGATGTTTTTATCCAAGTGATGATGAATTAAAAGGCTTGACATTTCAGACCAAACGGATCAGGAGTCAGACCCGGACCACTTCAGAAAAAGAAGTTGACATTCATATAAAAGGCACAAAGACTATTTATACTGCAGGACGGCCACCATGGTATGACTCGACCGGTCAAATGAAAGAAGCTCTTGTGATCGGTATGTGTGGAGGAAGCGCGTCTGGCAAGACAACAGTGGCCAAACGAATCATCGAAGATCTAAATGTTCAATGGGTCTCTTTGCTCAGCATGGACTCTTTCTACAAAGAGCTCACCGAAGATGAAATAGAAAAAGCTCACAAAGGCCAGTACGACTTTGATCATCCGGACGCGTATGACTTCGAACTGCTGATCCAAACCTTGAAAGAGCTCAAAAGCGGCAAACAAGTGCACATACCCGTTTATAATTTTAACACTCACTCCAGAGAGCCCACGACCAAAACTGTGTACGGAGCCAATGTGGTCATATTCGAAGGAATCATGGCTTTTACAAACAAAAATCTGCGCGACCTAATCGACATCAAAATTTTTGTTGACACAGATGCTGATATAAGACTGGCGCGAAGATTAAAAAGAGACATTACTGAACGAGGCAGAAACATCAACTCAGTGATTGCCCAGTACAACAAATTTGTTAAGCCCTCATTTGAATACTACATTGCGCCAACAATGGCCTATGCGGACATTATTGTGCCCAGAGGCGGAGACAACTCCATAGCTTTGGATTTAATTGTAAAGCATGTGCATAGAGAGCTAAATATTCGAGGAGGCAGACTCAGATTAGATCTGGCGTCCAAGGCTTATCACAAAGCCGGCGAGCCGCTGCCTCATTCTCTTCACCAAATTGAGCAGACTAAGCAAATTCGTTTTATGCACACAATTATCAGAAACAGGGACACGGCCAAAGACGAGCTAGTATTTTACTCCAATAGACTAATGAGAGTGTTGTTTGAGCATGCGTTGTCGCTGCTGCCATTCGAACAAGTAGTCATAACTACGACTGGCAATCAAAAGTACGAGGGAAAGAGGCATGCGAATGAAAGAGTGTGCGGTGTGTCGATCATAAGAGCTGGTGAGTGCTTGGAGCCGGCGTTGTGTGAAGTGTTCAAAAATGCAGTGATTGGAAAAATTCTCATACAGACTAATGAGCTAACTGGCGAGCCAGAGCTGCACTATTTGAGGCTGCCTAGTGACATAAAAAACATGATTGTTTTGCTAATGGATGCGACTTTGGCGACTGGTGCAGCGGCCATGATGGCTATTAGGGTGCTGCTAGATCATTCAGTCGAAGAGGAAAATATTATTTTAGTTTCGATTTTGATGGCCGAACAAGGCATTCGAAATGTGGCGTATGCTTTCCCCAAAGTCAGAATTGTGACCACTGCTGTTGATGCTCAATTGGACGAGAATGGTTACATGATACCTGGATTCGGAAATTTTGGAGACAGATATTTTGGAACTGAAAAAAGTTAAATTTTTTTAAATAAAAATTATTATTTTCAATTTGGTGTTTAGAATTATTTTTTGCCTTTTTGAAAATTTTTTGTTTTGTTTTTCCAAGATAATTTTATTATTGTATACAAATGATATTTTTAAACGAGATTAAATAAATAACATAAGGTTTAGCAAATACAAAACCTGTAAAATATCGGTTTTGTGAATTTGAGTAAATTTGAGTTACCTCCAGCATACCAAGGCTCGGCCTCGGATCAAGTTAATTTAATAAACGGATCACGGCAAAGATAATTAATTTTTAAAATTTTTTATTTTTTCGAAGTAAATTAAAAGCAAATAAAAAAAAGCAAAAATAGTAAAAAATTACCATTTTACAATAACTGAATCTACTTTCTTTTTTTTTGAGATCTCAAAATTATAAATAAATAGCCATGCATAGAAAAAAGTAATTTTTTTTTAAATTA
Source organism: Brachionus manjavacas (assembly GCA_019054805.1). Lineage (NCBI taxonomy): Eukaryota > Metazoa > Rotifera > Eurotatoria > Ploima > Brachionidae > Brachionus > Brachionus manjavacas. The sequence goes on along the minus strand of JAHQIY010000003.1, from coordinate 608,028 downwards.
TTTGAATTAATTATTTCTTTTTAAGGTAATATTTAAACGAGACTTTATTCAAGAGTGTTTCGGAACCTGCTAAAGCTAAAGCAAAGAAAAGCCATTTGTTTTACAATAGTTACGCAACCTACGAAAATCTTAGACAAGCTTTTGTAGCAATTGATCGAGAGTTTATTCAAGAGTGTTTGTGGGCCAAACTAATTTTACACCATGGTAGGCCTAGACCTTATGATAGTAGAATTTTAGTCAGACTGCTCTGACTTTGATTATACCGGTTTTTACACCCAAAAGTCTACACATTCCCCTGTATCTTAATACTCCCCGACCATAACTTATTATTTTTGTAAAAAAACCAACTAGTCTTGTGCGAAATGGTCTCAAAATTCTGGAACTATTTTCAAATTTATTTTGTGACTTTTCGTTCAAAAGTTATGGTCATTTTACCTTCAAAATTGACCTAATTTTCCAAAATTTGAAATTTGAGAGATTTCAAGTTTTTTAAGTATAAATTTTTGTTGGAATGCAATATCCGGCTAAAATTTAGCATGTATGTTAAATTTATATAGACAAATGTTTGTGTAAAATATCAACCCGGAAAATTATTCCTGTGACAAGGAATATCCAAAAATTGATGTTTTAAAGTATATTTTGGTTTAGGCCCAATATCTTGATGTTCAATATAAAAATTTTATTAAATTTTTGAATAAAATCATAGCTAAAGAGTTTATCTTCAAAATGAATTCATTTTTATATCAGTTGCACGTTTAAAAATGTTATTTAAGTTTTGCTTAATCCTTATTTTTTTTTTTGGTGATTTTGCTCAATACATAAATATCAAGTTGAATAAGTTTAAAAAAATTTTAGCTTTCTTCAAATTTTATTTACTTAAAATGCCTGCTCCTAAGTCAATCGTTTTACGAGACCTTGTTTATCTCACCACGAAAAGGGAAAGACTGCAAAAGAAATTTTTTCCACATTAGATGGAAGCCTCAGTTATCGAACGGTTTTTCGCTGGATTGATGAATTTAAAAAATTTGGAAAAACCACAGCAGCTAAATCAACAGGTCGAAGAACAACTGTGAACACCCATTCAAACAGAATAATAGTTAAACGAATGTTAAAAAACCAGACAGACCGAGCGATAAGTAGGAAGATGAAAATCTCTCAGTCTTCTGTTCGTTGAACTTGCAATCATATTGGACTGAAGGTTTCAGATTTATTTCTTAAATATTGTTATCATTTAAAATTTTTAAAATCAATTTAACATTAGGCTTAAAAACATAAACATATTCATAAACACAGTACTAAAAAACATATTCAAGATCGTTTAAAATTTTTAATTTGGTGGCGGAAAAATCACAAGAAATTGTTTAAAAAACTTCCTTTTATGTTCTCGGATGAGAAAATATTCACTATTAATGGTGGGTTGAATTCCCAAAATCAAAGAGTGTATGCACTTTCAAGAGAAGAAGCAGATAACAAAGGAGGTTGAATATCAAAATTTCAACAATATTTTTTTTTTTAAAAGGTATTTTGTGATTGGCAAAATTCCCTTTAAAAGTAATGGTTTAGGTGGGACTAACACCAAATGGGGTGACTGAACCTTTTTTTATTGAAGAAGGCATTCACATGTGCTTTTAAATCGCTTAGTAAATTTTTGATACAAAATCAAAAGCATTTTTTAAAATAAGCTTTATTAGAATTAGACGGACACTAAAAAAGTTGTTAAAGCCTTTTTTTCTAAATGTTTTCGCTTCGTATCAAATTTTCAAATTCAAATAAAGTTATTCTTTATACTTTTTTTAAGAAAAAAAAGTCTACTCAAATTATTATTATAGAAAAATTTTAAGTTACGCAAAAAGTCAGGGTTGGCTTTTTGGAAGCAATAAATGGGTTTTTCAACAAGACGCTGCTAAGGCTCATACCGCAGTATTCCCAAAAGTGGTGTCAGAAAAACTTACATTAATGTTAAGAGAAAAATAAATGGCACGCTAATTCTCCAGATTTAAATCCTCTAGATTATTTCTATTGGAATGAAGTTGTGAGTTTAATGAATCCTTGTCAATTTACTAACAGAGAAGATTTTATTGAAGAGATAAAAAAAGCAACTAAAATAGTGAGTTTAGAAAAGATTAAAAAGGCAATTTTTTCATTCTCAACGAGAGTTTCAGAAATTGAAAAAGCCAAAGGAGGTTATCCTAATAAGTGATTCTTTAATCAATAAAAATAGGTTTAAAATTAACTTTTTTTGAAATAAACCAAAAACAATCATGCAACTGATATAAAAATGAATTCATTTTGAAGATAAACTCTTTAGCTATGATTTTATTCAAAAATTTAATAAAATTTTTATATTGAACATCAAGATATTGGGCCTAAACCAAAATATACTTTAAAACATCAATTTTTGGATATTCCTTGTCACAGGAATAATTTTCCGGGTTGATATTTTACACAAACATTTGTCTATATAAATTTAACATACATGCTAAATTTTAGCCGGATATTGCATTCCAACAAAAATTTATACTTAAAAAACTTGAAATCTCTCAAATTTCAAATTTTGGAAAATTAGGTCAATTTTGAAGGTAAAATGACCATAACTTTTGAACGAAAAGTCACAAAATAAATTTGAAAATAGTTCCAGAATTTTGAGACCATTTCGCACAAGACTAGTTGGTTTTTTTACAAAAATAATAAGTTATGGTCGGGGAGTATTAAGATACAGGGGAATGTGTAGACTTTTGGGTGTAAAAACCGGTATAATCAAAGTCAGAGCAGTCTGACTAAAATTCTACTATCATAAGGTCTAGGCCTACCATGGTGTAAAATTTCATCGTTCTCCTTTGACTAGAACATATTCTTTTTCAATTACAAAATTATTGTCAACCATTTTGGCTCACCCGTTAAATAATCTGATTGAACCAATTAATGTTTCAGAAATTACATCCTCTTTAAAAAAGTTAAAAGAAGTGTCAGGATCAGGTAAAGATGGCATGCACAATTTAATGTTAAAAAATCTCCTTAATGAGTCTTTAGTTGAATTAAATCATCTTTTTAACATGAGTTTGGAACAAGGTAATGTCCCGATCTTTTATAATAAAAGTAAACGGACGTTTGAGTGACCAATACTTAATTAAAGCAGGCGTTCCACAAGGATCATTAATTAGTCCGCTTCTTTTCAGAATTTTCATTAATGACATACCTAAAAGAAATAAGACCAATAGCCAATACTCTCTTCTTTTTGCAGATGACTTAGCTACCTTTTTATAATTTTAAAAAGAAAGGAAATCTCGAGAGTTAAATTAATAAGAACTAAGAAATTGAAAAATGGTTTTTCAAATGGAAAATGAAAAATTCTACACGATCTTTGAATAAACTCTAGAAAAAAATCTAATCTTGACCTTAAATCATATGAAAACAGTTTAAATATAAACAAAAAAGTTAAGTTCTTAGGAATTACATTAGACTCAAAACTTACATTTAGTTTAATGGTGGATGAGATAAAAGAGCGCTGTAATTCAAGACTAAATATTAAATATCTTTCGAATAAAAAATGGGGCCTTAAACCCAAAACATTAGGGTATCTATACAAATCCTTAATAGGATCAATTCTCGATTTTTCTTTTCCTTGTTTAAATTCACTCACAGAAACCAACATTAAAAAAATACAAGTTCAAAATTCAGCAGTTAGATCCATCTTGAAACTAAAATATGAAACTCCCTTCAAACATAATGCATCATGAGTCATATAATAAACTTAAACTACTAACAGTCGCAAATTTTTTTAGCTTATTTACTGTTTTTTGATTCTTTTTTTTTATCTAATTATATATACTTTAATTTTATTTTTATTTTATTTTAAACTTATTATGAAGGAGCTTTTGCTCGGTACAGAAAACAAATAAATAAAAAATAAATAATATATAAGGGTCAAATTTAAGAAAAGAAACTGCCAAATTGTATTGTCAAATATTTTCTATGCAACCAAATCATAATACCTTTCTTTTGACTTTTAAAAAAAATGATTTGTAACTCCTTTTGACCTCTTCCAGAAAGCAATAGAAGAAATCCAACGCACATAAACCTCAATCAATTCATCCAACAAACTTTTCTTTTTAAATTATCCAAAAAAAAGATTGTATTATGCTTTTTATTTTATTTTTCACATATCTTAACAAACAGAACTGCATGAATAATGTGACTCAAATCTAGTTTTTTTTTTTCGTTTTTTTTAAATTAACAAATCTATCTTTTCTCATTGGGCTGAAAGGAAGGACTAAGCTCAATTACAAACTGCCTAGGTTTTTTCCATATTTTAATAAATAATAATAATAAAAAAAACGAGTAATTTACCAAACCTCGATGATCTTGATCTCACACAGTCGAATATCTCAGCTCATGCTAGAAATCCGGCTCAACGTAACAATGAAGATCAGGGTCAAGAAATTGAAAATGACGCTGAAGATATTTGTGTTGTTTCGGAACCTGCTAAAGCTAAAGCTAAGAAAAGCCATTTGTTTTACAATAGTTACGCAACCTACGAAAATCTTAGACAAGCTTTTGTAGCAATTGATCGAGACTTTATTCAAGAGTGTTTGTGGGCCAAACTAACTAACAGTACTTGTGACGGTATGACAATTAGAAATTACTATTGTAGTATTGCCGGTAAGTTAGTTTGCCCAGTTAGGTTAAAAATTCGTCTAGATCCCGCTTCGATGAAAGTTGACATCGTTATTTCAGTGAACGAACACGAACATCCCGAGTCGAAATTTGCAAGTGCTGGGAGACACAGAAAAATGGCTAAAGTATTGACATAGTAAGTTTTACCTTTTACATTTAAATTAAAAAAAAGAACGTCAAATATTTTTACTTTTTTTATGTATATTTTTCTATTTTTTTTGGTGAATATTTGACTTTTTTTTACGAAATTTTGACTGTTATCAAAAAATTTGATACTTTCTAATTTGACATTTCTTTAGTAAATTTGACAAAAAACATAATATTTGACGTTCTTTTTCTTAATTTGACATTTGACGAATGATCGAATAAAATTTGACAAAATAGTTTTTTTAAATTTGACATTCTTTTGAAAAATTTGACTATAATAATATATCCTTAAAAAAAACAAAAAATATGTTATATTACGATTACAAAAAGATAAACAAAGCTACAAAATGGGATGTATATCTTATTCCTCGTATTGACGACAGCCTCAATTCACTAGGAAAAGCTAAATTTTTCTCCTAGTAAGATCTTACTTCAGGATACTGGCAAATACCAATGGCTCAAGAAGACAAGGAAATATAATAGACAGGGGCTTTTAAGTCATTATGGCCTCTACGAATTTCTAGTTATGCCATTCGGTTTGTGCAATGCCCCAGCAATTTTTCAGCGATATATGGATGTTGCCATTGCTGGTCTTAAATGGATATGTTGTCTTGTTTATCTGGATGCTAAATCCTTTTTTCTTAGACATTCGAGTTGCACATTAGTCATTTAAGGCTTGTTTTTGATCGAATGCGAGCTGCGAATTTGAGAATGAAGGGCTCAAAATGCTCGTTTTTCTACAAGGAACTAATCTATTTAGGACATCAAGTAACTGCGGAAGGTCTCAGTCCTGATCCAAACAAAATTAAAGCAATCAATAACATAGGGCCATCAAGTAATAAATCCGAATAAAGAAGTTTCTTTGGTCTTTGTGGATATTATCGCAAATTTGTTAAAAATTTTGCAAGAATATCGTCAGATCTCTTTCATATAACACATGAAAACTCTCTCTTCGAATGGACATCGAATCAACAGTCCCAATGACGAACTTAAAAAGTTTTTCACCTCAGCACCGGCATCTGAAGCATCCAAATTTAACTACCCATTTATAGTGCAATGTGATGCATGCGATTAAGGCTTAGAGGCCGTATTATGTTAGGTTATTGATGGTGTCGAATTTGTTATCGAGTATTCTACTAGGTCATTACAACCAGCGGAACGAAAGTGGACAGTAAGGGAAAAAGAAGATCTTGCTATACTCTGGGCATTTTAACAATTTCGTCCGTTCGTAATTGGAAATAGGTTTGTTATAGAGACGGATCACGAATCATTAAAATGGTTAATGGAAGCTAACACACCAGCCAGATTAGATGGGCCCTCAGACTCTCGGAGTTTGACTTTGACGTGCGGTAAAAAAAGGAAATTGCTAATGCGAACACAGACCGGTTGTCCAGGTTAACAAGTGTGACTAAGGATGCCAAAGTAGATGAGTTATTTCCACTAGAGCCTTTTCTATTAGCACTTAATCAGTCGATTACAGGCTCGTCGACTGATCTGTTAGCAAGTAAAGACCTAGCGAATGAAAAAAAGAATGACCCATTTTTATATGATTTACTGTAAATTAATGTTAAATTTTTTAATTTCAAAAAATTAATGTCAGTGAGTTTAATGTTAAATCTTAATTAAGGAATCTAATGTTAAAAATTAAATAAGGAATTAAATTTTATTTGCTAAATAAGGAAATTATTGCTAAATCTTAAATAAGGAATTAAATGTTATTTGCTAAATAAGGAAAGTATTGCTAAATCTTAATTAATAATCTAATGTTTAAAAATAATGCTATTCTATTTTAATTTGCCTAATTAAAAAAGACTAATTGACCGCTTCCTTAAAAAAAAGCTTTGAATTAATTGAAGTCCGAAATTGTTTTGAAATCAGCATTCTTTTGATAAAAATTAAATTTTTACCCTTTAAAATATTGAGTAGTCCAAAATTTTCTTAAAAATTGAACAAAATTAACTTTTTTAAACAATAAAAAACAAATTTAAAGCAAATATACGAAATGGAAGAGTCAAATAAAAGAAAAAGTTAAAATTCAATTAGCATCCGAATTTTTGGAAAAACATGGCGTTCAACCATTTAATTAATTAATTAATTAATTATTTAATTAATTTTTTTTTTTTTTTTTTGTCCTTGCTTAATAAAAATTACAAAAAATACAAATTTTTAATTATCTTTATTGACTATAGCTTTTAACATCAGAAAATTTTAACATTAAAATCCTTATTTCATTTTTGACATTAAAATATTTCACATTAAAATCCTTATTTCATTTTTGACATTAAATTATTTTGACGTTAAAATTTTTGACATTAAAATCATTTAACAATAATTTACAATAGACCTTTTTATTTACCATTTACAATACTTTGAAAATAAATACTGGCACTGAATATAGCAACAGTTTCTGCAAAGAGGGTAGAATTCTCTGCTTTAAGGGGCTATGAGAAACAGGTAGTAGTTATACCACAACAACTTGTGACTACTCTTCTTGACTATTATCATTCAAGTTCTTTATCTAATGTGGGTAGGGATAAGAAGTTCCAAAATTTAAGAAAAAAATTTTACTGGACTGGAATTTATAAAGGTATCCTTAGGTGGGTACAAGCATGTATAACTTGTACTCTAAACCTACACAGCACGGATTGTTAAACCCAATCAAAACCTCATATCCTTTTGAAATTGTGGGGACAGATATTCTTGGTCACTTAAAAACAACAAAGAGGGGAAACAAATTCATACTTAATTTCATTGATTTAACTTATTGGGTGGAAGCGTGTCCTTTGAAAACTCTTTGAGCTTAAGAGGTTGCCGTAAAATTTTATAAGAAAATCATAACCATACATAGATGTCCATCTAAAGTCTTAACAGATCAGGGTACTCAGTTTACGTCTAAACTTTTTAAACAACTTTGTGAGAAGATTCAAATCATAAGTTTGAGGCCTGTTTAGCTTTTATAATAGATCATTTCAGCTTGAGTCACTCCTAAAAAACGTTCATCTAATCTAGAAAATGTTCAAAATATTAAGTGTTAACTAAACCCGAGAACAAGATTTGTGCTGATTGTATTTCCCATTTAATAATTTAAAAAAATAACTTTTTTTTTTGAATTTTTTTTTATTTTCTTTGTCAATTCTCCAATGTTAACAATTACTGAATTTAAATAGAATATATTTATTTCACACATTTGTAAGTAGTTGAGGGAAAACCAATTTCCTCCCAGATAAAAAAAGACTAGAAAAGTGGCTATAAAATTAAACCATTGTCAATAAAATGATTTTTTTACTGGACAAATTTGCTAAAATAACAGAAAAATTTGGTATAATTTAAAATTTAAAAACAAATAAGTCATTTCCTTCAACTTTTACATAACTAGTACATGTGTTTTAGATCTTAGATGTGCCATAATTTTTAACAGCAAAATTTTTTCTTCATCAATAATTTTAATTGCCTATTTTTTTCCTAAACCTCTACACATTACACTTACATTTAGCATTTTAAACAAGATTTCTTTATTTTATAACAAATAGTGTTGGACGCGGACAGAGCTAACCGGTCCAGAAACGGGCGGTTCATCGCGGTTGTTGGCCCGTTTATTTTGGCGGGCTAAATTTTGACCCGTTTAATAAACGTTTAAAAATAAACGGGCGGTCCAAGAAACCGTTCCAATTTTGGCGGGCGGACTCTGGCCCGTTTATTTTGGCGGGCTAATTTTTGGCCCGTTTAATAAACGTTTAAAAATAAACGAGCGGTCCAAGAAACCGTTCCAATTTTGGCGGGCGGACTCTGGCCCGTTTATTTTGACGGGCTAAATTTTGACCCGTTTAATAAACGTTTAAAAATAAACGGGCGGTCCAAGAAACCGTTCCAATTTTGGCGGGCGGACTCTGGCCCGTTTATTTTGGCGGGCTAAATTATGGCCCGTTTAATAACCGTTTAAAAATAAACGGGCGGTCCATGAAACCGTTCCAATTTTGGCGGACGGACTCTGGCCCGTTTATTTTGGCGGGCTAAATTTTGGCCCGTTTAATAACCGTTTAAAAATAAACGGGCGGTCCATGAAACCGTTCCAATTTTGGCGGACGGACTCTGGCCCGTTTATTTTGGCGGGCTAAATTTTGGCCCGTTTAATAACCGTTTAAAAATAAACGGGCGGTCCATGAAACCGTTCCAATTTTGGCGGACGGACTCTGGCCCGTTTATTTTGGCGGGCTAATTTTTGGCCCGTTTAATAACCGTTTAAAAATAAACGGGCGGTCAAATAACCGGCCAGATTTTTGGCGAGCGTTAATTTTGCCGGTCAACTTGGCGGTCTTAATTTTGACAAAAAACAGGAAATAAATAAAAAATTAAGCTATCTTAATATATTTATTTTTTAAAAAAAAAGTTATTTTTTAATTAGAAAAAAAATAAAAAAAATCTACGAAAAAAATTTTATTTAAAAATTAATAAAAAATAAAAATCTTAAAAAAAAAAAAAAAAAAAAAAATAAAAATTTTATTTAAAAAATAAAAAATATTTTTAAACGGTTATTAAACGGGCCAAAATTTAGCCCGCCAAAATAAACGGGCCAGAGTCCGTCCGCCAAAATTGGAACGGTTTCATGGACCGCCCGTTTATTTTTAAACGGTTATTAAACGGGCCAAAATTTAGCCCGCCAAAATAAACGGGCCAGAGTCCGTCCGCCAAAATTGGAACGGTTTCATGGACCGCCCGTTTATTTTTAAACGGTTATTAAACGGGCCAAAATTTAGCCCGCCAAAATAAACGGGCCAGAGTCCGTCCGCCAAAATTGGAACGGTTTCATGGACCGCCCGTTTATTTTTAAACGGTTATTAAACGGGCCAAAATTTAGCCCGCCAAAATAAACGGGCCAGAGTCCGTCCGCCAAAATTGGAACGGTTTCATGGACCGCCCGTTTATTTTTAAACGGTTATTAAACGGGCCATAATTTAGCCCGCCAAAATAAACGGGCCAGAGTCCGCCCGCCAAAATTGGAACGGTTTCTTGGACCGCCCGTTTATTTTTAAACGTTTATTAAACGGGTCAAAATTTAGCCCGTCAAAATAAACGGGCCAGAGTCCGCCCGCCAAAATTGGAACGGTTTCATGGACCGCCCGTTTATTTTTAAACGGTTATTAAACGGGCCAAAATTTAGCCCGCCAAAATAAACGGGCCAGAGTCCGTCCGCCAAAATTGGAACGGTTTCATGGACCGCCCGTTTATTTTTAAACGGTTATTAAACGGGCCAAAATTTAGCCCGCCAAAATAAACGGGCCAGAGTCCGTCCGCCAAAATTGGAACGGTTTCATGGACCGCCCGTTTATTTTTAAACGGTTATTAAACGGGCCAAAATTTAGCCCGCCAAAATAAACGGGCCAGAGTCCGTCCGCCAAAATTGGAACGGTTTCATGGACCGCCCGTTTATTTTTAAACGGTTATTAAACGGGCCATAATTTAGCCCGCCAAAATAAACGGGCCAGAGTCCGCCCGCCAAAATTGGAACGGTTTCTTGGACCGCCCGTTTATTTTTAAACGTTTATTAAACGGGTCAAAATTTAGCCCGTCAAAATAAACGGGCCAGAGTCCGCCCGCCAAAATTGGAACGGTTTCTTGGACCGCCCGTTTATTTTTAAACGTTTATTAAACGGGCCAAAATAAACGGGCCAGAGTCCGTCCGCCAAAATTGGAACGGTTTCATGGACCGCCCGTTTATTTTTAAACGGTTATTAAACGGGCCAAAATTTAGCCCGCCAAAATAAACGGGCCAGAGTCCGTCCGCCAAAATTGGAACGGTTTCATGGACCGCCCGTTTATTTTTAAACGGTTATTAAACGGGCCAAAATTTAGCCCGCCAAAATAAACGGGCCAGAGTCCGTCCGCCAAAATTGGAACGGTTTCATGGACCGCCCGTTTATTTTTAAACGGTTATTAAACGGGCCATAATTTAGCCCGCCAAAATAAACGGGCCAGAGTCCGCCCGCCAAAATTGGAACGGTTTCTTGGACCGCCCGTTTATTTTTAAACGTTTATTAAACGGGTCAAAATTTAGCCCGTCAAAATAAACGGGCCAGAGTCCGCCCGCCAAAATTGGAACGGTTTCTTGGACCGCCCGTTTATTTTTAAACGTTTATTAAACGGGCCAAAAATTAGCCCGCCAAAATAAACGGGCCAGAGTCCGCCCGCCAAAATTGGAACGGTTAATACGGTCACGGTCACGGTTTTTAAAATTTTTGGCCCGTTTACTGTCCGCTTGCACGGACACCAACACTAATAACAAATATGCTTTTAAGTAATAATCATCACAATCATAAAAATTCATCGTTGCACTTAAATCGAGAAATAGTTAATTCATTTTTAAAGAAAGTTAAAATTTTTTTAAAATTTATAATGACTTTAAAATTATTTGTGCGCACTCAAAAAACTAAAATTACATTCTTCACTTTTGAATTATTTTTAACATGATTTAAACACGTTTTAGTTTTAACTAATAATGTTGAAAAAACAAAAAAATTTATTTATAATTTAAAATAATTACATGTTATTGGTTAAAAATTTGATTTTATAAACTTTTAATGTTGCTGTCTTTTTAAATCACAATTATCTGTAAATTCCATACTTCTTGTTCAAGCTGCCTGATATTTGGATTAATATAATATAATCAGAAGGTTTTTAAATATTCGAATAAAATAGTTTTTTTGTTTTTTCTTTAAACTAATTTCTCGTTTTACATCCTTTAACCAAGATCGCTTAATTGATACCAATATTGAGGTGATATTTTCTTTCTAATGACAATGAAATTTGATTATGAATCCTTTTCTTGAATTTACTTTCGAAATGTATTGATAATTTATATCGATAATTAACAATAATTTATTAATTATTAATATATTTATTCCTTTAAGACTCGTTAAATAATTTCTTTGCCTTTTTGTATTCCATTTTCTAATTTCGAATAAGGAATCAAAAAAATTTCGATTCTTTGATTAAAAAGCAAATTTTTCTAAATATCTCACGTGGATATTTTTTTTAAATTGCGTGGTTTTAGAATACAATTTTAGAAGGCTAAAAGAAGTTAAAATATACAAAAAAATTATTAACCTTGAATTTTTTATTTAGGGTTATATAAGGTTTTTCAAAATGTTTTTTTAAATCGAGATTTGAGAAAATGCTGAACTCCTTTTAATTTAAATAAAATATTACAATTACAATTATTTCATAAAACGTAAGAATTTGAAACAAAATAATTATATATTGTAATTTTGATGATTGATAATTTTGATAATGAAAAAAAAAGATGCGGAACGTGTTTTAATTTTTCGGTCACTTAGAGAAGAAAACCATCAATTTTTGCAATGACGTGCAATAAAAAAATATTAAAATGTTTTAAAAGCAAAAAACAAAATAATATCAAAAATACTGCTCAATAAAATTTAAATTAGCGATTTGATAATGATGAGTTTGAATAAATGACTATCATAAAAAATATTAACAAAATTTAGAATAGAAATTATGATTATTAATAATAAATTATTGAAAGTCTCCTTTAAACACGCATTAAAAAATGTGAATTCCAAAAAATTCCAAAGACAATACATTAATTTCATTTAGGTTTTTTTAAAAGTGTTATTTTTTTCTTTTAAAGACCAAATTTTTGTATCAAGCTTTGACATTATGCACGTTTTGCTCGCTCAATTCAGGATAAAAGTGCCCACATAGTTTAAGTGATGGTCATATGGTCAATGATGGGCTAAGCCAAAGGCATGTTGATTGACCGGCTGACTTTGACCTCCTAGCAGAGCTCCGTTCATTTGCGACCTCGGGGTTTCGAACTTAATGAAGGCAAATCTCTTATTAGTGGCCGCTTTCCATGACCATGTCATGAAATATTTTTTTGGAAATATTTTTTTGGAAATATTTTTTGGAAATATTTTTTGGAAATAATTTTTGGAAATTTATTGGAAATATTTTTTTGGAGCGTTTGGTCCGATCAGGGCCAAACGCAAACGCCTTCTTCATCAATAATTTTAATTGCCTATTTTTTTCCTAAACCTCTACACATTACACTTACATTTAAAAAACGTTCATCTAATCTAGAAAATGTTCAAAATATTAAGTGTTAACTAAACCCGAGAACAAGATTTGTGCTGATTGTATTTCCCATTTAATAATTTAAGAAAATAACTTTTTTTTTTGAATTTTTTTTTTATTTTCTTTGTCAATTCTCCAATGTTAACAATTACTGAATTTAAATAGAATATATTTATTTCACACATTTGTAAGTAGTTGAGGGAAAACCAATTTCCTCCCAGATAAAAAAAGACTAGAAAAGTGGCTATAAAATTAAACCATTGTCAATAAAATGATTTTTTTACTGGACAAATTTGCTAAAATAACAGAAAAATTTGGTATAATTTAAAATTTAAAAACAAATAAGTCATTTCCTTCAACTTTTACATAACTAGTACATGTGTTTTAGATCTTAGATGTGCCATAATTTTTAACAGCAAAATTTTTTCTTCATCAATAATTTTAATTGCCTATTTTTTTCCTAAACCTCTACACATTACACTTACATTTAGCATTTTAAACAAGATTTCTTTATTTTATAACAAATATGCTTTTAAGTAATAATCATCACAATCATAAAAATTCATCGTTGCACTTAAATCGAGAAATAGTTAATTCATTTTTAAAGAAAGTTAAAATTTTTTTAAAATTTATAATGACTTTAAAATTATTTGTGCGCACTCAAAAAACTAAAATTACATTCTTCACTTTTGAATTATTTTTAACATGATTTAAACACGTTTTAGTTTTAACTAATAATGTTGAAAAAACAAAAAAATTTATTTATAATTTAAAATAATTACATGTTATTGGTTAAAAATTTGATTTTATAAACTTTTAATGTTGCTGTCTTTTTAAATCACAATTATCTGTAAATTCCATACTTCTTGTTCAAGCTGCCTGATATTTGGATTAATATAATATAATCAGAAGGTTTTTAAATATTCGAATAAAATAGTTTTTTTGTTTTTTCTTTAAACTAATTTCTCGTTTTACATCCTTTAACCAAGATCGCTTAATTGATACCAATATTGAGGTGATATTTTCTTTCTAATGACAATGAAAGTTGATTATGAAACCTTTTCTTGAATTTACTTTCGAAATGTATTGATAATTTATATCGATAATTAACAATAATTTATTAATTATTAATATATTTATTCCTTTAAGACTCGTAAAATAATTTCTTTGCCTTTTTTGATTCCATTTTCTAATTTCGAATAAGGAATCAAAAAAATTTCGATTCTTTGATTAAAAAGCATATTTTTCTAAATATCTCACGTGGATATTTTTTTTAAATTGCGTGGTTTTAGAATACAATTTTAGAAGGCTAAAAGAAGTTAAAATATACAAAAAAATTATTAACCTTGAATTTTTTATTTAGGGTTATATAAGGTTTTTCAAAATGTTTTTTTAAATCGAGATTTGAGAAAATGCTGAACTCCTTTTAATTTAAATAAAATATTACAATTACAATTATTTCATAAAACGTAAGAATTTGAAACAAAATAATTATATATTGTAATTTTGATGATTGATAATTTTGATAATGAAAAAAGAGCAATAGACAATGAACTTATTTTACCATACTATTCACTTGAATAAAAAGTGTCCTTTTGTGTACTTTTGTTATGAATCTTTTTTTCCCTAGCAATAAAAGTGTACTTTTGTGTCCTTTTGTGTACTTTTGTTATGAAAACTATTTACCCTAGCAAAAAAAATGTCCTTTTGTGTCCTTTTGTGTACTTTTGTTATGAATCTTTTTTTCCCTAGCAAAAAAATTGTCCTTTTGTGTCCTTTTGTGTACTTTTGTTATGAAAACAATTTTCATTAGCAAAAAAAGTGTCCTTTTGTGTCCTTTTGTGTACTTTTGTTATGAATCTTTTTTCCCTAGCAAAAAAAGTGTCCTTTTGTGTCCTTTTGTGTACTTTTGTGTAATTTTGTTATGAATCTTTTTTTCCCCAGCAAAAAAAGTGTCCTTTTGTGTCCTTTTGTGTACTTTTGTTATGAAAACTATTTACCCTAGCAAAAAAAATGTCCTTTTGTGTCCTTTTGTGTACTTTTGTTATGAATCTTTTTTTCCCTAGCAAAAAAATTGTCCTTTTGTGTCCTTTTGTGTACTTTTGTTATGAAAACAATTTTCATTAGCAAAAAAAGTGTCCTTTTGTGTCCTTTTTTGTCCTTTTGTGTACTTTTGTTATGAAAACTATTTTCCCTAGCAAAAAAAGTGTCCTTTTGTGTACTTTTGTGTACTTTTGTTATAAATCCGCATTAACTAAATAAAAAAATTGTTCTCTTTTGGAGTCATTTGTTACATAATCATTTTTCTTTAGTTAAAGGTGTGTTTTGTTAACTTTATTTAAATTTTTTAAAATATTGTTCAAAATTTTTAAACATAATTTTTCTATAAAAATTAAAAATTTTTAAAAAATACAGAAATTAAATCATGACGAGAATAAATTGAAGATTTCAAATATAGAATTTTTATAATTTTAAATACTGCATTAATACCTTTTTATGTAATTAAAATAGTTTAGAAATGGCGAAAAAAAACTTGGTCCTTGAAAATTTTTGCAAGAATTTGGAAATCAGTCGCGTTCAGGAAAAACTTTATAAAATTCCATTCGAACCAGTTTTTGATGGAGAAATCGGAAGTTACCTACATGGAATTGGGTAAACAATTTCATCTAATATAAAATTCATTATTTTAATTAAGCTTAGCTAAATTTTTAATTTTCTATATATATTTCATGAATGATTTTTGAATTAGCATTAATATTTTAAATTAAAAATCTTAATTAAAATTTAAGATAATTATTTTTAAAGAGCAAGACATTCTGTATGCAAAGAATTTTTAATTTGTCCACTTTTTACTGGTATTGCACATTTAATGCAACATTCTTATGTTTCCACCTTAACAACTTTGAGCGAGAAGAGCGTTTTTTATTCATGTTTGGTAGCAAATCCTTCTACTGGCAAAAGTACTGCAATGTCTCTAATTAAAAAAAGCCTAAATCAAATCGAAGAATACAAGAAGATTCCTAGAAAAAAATCAAATCTAATTAATGGTAAAATTTAAAATGAATATATTTGAAATAAGATGTATAAAAATTTTTAGCTGGTACAGTTGAAGCTTTATTAACAAACTTGGAAACAAATCCTTGCATGGTCAGCTTTTTTGACGAGTCCTCAACCTTTATGAGTTCGTTTGGTTTATATAAAGGTGGAGACGGTAAATATGACCGAAGTGTTTACTTAGAATTGTATACCGGCCCAGATGGTTACGACAGAACACTGACAAGTAATCGCTTTTATATAGATCGACCGAGATTCAGTGTATGCTTAATGTATCCAATGTTGAAATAACATTGAAATAGTGCATATTCAAAATAAAAAATGATGTTTTAAAATAAAAAATAATTTTAAATTACTGTTGCAAGCATGAAAAACTTAGTATTTTTTATTTTTCCATTATTTTCACCTTTTTTATATTTTTTCATCTATTTAGAATAAAAAACTAAATGTAATTTAAAAAAAAATTAAGAAAATATTAATAAAAAAATGAAAATAAAGGAGTAGACAAAACTGGAAATTAATGAATTTATGTTCCCCAAAGTACTTGAAGGGTGATTATAAATTTTTTTTTAAATTTTATTACTTATGTTTTAAACCAAAGATTTAAGAAGAGCATTTAATGAACATAATACATAAATCGGAAAATAATACCTATATACCTAAAGAACCCATCATCTTTCAAACCAAAGATTTATTTTTTCCAAATTTTGTGCACTATAAATTTTAAAATTTCTTATAGGAAAATTCAATTTATTTAAATTTTAGAATTTTTATTAATTCAACAATTAAAAATTAGGACACATGAGTGATTATATTAATTTTGTGCGACAAGAAAAAATTCACGAGATGATGGATTAATTCAACGTTTCCATATTTGTGCTCCAAGACCCATTTATTTCAAGACAGAGGATATGGTTAAAATACCTCCTGAAAAATATTGTTTAACAGTTCTGTTGTACATCATAAGCAAACTAAATGAAATTCCTATTCAATATATTCTAGAAGAAAAAGCTACTCATTATTTCTATAAAATATATGATTCTTTTAAAATCTTCGCTGAAAAGTTTGGAAATAACTACGATCTATTTATGGCGTAAGCTTATTATAAAATTTGATTTTTTAAAATGAGTTTTGATTGAAAGCGCAATGTGTGGAAAATCTGCTTCACAAATATTAAGAATTGCGATGTTTATCCATATTTTCAAAAAATCTTACTCAATTTTAAAACAATTGGAAGCCATAGAACAATTGAATTTAAATATCCAGAAGATAAATCCAAGACTGGAATCTGCTATTATATCGATAACTAAGCAAAATAATAAATTCAATATAATAAGTGAAGAAAGTCTAAAAAAAGCTGTAAATTTGGTTAATTATTTTAATAAAAATAAATTATGCTTTGCTGAATATGAAAATATCGATTATACCCTTGATTTATTTCAAATAATGGATAGAATGGCGAAAAAAATAATTTTGCCTGAGAACATTAAAAATTATAATATTAAATTTAATGAATTATCAAAAAAAATTTTATTTTTTCCAACAGATGAGTCTCTTACTTTCAAAATTAACGATCTGAATCAAAGTTTGTCTAAAACTTATAAAAAAGACGACATTTGTACCGTGGCAATTGAATTGGAAAATTTGGGACTTGGCACTTTGACTGACGAAAAGTTAAATGGAATTTTAAAAAAAGTAAATTATATTGAATTTTTTATATTATTTTTATAAATGAGCCTAAAATAATAATAATAATATCAAAATATTTTAATTAATTTATTTATATTTTGAACTTAATAAATAAAAATATTAATTTTTCAAAGCCAAATAAGTATTTTACAAAGATAAATCAACATGAGCTAAATAAAAATAATCAAGCAATATCGAATCTTGCAAAAATTGGAATAAGCCCTGCTGATTTTATGTCTAGTAAATTAATTAAATCGATTTTTTACAACACTAAATTTTTAAATTCTATGAGGAGTGTACAAAGCGACTTTTAATGACTCATTAATATCTTTAAATAATAAGAAAAATACAAAGAATCAATTTGATGATATTGTAGATATCCCAGAAGAATTTCTAGACTTCTCGACTCAAAAAGAGAGTAATTCAAGTAATAATGATTTTCAAAGTATGATTTTGTAAATATTCACATTTTTTACTATCAAAATCTATAATTTAAAAAGGAGTAAACAAAGCCAGCATCGAGACCAAAAAAACAAATATGTCCAAAGAACATGACTTATCGACGCCTAAAAGTTATTTAATTTATTTTCTGAATTTTTGAAATAATTTTTTTAAAGGAAAAATGACTTTTGATGACCCTTTTTCATATTTAAAGAATAAGAAAAATACAGAGAAACAATTTGATGATAGAGTTGATATCCCAGGAGAATTTCTAGACTTCTCAACTCAAAAAGAGATTAATTCAAATGGTAATGATTTTCAAAGTATGATTTTGTTAATATTCACATTTTTTACTATCAAAATCTATAAATTAAAAAGGAGTAAACAAAGCCAGCATCGAGACCAAAAAAACCAATATGTCCGATGAAAATGACTTATCGACGCCTAAAAGTTTTTTAATTTATTTTCGGAATTTTTGAATAATTTTTTTAAAGGAAAAATGACTTTTGATGACCCTTTTTCATATTTAAAGAATAAGAAAAATACAGAGAAACAATTTGATGATAGAGTTGATATCCCAGAAGAATTTCTAGACTTCTCAACTCAAAAAGAGATTAATTCAAATAGTAATGATTTTAAAAGTATAATCTTTTGAATATTAAATTTTATTTACTAATAAATAGGAAACTTTGAACATGAAATCTCAAAAGAGCTTATCAATGAGATAAGTTTTGTTGATAGGAATGAAATTAAAGCTAATGAACATAGACAAAATATTTTATTTTCAACTCCACAAAAGACAAATAAAACCACCAATTTAGCTCAAAATGTTGAAATGGATTCAAGCAATAAAAAAAAAACATGTCAAGCACTAAAAACATAAAGGATTTTCTAGTAAATATTAAAATTAATAATATAATTAAATTAAAATTTACAACTAAGTTAAAAAAGTGAAATTAAAGGATCGTAAAATAGAACCAAGTGTTTTGACTAAAATTTGTTACAGAAATTTATTAATAAAAAAAAAAAACATAATAATCAAATCATAATAATAACTAAAAGAAAGATATGCATTTAATTTACAAAACATTATTTTTTTAAGACTTAAAAATAAGATTTTTTTTTAAAAAAATTATTTTTAAAAAATCAATTAATTTGAAAAAAAAAACAGATAAAAAATGCCATGACTTGACTTTGAAATTTTGACAAATGTATCTGAAGCTATAGTAATTCTTCTCTAATATATAAACACTTAAAACTTAAACATTTTAACTAAATTAAATTAAACTTAAATTAGTGATGATCAATAAATTTTAGGAAATACAATGAAAATTTAAAAAGTAAATATCCTCCCTATACTGTTTGTACATTGTATTAATTTTAGAATCGTTTGACCCTGATTTATGTCTTGAACTTTCTGGACTTTTAAATAACTATATAAAGATTTCATTTTATTATTAGTTAAATAATTAATTTGAATTATAACAAAAACTTTTCTAATCTTTAACATAGACAAATCCCTTAATCAGTGCTCCGCCACGGACCCCGTTTAATTTTTAAACAAATACTTCTCTAATCTTCAATATACCCGAATCCCTAAACCAGGGCTCCGC
This sequence comes from Brachionus manjavacas, assembly GCA_019054805.1. NCBI lineage: Eukaryota > Metazoa > Rotifera > Eurotatoria > Ploima > Brachionidae > Brachionus > Brachionus manjavacas. Next base: position 588,319 of record JAHQIY010000003.1, on the reverse strand, counting down.
CCCGGACCCCGTTTAGTTTTTTATTTATGATTAAAAAAACTAAAAAGAACATAGGAACATGGAAAATAAAAAAAAATATTGATCAAGTACATAATGGTGCAGGATCAAATAAAATCAAATTCTGAAAAAGGAAAAACAGCAAATTTTTATTTTATAGTTAAATAAAATTGACTATCCATGGAAATTTTAAGATTTTAATTAAATAACCTTTATTTTAATCTCTATTCAATTTAAAAAATAATATGAAGTCTGTTCATGCGATTTGAATAGAAAGTCTAATTCAAACTGAATAAGACCTTTAGAGAATTAAAAATTCTCAAATAAATTTATAAAACTTCTTTTGCATGCATTTCTTTAAGATTAATATTAAAAAAGATTCTTATATAAAAGGATCAAACAAAAGAAAATTCAGATCTAAGCTGCAACACAAAAACCCCTTTCAAAAGAACAGATATCAATCGCTTTCAAAATTTCTTGGAAAATAATTCAAAAAAAGTAAAAAAAAAAATAACTGAAGATAATTCAAATCAAGATTCCAATATTGATACAAAGACCAAAAAAAAATCCAAATTAAAATTAAAATCAATGGAATCAAAAAGCGATGAGTACTTAATTATCGATCCGAAAGAGTTGTGAAATTTTAAAACTTTATTTTTTAATTTTGTTCGTAATTTCTTTATTATTTTTAATATCTAAATATTTGTAAATTAAACTAAATTGACGAAAATTAAAATCTTAATATGTAACTTTATCTATATTTGAACATAAAATTAAATTTTTCATTATAAATTACAAGAAAAGAATTTAATCTGCAAGCGAAGTAAAAGTCAATTATCAAAACCTCAATACTTTTTTCGATAAAAATTTCTTATGTTCGAGATTTTGTACAAAATTTGAAATAATAAACTATAAAATATTTTATAATTTTTTTTAATTATGGTCATTAGAACTTAAATGCTGAACTACAATTAAGACATGCAAATAAAATCATCAATAAAAAATGTTAAAAATGTATAAATTCGCCATGATACATGGTCCAAAAGCTGGTAGCTTAGCTTTTTAAATATTTATTTATTTTTATTTAATAAAATTTATAAAAAAATTATTTTGCAGACAAGTAAAAACTTTTCATATAATCTTTAAATGAAAATTTGTTTCAATATCAATAAAAATTATAAAATTTTAACATATTTTTTTTAAGAAAATATCTTTATTAAAATATCGACTATGGATACATTTTTGGAACCATTTTGTTGCATTGATGATCTTTTAGTGTTCCATCGAATTCTATCTAAATTAAAAAGTTCGGATATTTCAGTCATTATTAATATATTAAATATTTTCACAGGCAAGAATTTTGAAAAAACAAGCATCGAAAGTTATTTAAAAAAGGTTAAATTTGGTTCTCAAATCTATCCATTAAATTTTTTCGAAAATATAAACGAGTTAGATATGGTGATAGACAGATTCAAATTAAACAATTTTTCAGTAGATCTAAAATATTGCCTATTTTGTCCCATCGAGCATCTGGATGTATTTAATTATTTTGATGTAGTCTTATATAGCTTTGATTTTGGAGCTAGCAAGGTCAACTATACAATAAAAATTTGTCTGAGATGCGGCAAAAAATACTATTTAAATTTTTACACTGATAAATGCGGTAAACGAACTTTTTACTCGGATGTTCTGAAATCAAATTATTATTCTTTTTCGAATGAAATTATTTTTGATGAAAAAATTTTGCTTAGTTTGACTTCGGATATTTTATTTAAGCATTCTTCATTTAAATCTTTTACAAATTCCTATAATTTTTTTTTTTCACAATGTCAAAATCTAACAATAAAGATTTTATCTTCTTACAAGAAAAAAGAATAACCGAATGCTATCTTTATTATAATTTATTGAAATCAAAAATAGAATTAGAAAACTTAAGTGACATTGATGCATTTTATATAAATCAATTGGATTTAAATTTAAAAGAGTTCAATAGATCAGTATTCTCCTTATTTAGTAATATTTGGGGTGGACCAATTCATAGAAATGCTTGTCAGTTTCAAAATTGCTCTCAAGTAATTAGTATCGATGGAAATTATAAGATTAATCGATTAAAATGTATGTTTCCTTTAGTGAAAATGAAAAACTTAGAATTCGGTAGCAAATTTAAATTTTAATTGTTAATAAATTCTAATCAATGATTATATTAGGTGATGTTGATATTGGATGTCCAAATTCACCTAAAAGAAAAAGCTATTTTTGTGAAGATCATCAACATATTGATCCGCTAGTTAAATTCAAGTACGGAAATACAACATTTGAATGTAGTTTAAGTCAAATAAAGCCAAGTAGAGGAAAACTTTCCAAAGAAAATTTAAATATATATGATAGTTTTCTTAGCAAAAATGATCAAGTTATGTATTTGGTAGATTATTCTGATAAATCTCCTTTCTGGGCAACCGAAAAACAGATACCAAATTCGATTTTAACATCATTTTTAAGAGATGTCCATACATATAACAATTCATGCAAAACACTAAAAACATTTGCCTTGCCGTGTGAAAAAAAATCAAGAACTGTAGGTGAGTTTTTAGCCGTGTACAACTGTGGAATTATATGTGGATTTAGGGAAATTTTTGGCTCAGAAACACTTGTTCAATCTACATGTTTTTTAATGGATGTTTACGAAAATATTGAACAGAAACCTCTTTATATCGGATATGATGACGGTTGTCATCTAAAAAAATTTATTGACTCAAGCGAAAAGATTAAACTAGAAACAGCAAGATTAGTTGAATTAAGAAAAAAAATTATTATTATTGATCGATTCCATTATAAAGGGCACAAAAAGGCCAATGAATACTGCAAAACAAAATGTAACCCAAACAATTATGTTGAGATAAAGGATGCTAATACATCAATTGTAGAACAAGTAAATTTTTGGTTCTCAGGTTACAAATATGCATTAAAACATATGAATAAGGAGCGATTTAAGTTTTTTATATTTTTAATTTGTAATGAATTTAATAAAGCAAATTTATCATTCAAAATTATTGAAAAATTAACACACAATAAATAATTATTAAAAATTCAGTTTTGCTTTTAATTAGTCATAATATTATAATAAATTAATTATTTAATTTTTGATACAGATAATATAAAAAGAAAAATATTAAAAGAACATATATATATGTATGTAACTAGATTAAAATGCCAAGATTTAAATGTTGAATTACAAAAATAACTAAAATGGGTTGTTTAAAAAAATCAAATTCATGAAAAATCATTAATTGCAATGCCAGCAATGTTTCTTGATTTATTTTAAAGCGAAAGGGTTCCACATTAAATGGTTGAATCAAGACTTGTGCGTAAGTCAAAAACTTAAGTCATTTTTAAGTCATTTTTTGGTGAAGTCAAAGATTTGACTTGACTTAAGAAATTTTTTTTTAAAGTCAAGTCAAGTCAAATGACTTGACTTAACTTTGACTTTGACTTACTGACTTACGCACAAGTCTGGTTGAGTCACAAAAGTTCCAACATTTAATAATGGAACCACAAAGGTTCCACATTAAATGTTGGAACCACAAAAGTTGCACATAAAATGGTGGAACCACAAAGGTTCCACATTAAATGGTGGAACCACAAAGGTTCCACATTAAATGGTGGAACCACAAAGGTTCCACATTAAATGGTGGAACCACAAAGGTTCCACATTAAATGGTGGAACCACAAAGGTTCCACATTAAATGGTGGAACCAGAGAGGATTTATAACAAATAGTAAACAAAAGTACACAAAAGGACACTTTTTTTGCTAGGGTAAATAGTTTTCATAACAAAAGTACACAAAAGGACACAAAAGGACACTTTTTTTGCTAATGAAAATTGTTTTCATAACAAAAGTACACAAAAGTACACAAAAGGACACTTTTTTTGCTAGGGAAAAAAAGGATTCATAACAAAAGTACACAAAAGGACACAAAAGGACACTTTTTTTGCTAGGGTAAATAGTTTTCATAACAAAAGTACACAAAAGGACACAAAAGGACACTTTTTTTGCTAATGAAAATTGTTTTCATAACAAAAGTACACAAAAGGACACTTTTTTTGCTAGGGTAAATAGTTTTCATAACAAAAGTACACAAAAGGACACAAAAGGACACTTTTTTTGCTAATGAAAATTGTTTTCATAACAAAAGTACACAAAAGGACACAAAAGGACACTTTTTTTGCTAATGAAAATTGTTTTCATAACAAAAGTACACAAAAGGACACTTTTTTTGCTAGGGTAAATAGTTTTCATAACAAAAGTACACAAAAGGACAATTTTTTTGCATATTAATTTTTATTTAAAAGTTCATTGTCAATCCATGTGAAAAAAAAAGATGCGGAACGTGTTTTAATTTTTCGGTCACTTAGAGAAGAAAACCATCAATTTTTGCAATGACGTGCAATAAAAAAATATTAAAATGTTTTAAAAGCAAAAAACAAAATAATATCAAAAATACTGCTCAATAAAATTTAAATTAGCGATTTGATAATGATGAGTTTGAATAAATGACTATCATAAAAAATATTAACAAAATTTAGAATAGAAATTATGATTATTAATAATAAATTATTGAAAGTCTCCTTTAAACACGCATTAAAAAATGTGAATTCCAAAAAATTCCAAAGACAATACATTAATTTCATTTAGGTTTTTTTAAAAGTGTTATTTTTTTCTTTTAAAGACCAAATTTTTGTATCAAGCTTTGACATTATGCACGTTTTGCTCGCTCAATTCAGGATAAAAGTGCCCACATAGTTTAAGTGATGGTCATATGGTCAATGATGGGCTAAGCCAAAGGCATGTTGATTGACCGGCTGACTTTGACCTCCTAGCAGAGCTCCGTTCATTTGCGACCTCGGGGTTTCGAATTTTGTAGTTATATAAAAAATGATTTAATTTATTTTGCAAGAATTTCTGGATTTGATTAAATTTTTGTCTTTAAAATTTAATTTTTTTTCAGTAAAATAATACCTGAAAGACAAATTAAAAAAAATATTAAAAAGTTTGAATTAAGCAAATTTGCTTTATTTTTTTGCAAAGAATATTAGGAAAAAAGCTTGTTCCTCTAAGCTGAATTGAAGCGAACTCAAAACCTAAATGATTAAGGCTAACTATCAAGTAAAATTTTATAAAAAAGTCAAAAGTTACATATTGGCTTTTGGGCTAATTTTTTTTAAAACTAGAAAAAACAATGATATTTTTTGTTTAAACATGTATAAAATTCACTAAAACTCTTCAAAAAATTCCACATCGTAAGTAAAATATTTTTAAAATTTTTGCAATTTAAAAAAATGTTAATTTAATTAGAACAAGAAACCCTCTTAATTGTAAACGATTTGAAAGATAACAAAATTTATCTTTAACTTCATTTTTTAATCTAATTTTAATTTTAATAATATTAAAATAAAAAAAAAAAAATCTAAATTTTATAAAAACATAAATAAAAAATTATTTACGTCATGGTAAACAAAATTTCGAGCAAACTTGGTACCTTCTGTAAAATTTATTATATCGTCAAAATCCGAAACACGTGAAAGTGCGACATAAAGTTGACCGTGTGTAAATACAGAGTGTTTTAAAGTAAATACTAACTTTTTTAAAGAGTTTAACCTTGGGACTTGTTGTAAAGAAAAGCGAAAGAAAACTATGAAAACTAAGTTCTAAAAAAATGAAGATACTAGAAAATCCATCTCTTTTTAGTTGTTTGTTATTTCGTTTAAATTTCCACTTGCTTTCACGCCAACATGCTTCAAGTTGTTGTGTTTTACAAACAACTTGCCAAACCTACAAGTGTAACTTTATTGCAAACATCTAAAAATAACATTAAATATAGCGTGAAAACCAAAATGTAAAATAAAGTAAAATGCGTGCTAAATAATGTGTTTCTTGAACAAGCGATGTAACGATATCACACGAGATTCAAAACTTAAGTTTTATCTGAATTTCTAATTTTTGACTTTAAAATGGAACTGGTTACAAATGGAACATAATGTCTCAGTCCTACTCCAATATATCTCTCAGACAACTCAAAAGTTGATTAGAGACTTTTAATACCTTTTGTTTATCGAAGGCCTCATTATGTAGTATGTTGAAGGGTGTATCATATTTTAGTTTAAGAATAAATCGAACTGCTGAGTTTTGAAAAGCCTGAATTATTTTAATGCTTTATTCTGAAAAAATTAGACAGGGAAATGAATATTCTAAAATCGAGCCTATTAATGATTTGTTGAGATTACCTAAGTCTAAGTATTTAAGCCCCATTTTTTGTTTGGCAAAATTTTAATTAAATTTAATCTTGAGTTGCAGCGTTTTTTTATATCCTCAACCATAGAGTTGAAGGTTAATTTTGGGTCAAACTTAATGCCTAGAAATTTTACATTTTTTTAACGTTCGAGTTTGTTCCCATATATCTCTAAGTTTAGATTTGATTTTTCCCTACTATACTTAGAAAATACCATAAAGCAAGACTTTTCTAGTGATATTTTCATTTTCCACTAGCAGAGCCTTCTTTCTAGTTCTTTTAGATATTTGTTTATCTTATTTTCTAGATTACCCTTTTTTTTATAAATAAAAAAAGTCACTAGATCATCGGCAAATAAGAGAGAGTATTCACTATTAGTTTTATTTCTCTTTGGGATATCATTGATGCGTTTGGCCCTGATCGGACCAAACGCTCCAAAAAAATATTTCCCCTACTCATCATTTACCTTATTGAATTTGCTGCCTATGTGGATGCGACAAATTAGCAGCAAAGTCTGTTGTCTCTTCAACAAGTGCATTTGCTATCTTTGTGGCTGTTGTTACTAATTGCCGAGAGCGGAGCGCATACTCTGGTTCATTGCATATTTTTTGGCCTTTTTACAAAACTCTTCCCAGATTTTTTTCGTAAATGTTCTTTCTAGCTTAATAAAAAAATTTAAATTATTTGAATTTTGTAGTTATATAAAAAATGATTTAATTTATTTTGCAAGAATTTCTGGATTTGATTAAATTTTTGTCTTTAAAATTTAATTTTTTTTCAGTAAAATAATACCTGAAAGACAAATTAAAAAAAAATATTAAAAGTTTGAATTAAGCAAATTTGCTTTATTTTTTTGCAAAGAATATTAGGAAAAAAGCTTGTTCCTCTAAGCTGAATTGAAGCGAACTCAAAACCTAAATGATTAAGGCTAACTATCAAGTAAAATTTTATAAAAAAGTCAAAAGTTACATATTGGCTTTTGGGCTAATTTTTTAAAACTAGAAAAAACAATGATATTTTTTGTTTAAACATGTATAAAATTCACTAAAACTCTTCAAAAAATTCCACATCGTAAGTAAAATATTTTTAAAATTTTTGCAATTTAAAAAAATGTTAATTTAATTAGAACAAGAAACCCTCTTAATTGTAAACGATTTGAAAGATAACAAAATTTATCTTTAACTTCATTTTTTAATCTAATTTTAATTTTAATAATATTAAAATAAAAAAAAAAAAATCTAAATTTTATAAAAACATAAATAAAAAATTATTTACGTCATGGTAAACAAAATTTCGAGCAAACTTGGTACCTTCTGTAAAATTTATTATATCGTCAAAATCCGAAACACGTGAAAGTGCGACATAAAGTTGACCGTGTGTAAATACAGAGTGTTTTAAAGTAAATACTAACTTTTTTAAAGAGTTTAACCTTGGGACTTGTTGTAAAGAAAAGCGAAAGAAAACTATGAAAACTAAGTTCTAAAAAAATGAAGATACTAGAAAATCCATCTCTTTTTAGTTGTTTGTTATTTCGTTTAAATTTCCACTTGCTTTCACGCCAACATGCTTCAAGTTGTTGTGTTTTACAAACAACTTGCCAAACCTACAAGTGTAACTTTATTGCAAACATCTAAAAATAACATTAAATATAGCGTGAAAACCAAAATGTAAAATAAAGTAAAATGCGTGCTAAATAATGTGTTTCTTGAACAAGCGATGTAACGATATCACACGAGATTCAAAACTTAAGTTTTATCTGAATTTCTAATTTTTGACTTTAAAATGGAACTGGTTACAAATGGAACATAATGTCTCAGTCCTACTCCAATATATCTCTCAGACAACTCAAAAGTTGATTAGAGACTTTTAATTCCTTTTGTTTATCGAAGGCCTCATTATGTAGTATGTTGAAGGGTGTATCATATTTTAGTTTAAGAATAAATCGAACTGCTGAGTTTTGAAAAGCCTGAATTATTTTAATGCTTTATTCTGAAAAAAAATTAGACAGGGAAATGAATATTCTAAAATCGAGCCTATTAATGATTTGTTGAGATTACCTAAGTCTAAGTATTTAAGCCCCATTTTTTGTTTGGCAAAATTTTAATTAAATTTAATCTTGAGTTGCAGCGTTTTTTTATATCCTCAACCATAGAGTTGAAGGTTAATTTTGGGTCAAACTTAATGCCTAGAAATTTTACATTTTTTTAACGTTCGAGTTTGTTCCCATATATCTCTAAGTTTAGATTTGAATTTTCCCTACTATACTTAGAAAATACCATAAAGCAAGACTTTTCTAGTGATATTTTCATTTTCCACTAGCAGAGCCTTCTTTCTAGTTCTTTTAGATATTTGTTTATCTTATTTTCTAGATTACCCTTTTTTTTATAAATAAAAAAAGTCACTAGATCATCGGCAAATAAGAGAGAGTATTCACTATTAGTTTTATTTCTCTTTGGGATATCATTGATGAATATACTGAACAGAAGAGGACTAATTACTGAACCTTGGGGGACATCTGCAGTTATTAAATATTCATCACTTATTTGACCATTTACGTTTACTTTGAATGACCTGGAATCAAGAAATGATTTTATCCAGTGGTAAAGATAGTCAGGCAAGTTCATTTTAATTAGTTTATAAATTAATCCGTCATGCCACACCCTATCAAAAGCTTTTGAGATGTCAAAAAATAAGGCATTGACTTTTTTCTTTCTATTGAATGATTTAGAAATTTTTTGAATTATGAAAATAAGATTATCGGCGGTTCGTCAATATTTTCTGAAGCGTGATTGCTCTTGGATTAACAATGAATTCTTTCTTAGGTGACTATATATTTTAATGTAGATAATCCGCTCTAGGAGCTTACCAAGACAGCTTGTCATGCTTATTGGTCTATAGTTAGTTGGGTCATTTAATGGTGATGATTTTTAGGAATCATGGTTATGAAAGCTGTTTTCCACTCTTTGGGAATTTTATCCTGAAGAGAACTTCGGTTGAAGAGTTCCTTAATATCAAGAAGACAAGTTCGTGGTAAATTTTTTAGCATAATATTTTGAATTTTTTCAGGTCCTGGTGTCCCTTCTCCTTTTAATTTTTTGATAGCTACATTGATCTCTTTAAGGCTTATAGGTTCATTGATTATGAATGATTTGTGGCTTTTAAAAAAATTCGAGTTAAAATCAGTTACCTCACTGTCTGTTTTATTATTAATTAAATCAGAATTGGGACTAAAAGTTAAGGATAGAAATTCTCCAAAGAATTTTCCTTTTTCACTATCAGTGCTTAGTTCTTGATTATTTGCCAGTAAGGTTGGGATTAGTTTTGAACTATTTTTTGATCTGAATATATTTATTTTTTTCCAGAAAGGTCTGCTGGATAAGGGATTCTTGCCCATTTTATCGGTATAATCAGACCAATTTTTGTTCCAAAATTTTTTTAAAGAGATTCAAACCAGGTTTGTTATTTCGTTTAAATTTCCACTTGCTTTCACGCCAACATGCTTCAAGTTGTTGTGTTTTACAAACAACTTGCCAAACCTACAAGTGTTACTTTGTTGCAAACATCTAAAAATAACATTAAATATAGCGTGAAAACCAAAATGTAAAATAAAGTAAAATGCGTGCTAAATATTTTTTCTAATATAAAGGAGCCTTAGCTCAGTACAATTTAAAATAATTTAGGAATTTTAATTTTATTACATAATAATAGTGCTTTTTATTGATACTAATATTTTAATATCTCTTTGATGTACCGTTTGAGATATCTGTACATCAAAGAGATTAAAAATTACAAATCAAAAATGTAAAAGTAAAATAAATTGAAAAAAAAATTTACATAAAGGTGCTAAATGTTAAAGTTAATTTTCATAAATAAAAGAAAGCAATTACGAAAATCTCATATTGAATTTATGTCTTTTCACAGTTCTCTTTTAAATTTGACCCTAAAAATTGGTATATGCATTGAAGGAAATATCCAAAATTAAGTTTTCTATTTGCAAAAACCGTTAGAAAGCTAACAGATTTTTTTTAAACTTTTTTAAAAAGTAAGACATAGCAATCCCGACCATGTACATTCGTGGTCATGATTCAATTTCGAAAAAGTAAAATTATAATTTTAATTATTATTTTTATTAAAAAATAAGAGCATTATTATTTAGAATAATTTTCGATCCCAAATAAAAATAATAATTTTGTAAAATAGTTTTTATTACAAGAGCCATTTGTTCAATAAAAACACTGTATAATATGTTTTACAAATTTTCAAATCATTTCATTCTAAAATTAATTTACCAATAATCAAGTATAATGTGGCTCAAACTTTAAATTTAAAGTTTTAATTTCTGTTTTTGTCTGAAGTTTTCTAACTGCGTTTTTTTTTTTAATAAAATAAATAAATTGAAAAAAAATTCTTTATTAATGTTGTAACTGGATAAAAAATTTAATTCAATTTTTTGCAGGTCTTATTCTAAATATAAATAAATTTAAAAAAGAACAAAGAAAAAAGAAAAAAGAACATCTATCAACCTTTTTGTTTAACTTTAAAGTATCCATTTTATTTGAATTTTAAATTAAAAAAAATTTAAATATTTCTTTATTATTTATAAACCTTTAAGTAAAATTCTACTCAAACAAAATGGAAAATTTAAAACCTAAATACATCATTCAGAAGAGTCAAGCTGTCAAAAATCTAGAGGCATTGAACAACGGCCAGGTTTTGATGCCAAAATGGATTGTTATTTGTGGAGGTATTGTGATGACGGGGTTAGTGGCTGTTTTTGCCACTTCAATCATACTGTCTGTTGACAAAAATCCTAATGGACTTTACAATGAGGATTGTACAAGCCGGTCTTGTGAAAAGTTTCTAGGGCTAAAATGTATCAATAAAGTATGCCTCTGTCCAGAAGATAAATTCTATCTTGACAGTTGTCGCGATTTGTCTACATTTAATGAGCCTTGTCGTCAAAAAAATCACTGTAAAGATGAGGAAAATTTGATCTGTGGACTAACATCAAAGTGTGAATGTAGTTCCGAAAATTTTTGGCATAGCGAGAGAAAAAGATGTGTCAAAAGAAAAACATATAATGAAGTCTGTAGTGGAAATGACTGTAAAGAAGACATCGATCTAATCTGCAATTCTGGTTTATGTACGTGTATGAACAATTCAATGTAATTATACTTTCATATTTTGATATTAATCTTCTTAATTCTTAAGTCACTTTCTTTAAATAAAAATGTCTACCAAATCAAATAGTGTAATATAAAATAGTGTAATTTAAATCAAATAGTGTAATTTAAATCAAATAGGATATTTTCTTAAAGAGTTTGACAAGCTGAGTCTAAAAAAATCAAAAATTTGAAGATCGAACTTTTATAAAAAATATATTAGCTCAAAGTTAATATCGATTTTAAGATTTTTTTAACATTTTCTTTTAAAAAAGTTAAAATTAAATAAAAAATGTAAGTTTAATCATTGAATTATCTATTTTAAACCAAAAGTATAAATCTTTTTTGAAAACCAGTGAACTTAAAAAATAACTCTCAATCAAATATGCAAAAACTCGAAATCGAATTAGCGAAGCGTATAGTAGAGGTGTTATCTCTAATTAACATTTATAATTATCAACTCTAAATGTTAATTAGAGAATTTCAACAAAAAAAAAAGGTATTCTAACTAATCAAGGTTGTTACTACATTCAAAAGTCAAAATTTTGTGTACAACATACCAAGAAAAAGGGATGTTAATTAAATACGTTCAAAATGAATTTAATTTTTATTATTATTTATTCGTATATCTGTAACGAGATTTTGCTCTTTTAGGGTAATAAAAAAAAAAAAAATGTTTTAAAATAAGATAAAAAAAAGAGTTAAATAAATTTAAAAGAAAGTTAAAAAATAAGAAAGTTTAAACAAAAACATAAAAATTAATTGTATAAATGAAATAAAATTTATAAAGGACGGTTTCTAAAAATTCATTTCTCAAAAACACATAAAAAAATTAAAATTTTTTGTCTCGAATAGTTGACCATCTTAGGTTCGCTAAAATTGCTCAATCCTTTTGTAAAAACTCTTGCATGGCGGAATGCATCATCTAGCTTTTCTACATTCATCATCTAGAAAAGCTAAAATCATCATCTAAAATATATATTTTAAGAAAAAACCAGATCAATTTGAACTCATCTATCTTTTCGATATTATTTGAAATTTGTTACCCTGAATAATCATTTGTTCATCAGCTTGTCAACTAATACAAAAAAATAAATTTACTTGTTAAGTATCTCAGAAGTTAAAAGCTTCTTAATGCTGACAATTTATTAAGCACTAAACTCACATCTTGACTTAATTACAAACTTGTGTTCTTGACACGTGCTAAAGGAAAAGTTCACGAAATTCAAAACTTTAGTGCTATCTGAATTTCACATTTTTGACTCAAAATTCGTAATCTACGCCCTCAAAAACCCCGAAAAATAAATTTTTTTTGAAGGGGGCAAAAAAAAAATTTTTACACCCAGGGTTCCAAAAATAGCAAACCCTTTAAAAAAGTTGTTGTTCTTTAAGACTCAAAATCTCAAAGATAAAACTTAAATATACTAAAAAAATATATATATTCTGAAAGAGCATAAAATTCTCTACATGCTAATGTAATTTAGAAAAAAAAAAAGAGTGTGGCGGTTTTTGTTGGCTAAAAAAAGGACAAAAACGTATTTTTCTGGTTTAAATCGTATCTCCCCCGAGAGATCAATTATGACCCGTTATTTTTTTTTTTTTTTTAAATCTAGACAAAATTCTGAGCAATTCTATGGTTTTACTTTTTTATTTTATTGCTTTATTTTTCTTAAAAAATCTCTTCAAATCATGTGATAATTAACAAATTTGTCAAATTTGAATTATTTTATTAAAATTTTTTAATTAAACTAAAGAAATCGATATTTTTAGGTGCTCAACAACTGTTTTTTTCGATTTTCCTGAAAAATATGCTTTTAGGACTTGACCGTATGTCGCACCTCTATTATAACCTACTAAACACCGCCAAAATCGTCGATTAATTTTTTTGAAAGCTCAGAACCCAAATACTTTTCTTTTGCTTCGGCTTAAAGCTCCATCATTCTTGGAAATGTCTGATTTGTTCTTGCTCTAATATGCTGTTTTAAATAACACCAAAGACCTTCTTTTGGATTCTTCAGATTCGGATGAAGTAAAAAAATCTTGTTAATTATTATTTATATCGGGTTCAACGTCTATTTCCATATGATCATCTTTATTTCTTCCTCTTCATTAAATTTTTTTTGGCCGAAAACTCCAAGGTTACTAACTCGAGATTGATTATATTTTCATTTTTTAGGCATTTTTCACTAAATTTTATTTATACTTAGATAAGTTTTTAGTAAAATTTAGAAAAAAATATCAATAGAATATTAATATACAAATTTGTTAATTATCACATGATTTGAAGAGATTTTTTAAGAAAAATAAAGCAATAAAATAAAAAAGTAAAACCATAGAATTGTTCAGAATTTTGTCTAGATTTAAAAAAAAAAAAAATATTGATCTCTCGGGGGAGATACGATTTAAACCAGAAAAAATACATTTTTGTCCTTTTTGTCATTTCTGCAAAATAAGAAAACTTTAATCATGAGGATGTTTTAGAAGGAAACCTAGAATTCGGACTTAGGGAAACACGAATTATAAAATTTAAAGCCGATGATTTAGGTTTAGAGGTCGCCTAAATCATCAGATCTTTCGTGTCTGATATTATTTTCTTTACAAAAATAATATGGAAAAATAATAAAATGGAAAATAACATGGAAACGATAAAGTAAATGCATGGATAATCCTAGTAGAAATAGAGGCGAGGAACTAAGGGATTATTAGAAATAGGCTAATGGATTGCGTTTCAAAACTTCTAAAGAAAACGCTCTAGAAATTTTCTTAGAATTTTGCAAAAGAGAGATGAATAAGTGACTGTGTGTGTGTGAATTATTGAGAAAATTTTAAATTTAAATAATTATCAACTCAAAAACAAGCTGATGCTCAGAGAGGACTACGATCAATGATTTAAAGATCTTGACTTTTATTGAATAACAATAATACAAAATATATTAAAATCAATAGAAATATTTGAATCTTGGTGTTATTTTTTAACAAAAAATCCAAAAAAAATAACATAATATGACTAGACAAAACACTTATAGTCTAAATTTTGGTCAAAACTTTCAAACGTTTTGGTTTTTTTATTTAAATTTCAGGATTCTTTTTGTCGGATTGAATTTCAAAGTTTTTGTAAGATTAACTTATATGGGGTTGTGAAGTTCGTTTCAATTCGATCATTTCAATTCAGAAAAACTTGAATAACTTTTTTACTAAAAGAGATAATTCAGTTCTGTAAAATGCTTAATTATAAGCAAATTTGCTTAATGCTGTAAAAAAAGTCTGCAAAATACTCTGCAATTTTCTGCATTTTGCAGCCCATTAAAAAGTATTCCAATCAAGTGTGCAATTACATTGCAGAGTTTTTACAGACATATATTTTTGGATTAAGCAAAGTTGCTTAACCATTAAGCATTTTACAGAACTAAATTATCTCTTTTAGTAAAAAAGTTATTCAAGTTTTTCTGAATTGAAATGATCGAATTGAAACGAACTTCACAACCCCAACTTATATGACGAAGCTTTAAAGGCCTCTGATACTGCAATTTACATTTTTTTAAAAAATATGCAATCGAACCCATAACATATTTCCCTAAACCCATAAGTCATTTGATTTGAGGGAAATTTGATGCCTTTTTAACTATATATTAGAGAAACAAAAAAAAAACAAATTTGACTAAAAAAATTATTTCAATTAGTTCAAATATTTGAAATTGTTTGTTTTAGACATAAAGTACTTTATGAATTTTAGATCTATGGATTATTTTTAAGTTCTAGTAAATTTAATAAAGTTAGAAGTATTAAAAAATCCTTTCCAATTATTGGTGTTCATTTCTATAATTCTATTTTAGTCAATATTGGGAAGGATCCTTGTGTTTGTCAAAAAAAAACTTTAATCAATCTTGTGGTATTTCAAAAGAATGCCTGGATTCAGAAAAAACCCTATGTCTAAGCACAAAATGTAAAATTTTAGTTCAAATCTGTTTTTTGACTATATTTGTTTGAAAAAAATTTACTAGGTTTATGCAAAAACGATGAGTATTTTAAACAATCAGAGGCAAAATGTGTTCCTAGACTAAACGAACTCGAGACATGTTCATTTGATGGTGCGTGTTTAAAACCAATGTTTTGCTCCATTAGATTCGGATGTCGTTGTCCTAAATATTATTTTTATGAAAATGTAACATCAACTTGCACTAAGCAATATACATTGAATGAAAGATGTGATAAGGATCATCAATGCAGAGAGGATTTAGCTTTGACATGCCAAAACAACAAGTGCTCATGCTCGACTTCAGACTACACTTGGTCACCTGATTCATACAAATGTAAATTGACTTATGCCAAAAAAACCTGCACTTCTGATCTTGAGTGTAACGATTCAGAAAATCTAATATGTCGATCAACTGGCTTATGTAATTGTCCAGCCACGTCTGCTAGTGGGATGTGTGATTGTCAACGAATAAGCAATAATGAAAATTACTGGAATGGAACAATATGTTTGCTGGCAAAAAACTATGGATCCTCTTGCTCAAGCACATATGAATGCAAATACGTGGGCCAGAAAACAATTTGTAATGCAAGCAAATTATGTGCCTGCTCGGACTATAAGCTTTTTTTTTGGCAAAATTGGAGATGTCACCCAAAGAGGCAGTTTGGTAACGTCTGTTCAAATTCAATTCAGTGTTTAGATTCACAACTTACATTTTGCAATGGATCACGCTGTAAGTATTCACTTTTACAGTAGAAAACTCTCCAATGCCACGATTTTTTGTTTCTATCATAATTGTCGTGAAATTACGTGATTTTATCAGATATAAGAATTAAAAATAGTAAATTTTGGCGGCGGTGAAGTTTGGAGCAATAAAAAATTAAAGCAAAAATATTAGAGAAATTTTAAAATTATAGATAATTAGGAAATTTTTTAGCAACAAAATAAAAAAAAGTCTAATATAGATTAATTAAGAAACAACTAGAATTCAAACAACTAAAATTTTATTTTTATTTTTTTATCTTTATATCAGTTAATTAAACTTTTACAATTAGAATTAATAACTTTACTCCACTTTCGATTTTAGAAGGACACCAATTCACATTATTCTCAGTAGAACGAATTTAAAAGTTTTAACAAATAACTTTAGAATTTCTTTATTGTCTAATAACTAGACTAAAGAGCTAAGGTAGAGAACATTGCTAGCAATCTAATCAAATATATAACATATATATTTATAATTAGATTATATATATATGACTACAAATTAATTTAGTATTTAAATAAATGATTCTGGTATCTGGAAAATAAAAAGTGTCAAAAATTACTGAAACAAACTGATTTGGTTAATTTTCATTTGTTTTTTGCCGTTTAGACGGAACCGTGTCAATTGACTGTTTATTTTTTGGAAGCCTGCCTGTAATGTTTACATTAGTACCCTTGGGCCCGTCTATCGGATCTCCTCGTAAGACGTATTGGAGCAGCTATTTATGCTCCTTGTTAACTTAAACGCTCATGGTTAAGTTAATCAACTTTCCAGTGATATCGACAAAGATGTCGCTATATCACATCGTCTCCGTAAATATCTCAGATGCACTTGAAATGCCCATGTGAAGGCGTTGTAGCGATATAGACCTTTGTGTGTTGTGATCGTGGTTAGATTGCGCGATTCTTCAGCCAGAGTCATTTGATGAAAAGCCTTGTTGAGATCCAACTTCGAGAATATAGTTGCTCCGTTCACAATGACCACTAAGTCCTCGACAGTTCTCATTGCAAATCTGACACGCTTTAGGGCCTTATTCAGCTGTCTTGAATCGCACGTGATTCTTACTGCGTGTTTACCTTGCTGATCTGAGTTATGTCGATGTGGTAACCTACTTTTGCTTGGATGATGGTCCTTCGGCACGACAACTAAATTGGATATTCATTCGATTGACGTCGCC
This sequence comes from Brachionus manjavacas, assembly GCA_019054805.1. NCBI lineage: Eukaryota > Metazoa > Rotifera > Eurotatoria > Ploima > Brachionidae > Brachionus > Brachionus manjavacas. The sequence goes on along the minus strand of JAHQIY010000003.1, from coordinate 570,956 downwards.
ATTGAGCTGATTTTCTCTATGATGCCGTCGGCCTCCTGCTTGTCCAGCTCTCTCTCAACTGCAGCTCTGTAATGAAACGGTGTTGCTCGCAATGGTTGCTTTACTGGCCTGACGGAATCGTCGATTTCAAGCTTGACTTCGATTCCTTTGACGCAGCCCAGTTTTCCACTGAATAGTTCGGGAAACATCTCGGCCAACACTTGTTTGCTTAAGTGCTCCTTCACGTCTATTTGGCTGACAGCTAGGCTACTCTCTGTATCGTCATCGAGGTGCAATGATACCATCTTAAAGGGTATCGCGGTCTTCTTGCATATAAGGTTTTGATGCTTGCCTTTCACCACGATAAAGGGCGCTCGTCCGTTCTTTTCTTGCCAAGAAACCGTTGCTACGAAGAAGCCTAATACCTCGAGTGGCTTATCTGGACTTCCGAACACATAGTATGGCTTGTTTAGATTCTCAAGAGCTGGTCTGCTGCTTAGCTGGTGGTACGTTGGCTCGTCCAACACATTTACTGCCGCTCCAGTGTCTACCAACACCCTTATTTTACAGCCGTCCACCGTTACCATCGTGTGCACGTTAGTGTCACCTGCTTCCATTGGAATTACTACTGCTTGCTGGTCGCTCCATTCACTCGCTTCCAAATAGTTCTTGGCTCGCAGGTACTCGTCATTCTCTGCTGCTGATAGCATAATGTTTATGTCAGGAATGGCAGGACTTTGGCTGCTTGTCACTGCATGTATTCCTCTTGAGCTTGTTTGACGCCTACTGGCGCTCTGATTAGCTCGGTAGGTTTCTTTTTGTTTTTCCGATCCAGTTGTGGTGCTTCGTCCGGGACTATAATCACCTCTGGTAGTGCCATGGTTGCTTCTGCCCTCTGAGCTGTTCCGATGATTACTGTTTCGTGTATTCGTGTTTTTTTGGACTCTAGTGCTTCGGCATGCACATGCGAAGTGACCTATTTTGAGGCAGTTGCTGCATTCCTTGTCCTTTGCAGGGCAATTTGCTCTGGCGTGTGGTTTACCACCACACCACGCACAGGCTATTGATTGCTTCAGTGCCGCTTCTGGTCTGCGAAAAGAGGTGTGGTTAATTGTTACACCGTCGGATACTTGGTCATGTGTGTGTGCTACTCGGATTTGCTTCAGATCTTCGAGTTTGTGCTCATTTTTAAGCCCAAATTCGATGGCATCGTCTAGCGTCTTCTTATCATCGATGCACATCATTTCCTCCACTCTTTCGATTCCGCAGCCGAACACAAAAGCTCGCAAAAGCTCCTTGTCCAGTTGGTCGCCAAAGTCGCATGGCTTTGCTAATTTACGAAGCCTTACCATAAAGTCATTGACAGCTTCACCCTCGTTTCTTCTCGCCCGGCAAAAGATACTGACATATGCGAACTTCGATCGCCTAGGTGCGTAGTGCTCACTCATAAACTTGATTACCTCTATTAGTTTGTCCGAGTTGTCCGCCTTCTTCTTGCTATTGTATATTTCCCTCGCGTCGTCTCCTATCTTTAGCAGGAACAGTGGCTTTAAGGTTTTAGCTTTCTGGTAATCGGTGTCTGCTTCCATGTTCTCTTTGGTATCTAGCTCTCTGCTGGCTAGGTACAGGTACCAAACCTCCAACCATTTTGACCATTTGCTGGCGATTGCTGCTTGATCCCTGCCTCGGTCAAACGTTGGCAGATCGTCGAAGTTTGTCGCTGACATCGTGTTTCGGTGTTCCTCTGGACTTTGATTCGGGTCTACTTAGTCTAGTTGAGCGCTTTCTGGCTCGTTTGGTTGCTTGCTGTTGCTTTGGCTTATTGACGTTTGGTCAAATACTGAGTCGTCTTGTTGGCTCAGCGTGTCACTCATACGAGTGATTTTTTTTGATTTTTTTTTTTTTTTAATTCCTCGTCGCCAGATATTCTATCCTTTATGGTTTAGTTCAGGGTTGTTAGTTGGATGGATAAAAAAAATGTGAAGACTTAAGTCAGATGGTTCGAATACTTTTATTTATCTAAAAAGGTAATATGAAATCGGCCGATCTAATCGATTCGGTCGAGTTTTAGTAAGGCTGGACTAATTAATGCTAATTTTCATTTGTTTTTTGCCGTTTAGACGGAACCATGTCAATTAACTGTTTATTTTTTGGAAGCCTGCCACACTTTTTTTAAATTAGAGCTAGAATTGAAGTAGTCAATGTCTCACTTTTGCTCATTTTGTTAGTTTTTTAATTTTAAGTTATTTTCTCTTAGAAAATAATTTTTTTTACAAAGAAGTTAATTCAGTTTTATTTATTTATTTGTAAATAAAGTTAAATAAGAAAAAATAAAAAAAAAAGATTAATTAATGAAAAAAAAAATAAAAACGTTAATTTGAAATAGCTAGAGGTTATACATGCTTAAATATTTGAAAGTTCAGGTAAGGTAAGGTAGTAATTACACAATAGAATTGGATATTCGAAAAAACTTGATTCAAAACCTTCTCTTCATTTTTCCACCAATGGAATAGAATGACTCAAACCTTACCTGGCATATCTCTCACACAACTCAAAAAGTCGATTTGAGGCTGTAAGTAGATTAAGTTTATTAAAAGGCCTCTTGGTGCATAATATTGGTACATTTATTTATTTTTTTTTTTTTACCGAACTTGAGCCCCCTTAGAATAAATCATAAAAAAAAATTTATGATTTATTCTGAGGGAACTAAATAAATCATAAAAAAAAATTTATGATTTATTCTGAGGGAACTAAATAAATCATAAATTTTAACATAGAGGAAATAGTAAGGTAGCAATTACACAATGGAGTTGGATATTCAATATATTGGGTTAGGTATGTTAAAATTTAACTTAGATTCAAATTTTATACCAAGGATCTTGATTTCTTTTTAGCTAACTATTCTGCTTCCATAAATTTTTAAGTTAAGATACTTACTTAGAAAAGACTGCTGAACACGACTTTTCAACTAATATCTTCATTTTTAATTTAATAAGCTCTAGTTCGTTGGTGTATTTATTTATCTTATTCTCTAGTTTTCCCTTTTTTGCTTTAAATGTAGAATTTAGCTAGGTCATCTGCAAAAAGCATAGAGAATTCATTATTTGTTTTGTTTCTTTTGGGGATGTCATTAATATATATACTAAATAAAAGAGGTCTAATTACTGAGCCTTTAGGAACACCTGCAGTTATTTGATAATTGTCGCTCAAGTGGTCATTCACATTTACCTTAAATGTCCTACTGTCTAAAAAGGATCTAATCCAGTTAGTCAAGTAATAAGGTGGATTCATTTTAATCAATTTAAAAAGTAAGCCTTCATGTCAAACCCTATCAAAGGCTTTAGAAATATCAAAAAAAAGGTCACAAACTCTTTTTTTTCTATTAAATGATTCCACAATTTTTTGAATTAAAAAGAATAGATTATCTGATGTTCGCCGGTGTTTCCTAAATCCAGACTGCTCCTAGATAAGGAGTGAATTTTGTTCCAAAAAATTGTATAATCTTGAGTATACTATTCTTTCCAGTAACTTTCCTTAACAACTCGTTACATTAATTGGTCAATAATTTAAAGGATCTTGTAAAGTAGAGGCCTTTTTTTGAATTATAGTAATGTTTGAAGTTTTCAACGCATGTGTGTAACATGTAGCAATCTATTTCAATATATGTTTGCTTTATTTTCATTTTTTTAAGCTTATTTACTTTAAATTGATTTTTTATTTTTATTTCGATTTTATTAATTTTTTTTTCTTAAATTTGTCCTGAGGGAGCCCTAGCTCGGAAAAAAAACAAATAAATAAAATAAATAAATGTTCAATCATAGAAGAAAATTTAATTTTTTTTGGAACGAACTAAAAGGATTTTTGAAACCTAAAACTTTTATTAGAAGAAGAACAAGCTTTTTCAGAATTTCAAAAGTCATTCACAAATGTCTAAATGTAATTACTAACCTTAAAAAACTAAATTAGCTAAATGTATACTTTATTTTTCAAAAAAAATTAGATTCAAATTTAGAACATTTAGTTTTTTTCATGGCTTTTGTAAATTGTTTTGCACAATAATCGCTTTCAATGTATTTAGTTTTAATTGTTAACATTTTATTTTTCAAATCCAAATTTACATGTGACAGATATTTACTTATTTTTTTTTCTTTAAACTAGACTGTTAAATGAAGGGTCCTACTAAAATACTGACCCTCAATTTTTTAAAATTTTCTGACCCCCATTTATTTTGCAAAGCAAAAATATTTTTAAAAGTTTTAATTTATCATTTAGTTTGAATTTTTCTCTATTTTTTGAAAATTAAACTAGTTTGTCTCCAAAATTTTTATTTTTTGTGAAAATCGAATATTTTTATACTTTTAAAAACCTGACCACCTACTGACCCTCAATTTTTTACGACTGACCCCCAACTGACCCCCATTTTTCTTGAAGAGAATTTAGCAAGCTTTCCAAAAATGTGCCTAGTTTTTCTCCAGAATGTATAGTTTTTGAGATATTTTGATTATAATAAAAGACCTTAGTTATTCTGAAATCGGATTTTAAAATTTTTAATACAATATACCATTAGATCAAGAATTTTCTAAGCTTTTTGATTTTTATGTTTGTTTTCTTAAATTCAATTTTATTTTTGGCGAAAAAACTATAATCTACTTTTAAAGAAACCTGACTCCCAATTTTATACGACTGACCCCAAACTGACCCCCATTTTTCTTGAAGAGAATTTAGCAAGCTTTCCAAAAATGTGCCTAGTTTTTCTCCAGGATGTATAGTTTTTGAGAATTTCAAAATATTTCATAATAATTGAGAAAAATCAATTTATAATTGTAATATTTGATATTTTTTGTTTTATTAATTTAGTTTTTATAATTTTTTAATAAAAGTTACAATTAATTTTAATAACAATTAATTTAATATAAAAAAAAAGTCTTTGTCTTAAATTTTTAACCATGTAAAAATAAAAATTTAAACTTAAATGAGGCGAAATTTTTTATTTTTTCTATTGCAATCTTTTGCCTCTTTTTTCTGATTTTCGTAAAGGCGTTAAAAAATTAAGTACAAAAAAAGTACCTCTTTAGTACAAAAAATTTTTGATTTTGTTATAAAACCAAGTTTAAATTTCTAAAGGTATTTAAATACAAATGACATAGAAAGTTTTAACAACAAAATTAAAACTGAGTTAATAAAATTGAAAACAAACTCAATTTCAGAGGTACTTGAGTATTTTAAGACTGTTTCAATAAATCAGGCAAAAGATTGCAATAGAAAAAATAAAAAATTTCGCCTCATTTAAGTTTAAATTTTTATTTTTACATGGTTAAAAATTTAAGACAAAGAATTTTTTTTTTATATTAAATTAATTGTTATTAAAATTAATTGTAACTTTTATTTAAAAATTATAAAAACTAAATTAATAAAACAAAAAATATCAAATATTACAATTATAAATTGATTTTTCTCAATTATTATGAAATCTTTTGAAATTCTCAAAAACTATACATCCTGGAGTAAAACTAGGCAAATTTTTGGAAAGCTTGCTAAATTCTCTTCAAGAAAAATGGGGGTCAGTTGGGGGTCAGTCGTAAAAAATTGAGGGTCAGTAGGTGGTCAGGTTTTTAAAAGTATAAAAATATTCGATTTTCACAAAAAATAAAAATTTTGGAGACAAACTAGTTTAATTTTCAAAAAATAGAGAAAAATTCAAACTAAATGATAAATTAAAACTTTTAAAAATATTTTTGCTTTGCAAAATAAATGGGGGTCAGAAAATTTTTAAAAATTGAGGGTCAGTATTTTAGTAGGACCCTAAATGAATAATTGTTTTTTTCACCTTTTAAAACTTACAAAAAAATCTGCAGTATAAAATCCATATTTTTGTAAAACACTGTTTGAGACATAATTGTTCAAGAAATTTTCTAAAAATTAATTTAGGTGTTTGTACAACAAGACAATATTTTAATGGAAGCCAATGTACAGAAAGACATGATGAATTAGAAAGTTGTTCTAATGATAACATGTGCCATTCTCCGATGACTTGTGTTTCAAACAATTGCTCTTGTGCTATTGATGAGTTTTTTGATAATTCAACTTTTAGCTGTGTGCCCAAATACAAAAATGGAGTGTATTGTGACAAAGATTGGCAATGTCGCTTTGATCTTGGCTTAACTTGCAAGAACAATGAGTGCATCTGTAGTGAAGCAGGGAAGATATGGTCTTCAATTAGTGACAACTGCTTTTTAACATATGGTTATCAAAAATGCAGTAGCAATTTAGAATGCAATGACGATCAAGATTTAATATGCAGTGCCCACAACTGTTCTTGTCCAATGCTTTCTGTGCAAGGAATGTGCGATTGTGTTCGCACTGTTGGCGATGAGAAATATTGGAATGGTCAAAGATGTACATTAGCGAGCTCATATGGACATAATTGTAGTCAAGACTTTCATTGTCAGACTTTGACTCAAAAAACAATTTGTGTCCAAGGCTTGGGAATTTGTGATTGTGCAGATCTATCAATGTATATTTTAGATTTAAATTTGTTATTTTTTAATTTTTTTATTAAGGCAATTTTTTGATGGATCAGAATGCGTTTCTAAAAAAAAGTTTATGGATTCATGCAATTCAAATAGTCAATGTTTGGATTCTGAATTTACATTTTGTAATACCACACAATGTGTTTGCAATCAGACACAGTACTTTGATTTGGCAGATTTAAAATGCCTAGCGCGATTAAGCGAGTTGGATGCATGCAATTTTAACGATATGTGCCTTGGAGACATGGAGTGCAACGGTACTCATTGCAAATGTGCAGGAAATAGATTTTATGATACCCAGAGTTTATTATGTGTAGAGCAGAAAGTGTACAATGAGCATTGTGACAACAATTTACAATGTAGACAAGACTTGGATTTAGTCTGTTCAGGAAATATTTGTGTTTGCGCTTCTTCGGACAAAATTTGGTCAAAAAGCGAAGCCAATTGTCTCCTCACTTATGAAAAAATGTTTTGTTCAGCTACTAATCCCTGCAATTCGGATCAAAATTTAAAATGCATAATGGACATCTGCAATTGTAGTCGAACTCAAAGTAATGAGGAATACTGGAATACGTCATACTGTGTTCCTGCAGTCACCTACAACCAGCTTTGTTCTCATGACTATCAGTGTCAAACAATAACTGAAAATACTAAATGTGATGGTGGAAAGTGTTCATGCTCAAATTACACAGTGTAAATTTTTTTGTTTCCTGTTAAAATTAATGTAAAGAACGATTTGTACTACTTTTTATGTTTAACCTCAGTATTTATACACATTTTATTTAAATTTAAGCTTGCCTGTTCTGTATTAAGAATGTCCTATTTTCAAGCCAATATAATTTACCGTTCAGGTGTTATAGTTGACTCCATTCAATAAAGATTCGTTTTTTTTGGAATCGCTCCGTTCCAAAAAAACGTGTTCGTTGTAACGAGCTTCGTTATTTAGAGGTTTCCATTATGAATGAATGGGAAAAATATTTATTAAAAATGAAACAAAAATAAATTGAATTTTAAAAAAGTAGAATTATTGATTGCTTAAGTTATACTCTATTGTCAATTTCCTTTTCTCATTCGACGAGCTTTTTCAATAAAAAACGATTATCATTATCATCTGCTAGCAAAAAATCTTTTCGTTTCTGTAACTTTTCCAAAAATTCTGCTTTTGAAATAATTTGCTTAGGGTCGTCTTCTTGATAATTTCCATATTCAATTGTTTCAGAATTTGGTATTTGATTGCTTTTTAGGGACACTTAATCATTCATGGACAATGATTTACTATACAACTTAAATGTCTTCTATTCAACTTTTCAATTTTTCAGCTTTTCAATCATTCTTTTTTGAAACTAATTCAACTATTCAAAAATTCAATATTTCAATTATTCTTTTATTCATTTTTTCAATCATTTTTTTAAAAAATAATTCAACTATTCAACCTTTCAGTTTTTCAAATTTTTAAAAGCTTTAAATTTATTTTACATTTCATTTATTCGATTATTCAAATTTTCAATTTTTCTTTTTTTTTAATTTATTGAAATTTTCAACTATTCAATTTTTAAATTATTTTTTTTTATTAATTCAAATGAAAATTTATTTTATTAAAGAAATTTTTATTTAACAATAGATATTTAATTAAACTTATGAAAAAGGTAAATTTAATTATGATTTAGAGCATTTTTTGATTTTTGATGCAATCAAAAAAACTGTAATAAACGTGGTTTTTGTATATTATCTTTCTGTGCAAAGACGAGCATTAATTTAATAACTCCCGCTTTGCTGTGGTTGAGAGACCAAACAATAAAAGAAACAACTTTTTAAGGATAATCTTTATTTGAAATAAATTGGAATCTATCACGTAAAAAAACAAGGGGGGATAAAAAAAATGTAAATACAATAAAAAATATTGAAAAAAGTATATAATTTTATTAAACGTAGAATAAAAAAATATATCCAATCTTTAAATATAGAAAAAAATGTTAATTAAATTATTCAATTATACAATCTTTCAATATTTTAGCCAAGCCATCAATATGTAAATTAATTGTTAAAGTGTCATTTGAAGAAACAACTCTTTTGATTTTTTCGTTTTTATCAACAAGCTTTTTTTTGTTCGCTTTATACTTTCGCCTTGAAAAATGCTAACTAAATTTGACTTCATTTAACTCTGCTCTTGCTAAAACAAGTCTTAAGTCAAATTCTGCCTCGCATCAGGCTTTAGTCGTGAGTGCCACGATTCAACGTCATTATTGGTGCGCGGTAGATTTTCAGAAACGCGGTCTAAAAAATTCCAATATTCGCCTGAAAATCTAGGCTTTGCTCCGACTCCCATTCTAACGGAGCCAATATAATTACGTTCATAATAAGTAAAAATTGGTAAAATTGATGAAGCTGCATTAGATTGAATATATTTAAAACCAATTATGACATCTTTAGGAGGAACAAATGCCAATGCCTGCAATCTCATAAAACAAAGGCTAAAGTTTTCAACATACCATTGTTTAAGTATTTTGAATTCTCCTCCAAATTGACTGACTCAAATGAAAATAGCAACCATAATTATTGAACTTAAATACTGCTATAGCTGCATTTAATGCTGTTAATTCAAAATCCATGTTCATTAAGTCATGCATTTTGTTTATTTTACTCTTGATAAAATTAAACATTTTTTTGTAAGTTACAATTTTTTTATTTGGCAATAAACAATAGACCATAGGCAAAGCCGAGTCCGATATCTTAATGTGTATTGAACAAACTTGCTTAAACAAAGTAGGGCTAATATCGAAAGTGCCATCACAATACCAATTATTATATTTTCTTAACAGTTTTAAGTTTTCCACAGTAGTAAATATAAAAATTCTTTATTTTAAATTAGTACCACTATCAAAGAAACAAAACTGCTTATTGTTAAAAGTTATGCTACGTTCATAGTTTTTGACTAACTCTGATAAATATTTAGCGTTGAAACCTCCTGGATGTTTCTTCCAACTTCTTTGGATAACTTGGCGAATAGCTTCTTTTTTGAAAACTCTAATAAGTCATTTAGACATTAATAAATGCGCTTTCGTTATAATAGCCTGCGAATGATCGTTCGAGTTTTCAGCTAATTGTTTAATTTCTTTTTAGGAATGTAAAAAATCTTTTTTAGCTGGATTCATTAGATAGTTATAAATCTTGGTTAATGTGAATGGGGGATTTAGACCGTTTGAAATATCACGTGCCTTACACTCGGTGGTATTACACTTCCAACAGATTTTGGTCCCGGTATCAACTTCGGCCAGCTTAGGCTTGTCAATTGTATAGGTAAAAGCGAGTGAAAAAGGTTCATAACCTTTTTTTTGAGTTGTAAACAAATCCTTAATTTGTTGCGTCAAATCAAAGTCGACAACAAGAGAGTTCAATTCGCGTACTAGTAGTTCGATTGAGATAGAAGATACTAGATTTGAATGTTCTATCCAGTTTTCAGAAGCATGATTTTCATCCAAGTCAATCAGCATGCTGTTTAAGAAATAGTTATTGTGGGGAAAATCAAAAGATTTAGTAAAAGAGTCACTGCACATATTATTCACAATTTGTTCAAGTTGCTCGACTGCAATGGCTATTTTTTTTTGATTTTTTTGTTTGCCTTTTAAGACTTGGTGGTTTAAAATCTTTATAAGACCGAAGTCTATTAGTCTATTAAATTAGTCTCAAATTTTGGTTCTGTTTCATTAGCTACGTGGTGTAATTGTTGAGCTTGTACTCTTACATCGTTAATTGGCAAAGGCCATCTCGAAAGTGCATTTTTATGAGTTTTACAAACTTTATAATGGATTTTGAAGGTGTAATTGTTGATTTTAATTAATCATCTGGCTAAACGTGAATCAGGTTTTTAACAAGTGAGTAACCATGATACATGGTGATGGTCAACAAAGCAGTCCAATTCTCGACCAAATAGGAAAAATGGAAAATAATGCTCCATAAATTTTCTATAATAATGAGCTAATCCTGAGAAACTTTGTAATTGTTTTAGTGTATAAGGTCTAGAATAGTGAAAAAGAGCTTCAATTTTAGCCGGATCAGGTTTAATGTAGCCAAATCCTATTACAAGAACCAAAAATGCGACTAATTTTTTAATGATTTCACACTTTTTCAGTTTAACTTGAAAGACGTGCTTTTTAAAATTTCTACAACTTTTCTTAAATGTATTAAGTGCTTAGATTTATCATAAGAATGTATTAAAATGTCATCTAAAAAATGATAACAAACCCATTTTTAATTATAAGGACCAGGATGAATTGGTTGTTTGTATTAACTTTTCCGAAAGCCTTTCATCTATCATTTTGCTAAATTCAACTCGTTTGCTGATTGTGACTCTATATGACGTTTTGGTTCTTTTTGTGGGTTAATTAAGTCAATTTTATGATTTGTAATTGTTGATGGTTTAGGATCCATGAGTGAAGCGGCTGTGCACTTGTTACTAATTCTAAAATCTTATTTTTGATTACTTTATTTTAGATGGATTTTCTTTACATTCAATAGTGTCTGAGTTTAAGTGGATGGTTTGGAACGTTTTAGATTTTGCGTCATTGTTATTAAACTGCGATTGTTTAAGTTTTTGTTGTAGTTGTGTATAGTTGTAATTGTAATATTTTTATATTTGATTCCAAATCTCCCAATTGGTTTTAAAGAAAATTAATATTTATTTTTGATCAAAACCTTGAACAACTATTAAGAATTATATATTATATTGTACATTAGACTCAATATGATTTTTTTTCTAATTGAAGTTCAGGATAAGCATTATTGGGCACCCTTTAAATTTTGTCAACCAATGTCCTTTAGCCAAAAATTGATTAACCAAAAATCTGGTTAGCAAGTTTCGGTTCAAGTAATTGAAATTAATTCATATTTGGAAAAATGATTCATTTTAAGTGGTTAATTGAAAGGTATTCTTTTAGAATTAAATTTTTTAAAAAATCTAATAAATTGTTTTAATTAATTTTTTTAAATTTATAAAATTCAAAAGAAAAAAATACAAATATAAATAAAAAAAATTTTGTTGTTGTTAAACAAGGGGATTATAATAAAGTTTAAGAAGCTTCATAATAAAATTTTAATAGAGAGATTGATAACCAATTTTTGGCTAACCAAAATTAGCTAGCCATAAGACCAAGCCAAAACAACATCACTATTAAAAACCTTTATTTATATATTTTTAAGTAATTTTTAAAGCTATTGAACACTTTGTAAGTTTTTCTGGTAGTCTTAAAGAACGATGATTCAAATTAGACCAAAATAAGTTTAGGTTTTTTTAAGATAAAACTTTCTCTAAATTAAGCCGAAAAAAAAATTGAAAAAGTAAAAATTTGCGAGTAAAAATATAAATCAAATTTTTCTTTTTTCTGTGTTTTTTTCTATGCTAATGGTTTGGAGATTAACTAAATATGAAAAGAGATTAATAAACATAAATAATGTGAGCAATAATAATAATATAATAATTGTCCCTATTCTATCCTAGTGGATAATGGGGAGGCGCTCATCTCCTTTGCAAGTACCTTTTTGAGCAACGGCTCCGATCTGACACAGAGGCTATTGCATCGAGTTGATGATCTACACCGCAATTATTACCCAGTCGAAACTGGTTCTTCTATTTTTATGATGAAAGAGGTTTAAACATTCGCCCCGTATTGCAGAGATATTTTGAAGATTTTTTCACACTGATCAGGTTTTGAAACCTCGATCCTCTGCTTACATGAATAACACGCAAACCATTCGGCTAAACGGGCTCTAATGTGAGCAATACATAAAAAAATTATTTTATTCAAAAATAGAAAATACACTTAAAAAAAATTTAATCTGTTGATAACACAAAAATTTGATAGGAAACGACCTATTTGTACATTCTTCACAAAAACATTGTTTATTTACTTTTATGGGAAAATTATCTTCTAACAACTATTCGTGTTCATTTGATTGACATTGCTCTGAGGATTTGTAATATAAGAAGATAGAAAAAAAAAATTGAATGAATGTCTCGATCAAAACATGCTTCTCAATGATAAGGAATCGCGATGTAAATAGAAAGGATCTTCTAAACTCCTTAATTAAAACTTTTTGAAAGTAAACAAAAAAAAAGGGTTAAGTTGTTAATTAATTGATCAATCCTCAATTTTCTTAGTATTATTTGTTCCATTGTCTTTTATCTTTAGCCTGTCGCTTTTAAATAATAATTTGTCATATGATCTTTTAATTTGTTTAATCCCTCTAAATTGCATTGATGTCTCCGCAAAGCTTTTCATATTGATACAATAGATACAATGTGAAGTTATTTCAGTAAATGAGTATTTTAATATCCAATAGAAATGTAGAATTTAATCCTATAAGTAAGATTTTCATTTAAACTTTGAATCAAGATATATTGAATACCCAACTCCGTTGTGTAATTGCTACCTTACTATTTCTTCTTTTTTTCCTGAAACTTGAACTATTTAAACATGTGCCACATGAAACAATCTTTTCCAATTTATGTCTTTTCAACTTTCATTTTTTTTAGCTTATTTACTCTATTTTGATTCTTTTTTTTTTTTTATCTAATTTTATTAACTTTAATTTTATTTTTATTTTATTTTTTTATTTTATTTTTAATTTACTCTGAAGGAGCTTTAGCTCGGTACAGAAAACAAATAAATAAATAATAAAATAAAAAATAAATAACTCAAAGAGACAATTTTCATAATCGCTCAATTTGGAAATGTTTTAAAAATATTGATATGATAAAAAGAGAAAAAGAGAAAAGGTAATAAAATTCTTCAATTAAACCATTAAGGGAATTACATGTCTTGGTTTATCGATTACAGAACATTTTAATTCAGGAAAATTAATTAATTCATTTTAATTTTGTTTTAAGAATTTTTCATTTAGAAAAAATTAATAGTGTTCAAAAGGTACATGATGATTAATTTTAATTCATTTATAGCAAGATTGTTAAATTCAAAGACTCAAAAATAAGATATTTAGAAAGAGAAAGATTTAGCACATTCTTTTTTAAAAAAATTGATCTAATTACTTAATTTTTTTTGTATTAATTTATAATAAACAATCATGTAATTATAATTTTTAGAGTGCATTTTTTTCCACTGGATTTTTTTCTTAGTAGAATTTTTTCTTGTAAGTGTATCAACTGGAACAAGCGAAGCGGAACATCCTTTGAGTTTTCATGTCATTTGATTTCTTTTTACATCTTTTTTTCGTATATATATAAGCATCATTTAAATTTTTTTATTAATCAAGGTGTTAAATTTGATATCATTTTTTATTTCTTCGTAAAAAATAAACAAATAACTACCAATTGATTATTTATATTAATTTTTAAAGATTTTCTCAATTAGGCAATTTTGGGATGGAAATAAATGTTCATTAAAGAGAAGGCATTTGCAATCTTGTACTCAAAGTAAAAACTGTCTTGATTCAGATTTGACTGAATGCTTATCTAACATTTGTTCTTGTCCAACCGGAAAATATTACAATGAAACAAATCAAAGTTGCCAGGCCCGTCTCGGAGAATCGGAAAGCTGTTTTAACAGCACAATGTGCTTGGAAGGATTGATTTGTGATGTGTCGCATGTTTGTAGATGCCCGACTGGCCAATTCTATGCCAATTCCTCTGTAGGTTGTTCAGAAAAAAAATCTGTCAATGCAGCGTGCAATTCCGATAATGAGTGTTCAGTTTTAAAAGGTTTAACTTGTCAAAATGACTTGTGTCAATGTAGTCTCGCTACTCATACTTGGAACTCAAACGAATGCAAAAAGACCTATGATCAACCATGCAATTTGGATAATGAATGCAATAGTTTTGAGCACTTATTTTGCATTGATCAAACTAACAGATGTAATTGTCCATCGACTCAATCTGGAAAAATTTGTGATTGTAAAAAATCCGAAGAAAAATACTGGGATGGATTGTCTTGCAAGGATTCAAAGTCTTTTGATGCTGCGTGCAATTATTCATTTGAGTGTAGTTCAAGTAAAGAATTGACGTGCTTGAATAACGTTTGTAAATGCGATTTAGATAAAACTTATAGAACTTCGAGCCAGAAGTGTGAACCTTCACCAACTTGTAGTTTTGGGGCAATTTATTATGATGATGTGTGTTATCATTTTTCAATTGATGTTCAATTAGCTGATGATGTTCAATCAAAAGGTTGTAATGAATTGAAAAACAATAATGGTCAAGGTACTGATTCAGGATGGACACAAGCAGTGGTGCATAATAGTGGTGTGAGAGACTTTTTCAAAAATCATCTGGCTAGCATTGGTAGCACAGAAGTTTATTGGTTGGATAAAAGAGACAAAATGGATGATAATAATGACAATGATGATATATGGAAGTCTACTAGCGGAAATATTGATTATTCTTTATGTACTGGAGAGCCAACAAATACTTTGGACTACATGTACTTCAAAGAAGACTGTTTTTATGATGATCTTAGCAAAGAAATCACACACAGATACATTTGTCAAAAAGAAGCCTGAATAATTACTAATTTTGAATTTTAACTTGAAAAAATGAAAGGAATAAAATATTTTGGTTCAATTAAAATTTTCCATACCAAACCAAGAAGAGGTCTGAATTTAAGATTGACCAATAAATGTTTACTTTTCTATTTTTAGACAAATTAATAACTTATCAAATATTTTTGTTTTTAATCAACTGATAAATTTAAAAAAGGATTTTTTATACTAAAAGAATTATAAATTGCAAAGCAAAATTAAAATTAAGCAGCCAAAGAAAAGTACTGCAATGATTTTCTGTTTTCACGTAATTTTACGTGAAATTACGTAATATCCGCTAATTTTACGAAAATTCTGGTAAAATTAAGTAAATTTACAGGATCTTACCAGAATATACGTAAAATTAGCGGATATTACGTAAATTTTTGTAAAAAGTAATATTCCAAAAAACTTTGACATTTTTTGACTTTTTTAAAATTTTTTCGGTCTGAATTAGGAAAAAAAATTATTTTATTTCACGTATAATCCTAAAAAACTATAAACAAATTTTTAAATCAGTTTCGAGAATAAGACATTCTATTAAATTTCGTTCGCACAATCTAATTCTATTTTAAACAAAAAATTGGATGAACCAACAATTTGTTCACAAAACCTGAGAGCAAAATATCTCGGATAATAAGTAAACTATGGTTCACCTAACCGACTAGATCCAGTATTTTATTGATTAAGTATAAAAATTTAATCAAAATGAATTTTTTATCTATTTTTATTCTTTTTATTTATTTAATTTTATATTATGGTAGCGTTTATTTTCACACATTTTATGGATAAATAAACAAAAATTGATACACACAAAAAGTGGATGTGGATTTGAAATTTTTTTATTTATTTAGACACAAGTTATATTAAAAAATAAAAAAAAATAAGATTAACAAATTTAGATTAATTAATTAGAGTTACAATTAGCACAAAGCCATTTTTTAATCTTAGGAGCATAAGCTTTTTTAACACATTTTAAATGAAAATAATTATTACAAGAACTACAAACGATAAACTTAGAGTCGCAAGATAAAGAACAAGAGTTGCAAGAATTTAATTGACCATGTGATCTTAATGCTGATAATGTATTTTGCAACATTAAGAGAGCATCACTAGTGAAGAAACTTGAAACTAAAGAAGATATTTCATTATTTTCATGCACAAAAGCACAACTAAGTACACTAGGATTAATTTTCGAAGGTATTACTTGTATATGCTCTTCATCGACGACACGCTCTTTTGAAATGAAACTATCTACACTTGGCTTATTATATTTTATATGTTCTTATTCAAGCTTATTCCTAATTAATTGATTTGATGAGCTTCAATTATATTTTTTTGATGGATTTCAATGTAAAGAATAAACAAAAAAATATTGTCAATTTGTGGCTAAATAACTAATTATTTTATATACACAAGAAAATTTTTTTGTTTATTTACAGGTAAATTGTGTGCGATAAAACAAGATATTTATCCACAATTTGTGTTTAAATAAATTCAATTTGTGTTTAAATATTTAAATAAATTTTAAGAAGGTGATTTTAATTTGAAAGATGGCTGTATTTATCAATGACAAATATTTAGAACCAATTGCAGAGATAAAGCCTTGCGAGACTAAGGATCCATAACCATAACCAGATAGCACTTAAGTTTTGAATTTCGTGAACTTAACTGTTTAATACTAAAAATTTCCATTTTCAAACAAAATTCCACGGAAAATTACGTGAAAAAAAGTATATTATAGTAATATGTTCCGGTTGGACAAGAACAAATGTTAGATAAGCATTCAGTCAAATCTGAATCAAGACAGTTTTTACTTTGAGTACAAGATTGCAAATGCCTTCTCTTTAATGAACATTTATTTCCATCCCGAAATTCCCTTTTATAGATAATCTTTAATTTTCATAATTTTCATAAAAATTATTTTATTTTTTCTAGTTAATTTATTTTTTTCTTAAAATTTTTTTTTTTAATTTTTTTTGACATATCTCTCACTCAACTCAAAAAGTCGATTTGAGACTTATTAAACTTGTATTTTTTTGATGTTAGTTTCTGAGAATGAATTTAAACAAGAAAATGAATAATCTTAAGAATTTGTGAAGATTACCTAATGTTTTTGGTTTTAGACCCCATTTTCTTTTTTAGAGACATTTTATTAAATAAAGCCTAGAATTACAGCGTTCTTATAATTCATCTACCTTTGGATTAAATGTAACTTTTGTGTCTAACGTGATGCCTAAGAATTTCTCTTTTTTTCTCGTTATTTAAGCTGTTACCATTAATTTTGGGGTCAAGATTGGTTTTAACTTTTGTTTTTTTCTCAAAGATCATGTAACAAGACTTTTTAATAGAAATTTTTATTTTCAACTTCTTCCATTTGAAAAGCTATTTTTCAACTTCTTTTAGATGTTTATTAATCGCGTTTACAAGATTTCCTATCTTTAAAAAATGAAAGTAGCCAAATCATCTGCAAAAAGAAGAGAGAACTGGCAGTTTGACTTGTTTCTTTTTGGTATGTCATTTATAAAAATGCTGAAAAGAAGTGGACTAATTACTGACCCTTGTGGGACTCCTGCTTTAAATGGTATTGATCACTTAGATGACCATTTTCATTTACTATAAAATATCTTAAATACAGAACTGATCTTATTCAATAAATAATATAAGGAGGTAGTTAATTTGTAATTAGCTAATTAATATAAGTTAATTATTGTTCTCATGATAATTATATATTCTAGTTTCATTAAAATTAATTAAAATATTTAAACTTATTAAAGTTCGATCAAAAGGATCATTTTAAAATTTTAAAAATGAAAATAAACTTGCATGACAAGTAATTGCTTTGGAAAATTTTTTTTTATTTCCTACTATTAAAAAAAATATTACAATTTATATTTTGATCTTTTGATCTTGATCTCAAATTTCAATTTGCCTATTTCATAAATTTTTTATTCTTGATTTTGAAACAAAAAAAAATTAAAAATACGCAAAAAAAAAGTAAAAATACGTATTTTTAAGGTGCCCCAAGTCATAAACACTAGTTTTGGATTTAAAATTTTTAGCTTTTCCAAAAATTTGAAATAATCTTGTGTATTTTTTTTCACCCATTCAATAAAAATCTCTAACAATTTAAACGCAAAGTTTTGAAAAAATTCGATGATTTAGCATTTTTTTCTCCCGTAAAATTATTTCAAAATAGATAATTTTTTTTTATTTAAGAGAACTAAGTCTCCTCTATAGAAATAGATGGGGGTTTGTTGATATCTTGTCTTAAAAGCATTCTATTTAGATTTAAAATCAGTAAAATATTAAAAAAAAATGGCTCGAATTAAACGTAGAACCATTGCTAATAGGAATATTACTAAACTTAGGGTAAATATTATGGCTCCAGAAGTGAAAATAAACAGGGCTGATTAAATGATGAGCATTCCAGATCATGGTAATCTTAAAAAAATTTATAAAATTTTAATTAAATTTAGGCTTTAATATGTTAAATTTAAAAAAAGTTATTCAAACCGAAGTTGTAAAAAAAGATGCATCGACTCAAACATATGATTATGACTTTTCGAATAAATATTATACTTAAATATTTTTCGTTCGGAAGCGTCGCAAATTTGTTTAGCATTCTCACTGATAGTCTGAATGATTGAAAATCAATACACTTAAAAATTTTAAGTGTAAGTGTTTATTTGATTTCACGATTATTGAATATTTCTTTTGAGAGTTCGAGGGATATTCTGACAAGTTTAAGAATGCTAAACATTCAAACATGTCATGCGTGGACCACTACAATTATTGATGAGGGAAATTTATGCGTAATTTTGAGAGACGAAAGAGGTTCTTACAAAAGAATACCATTTTATGAAAACTTTCCTGAAATACTCAATGAAGCAAAATCGTATTGTCTTACTGAAATGTGTAGAAAAGAATGCACCTTTGATGCGATGAGCTTGGCAATTTTTCTTGATAAAAGATTTCGGGAATTGTATCCGGAAATAGAAATCGAGCCTGAAAGTTTGGTAAGATCAGTTGAGAGCTGTCGAGTGGATCTTTTAAAGTGGGGTGCTAAATATGATTCTAATAAAAATAGGCCTTATTTTGAAGGGCATGAAAGAGAGGATGTCTTGTTAGCTCGACAAAAATTTATTGAACATTTGATTAATTTAAAAGATTTTTATTATCTCCCGAAAAAAGACATCGTTTATTCTTGGATTTCCCCGATGAGAAAAAAAAGAATTTTAATTTCTAACAATGAGTCAACTTTTAGGTCGGGTGAAACTTCAAATTTTAGATGGATTTTTCCAGACAAAGCCCCATTTTTTAATAAAGGACGTGGGAGAAGCATTATGATATCTATGTTTATGGTCTCTCATAATGAAACATCAATTTTTGAATTAAGTGATGAAGAATACCAAGACGCTTTAAAATCTCATCGTGAAATTTCTAAAAATGATGGTGTAAATTATTTTCCCTGTTCGGCAAACGCCTGGATTGAGCCAAGAAAAGATGCATATTTTGATAATGATCAAATTTTAAAACAGTTTAAAAGACTTTTTATTTTGATTTGCTTCAAAAAGACGTTTAAAGATCATGATATAGATTGTATCGTGGATAATGCTCGAACTCATTCTGCAAAAATTTATGACGTAAAAATGCTAAATAAACATCCTAATACAAATTGTATTTATAATGAAATAAGATGGACTGAAGGAGATAGAGAAAAAAGGTTTTTTTATAAGCTTTTTTTTTTCTTTATTTATTCATTAAAAAATTTTTAAGTGTAAAATGTCTTGACGAAAGAGGTCGCTATAGAGGTTTAATAAGAATTTAGTAGTAGTAGTAGTATAAAAGCTGTGGGAGACTTGAGTCTCCAAGTAGTGGCGCACGTAGACGCCCCACTATAAACAGCCAGTTGCCAATATTTTTAAATAAGCTATTTTTAAATAACTTATTTTTACATATTTATAATTAACTTTTTTTTTTTTTTTTTTACATAGTTTAAATAACCTATTATTAGATACAAGAAAAAATTTTTTAAACTTTGCATTAAACAAACATTTTATAAATAATTTTTTTTTTTTTTCTTCTCTTTTTTTTTTTTTTATCTTAGTAACTTATCAATTCTTTTTTTAAAAATGTTTGTATTTGTGACGCTCTTTATCGCCGCATCAAGAGTGTTCCAATTTCCGGCTGTCCGATTAGTGAAGAAATTATGACGGACTCCACAATTGCGCACCAGCTGTCTCTCGATTGACATTTTACCTCGCCTGGTACCGCTCGCCGGGCTGTCTAGAAGATTTGAAGCAAGTAATTGACATCCATGAATTAGCTCAATTCTGTCGTGTCCGTGTTGAATCTTGTGGAGCTGGATCAGATCGCCACGTCTACGTCTATCTTCAAGTGTCGTCCAACCAAGAGCTTCTCGTCTTTCCAAATACGGCTTGGACTTAAGCTCTGGAACTAGCTTAGAGAATTTCCTTTATACTCGTTCAAGGATATCTATGTCACCACGTCGATAAGGGTTCCAAGCGCCTACCGCAAACTCAAGATGAGGTCTGACGAACGACTTGAACAGTAAGTTAACAAGCCGATGATTGAAAATTTTAAAAGTGTTTTTTAATCTGTAGGCTGCCATCATTGCTTTAGCTGCTGCTTGCTTACACTGCTCGCTTGACTTGAGATCACTAGTGATAATAATTCCAAGATCGCGTTCTTTTCTGGATTTGGAGAGCAATTGTCCATTCATTGTATAATCATGACTCTCATTGTCAGCTCCAATGTGCATGACTACACATTTCTCTTCATTGAAGCTCATTTTCCACATCACCGACCATTCAACCAAATTGTCAAGATCCTGCTGAAGTTCTCTCGTATCTCTGTCGGCTCGTTGAACGGATTTCATTAGCTTTGTGTCGTCAGCATAAAGTTTACAAATAGATTTACATGCCTCAGGCAAATCATTGATGAAGATGACGAACAGTAGTGGGCCAAGGACCGAGCAATGAGGCACACCACTTGTAACTGGCTTCCATTCGGATACTACATCACCAACTACAACACTTTGTTTTCTGTTACTGAGAAATGCTCGTATCCATTTGACAACTATCATCGGAATTCCGTACGCAATAAGTTTGACAATCAGCAACTCGTGTGAGACTTTGTCAGACGCTTTGGCAAAATCTAGATATATAACGTCAGCTGGCTGTCTGCGGCTCATGCAATCAGTTAGAAAATCGACGGTTTCGAGAAGATTCGTCACACAGGCTTTATGCGCCACGAAACCATGCTGTTAGTTCGACAGAAGATTACGTTGGTAAAGATGCTTCAGAATGTAATCTTTAATCAGTGACTACATTACTTTGCAAGGGACTGAGGTAAGTGAAACTGGACGATAATTCCCCACTTCAGTTCTGCTTCCTCGCTTAAAAATTGGCGTGACATTGGCATCTTTCCACTCAGGAGGTATAGCTAAGTGTTTTAATTACTGCACGAAAAAGAGAGCCATCGGGCCAGCCAATGCTGCCGCACAATTTATTATTTTATTATTGACAAAATAAAAATTTAGCCAACGTTTTATTTTGTCCAAAATATCATTGTGAGCTCAACCCAATCGAAGGAGTTTGGTGTTTTCTGAAAGGTTTTGTAAGAAAAAAAAATGATCAAGATTTCAACAAGTTCTTAGACAACAAGTTTTTAAAATTTAAAGGCATATTTTAAAAAAAAAACATTTTTTTCTGAAAAAAAATGGAAAAAAAAAGGGAAAATAAACTAATGGATGATAAAAAACGACTAATCCGAGTAAATTTAGGGTAAATTTTCATAAAAAAAAAAAAAAGTAGATTTCTATATGCTTCACATTTTATGAAACAAAACGTTTTTTTGACCCCCCCCCTGAAACTCGTGTATAAGATATAAGAACCCAACTTTTTCACTAATAAAATCGAATTCTGCGTCATAATTAACCTTAAAAAAAGTTTTTGGGGTGAATTTTTGATAATCCTAGCTAACTAGTGTTTATGACTTGGGGCACTATACGTAAAGTTAATTCAGTGAATTAACGTTTATTTACGTAAATATACGATTATTTCCGTTATTTTACATAAATTTACTCATTTTACAGGAAATTCAAAAAGGACCAAAATAGCTGTTTTTTTTATTATTTTTCTTGAAATTTTTAATAAATTCATAATTTTTTTTTAATAAATTCATAAAAATTTATTGTAATTTTTTTTTTTTAAATAATTTGGGTGGATACCCTGGGCAGTTCCGAAAGACAATAGCCTTCTTTTAGCCCCATGTTAGGAAAGCGTTAATTTACTAAACTATCTTTTCTTTTTAATTTTGAATTGAGGACTTTTTTAGAAAATTTCTTGAATTATGCTTAGGATTTTACGCAAATTCTCGTAAAAGCTGGTGAATTTTGTAAGATATGAAACAGAATATTTTTAGCAATTGACCCATTCTGAAGTAAAAAATCAAGAGCTCTAAAAAACGAGAATTTATTGAAACCGTCTTAGAAATCACTTATTTTCCCAGCAAAGCAATTAATTTCTTAATTAAGTAATTTCCCCAATAAGGAGACTTTGTTACTCAATTTCAGGTTATTGCACCAAACTACTTTAAATTGCTTCTATTATTCTGTTCAATTAAAGCTTGTGAATAAAAATCAAAATTAATCAAAAAAATAAAATATTTTAATCAAGCTAATGGAATTTGCATTCCATGTAGGGATTGCTGGAACAGCAAAGAAGACAGGCACATGCGGTAAATTAATTTCGGTTTCATGACTACAACAACAACAACAATAAAACTCAATTTAAAATCAATAAAAAAATCATTCACTTATTCACTCGCATACAAACTAAGCCGCCGACCGCATTCTCACAATTTTCCACTTCAATTTGTTCAACAACAACAAAAAAGAAATACATATTTTATTTTAATACAATTTGTTTAATAAAAAAAATAAAAATAAAAAAATTCATATTTTATTTTAATATAAATCTATTAATCTTTATGCTAATCTAGTTCGCTTATTATTTTCAGACCCTAGTTTATCATTTCTTCATATTGAAACAAAAGCACAGAAAATGCTTCAAAAATGATGCTCAAAAAACTGCTCTTGCTGCTGGCAGTGGCGTCGGCGCGGCCACAACGGCCATGTCCGGAGTCATGCAACTGCAACATGGACACCCTGAGCTGCCCGGACCTGATCGACTCGTGTCCTCAGTGCCACCACTGGCCCAGAATCGAGTTCAACCAAATCACCAACCTGGGGCCCTTTTCCTTCCAAAACTTCACCTTCAGCCCCAACCGCCACTATTCCCTCGTCATCTACAAACTCCTGAACAGCTCGCTGGCCGCCAACACCTTCAACCAACTGGTCGTAGGCCCCCACTCCGACATTCAAATCACATTTCAGTACAACTCTTTCATCAAGTTCAAGGCCGACTCTCTAAACGGCCTTCACATCCACCAAAATTCCACTCTCACCTTCAACTTTCCGTACACAACCCAAGTGCTAGTCTCGCTGGCGTGTCTAAACGGCCTCAAGTTTATCCGCCAGTCCAAGCTGATCTTCAAAATTTTCAAGTCTTTTTCGGTTTCTTTTTTGTCCAGCAAAATGGTCCGACTAGAAAATGGCCAGGTCCTCTTCGACATAAACTCAACTCAACTGGTCAAATTTGAGCACAAAAGCCTGCACACGTCCAGCTTTAACTCGTCACTCAGCTTCGATCTAAAGTCAATCGAAAAGTGCATAATAAAAAAAAATTTTTTCCTCAACTCAAACTTGACCAGATCGAAAATTTTGCTCCATTTGAAACAGGTTATTTTTTTGGACATGAACCCGGGCAGTGTCAAACATTTAAAGCTGGTCGCATCCACTCTCAAAATTTACCTAGTCGAGCTGATGTCTAGTTTTTGTGTGCAGCCGAATAGTTTGTCCGAGCTGAGCTTGCAGGCCAACTCGAGCCTAAATTTTAGCGTGCTACAATCAAAGAATGTTCAGTTCATGTCGAACAGCGTTAGCCGCATAGACTCGCAGCACTCCAGTGTATTCTTTGGTGTATATGACGCTGATCTCAACGACCATGACGTCAACACGCTGCTCAACAAACACGACTTCTCCTTCGAACTCTACAGCCAGTACTACTACACCAAACAAAAGTACGCTTACAATTTAAGCGTGGCCCGGAACGCATTTTCGCTTCTGAGCATCAGCAAATTTGTGATCGTGGCCGACAATTTGGACACAGCTTACTTTGACGAGTTTTTTGTATCAGGTCCCACTAGTGTGAGAATTGTGTTAAATGTGAAAAATGTGGGGATCGGCGAGCAGAGCGTGGCGGACAGCGAGCTGCAGTTTTCGAGTGAACCGAGAGTGGTGAAGCTGGCGGACGGGTTCGCGCCCAAAATGACAGGCCTTGGCCAAAAGAGATACACAAGTGAGAACTACAGTTTTGTCAAGCAGTGGGAGAATTGCATTGAAGAGAGTTTGGATTTTTTGTCAAATGGTGAGCCGACCGATGTTTTGTCTTATGCGGAGACAGATTTAAATTCGACTTCCGTAATGAGCAAGTCGAATGTCAAGATAACTGGTCTGTTCATTATCGGCCTAGTGTTGTTAATTTTGTTTTTGATACTGGTTGTTAATTTGGTGCAGTACAAGTACCGGGATGACTCGTTTGACGAATTTGAATCGTCAACTCAAGCCGGCAATGGAGGCGAGAATTTGATAAAATGTGAAAATGTTGAGCAAGAGCCGAAAGAAAGTCAATGTATGATCAAAGCGACTGGATGCTTAGCTGATACTCAAATCAATGATTAGATTTTATTTTATTTAACCGGTCTTAATAAAAAAAAAGTCAAATAATTTTTTATTTATCTATTTGTTTCTGTATCTAACTAGAGCTCCTTCAGAATAAATTAAAAAATAAGAAATCATAATAAAGCAAAATAAGCTAAAATAAAATGAAATTGAAAAAAATTTGATTAAAAAAAATTGTCTAAAATATCTAAATTCAAGTAATAATAATAACAATAATTATAGTAGTTTATTAAGCATAAATGGTTTAAAAAACATTTTTGTTAAACAAAAAAATTTGTTAATTATTTTTGAATAATTTTTATTAATAAATATTAGTTTTGAAAAAATAATTAATGTTTTTTGAACAAAATTGCTCCCAACTTCTTCCAGCTTTAGCGCGCCACAGATTAACAAACAAATAACAAATAATTGTCATGTTAAAAAATAATCAAACTTGATTCAGAAGGTCAACGAATCATTTTAAACAATAATCGTTTCCAAAGAATGGCTCAAATGTAGGACAATTTGAAGTTCATGATAGTAGTAGTAGTAGTTTTTACTGTAGCTGGCTAGCCAGCGAGTGTGCTGATAAGGCACACTAAGACAGCTGATGTGATTGATTACTGATCATTCAGCAATCAATTACTGCTTTAAAGCTGTTACCATTTGGGGCTTCAACTAATTGATTTGGCAGTGAGTTCCATTTATTAGCGGCTGTGTTGAAAAAAAGTTATCTCTTTGCTGGAGCCTTGAAATTTCTTTGTGATATTTGAAGCAGTGACCTCTTTCTTGAATTTGAGTGACATTAAAATTGTTGCTTTTTTCAACCAATTCTATTCCATGCATGAACTTGTATAATTGAATTAGATCACCTCTTTTTCTTCTTTCCACCATATTTGGAATGTTTAAAGCCCTCAATCTGCTTTCATACTGTTTGTTTCTAATTGAAGAAACAAATTTCGTAGCTCTGCGTTGAATGCTCTCAAGATTCTCACAGTCCGACTTAAGAAATGGAGACCATACAGGCACAGCGAATTCCAAAATTGGACGAACAAATCAAAATCAAATGATCAAAATTTAATTGATTATAATCTTAATAAAAATGATACAATTAGATTTTTTTATTTTTTTTAAAATTAAACATAAGATGTTTATTATTTTAATTAAAAAAAATACAAATCTTTTTTTCTCTAATTGAGCTTTAATTGATTCTTTTAAAATCTTTAGTTGAAACTATAAAGAAAATTTAAAATCGACATTTAGGGATCCAAATTATGGCTCAAATAAACGCTTAAAATGATATTTTAATATCAATTAAATTAGAAAGTAAATAATGTAAAAATCAGGCTTTGTAAAAGTCCGGTATGTAAAAATACTGCATTTAATTATTCGCTTTAAAAAATAATAAAATAAAAAAAATTTCATCAAAATAAATAAATTCTTTCTAATCTCTTTTGAAATATTCGGCTCTTTATTAGAATCTTATGCTGATTAAAAGATAAGTGAAAATTGTACTTATATTTTTTAGGCTTCACATGCTTTGATGAATGACAAACTTCTCTTAATTAAAAAAATAATTGATTATATGATAAAATAAAATATAAATCGATGAGTATTAAAATATTTAAAAACTTTCCTCACTTTTATTAAACCGTCAATGCGGGCAATATGATCAAAATTTTATGCGATATAATTAAAACATGTATGTTGAATATAAATTTTTATGGCATCTTGAAGTTGATGATCAATTCAAAATATCATTTCAATTCAAAATAATTATCCTTAGATATTAAACTTTCAGCCAAATGTTTTTAGTTCATACTTTAAAAAAAAAATTAAATACAATAAAGGAATTAAAAATGAAGGACAAAAAGAGAAAAATGATTAAAGTTGGGAAAGAGTTATTTTTTATGAGACAAAAAATAGTGATTGAGATATTTCTAGAGAAAAATAAATATAAAATATTAATTTTTTTTGGTTTTTTTTAATTTTACAAATTATTATTCATTTTGTGTTCTAAATTTTTTAAAATAGGTGTCGAAGAGCGTAAGAAATTTTTTATGGCGTGTTTCAGGTTCGTAGTTTTTTAGGTCTTCATTAATTTGTTTATGGCTAGATCTTGAAGACACGAATTTTTCAAATAGTCTAATTGAACGTGGTTCGAGTAATTCGATTTTTAAGTTTGAGTGGATGTATGCTATACGAGTTTTGAATGGGTAAAATTTTATTTGTTTTAAAATGCGGTTTTGAATTTTTTGACATTCCCCAAGGATTTTTTGAGTTGAAATGTTCATTTCGATGAATAAGTATTCAAGTTTTGACCGGATTAGACTCTTGTAGACTTTAATTGCTAAGGAAGTTCTATTTTTTATTTTTAAGTTCCTTATTTTTTTTATTATGTTTGATTTACCGAGTATTTTTTTTGAAAGGTCGTCAAAATGTTTTTTGAAGCTGAGTTTTGGATCGAGGTAGTGTCCAAGAAAACGTGGAAATGGATCTAATGGTATATCTCTATTATTAAGACGTAAGTTCATTTTATATTTTTTCTCATAATTCTTTCTATACCCGGCTGTAGTGAAGACTGAGTGGACTGTTTTTGAGCAATTAATATTTAGTCCCCAAGATTTACAAAAATTTTCAATAGAGTTTATGGCTTCTTGTAGGTTAGTTTCACATTTCTTTAGATTTTTTTCTGTGAACCAAATTGTCAAATCGTCGGCAAATAGCGCTTTATGAATATTTTTCGGTAGATTGGTAACGACGTCGCTGAAAAATATTGAGAATAATGTCGGAGAAAGACAGCTTCCTTGAGGGACCCCAGAAGTGATGTTAAAATCCTGTGATTTTAATTTTTGTAGTATACGAAAAATATACGGTCGCTAAGGAAGTTGTGGATCCAGTTGTCCTGAATTTAAATTAATTGATTTAAGTTTAAATAAGATCGCTTAGTGATTTATTTTGTCAAATGCTTTTTCGAGGTCAAAAAATACAACCCCTGTCTTGGATTTATTATTAAAACCGTGAATTATTGAATTGTACAGCCTAAAAAAGTGGTCATGAGTGCTCATATTTTTTCTAAATCCTGATTGGCATGGTAGAAGGTGGTTTTTGATTTCTAGCCAGCTAAGTAGTTTGTTATTTACTATTTTTTCCATCCATTTTGCAATACATGAAATAAGTGAGATCGGTCGATATGAGGAAGCTATTATGGGTGGTTTGTCTTTTTTATAAATCATTTTGATTTTCGACATTTTCCTTTCTTTAGATAAGTATCCAATTTTAAGCGAGGCATTGAAGAGTTTGAAAATTCGTATTAAAGTAGGAGTTGGGCAGTTTTTGAGGACCTTATTGTTAATATTATCTATTCCAGGAGAAGCTTTTGTATTAAGGTTTTTTAGGGCATCAATAAATTCATCTTTGGTTATTTGGTCATTTGATGACAAGTTAATTTGGTCTAGGTTTATTGAATTTAATTGGTTTAATTCATAATCCAGTGTAAAAATTTTTCTCAAATTATTTCCAAAAATTACGACGATTTCTTCTCCGTCATTTGTTATCACATTTTGAGAATTTTTAAGCTTTATGTCTTCTCTATTTTTTTGTTCGTCATGTGATTCATCAAGTTTGTTAATAAGCTTCTAATGTTCGGATTCGGATTGATTAAAGTTCTGTAATTCTTGAAATTCTAGGTTGAATTTATTTTCTCTAAAAGTTTTTACACTATTTTTCACTTGTCTACGAGGTTATACATTTTTTTTCGAAATTCGGTGTAGTTTTTATTCAATGATCTTTTCAATTTTCGTTTAAGTTTGATAAGGTCAAGTAGAATCTTTGGAATTTCAGCAGGGTTTGGAACTTTTGTCGTAAATGATTTTGATTTTGTCGCGTAGTCTAAAGAGGATATAAGAACGTTTGTCACGTTAGAGGCTTCTTTTTCAATGTCATCACTGTTTTCCAAGTATTGAGCGGGTTGTCTTCTGCAAATGTCCTCTCAAAACATATCCCAACTTATACGTTTAATAGTATAGCATCTCTTTATAGGCTGGAGATTTTTGAAAATAGTTATTGTTGGTTGATGGTCGCTAATCATGTGGTTCAATACTTTATGTGATTGGAAATGTTGTAGCATAGAGCTCGATGTAATTGATAGGTCAATCACAGATTGTTTAATTTAATCTTATTACTTATTTTGAATTTTTTATTTGAATTTCTTATTTAACTTTAATTGTGAATGCTTAACACAAATATTTTTGAAATTAAAAATTCAAATAAACTTTACAAAAAATCAGTTAATACATTTAAATATTAAAATCGATTATCAAAGGATTGAGAAAACGTTTTTTCAATTTTTTATTTTCAAAATCTACATTGCATGTAAAGCAAGTTACATTACAATTATCTAAATCAAATCAAATATTAAGTTTAATATCTAAGGAAAATTATTTTGAATTGATCATCAACTTCAAGATGCCCTTATTATAAACTTTAATCCTTCTTATAGTGCTCATCAACCGACGTTAAATTGTGCGCATTTTTCTCTCAAGTACGCCGCCAATCCGTACCGAATTAAATTAAATCGAAATTAAATTCATCCACACCAAACGTTCAAACTTGTACACAGTTCATAGCGGAGACATAAATTCCCGCCGACAATCTATTCGACTTTCTCAAATTGACGTTGAGAACAATTTTGGCCGGTTTCGACATCGAGACCAGTCAAGGTCTTTAAATGAGCATTGAATGCTCTAGCAGTTTGACCGATGACTTTTTTCTTATTTTTTAGATTTAAAACAAATATTTAAAAGATTGTGATTCATTCATTCAAACAAATTTAAGTTCTTTAATTTATTTTTAAATTTTATTCTAAATTTGATTATTCAAATTAAACATGTTTTTTCATTAAGAGGATAATTTTAAATAATGAACAATCAAATTGATGATCCTCAATAATTGGAATTATTTGAACAATTGTCTAAGCAAACTGAAAATTTGCATGTGATTTTTAAAAAATATCTTCAATACTACAACTGCAATGTATGTTTTTCTTTATTTTAAAATTTAAGCTAGAATAAATCTTAATTAAATTTTTATTAAGGATAATTACTCAATTAAAACAGCTGAAAAAATAATTTCAGAGACAAAATTGTTTCGATATGAAATAACTTTAACCGAAAATTTAACTAGAAAAACGACTATTTAATTTAGTGAAAAGGCTTCAAAATACGAGGAAAAATTTGATGCCAAAGAAAAATTTATTAAACAATCAAAAATACCACTTCCGCAAAATGGAGAAATTCGTTTTGCTAGTAACACTTTGCTTAAATCATCAGAACCAATTGACACCATCAACCACCACCATCAACGAAAAATCAAAAATTTCGAAAAAAGAATGATTGTATTTTAAAATTTTTTTCACATTTAATTTAATTACTGCTGCCTATTCCATTTAAAAATAAGTCAAACTGAAAATTAGAAATAAATTCAATTAATTACTGTTATATTAAGCTTTGAAAAACTAATTTTCTATACTAGGATTAATTTTAGGCTTTTATTAAAATTTATTAAAAGAAACTAATCATTGTTCAAAATAAATTTTTGATGAAATTTGATGAATAAAATGATGATTTGATTCGGAATGCAACATTTAACAAAGTAATACTCTGTGTTGTTCACGCTCACAGCGCGGTAAATGCAAATTTATCGCCGCAAAACGTCTC
Organism: Brachionus manjavacas; assembly: GCA_019054805.1. Taxonomy (NCBI): domain Eukaryota; kingdom Metazoa; phylum Rotifera; class Eurotatoria; order Ploima; family Brachionidae; genus Brachionus; species Brachionus manjavacas. The sequence continues at coordinate 540,396 of JAHQIY010000003.1, read as the reverse complement.
ACCCTGACAAGCCGTCGACCATAACGCAACGAAAACAAATGCAAATGTTATGACGATTTCAAGATCAACTCTTATCCGACGGAAAATTCACCGCTAAAAAAGTATTTTTATCTATTAAAGTTGTACACACCGAGACATACTAAAGTTTATTTTAATTTTTAAAGTAAAAAATAAAATAAAATTTATAATTTCGATTAATATCAAAGATGATGATTTTATTTTCCAATGAACTCAAATTATCAAATGAATAGATTATTTTTCGAAAAAAATAGCCACATTTTTTCTTATAAAACAAAAAAAAAAAACTTAATTTTAAAATTTAATAGAAATTTTGTTTCTTCTAATTTTTATAATCAACAATTTTTTTGAATAATTCATTGATCATCTTAAGCTCTGGGAAAATTAAATTATGGCCGTTAACACTTCTAACCATAAATTTTATTAAAAATACCATAAATTTATTAAAGTTTACCATAAACTTATTAAATTATAATAAAAGAAAAGAAAATACAACAAATTTATTATATTATTATCAAATTAAAGAAATAAGTAACAAATTTATTAAAAAAATATCAAATTCTTTAAAGATTAATCAGATTCATTAGAAAAATAATAAACTCATTTTTTTTTTTGTTTACACTTGTTTATTGCGCAATAATAATACAATTTTTTTTTGTAAAGGCTTGCCGCAAGTATCACATAATTTACTAACACTGTCATCAAATCTTGGTCGCTTGGAAGTATTATCTTGAGATGTTAAGTCATCATCGAAAATGGCATTTTCTTCAGGTGCTTTAATTAGGTCAGAAGCTTGAACTTCTAGGCTCTTTACAGTTTTAGAAGGAGGGCCTCTTTTTTTATTATTATGTATTGGTAAATCCAAACCAATCGAGCTGAAATCTAACATCTGAAGTTTAAATGCACATGATAAATAACGTTTAATCAATTAATTTATCTTAAAAGTGTAAATCTAATGAGTTTCTTAATTCTAATGAACCAATTAATGTTCTTTTTATTCAAATTAAGGTTGTTTTAATGAATTTAGGGTAATTTTCTATTTTCTATTACATTTTTATTCAATTTGATAAATAAGTGTTAAGTTTATTCTATTTTTAATAAATTTATGGAAACTTTATTATATTTATGGTCATTTTTAATAAATTTATGGGTATAGATTATATTACGCGTTAAATTATTAATTTAAAGTTCAAGAAAATTTTTTGTTCTTATCAGTAAAAATCTCGACATATTAATTACAAATATTTCAAATCAAAATTTAAAGAGAAATAAATAAAAAAAATTTAAAAAAATAGGAAAAAAAATTTAAGTTTTACAATAAAATTTTTAGTTACTTTGAGTAATTAGACCTGCAGAGAGAGACTAAATTTATGGTAAATTATTCAAGTTTAAAATTTTTAAAAGAGGGTTTAAAACACCTCGGACTTTCTTTGGTTAATGATTATTTTTTGTGATTAAAATAATTATTTTTTGTATTTTTTGTAATTTTCTAATTTTTTTTTATTATTAAAAATATTTTTAATGCTTTAAAAAAATTAGCGTTTGGTCATTATGAGGTAAAATTTAAATCAATTTTTAGAGCCAGCATAAATAATAAAAAAAATTTGTATTTAAAAAGTTTTTGTTAATATAATTTTAAAAAAATCAACTTAAACTAAATTAAATTAAATTTAATTAAAAATTTAGATTTACAAATTTAAAAAAAGTTTCGACTGGCTCACGCTGATCGACGCTGTCTTGTCATGTAAAAACAATCGTTGGCTGCCGATTTTGCAAGCGAGACAAACGGTACGAATGTCGCCGATAACAACTTCGACCCAAAGTTAACAATGAATAAGCAATGAATTAAAATCTTTCGCCAGTGACACACATTGTCTGTAGATTTCTTTTATTAGCTCTCTTTTAAAGAGAACAAATAACTTGATTCCAAAGTCATCAAGCCGTAAAACGCAATTATTAAGTGCATTTCTTTGTTAAATAAATTGATTTTTTACAAAAATAATTTATTAAAATTTTTAATTTAAATAAATTTTTTAACATAGCCAAAAAATCAAATAAATGATTTTTTTTGGCAATATTCAACATCATTTAGCTATTTTTTCAAAAAATATTTAGATCTAATAACAGAATCATTTTTGCACGATAAATGCATTTGTATTCAGATAAGATCCTTAATATACGACTTATTTGGAAATAAAAATCCTTTTGTTTTCAAAAGTAAAGCTATTTGGAGATCAATAATCTGATAAATTGAATTTTTTTAGCACCCAAATGCACCTGAATTTAAAAAAAAACTAAGAAATTGAATTGAATTTTTTGGTTGCTAATAAGCAACTCAATAAAAAAAATGTTTCAAAATATTATTTATTGGGGGATCAATTATGCCAAAAATTGAATCGTTTTTGGAACCTAAATTATGGGGCTTATAAGCGTTAAAAAATTCAATTTATAGCATAATTGTTCCATTAATAACTATTCTTTTAAAAACAAGAATATTTATAAGCCCAAAAAGAAATAAAGTCGGCATCAAAGTACAATTTATATATGGCGCAAAATGGCAATACTAAATTTTTTTTCAAATTATTTAATTAATTATAAATTTGATCCTCACATAGCTATATTTTTAAACGTCTATTGATTTAATAATTTTTTATTCAATAAAATTAATCATAAACACTAATGGTTAGAATTAGTTCAAGTGGTATTCAAGCAAAAAATTATTACATATTACAGTGTTAAAAAAATTTATTGGATTTGAGATTGTTTTATTTTTTACATCTGTCTCTAAAGATAATTGACTTTAAATTAAAAAATAAAATCTGCAAATTCTTTATGTTTTTATCAAAATAAATGATATTTTTATTACAGTTTTGTTTGTAAAAAAGATGGATAAAATAAAGATTTTATGTTTTTATTTTTATCTAAGATTATTTTTGACTTTAATAATGAAGTATTTTTGTCTAAAATTTAAAAATAAATCACTAAAATTATTAAAAGGAGTAGAATTATTGATTTTCTCACTGACTAATGGCACGAAATGGCTACTTGCAAATCTAATCTTTAAATTTTCAAGTTCATTTTCACTAATTGAATATTTATAACAAAAGGGCACCATTGTTTTAGTGTTAAGATTATAAATAAGAATCTCTTTATTCAGTAAGATGCTTGTTGCTAAAATATTTAACATCATTGCCCATTCATTTTTAATTATAGATCTACAGATGATTGTTTCGAATGATTCCACATAATAATGTTTTGTAATTATATTTGAAAATAAATTTTGGTATTTCAATAGAATGAAGATTGATCCAATTTTGATAATATAATAAAATTCATCTGTGCCGAATAGAAGAAATGAAATTGACCGATAAAAAAAATTACCATCACCTAGTGTCTTAATAGGGAAATAACCACTTAGATTAAATAATTCGACAATTTTACTATAAAAACTTAAATTTCTTAAAAAATTTTCTTATTTAATTCTATTGGTTTTTCAATCACTTCCATAGGCTCTTCGCATATTTCTTCAACGCACAAATCAACCTTATGTGATAAGTTAATGAATTCATTACTGTCAGTTTGTAAATAAATTGGTTCTTATTCAAATAAATTTTGATAAATATATTTGTAAATATCATAATTTTGATAATAAAAAGCTTTTTCCACAGCAAGTTTTGAATCATAACAATATACTTGCTTTTTTTTTTTGTTTTCTTGTCAGACCATTCTTCTTCTTTTTTTAATTGTTCACCTTTATTTTTAAAGTCTTTTTTAGGCTTATTTAAATAAAAATCAAGATATTTTGATTTAATTCGCATAAAACTCAAAATAACATAACATTTTTTATACTGTAGAATATTTTTTTTTAAATTTCCGAAAAACTTTCTACCGGATTATTTGATAATCTGCTTTTAAAAATATCTGATAAATAATTATTATTTGACTTGTAGAGTATTTCAGGATAATGCCACACCATAGTGATATTAAATAAAGCTGATCTGCTACCAATTCATATAATTTTTTGGAAAAAAAAAGATTCATTGGTATGTTCGAATTTTTCGAATTATTTTCAGAATGTTTTTTTCTCAAATTATTAGTTAGAGTTTCGAAATATGTTGTAAAGGGAGAAATTTTTTTCAAAGACTCGATAGTCTCAGTTGACACAATTTCGAAATTACATCGCAGTCTTTTTTTCCTTTTTCACTCATCAGTTCTTCAGTAAAATTAGAAAAATCGAATGTACTAAAATTTCGGTTCTTTATTTCTCTTCTCATAGTTTCAATCGAGTTTATTAATGCTTCATCTTTATTCGGGCTATTAAAAATATTGTAAATATTTAATAGATAATTGTTGAACTGTTTAATTGTAATTGAATTTTGTAACATTGAAAAACAATAAAAAAACTTTTCACATTCATTTCTAAATTAAGTTTGTTTACTTTTTTTACCGTTGTGGAACAAAGATAGACTCGTGTCGTAATATTATTTAATTTAATTTCTGATTTTTGTTTTAATTTCTGAATATTACTTTAAAACACCAACTTAAGTATGTTCGAATGGACATTTTATTAAACACACTTAAAATAGAATTGATAATTGCCCATGAAATGTCACAAACGATTATTGGCGGGATTTTATTTTCAAAACTCTTATTATGCTCAAAGATATTATGATTGATGAGATGTAAATAATTTGAAATTGATTTTGTCTTTTGCTCAATCGTAATAAACTCTGCGATTGGCATAAAAATCTTGTTTTTTTTGTCACGAAAAACGATTGAATATAATAATGGCTTTTTTTGTGAACCGATGTCTCTATGAACACTTCCAATAGCGTCCAGATACCAAATCGGATTCAAAAATTTTGCTTGAAACCAAATTTTTAAAGCTTCTTCAAAATCACCGATAAGCCGACAACGCTTCGTTCCGGATACCATAAATGAATGAAATTCTTTAAAAGAAAATTCAATTGAAATTTCATTTTTTTGCGGTTTTGCAATATTTTGATCTTCATTAGGATCATATTCCAGTATATTTAATTTCTGTTTAACAGATTGTGAATAATTTTGCGTATTTCGTTTAAACCAAATGTGTAAGAGAAATGCTATTTTAAAACAATTTTTACTAAAATATTCATTGCTAATTTTCATCCAAATATTTTCTTCATTTTTTGAAAATTTTTGGAGTTAAATTTAAGCTGATACCATTTTTTTTGAAAAATTGAGTTGTTATAACTATTAATTTGCTTAAATCTATTTCGGTTCTTTTCATATTTAAATGTTTAACTTCGAATTTTAGATTAATATTTTTATCTAGATTCAAGAAATTAAAGAAAATTTATATAAAAATTCCCAAGTTTTAGAATAAACTCAATTTTAATTTTTTAAAACTATTTAGAAAGTTAATATTTATATCAAAATAATCATACTGCTTTACAAGTATTTTTTATTTAAATAAGAAATAATTTTAATATATTTTCTTATAATTTAATTTTATTTTCACTAAAATGTTAATAGATGGGAATCTAATACCACAGATTTATATTTAAAACATAAATTTTTAGTTTGACTTCAAATTGACTTAACAACTTCATTTCCTTAAAAAAACTAGTAAATTAAAAAAAATAAAATCTTTTTGACAATATGAACATTTCTTAAATTTAAATAAGACAAATAAATTTTTAAATTCGTTAATATTTACTATCGGACATTCTTTGCATGTATTTTGCGGAGCCGTAAGAGCAGAAACTTTTCTAAAAAATCGTTTTAAACTTAAAATAATAGACAAAGCTTGGAGTACTGTAAATCAAAAGAATCTCTTAATTTCTTAATTTCTTGATTTTTGCTTTCAAGCTCAACTAATTTCTTTGATTGTAATTCTCCTTCAGCTTTATTCGTGTTGATCAATCTTTGAAAATTTAAAAGTTAGATAAATTGTGTATAAAAAAATTTAAATAAAAAAGGCAATTAAAATTTAAGCTTATTTTAATAGCCTTATATTAATAAAAAATTTAATTCTTAATTAAAAATATCAAAATATGTATATTTTGTTACTTTGCGAAGGAAAAAAAACAATTTAAAAACAACAAAAAATTTAATTGATTTAACGCGATATAAAACGGTGGGAATTCAACTTTAAATACAAAAAAACATGAAAATTCTTAAAATTAGTTAATATTTGAAAAAACAAAAAATAATTATCACATAACTTTAATAAATGTAATATTAAATTTATATTAATATTTAATTTCATGAATTAACTCATTTTTATAATTTTTTCGTGTTTTTTTGCGTATTTATCCCGTTTTTTCCGGTTTCGAAGAAAGGTTGTTGTTATTAAATTTTCTTTCATCTCGGATTTATTATAGTCTTTGTCATTTAATTGAAATTTTTTGGAAAATTTTTAATTGTTCAAAAATTACTTATTTAAATTTGAAATTTGTTCTATTGCTGTTCTATGCTCAGATTGTGAATTTTCTACGTCTTGATGAAGAACTCGAATCTTTTCATCTTTTTGGGAAATTACTTTTATGCCGTCTTCATAAAGATCATTGATTTTTTTATTATACTGATCGAGATGTTTTTTGATTCTGTTTTATCAAAAATATTTTATATAAAATTATCAATTATTAAAATAAAGAAAAAAAAAATTACAGGTCTTCGTAGTCTAGTTTCATTTGAGCCATTTCATTGTCAGATTTTATATTTTGCCGGATTTTTTCGGCGTCATTATCTTGTTAAGCCTGATTCTTCTGTTGGAGAATCAAAATTTGCCCTTCGAAGTACTGAATTTTTCCTTTAAATCGTATATTTCTTTTCTCTGAATTTCGTCAATTTTTGTAAGAGATCTTTATTTTTTGAATAAAATTACAATAAATTAAAATCTTTTTTTAAATTTTTATACCTTGCTCTTCCTCAAAAATTCCTTTAATTTTTAGGTCCATTATTTCTTGCTCCAATCAAAATATTTTCCAGATAATGTTTTATTTCGCTCTGCTAATTCATTATTTTCATCGTTTAGCTTATTATAACTAGATCTTAGGTTATCATAATTTTCAATTTTTGCCAAAAGTGGACAATTTTCTATTGATCTATGATGAATCGCTTTTTTTATTTCGGAGATTACCTTCTCCTTGACATTTAAAAAATAAAGAGCATTTAATTTTTGGTTTGGTTAACTCAGTTTTATTTAATTCAAATTGTTCTTCTTGCTGACTTAGTCGTTTTTTCTAGATTTTATTTTTGTCCTTAAATATGTCGATTAATTTTTCACTTTCGAAGTTAATGTTTTAACTATATTTAGAATCATTTTGGAAATTTGTTTCATCGGACTCATCGATTTTTAAAAAAATTTTTTCTAAGTCTAAACTTACTGATTTTAAAAATTTAAACTTTGGACGAATTGTTCTTACTCTCGGAACATTTAATTCGTCTTGGAGAGCTTTGATCGAATCTGTGTCACTATCAATTTCCAAGTTAAAATCATAATCTTGAGAGTCTTTTTCTTATTTAACCATTGAATGCATTCCATCACTTGATTTAATTAGTGATAAAAAATTCTTAACATTTTTATTAGGACACTGCAAATTCTTTTGATCTATATTTTCGATATCAGAAATCTGATATTCACCAACAGTTTTTTTTTGGCTTAAGTCGAATTGTATTTTATTTTTTTCCTGCGATTCGAAATCGATAAAATCTAAGGCTTTTGGGATTGATAATCGATCAATCATTGGACAGTTAGTGGTTATTAGATGTCTACCTTTAGTTTCATCATTAGAATTTCCTTTAACTCCACAAATACTCTAGTTTTGACATCCTCTTTTGATTACTCGACCACTTTTACCCATAATTAATTGATACGGGCTTTTATCATTGTTATGTTCATTAAAATTTTTATTTTCGCTTAAATCTTTTGAAGATATTTCTTCTAAAGATGTAAATCTACTGGAGAAAAATCTGCTCATTGACTGATGTGTCTCTTTTGGACTCTTTTATATGATTAAACTATAAAAAATTATTAAAAAAAAAATATCAATTTTTACCAATGATAACATAAGATTGCTTGCACTATTTTTAATTTTTTCGTAAAAAGTAATTTCAGTTCCAGTGTTGGAATTCTGTTCTAAAACAGATTCTTCAATTTTGTTTTTCTAAATGATATAATAAAATTAAAATATTAATAAATGAGCTAAGGATTCAACAAAGAATCGGAAGAGAATGATCTAAACCTTAACAATTATTTCTAAATATTCCTTGATCAAAAAATTTTTAATTCAAAATAAAGAATTAATTTTTTTCAATTTAATCATTAATTGAATTAAGAAATAAATTTACTATTATTGTTAAAAAATTGATGGCTTGGTCCTTTATTTTTGACAAAATGGTATAGCTGGAATTTTTTTTTTTGGCTCAGAAATATTTTGTCTCTGAAAACTATTTTCTGATATCTGGTCAAATTTTCGAGAATTTTTAAAGACAAATTTAGTAATATCGTCGTTTTTTCTTTGAATTTTTGAATTTTAGAATTTACTAAAAATTAAATTACTTGTATTATAGTTATAAAGGGAAATATATTTTAGATATATATATAGATACCTTTTAAGGGACTCTCTCAAAACCATTGTTTTTTCAGATATAATTTGATTTATTTTATTAGTTTTTCTTTTTAAATTCATCATTTTTATGATTTCAATAAATCTTTCTTTTGAATATTTTGAAATAATCTAAATCAATGTAAATAAATAAATATTTTTTATTATTTTATAAAGATATATTTTGCAGTATTTGAAAACTGTTACTAAAAAAGCAAATAGGCAATTTTAAGTCAAGAAGTTACTTTATTAAAATTCATTTACTTCAGATCATTATAAAATTTTAAAAAATTTTATTAATTCACTTTTTCCTTTTTTGGTTTTGAAATTAAAAAATAAAAAAGATGATTTAAATGTTTATTTTATTTTACTGTTTTTTGTTTCATTATTTATCTGGTGATTATTATATTTAATTTTATAAATTAAAAATAATTTTTCATTATCTGCAAAAGTTATTTAATATTTAATCTCAATTAGGAACTTCTTATACTCCAAATTTTGTTCATACAAGTACCGTCTAATTGACTGTCTCCAATAAATTAACATTGGTTTGTCTGGACTTTTTAAATTTTCTAAAAATAAATTGTTTTGCCACTTTGTTTCTTGTCATTGTTGACAACAATTTTTCAGATTTTTGTAGAAACAAATGAGCTTTCGGAAATAAAATGTTTTTTTGGATATAAATGAAAACATTTTTAGAGCTTGACAAAGTTTAAAACAAAAAATTAGTAAAATTATTCAAAAAAATTGTTTAAATGTTCTTACGCCATTGAAATTTGCGGAGATGGCACTTTTCGATACTTACTTACGTTTTACTGTCTATCAAATAAATCGGGTTTGTGAATTTTGGAACAGAAAACAAAAACAAAATATTTGCAGACCTACAGAATTTTTGCACAGACAAAATTTGGGTGATAAAAACCATGTATCAGTTTATACATTTTGCAGAATAATTTTTAGACCTTTAGAAAAAAAAATTTTTAAATTTAAAATTTTTTTTTTTATTTCTTGTTTCAAAATTCAAAAAAGCAAAATAAATGTATGCTTGTTATTATTCTTAAAATGGAAAAAATATTAGCGATAAATTCTAATTATTTGATTATTTGAGGTCAGAAGAAAATCAAATCATCATTTTCTTAGATATTTAACGCATTTTTTTCTCATTCAAATTCATTTTTTTTAATTAATTCTGTCGTTTGATTCGGCAAGATTGATTATTCCGTTCTCTTATGCTCTATCTATATTTGTTTAAGATTGAAGCCGTTCAATGTGTTGAAACAGGATATTGTGGCTTTGACTTGATCGCCAGGGTTCAATGCCATCATTGGTATGAAATTGGGCTGTTTTAGGCTGCGTTTAAAGAAGCCTTTAGAAATATAAAATAAAATTTTGTTTAAAATTTTAATTTTTTTAAATTAAATTCTTCATTTGTTTCTCGGACATCACGTATATATCTGACCAGCATGTCACTTAGGTATGACGGACTAAGGTTGTAAAAACCGGCTACTGTGATGGCTATGGAATTAAGTGGCCATTCAACTACAAAGTCAACTATGTTTTCATTGTCTATTTGGCTAATTATCTAAAATTATTTGTAAAAATTTATTTAGCTCTAGTTAAATAAATTTTTACAAATAATTGCTTTTGAATTTTTTATCTGGAAAAGTTTCTTTTTAACTTAAGTGGATTGTAAAAGATTAAATATTGTTTTTGGAAAATGTGAATGCTTTAAAACTTTGAAAATTAAAAAATATTTTATCAAAATAAACTTAACAAAAAATTAGTTTCAAAATTTCAATTTTTAAAATCGATTTTATCAATAGATTGAGAAAAAAAATTTTTTGATTATAAAATTTTTTTAATTTGCATAGCACGTAAACTATGTTAGATTAAAATTTTTTAAATTAATTCAAAGATTTTTTTTAATATCTAATGTTAAACTTTTTGAATTGAAATGATATTTTGAATTGATCATCAACTTCAAGATGCCATTTTTATCTGAGTTTAAGTTGAAAGTTATTAAAAACGAATCAAGATATCTTAAAAATTTTATTGTATAATTTTTTTTTCTTTTTTGACTATTTCTGTTTTTTCCTTTTTTAACCTTATTTCTTTTTGCTAATAAATAGATAAAATCAAAAAAATTTGATCGGACTCTAGAATACCAGATTTTTATATTCACCTGATTTTTACATACCAGATTTTTTTAAGAGCAGATTTTTGCGACCGGATTTTACATAGCAAATCAAATTATATTACGACGAAACATAGTTAAATTTTGTATTGTAAAATTTTAAAATATTGATTAAGTATTCAATATACATCAGATAAATATTCAGTTTATATTTGTTCATGAACTTCAATTTGATTTTGATTTTACACATAGGAAAAAATTTTCCATGCTTTTTTTTTAATTTATCCAAAAATCACATCCCAATATTTAAAAATAAATTTTCAATTACCAAATTTAAAAAAGGTAATTAATCTTTTTATTTTAGAGGAACGCACCAATTAATAAAACGTGAATCCGTATATGAAATCGATTTGTGTTTTGTCATCATTTTCATCTTATTCATAAACGATTTTTTCGGTTTTTTTTAAGAGGCGCGTTTATTTGAGTTTATGAGTGGTTTTGTTGGTGTTTATTAGTTGTTCTTTTATTCTTTGAAATTTAAAATTTTTGTATAGTATTTTTTTAGATTTTGACAGGAAAAAAAATTGTTTAAAGTAAAGTTTTATTTGCAAATTTCAATTGGTAAATTTTCAATTTTTTGAAAATTTAGAATAGTGTATGTTAAGGCTTCATTAGAAATTCTCAACCATAAAAATATTTTCAACTAACAAAACTCTCTCATTGTGAGACTATATAGCTTTTCACGGCTGATTTGTTCCTCGCAACAATCGATTTCTTAATACATAAATCGCAATCAGAAGAATTGACACTTTTTTCTTGGCTAAAAGCAAAAAGAAATCTTAAAGATTAATTATATTTTGGTTCATTTTTATTTTGATTCAAATTTTATTTAATTTTGCTTTTTTATTATTCTCAATATAAAGCATTGATTTAAATAAAAATAGGCTTATTGTAAATATTGTAATTTTAAAGATTAATAACCTATTTTAGATTTGGTTATTGAAAAATTATTTTTAAATATTGGGATGTGATTTTTGGATAAAATTTAAAAAATAACATGAAAATTTTTTTCCAATTTGTAAAATCAAAATCAAATATTCAAATCGAAAAATAATATCTAAAAAAAAATTTCCCTAAAAAAGATCCTTATATTCATCAAAGCATCATTTAAAATTAGAAACTTGCAATTAAGATTACAATTAGAAAATTTAAGGTAATGCATGAGAAAATAAATAAATTCAAATTTAAAAAAACTTGATTTTTAAAGTTGAACGAAATTACAGATTTAAAATTGGGCATTAATTTAATTGAAAAAAGAAAATTATTCAATCATATAAATGAATTCAAGCTTTAAAAGATAAATATTTTTTCATAAATTATTTTAAATACTAAGCTTTTCATTTCAAAAAAAAAATTAAATGCGAAAATGAATCTTATTTTTATTTAGTCATGTCAGAATAAGTTTTGCCCAATCAGCCACTTTGGTTGTGAATTGAATCTGTGCCAAAAAGAGTTATAGCACAGATTCATTCAATATTTTCACACTCAGTCGGAATCTTTAACCACTTATTGTGTAGAACCTAAAAATTTTTAGTGCTCAAAAGAGTTTATTTTAGTCTTTATTATTTTGGCATCAATGTAACGGGTGTTCAATAAAGGTTGGCGCGAGTTTGTTTTCGTTAAAATCTATTGATTGGTTCATCGAAAATTTTTGAAATTGTATACCAATAAACATTAGATCTTAATGATTACAAAACACTTTGTAAAATGTATCTGCTTTGTTTATACCGGAAATAATAGGCATAACCTTGACTCCACCTAAATAATCTCAATGCCCTCCTAGGAAATGATATTATTTTAATAAGTTTTGTATATCATTTGATAGATAATCTAACAAGGACCAAGATGTTATATAGATCTTTGTTTTATTACATTCGGTTCAAAAGTTATTCTTAAAAAACCCTTAAATTTTAACTTTATTTTAAAAAGTAAAAAATTTGGTTTATTATTGATTTTTATCGTTTAACTTTTAAACGGAACAAGATATTTACAACATTTTCAACACTTTTATAAATTTGATTCAACTTAATAAAAAATTGAAAATTTTTAAAATTATTATTTTCTTCTCTTTTTTATATAAACGTTTAAATGAAAAATATATCGAAGGCTATAACTCAAATTTTATTTATAATTTTTTAGTTCATATATAAGTTTATGTGCTTATATTAAAGCTAATAAGTACGAAATTTGTTTCTTCAATTAGAAACAAACTGTATTAAAGACGATTCAAGGCTTTGAATATTCCAAATGTGGTTGAAAGAAGAAAAAGAGGTGATCTAATTCAATTATACAAGTTCATTCATGGAAAAGAATTGGTTAAAAAAGAAACAATTTTAAAAGTCACTAAAATCTAAAGAAGAGGTCACTGCTTCAAATATCACAAAGAAATTTCGAGACTCCAGCAAAGAGATAACTTTTTTATCAACACAGCAATAATACAAATAGAAAATTTAAGAAAATGCATGAGAAAATAAAAAAATTCAAATGTAAAAAATCATGATTTTTAAAGTTGAACGAAATTACAGAATTTAAATTGAGCATTAATTTAATTGAAAATAAGAAAATTATTCAATCGTATAAATGAATTCAAGCTTTAAAAGATAAATATGTTCTTATAAAATTATTTTAAATACTTAACTCTTCATTTAAAAAAATAAAATAAAATGCGAAAATTAATCTTATTTTTATTAAGTAATGTCATAATAAGTTTTGTCCAATCAACCACTTCTGCTAAAACTTCAGAAACATCTGATGCAACATTCCCAATAAATCAATGTGGAAAGAGAATAAACGAATTGAGAGGCGGACGACTTTTTAAAATAATTGGTGGACAACCAGCTGAACCTGAGGATTGGGGTTGGCAAGCATATCTGGATTATTTTAATTTCTTTTTATGTGGAGGTGTTTTAGTAAATACAGAATTTGTTATTACTGCTGCTCATTGTGTTGCTCATAATAATGCTCCTCAATTTTACACAGTTAAATTAGGTCTTCATACTCGATCAAATCCTGAACCTTTTTCAATTACGAGGACAGTTGATCAAATTTTTATCCATCCGGACTATAATTCAAATAACTTGCATAATGACATAGCATTGCTAAAGTTGTCCGTAAGCATTAGAAATAATTTAAATAATTTTAGTTATTATTTTTATTTTTTTTCTTTAAAGTCGCCTGTTGAATTTACCAATCAAATTTTACCAATTTGTCTACCAGAACAAGATTTTGACTTTCAAAATCAAATTGCCTGGACAACTGGATGGGGGAGATTATCTGAAGAAGAATTTCAAACAAATACTTCGGATATTTTAATGGAACTGGAAACCGTAATTTCAAATCATTCAGTCTGTGAAGATCGTTATAGTTTTTTGAATCCACCGATTTATAATTCAGAAGTCAATCATTGTGCAGGAGGAAATGGGAAGAGTATTTGCAATGGAGATTCAGGTGGCCCATTGGTAGTAAAGCTAGGTGAAAACTGGTATCTTGCAGGCATTACAAGCTGGGTGCTAAGAAACAGCTTTTTAGGTAAAAGATGTTATGATGGAGGTGTATTTGCTAAAGCAAGCTCATATGTTAATTGGATAAAAGAACATACTGAAAGTAAGCAAATTAAAAAAATCTTTAATCATTTATTTGAAATTTTCTAAAATAAATATTTTCTAACTTTATCTTAAACATTTTAGGGCAATTCTTAATATCAACATCAGAAACAACAAATAGCCCGGTCCAATCAACCACTTCTGCTAAAACTTCAGAAACATCTGATGCAACATTCCCAATAAATCAATGTGGAAAGAGAATAAACGAATTGAGAGGCGGACGACTTTTTAAAATAATTGGTGGACAACCAGCTGAACCTGAGGATTGGGGTTGGCAAGCATATCTGGATTATTTTAATTTCTTTTTATGTGGAGGTGTTTTAGTAAATACAGAATTTGTTATTACTGCTGCTCATTGTGTTGCTCATAATAATGCTCCTCAATTTTACACAGTTAAATTAGGTCTTCATACTCGATCAAATCCTGAACCTTTTTCAATTACGAGGACAGTTGATCAAATTTTTATCCATCCGGACTATAATTCAAATAACTTGCATAATGACATAGCATTGCTAAAGTTGTCCGTAAGCATTAGAAATAATTTAAATAATTTTAGTTATTATTTTTATTTTTTTTCTTTAAAGTCGCCTGTTGAATTTACCAATCAAATTTTACCAATTTGTCTACCAGAACAAGATTTTGACTTTCAAAATCAAATTGCCTGGACAACTGGATGGGGGAGATTATCTGAAGAAGAATTTCAAACAAATACTTCGGATATTTTAATGGAACTGGAAACCGTAATTTCAAATCATTCAGTCTGTGAAGATCGTTATAGTTTTTTGAATCCACCGATTTATAATTCAGAAGTCAATCATTGTGCAGGAGGAAATGGGAAGAGTATTTGCAATGGAGATTCAGGTGGCCCATTGGTAGTAAAGCTAGGTGAAAACTGGTATCTTGCAGGCATTACAAGCTGGGTGCTAAGAAACAGCTTTTTAGGTAAAAGATGTTATGATGGAGGTGTATTTGCTAAAGCAAGCTCATATGTTAATTGGATAAAAGAACATACTGAAAGTAAGCAAATTAAAAAAATCTTTAATCATTTATTTGAAATTTTCTAAAATAAATATTTTCTAACTTTATCTTAAACATTTTAGGGCAATTCTTAATATCAACATCAGAAACAACAAATAGCCCGGTCCAATCAACCACTTCTGCTAAAACTTCAGAAACATCTGATGCAACATTCCCAATAAATCAATGTGGAAAGAGAATAAACGAATTGAGAGGCGGACGACTTTTTAAAATAATTGGTGGACAACCAGCTGAACCTGAGGATTGGGGTTGGCAAGCATATCTGGATTATTTTAATTCCTTTTTATGTGGAGGTGTTTTAGTAAATACAGAATTTGTTATTACTGCTGCTCATTGTGTTGCTCATAATAATGCTCCTCAATTTTACACAGTTAAATTAGGTCTTCATACTCGATCAAATCCTGAACCTTTTTCAATTACGAGGACAGTTGATCAAATTTTTATCCATCCGGACTATAATTCAAATAACTTGCATAATGACATAGCATTGCTAAAGTTGTCCGTAAGCATTAGAAATAATTTAAATAATTTTAGTTATTATTTTTATTTTTTTTCTTTAAAGTCGCCTGTTGAATTTACCAATCAAATTTTACCAATTTGTCTACCAGAACAAGATTTTGACTTTCAAAATCAAATTGCCTGGACAACTGGATGGGGAGATTATCTGAAGAAGAATTTCAAACAAATACTTCGGATATTTTAATGGAACTGGAAACCGTAATTTCAAATCATTCAGTCTGTGAAGATCGTTATAGTTTTTTGAATCCACCGATTTATAATTCAGAAGTCAATCATTGTGCAGGAGGAAATGGGAAGAGTATTTGCAATGGAGATTCAGGTGGCCCATTGGTAGTAAAGCTAGGTGAAAACTGGTATCTTGCAGGCATTACAAGCTGGGTGCTAAGAAACAGCTTTTTAGGTAAAAGATGTT
Organism: Brachionus manjavacas; assembly: GCA_019054805.1. Taxonomy (NCBI): domain Eukaryota; kingdom Metazoa; phylum Rotifera; class Eurotatoria; order Ploima; family Brachionidae; genus Brachionus; species Brachionus manjavacas. The sequence continues at coordinate 524,022 of JAHQIY010000003.1, read as the reverse complement.
ATGATGGAGGTGTATTTGCTAAAGCAAGCTCATATGTTAATTGGATAAAAGAACATACTGAAAGTAAGCAAATTAAAAAAATCTTTAATCATTTATTTGAAATTTTCTAAAATAAATATTTTCTAACTTTATCTTAAACATTTTAGGGCAATTCTTAATATCAACATCAGAAACAACAAATAGCCCGGTCCAATCAACCACTTCTGCTAAAACTTCAGAAACATCTGATGCAACATTCCCAATAAATCAATGTGGAAAGAGAATAAACGAATTGAGAGGCGGACGACTTTTTAAAATAATTGGTGGACAACCAGCTGAACCTGAGGATTGGGGTTGGCAAGCATATCTGGATTATTTTAATTCCTTTTTATGTGGAGGTGTTTTAGTAAATACAGAATTTGTTATTACTGCTGCTCATTGTGTTGCTCATAATAATGCTCCTCAATTTTACACAGTTAAATTAGGTCTTCATACTCGATCAAATCCTGAACCTTTTTCAATTACGAGGACAGTTGATCAAATTTTTATCCATCCGGACTATAATTCAAATAACTTGCATAATGACATAGCATTGCTAAAGTTGTCCGTAAGCATTAGAAATAATTTAAATAATTTTAGTTATTATTTTTATTTTTTTTCTTTAAAGTCGCCTGTTGAATTTACCAATCAAATTTTACCAATTTGTCTACCAGAACAAGATTTTGACTTTCAAAATCAAATTGCCTGGACAACTGGATGGGGGAGATTATCTGAAGAAGAATTTCAAACAAATACTTCGGATATTTTAATGGAACTGGAAACCGTAATTTCAAATCATTCAGTCTGTGAAGATCGTTATAGTTTTTTGAATCCACCGATTTATAATTCAGAAGTCAATCATTGTGCAGGAGGAAATGGGAAGAGTATTTGCAATGGAGATTCAGGTGGCCCATTGGTAGTAAAGCTAGGTGAAAACTGGTATCTTGCAGGCATTACAAGCTGGGTGCTAAGAAACAGCTTTTTAGGTAAAAGATGTTATGATGGAGGTGTATTTGCTAAAGCAAGCTCATATGTTAATTGGATAAAAGAACATACTGAAAGTAAGCAAATTAAAAAAATCTTTAATCATTTATTTGAAATTTTCTAAAATAAATATTTTCTAACTTTATCTTAAACATTTTAGGGCAATTCTTAATATCAACATCAGAAACAACAAATAGCCCGGTCCAATCAACCACTTCTGCTAAAACTTCAGAAACATCTGATGCAACATTCCCAATAAATCAATGTGGAAAGAGAATAAACGAATTGAGAGGCGGACGACTTTTTAAAATAATTGGTGGACAACCAGCTGAACCTGAGGATTGGGGTTGGCAAGCATATCTGGATTATTTTAATTCCTTTTTATGTGGAGGTGTTTTAGTAAATACAGAATTTGTTATTACTGCTGCTCATTGTGTTGCTCATAATAATGCTCCTCAATTTTACACAGTTAAATTAGGTCTTCATACTCGATCAAATCCTGAACCTTTTTCAATTACGAGGACAGTTGATCAAATTTTTATCCATCCGGACTATAATTCAAATAACTTGCATAATGACATAGCATTGCTAAAGTTGTCCGTAAGCATTAGAAATAATTTAAATAATTTTAGTTATTATTTTTATTTTTTTTCTTTAAAGTCGCCTGTTGAATTTACCAATCAAATTTTACCAATTTGTCTACCAGAACAAGATTTTGACTTTCAAAATCAAATTGCCTGGACAACTGGATGGGGAGATTATCTGAAGAAGAATTTCAAACAAATACTTCGGATATTTTAATGGAACTGGAAACCGTAATTTCAAATCATTCAGTCTGTGAAGATCGTTATAGTTTTTTGAATCCACCGATTTATAATTCAGAAGTCAATCATTGTGCAGGAGGAAATGGGAAGAGTATTTGCAATGGAGATTCAGGTGGCCCATTGGTAGTAAAGCTAGGTGAAAACTGGTATCTTGCAGGCATTACAAGCTGGGTGCTAAGAAACAGCTTTTTAGGTAAAAGATGTTATGATGGAGGTGTATTTGCTAAAGCAAGCTCATATGTTAATTGGATAAAAGAACATACTGAAAGTAAGCAAATTAAAAAAATCTTTAATCATTTATTTGAAATTTTCTAAAATAAATATTTTCTAACTTTATCTTAAACATTTTAGGGCAATTCTTAATATCAACATCAGAAACAACAAATAGCCCGGTCCAATCAACCACTTCTGCTAAAACTTCAGAAACATCTGATGCAACATTCCCAATAAATCAATGTGGAAAGAGAATAAACGAATTGAGAGGCGGACGACTTTTTAAAATAATTGGTGGACAACCAGCTGAACCTGAGGATTGGGGTTGGCAAGCATATCTGGATTATTTTAATTCCTTTTTATGTGGAGGTGTTTTAGTAAATACAGAATTTGTTATTACTGCTGCTCATTGTGTTGCTCATAATAATGCTCCTCAATTTTACACAGTTAAATTAGGTCTTCATACTCGATCAAATCCTGAACCTTTTTCAATTACGAGGACAGTTGATCAAATTTTTATCCATCCGGACTATAATTCAAATAACTTGCATAATGACATAGCATTGCTAAAGTTGTCCGTAAGCATTAGAAATAATTTAAATAATTTTAGTTATTATTTTTATTTTTTTTCTTTAAAGTCGCCTGTTGAATTTACCAATCAAATTTTACCAATTTGTCTACCAGAACAAGATTTTGACTTTCAAAATCAAATTGCCTGGACAACTGGATGGGGGAGATTATCTGAAGAAGAATTTCAAACAAATACTTCGGATATTTTAATGGAACTGGAAACCGTAATTTCAAATCATTCAGTCTGTGAAGATCGTTATAGTTTTTGAATCCACCGATTTATAATTCAGAAGTCAATCATTGTGCAGGAGGAAATGGGAAGAGTATTTGCAATGGAGATTCAGGTGGCCCATTGGTAGTAAAGCTAGGTGAAAACTGGTATCTTGCAGGCATTACAAGCTGGGTGCTAAGAAACAGCTTTTTAGGTAAAAGATGTTATGATGGAGGTGTATTTGCTAAAGCAAGCTCATATGTTAATTGGATAAAAGAACATACTGAAAGTAAGCAAATTAAAAAAATCTTTAATCATTTATTTGAAATTTTCTAAAATAAATATTTTCTAACTTTATCTTAAACATTTTAGGGCAATTCTTAATATCAACATCAGAAACAACAAATAGCCCGGTCCAATCAACCACTTCTGCTAAAACTTCAGAAACATCTGATGCAACATTCCCAATAAATCAATGTGGAAAGAGAATAAACGAATTGAGAGGCGGACGACTTTTTAAAATAATTGGTGGACAACCAGCTGAACCTGAGGATTGGGGTTGGCAAGCATATCTGGATTATTTTAATTCCTTTTTATGTGGAGGTGTTTTAGTAAATACAGAATTTGTTATTACTGCTGCTCATTGTGTTGCTCATAATAATGCTCCTCAATTTTACACAGTTAAATTAGGTCTTCATACTCGATCAAATCCTGAACCTTTTTCAATTACGAGGACAGTTGATCAAATTTTTATCCATCCGGACTATAATTCAAATAACTTGCATAATGACATAGCATTGCTAAAGTTGTCCGTAAGCATTAGAAATAATTTAAATAATTTTAGTTATTATTTTTATTTTTTTTCTTTAAAGTCGCCTGTTGAATTTACCAATCAAATTTTACCAATTTGTCTACCAGAACAAGATTTTGACTTTCAAAATCAAATTGCCTGGACAACTGGATGGGGGAGATTATCTGAAGAAGAATTTCAAACAAATACTTCGGATATTTTAATGGAACTGGAAACCGTAATTTCAAATCATTCAGTCTGTGAAGATCGTTATAGTTTTTTGAATCCACCGATTTATAATTCAGAAGTCAATCATTGTGCAGGAGGAAATGGGAAGAGTATTTGCAATGGAGATTCAGGTGGCCCATTGGTAGTAAAGCTAGGTGAAAACTGGTATCTTGCAGGCATTACAAGCTGGGTGCTAAGAAACAGCTTTTTAGGTAAAAGATGTTATGATGGAGGTGTATTTGCTAAAGCAAGCTCATATGTTAATTGGATAAAAGAACATACTGAAAGTAAGCAAATTAAAAAAATCTTTAATCATTTATTTGAAATTTTCTAAAATAAATATTTTCTAACTTTATCTTAAACATTTTAGGGCAATTCTTAATATCAACATCAGAAACAACAAATAGCCCGGTCAGTGATTCATCCATATCAGCTTCTTCTGTAATAGTTACCGACAAAGATTTGGTTCCAGAAGAACAAAGTTCAAATTTTGAATCTTTTACTGTTTTCTCAACTTCGGTTTCATCAGACAAAGTTTTTACTCCTACATTGGAAACATTTCAAACGAGAACAGAATATTATTCCACTCCATTTGAATCAAAATTATTTTCGTCTGTTTCAACTACCGTAGAATTTGTTGATACCATAAATCCAATTTTAGACTCTACACCAGTCAGTGATTCATCCCTTCTATCTTCCTCTGTAATTGTTACCAACAAAGATTTGGTTACAGAAGAACAAAGTTCAAATTTTGTATCTTTTACTGTTTTCTCAACTTCGGTTTCATCAGACAAAGTTTTTACTCCTACATTGGAAACATTTCAAACGAGAACAGAATATTATTCCACTCCATTTGAATCAAAATTATTTTCGTACGGAGAAACTGTTGAAACCAAAAATCCAATTTTAGACTCTACACCAGTCAGTGATTCATCCCTTCTATCTTCCTCTGTAATTGTTACCAACAAAGATTTGGTTACAGAAGAACAAAGTTCAAATTTTGTATCTTTTACTGTTTTCTCAACTTCGGTTTCATCAGACAAAGTTTTTACTCCTACATTGGAAACATTTCAAACGAGAACAGAATATTATTCCACTTCATTTGAATCAGAATTATTTTCGTACGGAGAAACTGTTGAAACCATAAATCCAATTTTAGACTCTACACCAGTCAGTGATTCATCCCTATTATCTTCCTCTGTAATTGTTACCAACAAAGATTTGGTTACAGAAGAACAAAGTTCAAATTTTGTATCTTTTACTGTTTTCTCAACTTAGGTTTCATCAGACAAAGTTTTTACTCCTACATTGGAAACATTTCAAACGAGAACAGAATATTATTCCACTCCATTTGAATCAAAATTATTTTCGTCTGTTTCAACTACCGTTGAATTTGTTGAAACCATAAATCCAATTTTAGACTCTACACCAGTCAGTGATTCATCCCTTCTATCTTCCTCTGTAATTGTTACCAACAAAGATTTGGTTACAGAAGAACAAAGTTCAAATTTTGAATCTTTTACTGTTTTCTCAACTTCGGTTTCATCAGACAAAGTTTTTACTCCTACATTGGAAACATTTCAAACGAGAACAGAATATTATTCCACTCCATTTGAATCAAAATTATTTTCGTCTGTTTCAACTACCGTAGAATTTGTTGATACCATAAATCCAATTTTAGACTCTACACCAGTCAGTGATTCATCCCTTCTATCTTCCTCTGTAATTGTTACCAACAAAGATTTGGTTACAGAAGAACAAAGTTCAAATTTTGTATCTTTTACTGTTTTCTCAACTTCGGTTTCATCAGACAAAGTTTTTACTCCTACATTGGAAACATTTCAAACGAGAACAGAATATTATTCCACTCCATTTGAATCAAAATTATTTTCGTCTGTTTCAACTACCGTTGAATTTGTTGAAACCATAAATCCAATTTTAGACTCTACACCAGTCAGTGATTCATCCCTTCTATCTTCCTCTGTAATTGTTACCAACAAAGATTTGGTTACAGAAGAACAAAGTTCAAATTTTGTATCTTTTACTGTTTTCTCAACTTCGGTTTCATCAGACAAAGTTTTTACTCCTACATTGGAAACATTTCAAACGAGAACAGAATATTATTCCACTCCATTTGAATCAAAATTATTTTCGTCTGTTTCAACTACCGTTGAATTTGTTGAAACCATAAATCCAATTTTAGACTCTACACCAGTCAGTGATTCATCCCTTCTATCTTCCTCTGTAATTGTTACCAACAAAGATTTGGTTACAGAAGAACAAAGTTCAAATTTTGAATCTTTTACTGTTTTCTCAACTTCGGTTTCATCAGACAAAGTTTTTACTCCTACATTGGAAACATTTCAAACGAGAACAGAATATTATTCCACTCCATTTGAATCAAAATTATTTTCGTCTGTTTCAACTACCGTAGAATTTGTTGATACCATAAATCCAATTTTAGACTCTACACCAGTCAGTGATTCATCCCTTCTATCTTCCTCTGTAATTGTTACCAACAAAGATTTGGTTACAGAAGAACAAAGTTCAAATTTTGTATCTTTTACTGTTTTCTCAACTTCGGTTTCATCAGACAAAGTTTTTACTCCTACATTGGAAACATTTCAAACGAGAACAGAATATTATTCCACTCCATTTGAATCAAAATTATTTTCGTCTGTTTCAACTACCGTTGAATTTGTTGAAACCATAAATCCAATTTTAGACTCTACACCAGTCAGTGATTCATCCCTTCTATCTTCCTCTGTAATTGTTACCAACAAAGATTTGGTTACAGAAGAACAAAGTTCAAATTTTGTATCTTTTACTGTTTTCTCAACTTCGGTTTCATCAGACAAAGTTTTTACTCCTACATTGGAAACATTTCAAACGAGAACAGAATATTATTCCACTCCATTTGAATCAAAATTATTTTCGTACGGAGAAACTGTTGAAACCAAAAATCCAATTTTAGACTCTACACCAGTCAGTGATTCATCCCTTCTATCTTCCTCTGTAATTGTTACCAACAAAGATTTGGTTACAGAAGAACAAAGTTCAAATTTTGTATCTTTTACTGTTTTCTCAACTTAGGTTTCATCAGACAAAGTTTTTACTCCTACATTGGAAACATTTCAAACGAGAACAGAATATTATTCCACTCCATTTGAATCAAAATTATTTTCGTCTGTTTCAACTACCGTTGAATTTGTTGAAACCATAAATCCAATTTTAGACTCTACACCAGTCAGTGATTCATCCCTTCTATCTTCCTCTGTAATTGTTACCAACAAAGATTTGGTTACAGAAGAACAAAGTTCAAATTTTGCATCTTTTACTGTTTTCTCAACTTCGGTTTCATCAGACAAAGTTTTTACTCCTACATTGGAAACATTTCAAACGAGCACAAAATATTTTGGAACATCCCTAAGAATTTCTCAACCTTTATTTAAACGCTTCAAAATTTTTCTCGAAAAAATTATAAAACTTACTTTATCAAGGAAAAGATTTTTATTCATTGGTGATACAAATTTGACCAGCTTGGAATCCGAATTAGTTAAACTTATCCCGAATTCTATTTTTACTGGCACCTTGTAATTTATTTCTTTTTCTATAAAATTTTTTAAAATTTTTTAATAGACAATCAAACGTAATATTTGTTGATGCAAATATTTCAATTGAGTCTAGTAATCCGACAAAAATACGATCATACATCCAAGAAGTGAACAATACTCTCATTGGCAACGAAGAAAAATTGAATGAAGTAATACCTGTTGAATTTTCTTTGACTATTGAAAAGAATTTCACAATAAAAGGTAAATGTCAAACACTTGATTTTTTAATCTTATCTTTTTTTCAACAAAAAGTTTTTGAAATAAATGAAGATGGTTCAGAGCAAGGTGTCGATATTTTTGAATCTACAGAAATTATATCAAATAGTAGTACTTCTATTAGTGATACTACAACAATTGCATCATCATCGGTTGGTTCATTTTTTAACGCAACAGATATTGATTTTTTTAAAATTATATTTTATTTTTTCGGAATTTTAAATTTTTTCTTTTCTTTTCATTTCATGGAGTACTAATTATTGATTTAATTTAATTATAACTTTTATGAAAAATTTGATTAATTATAATCTAAAAAAAAATTTTTATTAAAGTGATTTTTATTTTTTTTGAAAATTGTAAGACTGAGAAATAACTTTTTTATTTGCGAATAAAATCTTTTCTGAATTGACTTATAAATTATGATTTATTTTCAAAAACAAATCACATTTTCAGATAAATCCGGATATGAAAAAAAATTATTTTTTTTAATTATTTGAAATTTTAAACTTCTATATTAAAGAAATAATATTAAGTCATTGGCTGATATTAGTATCAATCAATGTACAAAGATGTCGGGGTTTTCAAAAAATAAGGCATGGTACATTGGGATGTTTGCACAAATCAGATCATAAAATTTTCATTTCTGAAAAATGTCCGGAAAATTTTCAAAGCCGAGATTTAATTAAAAAGAAATATTCATTAAAATCAATAAGAAAATTTTCCTTTAAAATTGGTATTTTTTAATATTATTAAAAATTGCCTGTTGAAAACAATCGATAAATTTTAAGTTTTTGGATCTTATTTCGAATGTTGATACCTTACTAACTAGTTTTTAAACAAGGAAAAACTTTATAAATTTTTACAGCCGCATATTTAATTAGTTCTTGATTACTTCTTTTAAAGGTGTGAAGGCAAACATTACCAAAAAATTTAGGACTGTTAAAAAGAGCTTTAAATTTCACTAAATTTTAATTTAAATTTTATCAAAGTTTTACTAAAATAAAAGATAAGAAAAAAGATGCCGACAATAATAATGAGCCTGCTATAGTAGCCATTATTTATTATAAGAACAGGTCTTACTGGATATTTTAACCTTGATTTTATTCTCATGCCCATTGCTAATTAAAATGAAAGAATTTTATTAAAAAATTTAATAAAATTATAATCAAATTTATTAACTATTCGAAAAATTATCTTTAAGTACAAAAAAATCTTTCAAATATCTTTTCATTACGGGACTCATGTTTAAACAAATTTCATTAAAAAAGGGCAACCTAAAACACAAAATTGAGTGAACTTAACTTAAAATTTACTTTTATTGATGATGATTATTCTAATGTGGAATTTTATAATTTAAAGTAGCTTTACTAAGCAACCATCTATTCAATTTTTTAAAAAAATTTTGTTTTTGGTTTTTGTCACATTTTTATTTTCGTTTTTGAGCTTTAAGAATTTTGATTAAATTATTTACAAATTTAATTACTAAAAATTTACTAATTCTTTTAAGTTGCAAAATAGGTCTGTGACTTTTTGTTATTCTACAGTTAAATAATTTGTGCTTTATTTTTAGGGTAATCGATTGCAGTCGATTGCTCAAATTCAAAAATCAACTAAATATTTTTTAGTCATCATTTGGCATCAGTGGAGAAGCTGATGATAAAGTAATGCGTAGGGTGTATACATTCCGGTTTTCGACCATCATTCACAAGTTTCATTCTATCAAGGGGTAAGCAAATTCCAATTTAATGTTTGCTATCTTGATTTTGTTGAATCCCACGATAATTGTGAAGTATCACAGGTAAAAAAGATCTCTTTCTATTCACAGATAATATGAAAAAAAACTATAACGACTTGTTTTTTTTTCAACAAATTCTGTTTGACTTTTCCCTCAAGCGAAAAGCTTAACAATTTCTTTGAGATAAACATCAAAGTTACTTGAGTAAAACATATTTCAATCATTCTTCAAAATTCTAAAAAAACTAAAACTAGCTACATTTTTATTTATTTATTTATTTGTTTTCTGTACCGAGCTAGGGCTCCTTCAGAATAAATTAAAAAATCAAAAATTCAATTAAAGTAAATAAAATGAGATAAAAAAAATGAAAGTTTAGAAGACATAGATTGTTACATGTGGCAAATGTTTACATAGTTCAGGTTTCAGGAAAAATGGAGGAAATAGTAAGGAAGCAATTACACAATGGAGTTGGATATTCAATATATCTCGATTCGAAACATTCTTTGTATTCCTCCACAACTAAATTTTATTTTCATTATTGTTAATATATAAATAATCTTTTTATTTAATTAATTTATTCTATTATTAATTGCTTATTATTTTTTTAAAATATACTTGTCAGATAAATGAGTCATTAGCCTAATAGGTTAACAAGGAAAGAAATCAACAGGTATCAGCTCCATTTGTCCAACAACAATTGATGATTCGTATTCGTGTGAATGTAATTAACAAGTTACTTAATAGATTCTAATACAGATACTGGAGGCCAAGCTTTGGAATCGGGTTTAAATTGCGTAACTAATTTTCTTCTTTTTTTTTTTCTAAGGTACAACTTATGAGATAATAATTTTATTTTATATTTCTTTTTTGTTTTTTTTTTTTGTTTTTTGAAACATTTTATATAAGTTTGGCAAAGGAGCGAAAGCTCGAGCCAATATTTATTTATTTAAATAAAGACGTTTATAAAAAAATGACTTTGTTTTTAAGTCATTATGCAAGCTGAAAAAACATATCGCAATCAGGTTTTTAAAGTTCTTCAACGCATTAAGTGAAGGAATTGAGAGGATTTTTCAGCATCGACGTCAAAGACAAATTTAGACTCACATTTAGAATCAATATATGAACACTTGTTGCCAAAAAAAAGAAAATTAGGAGAAAAAATTTATTCAAAACAAATCTTATTCTTCTCTTTTTCATTAAAATTTTTTTTTATTTATTTTAAAAAATTTTTAATTTTTTTTTTTTCAAAATTTTACAAAAAATTTAGTACCGCCCGTCAAAAAGCTGACCGGTTTTTGGCCGCCCGTTTATTTTAGACCATTTATTTTTGCGGTCCAAAAATTAAACCGCCTAGCTGACCGGTCAAATGACCGCCCGCTTAAAGATTGTCCGGCTAATGCGGACACGGTCACGGTTTCTGAAAATTTTGGCCGGTTAAGTGTCCGCTTGTACGGATCCCAACACTGATTTTGAATCTCTACCCTTGGAAGATATCGATTGATTATTTTTATTGCTCAAAGTTATCGATATTAGGCACTTTTCCGAATTTTTGAGAAAAAAAAAATTGCCAAACTCTGAAATATTAAAGGTATTTAACATGCCATTGTCAAAAGCAAATAATGGAAACGTAAAAGCAACGAGAAATCTTTGTCAAAAAGCTGGAAAAAATGAGAGCATGTTAAAAACTTAAAAAATTGATCATGAATTGATTATTTCTTTTTTATTGTAGAAATTTAATTTACAGAAAAGACTAAGTTTTAACTTTTAATTTTACCTTTTATATTTGTTTTTTAAGATAAATTGTATTTTCAATCGTCTAGAACTAAAAAAATAAATAATCAATTTTAAATCATATTTTTTAAAATAAAGAAGCTCGACCAAAAACAATAAAAATGAAACCAAAAATGAATTAACATTTTTAATTTAGTTCTAAAACTTTGTCTTTAAGCTCCATAATTTTTTTATTGTCCGGTTGAATAAACTGTGCCACCTCAATTATAAACTCTTCATTAATTGAACCAAAGTCTTCATCAAATGGAAGTATAAAATGTCCACTTAACTCAGTAATAGCAAAGCATACATTTTTGTCATTTGGTGGTATCTCTTTAATTTAAATATTTTATTAAAACATATAATTTGTAAAATAAAAAAAAATACCATGTGATGCCATTTTTGGCCAGATAAAACACTTAATAGTTTCTTTTTGATCAATAAAAGATTTTGATTTAACAAAAACAGCATTATGCGGAATGTCATTTTGACTTAAAAAATTTACTATAGAAAAAACTTTATGGCTAAATTGCTCTGGCGATTCGAAAGCGCCTAGTTCGACACAAAAGCAAGCTCTATAGTAGCAATTGAAATCTATGAACCATATTTTATTTTTATACATTTGAGGCTTTTTACAATTCTGTATTGGGAATAAATATTCTTTATTAATTTTAAAATCACTAGTCTGCTTTAAGTCATACAAATGCATGTGCAGGTGGTTTACTGATGCATAGGCTGAAATGCTATTAAAACCGATTAAGAAATTTCTCGAGCAAATGAGCTTTAGAATGTGACAGGCCAGCTTGATCGAATATTCGTCCAGAACCTGATTTTTTTTTTCATTGTACTTCGGACATATCAAACAATGTCCTATCTCTATCGGACTATTGTTAATAATGATCAAGTTATCACTGCTTTCTGTCTCATCAATATTTATTAATTTTAATAAAACCTTTAAAGATAACTTTAATTTTATTAAATTTTAATCAGGCTAAATTTAACTTCTTGAGGTGAAATTTTTGTAAAATTAAATTTTTTTTCGTCAAAAGGAAGATTTACAGAAGAGGATTTTTGGATGTCTGTTGGCCGCTTTTCGGAGTATCTACGTGAATTTTTTTGCACAATAAAAGAGTAATTTCCTGCTAAGTATCTTGTAGGCACCTGAGTATCTAGTTTGAATTTAAATAAACCTTCTAAAGCATAAGCCTTAGACCATTCATCCAGTAGGATCAACTCAAAGTCGTCTCTTAAATTTTTCAAACAATACTCAAATATTTTCATTTGTAAATAAAAATTAAAATTTGGGTTTAAATTTTTAGTAGAAATGAGCAAAACGTCATAAAATATGCGAAAATATTTTTAATTAAGACGACCAAGAAAAATTATTATTAGGCTGCATTTTCTGCAGAATATTTATATGTTTAAATAAAATTTTACTAAAATAATAAGGTTTAATGGATGCATTGAAAGAGCTCGAAAGAAGCACGCAAGACCAACTTAGCAATAAATCTATATTTAAAGAATTGAATGAGCGCTTAAAAGAAGATGGAAATGAAGAAAAATAGAACTCAGAAAATAGAACTTAAACTAAGAGAGTTAAGAAATACAAATCGGAATGGAATAACTGACTCTAGGGAATGCTTAGGAAATATAGGAAATGAGACTTATTGAAAAATGCTGATAGAAATAACCAAGTCCCACTAAAAGAAAAGAAAGAAAATCTTACCTCAAGGGAAAATCCATCGGTGAACTGGTTGTCCTCCAAAGTTTGATTTGTTATCCTGCCTCCTGGATCGAAGAAAAAAATAAATAAAAGAAATTTTGAATAATATTTAACCAAACTAGTTTAATTAACATTTTTACAATAATCATTTAGTATGTATTTAGTTCTTTTTTAATATTTTTTTAACATCGCCTTAAAGGCGTTCACTGAAATTAATAATAATAATAATAATAATAATAATTATAGACATTGTCTCTATAAATTCTTTTTTCTTAATCAATTGTACATGTAAACCTATACATTTAATTACTAATATAGTTTTTTATACTATTGCACCATTATTTAATTTATTTTTTATTTATTTCTTATTAATGACAAATTCTTTGAATTACTTTATATCTCTGTCATTGACTTGACTTGACTTAAGACTTGTGACTTAGAAACAACTCTGCAATCAATCCTTTGTTACCATAATTGAATGAATTTTCAATTAGCTCAAAGCAAATTTTTCTACTTTGTTGCAGACAGCTAAATGAACTTAAATATTTCGTTAAAGTTGTTTGTATTTAAAGCTGAATTAAATTCACAATGCACTCTCAAAGCTTTTCCTTGTTCCCATAAACAAAATCGTTTTTTTTAGCTGACTTAGAAATATTTTGTAAAATTTTATTTCATTTATCAGTGATTATTGAATAGATTCGCACAGGAATGCAAATTTTTATTCGCCTTGATTAATAAATAATAATAATATTCATTTTTAATTAATCAAAATACCGAGTCAGTTTCATTGAAAGTTACTACTTTAAGTTGCTAAGCTAGTGAACAGTTTCTAGACAGTCTCTAGCATCTTGTCTTCAAAATATCTTGGCCGAAACTAACAGTATAAATATTGCTTTTATAGCTTTATTTATTTAGCCTCAAGCATTTTTACTAATTTTTCATTTTTTCAGACCACCACACACGACTTTGGTTTGTTCACAAAACTATTAGACTCTTGTAATTATCTTATTATCAATAAATTACCACACCACACATTTTTGGTTAAAAAATATTTAAATTGCGAGTTTAAGAAAAATTTTGTTCTCGTGTCTAGCTTTAAGACTTATTTAAAAAATTATTGTTTCGAAAGCTTTTTAGCGAATTGTTTGCAATTATTACTAGGAGATGATTCAGGTGAAAATTCGGGAGGGATTTTTGAATAAATAGTATTAGTATGTTATTAAGGTGTTTGGTATGATAATAATGCAAACATGATGGGTTTAATAATGGGTGTGCTGAAAAGTTTGGCTAGCTTGTAAAAAAATTATCGATATGCTAAAACAACAATTCGTTTAATGTCTCTTTTTAGATGGTATTATGTATTTAATTGAATTTCTTAAATTATAAATTAAGTTTCATGAGCAGTTACGAAATAATATCGATTTTAATTCTAAAGGTGATCATGAAAAATTTATTTTATTGTATATTATGGAGAAATATGTTTAATGATTCTATGCTTAAAACAGTCCATGTTTAAGTGACTAATCAAATTAAAGGTAATCTGTAAATAAATGTCAAATGATTCTAATGTCAAAAATTTAATGACTACAAATTATTTTCTTTGCAAAAATAATTAAATTCGTAGCAAAATAAATACAAGTAAAAGCAAAAATTTATTAGTAAAAGTAGCAAAATAAATTTATTAGTAGTAAAAAAAAAAAAATAGTAAATTATTATATTAATATTTATTGATAAAAAAAATCACACATTATGGATTATTTCTAGGACGGCCTCTGTTTCTCGGAGCTAAATTTGAAGATGTTGTTGGTTGTACAATAGGTTGAATGTCATTATTAATACTTTCGGCTTGATCTTGATAATTATCATTTTCATTTGAAATCGAATCTTGGTTGATTGATTGAGCCATTGAAATTGGAAATTCAAATTTAAAACTTTGTAAGGCTGGATTAATTGGACCAGTCGAAATACGTTGTACCAAAGCAGGTGTAGCTTGTTTTCGTTTTCCTGGACATTTATCTGCCTCAAGATTGAGATCTAAGCCAGGAAATTCACATAATTTCAACCAGTTAGCAACACAAATTGCATTTTTACAAATCAAGTTTTTTTCCAAGTCTGGACATTAGCAGATGCTTAATTCCTATTCTGCCTGATTGAATCTCACAAATCGAAATGAATTTATTTCTTTGATATAATCGTTAAACGAAAACCACTCTGTCTTATCAAAATAACCTTTGCACATTGATTTTGTTGCTTGATAAGATACATTGATTAAAGTAAAAATGATGATCAACTCATTATTAAGTGATAATTTGAATTGATGAAGATTTGTTATCGCTCATTTTTAATTTCAAAATTTTTGTACATTATATAAATTAATAATAATTGAATAAAAAAATATATATATTTTATTTAATAAAATAATTTTTTAATTAAAAAAAATTATATAAATAAATTTTTTCAGATATCTATTTGAAAGCCTTTGCCTTCGTTTGAAACTTCTTTTTTGAGTGTATTTTAATATAAAAAAGATTGACAATATAAGTGATATAGAATAATGTTGTCCAGAGGAGTTTTGAAACGTTTGAATTCTGTTGAAATATCGCTTATAAATTCGATTATTTCGTTAGCGATTGTTTGTAAAAAAAAAGGATATAATATATATTGGCACGATCTTCGATTTGGTCTAGTTTGAAGTGCTTGTGTTTTGTTTTGATTGCAGTTTTAAATGGAAACCATTAAATTATTCGGAGGATTTTGTTTGGAATTTTTTGCAGAAGAATTTTGATTTTTTCTGGACCTGAACTTAAAATAATAAAGCAGTGATCTGATTAACGACTTAGATAGAATTGTGTTTATTGAAGATGAATTTGACCATTTGAAATTTTTGATACGCTTAATCAAATTAATTTTTGGAATGATTTTTTTCTCAACTTATTTTAGTTGCTTTTTGAAATTGATTCTGGGGTCTAAAGTAACGCCTTATAAGGTCGGGTTAGGTTCTAATTTAATGTTTTGATTTGCTTTTTTAAGATTGAAGCTGTATTTTTTCGTGTAATTTTGTCTGAGATCAGCTGAAGTGAACGTCGTATAACAGGTCTTTTCTTTGTTACTGTCATTCCCCTTTTTTACAGTACTTAATTATAATATTTATAGATTTTTGAAAATCGCGTTTTATTTCTCTTTTAAAGGAGTAGGTGTACCAAATGCAAAGGTCGTCTGCGTAAATGGCTTATTTTAGGTTTGGTGGAATTAACTTTTATATGTCACTAAAATACAGAATAAACAGTGTGGGTGAAAGACCTTTAATTTTCTTTAATTTCGTTTGATACTTCTTGTGAATCTACGAATTGTACAAGACGTGATGAGCTGTGGATTTTTTTGCAAAAAAAACGAATTTTTTCAAAAAGAAGTGAGATTGATTCGTTTTTCAGGCCAGTTTGAACAATTAAAAATGAGGTAAGATATGTAGAGCACATTTAATATGTATTGGATTTTCATTATTAAACAGAACATTTCCCCAAAGCAGACCATGTTTGAAGCATTATCGGTTGTAACTGTTAAAGTATTGCCATTAATTGAAAAATTATCTAAAACCTAAGAAAATAATTAATTATTCAAATCAATTATTTATAAGATTATAATTACTCTATTCAAATTTTCAAGTATAAATATAGCTTCATGAGGATGTGGAAAATAAAAAACATCAAGAAGCATACTTTTCAATTTCCGATTATTATTCACAAAATGAACCGTGACAGACATATAGGGCTCATTACAATGAGATTTCCAAATATCAATTGTGACATGAATTTTTTAAAGTAATTGATTCTAGCATTTCTTTAATGTTATTCAAACAAATTTCATATCTTAACTTGATCTTTTCTCTAACAGTTTTTCTACAAGGAATAATAATTTTTTCCATTTCGTCGGCATGAAGGTATGAATTTAAACTTAAAATAACATTGTGTGGAAGGTTTTCTAGAACTTTGTTTGAAATAACATCTGATCCAGGCAAGGCCTATGGCTTAAAGGTTTCAATCGCATCGGCCATTTCTTTTGTTGTAATGAAGTGAATTGCTTTAAATTCAGGCTGTTGATTTCTGACGAATTTTTCTACGTTTAGTTCGATTTAATTTTTGAAAATGGATTCTAAATTTTCGGCTGTTTCCTAATTGTTTGTGTATGTAATGTTATTGTGACTAATTAATACATTTTGATATTTTTCATTTTAACTTGTCATTTAGTTTTTGTGCACCGTAATTTGGCTTTGATTGGTAATTTTTCTTATTTTTTGGTTAAATTTGATAATTTCGATTAGTTTATAAGGAAGAGCTGTAAGATTTTTGCTGTTGAAATTTTCGTTTGAAAAAGTTTTTTTGAATTTTCAATAATCTGCTTTATCTGTTCCATTTTTTTGTCAAAAATTTTTTCGAGATCGACCTTAAGTTTGATATCAGTCGGTTCGATGAAGTTCCGATCAAGGTGATCCTTGAACTTATTTTAGTCGACAACACTCAAGCTTGACTTCTTTTATATTGTCGGCGATTGTTGTGATGATTGCTTTATGGTCACTGATTTGTTCTTTGAGTACTTAAATTTTTTTGAAATATGTAATAAAACTATTTGAAATTATTGATAAATCGAGTATATTTTGACTTCGATTCTACGTCGGAATGTTGTCATTTACAATATGAAGATTGTATTTATCAATTAATTGTTCCAGTTTGAGGTCTTTTTTGTTTGAATTATTACAAAACCATCTAATATTTTTACAATTTAGATCACCCAAAATGATAGAATTTTTATTATTATTGTAGATAAAATTAAATAAATTTTCGTTTATCCTAGATTTGGGACTAAGATAAATAGAAAAAACGGCTAGTGACTCTTCGTTTTCTAATTTGGTTGAAAAACTGACCACTTCTTTAAAGTCCCTTAATTTGATTTTTTGAGATTCTATAGACCTTTTGACCCATAATGCTGCTCCACCTCCTCTTTTTCCCACTCCATCCGATCTGAGGAATTTGTAGTTTATAAACTCAAGTTTGCTATTTGACCTTAGAAACTTTCGTTTAACTTATAAAGTCTATGTCGAGATTTGAAATTACTTGTTCAATTTGAATACGTTTTTCTTTGTTTTTATTGATTGGCAATTTATATAAAAAAATTTTTAATTATTTTTTCACCTAAGTTAATTTTAATGCTTTGAAATATTGGAGTTGGATCCTCGTTTAATGCTCTCCTTGCCTCGGATATATTTTTTAATAGGTCAATAATAACTAATAGTTTGTTTTAATGATTGTACTCTTGAGGAGTAAATTCTTGTTGTGTTCTTTGTTTAATCGTTCATTTTCTTGTTTAATGTCTGTTTTTTTTCTTCGGCTGCTTTAATTAAGACTGGACATGATTTGAGCAAGACACATAATTACCTCTATAATTAATACAATGGTTATTTTTCGGATCGTCTTTTGATGGACATTTATCTTTTTTGTGGTCTGTTTTGCCACATTTTTGACATGTTTTTTGGCCGTTGCAGTTTTCTGCCTTATGTCCTAGTCATTGGCATCTGAAACATTGGAGAGGTGTCACTTTAAATCTCCATGGTGAACCTTTGATTCTTGAGAACTTGAAAATAAATCCACTTTTTACTGTTTGGTTGAATTTTTCTACATTTGACATCACTGTTTTAAGAAACTCAAGTATTGACCAGTGCATATTTTAATCATTCTTAAAGTGTCTTCAATGCTGTTTTTATTTTTTAGTTAATTTTTAGCTCTTGTGCATTCAACATCAAATTCTTATGCTAATACATTTTGTGAGGCAAAATAATATCTTTGGTTTTTTGTGGTCTCTTCAATTCCAGTGCCAAATGCATCACAAGGCCATGATTAAAGCTCTTGGATTTGCATTTCCTTGTCGGTCTTAATAATTAGGTCTTCATTCTTGTTTATGTAAAATGTGCTAATTTCAACGTTTGGTTTGATTTTTCTAAATATTTCTTCTAAAATGAAATAGTCTTTAAATTTTGGATTAAAAATTAACCTTGCTTTTGAATTTAAGAATAAATGTTTTTTTGTTTTTGGATTTCTTGATCGTAATTAAGTGTCTTGTTGTTGTTTTGTTGATTTGTCAATTGGTGGTATGTCGGATTTAATTGTATTGTTGTAAAACTTGTTTCTTGATTATTGGCTTGTGTAGTATTTACATTACTTTGGTTTTGTCGTAGGTTGTATAGATTTTCTAATCATATTTGCCGTGTCTGAACGACAAACGTCTCTTATTAAATTTGTAACGATTTTGGACGAAGTTCAAAATAAAATTTCGGTAAATTTATTTGAAAAAATTTTTGAAAGATTTGAATTTTTTTGAACAAAAAATAACAAAAGAGATAAAAAATTATTTTTTAAGAATTTTAAAGAAAAGATTCGGTATTCTTACTATACATTTTGTCCATTTGAGTTGATCTAAATGAACTTGAGGGTAAATTTTCTCTGCTACCAACTCCCGCTAAATTTTCGTTATCTTTCGTTGGTGCTATAATTGGAAATTTGATTCTAGAATTTTGTTGCCAACTAATTTTACTTTGTGCATTCTCACAGCGTGTATCTTAAGCCAAATGGTATAGAAAATCGGTTCTTACAATTTTCAACGTTACAAGTTCACCAACCATCTCCATCCATCCATGTGGTAAGTCCATTTCATGCTTTGATATTTTCTCTTCTGACCTTCGTCAGAACTTGCTTCTATTTGGCTCTCACTTTATTCAATCTACTTTCGTTAATCGAAACTATCTGCTGTTTATTTCTTGTTCTCGATGTTTATTCCTAATTTTCTTCTGTCATTTCATCAATTAAATCAACTAACGTTTAATTTAAAATATCTTGATAATTTAAAGGTTGATTTGGATTTAAAAATAATTCGTCTTCATGGCTTTCTAGATCAACTTCTACTACAGATGGCTGTCTCGGGCGGTTGTTTGCCGGTGCTTGAATCAAAATTTGATTGTAAGTTTCCGCTTCTTCATCAATTGGAAAGTAATTAATTAAAAGTTTGTTTAATGCTTCTAGGGTGTCGTTTGACTGCTCCTACTGTTTTCTTTCGTTATATTTGCGCATTCTATCGTAGTTGACTATGATATTTGATTTTTGATTGGTAGCGTCTTGAATTTTGAAATTTACTTCTGTTACTTGTTCTTAAATATTATAATGGCCAATATACCTTGGTTCGAAGCCTCTGACGTGACTTAGTCTTTGTCTTGTATTTACTAACAAAATTAGTTGCCCAACACTGAATTTAATTTTGTCTTTTACTTTCGAGTCATTTTGACGTTTTTGATTTTCTTGTGCTTTGGTAATTCTCTCTTGAATTTTTTCTACAAATTTTTCGTCATGATTTTCACTGGATTTTAATGCGACGACCGTAAATATAGTTATTGAACGTTCTTGTCTCCCAAACAACCGCTAAAAGCTCGCGCTTACTTGCTGAATAGTTTCTTTCTTGTTTCGTCAATTGTCTACTTGCGAATGCAACGGGATGTGTCATTCCTTTTATGCGTTGTACCAACACTGCTCTAGCATTTGTTGCTGATGCATCACAGGAGAGTTCGAAAAGAGAATTAAAGTCTGGAAAAGTCAGTATAGGTGCTTCTATTAAGTACTTTTTAAGGCTTTGGAGGTTTTCTCTCTCTTAATTGGTCAACTCAAATTTGCTCTTCGCTTTTGTGACTTCAAATAAAAATTTCGCAATCTTTCCAAAATTCAAAATAAATTTTCTTTAGTAACCTATCATACCTAAAAATCTAAGCACATAACCTTCAATTTTGGGGCTGGAATATTGACGATAGCTTCGGTTTTAGATGGATCTGGTTCAATTTCAAATTAGCTTCATCGAATCTAGTCAGAACCTGGTCTAATCTTTTTATATGAGTTTTGAAGTCCTTTGCGAAAACTATGACATCGTCTAGATATACTAGGCATGCCATCCAAGTCAGATTCTTCAATAAGTCGTCCATCAATCGTTGAAAAGTTGATGGGGCGTTGCATAGTCCGAACGGCATGACGTTGAATTCGTACAGTCAATTGTATGCGCAGGAAGCTGTTTTTTCCTTACTTTCTTCGCTTAACTGTATCTGCCAGTAAACACTGTCCACATCCAAACACGTGATAAACCAAGTACCACCAAGTGCATCAATTGTGTCATCAAATCTCGGAAGAGGGGAATTATCTTTAATTGTGGCTTCATTAAGTTTTCGGAAATCTATACAGAATCTGAACTCTCTTTTTCCACTTTCATCGGCTTTTTTCTTTACCAAAATTATATGACTTGCCCAAGGGCTTTGGCTATCTCTGATAACGTTTTTGCTTAGCATATTTTTAATCTGTTTGCAAACTTCATTTTGTGTTTACTTTTTCAACCATTCTTCTTTGTTTCTTGGCTCGAACATCATTTATCTACCAATTAACTCGTGGTTTGCTTCACACTTAAGTACGAACTTTGATTCTGGTTTAGCAATCCTCTTGACGGTTGCTAAGACTTTATTCACTTTCGGTTTGTTCTTTCTTTCTTTTTCATTTAAATAGTTGAGGTAAAGATCATATTCTTCTTGTTTTATTGTAACTCTTCTATACTTGAAGTCCAGAATCAACGAAAATGAACCGTTGATTATTGGACCAATTGTTAGTATTTATGTTTATGTTACCTATTTGATCTGGATTTCTTTTCAGCTTTTCAAAATGATTAAGCATCTCTAAAGGTAATTTTAATGGATTGATGAATGAGCCTGACGACCCACTATCAATAAGCATGTTCACTTTCGTATTAAACCCTCCTAATTCGATGTTTATATCAACTCTCTGCAGTCTATTAACTTTCAAGTTAATTAACTTTTAAGTCATTACAAGCCACTTCCAATGAATTGATTTTTTCTTCTTCTGGTTCATCCCATTCAGCATCGATCACGAACGATTAACCCTTTTCAAAACCATCCTTTCTCTCACGTCTATAACTTTCTTTAACATTCTGCTTATTTCTATCGTCCCAGTGGACTCTTCTGTCGGTGTAAAATGTGTTCGATCTTTTAAAACGATCATTGCTTAATTGACAAATTCTTGTTTTATCTTTTTCATCTTATTGTTTCCTGCTACATTCTGCGATCCTGTGACCTGGCTTCTTACAATAGAAACAACCAACATTAAATTTTTTGTGATTGACTTTTGAAACTAACGTAATCATCCGAATTGAGTAACATGTCTTTAAAATAGAGTACTCTATTTTAGTGACACTCTATTATAACATGTAAATGATTCTATAGTGACATGTCACTAAGTTCGGATAATTACGTTAATTGCGTTCAACTAAGAAACTCCATAAAATTTTTAACATTCTCTGGAACATTTGCAATTAATCGTGCTCTCAACAAACTTTACTTGGATGCCTCTTCTAAACCTGGCGTCCTTTTGATAGCAGACCCTCTATTTCGTGACAAAACGTAGTGATTGATTAATCTGGCTTCGATGTTCTTGCGTAATACAAATTTAAGTAAAAGTCTGGTGACTTTTTACAAGCTGTTTTCAAAGCTTTGATGATAACATTAATGTCTGTCTTCTGAGTTATTGACAGATTATTAAAAATTTGCAAAACACTTTTTTTCGATAGAAAGTGGGCAAAAAATTTGAAAAAACTGATAAAATTTTATTGGACAAAAAAAATTATAATAGTATACAAATTGACAAATAAAAAAAAGGAAAACAAATTATTGGCCAATATTTGAATTATTATAATCAGCTTTTGATTTTTTGACTAAAAATCCAAAACCGATTGAAGCTGGACCCCGAAAAACATTTTCTTTTAGGTTTAATAGCGTGGCGCTACTAAATAAAAGAATTTTAATTTCTTCACAACTTTTATTGAAAAAACTAAAACTAAAAACTCAACTTCAAATTAATATATAAATTGAAGAGGAAGCACCCAGGAGGAAGGGGCTGGGGTAGAGGGGGTGTTACATTAGTCCCCCCTTAAAATTAAGTTTCCTCCTGGAGACTTTTCCCCAAAAAACACAAAAATATAATAACAAAAAAAAAACACAAAAACAATAATAACAAAACCAAAAACTTTTTTTTTTTTTTAGAGTTCTTCCGCAACATCCACGTAATCTTCCGGGGCAGGAGCTGGCGTTTGTACTGGGGCAGCATCATGTTTTCTGAGCTCGATTGCCGAGCGGTGCAGAGTTCGACCACGTCCAAGGTTCAGGTATCTAAATATGTTCTCACTGTCGAGCTGAACCACTACTCGCGGGTACACATTTATGACTGGTGCTGAAGCTCGATGGACTGGTGCTGAATCTCGTACATGGACGGCAGAGGTCAGAGTAACGTCCAGAGTGGCTAAAAAAGGATGTAACAGATGGCCCGCTGCTTGGACGTTACTGGGCGTTGGCATTGTAACGCCACTGATGGGAGCGCCAACTACTATTCGGCCCTCTTCATAAGCCCGATAGGTCTTTTTGTTGATGGCTCGGTGGTTGATAGTGTCCAAAAGCCAGCCGTTGTAAGCTGGGAATACCATACCCATAAACAATGAACCTTCCCCTGGATGCTTCCTGGACTTTACAAAGCGCTGACGCCCTATTCCGCCACGTTCTGTTCCACCATTTATTTGAATGAAGAGAAACAATTCGTGTTTCTCTTATAAATTATAATTTTTTTTTTTTTTTTTTTTATTTTTTTTTTTTTAGTACCCGTATTGTTCTGGGGGTTTACGGCAGCGAACTGGTCGGGGCGTACCGTTTTTTCCTGGTAAGTTTGTTTTTATTTGGGTTTTAAAATAATAATTAGGTTCGAATTCTGATTCGGAGAGATTGTCTCCGGAATCATCCATATGTTAATTTAAATGTTGGTCATCGAGCCAGTACGAGTCTTCAATATTCGCTTCTTCCTCAGCGGTCTGGTCCACTGTTGATTCTTTCCGCTGTACGATAGCTATGTCTGGGGCCGGCGCAGACACATTAGCTTTATGTATAGACTCTTTTGTTGTACTTAAATTTCCCTTTCCCATGGTATTTGCATCTGTTGTGTCAATTATCGTTTCGTACCGTACATTTTCGGCGGGGCTATAACAACGTTTAAGGTTGTTGACATGCACTAATCTCTTTTTCCCCTTCACATCAGGTCTTATCAAGTAATTATGATCGCCTTGTTTTCTTAAGATTGTATAGGGTCCAATCCACTTACGGCTCAGTTTCTTTGATACCCCCTTTTTGTGGGCAGGCTTCAAGTACCAAACACGATCACCTAATACATAACTCGCTGGTTTCATGCTTCTGTCAGCATAAAATTTAAACTTGTTTACTTTGTGGTCCGTGGTTTTTCTCACCATTTCATAACATTGCTGAAGATGCTTTTGTATCTTTTCAGCATACGTTTCGACACTAATATTTAGGTCGAGAACGGGGTTGGGGAACATAAGATCAACTGGAAGTTTAGGTTTCCGACCATACACCACCTCAAAAGGTGTAAGACCGGTTGTAGCATGTTCACATGTGTTATAGGCAAAAGCAAGGCATGGTAAGAATCTTTTCCACTCGTTTTGCGTTTCAGCAACATAGCAAGACAACATTTGTTCTAAGGTTCGGTTGAACCGCTCTGTAGCTCCATCACACTGTGGGTGATAGGCTGAGGTTCGTAGGCGATGAATATCTAATTTTTCAAAAAATAAGGACATGACTTCGGACTGGAAGTTGGTTCCTTGGTCTGACAGAGCAGCTTCGGGGACGCTATGGCGGCAAATAAACAGAAAAAGGCATTCGGCCACCTCTTCAGCTGTTTGTGTAAATAACATTACCCATTTAGTAAAATGGCAGATTATTACTAAAATATAAATAAACTTACCATCTGAGAGTGGTAATGGGCCTAAAATATCCCAGGTAATGATTTGGAAAGGGTGGCTTGCAACAATGGGGGTAATTGGCTGTTTTGTATCAGCCTTTGGTGCTTTGGCTGATGCGCAGATTTCGCATTTGTTGATAAACTCAGCAAGCTCCTTTCGATAATTGGGCCAGTAAAAACGCTGCTTTAACTTTTCAAACGTTCGATCAAATCCTAGATGCCCACTCATTGGGTCACTATGTAATTTTATCAGGACTTTGGGGCGGTCGTCGGTTGGCACAACGTACTGGAAATGAACACCACATTCGGATTTGTCGTAACAGCGATACACGTTTTTACCAAAAATTCTGAAATCTCGAAAATTGCATGGTGCAATTTTCGAGATTTCAGAATTTCAGAATTCAGAATCAACAACCTTAAACGTTGTTATAGCCCCGCCGAAAATGTACGGTACGAAACGATAATTGACACAACAGATGCAAATACCATGGGAAAGGGAAATTTAAGTACAACAAAAGAGTCTATACATAAAGCTAATGTGTCTGCGCCGGCCCCAGACATAGCTATCGTACAGCGGAAAGAATCAACAGTGGACCAGACCGCTGAGGAAGAAGCGAATATTGAAGACTCGTACTGGCTCGATGACCAACATTTAAATTAACATATGGATGATTCCGGAGACAATCTCTCCGAATCAGAATTCGAACCTAATTATTATTTTAAAACCCAAATAAAAACAAACTTACCAGGAAAAAACGGTACGCCCCGACCAGTTCGCTGCCGTAAACCCCCAGAACAATACGGGTACTAAAAAAAAAAAAAAAAAAAAAAAAAAAAAATTATAATTTATAAGAGAAACACGAATTGTTTCTCTTCATTCAAATAAATGGTGGAACAGAACGTGGCGGAATAGGGCGTCAGCGCTTTGTAAAGTCCAGGAAGCATCCAGGGGAAGGTTCATTGTTTATGGGTATGGTATTCCCAGCTTACAACGGCTGGCTTTTGGACACTATCAACCACCGAGCCATCAACAAAAAGACCTATCGGGCTTATGAAGAGGGCCGAATAGTAGTTGGCGCTCCCATCAGTGGCGTTACAATGCCAACGCCCAGTAACGTCCAAGCAGCGGGCCATCTGTTACATCCTTTTAGCCACTCTGGACGTTACTCCGACCTCTGCCGTCCATGTACGAGATTCAGCACCAGTCCATCGAGCTTCAGCACCAGTCATAAATGTGTACCCGCGAGTAGTGGTTCAGCTCGACAGTGAGAACATATTTAGATACCTGAACCTTGGACGTGGTCGAACTCTGCACCGCTCGGCAATCGAGCTCAGAAAACATGATGCTGCCCCAGTACAAACGCCAGCTCCTGCCCCGGAAGATTACGTGGATGTTGCGGAAGAACTCTAAAAAAAAAAAAAAGTTTTTGGTTTTGTTATTATTGTTTTTGTGTTTTTTTTTTGTTATTATATTTTTGTGTTTTTTGGGGAAAAGTCTCCAGGAGGAAACTTAATTTTAAGGGGGGACTAATGTAACACCCCTCTACCCCAGCCCCTTCCTCCTGGGTGCTTCCTCTTCAATTTATATATTAATTTGAAGTTGAGTTTTTAGTTTTAGTTTTTTCAATAAAAGTTGTGAAGAAATTAAAATTCTTTTATTTAGTAGCGCCACGCTATTAAACCTAAAAGAAAATGTTTTTCGGGGTCCAGCTTCAATCGGTTTTGGATTTTTAGTCAAAAAATCAAAAGCTGATTATAATAATTCAAATATTGGCCAATAATTTGTTTTCCTTTTTTTTATTTGTCAATTTGTATACTATTATAATTTTTTTTGTCCAATAAAATTTTATCAGTTTTTTCAAATTTTTTGCCCACTTTCTATCGAAAAAAGTGTTTTGCAAATTTTTAATAATCTGTCAATAACTCAGAAGACAGACATTAATGTTATCATCAAAGCTTTGAAAACAGCTTGTAAAAAGTCACCAGACTTTTACTTAAATTTGTATTACGCAAGAACATCGAAGCCAGATTAATCAATCACTACGTTTTGTCACGAAATAGAGGGTCTGCTATCAAAAGGACGCCAGGTTTAGAAGAGGCATCCAAGTAAAGTTTGTTGAGAGCACGATTAATTGCAAATGTTCCAGAGAATGTTAAAAATTTTATGGAGTTTCTTAGTTGAACGCAATTAACGTAATTATCCGAACTTAGTGACATGTCACTATAGAATCATTTACATGTTATAATAGAGTGTCACTAAAATAGAGTACTCTATTTTAAAGACATGTTACTCAATTCGGATGATTACGTTAGTTTCAAAAGTCAATCACAAAAAATTTAATGTTGGTTGTTTCTATTGTAAGAAGCCAGGTCACAGGATCGCAGAATGTAGCAGGAAACAATAAGATGAAAAAGATAAAACAAGAATTTGTCAATTAAGCAATGATCGTTTTAAAAGATCGAACACATTTTACACCGACAGAAGAGTCCACTGGGACGATAGAAATAAGCAGAATGTTAAAGAAAGTTATAGACGTGAGAGAAAGGATGGTTTTGAAAAGGGTTAATCGTTCGTGATCGATGCTGAATGGGATGAACCAGAAGAAGAAAAATCAATTCATTGGAAGTGGCTTGTAATGACTTAAAAGTTAATTAACTTGAAAGTTAATAGACTGCAGAGAGTTGATATAAACATCGAATTAGGAGGGTTTAATACGAAAGTGAACATGCTTATTGATAGTGGGTCGTCAGGCTCATTCATCAATCCATTAAAATTACCTTTAGAGATGCTTAATCATTTTGAAAAGCTGAAAAGAAATCCAGATCAAATAGGTAACATAAACATAAATACTAACAATTGGTCCAATAATCAACGGTTCATTTTCGTTGATTCTGGACTTCAAGTATAGAAGAGTTACAATAAAACAAGAAGAATATGATCTTTACCTCAACTATTTAAATGAAAAAGAAAGAAAGAACAAACCGAAAGTGAATAAAGTCTTAGCAACCGTCAAGAGGATTGCTAAACCAGAATCAAAGTTCGTACTTAAGTGTGAAGCAAACCACGAGTTAATTGGTAGATAAATGATGTTCGAGCCAAGAAACAAAGAAGAATGGTTGAAAAAAAGTAAACACAAAATGAAGTTTGCAAACAGATTAAAAATATGCTAAGCAAAAACGTTATCAGAGATAGCCAAAGCCCTTGGGCAAGTCATATAATTTTGGTAAAGAAAAAAGCCGATGAAAGTGGAAAAAGAGAGTTCAGATTCTGTATAGATTTCCGAAAACTTAATGAAGCCACAATTAAAGATAATTCCCCTCTTCCGAGATTTGATGACACAATTGATGCACTTGGTGGTACTTGGTTTATCACGTGTTTGGATGTGGACAGTGTTTACTGGCAGATACAGTTAAGCGAAGAAAGTAAGGAAAAAACAGCTTCCTGCGCATACAATTGACTGTACGAATTCAACGTCATGCCGTTCGGACTATGCAACGCCCCATCAACTTTTCAACGATTGATGGACGACTTATTGAAGAATCTGACTTGGATGGCATGCCTAGTATATCTAGACGATGTCATAGTTTTCGCAAAGGACTTCAAAACTCATATAAAAAGATTAGACCAGGTTCTGACTAGATTCGATGAAGCTAATTTGAAATTGAACCAGATCCATCTAAAACCGAAGCTATCGTCAATATTCCAGCCCCAAAATTGAAGGTTATGTGCTTAGATTTTTAGGTATGATAGGTTACTAAAGAAAATTTATTTTGAATTTTGGAAAGATTGCGAAATTTTTATTTGAAGTCACAAAAGCGAAGAGCAAATTTGAGTTGACCAATTAAGAGAGAGAAAACCTCCAAAGCCTTAAAAAGTACTTAATAGAAGCACCTATACTGACTTTTCCAGACTTTAATTCTCTTTTCGAACTCTCCTGTGATGCATCAGCAACAAATGCTAGAGCAGTGTTGGTACAACGCATAAAAGGAATGACACATCCCGTTGCATTCGCAAGTAGACAATTGACGAAACAAGAAAGAAACTATTCAGCAAGTAAGCGCGAGCTTTTAGCGGTTGTTTGGGAGACAAGAACGTTCAATAACTATATTTACGGTCGTCGCATTAAAATCCAGTGAAAATCATGACGAAAAATTTGTAGAAAAAATTCAAGAGAGAATTACCAAAGCACAAGAAAATCAAAAACGTCAAAATGACTCGAAAGTAAAAGACAAAATTAAATTCAGTGTTGGGCAACTAATTTTGTTAGTAAATACAAGACAAAGACTAAGTCACGTCAGAGGCTTCGAACCAAGGTATATTGGCCATTATAATATTTAAGAACAAGTAACAGAAGTAAATTTCAAAATTCAAGACGCTACCAATCAAAAATCAAATATCATAGTCAACTACGATAGAATGCGCAAATATAACGAAAGAAAACAGTAGGAGCAGTCAAACGACACCCTAGAAGCATTAAACAAACTTTTAATTAATTACTTTCCAATTGATGAAGAAGCGGAAACTTACAATCAAATTTTGATTCAAGCACCGGCAAACAACCGCCCGAGACAGCCATCTGTAGTAGAAGTTGATCTAGAAAGCCATGAAGACGAATTATTTTTAAATCCAAATCAACCTTTAAATTATCAAGATATTTTAAATTAAACGTTAGTTGATTTAATTGATGAAATGACAGAAGAAAATTAGGAATAAACATCGAGAACAAGAAATAAACAGCAGATAGTTTCGATTAACGAAAGTAGATTGAATAAAGTGAGAGCCAAATAGAAGCAAGTTCTGACGAAGGTCAGAAGAGAAAATATCAAAGCATGAAATGGACTTACCACATGGATGGATGGAGATGGTTGGTGAACTTGTAACGTTGAAAATTGTAAGAACCGATTTTCTATACCATTTGGCTTAAGATACACGCTGTGAGAATGCACAAAGTAAAATTAGTTGGCAACAAAATTCTAGAATCAAATTTCCAATTATAGCACCAACGAAAGATAACGAAAATTTAGCGGGAGTTGGTAGCAGAGAAAATTTACCCTCAAGTTCATTTAGATCAACTCAAATGGACAAAATGTATAGTAAGAATACCGAATCTTTTCTTTAAAATTCTTAAAAAATAATTTTTTTTATCTCTTTTGTTATTTTTTGTTCAAAAAAATTCAAATCTTTCAAAAATTTTTTCAAATAAATTTACCGAAATTTTATTTTGAACTTCGTCCAAAATCGTTACAAATTTAATAAGAGACGTTTGTCGTTCAGACACGGCAAATATGATTAGAAAATCTATACAACCTACGACAAAACCAAAGTAATGTAAATACTACACAAGCCAATAATCAAGAAACAAGTTTTACAACAATACAATTAAATCCGACATACCACCAATTGACAAATCAACAAAACAACAACAAGACACTTAATTACGATCAAGAAATCCAAAAACAAAAAAACATTTATTCTTAAATTCAAAAGCAAGGTTAATTTTTAATCCAAAATTTAAAGACTATTTCATTTTAGAAGAAATATTTAGAAAAATCAAACCAAACGTTGAAATTAGCACATTTTACATAAACAAGAATGAAGACCTAATTATTAAGACCGACAAGGAAATGCAAATCCAAGAGCTTTAATCATGGCCTTGTGATGCATTTGGCACTGGAATTGAAGAGACCACAAAAAACCAAAGATATTATTTTGCCTCACAAAATGTATTAGCATAAGAATTTGATGTTGAATGCACAAGAGCTAAAAATTAACTAAAAAATAAAAACAGCATTGAAGACACTTTAAGAATGATTAAAATATGCACTGGTCAATACTTGAGTTTCTTAAAACAGTGATGTCAAATGTAGAAAAATTCAACCAAACAGTAAAAAGTGGATTTATTTTCAAGTTCTCAAGAATCAAAGGTTAACCATGGAGATTTAAAGTGACACCTCTCCAATGTTTCAGATGCCAATGTCTAATTTGTTCCTAAACATTAATAATTCAAATTCGTTTTTATTCACTAAAAATTCACTTTAAAAGAATATTACATATCACAATCGATCATCCTTATAACGAACCACCATTTTATTCTTTTTATTTGTTTTCTGTACCGAGCTAGGGGTCTTAAAAATAGATCTTACTGCTGTATTCTGAATTGCTTGTAGTTTTTTGATATTATTTTCTGAAAATGTATAATCTTGAATATACTATTCTTTCCAGTAACTTTCCTAAACACATCGTTACACCAATTGGTCAATAATTTAAAGGATCCTGTAAAGGAGAGGCCTTTTTTTGAATCATAGTAATGTTTGAAGTTTTCCACGCTTTTGGGACCTCTCCTTCTCAAAGAGATAAATTAAAAAGTTCTATGATTTCTATTAATGAATTTCTAGGAAAGTTTTTAAACATTAAATTATGAATTTGGTCAGGTTCTGATGCCACTTCATTTTTGAATTTTTTTAAAGAAATAATTAATTCATTTAAGCATATTGAATCATTTAAATTACACTGATCATAATTTCTAAAAAATTCACAGTTAGATATAAGTATTTCGAAATCGTACTTTGTATCAATAAAATCAGAATTAGGACTAAAAATTGAAGATAAGAGTTCTCCGAAGCATTTTACCTTTTCTTCATTAGTATTGAATTCCTTGTCATTTGAAATCAAATTTGGGATTAAATTTGATCCTTTTTTTGTTCTAAATTTATTTATTTTTTCCTAAAAGTTCTACTTGTTAGTGAATTTTTTCCCTTCTTTTTGATAAAATTAAAACAATTTTGATTCAAGAAATTTTTTAAAAAGACCTTAAACTCAAATGTAAGTTGATTGAATTTTTGCTTGAGTTTTTGACAGCGAGTTTTTTGGAATTTTCGTCTTACTCTTTTGACTTTGAGTCTTTATATTCAAAAATCAAACCGAATCATGCAATTGATTTAATAAGTGAAAAAGAAAATTTCTTTAATATAAAAAAAGATATCAAAATTATAGCATTTCAAGAAATTCTTTCTTTGATTTTTAAAAATGGAATTTTTAAGTTAAAATGACTTTTACTTAAAAATACTAGGTTTACCCATAGGCTGTAAATGTGGCCCTGCAGGAGCAAAAATTTACCTGTTTATTTTGAAAAAAAACTGGGTCTCCTAAATATTTCAATATTATCTAAAAGATATATTGAAGATATCTTTATAGCTTCTATTTTTTAAATTGATTTAGAAGATTTGAAAAACAAATTTTTTCATTTAAAATTAAATATTGTTAAAGATAATATAATTAACTTTTTAGATCAGAAAATTAAAATGAACAATTTTAAAGAAAATAATTTTTGATCTTTATATTAAGCCAACGAATCCATGCAGCTCCCAAATGCCGATTTCTAATCATCCAAGTCATATTTTTATAATATTCCTACTTTTCTTTTTATTAGAATAGGAAGGTTTTGTTCATTTAATATTGATTACTTATATCATTCTAGGAATTAAATTTTGAATTTAGTAAAACAAGGTTATGATTTCAATAAATTTTTAGGAAATAGTCGATCTATAGGAAATAAAAAGAGAAACGAGCTACTACCTTAAAAAAATAAAATAAATTAAAAAACACTGATAAAAAATCTTCATTAATTATGATGTAATAGTCAGACACTATTGCGTCTCTACGGACTATTTCAGTAGTTCTTACTCGTTCATACTTGAACGATAGCTTGACAACAGACAGCTAACGTTCAAGTATAAACACATATATTTATAAATATCTTTATATTCTAATTATTATTAATTAAATTTAAAAAGAGCTAACCAATTGGTGGCAGCGGTGTAGGCCAAAAGAGAAAAAGAGAGGAAAAGTCTCAGTAAGCTAGAGAGGAGCGCGCACTCGATAGAAGAACGAGACTTTGGAATTTTGTTTTTTTTCTTTTCGATTATTTTCATTATTGTTCAAAAAAAAATACAGTGTTGTTTGTTCAAAAGAAAAGAGAGAAAGTTTAAAAGAAAAAAAGTCAAAGTGTTTATCATCTAGCTAAGCTAAAAGAAAAATTAATAAATAGACGTCACTTAAGCCAAAAAGTTACACGTGTTAAAAGAGTTAAGTCAAGCCTAACAATGTTCAGTAATGTAAGATTATAATTCGACGGTGAGTCGAAAGATCTTGACAACTTCATAAAAGTGTTTATATTTTAGTCCCTTATGTTCAATTGGGACAGAGAAGCCCAAGTGAGAGCGATTGAATGCTGTTTAGTTGGGAAAGCCTTACCATATCAAGATTTTCGAGCATTTTTTTTATTTTTCAAGTCGAATTTTATTGGTCAAAGAAAAATAACAATAAATTTACTTTAGTAATAATTTATTTAAATTAAAAGGTCAATGTCACAATAATAAAAAAAAAATAACAAAATAAAAATCTAACACAAAATAAACAAAAAAGTAAAACAAAAAACTATAGGCTCGAATACTCATAATTGTCTTGTCGGCATCTTTTAGCCAAAATTTGTTTTATTGATCCCTTTCTTTTATTTGTAGTCTATCGTAGTCCTATCATTTAATTTTTCTAGACCTTTCAAATTAAAATGATCGACGTTATCAACGTTTCGAACAAATTCATGCAGATGATTGACAAATGCGTGAATATACGGAGTGACATCAATACAAAAATTTTAAAATTAATATAACTAGATCATTGTTTTTGTATTTGAAAAGCAAGTATTGTTTAAGCTCAAGATATAAACAGGATTTTGGGATTTTAAGAGAAAGATATATGAATGATTCAGATATCAATTCTATTGATATCGAGTCATTCGAAGTTAACATTTCAAACTGTAAAATTCAGAGGGTTCTAGACAAAAGCCTATGTAACACCCCCTCTACCCCAGCCCCTTCCTCCTGGGTGCTTCCTCTTCAATTTATATATATTTGTTTAGCTTTTAATTTGAAGTTGAGTTTTTAGTTTTAGTTTTTTCAATAAAAGTTGTGAAGAAATTAAAATTCTTTTATTTAGTAGCGCCACGCTATTAAATTGGTGATAGCGGTAAAAATTTTGTCTTATACGAGATAAGCCAAAATTTAAAAAAAAAAACTACCACGTGCTGTGTGCTGTGTGCTGTCTGCTTAAGTGCTGTTTTTTTAAATAAAAATTTGGAAAATGCCAATTTTCGAATGGTTCCGCCCCGTATTTTTTATACACAGTGGCGTGTTATATTTGGAACTATGGATATTGGTTGATAAGTTTGGTATGGATGTAGTGGCGAAGAGTGTTGGAGGCTTAGGTTTTCTGATAATGGGCGCTTTTGCGATTTCTTACCTAACAAATGTGTTGGATAAGAAGGAGAAAACGGATGGCGAGGCTGAACCTGTGTGTAGCGGACCGAAACCAACTCCGAATGATGTAAAGTTTGGTAAGCTTGCATTGGGTAGTAGAATGGTGACACCAGAATGTGTTGGAGAATTAAAGCAGCCCTGTTTTGGAACCCTTGGGGGTGATGAAAAGGGATATAGATTCGGAAACAGGGAATCGACGCGAGCATGTGAGAGGGGTTTTGATGATTTTAACGAGAGTGAAGGGCCAACGAGTACACGTGATGATGTTAAGCAAACGTTTACACGTGCCGAGGTTAATCCGAAGATAACACGTGATAATGAAAAGCATGCTAACACGATGTTTCAACCAAAGGGAAACGTATATGATGGTTATACAAGTAGCGAGTCGACTACAAGTGTGAATGGAGTGAAGGAAAGGATCATGTCAAAGAAGAGGTGCTATATTTCGATGTCAAGGCGAGATGCATGTTCGACTAAGGTTGACCACACTCCATTATTATTAGATTTTGATATCCCAAGGAGAAAAGAGCTAAATGGCCCAGAAGTAGCACAATCGGAAAGGTTAGTTGATAATGATAAGCCAGCTATGTATGATAAAATACCATCTACAACACATGGGTTACGCAGAACCGAACTCAGACACGAAGGCATCCATGATCATGCTGTTGGAAAACACATAGACCTTTTCGATACTCTTCATCTTTCACAATGTTCTGGCCTTCCTTATTTAAGCTCCATAAATACTGCACCTGCCCCAGAAATGTACATCAAAGACTCGATCTTCAAACCAGCCCAGTTTAATCGAAGAACGGATTTGGAAACCTGGTGGAAGCGTTTTGAATTGTATATTAGCTCTACGAAGGTTTCGTCGGCTAACTTACGCAATACCCTACTTGTTTTCCTTGACGATGATTGTATGGCTATGTTTGACTATTGCACCCCGATAACACCGATGGGTATGACAGATTTGTTCCAACACATGAAAAGGATTTTTGGTAAGACAGAACCAGTAAACATCGACACAACAGGTATTTTTTATACACGAGTGCAGAAACCCAATGAAGATGTGAGAGCCTTTTTCACGAGTCTGTGGAAATTAGCAAAAAGCGCATTCAAAACGGATGCTACAGTGTTCAATGTGGACGGTATGGTTAAAGAAAGATTCATAAATGGTTTGAACGACCCATACCTCATCATGCAGCTCACTTCGAACAAGATGTTCACGAAGACCAGTTTCGAAGCGCTGGAAGCCACTTTGGAGCTCGTTAACAGGTTGGAGTCTTGGAAAACAAACAGTCAGGTCGTAATGTCACCAATGACTCAGCGAAAACAAGTTCGATTTCACGACGAGCTTTTAACAAAAGCCCACGAAGCGCCAGTAAGTGAAGACATGAGAGTGTGCTTCATATGTAGAAAACCCGGCCACAAAGCTGCTTACTGTAGAGAGAATAGAAACCCTTCTGCCCCAACTTCACAGCCACGCACGATTACAAATGCTGTAATTAACAACGTAATGATGAATGATAGCATTATTGGAAAGTGTTTTGTGAATGGTAATCCAGTACACTTTTTATTCGATACTGGTACAGTGAAAACTATTATCGCGGATCGGATCTGGAGGCAGTGCAAGAAGTTCGATAGCAAATTGATCCCAAACAAGAGTACAATTGAAACTTGTAGTGGCGGCCCGATTGAGGTAATCGGCACTGGAAAATGTGAATTACAGTTACACAACTTCAAAGGTGAAGTTGAGGTGATTGTGGTTAAGAAACTAATCTACGACTGCTTGTTGGGTTTAGACATGGCGTTTAAACTATCAGATATAAAGGAATATCTGGATAAGATCAAGGCGGCCCTAGGGGGAAAAACATTAGAAGTGAAAAAGAAGGCAAAAACCCCGTTAAAAGCCACACTGCCGGAGATTTACAGAAGCCAAGCGTCAGTTAACGCTACAAATTTCAATGAGTTACCTTTGGCGAACGGGGATCTTGAAGAGCCAGCCCAAGATGAAGATGAAAAGAAGAAAGTCGAAGCCTACTCCATGATTTTACATGAGGAATTTGAAGAGATAGTCGCACAAGGGTTGCAAAGTTTGACTCAAACAAATGTTTGTGAACATGTCGTAAACACATTGAGCGAAACGCCAATTAAGCAGCCGGTGAGGAGAATACCTTATACAATGCGTGAAGAAGTCAAGAGGCAAATTGACGAGATGCTTAAGGCTGAACTAATCAGAGACAGTGATTCACCTTGGGCATCGCCTATCGTGTTGGTGAGAAAGTCAAACGGAGCGTTGCGAATCTGTGTCGATTATCGGCGTCTAAATGAAGTGACTATAAAGGATTGCTATCCTTTACAAAGGATAGCAATCCAAGATATTTTGGTCATGTTAGGAAAAGCTAAATATTTTACGACACTGGATCTGGCATCGGGTTATCATCAAATCCGAATTCAAGAAAGAGATAAAGAAAAAACCGCATTTGTAACTGAATTCGGTCTTTTCGAATATAATGTGATGCCGTTTGGTTTGACAAACGCCCCAGCCACGTTCCAGCGTATGATGGATCAAGTTTTGAAAGGCCTTATTGGCGAGATCTGTTTCGTGTACCTAGACGATACAATCATTTTCTCTACAACAATTGAAGAACATTACGTAAATGTTATAACCGTCTTAGTTCGAATTAAAATGGCGCTCCTTAAGTTTGAATGGTGAAAATGTAAGTGGTTTCAGTTATCAATCGAATATCTTGGTCACATGGTCTGTAACGGTGAAGTCCGACCGGCCCCTAGTAAAGTTGAAGTGCTTTTCCGCTATACGCGACCGCGAACAATACGTCAGCTCCAAAGCTTTTTAGAACTAGCAAACTATTATGGAAAGTTCATCAAAGCGTTCGCGCAAATTGCGGGTCCACTACACAAAGCCACAGAAAAAGGTAAGAAGTTTGAGTGGAACGAGGAATGCCAATCTAGTTTTGAAGAGTTAAGAACTTATCTAACAACAACAACAAATGGAAAAACGGGGGTACTGATCTTGCCTGATTTTAGTCAATCATTCAGATTGGAAGTCGATGCCAGTGATCACAGCGCCGGGGCAGTTTTGAGCAAAAAATATAGAGGAGAATACCGACCAGTTCTGTATTTTAGTAAACGTTTTACGAAGGCCCAAAGAGGATACTCAACCGCTGAAAGAGAACTGCTAGCGTTTGTTTTGGCTGTACTTAACCTGAAACGTTTTCTGATTGCGAAAAAATTTGTAGCAGTGACTGATCACAAGCCACTTATTTGGCTGAAAAAACATCCTGATCCTTCCCCGAGGCTAGCTAGATGGTTATGTATTTTAAGAGAGTATGATTTTGATCTCGAATATCGCGAAGGTCCTAGAAATGGTAATGCGGATGCACTCTCTCGATGGTTACTAAAACCAGGTGAAGAAGATGAAGGAATCATCGAAATCGAAGAGGGAGAGGAGGAGATTGATCCTGGTATGGTAATTAATCATGTTGTGTTGCAGGAGATGGAGGTAAACGAGGCACAATTAGAAGATGAAAGTGTAGGGACCCTGTTTAAGTGGTTGACAAGCGGTGAAAAGCCGGTAAAGTGCAGTAAAGACGGTCCGGATCTGTACATTTATTACTGCACTTTACCGGCTTTACTGCACTTTACCGGCTTTTCACCGCTTGTCAACCACTTAAACAGGGTCCCTACACTTTCATCTTCTAATTGTGCCTCGTTTACCTCCATCTCCTGCAACACAACATGATTAATTACCATACCAGGATCAATCTCCTCCTCTCCCTTTTCGATTTCGATGATTCCTTCATCTTCTTCACCTGGTTTTAGTAACCATCGAGAGAGTGCATCCGCATTACCATTTCTAGGACCTTCGCGATATTCGAGATCAAAATCATACTCTCTTAAAATACATAACCATCTAGCTAGCCTCGGGGAAGGATCAGGAATTTTTTTCAGCCAAATAAGTGGCTTGTGATCAGTCACTGCTACAAATTTTTTCGCAATCAGAAAACGTTTCAGGTTAAGTACAGCCAAAACAAACGCTAGCAGTTCTCTTTCAGCGGTTGAGTATCCTCTTTGGGCCTTCGTAAAACGTTTACTAAAATACAGAACTGGTCGGTATTCTCCTCTATATTTTTGGCTCAAAACTGCCCCGGCGCTGTGATCACTGGCATCGACTTCCAATCTGAATGATTGACTAAAATCAGGCAAGATCAGTACCCCCGTTTTTCCATTTGTTGTTGTTGTTAGATAAGTTCTTAACTCTTCAAAACTAGATTGGCATTCCTCGTTCCACTCAAACTTCTTACCTTTTTCTGTGGCTTTGTGTAGTGGACCCGCAATTTGCGCGAACGCTTTGATGAACTTTCTATAATAGTTTGCTAGTCCTAAAAAGCTTTGGAGCTGACGTATTGTTCGCGGTCGCGTATAGCGGAAAAGCACTTCAACTTTACTAGGGGCCGGTCGGACTTCACCGTTACAGACCATGTGACCAAGATATTCGATTGATAACTGAAACCACTTACATTTTCACCATTCAAACTTAAGGAGCGCCATTTTAATTCGAACTAAGACGGTTATAACATTTACGTAATGTTCTTCAATTGTTGTAGAGAAAATGATTGTATCGTCTAGGTACACGAAACAGATCTCGCCAATAAGGCCTTTCAAAACTTGATCCATCATACGCTGGAACGTGGCTGGGGCGTTTGTCAAACCAAACGGCATCACATTATATTCGAAAAGACCGAATTCAGTTACAAATGCGGTTTTTTCTTTATCTCTTTCTTGAATTCGGATTTGATGATAACCCGATGCCAGATCCAGTGTCGTAAAATATTTAGCTTTTCCTAACATGACCAAAATATCTTGGATTGCTATCCTTTGTAAAGGATAGCAATCCTTTATAGTCACTTCATTTAGACGCCGATAATCGACACAGATTCGCAACGCTCCGTTTGACTTTCTCACCAACACGATAGGCGATGCCCAAGGTGAATCACTGTCTCTGATTAGTTCAGCCTTAAGCATCTCGTCAATTTGCCTCTTGACTTCTTCACGCATTGTATAAGGTATTCTCCTCACCGGCTGCTTAATTGGCGTTTCGCTCAATGTGTTTACGACATGTTCACAAACATTTGTTTGAGTCAAACTTTGCAACCCTTGTGCGACTATCTCTTCAAATTCCTCATGTAAAATCATGGAGTAGGCTTCGACTTTCTTCTTTTCATCTTCATCTTGGGCTGGCTCTTCAAGATCCCCGTTCGCCAAAGGTAACTCATTGAAATTTGTAGCGTTAACTGACGCTTGGCTTCTGTAAATCTCCGGCAGTGTGGCTTTTAACGGGGTTTTTGCCTTCTTTTTCACTTCTAATGTTTTTCCCCTAGGGCCGCCTTGATCTTATCCAGATATTCCTTTATATCTGATAGTTTAAACGCCATGTCTAAACCCAACAAGCAGTCGTAGATTAGTTTCTTAACCACAATCACCTCAACTTCACCTTTGAAGTTGTGTAACTGTAATTCACATTTTCCAGTGCCGATTACCTCAATCGGGCCGCCACTACAAGTTTCAATTGTACTCTTGTTTGGGATCAATTTGCTATCGAACTTCTTGCACTGCCTCCAGATCCGATCCGCGATAATAGTTTTCACTGTACCAGTATCGAATAAAAAGTGTACTGGATTACCATTCACAAAACACTTTCCAATAATGCTATCATTCATCATTACGTTGTTAATTACAGCATTTGTAATCGTGCGTGGCTGTGAAGTTGGGGCAGAAGGGTTTCTATTCTCTCTACAGTAAGCAGCTTTGTGGCCGGGTTTTCTACATATGAAGCACACTCTCATGTCTTCACTTACTGGCGCTTCGTGGGCTTTTGTTAAAAGCTCGTCGTGAAATCGAACTTGTTTTCGCTGAGTCATTGGTGACATTACGACCTGACTGTTTGTTTTCCAAGACTCCAACCTGTTAACGAGCTCCAAAGTGGCTTCCAGCGCTTCGAAACTGGTCTTCGTGAACATCTTGTTCGAAGTGAGCTGCATGATGAGGTATGGGTCGTTCAAACCATTTATGAATCTTTCTTTAACCATACCGTCCACATTGAACACTGTAGCAT
This sequence comes from Brachionus manjavacas, assembly GCA_019054805.1. Lineage (NCBI taxonomy): Eukaryota > Metazoa > Rotifera > Eurotatoria > Ploima > Brachionidae > Brachionus > Brachionus manjavacas. The sequence goes on along the minus strand of JAHQIY010000003.1, from coordinate 483,796 downwards.
CCGTTTTGAATGCGCTTTTTGCTAATTTCCACAGACTCGTGAAAAGGCTCTCACATCTTCATTGGGTTTCTGCACTCGTGTATAAAAAATACCTGTTGTGTCGATGTTTACTGGTTCTGTCTTACCAAAAATCCTTTTCATGTGTTGGAACAAATCTGTCATACCCATCGGTGTTATCGGGGTGCAATAGTCAAACATAGCCATACAATCATCGTCAAGGAAAACAAGTAGGGTATTGCGTAAGTTAGCCGACGAAACCTTCGTAGAGCTAATATACAATTCAAAACGCTTCCACCAGGTTTCCAAATCCGTTCTTCGATTAAACTGGGCTGGTTTGAAGATCGAGTCTTTGATGTACATTTCTGGGGCAGGTGCAGTATTTATGGAGCTTAAATAAGGAAGGCCAGAACATTGTGAAAGATGAAGAGTATCGAAAAGGTCTATGTGTTTTCCAACAGCATGATCATGGATGCCTTCGTGTCTGAGTTCGGTTCTGCGTAACCCATGTGTTGTAGATGGTATTTTATCATACATAGCTGGCTTATCATTATCAACTAACCTTTCCGATTGTGCTACTTCTGGGCCATTTAGCTCTTTTCTCCTTGGGATATCAAAATCTAATAATAATGGAGTGTGGTCAACCTTAGTCGAACATGCATCTCGCCTTGACATCGAAATATAGCACCTCTTCTTTGACATGATCCTTTCCTTCACTCCATTCACACTTGTAGTCGACTCGCTACTTGTATAACCATCATATACGTTTCCCTTTGGTTGAAACATCGTGTTAGCATGCTTTTCATTATCACGTGTTATCTTCGGATTAACCTCGGCACGTGTAAACGTTTGCTTAACATCATCACGTGTACTCGTTGGCCCTTCACTCTCGTTAAAATCATCAAAACCCCTCTCACATGCTCGCGTCGATTCCCTGTTTCCGAATCTATATCCCTTTTCATCACCCCCAAGGGTTCCAAAACAGGGCTGCTTTAATTCTCCAACACATTCTGGTGTCACCATTCTACTACCCAATGCAAGCTTACCAAACTTTACATCATTCGGAGTTGGTTTCGGTCCGCTACACACAGGTTCAGCCTCGCCATCCGTTTTCTCCTTCTTATCCAACACATTTGTTAGGTAAGAAATCGCAAAAGCGCCCATTATCAGAAAACCTAAGCCTCCAACACTCTTCGCCACTACATCCATACCAAACTTATCAACCAATATCCATAGTTCCAAATATAACACGCCACTGTGTATAAAAAATACGGGCGGAACCATTCGAAAATTGGCATTTTCCAAATTTTTATTTAAAAAAACAGCACTTAAGCAGACAGCACACAGCACACAGCACGTGGTAGTTTTTTTTTAAATTTTGGCTTATCTCGTATAAGACAAAATTTTTACTGCTATCACCAATTTAATAGCGTGGCGCTACTAAATAAAAGAATTTTAATTTCTTCACAACTTTTATTGAAAAAACTAAAACTAAAAACTCAACTTCAAATTAAAAGCTAAACAAATATATATAAATTGAAGAGGAAGCACCCAGGAGGAAGGGGCTGGGGTAGAGGGGGTGTTACATAGGCTTTTGTCTAGAACCCTCTGAATTTTACAGTTTGAAATGTTAACTTCGAATGACTCGATATCAATAGAATTGATATCTGAATCATTCATATATCTTTCTCTTAAAATCCCAAAATCCTGTTTATATCTTGAGCTTAAACAATACTTGCTTTTCAAATACAAAAACAATGATCTAGTTATATTAATTTTAAAATTTTTGTATTGATGTCACTCCGTATATTCACGCATTTGTCAATCATCTGCATGAATTTGTTCGAAACGTTGATAACGTCGATCATTTTAATTTGAAAGGTCTAGAAAAATTAAATGATAGGACTACGATAGACTACAAATAAAAGAAAGGGATCAATAAAACAAATTTTGGCTAAAAGATGCCGACAAGACAATTATGAGTATTCGAGCCTATAGTTTTTTGTTTTACTTTTTTTGTTTATTTTGTGTTAGATTTTTATTTTGTTATTTTTTTTTTATTATTGTGACATTGACCTTTTAATTTAAATAAATTATTACTAAAGTAAATTTATTGTTATTTTTCTTTGACCAATAAAATTCGACTTGAAAAATAAAAAAAAATGCTCGAAAATCTTGATATGGTAAGGCTTTCCCAACTAAACAGCATTCAATCGCTCTCACTTGGGCTTCTCTGTCCCAATTGAACATAAGGGACTAAAATATAAACACTTTTATGAAGTTGTCAAGATCTTTCGACTCACCGTCGAATTATAATCTTACATTACTGAACATTGTTAGGCTTGACTTAACTCTTTTAACACGTGTAACTTTTTGGCTTAAGTGACGTCTATTTATTAATTTTTCTTTTAGCTTAGCTAGATGATAAACACTTTGACTTTTTTTCTTTTGAAATTTTTTCTCTTTTCTTTTGAACAAACAACACTGTATTTTTTTTTGAACAATAATGAAAATAATCGAAAAGAAAAAAAACAAAATTCCAAAGTCTCGTTCTTCTATCGAGTGCGCGCTCCTCTCTAGCTTACTGAGACTTTTCCTCTCTTTTTCTCTTTTGGCCTACACCGCTGCCACCAATTGGTTAGCTCTTTTTAAATTTAATTAATAATAATTAGAATATAAAGATATTTATAAATATATGTGTTTATACTTGAACGTTAGCTGTCTGTTGTCAAGCTATCGTTCAAGTATGAACGAGTAAGAACTACTGAAATAGTCCGTAGAGACGCAATAGTGTCTGACTATTACATCATAATTAATGAAGATTTTTTATCAGTGTTTTTTTAATTTATTTTATTTTTTTAAGGTAGTAGCTCGTTTCTCTTTTTATTTCCTATAGATCGACTATTTCCTAAAAATTTATTGAAATCATAACCTTGTTTTACTAAATTCAAAATTTAATTCCTAGAATGATATAAGTAATCAATATTAAATGAACAAAACCTTCCTATTCTAATAAAAAGAAAAGTAGGAATATTATAAAAATATGACTTGGATGATTAGAAATCGGCATTTGGGAGCTGCATGGATTCGTTGGCTTAATATAAAGATCAAAAATTATTTTCTTTAAAATTGTTCATTTTAATTTTCTGATCTAAAAAGTTAATTATATTATCTTTAACAATATTTAATTTTAAATGAAAAAATTTGTTTTTCAAATCTTCTAAATCAATTTAAAAAATAGAAGCTATAAAGATATCTTCAATATATCTTTTAGATAATATTGAACTATTTAGGGAGACCCAGTTTTTTTTCAAAATAAACAGGTAAATTTTTGCTCCTGCAGGGCCACATTTACAGCCTATGGGTAAACCTAGTATTTTTAAGTAAAAGTCATTTTAACTTAAAAATTCCATTTTTAAAAATCAAAGAAAGAATTTCTTGAAATGCTATAATTTTGATATCTTTTTTTATATTAAAGAAATTTTCTTTTTCACTTATTAAATCAATTGCATGATTCGGTTTGATTTTTTGAATATAAAGACTCAAAGTCAAAAGAGTAAGACGAAAATTCCAAAAAACTCGCTGTCAAAAACTCAAGCAAAAATTCAATCAACTTACATTTGAGTTTAAGGTCTTTTTAAAAATTTCTTGAATCAAAATTGTTTTAATTTTATCAAAAAGAAGGGAAAAAATTCACTAACAAGTAGAACTTTTAGGAAAAAATAAATAAATTTAGAACAAAAAAAGGATCAAATTTAATCCCAAATTTGATTTCAAATGACAAGGAATTCAATACTAATGAAGAAAAGGTAAAATGCTTCGGAGAACTCTTATCTTCAATTTTTAGTCCTAATTCTGATTTTATTGATACAAAGTACGATTTCGAAATACTTATATCTAACTGTGAATTTTTTAGAAATTATGATCAGTGTAATTTAAATGATTCAATATGCTTAAATGAATTAATTATTTCTTTAAAAAGATTCAAAAATGAAGTGGCATCAGAACCTGACCAAATTCATAATTTAATGTTTAAAAACTTTCCTAGAAATTCATTAATAGAAATCATAGAACTTTTTAATTTATCTCTTTGAGAAGGAGAGGTCCCAAAAGCGTGGAAAACTTCAAACATTACTATGATTCAAAAAAGGCCTCTCCTTTACAGGATCCTTTAAATTATTGACCAATTGGTGTAACGAGTTGTTTAGGAAAGTTACTGGAAAGAATAGTATATTCAAGATTATACATTTTCAGAAAATAATATCAAAAAACTACAAGCAATTCAGAATACAGCAGTAAGATCTATTTTTAAGACCCCTAGCTCGGTACAGAAAACAAATAAAAAGAATAAAATGGTGGTTCGTTATAAGGATGATCGATTGTGATATGTAATATTCTTTTAAAGTGAATTTTTAGTGAATAAAAACGAATTTGAATTATTAATGTTTAGGAACAAATTAGACACAAACATCTTCAACATATTTTTAAAATTGTTTCTTTTATTTTATAAAGTCATCATTTAACCTCATTATTTGCAGCCAAATCATTTCAAAACGACAACAAACAAGCTTGTATTATCCTTTTTTTTTAGATTTACATCGAAAGCAATCTTTTGCAACCAAAAATCTACCAAACAGAACCAAACAAGTCTAGTAGATTCTAATTTTAGATTAATTCTTTTCTGCATATTTTATTTTTTCATTCATTAATTTACCTATTAAGAATATTTAGCTATTCAATCCATTTTTGAAAAAATTATGCATCAATTTTTACATTGAATAAGAAATTAAGATAAAAAATTTATTTTTTTTGAATTAAAAAATTTATGGCTTATAATAATATAATAATAATAATAATAATAATAATATATATAAGCTACAGCAAGACTAGCTTGCGGAGGTGGCCTACTAGGAGGTCACCTATGGTAGCTCTTTGCACATTACACATAAAAAATTTACTGCAAAAAGAAAAAACTGTTTAAATTTTTAGGTCAAAATAATAATAAATAATAATAATATAAGTTACAACAAGCTAAAAAAAAAAAAAAAAAAAAAAAAAAAACATTCATATATTACTTCTCACTTTCATATGCTACATATACTACATCACCATTGCATTTGAATTTTAAATTAATCTTTTTCTTTTTTTCTATTTCTTTCTTTTTCTTTTCTTTCCTTTCCTTTTTTTTCTTTTTTTTTCTATGCTAGACTTAGACCGATCCAATCAAGCAAATCAACCAGACCAATCTAGCTCCACAAAGACCACAATCAAGGTAACTCAAAATTCTTTTCTTTTTGATCTGATTTTTTATAAATAAATGCTCCTATTCATGATTGTTGACTGGACATGAAGGTATCGTATCGGTTCTTGAACTTGTTGACCGAGTCGGAATCTATGACTATAGCTGGTAGGGCATTCCACTCGTTGACTATCCTGTTGGTGAATGTGTTTGCTCTTTGAAGACATTTGGTCGAGGCCTGGCCGGACAATCTTCTTGCATGACCTCTGATACCTCCGGCGGGTCCGGGTTGGGATAGTGAACTTGCGGGAACCGGGGATTCACCCAGCTCACTTCGTTGATCCCTTTGGTGAGTTTGAACATCTGGATCAGGTCTCCACGTACACGGCGCTCATGAAGGGGAGTTAGTCTAAGGACGGCAAGACGGTCTTCGTAGCGCCAGTTTCTAATGCGGGGCACCAGTTTGGTGGCCCTTCTCTGCACCTGCTCGAGCATCTTTGCGTCTTTCTTGCTAGGGGAGGACCAGACAACAGCGTCATATTCCAGATGGGGTCTTACCTAGGCACAATAAAGGGTCCTGCAGGTATCTAAAGTCCAATATCTAAATGATCTTTTCAACTGGCCGAGTATTCCGGTAGCTCTGTTCACTTGATTTTTAATATGAATAGAAAATTTCAAATTACGTGATAATGTAACTCCCAGATCCTTTTCTGTGTCGACGTAAGCTAGTGCACTCCTGGACTCGTCTTCCCCATCATTAGTTCGGATTGGGCGTAGCTGTTCTTACCAGACTTGCTAACTTCCATCGCCTTGCATTTGCTCACGTTGAAGAGCATACGCCACGTGTTTGACCACTCAGAGAGTGCATCGAGGTCATGTTGCAGTGTTGATAGATCACTGGTGCTTCGTATTGTGGCAATCAGTTTACTGTCATCGGCAAATAGTTTGACAAGGTGGCTGACCGCTGCTGGCATGTCGTTGATGAAGATGACGAATAGAAGCGGACCAAGGACGCTACCTTGAGGGACCCCACTAGACACATCAATCCAGTCAGCAGTGTGCTGACCCATCACTACCCGCTGCTGCCTTCTTGACAAGAAGTCGCTGACCCAATCGACAATGCCTGGACAAAACCCGTAGGCAACCAGTTTGGCTCTTAGAGATGCGTGACAAACTCTGTCGAAAGCTTTTGCAAAATCGAGGAATACAACTAGGACGTGGAATCCCCTATCGATGCCATCGCTTATGCGGTCCACCGTCTCTAGTAAATTAGTGACTACTGACTTCTTCAGGACAAAACCGTGTTGATTCGGAACGATCGCTTTGTTGCTGTAGAGGTGATCCATCATGACGTCTCTTACCATACGTTCCATCAACTTACAGGGGATTGACGTCAAGGAAATAGGCCTGTAATTACCAGGGGAACTCCTACTACCTTTCTTGAAGATGGGGCTGATCTGAGCGAGTCTCCAAGCGTCTGGGATCCTGCCGCTGTTGTACGAACTGGTGAAGATAGCGCTGAGGACCTCCGAAAAGGCATTGGCGCAACTTTTGATGACGAATGGGTGGATACCATCCATGCCAGGCGATTTCCTAGGGTTTAGGCGCAGTATGTACTTGCGAACGGTGGCGGGCGAGAAGAAATCAACATCTATGTCTTGCTGGGGACTTACCATGAGCTGGAGAGGCGGAGCTTGGCATGGTAGGCGAGGGATGAAGACACTTCCAAATTGGACATTGAGAATGTTCACGATCTTGTCACCATCAGTGTGAAAGGCGCCATGACAGTCGAGCAGGCCTTTGATGGAGTCTCTGCATTGCTTCTGGCTGTTAATATAGTTGTAAAGAAGCTTTGGTTGAAGCTTACAGACCCTGACAATAGATGCTTCGAACTTACAGATGGCATTTCTTACAGCTTGTTTTACCTGCTTGCAGATCAAGGAGTAAGCGGTTCTCAACTCAAGGCAACAAGGGGCTGATCTAATCCGACAGTAGATTTTGTACTTCATCCTGGTTAACAACTTGATTTTGGGGTTGAACCACTTGGGATTGGGGCGCTTGCGTGCTCTTGGCACTTGGTTGGGGATAGCCATGGAGGAGGCAGCGGCATAGGACTTGATTATCCAATCATATGCGATATTGACGTCCTTATCAATGGGGATGATGCTGTCATTAATGAGGGTACTGAAGAGCTCGTAGTTGCCACGGTGAAGGACTGGGCGAGGGGATACTACAGAAGGAGAATGACCGCCAGTGCGGAGCTCGTAATTCCAGGTAAGTGTTGCGTGCAGGCCGTCCTTCTCAGTAAAACCAAGGGGAGGTCCGTGTGTTACTCGGAAGACTCTGGCAGGATCGCTCGTGACCACGAGATCCAGGATGTTGGTTCCTAGCGTTGGATAGAGAACGTGCTGGGTCAGAAAGTTCTTACCTAGAGTGTCCAAAAACTTCAGGCTGGATGGACGTCCTTTGTTGACACAGAAACCTCCTTCTTGGGTCCAGCTGATATCTGGGAAGTTGAGGTCACCGGCCACTAGAAGACTTTTTGAATAAATTTAGAACAAAAAAAGGATCAAATTTAATCCCAAATTTGATTTCAAATGACAAGGAATTCAATACTAATGAAGAAAAGGTAAAATGCTTCGGAGAACTCTTATCTTCAATTTTTAGTCCTAATTCTGATTTTATTGATACAAAGTACGATTTCGAAATACTTATATCTAACTGTGAATTTTTTAGAAATTATGATCAGTGTAATTTAAATGATTCAATATGCTTAAATGAATTAATTATTTCTTTAAAAAGATTCAAAAATGAAGTGGCATCAGAACCTGACCAAATTCATAATTTAATGTTTAAAAACTTTCCTAGAAATTCATTAATAGAAATCATAGAACTTTTTAATTTATCTCTTTGAGAAGGAGAGGTCCCAAAAGCGTGGAAAACTTCAAACATTACTATGATTCAAAAAAAGGCCTCTCCTTTACAGGATCCTTTAAATTATTGACCAATTGGTGTAACGAGTTGTTTAGGAAAGTTACTGGAAAGAATAGTATATTCAAGATTATACATTTTCAGAAAATAATATCAAAAAACTACAAGCAATTCAGAATACAGCAGTAAGATCTATTTTTAAGACCCCTAGCTCGGTACAGAAAACAAATAAAAAGAATAAAATGGTGGTTCGTTATAAGGATGATCGATTGTGATATGTAATATTCTTTTAAAGTGAATTTTTAGTGAATAAAAACGAATTTGAATTATTAATGTTTAGGAACAAATTAGACACAAACATCTTCAACATATTTTTAAAATTGTTTCTTTTATTTTATAAAGTCATCATTTAACCTCATTATTTGCAGCCAAATCATTTCAAAACGACAACAAACAAGCTTGTATTATCCTTTTTTTTTAGATTTACATCGAAAGCAATCTTTTGCAACCAAAAATCTACCAAACAGAACCAAACAAGTCTAGTAGATTCTAATTTTAGATTAATTCTTTTCTGCATATTTTATTTTTTCATTCATTAATTTACCTATTAAGAATATTTAGCTATTCAATCCATTTTTGAAAAAATTATGCATCAATTTTTACATTGAATAAGAAATTAAGATAAAAAATTTATTTTTTTTGAATTAAAAAATTTATGGCTTATAATGTTTATAATTTTAAATATTTGAAACAAGTCTGAGTCATAAGATCAAAAAAGACAAATTTTTTAAAGAAATGACAGGTGCAACATGTTTTATTGAACAGTTCAGAAAAGAAAGCAGAGATTGAAGAATAGAAATTATTTTAGGTTTTTTTTATTTTTTATAAATAATTTATTTATGTTCTTATGCTTTTTTAAATTTATCAGAATTTTTTTTTAAGTCACAAGTCTTAAGCAAAGTCAAGTCAATGACTTTTTTTTAATGAAATAAATTTCTAAATAAGCCGCAATCTTAAAATTATATCGGTCAGAGTTACCGTAAAAACTGACAAACTAGCCCAGGACTAAAAATGAGTATTTGCCTATAAGCATCTTCCCTAAAAAATGATATAAGCCCATTCCATAAAATACATATAGGCCCTGGGCTTTTAATTAAATACCCTATAATAAAATTATCATTATTAAATACAAGCTCATGGGGTAAAAAAAAAGAATTAAGTACAAGCCCATGAGCTTAAAATAATTTTTTATTAAATTTGAGAATAAAAAAAAATTTTTCTTTGTTAGCAAATACCAATTTTTTTTTTGTTTTGCATTGAGATTATAAAATTTAAGCAACTTCAAGTTTAATCACATATTCATTTGCTTCTAACTGTTAATTCTTGATTAAATAAAAAAAAAGCTTCATTTCTTTATGTGGTGTCTTGACAAAGACAACACAAAAGTCACCATCTGATTCAATCAGTTTCTTTTTTATTGTGACTGACTAACGCGCATACGCAGATATTGCTGCAACCAAGCAGTTATGTCTGCTATCTCAAGACTTACATTTTTATTCGCATGCGTTAGTCAATCACAATATGAATTCAATTTTATATTTGATTCGAACCACATTTTGTACACTTTTTTATGAATAAGGAATAAACAATTTTATTGACTTCGGCCTAATGTTTTATTTTAATTTTAGAACGGCCGTTTTCATATTTTTTAAAAATAAAGAATCTCGTAACAGTAAACCTTTTACTTTGTTGACGGATTTGTAAACGTGGAACACCACATCTGGCGACGAGGATAAAAAAAAAAAAAAAAAAGAAGAAGAAATTTATGTTGGAAGGGGAGAAAGAGGAAGAAGAAAAAAGCGAAAACAAGGAGCAACTTCTCACTCAACAACAAATCGTGCAGCAACAACTGCATTCACAACAAATTGAGCAGCAACAAATACCCGCACAACAACAGGTAAATAAAATGGCAGTAGCAATGCCAATGGAAATTTTCGACTATGGTCGAAACATGGATACACTAGGATCCAGATGGAAGAGATGGCTCGACAAGTTTGAACTCCACATCACAGGAAATGCTCTCACAGACGAGGATATGATCAAGGCCCGCTTCTTAATGAATATGGGGGACGCGGTCTATGATACAGCAGAATCACTTGGTTTAAACCTCAAAGATAAAACTCGCAAGGAAATTCATGAGGCTCTCACGAAACATTTCAACCCCGAAAAATCTGAGGTCAACGAAATCCTGAAATTTCGACGCGCGCTGAAGCACAAAGATGAACCAGTGAACAGCTACTACTTGCGACTCCGAGATCTCAGCCAACACTGCGGGTTTAGTACCGGACTGGAAAGAGAACTAGCTATCCAGTTTCTCTACGGATGTGGCATGGAGCCTGTGCACCGCAAAGGCGTAGCTCTGACAAAAGCTGAGTTCAAGCTGGACACAATCTTAGACTATGCCAGGGCTTACGAGAAATCCGAACGCAACGTCGGTGAGATTGCTCAGCACGGTTCCGAGCTTGCAGCCAAACAAAGTGTCAGCTTTGTAGCGAATAAAGGTTACAACCAGTCTCGCCCAAAGCAAGAGACCCGCGGAAGATGCGCCTGGTGCGGCGGAGAACGCCATGCTACGAGAGAGGCCTGCCCAGCGAACGGAAAAAATGCGACAAGTGCGGCAAGCCGAACCACTTTGCAGCAGTATGCCTATTCGAACAAATGCCACGAAGCAGCCAACAATCGGCAAACAATGGCCAGACTCAACCCTTTCGAGGCGGAGGACAGCGCCATGGCAAAAACTCGAAGCCTACCTTAAGCCAACAGTACTCAAAACACAAAGGTCAAGTAAATGCGGTTGCCAGCAAGCAATCCGACAACGAACTGGCTGGCAAGGTCGTGCTTGACGAAGCCGAAGCCGCCTCATACCTCAAATATAAGAAGTTGGTCAACCTGGATATCTGTACCATCACCGACGACCCAAAGGTTCACCGGATCGAAGAAGAGAGGGATGAGCGATATTTAGGAGCTGAATTGCAAGGCAGCAACGTTGTATGGCTCATAGACTCAGGATCGATGATAAACATCATCGATGAGCCGACCTACAAACAGCTCAAGCATCAGCCAACCCTCAAGGCGTGCACGACTGGATACTACGCATACAAGTCAGCCGTACCGTTCCAGATGCTGGGCTGTTTCGAAACGACCATCAAACGAAACAGTAAGTCAACGAAAGCAAGTGTCATGGTAGTGCCGGGAAAGGAGCGGAACTTGTTAGGCTTTAGTACGTCGAAAGCACTCGGACTGGTAACTCTCAACGTCAACTCAGTGGCTGAAGGTAGCGGTAGCAATAAGCTAAGCAAGGACCAGCTAGCCGAGCGATTTCCAGCACTGTTCAGTGGGAAAATCGGCTGCGTCAAGGATGTCAAAGTTAAGCTGGACATTGACGAATCAGTAAAGCCAACACGCCAGCCGCAAAGACCTGTCCCGTTCTGTATGCGCGAGGCAGTAGAAATGGAACTCTTGAAGCAGGTAGACGAGGGGATCATTGAAAGAGTAAGAGGTGGACACACTCCATGGGTGGCGAATCTGGTAATTGTCAACAAGGACAAAGGGGCCAAAACCGGCTCATCCATGCAATCGTCAACGCAAGAGCCGCCATCAGTCAGGCTAACGTGCGACTCAAGAGCGATGAACAAGGCCATAAGACGCACAAGATTCCCTTGTCGGACCGTGGAAGACCTTTGCACAGTGGTTCAGGGTGCCAAGCTGTTCAGTAAATTGGACATATCAAAGGCCTTTCACCAGCTTGAGCTTGATGAGGAATCCAGGCACCTCACCACGATCACCACGCATATAGGTCTTTTCAGATACAAGCGCCTACACATGGGTATCTCTTCGGCTTCCGAAGTCTTTACAGAAACGATTCGTGTGATGCTCGAGGACTTGCAAGGTCAAATAAACATGACTGACGATATCCTGGTCTTTGGAAAGACTAGGGAAGAACATCACACCAACCTCCTGGCAGTTCTGCAGCGACTCGAAGAAAGAGGTCTAACACTCAACAGAGAGAAATGCCAGTTTTACACGACCGAAGTAGAGTTTTACGGCTTGAAGTTCTCCGAAAACGGTATGTCTCCAACAGAGGACCGCTGCCGCGCTTTGAAGGAAGCGAATCCGCCGGCTAACGCAAAGGAGCTAAAAAGCTTCCTCTGCAGTATGCAATTTAGCGCAAGATTCATGCCTAACTGGTGCTCTAAAGCATCTCCGCTGTGGGAACTGGCACGAGACGGCGTCGAGTGGAAGTGGGGACTGGAGGAGCAGAAGGCCTTTGATGAGGTAAAGGAGCTTGCTAGCAATAAGTGCTTTGCCTACTTCAATAAGAATTGGCTTACCGAGCTAGTCATCGATGCAAGTCCAGTCGGGCTCGGAGCCATACTATATCAGGTCAACCCAAACGATGCACAAGAGAGAGTCATGGTTGTGTGCGCCTCAAGACTGCTCACTGACGTCGAAAGGCGATACAGCCAGTGCGAAAAAGAAGGGCTCGCTGCTATCTGGGCATGTGAGAAGCTAGCGATATATCTTCTCGGTAACCGATTCACTCTTGTCACTGACAATCGAGGAATCCAGTGCATTCTTGCTAACACCAAATCTAGACCTCCACCCCGCATCGAGCGGATAGCTCTGCGCCTCTCTCAATTCAACTTCGACGTCAGGCATGTGAAAGGAGAGTTGAATGCAGCTGACTACTATTCTAGGAAGCCGTCAGGAGCATGCACAGCCGCATATCTTGAAGAGATTTCGACCGAGAGACATGTGAACATGGTAGCCAGCTCAGCAGTGCCACCAGCAATGACACTTGATGAGGTCGCAAGGGCAACTCAATCGGATGATAATCTTCAAGTGCTCATCAACCTGGTAAGCAAGGAGGCAGCAGCCACGATCTGATTGAAAGGCTAAGCGAGTATAAAGCGGTTTTCGATGAACTAAGTGTAACTGAGCGCGGCATCTTACTTAAAGGGCAACGTTTAGTGATTCCAAACTCTCTGCGAGACCGTGTAGTCGAGATAGCCCACATTGCTCACCAAGGAATAGTGAAAACGAAGGCCCTTATCCGGTCGCGCGTTTGGTTCCCAGGCATCGAGAAGAGAGTCGAAGAGCGGGTCAAATCATGTCGTGAATGCCAAGCGAACGCCGGCAAGCCAAGCTTTGAGCCACTTAGACCATCAAAGATGCCAGCTGGTCCGTGGCAAGAGGTCAGCGGCGATTTCTACGGCCCAATGTCAACTGGTAAGTACTGGTTCGTCAACCATTGTGACTACTCTCGTTGGATAAGCGTGAAGGAGATTACCACTGTCTCATTTCAAGCTGTATCAAACCACCTAACCAATCTCTTCAGCACCTTGGGAGCACCGCTGATCTATAAGGCAGATAACGGATCCCCTTTCCAGTCACACGACTTCGCCAACTTCGCAAAGCAGTGGGGTTTTACTCATCGTAAAATCGCACCCGAATGGCCGAGAGCAAACGCTGAGGCAGAAGCTACGATGAAAAAGCTTGGTAAAGTCGTGAGGACAGCAGAACTGTCCGGCATGAGCCGAACAGTGGCGCTGCAGCTATTCCTACGCCAATACAGAGAAACGCCACACGCTACCACCAAGGTAGCTCCAGCCATGCTTCTAATGGGATTCAGCCGCTCCTCAGGCATCCCACAACATGAAACACCTACACCAGACATGCAACGATTAGCCCGACTTCACGAGTTTGCGAGAGCAAATGACGCTAAAGCCAAGCAGAGGATGATGGAGGACTATAATCACCGCATGAGAGTAAAGCAGAGAGATTTAGCAGTAGGCTGGAGAGTGCTGCTGAAGAAAACGAGAACGAAGAAAACTGACTCGCTGTGGGATCCAGATCCGTACACCATCACCGAAATAAAAGGAAGTATGATCACAGCAACCCGTTTGTACCCGAGTCCTCATTCTTTGACGCGGAATTCGTCATTTTTTAAGCGCTATTACGAATATGAACAGGATCTGCAACTGAGTTTGACACCAAAAGCGCTGCCAAATGCGGAATCAAACGCCCAATCAAACGCATGGTCAAGAGTGACGCCAAACGAGCTGCGAACTGCACCAACAAACTCGCTTCCCGTCCAACAAAACACTTCAATTGAGGATACCTACTCAACCATGCGAAATACAAAATCTAGCCAGCCAGCTCTGTTGGATGAAGTAGGTGACTCAGAGGAAAGCGGGGAGATGTCCACGCCGCCAGCCGAACCACAAAACAAAGTGGTTGCGGAGACTAAAACGCCGAAACGGGTCGGCAGGCCAAACAAGGCTATCGTAGAGGCTAACAAGAAGGCAAACCTCGAATCCAAGAACATCTACTATGAGTGGCGCGATAGCAACCCCCATGTCCGGACGTCCAAACGCAACCAAGCGAAACGCACTGGTCAAAGCAGCTCTGGAGGGGAGAGGGGAGATGTGGTGTCTTGACAAAGACAACACAAAAGTCACCATCTGATTCAATCAGTTTCTTTTTTATTGTGACTGACTAACGCGCATACGCAGATATTGCTGCAACCAAGCAGTTATGTCTGCTATCTCAAGACTTACATTTTTATTCGCATGCGTTAGTCAATCACAATATGAATTCAATTTTATATTTGATTCGAACCACATTTTGTACACTTTTTTATGAATAAGGAATAAACAATTTTATTGACTTCGGCCTAATGTTTTATTTTAATTTTAGAACGGCCGTTTTCATATTTTTTAAAAATAAAGAATCTCGTAACAGTAAACCTTTTACTTTGTTGACGGATTTGTAAACGTGGAACACCACACTTTATTGAATGTCATCAAGTATTCATTATTATTTAGCATAAGCCCATGGGCCTGTCAGTTTTTACAGTATCTGCATTTATCAATAAGGTTCAGCTTTCAGACAAAAAATATATTTCGTTGAACAACGCACATTTATAAATAAGTGATACATTTCTTAAAGAAATAGAATTTATAATTTTTGTGGTTGTTAATTATTAAAAACAAAAATTTTAGTTGACTTAAAAAAAAACTAATATATTACTTTGACTTTGAAAAATAAAAAAAATGACTTGGTCATAGTTTTAAGTCTAAGTCACAAAAATTTAATTCAAAGTTTTATTAGTTTTTTTTAAGTCAACTAAATTTTTTTTTTTATAATTAACAATCACAAAAATCATATAATGTTAAAAAAATTATAATTTTTGAATTTAAATTATTAGTAAATATTTTTGGAATATTTTTGCTAACCTAATGGATAAATTAGATAACTCCGACCGATATAATTTAAAGCTCTTCTAACAAGTCTGAAATTTATTATACTATTTCTTTAAAAAAATGTGTACATATAAACTTATATGTGGTTCATGGACCGAGTTATCTGTGTATCAATTTTATATAAATTTTATATATATGAATTTTCTCAAAGTGAATAAAACATTTTTTGTTCAACCAAACGATTATTAGTGTTGGGATCCGTACAAGCGGCCACTTAACCGGCCAAAATTTTCAGAAACCGTGACGGCCAAATTTTGGACCGCCAAAATAAATGGCCAAATATATGGAGGTTGTTGGTATTTGGTCAACAATCAAGAACCAACAACTTCTAACGTCCAACAGCAAAAACAACCAGTTTCTAAAATTTTTTAATTTTTATCTTTTTGTTTTATAGAAAAAAATTTATTTTAATTTTTTTAATTAATTTTTTTTTATTAAAAAACTGTTTTTTTTTTTAATTAATAAACAAATTAAATTATCTTAAATTTCTATTTTTTATTATCTTATCACCAGACCGTATATATTTGGCCGTTTATTTTGGCGATCCAAAAATTCGGCCACCAAGCTGGCCGGCCAAATGGTCGCAAAAAATTGGCCGTGTAATGGACCGGTTTGTCTTGGCCGCGTCCAACACTAACGATTATTATTGAAACGACCACATTTTATGTGACAATTTATAAAAATTTCAAGAAAATTTATTTCATTTTATTTTATTAAATATAAAATATTTTTTAAGCTCAACAATTAAATGAAAAATTTGAATATTAATAAATGATTTTAAACTGATTCACAAAAGCTTTTAAGCATTTTTATTTATCCAATAAATGCAAAATTAAAGTTTTGAAGATCACTTAATACTTTTTTTTTAATACAATAATAATTTCTAGAATTATTATAGCAGCAAATATTAAAAAGGAAGCAAAACCAAAGGCTGCAGCACTGGCAAATGCATATTTGCGCACATAATCGTAAATATTCAAATTGAGTCCCGTACTCAATAAAAAATCAGAAAATTTTTTTAGATCTGATTCAGCCATGGCGGCTACAATGGAAACAGAAAAAACTCCCAAAGCCATAATTATTTCAACCAAAACATACTTTAATTGAAAATCTATTATTTCTTTAAAAAAAATTTTTAAATTAAAATAAATAAATACAATAATTATGAATTTAGTTAATTTGATTAGAATTAAAACGAATATGACTAAACATCCACAGACAGCAAGAGCTCCAACAGTCAAAAAGGATACTCGAGACGAATAAAATTTTTTTGGAGAAAGTATTTCACCAACTAACCCGGCTGATATAATACCACCCAAAAGCAATACTATCAGTGGTATTCTGATAAAATTGATTTTTTTTATGTCCACTTTATCCATCTTTGTTATATTTTATTTAAATAAAAATTTTTATATTTAAATAGATGATGCTAATTTAAATTTCTATTTTAAAATTTTACTAAAAACATTAATGTAAATTTTAACATTAAATAATTACCATATTAAAAAATAATTTTTTTTCAGAATTCATCCTACCATTCAAATCAGCTAAAAGCTAATTTTATTTATTTCAATTCAAAGGGTTTATCTTTAGGTTTAAAATTAATCTTTGAATTAATTTGAATAATTTTAATGTAACATGGTTTAAATGTAAACTTTTGATTATAATTTTTTTTTTGGAATATTTTTTATTTTAAAAAATATTGAAAGCAAATATTGATTATTTTTTTCTTTTTATTTGTATGGAATTTGATTTCTAAATTTAATTTTAAATGCTAGATATATACTTTTAAAATTATATTTTTATTTTATCAATAGGAAGAATTTTTTTTTAATCTTTAATTTTGGCAAAATACGGAAATTAACTGTTAAGACCTGAGTTTTGACACATTTCACTCTTTCTCTTTAGTCCTCATTTAAGTTTAATTTGGGGTTATGAAGTTCATTTCAATTCGAACTTCATTAATGGGCAATTTAAAAATTATTCAAATTTGAAAATGTTTTTTCAACTTAGGGCCAATTTGGATTTAACAATTAATTCTCAATTATTTCAATTATTCAACTATTCCAAATGTATAACTTTCTTCAACTTTTTTCATCTATCTCAATTCTTATTCGTAAAAAGCCCCTTCAATTATTTCAATTATTCAACTATTACAGTTTTTCAACTTTCTTCAACTTTCTTTTTAACTTTTTCAATTTTTTTTTAGATAAAAACCCCTTCAATTATGTCATTTATTCAACTATTACAGTTTTTCAACTTTCTTCAACTTTTTTCAACTATTTCAATTCTTATCCATAAAACCCCTTCAATTATTGCAATTATTCAACCTTCTTCTACTTTCTTCAATTTTTCAAATACTCTTTTTTTAAAACTAATGTAATGCCGATGGATGGGTTTTTCCTGACAATGAGACGGATAAGTGAATAGTACTTAAATGATAGTATGCGGGTGCTTTTTCCTAAATACCTTAATAAATCCCTATTCATGCAGCCCAGTATGGATGACTTTTTCAGCCAGAGCCTAGAACCAATCAGTTGGTTCTGTTTAATGTCTGTTGGTCAGCAACCGACTTGAACTAACTTTTCCAGCTGGTTCCGATTATAGAGTCACCTATTCGGCACCTCTTCAAAGCAGTACGCCTACTACTTCTATCTTATGATATTTATTGAAATATCCAAAAGATTCGAGTTCTTGTTCAGAACCATGGATGACTTATTCAGTCTTCCTTTAGTTTAACGAGTTATATTTATGTTAAAATATTAAAATATTAAACTATAGAATGAAGTAATTTTCTTCAACTTTATAACACATAAAATTAAAATAAATAAAATAAAATTAAAACAAATAAAATGTCGGGGAACATCTTCATTACAATAAATTTTCCTAAAATTTAAAAGAAAAAACTAAAACTTCTTTTGATTTCTCCATCTTCACCATCACAACTCACTATCTGAACCAAATATTAAAAGCATCTCCTCTTTGAACTTCCTCTTATCTACCCTTGGGTCCTGCATGTTTATTGCAATGTCCATAGGTAATTTCCATTGTTTTAGGACTTTTCCCCGTGAATGGTAATATAGTTTCGTCGGGGTCACCGTTATACTTGTTGAAGGAGTCCACTTCCAAGGGGTCCATTTTCCAGTTGTCCGACGCTAGCCAAATTTTTCTTTTAAGCTCTAACTCTTTGAGCCTTTTCTCTTTTTCCTCAATCTGGTCCCCAAGGTATGAGTTTCTTTGGTTTAGTCTTTCAATTAGTTCCTTGACCACGGACACTTTTTAGGAGTGAAGGCTCGAACGTACTGACTCTTCTTTCCCCAACTTGTTGTTCTCTTTCTCTTCTGGCTTCTGCCTTCTTTCTTTCCCTTTCTAATATTCTTATCTCTTCCAACCTTTCTTCTTCCACACGTTTCTCATCCTCCAACCGCTGTTTCACCCTTCTTTCCCTTCTCCTTAGCTGACAGTTCTTGCTTTTGCTTACCTTGACCTGTTTTGTCATTTTAAGTTCTTTAATTAACTCTAGGTCTAATTTTTCTCCCAAATCTAGTTCTATAAGCGACATCTTTATTTAATTTCTCAACTCGATCAGGTTCTTTTAATTTTACATTATCAACATTTACTATTTTACAATTTCCATTTGATGTTATCTCTATATTTTGTTCTGACAGAACTCGAAATTTTCCATGGTTCACTCCAGAGATCGTTCCGTAATTTCTTTTTGAGTCCAATTTTCGTCTGTGGCATTTAGATGCGCACCAAATCTCCACTCTTACATGGTTTGTTTTTGTTTTTTGAATCATATAGTTTTTTATTAGTATCTGCTTGCTTGCAAATTCGTTCTCTTGCCAATAACAAGTTTCATGTAAGTTCCTCATGAACATCGATGGTTGGTAACCAATATTGTAATCGTCAAGATCACCTAGTCTTGGTTCGCGTCCATACAGAAGCTTAAATGGCGAATTTCCAGTTGACGATTGTTCGGCGGTTCTATATGCGAACAGTACCAAAGGAAGGTATATATCCCAGTTGCTTTGGTTTGAATTTGAATATGCTGCTAACACTTTACATAGACTTTTGTTGAATCTATCTACAAGTCCGTCACATTGTGGGTTAAATAGTGCTGTTTGTATTATGTGTATTTTAAAATAATTACAAACGCTCTTCACCAATTTTGATAAAAAATTCCTTCCTTGATCGCTTAGTAATTTATTTGGTACTGAATGTCTTGTTATTATTTCGTTTATAAACACTTTAGCTATTGATTCTGATGTCTGATATGGTAGTGCGAATGCTTCAACCCATTTCGTCAAATAGTCGGAGAAAACGACAACTAACTGTTTCCAGAACTGGTTCGACTCAGTTCTGAGGGTTTTTTTTTTAATTAATGCTTTATAATAATTAATTGTTTGGTCTTTGGTTTTAAAAAATGTATAAACACCCAGTAAAACATTTTACAAAAAATCACTATATTTGTTTATTTCAAAGATTAAATGAAAAAAGATGCCTTAGTTTGGAAAAGAATACACCTTTTAATAAATAAAATGTAAATTAAAATTTTAAAATTTATTATTGATTTCAATGAAGCGAAACGGGAACAGTTGAACAATTAATAAGAATTGGAAAATTGATAAGTTGAATAAGTTAAAAAATTTAAAAGTTGAATAAAAGAATAATTGAAAATGTTGAATTACTGTAAAAGTTGAATAATTGAAATAATTGAAGGGGTTTTATATTGATAAAAATTGAAAAAGTTGAAAAAGTTAAAGAAAGAAATTCAATTATTTGAATAATTGAATAATTGAATAATAACAGTAAATTTCCCATTAGTCTCGATCTTTTCGATTCAGAAAAACTTGAAAAACTTTTTTACTAAAAGAGATAATTTAGTTCTGTAAAATGCTTAATGGTTAAGCAACTTTGCTTAATCCAAAAATATATGTCTGCAAAAACTCTGCAATGTAATTGCGCAATTTATTGGAATTCTTTTTAATGGGGTGCAAAATGCAGAAAATTGCAGAGTATTTTGCAGACTTATTTTACTGTATTAAGCAAATTTGCTTATAATTAAGCATTTTACAGAACTTAATTATCTCTTTAGTAAAAAGTTATTTAGCTTTTTCTGAATTGAAAAGATCGAATTGAAATGAACTTCACAACCCCGTATAATTTATTTTTAAATGCAGGCAGCGCACGCTCACAACTTATAACTATCTTAACCCCTTACTAATTGTTACAACTTCGGATTCCATTAAATAAACTTTCGACTAAACTAAATTGTTTTATTTATTTCTTGGCCTAAATCCCTTAAGTCCAAATCCGAGATTTTACATTACATTAAAAAGTGTCAAAATTTCTGTGTGTAAAAATTTTTGATTTTTTTAGTAAAAAAATATTCCGTTCAGTTTTTCGTATAAATTACGCGTAATTTCTAAAAGAAAAATTATTGGAAATTAAGTTATTTTACTAGAAATTATTGTTAAATTTGTTTTCATTTTTTTGTCAAAAAATTTATTATTATAGATTTTTCTTCGATGCATTTTCTTTTAAAATATAAAAATATGGTGCAAACTGAAGTCTATGATTAAATGTAAATTTCAAATCAAAATTTTTAGTTTTTGGTTTAAAAAAAGATATTTTTAATCTATTTTTTAAATTTAAAAATTGAAGGACGAAGGGTTTGACGATTTAAAAAAAAAACATCGCCTAATGAATAAAAAGTTAAGATTGTTTTATTTTTTTCTTTATCACATATTTTTCATCAGTTTTGTCTCCTGTAGCAAAAATGTTTAAAAGGTAATTAGAAAGTAAGATTTCTAACTATTTTAAATCAAACAATATTTTCATTAGTGGTCAATATCGATTTTTAATTTAAGGAATAGTGACAACCTGATTGAACCAACGTCAAAAACGGCTAATGGTGAAAAACCTTTGAATATTTTTATACAAGATTGATGAACAGCTTTGTGATCAAGAGAACAATGCTGAAGTTTGCAGCATTCAAGCTTTTTTTATTTAATAATATCAATTTGTTTTTTTCAGAATTTGTAAAAAAATCAAAAAATTTAATTTTAATTTTTCAATGTTTTGCTTTATTAAATTTTTTTTAAACAAATTTATAAATTTTTATTTTTAACTTGTAATAATTATTTTATAAAATTAAATAAATGAAGTGTTTATCGTTCTTCATGGCATCGGCACTAGCTTGTTGATTAACCTTGAAAGCTAAAAGTTAACTTAAAGTCAAAGCTATAATTTTTTTAGTAATGCATATAAAATCTTTAGACGAGGGAAAAATAGAAAAGACATTTCATCAAATCTTTTCTCTAGGAGCTCAAGTATCTGAAGTTGCTCAAATTACTGCAGTAGATCATCTTGATCAAGTTGATCAAGTTTATGAGGTCCTTCAAAATTCAGAAGCTGCTGAACCGACAAAAAGAGGAGGTCGTCCAACTAAACGTAAGGCTAACGTTACTGAAGAAACTCAAATTAGGATAACGTGGTCGACCGCCAAAAACCAAGTCAGCTTTGTATTTTTTTATGCTTTAATGACTAAATTTTTATATGTAACTTAATTGTTTTTTATTTGTTCAAAAAAACATTACGGATATTTTTAAACATGAAATTAATATTCCGCATATTTTCTTTTCTTGATTTTTTGAAAAAAAAATTAAAAGTAATATTAATTCAATGTTTAATAATATCACTAGATTAAGGCTTAAATAAGCCAAATTACGCGAATATCTATTTATAATCGGGTTAACTCTAATAGAAAAAAGGTTTGATTTGGCCTCTAATATTACAGTCCGCATCAAGAGTAAAATTTTTTGAATTTTTTTTCAGAATACAGAAATTAACATTGACATTTTACTTATTAGCTCTGTAGATAGACACCTTCAAATCCTATTAGATTTTTGTGGCGATTTTGGGCTTAAATGGCGACTCAGATTTAATACATCTAAATCAAGTATTTTTACTTTTGGTTCCCCTTTATTTTCTAATGACGTTTACTTAAACCAATCAATACTCAATAAACATTAAAGTATTCAATACCTTGGCTTTACACTCAGCTCAAACTTAGAATTTAACTCCGTAGGGACCGATAAATTCAAACAAGTCCAAAAATTTTTTTATTCAGCCTCCTTTCTTTTTGGGAAAATCAGTATCCTATCACCATTCCTAAAAAGTTTTATTTATAAAACATTCTGCTTATCACAATTTACCTATGGTCTAGAGAATATTACTATGGCTTCAAGATGCCTTAAATCTTTGAACACAAACCAAAACAACCTATTAAGACAGATGCTAATTTAAATTTAAAATGGAATTGCCACATGTCTAGCATCCTCAAAGTACTAAGAATTTTCAAATTTGATCAACTATATTTTTATTCAAAATTATCATTTATTACTACACTTTAATTCAATGGAATCGCCTCCTCTATCTTAAGTTCACTCTGTTATAATGTCTCAATTAACTCCCTGTGTTCTTCTGTCTCCTTTGAAACAGACATTAAAATACTATGTTCATTTTTTAATTTAAACTTATCTTCCCTACTTGAAATAGTGACTGGGCTTAAAATCGAGATGAAGCGGCATTTCTACCTCCGTGATGGTATCTCTGACTCTATTGAACTGTGTTTGAGCAACTTAAGATTTAAAAACTATTGAATTTTATTAAACCAACTTATTGCACCTAATTGTGACTCACCTTTCTTGGTCAACTAAACTTTACTAAATTTAAATTGTAAATTCTTTTTTCTTTCTATTTCTATTTTTTCTATACTACTTATTTTATCTATTTGTATATCTGTATCGAGCATGAGCTCTTTCATGAGCATAAGAATTTAATTGGCTTTTTTACACTTATTTAAACTCTATTTTTTTTTTAATTTACTTCTCAAAAAGGAGGTTAATTATAAATAAACAAATTAAATAAATAAACACACAAATTAACAGTTTTGAATGTTTCAAACTTTATTATTGATCTTTTATATCACAAAACAATTAATCAGTCTTTTATAAAAATATTCAAAGGTTTTTTCACCATTAGCCTTTTTCAGCATTGGTACAACCAGACTGTAGCTTTACCATTATAAATTTTTTGAGTCATTTTTCTTTAATTTCAAACTTGAATTTTCAGGCGAATTATGAAAAAATTCTGTTATATAGACAAAAGATAACTTTTTCAGAAGTTCTTTGTCAGAAAACTAATGTTTCTAGAATTAGAAAATAGCTTTATTTTTCTATAAAAATTATTAATGACATTTAAGTGATTGACTTAATCTGCATTTGTATTTTCTTCTTTTCAATTTTTTTTTAAAGTTATAAAATTAATGATTACGACACTTAATAAAATTAAATTCTGAAAAAATGTCAAAATGTTAATAAAAAAAAATGTTAAATGTTAATGCATTTAATTAAAAAATTAAAGAGATTTTATTTTGAAAAAAATATTCAAAGGTTAAAGTCAATTTTGACATTTAATTTTGCGGACTTAAATGTAAATTTTTGACTTTTGACCATTTCTGCTCAACAGCTCTGAAGACTCAGACCTTCAATCGAATTTTCGTTAAAAAGCTCAAATTTAACTAAACTTGAATCAAACATATGTCAAGCTAGAATTTTTTTTTTTTTAATTCGTTTTTATAAGCTAGTATTTTCCATAGAAACAGCAGTTTTTTTAGAGTATAATTAATAATCAAGAATATTTCAATGAATTTATTTTAATGATAATTTTGTCATTATTTTGTTTTTTTTAATAGAGTATAAAATGTTTTCCAAACAAAAAATAGGCGAATTTTATTCACCAAATGAAAAGAGTTTGACTGTGGTAAATCAAAATTATCAACTCATCGACGAAGATGCATTTGTTGAACTAACCGATTTAGAAATTTTAAATTTTTCGTCAAATAAACTCCAAAAATTAAATCCTAATTTATTTTTTCACTTGACAAAGTTAAAAACACTCATTTTGTCATCTAATTCAATTAGCTCTTTGCCAGCAAAAATATTCTCTTCATTGACTTTACTGGAACAATTCGAAATGACAAACTGCAATCTTAGCTCAATTGACTCAACATCATTCAAAGGTTTGATAAATTTAAAAAGAATAATTTTAGCATACAATAACTTGGAATTCATCCATCCAGATACTTTTTTAGACCTTTTTCAGTTGGAAGTAGCTGTTTTTTCATTCAATAAATTGGAAGCAATCCATCCGGAAACATTTAAAAATCAACAGAAATTAAAAAGACTAAATTTAAAAGCAAATAATATAAAAAATATTGAAAAAAATTTATTTATTAATTTAACAAATTTAGAACAAGTGATTCTATCTGTAAATAACCTATCTTCAATAGACAATATCTTTGAGAATAACTCCAATTTACAACGCCTAATAATGTATTCGAACAAAATTGAACAATTGACCAAACTTAGCTTCAAAGGCTTGGATAAAATTTTTTCAATTGACATAGCTAATAATCTAATCGAAGAAATTGACGATGAAGCATTCTGTGGAATGCATACGTTAAAATATTTGGACATGTCCAGAAATTATTTGAAAACAATTAACAAAAGTGTGTTTAATGATCTTACTAGTCTGGATGAATTGATATTGTCAAAAAATGCAATAGAAACCTTGGACCAAGACTTGTTTCAGAAAAATGTTAATTTAAGACTGTTAAGATTGGATTTTAATCAAATCACTTATTTGAAGCCAGACATTTTAACAAATTTAAATTGTCTTTTGGAAATTAGCTGCAATACAATGAATGTAAATAATATGAAAGAATTACAAGAGAAAATAGTAAATTTTAATAAAACTTCATTTGTTTCAAACATTGAATACATTAACTCATTTGGAGATCTAAATATAATTTTAAATTCTTACGATGCGCTTGAAATATTGCAGCGCTTGTCATTATTTACAAATAGACATAAAGTAGAATTGTTCAGTACCATTCAACCACAAGTACTCGAAACTCTTACAAAAATACTCATTAAAATAATTGAAGATATTTATCAAGATCTGTCAAGTCATGTCGACAACTTTAAACCATATGTAAAAAATGCTAAGTGTTACAGATTAAGATTTTTAAGCTACATTGTATCCATTTTTAAGAATTGGTCCAAAACTATCAAGTTATTTTGCAAATACTTTGACGATTTTTCTGGTCTAGAAATAGCGCTAAAATATTTGAATTGTAATGTTTTGAAAAATAATATTCTCAAAAAGAAAGAAAGTGATTCAAAATATTCGTATATGATATTAGTGGATATTTATGGGGACTTGCTAAATTTAGTTTACAATTCAATTGTAAACGATCAAATGCTAAAAAAGAAATTTATAGATTTCAATTGTTTCGACTCGTTAATAGAAGCAGCCGAAACAATAAACAATGTAAGTGATTTAGACTTTAAAACTTATTTAATTATATCTGAAATAATCGATGATGAACTAAATTTGAAGCGTCTCAAGAACATCAAAAAAGTAATGGAAAATTTAGTCTCGAATATTAAAACTTGTGTTAATAGACTAAATGAAAATGACCAAAATGTAGATCGCTGTCCCATGGTTGTTGATAATATATTCATAGAAAACTGTTTGATATTTGAAGTAAACAACAATTTTTATTATTTGACTGATTTTTTAACAGTCCTTTATAACTTCGCGATAAACGATCAAATTAAATTTGACATTTATGAAACTTATTCAATGAAAAATGTAATCAAAACATTGGTCCAAAAAGGAAATAATTATGAAAAAGAAATATCTTTAAAACTATTGTGTCAATTGTGCTTTGATAAGAGAGTCCTAACAGACGCTGATTCTGATAGGGAATTTTTTTTGCCTATCAAAATACTAAGCAAACAAAAACCTAGTTCAGAAAATGAAAATATAATAAAAAATGCTAAAAGTATTATTT
Organism: Brachionus manjavacas; assembly: GCA_019054805.1. NCBI lineage: Eukaryota > Metazoa > Rotifera > Eurotatoria > Ploima > Brachionidae > Brachionus > Brachionus manjavacas. Next base: position 457,377 of record JAHQIY010000003.1, on the reverse strand, counting down.
GGTTGATGCAAAAAAATTACAATTCCTTAGACGGTAACAATGAAATATATTTTAGAATTAAAATGAAATTATCTGTTTTTTAAAGATCCACGGAGCAAATATGGATTATTTGACATGCGCTTTAGAGAAAAGGATAAGAATATGATTGATAAGTAATATTTAACACATTTATCAGAAAAATGTTTGAACGAAACAGTCCTAAAATTACATTTTTTTCGGAAAGTTTTTTCCTCTCTATAGTGACATGTGCCGAAAAGCCGAATGGTTTGCGTGTTAGTCATGCAAGCAGAGAATCGAGGGTTAATCTGTTGAGGATAAAAAAACTTCAAAATATCCCTGCTTTATTAGGAGAATGTTTAAATCTCTTTCATAATTTTTCATCATAAAAATAGGGGCACCAGTTTCGACTGGGTAATAATTGTGGTGTAGATGATCAATTCGATGCAGTAATCTCTGTGCCAGATCAGGACCGTTCCTAAAAAAGCTACTTGAAAAGGAGATGAGCGACTCCACAATATCCAATAGCATAGAATACGGACAATTATTGTTATTATAGTAAAATGTCACCTTAAAAAAAATAAAATCGAAAATTTACAAAAATTAACAATTATTTCAAAATTTTTAGTTTCGATATTAACTTTTAATTTTATTTTTAATTTATCAATCAATCTTTTTGTATTTTGATTTATAAATGGAAATCTTTCAATATTAAAATTTATCTTCTCTCAAGCCACTCCTATTGTCGGAATACTTGTGAAGTGACAATCTTACAATTTTTGTCTAAGCATTAAAAGTGAATGGGTGAGAAATTTATCGATGTTTTGCTGAGATTCCTAGATGTTTTGCTTTTGTTGTTTGCTTGGTCGTAAATATAAATTACAGCTCTTATGAAACCAATAGGAGCGACTATTTTCTGATTCCTGTCAATTTGGTGATAAAAATTTTTTTAATTTTCAATTTAAATATTAATTTTTATTCAAGATTTTTAATTTTTTCAGTGTCGATTAAATACGTTATTTATGTATTAATAGTATTATTTCAAGATAAAAATTTAGAATTAATACAACCCTTTTTTTAAATTTTTTTATTAGAAAAAAGATATTTCAATTACAAATTTTTATTTGTTCCGGAATTCGCAATGCAAAAAAAAAATAACTAATATAGATACCATTTTTTTAATGGGGCATTCCAGCATTTAATATTTAAAAAAAAAATCATGTTCATGAAATTGGATTAAAAAATTCTTTATCATAATTATTAAAATATAAATTTTAGAACAAATTTTTGGGATTATACAGTGGTGTTCTACATTCTAGATTTTTACAATTTTTTGTGTAAATAAGGAAAATTTTAAATATTTTACGTAAATAATTGTAAAAAAAAAAATTCTAAAATATTAAAGAATTTTGGTAATTTTTAAAAAATACTAAGATTTTTTGATTTTTTGCAAATTTATTAAACGAGAAATTTATTGAAATTTCCGTAAATATTTCATTATTTTGTTTTTTTTTTTTTTCCTAAGGAGCTCTAGCTCGGTTCACTAAGCAAATTAAAAAAAAATATATTCTTAAATAAGAAAAACAATCCATTTTTCTTAAATAAGAAAACTATTCTAATTGTACTGATCAAACTTGCTTTTGTAAATTCTCGATCTATTTTTGATACACGTTGTTTATTAATGTCATTTTTCGCCCATAACCTATTTGCTTCATTCTTTATGTCCGAATCTGTCAAACCTGGTAATTTTTGGAGCAATTGCTCTTGCAAAACTTTCTTGCTCATCTCGCTTGGCATGTCTCATTCTTTCTTAATTCTCGTTATTTATAAGCGACTCAATTATATTAATAGATTCATTATTATCACTCAAATCTAATTCATTTGAATTAGTTGCTAAGTTTTTAAAAGTTTCTAAATTCGCATAAATATACTGAATTTGTTAAAGGGTAATGAAGTCCTATCAATTTTATTGCTTGGTCTCCTTTTAAAGTTAAACTTACAAAATTTTGAATTGATACACACGTTTCTTCAGATCTGAACGAGCCTTAGCTCAGTATAATAAATTCAGCTAGAATTTATTATTTATCTTTCCATCTAAAACTAAATCCAATTACGCTATTGGGCGCGATTTGTTTTGCGAAGTGATACCCCAATTCCTTGATAAGAATTCAACTGTATTTTTGCTTGATTAAAACATTATTTAATTTAAAATCGAGTGTATGAATAATTTCATTATATTATTTTTTTTCAATTATCTATTTTTGATTAACTTAATTTCCAGTGCTAAGCAAGTAAACTAAAAAGAAATGAAAAACATGAAGTTTTAGCAACCCAAATAAATAAAAGTACTGACATAATTTCAAAGCAACAAATTTATGTAAAAATCTTGAAATTTATACGAAAAAAGATAATTTTCTAATTTATCAAAACATAAATTTCAGTAATTAGAAAACGGGTTGTTTTTTATATTTTAAAAGCGAGATAATTTTATTTTTTTTTGGGGTTATAAAAAACGGGACTATTTTAATGTCAATCCTTGATTCTTTTTCGCACTGCTATACGTTGTCCACATTGTAAATGATTCCTTACAGTAATCACTGAAAACTTGTAAAAAGTCGTCAAACGTTTCAAAGTTTGATCCTGGAAAATTAGGGAGCTCGTGTTAAAGATAAGTTAATTAAGTAAATGGGCGAACTTGTGAGTTCAGTTTGTTTATTGTGAAAAGAATCAATTTTTTTATCATTATCTTTTTGATTCTTTTTTTTTTAAACTAAAATTGACACATGCGTGAAAATAGAAGTAGGTTTAAAAAAAAAATTTATCTACGCGTTAGTTACGTGTACTTATAATTTTTATTTTCACGCATCTTACCTGAAAATAGTAGTAGTAGTAAGAGTATAATAAACTGCAATTTGCAGCAATGTCGAAGCAAATCTCTAATGAGCCATAGCAGTCGTTCATTTGCTGTTTCGGCATCCAGACATCTAGTTTTGCTTTGAAGCTATTCCAACTTCTCGCACTCACAATATGCCGTAAGATATTGTGAGTGCGAGAAGTTTGAATTTCGTATTATTCTAGATGTTTCGTATTATTCTTTTTATTCTAAAATGAGTTTTTTATTTTTCCCGTTGTATTACTTTTAAAAAAATTTTAAGAAAGCTGGAATAAATCTATAAGTCAAAAAATTAAACCTTGGTAGATAATTCTTAACTTGCTGCTTCTAAGTCAATTTTTTAAGTGCCATGTTTCGCACATTATCTCTTTGCTTCATTCTTGATATCTGCCTCTGTTAAGCATGCTTTTCTCATTTCATCATTTCCCAACGACTCAATTATAGTAAAAGAACCATTATCCTCACTTAAATATTAAATTAAAAATATTTTCGGAATAAAAAAAAAATGATATATCCACATACTTTATTTGAATAAAAAATGAAAACAAATTTAACATTTAAAAGGAAATATTCAAAAGAAAAAAATCAAAATGAATCAGCAGACAATCAAAATCAGATAATGATTAGCTATAATTCCAAATCAAGATCAATTTGCTTGAATATTAAAGAAGCACTAGAGAAAAATGGATACAAAGTTTGGATTGATGTTGAAAGTATTTATGGTTCAAGCCTTGAATCAATGGCAAATGCAATCGAAACAAGTTTTTGTATTCTGATGTGTATTACTGAAAATTATAAAGAAAGCAATTTTTGTCGTCTAGAGGCCGAATATTGTATCCAAAAAAATCGACCATTTATACCATTAATCTTGCAAAAAGGATATAGACCGAATGGATGGCTGGGAATCATTTTAGGCACAAAAATTTTTATCGATTTCACTAAACATGATTTTGAAAAAGCCTTGTTTGAAGTAAACCGTAACTTGTCATTAATAAAATCAAGTTTAAATAAAACAAAAACAGAAAGTGTTAAATCTGACCAAATAGAATCAAATATTAATCAAATAGAATCCAAAAAAAGTGCTACTCCTGAGAATCAAGAACCTGTTGAAAGTAGTTGGAATGAAAATCAAGTTGAAGATTGGTTGAGAAGAGTTGAAATAGACCAGATTATTATAAACCATTTAATTCCTTGTAATGGCCAAATTTTATACCAGCTTTACATGATACTAAAATGGAATCCGGAGTTTTACTACCATTCACTTAAAACACCTGCAAGTTCATTTAAGGACTTGAAAAATTTGGCAATTTTTACAAATGAATTAAAAAAGCTTTTTGAATGATTTTACTTTTTTTTCGATATTTATCAAAATAATGGAATTTAAATTAACTTGAAAAGATTTGTTAAGACTTTTTTATAGTTTATTTTTATTTTAGCTTTAATATAATTATATTATTTATTTAAACTTTTTTAATAAACAAAATAGTAACAGACAACCTAATTTTGTGGACATTAATCTTAATTAAATTTTTTCAGAAAATTATTAATCAAGTTTTTTGAAATTGTTTAAAGGAATTTATAAATTCAAAATATGAAAGCAAATATAAAGGCATAAAAAAAGAATAAAATATATTTATTATTTATTTTCTTTACTGAGCTAGAACTTCTTAGGACTACTTCACACTTTTCATCCGATTCTAAAAAATCTAAAACTAATGGCCGATAGATCGCCAAAAATTTTCTCTTTTTCTATATCAATATTAAATTCTTTATCATTTTTAAATAGTGATAAAATTTTTCTTAAACACTTCTTTGATCTGAACTTTTTTATTTTCGTCCAAGAGGCTTACTTGATAGTGGATTTTTTTCTCGATTTATTTATTTTACTCGAGCCAGTTTTGGTTCCAAAATTCTTGTATTCTGAGACGTAGCGCGGATGTAAGCTTTTTAAAAGCTATCTTTAGAGAAGGACATCTAGATTTCTGGAAAAGTCTGCTTATTTTTCTTCGTTCCTTAATTAATATCACAATATTTTTTGGTGAGTAAGATTTACAGAAATTTTGAGATTGGAGGGATACACTATTTTGAGCAGCATGAATGGTCTGTTTTGAAATGTGTTCACTTAGATTGTTAATGTTTTTAAAGAACTTTAAAGTCAACAACTCCATCTGAGATTTAAGTTGACCAAAGTAATTCAGGATCCAATTCTAGCATTTGGCTCTCGAAGATGGTCTTACTAGTGATTTTCTGTTTTTGTTTTTTAAAACGCGATAGTGATTAAATATTGCCTCTAAAAAAGTGTTAAAAACTCCGAAAGAATTCCCTGAAGTTTAGTTATATACTTTCTAACATAAAGTACTAGAAAATTAGTTAACAATTTTCACACTTTTATTAATAATATTATTGGTTTAATAACGTTTAGCCTTATAACTCATTTAAATTTTAGAGCAAACACTTTCTCTAAGGTAAATATAACTCAATTCTTAATTGCTTTTATATTACAATGATTATTATTGAATTAATAATAATTAAAGAACGCTGCAATAAAAGGCTAAATATTATTAAAATATTTTTAAATAAAAAATGGGGTCTTACTCAAAACACACTAGGAAATTTATTTAAATCTTTAGTCGGATCAATTTTAGACTATTCTTTTCCTTGCTTGAATTCATTTTCAGAAAATAATATCTTGGAACTTTCCAAGTGAATAATATATTCACTTGGAACTTTCTACCATTCATCAAAAAGAACGCTTTTTAAATGCTCTACTGATGTAATCTTTGTATTGACCATTTTGTGCTCTATATATGACCATAAATTCTCTATTGGATTAAGATTAGGAGATCTTGGGCACCAAGGGAGGACTAATTGATTGATACAAACTATTATTATTAATTGATTAATTGACTCTGCCTCTAAAAATTGAGCAACAACCAGTACCTTTAAGATTAAAACAGGCCCAAAATCCGACCGGACCTCCACCATTCTGTAACTTTGGTAAACAATACTTGGAGAGATAATTTTCGTTTGCAAAACGTTTTACGATTACTCTTGGTTTTCTGTTAAATATTTCAAAATTAGATTCAACGCTGAAAATAACTTTTTACCAGTCTTTTATCCTGTGTATTTTGAGTTGGACAAATTTTTTCTACCTTTGAACAGTGGTCTATTTTAATTTGGAAATTTTTGTTTCCATGCTTAGTAACCTTAAATGGACCTGCAAAGTCAGTTTTTATTAGCTTTTTTACTTTTGATGGTTATAAGTAGATCATTTTCAAGTTTTTGTTTTTGGAGCTTTACTAATAATCCGATATTAGCTGAATTTGTTTCAGTTGAAGATTTGTAACGCTCTTGATATGCTGTGTTGTAATTATATATTTATTTATTTATTTATAATTATAATTAACCTCCTTCAGGAGAAGTAAAGTAAAGATAAAAAAAAATAGAATTTAAATAAATGTAAAAAAATCAATTAAGTTCTGATACTTATGAAAGAGCTCATGCTCGATACAAATATACACATAGATAAAATAATTAGTCAAGAAATAAGAATTTACAATTTAAATTTAGTGAAGTTTGGTTTACCAAGAAAGGTGAGTCTCAATTAGGTGCAATAAATTGGTTTAATAAAATTCTATAGTTTTTAAATCTTAAGTTGCTCAAACACAGTTCAATTGAGTCAGAGATACCATCACGGAGGTAGAAATGCCGTTTCATCTCGATTTTAAGCCCATTCACTCATTCAAGTAGGGAAGATAAGTTTAAATTAAAAAATGAACATTTAATGTCTGTTTCAAAGGAGACAGAAAACACGGGGAGTTAATTGAGACATTATAACAGAGTGAACTTAAGATAGAGGAGGCGATTCCATTGAATTAAAGTGTAGTAATAAATGATAATTTTGAATAAAAATATAGTTGATCAAATTTGAAAATTCTTAGTACTTTGAGGATGCTAGACATGTGGCAATTCCATTTTAAATTTAGCATCTGTCTTAATAGGTTGTTTTGGTTTGTGTTCAAAGATTTAAGGCATCTTGAAGCCATAGTAATATTCTCTAGACCATAGGTAAATTGTGATAAGCAGAATGTTTTATAAATAAAACTTTTTAGGAATGGTGATAGGATACTGATTTTCCCAAAAAGAAAGGAGGCTGAATAAAAAAATTTTTGGACTTGTTTGAATTTATCGGTCCCTACGAAGTTAAATTCTAAGTTTGAGCTGAGTGTAAAGCCAAGGCATTGAATACTTTCATGTTTATTGAGTATTGATTGGTTTAAGTAAAAGTCATTAGAAAATAAAGGGGAACCAAAAGTAATTATACTTGATTTAGATGTATTAAATCTGAGTCGCCATTTAAGCCCAAAATCCGCACAAATGTCTAATAGGATTTGAAGGTGTCTATCTACACGGCTAATAAGTAAAATGTCATCAGCATAAACTATAATAGAAACATTCATGTTTTGGAATTGAGCACCTATTTTTTTATTTAAACAATTTTCTATTAGGTCGTTGATGAAGATGTTAAAAATGAAGGAGGATAGAATACCACCTTGTTTAACCCCACTGTCAATTTTAAATGGAATCTAGGAGATTCCAATCGAAACAATAATAGCCGATGAGGTATCGTAGTATTTTTTTAAGAGTACCCAAAAGTTTTTATTCATTCAAGAAGCTAGTTTGTAAAAAAGTCCGTCTTGCCAGACTTTGTCGATTGCTTTTTCAGCATCGAGTGTGGCGATTCTGATTGCCGATCCTTTATAAACATATTCATTTATTTTTTCTTTAACCACAAAAAAAAGCGTGATTACATGAGGCTTTTTTTCTGAAACTAAATTGGTTTTTACTAATTTTTTAGAGGTCTGGAGAGCTATATAATATTAGTTTTTCTAGAAATTGAGCTAAGCAGTTTGAAATTGAAATAGGTCTTACATCTTACAATTATGCAGTCGTTGTTTGTAGTTAAAACTTTCTTGTCTTAAGTTTTTATTGTTTCCAATCGAAAATCTTGTTTGTTTAGAATTCGTTTGCTCATTAATCAAATTTGTGTCAATATTCTTTAACGTTTGTAATTTTGTTGTCCGATTCAGTTTCGAAGCCTTTGTCGAATCCATTGAATTTGTCAATTGAATTTTCGACAAGCTGTTTGAAGAAAAACGTCTCACTGTTTTGGTTCATTGGTGAATTTTTCCCTGCACTTTTCTCTCGAATTGAATAGTTCTTTTAAATACTTTTTTAAGCATGTCTTCTAAGCCTTTCAATTTGACTTTTGGAAATATTTGAACTATTATTGTTTGAAGAATGTCAGAATAATTTTTTTAGCGTTTCATTAGCTTGCTGGTTTCTTTCCAAAAACCTTCACTTGCGTGAAGTACTACAGTAGATAACGCTTTTTGTAAAGTTGTTTATGAAACCACAACCTATATAATAATCGTTTTTTATTTCAGATTTTCACTTCTTAACAATTTTTTAAAAATAATATTTTTTTTAAAAAAAGAATCGACAAGCTACTTAGATGAAAAATTTATAAAATAATGCTTTGATAAATTTAGATATTTTTCTTGCATCTAAAAATAGTTTATTTAGAACAGTGTAAAAAGATAGTTATTTAAAAAATATGTAAAATAAGTTATCTATAAATAGCTTATTTAAAAAATTCGGCAATTGGCTGTTTTGTGGGGCGTCTATGTGCGCCACTACTTGGAGACTCAAGTCTCCCACAGCATTATATACTACTACTACTAAATAGTCAAGAACATGATTGAATCTATGCCAGAACGTGGCGCTCTGTGTATTAAAGCTAAGGTCGTCCATTTTAAATGTTGAAATATATTATGTTCTATATTTTGTAGAAATTTTTTTGCTTTGAATTTTTTGTTATTTTTTTTAATTTAGATTTTTTTTCTATCCTAAGTCTTTTAATTTCCTGATAAAAACTTTTTTCTAAATAAAATTCAAACAAAAAATATTTTTGTTCTTTTATTAAGTCGCACGGCTTCCCAGAAACAAATCTTGCATAAAAAAAAATTTCTAAATTTTCTAGACATACTGTATATGTCTTTAATTTTCTTTTGTATTATTTAAACCTTAAATAAAAATATATTGTTTCAATAAAAATGTATTTCTCTAATTAAATATTTATTAAGTATTTTTTTGTAATCAGTTTATTTTTTTAAATCTTTCCTATTCAAAGTTTGAACTTCATTTATCATAGCTTTGAGACCAATGTAAGTTTCTTCACCAACAGCAGGCACACCTAGTCAATTAAAATTTTTTAGTTCAATTAACAAATCTTCATTTTTTTCTCTATTACGATCTTCAGGCAAAATGAAACCATAACTGTAATCAGGTTCACCTTTTCCAGGTCTCAATTCCAATGCTATTGAATACTTTATATTGGCAACTGCATATGTCCTTTAAAGAAAAAAGACTTTCCTTTAACTAAAAAAGTTTATTTATGAATTCAAACCAGTCAAAGCTTCCACCAGAGGCCGAATCTAAAATTAATTTTTTTTTATGTTGAAATATAAAAATTTATTTTTGCTTACACAAAAGATTGGCAGGTGAACCAATTGTGTATTCAGTGCCGTTTACTGTTTTCAAGGCATCTGCTCCAATTTTACTAATGGCATACAAATCGTCGTAGTCAGTGATTTGAATGCTATCCCATCCCCATGGAACCATCCTAAGACAAAAACATTAAAATTTAAAAAATTCAGAATTTTTCTATACCAAAAGTTTCCATAAGAATGAATAGTTACAAATATGTCCCAATTACCCAGTTTGTCATTAATGGCTTTTTGAATGGATATGGTTTCTATTTCGGAATCGGCAAACGGACCAGCAAATATTTCCGAGCAAGGATTTGAACTTTATTAGAAAAATTAAAATTAGATCTTAAAAAGCTAAAATAAACCTTGCTCCAGCTACCATCCACTTATAGCCGAAGTTTCTATTCAAATCTGTTCCAAAGCAATTCCAAATGAGTTCTTCTGGTCGACTTGGTCGTCTATTTTTCCTCCAAATTCTGAACTTTAAAAAATGAACTTCCAATTTTAATTTTAAATTATTTATCTTTAAGGTTACGTTAGAATGGCTATATTCGTATCCATCTGGATTTGCTAGAAATTAAATTTTAGGATTTTTTATATGCCGAAAATTTAATTTTAAAAAATCAGAATTGTCAAGAATTGGTACCTAAAATTTTGAGTAATTCTTTTTTTCTTAAAAATTTAGAATCCTAGTCAAGTCTTATGAAAAAAAATTTAATAAATTTATGTTGAATGCTAAAAACGTGCTTACAAAATTCTTTTGATTTTTGAAAAATAGAATGTTTTACTCTGATGTTTTAGATTCAAAATACTTTTCTTTTATTAATGAAACAATTTTTGATGAAAGACTAATGAAAAATCTGACTTCAGATATTTTATTTAATCATTGTTCATTTAAATCTTATACAAATTCGTATAATTATTTTTTACATTGGTTCAGATTCGGCCGCTAAAGAGTTCAATTTTTTACAAGATAAGCGTTTAAACTGAGTGTTGGATTAATTATAATTTACTTAAAACAAGTATAGAAATACAGAAAGAAAAAAGTATTAAAGCTTTCTATTTCAACCATCTGGATGAAAATCTAAAAGATTTCAATAGATTAACTTTCCGGTTATTCAATAACCTTTGGGGTGGACTAATTCACATTGAGAATTGTTAGTTTCGAAATTGTGGCCAAGTATTAAGTATTGATGGAAACCAAAAGATAAATCGATTAAAATGCATGTTTCCAATGGTTAAAATGCGAAATTTAGAATTCGGTTTATTAATAAAAACCTTATATTCATTTTTAATTTAATTTCTGATTAAAGGAAATGTTGAAATTGGTTGTCCAAATACTCCAAAAAGAAAAGTGTTGATCCACTGATTAAGTTCAAAATCGAACAAGAGATTTTCGAATGCAATATAAGTCAAATTAACAAGAAGAAGACTAGCAAATGAAAATTTATTTATACATGATAGCTTTTAAGACAAAAATTTGGTTTTAATTTTAAACAAATTTCATACAGCAACCTTCATGCAAATCTCAAAAAAATTTGCACTGCCTTGTGAAAAAAAATCGAGGGCAGTAGGTGAATTAGAGAAGTTTTTGGGGCAGATCCTCTGGTTCAAGCAGTATGTTTCTTATTGGATTTTTACGAAAACATACAACTGAGATCTAATTTTATTTGATATGATGATGCATGCCATCTGAAAAAATTTATTGATTCAAGTGAAAAGATTAAAGAAAAAACAGAAAGATTGGAAAAATTGAGAGAAAAAACAATAATAATTGACCGGTTTCATTATAAAGGACACAAAAAATCAAATTACTATTGTAAAGAATCGTGAAATCCAAATAATTATTTAGAAATAAAGGATGCAAATACATCAGTCGTTAAACAAGTTATTTATTGGTTTTCAGGCTACATATATATGCTAAAGCTTATGAATAAAGAGAGATTTAAATATTTTATATTTTTTATTTGTAATGAGTTAAATAAAGCAAACTTGTATTTTAAAATAATTGACAAATTAAACTCAAATATAATTTCAGATTAATAACAATAAGAAAAAATTTAATAGAAAAAAATACATTTTCACTAAAAAGTACATCGAATGTCCTGAAGTTTAAGTATATAATGTAATCATTAGAATAGAGTAACATGTCTTTAAAATAGAGTACTCTTTTTTGTAAGGCGGGTTAATGAATGATAAAACAAGTATACTTTTGAATAGTTTATTAAATAATTGTTGAGCTCTAACAATTTATATAATTAGTGTAATCCCTAAAAATATCTCTCTAAGCACTGAGAATGGAATCATTATTTATACCCATGAGTTCGTGTCAAGAACACGGGCTTATAATTAAGACAAGATGTGAGCTATTATATAAATGTTTATATCAGCATCTAGAAGCGTCTATCTACTGAGATACGTGACAATTGTATTAATTCTTTCTTATCATTGCGCATCAGTTGAGAAGCTGATGATCAAGTGATACGTAGGGTGTATTACATATCCCCCGCTCTTTAGATATCACCGTCTCTGATGATTCTCGTTTAAGATTTTAAATTCCATCAGTGCATGAAAATAAATAATTATATTAAAAAATATTTAAAAGATAAATAAACAAAAAAAAAAAAATTTATTAAATGCTTAGTTCTAACATACTAAGATCTCTTTGATTGACGTTTCTGTCATTTCTTTATTATTTTCTGTTTCGGCGGTGACTTTGCCTCCACTTTCGGTTAAAGGAATGCTGTCTTGTAAAGTGGATTCTTCGATTGCTTTTTAATGAAGTGCAATACAGTTGCATTTTACGCATATGAAAAATAAAACAATGATAATTATGAAACTAAAAATGAGGCCTGATATTATAACCAGCAAAACATTTCTCATCGAGTTCTTTAGCCAATTGATGAAATGACTTAACCCGAAGGGTAATCCTCGATAATAATAAGAGTTATCAAAATCTTCATTAACTAAATTTTGATTTTTAGATGTCGATTGCTCTATATTTAGATTAATCAAATCATTAATCGACATATCATGATTAAATTTTAACGATTCGACTTCACTAGTGATGCTATTTACTGATATTAAATGATTGGATTTCTACCAAGTAATTCCATTTTTATCAATTGATATTATTTTATTATTAATTTTTCTAACCCAATGTCTCTTAGCTTTGCATTGTTCCTCATTATCATATCTTATAATATTACTTTTACTTAGGTATCCGGTATTTCTTTTGTCACTTAATTCAAACGAGACCTTTGGATCTCTTGTACATCCGTCATAATTTTCGACTTCAACACTATAACTTGTTTTGCAATTGGGCACGAATATAATACCATATCCCTAACATATATAATTAAAGTATTACTAAAAACATTATTAAACAGTAAATTTAAACCAATTGTCATATAAAGTCGATGTGGACAGAAATTTACAATTTCTTTGGTCCAGTAAACAAATGACGACTTAAGTTTACATTCCAATTGATTAATATCACAGGTATCGAAAATTAAGTTTGATTTGCTTTTCAAGGTAACTCTTTTAACAGTACACACAAATCCATAACTCATTACAGGTCTAAGCCACTTGAATATTTCTTTAGGCGTACCATCAAATATACAATCATCATTCTCACAGGACATTTTTGATCCTTCACATGTCCTTGAACTTACCATATTTTAACATTCTTTCTTACCAATTTCCACCTTATGAATGCTTTTTGATGAGCTTCTTAAACCAAACAGGTTCACGTATGCATCAATTATAATTTTCTGTTTACTACATTCGTATCCATTTCCATCTATGGTTAGTATTTGTTTGAAAAGCAAGTCCACTCTTCTAAATTTTTTGTCACTTTCTACAAAAACTTTTTGAGTGGCATGACTTGCATAACAGTCCTTTTCGGTATTTAGAATTAGGGTGTTCTCAATAATAGTTTGGTCCGGTGTTTCACAGACAGTAAACCTTCCGTTAATTCTTTCTGTTGACAAAGGTTTTATGAGAAAGAATAAAATTGTAATTAAAATATTCAACATATTCGGAAATGTCACATGATTGGCATTTGTCTTTCTTGGTCGTCCAACTTTTTTAGGTTTGTTTAACTTTGACCAATAATCTTCAATTGGTTTCTTTCCCAAGAAACTATCCATAGGTTCCCAAGAATTATGTTTAAGTGAATAGTTTTTCCATTTGACTAAAAATTCATATTTTTTGTTTTTATTCAGTCGATGGTTAATTATTTTTTCGACTACAAAAAAATAGCTTCGTCCTTCCCCCCGTTAGTAGAAGGCGACTTATCTAATTTTAATCTCTGGAGTGGAAATGTGTCAGACAGTTTTTGCTTGAAGACATCCTCGACAATGTAGTTACCATTTTTTGTTTGACCTAGAACGGTGAACGGGCCACGATATTTTGGGTGTAATTTTTCATTCAGTCCCATGACGCGGATCCATACCTTTGAGCCGGTAGATATTACTGTCTCTGTAACAGGCCTATTATTATTTTGAGCCTTAATTTGTGAGGATCTTGCTTTATCTATGTTCTGGAGTGCTGTCGGATATTTATCATCGATCAGATCCTTTATTTGCTTAACACGTTCTTCTACTGCATTGTGTTTAACATCGGGATCGATGGAACTCCAATCGTTGAATCCATTCATTTTTCTACCGAACATTAGTTCAAATGGGGAGAACTTTGTTGCTGAGTGTATTCTTGTACGATATGCAAGCAATACGAATGGTAACCATTTAGACCAATCATCTGGATTTTGCTCACAATGTTTTCTTAAACAACTTACTATTTCTTTGTTCAAGCGCTCAACTTGGCCTTTGGTTCTGGGGTGGTATGCGGATGTAATAACATGCTCAGACCCGACTCGTCTTATAAGATTATCAACAATTTGATTGTTATATTCTTTACCTTGATCCGACCTGAATACCCTTGGTGGTCCATATATACATATGAATTTCCATAGGATGTTAGCTATTTCTTCGGCTGATTTACTTTTAATAGGTTCGGCAAATGGGAACTTGGTTAAGTATTCGGTAATTACCATTATTCCAGTGAAGCCTTCCTCTGTTACTGGTAGGCCAAATACCAAATCTATGAATGGTAATGGCTATCGCAGGATGTTCCTTTGCAGGAGCTAAATTATTTCTCTTACACACTTCGCAACTTTGTACGAAAGCTTAAATGTCTTTCTCCATGTTTTTCCAAAAGTAATCCTCTTTAATTCGTTTAGTTGTTGATTCTACCTGAAAGTGACCTAAAACATGTGCTTTTAAAATAATACCGCTTCTGTTACTAGGTTTCGGTATCAAGCGTGAAACATTATCTCGTCCCATTTTAAAAATTTCATTTTTTCTCTATCGTAATAATACTGAGTTGCTGCTTTCTCAATTCTTTTAATTTGCTTTTTGGACAATCCATTTTGAAATCGACCATTTTATAGATAATACAGTAATGTGTCATCTACATAGACGTCAAGACTTTTACGTGAAGTTGTGTCAATGTGATCATTAAAATCGTTATCAGTAATGGTTTTTAGTGAAAGCACTGGCCGACTAACAGCATCAGCGTTTAAATGTTGGATTCCTTTCCTATGGACTATCTCAAAGTCATAAGCTTGTAAGTAGATAGCCCAACGGGCTAATCTTCCCGTAGGTACATTGATGTTCATAAGCCACATCAACGCGTAGTGATCTGTATTCACTAGAAATTTGAATCCATACAGCTTTGTGCGAAATTCTTTAATTGCGTACACAACTGTCAAACATTCTCTTTCAGTGCTGCTGTAATGAATTTCGGCACCTTTGAGTAGTCGTGACGCGTAAGCGCATACATACTCGATTCCATTTTCATCAATTTGTGCTAGAATAGCGCCCATCGCATAACCTGAAGCGTCGCAATGAAGTATAAATTTTCGATTCCAATCAGGTTGTCTAAGGACAGGTTCTGACGTCTGGATCAATTTTAGATTTTCGAACGATTCATGTTGAGGCTTTCCCCATTCAAATTTAATATCTTTTTTTGCTAAGTCGTACAATGGTTTTGCAATTTTCGCAAAATCTTTTACGAAAATCCTATAATAACCACATAAACCTAGAAAACATTGAACTTGCTTAACATTTTTGGGAGGTTTCCTTTCATTGATAGTCTCAAGTTTAGCTGGATCCATTTTTATTGTCGATCCAGATACTAAATGACCAAGAACTTTTATTTTTTTGGTGAACAAAATGCATTTGTTTGGTTTAATCTTAAGTTCTGCTTTCCTACTTCTATCAGATGCTCTAGGCGTTCTTTTATTGCTTTCGAGTGAATAATGATATCGTCAAGGTATACCTCTACAAACATTTTATTGCCAAATAGCCTGTGCATCATTCTGCTGAATTGAGCTGGGGCATTTTTTAATCCAAAAGGTAACCTTTTAAATTGGTAATGACCGTCTGGAGTGGAGAATGCTGTTTTATCCTTCTAATCTGGGTGCATCTCTACTTGCCAGTAGCCAGACGTCAAGTCAAGTGTGGAGAAGTATACTGAGCCACTTAAACGTCCGAGGATGTCGTCAATTCTTGGAAGAGGCCAATTTTCAGTAACCGTCTTCTGGTTTAACTTTCTGTAATAGACACAAAACCTTTTTGAGCCGTCTTTTTTGGGCATCAAAACAACTGGTGCCGACCATGGTGAGCTTGATTCTTCGAGCATGGACTGAACTTTTTTCCTAATATAGTCTCTTTCCATAACAGACTTTCTGTATGGTCTGATATAGATTGGGGTGTATTCTGTTAGCTTAATGATATGCTTGTCGACATTAGATTTATTAAGATCTCTTACTTCTGCTGCGAATCTATCTTTTATAGCATCAATAGCTTGCCTGAAGTGGTTGAGGTCATTATCTTTTAGGTCCTCTTGTGGTTTAATGACCAATTTAGTTTTTGATTTTTCTAGAGGCCATTCGTCCTCGGACAGTTCAAAATCATCAGCGAATTTGATACTACACGCTTCTTCCGTGAGCAGTGTGTCCAATTCGTCTTCATCCGAGTTCATCAAGATTATATCGCTCGGAAATTTTATCAATTTTTGACTAGGATTAAGACTAGCACCTGTTTGCATAAACCAATCGAGACCTAAAAGTTTATCGTTATCCTCGTGGTCTATTATCAAAAACTCCATAAAGCATACATGACCCTGAATGTCCAGTTTTATTTTTTCTGTTTTGCCGACTACCATGCTTATTGTATTATCAACTGTTTTAATTTTCGAACTGGATGGTAAAGTTCTTAATCCAAAATTATTAACAGTTTTTCTTGAAATAATAGAGCTTGTGCATCCGCTGTCGATAGCGAACTTAATTGGTTTACCGTCTACGAGACCATTTATTCTCAGTAAGTTACCTGTTGTGCAAACGTATACGTATTCAGTATCACGATTACGATTGTTTGACTCTGATTCTTCCGTTTCTTCTGCTAAGTATGATTTCTTTGGGTTGCTCCATTTTCCTTTGTTCTGATTCCTACCATAATTTGATTTGTTATTGTTCTCGCCGCTAAACAATTTCACTTTGCAATCTGCTTTAATGTGACCTGGTTTTTTACATCTGTAACCGACAGGGATTTTACCTCTATCATCTGTTTTATTATTTAAGTTTTTTCCTCTATCAACTTCTTTCTCTCTTAATTTATAGAATGATTTTAAGCGCTTCTTATAATTGTTTCTTGAATAATAAACGGGTACTGGCTTATAAACACTCCACGTACTCCTACTGAATATCCTAGCTTGAGTTATAGCATCGTCAAGTGTCTTGACATTTTTGCTTTCCAACTCAGCTCTAACGCGGGGGTCAACCGCGTCAAAAAACATCCATACTAACTCGAACTCATCTATTTTTTCGATTTTGTTGGCAATTTGCCGGAATTTCAGAACATTTTCCTCATAATTCACGTCCAATTTGATTGCCTTTAATTCGGATCTTAAAGTTCTTTGGACATCGTCTGGCTTATAAGTTGCCAACAGGTGAGATTTCAACTCAACCCATGTCAGGTTTTCTTTCTTTTTCTTAAGATTCCAGACCAATTGCAAAGCATTACCTCTTAAAAATTTGTTAACTGCAGTGACTAATCTATTTTTATTAATTCCCTGGTCTTCCGCCTCTGTTTCGACAAGGTAGATCCATTCCTAAATTTTATCCTTGTCGTTTCCATATAGTTTTGGGATATCATCCATCTTAAACTGTGAACGTCAATTGAAAACCCTATTTTCCATTGGTGACATGTCTGGTACAATAATTTGCTCTTGTTGATGAGTACTTTCCGTTGTAGTTGATAAGCTTGATTGGGGTGTCGATTTATTTTGATGGCTTGCATCTGGTTGTTCCTTTTTCTTTGCTACAAGTACCGCTCTTTGGGTCAGAAGACTAATTAAAAGTTTCTTAGGAGCCTTAGTAGCCGTTATTTTCTCCAACCAATCAGCCTGTTCTACTTCTGAGCCATTTACTAATGTTCCATTTTCCTCAAGGTAGTGAAAATCGGTTTCCAAGTGGTTCTGAGCTTTTCCCATGTGAACAAGTGCCTGGACGGGCAAACTATCGCATTATTCCATGGATATTGGCAATGAAAAGAAACTCATTGTGGACATTTTTACTTATCGCTGCTACCAAGATGTAAGGCGGGTTAATGAATGATAAAACAAGTATACTTTTGAATAGTTTATTAAATAATTGTTGAGCTCTAACAATTTATATAATTAGTGTAATCCCTAAAAATATCTCTCTAAGCACTGAGAATGGAATCATTATTTATACCCATGAGTTCGTGTCAAGAACACGGGCTTATAATTAAGAAAAGATGTGAGCTATTATATAAATGTTTATATCAGCATCTAGAAGCGTCTATCTACTGAGATACGTGACAATTGTATTTATTCTTTCTTATCAGTTGAAAGCTGATGATCAAGTGATACGTAGGGTGTATTACAGAGTGAGATGACTTTAAATTAGAGTACTCTTTTTTAGGGACAAGATGTTATAACATGTAAAGATTGTATAGAGACATATCACTAAAATATTTTATGATATAACAGTAAATTCTGATAATTACATTATTAGGATAGATCCTTTCAATTTGAATCGGTATCCTCTCAAAATTGATAATTAAGAGTTAAAGTTGAAGGTTATGAAAGCAGCGGAACAATCTCCTAATTAAACGACCTGTGTTTGAAGTTAATAATATCCTAAAAAACGAATTTAAAAAATAAAAAGAACAAACAAACAAACCACCCAATATAAATTTATTATTAATTATAATATTATTTTTAATTAAAAAATAATTAATTCTGTCCTGTAGGAATGAAAATAAAATATATAATACCCTGGATCCAGTCAGTTTGGATCGGTATCCTCTTGAAGCGGACTTGAGAATTGTTTATTACATTTAAGAGGTGCTATAATGGTTTCTGCGGACCTCTCTCCTTTAACGACGACCTACTTCTGAAATCGATACGTCTATAAGAAAGAAAAAAAAAAAGGAAACAAACAAACAAATACAATAAGTTGAAAATAAAAATTGTTTTTAATTGTAAAAATAGAAATTATGTAAATGGCGTAATTTTTGTAATAAATAATAAATAATTAAATTTTTCTTTTCTGCATTATTTTTTAATCTCGCATCCCATTTTTGAATGCCACTTGCTTAATCCATAATTAACAAGGACCAGAAGTCGTAAACGCATTGAGCCTTGTTAATAAATGAAGGAAAAAAAGAAAGCAAAAGGACAAAATATGACTCAAATTAAGTAATGGACACAAAAAGACACATTTCATTTTAATAAATTCGATAAAAAAGATTATCGTCAAATTTTTCATATCTTAAAAGTATTTTTTTAACTAAATTAGTATTTCTAAAAAAAAAATTGTTAAGTTTTTCCTATTTGCATTATTTTTTAATCTTAGTTCCCGTTTTTGGATGCCACTAGTGAATCAGTAAATAACAGGGCTCTAGACGTCGTTAACGCCTTGAGCCTTGTTAATAATTGAAAGGCACAAAGGAAACAAAAAAACAGTAAAAGACAATTTTTATTTGTTCAATAGGGAAAGGACACAAAAGGACAAAATATTCTTCTCACATAGAAAATCGAATTTTAGCTCGTAGCCTTTTTCTTATTTAAATTCATTTTAAATAAAGTAAATAGTATTTTTTCGCTCACGTTTTAATCTCAGTTCGCTCACGTTTTATGATTCATTAGCTGAGATCACGAAAACAGCAAAATTAATCAAGTTTACGTATTTTCATGAATTCAGCTTAGGTAGAACTGTTATCGATTCTATTTGAATGCAATGAGATTACAAAAGTAACTCTTTTTAATTAAAAAAAAAATAAATCTCACTTTTTTCATCCTTTTTTCGAAATTGAAAAAAAAATCTTAAAAAAGGAACAAAGTATGCAGTTTAAATTCAATATTTTTTTTTTCATATCGACTTTTCATTTTATTTTCTATTAGCAATATATAATTCTCAGGTTTTGAGATAATAAGTGATTGAAATTGAATTTTTTCAGAAAAATTATATTTGAACCGAACTTGTGAATTTTTTTTTTATTTAATAACATTGAAAAAAAAAATCTGTTTTCCTTTTATTTAATTACCTGATTTTAATTTTTGCGATCATCTGGCTAAAAAAATTCTTTTATTTTTTTCTATTTTAATATTAAATTTATTATTCTATTTACATAAAAAAAGCCGCAACTCAGGCGATTAGGGGTTTGGATAATCATCATGGACATCCATTTCTTTTTAGCGTTTTACAAAAATAAAAGAAAAAAATAAAAAGTAAAAATTAAATTAATTATTACTAGATTTAACTCTTTTTTTTATACAATTAATAATTATTTTTCAAATATCTTAACTTCTAATACTTTATATAAAGTGTTTCTTCTTTCACAGCCAACAAGCGATAACGCATTACTCACTTTCATTACTTCCACTTTTTTTCGATCTAACTTAACAATAACTTTAATATTACAATATATAAAATAATAAAACGTGACAAATTATAAACAAGATTTCTTTAAATCCTTGATACATAATTTAAACAGTGTTAAAATATAGGGATCTACTAATTGCTTGTTAAATTTTAATAATTAAGTTTTGAATGCTTTTTTAATTAGAAAAAGAGAGATTGTTTATTTATTTCAATGAACGACTTAAAGGCGATGTAAAAAAAGGAAAATGAAAGAAAAAATAAAATTTAAAAAAAAAAGAAATTAAAAGAAAAAGTATGTAGTAGTAGTTGTATAAATACTGTGAGAGAGTGGATTTCCAAGCGATGACGCCAGTAAACGTGCCGCTATAACAGCTCACGACCATTTTTTTATTAAAATTCTCGATAAGTTAAAATTCATTAATAATGGTTTTTAGCTGTAAAATTTTTCATTTGCTTATTGTGTGTGTAAAGTGATTTTGGTGGATGATGGCTTATCTAGTAGAAACCCAGTTGTTTATCAATTCTATTTTTAAATGTGTTGGTGCTAGTAACACATCTAGTCGCTGCATCAAGGGCATTCCAGTCACCTGCGGTCCTGTACGTGAAGAAATTGGTGCGTGCCTCGCAGTTGCGAACCAACTGGCGCCCAATTGCTAGATGAAAAGTTCTGGTGTTCCCTGCCTGCTTTTTTAATTAGAAAAAGAGAGATTAATAGAAATACTTGGTTAAATGAAATGTCTAAATGAGTTGAATGAGTGATTTTTCAATTGAAAATAAGAGTAATTTGAAATTTGATTTGACACTTAAAAATTCATTCCATCCCAGTTCGTAATTTAATTTAGCCGTGTAGAGCTATAAAAAATCTGGTGCACATTTAACAGAATAGAATTCCTAACAGTGTTTTTTTTCTATATAAAAATTTTGAATAATTTTATAGAAAGAAAAAAATCAATGCCTTATTTTTTGACATTACAGTCTGACATGTCAGCTCATTTTTCATTAAACATTTTTTTTCCAATTTTTTGTCAAAACCTAAAGATTGAAAATTCCAATTTGGTTGGATCTAATTGTATCTACGAATATCATGAATCTGTATAAATAAGTTTATTCTTAAACGAAGAAATAATGAAATTAACGTTTGTGATTTAATATTTAGAGAAAATGAAAGTCTAATTTTTTAAAAATTTTCAGAGCAAAAAGATAGAAAAGTTTACTCTTAGTTAGATTATGAATTATATTTTTCTATTTTTTTTCAGAGATTTTTAGAAAAATTTCTTGGCCATTTCGCTAAAAATAATCGTAAATTACAGATTAGTTAATATTAAAACTCTTATAAAAAACTCTTATTTTGAAAAGTTATTCAAATTTAATTCAGCCTCAAGAGCAATATTTAAAAAAAAAAAAAATTCTAAAACTAATAAAAACAGAAATTATCAAATGTTAGTCAAAGTCAATTCCCTATTTTCCAGACAAGAGATCAAGACATGAGACTTTTTAAATTGATTATTGTTTTCCGAATTTTTCAATTATTTTTACATATTAGAAAAATTTTACTTTTGTTATTTTTTTTGATCAAATAGAAACTCTACATGTAAATTATACTCGTTTAATTTTTATATTCTATTCCATGATTGCTTTATTAACTATTGTTGCAATCACACACTTTTTTGCTAACCATCTATCGCTTAGAAAGAGTTAGACAAAACGTGATGGACAATTTTTAATTTGCTCTTTTATGAATGTCTTTCGAACCCTAAACATCTTTACATAGCTCTTTAAATTATCATTTTTATTTCAATATATCTTAACAAATTAACAATTTATAGATCTAATTTTAAAAAATTTCTTTTAAATCGTCTTTTTTTCTTCTCATATCCAGAGACGCAAATTCGTTACAGTTTCATTTTAGATTGTTACAGTCGGGACATCGTTGCTCTATGTTGTACTTTTTCTGATTCCATTTTAACTTCTTTCAGGTATGAATTCCAAAATCAACATTAATTTAAATAAGAGGTCTTGTCAGGTATAATTGAAAACTTGATTAAAAAACACAAAAGTAGTTAATTTTTTCGTCTTGACTTAAATTTTGTAAAGATGCTTTAGATAAATAAATTTCACATTAGAATATGTGTATATCAAAAATTGGTAAAATTCAAACCTTCGAGACAGTTTAAGTGATTTGGATTTGGTGATTTTGTTTAAGTGATTTATTTTCAAGTTAATGATTGATTCGGAATTGACGATGTATTGAGGTAGACTATATTTATTTTTGATAAATAAAAAGGCTCAGCCTTTGCCGATCGGAGTGTAGACTTAATCTTTGCTTTCAGACAAAATAGAATATTTTTGAAAGAATGTTATACCAGCTTAATTTTTGAATAACTGAAAATAAAAAAATTTTTATAATCTATTAAAAAAACCCAAAGTTTTTCATGATTGCAGTACAAACTTGAAATTGTTTGTTTTTTTTTGAAACTGAAAAAAATATTCGAAACACTTTTTCAATGTTATTTCAATATTGTATACATTTTGAAATTCAAACAGAAAAAATTAAACCAGATGCTTTTATATTTTTTCTTTTGCAAATTTTTCGTTAAATTCAATAAAAAATAAGGTAGCGTTTATTTTCACACATTTTATGGATAAATAAACAAAAATTGATACACACAAAAAGTGGATGTGGATTTGAAATTTTTTTATTTATTTAGACACAAGTTATATTAAAAAATAAAAAAAATAAGATTAACAAATTTAGATTAATTAATTAGAGTTACAATTAGCACAAAGCCATTTTTAAATCTTAGGAGCATAAGCTTTTTTAACACATTTTAAATGAAAATAATTATTACAAGAACTACAAACGATAAACTTAGAGTCGCAAGATAAAGAACAAGAGTTGCAAGAATTTAATTGACCATGTGATCTTAATGCTGATAATGTATTTTGCAACATTAAGAGAGCATCACTAGTGAAGAAACTTGAAACTAAAGAAGATATTTCATTATTTTCATTCACAAAAGCACAACTAAGTACACTAGGATTAATTTTCGAAGGTATTACTTGTATATGCTCTTCATCGACGACACGCTCTTTTGAAATGAAACTATCTACACTTGGCTTATTATATTTTATATGTTCTTATTCAAGCTTATTCCTAATTAATTGATTTGATGAGCTTCAATTATATTTTTTTGATGGATTTCAATGTAAAGAATAAACAAAAAAATATTGTCAATTTGTGGCTAAATAACTAATTATTTTATATACACAAGAAAATTTTTTTGTTTATTTACAGGTAAATTGTGTGCGATAAAACAAGATATTTATCCACAATTTGTGTTTAAATAAATTCACTCAAAAAATAACAATTTTAGATAAATAAAATAATTATGGTAAATGAGCCTAACCGGGTGACCTATTTTTTTTTATTGCATATTTCGCACTCATTTTATTCAAAAACTCCAAAAATGCTCACCGAATTAGACCAGTTTTTTCTAGTCACCCCTTTATCTCCTGCGGTTAATTGGGTGAGGCCTTATTGGGTGAATTAGGTTAACCCATTTACCCCTGATTTTGTAAATATTTAGCCCGAGAACTAACCTCTTTTTCAGGATATTCACCGAATTCACCCAATTAGCTCACTAAGAATTAAAAAAAGGATTATAAATGTTATTTTTAAAAAATATAAATATTTAAAATATTCTTTATTATTATTCTTTTAAATAGCTACAACATAACTATTTAGAAAAAAATTTAAACTAATTATTAACGAATTCAACACATATTTTATGTTTGATTTTTATTTAGTTAAAAAAATCTGTCTCGGAATGTTGTATAAATTTGAAGCTTGAGTAGTATTCAATTTTTTTTCAAAAACATCTTTTTATGCGTTATCAAGATCTTCCATCGAATACTTTTTTTTTAACTTCTTTTTGTTTGTTCTGATTCATTTTATGATATTTTGACGATTTTTGGGGTTGTGAAGTTCGTTTCAATTCGATCATTTCAATTCAGAAAAATTTGAATAACTTTTTTAATAAAAGAGATAATTCAGTTCTGTAAAATGCTTAATTATAAGCAAATTTGCTTAATGCAGTAAAATAAGTGTGCAAAATACTCTGCAATTTTCTGCATTTTGCAACCCATCAAAAAGTATTCCAATCAAGTGTGCAATTACATTGCAGAGTTTTTGCAGACATATATTTTTGAATTAAGCAAAGTTGCTTAACCATTGAGCATTTTACAGAACTAAATTATCTCTTTTAGTAAAAAAGTTTTTCAAGTTTTTCTGGATTGAAACGATCGAATTGAAATGAACTTCACAACCCCACGATTTTTGATAATACAAAATGAATATTTTTATCAAATAAAATCAAATTATTTTTGTAAAAAAAGGAGAAACAAAATTTAAAATTTTTCATAAAAAATGACGTCATTGTGATCATTTTTGTCCATTCAGTCTAATTTTTAAATATTTTATTTTTAGGGGCAAATGGGTGGGATTTTTGGGTATTGAGGTGATACCTCATTAACCCATAAAAATAACAACATTAGACAACGGACCCATCGGCTATCTTAAAATTCTAGTTAAATTATTTTCTATTAATTAAGACCCGCTGAAAACGATAAGCAAATAAGATCAGTTTAAACTTGTTCCGTCATCGGATCAAAAATTGTCAAACATAATTACTAATTTGAAAAATTCTACCGAATTAGCCGAATAAAAATTTTAATTAAGAAAAAAAGGTTTAAAAATTTTTTAAAAATATTTCATAAATATTAATGAATTCCTCTCTTCAAGATTTACAAGGATATGTGGGTTGTTTTAAAAAAAAAAAAAACGACTGATATATTTCAGTTTTTCAAATTACGTCACCGAATTTACAATAAATTCATTTAGGCTGTGTTACCATAATTTCTAATTTTTTGAATTTATTACTTGTCTTAATTCCCTAAAGTCTAAGCCTGAGACTTTACACACGGAATAAAATGAAAGCAGCATTTTTACCCTAACAAATTCGGTTGATGAAACATTAACCATTCATCAATGTAATTTCAAAATACGACATAAAAATTAAACACATGGACTAATTAATTAAACATATATTTTTAAGTTTAAGAGTTATAAAAATATAGGCAATGGAAAAAAAAATTATCTTTAACAATTCCAAGTATCTAGCTTTGCATACACAATTTCTACTTGATCAGTCTACTTCAGATCAAATGTTACCGTCACTCTTAAATTGCTTTCACAGTTATATAGACATCTAATATTTCAAATAATTTTTAAATTTGTATTTTTTGAATAAGATTTTTTTTTAAATGCATTTATCTTTATTTATTAAAATAATAGTTTGCGGAAAACCCCTGACAGTTTGGAATGGTCTTAACCTCCCTTTTAGCCCCGTGCTAAATTCAAAAAAAAAAAGAAGAAAATGTAAAATCAGCATTTGGCAAGTTTTTTTTTCTATTTTATATTTCTAAAAATAATTTCGTTATTATGTTTCAAATTTTAACATGCTTCAGTATTGAGTTTTAATGAAACAACGTAATTTCAAAATTTCAAAAAAGTTAAATAGATTAAAAAAACTTTTCATTTATCTTTAACAATATATATTTTTGAAATTTTCAAGCCAAGAAAAATTAATGATCAAATTTCAAAATTTCCAACATGCTCAAAATTTATTGAATGTGTATTTGATTTTAGAACTATAAAAGCTTCAAAAATCATATTTTTAAATTGTATAAAAGAGGAAAGGCGGATGATAACCTGCAAATGATGAAATAACAGAAAAAAAAGAAAAAAAAAACATTGTATTATGCTTTTTATTTTATTTTTTCACATAACTTAACTAAAAGAACTGTATTAATCATGTGACTCAAATCTAGTTTTTTTTTTTAACTTAACAAATCTATCTCTTCTCATTTGGCTGAAAGGAAGGACTAAGCTCCGTTCCAAAGTGCCTGAGTTCTCCCAAACTATGTTTTTAATAAATAATAATAAATAATATGATGAAATAACGCATTTAGGATATTTTGAGCATTTTTGAAATTTTAAAATTTGATCATAAATTTTACTTTGCTAATTTGACGTGATATTTTCACATGACTTGATGATAAAAAATGATAACTTATATCATTGACTATCAGCTGCTATTATCTAGTATCACATGATGTCAGCTCAAGTCTGTTGATAGCTTAAGGCAAGCACTGAATCTATTTGATCTAATATATGAAATAAAGTATAATGCATGGGAGTAAGATATAGTTAATAATTTTTTTTTAGATAAAAATAGTAAAAGTTGACTTTTTTAAGAAAGACGAAATATAAGAAGGTAAACTGCTTTACTATTTGATTTACCCGGCAAAATACTTGAGTCACGATTTTTTTAAAAAAACTAAAAGGTGTTTAATAAAAAAAATAAATAAGATTTTTTTAAAATTTCTAAATAAAAAAATAAAGTTTTAATTATGTTAATTATTATTTAAAAATTTACTTTTATTTGACAACTAAAAACTTTTTTAACACATGGTACTTTTTCAATGCTTTTCTAAAGCTGAACAAATTTTTCTATTTATATACAATAAATAAAATTTAATTTTATAATTAAATTTTTTTTTTTTTTATTGGGCTTGAAATTGGCTTTTTAAAGGAGAGGAAGTTGAGATTATTGAGGTTGAAGTCTTAGTTTACATTTTTTCTTCAGTTGAAGTTAGAACCAATATTTAATATTAAATATTGGTTCTAACTTTTTTTATTAATGTTTAAAAATGTCAGCCTTTTTCCTTCCAAATTATTTGATTCAAAATTTAAATTTGATGAATTAATAAGCTGATCCGATCCAGCAAAACAACCTTGATAGATTTATCAGCATTATTTTAAATTTTTTCTACGATTTTTACAAAATTTTCATTTTTTTCCAAGCAAAAATAATCTTTCATCTATTGGGAAAGGTATGGGATTAATTTAGATAGCTTACTGTTAATAAAATTTATTAGATATTTTAAACAATAAAGCAATTAAAATTTTAATTAATTAAGACTTATTATTTTTCAAAGAGCGTCATCAAATTGAATGGCTTGCATCTAAATTCAAGGATAGTTCAGCTCAATGGATGTTAGATTATCCATGAATTGGACCTTTTTAGCTAATTATAAATTTTAATACGATTAATTGATTTTTTTTTTAATTAGTAATTTTTACTTTATTCTAATTTTTGTTTAACTCTTTTGTCAATGAGATTTGAATTGATAAATAATGAAAATTTTTAAGATTAGAAAATTTTAAAAAATAGAAAAAAATTGAAAATCAAAAAGCATTTTTTGCTAGTAATTATCTGAATAACAAATTTTTTGAAAACGTCTTCTCTTTATATTTTAATGTTTTAGAGAAGCACGACAAAGTTTTAAATCAAAAAAGAGTTAAGTTTTATACATTTTTTTATTTTCTTAATTTCAAGTTAAGTTTAAACTCTGTTTTTCAGAAAAACAAAGACTCAAATTTGATACTTTCTAACGTTTTTTCATAGTTTTTGTCCATTATTCAGCACCTCAATCGCTTACAGCAAATTGCTCGTCACGGCTTGCTCATCTATCACATTAAATATCTTAAATAGCATAGGATTAATTGGGTCTACCTTGTTTTGTGATCAAAAGGTCACCTATTTGGTGGTCTGGTCCTGGTCACAGGGTTGGTGAACATTAAAGATCACTGATCACATTCTTGACGTTTTTGTGACCTTAAATTTTTAGAATAAAAAAGAAAAATTTTAATGTGACCAAAAATATAGAATACAAAGTTTCAAATAAAAAAAAATAAAATAAAGTTAAAAAAAAGGAAATTTTAATGTTGTTTTGCGATAAAATGCCAGGATAATTTTCACTGGTTTTTTGAAAAAAGAAAAAACCATCGTAAATCGACTTAAATGTCCCACATGAAGTACATCGCCAAGACAAGATCTGGTTTTTGTTTTCAGCTGTTCTTTTTCGAAACTTAGATTTAGCTCAGACCCTTTCTTTATTCAATTGGTTTTATCACAACAACGACTAGAAAATATTAAGCCAAGATTTCTTAGCTAATCAAAAAGTTTAAATTCATCAGTTTGTTCTAAACTCATTTTTGATCAAAAGTGTAAAATACAATTCAAATTTATATAAAAATTTTGAATAGCACATAGTATTTACATAAAAAAGTAAGCAATAAGCACAGAGTTTAAAAAAGTTTGATGTGTATGCATGCTTTAAAAAAAAAATTTCAAATTTAAGAGATTTTTATTAAAAATTATTTTGGTGATCATGTAAAATTTTTGGTGATCATTAATTTGTATATTTAAGGTCACAAAAACGTCAAGAATGTGATCAATGATCTTTAATGTTCACTAACCCTGTGACCAGGACCAGACCACCAAATAGGTGATCTTTTGATCACAAAACTAGGTAGACCCGATTAATTAAACAAGCTAAAAGAACTAGATTAAAAGTTAAACTACTATCAGTTTGATTACTATTTATTATTTATTTTAAATACAAGATAAAACGATGAAAAACAAAGAAAATAAAATTAAATGTAATTAAGACTTATTTTTTATTCTCTTGCTTCTCAACTTTCTTGGCTCGCAATTTCGGTTGATTTTGAACCCGCTTCACACTACATTTTAAGTCTGGTTTGAATAATATTTGACGTTTGTGAATAAATGTTTTCAATGGACTCTAAAACATCCATTTCCAAGATCTCGCTGGTACGGTTCACACATATAATTAACCTGTAAATTCAAGTGTATTGTTTCCTAGATAAAAAGCTTTCCTGAAGAGTTATGAACCAATTACAACTATTGAAGATTTTTTGGGATTGAATTTTATTTTTCTCTTATTTCCTTATTTAGAGCAAATATCAAGAAGTTCATGTAGATGAGAATTTACTGGACTTATTAATATTTATATGTGATCTCCTATTTTCTTACTTCTTTTTTTCTATTTTCTTAAATCAGTAACTTAATTTTTAATTTTTTATGTACTACTTCTCCTTCTTAGGAGGTTAATTATATCAAATAAATGTATGTACGTATATATATTACTTATGGTCTGGGAATAGTAACACTTTACAAAACAACGATTAATACATTAAATATTAATCAAAAAAATTTAATAAGACAAATGTTCAACCTTCGTTATACATGTCACATGTCGGAGGTCTTAAAAGTTCTTAAAATTTTAAAATTTGATAAACTTTACCTTTTTTCAAAACTATCATTTATTGCGACGATAAGATTTAACCCATTTGCATCTAGTATTTTTGAGTGCATTAAACAAAACGTAATTATCTGTCTATCAAAGTCAAATAACTCTTTTGAAACAGATATTCAACTTTTGATTAACCATTTTAATGTAGATTTTCCTTCACTTTTATGTAATATAAGTAAGTTTAAAAAGGAGTTAAATCTTTTTCATCAGTGTTGGCATTTCTGACTCTATCAAAATGTGTCTAGGCAACATAAGATTTAAAGATTGTCGTATATTTTTAAATGAATTAATAAGGCCTAAATGAGTTTCATAACTTGAGGTCCAAAAAGTTCAATTGAAACTATCTTCCTTTTCATTTTCATACAACTGTAATATTTTCAAATATTTTTATATGTATAAATACTTTTTTTTTTTTTTTGAACTCTTCTCTTCTAATTTTTATTTTTACTTCTCCTGAAGGAGGTTAATTAAATTCAAATAAAACTAAATAAATATCAAATAAATGAATAGTATATCGTCTGCATTGTCATTTATACTCATACAGTCTATAACCGATTATCCGAATTTTTTTTTTTCGGAATGCCCGATTATCCGTAATAAATTTTCGGACCAGCACTTTTTGATTTTTGATTTGCTTCTTTTTAGGCTTTGAGCTAATTATAACAGCATTACTTCCGTATTACTTCCTGTTAAACATTAATATATAAATATAAACGATGTTAGTCATTCTGTTATTCTCATTAAAAATAACAAGACCTATGTATCAAGTCCCTAAGCCTCGCAAGATCGCTAGTAAAAAATTTATTGATACTACGATTGCAAAACGTAAGAAGGTTGTTCTTAACTTTGTTCAGCGGGAGGAGATCATCACCAAGAACAAGAATGGGTACTGCCCAGAAAAACTTACGCTAGATTATATGGTTGGCTTGACTACGATTTACGACATTATCGCCAAAGGTTAAGCAGAACTTAGCTTTGACTTTGACGCCGTTGAACCATTCCTCATCAAGATGACAGAGATTCAAAAAGAATACTCTCTAGACCAGATTTACAATGCCTATGAGTGGTCTAGTCTTCAAAAGTCTACCAAACACCACACTTACAACTCTAGAAAAAAGGCGAACAAACTAAGCAAGTAATTCAAAGAATGAAAAAGAAAGAGTCACTTTCTTATCGGGCACGAATGCGCTAATTGTTTCTTTGTTCTAAATAAACACTCTAAATCAATTAACACTGTGTTTACCCCTCTTTTCGTTATCAAATCGTGTTGTCCGGAAAATTTATTATCCGGAAGACTTTGAAAAAAAGCTCGAATCTCTTTTCGGATAACCGGTTATTTTCTTTTTCTAGAGTTTTTTTATTTTTGCTTCCCTTTTTGCGACCACCACGGCCTTTTCTGGTTGGTTCTACATTTGCTTCTGTTTCGGGACTTTCATTTTCGACTTCTGACTGAGCATTAGCAGCTTTATTCATAAGCATTAAAACTCAAAATTTTAACTTTACATGCATGCATTATGTCCGAAGAACATTTTTTGTGTTTCAAATTTTGAAACAATTGAAAAAATAGAAAAATATATTTTTATTATTTTTTACATATTTAATGCGGCATTTATACCAAAATTTTGACATTAAATGCAGCATTTTTAGTCGCAGCGTATCTGGAAAAAAAGTGGGTTAAATTTATGCATTAAAATCCAGAATTCTGAAAATAAATGCCGCATTAGGGGGCAAGGCATTACGGTAGTATTAATTCATCAATGAAGACATTAAATAAACATGGTGATATTACTCCACCTTATTTAAAACAACATTTAATTTAAGATAAATCAGATAAAGTTAAGTTATCTTGTGTCAATGAATATCTGATGAATAAATTATTAAATACATCAATTAATTTTTTTTGTCACGAAGGCTTATGACAAGGTCTGGCATGACGGACTAATATACTAGCTTATAAAAATTATTGATGTTGGTTATGCTTGGTTTTGTGGTTAGATTTCGGTTGATAGATTTACTTTTTATTTATTCAATTTAATTTAAGACGAACACATCTGGTCATTTTGGCCTAGAAGTTGTTTTTAATTTTTAATTATTTTTTATAAAATAATTTTCAACAAAATATCGTGAATTTTTTTTTTTTTACATTGTATCGTGACAAGAGGGTTTAAACGAAGACTAAAGCCATTCGGAAAAACCCTGAGAAAACCCAAAACTATTTAATTAATAAAATAAAAAAAAATTGTTTTTAATTAGTTATATCTGAATAGTTAGTCGAGGAATGTCTTATTGAACAAAATAAACAAATCAATCTCTCTTTAAAAATTGTTTGGATTTTCTCATGAAGCTCCTTAATTTTTTTTTACAATCTCCTTGTTTGACAAAAGTTTTAATTTGTATCTGTTTTTCTATCGTAAATTAATTTTAAAAGCTTACACGATAGCTTACAAAATCTGTACTGGGTCATTTTTAGTCCTTAAAAATTGTTTAATCCAAGATTCTGTTGAACATTTCTTTCTAGCCAAAAATCAAATAATTACTTTGAACAACCGAAGTTAAACAACCGAAGTTAAACAACCGAAACGAAAATTTACAAAAGTATATTTATTAACGTTATCCCTAAAAGAAATTGAACAAACAAAGAATCCTCCCTCCTTTTTGCTGACTATCTTGTCAATTATTAATTAATAAAAAACAGACTAAATTAGTGCTTAAATGAACTAGAAAAATGTTTTTGTAAGTGGAAAATGAAATTTTTAATTTACATTGTTTCATTAAAACTCATTACTTAAGCATGTTAAAATTTGAAATTACGCAATTATTTTTAGAAATGTAAAATAGAATAGAATTGATTTTTATTTTTACTTTCACCAACCAAGTGGTGTTTTTTGAAATAAATAATAATAATAATAATTTTAACTTATTCTAAATTTTTATATTTATTTTTTTTCCGAATAAGCTCTAGCTCAGCACAGATTAACATATAAATAAAAAAATATTAAAAATTCTTATCATCAATTAAAATTTTGCTATTAAAATTTAATGAGAAAAAAAACAACATTTTGTTTTGGGGAACTAAATCTTTATTTTTTCCATTCATTTCAAATATTCACTCTTTTGATGTTTTATTTTTTGTCTTCAAAAAATTCATTTTCCAGTAAAAAAAATCTAAAATTTCAATTTGTTCAAATTTTTCACTTTGTTCTCAAATTCACACAAAAATAAAAAATAAAGTAATTAATCAGCCATTCTTTCATATGAAGTCGGTTACTGACAGGAGACTGTGAGATTATGTGAATCAACACTCCAAAGTCAAATTACATTTTCAAATTTTTTATTTTATTTGTTATCTGTACCGAGCTTGCGCTCCTTCAGAATAAGAAAAAAAAATAAATTTAAGAAATAAAATAAACTGAAATAAGTTAAAATAAAAAGTAAGTGTTATATAGACATGGAATAGTAGTAGTAGTAGTAAAAAAATCGGGGCATGAAATTGATAATGCGGAGCGCGTCAACAGTAGATGACGCCCTTTAACGTTGGCGAGATGCTTGTCGAGGTTGTTCTTGAATAAGTTGACTGTAGTTGAGTTGATGACTTCGTCTGGTAGGCCGTTCCAAAAGTTAGCAATTCTGTTATTGAAAAAATTGTGCCTTGGATTACAACATCTTACTATTTCACGCCTGAAAAGTCCTCATGTATGGTTTTCGTGGCTCTGTGTTGTACTTTTTCTAGCAGTTTTATGTCTTTTTGGGTGTATGGACTCCAGGCCGAGCTTGCAAATTCCAAGTGCAGTCTAATATAGCATGTGTAAAGCTTTTTCCAGAGTTTTGCGTCTCTTAACGTAAAGGCGTTCTTTAATGAGCTGAGTATAAAGTTTGCGTTAGCAGCGGCTTTACTGACTTGGTGTGATGGCTTAAGATCATTAGAGATAAAAATGCCGAGGTCTCTTTCGCTTGTAGTTTCAGTTATTTTAATGTTTGTATTTGAGCTATGATCTGACATTGTGTAGGCTGCTTTTGGGTTATTTTTGCCGATATGCATTACTTTGCATTTCGAAATGTTTAATCTCATCAGTCACAATAATAAGTTGAGTAAAAACAAATAAATCAGATGGAAGAAGACGAGAAATTACTCAATAGTATTTATATAATATAAATACGGAATACCCTTGAAATAAATATTTTGAAATGATAATTTTTAATTTTGATAATTATTATTTATTGTGTTCGTTTTTTTTCAAAAAAAGAGGACAATATTAATGAGAGTTTAGATAAAATATCGAATGGATCAATTACTAAGTTGTTTTTAATAATCAATCAATCAATTGAATTCAATATTCTTCTTGAGCACAACTTATCTTTTTACCTATCCAATTACACTCCCATAACAAAACTTTACAGTAGTAAATTAATTATTTTTTTATGTTAGTGAAATACATGAAATCGACTTTATATGTATTGAATATTACATTTAAGAGGTGCTGGAATGGGTGCAGAGGACCTATCTCCTATAACGACGACATGTTTCTGTAATTCATTGTGTCAAAAAAAAACAAACATACACAAAAAATTGTTATTCTGTAATTTTTTTTTAAAGTTTCGGATTTTAGGTATTT
Source organism: Brachionus manjavacas (assembly GCA_019054805.1). Lineage (NCBI taxonomy): Eukaryota > Metazoa > Rotifera > Eurotatoria > Ploima > Brachionidae > Brachionus > Brachionus manjavacas. The sequence continues at coordinate 423,108 of JAHQIY010000003.1, read as the reverse complement.
AAGCCAAGAAATAAATAAAACAATTTAATTTAGTTAAGAGTTTATTTAATGAAATCCGAAGTTATAACAATAATGTAGTGGTTTAAATAGTAGTTAGAACATGTGTTCCAACTTCAGTTAATCTTGGAACGTGCAACTCTAAATATAAATAGAGACATGTCAAGACTTGGGTCTTAACAAAGTTTTAAAAAAATATTCTTTATTCTATGAGAATTTTTTCTAATAATTTAATTTTTTTTCATCGCCAAATCTGGCGTAATTTTTGAAACACACAAATAGATTCTCGCTGGAATTATTTTAAAGTTGAGTTTAGATTGTGATAAAGGCAATTAATTACTAATAATTATGATTGCGTGTGGCATGACGCTGCGCCTAGTGCAATCAGACATTAGTCAAATAAGTCGGAAATGAAATTAGTTTTGTTGGCATCAGAGTTTTCCTTTTAATGTCAAATGAATTAAAATTCAATCGAGCATTCTTTTTTGGCAAAACTTTTTTTTCTCATAAACTAATTTTGAGAGAAAAAAAATGAAAAAAATTTGCATTTCAAACCGAGTCAAATTTCAGTTGAAAAATTTAGATAAGATCACGAGATTTGCTCGACAAATATGCCTAACATGAACAAAAAATTGTTCAACTTTCAAACAGCTAATTTATCGATTTTATCTATTTAGCGTTTGGTGTTAGTAAAAAAGAAATCCTGCTGTGTCAAAACGGGCCAATTTAAACCCAAACGACACTGTCGCAGCTTATTACTAATCAGAGAAAATTATTGATTTTTTGTTTCTTTTTTGTTGCCTGATATCTGCCCAAAAAAATATTTAGTTTAATTCCAACCTAATTTATTATTATAATTAGAGGCTTAGAAATAATAATATTTCTAGCAGTGCTTATTTTCTTTGCTCGCTTGTTAGAAATGAAAGCTAATCGTAAAATTTCTATTTAGATAGAGAATGTCTCGCAATCAGAATGGCGGAGGCGAGCCGGTGCCCAAGACCGAGCTCGAAGAAATTCAGATCCAAACCAACATGGCCCAGAACGAGGTAGGTTCGTTTTGTTCGAGCACCAAACTTCCAAGCCCTCTATCAATTCAGTTTTCATCGATTGAAAATATAATACTATTTAATTTAGGAAACAAATTAAGTTTCATTATTCAATTGAGAAAGAGAAATTAGTTTTCTTAGATTATCAATTTCAGCTATTCCCAAATTGCGTTCCATTTTTTCTTTGAAATACAATGCAGTCTAATAAGCAATTCTTTTTCAATTTGTTTTTTTTCCATTATTTGATGAAAATATCTGGAATGGCACGCACAACTTGCACAAACGTGACTCACTTTGCCAAATCGAGTAAACTATTTTAGGCAATTTAGGCTTTGACACTTTGGTTAGAAATGTGCAATTTTCTCATGTTTTTTTTACTGTCAATATTAACCTTAAACTGGAGGAAATGAAATTACTAGAGAAAGAAATGCAGGACGCCATTATAATGTGTTTGATTATTAACCAAGTCGTTCTAGTATGGTGCCAGAAATAGTGAATCTTTTTCTTCAAGATTTTACTCAATGTTCCAACTCAATCAAAGAGACCTAAGGTCGAAACCCATAAAGGGATGATTGAGCCCATTTATTAATAAAAAAAAACACATAAAAATTTATAAAATTTTTAAAAAATTCGATTTTTGAAATTAATATCAAAATTAGAAAAAATTTTACAAAATTTTATGAAAATTAAATTAATGTTATTGTTTATTCTTCGTTTAAATAAGACAAAATCTAGCTGATTTAATCAAATTTTTGATCAGCAAAAATGTGTAGGGAAGGTTTGTTTAGAAAATTTGTGACAATTATTTACCTGTTTATTTATTACTCAGGGTAAACAGATGTTTTTTAGAGGGATAGTTGAGCGATTTGGATTACGAAGTTTGTTTCAATTCGATCATGAGAAAAACTTGAAAATTTTTATGGAGTAAATAAGTGCATATCTAAATGTGATTTTTAAATTTTTCGGTAAATATTTTAGAAGAGTCAATTAAGATTAATTAGAAAAAAAAAAGATTTTTTTTTAAATAAAAATAATTAATATTTTGTGTTTTACTAAAAAAATTTAAAAAAGCTTATTTCATCATTTTTATTTAGAATGTAATCTGTTAAGTTTTGATCATGGGGTCTTTATCATGAAATTCAAGTTGTTGCAGAAAACTGTGATTTTTTGCATTTTGAGCGCCATTAAAAAGTATTAACTAATAAACTGTTCAATTACTTTGCAAAGTTTTCGAAGACATATTTTCGGATTAAGTAAAGTTCCTTAAACACTTTGCTCTACTTAGATTTCAAGGCAATAGTTTCTCCATAAAAAACTTTGAAACCATGAGCATTGTAATGTAAAGTAAGCTTAACAATTTTCCAACTCTAATTTTCTGAAAACATGTAGATATTTTTCAAGAGTTATTTTAGATAAATTCTTTGAACCGCATCTGCTAAATATTGTATATTTACAATTTAAAATGAAAATAAATATGGTTTAATTTTTTGTGTTTGAATTACAAAATGTATCCAATGTTGAAATAACATTGAAAAAGTGCGATGTTTCAAATTATTTTTTCAGTCTCGAATAAAAAATTGATTTTAAGTTAATATTGCAAGCATTTTCATATTTGAAATTAAACTCTTTAGTGAAATAGAATGAGTTTAATTTTTATTTCAAAATCTGAAAAAAATTTCGAAAATTTTTTTTTTTAATTTTTAAATAATTCATTTATTTATGTTTTCCCGAGCAAATGCTCATTCAGACTAGAAACATATGAAAAAACTCAAAATATAGTTAAATAATATAAAATTGAAAAAAATAAAAAGAATAAAAATGAGCATTAAACAGAAAAAAAAAAGATAATTAATTCGTTTTGATTAAATTTTATATTCAATCATTAAAAACTGGATTTAGTCGGTTAGGTGGACCATTGTTCACTTATTATCCGAAATATTTTGTTCTCAAGTTTTGTGAACTATTAGTTCACCTAATTTTTTTGTTTAAATAAGAATCAGGCGAAATATTTTTAGATTATGCGAACAAATTGAATAAAGCTCAAAATTTAATAGAATGCCTTATTCTCGAAACTGATATAAAAATTATTTAATAGTTTTTTAGGTTTTTTTTTTGGAGGAGCTATAGAAATAGAATTTGCTCTGATCTAGTTGACTTGGTATTACTCTTTCCATAATCCCAAATACCTGAATGCGCTCTCTCCTTAAATCTTTGCCTTTCAGTATTAATATTTTAAAATTAAAGAAAATTAAAATTTATTTTTCACCCTTCAAGTGTTTGACTTTAGGGAACAAAGATTCATCTATTTCGCAAAATTTACCTACTTCGCTAGACTTAAAATTTTCTATGTAATTATTTTTTCTGTCATATTTTTTATCATTACATTAGCTTTTTTAAATTAGGTGAACTAATAGTTCATAAAACCTGAGAACAAGAATAGTTCCAGTAACAGGTGAACCATAGATTTTGACTTTTGGTTTTTTTCATGAATTTTGATTCATTCATGAATTCATGATTCATGAATTTTGCAATAATAAAATTATTTTATTTTTTTGAAACTGAAAAAATAATTTGAAACATCGCACTTTTTCAATGTTATTTCAACATTGGATACATTTTGTAATTCAAACACAAAAAATTAAACCATATGTAAGATTGATTTTTAGTCAAAAAAAATATAGCAAAAATGATTGTTTTATTTATTTATTCATTTTAAAAATAATTTGGGCCGAGGCCCCAGGCAGTTCAGACGGCGTAAACCTTCTTTTCAGCCTGCATTCTTTAGATCATAATTTAGAATATAATTTTACAAATGATTGTTTTAGTTTTCAAAATAAAACTTGAACAATCATTAAGTGAAAAAAAGTCATTTAACTTCTTTCAGTGCTTCTAGTAGTGTATGTTGGATTTTGGGAGAAAAAAATATAATTTATTCAGTTAACGTTTGATCCAGAAAATATTTTCTTAAATGGGCTAAAAAATTTTTTTTAGCTTTCCAAGTTAACATATTTCTAAAATATAACATCCCAAAAATTAGCTCAATAGTCATTTTGACTTCTCAGTGTTTCTAGTGTTAACCAAAGGATTTTTTGAGCCTACATGCATTACACTGTATTTTTCGATATTTAAATCCAAAGACCAAGTAAATGACCAGCTTGAAATAAAGTCTTTATCAAGATTGTCCTGAGAACTCTTTATTCCAGACAAAACTTTAGTATCATGGGCATATTTCTCACATTTATTATATAAACGAGTCGAAAGATCATTTATAATTATTAAAAATAAAAGAGGCCCCAATACCGAACTTTGAGGTACTCCACTGGTTACATAATCCACTCACACAAAATTTTACAGCATTCCAAGACAATCTCTAGTTAATCATTCGATTTGACCGTGTAAGCATTAGTCGGACAACCTTTAAGCGCGCGGTCACTTAAACTTTCATAAAATTTTGCACAAAAAAAAATTTAAAAAAAAACTTTCTGGAAAATATTACTTTTAATAAGTTATTTTTTTTAAATTTAAAAGATTTTTTCAAAAAAAATATCAGTATATGTGGCCATTCGCCAAAAATTTAACCTGAATATTGCCTGCATTTTTTATTTAATTTAGCTAAAGTCCCATTGTCAAATTAAATTAATTGATAGAAAAATAATATTATTTTGATTTGTAAAATTTTACAAAATATTTAAAACAATAAAAAATAATGGAAACTAAACAAGTTTATAAAGCAATTTTTGGCATGGATTAAAATGTGAAAAAAATTACTTAGTCTAAGCTCATTAGCTTTTTTGTTTTTTAATTTTTTCGTTGAAATTTTATACTGTTACCGAGTGCTAGGTACTGGGTTTACGGCTAATTATTCACCAGACCCACGAGATAATTTGCAAGTATTAATGGTAAGTCGTATCATTCCTATAAGTTACTAATCCTAGCCCATATTTTCTGGTAATCATTCCACAATGTATCATTTTTTGATGCTAACTTTAAAATCAATTTTTTTATCTAAATATACGCCAAACTTTAGACTCCTTGTTCGTAATTTGTGAAATTAAAATTTAACTCTTTTATTCATTTTGCAACAGTAGCAACCCGGCTTTACTAAGCCTGTTTCCTAACGAGAGGTATTCAGGGACTTTAATGAGTGTTAAGTTAATTCAAGGAGAAAAGGGTGTTTGTTGAATTTATTCTTTTATTCGGAATTTGTCTTAATAATCAAATGAAGGTGAATTTATAGCAACACAATAATTGCAGAAAAGAAATTTACTACATGCTAATGTGATTTAGAAAAAAAAGGCGTTTTTTTCTTGGCTAAAAAAAGGAAAAAATGTGTTTTTTCTGGTTTAAATCGTATCTCCTCCGAGGGATCAGTTATAAGCTTACTTTTTTTTTTTAAATAAGGACAGAATTCTGAACAAATCTATGGTTTTACTTTTTTACTTAATTGCTTTATTTTTCTTAAAAAATCTCTTCAAATCATGTGATTTTTAACAAATTTGTTATATTATGTCAAAAATTTTTTATTTACATATTTTTACAAAATTATTAAGACAATTTTAATTTATTTAGTAGTAAGGATTATTTAAGTGTTTATCCAAAAAATCCAAGTCTTTTCCTTGGCATCCTTTGATCTGCAAAATGGTACTAAATTCCAAAATAAAATTTATATTCATTGGATAAATTTACTTCCAAATAAAACTGATCCATGTTTGTTAAATTAGTCTCAAAGCATTGCGTAATTGTTTTATTCTTCTAATAAACTTCTTTTTTTAAATCTTGAGTTTCTTTTTTAAAAACGGGACAACTATAGCAATGTGAATTTTCAAACAGAGAACAAAAACAAAAATTTTTAAATGAAATACAGTGCTGCTACGATACCCTTTTACTGTAAAATTACTGTAAAATTCAGTGAAAAAAAATTTCTAAAATTTCTCGAAAAAAAACGATTTTCATGAAAAAATTTTTTCTTTGAATTTTTGAAAAAGGAAAACAAAAAAAATTTTTTTGATAAAAATTGACGTAAAAAAAATTAAAATAATAAAATTTTTTAATATTTTTTACGTCAATTTTTATCAAAAAAATTTTTTTTGTTTTCCTTTTTCAAAAATATGTTCTGGTATCAATAAAAAATTTTCTTTATAGCTCTGTAATAAAGATGTATCCCTACATTTAAATAAATTTAATTTTTTTATTAAAGAGTTGAAGAATATTACATCATTTGTTTCTTTAAACTTTACTATAAATACAACTTAAATTTTGCATTATAAGATATCTAGTATTTTGTAATAAAGAATACTTAGAACAACTAACTTATGTCTCTCGTTAAACAAAAGGAAGACTACAAAAATCATCCAGAGGTCTGAAGAAGAACTCGAACCTTTTGATACTTTAATAATTATCTTAAGATGGAAGTAGTTAGTTTTACTTTTTCGAAGAGCTGCCAAATAGGTGACTCTATAATCGGAACCAGCTGGAAAAGTTAGTTCAAATCGGTTGCTGAACAACAGACTTTAAACATGACCAACTGATTGGTTTTAAGTTCTGGCTACATAAGTCTCATTAAGGTAAAGCGCCCGCAAACTCGCATAATTTAAAGCTTCCAGCTATTTAGATTATATCTGTCTAATTGTCAGGAAAACTCACCCATCGGCATTACAGCTCTCTTAATTCTGAAAGCCTTTTTTGTTCAAAATTAAGCTTAAATTATGATTAATTCCCAGTTGCACGTTGTTTAGCATTTGGTTATGGATGCAATCAAGAAACTACCATCATTCTTGAGTAATGAGTTCATCTAGTTTCTTGTTATTTAAAAAACCTTAAATAGAGTCTGCTTTGTGACAGACATTAAAAGATTAAAAATTAAATAAGATGCGGATTAACTTCATATTGGTGAATTTGCATGAGAAAACATAAATAAATATTTCATTTCACTAAATTTGGCCCTGAATGTGATTTGTTCAAAAGACTACCTGTGTCTGGTATCAAGTTCAAATTGGCCACAATGTGTTCTTGCTTGCTGTCTAGAAACCTGTTCATAATAGATTAATTTTAAACTACAAACTAATGATTTCTAGCGTAAATAAAATTCGAAAAAATACTTTATTTTTAATTCGAAGTTAATTACTTAAAGCTACTTAGACAGAGTAAAAAAAGGAAAAAGGAATAAAAAAAATTTTTTCAAGACTTTCTCAATTATTTCGCTTAAATCAATAAAATCTGTTTCTCATTTGAGATTTTATTAAGTTTTTTTTATTTTTCAGTCATTGATTGTTTAGTATATGCTGGCCCATTTAGTACACTGAATGGTCTGTGTGTAAGTCACACAAAAATGTTTCTATTCCCGCAAGAGAAAAAGTTTTACGGATGCATCTGTATTAAAATACAATAAGTTCTCTAAATAACTACATCACCAAATCCAGTCAACTTGAATGTCTAAAGCTGCACAGTGCATTACTATGATCTCATTTTTTTTTAATAGTTATTTTTATTTAAAAATTAATTTAAAAAGGCTTCGAGCTAACATTCGAAAAGAGCGCAAACTGCACATTCGAAGTGAAGCTCCTTCTGCCCAGTAAAAAAATAAAACAATAATAAAAACAAACAAACATATTTTAAATTACATCATTTAATAAATTAAATTTTTTCTTTTTTAAAAAAGAAATTTATTTTTTCTTTTTAAGAGAATCCTGTTCTCATATCAGATCTTAGCTAAGAAACAAATATAAACTAATTAGGACAGTACACGCATACGCAATTCGAATTATAGAGAAAAAGGCTCCTACTGGAGTAGAGGTAACCGATACTTTAGCTGTGTTTTCAGACCACGACCCACTATATTCCTCAACAAGTAGCTTAATGAATCTGTCATGCATTAAGCAATTTATTAATAAATAAATTTGTAAATTTATTAGTAATTTTTTTTACCTTCACTGTTAGCAAGACATGCTGTATTTTGAAAAATAACTAACAATAATTTTGACATAAGTTTAAACCTCAGCGTTCAATTAAATTTTACAGTATTTAAGCAATAAATTTTTTTTTTTTAATTCCAACTCATCTGGATTATAGACATCTAATGGAAATACGCTTTTATAAACACCTTTATTGAACAAAGTAAATAAATAATTAGCTCTATTTCCTTAATATGAATAAAAGTTAACGGCATGGTGATCAAGATGTTATAAGCCTAAATTACATTTCAAAAATACAATATATTAATGGATATTTTTATTCCAAAATATTTTTGTTAAAATCATTTGTTATTTTCACTAAAGCACAAATAGATATGGCTGGCTTTTTGTTCACACTTTTCTCTAAACCTAAAAAAATTCCAACTTCAACCAAATATATCACATTTTTACATTTTCTAATAATTTTTGTGCGATATTTCAGAAATTTTTTAAAGTTGAGCTTATTTTATAGCGATTTGAATTTTATAAATAATTGAATATTTTTTTTTCTTGAAGGAGTCAGAATAATAAAAATTTAAAACAAAATTTTTTATTCTATATCTTATTTTTTATTTCGAAAAATTTTTTTAAATTAAATTTAATTAGACAAAAAAAGTATTAAATAGATTTTTTCCTGTTATTAGAGAAAGTAAAAAAATGAAAAAGTAAAAATGTAAAACTATTTACATTTTGCTCTGTTTACAAAGAACTTACTTCTACGCAAATAGAGCCGTTAACGAATTAAATAATTTACCTTGGGAAGTTATTGAAATTTCAGCAAGCAATCAATTCAAAAAAAGATACGATACTGTTTAAGTCTAATCCAAAGAGGTCCATATTGTCGTATACTGAGTAGAGCAGTAAGTTTCCTCGACTCATTTCAATTTTTACAAGCTCTATTTACATTTTTCTCAATATAGTTTTCTATTTCATTTATTTGCGAAAGACGAGCATATTAAGCATAGACACACGTGAATAAAAACAAATACTGAATAGTTATTAAGAAAATTCTGGACATATATCGTCAATAGAGTTTACACATTAATTGATAAATTACATGTTATTTTTTACTTTTTCGAAACTAATAAATTATAATAAACATGCAAATAGAACATAACATTAAAGTTAAAAGTTAACGTCTTGTTACTCGCAATTATAAAGCACCGCATATAAAATCAGCATTGTACTCATTTGCGAGGAAAAAGCTAATGCTGAATGCGTACAAAATCGATTACTGGACTATTTTAGAGAAATTCTTGACGAAGTTTGTCAATAGACTATACACATTAGAAGAAGAAATCAATCTTATTTTTATTAATTGATTGTAAGGTTTATTAACAAAATAAACTTAACATAATTGCACATAATAATCTTAATTTGATAATCTCAATTGCAATTGTTCGTTAATCATACACTACTTAAAACCACTTTTCTTGAATATTTTAATAGAAGTTTAACGGCTCGTCAATCGCAAATATCGCAAATATCTCTGCTTCTCTATCTTTATGAAGTAGACAATATTTTTGTCTTTGTATATCTAACTAAATATCTGAGCATCTAGTAAAGCTTTGCAATTGCATTCAGAAAGAATTAATATGCTTTAATGATTACAAATTTAAGATTAATATTAAGCTTAGCTTAAAAATCATTTTTATTGCTATTTCTTATGAAAGGAAAGTCCAAATGATTTCTAAGTTTATTCTAAGCTTAAACTTTTGAACATTCTTTTTTGTACACCCGTTAGATGATGTAGACATACTTGTTGTAAAGGAAATTTGTTTATTATGCATCATTATTGATAAAAATCTTAACTTTACAAAGCCTGCCTTAAATTTATCAATCAAAGTTTAAAGAGTTTTCGATCTTGCTACTTTAGTAAAAGTTCAATTTTAAGAGACCTTTATTTCCCGTATTTTGACTATTGCACTAAGCTTTTGTGCTATTTTTTAAACTTGAAGAGAATTGTTTTAATTAAATAATGTTTCAGAATAGAATTTTTAAAAACTTTTTCTCCAAAAAAAAAATTTTTAAAAATTGCTATTTACTATAGAAGACTAGAATTTAAAAAAAATCTTAAACAAAATTAATTCAAAATTTTTGCCAAGCTAAAAAATGGAAAGTGAAATAGAAATTTTTAATAAGAAGATCGGGTTTGGGACTTGTTCATTTGGCATCTAATTGTAACAAAGCCAATTTTAAAAAATTTGGCACCAGAAAAAATTAACCTTGAAATTGAAAAAAAGCCTGCTTCCCGGCTTATTAATATTTTTTCAATTCAGAAAAATTTGAATAACATTTTTACTACAAAAGATAAATAAGCTCTGTAAAATGCTAGATGTTTAAGAAACTTTGCTTAATCCGAAAATATGAGTCTACAAAGTTATTTTTTTATTATTATTATTTATTAAATGCTTTATTGAAAAATATATTTATCAAAATTATATAAAAAAAATGCACAGATTGATACTAATTTACAGAAAAAAATATAGATTAAAAGTATCTTTGAATTTTGAGAAAAAAAAGTTATTTTTTTAAGGTGCTCGTAATCGATTAATCTTTTTATCGTGTTTAATTTAGTGCCTCTATTAAAAGCGTTTATTTTGCTATTGATTTTTTAAATTATTAGCCTAGTAAATAGCTCTGTTTTCGAGACAAACACAACTCCTTTGACACACAAATGTTCTTGTGACTAAAATTTTCTTCGAGCAAAAACAGCCACAAAATTGACAAATTTTTTCCGCTTTTTAATTCATAAATTTTTAAATAGTTTTCTCGTTTGTTGTTCGATTTCAAGGGAGTCGGAAATTTTTTGTCGATTTTTAGTTGTTCTTTTGGAAAACAAAAACTTGAGAAACAAAAAAAATTTCGAGTTGTTTTTATATACTGTTTCAAAATCAATTTTAAGCCTAGCTATTTTAATTGAAAACAAATAATTATCATCGCTCAGTCAATAGCTCTTTGACGCATTTATATAATTGAATTTGCTTAGCGTAAACTTTTCAATATCTTTTAGTCGTTTACCTCACAATTAATAAAATTTTTTATTAAAATATTTTCTTTTTGTGTGTGCTCAATAATTGGATCTAAGGAAAACTCTTAAATTAGTTTTATTCCATGCACGAAATTCAAAAATATTTAATTAAGAACAAAATTAAAGCAATGCTAGAACATCTCAAACAAATCACTTTCATTTAATCAATAAATTTTGTTTGGCTTTATGAAAATTTTGATTTATTAAAAATTAATTAAAATCGATTGTTTTTAAGTTATCTAATTATGCGTGGTAAATAATTAATTTAAGTTAGCCTGTAAAACAATATCACAATTTGATGTTGCCTCGAAATTCCTCAACAAAAAGCTCTACTTTAATTTTTTATTTTTTCTCCTATTCAGACTTATGCAGAAGTCAAAAATTTAAGTCATTTTTCTTAAAGTCATTTGAATTTAAAATAAAAAATTTAAATTAAAAAATAAAATTAATTTAAATGAAAAAAAGTCTTTGAGAATGGACTAGAGCCTAATTGAAGAATAGGCTGAACTTTAAATGAAGAAGTCTGGGCTAGAGGATTTGAACTGGTCGTCATTAATTTTTTCTAAATAAAATTGAAAATTTTAGAATTAAAGCTTAAGTTTTTTTAAGACTTAAAAATTTTCAAATTCACTTGTCTATGAGCAAAAATATAAAACAAAAAAAATCCTAAATTGTAAAATTAATTTTCAGTCTGTAATTAATTTTTTTATTTTATTTGTTTCCTGTACCGAGCTCCTTCAGAATAAATTAAAAAAAAATCAAAATCAAAATAAAATTAAAGTTAATAAAATTAGATAAAAAAAAAGAATCAAAATAGAGTAAATAAGCTTAAAAAATTAAAGTTGAAAAGACATAAATTGGAAAAGATTGTTACATGTGGCACATGTTTAAATAGTTCAAGTTTCAGGAAAAAAAGAAGAAATAGTAAGGTAGCAATTACACAATGGAGTTGGGTATTCAATTTATCTTGATTCGAAACCTTCTTTGTATTCTTTCACCAGTCTTTCAACCAATGGAATAGAATGACTCAGTCCTGTCCCAACATATCTCTCACTCAACTCAAAAAGACGATTCGAGACTGTTAGTAATTTTAGTTTATTAAAAGCTTCATGATGCACGATGTTGGAGGGAATATCATATTTTAACTTGAGGATAGATCTTACTGCTGTATTCTGAATTGCTTGTAGTTTTTTGATATTATTTTCTGAAAATAAATTCAAGCGAGTAAAGAATGGTTAAAAATTGATCCGACTAAAGATTTATATAAATTTCCTAGTGTGTTTTGAGTAAGACTCCATTTTTTGTTTGACAATATCTTAATAATATTTAGCCTTTTGTTGCAGCGTTCTTTAATTTCGTCTACTGATTTATTAAAATTTAATTTAGAATCAAATTTTATACCAAGAAACTTGATTTCTTTTTGGCTTATTATTCTGTTTCGATTAATTACGTAAAAAAATTTACATTCTAAGCAGATTTTTTCATCTTGATCAGGTCTCACTGAGTTGGCATTTAATTAGCTTGTGAGACTAAATACACTGTTTCTTAAAAAAGGCTTCGACTTGGTAAAAGATTGTTCAACTTTTCAACCATTAACACTTCGGCTCGGCTGAACCACTAACTACCCGTTCGCCAAGGTGAACTATCAAATTATAGATAATACAACATGGAAAACAAATTAATATAGAAATATAAATTGATAGAATTTTTTTTTTGTATATATTTTTTTCTTATTCGCTCCTTGTGGAACAAAGGGTCATTACTTTTGATTTCCACTCAAGTCGATCTTTTGCCTTTAGCCTTGCTTCTCCCCATGTCATTCCCATTGCGATGAGCTCTTTCCTGATTGTTTACCTCCATGTTACTGCTGGTCGTCCTACGTCGCCCTTGAGGTGTCCATTGAAGGGCTCTTTTTGGTATCCGTGTTTCTTTCATTCTAAGTACATGCCATAGCCGTCGCAGTCTTTTGTTCTTAATGTATTGACTTGTGTCTTTATATGCATATGTGCTTCTGTATTAGATGTTAACACCAGATCGTCCGCAAAGTCTAAGTCTTCAAGCTTTGCTGTTTATCCCCATTAAATACCCCTTGCACCAATAGTTGTTTTCTTCATGACATAGTCAATCAGTTAGGAATAGTGCCGGAAAGAGACGCATCCTTGTCTGACTCTTGCACACACTTTGAAGCTTTCAGATTGTCCTTTTTCCAGAATCACACTACAATCGAATTTCTCATATAAGAGTTTTAAAAAGTTGACTATCTTCTGTGGCAGGTCATAGGATCTTAATATGGCCCAAAAGGTTTCTCTGTGAATGCTACCAAATCCTGCTTGTTCTTCTCTAAGTATAAAATCCAAGGAGTTGATTCTTTCCAAAATTATACTGCAGAACGCCCTGCTTGCTATTGGTAACAGTGTAGTTCTTCGCCGATTGTCACATATCATTTTTTTACCTTTCTTAGGGAGCTTGACTATTAGGCCTTTTTATCTGTCCTCTGGTATGATTGTTGCCGCCATATCTAGCTGAAGAGGTCTTGCATCATCCCTATTGTGATTCTACCGTCAGCTTTCGACATTTCTGCTGTGAGTCCATCGATACCTGTGGCTTTTCAGTTCTTCAGGATCTTTATCGCAGATTCTATTTCTTTATGGCTAGGCACCTCTGTGTCAATATCGAGGTCAGTACTAGCTGGTTCAGGTTGTACAGATTCCATAGGTTCAGGTCTATTTTAAACTTTTCTAAAGTGCTCAACCCATCTTTGTCCTTTCTCTCTTTCAGTTGTTAGGATACGACCTTCTTGTCTTTCACTAATGCTGTTCTGTTGTAAAAAAGATTTGTTTTTGAATTTTATCATTAATGTATTGGATGATAAAAAATTAAAATAGTTATTCATTAAAAAAAAAAATATAAACAATAAATTTAATTCTATTTTTCTTATATTCTATATTAATTAATATTCTATATTTTTTTTCTTATGAATTGACGCTTCTATGAAATAACAAAATTCTATCTTTGAACGTTGACCGTTGCTCAAAGTATATCACTAAATACAAAGAGATCAAACACTCAGAAAGAAACTCGAGGGAGTTGTGGTTACAACCCGACGGCAAAAAAAGTCATCAAAAAATCCATTAAATAATTAAAATGTCAAGAGAAAATTTATTAGATAATGAAAAATTTATTTCAGTAAATTTCTAAAATAAAAGAAAAATCAGCAAATATCTAGAATTTTTTTTCAATTTTTATTGTTTTTGTTAGGATCTGGAGGTAACGGGGGAAGACAAAGCTTCCGGAATCTATCTAAAAGATCATAACTCCTCTATTTCTAAAAAATGAAGACTAAGCCCAAGTGATTTAGAAAGATATTATGGATATTAATATATTTATAAACCATTTTCTATTATATCATTTATTCGAATTTTGTCAATCCGACTTTTGACACCTTCCATTCTAGTCTGTATTGATGTTAAACTTTTAACATAAGCTGACATCTGCTGCTTGTTGTCGTAGTAATTATTTACCGTTCCATTTATGGTCGACAGCAAATTTTTTTTCTAATACACACGATTTAGAAGGGTCTCTCTTTAATAATAGTAATATTTATTTATTTATTTAAATTGAATTAACCTCCTATTAGGAGAAGTAAATGTAAAAATTTTAAATTTGAAAAATTAAAGAAGATTAAATACAGATAAAAATACATGTAAAAAAAACATAAATTTTAAACATTTAAAATCAAAATGATTTTGTTGATTCTTGAAGAAGAAGAAAATATTTTCTATTATTTATATTGTTTAAACATAGATTAATAGAGTCAGCTAGTCCATCTTTTAGTTTAAATTGTAATTTAAGATCCCTTTTTAGGACTCCAGGATTATTATATATGTTAATTATGTCATATGAATTATTATATATGTTAATTATCTAATGTTATTATATCATGATCGAATGCTTTTAATCTAGATCCGATGTCTCTAGATGTTTTAGTTAAATCATGAAATATATCGTATGAAAGCTTATTAAATTTCAAGGTTCCTAGAAAAGAGAGTTTAGATTGAATGTAAAGTTCATCAATGTTAAAAATTTGTAAACATTTTAACACGTCTTTCATATGGCATCTTCCTTTTAATCCTATTATATGTCTTAGTAGATGATTCTGTGAGGTATTTAGGGCCTCTTTTGTTTTTTTCCTAAAGTTGTAGTCCCGAGTCCATATGTAAATTGGAACAAGTAATATTTCAGTCATGGACAAAATTCGATATTTACCAATTATTCGATTATTCGATTATTCAACTATTAAATGATTGTTAAATTTTCAAATAATATCCGGTAGAATTTTAGTTAAAGAAAATTAACCCTTAAATTAACCATAGTTTGACTAAGCGAAAGGCGACGCTAGGCGTCTTGAACTCTAAGGTAGCTCCTTGCGCACAACACATAGAAAAATACTGACAGAAGAGATACAGTTTAATTTTTAGGTCAAATAAGAGTTAGGATTACAGTTAGAAAAAACTGGAGTATATGAATAGTTCAATTGATAGATAATTTCACATTTAAATTGATAGCGCAATAATAGAATAATTTAAAAGAAAAAAAAATTTGAAAATTTTATGACTGATTATAATCGTTGTTTTATTTTTTTGTTAGTTTCTGCAAGTTAATAAAATCATTATCTCAAGTTAGATATACTAAACAAACCCAGTATATATTACTAAATTTCAAATGAAAAAGTTATGACAACACAAGCTTAATCCGATTACTTTGTCTTAGTCTAGAGTAGACGTCCTTTTTATCCTTTGAGTCTTTTTATATTCTAAAAGAATGTTATTTTACTTTTTTATTAATCAAAGCTATAAAAAGATAGATTGGATAATAACTTGCCACTTTTAGTTCAAGCAATTAACAAAAGAAAACACTAACTGATTACATTTCTAAATCCTATCCGGAAGACTCCTGCTGTACACAGTGTTAAATACTAGCGACTTGCTGAACACATGAGATCATAGTATTGCTCCGTGAAACTATAGACATTTAATCTGGCTAGAGTCGGTGTTGTAGTAATTGAGAGAACTGCAACAGATGGCTAAATTGTAGCGAATCTTAAACTTAGCCATGTCTCCCAAGGAATTTTCTCCAAACCAAAATATAGAGTGGCTTTGTAAAAGGAAATAGAATTCTTCTTAAATAACGTTTTATTGATTCTTTAATAAAAATCCATCAACTGCTTAAAATCTTCATGTTTCTTTGTCAAAATATTTAGGAATAATCCACAAGTCTGCTCTGATTTTTGTTTTTGATATTTCAGATTTACTTTTGACAGGCAATGTCTGGCACGATAGAAATTATTTCTATATTTATTTAAAATTAGATCATTCCTTGCCACCGTAATATTTAGAGTAAACGTAAGGTAACACAAGCATGTCTTATAAATGTAATTTATTTATTTATTTGAGTGAATCATACACACACAAAAAAGATAATAGAAAAATTAAATTAATTTTTTGAAAAAAAAAATTAATGTAATCTTTAATGTGTTTGAAACGGAAATAGTTAGTGAATACTATCAGGTAAATTTATTTTATGAATACTAGATAATCCATTTCTTTGTATATGATGGGCAATGGTAAGATCTACCCTAAATCCTTGCAACCCCGTCATTCTAGGATATAAATGTCCATAAGCTTAGTAGCTAAGACTTGGATACAACTCCAACTCATTAATAATTTCAACTATTACCTCAGTCCATTTTTTTAATTTATCAAATAGTCCCAAACGATGAAAAAAATCAATAAAATAAGCATGATTATTCAATTCAGATTGTTTTTAAATATTTTTGTTAATTATAGAAATCAAAATACTAAAAGTTCAGAAAAGTTAGATTTTTTATAAAAATAAAGAATTTTGATATTATCCCGAGTTAAATTTTATTTATTTACAAAAAATTAAAAGAAATATTTATTAACTTATTTACTCTATCATTTTACACCATAACAGGGTAGTGTGCAGGGTTTTACGCAATTATCAGAGAAATTCTATATTATAAAATTAGATAATAAAAAAAGTTCTTTATAATTAATTATACATTTTCTGGATTAGTTTTTTTCGTATAATAAAATAATAAAATGAGAAGTCAAAAAGGTGATAAAAGAAAACTTGCACAAACTTTAATTGAAGCTAAATATAATGCAATACTTTCAATAGAAAAAAAATAAAAAAATCGCTTAGGAGTTAGGAGTGGGAATTAGTGAAGTCGGTTGGTGTAAGGAACAAAGAAAATATATATTTGAAGAAAATGGATTTTCTTGATTTACCAAAAAACCAACCAAAAATTAATTAATTTTTCTTATTTTTATTTTAATTTTTACACAATTGAGAGAAACGAACAAGCCATTACGAGCTTTATAAGTATTGTGCGTGTGCGTATAAAAAGAAGCGGACGATGCTTCCAAAACGTTATTAGAACTCAATTTTTTAAATTTCTAAGTTTGAAAATTTTCAAACTGAAAGATAAATAAATAACAATCAATTTATTTATTCTTAATATCACCAAGTATATTTAATGTCTTCATTGATGAATTAATACTAGAATGTATGTCCAAAAATATAGGTGCTCTATTTAATAATGTAAATAAAAGTATAATTGTCTATGCAGATGATATTCTATTAATAAGCCCAGTAGATTCTCATCTACAAGAACTTCTTGATATTTGCTCTGAATATGGAATTAAGTGGAAAATAAAATTCAACCTCAAGAAATCTTCAATAGTTGAATTTGGTTTGCAACTCTTTTGGAAAACTTTTTATCTGTAAAACAACACCTTGGACAAAGTAAATAGAATTAAATATTTAGGAGTTGATATCTCAAATGACTTTGATAACCACAATGTTGCAGTCAAAAAATTTATAAAAGTACCACAAGCTTTGTCTTTTCTTTCATTCTTAGGTTTAAAAAAAGGAAAATTTGGAAAAAAGGAAAGATGCCATATGATGAATGTCTTAAATGCACTTAAAATAATCAACTTTTATAACCTGTATGTCTTTGCTAAACTTTCTTTAAGAAAACGTTTATTTTAACGTAAGTTACGTGTACGTTTACAAATTTTTTTATTCAATTTAACGTTAAAGAGAAAAAAATAAAAATAAAATTATAAAAAGATTAACACAAAAATACAAATAAGAGATTAACATGTTCTTAACAACAATTAGAGCTAGAGCTTTTTGTAGTCACTTCTTCAGGCTTTCTGAAATGTATACACTTGAAATGTACGTATTTGAAGTTTTCTTCGTCGACACCTTTTTTAGAGCTATCAAATATTTTCCAATTTGAAAAGGATTCTTTAGCATAATCATTGTGTACTTGCAAAAAGTCGTCTAAGTTATCGAAAATTTGGTCACGATATATTGGGAGGTTCATTTTTAGCAATATTATTTCGAATGATAGAATATGATAATTAATTATTTATTTTATTATTTATTTATTTGTTTTCTGTACCGAGCTAAAGCTCCTTCAGAATAAATTAAAAATAAAATTAAAGTTAATAAAAAAAAAAAAATCAAAATAGAGTAAATAAGCTAAAAAAAATTAAAGTTGAAAAGACATAAATTGGAAAAGATTGTTTCATGTGGCGCATGTTTAAATAAGCTCCTCAATGATATTTAAATAATTTGATAAGATAATTATCCTTTCAAGTTTGATTATTAGATTTGGTTTTATTTTCTTATAAAGTGATTCGTCTTTAATCGATAATTGATTGAAATGCTTAATTATTTTAAAATTGACACTTACGTGAAAATAAAAGAAAAAATTGTAAACGTAATCAGAAAAAAAATTTATTTTCAGGTAAGTTACGTGAAAATAAGTTCATTCTTTCTTTTATTAATACAATAAAATATATAACAAATTGGCATCTATTATCTATAACGACTTGTGTCATAATAAACCGGTAAACGTTCATAATAGAGAAAAAAAATTGAGATAATTTAGTGTTAATATTATAGAGAACAAATTTATTAGAGAGAAAAAAATATAAAGAGAAAGTAAATTAGAGAATTTTTTTTTAGAGAAAAAAATAGCTACAAAAATTAATCAATTAGCAAATTAGCAAAGCCACGAATAAATAAATCTAAATTGTTTTTTATTATAATCCAAAACTTGTCGTTTTATCTTTTCTTCTTTTTTTTAGCTTCTAATGGCATTGACTTAATTAGATTACTAGCAAACAACAACAACAAATCAGACTCCATATTATTTTGTTCCAATCTGAAAAATTCAACTACTTTAGGGACTGTTAAGTTATGCCTAACATCTGATTTTATTCGTGAATGCCACGATTCTACGTTATTGTTAGTACGTGGCAAGTCACTTTTAACGCGCTCGTGCAAGTTCCATAGCTCAATGGGGAAACGAGGAATTATACGTTTGCTTTGCTTTACAGGCCCAATATAATTTTTTTCAACATGATCTAGAAATAAATTAGCGCTTTTACTGGCGTTTTGTTTTACTAATTCAAAACCATCAACAACATCTGGACTAGGAATATAAGATGATTTTTCTCTATTCTTTTCTCTCTTTTAATTTTTCTCTATTTTGATAGTTCACCAATAAACCAACTAAAATGGGTCAATTAAGGTCATTTGATCCGGACATAGTTCTGTTGGAATCTTTTTTTAACCAAGATGTTAGTAGTACGACCTTAGAATTGATGCTCTTAAGAAGGACCTCGAATTGCAATTTAATCAAGAGAACGGGCTTATTGACTTTATTAAACTATGCCTGTCTAACATTAGCGGCAACTCATATTTCAATCTGCTAATTTGTTTAACCGAGTCATTTAGTGATTCCAATGGAATTAGATAAGTGATCTCTTTTTTTTTCCCACACCAGTTAATTTTTAATTTTCTCATGTACTACTTCTCCTTCTTAGGAGGTTAATTTTATCAAATATTTGCGGCCATAAATTTGATGCTTTAATGCGGATTTTAAATTTGTCTTTAAAATTTTCAAATAAAGATTGTATAAAGTTTATTTATAAAAAAATTGTAAAAAAAAATTTAAAAGTTTATTTTATCATTTTTATTAAGATTTTAATCTATTAAGTTTTTACATTTGATCATGATCTAAACTTCAAGTTGTCGCTAAATCGTTATTTTTGCATGTATTAATTTTTGTACCCAAAATTTGTTGGCAAGCAGACTATAACGAGGGTTTTTTAAAGCTCAAACATAAAAACTAGTACTCAGTTCAATCCAGTATCACTATTTTTCCAAGTTGTTCAAAATATCAGTAAATAGTATTATCACGGGTTTCTCTGAAATTCTTAATTTAATGCGACACCAAGACTTGACTTTAAGAAAAAATAAAAAAATGAGAAAAATAAAAAATTATTTTTTCTTATATTTTATTTTCTTAATTCTTGGTGATGTGCCAAATGCTTAATTTAAAAAAAAAATTTTTAATATTTTTTGGTGCCAGATTCTTTGAAAATTTCAACTTTCCACTGTTTAGAAAAAATTGAAAAACTAGCAAAATTCATGCCGATGAAACATACAAATTGAGGTGGGAAGGAATGTCAGTAAATTAATTTTAGTTCATTTCAGAATTCTAAATGGCTCTGAGTAAAAGCACTTTTTCCGCAACATTAGAATTCAGCATAAATAGAGAAATCTAAATTTAAATTTTTGCTTTTTCAAAGTCATAATTTTTTTTCAGATTTTCAAAAAGTATTAAATTAGAAAGAGAACGCTTTTTCAATCATGATTCACTGATTTTATTCCAAAAGTAGCATTTTCTAGAGCTGTTAACTAAATTATCAACATATTCATTTATTAAATTTATTAGATGAAATGGTTACTAAAAATAAAATTATTTTTAATGTATCTAATTAAAGCTTGTTAAGACGGGTCTCAGTATTGTCGAGATTTAAAAACATTAATTTCTTTTTGTAAATAAATCAAATCTGTGTATTTTGAGATTTTCTCGTTATTTTTAATTTATCAAAAAAGGAATTATTATTGTTAAAATTGCTAAATTTCTGCTTTATTTCACAACGCCTTCAAAAATTGAACACTTTTGGCTGATTTTCTATTTTTTGTGATGATTTGCTTCTTTTGCAGAGTTTTTTAAGAGTAAGTCAAATGTAATTTAAAAAAATAATTGTTTTATTCATTTTTTTAATTAACAAATAAACTTTTATTTAAATGAATTTAAATGAATAAAAATTAAAATGAATGAATTTAAATGAAATTAATAATAATAATAATTAATTACAAAATATTCCTAACAGGCTGGCTGAAAAGAAGGCACTACGCCGTTCGGAGCTGCCAAGAGGAACTATTCCCTCTAAATTATATATTAAATAAATAAATAATAAAATGAATAAAAATTCTTTCTTATTTGTTAATTTAAATTAAAAAATATAAGATATATCTAAAAAAAGACGACAACATAGTGCAAAATACCTTTTAACCAAGAGTAATTTTACTAATTCTAAAACGAGACTAAAACATCAATAAGATTTACATTCAAAATTCATTTTATTTACTAAAAAAAAAAGAAACTAAATATGTTGCAGTTTTTTTTTCAAATACATATTTTTGTGTTTAAAATAAAATTATCAAAATTTTTATTTTTATTTTATTTAACAAAAAGAAGAAAAAACATTTATAATATTGAAAGTTTGAGTGAAAAATGACTGAAACAAACAAGGGTAAAGGTTTGACATGAAATAGTCTTTACATTTTGGTTTCTTGTTCCCTTATGTAAACTTCCTTTCTGCAGGTATTATTTTGTTATAAATTCACGAATTAAATAGTTACCCAATAAACCTACTTTTTTATTGATTAATTAAATCGCCAATTAAGTGCCTGAATACCTCTGGTTAGGGAACAGGCTTTTAAATCAAGGCAGATTATTACAAACAATAATCAATATTTTGAAATTTGCAATACAAAACTAAATTTTAAAACAGTAATTTATTTTTTTAACACTAAAATTTACTTTATAACGTTTTTGATAACCATTACTTGGTCTACTTAAAATTATTAAAATTTATGTTTGTTTGAAAGAGCTTTCAAATAAAAAGTTTTTAATTTTAATAAATTAAAAATTTATTTTAAAAAAATTGGTTTTGCTTTTTTTTTGTAGAGATTATATATTAAATTTTTCATTAAAAAAAAAAATTTTAAATTTCTTTTTTATACACAAATTTTATCGAAATTTTAAATAAATTAATTTTGACCAAATTATCATCAACATTAGAGCCCGTTTAGCCGAATGGTTTGCGTGTTAGTCATGTAAGCAGAGGATCGAGGTTTCAAAACCTGATCAGGGTGAAAAAATCTTCAAAATATCTCTGCAATACGGGGCGAATGTTTAAACCTCTTTCATCATAAAAATAGAAGAACCAGTTTCGACTGGGTATTAATTGCGGTGTAGATCATCAACTCGATGCAATAGCCTCTGTGTCAGATCGGAGCCGTTGCTCAAAAAGGTACATGAAAAGGAGATGAGCGCCTCCCCATTATCCACTAGGATAGAATAGGGACAATTTTTTATTATTAATCATGACCATGAACTTCAATTTGCCGTTTTGTTCATTAAATATTGTGCGAAGTTGCTCTTTTAGCTCTAGAAAAAATTAAACTTTTCATACCTTTTGAATGGCTAATTCAAATGAATTAATTTTTTTTTAATTAAGTGGATTTTTTTTCTCTAAAAAAAAAATTCTACTTAGTAATTTTATTTGAATTTTTTTGAATATTATAAATTTTAAAAAAACATAAATGGATGATGAAAAAAGGATAAATAATTAAAATCTTTTAAATATTATAAAGTTACTTTGTTTTCATGACAATTTATTAATGAACAGTAGTTTTATTTAGGTATGACAATACCATTCCCAGTGAAGTGAATTTTTGAATGTAACAATTTTATAAAGTTTATTTTAAATTTGAAATGGCTGTGAGCATCAAAACTTTTAAACTCGGCTATTAGACAAAATTTTTAAAAATAAAGATTAAATAATAGTATTATTTAAAAAGGAAAATAATAGTAACATTTTTAAACCGTGAGTGGACTATTAAGGTTTTATTTTTTTTATTATATTAGCATAGCCTTAAAGAGCTGTAGCAGTCGCCTCATTTTGTTTCGTTATTCTTTTTTAATTCACGTGTTAGACAATAATTAGTTCTCCTTAATTCATATCTTCGACTATTAGATTTTGTCTATATCTGATTGTAGCTAATAAATCGAGTTGAAATTATTAATTGTTGATAAGATCTTCGTGTCAGCAGCTTCACAATGCTTTTGGAAAATATTCCACGTATCGTTTATATAAATAATAAATAGAAGAAGACTGAACCTTGAGGAACATTTCGTCTGTCAGTGACTTTACTGCTAATTTATTCGATGCAGAGTTTCTATGAAAGTACAATAGATTAAAAAAATATTTTATTAAAATCAATGTTTGAAAAAAGATTTGATGCAAAATTTCTTAAGCTCATCACAGATTGTAATTGCTGCCGAATTTGAAAGTGTTCTTCGTCAGATTCAATCGTAGATTTTAAAATCTCATCATCATTCATTGTTTGATAACTTGAGTCTCTACTATCATTTTCAAGCCAGTCTTGGAGAAATATATAGCTCAAACCAAAAGCATTGAGGTCAGATCGAGTTTTAGTTGAATCGATTTCATCGACAAGGGGAAAATCCGATACTTTTAAGACTTTTTGCAAGGGACTGTTTGGGGGTTGTGAAGTTCCATTCGATCGTTTCAATTCAGAAAAACTTGAATAACTTTTTTACTAAAATAGATAATTTAGTACTGTAAAATGCTTAATGGTTAATCACTTTTGCTTAATCCAAAAATAAGTGTCTTCAAAAACTCTGCAATGTAATTGCACACTTGTTTGCAATTCTTTTTAATGACGTACAAAATGCATTAAATTGCAGAGTATTTTGCAGAGTATTTTGCAGACTAATTTTACTGCATTAAGCAAATTTGCTGAACTGAACTTATCTTCTTGTAATAGCGTTTTGCCCGTTTATTATAAAATCTATCTTTATAAATATCTAAATTTAAATATTTCATTTATGTTTGGATCCTATGACAGCGATCATAGGGTTAAACGGGGATATCAAAAATTGTCATAAAAAAAAGTCATAAGAAAATTGTGAAGGTAAAAAATAGTCATCTATGACAATTTTTCCAAAGAACAAGAGAAACAAATTTTATGATTAAAAAATGAAAAAAAAGTTAAAAACAAAAATGAATTTTAAATTAAATCAACACGAATCATCCGAAGTAAATTTCGGATTATATTTTTCTATTAAAGCATTGAAACCTTTCCCAATTTAACATTAATTAAATAAAAGGTTTGGCTTACAAAAATAATTTTATTCTTCAAATTTCATTTCCCAGAAAACAATAAAAATCCCTTCATTTTATAAGCATTTATAAGGGAAAGCGTTTTGGCTTAGAACACGCCCTGTTCAGTTACTAATGTTCTTTGTTCTACAACAAAGAACATTTTACAACTGGCCTAATTTCAAATGCAGTTGAAATAATAAAAAAAACATTTTGTCACATAGTTAGATAAATTAAAATTAGTAAAAAGAAAAAGCATGTGTTTAGATCATGCCCGGTTACACAGCATGAGAGAACAAATACAAATTTTGATTTTTGAGGTTTTGTGAAATTCAGTACAAATTCATAAAACGAACAGAAAATAATGTAAAAAAAATAAATAACTTTTTTTCTAAAGGTTTAAACTTAGTTCTTTAAATGCAACATAGCGCAACATTCAAAGTCACATCAAATATCTAAGTCTGATAAATTTGCAGAGTTTGGCAGAAATTGAATTTCAACATAATCAAGCGAAGTACATTTTGCAGAGATTTTGCACATCTTTAGCAAGCTTTTACCGTTGACGCAACTTTGAATATTGCACCATGCTGCATCTATAGAACTTATTTTAAACTCTCAGAAAAAATTTTTTTTAATTTTTTTACTATTATTTATTTGTTTTCTGTACCGAGCCAGGGCTTCTTCAGAATAAATTTAAAAAAAATCAAAAAAAAATAAATAAGCTAAATGAAAATGAAAGTTAAGAAGACTTAAATTGTTACATTTGGTTTCACAAATAAATTAGTCAACAAAAATTTTTTAAAACGTTTATTAAATTTTTTTAAATGGCTCTGAGTAATAAAACTCCTTCCGCCATTGGAATTGAAAGTAAATTAAGAGTAGTTAAAAAAAAAGCAACAACAAGAATTTTTTGTTTACAGGTCCTTGAACTGTTAACGAATGCACCAACATAGTCCTCAATGAGATTAAGTACAAGTTTGTTTTTAAATGTAACACATTTTCTAATATATTTTGTAAAGAGGTTTTTAAGACGGATCAATAGCGTGATGATTTTGTTCTAATTTGACTATCATTTGGTACTTTAATTTTCTTGTGTGTAGCAACTTTTATGTTTTGATGAACTAGCTATTGAAATTTAATTTATTGGTTGTGTCTATATGCCTGGCAATTGTCATCAAACGCATCCGGCTATTTGAACAATGCGCTTTTAAAACTGCATCATGTTTAAACTGTTCAATATAAGACAATCATGAGATTTCCTGTAATTATCTCCTCAAGTATGCACATTTTTGATACAATCCCGAGCATAAAGCAATTATGTCTGATGACTTAACATTAGGCCTAATCAAAACCCATTATTTTTCCATTTACATATTTAAATTAGTCAATTTTAAGATTTTTTTTTTCAAGTTTTTTTTACTTTTCTGCAAAAGGCTCGTGGAAAACGGCTTAAGTTTTTTTTTTGTTTTGTTCATTTCTGTGCCAATTCTAGCTTCATAATTTTAAATTATTGATTTTTCTGTTCCTTTCGTCAATTTATTAATTTTACGAGAGAGAGAGAGAGAGAGAGAGAAAGAGGAAAACAAATTTTCTGATCCCTCGGTGTAATTTCATTTTTGTTTCAGCATTTTGTTTTATTATTTCCAATTACTTTTTTGTTTGTTTCCAACTAATCGGATTTGACAAGTTAAAATAGTATTAAAATTGAGCATATAAAAAAATGCCGTCAAATCCCAAAGACAGGGTTACTGAGGACCCTAGTGTAAAGTTAGGAGCGGACGGCAAGCCCATACCGCTTACCGAAACCGAGCAGGTTCAGTTGCAGATAGAGAGCGCGGCTTCGGAGGTTGGTTTCCGAGTAAATCGGACTTTACGACTAACCTTTGGCATTTAAGTCTTTGGAGAGTACGCGGCGGATGGTGCAGATGCTGGACGAGAGCAAAGAGGCGGGCATCAAGACCTTGGTTATGCTGGACGAGCAGGGCGAGCAGCTGGACCGGATTGAGGAGGGCGCCGACAGAATAAACAAGGAGATGAAGGAGGCGGAGAAAAACTTGGAAGGCCTGGAGCAGTGCTGCGGCCTGTGCGTTCTGCCGTGGAAAAAGATCAAGAGTTTCGAGAAGGGAGACGAGTACAACAAGACATGGAAGGCGAACGAGGACGGCAAATTGAACCAGAACGGGCCCAGGCGGATCGTTGGCGACTCGGGCCCGGCCGGCAAGGGCTTCGTCAACCGCATCACCAACGATGCTCGCGAGGACGAGATGGACGAGAATTTGGTCCAGGTGTCCAGCATGATCGGCAACTTGAGGAACATGGCCATAGACATGGGCAACGAAATCGAACAGCAAAATCAACTAATTGGCAGAGTTCAAGACAAGGTAATTTTGTGCATTTACACTCGCACTGGCTTACTAACATTTACTAACACTTTAACTTTTAATAGACCGTTTCGAACACGACCAGAGTCGAGACTGCTAATAAACGAGCGAATAAACTGCTCAAATAAAAGTTTTTTTTTTGTTTATCTATTCCTTGAGTCAATTTATTTAACATTTTTATTTTTTATATTTTCGTTCGATAAAATTTAATTTATTTTTCAATCAATCAATCAATCTATCTATGAATCAGTCCCTTTGGATGTATATTTCATTTTGAATAAAAGTAATGTTAAAAGTTGCTTTTTAATTAAATGTTGTAGACCTGAAAATTTAAAGCTTATTTTGCGGATCTGTTAGGATCAGCTGGTTCGCGGCTATCACATAAATAATAAAGAAAGAAATTATTTTAAAACTTTATTGATAATTTATTAACAAATAGCCACTTCTAGTCTAGGGCTTATGCCAAAACACGCGAAACATGCGCTTCGCATACGCATCAGATCAAGCAAGTCTGATAGTTTGCTTATTTGGAAGAATGTAAGCTATTGAGAAAAAAAAGAACCCAATCACAAAAAAACGATGATTAATTGATGAAAATTTTTTTTAATACATCATAATTTATTTAATTATCATATGATATTTTTTTAATATTTCAAATAATTTTTAAGATACAGTGCTGCTACGATACCTTGAATTCACCATATTTTACGTAAATTATGGTAAATTCACGATATTTTCCCATATTTAGCGTAAAATATGGGAATCTAAAAAAGGGTATTTTTCGTAAAATAACGATAATTACTGTAAAATTCAGTGAAAAAAAAAATTCCAAAATTTCTCGAAAAAAACCGATTTTCATGAAAAAAATTTTTTTTTGAATTTTTGAAAAAGGAAAACAAAAAAAATTTTTTTGACAAAAATTGACGTAAATTTCGGTAAATTCTTGTAAAAAAAGGAAAAAAATGGTAAAAATTCAACAGAAAAGGAAAAATGGATTTTTTATTATTTCATTTAATTTTTTTTCTAAACAGATTATGAAAATTAATATTTATACATTATTTACAAAAAAAATTTTATTTTCTAGCTTTTTTTGCTTTTAAGCTGTTAGCTGTCTTGTCCCAAGCTTCTTTGGATGTTGATCCTTTTGGAATAAATTTTACAAGCCCGGTTTTTAAAAAAATTTATGTCTAACTTTTGATTTCATTTAAAGCATATTATTTTACTTTTGATATTAAGCATTTCTAAAAACTTTGAAAGTTGAAAAATGTAAGAAATATATAAATCATTTTAAATATGTAAAAAATATTAAAAAATTTTAAAAAATTTTATTATTTTAATTTTTTAATAAAACATTTCTAGGTTGTTTAGATTGTAAGTGAAAGAAATGGTGACTGGTCAGATCATTAAATTCTCATTGTTTATCTTTTTTTATAGAGCTCTTTATAAATAATTTTTGAAAATTTTGCAAATTTCTTAATACCAAATGCTCTTTTCTATAGTAAATTTTGTCTTATGGGGTCTACCCGGTCATGTGAACATTTGATCACATAATATGTGAACAAAAATTGTTCACGGCTTAGGTGAACAAAATGTTCACCTAATTTTAACAAATTATTTTTGTTCACATAAAGTGATTTTTTAACCTTTTTGGTGAACACCAGGTATTTATGTGAACAGACCTGATATTAGGTGAACAACATAAAATTTACATGAACAGAAAGAGAATACGTAAACAAAAAAAATTTACGTGAACAAAAAAAATTTATTAATTATAATCATGAATAAGCTCGTTTAGTAAAGTAAATAATAATATTTTAGTTTTTTACTTTAATGGTCAATATATTTAATGACTTTTTGATTTGTGTAAATTTAGTCCACGTTCACCTTCAAAATATTTATCGCATAAAACGCATTTCACTGGATTACGCTTATTACTAAGTACTTTTTCTACATTTTCAACCGTTTTCTGGTTTTTGTGAATTTTCTTTGGCCAAAGATTCAAAAAAAGCTGCCTTTTTTTTAGTTTAACTAAAAGAACTTTGCTTTAGACGTCTTTAAATATTGTTTATTTCATCAGTTAAAAATTCAGCAGCATCAGCGTAACTATTATTACAGTCATCATCATTTTTAGCTGTACTGGAATGGGTTGTCGAAACTTCATGTTGTTTATACAACGTTTCATTATCAGCTTCTTCGTCATCAGCTTCCTCATCATCAGGTTCATCGTTCTCTCTCTTTCTCTCTTGATCACTCTCTCTCTCTTCTTCTTCAACTTCCTCATCACGTCCTGTGCTTATTAAAGAACCACAAATTGAACCACTGTCCGAACCAGATTCAGAAGCCGTTTCGAAATCAAAAACTTCTTCTTTGTTTATTTCAATTCCAAATTCGGATTCAAAATCACATAATCTGGAAAATAAAAAAATTATATACATTTAAATTGTTAATGAGTGGACATTAAAATATCTACTTTGTCCCTGGCGCGTAATATTTACTGATTTCTTGCAATATTAAATAATATGCATTTTTACGATCAGTTGTTACTTTGTTATTAAACCGCCACAAATATTCATCAATATATGATTGTGTCATTGTTCTACTACATCCTCGCACTTCTTTGAATTTGCTTTTACAAGCGTTCCAATTATATAGGCGCTCAATTCGGTTTGTGCAAGCTTTGGTTATTGGGTCTTTAAAATGCAAGCTATGGTTCACTGTTAAATGTTTAAAGTCCTTAAATTCTCGTATTCGTGTATAACTTTGCCAGCAATCAGATTGAATAGTTGTTCCTTCCTTACATTTGTCTACAATTATATTAAGTAAAGTTTTTGCATCTCTTTCTTTTACCAATTCCATATAACACAAGGTATTGTCAACTTTTTCATCATCGCCATCGCCTTCATTATTATCTTCATCATCATCGTCTATATATCCGATTCTTTCAACTAAACCAAAAACCCATATCCTATCTCTAATTAAATCCACGCTCTTTTACTTTATTAAATAACTTATACTCTTCCGATTCAAAAATTTTCGACATTTTGAAATACAAATAAGCAAATAGTTTAGTTGAAAATTTTTTCAACTTTTATATATCTTAAATATATCATCACTTGTTCTTAAATTTAAGTAAGCGCTTACTTTTTCTTTTTAAAAGTTTCAAAAAAATTTTAACAAACTTATGAAAAAAATATTTATGAAATTTTTTATTTTTTTATTCTTTTAATTTTTTAGCATTGAATGTTAGGTGAACAAGAGCATTTTTATGTGAACAGTCAAGGTTTAAGTGAACATTAGTGTTTATGTGAACAAAAATAATTTGTTAAAATTAGGTGAACATTTTGTTATCTGATAATAGTATATCTAAATGATATCTGAAAATAGGTTGTCAAAATTGTTTGTAATTAATATTTTACCGATCAATTAAAATTCCATTGTGATATTAAATTTCAAGATTTGGATTAGTTTTTTAATTTTTTAGGGTTAGCTTGGCCAATTGGACGTGAAAGTGACAATATCCAAATAAAAAAATAAAAATATATATCGATAAAGTCATTTTTAAAAAGACTTTTTTTTAATTTCACAGGCGAGAAATGAAAGAATATTGTCTAAAAAATCTGAAAATCTATGTCGAAAAGCATATAAGCCATATTTTTCAAAAAAATTGGTTTAATTTTTTTTGTTTCAATTACAAAATGTGTCCAATGTTGAAATAATATTGAAAAAGTGCGATGTTTCAAATATTTTTTTCAGTTTCAAAAAAAATAATAATAAAGGTACTTGAAAACTAGATTAGCGCCTCCCTATTATCCACTAGGATAGAGTAGGGACAAAAAAAAAAGTTTATATTCAATCGTTGAAAAACTGGGTCTAGTCTGATAGATGAACCAAAGTTCACTTATTAATAAAAAAAAATTCTTGTTCCCAGATTTTTTGAACAATTGGTTCACCCAATTTTTATCGAAAAAGGATAAGGGTGAATTGAAATAGAATTAGACGAACAAATTTTAGATTATGTTTAAATTAATAGAATGCCTAATTCTCAAAACTGATAAAAAAGTTAGTTATTAAATATATTTTATTTTAAGTAGCTATAGATATAGCTTAGCGTTGATTGTTTTCGCATTAATTGCATTTTTTGTCAAACTGTTCCAATCCTTTGCTAAACGGTTTGTTAAAAAATTATATCTTGATGAACCTCTTCGATTTATTTCACGGACAAGTCGTTTGTCATGTGGTCTCCTAGGTTTATTGTGCTATTTTTAGTGTAGTTGATACCATTCATTAGAGATACTTTTTCTAGACCATTAACTATTTTATACATTTGAATTAAATCACCTCTCAGGCGACGATTTTCAAGGCTTATGAGATTGAAGTCTTTCAACCTCTTTTCATACGGTTTTACTCTGGTAGAATCTACAAGCTTTGTTGCTCTTCTTTGAACTCTTTCTATGATCTTTATATCTGTCTTTAAATATGGGCCCCACATACTCACTGCATACTCTAAGTGTGGTCTAACAAGTGAAGTATAAAGGAGTCTCAGTGATTCTCGGCCAAGACTCTTCAAACAATTCTTTATTTGACCCAATGTTCTATTCGCTTTCATAGCTGTGACTGTGCACTGCTTGCTCTATTTAAGATCACTTGTTACAAACACCCCAAGGTCCTTTTCCTCAGTAATCTCTTCTAAAACGTGAGTAATTTTTGAATTTGACATTGAATAATCCCCTTTCTCTTTCCTTTTCCCGATATACATAGCTTTACACTTTTTTAGGTTTAAATCAGCTGACCAGATATCAGTCCATTCCATTAGAAGGTCTAGATCAGCCTGAAGTTCTAATAATGTAGCATATTATTTCAGGAACAATAATATTTCTTTAAGTAAAAGTTATACAAAACGTTTTAAAAGTACTAAGAGGGTCCAAAAATTTACTTTAAAAAAATAACCTATTTTGGTAACATAAGTTACCATAATTACTTAAAATATGTTAAAAAAAAATATTGAATATAAAAACAAAAGTCTCTTATTAATTTTCATTTTGATTTAAAAAAACTTAAAATCATTCATTAAGAAAATTAAATACAAATACAGGATTTAATTATATTAATTTAGAATAAAATTCGTATTACTTGTTCTTAACAGTTTTTACAGATCGATTTAAAAACCTTCTTCCCTTCACAAAGACCACATGTAAAATGTTTAAATTTGTCACAAGTATAGCTCGATTTGTTTCCTTTACTTCAGAAACAAATTACACTTCATAAATTCTTGACCACATAACTTTGGGAGGAAACTCTTGCATAAAAGATACCGATAAAAGATATCTCATTTATTTACGTGTAGCATAGCTTGATGGTCAAACTTTCTCATCTAAAATTTATCGTTTCTCTAAGACTTGCCTCTTCATGAGCTAGCGTCCTAATTTTTAACATTCTAATTTCTAACTACTATTAATTTTCAATATCCTAAATGCAAACAGTCCAAAATCTTTTCAAAAAATTAGATTCCTAAATTTTAAACACTTAAGTTTAAAATCTGAACATTTCATTTTTAAACATTATATTTATTGGCAGTTTTAAATTTTAATACTATTGAAGTGATTTGACAAGGAAAAAAGAAGAAATTATCAAAAAATTGTATTTAATTTAATTTATGAGTTTTTAAAGTTAATTATTATATTTATTGAAGCAAAAAAAATGAAATTAAAGTTTTAAATTAAACTTAACTGATAGTAAAATTCGTCGATTGATATTATTTTTTCAATTATATTATTAATAATATAATTAAATTTTATCTCATTGTTTATATCTTTGGTTTTTCGAGGCTTTAACACTTCAATTCGTCTCAATTTGATCGTTTCGAAATTGACGGCAATGTTTGATTCTGTTTACTTAAAAAGTTATTAATTAATTAATTTATTTATTTATTCAATAGATGGCCTCACAGGCTTTAAATGTAAAAAAAAAAATTTAGATTAAAAATTTTTACAATCGAAAATAAGAATAAATAAATAAAAAAAATTAATAATTTATTTTATGATTAATATTTTAATAAGTTTGATAAATTATTTAATTTTTTTGAACTGTAAAAATTAGGAAATAAATTTTTTCTAAATTTTTAACAGATAATATTTTTAAAATATAGGAATTTTTTAAACAAAGATAAATAGGAAATAGCCCTTCAAGAGCTTGTAAGGCAGCTTTCAACGAGACATGGTTCAAAAAATTAATAATTATTATAGGAATTATTGAAATTTAGTAGAGTTTGGAATTACAAGCATAATTAGCCATTTTTTGATTTTTTTATTAAAATAAAATATAATATTTTAGAGGGTCCAAAAATACCGTCTTCGGGTTTTATACTTTTTTTTTTTGCATGAAAATAAAAATATTTTGTGATCAAAATTAATTAATTTTGATGAAAAAAAATTGTCAAAAATAACAAAATTTATTGAGCAATACGCAAAATAAGTACCAAAAAGGGCCGCTAATAAAGTTCTTAGTTTCCATTTTCGATATCTAATATTTTAAAGTGTTAAATACTAACAATTTGTTAGACTCATCATGGAATTTCTCCGTGAAACTATAGACATTTAATCTGGCTAGAGTCAAAAAGATTGCGGCTCATATAGTGTCCAGGATAGTTTTATTAATTAATAGTCCTTCGGAACTTCGTCCAAAATGTCTCACTTCATCACGCTAGTTCTCAGTTGCAGCATATTTCATTACTTGAATTGAAAGCTCAAAAAAATTTATTATATAACACAAAGTTGTCGATCAGAAAAAAATGTTCTCAACCAAAAAACTTTTTATCAATGTTCATAAAGAAAATAACAAATAGATAAATTTTAATTTTATATTTACAACTAAGAAATTTACAGTTTAGTAAAAATAACTTTTTTATTTTATTCAATTTTTATTCATTCATTCATTCAGAATTTTAAAATTTGATAATTGTTTTCCCAGACGCAGAAGTATGTGGATGCTTTTTTCAATGATGAATTATCTAGAGTGAATTTTTTCTGGGAAAGCATCTTCAATGGCATTTATGATTGCTAACTCGAAATCACACGAAATTGAATCTGGTTGATTTAAAATTTTGTTTTAAATAAATTCAAAAATTATTTAGTAAGTTTTCTCGAGTTTGTTATTTAAAAGTGCATAGACAAGTGGTAAACTTTTACCATTTTAAAAAAATGGGAATGCTAAATAATTGTTTATAGATACAACACAACATTCAAAATTCGATCACTCTTGTTTTCACAACTTGAGTAATCGAATAAGACAAAATCTTCTTAAGAATTGGCTTTTTATGGCCTTGTGTATAGACAGCCCCGTTACATTTATGAAATTCGGTGTTGTTGCAGCGCCATATAATTTTTCCATTTTTCCCTTCATAGCTGACTTTGTACTCAAAATTATTATCATCTACCAACAGTCAACTGGGAGAACCATCTTTTTTATTTCTTGTTGATCTTATTAAGTTAAGATTCAAATTCAAAGAAAAAAAGCAAATCTTGAGTTCACTCAAAAACAAAATTCGAAAACTAAATCTGCGTCTATTTCTGATACCATTCGGGAGTACATTTTATATTCTTTATTGTAGATCATTGATTTAAGAAAAGAACAATAGTGGACCAATTTTTGACACTTGAAATCATAAGTCCCAAAAACATTTGTTTTTTAAAAATTAGTTTGCAAAAAATAAAAATAAAATGTACTAGTTAAATAATTAAAATTACTTAATTTGTCTTTCAATAGCCTAACACACTAATTTGATTTAAATTAAAAAAAAAATTATAAATTTCTTTAAGGTTGAAACAGGGGATATTCGTATAAACATGGCTCATCATAGAACGAAGAAAATGTTGGCAAATTAGTTTTTTGTCTATTTTGTGAATAAAATTTTTTTAACAAATAAAATAAAAGAGAACCAATTTTTATTTATTAAAAAAAAATTATAATTAATTGTGGGAAATTTTCAGGTAAAAAAAATGATTCAAGATGTTTTAAATTGGATTAAGGCAAAATTATAAAAATTGTCCAAAAATTACTGATAGAAGCAGAAATTTTCATTTTTTTTTCTTCTGAAATAAATAAATAATAATTATAATAATATATAACAAATAAATAAATAAATAAATAATATAAATAATAAATAATATATAAATATATAAATAAAAAATAGGGTCTGTGAAGTTGCTAAAAAGTCCAGTTAAGGAAAAACTTTTTTCTTCTTTTTCAAAATCTTTATTTTGAGCTTAAGCCAAAAAAACGGGATTCCCCCATGTGCTTCTCCCCTCTCTATTTATATCTTTATTTTATCGAGAGTCCTATAACTACTCGAACATGCAAAAACAAATAGTAAAAAAATAAAATATAAAAATATCATAAGTAACTTAACGCTCACATACATAATAAATAAATAAACAGATAAGTGAAGTATTCTCAAATGAACAAAAGATGTTGTGTTTCAATAAATAAGTTTATTTAAAGTTTCTAAATAGAAAGTGGCCACTCTGTGGCAAAGCTTATTAAATTTTGTTCTAATAGAAAAAACAAAGAGAATAATTACATAAAGAAAAATAAATGTGTTTCTTATTGAAAAAAGCTTCTAAATATAAAAGCTTACAAATGGTGCCGTGCGCAAAATGTTGTTTGTTTTAACTACATTTAGGATCGGCACCTAAATGTAAAAATATGAAACATTAATCATCACTAGCTAACAGTATGTTAGTCACGTGACGACACTTCATCTTCCCTAAACTTTTACTTTTAAACTTTAATGGTTTAAAAAAAAATTAATGACAATAATTGACCATATAATTAAATAGTTTAAATGGACGAAATGAAAGAGAAGATTTAAATAAATGATTAAATTGTCAATTCTAAAAAAAAATTTTTTTTTTTTTTTTTTTTTTTTGATTGATATAACTGATTCTTCTTTTGATTGTCATTTTTATTAATGTGGGATTGGATTACCATAGCGGTCTGGTTTAGTCCTATTCCTCTTCGGTCTTCCAGTGTCTCGACCTTTACTATCATTATCCACATCACCTGAATCACTCATATCTTCACCCTCCTCTTGTTCATTTGCATTAAATGCTTCCTCTAATGAGTCCTCAGCCTCAACTTCCTCAACCGCATTAAAACTTTCAGTGTCATTTGATTTTTGTACACTTTCATCTTGAATAACACCACCTGATTCTAATGAGTCACTTAGCTCAGTTTTTGCATCGCTTTCAATTTTAACTTTATCTTCGTCAAACAGCCAGTTGCTTAATATGGTGTTTTTTGACTTTTTATCATCACTTGTACTAACATATGGCTTTATAAATGATGAATTTCTGCACAAGACCTTTCCAGCTCTTTCAAGTGTAACCATAGTACCGTTAATTTTCACAATTTTAAATGGATTTGGATCATAAAGCGAATCGGACTTATTTGAACGCTTCCATTTTAACAAAACTTGTTCACCAATATTAAACTTAACTTGTTTAGCCTTAAGTCTCTTGTCGTTACATAACTTTATTTTAGCTTTAGCTTTAGAGTCATGAGTTCTGGCTTTAATCATTAGATCATCAATCCCTGGCGCTTTTTTATCAATTTTAGGCAATTTTGATGTTTTTGAGGTTGTTTTGAACATCAATTGATTTGGTGGTACTCCAGTAGATGCATGAGGTGTATCACGGTAGTTACGTAAGAACTCAATCAACTCTATTTCCCAGTCGTTTTGGGCATATGAACTATTTTGCATTACTTTTCCAAGGTTCTTCATAAACCGTTCACATATGCCGTTTGCTCTTGGCCAAAGTGGGCAAATCTTACGATGTTTAAACCCTTGTTCTTTAGAAACTCTTTGAATTTAAACGAATTGAATGGCGGTCCATTATCGGACTTAACCAACTCAGGTATACCAAACACACTAAATATTTCATTTAGCATAGCTATTACTACCGTTGACGAAGTACTTGATATCACCTTCACCAATGGGTACCTAGAACACTCGCACATCAAAACCATCAAATACTTGCCACATTTGAGTGGTCCATAGAAATCAATACTGACAATTTGCCATGGTCCATCTGGCATTTCAGAGGGTATGGATGGTTCATAATTCGTTGAGTCTGTGTTGATTTGGCATTTTTCACATTTCTACACCAAGTTTTCCACCTCTGAATCTATACCAGGAAACCAAACGTTGCATCTTACCAATTGCTTGGTCTTTACAATGCCCATGTGTCCACTATGGGCAATTTTAACTATGCGTTCACGTAGACTTCCCGGTATGATGATTCATGTTCCCCGTAGGACCAACCCGTCTTTTGTCAATGATAGTGCATCTTTGACTCGTTCAAAGCTATCAATCCGTTTGTACTCTAGACCTTGAATCATTTTTGAGACTTCAATTAACTCATTGTCACAACTTGTAGCTTCTATTAATTCACTACGCGTGATGGCTTTTGGAATCGAACGACTTGAAACCATATTCAAGTAACTCTCTGTAAATTTCTCATAGGTTTTATCTGCTGGTTCCGTTGGGTTTCTTGACATGTAGTCAGCAATGTTATCAGCACCAGGCCTATGCTTGACAATAAATTTATATGGCAACAGTCTAAGGCACCACCTCTCGATTCTTGCCTTCGGTTTTGACCTCGGATTTCCGAAAATCAGCTCTACAGCCTTGTTGTCGGTGACTATGTCGAACTCTTTTGCATAGAGGTACAAATGAAATTTTTCACAAGCCCATACAAACGCTAGAGCTTCACGCTCAACTTGTGAGTACCTTTGTTCAACGCTTGAAAGACTTCTATTTGCATACATGACAATGTTCTTCTTGTCTGGTGTATCATGATGGAATTGAGCCATTACTGCGGCGATTCCGACTGGACTTGCATCTACTGTGATCTCTGTCCTAAGCCTTGGATCAAAATAGCATAATGCCTTTTTACAAAGCGCTTTTTTCAACTTGTTTAGTGACTCATCATGATTCTTTTCCCAAGACCATTTTACACCTTTTTTTGTCAAATTTCTTAAAGGTTCTGTTATCGTTGCAAAGTCTGGTATGAATCTTGAGCAATAGTTTGCAAGACCTAACAGACTTCTAACCTCTCCAACAGTTGATGGAGCTGCGGCATTTAGCAGTGCATCGTATTTCATTGTCTTAATTGAAATCCCATTCTCAGAAAACTGTAAACCAAAGAACTTTAGACTCTTCTGGCCAAACTCACATATCTCACATTAACTGTTAAACCAGATTCGTTTAATCGTCTGAGTACTTTTTCTAATCTTTGGTCATGCTCTGCTTTATTGTTTCCAAAGACAATAATATCATCACTAAAATTTAGTACTCCTTCCAAACCAGCAAGTACTTGTTCTATTGTCTTTTGGAATATTTCAGCAGCAGCATTAATTCCAAAATTTAGCCTCTTATATTGAAAAATACCAAGATGCGTGCAAAAAGCCGTGATGTATCGAGAGCACTCACTTAACATTAACTGGTGGTATCCAGACTTGAGGTCAAATTTTGATATGTACTTTGCGCCGTTTAGTCTAACTGCCAAGTCCTCCACTGTGGGACATGTGTGTCGTGTCCTCAAAATTGCTTTATTAGCCTCACGTGCGTCAGTGCAGATTCGGACCTCATTAGGTCTATCTGGTTTTGGCACCGGGACGATTGGTGACACCCATGGTGTCGGACCATTTACAGGCTCAATTATGTCGTCTTCTTACATTTTCTTAACCTCGGTTTCAACCAGTGGTCTCATGTGAAATGGTATTGGTCTAAGTTTACCTTGTACCGGCTTAATCGATTCGTCTATGTGTAGCTTTACCGTATGATTTTTTAGCAGTCCCACTTTGCCTGAAAACAAATCTTGGTAGACTTTGGCAAAATTCTCACAACTTGTGTCTGTTTTCTCACCTTGAACATTGTTAATTTTGACCATTATACCTAACTCTACTGAGCTTTGATAACTTAACAGATTCCCACAGTTTCCTTTTGTTACCGTAAAATGTATTGACCTGTGTTGCCCATTGTATAATACTCTTGTTTTAAAAGCTCCCAAAGTATCAATACACTTGCTATTACCATAACCGTATAACCTTGTGTTGGACTTGTACAACTTCGGTTTGAATTTCAATCTATCATAACTTTTTTCGTCCATAAAGTTTACCTGGGCACCAGTGTCCACCGTGAACGCTAGACTCATGCCACACATTAACAGTGTTACCATCGGCATGAACCAATTTTTTACGGCTAAGACCAAACTCTTTGCTCTCGCCTTTATTCTCCAAACACAGTAATCCTGATCTTCTTCAGAGTCTCTTGATTCATGGATATATTTCACATTCTTGCTTGTGCAACAGCTTTCGAAATGGTCATATTTCTCACACTTTCGACATTTCTTTCCTTTGGCTGGGCATGTCTTTTCATGTGGATATTTACGTCCACATCTAAAGCATTTCTTTTCTTTTGTTTCACCTCTTCCTTGCTGACTATTGGTTCTAGTAGTTTGATGCTTCTTTTGATTGACCTGATTTACCTCATTTCGTTCTTTGGTCATTTCGTTACGTTTTTTAAACTCGCTTAATTGAACATTCACGGTTTCTTCAAGTTTGCCAATCTTAATTAGTTCATCTAGACTCAAGTCCTTTTCAGACTCTAGTGCTTTACGCTTGAGTGTGTTTGACTGGCATCAATGGATTATTTGTATTGCTACTTCACTATTTGGATTAGTGAATGCACATAGCTTAGCTTTTTCTTTAAGTCTCGTTACAAACTCCTCAAATGGTTCACCTTGATGTTGATAGATGTCCCTGAAGTGTAAGATGTCAGTTTCACGTTAAACTTAGACTTAAAATGCGTGTCAAGTTTAGCTTTAATGGCATCATACTCCTCTTTCTCATCGCCAATGTCCTTGAATAAACGCTCCAGCCCAACGCCACCAAAAAAAAATAGATAATCTCTCTTAACTTTTTTGTCAGTGACTGTCTTAATTGACATTAACCTTTCGAGTCTGGTGATCCATTCGTCCCATCTCTGGCTAACATCGTCTTCGTTGTTCACGTCGAATGGTTGTACCATTTGCTCTTCCATTCTAATAATTTGTTTTTTGTTCCTCGTCGCCAATGAAGTATTCTCAAATGAACAAAAGATGTTGTGTTTCAATAAATAAGTTTATTTAAAGTTTCTAAATAGAAAGTGGCCACTCTGTGGCAAAGCTTATTAAATTTTGTTCTAATAGAAAAAACAAAGAGAATAATTACATAAAGAAAAATAAATGTGTTTCTTATTGAAAAAAGCTTCTAAATATAAAAGCTTACAAATGGTGCCGTGCGCAAAATGTTGTTTGTTTTAACTACATTTAGGATCGGCACCTAAATGTAAAAATATGAAACATTAATCATCACCAGCTAACAGTATGTTAGTCACGTGACGACACTTCAATAAGTATCTGTGGTGAACACCACAACATTCCCTCTCTTTAGATAGAAATTTCGACTCTCCAAATAAATGACATTCAATAGGTTAATGAATAAATAGCTTAAGTAAAAAAAATCACAAACGGATAAACAAAAAAAACATTAGAAATCCAAGTGAGCCAGAGTTGCTTCATTGTTGACCGTGCTGTTTCTTGGCGGCTCGCTCCGGTTGAACTCGCTCCGGTTGAACTCGCTCCGGTGGATTCAGCACTCTTTTTGCCACCTCCGCTGCCTTCCGTTCCGCCTCCCGATGCTCCGACTCTTCCTTCTTCGGGCGTCCTCTACCTACACCCGTTGCCCTAGCCGCCTCAACATTGAGTTGGTTTTTGGACTTGCACTGGTCTGGCCATCATCACCTGGTGCTGTTGCCGCGCTGACTTCAGCCGCCGACTCCGTCTGGTCGCCGCTGCTACCTTTCACCACTTCCTGTACAACCACTTTGTCCTCCTCGAAACTGCTGAAGTAAACTTTGAAGAACGAGGAGTTCCTCGTGAATTTGGCCTGGTCTCGAAGCAGTGACCATGCTGCCCTTGACGTCCACGACTGTATACGGCTCCGGATCCCATTCCGGCCTAGACTTGTGAGTGCGCTTGAGCTTGAGCAGCGCTCTGCTTCCTACTCGGATGACACTCATGCGCGCGCGCGTTCGCTCATTGTACTCGTCCTCCATGCGTCTCCTGGACCGTTCGTGGTTCTCTTTGGCCAATCGATGCCACTCTGCTCGGTCTGGATCGCCGACTGGTTCAGGCAAACCCGAAGTTCGACTGAAGCCGAACATCAACAGGTTCGGAGAAATCTTGGTGGCTGCATGCGGCTTTTCCCGATACGCTCTCAAGAAATCTCTTAGTGCCTGGTCTCGACTGATTCCCGTCGCCTCGGCTCCTCTGATGGTCTTGCCTAGGTTGCGCATGAAGCGCTCCACGTCGCCGTTGGCCCTTGGCCAAAGTGGTGTAATCTTGCGATGCTCAAATCCCAGCTCCCGTGCGTACTCGGCAAAGGAATGTGATTGGAATGGTGCGCCGTTGTCCGACTTGTAAATGAGCGGTGCGCCAAAAATGGAAAAGAGCTCGTCCAAAACAGGCTTTACGTGAAACCAGCTCGTTGATGCCACTTCGTTGACGAATACTTGCTTCGAGTAATCGCATAGATTCACAAACCAGAACTTGCCGTTCGCCAACGGTCCGAAAAAGTCGCCGGCGACACGCTCCCATGGTCCATTTGGGCATGAAGATGCCCTGAGCGGTTCGAGGGTTTGCTTTGTTGCTACGGTCTGAGACAGATTACAGTGTGCGACCTCCCGCTCGACTCGCTTGTCGATCCCTGGAAACCAGACTCTCGCCCTAATCAGCGCCTTCGTCTTGACCACTCCTTGATGCCCACGGTGCGCCAACGTCACAATCGCCCCTCTCAGCTTGCTTGGTATGATGACTCGACTCCCTCGTAGCATAACACCATCCTGGGCCTCGCTGATCTCGCCAATGACGTGCTCGAACTCAGCCAGCTCCTTTGGTAGCCGCCCTGTCGGCTGAATGATGAACTTGCGTAAAAGCTGCAGCTGCTCGTCAGCCTCTGTTGCCACGGCCACCTCCTTTTTTGTGATTGCTCTTGGCAGAGCACTGACCACCACCATATTGATAAACTGCTCCAACTCGCTCTCATCCTCGGACGTGTCCCTTGTCGGTGCTGGTCCCACTGGCTGACGAGAAAAGTAATCTGCCACATTGGTCTTGCCTGACTGGTGCTCGATGGTGAAGTCAAACTGTGACAGGCGGAGGCCCCATCGCTCGATGCGTGCAGGTGGTCGCGATGCCGCGTTCCCAAAGATCAGCTGCACGGCCCTGTTGTCGGTGACCAGTATGAACTGCTGCCCAAACAGGTAGATCCAGAAACGCTCGCACGCCCAAACTGCCGCTAGTGCCTCCTTCTCGCACTGGCTGTACTTCCGCTATGTTGCCGACAGCAGCCGTGAGGCACAACAAACCACGCG
This sequence comes from Brachionus manjavacas, assembly GCA_019054805.1. Classification (NCBI taxonomy): domain Eukaryota; kingdom Metazoa; phylum Rotifera; class Eurotatoria; order Ploima; family Brachionidae; genus Brachionus; species Brachionus manjavacas. Next base: position 380,867 of record JAHQIY010000003.1, on the reverse strand, counting down.
CCTGTCGTTCTCATCGTTCGGGTTAACTTGAGTGAGCACTCCCTCGACCCCTTCTGGACTCGCGTCCACCACCAATCTGGTCTGCCAGTCTTTTTTAAAATACGAGAAACATTTATCTGAAATGGAGGCTTTTACTTGCTCGAAGGCTTGTTGCTCTCGCTCGCCCCAGCTCCATCGCTCTGCTTTGATTGCAGCCCACAACGGCTCTGCTAGCGTTGCCAAATCCTGGATGAATCGGCCGCTGTACTGCACCATTCCCAGAAAGCTCCAGCACTGGCTCACGTCTGCCGGCCGCTTCGCGTTCCTCAACGCCTCGACTCGATCCAGAGTTGGTGCTATGCCTTCTTCGGATAGTCGTAGTCCGAAGAACGTGAGCTCCTTCTTGTACAACTCGCACTTGTTCACATTGAGAGTGACGCCAGCTTGTCTCCAACACACGCATGAGGTTCTCGTGATGCTCCTCTTCCGATGCTCCAAACACCAAGATGTCGTCGGTCATGTTCAGCTGGCCTGGGCATTTTTCGAGAATAGTGCGGATGAGCTCGGTGAACATTTCCGATGCGCACGAAATACCCATGTGCAGCCGATCGTAAACGAGTGTGCCCACATGCGTGGTCACCGCCGTCAGTTTCTTCGACTCCTCATCCAACTCGGCCTGATGGAAAGCCTTGACGATGTCGAGCTTGGATAAGACCTTCGCTCCGTTGACCAGATAAATGATATCGTCGATGCTATTCATCGGGTAACGCTTGCGCTTGATGGCCTTGTTGAGCAACCTGTTGTCGCATGTCATTCTGATCTTGACCTTCTTCGGCTGCCCCACCCCCGGGTTCTCCTGCTTCTTCTCGACCACCACCAAGTTCGAAATCCATTCAGGCACTTCGTCGTCCTCGCCCAGCTTATGCATGACCCCCTCCTTGATCTGGCTGTCGATTTCCTTTTCGACCGCATCGTGCCAAGCGAACGCTATAGGCCTCAGTGGTTGCTTCTTTGGTGCCACCGTTGGGTCCACCTCTGTGTGAATCTTCCTCCCCTTGATGCAACCCAACTTGCCACTAAACAAATCTGGAAACCGCGATTTGATCGCCTTGATCCGCTCCTCGATTGGCTGACTCAGATCAGGTCGGACCTTTTCCTCGCTAATCGCGCGCCTCGTCCATGAGCTTAATGGTGTTTAGATCCACTGCCGTGCGATAGCTCAGCAAACAATCTGCGCCACCCTTGATCACCACAAATCCAGCTACCACCTCCGTTCGACCACGCCTGACCCGGCACATAAACTGGCCCAGTATCGGCAAGGGCTCCTCTGCTCGGTATCCATAGAGCCTGCTGTTGCAGCGCTCAAACTTAGGCTTGTTGGACATCGCCTCGTATGTCCACTGGTCGATGACATTGATCGGCGCTCCTGTGTCAATCAGAAAATCCACAGCTGTGCCGCCCATCTGCACACTCGCTCTCGGTCCATCGTTGTAGCGATTTCGATTGCCAATCGTGCCGACCTCCCAATCGCAACTGGCCTTGTAACGTATAAACTCGTCGTACTCCTGCTTGTTGACCTCATACTTGTCCATATCCATAGTCAGCTGTCTGATCTGGCTCCTGCCTCCACTGCTCCTCGCTCGGAACTGCTGCATGCTTGCTCGTTGCTGACCACCTCTCACCGCATCCTTGCTTCCGCTTGTGCCCCTGCATACCTTCGCGAAATGACCCCTGATGCCGCATTTCCTGCATTCCGTGTTCAACGCGGGACACTCTGACTTCTCCTTGTGGCTTCGCCTGCCACAGTATCCACAGTCCTGCCTCGACGAACCATGACTTGGTGTCGACCAGCTCGGCCTGTTGTTGCTACTACTACGCCCGCTGCTCATCGGTCTGCGCTCGGTGTAGTTGATTGATCTGCTGCTCATCTCCGCCGCGGTTGGCTTGAGCAGCCCGCTGACTTTCTCGGCCACTCGCTCGTAGCCGCGCGCCTTCTCCAGTGCTGCCTTCAAATCGAGATCGTTGGTGCGGCAGCACTCTCGCTGGAACTCATCGATTCCGACGCCCACAACGAACTGGCTCAGAATCTCGGTCTCCAGTGCCGCTCCAAAATAGGCCATTCGTCGTAGCCTCATGGCGTACTCGTTGACAGACTCGTCCTGGCGACAACAGGTTCGTGGCGGTCCTGTAGATGTCGAAGCGCTCCAGCCAAGTCTCCCATCTTGACCCCAGATTTGCCGGTTCGCCGCCGTAGATGAATTAGCCGCACGTGGCTCCACTTCTGTCGTTACTCATGTCTTTCTCCTCGGATTTGAATCTTATTGAAGATGATATTCCGTCCACTGTAGTTTGATCCTCGTCGCCAAGTGTGAAGTTGCTAAAAAGTCCAGTTAAGGAAAAACTTTTTTCTTCTTTTTCAAAATCTTTATTTTGAGCCTAAGCCAAAATAAAATATCATAAGTAACTTAACGCTCACATAATAAATAAATAAACAGATTAGTATCTGTGGTAAACACCACAGGGTCAACCTTTTCAACACAATAAAATAACCATTTAACACAATTTCAAAACGCCCAGCAGAAAATGATTTCTTCTCAACACAAAATTTTGAAAAAAATTACTTTTAGCACAAAAATCAAAAATAAAATAAATGCATTCAACACAAAAATTAATGGCTTATTGGGAAAATTAAAAAAAAATTTTCAGTAAATTAGGATATTGTGCACATTTATTGGCATTAAAAGAACTGTTTAAAAAAGGACAACTTTGTCAATAAGCCTAAAAGAGGTAGAGCAAAAAATGCGGAAACTGGTTTTCTAGAGACTAATTTTTTTTTAATTTCTTTTCTTTAAGCTTCGAAATTTACTTTATTTACCTAACTTCCATTTATAAATATCATTAAATAAAATTTAAAATTAAAAAAATTTATTTTATTGTAAATATTTTTGTGTTGAAAAAAAAATTTCCTTTAAGAATTATTTTCAAAAACAATTTTCTTGTGTTAAATTTTTTTTTTTTAAATATAATTTTTTGTGCTGAGAAGAAATCGAATTGTGTTGAATGTTTTTTTCATTGTGCTAATCAGAAATTGATTGTGCTGAAATAATATTCCCTAAAAAATATATTTTATAAATTTTATATTGTACCGAAGTTTTAAATTTAGGAAAATTGATACAAAAACGCAAAAACATTTAAATTTTGGCATCCAGCAACCATCTCCACATCACAATCTATCAAACCCTAAATTTTGACAACATCCTAGTATAAATGCCAACCTTTGAAGCTGTGAACCGAGCGAGACGTCTGACGGCATCGTTGCTCGCATATTTAAAGCTCTTCTTCACTATCTTGTTATGCCTAGCAAATCAAACTTTCCTTTTCTACTAGTTTGACGCTAAAATTTAATCACTCTTTAAACTTTTGCACTAAAAAAATTCGTAAATAATAAAAATTTGGATTACTAAAGTTAAATCTTTTGATTATAAATCCCAAGTTTTTACATTGGCGCACGATAAGAAATAGAAAAAGTAATTCTAAGATAAGAACGCAATTTTGAAATGTGGCACGTTTTTGGCAAATCAGTATGTGAGTAATGTTTGATGCCCTGAATAACGCCATTAATAGAAAATTATTACACATGGTCGACGACATAGATGCCAATATCCCATTTAATACGACCCAAGAGGCAGCGTTAGGGCTGGTAGTTCGGTTAGAAATCTTAAACCGGTCCTGTAACCGGTTAAAAATTTTTAGTTGGTTTTAGAACAGGTTGGTTTTAGAATTTTTAGTTGGTTTTAGAATAGGATGAGTAACCAGTTCCATTAACCAGTTAAAATTTTTAATCGGTTACGGAGCCGGTTTAAGATTTCTAACCGGCTACATAACCGGTTAAAGTTTGTCTTAACCGGATTTATGAATATAAAAATTTGAACAAATTTTAGATAAAATGTTTATTGATAAATCTTTAAGCTTAAACAAGAAACAAAAGCTATTTAACAAAATCAATCAATTTTTTCGTTTCCATGAATTTAGGCAGATCAAATTTTTTACACTTTTCGGGTCCAAAGAAGTTCTATCTTTTGTAACAAAAAGTCCACCAGCCGAAAAAGTTTGTTCAGATGGAACACTTGAAGGACTAATGCTCAAGTAGTTAAACCACCATTTAATTGGCTCAAAATCCGTGCAATTTTCAACCCTTGGATTTTTTTAAATACACAGAAACTTCACTTGCATATCTAGAGTCCGTTACTGGATTAAATTTTTTAAAAACTCTCTCGATCATTGACAATGGTTTTTCTTAAAATGTAAAAATACTAAAAAGCTTAACACCTTCTTTTTTATCATTCTTCTTCAATAAATCTGATTTAAAACGAGGATCAAGTAAATTGCAAATCAAAGCTGTTGGTTTTATTAAAATCCAATATTCTTCTAATTTTAACTTCATTGACTCAATTGTCAGTTATAGTTCAGCAAATTTTTTGTCTTTATGTTTTGTATCTAAATGGATTAATAGCTAATAGAATATTATGTATAATTAACTTCAAGAATTATACGATTTCCCAGACAAATCAAGAGCACCTTAAAGAAAAATATCTATTTGCATAGACTCAGACGATTGAGACATTTTAAATATATATATAAAAAAGTAAATTACTATTTCAAATTTAAGTTTTTGAAATAAAAGATGGAGATTTGTTTTTCAATTTAGATTTTCGTAAAAGGATTACTCGAGAAAGACAATCTTGTTCTTCTCAAACCTTTTTATTTGATTTTAATCAAAATCTTGCTTAACAGGCTATTGAAAAAAGAATGAATTATTTGCATAATTTTTAAAAATTTAATTAAAAAAAATATAAACATTTAACTCAAGAAATTAATGTTTCTTTATAACCGGTTACTAAATTTGGTTATAAATTGCAATCGGTTACGGAACCGGTTTCAATATTTTAACCGGCTAAATTAACCGACTTTGATTTATAACCGATTAATATTTTAATCGGTTTAGAACCGTTTTATTTAACCAATCTCCCAGCCCTAGGCAGCGTGGAGCCTACAGTTTTTCATTGAAAAACTGCAAACTTAGTGTAATAAAGATGTTCCCCGACATTCTATTTTATTGTTTTAATTTTATTTTATTTATTTTAATTTTATGTGTTATAAAGTTAAAGAAAATTACTTCATTCGTTATTTTAATATTTTAACATTATTAATCAGATATAAATACAATCCAAGGTTACATTAAACTTTGAATTTAACTTTAAATTTTTTTTTTTTTTGGATCGGAGAGGTTTTGTGTGGATTACCGAAAATTAAATTTGGTTACTGTAAAGTTTGCTTCCTAATGCCGAGAATTGTTTTGATTCAAGATGATGCCTTTTAGACCATGTAACGCCGGAGCGACATTTCAAAGAATAATGGAACTGGTATTAACCGATCTGGAATAATCAACAGCATATATAGATGAAATCTTAACTTTCTCAAAAACGTTTGAACAACAAATTGTCGACTTGAAAAATTATTCAAACGACTCTTAGAAGCAAATTTAAAGGTAAAAACATCGAAACATCAAAAAGTGGAAGTCTTTATTTTTGAAAACGGCGTATTACTTAAGGTGCGTCGGAAGAACGTCAGGGTGTTGAAAAATTTATTAGTGGTACCAAAAGAAATAAGTCCCGACATTCTAAAAATGTGTAATTACAATTTCATGGGAAGTCATCTAGGCCAAAAGAAGACCTGGATGAAACTATCAAACCAATTTTATGGCCCAAATGCTTACAAAGAAACAATCGGACAATTGGAAAATGGACCCCTTGGAAGTGGACTCCCTCAACAAATATAACGGTGACCCCAACGAAACCATATTACCATCCACGGGGAAAAGTCCTGTTACATTTATGAAATGCAATATTTTGGTAGACAATATTTTTATCTAGAACTTAGAATGACGAATGTTTATTTCTTTGATTCTTCTAGAATTATTATTTTGTTGTTATGTTTCTAATTAAAATTCCATTTATTATTTTAAAAAGATGCTGATGATAGTTTAGAATCTTCTAGATGATATGGTTTTAATAAAATAAAATTATTTAAATTATGGACACGTATTAGGTGTGCCATCAAATACTGTAGAATTCTATCTATATAAATAGGGAATCAAATTCTAAGTTAAAATAGGATTTTCACTTCCACTAACACAATTTTTATGTTATTATTTTAATAAACGATTCAAACAATTAATAATAATTTTATATTATTATTCTAATACCTTGTTATAAGTCCCATCTGAGTGCGCAGCAGAACGAGACCTGTAACAGTTGGTAGCAGCTATAAAAAAAAAAAAAAAAAAACGATCTACCGAACAAATTATATAATTTCAATTGAAAGTTAAGCTAAGCAGGTAAAGCCTAGCAAGTTAAGTTAATAAGATTAACTAATAAGAATACACAATAGTGGTGACTGATTGTGTAGTAAAACAGAAGGTATATGTCAAATCCAAATACTAAATTTCCGTAAGACAAAAAAGAAAAACAAAGGTTGGAACGCCAACAAAGGGCTGATAGAAAACAGAGAATGAGCTCTGAAGATGAAAATGAAAAGGACCAAAAAGCTCAAGGTAATAAGAACCAAGGGCAGCAACAAGCTCCAAGTGGTGGAAGCGGTACACAAACGCAGAGCACAGCAAACCAAGCCCAATCAACGACGAAGTCGTCAATGACATTGAACAAGCCGCCGCATCAGGTCGTGACGGATCCATCTAACCAAGATTGAATGCTGATTGCAAAAAACAGCATAGAAGAAAGTAGAGTTTCTAAAAAGTATATTGCTGAATTAGAAGCTAAAATTCTAAACCTGCAAGTCCAAAATAGCCAGTACACAAATATGTGGAGCAAAAAGGAGAATATGGAAACTCCAACTACATCACAGAATGAACAGGTACAGTTTCAACAGGCGACCTACCAAGCGATCCAAAAAGAAAGTGGGTATAGACCAAATAGAAATGTTCCAATATTTAAAGGCAACAAAAATGAAGATCTGGACAATTGGTTTTTCAAAGTAAAACAAAGCTTTGAAAATGATGGTATTGGACGTGATTTATGGCTGAAGTATGCGAATTTTTACTTTGATGAATCAGCTCTGCATAACTACAGAAATATAATTGAGGAATTTCGACAAACAGATTGGGATGAATTCGTAAGAAAACTTAGTTTATTTTGTATCCCAAAGGACAAGAAATCAAGATTGAGAGACCAGATAACCAATATCAAGCAAACGAGTAATTTTAAGGATTACTTGAACAGATTTAGAAATATTGCTGGTCAGCTTAATGAAATATCGCAAGAGTTTAAAATGCAATGTTTTATAAACGGATTGCAACCAAAAACGAAAACATATGTCAAGCTTCAAAATCCAAAAACATTTGAAGACGCAATAGATATGGCAACAAGATCAGAAGAAGTGCTTGGGTACAACAATCAAAAGGTAATGATGAGCGCAAAAACACATAATAGAGACAAGAGTTGGGTTTGTAGAAATTGCAAAAAGGTAGGCCATATCGCCAAGGAATGTCGATCTAAAAAGAATGGTAGTAAAAGTAATAACAATAAAACTCCAACTGGTAACTACAAACAGCATGCATCTAATAATTACAATAGACATGGTACTGAAAATAGTAGAAATGGAAAAAAGTACCAAAAGAAATCTTATATGGTTGAAGTAAAGAAGGATGATCCTGATCTTCAAAATATAATTTCAAAATATGAAACTAAAAGCTATATGTTAAGATATGAGCAAAGTAACTTTTTGGGTGCAAAGCATGTAAAACTGTTAGATGTTCCTGCTAATGTTGATAACAATAGTGTAACAGGAATTCTCGATACTGGATCTACGACATCAGTGATATCAAAGGACCTAGTGGACAGACTGGGTATTAAGTACGAGAAACCGGAATATTCCATAATTATGGCAAGTGGTCGTAAAGAACTTCCGATTGGCTTAACAAAACCAATTAAGCTAACAATTTTTGGAAAAACAGCGTACGTTTGTTGTCCTATTACCAATCTTCAAGACAATATACTCGTCGGATTAGATTGGTTTAACGAAACAGGTGTAATCATAGATTCTAAGAACAGAAGAGCATTTATACCTCCAGAACCATCAGAGTCCCTATATGAGGATGACATGAATTGCTTTAAGGAATATTTTTTCTTATCAGAAATAAATGAGGATGAAATTGATCTATTGGAATTGGAAAATGACGCAAGTTGGAATACCAATAGCAATCAAGACTTAATAGATGAAAAGGTTTTAAATGAACAAGAGCTAAGTAATATAAGTCTTTTCATGAAGACAATCAATGATGTGTTTGCTACTGATTATAATAACCTTGGTCGTTGTAAGATGCGTAAACACGTAATTCGTGTTGAAAACAAACATCCGATTTTTCTATATCCTTTTAGAAAATCAGAGAAAGAACGACAAGAAATAAAAACCGAAATAGATAAAATGCTTAAGGCTGGTATAATCAGACATTCAACTAGTCCGTGGTCGTTTCCTGTAGTAATGATTGGTAAAAAAGATGGAAGCAAACGATTTTGAGTAGATTGCCGTAAACTCAATGCGGTTACCTTATTAGATCCATTTCCAATACAAAGAATAGATGATGTTTTAGACAGCATTAGTGGTGCAAAATGGTTTTCTTCTCTAGATCTAAAGTCCGGATATTGGCAAACTAGATGAAAATTCAATTTCAAAAACAGCTTTTTCTACACCAGATGGACATTTTGAATTCCTTAGATTACCATTCGGCTTAAAGAATGCCCCGGCAGACTTTAGCAATTTAATGCATCAACTTTTAGGTAATTTAAACTTCGTAAGAATTTATATCGATGATATTAGGGTTTTTTCGAAATTCCTCGAGGAACATTTTGAACACCTTGCTATAGTCCTAAACCTACTCAATAAAGCTGGTCTAAAATTGAATAGAGAAAAGTGTCAATGGTTTAGAATCTCAATCAAATTATTAGGTTTCATTGTATCACGAGATGGTGTATTCATGGATCCAAACAAAATAAAATGTATTAAAGATCGTAAAAGACCGGAAAATGTAAATCAAATTCAAGAATTTCTTTGTCTTACTAGTTATTACAGACGATTTGTTAAAGATTATGCTAAAATGGCTCAACCTCTCTACAATTTACTAAAGAAGGATATACCGTTTGTATGGTCGGTTGAATGCGAAGAAGCATTTAATGAACTAAAAGAGAGCCTGATCAAGTATCCAGTTTTTAGACTACCCGATTACTCAAAGAAATTTTTTTTCCTATATACAGATGCTTCATCATATGCACTGGGTGCAATTTTGTCGCAAAAATATGAAAATAACCTGGATTATGTATGTCTGTATGCTTCAAGAAATCTCAAAAACGCTGAAATTCATTATGGAATTACTGAAAAAGAATGTTTGGCAGTGGTATGGGCTGTTAAATTCTTTCGTATTTATTTATATGGTACTAAGTTTGAAGTCATCACAGACCATGCAGCTCTCAAGTGGCTTATGAACATCCAAGATCCAACTGGTCGTTTGGCTAGATGGGCATTATGTCTTCAAGTCTATGACTTTGAGATAATCCACAGAAAAGGTGCAATTCATAGCAATGTCGATGCTTTAAGTCGTCCAGTTTTGTACAATACAAGATCAAAATCGAAAGTGACTGAAGAATCCGCCCAGAACGATCAAGATGCTATTGATAAACTATTAGACCCATATGATGATTGTACTTTACTGTATTTTCTTCAGAATGGTCGTCATTGAGATGGTATCTCAAAGAAAAATGTAAAAAGAATAGAAAAACTTGCTATTCATTACAAATGGAAAGATAATTAACTTTTCATCAAACTAGATGAGAATCCAGAAAGTGAAGACTGTCTTTACGTTCCCAGAAAAGAAGATAGGAAAAATTACATTGAAATCGCTCATCTTGTTGGTCATTACGGTCCGGAAGCTACTACGAAAAGACTCAAAGAGCAATACTATTGGAAAAATATGGATAAAGATGTCAAATTCATAATTGGTAAATGTGTTCAATGTCAGAAACACAACAAAGAAAGACAAATTTACCATCCGGCTAAGGCAATAAAAGTCAAAACCGTTTTTGAAAGAATAGCTATAGATCTTATTTGGGGTTTACCAGAGACTCCTGAAGGTTTCAAAAGTATACTTGTTATCACCGAACCTTTGACTCGTAAAGCTTGGGCATATTGTATACGTAATAAAACCCAAGAAGAACAGGCACAGTATTTATGGTCATTCATTGCTGAAAATGGACCTCCAAAAGAGCTGTTGTCCGATCAAGGTAAAGAATTCCTAAATAAAACGGTTACTTCTCTATTAAAACTAAGCGGTATTGAGAGAAGAGTTACTTTACCGTACCATCCACAAACAAATGGCTTAACGGAACGTTTTAACAAAACCCTTATAAACAGCTTGAAAAAACATGTGGACTCAAGTCCGGAAGAATGGATCGATTGGCTCCCCTATATTCTAATGGCATACAATACAAAAGTTCACACTGCTACGGGTTTTACTCCTTTCGAACTATACTTTGAAAGAAAAGTTAATCATTTCCAAGATTATCGAACCTCTGATAATGAAAATGATTTAGAAGCAATTTGTAAACGAGCTTTAGAGATAAAGAAATTACAAGAAGTAACTCTAAACAATGTAAATGATACACTGGATAAGTATCAAAAAAGACAAAAATCAATATTAGATGATAGAAATCTTGTTAAGGAAGACAAACTATCAACAGGAACCAATGTCTTCATAATGAATAAACCTATTAAAGGTAAACTTGAGGCTAATTACCTAGGTCCTTACGTTGTAGTGGAACAAGCGAAAGGGGGTAATTACAAACTTACTACTGTAGATGGCAAATACGTCAAATCTCTCCCACGAAACAAGCTCAAAGTAGTTCCTAAGTCTGATGATGCTCAAATCAAATTTCAAATAGAAAGCATTATGGATTGGAGAACAAGGAATGGAAAAATCGAATATTTTGTCAAATGGCTTGATTCACCAGTATCAGAAAATAGTTGGATACCTGAAAATCATATAGATAATATCGAAGCAATACAAGAATTTCATGGTAAAATTCACCAAACAAGTCTTTTTTCTCGAAGTCTTAACCATTCTTTTATTATGATTATCATGTTATTTATGGTATTTATCACTCCAATTTTATGTCAATCGATTGATGGCATGTTCCAATATTGTCCTTCACATACTAAACGTAGCTTGTATGACTTTAAACGAACTCGACTGCAATCACCTTAATGTACGGTATGGAGAATCTAACGAGTATAGTATGTTACGGAAATCAAAATTTAGTGTCGATGGTCGCGGGTACGTTTGCCTAAAAACAAAAATAATTGGAAGAACTTATCGTCCATTATGGGGTAATGATGAAATTAATTATTTTACAGCCCCATTACAAGTAAGTTCTATAGAGTGTTGGGATATGATATACACAAAAAAGTGCGACTCAAATCTAATGTTATGCGAAGAAGACAGATTCTACTTTATAGAAAAACCTAAGCTCGATTTTGCTTTATGGAATACTCGTGAATTTGAAATTATAAATTGCGAGTACTATGTAAAAACTATTAAGGCAGAAAATGAAACCTCACCTTTGTTTCAACCAAAAGATGGTTTACTGGTAGGACAAGGCGAGTGTTATGCTAAACGCGAATTCTGTAGTATCGGTGACAAAATGATTGTATGGAAAAGAGACATAATCAATTCTTGTCTATTTAAATTTATAGGAAAAATCAATTTCACTAAAATTGATAACATCTTTTACTCAGAAAAAGAAAAAATTTTACTTGAGACATATTCGAAAGAACATGAATGTGACATGGTCTTACTAAAAACAAACGATGATATTTACATTACAAGTAATAATACTGCTCAGTTGAAGATCGACGAGACAAGTATTAACCAATTAATAGATTTAACTTAGGCTGATACGGATTACAAAGTGTTCAATCTGTTTACGAAATTAAAGACAATGATGTCTGTGAAGTTTTGTTACTCTATTATGGCATTACTTATGACTTTCAGAGGATCTAATAAAATTTACAGAATAAATGATCAATATGGTAATGATTTAAACATCTTAGCTGAGAAAGAAGAACTTTATAAATTGGAATGTATTACTCGGGTAACATTCAACAATATCTCAATAGAATGTTACACCGATATGCAAGTAAATTTTGAAATAAGGAACAAAAATTACAAAGGATTTTTAACACCTGATGGAATTATTTTAGATAATTCAAAACTTGTAAAGTGTGATATAGTTTCATCAAAATACATACATTTGAATGACTCTAGTTTATACCTAAGGAAAAATAAACAAATTCTAAGACTCAACTATACCCAAATGGTTATTCATTTACACAGAGATCAATTAAACTTTAAAGATTTAGACTTTAACCATAATGGAAAGTTGTTTAATTTTGTTGAAAAGGAAACATCAAATAAAGACCAACTTAATCTTCACTACGGTCCAAACAGAGATACTAAAAACGAAATACTTACAAAAAACGATTATTCATTGCGTATTCCTGATTCAATCAATAAAATTATCCATCACACCGAAAAAACGTTCCAGATGATTCTACTAACAATCATTTGTGTCTGTATTACGATATTTTGTATTGGATTTATTTGGATAGTCCACAAATATTTTAAAGAACATAGAAAAAGAAGAAGATTTAAACTTTAAAGAAAATATAGAAACTGAAAAATTTGATTCAAATGTAACAAACAATGTAGGATTTTTGGAAAGAACTGAATCTGCAAACGAGTTTATGTTTAACTACAAGAACAATATTATGCATTGAGGACAATGTCTTCCTCGCAGGGGGGGGGTACTGTTACATTTATGAAATGCAATATTTTGGTAGACAATATTTTTATCTAAAACTTAGAATGACGAATCTTTATTTCTTAGATTCTTCTAGAATTATTATTTTGTTGTTTTGTTTCTAATTAAAATTCCATTTATTATTTTATAAAAGATGCTGATGATAGTTTAGAATCTTCTAGATGATATGGTTTTAATAAAATAACATTATTTAAATTATGGACACGTATTAGGTGTGCCATCAAATACTGTAGAATTCTATCTATATAAATAGGGAATCAAATTCTAAGTTAAAATAGGATTTTCACTTCCACTAACACAATTTTTATGTTATTATTTTAATAAACGATTCAAACAATTAATAATAATTTTATATTATTATTCTAATACCTTGTTATAAGTCCCATCTGAGTGTGCAGCAGAACGAGACCTGTAACAGTCCTAAAACAATAGAAATTCCTCTATTATCTATGGACATTGCAATAAACATGCAGGACCCAAGGGTAGCTAAGAGGAAGTTCCAAGAGAAAGTGCTTTTAATATTTGGCTCAAATAGTGAGTTGTGATGGGTAATGGTGAAGATGGAGATATCAAAAGAAGTTTTAGTTTTTTCTTTTAAATTTTAGGAAAATTTATTTACTTTAATATTTTAACATAAATATAACTTTAAATTTTTTAAATTACATATTACAGTATTTGAAATAAAGAATATTTTTAAATTTAATTAAACCTTTTATTTGACTTGTTCTATCCGAGCGGCTTGAGATTTAAGTCTCTCGTTAAACTAAAGGAGGACTGAAAAAGTCATCCAGGGTTCTGAAAAAGAACTCAAATTTTTTGGATATTTCAATAAATATCAAAAGATAGAAGTAGTAGGCGTACAGCTTTGAAGAGGTGCCGAATAGGTGACTCTATAATCGGAACCAGCTGGAAAAGTTAGTTCAAGTCGGTTGCTGACCAACAGACATTAAACAGAACCAACTGATTGGTTCTAGGCTCTGGCTGAAAAAGTCATCCATACGGAGCTGCATAAGTCTCATAGGGATTTATTAAGGTATTTAGGAAAAAGCACGCGCATAATATCATGTAAGTACCATTCACTTATCCGTCTCATTGCCAGGAAAAAACCCATCCATCGGCATTACATTAGCATTAATATTTTTAAAGATGATATTAGGTTAGTATCAAAATTTATTTATTCAAATAATTAAATTCATTTAATAAAATTTTTCCAGCAAAAGACTAATAACTACATTTTAAAAAATGTCTTAAATCTAAAACGAATATGCATATTTATCATGCTCATTCGGCTTCAAACATTAAAAGTTTTGCAGGAACAAGTTTTTCAGAAAATACATTTCAGAAATTTTTTTGAATTAACTTTTGATGATGAACAAACAAATAATTCGAATGCAACAGAGACATCAAAACACCATGATCTGGATCTACAAGGTCAAATAGACCTGAAAATTTAAATGGCCATCAAATTAAAATTTGTAAACAAAGTCTTAATGATTTAAAAATAAATAATGATGAAAATAATGACATTATCTATTATATAAATAAAGAACAAGTGTTTCTGAAACTGAAACAAAATCAGAAAATTCACTTTTTTGTTCATTTAGTAATTTTTATTAAATTAACCTAATGTAGCCCAAATTTATAGAAAATTTTTTACCAATAACCCATATATTTTCAAATTTTAAACAAAAAGATTGGACCGTATAAGTGAATTGATTGTGAAGATGGATTCACGACGAGAAGAGGTCTTTAAGTCACACAAACGAAAATTCAAGGAAAGAAATTTAAAAACGAAAATAATGATGAAATCCTTGAAATTTAAAAAGAAATCGTTGAAACATTGAAAAAGAAAGTTAAAAAAAGAGGTTCTATATGAAAGCCATATAAAAGAATGAAGGGAGAAAGAGTTGGACTAATTTTTATATCAGATTCATGAATAATGCATTCTTTTAAATTTTGAGCTTTATTCAATATTTTCGAAAAATCTTAAAATTGTTCGTATAATTCTACTTTGAACAAAAAAATTGGGTGAACCAAAAGTTCACAAAACCTTAAAAAAATATTTCGGATAAAAAGTGAACTATGGTTCACCTAATCGACTAGATCGAGTTTTTTTAAAAATTGATTATAAAAATTTAAAATGAATTATTTATCTATTTTTAACTCATTCTAATTCACTAAATATTTTAATTTCAAATGTGAAAATGCTTGCAATATTAACTTAAAATTATTATTTTATTTGAGACTGAAAAATTAATTTGAAACATCGCAGTTTTTTAATGTTAATTCTACATTGGATATATTTTTTAATTCAAACACAAAAAATTAAACCATTTTGATTTTTAAATTGAATTTTTTAATGCGGTTTTTAAATTAAATTAAAAGATCTATTTTCAGCAAATTAAAAAAAAAATTAAAAAAATATTTTTAGTATAATTTGTTATAAATTATGCTTATTTTCATTATTTTCAATTTTAAAACTTATTTTTTCAAAATTTTTTTCTCATATGCACATTCTAATTGTTTTTGAACATTTGAGCAGAATGAACATTTGATCAAAAACTTTACTTTGCCATAGATTTTAATTCAAAAAGTTGTCTAAATTTTATGAAAAATATCATGTAAAGTTCTAATCGGATTGCTTTAAATTTTTTCACAAAATCTAATAAAAGAAATCTCTAGAGATCTTAATTAATAATTTAAAAAGACTTTTTTTTAAATTTTTGAAAAAAGTTCTTTTAAGCTTAAATTAAAGATTCTTAAAAGATATCATACATTAAACTAAATTTAATTACTATCTTAAAATAATATTCTAAATATATAATAGATATTTTAATGTTAATAATTAGCCATTTAATATTTGCTATCTTATCATTAAAGCTGAAAAGTAATTGATTATGCATTAAACACCACATGCAAACAAATAGGGGATAGATTTTAACAACACAACCATAGATAATCTCATTTACAAATTCGTTGTCGACCATGTTGGTAATTTGGCATATTGATTTGTCACAAATTAATTTTACCAATAAATTGGTAAACGATGCAGAAGTTTTCAATAACAAAAACGATGGATACAAGCAACTTAGAATACAAATAAGAGATCAAGAATCAAAAAAAAAAAGTAACACGATAAAATGTTGGAATTTTATCAAAATATTTTTTAATCAAAGCATTTATAGAAAAGAAAACAACAATCAAAATATTATTTTAATAATCATTTAATTATTTATTTTTTTTCAAATATTTTTTTTCATCTGAAGTTATAAAAATTGAGTTCATCGAGGGCGATGCATTCTTAAAAAGGGGGTTATGATACCATGAAAAATCACTTATTTATCAGCTTGTGACGCTTAAGTTACTTGTATAAAATCGTTGACAAAGTCAATAAAAAAAACTTTAATTATTATTTATCTAGTCATAGATTAAGTGACGTAGTAATAAAGTTATCTATTCTTTTGACATAGAAAAAAATTTTTGAAATGACTTCATGAAAATTAAGTTTTGAAAAGCATCTACATGATCCTGTTTAAATGTGATTTGGACGCTATTGATGAAATATCGATAAAAAAGATAAATGAAAATACCACAGCCATAAAAGTTTGTTTAAAATGGAAAAGAAACATCAGAGTAACACCATTTATCTATGGTTTGATTAATGATAAAAAATAGTAAACCTCATAATAATAAGTGTTTTTGTTTATACCTATAGATTATTATAAGATAACTGCTAATTTTGAAAAAAACAGAATTATTAGTTTCCAGCAATTCATTCGACAAGTTTGAATTATATTTTCTTACTTTGTTGAGCTTTTATCTACAATTGCCATTTTTGATATTTAAAAAGTAGAGTTCAGAAAACTTTAACCAAAAGTAAAAAAAGAACAAATTAAGTAAAAATAATATTACATTTTCTCATTTAAAAAATTTTGTTTAGTTAAGCGATGATAAATCATGAAATGTTTAAGTCGTGTTGATCATGTTCACAGTATGTTTTTGGTTCCAAAATCATTTTGATCAACATAAACAACCTTAGAAATTGACCTAGGCGTAGCAAAAGTTTAAATTGTTGACAAGCTTCGATTACTTGGTATTATGTTAGATGCAAAACTCAATTTCGAATTTTATGTTAGTGAATTAAGGCAACAAATTAATAGAAAATTATACTCGATTAAAAAATTATTTTATCTTTCGTTAAGTGTCAAAATTCAATTTTTCAATAAAAAATTTCATTAGATTCAAATGAACCTAATGTAGTCAATAATGTGCTCAAAAAATGGGGTGTTTTTAACCTCCTTCATAGATTGGTAAAAAAATTATCTTTATTTGTGGTAAAAATTTTTATTTTTAATAATCCACCCAATTTGGCACAAGATTAAAATTTAACTTTGAGAGAAAACTGCCATACAATTTAAGGAAAAAAAGCAATTTAATTCAACCAATTGTTAAACGACGAGCTGGAGAATATACATTCACTTATTTTTTCACTAACTTTGTGAATAAACTTTTTATAAATTTTTTTTAACAGAAATTTTTGTTAAAAGATTTTTTTATCAAATAATTTAGATAAATTTGTAGATATTTGTAAAATTGAGTCTCAAAATTTAAACTTTAACATAAAAAATTCATATCTTTTTTTCTGAAATTTTTATTTTGTATTTTTGTATTTTTTTATTATTTTTTAATTTTATAAATTTGTTATAATTTGAAAAATTCATGTAACTCATTCAAATTGAAATTAGAAAATTAACTGCCAATTTGATTGTCAGATAGACAAATGTCTTTTTTAATTTTCGTTTAAATAAACAAATAAATAGTGCCATCAATTTTGGCATTGAGAGTATGTTTGAGTTCATTTACTGTGCTAAGGATATTGCTGATATGAGTTTTGGTTTTAACAATACTTGAGAACTTTGTTACTAAAGTCAGGTTTAAATTGGATTTCTTTTTGTTTTTTTTGGTTCGAAAAATGTCAAAAATTCAGGATCTGGTTAACGTCAGTTTTTACCACACTGTTATTTGCTGCAGACAGTTTTTGTTTGACTGTTTATTTTACAACACTGAGACAACTTGAGTCAGCTAATTTTATTTTGCTCTTATTAGCTTTAGCTTTGATTTCCCCAAAAACTGGCGTTATTTACCGTTTTAATGTTCTGGTTGACTTCATCTTCGGCCATATTTGAACGTCTTCGGTCTCTTGCAAAGCTTTTTTCGAAGAAGTTTTGCTTCACCAAAAAACGAGGGAAATGATAGTGCTATTGTGGTTGCTTTTTTAATCATTCTTGAAACTCTATCCTCTAAATTGTCTATTCCTTTTTGGAGAGTGGCGTTGGTACATTCCATGTGCTGAAATACGTGCAAGGGCTGCATGAGTTTCTTTGTTTACCATCTCAATTTATTTTCTTAAACACTATACTGTTGGCTTATGTGTGCTTTTTGCATCAAGATTAATGCGCGAATTAATAGAAACTCGGCAAAAGTCTGCATAAAATAGCTCACTTAAAATAATATCATTTAGATGGTGCGTACTCTGCAATGTTCATTTTGATATTGCAGAGTTTACCTTTAGATTTAGCAAAGTAAGCTAAATCCAAAAATGTACCTTTACACGTGTCTTTCAGAAATCGCATGTTATGAAATATGTTTCGAAGTTTGAAAAAATTATTGTCAAAAATGTAGTTAAAATGGAACTAGAAATGCGACTTTTAAAGCTGTGACCATCAAGGAGTTTACACAGGAACCAGTGCAATTTTATATTTAAAAAATAATAAATTTTAAAATTTTTTAAACAGAAGTTAAAAAATTTTGATCCAAATAATTAAAATCATTGATTAATTAAACTTAAATAATTGAATAAATATCAACATTATTATTTTATTCGGTTCTCAAATATTTTCTTGTGCATTTTTCTTTAAATATTTTTTTTTATTATTTCTCTTTTGAAATTTTTAATAAAAAATGGTCATTTATTTAGGAATTTTGAGACTTTATACATACTATATATATATTATTTTATTATTATTAAATATATATATATTTATATTTATTTATAATATAAACGGTTGTTATCGTCCAATTTTGTAAAACCAATTATAAACATTGCAGATATTTAAAATAACATGAAATTCAATTACGTAAAATTGAATAATTTTCTAAAAAAAAACAGGCTTAATAAATAAATTTAAATTTCCAACCTTTTTAATTCGGTACAAAAATAATTAAATTTATTTTAAAAACATTTTTGGTTCATAAAAAAATACATTTATGTGCACACAAAGCCTTAACTTTTATGTAACAATTAAAAGAATTATGGTTTGAAAAAAAAGTTAGAGAATTTGAATACAGACTTCGTCAGATATTTTAAGTATTTGACATAATCGATTGACGAATTAAAAGATTTCCATAGAAACTAAGTTTTGTTTGCCTAAATCCCTACCGTGCCTACCACTCGATCATTCACAATTTACCTATAAATAATAAGAAAAAAAAAGAATTTTTAACAAAATTAGTATTTTTTTAACCAAAAGTATTTACTGAATTAAAAATGGCGTAAATTTTTAATTTAATTTATAATTTAATTTTGTCCAGGATTTAAATTTTTTTGTCAAAATAGCGAAACCAATCAACCCGCCGTTGGACAATGGAAACAAGGAACATTTGATTGTTGCTCAGATTGCGGTGAATGTTTGTTTGCCTACTTTTTGCCACCATGCTACAACTTTACAGTGGCCAAGGCAGCTGAACAATCCACTGGGTGCGCTATTCTAACATTTTGTTTTGGTATTACATTATGTTGCATTAGAGGAACTGTTCGTGAAAAATATGGCATTGAAGTAAAAAATCTAAAAAAATATTTAATTTTTTAAAAATTTGATTTGTTCTAGGGTTCTCCAGTCAATGACTTTTTGTGCACGGTCTGCTGCCCTCTTTGCACGGCTATTCAAATCAAACACGAATGTACTCACTAAATATGCTGGACAATTGCTAAAACTTGAAAAAACATTTTAAAAAAGTCATGATATTGATTTTTTAAATCTAAATGAAGACTGTTAATAAATATTTCAAAAAAAAATTTTTTTTAGAATTTTTTCTATTTACTTAAGGGACATTAAATATCCTTTTAAAATTTTATATTTGGATATGAGAGCTGACCGCTGAATAAATTATAAATAAAAAAAAATAAAAAAATAATATTTTATTTTTCAAAGTTTTTTTTGCAAACTGACTTGACCACCGGTATCCAAAGCTTTGAACAATTTGAATGGAAAGAAATATTATAGTCTTAGATTTCAATTATTGAGATCTAATTTAATTGTTCTAAAAATTAGTGTTGGTGTCCGTGCAAGCGGACAGTAAACGGGCCAAAAATTTTAAAAACCGTGACCGTGACCGTATTAACCGTTCCAATTTTGGCGGGCGGACTCTGGCCCGTTTATTTTGGCGGGCTAATTTTTGACCCGTTTAATAAACGTTTAAAAATAAACGGGCGGTCCAAGAAACCGTTCCAATTTTGGCGGGCGGACTCTGGCCCGTTTATTTTGACGGGCTAAATTTTGACCCGTTTAATAAACGTTTAAAAATAAACGGGCGGTCCAAGAAACCGTTCCAATTTTGGCGGGCGGACTCTGGCCCGTTTATTTTGACGGGCTAAATTTTGACCCGTTTAATAAACGTTTAAAAATAAACGGGCGGTCCAAGAAACCGTTCCAATTTTGGCGGGCGGACTCTGGCCCGTTTATTTTGGCGGGCTAAATTATGGCCCGTTTAATAACCGTTTAAAAATAAACGGGCGGTCCATGAAACCGTTCCAATTTTGGCGGACGGACTCTGGCCCGTTTATTTTGGCGGGCTAAATTTTGGCCCGTTTAATAACCGTTTAAAAATAAACGGGCGGTCCATGAAACCGTTCCAATTTTGGCGGACGGACTCTGGCCCGTTTATTTTGGCGGGCTAAATTTTGGCCCGTTTAATAACCGTTTAAAATTAAACGGGCGGTCCATGAAACCGTTCCAATTTTGGCGGACGGACTCTGGCCCGTTTATTTTGGCGGGCTAAATTTTGGCCCGTTTAATAACCGTTTAAAAATATTTTTTAATTTTTAAATAAAATTTTTATTTTTTTTTTTTTTTTTTTTTAAGATTTTTATTTTTTAATAATTTTTAAATAAAATTTTTTTCGTAGATTTTTTTTTATTTTTTTCTAATTAAAAAATAACTTTTTTTTAAAAAATAAATATATTAAGATAGCTTAATTTTTTATTTATTTCCTGTTTTTTGTCAAAATTAAGACCGCCAAGTTGACCGGCAAAATTAATTCTCGCCAAAAAACTGGCCGGTTATTTGACCGCCCGTTTATTTTTAAACGGTTATTAAACGGGCCAAAAATTAGCCCGCCAAAATAAACGGGCCAGAGTCCGCCCGCCAAAATTGGAACGGTTTCTTGGACCGCCCGTTTATTTTTAAACGTTTATTAAACGGGTCAAAATTTAGCCCGTCAAAATAAACGGGCCAGAGTCCGCCCGCCAAAATTGGAACGGTTTCATGGACCGCCCGTTTATTTTTAAACGGTTATTAAACGGGCCAAAATTTAGCCCGCCAAAATAAACGGGCCAGAGTCCGCCCGCCAAAATTGGAACGGTTTCTTGGACCGCCCGTTTATTTTTAAACGTTTATTAAACGGGTCAAAATTTAGCCCGTCAAAATAAACGGGCCAGAGTCCGCCCGCCAAAATTGGAACGGTTTCATGGACCGCCCGTTTATTTTTAAACGTTTATTAAACGGGTCAAAATTTAACCCGTCAAAATAAACGGGCCAGAGTCCGCCCGCCAAAATTGGAACGGTTTCTTGGACCGCCCGTTTATTTTTAAACGTTTATTAAACGGGCCAAAAATTAGCCCGCCAAAATAAACGGGCCAGAGTCCGCCCGCCAAAATTGGAACGGTTTCTTGGACCGCCCGTTTATTTTTAAACGTTTATTAAACGGGTCAAAATTTAGCCCGCCAAAATAAACGGGCCAACAACCGCGATGAACCGCCCGTTTCTGGACCGGTTAGCTCTGTCCGCGTCCAACACTACTAAAAATAGTCGATCAGAAGCTTAAAATTTGCAAAACAAAAAATTTAAAATTTAAATTGCTATGGAAAAATTTATTAGTAAAAACTTTCTAAGAATAAATTTGCCTGCTATAAACTTTTATCAAAGAGTTTTGAACTTAAATAGTAATTTAAGTTGAAAATTTTTGGTTTTGTTTTTTTTTAATTGTTTTTCGATTAACTCTTCATTTATTTAAATTCATTAATAAATATTAAATATTCAAAAATACTTAAAATTTATAAAAATAAAATAATTTCAGAATAGATAGTTTTTTGAAAAAAATTAAAATTTTAAATACAGTAGTGATTTGATAATTAAATCCATGGTATATTTACGTAATTTAACGCAATAATACGAGATAAATAAATTGATCTTTTACAAACCAGTTAAGAAATGAGTTAAAAGAGAATATCCAAGATTATAAAAATAATCCAATTCGATTTTGTGAGAATAAGGATCTCAAAAAATTAGCGCAAATTAAACTTGGTTCTCACTAAAATATAAAATATCTATACCTGTGAAATTATTAATTTAACCAATTTTTAGGTAAAAAATTAAATCCAAAAAAATTTAAAAGTCAAAATAGTATTTTTTAACAAAATTTTATGAAAAACAGTAAAATTTGAGATTTTTTTGGCATTTTAAAATTTTGTATAATTTAACGTAAAAATTGGTAATTTTACTTCTATTTACGTAAAATTTAGTTAATTTACCATTTTTTTAAATTTTTGTTTTACGTAAATTTACGTATTTTTGCATAAAATAACGTAAATTTACCATAGATTCTATTTTCAAATCACTACTGTGATTCAAATATGGCAATAAAAATGTCTTTGAAATTTTCAAAATAGATCACTAAGCAATTTTATAATCTTGAAAAAAAATATTCAAAATTTTGTTTAATGACACGTGCTGAAAACACGAGCTTAATAATTAAGGCCAAAAAATTCTGATGAGAACTGTGAATTATGGAATTATGGAAAAATCGTCTAATTAATTTTTTTGAAAGCTCAGAACCAAAATACTTTTCTCTTGCTTCGGTTAAAAGCTCCATCATTCTTGGAAATGTCTGATTTGTTCTTGCTCTAATTAATCAAATTTAAGCAAAAATACAATCTTATGTCTCATGAGCTCAATCCTTAAGAAGGTCTTTGATGTTTTTTAAACTAGCATTTAAAATACAATAAACAATCAATTTTGCAAGCTGATGACTAAATTTTTTTGACGTCATATCAAGCGTCTTATTTCTAAAACAAATTTAATCTGAAAATTATTTTCTAACGAATAAATACTTCATTTGAAAAAAGATAAAATTAAAATAATTGAGCATAGTAAAATTCATAATTTCATTATTTGTAAGTATACACGCGGCTTTTCTCTAATATGTTTCTCAGATAAGTTAGAGACAAATTCACTGAATACCCAAATCAATTAACAATTTATAAGTAAAGGTAATTCGGGGCCATATCATTACATTGAAAATATTAACATAGAAAATTTTTATTGAAAAATTATCATTTTTTATTCGAAATTTATAATAAGCTTAAAATTGAACTCTAGTCTAATTTTTAAAATGAAAATAATGAAGTTTTTTTATGAAATAATATAGAATAATTACTTTGACATGATTCTAGTTAATTTATCTAAAAATTATTAATATGTTTCACTTTTATATTCTTTGTATAAATTTTTAATTGATTCGTCTCTTTTTTTCTCTCTTTGATCTCTTTTGAATTCAAATCCAACTTTTATTTGTTCTGAACAACATTCTGCTAAATGCTGTTCTTTTATCAAATGATATACCAATTTATTTATGCCTGGATGACTATTGATGTTATTTTTGACAGCCTGATGCGATGCTTCCAAACTGTTGATAGAACGTGGTAAACCATTTTGTATTCTATTGGGTAAGTTCCAATATTTTATTGGAAACAATGGAACAGAACGAGATCTTTCAGTTTTCGGAAGGCCAATATAATTTTTTTCAAAATAATCAATAAATGACTTACCCTCTTTAGGACATATTTCTTTAATGTAGTTAAATGCCTTAATAGTGTCCTTAATAGGAATGAATGGCAAGACTTTTAAATAATAAAAAATTTTGTTAAACTCAACATTTTTTGAATAAAGTTGTTTTAAATTATTTTTCTGAACAAATTTCCACAAACTGGAAGTTAAATGAAAATAGCAACCATTGATTAAAATATCTGGGAAAGATTTGACCACTGAGTTGATTAAAGCTTTTTCAAAATCACAAATTACATGTGTTGGTTTTTTGTTTTAGGTCTTTACATATCACATTAAAAAAGTGAGTATAGGTTCTCTCTTGTTTATTTACAAGAAAAGCATAAACTAATGGAATATTTAGATTGTTTTTTAAAATGTTTATAGTGAAAACTTGTGTGAAAACCTCAGGACTGATCTCGAAAGTTCCATCAATGAACCAGCATGGCTCATAGCTGAGCAAAGCAATATTTTCATCAGTTGAGAGAATAATCAGTCTTTCAGGATCTTCATTCCCAGAATCAAAGAATAAAATTTTTTTTCCTGATTTTGTATATTTAAAATCTATTAATGACTTCTCATTTTTCCCAAAAGGTTTATTTTTTTTCTTTCTCTATTTATTACTTGTGTTAGATTTTGAATTGTAGGTAAGAAGAAGCAGCATTTGGAGGTATTTTAAGTAAAGTATCGGTAATAATTTCTCTCGGTTTTTCCGAAGTTTTTACTGCTCTGTCTTTGAGATCGTTACATAAAATTTTAGATAATAATTTTTCCGGTTTTGCTGGCGGATAAAAATGATCATTTTTGAATGTAATTATCTCAAATCTTTCATTTGTATGGATACGAGCCTTACATTGGACCGGATCAAAAACTAAACATCTCCAATTGAGCTTATTTTTATATTTTTTCTCATAAATAAACTCGTTGGATTCGTAGATTAGTTTTTTATTATTACGGCTAGTTTTTGTTAAGACCAAATCTACACTTTCTTCTTTTCTTTCATCTAAATTATCCTCGTCATTAAAAGGTCGCTTTCATTTAAAAATTCTTCTTCACTATTAAGGAAGTCTTCTACAATTGAAACAATTGATTCTGAATCACTATAATCAACTAACTTATGTTCCGGAGTTTGTTTTACTTCAAGTGTTTTATTCAAATTATCTCCAGACAGTTTATGGTCAATTTTTATCCTGTTCTGAGATAGAGTCAATTTGATTAACAACTGAATGCATGGACACGGGCCTATCACCGAACTAGCAAGCCAGTTCATGTCCAGATCAGCATTCTCAGCTAACTCCTGTTCATCATCGTCATCATCATCCATGTCCTTCTGTTCATTGCACAAACGAGTCGATGGGACTGAATCATCCACCTTGCTACTTGCTACTCTTGGCACATTCCTTGATCTTAGCCTCATCGGGGAGATGGTATTTAATTTAAGATTTTTAAATAAATTTTCCATTTATTTACTTAAGCCAAAAATTCGAAAATTCTGTAATTCTGTATTTTAAAAAATATTATTAAATTTAAAATAAAATATAAAGTGATTGAATAAAATCCGACATATACTTTGTCTTTTTTCAATTTAAATTTTTCTATGTTATAAATTTTGGCCTTTTTTTAATGTTAATTTTTCTATGTAATAAATTTCGAATAAAAAATGATTTTTTTGCAAAGAAAATTTTTTATGTTTATTTTTTCTATGTAATGATATGTAATTCAGGCCTAAAATATTAAATAGATATAAGAAAAATTTTCAGTAAAAAAATTCCCTTGCAGATTAATAATATTTATTTCTCGATACAAATGTTCAAATCAATACAGATGAAAACAAAATAGATGAATGTTATTATTATTATTACTATTTATTCAATGAACATCTTGAAGGCGATGTAAAATTAAAGTAAGATAGTTTAAGACCAAAAAAAAAACAGCATCCGATAATTTTAATTTAGATTGTAATATTTGTTACTTTCTTTTAATTTCAATAATTATTTTTCAATTATGGTTTTCTTTTTCTTATTTTAAATTTCTCTTTTTTTTTTTTTAATAAATTTCTTCTTTCACAGGCTTTCAAGTCGGGTAAGGAGAATCATTTTGTTTTTATTATCTTGAGGTTAAAAATTTGGATGTTTCTCGTGTAAGTTCACTTTTACTAATAGTTTTAATTCTCGAAATCTTTCTTCCATGTTATCTACGCGAAATTTTATCGATTCGCATATTCCATTTTTGCTCTTTTTTAACTTCCTCTCTAATTTGTTTAACCTTGTCTTCAATTAATTCTTTAGATATTGGTTCGTCCGACCCTATATTCTCCCTTATTTCAGTTATAAATTTGTTAGTTCTGTTAGTCTTTGTTTCATTTGATTTAAATATTTTCAACGTAAAATCGTTATCGAGAACTCTCTTAGCAAATCCTAGTTTTAAATTTTTATTTTTGAGACTACAGGTTCTATATTCAGTGCATAAAGTTGGTTCGTCGTTCTTGACCTTTTTCCGAGGAACACTATTTTTTTAATCAATAGGCCTTCCGTTGTTTGAATTTTTGTCCTTTATGGTGTCATATAGGGTGAATAATTGTCCCTATTCTATCCTAGTGGATAATGGGCAGGCGCTCGTCTCTGTTTTTTTAAGTCTTTTAAGGAAAGAGCGAATTATCTCACAAGTCATTACAAATTTCTATAAAAATTTTCCGACTTTTTTGATTTTAATAAACCTACCCATTCGGCACTAAGCGATAAAATATCTATTAAGAAATTATTCTTAATAGATATTTTATTTAATTTATTAAGTTTTTGGCTCTAGCCTAAAGAAAAATACAATATATAAAAAAAAAGATAGGAAAAAATATCAAAAAATAATAAGTAATAGTAAAACATGTGCTACAGCCTTAATATGTTTTTACAACAAACCAAACGTGCATATATAATGTTCAAAATCAAAGTAAACTTTTCCTAAGTGAGAAGATGATGTAGTTATTAAGAGAACTACAAAAGTTGACCGAATCACTTTAATTAATAGAATTCATTTATTAAATTAATTTACTTAAATATTGTAAAATTTTTCTGGACTTGACAAATCTCTAAATATATTGCTGTATTTTGTATTACTTATTTACTCTTACCTTACAATAATGAACTCATAATATTTTGGGCTTTTGCGATGAGTTTTTGATTTATTTTGCTATTTGAACCTATTTCATCAACTGCTAATACTTGAAGTTTAACCAAAAGAAATGCAAAATTATGCGATTTGGATCTAAAGTCAACTCCCAGACGCCTTTCACCATGAAAATAGATACTTCAAACATGAGAAAAAGAGTTTAATATATAATGATTAAAAGAAGGCTCAAATGGACTGAGCAGATAGACAAGGCAATCCAGACGGCTAATTTAGTCCTTGCTAAACTTAAAAATTCTTCTAAATTTAATATTCTTACATATATTTAAACTTAATATTCTTAGTAACATTCAAAAAACGCTAAAATCGATGACTTCATTGATGTTCAATCAATGAATCATCTCATTTTTTAATCGGCGAAAATTTTTTTTGGATTAGAAACAATTAAAATGGTTAATCAAAAGTTGAATATCTGTTTCAAAAGAGTTATTTGACTTTGATGGAGAGACTGTTACGTTTAGTCTAATTAACTCAAAAATATATCTAGATGCTAATTCAATTTTTAGAACTTCTTAGAAACACAAAATGGGTCTTTTGAAGATAATTCCAGAGATTAGATGACGACAGGTAGGTTTCAAATAGGAGGCTAGACTGAACTTATTTTGAAAAGAAAGTTTTATCAATATTATAAAAATATCAAGCTAGTACACATGATAAAGACACAAAATGGGTCTTTTGAAGATAAATTTCAGAGATTAGATGACGACAGCGAAATAGAAGGTTGTACAGAAGCCGCACAAATGTAATGGCTTCAAAATGCTCATTAAATTTTGAAGCCATTACATTAAATTAAATATAATATTAGGTAATAGTATCATATAGTCCTTGTATACGAAAACCTAAGAAGTTGCTTATAGAGCTACTTTTCAAAAGAACTGAGCTATTGGTCAGTATCAAAAAGATGAAAATAGAAGAAGATAATTTTAGGAATATAAATCAAACAAAACAAAGTTAGGAAGGTTCAAGAAACGAAATAAGTAATAGCCACTTCATTGAAAATTTTAATACATTAAGGTGTATTACAAAGAAACTTAGGATCCGACGATTTACCAAAATTAAATGGAAACGATAGAGGTAAAGTAGATCAATGGATATACCTTGTAGAAACTGAGGCAAGGAATCAAAGAATAATTATAATTAGGCTAATAGATTGCGTTTTAAAACTCTTAAGAGGAAAGACCTTACAAATGCTTAAAAACATGCAAGAAAAAAGATGAATACGTTAAGTGGGATAAATTTAAAAAACAAATATTAGCAACCTTGAAACCAGCTGATGTTAAGAGAGTTCTTAGATCTAAACTAAAAATTTGAGGACAAGATGATGAAATTCCAGACAATTGCAAACAAAATAGGTAAGATGGATGAGTTTGAATTTGTCTGGTGTTTCTTGAAGCCCTTGACCCAAGAGATAGGACCGAGTTAGAGAGCAAAAATGTGGAATCGCTAGATGATGCAATCTTGCATGCAAGAGTTTTTACAAAATTTAACAAACCCACGGTTGTCAACTATTCAACACAAAAAAATTTATATAATTTGAATTCTTTTATGATATATAATAAACGTATCAAAATAAAGAGGTAAAAAATATGACCAAAATATGAAAGAGAAATTTAGAAACCAGAATGAGCTAAAGAGAACTATGTAGCGGTTCTTGAACAAAGCTCGCGGTGCTAAAGACATAACAAATAAGTCAAAAATAAATCCAGAGAAAACGAGATGATTAAAATTCTAAGCATTATGAGCAATCAATTGTATTGTCAGTTAGTCAGATGCTTAGAGACAAAAAAAAAATTTTAAATTCACAACAATCAAAATTAAATTATCAATAAAAAAAAAAAAATAAAAATAAAAATTGAGTTTTAAGAATCTTTTGTCTAAAAAATATGGCTTCGTTAATCCTTTTTCTGTTAACCCATCCAAACATTAAAACAAAAGGAAACTAAAAAACACACCATAAACCTTTTTTTATTAAAAATTTAAATATTTTAATAAATTTCGTTTTCCTCCTTTTAAATGAGTTTTTTCACGTAAAATGGCTAACTCTCTTTTTTTGTTTATTCAAGGCACTGTCAACAACAACAATTTCTTATCCGAAAACATGATCGGTATATTTGTAAACTCTTTGTCACAAATCCATTTTTTTAGAATTATATTCTAAAATCTTAATTAATTAAAAAAATTATATATTTTAAATGTAAAAAGAAACAACGTAAATTTGTCTAACTGAAAAAAAAAAAACTTTTGAGACATTATGGACTTTTTCATAAAAAAAATCAGTTACCTTGCTCAAAAACAGATCAAAATTAAATTTCGAAGATCTTTAACAAAAAATGGATTAGAAAAAATTAATTCTTTCTAATAGAAAATTGACTTATTATTATCTACAAGAAAAATATTATTAATAAAACCGTATCTTCCAGATTTATTTTTAATTTTTGAATCATTGGATCTAGTCTCTTTTGAATTGTTGTATACGAACTAAGAAAAATAAAAAGAACGGTCTTCAAGCAAAACTAGCAAACCACGCACTATCTGAATTTGCATAAATCAACTTTTAAATATTAATCTACAAAGTAAAAAACCTAGAAAATCCATTTTTTTACCGTTGATGGTAAAAACATAGACTTTTTACAGTTTTTTGGATCTAGTCCGAGGTTTAACCTCCAAACCCTCCTTTTTTTTGCATATTCTGAAACGAGAGGAAATTTGAACAAAATGTTGGGACCACTTTTTTTATTTTTTAGCAAAATAAAATTCCTAAAAATAAGTGTAAAATCAAAAAAAAAGAATTAAATTGTTTTATTTTGAAAAAAATCCTTCAAGTGTATGAACAAATTACTACTTTTTTTTTTGAGATTTGAATTTTTTTCCTTTTTTATCTTCTCGAAAACTAGACGGAAAAAAACAATCTATAGCTCTTTTTAATCATAAAGAAATTCTGTACAGAATGCTATATTTAACTCGCAATTTTTACATGGTATCTTATGAGGACAACCCTGATTGCAAGTAGGGTTCAATTAGTAGGACAGTGAACTAATTTTGAAAAGAAAGTTTTATAAAAATATCAATTTTTACTTTTCAGAAACAAATGAGTCAATTTTAGATACTAGAGAAAAAAAGCTGTAAACCCTCAAAATTTCACTATTATATCATTGTCCGTTCAACATTTTTTTTCTAATTGAATTTTAAGACAACCGTTTTTGGCCACCCGTTAGGTACCATACAATATATCATCTTTTTATCGTTGCTACCAATTGCAACTGATTTTTAATTAAGTTCTATTTATTTATTTGTTTTCTGTACCGAGCTAAAGCTCCTTCAGAATAAATTAAAAATAAAATAAAAAAATAAAATAAAAATAAAATTAAAGTTAATAAAATTAGATAAAAAAAAAGAATCAAGTTGATCTATTTATCTTCTTGTTCATTCTAAATTTTCTTCAATGCTGTTTTGACCGGCAGTTTGCTGACCTATTTCGTTAGATGATTGATCTACTTGAATTGAACATTCAGTTGTTGAACTGTTTGATTCAGACTCGAAGATACTGTCGTTTTCATTTTCTAAGACAACTAATGGTTTCTTTGATTCATTTTCGGTGAGCTCTTTTTCATTTGGATCAGATTCGGGAAATCTCTTGGTTTGATTTTTGGTTTGGAAAAAATTCTCAGTCTCATTCTGATCATTTGAGCGTACATTGACAGGTGACTGGCATAGTGGTAGAAAATCGTTTAAACGACTTACCAAAGCTTCTTCTAAAACTGGAGTTTTAAGGTCTTTTGCGCTAATTTGGGATATTACGTCATTGAAATTTGTTGGCTGATATCCAGGTGTTTTTGGCATCACATTTCCATCATTATCTTTTTTGTCAGCTTCAAATAATGATTGCGTTTCTTCTTGGTCAATGTAAAGATCATTGTAGTCAATCTTTTTCCTTTCAAGCGACTTAAGCTTTTCGACAATGGAGCATTTTTTTGTCAAGTGTCCTTTCTGATGTTAATTTTCGCATAGTGTTTCTTTAACAGGGCATTTAGCAATGTTGTGTCCTTCATCATCACAAAAATAGCATTTCTGCTTTTGTCCAACAATTGACACAGCACACTCTAAACCATACATTATTGTGGGGCCTGACAAGCTTCCAATAATATTCTCAACTTCTTTTGGAAATGATATTCTCACCCTTCTGACACCATTTTCCCTCTCGGGTCTATCTTTATATTTTTCTTCAGTAATGTGTATTGAGTCCATCAATTCTAACAGCATTAAAGAAGGTTTCAATTCTATGATTCTCGAAATCAGAGGGCAAGAAGTGAAATCGAAAAGTATAATACCTTCTGAGATCCGGGACTTTATTTGCATCTTCAAGTCTGAAAATGGTTCCATTGATATTGATGTCACGATCGAAAATTTTGGCAACATTAAAAGCAGCATTAAACTCTATTATCCAAACTTTGTTTGAAGAGAAATTGTAGATCGCATCATTTTCCACTTGGTTCAGGACGACATCAAGTGCACTAATTAGGAATTTATGGCTAATCGGTTTGTCTAACCTCTTCAAGTTTAGCTTGACCGAATTTTTAAATATCCACCGTCGGTTTTGGTTTGTTTTGTTGAGCGACATTGCCAACACACAACTTTCAACGGTTTTTAAATCTCGTGATGACGCTTTTAATTAAATTTTGGTTTTTAAAATTTCAAATTTGCTAAGCCAAACGACAAATTTTCAAATTAATAGAATAGTTCTAAGAATGGACTTCTAATTTATACCTATATGCTCGTTTCAAGAACACTAGCTTATAATTAAGTCAAAATGTGAGCTAAGTGCTTAATTCATATGTCAGCTTTTCGAAGCGTCTAACTTCTGAGATACGTGACAAGTTTAATTCTCAATTTTCTTTGTGCATCAGTTGACAAGCTGATGAATAAGTTATTGTTCAGGGTAACAAACTTGATCGTCGACGATTGCCGATGGATCATTCTATGAAACACTCTAATTAATCAAACAAATAACTTTTCAAATGAGCTGTATTTTTTTACACTTTTTCTTTTAAATTTTTTATTCAATGAAATTAGACTCTAAAAAATTGCAATATTTTCTATGTCTTTTTTTAGCATTAGATAAAAATGAAGAACTTGTTCGACTTGTCAAAATAAAGTCAAGATTTTTATGTAATTTTAACGTTTTTGCTCAAATTATAGCAACATGTCAGTAAATATATAACGCCTATTCGTTAAATAATCTTCATAATGCTATAAGACCCTCTCGTTAATTCTGAAAATTTATGGCTTAATGACATGTCGTTAAAATCGATTATTTTTTATTTATTTTTTAAATAAAACAATGATAATTAATGAGATCATTCGAGAATTTAGCAACGATGAAAATGCTAAGTTTTTTTGAAAAAATTAAAAATGAATTAATTTTTATGAAAATAAAAAACAATTTGATAAAGGATATGGGGCAAACATAAATAAAAAATCAAAAAATTAAATTTAAATATTTTCTGATAGACTAAGACGAGCTGATTCATAATCTGTTAGAATTTTAACAAAATGTTCAGAATTGAGTAAGGAATCAGAAAATGACAGAAAAAATAACTATTACAATATTCCTTGATCCTATCCATGCAAAAAAAAACATACTATATATAACTTAACTTATAAAATTTTATATATAACTTTATTTAATTTTGAGCTCTGAAGATACCCCAAAGCCAAAAGACCAACGATAATTTTTTTATTTATTTTTTGTTCTACTTAGTGACTAAAACATATAAAAAAATCAGTTGCTAGAAAATTTTACTTTCTTAACTAAATTAGCAAACAAAATATGTCAATTCTATTTTTATTTAAAAATTGTTGAAACTGTTGAATATTTTATCCAAGTTTTATGAATTATTTGGGAAGAAAATCTTGACTTTATTTAGACAAGTCGAACAAGTTTTAATTTTTTTTGACAAGTTGAGGTCTAAACTTATTTATTAATGCACAAATGAATTTAAAATCTTTTTCTATTAATCCAATATCTCTATTTGAAACAACATTGTTAAAATATTTCCATCTTTTAATACGACCATTTGCTCATTCAATCACCCATCTAATTTTTTTAATTAAATTATTCGCTTCACTTGCTGAATGTTAAGCTTTCCCTTTCAAGTAGCATGGCATTTGTGTCTGATGATTTTTATTTTCAAAAAATTCTGACGAGTCGCCAAAACCTCGGCCAAAAACTAATAAATCATCAGGCAAAAACCAGTATTTAATTTTTTCAGTCTTATTGAATATCAGGATTCAGGATTGATTTGAAATAAGGATTCTTGAAAACCATTTCCAGTTTCAATTAGCTCTTCTAGCTTTAATTTATTAATAAATTCGTCTTTATTGATGCATGAATTTGAAAGATACCGATGACAATAAGAACAAACATATTTGTAGTGTTTCCAATCTATCCCCAGGGTCTCAAGTGTAATTTTCACCCAACTCGATGAAATTCCAATCTTGTTTATATTTAGTTTTGGTTTAGAATCAAACCGGATTTTGCAGAGAGCACATATTCGATAAAGATTGCTCATATTGAATTTTTAGATAAGTTAAAATAACAAAACAATAATTGATTCAAATTTACTTAAGCTTTTACAAACCTAGGAGACTTAGTATTCTTAAGTATGAGAGATTAAAAAAACTTTAAATTAAACTTATTATTTGCAAAAAATACTTTCCTAAATTTTAATTTTAACTGGAAAGTCAGATTTTAAAAATTCTTTCGTCAAGATCCATTAGAAAATATATAAAATTTAATTTTTTGATTTTTTATTTACGTTAGCCCCAAATCCTTTATATTAAATTTTTTTAATTTTTTTACAAAGTCAATAAAGATCAAATTGATTATATTGTAAATTGAAAGCTTGAATGTTGCATATTTTATTATTGATCTTTTGATCTCAATGCTATTTATTTATCTTGAATAAAAAAATCCAAATGTTTTTTCACCACTGTTGGTTATTTCCGTTTGGTTCTATCAGGTTTGGCCTATTCCTAAATTTGAGCTTAATTTTCTTAAGTCATTTTTGATAAGATTTTTTTTTTATATTCTCAGGCGAGTTATGATAAAATGTCTTTATACTGTTTGACTCACAATAAAAGCTTATCTGCGAAAAGTTTTTCAAATATTTTAGATATTAGCGTTAAAACAAATATAGCCCTATAGATTTTTATTTTAACTATCATCTTTATTCATATAAAGGGATAACTAAATCTGAATTCCAGTCGCCTGAAATATTTTTCAAATAATAATATATTCATTAATAATATATGCAGAATGGGAATACATAAGACTTTTCTAAATTTTTGAGTGTATCCCAATGATTACAGATGAGCTAGAAGAGGGTAATTCTTCCAAAGTTTAAATATCATCAAAAGTTAACTAATGGAATGAAAAACCTGATGTAATAAAAGAATCATTATGTTTTAGTTCTTAAATACATCAAAAATAAATTTAGATGAGTCATTTTCCCCGGAAAAAGAGGAAGACGCTAAAAATGCAAAGCAGCTTTAAACGACTTCACTTGATCAACGGGTTTCTGGCTTTTGTATCAGTACAAACTAGCTCTTCTGGAGTGCTGTCAATATCAGCGTCTCCTCTAGCTTTAATTTTTGATTTATAGAAATACTCCAAAATTTAAAGTCTTTTAATGACTTAGATTCAAAATAAGATTTCATTTTATTCTGATTAAGTGAAATCTCTTCTAGCCTCCCAATATTCATTTTGAATTTTGCAATTCAAGTAATTATGATAACAAAAGTCACAATAATTTTTTGAAGCCGTTAATTCAGAATCGAACCATCTTCATTTCTAAAGCAAATAAAAGTTCTTTTTTATAAATTCCCATTTATTTTCGGCTGTCAGTATCGAACACAATAAATTTAGTAAAAATTACCACAAACTTATTTAAAGTATCAACAAAAATTATATGTTTTTATCTCTTTATTTTTTTTCCGAACATATTAAAAATAAAATAATTAAATCAATGAAAACCTAACAAATCTATTAAATTTACAACTTTTATCACATAAATTGCAACGAAAATCTTAAAAAATCAAAATTTTTTTTTATTGACAACAAATTAAGCATTCATCCAAATAGTAAATGACTTGAAGTTTTTATTGATAAAAGTGAACATTTTTATGCAATCTGTCAATCATACCAAATCAAGTGAAAGCCTATTACTTAATCCTTGAGACGAAACTCTTAATGATGCGGAATCATTTCCATATCAAAAAGTCTTGCAAAAGTCTAACAAAAAGATAAAAACCAAGAATATAGAATTTAAAATACCTGAATTTTTTGATAATTTTTGAGGAAATGGAAGGGAATTTTTGAGAGTTAAAGAGCAAACAAGATGAGATTAGTCGATGTTATTGTCGATTCATGGGTCAGCTATGGTTTTAGAATTGATCAGTGATAATCGATGCAAATTCAAAGAATCAGATGAGACTCATTCGAATCATCCCGAACAAATGGTTGTACTTAGAAAAAAAAATTACATTGTTCTCGTAGATTTTTTTAATTTTTCTTTTACTAAAAAGGTTTTTTTATTGATTAAATGGAAAAAACTATGTTTTTACTTATTAAAAAAATTGACACAATATTAACTTTATTATTGCATTATTTTCTTTTGGCGATTGTTATTAATTCTGTGGAATTTTTACTAAAAAAATTGTGCACAAATATTAAAAAGTCTTTATTTTCTGTTATCTTTGAGTGAAAAATCAATTCTAATTAACCAGTTGCTATCACTTTTTATTTTAAAAAATAAAGAAAAATTAAAAAAAAGGATTTTTCTGTTCCAGAACGTTAGGTGCGAAAAGGCGTGAGGACGATTATAAAGATTTGGAATTGTTTTTTAATAATAAAAATGTTAATATGTAATTATTTAATTAGTTTAATTTTTTTTCAAATCTTGAAAATATATACTTTTGATTCATTTACAAATTGTTGTTTTTCAAATGTTGTTCTTATTTCCACAATTAATATCACTGTTATGACATATATCTTTTTTTGCACTTTCTTTCTTTTTTTTTTAAGGTACACACATTTGAAATGCACACTGTTTTTCATTTACAAATGGTTTTTAAATCAATCAATAAATTGAAAAATTCACACGTTTTAGTAAACGCTTTAAATTGGACATGTTTCATAAAATATTTAAAATTTTGAATTATTAAATCATATTTTTTTGATAAATATATTTCAATAGGTTTTTCATTATTGGTTGCATCAAGCATTTTTTTAGTAACTCCAGGAGAGATATAAAAATATTTAAAATTTAAATTAGGGTTGTTTTTGTTTAAATCTTTTTCTATTTCATATTTTTCGTATTTTTCTAATGTTTCTTGGTATTTAGAGTCGTCTATTGTTACTTGAAAAATACTAACCATTTTAGTGCTATCATTCTGATAAATAATAAAATCCCAAGCAGTATTGTTTTGATTTTTAGGCCAAATTATATTAAATTTAATGTTTGATTGTTCATTTAAATTAGATTGACTTAATGTTTTATAACTACTTTCAAAATTAATTTCATTATCATTTACATCTTCTTTAATTTTCAATAAAATCTTTATCATCATTGATTTGTGCTTTTCTGTCAAACTTTTGAGTATGTTTTCTAATAAAGTTCCATTTAGAGAGCCATTTTTACAGGCTTCACCAACTCCTCTATAAGTTGCAGCTCTGACTTCAGTCGACTGTTCAGTTATATCAAATAATTCAACAAGATTTTTTGCCAAAATATCAAAAGATTTATTCTTTCCTCGATCGCAATTTTTAATTTATTTCCTTGTTTTGAAATTACAAATAGGCTTGCCTCTTTAATTTTACAAATTGTTAAATAATTGTGAGTTGTCATTATAACTTGAATATTCATATATCCAACTAATTCCGACTCTATAATTTCAATGAATAAACTAACAAGATTAGCTTCACAATGAGAATCAGGTTCGTCTAATAATAATACTTGCTTTATATTTTCATTAAAATTTTTCATTTTAATATTTTCACTATCTTTAATTAATAATATCAAATGTAAAATTAGTCGCTCTCCTGGTGACAAATCTTTGAATCTTACTTTATTTTCATCACTTCTAAAATTTATTGTTTCATTTACACAAGATTTATCGACAAAACCTTTGCTGTTTTTTTCAATTGTATATGGAAAATCTAAACCATATTTTTTTTTTACTTTTTTTACTGTTCGATTGATTTCATTTAACTCAGATTGATAGCGCATGTTAACCATCAACAATTGTTTCAAGCTCCCATAACAAATTTTTTTCAACATCTGTCGTCTAAAATATTTCTTAAAATCATCATAATAAATCTTTTTTTCATGACCATTTGTTTCCGAAAAAGAAAAGTCAACATTTGTTTCATTTTCTTCTTTGGATAAGTAATAATTAAAATAAATCTTATTGAATTCAATCAGAATTTTTTTATCTTCAAAATATTTAATAAAAGTATTTAATAAGGGTTTAATATCTATTGATTGTAAGTGTTGACTAAAATCTGTATTTAGTTCATTTGCGAAATAGTCATAGTTTTCATTTTTTTTTGCTTCACTAAATAATTTTAATATTTTTTCATTATTAGTAGAAAAGTAATTTCTGACTGATTCGAAATTTTCAGAAAAAATTTTGCTTAAAACTTCAGTCAAAATATTTTCGCTATTGCTCGAAGCATTAGCGTCAAATTCTATTATTTGATCCATAATATTTCGCAAAATTGCCTCTTCAATTTTATCATCTGATAAATATTTAAATAAATCTTTAATTCCAAAAGAACTTAAATTTTCTTTTACTTTAATTTTATTTGTCAAGTTATTCCAAAATTTCACAAAATAGCTCGATTCTCCAAAAATATTTTTTAATATTACCGTAAGTGATGAATTTAGAATTTTGTTTGCTTTTTCCCAAATTTCAAAACTACAATAAAAACTTTGCAAGACATTTTCGGTGACTAGAGGATGGTCAGTTTTATCCGGATCATATTCATCATCATGTTCACCATAATCTAATCTACTTACAATCATATAAGGATAATTTTCATTTTTAACAGTTACAATATATTCTCGAATTAATTGTAATAATCTTGATTTACCGATTCCATTTTTACCAGTGATAACCATAAAGGTTGTCGGTTTTTGAGATGAAGTCGATAGCGATTTATTTCCTGAATTTTCATTTTATTCTGTTAATGCGGATGTTGTTGGTAAAGCCGATGAAGAACTTTGTGGTTTTTGATCGATTTTAATTGTTTGCGTACTGGATGAAGAAGATTGGTAAGGATTGTTTGCTAAATCAGAGTTGTCTTGAGTTAAAGATTGTGCATCTTCAAAACTATTAAAATTAAAATCATGACGCTTATTGCAAAATTCAACAAATTTGTTATCGAAAATGTCAAAAAAACTCATCTATTAATTATAATAATCTAATAAAAATTTTAAAATTTTATAATATCGATTTTTGTTTTATTTTAAAAATTAGCATTTCAAATTCTTCCCATTTAAAACGAAGATCATTATCATCCAGAAGACTCTAAATTTTGACATGGTTTCAACTAGATCTAAACAACTTTTAGATAAATTCCTACAAAAACGAAAAGATCACCAGCAACTATTAGATGATTTAAATGACTGCCTGACAAACACTCTTGTTCCAAACAAAAAGTTCAACAGTTTTCATGAAAATTTAAGTAATAAAATTATTTATTAAATGATAAAACCTAACTTTGACCTATCAACTTTATACTTGTTATTCTCAATTCTTTAAATTTGTATTATGTTACCTTGTTATAATCATTTTTGTGCTCTGATATACTCATAAAGTTTTTCCTTTTTAATATTAAGTTCTGCATTTCAAACGCTAGGCTAAAAAGAAGGACTATGATCCATTCTGAGTGGCCTTAGGATTTCCTTAAAAATATTTAAAATAAAATAAAATAATAATAAATAAAGCTACGACATGCAAGCTTGTGGAGGGCCTCTACTAGGAGGTAGCCTATGATAACACATTGTTCTATACAAGGAAAGTTACAAAAGTACAAAAAAAAAAAATTAAAAAAAATTTTTTCTTATAAAATTCTAAGATAAATATCTTAAATAATATTCTTCCTTTAACATGTTACTTGTGACTCATTCTATTTAATTGTATTTTTTAAATCCAATCTTTCACTACAATTTACAATTGTTCAGCAAATTATGATTTAAAATTATATTTAAAATAAAAAGAAAAATAATTAAAATGTAGGATTTTTTTGGAAAAATGGCGTCTTTTTAGTTCTCTCTTTTTAATACCTAAAAAACCACTAAAAACGATAAGAAACTTTTTGCTAACACAAAATTTATCTGGCTTTAACATATTTTTTAAAAATAATTGATTTTTTAGAAAAATAATTTTTAATTTTCTTAGGCATTGTTTTAAGTTTAAACAAAACTTCAAAAATAACTTAGAAACTCGTTGACTTCTAAAAATATAAGCCCTAGCCTTTTCGGCTTGAACACGCAAGTATTGATTGGGTTCAAAAAGGCTATTAGTATCTTATGATTCAAAATCAGATTATGATGACACTCGATTATTTTGACTTTCATGGCTCATTCCATTTGATTCGTAACTTGTAATTCGTAACGTAACCCTCATTATAATAATTTGAATCTTTTGGGTTTGATTAACTCACATCATTTCCACAAGCACGAATAACTTGCTTTTTCACATCGGTCTTATACAGTACCGAACAATCGGGAAGACTATTTACGAATGCTTACAATGAATCGGATATGATTTTATTTCAGTTTTAATCGTTTTATATTCAATTGTATATATTAATTTATTTGGACTTTTTTAGTTTTATTACCCCAAATTTTGAATAAAATACCCCAAATTTTTAATTTTTTACCCCTATTTTATTAAGATAACACCAAAAAATAAAAAAGAAATTAAAAAAATAAAATGACAATTTTATTTTATAATCGACACCAAATTAATTATAAAAATACCAAAATTAATAAAAATGAACTATTTTATTATTTTTAACCCCAAAAATTTAGTCGAATTCAGAGCATACTTACCCCAAAAATTTACTTTTTTCCACATTTATTTGAGCAAGCCCAATATCTTCTTTTAGTCATTTTAGCGCCACATTTATCACAAAACTTTTCTTCGACTTGTTTGATTGAATCAATTCGAGGTATTTTTGATGGATTTTCTTTTGTCGAACTCGAATCTTCATCATCTGTATCAATCCCTTTAGGTGCCGAATTTGTTGCTTGTGTTTCTTTCGGTTGATGTTCAAGTGGTCCAGCTGTGTCTTTTGGCCTTCCTTTCTTTCTATTGGCTTGTATAGGTATATCCATACCAACTGAGTCGAAATTGCATTTTTTTTTCTTGCTGCAATAGTTGTAAGATGATAACATTTGTAATTTTTTAACCAATACCAACAATTGCAACTACTCAAAGTCCAACTATTTTCATTGAATTTAATTTTACGAATACTAAAAATGGAAGTAATCATATGATCGAATGAAAACCATTTTTTTCAATTAATGACTGATTGTATTGTTTACATTGTTCTTTGTTGATATCTATCTTGTCATCAGCAGTTAAATAATAATAATTATCATCTTTCAAATGAATAATTGTTTTGTTATAACTGTTCCATTTATAAGCTTTTACTAAGTCATCCTTTTTAACATTTGGAAATTCATAAAATATTTTTTGATTTAAGTTGTCAACGATTTGAGGCTGATTTGTTTCTGGATCAATCAATGATAATGTAGGTGCACGTTCAGTTGACCATTCTTTCAAAATATTATCTCGACATTCGTTTAGAAATGGAATCAAACCAAAACGTTTTGAATTTAAAATTTTCTTGATTTGAGCATGAGTTGACTCTAATGAATTGCTTGTACTTGGTAAACCAGGTGCAAAGCCTTCATACCAACCATTATTTCCATCTTTGCACCATTGATTATCGAAATACTCTAAAAATGTTTTGATGGCTGGACTATTGACTCTTGACCATTTTTCTTGAAATAATTTAAGAGCTCTTGGAAATAATTCTGGCTCAAAAATTTTTTGAATTTCGCTTATATCGTAGACAATTCGTTCTGCTTGTAATTTGCTAATTGATTTTACACGAATATCAATATTACGATTGACGTGAGCCCAACAATTTACTCTTGTTTTTAAATCGAATACTTTTGCAAATCCGTTTGTGATAGCACCAGCATTATCTGCTATTAAAATTGAAAAATTAACTGTTTTGTTAAATACTTTTTCATGTGTTTCTTTGACTGAGTTGAAAAAAAAACCGAAATCATCTTCATTTTCAGTACGACATATAGCTAATCCGAACGGATGAAAACTTTTATTACGATCAGTTGTACCACCTGTAATAATTGGAAAATTTTCATATGTTAACTTGTACGTAGCATCACTCAAAAAATGTTGAGCATTTTCTGCGATTTTAATTAAACGTTTTGATGTTAAAAACACTCGAAAAATTTGTGATGGCATGGCAGCATATTCAAATTTCCCAACGAAAACCGCGTCTTCATCGTCTGGAATCTCTGAATTATCTTCGCACCATTTTTTGAAATCTGTCAATGAACAATTTTTATTTAAGTCCTTACTAACTGAATTTATAATATGTTGAATTTGATTGTCAGTTGGTGGCTGAATATTTTCTTTGATTAAATTTCTCTTGATTTCTTTTTTTGCTTGTCCAAGCGAACGAAAATAAATAATTTTTTCTTTCACTTTAGGAGGAACATTAGCTGAATTTTCTTCGTTCGAATGATTTGAATGTTCATTGTCTGATATATAGACTGAACCACCAATTTCACCATTTTTGACTTTGAAATAAATTGATTTTTTGCAGCCTTTTTTGTTGAATTTGCAGTTGAATGTATGTTTATCGCAATCGGCTAGGTTATTTTTTGAATGAAAGTTCCATGCTACATTGTCAAAATGTAAATTTTTGACCAATTTTTTAAATTCCATTAAAGATTCACAATCTTCAAGGAAATCGTACGCTTTAGATACGCTTCTTTTTATTTTCGGCAATTCTTCAGCGTCATTTAAGGTGTCGTTGAAATTATTTTCTAAAATACTCGCAGAACTAGACATTTAATAATAATCAATACACATTTTAGCAAGCTGAATTTCTTATATAGGAATATTTTTTAAATATTTATTAAAAAAGTGTCAAAAAATTTAGGTTTCATTTTAATAAACTAGAGTTCGTTTTAATTAATTAGGTGTAGTTTTAATTGATTTAGTGTCAAAATAAAAGAAAAAGTAACATCTTATTTAATTAGGTGTAAATCTTAATTTTTTATGGTTTACTTAATTAAAAGGGGTATTTTATTAAAAAATTGGGGTAAAAAATTTTAAATTTGGGGTATTTTATTCTAAATTTATGGCCTAGATATTAAAGAGCCATTTATTTGTAAACAATTTTGTAATAATAAAAAATTTTTTTGTGGAGTAAAAAAGTTAAATTCATTTAATAGTTTATTTAATAAAGAAAATATTAATTAAAATTTTTATTCTTCATCCTCTTCTGGACTTGGTTCTGGAGCTTCTTTTGGGGCTTCAATCCATATTATATATTCATCATCTTCACTACCAAGATAATCTGACTCATCTACCAGATTTTCACCACGCATTCTTCTGTGGATCGCTCTTAGCTCTCCTACTACCAAAAATGCCATCTGCTTCGATGGCATCTTGCTCTGTCCATTCTTTTTTAATACGGACCACCATTTCCCTATCAGCACCGGCAAAATTAAACTCACCAATACACTCTATATCCTCCAAATAGTCATTTAAATTTTCGCCACGCTTCTGCTGTGGCTATGCATTTACCGGCCAACGGGATCAGTTTGTCATCCCACTTTGCCTTCGGTTTAGCAAAAACATTTTCATATTCCAACGATTCGTAATCATAAACATAAAAACGAGGTTTGAATTCCATTTTGCTGTTTATTTTCTTAGTCAGCGTTTCATAGCTGATCACATCGTCAGGATTGTATGACATAAAAAATCTTAAAAAGAAATTATTAATTGTAAATTAATTTAAGAAAATTACCTTTTTATCTTTAATTTTAGTCCTTCTAGACTTGATTTGTTTTTGGCCAGTCTAATATTAAGACCAGCTCCCGAGAGTTGTTCTTTAATTTAAAGTTAAAGTTTTTTTGTGTGGCAAAGAAGTCCACGCCATCTCTTCGATAATTAATTGCTCTATTTGAGCACGAGCGGCATCGTCGTATTTAAGTACATCTCTTTCAATGTACTGATGCCCTGTCCATGTATGATAAGGGCCATATGATTGTGCTAACACTTTATTAGCAGTCGTTTTGTAGGTACCAGCTCTTCCGCAAAGTACCAAACACCACCCGGAATTGGTCTCATGACCATCCACTTTAACGCGAATATTTCTTAGCAACTCCAAGTACGTTTTGAATGGTGCTAGTTTTTGGTAGTCGGAATCGTTAAGAGGCCTTTGCTGTCCTCATCATATCGCTGGGCTTCCATCTGTTCCAACTGATCGGTGTATGACTTTGTAAGTTTAAACTTGATTACGTCTCCATGCCACGAATTTGGTTCAGGGTACATTCTCCTAAATTGTGCCATATCCTCTTTGGAATACTTGTTTGGCGCTTTTATGCGCTCAATTGCAGATAGTATCCGGTTTCCTTGAGAAAGCCACCCAATATTTTCATTTTCATAAATTATTATATAATTATTATAAAAACAAATACTGAATAGTTATTAAAAAAATTCTGGACGTAAATCGTCAATAGAGTATACACATTAATTGATAAATTACATGTTATTTTTTACTTTTTCGAAACTAATAAATTATAATAAAAATGCAAATAAAACATAACATTAAAGTTGAAAGTTAACGCCTCGTTGCTCGCAATTGTAAAGCCGTGCTTCCCTATCTTATTTCAAATTTCTTGAGTCATTTTTCTTTAGTTTTTCTTTTAAATTAGAGGGTGAGTTATCTTAATATTTAAAACCCAAATGTGTGAAAAAAAGTAAAATTTTCATGCATATACTTACGATAACTAACTTTAATATTTGGATATAGTGCTTTAATAATTGAGTGCTTTAATTAAAGTTTTATTCTAACTTTTTGTGACATAATGTACAGAAACATTCATTAAATCATTTAATCAACACTTATGAAAAAAAAATTTTAAAATCAATTTTAATAAGAATTTTTTCAATATAATAAATAAAATAAATTAATCAATTAAATAATCAATACTAATTTCTTTTTCTTTTCTTTTTATTATTCTGGCAGCGGAGCAACAGGTAAAACCTTGTTATAAAAAAAAAACATTTATAAGAAAAAGTAATCATTCTTTTAAATATTCTATGCTGGAAAGAAAAAAGGCAATATTTTTCTAAAAAATT
The DNA here is from genome assembly GCA_019054805.1 of Brachionus manjavacas. NCBI lineage: Eukaryota > Metazoa > Rotifera > Eurotatoria > Ploima > Brachionidae > Brachionus > Brachionus manjavacas. Next base: position 336,184 of record JAHQIY010000003.1, on the reverse strand, counting down.
GCTTATTTCATTAAAGTTATTTGATTCAAAATTTAATTTTAAGAGTTTTGTGATAGATAAATAATTATTCTAATCTAATTTTAAAATTGCCTTCTTAGAAAAAATCAACAAGTCTTTTGATATCTATTCATATTGATATCTATTTAATCAAAATTACATCATTCATTCAGATGTTTAGCTAGTAAAATTTAAACACATCAAAACCGTTTCAAGATCTTTATCAGAGATGCTTAATATTGTATCATCCGCGAACATTTTGATACTTAAATTTTTAAAAATGAATCACTACCTTTTCTAACTATCTGAGATCTATTTTCGAAATAGTTTGAAAGAAGGTCAAGAGAAGAATTATTAAAACCATAATCAAAAAATTTTAAAAGTAACAAATATGAGTCTTTAACATCAAAATCTTTTCTTTAGTCAATAAATGCAGAAGCAGTTGTTAGTTTTTTTTCTTTTTTTTTATTTAATTTACTTATTTACTCATGGATGACAGTTTAAAAATAATGTCCAGATCTAAAACTTTGTTTTCCTTAAAGAAAATCTTGTTAGACTCAATATAAAAACCTATCTGTTCAGTTAAAAGCTGTTCAAATATTTTTGCTGTTTGAGAAAGAATTGATACCACACGATAGTTGTTTATTTCTGAACTATAACCTTTATTTTCAAATAAAGAATTAACAATACCAGGCTTTCAATCATCAGGTATTTTTCTAATTTACAAGCAGATATCAAAAAGATTATTAATCAAAGGAACAAAAAATTCATCAAGATTTTGAGAAATTTTAGAATGAATCTCAATGAAACCAGGGAGTTTGAGGAAGAGAGTCCACTTACAGCCTTTTTATTTCATCAATAGATAAATAATTAAACGAAAATATTAGATTCTTAAAGGATTCATTTAATTTTTTTTTCTGAAAGAGTTATAAGTATAATTGGATGATTTATAAAATTCTAAGATTTTTTGGAATTTTTTGGAATTTTTTGGAATTTTTTGAAGTTTTTTGAAGTTTTTTCTCAAGACATTAGTTTTATTTTTGGCGATTTTTTTTATCTAATGCATAGACATAAGAAACAAAGAACGACTTTTTTTAATTTATTCTACCCAGTCAAACATTTTTATAGTAGAGAATTTTTGTAGTATCTTTAAAGATTATTTATAAAATCTCTAAAATTTGGCGTATTTTGAAGAAAAAATAGAGATATTTTAGAGATAAAAAAATATCATTAATTAAACAGAAAAAATCTTTGTTTTTTCTCTGTATTCTCTTTAAAATTTTTAATCTGTTTATACCAGTAAAAACGTTAAAAGAGATATTTTATAAATTCTTTCAAGATTCTTTAAAAAATCTTTATAAATTGAATTATTTTGAAGAAAAAATGGAGATATTTTAGAGATAAAAAAAAATCATTAATTTTAATAAAAAATCTTTATTTTTTCTTTATATTCTCTTTGAAATTTTTAGTCTGTTCTACCAGTCAAAATGTTTTAGAGATTTTCTGTAGTTTCTTTACAGATTCTTTATTATTTATTTTTTTTTATTTTATTTGTTTATTTTATGTTCCGAAAAATGAAAAAAATTTATACATCTCCTATTTTAAGAAGTAAAAAAAATACCCTAACATACTAATTCTTATTTCTTAAGAGACTTTTAGATTTGAGCATTAGACTTTACCACAAAGTCTCATCAATCAATCATGAGAATAAAGTCGTGAGAAATAAGTTTTTAAACGAAGAATAATATTCGAGATAAAAATTTGAAATGTCGGAAAGATAAAGCTATTAGCGATGTATCAAAAACATGTGATTTTTAGATTTTTCTCAAGAACCATTCCTAATTAAATCAGAAAGCTTTTTAATTTTTAGTTAATTGATAAAATGTTTAATTGAATAATGCTGTACGCTAATATGCTCACGGGATTGATAGCGGTTACTTTTTTTTCAATGATAGGTGCCACAGTTCACTTAATTATCCCATCTTTACTTTTCAAGATACAGTTAAATTATCGACAAGCAAGCTCTCCCATTTAGAAGACAATTAAATCATTATGCGTACTCTTGAAAGGTCATAAGTTCAAAATAAAGAAAAACAATTCAAATTAATATTATTCAATTCAACGTTTATTTTTTATTTACATCTAAATTTTAATTAAAGTAATATAGAAATTTTCTTCTTTTTACTCCCTGAAACTGCAAAAAAATTTATGAGACCGCGATCATGTCTGATGAATATTCTTATTAATTATTTTGGCGCCCTATTTAAGTCATATCACTGAAATTAATGTCACTAAAATAAATCCACCTCATTACTTGACTAACTGGATAAAATCCTTTTTAGACTCTAGGACATTTAAGGTAAATGTGAATGACCATTTGAGCGAAGAATATCAAATAACTGCAGGTGTTCCTCAAGGCTCAGTAATTAGTCCTCTTTTATTTAGTATATACATTAATGACATCCCTAAAAGAAACAAAACAAATAATGAATACTCTCTGCTTTTTGCAGATGATCTAGCAACATTCTTCATTTATAACAAAAAAGGGAACCTAGAAAATAAGATCAATAAATACCTCAACGAATTAGAACAATGGCTTATTAAGTGGAAAATGAAGATATCGGTTGAAAAGTCGTGTTCATTATTCTTTTCTAGATACAAAAAAGAGAGTGATAATCTTAACTTAAAAATTTATGGAAACAGAATAGAGATACAAAAAGAAATCAAGTTTCTTGGTATTAAATTTAATTCTAAATTAAACTTTAATATACTGGTAGATGAAATTAAAGAGCGCTGCAATAAAAGGCTAAATATTATTAAGATATTGTCAAACAAAAAATGGGGTCTTAATCAGAACACACTAGGAAATCTATATAAATCTTTAGTCGGATCAATTTTAGACTATTCTTTTCCTTGCTTGAATTCATTTTCAGAAAATAATATCAAAAAACTACAAGCAATTCAGAATACAGCAGTCAGATCTATTCTTAAGTTAAAATATGATACTCCCTCCAACATCGTACATCATGAGGCTTTTAATAAACTAAAATTACTAACAGTCTCGAATCGGCTTTTTGAATTGAGTGAGAGATATGTTGGGGCAGGACTGAGTCATTCTATTCCATTGGTTGTAAGACTGGTGAAGGAATACAAAGAAGGTTTCGAATCAAGATATATTGACTACCCAACTCCATTGTGTAATTGCTACCTTACTATTTCTTCTTTTTTTCCTGAAACTTGAACTATTTAAACATGAGCCACATGTAACAATCTTTTCCAATTTTATATATTCTTAATTTTCATTTATTTAGCTTATTTACTTTTTTTTAATTCTTTTTTTTTTTTTTTTTTTTATCTTATTTTATTAACTTTAATTTTATTTTTATTTTATTTTATTTCATTTTTATTTTATTTTATTTTTTTAATTTTTAACTTATTCTGAAGGAGCTCTAGCTCGGTACAGAAAACAAATAAATAAATAATTAATGTCCAAGCCAGTCTTTGAGTTGTCTTAAGACTTGTGAATTTAAACAACTCTTCTTTTTAATTTTTTCTTAAATTTGTTTAACTTTTTGTTCATTTCTTGATTTTTAGATTTTTAAATGAAAATAATATTAACGTAACGTTTAGACATCATAACTCTTAATTTATCCCGAACCACAACAAAATTAGTGCTAATTACTCTATGGTCATACAAAAAACCATTGTACATTTATCATCTGTTTTTTATTTTTAAGGATTTGGCAAGTGATAATCAAAATATTTTATTATTTGTTTGAATTGTCTATAATACATTTTCTTTATATTATAAACAATAGAAAAATATTATTTTTTACTGTACATCTAACTTAATGGCAGCTTTAGTGATCATGATTTTGATCTTTGCTATCTAGAACCTTGAAAATTTTCTGAGGCGCAAAATCATGTTTATTGACCATACCGCAAATGTATACCGCTTACTGATTAAAAAAATTGAAAAATTGAAAAAAATCTTAATTGAAAAATTTAAAGACTTTTTAGAGATAAATAAAAGAAACTTAAAAGATATTTTAGAGAAATTTAAAAGAAATTTTTAAAGATATTCTAGAGAAAAATGAACGATAACCTCTAAAAAAACTCTACAAATTTCTCTAAAATTTCTTTGAAGATCCTTTAAAATAAAGTTGACTGGGTAACTCCTTCAAAAGTAAAAAAATAAAAAATTATTAAATTATGAAGAAGTAATTTTAAACAAACAGCTTTATTCAAATAAATAGCTAAATTTGCAATTTTATTTTATTTCATTTTTATTTTATTTTTTTAATTTTTAACTTATTCTGAAGGAGCTCTAGCTCGGTACAGAAAACAAATAAATAAATAATTAATGTCCAAGCCAGTCTTTGAGTTGTCTTAAGACTTGTGAATTTAAACAACTCTTCTTTTTAATTTTTCTTAAATTTGTTTAACTTTTTGTTCATTTCTTGATTTTTAGATTTTTAAATGAAAATAATATTAACGTAACGTTTAGACATCATAACTCTTAATTTATCCCGAACCACAACAAAATTAGTGCTAATTACTCTATGGTCATACAAAAAACCATTGTACATTTATCATCTGTTTTTTATTTTTAAGGATTTGGCAAGTGATAATCAAAATATTTTATTATTTGTTTGAATTGTCTATAATACATTTTCTTTATATTATAAACAATAGAAAAATATTATTTTTTACTGTACATCTAACTTAATGGCAGCTTTAGTGATCATGATTTTGATCTTTGCTATCTAGAACCTTGAAAATTTTCTGAGGCGCAAAATCATGTTTATTGACCATACCGCAAATGTATACCGCTTACTGATTAAAAAAATTGAAAAATTGAAAAAAATCTTAATTGAAAAATTTAAAGACTTTTTAGAGATAAATAAAAGAAACTTAAAAGATATTTTAGAGAAATTTAAAAGAAATTTTTAAAGATATTCTAGAGAAAAATGAACGATAACCTCTAAAAAAACTCTACAAATTTCTCTAAAATTTCTTTGAAGATCCTTTAAAATAAAGTTGACTGGGTAACTCCTTCAAAAGTAAAAAAATAAAAAATTATTAAATTATGAAGAAGTTATTTTAAACAAACAGCTTTATTCAAATAAATAGCTAAATTTGCAATTTTATTTTATTTCATTTTTATTTTATTTTATTTTTTTAATTTTTAACTTATTCTGAAGGAGCTCTAGCTCGGTACAGAAAACAAATAAATAAATAATTAATGTCCAAGCCAGTCTTTGAGTTGTCTTAAGACTTGTGAATTTAAACAACTCTTCTTTTTAATTTTTTCTTAAATTTGTTTAACTTTTTGTTCATTTCTTGATTTTTAGATTTTTAAATGAAAATAATATTAACGTAACGTTTAGACATCATAACTCTTAATTTATCCCGAACCACAACAAAATTAGTGCTAATTACTCTATGGTCATACAAAAAACCATTGTACATTTATCATCTGTTTTTTATTTTTAAGGATTTGGCAAGTGATAATCAAAATATTTTATTATTTGTTTGAATTGTCTATAATACATTTTCTTTATATTATAAACAATAGAAAAATATTATTTTTTACTGTACATCTAACTTAATGGCAGCTTTAGTGATCATGATTTTGATCTTTGCTATCTAGAACCTTGAAAATTTTCTGAGGCGCAAAATCATGTTTATTGACCATACCGCAAATGTATACCGCTTACTGATTAAAAAATTGAAAAATTGAAAAAAATCTTAATTGAAAAATTTAAAGACTTTTTAGAGATAAATAAAAGAAACTTAAAAGATATTTTAGAGAAATTTAAAAGAAATTTTTAAAGATATTCTAGAGAAAAATGAATGATAACCTCTAAAAACTCTACAAATTTCTCTAAAATTTCTTTGAAGATCCTTTAAAATAAAGTTGACTGGGTAACTCCTTCAAAAGTAAAAAAATAAAAAATTATTAAATTATGAAGAAGTAATTTTAAACAAACAGCTTTATTCAAATAAATAGCTAAATTTGCAATTTTATTTTATTTCATTTTTATTTTATTTTATTTTTTTAATTTTTAACTTATTCTGAAGGAGCTCTAGCTCGGTACAGAAAACAAATAAATAAATAATTAATGTCCAAGCCAGTCTTTGAGTTGTCTTAAGACTTGTGAATTTAAACAACTCTTCTTTTTAATTTTTTCTTAAATTTGTTTAACTTTTTGTTCATTTCTTGATTTTTAGATTTTTAAATGAAAATAATATTAACGTAACGTTTAGACATCATAACTCTTAATTTATCCCGAACCACAACAAAATTAGTGCTAATTACTCTATGGTCATACAAAAAACCATTGTACATTTATCATCTGTTTTTTATTTTTAAGGATTTGGCAAGTGATAATCAAAATATTTTATTATTTGTTTGAATTGTCTATAATACATTTTCTTTATATTATAAACAATAGAAAAATATTATTTTTTACTGTACATCTAACTTAATGGCAGCTTTAGTGATCATGATTTTGATCTTTGCTATCTAGAACCTTGAAAATTTTCTGAGGCGCAAAATCATGTTTATTGACCATACCGCAAATGTATACCGCTTACTGATTAAAAAATTGAAAAATTGAAAAAAATCTTAATTGAAAAATTTAAAGACTTTTTAGAGATAAATAAAAGAAACTTAAAAGATATTTTAGAGAAATTTAAAAGAAATTTTTAAAGATATTCTAGAGAAAAATGAACGATAACCTCTAAAAAAACTCTACAAATTTCTCTAAAATTTCTTTGAAGATCCTTTAAAATAAAGTTGACTGGGTAACTCCTTCAAAAAATTATTAAATTATGAAGAAGTAATTTTAAACAAACAGCTTTATTCAAATAAATAGCTAAATTTGCAATTTTACCAGAATTTGGTAAATAAATAAATAAATAAATAAATAGATTATATAGAATATAAAAAAAGAGTTTTTTTTTTTGTTTTCAAATTTCAAAATTAAAATTAAACTCGTTCTATTTCACGATCAAGTTTAATTTCAAATATGAAAATGAAATTTTTAAACTCAAAAAAAATATTTGAAACATCGCACTTTTTCAATGTTATTTGGGGTTGTGAAGTTCTTTTCAATTCGATCATTTCAATTCAGAAAAACTTGAATAACTGTTTTACTAAAAGAGATAATTCAGTTCTGTAAGATGCTTAATTATTAGCAAATTTGCTTAATGCATTAAAATAAGTCTGCAAAATACTCTGCAATTTTCTGCATTTTGCACCCCATTGAAAAGTATTCTAATCAAGTGTGCAATTACATTGCAGAGTTTTTGCAGACATATATTTTTGGATTAAGCAAAATTGCTTAACCATTGAGTATTTTACAGAACTAAATTATCTCTTTTAGTAAAAAAGTTATTCAAGTTTTTCTGAATTGAAATGAACTTCACAACCCCATTTTATTTCGACATTGGATACATTTTCTAATTCAAATTTAACCAAAATAAATTGTTTTATGACAAAATAATTAGACATCGTCTGTATTTTTTTTATCAATCAAGGTGTTAAATTTAATATCAATTTATATTCTTTATTTTTAAGCACAAAAAAAACATACTGTTTTAAAATCAAATAATTTATTTTTAATTTAAATCAGTTAAGTTTACTGTTCAATTTAAAATTTCAATTTTGCTATTTATTCAAACATTTATTCAATCAGAAATCTTAGAAATTTTAATTTTAATTAAAATGTATTTAAATATTAAATCAATTACAATATTGGATTTTTAACATTAATTTGAACATTTAAATCAAGAAAAAAAAAACAAAAACAATTATTTACAAATAACTAAAATTTTTTTTTGGCTTCAAAATCCAATTTCCACTTCCAAATTTCCAACTAATATTCGACCTACTACTACCCCACATAAGATCTGAATCTGTAATTTTTACATAAAAACCTCTCCTATCATCATAAATTATAACTCCACCATCTTCGAAATTGACAAGTCTAAACTTGCCATAAACTTTACCATTGTAAAACTCGGTCCATTCTAGGCCTTCGTCATAGCTCTTAAACTCACGTCTAGCTTTCCGATCCTCCCATTGGGCATATAGTACATTTTGATGCTGATTTCTCATCGACAATTTTTTTGTCTCATCTAATTTTTCAGCTGATACATTTAGATTCAATCTTTCAACAATGCCGCACTTGACCACGCTTCCATTCATATCTTTCAAAGCTACAATTTTTTCTAGTACACTCTTTTCTCTTTTCTGCCTTAGATTAATAATTGAACTATTCACTTTTATATTGACAACAATAGTTCCATTTGAGTTCGAAATGACTGATAACTCATCTAATTGTGCAAGGAGAGAAATCAAAGAAGAATTTTTTAGGTAGCTGCAATTATTTCCAGAGAAAAAATCTAAAAAAAATAAAGAGTTTTGATGCACCCCTGAAATCAGGCCATATAGCCATACGTTGCCCGATTCTTGGACAAAATTCAGCTTGCTGTCTTTCATTAGACTTCTAGCGTGAATTTTTTGCACACATGCTCCATCATTTTTCCCTTGGTGACAAAACTCATCACAGTGTTGCGCCAAAGTAGCTAGGTTTTGTTTGCTATCACAGAAATAGAGTCCGTTTGGATGAAAATTGCCAGAGCACATTTTTTCCATTAACTTCCAACCACAAATAGGGCCTGAGGTGTCACAGCAGTCGGACTTTTGAGTATCACAAGATTGAGATAAAAATTCTCTCAAAACAATTTTTTTCAAAATGTTGTATTCAATTGAGTCAGCCAGCTCAAATTTAGGTTCACGATCGGCTAAGATTTTAGCAATAATTAAGGGTTCAGATGGGTGAAGATTTTTTATGCGAAAAATTTTGTATAAATCAGGACCAAACCAAGCCATTTCATCCGTATTCAAAATTTTGCTCTTCACAATATTCGAGTCATTTATCGAGTTGAAAAAATCGACCTGCATAGTTCCATCTAAAATTTTGTAAATTCCGTACAAATTGGCATTGTCTTGAATGGGCGAACTTTTGGCATAAATTTCAATAACAAACGGATAGTGATCCAAATTTATCACATCAACACTTACTGATTCAGGCCTCTTACGGCTTAAAAAACAACCAAGCTTTTCATGTGAAAATTTTATTGCGTCCAATTCTAGCCGCTCGAGCTCGGGGCCACGCTTATTGATCATTTCATACACAACCTTTAACTGAGCTGGCAGATTGTATTTTGAGGTGGGCACTTCTAGCGCGTCAATTTTTTGTCTGTACTGGCTGTAGATTTTGAAACTAGGATCTTTGATCAGCGCTGAAGTGTCCACACTGTAATTTGTGAGCTCAATGAACGGATCTATCTCAATCGATGCAACAGAGCGGATTATTTTCAGTGTGGTCAAATCATTGGGCCTAAAATCGTACAAAGTGTTGTTCAATAGCACAAAATCGTGGCCTATCTTGATAAAATTGTCTTGAATGTTGTGTGGATTGATCAAATTGGCTGACAACCAAATGTGCGACTGGGCCATGAAGGAAAAATCTCTGAGCTTTTTGATGGAAAAGTTTTTCTTATTGAGTAAAACTCTGGTTTGGGTAAAGTTGAAGATTAAATTGCCGTACTTGATGTAAAAGTTGTTCACGGTCGAATAGGATATTTTGAGTGTAAAGCGGCCAGATGGCAGATTTATGTTCAGACATTCAATGGTTACGAGAAAAGTTAGGAAAAAAATTTTCATTTTTATTTTTTATTTTAAATAAAAATTGTCTGCTGCAGATGTTTTATAGAAAAGTGTTGCTATGGTTTAGCTGTTTTAGAATTTGGTAATTAAAAAAAAATATCAACTGATAAATATAGGTTTTCGTGGCCATTTAGACGCTTTTTAAAGACCTCTTTTCAAATGAACACTTCAACTATTGTTTAGACTACGTGAAATAAGTGCTATATGCTAAACCAATATTGAAAAGTTAGGGGTTAGCTTCAAAATCAAAAATAGACAGACACTCGAAGAGCATGCCGAGTATGACTAATTCCAGGATTAAAACATCATGTGATGAAGATGGATTTTGCAGGCACGGCTATCTTGAGGCTTTGTTGTCCTCGAATGAGTTCTATGGCCATAGGATTTGTCATATTTAAACTGTGATTAATTGCTGAGATAAAACTTAGCCTAATTAGTCTTATCAGCTCAAGTGGTCTGCGTATTCTTTAGTCCAAGTATAACTTAATTAACTTAATGCAAACAAGCATTTGATATTTAACATTTTTTACGTTTTCCTAAAAAAATGCTAAGATATTAAAAGACCGAAAAATGAATTTACAATTTTTTATTTGATTTTACGTAAAAAATGGAAAATTTTAGTCAAAAAAAAAAATTAAAAAATTTTAGTTAAATTAAATAAAATGTTTAAATTTTGGTTCAAGTTTTAGTTCAATATGAATTCAACATTTAACCAACAAAAACACAGTATTGTGAAAAAGTAAAGGAATTAAACTAATGATGATCAAGGATGACCAAAAGATGCATTTGCGTTTTCTTGCATTTTTTAAAGGAAAAGTTAAAATTCTTTATCAATTTACTATTTGAATTGAATAAAACTTTTTTTTTTTTAAATTTTTTTTAATAAATCCAATGGAGCATTGTGAAGCAAAATTCGTTTCTCCAGCATCAATGAAAACAAAAAGAGGATAAATTTTTTTTTTGCCCAAAAAAATTTCTATAATAATTTTATTCTTCCATTATTTGAAAGCCACTTTAATTTATTAAATCTCTTATCTTAATGGAGTAAAAGGAGTAAAAAAAACCCTCAAAAACCGATAAAACACTTTGACGACAACAACCATGGAAAAAAAAACAAAGACTATTTTGAAGCGCATGCGAAGTCTTCAGTTGAAGATCATTTAAATACACCCAAGCACAAATTAAATTCTCCGAGTCATATATTAGAAGTTAGGGTTAATAAAAATAACTGCTCTTTGAGCAAGTCGAGTTAAGCCGTAAGGCTGTGGCAGTTCTTTGCAATCACACCAGTTTCTGTACCATAAACCATTCATCAAGTCTTGCTTTGAAAGAATTTAACGAATTTGCTTCAACAACATTTTTTGGTAAACGGTTCTATTCGTTTACAACCCTGTTTGTGATAACGTTGAACCGTGATGGGCAATTTTTTATAAGTTCTCTTGTAACCATCTTTGAATGATCCCTCAAAATAAAATTATTTCTTTGAACGTACCTGATTTCAATTTCCAATTTAACAGTTTCTAGAATGTAAAAATTTAAAAAAAAACTAAATCAAATCGGCTCTTCTTCTAGTATCCAAAGATGAAAGTTGTATTCCATTCAATCTTTCTTCATACTCGAGATTCTTAGAGGCTGGAAAAACTTCGTAGCTTTATGTTTAACTTTTTATAATTCCTTCTTATCTTCTTTCAGGTATGGATTCCAAACACTAACTCCATATTCAATAAGAGGTCTTACCAATCAGGTATACAGTAACTTAACTACATTGGTGTGCAAAAATTTTCGCTCTGCCAGAAGAGTAGCTAACATGTGCACCCCAGTTTAGGTGATTTTGAAAAAATACTCCTCAATCCTTTTCAAAATTTGTTTTATCTAATGATTCTGTTCTATGTTTATTGAAAATTGAGTACTCAAACTGAGGATTTTTATTTCCGATATTCATAAATTTACGCTTCTCTCCGTTTAAATCAGTCGCTCATGTAATCGCCCAGCCTGAAACAGTATATATATTAAAGATAAGTTATCATTTAGATGGTAAACAGCTGCTAAAATTTTCATTTTATTAGCATATACTTTTGTTTCATTACTTAAGTATTCAGACCAAAAAATTATCAATGATGCACAACAAATGCAAAACAAAATACTCAGGCATATCAAATTCTTCCCATTTAAAACGAAGATCATTATCATCCACAAGACTCTAAATTTTGACATGGTTTCAACTAGATCTAAACAACTTTTAGATAAATTCCTACAAAAACGAAAAGATCACCAGCAACATATCAAATTCTTCCCATTTAAAACGAACATCAGTATCATCCATTCTTTTTTAAATCGTTTATAAAAATATTGCTTTATAATTTTTTTTTTAAGCTCATTGTAGACATGTCATGTGACTTATTCACATGACAATACTAGAAACTCTAGTCTTATGAATATCTAAGCCGAAAGTACCAGTATAAATATTGCTATTACAATTTTATTTATTGAATTTTTGGTGATAGCGGTAAAAGTTTTGTATTGGCTTTAGTTTATTTAGGTAAGCCTAGTGTTGGAAATGTCAGCGTTTGGATTTGATAGTGTTCCTTTTTTCAATGGTGGGGGTGATGTGACGACGAGTGTAACACCCCACTCACCCCGGTCCCCGCCTCGACATGTTTAAATATATTTTTCCTTTCTTTATATTATTAAGTTTAGTTTTTTTTAGTTTTAGTTTTTTTGTTAAAATAAAAGAATTACAGAACTTTGTTCTTTTTTGTTTTATTTAATAGCTCACGCTATTAAATTGGTGGCAGCGGTAAAGAAGTTTTTCCACGAGGATTTTTTTTATCCTATTTAATCATGGACAGGAGGGATTGGTATATGTCGCTAAATGTCCAGTTATGTACTGCAAGCCTAGGATTGGCAGTTTTTCTATATTTTGTTTTTTTGTTCAACGGAGTTTTAGGTGTTGTGGTGGTGATAGCTACAGTAATATTTGTCACGTTTGGAATGATGTGGTTACAGAACGTGTCAATCGGTAAACCTATTGAACGTCGTCGTCACGACTCCAAGGAGTTTGAATTGACACAAGTCAATAGATCATTAATTAATATCAAGCGAGAAGAAGAAGATGCGAAGGAAAATCTTGAGCGAGCGCTTACGCCACGGACTACAACAACGCTAAAATCAAAATGGTGTCAGGTAGAAAAGGAAAACTCAGATTACAAACCACGAGACCAAGACGTGGCGAGACGAGTTGAGAGGAAATTAGAACCGGAAGGCTTACAGACAACCCTTGGATCATATCATTATGAATTTAACTGTTCTCGTCCATTTCAAGTAGACAGCAAGTGGCCTGAAACGCCCCGACGCCCAGCTGGACTGTTCGAATCCTTTAATTACAATGAAGGCTTCACCAACGTTTCTGATCTGAACACAGGTATACAGGACAATACTGTCATCCAACCCGTGAAGAACTCACAAACCGAACAAACCCCTAAAGTCGGGTTTACCCTTCTCGGAGAAGAAAATCCGTCTATCAAGAACCATTGTTTGGAGCCATTTTCAGTTGATCGGGAACCAAATAAGACTACAACCAACGCACAACGGATTTCCGAAACAAACATCAATCCGACTGAAACGAGACCTCGTTGGATCACGGGAGATGCGCTCCTAGACAACTATACGACGAGTACTCCCAGCGTTTTACAAGAGCAGTGGCTATTCAAGGACTCTTGTTTTCGGCCCAGTCGGTACTCGCGCTCGATGGACCTGAACACATGGTGGAAAAGGTTTGAGATCTTTGTTAAAAATGCACACGTCCCGTTGAAATCTTTACGTTCCGTATTACTCTCGTTTCTCGACGACGATTGCATGCCAGTTTTCGAGAATTGCACGCCCGAACGGACAGCCGGTTTAGATGAACTAAAAGATCAAATGTACAAATTGTTCGCAGTTTGTGAAGAAATCAAAGTGGACTCGTTTGCTAATTTCTTCAGTAGGAAACAATTTCGGGATGAGGAAACCAAGTCGTATTTCTCAGAGTTGTGGCGACTCGCTAAAATCGCATTTAAAAATGAACCGTGCATAGATCATGACCGTTGCGTGCGGGACCGTTTCATCAGCGGTCTATGCGATCCGTACCTTGTTATGCAGATAACGTCTAATAAGCCTAATACCAGTTTAGAAGCCCTTAACTCTACCATGAAGTTGATGGCCCACTTAAACTCGTGGAGGACAACCCTCCCGTTTCCGACAAACACCCCGCCTTTCTCAGGGCATCCCAACAGGGACGTTTCCGACTACAAGGACACGAATATTGTACAACCAAACATTACATGCCATTATTGTAAAAAGCCGGGACATTTCATCGCGGAATGCCAAGCGCGTCTGTCCAAGATAAATCACTACCGACAAGGGAAACATCCAAATGGATACCCGAATGATCAACACCCGCCTACGGTTTACAATGTGGTCATAAACAGTGTTATATGTGAGGAAAGTATACAGGGAGATTGTAACATCAACGGACGTAGAGTGAGATTTTTATTCGATACCGGGACGGTTAAAACAATCGTTTCGGAGAGGGTATGGAAACAAGTCAGCCGGAACGACATTAAGGTGAGACCGATTAATGGAAAAATGGAGACTTGTAACGGGGGTCCACTACTGATTGTCGGCGCCAGCAAGTGTCAACTACAACTCCAGAATTTTTGCGGTCAGGTTGAAGTAATAATTGTTAAGCAGTTAAAACATGACTGTCTCCTTGGCTTAGACGTGGCGTTCAAAATCAGTACGGTAAAGACATATCTGAACTTGATTCGAGAGGCGTTTGGTGGCAGTCTACCAGCAAGTCCCCAGGTATCTACTAACACCACAGATAGCTTTGCTGACCTTCCAAAACAATATCAACCACTGATTAACGCCGTTTCAACAACGAGGCCACCCGAATCCGACGAAGAAGTCCAAACGGAGAAGAAAAACACCGAAGAGGAACAAATTGAGATTTATTACGGGACGAATATGACGACATTGTTTCCCAGGGGTTGGACACCCTAACCCAGACTGACTTGTGTGAACATTCTATCAGCCTAGTCTGTGACCAACCCATTAAACAACCCGTCAGACGGATGCCATTCTCGCTACGAGATGAGGTCAAAGGACAAATAGATGAAATGTTGAAAAATGCACTCATTCGGGAGAGCGACTCTCCATGGGCCTCCCCAATAGTTTTAGTCCGCAAAGCCAACGGCTCTCTCCGTATTTGTGTCGACTACAGGAAACTCAATGAGTCCACGATTAAGGACAGTTACCCGCTCCCTAAAATCGAGGACATGATAGCCTTACTAAATAAGGCCCGTTTCTTTACTAAGTTGGATCTCTCTGCAGGATATCATCAAATCCGGATCCGAGAGCAAGATAAATTGAAAACGGCTTTCGTGACTGAGTTCGGACTCTTTGAGTATAACGTCATGCCATTTGGATTGACCAACGCTCCAGCTACGTTCCAGCGGATGATGGAGAAAGCGCTAAAAGGCCTGTTGAACAAGATATGCCTAGTCTATCTAGACGACACTATAATCTTCTCAGAGACGCTAGAAGAGCACTATATCAGTGTCCGGACCGTCCTGGAACGCGTCCGAAAAGCGTGTTTGAAATTAGAATGGAAGAAATGTGAATGGTTTGTGAAGTCTATAGAGTATTTAGGAAATGTTATAAGCTACCGTAGTGTTCGCCCCGCCCCAAGTAAAGTCGAGGTACTTTTCAGATATCAACAGCCAAAAACAATTCGTCAACTACAAAGTTTTCTCGGCTTAGCAAACCACTACAGACGTTTTGTGAAAAGCTATGCTGCTATAGCCGGACCATTACACAAAGCAACCGAGAAAGGGAAAAAGTTTGTATGGGACGAAGACTGCCAAGTGAGTTTTGATAAACTGCGTACCTATCTTACCACGACCGAGACTGGAGTACTTATCCTACCCAATTTTAAAGAGGAATTTCGCCTTGAGACCGATGCTAGCCAGTACAGTGCAGGCGCAGTGTTGGCTCAAAAATATAGGGGTTCATGGCGACCGGTGGCGTATTGGAGCAAACGTTTTTCGAGGGCGCAGAGAAACTACTCCACTTCCGAAAAAGAACTCCTAGCTCTAGTCCTCGCAGTATTACACTTTAAACAATTTCTAATCGGGCGGAAGTTCATTATTTGCACCGATCATAAACCTCTCATCTGGCTAAAAAATCTTAAAAGTCCTTCACCCAGGCTCATGAGGTGGCTTTGTGAATTACGAATGTTCGAGTTTGATATAGAATATAGGGAGGGTCATTTAAATTGCAATGCTGACGCCTTATCACGATGGTTATGCAACGGAG
Organism: Brachionus manjavacas; assembly: GCA_019054805.1. Lineage (NCBI taxonomy): Eukaryota > Metazoa > Rotifera > Eurotatoria > Ploima > Brachionidae > Brachionus > Brachionus manjavacas. The sequence continues at coordinate 320,091 of JAHQIY010000003.1, read as the reverse complement.
ATGACGAGGAAGTTGAAAGCAAGGAAGATGAGGACGAACTTGACCCGGGCAATGTAGTAAACAATGTCACCCTGCAAGAGGTAGAGGCCAATGAGACCCAATTCAAAGACCCGCATATCGAAAATCTCTACAAATGGCTGAGAGACGGACACCGGCCCGACAAATGCGAACGGAAGCCGATGGAAACATTTGTTTACTGGTCGTCCTACCATCGTTTCCGAATTTTTGGCAAAAATGTGTTCCGCTGCCTCGAAAACTCGGATTACGGGATCCATTATCAGTACTTAGTCCCAATTGATGAACGCCACGCCGTTTTAAAGAAAATCCATGATGATCCTTTCTCCGGACACTTGGGTGTTGACAAGACTTTTGAAAAACTTAAACTCAGATTCTACTGGCCAAACTACAGAAAAGACACAGCCAACTACATCCTCAGCTGCGAGATCTGTGCCTCAATTAAAGCACCTAAAGCTTACACTCGACAACCAATTGTACCCATCCAGGCATCTAAACCATTCCAACTCATTACCTGGGATATTTTGGGCCCACTGCCGGCAACGGAAAATCGTTTCGCTTATATCCTGGTGATCATTTGCCATTTCTCGAAATATGTTGAGTTATTTGCATTACTAGGACTTACCGCCGAAGAAGTAGCAAATTGTTTAGTTTTGTTTATCTGTCGCCACGGAGTTCCGGAAGCTGCTTTGTCGGACCGAGGAACCAATTTTCAGGCTGAATTAATGGACCAACTGTTCGAACTTTTGGACATTAAACGTCTAAGAACTTCAGCTTATCACCCGCAGTGCGACGGAGAAACGGAGCGTTTTAACCGAACTTTGGAGCAAATGTTGGCGTGCTACGTAGCAGACACGCAGAATAAATGGGATCAATATCTACCAAAACTCGCTTTCGCCTATAACACGGCTGTCCATGCGACCACTGGGCTCACCCCATTTGAGGTAGTATACGGAAGGAAACCAAAACTTCCCGTAGACTTAATGTTCCCCACGCCAAACCTTGAGTTAAACCTTAGTGTTGACTCATACGCAAAGAAGGTTCAGCAACACCTCCTCAAATGCTACGAGTTGGTAGAACGAACCTCAGGGTCACGCATAAATAAATTTAAATTTTATGCAGACCGGAACGTTAGACCAGCCGATTACACTGTTGGAGATAGAGTATGGCTGTTAAACGACGCCAAGAAAAAAGGGGTGTCGAAAAAGTTGAGTAGAAGGTGGACGGGACCGTACACCGTGATCGAGAAGATGTCGGACACCAACTACCGAATTCGCCCCGACTCCAAAGGAAAAAAAAGGTTAGTTCACGTGAACCGCTTAAAAAAGTGTAACGCACCCCCAAAAAGCAAACTGTACGACTCTGTCACAGATAAGACTTCAAATCCGTCAGATGAAACCGCACTCACCCATTATGGAAATAGTACAGGGATACACTCGGATATAGCGGAACAAGCTTTTCAGAGTTTGGACGAAGCATCGTCCAAGGGAAGAACAAACACCCCACAAGCTAAATCACCGTGCTTAGCTAACAACTCGATACCACACATATTAGAGGACGCTTCGCTTTGGCTTGACACTAATTACCTAGATCTAGCTGAAAACGAGGTCTTGTCCCAAGTACAGTCTTGCTCCGATGATTTAGAGTTTAGACCAACTTCATACCACCAAAAGCAAATAGATCAATGGGGGAAACCAACAGGCGCATCCAAGCAACGCCCCGCCCGAACGCGTCGACCCCCCGACCGACTACGGTTTTGAGACAAATTCGTACACAACAACTTATTTTTAAAAAAAAAAAAAAAAAAAAAAAAAAAATAAAAATATTTTTTTGGTTTCTCTTTCTATGTTTAAGTGAAGGTTTTATTTGCATTCTATTTGCATTTTTTTTATATAGCGTTTTTTTTTCTATTTTTAAGTGAAGGTTTTATTTGCATTTTTTTTTTTATATAGCGTGTTTTTTTTCTATTATTAATAAAATTTCATTTTCTATTATTTTCAAGAAAATTACGCCTCAAACAACCGTACAATTCGTAACAATCGAAGAACCAAAAAGGAAATGGACACTGCTCTGGTACCACTGGAAGTGAGAATCGACCAAGTTCGTGACGACTTCAAGCAAAAGAACACCATCAAGGAGTTTATTTTAAACAATGGTGGTCGCGAGCGCGGGGACTCGCTAGGTTCCGTACTGTGGAGCACCGGAAGAAACTCTCGATTTTCGTGTCCATGAAGCGAATCTACGAGAACAAGTGGCTTTTCGACATGCTCCGGTCCACACCAATCGAGGGAAGAATCCTCACCCTCTGGGCCGAGGAAGAGGTCGAGGTTTTACGACCCAGGGAGCACATTACGCCACCTAAGGAGCCTCCAGTGAAGACGTCAAGTCAAGCTACGCTGAAGACACCCACCATCTCGGCCCAGAACGACAATGTCATTCACCACCAAAACCCCCATCCCGAACCACCAACAATAAACATATATCCGAAAGTGGTGGTGAAAGTGGACACTGAGTCTCTGATATCCAGACTTGGATTAGGCAGAGCCAGACTGTATCGCCACGTCTCCGCCCTTACATTGCCAACTCCAAGGGCGGGTCCCTCCGCACCTTCCCAGGAATCGGCTCTACAAACAGACAGTGAGGAGGAGGGCCGCACATTTGCCGACGTCAAATAAAATTTTTTTTTCATTAATTTTTCATTTTTTTTTCTTTGAAGATTATCTTTTTTTTCTCTTATTTTGTTTATGTTATTATTTTTGTTATTATTTGTATTTTTGTTTTGTTTAGTTGAGGTCGGACGCTATAGCTGAAGAGTTACAGTGCCACCCTCGACATCGGGAGATGTCTCTCATGTAGAGGGGGGAGCAATGTAACACCCCACTCACCCCGGTCCCCGCCTCGACATGTTTAAATATATTTTTCCTTTCTTTATATTATTAAGTTTAGTTTTTTTTAGTTTTAGTTTTTTTGTTAAAATAAAAGAATTACAGAACTTTGTTCTTTTTTGTTTTATTTAATAGCGTGAGCTATTAAATAAAACAAAAAATATAAAAAAATAAAGTAACATAATTATCCGAATTGAGTGACATGACTTAAAAATAGAGTATTCTATTTTAGTGACACACTGTAATTACATGTAAAAGATTTTATAGTGACATGTCACTAACAAATTTAAATGACATGTCACTAAATTCTGATAATTACGTTAATATAGAAAGAGTTGTATTTGGAAAAGGATGAACAAACGGTAAAACCATTAGACATAAAGAACGAGGATGATATTAGCCAGAGATGAGATGAATGGATCACTAGACTTAAAAGGCCACTGTCAATTAAAACTGTAACTAATATAAAGTAAAACTCGATTACTTTTTCTTTTTTGGAGATCAATTTGGCCAGAAAAATTTGTATAAAGACATAAAGGACATCAAAGAAGATTATGATGTTATAACGATTAAGCTAAATGCACATTTAAAGTCAAAGTTTAACGTCAAACTGAATATACTTCATTTTATTGACATCTACCACAATCAATGTTAACCTTTTGTAGAGATTGTAAAGAGACTAAAAGAAAAAGCTAAGTTTTATGCATTTACCGACTCTCACACTGAAATAGCGATCCAAATAATTCACAGATGTCAGTCAAACGCACTCAAACGTGATGCCTAGATGAGCTAGTAAAATTTGGTTAAACTGAAGAAACTGCTCGTTCAACTGAAACAAGTTGAATCTTTAAAACTTTCAATTTAATGAGTTTTAGAGGCTTAATTTAGTCACAAAAGAAAGTGGTGAAGTGAATCAGGTAAATCAAAGGAAGAACCATATTACGAGAAATTATATCCAACCAAAAAGACATGAAAAAAGAAAAAAAATGCTTTAGATTTGGTGGTAAATAATCGCATTAAAAAACATGTCCAGCAAAAGGTCAGAATCGCAAAAAGTATGTAAGATATAACCATTTTAAAAGTGTTTAAAAAGCAAATTGATAAAACAAATACGTGAATCAAGTGAATCTAAAACTGGTTCAGGTATTTGGAATGCATAAAAAAGGCAAAAAGCTTAATCTTAGCCGTTAAAAATTGCTTAATACTAATAGTAATACTACTAATGTGTGGTATGAGAACAGCGTTTACTGTAGACACTGGTGCACAGGTAAACATTTACGAAAAAAGTAATAATAAGTTGAAATTCAAACCTATACTGTACAAATCGAAAACACAGTTATACGAATATGCCAACGAGAAGTGCATTGACACTTTAGGAGCCTTTAAAACAAGAAAAATTTACAGTGGAATTTCAATACAGTTCAATTCAATTTCTGGTTACGTAAGGAAACTTTGAAAATTTGCTTAGTTACCAGAGTTCGGTTGAGTTAGGCGTAATGACAAAAATTATGAATGTATTTTGTGAAAATCCAAATCCGAGGCACCTTCAGTTTGTTCAAACTTAAAGGGAAATTTTCTCTAGCAAAAGTTGACTTGTAAAAGACCATATCGTAAAATTACACATAGACGAGTCTATAAAACCAGTGCAAGGCAAATTAAGACCAGCAACTTTTCACATGGGACCATTGGTTAAGGCCGAGATAAAGAAAATGTTAGACGACGATATAATTAAACCTGTGAATGGTCCGACACCGTGGGTGTTACCAATCATCCCAGTACCTAAACTTGATAGACCCAATGTGATGTCGCAAGCATCACTAAATAATTCAACTAAGCTTCACTATTTAATGCTTAAAATATGCTTTGTTATTTCTTTATTATTTGTTTTATCACTAAGTATTTAATAAAGCATCACTTATACGATTCAAACATTAAGTTTGCTTTATGCTTAAACAAAAAGAAAACTTAGATTTTTTTTTTAAATTATTTTCCTTTTTTTTTTTTTTAATTTATCTTTGGCTTAGAATTAAGACTTAGCTTTCAAAGCGTCTTATAAATCCACGCTATGTTTGGTTCTAAGCTTTTTTTTTCTCACTACTGTAATAAACGTGGTTTTTGTTTATTATCTTTTTTTACATAGACGAGTATTAATTTAATAACTCCCGCTATGCTGGGGTTGAGAGGCCAAACAATTAAAGAAGAAACTTTTTAAGGATAAATCTTTATTTGAAATAAATTGGAATCTCCAACTAATAAGTGAAAAAAAAGCATTTAAATATTAAAAATTGTGACAAGAAAATAATATCGTAACTGTTGAAAATAATATTGTAACTGTTTATAACTCAAATTTAATATGACATTAAAATTTGGGTTATAACACTACTTTATTTTAAACTAAATCCGTCTTACAAAGACGGCCGTTTCTCATCATAACATATTTAGAAAATAAATAAACTAGCCGTAATGCAAAAACACACCTATTAGTAAACATTACACTCAATGAAGTCTGAATTTGTACCGAAAATTTTTTCGCACCTTTGAAATAAATTATTATCTAAAGACCAATGAAAATAATTGGAACCGACTTTATTGTTCTTTGGTTTTGAATTTCTAGAGGAAAAATGTACATTGTTTTGGCAATCGCTTTCGCGATGATTGAGCGCGCCCATTTATCGATGTTTTCCACGGAAGTTACAAAATTTATTTTTTTAGAGTTAATTTATCGCTTTTGTGCATTTGACTTGTTGTTAATTGTCCAAGGGTCAAATTTCGAGAGAGGCTTATTAAAACACTTGTGTGAAAATTACGGAATGTCTAAAAGGCGTACATCCACTTACCACCGTCGCTTAAGTTGAATACACTCTATAAAAACAAATTTTTAATTGCTCACGTAAATCGAATAAAAATGTATTGTATAGCGATTAGTTTATCCAGTGGGTATGAGAGCGAGTGGAGCAGAACAAAGTTTTTTTTGGATAGTAAAGAGGAGTAAAAGTGAACTAGACAAAGATCGGAACAGGTCGTTGCCTATTGAGAAACAATTTGAAACTTCCAGTCAAGGTTATCTTACTGAAATCGAATATGAGTCCAAAATCGGCACTTTATTTTAATAAAGAAAATCATAATATATATATAAAAATATAAAATATGATACAAAAATACATATTTTGATTTTAAAATAAAAATAATATGCTCCATTCTCATTTACTCAAACCAATACTGTACAAATCGAAAACACAGTTATACGACTATGCTAACGAGAAGTGCATTGACACTTTAGAACCCTTAAAACAAGAGAAATTTACAGTGGAACTTTAAGCTTTAAAACTTTCAATTTAATGAGTTTTAGAGGCTAAATTTAGTCACAAAAGAAAGTGGTGAAGTGAATCAGGTAAATCAAAGGAAGAACCATATTACGAGAAATTATATCCAACCAAAAAGACTATGCTTATTTTCGGTTTTATCAACTATCTTAAATATTATCTATTAAATCACTTAATTCTTTCCGAATAAAAGATTTTTCTTCACTTTTACCTCCTTCGTTTTCAAATCTCCTACGCGGCTTTCAAAAGATTATCAGTCGGTACGACAGTTCAGTTAGTATCCATTAAATACTAGTTCTCAGGTTTTGTGAACTATTGGTTCATCCAATTAATTGTTCAAAATAGAATTAGTATAACCATTCAATTATTCTTTTTTTTAAACTCATTCAACTTATCAATTATCCACTTATTATTAATAGTTCTAATAATAATTTCACCAACAAAGACACTGTATAAGAAAACGGTTGTTTAAAACCTGGTGTTCTGCAAAATGTAGTTGTGGATGAAGAAGACCAATGAAAAGACTTTCGAATTGAATGTTTTTGAAAAACTTTCAATATAAATTTAATATAAAGAAAAATCTGTCAATAAAAGAATAAATAAGTAATTAACCAATAATCAGTCAAAAGCTTTTTAAAATCGTTTCCTAAAATACAATAATTAAGCTTTTGAAAATTCCAACATGCTTTTTCAAATCAATTCTAACCATTTTTAAAATTTAAAAATTTTTTATATTTTTTAATATAAATAAATGAAATGCAATAATTTTTGTAATGTAATGAAGAAAATTAAAAAAACTAGAACTAATTTTACAACAACGTTTATAATAATAGATATTATTTAAAATTAAAAAACTATCATATATTAAGAAAAAAATAAATATCAGGAATATTTGGCAGTTAAATATAAAAAAAAAATAAAGTAAATTATCATATTAATCGATATTTATTTAATTTTTTAAAAATTCAATCACTAAAAAATTAATTATTTTTAATTAATTTAGCACTATTTAAAAAAAAGCCCCACTCATTGTATCTTTATCTTTTCGAATATACTTAAATTTAGAAGTTTATTAAGTAGATTATATAGACTGAAAATAAATAATTGATTTTTTCCTAGATTTTTCTAGAAACAAAGTAATTCAGAAGAAGTTCATCTTTCTTTTCTAAAATTGCTACTTATTGCTCCATATATTCACAGTGCTTATTGCGTGGTTTACTTTTAGATCTATAATTATTAAAATCAAAGAAAATTTTTGATACACTCGAATCAATTTTTATTTCATTAAGTAATACAATATCTGGGGAAAATTGAGTCAAAATAATTCCTTAAGGCCTGATCTTGCTGGAGAGAAAAGAACAATTCCAATGTGTAATCCTTGTTATATTTATTGGGGTTTGTTCTTAAAATTGATTTATTTGTCTTGTTTTTCATTCTAAATTTTCTTCTAAGCTGTTTTGACTGAAAGTTTGCTGAACAACTTCGTTGGATGATTGATCTACTTGGTTTGAATATTTAGTTACTGAACTGTTTGATTCAGACTTGAAGGTAATGTCGTTTTCTTTTTCAAAGGCAACTTATTCTTTGATTCTTTTTCGGTAAGCTATTTTTCATTTGGATCAGATTCGGGAAATCTCTTGATTTGATTTTTGGTTTGGAAAAAAGTTTCAGTTTATTCTGAGCATTTGAGCGAACATTGACAGGTGACTGACATTGTGGCAGAAAATCGTTTAAACGACTTACCAAAGCGTCTTCTAAAACTGGAGTTTAAAGATCATGTGGGCTAATATGGGATATTACGTCATTGAAATTGGCTGATAACCAGGTGTTTTTAGCATCACATTTTCATCATTAACTTTTTGGTCAGCTTCAATTATTGATTGCGTTTCTTCTTGATCAATGTAAAGATCATTGTAGTCAATATTTTTCTTCTCAAGCGACTTAAGCTTTTCGGCAAGGGAAAGTTTTTGTGTCAAATGTCCTTTCTGATGACACTTTTCGCATAATGTTTCTTTGACAGAGTATTTAGCAATGTTGTGTCCTTCATCATCACAAAAATAGCATTTCTGCTTTGTCCAAAAAATTGTCACAACACACTCTTAACCATACATTATTGTGGGGTCTGACAAGCTTCCAATAATTTTCTCAACTTCTTTTGGAAATGATATTCTCACTCTTCTGACACCATTTTTCATATCTTTAAATTTTTCTTCAGGAATTTGTTCAATATTAAGTCCATCAATTGGAACAGCATTAAAAAGGGTTTCAGAATAAATAATAAAAATTAAGGAAATTCAAGTTTTTGACTTTGAGGAACAAGGATTCATCTATTTCGCAAAATTTACCCACTCCCCTCAACTCTTTTTAAACTACAAATTCATTTTTAAGGATCATCATATCACAAACCCAAAGTCAAAATTATTAAAAATTTTATCTTAGTATAACTGAAATTAAAAACATCTACTTTAATTAAAAAAGAAAAAAAAACTGAAAGAAAAATATATTTAATTATAATTCTTTTATAATTTCAATTAAAATCTTAATGAATTAACTATTCAAAAAGAAAATTAATCAAGCTCACTTGATCAATTGGGTTCAGCTTTCATCAATTTCAAGTTTTAACTTCTTTTCTTTTTTGAAACTGAAAAATAAATTTGAAACATCGCACTTTTTCAATGTTATTTCAATATTGGATACATTTTGTAATTTAAACACAAAAAATAAACCAATTTTTTATGGATATATTTTGTGTTAGTAGCTAATTTTATTTTTTTGTAGCTAATTATTATTTAGAAAAATAGATAAAAAAAATAAAAAGTAGATAATTATTTTATTTAAGTAGCTAATTATAAAGAAAAAAATAAAAAAATAAGACAAAAAAAAATACAAAAAATGACCAATAAAATATAATTAGAATAATTATTTAATCATTACTCAATTTATTTCTTTTAGAAACACCATTATTGACTTCTTTTTGACTAGCTTTTGGAGGACGACCTCTTTAACGTTTGACTGGTTGATTTGCAACATTTGCTTGTAAAACATTTAATGAATCTATTTCACCCAAAATAGTGTCTTGTTGTTCTACAATTGGCTGATCATTGTGATTATTCTCATTATTGGCTAAAGCAGTATAAATTTTAAGGTTACTTTAGTATCAGTACGATGCTTAACAATACATAGACGCTTGTTGCAGTTTGTACACTTAAAAAAATTTTTTTCACCATTTTTAGTTTTACGCTCCTCTTTTCGACCCCAAGTACTGTCGTCAATTTTTCCACTTTCTCAATCAAACTTGCATCGTTATCTGTGTCATCAATATTTGACTGAGCTTGATGTAAAGCTAAGATAGAAGTTGAGCTAGATGTTTCTTCCGACATAATGTAATTTTTTATGATATGTTGTATAAAAGTTTGAAAAAGTTTGAAAAAGACTGAGTTTTTATTCTAAAACTGGTCATTAATTAGTTGGATTTCTTTAAGAGGTGCCAATTTGTAAAAATTCATATGTCAATTACATCAAAGAATAATTAAGAACTCAAAAAAAAATGTCAATATGTTATGAGGTGTTAATTTTTTTAGCTACTTTACGAATTATCTATTAATTTAATTATCTATTAGTAAATTTATTTATCTACTAAAAAAATATTTTAGCTACTATAATAATTATCTACTAAAAAATATTTTTATTTAGCTACTTTAAAAATAAATTAGCTACTAACGAAAAACATATCCATTTTTTATTTAATTAAATTTTTGAGTAATATACTTATCTATTTTTCTTTTTTCATTTTGATTTCACTTGAATATTATAATTAAGCTTACTAAAAAAAGGGAGAATTGATTATTTTTTTAAAATGATCATTATTTAGGCTAAATTTGAAATTCGTAATCTAAATCCTATGAAACACTAAATTTCATATATTTTATATAGGTTCAAAAAATTTAATTTTATACCCACAGGTGTATAGAAACTAGTTTTTTAAAATTGTTGTAGTTATTTCAGACCCAGAAATTCATTTATAAAATTGAAATGTTTTTGGCATCAACTTTTCAACAGATATTTTAATCTCTTTCCGTAATAATTAGATCAATATTGGAACTCAAATTTTTTAAAAATAATTCTAAAGCTATAAGTTTATATGTATCAATTTTTAATTATTAAAAAATGTTTACAATTTTCTTGCCGAAAATTTATTTACTAACGCAAGTAAACTTAAAAGATTTTAAAGTTTACTGGAATTTTTTTAAGTTTTTTAAAATAACCAAGCCACATTTAGACTTTGACTTTTTTTTTGAACTAATAAAAGTAAAATTTTAAAAATTATTAAGCAACAACGATAGAAATAACTATCAGATTAATAGTTATTTAAATTAAATAAATTCGTAATTTTCTAACAAAATATTTTTAATGATGAGGAAAATATTTTCTTTTTATAAGAAAAAAATTCAAAGTTATAATCATTGTTTTTGCTGTCTGACTTTTTATGATAAATTTTAGAAAGGCATAATTTAACTTACTCAGTTTTTACTTAGTTCTACTTGACTAAATAATTATATCCTAATTCTATTCATATAATATATATTTAGAATTTAACATTAGATATTTAAAAAAAATCCTTTAAAAATTAATAACAAAAATATTCAAAAATCAATATATTCTTTAATAAAAAGCACTTTAAAATTTCAATATTGGTCTAACATTGACAACCTCTACTTTAATTTAAAAAAAAAACTGAAAGCATAATATTTAATTAAAATTCTTTTAAAGATTCAATTAAAATCTTAATGAATTAACTATTCAAAAAAGAAAATTAATCAAACTCACTTGATCAATGTTGGCTCATAAACAAACAAAATGAGTATAAAACTAGAAATTATGATAAAAAATATTCAATTAAAAATATTAAGTAAAAATGGTTTTTCTTCCATCAGATAACTCTTGTTCCCAAAATCAAGCACCCATTTCTAATTCAATTCTAACTCCCATACCCGTTCCTCAACATTTTCAAGTAGTAAAAACAATTTTTTTCTTTATCTTAAAAAAAATTACAAGGCTTCAAATCCAGTCCATGTTGATTTCGCTCATAGGGTCCCTGTTCGAACGCCATTTCAAGTACCTGTTCCTGTTCCAGTGGCACAGCCTTATCGAATTCCTCAGCCTATTCCTCATCATGTTAGAGTTCGTGTTCCATTGCCTTATCCAGTACCTCAGCCGATTGCTATTCCAACTCCAGTTCGCATACCAGTCCGCGTGCCTGTTCCTCAACCGTATCCAGTGCCGCAGCCAGTACCAGTTGCAGAGTCTATTCCTATCCCCATTAAAATTCAAGTGCCAAGACCCGTGCCTGTTCATGTAGAAGTGCCATTTCCAGTAAGGGTGCCGCACCAAGTGCCAGTACCACTGCCTACTCCAGTCCCGGTTCCGGTTCGTGTCCCAGTACCACAGCCAGTTCCACAGCATGTTTCTCAGCCGGTTCTCATCCCAGTTCTTACTCCTTGTCCTCAGCCTGTACCGGCTCCAACTCCTTTGCCGGTCAGTTTATGTAATTCGAATTGCTCAAAAAATTTTACCCAATAGTAAAAATTCCATCTTAATTTTGTCAAATTTGGTAAAAATAACCTAATATACGGTAAAAAAATTAAATTTTTTTTTGTAGTAAAAATTAGTTCTAATAGTGCAACTAACTTTATTTATTTATCCAGCAATAAAGCCTGCTTGTTTGTAAAATTATTTTGCAAAATGCACGGAGCTTTTGCTGTTAATGCCTTTTAGTTTAACAATATTTGTTGCTATTTAGAAACTAATTTTTGACTATGAATAAAATTTAAAAATTTTTTACGTTTTTTATTATTTTTATATCAGATGTCACAAAATCCCTTTTTCCCTTAATAAAAAGATTTGTTTTTTAATTTTTTTTTTATAAAATTAGCAAAAATTTAAATGATTTAAATAAATTAAATCTTTTTTATCCAAATGTTATTTTAATTTTTTTTCCTTAACAGTCAAACACTTTTTTAATTAATTTTTTCTGTCTCTAATCATAATTCAGATTCATAAACATGTAATTTACTTGTTTAAAATGATTTTTCCATTCTTTTTCATATTCTCACTTGAGCCCTGTCTTTATTAGCTTTAAGGTGAGTTTTCATTGAAGCTTTTCTTTTTGTTAGTATGTTTAGCGATATCTCTCTTTTACGATTTAATCGTTCATTACGCATAATATTTTTAATTTACTGTGTTCATCTTCTCTTCTCATTATAATGAGCCCTACTCCAATAAATCTCGGATTCAATTCAAAAATTCAAACCAAGAGTGTTAGCAGTTGAAGTTTATCTTGAAATATAATATAGGAGAGACTATCAAACTTCATAAATAAAAATCTATACACATTCCTAAAAACTTAGACACCTTTTTCAATGACATGGAACTTCAGTAGTAATAAAAAATTCGGTTGATTTTGATATAAAAAGCTGCAAGTTGAAAAATTTTCATAAATTGTTCTTTTAAATTGAAATAAACTTAGACGAAATTAGTTGATTTTCTCTTAAAAAAGACAATTATAAATATATTTACTCTTTTAAATCAATTATTATAAAACATAGATTTAACTAAAGAGGAATGAGAATGACTACGGAAAGATATTTTTTCTTTACGTAGCTGATTCTTATGAAAGATAATTATCTGTAAATAGATAAAAATTAAATAAAGATAAAATATCTTTTTCATAAAATAATGCTTGGTAGAGATACATTTAAGTAAAAATTATTTTATTTATTTATTTATTTCAGAAAATTTTTCGAATTCGAGCTTTCACCCATTCATCCACCATTTGGAAAAATATAATAAAATTAGAATTTTAAAAATAAAAAAAAAATTTTTGCTTTTATTTATATATTTGTATATTTGTTAGTTTCTGTGAGTGAATTTATACAAGGAAAAGCATAATCTAGAATTGATCCTATTAAGAATTTGTATAGATTTCCTAATGTTTTGGGTTTAAGGCCCTATTTTTTATTCGATAGATATTTTATAATATTTAGCCTTGAGTTACAGCGCTCTTTAATCTCATCCACCATTAAACTACATGTAAGTTTTGAGTCTAATGAAATTACTAAGAACTCAACTTTTTCTTTTAGATTTTACTTGTTTTCATATAATTTTAGGCCAAGATTGTTTTTTTCTCTAGAGTTTTTTGCAAAGATCGTGTAACATGACTTTTCAACAGACAATTTAATTTTCAATTTGAAAAGCCATTTTTCAATTTTTTGAAGTACTTATTAATTAAACTCTCAAGATTCTCCTTCTCTTTAAAAATCATGATATGAAAATGTCATTTATGAAAATGCTGAAAAGAAGCGGACTAATTCTCTTACATTCATCTTACTTACTTACTTACTTACTTAATTCTCATTAATACTCTAATTCGTTGTTAAGTTCAGGTGATTAATTAATAAATTTAAATTCATAAAACTTATTTTTTTTAAATTGATTGAATCAATAATTTTTAATTGATTTATATAGCAAATTTTTTATTTTGAGAAATTCGTTGATTTAAAATCAATCCTTCAATCATGAAAAATATAATAAGGATTATAGTAAAGCGGTTTTTTTTTTTAATATTCTAAAGAAGGGATATTCAATTTATTAAATGAAAAATAATTGTTTGATTTGTAAAAGTAAAAAATATTGTATATTTAGTTCAAATAAGATTTGTCAATTAAAAAAACGATAAAAATAAAAATAAATTTGCTTGGGTCAAAAATGACCCATTTTCATCAACAACGTAGTGCCGGGTCCGACGAACAAGAAAGTAAAAAAAGCATACAACTCTGTTCTGAAGATTGATAAAATGACCAGGCAAATAGAAGTGAACATCAGCGGACACATATGTTTTTTAGAATTCTGGTTGATAGATAATCAAAATATGATGCACTACTTGGTTTGGATTGGTTTTAACTTAACCGGTGCTGGATTCTTTCCAAATCAAAATACAATTACATTTCCAAGCGAAACGATAATCTTAGATTCCAATATGAATGATGTTGAGAGTTTAAAAGGTGTTCTTACAACAAAAGAAATACATGACGAAAATATATTCGAGGAAGAGTGGCCCTTAGATAAACCAAGCGATAAGTTTAAATGTAAACCAGAGCAAAAGCTCGACGTAGAGGAATTCGAATATTTCAAGATGGCAGTATACTCGATCAAAAAAATCTTTGCAATGGATCTCAAATAACTGGGGATATGCAATGTTGATTCTTTTATAATAACCACTACGGATGAAGAACCAATATTCATCAGACCGTATTGAAAGTCACTTGCAGAACGCGAACACATAAAAAATGAAGTGAATAAAATGCTCGAACAGACTAGGACAGACTAGGTAGGTCAACTTACTTTACCAAATTTGATCTGACCAGTGGATACAAGCATATAGCAATGCACTTCGAATCTAAGTGCAAGACTGGTTTTTCGACACCAGACGGACACTAAAAATTCAAGAGATTCCCTATCGGGTTAAGAAACGGACCAGCACAGTTTTGCAAAATTATGCATTGTGTTTTAGGAGGAAGATCATGCTGCGAAGTTTATCTCGATAATATAATTGTTCTCTCATAAACAGCAAAGGAACATTTTGAACACATTAAGCTAGTGGCTAAAGCTCTTAAAAAGGTGGTTCTAAAAATAAAGCCTTCCAAATATTATTGGATTGACTAGAGAGTCAAAGTCTTGTAATCACAGGTATGTAATCACAGTTAAAACTGTCGAAATGGACCCCACAAAAATTGAAGCGATAAAAAAACGAGCACCACCTAAAAATTTGAAACAGCTTGACAGTAATTGTTTGTATTCGGAATTACAAACAATTACTGTAGGTTTGTCAAGGATTATGCAAAAATCGCACAACCATTGTTCAAACTTCTTAAAATAGACTTTAGATCTGAATGCTTAGAAGCGCAAAATAAAGCTTTTAATACTTTAAAGGAAGCCCTAATTTAGTACCCTATTTTTAGACAATCAAACTTCCAAAAAAGGTTTATAATTCACTCAGATGCACCTTACATTGCTATCGGATCTTGCATTGCTATTGGTACAGGTAGACGAGTTTGGAAAGGAATATGTTGTGTGCTATGCGTCAAGTTTTCTTACTAAACACGAAGTGAACTACACAATTACTGAGAAGGAATGTCTCTCAATTGTATTTGGATTTATTAAGTTTCGAATATACGTATATGGTACATTTGTAGAAGTAGTTACGGATCATATTGCGTTAAAATGGTTAATAAGAATAAAAAAACCTAATGCTAGATTGGCGAGATGGGCCATCATGTTTCAAGATTACGATATAAATATTACACATCGCAAAGGAACAGCGCATGGTAACGCCGATGCGATAAGTAGACCTGTTTTAATGTGAACTGAGTCTTCAGGAAATAATGATGACAGATAAGCCAATATATCCTCAAGTCATCTAGATGTGAATGAGGTAGTGCACTATTACTTATGTTAAAAAAGAAAAAACTCTTGTCAGGATTACCTAGGAAACAAGTAAAAAGAGCTACTAATTGGCAAATAGCCACTCCTACGAGCCAATATCTGATAAAATATTTCATTAAAACACGAAAGGTGAGGTAGTGTATGTTCCTAAACCGGAAGTCAGAGATAATCTAATAAGAGATGCTCATTTATTAGGGCATTTCCAGTCGGAAACCACTTGATTATTACTGGATAAAAATGTGCGACGTAAAATAAAGTTTGTGAACAAATGCGAACCTTAAAAAACGTAACCATCTAGCTTTCCCAAAAGAACACTATGCTAAGACGACAGCCATCCAAGGAATATTTGATAGGATTGAAATCGACTTTGTATTCGGTTAACCAGTAACTGCTGAAGGGTACGCGGAAATTATTGTAATCATTCGGTACATGTCAAATCATGCGTTTGCCGAACTCATTTAGAGTAAAGAAGCAAATGAGATAGCGAGTATACTTTGGAAATACATTTAAATCTTTGGTCCAAGTAGAGTTGTTAATTTGACCAAGGGACTGAATTTAACTTAGTAATGGAGATACTTCTAAGACAAGTTTGAGCGCAACATGCTATTACGTCAGCATACAATCCAAGGACAAATGATCAAACAAAAAGATTAAATAAGGAAATAATAACCTGTCTACGCAAACACTGTTGTGACAATCCGGAAGACTGGCCAAAATGGATTTCGTATGTCCTTTTGTCGTACAACACTAGAATTCACTACGACAAAGTATTCACAATTTGAACTGACATATGGTCGAAAAATGAACAATTTCTGTGATTGGTCAGCAAAGGACGAAACTTTGGTGGAAGACTTAATTTAGTAGCATAGATCGAAAAAAGGCTATAGAAAATATTGGCAAAGGTAGGGAAAAACAGATAAAGGCACATAACAAGGCTCACAGAATTCAAACTGAAACTTTACCGTTGGGCACAAAGGTTTGGATAAAAATTATGGGTTTTCATAATTAACTTCATCCTAAATATCAAGGACCATATAAAATTATCGAAATTACTAAAAATCAAAATTATACTGTCGAAGACCAGTTGGGCCAAACAATTAAAGACACATTCCTACTACAACGCTTAAAAGTGGATAAGGCACCATTAAACCCGGGGGATGAGTCAAATGTTTACAAAGCGAAAAAGGTAATCGATCATAGACTAAGTAAAAACAAAAAGTACGAATTTCATGTAAAATGGTCTGTATTTTCAAATAAGCATAATACATGGGAAACGGCGGAAAATTTTATTGAATAGTCACTAATCGATAAATACTGGAAAAAGTTAGGAAAAGAGCCTACTAAAGATACAAAAAGTAAAGCTAAGGGGAAGAAACATCAATTCAATTGGATATCATCAGTTACAATAATATAGTTTCTTATTATCGGTCTCGCGGTTGTTTTGAAATAAAAGGTAGCTTATCTGTATGTGATACCCCTACATGTGAAACTAGAGATAAGTACCCAACATTAAACTTAGACAAAAATGTCATCCGCAACATGTGAAAAAAAATAAAGATTAGAAAAGACTTAAAATTTAGAGTCACACCATTGGTATGGAAAAGCTAAGCCATTGAAGGAACTGGCTATAAGAGTTCAATCGTAAAAACATTCATTAAAACTTTTAAAAACTATTTTGAGAACTAAAGGTTATTAGAAAATTGTCTAGAGAAGAATGTTTTATAATGGAATATACTAAAAAATGCCTTGGAAATGTTATGGTTTGTAAAGACAACCGATGTCTTTTTTCTAAACCGGCACACCCTGTGTCCCATTGGCTAAAGACTTCTTGTGCGTACGGGCTTGTTTGTTCATTGAGGTATTTAAAGTTACAAAGTGAAAACCCGAAAGTATACAACTGTTATGTCGAAGATTTAGAATGTAAAACTGAAAATTCGATATTTATCTGAGATAAGACAATAATAAACAAATGTCCCTTTGGGAAACTGGATTCAATATCACTCAACACACCTTTTAACAACATATTTAGCAATTAATTCGGTATCCTTATATTGAAGATTATTATCAAACGGTAAATTTTGACATTGAAATGTTTGAAACATCAGAAGGCTTATTTTTTATGGATTAATAAGAAAGATTTTGAAATAACTGACTGGATAAGGGGATAGAAAATAATAACGAAATTAGGGAAGTAGATAGTTTAGAATTCAGGCATTAAATTAAAATTTATTATTAAATTAAAGTGATAACCAAAGAACTCAGTAATATATGAATAAATTATAAGCGAAACAGAAGTGTACATAGCATCACACCTAGAAAGTCTTAGAAAAGGTACAATGGACAAAATATCTCAATTTTTTGAAACAGTCACAACAAGAAAAAAGAGATTAATTCTTTGAAATTGTGGGGTTAATTCTTGTCTAAATAATGTTTTAGTTCATTCTTAAATTAATAGTAAAGATGTTTAGATTCATCTCATTTATTTATAAGATAATTAGCAGAAAAAATATGAGAGATAATCTGAAACTAAATAACACTGAAGAAATAACTCATGTCCATATAGAAGAAAACGATAGCAAATCGTATGAACTTGCAATTCGAAATATGTTTAAATTAAACAACCAAATTATAATTAAAAAAAAAAAAAATCATAATAAATGTAAATATTTGTTTTAAACTTTTAATTGAGAAAAATATGGAATGCAATAGAAAATTGAAAAGTATTGTGAATTGGCAGAAACAGACAAAAACAATCAAGCAACTTACCTTGATATTTTTATATCCTTTCTCCATAATCTTTATTTTTTTTTTCTTAACATTCCATATTATGCATCGAAAAAGCAGAATATTTTTTCTTATATTTTGTATTTTCGATCATCAGGGTCGATGATGGCTTAACCCGGGGGATTTGTTACCCACACTTTAAGCGCTCACTTACTTGATGATCATTTCTTGTTTAAATCATAGATATGGAATAAGTGACTATATTATTTAAGTTATTTATATGTTATTAATTAGCACGCCTCGCAATATTTCTAGAATCAGAATGGAATTCGATTCTAGAAGATTCATCATTCCTAACGAGATACAGATGTCAACGCTTTATATAAGAAACAAAGACAATCCTTTGAAAAAGTCATTATATTATTATATTTATTACTTTATATTTATATTATATTATTGCAATAAACTATTAAACAACTATAATACGTTTGAATTCAAATGCATGTTTTGGCGTGATAAAGACGAAATCAAATCTAAAACAACTGGAGTTCGGATTGTACAATCTAATCACTTTTAACTTTTAACTTTTAACTGTCCCTAACTGTTAACTGTTTTAACTGTTAACTGCTTTTAACTGTCCCGCTGAGTTTCGTATTACATATTAGAAACGTGAAAAAAACATCTATGTAATAACTAAATGTTATCTAGCACACGAAAACCATCCAACTGCAAAAGAGAAATACATGTGTCATCATTTACAGCGTACATTTAATGATCAACAGCAAATAGAAGCGCATAAAATGTACAAAGCAAGAGGTGATGTCAAGTTTTTAGGTCAAACAATGTCAAAAAGAACAGGAAAAGCTGTATTGACAAAGGACATCCACAATATCAAAACGAAGTAGACTGAAAAAGGTGAAATAAATTGGCTATAAACGTTAATCAATCAAAGAAACCAAAGCGACCATCAACGCTATTTTGTATTCGGTGAAAATGAAGAAGAGTCAAAAATATACAACATATTCTAGACATAATTGTACTTTTTCACATATTTTATCTTTCTCTAGAAATTTTTTTTTCAGGTAATTATTTGTCGTAAGACATTGCTACTGAAAGATATTTTATATGTAGCATCTTCCAAGAGGAATACAGGATTTACTTTTAAAATTTGTTCTCCTATAATTATAAATTTCCAACTAAAGTAGGGTATAATAAACCTGAATGTCAATGATACAGAAATTTCAATATCAATTATTCAATTAACTAAATTGATATTCAAATTTCGATATCAATTAAAAAGTTTCGATATCAAATTAAGACAAAAAACTAAATAACGAAAAATAGCTAAAAAAGTGTGTTTTAAATGTGTTACTTTTAAATAATTTTGAATGGTATTTTAATTTTTTTCAAAAATGAACACTGAGTCTGATACTAATATTAGATTATTAAGTCGAATGAGAATGACATTATTATAAATTTTATAAAAAATTGCCAAGTAATAGAGACCAAACTCCCTAATTGCAAATAGTGTTCCAACAAATTTGCACTTGCGTAAGTCAAAAATTTAAGAAATTTTTAGGTCATTTTAAAGTCAAAATCTTCTTTGAATAATATTAGAATAATAAGGATTAGATGTTTTTTATGCATTTTTTATTGACTTTTCCAAAAAAAATTCAAGTCATTTTAAGTCAAGTCAATGACCTAAATTTAAAAAAAACTTTGACTTATCTTGAAAAATTATAGGTTTAATACGTTGCTTAAAACCTTTAAAAAAAAACTTCTTTTTTAAGGTCAAATGATTAAATATTGAAGAAAATAAAGCCCGTTTAATATTTTATACTTGATATAAACATTGCGAATTTTGGTACAACAATTAAAAACAAATATATAAATTGCCAAAGCTTAAGTTCTGAAAGACTAAAATATATTCAGTAAATTGAAGCAGCTGATACATCCTTTGTACCACCAGTATACTGATTCTGCAAAACTGTGCAAAATTCAGAACATTGTCAATTTCAGTACAAAAAACAAAATATAAAAAAACGCCTGAACTTTAATCTGGACCGACTAAAACATTAACTCTTTTAATAAAACATATTACTAAAATTTCTCTTTATTCGGTTTCTATTGATAATGAGTCAAAACGCAAACATTATCCAGCTAAACTCTGCTGAGGCTATTACTGATTTCAACAAATTAACAATTGACTTAAATAAGCTATCAATTGACTTACATTTTATAAATAAAAATCGTGTTTTGTCATCTCTCAATTATTTATGTAAAAATAATCCTCAGTTCATTGCTTATTATATAACTATCGATGAAAGTTCTATACATCAATTCCCAGAAAATTCAATCTCAGACAATCTAAGAGAAGTTGAATGTAAAGAAAACAATTTAGATTTAGATAAAGGACCCGAACTCAATGAAAAAAGAAACATTTGATGTTGACGGAGACTTTTAAAACACTTATGTTGAAGATGATGAAAATCAAATTCTATTAGATTATAGAATAAAGAATGCTATCAACTATCCCAAGCGTCACAAAATTCATTAAACAAATTTTAAACAGATGTCTTATGCTCCCTTGCATTTCCAAAATTGTTCCCCAACGGTGCTGGTGATCCAACAAGAAGAGCTAAAATGAAAGACGTTTCAGAGGCTTTAGGTTTAAACATCTAATAAAGTCAGTTGCGAAAAGTTATAAAATTAACGAATTCTATTATGCATGGACGAAACATCAAAGGTTGAAATTTTTGGGCTTACGAAAGATTACGAAGACATCGAAGTTTAGAGCAGTGTAAAATGTTCTTAAAGCATAAAAGCTAACTTAACTATAAAAGATTTGAAAAATATGATTAATACACCCCAAAGTGATTTATGAATGATGAAAATGAGTGCATATTCGTCTTACATAACTGACTCTGACGCATATTGGTACAAACGAAGAGGAGAATTCGAAGCTAACTTTGAACAAAAAAAACAGCAACGGCTTTTTTTACTTTTAGCTATCCAGATCATCAGTGAGAGGAGCTTCACCTATTAATGCCTGTATCTTAAGCACAATCACAGTCTGAAAAATATAAAAACTTTCTTGACAAACTACATTTTGTTGACTGGTTTTTAAGCTTAAGGCTTAATGAATTTTTTAAGGTAGTTTTTGACGATATTTTGGACTGCGACTGGAGATGGCATAGCAACGAGTGGCAGCCCAGATCTGCAATTCACGCCCGTCGAGCTAATATTAAAAAATGACCCAAACCTCGTTAAATTAACAACTCAATGTTATATAGATCGTTTAGCTAAAAAAAACTAGAAGACAAAGAGTAAGACCTAGAAGAAATTTATAACAACTTGGTGAATGATATCAGGAGGGGTAAAGAATCCGAAAAAAAAGTAATAAAATATATCGATACCATGATTAGTGCTATGAATATAAGAACAGAATTCGTTGATAATTGTGTACCAAATCCACACCCTTGCTCGATTAAAACTTATAATATAGATGTTGACGATTTAGAAAACGATTACGAAAATTTGATCAATTGTTGACAGAGACATGTTTGTCGAATAAATGGTTATTGTAAGTATAAAATCTCAGGCCAATGTCTATTCAAATTTCCATTCGACCTACAAGAAAAAACAAAAATTAATTTTTTTGAAACCAAAAATTCGGTCAAATCTGAAATTAGTCTAATGAGAAATTATCCATATATGAATATGAACAATAGGGTAAATTTTCACCACTGGAGAGGAAATGTAGACATGCAAATAATCCTAGATAAATCAGCCGCTATAAATTATATGTGAAAATATGCTACTAAAGGAGAAAAGGCTGGTTTAGCTATTTGTCAATTATTTAAAGATGTGATAGGACCCTAAGTAATCGATGATATCCCGAATACTAAAATTAGATCCATGATGATAAAATCGATTTTTGGTAAACGTGACAAAGGTCAATGTGAAGTCTCACGTTTATTGCTAAGTGAAAATTCTTAATTCAATTTTGTTACATTTTCAACCGTAATTGACTCAAGAGAATTAAATTTAAACGTAAATGAAGACGATGAATATCCAGCAACTAGAAATTCATTAATCTACTATTATGCTAATAGAAAACAACTTGAATCAATCAAAAATCAATTAGTCAAAATTGACGACTTAATAAGCTTTATTAGATTTTTTAAATTAGATACCAAAAACAAATTTACTGCGCGCACCGACCACGATAAAACAGTTGTGAAAACTTTACCGAAAATACGATACAATCCGGATGACCGAGAAAAATATTATTGTTATCGTCAAACAATCAAATACAGTGATTGGGACATATCAAATATAAAAATTAGAAATAAAGATACAGCTATGGAAAGATGGAATAATTTTCTACAACATGCACCGAACGAAATTTTAGAAATGATTGGATTCAATAACGAAATCTCTAAACAACTCAAAGAAGCTCGAAAAGAAATTGAGATGGAACCAGTAATACAATTAACCCGTGATCAATGGATGATTTTGTCCGAAATAGGACCAACTGTTAATGATAATGAAATCGACGATGACGATAATATACAACCAGATACTAATTATGAGTTTTTATCACATAGAAAAAATTATACTGACCAAGAATTGAGACTAATCGAAGGTAGTTGGATAAATAATCAAAAAAAGCTACTCCTTGATGATTTCGATGATTTAAACGATATACCAAACGTAAATGAAAGTGACCTTAACCAAGATCAAAAATTGGATTAAAAAATTGTTTACGATTATGAAAACAAATCGAAACAAATGCTTTTAATTGTATCTGAAACGGTCGGTACGGGATAATCATTAACTATTAAAGCCATTAATTTGAAAACAACGGTAAGACAACAGTCTAATGAAGATAACCTTGAACAAAAAAAATTATTAAGATTTTAGAACGACTTAGAAATGGAGCTAATAATGATCAAACAATTAAGGATTGCAAATTTATTTTGAAAAGAGAAATGAAATCTAATAATTTGGATGAATTTGTGGAAGTTATTGGACTTTTTACGGATAACTCAACTTGTAACAAACATAATAATGCCAAATTAAAAGATTAAAATATGCCTATATGTAGATTGACCGCTGAAAATAACCCATCGATAGCACGTAATTTAAGCGAAGAACATTTTTATGGATTAAGGAATATGATAATATAGCGATTAATTCAAAAGTAACCTTTACAACTAATTTATGGACTTCAAAAGGTTTAGTAAATGGGGATTCCTTTAAACTTTCTTGAAATTTAGTATGGCACAATGAATTATTATCGTAAAAAATTTCCAATCCGCCGTGCATACGCACTTACAATTCATAAGTCACAAGGACAAACAATAAGTAAAACTGTAATAGATCTAGGTAAAAAAGAACAAAGTTTGGGACTGACTTTTGTTGCATGATCACGCCTGAAACATTATAAAGATTTTATCAAACCAATGACTTTGGGGCGAATACAAAAGTCTTCTCAATCTAAAATGTTAAAGCCTCGATTAGACAAGGAAAAAAAGGTTTAGTAAATGGGGATTCCTTTAAACTTTCTTGAAATTTAGTATGGCACAATGAATTATTATCGTAAAAAATTTCCAATCCGCCGTGCATACGCACTTACAATTCATAAGTCACAAGGACAAACAATAAGTAAAACTGTAATAGATCTAGGTAAAAAAGAACAAAGTTTGGGACTGACTTTTGTTGCATGATCACGCCTGAAACATTATAAAGATTTTATCAAACCAATGACTTTGGGGCGAATACAAAAGTCTTCTCAATCTAAAATGTTAAAGCCTCGATTAGACAAGGAAAAAAGAATTAGAATTTCGGAATTGAACACGTTGCAATATTTGAGTTAATAAAAAAATAATTTTGTTTTTTTGAGAATAATTAATTTGAATTTGAATAAAATATTTTAAATTATAATTTTTCTAGATTTATTCGAATCTTAACAAATTTAACGTCTCGTTACTCGTTTATAAAGCTCTGCTTCGTGTATCTTAAATATTTACTAGTTAAAAACTCATTTTAGTCAACAAATTTGTTAAGTTTAAAAAATTCTAAATTTTATTTTAAAAAAAATAATATAAATCATGGAAATTTTATTAAAATATCTTTAAAAAATGGTCAATTTGTTTTATTAGTTAATAGATAAAAAATAATTTATTTTTGAACTAATTTTCAAAGTATGATAATGACAATTTTTGCATTTTTAACTATTCCCTTTAAAAAATTTAAATCGTTTCATTCGATTAAATAATAATAATTTAAATATTTTTGTATCTAAATCAGGAGGCGGAAATCCAATCTCAAAAGATCTTCAAAATTCAATTGATAATTATCTAAGAGAGCATTCTAATGTTGCTTCTAATCGTTTTTTTTTGAATCGTAATCATTTGGATATAAACTATGGTGAAGTACAAAATGCAAGATATCTTGAAGATGGAATTTCAGTGCTTTACAAAAAATTTTATTTCTCAAATGAAGTAGGAAGATCCATTTTCTATAAATATGTGAAAAGAAATGGAGAATTTAAGAAAGCATTTTGATTGACTGACATTTGTGATTACTGTGAAAAAGGAAACCATTTAAAAAACAAGATTCAAAAATATTTGAAAATTCTTAATTATGATAAAAATAGTCTTTTTGATTCGATAAAAATAATAAACGATTTTGAGTTATTAGGTCTGGAATTGACTTGTCTAGTAGATGCCAAGACAGAAAATATTGAAGAAAATAAAGCCCGTTTAGAATTAGTCAAAGATTTGTTGTCTAATTTAAAAGATTATGAAATAGTATCGTTTCATAAAAATATTGCTTAAGCTCAAATAATAGCTTATAACAAACAACATACTAGTTTCGATGAATTGAAGGATAAGATAATGATTGAAGTTGATTTTAAACAAAAAATTGTCATAGGAATGAGCCGGCAGGTAAGGCAGGTAAATAGCGAATATTATTCTTAGATTAGTCGAAGATGTCTTGGTAATATTTTTTATAAACCTTAAAAAAATAAATAAAATTTTTTTAAAAAGGATTTGGAGTTTATTATGTATCTGAAAAAAACGAAATAGAGACAATTAATTTTGATATTATTGCATCTGATTTATGTGAAGATGCAAGGGCTGTCGTTAGAGGCTTTAGAATTTTGAGAGACCAGGATTTTTTCAAACGAATTGAAAAAAAAAGTTTAATTGTTTGGATGGACTTTGGAAAGCACTTCAGGAATTGTGAAGTTGTTGGCTATTTATTAAAAGATTTAGCTAAAGAGAAAATACATGATAATTTTAACAATTTAAAAACTTTAATTTTTTTATTTTTAATTAAAGTAAACTTTAATTTCTTTTGTGAGAAAGAAAAGAAATTTAAGTTCTTTTATAATTTTAGTTTAATTTTTAAAACATGGTAAAAATCAAAAAGATTCTCATTTTTCCTGCATTTCACTTTTTTTAAACGCCGAATCACTTAAAAGAAGATTATTTTCACTCTAAAAATATTATTGAAGCAATAAATAATAGACAATTAAAAGATAAAGGTTTTCTTTACGGACCGATATTTTTTACTTATCATTTTTATTTGTTTTGTTGTTTAGGGTTCTAATTTTTTTCAAATTAATCTTTTTTTTGTCAAAATTTTACTTTTTCAAACTTGTTGTCATCATATTTTAGATAAAAATAATTTTTATAAAGTTTATTTCTTTATGGTCTAAAATTTTAGTTAAGTAAATTAATAAAAGGATTTCACAAAAATATTCAATAAAAAAATCTGAAAATGAACTTGGACTTGTCTTGAGACTTTTGACTAATAAACAACTCTGATACAAATATTCATGCGTTTTCTTGATTTTTATTTTTTTTTCTTTAAAAGCATAAATTAAGTTAGAAATTAAGTTTTTCTTTAAAAGCATAAATTGAGTTAATTTGAGATTAATTCTTTAACAATTAAAATAAAAATTTAATTTTTTAATTCATTTAAATGATTTTTTTTCATAAAAATCTTATTTTATCTGGTTAAAACAGACAGATGCAAAAGTCTTATGAATTAGATCAACAGAGAGACTTTTATTATTCCCACAATTTTCCTTCGAGTACTCGTTTAACAATATAAAACATTAAAGGTTACTACAACTATCGTTCAATTGATTTAGACTTCAATTTGGTCACGTCAATTTTGTCAAATGAAGATCAATTTTTAGTATTGAAATTAAGATCAAACAATAGAGAAAACATAACTTATGAAGACTATACTGTAATATAAGAGGAAAAGATAAAAGATAGTGTTCCAAATATCTGTCATTTGAGACAAAAACAACTGAGAGTAAATTGTGCACTAAATTAAATTTAAGAAAATTTAATTTATTAACAATATTGAAACAAACACTGAACTTTTCAATTATTTCACCTTTCATTCAAATAAAATAAATAATAATAATCAAAGTGACCAGGTAAATCTAAAACCCATTTTTTTGTAGTGACAAAAATACTCGCACTAAAAAACCATGCAATCAATGTACAGAAAGTTGTTCTCTCCAATAGAAGTTCTTACGAATCCAAATGTTAACTCTATTAGTCAAAATGATATCTTAGGGGAATTAATGATTCACAAGCACCCATCTTCTAGGATTATTAAATTCGATGATAAACAAAGATATAGAACAACAGCAGAAGCTGTACAGGAAATATCTTAACATTATTTTTATGCTCATAAAAAAAAATTACCCAATTTTATATAGCTTATTTTTAAACTAATTTGTTTTTTAACTAATTTCATAAACCAATTTCGACATAACTTTTAAAAAAATTTTGAGTTAAATATTCCACGTATTTTGAAAATTCTTCATGGGATATTTGATGTTTTGTTTTAATAAAACGATCCATTCCAAAAAAAAACATAATTAAAAAAAACTAATATTGAATTTTAAAATAAATAATGTTTGGTAATATTTTATACCGTTTGTTTGCTTCGTTACTTAGTTGGCAAATTTCACCTGGATTCTTATAAATGACAGGTTTTGTAAAAACCAAGACTGATTTTTTTGTCAGAGATTTTGATTGCTTTTCTATCTATAATTTTTTGTTTTACTTAATTTTATAAAAAGTAAAATTCAAAAATAAAAAATTATCGAATAAAATAAAAATAAAATCTGAAATTTACCATGTTGTACTTTTATTGTTAATAAATTTCTTAATTAATCAATGAATGAAATACTTAATTTGTGTGCAAAAAATGAACACAACCAAATTTATAAACATTTTATTTGATGACAAAAAAAAAAAAAGAAAAAACAAATAATTTTTGCTTCGATCAATTCAAATTGAATCGTTAATTGTTTTTTAATTAATAAAAAAAAAAGGAATGGATATACAAGCTATAATCATCAAGAAAGTTAAATAAATTAACCATAAGTCATCAAACAACAACAAAAAAAAACAGGAATTCTTGCTAATATTCTATTAATTTTTTATTATTATTTTCACTAAATTAATTATTTCCAATTAAGCGAATAAAACCAAAGCATATAATAATTGGTGGAGCTATTGAAAGCATTTTAAGTTATTTAGTAGTTGTAGTAGTAGTTTTGACTGTAGCTGGCTAGCCTGCGAGTGTGCTGATTAGGCACACTATGACAGCTGATGTGATTGCTGCTCATCCGGCAATCAATGCCTGCATAAAAGCTGTTAACATTAGGGGCTTCAACTAATTGATTTGGCAGTGAGTTCCATATGTTAGCGGTTCTGTTGAAAAAAAAGTTATCTCAATGTTAAAGCCTCGAAATTTCTTTGTGATATTTGAAGCAGTGACCTCTTCCTTGGATTTTGGTGACAACAAAATTGGTGCTTTTTTCAACCAATTCTATTCCATGCATGATTATGAATAATTGAGTTGGACCCCCTCTATTTATTCTTTCTACTAGATTTTGAATGTTCAATTCTCAATCTTGCAATTGTTTTTTTCCAATTAAAGAAGCAAATTTTGTAGCTCTACGTTGAATTCTTTTAACATTCTCACAGTCAGACTTAAGAATTGGAGATCATACAGGCACCGCAATTTCCAAAAGAGGACGAACAAAATTTGAATACAGAGATCTAAATAACTTACAATCAAAGCGAGTGAATGATTCCCTAACCACACATTTTGATGTGTTGAAGAGAAGAAGCCAATCTTGAGTCCACTTGAAAATTAAATCTAAATCTGATTGAAGTTTCACTGCACTTATTTCTGATACCGTTTGCGAGAATATTTTTGTATTATCTGCATACATTTTGACAATATTCTATATTTCTTTTGGTAGATCATTGATATACAAAACGAACAAAAATTGACCAATCAATGATCCTTGTGGTACACCGCTAAAAATCTAAACCCAATCTGTAACCGGTTTATACTAAACAATGTTTAATCCTTTAAAAGCTTTATTTAAGTTATTGAACGTTCTGAAGTTCTAAGAATGGAATTCTTCTTATACCTATATGCTCGTGTCAAGAACACGAGCTTAGAATTAAGTCAAGATGTAAGCTAAGTGCTCAATGTATCTATCAGCATTTCGAAGCGTCTAACTTCTGAGATACGTGACAATTATAATTCTTTCTTATCTTTGTGAATCAGTTGACAAGCTGATGAATAAGTGATTGTTCTGGGTAACATATTCCCCCCTTTAAGATTGCATCGTCCTCGGTGAACTCAATTTTTAGAACTTCAGATTAAAATAAAAAATTATAATTGAAAATAAAATAATTGAATGGATAAAATATTAAAAAAAATTTAATAATTTTATCTCTATAATGAAAATATTTGATTAATCTCAAACATTTGGTCATGAATACTATCCTCTTGGGCTTCTTGTTCTTTAATAAGTCTTCTAAGTTCTTTGTATCCATTGTTTTTTTTATATTATGGTTTTCCGCATCGTTAACCATAATATTTGTTAGATTAATTTGTGATTTTATATTATCTTTTGAAAGATTTGGATATTTTTGTCTTATAAGGATTACTTTTTAATTAAACGTCAGTTTTTTCTACTCAACAAGTATCCATTTGTTTTCTTTTTTGATGCGAACTCTGGCAGATTTATAATTTGCTTAATTGATTTAAAATGTTCCATCTTGTACTATGAAATATTATTTTTTTTTTTTTACACATTTTATATACAAAAATATAATTGCTTCAATATTTATTGAATCAGCTCATCTGCTGTATTTGTCTCCTTGCTACTTCGCTTGTTTAAGTTATCATCCAAGCGATGATTAATTATGCATTTGTATAGGTGAGAGTTCCATTTTATCATAAAATAGATAAAAATTAAACTCATGAATGCTGCGACTGTAATTATTATAATTCTCAGGAGTCCTGATTTTTCTATTAAACGATAAATTTTTGTTATCACCTCGTTTATATTATGCAAGAATTTTGTATCTAAATCTGAACTTTATATTACAATGTTACTTTTATTTTTAGAAAAATAAAAATTCTTTTCGTAGTCTATTAAGTTAAACGTATTGATCGAAGAATCGTGTCCAAAAGTCAACTTGTCCAATTCACTGTCTAATGAATTAATCGTAAAAGATTTGACTGAATTTATAATGGTAACATTTATTTTATTAATAATTGCTATTTTCGCCCCAATTTTTCTTATCCAATTCCTTTTATTATTACAGTTGAACGTATTATCTTTCCTTATAATGTTATTTTTTGTAAGATAACCTTTTACAACCTTATCTTTCAAACTGTATTCTATCTGCGGATCTAATAAACAATCCGAAGCTATTAAGATAAATTTATTTTATTTTTGAACAATTAGGTGCAAAAATAATTCCATCTCTAGTATATAGGACTAATGAACCTGTGCCTGTATAGAGAATGTAAAATCTGTACTCGTGTTCACGAAAAGCTCTAATAGTTGAAAGTTTTTAATTGCATATTTCCTCCTTGATTTTATCAATCATAGTAAACGTTTTAAGTTCAATGCTGTCTGAATCCGCTAAAAGCAAATCGTGGACCGCATTTTCACTTTCTTTTATCAATGCAAGATTACTCTTATTATATGTTAAGAAAAGCCCTTCGCTTGTTTCATACATACTCAAATTACATTTATTTAATATTTTAGCTACTTTAAACATTTGATTTCCAGTTGGGTTGCTTAATATATTATCGTACGGTAAATTAAATTTTAACGAAGAGAATAATCTATAAGGACAATAGTTAACTATTTCCTTTTTCCATATAAATATTGTATCTCCAAGGTTGCATTCTAAGTTGTCTGCATTACAGATTTCATTGAAAATTTTATTTTTATATCTTATTTTAGTCTTTTGAAGTCTACAGTAATATCCAGTAGTTAGAACTGTACTTAGCCATTTGAAGTTTTCAATTGGGTTTTCGTCAAACTCACAATTTCCATCTTTACAAAACATTAAAAGACCATAACATGTTTTTGATCGTGCCATTATTTCACATTCCAATTTACTTAGTTTTTGTATGTCTACTCTTCTTTTACTGCTTCTAGCTCCGAAAAAGTTAGTATAGGTGCTTACTTTTATAAATTTTTTACTGCATTCATAACCATGACCATCAATTGCTAAATCTTGCTTTATCAATATTTCCATATACTTAAAATTAGAATTTTTTGTAAGTTAGGTCTCTGATTTTTAGTGTTTTATGGCGCAATCCTCTTCAAGGTTTAAAACCCGAATGTTTGCGACATTATCGTAGTTTGGTGTATCACACACATAAAAATTATTATCCAGTCTTAATGATTCGATAGGAAATATAAGCATACTGGCTATTAATGTTAAAATATTTATAATAGTCGGAGTGTTATAAACTATTTTTCTTGGTCTTCCTCTTTTTCTTTTCTCAGTGTTAGTTTCATTTTTTTTTGATTTCCAATAATTTTCTATCAGTTTGGGATCCAGAAAACTTCCAATTGGTTCCCATGAATTATGTTTGGCGTTGAAATTTTTCCATTTTACAAGGAATAAATATTTATTATTATTATCCATTTTATGGTCTAAAATTTTTTCGACTTCAAATACAACATTTTTAGTTTCCCCGTTGTTTTTGACGTTGTCTATTTTTAATCGCTGCCGTGGAAAGGTATCTGTTAATACATTTTTTAATGCATCTTCCACGATATAATTGTCATTTTTCGTCAGACCTATTACAGTAAACGGACCAAGGTATTTAGGGTGAAGCTTATTTTGTAAGCCTGGTATACTAATCCATACCTTAGTTCCTATTGGAAATTTTTTCATCAGCAATTGGTCTTATTTTGTTTTGCGCTTTAACTTGCTTATTCTTGTTTTTTTCGATGTAACGAAGTGCTTCTGGAAAAGAATTTTTCATCAAAAATTTTATCTCCAAGACTCGTTCATCCAGTGCGTTGTGTTTAAAATCTGAATCAACAGAATACCAGTTCCTAAATCCGTTCATTTTTCTTCCGAAAATTAACTCGAATGGAGAGAATAATGTTGATGTATGGACTCTAGTTCTATATGCTAGCAACACATACGGTATCCATTTTGGCCAGTCTGCAGTATTCTGTTCAAAATGTCGCATTAAACATTTTACGAATTCTCCATTTAATCTCTCAACCTGACCGTTTGTCCTAGGATGGTATGCTTATGTAACAACATGCTCAGCGCCGATTCTTTTAATAAGATTGTCTACGATAGCGTTGTTAAACTCTGTTCCCTGATCTGAAAGAATTACTTTAGGAGGACCAAACAAGCATATTAATTTCCATAGTTGATCAGCGATTTCAATAGCTTTTTTACTTTTAATAGGTTTTACGTATGGATATTTGGTAAGGTATTCGCTTATTACCAAGACTCCGAGAAATCCTTCTTCAGTAAACGGTAGGCCGAACACAAGATCAATAGCTATTCTATCGAAAATACCTTTAATATTTAGTGGTTTTTTAAAGCTATCAGATTATTTCGTTTGCAAATATCACATGCCAAAATATATTGTTCGAAGTCCCTGTCAATATTTTTCCAAAAATATTCTTCCCTTATCCTTTTAACTGTTGTTTCTTTTTGAAAGTGTCCTTACACATGAGATTTCTCAATAATTTTTGTTCTTAAATCTGGTTTCGAAACAATCAGTGCACACCCTTTTTTATCAAAGTAAAATATTAAATCTTCCTTTAGATCATACATATATCGTGAAGCCTGACTCTCTACTCGTTTTACTTGCTTTCTTGACAATCCCGGGGAGTGTTTGCCATTCTTAAGAAAATTTAAAAGTGGTTCATCTATGAAAACGTCAAGAATTTTTCTTGAGTCTTCATCACACAAAATTGTATTCTTCTCATATAAGGTTTTGCATGATAGTAATGGTCTACTAATAGCATTAGAATTCCCATGTTTAGCTCCTTTTCTATATATCGTATTAAAGTCGTATGTTTGTAAGAAAATAGACCATCTAGCTAGTCTCCCACTTGGTTCTTTAATAGACATTAACCATTTTAAGGCAATATGATCAGTAACGACGTCAAATTTTTGTCCATACAGAAATGTATGATTATTCTTGATTCCCCACACGAGAACCAAACATTTGCGTTCTGTAACGCTATAATTTTTCTCAGCACCTTTAAGGAGTTTTGAAGAATATGAACACACATACTCTTTACCACTGTCATCAATTTGAGACAGGATAGCTCCCATAGCATATCCTGATGCATCTGTGTGCAAAATAAATTTCTTCTTGAAATCAGGTTGTCTTAGTATTGGTTTAGATGTCAGAGTTTCGTTAAGCGTGTTAAAGGCTTTTTCCTGTTCAACTTCCCATCTGAATTTAACATCTTTTTTAAGCAATAAATATAAAAGTTGTGAAATTTTAGCGTAGTCCTTTATTAAAACTCTATAGTAATTTGTTGCCCCTAAAATCACTTGAACTTGTTTAAGATTTTGAGGGCGTTTTCTTTCTATAATTTTTTGAGTTTTAGACGGATCCGTCTCAATTGAGGATGATGTATTCAAGGCAATATGATCAGTAACCAAGGACTTTGATTTTTATTGCAAACCAGTGACATTTGTTTGGCTTAATTTTTAATTCATTATCCCGTAATGCTTTTCCAACCAATTTAATATGCTCCTTGTGTTCTACAATATTTTTTGAATGGACAATGATATCGTCTAAATAAACCTCACAGAATGCATATTTCCAAATATGCGAAACATCATTCTACTGAATTGGGCGGGAAAGTTTTTTAAACCAAAAGGAAGTCTTTTAAATTGATAATGTCCATCGGGTGTGGAAAATGCTGTTTTTTCTTTAGAGTCAGGGTGCATTTCTACTTGCCAGTAGCCCGATATTAAGTCTAAAGTTAAAAAATAAGTTGAACCATTCAGCCTTGATAGAATATCATCGATTCTTGGTAATGGTCAAGATTCTGTGATTTTTTTTGATTTAGCTTTCTAAAGTCTACACAAAAGCGTTTACTTCCATCTTTTTTAGGTATTAAAACCACAGGTGAAGACCATGGTGATGTTGAAATTTCAATAATATCGTTTTCAAGCATTGTCTTTATCTCTTCTTGTAATATCTCTCTTTCCTTTAAGGATTTTCTAAAAGGTCTTAGAAATATTGGGACTTCGTCTGTTGTTCTAATTACGTGTTTATCGACTTTACTCTTTGTTATATCTTTTATGCTCATTGCGAATCTATCTTTTATAAAGTCTAAAGATTCTTTGAAGTGTTGATATTCACTGGCATCTAGATTATCTATCGGTTTTTATTCTATTTTTCCAGTTAATGATTCTAAAGGCCAATCTTCGTTAAAATTGTTTAAATCTTCTGAAAAACAATCGTCAGGGCAATTTTCATCTGTCAAGTTTTCAGTAATCACTTTGTTGCAGTATTCTTTTTCTGAAACTTCAAGATACACTACTTCACTAGGAAACTTTAAGCTTCTTTCACTTGGGTTAAGACTAGCTCCTGTACGCATAAACTAATCAAGACCTAGCAGCCCATAACTGTCTTCATGATCAATTACTAAGAATTCGATTTCGCATACATGACCTTCGATATTTAATTTTAATGCTTCTGTTTTACCATTTATTTTAACAATATTATTATCAGCTGTTTTATTTAGTAGATTTGATATCTCTTTCGGTTCTTGCGTTAATTCATTGTTTGACTTTTTAATGCTTTGATTGATTCTCTGATTCCTTGTTGATCATTTAGATATTTGTATAATAATTTTGGATTCTTCTTAGCTTTATCTACTAAATTCTGTTCATAAGTTAGTCTGGCTCTTTTTATTTCCGAAGAAACTAATTTACAGATACTTTTGTAATCATTTTAAAGATTCATATCCTTCCAGTAACATGAATAGTCCCTGTATCTTAGATTTTTTTATTCCTAATTAAGATCTTGAGATCATCTTTTATCCGAGGTTTTGAGATACTTTTCTTTTTAGAGCCATCTGTCACTGGAATGAATCGATTACTAGTTTCGCTGACATAGAAAATAAACTCATTGTACATTTCCTGTATATTTAAATTCTCAAATAAGGTAACACGATCAATATTTAATAAAAAATCAGAAATTTTTTCAAAGTCAGCTTTTCTATAAATAAATTTTTCAATAATATTTGATTCCTTTCTAACCTTGTTTTTGATTTCAAAATTGAAAAAGATAACCAGATGTCCTTTATTAATGTTACCAAGCACAAATCTTGTATCGATTGTATACACACTGCAAGACTGAGTCGTGAAAATCAAATCCAAAGTGTTGACAGCTTTTTCGTTTGACATTTGAAATGTTTGAACATTTACATGCTGATATAGAAAAGTGTCGCTTAGCGTCTCGCTGAATTTGTGTTCGATGCCATTTTCGTTTAAGATTTCTGAAACACAGCCATTTGACCAGATGATTGATGGAAAGTTAAAATCAACCATTATTAGAATATCCTTAAAACCTCTTTCATCCACATAGTCTTTAGCTTGTTTGAAGACTAAATCAAAATCGTTTGGCATATAAATACAGCCAACTAAATACTTTTCACAGTTAAAGATAACTACTACCCAAATTTGTTCTATTTTACTTAAATTCAAATGAATCGATATTTTCATCAATATAGAGACATACACCCCCGCCTCTGCGTCCATCACCACTTCTGTCCTTTCTGTACAAATTGTATCCTTTAATCTTTGCATTTGAAAAGCTCTTAAACCAAGTCTCACTAACTGCCACAATTTGTGGGCTATATGTTTCAATTACAACACTGAATTCATCAAGTTTATTGTCCAAGGAAGTAGCATTTAAATACATACATTTTAAAGTTTCTTGATTATCCACACGTGATGTTGCTTTTGATGAACGATTATTGCTTCTTGAATTTGACGATCTGATTTCCACGGATGACATTTCGAAAGGGCGAGTCTTGTGAAAGACCATTATTTGCCTCGTTTCTCTGTTTCCTCAATTCATAGTCTAAAGCTCTTTCGGTTTCAGTTAAATCTGGACTAAGATTAAAAGATTTGAAAGTATTTGAATCTCGCAACTTTTTGGCTGCTAGGAGCAGTGGATTTCTTTGCTTCTTCTTTGAGTTCTATTAGAACTGGGCCTGGTTTAGTTTGGTCTTTAGATCTTAAGCGTCTCGAATACGCTGGCTTGACATCACCTTTTCCAAAAGTGGTCAGAATTTGTTTGATTTTTTCTTCATCTTCTGCCCTTCTGTCTGTTAGAATCTCTTTCTTTGATTCTGGCACCCCATAAATGATCACATTTTTTTCTTTTGATTCTTTTATTCATTTCGCTGATGGTTGCATTTGCTCCAGCTATCTGGTCGGCTGGTTTTTTTGCATTTTTTGTCCCTTTATTTACCGCTTGAACCCACTGACTACCGATATTGGATGAGTTTGCTGTTTTATTTGCTGCTGCCAATTCGGATTTCAGTTTGTTTATTTCAATGTCTTTCTCAATTTCTCTTTCCTCTAGATGTTTCACATGATTTAAAAGCTGCAGGACGAATTTCGAAATATTACCGCACCATTCATGCAAAGTTTTTGAATGCCCAGATACGGTACCCTGTCCAAACGTTGGCCAGTTTTTTTCAAGCAAAAAATTCACAGAAACTGCGTGCTTTTTATTTTATTTTGGCTTACTTGTGCTTTTCTTTTCCTTACTTTTGGCTTACGTGTGCTAGTATTTTGGTGTGTTTTCTTAAATTAAACTGTATTTTATAATCTATTCAATAATTTTATAATTTATTTAAAATATAAATTTGGTTTTTCGTGATTTGGGTTTTTTTGTTGATGAAAAAAACTCAACCCTAGCGGAAAATTGATTAATTTAAAAAATTTACAGTTCAAATAAAACTATTAAAAAAAATTTTTTTTCAAAATTATTCTGTAAAACTACATTATAATATTAAAGCATTCATAATTGAAATAAGACAAATTGATTAAAATTTATTTTATTTTTCTAAAATTAATAACCTTAATAATTAAATCAAAGAAATAAAAAAGCGTAAGACCGATCACTGTCCACAATAAAACCTGTTGAAACCATCCATTTCTAAAACAAATTATTTCTTAATAAAAAAATGAATTAAATATAATAATTTTAGCTTGTTTCCTGATTCCCAAGTTAAAGTCCCAGTCTTAACTAGCGGCCACTTTTTCAAAAGAGCTAAATTTTGCTGATTGATTTTTTAAACATTCTGTCTCTTCTCTTAAATCTCCACAATTCTCGCTGCATTTCTTCGACTACTGATTTTTTTCCCTGTAACTCGACTTGTTTTAAATTTTTTTTTTGTTGCTGAAGGAAGTATCAAAAAATTTAAAAAAAAATTATTTTATCTGGTAAATGAGCCTAACCGGGTGACCTTATTTTTTTTTTGCATATTTGGAACTCATTTTATTCAAAAACTCAAATCAAAAATGCTCAGCGAATTAGACTAGTTTTTTCTATTCAATCCTTTACCTCCTGCGGTTAAT
Source organism: Brachionus manjavacas (assembly GCA_019054805.1). Lineage (NCBI taxonomy): Eukaryota > Metazoa > Rotifera > Eurotatoria > Ploima > Brachionidae > Brachionus > Brachionus manjavacas. The sequence continues at coordinate 282,675 of JAHQIY010000003.1, read as the reverse complement.
TGGGTGAGGCCTTATCTGTCTCCGAATGTTGTAAAAATTTGAAGCTTGAATAGTGTTCAATTTTATGCGTTATCAAGATCTTCTATTGAATACTTTTTTTTTTAACTTCTTTTTGTTTGTTCTGATTCATTTTATGATATATTGACGATTTTTGATAATACAGAATGAATATCTTTATTAAATAAAATAAAATTATTTTTGTAAAAAAAGGAGAAACAAAATTTTAAATTTTTTATAAAAAAATGACGTCATTTTGATCATTTTTGTCCTTTCAGTCTAATTATGTTAAATATTTTATTTTTTGGGGTAAATGGGTGGGATTTTTGGGTATTGAGGTGATACCTCATTAACCTCTTAACCCATAAAAAATAACATCATTAAACAACGGACCCATCGGCTATCTTAAAATTCTAGTTAAATTATTTTCTATTAATCAAGACCCGCTGAAAACGATTAGCAAATAAGGTTAGTTCAAACTTGTTCCGTCATCGGATAAAAATTGTCAAACATAATTAATAATTAAAAAAATTCTACCGAATTAGCCGAAAAAAAGCTTTGAATAAAATAAAAAGGTATAAAAATTTTTTTTAAAACAACTAAAAAAAATCAGCTAAGAATAAATCGATCTTATTTTCTAGATTTAAAATTAAAATTTTAACAATTAACTTGAACATAATCGTTTTCAATGGGAACAAAATGTAATGTTGGTTTCATTAAAAAAAAATCATTAAATTTTAAAATAAAGTAAAAAAAAATTTAAAATTATTTAAACTAAATTTTTATTATGGAAAATTTCGATTCTTTAGATTTTTTGATTAGTGTCAATTTCGATGTTACAGACAATCAATATTGCCAAGACCAAAATCAAAAGTCTTACAACGCTTTAGATTCAGAAAATGATGATGTTGTTCAATGGATTGAAAATGTTTACAGTAATCTTTAAGTAAGTTCTTTGTCACTTGAATAATTAATCGAGCATAAAAAATCTTAAAAAAAATCAGTTTTGTTGAATTCAGTGAAAAAAGCTTAAAAAAAAGATCCAAAAAATAAAAAAAACTAAAAAAAAGATATTTACTACAGATTAAGCAAAAAAGAAAGATAAGATTATCAAATCCATTAAAAAATTTCAAAATTATAGAAAATTAATTCAAAATTAAATTTATTTTAATACAGTTCTTATTGTTTTTCTTGTTTCTTTATTTTTTTTGATAATTGTTTTTTTGTTTATCATTAAATATTTTTATAACAATAAAACTATTTTTGTTTTCGTTTATTCCTGATTTCATTTCTCTTTCATCGTATAACTTTTTTTCTCGTTACCAAATCAAATTCTCCTTAAGCATTTTCAAAATAAAATTTAGTAAAATAAGTCCAAAAAATAATTTTAAGTGAATTTTTAAAAAATACAAAACAATTTAAGCTAAATCTATACAGAAAAATTAAAAAAATATGATATTCCGAATTACTTCGGGAATTAATCCGAAAACTGTAATTAACTTAGAATGAAGTAAAGACAAAAGCTTATTACAATGGTAAAATACTCTAAATTAATTTATCGGAGGTTAAAAAAAATAACTTCAAGAAATTAATCATGTATTGAAATTGCCTCTCTCCTAACTCGACTTGATTGCCTCCTGGATCGACTCGGTAAACCGGTTTCGAGTAAATTTATCTAAAAAAAAAGGGGAGAGAAAAGAGAAAAGAAAAATAGTAAAAAGAAGATTAATAATTATTGAAATTAAAATAAAGTAATAAACATTAACATTAAAAATTAAAATTATCGGATGTTTCAATTCTTTTGTCTTAATATTATTAATTTTATTTTCATTTTTAATTTTTTTTTTCTTTTTACATCGCCTACAAAGCGTTCATTGAATAAATAAATAAAAAATTAAAAAAAATAATCAACTATAAATTTTTTAAATTTTTAAAAATTTAAGGTTTGAATATTAAACTGATTTCTCCTTCTCGAAAATCAAAATCCATTTGAATTATTTGTTCATTCTTCTTAAAATTTTTGAAACTTCTTTTGAAAAACTATCAAAGCAATATTAATTAGACTCAGAATAAATAAATTCAGAATCGTTAGAAGTCAGAGTTAAAGTCGACTTTGACTTTGATATTTTTTTATTTTAATGACTTAGATTTGAATTAGACCGCCAAAAAAACTAGCCGGAACGGCAAACCATCTGTAAGGATCACAGTCATATGATTTTTTTTTGTTGCAGGAAGTTATTCTAGCGGTTTACTAAATATGAATTCAAAAAAATGCAGTTAAAAGATAAAATTTTTTATAAAAATTAGAATCGAAGATAATGTGCAATATTTCAAATGAAATTGAAACATGTGTTGGATAACTGATGAGGGTTCACCGGAAGGCTCCGGAAAAAAATCAACGGAAGGTTAAACGGAGGAACAGAAACAGAGCGGTTGAACTTCCGGATTGACACCGAACGAAACGGAGATATAAACGGTCACAATAATCGGAGACGAAGGTTGGAACGGAGAAAAATTCCGGAGACGCCAACGGAAACGGTTAAATGAACGTAGCCTCCGGATTTATCGGAGTTTTAACGGAGTGGAGACTGAAACAGAGGACCAAAACAGAGAGGATAAATAAACCGAAGAGATTCTTTAGACTTCTAAAAAAAATAAATAATAAACGTTTATTATATTATATAATTGGGATAAAAGTTGAGTTAATTAAAATGTTGATTAAATTTTCTTTTAACAGAAGTGTCCTAGTACGATCTTTGATCATAATAATTGATAATTGATAAAAACGAATTTCCTTTAATCAAAGTTTCAAAATTTTTTTCTTTTACAATCAGAATTTTAATAATTAATTTTTTTTTAAGTTTTAATCTTTTAATATAAAGTTAAATAAATTTAACTAAAACATTAGGTGTTAAAATAATTTATAAAAGTCACTTCTATTTTTTACAAAAAATAAAAAAAAATATTTAGATAATCAATTCTTTTCTGACCAAACTTTTTAAAACAAAGTAGCGATGGAAAAATTCTAGAAGTCTAAAGAATGCTAGCTCCAAATTTCACTTGTTTTTTTTCTTGCGATATCATCTTTATTTCGCAACTCAACCTTAATATCTCCGTTATTTTCGAGGTCACCGTTTATTTTTCCGTTTCCGGAACTGTTTTTTTCTCCGTCTCTGGAACCTTTTTTGTTAAAAATTTCCGCACCCTTTTCCGGCTACGTGAATCTGGCAATTTTTCTCCGGAGGCCCCTATGTTCCTCCGGAGGCCAACACTAATTGAAACCACAATTAAAATTTAATTTGAAAATATTCAATCTATTTGAAAAAAATTTAAAAGAAAAAATTTAAAAAGATGAAATTAAATTTAAGAGCTTTAAAGTGCTATTTTTAAAAAAAAATTGAAAAAACAATGCAAATTTAAATTATAAATATTTCAAAAAAAGAAATTCAAATTCTACGCATTTTTTAACATGCAAATTCAAAATTGTATCTTCCTTTTTTAAAAAAGACGATAGAATAAACCAAATATTATTTTCAATATCATTATATTCTGATAGAGCTTAAGCTCCGTACAGTTAACAAATAAATAAATAAATAATTTTGAATCGAATCCATTTGGATAAGCAACAAAGACTTTGTAGTTTAAGATGAGGTGTTAAATATATTAAAAGATAATGATATAGAAAAACTTAAGCTAAAACCCGAAATGAAGGTCTTAAAACACGGTCCGGAGTCACCCTCTCATGTAACCTAAAATTATTGACACAGTAAGTCGAACTATAAAAAATATTATTTCCACAATATTGAATTTAACATAATAATGAAATATTTTTTTTTAAAAAATTTATTTAGCTTACTGTTGACCGACTTTTGGCAACTCTAAATCTTTTCTCTATTACAAATTTAATGTAGTAAAGTAGTAACTGCAGGCAAAGCATGCTAATACCAAACGACTATATAAACCACTAATTATTTATAATAACTTTGGATTCCATTTAATAAACTTTTAACTAAATTAAATTGTTTTTTTTATTTCTTGGCTTAAATCCCTAAAATCCAAAACTGAGACTTTACATTACAGTTAAAAGAATGTTCAAAACAACAATTTTGGATTTTAAAAGTTTAATTGTCTTTAATTTTTTTTTAGTATTTGATTTATTTTTTTTCTAATAGGTGTATTCTAATATTTTAATTCCAACTTTGGTATTTTTTAAAGAAGCCAAACTAATTTTTAGTGTTTTTTGGACGACCTTTTCTTTAAATGACAGGTTTGACTACAATAATTGATTAAAAAGACACTTGATATAAAAGTGTATTAGTAGTAGTAGTATAAATGCAGTGGGAGACTTGGGTCTCCAAGTAGTGGCGCACGTAGACGCCCCACTATAACAGCCACTTGCCTTTTTTTTCCTTTTTTAAATAAGCTATTTTTAGATAGCTTTTTTTTTACATATTTTCTAATATCCTATTTTTAGAAAAAATTTTAGTCTTAATGGTAACAAAAAGAATATTATAAAAAATAAAGTAGTTTGTAAATTCTATTTTTAAATGTGTTGGTTTTAGTTACGCATCTGGTCGCTGCATCTAGGGCATTCCAGTCACCTGCGGTCCTGTTCGTGAAGAAGTTGGTGCGTGCCTCGCAGTTGCGAACCAACTGGCGCTCAATTGCACGATGACAAGTTCTGGTGTTCCCTGCTGGACCGTCGTGGCCATCAGACGCCAGCCTTTGATCGCCGTTGATAAAGCATACGTGGTCGTAGCCGTGCTGAATCTTATGGAGCTGGATGAGGTCACCTCGACTACGCCGTTCTTCTAGAGTGATCCAACCGAGAGCTTCTCTTCTTTCAACATAGCGTTTCGATTTGAGTTCAGGGACTAGCTTTGAGAATCTCCTTTGGACCTGTTCAAGCAGTTTAATGTCACCCCGCCGAAAAGGATTCCAGGCACCGACTGCAAACTGCTAAAGTGAGGCCGTACGAACGACTTGTAGAGCAAGTTCACCATTTCCAATGAGAAATACGAGAAGGTTAGCTTGATTCGGCACGCTATCATCGTCGCCCTAGACGCCGCTCTCTTGGACAGCTCAGTCCACTTAAGGTCATTTGTGATAATGATTCCGAGGTCTCGCTCTTTTGTGGTCTTTTCAAGTGTATGATTGCCTAGCATGTACTCGAAAATCGTTCTTGTCCCCAACATGCATGACCACACACTTCTTTTTGTGGAATTTCATTCGCCAAGTGTCCGACCATTCTGCAAGACGGTTGAGTTCAGACTGCAGCCTCCTAGAGTTCTCCACACGTAGTACCGAGCTTATTAGCTTGCTGTCATCAGCATACAGCTTACAAACAGATCCACACATGTCTGGCATATCATTGATGTAAATGATGAAGAGAAGCGGGCCAATGACCGAACCCTGAGGAACGCCGCTCGTAACTGGTACCCATTCCGATTCTGCTTCGCCTATGACTACTCTCTGTCTTCGGCCGCTCAGGAAATTACGAATCCAGCTAACAATGATATCGGGAATGCCGTACGCTGCTAGCTTGACCAGGAGCAGTTTGTGTGATACTTTGTCGAACGCCTTCTCGAAGTCCAGGTATATGATATCTACAGGCTCTTTACGACTGGCGCAGTCTGTCAGGTTGTCAACTGTTTCAAGCAGGTTGGTCACACATGCCTTATGTGCCACAAAGCCATGTTGTTTCTTGGTAATCAAATTGTGTTTGTCCAGGTGTTTGACGATGTAGTCCTTAACGAGTGATTCCAAGACCTTGCATGGGACTGAGGTAAGAGAGACTGGGCGATAGTTGCCAACTGCGGATCTACTTCCACTTTTGTAAATAGGTGATACATTTGCAATCTTTCATTCTTTGGGAAGTGTAGATGAGCTAAGAGACTGTGAGTAAATAAGCGAGAGTGGTCCAGCAAGCTCCTTGGAACACATTTTAAGCGCGTGCGTTGCTACTTGGTCGACTCCTGCGGACTTGTCACTGCACAATGAGCTTGGCTTGCACTTTACAAGGAGTAACGACTTCACTGATCCTAAAGCTTGGATCGGCATGAGAGCGCCTAATAAAATTATCTTTAGCTCGCCTAATGTCTTCCCGTGAAGTTGGAGGCTCGAAGACCGAGAAGAAAAACATGTTTAACCTGTTGCAAATGCTGGTCCGGTCAGTGACGGTCTGGTCGTCGTGGTCCGTCAGGGCAGCTATAGTTTCCTTTGAAGCAAAACGACGGTTCATGTAGGAGTATAATAGCTTAGGGTTCCTTTTAGCGGCTTGTGCAAGCTTCATTTCGTACTCAATAATGTTCATCTTCACCGTGAATTTGACTAGTCGGCACAATGCTGCATGGTTTCTTGCCAATTGGTCATCGTCCCGTTTGATGCGTTTGCGGATGAAAAGGCGCCGCTTACGACGCACAAGCGATGATATCTGCTGATTCCAGCAAGGAGGCTTCACCTGAGTCGGCCGAGGTAAACGCCTTTTGACGAAAAGGTCCGCCGCCTCGCCAAAGATACCGAGGAACGAAGTATAACTTTCTTGAGTGTGTCGATTGTTGAGTGCTGAGTGCCAGTCAATTTTGTTGAAGTGCTTGCTCATGGCGACGTAGTCACCATGCTTCCAGTTAAACTTTCTGCTATCGAAGCTCGTCGGTCGCGCTGTTGGCCAGTAGAATTTGAATTGTATGCTGTAGTGGCTTCTGGCCGACCTTTCGTCCAGTGGTGGGCCAATCTTAACTTCCGATACTCTGTTAGGGTCGGTGACCAACACTAAGTCGAGAAGACTGCTTGGCTTCCCGTCGTATGAGAACGTCTTATTAGCTACAAGTTGGACAAGGCTGGAGTGACTAAGTGCGTTGGTGACGTGTGCACTTGCTGATGCAATGTCTCCCAGGACTGGCGAGCCGAATTCGTTCCATTCAACGTCTGGCATGTTGAAGTCACCCATTAAGATAGTTGTCGAGTATACATTCTTAACAACGCCGCTTACAGCTGATGTGATTGACCGTGCGATTCCGCTGTCAACATTACAAGGCATGCTCGATTCGGTTTGCAATGTCGGTGTTGTAAATGCAACCTACTAATAAAGGTTTTTGGTCTCTTAATTTGATTGCAACCCAAACCTGCTCACAATCAGTGCTCAGTAAACTCGACTCTGTCGCTCTAAAGGCTTCGATTCCATCTTTCCCGTAGATGCAGACACCACCGCCTCTCACGTCACCCAAGCGATCTACTCTAAACAGCTGATAACCGATGAGTTCCGGTACGGAACTTGGGCAAAACCAAGTCTCTGTGATGCCGATTATATCTGGTTCCAAGCTAAATGCCGTAGATTCGAGCATGTGCATCTTGTTGTTAAGACTAGTAGCATTCGTGTACCAGAATTTAGTCCTATCTGGGCATCTGACCAACGATTCAGAACTGGACTCAAACGATGTGCTGTCCTTTGAAGACATTTGTTGTAAAGAGCTCGAAGAGAGAAATGATGACGACGATGATGCCGATGACGAGCAAGAGAACGAAGAGAAAGCTGATCTATTCATTGACACGTCTGGACTCACTACAGGACTGCTCGTCACATTAGCCGTCGGAGTAATTTCCTGCATATTACGAGCTGATTCAACGTGTTATAACGACAAGCATGCCGATTGAGCTGTGAATATATTTATCGTAGGATCATAAGGAACTTCTATGGGACCCTTGGGTCGACTGGATTTGGCTGAATTGGTTAAGGTCTTGTTTACCGCTGCTTTGGTTGCTACGGGACGACTGGAGTTGGTTGAGTTGGTCAAAGCCTTGTTAACTGTTTCTTTGGTTGCTTCGATGCTGTTTTGATCAACTGATTCATTGAGATCAAATGAGGCGATAATCTCTCTTGATTGCATTTTTTCTTTTTGCTATAACTGGTCAATATTTGACAAGACCAGCTTTAATTCACCATTTCTTATTCCCCAAAATCTCTTTTTTCCGTCCTCGCATGTTTTGAACTTGAGTGTACGGCCATTTAAAGTGTTTGACTCCGGCAATTCACTATTTTTGCGATCTCGTTCTTGACGAAGCTTCCGATCCGCAACTCTTTGACTTGGCGTAAGGTCTTTATTAACATACACGTCTTTGAATTCGGGGTTTTTACGAAGTGTTTTTGATTTTCGCAGCATTTCCATTTTTGCATCAATTGATTCCATCTCAACCACAACAAGAACTGGATTGTTTCTCACATCACATCCTAAAATTTCTGGTAAATCAGTACTTACTCTTTTGCTAATACGCTTCGCCTTCTTAACTCTTGAACCTGGAATGCCCATATGTGTTGCCAATTTCTTTGCGAAATCGGCTTCTCCATCAGCAACAGTAATGATTGATGCCGGAATAGCTAGTAAAACATTTTTAGCCCGTTCTTCCTTTTTCTTCATTTCGGTTGATATTGATGTCATTAACGCTACTGCATTTTCATCTTTGTGCACACTTCCCGAGGCTACTTTAGCCCAGTTAATCGAACTAGATGAAGCCGAGGTCACTGGCCTTTTCTCGATTGAATCGATGCGATCTCGAAGCTCGGCAATCTCAGCTTTAAGAGCGTTGATGCTATCTTCTTTATCAGCCATACACCTGCGATATGCGCCGTCAAGCGACCTAATAACAGCAACCAGGTCAACTTCCCTAGCGTGCGGATTGCCGGATCTGCCTGCAGGCTTGTTTGTACTAAACTTTTGACAAAGGGCATCCACAAGAACAACCAAATCGTCCGCGTTTGACACTGGACTATTTAAATCCATTGATAATTTATTCAAAAAATTTCAAATTTCAATTTTTTTCAAATTTCAAATTTCAAAGTATTTTTTAAAGAAGCCAAACTAATTTTTAGTGTTTTTTGGACGACCTTTTCTTTTAATGACAGGTTTGACTACAAAAATTGATAAAAAAGACACTTGAAATAAAAGTGTCTTTTTAATCATTTAATAATATTGATCTTTGACAAGGTCGGCAGCTTTATTATCTAATTTTTCTAGTATTTTAATTTTTCTGAATCTGTTCTTTTGTTCAAACAAATTTTGAAATCAAGTTAATTTTCTTAAAGTAAGCGTATTTTTTGGTGATTTCCATTAACTCGATAATACTCTCTGAAAAGAAAGTCAATTGATATTTTATATGTGTACCAATTTTTATCAAAATATTCAATAAAATCTAGATTAGAGACGCTTTTAAAATTTTAGTTTCATGTCTTAACCAGCAATAAGCCACCGAAGGCACTTAACATTTGCTGTCTTGAATTAGCAAAATATAAAGCATATAATTTTCACAGTTTAATTTAATTGTCCTGTCCAAATGAATTATATTACCAAAATAACTAAGCCATTTCATTTGAAAATTTTATTGTATATTTAATGCTTCCAATTGACTATCTTTTCCAATTTATGTCTTTTCAACTTTCATTTTTTTAGCTTATTTACTCTATTTTGATTCTTTTTTTTTTTATCTAATTTTATTAACATAAATTTTATTTTTATTTTATTTTTTTATTTTATTTTTAACTTATTCTGAAGGAGCTCTAGCTCGGTACAGAAAACAAATAAATAAAATCTTGGTCTAAAACAAAGCTTATTTTGTTGTATTGATCATTATCTCTGATTTTTGTACTTTCATCTTTGTCACAATTTTCATTTTTTTTCATCATTGTAAATATCCTGATTATTTATGTGTTTTTTGGTTTCATTTATACATTGTCTCTTTACTTTTCTTAAAATTGAATCAAGTTTTAATAAGTTGTATAAACTTAGCTGTTTTAGTCATCGGTTAATCTTCGATTTTTCGGATATAATTGAAAAGTTTATTTTTTGACCGGATTATCATGCTGCTTATTATGATTGCCTTTAATCCATTCATGGACAATAATTTGTATTATACAACTTAAATATATTCTAGTCAACTTTTCAATTATTAAATTATTCTTTTTTTAAATCTTAATCAATTTATTCAACTATTCAATTTTTCTTTCATTCAATTTTTAAACTATATAAAAACAAAAAATATTTAATAAAAGTCATGAAAAAAATAAAGTATATAGCGAATTATGATTCAGAGCATTTTTTGATTTTGAAACAATCAAAATAACCCAGTATATTAACAAAAAATTTTAAAATAATATTATTTGTAAGTTAAAGAAATCTAATTTTAAAATAAACAATATATGTTTAATTTTAAAATTAGATTTCTTTTAACAATATTTTAGATAAAATTAAAGGGGTCCGGGTCGTAGCCCTGGTTTAGGGATTTCGGCTCATCAAAAAGAGCGAGAGTTTTTTCTTAAATACTGCTTAATTAATTTATAATAATTAATTTTTAAAAAACTATATTTTAATTTGACATTTCACTGCCAAATATTCTTGATATTATATTTTTCATAATATATGATAGTTTTAGGATTTAGAATAATTTCTTTAATTAAAGGAATTGAGGAATTGTCACGGGTATAACAAGTTGTGTATTAATTCTGCATTTCAATGAAATTGTTAAAGGAGAATCATTAAGTTCATTACAATGTTTTGTGAAGTCAGTAAAAACAGTTAATGAAAATCTTAAATATGTTATTTACGATAATGCTTGTCATTTATCCGAGTATATAGATAAGAATTCAGATGATATTTCAAAAGAATTAATATTCTTAATAGATAGATTTCATTTAAGAAACCTAGAGATACTTGTCGAGTATTTTATTCATGTGACAATTACCGTGAATTAAATGAATTAAACACTCAAACATGTGAACAAATTTTTAGCCATATTTCAAGATATAAACACTCAGTAAAACATTTTACAAAGAATCACTTTATTTTCTTTTTTATTTGTTTATTTCAAAGATTAAATGAAAAAAGATGCCAAAGTTTGGAGAAAAAAAAAGCTATAAATAAATAAAATTTATTTGAAAATTTAAAAATTAACTATTCGATTCAATGAAGTGAAATTAGAATAGTTGAACCATTTAAAAGAATTGGAAAATTGATAAGTTAAACAATTTATAAAATTTAAAAGTTGAATAATAGAATAATAGAATAATTGCAAAGTTGAATAAGTTTAAAAAAAGAATAATTGAAAAGTTGAATAGTTGAATAAGTTATAAAATTTAAAAGTTGAATAATATAATAATTGTAAAGTTGAAAAATTTATAAAATGTAAAAGTTGAATAATAGAATAATAGAATAATTGCAAAGTTGAATAATAGAAAAGTACACATAGTAGGAATAAAATAATAATCAAAAAAAGAAAGTTGTAAAATTGAAGAACATAAAAAGTTGTCCATTACTCCTTTAATCAGGCTTTGAATTTTTTATCAAATTATTGATACACCATAAACTGGCATTCAGGAGAAAACACATTTTAGAACTATTAACAATTTTTAAAGTTTTTATAAAATTCTTTAAAAAATGAAAATTTCAATTTTTTCAATTTCAAGGTTAATCAACAGGCTAGTGCCCATGCCTCATGAGACCGATTAACACTTCATTTATTTAAATTCATTATTAATAAAAATATAAAATGTTAAAAAAAAAATACATAAACTTATAAAAAAAATTGATTAGAGTTATTGATTTAATAGTCATTTGATAAAATTTAACAACAAGCTATTTAAGTTAAATAATTCAAATTTAGAAACAAAATCTGTGTAAATTAAATTTATGTTATTGAAAATTGAAAGCTTAAACGTTGAAAACTTAAACATTGATCACTTGATTACAAAGCAATTTATTAATCTTGAATAAAAATGTTTAAATGTTTTTTCTCCGCTTTTTGACTTGGCCATTAATTCAATAAGGTTGTTATTGTTCCTTAAAATTTAATTCAAATTTCTTGAGTCATTTTTCTTTAATTTTCATTTAAGATTTAGCGGAGAATTGAAATGTGTTAAAGTCGGATGTTTTTTTAAACATGGGTCAAATTTATTCATTTTTTGAGACAAGTCATTAAAATTGAACATTAATCTTTTAAAAATGAGTGCCCATTTTTTAGTGACATCATTCATTTTTTAATTTAGTAACATGCCACTAAATTCGGATAATTGCTTTAATTTAATTGCAAACTAAAAAAGAATAAATATTTAATTTTGTATTTTAATAGTTTATTTCAAGTTTAAATGAAGGCAAAACCGATTGAGCTATGGTTTAGGTTTTGGTCTTGAGTGAAAGCTGGTAAAATTCTGTACAAGATTAGTTGTAGGGGATAATTGATGGTTTTCTACTTTGAGAGATAAGTATGGATCTGTATTTTAGTAATACCCTTCGTTCTACATTGACAGGGGTGGTTAAGTTGTACAGAACTGAATTATCTCTCTTAGTAAAAAAGTTATTCAAGTTTTTCTGAATTGAAATGATCGAATTGAAACGAACTTCACAACCCCACGTTGACATTAAAAAAGAAGTATTGTTAAGTTGAATTAGTCAATGAAATTTTTTTTTCTCCAAATTGGTAAACTTGGGAACAAAAATTGAAAAAACATTTAAATTATTCCGAACAAAGTTTTTATAAGGTATCTTAATTGTTAAAAAAAAAAGATTTTAGTTATAAATTTTTAATTATATAAAAGTACAAATTTTAAATGTAAATTCTGTATTTCTCTTTAGTTAAATTTATGTTTTATAATAATTTATTTAATTGAGTAAATATATTTATAATTGTCTTTTTTTTAATGACAAAATCACATTATTGCGTCTAAATTTATTTCAAATTAAAAGAAACAATTTATGTGATGGCTCTTTCCAACAAAACTGAAAATTTTGTCAACTTGCAGCTTTTTATATCAAAATCGACCGAACACATTCGAAATTTGTTTCTTGAAAGCTTTAAACAGAAAAATAACTATGAATGGATTGAGAACAGAAAAACAGCTCTGAAATTTTTCCAAAATGAAAAGAACAAAGCATTATTGAGCAAGATGAATCAAACACAGAAAAATCTTGCATTGGCCGGCGATACATCAAAATGGGATTTAAGTTTATTCTTTTTAATTTTATCTAATAGTGAAATAATAGACAAATCGAGTTTAAAAAAAATAGAAAAAATAAAGGACGTCCGTAATAAAATAGCTCACAGTTCAGACATGAGTCTTGGTGGTCAAGAGTTTCAAAAATACTGGACCGAAGTTGAAGAATGTTTAATTAGTTTGGGATCGAATAAAAATGACATTGAAAATTTTAGATTAAACATCAATAGGAATTCAAAAGAGACAAAAGAAATTAATGATAAAAAAGCTCTAGAATTAAAAGAAAGAGCTGACAATTTTTTGATCCAACTTAATTATTCCAAGTCGATTGAGCTTTATTCTAAAGCAATTGACTTTGAAATGTCTAAGGATTTAAAATCAAAAATTTTTTCTAATCGATCTCTGGCCTACTTGAAAATGTTTGAAAAAACAAACAGAAGTGAAAAAGATTTTTTATTTAAAGCTTTGGTCGATGCCGAGCAATCAATTGCTTTTAATCCAAATTGGTTCAAACCATATGCTCGTTTGGCACAAGTGTATATGGAATTTAATGAAATACCAAAAGCCATCGAGAATTTCAACATGGCTCTAGTTTTAAATCCGTCTAATGACGAAGTCAAAAAATTGTTGGCTGATGCCAAATATTTCGAATTTGAACAGAATCGCTATGCTCATCTAGACGACGCTGCTCAGCCAAAAACAACAGAAGAGCATTTTGATGAACACGTTCAGAAAGTGAAACAACAAATTGGTGAAAAAAACACAGAAATTTTTGTAGGATATTTTGATGAATTTAAAAAATGGGCAATGGAAAATGACAAAAATTTAGGAGATGTTTTTTTGGCTCATGAATATCGCGATGGTTCACTGAAGTGTAAACAAAATTATGAAATGGCGGCTAAATTATACGGTAAGGCAGCTAAAAACGGAAATGCTGAAGCGATGTTTAATTTAGCTCAGCTGACAATTAAAGGGATAGGAGTAAAGCAAAATTTTCAGCTTGCGATAAGCTTACTCAAAAATGCTGCAAGTCAGCCGGCCCAAAAAAAATTCGGCATGAATGAAATTCCTGTTGTAGGTGTTGCTGAGTCCCAGCACCTTCTAGCTATCATTTATCATCAGGGAATTTATGTAAGCAAAAATATGGCTCAAGCGATCGAATATTATCAAATGGCAGTAAACAATGGCAATGGCCGATCAGCAAATAATCTTGGTTTGTTATATTTGTATGGCGATGGTGTGGCTAGTGATCTTGATCGCGCTGAAAACTTGTTTTTATATTGTCACAAAAAAGGTTGCTTTGATTCCATATCAAATCTTGTTGAATTATATTTGATGAAAGGTGATCCGGACAATGCTCTTATGTGGCACAATAGAGCTTTAGAGAAAAAATTATTATTTAATATCAGCTGTCACGAATCAGTGTTAGAGAGAATAAGCAAGCAAAAAGAACTGCTTAAATTAGCAAAAATTCCTGAAAATAAGAGTCTCGATTCTTTTATGAAAGGGAAATTTCCCCAATTTAACATGTTGGATAATTTTTGTTTCAAAACAAACCCAAATAGCATAAAAAAAAAAAATTACGACCCTGAAATGTTGATGGAATACGCCAACAAAGGATCCACAATTGCTAAAAGAATGCTGGAGGCTTTATTTCTATTCTATAGTGCAATTGACGATTTTTCTCTTAGTCAAAATTCAGAGAACCTTGACATATCGTCTACGCTAGCGAAGATGTCTCAAGCTTTTCTGAAAGACAGCTTAGTTTGCCAAGTACCAATCGATTTAAGGGACCAATTATTGGAAAAAGTGGAGAAAGTTTTAGATCTAAACAGAAAAGATGATTTAAATTTTAATGCGAGTATTTGCTACATGCACTTGATAGCTTCGAATTATGAGCAAACAATTTTGTTCATAGATAAGTCCTTGAAAAAATACCCAGATTGTTTACATATGCACTACATTAAAGGTTCAATGTTTAGCTTTTTGTTAAAATTTAGAGAAGCCTTGAAGGAATTTGAGTATTTGGTTAAAAAAGACCCAAAGAATTACGAGTTTTACTACTGGAAAGCAGTTGCTTTGAGCATATCAAGTCGAACCCATCTAAAAAAAGACAAACATTTTTTTAATTCATTTTAATTAATTCACGTATAAATTGAAACATTATTCAAACTTAATTTTATTAGATGTTTAAAATAGAAGAGAGTGCCCAGTCAAACATTTTATAGAGATTTTTTGTAGTATCTTTAAAGATTCTTTATAAAATCTCTAAAATTTGGCCTATTTTGAAGAAAAAATAGAGATATTTTAGAGATAAAAAAATATCATTAATTAAACAGAAAAAATCTTTGTTTTTTCTCTGTATTCTCTTTAAAATTTTTAATCTGTTCTACCAGTCAAAACGTTAAAAGAGATATTTTATAAATTCTTTCAAGATTCTTTAAAAAATCTTTATAAATTGAATTATTTTCAAGAAAAAATGGAGATATTTTAGAGATAAAAAAAATCATTAATTTTAATAACAAATCTTTATTTTTTCTCTATATTCTCTTTAAAATTTTTAATCTGTTCTACAAGTCAAAAAGTTTTAGAGATTTTTTGTAGTTTCTTTACAGATTCTTTATGACATGTTGAAGTTTATGATCAAAAATTTATTTATATCAAATTGCTCATTTTATATTTAATAATAAATTTCCTGAAGAATTAGGTAGAATTTTATAAAATTCTTGATGTAACATTAAATAGTATGTTTTAATTTAATAGTATGTTCAAAGCTTACTAAAATGATCGATTATTTTTAATTTTTCAGTAAAGTTAATAATGCAAATAAATAAGTTTTTTTCTTTATACATTCACTTTTTTTTTCGATAAATTTCAGTATTTTATTTACTAAAAATTTTTAATTAATCAACATATTAAATACGATTTGGTTTTATAATTTTATTATCTTTGCGAAGTTAATTTTTTTGTCTTTCAAATTTTGTGAACTTTTTTTAATTCTAAAAATCGATTATTCATCCATTTATATTTTAATCGAATTAAAATAATTTTTTGAGAATGTAGCATAACATGTTAAAGAATTACCAAAAAAAAAAAAATCATTCTGTTAATTTAAGAAATTTTTAAACTAATTTTTTAATTGAGAATTTGATCATTTGATCATAAACTTCAACATGCCTTCTTTATTATTTATTTTTTATTATTTTATTTGTTTATTTAATGTGCCGACAAATTAAAAAATTTTATATCATCGTATCGATAGTATCTCCTATTTTAAGAAATAAAAAAAATACTCTAATATACTAATTCTTATTTCTTAAGAGACTTTTAGATATGAGCATTAGACTTAACTACAAAGTCTCATCAATCAATCATGAGAATAAAGTCGTGAGAAATAAGTTTTTAAACGAAGAATAATATTCGAGATAAAAATTTGAAATGTCGGAAAGATAAAGCAATTAGCGATGTATCAAAAACATGTGATTTTTAGATTTTTCTCAAGAACCATTCCTAATTAAATCAGAAAGCTTTTTAATTTTTACTTAATTGAAAAGAAAACTCTACAAATTTCTCTAAAATTTCTTTAGAGATCCTTTAAAATAAAGTGTACTGGGTGATCTATGAAAAAAGAAAAGTGTGGAAAATTTAATCTAATTGACTATATTGATTTTGATTTCAAGTTGTAAATTAATTGATCAATCTTTGATTTTTTTAGTATTATTTGTTTCATTGTCTTTTATCTTTAGCTTGTCTTTTTATAAAAATTAATGTAAAATTAAATCCAATAAGTACGATTTTCAATTTAACTAAAAGAGACAATTAGCATAATCTCCGACTTTGGAAATGTCATAAAAATATTGATATGGAAATCTTGAAAAATTTGACAATGCTATAGAAAACTATCAAATTTTTATTAAAAATTCTTCAAAAGAAAGCAGAAAAATACCTGAAGCATATTATTCGATCGGTCAATGTAAAATTGCACAATGTTTTTTAGGAGAAAAGAATTCAAGCAGATTTGACATAGTTAAAGATTATATTGATAAAGGTGAACATGCAGAGCAAGATCAGTTGCCATGCTTTTTACCATATGAAAGTACGTCTAAAGCTTTTCTTTTAAGTATGATTAATTTAGCCAAAACACCAGATGAAATAAAAAATGATCATCAGATAACATTTCAGAATGATGACAATCGTATTGAGCTGATCAAGTCGCACAGGAAAGATATAAAACGTCATGAAGGTTTAAAATCAAACCTAATTAAAAATACACTTGTGCCACCAAAAACTCAAAAGATGTCTTTTTCCTTATCGATTCTGAAAGATGTTAAACTAAAACAAATAGATTTTACTAAAGATGAAATTTTGGACGGATTCATGATTAATTTGCGTGTATTTGATTTTCCTCAATTTGGATTTACTTCTGTGTTTTTTATTGTTGAGGATGAAAACGGATCAGTCGAAAGATTGAGTGTTTACAATCTAGGAAATGATAATGATAAGATCAGAGAGGACTTCAGAATTGGTGTTTGGATTGCTATTATAAATCCTTATATTAGACAGGCAGCTGATGGAAAGCCCATGATACGAGTGGATGATCCGAAAAGTATTATTTTTACAGGAAAATATACAGAAAAAATGTGTCGCTACTGTGGCAGAAGTGATTCCAAGTTTAATTGTTCAAAGTGCATTAATGCATTTTATTGTAGTAAGGAGTGTCAAGTAAATGATTGGAAACAATTGAATCATAAGCTTGTATGCTCATTGTGATCAAGATAAACTAATTTAAACTGTTTTTAAAATTAGCCTTTTTGAAAAAAACTAATCATAGTATAATCATTTATTTTTAAATCTTTTAATTAGATTTTTAGAATTTTTAGATGATTTCTCAAATAAAGAAAGTGCTTAAAGTAGCACGCCGAATGATCATGATTTTAATAATCTTTAAAAAGGTGTATTCATTTGTTTTTCCTTACGGCTAATTTATTGACTTTTAAATACTGAGGAAGAGAAACTGTCGTCTCCGTAAGACGTGTTTAGTTAAAATAAGGTTTAAAAGAGACAAGCTTAGAACTAAGCATATAATGGGTTTTGTAAAACACTTCGATTTAAGTCTAGAGTTGTTTAAAAGTCACAAGTCTCAAGGAAAGTCCAAGTCGAGAGTTTTTTTTTCACGATCAATTTAATGAACAGAAAATTCTTAAATGATTTTAAAATAATTGTCTTAATATTGATGACTCGATGTAACGAGATCCCAAAGTCAATTTTTTCAAATTCTCCTATTTTACAAATTAATCAAATAAATGTTGCTGTTTTTTTCATTTTTATAGAGTAGTTATTCATATACGGAAGATCACGAAAATATTCGCCTAATTCTCAACTACTGTCAAAGAATTTTTTCCAGCAAATGATTTGAAAATGATTTGAATGAATTAAGCATTCACGATCTTTTTTAACATTATCATGAGATTTTTTTGGCTTTCAATGAATGTGAAGACTTTTTGCTAATGTAGCAAGAAAATTCTAAAATACGGCAAACCTTTATTCATTAAATAACGCATTATTAAATAAATTTTTTGATATAAAGCCTGATCTAGAAAATTTTATAAAAAATTAAATTTAATTCCTTCCTAATTTGGTGATAGACGATAAAATGACTAAAGGTAGTTTAAAAAAAATTTTTAAGTCCGGACTTTAATTTGAGACTTCTAAGCAACTCTAGCTAAGTCTGAGTTATAAGTCAAATATAAATTTATTGAAATAAGAAAGAAAATAATTTTCTTAAAACCTAAGTTTTGATTTGCTGGAGCATAATAAAAATATATAGAAAACATAGTAAAAATATTAACAAAAATAACTTAGAAAATTTATAGCAAGAATTAGTTAAGCTTTGTTGGGGTTTAGCGATGATTGAGACATCACTATGATCAATTTAGTATTTTATTTGTAAATTCGCTTCTGGCTTTATTTATAATTGAATTTTTTTTCTAAAGTTTCAGAGATTCAAAACTTAAGTAATACTGAATTTCTAAATTTTAACTTGAATTCGTAAACTAGTTCTTTGAAGCCATACATTTCGTTATTCTGTATAAAAATACCAAAATTCGTCCTAAAATAGTACGATCAAATTTTAATTAATATTTGAATATAATGGCTAATCAAATTCTTTATAATAGAATATTTTTTTATAATTAAAAATGATAATTTTTATTGATAAAAAAATACAACTAGTTTACCGGCAAAATTAATTTGTCAAAAATTAAATTATCAACAGTATATTTTGTCAACAAATAAAATATCAACAGATAAATTTATCAACAATTTTTTCTTTATCAATAGTATAATTTATCAACAAAAGGAAATGACGAAAGCAACGTTGAAATGGCTTCATTACAGCGAAGTCCCAACACAAGTTCGGTCTTGCGTTGGTCATCTATTGTTGCTCAGCTACCTGGCGGTGGTGAAGGTAGAGAAAAATTAAGACCATCTCAGCCTCTACAGATAGATAGATATGACAGATATGACGATAGAGCAGATAGATATGACGAATTCTGTCCTTGCAGAGAATCAGGCAAGAGAAAGTAAAAAGGAAAGTCTAATCGTGTTTGGTTTAAAGCAAGAGTCAAACATAGATGTTGTTGAACAAGTCAGAAATCTTTTCCAAGTTATAGGTGTGAACACAAATAACATAGAGCATGTGCGGAGATTCAGACAAACCAATTCGAAAAGTGTTCCTCCGATTTTTATCCGTCTCAAAAAGGGCGTCGATAGAAATGGTGTCTTGGCTGAAGCCAAAAAGTTGAGAAAAACTGATGGTCATGCCGAAGTGTATATTTGTCCTGACCGAACAGAATGCGAGAGAAGGTTAGAGAAGCAGCTGAGAGAAAGAAGGGAAGTGCTCAATAAGGAGGAAGAGAGTAAGAATGAAGGGAGGCATTACCGATGGGTCATACGAGAAGATGAGCTCCGAAGAATTAAACAAACATCAACAAGTACAGCAGATAAGTAGCAATTTAATTGTTACACAAAATAATAGAAAAATTGGGAAGAATTTTAAAGTTAAAAATAATTATGTAATTAGTGCTAATAGAATAGTTAGGGGGAGTGGTGGATCTTTTTCTAGCCAGGTCAATGAAATTCTTGGATCGCCTTTATTGAATTGTAGTTTAGGTGAGAAAAGGATAAGTGTTCGTGAACCTTTTCTCACTTGTATTTATACAAATGCCACGTCACTCAACAACAAACTTACGGAGCTTGTATAATACTTTATACCGAAGAGACAGAACGGGACGTGGCGGTGGAGTTTGTATATATGTGAGAGATGATCTGTGTTCGATGGAAGTGACCTGTAGAGTTCTATGTGCAGATGGTGTTGAACAGATATGGTGTGGCGTGAGAAGTGGTGCTGAAAGTTTGTTGGTGGGATGCATGTACAGACCACCTAATAGTAATGGTTTTGTCACTGTGTGTGTGAATTATTCATTAAAAGAGGCAAGGAAAATGATTGAGAATAAAATATATAATGCGGTGGTAGTCTCTGGAGATTTCAATTTCCCAGAAATCAGCTGGACATGTAATGGCGGAAATGCAAGTGGAGAAAATAAGATGAGGTTCTTGGAAGGCTTAGATGAATCGTATATTATTCAGTGTGTAGATTTTCCAACATTTATATTTGGAAAAAATGGAAATTCAAGTGTACTTGTTATTATCTCCTGTTAACGAGTGAGCCTGAAAGAGTTCTGGAAGTGAGGGCTTTGCCACCACTAGGTGAAACCGAGAAGGCTCATGTGTTGATAGAGTGGAAATTACAAGATTTACGAAAAAAAAGAGAAAAAACGTAAGAAAAGCTGATTTTCACCAAATCAACACTGGTATGAGGTCAGTGGACTGGAAAAAAGAATTTGTTGGACGGCATGTTAATGAATGTTATGCAAGTTTTCTGAATGTGTACCTGCGACTCTATGAGAAAAACGTACCCGAGAAAAGAGAGAATTTGCGAAAGAGCGAAAAATTGATGAATTACGAGGTTAATAGAGTGATAAAACTAAAGCATCGAGCTTGGTTTAAGATGAAAGCATGTAATAAAAGTTCATTTGAAATAAGTAAATATTATTATGGAAAAGCATGTAGAGAGTTAAAACAGAAGTTAAGAAATGTAAAATCGGATTATGAGAACAGACTGTCTAAAAAAGCAAAAAGTGATCCGAAACTAATTTATGCCTATGTAAAAAGCAAAATGGGAGTAAAGGAAGAAATAAGAATGTTAAGAACAAAAGAGGGTGAAGTAACGAGTGACAAAAAACTGATAGCTGAGCAATTAAATGCTCAGTTTCATTCAGTCTTTAATAAAGAAACCAATGATAATTTGCCTTTTTTTCCTTTACGTACTTCCTCTACTTTCGATATTGAGAATGTCATGCAGGAGCTAAACGAGGATTTGATTGAACGGAGACTAGAGAAATTAAATGGCAATAAATCGATGGGCACAGACCAAGTACATCCACTAATACTATTGAACGATGTCAGTTCCATTGTAGATAATTTTCGAAAAATCATTAGAGACAGGAAAAATCCCAAAAGAGTGGAAAAGAGCAAACGTGTCTCCAATCTAGGTATTGTCCGAATAATGTTTTACCTTCAAGAGAATTATCTAATAATTGGAAGTCAACATGGATTTGTTCCAAAGAAAGGTTGTGTAACGAATCTACTTGAAACGCTTGATATGATCACGACTGAGTTGGCCAAAGGTAACAGTGTGGATGAAATACTATTAGACTTTTCAAAGGCTTTTGATACTAGGTGAGAAAATAGTAAGTTGGCACGAAGACTTTTTGAGTATGAGAACTCAGCGAGTTGTACTTGGAGATGGAGTTTCTAGATGGTCAGAGGCACTGAGTGGAGTTCCGCAAGGATCTGTACTTGGACCCCTGCTATTTGTTTTGTACATAAATGACCTACCTGACTGCGTTTCAAATAAAATGGAATTGTATGCAGATGACTCAAAAATACTCGGTAAAGTTAATAATGTTTATGAGAGAGCGATGTTACAGAAAGATCTGGATGCAGTATGTCAATTTATAGAGGTTTGGCGTATGGGACTTTGTGCTAACAAATGTAAAGTAATGCATTTCGTTAGACTAAATGAAAGGCATAAATATACACAAAAAAGCAACAGGAATGTTATACTAGCGACCACAGATTGTGAAAGGGATCTTGGAGTGATGATTTCATCAGATTTAAAGTGGACCAGCCAAGTGAAAATTGCTTGTGCGAAAGCGAGTAGGGTGCTTGGAATGCTAGAGCGAACGTTTACAAGTAGAGAGGAAAGACTGTGGGTAAGATTGTATATATCCATGGTGAGACCGAAAAGAGGCTGACAAAATTAGGACTGACAAAGCTGAGTGAAAGAAGAGTGAGAGGGGACTTGATTGAAATGTACAAACTAGTGAATGGAATACAAAAGGTAAGCTTGGTCAAGAATCTAGTGAATAAATCAGAAAACAAGGGACCAGCCGGGGTGTTAAGAGGAAATAGCATCAGAGTCCAGAGAGAAAGTTTCCCAGCTAAAATTAGAAACGATTTTGCGGCTGCAGTAAATGCCAGACATGTATTTTTCTCAAACAGAGTAGTTCCGCATTGGAATAGGTTTCCAGAAAACGTGGTGAAATCCAAGTCAACCGCTAATTTTAAAATGGCTTTAGATAAGTTCAATGGTATCGGCTGCTACAGCTCTACACGGCCAATTGGCGGTGATGGGCTTAGACAATCTACATGTTAGGTGTCGCAGCAAGAACTACTACTACTACTAAAAAATAAAAATTAAAATTAAAGAGTACAAATTGTCGACTAATAATTAATTGAAAAGATCAATATAGTATTAATTATCAACTTATTAAGATTTTAAATAATGCAAGTAGATTCTAATTTTTGAATTATACCCGGCTTACTTTTGATAATGATAAAGGTTTTATACTCAAGAATAAGTGTGAAATTGCTTGAAATGTCCCGAAAACTTCTAGTATCCTCTGATCTTCTAGTATCCTCTAAGATACTTAGTCCTGAAACTCTTAATTATTATCTTGAAACAAAAGCTAAAAACATTTTGAAATTAAATATGCCTTTATGTTTTATCGTCGGAAATACTGGGAAAAATCAACTTTACCATAACGTATACCTCTACTATCGTCAGCGTAAAAATTATTGGATCTGTATCCAAAAACAATGTAGCGTAAAAACACCCAACAAATCGAATTGTAATTTTTATGTCCGATACTGGCTTATCTATCTTAGCCAACTCAGAACGGATTCACGGTGATGGTACTTTCGAAGCCTCGCCTGATTTATTCTATCAACTTTATATAACAGGGATATGTTAACAATAAGATGCTTCCAGGCACGTACATTTTACTTAAACGAAAAGACTACGACACGTATTCCGAAATGTTAAAGTTTATAAAAAAGATAGCAAGGGCAAAAAAACGTCAAAATGAATCGGAAAAGGCTACTCTTTAATTCAGTATCTAATAATAATTATTTAGTACCTAATTTTAATTAATTTAGTAAAATTGAAAATATCTATTTTATTTTATTGTTACCTAATTTATTTAATCAATATCTAAACTAATTGATAAGTATCTAATTTAATACATTGAGTATCAAATCAACATATACAATTTTGATAAATTAATCAATTAATATGATCGATTTTTTATAAAATTTTTCACACTAAAACTAAAATTTTTGAAAAAACATTACAAATTTTAAAATGAGTGATTCAGAATCTTCTTCAACTTCAATTCTTCGACCTGCTTCATAAAATCAGCCAGGTTTGGATACTGTTTGGAACTAACAGTGATAAACAGTTCTTCAAATGCAAGAATTGTCCAAAAATGTTGTACATTGAAAAACCTAAAACAGATTCGGGTACAATTATTTTTGTTGAAGACTGTAACCATAACAATTTCAGGACAAATTGTATTCCAGATAAAACCAAAAATGCTATTCTCACAATATATTTCGATGAAAAATTAGCACCAAAAAAGATAATGCGTTGGTTAAGAGATCACCTTAATGAAGGTTATTTTGAAGTCGATGCGATCCACATCAACAACTTTATTCAACAACAAAAAAAGAAAAAAGCTGATTTTATAAAGTTAGATTTAGCCGGGCTTAAGAATTGGGTTGAAAGTAAAAGTCAAATTCCAGACAATGATGACGATCATTTCACAGTCTCTAGCTGGTCTATTAAACCAGAAAAAATAGACTCAAAGTATTTTTCACTACAAAAGTCTAATCTCGAATACTCGAAAAGCGAACCATGTAGCCGTGGATGCAACATATAAACTAACATGGCTCAATTATCCAGTGCTGATGTGTGGCTCGACTGACAAAAATAATAGTTTTCATCCTTTCGGAGTTATGCTCTCAAAACACGAAACACACGAAGAATTCGCTTTTCTTTTTCAATCAAACAAAGACTTGTCACAAAAACTTTTCAATCATCAATTCAATGTACGCGTATTGTTAGCGAATGCGGCGATGGCTTTAACAAATGGATTTATTTCAGTATTTGGACACGTAGAAAAACGAATCGTTTGCCGGGCTCATGTTGAGAGAAATATTATAGACAATTTGAAAGGAGTAGACAAAGATTTAAAAGCAAAAATCAAGACAGAATTCGTAGCAATTGGTATAAAGATCGTGATCCAAGTTTTGTAACAACAAAAAAATATGTTGATATTCCGACAATCGATACACATCAATGGACTCTAGCTTTTAATTGGGTTAAATTTGACAAACGTATAGTCAAAATCAATTCAATGGGTCAATTACTGTATATGTTTACATCAAGCGAAGTAGAACAGCAAGCTAGTAAAAATGTATGTAGTTCGTTTTTGGAAGAAAATCAATGGACTTCATTCGATTTATATGTCAAGTCTATTAATTCGATTTGATCAGTATCAATCAATAATTCAAATTGGCAATTGAGTGTGTGTTCATGTCCTTATTGGAAAAAAAACTATGTGTGCAAGCATACAGTCGGTATAGCCAACAAACTCGATTTAAATACTTTTCCTGGATTAAATCTAAATATCGAAGCGAATGCAAAACGTGGACGACGTAAACAAGCTACAGCTGCTCTAGTTCCAAGAGTTTCGACTGGACCAATTAATTCATTAATGATTACTCAATAAAATATCGAACTCATCGATTCATCAAGTTCAAATACCACGGTCAATCAATCCAACCAAGTCTCAACTTCACATGAAGAAAAATCGAATATACCTCTTGGCACTTCTAGAATTGTTATTATTTCATTGTCAAATGTGAATACTAATAAAAAACCAAGAGGAAGATCACCTAAAAATCGCAATGAAGTTAATGAACAAACCGTTGAGAATCCAAGCAAACGAAGAAAAATTTCGAAAAACAAATAAACAAATAAATTAAGCTCTTTAATAGAGTCGTTTAATATTTTTTCTCACATTTTTATTATTTTTTTTTTACTTGAGTGTGATATTTTATTTTTTATTTGATACAAATATAATTTTATTAGATACTTTGAAATTTTATTAGATATTTTTTTTTATTTTTTTTAGATATAGATTAAAATAAATTAGATACTAAAATAATTTTTAGCCAATCGGAAAATTATTATGACTTATTCCGAACTCGCAGCTTTAAAAGCATTCGAGTTTCATTTTTCTAACGCAGAAGCCAAGGATTGCTATTTCCATTTTCGTCAAAGTGTTAGAAAGTGGATTAGCACCCATGGCTTAAAAAAATAATACGACGATAATATATTTTTTCGTAATTCGGTCAAAAAGTTGACTGCAATTTCAATGGTTCCATTTGAACGAATGGATGAAGCCTTTGATTATTCTATGAGTTGTAACCCAACAGACTTTAACGATCAACTAATTATGACTATTTTCGAAATACTTGGATGCAAGGTTCATCAAGTCGCACACTATGGAACCACTACGACAGCGAGTGTATTCGTACCAACAACCACGCCGAGTTGTACAATCAAAAATTTAACAATTTCATAATTGCCAAAAAACCTAGTATATTCAAATTTATAGAGTATATTCAATCGGAAGAAAATTGTACTCATCTTCAAGTTGAATTTTGTAAAAAAACCCAGCTGGAAAAGTAACAAGCTCAAAAGAATTGAAACAATTTACTGATTTACGATCCCAATTAGAGTCAAATTTAATCAATTTTAGCGATTATTTCCATGCCGTTTCGCATAATATATACCTTCCTTGGGTGCACAATGTTGAAAATTACTTTCAAATTATCGAACAAGATGAGCCAATAATCGAGAGTAATGACCCTAAAAAATCTAATTTTTTGATAATAAACAAAAAACGTAAACGATCACTTTTTCATAATACAGTCAGTCCTTCTAAAACAGCAAAGTTAGATACAGCCAGTTTAAACCCGAAATTAGCCTAACGCTATTCATTAAAGTCAAAGAAATGTTAAACGATGATCAAATTTACTATGTCCTTGAGCAGCTCAAATTTCAATTCCAATCAATCAATATTTTCGATCCACTTTTAGTCCAAAATGAACTTTACGCTTTTCAAGATTTGTCGCAGAGTGTATTAATAATAAAGGTTTGTACTCATTGGCTTGTATTGACCAATTTAAACAAAAATCAAGATTGGATTGTATACGATAGTCTCAACAACGAGTATTACTTAATCGAATTACGTCCGGTATTCAAAAAAATAAAACAAGCATCGAAAATATCAGGAAGATTTGGAATATAAAACTGTAAAATATAACATTAAAATTTAATTTTTTTATTTCGTTCAATTATCTTTTTTACTTTTTTCACATTAGTTTTTTTACAAATTGAATTTTATTTTTTAAATAAAATTGTTGACAAAATATACTGTTGATCTTTTATTCAGTTGATAAATTGATTTTTTTAATTAAAATTGATGATTTATTTGTTGTAAAAATATACAGTTGACAGTTTAATTGTTGATAAAATGTATTCGGCCCTAGTTGACATATAACTGGAAAATATGATACAATTAAACTCAAAAAATTAAATGGTAAAAAGTTGTAATTTTCATTCTTCATTAGTATTAAATGACTTTAAAGCACCTAAATAATGAGTTTTTGCATACTTATTAAAATTAAAGCGCATAAAATCTTGATCATAAATACACCTCGCAGGATCACGTTTTAAAACTACAGGTGCCAGATTTTAATATAATTTACTTTTAATTTTATTCAATTATCATAATTTACCATTCTTATGTAAAGAACTTTTTCAAGAAACCGTACTTTTTTCATCCTGTACTTTTGAAACCATTCTATTACACAGGAAACCCTAAATTTAATTTAGAAGCTTTAAACAGAAAAAATTTATACCTATGGGTTCAAAAATTTCTAACCTTTTAATAATTTGTAGTTCTTTCAGAAACCGGCATTAAATGATTGATTTATTGAGATATTTCGCCTATTTAATTATATCAACACTTCAAAGATTAATGTTTAATGTAATTAATGAAATTTTTAATTATTTTTATGCATAATTAAAATTTTCAAAAAAATTTTCATGATAAACTTAATTTACTTAACTAGGAAACCACAATAAAATTAATCGAATATAAAATAAAATTTTTAAATTAAACAAGCTCACCCGAGTCTAGCGAAAATAACGGCAATGAAAAATTTTAGTTCATAAAAGAATGCTATTTTTTTGTTGTTGTACAAAAATGGTTCTGCAAACAGTACAATTTCTTTTAAAAATGTACAACACAGTAAAATATATTTTAAAGGATCTTTAAAGAATTTTTGGAGCTATTCTTAAAAATTTTTTAGAAGTTAACAAATATTTTTCTTTAGAAATTCTTTAAAAATATCTCATAATATTCTCTAAGGTTTCTATAAAATCTTTAATTTTTATAAACCCAAATAATGAAAAATTTATTCAATTTAACTAGTAAAAGATGTTTTATTTTAAACATAGGTCCTGGTTTAATTAAAATAATAAAAAAAGATATAAAATAAATAAATTCTTTAGTTTTACTTTCCACAATTCGATCTTGAATTATTTCCGTTTTTGGAAAATTTGCCTAATTATCAAAATATTTTTTCGCAATTAGCTACAAAAGCATCTCATGGTTGATTGACTAAGATCAGATAAGAGGCCCCAACTAACATGTTTATGTTTTCTTTATCTGTGAATAATTTCTTTTTGTTTTATTTATTTTTTTGTTTGTTTTCTGTACCGAGCTAGAGCTCCTCCAGAATAAATTGTTAAAAAAAATAAAAATAAAAATAGAATTAATAAAATAAGATCAAAATAAAATCAATAAGTTAAAAAAATAAAAGAAAGTTTAATAAAGACATATATTGAAGTGAGTTATTACATGTGACACATATTTAAATAGTTGAAGCTTAATGAAAAAAGAGGAATTAGGAAGGTAGCAATTCCACAATGGAATTGGGTATTCAATATATCTAGATTAGAAAACTTGTTTAAATTCATCCACTTGTCTGACAAACAATGGAATAGAATGACTCAGTCCGGTCCCAACATATCCCTCACTCAAATCAAAAAGCCAATTCGAGACTGTTAGTAATATAAGTTTATTAAACGCCTCATGATGCAACATGTTAGAAGGAATATCATTTTGTAAATTAAGGATAAATCTGACTGCTGTATTCTGAATTGCTTGTAGTTGTTTGATATTATTTTCTGAAAATGAATTCAAGCAAAGAAAAGAATAGTCTAAAATAGATCCGACTAAAGATTTATATAAATTTCCTGGTGTTTTTTGATTAAAACCGCATTTTTTAAATGACAATGACCCTCTTAATAATATTTAGCCTTTTATTGCAGCGCTCTTTAATTTCGTCAACAAGTAAAATTTAACTTAGAATCAAATTCAATACCAAGAAACTTGATTTCTTTTTGACTCACTATTCTGTTTCCATAAATTTTTAAGTTTAGATAATCACTCTCTTTTTTGTACCAAGAGAAGACTTTTGAACACGAATTTTCTAGGTTCCCTAAAAAATAAGAAAAATAATTTTTAATTTAGTTCATAAATTTTATTTTATAGATTGGGTTTATTTTATTTTTTGTTTTAAATGAAGAATGTAACTAGATCATCTGAGAAAAGCAGAGAGTATTCATTATTCGTTTTGTTTCTTTTGAGGACGTCATTAATGTTTAAAAATTAAAAGAAGACTAATTACTGAGCTTTGAGGGACACCTACAGTTATTGTTTATCAAATATATGTTCATTTAAATATCGTTTTTTTTCTTTTTCGAAATGCACTGAAATTAGATCTTTAATTAAATACAAATTCAGATATAACATTTAGAAAAAAGAATCAAATAAGAAAAGATTAAAATGAATTCTTCTCTCTCGAAAAATACTAATTGCATACCATCAACTAAAGGTTAAGGTTAAGTAAGGAGGTAAATCAATGAAAATAGGAATAGATTGCGGGGCTACCCATTCTATTGAACCTTATGATAGCAGTTTAATATAATTTTTCCATCCCAAGGACTAATAAAATTTCCAGGTTCAGATTTCAAATTTGAAAATAGCGAAAGTAGTAAAAAAGAAAATATTTTTGATATTTTTCAATCTGATGTCAAACCAGGAACCTCAGATAATTATTTTTGGAAAAATATATCATAAAAAGTTAACCCGTTTAGTCCTTTATCATTCATTCAGCAAAAAGCTTTTTGATAAAATTTTAACCGAAGAAAATGTTTATTTGCTAATTCTATAGAAGAATAATATAGGTGTGAGGCGTATAAACACGCAATCAGGTTGATTGATGAAAATGTAGCTGCTATTTTTAAACGACCATAAAGAATGTCATAAAACGAATGCCAATTTTTTAAGAACCGAAATCGGTAAAATCATAAAAGCAGGCATCATTCGAACATCTAAATCGGCTTGGTCTTCACATGTCGTCCAAAGAATGACGGTATTAAACGAATTTGTAATGATTATAGAAAATTAAACGAAAATACTTTAACGGAAAGATGGCCACTTCCTAATAATACAGATGTAATTGATAGAATGAAGGACTCGAATTGGTTCATTGCACTTGATTTAAAGTCAGGCTACTGGCAAGTAAAAATGGATGACAGTTCAAATCATAAAACTGCTTTTTCCAACCCAGATGGTCATTTAGAATTGTTAAGACTACCTTTTGGCTTAAGAATGCCCCGACAGACTTCTGTAGGATTATGCAGATGAACCTAGGTTATCTTCCTTTCGTTGAAGTTTATATGAAGTATATCACTATTCATTCACGAACACATTTCTCACATAAAACAAGTTTTCAAAAAATTAAAATAGGCAAATTTAAACATTAACCCAACTTAATTTAGCTGGTTTAAAAAATGAAATTAAAGTACTCAGTCAAATTGTGTCTGATAACCAAGATAAAATGGATCCTGATAAAATCAGAGCAAATGTTGATGAGCTCGATCAAAAAATTTAAAGGAACTACAAAATATTCTTGGACTTCCTAACTTTTATCGACGCTCTTTTAAAGATTTGTGAAACAAGATGTGAGATGATAACGGAGATTTGCAAGATCTCCAAAGATCTTACTAATGCACAAAATGCCAGTTTTCTAGGGCTACAACTGGAGACAATGAATTCAATGATAACGGTAATGAGACCTCAAGATTCCTTAGTATCAGAAATTAATCCTAAACAAAGGAAAAAGACTAATTAGATCACGTCTATAGGCCAACCAAATTTTACCGGTAATGAAAACATAATGGAATGGATACGGATAACTGACAGAAATTTAACGATAAGTGACGTAGCAGAATAATACAAAGTAACGGTAGCTTATATTTTCCTCAGAGGGGATGCTGAAAAAGCAATAGACGATTGGTTGGTAGCAAATCCGAGACAAATTTGGCATGATTTAAAAAAAATTTTTGATAAAAGAGTTTACAAAGCCAGAGGAAACTGGAGACCTTGGGAGACTATGGCTAAAAGAACTTTAGACTTTAAAGGAAGCAATTTAGATGGCTACAACAGTCTACTACTCAAATAATATAGGCGAGAAATCTTTGGTTAACTCCATTAGTAAATACTCGATTGAAATAAGAACATGTCACTTTTGTGAGAAACAAGGACATCTGAAAGCGGAATGCCGTAAACTAGCCCAGTTAGTAAAGAATAAAAAGAGAATGAAAACTAGCGAAGTTTACAAACGAGTAAAAAACATCCAGCCCAAACCAGATGAGAATTTTAATAAGGTAAGAACTGAAAATGGACAACTTAAATATCAAAATTCAAGCGATTTTTAAGATCAGAGGAACAAAAAGAAAACTCGTTTCATACAAAAAAAATGGTAAAAACGTAAATAGTGTCGATGTTGAATACGAAGTGGTTGACGATTAAGAAATAACGAACGTCACCGGGGAACAAAATAAACAACTTAACGTTTACCTGACAAGACCAAGAAATTTCGAAGAGCTAGTAAAGGTTGTGTCTTTTTGTCGTTACTTTAAACAAGCTTTAAAAGGCACTTGGTCAGCGATACGAATTATGTTCGAATTTGTCAATAGCAAAATTGGTATTGGGATTGAGAATTAGAAAACTCCTTTAGACAACTCATCAATAAACTAAAGTCGGTAACGATGAAAGGGAATCTTCAAAAGAGGAAAACAGAACTATTGAAAATGACTTACGAGAAGACAGTACGATGATTAACGTCTACACAAACGTCACATCTGTAACCGGTTTATAATAAACAATGTTTAATCTTTAAAAGCTTTATTTAAGATATTGAACGTTCTGAAGTTCTAAGAATGGAATTCTTATTTATACCTATATGCTCGTTTCAAGAACACGAGCTTATAATTAACTCAAGATGTGAGCTTAGTGCTTAATGTATATGTCAGCATTTCGAAGCGTCTAACTTCTGAGATACGTGACAAGTATAATTCTTACTTATCTTTGTGCATCAGTTGACAAGCTGATGAATAAGTGATTATTCAGGGTAACATATCCCCCCGTTTAAGATAGCATCGTCCTCGATGAACTCAATTTTTAGAACTTCAGTTTGACAAAAAAAATATAATTTAAATTTAATTAATTGAGTAAATAAAATGATTATTAAAAAAAACTGTTTGTTAATTGCTTCTTTATAAAATAAATCTTTGATTTATTTCGAACATCTTATCGTGTATACTATCTTCATTTGCTTCTTGTTCTCTTATTAGTTTTCTAAGTTGTGTGTATTTATCGTTTTTCTTGATAAAATCTTCTGCATCGTTGACCATAATATTTGTTAAATTAATTTGTGATTTAACATTATCTATCGACAGGTTCGGATATTTTTGTTTTATAAGTATTACTTTTTGGTTAAATGTTAGTTTTTTCCATTCGTCAAGTATCCATTTGTTTTCTTCTTTAGATGCGAACTCTTGAGGATTTATAATTTTCTTAATTGATTCAAAATGTTCCATTCTATATTGTGAGATATGAAAGTAAAATTAATTTTTATTTTTTTTTTTTTTCACATATTTATAATCAAAAATATAATTGTTTCAATATTTATTGAATCAGCACATCTGCTGGCTTCGTTTCCGCTTCGCTTGTTTAAGCTATTATTTAAGCGACGTTTAATTATGCATTTGTATAAGCGAGAGTTGCATTTTATTATAACATAAATAAAAATTAAACTCATGAATGCTGCGACTGTAATTATTATAATTCTCAGGAGTCCTGATTTTTCTATTAAACGATAATTTTTTGTTATCAGCTCGTTTATATTATGCAAGAATTTTGTATCTAAATCTGAACTGTATATTACAATGTTACTTTTATTTTTAGAAAAATAAAAATTCTTTTCGTAGTCTATTAAGTTAAACGTATTGATCGAAGAATCGTGTCCAAAAGTCAACTTGTCCAATTCACTGTCTAATGAATTAATCGTAAAAGAATTGACTGAATTTATAATGGTAACATTTATTTTATTAATAATTGCTATTTTCGCACCAATTTTTCTTATCCAATTCATTTTATTATTACAGTTGAACGTATTATCTTTCCTTATAATGTTATTTTTTGTAAGATAACCTTTTACAACTTTATCGTTAAACCTGTCCTCGTGCTCTCGAAAAGCTCTAATAGTCGAAAGTTTATAATTTCATATTTCTTCCTTATCAATCATTGTAAACGTTTTTAGTTCTGCTGTCTAAATCCGCTAAAAGCAAATCGTGAACTGCATTTTCACTTTCACTTAGCAGTGTTAGGTTACTCTTATTATATGTTAAGAAAAGTCCTTCGCTTGTTTCAAAGATATTCAAATTGCATTCAAATAATATTTTAATTACCTTAAACATTTGATTTCCGTTTGGGTTGCTTAATATCTTATCGTACGGTAAATTAAGTTTTAACGAAGAGAATAATCTATATGGACAAGAGTTAACTATTTCCTTATTCCATATAAGTATTGAATCTCCAAGGTTGCATTCTAAGTTGTCTGCATTGCAGATTTCATTGAATATTTTATTTTTATATCTTATTTTAGTCTTTTGAAGTCTACAGTAATATCCAGTAGTTAGAACTGTACTAAGCCATTTGAAGTTTTCAATTGGGTTTTCGTCAAACTCACAATTTCCATCTTTACAAAATATTAAAAAACCATTGCATGTTTTAGATTGTGCCATTATTTCACATTCCAATTTACTTAATTTTTGTATGTCTACACTTTTTTTACTGCTTCTAGCTCCAAAAAAGTTAGTATAGGTGCTTACTTTGATAAATTTTTTACTACATAAATTTTTATTTTTATCCATTCTATGGTCTAAAATTTTTTCGACTTCAAATATAACATTTTTAGTTTCCCCGTTGTTTTTGACGTTGTCAATTTTTAATCGCTGCCGTGGAAAGGTATCTGTTAATACATTTTTTAATGCATCTTCCACGATATAATTGTCATTTTTCGTTAGACCTATTACAGTAAACGGACCACGGTATTTAGGGTGAAGCTTATTCTGTATGCCTGGTATACTAATCCATTCCTTAGTTCCTATTGGAATTTTTTCCTCAGTAATTGGTCTTATTTTGTTTTGGGCTTTAACTTGCTTATTCTTGCCTTTTTCGATGTTACGAAGTGCTTCTGGAAAAGATTTTTCCATCAAAAATTTTATCTCCAAGACTCGTTCATCCAGTGCGTTGTCTTTAAACTCTGAATCAACAGAAGACCAGTTCCTAAATCCGTTCATTTTTCTTCCGATCATTAACTCGAATGGGGAGAATAATGTTGATGTATGTACTCTAGTTCTCTATGCTAGCAACACATACGGTATCCATTTTGGCCAGTCTTCAGTATTCTGTTCACAATGTCGCCTTAAACATTTAACGAATTCTCCATTCAATCTCTCAACCTGACCGTTTGTCCTAGGGTGGTATGCTGATGTAACAACATGCTCAGCGCCAATTCTTTTAATAAGATTATCTACGATAGTGTTGTTAAACTCTGTCCCCTGATCTGAAAGAATAACCTTAGGAGGACCAAACAAGCATATAAATTTCCATAGGTGATCAGCAATTTCAATAGCTGTTTTACTTTTAATAGGTTCTACGTATGGATATTTGGTAAGGTATTCGCTTATTACCAAGACTCCGAGAAATCCTTCTTCAGTAAACGGTAGGCCGAACACAAGATCAATAGCTATTCTATCGAAAATACCTTTAATATTTACTGTACGGCGTGGTCAACAACTAGCACTTTTCCATAACAGACAAAATCCGCCTTTTTTCCGACCACATTTTGAGCAAAATATCATAGCTGTTGGACTACGAAGGCGAGGTCCAGCACCACCAAGTCTCACAAATAGTCATTAACTTTTTCAAATGTCTGTTCATGTCCACCAAATTCGGAATTTCTTCCCATGACAAAAGCCTGGGCCTAAAGTCCGACCAAAATTTGAACCATCATATTCACAACCAGCTGTTTGCGCTGGACTTCAATTAAGTGTTCCAATTGGCCAGTAGGCCAGACCTTTTCACCGTCACTCACAGCCCGATATGACACGATTTGACCCAAAAATTCATCAAAGCAAACTAAAACAACTGAACTCGTGCCACCTGCTCTTTCTGAACTTTTTGACCACTTTTTTCAACTAACAGTCCAAGAACGTGAGGACGCAATGAACATGCGCTTTTTGCAACGCAATGAACACGCACATTTTGTAGAGCGAAAAAGTGTGGAGCGACATCAACAGGATGACATTGAAAAAATCGAGTACCAGGACTTTGAGATCAAGCTCAATTTAGGACTAATAGGCAAAAATTTGCCAAACTTTCCATTGATCACAACATACATTCGCATATTTCAGCAAAGCTTAAATCTAATGGACCTGGAGCAAAAGAGATGAACTTGAATCTTAAATTGGAGGCTGACCAAGCCGCTGGCTACCTTGAGTCTCTGCAGTATGTCACTGAGATCAAACATATAATTTATTAGGAAAATTTAAAAAAAAGCAAAAAGATTAATTTAAAAATTTTTTATAAAAAAGTTTTATTAAAAAAAATTTTGGCTTTTCTCAGAAAGTGAGGATAGCCAAGATAAACATATTCAATTGAGGGTTTTTTGATGATAGACACAATTATTATCAAGGAGGATTCCTCGATAAAAACTCTGTCTCTCTTTTGATTGAACTTTTTCTTCAAACATTTCTATAGTTTGTCACATTTCAAGTTTATTTATAACGATGATTAATTAACCATGTATTCAACGCATATTCAAATTAATCACGATAATTAAGTTAAATTTTTACTTTTTTTTATTTTTTTTATGAATTTAACTAAAAAAAATCAATTGATTAAAATCAACTTAAAAAATAGCTTAGCCCTAAATGCCAAAATGCTTAAATGCCTTTTAATCTAACAGAAAGAAGTTTATCATTGCAGTCAATACGCTTCAAATTTATGTAGGGTTGCCTAGATTTATCTAGCAAAAATCTTAGTAATACGTTGTTCGTATCTGTCTGTCAGTCGGTCCAGATTTTTAAAAGTTGTCGTAGAGATGTGAAACAAATAAGACCATGTAGAGCCCAGAAAAGGATTTTAAAGATTGTTGGTCGATTTTCCAAATAACCCTAGCAACTAACCCTAGTTCTAAAAGTTGTCCTAAGACCAATTGAAACAAATTTTTTGATTAATTTAACCAAATGTATTAAAAGAATCTTATTATTGTTTAGGAAAATATTTTTGTTTAGCAAAATTTTACAATTAAGAAAAAAAAATAAGTTCGAGCAAACCGTGGTATGGCTCGAACTTCATGCGAGTGCTCAGGCGGCTAGACTCACGGCCCATCCTAATAAGTTTTTCAAGTCGGAGCTCACGTTCTTTGGCCTTCGCTTCTCGAGCAAAGGCATCCGACCGAGGACCGATGCTGCGCGCTTCGCGAACCAGGGCACCCGAGGACGTCGAGGCCCTGCGGGGCTTCTTGGCCGTTGTGGAGTTCAGCGCCAGATTCATTCCGCATCTGAACACCGTCACCGTACCCCTGTGGCAGCTCACCAAGAAGGGCGCAACGTTGAGGTGGAAAGCCGTCGAGCAGCTTGCTTTAAAGAGGCTCAAGGCATCGATTAGGTCGAAGTGCATGGCCTACTTCGACAAGACATGGCATGACGAACGCCGGTCGGACTCAGCTCGATTCTGGTGCAGGTCAACCCGAACGACCGCAGATTCGTGTGCTTCTAATCCTGTTCGCTTACCGATGGCGAGCGAAGATACAGCCAGTGCGAGAAGGAAGCGCTTGTGGCCGTGTTGGGCTCGGAATGGTACTGGCTATACCTGTTCGGTCCCAACAACGCGCTAGCTACGGACAGCAGAGCGGTGCAGCTAATTTTCGTTTACTAAGCGAATCGACCGCCAGCAAGTATTGATCAATGCATTCGTTTGATACCAAATCTGACTCCCGAACCCAAGAGTTGTCGCTTTCTGGGTAGTCAGCCCATTTTACAAAGTATTCTTTAAATAAAAAACTTTTGTTCCGGGTTCCAGTGACTCGATTAACACATTTTTAGCTTTGTTTTGTCTGATAATTTGTTTTTTCTGGTTATTTTCTAAGTCTGATAAAGCTTTTGGAATTGCTCATATTGTTTCTTTATCTGAGCTGCTCTTTTGATTAGTTCAAGTTCGTTGTCAGTCTCGGAATTCCAATTATTGAAACCTAGAAATGGTCTCCCAAACTTCAACTCGTAAGGTGAGAACCCAGTGCTTGAATGAACTCGAGTGTTGTAGGCAATCTTAATGTAATCCAACCACTCGTCCCAGTTCTTCAGCGTGTTTGCGTAAAGAATTCATAATAGTTTGGTAAACTCTTTCAGTTACCCCGTTGACTCTGGGTTGATATGGTTAAGTTACTAGTATTTCTGTCCCCGAAAGTTTGATCAACTTTTCCATCATTTTGTCAAGAAATTCTTTTCCTTGGTCTGATAAGAGTTCTTTCGATGATCCAAAAATTGAAATGTATTCAAAATACTTTCTTGCTTTTTCTTCCGATTCCTTACTCTTAATTGCTTAAAAGTAGAGGAATTTTGCACAAGACTCTATAATCACGCAGATTTTTTTGTTCCCGTTTTTTGTTCTTGAAATGCCAAATACCAAATCGATCTGGACTCGATCACCAACATCTCTAATTGGCAAGGTTAGAGCCGGATGATCCCAAATCGGCGTTTTCTGATGTCGATTACAAGTAAGGCAATTTCTAACAAAATTTTCGACGTCTCGGTACATTCCTCTTTACCAGTTATTTCCACAAAGATACTTATAGGTCTTTACATTTCCGAAATGTCCTAATAAGTGGGCACTTTTGATGAGATTTAGGCGAATACAACGCTTTGGTATTTCTTTGTCTTTACCCACTTTGTTTTCATATTCGTGATATATTAAACGACCGTCGTTTAAGGTAAGGTTCTTGCTTTTCTCCATAATTCTTTTGCATTGTTTTTGGCTAGCTCCGTGTGGTGTTCCACGTTTATAAATCAGTTAACAAATAAAAGGTTTTATTGTTAAGGGATTCTCTATTTTAAAAAGTATGAAAACGGCCGTTCTAAACTTAGAAAAAAAAATTAGGCCGAAGTAAATAAAATTGCTCATTCCGTATAAATAGAAAAGTGTACAAAAATTGGTTCGAATCAGGTAAAAAATTGTTTTTAAATTGTTAAATTGCTTGTCGTGTCCGTCCGTTAGTGTTATCCGTGTGGTCTATTATCAAAACTCCATAAAGCATACATGACTCTGAATGTCTAGTATTATTTTTTCTGTTTTGCCGACAACCATGCTTATTGTATTATCAGCTGTTTTAATTTTCGAACTGGATGGTAAAATTCTTTTTCCAAAATTATTTACAGTTTTGCTTGAAATAATAGAGCTTGTGCATCCGCTGTCGATAGCGAACTTAACTGGCTTACCGTCTACAAGACCATTTATTCTCAGTAAGTTACCTGTTTTGCGAACATATACGTATTCAGTATCAAGATTACGATTGTATGTCTCTAGTTCTTCCGTTTCTTCTACAAAGTATAATTTATTTGGGTTGCTCCATTTTCCTTTGTTCTTATTCCTTACATAATTTGATTTGTTATTGTTCTCGCCGCTAAACAATTTCACTTTGCAATCTGCTTTAATGTGACCTGGTTTTCTACATCTGTAAAAGACAGGAATTTTACCTCTTTTATCTGTTTTATTATTTACGTATTTTCCTCTATTTACTTCTTTCTTTTAAGTAATAGAATGATTTTAAGCGCTTCTTATAATTGTTCTTTGAATAATAAACGGGTACTGGCTTATTAATTTTCCACGTACTCCTACTGAATATCCTAGCTTGAGTTATAGCATCGTTAAGTGTCTTGACATTTTTGCTTTCTAACTCAGCTCTAACGCAGGGGTCAACCGCGTCAAAAAACATCCATACCAACTTGAACTCGTCTATTTTTTCGATTTTGTTGGCAATTTGTTAAAATTCAGACATTTTTCTCATAATTCACGTCCAATTTGATTGCCTTTAATTCGGATCTTAAAGTTCTTTGGACATCGTCTGGCTAATAAGTGGCTAACAAGTGAGATTTCAACTCAACCCATGTCAGGTTTTCTTTCTTTTTCTTAAGATTCCTGACCAATTACAAATCATTTCCTCTTAAAAATTTGTTAACTGCAGTGACTAATCTATTTTTATCAACTCCCTGGTCTTCCGCCTCTGTTTCGACAAGGTAGATCCATTCCTAAATTTTATTCTTATCGTTAACATATAGTTTTGGGATATCATCCATTATAAACTGTGGACGTCTATCGAAATTCCTTTTTTCTATTGGCGACATGTCATGTAATTTGCTTTGTTGATTTATATATCAATCAGCTTGTCTACTTCTGAACCATTTACTAATGTTATATTTTCTTCAAGGTAGTGAAAATCGGTTTCCAAGTGGTTCTGAGCTTTTATCATGTGTACAAGTGCCTGAACGGGCAAACTTTCGCAATATTCCATGGATATTGGCAATGAAAAGAGACTCATTGTGGACATTATTAATTATCGCTGCTACCAAGATATGAGGCGGGTTAATGAATGATAAAAGAAGTATACTTTTGAATAGTTTATTAAATAATTGTTGAGCTCTAGCAATTAATATATTTATTATTATATCTCTCTTCCTAAAATATCTCTCTTCAGCACTGAGAATGGAATTATTATTTATACCAATGGGTTCGTGTCAAGAACACGGGATTATAATTAAGACAAGATGTGAGCTATTTTGTAAATGTTTATATCAGCATCTAGAAGCGTCTATCTTCTGAGATAAGTGAAAAGTGTATTAATTCTTACTTATCATTTCGCATCAGTTGAGAAGCTGATAATCAAGTGATACGTAGGATGTATTACAGCTCTCCTTTTAAGAATTACAACTTCTATTTATATTCAGTAGTTTTAACTAACAAAAGGTCATTAATCATAAAGAATCTTAATAAAGATAAGTTGTGAATTAAATCGGTCATAAAGATTTATTAATATGATTCATAAAAACTTAAAGATAAAATCTATTGGAATTTAATAGTTTATTGTTCGGGTTGCTACTAAAGACTTTTACCCCCCCCTCTTTAGGAGACTCCGGCCTTCTGGGTCCTTGCTTGATTGTTTTTAAAAATGTTGTTATCTTTTTATTATATACAGTTCATCCCTAGACAAAGTTTACAATATTTCGAAACAATGCTTAAGTAATATTTATATGCGGTTTAAGTAGTGTTAATGAGCGGTTCAAGCGATGTTTAAGACACTCTAGAGCTTAATCTGTTTTAACATTATTAGTATGTACAAATATAAAATTAAATAACAAATCTTTAAACAGTTTTTAAATTTTAAGTCTTTGTATTAACAAAGAAATAAATTCAATTATTCAACCATTTCAAAGTTGCTTAACCAAAAAAACTTAAAATATTTTTATTTTTTTTTTTTATTTAGAAATTTTCTTTGATCTATAAAAAATTTTTATTGTTTTTAAAAATAAATATTTAAAATGAGTTTTTTGATTAATTAAAATGTTCAAATGCTAGACAGCACTGAAGTTTGGAGGGATGCTTTTGTTCGAGAAATAATTAATAATGAATCATATAAGATTCCTTTTCAAAATTTTATTAGCAAATATGATTCTTTATCCTCATAAGGTTGTTTAATTAAATATCTTTAATACAAAGAAATTCTCCTGTTATTAATTATTAATACAATTTTAAAAAGAACTTATTTCAAAGAGGTTAATTCTAAGAAATGAAAAGATCAACTTACAATCTGATTATGGGCGACACATTAATTTTTAAATCAGATGAAAGCACAAAACTTGAAGGTTTTTTCCGAGTTTTTAAAAAGTCCGATAAAAAAGTGTAAGTCATTAAAATATAAGTCATATCCATATTTTTTTAAAAGGACTTCTTAGATGCCCAATGGTCGTGAAAAATTTCTTTTACCTTTTTTAAAATTAGTGAATTATCCTACAAAAATTTACTTAATATAAAAAGTATGATTTTTAACTTGTCACACTTCTTGCTATTTTATTGAAAATCGGATTTAAAGTTTTTCTCTCATTTATCGTTAAAAAATTGTGCCTTAAATATTGACATTTTGTGCTATTAAAATAAAAACAAACTTAAAATTAAAAAAAATTTCATTCTCTTATTAAGTCAAAAACTTATTAAGAAAAATGAATTAGCTGATACAAATTTTGTTTCACCAAAATTCTTAATTTTTACTAGTCAAACAAATTTAGGCATAATGAAAATCGGAAGTCATTCGGTTTTTTTTTAGTCAGTGCGGAAGGTGGGACGTTTTCCCTTGACAAAGCGTATTGCGATCATTTGCTATCAATTAGTAATGCCAAAAACGCAGTTTTTTGAGTTGTCTGTTTTGGAAAATCTTTTTTCAACACCTCATCCTGTTTAGAGAAATTAATCTCCATGTATGTGAGAATATTAAGGACTGGCAATGGATTAATAATTTTTTTGTATATTTTTATTTTTTTAGCCTTCTTAAATTGAGAATATTTAGGACTGGCAATGGATTTTGTGTTTTGGATTTAATTCAAGACTTTTAAATCACTTGATCCCTTTAAGAATGAAGACTAAAACCACTTTTGAAATAACCAGCAAAACCGATCGGTTTAATTCCTAGTACTGTTAGAATTGGTACTCTGTCTTCTCAGCCAAAATGGACAAAATTCTCTGATATGTAAAATAGTTCAGGTGTGGTAACATTATTTCCATCGTTTCCGCTCAACAAGTTGAAAGTAGGACCTCATAACGCTGGACAGAACGAAGCTATTTATGAAATTGAAAAAATAATAAAGATCAAACAAGAAAAGGAATTAAAGAATACTTTGTAAAATGGGCAGACTACCCGGGAAGCGAACACTCTTGGGCTGGAGAGCCAGATTTTGTATCATTGAAATGCATTGATTAATTTATTAAGAGCGAAATAAACCAAAATAAAATTAATGCGTTAAGGTGTACATGTCATATTATGAGTTGATGTCTTGAATATTTCATCAACAATAACCTTTTCAAAAAATAAAAAATTCATTTTACCTTATTAAAAAATGCATCTATATTCTTTTAAAGAATCTTGTAACGTTCATAATTCATTATATAAGCAACTTTTTTTATTGTTATATATCATCATATCAACTATAAAGAATTAATTTTACAAACTTTCTATTGTCCCATAATACAAAACTTGGGATAGCGATAAGGGATGGCTACCACAAGTCAGAGAAAAGCAATTAAAACAGTTGATCAGAGTTTGACAACGGAAGTGAAAAGCAAGCTATTGATGGAATTCGACGCAAATGAGATGAAGATAAGAGATCTTCAACTAGTGATGCAAGAAAAAGGTTACGTGCTAGACTCCAATACACCGGGAATCTGTTAGATATGTTGCCCTGAATAATCACTTATTCATCAGCTTGT
Source organism: Brachionus manjavacas (assembly GCA_019054805.1). Classification (NCBI taxonomy): domain Eukaryota; kingdom Metazoa; phylum Rotifera; class Eurotatoria; order Ploima; family Brachionidae; genus Brachionus; species Brachionus manjavacas. Next base: position 240,213 of record JAHQIY010000003.1, on the reverse strand, counting down.
CAACTAATGATCGACCTTTTTGTAAAAACACCAGTTATTTAAAATATTTAAAGAGAAGTGAAAATTAATCAATACAGTTTTAAAAGCAACTTTTATTTTTTCATTAAGAGTTAGTGTTTCAGAATTTTAGATCAAGAATGATTTGAGAGCATTTTTTTTAATAAACAGAAAATTAATTTTTTTCAATTTAACATTTAAAATTAGGCGGCGGTTAAGTTTGAAGCAAATTAAAGCAAAGCAACATATGTGAAAAATTTTTTAATAAATAACAATTTTCAAAATTTTATCAATAAAAATCATAAAAGTTAACAGAATGGGTCATACCACCAGATCGGATTAAAAATAAAAAAAAATAAAAAAAAGAAAAGAATTTGAGTTACCTTGATTGGAATCTTATGAAGCTCGATTAATCTGATTAATTTGCTTGATTGGATCAGTCTAAAAATCTAACTAGTAGAAAGAATAAAAAAAGAAGAAAAAAGGAGAAAAAAGAAAAAGATTAATTTAAAATTCAAAATGCAATGCTGATCTAATATATGTAGTATATGAAAGTATGAAGTAATATAGTTTTTTTTTTTTGTTATTGTTATTATTACATACCACGGTTACCATAGATGGGATCCTACTGTTTCCCATCTTCTCAAGTCTAGCTTGCTAGCTTGTTGTAACTTATATTATTTTATATATTATTAAGTTAAAAAATAACAACTTAATACTGTTTATATCAATATTCGATCTATTCTCTTAATACATGAATTTATTTATTTTATAGCTTTAGTTTTTGCTAATCAATTTTTTTTTAAATGTTTAACAGTAATTTTTTAAAATAATTGTTAATGATTGAAATACAACTTTTTTGAGAACAATAATTTATTTAAAATAAATAAGAAAAATCAACGATTTAAATACCGATCTATCGTTGTAAACTATTTACAAATATAATTTTAATCATAAACAGAATCTTCATCCACAACTTTTGCAAAACTTAGCTCTAACAATTGGTCAGCTAACAAACGCTTATCTGGTTCGAATTCAAAACAAAAATTAAGAAATTGGTTTGCTTCTTCAGAAATGGGAGCTGGATAAGAAGGCTTTTTTTCACTTTCACTGGACAAGTGTACTTTAAACAGTATAGCCTCATCTTTGAATGGATGCCATGGCCGCTTTCCTGTAAACATTTCAATAACAACACACCCAACACTCCATATGTCAGCTGAATAAGTATAGCCTTCATCTTTTAAACCACCGGAGGCCATTACTTCAGGTGCCATAAAAGCTTCAATTTTAAAATAAGTAAAATTTTAATAAAAAAAACATGAACTCTTGTCTTCTAATCTCAGTAATAAAATTAGAATTACTGTAATCCTTTCATGCTAAAACATGGTATTGATTACCGAGTTTAGTTTCAGAATGAAAAAGTAGTAGTAACAAATTTGTAGTGTGGAAACCCACAAGCTAAAACGTGGGCTGAGCCACAAAAAAAAGACAATAGAATAAAAATAAATATAATTTGAAAATTTTGATACATAAAAACTAAAAATAACTAAAAAATAAAGAAATTTTTTAGAAAAAAATTAAAATAAATTGAAATAAATACCCTTTAAACCAAAAAACCTTTTTATTTTAGTGAATCCCAAGTTGCATTTAAATAAATTTTATGCAGATAAATTTATAAATATTAGTTTCAAATTGAATTTAAATTTAGGAACATATCAAACCATATAAAAATTGTTTGAGAAAATAGACAATTTTTTTGTAGAAATATACCATGGAAAATTTTTACATAGAAAAAATTACTTAGAAAAAAATCAAAGAATTTTTAAAGTATAAATAAAAAGTCTTCATTTTGCCATAGTTAAACGACTATGGCTATTAAACGACTATTATTTAAGTGAAATAATAGGTGGACAGAAAAAATTATAATTTGTCCATCTAATCGAAAAATTGTCCATGGACAATTGTCCATCAAAACTACAAGACCCACATTATTTTTATCAATAGCGTTTTTGAATAAATTAAGCGACTTAGCGTTTTTTAATTCACATGGTAATTTGTTTCAGAAATTGAATATTCTGTTATTGAAAAAGTTTGATCGTTGTTGATTTGATTTTACTAATTCTTTGAAATAATTAAATACAAATATAAATATAAATGTATTAGAATATAGAATCTATCGATTCTCTTAGACAAAGCTCTATTTATGATGATCAAATCTGCAAAAACAATGCAGCGTAGATCGGGTATCTTCATAAATGGTGTGCAAATTTTGCAAAGTAACAATAAATTTTACGTGTAACAAAATAAAATTGTTACAATATGTAACCTTTGGCAGAAAAATTCTATCACTTCCCGTTCCAAAGTTATTAGAGTTTGCATGAATTGAAATGAGTGAATTAAAATCAAGTTCACAAAGCCCTATGTCAGCATCCAGAAGCTTCTAACTTTTGTGAATCGTGACATGTATACTTTTAAGCGATGGTTTTGATAAATTTTCTCTTAGAAAGAGTGACTTCTTTTTGTGTAACATATTTGTTAACAAAACTTTTTTATTTTATTTTTAAACTTAATCCAATTTATTTTTAAAATCTGAAATTATTTACATTTGAAATTTAGTCACTTAATAATTTAAAAAAATATTTCTTTTCCGAAATTTTATAATATTGTTCAAAAACATGTTCAATTTTAACACTTTTCTCAAGTCAGATCCTTTTTTACAAGTAAAAAATTCAAATATTTTGACATCAAAATTCTAATTTTATTAAAGCATTCAATTCATTAAGCTACAATTTATGTTATTTACTTCTTACAACCCCAAAAGAAATGAACCCTAAAGTTAGCCTTGTATTTTAGAATAGGAGGCAAGAGTTAATTGTGAAATTTTTTTTTTAATTCTTAAATAGAATAAAATCAAAAAACTATTTTCTAAATTTACCATAAGTTCCTCGTAGACCAGTTGCTTGATCCCTGCTAGCAGTTCCGATCGGGTCTTTGAGTCTAATGGAACAACCAAAATCTCCTAACTTAAGCACAACCTTTTCGGGGTGTCTATTATCTGTTGATTTCAGAAATATATTTGCTCCTTTGATATCACGGTGAATAATGTTTTTTTCGTGTAAATATTCTACGCCTTTTAGCAGCGATTTTGTGTATTTTCTAACTAAATTTTCTGGCAGACCGGACGCATCTCGACTGAGTCGATCCAAAGTGCATTGGTCTCCGCAAAATTCCATAAAAATGAATATTTCCTTCCTGTGAAGCTCGGATCCGTACACTTTGACCAAATTTTCATGATTTATGTCCACCACATTATTTATTTCGTCTGCTATCTCCTGCAAATTTTGTATGTCGGTGTTGCTTTTGAACTCAATGATTTTGAGAGCCATCGGTTCCCATGTGTCCAAATTGACACACGAGTACACTTTTCCAAAGCTCCCCTCTCCAATCAAAAGCCCCAATTGCCATCTAAACTGAACCTCAGTTCCAGCTATTATCCAGTCTTGTCTGTTTATCTGTAGAATTTTTCCTATGCTTCGCTCTTTAAATCTTCTTCTTTCAATTTCTTGATCAAATTCTTGACAAGCTTCTTCGAAACGGTTTCGCGGAGGAAGAGACTTGTTTGTTATTTTAGGTGAAAAATTTAGACTCCGGCTACTAGTACTAATATTTCGTGCCAATGGTTTTAAGAGGCAGTCACTGTCGTGTTCATTGTCGCCGATCAAATGAGAAAAGCATCTTTCGATAGCCTGAACCAAACGCGAAAATTCCCAACCACTCAAATGAACAGAGTGGGCCACTGCTACTTGCACCAAATGAAGGCCTTTATTGGCAGCCCACGGTCTAGTTGTTCTGCCTTTTCCGCGGTCTGTTTTGCTCACTATATAATCACACCATTGGATCGAGAACTCGGCCAGCCCTTGGGCAAACGATTTTGCACGGTTTTGTGTCATGAACTTAAGGATATCGTTTTGCAGCTCAATTCCAAAAATGTACGACACTCGCAAAATTTCGTTGACATTTCTCTCTATTTTAGCCAATGATGCGTTGTTCGGGTCGCTGGACAAGTTTGGAATTAAATCGGTTTCAATGCTTTTTATCCAATTTGTGCAAATCTTTCTCAGTTCGTATATTTTGTCCTTTAAGTCTGTGATTGATTCGTCTATTGACGGATGAAAAGACGCTTTTTCTTTTATTAAGCTTATTGATCCTTTAAAAGATTAAAATTAATTCACAGCCTAAATGTATTTAATGTAAATTGGGTGAAGTAATTTGAAAAACCGAAATTATTTCAGTCGTTTTATTTTTTTTAAACAACCCCACATATTCTTGTAGATCTTGAAGAGAGGAATCCAAATATATATTTGAAATATTTTTAAAAAATTTTTAAACCTTTTTTTTTTAATTCAAAGTTTTTTTTCGGCTAGTTTGGTAGAATTTTTCAAATTAGTAATTATGTTTGACAATTTTTGATCCGATGACGGAACAAGTTTGAACCGACCTTATTTGCTTATCGTTTTCAGCGGGTCTTGATTAATAGAAAATAATTTAACTAGAATTTTAAGATAGCCGATGGGTCCGTTGTCTAATGTTGTTATTTTTTATGGGTTAATGAGGTATCACCTCAATACCCAAAAATCCCACCCATTTACCCCAAAAAATAAAATATTTAACATAATTAGACTGAAAGGACAAAAATGATCAAAATGACGTCATTTTTTATGAAAAATTTAAAATTTTGTTTCTCCTTTTTTTACAAAAATAATTTGATTTTATTTGATAAAAATATTCATTCTGTCTAAAATTTATATTCAATCGAAAATTTAAAATAGATTTTTTTATAACAATTTAAAAATAACTATTTTTTTAACCAATTTATTAAAAAAAATCTATTTAAAATTTTCGATTTTTCGGAAAAAAAAAAGACATCTTTTCAAAAATTTTGAATTTTAAATTGGCCGTTTTGAATTTCACCAAATTTAACCAAAATTATCTCAAAATTCTGAAAATTTACGCAATTTTTCGTAAAATAACTCTTTCTCACTTTTCAGATTTTACGTTAATTTACGTAAAATCTGGTAAAATTTTGTTAATTAACGATATTTTACGTAATTTTTCGTAAAATACTGTTATCAAATCACCACTGTATATCAACAGTTAAAAGGAAAATTTTTCAAGTAAAAATCTATTCTATCTCTCAACTTTTGTAAAAACGTTTATTCCTTCATACTTTCACATACATGCAACTAAAAACAACAATTCAGAAACTCTTTAATTTATTTTATTCTGCCTTGTTTAAACTGCTTAAATTTGACTTTTCAAAATTTGAACATAACGATATATTGCTTATTTAGGTTTCAACACAGATTTTTATCTAGCCAGCTAAACTTTGGTTTTAAAATATTTCAAATGGACAATGTTCCTAGTTTATCTTGTGATTGTTCCACTAATGTTCGTTTTGTAAATCAATGATCTCCCAAAGGGAATAGAGAATGATGTCAAAATGATACTAAATTTTTTTCGCAAATGGCTTCAGAAATAAGCGCAGCGAAACTAGACGATCAGATTTAGATTTAGTTTTCAAGTGGACTCAAGATTGGCTTCTTCTCTTCAACACATCAAAATGTGTGGCTATGCATTATGGCCATAAAAACAAAGAATTCTCTTATTTTATAAATGCTTAGCAGTTATCAACGTCAGAAACCGAAAGAGATCTTTGAGCTATTTCCAATACAAATCTGAGACGGAAAAATCAAGTCATAGAGGCTACAATTAAATATAGTCAAATGTTAGGTCGCATCAGGAAATCATTCACTCGCTTTGATTGTAAGTTATTTAGATCTCTGTATTTAAATTTTGTATGTCCTCTTTTGGAAATTGCGGTGCCTGTATGGTCTCCAATTCTTAAGTCTGACTGTGAGAATGTTAAAAGAATTGAACGCAGAGCTACGAAATTTGCTTCTTTAATTGGAAACAAACCGTTAGAAAGCAGATTGAAGGCTTTGAACATTCAAAATCTAGTAGAAAGAAGAAAAAGAGGGGGCCTAACTCATTTATACATGTTCATGCATGGAATAGAATTGGTTGAAAAAAGCACCAATTTTAATGTCACAAAAAACCAAGGTCACTGTTTCAAATATCTCAAAGAAATCTCAAGGCTCTAGCATAGAGATAACTGTTTTTTCAACAGAACCGCTAGCAAATGAAACTATTTGTTGGATCAGCAACAATCAATTACATCAGCTGTCTTAGTGTGCCTTGTCAGCCCACTCGCTCACTACTACTCCTACCACTATTTAAAATTAAAATAAAATAAGAAACCTCTAATACAATTTAATAAATAAAAATTATTTAATTGTACTGGAAAGTCTCGGTTTTGGACTTAAGGGATTTAAGCCAAGAAATAAATAAAACAATTCAATTTAGTTAAAGTTTATTTAAATGGAATCCAAAGTTATAACAAAAGAGGTAGTGGTTTATATAGTAGCTAGAACATGTGATTCAGCTGCAGAAAAATGAAAACATGTTTGTAAAGGACTAGAGAAAAAGAACAAAAGAAACTGAGTGTAGTTGTGACTGGATCACAACAGTACCAAAAACAAAAACAAAGTTTGAGGAGCTAACTTTTTATGATTTTTTCCCAAAATAAATTAATAACTTTTGTTATTATTTTATCTTTCAATCATTTCTAAACATTTATTTTAAAAAATATAAATATAATTTTTAAGGTCAATTAAAATATTTGATAAATTTAATTTGGTTAACAAAAACTTTTACAAATCAAATAATTAATTAAATGAATAAATTTTTTCTTTATTTTTAACAATTATTTACATAAAATATTTTGATAGTGTGTTTTAATGATTTATTTGTTTTCAATTGAAATAATTCAAGAGTTAATAGGTCTATTAAAGTCTATACAAGAGAACTAGCCTGTTGATCAACCTTTAAACTTAAACTTGAAGAAAATAGCATACTTAACAGGCACAGATATCAAGCAAAAAAAATGTAAAAAAAAAAACGTGTTTTTCAAATGGACAAAGTCCTAGATTTAAAAAGTTACCTTGAAGTTTTTGTTTGACATTAATTTTCTTTTCCATCAAAACCGATTGCTTCGAGGTTATTAGATACAAAATTTTCTTTTCGGAGTCCAATACATTGGGTTTTAAATGGTGGTAAAGAGAAAGTCTGACAGGTCTAGATGCATGCAGATCGATTTTTTGTCCCCGCCAATTCCATTTCTCCTTGGGGTCATTTAGCTTTAGATACAACAAGTATCCATTTGTGTTGTGAGACGGACTGATGATGAAGGCGTTTTTTTGAGATTGTTCTTTTGAGACTGGCGACGAGCCAGCGCTGAACACGGGGCCAATTTTCTGAGCGAATTCGGACAATTTTCTGAGCACAGTGTCTCTTTGATCGTCAGCAAACGGATCAAAAATTGAGTTCGAACTACTTAGTCTGCGTACAGCTTCACTTGTGCCACTCTTTGCTTTCACATTGACCTCTTTTGTCTCATAGGTATCCTTCTCGCTGATTATGAACAACAAGCGGACTATTTGAATTTTGTCCTTGGCAAATTCTTGCGGGACAAAAATCAAAAACGAGCGCTCAGATGAGTCGTTCAAAAGTTCTTGATTGGTAAAATTGACCAGAACATGGTTGCTTGTGTACAGCTTGTCGAGTAGAGTCTGCAAGTCGTGAGTCAACTCATATTTGGCCGCGAGCTCCAGATCGGCCAAAAACTCGGCTGTAAAGTCGAGAGTGCGCAGGCAAAATTTCCTAAATTTGTTTATTTCCTCTTTGAACTCATTGAAATTCAAATTTAGCTTTTCGTTGGAAGAGCACGACGTTTGTCGAGTCAAAAACTCGTCTTCGTTGTGATCTTCATCGGACTCGGTGGACGGCTGCAGGACCGAGAGCGAAATAGACGTCAAATCGACGCCCACAGACCTGTACCTTTCGTCCCAGAACAAACTGTCTATCTCAATCCTCAACGGCTCCTTGTACTTGCTGTCAATTATATTGAACATGTTTATGAGAGATTCGTAGACATGGATGCCCATGTTGCAGAATCGGCTGGCGTAAATGTCCTCGGTGGCGGTGACAAAGTACAAGTTGTTCTTGCAAAAGTTCCACTCGTTGTCCAGCACCCACAAAGCCTTGGAAAAGTTCGACACTCGCACCAAGTCCTGCACCCAGTTGGTAATAAAGTCCAAGTAGATGGATATTGTGCGCTTCAGGTCGTCGTCAAATTTGTACAGGTCTTTTTCGAGCTGTTGCTGAACGTCCATTTCGTTTAGGTCGAACACCGAATAGATCATGTGGTAGTAGAACTGACGCACTAGAATGGCCTGTTCGATGCACTCACGGCACTCGTTGGTCAACACTTCGATGCTCAGCAGACTAAATTTGGACTCGAGATGCTGATTGATGGCGCCTTTGTTCTCGTTCTGCATTTCAACACACAAATGCATCAGTTCGAGGATAACATTGTTCAAGTAGATGAATAGGGGCCGGTAGGATGGCAGGCCCAAGCGAGTGAACGCTTCCGACTGCACTCCGAATTTCACTGACTCTTCGTCATGGTAAAATGTTTGTATCATCTCTCGGCACTTGTGATGCAGTGGAATCAAATGATAGTCGGTGAGCTGTTTGATGGCGCTTTTTTGGCATTTGTCTATTTGGAGGGCGAGCAGCGCATGAGACAACGAAGTGAGCACTACCTCGCGGATTTTGTCGCAAGTTTTGGTCAGGCCAAATTTGCGCAGCCGCTTGCGCAGAAATTCTCTAAAGAGCTTTTTTCTATTGTCTTTCATTGTTGACTTGGTGTCCGCGTCTGCTTCGATCACTGATTTCAGCTCTTGTTCGTCCTCTTCTTCGCTTTCGTTTTCGTCAGCCTCGTTCAGCGAGAACTTGACTTCTTCGCATGACTGCGGACTCGGCTCTGGACTGTTCCTGGGCACCGATTTTCTCATGAACGAATCGACGTGGTGTATGATGACGGGAAACAAGTGCTCTTGCTGTATGCCGATCGAGTCCGGCGAGGTTCGGCTCGACAACAAGTTAAACGATATGCTTGATTGTAGAGTTTCGTTTTCGGCTGTGTGCAACTCTTTGGGACGTCTGATCAAGTAACTGATTTGTCTTAGGAATAGATTTGTTTCGCTTTGGTTAGGCGCCAAAGATGCACAGGTCGGCTCTCTGAAAACTATGGTGGGAGAGGGACCATGACTGTTTGGTGGCGAGTCGACTAATGTCGAGCTACTTTGACTCTGAGATATGTTTAAATTAAGCCACTCTTGGACTTTTTCATACTCGCCCCGCGAATAGTTCAAACGCTGTTCGAACCAGTTCCAGTGTTCCAAGTATTCGGGCCGTTTGGCAAAGCCCAAAAATCTTCCTTTACAAAAAAAAATGTGGTTTAAAAAATTTTTGCTTCAATTTCTTGAATTCAAGGACAAATTTTTTTCACTGTTAAATGTCTGATAATATAATATAATATAATATAATATAATATAATATAATATAATATAATATAATATAATATAATATAATATAATATAATATAATATAATATAATATAATATAATATAATATAATATAATATAATATAATATAATATAATATAATATAATATAATATAATATAATATAATATAATGATCCTTGACTAATTTATATATTGCTTCTCTTGAAAAATAGCATAAAAGCGTAGAGCAATAGTCAAAATACGGGAGGATGTAGATCTCAAAAAACTGTACCTTTACTGAAGTTGCAAGATAGGAAATAATTTCCTATTAACTTGAATTGATAAATTAAATGCAAATTTGGTAAAATTATGATCTAGATCAATTATGAAACCTAATACCTAATCGTTAAATTAATTAATTTAACTCTATGGGCTTATGGCACACGGAAAGAGTTATTATTTATTTATTTATTTAAAAGATAATTTAGGAAAGGGGAATTTCCAGGGCAGCTCCGAATGGCATAGCCTTCTTTTCAGCCCTCTTGTTAGCAATTTTAATTTTACAAAATTTAGATTATAAAGAAAAAAATAAAAATAAATTAGGATTTTTTTTTTTTTTTTTTTTTTAATAATTTTTATTTACATTGTCAAGTAGATTCAGCTATGGAAAGAGTTATTAGAAAGATTTATAAAAGTAATAGACACAATAAGCCCTAGCTCAGTACAGAAAACAAATAAATGAAATAATATAAACAAGGTTTTACCTGTTGCTCCGCTGCCAGAATAATAAAAATAAAAGAAAAAGAAATTAGTATTGATTATTTAATTGATTGATTTATTTTATTTATTATATTGAAAAATTCTTTTTAAAAATTGATTTTAAAATTTATTTTTCATAAGTGTTGATTAAATGAATTAATGAATATTTCTGTCCAGTATGTCACATAAAGTTAGAATCAAACTTTTTTCTATTTGATTGTTTTTCTGTTCATTATTTCGTCAAGTCGGCTATTTCTCTTTCAATCTTTGTCTGATTTTTCAAAAAACAAGCAATTAAACATCTTTGTTGATCAGTTAGTTTACTTTTACACATTTTTTCTCTATTTTGTCAGATTTTTAGATAGTCTTACTTTTAAAAGGCTATTATTTACAATCAGTGTAGTTTTAGTGATTCAATTTGCTGATCCTTTAGATAATATTTGTTATTTAAAAAAACTATCTACGCTCTGTTTTTAATTTTTCATAAATTGAGTTTTTGTTAAAATTCACCAAACGAAAGTAAATTATCACTAAAGTAAAAATTATATAAGAAGAAAACAAAGTTTTTCGGGTCTAGTCGCTTAGATAAACAATGGCTCACCTATTACTGGAACAATTCTTGTTCTCAGGTTTTATGAACTGTTGGTTCACCCAGTCTAAAAAATGTTCACCTTTTTTAAATTTTTTCATCTATTTTGAAAAATTAACTAAATAACTAATTTTATATCAGTTTCGAGAATTAAGCATTCTATTAAATAGCTTTATTCAATTTGTTCACATAATCTAAAAATTGTTCGTCTAATTCAATTTTGAACAAAAAAATTGGGTGAACCAACAGTTCACAAAATCTGAGAACAAGATTTTTCGGTTAATAATTGAACTATGGTTCACCTAACCTACTAGACCAAGTTTTTCAACCACTGAACATAAACTTTAATCTGAAATAATTTTTCTAAGTTATGAAATCCCTACACAGACTCTTCGAATACGACTAGTTCGGAGGACACCGAACTTAGTAGTGAAGAAGCATACGAAGTGGCTCCACGACCAACTCGCCCTATATCTCCTTCTGATTTTCAAGCCTCTCAATCAAAAAAAAGAGCTGCTTTAAACAACAATCAATATGATGCTGATCATGTTCATGAGTCGCACATTAAAAGAAAAGAAATATCAGTACTCATTTTTTTATATAGTTTTTTTTATTTTCTTGTCTATCAAATAATATTTTTATCTAGTAAAAAATATTTTTATATAGTGTTTTGTCGTTTTATCTATTTGTTAACAAAATTATCTAGTTGATTTCATCCTTTTTATATTTTAATATAATATCTAGTAAAATTCATCCTTTTTGCTAGTTCAATTAATCCTATGCCACACATAATCAGCCTAATACTGAATAAGAATTAGATGAATACTTAGGTAATTAATAAACTGAAAAAGAATAAGCAACTCATATTGCTTATTCTACATCATTCTGGATAAAATTTATCGTGGATAAATTTTAGATGAGAAAGTTAGACTAACAAGCTATGCTACACGTAAATAAATGAGACCAAACTGTCAGAATTTTTCATGATTATTGACTTGTAGATGATAAATTCATTTTACAAAAAGAGATGTGTTAGCTTTTATCGGCATCTTTTATGCAACAAGTGCTTAATGCCAAAATGTTCCTCTCAAAGCCATGTGGTCAAGAATTTATGAAGTTAAATTTGTTTTCGTAGTGGAAACAAATCGAGCTTTATTTGTGACAAATGTAAACTATGTATGTGTGGTGTTTGTGTAGGGGAGAATGTTTTTAAAAGACCTGTAAAAATTGTTAAGAACAAGTGATACGAATTTAAAAAATGTTTTTTTTCCTGTATTTGTATCTGATTTATTTAATGAATAATTTTTAAATTTAACTTAAAACTATGCTTAATATTTTTTAAATTAAAATTATAATAAATAAGAGACATTTATTTTTATAATCAGTATATTTTTTAACATATTTTGAATAATTATGGTAACTTATGCTATCGGAAAAGCATATTTTTTTAAACAGGTTTTTTGGACTCTTTTATTACTAAACGTATAAAAATAATTCGGTGTTTGAGTCTTAATAATAAGCTTTCAATGAACTTCAAACCTGAAAATTTTATTAACAAAGTCATGTTTCGTGTTAATATTGAGTTATTAGATTACAAAATTAATCATTGATAAATACATATTTTTTAGAATTAAAAAAAATATCCACTTGATTTTATGAAATTTTTATTAGTTTTACGTGAAATAATCACGTGACCAGTCTGTTTTAATTGACCCAAGAATTCCTCGTAAATTTTATTCTTAAGTACATGTTTTGTGTATTTTCTAAATCCTTACTTGACAATGAATAAAATGAGCTCCTGATCTAGTCTATGTGATGAATAGTTTGAGCGCAATTAAAAATAAATGACTGAAATTTTACTTGGCCAAAAGAGCAATCAATTGACCACTAGTTCATGCAAGCGATGCGAGAGAAAAAAGTGCTAAACCGAAATTGCCGGGCATCTAACAGAATCATTGACAAAAAGCCATAATGATTATGCTAAAAAAAAAAAACATTTAATACATGCATTTGGATTGACGTCATAGGCTTAATTGAGAAATTACACCAATTTATTTTGGTATATAAATTAAAAATTTTTTTTTTGAAAGACTCTTAATTTTCTTTAGTCGTGTAGCAAGCAAAAGCAAGTAATTACCCAATTGATCCGATTTGAGCATCAAGTCCTTGACTATTTTGTGCCACAGGAGCAGTGTTTTGGCAGTGGAGTCAAACTTGGGGTCAGCATAGAGCGGCTGTTCGCTCTTCAAGCATCTAATCGACGGATACAGACTCTCAATGTAGCAAATGTTGTTCAAATCGTCCTGGATCAACAAGTTCAAGTAGCACAATTGATCAATGTAAATTTTGTTCTCGTACAGCTTTGAATAGTCTAAAATGGAGAACATCGTCTGCTTTATGTCCATGTCCATCACTTGCTTTATGCGCGAATAGTCAAGCTTCAAAATGATGTCTATCTTTTGAGCTATTTCGCTTCTTTTCTTCTCGATGCGTTCGTCCAGCTCTTGCATCGACTTGCACCGATCATTGTAGAAATCAAAATAGTCGAACAGCTCCTTCCAAATGGCGTCCGACTGCTTGACTCTGTCGTTTTGGTCGGCACAGGACATCACTTGAAAATTGTGCTTGGGAGAGTTGGAATAGTGGGGCAGAGACGAGCTGAGCGGAGTGGGCGGCGGGACCAATTGTTGGAATTTTTGCGTGTTTCTTAGAGCCAGTCTTAGCAGATTTTCTATGCGCATTTTGGTTCTATCGCGGTCGAAGGGATCGGCGCTCACTGAGCGATTGAAAACCGCCTTTTCTGTTTGAACAGACGGCTCGTTCATCTTTGCATTAAAAGCCACTTGGCACTCCTGAATCGAACTGGCCAGATCGTTTACTTGATCGTACATGTAGCAAGCCGAATTTTCTAGTCGCGATGCTTTCACCGGTAGTTTGTGTCTACTGGCAATTTTTTTCAATTCTTTTTTTTTCTTTTTTTTGCGTACTGTTCTCTTAATTGGCGAATTAAGCTCTAACAAGCTTTGGTATTTGTGATCGCTTTCACTTAGCTCATCATCATCATCATCGTCTTCTTGTACCTCATTCTCATCATCGTTGTTCAATTTGGGAATATCGATAGGCTGCGTGGAGTCGTTTTGCATTCCTTTTTTTTCAAGATTTAGGCAAGCTATAATAATTTAACTCAATAATTATTTAAGTATAATTTATGATATTATTATGCTCGTGCCGAAATTGGATTCATGCACTTAAATTTTTTCTTGTGAGATTATTACATTGGTGTTGCCATAGAGTCACAAAGAAGAATGGCAATGTAGTTTTTTTTCTTTTAATTTTTTTTGCATCGATTCAGATTATTAAAATGATAATTGATGTGAAAAAAAAAAAATTTTTTTGGGCTTAATATTTTTACGAACATAAAAAAAAAGTTAAGATTTTTTTGGATTTTTTTTGATTGAAGTTTGAAATGAAAAAGATGATAACAAGGCTGAAAAATTGATTAAATTTCTACTCAATATCCCATTTATTTTTGAATTTTATCATAAAATTTTAATTATTATAATGTAATTTTTTTTGGATGTTTTCCAAATTTTTCGAAAATAAACAATCGCTTTTAACTTTTCTAAAATTTTTAATGGTGTTTTATTTTTCTCAGAAACTGCTACACCGACTCTAGCCAACTTAAATGTCTATGGTTGCACAATGCAATACTTTGAACCCATGTTATTTATCAGTATTTAACACTGGGAAAAGAAATATTATTTCTTTGGATTTGAAGTCGCCAGTTGTTATTTTTAAAGCTATTATAATCTCCCTATCTATTTTTGCTGAGATACAAATCAGCTATCTATTTAAAAAAAATAATTGAAATATTTTTTTGACGCACTTTTTATTTTTGTCGAAATTTTAAAAATCAGATTTTCTTGAATTTAAAAAAAATAAATCGATGACCGAGTCAATAAAAAAGCGATGATTAATCGATCAAAATAGATAGATGAATCATTAATGAGTTAGAAACCATTTCATCCATGACTTAGTTTTTAGTCAGTGTCTATTTAAATTTTATCAAGTACCAAAGAAAATTTAGAAATACCATGTCCGATAAACGAATATGTTTTAGTCGTACTTAATTAAGTGGAAATTTCCTAGTAACAATAAAGTTTTAGTCAGTTTTATTAAAAAAAAATGTGATTTTTTTAAAATTTTATTAAATAATAAAAAATAAATAGTTAGATCTATTAACAAAAATATAAGAGAAAAAATAAAAAATAAAAATTTAAATCATTTTAGCAAATCGAGCTTGACTTTTAATAATAGCACTTTTATTTTTACCTTTTTTGTTCTTTGCTTTTAGTTGTGATACTTCTTGTGTTGGTGGTGGTTGTTCTGATAAGTACGATAGCTGTTCTTATGATGTTTTTGGTTTTATAGACAATGTTGATGGTTGTGTGCTTAACAAGATTTCTTTCATTTTGTATTGATTTTTGTCTTGTTTGATACTTATTCACTTATTCATCATTTAAATTGTTTAGAGTTACTTCTTGTAATTTCTTTATCTCTAAAGCTCGTTTACAAATTGCTTTTAAATCATTTCAATCATTTTCATTTTCATCAGAGGTTCGATAATCTTGGAAATGATTAACTTTTCTTCCAAAGTATAGTTCAAAAGGATTAAATCCCGAAGCAGTGTTAACTTTTGTATTGTATGCCATTACAATATAGAAAGCCTATCGATCCATTCTTCCGTACTTGAGTCCACATGTTTTTTCAAGCTGTTTATAAGGGTTTTGTTAAAACGTTCCGTTAAGCCATTTGTTTGTGGATGGTACGTTGAAGTAACTCTTCTTTCAATACCGCTTAGTTTTAATAGAGAAGTAACCTTTTTGTTTAGGAATTCTTTACCTTGATCCGACATCAGCTCTTTTGGAGGTCCATTTTCAGCAATGAATGACCATAAATACTGCGCCTGTTCTTCTTGGGTTTTATTACGTATACAAGAAGCCCAAGCTTTACGAGTCAAAGGTTCGGTACTAACAAGTATAACTTTGACACCTTCTGGAGTCTCTGGTAAACCCTAAATAGGATCTATAGCTATTCATTCAAAAAACGGTTTTGACTATTATTGCCTTAGCAGGATGGTAAACTTGTCTTTCTTTGTTGTGTTTCTGACATTGAACACATTTACCAATTATGAGTTTGACATCTTTGTCCATAATTTTCCAAAACTATTGCTTTTTGAGTCTTTTCGTAGTTGCTTCCGGACCATAATGACGATTTAGACCATTTAGACCAATTGTCTTCACTTTCTGGATTCTCATCTAGTTTGATGAAAAGCTTATCATCTTTCCATTTGTAATGAATAGCAAGTTTTTCTACTCTTTTTGCATTTTTCTTTGAGATACCATCTCTATGACGACCATTATGAAGAAAATACAGTAAAGTACAATCAATATGGGTCTAATAGTTTATCAATAGCATCTTGATCGTTCTGAGCGGATTCTTCAGTCACTTTCGATTTAGATCTTGTATTGTATAAAACTGGACGACTTAAAGCATCGACATTGCAATGAATTACACCTTTTCTGTGGATTATCTCAAAGTCATAGACTTGAAGACATAATGTACATCTAGCCAAACGACTAGTTGGATCTATTGATGGATATATAAGTCATTTGAGAGCTGCATGTTCTGTGATGACTTAAAACTTAGTACCATATACATAAATTCGAAAGAATTTAACAGCCCATTCCACAGCCAAGCTATCTTTTTCAGTAATTCCATAATGAATTTCAGCGTTTTTGAGATTTCTTGAAGCATACAGACATACATAATTCAAGTTATTTTCATATTTTTTCGACAAAATTGCACCCAGTGCAAATGATGAAGCATCTGTATATAGGAAAAATTTCTTTGATTAATCGGGTAATCTCAAAACTGGTACTTGATCAGGCTCTCTTTTAGTTCATTAAATGCTTCTTGGCATTCAACCGACCATACAAACGGTATATCCTTTTTTAGTAAATTTTAGAGAGGTTGATCCATTTTAGCATTATCTTTAACAAATCGTCAGTAATAACCATGTAAGACCAAGAAATTCTTGAATTTGCTTTACATTCTCCGGTCTTTTAAGAATATATTTTATTTTGTTTGTATCCATGAATACACCATCTCGTGATTCAATGGAACCTAATAATCTGATTGAGATTCTAAACCATTTACACTTTTCTCTATTCAATTTTAGACCAGCTTTATTGAGTAGGTCTAGGACTAAAGCAAGTTTTTGAAATTAAGTTTTTGAAATTAAATTTTCATCTAGTTCAACTTGCCAATATCCGGACTTTAGATCTAGAGAAGAAAACCATTTTGCACCACTCATGCTGTCTAAAACATCATCTTTTCTTGGGATTGGAAATGGATCCATTAAGGAACCGAATTAAGTTTACGGTAATCTACGCAAAATCGTTTGGCTTATCTTTCTTACCAATCATTACTATAGGGAACGACCACGGACTTGTTAAATGTCTGATTATACTAGCCTTAAGCATTTTTTCTATTTTGGTTTTTTTTTCTTGTCTTTTTTTCTCTGATTTTCTAAAATGACATAGAAAAATCGGATGTTTGTTTTCAACACAAATTTCATGTTTACGCATCTTGCAGCGACAAAGGTTATTTTAATCAGTAGCAAACACATCATTGATTGTTTTCATGAAAAGACTTACTTTACTTAGCTCTCGTTTATTTAAAACCTTTTCATCTATTAAGTCTTGATTGCTTTTGGTATTCCAATTTGCGTCATTTTCCAATTCCAATAGATCAATTTCTTCTTCATTTATTACTGATAAGAAAGATTTTTCATTAAAGCCATTTATGTCATCCTCATATAGAGACTCTGATGGTTCTGGAGGTATAAATGCTCTTCTGTTCTTAGAATCTTTGATTACACCTGTTTCGTTAAACCAATTTAATCCGACGAGTATATTGTCTAGAAGGTTGGTAATAGGACGACGAACGTACGCTGTTTTTCCAAAATTTGTTAGCTTAATAGGTTTCGTTGAGCCAATCGGAAGTTTTTTACAACCACTTGCCATAATTATGGAATATTCCGGTTTCTCGTACTTAATATTCAGTCTGTCCACTAGGTCCTTTAATATCACTGATGTCGTAGATCTAGTATCGAGAATTCCTGTTACACTATTGTCATCAACATTAGCAGGAACATCTAACAGTTTTACATGCTTTGCACCCAAAAAGTTACTTTGCTCATATCTTAACATATAGCTTTTAGTTTCATATTTTGAAATTGTATTTTGAAAATCAGGATTTTGCAATTTCTACTAACCAAACTCTTGTTTCTATTAGGTTTTTTTGCGCTCATCTTTACCTTTTGATTGTTGTAGCCAATCACTTCTTCTGATCTTGTTGCCATATGTATTGCATCTTCAAATGTTTTTGATTTTGAAGCTTGACATTTATTTTCATTTTCGATTGCAATCCGTTTTAAACATTGCATTTAAAACTCTTGAGATATTTTATTAAGCTGACCAGCAATATTTCTATTCTGTTCAAAGAATCATCAAAACATCAACTTATTGTATTAGCTGATGTGGATTCCTTTAAAGATTTTCCTTTAGATTCCTTTTTAGTACTTGAATTTTCTTCCCCCATAATTTTTGCATTGTGAATTTTGATACAAAAAACAAATACAAAATATAAAAATGCCTAAGCTCAGCTTCTAAAGAAGCAAAACATGTTCTGTAAATAGTAGCAACTGATATAACCTTTGTAACACCAATATACTAATTCTGCAAAATTCTGCAATACATCTGAAAAATTAAGAATTTTGTAAATTTTAGTACAAAATCAGAAACAAAATATAAAATACACCATATATTTTATTTGGACAAGCTAAAAAATATTCTGTAAAATGAAGCAACTGGAACATTCTCTGTCCAACCACTTAATGTATAAATTAATAATCTAAAATTCACAATCCAACAAGGCCAGTGTTTTGGCAACCTAAAAAATAGAATTTTAAACTTTTGTTATGTTTTAGATGTGTCTTGAAAATATTTTTTTATTTCAAAAATATTGTAAACAAATATTTTGACTGTAATGGAATATTCAAACCAGTTCAAAAAGAAGATAGCCAGGAGTCGAATTCGGATGACGAAAACTTACATGAATTTTACTTAAAAATATTTTTATTGGTCTCATGATAATTATATTTATTAACAAAAATTTAAGTATGGTACAACGAGGTCAATATTTATCAATTCACATGAATTTATATATTATATTATCAAAATTTATTTTAAATAATAATTTTTAAATTTGAAAAATAAATAAAAAAATTAAAATATTCCTAAAAAATTTATTTATTTTGAAATAATTCTTATCATTTTTTCAGTAAAATCTGAAATGAATATTTAAGAAGAAATTATATAATCCGACATTATAAATCATATTCCTAGAAATTCCAGCTTTTTCAATCTCTTCCTAAAAAGCCGAAAATGGTAAATAATATGTTATAATCTTGATGGTTATGCAGATCATTAATTGATAAAAATATTTTACTTCCTTTTTTTTAAAGAAAATGAAATGAAATAGATTCGTATCAAATTTTCGTTTAAAATGATAAGTAAAAATTTCAAGTTAAAAAAGAACCATTAAAAATATAAAAATTTAATCCGAAAAAACTCAATGCACGATTCAGCCCGTTTAATGTATTCTCGATTCTTTCCGGAGCTTTCATAATCCGCTCTTTTTCCTCTTAAATACAATACTTCCATTTGCTGAACCGTTGCTTCGATAAGTACCGATAAGTTTTAGCTCTCTTTTGGGTGATTCTAGGTTTATTTTCAATTTAATTGAGGTAATTTTTTCCCTAATCTCTTCCTGTAATTGGAACATTTTAAACTTCATCTTAGCTTTTAAATGAATATTAATCAAGATAATAAAAAATTAAATTTCCTTACTAAATTCCTTATTTCATTTTTTATTCCTTATTTCATAAATTCCTTATTCCTTATTTCATTCCGTACTTGAGTCCACATGTTTTTTCAAGCTGTTTATAAGGGTTTTGTTAAAACGTTCCGTTAAGCCATTTGTTTGTGGATGGTACGTTGAAGTAACTCTTCTTTCAATACCGCTTAGTTTTAATAGAGAAGTAACCTTTTTGTTTAGGAATTCTTTACCTTGATCCGACATCAGCTCTTTTGGAGGTCCATTTTCAGCAATGAATGACCATAAATACTGCGCCTGTTCTTCTTGGGTTTTATTACGTATACAAGAAGCCCAAGCTTTACGAGTCAAAGGTTCGGTACTAACAAGTATAACTTTGACACCTTCTGGAGTCTCTGGTAAACCCTAAATAGGATCTATAGCTATTCATTCAAAAAACGGTTTTGACTATTATTGCCTTAGCAGGATGGTAAACTTGTCTTTCTTTGTTGTGTTTCTGACATTGAACACATTTACCAATTATGAGTTTGACATCTTTGTCCATAATTTTCCAAAACTATTGCTTTTTGAGTCTTTTCGTAGTTGCTTCCGGACCATAATGACGATTTAGACCATTTAGACCAATTGTCTTCACTTTCTGGATTCTCATCTAGTTTGATGAAAAGCTTATCATCTTTCCATTTGTAATGAATAGCAAGTTTTTCTACTCTTTTTGCATTTTTCTTTGAGATACCATCTCTATGACGACCATTATGAAGAAAATACAGTAAAGTACAATCAATATGGGTCTAATAGTTTATCAATAGCATCTTGATCGTTCTGAGCGGATTCTTCAGTCACTTTCGATTTAGATCTTGTATTGTATAAAACTGGACGACTTAAAGCATCGACATTGCAATGAATTACACCTTTTCTGTGGATTATCTCAAAGTCATAGACTTGAAGACATAATGTACATCTAGCCAAACGACTAGTTGGATCTATTGATGGATATATAAGTCATTTGAGAGCTGCATGTTCTGTGATGACTTAAAACTTAGTACCATATACATAAATTCGAAAGAATTTAACAGCCCATTCCACAGCCAAGCTATCTTTTTCAGTAATTCCATAATGAATTTCAGCGTTTTTGAGATTTCTTGAAGCATACAGACATACATAATTCAAGTTATTTTCATATTTTTTCGACAAAATTGCACCCAGTGCAAATGATGAAGCATCTGTATATAGGAAAAATTTCTTTGATTAATCGGGTAATCTCAAAACTGGTACTTGATCAGGCTCTCTTTTAGTTCATTAAATGCTTCTTGGCATTCAACCGACCATACAAACGGTATATCCTTTTTTAGTAAATTTTAGAGAGGTTGATCCATTTTAGCATTATCTTTAACAAATCGTCAGTAATAACCATGTAAGACCAAGAAATTCTTGAATTTGCTTTACATTCTCCGGTCTTTTAAGAATATATTTTATTTTGTTTGTATCCATGAATACACCATCTCGTGATTCAATGGAACCTAATAATCTGATTGAGATTCTAAACCATTTACACTTTTCTCTATTCAATTTTAGACCAGCTTTATTGAGTAGGTCTAGGACTAAAGCAAGTTTTTGAAATTAAGTTTTTGAAATTAAATTTTCATCTAGTTCAACTTGCCAATATCCGGACTTTAGATCTAGAGAAGAAAACCATTTTGCACCACTCATGCTGTCTAAAACATCATCTTTTCTTGGGATTGGAAATGGATCCATTAAGGAACCGAATTAAGTTTACGGTAATCTACGCAAAATCGTTTGGCTTATCTTTCTTACCAATCATTACTATAGGGAAAGACCACGGACTTGTTAAATGTCTGATTATACTAGCCTTAAGCATTTTTTCTATTTTGGTTTTTTTTTCTTGTCTTTTTTTCTCTGATTTTCTAAAATGACATAGAAAAATCGGATGTTTGTTTTCAACACAAATTTCATGTTTACGCATCTTGCAGCGACAAAGGTTATTTTAATCAGTAGCAAACACATCATTGATTGTTTTCATGAAAAGACTTACTTTACTTAGCTCTCGTTTATTTAAAACCTTTTCATCTATTAAGTCTTGATTGCTTTTGGTATTCCAATTTGCGTCATTTTCCAATTCCAATAGATCAATTTCTTCTTCATTTATTACTGATAAGAAAGATTTTTCATTAAAGCCATTTATGTCATCCTCATATAGAGACTCTGATGGTTCTGGAGGTATAAATGCTCTTCTGTTCTTAGAATCTTTGATTACACCTGTTTCGTTAAACCAATTTAATCCGACGAGTATATTGTCTAGAAGGTTGGTAATAGGACGACGAACGTACGCTGTTTTTCCAAAATTTGTTAGCTTAATAGGTTTCGTTGAGCCAATCGGAAGTTTTTTACAACCACTTGCCATAATTATGGAATATTCCGGTTTCTCGTACTTAATATTCAGTCTGTCCACTAGGTCCTTTAATATCACTGATGTCGTAGATCTAGTATCGAGAATTCCTGTTACACTATTGTCATCAACATTAGCAGGAACATCTAACAGTTTTACATGCTTTGCACCCAAAAAGTTACTTTGCTCATATCTTAACATATAGCTTTTAGTTTCATATTTTGAAATTGTATTTTGAAAATCAGGATTTTGCAATTTCTACTAACCAAACTCTTGTTTCTATTAGGTTTTTTTGCGCTCATCTTTACCTTTTGATTGTTGTAGCCAATCACTTCTTCTGATCTTGTTGCCATATGTATTGCATCTTCAAATGTTTTTGATTTTGAAGCTTGACATTTATTTTCATTTTCGATTGCAATCCGTTTTAAACATTGCATTTAAAACTCTTGAGATATTTTATTAAGCTGACCAGCAATATTTCTATTCTGTTCAAAGAATCATCAAAACATCAACTTATTGTATTAGCTGATGTGGATTCCTTTAAAGATTTTCCTTTAGATTCCTTTTTAGTACTTGAATTTTCTTCCCCATAATTTTTTGCATTGTGAATTTTGATACAAAAAACAAATACAAAATATAAAAATGCCTAAGCTCAGCTTCTAAAGAAGCAAAACATGTTCTGTAAATAGTAGCAACTGATATAACCTTTGTAACACCAATATACTAATTCTGCAAAATTCTGCAATACATCTGAAAAATTAAGAATTTTGTAAATTTTAGTACAAAATCAGAAACAAAATATAAAATACACCATATATTTTATTTGGACAAGCTAAAAAATATTCTGTAAAATGAAGCAACTGGAACATTCTCTGTCCAACCACTTAATGTATAAATTAATAATCTAAAATTCACAATCCAACAAGGCCAGTGTTTTGGCAACCTAAAAAATAGAATTTTAAACTTTTGTTATGTTTTAGATGTGTCTTGAAAATATTTTTTTATTTCAAAAAATATTGTAAACAAATATTTTGACTGTAATGGAATATTCAAACCAGTTCAAAAAGAAGATAGCCAGGAGTCGAATTCGGATGACGAAAACTTACATGAATTTTACTTAAAAATATTTTTATTGGTCTCATGATAATTATATTTATTAACAAAAATTTAAGTATGGTACAACGAGGTCAATATTTATCAATTCACATGAATTTATATATTATATTATCAAAATTTATTTTAAATAATAATTTTTAAATTTGAAAAATAAATAAAAAAATTAAAATATTCCTAAAAAATTTATTTATTTTGAAATAATTCTTATCATTTTTTCAGTAAAATCTGAAATGAATATTTAAGAAGAAATTATATAATCCGACATTATAAATCATATTCCTAGAAATTCCAGCTTTTTCAATCTCTTCCTAAAAAGCCGAAAATGGTAAATAATATGTTATAATCTTGATGGTTATGCAGATCATTAATTGATAAAAATATTTTACTTCCTTTTTTTTTAAAGAAAATGAAATGAAATAGATTCGTATCAAATTTTCGTTTAAAATGATAAGTAAAAATTTCAAGTTAAAAAAAGAACCATTAAAAATATAAAAATTTAATCCGAAAAAAACTCAATGCACGATTCAGCCCGTGTAATGTATTCTCGATTCTTTCCGGAGCTTTCATAATCCGCTCTTTTTCCTCTTAAATACAATACTTCCATTTGCTGAACCGTTGCTTCGATAAGTACCGATAAGTTTTAGCTCTCTTTTTGGGTGATTCTAGGTTTATTTTCAATTTAATTGAGGTAATTTTTTCCCTAATCTCTTCCTGTAATTGGAACATTTTAAACTTCATCTTAGCTTTTAAATGAATATTAATCAAGATAATAAAAAATTAAATTTCCTTACTAAATTCCTTATTTCATTTTTTATTCCTTATTTCATAAATTCCTTATTCCTTATTTCATTCCGTACTTGAGTCCACATGTTTTTCAAGCTGTTTATAAGGGTTTTGTTAAAACGTTCCGTTAAGCCATTTGTTTGTGGATGGTACGTTGAAGTAACTCTTCTTTCAATACCGCTTAGTTTTAATAGAGAAGTAACCTTTTTGTTTAGGAATTCTTTACCTTGATCCGACATCAGCTCTTTTGGAGGTCCATTTTCAGCAATGAATGACCATAAATACTGCGCCTGTTCTTCTTGGGTTTTATTACGTATACAAGAAGCCCAAGCTTTACGAGTCAAAGGTTCGGTACTAACAAGTATAACTTTGACACCTTCTGGAGTCTCTGGTAAACCCTAAATAGGATCTATAGCTATTCATTCAAAAACGGTTTTGACTATTATTGCCTTAGCAGGATGGTAAACTTGTCTTTCTTTGTTGTGTTTCTGACATTGAACACATTTACCAATTATGAGTTTGACATCTTTGTCCATAATTTTCCAAAACTATTGCTTTTTGAGTCTTTTCGTAGTTGCTTCCGGACCATAATGACGATTTAGACCATTTAGACCAATTGTCTTCACTTTCTGGATTCTCATCTAGTTTGATGAAAAGCTTATCATCTTTCCATTTGTAATGAATAGCAAGTTTTTCTACTCTTTTTGCATTTTTCTTTGAGATACCATCTCTATGACGACCATTATGAAGAAAATACAGTAAAGTACAATCAATATGGGTCTAATAGTTTATCAATAGCATCTTGATCGTTCTGAGCGGATTCTTCAGTCACTTTCGATTTAGATCTTGTATTGTATAAAACTGGACGACTTAAAGCATCGACATTGCAATGAATTACACCTTTTCTGTGGATTATCTCAAAGTCATAGACTTGAAGACATAATGTACATCTAGCCAAACGACTAGTTGGATCTATTGATGGATATATAAGTCATTTGAGAGCTGCATGTTCTGTGATGACTTAAAACTTAGTACCATATACATAAATTCGAAAGAATTTAACAGCCCATTCCACAGCCAAGCTATCTTTTTCAGTAATTCCATAATGAATTTCAGCGTTTTTGAGATTTCTTGAAGCATACAGACATACATAATTCAAGTTATTTTCATATTTTTTCGACAAAATTGCACCCAGTGCAAATGATGAAGCATCTGTATATAGGAAAAATTTCTTTGATTAATCGGGTAATCTCAAAACTGGTACTTGATCAGGCTCTCTTTTAGTTCATTAAATGCTTCTTGGCATTCAACCGACCATACAAACGGTATATCCTTTTTTAGTAAATTTTAGAGAGGTTGATCCATTTTAGCATTATCTTTAACAAATCGTCAGTAATAACCATGTAAGACCAAGAAATTCTTGAATTTGCTTTACATTCTCCGGTCTTTTAAGAATATATTTTATTTTGTTTGTATCCATGAATACACCATCTCGTGATTCAATGGAACCTAATAATCTGATTGAGATTCTAAACCATTTACACTTTTCTCTATTCAATTTTAGACCAGCTTTATTGAGTAGGTCTAGGACTAAAGCAAGTTTTTGAAATTAAGTTTTTGAAATTAAATTTTCATCTAGTTCAACTTGCCAATATCCGGACTTTAGATCTAGAGAAGAAAACCATTTTGCACCACTCATGCTGTCTAAAACATCATCTTTTCTTGGGATTGGAAATGGATCCATTAAGGAACCGAATTAAGTTTACGGTAATCTACGCAAAATCGTTTGGCTTATCTTTCTTACCAATCATTACTATAGGGAAAGACCACGGACTTGTTAAATGTCTGATTATACTAGCCTTAAGCATTTTTTCTATTTTGGTTTTTTTTTCTTGTCTTTTTTTCTCTGATTTTCTAAAATGACATAGAAAAATCGGATGTTTGTTTTCAACACAAATTTCATGTTTACGCATCTTGCAGCGACAAAGGTTATTTTAATCAGTAGCAAACACATCATTGATTGTTTTCATGAAAAGACTTACTTTACTTAGCTCTCGTTTATTTAAAACCTTTTCATCTATTAAGTCTTGATTGCTTTTGGTATTCCAATTTGCGTCATTTTCCAATTCCAATAGATCAATTTCTTCTTCATTTATTACTGATAAGAAAGATTTTTCATTAAAGCCATTTATGTCATCCTCATATAGAGACTCTGATGGTTCTGGAGGTATAAATGCTCTTCTGTTCTTAGAATCTTTGATTACACCTGTTTCGTTAAACCAATTTAATCCGACGAGTATATTGTCTAGAAGGTTGGTAATAGGACGACGAACGTACGCTGTTTTTCCAAAATTTGTTAGCTTAATAGGTTTCGTTGAGCCAATCGGAAGTTTTTTACAACCACTTGCCATAATTATGGAATATTCCGGTTTCTCGTACTTAATATTCAGTCTGTCCACTAGGTCCTTTAATATCACTGATGTCGTAGATCTAGTATCGAGAATTCCTGTTACACTATTGTCATCAACATTAGCAGGAACATCTAACAGTTTTACATGCTTTGCACCCAAAAAGTTACTTTGCTCATATCTTAACATATAGCTTTTAGTTTCATATTTTGAAATTGTATTTTGAAAATCAGGATTTTGCAATTTCTACTAACCAAACTCTTGTTTCTATTAGGTTTTTTTGCGCTCATCTTTACCTTTTGATTGTTGTAGCCAATCACTTCTTCTGATCTTGTTGCCATATGTATTGCATCTTCAAATGTTTTTGATTTTGAAGCTTGACATTTATTTTCATTTTCGATTGCAATCCGTTTTAAACATTGCATTTAAAACTCTTGAGATATTTTATTAAGCTGACCAGCAATATTTCTATTCTGTTCAAAGAATCATCAAAACATCAACTTATTGTATTAGCTGATGTGGATTCCTTTAAAGATTTTCCTTTAGATTCCTTTTTAGTACTTGAATTTTCGTACCCATAATTTTGGCATTGTGAATTTTGATACAAAAAACAAATACAAAATATAAAAATGCCTAAGCTCAGCTTCTAAAGAAGCAAAACATGTTCTGTAAATAGTAGCAACTGATATAACCTTTGTAACACCAATATACTGATTCTGCAAAATTCTGCAATACATCTGAAAAATTAAGAATTTTGTAAATTTTAGTACAAAATCAGAAACAAAATATAAAATACACCATATATTTTATTTGGACAAGCTAAAAAATATTCTGTAAAATGAAGCAACTGGAACATTCTCTGTCCAACCACTTAATGTATAAATTAATAATCTAAAATTCACAATCCAACAAGGCCAGTGTTTTGGCAACCTAAAAAATAGAATTTTAAACTTTTGTTATGTTTTAGATGTGTCTTGAAAATATTTTTTATTTCAAAAAATATTGTAAACAAATATTTTGACTGTAATGGAATATTCAAACCAGTTCAAAAAGAAGATAGCCAGGAGTCGAATTCGGATGACGAAAACTTACATGAATTTTACTTAAAAATATTTTTATTGGTCTCATGATAATTATATTTATTAACAAAAATTTAAGTATGGTACAACGAGGTCAATATTTATCAATTCACATGAATTTATATATTATATTATCAAAATTTATTTTAAATAATAATTTTTAAATTTGAAAAATAAATAAAAAAATTAAAATATTCCTAAAAAATTTATTTATTTTGAAATAATTCTTATCATTTTTTCAGTAAAATCTGAAATGAATATTTAAGAAGAAATTATATAATCCGACATTATAAATCATATTCCTAGAAATTCCAGCTTTTTCAATCTCTTCCTAAAAAGCCGAAAATGGTAAATAATATGTTATAATCTTGATGGTTATGCAGATCATTAATTGATAAAAATATTTTACTTCCTTTTTTTAAAGAAAATGAAATGAAATAGATTCGTATCAAATTTTCGTTTAAAATGATAAGTAAAAATTTCAAGTTAAAAAAAGAACCATTAAAAATATAAAAATTTAATCCGAAAAAACTCAATGCACGATTCAGCCCGTGTAATGTATTCTCGATTCTTTCCGGAGCTTTCATAATCCGCTCTTTTTCCTCTTAAATACAATACTTCCATTTGCTGAACCGTTGCTTCGATAAGTACCGATAAGTTTTAGCTCTCTTTTGGGTGATTCTAGGTTTATTTTCAATTTAATTGAGGTAATTTTTTCCCTAATCTCTTCCTGTAATTGGAACATTTTAAACTTCATCTTAGCTTTTAAATGAATATTAATCAAGATAATAAAAAATTAAATTTCCTTACTAAATTCCTTATTTCATTTTTTAAATTTTCATTTGAATTTTGCAAATCATCATAATCCTGCCTGATTCTGATTTTAGTAACCAATTTTTTTATTTGATGGATTAAATGGCCAATTGTTTTTTCATGCCGTAGAAACTTATTGAAATCGCCTTCAAAATTTAGATCGATTAATTGTAATTTAAAACTTGTTTATTCTTTCGATCTAGAATTAATAAAAATTTAATAATAAGAAGTATTACAAATATAAATACTTTTTATCTAAAAATAAAATTTCAATACCAAGAACAACTATATTTTTCTTCATCATCTTTCTATTAAAAAATTTATTAAGGTATAAAGATTTCAAAAAAAAATAACATTTCATCCTGAAGTTGAATCTTCACAATTTCTTGCCTACATAGTTCTAGTTAATTTTCTTCAGCAATTCCATATAATTTTTCGTTAAGACCTCGCCTTTAAAATCAAAGAAAAATTTTTATTGATCATAAATATCATTATATTCTTACACTTCATCCTCAAGATAAGCTTTCACAGCTTCACACTTGCTGAATTTTAGGCCATATTTTCTCTTTTAAAAAATTAAATTAATATTTTAAAAAATCCCTCTGTATAAGTAACTTTTTTTCAGTAGATTTTTCCTTCTCTTCGGAAAAAGCATTTAAATTTCCCTAAAGGCTTTTACTTATATTATAAGAAATATTTCTATATAAATTCATTTGTATCATTTTTTAATCCTACAGTTGAATTTCTAGTTCTTTTTTCTTTAATTCATTGCTGTTGAATTTTTAGACAATTTTTCAGTTTAAAAAAAAAATATTTATTTAAATTCAGACAAATCTTTCAATCGTACTTTTCCGCAATTAATTTCTTCATTTTTACCGTTTAGTTTTTCGTTCAGACTTTGCCTTTAAAATAAAAAAAAATTTTTTTGATTATAAAATATTTTTTTATTCTTACACTTTATCCCCTAGATAAGATTTAGCTGCATCACACTTGCTGAGTTTTTCGGCCATATTTTTTTTTTAATAAATTTAAACTATTATTTTAATAAATTCTTCTGTATCACTTAATTTTCTTCAGGAGATTTTTCTTTTTCTTCGGAAAAAGCATTTAACTTTACTTTTGGACTTTTTCTTTAGTATTTTAAGAATAAATTTTTATTATTATACATTATTCTAATCTTACACTTCAGCCTAAAATTGAGCTTTCAATGCCACGAGTTTTTCAGTCACATTTTCTCTTTAAAATATTTGTTAAATACATTTTTTTTTTAACATAATCTGATATCCTTTTTTTTAAATTACTTTTCTTCTCTAAACTCTTGTCCTTCTTCCCGTAAATTTTCAGTCGTCTCCATTTATCTTTTTCTTAAATAAAATTTTTTCATTAGAGCAAAAAAAAGTTCATTTTTTTCTTTACATTTGAATTCTTTGAGAATAGTTTTTCTTTGAAAGACGGTCTAATATTTCTGATTTTTCAGAATCAGTTTGAGAATATTTTTTGATTATTTCAAATATTTTCATTAATTTTAAATTTTTTTCTTTTTATTTGAGTTAAAATTACTCGTTCAAAGTTCTGTGTTAATTCCAGTTCTATTATTTCTTTTTTTTCTTTTTCCTTTTGAAATCTCATTCGCTTAATTCAATTTTTAATTTAAAGCTTTCTTCTAACTTTAAATGTTCTTGAATCAGTCTTGGATTTTCTTCTTTTAGTTTTTCATTTTCTTCTCTTTGCTTGAAAAATTTTTAGGAAAAAAATTTTTTTTTATATAAATTCAAAAATCTAAACCTTATTTTAGAACGGACAGTATTGTGTAATCTTGCCTTTTTCTTTCTTTTTTCTTCATCTCATTTCTAAAAATAAAAATTTTAATTTATTTCCAATATCAAAGTCAGTCGATTTAGTGATTCGTACTTTTGCCTTAAGTTTTCTTTTAATGCTTCATTTTCATTTTGAAGGTATCCTCATTTAAAATACATTGAGTATAAAATTGTTTCAATTGATCAGTCTTTGATCTTAATGCAGCCTTTTAAGAAGATTAGATTTCATCATCGATGAAATATAATTAAATACTCGCAAGTTTTCAATCTCTACTTCCATATCAATGATTCATGTGTGAATTTACAACTAGCTCAAATTTATATTCTCAACTAGCTCAAATGATTTATTCTTAAGATAAAATTGTTTAAAATTTTATAAACATAAATTTTAAAAAACAGATCACAAATGTCTCTATATAAGAAGCATTTAAACTAGTTGAATGTATTTCTTCGCCAAAATCAAATGATTGTTTGCATACTTTTGGACTCTTCTTCCCTTTGATACATTTTTTTGGACCATCATCAATTTTCACTAGCCTAGATTCAACCCGATCGCTTCTTAGTGAGGATGAAATTACATATGTTTTAACAATGATTTTATCCTTTATTCATTATTGAATTCAACTTTGGAATAATTCTCACTGTCTTATCCATCCTGAATTTCACGTATGGATCACATTTTGAAAATGATCTTATTTTTAGGTTTTCGGACATTTTAGAATTTAAAATATTCAAATATTGTGTAGTTTTTGTCTAAATTACACTTTTATTTTAAAAACAAAAGGGACATTACTGATTTAATTCATAATTTTCAATACATGATTGGTGAAATATATTAAAGCAGGTACCTTTCACAATATTTTTAAATATTTTGATTTCTGAACCACATTTGGAACATTATTTTCACAAGAATTTTTTCTGAAGATACGCATCATTTCTGAACGCAAATTTTGAAGTGATCTATTCAACGTAATAAAAAAGGGCGGTTTTCCCTCTACAAGACTTTTTAAAAGGGCTCCCAAATACCCCACAATTATTAGGATCATTTGGAAGTGTATGATCACATTTTGCTTGTTTTCAATTTCTATTATTCAGTGATTCAACGGTAGAATCAAATTTTCTTTTAAAAAAATCCCTTTTCTGACTTAGACTTACTTCCAGTTTTCAAAAGTTTTTTTCTGATTTTCCAATTTTTTCTAATGGATCAACATAAAAATTATTATTATTATATTATCGAGAATTAAAATTATCTTTTTAGAGTAACTAACAACGCTTTTTGCAAAAGCCATTAATTTCTTAATTTAGAAATAAATAAATTTATCTTAATAATTTTGGAAATATTTACATTATCAGTTAGCCAAATATTTGTTAAAATGTCGTCAATTCCCTTTTTTCAGATAAAAAATTTCAATTTTTAAATAATAAATTTTCGAAATTATTTTCATTTTTTTTGTCAATATCCATTGGAACTTTTGTATCGATTATTTCAAATTAATTTGCTTAATTTTCCATTTTTTTTTGACCCTTCTCTAAGAATGTCAACAAAAAATATTTCCTTAAATTTTGGTATATCATCATTGTTTTGCTTGTCAATATTGAAAACAAAATTATGGTAACCAATACAATTTGTTTCTTAAAATTCCACATTTCTCTATGGTCTGAATATTCTCTCTTTCGAAGTGTGCCGAGCCTAATATTCGCTATTTCTTCATTGTATTCCTTAAACTTGTGATTAATATAGTAATAAAAAGGCGTAGAAATTTTAGTAAGGAATAGTAAACTCAAGATCGGACACGCTTATTTATATTTAAGCAACTATTTTTCAAATGTTTTAACCACCTCTCAACGTTATTATTTGAAAAACGAGTTTTGCCATGTAATACGCTATTAATCATTAAACCTGTCCATAAATGCGCCAAATAAAGCTTCCTTTTTATTATTTCAAAAAGTCTGGGTGAATAAAATATGTTCTTTAGCATCAAGACTTTAAAAATAATGAGCAAGAATTAATTTAAAATATTTATTAAATGTTTTATTTTTTTTATTAGTTATTGGTAATAAAAATTATTATAAAAAATAAATCATTTATTTTGTCTTCTGGTCTGCCTGATCTATTTTTTAAAGCTCACAACGCTATCATTCTAGAGTTGATTCAAAATGTATTTAATTTAGTATTTTATTTTAAAATTTCATTTCTAAAAATTTTTAAAAATAGTACCTATTTTTTAGATTTTAAGTTGTTAATGGAATGTTTTCTATTTTTATCAAGACCTTTATGGTTGCTTTAAGCTTTCAAGATTAAAAAAAATTCTTTTATAATGAAAATTGAGGATATTGAAAATTTAAGTTAAAAAAGATAGCGAAAGAAGAAAATTCAAGAAGATGACGATACATGATCAATATTTTATTTTATAAATAAAAATAAAAATAAAATCTTTTCTTTTTAAAATTTGTATTTTCCCCTTTTTTTGAATTCCTTCAAAGTGCCATTCTGACTTTACA
This sequence comes from Brachionus manjavacas, assembly GCA_019054805.1. Taxonomy (NCBI): domain Eukaryota; kingdom Metazoa; phylum Rotifera; class Eurotatoria; order Ploima; family Brachionidae; genus Brachionus; species Brachionus manjavacas. The sequence goes on along the minus strand of JAHQIY010000003.1, from coordinate 207,517 downwards.
TGTCAGAAATATGGACAATTGCACTATATTCTATTGCTGGTCTTTCATGTCTTTTGTTTTGAAAGCCAGGATTTATCATTGAAAAATTCTCCCAAATTCTATTGAAAAAGAATTATAAAACAAAAAATTAAAATTTTTTTAAGTTAAATTAAATGATTCGGTTTGAAATCGATCACGTCGATTTTTTTACCGCTAAATTTTTGCCTGACGCTTATTTTTTCGGACTCTCAAGTCCAAAATTTCATCAAAATCGAAATAAATGTCGTCTGGACCTATTCGGGAATATGCTTAAAACTTTTAAAGTTTATTATTATTTAAAATTTATAAAGCATTTCTTTTATTTCAGATGTCGTTTCTTTTTAAATTTTTTCTGGCGGGACATTATTCAACGGTTGTTGATTTTTTTCACCTTTGCCATGAAATTCCCTTAGTTTTGATATTGTGATTCAAAAATATAAATTAAAAATAGCCGACAATATTTCTTGAATAAATTGAATCATCTATTTGAAAGCCTGGAAGTTCAATATTATTGACTTAATTTATAAATTTAAAAAATTTTAAAAATATTCTTTTAATTTTATGTTAAACTTCCTGGTGCAATATTCGTTCATTTCATCAATCTTCTCACTGCCAAGCTCATTTTCCATCAGCTTTTTGCATTTAAGGAAACAGTTTTTAATTCGTTCCTAATCCGGAATACCATTTGAAATCTATTTCAAAATAATTTAATACTTTTTAAAGATAAATAAAATTAGTAGATAAAAAATACTTTTTAAAGATAAATAAAATTAGTAGACAAAAAATACTTTTTTGGAATCACAAACGGTACTTAACGTTCAGTTTTCTGAATACAAAGTTTCACTCTTAACGAAATATAATTAATAATTTACCAAAAGAAAAAGTAATTTTAAATTTACCTAGAAGTCAAGTTCATGACTTTTAAATTTCAGGACATCTGAAACTGCGTTCTCATATTCCCTTATTTTAAAAGTTTTTTTACCATCGTATTCCACCCAATAATTAACCAAGCCTTTTTCTTTCGATAAGTTGGCTATTTCTTCATCACTTTTGTCGAATTTCAAACCTTTTTCTAATTAAATCAAAAATTAATAAAATTAAAATAATGCAATGTATTTATTTTAATTTATTCATTGAATTTTCGAGCGTTTAATGCGCCAACCCCATGAATTTTGTTGAATTCATAAAAAGCTTTCCAGCACACCGCTCTGATATCTTTTTTAATGAGTTTGGCTGTGTTATCTATGTTAATTTTTGTAATTTTGTATTTTATCTAAAGCAAAAAAATGAAATCGATTTATAAAAGAGGTGGTAAAAATTAAATTTTAAACAGTTTGTTATTACTGTAAATAGAAATAAAAAATTTTTTTATTAACAAGTGATTCAAAAATATAAATTAAAAAGTGAATTTTTGTATTTACGCAGACAAGCAGATATTTGAGTGGTAATTGACACAGCATCGATTTATTTCTATGATGTTTTTTCATAAATTTTCTTCGAAAAAGCAATTGATTTAATAAATAGAAAGAGTTAATTTAAAAATTATTTATTTATCAAACTAAATTTAATTTTAAAAAAATCAAAAATTAAAAAAAAACAAAAAATTAAAAATTTAACAACAACAATTACTGAAAAAAAATCAAAAAAATCATTTGTTTTGATAACCGTTCGTGTTGAAAAAAAAATTGTTTGTTTGCGTCTATTGCATCATACCAATTTTTTCGTTTGTCGATTTGAAATTTACCTAGGACAGACACCAACCGAGTTAACTTCGAGCACAAGACTTCCTCCTATCAGCTCTTTAGTTAGTAATCTCAAAATAGACCAAGTTATGGTGAAACAAGCGGTTAAAGAGTTTGATAAAAATCGAAACCCTTTACTCATTAACCCGATTAAGTATCCATCCAAAAAAAAAATTTAAAATAAATAAAGAATCAAAGATTTTTTACGTCCGGTTTAAAACTCTAAAGATCATTTTGTTCTCGAAACCTAACTAACTTCTTTAAATTTTAATTAAATTTTCTATTTTTTAATTATATAAGTAATTTTACGAAGCTGATTTTTTTTTTTATTCTAAATAAACTAAAATAAATTTTTGATAAAAAATTTGAATATTAAATTGTTTTTTTTCAAAAGACATTTAAAATAATTCAAAAGAAAAATATCAGATATCGGTCTAGAGGTTAATAATTTATTCTACCTGAAAAAGCAGTCCATCGGTGTTGAAGTTTGATTTGAATGTCGATAAGTGCTAAATTGACAAAACTAAATAAAAAAATTTTTTTTTTAATTGTTAAATAAAAAAAATAAATTCATTTATTTAAAAAATAAATAAAAAAATTTAACTTTTTTTTATGACAATTTTTGATATCCACGTTGGACCCAATGATCGCTGTCATAGGTTCCCAACATAAATAAAATAATTATATTTAGATATTAATAAAGACAGATTTTATAATAAACCTTTTTTAGACATTTTTAATATCTAAAAAAGTGATAGGCTCGTTAACATTGTTTTGTACCTTATTATTTAGGAAATCCCTTACCTCATATGATATTTCACAATTATCCTCTGATTCAACGAAATCGAGGTGAGGACTATACTAAAAGTAAAATTAAATACACGATTTAAATTTTTAAAGAAAAATTTGAAATTTTTTCTAACTTTTAATGAGCATAGAAATCCAAGCCACAAGTTTTTTTGTTTTTCTTAAACAAAATCCAAATCGAAATCAATAATTAATTTTAAACTAATTAAAAAAAATGATTGTCTAAATCTGGTTTAAAAAACAAGAAGAAAAGACAAGATATTTGAATTGTGCGCTATTATTAAGTATTTAGTTAATAGATTATATAAAAAAATGAAATTAAAAAAAAAAATTTGCAATAAATACCTCCAAAATGCATGCCGCATGCTCTTCGTCCATTTTATGCTTAAATCAGCGTCTTTTCATCATCCCATTTCTGTATAGTAGAGCCAGTTACAAATCCAGTAACTTTTGCCCAGTAAAGATTATTCTTTACCTCGCTAGTCAGTCCCGGAGTTTCACCTGAGCTGAACATAGAGTCCGAAACCAAATTTTGGAAAAAATGCGGCTCTTTTTGCCGATGCGGATGATGGCTCATGTCGGACAAAATGGCCAAAATAAATGCCAAATTTTGGTTCTTGTGAATAAAATTGGTCAATTCGGAACGACTTTCACTGAGTTTGCTTTCGTCAACTAAGTCTTTGAGCGAGCTGAATGGCATAATGGACAAGCTGAGTCCGAATTATGGAGGCATAGCCAGGTATTTTGAGAAATAGACCGAATGCAATGAATGGGTGAGGCGGCATGGTCATTTTTTCCGGCGATGTTTTGGGCTGCTGGTCGGGCTGACTAGTGGCTCGGTCCTTTTCGGTTATGTTCAATAGGGACTCGTGTATGAACGGCATTAAAATAGGCAATCGTTCGGCGAGCACGGTAAGTCCATTTGAAATTGTTCATCAAATTCAAAAAGAAGAGAATCTTCGTGTCATTCAAAGCTTGTATCAAAATTTGTGACTCTTGATCCTTCCTAAGCGATGTACTTTCCAAACCATTGCAAACCTCTGATAAAATGCATACATATACTGGTTTGAATTTTCTATCACAGTGCGCAGCTATTTTCAAAATATTTTTTTACAATTTTTTTTTGAAATATTAAAATATTTTCAAGACACATTAAAAACATAACAAAAGTTTAAAATTCTATTTTTTAGGTTGCCTAAACACTGGTTTAAATGCTTTGTTAGATTGTGAATTTTAGATTATTATTTTTACATTAAGTGGTGGTACAGAGAATGTACCATTTGCTTCATTTTACAGAATATTTTTTAGCATGTCCAAATTAAATCTATGGTGTATTTTATATTTTGTTTCTGATTTTGTACTAAAATTTACAAAATTCTGAATCTTGCAGATGTATTGCAGAGTTTTGCAGAATCAGTATATTGGTGTTACAAAGGATGTATCAGTTGCTACTATTTACAGAACATGTTTTGCTACTCTAGAAGCTGAGCCTTGGTATTTTTTATATTTTTTATTTGTTTTTTGTATCAAAATTCACAATGCCCATTATTTTTGCATCTTTTGTGTCAATTATTGTCTCGTACCGTACATTCTCGACAGGGCTATGACAACGTTTAAGGTTGTGACATGCACATATCTTTTTTAACCCTTCACATCAGGTCTAATAAAGTAATTATGCTCAATCATTAAATTATTTTCATGTGTTGGAACAAATCTGTCATAGCTCTCGGTGTTATCGTGATGCAATAGTCAAACATGGCCATGCAATCATCGTCAAGGAAAACAAGTTGTGTATTGCGTAAATTAGCCGACGAAACCTTAGTAGAACTAAAATATAATTCGAACAATTTCCACAAGGTTTCCAAATCCGTTCTTTGATTAAAATGGGCTGGTTTGAATACCGAGTCTTTAATGTACATTTCAGTATTTATTGAGCTTAAATAAGGTAAGCCAGAATGTTCTAAACGATGAAGAGTATCAAATAGATCTATGTGTCTTCCCATAGCGTGATCATGCAATTAATTTGTTTTTTATTATTACGTGTGGGCATCGTAAATATACGCAGTAAAAGACGAATCAATCGTACTTTTCCCAATTAATTTTAAAAATGCAAATCGGATTAGTTCAAGCACCGTTCGTACATGAATATAATGCTCTTACAACGTTTTCGAGAAAATAATGATGTCGACCACCAAAAAAAGTCGCTCTGCTCACCAGCAAATCAATGTTTCCATTTTTTGTAGTGGGGAGCTATCCTTTTTGGTATCCGGTAATCGATGCACAACCAAATTTTTCAATTTCTTTTCATAATTGATACAATGGTCGAGGTCCTTGAGGAATTGCTTTCTTTGACCAGAATTGCCTCTTGACCTCATAACTTGGCGAGAAAGGGATCCTTCTTGAGGCTGTTTTATAAGTTTCCTGTTCATTATTCCTAGCCATGATCGCAATTGTATGATTGTTTTATCGAATTTAATCATTCCCTGGAATATCGGAGATTTCGTCTTCAATTTTTTCCTTGTATGTATAATAGTCTCGATATTTGTCGATTCTCACACAGTTTCAGGGTTACTAAGTTCGAAATTCTCAGGTCCGTGTTTTCTTTAATAAAGTTCCATATTAAAGTTTTACCTGAGTTTTAATTTGACATCGCTAACATGATTCGTTACAGAAACTCTTTTATGTCTACAAGCCTAAATGCGATGTCTAACCCAGGTAGACAGTCGTTTATCAGTTCATCCACTACAATTATTTCCACGTCACTTTCAAAAGCTATCAATTTCACGGAACGCCTTACTTTTCCGATTAATTTAACAAGGACTCCAATCAAGGACTCCAAATTTTCATCCAATGGTTTTAGGGCTGCACTAGGTGTCTTTCAATGATCCCAAATTCGCTTCACCATTATTGTCCTAACTTTCCGAGCGTCGAGCGGAAAATTCACGGGTTTGTTATTCATTTCGAAAGAACAGAAAAAACTTTGCCATTTTTTGAACAACAAGTCGATCCGTGTCCAGCGAGTAATGTTTGTTTTCGTTTAAAATTTGAACTCTTGCATTTTTTTGAACTACCAGGTCATACGCCAGATTCAAAGCATTTCGTGACAAAATCAACAAGTTATTCGTGAAATCACGATAATCATCACCAGATAGATGTTGCCGATTAAAAATTTGGCAACAGCGTCGAAAAATTTTGCCACCTGTTTTTTAAATTCGCAGATAATAGTTGTTGCTTTCTAAACTCTGAACTTGAACCTACTAAGACAATCGTCGTCTAAAAGTTTACAAGACAATTTCTAAAATCAGCTTCGTTTATCCTGTTATTTACAACGAATAAGTTAAATCGATTCCAGCAAGCTCGAATATCTTGCTTCAGTGTAAAGATTGTCGGCTTAAAAGACCATTCTTTAGACGGCGTCGAATCATCGGTTTTTTAAACCATTTTTGTCTTAGGAGCATTTTGTGACACTTTGTATACGTCAAACAGTTCGGTATTATTAAGAGGGTTAATTGGCGAGTCCAATTTCGCATCTCGCTTCCTATTTTTAGGAAATTTCATAATCTCCTTTACTGGTTAATACAACGTTGGCTGCTGCTACGACTCCCTCAAATAGTTTGTTTCATGCTATTTATACGCAATTGCATCTTCGTTAAATGATACCTTTTGTGTTTTGATATGCTGTAACAAACATTTTTTCCTGCGATGTACCGGTTCTGAACTGTGGTGCAAACCTCGGCCTTTAATAGGAAAAGAACGTCCCCGACTTTTTCCAGTGAATCCTTTTTGGGCATAATCTCGCCAAATGTTTCCCGGTTCTGTTTGATTGCTGACTTTTCAAAATTATCGTGGCAAACCTTCTACGGAGTCCCCATGAACAACTTATTTGTTTTGGCGAATTGCAGATCAGAATTTGACTCTTCTTTCTATCCAGTCCAGAGGTTTACAGTTTTTCTCATCACACAGATTGCTTCAAATGTTGTAATAAAAATCACTTTAATGCAAAAGCACCGCTGAAACAAAAAAAACTCGTGTTCATCTAACATTTATTTCTTTTTCTAAGCTTAACCGCTGCCACCAGTTTAATAGGGTGAGCTACTAAATAAAAAAGAGAGAGAAGGGGGGAGAAAATAAAAGTACAGTTTGATCGTAACATAAAATTATTTTTCAAAATAATTTTATTAATTATATTTTTTGAAAAAAAAATTTGATCATTTATTTGCAAAATTTTTTGCTAATAATCGAAAAAAAAATTTCGAGTAGTTTTAAAAATCATTATTTAATTAATTTTTTAGTGATTATTTTTATTTTTGCAGATATTAAATATTTTCCAATTCTTTTTCATTTTAAATACTTTTTAAAAATTTAAAAATTAAAAAAGGGAACAATTTTATTTTAAATTTAGTTTACTTAAATTTTTATTATATTTTTATATGTTTAAATGAGAACTTTTCATAAAATCCATTTTTTATCCTAAAGTTTTTTCTCCTTAAATTCTGGTATTGTTTAGATTAAATCTCTTGATTCAGATTTTCGATGTCAAATTTCCATCAAAAATTTCCATAAAAAAATGGTCTTTACAATTAAGTGTAGACCTAATTAATTGATACCTTAAATTAAACAAAAATAAAACATTTTTAACCATCATATTCTTACGTTTCGTCCTCTATTTTTTAAATTTAAATATCTTTCGGATTTACTTGGTCCATTTTTGTTTTTTCTAATTTGTTAACTTTGCTATCAAAATTACTAATGCATTCTGAATTTCTGAATTTCTAATTACGGAATTTGTTTATGGCCCCTTAATTACAAAAATTCCAACAAAAATACAAAAATAAAAAATTACAATTAAATTAAAACAAGTTAGAATTTGTGAAAAATAAAGTTTACCAAATAACATGACTAAAACTATCGTAGTAAATAAAATGAATGAATTAAAATTTATTTTTTAATAAATTTATCAAGCCTAGATTATATGAAACTTTAGAAATTACAATGCTTATTCAAAAAGAGATTTTAAATTAAAAAGATTTACTGAATTCACAGAATTTCAAAAAAAAAATAATTATTCATAAATTAAATAAACGATGGAAGAGGAGAGTCGCAAGTCAGGTATTTTAAGTTTTTCTTTCAATTTTTTTTTATAATTATAATAATTAATTTAAAAATTTTTTTTGCTTTTAATTTAAAGAAAAAATGTGTATGCCGAAAATTGATAGTCTTTGATGTCTCGTGGAGACTAGTTCTTTAGGTGGCTTTCTATAGCAACTGGAGCGTTTAAGTTGTGCCAATCTTAAAACCACCTACAGCTAATCTTTGCATAATAAATTTTAAATTATTTATTTTAAACTCATACCTTTGTTTAAAAAATAAATAATTGAGAATCAAATGATGAAGTAATGAGCTATGCGAATGCTGAAACAAGTGGCTCGGCTCAGGCCGATGATGACCAGATCTATTTGTCAGGCGATCCATTCAAAAGAGAACAGGTCATTCAGCGATTAAAGAGTTTACTCAAAAAAGCTTATAAAAATCACCAGCCAGTTTTAACAAGTGCTCGGTCATACCAAAATGTCAGTTTGTCTCCCAATTTTAGCCTAGAATATTCCAGCTTAGATGACAGTCTAAAAAGTGAACAGGCCTCGTCAATTTGGAAGGAGCTGTTCGACTATTTTGATTTCTACAATGATCGGTGCAAGTCGATGCAAGAGCTGGACGAACGCATCGAGAAGAAAAGAAGCGAAATAGCTCAAAAGATAGACATCACTTTGAAGCTTGACTATTCGCGCATAAAGCAAGTGATGGACATGGACATAAAGCAGACAATGTTCTCCATTTTAGACTATTCAAAGCTGTACGAGAACAAAATTTACATTGATCAATTGTGCTACTTGAACTTGTTGATCCAGGACGATTTGAACAACATTTGCTACATTGAGAGTCTGTATCCGTCGATTAGATGCTTGAAGAGCGAACAGCCGCTCTATGCTGACCCCAAGTTTGACTCCACTGCCAAAACACTGCTCCTGTGGCACAAAATAGTCAAGGACTTGATGCTCAAATCGGACAAATTAGGTTTATAATTTTAATTCAATTTATTTTTTCTTTGTTTGGGCTCTGTGAAATTCAGTACAAAATAAAAAAAAAGAACAGAAAAAAAATTGAATGACTTTTTTTTTAAAGGTTTAAACTTAGTTCTGTAAATGCAATATAGTGCAACTTTCAAAGCTGCATCAAATATCTAGGTCTGCTAAATTTTCAGACTTTAGCAGAAATTAAATTTTAATATAATCGTGCGTAGTGCATTTTGCAGAGATTTTGCACATTATTAGCAGACATTGAGGGTTGATGCAACTTTGAATGCTGCACCATGCTGCATTCACAGAATTTATTTTAAACTTTTTGAAAAAAAGCTATTTAATTTTTTTTATACTTTGTTTTGTTCTTTTGCACTGAACCTTACAAAACCTTAGTTTGAGGGTTTAAGAAAGAAAGGTAATCTAGACAAATTGAAATTGTCAAATGATCAAATGTAAATTTCAAATCAAATTTTTAGTTTTTGATTTAAAGAAAAGGGTATTTTTAATCAATTTTTTATTAATAAATGACTAAACCTTATTAAACATTCTTAGTTTAATCAATAATTAGATAGAAAATTAAATGAATTTTTATCTGAAGTATATTGAATACTTAATCAATATTTTGAAATTTTACAATACTAAATTTATCTTTGTTTCGCCGTAATATTATTTAATTGATATTTAAATATCATTCAAAGCGTTTATTTAACACTAGAAGCACCAAAACGAGTCAAAATGACTTGTTTTAATAGAATCTAATGGATAGAAATGGATAATAATTTATTATTTGGATAAATCTATTCAAAACTTAATTTTAATTGAGTAAAAATAAAAATTTGGCTAAAAAAAAGTATCTTGCAAAAATTTTATCTTCTACTGAATTCATTCCTTTTTGGACCAATTTTTCGTCATTCATGTAAAATACGCAAACTTTAATATTTGCATTTTTTAAATTTGCTTATCTTCGTTCAAGTATTAGGATTTAAGTCAGTTTTTAAAGATTTGTTTACTTTTTATAAATATTTTATGACTCGTTCATTGATTTTGTAGATAAATTCAAAATTTTAATTAAAAAACGAGTCAAAATGACTCTTTTTGGTGCTTCTAGTAGTATATACTTGATTTTGTATAAAGTAAATATTTATTTTATTTGAATTTAGTTAATTTAGAAAGTTATTCTTGTTTTTATGCTGAAAAAAAAATTGTGCTCAAATAGCAAAAATTGACTTATTTATTTATTTATTGAATTGAATTAACCTCCTTTAAGGATAAAAAAAAAAAAAAAAAAAAAATTTTGTCTTTTTGTGTTTTTTTAAAAAATGAAAAATTATTACCTAAAATTAAATTACAAAAAAAAAATAAAAAAGGAATATTAGTTCGAAAATAGAAAAAGGCATGAAAGTTAGAAAGCAAGATAATTTGGACCAAAATTCATGAATTTCTTTTATTTTGAATTAGCTCGTTTATGAGAGTTCTGTAATGTTTTAATTTTAAATTGCATAGACATAACCAAATTGAATCAGATATACCATCATTAGAAATCAGATTAATCTAAAGATTTTCTTTAAGCTGGTTTGTATTTACTGTAATTTTTGAGGTTTCAATTTTAAAGTACTTGGAAATAAGAACCAAGTCAGAGGAAAAAGATTTATTAGAGGGGGGGTCATTAAGCATATATTTTAAAAATTGTGATGATAGATAATTATATTTAATTGTATCCATAAAAGTTAGTTTTGAAAATAGATAAAGCTCATCAAAGTTGAAAACTTTTAGTACTTTTAAGACTCGTGATATGTGACAATAGGCTTTTAAACCAAACATTTGTCTAATTAAGTTGTTTTCTAATTTATTTATTGAATCCTTTGTGGTCGAATTAAGAGTGAGAGCCTCAAGACCATATGTGAATTTAGATAAGCAATATGTTTTGTATATATATGATTTGAATTTAGGTGAAGAGGAAGGACTATTTTTAGGCAGAAGATACGAAATTCCAAAAAAGCTGCTCTGAACTTTTTTAAAATTTATAATTGCCTGTGTGTTAAAGTCAAGATTAGAATCTATAATGAATCCTAAGTATTCTAACTGATTTGCTTCTTTAAGTTCGGATCCATTAAGGTGAAATACCGACTTAAATAATTGAATGCCAAAGTTAACAATTTTTGTTTTATTAGGGTTAAATTTTATTCTCCATTTATTCCCATAAGTCCCACAAATATCCAAAAGCATTTGTAGATGGGAGTCAACTGGGCTTATTAAGATTATATCATCTGCGTAGACAATGATAGAAACATTAAGATTTTTATAAAGAGCTCCAAGTTCATTGTTAAGGCATTCTATTATAAGATCATCAATAAATATGTTAAAAAGAAATGAAGATAAAATAGCTCCTTGTTTTACACCAGTTTCAATTTTGAAGGGTTTTGTTGTTAGATTATTTTGAAGAGATAAAATAGCTAGGGCTGAGTTACAAAAATTGACTTGGGTTTTAGCGGCCAAAAATCGAAAAAGAGTCATTTTGACTCGTTGGTGCTTCTAGTGTTTAGCCATAATTTTGACACCTAAATATCGATTTTAAATTTGTCTTTAAAGTTTTCGAATAAAGATTTTAGAAGAATCAATTAAAGATCAATTAGAGAAAAAATGTTTGTTTTTTTTTTTTTAATTAAAATAATAAACATCTTTTGTTTAATTTAAAAAAAATCAAAAAAATCTAATTTTATCATTTTTATTAAGATTTTAATCAAATTAATTTTGATGATTTGATTAAGTCGCTGGGGTTGGTCAAAATTACTAACATTTTTTCTAATGACAGAGATTAGAGATTGGAAATTTAAAAATAAATTTTTATATTTTAAATTAAGTCCAATTTAATTTCTAATTAATTTTAAAATTTCAAAAAATTATTTTCTAATTCTTATATCATGTTCTAGCTATTTTTTTCTTTATTTCTCATTTAAAGAACTCATATCAGCATTCACAGCTGTATCTTATTAAATCTTAGACTCATGGTCAATTACATTACTTTCTTCTACCATAATTTTTAATTGTTTGAAAAAAATAAAATTTTTTGGCTTAGGCTTTAAAAAAAAAGTCCAGACTTGGACTTGAAACCTGTGACTTTTAAGCAACTCTGGTAAATTTCTAGTATCAAATCACTACTGTAAAACCAGTCAATTTTTTATCTTAATTTTTAAAAAATTTTTCAGGTAGATATTTGGGCTTCGCAGTCCGTCCAGAGTACACCAAATATTGGAAATGGTTCGAACAGCGTCTCAACTATTCTAAAACTGAGTACGAAAAAGTGCAAGAATGGCTTAATAACTGCATACTTCAATCCGAGTCTACAAGCGACGAAGGTGCACCTTGTCCAGTGATGCTCTTAACCAATCCAGCAAATGCTTTGACCAGATATTTGAGCGAGAATAAACATAGCTTTTCGAGGCAAATAAGCTATTTGATAATGAGGCCGAGTGCAGTTGAAAATGGCAATGAAAATCTACAATCGAATATTTCGCTCAGCTTGCTGTCAGTGCCAACTCCTCCTGAGCCTCTTCACATTCAACAAGATCACATATTTCCCTCTATTGTTCACCACTTAGACTCTTTTGTCAAATATGGAGCGACACCTGTCAGCCAATTTATTCGCAATCAAAGTGTCAGATCTCATTTAAGTGACGAGAAAAATAACGAAGAACAAGATGATGAATTAAAGGCATCGGATGAGATTACATTTGAAAGCTGTGAAATAAATGCCGAAAATCAAAGCAAAATTTTTCATGCCTTCTTGAGAAAGCGCTTGCGCAAGCACGGCTTAACAAAGACATTCGACGAAATTCGTGAAATTCTGCTTTTGTCTTTGTCACACGCTCTGCTTTCTTTACAAGTGGACAACTCTGAGCTAAATGCTACCGACCAGTTGACAATTTACCATTTGATTCCTTACCACCACAAATGCCTTGAAATAATCAAAAAGTTCTACCACAGCGAAGGCTCGGTTAAGTACGGCGTTCAATCGGAGGCGTTCATCACTCTAGGCCTGCCATCCTACCGCCCTTTGTTCATCTACTTGAACAACGTTATTTTGGAGATCATGCATTTGTGCATTCAAATGCAAAATGAAAACAAAGGAGTGATTAAAAAATATCTCGATTCTAAATTTAATCTTCTGAGTATAGAAGTGTTGACCAGCGAGCTGCGAGAGTGTATCGAACAGGCCATTCTTGTGCGTCAAACATACTATCACATGATTTACACGGTGTTTGAGATCACCGAACTAGACGTAAAGCAGCAGCTCGAAAGAGAACTTTTCAAATACGATGATGATTTAAAAATAACAATATCCATCTATTTGGACTTTATCACAAATTGGGTGCAGGACTTGATCCGAGTGTCGAATTTTTCCAAAGCCTTGTGGGTGCTCGAAAACGAGTGGCACTTTTGCCGCAATAATCTCTACTTTGTCACAGCTACTGAGGATATTTTTGCCAGCCGATTCTGCAACATGGGCATCCTAGTCTTCGAATCTCTCATAAACTTGATAAACATCATTGATTCAAAATACAAGGAGCCGTTGAGAATCGATATAGACAAAATACTTTGGGACGAAAAACTAAGGTGTTTGTACTCAAATTTGGCATCAATACCGCATGAACAGCTGGAAGACAATCTTTCCCAAGAAGCTAATTTTTCCACAAACGAAAAGCTAAATTTGGACTTTAACGAGTTTAAAGAGGAGATAAATAACTCAAGAAAATGGTGCATAAGAGCTCTTCAGTTTACGGCCGAGTTTTTGACCGACCTTGAACTCGCGGCCAAATATGAAGTTGTCCATGGCCTGCAGGCTCTACTAGACAAGCTGCATTCAAGCGACCACGTTTTGGTCAACTTCACAAACAAAGAACTCCTGAACGATCTTTCTGAACGATCGTTTTTGATCTTTGTGCCCCAGGAGTTTTCAAACGAGAGGATACAAATAGCTCGCTTGCTCTTTTTAATAAGTGCCAAGGACAATTTTGAGTCCACCGAAGCAAACAAGTTTAACAAGTTTTGCTTTGCAAAATGTTCAGACAATGTGAGCCAAGATGCCAATTCGGACAAGAAGTTCAACAAAGATCCACTCAGTGTACTTTTGAAGCATTTTCGAAGAAATTCATTCATGATTAATTCAGCACACAACAAAGCATGCTACTTGTTGTTTCTTCAGCTCAACGACCCCAAAGAAAGTTGGACTTGGACCGGCAACAAGATTAACCTTTATGCATCCAGACCGGTTAAGCTTTCTCTTTATCACCATTTAAGAAATCCTCATAATTCCGATTCGGATGCAAAATATTTGTTTTTGGTCACGTCTAAGCAGTCGATTTTGACCGAAAAAAAAATAGAGCTCAAACAGAAGTTACAAGGTAAGAAAAATAAATTTTTTTTTATTCTAATTTCTATTCTTTCTCTACTGTTGAATAAAATGGCAACGAATTCGGGAATAAATATATTTAAGGACATTTTGCCGAAATAGAAAAGAAAACGAATAGAGAAAAAAAAGAAAATTGAAGACAATTTCGGGTCTTGTCTCTTATGTGACCAAGCTAGTCAAATCGATGATGCTAATTTTAAAATTAAGAAAGGGAAGCACTGCTTTATAATTGCGAGTAGCGAGGCGTTAACTTTTAACTTTAATGCTATGTTTTATTTGAAAAATACTAGAAAAATTTTTTTACACCCAGGGTTCCAAAATTAGCAAACCCTTTAAAAAGTTGTTGTACTCTCCAGACTCAAAACTCAAAGATAAAACTTAAAAATACTAAAAAAGTATATATATTCTGAACGAGCATAAAATTCTCTACATGCTAATGTAATTTAGAAGAAAAAAAAAAGGTGTGGCGGTTTTTGTTGGCTAAAAAAAGGAAAAAAACGTGTTTTTTCTGGTTTAAATCGTATCTCCTCCGAGGGATCAATTATGAGCCCACTTTTTTTTTTTTAAATCTAGACAGAATTCTGAGCAAATCTATGGTTTTACTTTTTTACATTATTGCTTTATTTTTCTTAAAAAATCTCTTCAAATCACGTGATTTTTAACATGACCGTATGTCGCACCTGTTTGTTACCTCCTAAACACCGCCAAAATCGTCTAATAAACTTTTTTGAAAGCTCAGAAAAAACTTTTCTCTTGCTTCGGTTAGAAGCTCCATCATTGTTGGAAATGTCTGATTTGTTCTTGCTCTAATATGCTGTTTTAAATAACACCAAAGACCTTCTTTAGGATTGAGCTCATAAGACATAAGATTGTTTTTTTGCCTAAATTTCATTAAATTAAATTTTTTTTTTATTTAATTTTACATTTTTTTTTTTATGCAAAAGTAATTTTATTTTTACTTTACTTCTCCTGATGGAGGTTAATTTGAAATAAATAAATAAATTAATTAAATGCTAGCCAGTTTAAATTAATGTTTTAAAGGCTGTTGATTTAATCAGATTACATTTCGAATACAATGTACATCGAAACAATGTCGCTATGATATTTTTTAGACTAAGACAATTATGCACACTATTAGTTTATGGTTAAGAAAGCTTTGAGCAAACACGAGAATCCTGTTACTTGTGCTGATTCTGGTTAATTAATGAAAAATGCAAGAGGATTAAAATTACATTTTTCAAAAATGCATAAATAATATTTTTATTAACTCAATTTAAGTCGCTTATAGAATTTACATTAAAAAATTAATCTTTGAAAAATTTCTGTCACATTAATAAATAAAAAATCATTATTAATATCTAATTTTTATTTTAAAAATAACAAAAAAAAAATAAAATGCTTCATAGCATTTAATTTTTCATTTCAGACAGATACATTTTTATCGCATTTGTCGAAAATTTCAAAGCACTTTTTTCTATAAATTACATAGAATTTAATCAATTTTATTAAAAGTGGAAAAGTGATGTATGACAAACATATTTTCAATATAGTTTCAATCTTTCAGAAAAATTTATTTATTTTTTGTTTATCTTTACCGATCTTATGCTCCTTCAAAATAAAAATATAAAAAAAATTAAAATAAAGTAAAAAAGATATAATTAGATAAAAAATTAATAAAAAGAAAAAAAAATGATATCCAATAATATATAATATATAAAGGATATTATATTACGTTGATAATTTAGGACAAAAAGAAGAAATTGTCAGTCAATTACACAATGGAGTTGGATATTCGATAAATCTTGATTCAAAGCCTTCTCTATATTCTCCAATGTAACAGAATATCTTTAGATTTCTCTCACTTAAAAAGTCGATTTGAGATCTTAAGTAGTTTTAGCTTTTTGGCGCATAATTTAAAAGGTGGTATCATATTTCACTTTAAGCAACAGCGACATATGAACATAAAACACATTTCCATATCTAACTGTCTAGCTCAAATACATGAAAAATTAATTAATAATTTAAGTCCGTATTTTTTGATGAGTTTTAGCTCAGCTTTTTTAGAACAATTTTGAATTTACGCAATTTCACGTAAAATTACAAAAGTATAAAAAAGTAAATTTACCGGATTACACCTGAATTAATATAAAATTACCTGAAAATACGTAAATTTTTGTAAAAAATAAAAATTCCAAAAAATACTACTTTTTTTGAGAATTTTGGCATTTTTTGACTTATTTGACTAAAAAAATTTTGACCTAAAATAACTTTAGGAAAAAAAATAACTTTTTTTCACGTAATTTTACGTGAAATTTAAATAAACAGGAAATCATAGCAGTAACGTTAGTACATCATTACTTAAGAAGTAAAAATCTAAAAAGTTCTATAGAGTCGACCATGATTAAGGCTTTTTCAGGAGGTCTAAAAATACAAAAATCAGCATAAAAGGTTTTTATTGACCCTTATTAGTGATTTAAAAAAACCATCGTTTATTTGCCTATGATCTTCAAAATCTTCACAAACTTGATTCGCAGTATAGTTAAATGAGTAACATATCGATCCATAGTAAAAATTGCATAGAATTTTTAAACCAGAAATTGAAAACTTGTTTATTTAAAAAAAATTTAATAGAAGAATTACATACAAAACTAACTAATTAATTGTATTTAAAAAAAATTCAAAATTTAATACGTCATAATTTCTATCAAACCAGGTAAATAATTAAAAATAAAAGAAAAAAAAATTAAATTTAGCTTTCAGAAAAAAATAAAAACTATAGTCGAACACTTAAGAATTTAAAATTCTTTTCTTTAAAGACTTATTCAATTAAAAAATAAAAAATTTAAATGAAATTACATGATTTTGTCTCTCAATTTATTTAAAATAAAACAAAAATTCAAAAAAGTAAAACTACAGATTTTTCAAAATTTTGTCTAGTTAATTTGGAAAAAAAAAATTTTGTCTCAAGTGATCCCCTGGGACTACATACGATTCAAATCTAAAAAGCGTTGATTTTGACTATTTATCAATAAATAAAATTGACACACACTTTTTCTAAGATTAAAATATACACCAGATTGTAGGAAAGTTTATGCTCTTTCAGAGTAAATTTTATTTTTATCATTGAATGCCTGGGTCTGAAAGAACTACACTTTTTGTAAAGGGTTAGTTTTTTTAGGACCCCTTAGTAAAAAAAATTTTTTCGTAAAATTAAAAAATTTTTCTTTTGAGGAAAAATTCAGTAAAAAAAAGAAAATCAAATTTTGAATGGAAGAACCTAAATAAGAGCCAGATCTAGCGATTTTTTAGCATTCTTGAAAATCGGTAATTTTACGTTAATTACCATTAATTTTCGTAAAATATCGCCAAATCCTCATAGCAAATCAGTACTGTATCTCTATAAAAAAATTAAAATTTTCAAACAAATTTTTTTCAAGGGTCCATAACTCTGGTAAAAGAAAAAGCATCGTTTCATCCTTCCATTGACGAATCGATAACTGTTTTCAAGGATAAAATCTACGAACTGAGTACTGAGTGCACTAGATGGATAAAGTCTTTGGAAACAGATTTAATTCCAGACCTATCAAATGAAGATAACTTAGGTGAATTGGAAAAAATAAAGCCAAAGGTGAGCGAAATTTTGCGTGTCTCTTATTTATTTGGAATCGAGCTGCACAATGACATCATTAAATTTATGACACAAAACCGCGCTAATTCCTATGCTCAAGGACTGGCCGAGTTCTCGATCCAATGGTGTGATTATATAGTGAGCAAAACAGACCGCGGAAAAGGCAGAACAACTAGACCGTGGGCTGCCAATAAAGGCCTACACTTGGTTCAAGTCGCAGTGGCCCACTCTGTTCATTTGAGTGGTTGTGATTTTACGCGTTTAGTCCAGGCCATCGAAAGATGCTTTTCTCATTTGATCGGCGACATAGACCAGCAAGAAGACTATCATTTAAAACCACTGAAACGGAGCCTCAGCAGTAGCTGTCAAAGCTTGAAGCTTTCGACCAAAGGAATCAATAGATCGCTTCCCCCGCGAAAGCGATTCGAAGAAGCTTGTAAAAAAATTGAAATGAAACTTGAAGAAAAACGCAGCATTGGCAAAAAATTGGACATTAACAGACTAGACTGGATAATTGCCGGCACTGAAGTGAAATTTAGATGGCAATTGGGGCTTTTGATTGGAGAGGGGAGCTTTGGAAAAGTGTACTCGTGTGTCAATTTGGACACATGGGAACCGATGGCTCTCAAAATCATTGAGTTCAAAAGCAACACCGACATACAAAATTTGCAGGAGATAGCAGACGAAATAAATAATGTGGTGGACATAAATCATGAAAATTTGGTCAAAGTGTACGGATCCGAGCTTCACAGGAAGGAAATATTCATTTTTATGGAATTTTGCGGAGACCAATGCACTTTGGATCGACTCAGTCGAGATGCGTCCGGTCTGCCAGAAAATTTAGTTAGAAAATACACAAAATCGCTGCTAAAAGGCGTAGAATATTTACACGAAAAAAACATTATTCACCGTGATATCAAAGGAGCAAATATATTTCTGAAATCAACAGATAATAGACACCCCGAAAAGGTTGTGCTTAAGTTAGGAGATTTTGGTTGTTCCATTAGACTCAAAGACCCGATCGGAACTGCTAGCAGGGATCAAGCAACTGGTCTACGAGGAACTTATGGTAAATTTAGAAAATAGTTTTTTGATTTTATTCTATTTAAGAATTAAAAAAAAATTATAAAGTTGATTTTTCTTAAACCGCTTTTGCTTTAATTTTCCATTTTTTTAACACATTTCTATTATCCGTATGTAAGAGAATTAAAAAGAAAATAAAAAGTTTTCGTGTAATGTAAATATTTGGAAGAATAGAATTTTTTATTTTTAAATTAGTTTAAAATAATAAAATAAAAATAAAGGTAGATAAAATAATATCAAAAAAAAATTAAGATAAAACCTTATTCAATTTTTTTCTGTTCTTTTTATCATTTTGTACTGAATTTAACAAAACCGTTTGAAACTTCAGGAAAAAAAGAGGAAATAGGGTATAAGGTATAAATTACACAATGAAGTTGGGTATTCAATAAATCTTTCGAGACTGTTGGTAATTTAAGTTTATTAAAAACCTTAAGATGCACGATGTTGGATGGAGTATCATATTTTACTTGAGGATAGATCTGGCTGCTGTATTCTGAATTGCTTGTAAGTTCAGATATTATTTTCTGAAAATGAATTAAGACCCGTTTTTCTGTTTGACAATATCTTAATAATACTTAGCCTTTTATTGCAGTGTTCTTTGATTTCGTCTACCAGTACATTAAAGTTTAACTTAGAATCAAATTTAATACCAAGAAACTTGAATTCTTTATGGCTTACTATTCTGTTTCCATAAATTTTTAAGTTAAAATTATCACCGTCTTTTTTGTACTTAGAAAAGACTACTGAACACCACATTTCAACTGATTTTCATTTTCCACTTAATAAGCCATTGTTCTAGTTCGTTGATGTATTTAATAATCTTATTTTCTAGTTTTCTCTTTTTGCTGTAAATGTTGAATGTAACTAAATCATTAGCGAAAAGCAAAGAGTATTCATTATCTGTTTTGCTTATTTGTTTTTTTGTTTCATCTTCTGAATGAAATCAAACCAATTTTGATTCAAAATTTTTTAAAAGTAGTCTCTAACTCAAATGTAAGGTGATTAAAGTTTTGCTTGAGTTTTTGACAGTGAGTTTTCTGGAAGTTTCTTCTTTCTTTCCTACGTTCTTTTATCAGATTAACAATGTTTGGGGGAAGACTGGTTTTGTAGATTTTCTGAGAAAGGTAAGGAATGCTTTTATGTGAAGCAGAAATGATTATTCCTGTAATTTTATCATTTAGATGATCTATTGTGAGGCAACTGTCAGTGATATTAACTATTTAAGAATTTAAAATCTCGCCGAATAATTGCCAGTTTGCTTTCTTATAGTTAAACCTTTTAGCTGTTGACTCATTTTCTAATTAACAGCCCATAGATGGTCACTATTCATATCTTGACTATTAGGACATTAAAATCGGTAATTTTGTCAATTGGAAAGAACTGAAAAAAGGTCATAAATTTTAAGATTAATTTAATTAATTAATTTTTTTTAAAATTTTAAAGAGAGGGCTCCGATCATTAATTACTGAAAAGTCTACCTCATTAAATTTCTTTGTCGGCATCATACCGTTTTCTTTTTCCCCTACTCAGGCTATTAGCTTTGTTCTAGCGTTTAGGTCTCATTCAGAATGCAGTTTCTTCATTTTTTATAATTTTTTTTTTTTAATTTCAAAGCTCATCAAAATATTGAGTTAGTAAAGTAAATACAGTTAATACAGATAATTCATTATTCTTTGCTAAATTTGATGCCGGAAACGAAATACGAAATATTTTAAATAATCTGCTGCTGCTCTTTAGGGTTGTTTAGAGCGCTTTATCATCAAATTTCTTTATTATGATATAGGATTTAATTCTTTTTTAACCTTATTATTTAACATCTCAAATCATTTAAATTTTTTAATTTTATTTTTTTTGGATATTTTCTACTTTTTCTATTAAAAATTTTTTTAACTGAATTTAGCGTAAAAATAGCCAAAATTTTTGTACAAATGGTTTATAAACCCAAAACTCGTTTAAATAAACTTTTTTGTAATTTTATAATTTCAATAAAAAATTTTTTAATTTAATATTTTTAGCCTAGGGACAGTATTAGGACTCTTGTAAATGATTTATGAAATTTTGAAGCGATTTTGCTTCTAATTATTTATTGATCTTACAAGAAGAGGAACAAAGGTTCATAACCTAATGATGGAGAAAAAAAATCCTTAAAATTTCTCTGCATTAAAAACGTATGATTAAACCCCTTTTATCATAAAAACTTTCATAAAATAAATGTTTTTTAATTATTATTTAACTTTTGAAATAAATATAAATAATTAAACCATGGAGAATCGGTAATATATTTAAACAAATTTGCCTTTATTTTCCTGTGAAAATAATTCAGGACTTATATAAATAGTTTATTTAAAATAAAAAATCAAACACTAATTTTTTTTTCAATTTTAGCTTTTATGGCACCTGAAGTGATGGCCTCCGGTGGCTTAAAAGATGAAGGCTATACATATTCAGCTGACATTTGGAGTGTTGGGTGTGTTGTTATTGAAATGTTTACAGGGAAACGGCCATGGCATCCATTGAGAGACGAAGCTATATTGTTTAAAATGCACTTGTCTCTTGATACAGATAAAAAGCCGCCTTGTCCTGATTCAGTTTCTGACGAAGCAACACACTTTTTGACCTGTTGTCTTCAATTCAATGCTGGAAATCGCAAAACTGCCGATCAACTCCTAGAACATAGTTTTTTAAAAATTGTAGATGAAGATTATGAATAATTTTTTAATGTTTTTAACTTAAAAAAAAGTCTGACTCATTTAATTTTAAGAATTAATTGAGTATTATGGTAATTTTGGTTATTTATCATTTAGTAGAATTCAGAGGTTTTTTTTTCAAATAAAATTTTGCTTACATTTTCACTAAAAACTAAGTTTAATCTGGCCAAAAATTCAGTCCGAATTAGGAATGAAATATACTGTAAATTGTAGAACAAAAAAAAGGTCTTAATGAAGCAAAAGGCAAATGGTATAGGCGACTTAAAAGAGGCATGCTTAAGAAAAATAGGTATTGAAATCTTAGTCGATTTGATGGTTGACTTCATCGTAAAATTAAAAAAAAGAAAAAAGTTAACATATAGGAGATCACAAAATAAATAATAATTATTGGAATTAAAAAAAAAATAGATTTAAAATTTGTAGTAGTAGTAGCAGGAGTTTTGACTGTAGCTGGCTATCCAGCGAGTGTGTTGATAAAACACACTGAGACAGCCGATGTGATTGATTGCTGCTGATCTAGCAATCAATGAATCCGTTCATTAATTCTTGGAAAGATTCGACTGTTAGCACACCATTAGAGGAGAATGTGGCGATCTTAAAAATAAGGGTCCCGGAGTATTTAAAACTTTCATAGAAAAAGTTAGAGGTGAAAGTAACCAAGAATTTCGAAATAAATTTACATGGAAAAACCAAATCGACAAGCCGGTTGCGAGATTATGTCTGTTCTGCGGAAAATATGGTCATTTTGGAGCCGTCCGTCAATGGAATGAATCGATTCTTAGCTTTGCTGACATAGAAAATAAACTCAATATACATTTCCTGAATATTTAAATTCTAAAAAAAGTAAACCCAATCAAAATTTGATAAAAAATGAGAAATTTTTTTAGAAATAATAAACATTTTTAACAGTTTATGATTCCTTACTAATATTGTTTTTGTGAACAAAATTGAAAATGATTACCAGATGTCCTGTATTTATTTTACCAAGCAAAAATTTGGTATCGATTGAATACACACTGCCAGGCTGAATCACATTTTACATTTGAAATGGGACATTTACATGCTGATGTAGAAAAGTGTCGCTTAGCGTCTCTCTTAGCGAACTTTTTTTTGATTCCATTTTCGTTTAAGACTTCTGACACACAGCCATTTGACCAGATGATTGATGGAAAGTTAAAGTCACCCATAATTAGAATCCTTAAAACCTCTTTTATCCACATAGTCTTTAGCTTGTTTGAAGACCAAATAAATATCGTTCATAACCACAAAATCGTTTGGCCTATAAAGGCAGCCAACTAAACACTTTTCATAGTTAAAGTTAACTACTGCCCAAATTTGTTCTATTTTTTTATTACTTAAATTAAAACCTGCATCATTTAATTCAAATCAGTCGATTGTATGTAATCTTTCTTTGCAAATTGTATCCTTTAACGTTTGTATTTGAGATGCTCTTGAACCAAGTCTCACTAGCTGCTACAATTTGTGGGCTTTTTGTTTCGATATCACTGGACTCTGAACTGAACTCATCTAGTTTATTTTCAAAAGAAGTAGCATTTAAATACAAACATTTTAAAGATTAGTTATTATCTATACGTGATGACGCTTTTGATGAACGATTATTGCTTTTTGAATTTGACGATCTGATTTCCACGGATACCAAATCGATAGGGCGAGTCTTGTGAATGACCATTATTTGCTTCTTTGTTTTCTCAATTCATTTTCTAAAGCTTTTTAGTTTTCAGATAAATCTGGACTAAGATAAACAGATTTTAAAATATTTGAATCTCTCAACTTTTTGGCTGCTAGGAGTGGTGGATATCTGTTTTTTTATTGTATGGTGTTTTTGATGAAACCGTAGCTGAAATATTATCAAATATAGGGTAAAAATAAAAAGAATATATTTTTATATTAATTATAATTTTTTTAACAAAGTTTTGAATCTAGAGTTTCGCTAGAAACTATTGTTGCCTCTTTAATATCTACAGTTTTTCATTTAAAGAACAAATCAAGGATAAGAATGACATTATCTAAATCAGAATCCTCTATTGGTTAAACAGCACTTTTAAAAAATGCTTCAACTGGTAAAAGTCCTGCTATGAGAATATTTTCCCAAGCTGCAAGAGAAATAGAACACAAACTTGGTATTGACTAAGCAAAGTCTATGCTTGCTAATGATAATAAATTTCCTTTTAATGTCTTATTTAATAACTCAAAATTAGAAGCAACTTTTGATTCAATTATTTAACTTTTAAAAAATTTTGGACAAATCTTGTCACTTTATGATGAGAGAAGTTCATTTATTGGAGCTTTAGGACGCTACAATAATGGTGGAACGAGCTAGGATCGTTCAATATTTTTGCAAATTTTCAATGGAACCACAATTAATTGAGTTCTAAACTTTTAAGACTATGTGGCATTTTACATGTTTTATAAGAGTCAATAATGTTTTTAAAAAATAAGCAAAAAAATAAGGCTCATTAATTATTAATATTTTTTTAATAAAAACTGCATGGTTTTGTCTAAATATGATATTGAATTAGAAATTGAATTTTATCAATCAATCACTAATTACCTTGATAATTTGAATAAAAAAAAGAAATTGGGTAATAATTGATTCAGTAGATCTATGCTTCATTTTTTCAATAAAATATTGAGATTGTCGAGAAAAATAGTAAAAGCAACAGATTAATGCCATTAAACGAGAAAAACAATTAATTAGTTTCACGACGCATGCTTAGAGTAAGAAAAGTTAAATTAAGGACAAGTAGAAATACATTTAGCACCCAATAATAGAAAAAGCTTCAAATTTTTAAAAATAGCTCTAGAGATTCTTGAAAGCAACTTAAAATTTATTGATGTATTCAAAATGATATCTGTCAACATTCTTGATTTCAAAAAAATACTAAATTGTAAATTTAGAGAAAATAAATATTGAGCTTTATATTTTATATTTTAGAACTTCCAGCAAATTATTCATCAGAAATCACAATTCACGATGAATTTACCACACTTAATAGTAATCACGATTCAGAAAACGAAATTCATAATTAAATAAACAGTCCAACTTAGAAGGAACAAATTTAAGTAAAAAAATTCTTGAAATTGAAAATAACCAACGTATTTCGGATGAAAATATAAGAGCTGCCGAGATAAACAAAGAATATTCAAGACCCAAAAGGAGGAGGTATTTTTATTATTTTTATAATTTAAAAATAAAATAAAATTTATTTTATATGAAACAAATAAGCAATTAAGCAATAAAAATTCGAATCAGTTTCAATCAATTTAAAGCAAAGATTTATAAGACAAAAAAAAACATTCTTATACAAATTAAATTTGGTTTTCAAACTAATAAGAATCATGTTTTAAATTAAATTCTCAATTGTCACTTTATTATTCTTAATTGCAAACTAAAATAGCATGGAAAGAAATCATTTCTGGCAGGACTTTTTAAAACCTTTTCAAAATATTGAACAATTAGTAAAAGGGCTATATATAATTGGAAGATATCCACATTATGCTTAGACAGACTTTGAAAAAATTTCTAGAATATTTTTTCATGTAATGAATTTTGATATAACTAAATCAGAATTTTCCAATTTTCTAAACAAAATCGAACTCTATAATTTAATTTATCCAATTGATTTATTTCTAAATTTTAAAAAGTTTTAGGAAAACAATAGATTATTTTTCATTGCAAAATAATTTTGAATCAAATCTGATACGATCAGATATTAAAATGTTTAATTTGTTCGAATACATTGTTAAAATCAAATCAAATTTTAGATTTAAAAAAGCTGATATTTTTAGTCATGGTAAAAAAATATCATCATGTACCATTTTATCTGAATTTTGTCCATTTTGTTGTACTGAATTCTATTTAAGTTTTTATGTGAAAGACAAAAAGATTTTTTACAATAATTACGATTCAAATAACTCTTTACATTTTTCTAATAAACTTGTATTTGAAATCCAAATAATTGACACACTATTTTCTGAACTTTTTTTTCAAACAAACATTATATAGCTAATTTAGTAAAGCATTTAATTATTTATAATCAAGTTCTAATATGAAAAGAAATAAGCTAGTAGAACATCGCATCACAGAGAGCTGGTTTGACCATATTTTTTTTCAGTCTCTAAAAAATGACATGAAACTTAAATTAGAAAAATTTGAATCACCAGATATCCAAAACTTAAGTGAATCATTATTATATTATAGGCAATTCCTTTTTCAAAATTTTGTTAATAAATGGAAAAAATCACCATCACGATGACTAAAAAAAAAAGAAATTAGCTCAAAATTGATAAATATTGATTTCATTTAAATCCCAGAATACAAATTGATTAAAATGTTTGTATTCTGGGATTTAAATGAAATCTCAAGAATTAGTCCCAATTTTGTTTGGATGCATTAAAACACCTGAAATTGAAAATGGAAAATTTTCAACTTAAGTTAAAAGAAAAAAAAATTGGAAAACAAAAAATTAGAGAGTTTTTTTCTTTAAAAATTCAAACACTGAAATAAGTGATTAAGTCAAAAGAACCTAAATTCAAAAACTTTGTCTGAGTATAAAACACAAACAAGAGGAATCGCCATTTTAGCATTAAATTGTGGTATTGTGAATAGATAAAGAGAACTTTTTGGCTTGGAAAGCCGTTCACAGATTCTAATATTTTATTTAGATATCATCTAAAAATATCAGAACGAAATTCTAAAATTCTTAATATAATAATAATAATAATAATAAAAAAAAAAGCTACAGCAGAATAACTGCGGAGCAATGCTATATCTAGGCTTGCTATGGAAGCTGTCTGATTTTAAAATATGTCTTAAAAAGATTAAGTTAATAGGAAAAAATTAATTATTTTTGTTTCAAAAAGATATCCAATTTGTTTTTGAATTCATTTTTAGATTTTGAATTTACAACCTATATCGGTAACTCGTTCCACGCATTCACCACTCTATTTGTTAGAAAGTTCTCTCTCACTTTTATCCTTGACATTTGCTTGGTCAATCTTTTGTGATGTCCTCGGATTCCATCAGCTGGACCATTACTTGTTAGTGCATGGCTTTTAATGTACGGATTCTGCCATTTGACTGCGCTAAAACAATTCATTATTTTAAATGTTTCAATTAAGTCTTGACGATCTCGTTTTGTCTTGAGTGTCGTCAACCCTAACTTAGTAAGTCTTTTATCATAGTCCAGATTTCAATAATTTCGTGGCTCGTCTTTGCACTCGTTCAAAAATGTTCGAATCCTTTTTAGTACATGGACTCCAAGCTGCTGCAGAATATTCCAACTGAGGTCTAACAAATGAGACATACAGCTGCTTAAAAGTATTTATGGACCAGCACTTGAAGGCTTGTTTGAGCTGACCCAATACTGCATTCGCTTTATTTGCTGCCTGTGTCGCTTGGTGTGCCCATTTTAAGTTGTCAGTCAGATAAATTCCAAGATCTCGTTCAACAGTTGTTTGACTCATTGGTAAGTTGTTCATTAATAGTTCCACTGTCTTACTTTTGAAGAGCAAAAATTTACACTTATTATGATAAATATCACGAAAAGTAGAGGACCAACGACAGATCCTTGTGGGATTCCACTTAAGACTTTCCAATCGGAGACGTTATCGCCTAATACTACGCGTTGCTTCCTACAAGTCAAGTAATCGGAGATCCAATTCAAGATGCAACCATGAATCCGTATGCCTCCAGTTTTAAAATAGTGCCCGATGTGAAACTTTATCGAAGGCTTTAGCAAAGTCTAGAAAAACCACCGCTGACGCAAATCCACGATTCGCTGCCTCTGTGATAATGTCAATAGTTTCAAGAAGATTTGTCAAAAATGATTTTTTCTCGACAAAGCCATGTTGTTGTTCTGTAATCAGATGGTATTTGTTTAGATGAGCCATCATGGCGTATCTAATAATTCTCTCCATTATTTTTCAAGGAACGGAAGTGAGTGAGATCGGTCTATAGTTACTCGGGTCAGTTTTTTTACCTTTTTTAAAGATTGACGTAATGTTTGCCTCTTTCCAAGATGATGGTAACTTGCCTGTAATGAATGAGTTCTTGAAAATTGACTCCAAAATTCTTGAGAAGCTTTCAGAACAACTTTTGATTACATGCGGATGTAATCCGTCGTTTCCACTCGCCGTTATCACATTTATTTTGCTAAGTTGCTTGAGAATATTAGAGAACAATAATGTTGCTTTAAAAAGTTTGACTCTAAGGTTTCAAGGAAATCAATACAGCTATTTCTACAAATACTGTTCCCTTTGCTTGTTACAATTCAAAATTCACTATTCCATTTGATCATTGGGTAGTTGAAATCGCCTGCAATTAAGAGACCTGTGAATTTTTTTTTTGTCAATCATCATTCTGGCATGGGTTATGGTGTGATTAATTTCCATGTTGGTCTCCCTGCTTGCGTAAGGTGGTCGGTAAATGCATCCTAACAGAACTTTCTCTGATCCAATGTGAATGTAACACCAGACTTGTTCAGTCCATCTTTGGGAAAAGCATAAATTATTTGCTTCGTAGGCATCAATATCGTTGCGGACATAGATTGCTACGCCGCCTCCAATCAACTCTTCACGATCTCTGTTAAAAAGTGAGTAGTTTGATAGATGCTTGATAGACATTGAATTGAACCGTGAATTGAAGTTTCCGTGATCATTATAATATGTTGGAAGTCGTTTGCTTAAACTAGAGAGTTGAATTCATCCCATTTGTTGACCAGTGAAGTTGCGTTAGTGTAAATGCATTTGAGACATGAATTGCCTTTATTAAATATAATTTCATTCTTTATTTCGTTGATTTTTTTAAGTTGGTGCAAGTTATTTCGTTTAAACTAGAAGATAATCTTCCTGCTATTTCTATCAATCTTGTGGATTTTTCCGAATCTGAGACCCCAGAAGAATTCAATTTCTTTGTTTGAGTCTTTGCTACAGTTGACAGTTCCATATTTATGCCTCCCGTCACTGAGAGTTAATTTCTCATTTCTCTCTAAGCATTCTTTTCTTGCCGCTCTCAGTACTTCCATCTCATTTGTTGTAAGATCACGATTTATAAAGATATTCTTGTAGATTTCATTGTTTTTCAACTTTTTGGCATTCCTTATAATCAAATTCGCACTTTCTTTATTGTCGAATTCTACTACAAGGAGTTCGGGCTTATTATTCATGTTGATACGTCTGATGCGATGAGTTCTCTTTATGACACAATTTGATGAGGAAATGCCACTTTCATTGAATAAATTGATCACAAAAAGTTTATCGTCTCATCTGCATCTTGTAGATTTTTGTTGATAGATTGTTCAATTCCACTTATCACAAGATTATTTGCCTTGCTTTCCTTGGCTTTCGCTTCCCTAGCTAGTTTTTCAATCATAACTATTTCTTGGTTGGTACTTTTTCTACCATTGCTGCTAAATAAGTCGCTGAGAAGAAAGGTTTCTTTTTTCTTATTTTCTAGTACTCCAATTCGTGATTCTGACTGACATTCAACATAACTGTAATCCATTACGGTGTTGTTATTTTCAATGTCGTTGAGTCTCTTTGATAATGCCGCTACTTTGGTCTCTAGGTCAAAACAAGCCATCAGCTTTGATTCCAACTGTGTTATGCTTTCCGATACCTTGGCAATTAGTGCGTTTAAGGATTCGACCGTGTCAGAAAAGGTTTCAACCTTTTTCATTAGTTGGCTGCAATCTGCTTTTTATTTTGCTTTATCAGCTCTTAATTTGTTTTGGGGAGGCTGTTGGATCGTCATCCGAGCTTTCTTCCTCCTGGTAATAAACTGATAAATAAACTATTATTTATCCTTTTTTTCTTCGTGTCTGATTCCTGTGAGTTGGTGGGGGCATAGTCGGAGAAGGATCGATAGGGTCCAGCGCTGAGACATTTTGGTCCATAATTTATGATAATTTTTTTTTTTTTTTTTTTCTTTAATTTAATTCTTATATGGTGTAACAGTGCAAAACTAAGATTATATTTATAATGTTTGAAATTTAAAATTTGAAATTAAGAACTGTACTTTGCACTGTTCAAATGTTGACATTGCAAAAACAAAACAATAGTGTTCTTAAGTTTTGGCTAAGCTTATTTAATCACGCATTGCAACTATGATTTATGAATTCTATTGTCAAACTAGTAACCAATAAAATCATAGTTGCATCATCTTTTATTTTACAATACAAATTCCTCTTATTCTTGTTAAATCTTAAGCCGAAAAATTATCTATAAATTTAGTTGAAAATTCTTATTTTAGGAGATAATATGGAGTTATAATATTTCGAATAAACGATTTGAATAAAACAAATCTTAATCTTTTATTTCAGTTCCTGAACAACGCTACATTTGGTGATAGCGGTAAAGTTTCAATTGGTATCCGTTCCATTCCTAGTGTTTTTGCTTCATTGGTGGTGTATCCTAGGTTGTTCAAAAATTTTGTGGTTGCTGTCCTATTTGATAAGCTTAGTGAATTTGAATTGTGTTAAGTTTAATTGTTTAATTTGTGTAATGGATTTAACCAAGAATTTGGCTGCTCTTTGTTTTGATGGAAGTGGTGACATTGATGAATTTGTTGAATTTTTCAAACTTCAAGCTTTAGTATCAGGTTGGGATGAAGCAAGACAATGTCAAATTTACCATTATGTTTAAGAAGTAAAGCCAAAGAATCGTATTCAACGCTTACAGTTGAAGAAAAGAGGAAAATTGAGACGTGTTTAAAGAATTTGGAACAAAGTTGTACTAAAACGACTGAGAGATAGTTGAAAGAGTTTAGAGAGAGACGTTTAAAATCAAACGAATCTCCTGCTAATTTTGCATCCGAATTATCACGACTGCTAAAAAAGGCATGGCCTGATGTTCCAGATGAACAACGTAAATCAACAGTAAGAACACATTTTTTAGAAAATATGCCGCCTCATTTACGTTCCATGGCAAAGTTTTTAGACAAACCGTGGGCTGATTTAGTTAAACTATTAGATGAGGCTGCACAAGATATTTATTTTAACGAGCCGAAGCTGAAAGAAGAACCTGAATTTAAATATGAGCCGGATGGTGAAATAAATATTGTGAAATTTAACAATAAGTTCAACAAAAACAAAAAATACAAATTTAATGGAGAATGTAATTATTGTTCAAAATTTGGTCATAAAGCTGCTGATTGTTTTAAAAGAAAAAAAAGAGAAGAACAAGATGGGTCTAAGAAATTCAATAATAAGCATGAACGAGGTAGTGATAAAAAAGAAACAATTAAATCTTATGGTATTTCAGCGTCTAAAGATGATGTATCGTCTAGTGAGGATGAGCTTGATGGTCTTTTTAATAATTCATTAAAGATAAACACCTTACAACTTGAGCTAAACAAGGTTAATTTAATCAAAATGGATGTTAAAATGTGTTTATTTGGTACTGGTAATAATGATGTGTTTGGATTGAAGGTTTTAGTCGATAGTGGAGCTTCTCATTCATTTATAAAGATGGATGAGTTACCGAAAAATGTACAAGAGTTGGTCCTCGATGGTAAAAATCCGCTTGGCTTAGCTAAGAAAAAATACAAATTGGAAACAGCTACTAATAAGACAATGATTGATTGTTTTATTGGTAGAGTAAACTTAAGAATTGGTAATTGGGTTGGTGACCTTGTTTTCATAATTTCAAACGATATTGAATCAGAAAATTCAATTTTGAGACGTGACTTTCTAATAATACAAAAAGTGGTAGTTGATCATTTTGATGACAGAATTTACATAAGATCCAAATCTAAATGCGATTTTAGTAGTTGTCAAAAGGTTAAGGTTGCTCAACAAATAACTTTAGAACCATTGTGTGAAAAGTTAATTAAGGCGAAAGTTAACAATTTTAGATGTAAAACAACACTTATGTTTGAACCAGACTTAGAGATGGCAAATAAAGGTGTATTAGTTGCTTGTAGTTTGCATCAAGTAGAATCCGAAGATGTTATTTTAAGTGTTATAAATGGTAATCCAGAGCCTATTGAATTAAAAGAAGGTGAATTGATTGGTCAAGTTAATGAAGCACTATTGTACCATTTAATGAACCATTTAATCATCAAAGAGAGACTATAAAATTAAAAACATCAAAAGTTAAAGAATCCGAGATTGATACGAAATTGGATAAGTTAAAGATTGGCAAACTAAACAAATATAAACATATCAAGCTTATGAGTTTGTTGTATCGTTTTAAAAGTATTTTTAAGTGGGACAATTCGAATGGATTCACAAACATTTTGCAACACAGGATTGTCACAAATACTGATTTTCCAATTAAACAAAAACAATATCGCCTACCACCAGCATCAAGACCAGAAGTTGAAAAACAAGTAAAGGTTATGTTGGAAGAAAAGGTAATAGAACCTACTGAAAGTCCATGGTGTTCTCCAGTGTTGTTGGTTACAAAGAAATCCGACGATGGCTCCCCAAAATTTCGATTTTGCATCGATTTTCGCAAAATTAATTCGGTGACTGTTAAAGACAGCTATCCAATTCCGAGAATAGATGAGACTTTGGATGCTCTGTCTGGATCCAAGTACTTCTCCAATTTGGATTTAGCAAGCGGTTATTGGCAAGTACCACTTACTGAAGCTGATAAAGAAAAAACAGCTTTTGTAGCAAATAATCAACTTTTTCAGTTTCGAGTGATGCCGTTTGGGTTGTGTAATGGTCCTTCTACATTTCAGCGTCTAATGGATAAAGTTCTAAGAGGGTTGACTTGGAAAATGTGTCTTGTTTATAAAGATGATGTTGTTGTTTTCGCTGCGTCGTTTGAAGAACATTTGGAAAGATTAGAGTCTGTTTTTATTCGCATAAAAGAAGCAAATCTTAAATTACAGCCTAATAAGTGTAATTTTTGCAGTGATTCAATATTGTATTTGGGTTATGAAGTTACAAAAGATGGTTTAAAGCCAGATAGAAATAAAGTTCAAGTGATTGTTCACATGAAACTGCCAGAGAATCCAAAAGAACTTAAACGTTTCTTAGGTGCCATGTCATATTACAGACGTTTTATACCAAACTTTAGTAAAATTGCTTCTGTTCTTTATAGACTAACAGAGTCTAACAGTAAATTTAAATGGGAAGAAAGTTCCAAGATAGCTTTCACAGAGTTAAAGGAGAAATTGGTTTCAGCTCCAATTTTAGTTCTACCAAATTATGAGCTTCCTTTCAAGATTGAATTTGATGCATCTGAATGGGCTATTGGTGCTTCCAGTTAAAAGGTAAAGACCTTCCAGTTGCATTTGGAGGAAGACATTTAACTAAGTGTGAACGTAGATTATAACGTAGATTTCAGTTAGTGAAAAAGAGTTGTTGGCAATAGTTTGGTCTTCAAAGCATTATCGACCATATATCTACGGTCGTCATATCAAGTTTGTAATACACCCTACGTATCACTTGATCATCAGCTTCTCAACTGATGCGCAATGATAAGAAAGAATTAATACAATTGTCACGTATCTCAGAAGATAGACGCTTCTAGATGCTGATATAAACATTTATATAATAGCTCACATCTTGTTAAAATTATAAGCCCGTGTTATTGACACGAACTCATGGGTATAAATAATTTCCATTCTCAGTAAGTTACCTGTTGTGCAAACGTATACGTATTCAGTATCACGATTACGATTGTTTGACTCTGGTTCTTCCGTTTCTTCTGCTAAGTATGATTTCTTCGGGTTGCTCCATTTTCCTTTGTTCTGATTCCTTCCATAATTTGATTTGTTATTGTTCTCGCCGCTAAACAATTTCACTTTGCAATCTGCTTTAATGTGACCTGGTTTTTTACATCTGTAACAGACAGGGATTTTACCTCTATCATCTGTTTTATTATTTAAGTTTTTTCCTCTATCAACTTCTTTCTCTCTTAAGTTATAGAATGATTTTAAGCGCTTCTTTTAATTGTTTCTTGAATAATAAACGGGTACTGGCTTATTAACACTCCACGTACTCCTACTGAATATCATAGCTTGAGTTATAGCATCGTCAAGTGTCTTGACATTTTTGCTTTCCAACTCAGCTCTAACGCGGGGGTCAACCGCGTCAAAAAACATCCATACCAACTCGAACTCATCTATTTTTTCGATTATGTTGGCAATTTGCTGGAATTTCAGAACATTTTCCTTATAATTCACGTCCAATTTGATTGCTTTTAATTCGGATCTTAAAGTTCTTTGGACATCGTCGGGCTTATAAGTGGCCAACAGGTGAGATTTCAAATCAACCCATGTCAGGTTTTCTTTCTTTTTCTTAAGATTCCTGACCAATTGCAAAGCATTACCTCTTAAAAATTTGTTAACTGCAGTGACTAATCTATTTTTATCAATTCCCTGGTCTTCCGCCTCTGTTTCGACAAGGTAGATCCATTCCTCAATTTTATCCTTGTCGTTTCCATATAGTTTCGGGATATCATCCATCTTAAACTGTGGACGTCTATTGAAAACCCTATTTTCCATTGGTGACATGTCTGGTTCAATAATTTGCTCTTGTTGATGAGTACTTTCCGTTGTAGTTGATAAGCTTGATTGGGGTGTCGATTTATTTTGATGGCTTGCATCTGGTTGTTCCTTTTTCTTTGCTACAAGTACCGCTCTTTGGGTCAGAAGACTAAATAAAAGTTTCTTAGGAGCTTTAGTAGCCGTTACTTTCTCCAACCAATCAGCTTGTTCTACTTCTGAGCCATTTACTAATGTTCCATTTGCCTCAAGGTAGTGAAAAACCATTACTGATAACGATTTTAATGATCACATTGACACAACTTCACGTAAAAGTTTTGAGTCTATGTAGATGACATATTACTGTATTATCTAAAAAATGGTCGATTTCAAAATGGATTGTCCAAAAAGCATATTAAAAGAATTGAGAAAGCAGCAACTCAGTATTATTACGATAGAGAAAAAGATGAAATTTTTAAAATGGGACGAGATAATGTTTCACGCTTGGTACCGAGACCTAGTAACAGAAGCGGTATTATTTTAAAAGCACATGTTTTGGGTCACTTTCAGGTAGAATCAACAACTAAACGAATTAAAGAGGATTACTTTTGGAAAAACATGGAGAAAGACATTGAAGCTTTCGTACAAAGTTGCGAGGTGTGTAAGAGAAATAATTTAGCGCCTGCAAAGGAACATCCTGCGAAAGCCATTACCATTAATGGTATCTTTGACAGAATCGGAATAGATTTGGTATTTGGCCTACCAGTAACAGAGGAAGGCTTCACTGGAATAATGGTAATTACCGAATACTTAACCAAGTTCCCTTATGCCGAACCTATTAAAAGTAAATCAGCCGAACAAATAGCTAACATCCTATGGAAATTCATATGTATATTTGGACTACCAAGGGTATTCATGTCGGATCAAGGTAAAGAATTTAACAATCAAATTGTTGATAATATTATAAGACGAGTCGGGTCTGAGCATGTTATTACATCCGCATACCACCCCAGAACCATTGGCCAAGTTGAGCGCTTGAACAAAGAAATAGTAAGTTGTTTAAGAAAATATTGTGAGCAAAATCCAGATGATTGGTCTAAATTGTTACCATTCGTATTGCTTGCATTTCGTACAAGAATACACTCAGCAACAAAGTTCTCCCCATTTGAACTAATGTTTGGTAGAAAAATGAATGGATTCAACGATTGGAGTTCCATCGATCCCGATTTTAAACACAATGCAGTAGAAGAACGTGTTGAGCAAATAACGGATCTGATCGATGATAAATATCCGACAGCACTCCAGAACATAGATAAAGCAAGATTCTCACAAATTAAGGCTCAAAATAATAATAAGCCTGTTACAGAGACAGTAATATCTACCGGCTCAAAGGTATGGATCCGCGTCATGGGACTGAATGAAAAATTACACCCAAAATATCGTTGCCCGTTCACCGTTCTAGGTCAAACAAAAAATGGTAACTACATTTTCGAGGATGTCTTCAAGCAAAAACTGTCTGACACATTTCCACTCCAGAGATTAAAATAAGATAAGTCGCCTTCTACTAACGGGGGGAGGGACGAAGCTATTTTTGAAGTTGAAAAAATAATAAACCATCGACTGAATAAAAACAAAAAATATGAATTTTTAGTCAAATGAAAAAACTATTCACTTTAACATAATTCTTGGGAACCTATGGATAGTTTCTTGGGAAAGAAACCAATTGAAGATTATTGGTCAAAGTTAAACAAACCTAAAAAAGTTGGACGACCAAGAAAGACAAATGCCAATCATGTGACATTTCCGAATATGTTGAATATTTTAATTACAATTTTATTCTTTCTCATAAAACCTTTGTCAACAGTAAGAATTAACGGAAGGTTTACTGTCTGTTAAACACCGGACCAAACTAATATTGAGAACACCCTAATTCTAAATACCGAAAAGGACTGTTATGCAAGTCATGCCACTCAAAAAGTTTTTGTAGAAAGTGACAAAAAATTTAGAAGAGTGGACTTGCTTTTCAATCAAATACTAACCATAGATGGAAATGGATACGAATGTAGTAAACAGAAAATTATAATTGATGCATACGTGAACCTGTTTGGTTCAAGAAGCTCATCAAAAACCATTCATAAGGTGGAAATTGGTAAGAAAGAATGTGAAAATATGGTAAGTTCAAGGACATGTGAAGGATCAAAAATGTCCTGTGAGAATGATGATTGTATATTTGATGGTACGCCTAAAGAAATATTCAAGTGGCTTAGACCTGTAATGAGTTATGGATTTACATGTGTAATGTTAAAAGAGTTACCTTGAAAAGCAAATCAAACTTAATTTTCGATACCTGTGATATTAAACAATTGGAATGTAAGCTTAAGTCGTCATTTGTTTACTGGACCAAAGAAATTGTAAATTTCTGTCCATATCGACTTTAAATGACAATTGGTTTAAATTTACCGTTTAATAATGTTTTTAGTAATACGAATGGCGATCAGATTTTCAAAATAAAACAAACCTTTAACGAATGTGGTATGAAACTTTATGGTTCTACGGAAGGTTTATTTTTGACTTATAATCGTACAAATTTGTCAAAAATCAAAGCTGATTTTGTAACAATTCACGACCTTATCTTGGCAGATAGTGACGGAATCGAACTCAAGACTTATACAGCTCTAGATCACGTATATCAGCATCTAGAAGCGTCTATCTTCTGAGATACGTGACAATTGTATTAATTCTTTCTTATCATTGCGCATCAGTTGAGAAGCTGATAATCAAGTGATACGTAGGGTGTATTACAAGTTTATTACCGATCATAAGCCTATGGTGTCATTAAAGAAAATTAGAGAACCGAATGGAAGACTAGGTCGTCTTTTATACAAGTTACAAGACCTAGATTATGAAATAATTTACAATCCTGGTTCGAATAATACCAAAAGAAATTTACCAAAAGTGAATTTGATTAAGCTTAATGATGGTATAGACTGGTTAAAAGAACAGTTGAAAGACCAGTTGATTTGTATTGTTAAGGATTGTATTGTTAAGAATAATTGGTCTGCTTATACTGGTGACAATGAGTGGTTTAAAATTAGACGAGAATTGAAAGTCAAAAATGAATTATTGGTAAGATATGCTGCTGAGAAGTTTGATCAAATCGTGGTACCAAAACATGCAATTGATTTCATTTGCCGAGCTTACCATGACTTTGGGTTAGCTGGTCATCGAGGCTTTGCAAAAACATTTGACTTAATTTATGAGAAATTTTTTTGGGTCGATATGCAAAAGTTTATACAAGTATTTTGTGATTGTTGTGATTATTGCCAAAAATATAAGCATTCCAATATGACTGTCAGGGCTCCCCTCCAACCGATTCAAGTTTCAAGGCCATGGCAGTTAATAGCTATTGATGTTACCGGTCCTTTGGTTAAGACATCGAATGGTAATCAATACATTATTGTTGCGATTGATTATTTTACCAAATTTTGCATTGCTAAAGCAATCTCAAGTTTTTCAGCAGAGGTTACCGCATACTTCTTGTTTAATTCAATTGTTTGCCAATTTGGTACACCAGAAGGTATTATTACAGACCAAGGTACCAATTTTGAGTCCAACTTAGTCAAACAGTTATGTGTGAGGTTTGGTATAGTTAAGATGAAAACTACAAGTTATCATCCAGAAGGTTATGGATTGGTTGAGCGTATGAATCGAACATTAAAACAAATATTGATTATGCATGTCCATGAATTACAAGAATGTTGGGATTTTTATTTAAACCAGACAGTAATGTCTGACAATTGTTCTAATCAGTCGTCATCTGGGTTTTCACCATTTGAAGTTTTGTTTGCTAGAAAACCAAGAACTAGCATAGATATCTTAACTGGAGCGATTGATGAGAATTTAGAACATAGTGGTGCTGAAAATTACGTAGCTAAATTGTCAAGTAAGGCTAAATGGTTAAATGAGATGGTCGAAGCGAATCTTGAAAAAGCTCGATTAAGACAAAAGCAATTCTATGATTCATTTATTAAAAACAAGTTTAAGTATGAAATAGATGATTTCGTGTTAGTTAAAAATGGTCGTAGAAAAGTTGGTGGTTCAAAGGCATTTGAAGCTAAATTTGTTGGTCCATTTATTATACAAAAAATAGTCAATGAGTTTGTCTACGAAATTAAATCTGCTGATGGTAAAATCGTTCAAAAATTCATTATAATATGCTTAAGCCTTATAAAATTAGATCAGCTAATCAAAATCAAATTTTAAACAAAATTGTTGAGCCGTACGTAATGAAAGAGATTAATAAACAAAAGCAAACAAACAGATATCATGTTTTGTTTAATTTATTTCCCTTAGTTGGTCGAGTTGTTGAAAATGTTATCGATGCTGATGTTAGAGAAATTGACACTGTTGAACCACAATACGAAATAAGTCAAGAAATTGAACAGTTGGGTGTTTCAAGTTATGAGTCTTTTGAGACTGAACACGAACCAAACGAAAAGCAAGTAGAGGACGAAGTTTCAAGTAAGGAGGATGAAAAAGAAGTGGTTGCTAATGATGAGGAAGTAGTGGTTGCCGATGATGAAGAAGAAGAAAGTAATGATGGCACTGAAAGTGAACTTGAAGTTAATGCTCAACAACAAACAAAAAAAGGAAGAAAAAAAGGCTCTAAGAATAAAGAAAAAGAAAAATCAAATTTAACAATAACAAAGAGTGGTACCTAAACAATTTTTAAAAAAATTATTTTTTTGAGTTCATTTAAAATTTTGAATCTAGTTTCGAAAAAACTTATATCTATTTAATTTTGTTATTTTTCTATTTTAAGTTAGTTTAAAATTTAAGTTAGATTTATTTATATATTAGGAAGTTTTCTTAAAGGTCGGAGGAATGTAACAGTGCAAAACTAAGATTATATTTATAATGTTTGAAATTTAAAATTTGAAATTAAGAACTGTACTTTGCACTGTTCAAATGTTGACATTGCAAAAACAAAACAAAAGTGTTCTTTAGTTTTGGCTAAGCTTATTTAATCACGCATTGCAACTATGATTTATGAAGGGTTAGGGTTAGGGTTAGGGTTAGAATTGTTTTTACAGCCTTTTATAATGTTCAACTTGTAGCATAACCTCGCATTTCTCTCTTCCTTTTTTTTACTTTTCTACAGATTTTTTTATATAGTAACTTGATGGCTTGATTTTTTGAATATATACGAGAAACAATAAACCATTAGTCCACTTTTTTATATTTTTGTTGAACCAATTGGGATTTGTTCGAGTAGAAATGTTTTTAAAGGATAAAGTAACCTTTGGAATAAATTTTGAAACACTATCATGATATAAAGATAATAAGCAATTGACAGTGAGTCTGAGTCGAGGCCATCAAATTTAGTGATCATTGTCCAAACATTTTTTTCCAAAGATTCGGAGTCACCTTTGTTATTTACAATTTTTTTTTAAAATTTTACCTTTGGCTTACACTTGAGCAAATAATTCCAGCTGAGTACCGAATGCAATTTTTTCTTTATAAACCTATTGCTAAGGTCTGCAGCGTTACTCTTGCCTTCAACCAATCCATGCATGTTGTTCCATCTTATCTTCGGAAAATTAAAGTCCCCGGCAATGAGTAATCCCGTTTACTTTTTCTCGTCCACCAATTTTCTTGATAAAACTATAGCTATGTGTGATATCTGATTATTGGCTTTTGGTTTAAGCCAAAGATGGGGATTAATTTAAAGAGCGTGTGTTTTATAACTGTTTTATTTTTTTATATCCAAAACCAAGATTTTTATTTATTCGATTCTTTGTATTTAGTTTAACTATGTAAAAATGTGTATAACTGTAAATATGTACAAATAGTATAAAAATTTTTGAAAAAAAGAGTCTTTTAAAAAATCACATGATTAAGTAAAAAGTCAAAAAGTAAAATTAAGACATCACACACTGCTATGTTAAAGCTTTATTAATTTCGTCCAAGAACTCGTAATTTGAGTACGGTGGTCGGTAAATACAACCTATAAGTAAAGAGCCCATGTCAGTTACGATATAACACCAAATTTGTTCACCAACCACCTATACTAGCTCATCCTCACCCACTTCCAGAGCTTGTTTGTCATTTCTAATATAAACTGCAAACCCATCTCCGATAACTTGTCTTCCATCTTTGTGGAAAAGCGTGTAATTTGGTAATTTGTAACTTTTGATTCAACCATATCTCAGTCACCATTAAAATATGTGGAAATTCCTTGATGTAAATCAATGAGATAAAATCGCACCATTTAATTACTAGCGAAGTGGTGCTGGTTTATAGACATTTGAGACTAGAATTTTTGCTTCTTTTTTTGCCACGACTTGTTTGCATTGTTTTATTGAGATGGTAAGGCTCTTTTAGTATCTTTGTTGATACGGCAGAGCTTACCAAACCTGACACCCCAGTAAAATTTTGTCTCGTCCTGAAGTTCACCGTACTTAAGCCTCCCGTCGCCTTGTCCTAGTTTACTATTCTCTAAATTTCTTCTCTTCCTTAGTTCAATCTCAATCTCAAGTTCGTTTCTTGTCAAGTCCGGATTAATGAAACATTAGTTAAACGACTCAATATCCTTTAAACTCTTAGCACTTTTAAATAATCGCAGTTTTGTATCTTTGTCACATAGATCAAGGATAGAAGGTGGTTTAATGTTGGTCAACTATGAATTTTTTTAAGTACTTTTCGCATTTTTGCCTTTGGGTTTTGAATTCCAATTTCCTTCAAAATATCCAACACCAAATCCACGTCCGGAATAATATCTTCACCGCTATCAACTTGCAGTGGTACACTGCTAATAATTATGTTATTCTCTTTTTCCATGCGCACTTTCGACTCGTCTAGAAATTTTTCAAATAACATCACCTCTTCTTGGCTACTTTTCACTTTGTTTCCCTTTTTAAGGATATTATCCCATCTCATACCAGACTTTTCCGGACTCGATCTCGTTCTACTTTTAAGTTGTTATTTAAAGTCTTCGTTTAGTTTTTTCAATTCAGCATTTTCATTCTCCAAGTCTTTACTTTATTAATTAAGCTTTCCAGTACCGTTTGCACCGATTTTAAAAAATCCGAAATATTCTTTTGAGTGTCGCTGTGTTGGCTCTGACCAAGACCTCTTAATGGTGGCACAGTGACCGCTTGGATAATTTAGTCTATTTACATAATTTGAGAGAATTTTAATTTATTCTAATTAAATTTTAGTAATTGTTTCAATTTTTTCAAGTTTCAAGTTTCAATTTAGAAAAAGAATGTTTCAAATTAATTGTTTCGAATTACAAATTAATAGATTTTACTTTTAATATTTAAATTTTACCTTGCATTATGTATTAAATACTGATCGAATAGTAAAATACTTATCAAATAATTTGCAATGTGAAATATTAGTACAAAAATTACAGTACAAAAAGTAAAAACGCTATAATTTTTTTCTATTTGAGAAAAAATAGTTAAGTAAACAGTACAATATTGTACAAATTTTTTAGAAACGAATACCAAGCTCTGCAAAAATTCTGCAATTTATTGCATATGTTGAGGTTTTACCTCGTGTTTATTTTCTACCTAAGGTTTAGGGGTTCTTTAATTAAAAGAATTGTTTGTTGTTGGGCCTTCAGGCCTAGTTTATTAAACGAAACGTGGTTATAGAATAGAGTGGTGGTTTTTTTTTGATAAAAAAATATAATGGGTTGCATTTATAGTGTAATATTTTCTAGACCTTCACTTGCGTGAGGGACTAGTGAATATTACTCTTTTTGTGAAGTTGTGTATGAAACCACAACATACCTTCCCCCCAGAAGAATTTAGATACCTGATTTTAGTAAAGTTTTTGGAAAAATTAACAAAATTAAAGTTTAATTAAATTTAACAATTTTAACAAAAAAATTAAAGTTTTGATGCAATTAAATTTAAACAAAATTTACAAAATTAACAATGTGGTTTAGTTTTTAGTACAAAAGTTTGAAAGTGAAATTGACTATTTTTGTGGGCCTTCGTTTGATGTTTACCTTTTGTTATACAGAGCTTGTAATTTGCTTGCTAACTCAGCTGCCTCTTCCCTCTCTCTAAGAAGTGTTTGTCTCGACCCTTCCAGTGTTTCGATCTTCACTTGTTTTAATGCCGACTGGATGCCGTTCTCTTTTTCTTGTCTCAAATAGTTCTTGTCTGAGGTTTTCCACAGCTTGAGTAAGCTTCACTATCGTTTGTTCATTTGTGGACGTTTGTGTTTCCTCACTTGACTCCTCCTTGATGAGGACGACGCTTTCGAAAGAGTCACAAGATTCCTCCACGTTTGCTTCCACTGTTTTGGAAGATTTTGGACGAGATTCAACTTCTCTAGGTAAAGAGTCGACTCGTTTGCGTTTATTTGCTGAGTCCCTCTTGATCTTTGAACGCCCGTCTAGCTCTGTTTTAAATTTGATTTTGTTCTCTTGACGTTGGACGTTGGGCGTTGGACGTTGGTTTGTCATTGACTCGTATCGAAATCTTCACATTGTTAAAGCGGAAATTTTTGAGGACTTTGGCGACTTCTTCGTGGACTACTGTTCTTTCAAAAGACACGAAGGCTATGTAATCCGACCTGTTTGGATTTTTGTTTCGTGGCATGATCACGTAGCTAATTTCGCCGTATCGTTGACTACCACCAATATTTTGGAGGAATTTATTTATTTCGTGGTACAAATCGATCGATGTTTGGACCGGATCGGCATTTTTGCTCACATTTTGTAGGTACAGATCGAAATCGGCGTCGTTTCCCAACATTTTTGCTTCTTTGATTGTCTGTTTTTTGAAAAAAAATTTTTAGGTTTATTAGACTCTTTTACATGAAATGAATTTAGTTTGAAAATTATCAAATTTTATTCTTTTTGAAACATATTGCTTGTTAAATAAATGTTGCAATTTTTGAACCGTTTGTATTTTATTTGTGTTTGAATTATTTATTTCATCTTTTTCATTTTTCAGCTGGCCAAAATCTGGTTTGTTATAATAATATATTTTTAATCTTGTTTTATGAATTTGTTTGACTTTTGCTCGTTTTGATCCAGCAAGTTTAATGAAATAATCAACACCATTCGGGTTTACTCCGACAATTTCGAATGGACCATAATACTTCCGTGCAATACCTTGCGATAATCCTTTTTTGAGTTTAGGATGGTCTGCTAAAACAAGGTCGCCAATTTTGTAATTAAATTTTTTAATTTTTCTATCGTGATTCCACTTTGCTTTATGCATGTTTATATCACGATTTTTGAGAGCGATTTGTAATGACGTTAGTAAGGTATTCTTTAAATTGTTTATGTAAATTTTAGCATTTTCTGGTATATCTTTTGGATTTGGCTCATAGTCAGCTAAAATTTCTACTTCGCCAAATTTGTTTGATTTTATTGTTTGACTTTCGAGTATTTGTTTTCGATTTAATTCATTTAAGT
This sequence comes from Brachionus manjavacas, assembly GCA_019054805.1. Taxonomy (NCBI): domain Eukaryota; kingdom Metazoa; phylum Rotifera; class Eurotatoria; order Ploima; family Brachionidae; genus Brachionus; species Brachionus manjavacas. Next base: position 164,142 of record JAHQIY010000003.1, on the reverse strand, counting down.
TTGGAATTAGAACATCAATTGGTATACGAGGTTCTCTACCAAACATCATTGTAAACGGTGTTTGATTTGTTGTACTATGCACAGATGAATTATATGCAACAGCATATTTTTCAAAGTTTAAATCCCAATTTTCTTGGTCTCCATCTATGTAACATTTGATCATGTTTTTTAGGAGTTTAACAGTCACCTCGCTTTGACCGTCACATTGTGGGTGATAGGGTGTTGTTTTAAGACGTTTAATATCAAGATGATCGTAGACTAAATCTAACAGTTTAGATTGAAATTGTGTTCCTTGATCGGAGAGAATGCCATCTGGAATACCAAAGGTACAGCACCATTTGTCAACTACATTGTCTGCAGCTGTTTCAGCTTGAGTGTTTTTCGTTGGACAAAATTTTGCTACTTTTGAACAATGGTCAATGATAATTTGAAAATATTTATTACCTCGTCTTGTTTCTTTAAATGGGCCCGCAAAATCTGTCGTTATTAATTCGTTTACATATGATGGTTTTAGGGAAATAAGTTCAGCATTTCTGCTTGATTTGGTGCCTTTAACTTTTTGACAAACTTCACATTCACGTATTATTTTTTAACAGCTGTTTGTAAATATGTTCTATAAAATCGACTTGTAATTTTTTCGATTGTTTTTCTCCTCCCAAGATGTCCATTATAAATTGTTTCATGCATATGTTTAATAACTCTATCTTGAATTTGTTTGGGTAATACAAACTGGTTAACGTTTGATTCATCTTTGCACTTAACCGTACGATACAATACATTTTCTACTAGACGTAAATTGCCATATTCTCAATAAAAAAGTCTCTGCATTGTATTTTCGAATATTTTTACTTCTGATTTTGTATCTGGATTTTGTTTAATTAAATTTAAAATCCACACAATGTCGGCATCTTGCGTTTGTTCATCAATAGATGAAATTGTTTCGATCGAGTCTGTAATCTCGTTAATTTCAATTGATTTTTTATTTACTAGAGTGACGTGAGCATCACTTTTTTCTTCGAAAATTTCGGCAACAAGTGTGTGAAAATAATCAGCGTATTGATCAGTGTTTACTTCGTTTTCATCTGGCAATCTTGATAAATTGTCTGCCACAATGTTTTCTTTACCAGGCACATGAAGTTTTTCGGAATCGTAAATACTCAGCCGTAATAACCAGCGTTCTAATCTTGCGTGAGTGTTTTTCTTTGTTTGTATCCAAGTGAGTGGTAGGTGGTCTGTTTTGATGAGAAATGGTTTACCAAATAGATTTTGGTGGAAATATTTCTTTGGGCCGACGTATAATTCTTTGAAAAATATGCGATCGGTCGGGCACTACCACCATCTTGTTGCTGCTCCAATACAGCACCATAGCCATATTCACTTGCATCAGTCGATACATAGAACGGTTTGTTGAAATCGGGTAACGCCAACACTAATTTGCTACACAACGTTTGTTTTAAGTTTTCAAAATTTGTTTGAGCTGAGTCATTCCAAGCTCAAACGAACTTTGTTAAAAGAACTTTTCTCCCATTAACAGCTCCGTTTCGCTTACGACAGTTGTCTGGAACGTTTTTTAAATCCATTAAATCATATAAAGGTTTTGCAACTTCCGCATAATTTTCAATAAATTTTCTATACTGATTTGAAATACCTAGCCAACATTGTAGCTCTTGGACGTTTTTTGGTTTGTTTTTTTTCATTAAACAACTTGCTCTTTCTGGGTTTGGTTTGATTTGATTCTTAGAAATTACGTTTCCAAGCAGTTGTACACATTTTTCGAATGAAATTTTCAAGTTTCGTTTGCGTAAAGTATCTATTATCTCTAATACTATTTGTTTGTGAGAGTTGAAGCCAAGAGTTTGACAGTTTGAAAAAATAATCAGATCATCCAAATAGACACGCATCGAATCTTGTATAATAAATTTATCTAAAGCCATTTCGATGAATCTCTGAAACCAGGATGGTGCGGTTTTTATACCCATAGGCATCGATAAATATTCATACAAACCGAATTCACATATAAAGGCGGTGTATTTTATCGAATCCTCGTGGACAGGTATTTGATGATATGCTGACTTCATGTCAATTTTAGTGAATGTATCAGCACCAGACAGTTTGTTGTATAGGTCTTGAATAGATGGTAGCGGGTAACTGTCATCTCTAATGACCTTATTCAATGGTTTATAATCTATTGTTAGCCGGATTGAACCGTCAGGTTTGTCAACAACTCTAAGAGCAGAGCACCATTCACTTTTACTTTTTTTCGAATTATTTCAGCTTTCAATTGTTTGTCTAGTTCTTGTTTAACTTTATCCTTTACATTGTAAGGTAATGGTCTACATTTTGTAGTAGTGGGTTCTTGGTCTCTGTTTGACAGTTCAATTTTGAAAGCAAAATTTTTGTTTTCGCTCGGTGTTAAATCGATTACTGACTGGGCCGAAATTGTTTTTAATTGATTCAGAATTTCTTGACGGACCTTCTTAACATCATCACTAGTAGACACTGGATTTTCGAACCTAACTTTTTTATCAGTTATTTCTAGAATTGTATTGGTTTTTTGCCCTTTGCTTGATTCATTGGTTCGGAATTCATCAACCGATTGTTTTTGTTTGTTACGCACGAATAATTTTTCAAATCGATTTTTTAAATCTTTATTATCATTTCTATTTATTTTAATCTTTGGATTAACCCGTTTGTTTGTAAATCCTTGCTTAAAATTTTTATGACCACTTTCTTTGTTAATGTCCTTAGCATAATTTATTTCTGAATTGTTATGAAATTGTTGTTTTATCAACTTGCTAAATTCGTCAACTTTCGTTTTAATAACTCTTGTGTTTAGAAGTGGAATATTTACTCGGTTTAAAATATCTCTCCCAAGAAGACAATCATGCACTGAATTGTGGTTTGTCACCAAAATTGAGACATTTTTTAAAGTTTCGTTTTGGTTTGCAGTTACTTGACAATTGTTTAAATTTATTTGACCATAGATTTTCAACTCAGAGCTACACGATTTCAATTTGTATCCTTTGAATTCGACGAGTTTAGTGCTTGAATCCTCCCGTTTGATTTTTTGATACAGTTTGTGATTGATAATCGTTTTATCTGCTCCAGTGTCGAATAAATAACTAACCAAAGTTTTGTTGAAAATTGCATTACCGATTATTCTATCATTTTTCAGTCGTAAATCGGCTGCGTTTGCTTCAGTTGCTAGTTTTATTTTTTCTTGGTATCTCGTGTTGTATTTATGGTAATACGGTTGACTGTCGCGTCTATAATACCGATTGTTTAAGTTAGAAAAATTCGTTTGACTTGGATTTTGATTGTTTGTCCTCATTCTCACTGCGGTTTGATTGCCAATGTCTGACTCCGACTCGATACCAATACCATATCCATTGAATTTGTTTATCGAATATTCTACCAATTGTTTGAAACTAAACTGTTCGTTGTTTCGATTTGTTCTAGAAAGTTTTTCTCTACATTTTTCTTATAGTCTTTTGTTGAAAAGTCCTTCGACATACTTTCGTTTGATAATTTTTTCCAGTTTTTCAAATTCAACTTGTGGGAACAATTATTCAATCGTCATTTTTAAATATTCTGCATATTGTTCTAGGGTTTGATTAATTTTTTGTTTAATTTCGAAAAAAATTTTGAAGTCGCTTAAGTTGTCTGAATTAATTTCTGACTTTGTTTGGTTATCCAATATATGTTTTAACTCGTTTTTTAAGCGTTCGAAACCATTCTCGTCTTTGATTAGGCTCTGAAGATCTTTTATTTTTGACATAATGTTTGAATCAATATATGTTATAGCAGTACCAACCCAATCTTTCTTATGTCTATCTTTTAGACAAAATTCTAACATTGCAATCCAGTTTGATAGATTCATTGTTTCGTTTAAAACATGAATTTTGTTTATTTGAACTAGATTCGGATATATAATTCCTCCGTTGTTTGGTTGTAAATGATCTTGGGCGTCCAATTGTAATGTGTTATACAAATTAACATTGGTGGTCGATGCTGAACTCGATTTCTGCGTGGAGTGCCTCCCTGCCTTTAACTGATATCGAATCAGTATCTTTATAACTATTAATAAGGTTGTTACAAGTGTTTCCATTGTTCGTTTGTAAATCATCCATTTGACGAATTGAAACGAAATATCTCGGACAAACAATGCACCTTCCATTATGAGTTTGCTTATAATCTCCCATTTTGATGGCTCTTCAAAACCGAAAATGTGTGCATTTACGTTTGGAGACATTACACTAATTGTAACTAATATTTGCAACAGTTTGTTAGTACACAACAACATTTTTGAATTCTTAATTTGTTTACTAGGGACGCCAATGTTGAGGTTTTACCTCGTGTTTATTTTCTACCTAAGGTTTAGGGGTTCTTTAATTAAAAGAATTGTTTGTTGTTGGGCCTTCAGGCCTAGTTTATTAAACGAAACGTGGTTATAGAAAAGAGTGGTGGTTTTTTTTTGATAAAAAAATATAATGGGCTGCATTTATAGTGTAATATTTTCTAGACCTTTACTTGCGTGAGGGACTAGTGAATATTACTCTTTTTGTGAAGTTGTGTATGAAACCACAACACATATATTAATCATATATTTTTTGATGGTGTGCATTTTACAGAAAAATGCAGAGTTTTTGCAGAGCTTTGTATTGGCGTGTAAAAAATTTGTACAATATTCTACTGTTTACTTAACCATTTTTTCTCAAATAGAAAAAAAATTATAGCGTTTTCACTTTTTGTACTGTAATTTTTGGACTAATAGTTCACATTGCCCAAATTATTAAAAAAATACTGACCAAAATATTTATTATACTAATAAATAAATATATAGTCAAAAAAAAATTTACAAAATACCAAAAAATTATTTTTCAATCTATTCATTACTTTTATTCTTTATTTTTTTACGTAAATTGAATCAATTTTTTTACATTTTACAATTTGTCCTTTTTTTTTAAGCATTTGGCATTGAATTTAAAAAATCATCATTATTGACAATTTTTTTTCAATCAAATCAAATAAATAGATAAATTAAATTTAAATCAAAAGGATCGGAAAAACTATGCGGATCGTAAAATCACAGTAATTAAATGTTAAAGCTTGCTACTATTTAATAAAAATAATAATTTTTTGTTTATTAAAATTATTAAAATAAAAAAATAATAGTAAACGTTTTTTATGGTTTCAATTAAGAAAAAATAAGAATTGTATTCATTAATAAAGTAAATTGAGGTTTGAGGAAATTTATTAAGTTATGAAACACAATTTTCAAGAATGTTAAATATTTTTTGAATAAATTTTTTTTATTAATTAATATAATTTTTTTTAAATTAGGGGTTTAAATCTTATCTAATAGTTATTTGCATATTGGAGGATTAACATACGAAAATACATTAAATTCGACTGCTGCACAAAATATCAAAAAAGCTGCATATACACTCAAAAATACATAGCCTGTTCTCAGTTGCAGTCGCCACTTTCCAAAATGAACAATCAGTACCTTTATGAATAAAATTCAAAAAATTAAAATCAAAAAATAGAAAAAACTCAAATACTGTCGATAGAACACAGGCGAACAATATAAATGAGTCATATCCAATTCCAGCAGAATTTATGACCACATAGCCATTGTTAAAAAATGACTTTATAAACCAAGGAAACGCAAGTCCAATCAACAAATCAAACACATTCGAACCAATAATGTTAGATACTCCCATGTCCACCAGCCCTTGTCGCACTACCACGACGCTAGTGTACGCATCTGGAATACTAGTACCTGCTGCAATCAAAGTTATGGCCATTAGAGCGTCCGGAATACCGAAAGTGTATCCAATAGTCACAAACATCCAAATAATTAGATAGGACAAAATTGCCAGCCATGCTACAGACAATAGAAATGTGACCCAAAATCTATGCCTGTATTGTTGAGCACGGCAGTCCGGAATGGTGAAATGCAGCAAAATGCGAATTGGAACAAAAATGGCGGAAAAGATTAAACTTTTAATGTTGTCATGCTCAGCAAGATGTTTGGATAAAATAAGAATGTAGTTTTCTTTTTTAAACGGGTTCATTGTCAAGCTTAAAAAGTATTTTTTTTAATTTTTTTCAAACGTTGGATATTTTTACTTGGAAAAATCCAGTGATTTTGATTTTGAGGTTTTTTTGTACCAATGTATCTATGATAAAATTTAAATATTTTAAAAAAAAATTGAACCAACTTCATCTATTATTCTTCGTCCAGCCATTCGAAATCTTGTCTTTGGAGCAAAGTATTTTTTTTTGGTCATTACGTGTAGCACACAGGTATTAAAGTCAATTCTTTTGATAGAGAAAATTACAAAACTGAAAGCTTTTGATTTAAGTCTTACTGCCTGGTTCCTGAAACTATCAAAGAATCAACATTTCTCAAATCATAGTCAAAGGTGTTATTACACGAATTTTGGTAGGAAAAATTGGCCTCGCCATTTTGTGCCACAGCTGGCATGTTGTTCATACTGCCACCCCAAGCATACATCTCTTCGTCATCGTCATTAAATCTGCCTTTTGGTGAAAAATTTTCAAAAATAAATAAGCATGTGACAAAGTTCAGCACAGTAGAAATTAGTATAAAGATTTAAAATCAACTTATTTTTTACTACGGGTTCGGATATACATAAAGATGTATACTTTTAAAAAATTACACGATTTTTTTGTACGTATTTAGATAACAATTTAAAAATAAAATTATTTTCTCAATTATATCAATTATTTCGTAAGAGCGCATTTAGAGTTCGCATCAGCTGTGTGGAACTCTATGTCAAAATTGGAGGGTATTCAGAAAAGGGCAACAAAAATGGTCATTGAATTAAGGGGTCTTGAATATGAAGTAAGGTTAAAAGAATTAGGACTAACAAGTCTCGTGGTTAGGAGGAAAAGAGGGGACTTGATACAAATTTATAAAATCACAAAAGGTTTCGAAGAGGTAGAACTGGGTCTTAGAAATACCGGGGACACAGTAGGAGCTAATAGAAGACACAACAGTCAGATAATGAGGGAAAAATTTGTAAATGCACCCATGATGGATAATTTTTTACTGAACCGCAACGCTACCACCTGGAATATGTAACCCTTGGAGATAGCAGAGGCGAATACGGTAAACCAATTTAAAGCCAGAATTTACCGACAAATGGCCTCGGAGACTTGGAGGAGATCGGTCTACCGAAGCTGAAATTGATGAACTTAAGAAGTATGTGGCCATAACCAAAACCACAAGCTGACAAAGTGCAGCGTTATAAACTTCACTCACACTTTATGTGTTACAGCTTACACTACTACTACTACTACTACTACTACTATATTCTAATTAGACAAAAGGAGACTTGGGCAAATTGAAGATTGAGATCAAGATTAAAATATAAGGCTCTATATCGAAATAGAATCAATCAAAATAAATTAATTAAAATAGATTAATTTATTAATTTTTAATTCATAATAAATAAATAAATAAATAAATGCTTTATTGTTTGAAAATGCAAAAAAAAATTCTAAAGAGAAAAAAAAAAATTTTTTTAAACAGATTCGGGTCAGCTCAGAATGGATCAATCCTTCTTTTCAGCCCAATGTGAATAATATTTTGTTTTATAATTTATAAGACGAATAAGAAAAATAAAAAAAATAAAAATTTAATTATAGTTGAGCATAATTTTAAAAAAGAATGCAATAATTATGAATATTTTTACATGGAAATTTCAATTAAAGTTTAATCTTGTTACAGTGGATATTTGAATTTGATACAAAAAATTGATATAAAATAGAAATTAGAATTTTTTTAAAAAAATTAAAAGCTAAAAAAAAGAAAAAGAAAAAAGAAGAAATTGTAGATTTTGTGTATTTGTTTAGGCGATTGATTTATTCATTATAGCTTAAAATAAACGATTCAAAATATCTTTTGGTTGAAAAAATTTTTGTTCAAAATAGCTAGGTGTCCAAAAAAGGGTAAGTGTTAATTAATCAAATTTAAAAACTAAATATAAGTTTTCATAAAATTCATCGAACTTTAACTCATCATATTGAGATACAATTTCTCTAATAATATCTCTAATAATTTAATGTATTTAGACTTTCTTGTTTTAATACCTGTTTTAGCAAGAACAATTTTTGAAATTGTGTGAAATGCATGAAATAATAAAAAAAGATTTTTCTTTTTATATTATATTAGCTATTTAAAAGCGTAAAAAGCGAAACTAAGCTATATTTAAGCTATTAAAATTGAGCTAATTCAATTAGGCTATTTAAAAAAAGCCATTTTGAAGAGATGCCAAATATAAAATGCAATATCTTTGTTAATAGGAGAAAGAAAAAATTTTTTCTTAGGCAAATACTTGGAATGTCGAGCTAAATGTTTCTAATGGTATTCGGAGCAAAAAAACATAATTAGCAAAAATCTCACTTAATGGGCATATACTGACTCAAGTGAACGAAATGCGCTACTTGGGTGTCCAAATAAAAACAAAACTAACAAATAGGCCCCATATTAGGAAAAAACGAAATGGAGCGAATCTCACAATGCTTATACTGCGTCGCAGAATAATTTCTTCTTTAGGATTGAGCACATAAGACATAAGATTGTTTTTTTGCATAAATTTCATTAAGTAGACGATTTTGGCGGTGTTTAGGAGGTTACAAACAGATGCGACATACGGTCCAGTCCTAAAAGCTTATTTCTCAGGAAAATAAAAAAAACCATACTTGAGCTTTTTCGCTTCCTACTTTTTAAGGGTTTGAGCTAAGTAGAACAGCATTACTTCCTATTACAAAGAATCAACATTTCTCAAATCATAGTCAAAAGTGTTATTACACGAATTTTGGTAGGAAAAATTGGCCTCGGCATATTTTTTTTAAGTGTTTGAGCTAAAATCCTTAAATTTTTTTTAAGGATTTTAGCTCAAACAACCATACTTACTATCCATGACATAGTAAGTATCAAGTCCCTAAGCCTCGCAAGAACGCTAGTAAAAAAGTTATTGATACTACGATTGCAAAACGCAAGGAGGTTGTTCTTAACTTTGTTCAGCGGGAGGAGATCACCACTAAGAACAAGAATTTAGACGAAGCACTCAAGTTATGGTTTTACCAAGTTCACAGCAGCAATGTGCCAATCAACTTCGAAACAGTTGCCTTTCAAGCAAAGATATTTCAAAGAGAGTTCTATCCAGCCGCCGAAAACTTCAGTGCATCTTCAGGCTACATCCAGAGATTTTGCAAACGACACAACATCAAAACCATCAAACTCCATGGGGAAAAGCTTTGAAAAGAAAAAAATTGTTTCTTTGTTCTAAATAAACACTCTAAATCAATTAACACCGTGTTTACCCCTCTTTTCGTTATCAAATCGTGTTATCCGGAAGATTTTGAAAAAAAAGCTCGAATCTCATTCCGGATAACCGGTTATTAACTGTATTACATATATATGTCTGCAAAAACTCTGCAATGTAATTACACACTTGATTGGAATACTTATTAATGGGGTGCAAAATGCAGATAACTGCAGAGTATTTTGCAGACTTATTTTACTGTATTAAGCAAATTTGCTTAACCATTAAGGATTTTACAGAACTAAATTATCTCTTTTGGTAAAAAATTTTTTCAAATTTTTATGAATTGAAAAGACCGAATTGAAACGAACTTCACAACCCTCAGATAAAATAAGGTTTGGACTAAAGCAAGGAAAAAAAAGCATTTAAAAAGTTAATGTGTTACTTAGCTCAGTGTCCTGTACATGACTTCTGACTAAAATTACCACTTGTGAATTAAAATCATGATCATACGAAAAATATTTTAATTTTTATACTAATTTTATACAGAGGTAGTTTTTTTTTAATACTAAATTTTTTAAACAATATTTTACTGTTGATTAATTCTTAAGAGTATAATTAATAAATAATTTTACTAAATTAGACTTTTACGAGTTTTTAAATTTTTTTTACTTTATTTTACGCATTTTTACGTAAAATAACACAATTTATCTTTTTCAGAAAAAATAATCAAAAAAATTTAAAAATAAAATTTTGAATGGAAAAACCCAACAAAGTGTTAAATCTAGCGATTACAAAAAAATTAAAAATACTTACAATATCCTGATTGAGACTGTGCAAGTGTATTATCTCTTAAAACATAGCTTTTATTATGAGGGGCCTGGTTATTTTCCCCCAGCAAATTGTTTGTTTCTTGTCGAAAAATTTCAAATTTTTCATAGGCCCAATTTTTAGCTCGATCATTATTCCTTTAGGGACTAAATTTTATTAAATAAATTTTAAATCGAAACAAAAATTTACATCATAAAAAAGCAATACGATGCGTACAAGATCAACAGACACATTGATTCGTACCAGTACACACGGTCATCGTGGATCAACAAAAATACCATCAAAATTGAGATTGTGTAGAAAAATGAGTCCCTAATAAACGGCCATGTGGAAAGTTGAGCGCTCTAAAAAAATTTTTTAAATAAAAATTAAAAAAATATTTCTTTTAATTTTATTTTTATTTTTTTATTAAAAAATTACTCCGGATACAAGCAGTCCACAAATTCCAACAATGAAGAGAATATTGAAAATAGCCGAGCCGACCGAAGAGCCAATACCTGTTTCTGAGTCACTGACAAGTATGCTGACTAACGAAACGAAAACTTCGGGCGTGCTGCTACCAACAGCCATGAATGTGGCGCCAAGTACGTCCTGGTCGAGATTTAGCCTTTTTCCTATCAGTTCTATAGAGCTCATGAAGTATTCATCGCAAACGACCAAAATTGATTTTAGCAAATAAATGGCAAAAATTATGTGAAGTAAGACTGCGCCGTGTTGTCTTTGTTTTTGAGTAAAAATGTCGCTTGGAAAGTCCTTAATGCTCGCAGCGACGCAATAATCGCTGGAATTTAGCTCAGACTCAACAAAGTAGTCAGAGTTATTCGCTGAAATTTCCTTTTCATCTTTTTAAAGAAAATTAAATTTTATTACATAATTTTATTAGTAAAAAATTAAGAGCAATGGAGCAGGATCAGTTAACAGCACAATAATAACTTTAATTGTTTATTTAATTTTTCTTATATACTTTTTAAGCTTTTAAATTTCTATTTAAAATAAGTGAAATACAATTAAAATGCGCATTTGAAATTTTTGAGCAAAAAGAGCAAATTGAAAATTGAATAAAAATTTTACTTTACTGTTGAAATTTAGTATTTAGATATTTTTTAATAAAAATTTAATTTTGGTTTAATTTTTTGTGTTTGAATTACAAAATGTATCCAATGTTGAAATAAGATCAAAAAAGTGCAATGTTTCAAATGTTTTTTTCAGTTCCAAAGAAAAAAAAAAAATTTGAGTTAATATTCAAGGCATTTTCATATTTGAAATTGAATGAATTTGATTTTAATTTTTAAATTTGAAAAAAATTTTGAAAATTCCTATTAACTCAGAGTTGTTTTTAAGTCACAAATCTTAAGTCGAGTCAAGTCAATGACTTAAATTTTTTTCATTGCTTATTACTTACGGTTTGATCTCCTGCCGAGCCGAGCTCAGCAGCTCTTCGGCAGAAACCACTTTCAGTTGACACTTTCATCCACTGAACGAAATTCCAATCAAGTGTTTATTTCTTTTTTCAAATGTATGTATTCAGATGATTTTTATTTTTAATTTTTTCTAAAATTTTCAAAAATTTTGAAATTTCAAAATAATAAAAAGCTCTTTTATTTGTCTAGGAACAAAATTTATTTAAAGCTCTATTTAAATTTTTAAAAATTATTAATGATTTTTTTTTGGATTAATTAAAGAATCATATTTATTTTTTAGTTTTAAAATCAGTAGATTAGTTGAGTTGACTAAACTTCACTAAAAAAAAAAAATTTAAGTCAAGTCATAACTTTGACTTAAATTTTTGTGACTTAGACTTAAACTGTGACTTAAAATGAAGTCTGTATTAACTTAAAATTATTTTTTAATTTGATACACTTTTTTGATGTTATTTCAACATTAGATACATTTTGTAATTCAAACACAAAAATTTAAACCATTTGTAAATAAAATTTAAAGTTTTAATTGAATTAGGATAATTGAATATATGTTCGAATAAAAAAAAATTTAAATTTGCACAGAAAATTAATTTGAACAATCTCAAAATAAAATTAAAAATTTTAATTTGATTTAGAATCGAAAATTGAATATAAAAATTATTTAAATTTTTAAATCGAAAACAAAATTCGATAGCTTTCTTTGTTTGCCTTCTAAAAATCACAAGAATTTTTTTTTTCAATTCCACAATGTTTACTTTATGATACTAACTTTTAATTTGTTTCCATAATAACATCAAAAATTTGCTGAATGCTTCTTTTCTGATTATTTTGTAAGTAAATATTTCGAGTTATTGCCTTAGAATGCAGACGCGTAAGTATCTTAAAATTTTAAATATTATTTTTCTCTTTTTAAATCACCATATTGGATGCAATTGAAATGAATAAAAGTAACATAAAAGATATAATCTTGAATTATATATAGTATGTGTAAGAATAACTATTATTGCTCTTTTACTCAATTCCAACCAAAAAGATTAATTTTTGAAAAAAAGAATTTAATTTATTATTTATTTGAATTTTTAAATTAAATAACAAAATAAATCTAATTTATGTTTAAATTTTTTAATTTATTTTGATTAGAAATTTAGCCACTTAATAAATGAAAAATTAAATAACCTTTAAATGGTCATCTATCAAATGATAGAAAAAAAATACTTAGAATTGTAACTTAAGAAAATAAAAAAACGATTTAAAAAAATTGTCCATGAAATAAATAGATGAAAAAAAAAATTAAAAAATTAAAATTTATTTCTATATTTTTTTTCTATTAATTGACACTTCTGTAATAAAAAAATCTAAAAAAATCCTGATACTGAAAAAAGGGCATCTGTAAGTTGGTGATCATTTCTAAATATAATTTCAATTCAAAGTTATTATCTTTAATTATTAAAATTAAACTTTGAATTAATTCTTTTTATACTCTAATCTATCAGCTGCTTTTAATGATACTGATGACAATGATGCTGAATTACATTCATGGAAGTTATTTAAACAGATGGGAAAAAAGTTTTACAATGAAAATGGACTTTTGTTTCTTTTATCATTGAATTGGAAATTGAATTTAAATTTGGAAAAGGGACTTATCGACAATAAATTCAATTTAAAAAATTTTAAAAGTAACAATTTAGTAGTAAGTATTATTTAATAGTCAGTATTTTAATTAAAATTTAATTTTTAATTAATTTTTAAATTAAAAATTAAAATTTTTACTTATAAATAGATTTTAATAAAGGAACAATTTTGGTTAAATTTTTTCAAAATAATAATCATGAACTTGACTTCTTCTTCTTCCTTCGATTTTTGAAAAGGGACCGACTGACAGTGCTAACTAAGTCTCAAAAGACAAACTAGAAACAAATTTAATAACTTTTGATATTTGATATTTTAATTTTTTACAATATAATTAAGTTAATAAAGACCAAAACTGACTTTAAAAAAAACTTATTATTAAGACTTATTTAACTGAAGAGAAATAATAGCGTCCTACTAAAACACTGGCCCCCAATTTTTTTTAATTTTCTCACCGCCATTTTTTTGCAAAGCAAAAATATTTGTCATTTTGTTTAAATTTTTCTCTATTTTTTGAAAATTAAATTAGTTTTTCTCCAAAATTTTTATTTTTTAAGAAAATTGAATTTTTTTTTATATTTAAAAACCTGACCCCCTACTGACCCCCATTTTCCTTGAAGAGAATTTAACGAGCTTTCTAGAAATGTGCTCAATTTTTTTCAAGAAGTAAAGATTTTGATAGTTTCAAATGATTTCATCATAATTGAGAAAATACAATTTATAATTGCAATATTTGATATATTTTGTTTAATTTATTTGATTAAAAAAATTAACTCGTATTCAATATATGTATTAAGTCGTATTAAGTCGATCAAAATATTTTTAGAAAGCTCGATAAATTTTCCTCAAGGTAAATGGGGGTCAGGTTTTTAAAAATTTCTGACGGCATTATGATTTTCCGTCAATTAATTTTTCAAAAATCAATTAATTTTGAAAAAAAACGTCAATAAAAAAGTCGTCAATTAAAAAAACAAAAGTCCATTAATTTTTATTTTATCAATTAAAATTTTATTTATCAATAAAAAAAAAGTTTTGTCAAATTAAAAAAAAAAAATATTTTATTATTTTTTTATTTATTTGTCGTTTATTTTTTTTGGTCTTCCGACAGGTCTTGTTTTTCACAAACGTCTATAGCTTGGTCTGGAAAATCCTCAAATTCGTTTATATCTGGAACTAAGTTCATTTTAAATTTTTTTGGATTTTTGAATGTTGAAAAAAAAGCTTTAAGTATAATTCAAAATAAGATTAACAATTCCATGTAAATTTTTTTTACATTAATATTATTTTTATTGATTCCATAATATAATTAATTGACAATTATTTATTAAATTGACATAAGAATATTCTATTGACAAATCTTCAATTTAATGGATTTCTTTTATTTAAAATTTACTCTTGTTTAATTAATTGATTTTTTAACTATTTTATTGTTTTTTGTTTTTTTAATGGACATTCAAATTATCAATTGATTTTTATTTATTTTAATTGACGTTTTGAATAAAATATTAATTGATTTTGGTAAAATTAATTGACAGAAAACATGGAGCCTTTTCTTAAAAAAAAAAAATTTTGCAGAAAAACTAATTTAATTTTCAAAAAATAGTACAAAAGTTTTTTTAAACGATTTGACTGTTCCTGTCGTTCTATTTTTGGAAGAGAGATGTCAAAGCTTGGGACTTAACATAGCAATTCAAGTGTTTTAGTTCTCTCAATAACTACATCACCATCTCCGGTCAACTTGAGTGTTTATAGCTTCACAGTTCAATGCTATGATCTCTCATGTGTCTTGCAATTTGTTAGTTTTTAACTCTGTGTAAATAATACTCACGAAGGATTACTTTAAAATGTAATTTTATTTCCTATTTTTGTTATTTTCTTAATTATTTGTTTAGGCTTGAAGTGGCCATTTTACGCAATAAAGTTATCAATTAAATTTATCGTTAATTAATTCTGTTTAAAAGTTTAACCAAACTTCAAAGAATAAGAATGTATTTCTTATTTGTTTGTCCCGAGCTATAGCTCCTTCAGATCAAAAAAAAATAAATAAAAATAAAATAAATATATTTGAACAGTCTAGGAAAAAAGAATAAATAGTAAATATTCTTGATATAAAACGTAAACATTATATATTTCTTCAAATGTTTTTTTATTTTAAGTATTAATATTTAAACATGACTTTTAAACAGATATTTTCATCTTCTGGTTGAAAAGGGTCCTACTATAATACTGACCCCCAATTTTTTAAAATTTTCTGACCCCATTTATTTTGCAAAGCAATAATATTTTTAAAAGTTTTAATTTATCATTTAGTTTGAATTTTTCTCTATTTTTTGAAAATTAAACTAGTTTTCTTGAAGAGAATTTAACAAGCTTTCTAAAAATGTGACTAGTTTTTCTCCAGGATGTATAGTTTTTGAGATATTTTGATTATAATAAAAGACCTTAGTTATTCTGAAATCGGATTTTAAAATTTTTAATACGATATACCATTAGATCAAGAATTTTCTAAGCTTTTTGATTTTAATGTTTGTTTTTTTAAATTCAATTTTTATTTTTAGCGAAAAACTATAATCTACTTTTAAAGAAACCTGACCCCCAATTTTATACGACTGACCCCCTACTGACCCCCATTTTTCTTGAAGAGAATTTAACGAGCTTTCTAAAAATGTTCCTAGTTTTTCTCCAGGATGTATAGTTTTCGAGAATTTCAAAAGATTTCATAATAATTGAGAAAAATTCAATTTATAATTGTAATATTTGATATTTTTTGTTTTATTAATTTAGTTTTTATAATTTTTTAATAAAAGTTACAATTAATTATAATAACAATTAATTTAATAAAAAAATAAAGCCTTTGTCTTAAATTTTTAACCATGTAAAAATAAAAATATAAACTTAAATGAGGCGAAATTTTTTATTTTTTTTTTTTTATTCTTTAAAAGTAGATTATATAAATTATATAAGTTTCTTAAATTCAGTTTTTCGCTAAAAATAAAATTGAATTTAAGAAAACAAACATTAAAATCAAAAAGCTGAGAGTATTCACTATTTGTTTAAATTTATCATTAAATTTATCATTGTTACTGAGCCTTGAAGCACACATACAGTAATAACCTTAAAAAATCAAAATTATCTAAAATAAAATGAAAAGAAAATTAAAATGACATTTATTTAAAAAGAGTGTTACATGTGACTCATGCTTACATAGTTGACGCTTCAGAAAAAAAAAACAAAAAGTCGATTGGAGACTATTTGTTATTTTAATTTAAAAAAAAGCCCTATGATGAATGATATTAAAGGGAGTATCATTTTTTAATTCGAGGATAGATCTAAATTCTGTTTTCTGAATTACTTGTAGTTTGGTGATATTATTCTTTGAAAATGAATTCAAGTAAGGAAATGAATTTATCCGACAAAATTAGTATTAATTCCCTTGTGTTATTTGATTGATACACCATATTTTAATTGACAGTATCTACTTATTGAGATTTAGCCATTTATTGCAACGTTCCTTAATTTCGCCTACTAGTTTTTCATTATTTAATTTAATATCAAATTTAATTCATAGAAACTTGATTTATTCTAGTCAAAGTTTGTGCTACTTTTTTGGATCTGCTCTTTTCTCTGATACCATCCACTGATATGTGGACTTCTTCTAATGATTAAAGTTTATCATGTCAGATAATAGCAAGTAAATTATTTAATTATTATTATTCTTCAAAAAGGTTAAGGAAAGATACGAAAGACATAGCTTTCTTTCAACCCAAAAGTAAAGATAAGTAAAAATGTTATGTTTTATTAAATTATTTAAATTTGTTATTAAAAAAATTAGAGACTAATTGATCTTATTTGGTTCAAAGACAATTAACTCTGGTTTTAAGATAATTATTTTTATTTTTGGTTTTAAAAAAAATTAATTTATGATTCTACAAAAAATATAGCTATTTTTAAAGTAAGATTATCTCTCTCTTTCTAGTGTATTTTGATTAAGATCCCATTTTTTGTTTGACAGTATCTTAATAATACTTAGCCTTTTATTGCAGTGTTCTTTGATTTCGTCTACCAGTATATTAAAATTTAACTTAGAATCAAATTTAATACCAAGAAACTTGATTTATTTTTGGCTCATTATTCTGTTTCCATAAATTTTTAGGTTAAAATTATCCCCGTCTTTTTTGTACTTAGAAAAGACTACTGAACACCACATTTCAACTGATATTTTCATTTTCCACTTAATAAGCCATTGTTCTAGTTCATTGATGTACAGTAGAAGCTCTCAAAATAAACATTCTCAAATGTGAACAGCCCAATAAGTGAACACAAATTTCTTGCGAATGACCAAAATGAATCTTTTTACAAGGCATAAAATCCCTCAAATGTGAACACCCTCAAATGTGAACACCCTCAGATGTGAACGTTCGGTATGTGAACATGAAAAATTTAGAAAAAAGTGAACAAAAACTCGAAAAAAAAATTTATTTACAGTTAAATTCAAAATTTTTTTTAATAACGCATTGATTTCTATTTTCAACGTTTAGACTCGTTTTATAGATTTCTATGATGTCATATTTTTGTTTAAGTATTTTATTAACTGCTCCAAGTGATAATTTAAATTCTTGTGCTAAACTGCGCAAAAGTGAACAGTTCACTTTTGAGAGAGCATCCTCAAATGTAAACAGCCCTATGAATGAACAAAAATCCCTTGCGACGGCGAGTGTTCACTTTTGAGGGATTCTACTGTATTTAATAATCTTATTTTCTAGTTTTCCCTTTTTGCTGTAAATGTTGAATGTAACTAAATCATTTGCGAAAAGCAAAGAGTATTCATTATCTGTTTTGCTTATTTGTTTTGTTGTTCCATCTTCTGAATGAAATCAAACCAATTTTGATTCAAAATTTTTTAAAAGAAGTCTCTAACTCAAATGTAAGGTGATTAAAGTTTTGCTTGAGTTTTTGACATTGAGTTTTCTGGAAGTTTCTTTTTTCTTTCCTACGTTCTTTTATCAGATTAACAATGTTTGGGGGAAGACTGGTTTTGTAGATTTTCTGAGAAAGGTAAGGAATGCTTTTATGTGAAGCAGAAATGATTATTCCTGTAATTTTATCATTTAGATGATCTATTGTGAGGCAACTGTCAGTGATATTAACTATTTAAAAATTTAAAATCTCGCCGAATAATTGCCAGTTTGCTTTCTTATAGTTAAACCTTTAAGCTGTTGACTCATTTTCTAATTAATAGCCCTTAGATGGTCACTATTCATATCTTGACTATTAGGACATTAAAATCGGTAATTTTGTCAATTGGGTAAGAACAAAAATACTGAACACGACTTTTCAACTGATATTTTCATTTTCCACTTAATAAGCCATTGTTCTAGGTCGTTGATGTATTTAACTATCTTGTTTTCAAGGTTCCTCTTTTTGCTGTTAATGTAGAATGTAATTTGATCATCTGCGAACAGCATGGAGTGTAGTCCACTATATGATTTGTTTTTTTAGTGATGTCATTAATATATAAACTAAATAAAAGAGGACTTTTTACTAAACCTTGAGAGACACCTGCTGTTATTTGATATTCTCCGCACGAGGATTTAATAAAATAAGATTTAGACTTACCTTGGTGGCTTCCAGTGTCATTTGCCAAATTGGAGTCGACAATTAAAAGAAAAGAAATAACATAAATTGCATTAATTATCTTCATTTTTAATGAACGCTGTTGTTTTAGCTCAAAATTTAGCTAATTTGACTTTGAGTTTCATTTTAGTTTGTGACTAACAGAATTTTGTAATTGGTACAAAGTGAATTAAAATCTAGAAAAAAGAACAATTACTCATTTCTAAAATTTTTATAATTAATTAATTCTCCATTCCTAATTAATAATTAAATAGCAAACACAAAATTCGAAACAAACTCTCTCTATGGAGAACATGTTTCGTTCTCTTCAAATTGATAAAACTGCTCCGATCGATATTTTTCTAATTATAAAAGCTTAACTATTGTTCCGTCTTTAAGCTGCTTGTAAGCAAACTTTATTTCCACTAGCGCGGCATCACAGTCTCAAGTTACACAATCAAGAGCGCTGTAAATTTAGCCTAATGTATGAAGAGAACTAATTAGGCGTTGATTGAGAGTATCTAGAAAAGAGGCTATGAGCAATTTGGATTTCATGCCAGAAATAGTCGTAAAATGAGCTGTAATAAACTAAAAAGAAGCAATATCGATTTTTGTCTACATACACTTTGTTTGCCATTCAAATTAAGCCGATCAAATAGTTCAAATTAATTTTCCAACTGTAATTCATGACAGACTTGTAACTACATAACTTGATGATTGGAAATACTGACTCAAGAGGCGAATTCATTTTAATTTAGTCAATTCTACACAAAATAATTGATTTTTCATTTAATCAAAAATTTATAAGAACCGCTTGAACAAACAGAAAAAATTTGCTTGTGACACCATTCAATGAGGTTGCATTAAAAACAAATTAATTATTTATTTTTTAATTCGAAGTTGAATTAATTCGTTTTTAATTTTTGATCGCAACACTAAAAATAATATTTTTTTTTCCCAAAATTTTTATTAAAAAATTTACCTTCAGGCTAAAGATGTAAACGAATTGATAAAGAGAGGGTTTTCGATTTTTCTTTAGTTATTAATTTTGATTACATCGCCAAGGTAGGAAAAATCCTTCTTCATTAAATCAATAATAAGAATAAGACGCCCTAAGCCACAAGCTAAAGCTAAATGCCAATTATTGCTTCCAATACTTAAACATGTTTGATCAGCACCTGTCAGCTAAATTTCAGTTTGTCTATTTTTATTTGTTTTTTTGTTAATTTGACGGGCCTAGTTCGGCACAGATAGAGACAAATAAATAAGTAATTAATACTTGCTTTTTTGAGGCTTAGATGGACTTCTGTTTTTAACAGAAAATGATAAGAAATATATTTAATTAACAGAACTTAAACTACGTAATAAATGGCCACTTGAAGCCTAACAAAGAAAATAAAAAACCATATCAAATTCCAAGACAGTTACCAATACCATAAAATGTCAACCATGCAACAAGTGATACAAAACTGGAGCTGAAATCAATTTACCTTTTTTTATTTTTAAAATTTTATTTGTATGGTAACACAGCCTAAATGTATTTAATGTAAATTCGATGAAGTAATTTGAAAAACCGAAATTATTTCAGTCGTTTTATTTTTTTTAAACAACCCACATATTCTTGTAGATCTTGAAGAGAGGAATCCAAATATATCTATGAAATATTTTTAAATTAATTTTTTTATGGGTTAAGAGGTTAATGAGGTATCACCTCAATACCCAAAAATCCCACCCATTTACCCCAAAAAATAAAATATTTAACATAATTAGACTTAAAGGATAAAAATGATCTTAATGACGTCATTTTTTTTGAAAAATTTAAAATTTTGTTTCTCCTCTTTTTACAAAAATAATTTGATTTTATTTGATAAAAATATTCATTCTGTATTATCAAAAATCGTCAATATATCATAAAATGAATCAGAACAAACAAAAAGAAGTTAAATAAAAAAAGTATTCGATAGAAGATCTTGATAACGCATAAAAAGATGTTTTTGAAAAAAAATTGAAGCTTCAAATTTTTACAATATTCCGAGACAGATCTTTTTAACTAAAAAAAAATCAAACACAAAACTTATTTTGAATTCGTTAATAATTCGTTTAAATTTTTTTCTAAATAGCTATGTTGTAGCGTATATTTAAAAGAATAATAATAAAGAATTTTTTTTAAATATTTATATTTTTAAAAACAACAAAAAACCTTTCTTTAATTTATATTGGGCTAATTGGGTGAATTCGGTGAATATCCTGAAAAAGAGTTTAGATCTCGGGCTAAATATTTACAAAATCAGGGGTAACTGGGTTAACCTAATTCACCCGATAAGGCCTCATTCAATTAACCGCAGGAGGTAAAGTAGTGACTAGAAAAAACTGGTCTAATTCGGTGAGCATTTTTGGAGTATTTGAATAAAATGAGTGCGAAATATGCAATAAAAAAAAATGGGTCACCCGGTTAGGCTCATTTACCATAGATAATAAATCTTTTATTAAAAAAAAAATTCAAAAACACAAAAAATAATATTTTTATTTTTTTACTTCTCCTTAAAGGAGGTCAATTCAATTCAATAATAATAATAATAATAATGTACCATTTTGGTCACAAAAATTAAGTCATCACACTAACGATCTTTTCGTTACTATATTTATAATTATTTTTTAATTTTTCTTTTTTAACTTAAAATATTTAAAAAAAATTGTGAAATTAACCCGTATCAGAGAATTAAGCGAACATTTATCAAAAAAATTAGTGCGTAAAAATGGCCATTTCTAAAATATCATCGAAAATTTTTTCATCGAAAAGACACATTTTCTATAATCAAGGTCCCAGCCTTTTTTGTAGAAAAAAGATAATTGAAAATTATCATAGAACATTTTTGATAGAGAGTAATATATATAAATTTATAATTGAGCTGATTAAAACAAATCTAAGTGAATCGTAATATTTTTTGTAAATTTTTCAATCAAAAAAATAGTCAATAACAGAAAATTAGTTTTTTTTAAATTTAAATTATACCATCCAAATAAGTTAACAAATTCATCTTATTGAAAGATTTTAAGTGATCAAAAAGCATACTATCTTTTTTTATTTCCCTTAAATCACGTTATATGGGCATGAATCAAAACATAGAAAAATAGAAAAACGCAGAATTTAATTAATTTAACGTAGAAACGTAGAAAAAAAAATTATTATTTTTATTATTTATTTCAAAAATTACGCCAGATTTGGTGATGATAAAAAAATTAATATTAAAGAGAAATATTAAAAAAGGGAAATTTTATAAAAAATAAAGACTATTAGAAAAAATAAAGCATAGAAAAATTCAAGAAATTTTGCAAGAATTTGAATTAAAATTAGTAAATTTTGTTAAATGATGTTAAAAATAGAATAAAGAGAAATCAATCAATTAAAAATTTAGCTTATCCACCAATTTTCTATATTTTAAAAAATATACTGTTTTTATTTCTACGTTTTTTCATGGAAAGACAATTTCTATGTTTCTTTAAATTCCATGTTTTGATACACAAATATTTTATAAAAATCAAGTTTTTCCAAATATGTAAAATTTTATCTAAAATTAAAAAAGATATATCTTTTTCCTCACATTCCAAGCCATTTCTTTTTTTTTCTTCCGGGTATTAGTTTACGACCAATCAACGAATCTAAATACTTTTCTGGTACGTGAATTGTCTTGTTTGATAATAATACTACAATGATTTGTAGAAACATGTAATCTTTACAAGCAGAAAACTTTCGAACTCTTCTTCTTTTCAGGTCCTGAATCTGTAACAGCCTTATTTTGATCCAAATATTCTTGAAAATCAATTTCAAGGTCTATCATTTTTTATTTTTTAATTAGTTTTAAGTTTTTTTAATTTAAACTA
Source organism: Brachionus manjavacas (assembly GCA_019054805.1). Lineage (NCBI taxonomy): Eukaryota > Metazoa > Rotifera > Eurotatoria > Ploima > Brachionidae > Brachionus > Brachionus manjavacas. Next base: position 141,464 of record JAHQIY010000003.1, on the reverse strand, counting down.
TTTGAAATAAATATTTTTAGCATCTAATTACAGAATTATATTCAATAATATTATGAAAGTTAAGCATTTATATTTTTTTTTAATAATTTTAGTTAAAGTTTCAGTTATTTTATTTAAAAAATAACAAATAGTTAATCAATTCCTTTTCGAAATCGCAAAATGAGAATTAAAGAAATCTAAAAAGCGGAAATAAACCAAAAAACCATTATTTGAAATTTTCTGGAATCTCATTATGATGTTGTCGTTAATTTAAAACTTTTAAGTTCTGATCCTAACCCTCTCTGAACATTAGCTGGCTTCAGAGTTGCTAATAAATGATAAATAAATTTTTTCCATGTCACTAATTCATCTCTCTTTTGCATATTTCTAAGCATTTGCAAAGTGTTTACTCTTAGAAATTTTTTAACGCAATCTTTTAGCCAACTTCTAATAATCTTTTGGTTTCAAGCCTCTGATTTTACTAAATATATTTATTCATCCATTTTATCTCTTACGTTTTTATTCTAACGGAAAAACCCAATATGATATTTGAAATTTCACAGTTTAATTTTTTTAGAAAGAATTTTGAACGTATTTTAACTCAATTAGAAAGATCAATTTTCAAGGTTTTCAAATAAACTTCAAGTGGCATAATTTTGAAAAAACTTTTGTCTTATTCAGAAACTTATTCCCCCAGTGACTTCGTCGAAACCTTTCTTTACTTTCTTCATCATATTCCTGAAGAGAAAATTTAAATAAAACTAAGTAATGGATTAATATACCAGTCATACAAAATAAGCTTCACCATTAATACCATGGCCCGTTAACTGTAATAGGTCTCATAAAAAATGAAAATTATATAGAAGAGGATATATTAAAAAATAAATAACGGTTACCTTCCCATGGCAACAATTTAAAAAATAAAACACCAAAAGCAACGGCGAAGTAAAAAATGATTGCTTTATCTGAAGTCGATAAGATTTTAGACCAGAGAATGAATAAAAAAAAAGAATATTCGAAGCACAAAATAATTCATGGGAACCAATGGAAAGTATTATGGATGAAAAGCTGATAGAAAATTATTGGAAATACAATTGATATTAACATTGTAAAAAGAAAAAGAGAAAGACCTTTAAAAAAAGCTTTAAATACACCAGCTATTATAGCACTTATATAATTTTTTTTGAAGTTAGTAGTACTGAAAGAAGTATAAACATACTATAACTAAGTTAATTGAAATGTGAAATGATTGCAATGTCAAAAACATGCAATTGTCCTTAAATGTTTAGTAAAGATGGTAATTGTCAGTTTGATAAAAGCACAAATGAAAACTTCAAATGAAAAAGTACGGGATAATACTTTTTTTGAAAAATTATCAATGGATTTAAATGGTCCAGTGTCAAATGCGGACGATTTGGTTGTTCTTGCGGATGCCCTTTGTCAAAAGTTTAGTGCAAACAAGCCTGCAGGCAGATCCGGCAATCCGCACGCTAGGGAAGTTGACTTGGTTGCTGTTATTAGGTCGCTTGACCGCGCATATCGCAGGTGTATGGCTGATAAAGAAGACAGCATCAACGCTCTTAAAGCTGAGATTGTCGAGCTTCGAGATCGCATCGATTCAATCGAGAAAAGGCCAGTGACCTCGGCTTCATCTAGTTCGATTAACTGGGCTAAAGTAGCCTCGGGATGTGTGCACAAAGATGAAAATGCAGTAGCGTTAATGACATCAATATCAACCGAAATGAAGAAAAAAGAAGAACGGGCTAAAAATGTTTTACTGGCTATTCCGGCATCAATCATTACTGTTGCTGATGGAGAAGCCGATTTCGCAAAGAAATTGGCAACACATATGGGCATTCCAGGTTCAAGAGTTAAGAAGGCGAAACGCATTAGCCAAAGAGTAAGTACTGATTTACCAGAAATTTTAGGATGTGATGTGAGAAACAATCCAGTTCTTGTTGTGGTTGAGATGGAATCAATTGATTCAAAAATGGAAATTCTGCGAAAATCAAAAACGATTCGTAAAAACCCCGAATTCAAATACGTGTATGTTAATGAAGACCTTACGCCAAGTCAAAGAGTTGCGGATCGGAAGCTTCGTCAGGAACGAGATCGCAAAAATAGTGAATTGCTGGAGTCAAACACTTTAAATGGCCGTATACTCAAGTTCAAAACATGCCAGGACGGAAAAAAGAGATTTTGGGGAATAAGAAATGGTGAATTAAAGGTGGTCTTGTCAAATATTGACCAGTTATAGCAAAAAGAAAAACTGCAATCAAGAGAGATCATCGCCTCATTTGATCTCAATGAATCAGTTGATCAAAACAGCACCGAAGCAACCAAAGAAACAGTTAACAAGGCTTTGACCAACTCAACCAACATCAGTCGTCCCGTAGCAACCAAAGCACCGGTAAACAAGACCTTAACCAATTCAGCCAAATCCAGTCTACCCAAGAGTCCCATAGAAGTTCCTCATGATCCTACGATAAATATATTCACAGCTCAATCGGCATGCTTATCGTTATATCACGTTGAATCAGCTCGTAATATCCAGGAAATTATTCCGACGGCTAATGTGACGAGCAGTCCTGTAGTGAGTCCAGACGTGTCAATGAATAGATCAGCTTTCTCTTCGTTCTATTGCTCGTCATCGGCATCATCGTCGTCATCATTTCTCTCTTCGTGCTCTTTACAACAAATGTCTCCAAAGGACATCACATCGTTTGAGTCCAGTTCTGAATCGTTGGTCAGATGCCCAGATAGGACTAAATTCTGTTACACGAACGCTACTTGTCTTAACAACAAGATGCACATGCTCGAATCTACGGCAATTAGCTTGGAACCAGATATAATCGGCATCAGAGAGACTTGGTTTTGCCCAAGATCCGTGCCGGAACTCATCGGTTATCAGCTGTTTAGAGTAGATCGCTTGGGTGACGTGAGAGGCGGTGGTGTCTGCATCTACGTGAAAGATGGAATCGAAGCCTTTAGAGAGACAGAGTCGAGTTTACTGAGCACTGATTGTGAGCAGGTTTCGGTTGCAATCAAATTAATAGACCAAAAACCTTTATAAGTAGGTTGCATTTACAGACCACAGAAATTGCAAACCGAATCGAGCATGCCTTGAAATGTTGACAGCGGAATCGGTCAATCACATCAGCTGTAAGCGGCGTTGTTTAGAATGTATACTCGACAACTATCTTAATGGGTGACTTCAACATGCCAGACGTTGAATGGAACGAATTCGGCTCGCCAGTCCTGGGAGACATTGCATCAGCAAGTGCACACGTCACCAACGCACTTAGTCACTCCAGCCTTGTCCAACTTGTAACTAATAAGACGTTCTCATACGACGGGAAGCCAAGCAGTCTTCTCGACTTAGTGTTGGTCACCGACCCAAACAGAGTATCGGAAGTTAAGATTGGCCCACCACTGGACGAAAGGTCGGTCAGAAGCCACTACAGCATACAATTCAAATTCTACTGGCCAACAGCGCGACCGACGAGCTTCGGTAGCAGAAAGTTTAACTGGAAGCATGGTGACTACGTCGCCATGAGCAAGCACTTCAACACAATTGACTGGCACTCAGCACTCAACAATCGACACACTCAAGAAAGTTATACTTCGTTCCTCGGTATCTTTGGCGAGGCGGCGGACCTTTTCGTCAAAAGGCGTTTACCTCGGCCGGCTCAGGTGAAGCCTCCTCGGTGGAATCAGCAGATATCATCGCTTGTGCGTCGTAAGCGGCGTCTTTTTACCGCAAACGCATCAAACGGGACGATGACCAATTGGCAAGAAACCATGCAGCATTGTGCCGACTAGTCAAATTCACGTCGAAGATGAACATTATAGAGTACGAAATGAAGCTTGCACAAGCAGCTAAAAGGAACCCTAAGCCTTTATACTCCTACATGAACCGTCGTTTTGCTTCAAAGGAAACTAAAGCTGCCCTGACGGACCACGACGACCAGACCGTCACTGACCGGACCAGCATTTGCAACAGGTTAAACATGTTTTTCTTCTCGGTCTTCGAGCCTCCAACTTCACGGGAAGACATCGATAGCTAAAGATAATTTTATTAGGCGCTCTCATGCCGATCCAAGCTTTAGGATCAGTGAAGTCGTTACTCCTTGTAAAGTGCAGGCAAAGCTCATGAAATTGTGCAGTGACAAGTCCGCAGGAGTCGACCAAGTAGCAACGCACGCGCATAAAATGTGTTCCAAGGAGCTTGCTGGACCACTCTCGCTTATTTACTCACAGTCTCTTAGCTCATCTACACTTCCCAACGAATGGAAGATTGCAAATGTATTAGCTATTTACAAAAGTGGAAGCAGATCCGCAGTTGGCAACTATCGCCCAGTCTCTCTTACCTCAGTCCCATGCAAGGTCTTGGAATCACTCGTTAAGGACTACATCGTCAAACACCTGGACAAACACAATTTGATTACGAAGAGACAACATGGCTTTGTGGCACATAAGGCATGTGTGACCAACCTGCTTGAAACAGTTGACTACCTGACAGACTGCGCCAGTCGTAAAGAGCCTGTAGATATAATATACCTGGACTTCGAGAAGGCGTTCGACAAAGTATCACACGAACTGCTCCTGGTCAAGCTAGCAGCGTACGGCATTCCCGATATCATTGTTAGCTGGATTCGTAATTTCCTGAGCGGCCGAAGACAGAGAGTAATCATAGGCGAAGCATAATCGGAATGGGAACCAGTTACGAGCGGCGTTCCTCAGGGTTTGGTCATTGGCCCGTTTCTCTTAATCATTTACATCAATGATACGCCAGACGTGTGTGGATCTGTTTGTAAGCTGTATGCTGATGACAGCAAGCTAATAAGCTCGGTACTACGTGTGGAGAACTCTAGGAGGCTGCAGTCTGACCTCAACCGTCTTGCAGAATGGTCGGACACTTGGCGAATGATATTCCACAAAAAGAAGTGTGTGGTCATGCATGTTGGGGACAAAAACGATTGCTACGAGTACATGCTAGGCGATCATACACTTGAAAAAACCACAATAGAGCGAGACCTCGGAATCATTATCACAAATGACCTTAAGTGGACTGAGCAGTCCAAGAGAGCGGCGTCTAGGGTTTAGGGCGACGTGCCGAATCAAGCTTACCTTCTCGTATTGCTCATTGGAACTGGTGAACTTGCTCTACAAGTCGTTCGTACGGCCTCACTTAGAGTTTGCAGTCGGTGCCTGGAATCCTTTTCGGCGGGGTGACATTAAACTGCTTGAACAGGTGCAAAGGAGATTCTCAAAGCTAGTCCCTGAACTCAAATCGAAACCCTATGTTGAAAGAAGAGAAGCTCTCGGTTGGATCACTCTAGAAAAACGGCGTAGTCGAGGTGACCTCATCCAGCTCCATAAGATTTAGCACGGCTACGACCACGTATTCTTTATCAAGGGCGATCAAAGGCTGGCGTCTGATGGCCACGATGGTCCAGCAGGGAACACCAGAACTTGTCATCGTGCAATTGAGCGCCAGTTAGTTCGCAACTGCGAGGCATACACCAACTTCTTCACGAACAGGACCGCAGGTGACTGGAATGCCCTAGATGCAGCGACCAGATGCGTAACTAACACCAACACATTTAAAAATAGAATTGACAAACTACTTTATTTTTTAATATTCTTTTTGTTACCAAAAAGACTAAAATTTTTCTAAAAATAGGATATTAGAAAATATGTAAAACAAAATTTATTTATAAAATTTGTAAAAACAACGTTTCTAAAAATAGCTTATTTAAAGAGAAAAAAAAAGGCAAGTGGCTATTATAGTGGGGCGTCTACGTGCGCCACTACTTGGAGACCCAAGTCTCCCACAGCATTCAGTACTACTACTAAGATTTTAGACCAGAGAATGAATAAAAAAAGAATATTCGAAGCACAAAATAATTCATGGGAACCAATGGAAAGTATTATGGATGAAAAGCTGATAGAAAATTATTGGAAATACAATTGATATTAACATTGTAAAAGAAAAAGAGAAAGACCTTTAAAAAAAGCTTTAAATACACCAGCTATTATAGCACTTATATAATTTTTTTGAAGTTAGTAGTACTGAAAGAAGTATAAACATACTATAACTAAGTTAATTGAAATGTGAAATGATTGCAATGTCAAAAACATGCAATTGTCCTTAAATGTTTAGTAAAGATGGTAATTGTCAGTTTGATAAAAGCACAAATGAAAACTTCAAATGAAAAAGTACAGGATAATACTGATGACATCAGAAAACTAAAATAAGAAAAAAAATAAATCAATTAATTAAATCTGTAAGCGGTTATCTTAAAAAGAATGGAGTCTTGGAGATTCAAAACTTAAATGTAATAAAGAAAAGTTAAATTTTGAAGGTCTTCTTACCAAAAGAGCTTGAAAAAAGGAACAGCTAGAAACAACCAGCAAAAAAACACATAACCCAAATCAGGCTTATCACCTCAGACGGAAAGTACTCACCAACAACAGCAAATAATTGAGCCAGATATTTAATAACGGAAAAAAGAGGTTCTTAATTGACGTCTCCAGTTTAAGATGGATGATAGTCCAAAACTATATTGTTTCGACAAGGATAAAAAAGATTAATTAGAGTTGCTTAGGATGTTTTATGACGCGGTTGACCCTTGTGTAAGCAAAAACGTGGAGACTAGACGACGCTATAACTCAAGCAAGGATTTCAGTAGGAGTTCGTGGAATGTTAATAAGCCATCACTGGTTTATCATTATTAATACAATTATAATAAATCATTAAAATCTTTCTATGACTTAAGAGAGAGACTAATTTATTATTAAATTTGTGAATAATAAAACAGACGAATGAGGTAGAATCTCTGTCTTTTACAGATGGCAAGTTTTTTTCTATTTTACATTTCTAAAAATAATTGCGTTGTTGTAACTCTCTTAAAATGTACATCATCTAGTCTGATCAGTAAAAAACTTACTGTGTATAACACAAAAGTTCAAATGTTACTCTCTGCAGTAGCATAATAAAATAATAGATTCAAGTCGAAAGACTTGGAGATGAAAAAGCTTTATTCTTTCTTTTATTATAATTGTTTATTTATTCTTTTTTTTGGTTAAAGTTTATAATTTTTATTTTTTTCCTTTATTTTTGTAACTTTTCAAGACTAGAAGTGGTCCTTTTCTTAATTTAAAATAAAATATTTGAAATTTTGAATATAAATCTCTCTCTCTTTCCCTTTATATCTTTAAACCCCACAACAGCCGGATTATTAATAAAAGGACTTTAACATTGGCGTCCCTTGGTGTTTTTTTTTTTCTAATGACAAAAGATTAAGATAGAAACACAAGTCTTTCATAATTACACGAGATTCAGATCTGCTCCTATAAAAATAAATTATTCGAGTTGAACACGCGTAATAAATTAATTACATTAAACAAATAAAGTTACAGTCAACATTAAAGTTATTGTGCTATCCTTTTTCTATTCTTTAAAATAAAATTGCATCATTTCTTTCTTTCCGCAATTTTATTGCTAACATGCTTCATAAATACGCATCGGTGGTTGTTAACCAAAAAAGTTACAACCTTCAAAAAATGTATATCTTATTTAATCTAAGTCTACACGGACTTTTTCAATATAATTTGTGGTGTAAGCAAGGCTGTAATTGTCTCAATGTCATTCGAAAGAGTCGCATTTACCTGTTTCATGATATTTGTGTTTTTGTTGCATGAGAAGTTCAAAATAAGGAGGAATGGCACTCCGACGCCCATCAGAAACAACAAATAATTAATCCGGGGCAAGTGTATTTAATTCCCTGCAATTCGATAACTCAACGATGAACGAAGCCATGTGTACTCAGACTGGAATGCCCTTTGTAATCGCTAACATTATCAAAACACCAGAGATCTTCAGAAGAGGTAAGGATGGTGAAGAATGGATTACCGTGATGAAGTCATTTCTGAATGATTTGGATAAATCAAAATGGGTTCGGATCGCTATTAGTTATAGATAATAAACTTCTCAAAGAGTCAAAAAATGTGAACGAGCTTTTACAAGACCGTGAAAATGGGTTTAGTTTAAAGATACCCGTTTACGAGGAAAAGCACGAACAAAGATGCACAAGATGAAAAATTAAAACAAGGACAAAGCGTTTACAATCAGCTATTTGATTAATTATACAAATTGTAAGAATGAAGAATATATGAAATCTTATTTTGGAGAGAACAATAAAAACACAAATTAGAACAAACGAATTTGAACAAAGCAAATAGAATAATCCGAATAAATCATACTTAGCAGAAAAAAGGTAAGATCCAGAGACAAACAATCGTGATATTGAATATAAAATACGTCTGATCATGATTGTAAGGACACATTTATCACGGAAGGAGCACGTAGTGTCAAATTTGCTGATGATTTTGAACAGTCTAAGGACGAAATGCCACTAAAAAAATTAAAAAATATACTTCTTTTGACCTGATGAACGGTGAATGGAAAGTCGAGATGCACCCAGATTCGAAGGATAAAACGGAATTCTCCACTCTAGACTGACATTACCAATTTGAAAGTTTACCATTTGGATTAAAAAATGTCTTAGCTTAATCAGAAGATTTAAAGGCTATTTCGCAATATAATGTTTGTAGAAATATACCTTGACGATATCATTATTCACTCGCCAAAAACAGAAATGCAGCTAATGAATCTGAAAGAAGTAAGAAAAATTCATAAATCTGGTTAAAAATTTGATAATCATTAAATTTTGACAAAATAGCAAATGGCTTTTTATGCGATATCTGAAAAATTTGGACTTTGGTGGCAAACAAATAATTTTATATTTCATTAGTTTTGATATTTAGATAAAATATTCAAAAAATTATCAAAATAATTAAAATATTTAAAATTTAAATAAAATTACTTAATTTTTAGAGTTTATTTATAAAAAATAAAACAAAAATTCAAAAAAGTTATTGCTCATTGGAACTGGTGAACTTGCTCTACAAGTCGTTCGTACGGCCTCACTTAGAGTTTGCAGTCGGTGCCTGGAATCCTTTTCGGCGGGGTGACATTAAACTGCTTGAACAGGTGCAAAGGAGATTCTCAAAGCTAGTCCCTGAACTCAAATCGAAACCCTATGTTGAAAGAAGAGAAGCTCTCGGTTGGATCACTCTAGAAAAACGGCGTAGTCGAGGTGACCTCATCCAGCTCCATAAGATTTAGCACGGCTACGACCACGTATTCTTTATCAAGGGCGATCAAAGGCTGGCGTCTGATGGCCACGATGGTCCAGCAGGGAACACCAGAACTTGTCATCGTGCAATTGAGCGCCAGTTAGTTCGCAACTGCGAGGCATACACCAACTTCTTCACGAACAGGACCGCAGGTGACTGGAATGCCCTAGATGCAGCGACCAGATGCGTAACTAACACCAACACATTTAAAAATAGAATTGACAAACTACTTTATTTTTTAATATTCTTTTTGTTACCAAAAAGACTAAAATTTTTCTAAAAATAGGATATTAGAAAATATGTAAAACAAAATTTATTTATAAAATTTGTAAAAACAACGTTTCTAAAAATAGCTTATTTAAAGAGAAAAAAAAAGGCAAGTGGCTATTATAGTGGGGCGTCTACGTGCGCCACTACTTGGAGACCCAAGTCTCCCACAGCATTCAGTACTACTACTAAGATTTTAGACCAGAGAATGAATAAAAAAAAAGAATATTCGAAGCACAAAATAATTCATGGGAACCAATGGAAAGTATTATGGATGAAAAGCTGATAGAAAATTATTGGAAATACAATTGATATTAACATTGTAAAAGAAAAAGAGAAAGACCTTTAAAAAAAGCTTTAAATACACCAGCTATTATAGCACTTATATAATTTTTTTTGAAGTTAGTAGTACTGAAAGAAGTATAAACATACTATAACTAAGTTAATTGAAATGTGAAATGATTGCAATGTCAAAAACATGCAATTGTCCTTAAATGTTTAGTAAAGATGGTAATTGTCAGTTTGATAAAAGCACAAATGAAAACTTCAAATGAAAAAGTACAGGATAATACTGATGACATCAGAAAACTAAAATAAGAAAAAAAATAAATCAATTAATTAAATCTGTAAGCGGTTATCTTAAAAAGAATGGAGTCTTGGAGATTCAAAACTTAAATGTAATAAAGAAAAGTTAAATTTTGAAGGTCTTCTTACCAAAAGAGCTTGAAAAAAGGAACAGCTAGAAACAACCAGCAAAAAAACACATAACCCAAATCAGGCTTATCACCTCAGACGGAAAGTACTCACCAACAACAGCAAATAATTGAGCCAGATATTTAATAACGGAAAAAAGAGGTTCTTAATTGACGTCTCCAGTTTAAGATGGATGATAGTCCAAAACTATATTGTTTCGACAAGGATAAAAAAGATTAATTAGAGTTGCTTAGGATGTTTTATGACGCGGTTGACCCTTGTGTAAGCAAAAACGTGGAGACTAGACGACGCTATAACTCAAGCAAGGATTTCAGTAGGAGTTCGTGGAATGTTAATAAGCCATCACTGGTTTATCATTATTAATACAATTATAATAAATCATTAAAATCTTTCTATGACTTAAGAGAGAGACTAATTTATTATTAAATTTGTGAATAATAAAACAGACGAATGAGGTAGAATCTCTGTCTTTTACAGATGGCAAGTTTTTTTCTATTTTACATTTCTAAAAATAATTGCGTTGTTGTAACTCTCTTAAAATGTACATCATCTAGTCTGATCAGTAAAAAACTTACTGTGTATAACACAAAAGTTCAAATGTTACTCTCTGCAGTAGCATAATAAAATAATAGATTCAAGTCGAAAGACTTGGAGATGAAAAAGCTTTATTCTTTCTTTTATTATAATTGTTTATTTATTCTTTTTTTTGGTTAAAGTTTATAATTTTTATTTTTTTCCTTTATTTTTGTAACTTTTCAAGACTAGAAGTGGTCCTTTTCTTAATTTAAAATAAAATATTTGAAATTTTGAATATAAATCTCTCTCTCTTTCCCTTTATATCTTTAAACCCCACAACAGCCGGATTATTAATAAAAGGACTTTAACATTGGCGTCCCTTGGTGTTTTTTTTTCTAATGACAAAAGATTAAGATAGAAACACAAGTCTTTCATAATTACACGAGATTCAGATCTGCTCCTATAAAAATAAATTATTCGAGTTGAACACGCGTAATAAATTAATTACATTAAACAAATAAAGTTACAGTCAACATTAAAGTTATTGTGCTATCCTTTTTCTATTCTTTAAAATAAAATTGCATCATTTCTTTCTTTCCGCAATTTTATTGCTAACATGCTTCATAAATACGCATCGGTGGTTGTTAACCAAAAAAGTTACAACCTTCAAAAAATGTATATCTTATTTAATCTAAGTCTACACGGACTTTTTCAATATAATTTGTGGTGTAAGCAAGGCTGTAATTGTCTCAATGTCATTCGAAAGAGTCGCATTTACCTGTTTCATGATATTTGTGTTTTTGTTGCATGAGAAGTTCAAAATAAGGAGGAATGGCACTCCGACGCCCATCAGAAACAACAAATAATTAATCCGGGGCAAGTGTATTTAATTCCCTGCAATTCGATAACTCAACGATGAACGAAGCCATGTGTACTCAGACTGGAATGCCCTTTGTAATCGCTAACATTATCAAAACACCAGAGATCTTCAGAAGAGGTAAGGATGGTGAAGAATGGATTACCGTGATGAAGTCATTTCTGAATGATTTGGATAAATCAAAATGGGTTCGGATCGCTATTAGTTATAGATAATAAACTTCTCAAAGAGTCAAAAAATGTGAACGAGCTTTTACAAGACCGTGAAAATGGGTTTAGTTTAAAGATACCCGTTTACGAGGAAAAGCACGAACAAAGATGCACAAGATGAAAAATTAAAACAAGGACAAAGCGTTTACAATCAGCTATTTGATTAATTATACAAATTGTAAGAATGAAGAATATATGAAATCTTATTTTGGAGAGAACAATAAAAACACAAATTAGAACAAACGAATTTGAACAAAGCAAATAGAATAATCCGAATAAATCATACTTAGCAGAAAAAAGGTAAGATCCAGAGACAAACAATCGTGATATTGAATATAAAATACGTCTGATCATGATTGTAAGGACACATTTATCACGGAAGGAGCACGTAGTGTCAAATTTGCTGATGATTTTGAACAGTCTAAGGACGAAATGCCACTAAAAAAATTAAAAAATATACTTCTTTTGACCTGATGAACGGTGAATGGAAAGTCGAGATGCACCCAGATTCGAAGGATAAAACGGAATTCTCCACTCTAGACTGACATTACCAATTTGAAAGTTTACCATTTGGATTAAAAAATGTCTTAGCTTAATCAGAAGATTTAAAGGCTATTTCGCAATATAATGTTTGTAGAAATATACCTTGACGATATCATTATTCACTCGCCAAAAACAGAAATGCAGCTAATGAATCTGAAAGAAGTAAGAAAAATTCATAAATCTGGTTAAAAATTTGATAATCATTAAATTTTGACAAAATAGCAAATGGCTTTTTATGCGATATCTGAAAAATTTGGACTTTGGTGGCAAACAAATAATTTTATATTTCATTAGTTTTGATATTTAGATAAAATATTCAAAAAATTATCAAAATAATTAAAATATTTAAAATTTAAATAAAATTACTTAATTTTTAGAGTTTATTTATAAAAAATAAAACAAAAATTCAAAAAAGTTAAGCCTTAGATTTGTTTAGAATTTTGTCTTGTTTATTTTAAATAGAAAAATTAGGTCTCAAGTGACCCCTGGGATCCCTAAATACGATTCAAATGAAAAAATCGTTGATTTTGGCTGTTTTTCAATAAATAAAATTGACACTAACTTTTTTTCGTAGAAACCACTTTTTTCACTACTAGTTTTTTAGCTAAACCCAAATGATACTTTTTTCGCTAGCGAAAAATTTATACTTTTCAATGAGACTAAAAAAGAAAACTTTTTTCACTTATCAAAATTTAAGACAGTAGTGAGTAAATTATGCAAATAAGTTTATAAAAAAGAAACAGTCCGTGCCAACAGAAAATAACATAAATCACTAAAAATGTCGAATGAATTAACAAACCTTCAATTCGAATATGTCCATAGTAATACTTACAAAACCGAACTCACTGATGACTCACTTTTTTTAAGAGAAAATATACATTAGATTATAGAAAATTTATGCTATTTCAGAATATATATTTTTATCATTGAATACTTGGATCTGAAAGAACTACAACTTTTTAAAAAGACACCTTGGTACAAATTTTTTATTTTTCAGCTCCCACATAATAAGTGAAATTTAGAGTTTAAAAAGAAGTAATTTATAAATTTCAAGTCAAAAATAAGAAATTTAGATTGCAATTTAGTTGATAGTTTCTCGAACATCACAATTTTTAAAAACAAATAAGTTGCTTGTTTTGCGTAGATAAAATTTTTGAATTATTTGAATTTGATCAAAAATTTTACTTTTTCGAAGACCCCATCTAAGCTTTGTCAAATGAAAAAATCCAATTTTTTTTTCTTTTTTGAAATGATTTTTTATTCTACTAGTTATTTTATAAGTAAAAATTCAAATTTATAATAAATTAATCTACATTCAGGTAATATCTATTCTTGGTAAGATTCTAAATTTAAAAAATAAATGCAACATTTATAATTACTTTTTGAAAATTATTATTACGTATAAGATGCGAAATTTTTATTTGAATTTATATGCGTATCTTTACTTATCAAGGTAAATTAAAAAAGAATAATGCGTCATAAGTTTTTAGGCAAATTTTACAATAGTTAAGCTTTGCCTAGGTTTTTTTTAATTTAAACAAGCACTAAAATCATATTAATAAAAATTTGGATTAAGTAAATTCTAAAAATTTTTACATAATCTTTTAAATACAATAAGGGTCTCCTTTATTACCGCAATTTCAGTTCTAAGAAGCTCATCAGAGTTTATAAAAAAAAAAGACTACATCTCTTAAAAGCGCATTACCAAATAATGCGCTGTTAGTAAAAGTATAAAATCAGTAAAAAATTTAAAATAAATCTTCATCTTAGAAGCGCATCAAAAAATTTTAACAGCACATCAAACAAAAAATTAATTAATTTATCAATTAAATTTAAATCAGGTTAATTATTAAGTATAAAAATTATAACTTTATCAAAGAATATTCTGTTTTTTTTGGTGAACCACGTTTATGCTTATTAAAAAATTCAGTTTTTTTTTTCAAGCTCTTTTGTGCAAGGAAAATTATTATTTTATTTATTTGTTTTCTGTACCGAGCTAGGGCTCCTTCAGAATATATTAAAAAAATTAAAATTAAAATTAAAGTTAATAAAATGAGATAAAAAAAAATAAAAATAAAGTAAATAAGCTAAAAAAAACGAAAGTTTATAAGACATAGATTGTTACATGTGGCACATGTTTAAATAGTTCAAGTTTCAGGAAAAAAAGAAGAAATAGTAAGGTAGCAATTACACAATGGAGTTGGGTATTCAATATATCTTTATTCGAAACCTTCTTTGTATTCCTTCACCAGTCTTTCAACCAATGGAATAGAATGATTCAGTCCTGTCCCAACATATCTCTCACTCAACTCAAACGGACGATTTGAGACTGTTAGTAATTTAAGTTTATTAAAAGCTTCATGATGCATGATGTTGGAGGGAGTATCTTATTTTAACTTGAGGATAGATCTTACTGCTGTATTCTGAATTGCTTGTAGTTTTTTGATATTATTTTCTGACAATGAATATTTATTTAAATTTCCTAGTGTGTTTTGATTGAGACCCCATTTTTTGTTTGACAATATCTTAATATTTAGCCTTTTGTTGCAGCGTTCCTTAATTTCGTCTACTAGCATATTAAAGTTTAACTAAGAATCATATTTAATACCAATAAACTTGATTTCTTTTTGGCTCACTATTCTGTTTCCTTAAATTTTTAAGTTTAGATAATCACCCTCTTTTTTGTACCTAGAGAAGACTACTGAACACGACTTTTCAACTGATATCTTCATTTTTCATTTTAATAAGCCATTGTTCTAGTTCGTTGGTGTATTTATTTATCTTATTTTCAAGGTTCCCTTTTTTGTTATAAATGAAGAATATAACTAGATCATTTGCTTTATTAAAAAAAAATTTTCGATTTTTGAATTTTTGTGCATAACTAACTGCTTATTCTCTCGCGTCAAAGTGCCGCCTAAACAAATTCCTGATCCCTGTATTTGCAAGCATGCAATCAGGGTAAAAATAAATAAGAAAACCGGTGAAATTATTAACCGAACAACAATCCTCAAGTCTCTTATTAGCCTTGATGCGGAACTAACCGAATCAATAGATACTGTTACCACGATTGGCAAAAATATCTGGTTTGTATCGTTCAAAGAAAGTTTTGACTATAAAGTTTTAATTGGAAAATGTTTACCGATTAACGAACACATTGTATCAATCGAAAACGCTGAGGAACCATTGAAAAATGAAAAAATTTTTACGTTCAAATTTTACGGACTTAAACCAAACTTTGACAAGTATTTGATTGAAAAACACCTCATTTCTGAGGGTGACTTGCCAATGGAAATCGTCAATATTTATGATGAATTTATGAGCGAATCGGAATTTCGTCACATCAAAACTGGAACAGTCCGTGCCAAGCTGAAATTCAATGCTGTCCAAAATATAAAATACTATGAAATTGTGAAAAAAATTCCAAAAAATGCGTATTTCCAAGGACATCCAGTTTCGATTGAAAGAGTTGGAGAACCCCGATGTCGTTTTTGCCAAAGTACGGAACATAAAGTAATACACTGCAAACTCAAAGACCTAAAATGTGTCAAATGTAATGGACGTGGGCATACTGCACAAGAATGCAACCTAGCAAGACGAATTGCCAAGTCAAACGATGATCATCTATTTGATGATGGTGAAGGAGTTGAAATCTCAGTAGTTGACGAAATTGAACCCCAAATCAACAAAAATACATCCCAGTCTAGTAATTTGAACAACAAAAACGACCAAAACACACAAATAATGACGAATGTGGACACAAATGGTGACGAAGTTAATTATCAATCACGTCAATTTGGGAATAATTCCCCCTCCAATGAAAATTCCAGCTCAAACGGAATGCCATTACCAAATATTCAAACGCCATTTGGACACACACCTTTGGGACAATTACCTACAATTAATACTCCAAATAAGGCACCTGACCTTTTTAATTTTCCAGCAATTAATTTCCCAATCCGACCTAGCCCAACACGTCTGTTAAGCGCTCCAATGATTTCAAGATTATCAAAGCCGGCTAAGACAAATCGGACTCGAAAGCTTGGCCAAAAGTCCACTCCGGAAAGTGTCACTGGGAAAAAGGCTCGGACTAGCAGGAAAAACAAAAAAAACACTAAAAACAAAGAAAACGAAGAAAGTATGGACTTTACGGACAAGGAAATCGAATCAGAAGCCTCAAAACTTCTCAATCTCAGTTCAAGCAAGCCAAATTCTTAATTAATTTCAATTTTTCTTATTAAATCTTATTTACTTATTTATTATATTTTTATTAAATCTTTAAAATGTCTAAAAAAAACCTTAAAACGCCTGTTCTTAAAATTGTCCATTGGATCTGCAATTCACTGTCCAACAAAAAAGAACTTCTTGAGCTTCTTATTATTAAACACCAACCCGACATAGTCATGCTAAATGAAATTAAGTTAGATAAACAAAAAGCAAATAGTTTACTCAATATCAGGGATTATCTGAGCATACACAAATGTAGAAATTCTAGAGGGGGTGGGGTTGCAATATTAATAAAAAATAATGTTGAGTTTAATGAATTGGTTGAACTCGATTCACTAAACTTTGAAATAATTGGAATTAAAGTCCCGGTAAAAATTGGTTCCCTAAGGAAAAACATTAACTTAATAAGTATCTACCAGCCACCAAATCACAAAAATCTATTAGACCCTAGTATATTCGAATATATTGAGAAACACTTCGATTACTTCGTAATTGGTGGTGATTTAAACTCGAAGCTAAGTAGTCTAGGTAACAAAACTAATGACAATGGTAAAATTTTGGAAGATATTTTAGAAGACCCACGTTTTCTAATAGTGAATGACGACTGTCCTACCTTTACACTTAGTCATCGTGATTACTCCTCTGTTTTAGACCTCTTCATACTAAGCAGTAATTTAGGCTCACATTTTAATTTTTTTAGGGTAATAGACGATGACTTGCTAAGCGATCATTTTCCTATTGAGCTTGAACTTGGATTTGAGCTACTGAAAATTGAAAGTAATCACAGATCTACTCTCAATTACAGGAAAGCTAACTGGGAAAAATTTAAGAGAAGTCTGGACTCTTGTGTTTTTGACTTGCTGTCAGGTGACATAAATCACATTAACAGTCAAATTTCTACTCAAATACTAGAAGCAGCAAATTCTGCAATTCCTATATTTCCACCAAAAAAATTTAAAAAATCACTTCCGGCCTACATAGTAGAGCTAATTTCCAAACGCAAAGTGTTAAAAAAAGTCAAAAACAAGACAAGGTTAACCAGGGCGGAGTGTAATAAGCTTACTAATAAAATCAGATTTGAAATAGAAAAATTCAAAAGCGAGAATTGGGATACATTTCTTAAGTCTCTTGGGCCTAATCCAAACTCTTCCCGTCCTTTTTGGAAAAAAGTTAATTCGTTTAAAAAAACTCCTCCGGCAATGTTATCCCCAAACTGGTCCTCAATTCAAAAGAGTTTAACACAGATTCCGAAAAAGGTACACTTTTTAAAGAGATTATTGGAGAAACCTTTACTCAAGAAAGAAATGATTCCTTCGACAATAACTTTCGAGACATGGTCGAAGGTTTTGTATCAAATAAGGATTATCTGAAAGGCAATCATTATTTGAATGCCGAAAAGTCTTTTCCTAAAATCACAATTGAAGAGCTAAAAAAAAGCATTAGAAAACTAAAAGACGAGTCAGCCCCTGGACCTGACAACTTATGTAACCGTATGTTGAAAAATCTCCCTGACCCGTTCATAATCGGTCTAGTGAGTTTTTTCAACCTCTGTCTAGCTACATCCGAAATCCCAGATGCTTGGAAAACATCTAAAATAACAATGATCCCCAAAAAAAAGTTAGTTCTGACCCGTCTAAATACCGCCCAATTAGTGTCACTAGCTGTCTTGGAAAAGTTCTTGAAAGGATTATTACAAGTAGGCTTTACAATTTCCTTGAAAACAAGAGTCTTATCTGCAAGGAACAGTCTGGCTTTAGGCACCATCGACGTACCTCCGACAATTTGGTGTTTTTAACTCAAAAGGTCTCTGAAACTTTAGTTAGAAAGAAAAAAGTATGTTCCCTCTTCTTCGACATCTCTAAGGCGTTTGACAAGGTATGGCACAGTGGATTAATTTACAAACTTACCAAAATTGGGGCCCCTCTCTACATTCTGGAGTGGGTGGTTAACTTTTTAAAAAATCGAAGTTTTTTTGTGAAAGTAAATAACTTTGTCTCGGATTCAGGTTCCATAGATACTGGAGTTCCCCAGGGTGCAGTCATTAGTCCTTTACTCTTTACTATTTTTATTAATGATATCCCCAAGCAGGACCAAAAAAACCACTCATATTCCTTGTTATTTGCCGATGACCTGGTGACCTTTTTTGTTTTTAAAAAGTATGGGAACATTACTAACATTATAAATAACTATCTTAAAAAATTGCAGCTGTGGCTACAAAAATGGAGGCTAAAGATGTCCCCAGAAAAATGTAGCTACATTCTTTACTCTGGTAATCCGTCAAAAAACATTAAGCTAAGTCTAAAACTATTTGGAAAACAAATACCCTACACTGACTCCCCAGTCTTCCTTGGAATAAAATTTGACCAAAGTCTTTGTTTCAACTCCCAGGTTGAACTCATTCGTTCTAGATGTCATGATCGCGTAAATTTAATTAAAATTTTGTCACACAGATCGTGGAAGTTAAGTTTAAAAACCTTAATTGGAGCCCATAACGCACTTATAGGTTCCATTAAAGACTATAGTTTTTTCATCTTATCCCGTGTCTCCCAGACTAACATTCAAAAACTGCAAGTAATTCAAAATACATGTTTTAAATCAATCTATCACTTACCTTATGACACACCTTCTATCCAACTTTCTGGCCTTCTCAAGGACCAAAAGGTTGATAGAATTGAGTCTAGACTCAGAATTCTGCTCGAAAAATACATAAAAAAAGTTTAATATGTGAAAACACACTCATTACTTCACTCATACAGGATTATATTGATGTTTTTGTTGAAAGCTCAAGAAGTTCTGAACTTAAAACCCTTCTTTGTAAAGTCTCAAATGAGCTATTTCAATGGACAACTGTTTTTCTGTAACATTTCCGTTTTCTTTTTCAACTTCTAATGTCATTTTATTAATTTAATTAATTCAACACAACTTTTTATATGGACACTTTTTTGAAATTTTAAATACCATAGGCGAAAGGAGTTCCATTACTCAAAGCCTTTATTTCTTTTGAAATATTAAATAAACTATTAACAACAACAACAAAAGCAGAGAGTATTCATTATTTAAAAAAAGGACATAAAAGAAATAAATGGAGCAACATTAAAATGTGAACTGGTGAACTTTTTTTTTGTGCGCTTTTTTTATGTGAACTAATTAATTTTTTTCTCACTTGCTGTTTCATAATTAATTAATTTTCTAATAACTTTAGAAATGAGAGTGGAAACCAATTTCTTGCATTACGCTGTTCTAATTGCAAATGCCAAAAATATAGAAGAATTGCATACAGTTCCTTTTTTTCTCTTTTCAAAAAACCGATTGGATTGATAAATGAAGGCATCAAAATGTGGGCTCTACATGTGCAGATTAGAAAAGCATCTGAAATGTTAACGCTAAATGACGTTGACAATAGCGAATATATAATTTAAAATCTCTATCGCAAATTACGAAACGTTTGCAGTGTTGACAAAAATCAAGTTAAGTTGGGTGGACCCGGGAAATGTGTTGAAATCGAAGAGTCGCTTGTTGCAAAAGCAAAGTATCCAAAAGGAAGTGCTCTCATGTTTGGCTAAAGGCATCGAGAAAAAGTGCAAGGGTGAATGGGGTCTAATGTTATACAAAAGCAAAGCTCATAAAAGAAACAAATAAAATTGATTAATTAATTGAAAAACATTAACTTCATATATTCACGAAAAAAAAGTTCACCCAATTTTCGTGAGCTTCAGTTCATAAAATATGCAACTACAAGTTTTTAAATATGAATCCAATAAGTATTCATAAACTTGAACTATTTAAACATGTGCCACATGTAACAATCTTTTCCAATTTATGTCTTTTCAACTTTCATTTTTTTAGCTTATTTACTCTATTTTGATTTTTTTTTTATCTAATTTTATTAACTTTAATTTTATTTTTATTTTATTTTTAACTTATTCTGAAGGTACAGAAAACAAATAAATAAAAAATAAATATTCATTATCATTAATAAACTTCCATTCGAATAGAGCATATTTTTTACTAGGCTCAGCACACTTTTAATTAGGAAACAGTTCAATTATAAATCCACATCTTGGGCATTGTGAATTTTGGAACAAATAACAAAAACAATAATCTTAAAATGAAATAACTTTTTGACTAAAAGTCTAAAAAAAGTTCTGCAAAATGTATCAGCTGGCACAAAATTTGTATGACCCAAATTTAGTCTATTCAAAAACCCTGCATTTCTGCAAAGTACTAAAAGTATTAGAAAATGATTAAAATTAAATTGCAGAGTTATTGCAGACACTAAATTGGGTGATACAAAGTTTGTGCCAGCTGATACATTTTGCAGAACAATCTTTAGATTCATTGTAAAAAAGTTATTTCATTTTAAGATTATTGTTTTTGCTCTTTGTTCCAAAATTCACAGTGCCCACATCTTGTATGAAATAATATTTTGCCATGTCAATAAAAAAATAAATTGAGTTTTTTTTTCAAAGGATGTGCTTGTGTGATAAATTAAAATTTATAAAAAATTTTTAGTCGATGCTTACAAAAAAAAAACTAGAAATTTTCAAGCATCTTCATTTCAATGAAGTATTCAGAAAGTATTTGTTTTTTTTTCTTTTCCTTTGATATATTGAGAAAACTGAGTATCAAGCGCAAATAATTTATGATCCTGACTAATACTAAATGCGAAACTAAATTTGAAAAATAGAAAATTCTTAAACTTTAAAATTAGCTTCTAAAATTTGAAGTTATTTTGAAATCCAAGATGCTATGAAATTACATGAAATAAAGATAAATAATAAATTATACTAGAATTCTAATTGAATGTTTTATTTGTTCGAACTAAACGATTCGAACAAAACAACAATTAGAGCTTGATTTTGTTGCACTAAGTCATGTGTGAACAAAACTGGTGTGATTAAATAAATAGAGTTTTTTTAAAAAAAATAAAATATTTAAAAATTGGAATAGCAATGGTAAGCATCATTTTCACTTTGAATTTTGTCTGGTTTGGATGTTATTGTTTGGCAGAAAATTCGTTTTCAAGCGACAACCAAAGTTTGTATTCAACAATAGATTACAATAACTCAATAGCCGAATTTCCCAATTCAACATACAATCTTCCAATAAATTTTACAAATAGCAACGAAAATAATTCAGCAAGTGTTTTATTTAACTTTGGACCAAACTATGGTGATCTTCTAATTCCGGAAAATCAAAGTTTTTTCGAAGGTCCGATTAATAATTTGGCAAATTTTTCTTTCTTTGGACACGCTATTTCAGAAATATTCATCAATAAAAATGGCTTGATTTCATTTTTTGGGCCAAAAACAGATTTCTTTGTAATCCCTTTTCCAGCATACAATTACATTTCAATTGCCGCATTCTGGAATGCAATTGATAGAACCAAAGGTGGAGATATTTACCATCGAGAAATAACTGACACAATTACTCTTCAAAAAATTAGCGATGATATTTCAAGCACTGTTGAGCAATTTGATGCCACATGGGCCTATCTTGTAACATGGTATGAGGTTGCACCTTATTATAGCTTTTCAGATGAAAGAAACTCATTCCAAGTGGTGCTTGCTTCAAATGGAAACATTTCGTATACAGTTTTAAACTATGAAAAACTGGAATGGTCATTTCAATATTTCACAGATAGCCATGCTCAAGTAGGCTTTAATTACGGCGATGGATTAAGATCCTTGTCACTGCCAGGTTCATTGAGCGAAAATGTGCTCAATTTGGCCAATGATTCTAACATTGGTGTCCCAGGCAGATGGATTTATCGAACTGATGATCCAAACTACCTAAATATCTCTTGTGATTCCAATATTTTTTGTTTTAATTTTACAAACAGTATTTTTTATGAAACTGGAGGTAATTTTGGTGATAGTGTGATTCAGAAAAACGACGATTACTCTGAAGGGTCTATCAGTCTTTCGAAAAATTTTTCATTCTTTGGAAAAAGTATTTCAGAAATAAACATTAACACAAATGGCTTGATTTCATTTTTTGAGCCTATTACTGATTATTTTCCAATTCCTTTTCCATCTCTAGATTACATTTCAATTGCTGCATTTTGGAATGATATTGATACAACTAAAGGCGGAGATATTTACCATAGAGAAATAACTGACACAATGACTCTTCAAAAAATTAACGATGATATTTCAAATACTGTTGAGCAATTTGATGCCACATGGGCCTATCTTGTAACCTGGTATGAAGTTGCACCTTATTATAGCTTTTCAGATGAAAGAAACTCATTCCAGGTTGTGCTTGCTTCAAATGGAAACATTTCGTATACAGTTTTTAACTATGAAAAACTGGAATGGTCATTTCAATATTTCACAGATAGCCATGCTCAAGTAGGCTTTAATTACGGCGATGGATTAAGATCCTTGTCACTGCCAGGTTCATTGAGCGAAAATGTGCTCAATTTGGCCAATGATTCTAACATTGGTGTTCCAGGCAGATGGATTTATCGAATTGATGATCCAAATATCTTAGATTTGTTTTGTAATTCAAATCTATTTTGCTTCAATTTTACAAATAGCATTTTGTATGAGTTCGGATCTAAGTATGGGGATAATGAAGTGCCAAAAATCCTTAATTGGTTCGATGGTCCAATTAATATATCAGCCAATTTTTCATTCCTTGGAAAAAGCATGTCAGAAATATACATTAACACAAATGGCTTGATTTCATTTTTTGAGCCTATCATTAATAATTTTCCAATTCCTTTTCCATCTCTAGATTTTATTTCAATTGCCGCATTTTGGAATGCTATTGATACAACTAAAGATGGAGATATTTACTACAGGGAAATAACAGATGCACTCACTCTGGAACAGATAAGCCGAGATATTTCAAGTACTGTTGAGCAATTTGATGCCACATGGGCCTATCTTGTAACCTGGTATGAAGTTGCACCTTATTATAGCTTTTCAGATGAAAGAAACTCATTCCAGGTTGTGCTTGCTTCAAATGGAAACATTTCGTACACAGTTTTAAACTATGAAAAACTGGAATGGTCATTTCAATATTTCACAGATAGCCATGCTCAAGTAGGCTTTAATTACGGCGATGGATTAAGATCCTTGTCACTGCCAGGTTCATTGAGCGAAAATGTGCTCAATTTGGCCAATGATTCTAACATTGGTGTTCCAGGCAGATGGATTTATCGAATTGGTGATTCAGATATACTGGACTGCGTGCCTTATCAATATTTGGGTTCATATTTCTATCAATTTTTCTCAATTGGAGGAGAAGAATTATTGTTAAGTGGCTTATGTTTGCAAAATGGTCAAAAAGCATATGTTCTAATAGATGATCATATTGTAGTTGACTGTGTTATAATTGAACAATCTAATTGTTTAATAATAACTCCATTTTTGAACAAAACTGGACCTATTAAATCCGAATTGTTCATCGATAATAATTCGTCTTTTACATTCACTTTGAACATAGTCAAAGAGCCTGGATTAGCCGAAAATTATTTTTTTGATACCAAACCATTTTATAATATGAGCGATGGTCAAATCGTGATCAATTTTTCGTCTTTTTTTTCAGAATATTTCTTTTTTTATGAATTTTTTTATGACGTTTATCTGATAAGAATTCAAAATGACACTGCACAACTCATTCTAATGGAATCAATTTCTAATCAAACACTGAGCATAAACTCTACACTCCTCTATAAAAATTCACCAAAAGTCGATGTTGAGATCATCTATATTGGTCTTTCATTTAAATATTTTTACACCAGAGAATACGACATACTATTTCCTTTACTGATAATAAATGAACTTGAAATTGCAGATGAGATCTGTCAGTCCTGGTATAATGGAGAGCCCGATCCAAATCCAATAGTGCAGGCCTTACCTCCATGTCCTCCAAATCTTCCTTTTCAGCAAACTCCGTTATTCTTCGCCAACTTAATCACAGATCTATGCAACCCATTTAATCCATTTAATGATGAATTTTGCAGCTCGTTTCACCCAGGCGCTTACATTTGCTATAAATCAATATTTAGTGTCCAAGTGGGCTCACAAACGACAGGACAACAGTGCTGCTATGATCAACAAGGTGCTCTTCTTGTTGGGCCACCGGGTGGAGGAAGCTTAGATCTCCACCACTCACTCGGCTATGAAAGAGAACATGTTTATCTTGACATATTTCCGTATATTCGATGCTGTATTTTATCAAATAATTGTGGCCTGTACTATGAAAAAAGGCCGTCTGACAATGGTGAACTTTGGCAACCTCCTGCATTCGGCGGAGGAGCCGGCGACCCACACTTCACTACATTTGATGGTGTCCGATACACTTTCAATGGATTTGGCCAATACACATATTTTGAGATTAAAGAAATAAATTTTACTGTTCAAGTAAAAATAGCTCCACTGTCCTTGCAAAATGGAACCGAGAGTCAAGGAACAGTTTTTAAAGCTATTTCCATAAAGGGAAATGATACAGACAATATTGAAGTAAATCTAGATTTTAATCAATTAAATATTAAAGTAAATCAATGGTCTCATTACAGCAGTGAAAAATTTAATCCTCTTAAAGGACTCTTTTTGAATTTTACTAAAAATAAAGTTGAATTGCTCTATGACAATGGAATAAGTTTTGAGATACAGTCAACACCTAATCATACTGCTCTTTTGATTTTTACATCACTGCCCCAGTTATTCAAGGGCCAGACGGCAGGTCTTATGGGAAACTTTAATGGAAATAATTCTGACGATTTTACTCTTCCCAATGGAACAGTTTTGAATCTAAATGCTCAAAATGATAGAGATATTTTTGAATATTTTGGGCAAGAGTGGCAAGTGAATGAAAATATGAGTTTTTTTGACAACTATTTTGACATTATACTGGGAAGAAATGCCGCAAGATATGTTCCGAAATTTATGCAAGATGGAATATCATTCGAAAATTCAACTCTAGAGCAACAAGCCAAAGAGGCTTGTGGTAATGATGAATTTTGTCTTTTTGACGTCAGTATCACTGGTGACATCGATATCGCATCTATGAATCTAAACCTCAATGCACTAATTAGTTCATATGAGCAAATTGTGTCAAGGAATAGCACTAATGGTAGTGTGCAGACAAATGGTTCAATATCCGATAATTCAACTAAAAATGAGATGACCACTTTGATCTCTTCATTTTCTTCATCATCTTCAAATACTACAACCATTTCAGCAGAACCAAACAGAAATACAACTTCAGATCAAAGTGATACAGCAACGACAACAAGCTTTGCTGAAAAGAATAGAAATTTCGGCTTTGTGGCAATAAGCTTTGTAAACAGCATGGTTCTTCTTTGTTTAATATATTGATTAACCTTTTAAAATTTTAAGTGATATCTTTAATTAATTAAAATGAAATAATTTAAAAAATTGTGGCCAAATAGTATGCCAAGTAATAAATCCTAGTCTCAAGCATTCTAATTTTTCAATATTTTCAAAGTTTAAATTCAAATAGCATTAATTTATAAACAAAATTTTGCCCAAAAATTTTTAAAGTAATTTCCATCTCTAATTTAAAACACAAATCATTTAATAAAGTTTTTTTAACTATCTTCAATTATAAAGCCAAAAGAAAAAAAAATTAAAAAATTGATTTAACTAATAGTTATAAAATTAAAATGGTTTAATTTTTTGTGTTTGAATTACAAAATGTATCCAATGTTATGAAAAAGTGCGATGTTTCAAATATTTTTTTCAGTTTTAAAATAAAAAATATTTTAAAGTTAATATTGCAAGCATAATTATATTTTGAAATCAAACTCGTTAATGAAATAGAATGAGTTTAATTTTTATTTTAAAATCTGGAAAAAATTTTGAAAATTCTATTTTAACTTTTAAACAATTGATTTACCGAGAAAATGCTCCTTCAGAATAAAAACACGAAAAAAAAGTCAAACAATTTCAAATAAAATAAAAAATGAACAAAAATAAAAAAATAGATAAATAATTCATTTTATTAAAGTTTATATTCAATCACTGAAAAAATGGGTCTAGTCGGTTAGGTGAACCAAAGCTCACTTTTTATCTGAAAAATTATTGTTCCCAGGTTTTGTGATGTAATATTCTAATTTTGATTAAGTCAGTTCCCTTACCAGAGGTACTCTGCTTTGGTTGAATTAGAATAAAAGAAAAATAAATTTTTTTCTTATTTTTAATTTGATAAACTTTTTTTTTGGAATCCCTTGTTAGTAATTGTTGTTAGATATTTATAAGAGAAATTAACGTGGTTTTAACTGCAGAAAATAATAACTGAAAAGAAAATATAGAGGACTATAGAAAATGAGAGACTGTATGTATTCAGGTTCTTACACACTTTCCCTACCCTGAGAAAAGACAGTCGTCCCTGACTAGAAAGAAAGAATAATTTGAAAATATAACAAAATTAAAATTGATGAAGTGGAAACAAAAAATAGTAACAAAAATAAAAGAATAAACTTTAATGAAGAAGTAGTTCAATAAACTCGTCAACATTTGGGTTTCTACATTCTGGACATGCTGGGCTTGTTCCACGCTCCATCCTGGTTCTAACTCCACGGTAGCAATTTCTACAAAGTACATGACCACACATTAAGGCCAAAACGTCATTTGTTGCTGTTTCCACACAAATGGGACACACAAAAATCGTTGAGTCAGTAGGTGTAGTGTTAAGTTGTAATTGTTGTTGTAATTGTTCCACTTGACCACTTAACTGGCGATTTTCGACGACTAAATTATTGTTTTGGGCCCGCAGGTCCTGAATTTCTCTTAATTGTTCGCCAATTAAAGCCGTTTGATCAATTAATTCTTGTCGAAGGCGTTCAAGTCGATTGAATTCTTGATTTAATTCTTGTTGTTTGTCTTCGATTTGGGCTTTTACTTGAGTAATAATGCTTCGGAATGAATTAAACATCATTGAACCTTGGGGTAAGACTTCGAATCGAGTTTTATTACCATTCAAATCCGTTTCCAATTTAGCCAATTTTTCTCTTAAAACTCTTAATTCAAGTTGTAACGGGTGAGCCTCCAACTCTTGGATGCGACGATTGAGATTTTCTTTATCGTCGTTGAGGGTTTGAATTTCATGTTGAGCCTGCTCAAGTTCGGTTTGAAGTCGATTTTGATCACGCCTAAAGGTTTGTTCGAGTTGATTTAATCGACCGAGTTCTCGTTGTACTTTAGGCGAGTATTCCGGTTGAAGTAAATGTCCAGGTGTTGGTCGGGGGTTGATTCGTACGTATAGGAACCGATTTCCATGTTCACGGCCGTTGAGTCGAGCCACTACTTGGGGGTGTACGTTCGGATCAGAAAATCGTATGAAAGAATACGTTGTTTGAGGCGGATTTGGGTGATCTGCTGGAATATGGTGTAGTTTGAACCATTCAAGTTCGCCAAATTCTTGCTCCAGGGGCTTCAACAAGTCACTGAGGTATCTAACGGCATCCACTTCACTTCTATGATACTTATCATTGTGTCGTAATTAATTTTTTAATTTTATATTAATTGTTTTTTTTTTTTTTTTTTTTTTTTTTTTTTTTTTTTTGATTTTTGAATTTTTATAGATTTTTATTTTTTGAAAATTTGAAATTTAGCTGAAAAAATTTTTTTTTTTACTTAACCTTTATATATTTAAAGTTGAAAATTGAAGTTAACAAAATGATGAGTTTTAAAGATTAAGTTTTTTTAGAGTTGAAATGAATAGTTTAGTATAGTAATTGTTGATAATTGTTGAAATTAAAATTTTTTAAAATCGATTCATTGATTATATCGATGATGTAAATTTTTTGTCTTATTCGAAATTAATTTTTACAAAAATTTAAACTTTATTTTTTGGAAAATTTTAAGTTATTTTTTTTTTTTTTTTTTTTTTACACGAATAATTAAGGAATTTTATGAAATTGAAAGTTTACAAAAATATAAAGAAAAAAATAAATAGAACATGTAGTTTATGTTTTAAAAATTTAATATTTAAATCTATTTACCGGCTTACGTGTTCTTGAGCTTTTACGTAGGTTTAATGGTTCTTCGCTTAATTTTCTTGTCAAGTAATTGTTTGGATTAAATGTTTGATCCTCTGAGGATTCCGACTCAGTCTCTGAAACATGGTCTTGAGGTGAATTATTGTTTTGTTGAGTTGGTACATCTTGTACCGGACAATCGGTATGAACATTTTGTGACTGATTCCCTTGTATCTCTAAATTGTATGTTATCACTTCTTCTTACTTGTTCAAGTACATTGGAACCATTTGTTTGTAATTGTTTATCATTTTTATTTTTATTTTTTCTCTTGTCTCTTGGTTTTGGTTGGTTTTTTTCATGGTCTTAGGCATCACTGGGTTCTGTTTCATTAAGTTTATCTACCAATTTTCCAAAAAATCGTTTTAATCGATTGTGATGAACTAGTTTTATTTTGGCTTTTTGTTGATTGACCTTTTTGATTTTATAATTAACTGGTCCGACTTTTTCGATCACTAAAAATGGACCTTCCCATTTAGGAGCTAATTTTTTGGATAAGCCTTGTTTTGCTTTCGAGACGTTTAACATTAATAGTTCGTCTACTTTGTAATTTGTTGGTTTCAAATTTCGATCATGGTAAAATTTAAATCTATCCACTTTTGAATCCGTATTATTTTCAACACATTTATAGATTTCTAAAAGTCGCTCTTTTAATTCTTTTACATAGTAATCGACTTGTGTTGCTTCATCGTAATTGTTTTCATCGTAATTGTTTTCTATAGCTGTAAGCACCCCTTCCCCATTATTAACAGAATTTTCCTCGATGACCAAGTCAATGGGGATTTTTGGTGTTCTACCGAACATAACTTCATATTGCGTATAGTTGGTTGTTGCATGTGTTGAGGTGTTGTACGCAAACGCCAAGTATGGTAACAATTCGTCCCAGTCATTTTGATGTTCATTCACAAAACATGAGATCATTGTCTTCAATGTTTGGTTGAATCGTTCTGTCAAGCAATCACATTCGGGGTGATATGCTGTTGTACGTAATTGATTAACGTCTAATAATTCGTAAATTTTTCTTAAAAGTTCTGCTTGGAAATTTGTTCCAAAGTCTGACAAAATGTTAATGCACAAGCCAAAAATTAACATGAATTTTAGAATCAATTTTGCAATGGTTTCGCTTGTTGTATTTTTCATTGCATACAATTTTACCCACTTTGAAAAATGGCAACATATTACTAAAATATAAACATTACCTTCTTTTGATACTGGCAATGGTCCGACAATATCAATTGTTATTAATTGCAATGGTTTGTTTGCTCGTAATGGTTGTAGTCTTGCTTTGTGTAATTGTTGAGGCTGCTTAATCTTTTGACAAACCATACACTCCTTGATAAATTTAATTGTTTTATTCTTCAAACCCGGTGTATAAAATCTAATTCTTAATTTATCGTATGTTTTACGAACTCCCAGGTGACCTCCCAAGATTGAACTGTGCACCTTTTCGATTGTTTTATCTACTAGATAAGATGGCAAGACTAACAGTTTGAGAATGGTATCGTCGTGCGATTGTTTATGTAAAAATAAGATATTATTTTCGATTGCTAAGTCGTCATATACGTCATACAATTTTTTGTGAAAATTTGTTTCAAATTTGGTAAATGTTGGTTTAACGTTTTCATTCGAAATTATTAATTGTTTTATCCACTTAATAGCTTCGTCTTTGTCTTGTTCTTCCGCTGAGATGTTAAAGTTGAAATTCCCTTTTTTCATGGTATCTGTTCCATTGACTAGATCGATTAAGTTAATTACCATTTTTGGCTCAGTGTCGTCAGCAACATGCAGTAATTGTTCTTCTTGCACTTTTTCGTCGTCGATTGGTAATGGCCAACGGGATAAAGCGTCTGCATTGGTATGGGTTTTACCACTTTTGAAGTAAATTTTGAATGTGTAATTACTTACCCTTATCAACCATCTTGCGAGTCTTGAATTTGGTTCTTTACACGTTAGTAGCCATGATAATGGTTTATGATCAACGTAGCAGTCAAACTCTCTTCCAAAAAGAAATGAATGAAAATTTTCCATGGCTATGACTAAAATGAATAATTCTTTCTCGGACGTTGAATAGTTTTGCTGTGCTTTTGTTAATTGTTTTGAAAAATATGCGATCGGTTTATAGACGCCATTTGTTTCTTGTGAAAGTACTGCACCAACACCTGTGTTACACGCATCTGTATCTAATCTAAATCTACCATGTTGATTAGGTAAAGCCAAAACTGAGTCTGATGTTAACTAAGTTCGAAGTTCGTTAAAAGCTTTTTCACATTTCTCATTCCACTCGATTTTGTTATTTTTGTTGGTAATTGATTGTTCTTTGGTAGTTAAGAAGTAAAGTGGGGCCGCAATTTTCGAGAAATGTTCGATGAATTTTCTATAAAATTGTGCTAAGCCTAAAAAGCTCTGAACTTGTGTAATTGTATATGGTCTTTTATACCGATACAATGCCTCAATTTTCTCTGGATCTGGTTTGATATATTCGTATCCAATCACGTGGCCTAAAAATTTTACCTCTTGCTTCATAATTTCGCACTTTTTGAATTTTACTTGAAGACCGTGTTTTTTCAAAATCGAGATTACAATTTCTACGTGTTGTAAATGTTGATCTAAGTTGTTTGAGTGAATAAGTATGTCATCAATGAACACTATGACAAATCCTTGTTTGATTGCTTCACTTAGAATTTCGTTCATAGCTCGTTGAAACGACGCAGGAGCATTTGTCAAACCCATTGGTAGCACGAGAAATTCAAATAGTCCTCTTTCACATGCAAAAGCCGTATATTTTCTTGTTTCTGGTTCTAATTTGATCTGAAAATAACCCGTATCGAGTTTTGTAAACCAGCGAGATTTTGCAAGTAGTGGAAAAAGGTCGTCAATGTTTGGTAATGGATGTGCGTCTTTACTGGTAACATTGTTTAGTAGACGATAATCGACGGTAAAGCGAATAGATCCATCTGGTTTGTTGACTAGATAAATCGGCGATGACCATGGTGATTTACTCGGTTGAATGAGTTTAGCTTGTAACATTTCGTCGATCATTTTGTCAAATTCTTCTCGTTTGCTAAATGGAATTCTACGCATCTTTTGACGAATTGGTTCTTGATTTTGATTTATTACTTCAAGTTTGTGTTCGGTAATTGTTGATGGTTTTAGATGTAGTAATGAAGTAGCACTAACATTTAGAACTAGTTGTTTGATTTTATCTTTGTAATTGTTGATTTGTACTTCATTTTCTGTTGTTGTTTGGTTGATTAAACTCCTGTTTGTATCGTCAGTTTTAATCGCTTTGACAGTTTGTTCAGGATATTGTTGGTTCAATTCTGTTAATTGATTCTTTTGTTGGTAAACCACTACCCTAGTTTGTACCTTCCTTTGTGTTCCTGCTTCTTCATTTCTTGACGAAATGGCTGACGCTTGATTGATATGTTTAATCGAGTTTTCCATTCTTTTATCTTCATGGTTGCTTAAATTAATTAAAATTGTGCTTTTTGTGTAGTTGTTTAAAGTATTTTTTAAATGACTTATTGGGAATTTAAATCCATTAAATTTGTTTACGAAGTCTAGACCTACTAAAAACTCTTTAACCAGTCCACGCATTACATAGACAAAAAGGTTCGTCACATAGTTTCCAAATTGAATCTTTACCAATGTTCTTCCCAAGATTAGGAGGTCTGAGCCATCTGCGCCTGAGATTTTTTCGTTTGTTATGTGCAATTGTTGTTTGTTTGATAATTGGTTGAAGACTTTTTCACTGATCACTGAAATATCTGAGCCAGTATCGATTTGAAAACGTGTGAATCTATTGTTTATTAAGCAGTCTCCTTCTAAATGCTCAGCAATATCTGTGCTGTATTGTTCAATTTGTGTGTTTGTTGCCTCATAAAATGGGGGTTTATGAATTGTATAGATTTTTGGTTTGTAATTTGACTTTGATTTTTGGAACGTTTCAAAGTCAACACAGAAACGACAAGCTGATTTATTCGTTTGGTTCGTTGGAGTTCTGAACTTTAAAAGCTTTAATTATAGCTTGGCTATTTCAAACGAATCATATATAGCCAAGAAAGTCCAACTAAAGCTTTTTTGAAAGTAATCGTTATCATCGGAAATAAGTTCGTTAAAATCTTCGTTAAGTTCCATCTCAGTGAGAAAATTTTTTTCAGTGCATAAAATTAAATTTTTGATGTTAAGTTAACGATTTGAAAGATAAATTGCACAAAAAATTATAACTGCGTGAACATTTAAAATAAGTAATATATAAATAAATATTCGAGAGTTTTTAAAAAAATATAAAAGAAGTTTATTTAGAATTTTTCAGCAAAATTCAAATTTTAGCTCGCGATTTTGAAAAAGATTTGGCCTTTGTTAATGGATCTAAAACAATTCTTTCCGGTTTTCATGAACTTCTGCCCTTGTTAAGAGAATTTCAAAATATTAGCAATTTAAACGAATTTAGCTGTTTTCCATTTGAAAATGAGCTATTTAAACTAATAAAAGGTAAACGCTCTTTAGGTATTGAAATAAAAAATCTTTTTAAAAATTACAAATTAGCTTTTTTTCTAATAAATCAAATGAGAAAACTAGACTTACATATAGTGGAAATAAGAATATAGTAATGTCATCATATGAAAAATCATTATTAAATGATAAAGGAATTATTTTAAATGAAATTATAATTTTTTTACATCTATAGTTATATATGTAAAAAAATTATTTGTTTTATTTTATAAAGAATATTTTTATTCATTAAAAAATCAAAAAGATTAGATTATTGTATTAAATTTAAAACCTTATACAGTCTTGTAAAATATTTTTTTTGTAATAAAGAAAAAAGCATTGCAGTATGTAATATACTTTCTAATCTACACAACCCTTTTACAATCCAAAATTTCCCGAATTAAAATGTTCAATTTTTATTTCGACAAAAACAATTTCCATTTTTCTTGCTTATGTAAATGAGATAGAAAAAAGCATGCTTATTGCATCACACAATGAATTTATATTTCTGAAATGAACGTTTTTCATTTATTAAAGTAATTTAAGTAATTTCTTGTAAGACAAGGATAAGATTTATTTTTTCTTTTTAATCTTGAAAATATTTTGATTAAGATTTTAAATTAAATATATGAATTTATTTGTTGCAAGCTAAATTTTATATTTCAGAAAAAAGTGTGTTTTTTTTTTCTTAATTGAAAATTAAGAAAGTTTGTTTTTTAACCTCCCTTCTAATGATAAAAATCATAACTAGCTAAATTTTCTAAAGCAAAATAATTCACTTGATAAATACATTAGCTTAAAAAAATGCTTAGACTTAAGCTAAAATTTAATTTTTAAAATTTGAGACTTTCGGATAGCTTATATTTATGAAATTGAATTCAGATTCTTTTGTGATCATATTTCATAGAGAGAATCAAACAAAAATAACTCTAGTATTATTAGAATAAAAGACGCTTTTTTGGATGACAAAGAAGAAACTGTCGCTGTTGAGCAAAGCTACCAATTTTGAAAAACAAAAATTTACATTGGAATTGTTAAATTCATAGGTAGCAAAGAGTCATGTGAAAAAAAACTTAAAGACCGAATTTTATATAAACAATTTTAACCAGATAGGTCTAAAAAATCTTCTTTATCTTCGAATTATCAGTCAATGCAAAAATCATTAAAAAAAACTGCAATAATTTCAAAAATTATAAATTTGACCGAACAGCAATTGTCAAACAACAATGAAACTGATTTACTCGAAACACAACAAGCTAAAAGGGACACATTAATTTTTTCATTGAAAGAGCTTCAAGTGAAAAACGAAAACAAAATTCTGAAACAAGAACAGTCAATTTCATCTTACAAGGAAATAAATGGATATTTATATTCTTAGTTAACTGTTGTAACTCTCTTAATAGTTACATCATCTTGTCTTATCAGTAAGAAAACTTACTGTGTATAACACAACATTTCAAATGTTGCTCTCTGCAGTTACATAAATAAAATAATAGATTCAAGTCGAATGACTTGGGAGGAAAAAAATCTTGCTTTTTTTCTTTATGATTGTTGTTTAATTTTTTTTTTTGGGGTTAAAGTTTATTTTTTTTCTTTTTTCTATTGTTTTGGTACCTTTTCAGGACTAGAAGTGGTCCCTTTTCTTTAATTAAAATAAAATATTTGAAATTTAGAATATAATTCTCTCTCTCTTTCCGTTAAGTCTTTAAAACCCACAACAGCCGGATTATTAATTTAAGGACTTTAACATTGGCGTCCCTGGGTGTTCTTTTTTTTTTTTTTTCTCTAATGATAAAAGATTAAGATAGAAACACAAGTCTTACATAATTACACGAGATTCAGATCTGCTCCTATAAAAATAAATTATTCGAGTGAACACGCGTAATAAATTAATTACATTAAACAGATAAAGTTACAGACAACATTAAAGTTACTGTGCTATTCTTTTCTATCCCTTTAAAATGAAATTGCATCATTTCTTTCTTTCCGCAATTGTATTGCTAACATGTTTCATAAATACACATGCCTGGTTGTTTACCAAAAAAAATTCAACCTTCGAAAAATGTGTATCTTATTTAATCCAAGTCTACACGGACTTGTTCAATATGGTTTGTGGTGTAAGCAAGGCTGTAATTGTCTCAATGTCATTCGAAACAGTCGCATTTACCTGTTTCATGATATTTATGTTTTTGTTGTACAAGAAGTTCAAAAAAGGGAGGCATGGCACTCCCACGCCCATCAGAAACAACAAAACACTTCAATCCGGGGTCAGTGTATTTAATTCCCTGCAATTCGATAACTCATCGAGGAACGAAGCCATGTGTACTCAGACTAGAATGCCCCTTGTAACCGCAAACATTATCAAAACACCAGAGATCTTCAGAAGAGGTATGGATGGTGAAGTATGGATTACCGTGATGGAGTCATTTCTGAATGATTTGGATAAATCAAAATGGGTTCGGATCGCTATTAGTTATATAGATAATAAACTTCTCAAAGAGTTTAAAAATTTAAACGAGCTTTTAGAAGACCGTGAAAATGGGTTTAGTCGTTTTAAAAAAAACATTTCTTAGATTTAATTACCGTGGCCGAACCTGCTAACAAAGATGTAACAGTGAATTGGAGCAAGTTAAATGACTACAAACAACATTACAACGAATCAGTCCGAGATTTTTGTAACAATATTATGAGATTGGTGAAAGCATTGTTCCCATTAACTAATGAATCAACCGACTGTGATAAATTGATGCAAGAGAGATTCGTTGAAGGCTTAGAAGACAGCCGTTTACGGGAAGAAGCACGAACAAAGATGCACAAGATGAAAAATTTAAAAAAGGACAAAGCGTTTACAATCAACGACTTGATCAATTATACAAATTGTAAGAATGAAGGTTTTGAAAAGCCTCCTTCAAGTACTGGTTACTCAAGTGCAAAAATTACGAGTGACAGTGACGATCATCGCAAACAGAATTTTAATCAAAACACGAGTTTCACACCTTCAAATTACTGTAGAACTCAATTTAGACCTTTTCCAAAACCAAATCGTAATGATACGCAGCCTCAAACATTTGTCTCCGTGCCGCGGCCAAAAGAAGAAAAGGTAAATGAAAAAAAACAATCTATAATGACATTTGGTACAGCATCAAATTTAAACGGAAGACATTGATCAATTGTTGGACAAGAAATTCTAAATAATACTTTGGTAAAGTATATTTGTGATACTGGCGCGATTGCAACAATTATCAATTTTAAAACCTTTTATCTAATTTGTAAACACGATCCATTGACAAGATTGGAGAATTCCAATGATGAAAAGTTATACTCATATACTTCTGAAATGAAAATACATGGAGTAGTACATTTGAAACAATGTATAGTGTCCGCGGACACACAAGGTTTTTTAAAAGATGTAACAGTATTAGTCGCTGACTATATATCTGGTTATGAATGTTTTTTGGGCAGAGATGTAAACAACAAGATTGCATCAATTACAAACAATTTTGATGTTGTCCGAGACAAAATCAAAACAATGTCGAGTGAAGTTTTTCAAATCTTCAGGCACCAAATGAACCAATTATATCATAATCTTGAGTAAAATTTCAATGATCAAAATGTTTCGACATCAAATAGTGGTGATCCAACAAATCAAGAAGACAGTTACCGTGAAAGAGTAGAAACAAACGGCTTACCAGCAATACAAACTCTATTCTACCAAATCAATGAATCAAATGTTGAAACAAATGAACAAAAACTCCTAGCTCAAATCGACCAAGTTACCGTGTGTGACAAACAAGACAAACAAGAGTTGGTGAGAATCTCAAAAATTGTAGAAACACTCGATCTGACTAAATCAAAAAAAGAACAAATAGAACAAATCAGAGAGATCATTGGGACTGAATTGAAGAAAATATCGGCAAGTTCATCAGCTGAAATAACACCATCAAAAATCATGATCACGCTTTCAAGATAGAATTGATTGATCCAAACCAAAAACCAATCAAATGTAAGTGTAGACCGTTACCGTATCATCTGAAAGATCAAGTCAAGCGTGAGTTAGATCTTCAACTCAAGGCTGGAATCATTCGTAAAAGTAACAGCCCCTGGTGTTCACCAATTAGAGTCGTAGTCAAACCTGACGGTTCAATTCGTATTACCGTGGACTACAAGGCTGTCAACAAATTAATCAAAGATGATAATTATCCGTTACCGTCGATAACCGATTTATATAACTTATTAACTAATGCTGACATAATGACAAAAATGGATATGAAAACAGCATATTATCAAATACCCGTACATAAAGGATCGATTGAAATCACGGCGTTTATTTGTGAATTTGGCGTTTTTGAATACGTTTGTATGCCAATGGGTTTGAAAACTTCACCAGCCAAATTTCAACGATTCATCGAAGACGTTTTAAAGCACTTTATAAACTTTCGTTTACTCGGAGCTTATTTAGATGACTCTTTCATGTTTACAAATACACAACTGTTTAGTGTAAAGTTTCACCTCGAAGTTGTGTTAAGAGTGATTGCAGCGCTCCAGAAAACTATTACCGAAAATATATTAAAAGTTATGCTGAACTCGCTCAACCATTGTACGACTTTTTGGGATTAAAAGATATTCCAAAGAATTGTCGTAAAAAAAATGGTGCTGTAGATGTTAAAAAAGTTGTTATCGTGTGGGATGAGAATGCCGAAGCTAGTTTCGAAAAAATCAAAAAAATCATCTGCAGTGACTTGGTATTGGCCTTACCAAATTTTAATAAAGATTTTGATTTATCAACTGATGCTAGCGATAATGGTTACGGTGCGGTGCTTGAACAAGACATGGATGAAGGAAAAAGACCAATTGCTTTCTTCTCAAAAAGTTATACTCCAGCCCAAACAAACTACCCAACGTGTGAGAAAGAGCTTCTTGCAATAGTGAGGGGTATAGAATATTTTCACCAATATTTATATGGCCGATCATTCAAAGTCCATACTGATCATAAACCATTAACTTGTATCGCAGACAAAAAGAATACAAGTTCAAGACTTGAAAGATGGTTAATGCAATTGAGTGGGTATACTTTTACTATTGTATACAAACCGGGTAAAGAAAACACGGTTCCAGATTGTCTATCTCGTATTGGAGATGAGGATGATATAGACAGTGAAGGCAAGGATAATTTGGACAATATAGTCGCAATGATTGATCACCAACCAAATGTTACCGTGACAGTTGAACAAAGCCCAAAATCAAATTCAAATTCAAGTGACAATGAGCCTATAACCCAATCATCACAAAACTCAGACTCAACACAAACTGAAGAACCAATCGATTTGAAAATCGAACAATTCACAGACGAAGACATTAAATGGGCCATCCAACTAAAAATTGAGAATGGTGCCACAAGACCAAAACTAAATTTGTTTCAAAATGTAGTTCGTAAAATTTTATACAAAGAATATGACAATTTAGAAGTCATAAACGGTGTTCTATATCGTTACAGTGAAGACCACAATGGCGATTCAATTTTTCAATACGTGATCCCTAAACATTTAGTTGAGAAAATTTTAAATCAAATTCACTCATCAATTTTCAATGCTCATCTTGGTAAATCAAAAACTACAAACAAAATAATCGAACGATTTTATCGTCCTTTTTTAAAAGATGAGATAAAAATGCGTATTAAGTATTGTGACGTTTGCCAAAAAACAAAATTATCACAACAAAAGCATCTAGCTTTACTTCCTTACTTGACCCCATGTCTTCCAAATCAACTTGTTACAACAGACATTGCAGGTCCATTAAAATTAACACTCAGAGGTTACAAATACATTCAAGTAGTGATTTGTCACTTTACAAAGTTCATTGAAATTTATGCCTTAAAAAATAGTAAGACTCATAGTATTGCATATAAGATAGTCAATGAGTGGTGTTGTCGTTACGGTATTCCCGAAGGAATTTTGTCAGATGCCAACAAACAATTCCAATCAAAATTACTGGATTTTGTCTATGAATATTTAGACATTAAACGTCTCAAAACGACTCCATTCCATCCACAATGTGACGGACAAAGTGAGCGTACAATTCAAACCCTCAAAAACATGATTAAAGCTCATGTTGATGTCGATCAAAACACTTGGGATCTAAATTTAAATGCTTACGCATTTGCGTATAATTCATCGGTCCATATGACCACTAAACAGACCCCATTTGAGATGATGTTTGGGCGAAAACCCAGAATTCCCATCGATATTGTCACACCAAATGTTGTTGAATTAGATCGTGCTCCAATTTTAGAAAAATATGAATTGACAACCAAACATGGCCAAGTTACCATGTTGGAAGATTTTAATGAGACTTATGAGTCAAAGTTACCACAAATAGCCTCCGACTATCTCAATGAGCTCAAGACAAAATTAGCAAACAGCTACAAAATTGCTGCAAAAAAAGCCAAACTGGACTTCGATCGCCAAATCAAAAAATTTGACTACAAAATTGGTGACTTGGTTTTATGTGATCATCCAAAACTTAAGAAGGGCTTGTCACAAGGCATTGCTCACAAATATTATGGTCCTTTTGTGATCGTAGACAAAAATGAAAATCAATGTGACTACTTGATCTGCCTAGCCTCGAGTCCAAAAGCCAAAATTAAACAAGTACATAAGAACAGGCTCAAATCATACTTCCATACTGGTTTAAAATTACCAACAATAAAAGAGGAACCAGAGGAAGTTGATGAACCGGTTCAAAAGAAAAAACGTTCTTCCAAAAAGAACTTAAATAATCCTAGATGGAAAGACTCCAGTACTCAAAATCAAGTTACCGTGTCTAGTGATTCAAGTCAAGAATCTTCAAGTGATGAACCAGAAAGTAGTGATGAATATCAAAGTGAATGTAAAACAACAGTGGCCTCAAAAACCTCAAAAAGGTCAAATAAAACAACATCCAAAACTCGTAAAAATTTGAATACAAAGTCATTAGTTGTGCAAGACAGTGGTCAAAATGAATTCCACCAATTTACAAAAAAAGTTCGTGCTAAAAAGAGTATAAGACCCAGTGAACAAGCAACATCTAAAATCGGAACAAAGCAAGGGTACCGTGCTAAAGGAACCGACAATCAAACTTGTACATCTCAGAGAGAAACTATGAGTGGGTCCGAATCACCTGGCGCAGTTCAAGACCTAATAATGACTCAAACAATTGGACTTAACCCAGTTGAAACCCTCAGTACAGTTGAGAAAAGGTCAGGCTTTGAGGACTCAACCCAAACATTAAAAGATAGAACGATTCCGGTTCCAAGTCTTGATTTAAAAGATCACATGGGTAAAGTATCACGAAGTATTTCTAAGACCGCTGATCCCGAGTTACAAAACAGTTCAAGTCAAGTGAAGCCGAACAACAAGAACAAAGTTTTATCAAACTCTTACCCGCCAGAAACCATTCTTAATTCAAGAAGGTCATCTAGGCAACGCAAACCACCGCAACGTTTTGGCTATCAATAACGTTGTAAAAACCAAAAAATGAATCAAAATTATGTACATAGCCAAAAATAAATTTTTTTATTAATCGTCAAGTTTTGTTTATTTGTAAAATTTCGCTCGTAAAAATTTATTTTTAAACCAATTATGAAATCTATCATTACTTTCGGTTACAGTGTTAAAATTCCAAATCGTAATGAAGATTCAAAATTATTGTTAACTTTATTTTATAATATCAAAATAATTTTTTCTTTTTGTTTCAATCTTTTGTTTCTAAATTTAATTTCTAAAATCAACACTCTTAAACACGTTGTTTTTCTTCGTTTATTTCTCTATTTTTCTTTACTTTACAAAAAAAAAAAAAAAAAAATGAGTTACCGAGCCAATGAAGAAATTTATGACCTCTACGTAACAAACATTCACCGAGCTACCAAAGACCATCATGAATTAGCACTTGAGCTAATGGACTACATAAATCAAGGAGTCGAAGAACATGACAAACAAGATGAATTTGGATACGTCATTGATGTTAAAATACCAAATTTATCAACGGACAAGCAATACATGAATATTCAAACTTGTATTGGCTTCGTCCGCTTCAAAAACCATTTCAACCATGATCTGGCTGCCAAATGGCTACATGACGTCGACTTTTACAATAAACCCCTCAAGGTTAAAGTAAACTCGACTCCCACTTCAGCGGCACAATGGCCAAGGACCGACGACGTGTACCGTAAACGAGGTGATACAGCCCACAAAAAAAAAGAAAAACTGTTCTTTGCCCAACAAACAAATCAACTGTACACCGTGATGACTGTCCTACAACAAAACGAGGTGACATCAACAACAGTTACCGTGCCCCAACAATCAGTTATGGTTGAATCAATCAAATCGATCGAACAAAAATCCGACCGAGACGATATACAAGAACTCGGAGCAATTCTCGACGAGTACAAACAAAAAACGCTTTCGATACTAATCGAAGAGCGTAAACAACGCGAAGCGGCCGAACGAAAACTAATCGAATGCCAAGACCTTCTAAATCAATTAGCCGAAGAAAAACAAGAACGTAAAGGGGCTGAACAAAAGGCTATTGAAATGGAGAACAAACTCCACACAACGAAGGACGTTATGGACCAACGGGAGCACATGTGTGATACACACATGATAAAGATAAGTAATTTGGAGTTAGAGGTTGAGGATTTTAAGAAGGAGATGGTGCAAATGCACCTCATTCACAAAAATGAGATGAAACAAAGGAAGAAGGACAACTACGAGAAAATCAAGAAGATCGAAAACATGTACTTGAAAGCACGAGACGACTTGGCTGTAAAGGAAAAATTCATAAAAAAGTTCTTCACCCAGAGTGCCAAGATCTGCAACACATACAAAGAGTTGTTACGTGATGTATTGGAGTAAGAATGTTGTTACCGTGTCTCAAATCAATTGCTCAAGGATTTTTGTTATTCTTTTTCAAATTTTTTTTAAACTTTCAATTTTGTAATTTCCTTTAATTTTCCATGGACAATTTTCTTCTGGGCGGGGAAGTATGTTGTAACTCTCTTAATAGTTACATCATCTTGTCTTATCAGTAAGAAAACTTACTGTGTATAACACAACATTTCAAATGTTGCTCTCTGCAGTTACATAAATAAAATAATAGATTCAAGTCGAATGACTTGGGAGAAAGAATAAACAACAATCAAAATTATCATTGTTGTTTATTCTTTTTTTTGGGGTTAAAGTTTATTTTTTTTCTTTTTTCTATTGTTTTGGTACCTTTTCAGGACTAGAAGTGGTCCCTTTTCTTTAATTAAAATAAAATATTTGAAATTTAGAATATAATTCTCTCTCTCTTTCCGTTAAGTCTTTAAAACCCACAACAGCCGGATTATTAATTTAAGGACTTTAACATTGGCGTCCCTGGGTGTTCTTTTTTTTTTTCTCTAATGATAAAAGATTAAGATAGAAACACAAGTCTTACATAATTACACGAAATTCAGATCTGCTCCTATAAAAATAAATTATTCGAGTGAACACGCGTAATAAAATAATTACATTAAACAGATAAAGTTACAGACAACATTAAAGTTACTGTGCTATTCTTTTCTATCCCTTTAAAATGAAATTGCATCATTTCTTTCTTTCCGCAATTGTATTGCTAACATGTTTCATAAATACACATGCCTGGTTGTTTACCAAAAAAAATTCAACCTTCGAAAAATGTGTATCTTATTTAATCCAAGTCTACACGGACTTGTTCAATATGGTTTGTGGTGTAAGCAAGGCTGTAATTGTCTCAATGTCATTCGAAACAGTCGCATTTACCTGTTTCATGATATTTATGTTTTTGTTGTACAAGAAGTTCAAAAAGGGAGGCATGGCACTCCCACGCCCATCAAAAACAACAAAACACTTCAATCCGGGGTCAGTGTATTTAATTCCCTGCAATTCGATAACTCATCGAGGAACGAAGCCATGTGTACTCAGACTAGAATGCCCCTTGTAACCGCAAACATTATCAAAACACCAGAGATCTTCAGAAGAGGTATGGATGGTGAAGTATGGATTACCGTGAAGTTTATTTTTCTTTTTTTTCTATTGTTTTGGTACCTTTTCAGGACTAGAAGTGGTCCCTTTTCTTTAATTAAAATAAAATATTGAATATTTTTCTCTCTCTTTCCCGTTAAGTCTTTAAAACCCACAACAGCCGGATTATTAATTTAAGGACTTTAACATAACAATTAAAAATTAAAAAAAATTTAGTAATTAACAGCGTAGTTAAAATAACACAAGTCTTAATTCAAGTCCAAGTCGAAACTTTTTTTATTTTTTTAAAAGCGGAGCCAATTGCTAAGTCAGAAAATAGACGAAGTCAGATCTTAACGATTTTTTGAAGGTCTGAGCTTTTTTAAAGATCCAAAAAAAGTTTAGGATTTTTCTTAATAGATTTGCTTCTTTTCAAAATACTAATATAGCCTTGCATTGTCTAATGCAAGTCTAATGCAAAAATCAGATTTGCTAAATATGATATAGGCATCTACATTATCTTTCTGGAACGTAAAAAAATACATGTTTTTCGCACCCGTTTAAAAAAATATAGTCCAGACAAAGACTTTAATTTAAATGACTAGAACTAATTTGGGAATTCTTAAATTCTTTAATTCCTAAAAAAATCTTGTATTAAAATTATTTAATTGTAAAAGATATATTTTTACAATTTTTATTAAAATTATTAGAATTTAAAAATGATTAAAAAAAAAATTATTATGACATTGGTTTGACCTATATATTAGAATCAACTTATATATTTAACAAACATATATTCTTTAAATTAGAATCAACATTTTGGAGCAATTTAGTTCAGTTGTCTATTAAGTTATAAAATTTGTTGGCTCTGAGACGGATGAGGTAGGAAAATTTGATTTAGAAAATTTTGATCAATTGAAACTATCCGAATAAATACATGTGGATTAATTTACTCAATAGGGTTAACATTATGACAGACGAAAAATTAATTCCATCTAGAAATTTTGGTACAATGGTTAAAAAAT
This sequence comes from Brachionus manjavacas, assembly GCA_019054805.1. Taxonomy (NCBI): domain Eukaryota; kingdom Metazoa; phylum Rotifera; class Eurotatoria; order Ploima; family Brachionidae; genus Brachionus; species Brachionus manjavacas. Next base: position 97,400 of record JAHQIY010000003.1, on the reverse strand, counting down.
AAAAATTGAACCTGAAATTTGGGGCTTAAATAATGGACAATCAATAATCAAAGATTAGTTTGAACAAAAATCAGCAAGAGGTATTTAAAATCTTAATTTTTATTAATTTTATTTTTAATATTTTTTGCGACTCCGAAATGTCGCTCTCATAGAATTAATACAGTACAGTCCGTTTATAACGAACACGCTTATAGTGAAAATTCGTTTTTAACGAAATTAAATTCTATATTTGGCATAACTATCGGTTAAATGTAATTTCTTATGGATATAAGGAAATTCGGATATTACGAAAATTCGGTTATTACGAATCACTTTTTAACAAATATTAGTGAATTTCTCTTGGTTATTAACGTAGTTAGGAAAAAAAGTATTTTTGGTTTCTTTGTTTTTGTTTGATTTTAAAGAGTAAGTACTAATTTATCAAGAATAAGTACTAATTTATTAATTAGTCAAGTGATGACGAAACAGATAACAAATCTTCAAACGTTATCGAATCATTTCAGGACGAAAATATATCAAATCAACAAGCTTTAAAATAAATTGATCAATTAAGAAAACATCTTTCAAAATCTACACACAATTTTGAATCGTCTATTGAAAATTTGGAAAGCATTGAAACCGAAATTTTAGGCTTAATGGTCAAACAAAAAACAATATTGGATTACTTTAAAAAATAATTTTTTTGATTTCTGATTTATGAATTATGATTTATTGTACTAGATTTTGCTTTTTAAATTAATAAAAGCTTTAAAAATAACATTATTTTCTGTTATTTGGATATAACGAAATTCGTTTATTACGAACTGCTTTTGGATTCCCCTAGTGACTTCGTTATAACCGTACTTATGTATTTTAGACATCCTAAAGAAGCTTATGCTCAGCGAGCAAGTCAAAATTTTTTTGACTAATTTGTAAAAATATTTTTTTTAATTTAATCCTCTTTTTTGTATTTTTTTCATTTACCATGATAAAAAAATTTTATTTCAACTTAATCATAAGTTAAATCTTTATGGTTTTACTTTCTGTCCACTTTTATTTGTATGTTTAGACTAAAAAACTCTTTTCAGTCAATTTATATTTTATTACCAAATAAATTTGAATATCGGAATTTTAAAAATTTTTATTTTATAAATAAAATTTAATATTAATCTAAGGATTGCGTTGCTAAAAATAATTCAAATAAGAAAATTGAACTGAATATTTAATTTTCGATTTTAATCGATTTAGATATTCAAAAAAATTTCGTTTGAATTTTTTACAAATTATTCGATTTTAATTTTCGAAAATTTAACAGAAAATATTTCCATCTTCGGCGTTTTTTTACGCTGACTTTTTTCGATTATTTTGTACTTTTTTTTCGGTTTTTAAATTTACTGGGATAGCATTCACTACTTAAATGACAATTTACATTTAATTTAAAACACATTTTGTGACATTTCACTCAATTCGGATAATTACGTTATTTAAAATATTTTAAATCGAAACATAGTTAAATTTTGCGTTGCAAAAATTTCAAAATATTGATATATTCAATAAAATTTTATTTGTAACTTTAGGAAAGAATAAATATAATTTTCTCCCTATTAAACAAGATTAAACAAGAGATTAAACAAGTAGTGCTTGATATTATTTTTAAAAAAATATATTTTTTAAAATCAAAATCTAAAATTTTTATTTTAAATTTAAAAAACAAAAAATTGTCTTTTCGAATGCGATAAATTCAAAATCTTTTTTTAAAAAAGAATAAAATTTTTTTAGTAATTTTCGGGAAGAATTTTTTCGTTTTTTCTAAAGGCGAGGTGATTTCATACAGCAGTTTAAAATTGCAAAAGGAATAAAACATGTTGAATTTGCCGCACCGACTTTCATTTCTGCGTCAAAAGGCAATAAAAGAGCGAGATTGAGACGAGAATTGGTTAAGAACTGTAATCAACGACATAACTTTTTCTGCAACCGAATTGTCAATGACTGGAACGATCCTTACGACTCCATCATCACCGCCAAAAGTACCAACGAATTCAAAAGCAAGCTTGCCAAAACAGCAACTTAATTACGGCAAGTGGCTACCACACAGGGTGTCGTCACCCATCGCGTTTTGCATCATCCTGCATGCAATTCGCGACTTGTAGCCTACCCATTACTACTACTACTACATTCTCATTTGTTTTTAGAGTGTTAAGAAGATGTCAAATTGTACGTCAGAAAATATCACATAATTCTCAAGATAAATATCAATTAATCATAATTTATAAAGTCAAATTTTGAATTTTTCAAATAAAGAAGCTATTGCGACATTTAAAACTAGTCGAATCAAAAATAGCTAAACTCGAAGATTTATTCAACAAAAAATCTTACAAAATTTTGCATAAAATTTACTTAGATATTTTCTCATAAATGAGACATTTCTCTCCAAACCTTAAACATTATTGTTATTCAAATTGTTAGTAAAATAGAGGCAACATTTGGAATTGAGAATTAAAAAGAAAAGTTTTTGAAATAAAAATTCACTCAGCAATGTTTTTTTTAAAAACCATCTGTTTTTTTGCCATCATCCTAGTCCAAGTATTACACTCACCAAACTTATTTTTAAATAATTGAGTTGACATTTTCTCAAGTATGTTAATGCATTTTCCAACTGTTCCTATTTCCCCAATTTCCCTGACACTAGTCAACAATCATTTACAAGATGCGACTTTTTCTGTTGTTCAAATGCCAAGACTGCCGAACAAGCCTGCTGTTCAAACACTTGGATAATGTAAGATTTTTTTTAAAAATAAGAAAAAAAAGTTTCATTGTATTTTGTGTAGAGCTCCGATTGTTGGAGGAATCATTGTCTTAGGAATCATTATATGCATCATAAGCATAATATTGTGTCTATGCAAAGTGGCCTGTGGATGCCTTGAATGCTTTATTTGTCCATGCTGTGCCTGTTGCTAAAAAACCTATTTTTGATTTTAGCATTGTTTTATCTTTTGAATAATTTTTAAAATATTAAAAGAATAATTTAGGTCAACAAAAACTATTTATGTATTCAATTTTTAGGTGCTTTTTTTAGCAAATAAGAAATGTAAAAATATAAAAACTAAAAAAAAAATATTTTTTCTTTTAAAAATATATTTGCTAATTTAACACACGTACACACTGACTAAATATTTTATTTTTAACAGTCAATTTTAGCCTTTAAACCTTTTGAGTCTCACCAAAAATGCTAATTGAAATTTGTGAGATTGCATGTTACGAATTTTAAGTCAAGAAGGCAAGATGTCCATAAAATTAGTCCATAATTTTAGCCCAGAGTTGGACACTTTTTTGTCAAAATCGCTCAAATTGAAGTTTGAGATCAGCATCAAAAGATCAAAATATAAAATGTAATATTTTTTTAATAATTAAGAAGAATTTTTTTCTTAAGCAATTATTTTACATGTAATTTTAACTTTATTTTCATATTTAAAATTTTAAAAATATCCTCTTTAATTGAACTTTAATAAAAAATTTTAAAACATATTTTTAAAATTTATAATTTTTTAAAAATTAAAATTATTTTAAATCACACTTATTTTTAAGTCACCAGTCTTAAGTCAAGTCAAGTCAATGACTTAAATTTTTTTTTTTAAGTCAAGTCAATTATTTAATAAATGCATATTTGATACCAATAAAGTAGTTGCTTCCAAATTCCTGGCCGTCAATCTTGACCTATGTGCTCTGTAAATGTAACCAGATTTAGAAAATAATTCTTTCAACTGGTCCAGATGAAGCAGGTATTGATAAAAATTTTTGTGCAAGTCATAACTTCGACTTAGTCTTAAAACTGTGACTTATAAACAAGTCTGTTTTAAATGAATGAATAAAGAAGTTTTAAATTTTCTGAATTAACTAAACCCGAATTATTTAGATTACTGAAAACTTTTTAACACACCTTTATGGTGGGTTTTTCAAACTTTAAATTATTTAATAAAATTGATAATAAATCAAATTTTTATTTTATCATTAATTCTAGGTAAATTTAATTAATATTCCAAGGCTTTTGATGAATCTTTTGGTCGACCTTTTTTAGGCATATTAACAAAAGTCTCAGTTAATTTAATTTTAAGTAAGGTCAATGCGCGCAGATGGCTAAAAATCTTAAACTTCAATAAATATTTTCAGCTACATATTCCAGGACGATTCCTGTTTTAAATTTTTGATCAAATTTCTAATTTGGTCAAAACAGTTTAAATGCGCAATTAAATCTTAATGAATTTTATATAAATTACAATCATTTTTCAAAAATTTTGAAATGTTATAAAAATACAAAAATCTGTGATGATATTTTTTTACGCATTTATAAATGTTCTAATCAAATTTGAAAAATCTAATCAGATCAAAAATTTTATACTTTCCCAGAAAAGTGTGACTTTGAAAAAGTGTAAACTTAGGTTACAATTTATTTCAGTATGATAAAAAATTTTGAGTGTGCAGAACAGTGATCTAAGGGCGCTAAAAAGTGAGTGTGTTTGTTTGATTTTAAGAGTGTGCTGAAACAAATCATTTTTTGCATTTGCCGAAACAATTGCCCCTTTCAATTTTAAACTAAGACTTATAACAAAAATTCGATGTGAAACAAACCAAAATTAATGATCTAATTGTAGATAATGAGTGATATTTGAAGAATATTATTTAACAAAAAAAGTTAATTTGGTGGAATATTAAGCGTTTAAAAGTTTCAAAAACCAAAAGATCTCGGTTTACTTATATTTTCACTAAAATCTTGTTTATTTAAAGCTATTTTATATTTCCTATAAATAAAAAATATGTATCTATTTTAATAAAAATTTAAAATTAGTTAAATTTTTTTTTCATTAGATGAAACCTTGTAATCAATGATTAACATTAAAGCTTTTGCAAATTCGGTTTCTAATAGGAGATGATTACAATATTTATGAAATCTCTTGAAAAATTGTATTTTTGGAAAAACTTTTAAATTCATTTCTTAAAATTAAAATTTAGTTTAAATTTTAGAAATATTGTCAGCGAACTTTCTTGGTCAAGCTCACTTCGTAAGCTTTTGAAAGCGTAAAGTCTTAATAAAGCCAAAATTGCTTGATTAAGTTCAATCTTTATAAAATTTTCAAAAAATAACTATTTCGTGTTAAAATTCAGGTAAATTTAACAATTTTTGAAATTGAAATATAAACAAGCGAAATCTTTCTATGCAATAATTAAATCATAATTAATTTGGTTTAATATTTTGTTACTGAATTACAAATAATGTTGAAATAAGATTGAAAAAGTGCGATGTTTCAAATATTTTTTCAGTTTTAAATAATAAAAAATCTTAAGTTAATATTGCAAACATGAAAAATTTTTTTGTTTTTTTTATAAATTTTGACTCAAGGATTGTGATATGATGATCCTTCGAAGTCTTTTGACTTGACTTTAACTTGGTGACTTTTGAACAACTCTGAGTTGACCTAATCTAAAAATTGTTCACCTATTTTGAAATTTTTTCATCTATTTAGAAAAAAGCTAATGAAATGATAAAAAATAGGAAAGGAAAATAATTACATGGAAAATTTAAAGTTGGGTGGAATAGGTAAATTTTGCGAAATAGATAATTCTTTGTTCCCTAAAGTAAAAAACTCAAAGGGTGAAAAATTAATTTTAATTTTCTTTAATTTTTGTTATATAGACTGAAAGCCAAAGATTTAGTAGAGAGCGCATTTGGCTATTTAGGATTGTTGAAAGGGTAATACCAAGTCAGCCAGATCACAGCAAATGCTAAACTATTTCTAAAGCTCCTTAAAATTAAAAATCAAATAATTATTTACCAACTTTCTTATCAGTTTTGGGAATTAGGCATTCTATTAAATAGCTTTATTCAATTTGTTCTCATAATTTAAAAATTGTTCGTCTAATTCTATTTTGAACAAAAAAATTTGGTGAACCAATAATTCACAAAACTTAGGAACAAGAATTTTTCGGATAATAAGTGTCTAGACCCAGTTTTTTAACGATTGAATATTAACTTTAATCTGAATGAATTATTCACCTTTTTTTTTTATTTTATATTATTTTTAGTTTTTTAATAACATTTTAAAAATAAACTGCATTGTTTAAAAATTAAAAAAGAATTTTCAAAATTTTTTTCAAATTTCCAAACAAAAATTAAACTCATTCTATTTCGCCAAAGAGTTTAATTTCAAATATGAAAATGCTTGCAATATTAACTTAAAATTATTTTGTGTTTCAAGTCTTATAGGTTTTTAAATTTATCTTTTAGATGTCACTACCGTCTCGGTTTGATATCCTTTCGCCTTTTTAATACGCTTCATTGGAAAACAAAATTTTACAAATAAAATTTTCATATATTAATAAAATAAAATTAAACGACAGAGATGAATTACTTCTTAAAATACTTTTTTAGTTCAATGTAAACAACATTTATTTACTTAATGTCTACTCCTTTAGAAGTTGCATTAGTAAAGCACTTTTTGCTTTTGATAGTGTGTCTCTTTTACGGTTGATTTACATTTCGACAAATAAAAATTAAGAAAATTAATTTTCGACGAGGCAAATAAAACCTGACAAATTAATTTTCGAATAATATATATTCGACAAAACTTGACAATTTTTTTTTACAAGTGTTTTTTTTAATTTTATTCTATTATGGATGATTTAGTGAGCTCAATTAATAACTTAAGCTTGTCGCTCAATTTAATTAATTCATCGCGTCTAAAAAAAGATGGATCACCAGGCTATATCCTAATTGATGCTGATTCTTTTGAATACAAAATGAGTTATAAAGTTAACTCTGGTAGGATCTCTTGGCGGTGCAACGATTCCCAGTTCCCAAACTGCCCAGCAACAGTTTATACAGACGATCTTGTTAAACCAATAGTTCAAGGGAAGGCACATGAACATATGAACTCAGTAAAAACCCAAGTTAAAGTTATCGAAGCTAATATCAAAGAAATGGCTGCTTCTCAGCCAGACACAAGACCAAGAAAAATAATAATGTAATGTCAAAAAAATGTAGTTGAAGAAGTGATGGCAAATTTACCATCATATGATTCTACTAGACAACTGTGTAGAAGAAATAGAGTCGATTTTTACAAAGATTACATAATTACATAATTCCAGATAATTTGTCATTTTTTTTACACTCTGATTTTACTACTATAAACGACCAAGAACCGTTTCTATTTTTTAAAAATTATAACCCAGACTGTGACAACCAAAATCGTATTTTGATATTTACTACTCAAAAAAATCTACAATTGTTAAACACTCATCGTCATTGGCTATGTGATGGGACTTTCGACGCTGCTCCAAGCATTTTCAAGCAACTTTTTTCAATTCACATTATTAAAAACCAGAAAAATTTGCCTTTGGTATTCGCACTTTTGTCAGATAAATTACAAACAACATACACAAAAGTATTTGAAGTCTTGAAAGCTAAACTATCTGAATTGCCAATTAGTGTGACATGTGATTATGAAGTAAAAGTTATCAATTCAATAGAAGAAATATTTCCGGATGCAGATATATTTGATTGTTTTTTTCATTTCAAAAAATCACTTTGGAGACACATACAATTAGAAGGTCTTGTTGTTGAATATTGCGATTTGTCCAATGAGGACAACCAAGTGCGTTTATATTGTAAATTAATTGCATGCCTCGCTTTTTTGCCACCTGATGATGTAATTGGGGCATTTGTAATGCTTAAAAAGCAGACACCGGCTGAATTAAATAAGTTTTATAGATATTTTGAAGACAATTAAATTGGAGCAAGAGCTAAAGGAAAGACTTTGGTCCGTAAAGAGCCGAGATTTCCAATTAATCTATGGAAATGTTATTCAAGGACTCAGTCTGGTTTCCCAAGAACTACGAACAATCTCGAAGGTTGGCATAATGCACACCAATCTTCAATCAGAACACATCCTCATTTATTGAGCTTAATTGATAGTTTAAAGCTAGAGCAATCGAACACAGAAAATTTGTTCATTCAACTAAGTTGTGGTCGGGTAAATAAAAGGAAGCCTTGTTACATTATTTTGGAAGAACGCATAAATCAAATTTTAAATGATTATAATGATCAAGATATTTATAAATACTTAGCTAATTAATCTAAATTAATTCAGTACTAATTTTTTCTATATTTTCAAATTTTTCATTTTCAATTAATTTTTCTTAATAAATATTTTTGTCTAATCAACAATTTTTTTGTCTAATTACTATTTGCCCAATTAAAAGACGTTTGTCGAAATACTATTTTACGAAAATAGTTGTCTAATTAGAAATTTTGTCTAATTTACCTTGTCGAAAAGTAGCAGATTCCTCTTTTACGTTTTCTTCTAATTTCTTCATTTTTGGCTTCAAGTGGTGGTTTGCAGTACTTCAATCATATTGATATCTCATTTAAAAAAAATTTAAGACAACTGCATGTTTTTTTTTTCCAATCGTTGTTTTTTGGAATAAAAACACACCTTACCAAATTGAACATTTTTGAATGTGGCAAATGAATAGAATCTACAATAAATAAAGATATTGGGTTGCGTTCAATTGACCATTAGACAATTTCACAATCATTAGTGCCAAACAAATGAATCAAGAAAGCACCAAAAGATCACGGAGAGTATCTTTACACGATTTGTTGATTCAAATGAATTATTTGGGCTTCCAAAAAGAGATTTTAATCCTTCGGATTTTTTTTTATTATTTCTGGGTCCATATCTTCTGGTTCATCAGTATCTGTGTCGCTATTGCATTCTTCATCTCGTTGATTTTCCATTTTATGATTTATTTAAATTTTGATGCTTCTAATATCAGCAATTGAAGAGTATAAATACTCAGACAATTAATTAAAATAGATAACTGGGTGACTAAATAGACTGATAATACATTACTAAATATATTGTATAAGATGTGTGATTATCATAATTTTGATTCTGAAAAATGTGCGGAAAAATTTTATATGAATGATTAAGCTAATTCTGTTTTGTTGATAAGAATAACTAGAAGAATTAGAAATATGATTTTTATCTGGTCACCTACTAATTTAAAATTCATATAATTTTTTTAATTATGAAAATTTCAAATTCTCTTTGCTTTTATAAAAAAGATATTATGATCACATTATTATTATTACATCTAAACATACTGTTGTAGTTCTCTCAATAACTCAATAACACCGACTCTAGTCATCTAAATGTATATAGTTTCACAGTGTAAAACTATGATCTCATACGTTTCGTTAGAAAGTCATTAACACTTTACAATCTTTAAAATATTTGACATAAGAGTTTTGAGAAGATACTTTAAAACGGTTTGTGAAGTTCAGTACAAAAGAACAGAAAACCCACAGAAGAAGTCCGGAAATTTTGTCTTCACCTTCACCTTTGACTTCAGTAAGGATGGAAAGCCGGTTTGTTTTTGGAAGTGCTATTTGGAACCTGTTTTGTATTAAACCGGTTATATCTGAAGAATAAAAAAAAATATTTTTGATCGAAAAATTTATTTTTTATCATAAATTTTAAATTTTTTCAATTGAAAAATTGAGAAAAGTCCAATTCTTTTGTAAAAAATAAAAAAAATATTTTTTTTTAAAGTTTTTTTGAAAGATTTGGCTAACATAATTTTTTTCAAAAAATCAAAAAAGATATAACAAAATTTTTCATATCTTGTATGAAAAATTTTATAAAAAAATGTACTTTAATTCGACTCAAAAGCTATTAAACTGTCTAGGTTTATTTTTTGTTTGTATTAAAAAAAAATCTTATCTTTTTATCTTGATTTTCAATTCAAAAAATTCAGATTTTGAAAACAACTGTTAAAAATTTGAAAATGCTTTTTTTTAAATGCAAACTGATAACAAATTGTCTTTATAAACGAATCAATAGTTGAAAATGAAATAAAAATGATTTTAAAAATTACATTATTTTTGTCTTTGTTCTATTTAGGAGAAAGCATTTCGAATGAAGATGCTTTGGTTAGTTTTTAGAATTAATTTTGTCTAACTTTTAAATTAGTTTTTTTGCTTGTCAGAAATATCTGGACCGATTTGGTTATGTTAATAAAACCAAACAGGGCCTAAGTGCTGAAAGAAAGACGAACCAAAACCTAATATTTAGACAGTCATTAAGGTTGTTTAGATTTTAAAATTTATTTTTTCATTTTTTTATTTGCATTAGGCTTTTTCAAACGATGCATGGTTTGAGTGTGACTGGCGTATTGGATGCTGCTACAGAAAAAAAAATCCAACTTCCTCGCTGCGGAAATTCTGATTTTCCATCAAATTTTGTCACAGGTTAACTAATTTATTTGCTTTATATTTTTTTGTAAGCTATATTTAAATGAAGGTTGTTAAGATCTTAAGAATACTTTTCAAAATAAGAAAAAATTAGTTTAAACAGTAAATTTAATTGAAAATAATTTTTCTATTAGTATCTAAATGGAATAAGAAAAGGCTGACATATGCAGTTCTAAATCAAAATAAAGAGCTTAAAGGAGGAACAAATAGAATTTTGGCTCAGGCTCTAAGATACTGGGCTGCTGTATCCGGACTGAGTTTCAGAAGAGTTAGTCGAAGGAGTAAACGTGACATGGCAATTAGATTTGCAGCCAAAGTCCATGGTGATGGGTATCCATTTGATGGACGTGGAGGTGTTTTGGCCCATGCTTTTTTTCCACAAGACGGACGGATACATTTTGATGAAGATGAAAGATGGACAGATAAGTCAAAGTGGGGCATTAATCTCAAAATTGTTGCTGTTCATGAATTCGGTCATGCTTTGGGTCTAGATCATACAACTGACATCAGAGCGGTAATGTATCCTTTTTACCAAGGATATAATCCCAAATTTAAACTTGGAGCTGATGACATCAGAGGAATTCGATCTTTGTATGGCAAGAATAAAAAATAGATTTTATCTTTTCAAAAAAAGAAAACTTTTCAAAGTAATTTAGTTGAAGTTTAAAATTTTTATTTAATAAAAATAATCATATTCATTTTAAGTCCTCGCTTGTCTATTTTATTTTACTCTTGTTGCTTAGTTAAGCTACAGCTTTTATTTATTTTTTGGGTATTGTTAATATTATGATCAATTGTGTCTCGTTGAAAGTATTATCTGAATAAAATTATCAAAAATTTCTTGATCTATTATGATCAAAAGAAATATGAATTATTTTTTAAATTTTTTTAATTTTTAAAACAAGCTAATCATTTTTTATCTCTTTAACGCTAAACTTTTAAATTCTTCCATACAATTTTTATAATTATCGACAAATAATAACCTACAAGAATATATTTTTAGCGTATCTGCTATCACACCATTCTCCAATTTATTCAATTCACTTTTATCCAAAAATACTTCAAATCTACTAATGTTTTCTCCAAAGCTTTTAAAATCTAGATTTTAAAATATAAATTTTTAAACTAAAATTATCTCTCTCTTTTTTGTGCTTAGAGAAGACTACTGGACACGACTTTTCAACTGATATCTTCATTTTCCATTTAATAAGCCATTGTTCTAGTTCGTTGATGTATTTATTTATCTTATTTTTCAGGTTCCCATTTTTGTTGAAAATAAAGAATGCAACTAGATCATCTGCAAAAAGCAGAGAGTATTCATTATTTGTTTTGTTTCTTTTGGGGATGTCATTAATATATATACTAAATAAAAGAACACTAATTACTGAGCCTTGAGAGACACCTGCGGTATTCCTCGCTCAGATGGTCGTTCACACTTACCTTAATTGTCCTAGAGTCTAAAAAGAAACTAATCCAGTTAGTCAAGAAATGAGGTGGAATTTAACACTCATGCCAATTCAAAAAGCAGGCAGAAAAATCTTTTTTTCTATTTAATGACTCCACAATTTTTTGAATTAAAAAGAAAAGATTATCTGATGATCGCCAGTGTTTACATAATCCAGATCGCTTCTAAATAAAAGTAAATTTTGTTCCAAAAAATTGTATAATCTTGAATAAACTATTCGTTTCAGTAACTTTCTTAAACAAGTTATACTAATTGGTAAAGTAGAGGCTTTTATTTGAATCATAGTAATGCTCGAAGTTTTTCACGCTTTCGGGACTCTACCTTCTCGAAGAGATAAATTAAAAAGTTCCATGATTTCTATTAAAGAGTTTCTTAGTAGGTTTTTTAAAATTAAGCCATGAATTTGGACAGGTCCTGGTGGCGCTTCATTTTTCAACTTTTTTAAAGCCATAATTAATTCATTTAAGCAAATTGGATCATTAAAATCACACTGATTATAATTTCTAAAGAATTCAGAATTTTTTTTTTAAAATTTATTAATTAAATAATTTTGGGTTTCCCCAGGGTTTGTCCAAATAGCTTTATACTTCCTTTAAACCCTCATGTCACGATACAATGAATAAAATTTAGCGAAATTTTGTAGAAAATTATTATATAAAAAATAATCAAAAATTAAAAAATAATAAAATTAAAATTTTAACTGATATGAGTTTGATTCGAATAAAACGATTTCCAATTTGATTTAATAGCATTAGGAAATATTACGAACTAAATGATCGAACGGAGTTATAAAGCGTTGAGTATTGATATATTTAAACAATTTATATTCTTGAATTTCTTTGGCTATGGTCTCAATTTTAGATTTGTTGCTTAGGAATTTGACGAATAGACTATTTGCTCTTTCCTCGATTGTTTCGTCATAAGTCCTATATGAATGTGTTTTATCGATGTCTTGATTGGAAAATGTTTGATTAATTTTAGAATTTTGTTATGAATTTTTCTAGGGAGGATTTAATCTTTTAGGTGCCAACGTTTAAAATTATAAAACAATAATCAAAATATGATCTTATCAAGGGCTTGTATAGCTTTAAATCTAATAGTTTAGAATTAGCCCATTTAAAATTCTTAATTCTCCCTAACATATTTATTTTCGATACGATTCTTTTTCCGAGTTGTAATAGATGCGGTTTAAAACATAATTTCGGGTCTAACTTAATGCCCAGGTAGGTCGGATTCGGTTCCATTGGTATTGCATTATTTACAACTTTTAGATTTAGCTAATATTTGGTGGTGTAGTTTTTTCTCTCTCCAGTCGTTGTAAATGTGGTGTAGCATGTTTTGGATGTGTTAGCATTGTGAAGTTTCGTTCATAAAGTTCAGTTCAAAATCTTAAATTCGTATATATTTTGAATGGAATGAAGTGATAAAATAAAAATTTAGCACATGATGTAACAAAAAATGTTACAGGACTTGCTCAAAAAAAAACAAAAAAAAATTCCAATTAATCAATTATTGATTTTCCAAAAAAACTGAATGAATGTTAAGTTGGTTTTGAGATGAAAAATTTCGAAATTTAAAATTAAACACTTACAAAAATTTTAAAATATTGCAAATAAAACTTCTTTTTTTACAAAGACAAATAAATTGTCTTAAATTTTATTGATTTTAAAAGTCGATGATTATTTAAAAGAAAACTTTCAGAATTTATTTTCAAGGCTACTTGGTGTAATAACTTTTGTTACACATTGTTACATATATCACAGGAGCAATTTTTTTTCATTCATCGAAAAATTTCTATTAAGAATTTTTTTCTAGAATTTTTTGAACTTTTTGAACAAAACTTCACAATGCTGGATGTAATGATGTAATGCAAATAATGACATTTTTTGAAAAAATGTCATTATTTGAGTAATAAAATTAATCTTTAAATCATTAATAAAATAAATCATAAATAAATCATAAATTAATCATTAATAAAATTAATCATTAAATAGTTATTACAATGACTTTTTTTCCATCGTTTTAAAACAAAACGTTTAAGTAAAGTGTTGAGATCCGTACAAGCGGACACAATACCAGTCAAAATTGTCAGGAACTGTGATCGTGTCCGCATTAAGCGGACAACCTTCAAGCGTCATTTGACCGGTCAACCGGGCAGTCTATTTTTTGGATCGCAAAACATACGATAAAAAAAATGGACGACCAAAAATACGGCCCTTTGGCTGGCGGTCACTTAAACATCCATAAAATTTAGCAAAAAAAATATTAATAAAAATTATAAAAGGAATTTTATTACTTTTTTTTAAATTTAAAAGATTTTTTCAAAAAAATATCAAGAAACATACGAAAATATACGAAACATAAAGGAAACTTTTAAATTTTTCAAGATTAATTTTAAATTAAATTATATTTTTTGATAAACAAAATTGCATTAATATTAAAGTAGTAATTTTATTAAAAATATATTTTGGGTCATTCCTTGACAGTTTGGAATGGATCTTAAAATTGTTTTAATGTTATATCGTGTACCATACTGATATTAGAGTTTTCTCGACCATCGAGGACAATTTGGGGTCAGGTATGTGTCACACCTGATCATAAAGCATGCGAAAAAATTAGAAATTTAAAAACCGTTATTTTCGAAAATAGACAAAATTCTGTATCAGACTATAAATTTTCGTAATTTTATACATGTCTGAATTTAATCATAATTTTTTTCCAATTGAAGTTTCGGACAAGCATTATTGGGAACCCGTTGAATAATCTTGATTTAAAAAAAAACAAAATCAACAAATATTAAATATGAAAATTTTTTAATTTTATAATTTTTAAGCTTAATTGTACTTGTTTGAACAAAGAAAGTAAAAAGGAATATTGTAGAAAAATTGAAAATTTATTAATGTTTAGGAGTAACTAATAAAAATTCAAAAAAGAATTAAAAATTATTCTTAATTTTAGCAAACTTTTTAGAAATGAAATTCTCTGATTTCTCTGAGTCTAGTAACGCTTTCAATCAAAATAAAATTTCTGTAATTACATGAGTTTCATTGAATCAAATGATTACACTTAAAAAATTTTAAGACCACTTTTAAATTTTTCAAATAAATGAATTTTCTTTATTAGCTTTTTTGAATTAAATTGGCAACAAGACCACAGCTTTAATGAATGATTTTTTTTTATTCGAATTAAAAATGGCTTTTTATTCAAAATGTTTATTCAAAAAGACACCCCAAATGTTGCTAGAAACCTTAGTTTAGTTACGGAATACTTTTTAATTTCATATTTTTTAATAAATATTTAGTATAAATAACTTGATTTCATTTTATAAAATGAAAAAAAAATGAAATATATTTTAGCGCTTATTTTTACACTTGCACTATTTGGCAAAGCGTTTGAAGACGATTCAATACAAACTTTGAGCGAACCAACCGCTAGTTTATCACTCAAAGAGCTGCCAAATGGTTGTCTTGCAAGTGGCTCAGAAGATAATACAATCAAAATTTGGAATGCAAACAATGGCTCGCTGCTAAAAAGCTTAGATGGTCACCGAGGATCAGTTGTTTCCCTGGAAGAATTGCCAAACAACCAACTTGCCAGTGGATCAATTGACCAAAGCATTAAAATATGGAATGTTTTGAACGGATCATTAGTTCGTTCTATACGAGCACACCAAGGAAGTGTTAATAGTTTGGTTCATTTATCAAATGATTTGCTCGCCAGCGGTTCAAGTGATCAGACAATAAAAATTTGGTCAATTTCAAATGGTTCTCTAGTTAATACTTTGATCAGCCATTCGGCAAGTGTCAATGTGTTGAAACTTTTGCCAAATGGTGATTTAGTTAGTGGATCTAGTGATAGAACTATTAAATACTGGAACACAATGAATGGATCAGTGCTCAGAACTAGCACTGGAAGTGGCGGAAGTGTTTTAGCTTTAGAAGTTTTAACTAATGAATCAATGGCTAGTTCTGGTTCAGAACAAGTCTTTAGAATATGGAATACGACAAGTGGAAATCAAATTAGCTCAATCGATAGTCGATATTTTAGAACCTCTATTCTTTCTTTGTCATTTTTAAAAAATGGACTTTTAGGCTTAGGATTAAGTAATAGACAAATGTTGCATTGGAATTTGACTACAAAATCAAGAATCAGAACTATAAATGCTAACCTAGGCAATCGACCCTCATTATTGACTTTGAAAAATGGAAATCTATGTAGTTGCGCCAACAGCAAAACAATAAATATATGGTACGCTAATTCAGGCTCAATTGTACGAACATTGCATGTCCATTTAAATGCAATAACTTCGTTGGTGATTTTGAAAAATGGCCTCATTGCCAGTGCATCAGCTGATAAGACAATAAAAATATGGGACTCTTACAATCAAATGCTGATTAATACTTTACTAGGCCATACAGAAGCAGTTACATCGTTGGCAGTTTTAGTCAATGGTGATTTAGCAAGTGGCTCAGCAGATAAAACAATTAGAATTTGGAGTGTAAACAATGGAACATTATTAAGAACTATTGCTGGCTATACTGCCGATTATCCATCGTTTGCAGTTTTGTCAAATGGCCATCTTGCTACTACCGCAAGTGATAACACAATAAAAATTTGGAATCCAAACGACGGAGTTTGGGTTAGGTCCTTATCGGGACACACTTCGCCTTCTACTTCTTTGGAAGTCTTGCCCAATGGTCAACTTGCAAGTGGTTCTCTTGATAAATCAATAAAAATCTGGAATCCAAACAATGGAACATTGGTCCGTAATCTGACCGGACACTCTGATCAAGTAATGTCAATACTAGTCTTGCCAAACGGAAATCTTGTCAGTGCATCCAAAGATTATACAATTAAAATATGGAATCCAAATAATGGTATATTGATAAATCAATTATGTGCCTTGTCACATTATGCTACTAGACTAGCTCTACTCTCAGATGGAAATGTAGCCAGTGTTCTTGGTGATGAAAAAATTACCATTTGGAATTTAAAAGACAATTCTTTGATTAGAACTCTACAAGGCCATACCGGATTAATAAATTCACTAGTTGTTTTGCCGAACAAAAATTTAGCCAGTGCATCTGCAGATAAAAGCATAAAAATTTGGCTTGCCAATAGTCAACCGCTAATGGGAACTTTATCAGGTAATTCGGCAGATGTTAATTTTATGCTCATTTCCGAAAGTGACCAAATTTATAGCAACTCTCTAAACACAGTTAAAATTTGGAATTTGTCTAGAAAAAAATTAGTAAACAATTTTTATGTTCACACAAATAATGTAAGTTCAATGATTTTTTTACCAAACGGCAATCTTGTAACTGGCTCAGATGATAAGACAATTAAAATTTGGAATGCAAAAAATGGAACATTGATTCAAATTCTGACTGGACACACTGATTCTGTGACAGCTCTGGCAATCTTAAATGATGGAAATTTAGCTAGCGGATCAAAGGACGAAACAATCCGAATTTGGGATCCGTATAATGCAACACTAATTTCTAATCTGACCAAAAATCAAGGAATCATAACAAATTTAGCTGTTTTGTCAAATGACAACTTGGTAAGTAGTTCCAGTGACAAGACCATTAAAATATGGGATATCTACGATGAAACACTGGTTTCAACGCTAAATGGACACACAGCTGAAGTTGTATCACTGTCAGTACTTTCGAATGGGTTTTTAGCAAGTGGTTCTGTTGATCAAACGATCAAAATCTGGGATCCTTTCAACAGTAGTTTGGTTGATACTTTAAAAGGCCACCAAGGCGATGTTACTTCATTGGCAGTTTTGACAAGTGGTCATTTAGCAAGTGGGTCCTGGGATAAAACAATTAAAATTTGGAATCCTTTAAATGCAACTCTATTGCGTACAATAAGCACCCTTCCAAATTATGTTACTTCATTGACAGCGTTACCAAATGGCGACTTGTTAAGTGGATCCACTGACCAGACAATAAAAATTTGGAACATTAACAATCAAACTCAAACAGATTATGATCATTTCTTGAAAGATTTTGTCACAATTTTCCTTCAAAATATTCTAGACTATATTGTTAAAAATATTCTCAAAGATTTTGACCTAAAATTGAATGCGTAATATTTAGTTGAATTTTTGATAAAAATTTTTTTTTTTGAAAATAATTTTATTAACTAAACAAACAAAAACTCAAATTTTTGATCAACTTTTTTCACTAATTATAATAAATTGTAGACTTTTGAAACCAAAACTCATTTTCATTAATGATAGCAAAAAGAATAATTAATGATATAAACACTCAATTTATGATGATCACAATAAACACTTTAGAAGGTTTCTAATACTAGAATTGCTATTAAAGCTTTTTTTATAGCGTCAAGTCTCTTGGTTTGGACTTTAGGGATTTAAGCCAAGAAATAAATAAAACAATTTATTTTAATTAAAAAATTATTTAATGGAATCTGAAATTATAACAATAATGTAGCTAAAGTAAGCGATTAAGCAATTTATTTTTTATGCTTTTAGCTAGTTTTTACTGACTCTCGTAAGAATTAAAAAAAATGCTAAAAGTCTCTCTAGATAATAACGGTACTGAGAAATTTTTGTGAAATATTTAGTACAAAAAATTAAACGCTATAATTGTTTTTCTAATTGTACCAAAGTGATTCTGTAACCACTACATTTTTGTTCAAATATGTACAAACAAATTCTAAGCTCTGCAAAAACTCAGCAATTCGTTACATATTTTAATCAAATGTTTTTTGATGTTGTGCATTTAACAGAAAATTGTAGTTAATTAAATTGTAGAAAATTGTTTGTACGTATTTGAACAAGAATGTAGTGGTTGCAAAAGCTCAGTTGTCTTTAAAGGTTGGCTTTAAAAGAACAGGGCCAAATAAATTTAAATTATGATAAAGTAAAAAAAAGTATAGAAAGGATTTTAACTTTGAAATATTCTCATTACCTCTTTACCTCGGAAAATACTCCACAATTAATTATTTTATTTTTTATTTAATTTATTTATTTAATGAACGCCTTGTAGGCGATGTAAAAAATAACGAAACAATCAGGTTAAAAAAGTTCTTAGACAAAAGAATAGTTGTATTCTGGCTACGAAAAGAAGTTAAAAAAGGCTAAATGGAATACAATGCCAAGCACTAAAAATCGTACACAAAAAAGCTATTATGTTTAAGTCAATATTTGCACGATCTAAGCCAAATTGAAAAACTAGAAGAACGATTAAATCACCTTCCTTTATTTTATACTTCTTTATGGGATAATTTTTTTTGATCTATATAAAAATTTTTTTGATTAACATAAAAAATATTATGATAACCGAAAATAATGTTTTTATATCTTAAAAAATTTTATTGTATAATATTAAATAAATTAAATGATTTGTTAAGAAAATAAAATTTTTATTATTTATTGCAATTAATATAGAAAAAAAATACAAAATTAATATCTGAAAAAATTAATTATTTTTTATTTTTCGAACCTTTTGGTCCATCTGGTCTTTTTTTAACAATTGGCTGAGTGACTGAAGACTCTTGTGCGTTACCAGAAGTAGATGTTTCTACTTGAATTTTTGATGAAGTTTTATCTATTTGATTACAAGCAATTCTCTTGGTTGTTGGTTCTTGGATGATATCAACTTCATCTTCATTCGATTCATCACCTTTTACTTTCTCACCGTCCTTAAATTCAAGGGCTCTTTTGGCTTAAGTAGGTCTACCACGTTTTCGCTTCTCGCCTATAGGGACATTTTAGCTTCTATCGGTAATTTTACCAAATTCAATCAAGCTGATATACCGATTATATGTTTGCACGTATGTTATCAGTCAGTTATTTTTTATAAAAAAGTTTTACTAAAGTTCGTTTATTCCAGTTTTTGATGTAAATTATTTTTGATGATTTTTTTATTATTTCATATTTTTCAATTAATTATTTATGTAGAACAAAAAAATACACCCCCTTCTTTATTTCCTTGTTTTATTACTTTTGAAAAATTGTATTTATTTTCATTTTATTTAAAAAAATATCTATGATTTTCTCTTTTGAAAGATTATTTTATTTTTCTTTCGTCTAAATATTAAATCAGATAATTTGTGTTGTAAATCAAATTGACGATTTGAACAAATTTTTTTTAAATGCCAAAAAAGCATATTTTAATATTAAAAAGTGCAAATAGACCATTTTAAAAATTTGAATCGATGATCACATGACTTACAATAATTAGTTCTTTAATTTTTTTGAAAATAAAACTTAATTTTGAAACATGCTTAAAAATATCAAACAGTTCGAACCAAAACACTGCTAAATGTCCAAAATGTGGAAAACTATTAAAAGACCTCCAAAAAAGTTTTTATTTTTCGATTCAAAGTATTCAGGTTCTTGAAAAGGCAAATCGATTTAATCCTTAAATCGAAAGCATTTATGCGATTTTATTTGTTTTTATTGCTATCGAAATGGTACAAGAAACCAAGAAACCTTCACTTCTCCTGAAATCCATCCTTAAGTTAAATAATGATACTCCCTCCAACATCGTGCATTATGAAGCTTTTAATAAACTTAAATTACTAACAGTCTCTCGGATTTTTGAGTTGAGTGAGAGATATGTTGGGGCAGGACTGAGTCATTCTGTTTCAATGGTTGAAAGATTAGTGGAGGATACAAATAAGGTTTCGAATCGAGATCTATTGGAAACCCAACTCCATTGTGTAATTGCTATCTTACTATTTCCTCTTTTTTCCCTGAAACTTGAACTCCTTAAACATGTGTCACATGTAACAATCTATTTCAATATATTTAATCTTAACTTTCTTTTCATTTTTTTTAAGATAATTTAATTTATCTTGATTTTTTTGATCTTAATTAATTAGCATTTATTTTATTTTTTAATTTAAATTATTTTTTTTTAAACCTATATTCTAATTGAGCTCTAGCTCGGTACAAAAAACAATTTAGTAAATAATTAAAAAGACGATTTTCGGTATCTAGAAAAATAGGCTTCTTTCCAGTGTGTGTTACCAAAATTCACCTTTTAGAAATTTTTGATTTTTTTCCAAAAAATTTTGATAAATAATCGGCTTTTCAAACGTAAATTGTATTTGAGTTGTTATTAAGTAAAGAAAAATGAATTGATCATATAATCTAATTGTTTTTTTAGGGTAAAGTTGATGTGTTTTTTGTACAAATAAATTTTTATGTTAAATATTAATAAAAGTAATATAATAGAATTTAAATTTTTTGTTTTTAAAAGATAATTTTTATATTGAAGATATTGAAAATAGGTGAAAATTTGAAAAAAAAGTATAATTTAAAAAATATTAATTTGATTTTTCGAAATTTAAGAATTTTATGTCTTTAGTCTTGTTTAATAAAAAACTTTCCTTATGACTCCGAGTTTAAGAACTTTTATATCAAGCTCAACTTCAAATAAGCATCCACACAAATCACACTCGATTGGATTACGTTTTCCACTAATTAATTTATCTATTTATTCTTTAGATTATTAATAACACGGATTTTTTTTGATTTTTATCGATTAAAGCAGCTCTTAACCTAACTTTGCTCATTTTCGATTATAAATTAGTCATTATTTTTTCATGTTACGTTACTTTTTTAGTAAAATTATCATCCACTCACTCATCCACATCATTAAAACTATTATTTAAATCCTTATTTGAAGCAGTACTCATTGAATTTTAATTTCTGTTTTTTTCCTGTTTGATCTTCACTTTCTTCGTCCTCCTTGTCAATCTCTTCGCACTAAACTTCATCGTCCTCAAAATCATCAATTCTTTTTTAATCATTATTTAATGATCCAAAAACTGGCTAAGTAAATCAACTTTCCAGTGATATCGACATAGATGTCGCTATATCACATCTTCTCCCCTTTTTATAAAGCGAATGCTAGGGAACTGTCGACCATTGTGACCACTACCGGATCACCAATGACCGGGACAGCCATAGACTATTAATTTTCCCAGGTACTAACCGAACCTAGTCAGGTAGCCGTTGCACGCACTATAAACATTACTACCTCCGAGAAGCACTTTATTAGTCTTCTGAGGGGCTTTTATCCTCGTCGCAAGATGTAATAGTAACATTAGGCCCCTTGGGCCCGTCTATCAGATGCATTCGCTTTATAAAAGCGGGGGAAGATGTGATATCACTGGAAAGTTGATTAACTTAACCATGAGCGTTTAAGTTAACAAGGAGCATAAATAGCTGCTCCAATATGTCTTACGAGAAGATTGGATAGATGGGCCCAAGGGTACTAATGTAAACATTACAAAGACTGTATCATATTTCGACTAAAACCACGCATTTCCTTAAATTTTGTTTTACAAGCATTCCATAAACTTTCAATTCTATTGGTACAGGCACCGGATTTAGGGTCTATAAAATAAACGGAATGGTTAATTGTTTTATGTTGAAAATTTTTAAAGCTTTTAATTTTATTTTAGGAAGTCCAGCAGTCTGAATAAATCGCTGTTTGGTCATAGCATTTGTTAAAAATTATGCTCAAAAGAGTAACCGCTGAGCAATTTTCAATAACCACAACATAACATTTACTATTAGAGATTTTTGATTGCCACATAGTTTTAGCAGAGCAGAACTAGCAGAATTTTTCTATGCACAAAAAATGGAAATCGAAAGTTTGACTGAAGAGACGTACAATGATCTTGACTTTCCGATGCCTGAAGGTGAACAAATAAAAACAGGAAACTTTGGAGTAAAGGTTAAAATCGCAAAAGAATGAGAATGGCCTTAAATAACTGGTATCAATGAAATTGGCCAAAATCGAATCTTAATTACAAGATTGGGACAACGAAACTGGCCATATTTAAAGACAATGTCCCAAAAATAATCAAAAGTGCTTCAAATGTCAGAAGATTGGACACTATTAAGACGAATGTAACTTCGCTAAAATGAAAAGCACCATAGATGCAAATGAGTTGCCCGACCAAGAAACAGAAATTGAAGTGGATGAAAAAATTCAAAATGAAGCACCAAAAATTGCCAATTTCAGTTCAAGTAAAAATGATACCAAGACAGTCTTAAGAAAATCTAACAAATTTTACAAACGAACATTTAATGACAAAAGCTTAAAATTCAAATGATCTAAGTGAAAACAAACAAGGAAAAAACGACAAGAATGTTTGGGAAGTAATAACTGGTTCAGAAGCAGTAAAAATTCTATGGGAGACTTGAATCTCTAAGGAGTGGCTCACGTAGACGCTTTTAACAGCCTACGGCATATTTCTGAATAAGCTTTTTTAAATAAATTTATTTTTGCATATTTTTCAATAACTTTTTTTACAAATTTTTAAATATCCTATTTTTAGATGCAAGAAATTTTTTTAAATTTAACTCGCATCAAACAAAGAGTTTTTATAAAATATTTTAACTATTTAATTTCGGAAGTTAAGTTAATGTTAAGTTATAATTGCTATAAAATAAAAAATATTTTATTATTTTATTGCAAGTTAATGTAAACAAACATAAACTTGACTACTAAAATTAATTTTAAGAGACTATTGATAGTTTTTTATTGAATTATTAAAGAATAATAAAAAGAACATTTAATTGTCTTAGATTATTTTTTTCAGCCTTTCTTTTTCGATTTCTAAAAGAATAAAGGAGACTTATAAACCTGAATATCATTGATATTGAAATTTCAATTTCACTAATCTCAATATCAATTAGTTAATTTAACTTTTTCGATATTCAAATTCAATATAAGCATAATAATTTGAATATAAAATAAAATTTACCAATTGAGTATTTATTTAAATGCATTACTTAGAACAGTAAAGTCATGTAGGTACCAAGAAATTCTCGTTTTTTTTTGAGTCCATTTGCAACTTTTAAATAATCACTTTGATTCGTATTGATGATTTTTAGTTATCTAAAAACTGAGCAATGCAAATGTGAACAAGATATAAAATTTTTGCAATTTCTCGTCAAAATTTAATAAAGAAATTAATAAGCTTCAATTTTTAAGCAAGTAAGATATTGAAAAAGCTATTTACGTAAATGAAATTTTTTAAAAAAATTACACCAAATAGTAATTAAAAAAACGCGCGTTTTTAATCACTAAATTAATTCTCAAATTGACTTTCAATTATAAATTTGATATTGAAAATCAATATCAGCTAATTAATTTATTAATATTGAGATTAGTGATACTGAAATTTTATTTTCGTTCATATTCAGGTTTATAGTACCTGAATATGAACGAACTTTTGTTACCTTATGAGAGAGTTCAGATCCTAAGGGTATAACCCACATGAGAGTACTGTACCTGAGAATGGAAAGACTCAAATTTAGGAAATTCCCCAGGAATAAGGAAGTCAAGTTCGCCGTCGCCTACGTGCCAACCACCGACAATCCGGCAGACGCAGCTCCCTGGCACATATCACCATTAATGCTCTTACCCATTGGAACTTTACTAAGCGTCTTTAAATAGGGGCTGTTTCGGGTCGCAGCTTTCGGACACTTACTTTTTGATTTTAATAAAACCAGCTGACACACGGCATTCCATTGGTAAGCAAACATTTTTACGATGATGCAATCAGTCACCTTCAAAAGATGCAGGACATTAATGACCTCGTTGGAGGCTACTATGAGTAGAGACAGCTGAAAAGATTAGCCAATAAAATCATTGAATTAAGTGAGTATTTCCGGCATAAATTTAATTTTTCCTTTAAAGTTAATTAAATAAATTTGAAAAAAAATTTAAAAAAAAATATTTATTAAAGAAAAAAATTTAATTTCTGTGAAAATTCAAACAAATTTACAATAAATGTATTTTTTTATTGTTGGTGAAATAACTTTGAACTTTTTCACCTGTGAATGGAAGAATGATTGATAATTCTAAAAAATGCTACATAATCCAAAAATTTTAGTACTTAGAACGAAAAAGACGTTGATGTTCTGAATGAAAATGAATCCTTTTCAAATTTTGTGCGGCTGTTAAATTTTGATAATAAAGTTTTTTTTGAAACCTTTGAGGTTTTTAGATCATTATTTTATCATTTCTTTATAATAAATTTACATTGCACTACTCAATAATAAGAAATCAGATCCAAGAATCAAAATTTCCGCCACAGCTTATCTTTGATTCAGCTGCCGGACTGGTGTCCATGTGACCTCGATTGATGTAGCTCTTAAAATAAAATGCCAACGTGTTGCTCGCGTAGGAATGAAGGGTTTCGTATGGTGACGAATTTAACAAGGAAATGACTCTGACTTGGTTATGAAATTTTTTTTCACTTTCAACAACTGCGCCGCGCCTACTTTTTAAAAATTAAAAAAAGTATATTAAATGCATGCAACTTTCGATATAATAGAAATTTCAAATATTGCATAGAAAATTTCCAATTAAATAAGATTTCTAAGTCAAAAAATATTGCATCTTAAAATACTGATTTTTGATTTGATCCTAATTATTAGTTCCAAACTTTTATATAAAATAATGAGAATGAACAAAGGACTTGAAAAGGAGGTCAACTAATTTTAAAGAAAAATATTTGAAAGTGATTCGTATTAGAATTGCCACATTCGTTGTTATTGTGGCTGCTCGCTTGGCCTTTTCGCTTGACTTTTCTATTTAGCGTTAGGCTCCCAAGCTGGTAGTCATATCTCCTGTTGTTTGCTCCGAAATGCATGACGACACACTTTTCTTTGTTAAATTTTGTTTGCCACATATAAACCCCTTTAATTAAAAAAGGGAGACCGGTTTTGACCGGGTAATAATTGGGGTGTAGATGATCAACTCGTAGCAGTAGCCTCTGTCTCAGATCGGAGCCGTTGTTCAAAAAGGTAAATAGGAGATGAGCGCCTTCCAATTATCTACTAGGATAGAAATAGACATTGCATGGTATAAAGCAAGCTTGATGAAAAATGAAAGTTGTTTTAAGTGTAGGAGTAGGATAAGCCAACATTTAAAACTTAAACAATTTATTTTTGTGTAACAGACTCTGTACATAAATCAAAAAGCTAAAAAATTAATAATTTTTAAACCACGTAAATCAATTCAAACTTTTATTTTTACCTATAAATTTTTTTTAACTCAACTTGACGTTATTATGATTCCCTTATAATTTAGCTCACAGAAAAAAAAATACTAAAATCCAGAGAAAACTTTAATTGTAGATTTTTTTTTTCAATTTTGAATAAATAATTGAAATAGAATTTTTTTTTAAATATTTCAAAACCTTGGTGTTTTATGTCAACAGTATGCACATTGAAATAACGTCATTAATTAATTAATCTTAAAAAAAGTTGTTTAAATTTGAAAATTTTATTTCAAAATAAAAAATATATTATAAAAAATGTATCATAATGAAATGAATCAAAATCCGGGTGCAATTCCACCAGCAGCATACGGCAACACTACGATCCCTATGAATTATGAACAACGGCTAGCCTATGGTCACGATATTAGAAAACAGCAAAAGGAATTTATCGAAAAAAAACTGAAAGAAGACTATCCCACTAAATTTGTCATTGTTTACAGCATCATTATGACATTACTCTCAATAGCACAAATAGTGCTGCACATTATACTAATCATATTCAATGGTGCGTTCTTTTTCATTTATCATGGTATTTGGGGTGGACTGGTCTCTCTAGTCATTCCTTTAATGGCTTCTCTTTTAAGTAATTATTTAATAAATTTTTTGTTTTAAAAAAAATTTCTAATTTTGTTTCTTTTTTAAGTTAAAATCCCAAAGTACCCTCTTTATTTGGCAACAATTATAATCAGTTTATTTATCAATACTTTTGTCACTATGGCTCTTATCATTATTAGTGGATTTTCTTTAATGGAATACGATACACAAGTTTCCAGATATGCAGAAAATACGTCCACGTCCAATGTGAATAAAGACATGCTGCCAGTGACTGCTGTTATGCTCTCGTTGGCAATAATTCAATTCTTTTTTCCTTTTGTTTACATTATAGTTGTGGGTAGAATTTTTAGAAAACCAGGAGCCACTGTTAATTATAATGGAGGCACTCTTTATCCGAACAATATCGCCGTGAATCCTAGTGGAACATATTACCCCCAGAATTTGCAGCAAAACTCGGTATATCCAGCAAACAATATTAACATGACTGCTAACACAAATTTTGTCCAAAATCCGTCCCTTTACTAAACAAGATAATTTAAAAATATTTTATTAAATAGTCTATCTTAATAGGTGAGATTTTATCGAATTTTTTGTAAAAAAATATAATACTATAAAATAATATGATAAAAATATAATGACTGAGAAATTCAAAAACTTTCAATTTTATTTTTAAATTTTATTTTGAATCGTTGATAGAAATACTTTTGAAAAAAATTTTTAATTATAAATTTAAATTTAAAAATTGATTTTATCAATGAGTTGATCATTTTCTAAATCTAGCCAACATGTAAAGTATGTAAAAATTTTAAGTCAAATGCATGAATATGGAAGTTCTAAATTTGAATTCCTGAACTTACTTGAAACTGAATTATCTTAATTCTTGATCTTGATTTTTTTTGTTAAATAAATTAAAGGTCCATCATTTTGATGTTAATTTGATTACGAATCATTAAGATAGAAAGAATAAATAAATAGAAAATTTAAAGTTGGGCGAAGTAAGTAAATTTTGGGAAATAGATGAATCTATGTTCCCCAAAGTCAAACTCTTAAAGGGTGAACAATTTATTTTGATTTTCTTTAATTTTTATTATTTTATGCTGAAAGGCAAATATATAAGTAAAGAGCGCATTTGGGTATTTGGGATTGTTAAAAGGGTAATTCAAAGTCAACCAGATCAGAGCAAATGCTTAGCTATTTTTAAAGCTCCTTAATATTAAAAAAAAAAAAATAAAATAATTTTTAAATCAGTTTGGATAATTAAGAATTCTTTTAAATAGCTTTATTCAATTTGTTCACTTAATTCTATTTTGGTTCACCCTTATTATATTTTGAACAAAAAAATTGGGTGATCCAATACTTCACAAAACCTGAGAGCAAGAATTTTTTGGATAATAAGTGAACTATTATAGCTTAAAATATTTTTTTTGAAACTGAAAAAAATATTTCAAACATCGCACTTTTTCTATGTTATTTCAACATTGGATACATTTTTTGATTCAAACAAAAAAATTAAACCAATTTTTAAGAATAATATTTTTTGATGAATTTTTATGGCATGTTGAAGCTTATGATCAAATGCTCAATTAAAAAATAAGTTTAAAAATTTCTTAAATTAACAGAATGATTTTTTTTATTGGTAATGATTTAACATGTTATGCTACATTCTCAAAAAATTATTTTAATTCGATTAAAAAATAAAAGGATTAATAATCGATTTTTAAATTAAATAAGTTCACAAAATTTGAAAGACAAATAAATTAACTTCGCAAAGATAATAAAATTATAAAACCAAATCATGTTTAATATGTTGATTAATTAAAAATTATTTGTAAATACAATACTGAAATTTTTCGAAAAAAAAAGTGAATGTATAAAGATAAAAATTCATTTATTTGCATTATTAACTTTACTGAAAAATTAAAAATAATCGATCATTTTAGTTAACTTTGAACATACCATTAAATTAAAAAATTTTTTTTTTGAAATTTTAATTTAACAAACTATGTTAATCAATGTTACATCAAGAATTTTATTGAATTCTACCTAATTCTTCAGGAAATTTATTATCAAATATAAAATGAGCAATTTGATATAAAGTTTTGATCATAAACTTCAACATGCCATTTTTATTGCCTTCTGTGACCTAAATAAAATAAAAGATTTAAAAATTTTAAAAATTAAAACCACCTATTTTTCTGAAATTGATTAAAAAATTTTTAGTGAATAACTCTAGCTCACATTTATAACAAAAAAAAAGCGTAAATATACCTGTATAGGTAAGCCATTTTATTTGAGAAAGGTGATTTTAAGAATCCAAAGTAGGTTGGCCAAAGCTACCCTTTTGACTAGACATGAAACTTGTAAAACAAAACTGTAAAATTGTTATTTAAATTCTAAAATTGCATTTCTTATTTAGTTTAAAAAGTTTTTTTTGGTATTTAAAAAAAAAAAGGTTTTCTTACATTTTTGATTTTTTTGAATACTTTTAAATTAAATAAAAGAACAAGCACGAACATGAACTAAAAGGAAGCAATTGGCAAAATGAGTTAAAACCTATTCATTAAGGCAAGAATGTATAGAATCAAGAACACTAAAAAAAGGTTTTTTTAAATGAATTTTATTTATCAAGATTAGATTAATTATTATTTTTTAAATGCAGAGAATAAAGTAATGATGAAGAAAATTAGAGCGTTGAATCCGAACAACAATGAAGACAATGAAGAAGATTTGTAGTCCAGGAGTCTGACAAAAAACAAACTAATGATGACAGCGATGAATAGAGACAACCGCTACCATTCGATTTTATGATTAACATCTCGATTAATATATTTTGTTTTCTCATAAACATAATATTTAATTTCATCAATTTAAAAAAAAAAAAAACTTCTCAATTAATTTTTACAAAAGAAAAAAAAAGTGAAATTATGATCAAAATATTTTTAATGCGAAAATTAGGATAATTATTCAATTTTCAATAATATTTCTTATTATTCAAATTAACTTAATTAATCATAAAATGATCTAATTTAGATGTATAAAAAAGAAAATATTTTAAAATTAAAAATTTTCATACAATTTTTAGAAAGCAGATAAAATACGAGATGTTTCAGTCAAATGATGTAAAAAATTTTGATTCATACAATTTATTATATCTAATTTCGGCAAATTGAAGTTTAAAATCAAATTTCAGATCAAACTATCATTTAAAATTTTAAAACTTAATTAATCTAATGATTTTGATCATTTTTAAGAAATAAATACTAGACACTTGACATGTTATGTCTAATAATGGTTCATTATCAAATTAACATCAAAATTAAAATTAACAAGGTTTTACCTGTTGCTCCGCTGCCAGAATAAATAAATTAGTATTAATAAGTTAATTGATTGATTGATTTATTTTATTTATTATATTGAAAAATTATTAATAAAAATTGATTTCAAAAAATTATTTTCATGAGTGTTGATTAAATGATTTAATGACTATTTCTGTACAGTATGTCACAAAAAGTTAATCAAACAAACTTCAAACTTTTTTTTCTATTTGATTGTTTTTTTGTTCATTATTTCGTTAACCCAGCTATTTATCTTTAAGTTTTTGTCTGATTTTTCAAAAACATGCAATTTACCATCTCTGTGGGTCAGTTAGTTGAGTTTTGCACATTTTTTCTCTATTTTATGAGATTTTTAGGTAGTCTTACTTTAAAAAAGCTACTATTTGAAAAAATTCATAGTTAACGGTTTTTTTTAATTGCAAACTGTACAGACAACTTGATTCTAACTTTTCATGACATACTGTACAGACAACATTTCTTGTCAGAAAAACTTGAATTAATGAATTGCAATGAATTTGAATGTTTTTTTCTTTTCTTAATTTTTTAATTAAAATTTATTTTTAAGTTGTAAAAAAATGGATTTAGACAATTATAAAAGCACTATTTTTAAATATTAAAGTTAGTTATCGTAAGTAAATGCATGAAAGTTTTACTTTTATTCACTGGAAACAATCAAATCGTAGAAAATTAAAAAACGTAGATAAGACAAAAAACATAGACTTTTTAAAAACATAGAAATTATGTAGAAACATAGAAAATAACATAACGGGTGTTCAAAAAATCTCGGTGCTTTTTTGTATATTGAAAAAAAATATGTTGTGGTAGACCGATCCCCAAAAAATTTTACACAGGGGTACTTTGGGTTATTTGTATAAAAATACATGGTCAGCTTTTCAGTTAAAGCCTTCCTGAAATTGGCAGTCACATAACCTTGAACTTCCTCAAACCCTCAAAATGTCCTCTAGCCTTTCGATTTTCAAAATGTATTTATACATATTGTCGAATAGATAATTGAATGAGAATTACAACGATATATAGATTATGTCTGTACGATGTTCTGTTCAAAAGTTATGGTCAAAAAACTCTTAATATTACCTTATTTTCCGAAGGGTGAAAAAAAGGGGTAATTTACTTTTATTAGCAATTACTTTTGAACGCAATAAGCTATCCTCTTAAAATTTCAAACCTAAGTAAAAATGAAACTAAGAAATAAAATAATTTTATATCAAGTTCGTCTATATATCTATTTACCTTTTAGACCTATTTTTGTCCAAAATGTTCATGGTATAATTTAAACTAATAAAAAATTAAAGAATAAAGTTTATGGTCCAATTTATATATGCTCAATTGAAAGATAAAAGAATTAGCTTTAAAATTATATATAATATTAAATATTATAATTATATAATATATTAAATTATGGCACTTTTTGTTTTTCAATAAACTTACATTAACTTTTTAAACGACATCGGTTCTCTGTTTTTTGGAGGAAAAACAAAAAGATAAAATTTAAAAATCTTCCCGTTATGTTTTCTGATGAGAAAATATTTACAGTTGATGGTTGATTATATAATTGTCACTTGATTATTGGGCTTAGAAATGAAAAAAACGTTAATTAATAATCATACCCATTTTCACCAAATTATGGTCTAGAAAGGTTATTAGGAAACCAAATGACATTTTAAACCAATTTGCTATCGATCTTAGAACTTCATTGAATTCCACATTTATTATTCCTAATAATGAACCTGAGGTTTATGATATGATTGAAACGTTCGACTTTGATTTTTACCAAATAGAAGATAATGAAATTAAATTTGGGCAACCAACTTCGAGTAACAATTAATTAATTAATTGCTACGGGCTTATATTTTTATTTAAACATTAAGTTAACAAATAAAAACAAAAACAAAAATGCTACTTTTGTGATGAAGAAGGACATAATATACCGAAATGCCCAGTAAAAGATTCAACATGTGAAAGGTGTGAGAAAAAAGGCCACATGACTCAAAAATGCTCGATTGGCGAAAAACTTAAATCTCTTGAGAGAAAAAAAGTTGACTATAGTGAACTTTTTGTGGAACAAGAAGAAATCCAATCCATGAACAAGAACAAATCGATTCTGAAGAAATTAGTAAGCCAAACACACCAGTTTATCAGCTAGATTCCAACAATAGCAATGATTCAAATCTAATACATCTTACAGGATCTCAAATCCATAAAACGCCTGTTTTAGAAGATCTTCGTGATGTGCAAAAATCTTACACTCAAGACATTTTAACACCGGTCAAGCAAATAAAACTGACAAAACAAAACATTTTTTTCAAACGAAAATCCAAACCAAGAGACCATCTGAAACCGAGCCCAACAGAGATGATTCAAATGAAGAGAAATCGGACAGAGAAATTGATTACGATAATCCTTTCGATTCAGAAGCAATAAGTTCAACGAGAAGCTTCCTACAAGGAACTGAAAAATCTAAAAAATTTAGAACGAACACTGTAATTGAACAACCAACTGGTTCAAACAATATAGAAGAAAATTTAGAAAGATCGTTTCAAAAAACAACTCTCTTGTGAAAAAAAGGTTAGTAAATATTGTTATTGAAAATGTACTGGAATTGTTTTTATCTTCGCAGTAAGACTAAACTTTTGGAAAATTTTTTGGTCCAGAACTGTCCCGACATTGTTTTGCTCTATTAAATAAAAAATGATTTGAGTTAATCAAATATTTATTTAGACTTTAAAAACTATCACTCAATTACCAAACCACGCAATAGATATGGAGGAAGAGTAGCTATTTTGATTAAAGAAGGAATTGATTTTTTTTATAAGACTTTTCTTTTGAGCACTTTAATTGTGAACTGCTTTGTATAAAACTAAATCTATGAAAGAGTAATGAAATATCTTTGTTTAGTCTATACAATCCACCCAACAAATTACTTAATTTTGAGCTATTTAAAACAATAAAAAGGAACTGTAGAAACTACATTTTGTCTGGGGGCCTTAACGCCAGGACGAAGCAAATAGGCTGTTTAGGAGAAAATGAAAACGGCTGATTGTAAGAAAAAATAATCAATGAATTAGATTTTTCAGTGATTAACGACAAATGTCCTACATATAATATTTTTAATAGGAATTTTTTGAAATTCTTGACCCTTTTTAGTTTCATTTTCATTAATAGACAAAGTTCCTGATTTTTGTGTTCTCAATAGTCAAGATATGACTAGTGACCATTTTCCAATTGAAGCATCTATTTCCATTGACTTTTAATAGCGTGGCTGCTATTAAATAAAAATAAAAATCAAAAGAGCGTTGGCTTCAACTCTTTTATTCAAAAACTCAATCTAAAAAACATTAAAACTCTCCTTTAAACAATAAAATAGGAATATATATATAGTGGCTGGGACGGAGTCAGGGGTTGGGGTACTTGGGGTATAACATGTCTCCCTCCTCCATAGAAGACATCTCTTGATGTCTGAGGGATTTACTCTTTTCTCGAAAAACCTGACCCCAAATCAAAACAAAACAACAACACAAAAAAAAAATGGAATATTAAAAAAATTTTGGGCTGTTGCGGTGCTGAGGTGTTGTGGCTCATGGCTCGATGATATCGTAACTTTCGTCGTCGTCAGAGCCATTACGATTGTTCGCCGTAGTTGTTGTTGGGCCTGAGAGGTCGAGTTCATACTGAAATACGGAGACGGTAGGTATTTGTATCGCTCGCATCAATTTCGAGCCTGAATGGCTCGTCGGAATTTGGTAACACCAATACGCCATTTTTCCGTCAGTAGGAGTCGTTAGACATGTCCTTAAAATGTCAAAACTGCACTGACATTCGTCGTTACATTCGAACTTCTTTCCTTTCTCAGTGGCTTTATGAAGAGGGCCGGCAATCGCAGCAAATCCACGGATGAACCTGCGATAAAAATTAGCCAATCCTAGGAAACTTTGCAGCTTTCGAATTGTTTTTGGAATAGAATATCGGAATAAAACTTCCACTTTTTGCGGGGCGGGTCGAACTTCAACGTTTTCGATTACATGACCTAAGTATTGGATTGAAATTTGGAACCATTTACATTTCTTCCATTCAACCTTCAGAGAGGCCTGCCTGATCCGTTCCAGTATCGTTCTCACATTAACATAATGTTCTTCCACTGTTTCCGAGTAGATAATTGTGTCGTCTAGGTAAACCAGGCATATCACACCGATCAGGCATTTCAACACTTTTTCCATCATGCGTTGAAACGTGGCAGGGGCGTTTGTCAATCCGAAGGGCATCACATTGTACTCAAAAAGGCCGAATTTAGTGACAAAAGCAGTTTTCGATTTGTCCTCGTCTTTGACGCGAATTTTGTGGTAGCCGGAAGCCAGATCCAAAGTAGTAAAGTATTTAGCTTTGCTTAAAGTTACCAACATGTCTTTGATCTTCGGCAGTGGGTAACAGTCCTTAATAGTGCTTTCGTTTAATCGACGATAGTCTACGCATATTGACAGTTTCCCGTTTGCTTTTCTCACCAACACAATTGGTGAAGCCCACGGCGAGTCACTTTCTCTTATGAGCTCTGCTTTTAACATCTCGTCCACCTGAGTCCTAACTTCATCACGCATTGTATAGGGGACTCGACGCGCGGCTGTTTGATTAGTTGGCTTTCGATAAGGTTAATTTGATGTTCACAAATATCAGTTTGTGTCAAAGTACACAGACCCTGTGCAACAATATCCGAAAATTCTTCATGTAGTATGGTTGTAAAGCTATCAATTTTTTAAAGTTCATCTATGTCTAGTTGCCGGGCTTTATTCTCATCTTCGGTGTCGTTTCTGGACATGCTTTCTATTTTTCTTGTATTCGGGATTGAATTGCTGTAGTTTAGTGTGGGTTGTGTCTTCAAGACCGAGGTCTTCCTAGGCTTTTTTGTGTTTGAGAATATGTCTCTAATGCTGACTAGGTAATTTTTCACCTCGGGCATTCTGAACGCTACATAAAGTCCCAACAGACAGTCATATACCAGTTTCTTGACGACAATAACTTCAACCTCACCCTCAAACTTGTTTACCTGAATGATGCACTTTGCTGTACCTTTATCTTGAACCGGTCCGCCACTGCACGTCTCTATTGTCGAATTCATTGGTCTGATCTTGTTTTGTGGCCTTCTACATTTTTTCCATACTCGCTCAGCTATCACTGTCTTTACAGTACCTGTGTCGAATAAAAAACTTACTGGTGTTTTGTTAATGAAACAGTTACCAATTATGCTGTCATTTGTAATAATATTATTAATAATCTGATTCGATAAAGGTGGGGACGGTTCGCTTCTTGGATAACCAGCATTCGTTCTATCACGTTCTCTGCATTCAGCTATCATGTGTCCTGGTTTCTTGCAATAGAAGCACACTCGCGGTGTCTACATTTGCATCTGAGGTCGGCGATCATCATAAAGCGGTTCGTGGCTGAACTTCACGTGTCTTTGCTGGGGCGGTTGTGTTTCTGGTTTGTCGCTACATTTGTATTTCCATGTGTTGAGTCTGCTGACTAATCCTAGGCCATAGGTCCTCAAAATAAGACTTTGCATCTTCATCATGGCGCTGTCTTCTACTGTAAAAATCCTCTTTTGCGTCAATGCTTTTTGGCTTTATAGTACCAAAAAGTTTTGCATTTGTTTTGATAGATCGTAAAGCACAAGTGGAACTTGGGGTGTGCAATAGTCAAACACTGATAAGCATTCATCGTCAAGGAACGTTAAAAGGCAATTGCGCAGCTTTACGCTAGGGACTTTTGCACTTGTCACGTAAAGCTCGAATTGTTTCCACCATGTATCTAGATCGGTTCTTTTAGAAAACTGAGCAGGCTTTGAATTTAACCAAGCGTCAGGGGCAGGGCCATAGGCACCACCAGATACATTAGAATGATAAGGCATGGGTGCGTGAAACGATGTTTGTACTGAACCGAATGGTTCGAACCTATTATCAAGTCTGTCATCTCTCGTCAATCTGAATCACATTGTCTAGTTATATTTTCCATCCTGTCTCGTTGATTCTCCTGTCTTGTATCATGTCGACGATTATTTCTATCGTCGAACGAGACCAAATCATTTGTCCTAGTTGATTCGGCCCTAAAGCCGAACTTGAAAAACACCAAGTTCTTGAAAAACACTTGAAAAACACCAAGAAACTTAAAATCGGAATCGCAAGGCCGCTCATGAACGCACATACTGCATGTGATCCATATTCTTTAATATCAAACGCCAACAACAACGTGGCAAGCAAAGATGCAATGATAAAACCACAAAACATGGCGGGTCGGGACGTGTTCATCATCATCATCAAAAAAAAAATTCAACGTGGGTATTTTTGAAATTTTGTTAAGTTTTCGAGCTGAGACAAAATTTTAACCGGCACACCAATTTAATAGCATGGCTGCTATTAAATAAAAATAAAAATCAAAAGAGCGTTGGCTTCAACTCTTTTATTCAAAAACTCAATCTAAAAAACATAAAACCTCTCCTTTAAACAATAAAATAGGAATATATATATAGTGGCTGGGGTACTTACAGACTACTTATTTACAAGCAAATCTACAATTAGGAAATTCAACTATAAGAAAGCAAACTGGCAACTTTTTAGAGACACCTTAAATGAAAATAGAGATTATCTTAGTGAAAACACACTTTCAATAGATGAGCTGAATAACAAAATTACAAAAAAAATCATTTCTACTTCACATAAATACATACCTTATCAATAAGAGAAAATATACAAAACTAGTCTACCACCAGATATAGTTATGCTGATCAAAGAACGTAGAAAAATTAGAAGAAACTTTCAAAGCACTCGTTGCCCATTACTTAAGAAAAAATTTAATCACTTAACCTCAGAGTTAAAAATCTTAGTAAGAAAATTCTGGAATCAAAATTGGTTTGATTTCATTCGGAAAATGGGGAAAAATCCACTTTCAAGCAGGCTTTTTTTGGAAAAAAATAAACAAATTTAGAACACAGAAAGGATCAAAATTAATTCTAAATTTGATTTCAAATAACAAGGAATTAAAAACTGATAAGGAAAATGGAAAATGCTTCGGAGATATATTATCTTTAACATTTAGTCCTCACTCTGATCTAAAAGATACTGAAAAAGATAATGAAATAATTAGCTTTAATTTTAAATACCTCAAAAATTACAATCAGTGTAATTTAAATGATCCTATTTGCCCAAACGAACTTATACTGGCTTTAAAAAGACTGAAGACTGAAGCGGCCTCAGGACCTGACCAAATACATAATCTAATGCTTAAAAATTCACCAAGAAATTCCTTAATTGAAATCTCAAAACTTTTTAACTTATCTCTACGACATGATATTATTCCAAAATCATGGAAAACTGCGAACATAACTATGATTCAAAAAAATGCATCTTCTCCACAAGATCCTTAAAACTGTAGACCAATCAGTATAACAAGTTGCCTAGGAAAGTTACTTGAGCGTATAACCTACACAAGACCCTACAATTTTTTAGAAAAAAATTTATTACTTATCCAGGAACAATCAGGATTTAGGAAACATCGGAGAACTTCCGATAATCTTTACTTTTTGATTCAAAAAATTGTAGATTCATTTAAAAGAAAGAAAAGAGTTTGTTCCCTTTTCTTTGATATTTCAAAAGCCTTTGATAGGGTTTGGCACGAAGGTTTAATTTATAAATTAATAAAAAAAAATCCACCACAATACTTAATTAACTGGATTAGATCCTTCTTAGACGTAAGGACATTTAGGGTGAATGTGAATGACTACTTGAGCGACGAATATCAAATAACTGCTGGTGTTCCTCAAGGCTCAGTAATTAGTCCTCTTTTATTTAGCATTTATATTAATGATATCCCTAAAAGAAACAAAACAAATAATGAATATTCTCTTCTTTTTGCAGATGATCTAGTTACTTTTTTTGTTTACAACAAAAAGGGGAATCTTGAAAATAAGATAAATAAATGCACCAACGAGCTAGAACAATGGCTAATTAAGTGGAAAGTGAAGATGTCAGTTGAAGGGTCGTGTTCAGTAGTATTCTCTAAGTACAAGAAAGAAAGTGGTAATCTTAACTTAAAAATTTATGGAAATAGAATAAAAAGCCTAAAAGAAATTAAGTTATTAGGTATTAAATTTGATTCTAAATTAAATTTTAATACACTGGTTGACGAAATAAAAGAACGTTGCAATACAAGGCTAAATCTAATTAAGATTCTGTCAAACAAAAAATGGGGTCTTAATCAAAAAACGTTGGGAAATCTTTATAAATCTTTAGTTGGTTCAATTCTAGACTATTCGTTTCCTTGCTTGAATTCATTTTCAGAAAATAATATCAAAAAGTTACAAGCAATTCAGAATACAGCAGTCAGATCTATCCTCAGATTAAAATATGATACTCCCTCCAGCTTTGATGAATGTTTGAAAGTTAGAAGTGAAATAGCCAAGAACATGATTGAATCTATGCCAAAACGTGTCGCTGAGTGTATTAAGCTAAAGGCAGCCATTTTAAATCTTAAAAAATATTATGTTCTAAATGTTCTAAAATTTGACAAGTGGATTTCTGGTAATTTTACAAAAAATTAAACCACTTAAAAAATGAAATTTTGCAAAATCGAATTCTTTCCTTTTCACTCTTTAAGGATTGAATTCGATCGCTAAGTATTAGTCTGAGAAATCGTTTAATTTCCATAGTATGCTTCAGTATGATTCAGAGTTGTATCCCCAGTCAGAAAGAAACAATGATTGATCGATGAAAATTTTTTTACTAAAACATATTTTTTTTAATTATTAAATAAGCAAAAATTACATTTGAGAAAATTTTTTTAGTTTTAAAAATTTTTTTTATAGAATTTTTGGCACCCATTTTGATCGAAAACTGCAAAAATAGTCAAAAAACGGGGTGTTTTAAAAAACTGATCTCTATTTTTGTCAATTTTTAAAATAATTCATCATCTTAACTTACATCTTAATCTAAAGAATATCATCAGCGTCCAGAAAGAAATTTTTCCTGCTCAATTTAAACACTTTACATGCACTACTTCTAATTATAAATCTCCAAAAAAAAATTTTTTTTAATTGATTTACTGAATTAGACTTTATTATGGTAAAGATGATTAATTATTTAAAAAATTGGGTCTAGTCATTAGGTGAACAAGTGTTCACGAAATATTTTCACCTATCTTTATAATTTGCCAAAAAGGCAATTTTTAACTGTTCCTTGTACAATTTATATTAAAATAGGGAAACAAATTTTAGAATAGATCATTTCTGGATTCAAGATCTTTTAAAGTCACTGTAAAAGGATACCTGAGTGATCAATATAAAACTAGAGCAGGAGTCCCACAAGACTCTGTAATTAGTCCTTTTCTATTTAGTATTTTTATTAACGATATACCAAAAAGAAACAAAACGAATAGTCAATATTCCCTGCTCTTTGCAGATGATTTGGCTACTTTTTTATTTGTAATAAGAGGAGAAATCTTGAGAATACGATTAATAGGCACCTAACAGAACTTGAAAAGAGGCTTTTCAAATGGAAAGTCTTGCTACATGATTTTTTCAAAAAATTCAAAAGAAAAAACTGATCTCGATCTAAAAATATATTAAAATAGCCTAAGTTGCCACAATCAAGTAAAGTTTCTTGGGATTTTGTTTGACTCAAAATTAAACTTCACTCCCACGGTAGATTAAATTCTATTTCTGATGCTAACTTGATAAAGAATTCAAGTTATTCAAAATTCAGTGGTACGGTCTAACTTAAAACTAAAATATGACACTTCATCTTACACTATCCATCATGAGGCCTTTAATAAACTAAAACTTCATACTGTCACGAATTCTTCTTCTTTTTAAAGTTTATTTTATTTTTGGCTTAATTTTTTGTGTTTGAATTACAAAATGTATCCAATGTTGAAATAAGATTGAGAAAGTGCGATGTTTCAAATATTTTTTTGAGTTTCAAAAAAAAAATAATTTTAAGTTAATATTGCAAGCATGAAATTTTTTTTTTTTTATAAATTTTGACTCAGGGGTTGTGATATGATGATCCTTAAGATAATATTTGTAGTTTAAAAAACTATCTACGCTCTGTTTTCCATTTTTTATGAATTGAGTATTTGTTAAAAAGCACCAAACGAAAGTAAATTATCACTAAAGTCAAAATT
This sequence comes from Brachionus manjavacas, assembly GCA_019054805.1. Taxonomy (NCBI): domain Eukaryota; kingdom Metazoa; phylum Rotifera; class Eurotatoria; order Ploima; family Brachionidae; genus Brachionus; species Brachionus manjavacas. The sequence goes on along the minus strand of JAHQIY010000003.1, from coordinate 57,505 downwards.
TAGTCGCTTAGATAAACAATGGTTCACCTATTACTGAAACAATTCTTGTTCTCAGGTTTTATACACTATTAGTTCATCTAATTTAAAAAAGCTAATGTTATGATAAAAAATAAGATAGAAAAGATAAAAACATAGAAAATTTAAATTTTTCAAATAGATGAATCTATTTTTCCCAAAGTCAAACTCTTAGGTATTGTGAAATTCAGTACAAAAAGAAAAAAAGAACAGAAAAATGTAAAAATTGAATAACTTTTTTTCTAAAGGTTTAAACTTAGTTCTGTAAATGCAACGTTGTGCAATTTTCAAAGTTGCATCAAATATCAAAGCCTGCTAAATTTGCAGAGTTATGCAGAAATTAAATTTCAATATAATCGAGCGTGGTGCATTTTGCAGAGATTCTGCACGCCATTAGCAGTTTTTTACAGTTGATGCAACTTTGAATGTTGCACCATGCTGCATTTACAGAATTTATTTTAAACTTTTAGATAAAAAGTTATTAAATTTTTTTTACTTTGTTCTGTTCTTTTGTACTGAACTTCACAAAACCACTCTTAAAGGGTGAACAATTTATTTTAATTTTCTTTAATTTTTATTTAGAAATAAAAATTAATTCGAAAAGGCAAAAATTAATCGGAATCATCCTAATAATAGCAAGCCTAAACTTTAATTTTGTCAACTTGGAGCGGAGATATATTATTCACATTTTGTCTGTGTAATTTTTTGGGTCTAGTCCTTTAGATGAACAATTCATGTTCACGGTTTAAGTGAACAAATTGTTCCCCTAATTATTTTACCCTGATAGGTGAACATGAAAATTCAAAAAAATCTTTGTTAAAAAATTTAGGTGAACAATATAGAAAAAAAAGTTTAATTTAAAAAAAAAAATTATTTGAGTTTTCGAAAAAAGAATTTTATGTCTTGTGTCTTGTTAAATTAAAAACTTTTGACTCCGAGTTTTATGGCTTTTCATTCAAAATTTTTAAAAAAAATTTGGATCGCAAAAATAGAATATTTGTATTAAAATTTAAATTTGCAACATAATTCTTACAAATTTGTATTCTAAATTTTTATTTATTTTTATTATTTATTTGTTTATCTGTGCCGAGCAAGAGCTCCTTCAGAAAAAAAAGTAAAAAATAAATAGGTTCAATTTTTTGTGTTTTAATTACAAAATGTATCCAATCTTGAAATAAAATCAAAAAAGTGCGATGTTTAAAATATTTTTTTCAGTTTCAAAAGAAAAATAATTTTAAGTTAATTTGGCACTTGAAAAAATATTGAAAATTATTTTTTAACTTTAAAAAATTAATTTATTTATTCAGAATAAAAATAAAGTAAAATAACATTAAATAAAATAAATAAAAAGAATAAAAATGAGCATTAAAAGGAAAAAAAAGGAAAAAAAAATAGATAAATAATTCATTTGAATTAAATTTTATATTTTTTTGTTCAAAATAGAATTAGACGAAAGATTTTTAGATTATGCGAACAAATTGAATAAAGCTCAAAATTTAATAGAATGCCTTATTCTCGAAACTAATATAAAAATTAGTTATTAGTTTTTTAGGTTTTTTTTTTGGAGGAGCTTTAGATAAAGCATTCGCTATGATCTGGTTGACTTGGTATTACTCTTGCCATAATCAAATACCTAAATGCGCTCTCTTCTTAAATCTCTGACTTTTAGGATGATTCCGATTAATTTTTGCCTTTTCGAATTAATTTTTATTTCTAAATAAAAATTAAAGAAAATTAAAATAAATTGTTCACCCTTTAAGAGTGGTTTTGTGAAGTTCAGTACAAAAGAACAGAACAAAGTAAAAAAAATTTAATAACTTTTTATCTAAAAGTTTAAAATAAATTCTGTAAATGCAGCATGGTGCAACATTCAAAGTTGCATCAACTGTAAAAAACTGCTAATGGCGTGCAGAATCTCTGCAAAATGCACCACGCTCGATTATATTGAAATTTAATTTCTGCATAACTCTGCAAATTTAGCAGGCTTTGATATTTGATGCAACTTTGAAAATTGCACAACGTTGCATTTACAGAACTAAGTTTAAACCTTTAGAAAAAAAGTTATTCAATTTTTTTACATTTTTTCTGTTCTTTTTTTCTTTTTGTACTGAATTTCACAATACCTAAGAGTTTGACTTTGGGAAAAATAGATTCATCTATTTGAAAAATTTAAATTTTCTATGTTTTTATCTTTTCTATCTTATTTTTTATCATAACATTAGCTTTTTTAAATTAGATGAACTAATAGTGTATAAAACCTGAGAACAAGAATTGTTTCAGTAATAGGTGAACCATTGTTTATCTAAGCGACTAAATTTTGACTTTAGTGATAATTTACTTTCGTTTGGTGCTTTTTAACAAATACTCAATTCATAAAAAATGGAAAACAGAGCGTAGATAGTTTTTTAAACTACAAATATTATCTTAAGGATCATCATATCACAACCCCTGAGTCAAAATTTATAAAAAAAAAAAAAATTTCATGCTTGCAATATTAACTTAAAATTATTTTTTTTTTGAAACTCAAAAAAATATTTGAAACATCGCACTTTCTCAATCTTATTTCAACATTGGATACATTTTGTAATTCAAACACAAAAAATTAAGCCAAAAATAAAATAAACTTTAAAAAGAAGAAGAATTCGTGACAGTATGAAGTTTTAGTTTATTAAAGGCCTCATGATGGATAGTGTAAGATGAAGTGTCATATTTTAGTTTTAAGTTAGACCGTACCACTGAATTTTGAATAACTTGAATTCTTTATCAAGTTAGCATCAGAAATAGAATTTAATCTACCGTGGGAGTGAAGTTTAATTTTGAGTCAAACAAAATCCCAAGAAACTTTACTTGATTGTGGCAACTTAGGCTATTTTAATATATTTTTAGATCGAGATCAGTTTTTTCTTTTGAATTTTTTGAAAAAATCATGTAGCAAGACTTTCCATTTGAAAAGCCTCTTTTCAAGTTCTGTTAGGTGCCTATTAATCGTATTCTCAAGATTTCTCCTCTTATTACAAATAAAAAAAGTAGCCAAATCATCTGCAAAGAGCAGGGAATATTGACTATTCGTTTTGTTTCTTTTTGGTATATCGTTAATAAAAATACTAAATAGAAAAGGACTAATTACAGAGTCTTGTGGGACTCCTGCTCTAGTTTTATATTGATCACTCAGGTATCCTTTTACAGTGACTTTAAAAGATCTTGAATCCAGAAATGATCTATTCTAAAATTTGTTTCCCTATTTTAATATAAATTGTACAAGGAACAGTTAAAAATTGCCTTTTTGGCAAATTATAAAGATAGGTGAAAATATTTCGTGAACACTTGTTCACCTAATGACTAGACCCAATTTTTTAAATAATTAATCATCTTTACCATAATAAAGTCTAATTCAGTAAATCAATTAAAAAAAATTTTTTTTTTGGAGATTTATAATTAGAAGTAGTGCATGTAAAGTGTTTAAATTGAGCAGGAAAAATTTCTTTTCTGGACGCTGATGATATTCTTTAGATTAAGATGTAAGTTAAGATGATGAATTATTTTAAAAATTGACAAAAATAGAGATCAGTTTTTTAAAACACCCCGTTTTTTGACTATTTTTGCAGTTTTCGATCAAAATGGGTGCCAAAAATTCTATAAAAAAAATTTTTAAAACTAAAAAAATTTTCTCAAATGTAATTTTTGCTTATTTAATAATTAAAAAAAATATGTTTTAGTAAAAAAATTTTCATCGATCAATCATTGTTTCTTTCTGACTGGGGATACAACTCTGAATCATACTGAAGCATACTATGGAAATTAAACGATTTCTCAGACTAATACTTAGCGATCGAATTCAATCCTTAAAGAGTGAAAAGGAAAGAATTCGATTTTGCAAAATTTCATTTTTTAAGTGGTTTAATTTTTTGTGTTCGAATTACAAAATTTATCCAATGTTGAAATAACATCAAAAAAGTGCGATGTTTAAAATATTTTTTCAGTTTCAAAAAAAAAATTATTTTAAGTTAATATTGCAAGCATTTACATATTTGAAATTTAACTCTTTGGTGAAATAGAATGAGTTTAATTTTAATTTGGAAATTTGAAAAAAATATTGAAATTTTTTTTTAACTTTTAAAAAATTCATTTATTTATTTTTACCGAGCTAATGCTACTTCAGAATAAAAATATTTGAAAAAAAAAATTAAAAATAAGGCAAATTGAGGTTTCAAATCAAATCTTAAGATCAATACGATCATTTAAAATTTTAAAACTTAATTAATCTAATGATTTTGATAATTTTTAAGAAGTAAATACTATCCATTACTTGACATGTTATGTTTAATCTGGTACATTATCAAATTAACATCAAAATAAATGATCTCTAATTTATTTGACAAAAACAATCAGCAATTTAAATAATTCAGGTTAAGTTATTTCAAAAATTCAAATTTATAATTTTTATATCCACTCATTTAAACTAAAATAATGTTATTTTTCCACTTAAATTATAATTTTAATTTTTAAAACAGTCAATTTTTTTCTTTTTAGAAGTAAGTTTTCTTTAGAATCAATTAAAATATTTAAACTTATTAAAGTACGATCAAAAGGGATATTTTAAAATTTTAAAAATTAAAATAAACATGACATGTCAAGTAATTGCTTTGGAAAAAATGTATTTCTTTTCTATTATAAAAAAAAATATTTCAATTTATATTTTGATCTTTTGATCTTGATCTTAAATTTCAGTTTGCCAAAAATAATTCATTTAGATTAAAATTTATATTCAATTATTGAAAAACTTGATCTAGTCGGTTAGGTGAACTATAGTTTACCTATTATGCGAACAATTCTTGTTCTCAGGTTTTCTGGACTATTAGTTCTCCTAATTTTTTTGTTCACGTAAAGGTGAACAAAAAATGAAGTATGTGAACAAATTGAATAAATCTATTCAATTAATTTATTTATTTATTTGAATTTAATTAACCTCCTTCAGGAGAAGTAAAAATAAAAGTTAGGAGAAAAGAGTTCAAAAAAAATAAGTATTTATATATCGAAAAATATTTGAAAATATTACAGTTGTATGAAAATGAAAAGGAAGATAGTTTCAATTGAACTTTTTGGACCTAAAATTCATTTAGGCCTTATTAATTCATTTAAAAATATACGATAATCTTTAAATCTTATGTTGCCTAGACTCATTTTGATAGAGTCAGAAATGCCATCACTGATGAAAAAATGCCTTTTTTAACTCCTTTTTAAACTTACTTATTTTACATAAAAGTGAAGGAAAATCTACATTAAAATGGTTAATCAAAAGTTGAATATCTGTTTCAAAAGAGTTATTTGACTTTGATGGACAGATAGTTACGTTTTGTTTAATGCACTCAAAAATACTAGATGCAAATGAGTTAAATCTTATCGTCGCAATAAATGATAGTTTTGAAAAAAGGTAAAGTTGATCAAATTTTAAAATTTTAAGAACTTTTAAGACCCTTATAATTCTCATAACTGATATTTTTTTTAACTTTATTTTTAATTTTAAATTTATTTATATTTTTTTTTTTCAAATGATTGTTTATTATTTATCTAATTATTTTTTTTCTATCTTAATTTTAATAAATTATATTTAGCTTTTTTCAAAATAGATGAGAAAAAACTCAACATAGATGGACTAAAATCAAAGACTTTGATTTTTTATAAATTTTGACTCTGGTGATAATTGACGTTTGTTTGATGCATTTAAACAAAAACACAATTGATAAAAAATGTAAAACAGAGCGTGGTAGTAGTTTCTGCGACAAGTCTACACCCTTGTAGAACAACACAAGTTATATTTGGTCAGCTTGTAGAAGCATTGCTGCTTATAACTGGTTTTTGTTTACACTCGCTACTTACGTCTTTCGACGCCATTATTTTTTAGTCCCTTTGACTTGCGAGACCTGACACGTTCCCATATTGACTAGGATTCAAACCCGAACTCTCAGATCGTAGATAGTTTTTTTAAACTACAAACTTTATCTTAAGGATCATCATATCACAAACCCCAAGTCGAAATTTATAAAAAATAGTGTTGGGATCGGTACAAGCGGACACTTGACCGGCCAAAATTTTCAGAAACCGTGACCGTGTCCACATTAGCCGGACAACCTTTAAGCGAGTGGTCATTCGGCCGGTCAGCTAGGTGGTCTAATTTTCATAACATCGCACTTTTTCAATGTGATTTCAGCATTCAAAAATTAAACCAGGTTGTTTTCAAATTATTTTCAAATTACATTCACTAATTTTTTTGTTTATCATTAATTTAAATTTGCCAAAAAAAATAAAATGAAAATATTTATGTTCGATTTGGAATAATCTCAAATTTAAAATAGCAAAAATTGATGTAGAAAAATTTTATTTAAAGTTTAAAGTTTTTAAATGTTTTTTTTTGTTTTTTATTTCAATAAAAAATATAGGCGACCAAAAAATTCTACTAATCCATCACCCCCTACTCACTCACTCACTCACACACTCGCTCACTCATTCACACACGCACAGACAAAGCTAATATAAAATTAATTAGCAATTGAAGCGAGTCCACGAGTAGAGCAATTGTTGAATTGAGACTAGCACAGCTTATATACAAAATGTGTGTTTTTTGCTGTTTTTTTTGTTTTGTTTTTAAACTACTATTATAATTATTATTATTATCATTATTATTGAATTTAATTTAGCGTCTCTCTCACTCAGCATTCACAATACAATAGACTACTTGGCGATCCGCCGATGGTCACCTAACACCGGTCCGAACTTAGATTTATGTACAGCAGCAACCCAAAAAAAAAGAAGAGGAAGAAGAAAAGAAGTTGAGTGTTAAGAAGAGAGAGAGAGAGAGAGAAAGATAGTCTTTTGTGAACAAACGCAGAGACCAAAAAAAGACAAAAAAAAAGACAATAAAAAAAAGACAAAAAAAAGCGAAAGACTAATAAATAGAATTGTGAGAGTGTGTGTAGGTCTAGGAGGTGGAAAGACGCGGCGTGGCCAGCTTGGACTGAGCAATGGAGTGCTTGCGCGATTGAATGCACTCGGGTGTGGGTATGCCGTGGCCGATCTCTTCACTGTCCAGCATCACGTTGTTCAACGACGTGTTCAAGTGAATGTTGCTCAGCTTGTCCTGACTCAACGACTGACTCATCAAACTGCCCGTCGACACTGACGAACTAAGACAGTTGTTGTACGAGCTGGCACAATTGACCACCGACGGGCTGCTCGGATACTGCGCCACCAAATTGCTATTGCTTGTTGTTGCTGCTGCTGCTGTTGTTGTGGCTGTTGAGGTGAGTGGCGAGCTGTTCACCAGGCAGTTGTTTACACTCAGTTGAATTTGGTCGGCTGACATTGAGACGGTGGTGCCGGGCGGCTCACTAACCGACGGACTGTCGAACAGCGAGCTGTTTGTCGAACTTATATCTTGACTCTGTTGCTGCTGCTGCTGCTGATTAATGGTGGTGGTTTGAATTTTGGTGCCGTTGGCCTTGCAGCGCGACCTAGCCATATTGTAGTCTCCACTGTCAAAGTATTTTCTATTCTTTTTTTAATTAACAAACAAAAATTGTTTATTCATTTTATTCAAAAAAAAGAGAGGTGGAAAAAAAATTTCTTCTTACGCCTTTGTGGAGCATCTTCTGGATGAAGTTGGAAGCGCCGGGTTTCTGCGGATTGGGGTATTTGGAGCGCAGCTTGATCTCCTGCTCTTGCTCGGGCGTGAGCTTGACGGCCGCTGTGGTCGGCGTCTGGTGCTGCTGTTGATTGAGCATTGGTGACGATGATGGCGTTGACTCCATGCCGTTTTCTACACAAGTAAAATTTACAAATTTTCTTCTAAAAACTCAGTCAAGTCTCAATTTGGCTCTTGAAATAAATAATACAACAAAATTAAAGAAAAAATTTAAGAATTTGAAAGAAGCTAAAAGAATTGAAAGAGTGAGTTTGCGCGCTCAAATAGAGCTGGAGTGTGCAGCGCGCTGCTTTTTATTACACTTCGAATTTAGTGTGTGTGTGTGTGTTCAGAAAATTGGAGAGAGAGAGAGAGAATCATTTTTTATAATCACAATTTGCATAATTTCTATGCGAGACCTTTTAATTCATTGCAAAACAACGTCAAATTTAAATTAATTCGACTTACTGTCAAAAATGACTGTTTTAATTATGATTAAGATATGATTAAGATAGAATTTATTTTTGTTGTTCAAATTTAATTAAAAAATATGGCCCTTGTGAATTAAGTAATTATTATTAGCTTTAGTCTTTGATGTTGATGTTGATGTTGTTTATGCAATTTGTGTATGCTTTAAATTGAAACATCAACAACAAAAAACATAAATAAAAATTTGCAAAATTCAGAATAAACTTGACATCAAATTAAATTTTTTTTTAATTTCAAGGTTAATCAACAAGCTCGTTCCCATGTCATGAAAGACCGATTAACACTTCACCTATTTGATTCTAGAAAACAATTAAAAATTAAAAAGTTTAAATAATTAAATTGCATGTTTTGAATTTTTATCTTTTATCAATTGTAATAGTAATACCATGATAAAGTAACAGAAATTTAATTTTCATTATTTGCCCACTTTATTTTAGTCACTAGTGAAAAAAAATTTATTTGAAATCAATCTCTTTGCCGATGTCACTAAGATTTTGGCAAAATGTAACAATGAAGTTAACACTCAGGAACTTCAGAGTATATATTCTCTGTTTGGCTCTATGATTCTGTTCCATTAGTAACCAGACTGGTCGAGGAGTACACGAAGGGTTTCGAATCAAGATTCATCGAATACCCAACTCCACTGTGTAATTGCTACCTTACTATTTCTTCTTTTTTTCCTGAAACTTGAACTATTTAAACATGTGCCACATGAAACAATCTTTTCCAATTTATGTCTTTTCAACTTTAATTTTTTATTAGCTTATTTACTCTATTTTGATTCTTTTTTTTTTTTTTTTTTTTTTTTTTTTTTTGTAATTTTATTAACTTTAATTTTATTCTTATTTTGTTTTTTTTTATTTTATTTTTTAATTTATTCTGAAGGAGCTTTAGCTCGGTACAGATAACAAATAAATAATATGATAAAATAGCAGAGTATAAAATAAATCAATTAAAATAGCTAGGTAAAAATAGCTTTATTCAAAAATTTTTTTTTAATTTTTTAGTCATGGCTGAGAACAGATAATTACCTAGTTAGGTAAATTTTTTGAAGAAAAAACATCTTTTACAAAAAAGCACTACAAAAAGGTAGTTGTCTAATTATGATATTCAACTTAATTAAATCTTAAAGAATTATCAACTAATTATGATAAAATTATTTATTTTTTAAGATTATATTTTTTTGTTATAGTTTTTGATATTGTCAAAACATGTGATTAACTAAAGTTGTGTGTTATCAGTAATTTTATCAGTTTAATAATTTCCCCAGTAAAATAGCTCAAATGAATAATTTTGTTTTTTCATATTTATTTTGAATGCTTGGCAAATAAGTTTCATTTTTTTCCAAAAAAATAGAATATTTCACACATAAATCGAAACATTAGAGTTTCATAAAAATGAACACACATACAGAGCAAGAGGTGATTGAGCTTTTAAACGTTTTTGGAGAGTTTAATTTTCGATACTTTGAATGAAAATAACAACAATGTCGAGGAAATAGATCGATTAAATAGGGACTTGGAGTCCATTATAAGCATGTTTGAGTTCCAAAATCGTAGAACTTATTTAGAACTTAAAATAAGAAGTTTAAAAATTAAGCTAGCCTACGAGCAAATAATTCAGGACTCGAATATTATTCAGTTCCTGGGAGAATCAATTGAAGATTATGAAACTGAACTGGAAGCATTAGACTCTGAAAATGTTTCTTTATCAATTTCCAATTACTCTTCAGATGCTACGAGTTCAGAAACTCAACAAAATGTCTTAATTTTGACTGATAAAAAGACACTTTTAGACTCTATTGATAATCTGCAAAATGCACATATATTCGAAAGTAAATTTTTGAATAGCTTGAAAAACCAAGCTGAGATTCTCTGTATGAGTGGTAGTGCGATTAATTCATTTGATGTTTATGCAAATTTAACCTATATAAACCAGCTCTACGTTGACCAAATCAAAAATGCTTTAGTTTTAAGTGCGGATCTAGATGATGCCAAAATAAGCATATTGGAAACTATAATTGCAGAGTTATCCACTTCGGGTGAGAACATCTCAATAAATTTTATCAACAACATGGTCAATTTGTTTAATACAGCATACAAAGACAAACGTTCAAACAATTTGGACAAACCAAGTATTGCATTGTTCAACGAGGCGTCACTCAAGGATTCTAAATTTTTGAAACTTCGATTTTTTGAACTGTCAAAAAAATTTCATCCTGACAAGAATTCCTATGATGGTTGTGCCGATTTTTTTTGTGTGATACGAAAGTGTTACGATTACTTATCGCAAAAGATCTACTCGAAAAAAATTAATTCGTTAGAATACACGCTAACGATGGACGCGTTTGAGGAAAAAGGAGACCAATACTGCAACATTGCCATTGATTATTTAAACCGAAGCCAAGGAAGAAGTGTCCTGAAATGTCTCAACCCCGTTGATTTGGCTAATTTGACAAACGAAGAGCTCACGAATCAAGCCAAATACTACTCTGGTTTGTCCTTTAATGAGTACATGAATGCTTGTAAAGTGGCGGACAAGTTGTGTGCAAGTGACAAACAGCTTTTGTTTAGACATAAAATGGCCATGGCTCTGTACATTTCGGAGAAAATGCTCGAAGCTCAGCTCATATGCATAGCACAAATTTTTATGATGCAAAAATTTCGACACAAAAAAATTGCCATCCCTGTCCTAGTGACGCAAAACTTGGACACACTCATTCGGAAAATAGAACGAAAATGCACTGGCTTGTTAAAAAGAACCGACATACCAGCTGATGAAAAAGATTTTGATAAAATTCAAATCAAAGCTGATGAAGTTAAAGACTTGGTGGTTTATGAGGCAACCGAAGACGCTGAAGAAAGTATTGAAGATAAATTCAAAAATTCGATTATTCTTATGTTGAATAAAGATCTTTATAATACGAAAATTGCTTTATCCAAAATTGAATCGAACATTGGCTCTATACAAAGTTCAATACTGAGATGCAAAATTGCCGGCGTTTCAAGCTTACTCTTTGCTGGTGTTCAAGGTGCTGAGTTGACCTTATCATGGAGTACAATTGCAGCGTCCGGAGCGATTTTTGGCTCCTTTTTTTTTCTAAGTGCAGTTGTTACCGTCTTTGGCAGCTTTTATTTAATGGATTATCGCTACAATATTTTAAAAAATGAAACTAAAAAATATGAAGCGAGCATCAAATTAAATAAGATATTGAATGATGCTTTCTCTCACTATAAAACTGAACAGTTCGACAAGTTTTTAGAGGAATTAACTCGTTGCTATGAAGATGGTAAGAGTCTTATTTCATTCAACGAGTATTTTATCGGCTTGTACCCGCAATCAATGGCTGAAGTACTACTCGACTATGAGTTTCCACCCGATGGTATCGCTTATCTTTTTAACTTAATTGCGTCTGTTTTATTTAGTGGCAAAGTGAAGCCAAAAGGAAATTTGTCCGAAAGAGATTTTCAAATGAGAGCTAGAGACTTGTTGAGCTATGTTGCCGATGTGAAAGCCAGTGAGAAATTATTTCAGAAATGTGAAAAGCTAGACGAACATCTGAAGAATATGAAGAAAATCAAATCGAAACATTTTACATTGCAAACAACAAAAAAGCTAACTGAAGCTCAGCTAATAGCCAAAGTTAACTTGATCATACTGACAATTGCCACAAACGGATTAAAAAATAACAATGAGGAGATCATCAAAAATATGCTGAATGACTTGTATGTTTTTGCCAAAAAAAACGCTCATTTGGTCGACATATCGACAAGCTCTTGTCTCGAGCTTGTTCAGTTCATATTTTCCGTATTCAATATAGAAATTCCAAAAAGAGAGGAGAGCTTTTGGAAAGGAGAAGATTTCGACTATGACGAAAAAGGCGTAAATATTATCTGCGAGCAGAAAGAGCTGTTGCAATTCTTGACACGTTGTATTCAGAATGAAAAAGACAATTCGCGTAAAGCACATCATTATGTGGCTCGCGCTTCGGTCTTTCATAAAATAGCGCTGAAAAAACTCAAAATTCAATTTGATCAACACAAGTTTTTCTATTTCAACAAGGCTCGCAAAGATTTCGAAGAAGCGTTCACGCTAAACAAGGACGAAATGAAGGCTAGAGAAACCATTTTCATGTATTTGAATTGTTTGGTTTATTTGAAAAGGTTCAGCGAAGCCAAAAATTTCATAAAAAATTTTCAAACACAAGACGATGTAGACATAGACGACGAAATCTACTTCTACTACGGCATTACTGAGCGCAACATGCAAAACTATAAAAACGCTATTCGATATTTTGAGTTCGCTCTGACCAAATTCAAAGCTGAACAAAATGAAGAGAGGACAAATGAGTGCTTAAGAGAACTAGAAATAGCAAAAAGTCTACAAAATGAATCAAAGACTAAGCAGCTCAATCAAATATACCAAACGAACTTTGAAAGATTTGTTAGACTGGGCGATCAAGCTTTTGCCAAAAAAAAGTCGAAAAAATTCAGAATTATTTCTATTGACGGAGGCGGTGTTCGTGGCATAATACCAGCTATGTTACTAAGAGAAATTCAACGTCGACTATCCTCCCCGCTTGTTTCTGTTGTTGAAATGTTTGCAGGTACCTCGACCGGAGCTATACTAGCAGCTGGTTTAAATGTACCAATTCGGGATGGAAGTCGAATTCCAAAGTACAGTCCTAATGACATGTTCAATTTTTATATACAAGAAAGCAAGAACATTTTTGCTCGAAAATTTGTTTTAGCTAAAAAAGAAAATACATAGACAATGGAATTTAACAGACTTGATCAACCATGTTTTAATACCAACGTCGACTGTACAAAAAACACTTCAAGTATTTTCAAAAAACGAGTGTGAAAAGAAACGACACGACTACTGCTTAGTTGATCTTCTTACTGCAGCAACGGCAGCACCAACCTATTTTCCAGCTTTTCGTGTCGACGGTATACAGCATGATTTAATGGATGGAGGCTTATTGGCAAATAATCCAGCACGCTTGGCTTTCAACCATGCAGTCAATGATTTGAAAATAGATAAAAACGATATTTATGTTGTATCGTTGGGTACTGGAGTCGATATAGGCAGTATTTTTAATGAAAACAATTCAAACTCGGTTCTTTTTTGGGCTCAAAATATGAGTCATTTTATGATTGAAGGACATCAGAACGACGTTGACCAAGAGATGAATGATTTAATTGGCGACAGATACAAAAAGATTCAAGCTTATTTCAGTAAGCCGATTAGTTTGGACGCACATGGTAAAATTGGAGATCTTGAAAATATTGGAAAGCAAGTCATCGAAGAAAATACTAAACTAATTGAAGATATAGTTAATATTTTAAAAGACTAGAGTCTACAACACGGTCGAAGAAAAAAACTACTTTATTTCAATTTTTTAAAGATTACTAAAATATTTTTTATAAATTCATTAAAGACTAAAGTAAAACTAAAAGTTATCATATATTCGATTTATTGTAATTTTTTAAATTTAAAAAAGAATTTTGAAATTTTTGGAAAATTTTTATCAACTCAGTTTCTGTCGATATTCTTTTTATTTATCATGAAAATTTAAAATTTTTAAATACTCTAAATCATCCATTGGATGGTTGTGAATTGATACTTTAGAAACTTTACCAAAATTGATATTCTGATATTTTTTGTAAAATAATTAATGTTATAAAAATGATCTCCAATTCTTTCTTTAACTTTTCTACTTATTTCACCTATTTAAAAAAATTGGATTTTAATTATTAAAAAATATACAAAATCACACTTGATCACAATTTTGATTGTTTTTAAATGGGTTAAAATAATTTTTTGAGTTTTACTTGTAAATAAACAAGTTATAATTATTTTGTTTGGAATTTTTTTTAATTTTTTTTGAATTATTTCTCATTTTTTTATTCCCTATACATCGATCTTACAAGTCATCCTGTTGTCAACAAGTGTAATAAGCATTTTTCAAGTGTAAAGAAAAAATTAACAGATAGTATCAGATAATTTAGTTGAAATTCTTAAATCATAATGATTTGTTTTGAATAATTGACAAATCATAATTTTTCTCTATTTTTTTTCGATATTTTTTCAATTTAAAAATTCGATAATTAATTTCAGTTAATAAAATTTCTATAATTGAAGAAACTTTAATTTTTTTTTTTCTTTTTTGTAATTTTTATTTTACCTATGAGGCTTAAATCAATGAATATTAATAATAAAAATATTAAAAAAAAAATTCTATAAAAGAAACATTTATAATTTAAAACATAATTTAATATATATTAAGTTCAAATTGAAAAGATAATATAAGTTTCTACTATATGAATGCAACAATTAGTGACCAGTTTTTCAAGGGCCCATTATCGCGTTAGGTTTGAAATCATTTCGAAGGCTTCTAGACAAAAGCCGTTTGACAGTAGATTCCTCAACTGGAGAAGAGCAAATTACGCTTCAATGATCCCTAATTTAATAGATACTGATTGTAACACAACCTTTGACACACTGTCAATTCAGAATAGCTACTCGGCTTTCCTTTAAACATATTTTCAGGCATCGACTCTTTTCGTCCAGAAACGAACTTCTAATGGATCAACAAAATATCCATTTTGCCAAACTTGTTTGTCGCAAAAGACATCTGTTTATCGTGACTTGCACAAACAAGGATGACTTAGAACTAGAATGCAAATATAAACAAGTATGCATACAATAAAAAAAAATAGGCAAGCAGTCTTATTGACTTCGAGCTTAAATTGGATCAAGACTCAAAAAATAATCCTAATAAGCTCTTCTCTTATATAAATCGAAGATCTGCTAAAGGTGAGACCATTGCAGCCATTAAAAATTCAGACGGACTGATTATTACAGACAAGGTAAGCATAAGTAGTGCATTAAATGATTTTTTTTATTCGGTTTTTTTTACCAACAGACTCCGCTTGCAATCGTCAACCATGCAAAGGAAACTTTAATATGACGATCAAAGCCTAATTCTGTTTTCCGAGTTGAAGAGATTGTAACTCCTGACACAGTACTTTCTAAGCTTAGCAAACTTTGCAGTGATAAAACTACTGGAATTGATCAAGTAGTAATGCATCCACTCAAAATGCGTGCAGAAGCACTTTCCGGACCTATATCAGATATTTTTATTCAATTTTTGACTCTTTCAACTCCCGATCATCATGGACTTTATTATCAAGCATCTCATTCAAAATAATCTTCTCTCGAAAAAATGACATGGTTTCGTTTCTAAAAAGGCTTGTGTTACCAATTTACAGTCAATAACCGGTTATCCGGAATGAGATTCGAGCTTTTTTTTTCATAGTCTTCCGGATAATAAATTTTTCGGATAACACAATTTGATAACGAAAAGAGGGGTAAACACAGTGATAATTGATTAAGAGTGTTTAGAACAAAGAAACAATTACGAATAAAATTTACCAATAAATATTAAAAGCTGATTGTTGATTAGTAGGTACTGGCTTCAAACTGTCTGTTGCTAAGGAAAACTTGCAGATCAAATAGGGCCTGTACTTGTTCACTTCCTCCAATCTTTTGAATCAAGTCTGAGAGTTGTGTGCACAATATTACGGCCTTGTTAACGTCACCTGCTGTAACGGGCGTGTCTTCATCGGCTTCATCCTCTTTCATCTGATCCACAATCCTATCTGGGTTTCCGACTCGTTCAATAATGCCTGCGCTGTCCATTAATTCGAAACCCTCATCGCCTTCTTCGGTCTGCAGCCAACTCTCAATCTTGTGTCTTGGAATAACGTTTCGATATGGCAAAGTCGGCTCAGAAACAATATCAGTAACTTCGACGTTTATATTTAACTTGTGCCAAATCTTGTTTTAATGTCGTTGTGGGAGTTGACTTCCAAACGGACGCTAAGACAAAGATGCCATCCTTTCTCGTGTATTCTTTTTGAATCTCTGCCATCTTGATGAGGAATGGTTCAACGGCGTCAAAGTCTGCTGATTGCTTTTCCCCATGAAGCTTGATGGTTTTGATGTTGTGTCGTTTGCAGAATCTCTGGATTTAGCCTGAAGATGCACTGAAGTTTTCGGCGGCTGGATAGAACTCTCATTGAAATATCTTTGCTTGAAAGGCAACTGTTTCGAAGTTGATTGGCACTTTGCTGTTGCGAACTTGGTAAAACCAAAAGTTGAGTGCTTCGTCTAATAGCGGATAGCTTGATGTCTTAAGTGTGCATCTGATCGCACTGTCTGGATTATCTTTTCTGAATTTGCTAAGTTCTGCTGAACCTTTGGCGATAATGTCGTAAATCATACTCAAGCCATCCATATAATCTAGCGCAAGTTTTTTTGGGCAGTACTCATTCTTATTCTTAGTGATGATCTCCTCCCGCTGAACAAAGTAAAGAACAAGCTTCTTGCGTTTTGCAATCTTAGTTTCAATTACTTTTTTACTAGAGTTCTTGCGAGGCTTAGGGACTTGATACATAGATCTTGTCATTTTTAATGCGAATAACAGAATGACTCACAGGAAGTAATGCGGAGGTAATGCTGTTCAAATTAGCTAAAAGCCTAAAAAGAAGGAAGCGAAAAAGCTAAAAAAAAAAATCAAAATGTGCTGTTCCGAAAATTGATTCCGGATAATCGGGCATTCCGGATAACCGGTTATTGACTTTAATTGAAATTGTCGACTTTTTACTGACGCCATGAGTCGAAGGATACCTACTGATACAAAAAGCTTGCAATTTTTATTTAAAATTATTTTTTAATTTGAAACTATGAAACTATTTGAATGTTTTTTCAAAAGTAGATTACCTATGTAATACAAACACAAAAATTAAACAATTTTTATTCTTTTGTCTATTTATTTATTTTATGATTATTTCATTATGTAAATTAAAGAAATTTTTTAATCCAACTTTATTCAAAGACCTATCAAAATAAATATTATGTTTAATGAAGATAATAAAAACTTTGCTCTGTTCTTTATTTTCATAGTTTTTTGCTTTGTAAAAATTTTGGGCATATGGCTTCAACTTAATTTAGGGAATAATCAGTCTGGTCAACTAATTTACTAATTCACTGGACTTTGTTTTGGAAGTCATGTTAATTCTCTTCTAATTGCTAAGATTTATTTAGTAGTAGTAGTTTTAATTGCAGCATGAAAATTTATTTCATGCGGAGCGCATGAAAGTTTTGATTGATGCCCTGTGGCAGTCCCAAGGCGTTTGTCGAGTTTGATCTTGAATTGCTTAGCGATTTAATTTTATTTTTTAAACTTAAACCAAAATAAATTAAAATAAGGGAAAAAAATTGACATTTTGAAGTTTATGATCAGTTTTTGATGTCAAAATTATCAAATCAAGCTGTAATTATGTAATAAATAGTTATTTCTTGATAGAATAAGTGCAGATATACATTTTTGGATTAAACATACTTTTTTAAATCTAGAGGTAAATTCTGCTTAAGTCTGCAAAAAATAATTCACTTAAAATTGTATCATTTAGATGGTGTGCACTCTGCAATATTAATTTTGACATTGCAGAGTTTACCTTAAATTTTACAGTATGTTAAATCCAAAAATATACCTCTGCAATTATTATTTTAAATAATTACAATTTATTTAATAATTAAAAAATGGTTTGATCATTTGAGCATCAAAAATTGATCATAAACTTCAAGATGCCAAAATATTTTAGATAAATTTAAATGAGTAATCAAACACTCAGATTTTTTTAATTTCTTAAATTAATTAAAGTGAAAGGATTTTTTTACTCTAAGTCTTTGTATGCACTGTGAAACTTTAGACATTTAAGTTGGCTAGAGTCGGCGTTGTAGTTACTGAGAAAACTGCAACAGCTAATAAACTTTTTAAAAAATTTTTCATTGCTTCTTGTCTCAATTGCTTGGACCTTAGTTAGGCTTTATTTATTTTTTGTCCCGGTATGTACTCTTGATAAGTTATCATTATTGATTAAAATACTAATCGTTTTGTGATAAAAATGTTCAAGTATATTAATAATTACCATAAAAACTAACTCGAACAGCAAGAAAATTCTTGTGGCCGTGATAATAATTGATGAATGATCTTTTTTGCCATTCCAGGCAGTTATTTTGTCGACTCATTTTTATTCAAAATCACCAAAATTAAATTCTCAGTCCGTACTTAGATTTGACTTGTAAATAACTCTACCATGTAAATAAAATTTGGTAAAAAGCATAAAATTAAAATGTTATTTGATAATTAATTAATTTCTGAATAAAAATTCAAAGTCCTGATTCATCTGATTGAGCATATGAGCATAAATTTGATTGACATTTGAGAGAAAAAAATTGGAATTTATTTAAACTGTATTTAATTTGAACCTTAAATTTTCACAAAATTAAAAATTTAACTTTATAATTTTTGCGTTTGAATTACAAAATGTATCCAATGTTGAAATAACATTCAAAAAGTATTTTCAAGAATTTTACGGAAAATCGACTAGATCCAGTTTTTCAACGACTGAATATAAAATTTAATCTGAATGAATTATTTTTCTTTTTTTTCCTTTTCTTTTTGGTCATTTTTTTTTATTTTATAATATTTAACTTCATTTTTAGTTTTTTAATATGTTTTTATTCTGAAGTAGCATTTGCTAGGTAAAAAATAAATAAAAGAATTATTTAAAAGTTAAAAAATAATTTTCAAAATTTTTTTCAAATTTCCAAACAAAAATTAAACTCATTCTATTTCACCAAAGAGTTTAATTTCAAATATGAAAATGTTTTCAATATAAACTTAAAATTATTTTTTAATTGAAACTAAAAAAATAAATTTATTGAACCATCACACTTTTTCAATGTTATCTCAACTTTTTCAATGTTATATTGGATACATTTTCTAATTCAAACACAAAAAGTTAAACCACATTCAATTTTAAATATATTCAAACATATATATTTATTTTTCAATATAAACATAAGTAATAAATTATTATTTTTATTCAATCTGTTTTATGGTAGATTACTTCTTGCCATACAAAGATTGAATTCCTCTGATGTCATCATCTCCAAGTTTAAAATTTGGATCATATCCTTGGTAATAAGGATACATAACTGCTTTTTTGTCAGTAGTATGATCCAGGCCCAAAGCATGACCAAATTCGTGCACAGCAACAACTTTTAGATTTATTCCCGACCTGGATTTATCTGTAAATTCTTCATCTTCATCAAAATGCACTCGACCATCTGATGGAAAAAAAGCATGGGCCAAAACACCCCCAGGTCCATCGAATGGAAACCGATCGCCGTGACATATGGATCCGAATTTAATAGCTATTTCACGCTTCTTTTTACGACCAACTCTTCTAAAACTTAATCCAGATACATCGGCCCAGTATCTAAACGCCTGAGCCATTATCCTGCCTGTTTTACCTTTAAGTTCCTTATTTTGATTTAACACTGCATATCTCAGTTTTTTCTTTTTCCATTTACTTACTTAAATTGACAAGAATTTAATAACTCAAATAAATGCATTTTTTAAATTATTTAATTGACCTGTAACAAATCTTTTTTGAAAATCTGGCAGACCACATCTTGGCGTTTGCATTTTTTCAATGGTAGCCGCATTTAAAACGCCTGTGGCCTTTAGACCGTGCATTTTTTGAAAAAGCCTAGAGTATTTATTTTTATTATTCAAAATTCCAAAAAGTAAAAAATAAAAAAATTTACTTCAAAGATTGTTTGATTAAAAAATTTGTGTTTCTCATTCTTTGTGGAGACAGATTCTCTTTGGTTTTGTTTAAATAGCCCAATCGATCAAGATAATTCTTTGTGTGACAAAAAATAAGAGGATTAATAAATAAAAAAAATTCTAAAATTTACAAAAGCATCGATATTAGAAAATTTTGTCTCCGTTAACACAATAGTCAAAGACAAAACAAGAATAAATTTTGGAATCATTTTAAACTGAATTAATAATATATGCTTTTTATTTTTGCTTTAAATATTAGGACCCGAAAGATTTTTATCTATTGAGTAAGTTTTTTTAACAGCTTGTTGAAAAGCCAACAAAAATTAGCGATAAAATAAAGAAAAACACTTCCTAAAAATTATTATTTTAAAATAGAATACTTAAATTTTACTTTTGTTTGTGTCATCATTTTTTTTAAGTGTGCTTTTTGGTATTTAGTGCTTAGACGAACTTTTAAATTTATAGATTAATTTTTTATCATGATTAATCAAAAGTTGCCAAAATTTATTTTTATTCAAAGAAAAAAAGTCGGAAAAAATTTTTGCTAATTGAACGAAACTCATCTCCCTCGTAAATGATTTATAATATCTTTTTTTTTTTCAAATTTATTGGCTTTGTGAATTTCCATATTCTGATTAACGAGTGAAGACAAAGTTTTCAGTCTAAGTTTGTTAATAACTACCTTATTTTTAATGTAAATTCAAATGTTTGAATATCTTTGTAATTCAATTTTCCGATTATTCACAAATATATTTATTCAATAAAAAAAAAGTTTTTTAAATCATTGTGTATATTGAGAAAAAAAGATAAACAAACTGATCCAAAATTTTAATTCAATTTTAAAATTTTTTACTTTTAAATTTTTCCTAAAACTGAAGACTAGAGTGAAGCAAAAGAAGGGTTACAAGATACAGGTCTTAAAACAATAACTACAGTTTTTATTTAAAATTTTCATTTTCTTTAATATTTTTGTAAATTAAAACATTTTTAAATTTAATTTTTTCCCTGTTGAATAATAAATAATAAATTTAAGTGGTGGGTCTCAACTTAACTACTAAGTTCAGTCGGCTATTTAGCTCACTAAATTCTAGTTAACTTGTTTTTAATAACTAGCATTTTTAAGTCAAAAATAATAATAATATTTGAATGATTTTTATTTTAAAATAATTTTTACTCGATTTTATTCAAATTTCATCTAAAATGTAAGCTCATATTTTATTATTAATATACAATTGATACAATTGATTTACTGTATAGGGATAAGGAATTTAATATTGTAGAAATCCTAATCACAAAATTTACTATCTATTTCATTTACTGTCCTAAAATTCGGCAACTTGGATTTCATGATCATGGTCACATGATTAAAACTTAATAGATTAAAATCTAAATAAAATTGATACAAAAAGATTTTTTAAAATAATTTTTAATTAAACACAAAATGTTAATTTTTTTAATTTGAAAAAAAAAAATTTTTTTTTCCCAATTGAACTTTAATTTATTTTTATAAAATATTTATTTGAAAATTTTGAAGACAAATTTAAAATCCACACACAATTTTAAATGATATTTAAATTTAAAATAAATTAAAATAAATTACTGCGAAACAAAATTAACTTTTGTGTTGCAAAATTTCCAAATCTTGGTTTAGATTTTATTTTATTTCAGATAAAAATTTATTCAATAATTTTCTTCCCAATTAAAGATTAAACAAATCATGTTTAATAAATTTTAAAAATTTTAAAATAAACACTAAACTTTATACTCAAAATATATTCATTATAAAAATATAATTTAAAAAAAAAAAATCAATTCTTCTCGAAAATACAGTGCTGCTTCTATATCTATATTTTACGAAAATTATGGTTAATTCATGATGTTTTAATTAAAAAGAAATAGCAAAAATATTTATTAATTTAGCAAATTTATTGAATTTTAGCTTACTGACTGAAAATTACTGTTTGTTATGGCATCTGCGCCGTCAGCAAGCAAGATTGTTGGGTGGAAATCGAACCCATGAGCTGCTTTGACATACTTGAACGCTCTTGAAAATGAACTCAAAGTCGACTGAACATTCTTGGAAGACGAGCGCAAGACCAAACGGATGGTAGTGATTTCCTCGATCAGTTGTACCTATCATGATCACTGGCAGTTTATTCCAGTAGAGTTTGTATGTACCATCGGTGCTTAATTACTCTGCCTTCAATACTATTCTTAGGGGTAATTTCCAGTCAGTAAGCTAAAATTCAATAAATTTACTGAATTAATAAATATTTTTGCTATTTCTTTTTGGGTCTACCTTTTCAACACAAAAAAATAACCATTCAACACAATTTCAAAACGCTCAGCACAAAATGATTTCTTCTCAACACCAAAACTAAAATTTGAAAAAATACTTTTAGCACAAAAATTAAAAATAAAATTTAAAATGCATTCAATACAGAAAATAATTTTGAAAAAAACAGTAAACACAAAAATGCTTTTTAATTCTTTAAATGCAACAATAAAGCGTGACTTTACTTACAGGAGAAAATTGAGCGTTCATGCTTTTTTAATTAAAAGCATGGAAATAATTAAGTACTATTCAATTGATTCAAAATTTTTTGCCATGGTGCCTAAGCCTTCAAAGTGTAGCATTAAACTGGGTAAAAAAATGGCTTGCTAAGAAAATTTCAAAAAAATTTATTCAAGAACTTATTTATTCAAGAACTGTTATAAAGTTAACCTTTACAGTAAGAAATGTTCTTGCAAGTTTTTCACTAAAATAGGATATTGTGCACATTTATTGGCATTAAAAGAACTGTTTAAAAAAAAGGACCAATTTGTCAATAAACCTAGAAGAGGTAGAGCAAAAAATGCGGAAAAATGGTTTTCTAGAGACTAATTTTTTTAAGTTCTTTTATTTAAGCTTCGAAATATACTTTATTTACTTAATTTCCACTTATAAATATATTCAAATAAAATTTAAAATTAAAAAAAAATTTATTTTATTTGAAATATTTTTGTGTTGAAAAAAAATTTTCTTTAAGAATTATTTTCAAACACAAATTTTTAGTGTTAAATGTTTTTTTTTTAAATATAATTTTTTGTGCTGAGAATAAATCGAATTGTGTTGAATGTTTTTTTCATTGTGTTTATCAGAAATTGATTTTGCTGAAATAATATTCCCTTTCTTTTTAATTAACTGACTGAAATGGATTTACTTATTTAATAATTTTATATTAACTGAACATTTAATTATTTTTTTGAATTATTCTACTGAATAAATTTTACTGCAGATTAAAATACTTTTGCTGAGACAATTCAATAAATTTACTGAAAAAATAAATATTTTTGCTATTTCTTTTTAATTAATTTACTGAAGTAGATTTACTGATTAAATATACATTATTTTACTGACCATATAATATTTTGTTAATTTGTTTCTAAGTTGGATTGCAGTGACGCTCAATTTTCAAAATTCTTGTTTTTAGAAGTAGTCAATATTATTGATAAATTAACAATCGACTCTTCGCCTGGTGAAGATGGCATCCATTGCAGATTTCTCAGGAAGCTTTCACTTTTAATTAAAAAGTATTTTCAAAAAGCTTTTTTCATCAATTTTATTTAGATTTTAATCTTTTAAGTTTTGATCATGTGGTCATGATTTTGAACTTTAAGTAGCCGAATTTTAGGACAGTGAATGAGATAAAAAGAAATTTAGTGATTAGGATTACAACGATATTAAATTCTTATCCCTTTACAGTAAATCAAATATCAATTGTATATTATTCAACAAAATATTAATTTTTTTACTTATTTAATTCAATAAACGCCCAGCGGCGATGTTTAATAAAGTTTAATGTGTTTAATATAATATTGTTTAATACAATATCATTTACAAATCAATTTCAATATCAATTAATAAAAAGCATAACCAATGTTGAATATTTTTAATTTTAGCTATTTTGACTAAACTAATGCTTTCTAGAATTTAGTCGACTAAGAATTAGCTAACTAAAATTTAGTGAGCTAGATTTTAGCCGATTAAACTTAGGAGTTTAGTTGAGACCCGTCACTTCAATTTATTATTTATTATTAAAAAGGGAAAAAGTTAAACTCATGAAATTTTAATTTACAGAAAAATTTAAAGAAAATTGCAATTACTGGTACTTTGTGTCGCTATGTTGTTAGTGATAGTTGATGTTGTCTAAGTAAATGTTTGCTGTTGATATTGTTTAAGCTGATGTTTGTTGATTGTTTAATTTAGCTTTTACCTGATCGTAAATTAAAAATAAAAAAATAATTTTAAAGGGCGTGCATTTTACGAAAATAATATAAAAAGAATTATTTATTTTAAAATTTGAAAAGTAGAAAAAACTCAAAATTTAGATTATGATTGAATTTTTAACAATATTTAACTTAATACAGTTGATGCTTTGTCAAAATCAACAGAAACCATTGCCATCTTCAAGTTTTGGTCGAATTTTTAACAATTCAGAGAGAAATTTTAACATTGGAGCAGGAAATTTTAATATTAATAATGGGTTAGAAATTAATGTTACGCCAAGCAATATTAGAAATTTTTCAGCGTGTACAAACCCTGTAACTTATGGTTTTATACAGCGTGCTGGAACCAAAAAATACTATGCAATAGCTGACATACAAATGAACTGGATTGATGCTGAAAATTACTGTCAGTCGTTTGGTGCTCATTTACCTGTTGCAGATAGTGCAAATGACATTAATTTTTTTAGATGTAAATTTATTTTTTGAAAATTATCGAAATATTTTCTGAGAGTTTTAAATCAAAATTTTAAAAAGAATATTTATTTTAAGTAAATCATTGATTTAATTGTTTTCAATTAAGGGTTTGTAGGAGGAAAATTTATGATTCGCTCTTATGAACTATTAAAAGGTTTTACCAACCATGGATTCAGTGGATACTGGTTGGGATTTTACAAATCAATAGAAACAAACTCATGGAGACTGATTGATGGCAGTCCCTTGACTTATTTTGATTGGGACTTGACAAGCCATCAACCAAGCGGCGGTCCTTCAAAATTTATATTTGATTTGTATATAATAAGTGAAAAAAAGCATAGAGGCTGGCATGATTGGCACATGCTTGGATATAATTTAGTTCTATGCGAACTCAAGTGCTAATTTCTTTTAAGGTTAAACCATTTATTTAGAAAACATTTTTAGTATCGTAAAAAAAATAAAAAAAATTTTATTTCACAAGTTTTTTACGATTCATTAACTTGCTTTTATTTAAAAGTATTGTCAAAATTTTTTTAACATCTATGGCTAAATTTCAAACTGTAAGCATCATAAAGCCTTTCTCGATTTAAAACCAGAGTATTGTGATCTTTGGTAAAAATAACAAGAACAAAATATAAAAAAAGCCAAAGCATTGGTTTTAACAAACCATCAAAAATTTGTGTTAATGGTGCCAATTGAAAAATCATCTTTACCACGAATATAATGATTCTGGTTTTAGAAATTTAATTTAATTTTTATTTTAAATTATTTTAGGCGTTTGACACGGTGCCACATGAAGAGCTATTGAACAAATTGGAAGCCTATAGTTTTGATGGCTTTGTTATAAAAAGCTTTTTTTTGATAGGCATCAAAGAGAAGTTATGGGTGAAAACATGTCAGAATGGAAGAAGGTAGAAAGTGGTGTTCCACAAGGGCCAGTCTTAGAACCACTACTTTTCTTAATATTTATTAATTTAACGCCAGAAAAGCTACATCATTTTTGTAAGTTGTTTTCCGATGAAAGCAAACTACTAGCAATTATCAAGAACAATCTTGATAGAAAGATGCTGCAAGATGACTTTATTTAATTGATCGAATGGGCAGCTGTGTATTCATCTGTTAATTGTTTTTTACGCTCTTCTTCAGCTTTCTTTGCGTTTGACATGGCATTTAAAGTTTCATGGTTCATCAAAGAACGAATATAGTTGAAATGCGGCTCCTCTGGATCTTCGTCTAACGTATCTAGAAATCGTGCTTGGAGTAGATCTAGTTTGACAATTTTCAGCCTGAACATTCATTTTGTTTGATTGCAAAGTTAAATCCGGGAGATCATGAATGGCTATTAGTTGAGCATAAACAATCTCTAGATCATGGTTTCCCCATTCTTGTTTTTCGCTTGATTGTTCAATAGTTGTGTCTTCATCGTGATCAATTGCTCCTTCTGAATCAATCCAGTACTCTTATGTAAATAAGCGGTTTCTATTTCTTGATTATTATTAATCAAAAAATTTTAATTAAATCAAGGAATTCAATCAAAAAAAATTTTGTCATTGCTTTCATTAGCACTAGTTTCTTTAATTTTTTTTCGGCAATAATTTCTTAATTTAGTGAGAAGACATTAATATAGCATTAGATTCATTTAGCATTAGATTATAGTAAATCGTACAAGATGAGCGACCCAGTATCTGGAATTGTGCATATTCTTGATGAATCACTTTCAGAAAGAGATCTTGGATTTCGAATGAAGTCCAATCATAAGCGAGACGATCAATGTAGCTAGCAGCTATGAGGGGCAACACAGCACTTGCTACAATCCACAAAACATTTACATCAATGGATGTCAAAATGCTCAAGCCACTGTACAAGACTTATGTAAGACCACATTCGAATATGCTGTAAAGCGTGGTGTCCGTACAAATCAAGCAAGGATATCAAGCGCCTTGAATTGGAACAGAGAAAGGCCACGAAGTCAATACATCATCTCAGGTATATGACTTATGAGAAGAGACTTAGAAAATTAAGGCTGCAAAAATTGTCTGAAAGGAGAGAAAGAGGAGACATGATTAAGATGTTCAAATTCGTCAGGGGCTACAATAAAGTAAACTGGTTTCATCCAACATGCCTGCTAACTCACTCACGCAGACTGGACCGGCTGGGTTCTTAGAGGTGGTCGACATCGTTTAAGACAGCAACGAACAAATTGTAGAAAAAGAGAAAACTTTTTCACAAATAGAGTGGTGAAAGGATGGAACAAACAGACAACACAAATTTGTGAATCCAGAACATAAATAGTTTTAAAAAAAAGTTCGACAAAGCGCAAACAATATAAGCTACCAAAGCAAAAATTCTACTGTCTCCAAGCTTTGTAAATGACCAAATGTGGGTCATTTACTGTAGTTACCTTTATTATCATTATTATTTTTTTAGTAACTAGTCAATTCTTTTTTAAAAATTTCGATTTAGTGACGCTTTTAATTAAAGATTAAATAAAAACAATTTTTTCATGTCCGAACGGTCTTTGAACGGATCAGGGCCGGATTATTAAAAAATTAATTGTGAAAAATATAATTGGTTTCATCAAAAGAAAATCTTGACCATGTCATTTGCACTGTTAAGCCCTCGCCTTCATTGTGGAAGTGTTTTACAGATATGAATAAGACAGTTGGGTGCTGAAAATTATGTTATCTGTTAAATCCATTAGGATCTCGGCCCTTCTCCTCAACGACTTTCGGTCATTACAGCTTTGTCTGAGTCCCAACACCGATACTACCCCGATAGAAAAGTGGACTGATTCCAGTACCCATTCACGCCTCGCAACAAGCCACAATGACATTAACCTGGCAAGAAGTTGGCGCTACATTCTGTAACAAGAGCAACATGCGTCCCTGCGTTGCAATCACCAAAATTAAGAAAATTGAAGTTCATGATCAAATAAAAATTTCAAATCAAAATTTTTAGTTTTTGATTTAAATAAAAAGTTAATTTTAATTTATTTTTTAATAATAAATGACAAAACTTTATTAAACATTTTGTTTAATTGATTAGATAGAAAATTATATGAATTTTTATCTGAAGTACAAACAAAATCTTAATCAATATTTTGAAATTTTTTGAATACAAATACAAAATTTAACTTTAATTTGTCGTAATCTATTTTATTTTATATTGAAATATCATTTAAAGCCATAAATAGGATAACTTAATGTAGATTTAAATTTGTTTTTAAAGTTTTCAAATAAAGATTTTACAAGAACCGAAAAGAATCAATAAGATTTTTTTTTTTTAAAATCAAAATAATAAAAATTTTATGTTTAATTTAAAAAAAATTAAAAAAAGCCAATTTCATCATTTTTATTTAGATTTTAATTAGTGTGGATATCCGTGCAAGCGGAAGGTAAGGTTTTGTGAAGTTCAGTACAAAAGAACAGAACAAAGTGTAAAAAAATTAAATAACTTTTTTTCTAAAGGTTTAAAATTAATTCTGTGAAAGCAGCATGGTGCAACATTCAAAGTTTCATCAAAGGTCTTCTAAAGGTGTGCAAAATCTCTGCAAAATGCACTTCGTTTAATTATATAGAAATTTAATTTCTGCTAAACTCTGCAAAGTTGCACTATGTTGCATTTACAGAACTAAGTTTAAATCTTAAGAAAAAAGTTAATCAATTTTTTTTCATTTTTTATTGTTCTTTTTTACAATTTGTACTGAATTTCACAAAACCGAAGGTAAAAAGTTCCAATTTTGGCGTGTGGGTTTTGAATTTAATAAAAAGACTTTTCTTAAATAATAAATTAAAAATAAATTTTTAAATATTTCAAAAAACGGACTTGATAATCTTTTTTTTTTTAATTCAAATTTATATTATTATTTAGTGTTGGATACGGTGAAGACAAACCGGTCAATTACACGGACGGTTTTTTGCGGTCATTTGCCCGGTCAGCTAGGTGGTCTATTTCTTGGACCGCCAAAATAAACAGTCTGGAATAAACGGGCGGCCAAAAAACCGGCCTTAAAAATACGTAAGGTCAAAAATACGGCCAAATTTTTGGTAGTTAGCCACTTAAATTGAAAAATTTTGCAAATTTATATCATTTTAAAATTTAAAATTCAATCGAAAAAAACAAGGGTAACCCAGTCAATTAAAATTTGAATGAGCATCAATGAAAAACTAATAAAAGGCATTGTGAATTTTCATACAAGCCTTCTAAAAATTACAAAAAAATTCTTTTTCATCAATTTAAAATGACAAAATTTAGCATTCAAACTTTGATAATGAAAAAAACTATGTTTCACTAAATTCAACGAAAAAAAATAAGTCGAAAATCGGTCTTCCCCAACCCCCTCAAAAAAATGATATAAGCCTATTTAATATCAAGAATTATTAAATTATAACAACGGATTTATAAAATAATAAAATTAAAAAGCTTATAAAAAATAATTAATTTTAGTGTATATTCCCAGAGCGTGACTTTTTTTCTAAATTTTAATATCATGGGATATATAATAATTTTACATTTTTTTTTGTTTTTTTTTGCAAATAAATGTTTTTTTCATTTTTTTTCTGAAAATTATTAAATTAGCCCTGGGATATTCAAAAAATTTTTTTTATTAGCCCATGTTTTTTTTCAAAAAAGGATAAATAATTTAATTATACTCTACCAATTAATTATACAATTTTTATATAAATTAGCAGGAAAATTTTTTTTAAACAAATTATAGTTAATATATTCTTATCATTTAACAATAATTTTTCAGTTCTCTTTGCTGCTGTAGTTTACTACTTATTAAAGCCGGCTTTACTAGTCGTTTTATTTTGCTTTTTTGATCACAGTTAACTTGTTGAATGTGTCTCAACTAAATCAGAGTTTGTCGCTGACTTCATTAGCCGATTCGATACGGATATAGAATTTGGTCCTTTACTCAATTTTTCCAGATTCCATTTCTCTATTGATTTAAGTTAATCTTTAAAAAAAAATATTAATTATATAATATAATAAATTAAATAATTTCATAATAATTAAGCAAGTCAGAAAAAAATATTAACACAATTATATGTGAACAAACTTGGTCACCAAATAAATTTGGGTGTATTAGGTGACCCAAATAAAATACATGAAAAATTTAGTGATCAAAAGTTTTATTTTGTGAACAAATAATGTTTTTAGTGACCAAGAATAGTAATAAGTGACCAGAGATAATTTTATGTGAACAAAAAAGTTTTTTAGTGAACAAAAATAAATTTACGTGGCCAAAAAAGGTTTGTTAAAAATCTTAATGTTTTCTAATTAAACAGCTAAAATTGAAAAAAAAAGCTATTTTTAATGTTTAAGTTTACTACCAAAGATTATTTAAAATTATAAAACTTAATTGTTTATTTTATCATCTTTCAAAAATGAGTCAAACCTTAACAAAAGTAAGAAGTTTAGAGTGTCGAACTGAATTAGAAAAAAATTTAATAAACCCTTTAATTTTTTTTTTCTTATTAACTCCTTGAGGAGCATAAGGTGATTACTTTTGATTTTCAGTCAAGTCGATCTTTTCCCTGTACCATTGCTTCTTCCCATGTCATTCCTATTTCGATGAGCTCTTTCGTAATTGTTTACCTCCATGTTACTGCTGGTCTTCCTACCTTACGTTGCCTTTTAGGTATCCATTGAAGGGCTCTTTTTGGTATCCATATTTCTTTCATTCTAACTACATGTCCGAGCCATCGCAGTCTTTTTTTCTTAATGCAATCACTTTTAAAGCTCTGAATTTGTTCTACTATATAGGTCAGCATTCGACAATGTCTCAGGTCAGTGTATCTGGAGAATCCTCCGCATGCTTCCAGTCTGGAAGGCGTTAAGGCTTTTCCTGTCAAATTCGATATTAGCACCACATCATCCGCCAAGTCTAAGTCTTCAAGTTTTGCTGTTAATCCCCATTGAATACCCTTGGCACTAACAGTTGTTTTCTTCATGACATAGTCAATCAATATTAGGAATAGTGTCGTAGAGAGAACGCACACTTGTCTGACTCCTGTACACACTTTGAAGCTCTCAGATTGTCCTTTTCCAGAATCACGCTACACTCGAATCTCTGTATAAAATTAGAATGCAAGGTAAAACGATCACTTAGGAACTATTTAAGTCATTTGAAGACTTAATAGAAATGGTCAAAGAAATCAAGAGAGGAAGAATTAAAGAAAGTTAATGGAATCAAGATATTCTAACTACCATTTCAGCTGCAATTAATTATAATGATAAAAGGTTCGAAAATACCCAGAAATGTAAAATTTGAGACACGCAGTTTAAAAAAAAAATCTTTTTTTATTTATTAAATAAATAAAAAACTTTTTTTTTATATTTTATTAAGCCTTTAATTTATAATGATTGTTTTTTACTTTGAAATAAATTTAAGTAAAAAAAAGCTATAAAAAATAATTGCAACGTTGACCTGATTCATCACAGTCAATTGTGCCAGCTCTTGATGGATCTTGTATAATTGTATCACGACTAGGATTATTTAATGCCCAAGTTGGAAGACCTCGATGGCTAAATAACGGACTCCTTAATCCTCCTGTTCTTGTATTTGTATACATAATCGGATCATTTGGATCAACTTCTTTTCCATTCCTGAACCATTCACCACCAAGAATAGTTGCTCGTTTTTTTCTGAAAATATTGGCTCTGTCAAAATTGCCACCAAATATCTGAGCTCTTTTATTAATAACTCTGTTTGCAAACAAATTTTCAAGATCACTTCGATCTTTTTTTCCCAAATTTTGAGACATCAATTCACCATTGTCTCCAATTTGGTCATCTGGTCTATCTATTCTCTGAGCATCCATCCAATTTCCACCCATGATTGTTGCTCGTTTCTTTCTAAAAATATTGGCTCTGTCAAAATTGCCACCAAATATTTGGGCCCTTTTTATCAGCCTCTCTGCATTTGCTTGCTCATTGTCATCCATTGATCTTTTGAACAAATTCCATCTATCGTGAAAACCCGGGGCAAATGATTCACCTGGTCTTACATTGCATCTTTGACCTTTGTCATCACAATCCAAACAATCTTTTTAAAATAATGTATAAAAAATTTTGACTTTCTTATATTAAATATAAAAAAAATAAAAAAAAAAAATTTTTTTTGATTACAAATAGACTGGTACAGGCAAAGCAAAATAAAAATGTAATAATAGAACATTTTTAACGATCTTTTTTATTTTTTTTAATTAATAAAATTTAATGAAATAAAAATAAGCATTTTTATAGTCGAATTATTTAAATAGAAATTGCTACATTTTTATCATTTCTTGTTCATATCTAAAATTAACTTGCTTTGGAATTTTTGTTTAAAAAGAGATTCATCTTGAATATTTTCTCAATCATAAATCCGGATTTTGATTTAATTTAGATTTTTAATTTTTTCAAATTTTAATTTATTTTTAGTTTTAGTTTTTGATGACTTACTTTTTAAAAGTATCAAAAAAAAGCAATGGTAGTTATTATTCGGTTTAAAAGTTTAAATTAAGGACACTTTTATTTTAAATTTTAGTTGATTATAAATTTTTTTGAATATCTAATTTAACTGATTTGAAGAAATGAAAACAATTTTACATAAAAAAAACTTTAAAACCTTTTAATTTTTGTTCTTACGCTTTTTCAAATCCATGTAACAGTCTCTTTTGATCTAAGTAAAAATTTGCAGAAAACAAAAAAAAATTACAAATTATCTTTTTTTAAATCCATTGATTCAGCTGTGGAGCATTCGCCGTTTACCATCTAAAAGATGTTTTAATTAATTTAACTTTAGACGTATCATTTAAAAGAGCTTTTCACTTTTTTTTTTACTTTGCATTTAGTTTAAATTCCGGTTTTCTGCTGCATTAAAATTACAATTAATGAAATTTAGAAGTAGACTCTGTATTTAAATTTTTAAATTTTGATGCGAAAATAAATCCAAAATGTGAAAAAATATTTTTAAAGTTAGTTTTACTTTTGGAACATCACTAAAACTAAATTTTAATTTAATTATTAATGACTAATTTTTACAGAAAATTATTCGAATTCAGATTTTGTCTGTTTTTAATTATTTAACTAAATGGCAATTCAATGCCTGCTTTAAAGCTGTTAACATTGGGGGCTTCAACTAATTGATTTGGCAGTGAGTTCTATATGTTAGCGGTTCTGTTGAAAAAAAAGTTATCTCTATGTTGGAGCCTCGAAATTTCTTTGTGATATTTAAAGCAGTGACCTCTTCCTTGGATTTTAGTGACATTAAAATTGTTGCTTTTTCAACCATTTCTATTCCATGCATGAACTTGTATAATTGAATTAGATCACCTCTTTTTTTTCTTTCCACCAGATTTGGAATGTTCAAAGCCTTCAATCTGCTTTCATACGGTTTGTTTCTAATTGAAGAAACAAATTTCGTAGCTCTGCGTGAGAATCCTCTCAAGATTCTCACAATCCGACTTTAGAAATGGACACCATACACGCACAGCAAATTCTAAAAGAGAACGAACAAAAGTTAAATACAATGATCTAAATAACTTTCAATCAAAACGAGCGAATGATTTCCTGATGCGACCCAACATTTGATTTGCTTTATTTGTAGCCTCTATCACTTGATTTTTCCATTTGAGATTTGTATTGAAGATAACTCTAAGATCTCTTTCGGTTTCAGACGTTGATAACTGTTTACCATTAATAAAATAAGTGAATTCTTTGTTTTTATGACCGTAATGCATAACCACACATTTTGATGAGTTGAAGAGAAGAAGCCAATCTTGAGTCCACTTGAAAGTTACATCTAAATCTGATTGTAGTTTCACTGCGCTTATTTCTGATACCGTTTGCGAGAATATTTTTGTATCATCTGCATAAATTTTGACAATATTCTCTATTCCTTTTGGTAGATCATTGATATACAAAACGAACAAAAGTGGACCAATCACTGATCTTTGTAGTACACCGCTAAAAATCTCAACCCAATCCGTCAAAATTTCACCTTGAAAAACTCATTGTCTTCTTTTTTTCAAGAAAGCTTCAATCCATTTTAGTGTCAGACCATCAAAGCCATACGCTTCAATTTAGCTATTAGTCGTCTGTGCGGAACAGTATCAAATGCTTTCGCAAAATCCAGCAGAATTACATCAACAGGAATACTTTTGTCTAGACTCATTGAGATGAAATCTAGAGTTTCCAAAGGATTAGATGTACATGACTTTTTCTTGACAAATCCATGCTGTTCTTTAGATATAATATTGTTCTAATTAAGAAAGTCTTCCATTTTGGTTCTTATTATGCTTTCCATAATTTTGCACGGAATTGAAGTTAAAGACACGGGACGATAATTGCTGGCCGTTGATTTATCATCTTTTTTAAACAATGGAGTAATATTTTCCGATCTGAATTGTATTGGAAGCTGACTATTAGATAAAAACTTTCTGAAAATTAAAGTTTAAGGAACAGTAAAGGCGTCTGCACAGTTTTTTAGCAATAGCAGATGAAGCTTGTCTACACCACATGATTTATTTTGATTAAGGTTTTGTAATTTTTTTTAAACCACTTCATAACTAATATCATTTGGGTCAATGTCAATATATTCTGAACTGTTTTCATTAAGTTCAGCTACAAAAGGAGGAAGCTCCCCATCTTGTTCAATAACAAAAACATCCTGAAAACATTTATTTAGTAGATTTGATATCTCTTTCGGTTCTTGCGTTAATTGATTGTTTAACTTCTTTAATGCTTTGATTAATTCTCTAATAACTTGTTGATCATTTAGATATTTGTATAATAATTTTGGATTCTTCTTAGCTTTATCCACTAAATTTTGTTCATAAGTTAGTCTGGCTCTTTTTATTTCCGAAGAAACAAATTTACAGATACTTTTGTAATCATTATAAAGATTCACATCCTTCCAGTTACATGAATAGTTCATGTATCTAAGATTTTTTTTATTCCTAATTAAGATCTTGAGATCATCTTTTATCCAAGGTTTTGAGATACTTTTCTTTTTAGAGCCATCCGTCACTGGAATGAATCGATTACTAGCTTCGCTGACAAAGAAAATTAACTCATTGTACATTTCCTGAATATTTAAATTCTTAAATAAGTGCACATAATCAATATTTGATAAAAATTCAGAAATTTTTTCAAAGTCAGCTTTACTATAAATAAATTTTTCAATAATATATGATTCCTTCCTAACCTTGTTTCTGAGAACAAAATTAAAAAAGATAACCAGATGTCCTTTATTAATGTTACCAAGCACAAATTTTGTATCGATTGCATACAGTTACATAAGAATATAAGAGTAATACGAAACATAAAAAATTTTAAAATAGAATAATAATCAAAAAATTACAAATAAATTTAAACAGACTTGTTTATAAGTCACAGTTTTAAGTCTAAGTCACCAGAATTTAAGTCAAAGTTATGACTTTATTTTTTGTCTGAAGGCTGAAACTTATGGATAAAGGCAACCTGAAGTTCATGATCATCATCAGATGATAAAAAGTTAATATATTAAAATCTTTATAAAATTGATGAAAAAAGCCAAATTTAAAGCATTCAAATTATGGCTTTAAATGATATTTTAATATTAATTAAAATATTTTACTGCGAAACAAAGTTAACTTTTTTGTTGCAAAATTTTAAAATATTGATTTAGATTTTATTTTAATTTTAATTCAGAAAAAAAAATCCATTTAATTTTCTTCCTAATTAAAGATATTACAAATCATGTTTAATAAATTTTAAAAATTTTATTTTAAAAAAATTGATAAAAAATACCTTTTTTTTAAATCATTAGCTAAAAATTTTGATTTGAAATTTGCATTTGATCATAAACTTCAATTTTCCATGGGTAAATGCAGATAATTCTGACCAATATAATTTTAAGATTATGGTTTATTTAGAAATTTATTTAATTAAAAAAAATTTTAAGTCATTGACTTGACTTGACTCAAAACTTAATATAAAAACAAGTCTGAATTTAAATATAAATATAACTTTAATTAGTGTCCTGCGCTAAGAGCAAATTAGCAAACAACTTTAGACAAGGAAAAGTGCTAATATCATATTATCATGTTGTTCAAACATGTTGAAATGAAGTCTAACTGTTAAACAATTTTATTTCTCTCTCTCTCTCTCTTTAGTCCTCATTTTAGTTTATTAAGTCTTAATACCGGCAGCACACGTTAATAACTTACAACTATATTGACCACTAACTATTAGTTATAACTTCGGATTCAATTAAATAAACTCTTAACTAAATTAAATTATTTTATTTATTTTGTTGGCTTAAATCTCTTAAGTCCAAAACCGAGACTTGACAATATTATCCCAAAACAAAATATCTTTGTATATTTCGTTATTAGTGTTCATTCCTTTTATTTATAGTGACTTCACGTAACTTTAATTTCTACATTACTTACGAAATTGAAATTCAATCAAGTGAAATTATTGGAAATTTATCAGTTTCCTGAATATTTTTCGATTTAAAATTGATCAACCTTTGAAAACAATTCAATTAGGATCAACTAGTGGAGGATAATCAACTAGACAAAGAATTATTATTACATCAGATATGCAAACAGAATATCATTAAATACATAAAAATCTTTAATCATAACTTAAAATAATAAACTAACTTTATTATAAATCAAATTTAAATTTATTCTTGAAATTTTAAATTTTAAAGCATTTTTGTATATTTCACCAAAATTAGTCATGTTCAGAGATGGTAAAAAAATACTAAGGTCATTTACTTTACTAAAAAAATACTTAAGGATAACTGACGAATAAGTTTGATCAAATGTCTAAAATTCTTCAGATTTGAATTATGAAATTTGATTTTATGAAATAATTTTTATGATTTTTTTTTTCTTTAATCGTAAATTTCTTTCGTAAATTTTTAGCATTTTACATTTATCATTTATTTTATTTATTTGTTTTTTGTACCGAGCTAGGGCTCCTTCAGAATATATTAAAAAAATAAAAATTAAAGTTAATAAAATGAGATAAAAAAAAATAAAAATAAAGTAAATAAGCTAAAAAAAACGAAAGTTTATAAGACATAGATTGACATACATATGGCAAATGCTTACATAGTTCAGGTTTCAGGAAAAAAGGAGGAAATAGTAAGGTATCAATTTTACAATGGAGGTTGGTATACAATATATCTCGATTAGGAACCTTCTTTGTATTTCTCCACCAGTCTTACAACCAATGGAATAGAATGACTCAGTCCTGTCCCAACATATTTCTCACTCAACTCAAAAAGACGATTCGAGACTGTTAGTAATTTAAGTTTATTAAAAGCTTCATGATGCATGATGTTGGAGGGATATTTTATTTTAACTTAAAGATAGATCTGACTGCTGTATTCTGAATTGCTTTTTTGTTTGACAGTATCTTAATAATATTTTACCTTTTTGTTGCAGCGTCCTTTAATTTCGTCTACTAATATATTAAAATTTAATTTAGAATCAAATTTTATACTAAGAAACTTGATTTCTTTTTGGCTCATTATTCTGCTTTCCGGAAGCAGAATGATAATTTGAGCCATAAATTTTTAAGTTTAGATTATCACTGTCTTTTTGGCATGTTGAAGTTTATGATCAAAACTTTATATCAAATTGCTCATTTTATATTTAATAATAAATTTCCTGAAGATTTAGGTAGAATTTTATAAAATTCTTGATGTAACATTGATTAACATAGTTTGTTAAATTAAAATTTCAAAATAAAAAAAAATTTAAATTAATAGTATGTTCAATATTAACAAAAATGATCGATTATTTTTGATTTTTTAGTAAAGTTAATAATGCAAATAAATAAATTTTTTTCTAAACATAAAATATCATTTGGTTTTTTAATTTTAGTATCTTTGCGAAGTTAAGTTTTTTGTCTTTCGGATTTGGTACTCTTTTTAATTCTAAAAATCGATTATTAATCCATTAATTTTATGATCAACTTAAAATAATTTTTTGAGACTGTAGCATAACATGTTAAATCATTACCAATAAAAAAAAAACATTTCGTTAATTTAAGAAACTATTATGCTTACTTTTTAATTGAGCATTTGATCATTTGATCATAAACTTCAACATGCCGTCTTTTTTGTACCTAGAGAAGACTACTGAACACGACTTTTCAACTGATATCTTCATTTTCCATTTTATAAGCTCCAGTTTGTGGTGTATTTATTTATCTTATTCTCCAGGTTCCCCTTTATGTTATAAATGAAGAATGTAACTAGATCATTTGCGAAAAGCAGAGAGTATTCATTATTTGCTTTGTTTCTTTTGGGAATGTCATTAATATACTAAATAAAAGAGGACTAATTACTGAGCCTTGAGGCAAATAAGAGCCATGTCCTTTTTTATTCCTAATGTAAAGAAGAAATTTGGCCCCCAGTAACTGTGCTTCACTCACTCAAAAAATTACTATTTTAGCTTAATCAATCTAGTTAGCAGAAGCGAGAATTTTTTTTCTTAATTTGAAATTGCTGATTATATTGAACAAGAAACTATTATTGTTTTTGTTGGCAAATTGAAATTCATGATAAGATTTAAATTTTTGATGAATATTTCTAGTTTTTTTAGATTTATAAAATAGGTTTTTTTTTAGAAATTTTTTAAATTTTTTAATAATGAATATCTAAACTTTATTCAACATGATTTGTTTGATCTTTTAAGCTGGTAATTGATCAATTTTTTTTGTTAAAAATCAATCAATATTTTGAAATCTATTTATTTGACTTGAACATTCAATAATAAAAATAATTCAGACTGAGTAAATTTAGAAATTCAAGCCTTTAAATTTTATATTAATTTTATCAAAATAAAATAATTTTATTTTTCAAACTGAAACAAACAAATATTTTTTTATATTTTTTTAATTATTAGATAATACAAAATAACTGAAAAAAATTTGGTTATATTTAGTCTATGAGAAAATTTTTTTTTTTAAGTTTCAAGCTTTTGAGCATTCTTTTTAGAAAACCAGTTAGTATAAATGTAAAATGCTTTTTATTTCTTAATTTTTATTTAAAGAAAAAAAGTTATTCAAGCTTTTTCTGAAATGAAATCTAATTTTAAAAAATATTCAAAATACAAAACTAAACTTAAAGTTGAATAACTAACTTAAAATACTAGGTATAGGTAAATAAATTTAAAATTTTTTTTATTTAGGGTTAACAAAAAATCATGTTAGACTTTTATTCTTAATTAAAAAAGAAATTGAAAATTGATTTGTAAAAAAAACATTACATGGTGCAACTAGCGAATAAATTACCATTTACTTAGCGTCTTAAAATTGTGAACTTATCATAAAAACCTGAATCTATAATTAAATTGTCATCTTGGAATTGTCCATTAATAACTCTATCACGAGGCTGGCTTATTCTTTGGGCATCGAAAAAATTTCCACCAAGAATAGTTGCTCGTTTTTTTCTGAAAATATTGGCTCTGTCAAAATTGCCACCAAATATCTGAGCTCTTTTATTAATAACTCTGTTTGCAAACAAATTTTCAAGATCACTTCGATCTTTTTTTCCCAAATTTTGAGACATCAATTCACCATTGTCTCCAATTTGGTCATCTGGTCTATCTATTCTCTGAGCATCCATCCAATTTCCACCCATGATTGTTGCTCGTTTCTTTCTAAAAATATTGGCTCTGTCAAAATTGCCACCAAATATTTGGGCCCTTTTTATCAGCCTCTCTGCATTTGCTTGCTCATTGTCATCCATTGATCTTTTGAACAAATTCCATCTATCGTGAAAACCCGGGGCAAATGATTCACCTGGTCTTACATTGCATCTTTGACCTTTGTCATCACAATCCAAACAATCTTTTTAAAATAATGTATAAAAAATTTTGACTTTTTTATTTTAATTAAAAAAAGAATAAAAATAAAAAATTTTTTTTGATTACAAATAGACTGGTACAGGCAAAGCAAAATAAAAATGTAATAATAGAACATTTTTAACGATCTTTTTTATTTTTTTTAATTAATAAATTTAATGAAATAAAAATAAGCATTTTTATAGTCGAATTATTTAAATAGAAATTGCTACATTTTTATCATTTCTTGTTCATATCTAAAATTAACTTGCTTTGGAATTTTTGTTTAAAAAGAGATTCATCTTGAATATTTTCTCAATCATAAATCCGGATTTTGATTTAATTTAGATTTTTAATTTTTTCAAATTTTAATTTATTTTTAGTTTTAGTTTTTGATGACTTGCTTTTTAAAAGTATTAAAAAAAAGCAATGGTAGTTATTATTCGGTTTAAAAGTTTAAATTAAGGACACTTTTATTTTAAATTTTAGTTGATTATAAATTTTTTTGAATATCTAATTTAACTGATTTGAAGAAATGAATAAAAATTTAGACCAAAAATTTTATTGATGTCTGTACTTAATCTTTATAATCAAAGATTTACTGGTACTGTTCGCTAACTAGCTGAAAACCAAAACTTCAATTCTTTTAATGATCGCTCTTATGCTTTTACAAAATTACGCAGAATTTTCTTTTTTTTAATTAAAAAAAATAAATTTAAAGTATTGTTTTAAAGTTTTATTTTATTTTTGGATCAAAACTATAATTAAATTTCAATTTAATGATGACTAATTTTTAGAGAAAACTACGAGTTTTCATTTTTTTACCCAAATTTTCATGACTTTTAAAATATGATTTAAATTTTTCATACAATGTTAAATCTAAAGCTAAATTTTTCAAAATTCTGCAAAAAAATAATTCTCTAATTTATTACAGTCAATCCTCCGTACAACGAAACCCCATAGAACGAAAAACCCTTTAGAACGAATTCGATTATCAGAACCGATTTCGATCAATGGAAAATGAATACTTTTTATCTTCTATAGAACGAATTTCGATGGAACGAAAACCCGATACAACAAGGTTCTTCTAACGAACCAATTAATCTTTTTCTTAAGAAATAAAACTTCATACAACGAAAAATCAAAAAAAAATTCGCACCTTTCTATTATAAAAAAAATCTTGACATTTAATTAACTAATTGGAAATAAAGCAAAAATTAAATTGTTCTTTATTTGACTTTATCTATATTTTTTAAATAAAAAATATATATTTACAGGTAAAAATTTTATCTGTTAATCTTTTTATTAAAATGAGTGAAAATTTATCTAATCCTGTCCCAAAAAAACGAAAATGTTATTCACTTGAAACAATTAACTAATTAACGATTTAAAAGATTTTTTTTTAAATAAACAAGAATATGCTTCATCAAATATCGTTAACTTTTTGTTTAAAATTGAAAATTTGGTAATTGAAAAAAGTTTTAATAAACAAACAACTATTACTTCGTATGTTAAAAAGGATTAATTTTTTTTTTCATTTTATTTTTTTATAAATTTTTTCACCTTTTTCATTTATTTTAATAAAAATTCAAAATAATAAATCTTAAAATTTATTCAATGCTTTTGTATTGGATTTTCGATAGAACGAATTTCGATACAACGAATATAAAAATTTCCGCCCAACTTTGTCGTTATATCGAGGATTGACTGTATAAATTTTATTTTTTTTTGTTATTTTTAAGAAAATGACTACATAAAAATTATGCATTTTAATCTTAAAATATTTATTTGAATTTTGTTGTCACAAGAAAGATAATTTTGATTAATATTTGTTTAGAATATTGAAATTTGTAGTATTTAATTGCATTCAAAAGAGATCTTTATGCATTATCACTCCTAAAGGATGTTAACAGATATAGAAAAAAAAGAGCCATTAAAATGTTCAATAATGTACAAGAATTAAGCCGAAGATATTTTATCTTTAAGTAACATCTTCCTTTTTATTTCACTTAAAAATTAAAGATTTAAGCCTGGTTATCTTTTATAATTTATTTTATTTTAAATATAATTAAGGGATAGATCTCAAGGCACGTCCTAATGGTTCGAGATCTTCTTTTGAACCCTCATGAAAGAAAAAATTGAAAATAAAAATTTAATTTGAGCTTAAAATTTTTATTTTTTTATCAAGTCAAATCAGAAAAATTCAGATAATATATTGCTCAATTGAAAATTTCTTATTCAGATAATTATATGCTAGAAAAAATAAGAAATTTTAATTTAACTGAGTAGCTTCCTTTTTTAATTTTTTAATATAAAGAAGCTTTGAGCGGGAAAGATTAAGAAATAAATAAAATATTAATTTGTTGATGAACAAAAGAACATAAATAACGGGTAACTACTTAAAACCGAGACGAACTTTTAGTATCATCTGCAATGCTATTTTAATTTTTTTTTTTTAATCTTTTTCCATATTCTTGTATTTAATTTAATTTTAAATATGAAAAAAAAAATTATTCAATTTGAATTAAAAATGACCAAAATAAATTCATCTAAAGAAAAGGCCCTAAGAATTAACGAAAATAGATCACTTGGAGAGATATTCATTGTGAGGCAATTTATGGCAGAAAAAATTCTAAGGAGTACTGTTTACCGAATTTTAAAACGTTGTGAATATTTTTCAGCAGACAGGAAACAAGGATCTGGTCAGAATCCGAAAAAAATGACTAAAGCACAACTCAACAAGCTAAAAAAGGCTTTTGATCAAAAAGACAACATCAATCAGCGTCAGGCAGCCAAAAAGTTTTATATAAGCCAGCAAATGGTCTAAACCTTGTTAAAGAATCTTCAAATAACACCTAGAAAAAAAATGAAAATCCCTGTCTGAACCGAAACGCAGAAAAAAGTAGCTAGATTTAAATGTAGTAATTTGTATTTAAAAAAATCCAAATATTTCCTAGATTTTAGACGATGAATACTATTTCACTCTCAGTCATGGTTTAAATCAAATATATTTTACTCAAGTAACATTACTGCAACACCAGCAAAATAAATCCTGGTTAAGAAATCTGAGCAGAAATTACTAGTTTGGTAGGTCATTTCTGACAGGGGTATTTCGCCGCCAATCATACTGTTGTAGTTCTCTCAATAACTACAACACCGACTCTATTCAACTTACATGTCTATAGTTTCACAGTGCAATACTATGATCTCATGCGCTTAGCAAGTGATAGTATTTAACACTGTGTAAAATATTAGACATGTGCGATCAGAAGAGATCTGAAATTATTGTTGTTTTCTTTTCTCCATTTTTTTCTTTATTATTTGTTCAGGCTAGAAGTGGCCATTTATTAATAAAGTTATTATTATTATTATTTAATTTCTTTATTTATTATTAGCGTTATAACCGCGAACCACTAGATCCTAACAGATCCGGAAAGAACTATAGTTCAGGATTTAAGGTTTATAACATTAGCGTCCCTAGGTGTTCTTAACTTTCAGTTAGGCTTTAAGATTTCTTTCCTATTCTCTTCTTAAAAACCTTTTCTCAAAATGTGCAAAATCGCATTTACAATTTTATTATGGAGTTTTGTTGTCACGTGTGAAACACATGCGTTCACATTTTATAAGACAGAAACAATGTATGAGAAATTGATATCTCATTTAATCAGCACATGGACAAAATCAATCCAATTTGGAAAGACGTCAATCGTCACAATCCCAATAGAGACAGTGATTTTAATTACCACTTTGATCTTAGTGTATGGGACAATCCATCTTATAAAAGGGAGGCCTCGCACGCCGACTTCAATCCAAACAAGTGGCTCAGCGTCAGCCAATGTTAATTTTGTTAATGCCATGCAATTTGGAAACGAGGGGATTTATAAGACCTTGTATAGCGAAGCTCGAAATTCACACGCTATAAAGGCACCGAACGAGCTCAAGGAAGGAATGGATGTGAAATCGTGGTTCATTGTATTGGAGATTTATTTGAAGCAATTTCAAAAGTCCGACTGGCTTGACATCACAATTAGTCTTGTAGACAACAGAATCCTTAGACGTATTATAAATTTGGATGAGTGCCGCAATGAA
This sequence comes from Brachionus manjavacas, assembly GCA_019054805.1. Lineage (NCBI taxonomy): Eukaryota > Metazoa > Rotifera > Eurotatoria > Ploima > Brachionidae > Brachionus > Brachionus manjavacas. The sequence goes on along the minus strand of JAHQIY010000003.1, from coordinate 13,947 downwards.
CCAATTAAAGGCTTCGACAGTTTCAAAAGGCAATTGTGTGATAAATTCACAAATACAGTGAAATTCAAAAGCACTGTGAACTGGGATCAATTGTCTGACTTAAAGCAATCGCCACGTGAGTCTATTGTAGATTATGGCGAAAAAGTAACGCAATTGGTAAAACAAATATTTCCAAAAACGGAAACTTCCAACGACATTGATCGCTTAATTCAAGATCGATCTGTGGAGGGATTGTATAATCAACGTCTTCGTGAAAAGGTTCGAGCAAAAATGTTGAAAATGAGACAAATCGAAACCGAAAGAGTTTACAAAATTCAAGACTTGATTAATTATGCGGACTGCAAGATGTCTAGTTTCGATAAGCAACCTTTCTATAATAGCACCACAAGTGAAAGTGATGCTCTCCAGAATAGAAGGTACGCAATTCAACCAAATTTAAAACAGACGTTTGGTGGTAATTTTAAATCAAATTCCTATCCTTATAATAATCCAAGGGAACCAAACAATCAGAGACAAGACAAAACATTTAACCCACACCAGTCAACGCAGAAACAGGTTAAATTTGAAGATAAAGGCAACAGTGAGCCCTTCACGTAATTAACGCTGTTAACTTAAGAAAGCGTCCTAACCGAGAAAGACCAGTGATTGGTGTGGCAATTTTCAATAACACACTGGTCAATTACCTATGTGATAGTGGAGCAGATAGGACAATTATCAACACAAAAACGTTCAATCTTCTAAAAAGGCATGCACCTGGAACAGAACTGGAAATTCACTCGGGTAGCGAGCTGTTCTCATGCTCAGGTCCGATAAAAATTCTTGGCAAGGTGAAGCTCTCACGCTGTATTGTTTCAAGAGAAGAAATCCTTTAGAATGTGGAGATATTGTTCACTGAGACAGTTTCCAATAATGATTGTCTTTTGGGAAGAGATTTGATAAACAAACTGAAGCACATTGGGCCTAGATTTGAACACATAAAGACAATGGTAAAAACAATGTCTGATGAGGTAAGAAGAATTTTTAGAGAAGAAAGGCGTGAGAAACGTTGTAAAAAACCATTAAATCATGCACTTATCACAATGTGAAAGAAGAGGAAGTCGGTAGTATTACCAATTTTGATGAAGTCCATCCCGAAAATAACTTCGGAAAAGGGGAGGGAGAAGTCCCAAAAACAAAAGTTTGTGGTACTGTGATTGAGACTGAAATCGTTGCGGAATTGAAGGAAACGAGCCTGTCAAAAGATGATCTCAATATGGAGGCTGTTGAAAATGCACGTGCTTTTTTGAAAAATAGAATTGAAGAAGTTTCGGCAAAATCAGTCTTGGATTTAAAACCAGAAAGAAATTCAGATGTTGCATTTGAAATAGAATTTCAAGACCCAAACCAGAAGCCAATCAAATGTAGATGTAGACCACTACCGTGGAATCTGAAAGAGAAAGTTAACACTGAACTGGATAGACAACTGAAGGCAGGGATTATTCGACCAAGTAGAAGTCAATGGTGTTTTCCTATACGAGTAGTAGACAAGGCTGATGGCTCTATAAGAATCACAGTGGACTACAAGCCACTTAACAAAGTGATAAAGGACGATAACTATCCAATTCCGTCCATAAAGGATCTTTATGCCAAACTAGCAGATGCAGACACTTTTACTAAAATCGATATGAAAGCAGCATACCACCAAATTCCTGTCCATCCTAACTGCATACAGTACATTGCTTTCATCTGTGAATTTGGTCTGTTTGAGTATCTTTCAATGCCAATGGGAATTAAAACTGCCCCTGCATGGTTTCAACGTTTTATTGAAGCATGTTTACAACGATTTATAATAGATAATTCTCTAAGAGTTTATTTGGATGACTAAATTATATTTACAAACAGTGAAAAGAATGGGATCAATTATCATCTGGACACTGTAATGGCTGTTCTGGATACATTGAACAAGAGATCATTAAAAGTTTCATTCGAAAAAAGTGTTCCAGTTGAATTCGAAATTCAGTTGTTGGGAAATGTGATATCCAAAGGTAAGATTAAACCAGACCCAAATAGGGCATTGGGCCTATCGAAATACGGGAAACCAGCAACAATTAACCAACTTCAGTCCTTGTTAGGCATTGCAAACTTTTACCGCCGATTCATTGATCACTACGCACTATTAGCCAGACCTCTCTATGAGTTAATGGGTTTAAAAAGTGTACCTAAGAGCTGTCGGAAACGAAATGGCGCAGTCGTAGGAAAAAAATACAACTTATTTGGAACAAAGAAGCTGATGAACATTTTGCGAGACTAAAAAGCGTCCTAAGCAGTGAACTTGTGTTAGCTTTACCTAATTTCGAACAATAAATGATTTTAACAACAGACGCATGTGACTACGGTTACGGTGCAGTCCTCGAACAAGAATTTGATGGGTTTCCAAGGCCAATTGCATTTTTAGCCGAAATTTTACAAAAGCTCAAAGAAAATATGCTACAGTGGAAAAGGAGCTTCTAAGTGCGGTTGAGAGCATCGTATATTTTCACGAATTTCTTTATGGCAGACCTTTCAAAGTCCAAACAGACCACTTACCTTTGACTTGGATAAAAAACAAGACCAACATGAGTCCTAGGTTAGAACGTTGGATGTTAAAGTTAAGCATATACAACTTTGAAATTGTCTACAAGCCGGGTCGAGAAAACGTCGTAGCCGACATGTTATCAAGACTACCACCAGAAGATAACTATGCATATGAAAAATACGATTTTCACGACAATTTGGTAGCAAGTATTGAAGAAATTCACGGGGAAGTCTCTACATCCTCGGAAAGTGGGAGTGAACATAGCATAGATGATGCAACACAGAATACAAACAGCAGCTCTAATTCGGAGAGTGAAATAACAAACGCCGATAGAATAGCACTGAATCCAAGTTCTTCTATCGAAAATGAATTTGAGAGCCTAAAAGAAGAACAAGAGAAGGACGAAGATATCCAGTGGATAAAAGGACTTATCCTGGAGAATGGGGTTCAGAAACCTAAGATCTCGATTTTTGAGAGCCCAACACGTCGTATACTGTACAAACAGTACGACCATTTTACACTTGTGGATGGTATTCTATATCGTCATAGTGAAGATAGGTATGGTTTCAAAACAACGCAACTAGTCTTACCAAAACAAGTAGTCGAGCGAATTGTCAACCAAGTTCACAGCACAATTTACAATGGTCATTTAGGGAAATCCAAGACAATGTCAAAAATAACCGATAGATTTTACAGACCATTTTTAAAAGACGACATCATGAGATGTGTCAAATGTTGTGATGTGTGCCAAAAGATCAAGCTCACTCAGCCGGCGCGACATGCTGAGTTGATCTATTTAACACGATGTCGTTCTAATCAATTGATTACCACAGATTTGGCAGGACCATTCCCGGTAACTCACCGTGGTAACAAGTATCTCCAAGTCATAGTAGATCACTTTACAAAGCTGATACGGATTCATGCACTGAACAGCAGTAAAACCCCGCCAGTTGCAAACAATATAGTGGATAAATGGTGCTGTAGATATGGAATCCCGGAATCAATATTATCAGACGGGGGAAAACAATATCAATCAAAGCTTTTAGATCTGGTTTATGAGCATCTGGACATACGAAAGTTAAAAACAACTCCATTTCACCCACAATGTGATGGTCAAAGTGAAATCACAGTAAAAACAGTTAAGAAGATGATTGCAGCATTTGTTGATGACGACCAAATGAGTTGGGACCTTAACTTAAATAAACTGGCGTATGCTTACAATACTAGTAAACATAGTTCAACTGGCCAAACACCTTTTGAAATGATGTTCGGTCGAAGGCCTAAAATTCCAATCGACCTAATTATACCACCTACTGACCTACTCGAAAGAGAAAAAATTTTAACTGAGTACAAAATAGTGAATGAGCACGGAGAGGTAATAGTATTGGAAGACTACGATGATATAGTTGTGAAAAATCTCCCAGCAGTGGCGACCAATTATTTTCAAGAGCTTAAGATGAAACTTAAAAAGTGTTACCAAATGGCGATAAAAAATAGAAATTGTCGAATGGACAAAGCCAAATTGGACCACGACAGAAAGATCAAGAAATTTGAGTACAACATTGGAGATTACGTATTGACGGATCATCCAAAATTGAAAAAGGGTCGTTCACATGGTCTGGCACACAAATACCATGGACCATTTGTAGTCGTTGGAAAAAACGAGAACAACTGCGACTATTTAATTAAACTTGCATCAAGTCCTCGCTCGAAAGTGAGACAGGTCCACAAAAATAGACTGAAGTACTACTTCAACAGTGGACATAGCTTACCTACAATAAAAGAAGAACCAGTCGAACAACCCGATAGGCAAAAAAGAAAGTACACCAAAAATTTGAATAATCCAAGGTGGAAGCCGATAGAAAATCATAATGAATCTGAACACAATGTCACGGACAACCTATGTCCACAGGAAATGTGTCTTCGAGCGACAGTGATTCAGATGTCGGGTTTAAAGAAAAAATAAAAAACAAAAAAAATTTTTTGAGGAGAGAAAACTATGAAGAACCTTGTGGTAAGGAGGATATTTCCAGAAGAACCTTATTTGAAGTTTTAATTATCAGACAAAATGGTTGTCGATAATAACAAAGTTTAAAAATTTTAATTTAAACATTAATTATAAAATTTTAAAATTCAAAATTAAAATAAAAAAAAAAAAAAAAAAAAAAAAATGGATAAAATTTTCGACATTTATATCCGGAACATCACAGTTCTTGGAGGGGACCGGAGAAAGACAGCGGAAACCTTGGAGGTTTTCATAAACAAGGAAATCATCCGGCAAGGTCTGGACAACAGACTGGGGCTCATCGATAATTTGAAAGTCCCAGAGATGTGCAGGGACCACGACGGGACAACGTACATCGCGTTCTGTCGGATGGAGAGACCTGACCGACATGGTGAGGCTGTCGAAGTCATGAACAAGATGACATTCGAAGGTCGGAAGCTCCTGGCTAAGATGAACGATATAGAGTCAGGGGCTGCACAGTGGTCGAAGAAGACAGTAGTGGACCAAGATGGTAGGCCGATCTGGTACCATGCCGAGAAAGCTAAGTACCTCGAAAGGACCAACCACACAATGGAAACGCAAGAACGCCTTATTGTCCACGTTGAGCGCCGATTCCGAGAGGAACAAGAAGGCAGAAGGGATGCCGAAGCTCGCCTAAGACAAGCAGAGGATGAGCTCAACAAGGCCAAGGAGACCATCCGTCAACTGGAGGACACTGTGAAGAGCCTACAGGAAGTGTTAGAAGTCTATTAGCCATCCGGATAGAATTCTGTTTGTTATTTTTATTTTTAAAATTTTTTGCTTTGTTATATGTTTTTTGTTTTTGTTTATCTTTCTTCTTCTAGGGGGAAGGTATGTTGTAGTTCTCTCAATAACTACAACACCGACTCTATTCAACTTACATGTCTATAGTTTCACAGTGCAATACTATGATCTCATGCGCTTAGCAAGTGATAGTATTTAACACTGTGTAAAATATTAGACATGTGCGATCAGAAGAGATCTGAAATTATTGTTGTTTTCTTTTCTCCATTTTTTTCTTTATTATTTGTTCAGGCTAGAAGTGGCCATTTATTAATAAAGTTATTATTATTATTATTTAATTTCTTTATTTATTATTAGCGTTATAACCGCGAACCACTAGATCCTAACAGATCCGGAAAGAACTATAGTTCAGGATTTAAGGTTTATAACAATACGAAAAAATGGACTTACAGTCAAACAAACTGTCTATTTAGACTTAATAAAGCGTTGAGTCATTCCGTTTATTTAAAAGCATAATTCAGACGGAAACTATAAGTTCTGGCCCGACTTGGCGAGCTCTCATTATGCCAATACAGTGGCCAACTACTTGATTGACCAAAATATAAAATTTTTGCAAAAATGCGAAAACCCTGCAAATGTGTCAGAAGTACAATCAATTGAAGATTATTGTTCCATTTTAAAGGGGAAAGTGTATGAGAATCAAGGTTTTATTTCACTTAATCATCAGTTGAGAAGCTGATGATCAAGTGATACGTAGGGTGTATTACATATCCCTCGCTCTTTAGATATCATCGTCTCTGATGAATCTTGTTTAAGACTTTAAATTCCATCAGTGCAAAAAAGTAAATGGTTATGTTAAAAAATATTTAAAAAGAAAATAAACTTATAAAAGAAAATTAATTAAACTCTTAGTTCTAACAGACTAAGATTTCTTTGATTGACGTTTCTTTCATTTCTTTATTATTTTCTGTTTCGGCGGTGACTTTGCCTCCACTTTCGGTTAAAGGTATGCTGTTGTTCTTACGTAAAGTTTATTCTTCGATTGCATTTTTAAGAAATGAATTCAGTTGCATTTTACGCAAATGAAAAATAAAACAATGATAATAATGAAACTAAAAATGAGGCATGATATTATAACTAGCAAACCATTTTTCATTGAGTTTTTTATCCAATTGATGAAATGATTTAACCCGAACGGTGATCCTCGATAATAATAAGAGTTATCCAAATCTTCATTAACTAAATTTTGATTTTTAGATGATGATGTCTCAATATTTAGATTAATCAAATTATCTTTCCAGTCCTAACCATCAAATGGATTCGTTTTTCTAACAGACCGAAAATAGCGCGACGTTATCGGAGATGTCATGTCTGAGTAGAAACTAGAACTAGCCGGGAACCACAAGGTTTTGTTCTTGGACCACTCCTCTTTATTATTTACATAAATGATCTCCCAGAATTATGTACATCAATTTGCAAACTGTACGCAAATGACACTTAGCTTATGAATCATGTCGACTGTGAAGACAACATTAGAAATCTTCAACTAGAAGTTTGACCTACTCTTGAAGATAGCCGCTCAAAAGGTGATCTTATCCAGCTTCACAAGATCCAACACCGTCTTTAACAAGTTGAGCTAATAAATTGCTGTCAACCTCTTGCTTCAAATGCTCTAGACTGCCTAACAAGTCGTACCAAACGTGGAAAATTAAAATTGGAAAGGGAGCTTATAAAAAACTGTGACGCAAGGTATCATTTTTTTACCAATCGAACTGCCGGGGATTGGAATCTACTTGATGAGGCAACAAGAAAAATAACCGATACAAATACTTTTAAAAAAATAATAGATAAATTGCTCAATTTAAACTGACAGCTATCTATATTATCATTATTTATACAAATCAAAAGAAAAAAATTCTATAAAACCGTTAAACAACAGCGACACAGGCTGTCATAGCATGGCGTTTACTGAAACTCCGGCTTGGGATATAACCATCCCTACAGCTCATATACTACCAGCACTTATATGTGAACTATGGTTCACCTAACCGACTAGATCTAGTTTTTCAACGATTTAATATTAATTGGAATCTAAATAAATTATTTATCTTTTTTTTTCTTTTTATTAGCTATTTATTTTTATATATTTTTATTCTGAAGAAGCATTAGCTAGGTACAGATGAACAAATAAGTAAATAAATTATTAAGAGGTAAAAAAAAAAATTTCAATATTTTATTTTAATTTTCAAATAAAAATTAAACCCATTCAATTTTACTAAAAAGTTTAATTTCAAATATGAAAATTCTTGCAATATTAACTTAGAATTATTTTTTTAATTTGAAGTTGAAAAAAATATTTGAAAAATCGAACTTTTTCAATGTTATTTCAACATTGGATACATTTTGTAATTAAAACACAAAAAATTAAACCATTTATATTAAAAAAATTTTTTCTAAATATTTGAATTTTTTTCAAAAATTTCGAACTTTATAATATTCGAATCCAAAAATACTGAAATATATTATTCTCAGACTTTTCTGTGCCGTCAACCGAGACTAAAAAAATTAGATTTTTTTTTGACAAAAACTGGATAGCCTACAAAATAAATTTTAATTTTCAAAGTTGCAAATCTATTGATATATTTTGTAAATTTACTGAATTTAAAATTCAAATTAGTTGTAAATTTGTAGTTGAAAAATTCTCGATTTTATTTTTTTAATATGGATAAATTTTCACTTTCTTGAAGTTCCATCCTTTTCCAAAATATTTTATTCATTGCTAGACTTAGCTGAATTCTGTCCAGATAGTCTTCCTTTAGGAACGGCTATTAAATGAAAAATTAAGTCTTTTAGATTCAATCTTGAAAATAATACTATTTTTTGCTGCCGACGCCACAGAAAGCACAACAAAAACTCGAAATAAAATCCAAAAAGTGAGTTTCATTTTATGTGTGAGTCGAGATTTTATATTTTAGTCGATTCTTTATCAAGATTCTCATAAATTTTAAGTTTAAATACTGACCAGCATTTATGTTGATTTTTCAGTGTGCAATTGTTTTCTATTTAACATAATTTATTTTTTATATTTTTATTTATTGATCTATGGATTATTTAAGTATCAGATGTTTTTGATCCATTATAATAAAATAAAACCTTTATCTAAATCCTTTGTTTACCTCTAATTTTTAAATATTGATAATGGAAGTACACTACCCTTTGATCTAAGATAAAATAAATACAAACTAAATAAAACTTTGGTTATCTTTTTTTATATCTTTTAACACAAATACGATATTATTTACCAAAATATTAAAATTGTTGGATTTTCTTAAGTTCATGTCCTAGTTCAAACCATAACTAGACTTCACTTGATCAATTCAAGACGAATCTATCATTTTAAGATTCGTCTTGACATTTCAAAAATTTGTAAATTTAAAAAATGTATTCAGTCTTGAAAATGCATTGAAAAAGTTTGATGCGTCAAATATTTTTTTGTGAAAGCTGCCAAAAAATTTATTCTCTTTAAAAAAAATGTGGAACTACTGTATAAATAAAGTTATTTTTAATTTATTTTGTAAGTTCTTATTTCAAAAAAAAATACTTAGTTATATTTTCAAAGTGTTATTCAATTTTTGAGGTTCAAAAAAATTATCTAAAAATAAAAGAAGCTATCTTAAATACAAAAAAGTCATTCTACTATCTAATTGAAAAAAAAATAATTTTCTGTTATAAGTTACCGTATTTTATCGAATAGGAGTAAACCACAAATAGAAGAAATTTGCTAGTATTTATCCCAAAAATTTGCCTTTATTTGAGTTGTTTTTCTCAAAAAAATTTGTCTCGATTGAAAGAAAATTCACCAGTCACTTGTCATGTATAACATGCATTTTTTGTTTCTAATAGAAGAAAAAAAATGCATAAATTTCTTTTATTAGAGTAAATACGGTATTAATGAGTCACTTTTTTTGAATAAAAGAAACCTTTTGATGACTGAACTTTCTTTTATTTGAGGAAATGCGATGAGTTCCAGCGAGAGTGCTGCCGCACTAACGATCTCGATTTGAAGGCAGCACTGGAGAAGGCGCGCGGCTACGAGCGAGTGGCCGAGAATGTCAGCGGGCTGCTCAAGCCAACCGCGGCGGAGATGAGCAGCAGATCAATCAACTACACCGAGCGCAGACCAATGAGCAGCGGGCGTAGTAGCAGCAACAACAGGCCGAGCTGGTCGACACCAAGTCATGGTTCGTCGAGGCAGGACTGTGGATACTGTGGCAGGCGAAGCCACAAGGAGAAGTCAGAGTGTCCCGCGTTGAACACGGAATGCAGGAAATGCGGCATCAGGGGTCACTTCGCGAAGGTATGCAGGGACACAAGCGGAAGCAAGGATGCGATGAGAGGCGGTCAGCAACGAGCAAGCATGCAGCAGTTCAGAGCGAGGAGCAGTGCAGGCAGGAGCCAGATCAGACAGCTGACCATGGATATGGACAAGTATGAGGTCAACAAGCAGGAGTACGACGAGTTTATACGTTACAAGGCCAGTTGCGATTGGGAGGTTGGCACGATTGGCAATCGAAATCGCTACAACGATGGACCGAGAGCGAGTGTGCAGATGGGCGGCACAGCTGTGGATTTTCTGATTGACACAGGAGCGCCGATCAATGTCATCGACCAGTGGACATACGACGGAGCGAAGGTCTTATCCAAACTCGACATCGTCAAGGCTTTCCATCAGGCCGAGTTGGATGAGGAGTCGAAGAAACTGACGGCGGTGACCACGCACGTGGGCACACTCGTGTACGATCGGCTGCACATGGGTATTTCGTGCGCATCGGAAATGTTCACCGAGCTCATCCGCACTATTCTCGAAAAATGCCCAGGCCAGCTGAACATGACCGACGACTTCTTGGTGCATCGGAAGAGGAGCATCACGAGAACCTCATGCGTGTGTTGGAGACATTGGAGCAAGCTGGCGTCACTCTCAATGTGGACAAGTGCGAGTTGTACAAGAAGGAGCTCACGTTCTTCGGACTACGACTATCCGAAGAAAACATAGCACCAACTCTGGATCGAGTCGAGGCGTTGAGGAACGCGAAGCGGCCGGCAGACGCGAGCCAGTGCAGGAGCTTTCTGGGAATGGTGCAGTACAGCGGCCGATTCATCCAGGATTTGGCAACGCTAGCAGAGCCGTTGTGGGCTGCAATCAAGGCAGAGCGATGGAGCTGGGGCGAGCGAGAGCAGCAAGCCTTCGAGCAAGTAAAAGCCTCCATTTCAGAAAAATGTTTCTCGTATTTTAAAAAAGACTGGCAGACCAGATTGGTGGTGGACGCGAGTCCAGAAGGGGTCGAGGGAGTGCTCACTCAAGTTAACCCGAACGATGAGAACGACAGGCGCGTGGTTTGTTGTGCCTCACGGCTGCTGTCGGCAACCGAGCGGAAGTACAGCCAGTGCGAGAAGGAGGCACTAGCGGCAGTTTGGGCGTGCGAGCGTTTCTGGATCTACCTGTTTGGGCAGCAGTTCATACTGGTTACCGACAACAGGGCCGTGCAGCTGATCTTTGGGAACGCGGCATCGTGACCACCTGCACGCATCGAGCGATGGGGTCTCCGCCTGTCACAGTTTGATTCACCATCGAGCACCAGTCAGGCAAGACCAATGTGGCAGATTACTTTTCTCGTCAGCCAGTGGGACCAGCACCGACAAGGGACACGTCCGAGGATGAGAGCGAGTTGGAGCAGTTTATCAATATGGTGGTGGTCAGTTCTCTGCCAAGAACAATCACAAAAAAGGAGGTGGCCGTGGCAACAGAGGCTGACGAGCAGCTGCAGCTTTTACGCAAGTTCATCATTCAGCCGACAGGGCGGCTACCAAAGGAGCTGGCTGAGTTCGAGCACGTCATTGGCGAGATCAGCGAGGCCCAGGATGGTGTCATGCTACGAGGGAGTCGAGTCATCATACCAAGCAAGCTGAGAGGGGCGATTGTGACGTTGGCGCACCGTGGGCATCAAGGAGTGGTCAAGACGAAGGCGCTGATTAGGGCGAGAGTCTGGTTTCCAGGAATCGACAAGCGAGTCGAGCGGGAGGTCGCACACTGTAATCTGTCTCAGACCGTAGCAACAAAGCAAACCCTCGAGCCGCTCAGGGCAACTTCATGTCCAAATGGACCATGGGAGCGTGTCGCCGGCGACTTTTTCGGACCGTTGGCAAACGGCAAGTTCTGGTTTGTGAATCTATGCGAGTACTCGAAGCAAGTATTCGTCAACGATGTGGCATCAACGAGCTGGTTTCACTTAAAGCCTGTTTTGGACGAGTTTTTTTCCATTTTTGGCGCACCGCTCATTTACAAGTCGGACGACGGCGCACCATTCCAATCACATTCCTTTGCCGAGTTCGCACGGGAGCTGGGATTTGAGCATCGCAAGATTACACCACTTTGGCCAAGGGCCAATGGCGACGTGGAGCGCTACATGCGCAACCTAGGCAAGACCATCAGAGGAGCCGAGGCGACGGGAATCAGTCCAGACCAGGCACTAAGAGATTTCTTTAGGGCGTATCGGGAAACGCCGCATGCAGCCACCAAGATTTCTCCGAACCTGTTGATGTTCGGCTTCAGTCGGACTTCGGGTTTGCCAGAACCAGTCGGCGAACCAGACCGAGCAGAGTGGCATCGATTGGCCAAAGAGAACCACGAACGGTCCAGGAGACGCATGGAGGACGAGTACAATGAGCGAACGCGCGCGCGCATGAGTGTCATCCGAGTAGGAAGCAGAGTGCTGCTCAAGCTCAAGCGCACTCACAAGTCTAGGCCGGAATGGGATCCGGAGCCGTATACAGTCGTGGACGTCAAGGACAGCATGGTCACTGCTTCGAGACCAGGCCATTCAATCACGAGGAACTCCTCGTTCTTCAAAGTTTACTTCAGCAGTTTCGAGGAGGACAAAGTGGTTGTACAGGAAGTGGTGAGAGGTAGCAGCGGCGACCAGACGGAGTCGGCGGCTGAACTCAGCGCGGCAGCAGCACCAGGTGATGATGGCCAGACCAGTGCAAGTCAAACAACCAACGCAGCAGCGGTCAATGTTGAGGCGGCAAGGGCAACGGGTGTAGGTAGAGGACGCCCGAAGAAGGCCGAGTCGGAGCATCGGGAGGCGGAACGGAAGGCAGCGGAGGTGGCAAAAAGAGTGCTGGATCCACCGGAGCGAGCCGCCAAGAAACAGCACGGTCAACAATGAAGCAACTCTGGCTCACTTGGATTTCTAATGTTTTTTTTTGTTTATCTGTTTGCGATTTTTTTTTTACTTAAGCTTTTTATTCATCAACCTATTGTATGTCATTTATTTGGAGAGTCGAAATTTCCATCTAAAGAGAGGGGAAGTTGTGGTGTTCACCACAGATACTTATCTGTTTATTTATTTATTATGTATGTGAGCTATGATAAGTTACTTATGATATTTATATATTTTATTTTTGTACTTTTTATTTTTGCATGTTCGAGTAGTTATATGACTCGAACATGCAAAAATATATAACTTAACTTATAGTTATATAACTTGTAGTTATATAACTTAACAGAATGTTAAGTTACCTCTCGTCTTGGTGACTGAGGAATTGGTTTATAACACAATCTTGATGAGTGCATGTTTTAGATATAACCTTTAAATTCATTCCCAGAAACTAATGTTTTTGTGAATTTCTTGTGTGAAGTTTTTGAAATCGAACAAAAATTTTTTCATTTTTTAATAAATTAAAATTTAATTTAATAAAAAGTAATAGAAAAAATACTGCAACTTGTTGCAACATACTTTGTTGCATCAACTTTTATTTAATTAACAATTAGGCATTGATTAAACAAAAAATAGTGAATATAATTTTTAAAAAAATTTAAATAAAACTCTTTTGAAAAATATCAAAAACATCTTTACAAATTTATTTTACATTAATTATTCAAACAACTTCAGCCATTTAGTTTCAAAAAACGCTCGCAATTTGTGACCAGCCTGACCAATTTGACTATCATCTTCATTAAAAAACTCACAATTATCAAATATAAGCCTACAATCATACGAAAATCGTTCTTTATTTTAATACATTTTTCCTTTAAGTTTTTCTTTAGGGGTTGTGAAGTTCGTTTCAATTAGATCATTTCAAATCAGCGAAACTTGAATAACTTTTAAACGGTTTAATATTTTTTAAAAATTTTGAATCAAGCAAATTTAAGCATGTTTGCTCAATATTTTCCCAATTTTTATAAATATTATCTAATATAAGGAAGCATTATCTAATAATTTAAAAATAAAAGTAAAGTTTGTTTTGCAAATTAATAAAAAAACAAAAATAATGTTATGTTTATCTTATAATTTAACACTCTTTTTAAGATATTAAAAGAAAATATTATAATTTTCAAATAAATAATAATTTTCAAATAAAAGAAATCAATTGAAAAGTTTTTTGAAAATGTATCGTAAAAGATAATTAAAAATAAGGAAAAAGAATAAAAATGTCAAAAAAGCATTAACAAAATATAATTAACAATGAGTAAATTTGATTAAATTAGGATTTAAATTAGTAAAGGCCGCATGAGAAAGCGTCAAATTTTTAATAATAATGTCAAATTTTAATTATTTCAAAT